>OY747104.1:0-5629895 GCA_963556455.1 Epiblema foenella | reverse complement strand
AACCTGTTATTGTGTACAATAAAGTGCTTACATAAATACAAAATTATAGACTACTTTTTTGAAGAACCCCATACTGTAGTCCGTGGGGAAAACCTCCGAAGGGAGCTCATTCCACAACGAGAGCTTTTATTATCTTAATCCAAGCGACTTTTATGATTTTGCTGTGGATTATACATACGTCTCTCTCACACTCGCAAACTTGACTTCACAGAATGCGAAGATATTCACATAAGAGTTCTTCTTATTCACCAAGAAAAGAGATCAACTGCCTCAGTAAATCTCGTGCAAACACCTTTTTCTGACGCACTGAATGGACCCTCAAATGAGCATAGCGTCGAACAAGCGAACTTATCGCAATCTTATCAAGTTCATCAATTAAAATTATTCCTATTTGTGATAAGATTCAAAATGGCTTGACAAAAGTTAGAATGTTTCAAATAACGTTTTTTCTGGTGAATATTATTTACAATATGGATGTTTTATTCCAGTTCTTGCGACATTCGATATTCGGAGGGTATCCAATCTCTCAACTGGACCAAAGTAATGAAGACCATCACCGACGACATTGAAGGGTTCTTCGACAACGGCGGCTGGTCCTTCCTCGATCCGGAGTCTGATGAAGAAAATGCTGCCCAAGTAAGTAATGAACCTTGTTGGTTGTTATAAATAAAAAAAATACGCTTTTGAAGATGTCAAAAGTCTTTATTGTAAGGGAATAAGAATTTTTGACCTCTACATACTGGTTACTTTTGATGCTGACCGGTACCATCGTGGTATTGATTGACGACGCAGTTAACTTGACTGTTCGTGAACCTTATAGCAACGAAATAAGGTCGACTGGTCTGTGTCGTCTCTCTTGCAAAATAACTGCAGCTGAACGGTCAGCATCATACGAGCATTCAAAGTAGCCAAACAAATCGCAACGCTTCTTTTCGGAAACTAATGTTACAATGATGAATGATAATGATAATTTTTTTTGATAACACACTGGTACACATCCAATATAAAAGTACAATAACAAATGAATACAATATTAATATATATGTAAGTATTTCGCGTGAAATACGCCTACAATTTTTTATATATAGTCAGTGGCAGTTCCATAAATTCGTTTCAGTACATACTATAAAACAAAGTCGCTTTCCGCTGTCTGTCTGCTCCTATTTATGCTTAGATCTTTAAAACTACGGATTTTGATGCGGTTTTTCAATAGATAGTGATTCAAGAGGAAGGTTTATATGTATATAAGGTGCAACCAGGCGATGCGCATTGCTTCGGAGGTTGTGCGATGTGACTATACCCTCCCTTTTAAATTTATTTATGTTCTTGTAGGTAAAACTCGCGACTTGGAGGATTACTAGGCTTATATTATAGAAACTAGTAGAATATCCAATAGAATAAGAGCATATGTCAGTGCGCAACTCTAATTTATTCGTCCGAAACTTTATTAAAGCCTAATTCTGTCAAATGAACGCACGCAAGAATATACCTTGTAGTTAGAACTCTTAGTCCTTTTTTGCTTGCGTTCGTTTGACAGAGTTTATTACGAACTCATACCTGTAATCTGCTTTTACAGAAGGCCGATGAAGATTCAGAGGAAGAGGACGATGCGTACGAGCCGACTGACGTGGAGTCGGAGGAGGAGTCCGAAGACGACTCTGAGTACGATTCCGAGGCGTCCGACGTGTCCGACGGATCCAGTGAAGGCGATGGTAAGAACTTTACACACCAGAGCAGTAAACTATCTCGTAAGAGGGTTATGGGTTTTCAAAGTAAAACAAGAGTCGAATGTTAACGATTCCGAGGCGTCCGACGTGTCCGACGGATCCGTGAGGGCGATAGTAAGTAAACTACTCACCAGAGTAAAGTATTATCTTCTAAGAAGGTTTATTTATTTAAAGTTTATTGCACAAAAAGTACAGTGTACAAATGGCGGACTTAATGAAAAATGGCATTCTCTACCAGTCAACCACAGGGCCAAACAGAGACACTTAAAAGGGGTGCAGTAAAATGTAGAAACGTTGAGAGTGCAAAACAGACTTCAATAAAATTTTGAGGGTTTGGGTTTTCAAAGTAAAACAAAAGCCAAATGTGAACTAACACCGGAATGTCACAGGGTGGATAGCACCAACTTACGATTACTGACATTAAATGGCGCCGACAGCTGTCAACCTGTAGAAACTTATCATACAATCATATCTTAACGAACACAGCTTACGAATACAGACAGTTTTATGCAACCCATCCTAAACCAGCGTAACCTTACAGAAGATTGCTGCCCAGTAATATTTCTAACTCTGTCTGTTTTTTCATCAGTAAGCTAGTGTACCGTACGCGTTATAACCACCATCATTTAAAAAAGTATTACTTTTTCAGAAGAAGAAGAGGAATCCGGTAAGGATTGGTCCGATTTAGAGCGAGAAGCGGCCGAAGAAGACAAGAAAGAACGTAATTACGAGCGGGGCGACGCCGAGTTCGACCGCAAGCGCAAGGGCGGTCGCGATATGTCGCGCTACGACGACAAGAAGAGCAAACACGACAAGAACCACAAGAGCTCGAGCTCCAACCACAAGAGCTCCAGTTCGAACCATAAGAGTTCGAGTTCAAACCACAAGAGCTCGAGCCACAAGAGCCCGTCGAAACATAGTAGCAGCAGGTAAATATTACTAAAAATGGGGAACGTTCTCACCAATAACTTCCAATCGAAGAATAATTGTTCTAACCTAAAATGCACTTGACCTTTTTGCATTTCACGAATGCATGAACGATTTTTTCACCTCACTAACTCGGAAAGCCCTTTTTTATTCTTTATTGAAAACAGATAGCATAGCTTCTTTTTTTAAATTTGGTAAAACCATCTCTTTCCAGTCCATCAAAGAACCGCGACAAGCACCACAAATCGTCGCACCACGAGCGCGACAAGTCGAGCAAGTCCAACGGCGACAGCAAGCGACACTCGGGCGACAGACACAAGCGCTCACGCGACGATTCGCGCGAGGAACAACGCAGCTCCAAGAAGCACAAGTTAGTTGCTATTCAAAATTTGACTTACTTGACTACGTAAGAGAAGGTTCAAATTGTAATGACAGTTTTTCCAAATTCAAACGGGACAAACTTCACTGATTATGTTGGCGAGTAGTCAACTCATCTTCTCGTGACAATCAACGCCTGCTAAGTAGACAAGCCATTTATTTTCATAGAAGGTTCAAATGAGGGCTATCGTTTTTGTGCTCACCAGTTGGCGTCACTGTCGAATAAGGTCCAGCTGTCAAAAATTATTATTGGTTATTATGGGCATGAGAACGAAGTTTGCATTTAAATCATGTTTAAAACCTTTAAAACCGTACCGTAAAAATATCGAACATCCCGCATTGAAGCGCAGTCGCGTTTTGTTCGGAAAAAAAGGAGGAAATAAGTTTCCGAAAGACAAAACTGTCTCAGAACACTGATAGTCATTGACTCGTAACTCATATTTGCCATAATGAAGCTCAGGTATTGAAAAATAGGCACCATATTGTTCCAATCAGATATTAACCCGCGTATCGCAACCACAAAGAGTGACATTTGACATTTCGGAGACCTTACGCTGCACTAGCGCCTCTAGCGGCGAATTCATACGCGATAGCCCCCATTGTAAAACAGTCGTTACAAATTCAAACGAGACAAACTTCACTGTGACCAATTCCCCTCGTTATGTTGACACAGTAAGAGGCGCTTGTATTACTAGAATGTTACATGCTCACATGCCCAGAGAGCCTGAAGTTTACAAAGATTCGCCGTGTTGAGCTGAAATACCCTGTTAACGAAAAACATCCTTAAGAACTCTGACGACCCTTACTTTGGAACACAGTACACACAACTAAACGGTGTCAACTAAGTAGTGTGAGGTGGGCTGTTCAAAGTTTCAAATAGAGACCATCTTTTTTTCGACCATTATTATAATAATAATCATTTATTTGTACATAACTGATTTGGAAGATAATTTTTATTTATAAATAGCTTTTATTGCAATGTTCCTTTTTTAAGTTTTTGAAAGAAATAAACGATTTGAATCACATAAGTTACAAACAATGAACATACATAACATACATAGCTTTACCATTTTCTTGAAGAACTCTTATCTTCTATGTCTCCAATGCCAATGATCATTGTGGAACGGTTAGGCGTCCTTGGCTTTCAAAGTTTGAAAAAGTGAGCGTTTTTTTAAAATATTGCTTTTGTTTCAGGAAATAAGGAAGAAACATTCTCAAGCAGCGGAGTTAAAACGGGTCCCAATCCGCGCACGGCTCGCGTTATACTTAATGTTAATTTAACTGTTAGTTTACCATGTCCATTTGTATGTTCAAAATCAGGTTGCCTGTTTGTTTGTATGTAGATCTATTCGATTCCATTACGATAATTTATGTAATAAAAAACAAAGTGAAATAAATGTAAGATTTTATTATCTGCTTGTTTTATTTCATTTGTCATCGACGTGCGAAAATAAATAACAATAGTTAGTGTAACAAATCTCGTTAACTGATTCATTAACTTATCACAAGCGCTAAATTCACATAATTAATTGTACATTATTTACAGCAAAAATACTTCACTACAGACTTGTAGATAACTTATGCAGACACGTCATTTTGTAGTCCGGTCACAATACAACAATTCTATATAATTATCAATAATTTCCAACAAATACTATAAGTTAATAGTTTAATCCGTTATCTCCCGATCCCGGAGATCTCCGGCTACATAACAAAAAAATGTTGTTGTTTTTTTGCCAGGAGGCAACAGGGCTTACAAAATTAAGTTCGGTCTATCCTTTAACATCCCTCCATCTCTTTCTGTTTAGTACAATTCAAGCGACTGGTGGTGGTAACTACAGAGTTATGTTAGCCTTTTTACTGAGGTGTTGTTTATGGATGGGAGAGCGTGCATTTCAATGGCGCGCCGCGTCTAACGAGTATGAAATAAACGCACGCTTAGGCGGTTGCCACACTAATCCGGTTTCAGACGGTTTCCGTAGTTCGAGCGGAACACCGCTATAGATTTGGATAGCGATATCCTCGGACTGCAGAAACCGCATCAATGTGACAACCGCCATACCCGTTCATATGTTTGTTGCCACGCGTGTCCATAAACAAAGGATTTGCGTGTCATATCATGTTTTAATAGCTCTGTGCCTATTTTACATTTCATTTACCGTGAAGGCACCGCCATTTTTCTATTTAATGCACAAAATTACCCTCATCCACACGTATTTTCAACGACAATAATATACAGCTATCTAGAATGAGAGATGACTCTCGCAATCTACCAGATAGCTGTTCTTTGATCGCACACTTAGACGAGTCTTTGATTCGCGTTATAATTATCATAACGGATAGTGTGCATGAGGCTTTACACAAAGTCAGTTAACTAACAGTGTATCCGTAACCTTACTAACAAAATCCACGTCTATTTGTCTAACTCTGCTTCTTGCGCAGCGACGACCGGTCCCCTCGGCAACACTGTAATACCTGGTAACTTATTAACATCTACTTTCACATCCTTCTGTTCCTGTCCATCGCCCGCGCTCCAATACTTCTTGTTGACTAGCATGAGTAACATCAATGCTGGTAAGTGTATTAGGGAGAATCTGAATAGCTTTCTCGAGCTACCGCTGTCGGATTTTTTGTAGAATTCCCAGGCTGAAACAAATGCTTACTTAATAAATATTTTCTTACAAATGTGAAAGTTTCCGCTGGACGGATTTAGATGAGCTTCAGTATACAATCAGTCTATAGCCTCCATACATACATGCGGGGCTAGCACAACTGCCGCTGCGACGCGACGCGAGTAGAGAAAAATCTACGCTCCTCTTTCTATTCCGCACAGTTTGAGCGAGACAGGAATCGCCGAGTCGCGCGAGATACGACTTGGCAGCAAGTTGTGCTAGCCTACATGGGATACATTTTATCCCGAAAATCATCAGAATGAAAGTTAATGCGCGAGTTCATGTGGACTAGATTACAACTAAAACCTAGTAGAAAATACTTAATTTTAAATTAAACTTCCTTGTCTATGACGTCAGACTTCGTTTTTTTTTTACTTCATATACCTCGAGACTATATCAGTGATGTACAGCCAACCAACAAGTGATCTACTAATCTACCACATTTAAACCTTAATGAATAAATAATAGAGTCGAAAAGTAAGTAGTAGACATATCTTGGCTTACTGTGGCCCCAACGATCGACAAAATAACTTGCCAAAAACGGTCGTGTGATGTTGGCAAAGCGCCGATAGGGAAAGTTAAGCTATTGTTGACTCGCACCACGTAAGTCGAGACATCTCGTCAATCGATCACTATACATATTGTATGTATGTAGGTATTTATATTAAACACGTGTTGGACTGGATTATGACTAGTCATCTTCATTACGTGAACATTGGACAGGGATAGATCAAAACCGCATCGCCTTTCTATCATCAAGAGACAGGCAGATCTAAAAGTATTTACGCTAATATGGTATTGAAACATTAATCCATTAATTAATTACGATTTTGAGAAGTACCTGATAATAAAATATGGGTCAAGTCAACATCTTACGCGACTCTTGCTACATTTAGCATTTAGCCATTGCTGGGTGGCGGGTCAGATACAAAGGGCGGTACTCCTGGACACGGCGCGGATAGTTGGGAGGTTCCTCTCTCTGTCGCTCGACACCACTAGTAGTTTCTTATAAAGTTTTTTTTTTGTACGTGTATTTTTATCTTTTGCTTTTTATAGAAATATTATAAACCTAGTTTACAGAATTAAGATTAATAAAGAGTAAATGTAAAATAATAACCCTATTGTTTCCGGAAGAACTAGTATACTTAATTCATTCGAGTTGGCCGAGTTGCATCAAAGTAATTCGTTCAAAAAGCTATTTTACCGTTCAAGCAATAAAGTTTAAAATACAATAACATTTTTATAGAAGTTCGGTCAACGGGACTTCTTAAGATAATGGGAATAACCAAGATTGAAGTAGTTGGATTTTGGTTCTTATCACGTTACCATAAAATACAAACAACATACCTAAGTACATAAAGTAGACGTTAAGGGGGAGCGACTCCAGCGCGAACCACGTGTTGGTGACGCCGAGGTAGGAAGACGTGAGGCACGTCGCGGTTATAACGCCCGTGTGTCGGAGCGCCACTCTTCTGCATAGTGCTGTAACATAGCACAACTGTTTTAGTTTGGAGTATCAATATAAAAAGACTTCAAAGGTTCTTGGGATAAGGTGCATTTTCAGGCATCAGGGGCTATTTGAGAATAACTTGAACCCGGAGATAACCATATTGTTATTTTCGAATGTCTATCAAATCTCCAATCTGACATATTGCATGCAAAAAATACCTAGTCGCAGTTATCAGTTTTCTACGACCTTGTCAAAATGGTGGAGTTGATTCCAAGTACAAGTCAACACAAAAAATAACAAGAGGTGTTAAGTCTTGTAATCTCATTCGAGATCTCAACCATGATTTCTTGCCAACAAGATTGAATCTCACAAATCCGCACAATAACTTGGTAATTCGAGAACTCGCGAGATCGCAATTGCATTCGCTACTTACGTACAGAAGATCCTGTCTAACAAAACCGATGTTTAACAGAGTTATGGCATAACGCTCGCACTTGTTTGCCGGATAGCACGTGCTCTTTCATTCATAGCGACATTCATCGACATATAAATACCTTGAATGTATGCTAGATCCGATCAGCCGAAGAGGAAAGATGAGCAAGCCGACAGGCACAAGGTAAAGTGTCTAGGGGACACCCTAGACACTTTACCTTGTTTTAGCATTAGATAGAATGACAGAGAACGATTTACGAGGTTTTTTTATCAGCCACGTTCTGTGGTAAAAGTGTCAAATGTGATAATCCATATTGAAAGGAACCTTATCGCGGCCGGCACTTACGCCTTTATTGCCGCTGTTCCAATACAATAGTGAATAGGTGTAACGTAAGCAGGTTTCTGTGCGCGACTACTAAATATGTTCTGTAATTTTCTCTCTTTTAATATGAATAAATTAAAAAAAAAAAAGCGTCTGCCGCCATAAGGTCCTTTTCGATGTGGATTATCACAAATAATCTAATCGAATATAATAAGCGTTATTTAAGTATATTTTAAGATATTTTTTATTTCTTTTGTTTTTCTTGTATATATAATTATTAGATTAATTGAATTGTATTTAATAAATATATAATTATTGAATATTAAAACCGTTATTTCTTGCTTACATTATATATTGTTATTCAAAAATATATCTTAAATAATAATTACTTATACGTACTTTATATGATAAGCCATCAAATATTTTTTAAATTACGTTTCGTTTCATTCATAAAGTTGTACAATAAGAAACCCAAAGAGGCAGAGGTTGTAAGAAGTTGGTTCGGGTTTTAAAAGTAATTTGTCATAGTCACTAACTTTCAATTATTCTGATCCTTCGTGCGAATAATGCGAATTCAATGTGTGTGTGTTTACGATCACTGCCTCTTTGTTTAGCTAATTTCTAATCTAAAAAAAACAAGGTATAGTCACGGAGTATAGGCTCGCATCCCTTATGTAGTCCTAGCCTAACGTAGGTACAGAGGGGCTACTCCGAACGTCGAAATCCGACCTTCGTATAGTAGCGTCTCTTTCAATCATATAGTGTATAACACGAGAGTGAAAGGGACGGCACGACATGAAGTTCGGATTTCAATGTTCGAAGTACAAGCCCAGAAGAATTAATAATACATACATACAGAAGTCTTCAGTCTAACGAAACCGATGTTTGACAGCTAATCATGGCATCCCGCTTGCACACGCTCTTTCGTTCCTAATGCGATAGGTTATCTGGACACCATGGAGGCGTCCCAGGTTTAGCCGAAGCGGCAAGAGGAAGTCTTGACGTAGGCTCACCCGGGTCAGTGACCGCCATCATCCTATAGCCGGCGCGCGAGTAGTCCGGCCTCAAGTTCCACGAAAGCGCGTTGAAATGCGGGAACTGCCACGAGTAGAGGATCACGCCGAGCACCAGAGCACCCGCGTCGAGGGTGCCCGTGCAGCCCGCCCAGCCCATCAGAGGAGGGATCGCGCCCACTGGAAAGTAGACTTTATTTAGTACAATATAAGGTTGATATTCAAATGGGGCACAACAATTTTGAACACGTGCACCCCGCCCGACCCATCAGAGAAGAGGTCGCGCCCACTGAAAAGTAGTTCAAAATGTTCAAATTAGACTCCATGCAGTGCAATATAAGGTTGATACTCGAATGGGGTACAACAATTTTGAACACAATATGATATTCTTATTAGCAGAGCTGTGCACGCACATCTGCCTCTAGTAATAACTATAATAAAACAGGGATCACAACTACTGATTAAGGGTGGGTTGCACCAAACCGCGGTGTTCGTTAAAATCTTATTGTACGGAAAGTTTGACAAGTTTCTATGGGATGACAGCTGCCGGCGCCATGTTTGACGACGACCGGCCTGCGATCGTATGTTGGTGCAACCGACCCTAAGTACAGCATGTTTAATTGTAAGTTTTTAGACTACAATATTGTCGGGTTAAAAGCAAAAGTCACTAAGTAACAAATACCTACTTAAAATAAAGCTCGTATATCAGCATCGTTTCAGTATTGAGTTACGAAGTTTCGAAGAGTAGTGACAGATTTGATAGTGAGTTCTGCTTCTCACCCGACGATATAGTCTGTAAAGCTGTTGAAGTGGAAAACAGCAACTAGTCCTTAATTTGCCAATATGCGCGATACTAAGCATAAATTATGTAGCACATATTATGGTCCTTTGAAACGATTTCATTAGGCAAGCGGTAAACGAAATACTGTTTAGATTGGACGACCGCTTTAGCCTAGTTAGTAGTGACCCTGCCTTCGAAGCTGGAGGTCCCGGGTTCGAATCCCGGTCAGGGCATTTATTTGTGTGATGAACACGAATATTTGTTCCTGAGTCTTGGATGTTTTCTATGTATTTAAGTATATATTTATATCTATATAAGTATGTATATCGTCGCCTAGTACCCATATTACAAGCTTTCCTTAGTTTGGGACCAGGTTGATTTGTGTAAGATTGTCCACAAATATTTATATTTATTTATTTATTTTAACAAGATAAGTGTCATGACACTCCTTTACACTCATAACTGAGTGCAGCGGTTTGATTGCCGAGCGTAATAAGATATCCCAAAGTACATTCGTAAGCACTAACTGAAAATGTGATATATTACTGAATAAACACCATACTAACCTACAGACCCCAGCCAAGTATTAAGTATGGACATTCTCTTCATAGGCGTATAGACTGACGTGTATAACACCAGGTTGCCGGCGCCCAGAGCGGCTGTCAACGGGTTGACGCCGAAGTAAAGCAAGCTCAGCCCCGTCGCGCTAGTGACGGCGGCGAAACCCGCTGCGTGTATTGGCCTGGGAAGGGTTAGATTATAGTATATTATTAACAACAAACAAGATCAAATAAATGGGTCAATCAACTTTTTCTTGTTGTTATTCTGTCCCGTCAGCGAGGAGACAACAGTAACCGAGTTTCTTAGAAATGTGTTTATAATTTGGCTTCCAATCATGCTCAAGAGATGACCCATGTCCAAATGGATTTACGCTCATCGCTGAAACTCATGTTTGGAAGATTTAAACCCTATTAAATCACAGTTTTAAACAGTGACTCAGGAGACGTAACCATGGTAACGAGCAACAAAGAATAGTTGATTCACCCAAATACACTAAATCTACTTATATACAGGGGAGGCCTATGTCCAGCAGTGGACGTCTTTCGGCTGATATGATGATGATGATGATGAACTACAATTAGAGCAACACAAGAGACGAAAATGAGAGGCAAAGTACAGCATAACTAACGAGCACTGGAAACGCTCCATACTTATTCACACGCAGGCGTGAAGTCACGACTGCGTGATCTCTGTACAAAGCAAGATCAAGGCTTGTCTGAGAATTGAGAAAATAAAACAATCAACAAGAGACAATACCCTGTAATCCTCTCTTTGAAAATAGCTCATAGCACATCTGTTTGCGGGTTACCTCATAGATGTACTATGATTACCTCGATATAAATACGCCTTGCATAGCTATTACATAGCTTGCGTGTCGTGTAGCAAAGAACGTACAGAACTGTATCAACACCTACTTGTTGTGACATCTTTGCATGAGTATAGGCCTCTTCTATAGGATTTTAATTACAAAACTCCGACCTCAAGGACATGAGTGACCTGTTTATTATACTCCTATAGAATGTTGATTGGGCTATAGTCACTGTACTCACTCTAACAATCCCTTGACGAGCACCCTATTCTTGGTGCGGGACATCTGCGCGTCAAATGGCACCTCATGGAACTGGTTGACGGAGTTCGCGGCGGCGGAGACTAGGCCCGTGCCCGCGGCGCACATCAAAAACGTGCTCGGGCAAAATGGTGCTGGTGCTAGCGCATAACCAGCCATTGATGTCATTACTACTAACGCTGGGGGCAACCAATTATAGCATTAGCTTTCATTTACACAGGGAGTTTTCAGGTGAATGTTAAAAAGCTACAGCAATGAAGGCACAGCAATTTAAAATAAAAAATAAATACTTTTCTCAAACTTGCAATGAAATATTGACGTTATGTCCGGCCCATAACGTAATTTCATAAAACATTGAAGGCCTAAGCCGGCAAAGTGATCGTCTTTTGGTTCAAGGTAAACAAAACAAGGAGCCCGCCGCCCGCTGCCGTACCGCATTTTTATGTGCGTGTGTGTACTGTGTTCATAGAATTGCATTTTGAGTTTACTTATAATTTTCAAATTTCATTGCATTTTTTGAGAGAAGCACTAAATAAGCCTTTGCGCGAACAGGAAATCCCCTATGCAGTATGCAGTAATGTACTATTAAAACAAGGCTTCTCAAACTTAAAATCCCATGTAGTAAAACTTTCCAGACTACTAGGACCTCTTCATTAAAAAGGCGCCTGTAGTCAGGTAAATCTTATCATGAACTATTTAGAATCACCAACAAACCCCTAAACCTCCAGGGACACTGCATACCCCATTTTTTTCTTTCTTACCAGCAATTGACAATTTGTTACAAAACTGAGAACTTACAAGTTAATCTAAACTTAGACAGCATCATACAATACTGTCCAACATTATTGGTTCTATCATGGGCCGGGGTCTCCTTCCAAACTCTGGTGTCTTCATTCTTCACCTTCTTCGCCGGGGTAGCCGTCTGACTCTGTGTTGTGAGTGGGAGCTTGCTCTGTAAGCTGTGTGATGTTGATATTCTAACCAACTGCTGTGATAAGGTGCCATTCTGGAATTGTAACAGTTTTCCTTAGCCATAATGTTTACAAGTTAGAGCCAATACAATTTTTGAATTAGGAGTTGTACAGATAAAAGAAATATTAGCAAATTTACAAAACTAAAGATGGCTAGAACATTTATTTCCTACTAGTTTTTGCCCGCTACTACATCTGCATAGAACTCGTTAATCACATTACAATTTAATTGCCATTTTGTTAGATCAGGCGCAGGGAATTGGGCTGAATGACCCTGACCTGCGATCGACAGCCCGCCTGCTTCCGGCCCGCCGTCCCTACACTACATCTACATCTAGATCAGGGGCTTACCTAGTCATCGCTCCTTCCAACAAACTTCCATCCCCTTATGGGATGATTTCCAGAATAGAAACTATCCTGTGTCCTTTCCCGGGACTCAAACTATCTCCATACCAAATTTCATCTAAATCGGTTTAGCAGTTTAAACATGAAGAGGTAACAGACAGACAGATGCACATTTTTACATTTATTATATTATATTGTATGGATTTTAGAATTGTTAACTAATAAAATACAAAAATAAGCAAATAGTTAAATTATACACATTGTTCGAAGTTTGTAGATAAAATAATGTAAGTTGTTTATTTCATACTTCAGTGTAGTATTTCCTTATATGAGTCATGGTGCATTCCTGTATCCCAAACAAAATTCCCTTTAAAACTTTAGCCATGTCAAGAGAAATGACTGAAAGCTAATTAAATAAAAAAATGTTATTTTCATAGATTGTACTAAATGGATTCATATTACTTACACCTATTTTCATGAGCACAGACTTGGTAGAAATACCAGAGACGCCATGCTTAAGGCAGAAGGTACAATGAAGCACCTTTACATAAGACATGTTGCCCTATTCACTGAGTCTTCACGTGAGCATCCTGGAAAATAAAACATATAATCATCATATCACACACATACGTCGTACGCCACTTATGAGAATTACGGGAGAAGTAAACTTGTAAAAGTACAAAAAAGGTAGTCGGTCAATAATAATAACTTTGGCAACAGAACACAATGATAATAATAAATATAATCAATAAATCTAATGATAACAAATCTAATCAATAAACATATCAATGGTGCACTGAAAAACATTCATTGTATTAAATGTAATTTTCAGATAAATATAATGTTTCCGTACTTTTGAATATTTAACCCACAATCAAGATGTTATATAAAAATATGTTTATAATCAATTTTTATAAAAGTTACAAATTTTATAAACATTTGAGGTTATTTAGGTAATCATGACAAGAAGTGAAGGACGAGGGCAACACGATAAGGAAAACGTCACAATCGTCACTTATTACATGCTGTACGCTATGGTTCAAAAATATAGTATAAATTACACTGCCACCAACATAAAAGAGGAAAATTAAAGTCTGTCCTCACCTTTAAGTAAAGACAGCAAGAAAAAATCTATCTAGCACCAACTGACAGTGACAGCTTAAGTAATGGCAACACTTAGAAGCAACTGCAGTGATACCATGTAATTTTCCCTTCACGAAGGGGTAATTTCGTAACTTATTTCATTAACCGCGTGTACAGTCGTAAACTCATTTCTTTTTGTTTATGAAAATAGTTCGGTTTGACTCGATTACTTTATTAGAAAAGAGAGTACTGCAAACCACGTGTTCCTAATCACGCCAACAACTCTCACAGAGCTTACAGTGTTAACAGCTGGTCCGAATCAGTTAGCGCGCTCAAGGCAGTTTGAGTGATGTTTTGATTCGGACCGGCCGTCGCGTGTTTACTGTTATGTACATATATCAAATGTCAACTTGAAGTTTGCGCTCAAGGTGCTTACGTCTGTGAGTGTGAGCGCCAGTGGGCGTTTGACGGATGCAAATTACGTCATAGTAATGTCGAACGATATCTGTAATATGAATATGTCTACATGTTTAAAAAAACCGGACAAGTGCGTGTCGGATTTCGCACATTTAGGGTTCCGCACCAACCGCAAAGTTAAGTTGGTTTTAATAAAAAAATAAGGGAATTAAAAAATATATCAATTACTTAGTATTTGTCGGTAAATCATACGTAATGATAAATATCATCACCAAATTTTAAGTTCATAGGTCAATGGGAAGTTTAAAAATTTATTAGTACAAAATAAATAAAAATAAATAAAATAAATAAACATGAGATATTAGAAAAAAAAAAACCTACAAAACTTTGTTAAAAAAACTGATTTTGGTGGTTTTCTAATATTATTTGGGATCAAAACTATCGCATTTATCTACTCAACTAGCTCTAGACAACAATACATCACTCAATGGCGCAGGTCAAATTTTTTTTTAGCTGTATAGGAGTCCCCAAAAACATCTAAAAATATTTTTGTCATTTTTATGACAAAATGCTTATACAGTAAAAATTTGAAAACTGTAGCTCCAACCGTTTGGCTGTAAAACCTGTGTGACAGACGACAGACGGACAAACAAGAGAAAACAAGAGACAGGTAAATAACGCCTTCATATAAATTTCAAATACTGTATTTCCACTTTTCCTAAATCTAGTTCATTACAGAAGATGCGTTGCGTGTCGCGGTTAACGTCCAACTGCTTCTATCTCTTTCTACCCACATACATGAATACTTATTCTACCTACATGTAATGCATATGGATATATTTTAATGTACGGTATTACACTCTAAGCTTTTTAAAGATTCAAAGAATTTATTTGCTCAGCATACATGATAATACAAAAGATGTTGAAAATAAAACATGTCCAGTGCATTCAGCCTGCATGCTGGCGTGCAAACATTATTCAGGCGCGGCATAATTAAGTCAATAATAATAATAAACGATATCTAATAATATACCCAAGGAACTTTAATAATAGTAATATAAAATGTCAATAATAATGATTCATTCATAACAAAATCAATTAAGGTTCAAATATTTTCTTACAATAGTGTAAGAAAATATTTGTGTTTGTTTATGTGTGTGTGTGTGTGTGCTTTTATAGAAAAGTTTTGTCCAGAAGCCTGTCAGTCATTTTGTTCTTCAAAATATTGCCTAGCAGCAATTTTATGTCATCCGGTAGTTTATTATATATTTCTACTCACATGTTATGTATGTTCTTCGCATAGATCAATTAGCAAAAAATCATCAATATCATCATTTAAAAACAAACTTGTAGGGACATATTAACGATATCTGGGGCAACACTGCCTTTTTGTTTTTATTTTGATTCGATTGGGATTCGAACATTTCGAACACGGAAGTAGTTGGTTTGTTTCGATTCGGTCCCGTTCGTGCTGCATCGTATGAACTCGTTGACGAACGTATTGTGAAATGTCTAATTGTTTTTTTCGAACAAGAGTATGATAATGAATGTCTAAATTATGGTGATAAACCGTTTGGATCCGGAATAAGGAAAGTAAATCCCTAAACATGGCCTCGAGGGGAGACAAAGGGAATGGAAATGGCGAGGAGCAGATTGTGGAGGTAATTGTTGGCCTAGATTTTGTGAGACAGTTAGGGGTTCTGTTTTGTGAGTTTGAGTATGTTTTTAGACGTTGGCGGAGGTGTTCCGGTGCTTCATCTGTATGGAGAAACTGGTGGACGCTCATTTATGTCCGCACTGCTCGAAGTTGTGTTGCTATGCGTGCGTTCGGCGCTGGCTGACGGAGCAGAGGTCTCAGTGTCCTCACTGCCGCGCATCCCTGCACCTCCATGAGTTGGTCAACTGCCGCTGGGTGGAGGAAGTCACTCAGCAGATTGAGACCATGCAGCAGACCAACTCTGCCACCCAGAGGGAGAGCTTCAGAGACAGGTAAACAACTTTGGTTGCTATGCAGTATTACTAGTGTGAAAGGAATTTGTTTGTACTTGACTTTTATTTACAATATTACATACAGTGATGCAATTTGATTTAATTTGAACTCAGTGTATAAATATTTAAAAGTTTTATAATAACTTATTTTTGTTATAAAATTTTTAAGCAGTTACAAAAAAGAATACGACTTATCAGACTTAACCTTTGTTCAAAGTTTTTTAATTGTAAGAAGTTGTAATATAACTTGGAAACTTATACTGACAAATTTGTGTACAGACCCAATTGGTTATCAGTACTGTTACACTATTCTGTGCTGTAGATGCCCGACCCATCAAGAGAAGCTGACTGTGTACTGCTGGACATGCCGCCGCTGCATCTGTCACCAGTGCGCTCTTTGGGGCGGCACCCACTCGGGCCACACATTCAAGCCGCTGGAGGAGGTGTATGACCAACATGTGACGCAGATCCGGGATGAGGTGTCGCAGCTGAGGCGGAGGCTCATGGAGCTCATCAGTTTAGTGCAGGATGTGGTAAGACATTGTTAACTTATGGAATGTACTATAAAATTTCATGGTAATCTGGAAGTATAATTATTTGTTCAGAACAGAATTTGTGTGTTTGTAATCTTGCGTGGAACAAAACCAGTGTAGAATTGATATTTTGTATCAATTCAAACCAACAAGAATAGAGTGTGTTTTAAGATTAGTAAAATACTAATATTTAATAATAAGACGTTTATTCAATGATTGTATACATTTACAGGTAACCAAGACGGGTACAATAAAACAAAGTATACAAATACAATTGAAAGGGTAGGTGGCTCAGCTTGTATCTGTACCAAGAGACCACTAAAGACTCTTGACTACAGACGCTGTTATTCTGCCACCCCCGTGGCTTAAAAACTATAGCTTGTGAACTAAAATAAGCGTCACACGAAGCTAGGCAATTGACGTACATAACAAGTAGGTCGGCATGAGCTGGCACTTTAACTTGTAACTCCCAACAGAATTTAATCCTTAATACATGTTATGTAGCAGTGCTACAGTAGCACTTGTGTAACTAGTAACTGTACAATATTATTATTGAAACTCCAATAAATGAACCTTACAACGGTTTTTAAAGATCTCCAGTGACTTACTATCCCGAACTGGGGGCGGTAAATTGTTCCAGCATTTAGAGGCAGCATAACGAAAACTGCCCCTAAATGCCTGAAGCCGGATCAGTGGAAGCAAGGTGCTTAACCTCAAAATAAGCCTATCTAAGTTTATACACATAAATATTATTCAATATTGAAGTTTTGAATTGTGAGGTCTTACTATTCTTTGATTAAATCCAGCCCTACACATTAAATGGATGATAACTTGTTATTAAATAGTAGTTAATTTTCTATTCACCTACAATGAAATCTGGGCATTTGTTTTCTCCATCTTCTTGTATGGTGTGGAAACATGGAGCCTGAAGAGTTTTGATCGGAACAAAAACGAGGCCTTTGAGATGTGGTTGGTGCTTGAGAAAGTTACTCAAATTTCCATGGACCGTGATGAGAATGAATGACTCCATATTGAAAGAGCTAAACATCTCCAAGCGACTCTCAACCCTTTGTCAAGAAAGAACTCTCAAATTCTTTGGACAAATGGGTTCTGACCGGCACCACCTCACAAGAACTATTATACGGGGCCAAATTAGGGGCAAACGCACTAGAGGTCAAATTCCAACAAGATGGTCTAACATCATCGAGCAAGATTGTGGTTCCATGCATAAAGCAGCTCATATAGCCGTTGACTGCATTGTATGGAAGGACGTCATGATTGGTCATGATCCTCAGTCACGACACAGAAGAAAGAAGATGACAATTAAATCCACATGAATGATTTAAGAGTGTCCTTCCAAATGAACTTGTTTTTCGATGACTCTTCACTACATAGTATAAAACAAAGTCGCTTTCTCTGTCCCTATATCCCTATATCCCTATGTATGCTTAAATCTTTAAAACTACGCAACGGATTTTGATGCGGTTTTTTAATAGATAGAGTGATTGAAGAGGAAGGTTTATATGTATAATAACAACCATTAAATACTGCACCCGTGCGAAGCCGGGGCGGGTCGCTAGTTTTTTCTAATTCGATTCTTATATTTTTGTAAGTAAGGTGCACTTTCGAAGAATAAATGAAATGGAAATCAGGGACCGATACCGGTATTTTTAAAAAACCCTGAATTAGCCCAATATTTTGGATTATTTTTTGCTCTTTACGTAGGGCTGAATCATGTAATAGGTAACAGCGTCGTATTATTAGATTGTCCCATTAAAAACGAAATAATGAACCGGTGACCGTATTAATACCGGTATTTTTCTATGGAGAAAATACCGGTATCCGATCCCTGATGGAAATAAGTCTTTCAAGACTCTCATATGTAGCTGGATGTATAAAGACAGAATTGAAAGTTTTCTAAAGTATCACAAAACATTTTGTTTATTGCAAATCCTTTGTGTTTGGAGCAGCTGCTCTCTCTGACCCTGTGACCCCGTTACTGTGAATTCAATGTGTTGTGCATGCAAAAACGGTGCTCTTATTTGGCAAGTATGCTATTTTATCAGTGGGAGGGACGTGGCAGATTTGAATCCAAATCTGATATATGTACAGTTAAGGAAACTGGTGTTTGAAGTGGCCAACATTCAATTTCCTTGGTTATACAATACTAGCATTAGTACTTTGGGCTGTGCGTTGATGAGTGAGTGAGTCAGTCAGTCAGGACAAAGGCATTTATACATATAGATTACACTTAACAATAGTAAATTTGAAAATCGGCCAAGTGCGTGTCGGATCACGCACAGTGAAGGGTTCGGTACCAACACCTACTAGCCCACATTTAAAACCACTATCCAATACATTGAATCTAAAAAGGTCGTATCTTCATAGCGAACTCACGGCACTTACGACCTTTTGCTTGGACAAGACAGTTTTTCAGCTAAAACTCAAAAACCAAAAATCTTTAAAAGTATTTATCAATGCACACCACCTCATTTTTTAAACTTTATAGTTTGGAAACGAGAGGGGGGGGGGGGGGTTGCACATTTTTTTTGACAGTCAATATCTCACCAACGGTTGACTTAAATGGAAAAGTTTTTTAGAAACGTTCATATCATTTTTAAAGGCCTATGCATGGATACCCCACCCGACTATGTGCGTTGAAAATTTTTTTCATAATCGGTTACATGTATGTGGAGTGTTAATGAATTATTATTTTTTTGGGTAATTTCACATCACTTTTATGTAGCGGTTCATAGAATACACCTTCCTACCAAATTTCATAATTGTAGTGCTTATAGTCTCAAAGTAAATCGCCAGTGACATACGGGCAGACGGACAGACATGACGAAACTATAAGGGTTCGTTTTCGCCATTTTGGCTACGGAACCTTAAAAAGCGGTTTAACAAGTACTCAAATAAATCAGTACAATACCAAGTTAACTGACCATTCGTGCGTTTTATTCGCATTGTTATAAGGGTCACTCTAGAGAATTAGAGATATATTCAAATTTAATTAAAACGACGCTTTCGTAAAAAAAAATGAGTTTAGGTGCCAACACAGACACCGGGCGCCTTTAGTATACGACCGGGAAAACGCTAGTATGACTCAAATTTAAAAAAACCAATTTTGAATCTTATCCCCTTTACTTAAATTTCAAAATGCACACTAAAAATAGTGGCTAATGAAACCTTATCTTTTTTAGGAGCGCAACGTAGAGTCAGTCCGCGCGGCAAAGGACGAGCGCGTACGTGAGATCCGTAACGCCGTGGAGCTGATGATCTCGCGTCTGGACTCGGCGCTCAAGGCCAAATTGCTCACGCTCATGGGCCAGAAGAACAGCCTCACACAGGAGACTGAGCAGCTTGAGCATTTGCTGCAGGAGATTGAGCATCAGCTACATGCAAGCACCAGGTATTGCACGAATATATGTGGAGCTGATGACGATAAAAACAATCCTCCTAAAGTAAAAGTATTCTTCAATTTATTTAGACTAGTGGAAGTCATGGAATGTATTCAGAGATTTCTTTACATATATGTATGATACAAAGTGATAAAATAAATATGTGAACTACATACATAAAATTAACATAAACATTCTTATGCCACCTGGTTATGATTAATATCTCATTAGCATAAGAATATGGTTAATTATTTACGCAATCATCAGATTGCGACGGTAATATTGAGAATGTAATTTTTCTTACAACAGATCTGAGCTAATAGCCAAGAGCAGCGATCTGTCGAAGATGATTCACCAAGTGCGTAAAAAACCTATGGCGAGCTTTGTTACTGCTCCGGTGCCCGCGGATTTTCATAGGTAAGTTTATCATTAGAATCCAAAAAGTACTCTATGATATAAAAAAAAAACACTTGAAAAAGTAATGGGTTATAACTTACTAGCGACCCGCCCCGGCTTCGCACGGGTGCAATGTATTATACATATAAACCTTACTCTTGAGTCACTCTATCTATTTAAAAAAAACCGCATCAAAATCCGTTGCATAGTTTTAAAGATTTAAGCATACATAGGATAAGGATATAGGGACATAGGGACAGAGAAAGCGACTTTTTTTTATACTATGTAGTGATATGATAATTTAAAAAAAAGGAATACTATGAATATTATTTTCAACGTCTTTCATGGTTACACTAATAGTACTTATATTTAGAACTTGACCCTATATTGCCTGTAGGACAGGAAATAAAATGAAAATGATTCGCCCAACGTGGGGCTCGAACCCACGACCCTGAGATTAAGAGTCTCATGGCTCTACCGACTGAGCTAGCCGGGCTGTTGTGTGTCAGGACGAAATTAGGTTGGACGTTGATTATTAGAAATACCCCGTATTTCTTAAATAAAAAGGTTTGTTAAGAATGGTTTGAAACAAAATAACATCAATTTCATTCGACTGAACGGACGGAATCAGAATCGTATCAGAATCGACTAAACGTACCTACATTTTGTGTAAGTTATTTTGAGGATATAGGCTATTTAGGCATACTAATATGATTTTTGACAATGGGAAAGATTAGTTATCTACCATGCATTAAAGTGTAGGTAGTTAATAAACAACGTAATTAAAAAAATCTCAGAAAATTATTCATACAATTCAAAAGAATTCGAATGAATTTGCTGCGGTGGCGATTTGGATTTTTTAATTTTATTTTAAGATTTAGTATAGTTTTAAAGTTATTTCGTCTATGTCAAGTTGTAATGTAGGTAAGTACGCTGTACTCCGAGTAAGCAATCAAAAAGCGCTTACCATACTTACTGAACACATTGCCTGCGGCTATCAGAAATGAGACTAATAAAAATAAATTTAAAAGAACTTTGCTCCGACACTACCTCGATAGTATTTAAATATCTTGCCACAACAATTATGCAGCCCTTTAAGTTATATAATGTAATAGACTCACGGATCCCACAGACAAACTGTTAAAACAGTTTTGTGGGACGAGGTATTTATTTATAAGTTTTTGTAAACTGATTTAATTAATAAATAATAATTTTATGGCTGTTGGCTATTCATATGTAGGTAAATAAATACAATCGTACTTGTGAATAAATTTGATATGTGGATAAGTTCGATTGAAGACACACACACATGCACTCGCTTGTATGTAGCAAATAAATAAATAAAATCATGTTTGACGCCATCAATAAATTATCTGTGTAGTGGGTAGTCCCAGTAATCATTTGCTATGAGGTATAACCTTTGCGCAACAACGTAGGATTATTATTGTGCAAAACACTAGCAAGGAACAAATGGCAATGGGAATGTAGTTCCAAAGAAACTGTTCTAATTTCTGCATCATACTGGTACGAGTATATGCCGCCGTCATAATTCACGACATACAGTTTATTCATATCAGTTCTTATATTTTTTACTTTGGTTTACACTGCGAACTCTCGAACGCGAACGCGAAACCACCGCCTTAAAAGGCAGGGTCGCCATGTAGGGATGGCGCTAGAGAAACAACAGCTTCGTACACATGTTTATATAGGCACTTGAATACTAATTACATACTACTTACGTAGGGACTACACCACATTGCCGTGCAGTGCCCTCTTGACAATGCTCATATATTTCTGGTCGGGCTTTAGTAATAAGAGAGAGTAGAATACATTTCTCGGGTGACAAGGAACATTTAATTGCTCTCTGTGGATCTTATGTTGCCAATATCATATTCGCAAAACATGCGACAACCGCAAATTGACTCTATTGTATAGTTTGAAATTGAGGAAATATATTTGGTAGGTAGTAGTGTTAGGGAACGAGCAATTGAAAGCATAAACAATAATATAATTCTAAGATATGCATTTCAGCAATACAAACATATTACTTACATAAACGAATTCACCACCTTATCAATATGCACAATAAGTAGTGGTACAGTTTGTTTGTTTTAAACAGTGAGATCGTCCCGAGCTACGACAGTAGCACGTTCCCGTTGACCAACTTCACACAACTGCAGCACGCGGCGGCGCCAGTGTATTCAGCCCCACTTCATGTAAATGGACTGTGTTGGCGCTTGAAGGTGTACCCGGACGGAAATGGGGTGGTGCGCGGCAACTATCTCTCCGTGTTCTTGGAGCTGAGCGCTGGCTTACCAGAGACTTCCAAGTGAGTTATGCAAGCCTAGTACTCTTGGGGCCCTTTTCTAAGACTGATTCGTTCGTGTATTCAGTCTCACTTCATCTCAATGGACTGTGTTGGCGCTTGAAGGTGTCTACCGGGATGGAAATGGGGTGCTGCGCAGGAACTATCTGTTAGTCTTCATACAGCTGAGCGTTAGCTTACCGAAAACTTCCAAGTGAGTTATGCGGGCCTATAGGTAGTACTCTTCAGTCTCTTTGAATCTCTGGAAATGCAGTTGTGCTTGTGAATTATTTGTCATTATTCTTTGAGCTGAGCGCTCAATTACCGTAGACTTCCAGGTGAGTTATGTGAGCCTAGTACTCTTGAGTTTATTTTCTATGACTATAATGTTAGGTATATTTCGTTTGTGTATTCAGTCCCACTTCATGCAAATGGACTGTTTTGGCGCTTGAAGGTGTATCCAGATGGAAATGGGGTGGTGCGCGGAAACTATCTGTCCGAGTTCTTGGCGCTGAGCGCTGACTTACCAGAGAGTTCCAAGTGAGTTATGCGAGCCTAGTACTCTTATTTCGCTCGTGTATTCAGTTTCGCTACACGTTAGTGCACTTTGTTAATCCTTGAAGGCGCACCCTGATGGAAATGGTACTCAGCTCACAGCATTATATCTCTAATAATGAAGTTAAAAACCTCACAGATACGAGTACCGAGTAGAGATGCTTCACCAAGTGTCCCGCGACCCGTCGAAGAATATTGTACGCGAGTTCGCGTCCGACTTCGAGGTGGGCGAGTGCTGGGGCTACAACAGGTTCTTCCGGCTAGACCTGCTAGCCAGCGAGGGCTATCTTAATCCAGACACTGACACGCTCATATTGAGGTATGTATCTAATTTGATTTGTACTGTAATGAAAATGCAAAATAATTATGTAACGTCACACGGGAGGGGGTGCCTTACAAATGTGACCAGCTGTACCAAGCATGGGGGGTTCAAAAAATCGAACTAGGGGACCACTCGTCACCCGGAATGAGTTCTGTCACACGAAATTTGTAGAGATCATTCATGAAATTCGTGTGATGTTATTTATCCCCTAATCACCCTAGAAACTCAAATAAAAGGTATGACAAGAAAGTAGTGCATCTGTTGGCGCAACATAAATACATACCGAGATGCAACGGTACTATCGTAACGTAACGGCGACGTCACAACCCCGCTCCGAGCACCTCAGACTGCACCGTACAGCCATAGCGGCAACACATTTTATTAATATTCTATTTACTTTACCTACCTACATGCATGTAAGCTTAATATCTACAATAAAGAAGAGTTTGTACTATCCTGGAGCTCCTTCATTGACGATCCTACGGTTCCTGGTCAGAAGAGAGCTTATAAAGAGGAGTACACCTAACATCTTCAATAGCGGGAAATCGAGTATAGTCACTTGGCTGTTCTAGTGCATCTTTTTGGCATGACAATGGCTTAATTTTGACAGTAAGAGGAAGTGACGTGACAAATATTGTCATTGGGCAGGTTCCAAGTGCGGCCGCCAACTTTCTACCAGCGCTGCCGCGACCAGCAGTGGTACATCAACCAGCTCATCAATATGCGCAGTCAGCATATCCTACAAATCAATGATCTCAAAGAGGTGACAATACCTTACTGACTTTAACTTTATGCCATAATTTTCATTACATAAAAACTTTTTTCAAAAGGGTGGCAGTTTTAACCTAACCTAACCCATTTTTCTGGTAGATTAAATTGGGTTCTACACACAATGGCATTAAGGGTCCGTTTCTGAAAAAAAAACGTTTCTATGAAATGAAAATTCTGCTAAACTACATTCTATCAAACATTCTTCTGCAAAACAAGGCGTCACCGACACCGTCACGAGTTTTAGTTTCATTTATGGGTTATATGACTGCTGCTTTTTTAATCTGTCTAGAGGGGTCATACTTCTAATATTTTTGGGGATAAAATGATTAACAATTTTCATTTACTCGTTGCAGAGGCTATCCCTCGAAATGTCACGCAACTCAATGGCGGCAACCCGCGCTCCGTCGACCGTGGGCCCCACAACCACACAATCCAATGAGGACAACCCGTCGCAGAATAATCCGGTGGACGGGAACGCGGTCAGCGACGCCATGCTGTTCGGAAGTCAGTGGAAATACACGCCGCCGCACGGCGTCATCAGTGGACAGCGGCTCGTGAGCCCAGGTTAGTATAGTAGGTATCCCCAGTCTGTCACTGTAGAGTGACAATGGTGGGTCCTACAGCCACCCGGTTAAGAAGACAACCCGTCGCAGAAGAAGATCAGCGGACAGCGGCTCGTGAGCCCAGGTTAGTATAGTAGGTATCCCTAGTCTGTCACTGTAGAGTGACAATGGTGGGTCCTACAGCAACGCGGTTAAGAGGACAACCAGTCGCAGAAGAAGATCAGCGGACAGCGGCTCGTGAGCCCAGGTTAGTATAGTAGGTATCCCTAGACAGTCACTGTAGAGTGACAATGGTGGGTCCTACAGCCCCGCGGTTAAGAAGACAACCCGTCGCAGAAGAAGATCAGCGGACAGCGGCTCGTGAGCCCAGGTTAGTATAGTAGGTATCCCTAGTCTGTCACTGTAGAGTGACAATGGTGGGTCCTACAGCCCCGCGGTTAAGAAGACAACCCGTCGCAGAAGAAGATCAGCGGACAGCGGCTCGTGAGCCCAGGTTAGTATAGTAGGTATCCCTAGTCTGTCACTGTAGAGTGACAATGGTGGGTCCTACAGCAACGCGGTTAAGAGGACAACCAGTCGCAGAAGAAGATCAGCGGACAGCGGCTCGTGAGCCCAGGTTAGTATAGTAGGTATCCCTAGACAGTCACTGTAGAGTGACAATGGTGGGTCCTACAGCCCCGCGGTTAAGAAGACAACCCGTCGCAGAAGAAGATCAGCGGACAGCGGCTCGTGAGCCCAGGTTAGTATAGTAGGTATCTCTAGTCTGTCACTGTAGAGTGACAATGGTGGGTCCTACAGCCCCGCGGTTAAGAAGACAACCCGTCGCAGAAGAAGATCAGCGGACAGCGGCTCGTGAGCCCAGGTTATACAAATACAAATACAAATACTTTATTAATAACGCCAAGTTACAGGTCAGGGTTAAGTACTAACACGTCAGTATATTATATTATTGAATTATTAATTAAATACAGTTTTTCACTTGTAATTGGCTAGGTATATTAATGTATATAAACATAAGCTCATTGAATGGGGAGCTCATAGAACTCATCTATAGAGTAAAATGTATTTTCAAGGAGCCACTTACGCAATCTTAACCTAAATGGTTAGTATAGTAGGTATCCCTAGTCTGTCACTGTAGAGTGACAATGGTGGGTCCTACAGCCCCGCGGTTAAGAAGACAACCCGTCGCAGAAGAAGATCAGCGGACAGCGGCTCGTGAGCCCAGGTTAGTTTAGATAGAACACGTTTGTTGCGACCCGTGCACCGCCACAATCAATAGTTGCATTGAATGTCTCGTTCCATTTTACCGAAGTAAAGTCCTTTCGTAATATACTACGGAGATTTGGTAAGGGTATGCTACGAAGAATGAGGAGCCCGGGGGTCCGCTATTACACATGATTTGGCGTAGAAATTAGTTTTACCAAAACGACTGCCATATTACGTTAGTTCTTTGGAGTGGTGATTGACATTATGAATATGTATTTTGTAAGTAAAGTGGTATTGTTTGTTACCAGGTTCACTGACGCCGGTGCTGTTCGAGGAGTCGCGCAACAACGACGTGTCGTCGGCGCCGGCGTGCGGCTACGGCGACTACGCGGAGCGCCGCCTCGCGCCCGTCAACCTGCCCTCCACCTCCCGGTACAACAGTTGACAACCTCGTTTCATTAGCATTGATTTGCAAAGGTAAAAACGACAAGTGCATTGCGGAAGCTGCTGGTAAAGGTGCGTTGGGGTACGTCGTAGTCGTAGCTCTGTACACAAACTCGTACACTACGCTGTTTAAACGCTTACGTCTCGTGATACATGTGCAGGTCTGCGAACTCTATATTTGCAAGGGTAAAATGAATAAGTAAAAGTGCGTCGCGGTACGTCTGAGCGCAGCATCGGTCTGTACACTAGCTCATACACTAGGCCTTATTATTTCATTGTTTTTAATCTTTTTCCGGCATCATCATCCTCCTAGCGTTATCCCGGTACAGTTGTATCCTAAAGGATGCCCGGGTTCCGCTGCCTAATCCCAAGATTTGGCGTAGGCACTAGTTTTTGTGGAAGCGAACGCTTACGCTTCGTGTTATATGTGCAGGTCTGCGAACTCGCTCGGAGCCGTGGGCGGCGCGGACAACATGGCGCTGGTGAGCCTGCACACGCTGCTGTCGGCCGCCGCGCCCTCGCGCGTGCCCAGCAAGCTGCCGCGCGACCACGCGCCCAGCAAGGGCGAGCTCGCGGGTACTACATTCAAAAGATCTCGTGACCGACCTGGCCGGTTGAAACTCAATAACAAGCCTACTTATTTAAAATAATCTGTTTACGGAGACCCTTCTAAACTAAAACAAATAAATTTGTCCTTTTATATTGGAGATCAAAGCTCAACCTTAATCAAGCTTTTTTTTACAGCGGTGGCATCAGTCCCTGTGACAGAAGCCCCACACACTGAGGCGCTTTCGGCGTCGATGTCGTCACCCGAACTGAACGCGTGCGCCGGCCCCGAGCCGACACCTGATACACGTGACCCGCGTGACCCACGTGATTCGCGTGACCCGCGCGACCCGCGTGACCCGCCCGCGGCTCAGCCTCTCGCTTCCGAGTCCAGCAGCGACGCGGGGGTCAGTATCGGTTATATTCCGTTCGCTGCAGATTGAAAACTTCTTTATTTTTTCCGCACCACATTCAGATGTCCTTTCGGAGTAATGATTGCAAGGCATCCGAATTAGCGACCTTGTGGCAGACCGTATAGTTGATTTTGAAGTGTATGTATGTAAATTTCATCTTATTCTTTTCATGCAAAATTATGTTAGCCGGTTGATGTGAAAGCATTGATGGTGAGTTGTTAAAAAGCGGGTTAGTTATACTTGTGTGCTGGAACAAGGAGAAAGACATGAATGGGAGCTCAGTAGCGCTCAGTGTATCCCAGAGACAGCCATGAGACTGGTATTCGAGACTAAAACTTACAATTTACTCGAGACAAAACAAAATTACATTTTGGAGAGTGTGGACAGGAATTGCACCATTTAATTCCGCCTTTTACGTTCCTGAGCGGACGGGGGGTGCGGTGCCATCCTTACGTTGTTAGTCTTTCGTTTATTCGCGGTTTGCTTCCTCTTTTCTAATGCGAACAGCAAAGGAACGGAACTTGCTCCCAAAGGAAAGAGTCAATAGGCTATTACTGAACCAGTGAGCTACATCTTTACCCCCTTATTCATAAAACTTAACAAACCTCTGCTAACTAAAATGTCTGTTGTCACTGTCTCACAAGCACATGTGTCAAAGTGACAGGTAAGGACAAACGAACTTTAGCGACTAGTTAACTAATATAGGTTTGATAGGCGTTTATGAATAAAGGGGTAAGACCTTATCATCGCTTTCCATCAGGCGGGACTAAGGCCAATCGCTGGTCAGTCATTCATAAAAAAATTACATAACAATAACATAAATTAATATTAATAGATTCCAAAAGTGTACACCTCAAAAGTACGAACTAGCCTCTTTCATAAGATATTAACAATAAGACATTTCGCCTTTTAAGAGGCCTTATAAATTGTTTTGGTTTCAAATTATGACAAAAGTATTGACTACACCAATAAGGTTATTAAAGGCTACCGTAATTTTATTAAAATTTTAGATAGTTACACACCTATTTTTTGATTTTATTGTGTGTAGTAGAATTTAAGCGGAAAAAACAAGTTATTAGCTTGAAATTGGTCGATTTGGAGTGATGTTCGAAACGATATTTCTTAATGAAAAATCCACAAGACTGAAGTTTATGACATAAGGTCGCAATGTCAAGATTCGTGTCAATTCAAACAGAAAATGGCCTAAATAGATGAGCGTTTTTTAACTGATAAGGACCCTTAACCCTTAAACCGCCATCGTCTAATTTATTTATCATTGTTGAAAATTGGGAGTGACGTTTTTGACGAATAGAATAGAATAGAATAAAAAGTTATTTATTATTTGTCTTTTCTGTGTTACAACGTTTTTGACGTTCGGCGGTTAAATGGTTAATTTGACATTCACTATTTTGACACTTTGGTTAAGTATTGTTTATTATTGTATAGGATCTGATGTTCAGCGAACTGGAAGTGTTCACGGACGAGAACAACCCGTGTCACGCCGAAGAAAACTCTAACGAAGAGAACGATGTCGACGAGGAAACCATGTCGGGTAAGCGTACATTACGATTCTTTACAGGTTATGTTTTAGACTTTATTGCAATGTGGTAAGGTTTCCTTTTGCAATAGCCTGATCCTGAGTGTTAGCTATACACATAAAGGCAGAGTAGTATCTAACGATATTTGGTTTTGAAAGGGTTTATTACTTACTAAGAATTCTTTTCATTTCACAACAAGTGTTTAAGCTACCTCCATTCCAAATTTCGGCCAAATCCGTCCGGTTATTTTTGAGATTAAGAAGAACGTGCATCCATACATACATCGGCTCAAACTTTCACGTTTATAATATTACTAGCAGCGCCCTGCGGTGTTACCCGCGGATAAAAGGTAGCCTATGTCCTATTCTGATGTCTAAGCTACAATACTGGAAAGTTTCATAGAGATCCGTTCAGTGGTTTTTGAGATTAAGCGGAACGTACATCCATCCGCACAAACTTTCACGTTTATAATATTATAGGATTAGGATTACATATTGATATGTGTATAGCTTATTTCTTTACCTTTTGTATGTTTGTATCCTGACCTGACCATCCTATCCTCAAACAACAACTCTGGTGAGTCTCCCGGCTCCTCGCTTCTCGTCGCGTGTGCTCCAAATAACTTTTGTATTTTTTATTATTCTTTAACGTTGGAAAAATAAATACATTGTTGTTTACGGTTTAATAGAAATATGCCAGGTAATATTAAATGGACTATGCCAACACAGGCAATCGACCCGGCTATAGTCAGTCCGTTTAGATAAACAAACCAGGCCACGTGATTCGCTTGACAAATTATATCATACCACTCGCATATAACGTTGGTCCAAATCTGTCTATTCACGAATGCGCTTCCAAATATAAGAAGTGGGGCGTGCGTTCGTGAATGTGTCCACATTTGTAATATTGGCACAATGATTAGCTAGGTTTGGTCCCACAGCGGTTCTTTGCTTTTTTGAACAAGGAAAGTTCCGATTAAACGAAGTGTGTGAGGACGGGATTTGGCGCCTTCACGTGGTTTGGTTTATATTCAAGAAGCGGACCGACTAGCTAAAGCGACACGTGGAGCGCGGAGGGGACCGGATCCATAAGAGTTGCTTACCCTTTAACCTTTTGAGAGCCGGGTGGCGGAACAGGACGCCGTGCCGCTGAAGCCACTGACGCCAGCGGGCGTCCAAATTTAACTGTCCAAAACATATGAAATACAACTCCTGGAACCCTTTTGTGATGTATGGCTTTATTACTTTATTTTATGGCTCTGACTTTCGGGGAACGAATTTCCGATTTTCGCTGTCGTCTACAGGCGTCCCTGGCTCTCATAGGGTTTAACCCCATCCTCCCCCCTCCCCTCCCAGACGTGTCGTCGGGCACGGGCACGTCGGGCTGCAGCTGGTGCGCGGAGCGGCCGCGCCGCGTGTACTGCGCCTACAGACACCGCCGCAGAGCGCAGCCCTACTCCGCGCGGCGGGAGCGCCCGCATCCCGACCAATAGAAAATAACACATACATTATAGATAGCGCCATCCACCAAGGCGCCCTTCCACAGCCCATTCCGTACTATTGCGCATATATTATAAAAAGTGAGGCGTGGGCCCATCGAAGTTAATCATGAGTTGCCTCATTAGGCGGCTCGTTTTAATACCCTTCCCCGCGGTTCGGTTTATTTTCTAACTTTAAATCGGACCGAGTAGCTAAAGCGGCAAGTGGAGCGGAGGGGACCGGAATCTAAGAGTCGCCCCTTCAAACCCCAACCTTGATCTGATGATCACAGCTGTAATCCGAATGCAGCAGACGGATCGTCATTCAAGCTTTCACTTCACGAGCCGCGAATGTCCGCATCCAAAACAATAACACACTTAAGATGTCGCCAGCTTGCAGGGCACAATCTGTCCCTTACTGCCATAGTAGTCACTAATCATAATCACTCACATACACTGAGGGGCGAACTAAGCCCAGCCTGTCAGACACTAGTGTCCGCAAACCAAAGGGGGCATCCATAAATTACGTGAGGTGTTTTTTTAAATTTTTTGTACCTCCCCCCCCCTGGTGAGATGTCGTGAGATTTTATTAAACCCCCTTCCCCATCTCCCAATCTCACGTGAGATTTTTTAAAATGTGGGTTTCTTACCTAAACGCGTTGGATTGTTATTGTAAAAAGAAAAAAAAAATTGCTTCGTGCTTTTATTTACGACTAGTTAAGACTAGTAATCAATATTGCTGAGAGTTAACGTCGAAGTATGGATGAAATTATTCTCTTTCGAACGAATTAGTGAATAATCTTAATCGTATTACGATTACGCTTAAGATTAAATCTTATAAGCGTGTACAATCTGGATTAAATGGACCAAAATTGTATAATATTTTTTTGTTTCAATCAGAAAAAAAATGCGTGATATTTGCCGAGAACCCCCCTCTGTCCAACGTAAGATTAGATGAGATTTGACTCGACCCCCTCCCCCCCTTAATCATCTCACGTAATTTATGGACGCCCCCAAACTGACGACTGAGTTGACATCGTTATCTCTTGCATTTTTTATAGCCCCGGTCGTCACTTTTTGCGGGCACTATATTGTCCCTTGCCCTTATCGTCCTGTCTCCGCAGCAGTCGTATAGTCGGCCCTAATCGGGACGCCAAGCTCGGGCATGCTCAGCCCGTCTAACGTCAAGTGCACTAACTTCACAAGTGTACACATTTAAATTGGCGTACAGCGCCGCAAGAATAGATCTGTAATATAATATTACAGTCCATTTAATATTACCTGCCGTGTAAAACCATCTGTAATTAGATACAAAATACAACGTTGGTAATATAATAGGGCCGGTAAGAGCTGATTAAAAAATATTACCTGATATCACTGCCTAAAGTCGCAGATTAATAAAAACTCGGTGGTTACGCAAATAAAACTAGGTAGATTACATATTATCAGATAGATTACATACAATCTGTATAAGAAAAAGCTGAAATAACAAATAATTTGTTTTTTCTGCTCATCGATTTCAATGTTTGAATTAAGATATCGTAGACGAAACTAAAATCACATACTTTTTCTATGGAGATCCCTTAAGTGAACTCTTATGAAATAGACCAATCACATGTCGCCGTTACTGTACTATTATGAAATTGATCAATCACGTAAATAAAAAACATCAACGAGCGCCCGACCATGGGCCTAATGTTCATTTCCGCAGGACTAGTTTGTTTAATTAATTTCCGTTGACTCGTAGATAGAATAGTGTATGCAATAGTTATATAATGTATGATTTTTTAGGCAAAGATAATGGGAAGTGATATGATTTACAGTTACAGTTAATTTTTCAATATAGATGATTATACAAAATATGTGCAATATTGAAACAAAATAAATAATGTGAAACAAGATAATGCCAAAGACGAGTAAAGAGTATAAATTAAAATCACCAGGTTACTAGTACATGGCTTTTACTAGATGCTGTATATAAGCGAGGTCTCGTGGCGCTGAGACTTCTCTTATATTTGTTATATATTCTTTAGGCGCCTCTGGTAATCGTAATCATATCAATAATTTCTATTGAGCGTTGTATGGTTCTTATTTTCAAAAACAAAACATCTAATTTGATTGTAAATGCTCGTTTTAAAAATACCATATTGTGTACAAAGGTCGTACGATTAAATCTCATTTTCGAAGTGTGATATTTCAGAAATACTTATTTGATTAATGATTATACAAAAAATATGTAGTTCTTGAAGTATCCTTGAATATTATAGTCAGGTGGAGAGGGAAAACAGTAATCTAGTTATAATATGTGGTATTTTGCAAATGAGCGATTCGCACAATTATTTAAACGTACACAAAATATGATCTCTTTAGATCACGTCTTTGTAAATCTCGTCTTACACAATATGATTACATTGATCCCTTTAGATTTTAGTACTATGCTCAAACGCTGATTAATGCTAAAATTAAACTTTTTGTTCTAGGCTTTTAGGTCAAATGTTTGCCCTGATCACTGTTTAAGAATACAAAATACTAGTATATGCAAAACAAAGATTGTTATTTAATTGTTTATCCGACAGTTTACCGACAAGTAATAAAAATTAATTGTTATTTTGAGTTAAATTTATTTGATTTTATAACACAAATATCTCGAATAACAAAATTATTATAATTTCGTAGCGATTAAAATACGTACTACACAGAAAAGTCACTAGTGAGTATAAATTAATCGTTTCTAATTTTATTTGACAAAATATTGTATCTATTCATCTATTCAGCCCGTATCTACCCATTGCTGAGTGTAGGTTTCTTTATTACGCCATTGTCTTTGGACCAATTAGACCTCTTTGACGGGGCGCTTGATGCAGTGAGATTGAGAGATTGAGATATTTATTGATAAAATTTTAAGTAATTTTACATGTCAATTATAAGTAATATTTACATGTCAATTATAAGTAATTTTACATGCCGATTATAAGTAATTTTACATGTTATTTTTATATTAACTTGCTTACTGTTATATCATTTATTTATTTATTACATGTCATTTAATGGATGGAGATATCCGAACAGATGCTAGCCAAGAGCAATCCCATTTTTAATAAAATATATGTTCTGATTTCGCTGTTCTAACCCCGGCTCTGATCGTGTCCACAGGCGAGAACGACATCGAGGGCGCGTGCGCGCTGCCCAGCGCGGCCAGCGCGGCCGGCGCGGCCGGCGCGGACATCATCAGCCGGCTGCTGTGCGCCGTGCACGGCGTGCCCGACGCGGACGCCGCGCACACCGACATGCTGCTGCTCAACCGGATCATGCGCATGAACGGCCTCGCCAAGCACAAGCACAGTGAGTGTTCTATGTACACTACAGCTCTAGGTATGGTTGTTCATGTGGATACGGAGCGAGGTCTCGCGCTCTTAAACTGTTCACGTTTAATTAATAATAAAAACACTTTAACATCAGAATAAGATTCTGTAAGTGCCAACGATCAGTGTTCTCGAAGGTGTAACAACACTATTATAAATACTTCGCTATTTTCAGTAAAAGTCACTAATAATATTACGTTTTCAGGTCCAAAACCCTTATCTGAATTCACGGACCCGGTGCCCACGTCGGACTCATCATCGAAGCGCAACTGGGCGCACTCCTTGGGCCCGGCGCGGAGCCCTAGCGCCCCCGCCCCCGGCGCCCCGCGCCGCGCCGTGCCGCGCACGCGCCGCCCGCCGCGCCCGCCCGCGTCCCCCGGACAGCTGCGGCGGGTCGCCGACTCCCGCCCCACCTGCGGTAACTATACTACTGTTAACTATATTAATTTATACTGTAGTGAGGCCAACAGTTTATTTGTAGCAACCAATGGCCAAATCTAATATCTTCGTCGGCACGCTACGATAAGCCATCGTAGCAATCAAAACCACTCGAAACTTAGTCGTAGCGTTGGCTTCTCGTATCAGACTACAATTAAACTTCGAGTGGTTTTAGATGGAACTGCACAAAACAGAGTCTGCTAGCTCATCATTTAAAAACGGGCTCATTCGTCACTATTGACGACCGGTTTAGCCTAGTGCGTAGTGCACCTGCCTGTGAAGCTGACGGTCCTGGGTTCGAATCCCGGTCAGGGCAAATATTTGTGTGATGAGCATGAATATTTGTTTCTGAGTCTTGGATGTTTTCTATTTATTTAAGTATGATTTTCATTCAGATGTACTCTTTGAGTAATGATTGCGCAGATAATACATGTTGAGATTAAATATGTATATCTATTAAATATATAAATATATCGTCGTCTAGTACCCATAACACAAGACCTGCCTACGCGATCTGTTTTGTCGATTCACAAGATTTCTCTGGCTGCGCAAGTGAAACAAATGAATAGTTATCACTTATCAGTGCTGACTATGTTCTCTTTTCCTCGTGATAACATTGTTGAGAAACATTTGACGATTGTAAACTATGGCACTGCGTTTATACCGTTTCTAGCCTAATGGCTATGGCAGTGTATCAATATACACTGCAGCAACTTACTTGCACAAGATGAGTTTGGTCGTATCATAATCTTGTGGCGAACCTCCAAATGTCCTCGTACGGCATTTTGAGAAAGTCTGTACCTGTAGTATAAGTTATTTCGAAACAAAACACAGACGAACGCCTGTATGGCAAACGCGAGCAGCGCCTCTGGCGGCCGAGAATGCTAGACACTGATACTGCTGGATACTGATGTATTATTATGTTACAGGAGCGGTGGGATGTTTCCTGAGCCCGCCGGGCACGCCCGAGCGCGCGCAACCATCCCCCGCAAGCGACTACAGCTGGCCGTGTGTAGCGTCTCCGACTGAAATAGTCGCCAATGTCGATTCCATGATCGACTACAATGTGAGTGTTCAAACGTCTTTCCTTCGTCGTCATAGTTAACTACGAATATATACGTGTAGTGATCAGTGGCTCTTCAGTAAGTCTTTTCAACAATAAACTATATTATATAGATATATGAGACGACAAAAACTTACATTATTATAATAACAAGTATAATGATATACACGCATCAGCTTGTAGCTTGTTGTGCTAGTGTATAAATAAATAAATATTATTAATCATATTGGTCTCGAGTACGCTTACTTGCAATTGCAACCAAATATAAGCGAACACAATTGACCGTTTTAATTGATCTCAACCTTTCCTTATGAATCGTATTTAGAAATCCGTCGTTTCCAGGACACGATCTTCGACATCCTCCTGAACAGTTTGTCCATCGAGCCGCACGTGTCCGAGTGCGAGGCGCGGCCCGCCACGCCGCCCGTCGCGCCGTGGTGTCCGCCGCCGCACAAGGACGCCGACGAGTGACGCCGACGCGTGACGCCGACGTGTGACGCCGACGAGTGACGCCGACGCGTGACGCCAACGTGTGACACCAACGAGTGACGCCGACGACTAGCGCCCACAGTCGCGGCACACAAAAGGGGCAATGCCAGATCTCTAAAGACTAATGGTAACGTTCGTCGCCTCGTGTGACCTACCGTACCATCCCATATGATGCTTTCTGTTCGTCGCGTTTTTGCTGGGTACCGAACGTGTATATAAACACGGACAAGACACTTGTGCATTTCGCTGGTATACGATAAAACAAGTGCACCGTAATAGCGTTAGGTGTGGGGTAGCAGTGCTTTATGTACTGTCAGAACTCAAAAGAGATGTGAGCCCCAAAATGTCAACTCCGAGGCCGTCACTATTTCAACAAGGGATTTAGCGCCGTGCGAGACAAAAGGGGCTGTCCTGCCAGATCTCAGATTAGACTACAAGTTGGGCTTCAATAAGTCACTTATCCGAGGTTGACTTTCTGCTTCGACAGGGGTATGGTTTCTGCCAGATCTCGGACTAGCGCTAGAAGACTAGCACGCCCTAGAATAAGGACAACCTGGGACTCTTAACAAGTGGCCGTTATATACCTAAGGTCGTCTTTCCGCTACGATAGCTGACGTAAATTACTTATTGTAGGCATTGCAGCAGCTTTTATGCAATTTAAATCAATATTCATAAAATAACGATGATTGTTATATGTGCGGTTCCTGTTGCGATTATTTAGATTAGGTTTGCAGTCAGTCAATTGTTGAATGAGATGAGCATACGTCTAAAATGTACAGAGTAGAGCGCACCTAATCATGCGGTTTAATTTTCCGTATCATTTAGGTTTTGTTGATGGTTTTCTGTAGTGATGCTTTCTTTCATGGAAGTACGTTTCATGTACAGATTCCGATTGTTGCAAATTGCTGTTGTATACTTAGTGAGGCACTTTCACGTGATAATGTGGACACGCTGGACAAAGTTAGGCTGACAGAGGGGTTGGTTACCTTCAAAAACATAGAGATATCGAGGGGTGAGTGGTCAAACCCGACAAATCGAGATAAATGTTTTTTGAAATAAGAACTTAACATCCATTACGCAGAGTTCTATTTTCAAAAAACCTTTTAGACGACTTATCGGGTTTGACCATTCGCCCCTCGATATGTATCTACCTAGATGGATGGAAAAAAATTGTGTTTTTGTCCAGTGCGTTCACATTAACGACAATTTGTTCTAGCAATCTGCTCCACTAACCGTTTTGTATTCCGATTTATCAACATCAATAAATTTTCCTTGTGAATTGAAATAGCATTTAAAAACTATTGTAGCATTTCTGTAAGCATTTTTATAAAGACGTCGACGTCCGAAATATTGGAACGAAAAATCGATTAATACAAATGGTAACGTTCGTCGCCTTGGGTGACTTGCTGCATACCAGTCCCATATGACGTTTTCTGTTCGTCGCGTTTTTCCTTCGTACCAAATATGCGGTCAAAACACTTGTGCATTTCGCTGATATACGATAAATCAAGAGCGCTGTAATGAGGATATGAAAATTTTGGCAGTGCTTTATATCCGAAGTCGCGCATTCGAAGTACAGTAGAGGGCACAAAAATGTATACATATTTGGACTTTATGTCAATTGAATAAGGTATATATAGAAAAAATGTATATATATTGGTGCCCTTTACTCTACATACTCAGTTAGTTAATGGGGTATCTTCGTATGCTTTGTCATTTTTAATGACAAGGGATTCACGGTATTATAGTGTATTTTTTATGAGTTTACTCGATGGAAGTAAGACTGCGATGTATGGCGAAAAAATATATATTTTGTTATGGGCTGTTGGAAGACTCAAAATTGAATAAGATCTCTGTTTATTCTTATGGAATAGTCTCTAAATGGAGTTGTTTGTATATTTTTATTACTACGAATTTAATATATGTATCTGATATAATATACAGAAATTGAGTGATCCATAAATGATTGGTGGATCAAATATGATTGATATAAGAGTTAGGTGACAAATGATATTTTAATCATGGCTTTATTGCTTATTTCCCGAATTTTTATTTAATTTGGGTCCTTCGCAAGTTTTCTTTAGGTTTACAATAGGTCTAACTTCAATTTAGTGTTGAACAAAATTAAATATAGGTAACATTTTAAGGCAGTTTACTCAATTTGATTGGTGTTAATGTATTATACAGTACTTTTATCTCACGAATTCGTGTGATTCATGGTTGTGTTTTGCCCATCGTCTATGTGTGCGTCATCGTAGGAGCTATGAGTGAACATTGTCCATGTGTTCGTACTGCAGGCTAACCCGCGCTCGTGAGGTGAGATAAAAGTACTGTATCAAATATTACTTGACGATTAGGGTCTATTTAAAACATCAAAACATTAATGTGCTAATCGTTTTAGTCGATTATCAACGATATTAAGATTCCTCAAAATGCTCAATCGGTCCATTTGTACAGTCAACCAATTGATTTTTGTGCCACTTCGTAACTGGCCCCAGTGACATTGCAATGAGATCTCTAGCGGGTTTCATATTGAAAGAAAGAAAGAAAGAAAGAAACATTTATTCGCGACAAACACAAGACATTTACAAAGATGACAGAACAGAATAACATATTGCCACGAAATGGTCACAACTCAGCGTTATGCTGGCAGGGCCGGCGCTGATCTTCCGTTGTGACCATTTGGTGATTTCACGGCACAGTGACGAAAACGCAAACACACAGAATTAACAAGAACAAGCTAAAAAAATAAAAAAAATAATAACAAAACACTAATACACTTAACAACATAACAAACGCTTGGCTTAAAAAACCTGATTCCAGGCCGCACAAGATATACCTTTTTATTCTGTGGCATCAAAATTTAAAACTATTAAACTAAAGCTAACATGACAACAACGTGACGGATCACGTAAACCGAAAATTAGGTATTGGTTCTCACTGTGACAAGGTAATTGGTTGACTGTAGACTGTAGTTCATCTTGCAAATCAGGTTGGTACACCTCTGTCGTCGTTGCTAAAATAGGGCCCAATTGAACGTGCCGATGCATGCGTCGCGGTGAGACTACATATCATTAGATCGAGCCTTTAGCTTGCACGTGTTGTTCCTCGACCCTATTCTGCATGATGTATAAAGTCATTGACGACCGCTTTAGCCATTCAATATGTAACGACTACTAGTTGGTAGTGACCCTGCATACGAAGCTGGAGGTCCCTGGGTCGAATCCCGGTCAGGGAATTTATTTGTGTGATGAGCAGGAATATTTGTTCCTGTGTCTTGGATGTTTTCTATGTATTTAAGTATGTATATCTCTATATAAGTATGTATATCGTCGCCTAGTGCCCATGCCATACTGGTTTCGTATGCAAAAAGGGTTTAAGTTTGCGCAGAATACATGGAGTGCGAGCGTAATAATATTTTCACCTCACTAGCTCGGAAATCCCTTTTTTATTCGTTATAACAAATAGCAAAACAGCATTTTATCCACAAGAGTGCAAAGAATATTTGAAATCCGAGCGTGTTATTTAGTTACTTTTTTAATCATGATAACATGTAAAGGCCTAACATGACTATTTTCGATCCCATCTAATCATCAGCTAATAGTTTTGCTGATAGTACATATGATTGCCTGCATTGTTGTTTTTTTTTGTTACCCTTGTTATTTGTGTACTAGTTAAAATAAAGGCTGATTTAACATATTTCTGTTGTTTTTCTTATGTAATATTTTATTCGCTTTAGTGAGGTGAAAAGATTTGTGCACACGACTGCAAAGTTATTTTATGCCTCGTGTGTTGCAACACTCGCTACGCTAAGGATTCTGAACCACTGGCTTCGCTCGTGGTTCAACTTTAGAATCCATTCGCTAGCTCGTAGTTCAACCCTAGAATCCATTCGCTAGCTCGTGTTTCAATTCCACACTCACGGTTAAAATACAACTTTGCGCCCTTGTATAACAAATAACTATTATATGCTATGCCCATGCCCCATCAGCACGTGTATTTTGCCCGAACAGAATAACAATAAATTGTCTGGTGACGAAAGACATGTGGCCAGCCTAGCTGCCAGATTGATATTTATGTTTATTCACTAAAAGGTCGATATTTAGATAAGTTATCTATTTTCGAAGGCAATACTTTTGTCAAGTTTTTCGTTGACACAAGGCAGGACAGGAAAATGTATTTCATACAAACTAGCTAATTCTAAATGAGGCTTGTAATACAAAAGTAGCAAGAAAAAAGAAAAAGCTTGACAAAATTAATGCCCATTGCAGTATTTAAGTAGTCAATATTCAGTAGATAGATATTAATGTTAGGTAATTTAGTTAAATGTTTCGACTGAAAAGTTCAAATGCGTGTGATGATAAAGGTTTATTGTAGGCGGTTGCGTATGTATAGCTTCGTATAAATGTGAAATATACCATTTCGAAGTTCGAAGACTGCTGACATTTATCATATCACTTTGGGTTATGATCATTTCGTCTAAAACGCAACTAGTACAAGCGGTAACAGGTCTAAAACGCCGCTAGTCTAAAACGCATCTCGTCTAAACTGCAACTGGTCTAAGTAGCTACCAGTCTAGGTCGCTACTGGTCTAAGTAGCATCTAGCCTAGCAGGCAATTCGCAACTGGTCTACAACGCATTTAGCCTAAAACACTACTGGTCTAATACGCATCTAATCTAAAACGCAACTGGTCTAATAAGACATCTAGTCTAAGGCGCACCCCGTTTAAAGCTGATTTGGTCTAAAACGCTCCTAGTCTAAACTAGATGTCAAGCGTCGGTAAGGTTCAGCCTTTTATTTCCTGTTTATTCTTAAAACCGTGCCAGACCCACCATACTACCGCCTATACCCCTAGTGGTACGGTGGGTATTTGGATAATCCCCACGGTACTACCATTATAGTGATGTCAAAGTCAATAAAAGAAAAGTCGTTGTTCACGAATTAGTATTTATTAATCACTTTAATACATACATACGCACATACAAACTTGAAACAAATAATCCAATGGTAATACGAATTGTGGCTTGCGACAGTGTGCCTATTAGATAGATACATGAAAAAATGAAAAATGTTTACGTTTGTTTGTATAGCCATATACACGTGTTTGTGGCTGTATATACAAATAATTAAAAATAAAAATGATGAAGCAGATTATATCATTATTTTCATCTATTAAACACAAAATTTCATGTTATGATACACTGTAACAAAACAAAAATATACTTTTTCCTAACAAATATGAAGGGTATCATATTTTAAAATAACACAAAAAATGTACTTCACGAAAAACCAACGGCCTTCAGACATGACTAAAGACACAATTGGGGAGGGGAGTTAATCTATCTTACTCATTAGAGCGAGATAGTTTAACTCCCTTTTTTTTCTCAACCGCTTCTCATGAAATTTTGTTAGCAGGTTCGATATTCGTAATTGATCTTTTTTATAATGTCAGATTTTGGAAATGATAAAAAAACTCAATCACGAGGTCTCAATGAGGTCTACAGCTCACAGAGCCACTAGTTTATACTTTATGATCCAGTTTTGAATAATCAAGCTCTATGTTCATAGGTTTTCTCAAATTTTTGGTTTACCAAGTGACATTTTTAAGTGATGTAGGCACCAAACCGCCTTAAATTTAATTTCATAGTTCTCGGTCAACGGAATACCCTAGGGTCAGGTGGGGTAAAAAATGAGATCTGAGGACCTTAAGACAAGCTATATTTCATCAAGAAACAAATAAATCACAACTTATTACACACTTAGGTTAGTCGAGTTTTAGACTACTTCCTGCTTAAGAAAACAGCAAATGTTTAGTCAAATGACTACTTAAACCAACTGCATTTTAGACGAGACACTACTTAGGACAGTTGTGGCTTAGACCCTTTGCTACTTAGACCAGCTAAGGCTTAGACCACGTACTCTTAGGAGAGCTGTGTTTTAGACCACTTACTGTTTAGACCAGTAGCGACCTAGACTGGTAGCTACTTAGACCAGTTGCAGTTTAGACGAGATGCGTTTTAGACTAGCGGCGTTTTAGACCTGTTACCGCTTGTACTAGTTGCGTTTTAGACGAAATGATCATAACCCATCACTTTATGTCATTCTGTTATTGTTTGTTTTCGTTAGCTCAGTTACTCGCAGTCATCAATTTTAACCCCTCGTGCGGATTTTAAATAATAGTCTAATCAAATGACTAAAATAGACATTGTAATATATAACATACGAGGAGCTAACCCTTTCAAGGCCAAGAACAGTGTAAATAGCCAGGAAAATCGTCTAACACTTTTTGACTATTACCTATTTGTGTGTTTAAGATCGAAGTGTTAGAACACTGACCGATAGTACCCATTTCATAAATTGTGAGAATAATTAAGCTAATTAAAGTTTCACTAGCTAGATTAAAAGAAAGTTGAATTGTATAATATATTTTCCATTATTTAATGATATCTAAAAATGTTGCTTTCGTACGTTGCGATCGTATTTGATTTCTCATGAATATATGCAGTGGATTGCTTAATACATTTTTTTTTATCTTATTGTGTATTTTTTTTGTATTTGAAAAATCACAAAGATGAACTTTACCTATGTTGAAAACGTTACGTATCACCCTCAGGGTATATAAAGTTAACCCTTTGTTTGCGGATACCAATATTGTCCCATCAAATTATAACTTACAGTTGTAAAACAATTAATAGGTTCAACAAATGTTTTGCACGCATCCTAGGCATACGAAGGGTTAAAAGGATTCTAAGGATAGAAAGGAAACATAGTCTTAAATTGATTCAGTATTTTATTCCATTGCTCCAAAATATACACAATGACAATGAACATTGTAACATGGATTAACCACATGTCTTACGGTATTTATTTGAATTTCAAAGCTGATTACACGAAGGACATGAATTAGATTATTTGAATACAATTCTTTTGCAAGCAGACACTCGACCGAGACATGTCTTTTATATGTATGTACCTAACGAGCAGGCGGGACCGCCGGGCGGTGCCGTCCGGGTCGATCCGATCCGATTCGACTCTGTCCGACCCGGTCCGCTTCGGTCCGGGGCGATCCGGGCCGCGCCGACTCGCCCCTGCCGCCATCTACCGTCTACTTACAATATGACGTAGTTACAATTAGTAAATTCAATGTTCCTACTTTTAAAGATATATTTACAAATAAAACTTTAAAGGAACGCTTTGCAAACATTCAACAAACTTGAGATCGCCTTAACGTAAAGATGGTATAAAATTTTCAAAATAGTTAATGAACGAAAGTCTAAAACATCATTTTGCCGACGTAGTATTTACAAATATAGTTACAATTTTAAAAAGAAATTGTGCCAAATCACGTTTTACAGCTTTCGCAAATAAATAACAATTGAATTTAGCCTAAAATACTTCTCTTTGATAAACAAAACAATAAAAAATAATTGCATTAACAAAGCTACGATAACAAATTTAATATAAATTAATCATAAAAAGAAATGTACAATTCATACAAAGCTAGAGAATCACTTTTATTATTATCACTGTAGGAGTGTTACGTCGGTTAGTCGATACATTACGGGTGCGGGCGGCGCGGCCCTAGCGCGGGGTCAGTGTAGCATCACTATTTACAATACAACGCGCGCTTCCTAATATTTAAATCTAAGTCAAAATTTTACAATTTCTAACTTCCAATTAGTCATCTAAATATTCGTTTAGGTACATAATTTTGTTACAAAGGAGACGAGTCTACAGGGTAACTTTATTCATAAAAGATCTATTGAGAATTGTGCATAAGTAAGTCGAATCCGCTAAAACTATTGCAAAGGCAAGTAGGTGATGTATGCTTTTATTTATTTTTATAATTCCATTCAATAATCGCTATCAATATAACTCGACGAGTACCTATTATGTTATATTCTTACCGATAATACTTACAGCTACGTGGTGTTATCTGGTCACATGTTTAGCCGATCGGGCACAATATACTTACGGCTAACGTACGCTGTTGCGTACAATCTAATTAACATTCATTGTATGTATGTACTATCTACTACTAGCTCTAATATTATATTATGCTCGTTTGCACGTAGGCGTCTGCCATGCTGCGTTCCACGCAACTCCGAACAGAACAGTTTTATTTAAACTTACACAGAGTGTACTACTATTTATGTCGTGGAACGCAGCGACGCGGTAAGGTACAGTGCGTATATTGCCTCAATATGTTGAGTAACTCAGTAGTTCGTTGATACATAATCCTTCCATTCTTTTCAGAGTCGCGCCTTCACTCTAGTATGCTCCTCGCATTCTCAAAACGATTTCCTTATCATTCTTTGGCATTATTTAGTGAGCTTCATTTTTCTGTTGGGGCAGTGCCATATTTGGGGTTGCGTTATCGCACCATCGATCACAATAGATCAGCAATGGTCGCAGCGATACGAGGGCTAAGCAGCCCGGGAATAGCACAACTTCCAACTAAAAAAAAAAAAAAAATCGCACCATAGTTAAGCTAGACGTCATCGGAGCAGCGAGTATCGCTTTGCCCCGGCAGCCCCAGCATGGCGCTGCCCCGCGCCAGCCGCCGCCGATACAAAACCTCGCAGTCGTATTGGCTCGGTCGGCGAGGGCCGGCTCCTACTGTCGCGGCATTCGCCTTCATTTGTTAATATATTGTTTTTTCTTTCCATAAACATTTTTCCTATTCAAGTACCTAAATTGTATTGCACTGTGCGATTCTTTTCAATGATATCTCATTTAAAATATTAACTTATGTCTTTGTTAAACCTCAAATATAACTTTCCAATATTTTTATTATTTATGTAAGTTATGTATGATTTTTCGATATACTATAATGTAAATGACTTTTGAGTATTAACTTTTTCATACTATATAATATATTTAGATATTTTGTGACCTAATCTATTCAGTCAATTGAGTCGAATCAAAATAATAGCCTCTCTCGATGCGACAGTTCCTGTTAGTAGAAGATTTAAATATGGTAGGTACTGCATGTAATCAGATTTTAAAACATATATTTTCTTGATTTTCGGTACCCAAAATTTTTGATTCACCCACGTCATTAGAAAAATAAACTACTTAGGTATAGAAAAAAACAGCACCACCCGAACAATAGGCACCCATATAGTAGTCCAGTCAGGGAAGAAACGATGTACTTCGAGCCTATTCATCATTTGATACTTATGTCCGGAGACGCATAAATATTTAGAAATAGGCTTAATGTGTTCACCACCCGGCCTCGATCACACGCTCGTTCGGCGAGAGCGACCGGAGGCCTCACTTGTCTATACCGAACAACGGTGCGTCACTACACATTTATAATCGTCACTACACATTTCGACCGGCGAAAGTCCGCAGCGTCGAAGCGCGGGGGACCGACTAGGACGCGGTAGGGCATCGGCGCGGGGCGGCGGCCCTTTACAAGGAGTGCGCCTCGTGTCAGACGTGGCTCTCGAGCGGCGGGCGCGGCGGCGGCACGAGCGGCGCGGGCCACGCGCCCGGCGCCGCGCTCAGGTCCGGCGACGACGTGCGCGTGTGCCGCGCGCTCCACCCGTCCTTGTCGAAGTCCTTCGTGCCGCCCACCGTGTGCCGCCGCTTGATGCCGCGCTCCGGCATGCCGTTCTTGCGCTTCAGCTTGGTCGAGCGCCACGCGCCCTCGCGACGCCGCACGATGTTCCACTCGCCCTTCTCTAGCTTGCTTAGCCGCTCGCCCTTGTTGAGCGACTCCGAGCGCTGCAGACGCTCCACGCGGCAGTTGAGGCTCTCGGAGCGCAGCACGCGCGCCTCGCTCCGCTCCGGGTCTCGGTTGAGCGACTCGGAGCGTTTCAGCTTCGAGCAGTCGACGTCCTTCTCGCCGTCGTTCTCGAGCGCGGCGCTATTACGCTTGACGCACTCCGGGTTCGAGAGCCGCAGGCCGTTATAGGCGGAGGGGTAGAGAAGCCGGTCGATCGTTTTATCGTTGTCGGGCATAGTCTCGGACACTTGGGAGCGGGTGTCGACGTCCTTCTCGTCCTCGGTGCTGCGGGCGTCGTCGTTCTTTTTTGGAATGATGCAGTTCTCCTTCTCGGAGTCGTCGTCGTCGGGCAGGCGCGCGCGCGGGCGCGGCCAGCGCGCGTCGGGCTCGTCGCTGGAGGAGGACGAGTGGCGGAGGTCGCGCGCGAGCCACGCCGCCTTCAGCTCGTGGGCGCGAGACGACGGAGAACTCGACGAGGACTTGCCCGAGACTTCCTCGTCCGGCTCCGGCTCGTCCGCGTACGGGATGCTGCCGTCGTCCAGCGGCGACGAGTTGTTCAACGTCCGCAGCTTCTGGTCGAACGTGTTCGTCAGTGATGACACCAGATCTCCGGTTCCTACGACAAATCGAGGGCGAGGTTAGTTCCGTCGCATAATTCAAAAGATTAAGATTTAGTACGAAGAAGATATATTTAGACGAGATGTCGTTCGTCTAGAGGTACCTTCGGTCACAAATATAGAAGCGTGTTAAAGTTGCGCGTTAAGAGCGTGACTATGAGTGAGATGATCGTCGAAACATGGATATGGATGGCGGTCGGCCACGGCCGCGATGCTCGAGCATGAAGCCGTGCTGTCAGCAGCCGTCGGTTCTAAGCGTTAGTTAGTTTTATTCGGAGCCGCTATTCGCTCGCATGTTCAGCCGATCAACTTGCTTAAACAACTGTTCAACTTCACTCGGCATCTCCCAGCGACAGTTCAGCACATCAATTATTAATTAAATCAGTTGCGTGAGAATTGCCAGTGAAGTCGACTATTTTGCACGAGTGAATCGGCGGAGATGCGAACAAATCGCCCGTGTTAACGGAGCCGAATGCGTACACGCAGCACGCACACACTTGCAACACGCACGCTCACATTCCTATACCTTTTAATGTGGACAAAAGAAAGGGATTGCTGTGTCTATTCTCTGACGTCAGTACTGCACACCTAGTGGGGCAAATAGTAGATAGTTTTTATTGACTGGGTACAAAGGGAAACAATGGAGATGTATAAGGCCGATCAGTCATTTGTTGAACCAGTTGTCCAGTTGAGCGCGAGGGAGCTACGAGTTTGTTTGTGATACTTTTTAATATAGGATCTAGATAACTATTATGGTACTTAGGCACTTTTGGGACTTGTTTTGCTTTGGTCTTATCAGAAGAATGTTCAGCAGAAATTATTCAGGAAATGTAAAGAATCTGCAATAACAACTCACCATCAATGGAGAAGCTCTGTAGCGTGTGTGTGTGCCGCGAGAGCTCTTGGCGACCGCGGCCCAACACTGATATGGACTCCATCTCCACTCTGGAAATACACATTTTAATAAAATCTCTCTATACAGATCCGTGAAGTCAAAATAGTAGTAATTAACAACACAAATCAGGGGGAATTACAACCATAATCGATTCCAGTCTGCATTTGCCACGGTTGTTTTTGTTTAAGTACATGTGTCTATATGATGATAATAATTGTCTAAGTACCTATAAGAAAGTGGTACTAACTTGTTGCCTCCCTGATTGAACCTATGCGGCAGCCCGTCATAGTCAGCGAGGGTGGTGGTGAGGTGCGCGGGGGGTGAAGTGAGCGGCGAGTTGGGCGGCGAACCGCCCGGCGACACCTCCGGCCGCTTGTCGGGCTCTGACCACTTCTTGTCCGTGGACGGCTTGGACCGCGGCTTGCGCTGGATCTTGCGGTTCGCCGCTGAGATGATCGAGGACACGATGTCGCGGGTCGACACGTCTTTCCCTGGGAAATGTTCAATTGTGAATTTCTGATGACATGAAAGTGGAGGTAGAAGACCTTCCTGACATTTTTGACTTTCCAATCAGCAATAAGTAGTGAAGATAGGTACACGAAAATGTTGCTCTGTGAGGTTGTGACTACTTTAGGTGGGAAGCGTCGAAAGAAAGCATCCAAGAACAAAATACTTGGTCACATTTATGGTTCCCCAATGACGATGACGTGGTAGTAAGTGAAGATAGACGACATCCCGGAAAGAATGATGGAAACTACGTCACCAGAACTGAACAGGAAGATAGATTCAAGATGGATCTAGTTGTTTATAAGTGACTAGTGAAAGATGTCTACGGATGTTGAGTTTGGCATTAAGTTTTTTGGCTGCTGGCCATGTTGGTTTACCTTCGATCTTCTTGACGTTGTGGATGAGGAGGTCGCGGGAGGGCGCGGGGGCCGGTGACATCTCCTCCGCCGTCGTCGGGGGTTCCACTGGGGGCTCGCCTTCCTCCTCTTCAAAATACCAGTCATACTGCGAGACAACAAATATAATGATATAGGTCGGAACTCGATAGTACAGGTAAGTGATACGTCAGTCTGAAACATTCAAAGCACTTGAAATATTTGTGTAAAGGTAAAAATACACGAGACTCACGTGGGACAGAAAAGACTCGATGATGCGGCACTGACTGGACATGTCATTGACCATCGCGAGCATGTCGTCGCTGGCCGCGCGCACCAACGTTGGCCCAAACACGATGGCCAGGTTCCGCGCCTCCATTTTGTTGTGTGACGAATGCGCGACTACTTTGCGCAAATGTTGGATCAGGTACTTGAGTGTTTCGTAGTGTGGCTCGGGCAGTGCGTGGACGAGGCGACGGAGCTCGCGGGCTCTCTCCGGCGAGCGATCGGCCGCTGAAAGTGGTGTACAAAATGTATTTTTCTAGAAAAAAATCAGTAGGTAACGTTAAAGTAAGCTCAATACGAGTCGAGTGATGTCCCGGTCTGAAGCGCACCATTCATCACTTGCGGTAGGTACTAACAATAACTCGCTACAACTAAGACGAAAAGCTGAGGCTCATTGCCAACAATTCGCTAAAATTAATGAGCGTTCGTATAGGAACAGTTTCATTAGGTTTTCTGTGAACTTTGAGGATAATTTGTTACTCGAACTGTTGCAAAAAATCTGGTAGGTACGATACGTGACCGCAGATTCTTTAGAAGTCGTTTTACGTAAAGTGAATTCTTAAAAATTTTAAAACATCTGGCATTATGGTTTGTTTAACAAGTGAGGCTTTCATAAAAAATATTAATTTAGGGCACACGTATCTGGTGTTTAGGTATAGAGACCAATAAAAATTCTGCAAAAAGTTAACTACTTAGACCTGCTGCGTTGTAGCGAACTCAACGACATTCACATTACTTTGCCCGTCGCTATCGATGCCTACAGGATAGCAATCACTCGTTCTACACTTTTTGTCGGGAGGGACACATAGTATATCCTGGGAGGACCTGCTATCGTAACGGTACCTATGCCTCTTGAGTAGCTATCACGAATTTGCACGTTAAGTCTCAGCCTGCGTCAGAAAAGAGATGCTTTTGAGATGTTTCTGGTCCTTTGACTCTCAGTTTATAGTGTAATCAGTTTTATCGTACGGTACGCCATGATTAGACCTGCTGTTTGTGCTTACCAATAAAAGCGGGATACATGTCGGCCGTGAGCAGCGGATCGGGCAGCCGCCTCAGATAGGCCTTCAGCAGGCTGGAGGCGACGTGTACGTCCGCCCAGCGAGCGTCGCCCTCCGGCGGGGGCTCCCCGCGGTCCAGCGCGGCCGCCAGCGCCGCCACGCCGGCCGCGTTGCCCGGCACGCGGTACACGCCCACTGTGCGGAGACCGAACGCCTACAAGAGATAGGAGTTGTTAGTGAAACAGATAAAAAACTGAAGCTGTCATTCTACAGGATCTTTCTTATTGTATTGGTGTAAGTAGTTACCATGTTTATTTTATGAACCGGTGGTAGTTTTTTGACATTCATACGTGCATGTAATATGCCTAAATTGAAGAATAAATCATTTCATTTCATTTCATTTTATGAAAAAGGAGGTCAGGTACTTTGAAGGCTACGCTTCCTAAACATAGAGATTTGAATACTGTGTATAGCTTCCATCCACGTCTTCGACTTCCAGCTCTCGGTCTAAGATCCGGTGTATATGAAAAATTTACCTCATGTTATTCGAAAATGACAAAGATCACGTGATAGAAATCATGTAGAACGTGTTCACATGTGAACATATTATGTAAATCCTATTGCCTATTAGCCAACACCTGGCCTGAACTAGTTAAAAATAATTGGTACTAACTTTTTTGGGTCAGGTGAAGGAATATGACCAAAAGAATTAGAAATATAGGAGTTGCTACTGTATATCAAATAAAGATGAGGGTATGTCACTCTACTAATTTTTTTAACCAGTTCAGTACAGGTTTTTACTAGGCAAGCCCTGTGCCATTTATCCATCTATCATGTAGTATTTGTCATTATCGAATAACAGATGAGGGTAGAAATGTAATGCCGGATCTTAGACCATCTTGCTCTAGTTACTAGTAGGTACATACCTCCACAGCATGTGCGGGTAGCGTGACGGCCCTCGGCACCAGCGGGTGCTCCGGGTCGGTGGGGCAGCGCTCGAGCGGCGCGCCGAGCCAGCCGGTCGTGGGCGCCGGCACGGCCGCCGCGCCGCCGCCGTGCATGCGCCGCAGCTGCTTCGCCATGCGGCCCTTCCACGTCTTGTTCTTTGGAGACGATGGAAGCGTCGGTGTTGGCGGACCTGGGGAGTTGACAAATGATTAGGAAAGGTTAATAGTGTCGGCATATAAGCTTGCACGTACGACAATGCAAGATATGACAGGAGCTAACATTGACAAGATGATCATGTGACCTATGCAAGTATGCACTGACCGACCTGTCTAAGGCGGGAGAAACGCATCAAAAAACGAATGATAAAATGCAAACACATGCGAAAATCTATCCCATATCTCGGATCGGGTTACAAAATACAAACATTTATTCTGCAAATAGGCCACAAGGGCACTTTTACATGTCAAAATATGAATTTACAATTTAAGAAAGTCTGACTAAACAAGGAGTATAATGAAATTAATATAATATCCCAGAGATGTACATGGTCTCTGAGCGTCAAAATTAAAATTAATTTAATATTGTTAGAGATGTATATGGTCTCTAAGTCACTGATAATAAAAACGAATCCACAACAGGATGATGTCTCTCGTCAATCCCCTATAGAATCCTCTATAATTAGTGGATGGTATAGCGAATATGAGATGAATTAAATATTGGTGTACGTACATGTACATATAACCAATGCTACAGCGGTGCTTGATCGCGTTTATGACCGACATCAAGTATTCGTTGCGGTGTCTGCTAGATCTTACCGGTGGGCGATCTGTTCCGGCCGATCTTCTTGCTGCGCTGCGGCGGCAGCGGCGAGGGGCAGTCGGGTTGCGCGGGCGCCGGCTCCGCGGGCGGCGGTTCGGCTGAATGCCGGCGTAGTGCCGCTAACCAACGCTGTGCATCTTCAGGTCCTTCCGCCTGTTAGGAATACGATTTTTGGTTAGTTTCTTTAAAGCAAGTATTGATAGGACCAAAATATAAATAAAGAAGTAGATGGGCATCAACCACTTCCAACTATAGCTAAAGAAAGCTTTTATTAAGGCACGAGTCTAATGGCATTGTGCCAGTAGAAACAGTACACTACACAACAGCGGGACCAGCACAACTGCGACTGCGACGCGACGCAAGTAGAGAAAAGTCTGCACTCCTCTTTCTAATTCTCTTATTAAACGGTTGGACGGAGACGGCTTGGCAGCAAGTTGTTCTAGCCCATTAGAAGCAGGCAAGCTCCTCTTGCCGCTTTGGCTTAATTTGGCTCTGGCTTATCTCCGTGGTGTCCAGATACATTATCGCTCTGGGAACGAATGAGCACATGCTATGCGGCGAGGGCGTGCGATGGGGATGCGATGACTAGTTGTCAAACATCGGTTTTGTTAGACAGAAGTGTATTGAAAGCTCACCTGCAGCAGCAGCTCGGCGCCGGCGGCGGTGGTGACCCGCACGACGTGTTTCCGTTTGGTGTAGTCGTCGGCCAGCGCCGCGAGCGAGTAGCGCATGTCGAGCGTGTCGCGGGAACTCTCTGCGCCTGGCGTCGAACTGTTCACTGTACCAGGGCTCTGTAACAACGACATGATGCGATTAATTTATCTAGTTTTATACTAAATCTTAATTACAACTTTCAAATGACACAAAATCATGTTTTATATAAAACTAGCTTTTTCTCGCGACTTCGTCCTCTCTCGTTTACATCCCTTGGATAGATGTTTTTCGGTATAAAAAGTATCCTATATGTTAATCCAGGCTATAAACATCCGTTTTTGCGTGATTGAGTAACAAACATCTAAACTTTCGCATTTATAAAATTAAGTAGGATTATATTGTAAAAAAAGCAGGCATCATGTTTGATCCTTTCAGGGTGCAACAAGCAGTGGGAACGAATGCCCTGAGCTGGTGTTAAATGCGCACGCGCACGCGCATATGCGCACGCGCGTTTATATTAGCACACGTGTTACGGATCAGGGATTTCAAAATATAGTACGAGTTTAGAATAGAGTACGTACAAAATATGTTGCCTCCTGACACCAGTGAATATGGCATCAGAAGATCGGCACGGTATACGTTCCATTAGGGTTGAATTCATTTCACGATGTCCGTGCATTTACAATAGCCTAATGAGGCTCATCTGATCATTTTCTACCATAATTGGCATAATACGAATAGTAATTGCACCAATGATCAAACCAAATAAATCACCGCCCTATGCAAACGTTCGTGATCCAGGAGAAAACCTCCGACACGACCACGCGTGTGGTTTAGAACACTGGAATAGGTACTCTAAGAGTTTGCGCTCCAGTGAGATTGGTTGAGCGGTTTCAACCGAATCTGGTGTGAGTACTGGGAGTTTTGTCGCTGGTTCACTAAACCTAGCCTAGCTGAAAAGAGTCCAGTAAGAAACTCAGCTAGGCCCGACCTGGGTCGGACTAACCGAACTATCTGTTTACGATTATGACCACTGAGTAAATTAAAAGTAATCATTTTAGAAATTACAACAACAAGTTAGCATCCTATCTAGTCACGTACTCACGGATATGAAATAAAAACTTCACTTTCGCCCCTAATTACGGGTATCGCGCTGAATAGAGGTGAATCAGACAAGTGCTCGAGATTTTGGCTCCATTATGTTTGTAAAGGCGGCATTAATCAGGCGGCGAAACGCAAGCGCAGTCGCAGACCCGGTCACCGGCTTCCACTGACGCTGACGGTGAATTAAACGAAAAATAAAGGCCAAGTGCGTGCGAACGAGGTTCCGCACATGAATAAGATTTGAATATAGTGTAAGCATAATAAAGTGAACGCAAATAGTTGTCGCTGATAAGTGTCACTAAATTGATGAGCATTAGAGAGTTATCTAAGGTGAATACATTTCAAAATTGCGTTTAGACTTGCTTCAGTCAACTATATAACCGACATAATTAAACAAACACAAGTGAGTATGAGATACTCCATTGTAGGAGAACGATAAAGTTTTTGTCAAGTAACATAGGAACTCTAATAAAGCACGGTTAGTGGCGCCTACGCTCGATTAAGACGAATTGATGCTTTGTATAGATCTCGTTATTCTCGGTAAGTAGCTTATTTGTCTACTTGCGCCCGCGGTGGCCCGAGGCCCGCGGAGCGCAGGAAATCGAAAGTGCAAACGGCCGAATGCGGCCGCGAACGCTTCTTCCGCGGCCCTCGAACGCTGATACCGATCAGTATAATTACAAGAATATTTCATGTGACGGATACAAATGGCCCTTTCGTTTTTAGACGGCCTTTAACTCAATAACAATGCTTGAAACAAACGACTCTGTTGTGCACTAAATTATTTTGCGGACGGTTTTAATTTATAATTTTAACAGTGAAAGCCCAAGCATTATAGTCGTCTAAGCTAAATGATATGCTCCGTAATGTCTGTTAACCTTTCGTGAGCTGATACAATCGTCGAGCATGTCGATCTCATTGTTAACGTGAGAAAAAGTTACCATCATCATTTGACAGCTCCATTAGTTCGGTTGACATTGTCTACCTGTCAAAAGGCTTGCGATTCGGTAACGACGAGCGATGTCGCTCGTAGAACTTACAACAAAAGAGATTTCTATTTTGCGGATTTTTGTAGAAAGTTACCGATGATCACTAACAGTGAACAATTACAAACCGAGAGTCACACTTTAATTTCGGTTTGCCCCACGACACACCTTTACCGCGCTTGAGATGTGAACAAATAAACAACATAAAAAAAACATGTTTGCTATTGGTGACAACATTACACGATCGTAACCTATTCAGATGAGTGCAATTAGCGGGTCAGCGGCGTCGTCACAAGTGGGACGCTGACGTAACGACCGGCGCGAGGGCACGGGCGCACGCGCACCTCCGCAGGAAACGCACTAACTGACGGCAAGGCGAATATTCAGCGTTTTTTCGGCGGCTTTTTTCGTCATTGTCGTTTTTTAAAATATTGTTAAAGGAGACGATCACCAAAGTAAACTTTTGTAAAAAGCGTAAACCAGCATTATCGGGTCTGATTCTTATTTGATCAATGTTTTCGCCGGTTTATCCTAACTTTGTGTAGATAATCTAGAGTCGACAATGACTTTACAAATGAGCGTTTCAAACGCTCGGAGAATCACCCGGCAAATTAGCAGGGACTCTTAACGACCATACTTTACTAGCCTAAATTAGACCTGATGTAAGACCACAGACGAGCGCGGTGATTATGTAGAAAGCAAACGAAAGAAATTTGAAACTAGCTATAGCAATTGACCTTATAGATGGATATCTAGGCAGGAGTGGCGCCTAAAGCGTCGATATATAATAATATGTTACTTGTAGGTCAATTGCCTATATACCTTCCATTGGCAGTAATTGTGAGACGCGCTATAACGCCCCCGTATTACCTACATAAGATAATTGCACGACTCTTTTAATGGTTTAACGATGTTGGTTGTTAATTGATTTAGTGTCTCGACGTCTACGCCACGCCGGATTTGGGTCTGTGTCAAACCACACTTAAACCGAAATTTCATTACTTTCTCGACAATTAAGTTTTAACCGTCACTTTTAAAGATTGGAAACTGACCTAAGTCATTTTATCGCCATGATTGATGTAAATTTATCGCTGTGATTGATATATCATACGAAGCAAGCATAGTCGACTTAATTGACAGAATTTAAGTTTGAAAATACTAATCATACTTACGAGATAAACACGTTGTTTATACTATGAGTCTACGTTTATTCGGCGTTGTTGTCACCGCACTCAATAGTTTGTTAAGAAAATCACAACTGTGGGAGTAACAAACAATACGAAATTCTGTTTTAATTACTTTTAAGAAACATATAAGAAACTCAGTGGGACAAGCTCACCAGTAAATCTGTGTACCAGAGCGTCATGGCTTGGCTGCAGTCCACACGCCTCAGAAGTACAATACGTCTTAATATTTATATCCTCGTCCTGTATAATATTGCACACAACCATGCACCAAGCACTGCACATCCAGGATCACACGAAAACACCGGTAAACTCGGGCAACGACCGACACTTCCGAAATATAGTCGATGATTGACAGTTGATACGAATTACGATTGAAAACGGGATATTTACCATGTATAATTGAGTTCCCGATATTGCTTATAATTTATCGTAATTCTAATGTAAATGACCATGTCAGCTTTAAAATCATATATTAGTTGACACGAATTTGAAAGTGCTCCGTTCCTCCTCACTGTAAATCAGTCGCCAGCATCGATAGTCGCAAATAAAATATCGATGTGAGAAATGGTAATGAAATTGAATTTCCAGAAGCACTGATGCAGCGTGCGGGCGGGCGGCGCACGCGCGTCTGAAGGACTGCGCCCGCGCCGGAGAAAGTGATCCCGCGCAGACTCCGCGCCGTCTGCCAAATCGCCGTTTCCACGGTTCGGAAATTGATTGCTTTTTCCGGATGGTTCGCTTGTCGCAATGGTTGTATTTTGCAAACTGTATTCTGTTAACTGATTTATATATCAAAATTTTAATTTTTAAGTATAATAAAAAAATGCCGCGTTAGGTATACTTTTCCTTTTCAATATATTTTTTTAATACCAAGCAACGACGTACGAGTTACAAGGGTATCTAATATAGTTTATTTACAAATCAGCTTGTAGAAACATAACAACATTCTTAGTTTTCATTTTGAGTTGGTTGCTTTGTTGTACTCGTAATTTACGGGCGGCCGCGAACGACCGTCGCGGCTATAAATTCATCCGCTGCGAACGATACCGATTTGTCATACTTTTCCTCTGCCATCGGGAATTGAGAGAGTTCAACTTTTTATACAGCTCACTTGAGCGCAGTGAAGCTTAGAATCTAAAAATAAATATTAAATACCTTTAATAATACAAAATAATAATAATGATCACGCAATTGTTTGCCAAGATCATTAAATATTTTTCTAATCCATAAAAGTTTTTATACATTACAGGAATTTTTTGATGATGCGTCCCATAAATGATAAATTTTCTTTTGTTCTCTTCTTCTTTTTTTGTTTTATAAATAAACAGTGAAGTAAGTAAGAAAGACTGCTTAAGTAGTCTAACTTAGTCTAGATATAAGGCTATTGCTGTGCCCTTACGGGGTTCATTATAATAATATATTTGTAATATATTTGTAATGTGTGCAATAAAATATTTGAGTTTGAGTTTGAGTTTGAGTTTGAGTTTGAAGGAATTCGTGTCGTCTTTACTAAATATTTTGACATCTAAAGAAATCACCGTTTATTCCAACACATTCTTCGTAGAATTCTGACGATTGTCCATAATTCCCATATCTATTTCCCATGTTGAATTGACAGTTTAGTAATGCGTGACCGTCGATTCCGGAATTATGTGACTACCATGAAACATACGCTAAGAAATTTCGAACAAAATTCTGTAGTATCTAATTTCGGAACTGCTAAAAGGATTTTTGACATTTGAGAAAGATATATAGCAGTTACAGCTCCATATTCGACGTGACGCTCTTTAACCGACATTAGAAGTGACGGCACTGCTGAGACGGATTGTAAAAGTTTATTAGTGGAACTTATAAGTTATAACTATAGTTCAATGGGTCCAATATGCATGTAATCATTAAATCCTAAGGTTTTCTTCCGGTACACAGGACAGTAGCTGAGTCACGGTTCGTAGATATTCTTACACAATAACGAACCTACACAAATGATTGGCTTACGTGTCAATCAAATCATACATGGATCAACATACAGTTGAAAGTAACACTTACTGTAGCAAATGACATTAGGCATAAATTAAGAATATGTTTATCTACCTACAGTGAAAATTCTTCGTTGCATTGTGAACTGTAACCATTTCCAGAAACCTTGTTGAACACTGATTTACAGAGTTGTAAATTGACTACTGAGGTTGCGAAAATAGGTGGACACTTACAAAGTCATAAAACATATCGGAAAACGCCGGTCGTTGCCTATATTTACTTCCTAATATATTTCGGGCCAGAGACGAAGATGAGTGACGGCGAAGTGAATAGCCCATTAGGTCACCATTACTTGGACATTTTCAACGACGCTTTCTTTGAAATAAGTACCTAACTTATTTCCGCAATATTTGCATTTCTATTTAACGTAACCGTTGCTGTATTTTGTTCTGCACATTGGGCTCACATTTTATCTAATTGAAAGCGCTTAGTGCTGAATGAACAATAAAAATTTGCTACGATCGGATGACTCAACACGGTTTTACGACTGCAGAAGTTGTCTGGAAGGCTTCGCTGTAATAATTTTGGTAATATGAGTCACCGCATTGCGTAATCCGCTAGAAAGCCTGCCGTTTAAGAGTGCTATTTCGTGTGAAAGACCGTCATAGATATCTTCGGTAATCGATTTTATATTATTGCATAATGTGTAACTTAGCTAGACTACTGCACTGGACGGCTTTTTGAAATATTGCCATTTATTTTTTAGAGCTCGAGTAAGTGGGGCGACGTCCTGAACACGGCTGCCTATGCTGTTGATATGAATCATAGGCTTCACTGTTGCAATAACAAGTAGGTGGGTAAAGCCAAGAAGCGTTTCAACCGTCCCTTCCCGTATGTTACCAAATATTCATAGATCACCTGGATCACCTATTCTTTGTTGCTCGTTATCATGGTTACGTCTCCTGATTCACTTTTTAAAACTAGGGTTTAAATCTACCAAACATAAAATGAGTCATAGCGATCTGCATAAATAAATCAATTTGGACATGGGTCATCTCTTGAGCATGCTTGAAGTATTATAAACATTTTTCTAAGAGACTCGGTTACTGTTGTCTCCTCACTGACGGGAGAGAATAATAACAAGAAAAAGTTGATTGAACTCTGGTTCACGATGACAACTGTATGAACTTTTGTGAATACAGTTAACCTGTAGACACGCCATTATAAATTCCATTAAATTTTGATGCATTTGTCATCGTATCTATGAATATTTGTTAACGTACAGGTTGAAACGCTCCTTGGCCTTAACCCAGGTGGGTAATTAAAGGCGTTAGCATACTCTTAACTGTTTGAGAAAACATGAATACTTGGAAAACAGCAAAGGCTTTCGAAGGAACTGTTTGCGCAAACTCCGACAGTGTGTGTTGTGAGACTTGTGAGATCGCATCCGGCTCTTGTGGCCCGCAAAATACCCGGAGTAATAGAACGCAGAAGCCAGACGTCCCGATTTCAGCAGTTGCGTCAGGTGCACGCGTCACGATCACATTTGGGTCAGATTGTTCATACAATCATAGTTTACAGCCTATTTATGATTTATAAGTAACGTTATGAGATAACCGTCGCTAACTAATACTGCAGATATGAAGCTTGTTAGAAAGAAAACCGGCCAAGTGTTACGCACAATGAAGGGTTCCGTACCAACACCTACACTAGTCCACATTTAAAACCACTATGCAATACATTGAATCTAAAAATCTTCATAGAGATCTTACGACACTTACGACCTTTTGTTTTGGCAAGACAATTTTTGCAGCGAAAACTCAAAAACCGTAAAACGAATCTTGTTCAAATTAAAAATCGTTGAAAGAATTAATGCACGCACATCACCTCCTTTTTTCAGAAATTTATAAATTTATACTTCATCGTTTGGAAATTAGAGGGGGGGGGGGAGCACACACTTTTTATGACTTCGACAGCTAATATCTCACCAACGGTTGACTTAAATGGAAAAGTTTTTAAGAAACCTCCATATAATTTTTGCCATTTAGGCTACGGATCCCTAAAAATATTCAGAAACTCTAATAATGCGTCATTAAATCATAGAGCCTTTATATTATTACAGCAATCATAAATGATCGAAAGTGTCGAAACAGGTCACTTGGAACGTTTTCGTCAAACAAATTCAATTAATATGGACACTTGTGACACATTACGCACGCATTAGCCAGTCACACGCCCGTACGGTCTGCCACGTTCAACGACGCCCCGTCGATTGCATAAATTGCATTACTCATAAAACTGAAGACTGTCTGCCAGTTGGCAGTAAAATTCGATTTGCCAGTGAACCGTCTAGAAATAACGCAAGTGAGCATCACTATGTATACGACTTACGAGATACCTACGTTGAATGACAATCAAAGACCGAGATAACAATAAGGCAAAGAGAGATATTTTATTGATATTCTGTATGTATGTTTGAGATCCATAGCTCGTAACTTAAGGCTACCGGGTGGGCTGGGCAAGCGCTCTCCTTACAAACTTTGTACAAGTTTTTCTTCGTTTGTGTTTGCATTATAGTTATGATATTTGGTCAGTATGCTTATTTTTGTTACCCATAACCTGGAAAAAACATTTTTTTGTATTTTTTTTCTTTAATTTTTTTTTCTTGAGGTTCGTCGTATATCCAATATTTACAAGCAAAAAATATATATTCGGGAGTGCCACAACCGACGAATAAAACATGCACAGAGTTTGTATGGAGAAGGCCCCTACCCTTTCTGCAATGATACCGGTTCACGTAGTTCGTTCGACACTATAGGGTTTGTTATGGTTTTTTATGCAACTATTGTATTTGTTGCTAAAGCACCAATAATCATTCATTGAAATAAAGTGCAGTAGGAATGGCACGTCCGGCTTAGCATTAGGTATAAACAAAAGCCGAATATATCAGCCACAGTAATTTTGTTATTGAGCGATACTTAAAAAATTTAGGCGTTCAGTGATAGCCTCTTTTCGAGTAGGTATATTAGTATTATTAAGCTAGTAAAACGATATCGTTGTGCAACGTGCCGCATGTTAATCACCAGACTGCCCCAGTTCCAGCTTTGTGATTTTAAATGCCGAAAATCATTTATTATTACGTTTTCAGAACAAACGTACTGTATATCATCGGTCATGGATAAAAATAGACGAAGTGTGTGAAGTTTAGTGTCATTGTGTAATGAGTAAAAGAAATGCGATAATTCGTGTTATCAAGATAAGTAGGTGCTTTAAAACATGCCAGTTTGGCGGCAAATTATATACATCAATGAAACTTTGTTTATAACTTTATCTTGGCACTAGAAATGAGGTCCTACCCCCTTTGGGGGGGTATAGGTGGGGGGATATTATAAAAAATGCATATTTTATAAACTAGACGTGTGAATGTGTCATTTTCCTGTAACTTTTTACGCTGAAACAAATGAGACAATACCTAATTACCGATACTTATAGGATCAATATTTTGCGATATGAATGATTTTTGTTTAAAAAAGTGCAGGGTTCCGTGCGTAGGCACATTAAAAATTTTAATTAGTCGACATTAAAAACCCCAATCGTTTGGTGTGAAATTGGAAATTAGAGGAGGGCCACACATTTTTTACGAATTTTTCATCTAATATCTCAGTAACGGTTGACTTAAATGAATTTATTAGAAACCTCTATATATCTTTTATTTCTTGTGCCACAATAAAGTTATAAACAAAGTTTCATTTATGTACATCTTTTGCCTCAAAATATGTTATTTTTCTTCTTACTTATAAAATTGGCAGCAGTCTTTCATTTAGATATTTGATATACATAGATATATATATATATATTTTTTAGTTGACCTCCTGTAGTCTGCCTGGTCCTATACTAAACCCTTCAATTAAATTTCCAAATGGCAAGAGAACCCGAACACTGAAAGTGGCTGAAAATAATATATTTAAGGCTGACTATTTACGGAAATGTTCGGTGCAACTGTGATGAATGTCCATTGGTATTCTAATGTATGTATTGACGATAGATATTTATGTAAATATTATTGAACACATTTCCATGTTGTCACCGGGCTGGATTGTTTGTGTGCGTGTTTGCGCCGGGTGCGCCGAGGCGTGCGCCGGCGACCCCGAAACACATCATTCGCGCTTCGCTGTTATCCGATATCTCAACAACAGTATAACTTGAGGCCGATAGTCGTGACAACTATTGGTATTTGGAGTTCAAACTTATACTGGATTGCCTGAGGCGGGTTGTTGGTAAGCGTGGCGGTAGCCTGTAGTTGTAGCTTTGATGTCTCTATTGATTACATTTGTCCATTTATAGGCAAAGTGCCAGTACGAATGATACAACTGTTTCTTAAGCATCAAAAAGTTTGATAGCTTGTATTTATTTATGCTCTATTTCTGTCGAGGCACAGTGTAATTTCTTTTGCTACTAGTAGTTTTTATGCTTCTTTGTTTATCGTAGCTTTATTTATGGTAACGCGTGACTTTGCGATATTCATACCATTTTGAATAATCACAGACCCTGGGCTACGTCTTGACTTGAAAACTGAGAAAGTTAAGCATTAATATGCTAATGCAATACAAACGCTACTTTACTTAATACTATCGCCCATTATTCAACAATCAACATCCTTCTCGCACTGTTTGTTTCCATCAATCTCCTATTGTAATCCGACACCTGGCATGAATCATGGATTGGTGGCCGAAATAAATATGCAATTAGGTGTAGAAAGTAAACAATAATTGGCAATGCATCCGTCAGCCCACTCGGCCATTCAGGGCTCTTTTCATGCGGAAACGCCTGGAAGGGGCCGTGGGTGTGATTGTCTCGCCGATTATGTATGGTTAGGCTTATGGAGTAATATGTCTTAACATAACCAATATACACTTAAGTACCTATGCAGAGTTTAATTGAACACTTGGATGCAGATAAAATTACGATTTTAGCTTTACCCAGAAGTTCTTTAATGTTTAAAGAAAATCTCTTAAGTTATATCGTCTATTAAACATAAGGATCAAAGAACTTTCGTAGTGTTTATAAAAACAAATAAGATTTTATACATCTTTGATAAAATCAATCAATCTATTTCGGGAGTCTAATCGACCATTCCAATTTGGATGTTTTCGATGACGAGTTCACGACCGTTCAAGTTTTGAGATAACATTTCGAACATGGAAATTACTTTCGTGAAGTTTCTTAATGTGAATATACATCTCCGAGTTCGTTTTTTTCCTTATTCGCTTCCAGTAAGTATGTTTCCTAGGCAATAGCGTAGGTCGTTCACCCCGGCAGCGGACGGACGCGTTGCACTGCCACTGCTGCTTCCACGCATAGCATAGACAAGTGATGGTGGGATAAACGATAAAGCCCGGACACACCGGCGAATACCGAGCATGGCGAATAGCTAGGCAATTGTATTTGTTTGCACGGAGATTGCATCAACACATAGAATGCAATTGGTTTTCAGTATTGATTTATTTCTAATGCAAAAATAAATAATGTACAGAAGAAAGTCTCTAAACATGTACTTTAGTCACTGTACTTTTATTCATAGGATCTTAATTGATTCCAAGTGATTGTTTTATTTCACGAAGGTATGGTAAGTAACAATGAATTCTAGTGCCATTCGGTAAGCATCCGCGCTCTTCTTCAAAATTACTTTTACGACTAATTTATATAGCCTTAGACCATAGAACGCACTTTGTTCCACGTAAGACAGCGTACATCAGCTCGTGTAGAAATAAATATCAGTGAGATGTTTTTCTAGCGTCTAATAAGAAAAGGTAACTGGCACTTCCGCGGCTAGCGCTAACTGTAGACGTCCTGTTACAAGCACTTAGCAATTATTATTTAATACCTAACAAGATGAAACTTTTCACTGACTTTGTACGAATCTTAATTTTTGATAAACCGAGGAATCATGGATCGGGGGAAGAGGCAGCAGTGGGACACTCAATAGGCTATGTAAACAAACAATAATATATAAATCGAGGATGCTAAGAAGTGAGCAATAACACACGGTATGAACAACGCGTCTTAGCTCTGACATGTATTGGCTAGATGGAACAACCAAAATTTTACCCTTGCAACTACATCTACGAGGTCATTGAGGTAGGTATCACCCAACTACGGAGTGCGGAGGAGTCCGGTAAACAAGAATAGGGCATGAATCATGATGGATTGGAATGATGATTATGGTTACTAAATACAAATGTTCGTAAATCGTATATGTGGTATATGTCGAAGAAATGCATCCAAACGGATGCGAAATATTTTGATGCAATTTGAGAATAGTAACCGAATCGCATTCATCTGCTAAGGTTACTATTATAAATACAGTTAGAAGTCTATAATATATCAATGGAGTTATCGATGAAGAAATTCGGCGGAGGAAAACACCGTTAACACCATTAAATAAGTTTATGTCCAAAATTACCATAAAAGTTAGATTGTCATTGGCTCTACACCCGCTCAAAAAAAACCAAATCAATCAACTAACGGATGTTTGGCATTTGAACTGAATGTCTGAGTTGTCATCTGACTAAAACTTGAGTAACAAAGGCGTAGGTAAGTAAAAGTAAAATCTTGAATATTCGCGAAAGGTCGCCGGTTCATATTCTTTTCAAAACGAAATTATTTGTCTTATGTTCACATAAATAACTCGTGCCGACATTGTTCTTTTATGGCATGTGTGGAATACAAACAAATCCGTTGCAATTATTTACGCAAAGATTTTCTACGCATCCGTAATTTAAAACAAATGAACACAAATAGTGCACATAGCAGCATGCACGCCGCATCGCAGACACTCGGTCTGCCGGATCGGCCATATCGCACGCTAATAACTAAACAGCATCAATCACAAGTCAAACCCCAAGCCACTATATACTCAGAATGCCAGTCTTTAAGATCGAATTTTCAACTGCTTCGATTTCAGACTTAAATCATTTCAGACTTCAGGCGTGATAACGTTCGTTTAAACCAAACCTATCAGACCCTACTGTAATTAAGACTTTATAGAGGCCTACTTACGGTTCAAATTGGAAAGACATTGTTAATCGACGAAGTGCATTTTAGTATTAAACGTGATCGCGCCATATGGCTGCTGATCATTTTATGGTTCGCCATAATTTGCCTACTCTTGCAATTGCTTCGAGTGTTTGGGTATGATTCTATGTATTTCAGCTGATGCTTGAAAGTTTCTGCACTTAAAACTAATATAGAGTTATATTTCAAAAACAAAGCGACTTGTATTTTTACTTAAATTCAACACAGCACTTCACTGCGATCTATATTTTCAGTTACTGCAGCGAGATCTATAGTTTCATCTTCATCCATATTCCATATTAAAGAACTTAATAATATCTGTCATGATTTAACTGCTCTTCAGTGTATGCTGTATGATGTATAGTCCTGATTTATTCGGACTGAATGTGTCTAGAATATTGTCATTAGTAGTGTTTCATTCATTCATAAAGTTTTTAACGCTCATTTATGCTCGGTACGGTGAAGTCTACTCAACCATGACTACCGCTATACCGTTGTTCTCAATGCAATTAAAGAAATAGTAGCGAAAATTTCACAGCTGTCCGCGCTATGATACAAAACATGGTCTAATACACTTTAATGGTGTGTGCATTTTCATCGGCGCTCGCGCCGGCATCCGTTCCAGGAACGCGCGGTCCGTGGGCCGGGCGATGGCTGGATGGCTGACAGAAAGACAGACGGACAGACGCACAATGTACAATAGACTGATGGATAGATGCGGCGGATGCCAGGGACATCGACAACCACGGGGGCATTGATGATGCTTGATAAAATGCCCCGCGATTGTCATTTGTTTTGTGGATCTGGCATCAGCTAGTTAGGAAACCAACTTGGAGGTAATTGTTCTATGATTCCGCCTATTAATGTGTCTAATGGAGACCTAGAGCTAACAAAAGGGCGGTTGAATTAGTGTGGATATCTCTAGCTGAGAGATACGCCTAAAAGCAATGCGACAAGTTTATTGGGTACCTGATTTCCCTTTAGAATTAATGTTATCTCAGTACAATTAAAATGAGTAATACTAACGCCACAGCGTCCATTACAGCCCCACAATTTGTGGTTCAAATCTTATTTCAATTTCGAGTTATCAGAACCAATATTAGGTCAATGGCAGATACATAATTCTGACAGGGGATTTTCGAAATAGCTGGATCCGAGTTAAGAAACACTTAGGACGCGATGCCAAAGAAATCACTAATAAAATGTAGTAACGTGACTGACGTTTGTTTACGACTAGCGGCGCCTGAGTTGCGAAATAGAAAATCGACAAGCCATAGCCACGTTCGATGGAAGAATGCAGTATCGATGCATGAATCGCTAAATACTTTTATGACGTTTTACTTTTGGACGGAAACATGTCGGGTACGCATGTAACGCCACCCGCCGAGGAAAGCTATTGAATTTCGTAACGAACGCAAATATCGTAATAGGTGCCCGATTGACAATCCGATTGGTTTTGGTCAAACGAGCAAACTGTGAAGGTGATAAACGTTTAGTTAAAACAACTTCCTCCATATACGTCGGTGTCGATTACGTTATGTACACATTGTAATAATGATACTATTAGAAAACGGAAAATGTGTTAGTTACGAGTAATATTAAAAATGTTAGATCAAACATATCAATCAAGGATTTTGTCTAACTGCTATGTATGGTGATCCCACCAGTCGTCTACCGGTCCCTGGGATCCCCGGGCTCATTACAAAATAATACTACTTATAGTTTATTTTTTTTCGCAGGGAGACGACGGCTTTAAGCGTTGTTTCCAAGTTTCATTTTGAATGTTTTTATAACGTTAAATAAATGTATGTCTTCTTCTTCTATACATGTGATTCTACAGTATGTATTCAATTTGTAATTCTACGAATAATCCGCTCAACGGTGAAATAAAAGGATAAAGGATACGTTGTTTCTCAAATGATGAATTGGTTTGTACGGTGAATCATCACGTGTACCTATCATTAACGCCGGAGATAATCAAGGAGCTGTTTAGGACATCTGATCGTAGGCAAGCGCAAAACACCCATTAGTTCCTCCTTAAGCGAGATACCAGTGTGGGAATACCTGTTACCATAGAAACTCGGTAGAGTTCCAAATGGATGGTTTAAAGTTCAGTTGTTTTAAACCATTAGTACGTCAATATTAATTTGTATGGAATGCTAGACAGCTACCTACTCGTATAGAATGACAACTGCCGGCACCATATTTAACGTTTACTGTTCAGTAAAGTGTCGTTGATGGAACCCGCCCTTACTTTAGTAACGGCAAAAGATAGTGATGCTTTCATTTCAGAAGATACCAGATTTTTTCCGACTGCAATTTCCTTACCTATTTATTTTGATTAAAATGTTTCCATAAAAGCTCATGCAGAGATCATATTTGATTATGCCGATACTAATATTAATTAAGCAACGATCGAGAATAATATGAGTTCACATAATAGGAGCGCGTCCATAAGCAGACGCGATGCGCATAGCAGTCGGACATTAATTGATTTGCGATTCGATACTCGGAAGGCAGCGCTGATGCGGGCACAGGCATCGTTTGAATATAAACTGTGTGGGCATTATGAAACCAATCGCGAGTGACATAGCCCAGGTCACCGGCGGCCGATACAATAAGTAAAACGTCGAACGTTCGATAAAGTAACCAATAAAAATTAGAGAGTCGTTTCTCAATACACAACTAAATAAGCAGTTACACCGCTTGGCATTTAGAGCACTTTAGATCAGATAAATAAAATCAATATGTACGCCAGCAAAACGAGAGCAGTTTAAACACTGTCATCGTAACTTGCAGTTTTCGAACTCAAACCTTTATATTTCACAATCGTCAATTACGCAAGTCGATTAGGAACAATATCGTGCAAACTTCCCGTGTACCATCGACTTTCGATCGATTCACTAATATGGTCAAGTAAGGGGAGGCAAGAGTTTTTCGATATTCATTTTGTAATGAATTGCTACTGATAAGTATGCCATTATAGGAAACGTTGGAATTTGCTGAAATGGCGTAATTGCAAGAGACGGTGTACGCCGCCAACGTTACGTTTTGAACCACTGTCACCAATTTGGATAGTGAATCACGACGAAGGGGTGCATATGAACTTCAGGTTACTAAGGCCCACTGGCACGCGCGCGGCAACTATAAAATAACAATACAATTTCTACCTCAAACTATTCAAGGATGAATACCGATTGCGTGCCTCTGCAGGATCATTTGTAGGAGGCTCACGCGCGTGCGCCGCCGCTATGGCGTCATATCCTCCACAGAATTGGTCTGACAATTAATAAAATAATTGTGCGCGAACGCAACGCTATGTTCGGTAATGGATGGTAGTTTTTGACGCGTTGAGCTTTCCGGAGACGGTTCGACGGTAAAAAACTGTGCAACGTCACGACGTATCGTCGAACCTCGGCATTGCTTCTTGTTTCAAAGCGATGTATAATGGTCGGTATTTTAATATATAATTATAATTAACCGCTGGCATGTCTTTGGCATCCAAGAACATCCTGGTTAAGATATAATTTAAAGTATTGCAAAAAACGCACGCTGGGGGCATCTCAATTAGGGTCTATTTAATCTATTATTCGTCCATTCAATCTGGCGTAATTTTTCTGAATCATGTTTGACGAGCTATGAGCAATGACTGTATATTTTTGATAACAACCTATTCAAGCGAAACTATTCGCTTCCTCATCTCCACAGCGACAGCGAGCGGAGGATTATTTTCAATCCCTAATACGATTCGGAGTTTTCCCAATTCCATCAACAATTCTGTTACAATTTGAAAGACGTAGATTCTAAAGGGGATACGTCGGATTTACGATAAAAAAATCTGTCGCTCTTAGTCATCTATACGAATGAGCACAAAGGGATAAAAATGTGCCTCATACGGAGTCGAGTGCGTAGTTAGGACCTGCGTGACGTCACGCGGGAGCGCTTAGTCCTCGGCACGTCCTCGAGCTGACAGGCTTATCCCGGCTGTCATCTTGCGCCCATTATGCGCGCGAATAGACATGTGACCTCAGCAGGTACGAGTAGTATGCAAGGCCGCGTGCCAAAAGCTTTCCTTTTAAATGACGTCGAACAATTATTGGCTCTAACCGATAGCTTAGAGGCGGCTCTTCCAAACATGAATTGTTTTGAGCGGCCGTGACTCGTGCCACATTCTCATTCATTTAAAGCTCTACTATTGTTGTGACGTTGATTTGGCGAAGATAAGGGACGTCTATCTTCGTATTGTGCACTCAGGCCGTCAGCGTCAAGCGTCACGTTGTACTAAAGATTTATACGCTTTGTGACTCGACATTGACGAACATATTTGTCGTAAACGATGAAACAAATACCCGCTTCTGATTAACAGCCTATTGTGAAGCACGAGGCACCGCACAATAATATCCCCGAGCGAAGTCATTAAGATGCAAGGAACACTGTTGTCAATTACTTTCACCTGAAATAATTATGCCGCTTTCAATATTTCATAAGCAAGGTTGTCGACCACGGGGGGGTATTTTCTGCAGAACGAGCCTTCCGTTATCAGCACTTAGGGATTTGAATAGAATTAATGAAAATCAAAGAATGATAATGCGCGCTTTTCAAGGAAAAGTATTAAGATGAGATGCTAAAAGCTCTATGAAAAGCTCTGGGCCATCGACCTTTACAATTTTCCAATTGCTTTTGGGTGTGAAAAGATTGTAAACATGAAGCAAATTACATTAGCAAGGCTCCATAATGGGAAAATGCTAATTATTCAATTACTTCGAAACTCAGATATTATCCCCTAATCTTTTATTCATTAAAGAAAAATTGTTCGGCGCCAAGAATGAAGTTAAAAAATTACGCCTTAGGTACTGAGAAAACTTGTAGGACAAATAACTAGTTCAAAGGCGGGAGACAGAAACAGCCACGAAGAACACTTATTTTTGTAAAAAATTGTCCCGTCAGAATCAATAGTACCTAGGTACTCATGATTCTGAGTATAACAAGCACAAATTTCCCATATTCTGAAACAAACATGAAATGATGACCTTGACTTTGAATTACGATTTGAGGGACACTCAGAAATAACGCTAGCACAATAAGGAAATTTTACAAACTGTAAAGTAGCGCCTATCGCGGATACCTAGGTCCTTAAGTGCGCGGTAGCGAACAGACGTGTAAGCAATTCGTAAGGACAAGCCTGAGGACACGTGCGCTCAAGTGCTTGTCTGAGTGCACCCTTTGTGGTGGCACCCTGTAGGTACTTTCAATACTTCAGTCTCATAAACACTTACAATCTTTTCATTCCACGACCAGCTAACACAGGGACGTGACTGTGAAAGATAATCGTGAAGGAGGGAAGCAACGCCAAGAATTTGCGTACTCTATCTAATTACAGGCGATTGTACATATATTTAAGTACACTTTTTCTCAAAAATGAAAAGTGGACGTTAAAGTGGTTAAGTGTATAGTTTAGGGTAAATAAATAATCTCTTTCACTTGATAAAAAAAATGACTAATTTAATACTTCGACAAGCCACTCCGAGAGCAGAAAACACCGAGAAGCCATTTTTTGGAGTCGGTTTTTCTTTTTATAATGTTAAATTTTTATTACTGCAGTCACACTTTTTAGTAACTCATTACCAAAGTGCATCTCATGACAATTCCAATAAGCTCAAACACGGCTAAGCTACACTGTTCCGTTACGGAGTTCCGTTGTCTACCTACCGGTTTCAATTACCAGATCAGGTTGAAAGTAACATTACATCAGGAGCATTTAAATTGGCTTCGTCATTGTCGCTTCAGTATCTTAATCGAATTAATCGAAATGTCTTAGGATGATCCATGAAGCACTAGGAGTTTTGGATGGCTATCGGTGGTCATCTTCATCAATTCCTGTAAATTAAATGCTACTTTCTGGATGCAAATGCTCGATTAGTTACCGAAAAGGCTAAAATCGCTCTATGTTTCCCTTGAATTTTTGAGGAGTTCCCTCAATTCCTCAAGGTTCTCATGATCAGAAGTGAACTTTGATACCAACGGGACCAATCTGGAAGGATATGTTTTCAAATAAAGAAATAATTTTCCAAATCTGTTTATAAATGGCGGAGTATTCGGGTAACACACATACAAAAAAAAAATTAAAAGAAACACAGGCGAATTGAGAATCTTCTTCTTTTTTGAAGTCGCTAAAAAATATATAACATGGCAGGCTCCTCGCGCCTTAAATGTATGAAACATTCCATCACTTCCATCATCAATTCCATTATTACTTCTTATTAATTAAACGGACTCTCAAAGTCGTTTCTTTAATCCGTTATTGTATTACAAGTGGTGAGAAGATATTCTTTTGTTAATGTTTTAATCAGAAACTACAATATTAGGAACTAGCGTGTACCTATATCATTTATTAGCCAGGTATTTCAAGCGAACTTTCCACGCTACACAATGACATTACAATTTACTCAATAACTTTTTACCGAGATTAATTAACATAAGATTATTTTAAGGTTTATGGTGTAAATTGTGTTTTATATAATGTAATTTGCATTGTGTTATTAACATATTGTACTCCATTCAGTAAGTTTTTCGCATCATTTATTTAAATGAATCATTAGGGTTACACATGTAAGGCTTACGCCACTGCTAACTGGGCCGTAATAATACCATCTTGGAATATAACGTGTTATAAGTCTAGGTCGTTAAACGCACAAAGGCCCTTTTAGGTAGCAGAAGCAACGGGTCGCAGACCACGCTAACTACGTTGTGTAACGTACACATCTAGGCTCAAACCACAACTGTAGGTCCACAAATCCGTACGGTAGGTGTATTGGTTAAATGTAATGGACATCGGACCAAACGCTTCTGTAGCCGTGGAACTCTCCCGCGTATTGAATGGACGAATTCTGGTCTGCGGTCGAACGTGAATTTCACAAGGAATGTGTGTCTAATAATGTGTTATTAGTAAGTAGTTAGCAGCATATGTGAGCTCGTTGGGGATTAATTGTAGAGTATTAGACGAAGCGGTCTCATTAGGGTTGTGTCAGCGGACTCCACAGCTTGTTACAAGCTGGTTTAATTGCACAGTTCTTCGTCAATAAGTTGTACAAAATATACATGTGGAGCATGTGCATCTAACCGCTGTACTGACCTTAAACTCAATATTCCTTAGACCTACTTTCTCTAAAATTGACTAAGAAAAGGGCGTTAAAAGAAAGCACTTTTCCACTACTTTTGTATGTTGTAAGATGGCAAATATCGCTAAGTACCTCTACACTAATAGAAGTTCTGTTAATAGATATTCCGTATATGAAAATACTATATTTTATCGACAAAGTTTAACACAGGACATAACCACTGAGTAAAGGTTAACAACAAAAATAAAACAATTTTGTACGAGTACAGTCAGCACCATAAACATATAATATAATAATATATATATTTTATTGCTTAGATGATGGTGACTAACTAATATAAAAATATATCCACAAACGTAGGAGTTCGGTCGCCAACAAACGTTGAGGTTTGGAGATAGGCGTTCCCAATCGTTGACTTTTATGGGACCAAGAACAGAGATAAGATCGCAAAGGCACACCTGGAGCCTTTTTAATATGCAAATACCGTGGTTACGAACCCCGCAAACAGGACCAAACCAACTTATTGTGTATCTAGTTCAATATTGATTTTATGCATTGTGCGTATGCCGTATTTTTTCCGTGATCCATATCGTATGCGTTGCTTACTTATTAAAACTTCTAAAACATCTCTAAAAATAATATAAAAATCAAATAAGATAACATTAGCGTGTACATAACGTGCTTAAAATATTGACAATATTTCAATCTTTGTCGTCGACAAACACAGAACATTTGCTTATCGATTTCCCGGAATTTTGGATGTTTGCATTTTCGTGCGTGCTTCTATTATCTTTCTGTCTCCATGAAGTATCAAAAAGGGACATTGCTTAAAATACAAATACGTTTTTTTTTCATCAGGGCTGTCCTAGATTTAACAACGCATATTTCAGGCTTCCTATATCGAAAATTAAGTCGCGTTGCTGTTTTTGTCATCTCAAACAAATTGGGATTGCTTTTAACATAAGTGCAACATTCAAAAATATATAGGCATGGGAAAGTCAAAATATTCAATGACTTAAAATGGGGCCGACAGCTTTGTGAGGGAGTCAGTCCAACGATGGCCCTAATACATCGTTTCTGAGCTCTAAACACCATATCTCTATGTGTAGAGTTTCCCCAAAATATTATTCCATAACGCAATGTTGAGGCTACAAAACTATGATATGCTGTTTGAACTGTTTTAAGGTCACTAATTTTCGCTAATTTATACAGAGCATATGAAAACTTATATAATTTGTTGCATACTGCCATAGAATGCGATTTCCATGACATGTCATTGTCAATATGGAGTCCAAGAAATTTTGTAACATTAGTTTTCGCTACATTATTACCTCTATAATTAGAAACGATTTAAGTAACAGTGGCTTAAACATTTCACGATAATCTAGTCAAATTAAGTAGATTCTCCACCACGCCTGTCTCGCACAAAGCATTTCGAACGCGATTTGCAACTATTACCACCACTTTCGCTGAAATCAAGGCGAATATTGCAAAATTCTCGAAACAATGGGTGTGAGATGATACAAGACAATGCTTATCTGGATATGATACAGTGAGATCATTTGTTACTTTTTTTTTGACATGGAAAGCAATGGTTGGTACTCACATTGTGTTCTGTTTCTTAAAAAACATATAAACATGCTTCGAGATGATAGTGGGTGTCGAGTGCTATTTCATATGTTTGTGAGTTTGATGTTAACTATGTTTTATCGCCGAAGTATCGCATGACAGTCATCAAAGTAGAGATTGTTGGGAGATCAAAAAGAGAGGGAAATCGTAATGCACGCGTTAATGGCAATGCCATTGTTTTGATGTTAAGCTCGACAGCTGAAACCGCCGCCGCTTTCACTTGCACCTATAATTTAGAACGAGATGAATTGACCGAGAACTTTTTGATTCATTCCGCGTGACGTATGAGAAGTGAGGCTGGTATCTTTTGATGTATACGTTCTCGTTTCACACCAGGGCATCTTCTTTTCACACTTGATTGCTAACGTATATAATTATGGATACCGATTATTTAATCCCCAGATAAAAGTATCTGACAGATAAATGTCTTTATCTTTCATATGACATTAGAAAGTACCAGCGACAATTTAAAGTGACGGATGATTTTAAAAATTGAGCCTTAGTCTACAAGTGTGATCATTAAGACGTAATTATATTCAAATCCCCTTTTCCTTTAAGTATCGTGGCTTAACAGTGTGATAACGTCGATAGCAGGAAAACCGCGAGGCCCGAGGGCGGAAAACTAATGTTTACAAAATCGTTAAGTTCAGTATAGAGACGTTAAAAACTCACGTCAGCCTACACGGTCGGATCCGTTAATTACACGCGCATGAAAACATAAACAGTACCTGAACGAACCTTGACATATTAGTTTTACTGGCGCGTGGGATACGATTTTATTTATATGCACTCGGTTCAAAATTAACATCTCGTCTCGTTAGGTTTAAATGAATGGGCGACACTTGCATTTATTTTAGGTGCAATAAGTTATATTATAAAGTACTTTATTTACAAACCAAGCCAACAACCTACGAGTAAGATGCTATCTCAAGTCGTGTGAAATATTATTTAAAGATTTCAGATGCAACGTTGTTATGCGACATTTATCCTCGCCATTTTCTTAATCGTCAGTTACAAAGTGAATGAAGCAATGCGTTTTTAGTTTACATACTAACACGCAATGTATATGCGTTTTAAAATGTAGTTATTTGGTTAACAAGCGCCTTTATTGCAGCAATTTGATAGTAAAAGTTAGCTTTGTTTACGCTGTACTGCCTCCTGGTAATCTGCTATTAAATTAATTATTTCTGTATTTGTAACTGCTTCATCAAAGTCGTTATCATTATTGCAATAAAGGCTAAGGTAGCTTTTTTATCTGATTGATGTAAAACCGTTCTATTTCATGTATTTACTATGCCTTCAATATTGCGAAACTAGTAATAAATATTTTATAATAAACATAATACGCAGTCCATTGCTGTATTTAAGAATACTGATTTTAAGAATACCTTTAATATTTGATAGCTATAGTCGGTGGCCTTTTTATTCCTATCGTTCTTCAACTAGGCATTAGTGCACTAATACTATACATATAACAATGGCGAACGTTAATAATTTCGCAAATTACGTAAACGGTCGGCGAGCACTTGACGCTCGGGATGTTAGAACCAGTTCCCCGGACCAGTTCTGCCGCGAGCAAGGTCCCGACATAGACCCGGCGAGAGCCCACTCCTGCCGACCGGTGCCACCAACCCGTTCGATATTCTTTTTTCGAAACGCATTAAACAAAATGGCCGACTTTACGACGCGAACTGCAGCTAAATTCCAGTCGCCATCAGATACATTGGAGCGAACAAGGTGCTCATATACATCTGAACACGACTCTATTGTGATGGCACTAGGGTGTATGTTCAGATATTTTTGAACACCTTAAAGAGTACAGATATATATGATGCGACTGTACAATGACGACATTTGATACGTCTCGGAAGCTCCATGAACTTAATAATGCGAACGTTTTCGGATATAATAAAAATACTTTGTGGTTTTTGTCTGCCACGATAAATCTTTCGTCGGTGCATTATTCATATCTGTTCGTACGTAACGGCAATAATAACCCAGTATTCCCTTTAGTAAGTGCGAAATATTCCACTTAATTATTGAACTTTTTCGGGGTAGGTACGTAATGGTAATTGGGTGTATTTAATGGCTGTTTTATAACACATGCAACAAGATGATGAGCTTTTTAAATTGCTCATTAGACGATTTTACGACTGTCCCGAATATGAAAGATAATAGATGCTAGTAAACAATAAATAAGCGTATCTCTGCTAAATTCGTTTATACTTTAAGCCTCATTACGCCATTTCTATTATGTAATACAAATGATCGCTAATCCAAGTGATTAATGAACAATTTATTTTAAACCACGCCACCACAGTTCATGCAACCATAGATATTAAACATCAGCTTTATTTTGCAAGCCATTGAATAAAGCGTGTCTTTATAAAAATCCTTTGTATCACGACAGATGTTATTAATTAATTTAATCGTTCTTTCAACATTCATTTAAACAAAGGAACTTTCCTTAAAACCATATAATTTAATACAAATATTCATTCAAGCGAGATATAAAATAAACGAAGTGAAGCCTTATTACGTTCGACGTCTATCTGCCTCTGTGCATCGCAGCGGGTTAACATTGCTGACGTGATATTCAGGAGTACAGTTAGCAACCTAGGTATAGCGTGAGGAGCAATAGAGCAAACTATTCCCCGCCTTGAGTTAGTAGCCGCTATGTAATACATAATACATTGCAGACTTCCACACGGGGTCGAATGTCGCCGGGGGTGCATTCTCGTGAGCGCCGCGTGCCGGGCGCGTGAAACTATGGCGTAATTCTATGACGACTGACGGCGTGACGTAGGGGGTGTATTGAGTTAATCGACATTCGTTACGGCATATCGGCATTTCTAACGGCCTCGCTCGGTCTCGCCTCGGTTTTTGATAGTCATCTGTTTTTCATTAGTATTAAGTACTTACTAATATTTTATGGCGGCATGTGGTCAGCTGGTCACATGACGGATCTTTTTTACGTATCCAAGTCTACCAGCGCAAAATTGTTCGTCTGTTATAAATTTACATCAAATATAAAACCATTACAGTATCCTGTATATACTGTAGTAAATAATAATATCAAAATAATACGTTACTGTCAGCTTATAAGTAAATGTGTAATTGCCCTTAGTACTAATCTGGGAGACTGAGCCTTGCTCGAAGTTCCCGGGAATGAGACCGATTAGCTAGATCGATTGTCTGCCCTCTGAAAACCCCCACATAGGTAGCAAATTTCATCTATATACGTAAAAAAATATACAAGAATTTCTCGTTTAAAGATAAATCAATATTAGATTAGATACATTCAACAGCGGTTCTGATTGCTGTCATTTTTAAAACTGTCATATTTTCCAATCCTAAGTTGTTACGCAATTATCCCGCAAATACAACCAAAGATCCTTTCTATAAATAAACAAAATGCAATAAATTACTATTATCATAACGCCCCCGTTATCTTTACAAGGAACAATATTGTTTGTAATTTACGGCGTCTAATAATGTTTCGGCCCTACTGGGTGCTATAAAAGTTATATTAACACTAGACTTAACAGGGAAGTTGTCGTTAACCTAGTAAAGTTTGCCTGGTACATACAGCTCCATATTTGCTGTTTATTGTATTTATTGTAACATAAAGTTTAATATGACATAATCATTGTAGGCCACGGACGTAACAAGTTAACTAACTTTAGGGTACAACAAACCTTTATAGGTATACACCATACCTATAAAGGTTTGTTTAATTAGAAATTTAAATATACTTGACTTTGTCTAGGATTAAATGGTGCGCTCGAAGTTAGACAATTTGATTATTGGAAAGCATTTATAGAGATAATTAGGTATACAAATTAGTAACATAAACTCACATCGCTATTCCCAGAAGGGGTAGGCACATGAAATTCAATTCCAATGCCACATTTATTAACTGTAGATGGAGAAAATGTGGTATTGCAGTGATAGGTTGCTATCCCATCGCCCATAACACACTACAACCTACAATCCAGTTCCCATAGTTGTCTTTTACGACACCCACGGGAAGAAAGGGGGAAGTGCTATTCTAAGCCGGCACCACACGGGATACAAATTAGTGAAGTTGAATAATTTAATATTGCAAATTGCTTTTACATTGTTTATCTCTCACCTACTCTTGATAATTATCTATATAGGTACGTAATAAAATATTCTAGATTGTTTACACATACGTTGAAAACACCCGTTCAAATCAGTCATAATGTTCACGTATCATAATAAATGTACAAAAACGTAATTAGGTACATGTTAACTTAAACTGCATACATTAAAATAAAACCTAATGATATCAAAAATACAATGCGCATAAAAATGTCTCAGCATCCCATTATTAAAATTATGGGTCCTGTAGAAACAGGTTACGACGAAAGAAGCGATCGTTGATTTAAGGCCCGTTTTATTGGTAAATAATTGTTCTTTATAATGTTGCCAATGTTTGTTGTGATATCTGCTGTTGTTTAGTGTGAATTTTTAAAGAATTTTATTTTTAAATTATATTAAGGGTTTTACAGCACCTACTTTTTAAGTTAAATATCTTTAATGGCCCAATCATCAACACTGACAGTCTATATTTGCAAAACTTTTCGTATACGCGTCTATTGTAATAAAATAATAATAATAATAAATATTAGAGGACAATATTACACAAATCGAACTAGCCCCACAGTAAGCTCAAGAAGGCTTGTGTTATGGGTACTAGACGACGATATATTTAATAGATATAAATACTTAAATACATAGAAAACATCCAAGACTCAGAAACAAATATTTATGCTTATCACACAAATATTTGCCCTGACCGGGATTCGAACCCAGGACCGTCAGCTTCACAGGCAGGTGCACTACCCACTAGGCTAAACCGCAGGCGAATCACGTAACTTTATGTACTAACGGTAGATAGATTTTACTGTCAATTTTGAAGTATAAATGTATGAGCTGACAATTAGAATTTGACATTAAAATCTACCTAACGGTAGTAAAAAAGTTACGTGATTACCCCGCCGGTCGTCGGTATTGTGAATCAATAACTATACGTGATCATTGTATGTATCTTAATATACTCACTGCAAGCTGCCTATTACTACCCCTGTTTACTTTCACGTAAATATAAGAAAATAATTAAACATTCAGCAAATGAAGTTTCCATTTGCGCATTCTTTCACCCAGTGGACACGCTGATGTTTCTGTCAAATAACCTATAAAACAATCTGTTATTGACAGGCATAAATGTCAAACATCCTTACCCACGATCCGGTGGAGCCCCAGCGCTTAAGCCTCTTCCCGAAAATGGTTTGACACTGCGACAGGCAAGAGACGGACGCGGCCGGCTGTATTTTACCACCGAAGTCCCTGTCCAATGTCATCTTATACCACCAACACAGTCACTTGGAATGTTCACTCACACAAATCGTGCATAGGGAAGAAATTTCAGCATTAAGATCGTCTTTTATTTTACACCAATTGTCATTGTTTTGTTTTTGTCTAGAAATAAATTTTTCGTCGATACCGTGTCAGTATCCTTATATTGTTATTTTCTGTTTATGCGTTGTGATAAACGTCTCTTGTTGTAAGTCATTCGCGATACGGTTCGCTGCAATTAATTGCACGCGCACACTTATCGCGTCTCGCGTGGGGTTGCGGTCGCGTGCGTCCGCTACGGCGGCGTCAAAGCGAGTGGCGCGCCGACCGCCGGCGGCCGCCAGTCGGCGGGAAACTCGCCCGCCCGCCCTACGGCCAACTGGGGCGGCTCTTTATTCGCACGTTTTACTGGAATCGTATTAGTGTCGTATAGGTGTCGGGATTGACGTAATGACGTACCGGTTTTGAGATATTGGGAATAACCAAAATATACTAATAGATCGGTTTTGCATTTGGAATGCTTAGCATCCGTTCCCAATATTCAGCTTCGCTTATTTCATTTCACCCATTTTGCACAGACTTACGCAACGGGTACAGTGGTGTAAATAAAACTAGCATGAATGCAACATATCTTTTATCTAAATTAGTGTATGTTTATCAGTAAATGTAGCAGATTATTTACTTTTTGATTTACTTATTGGCTGCTATTCACGGAAGTTTTAATTTACTTGATACCGAGTAAAACAACGATTTAAACCAAAAAGGACATCTAAAGCGGTCAGTGTGGCCAGGGCCCTTAGGACGAAAATTACGTTTCTTTTCTTGAAAAGTTACATTTTTAATGGAAAAGTTACATTTTTTTATATTTTTCATACCCCTATAATTCGGCGAGTTCGGCGACAGAATTACGCCAGTCTGATGGGCGGTATCTCGAATGTCATACGTAGTTGCAACAGACGGACAGACTGAGGCGTACCATGTAGGTTCTTTTGTCACCTTTTCTGTATGAAAGCCTATAAATTGTCTCGCTTGGTCCCAGTTAAATACAATTGACCTTTATTTTTAAATAGAGTTTCATTATTCTCAAAAATTACAAAAAAATCCTTTACAACAGAGTTACTTACATGTTACGCGAGCCGGTCAAAAGTTACGAAAAATGTAAGAACTGTAACCATCTGGCAACACTGAAAGCGGTGAACCGGTTTACGTGTTTCAACATGTAAAGCCATTATAACATTTTATACTATACGACAAATCTGAATTTTGGAAGACATAAAACCGCCTTATTGAAATCCATTCTATTAATAGGTAACGCTAACGGCGGGGTAAGGTAGGCTAACGGCGAAAAAAATAAACAATATCATTCTTTTGTAATGAGCCCGGGCATCCCTCGGACCGGTAGACGACGGGTTAAACATTTCCAGACCTTTCACATTTCACTAGTGTACGAAGGGTACGAACGATCTCCGGTCGCCGGCCACGCCTCTTCCGGAAATAGCCCGCGGATTGCCCACATCCGGTCGGGGGATGTCACGGCTGGCACGTGCCTAACGCATTGCCAATATCATCGGTAATTGCTAATGCCAATATTAACGACTTATCGGATTTGAGCAAGCTTAGAAATTGCATCATTTACGCTAGATGAGAATTTTTAATTGATGCTGCAGCGGAGGGAAGGTGTTTAATGGAAAGAGTAATGCTAATTATGAACAGTACCGGAAGAGGCGCTAAATTATTTATTATTTACAGTATCGCAAATACAAACGCTCAATATTATAAATGCGAAAGTGTGTCTGTCTGTCTGTAAATTTAATGGTTACCTAATTCACACATAAACCGTTGAATTGATTTAGATTAAATTTGGTATGGACATAGTTTAAGTCCCGGGGAAGGACATAGGATAATTTTTATCAAGGAGATTTCCTGGATATAAAGTATCCTTTAAGGGGGTGGAAGTGCGTATGGTAGAGCGATGACTTAGTAAGCGCCTGATATAAAAAGAAAATTCAATTAAATTCTATCGCGATGAACGAGTTCTACGTAGACGAAGTCGCTGGCAAAAGCTAGTACATAATGTAAGAGAAATTTGCATTTGTCTCTAGAGCCCTGTGAGCTGTAGGCCTCGTGAGTCTTTTTTTTCCTTCCCAAAATATGACATGACAAAATGATATAGTGGCCACTTACGATCATACGGACCGAAGCTTGTTTGCCACCAAAGAACCACCAGTTTACAGGTAATCGTAAGCGGTGTTCGTTAAAACTGTTTGTATGGAAAGTTTGACAAGTTTCAATGGAATGACAGCTGCCGGCGCTATATTTAAAGTTGATCAGCATGCAATCGTAAGTTGGTGCAACCCGCCCTAAGTATCAATGCCGGTGCTCGCATGTTGCTTGACTAAGTCTACTTCCTGACTTGGCGGGATGCGGTATTTGCTCAACTCTGACACGAAGCGTACACTTAGGCATTCCCGCCGGCGGGGACGTCCACCGCGCGATCGCGACAACAGTGTAACATATAGTCCCTATTCGTCCCGGTACCGCCCCGCCGCACACCGGGTAGAGTCAGTCCGACCCAGGTCGGGCCTAGCTAAGTTTCTTGCTGGACCCTTCTCAGCTAGGCTAGGTTTAGTGAACCAGCGACAAAACTCCCAGTAGCTCGATTCCACTCACACCTCAGATTCGGTTGAAACCGCTCAACCAATCTCACTGGAGCGCAAACTCTTAGAGTATTCCAGTGTTCCAAACCACACGCGTGGTCATGCCGGAGGTTTTCTCCTGAATTTTCTCCAGGCTACTCTCCAACCGCGCACTTCTATCGCTTTAATGGGCCCGGCCTATAAAGCCACAGTCAGGTTCAAATATAATGTAATATTACTATTACCCGTGACCCTTGACATTGGCCACGCGAGATGCAAATTGTGCCTATACCCGATAAACGATGAATTACGTTGTTGTTGTTTGCGAAATGCTGAACGGAACGGAACGGTATTTGTATTAATTAATAGCTTCAGAGCGCTTGGACTAATTAATTCGATCAGATAAAACGGAAACTGATGAAATTTTCCGCAGTTCGACCTTGGGAGTGGCAGTGCAGGCTTGTATATATCTACTTAACAAACTAATAGTAATTGAACTCATCAAGTTGAACTATATACTACAAGGCGGAATATAGCTTAAATAATCGCTGTTGCGATACCATTACTAATATAATAATGTTCATATCACATGTCTAATTATAATTAAGAGTAATGTTAATTTAAATCAATCCAATTACAGTTACCTTAATTGACCCGCCCTGATTGCCTAACGATATTTATGTTGGGTCTATTTACATAAATAAGTAAGTTAAATTCAGGGCTAAATGAGTTTTCAAAGTTATCGCTAAAATAAAAATAAATGTGAACGGAGAAACGATTATGGGGAAATCTATTTGAAGAAATTTAGAAGCGGTTTATGTGACAAAATAACAAGCTCAGGATACGAATTCGGGACATGTCATAGAATGATTTGCATGTTCGATTTATTTCTTGTGTACACATGCGAAATAAAATTGAAGGTTATCTCGTATACCGCTTTCCTTTACCCTTGTTAAATATCTACGACTGAATAATGTTGAACCTTTTAGTAAAAAAAAGCCTAACGGTTACTAGCTTAATGCTGCTCCTTTTTATTGGTTTGTCATTTCAACTGTCCACCTTTCGTGTCAAGGGCGATTGTCACTACTAATCTTCCGCGTAGCTATTCAGCTCACACCTAGACCATTTCTCCTCTTAATCAAGATTACCGTCGCATCCATCAAGATACAACTACACTAATAAAACACTGGTATTATGCCATTTTACTGGGCGTTCTAGCGATTGCGAAATGGCGCGAGGTCGGCCATTAATTCGGATTCGCCTTGTGATTGTTTAATGCTAACGTTTACTTCGCTTCCTTCAACAACGTAACACAACACATGCTGAGTTTTTATGTTAAATACTTTTCATTCGACAAGGATTTTGAATATAGATTTTTAATCGCCTGCTGAATACGATTAGATGGGTTTACAATCTTTTAAAAGTTGAGTTACCTGCCTGTTCTTTTGTAAGTGTAAATTATGCTAATCACAGCGGGGCCTGTGATCCCTACGAATTGGAGGAAGATGGCTACACCAATATGAGATTTTAGGTTGGAGTAAGCCTAGGACTCCTTCAGAATGCTACCGGGATAAGGGTATATGGTGCGGAGGAGGAAGTTATTTAGTAGGGTATAAAATGTAATAAATACATACACCGGGATCCAAATGTTATTTCTCGTCACAATTATAATTATGTAATCATTTTTAGATCCATATGTGTGTGTAACCTATAAACTAGTGGCTCTTTCAGGTGTAGACCTCACGAGTGTTGTTTTTTTAAATCGTGTTTAAAAAAAATGTTTTTGAAAATTTCCGTAAAGAGACTTGACTAAAAAAAAATCTATATTATTATCTTTGCTGCTCACGAAATTTCACGAAAATCGGTTGAGAAATGCAACTTGTAGAGAATTATAAAAATAACGTTTTTGAAATTTTCCAAAATAAAAGTTGACAAAAAAAAAACTATATACAGTCCACATAATTATCGACCTGGTCACAAAATTTCACGAAAATCAGTTGAGAAATACGACCTGTACAGTAGAAAAATTAAATAAATAAATAATAAATAAATATTTGTCCCAAACTAAGCAAAGCTTATACTATGAGTACTAGGCGACGATATACCTACGTATATAGAGAAATAGATACTTAAATACATAGAAAACATCCAAGACTCAGGAACAAATATTCATGTTACTCACACAAATAAATGCCCTGACCGGGATTCGAACCTGGGACCTCCAGCTTCGTAGGCAGTGTCACTACCAACTAGGCTAAAGCGGTCGTCATTGAAAACCGATTGCGCTGTTTTACAATACTTTTATCTTCCTAATAGAGCCTTGCTATTGCACATTATTTAACGCAGCCGTATTTTTTATAGACACTAATGATTTAGGCTATGTAATGTAATTTACCTAGCTGCGATTTATTATTGCTTATGTATCTTGATGTTTTACTAGTATTTCTTCGATGGAGACTAGTTTGATCGGTAACTAGTTTTAGTATTATTTACTATAATTTTGTAATTTTTTTCTTTGCTACATAAAAGTAGTCTGGCAGAGATGCTCTTTAGCGACACAGCTGCTTGTTTGCCTCTGCTTCTATTAGCTGTGTTCCGTACTGTTTTAGTACTTTTATTGAGGAGTGCAAAGAGTATTTGTATTGTATTATAAACGCATTTCTGCATTATAGATTCTATGTATTTAAAATTAGTATTTATGGTGTACAGTATAACTGTTCGGTCACGAAGCGCTAGGCCTTGTTTAGGAGCAGGCTAGACGGGCCGGCGCGTGGGAGGCCTAGGTCACGGGCCCACGCCGCACCTGCCGCAGCTGCCGCTGCATTTTCCAAAACACCTTAAATCCTGCCATTTGAAATTAACCCTTGCATGGGAACACTTAAAGTACAAAATTTAAGAATATTAACTTAACACACGAGTGGTTTTTGAAAACACATTCCCAAAAACAGCTTAAATCTTATCACTTGAAAATGAACCTTGTTAAGGAATACTCAAAGTAGAAAATTTAAAATGAATGACGGAAGATATAAGTCGTTCTAAAAGTCCTTAACTTTAAAATGGATAGTTTCTAAGGTATTGTAGTAGGTACGGTACAGTCAAGTTGTTTGAATGCTGCAAGGTCTAATCGTTCGTGACGATAGTTTAGTAGGGCTCTATGTAAATTGTACTCGACAAAAATTAAGTAGTTTTAAAAAATATATAAGTCTCCTAATAAATTTATTAATCTAGTCCTATTATCGAAATACTGCCAAAAACTCACACTTAAATCCTATACAGCAGTAAATACTCCCTCATAAATAGTAAATTATAGTATTTGTCTGCGGTCACGGCGCGTATTCGAGTAGCAGTAGACATATATCACCGCGCGTCACAACTCACGTGGAATATAAATAAAGTAGACACATAAATGTGTGATAAATATCACTAACGCGCCTATAACTGTGCTTTGTCTTATTTTAAACACTGATTAATTATCACACGAGATATTTCACAAGATAATGGGCGAAGAGTGCGAGCTGGAGGCGATTAAGTATACATTTGAATGTTGTGACTGAATGATGCGGAATGTCATGTTTGTTTTGGTTTAATTTTGGCATTTCCTTAATTTAAAAAAAGATTTTAATCAAAACTTTCGTTGATTGTTTATTTTAATGAAATGTACTAATAACCAGCCCTTCGTATTTAACAATGTAATCTCATGGGTCGTTATTCATTCATATATTTTAGCATGCGAGATTTGTCATTGTTGTACTGCACAACATATGCGGTTATAACGATTTCCTGCTACGAGTATTACAGGGTAGTAAGGTATATGTATATTTTATATATTTCAAGCGAATAGAATGTCACGGTAACGATGAGGGCCCCATTTTGTTACCTCATTGCTGATAGAGACCTTGCTATGCAGTGTGCACTAATACAAGTGAGAATTCATGCACCAAATGATTTTCATAAACGCAACGCAATCAATCACCATAAAAAGATCAAACCGGTGTTTCAAAAGTCGCAAACCTTTTATTTCCACAATTCTACCTATTACGTATATAAAAATTTGTTGCCAACCAAAATACGATTTTCAGCTGAAACTGAAACCGATTTTTGGCTCCCGCTCCAGTTCACGCCGCGATTGCTCGCCTTGTTTTTGGCAAGCTATAAAATCACCTTTACTCGTTTGATACAGATATACCTACGCATAACCAGTTGCTATCCAAATGTAACTCAACCCTTCCCGACCTTCTGCAAACCTTGTTATCACTTCCAAACCGGCGCATCCGAAAATAACAATATAATTTTAAAACAGCTTCCGACTGACGTAACAATTTAAAAATAGGTTGGAGATTTATTAGTGACAAGGCCCCAGATGCAGGTGTGTAGCGTGACTTCACACCGTAACATAGCTGTAAACTATTCACAGATATATTTTTTCTAACCACTCACTCTTAGTACATATGTATCTACCTATATCTTGACGCCGGGACCCGTAACAGCAATGCGCTATCGAAGATTTGACTGCTAAGTGTCTATGAGCTCAATGTATTTCTTGCCTTGATATTGAACTGTACAGCGGAATCGTTAGACTCGTTAGAGAAAAGGGCTGGGCTGGGAAGAAATATGATGTCCGGATTTGTTACACTGGTGACACTTATTTGCTGTTGGCAGTGATTAGATGCGTTACCTGTAACAAAAGAAACACATTGTTAAAACATTGTAATCAATCATTGTAATATGACTTATGATGAAGGATGTCAAAACGATAACTTCAATTTGATGCCTAAAACGTACGTAAATGATAGCATGGGAAAATGTAATGTTTGATATGTACCTAAACGTGCATGCAATAACAAAGTGGAATTTTGTTATTGTTTAAAATAAGAAGTAATCATAACACTTCGCTTCGAGGGTCCTTCGTGAGTATAATGCAACACATTCGCAACGTAGAGGTTAAATAAAGTATAATTATATGCATTTTGTTTTATTACGATAGTTGTTTACGGAATTTATGTGCGTAAATAATATATTTAAAAGTTTTGACGACCGGTTTAGCCTAGTGGGTAGTGCACCTGCCTGTGAAGCTGACGGTCCTGGGTTCGAATCCCGGTCAGGGCAAATATTTGTGTGATGAGCATGAATATTTGTTTCTGAGTCTTGGATGTTTTCTATGTATTTAAGTATTTATATCTATTAAATATATCGTCGTCTAGTACCCATAACACAAGCCTTCTTGAGCTTACTGTGAAGCTAGTTCGATTTGTGTAAGATTGTCCTCTAATATTTATTTATTTATTTATTTAATTTAAAAGTTAACAACTCATCAATTCCGAAATTACTGTATGAAATTCAATACAATGAACAAGTTGCATTCTATTCGTGTATCGCGAATTGAAGTTGTCGATGAGCACGCATCTAACCTCGAAGCACTTAATCAATTTTCCGTGTCCATACACTTTCTCTAGTGCCTAATGTTTATCAAATGTAGGCAAAATCGGACATCAATCGGCATTGATTCCGCGTTCAGTCAGGTCTTTTTATTTAATGTAGAGTTTGACGATGCCAGTTGCTGATTATATTAACCTGTATGGATTTTAGAAGTGTGTTGCGGATTATGTGAATGTGGGATATGAATAAATAAAATTATGTTTTTCATCTCATTAAAAAAAAAACTTCGGCGAGACTATCAGACACGTCGAGTGATATTATGTCTTCTGTTATTCCATTTTTGTAAGCCGAAAGAGAAAGCTGTTTTTCGTAAGTTGTGTTATTAATTTAGTTAAAAATGTAATTTTTGATTATTTTCTTCACACACGCAATAAAAATCAAAAAATAATCATCGGTTTATAGACATTTATTACTCATAAGTCATAAGAACACAATAGTTCACTTATATCTTACTCCTAATCCTATTAATATTATAAATGTGAAAGTTTGTGCCGATGGATGGATGAACGTTGCTCTTAATCTCAAAAGTGGCTGAACGTATTTCGTTGAAATTTCAAATGGAGGTGGTAGCTTATACCCTAGATTAATACATAGGTTCTATCCGCAGATAACACCGCAGGGCGCTGCTAGTCATAAAAGTTAGTAGTTTTATAAAGTTTTCCATTGGGACATGGGTATATAGGCTGATAATGATGGTGATAAGTAGTTTCATAAAGTAAAAAATAAGCGCTTGAATCACTGTTTTCGATATTACATTGTTCTACATCAGGTTAGTACCTACCTACTTACCTAGTGGTAAGCCAGACGAAGGACGATAAATTTAATGTCAAATGGGCAAACTTGGGCTGATATTATCAGGCGCGCCGTCGCAATCTCAAGGATGTCTGTTTTGAGAAACAAAGCAACTTACAAGGTCTCATAAGAACTTATTAATTAAACGATCTTCACAATGTCAAAGCCATATGAAAGTAATAATGTTGCCATAATATCAATTACAAAGTTTACAAGTCAATTACAAATCGAAGAAGGAGATCATTATTGTTAACCTTTAGCGGTCAAAGGAACCAAGGTTATCTGTATAGAATTAACAAAGTTGTAGTGGTTTGGTAGAAATGTCATAATGTCAAAGAACCCAACTTGGCTGTGTTGAGGTCTTATAATTTGAACTGCAAATTGATTAATGACTCAGATTGTTTCTTTATTCAATCCATCAGCATCATATCAGCCGATGGACGTCCACTGCTGGCCACTGCCTCCTCCAAATAATGCCTCAACGACCGGTCCAGCTCTCTCCTATCCAGTGAATCGCATTTGTGTATAATTACTTAAGGAATATGTTTCACAGATAGGCCGCAGCTATTTTCAGAGTTCTATTCCTGTAACATTTGATCATTTCATCCCTCATCATATAATTTAATAGCACAATAAGGTTACTCTTGCCTCTATCCGGTGACGTTGAGGAACGTTAATTGAAGGGCCCTAAGAGCCCTTTATTGAATCATAAGGTGACGTATTTCAGTAAATAGAAATAGAGATATGTGCGCAGATAAGGTAAACTCAAACGTTTATTTATTTGATTTTGAAGTTACCTGGAATCATCCGGTAAATGTCGCAAGGGAGGCAGGCTCGGGAAAACGGTAAAAAGGTCACTATGATCTGCGTCATTCTTTCCGAGTCGAGTGGCACAGAATAAATAATTGTACCTACATATCTACAGAAGGTCCTCTCTCTAATGTTTGACATCTAGAAAATTCGAATCATGGCATCTCGCTCGCCGCGTAGCACGTGCTATTTCGTTCCGCGTGTTCGGGTGCGCCGTCACCTCGGAGGTGTGCGAGAGACCCGAATTTAAATGGCCAGACCTTTTTCTAGCTTTCTAATCGATGCCTTTTACAAATATGCAGCCTCTTTAGATTCAAGTTTGATGTAAAAGTTATATGTACATGGTTTTCTGATCACAAGTGACGGGTCCAACATTGAACCCACACAAACCTTTTAAATGGCACGAAATGAAGGCGCAGGCAAGAAGCCATAATAATTCTGAGATTCATAAATAATGTCACGTGGACCTGGAACCTTTATAAAAACGAAACTCTGAATGCTTCACGTTTTAGTGAACGAGACTCAGACAAAGAAATTATCAACGTGACCGTATAGTAAAATAAAATAAGTAATGGAATAACTTTTTTGCAGACTATGAAAAACAATGAAATCTAAAGTATCACCTCTTTCAGCGTTCGATATTTTTTCTGTAAATTGGGATGGATGCTCCGGTATACGGTAGCTCAGTGCCTTTACCACGAGTTTACATGACCGTACTCGCTAGCGTCATATTATATTATCTGTAGACAGTAACTAACGATCAGGAACTGTATGTATAACTACAGTGGTTATAGGTACTTTAGCATCAAATAGCAATCTAAAATACTAATATAAGTAGATATATGGCCGTGACTTTAGAAAAACAGGGGCTACTTTGAATAATAATCCAATTTTTTTATGGTCCCGTAAACAAGCAAAGAACTACGAAACTTATGAACGACCTGCTAAGGTTAGGTACTGGGTAAAATAACAATATTCGGCTAAAAACTGGAAAGTCAACCCGATTTACGAGCTGTGTAGGTACGTTTACTTAAAGTACCCTACATTTAAGTCAATGTACCTATTCATTGCTTAGTAACTACAATTTAAATAAATTTTATATCACTTATTCATTAGAAAATCGCTTCAAGCCGGATTTATACTCAATAATCAATATTCTACTTTTTGTTTAAAATCTCTCATCTTAAATACTGACACCCCTGAAAAAACAGATTTTAAGCGTAAAAAATTCACAGAGAAAATTGGCCCGGTGTTGACCAAGAAAGAAATTTTGGTGTAATTGTTTGACGTCATTCCCAGCCCTGAGCTTTAATAAAATGGAGGAAGTTTGTAACCTATTTAAGGAATAACGTTATCAAATGAAATAAAATTGCTAATTGAAATGACTACAAAAGAGTTATTACAAAAAAGTAGACTAGATAGAAGCTTTAAAAAATTACGTGTTGGAACACTGTATAAGTATAACGTTATTTATTTATCGTATGGCAATTATTTCGAACCGTGAGATCTTCGAGAAGACAACACAATTGCCAGTTTTGTTGCACTTTTAGCACTACCCAGGGGTCACGTGTAGGTGTAGCGGTGGGTTACCGGTGGGTACCTACTCCTTACGGACATGGTGCAACATCGACCCCTCTTTGTCAAGTGAGTGGGCAAGTTGACAGTTAGAAGTTCTCAAGCCGCCCGAAGGCCTCTAACTTGGCTTAACGACTGCTTCCATAGACAGCAGCCAGGATCAACGGCTGAACGTCCCTTCCAAGGCACGGGAGCGCTCAATTAGTAACCACTCAAAGCAGTCACCCATCCAAGAACTGAACCCAGCCCACGAGCACTGTATAACGTGATATAATAATAATGATACTTCGGAAACAAAACAAAATTTTCGTACGAAGTAATCCATTCCATGTGATACTATTATGAAAAACAAGATTCATGATAATTCAATTTCGCTGTCTGAATATAGAAGTAAGTTAGCAATATAAGAGGAATATGTACTATGACGCGACTTGTTATACTTTCTTTCTGATTCGAAAGCAATATTTATCTCCATCTCCACTGACACGATAATTTAGTGAAGTTTGTCATATTTGAAATAGATAATATAGTTGCCAACTAAAAAGTTTTAAATAAATTTCAGTCTTAACTTTCAAGCCAGCCTGTAAGTTTCTAGACATCGATGTTTTTAATGGACATTTAAGAAGCACATAGCTGATGGGGAATTTTTACCCCCCTTTGTCGCCTACAATTAATTCTTGATGACTTTAAAGGCAAACAAATTACAGGTTACTTAATGAACTGCCGCCCACTTCAGTTCATTTTATTTTATGAATTGTAAAACTGAGGTGGCAAAGTCAATGTTTAAATAGATTGTTTAATGTCTATGCAAAGCTTATTTTCAAAATAAAGTGAATCCCTTCGATACACGCATTTTTAATCAACTTTCGTGTTAGCGTGTTTACACTTAAGTAAATACCTAATTAAAATCTCAAACCGCGCTGGGACTTCGCGCTTCTCGTTCAGGGAACGACCCCTTTGCTCAGCAGTAGGACGTGTATAAGCTGAAATGAAGTTATAAAATACCTAGTTATAAAATGTGGTACAAAATAGATATTTGAATTTATCAGGTTTTCTAGGATAGCCTTAAGCCTGTATCGTGAAGATCTGGTATATACTCGTATTTCTATGTCATGCCTGTTGACATCAGTGCCAACATTACCATATAAAAAGGAATGTTAGGCTGGCATCCCTGGCCGATTATTAAGATGTATGGCAATATCGACCCCACCCGAAATATAGCTGCTTAGCTGCATGGAGGTGCAGGGCACAAAATAAGAACTAATAGATTATTATAAGAAAAGGTGACTTTTAAGATACATAAGTAGTGTAATTAGTGTGAACAAGTGCTGCATTATAAATACTCCGTATTACAACCAGCCGCCGTATCATTTATACCTATACACATACAGTCCACAATATAAGCCTCCAAGATCCCACAATGCCTTAAAGAGGTGTACGATAAAAAGTTCAATTGAGCTTAAAATAATTACGTCGGAGGTGAGGAGTTCTATGGATACGGATACTTTCCCACTGCATAATAAGCACGGTATGGCTCCCGTGGCCCACTTCACGGCCGCGCCGATCGCCTAACCGCCCGTAACGCACGTAACCCTCTCCAGCGCAATGGCTCGCAATTATTTTTACTCGCGAATGTAGGTTACGCGTAAACAATAAACGGTCAAAATAGACATATATTTTTACACCGCACCTTGGTTTGTCGTTAAATAAATACTAGTTGTTCTGTGGCAGGCTAATGTGTCGCAGTCGGATGAGGTTTAATGAAGGGGAATGCAATAAGTATTTTCGACCAATTTAGAACTAGACAGTTAGCCCTGTGCTCCGCGCTGTTGGGTTGATTCCCCTTCAAATTTATCCCTTCATTAGAAAATAATAACTATCTGTATGTCGTTAAAAACTAATTTAAGAACAAATCAAGGGCGGGCGGGACCATACCATAGAAAACTTGCCCGAATCGATTGGAATCCATAACGTAGTATTATATGTTAATTTATGTTTAAATATTATGGCGAGCACGTACCATATATAGATAAGTGGACGCCTCAGCTGACTTCCATTCCAACGCTGAAGAGTAATGTTTTACAAAATGTCACAGTAAGACGATATCCGTAATCAATTTTACAGAGATTTAAATCTCACATTGTGCAGCTTAGATAACTCTGCTAAAAAATTATAGAGACACGAGTCAGTAAAGGGGTCAAGTTTGTTTCATAAGCTTCCAAATATCGAGTGCGCTTGTATGGTAATGCGTTACGCAAGACCGTGGGCGATCGGATCAGGAAGCGATCAGATACAAACCGTTATATAAGAATTTATGGACGCGGAATATACTGAGACCTAGGCTAAGATTAGTATTTTATAAAAATTCAAACTTTTAAGTTTCGCGGTTCTATTCAGAGCGATTGTCTATTGTGTAACAATTGATGATACGAGGATTCCAATTAACTGTTGGATAGTCTGTCAAAATCGCATTTGGTACTATTTTCCATGTAACCTATTAACTACTGTTTGATTTTATAATAATCCTCGATAAGTCCAAATATGAAATTTCAAAAAAACATCGAAATTATAATGTGCAACTTCACTTTAGTTTGTTCTTGATCTGCGCATGCTGCATGCGGTATATAATTGACCGAGCGAACGAAGCGATCGAAGATCTCCGTTTCAGCTTGGGCAAAAGTGCTTTTGTTATCCGGCGATTTAAGGCTGTTCGCCTCTACAGGCCGCATTTTTCATCCGATTCTCTTGAAATTTTGTAAGCTTATTATATGGAATTTTTAGGTTTATTGAGTTTTTGTTTATTTTTTCAAAATGGCGGAACCATGGTGTTGGAAAACGAATAAAGATGCTCGCGAGATCTACAGCTCATAGAGCCCCTAGTTAAATAATTGAAATCATCGCCACCGGCCAGTCTACGTGAAAAGTTCCTATTACGTATTGAGTCAGTTCCGAGACACAGTTTGTAATCCTCCGGCCTTCAATATGGAGCGTTCTTCACACGGAAGATTTCCTATCATATCAAAGTTTGTTTTTCCCGTCGTGTAGGTGTTTATTCCCATTCAGGGTCATAAATATAGTCGTTAAAACATATCTTTCAAGTTTCCTAGTCGGCGTCTAAAAATAAAATATAAACGAATGTTTCATGGGTAGGTTAAGACACGTAGTCAAAGGAGATTATTTTTAAATTTCTTTCAAACACGGTCTAAAGCCTATTCAACATGATGGATAAACAATAGGCGGTGCTTCAAAAGAGGTATTAAATTCGGATACGGACTCGATGCTTGATTGATGACTACAATTGCCTCATAAAACAACTGAGAGTGCGTGCGAGTTGCGTAAAGCGCGGACGCGAAAAAGAGTGTCTCGATGACAGCCCTAACGACGAGAAGTGATGTAATCGTTATGATTAAGCGATTATTATGTATCGCAATCGATTTGACAAACCGATTTGACAATCAGTTCAAGTTCAGGCGTATTGGCATACCAGACGTTATTACTCGTATGTTAGGCAGCGATGTTGAAATGAAAATTAATGTCAAAGCTTTCGCTTTACCACTTTTTCAACCTTTCTGACATTAATTAAGAAGTCAGTTGTGTAACTTATTGGAGGATTGTCCAAGACACACAGGTTAGTAAAATTCATAACCGTGGGAAAATATCTCAACGAGAAATCTTACCTCCAAGAATACTTACTTTACGTACGTAATCCGTGAAATAAACTACATGTGTCGTGAATGAGTGTTGCCGTTTAGTACCGTAAAGGGACTTACACTTGAGTGGATACTGTGAACGAGTGTCGAGCGTGTTCTGTCTGGCGAGCATGCTAGGTACCTACTCGGAAAGTCGACCGTTCCCGCACACGTGGCAGTGGCACTTTAAACCAGACAGTAGTCGGTAACATTGCAATCACGAAGAGATTTAGAAGTAACCTTTCTAATTTGAACTTTAGAATTTTATCTCATTTTAGAATCCAACCTTTTAAAAATAAAATAGAGTTTATTGCACAACCGATTAAGTACAAGATACGTGTACGTTTCATTCACACGAGTTTTGTGGTACGTATTTTAGCTACGTCATTATAAATAACCTTCAGTTAAACGTAATTATTTATAGTCTGATATCAAAACACTCACAAATTATAGTGACAACATTAAACCTCTAAATAAAAAAGTATCACAGGTTTATTGCAACAACAAAACGAATAAATGACACAAGCCCGTAAACATACATTCGAGAAAACGCTTTGTTTAAACCGAATAAAGAGTTAACGTCTTGTCTTAATGAAATGATACGATGAGTATGACCATAAATAAATTTAACATGTGGTTTTCAGAAGCATCTTGAATCTTTATTGTCCAGAGCGTCATGTTTAAAATTAATTTAATTACCTTTATTGTATAGATTTTTTAGAGTGCAGGTTTGGTGTCTTCGTTGCGTCGTGATCAAGTATTTAGTGGGTATAAGTGGTATAACGGCAGCCTGCGTTATGGTAAATTAGTGCGGTATACTGCATTAAATTAAAGCATGTCTGTGTTCAACTGTTCCTCTTTCAGCTACGTCCACCACTTACTTCGTTACATACAAACTGAATTGAAAATGTTTGCAACAAATTCTTTCGTGGACTACTATTTTAGGTTTTCAAATTATAATTTTATCCTATTCAAAATACAGAGTTATTCTTGTCTATTCGTATAGTAGTTGAGAATTAACTTGTATTTGTCCGTACAAATATAAGTTAATTCTCAATCACAAAAACAACAAATATAATTTCCCCGTCCACCTTTTTCTTTACTATCAAATATTCTGACGTCATTGGATATCTACAGTGGCGAAATGCAGTTAAACTTTCAGAAGCACGTTTCGAATCTTAACTTTCTGTAATTGACTTTTTAGGCCCGGGGCCCACCATCGGCAAGGCACGTCAAGAGATCCTTCGGCGTACCTACGCGCAGGCGCAGACTAACTGAAATTATATTAAGAAGCAACCCGAGGCATGCCAAGGCGACCTTCATGCCGGGCTACCGATCAGTGCCGATAATGTGCGCCGGGCTTTACAGAGTATCCTTTGACGTCAATACAAGTAGGCCCATTACGTAGTTGTCATTGTCATTGTCATTACGTAGTTACCTAAAGTAAATTACAAATTAAAAAGTATCCCATGCAACGTCAAAGCAAAAGGTCCGACGTAGGCGTAACTATATAGGCACTATTAGGGGTAATTTCAGAACACGGGCGGTTAAGTACTATACATAATCATCTCAGTATTTGTGACGTCACCGCTAAACAAAACAATTAGGGGTCTTCAGCAATTACGGACGAAAATAGCACCTCTAACCAGGGCACGCGACCCTCGCACGCAATTTAATTTTGAAAGATGTCCGTGGAATTCGAATTGAATCTGCGGTCAACCATGGGATAAAGTGACAGGGGTTGACACATGTGACATGAGCATTGTATAATCGTTTCTAGTTGAAAAGACGGCTCTGAGTCTCAATGCTGTCTTAGTAAATTATGATAAAAAATGTTTTAGAAACATTAATGCAATTTTAATACCAGAAAACAATATATCAACATCATATAAGGGTACATATGCGTCGCCAAATTCAAAGCGCTTTGTTCGAACATTTCATTTATATTGAAATGAAATCGTTCGAACCAATGAGTTCAACAATGACTTGATTACAATTTGTTAAGAAAATCAAGTTAGATAGTCTGGCCAGAAATAGACCGAGGTGAATCTTTCTTCGACTTCTATTCAAAATGCTAAGCTCTATCAAACCTTTTATTTCAAGTTAGGTACATTTGTATACAACTATTTGGCAATTTATGAGGTGAACGGGATAAATGGCCCACGCAGGTTACTTTATAAATTCAATTTCTTTTAGGTACTTTTTTTGTAAGTACACACAAAGAGACGGAGTACCCTATATACCCTATCTCGTTGCAATAAGGTTGGTAATGCTCACTTCGGTCACTAACGGTATTACGACTAATATCATCCGTGAAGCCTGAGAGTCGCCAGAAGTCTTCTGCAATATACTCCTTTCGGTACTGAGGGTTCTTATCTACTCATAAAAATACGCCTTAAATAAACACGGCTTATTAGTGACATTATTATTATATTAGATGATCAGCTCACTATCCGATCTAAGTGACAGAGAATTTATCTCACGATGGTTTGTGATAGTGTACATCCATTTATTATATTGTAGCTTATTACTATGCAGCGACATATACTATAACGGTACCTCAAGTCGTATTTATGGGAATATTACTGTAATATACGCCTATCTTGCATGTGGATAATGTATAGGTTCATCAATCTACTGAGTTGACTGCAGTTCAATCTAAACAATCAGAAATCAAATGACACTGAGAATTCAACGGGAAAGTACAAATCGTAACCAGTCTTTATGATCGTAATATGGTCGCTATGTTTGCAATAATCTATCTGATGCTGTATTATATCAAACATCACTAGAGGACGAAGATAGGAAGCGAAAGGATCGAGTTACTACATTAAACCCGTGTGCTGAAAAGGGAATCAGAATGTAGGTTTATAGTTTGTAAGAAGCAGCAACGCTAAGCCCGTTCTCTGAAATCGTAAACTAATAAATTCCCGAACGGAATTATGCATATAATCTAGGCATGCCTATCCGTTTTGATCTGCGATTAATTACCGTCCAACTCTAAGTTGTTTATATCTCGATGCCAGTTTTGCATCTCACGAGATAATTCAATGCGAGCCACCGTGCGGACTTCACTCGATTTATGAGTGCGTGCGAGATAAAGGGGACCATAATTTATAATTTTTACAACAGAGTAATAATATTCTATACAATTTATTACGTGTTTGTGAAATTGTAATAAAATCGAGCTCCTTATTTCAATAAAAGTTTTCAAAGGATTACTAGAGCAAAAATTAGCACAAAGAAGAGATGAACTTAGTATATTTATGAGCTCCAATTATGGGGTCGACAACAAACAGCACATCCAGACCCAGAGGGAGCGTGGAAACCGTAAATCGCAGTCACATCGAATGAGTGGAGTCACGTGAGCTAGACGTCCAGGAAGAGTGTTATTTACGGCCGATGTCGCTTGCATTGTCCGCGGCAGAGATATAGCATTTTTCCCGCTCCGTTCTAAATTCTAATTGCTCTCTTTGTTGTCCGCACTTTAAATTAATGTCAGTGGGTCACTCGCCCCCTACCTTTTCTTCTTATTCCGAAACGTTCTGAAAATCATGTTGACTTCTCACTAAGACGTCCTCAATTTATTGTAGTCCTTTTCACGCGAATATCGGAGGCCTTTGTAGGACGGATGCTGTTGAGTAATCGTGATTCAGAACTTGTTTTCAGATTAAAATATATCAGTTCACGAGTAAAATTCCAGTGGCTAGGCCTAATTAGCGGTTAAAGACACCGAACTATAGTTACTTTTGTTGGGACGTCTAAAACAGACGTTGTTAATTCGGGATGAGTAAATAGCGAGCTTTATAAATAGATGTCGTGTTGCAAAATGCCTGGCCGAGTTATGTCAGAAAGTGTCGGTGCGGGCGCGGGGGCAAGTAGCGGTGTTAACGCCCGCGTCGCTGTCATCACAATTGTACACGACATGTCTACACGTATCTCCCAAACCCGTATCGTATCAACTTTATTAGTCAAGGAAACTATACTGTCTTTTTGCCCTCATTCGCTGCATATTCCAAAAAATGGAGCGCTGTGATGAATAAATCGTTCCAGGTAATCTGTTCTATTTTTGGCGGGCCACGTGGCATTCGAATTCGCCGTGTAGGTACATAGAAAATTTGGGTGCGGAATAAGGCGTCTAAAGAGACTTGCGTAAACACGCCCCTGTGCGATGCTTAATTTACCCACACATTGTGATTCTCATTCACTTTGTAACTTATTTATAATAACAAAATGCAAATTCCACCGTTATAAATAGACCTCTCGCAAAATTAGAATAAATGGATAATAAATCCCTTGAGTTGGTCCCGCGTAGTTATTATACTCGACCTAGCACTAAACTAGATATTCTACTCCCAATAAACAAGAGGCTCTTGGGTATTCTCGTCTAATCTAAAACGAGGATTGGATGCACTTACTAAACGGTTATTGTATTGTTAATATTAGGTTGGGTCATGGTTATGTAAAGAATAGCCGCCTTTATTGCTGTAATTAAACTAAGAATGCAAGTTAGCGAACATTTAGGGCGTGGCCACATCACTGCGTTGCGACGTCGCATCGCGTCGCATGCGTAGAAATCTACGAACAATGTACGCGTCGCTTTTACGATGGGACGACGCAAAGCAGTGATGTGGCCGCGCCCTTAGTAGAAATTATGGTTTAAGAATTTATTTCTCTTAAAGAATACAATTCACTTATCAAAAGAAATACAAGGTCCTATGGCGAGGAAAATGCTTTGTTTCGATACCGAGCATCGATGGGATTTAGTTTGCATCAGTCAGTGTATAATTTGGACTGTTCGTGGTACAAAATGATATTAGCGGACGAAGTCCTAATCGTACTTGCAACCTAAACATTGAAAACGAGCCGCCGCCGGGATTGAGGTGATGATGCAAATGTTGCAATGGTTTGTATACATTATATTGTCCTATATTTATCATTCTTAAAACACCAGACATGTGTGAAATTTTCACAGTAATACCTTCTCAGAGTAGTACATAAAAGAAAGAGATAAAAGTTTACAACACGTTACAAGAAATTAGGTGCTTAGGTATCGGTTACGTGGACTTTATAGACTGTTTAATTGAATCAGGTCGCATGTAATAAATTTGTAGTCCAATAGACCGAGCACTGCAATTACAACAGAGTTTAAATAGGTATCCAACCTCATAGACACTTAACCGAGTGTCAGAAAATAAACATCTATATAGGCCAGTTCCCGTAATTTCCACTTAATAAATATCACTAATTCTCGTCTAATTTAGTCAAAATTAGTACATAAACGGAGAACGTAAACAAGAGAAACAGGTCGATGGATCGTTTAACGAGTGTTTTAACGGTTGTTATTTTTGTTTAGAATGGCGTTGCGAGAGGTTTACGGCGCGGCCGGGTTACGTCAAGTGGCGTCATGCGCTGCATTCAATTAGGACCTCGAAGGACCCCTCAGTCTCTGAATTAGAAGTCTGCTGCACTCATAACAACCACTTATCCCACTGCTGGGCAAAAGGACTCTGTCCTAGATTTCCATCATGACCTACCCAGTACCAATTATTGTGTTACTACTTACCAAGAACGCTCAATGAAATCATTTTCGGTAAGCTTGTTAGTTGGTCGAGAACTCCAACCCTATCCTGTATTTAGCAGATAATGTACACAGCATCTGTCAGTTTACTTAAGGGGCCTTATAAGTTTTAAAATGTACCAATGAAGTTATTAAAGGCTACGATAATTTTATTAAAGTTTTAGATAGTAACACAGCCATTTTTAGATTTTATTGTGTGTAGTAGAATTTAAGCGGCAATAAAAAAGGTTTTTGTTTGAAAATGGTCGATTTGGAGTGATGTTTTAAACGATATTTCTTAATGAAAAATACAAAAAATACATTTAAAGTTTATGACATAAGGTTGCAATAGTCCTGTTCTAGATAGTAACATTGAGGAAATGTCAAGATGCGTATCAATTCAAACAGAAAATGGCGTAAATAGACGAGCGTTTTTTAACTTACACACCCTTAAGATTTCACAAATCCTTCATCATCATCATCCTAGTGTTATCCCAGTACAGTTGCATCCTGAAGGATGCCCACAGTCCGTTACCTCATCCCAAGCTTACTGCTGACTGCCTCCTGACCTTCCAACCCAAAGGGAAGGGAAATGAGGATACGTATAATCCCTAATTACTGAAGGATCCTAAATTAGACCCTCAGTAATAACCGGGTAACCAACTTCGAGGGTATTAATGTACGAAAGTTACGTGCTCCGTCACTGTCACGGACTTGGCTAGTTCTAGCTCTAGTTTCAGTCGCTGGAACATACTCACGTGACAGGCGTCGAACGTGATGGAGTGGTGTGGGATGGGGAACCCTAATTTACTTCCGTGTTATAATTGGAATATTGACTAAAAAGGGCGGTTAGCCTATCACAAGTTATGAATGATTAATTATGATGGCGAGTGTAAATTAACTATCCCTTAATATATATATCTAACGAAGCATTGGATAAAATTGGTTGTAACTTTAGTCAACACAACAAAACTTCAACTCAATAAAGGGTCAACAACGTGCTTGGGCCTATTTTGGAATTACAAGCACCCACAGCCTACGATCTATTGGCATGTCGTAACCTTGTTTGATCATGGTTAAAAAAAGTATAAATAGGGTCATAGTAAGCAAAGCAAGAAAGTAAGTAAAAATTTATTTTATACAGGTTATACACGGTGAAACATAACATAACAAAGTACTCTGTGTTCAACCAATGTTGGTGTACAAATGTTTAGTGTAATTAATCAAGAAATAAAGGAATATTTTTGAATTTTTTGAGGCTACGTAATTTCCTGCCCATTGCCACTAAAATTGTGCTTACTCAAACACTACACTCCTCCCCATCTTGGATTATGCTGATGTTTCCTATATTGACCTCAATGAGGAGCAATTTAATAAGCTTGAACGCCTTCAAAATATCTGCATTCGGTTCATATTTGGTTTACTCAAATATGGCCATTTATTCTTCTTCCGCTCTCAGCTCAAGTGGCTCCCTATCCGTTTTCGGCGTAATTCTCACACCCTATCTCTTTTGTATTCTACTCTCTTTAACCTTGCAACTCCACGCTATCATATAAAGAGCGTTTTACTTATCTTCGTTCCGTTAGGTCCGCCCGAAATTTGCTTCTTACTGTTTCATCTTCCTCATCAAAATTTTATAATTCTTCTTTCACTTTCCGAGCTATTCGGATTTAAAATTCTTTTCCTGATTTGAGGCGTGCTGAGAATCTCTTGCTGTCTTCAAAAAACAGTTTGAAGATCACTATTTATCTCTCTCATGACACACATGAGACTTAGCTCCTTTAGACTGTGTGGCTGACTATATATGTGTATATGTTTATGTATATATATTTGTATACTATATTCATGTATGCATATTATTCTTAATTAAATATTATTGTTGCAATTACTAGTAGGTTTCATATGTATTAACTCTGCACCACGTACTATGAATCGTTATGATTAGATTTCATTTCCGCTACTCTAAGGTTGTCTGGATGAAATCGCTCTTTAGCGATAAGGCCGCTTGTTGTTTGCCTCTACTCATTATGGTTTTGTATTGTACTATGTCCTTTAATTGAGGTGTGCAATAAAGAGTATTTGTATTGTTGTGCTACGATTAACTTGATTTATAACATCACACTGAAATTAAAAATGTTAAAATAAAATAAATAAATAAATTTTAGAGGACAATCTTACACAAATCGAACTAGCTCCACAGTAAGCTCAAGAAGGCTTGTGCTATGGGTACTAGACGACGATATATTTAATAGATATAAATACATAGAAAACATCCAAGACAAAAACGACAATCCAAAATTTAAAGAAGTAAGCAATTTCAAAAACCAGTCCGAGTTAACTCCGCCTCATTACAGATTCATCGCAATTGATGCCTCATTTAAACTGGGTTACGATAATATTGTAGGATTTAAGTCTCTCGACGAGATTCGTATCGCGCTCATAATGTACTGCCCTGTATTTACGGCTATATTGCAGCATTTTTCTTTTTCTTCTTACGAAATTCCGCTTACGCTTTGTTAATCATTGAACACATCGTTGCCCCTTTTAACGGAAAAGTTATCCTTGACAACAAATAATATACGTAAATTTATTTCTATGGAAGAGAATTAGAGTTCATATTTAGAGTAAAATTAGCAATTTGACATCTAATCCGAATAAATTTTTTAACTTACGTTTAAAAGCGAACAACAGATCTCTCTGTGGGCCAGACCTTCATTAGCATATATGAATCACACTTATCATTTTCTGATTCACGAAGATTAAAAGTGTCATCACGTAACTTTGGCGACAAATACGTTTCAGCTGTTGGGAAAGAATTATGATTGAAAATTAACGTGCCTTTTCTGAAGTTATTACTATATGTTACACTTTAAGAAAACTACGACCAGTTGTTTTCTTTAGAATACAGCCATTGATTAAAACGAATTCATTATATCTAAAAGCGTCTATCAGCGACGTCCATCAAAATATTCAGTAGGCGATATGTTAATGAGAATACTACAACCTCAAGGATTGTAGTGAACGGCTCCAAAATTGAATATTATAATTAAGTGGTTCCGACTATATATATATAACATTTGATTCTTTGTTAGCGCTTTAATAACAATCAAAAAATTAATTAAGTGTAGTTTTGATTACTAATACTTTTGTTTGTCTGTCAAGCCTACTTACCTAAATGATGTTTTAAATTGATCGTTGAAATAAGGAAATCGAGGAAAATGGAAAATTTCACGAAATAACGTCGACATTTGTATGAATTACATCAGGAATCCAGAATGCGGCACTCTAAATCGCATACTTCTCGCGTTATTTTGGGGAAAAAGTGAAGTTGATTCAGAGAATCAGCCGCGTATTAAGGGTTGTCGAGTTCAGTATTTATAGAGTTCGGCGTCGGGTCGGGACACTAATTGGATTTATCACGCTGTCTGTCACACATGACCGGCCTAATGTTAGATTTTGGTAGTTAAAATGTTGGAGGAGACTTTAGAAATAATTGAATGTCGTCCTGTGAACGCACTTTTAAACCAGTTTTAGTTTAAAACACTTTACTACCTAATGTGTAAAGAAAAAGGCAGAAAAAAACGAAGGAATAGTAACCCTTCACGATTATTATTTCACTGTCAGATCAACAAACTGATAATGGTTTAACTTAATCAATTCATCAAACTCAAACAGATATTTATCAAAGTATTGTTTTCTCCTTCCCAGTGTCGGAAAACTTAACCAGTTTAGTATCTAATTAATGAGTTTGTTTTGTTAACCACAACGACACAGCAAAATTGTTGAGGGCACAAAATTTGTAATTATGGTTAGGTATGGGAAAGTTACGTGAAAGTCGTTGACCCCGGGTCTATGTAAATATACTCTGATCACATAATGTCGAAATATTCCAAAACAGTAACCCTAAGGTCGTGAACTGATGATGACAGGGTATTTACCAGTCGAGAACTAGTGATCGTCTGCGGTTCCACCTGTTTTCAATACTGTCAATATGACATCTACTAGACCTGTGTACTACGAGGCACCGGAAGAGAAAGAGAACCGGACGAAACCCGCAAAAGTTTTTGAAACTGGTTTAACTCGTTAGGAAGGGGACAGTATAAAATAATATGCAGTTTTCAGTGCCTATGTGTCTGCTTATGAGTATGTATGTAAAATTCTTTATTGTATATAAGGAAAAATAAAACACAAATTACAAGAACAGTTGACATATATGTACGCTTATCCCTGTAAGGCATAAAACCCAAGGTACAGACCTCTTCATATTCACGACGCTTTGCTCTGTTCTGAGCTAAACACAACTGCCAAATGTAAAGAAAGAAAGAAAGAAAATAAGTTTATTTAGCAATTTAAAGAAATACAAACAAAAAGATATTATATAGAGCTATAGATGCTAAAAAGGTCGTCACTCAGCTTGATGTCGCGAAGCAAACCGTAGTTTTACATCGTGACGCTGATTTTCAGTGACGCCTGTGGTCACCAGGGTAGTATTTGATGGTACAAACATGGTTTACAAAAGTTTAGTTTAGCCTAGGAACTTACAATAAAATTACTATTACACTATAACAAAAAATGTCGTCGTACTACGAGCTGGTGATCTGCCTACATGTGTATGTCATAATCATAACCATCGCTATCAATCTGTTAAACAATTTTGACCAGATCCCACATAGTTACATGCGAGCATGCTGCTGTCGATTGTTCCTGCCAGGCATCCTGCCCATCTCCACTTTAATTGTGGATTTCATATATACTATAATCAATTTATAATTCTACAAACTTCGTTCTTGTTCAACATTATATTAGTAAGGATGATTTGATGAAACAGGAAAGACGGAGTCATAGGCGAGTGAACCTTACGAGCCGAATTCTATAGCTTTTCACGAGGCCTCAAGTAACGACGTTACCCAAAGTAGATTTAAGCCTTTCAATAAACTTGTGTTCAAACTTGGAACATTATTTTAACCGCTTATATTAATGAACATAATGAAAGTAGAATAGCGAAACACGAGGTTCTGAATACGATCATTTCTATAGAGCTACAGGTACAGGTAGGTACATTATTCAATAATTGGCCTTCGATTCTATTAAAGAGTATACAAGCAGTATCAAGCAGGTAGACAACGTCTTTGGTGGCAATGTAAGCCAATGCGAGAGCGGCATACACGACCACAACCCTGGCAAGTATTTAAACTTTGCTCGTGGTGAGCGGGTCTCACGTCGATGTCTCTTGGCTCGCTTATCTGCGAGTATCGCAAACCATGCTGCCGTGTCAGGCCTATCTCTGTTATCTTGAAATAATAGAGATACGTCTAACCAGTGCAAAAATAATTTAGACACTATTCTTAACATAATACTCAAACAAAATAAAAATATATATATCTTTAGTTACCCAGATACTTCATATTACAAGATAAACGATTTTGATTTTTTTGTGATTGAGTTATGCGCATCTCTTGCATCTCCAGTTAAAATAGTTTAGCGTGACTCTCGGCAATTTTTGTACCGCGTCTGGATATCGGGTTTTTTTGTGTTTATTATTCGAAATGTGATAATTCCGTTCTTAAAATGAGGTATGTACCAAGTAAGGCGTTGTTACGTGATTTAATGTCCATCAAGCACCAGTTTGCGCCATTTGTCTCTCTCTTCGCAAGCTCCTCCCATTTGTAAACCAGGATGTTGAATGCGTGCGTGTCTCGCTTGGCGCAGTACTTATGGCGCAGCATCGGCCTACCGACGCTTCTCTTGGCATCAGCTATGGCGCCAAGCAAAACATGCCGCGGCAAACGTGGCGGGTGCATTCGATGCACATGCCCCAGTCAGCGTAAGTGTAACTAAATTATTAATTGAAATGGAATATTACTAAAGAAGGCACACTCGGCTAAGCTTGTTCCGATCAACACCATATCATTGTAAGGGTATATATATCGTTTTCCCAAGAATGAGTTACCATTTGTAATTCTACATTTAACTGCGCTGCATTAATCGCTCAAAAACATTAAATCTTTAACTATCAATTAAAAAATCTTATTTAAAATATAATCTTATTTTATTATATATTCCTAAAGAAGAAACGATCAAAGTACCCGGCGGTTGATACTAATTGCGTCGGTTCTGTACTTCCTGTGTTCGTTAAAACTTCGCTCATTATATCTCCAGTAAAAGATAAAAGGCTTACCTTATTACATTATTCAGTCCAGGGACTTTATTCTAGTTCCTGACCTAGCGATATTTCAAAAGTATAGGTAAAACTTTCAATGTCACCGATGGGCAGTGCTAGTGTCACACTTGTACACGTTTTATACCAAAATAAGGCATTTCACCGGAACCCAAAGTGTAACAGCTCACGGACAGTACATTTGTGATAAGATGCAACTAAATTAAAACAATCCCAGTTGCTAGGGTTCTGATCATAAGGGTACCTACACATGCACAGTTACTCATAATAAAACTAACAGCTTTAAATCTTTACGATGACGACGATAATCTCTAAGGGCGTGAAGAACATGTGTCAGAAATTTCTGTCACATATTATTACAGGCAGTGGGGATTGCGTGCAAACGTCGATTTTCTCTGTTGATATATGTGCAAAAAGCACCGCAAGTCCAGAAAAATAACGAAAGTATGAATGGAATCAACCTACATCAAGTCTCAAGGTAAAAGAAAACCGCCTATGAATACGTTATCCCTTATTATCAATGCCTATCCTACATCGTTACGTGTTCCCAAAAATAGTCCACAAGTGGATATGACGCATAATGATATGTGAAGATTGACAACCTCTGTCTCGATATGGGTAAGGATCTCAATAAAAATAATCCACATTACTTTTTGAACCTTGCTACTACTTCAATCGTGTAGTGCTAAAAGCGACCTTGTCATGTCGAGGATAGAGCTGATATTATAAGATAATGTGATATTATCTTAGGTCGAGCGAATAATGCAACTGAAGGACCAAAAAAGCTCAGAAAGCGCTCGGCAATAAAAAAGCTCGTCGGGGGTAATAGTAGGGTTATAGACGGAGCTTTTATCGAAATTTATCTGACCTTTCGTGGGAATTGTCATAAAATTAGTTCATTCGCGAAAGGGTATCGTGCGATTCGTGCGATAGCAGTATTTATAAACGCTTACATTCGACGATTTTCAGAGTGAAACCTAAAAATAAAATAAATTTAAATTTAGATGCCATTATTGAGAAGAACAGAAGACCGTGAATATAAGTGTGACAAAAGTACCCTTTAAATATCATTCATGCTACATAATCGTGTCACTAAAACCATTATATGAAAGCTACAACCAACTTCAAACATTGTTTTTATGTGTCACCATCATATTATTATTAATCAAAGCTAAACACTTTATATTTCCAGTCATATTTTATAAAATATTTGTTTTATGGGAAGTGAAAACCACAATTTTTGTTTTATAAAAGTAGAACATTACGTTAAACGTACAGCTAGCATACAGTAAACAAAACGAATAACACTCGTTAGTTACGCAGCCTCTGCTATGCACAAACAACATGAAAATATCAATTTGCAAGCTGCAATTCAGTATTTTGGTAGCGGGCTATTTTAACCCGCAACTCTTTGCAGTTTGTCATAACACTAGTATGTTGCCACACGTGCCTGTGAGGGACCAACTAAAACAAAACTTCATCACTACAAACTATTAGTATAGGGAAAGTTCTAGAATCAAAGTTTGGATAGTGATGCGGACTGCAGAAACTGCAGTTGCAATATAAAGCCGCACACTGCTGTTGACGACTGGATGTAGACACTTAGTTGATGTTGCAATTGAATACATTGAAGAACAATTAAAACGGGTCAGTTTGTTTGGAAACTAGGTGTACCTATTTAATTTGCCTTTGACCATATTTTAACTGTGGACTGTTTTTAGAGATTTTTATTTGGGGCTTCCTACATTTGTTAGCTCGTTAATTTGACACCCTTTCCGGAGATCATTTTCACATTAATGCATGTAGAATAAGTTTGATAACAATATATAATCTTGTGGCGTCATTGAGCTAATCTGATGCCGGAGCCAAAATAAATAGGAATACAAGTTGAAGCTTATTTCTGGTTCCCTACATAATTGACAATGTTATCAGAACAGTGGACATCATGTTTTTATTTAATTATAATGCTTCCATCGATGCGGCTTGTAAACTAGCAGTACCAGGGTAAGTAATAAGTAATATACCCAATTATTTGTAATATAGTAATGTACCCCTGTAGTAAATCCTCTTTTATGTGCTCAAAAAATGTAGGTAAAGACCAGCTTTACAATATCAGGCCGGCTCGGGGCAGAAATTGCCAAAACAGCATCAAAAACGGTATCGTAATGGCCATCTCCGCCCATTACGATACAGGCTCGTGCTCAAAAAGACTTCAACGAACTTGAGCTTTTGCACTTTCAATGCTAGTGCCTTAACACATGAAAGAGGATTTAATATATGGATGTAGATAAAATATAGTATGCAACATTGTATAACTGTCAAAAAACGCTCGTGGCGTCTTTATTTACAATGTTTGCCTTCGGCTCACATCGTAACCCACGCTACTCTCCTTTTTTGACCTCTGTTATACAACTATTGCATAAAATACTATCATACATAGATTTATATATAGCATATAGGTTCATGCAAACTCAACTCTAGGAACCGCCGCTACAGTGTACTCGGAGTAAACTTGGAGTAATTAACTAGCTAAACCTAAACAACAACTGCGGCGGGTCAGTCTATTCTCGTCCCGCTAAAATTAGCCTGGCAAACCCTCTTGATTATAATTTATGCGTTTGTGATTTTATGCTATAAATAACTTTTAGCGGGCATCAACGATAACATTCAGTATGTCTGAACCCTCGTCCAAATCTGTATTCACAAACGTAAACACTTCTTTGTCTAATAAAGATATCGTGACGTAAGCAATGTAGCTATTTATACGCATGTCAATGATCCTCATCAACGGTTCTTATAAGTTACTTCAATTATTGTAAATGTGTCAATGGAATGCTTTCACAAAATGTTCATTATTCTCTGATTTTAAAGGAACAAAACATAATTACTGCTCTGCACATGTGTTTCGTGTAAATAACAGTATGCGCGAGTGGGCACCGATAAAATTGGAATTCATTTAATCTGTACCAATTTCTTTAACAGAAAGTATGTACCTATAACATTTTGAAATAGGAAAAGTTAGAAGTTTAACAATCGGATAATAAGTGCTTATTAGTGGTGTTAAAATTCATCAATGGAAATACACGTGATTATTTCAGCATTTAATTTTCTTCAATCTTACTTGCAGGTAAATCTGGCGATCATCGGCTCGCTGTCAGTAAACTATACACTTCCGTAATATACTTCGGTTCGTAGAAGCTTTTCAGCTACTTCAAAATGAAATGTTAAAAGCTCATCGAAGAAGAATGCTATAAATCACAAAGCGAAGTATTAGTACTGAGAACTGTAAAAATACTACAGCCACCAACGACGTTTCATAAATAGATTTGTTAGGATACTACATATGAACGTAACACTGGTATTTCCATACAGGTTTATTTTCTTTCACGATAAAAAGGTTAGGTCAGCAAAGAAAGACTCTATTTTAGAGTTTGATATCGAAATGTATGAGCCACTTCTGCTTCGGCCCGGGATTTCGTTATATCGTATATCAATACAAACTTGCGCTCCCATTTGCCCTTCTTAAAGGATGCGTTCCGGGATAAAAAAAAACTATCCTATATCCTTCAAAGGGATTTAATCGTCCATACCAAACCTTATCTTATTAGGTTGATTCCACGAATACCACGTAATAAAGATATCTATCGAATTTCAGGTAACTACATAATAACACGATGTAAGGATCATTATTCGGATAGGTAAAATGTGGAACACTGCGCGTCATTGCTGCCTGTGACGTCACAACCAAGTTCGTGCTATTGTAATTAAGTTGTATGTAACAGGTGAAATGTTCTGTTGGTTATCTGTAATGAAATTTGCGGCGTATTTGCAATTTGGGTCAAATATTTCACAGGTAAAAGCTTTTCGCACGTTCAGCCGCAATTAAACCCGCGACATTTGAAGAGACAGAACGAGAGTGAGCCATTAAGAGTCAAGAGTCAATTCGAAAGGAATAGGATTCTCCCGAGGTTAGTCTACACAATTTTGACATTTAACTCCTGTTGAGTGCTTATTCCGGTTTGGAGAAATCCGGCCTTGGTTAATTAAGTTACAATCTGACCAAGCCGGAAAAGGGTTCTTTATCGGATGCCAAGGTCTTTACAATTATGAAGTTTAATTAGATAAGTCCTTATTCCTGTATTGTCAAATCTAGCTTAAAATATATTACATGTAGTCTATAGATGAATAACTTACGAGTTTTTATGATATTTAAGTTATCCCAGAACCTTACCTGTAACAGAAAAAAACATATTATGTTAAAAAAACTAATGAAATTTGTTGCAAAACACGCTTTGTATCCCTCTTTTTCTCAGTAGCATTTCTTAATGGTGTAATAGAAAGTATGTTTACGGGAAAAAATGTAATTTCCGCGCAACCATGAAAAAGCCATTTTGCTGAAACCTAATACGAGCCCCAATGCAAATGAGTACGTCTGGTAGGAAAAAAATGTACTAAACTAACGTTAACCTAAAAATTCTGGGGGACGAAGGTGTTTGGAAGAATTAGCAATATAAAAACAGTATAAGTTATAAATCGTATTTTATTTATTCAATGAAAAAAAAAACGAACTTTCCTTGGTAATAAAAAAAACATTGTTTCACCAATTGTACTAAAATGCAAAAAAGTTCGTCTTTAGTGTTACCGACGCAGATTAGAACGTCTACCACTTGGTGGCGTCTCCTTTTGCATCTAAAACGGCTTTAATTCTGAGCGGCATTGTATCTACCAGCTGTAGACACTCTTCCGGGGTTGTTTCATTCCAAACACAGGTAAGTTTCTCTTTAAGATCAGCTTTTGATCTGGACGGGTCCTTTCGCAACTTCTTCTTCATTTTCCACCACAACGTTTCTATGGGAGACAAGTCCGGGCTGCTGGATGGCCACGACATGGTAGGTATTTTTTTCTTTTTCAGCCACGCCATCGTTGCTTTAGCGGTATGGCATGAGGCACCATCTTGTTGAAAAGTATACGCATTTTTATACTTTAACTTACGTATAGACGGCAGCAAACTCTCTTGTAAGATGCTTTTGTATTTTTCGGCATTGACGGTTCCATCTATAAATTGCAGACAGCCGACACCCTGTGCCGACATGCAGCCCCAAATCATTAAGGAAGCTGGAAACTTTACCTTACGCTTAAGACAATCTTTTTGAAATGCCTCTCCTTTTTCGCGAATGACTTTACTTCGTTCATCGCCTACTGTGACTTCAAATTTAGATTCGTCACTCCATATAATTTTACGCCACTGATCGACGGTCCAATTTCTGTACTTTTTGGCGAATTTCAACCTGTTAGTTTTCTGCCGTTGTGTAAGTAACGGTTTCTCTTTAGCAGTGTAAAAACCGTAGCCCATCCTCTTCATCACTCTCTTGCAAGTATCCACTGAAATGTTTTTTTTAATTGCGTCACGCCATAGTACCGTAAGTTCTCCAGCTCTTGCACGACGATTTTTCTTGATGATCTTCCTCAGAATCCTGTTTTCTGCTTTAGTAGTAATTCGTGGGCGGCCGGATTTCTTTAAACAAGAAATTTTGTCGTGTTTTCGATGATGCTCGATGATAGTTTGGATTGTAGACCTTGGCATAGAAAGGTCCTTGGCAATTTGGTACGTAGATTTGCCTTTATTGTTACTGGAGATTATAATTTTCCGCACTTCTTCAGTCACTGGCTTACCTCGTGCCATCTCGATAGAAAAACGATTTGGAGTAATAAAAAATTAGGCTGAATTTGCCCTTTTATATAGTGGTTTGTCATTTTACATGACAGAGAATATTCCGTATTCAATTTGAAAATAATATTTTATATTACGAACCCTGGTAAACAGGTTTTATTTTAAATAGACGACCTATTTTGCCTTAAATATGAAGCAGACGTAATTATTTGCGTGTGAGATGTAATATTTATAATTAAATTATTTTAAAATAAATAACGAGATGTACACTTTGTACAACTCAAAACTAAGCTAGCTTTAGTGACATTGCGTCTAGTGTATTCCATTAATCATCAAAGTCGATTCGGGTAGAAATACTAGTTTTTGAAAAAAAATACGCATGCAGAATTGCGACTAGACGAGCTATTTTGCATTGGGGCTCGTATGTCTTGCACAGTGAGACACTATCTATTAATTTACTTTATTTAAGCGATCAACAAAAACACGCGATGTTTCTGTTTTTATACTGTATGTAATCTATTATTTGGCATTGATAAAGTCAACTAAAGAACTGGATTTGTTCCCCGAGGGTGCAATTGCGACAATATTCAGATTCCTCTTCAAATGTAATAAATTGCACTTAGTAATCATTTTTTCGGCTTCTCGAATTGGAAAATGAAATTGCCAAAGAAAGATGTGACATATTTTTGTTATTTTTATAAAACTATTTTAATTCCTCCGTCGTCAATTTCCTATTCGGATGGATACAAAAAGTAAAAAGTTAATTATTTTTTCAATGAATTCATAAAAATGAGTGCTAAAATTGATGTTTGTGAACAAATCTACTTTCCTGGGAGCATGCATCTTTTTGTCAAATAAGTGTTTTTTTTTAAATACGACGGAGGTATTCCTCCAGACAAAAATCGCGACCTCAAACAACCACCCATTTATCTCGCTGCCCTGAGCCCATTCTGTGTTCAGCTCTATCGTAGTAAATAGATAACTTAATTAGTTCAAGCTATGCCATCTCTGTATGTGCCAAAAACGCCTCGGAAGTAATTAAGTTCCCATTTCCCGCCGCCTATCTCATTTCCCTCCCGCGGTTACTTCCGTTTTAATACCCTGTGATTAGAAGAGCATGCGCCAGGGACATTTCACTTTCCATTATGGCCTATTATGGAGTTTTACTATCAATAACACCGGAAAATCATCGGACATCCCGTCGTAACTAGCCAGATTCACTTGATACACGATATTAATATACGCAATCAAGCTTAATTGATAAATCGCTAATAAATAGCAACCCTCTAATATTATAAATTAAACTTTAAGTAGGTACCACAATCGTCAACTTTATCTACTTCTCGGCTCCAACTTTATTAAATTAGTTTTCTTCCTCGAGACGTAACTTTTTCGAATAGAATCTCACATAACTAAATTTGACGACCGCTTTAGCCTAGTTGGTAGTGACCCTGTCTTCGAAGCTGGAGGTCCCGGGTTCGAATCCCGGTCAGGGCATGTATATGTATTTGTGTGATGAACACGAATATTTGTTCTTGAGTCTGAGTCTTGAGTTGAGTATGTATATCGTCACTTGGTACCCATAGTACAAGCTTTGCTTAGTTTGGGACTAGGTTGATTTGTGTAAGATTGTCCAAAAATATTTATATTTATATTTATATTTATATTTTTACTGATATAACTTTGCTGCTGAGATAATCGATCTTGCGTTAGACATTAATTAGTCCGTTCACGCTCAGAGGAAGTAAACAAAACACCGCATTGTCTTACCGGCCGCGTAACCGCGTGGTTATGAGCATAATATTTACATAGGCCTAATAAAGAAAACGGTAATCGTCTCACTGGGTCGGCTAGACGATCTATCTACTACACATACCCAGCAAGAACACTGATTATACGATTACACCCTTATTGCATTCGTATAAAGGTGATGTCTGAATTCAACGAATGTATATTATAATTTTGCTAAAGTGAATTGCTCATACGATCCACCCCGGAAAACACTTACGCGAGGAAGTGAATTTAAAACATGTCGAGTTCATTTACTTTTCACAAAAGTGCGTCGTTTTTATAAAACGTGTTCCTAATCTAATAAGGAGATAGATAAACACGTGTCGAGATTTTTGGCTCATCGTGTGAGGCACGTATACATTTAGTGGTCCGACTAGAGTTTCTGTTGTTTTGTTACACCAATTTCATCATGTCCCAATTGTAGGAAATGAACACAAACACTGCGCTGGCATGGATTGTTTAGCACGGTAATAGGTACAGTGCGGAGTGATGAGCACTGGAGATTAATGTTTCGATCGAGAATTTACGTCACTGTTCCATAAGCTAAAGAAAAAGGCCGCATGTATTCCAAAATTCTAATGAGATACGTCTTTTTAGAGTGATACAGTATTACGTTGGTGCGATGGACACCATGGGGTTTTGATTAATGGTTTTGGAGTAATTACGCAATGACCTAAAATCGATTGTGTCCGGGCTGTCACCCTACATGGATGACCTTTTCTTTATAAACAACCCCGATTTTAGGTCAGACGTGGCCAGGCTTTGGGGCTAGAGGAAAATTTGTCTTGCACAGCGGGGGTGGGTAATCCACGTATGAAAAATGCACCGTAAAAAATTTAATTGTATCATGGTAAATACCAGGAACGCGGATATCATGTGACGAATGACATGTGAATATAATAAACCTACTTAGAGAAGTGTAATTAAAATGCGTTATGTTAATTCATAAAAAAATACTACCTAATTTAGTTTTTGCTGTTATTACGTTTTCCTGGGACTTCGATAGAAATAAACATGGCTTAAGTTACGTATATATTAAGCCCCCTTTCTGCCTTTGTTTTTTTCCATTCTATGCGCGGAACGAAGGAAGGCAGATCTCGTTTCTCTTTGCATTTCTACATTCATGTTTCTCCTGATACAGTTACAATGAACTTCATTTTTTGATCAGGAGGACCAACAGCCATACTAAAAATTATATAACAACATCAATATTAATAAAAAAACAATTTCAGGATTATTGTAAACATACTCATATAGTTTATATACTCAACTCTTTCCATAGCTTGTGTTTTACGAGGCGACACGAAAGTGTCACGCTGGCGGGCCCAAGTGGGTCTTTGGAGATTGATTCCACAGAGTAGGTCGGAAAACTCCGCACGTCCCACTCTCGTGTAAGTGTTTGTTTTGACACCCGACCCAACCGTTTTGATTCGATTCAAGGTTAACAAGATATTAATTAAAGAGTTTGCTCTCACCCAATTCCTCTTAATTGGATGACAGCAAACCCTTTAATTATCACGACCCGTGTTCAACACTCTCTATCTATTAATTTCATTAATTGTTTGGATATTTGGACCAGATACCTCCTCCTTCCTCCTATATTTAAATATTATGTAAGAAAAGAGCTAAAGTAACATAAGCGCTTTCGCTAAATTATTTCGGTAAAATCATCTGATTCCACTTTTAAATCAAATTCTCGTTAAAAACTAAAGAAAATACATCTATTTCGCGATGTAGCCATTAGTTTGGCGAAATAAGTCAAGGGAAACACCCGAATCTGTCACGCGGACACGCTAGAATTAGGTAACAAATGAAACGTTAATCTCTCGCGAAATTGAATAATCCGCGATCCGTTACAAAATCTACAGTAACAGGTTGAGATAAATGGGTCGCTGACGCAAATATGCGTTCTGGAAAGTCGAGAAAGGGAAGTCAATGAGGGCAGGAGGAATGCGGTTGCGGCCGACGTAAGCCGCTTAATAACTCAAACATATGACAACTGAGATCAAAATATGTATGGAGTGATAATTTTATGCATACAATGCATGCTCGTGTTGTGCTTGGTATTAAAAGCTCTTTGTTTTGTATGCTAATGAGTATTTTAAGGACACCTTCATTTTCCAGTTATCTAGCCTTTTCGATGGTAATGACGTGTATAGGCGTACCTTCGGCTCGTCGCCAATGGCAATATCAACCGACATTTGTACATTTCTATTAGGTTCAACGTCACGTTTGAAATGCCCATGTCACGGCGTGTAAGTGACATTCCAACATTTGTATTTGACAGAGCGCTGAAATGGTTATCAAGCCATTTCACATAATATCAATTTCTCTATCGATGTTTGGAAAGAACAACGGTTTTGATATACGTATACAAGCATGGACTCTCCCTTGACACACAATAATCGCATTACAATCAAAACACTGAATTATATTGTTTATTTCTAAGAATTTCTCTTTATCAGTAGCTGTTAGGTGGGATATTAAAAAACCGGACAAGTGCAAGTCGGACTCGCCCACCGAGGGTTCCGTACAAATTTGTAGGTATTATATAATTTAAATAAAGACAGATTTCTCCCTGTACTTGTAGAATAAGACGATATTACTTGCCAAATTTCATAGTCCTAAGTCAACGGAAAGTACCCTATAAATTTTGATTCCCTTGAGAGTCGAAATACGTTTTTTCCGGCATAAACGGCCGTATTTTTTCTTTTACATTAACTTAGAAGTTTGATTTTTTCCACAGACTCAAGAGACTGTAGATCTGAGTATATATGGTTTTAATCTCAACTCTATACCTCCGCGCGTTTCCGAGATAAAGGGTATTGACACACAGAAAAACGGACAACAAAGTGATACTATAAGGGTTCCGTTTCTTTTTCTTTAAAAATATTGGATTTAAATTCATTCATTAGTCGTCTCTTTGTCACGGTTAGTTTAGTATTTTCCTGTTTTCCATACATTGCTTGAAAACTAATATCTTATATGTTAACAACGGTATGCCAAATGTTAAATCCTGAATTTAGATTTCAGACACAGTTTTCCTAGGTTCGGTTTATAAATTACCCAATACGCACGGGGGAATATATTATGTAAACTGCTACGTTTCAAAAAAGCGCATGACGTAATGGTTTTCAATTTGATCAGCCGCTGTTATCACCAAGTTGGTAAAAGGATCGTAGTGCGCTCCGTGGATGAAATGTGAACGCAGGGCAAGTCTATTAAAGTTACTATGACGTCTCCTACAACCTGTTTGTATTTTGAAGGGTATCTTGAAATGGAAAATAATTCTTGTTGTGATGTAAACTGGAAAAATAAGATTAAAATTCTGTATTTTTCCTAGAGTGACTTACAAATTAAATGAAAGAAATAATTTAAATGTAATTTTGCACCTTCAAAGTTACGAAAGTGTCTGCAGAGCAAACGGACGTTGTTTTGAAACCTACCCATAACACAATTTGGCATTCCTCATCGAAATAATAATAAACAAATCAATGTCTTGCGAGAATTAATAAAATCAACCAATACACTCTTTTTCATAACAATTAAAAGGAATCTTTATGAATACAATATTAGTGCAGAATTTAGTATTAGAAACATGATACGGAATCAGGTACCTAAACGACATTACTTTTAGGCCGGGTTTTATAACGATCCGTTAGACCAAATATCACATCAAATTTCAGTAACTCAGTACATTTTTTGACATAACAAACCGACATAAGGTCTAACGGTTCTTTATAAAACCGAGCCTAAAACTGTCAATAGACCGCTCGTAAATCCTTTTGTATTTGAGAATCTGTTTTAACGTATTTTAATAAGGACGTCTTGTATTTATCAAATATTTTCTACCGCTCTTCACAGTTTTCTTTAGTTCTATCAGTCTAAAGTTGGAAATATATATTGTGGTACATACATACTTTCAAAATCGGTTTTTATTATAATGGCCGTTTGCCTATACAAAATACGTATATATCTAAAACCTTTTTATACACTATTTACAGTTTCGGAAACTTTATCGTAGTCTATTAAATGTATTATTTCGCATAAATAAGTAAAAAACTTATAAGTCAATATTTAACATTGGCCAGGGAAATTGCAAACGCTAGGATGCGCTTGTCGTGCACATAGCCACCGTTGGTCAAATTAACTGTTTCCACTAAAGTCAGTCCGACCTGGGTCGGGCCTAGCTGAGTTTCTTGCTGGTCTCTTCTCAGCTAGGCTAAATTTAGTGAATCAGCGAGAAAACTCCTAGTAGCTCGATTCCACTAACACCTCAGATTTGGTTGAAACCGCTCAACCAATCTCACTGGAGCGCAAACTCTTAGGCTCGGTTTTATAAAGATCCGTTAGACCTTATTTCGGTTTGTTATGTCAAAAAAAGTACTGAGTTACTGAAATTTGATCTGATATTTGGTCTAACGCATCTTTATAAAACCCGGCCTTAGAGTATTCCAGTGCTCAAAACTACCCGCATGGTCGCGTCGGAGGTTTTCCCCTGAATTTTCCCCAGGATACTCTCCAACCGCGCACTCCTATCGCTTTATTGGGCCCGGCCTATAAAGCCAGTCAGGTTAAAAAAAACAAAACAATAAAGTGTGTGGCGGCGACATGACAGTGGAAATGTTTCGCTGGGTTCTTCAGATCTAGGGCAATGGCTCTTGACGGGTTTCGATGATCTAAAGTACATTACGGTTATATTAAGCATATACTTGTACCTAAGTATTATAATCTAAGTCTTTGAGCCATTTTTACAATCATATACATAAACTAAACTTAGTGGAGGTGGCAAACAAGCCTGAGGCTTGCCTGATGGTAAGATTGGTAAGCATTTATAGTAGCCTATTGATCGCTTGCGACTCCAAAGGAATTACGAGCGCGTTGTCGATTTTACATTTAAAAACGGGTGAGGGGTGACGTGACAGGTGAAGATGAGTCAATTTGTGCATAACCGCCCTGTAATTAGTGTAGTTTCCAAAAGGACTGGTTAACATAAAAGCTTAGACAAAAGAGATGTGTGCAGAAGTGGACCAAACGTAGAAGTCAGACCAAAGAGTCGGTAAAACACCAGCAAGATTTGGTAATTTGAGTTAACTTATGTTATAATGGTAGGGATAAAGCGTATGTGAATCGTTGCTATTGGTGGCTTTAAAAAAGCCGCTCTTATACTAACTGTGTTAGATGGGCGCGTTTTGCACTTGCATAATAAGTTATTTTATTTAGGTATACAAGGTAAATTGGCGGGGTAATATGCATGTTTAACGTTACTTTTCTGCCAAATAAAACGTTAAAACAAAAGGAATAGATATCTAAATCTGAAGCAAGCAAGCATGGAAGGGTGGCTAAACGATCCTATTAGGGGTTTTTTAGGACAACCTTTGCCTACTTCGTGTCAACCCAAATAGTTTCGTAATACGTGTAAAGACACGAGTGACACAAAAAGTGGAGTGGAAAGTAGAAAACGTCTATTCCAAGCGGTGTTTCCCGAAATAAGAAATAAGAAGTTATCTTGAAGTGATAAAATTTGGGTAAAAAACACCTATGTATGAGATTACTCTTTAAGAGCCAACTTTGTTCTTCATTACAAGTGCCACGATACGAGAAATTAAGGAAAACCGTAAATGGTAGAAAGTGGATAAAGTTGAACCTTCGTATAATTTCCATATTGTATAGATTGTTAATAAAGAATTGAAATAAGTAGGATGTTTACGTCAATACACCTAACCTAGAACCTCAAGGAATTTACGACACTATTGTTGAAAATCAAATCAAAAAAAGTTAGGTTAGTTTGGTTTTATAATACAATGTTTATTTTATTTCTCATTTATTAAATAATAGTAGATTGTTAACCAAGGGTTGAAAGTGACCAATTTCACCAATAGTTCAAGGGTGAAAGGAGTGCTTTTATCCGAGTTAAACACTCTTTTCATTTCGACTATGGGGAAAATAAATGAGAAATAAAAGTAATAGTAAATGATATTCCAAGGATTCAGTAAAAAAAACACGCGCTGCAGCAACCAGCTCGCCGAGCCCTGCGGCCCGTGCGAGCAGCCGGCCCGTGCCTATAGAACTTTAAAAAAAAATTTACTTTCCGCCCTAGGGTCGGAAAAGCGACTTTCAACCCGGCTATCTACTCATGAAAATCGAACTTTCCGAACAGGAGAGATGAAAAAGAGTTAATCAGTGCCCGTCATGGTATGAGACATCTCGCTTATCACTCGCTCGATCACGAGACGCGACTAATATCATCTTATTCCACGACAAGACTCTCGCTTGACAACGGCTACTTGTGACACACCAGGAATTAACCTTTCTGTGTAACATTTTATTTCTACTTCCACGAAAAAGATTCGTTAAAAATAATCCAATGGGTAAATTGAAAGGAAATATTCGACGAATAGTCATAACAGGCTTACGCGAGCATCCCGCCCACTGCGCTATTTCCGTCTCCGTATTGTCACATAATTCGGGTCCACTTAACACATCGACGGTCCCAATTAATAGAGTCGGATCTGCAAATTTGGCATTTTCGTTTTATTGCGTCAATGTCATTAAAAATCGCTATATTTTATTACTACATTCTCTGTTTTTCAGTTTACCTATTATTTTCCGACATTTTCATTTAAAAAATGTTGACATGTTGACAGTTTTAATGGGACTAGGTAGTATTCATTGCTGTTGAAAGTGTACATATTTGGACAATTTCATTGTAAAAACTGCATATTTATTTTAAATTAGTAGGTATTTTTATCAGAGTTGATACTAATTTCTTATTTTTTAAGGTGCATATGAATCGCCGGTACCAAAACACTTTGAGGTTGTACATAAACATAAACTCACGCCTGTATTCCCAAAAGGGGTAGGCAGAGGATATGAAATTTAATTCCAGTGCCACATTTAGCAGTTGAAGGTTTAAATATAAAAAAGAGATATTGCAGTGATAGGCGAGGATGTACTTAAAAGATTTTTTCAAACGGGTCCAACTCAATTATTTAGGTATTTACCTGTTGCTACCGACGTTCCAACATGGGTTGCAACGGTAATGTTCGTGGCAGAACTGACCATGATATAATAATATACTGCACCAGGTATGGCAATCCGGTACATCGGTTAGTAGTATTGTGAGTGACACGATCTACGGCATCAGCCTATCGATGGTGTGCGGACGTAAGTGTGAGTGTGTCGTTAACAATGATGTTACTGGTGTCACTATCCGGATTTTCAGACCTTGTTTTCTTAGACCATGGAACTGACGTGTCAGCAAGTTGTCAGGGTACATAACATTTGACCACCCCAGATAATTGATAAAAATGTTGAAAAGGGTCTACCCGTCCACTATGTTCTAATTATCTAGGGCACTGCACACAACGCTCACAGTATCCGCGCATAGATTGTAAGATTTTTTTTGTGTCATTGGTCCCCCAGTTTCCAACAAATTTAAATCGTCCTGTCTGTCGAGATTATTCGATGTTTTTAATGATGAAAATGAATATTACATGTTGCGTAACTGATAAACAGCTGCGTACGATACTCTCTGTCCTCTTTACACACTCTAGAAGATAGTGCCCTGTATTAAAATATACAGGTTTCTGCAAAATGCACTCACTAACAGACCATTCCAAGTCCACTTGGGTGGGACCTGCAGTTCCGCCAGAGTCCTCAACAACGGTCGTCTCCAAAGATAGGTGAACAGGAGTAGTGCTAGTGCACCTGTTTGACCTATATATCCACGGCCTGCCTACCCTGCCTAACACCAATTTGCGGAACTTTGCGTATGCTGTTGTCCTGGGACTTGTGACGCAATTTGACAGTATGCAAGTTGCTTAAGCTACGCTGGAGTCGGACTTGGAACTACTAGATTACTACTTTTTCCGCTGGCGTCCATGCCCTAGCTCTTCAAAGACCGAGGTGTCCTGCTTTCACCTGCGCAATCAAGTAGCCAAAAAGGAGCTAAGAGTCAAATTCAGGGACAAGGTTCTTCGTCACAAATTTTTTCCTATATATCTGGGAATCACCTTAGATCTCTGATGATGGTATCAGCTTGAAAGAACACCTGAACAATCTGTCCCCAAAATTGAAAACTTGATATAGCATTGTTCAGAAGCTCACTGGAATAACCTGGGGTACCAATGCCGCTATACTCCGAACTACTGGACTCTCCCTGGTTTATTCTTCTAAATAGTGCCCATACTCCCACGGTCAATGTTTGGTTGAACCACACGCTGCGCCTTATAGCGGGTGTTTGAAACCAACTCCAACGTACTGGGGTGGCTACCGTCGCTGAATCACATCGTACCACCAAACTTCCGACGGGACTGCCTTTACTACAAAATCGCGAAGATCTGCGGAAACCACAACGCGCTTAAAGTTCTCAGACTCAAGTCCCGAACCTGGAACCATTATAAAACCTGCTTTGAAGCCAGGTCACCCCCTAGAGACCTGTTTGAGCTTACCGCTCTCGGGACCGGTCGATGAGCCTGGTGCCTGCTAAACCGAATCAGGACAGGGGTCGAAAAATGTGCTGCTCTGTCGTGCAGATGGGGATGAATCAGCGGAATGCCACCACCACATCATCTCCGAGTGCCCAACCACCAAACTTAGAGGAAATACGGTGTAATTTTATTACCACTGACACGTCAACTGTACCAACTTTGTGTATGTTTTAGTAAATTGACAGATTTTATTTGATTTGACTTCAAGACTCTTTCGAAGGATGCAAATCTAATAATTTGACAAATTAAGTACTTAGGGAAAAATGTATGCCATACGATAAATAAATAAATTTAAATGTTTACCTTTGTCACTTTTTAACACTTCTCATAAGTAACAAGTATCAAGTTTTTTTATGTTAAAATATTAACAACGTGAAGTTGCTTTGCGTTAAATGCTCTTGAGTAAAGTGGTTTTGTTTGTGAATGCAATTTACTTACAACATCTCAATTTTTTTTTTATGTTTTTTTATGTTACCTACTCCTAATAATAAAGAGTACCTACTTAACGAAAAAAACTTAACTTTTTAGTTATAAAAGCTATTTAATTATCACATCACAAGATTGTACCTGATCCAAAAATACATAAAAATTACACTTACGACAGACATACGTAATAAAAATATCAAATTAAATAAGTCATTAGTGACACATACGACATGCCAAAATGACCCATGTCCAGACCAAAAAGTCGCATGTGGCACTTCCAACAAACGAAAGTGGCTCATATCCAGGCAAAAAAGTTGCATGTGATACTTCCGACACACGAGTGTGATACATGTCCAGACAAAAAAGTCTTATGTGGCACTTCCGACAAATTATATCTTAAGACTTCGGTTAAAAAGGTATCAACTCTCATTTTTCCTATTTCTAGTGATTTTTTTTATATTTTCGTGTATACACAATTTAAGGATACTTAATAATAACATATGACTCCAAATTTCATACCAATATTCTAAATATTGTCAAAATTATATGCAAAATCTTCTTTTGCAAACTTTGATCGCCTCTCCTGTAAAGTAGGCATTTTGCAGATCCGAGATCACTTTTAATTTGGACCGTCGAATATTGTCATTATTTAATGTTCCGTATGCGAAAAAATGCAAAGTCCGTTTCACCATTTTGCGCGCTTTTTATAGGCTTTTGTTCTATCCATTTTATACTCACACAGTGGTTGAAACGAATATGCACATATATCTTCAAATAAATTATATATATACAATTGAGTTAACCTTATATTTTTCTAGTTTATATTTTTTCTTTGTTAACTCACATAACGTGTTTTTCCTGTTGTGTCGAAGTAACCGTATGTGACGTTTTTAAGCATAATTATGATTTTAATCGTTTGGATAAGCAAACGCTTTCCCTATGTAATTACATTGACATTTCTGTCTAATCATGAGGTCTGACCTACATAAATTATATATATAACCTCTAAGCAAAACCTTTATAAGTAATTTCAAGATAGCAAAATGTATCAAGTATTAGGTTTATTTATTACAATGTTCCAAATTCAACGACGCCTAAATTAATCATGATTGAGGACAAAGTAATAACGTTTCTAAAATAGGATCATTAAGTCCAACCTTATACATTGAATTATTTAAGGGAAGATTTCTCCGTCTAACAGACTTGATGGAAGTTTGACTTACTTTAAGTTCCCGAGCAGACGCGCTGAACAATCAAATTAAAACAAAACGAGAATCATTAGGGCGTGAATGTTTATCATGAAAACAATAAGGTGCCGAAATAAGATTTGATTGTTACTGTTTTCTGCGTATAAAAGCGTAAGATAGGTTGTAATACCGGTACACCTAAGCCTTTTTGGAGTAGCGTGGCAAAAATTACTCATTGTAGTGGGAATTAGGTCGACAGGAATCATTTCAGTTGCAAATGGGTCGGTGTGGAGGCCGCGAATTTGAACCCCGTATCGCGGTCTGTTAACGACGATATAACTCTTGAGAACATGATAATGCGTACACAAGCAGATAATATATAGAAGTCTATTAATGTATACACAATTCACACTTCAAATGAGAAACAATTATAAACTCACATTATGTCAAAGGATTATGAAGAGATAATATTTGGTATGAAGACAAAGATAAAAGCACAGCATCCAATAATCTTCGCGTATCAACTTCGTAACATGTGATAATTTGTAAGTAGAGCTTTAAGATCAAAACTGGGTCGCGAGCTAGCAACCTTCAGTCAAGCTCGAAGCTCATTAAAGCCCAATTAATAACGACATATATTTTTATCGTTGTTAAGATCTTTGCCGACTTCCTGGCCATTCATCGAGGGCCGTGATTTAGCGGCAAGTCGCTTTAACAAATCGCTACACTTCGCGTAAGTGGAAAAATGTAGGACGGCATTTCTCAATGCTCCGTACGGGGTTGAATTAAACAGGCCAGCAGCCTAGCCACTATACAGTTGTAAACATAACTTTACTTATATTATACTGAAACCTGATCAGCTTCCTAATCTCTAAATACAATTGAACCATGACCTACATTGTGCGTATCTTCCAAGTATTTCAAACATCCATACTTCCATACTAATACTATAAATGCGAAAGTGTATCCGTCTGTCTGTTACCTCTTCACGCTTAAACGATTTATATGAAATTTGGTAAGGAGATAGTTTGAGTCCCAGGGAAGGGCATAGGATACTTTATATCCCGGAAATCGTCCCTTAAAGGGGTGGAAGTTTGTATGGAAGAGCGATGACTAGGTAAGCGCCTGATATAAAAAATAGTGATTAAATTCTACAGCGAGGAACGAGTTTTACGCAGACGAAGTCGCGGCCAAAAGCTAGTGTTCATATTTATTTTCTATTCTGGCTATCGTATTGATCTTCCGTAACATTTTTCGCAAGAATGTAATGAAGTTGCGGTTGCTGGCATTGCGGAGCGCCGGTCGGCTTATTGTCTTAACAGCGCGCTATTAACCCGCTTCGATGCTCCTTGCAATATCGATAACCGCCAACGTCACAATAAACTTCGCTTAACGACTCCAATTTAATCTTTAGCGCGCTTAATTTAAAGCGAAACGTGTTATTATTGATAGATAAAAGAACGATTACTTGTTGATGGCCGCGGCATATATGTTTTCGGACACGTCGAGGGCTCCGGTCGCACCCTATATGGCTGCTCCCGCGCCACACACGACGTAGCCGATTACGCAAAATCGAAACACCGCCCTCAAATTAAGCAGCCGCCGCCGTCACTGCTTAACGACCTGCCTCAACGCCGTAGGAAGTGATTCTTGTTTATTTTAATAATTGCCATGACAGGAAGTCGGAACCGGCGCTGGCCCGCGAAGGCGGCGCGTTTAATAAGAGGGCGCGCCTCACACGTTCTCCAAAATAAAGCAATTTGACCGGCGACAGGCCATTTTGTCGGCCTGATGGACGGGCGCCGACCAAAAAGTCATTTTGAACTTTACTCCGCACAGTTTACGGCGCCAGGACGCCATCGATACTCCAATGCAACGGTCGATGGTACCTAATTGACACATCACCGAAATCGGATCGTGAGTTCGTTAAAATGACGTTTATATTTTGTGGAATTATGATTTGACAGTCATTGATGGTTATTGCGGCACGTTGACCCCGTCACCGGCTATGTCATTCGCTAAAAGGTGAAAGCCCTCTCGTTGTCAACTACAGATAATTGAAAAACGAAATAGATCGAATGTCGTTCGCAAAGGAATCGTCGGGAGCTTGGCGGAAACTTTCCGCTGCCGGTTTTTCACCCCGGGATCTTTAATTCATATTTCGCAGCCTGACATGTTCTTGGTTCGCATCTACTTACGTTTGCGTGATTTGTTTTTATTATAGGAAACAGATTTTTCTCGCAAGTTTGTAGAGAAAGTAATATCATTATATTAGAAATTTAGACGACTTATTTCTGTTGGGTTTCTGGAGCGGACGCGTCGGGCTGGTGTCTCCAAGGTCGGGAGCTATAAATAATTCCCGCTCCACCGCCCAGGCACCTTCATCCAGGTCCTAACTCGAGTTAAGCCTCTTTTGTTCTTAATTTAATTTTATAGGACGCGGCGGTTACCCGTGTAAATTGTAACACAATGACAATGCTAAATATTAACAAAGCTGCAGCATTATTACCTTACTTTACGTTTTAGTACCGTTACAACATTACAAAAAAAAACTTAGGTTTTAGGTTTATTAACCTCTATGCTTAGTCTTAATTTATTGTCCAAATGGCACGGTTTATAAGTGACTAAAATTGACGAGTGAGACAATACTGTGAATATTCCCATGGCTTCACAACGTGTACCTATAGCCACTGACAATAAAATAATCTTTCTCTAATTATGCTGCTCAACAAGAATATAATAGGTGAAGTATCCGTTCCATTCTGATGATATAATTAATATAACTGACGATTCATAGGTGCTTGTTGCTAACAACACTAGGCCTATCTATTTGAATAAAGAATATCTTGACATTGACTTTATATTCGTTTAGTATTTATTTATGTAAGTTACGAGGCTAAAGACATGTGGAGGCAAGCCTGCCCAGATGACCCGCTTCCGGTCTCCCTCAAATCACAAAAGCTATGGGATGAGCCGCTCTGTCAATCAACTGTAAAAGACCTGGTTGATACGGCTCAAAGTACAGCAGAGCGTGCTCGTCTCCTCGCTGTAGCTGAGCCGGAGTCGGGTCTCTGGCTACACGCTTTGCCTTCACCTAACATCGGCACTCTTCTGGACAAACCAACATTAACCTTAGCGACCTGTCTACGTCTTGGCTGCAAAACTAACGAGCCGCACCGTTGCCGTTGTGGCGCCAACGTTGACCCCCTAGGTCATCACGGTTTGTGCTGTCAGAAGAGTGCTGGCCGCATCTCCCGCCACGCTTCCCTGAATGACGTCATACGTAGGGCTCTTGCCTCCGTTAGCGTGCCGGCTATATTAGAGCCGAACGGTATCGCACGTGACGATGGCAAGCGCCCTGACGGCATGACGCTCATTCCTTGGAAGCTTGGGAGGACGCTCGTGTGGGACGCCACTTGCGTGGATACGCTAGCGCCGTCCCACCTACAAGCGACCTCCTCTAAGGCTGGAGCTGCGGCCGCTACGGCGGAGCAAAACAAGCGGCGCAAATATGCCGTCCTCAGTGAGGGCTACATATTTGCGCCATTTGGAGTCGAAACCTTGGGGCCATGGGGTCCAGGTGCGAAGGCGCTCTTCAAGGAAATAGCGGAGCGCCTTGTTGAAATGTCGGGTGACCAGAGGGCTGGCAGCTATTTTGGCCAGAGGATTAGCCTCGCAATCCAAAGAGGAAACGCTGCCAGCCTTCTGGGCACTATAGCCAGTGATGGGGACTTGGGGGGCATCTTCTTTTTATAGTTTAGTTATAGGTTTAGTTAGTTTAATTAGGTTTAATTAGCATTGTTTAATTTTTATTATATAAATTACAGTACCAATTTGCCTAAGTCAAAATTATAATAAGTTACAGAATACATTCGATTCACACCCAATTTTAGCGCTAAACATAATGAAACCGACAAACTACTTTATAATTTTGTATAATGCTGAATAAAAGTTAGCTAACTAAGTTGCTTTAGCATAAACCTTTAACATGTATACCTATTTCTGGCATTTGAAAAGCTATTTTAAAACCTAAACAAGCTCAAAAACCGCAGAAATATTGGTTTTGCCAGCTCGCGTTTGAACTCTTAACGCTTTGACAACTCTGCACACTTAAATATAAATCGCCTGCAGCAAGCGCTGGTTAAAAATAGATGTGGAAACACCAGTATAAAATGCAACAGCCATTGTCAATTCCACTTTTAATCCGGTGTCAACTTTCCTATTATCGCTTAGGGATTTAATGTTGGACGCTGGTTGTATTTCTATATATATTTGCAGTCGCATTTTTTTGGGAATTTCGTTACGCATAGCTAGTAAGACCGTAGGTACCTTAGGTCTGGTTTTAATGGCTAACCTGGGACGGATTGAAATGGGAAGTCCTTCATTAAAGATAAAAGGACAAAAGACGTATTTTCTCCTAAACGATAAACACGTATTTGTCACTGCTATTTTCAGTTTATTGTCATTGAGTTAACGTTATTTTGACGTGTTTATTTCGAACAACAATGGATCCACCATGTAACAAAGCGTTTATTTCTGCTGAGGTCGCGTACCTACGCCAAAATTCCTTGCACCTGGCTGGCATTGGGCGATGACGCGCAAGACAATGGCTGCCAGGATGGCTATCGAAGCGTCATCAATACAGGTCCACCACTATACCTGTGCTGCTTAATCCTACCCTCACTCTATTGAAATAGAGTCTATTTTCCTCAATTTACAACTGAGAAAGCTTGGCCGTTCTGTGCGCGATTGATCGACGCCCGCGCATTCACTGCCCATTTTAGGACTTTCCCTGTAAAGCCGTGAAGAATCCTTTTTTATAGTATCGCTTTATTAGCTACTTGTAATCTTTAACAAAGTAACCGGCGTCGATATTTTTTTTATATGTTTACAAGCAAATACTGCATTTTTCTTATTATTTCATTCCTATTGTTACACACCTCCGCATTAAAACATATTTTGCGACCTATCTATAAGTCTGGCTACCTGATATTTAGGTAGATACTATTGCGTTGACATAGATTTTGTAAAAAATCCAGTTATCAAGTAAAAAACTATAATCCGACTGGTTTCTCTACCTTCCTAAGTTCTTTCTTTTTCCTGGCTCGCAGAGAAACCCGTCGATCATGCGCTAAGGTTTTCAATTACAAACGCGGTTGTAACTCACAAGCGGCGATTGTTTATCGCGATTTTGTGCGGAGCGAGCTCGCGTGTGAAAAGGGAATTAGTGATCGCTGCTCGTGTATGATATCGTATGACATTCAATACTTAGCAAATCTTTTTCTGTGACAACGCCGCTTTATTTCTAAATCTAAATGTATAAATCGGTGTTTAACAAATACCCATTCTATTGAAAGCGTAGTCGGTTATTATCATTAGATATGATTTGATATCAAACTTCGCCAAATAGGCCGGCAGTCAAAGGCTTATCGCAATTAGCCTGAATTAATTTGTGTTTTCGTTTCGATCAATCCTTTGTCGTTGCAAGTTTTTCAAATTTATTATTAACAGAGAAGGATATCACAACTAAGTTTTGTCACTGACTATATTGGCAATATATTACCGTCTCTAGCAAAGGCAATGCTGCATGTCGCAAGTTAGAGTGCAACAACCATACCGTGACTCGTCGTTTTGAAATCAGAATCGTCTGGATCATCGTTGGCGCATTATTGCATCGGCGCAAGCATTAAATTAAGGACCGTGGATAGACTCAATTGCACAGGCACATTATTGAATTCAAATGCGTTTGCACTTATTTTTATAGGGAAACTGGCTTTTGCCCGCGATTTCGTCTGCTTAAAACCCGTTCATCGCGAAAGAATTTGATTACAATTTTCTTATATCAGACGCTTACCTAGTCATCGCTCCTGCATACAAACTTCTATCCCCTTAAGGGATGATTTCCGGGATAAAAAAGTATCCTATGTCCTTCCCCGGGATTCAAAATATCTCCATACCAAATGTCATCTAAATCAGCTTAGTGGTTTAAGCGTGACGAGGTAACAAACAGACAGACAGACACACTCTCACATTTACAATATAAGTATGGATATACCCTTCCGCGATGTCACATAAGGTAGGTAGACCTTTTTTTTTGACGGGGGGAAAATCCGTTATGGATACCTCCGCACCGTGGGGGCGGCGCGGTGGTTATGTCGAACTTGCACCGACTAAAAACCCCCTCGCTTGTCCTCCTCAACCCATTTTGGGCGGCTCTGGGATCTAAGGTAGGTAGACCTATAGATATTCCCGCATCTTTGTTCATTTATACTGTCTCCGGTTGTCGCGATTGTGATACAGCAAACACGTAAATATAAAATAGCTGAAAATGTATCGTTCTCCGATACTGCAAGAATCTATATAGTTCATACCAGATATTATCGACACGATCAGGGGTCAAACTAATCTATTATTAAGTTTGTTTTCTACTATGTACTTGATTTGTGCAATAAAGTGTTTATTACTACTACAAACTTGAATAGATTTGAACGTTTGTGGCGTAAAGCCACAGGAAATAGTGGACTGTATGTTCCTGCCCCGTGTTCCGTCGAAGAACCTCACTGGCACTAGAAGTGGAAGGGCCGACTCTCCTGGTATTTGGTTCTTAATGTTGAGAGAGCGCCACCATTCAGCTCCAATGGTTGTTCTTGCAAGCTGTTTCTTGTAACTTCCGTACTTATTTATATTATTTTTGGCTTGATAATTATTTGATTCACTGTTTTCTGGTTTTTCGATAATGACACTGACTTATGTCTATGTTACTTTTTATTGTTAGGTGTTCAATGGTCAGCCAGTACCGACTCTCATTACCTATGAGGTGATCTAGGCTATATACTGAACAACGATGCTAAATCTCTTTCGAAAATCTAATCTTACATACACAGCACGCTGTTGTTTTTGTAGCAACACGTACTAAACATTTTAAACCCAGATTTATAAGGTTTCTTTTCTTGTTTGGAAACACGCTGAAAGCATTATGATTTAAGAGAATATTCTATATTATATCCTACCTTAGAACATCAACGCTTCGCAAACTAATCAATACTGACTCTAAAAATCAGTATACCCATTAACATAAAGAAAAATAATTGACCGGCAGCCAAAACGTAGCAATAAATGTTAACTTTCGCAAACTCGTTTTTCTTTCAGTCCAGACATTGGGAAACCAATCTTGTATGTAGCTAAATAAGGTTTAATTAAGAATGTAGTGAAAAAAAGTTGAGCGGGCGTGAGAAAGCAAGAAGATGAAATATATGAGAGTGCAATTTTCATATATTAGTCGAAGCCCCAGGCGAGACGAGACGGTGCTTGCATAGTCGACCTTGAAAACCTGTCGCCATAGAGTTTTATAGGCAATTACGAATGCCACAGAGAAATAGGTACCTACTTGTGATATCAAATTGTATGGAAGCGTAATATGAAAATGTAGTTGGACTACTTCAGAAAAATTGAATGAGTTCAAATCAGTAAATGTGACCCTTCTGGAGTTGTCAGCGTCCATATTAGGCGGTAACCGCTTACCCAGGCACTTGCTTGGCACCATCGTTTAGTTTTAAAGTTTTAGAATAAACTTTAATTTTCTAAGATTTTCGCTTGTATGCTAAAAATACGCCTGTTTAAAAACTGGCCATAACTCGATTTAGGTGATTACTGACACACGTCTACGTCAAGCAGATTCAATTAGGTATATAGTCTACGCCTGGTATATCAATAGCAAGTTAAATTCTACATCATATTGGACAATAGAGGTATATTGTTGTGATTATGTCTAAAGTAATATCATGAAATTGTTAATAATATCATGTTCAAATTAATGCCATCACACCCCTCGGCATTTGATTTTAGTCCTGTTATGATTTTAACAATTTGATTAGAGTTGATTGGGTCTAAGTGGAAAACAGAGTCAGAGGGGCTACTCCGAACTTCCCTTTCACTCATATCGTATATAACATGAGAGTGAAAAGGACGGCACGATACGAAGTTATACAGGAGCAGTATACCTATGGAACTCGAAATAAGTCAGGGAAGATGGGCACTCCTAAAGCATTAGGTAAGGTTAAAAAAGGTTTGTTTATGGTGTTGGGGTCGACAAAAAAGCTAGGTAGTTGTGTTTTTAGGTAATATTGTAGATTTAAGGTTTTGTAAGGTCATGTAATTTTTTATTAATGTTTTGTACAATACAAGCTGTTTTTTATAGTAAATTGCCTTATTTACTGTAGATTTCAGGTATTTATAATAAAGTATTTTACTATCACTCTGACATTTCTGGAATTCAGCCGCAGCGTTGTCTTGTAATCGCATCATTAGTTTGAGTATCTGTGATCCAGGAGTAAGAACATCCAGTTAGACGAAACTCCCGAGGGGCCCACGTTTTGTGCGACAAATGTATTACATTCACGATAGTATACTGAAAATTGAAATGTTTTCACCATCTAATGTAACCTCTCGCGAAATAAACAATTTAATTTATTTTAATTTCATGTAGCCGAGAAGTGACATAAATCTCATTCAGTTTTAGAAACATACCCGAGTGAATTGGGATTCTAAGTGTAATATTTATGGTTCTATATTCGATCGTTTTACTGTTAACGTTATCCTCAAATGTATTTACTCAAAATTAATCCTGGATTCGTAGGACTTTTTTGTTCTGATCTTACTTTGAGCTTTTTCATTAAGAGGCCTTACAAATTATTAATTCCAGTAAACTGATTAACCGATACGATGCTTTTAAAAGCTTTAGTAACGGAGCCTTTTTAGGGTTCCGTACTCAAAGGGTAAAATGGGACCCTATATTACGAAGACTTCGCTGTCCGGCTGTATTTCATAAACCGCGATAGTTAGACAGTTGAAATTTTCACAGATTATGTATTCTTGTTGCCGCTATAACAAAAAATAATAAAACAACAGAATAAAATAAATATTCAAACGTGATTTTTTGACGTTTTTATAGATACCTAATGGTACGCAACCCTTCGTGCGCGAACCCGACTTGCACTTGACCGGTTTCGTTTATTTTATTTCTAGCCATCCAAAGCCAGTGAACCGTGTCATTCAATTGAGATGAAGGAATAAGGCACCTTGACGGCATCATTGAAATTGAAAGCGTACCTACTGAGTTAGAATGCAATAAATGTTTATTGATACTTAGAGATTTCGTTAAATGTCAACTTTATAAATATATATTTGAAATGCGGCAATTATTTACCTAATTGATATTATGCAAATGAAATGCTAACTTCATTCTACTACTTATAGTTTAATGAAAAACTGACTCTTGATCTTTTAATTGTCAGTTTATGCAAGGCGGTTTAGTTTTTATTACGAAAGCACAGGGCTGGTTTTTCATCTTTGCTTTTCAGGTTTGACGGCTCTCATTACGAATGTAACGTAACTGTACACTGTTACTTGCAAAAAATATCTATCGTTGCGTTCGTTTCGATAGCTAAAAATACAAATCCATGCAAATTAAATTATACATGCATATTTATTTAGATTATTCATTGCGAATGGAGCAAGGAAATGCCGCTGGAGCGCATCGCGTGGATCCGAATAATATACGGCGGCTACACTTACATTACGACATCATTTTGCAACCAAGTGTAGTTTATAAGGAATGTGTTTAACAATTCGATATAACGCTTTTGGGGGAATAGTTCAAAGCGCGGTAGGTTTATTAGAAAACAAAACTATAAAAGTTATGTCTTGCTTGCGCGGAATGGGTGAGGATTTTTATGTTTGGTAAGAAACATAGCATATACTCGTAGTTAGTTAGTATTAATAAATGTGAATACAACTGAGAAATGAGACGCCAATGTAGTATCAATACTGAGAGAAAATAATTTAATTTTAGTCGTTAACCTAAAGTATAGAATAAAAGGAAATCAGTTGACGTTGTCAAAAATATGAAAAATAAAATTAACGGGCATGAATAAACCTGTAAAGTTGTCAGCGGCTAATTAAGTACCCAATAAAATCCTAAAGCGTTGTAGACGAACCGAAATCTTCGTTTATGATAACGGCGTAATTAAATTAAACTAAAGAAAAACACGTGGACATTATTCTGGTAAACAATAAAATATGCCAACATTGAGAGACGAGATCGTAAAGTGAACACGCTCTAAAGCGGATCACATACCGCACGGTATTTGCTACATTATAATAAACTATACATTTTAGTATCACGTTCGTATAACTTCTTGTAACTTTGTTAGACAGTATATTTTTGTCGCTGTTGCTACTAGCTTCGTTGTCGCAAAATACTTAACAATTGAAGTAATCAAGTTCCAAAGCGGTCCCCGGGCTAACCTGGAAGACGCTATAGGAGATGATGATGACTTAACTAAGTATTGGAGTAACTTTGATGCATAGTTTCAGATGCCTATTTTCTGGCCTGTATCTGGTAGGTATATTTCACACTAATTGTTTTCAGGTATGTGGTATAATGTTCATTCATACAAAATTGGCTTAGAAATAGCTTTCTACACAGTTTAATTTGATTTAGTTGTGACATTTTCCTTATAGAGCATATATATTTTTTTATCTATTTATTAAGAATATATTAACTGCGGCGAAACTTTCATAAATTTGAATGCGAGAAAACATTTGCGCATATGTAGGATTCATGTAGGATTTCCTCCTATAATTCCTGTACATTTCCTATATCAAAGATTAAGATCAGTTGACTGACATAACGTTATTAATGCTACAGTGCGTCTTCATTTCTACGAATGTCTCAATTCGTTCATTAGTTTCGTGAAAGCGCATTAAACGGCCATTTCAAAACAGTTTACTATTTTGATTTTTATTGCCTTGGTAACAAGGCTGCGTCGAATCAGGAACTAAAAGGATATCGGCTAGTACGTTAATAGTACTGGAAAATAGACGAACTTAATAGAGATATAGGACGTGTTTCGTAGAAGCGCCGTGTCCTTTGATAGTTATAATGATTAAAATAAATCGTCCAGGAAATATGCGTCTATGAAATATCTACCTATTCGTGTTTTCTCTTAGCGTGTTCTTGGCAATAGGTAGGCTGGTTGACCTTATTTTAAACATTCGCTATCAATTTTCACCTTTCGTTTCTTCTGTCAGACTGGATTGTTCAAATGGTATACTTTTATAATCATATAGGTAGGTAGTCTGAAAGAATAAAAGATGCCGTACTGTCTATAGATATTGATACTACATACTTATATTTATTTTTCATACCTGCCACTGCTATTCATAAAAGAGTCGCTGGTGGCCTCAAATGAGAGATCAATGTTGTACTTTTCTTTTTTCATTTGAGGGCCAGAATGACTCTTTACTGAATAGCAGGTGTGAAAAAGCAGCCTGTGCCACTCGGCAGAAAATTCATTTCAGTCTTGGGCGTAAACATTTGAATCCTTCGTTACGCTCAAGATTTGACAATAGAATCCCTCGATTCTACAATTTCAATATAGGTACCATCCTCGACTTAAATAGATCATTTTGCTCTCTGACGCCATAATCTACTATTTCGTCATTGGATGTGATGGATGTGATCGAGGAATTCAAGCTCTATTTACTTTAACAGTGAACATACATGGAAATACGACGTCAGATAATAGAAAAATGAATTGTCGGTAAGAGGAAAGATGCCCAAAAAGTATAATAAATCTCACTTTCAACTTGCGTACGTTTAATCGTTCAATCGACGCGACATTTACGTCGGCTTTTTTGAAAGGTCGTCGCACCGAATATATATCACCTCAGGATTTATGGTCTGACGCGAAACGGATGAGTGACGTTCGCAACAGCCTTCTGCGGCTGCTATTGTACTCCTGCTACAATCGCTCTTCAACCATTACCACCGATAATGCATTTTTTTAATGGATGAAGTACATTTTCCAAGATGGTGGCATTCCCACGAAGTTCTGGCCTTTTTTTATGATGTGAAAATGCTTTATGCATATCCTCGGTCTGGAAAACTTGTTGGGAGTTATGTGGGACTCACTAAAGGGCATACCCACTAAAACCACACCGGCGTTTCCGCGTTTTGTCATCGGATCGCTGTCATTCTACCACGACACCCCCGGACGAAGCCCTGGCCTGCCGCAGGGACTTTCGTAATTAACAATGTCGTTCCCCGGGACGAGATTTTAGAATATCGAACTGTGCTATCAACAAACACCGAAGAGAGTATAGGAAATATAATATTACACTAATAATAACATTAGTCCGAGGTGAGGTGAATGAAGCTCGCTTTTCTCGTGCGCACGAGTGGGTGTGGTAAATTGCGAGCTTCATTCACCTCGGAGCAATGTTATTATTAGGGTACCTAATGAATGGCTGCTCTCAAAGGTTGTGATATCACAGTTCATTGATATCATATTTTAAAGCTAAATTGCTGTAAATAATCGGTTTAAAGTCGACGCGGATTAGGGAGCGTTTTGATCGCGGCTTTTATTACAGATACACATATATATAATTTATATGTTTAAAAATGACAACCGTAATCAAAGTTGGGTTTTACAAGAAAAGGAAACGACACCGAAACGGTGTCATTTTTTATTACAAGTTATCGCCATTCGTAATTTATTTGCGGCCGTGCGTGACATGACGTGGGGATATTTTTGAGACTGTAAAAGACGGAACAACAGTTTCAAGATAAGATTTAGTCAATTTGTTGCCCTTTTGTATGTTTTTTTATTACCTATTGCCGTGGTAAGTGGTATGCCGTTCCTTGCTGAAAACCAACAAAATGGCACCATATTATGATTTCTGAATAGAAGCGGAGCTCCTCTCCTCTTATTATGTTTTTTTTAGTTACATAATACTAACTTAATCATGTAATATCTCTGTTTGAAAATTTCATTATCAGACACTAGATGCTTTATGCTTTAGTAAGGAAGTCCGCATGTCACAGTCGGTTACCATCGCTGCGGGCGCGGGCCATCTGCGTAACGACTTTGACAGAAAAAACTTTTCTCTTTTTATCGCATTCTAGTTTTATCAAAGCCCGCAAAGTAGTGCCTTGCATGGGCTTGTTGCACGTGTCTAAATGGGACTTAACTCACAAAGAGTAATGTCAGGTGGTTGGTCGCGTCACACTTCTATCTTGAAAAAACAAAATTTGTTTCGTTCGTTAATGGCTCATGTGTTATATAGAAACGGAGACATCGATTATGCGGATTATGAGACTATAACCAAAAAATAAGCTTTATAGCCCTTAATTTTAGCTATGTCGACACGAAAGTCGCGTACCTATTACGTGCACGACCCATTCAGTATCTGCTGCTATAGTAGGCATGTTCCTCATGCCGCTTCACCTAAACTCGGCTTTGATACACCTCCGTGGTGTCTACCTACTCTACCGCGTTAGGAACGAAAGAGCACGAGCTATAAAACTTTTACATCAAGCGCGTGCGAGCGCGATGCCATTATTAGTGGTCAAATGGTTATCTAGCGTCGGTTTTTTTCGAATAAATCCTTGTGTTTGTAAGTACGCACTATGAATTATTCTGTTGGTTTAGTTAGGAAGTCCGTTTGTCACAGTTGGTTGCTGTCGTCGGTGCGGGCGCGAACCAGGTGTCTCTACGCATAATACGCATATGGCTCGCTGTCCTTATCTTAGATGAATACAATTGGGATGCCTCCTAATTACACTGGGCACGTACACATCAATTACATTTTAATTAAAAGTATTTATTTAGGAACGTGCAGAACGACGGTTGGATTTTAAATACATATTATCGATAGTCAATCACTAGCTTCCGAGTGATGATCTGATGATTCTCAAAAATAGGGTATATATACAAAAAATCGCGTGCGACTAATTTCTACCGCTCGCCTTTGAATTCGAGTGTTCCAAAGACAAAAATCGCCCATATGGACGATGTAATATATTACGCACGACTCCGCATTATAGTAAACATTATTCCATTAAAAGCTCCGAGGTTTCAAAATATTTGCTCTTTATATGCGTGACCTTTATTTTTTATAGTTTTTTGTTTGATTAAAAGCCTTATTTTGTTAGGGATTAGGTACATTTTACATGTTATCCTAATCTCAAGGATAGCAAGTATATGAGATATAATAAGGATAAAGTTTCTGGAAAGTCTCAGGAGTTTTCCCCTGTTTGTTTACTAATTACTTAGTGGTAGTTAGCATGAAGTTTATCAAGTAATTAACTTTAACCTAATTACCGGTATTTATTGTAGAGTGGCCATCAAATGCATTGCCATAGGCCAAGCTAGTCAATACTATGCATCCGGTTATTCCTAAGCTTCATATTTATTGTTATTCCGACAGAGGTAGGTGGGGACTTATGTTTAACTGGCAAAAATAGCTATTGTCGACACGTGACATTTGTGGTCATTTCGAAAGAAGAATAAATGTTTTTCTCCAAACCTACTGAAACCTTAATGGACATTGACGTAGGTAAAAAGGTATAAGTTATTCCAGAAATTTAAGAAAACTATAAATAGCCACAAGTTCAGTTTTACGCGCACATTCCACGGGTTTTTCCAGCCACAATACTATTTCCATTTTTCTTCAAACACTTCACACGAATAACTTTGCAACCTCAGCTGCCGAACTACAGCACAACTAACTACACTAACCACTACTAGAACTATAGCACAGTACCAATTTCAAATTAAAGGGGAAAATAATAATAATACAAAATTTATATAGCACAGCTGATTTGACCTTAGATTATGAAATCAATCAAAGAGAATTTACGTACCTAAATAAAATTGTTATTTCTTTTGCGAAAATAAAATGTTTCACTCAGCAATGACTCCGGACGTAACTGAATATCTCTGTCATTGCGGATGTCTTGGATTTACCTACAACAGATTTATTCGGGAGTTCTCCAAACATATAAACTAGAGAATCATTCACTGGAATGACTGTTAGTCATACTACAATCGACATGTAAAAACCAGAGCTTCGCATCCGTATCTACAATGGTGATGTCATTAACATAAATTGATTGCTTCTTTGTGTCACTTAAGTATAGTAACTATCCGCAAACCAAATATCACATCGCAAAATAAATATATTCCCATTCAATAGCTACTAATTAAAATGCATACGACTCACTATTTCTTTAGGCCGTGTAAAAAATTAAATATCTTTAATTGAAAAAACTTCGTTCTTCAGAAGGACGCAAACTGACGCAGGCCGCGTAACTGGCCTAGCGACCCTACAGCTCACAAAGCTACTAGTATACTAACAAATCTCAGTCAATTTCTGCTTGTAGTAACAAATCTTTCTGCTTCGCCTTAAGGTTGACTGGTAGAGAATGCCATACGGCATTAAGTCCGCCTTTTGTACGATAAGGTTTCTTTTGTGCAATAAAGATTAAATAAATAAATAAATATACTTAATGTTAGACTGACCTGGCTTGGATGGTGTCTGTAGAGATGCAGCTTGGTCCCGTGCAGCACCGCCCACTCCTGCTTCCAAGACCGGTCACTCGCGCGCTGAAAACGACACATCTTTAACCCGTGGAATGTTATGACCTCAGGGATATGCATAGCAAATGCAACCCTATGTACATACATGTCGAATACCTATACAAATATCTTATTGACTAATAGCGGAAGGCTCGAGTCGACACTGTCGACAGATATGTAGTTTAGATATCATTATTTTTGTACGTAAAGTATAATGTCAATGTTTTACAATATTTTGGGCAGCTATAATACCTATGATATTAACCTACTATGTTAATGGTAGTCCCATCCAGCCGCCAAGCGGTATGCATAGGTTATATTTTTAATATTATGACTTTATGTTTTGTATTTATAGTTTTACATAAGGTGCAGCGGGCCAATCTAGAGTATCTAGACTGAGAAACTAAAACTAATAGAAAATATGTGTGTTTTTATTGTTTTAGTTTAATGTATAACTATTCACCTTATAGTTTTAATGGTAATTCAATAATTTTATATAAGTAGTTTTCTTTTTAAATTGTTACCGTTTGCCGATGTAGCCGCTAAATAGACATAGTTTAACAAATCGTAAGATCTCCCCCACGAGACAGGCCATGCCTAGTGTGGGGGTCAGCATTAATCTACCAGAGCATGTTTATTATCTGTATTCAGCTTTTTACATCATTTACTAGAGTGCTATTGCCCGTATAGCAAAAAAAGCGCTTTCACAATTTCACCTAGATGCAGATCACCTTAATGTGTGTAAAACACAGAAAATATTTCGATTAGTTTTAATTCTCCGCAGTCTAAGGTCAAGTTCAAAACGAAGCAAAAGTACAAAGCGAAGTAAACTGATCGATAAGTAAGATGTTGCCAGGAATAGAAAAAAATAAATAGTAACGGTATATATCGACAAAAATATGTCGATATATAGTATAACGCTGTACTACCAAACTTATTCCAATGTTGTAATCTATGAGCTTTCAACTTTTCGGCCGCTAAAAGGCTCATTAAGCGGGACAAGAATAGTATTTATAAAATATGAAGTTTAGTCCTTTAAACATGATTAAATCACACCATTTACAAAATCATTTTAATTTGACAAATTCAGAGCATAATATATTACTATTAGATTGAGAAATACTATTATTTCCGATTGTCGATGTTCTTGGCAAGCATCTAATAGTACCCGATAAATGGAGCGAAAGATCGGTAAGTCTAGTAAGGACTTACATAATATCGATATGAACAGCACTGGCCATACTGTGGCAACATTTGTGCATTTTGACTTGTCAAACAACTTCGCCTAATGGTGGATTTCAGTATAGATTGCCCCTCTGCAACTTAATTATTAATACGTGTAAAAACCTAGCCTAGAATTAAAAAGCATAATACCTATAAAACGTTATTACAATACCATAATTGGATGCTGTTATGTAATAGGAATCTAATAGGAAAACCTATAGTAGGTTGACACATTATTGCATAGCAGCGGTCAATTACAATTTAATTCTTCACTTCAAGCACGTTTTACAATCTTCACCAATAACTTAGCATTCTTCTCATTCGGCTCATAGTAGTAGAGTTGGTTCAGGCCTAAGACAGGTTCAGTTTGAATCTATGTCACAAAGGTGTCCAATTTATAGGAATACCATATTTGAAATATCGCTTTAGCCTAGTTGGTAGTGACCCTGCCTTCGAAGCTGGAGGTCCCGGGTTCGAATCCCGGCCAGGGCATGTATTTGTGTGATGAATACGGATATTTGTTCCTGAGTCTTGGATGTTTTCTATGTATTTAAGTATCTATTTATATATATAAGTATGTATATAGTCACTTGGTGCCCATAGTACAAGCTTTGCTTAGTTTGGGACTAGGTTGATTTGTGTAAGATTGTCCAAAAATATTTATTTATTATTATTTATATAATAAACAGGTCACTTACATCTTTAAGGTCGAATATCGCTCGACATGTTAGCGCTGCCGTTGCAGCCGGCCCTCATGACTAATGACCACAAATTGGTCAGAAACATGACGAGCGAAACATGATGTCTGACACTCGGGGAGCTTTCTAATTAAAAGCCTCACCTTTCCATTGCTGACCACCATTTTGATCTGCACGTTCCCCTGAACGTCCCCCTCGATGGCTTCCACCGCGTTCTCCGATGTCCCCTCCCCTTTCTTCTCGGGGCTGTCCCAAAAAAACAAACATTTATTATTTAAGAAACAAAAATATTGACAAGCATGAAATCTTTTAACAGATGTTAAAAGATGTTTTTTAACAGCGGTTGATGGATAGAGATAACGCTATAGCTTGGTTGCGCGTCTCTTTCGTCAATAAAACTGTTCATGATTGTTAATGTTTAGTTTGATTTACTAGTGTTATCAAAAATACACATACAACATAATACAACCCTTAATAAGGCAACTACTATATATTATATTTTTAATGACTTTGAACTTCACAAGATATATAAGTATCACGTTTATTTTCGATGAGTCTGGTATTTAAAGTAGCATATATAATAAATACAAGTTAAAAACCCCGTGATCCAAAATAATAGTATGTTGCCTGGTTAAAGTTTACCGTATAGATATAACTAGTAACTATATAACACTAAGTTCTAAACATTAAACAGCTATTATTAAACACAACATGCCTACGTAGCATACTAAAACTTTGATCCATATAAGAAAGTCCATATCGCATTCTTTGCAGTCAGTCACTGTCATAAGTTGGTAGCACAAGTCACAACTAGAACATATGTATCTGACTGTACATAATCTAAAGCGAACAACCATTCACTCATGCGCTTCATGCGTTACGTTCAAGTTCTAAGTGAATTTGTATTGTGTTTTTGTGTTTAATATTTGCTATGACAGTTAGGAGCCGAAAGTTACTGTGTGTGACTTTAATAAAATTTTGACCGGAATAAAATGAAAATACGCTTTAACAATTTATTGTTATGTTTAATTTATTAAATACCAAACAAAAACAGACATAAGCGTTAGGACTGCTTCCGTATTAAGTTTTTATTCAATTGATAATAGGGCCGCGTATGGACGATTTTGTCCTTACGGGTAATTAATAGCGTATTTTCACTTAGTTTCTTTTTGTTATCTAATGAATCGCAGAGCAAGACTCGACAGTGATCAAATACGGATGTTCCCAGCATCCATGGGGTAACATCTCCACTCGAAAGGCCACTAGCAGCGCCATCTGTTGCTGTAAACGTAAACTATGCACACATTGTGATAAGCGCCACCTAGCGTCGGCTGCCGCAACCGCGACCTCATGCGACGTACCGCACTGGAACTGACGCGTGGGGGTCGAATATGCGCAGCAGCGGCGTAATGTCTTCGGTGAACCGAGGAGGGCGCCATTTGCGGTACACACTGTTTTTATTTCCAATTTTAATTTTACCTATTTTGTTAGTTTTGTTGGCGTATATTTTGTAATTTGTTGCGTGTTGCACAAGAACTAGTACCTATCGAAAAATCATTCTAATAAACGTATTTTGTTATATACCAAAATGTATTGCGATTAAACATATGTTAAAACAATATCTATACATAACATAGACAGGAAAATTCTATCTACAGTTTAAATAGGGGTAGTTACAAATACTACAATATGACATTAACTAAAAAGACAAATCTAAGTTATTAACGGACATTGACAATGTATTCTACCTAAATCTTGCACTAACATATATTATATTGATGTTAGGACCTTGGATGACTCATATTGGAGTATGGAAGACATTAATAGTAGGGTCGATAGGTCAGTAAGCGACCAGCCAATTTGGTGTGCTGGTTTGTGACCACTTGAATGAGTTGATGAACTGAAAGGATATTTTCTAGTTTTTTAAACACCCCAAAAATGCATACAATTCACCGTTTATTTCGGGGCTGTAAAAATATTAATCTCTTTAATTGCAAAAACCACGTCCTTCAGTGGTTGCAAACTGACGTTGGTCGCGTAGTCAGTCTAGTGACCCTACTATCCTTATAAAATGGTTAAAAAAATATGTTTGCAATAAATCAAATTACAATTCATTTTTGCCTAGATATAGAACTGCATGGCCAATCATTTGTGTCATTGATTGGAGCGCAGCTTAATTAATTCCATCTCTCTCTATCGCGGTATATTTGCAACTCTGTTGTAAGAAATAAAAAGGAATATCTTCCATCACTTTCGCGCATAAATTCACCAGGCGTGTGGGTGAGTTGTGAACGTACCTTCTCAGAGCGTGGTGGTCGGCGTCGGGCTCTGGATCGCTGTCCAGGTGAAGCCGGTCTCCCCACGTGGCCTTCAGGTAGGACACGCGTCGCATCGCGCGCTCCTCCTCTGCTGCTAAGGGAATTGGTATTTAATATTATTCGTAGATTATACTTAGCAATGAAAATATAAAAATACTGGATAAAAAAAATTGTATTTATAGTGAACGTATCTTTTGAATCTGAATACCTATCTATGCTCTTTAAGCTATATTACAAGAAGAAAACACGTAAACAACACGTTACATATTAATATAAACAATAGGAAGAGGCCCTTATCTAAATCTTGTAAACTATCTAATCATCAGATTATGGCGCGTAGGTACCGAGTGATTAAAAATGAACCCCGCAGTTTATAAAATAATCATCTTTCATTAGGTTCGCGATACTGTTTATGGTTTAGACAAAACGAAAAATGTTGCGTTTTGCACTTACATTTTATTATTTGCTAAAAAAAATATGATATTGATAAATCATGCTAGAATGCGTATTCTTTCGCTTTATCTATACCTACTCCCCATTGGTCTAAATTCTAAAACAACTCGATATTCGAAAGACGTGCTGCTGGACATTAATTACGTATTGATACTGACCACCAAGTTGAGCATCTTTCTTTTGTCTTCGTGTCACCATGTCGTCAGCAAAACCTGTCGATCGAACACACGTTTAGGAACAGATCGTGCAACATCCAATGACACCATTAGTATATTAAACAACGATGTTCACGAACGATTAGTCGGCATTAGTAGCACACCTAGAAGCACACTCAACGCATTCCGTTAGTACGTGAGAAAAGGTTAGACCGGTCGCTCCCTCGGGTTCCAAAGCAATGTCTGAATGAGGATGGGTAGACATCGCTTTGAAGCGTTCTTAACATAGAACTTGTGGGTAAAAGTAGGTAAGGTTTATTGATCTAATGGCGAAACGGTAGCGTAGCGTTTTGAAAGGGCAACATTGAAAAGTTTTAGGCACTCATGTTATGTTAGACAAGCTCATCAGATATGTGGAAACGCTACACCACAGTCACAGGCTTGTGAAACGGTCACATTTATCAGCGGGAAGATACCACTCATCAGTAGAAAAAAGGTTCTTATCGGAAAGGTCACTGAGCACCAGGCCCGCTTAGTGACTTAAAAAGTACGCACAATCAGATCAAACGTATGAATTAGAATACTAGGGAGCATTAGGCTGAATGAGAACATTCTAAGGGGTGGGAGTGTTGTTGATCGGTACCGTGGCTTAATGCAGTCGCCATCAGATCAAACGCATGGATGTTCAGGAAATTAGCGAGCAGAGGGAGCGAGAGCATTCCAAGAAGAGGCGTTTCGGCGTTGGGACCTGAGTCGGCGGGCGTGCTGGGCGTGGACGGGTCGGCGGGGCTGGCGGCGGCCGACGCATCGCCCGAGCACGGCGCCAGGCTCAGCTGCGTCGGCCGAACGGCCGTGCCATTCACCGCGCCGGGCAGCGATACCCGGTTCATCGCCTCCATTTGCTCCCTGTTCAGCCCCATACGTCTCTTCGCGTGACTGCCATCTTGGAGCAACAGTGCTATTAGAGGTGCTTGAAGCTCCGCGTGATCGCTGCATTGTGCTGAGTTTTTAACCGACATCAAAAAAAGGAGGTTTTGAATTCGGGTGTATCTTTTTTTTACAGTAATAACCGTACGAAGTTCGTTTATAAAATGTACCAGTCGCGATCTATTAGGAGAGTGACAGCAAGTGGTCTAATGGAGATACTGGCACTAATGAACATTTGTGTAACTGAATGTTAGATCATAAGCGATCCATTCCGGATTTATAAGCATACGTAAAGCGGATCTCTGTTATGGGCTTGAATAGATATGATATGTAGTTGGTCACTTTTTTACAGCAATAACCGTACGAAGTTCGTTTGTAAAATGTACCAGTCGCGATCTATTAGGGCAGTGACAGCAAGTGGTCTAATGGAGATACTGGCACTAATGAACATTTGTGTAACTGGATGTTAGATCATAAGCGATCCATTCCGGATTTATAAGCATATGTAAAGCGGATCTCTGTTATGGGCTTGAATAGATATGATATGTAGTTGGTCACTAAAAAACGCAGCACAATTTCGGTGACATGTTTGATAATCAGACGATTGTAGTACTTACCAGTAATTTAAGATACACGACTATCGTTCTTATTATATGAATAACAAATTTAAAATTAAAGTGTGGTGAAGTGAAGATTGTGTTCGATTAAAATAATAAAAAAAAAAATTTACTTAGGTTTCATTACCTGTGGCATGATGTCTTCTAATAGTTAATCCTTCACTGCCTGTACTGTTTGACCTTGTTCGCATTTGAACCGTTTCTGTTTCTGAAAGAAAATGCACATCGAATTATTTCGGTGAGACTATGGAAACAAGTACAATAGGAGGAAAAAGATCAGAATGTCGCAACCCAATGCAGTTCCCTAACAGGCAACCAACGATACGATCTCCTCCAATGAGAGACAGATTGAGAAGATGCAATTTTCTTGCGCTGCTTACGAATAAATTTTTAAACTATTATTTGTTAGATATGTTAAATAGAAACTTACCGGGAACATATTTTTCAGGTGGAGGACAATGTAGGTATTTACTGCCGGTGATCATCAACTGGTTTCCTGACAAGCTGCCTCCAAGTGCTATTTCATGCTCTAAATCTGTAACAAAACAAAATACTTATGATACCTGATTTAAAACATTCATCCGTGAAATTGAGGTTTATACATATACATATATTTTAATAATTAAATATTAGAGGCTAAAGAGAACTAACCCCATAGTAAGTTTAATAAGGTTTATTAAGGTGATTCCCAGAAAATACCCAAGACTCAGTAACAAAACATTCATGTTCAATGCTCATCACACAAATATTCGAAGCCAGGATTATCAATAACATATCGAAGCAGGGTCACTAACTACTAGGCTAACCCCGTTTGTAGTGTGTGGAAAAAAAGCTAGTCATAAAGAGTTCATCGTGATAATCAGTTCAACATTTTTTTATATATTAATTCAGCTATTCAATGTTCTTTTTCTAGTGCCTTACATTGCTGGAGTCCTGGACGACCTTGTTTCGAACTTCTTCCTGCACAGCGCCACGCTCGGCGCCAGGCGCGTAGTGAACTTGCGCGCGACCTCCGTGCGCCGCTCATATGTACTATTTGAGCTAACCAATGGAGATTTTTCCTAGTGCCTTACCTTGCTGGGGTTGTACATCGAGCGACCTGGCTTCTCTCCTGGACGACCTGGTCTCGAACTCCTTCCTGCGCAGCGCCACGCTCGGGTCCAGGCGCGTGGCGGACATGCGTGAGAGCTCGCTGCGCGCGACCTCCGTGCGCCGCTCATCACCGCCCCGCGCTTCCTCTAGCTGCCGCGTCCGCGCCGTCACTAGCTGAAGCTCCGGCACTGGGTACCTGGAAACAGAAATACGTAGATAAGAGTTAGTATCTATATCAGACGCATCATTCATCAAATTGAACAAGACCGCTACAACAGTAACATAAACATTCTCTAAACTAGTCTGCCCGCTCTGGGCTGGGAAAATTTCAGGAAGCTTAGGCAAGCTAGATGAAGGGTCATGTCATTTAGCAGGAAGTAAAAGGAAAACTTAAAGTCAAGCATAAGTGGAGGAGATTTAATGCACTGATTTGCTTTCTTGGGCGGGGAAACTAGAAAACATTTGACTATGCGTGAAATAGACTACGTTACGTTCATATTTTATAGTAATTATTACCTGCTATCTGTGTTACTCGTCGACGCCGCCTCCTGGTATTCTGGAGAGGATCCATTATTCATCGACCCATTACTGCTTGGCGCCGTCTCCTGTATCTTGGATAGGGTTGCCACAAATTGACTCTTGTCCTGTTTTAGCCTCTGTTTGTCGTTTGAAGTTCCATTCACTTCCCCGTAACCGCTGTACGTTCCACTGTCGACGCTCGCCGAACAATCATCTCTCTTGAGTTCTTGTGTGGGTAACGATGGTGGTGGTGATGCTGCAAGAGGTGGGGATGAAGGGGGTGGCCACGCCGGTTTCTGTAACTTCTGTGGCCTGGCGTAGAACTCCTTTTGTTTAATGGGCGGTGGGACTTCGGGGGTGACCCAACCGGTAGGTTGGCTCGGTCGTCTGAGGAAAGCCTCTTTTTGTTCGAGACTCTTTCGTATTCGGGATAAGATAATCGAGTCGTCTAATTCTCTGCCGGTTAGGGTTGAGTTCGAGTCGAAGGAGCCGAGGCTGTCTTTGCTTTCTGTGGCCGATGATGGTAGCGATGTGTCTGATTCTCTTCTAATACTGAAAAATTAACAAATATTATGAGCACACGAGTATTTCAGTTTCTAAGGAAAATCTTATAATTCAGAGATATTTACCTATCATGCAACAAATGGTGGGGTGTGGTGGGAAGTCGTGGCATGTCGTACCGCGAGGGTGCCAACGACGCCACGCTCGCGTACTCCGGATCCTCCCGGCGAGGCGCCTGTGGGGCCGGCAGCGCAGCCCTAGGCCTGCGATACGCATCGAACAGGCGCGACTCATGTTCCGTTATCGGCGCCGGCATTTCAGCGTGCCGTTGGTTCGACTCGGGATTGTAGGCGGCTTCGCTGAAATACTGGAAGCGCATCAGGCGTTACTATTACTGACACGTCTTTCATTAAATGTTAATCAGTTAATTAACTCCCAAGAACATTTTAGAGGCATTTAATGCTGCACAGATAGCCGATCAGCTAACCTGTTATCGCCACCGAAATATCAATGGACGTAGCATATACACTCACCCTTTGCAACAGATCGTGGTCCCTCGGCACCACCGTCAGCCGGAGCGAGAAGGGCTCGCGCTGCGCCAACTGCACGACCCTCGCGTACGGCGCGCGGCTCCAGCCGCCAGCCACCGGCTCCCCGTTGACGGCCAGCACGCGGTCGCCCGCGCGCAGCCCCGCCGCCGCCGCCGGCCCGCCCGGCCGAACGGACTTCACGAAGATCGTGTCCATGGGAGCGCCGACCGCGCCCACCGCGAGGTGGCGCGCATCCTCGTATAGCTCCTGGAAATAGATATAAGACTAATTTCAGGCTACGTTTCACCACTTTTAAGGAAAGGCCATTCCATTGCCAATGACCCCCTCTAACACGCGTGAGTTAACCATCTCGCGCTCTACTGAAGCTTTGCGCGGAATTTCGTAAATATTCAGTACATTTTAATTGATTATTAGAACACTCAAATCAAAAAAAAATATATCAAAACATTTATTCTGCAAATAGGCCTCAAGGGCACCTTTAGAAGTCAAAATCTATACATCTAGGTACATCAAATAAAAATAATACAATAATCAAAGTATCATTAATTAAAATGTAGTGTTACATGTCAAAAATAAGACTAAGAAACTAATAACAATCGAGATTTGTTAGATCACTATGAAAAATCTATCCGGTAACAAAATATTGTTAAAAAAATAAAAAAGCTATCCATTTTGTAAAAAAAACATATCACTGTCGTTGATAATTACGAAATCTGCAGCATGAAAGTTTATTTTTACGATGATATTTAGGATTTTTTGTTGTAACTCAGCAGCTGACTTTAGGGATGCTGTGTTGTTAATTGATGCAAATGAATTAATAAGAGTACTAACCTGCAGTGAATCTGGCGGGTAGACGACCAGATGTCTCAAGGTGAACCCGAAGCCGTGCCTGGCGTCGGGCCGCTGGATGAAGATGGTACGCGGCGCGGCGGAATGCGAGGCGGATGGCGCGGGCGCAGACGTCGGCGGGGGCAGGGCCAGCGGGGGATGCGCGATCGGTGGGGGCTGTGGAAAACAGGAATAATAACATTAATTTATGTTGGTATTCGAAGTTAGTACAAGGATAAAACAATTAACAAATTCAAGGGGCCTGTTTTACAAACGCGATTTAGGCGGGGCTAAAACGCACACGCCTGAATATTAAACAGCAATCCTACTCTCTGACGAGACACAAATGCGTTTCACTTTGTTTTATACATTAAGTATTTTAATAACGTAACAACTAAAACATCAAAATTTTATTAGGTATGCAGTTTAAACCGTTGAAAACTTTACCTCAGTGTTACGAATGAGGCTAAACCTTTGATCAAATGATTAAAAGTACACAACAGTCAAGAAACTATTACGATGCCAGAAAATAGCAAATAAGATGAGATATAATGTATAAATGCACTTAGGTATTACAGTAATTACGCTTGGTAGTTATTTTACATCAAATTAATTTAGATACGTTTGCATTGATTGAAAATACTACGCAACAAAGAATAGAATTATGGTCAGCAGAGCCTTGGTCAAAAAACCAACTGTTTAGGGACAAAAGAAAAAAATAGGTCCAATAACAATCTATTGTAACCGTGTTGTGCGCAACCACGCATTGTTATCTAACGATAAAAACTATGTTTACTTACTACGGAGTTATTTTGTACAATACTATTGGAGGTTTTCCGTGCCAAGGCCAGTAAAGCTCGCATTTATTTACAAATAGTAGATTGTTAACCAAGGGTTGAAAGCGACCCATATCACCCGAGATAGCCAATAGTTCAAGGGTGAAATGGGTGCTTTCATCCGAGTTAAACACTCTACTTTTCATTTCGACTATGAGGAAAATAAATGCGAAATAAAAGTGGATTCAGTAATAAAACATGCGCTGCAGTAATGCAGCCCGCGTGGTGTCGGGTCAGAATTGCACCACCCCATATCATCCGGTGGGTGTCGTAAGAGGCGACTAACGGAGAATATCCAGGGAACGGGCAGCAGCGTTCCCTGAAGGTCACACCTATTATTACTGCGATCCCCAACCCGCCTGCCAAGCGTGGGGATTATGGCAAAACCCCCCCAATTGGGGGAGGCCTATATCCAGCAGTGGATGTCTTCCGGCTGAATGATGATGAAAAATTGAACTTTCCGAACAGGATAGATGAAATGAAATACGTGGTTGAAATTATGATACAGGGAGAAATATATTTTCAAAGCCTGATTGAGAAATCAATTAATTTGGTCTACGATTGCTGTGCTGCAGTTCATAGTAATATTTTTTTAAATTTAGTTGCAATGCAAACATCGTCGGTAAAACAGTGTCATGATAGACGCTCATTTTCATTATATTCGATACTAGAGATAAATCACAAACCACAATATCATATTGGGATAAGAGAGATTATTTCGTGTCAAGTCTTTTTCAGGAAAAGTATACGTATCTCAAAATATAAAAAGCTAATATTATTATAAAGGTAAAACGAGGTATATTTCTATTCGTGTAAACTTCACAGCAATCATTTTCAGAGGCTCTAATCGAAATTAAAACCAGTCTGAATGTTCGTAGGAAAAAGGACACATATTACTACCTACTGAAAGCATGTCACTTACCTCATTCTACCAGGTGTCATAATCCGTGCTACAGTAATCTACAAGTCCAGCTTATCAGAACAGGTACGGGAACTAATTTACCGAGAACGAGTGACACCGGCAGTCACAACTCGAAAAGCGAATAGCGGATGTAATAAATATAGTGCTGCTACATCTTCGGAGTCACTAATCTTCCATGGAATAGCCTGAGGGAGGATTGACGATGACATCTTTAACGAAGGACGAAGGATATAAAAGTAAAGTTTTATGATAGCACTATTGTGACTTGCAATTTAATTGTAGGGATATCTTTCAAATCGATTTAATGGGATGATTAGTAGAGGAACACCTAACAGGCATTATGAAAATTAATGCGCGGTATGAAAATCAGCATTGGTGAAGCTGAGAAACAAAAAATATGTTGTTATTCATCATATAGTATGATCAACATAACAACATAAGCCTTATTCTGGCCATAAACTCTTGTCGGACGCGAGATCACCACTTTTCACTGTTTACTGCCAATCTTTTCATTTCTTCTAAGAATTAAATGATGTACATTTGGCTAAAGCCGCAATCACGTACAATAGGAGGGCCACCGTGAACCGAAAACGATGTATCTCTCTGTTTGTCGCTCGAGAGGGCTAGTACGACAGAGGGGCAGATACGTTACCGGTTCACGGTATTCCGTCACGCTACATATTGCGCTCCACGCCGCGTGACCGGTTCAAGCGGTTATAAGCCGTTTCCCGCCTTACTCTGAGTTTTCTAAACAGTCAGATGAAATAATCACCGTTGCTACTGATTTTTGCCCTCAAAAATTAAATATTATTAGTAGTATATGTGAGACATAGCAAGGGGACGGACATTTCTATCAATCTGTTAATTGCCTGTTCTTTAAGATTATGAGATCTTGCGCGACCACATCCCTAGCGTAATGCTGCTTTTACCGCCCACGGCCGTCAACGCGGATGATAGTCCAGATAAATAGCGGATTAGTCGCTAATCATACTAATGAAGCGGATTGTAAAGCATGGTTACACCGACAAATGCAAAAGGCATTAACGATGTACGGCGCTCATACGTTGTTACCTACAGTGTATGGCTTTCGACGCGTTGCGTGAGGTAATTCAAGCCACGGTTTTATTCCCTTGCGATAAAAACTATTTTTAAAATCGTGCAACTGCGAAACGGATTGTTAACGTACATTTCAAAAATAGAAATCATGTCTTTATCCCTTCGCAATAAAGGATATTTATAAATATTTATACTTGCACAGGCAACTTTATAAATGGAGTAAGCGTCCTTTACGATGACAGTCGTATATTAAAGCCGGTCAGGATTATTTTAATAAGCGTCAACGTTGTCAGTTCGTTAAGTCTACTTCAACTTCCATTGGATACGCAAGGATGTGGACAACATGCCATGACATCTATCTATGTTTAAAAAAAGGTTTTCCACAAGAGTCCATAGTATTATAAAATACGAAAGTCATTCTATCTCCCTATCCCTATCTACTTCCCTATCTCTATTTCTCTATCTTCCTGTTCACGGCTAGACTACTGAACCAATTGATGTTTGGCATGTCGAAAGCTTAAGCCGTAAGTATGGGCATAGGCTATTTATTTTTTGTAAATTACCAAATAGGGGATTGAGAACGACCGAATCCGAAGTGAGCACCTTCATAAGCCCACTAGTAGACATAAAAATCCAGTTAACGCATCGAAACCGTACAACCGCAGACGCATCGAGTTACTGCGATTACGGCGCGATCAGATTCACTCTTTTCCGGCTTTGTAAGGTTTTTTGCAGCTGCCTGCGGAATTGGTTTCGAGCAGTTTGATCAACGCTCGTCTTCCGGCACCGCACCGATAACATTTATTAACATTCCTTTCGTATGTCGTATGTTCCTACATGGAAGTGAAAAATAAATAATATACTCAGTAAAACAGATTCTATTGAAGACTGCATGAAAGCTAACATGCAAGCAGAACAAGCTGATAATTAAAATCGTGTTCTGATTAGGAAAAAGTAGAAGAAATTTAATTTTTTTTTGACGCAATAAATTTTTGGCCTTTGTTTGGACAGTTGGCTGACTTGGACGACCTGCCCCATAGAAAAAAAAATTTTGCGTCAAAAAAATTTTTCTTCTACTTTTTCCTAATCAGAACACGATACCAAATGTGCCCTTAAACGGATCCTCACTAGTTTTGTTACACCCTGTATAAGTGCATAGGATCCCAATGATGATAATCATTAATCAATAATCTTTCAAGGATATTTTTATTAAATTAAAAATATAGACTTAAGGACCTTAGTCCTTAGGTTGATTGGAATGTGATTTTCCTTACTAACGATGACAGTTAGATATACCTAAGGTAAGTTTTACACTTTACATAATCAACTAGCAGGTAAGTATAAGTCATAGAGCAATGTGTATTGTTATTGCTATGCAAGCAATCGCACAATAAAATAGGCCTTATGAAATTAACGTAACGTACAGGATACAACGATGTTTCTATAGCATAACTCCCATTAGCATACTGATATTACTGATATAACGTATTAATGATGGCAACATGAGCATGCTATTTCCTAGTTCTGAACCCTTATTCATAACGCACCGGTGTCGGTATCATAAACATGTATACTCTTTTCGATCTTATCTATATGCAATTAAGTCCTAGGATGTATACGTGTTTGTGATTGGACCTCACCAGGCGGACCAGTCTCAGTGAGACCCCCGATTACGCGTAATTATTAAGAATCGAGGCGTCAAGAACAAGTATACTTATTAGTGGTGAGCGGTAAAAGATGTTTTGAATAGTACAACTGAAGCCCGTAAATCATGCAACTTGACAACAAATTGCCTCGCCGGGTCAGCCTTTGACTAGTAATAGGTATTTAAATTTATTGCTTAGCGTCAACAGTTTAGCGGGGGACCAATAAAGTTTATTTTATTGGTATGATTAGTTACTTGTCTGTTTAACACTGAGCACGTAAGGTAATCTTCAGCACTAGGTAAGCCATTGCATATGATATGAATTAGGTAGTTAATTGAAATGAATTTTCTCAATTAATTTCGTAAAACAGTGAAAACGAACAAGGCCATTCAACTGTGGATATCAGGCAATTATTAGTACTTGAACTAAGCTGTGTTGAAGGGAAGTGGATGTACATTACATCCCCTAGGAACATTAGCAAGGAAATTAATTGAATAATAAACATCGTTAGCTTTCAGAGAAATACAATTCTACAACGGCACAGCAGCAGTACCAAATGCGAAAGTCCTATAAAATGGTCAACAATATTACCTGTGATAATATCTTCGCGATTACATCCCATGAAACTTTCCTTCGGATTGGTAATTATGTAAAACGGTTATGCTAAGTAAGTCCGCGGGGCGCAATATAGTTGAAAAAAATCAGTAAATGGCTGATAACGACTGTGTTTGCCTCGAGTACGGCTAGCCCATGTCTTGGCATCAAAATAATAACACGCCTAGTGCAAATTACATGCATTTTAGCACGATCGACCTACTATTTTTTGTAATAGTGATGCCGCTAGGGATGTCAAGTTATATATATTCAAGAACATACAGGCGCGAATGCACTGGTAGGCCACGAACGCACTGGTATGGCGTCCAAATTATTTAGTAATCACAGTCGCGTCGCCATTCGCCCATCCAATATAAGCTGTAGGGCTATTAGCGATGCGAATGTAAGTTATATTCCTTTACTTAATACTTAAAACCCGGTGGCCATTTTTCCACGGCAGTTCTATAGACCGCGCGAGCGATTTCAAACCAGATCAATTTAGTGATAAGATCTCTCCCACAGTTATTAGCAATCTCTAGAAAACAGTTACCGAACGGGATTGGTGATTGACGACCAGTGGAAACCTACTCTAGTTACTTGAAAGGTTTGCGGTAAGGGATTTTTATTTAATGGAATATTGGTAGCACTTGACAAGCAATATGAAATAACATTAATTGTTACAATTCGTAAATACGGATAGATTTGAGTACCAAGTAAATACTTTTCAAAAGAAACTAAAGTCAAACCGACAAAAATGTATAATTTCTTCGTTATCTAGGTCTATTGTTATATTATTACTGATGAGAAATAGTTTGATGTATGTTAGATTACATCACTTTCAATAAACTCAGAAATCAAGATAAAATATTCATACGTTAGACAGTTAAACTTCCGTACAAATATGCCGTAAATCAAATGGTCATAAAGTTAAGCGATAAATATTCACTTTAACGATTATGTAAGAGGTAATTTGCTGGTTTATCTCCCGGAAATCGATGCAACATAACACATAACGAACATCGAGCCGAAAGTCTCAGGCGCAGCTTAACTCGTAGCCGCCACTTCTCACATTTCCTTGCACTGATAACATAATTAAATAAACCGACACGGCTCATTATCCAACAAGACTATTTGTTTACCACTTAATAATAACACGCTCTGACAGCGTAAGTGAATGGAAAATGAATATTAAAACTAAAAACATGTAATGCTGAGTAATTGCAGTCGGTGCATATGTCATCTCTGAATTATTTATTGGCGTGTTAAAGCTTCCGTGATATGTTATTTTTCTTGTAATTGTACGTAATTAGCGGAGGTCGGGCGGCTGAAGGTCGGGCTAAGTCCGGGCCTTATAAGGGCGTCAGCGATGGCGGGCGCCGGCGACACGCTGGCTGTTGCGACATCTCATCATAGACTGTCTAGTAGGCTTTGCAAACCTAATGTCATATTAAAATATTGTGTATCATGTGAAGTGTATACAGTTATGAAAATCGAAACGGGTACCGTTTTTGTACGGTCCACATACCGCACATTGCCATCTTAGCAAAATTACCTTCGGTCGAGTAAACTATTAAAGTACGCGTCAGTACACGTTTATAACTAGCACTCAACACGAGTGTTCTCATTCACACCATCATTCATAATATTGCGCTTTTATAGTAATTTCATATTGTATCAATAAAGTGTTTACTTTGACTATATTAGTGAGTTATCATTACATCACGCAAAGAACTACTTGGTGTGTGTGGCACTAGCAGCCCATACAGTTTTCGTTTTTGTCGTAATGACAACAAGGGATAGAAATGTACTTGCTAAGGTACGTTACTTTTACTGTACGTGCTGCTGTTGGTTCAAAGACTTAAACAACCACGAGGGAAGCTGTATTAGCTGTCGTAATCGAAGGCGACCACAAAGGTTGTAATAGGTAATCGCCCTATAGTGATGCAGTGGCCGTTGATATTTACTAGCACTCACACCTTTTATTTATTCCGTTTAATTTTGATTTCGCTTAACTTTCAAAGTAAAGCAAGTTGATTCGTCTGTGTATAAGCCAAAAAATCACCGGTGGTTACGTCTGTCTAGATTTAGAAAAGACGCATATTTGCAAATCGGCTTTAGGTACCTAAAGCCGATTTGCAAATATGCGTCTCAGTACTAGACATGACTTTAGTTTAAAATTATGGGTTACGTCAACGAACTATTGATTATCATAACTAATTGCTATTGAGAAACAGAATAAAGCCTCAATAGCCATTAAGATTATTTTAAAACCTATCTCAACTTAAAATCGTAAGACATACGAGCATGAAATCGCAGTTCAGTATTGCACAAATCAAAATAGGAACAATAGATTGCACAAAGTTACAATTTCCAGCAGCCGTTTGCAAAAGACAACGTGCGGGCCTCGAAACGGAATCTTACGGTTGCACGGATTTTATGCCTCATAATATTTAAATATGTCCACGGCGTGAAATGGCGGCTCAAATGTCACGCTCCGGGCCATTTGGCGGTGCAGGAAACGTGATATTTTTGAGGTTCTAGCTCACCTGAATAATGACAAGCACTGTTGCAGTGACACGTGCCTCAAGGTTGTTGGGTTTATTTTAGTTTTGCGGTGCACGGCATTGCGTCACGAGGCTTAGGGAGTATTGAGAGTGCATCTATTTATAAAATATCACTCAATTACTTAAGGCTGGTTGCTGTATACAATCTTCTATCGTAAGTTACATGTGTTAAAATTCTATATTAAGTTATGGAATGGGTGGCGATATTAGTTTCAGCGCCAATTTAACTAAATTGGTTCAATATTTTCTACCCATGCTTGGCTCGCGTAAACCTCGTCTGAATTTATTTTAAAAAACCTTGATTTCATGAGATTCCTGTTAGTAAAGTAGGTAAAATGTAAACGTATCGAAAATATTTGGCATCGACATTATATATAGACGTTATTTAAAGTGAGCGCGGCAGGAAGCAGTTCGCTAACCTTATTAGCACTCAATAAATAGTTATTACCTGTCAGCAACGCAATAATTGCAATATTACGGTGTCAGTTCCAAAACTTAAGCACCAGGAATCTGGCCGAGGCCGGTTGCGCAATTTTAGAGCATAAGCATTAGACATAGACATAGAAATATTTAAAATATAAAACTCCCGTGAGTTTCAGACTTAGGGTCGGTTGCACTAACATACGATCACAGGCCGGTCATCGTCAAATACATCGCCGGCAGCTGTCATCCCATAGAAACTTGTCAAACTTTTCATACAATCAGATTTTAACGAACACCGCTTACGATTACAGACGGTTTGGTGCAACCCCCCCTTATTGAATTGGAATAAACGGGCGTTGCGGCTGGTTCTCATGATTAAGGGCCACGTATTGGTCCGAAACATGTCTAGCAATATTCGACCTAAAAGACGTGAGTGACCCGTTTATTATATTTCAATAGAAATATTTCATTCAACATCACAAGGCGTGACTTAACAGTAACAGTTACATGGACAAGTTAAGTTAAATCCCAACTATCCCCGTCTCTGGCTACGTGCCTGTTTCCAGGCAGACCACACGATTAGTATATTACGAGTATCTCCAAGCATGTGCCAAAATAAAATGACCGCTCTGAAATTAACGGGACAAGGTCCTATGACCTATACATAAGGCACTGATATTATCGTATTACGAAAGCTCTATTAATTTATGCTCTGATATATATGCTGAAATAGGAACTGTTCAGCAGGGCTCGGAAACCGGTTTCGTCTTCATATAATTAACCGGTTAAAAATTTCGGTTAATTGCGTTTTACGATATGTTTTCGTACTTTAAATCATTTATTCCATAGATGAAACTAACAAAAGCAAATCTTAAAATAAAAATGGAGATATGAGAAGTACTTTAGGAAATATTTCCAAAATAGTAAAAACCGAGCCCTGCTCTTCAGTTAAGGGGCGCCATTTCGGAACGCACTCTTGACGTTTTGGGGTGTTTGGAATTTAGAATTGTTTTGGTTGCTGATTTGCAACATTCTCAGCGACTACGTTGTTTATTTAATCGTATGACAATTATATCGAACCGTGAGATCAACTATGTTATGAATGGCATATATAGTAACAATATCAATATATGACTACATTGTAGTATTCCGTTTTGGAAGTTCGAGACCAGAACTATTTAGTTGCTCGTACTATCAGCATCAATGTTAACTGACCGTTTTTTTTAAATTATTTAATAAAACTTAAAACTTAAGAAGATATGTAATATCTGCCAAATTGCATAGCAGTTTGTCGGCAGTAAACCAGTTTGTGAACCTTATTGCAAAGAGATAAGGTCTACCCTACCAATGGCCAGTCAACTGTTGCTGCTGATAGTACAAATATAGTCTAGATACAGGTAAATGGCAATGCGCATTCCTCTGTACCTATCACCGGTTGTCCAATTAAGGGAAGTGAATGTTTGACTGCTTATACGTACAGAGCCTGCGATAGATACCTGCTAAATCAATCGGTCTAATAGCCGTGATCACTTCCAGCCATGTAATTGATTGGGTGAATTCTGGAATTCCTTATACTGTTACCCTTTTATAGAATGACTTAACTTTAATTACCAATTGATACTTGTTTAGGAAAGAAGCCGGGACGGGAGACTCGACCACACGCCGCGTTTAAGCAATCTCTGGCAAGGGCATATCCAGAACTCACGTGAGATTTTTTTGGCCCACGTTTAAACCCGCGCCCTCTCCCTTGGTGATCTTTGGTGAGGTTCTAGGACCCCTCCCCCCCCCCCCACACGAAACCTCGCGTGTATTTTTTCACTATTAAAAATTTTGACTGAAATGGTATTGTGTTAGTTGATATTGTATTTATTTTATGCAAGCGCTCTAAAATTTTTTTGACTTACGAAATGATGATTTATATTTCTCGGTTTTGTAGGTACAGGAAAAAAATACACGTGAGGTCTACGGTGTACCCCCCCCCCCCCCCCCCCCCCCTCCCCTAACGTGATCAGTCGTGAGGTTTTAATAACCCCCTTTCGGAACCTCGCGTGATTTCTGGATAAACCTTAATCCTAAATAGACTTACTTTGCGTAGTTTAGAATTGTTATTTGGAGCACCATAATTAGCTAAGTACTAGTGGCTCGTTTGCAAGCCAGAGTTGAAGTCGGCTTTATCCATGGACTAGAACGAAGTCACTTATAATTAGACATACCGATGAGAATCAAGTCGGTTATTGGTGCATCGCCATGGCTAAGCACCTACATAATTCCTTAAATGATAGACTAACGTCTATTCGATGCACGCGTAATTTAGCGATTGTATTTCTAACTATGTTATTGTTCTCCCTCACTCGTATCGTTCAGAACGAGACGCGAGATAATCTGAGCGTGTAGGATGCAGCCCTAAGTCATGATGCATTATTAAAGTGCGTTGAGCGCGTCTTAATATCGCTAATCTTGAGCGATGCGTGAGAACCTCTGGATCTCAAATGGGTATAGCTCTAAAGAATGCTTCGAGTTTCTTAGTAAAACGTTATGCAATTATTTTCTAAGGCTTTCCCTGGCCTGGTAATGGGGTGCATACGTATTACAAATGCGTGTTAGAATGGTTATAATATTTTCCCAATTAAATACAAATATAAATTAAACCAATTAAATTATAAAAGTAAAATGTGTTTGTTACTCAATCACAAAAAATGGCTACTTACACGGATTGAGATGAAATTTTGTTTAGAGATAGTTCACTGCCTAAACAACGACACCGGGAAAATACTAGTTCATAATAAATTCGATAATTATTTTCGTACACATAACACCGAACGTGTTTCGTTTTCATAAGATAATAACGTGACTAGCAAAGTGTGAATTATAAGTATATGCATATAATGAAAATGAAAGTGGGAAGCATGTTTATATCTATCTATCTATTATCATTTCTTAATTGATAATGTTTTCATTGGCATAAGTTACATAATTTTAATATTACGTCTTTCTCTTTAATAACTTTGAAATACTTAGTGTAACACTACAATAATGTAAGTGACATGCAAAGAATGTTATATACAAACAGTAAATGATGAAATCGTTAGTTATGCGGCCTGATTTGAAGCCTATGCCAATAATCTTTAAAAACATACATGTACCTATACCTACTCTAGTATATACACTATAAGCTGATGTATTGATACCCAATAAATATATTTTCATTTTCATTTTCATTTCATTTTCAACAAATGAAGAATAGAGTCAAGAATAAGAAGAAAGGGTTTATCTACATACATCAACGAACACGATACAAAAAAAGCTTAGTAAACTACGGTTGTATTGGCCATGAACACACCGTCATTACCGGTCGTAAACGGCGACCGCACAGCGTTTGTGTAAAAACCAATAATCAGCCGCTACTTTCGATTTCGACCAATCCCGTGTCAGCTCTCACCGCCGATTAGCTGTCATTTGCCCGCTCTGTTATTATTTTGATTATAGAACGAGCGCATGTGACGATCGCACCGGTTAAATGCGTTATTCTAATTAAGGAGTTAGAGTATCGATAGATATGCTCACTTTCAATTTTGATGCATAAGGAGTTAAGTTAGTGTATCACGACGTAATCGACGTGCGTAACCGCTCTAAACTACATTGACTTGCACATAATGTTTATCGCACTGCAAGTACTACAACCAACCATTTGATCGCCTCGCGTAATAACTCGCGTTTAGTGGAGCTAAGGTTTTATTTGCGTGAGGCTAATGATGGAGTAAAATGAGAATCTCTACATAGGTATAAAAATAAATGCAGGTACATAGAACATGAAAATTACTTAATAATATGTGACTTCATATCACACGCAATGTCAGTTTTAATTTTCTTATACCGTATTAATTTTATTATAATCGTAGGAAACTTCCAGTTTGATCGTTAACTGTATAGTGGTTTCGATTTCTAAGATTTATAAGAAACTAGCGACCCGCCCCGGCTTCGCACGGGTGTAATGTTGATGCATGTATTATACATATAATAAAACCACATAAAAATCCGTTGCGTAGTTTTAAAAATCTAAGCATACATAGGGACAGACAGGCAGCGGAAAGCGACTTTGTTATATACTATGTAGTGTGGTGAGTATACTATATAATCGTATTACTAACCTAGGGCGGTAAAACAAAGAATATCTCAGATCGCAGGTATTTTAGCCTGAGCCGAAGGCAAGGGCGATAAATATGCGATGTGAGGCTTTCTTTATTACAGCCCGTGTTAAGTACAAAATTTAATTTTTCCTCCTGCCCAGGAAGTGGGGTTTTCCGGGAGCGTAGCGTGCGGTAATTGCCACTTTATGGCCAGGTGTGAAATAAAACATTTTATATAGTTTTCTAGTAAGTAACACAGTAAAGATCGAGCACAAGTAGTTATTAAATTTGTCGCTAAACACAAATTGGTAACTTACCTTAAACAAAAGTAATGTGCGTGCAGATTTTCTAAAATAAAACACTACTGACGGCTGAGCCTTGAGTGGTTGGCGTATGTACTAGTTATTACTAATTTTGTGACTGTGGCTTAATAAGTATATACTGGCTATTGAACGCACAGAATGTAAGGCACAGACGCCGAATTGACAACATTTATGAGGCAGCAAATCAATGATACAGATTTCTGTCTGCTTTGCAAATTAACTAAGTTATTAGTGGGACAGCCAGTCACTTTATTAACCACTCGTAGCCACTATCTGATAATGTCAATTACGTTGTACCCGCCAGCTATTTGAAACAGTTATTATCAAGGGCTTAGAACTAATAGTATTGATGTATTATCTAAGTACATAATTGGACGTAGTGTCGAGTTCAGGGTGATTGTACCATCGTGGACAGGGATTGTGGATCCACTCGACAAATGTTCGCAACTTGGGCGTGTCATGCAAATCGGAAATGATACGACATCGGGTAACATCTCTCATTCATTACACGGCTAAATTACGAACAATGGCAAGTGGCTTAACGAAACGAAACCATTTTTCTATTGCAAAAAAAAAGATAGGTAATACATTGAATGAGAATACACACATTGTATTTCGAAATAATACCTGAAAGAAAATAAAGATTTAGCTTTTTACTTGTTTCTGTAAAAAGCTGGTAAAACAGTGGTAAATACCATTATTGCGTACAAATCATATTTGATTTTATTATATTTTATCCGTGTAGTGCCGGGTTAGAATAGCACTTCCCCCTTTCTTCCCGTGGGTGTCGCAAGAGTCCACTAAGGGAATCAGGTTGTAGTGTATTATGGCTAGCAATCTATCACTGCAATATTACATTTTCTCCATCTTTAAACCTACAATTGATCAATGTGGCACTTTCATAAAAATTAAATAAACATGATGAACCATTGTGTTACTTGTTTTATACATATTTACAGTAGTACGATAATATTTACCAAAACTATAGAAATTGATACTGTAAGTGAACCCTTTTCTCAATCACAAAACAAAAATGAAATGAGGGCCAAGTAATCCACAATGTGCATTTTAAGAAGTATCGAAAACTTATGTAAAAACACATAGTACGTATATATGAAAAACTTATACGTACATGAAAAAATTATACCCAGAGATGGTTACATATTAATAAATTGGAAAATGTTGATCATGCGATCGGATTTAGATAAAATTTGGCATAAGTAGCACATCATCTGTAAAGAATGGAAGTGGATACGAATATTTTCATCAAGGCATTTTGTAATGACGACTCTGGCATCAAAAGCCGTAAACTACACCGAAGGTTCAACCGTCGAATGCTCTCACCGATAATATTTACGTCGAATATCAACCAGCTATCGTTTGAGACCGATGTTTCGACGTAAATATTCGCGCGTTTGATTCATCTGTGAAACGCATTCGAACTAATGAGACTAGTCGTAATGGCTGCCCTGCATGACAGGCACGCGTTGACTGCATGTCACTCTTGTAATTGTATATACTTGTGTGTAATACGTTGGTGCAATTTCCTTTAAGTCTCAGACATTTTCACTGAACGTGAGAGGCTGTTAAAAAAATGTACGGTAACGCTGTAAATGCAGGAATATGTATGTGGTTCGTTTCGAGAGTGCTTAGACAGGAAAATATCACACCTAACGTGACATGTACCTATCATTAAAAACCAAGATTTTAGTTTGCTCAAGGCAGCCTTGTTATAGTAGTAGTGCCTTGAAAATATGTGCTTGGTGGTGGTCAGATTTAAACCGTGCATATATTATAAGTAGTATATAGTAGTAAAACTCTATATTGTAGTACAAAAATTGTATAAAAATACAACAGAGATGATTTACAAAAGGCCACAAGGCCACGGTTTTACTAAAAACGATCATCATCATCATCATTTAATGAGAAACCAGTAATGCCAACATTTAATACATAATAATTAGGTAATTTATTGTCGCAAAATAGACATATTTGAATTGCGAAGTTGCGTTTGACCAGTCCCAAATCCACTAAAGTCCGAAAACGCGGTTCTCGTGTGCTGTGCAAACAAACTATTAAATTTTACTATCAGTTGTATCTCAACAGGCAATCTGCATATCAACAAAACACCAGTTCCCGTATCTCGAGCCGAGCTCGGTGGACGTCGGCTGTAATCTCATTAGCACCAGTTGAGTGTCGCGTAATGACGGCCAGTCACACCAAACAGTCATTAGCCAGTGAAAACGAAAGCCTAAGCCCGGTCTAGTGTCATGCGAGAAAAGGGAAAATTATTGTACAGTATTTTATTCTATGGTTGTAAATAAAAGTTATATAAAAATGTGGGTGCTAAAAAATTGTACATCCCCGCTTCTGTATGTTAAGGGTCGGTATGAATGTCACAGACTCGTTGCATTTGGCACTTTTGACATCCATGCCGACCCTTTTTAGCGTTCCGTAACCAAAATGGCAAAAACGGAACCCTTATAGATTCGTGACGTCTGTCCGTCCGTCCGTATGTCACAGCCGATTTACCTGAAGACTATAAGCACTACAATTATGAAATTTGGTCGGAAGGTGTATTCTATGAACCGCTACATAAAAGTGATGTGAAATTATAAAAAAAAAATTAAATTAGGGGGGGCACCTGTAACCGGTGGATGAAAAAAAAAATTTCAACGCACATAGTCGTATGGGGTATCGATGGATAGGCTTTTAAAAATGATATGAAGCTTTCTAAAAAACTTGTCCATTTAAGTCAACCCTTGGTGAGATATTAGCTGTCAAAGTCATAGAAAGTGTGTCCCCCCCCTCTAATTTCCAAACTATTAAGTTTAAAATTCTGAAATTTGAGGTGGTGTGCATTAGTACATATACGTACTTTCAATGATTTTTGGTTTGGACAATATAGGTTTTACGGTTTTTGAGTTTTCGCTTAAAAACTGTCTTGTCCAAACAAAAGGACTTAAGTGCCGTGAGTTCCCTATGAAGATACGATTTTTTTAGATTCAATGTAATGGATAGTGATTTTAAATGTGGACTAGTAGGTGTTAGTACGGAACCCTTCATTGTGCGACACGCGCTTGGCCGGTTTTTAAAATTGTACACCCCTACTGGAATAACCCCATGTTGTAAGTTCCTTTTTGGGGGAAACATTTTGGTACGCTTTTACAAATTCAATTTTTTTTGTAGAATGACATATGTGATAATAATTGATGACGATAAGTTATTGCAAAGAAGCGGATATACGTTATATACGATGATATACGATGTCGTATGTACCTGAAATTAGGTAACATATCCAGTCTAGATCGAATAGGGCGTACCGTATCTGGTTTCGCACTGTCAATCACAGTGATTTATGTTAACACTTTCTACTAGTCCGTTTGACAGGGAAGGACAACGACCCAGTTGATGCTGTCATGGGATCTTTCAGAAGAGTTATATTGAGGTTTGTGACAGCTGCTTTGGGCGGACATGAAGTTATAGAATGGGTCTGTGAGAAAAAATAATGCCAATAATAATATAAATAAGTTTCTGACAAAAAAAAGTGGTACTGTTTTCCAAAGTCATAAACTACTCATTGAAACGACTCCAATGAGCCCAAGCATCATAATTGTAACGGCAGAAGGTTTTATAAGCGCCAACAAAATGGAATTTGGTGTATATAAGAATGCGGTCATGAATTTACAGCGGGGACAATTGTAAATTTTTCAAATACAGCTTTCTAAGACAATGTCTCTCTCCGAAGCAGAAAACTATAAATAGCTTGGTATGATAGTCTTTGTGTATCAAGGATGAGGGCGTAAGTATGAGTATGAGTATGAGTAAAGCGGGCGGTGAAGGAACGTTTCTTCTGTCGCCTGACAAGAGTACTCAATATTCTTTTGTGGGGCAGCAAGAAGGTGCGCGCCTCGCCTTCAAAGCCTGGGTGATGCCCTTTTTCATATACTTCTTTGGCATACTAACATGGACTCAGACCGGGCTGGATGCCCTGGACCGAAGGGTGCGTGTACTGCTTACTGCGTACCGCACGCACACCCCCGCTCGTCTGCTATGAGACTGTACATCCCGCGGAAGTGTGTGGAGGTCGCGGCTTTTTAAACACCAAAGAACTCCACAACGCGCGATTAATTAATAACTTAGCAGCCAACATCATTCACCAGCAACTTGCTCTTTTATACAGTATTGTGGACTTCGAAGTGCTATACTATAAGTACACACCCCGGTCCTTTAAAATGGTCGTGCCACACTCTATTGGGAATGTCATTACGGACAGGACTATTGTAGCCAATAAGCCTGATATCATGCTGACAGATCGATCGAAATGCCCGGCAGTCAGTGCTCGTTGACATCACCACCCCCAATGACGAGACCCTCGTGAAAGCCGAGAAGGACAAAGCCAGCAAGTACCTAGACCTGGCACACGAGGTAAGCGCCATGTGGTATGTTGACTCGACGATCATTGTTCCGATAGTCGTTAGGTTAGGTTAGGTTTTTATAATGTTTTAGTTTTGTAACTGTTTTAATATTTAACTTTTTATAGGTATAGTACCTAGCCTAAATCTTAAAATTAATAAAGATATACTATATAATTATGTACTTTCCCAGTGTCAAAAATAAAGTCATGCTCGTATATTTTGTCACTGAGTCCGTATAGATATTTTATACCGACCTTTTACCAAGAATATTAACTGAATTTACACACAAGTGAAAATTAAGTCAAAATACTTCACAAGAAAAGACCTTATGACCGTTTACCATTGGTATCGGATTAAGTGCCTATATCTAGTTATTGCCATAAGACAATTCCTGCATTTCACTCATGAAATATAGTTTCTGGGGTCGCAATTAGAACGGACAATAAAGTATTAGAAATCGTCGTTGGTATAAACATAAATTAGCCAGTAGACACGCGTTAAATTATGAGCATCGTATAAGTACAGATGACAACAATTTAGCATTCCAATACAGTCAGCAGATAAATAAAATGTAATAATATGATAATAAGTACCATTGATTCAACCTGCCCTTCGTGAAAATCTGTTTTTTTAATAGTAACTCGATTTTGTTCTAACAGTCTGTAACTATTATTATATTGACCGTTTCTGTTAATGTTCAGTGACATAAAAAGAAAAGGGAGTACTAGCTGATCTTTAATACTGTCTTTATAACTGATTAGACATTCAAATGTGCCAAATGATGTGAAAATATGATCGGACTATACCGTTATTGCTGGTTCGCACAAACATGATGGATATCGCAGATAGTGCTCGGCGATGATAAATGCGTGGCGATGTTTCAACTTCTCGCTTCATTAAGATTTAGAAATGCGCCCATTTCCCGCCCATGAATCATGCGAGTCGGTAATCCGCACTTAGGGAACTAAATACTCCAGAGTGAGCTGTTTTAAAGCAGTAAGGCCGATTACACTCATATTACGTTTTTACATTGGATGATATTATGTAATAAATTAATCTGATTATTGAGCTTTATACTAAGTATCAGTACCCACGCTTGATTGATCGCTTTTATAGTTCACTGTGGACGTCCATCATTTACCGTCACCATAAAATAGGGGCCTAAAATGTACGAAAATGGCATATACAGGCGCTTTTATTCTACCGTGGACGGTAACGGAATGCCGTGGACGTCCACGATATGCCAACTTATCATATTTTCTGCTAACTTTAGCATATTTTCGACTTATTTGGGAGTCAAATTTTACATTTAGCATTTAGAATATTTTTTAGCACATTTTTCAGGTGTCGAATTCCAGTCTTGAGTTAAAAATAATCCTCAAATCAAACAATATCATTCATAAAATTACAAATAAGGCAATGTAACCAAATGTTGGTAACAATTTTTCTTCAGAAAGGGAGAAACGCGTACTTCGTTCGTTTTCGTTTCGCGGTAGCAGCTCAGTTACTACACTATTGGTTGTAGACAGATAATTTGATATTTAAAGACGTAATATTGATAAATAGTATGATTATTATTTGGCATATTTTTATAGCACATTTTCACAAAATTTAGAAGATTTTAGCGGATTTTCGTATATAGTTATAGCACTAAATGAAATTTCGAGTTGGCAACACTGCTCGCTGGCTTCCCCACGATATCGTGACGATAAATGCGCGTGTTGTGCGTAAAGATACGAAATTGTAGCTGTGTGTATGCTGTCACTGTCAATGCCGCTTTAACTTTGCTTGGATAACGTCAACATTCAATAGTTTGAAATACTTTAAAAAGTACGATCTGGAAAAAAATCTTGCCGTCACGGTAAAATCGGCAAACTATAAAAGTGTCTTGCATCGACTACGATAATATCGTAGACGGTAAACTACCCATCAGTTCAAAAGCACATTTAATTTTTCCACAAGAGTATCCGACATACACACGCTACCGTAATCCACCAAATCGGCATAATCTATCTGCATACGTTTTACTGGATACCGCTCTTTTTACCGATTGCAGCAGTACTGCACTACTCGCGCCTATAGCTCCGTCCGAAAATACCCCAAGTTGACACACATAAATAATATCAGCAGTGTAAATAGAATTTCAGCCACTGAGTGACGTAAGCAGTTTACGACGAGAGCTTGAGTAATGAGAGATGTCGACTTATCCGTTTTTCGCACGTTGCGTGCAATTTATTTTTTGTAGAATTGATGATCTGTGAAAAATGTTTTCATATTCTTTATCGTGACACAAACTCGATGTAGTAATTGCTTTAGTCGCGTTTATTATCAACAGTCACGTTGTGAATAAAGCATCCATCGCTCTCACACGTAAGGATCAGACAGGTTTAGGTCTTTTATATACGGCAAGTAATTAAAAAAGCATCCGGAAAGCACTCAATCGGCATAACCGGTAAAATTTTGTCACATCACTAGCTTCCACCGAGACGAAAGTGAGTTCGTGCGTAACAGCACTCGGAATCAATATCGTGTGATCGTAAACTCTCGAAATACCGCCCCGGGTTCGAATCCGGGCGTGAACTGTGTAACGCAATTGGCTTAGTTATATTCAGACATGAGAAAATACCGGCGTTCCGAATAATAAGGGCGTAAGTACCCATGAACCTCATTATCTGCATAATGGCTTTTATCGTTGAACTATATTACAGGTGTCGTGACATGTCGTCACGCGACAAATATCAACCGTCTTTTTCTACTTAGGACATTGCAAAAGAGATGAGTGATCATGACGCATGCACAGATAATTCTTAGATAGCTTTGAAGAAACAGTACAAAATTATTATCCACTTAATAGAACCTATGCCAGGTTAAATGTATATCTGTTTTGAGAGTATTGAGTGTATAAAATAACTGGCACAATTGCGTCCAAAATGATACATTTAAAATTATGAACGCCAATGATTGCGATATTTAGTCTAATTACATTACAGTCTTTTATGCAATTATATGTCGTGCTTTGGAAGGCATGTTAAGCCGTTGATCCCGGCTGCTGTCTATGGCAGCAGTCGTTAAGCCAAGTTGGAGGCCTTCGGGCGGCTTATCAAGTTGCAAACTCACTTGACGAAGGGGGGTCGAAGTTGCACCACGTCCATACGAGGAGTACCCACCACTACCCTGCGTTATGCTAAGAGTGCAACAAAACTGGCAACCGTACTGTCTTCTAGAAGATATCTCGGTTCGAAACAATGGGGGCTATCGTTTTTGTGCTCACCAGTTGGCGCCACTGTCGAGTAAGGTCCGGCTGTCATAAATTATTATTGCTTATTATGGACATGAGAAGGAAGTTTACATTTAAATCATATTCAATACCTTAAAACCGGTCCGTAAAAATATCGAACATACCGCATTGTAGCGCGGTCCCGTTTTGTTCGGAAAAAAGGAGAAAATAAGTATTTGCCGTAATCAAGCTCAGGTTATTGCAAAATAGTCATCATATTGTTCCAATTAGATATTAACCCGCGTAGCGCAACCACAAAGAGTGACATTTGACGTTTCGGAGACCCCACGCTACACTAGCGCCTCTAGCGGCGAATTCATACGCGATAGCCCTCATTGCCATACGATAAATAAATAATAAATGCAATTCTATTATTTGACTAAAGAAGGTAAAATTTATACACTGCTGAAGTCATAGGCTTTAAAATACGATTTCATACTTCACATTCCTCGTCGGGCAGTTTGAGCGCGCTACATTGCAGCATTGTCTGATGTATTACCTGAAATCAACAACATCACCGTAAATACACATTCGCTAATTGGCTGAAGTGTCGGGCGATAAGGGCGTAACTGCGAATGTTCTCAGAGGGCAGCCTCGTTGCCCTCACTAATGGCTAATTGCGCGTTGCGCCACACATTACCGGCCGCTATTCTAGAACCCTTCTACTTTGTAATTTGTAATTCAAAAAGCGCTCTGGGAATAAAGTATTAAGTAAATAACTTAGGTTGTATTAAGACGAAATACTGTCTGTGAATTACGAAACATACTCATGATTATTGTTATTAAGTATACATTAAGTATACCTTGATGTGGGTTGGTAATTAGAAATAGACTATTGTTAAACAATGGTAATAATGTAAACAATTTTCGCTAAAACAGTATAGGTACACATATTTGTAAGTTTAAATCCAGAATAAAATAGAACTTGTCAAATGGGCACTTGTTATAATGGTATATAGGTAAGTCACAATTTCGAAATTCCCAATTGGTAATACTGAAACGTTTGGACTAATGTTGAGCGGGTTTTTAGAGCAATGTTTAAACTTAAAGCTAGCTTTATAAAATGAGCTTCAGGCTATGTTAACATTACGTACCTATAAGAGAATTTAGTCGTAAATCAAACCGATAAAACATTAATACACTCGACAACAGCATGTTAAGTTAACTAAGATTGCTGTTTTATGGCCACGTAATAAGTAGGTAATAACTTTATGTTATGTTTACCCACGCACAGAAAGCTTCGCAATAACTACAGAACCCGGCAATTTTGAACACAGTACATCTCATAATACTTCGATAATATTGCCAGTTATAATTCCGATATTATTATCGGAAAATTTTACCAGGTCCTTTTTGACACATCATAACACCCATATAATGTAAATGCGCATTACACATCGAAACAATGAATAAAATCAATATCTTCATGAATAGTTAGAAAATTGTAATAAGCGTTTTAGAGGAGCAGTCAAATGAATGTAAGCACTGAGGCGCGTATGAACTACTATAAATTTAGAAATAAAGGAAAAAAAATAAAAATTTAGGCACCGAGCAGGACCTACTCTACTACTACTACTACTGCTACTTTTACGTTAACAGCGGTACTGCTTAATACAAAATTAAAGTAGTAGTTTATGATAATAATTCACCATGAAAACAGTTACGTACTATATCTTTTATTTTAGAAATCCAGTGTAGTGACTAAAACATTCGTTTCGATTCAGATGATATTTCCGGGAATATGTTAGTACCTGCATAATGACAGATTAAACTTCATTATTATTGATGAATTATGATTATATATAACCTATTTGTTGTGCACACTTCGCGTAACCTTAATTGTACTAGTTTCAAGTTCTCATGTAAGCGAATTGTATAAATACAATACTATACAATACAATAGAAATACTCTTTATTGCACACATCAATTAAAGGATATAGTACAGTACAAAAACAAAAATTATTTTGATAATAAAAAATCTTTAAACCGAATCGTACAGCCAGCTGCAGAGAACCACCTCCCCCTATAACCACCCATGCTTGAAGTTTGTAGGAATATAGGCGGGTCAGATTTCTCCACATCACATTTCAAGTCCATAAATATTCCACGCGAACTTGTTGGTGCAAATGACATTACGTTCATTACCGAGGGTCAAAGGACCTTGTATTTTACAGTCAGCGACAAAAGTAACTACGTATATGAAGGGGTCAAAAGCTCAGAGTTAAATATTGTATCGCAGTGAAGGTGTTAAGAATTGTAAGATCTCATGATAGACACGAAAAACGGCATGTGATATACCGGTATGTAAAAATAAACGTTAACTGTTATTATAGCGTAAAAGTGCAATGTGTGATTGCAGAATAATCCCCACGGCTCTCACATAGTACATTTTGATGCAAGTGCGGAAGGTATGTCATTTTGCACGAGTCCCAAGTTGACTTGGTCTAAGCCGTCAGACGAGGGACAAGATTCGGGACGAGTGAAAATGACTCTTCCGCACGCATATCAAACGACATTTTTTAAATACAGTTGCGAAAAAAATATCAGAAATAAAATTGTAATTAACAAAATGCGTTTACTTGCCATTGTGGGCTTTACACGTACCTGGTCTATATCTGGCGTAGTTTACATACTTACATTTTATTTATCAATCATATAAATGGCACATACGAGTATCTATCACTAAAATATTATTAAAACAATAGGTACAAGTCGTTACAAAATTAAATGGTAAAATTATGAAGGAAAGGGACGGGAATTAAAAGTTGGTTTAACTTTTAATTGATAGACTTTTTTTATGACATGGTTGTCAGCATTCAACCAAATCTAAAACTGTTTTGGAAGAGGTTTTATGTGGCATGGTAGTTTAGTTACATTTTAAATATTAAAATACATATTCTTTGAATTTTTTCATTAATTTATATTTGATTTATTTGTAATTTTAGTGTTATTTTTATGAAAAAAACAAGCGTTCATTTATTCGGCACGGCGGTCTAGCAAAATACTCTATTAATCGGAGGTCTCGCATAATACTCGTTTCCGGTCATTCTCTCTCTGTCAACTTTTAGAAAACAGTTTTGAATTTCTTAATATTAAACTACACTGTAACTTGTCTAATATGCAATTTTAATGTTTTAAATGTAATAGAAGTAAATTTTTCATGCCAAATGCTTTATGAAATAAATACCACATAAAGTACCACTTTTTGAGCAACTGTATTAAACAAGTATACCCTACATTAAATTAAATTGCATACACACAAACACTCAGCTGGCTTACACGGAAACTCACTTAACTCACTCAGTGTAAAACGGATTTTATGCTAACCTTAAAGAAAATATATTTAGAAAAGACATTCGGCATAATTACCGAGACATGTCGCTATTTAGGTCAGCGGGATTATTTGAGTTATATATTTAGGAATAGGTGACAACGTCACTCAATGGCGTGAAGTGTAAAATATTTTTTTAAATTGACTAATAAATGTCTGAAAGCTCTTTGATCGGACACTGTGATGATCTAGTTTTAAAAATAAACGTTTGAATAGTGAGCTGCAGTTTTCGTGAGAATTAAAAAAATACTCATGCATTTGTAGAAAATGGGTCTACAGAAAAAAGAGTAATAGTACCAAATAGTCTAGGTAGGACAAGAACAATTCTAAGAGTAATGTTGACACATCATATCAATACCTATTATAAAACATCCATAGAAACGATCTATGATTCAGTTTAGGACGTAAATGACGTAATCTCCAAAACAAGACTAGATTTTACAGTTCATTCGCACGCCCCCGCCGCGCTCATTCAATCCTTCACACTGTTCTTCGTACAAAAGGACGTTATTGCGGTACAAACGAAGACGTGTAGGTGCTAATTAATAGTCCTTATCTCATTGCAACAAGGTTTATTATTGGTCCTTTAAATCTCTTCTCGGAACGTCGCTTAGGTACACATTGCAATCACAGACGGCGTCAAACAGCATACTTATGTAGTTGCAGACACACCACTTCTTAATGAATTAATGTCGCTACATTAATGTCAAATAGCCCATTCGCGGGTGGAATGCGGAATGACTCCCGGCAATTGATATTATCCACTTAGCACTGGAGCTTCTGTTGATATGGTAAGGTTGTGGTGCAAAGTGCAGCTGAAGTCGACACAGAGATATTTACGCTACCCAGACACTCCTTGAGCAGAGCTGCAGAACAATCTCGGGGTCTGTACTTGTTTCTCGCTTACTCTTACATGTCCTTATGCCAAAATAAGCGAAGCGAGTTTACCTGAAGCCTAATCCTGAGTACTTGTACTAGTACTAGTGCGTGAAGCACTGCAATTATACAAGTACTGGTCGAAAACTTGAACTATATAAGAATCAGTCAGTCCAGGATTATTGCTATTTCTTATATATCCACCTATCTTGAGTCCACGGATTGTCATAAGCTCACAAGTTGTAACCAAAAAAACTAGATTTCTGACGGCTGTCATCTCGAGAAACGTCAAATATAAAGCTGTCAAAAGAACAATGATAAATCTCGTTAACTATGATATGTAGAGTCATTTAATGTAAGGATGGTTCACTTTGAAAGCTATGAACGCTGTATGTTATGACTTGCAACATGGACAGGACAGCGTCTGCGCAACCTATGTCGCAACGATACAGCGCCATCTAACAGCTTAATAGAATAGCGACGATTGCATCGTCAACCCGTATGAGAGGAGTGCTCTATGCGAGTGTCTCGATCAAGTAAGGCTGCTAATTCCTCCTGTGCTTTTCATCTGATTCTTGTTCCTACGGTGTTTATTCTATAATTATCGGAAGGCACGGAGTCACCAAGTGACCGCGAAATCTTGTATACATACAAAAAAAATCAGCATTCATCTGAACGCTCAAAGCGATGCGGCACGTGGCACGTGCACAGTGCTAAAGTGGCAGGAGGTTGTGAATCGTGTCTCACAACATGGTAGAGCAACTAGTATCTAGTTGTTGCAGGAAGAGAGTTCTAATCGAGTAGCGAGATAACTCGTCTCGTGCGAGTCGGAGGTATGTCAATCACAAAAGCAGTCTTTGTGTGGCCAGAGGGCTTGCAATGGGCGGCGCGCGAAGCTTTAGATACCTAACACTCGCGCGCCCCAGGATCGCGCGTCAGTGGCGGGGCGACGCCGCGCGAGCGGGCATATATGCACGTCGTCTCAAGTTCCGCCGCCGCCGTTTTCCAGTGATAACGTAATCTTTTGATCTATTTCTTTCATTAATTTAAACTCTATTGCACAAAAATACAGTGTACAAATAGCGGACTTAATGCCAAAGGCTTAAAGCTATATATGCTGCTCAAAACAATTTTCTATAAAATTAGCTACGGAACCTATTTAACTATTCTTACTTACGAATTAAAATTTCAAAAGTTCAAGGGAATTGTAGAGGTTTTGTTTTATTTGTGGCATTATTCACAATAACACTGACATACATACAATTATGTGAATAGGTACTTAATTAATATGGGTTCACTGTACTCGAGCGACCTCTGGTGAGCTAGAACATTTTTTGCCTTAATAGATGTGTTTTTGGCGTGACAGCCCTAGCGCTACACGTGCCGCGTGTGAATGAATACAAGTTATAAGATAGACAGAGGTGCACATAGTAGGCACGTTTTTTTATGCCTATAAACGCCGTTTTTGGTAGGAAGTGAAGCTGCTGTACTTGTACCATTACTTATTCTGTGTTGTGATGACCAACGTGTAAAGATGTAAGGTAACGAACCTTAATATGCTGGCCATTAGAATCGATTTGAAATCGTATGAGATTATGAAACGTTATCAATCCTTTTATTGAATAAAGACGCAGTCGGCAATAGGTGTACAATAGGCGTCAACTAAATCTCCATCGTGTACTTAGGTACAGCTACAGATCATAAAACGTTACGAGCAAGGAATCTGGGGCGGATTAACTGCGTTAAAACCGAATTGTTGCGTAAACGCACCGGGAGAAAGTGACGCACGGGCATTATCCCGAACAAAGCGACACCTGTGTTCCTATTTCGAAATTATGTTGAAAATAGAACCTATTGGCTCACGAACGCGAACCGCCGAAACGAAAAACGGCAGTATGAGCATACCATTCCAATACAAGAGTAGGACCTTGTTCTTTAAGACGGTAGAACAACGCTGCGATGGGTGGTCGTAATTTAAAGCTTAGAAAGTAAAGTCCTAGCTCTGCCCTTCGGATCGAAGGCCGTAAATAACGGCGTCTAGCCATTATCCATCTTTACTCCAGATTCTGACGTGACGCTAATTCGCATTGTTGCTTGGAGTGAATTATTACTAAAAGAAGCGGTGAATTATGCCCAAAGAATGCTTTCGTAACTGGTTTTTTTTTATAGGCTAAGTATTTCATAAACACAACAACTGTTTTTTTTACTTCTTGCAACTATCCTAGCAAGACGAATGCGAAACCATTGAAGTTGCACTCAGAGGGCTTACTCCGAACTTCGAAATCAGAACTTCGTATCGTGACGTCCCTTTCACTCATATAGTGTATCACAACATGTACAAGAGAGCGAAAGGGACGGCAAGATACGAAGTTCGGAGTAGGCCCTCAGTGTATAAAGGGTACTGTGGACGCTTATCGTCAAGTGGTCAGTATTTTCATTTGTAGTGACATGAAAAACAGTCTATTACTTACATAATACATCATTACCTTCGCACCCTTCAGATTAGTTAACGTCAATCGCCATTAGATGACGTCTCACAATGCTTTTATTGTCGGAACCGCGGCTGACGTCAGCGCGTCTCAATGTATTTCAGAACTCTAATTGTAATGGTGAGTAATATAGACCGACAAATAAAACACTCGAGATCGTTTGAAGTTAGCCGGTATAATCAGTAGTATTTGTTGAATGAAGATATTATTAAATTCGAATTTATGCGAGCGAAAAATAATGTTACGCCTACTCTAACAAATGTTAACGAAGATATACAAAGTAATTTATGAGGCTTGTCAAATCGGACAGAAAGCCAAAGTCACCTTCGTACTGTCACTAAATGAAATAATTAAGATACGAGATCAAAGGCCATAACACAAGAGAATTTCAGGATGCGGGAATGTAGTCAAAAGATATATTAAAATCAAGAAAAATATGTTTTGCAGTTCGAATTGAAATCTATTTTCGATATTGATGAACTGTTTATTTCTGATTTCGTAACAAAATCACTAATATCTGGGTATACTTAATGAAGCTTGCAGCTTAACTTATTGAATAGGTATTTAGTGAACGTAGCTATCAAACTGAGGATAAGGAGATTTGTAATGGCTTTGTAGTTTTACGGCCGGTTGCCATCTGACGCCAAAATACAAAAAAAGTAACAGAAAACCGCCTCCGCTGGTACGGGCATATACAAAGACGGCCAGAGGACCATTTAGTAAGGCTAGCCCTAGATTTGCCAACGACGAAACGGGGACGTGGAAGACCACCCGCCACTTGGCTTACGACGGTCGAGAAAGACCTAAAACAATTAGGATTAGACGCCAGCACAGCTCAAGACCGAGCTCAGTGGAAGAAAAGGATAAGGAGGGCCGACCCCAAGTAGATGGGAAAAGGTCGCGACAAAAGAAGAAGAAGAGGTATCAAACTGAGCTAGAAAGTTCAACATGATACCTACATAAACGTATTTAATCATTGTATTATCGATAGAGATGTGACGTGGCTGTACTTGAACAGTTCATACCAGTTCACACAATTCACGATAAATCTATTCCTACAACGTATATCGTCTAACATCGGAGGCGTGAGAGACATTTAGAGAAGTGTCGCATTACTGGCATACAGATTCCTCGGGATTACGCGTAACGAAACGTAACGTAGCGTAATAAAATATAGCCATAATGCGACTCTTGCGCAAATGGTGGGGCAACTTGAACTTTAGAATATGGTCAATGTCGGTGTAACCACGAAGAGGGACCGAAAAGGCGTTGACATACGTTAATGTGGAATGGTTACGAGGTGCGTGTTGTCGACTGAGTTTTATTTTGATCAGAAGTATTGATTTCGAGCAGGTACTTTATTTGAACGCTTGCTTGTGACAATTAGAATGAATCTCGTCAGTATACCCTACTTGCGACCTCTACATGTTGTTTGTTTTTTAGGGATATAATTTAGATAGATATCCCAGTGATAATTTATTTATTTCTATTTATTTTGGGTGCCAATGATAAGTGACTTTGGTAATTAGATCATTCAATCTTTGGTTTTATCGCCCCATCGGTATTGCCGATGATTCCGCCAACGTTAAAAAAGGCACGCTTATTATTTTATTCATAATTTATCTGTGACTTCCGATTGGCAGGTTCACTCAGAAGATAGTTAAAAGGAATTTAAGGTTTTAACAGGCCGGTGGATTTCTGGGGGTAGAATATCATATAGAGGAGTGACGACACGTTTATACAAAAGTCGTCGTCTCCCGGCGAAAAAAAACCAATAGCATTCTTTTGTTATGATCCCTGGGATCCCAGGGACCGGTAGACGACGGGTTATAAACAGATGTTTGAGAGTACCCTCCGCCAGACCACGCACAACAATAATGTTTATCTAACCTGGTGTCTAATATTATTATTGATTTATATGATAGGTGACGTGTAACCCTACCTATGGAAGTTTTATCCGTAGATACACCGCAACGCCTGAAGTAACAGAATCTTGCGTGAGTTCAACATCCTCGACCGAACGAATCACGCTTCTGAAACAATTGCCTGTGACAGCTCCGTTCGTCACTGGTTTTGTGAAGCGACATGACTGAACATCGTGCGTTTTACAATTAAAATGACGTAAGTCAACCTAATTGTGTCATAGATATTCAATCTAAATTAGCGTCACTACGATCGTAATTTAAACATCAGATATTTCGAGTCTCTATACTACACAAACAAGTACAGCATTATATATACCGGTAACAATGTAGTAGCAGTCATTGAGTAGCGGATCTATATCATTGATGTGACGACCTAGCGAAAATATGATCAAAACCATGCTATGCTAATTTCGAAGTATGATTTATTCCTTAAACTTCATCCTATTTGGTAATGGGACAAACTTTCTTCCGCCCACATTTTGTACAACCATCAATTAGACGAGCTTTGATGAATCAATAAACTAACATAACGTTCTTGTTTAATTGCTGGAAGGATATTGCGTAGAAGCTGATGGGAGTTCAAGTGTAGGTATCCACTTATAATTATTTTAGGCAGAGGCGTGCGCTGCGTAGTTAGGTTAGACTTAGCTTCAAAGGCGAATTGGATACGCATTCCGCTGAGGTGAGATTAGGTAAGGTTAGTTTTATGATATATCGCTTGCTGAAATGGAATTTTATACCTCCATAATTTAACATAACCGCACATCCACTGCTTGTGTGATGTGCGATGTCTTAAATATACTCGACAAAGGTTTAACAAAATGTAGGCTGTTAGCTTATACATACATATATAGATGTAGATATAGAATGAGATGAAGAAATTGTTCAATTAGCAAAGCAAAAGTATTTGATACAGGGTTATGTATTTCTATAGACGTTACGCGAAAGTTAGTATTGTCGTTACATCGCGTGTTAGCAGAAATTCCATCCATCCAATTATTTTGATCGGTGCTGTGTATTTGCGCTGGTAAAATCACGTAGTGTTCATAAGTGGGAGGCGTCAATCAGCTGTTAGGATCCAAGGTCGTCATCGGCGTCCATCGCTTGGCACGGATCCAAGATAAATGTCTACCGGACGCTGATTCACAGTTCGGTCTGAAAATGTAGCCGCTGTCACTGCGCACGCCAGCCAGCGATGAGTTGGTGAACGATCCAGGGGTTCTATTTCTACTTTTCACTTGTTGTTAGGAGCAACAAGGCCAACATGGTATACAACCTCGATGTCGTCAAGTTGCTTCAAAGTAATAGTGAACCAATCATCTTCTAGATGGCGTAATTCATCTTAGACCATGTTTTATGTTTCCATAAGGTTAGACGAAGATCAAATAATATTTAATAATTAAAAAACTGGCAGACTGAGATTGCGGTGACTAAGAAAGGCCCGTGGATGTATGCAAAATAGTGTCACTATTCACTTAAGAAAAGATACATAGCTATATGTCATACTATAACGCTTTCACTTTAAATAATTCAGCACTTTTACTGTAAAACCCTTTTTGAACCATCAAGCATCGTTAGGCATCTAACAATACTCGTAATACATGTATCGGAAGGTTATCTAACCTCTAAAGACCATCTGGTCGCGCGAAAGCCCACATACTCAATCGTTCCCTAAACAACTTAAGCGCCTAACATCTTTAAACACATGTGCTGTTTTGGAAGGATTGAATCTAGTGCTGAATATGTATGCTGATCAAATACAACCGGTGGAGATAGACTAAAAAGGACAAGTATTTTAATGTCTACATTACGCGGACGTCATGATCGGGTCAAGTGTAGGGATGCGACGTAATACATCATTCAATCTACTTTATGAATTGTGACACAATAAATATATAAAATTGTGCCCATGTCTTGTAATGGCGATAGTAATTCATATGATTCGTAGCTACGCGTAAGTAGTGTCTGTTAAAAATATAGCGAATTCATTTGCGAAATGAGTTGAATAAAATAAATTAAAACGCAGTTGAAGTATCAGGCAGCAAGAGTGTTTGATTTCCTTCCTCATCAATACTTCCTGTATATTTATAATAATAAAGACCATTACCTACTGATGTTTCCTAAGAGGAAAATTAAGATGTACCTAATTAGCCGCCTATACTATAGGTTTTAATTCCAATCATAACTACAAATCTATACAGTCAGACGATCACCACCCGGATGCCAAAGTGTTGCGAAATCTACATCCAAACATAAGAATATTTACAATTATATATAGCGTAAACATAAACAAATATTTCGAAGAAGAAAGATGCGGAGATGCAAAATACCAGCACGGAATTCTTGATAGTCGTCGTCTACTTAAACTTAAAGAGCAAGACGCGATAGATTTACCACCAACTCACCAGCGACAAAAAAACATGCAAGATTGTGTTTGTGCTGAGAATGGCACGTCTCTACAGCGCATGCGCGTTTAAGGGCAGATATTTACGCGGTTGTAAATTACGCGCTCCGATACGGAATGCTCGTTACATGTGCACTTGACACAGAACAGCCACTTAGTGGATACATGTAGGTATGCTACATACTAGGATACAAGTATTATGTTTTATGAGTCTATGTATAATGAACTAGCTTTTCCGCGGCTTCGCCCGCTTACTAATACGTACACGTAATTTTAAGTAAAATAAAGGTATGCCATCTTGGAATTGAAAATGGATGTCTTTTTCGTAATCGGCACCCCGAGGAACCTCGAAGATGACACCCATATACATTTTTAAGAAAAGTAAAGATTTGCTCCCCGCACCTACTTGGAACCCTCTTTTCACCCTTTTAGGGGAGCAATTTCGAAAAACGCTGAAAAAAAAATGAAATGAAACAGAGAGTCTATTTACGAAGCTTCTAATCTCTCACTTCAAAATAAATTTGTTACAAAGACACATAGTATTCGGTGTTTGATATTATTAGACCATTAAACTTTATATAGCATAAGCTAACACACCACGAGCTAAATAACATCTTCACAATAATATTACCAATACTCATTCATTGATGTCTTAACAGTAATATCGAATACCTATTATGTTAAAGTGGTGCGTGGGCGTCGTTATGTATCTGACTGAATTAGCAAGCGCTAGTACGGTACTCTTACGCAAGGGTTCAACGACCTGCGAACTTGAACTGCCATTTTTTGTTCCTAATTCGAAATAATTCTATAAAGGTCGCACGTTACAAGCTTATACAACGACACATACGACATACGACTTTTGGACACGCGCGGTAGTTTAGTTTGAATGTTAATTCTGAATGATGAATTGCTAATGCGATCCTAAAAACATTATTTTGATTGTATTTTTTCTCGAGCTTAAGTAATGATACGAGTGTTAAGCACTTTTGATGGAGATAGATGACGTAATGTTTAATAATAAATATTCATGCGGAATATTTAGGTAGTGTTTGTTATGTCCTATCCAAGCTTTGCGGTTTGTTGTTGTTTTAGAGGTTAAGTCAGTCACGTGGATTTTATAGACACCTATTTAAACATCATGATAATTTCATAGTTCCCAATTAGGATCTGCTAGTTTGATAGGGCTTATGTTCATCTCGTACCTATCTCCATATTAATTAATAAGTATTCAAGGCTTACTGTAATGACTGCATGCCATGCCCAATACAGATTTTACAGTTAGTCGCTATTCAGCCTAGGGTTGCCATACGTCAGGATTTTTCCTGACATGTCAGGATTTTTGAGCCTTTGTCAGAAATACGGCCGGAATTTGTAAGTGTCAAGAATATTAAGATCTCCGGAAGCAAACATCGTGAGCGACGCGATGGGGGCTATCGTTTTTGTGCTCACCAGTTGGCGCCACTGTCGAGTAAGGTCCTGTTGTCAAAAATTATTATTGGTTATTATGGTCATGAGAACGAAGTTTACATTTAAATCATATTCAGTACCTTAAAACCGTACCGTAAAAGTATCAACATACCGCATTGTAGCGTGGTCCCGTTTTGTTCGGAAAAAGGAGGTAATAAGTTTCCGAAAGACAAAACTGTCTCAAAGTCCTGAAAGTCATTGACCCTGAACTCATATTTGCCATAATCAAGCTCCGGTATTGCAAAATAGTCACCATATTGTCTCAATTAGATATTAACCCGCGTAGCGCAACCACAAAGAGTGACATTTGACGTTTCGGAGACCCCACGCTACACTAGCGCCTCTAGCGGCAAATTCACACGTGATAGCCCTCATTGACCAAAGCTATCACTATCGAAATACTTGCAGAGGCAGTGGGTGGGAAAACGGAAGGGTAAGACATTCATAGAAAGCCGAAATTTCCACACGCGTACTACTAGAATTAAAACGTCCCAAAACGCTTTTTCCTCACCCAAAACAAGAAAGCGCCTTAAAGCACGTTTGATACTTTAAGCGTGATGTGACTAACGTATTTTTTTAATCAAGAAATGTCAGGAAATTTTGGGCCATGACCCTAATTCAGCCAGTCGGTTTCAGAATTTCGCTCCGGTTGTGGAATAAGCTCCTTGCCGAGGTTTTCCCGAGGGACTATAGTATGGGGTTCTTCAAGAAAGGACTGGTATTATAATCTTTAAAGGGTCGGCCACAGCAAGTGACATCCGTAGCGGGCGTCCATAGGCTGCCGTGACCGCTAACCATCAGGCGGGCCGTGCGCTTGTAACCGACGTGGTATAAATATAACTTATATTTTATTAAGCCTTCGAATTTCCTTCTTCTAACGTAGCTCTAACGACGCCAACTGCATCCTACATTAAACGCTCATTTGCATACGTTTAAATTAGCTTTGCTCTATTAATTGGACACATTTAAAGCCAATTACATAAGAGTCTTAACGGAGACATAAGACGAATGGAGCACGATGGCTCCAGATAACGTCAATTAAACCCCACCACATACGACGATCAATCTTGCCCGGTTATCACATATAGATGTCCGGAGAGTGTTACATAAAGTACCTACAAACATTTTATGGGTGCGATCGTGTAATGAATTTCTCTTGTTTACACTTCATTTGACTAAAGACGTGTAGATAACGTGAGTGGGCTGTACTGACGAAATATTACAACTATGAGGCGTATCGGACTTGAAAATGTGCTGTCACAAGTTTCTTAACGATTATCAACTATCAAGATTGTTTATTTTGTCAATAAATGAGGATAGCAACAACGTACATAAAATAGTTTCTAATAACAAACTGACCGCTGACAGGTGACCGCTTTGAATAGTTATTAACTGAGCGCTCCCGTGTTTTGGAAGGCACGTTAAGCCGTTGATCCCGGCTGCTGTCTATGATAGCAGTCCTTAAGCCAAGTTAGAGCCCTTCTGGCAGCTTGAAAATTTCGAACTGTCAAGTTATCCACTCACTTGACAAGCCTAATTCCAATAAGGTTTCTCCTCGGGTTGGACGGTCAGATGGTATTCGCTTCCGTAAAACCTGGTACCTATGCCAAATTTTGACCCCAGGCATAATTCAGATCCCCCGGACCCGGACTGTACTGGGATAACGCTAGGAGGATGATGGGTTTCTAATAACAAACTGTCAAGTATTTACCCTTTACTTTCATCATCAAACCAACGTGACGTGATAGGTACAAAATTATTGTATATTCACATCCATAAAAACACTTGCAAAGTCCGTTCTTTTCCAGTGATTCATCCAGCCAGCAGTTCTGCTGCAAGGACGTAAAGACTTTAGTGACACCCAGGAGGAAGGGTCGAAGAGGCTAGACGACCTTGCTCAAATGAACGCACTGGCCCCGTACAGACAGTCGGCCGGAGGTGCATAGGAACTTAGCAGCGCAGCGTCTATAACACACACGAAAACTGTACAAACGGTGATACTGTCGTATCTAGGGAAGAGGGTGAAAATAAACCTGCGTATAAGTTACCTACTGTTACGCAGTGTGATTTGACAAGTAAATTAGTCTGGTTGATATATGAATCTAAGACTCATTGAAAATTCAGTAGTATTAAAACATGAAGCATGATCCACGTATAATGTTTCTAAATTGTGTTAGTTTAAGATTATAAATGCTTATGTGTTAATTTAGGATCTGTGACGATTTGGTGGTTAGCTGTAGTTAACGTCATCTCCCTGTCCCGGAGAATTCTGGGCACATAACAAAACAATTTAATTTTTTGTTTTTTTTCGCCGGGCGGCAACAAGTGCAATATATACTTAAAGTTGCTTATTTAGTTACAATTGAAGTTAATAAAAGGGCTTGTAACAATAAATAATGTCATTATCATTAAATATTGTCAAAAGATTAAAAGCTATTGAATTAATTCTATGAAAATAACGGCCGACTTTTTAAACATAATTGAAACAAAAAAATTACAAGACAACCCGGAGCGTAATAAAATTATTATCCCATTTAAAACCTCATTACTACTATAAATGTTGTGCAACGTAAAAAACGATGCACAGTTAAGGCAAGAGCGACGTGAATTGTCACGTGTTAGTCGTGATTTGTACTATCATCACGAAGAATTATATTACCATCTGTCTACAACCTGTACTCAATTTTCATTGTTAATCTGTACATGATAAAGTCGCATTTTCTCCGCACTGGACGGTAGATAGAGGTGTCAGTAAAGTACACTACAGTCGCCTATTGCAGCCAAACCGGTGGCCGGCAATTGGCAACTTTACTTCAAGCCTGATTGATGGATGGACGAGGCGAAACCAGGCACTATTCAATAAATTTCTAGAGAAACTGTTTACTTTTCTCCACATGTGAGGCAATCAAGTTTAACGTCATAAGTTTCAGTTGGAGCTGTTGTTTTAACGAGGAACTGATGTTCGTCTAATTTATTGAGATCTGGAATTACTGTTTCTTACAATGCCATGAGTGTCGAAAGACATTGGGAGCGCATACAAAACAAAGGCAAAAAAAAATATGAAAAAAAATAAAGCGGTCAGCTATACAAAAGACCACATGTTTCCAAGTTTATTGCTAGCCTCATCTCCTATAGTAAAAAGCAAACAATTACTCTCCAAATCCCGCAAACTCGGAACGAAACTTATTCAACCGATTTCATTCATGAATGGGAAATCGAATACGCATCTCAAGCGGCAAAAAATCCGTCTCGTAAGGGGAACATATCTGTGATATCATATATCAAACGCAGTGGAGCGAGTGGCCAGAAAGAAAGCTAATCTGTGTTGTCAAACGGTGGCAACGAATGTCATGTTTTGATTAAAAGCGACGAGCTCCAGCGGGGCGTCGGATTACAATCTGTACAACGAATATGAATTCAAATAATGAGGTAATGATACTGTTAACATCATAATTTTGTACACATAATATGTACTTTGCCGAGATACATATTTTTTGATCTAATACATTAAATAACCTATCTGCAATCCGAAATTCAGGTTATTTCACACGGTTAATAATTTGTTTATCAGGTGACATTGAAAAGTGGGGAGGGCTAAATCTTTTCTATTTATGATTATTAGAAAATAGAAAATAGTTATACACACAAATGTAAGTAATTCTGATATTCGGAAAATAAGAAATGTTTTTTTTTGTGTTCCGTAGCTTGCTAAAACCGAAACGCTTTATGCTATGGAATCACTTCGGTATATATATAAAATACAATGTTGCGAATCCACCGATGTCATCAAACCATGTTTGAAAGTCGTTTCCTTGCTACGTTCATTGCACCAGGTGGGTAGTTTAAAGATTTCTTCTTTCCAACTAACCTACAAGACATTCATCACATTATCCCGTCCATTGAATCGCTTTCCTCTTATTACTTGTCAGAGTGGTTGGAAAGTAGGTCGGATAAGAGCGTCAGATGTCGTGCCTTCGGCCCTATATGGGCAGACTGTTTCCGATCTTCGGTGGCACTGGGTTTATATGTTTTTATGTGATATACGATGAGGAAAATAATGTATCGACAGATATGGAAGTATCTGACGTGCATTTACTCTGTAAGCTCTTCGCGCAGTTTCTATTAAAAATAATAAGTGCCTGAGATAATTTGTAGCTTACGACAAAAAAACCATTAAACACAGTTACGTAAAACTAATAAAATCAATTTTAGTGTCGTGCTTGGTTATGATGACGAGCGTGGGTAGTTATCGATAAACATCATCCCATCTAATGCATGTCGTAGCTCAGATTCGACGCAGATACCCATCGTAAACATAATCGATCGTAAATCACTTATTCAACTTTGTTTAGACATTATTTATTAAACGCTTTATCGCGTACTAAACAGCTGTTTTACGGCTGTGAATTCGCCATAAACGAGCGACTCGTAAATGACTAAACTTATTTGTTTTGCGCTTACCGTGATTTTCGCAAGATCGTAATATCAATATCTGAGCCGAATCGGAATTACGCAAGCCAATTCCATAGAGGAAATTAACAAACGGCAATAAATATAAATTTACACTCGTTCAAATCGTTATCGCACGCGTTTTGCTTATTTAGCAAACTCTAATTGGCCGAGAAGCAGACGGCGACAGCCTTACAAACTAAAACGCGTAATATCTTCTACTCTTTAGTACGCCTATAGTCCCCTTTGACACTGCACGGTAATCTAACCTTTATAACTACGAGTAGCATTTAATAAGATTTGTGCGAAGGTAGATCGAACTGTTTACATACGCATTTCTAAATAACCTGGCGGTAGATCAAAGATAGCGGCGCAGACGCAATTAGTGGGTATTAAGGGCGGCCGCGGATGCGAATGGCGTCGGTCAAATTGATCGGAAAAAATAGCTTTATTAGAGCAATTGCGTGTGACAGTGAACATATAAATTGTGTGCATACAGAATTAACAAGGTATCGAATAGTGAGAGTGGCGATTATCGACCGATCGGCGCGAGCGGGACGTGTACTGCACTAATCTTGCTTTTGCGGACAGTTATTGTTGTATAAAAACAACTTATTTTTCATACAAACGACTACGTAGTTGAAATCATTCCTTACAAAAAATATACTGCGTAACAGAATAATTTCTTAGCATAATTTAATGATTAATAACAAGACTGAGTTTTTGGGTTCTAGTTTGATTATTCAGTTTTGTTACTAATTCTCTCATATTTTGTTAATACAAATCCATCTTGAATCAAGTTGTTCAAGTTTCTCTGTTTAGTATATAACTGAATTTAACATTTAAGTAAATGAACATACATTTTTCGTAAATTGAAAACTATTGAAAGTGATGGTGCAATTTTGATGATGACAAATGAAAAAAAAAATAACGTAGTGTGTATTGGGTTGGGATGATGACTAATTTTGTGCTGTACTATGTCCTTTAGTTAAGGTGCAATAAAGAGTGTTTGTATTGTATTGTAATATACATGGGACTATAAAGATTCGCAAAAACGTTGTTTTTTGTTTATTGGCCAAATGTAAGTTGAAAGTTACCAATAGAATTCTCATGTTCTATTAAAAACGAAATTGTACGACAACTGTGTACATAACATAAACGCAATAATTCACGACCAAAACGGCAAAATTCCCTTTTTTCCACACAACGGTTAGTAGTTGTACGAGGCCACGCAGGCGTGACGTCATGCCTGCGTGTGAATCAGTATGGAGCATTTTCAGTGCTCATTAAGCTATGCTATACTTTGTGTTGCTCTGTTTGTAGTTCGACCCCTATAAACATTTGATCTTCTCTAAAATCTGGTTCGAATGGCAGGAACACTACCCCCCTTATTCATAAACGTCTATCAAACCTATATTAGTTAACTAGCCGCTAAAGGTCCTTATCTGTCACTTTGACGTATGTGCTTGTGAGACAGTGACAACAGACATTTTAGTTAGCAGAGGTTTGTTAAGTTTTATGAATACGAGGGTACAAGTATATTACACTAACACAACGACAAAGCTTTCTATCACTTGTTAGTGAATATAGGCCATGAGCTAATGCGCCCTGTTGATAAACCCCCCGCCCCCCGCGAATGGATCTAGAAATCCAGCCGGCTAGACCCGTGCTTGGAAATTGATTTGGTATCGCAGCCGTCACACCTCCACTTCCGTTACGTTGAGTTCCATCGTGCAACAGCATCGATAAAAAGAATGCTTCTATCGATTTAGATTGGTTCAAGATATAGTCTATAGGCTGCGGTGGCCGCTTATCATCAGGTGGATCGTACGCTTGTTTGCCACCGGCGTTGTATAAAAAAAAAAATAGTCAAAAACTTGTTAAAAATTGCCAATTTCGCTATTTTTAAGGTTCCTTACACAAAAATATTATAAACCGAGATAGAGTTTTCAGTCAAGCTTTACGATTGCCGACCCATCTAGTATGGTGTCCTAAAAAAATGGTCACCAAGGGTAAGTTTTCACTGACACACACAAACACATGTACGCACACACGCATGCATAGACAAAGACTGTAGCGCCACCTGCCGTGCAGTTCGATAACTAGTCGGCATTATAGCCAATCAGATAGAGCCAGTCAGAAATGTACTGAGTGAAAAGTCCGTGGTTCCGTACCCGAAGGGTCTAAACGGAACCCTATTGTTGGTACTCCTGCGTCTGCTCTTTTCCTCATAGAAGGTGTGAAAAGCCGTATGTGACACTCTGTAGTAAAATCATTTGTAAGACATTTCACGTTTTTAGTAGCGGGCCTCATAGGCGGTGTGAAAAGCAATATGTGTCATACGGTAGCAAAATTATTTCCATCTTGGGCGTTAACACTTGAATCCCTCGCTACGTTCAAGATTCTACTTTAGAATCCCTCGCTACGCTCAGGATTCTATTGTAGAATCTTTCGCTTCACTCAGGATTCAAAATTCCACCCTCGCCGTAAATATATCATTTTGCTCCCTTGAGACACAATCTACTATTTTATAGGCTGTTTCGTGTTCTACTACTGGATAAGTTACAGGAATAACAGTTTTTTTAACAGTTCAATAGTTTACAAATTGCCGAATAATTACAAAATCAAGCACATCATTTGTAAACTGAAGCACCAAGTCATTTAGCGAAATCCCGATATAAAAAAATTGTCGTGTCATACCATTTCCAAAAACATTCCTCACAGACGAACGTAAAAACAATTTTTTGCTACAACAAAAAACACTCCGAGCAGATCGATAGAAAACTCAATGAGGCTCCGTAGCTAGTAAAAAGCATTGTACTCCAAGTTCACTGACACCTCGTACTACCATGATTCATAGCCATCTGACTATCTTCATTTATCTCCATTTGGAAACAGAATGGCTACATAGACACACCATAAAAAAAACCTAATCAATTTTAATGATGTTTTCTGTACATGCCCTTACGTTTTTGCGAGCTTTTTTTACTGCGAGCCAGTCCAAGGTTGGTTCCGTGACTTCGGACATACGGTCACGATCATATAAAGTCTTTGATCACGCTTTATTTATTATCCACTAGGTTTAGCCTGCGACTTCGTTCGTGAGGAACTTGTTCATCGCGATAACATTTAATTGCTATTTTTTAAATCAGACGCCTACCTAGTCATCGCTCTTCCATTCGAACTTCCACCCCCATAAGGGTTGATTTCTGGGATTAAGGTATCCTATGTCTTTCCCCAGAGAGGTAACAGACAGACACACTTTCGCATTTATAATATTAGTATGGATTGACGCTGAGTGATTTCTTCAACTAATTTCTTAGGCTTCTTCTTCATATTTTTATTTCATCATCATCATAATATTTAAGAGCTTGGCTCTTGTCGGTGGAGTAATTGCCAGCTTATTCTACATTCAGCTTTGTCCTTCACTTCTTTGTATGACGTAGCATTTATTTTGTTTTATTTGCTCCGTGTACGTCATTCTAGGTCTTTCCCTTTTCCTTTTTCCCTCTATCTTTCCTATTACTATTATTTTATTTTATTTTATTTTTATTTACCTGTCCAAACCACCAAAAAAAGCTAGTGCAAAATAAAGAAGTAGATCTATTATGGTTCTGATTAACTTCTATACTTACGGGCACCTACCTTGTCCATGCAAAAAATGCTGTTTCATTGGAAATTATTGAATAAACTAACTTATTAGGCACAGGTAACGTTGGTCCCATAGTAAAAGTTGTCTCGAAAACAAAACTAAAAAAAACTTAAATTCCACCTTGTATAATCGTTAAAATGGGAATGAAAAGCAAACGATGTAAAAATAGACGATTCCGAAAGAACCCGCAGTATTAAAACGAAATATTCAACGCTGTATGACTACAAAAATCTTTTTCAAAGCCTGGCGCTAGGCGGCTAGAAAAACGAAATCGACACGGCTGGCTCTCTGCCTGTTCCTCGTTAAAAATGCAACTGTGAAAAAATGCATCATCATTTTAAAAATAGAATCGCGAACTCCAGCCTACCCTCGACTCCTTTGTGCTATCTCCCGAGAACTGGAGAGTCTCGGCGAGACAAGTGGGAGTATCGGGGCAACGACCCGCCTTGTCGTAGGTCGCGATAAAAATATTATTCTGAGATGCCAGCCTTACGTAAGCCCGTAAGAATTCTTGTTTTAGGAGATACGAGTCGGAAATGGGGTCAATATCTTTAACTGTTACTCTAAATAGATATGAATTGTATTTTATAGCAAAGATGAAGAACAAGCTCCGTTATTTTCAATTATATTCCATTCCACTTTTGTTTTAAAGTTACTTACATGGCGAGAGTGCATGAGGGCGTTTTATGACGTTCATATGATGCGGCGTTTTTGGAAAGCTCTCAACAATAACACTCACAGATAAACCTAAAACATGGACAATGGGAGGCAATTTGGTCAACAAGCGAACAAAACAAATAGTCGTTAATCCTCGGAATGAGATTACGGCACCATTTGCGTCATAGGGGGAAGTGGAGGGAGTCATCAACACCCTGTTGTGTCGAAGCAACGGATAAAGAATTTGGTATATACTTATTGTGAAAGTACGATGTATTCGTATCCAATTACATTAAAACCGGCGAATGGTATATATATTCACAAAAAATGTAACGGAATGTTTTTCAGAATGAAGTTAGTTTTAACTTAGTACCTACACATACATGCACATATGTGTTACTTACGTTATGCATATAATTTCAAATATAATATTTACAGACCGCTAACATTTAATATGTAAGGTCTTAATTTTCTAATATTTGACTGTCTTTAAATCTTAAATGTCTCCAATGAAGTTTTGGTAATGTTTTTAAAATCGATATTTTGGAAAGATATTATTTTTAATTGAAGAATGTACTTCACAACATGCTTATCGAGGGTATAAAGCAATGGAAAATATATTAAATCTATATTAATGACGTTCTTAAACAGTTTGATTCAAATATAACTTTATATATATTGTCGTTCAAAAATAATAGCTCATATAACATCGATGTTAAATGACGTACTATGCATGAACGGACGCTCAATTCATACTCCTTCTAAATCGGCCCATATGAGTTACGTACTTATAATAAATTCAAGTAATAGCACGGGCTAAATAAGGGCCATAATTCACGTCTGCATCGCAGCAGGTGATATATACAAAATCTTGAGTTATGTGGCGAGTGAAGCAGCTAGGAGCAAGTTAGCGAAGAATTTAATGGTGCAGTATAAGCTTGACATAATGAACACTGAACATCGTATTATAATTCCCTATCTAAAGGAACAAGAAAAGAATAGGTATCAATGCATGTTATTGTTAAACATTTTTGTAAAAAACATTATTTCTTAATTTGAAAATAATACTTGCATTCAAAATTATTAATACCAAATTAAAAAAAAAACCGGTCAAGTGTGAGTCGGACTCGCGCACGAAGGGTTCCGTACCATTATCTATAAAGACGGCAAAAAAATACATTTGTTGTATGGGGCCCTTAAACATTTTGATTATTCTGTTTTTTAGTATTTGTTGTTATAGCGGCAACAAAAATACATCATTTGTGAAAATTTCAACTGTCTATCACGGTTCATGAGATACAGCCTAGTGACGGACAGACGGACAGACGGACAGACGGACAGACGGACGGACGGACGGACGGACAGACAGACGGACAGCGGAGTCTTAGTAATAAGGTCCCGTTTGATCCTTTGGGTACGGAACCCTAAAAACATACCTACTTATGAATTTCATTTGGAAACAAGTATAATTTAACAATGTGCTTGGCGTGTAAAAAAATAATCCCTTTATGTAGGTTAAAACATGAAAGTAAAAGTCCTTGTTTAGCTTAGCCACCTTAATGGACACTATCCCTCACCGGTGCTAAGGGGCATTAATATGCAAGTGCTTTAATTAACATTGTACGAAGGCCCTTTAAGCAACGAGTCGTTGAACGACTTTTAGGTTTTTTTCTTTAATTGGTTAAAAAAACCATTGTTGCCGCTTTGCCGCTGCACTTAATTTTAACTAACTTCTCAATCTTCGTGATTCGAACCGTGAACGTTATCGTAATGAACGGAATGTCAATAAAAACAAGTAATTAACGTCATTTTTTGTTGTCCAATGATGAAGTTGAACTTTATTCGGTGTTTTTTTAACCCGACTGTGGTTATATAGGCCGGACCAATAAAGCAATAGGAATGCGTGGTTGGAGAGTAGCCTGGGGAAAATCCAGGGGAAACCTCCGACACGACCACACGGGCGGTTTAAATACTGGAACACCCCGGTTACATAAATGATTATTATAAGTAAAGGCAACAGAATCACCCACACTCCATTTGTGTTTTTTGAAATGATAGAAATATTGCAAACTCCATAAAAATATACAATACAATACAATACAATACAAATACTCTTTATTGCACACCTCAATCAAAGGATACAGTACAGTACAAAAACACAATGAGAGGAGGCAAACAACAGGCGATCTTATCGCTAAAGAGCGATTTCTTCCAGACAACCTTAGGGTAGCGGAAATGAAATCTAATCAGAACGATTCATAGCAGGTAGTGCAGAGTTAATACATATGAAGCCTACTAATAATTACAACAATAACATTTAATTAAGGATAATAAACATACATAAACATAGCATAAAAATATACGTACATAAACATACAAATATATAGTCAACCACATAGTCTAAAGGAGCTAAGTCTTAATTGTGTCATGAGAGAGACAAATAGTGATCTTTAAGCTGTTTTTTGAAGACAGCAAGAGATTCAGCACGCCTCAAATCAGGAGATAAAGAATTCCAAAGCCGAATAGCTCGGAAAGTGAAAGAAGAATAATATAACTTAGACAGTAATGATTATCGCGTACGTAGGACACAAAATGCTCGTAGTCATATTATAAACAACTATTCGATGCGCCATCAATACCATCATACATAATCTGAATATTGTATGTTGTAAATTTCCCCTCGTAACGGACATGTGACAAGAGTCTACAAGTGCCATGCTACACAATAGGCCCCTTTGACATTACAGCACCCTTTAGTAACAACCATTTAAATATTACCCTTGAAAACCCATTCAGAGAAGTGCGCCTACTGTGCGTTGCTGTATCGCCTTTATTGTATGTCTAGTACATTTTACTTGTTATGTTGGCACTTAAGACGCGTGATATCGGTAAATTGACATTCAAACTGGAACAACCCAGAATTGTAAGACGAAAAATTCGAAAGTCACATAAGTTAATCACTAAGTACACGTAAGAGACAATACGATTGATCGTAGTAAAATGCTTGAGTAGATCTAGCTGCATGTCTGTTTTTTGTATTAGAACACCAATCAACACATACCAAACTACAAACAAAATGGCCGCCAACGGACATTTACCGGGAGTACAAACGAACATTTATAAAAAGAACACAGGGCTATCAGCCTAACAGCAGTAAAAGGTTATAGACTCGCTCGTACTAGGTACTAGAGACATTATCTTTAATTGCGATAACCAAACTAAGTATCTTTAGTAAAAACTTGTCGTGTACATTTGGATTATAATTGCTGTAATAAGTGGGAACTAGACGCTTGTATTCATTTCCTTTGAAACACGACTTTACCTAATAAAATTTACAGTTAAAGCCATCGATATTTTTCTTGGACGTGTTTTCTCCATCAGTGCAGCCGTTACCTGATCATAACATTTCCAGGGAAGTGTTCAAATACAGGAAATGTTTTTTTACGCTCATACCACGCCTCATTGGACGCCGTAAACTAAATGCTTAAAGCATAAAAGCGTTGTCTTCCTTTTAGAATTGGTATTCAAATTATGTTTGCTTTAGAAAAGACTGCCGTGTACTATATAAACATTCAAAAAATCTTTAGGGAGTTTGAGTTACGATAACGGACTTACTAGTTTTTGTTGCGATGACAATTGGTATTTCGTTCGCTTACTCATAACAAAATACATTTGAAGAAAACGTAATTAGTGCCGCAAATACTATTTATAGAGGCATAGTTCACACTCACTCAATCACATTGTGACTCACAGGTTCCAAGCTAATGAGGTTTCGGTGTACATCGGAACGCTAAAAGAAACCTTACTTCTTTGTCATAAGGTCTTAAAATTGGTGTCCTAGGGGATTATTTTATAAGGCAATAAATAATAATGGATCGTTTTCGACCTTGGCGGGTTAGTCAGCGTCTGCCGCTGCCAACCAAACCAGCAGAAGAAGGCAGTATCAATGTACGCATCTCATACAAACCTACTGCACTTATTTTTTGGTTGTCAGAAGTTGCCTATATATTACAGTGCATTAATGTCGTGGCAGGCGACATCTCCTGCATTGCAATGTGCCGCGACTCCAATTTGCTCATAAAATTGGTACCAGCTATAAAAACAATTATAATTTATGGCATGAGAACTTGAAAATTAATGGCAGTTGTGCGATAAAAACTGAATTCACTAAGATGCGCAATTCCAACGGGAGGTGGTAGAGAAAAATATTACAGCTGCAAAAATCCTGTTTTACTTCGTTTAATTACTTATTTCGCTTGAGGAATTGTACATTTTTATTGACGTTGCCAGCTGTTTCAATTTTTTTTTCCATTTTTGAAATCGGGTAGAAAGTACCTGCTCCAAAAACACAACAAAGCAGTTTTTGCTCCAAAATGCTGGCATCGTATGCGTAACTAAGCTACGTAATAGCAAATTCACACGCGAGTCGAAAAACGTTGCAGCCAGCAGGTGCATTGGTGCGTTACCTTGGTGCGGTTCCAAGCATGATAAAATAATATACTGCGCCAGGTATGGCAATCCGGTACATCGGTTAGTAGTGTAGGTGTCTTTCTTTCTTTCTGTTATGGGGAAGTATACTCTTACCAGATTGCGCAGCAGTCAAGAATAAGTTGATGTGAATTCACAAATATTAGAGGTTCTATTGAACAATATGTTATAATCGTTTTTTGTACCTTTCGTTTTTTGGTAATTTATTTTACTCGTTCCCTTCTTCATTCATCATGAGTTAATAGAGGATCTGATACAAAGAAACGTGAAAACTACAGACACCAAACGAGAACTGAGGTCGATGATGGTCACGTTTATCGCGTGATAGTCGGCGAGATAAAGTATCTGTCGCTGTCTTACACCACTCGATAGAAGGTGACAGATGCTTTATTTTATAGTCAATGTCACACGATAACTGCGACCATAATACGGGCCCAGAGAGGACAGTAACGAATAGTGAATTACGTAAGCGAGTGGGAAGAGTACCGAAATCACTGACACTAGTGTACTTGTCAGAAATAACAAGGCTTACAATGCAATGCAGCTAAAGGGCTTACTATGATCATTTATTTATATCACCATTTTCTCGAATGTCTGTGTGACTATATTGTGATAAAGCCTCCATAAAAATGATCAATTACTTGCAATCCAGTATGCTGCGACAATTATCCATAAGAAACGTGACCAAATTTTTTGCCAATCGACTTGTATGGTATTACCTTCGGCTTATAGTTTTCTCGGTCGTTACTGATGCAACTCATTGTGTATCGACTGAGTGATTAACCTTTTTCAGCGTATTCGAATCGTCGAAAAATTATCGGATGAGTGGTTGCTTTAATATTGAATATCTTTTTCCGTGAGCTGTATCGAGGCTGGTCCTTTGTGTTTGTGTGCAGTATAAAATAGACTATCGTGTATTAGTTCATTGTCACTATATACCCTTATCTTAGCCGGTATCTCTCTCCGCGGCACAGACAGTGCGCTTAAAATTTTTAGTAGTATAAAACTATAGTAATGACACAACACAACGCAATTGCAAAACACACAACACAATTTAAAATATATCCCAAAACACTCTCGTTTTCAAACTTCTTCGTTCCTTTCATATCTTTTGGAATAGTTGTACCAAATCGAACAATCAGGATTGTTTAGCTTAAAATTATATTTGATTATACTATCATGTCATTGCCCATTGTATCGACAAGAGCTCCGGCGCGAAACAACGCCGGGCTGTATATTCTGCAAGCTTTATGTTCTTATTCTCGCTCAAACTTATTTTAGTAAATTTATTACTTTAATTTAAAACTAGGCTACAATTTTGACAAAAGATACATAACTGCAAGTACGAACATATATTTTCGCGAAATAATCATCGAAACGTGCAAGAGCATGCGCGCAGGTGCGACTGTTAATTACAGGCGAAATGGGTTTATTCACGTTAATCGCTGTAATTAGCCTTAACACTCGTAATTGGAGATTAATTTAATCGGATACGAGATTGTTTATGAAATAGTTGTGATACCTGTGATCTGTTACTTGGCATAGTCAGGCTGTATGCGCGGAGCCCGCGGACGGCTTTAGTCGCGTTCGCGCGCGTCTCATGAGCGTATCATGATATATACGGGCGTATCATGGTATATACGGGCGTATCAGTGCGCTAGATCAGCGAAAAATTATGTTACGCCTGCCTTCGAGAGCGTTAGAGGGAGGGCATCTACTATGTGGTACCTTGTATTTCATCTGTGGCATTAATTAAAAACGGGACAACCTAAGAATGAGAGATACTTAATAAGCTAGAAACTCATATATACTCCTTCATTTAGGCGTTCGGAGTTGTCGCAAAATTCTCAAAATCTGGTCTCCATAACTGTGAATCTTAGGACTCTGGGCCTAAGGGTGGAAACTACCTTTTCAAATGACCGTAACAACACCACGAAAAATTTTGACAGCCCATATGCCGAACACGCTGTATAAGTTATTTAAGTTCTTTTCGCTACAATTTTGAAACACGCCCTCTAGGGGCTTGCTGCATGACAACCGTCATCTCTGCAATTATTTATAATTTACAAACCTAAAAATACTGTTATAGCATTTGTAGTAGTAGGAGGTCGAAGTTGCACCACGTCCTTAGAGAGTACCCGCCGCTATCCTACATGTGACCCCTGGGTGCTAAAAGTGCAACAAAACTGGCAACTGTACTGTCTTCTCGAAGATCTCGCAATTCGAAATAATAGCCATACGATAAATAAATAACCTACGTTAACCCTCAATAGAAAACAGCCCACATTTTGGTACACCGTCAATATCACGTCAAATTCATATCGACGAGTACACATGTTGAATTGATATAAAATTCACAACGAGTGGCGTGACTCATCTCATGATCGCAATTGGTGACTTCAGCGTTGTCAATCGTCCTTCATTTGTTTCGTGGGACTGCGCTGCTGTATGTTTGATTTAGTTTTAAATTAATACAAAGGCCTCTCCAATATCATATAAGACACAGATTATCTGCAGTAAGAAGTGATGATTATTCTAAAAAGGAAGTTTCATTGTAACCAGTGCAATTTCACAGCAGACTAAATATTCAACAATAAAACTAGGGGCTCCGTGAGCTGTAGACCTCGAGCGAGTGTTTTTTTTTATTTTGTTAAAAAAATGTTTTGAAAATATCCAAAAAACCACTTCGAAAATACAGCTAAAGGCGGGTGCGAAAAAAATTGGCCTACCCCGTAATTGGAGTACCGTTGTTTAGAGCGCTTTAAGTGCATAAATACCATATTTTTGTTCTTAAATTGTTTTAAAAAGAAAGGAATAAGAAGCCACTTATAATTTCTTACAATTAACTTTCCCCCTTTCAAATCTCTAAATAATCATCCTAGAAAAAAAGTGTATAGAACTTTTTTGTACAGATTTTTATTTAAATTACTTATGTCTAAGAACACTTTTTGCTATGGGCCACTGTTTATGAGTTTTTTACGAAAAACCGAAAAATGGGACATTCAAACCCCCCTCCCCCCGGCTCAAGGGTTATGGGAGGGAATTTTGATATGTTTATCTTCTAACTAGTCCAAACAAAATTACGAAGTCAAAAATTGTGTTCCATACATTTCCATCTATACCGTTTTTTGAGCATTTGTTGCCTGAACTAAAAACAAACATTAGATTACGACACATGTGTACACGATTTTTCTAGTACAAGAGCTCAAATTCACCGAAGATCGTGTCGCAAGTTTTCCACAGAAGCATCTTTCTCTGTAATCGGTTTAACGAATACTGCCGGCACGTCGGTGATTCTATCATGCATGTCTAGAGTTCCATGCAATAAATGCTACACATGCCATGAGTTATCCAGGCATCTTAACATACATTATAGGGCATGGCATTTGAATGTTAGACTTATTTTAATCTAGGATTGTAAATCAGTTTTTTAGATCTTAGATTAAAACGGTGGTAACTATCATACTGTTGAACATAGCCGCGTCTTTTAATGCCAGATGAAGTATGTAGTTCATCCCAAAAAAGTAGTCAATGGCCATAGAGGCTCAACCGGAATATTGTGCTAAACAAAAATGGCATTACCAACTACATAAAAACTTATTTAGACAACCGCAAATGACTAGCAAGAAAAAATCGTTTAATAAACAAGGCTTCACTTTGAACAACACAATTATGATCCTTTGGTGTTATTTAATTAGACTTGAAGTAGATTGACGGAGGCGTAATGAAAATTAACGTGTAGTTTGCGAGCGAAACTGGAATAACGATATTAAAATAAAGCCAACATTAGACAAAGACGCTTAAGGGGCTCCACGATTTTTGACGAGGTTTGAGTTGATATAGCTCCGTCAATACTATAGATATATTTATGGCACAAATGGTTATCGGTTCTTCAATCCTTTATCTACATTTGCAAGAGCCAAATTCTGAAAAAAGGACAACTTATTTTTTTATTATTTTTTCAAAAATTGTCCAAATAAGCCCTATTTTCGATATTAGTATGTAGTTTATGCGCTTTTATATATGAAATATACATGTAACGGTTCCTTATTGACGTCTCTAATAACACAAGAAAGATTTTTATTTTTAACTCATTTTCACAGAAGTTACGTTCAAAAAACTGGTTTTTCGGCCTAAAATTGCCAAAGTTTGATGTCATACTATATCGAAAACAATGAGTTTTGAAGTATATATGGTATACTATTTCGGTAAACCTCGTTGTTTTTAATACGATAAGCGATAAAAGACATGAGAAAACTGAGAGTTACAGATCGAAGGTCATTGGGTGCTAGGACTTTTTACCATCAAATGAGCCTTAAGTCAATGTGTTAAGGGGCTAACGCATTGACTTAAGGCGCATTTGATGGTAAAAACAAACTCGGTGTATTGAATGTGCATGTGCAATATGAAAATTATAGAAGACGTGAGTGGATAAACGCGTTAAGTCATACTTGTATTGTTTTACAAAATGAGGCATCAAGTTATAATGACAGATTTTATACTTCAGGTTTCATGTATGCTAGCCAATTAAGGTGTAAACCCGATGTTTAAAAAGTCTTAAATGCCACCAAAAGGCATGTTCTCCATGCTAAATTACCCAATTACGATACGGGTTATTCACGGAAGAAAGTATTAAGTAGGCAAAAAGCATAATATTTCTCATCAGCGCGACTTAAGTTCTTTACTATTCAAGTATTCACGCAATGCCGACGCGACGTCTTGGATATTTAGTATGGATTTAGGTGACGCATAATTGTAAATTGTCTATTATATCTCGAAGGACATGAATCAATTTGCACATAATTATAATGATAAATTAGTGAGTATCTGTGAAGTAGATGATTGGACCTGACCCACATCGTTTAACTACGGACATAAGCCAAACATAGTTTAACTAAAATAACAAAAACTTTTTACGAACTCGTATTACAGTGAATGTATGATAGGCAAATTAAATCAGAAAACTATCACAAATACCTGATTCAGAAAAAACTTGTAGTAGATATTTAACAGTTGCTGCACAAGTATTTTACCTGGAAATCATTTGCAAAGGAAATTTACAGATAATTTAAACTAGAAGCAAAAACTGGAACAAATTGACTTACAAAACCAAAATCTATTGTTTATGTTATGATGAAAGGCCATACATATATGCAACAGTGTCGTCAGGTTTATTACTGGAACGATCAATAATAGCGCTATTAGCAGTCTAGCTAGTGTTTTATAATGCATGAATTATGTTACACAGTTTGAAAATTTCGTTGTTCCGTACCTAAAGGGTAAAACGGGACCCTATTACTAAGACTCCGCTGTCCGTCCGTCTGTCTGTCTGTCTATCCGTTTGTCACCAGGCTGTATCTCAGTAACCGTGATAGTTTGACAGTTGACATTTTCACGTATTATGTATTTCTGTTGCAGCTATAACAACAAATACTATAAAATAAATATTTAAGGAGCTTACATAAAACAAACGTGATTTTTTTGCCATTTTTTATAGATAATGGTACGGAAACTTTCGTGTGCGAGCCTGACTTGCACTTGGCCGGTTTTTCAATAATAATTCATTACGATATACTTGAACGTCACGTTCGTTGATACCGGGTGTCTATATATATATACCAGCGGGGTAATCACGTAACTTTATGTACTACCGTTAGATAGATTTTAATGTCAATTTTGAAGTATAAATTGCTGAGCTAATGTCATGTTTTTTGTACCCGACGCTAGTACATAATTGAATGAACGATTGAATGGAAATCCCATACTAAAGTGAGAAATTGATCAAATGATTGGAAACACGTAACTTTTTGATGGTTAAATTGTACGGTATAAATATGTCAATTACTGCGTGACAAAGTCATCGTCAGTCATCGTGTCTGTCATGTCATAACAATGAATTAAACAAAGATTTTGGTCATGATTTGAGTTTATTAATTAGTGAAAATGCCCCAAATTTCCTTGAAATGTCTTTAAAACACACGATCGAGTTTAAAATTCCCTAAGCACTTTAAATAAAACGAAAAGTAAGTAACAACAAATGTCATGGTCATGAGGTATTTATTTGCTCACATTCGTATTTACTAATATATTTGGTATTATTATGTGCTTCTTTTCAGAATGTACGTATACCAGATTTCCCATCTCTTGGTGATGATGCGATACTGCAAGATGCAGAGTGGGAGAGATAAAACGAGGGAAACTATGAAGTAACATGAACCAAGCAATAGCGTGCCATATTATTCATCGCTGAAATATAGAAGTGTTAATTTATAAGTATGTACTTTTTCATATACGTGCCCCGCGTGTCGATGTATGCTTGTCGATTTATGAAAAGTAATAGGACGACATAAATTACCGACCCGTAGCTACCTAGTCTCCGAATCCTTTAAACATGAGTTTATTAAGTCCACTTGGGATGCTTTTTCTTTCTTCCTTTGTAACCAGCATGTAATGTGAACCTTCGGTATGTACATAAGATATATTATATCCCGCGCCTCTACTTGCTTTCCCTAGCAAATAGAGTAATACTCCGGCGGATCCGCGCGGGTAGGCAGGTAAAGTAAGACAAGAGTTATACACAAATATCAAATGTTTTAGATGATACAACGAGATTGCGAAGCCGTCGGTGTTGCTGGTGAGTTTTTAATTCCGCGCGGGTTTACTGCCAAGAAAAAATCCTACTCGCATGAAGAGAGAAGAAAGTTGTATAAAGACATGATGTTATTTCTTAATATATTTTTGTATTTTTTCGTTGTTGTTTACATTATTTAAATGCGTAAATAATACGTTTCGTCATTCATTAGGTGTAAGCAGGTACATATGAATACACTATATTGAAACGGTGTGTATGCTATTGCATCGACTTATGTTCATTAAATTAAATTCTTCTTTAACTATGCAAATAGAAAGAAGAAGGAGTTTCATTAATACTCTTACTCTTTTTTATTCAAACGGTACGAGTAGCGACGCGTGGGCAAATCTATAAACCTTGTGGGGTGTAGATAGATTACTATCAAGGCACATATCGCACCCCAAGCAGTCTATAACGCTAGCGCAGAGCAATAAATTTGACAAGAACAAGAAGCCAAGGGACTTCATCAGTACCGATTGCGTAGTTGAGCTCAAAATACATTAATCTCGAGTAATGTTGTAGATGCAATAATGTAATCCATGTGTGAAAAGATTAATATCACGTTACTGGTCATGATTATAATTTTATATGATATTTATTGTAAAATACAAGTGCTGCCCAACGTGTGCATGGATAGATTATAAAAACTGAGTTTCTCTCAATCACCTCTCAATAAAATAGCTAGTAATGTATATACAATAACTTATTCTACTTGACGCTAGATGTCTAAGTTGAACCCATTTCGTTTCATACAATAGCAACGGTAAAATCCGGTAGTCTTCTTCTAGCATTAAGAGGCTGGATAGCTACTTTAACTTTTAAAAATAATAATTTGACACGTCGTGTCAGTCAACATTTTAGAAAAAATGAGTACAACAAAATAAATACATTTTACAATTATTATGTAATATTTAGTCCAGAGCAATATTAAACACTTATTTGGTGAATGTCACGTATAAAAAACATTTTTTCATAATGGTTCGTATCGAATAGTTGGCTATGGTAGTTCACTTAAGTAACGACTTTATCTGCTACAACGCGCCAAGGGTAAGTAATTTTATTACATATCACTGATAAATAGTGTGCATGTTACAACATAACACCATGGCATAACTCATTATCATTAGCTGAATAGACGTCCATTGCTGGTCATAGGCCTTTCCCGGAAAATGCCTTGCTGATCGGTCGCGTGTCGTCCCAGGTCTTTTGACTCTAAGATCATCAGGCCACCTCGTAAGGAGCCTTCACTCACTGCGTCATCCGATACGCATTCGTCACTCGAGAAGTCGCTGGCGTGGGTTAAGCAGACACCATAGCCTATGGACGCTATCGACTCCTAAACAATCACAAGCACGTTGCCGCACATTATTGAGTTTAGGATTCAGGGACAGGGATATGTAAATGCGTATTTTGGTATTATAAATTGCGGACCTTTGAGACTATGGAGCGTGGGTGATACTGATAATGGTACTGAGTCAAATAAGGAATGTCCTTAATATAAAATGTAGTATTCTTAGTTTCTACTGCTACTATAATATACATAATCTATAGCTAGGCTCATGATAATTCAGATGCTATTTCAAGATGTTCATACTATGCTCTAACTTCTTCTTTCAGTGCAATTGTGAATTGCGTATTTTTAGGCAACGTGTTAAAGATGACTATTTCTTTGATCAACACATGGTTATGATGATAATTGGATAAATTGAAAATCTATAACCGCCACCCTGCTGCCTGGTCCACAAGATCTCCTTACCTCAAGGCAAGTAAGTTTTTTTATTGAGTAATCTCTAAAAACAGTTTAAAACAACCAGAATAGGGATATTGTAATTTTAAAGGAGGTTACCTCATCAAAAGTACTCGTAATTTCCAGTGGAGCTATATCTCCTTCTTCGTCGTTACACTCTTGACAGAATGGTTGTGGCCGTCTAACGTCTAAACACCTGGCACTTTCGTACAATGGGCAGTTTATTGCGGCCTTAATTTGATCAGCCCACCTCATGGGGCACCCGTCACATGGTCTCGTGCCCACGACTATGCCCTGTAATGTGTCACATGCCGTTCGATCGACAGATGTCCACATCGTGAAGTGGAGCTACATAAGTGCCAAATTGTTTCTTGCTTATTGAGTGGGGAGTTACGTCGTGGAATGAACAATACTTAATAAAGCGTATGTACCTATCTAGTTCTGATAGGAAACTGTTTTTAGAGCCTGTGGACGCTTTTCGTTTCAGGTATATTTCATGTGCTGCCAATAAGTCACAAAAACCGGTTCACTGCTTTCTTGAAGGACCAAACAACGCAACTTTTAGAGTTCCGTATTAAACAAGGAACTCTTATACAAAGTGCGAAAAGAGTCCGTTTTGTGACGCATTTCTCATACAGTTTTATATGGCACGTCACAAAAGTGACACTAAATATTATATGGTAAATCGAGGACATTTTTAAAATGGAACCCTTATAGTTGTTAATTAACACAGTACTTTTAAGATACGATATTGTTATTGTTATTGTTACTAAACTATTATGGATCATAAGGTCTGAAATAAAAGCATTTTATTTTTTTATTTATAGTTTCGTCATGTCTGTCCGTCCGTTCGTCCGTTCGTCCGTTCGTCCGTCGGTCCGTCCGTCCGTCCGTGCGTCCGTCCATCCGTCCGTCCATCCGTCCGTCCGTCCGTCCGTATGTCACAGTCGATTTACTCGGAAATTATAAGCACTATAATTATGAAATTTGGTAAGAAAGTGTATTCTATGAACCGCTATATAAAAGTAATGTGATATTAGAAAAATATATTAAAAGAGAGTCCCGTAGCGGCGTCCCGACGCCGCTAAAATACGAAAATTCTCATAGTTATTCAGAAAAGGAACAACTAAAGGTACAAATACATTTCTTTAATTTTGTGCCTCTCTTAGGAACACCAAAAACATGTAAAAAGGGTTCTTAAAAATCGACAGTTCCTTTTCATTGTCACATTATGCCGGACCAAAACCATGCCTAATAGTAGACTGCTAGGTAAGTTAGTTTTCCGCACAACGTGGATGCGGCACATCATCATCATCATCATCGGTCGTTCCGTCAATGCTGAGGACATAATGTCCAATTCTTGCTGACCAGACTCCTCCATAGGCTCCTGTCACCCACCTTATGGATGGCCTCGTGCAGATATAGTTACAGGACACCACCAGTGATTTGGGTATTCCGTCTAGCGGGTAGTCTGCCTCGGGACCTCTGGCCCTCAACTTTTTCCGTCATAATATTTATCTACTGGCTATCCGAAGAACGTCGTGAGAGGTGTTCGAAATATATATGAGGATGCGGTCCTGACATACTGTCGATAGTCGACAGCTTAACGTAGCTGGATGGACTGGTTTGTTCGCCTTGCAGTCCATGGTATTAGAGATTTTCTCTCAAAATATTGAATATGCGAAGAGTTTGTATAATTATAATTTTTGTTGAAATAAAAAGGTCATGAGGTTTGTATGCATGTATTGTAGATACCCCTTACGTGGTTTTTGGGCGAGCGTAGTCTCCTGACATAAGTACATTTATTACTTAAAAGGAGATTCTTCTCCTTGCTTTATTTTAACCAATAGGTATGAAAGTAAGTATGTATTGAATCGCACAAACGTGTTGCCCAACCAATATCCTCATAATTATGAGGATTCAGAGTGCTGACATTGTACGACCACGGTAAAGTAAATATAAAAGCGCCTTTTCTGCGCGGTATCGTTCATATCATACTTGGTATGTCTACTAACTATTGTAACTATTTTTCAGCTAAAATATGGCGTCCGTCGCTCTCAATACAGCTCCACCTCTGAAGCTCTGGCATTCTTGGTTGCCAGGAACACAACGCCTCATGTGTTAGTAATTATGTGTTATTGCTATATTATATACTATTATTATGGCTTCTCCAAGGAGTAGCATATTTCTCCAGTATTATGCTGCTCAAAATGTTTAACAAATCGGGGGTCATTATCCTCACAGCATCTTTCCGGTTGTGCCCTAAGGATCCTGGGGTCCACTTTGATACCTAATCCCCAGAGTTGGCTTAGGAACTAGTTTTACTAAAGCGAATTCCATCTGACCTTACAAAGCAGAGGGAAAACTAGACTCTGTTGGGATTTGATCGGTTTCCTCACTATGTTTTCCTTCACTGAAGCGCCATTGTTACATATTAAACGAAATATCATATAGTTTAAGATTGAAAGTGAAGTGTCTCACCGCTCGGCTACACTAGCTCGGGTGATGAACTGATTTGTGTTTTATCATATGGTTCCAAAAGATTTTAACAAAATTTGACTATATATATTTTAATATTAAAGTTTAAATGTTTAACAAAATAAAATCATATGTTAGAGTGTTACAGACAAGTAATTCTATAATATGCTAGTGGATTAGGTACAGATCTAAACGTATAATATTATAGGATATGACTAACATAATAATTTTTTTAGCTCTGAAATACGATAGAAGTTTGCAAGAGAACAACGTCAGCTAAAGGTTAAGCTATAATATATTGATATTTATATCTATATGTATATTATTCAGAAGCCTGCAGAATGAGAGTAAATTGTGCCTTGAGCTTAGAAAGAAAGTAGTACTCAATCATCAAGTGTTTTGAAGCTTATGGCCTGCCTATGTCTGACGGCAAGAAGACATCTTTAACAGGATTCGTCGCATCTCTCTCTCTCTCTTGCAGCATATTTGCATCCACTTCTGGACATATGCCTTGATGTCGTCCGACCATCTGGCTTGTGGCCTTCCCACACTAGAACTTACCGCTCGAGGTCGTCATGTAGTAGTATTCTTATAATTCAGTGACAAGAAAATACATACAAGAATACGTAACAACAATCATCATCATCATCTTCCTAGCGTCATTCCGGTACAGTTGCATCCTAAAGGATGCCCGGGGTCCGCTACCTAATCCTAAGAGTTGGCGTAGGCACTAGTTTCTATACATAGTGTAATACATAACAAATAATATTAAAACTATCTTCAATCTAAAACAGGCCCTTGAGGGAGGAGTACCGAGGATGCTTGCGGTATTTCCTCGCTACATCGCAATGCTGATACGTTCTGCGAAGAAGTCGCTAGGTCTTCGGTCACCCGTTACGTGAACCAGATGCCTCGCAATTTCAGTAAATAACTACTAACTCTATTCTATTGAGTAGCTCTTCGTACCTTATACTTATGTCAGTTTACATATTACTGTTATAATAATTTCGGATTGTAAAATGATGTATATGAATAGGTACAATTCAGTTTACAAAGCAACTTCTACAGATCATGTTTTTTTTTCAGGAATGCTTGAAAACTGCAAGCAGAAGGTTTACTACTACAAATTATGACTTGCTACGGTCTTCCTCGCAACGTTCAAATCATCGCGGCAGACCCAGAACGTAACGATACTTTATACATTCAAGAGCAATAGTAATGGGTATATACTTTCTCCATAGAAAAATCGATACAAAGTGTACCCGTTATTTTTGGTACTTGCTTATTTAGGTAGTAATAAATGCTATTTATGTGTTGGTTTATTATTATAGAAAGATCCCTAATAAAAAAGGATTTAAATACTTTTAAAGGTATGAAGGATCCGACGTATTTCTTACCGAAAATAGTCGTTCTTTACCCTTATTCCATATGTCTCTACCGACACATCCCGTCTGTTAGAGAAATGTGGACATTTTACTTTCTTCTCTACCGGTAGGGATATTATTTGGCTATTACCCGTGGTCCCACCAACCATTCCTTAACCGTGGTACCATCAGATTGTAACAACAATGGTACTACGGCTAATATTATTTTTTGTTACCCGTGGTACTGGATAGTAGACAATTTGGTAATTAATTAACAGTCATGTAGATAATGGTTACATATAATTTAAAGATCTTATTTTAATAACTGCATATATTATTATTTAGCCAAGTCGAGCAATACAAAATCACGGCTATTACCATCCATTTCTCGAAGCCATTCAGGCCATTTTCAGCCTCTTGTAATTTTGTGCTGGCTAAAGCTCCATTCATAATTTATTTCATTTTCTATTATAAGATTCAATTGAACTTGTTGTTTTTGAACGATTGCAGGTCATAGTTCATTAGTTTTGTCACTGACTGGCTGATCATTGACCATTATAATTGCAACGCAATGGTACTAGTAAACATTTATTTTACCGTATTACCATCAATTATACCAGATACCACGGCAATAAAATACTTCGCTTGTACCATTAATGCTACCATAGCAAAAAAAGAACCATAGAACCATCAATGGTACTATCTGATGGTGCCACGGTTAAGGAAGGCCTTCTGGTGGGTCCACGGGTAATTTGTTTTATCCGTTGTCCTACCGTCGTTCTTGACCCGTCGTCCTACAGTTCGAAACAGTGTTCGCAGGTGGGTCTACATGTCCCCCTGGTGGGTAATTGTTTTTGACCCGTTGTCGTCCCATTATAAACAGTATTCACCAGTGGGTCTGCGGGCAATTTATTTTTACCACGGTCCCACTGCATTAAGCGGTAAACATTAATTAAAAACTAGCTATTTTGTTTGGTAGAACTGCGAACAAGTAATATTTCTGACCTAACCAATTGTAACGAATGTTCGGTTCTGGCGCTTCGCCGGCTCTGTAGGCTCATAGTTCTGTTTAAACACTCCTCGCTTCGCTGCATTAGAGTCGAATACGTAGTGCAGTGGGACTATGGTAAAAATAAATTGCCCGTAGGCCCACTGAAGAACACTATTTAGAGCGGTAGGACAACGGGTCAAAAAAAATACCCGTGGATCCACAAGGGGGACATGTTGGTGGGACCTCGGGTAATAGGCTTGTTTGCCAGTGTGCCAACGAGCGCAGCTAGAAAAAGTGTTGGTACAACTGCGACATTACAAGCAAAGCGACCGTGCCGCGGCAGCGGCCGGCGAAGCACCTGAACCGAACAGTCTTTTCTAACGACCATTTTATTTGCAACTTGTCGGGTCGCACAGTTTTACGAACACTCCTCCTAGCTTCGCTCGTCATCGTACCTACACCTCTTTTTAAGGATGGTCGTCAAACGTACTACTTTTATAATGACCACCCTTAACAGATGTAGGTGGACGTCAGTAGTTTCATTTGTAGCGACCCTCCGGGGGAGATGTTAGAAATCACAGGTAAGGATAGGATGGAACTTATTGCATACTGGTATCCCAGATATCTTGGCTCCCACTCCCAAGCCACGCCACAGCTCAATAGCACCCAGGAATATATTCATTCCCTTACTTTCATATAAAGATATCGGTAGTAGGAGTAGTCGAAGCTATTGTATATCTGGCATGCAGCCACCTCTGCCTACCCTGGTGGGCAGTATGGGAGCCAGAAGGAAAACAAATTCCTGGGTCCCAAAGAGCAGCAGTATGGGAGCCAAGAGGGAAATTCGGCGGTATGGGAACCAGGAGGAATAACGTTATCCCTGGATCCCGTTGGGCAGTGACTTGGGAGAGACGAGGAAAAGTACCACCGCTGGATCCCACAGGGCAGTTGCATGGAAGCATGACGGAAAAATATTTAGTTATCAATGGATGTTATGGCAGCCAAACGGCATCAAAATACATCTAATGATACCATGGGAGCATAGCGACAAAAACATTACGTTGCAATTCCATGGAATCATAGGCTTGGGCACCAAGTGGAAGGAGGGAAATCTAACGGTAAGCTACCAGGGTAAATGTAGTGGTAGAGATATATGGAATACGGGTAATGCTAGGCCTCTGCTCCAATATACTAAACTGTCTGTTTAACCAGTTGAACATATTGGACAACTTTCCTCTATTGTTTTGAAATGTATCGTAAGAATAGTTCATTTTATTTAACGTCATAATACTGTAATTGAACTTATTGCATTTTTAAGTAACAAGTTGCTCGACTACTTTTTAAAAATTGAAGGAAAGTTATACAATATGTTCAACTGGTTAAACAGACAGTCAAACATATTGGAGAAGAGGATGCTAGGTGTCTATGGTCAGACTGATAGAACCAAGGACAAAGAAAATTACCTGTGGTACAATTATTAGGACTAACGGTGTAGGGCCACGGGCAAAGAATGATTTTTAGTTTATCATTATGGACCATTACGAAGTAAAGTCATGAAGCAATAATTAGGCAAGCCTACAGTGTGACCTTCAATTTGTCAGAAGTTTGTCAAATCCTTAGGCCCGGCACCCATTATTGGCACGGCATTGGCACGCCAAGGGATTCCTCCTCGGGCACGCCAAGATGTGGTTAGGATTGCCGGGGTTGCCGAGACGTCCTTAGGCATGCCCAGGCCTCATTAGGCATGCCGAGCATTCCTCGGCATTCCCAAGCACACCTTTGGCATGCATTGTCTATCCCGCTAGTCTAATGTGTGAGGCTGAGGAGCCCTTTGCCGTGCCGTGCCGATAGTGGACGCCTTTGCCTTCATGTACCTACTTAGTGTACACTGATGTGCGGATCCGATTGAATTATAGAGAACATTCTGTCTATTGTGGATATTCAAGGAACGTCCAGAGCTATTATGTATTAAATTTGGGAAATATAAATGCTCGTTTCATTTCTGTTTGGGGACGTAGGTAAATTAACCCTCTTGATATGACAAAAACGCCTATAGGTGTTACCTGCTTACCTGGTGGTGTGGTGTGGTGTGGTGTCACGTACGTTGTCAAAGTGACCTTCGTGCTTTACACTAAAGTTCATATACAATCTCTTATGGAAAATGAGTTTGTTTGTAGGGATCACTGCCGTACATGACCCATGGCGATTAAACGGTTAACTAAAATAGGCAGGTTATGCCTACAATTCTTAAAATTTGAACCTTTTTGGACTGATTTGAAAGACTATACCGATATAAGATTATTGCAATAATAATATTGTTATGATAATGCAATTTCACCACACTTTTCATTTTATAATTCTGTGCGGGACTAGGCTTCGGTGTATAGCCAACATTATTTTACTGCCTGATAGTTCTCCTACTGCATACTAGATGTCAATATTATGGAATGCAAGTGAATTAACTGTCAACAAGTTCTCCTATTCGATACTAGATGGCATTTAGTTCTTTAAAATAAATATTATTAAATGATACAATATAAATTGATATATTTATTTGTACCGATATTATTTAAAGACTTATTAAAAGAAAATAATTTAAAATATTACAAAGGTTTTACATCGTCACATTTACATTTGTCTTTCTGTCATACTCTCTCTGTAATAATGCGTTTTGTGTTTATCGGTTGCATGTTTAGTATTTGTGATTTAAATATAATAACTCGTGTTCATTTATCAAGATCACATTTTTCCTTAATTTTAGATAAAGTGCTTTGAATTGGGTTATTATGATAGTAAATTTGTGCAAAACATTGGAAGGAACAACCATTCGTTCATTGGATCACCTTTGCAATAACAGAACGTCGAATCTCATTCACCTTGTGAACGGTACGGTACGAAACGGTGTTTCTAACGTTAGTACATAAAGTTACCTGGTGCGAATTTTTGACAGGCGTTCGAACGGTCGAAAATTGACAGTAAAATCTATCTACCGTTAGTACATAAAGTTACGTGATTAGCCTGCAGGAACTGAATTCGTAATAAAACTGTATGAAGTAATATGCCTATATATTGATCGAGTTAAACGAAGGTCTCTTCTTCAACTTCGACAAGTGGTTTCGTATGTACGGATTTCCGTTTGTTCTCCTCTACAGGTTACATTTTAGGTTCAATAAATATCTCGAATTTTTGAAATTTTAAAAAACATTTTTTTTTCAAACAGAAAAAAATAAACACTCGAGGTATACAGCTCACAGAGGCACTAGTGCATGTGTATGAATCTGGAAAGGATATAATATTATAGAATTTCAGTTCCGTTTAAACGGTGTCAAAATATTAGTCATAAAAAATCTAAAAGTTAAATTGGGTAATATCTTTCCATAGCTTATATATATCATAATTTAGGCAATTTCAAAACAAACATCCGATTACGATCATGTACATACTTGTTTCCGATGATTCATCAGTTACCTGCCGGCCAACACATGATAGGTATGTGTCAAAGATCTTATCCTATATATTGAGGGACTATTATCGCTTGACCCATCCGATAAGCTGGTACATCGAGCACGTGGTCATGCGTGATGCATACGATGCGCGCGAAACGTGCCCGCGCCCGCATAGTGTAAACTTATCATAACATGACAAGTGTTGTGGTCATCATGCATTGATGATTGCATACTGTAGCTTGCCGTGACTGTATATGTGAGTAAACACATCAGTATGAATACAATTGACGAGGATGGAATCAGTAAAGCTGTTCTAATTTGCTTTTCACACCTGCTATTCAGAAAAGAGTTATTGTTGCCTTCGAATGAGGGTTCAAAGATGTACTTTTCTTCCCTCATTTGAGGGCAATAATGACTCTTTTCCTCATAGAAGGTGGGAATAGCAGTATGTGACACTCTGTAGTAAAATCAATTGTAAGATATTTCATTTTTTTAGCGTCGGGCCTCATAGACGGTGTGAAAAGCAGTATGTGTCATAAGGTAGGAAAATTATTTCCGTCTTGGACGTAAACACTTGAATCCCTCGCTACGCTCAAGATTATACTTTAGAATCCCTCGCTACGTTCAGGATTGTATTGTAGAATCTTTCGCTTCACTCAGAATTCAATATACCGCCCTCGCCGTAAATATATGATTTTGCTCCCTTGAGACACAATCTACTATTCTGAATCTTTAATACAGATAAACCTAAATCAAGTACCTAAAAGCAAGATTTGAAACAAAACTCTTGAATTGGAATAACACAGTCGTAAAGAGTTATCGTTAACAAATTGCCCAAAGTGGATATTACGATGAACTGGTTCGTTGACCCCGATGTTCTGTATTTAAAATTAGGCACAAAAAGAACAATCAACAGGCACATGCGTAATAATTAGCTACTTGTCAAACAGAGCCGAACCGAATGCGCGGAAGTTGAAAATTTACCGACCATTTTAATGGTAATTCTGTTAGGTTAGGCTAAGCATGTGCGGTTTAGCAATGTTCACGTGGAAACATTTCAGTAAAGGATTCTAAATAGGATTTATTTGCGTAAATTCGTCTTTCACTTGCCAAAAAAATTACATTTAGTTATAAATTGACGTGGGTTATCCTAGAGAGGATATCCTAGGAGAGAACCTAGTGAGGCTGCCCTTATGTATCTAGGAAATTTGAAAAGGAACGAACGGAAAGCGTATCTGTCTGTATAGGCACTACTTATATGTAAAACATCTGACAGTGAAGTCAAACAGCTTAACGCAACTATGTTATGTGTCATTCGGAAATGAATGTATAAATACGCAAATGTATACGTAGCCTGTATAAATAGTAAAAGTCACTATCATTTTTTATAAAAGACTATTTTGTATAATTTGTAGGTCGTTCAGGTGAGTTGTAATGTGAATACAAAATTAGTTGGAATAAGCTTTAATAGATTTCGACAATTCTAATTTTATTTGACAGGGAATACCACAAGGTAACTTTCTTAGCCCATATCTTTATGTCATTGTCCATAAAAAGTTTGAGTAAATACCGGACAAGTACAAATAACCAAACAGTTGTTCCATAGCGTGATTTAAATGCGTAATACGATAAGTAGGAAGTCTCACTATTAGGTAGTTACATAATAAGCATAAAATATTCATGTATTGTCATAACCGCTATTAAGAATACTTAAAATCTTTTATGACAGTATAATGCGGAGGGCGTTTAGACTTCACCTGTATCTGTTCGTTATCGTGTCCATCTCGTTAAAGAAGAGCCACGTCACGCTGCAGTGATACTCCAGTGCAATGACTCCTCGTAACACCGGTTGCACAATGCTGTGTGTTGGGAACTCTAATTGGCTGACCGGCCGATAGGAAGGCTTCGTTCGATTGAAAATTAATTATTTTGACGCTGTCAGCGGTCGATTTAACTACACTAGTAACGAGATTGGATGTTGGGATTACGATTGCGTATTGTAAACAACGATTAAAATTCATCATCTTAGGCAATGATGAAGAGTTGGATGAACTTATTGAATGCATACGATGAAGCAATAAGTTAAAAAGCGACGGAGACCATTAAGTTCAAAAAGGACAGTTTCCTTTCATGCGACATCAACAACAACGCAAAAGCAATGCATGGGGCCCTGGAATAAAGAACTATAGAAATGAAACTAGCAAAAGTTCAACGACTCCTGGAAACCATTCATCATAATCGCGTAAACGCTTTCCGATTCAACCGCAGCCATTGAATAGGATCACAGATCGACGACCTTTAAGGAAAATGTAAAAACGATAAAAAACTGGCTCGAATAACCTTCATTAATCATACCTGTGTCGTTGAGCACTTCCATTCAGAACTGCATCAAAAGACTTTCGCTCAAGCCATAGTCAGAAAGTTTTATATTCGTAATATTATAATTTTACTAAACAGATCATAAAACTATAAAATGAATTGTATGAATAACTGATAAGTAAGTAACGCTAGTAGTTTTTGACTTACAAAAGTGCCATTGTGGCCTACTTGCAGAATAAAGTTCATCTATTTCATTTAATGAATAATCCTTGCTGAGGCAATTTAAGAATGCCAGCGTCCTGACTCACAAACCGATAGATTCGTGGCGAATACAAATGGCCTAAAATAAAACAAGCGACACACTATGTGACTCATAATACAAGTCGGCGTGAAAATTTAAATATAGTAAGTAGCTTAATCACTTGCTGTTCTTTGTAATGTGAAGTGAAGTCAAAAGATGCAGACCTTACTAGAATGAGCTTATTTGTCAAAGGAAAGAAATAAATGTCAGCAATAAAGTGATTTAAAAATACTTACATCACGGTTATGCAAGTCAAAATGAAGCAACACTTGTGTATTCTTATTGAATTTCAGATCAAACAGTATGATACATCTCATTGAAATCATTCTGAACCTATTTAAAATCTGATAATAGGTTGTGGATGTTTTTGATTTCAGTACTGTGATAACCTCAGAATCCAGCTTTTTTAATATTCCGTAATCGTTTGGCAACAATACGGTGAATATCAAGAGTTCAAAGACCCCGTTACGCGGAATGGTATTGTGCAAAAAAAGTCACAAACCGGCATTGTTCGAAATTTTGATGCTGTGAACTAGTTTGTGCAATGTACCTGTAACAAATAAATGCATTTATTAAGTAAAATGTTTAATAGAGGTAGGTATATCTTATATGTATAAACATACTCATTGTTTGATAACCAATATTGTTGGAACGAAATCAACTGTTTATATATTGAAAAGCAACGAAAACAAGGCACTCAATCATGATTGCATCATTTTACTCGATCTTCAAATGTTTCATAGATCTCAACGATGTGGTCGAGAAAGTAATACCTTATCTAAAGTTTAACATGAATCAAGATAGCTCAGGCTGAATTTGTAAGCTAGTGAATGAACACGGAGCATTGAAATTTTAGTAGTTTCATGTGTGGACTATTTGTGTCTAGCAGCATCTATGAATGAGTAGATGTGAATGATTCATGAATTCCAAATCAATTTGGTAATAAAACTAAGGATGCTATAGTACTTACGTGTAAAACAAAGTCTATCATACATTTACTTCCTAACCTACTCGATGATGTAATGTTTATAACTACATTCGCTGTAAGCGAACACTTAAGACGATTAGTGTCAATTTGCAATGCGTAAACTCTCCAAGACTTCCTAGCCAATAAAAGGCATATATGCTTTGTAAACCAACACATATGGTTTGAGAGGGGAATTTTGTTCTGCAGCGAAGCATTAACATTTTAAACATTTTCAGGCTCTCATAAAAATTAAGACTGTCGTTTAACAATCAGTAAGTGCTCGGTATAACACCTATGCCTGAAAAAGGGTTAATAAAATCATACACATACAAGTGGTCGCTGCGAGTCATAAAAAGCTTTCGTCGCAGTCCGTTTTGACTGTAATAATTAATATATAGCTAAAATTACTCATCTCACGACGTTAACTAAGTGAACCCAAAAACATACAAGCAGAATAAGCTACCTAAATCACAACGGTCTAAAATTTATAGTGAATAGGGGATCTATTTATGCGTAAGGGTCATCGCACGTGACCAGAATTTCCTTTTTCGCTTACGCAATCGCTATGAATAAATAGAAAAACATACCTAAGATATCTAAGGATAACAATGTCTATCTCGATGGTGACGTAACGGAGGATTCCGAATAGCTGTTTATCAAGCTGCGCGATAAAATCTGCATCACTTATAATACTTTTACTTCCAATCGTTTGGTGTGCCGGAACAGAATGCTTTTGAATTGCTTCTGGTACATTTTGTAACGATTCAAATGATTTTGCTGTCAGGTATGTACCGTTACATTATAATATTAAAGTAAGAACTGATAATTTTACATCGGTACAGTTAATAATGACTGTATAATGTCTGAATAAGACTGTGCTTTTCTTTTTTGTCGAAGTGAACCGTCAAATCATTTATCTAAGATACCATTCATGTCAGCTTAATGCAGCCAATTCTCACCATTGTATCTACTTATTACTTAATTAATGTTGACTTGTGGACTAAACAAACAAAGTTGAGGTGAGTTGTCAGCGAGAATATTCGGGCTGCGACTGCAAGTCATTGAATACAAAAGAACTATTTAATGGGCACTGACTTTGTAGAATTAAATTTAAATTTGACAGAGAAGAAGAGAAATAAGTCACTGGCGGAGACCGCCGGAATATTTTTATTAAAAAAAATACTACGTCACACAAAAAAAGTGGTCAAGTGCGAGTCCGGCACATACAGGTAAGGAACCCTCGGTGCGCGAGTTAAAGAAATCAACAACATGGTGTAGAACTTGAACGCCACGGGTACAGCGACATCTATAGGCGAATTTTGTTACAAATTTGAACGACTGCATAACTTAGTATGTATGGTGGTTTTTCAAGGATAATTCTTTATGACGTGAACCGATTTCAATTTTTTTTCTTTATTTGAAAGAACTATCACCATAATCGCGTATAGGAATTTATAAAACAGAAATACATGGAAAGGTGATTAAATTAAAAAAAATAGTTCAGAAATGTTTTTTGATGTTAAAAAAAGAAAAATAAGATAGAACTATAGTTAAATTTTGTAAAATATGCATTGATATCAATATTATGTAATAATTTCATATTTATAAATTTTCCCTCATAAATCGAAAATAAAAAAAAATGTTTCAGAATTTGCAACTCAATCCCTTTCATATGACACCCCACTTGACATATTCACAAGACTTTCAAATTTTAAACCACCTTAATTAGTCAGTTTTCACAGTTTTCTTTATAACTGTTCCAAATTTCAAATCGATAGCCTAAGTAGTTCTTGAGAGATTAAGCGATGTGACAGACAGACAGACAGACAAAGTGAAACCATAAGGGTTCCTTTTTTACTATTTTATTTTGGTATGGAACCCTAAAAAGGACTAGGTGAACTGATGACCTGGTAAAGGTCGCAGGAGTCCGCTGGATGTGGGGACCGCCAGAACTGGTCATTGTGACACTCTTTGGCGGAGGCCTATGGCCAGCAGTGGGCGCCTATCGGCTGATATGATATTGATAAATTTATAATAATGGAAATACCAAAACCGTTGTTATGAATACTGTACAATAAGATAAGGCAATGCATAAACAGTGATTAAATACGGAAACAAGAAACAATAGCAATCATTAAGTAATTGCACGATAAGGGCATTTATATTTAGTTGTAATTAATTATAATTACCATAATCTCATTCTCAGATACAAAGTGTCGAAATATCAGCAAAAACCACATAAATTTTATGATTCTATTTTATTATTTACAATTAGTACAACTACGCTTGTTCTATTTCAAAATATTCTCATATTCGGGACATAAATCTATATACAACAGACGGTCTTGCCTCTTGAAAGGGTTTATCTGGTTATCTGAATATAAGTTCAATTATAGATGTAGTGACAAGTGCCAACCAGATTAATAGTTTTTAGGGAAGCTTACCCTCATGAAAATAGATGATCTCTTATTTGGCTCCAGCATTTTCCGTGGGTTGTTCCACCCGATATACTCGTATTTCTCGATACTGCACATTACGAAACCTCACGATACGATCGCAGTTCCGATGACTTTGCTCTTCAATTGGATAATAAAACTACGCTTACGTAAACAGGGCTTATCGAACTTTCTTTCGCCCAGTTCTTGCCATAATGCTCCAGATATTGTTAACATTCTACTGGTTTCTTATCAGGTTATTTTTGTAAACATATACTCTCGTCTTTCCAATAGCGTTTCATTTGTGAAAATCGCGTATTTTGTATGTTTTCTTAATCCAAACAGCCGACGAGTAGTGGTTAACAAACCTTATTTATATGTTAGTCAATTGTTTACGTTCACCTGTCTCACAATTAAATGATTGACATGTTTTTATTAATCACGTAACTCGCAACTGGAACACATGTATGTGTCATGTTACTCATGTTCAATGTTACACGCATATATCGAACAAAACGATTTCTTTACTTCATACAATTACAATGATCTCTAATTAACGGTGTGGAAACGTTTACATTACAGTTTCTTAAACATGTATTTATTTAGTTTATGGGCCGATAAAGGGTTCAGTATGCAAATCTTTCTGTAACGTGATACGGTTACGATATACAGTACAGCTTATGTCAGCTATTTTACTTATAGTTATTTTCTCGAATAAGGATGCTTGGTAACAGTTTAGTCACTTTCTACGCAAATTGTGTATTTGAATGCATTAGCTGCCGGTGTGCTGTACACAGGAGTTAGTCGTGAGTCACGCAGACGACGACGAACACGTTAATTGTTACATTCGCATGCCTGATGCGGGGTGATCGCTCTGAGAACACACGTAGCTTCGGTTTTCTTTGATGTTGACGATGATAAAAGCGTGAATCTGATGCAAGCACGTATGAATTGTTATTATGTTAGTACTTTCATTTTAATAACACCTTTAGAATAGGCAGTGAAAATTGCACGCAGTATTTTGCAATGCTGAAGAAATCATCATTCTAATATAACATAAAATATTCCATCTTGTACACTTTCTCACAATGATTCATGTTCCATATGATACCACACGGTTATATTATTGGATTCTGCAGCTTCAAACGCCGTTTTAGAATTTACGTATACAAACGGTCCAGCATTAAAATACAGTTGTAAACACATTACGCTGAAATACACATCTTACGAATATATTATTAAACGAAATGATACTGTTTACATAACACCAGGCAGGGACAGAATGTTATGACGTAAGAGAATTAATGGACAGTGAATAGTTATTGACAATGCTATCTACCTCAGCAAGCCGGAGTAATGTGCTCTATCTGATTATTAATGTTCTGTGATAAACCACGTGGATGATGGCAAAGGTTATTTTGATAACGGAGAGTTACGTGAAATACTCGTATAAACGTAATATTATAAATACACAAGCGTGTTAAACCGTAAATATTGTGTGCCAGAGATTTTACCAGTGAAAATAGACTCGTACACCAGGCAAAATACGTCAAATTTTTGAAAAGCACTAATTTGTAGGACTGCTGCCAGTAATAATTGGATATAATACTGGTGGAATGAAATTTAATGATAGCAATGAAAGTTTTATTGTGCTGGCTATTTAAGATTTCAGTGCCGCGTCAAAATGTAATAAATCATACTGGAAATGATCTAGTTCAACCCACGGATGCGGAAAGTAAAAAGGAGCAAATTCTCAATTATATTGTATTTTCAGTTTGTACAATTGCACCCGAGTCCGTTTACGCAACTGTTATCAAAGATGGCAAAGTTTACACATAAAGCATACTTTCTACATTCGACTGTCTGTATCGTTTACGGTAATATCACAGTCAAATTATTTCCAGTTTGTGACTTCGCGGCTCAAGACATTTACCTTTTTCTCATTGGTACATCCACTCTACTGCAACCTAACTGCACAGCGTGCACAAATGACTAGCGCACGATTTTAGGTCAAGGCAGCGCAGTCAGGGAACTTAGATCATTACAAATTGCGCTTGCGCCCCCGATCCGAGGAACAAAGGTTACCCTAATGCCACCATGACATATTGCACCCTTAATGTTACAAAGACGTAACTTACTACTATATTCACCGTAAGATGGGACGAGACTGTTTCACAATATTTTATATATGAGGGACAAGTTCAAGCTGCTGGTGCTTTGTTAATGTCAAAGACGTTATGTTTATGGACTAACTTGATCTATTTATAAGCAAAGTTTTAAATGGCTGCGAAACTTCATTGAGGGGGAGAAATGATGGCCTATTAAGGACGACTGTGTCGTTGATAATTGTCTAGACTATTAATTAAGTACGCGAATGGCGATAAGCTCGAATAGAGCTGCCATTTTCAATTGCCAGTCTAATGTCTAACAAAAGACAAACCAAAAAAGTTTAAATAAGCTACGTACTCGTTTATATTTATGCTGAATGAAAATACGTCCACAAAACCATCTGCTGCTATCATTACTTTACTATGTACTACGCAACCTATAAGTATCATAGATCCTTTAAATTGCACTTGCAAAGTTCAACAAAGGCATTTAAAACAATTTAGGTCACACCGCGACAAAGCACGAATCTACATCAAAGCCCTGAAATTACGATGCCGCCGGCTTTAGCATTTTAATGCTAGATTTGTCTTGGTATTCGCAATGCTAAACCTTGAATGTAATCAAGCCTGAGTCCAAGCAATCAGTCTTAGATTGCTGGATAATAGCAGAGTCTAGCAAATCGTAAACTGTCGATATTTATATAATGTGCGTTCCTCTAAAGTAATGAGCCTGTTGTTTATAATTTTTATAAATAAATAATATAGTTACATTATAGACAGATACCTCCGTGCATTTAACTTCATATAGTATGAAATTCAGATGTCAGCTCACATATATTGTCACCTTGTAATTGAGGGTTTATTAAAAATAGGAGATTTCTATTAGGACATATTTAATTGAGTTCATACAAGGCGCTAATGTGTTAGCCAGAAAATTGACTAAAATCTAAATGAAATATAAGACGAACGGTAGGAAACTATAGTGAAACTAGCAATAGCAGATTCACTATTTTTAAGGAACGCGAGATTGTATACACATGCAGCCTTGAAATGTTACTAGACTTTGACAATAGTGTCCGTGGGAATCATAATCGAAGCTAGCTATGGGAATGGCCAGTCGTGAGATCGGATTTACGGTGGCCGCTGAGAAGTTGAATGGAAATTATAATATTGATTCTAGGAAGAGTTGTTGATAGGATGGAACAATAGTGGACGTACGAGATATTGACCTATATTGTTTCCAGAATGAACGTTGCCGGTTACAATGAAATGCATGATAAGTACTTTAAGTGTGAGATCAGGCCTTTGATTTTTATAATTCGTTGTACATTTTCGAGTCATATAACTAAGAGTAAGTGAGTCGCTACGTACTTAACGGCCCAGAAATGTTTGGTGAATTGCCCGGTGACCTAACTGTCAAGTTTGCGAGATAGGGGCCACTTCAATTCACTTTAGCGTCTGCATTACCTACGTATTGGGCAGTTCTCAAAGCACGAATATCAAAAGTTAATTAGATGCACGGTCAAAGGGGTTGCCTAGTATTTCTCTCGACGAAGTCTCTCGCCAGCTTCAATTAGGTTGATGTGGTCTCTACATAAAAATAATAAAGCAAGTATTTTTAATATCTTTTTGGTGCATCTATTGTCTATTAAGTTTCATTTTCCGAAGTCCAACTCTAGTGTGTCGTGTCATGTCATTTACATTTACCAGGAAAGATGCCGAGGTATTGAACTAATTAAAATAAGCTGTTTACCGTTGGACGCTTTTGGACACGATTCAATGCTAACTGGTTGCCGTCCAAATATTTACGCAGTCGGTATTGGAGGATGTTTGCAAACACCCGTGTTTTGGTTTCGTGAAACACCGCCTTTTAATTGAGGGAACATTGAAATTGCAGGGAACCAGAAATTAGTACCTTACGAGAATGTACTAGAAATCAATAAACGTACACACAATAAAAAATTACCCCTATTCCATTGGCATGTCTAATTATGTATATATCTGTAAATTAGAAATATACAAAAACCAAGAAAATATGTCTATGAAATCTGGTATTATCCTCTTTAAAGCATCAACAACGGATGCAAACTTAGCTTCACAGACAATACTATATCCAAGACAAATGTTGAAGGTTTTTACCCCACTCACTCTGTCCCTGTTATTTAAAAACGCACCGATCCATGGGAATGCGACAACAGGTGATGCAGCATGTGCAGTCACAGTGTACGAACACAGAGGGTTCTGTGGATACATTCATAATTTACAAATGCAACAAGCGATAACCGCCCTTTAGTAAATGCAATAACAACTTTGATGCATCAATAAATAAGTGTGTCGATTTCAACTGTCCTTTATAGAAAAGAGCGTATGTGCGTACAGGTCTTTTTATACAAGCTACTTAAAGTGGTTGAAGCTAGGGCAGACGTAGGGTGTGCAACGGACTGTGTCGTCAAGGGAGGTTATATGCTAAGGTATGCTGAATGCCGGGTGTATGGCTAAATATTTCGCTTTGAAGTCGTTGATATGTGTAAAGGATGCTTAAATACCTCTACCAGGAATCTATGTGAAGAGCAAGTAGTGACGTTTACCATATAATATTTTAAAATATAAACCGAAGTTTTAATAAACGGAAGCTACCCCTTAGATAGTTATCACCTAAAAAGTTACCCCATGTCATATGGGTCGAGATCAAGTTATTAAGGATGACAGTCGCTAGCTGTGACGAATGAAAAATATTGAAGCTAAATCCAATAACAGGATCAGGATAGGAACACAATAACATAGCTATTTATAAAATGACTTATTGTGTAGTCTACGAGTATAAAAAAGTAACAACAATGGAAAAAATATATACAAAGACAGTTAGTATCCTTCAAACGACTTAACGATTACTAGACTTTATTTATTGCAAAAGTCAAACCGAAAAAGTTATAAGCTAAATAATAACACATCGTATATTTGCGGTTATAAATAGGTACAACGAATCAAGCGTGGACAAAGTTAATAAAACAATTAATTGCTTTGCAACAAACTAAAAATACGCCGTGGCATCTGTCTATGATAAATATATTGACCAAAATATTTATTCTCGAAATGGGCCTCAAGGGCGCTTTTACAAGTCAAAATCTATCTATTTCAATTAAAACTAATACAATAATCAAAATATCATTCATCAAATGTAGTGTTACATGTCAAAGATAAGACTAAGAAACTAAATAACAATCCATATTCGTTAGAGATGTATAAGGTCTCTAGGGTCTGTAAGTGCGATTGACATAAGAAACATAATGCGTCGAACTAAAACTAACTTTAATACATGTCAATTGCTACTAGTGCTACCAACATTACAACTGACGAGCTCATATGCGTACAATGAAATCACCTATTAGATTATAATACAATCACGAATCCTGCAGTTAGTATTTAGTTTGTATAACGGATGCAAGTATCGGAATGCAGCAAACAATCGCGGGTTTATGTATGGCGTGATTTGGGCAGAGCTGATTGTAGAATACAGATTAAGGGTGGGTTGCACCAAACCGTTTGTAATCATAAGCGGTGTTCGTTAAAATCTCATTGTATGGAAAGTTTGACAAGTTTCTATGAGATGACAGCTGCCGGCGCCCTATTTGACGATGACCGGCCTGTGACCGTATGTTGGTGCAACCGACCCTAATAACATTAAATGTTGATCAACACTAGTGTATAAAACACGATTTATTAATAAAAACTTCATAGTAACGTACATGTATAAGGATTGTAGGTTTGTTGATTCTGAAGGCCATTCAACAATTGTGATAGAGCATGTTTTCTATGCATAAAGTATGTCTACACTATAGGTACAGTGTAGGAGCAGTTGTGTTTGCTACACAATAGTGTCATATAAATTGAGTTTTAAAAAATGTTGTCCGCCATGTAATTTTTACAATATATTTATTTCTCGTGAGAATTCAAAATAAAACGCAGCTAGACGCATCGGGGGAGCATTTCTGATCTCCGCCCTCGCGAACAATGCACAATACGCAAGCGCAACTCCAGCGCACAAGAATTTGATTCAGAACCAAAATGACTTAATAACCCAGTAAATATGTACGCGCGAACACTTTTTCAAAATGAGCGACCTAGAATATTTTATTCCACTTTTTATTTCCAACAAAAGCGTTGCACAAAACAATTGACCCACGAATAGCACCGTTCCACTGTCTTTGCTATTCGCAGCGTGAGTGAGGGGGACGGGAGTAGTGTCTGTTGTAGTACGATTGAATAAGAGGCTGGGTTACGCTTTATGCTCGACAACAAAAGAGGTGATGAAATTAATCATCGTTGGTCGAAGTGTCATTTGTGTTATGCGCTCATATTTTTGGCTATATGAAACCCGTTAAAAGTATTTGTCTCGGGAATCGTTTCAAATGTTTATTTTAAGACAGAATAGCTCATAGTTATGTGGCGCTTGCATATTTACAACGATTTTGCACTTTGAAGTGGTTGCTGAGTTCTTCCGAGCTTAGTACCACTAAGTACAAGGTTGGAAGGCAAGTAAAACTGTTCATTTCGGTTGTTGTCTAGTAAACGGCTGCCTAAATCAATAACCTACATTATCTTTGCATCGGAATTAAGCCACTCTTTCACATACTTTACATTTAGCTTCGTAGCTTAGCTTGGCCGTTTATAGAAGCATGGCTTAGCTCTGGTAGGAAGCAGTCATTAATTTGGGCGTGTCGCTCAAGTTCATTCTCACGCAATGCACACAAGTTCTAGAAAATCATATTTTCCGCACACTAATAAACACATCAGTTTCGGATCGGACTCACACGGCACACACGTGGCAGCCACGCGTTGCCGACCCTCTGGTCCTCTGGCCCTCGGCCCTCCGGCCCCTTTTGCAAGGGGGCCCCCTGTGACGGAGTTATAATATATATAGATAGTATAATTTATATATCTATGTAAGAATGTTATCTCTTCGATGGATGGTAGATTAAAAGTTGTTGCTATGCGCTTTATGCAAGGCATGGTTGAAAATGTCGTCAGTTATATGTATTAAACTATTCTTGGGCAGATTTGTATGCGGGTTTCCTACCAAAGATCGTTGTCGTGGATATCTGAGTAAAATAAACTCACACAATCGATTAATTAACTTATTATTTTACTTTGAAAACGTGACTCATTTATTTAACCTATTTTTACGTAATTCAGTACGACTTTTCTTGCTTTTTTCCAACACGACCTTGAAACTTATGAGACCCATCTTTGTGTGTAACTCTGTTATCCTAATAAAGACAGGGTAAACTAGAAAAAAATATTTACATTTAACCATTTCTGTGGGGAAACAAGTCAACTAGTTATTTTATTATATAACAATAGAGATTATTTTATGATTTACGTCCATCCTCCGCCGACAGTTCTGAAATACCGGATTTATAAAATCACATTATAAGCCCGTAAATGGCTCTGGTGGATGTTGCCACGTTATAAATTTTCCTTCGCCATTGTACTGTAATAGGCAATAAATTGACACCCTGTATGGCTAGGATAGGCAACCCTTTATTTAAATTCTATTTCTAAACCAAAATCGTGTTCTAAAAGAGCTTATCAGTATTAGAGAAACTAAACATATTTACGCCTTTTTAGCCAAGCGCGGCAGTGGAGTTTACAAGGGAGAAGTGTCACACGCTCGTTATTTATACTGTACAAGGTAGCTTAAACCTTGTATCATGGAAATATGGACCAAATTATTACAAAACACAAACGCTCATAAAGGTACACCTAACTTCAATGTAACTTTTTAGGTGCATGAAAGAGAGATGCAATTTTGATATGGAATATTATAGTCGATGCAATTTATCGCAAAGAGGAGGGGAAGGAAAAGTATTCGATTTGTTTTTGAATTAGCATAACAATCCATCTACATCGACAACTTTCGAAAAGGGGTGAGCAGTTTGAAATACTATTGACTTTGTTTTTAATATTTAAAAAAACAGCTTTTGCGTTGTAAATATGTGTTTGACTGAGTTACAGCAAAGGCTTTGTTACTGATACCACTACGAGCATGACACATTTATACGTCCTTACTTTACCTAAAATTAGTCTAATTATAGGAATATAATAAACTGACAGCCTGCCATTACGTTACCAGTCTTCTATCTTTCAAACAATATCCATAAGAATTTTCAACGAATCCCGTTCTATCCCCAAGTACCTATAAAACCACTTGGAAACAACCAAGTGGTCCTGTAGGTCGGTGTTCCGGGTTCGATTCCCCGCTGAACGCCACGATAATCGGTCCGCATTGTGCGCCGGCGCAGCGGAAGCGTGATCCGCATGCAATTAAACCGCATCCTGTGCTAACTGTAACTATGCCACTATTAAAGTACTGTTTTTTAAAACTGTAGTATGTAGTAATACTTGGCAAGAGCAGGTAGCAAGAATTGAGAGAATTCAGATATTTCGTTCATCAATGCGTATTCTACGCTTAAAAAAGAGATGGGTTATTTTTCAACTTGTTTTTAAGTACCTCTTGTTGGTTGCCTGACGCGACAGTAGGTACTATTATTTCGCTGATTACACGCGTCGCTATAGAATGTTCTGAAAAATCCTTTTATCTGGGAAAGGTGAGGAGAAATGCTATTGTTTAGTTTGGTTAATGTGCAGTGGCCCTAATCACCTACAAATTAGTCAGTGGCAGTCAGAATTCAAGTGTTTATTTATCAAGTAAGCCTCAATGGAGACTCACAAGAAGTATCGTAATTAGCACTAACACTAGAGCCACTTTTAAATTCGAACATTTTCAACATCCGTTATTCGCATCTACAGTTACTCTTTACTCTTTCAAGTAGCTGTTTATAAAGGTCTATCTAGCTGTCTATCTTAGTGCTGGTTTAACATTTGGTCAAAGTAGCTTTGAAATTATACCTATATGCTTGAACGTGATGTGATATGTAACGTAGATATGAGCAAATAAAGCGACATATCATTTGTTAATAACGTATTAAATACGTATTACGCTCCACTAATCTCAAGGTTAGATCAATATATCGAGTGTATACTATAGAAAGTTATAGACTATCTTATTGGGCATAAACAGACAGTGACTCAGAGCAAGCAAGTGCCAACAATGTCGCACAACGTAGTGCCGCGGTTAGTATTGACTATTTGTGAAATGAGATCTTACCTCAAACATCAATTCTTTACACAATTGGAATCCATTTAAAAGTTATGAGTATTGGTTTTATGAACAGATTTTACAGCGGAGACAACCCATGGTGACGACATTTGTGAAGCAATGACAATCTTTGATGGTAGTATTCACCGCAGAAATTGTAACGTAACTTAAAATAGTTTTTTTATACAACGACGATGGCAAACAAGAGTACGGTCCGCCTGATATTACTACCGGATTATTTTAATGTGTGATTAAGCTGACCGCAAACCTCAAATTTACGTGAAATATGTGTTATAAAGACAAGTAGGTAAACTGCATATCTCTACTTAAAAAAAATAACGTATCAGAACAAGCGTGAACGATACTGCAAAAGGTAAACGTCCCAGTACCTCGACACCTTAAAGCCCCTGGCCAATAGATGACACCCATTAATCACTTCTGTCATAATGACATAAGTTTGAAAATGCTATGTAAGTACCGGATCAGTGTGGATGTGGAGCACAGGGACGTTTACGTTATACATGTTTTACATTAAACTATGTTTTGCCGTAATTCATGCAACGTAGCAGGTTTTAAAGAGAGATAACATAAGGTAAACAATACGGTTTCAATGAAAACAAATGATGAGCGCGGTTTTGTAACACCGTTTAGTAAGAGTGACGTCAAAAAATGTTACCACAATGAGTTCGAAGAAAATCTACAATGAACGTGTGGCTTTGTGTTTCTTCAATAACCTGAACAATAAACAAAAGTCTACAGCACCTGTTTCAAGTAGGTACAACAACATAATCTATTTCATCACGAATCTCATTATCAATAATCAACTACAATAACATTTTTATCCATTTGAATGACATTGAAAAAAATAACAATCAGTCTCTACGAATAGGTCAAACGGTAATCGCTTAACTCGGAAACAACAAATACAAATATGCAACAATATTTACGAGAAGGAAGTAACTATGTCAAATGACAACATTACAGATGAGGAAAATATTACCTCAAAAATAAAACATCCCGCAACACTACTAGTTGAGTGAGTGTGCGGCCGTGACCTGCCTCCGGGGCAGAGGAATCGCGTTCATGAGCGAACAGAGCAGCACTCACCTACATACTATGATCAGATAATAACGCCTCACTAACTCGGCCGGCAATTGTTTCAATTTTAAAGTGCTGTAAAATTGGAAGAATTGGGTGATATCACCTACTTTTCATCAGAATGGATGATAAGAGTAATGTTTGACATCGACACTGTATCAACGACCCAACACTCGACACTTTCATGTCATAGTAATGGACGTGAACAATAGTGTCAAGTATTGGGTGTCAAGGTGTATCGGGACATTTATCGAAGGAGATTCATCTCTTATTTTAATACTTAAAACCACAATATTAATCTTTAGTCTAGGCATTACAAAGGTTAATGGAGAGTCAACTTAGGACATTCGAAAATGTAAAGAAATCTACTGCCTTCACCTTCACCTGTAATAGTTTCTTATATGTCCAATGTAGAAACTTTTATAAACTAATCTGTCTGCTAACATTACTTTTAACATTCTCATTTTGATATGTTACCATCAAGCGGCTTATTGTTATATATCCTTACAATTTATTTATTTATTTGGAGAACAAGCAGACATGGATATATATAAAGATTTACAACTAAACATACATCTTCCTCCTAACTGGTTCCACGGCGCTGTCGAATAATTATTATAAAATGTCGTATACGAGTACACTTGTCTAGACTTATATATAGGCGCTGATATGATGATATATGTTTTTCGGAATACAGGTCGCAAGCGTTGATAAAATTGATTAAGATGTTTCGGAAAATTGCGGTGGTGCATAAACTGAGAGTCAATATAGCAAGCGTCAAATTAAGAGTTAATATAGAAGCGGAAGAAAGCCTAGTTTGAGAAGAATTTAATAATAATACAGCACAAAGGGCATACAATATCCCCTCAATCCCGGTATTGAAATCCAGTATTGGACCTCAATCCCGGGATTTCGGTATTTCGGGATCCCGAGATTTTTCACATGAGAATACGAATAAGTGACAATTTACCGTCACAGTGTAACTGTCTGTGTTATATATAAGTAGAAAAATAATGTTGGACAGAGAAGATAACAAATAATAACGAAATAAGTACAAACACTCAACTCTCTTGTTGTTGCCTTTTTATTAATTTTACGAATATATGACTCATATTTTTCTATTACAATTGAATGTAAAATCTTCAATAACGGTATTCCAATATATCGGTATTGATCTATTTCAAACCTGCTATTAAAATACCATGCGGGCCAAGATCCCGGGATACCGGTTTGCATGCCCTACGCACAACAAACAATTTATATAAAAAATATCTACTGTGCTGAACCTAAAAGGTACATGTACACTCAAGAGTAAAAATAATGGGTAGGTTCTATGGAAATTCAATGCAAATTGTTTCCATTATTTTTGCTCTCAAGTGTATACAGGTAACAAAAATATTGTACTATTCATACAGACTGATATAACATACAAAACGGTATGTATTAAAAAGGGGCTAAAAAGAAGAAACAGCACCAATTCAAAAGGCCATACATGTTTTATGCGCAAACAGGAGAGCACATACTTTACAGAATAGCATATTATTCTAATATCCTCTGAACTGCCATCATTGTGTTCTCGATGTTTTCATAATGTCTATAAATACAGTATGACTTCTAGGCCAATTATAAAATTATTAGCTTTGTCATCAATCGTGGGGAAGACCAAGGCGCAGTTATATGCACCAAATAAAAGAAACAGTTGGCGTGTCCTATCAGCAATATTCAGGAAGTCAAAAGGCTGGCTTACGAAAGAGTAATAGGTCTGACCCAGGTCGGGCCTATAAAAATATATATATATATTTTAAATATAATTTATAAGTAGAGTTTCTTGCTTGACTCTTCTCAGCTAGGCTTAGTGAACCAGCGACAAAACTCCCAGTAGCTATTCCACTCACAACTCAGATTCGGTTGAAGTCGTTAAAACAATGTCACAGGAGCGCAAACTCTTAAAATATTCCAGTGTTTAAACCGCCCACGTGGTCGTGTCGAAGGTTCTTTCTGGATTTTCCCCAGGCTACTTCCCAACCGCACACTTCCTATCCCTTTGCGGGGCCCGGCCAATAAAGTCACAATCAGGTTAAAATAAAATTGGAGTAGGCACAAAAAATTTGGTCTTTAAACCTATCTTCAGGGCATAGTTTATTTTGTAAGAACAATAACCTCAATATTAGAAAATGAACGAAGTTGCCTTCAAAGCTCTAACAACAATTAAAAAGTAAAACTGTGACTTACGGTACGGTGGCCTGTGGCTCTGTAATTTACCCCGTTGTTGTACGCGCGAATAATTATAATGCGGTTGAAACGGAACGTTTTTTGCACCGCGAAAGGTTGTCGACCGTTTCGGGGAAGGATTATATCGGATAAGACCCGTTCATCTATAAACTCGTTCTTTGTACTTTAAGAGGCACTTAGATGTACGCCAAATGTCACAGATGTTTATAAAAAGGTATACAAGCGCCGTCAATTCATTTTAGCCATATTATTTTAAGGTAGGTACTCCGGTCAGTTTTGGCATGGATTACGACACTGTTCTGGGCATTCAGGGCAGTTGTATCCAAGAATACAAAAGAGGCTTGCGAAAATTTAATTCTCTTCCTATATGTTGTTCTTCCTGTTGTTTCTGAAGTTGGTAATAAAAAAATACTAACAACAAGGGAAGACTATGGGAAGGGAAAGGAGAACTATGTAAAATTTAGCACAGTGGAAAACCCTTTTGAACTTTTGAACAATATCTTGACCGTAAATCTAAATTTGACACCCAAAGTGAAACCAATCACCGAGTTTACTTCACGCTTCAGCTTACTTGTGGAAAGCAAATTTGGTGAAGGAGATATAAAAGGTGCTCCAATATGCAATATCCTGTAGCATCGAGCGAATGTGATAGCATAGCACTGTTGAAGTGGCCGCTTCAGACGTTACTGTAGCAATCGCGTCATTTCTTAGTGGCTTTGCCGGAGGCTTAGATGCCCTCGCACCACATCTTAAAGACCTGTTGAATGGTGGTAGTGGCGAAACTTGTGAAGCACTCCTGAGGGACCTGACGGCCTTAGTTGATCTCATGCTATCGGGGCGCGTCAACGGTGATATCATTGAGATTTTTTACGGTGCTAACCTCTGTGCCTTAAAAAAGAAGGATGGTGGCATTAGGCCAATTGCCGTTGGTATGGCGATAAGTCATACCAACGCCTCGAAGCCAAAAATTGCTGAAAAAAGGCAGCGCCACTTTTGGCAAAACTTTTTCCACCGCTACGACTTGGCTCGCAAGGCGGATGTGAAGCCGCCGTACATTCAGTGCGAACTTTTCTACTTCAGAACTGTGGGGGAGGTTTTGCTCAAAGTGGATTAAAGAACGCCTTCAATTCTGTAGATAGGGGAGACTTGTTAACGCAAGTTAAGGTTAAAATTCCATATTTATACAACTTGCTCTGGCAATGTTACTTCATCAAAATAAAACGTACTGTGGCATCGAAATTTTATCTGCGGTACACGTAACTGATAAGTTCCTATAAAATTTGAATTCTCGAATAATTGGATAAACCCTGTCTAATTTATATTCGCTGTAATGACCAAACATATTTCTACAAACTCTACGTCGGATCGGACTGCAAGTATCTACGTTGCAAATCCAGCTCACAAATAATATGAAGCCGTATAAGCTAGCATCAAAAGACTTGATGAACTAAACAGCCATTCAAACATACTGTGTATTCATTCCATTCATTACCCAAAGGAACTTTAATACCCATGCGCGAAGTGGGTCGTTCTCCAGAGCTCCACAAACAAGAAACTGAATCTTATCACCGAGCAGCAGAGTCCTTATCATATTGTCAAGTTGTCTGGCATCTTAATAAAAGAAGTTTAATTAAATGAAACTTTAGTAATGTTATGACTAAGTTTGTCATAACTCTGGATGTTCATGTAGCAGTCATTTTGAACTTGCAGCGAAACAGGACAGGTATCAAGTTGCTTTGAGCTGTTTACTGTAGATACGACTAAGTAGTTAAGAATACGGTTTTATAGAGTTCCCAAAGGTACTCAGTTTATTTTGTAGTTTTATACTAATATTGTTTTTTTTATTTACACATTTATTATATTAGTTTTAAAGCCCAATGATGACAAAGTACTTGAGTAGTGTTGACGCAATCAAACCAAGGATCAAGGTTCGCTTAAGGACAGAATTATTGACAAGAACTTCAAAGTAAAATCGATCTTCAAATATAGAGGAATAAGGTACACAGTACCTTAAAATACATCTCAGGAAGTCACATCTTAAAGGCTAAGTGATCCAGGTTCTGGAATCAGCCGTATTGTATGAAGTAGACAAGGCCGCGGGCGTGTGCCAGTTATAAATCAACATCAGTGCCACTAGGTAAGTAATTTGTTTATTCAAATGGTCCCGTATCATTTGGAGCCCGCATGTCATCGGCTCGACATTCAGCGAATTGAATAATTGGGAGCCGAGGACCTCGTTCGTGACTTTCATCGGTTTACAATAACGGAGTTATAGTTTGTGATTTCCATGATCGATGTGATGATAAGACGGAGAATCCACAATAATCCACATCCCTGTAAATGCGTATTGTTGTAATTTTGGATTTGAACTTTTTTATAACTTTATCTGCGGTCTTTCCCACTAGAGACCGCATCCCGCATACGGAGTGCTCGAGTTGTCCTTCTAAGAAAGTTAAAAGAAAAAACAAGATGACACGAGCTCTTTGTTTGCTGGTGCGATTGGTTAGTAACTACGCTACAATGCATCGGTGAGTACATGTTTATCGTGCAAATATAAAAATTTACATGAAAATCGAGCAGAGTGGTCCAACTCTGGTATTGGTAAGACTTATAGAATTGTATTGTTCTGTTAATCTCCATTAGTAATTATTTAATCGAACTCAATTTATTACATAGTTGATATTTCTAGTCGTCAGGTAGATATTAACGTGAAAATTTAAATCTTTTGCCCCGATTCATAGTTTGTCCTCCTTATGCAGGGATATTACAAATAGGAATGTAAATGCATACCTCACTTTCGCGATTCACAAAAGCCTTCTACCCAAGGCATTCTAATATAAACATACTTTTCTTGTGACTTGACCAATGTAGGCCACATTTCACCTCGCGCTCAAATGATTGATCGATTGAATTTTCGATATGGATTGACACCCAGTCAGTCACTGACCGTCAGTGACAGCCGAAGACTCGTGCACCGGCCGAGGGCAGGGTCCTGACCTTATCTCGGAGTTGGTTAGGGAAAATTACATTGCCGTTAGTCAGTTTTTGTACTTACAAATTATGGTGGAGTAATTAAGTTTGTGTATATATGTGTTAATCAGTGAATTGACCAATTTAATGTTCGGAATATATTTAAACAAACACGAGATATTTCAAGTTACAGTACATAAACATACAATTTCCTAAGACGTGGAGAGAAATTGTTATTTAGTCGCTTTTTGCGAAAAAAATATAACTTCTCACGCAACATATTACATAAACTCGTCTGTGTGATACTCGTAATTAACGACCAATATAAATAAGATATCGTAAAAGCATTTCACTGTGAGATAATTATCATACTAACAAAACTGGTAATTGCTAATAAAATTTCTAACATGAACCCGCTTAGACATGTGACACGACGCTCAAGGACAGCGTTCCCGAATTAGACCATCGCCATCGCAAAACATACCATCGTGTCAAAATCAACACTGTTAGCCAGCAACGGATTTCACCCCCCGCTGTGCTCGTGTTAATTGCGGGTGTCGTGTCGCCGTCGTGACCGACGGGGCCAACACGACACGACAACCCACCGACATCGATATAAATGGGTTTGCGGTTCATGCGATCATTACACGGTTCCGAGCCGTTCGAACACAAGACACGGCCGGGCCGTAGATTCGCGGTATTCGAGTTCAGAAGTCAGGAGTTAACTAAGGGAACGTGTTGATTTATCCCCCTCGACACTACTCGCGAAGTCGCGACGGCGTGTTTGCACAGCCGTAGCGCAACACTTGTACCTACCACTCAGCTTTAATTTTAGGTTCACCACAACGTAATTTGGCACAGATGCAGTTTACAAAACACAAAACATGAGATGATCATTTATTTCAAAACAAAGGCATAAATCCTATATTCGTGATGGATTCGCTGATGATATTTGTAGTTGGGGTAAATGTGCATGTTTTTGTAAAAAAAAAACAGATAAACAATTTAAGAAAAAAATGCTGTCCCCTGAACACGCGAGCATGAGACCTGCTAGGTATTGTCTGGACTGGCGCAATTAATATAAGGCATTAAACAGTCAACGTTAATGAATAACACTACCGTTTTTATCATTCAATTTTCATAAATAACAGCCCCAAACATTGTGCATTGACACGGAAATATCATAATCTGTTAATTAAAAAAAAAGCTTACACTAAAGCGCACAGAATGCGGAAGCCGAATGGTTTACAGCTCACATTTAGAAATACTTAGCCCACGAGAAACAATATTTATCGTCGACTACAAGAGTATCAAATAACCTATACACGGATTACGAGAAAAAATATTTCGCAAATGTTAGATGCGCTACACCGAGTGAGTGATGGGCGGCGGATCTAACCACCGCACTCTAGGATAGGTACGCCGTTGGATATGGAGTCAGAAATAATGGGCTAATTAATGAATAATGGATGTACTGCAATATTTCAAGAGTTTCTCCAACCATCCTGGTCGTGGGTGTACCATGAGCAATCGAGGAAGCGATGATTTTTGATATAGATGTATGTGACTTATGGGCCATAAACACATCAGCAACAGGCGACACGAAGAAACTTTGTGTCTAATAACTCCCGCAAAGCGATTCGCAACCAAACACTAACTTACGTCCACCGCGACATCGCAACATTATCAAGAATTCAACAAATGCAGTCTCGAAGTTGGCTCGGGCCCATAAAAAGGAATTTTCTCGTTTTCTCGCAGCTAATCTGTTCGCAGAAAAATCTTTATGTGTTTTTAATTAATTGCTTAGCACTCACTTCTCTGCAGGAGTGCTCGAAAACCTACTCTATTCCAAAACGGATACAGGCCACCCAGGCAAGTAATCGGCCGAGTTACAGTGTCAGGTAAATTAATTTCTGCCTTAGGAACTACTGTTCGACTTAATTTATTAGGGTTATTCGTATGCTAGTAAGGCGGTGCAGGTTGCGACACCTTTCGCCGTGAGTGCACTAATATGGGGAGGGCCAGCTGTCGTTTTTTCAACGATACCATAAAAGAGCTCGTGCGCTTCACCTGGACTAGCCGGCTTTTTGCCCAGCATTGTAAGATCGCTACAGTTCCCGATATGAAATCTAGCGGCCGTATCAAAAACAATAGCAAAAAACTAAAGTAACATTAGAAGGTACGAGTAGGTAATGGCTAAATGTAAACTTTAACTTACACTTTCTAGTAACTAAAAGCATTGACAAGCCTTAGTAATGTTGAATGACTGAAGTAAAAGAAAGTTGAGTGTTTGTAAACTTGCACAAATACCCGATGAACGTTATTTACATTCTTACGAGCGATAGTTACGAGTCGAGGATGGTGAGAATGATAACAGTAGACGATCAATTGTGCAAACAGTTTTGTGTGTTCGCGACAAACCGCTAATCGGCCGGTCTAATGTATTCCCGCGTTTGGTTGATGATCTGCGAGATAGTTTATTGACTTAAAGATCGCACGTGTTTGTATGTCGTTCACTGTATGTAGGTTATAAAGTTGAATTTATGTTCAAAAGGAATCTAATGACCACAAAGTTATCGAGTGTCAAGTTGCCTAGAAACCCTTAACATTTTTTCTCCATGTATGTATGTAATAGAAACCAGGGTAGACTTTCTCGGAAGCGGTTTAGTAGCGTTTAACACACATTCCCGGTTTAAGGGGCTGCCGCGGCTTCTTATTACCGAGAACCTGGATTATGATTAACTTTACCGTTAAAACACGCCGCCTAAGTGACTGGGGCACAAATGTCACGACATTTAAATATCTAGATCGCGCTACGTCGTCGTTACTGACGGGTAGGTATTTAGATGCGTTTTCAAGCCTTTTAAAAGCCATTAGAAGGTGATCGATCGTTGTGAACAACGGTACAGACTTGATTACTAAGTGTCACTTCCTCGATAAATCATGTGATAAATCAATTTATTTATAGCAATAAATCTAATCCATTAAAACTTAGTAATAAATCTAGTAAAACGGTCATTTCTTTCCATAACATCCAACATAATCCCGTAGTAATAAAATAGCCAAAGCATTAAATAAGTGATTAGCATTAGCGTAGCGTAGGGAACTATGCTGTTAATTAATTGAAATTACATTTTTAAAGACAACATCGGTTGCGCCTTTTAAGGCGTCGTCTGTCCTTCTGGGTTGTGTGGTTCGTCTGACGGCATTCCGCATCAGACCTGCCAATTACCCGGGATGGAAACACTGAGACTGTTTTTTTACCCCATTCATACCGTTATTCGACTTCGACAATCGTAAACAACCAGTTCTTCCTTCCATATATGAGCAGTCTTGTTCCGATTTTCTAGCACCATTACACTTTTAAACTTTTTCGTCAGGCCCTACGACGCGTGACATTTTGGTGTCAATGCAACACTAAAATGTAAAGTGCATTTTATTCCGAAGAGCACCAGATTGTCTGTTTAACTTGTGCGTATTGTCGCCGGTTCGACGTTTTTACCGATAACCGACCTCTTAACCAATATTTACAGTCATTAAATCTTTAGCCAAAACAAATGAGACCTCAATAGTTTTTGTGCCTTCGCAAACGAGTTAATTGCAAATAATTATTCAACGCGAACCAAATGAGGTAAAGCCAAGAGATTGATTTGCCGAAACTGAAACCGACACAAGGTTATTCACGGATTAGCGAAATTGCGACTCGATATGGGATCAGAAAGTGAAACTAAATCGGTATCTAATTAGTGCGATTAGTCAAGCCCGAATAGGTCACAGCCCGTGCCCGGTCACCATGAATTTCTCGCTTCACTTTTTTGGCGGCATGACATGAATAATTAAGCTTGCAGACATTGTTTTGGTATACCGAGCGCATTGTTCGGCAGCTGCTGGCCTCATGACACCAATAAATATATCCTTGTTCACAATGTGCACTTCGTATTCGTAAAGCCTCTTCTATTGTGTCAATATTGATTTAGCAAGACTACGACCGAAGAACATTAAATGCATTTCTTTTCATAGAGCACTGACAAAAGACTTGACCAATCGGAAACTGTCAGAGATTACTTTTGTTTAGTCGCTGCCAGTAATTATCCGCTTACAAAATACGGGCTGAGGTTACGAAAACGAAACGAGAGCCGACATAACACACTAGTGTAACGTAAACGGTTCATAGAAACTATTAATAAACGTAACAATGAGTTGCCTCGCGTTTGATGCGAGCAAGCAGCGCCCGCGTCATAGCTGCGGCCGTCACTCGTAAAACTAATTTCAGTTCCAGCGCAGAGAGAGCCAGCCAACTGCACCGCCGCGAAACACACCAGAATACGGGGCTGCACCTAAATACACCGCAAGGTTGCAGATTTAGTTTCATGTCCGAAACTGCGAGATGCAAAACGTGTCACCATAAAATCGGTAACATGTTATTTTCACCGCAACTGCAACGCGGGCAGCATAAATATAGTGTTATGGGCGTCCAACACCGGGTCAAGCACCGTTGCCATTGCAAATGACGCGATTATATTCTGCATATACAACTCCTCGGGTCTGCATCAAGCTCGATTGTAAAAGTGGATCAAACCTTGGCATCCGTGATGTCCTGGCAGAAGGCCAACCGCCTCCGATTGAATGAGTGACGATTCGCAAAGACGAAAAAACCAGGGGTAGACAGTTACGCCCGATCTATTTCGGGGACATCGAATTATCTGAACGCTCCCTGAGTCAGTGGCGCCGGTACTTGAGAGTTTAAAGCTAGAGAAATGTAAACGTGCCTGCTAGATAAGGATGGCACTTGGAGTATTTCAATATTGGGGTTTTAAGCAAATGCCAGGTTATAGTTAGGTTTGTTTTGGACTGAGAAGCTCCTATTCGAGAGTGTGTCAAACGTGACCAGGGAGGTAAAGGCCCCTTGTGAGAGTCACGTACGCGGCGCGCTGTCTGACGGAGCTGCCGATAAGAATTAATCGGTAGCAGGAGTCAGGAGTTATCGTCTATCATCAGATAGACATATATCTTTTCATCCGCTCGGAGATTCGCGAGTATGCAATTATTGACTATGTTCTGTAGGTAATTAAAGGTGTGTTTTAGGAAAAGCGTTTGTGTCATTTGATTCCATTGAATTATGAGTGTTGTACAAAAGATGATGTTGACTGTTGACCTATATAAAAAAATTACATTAAGAAAAAAGCAGTCTATGTCCACTTCTAGGAAAAAACAATGACGTTATACAATTTCATGTCCGTCTACGTCCAAAATGAGGTCAAAATTTATGCCAGTTTAAAACGGGTAGTTTTTATAATGAAAGCCATGTTATGGTCGATTTCAGATTATCATATGTATTTAGGTCACATCATTCAACAGCGTATGATGTCGACGTGTATTTCGCGAAACAATAAAACTCTTGTATCGGATTAACTGAATGATATAAGAGTTAACAGAACTAAACAACAGTGAGCAGATAAGCTCGCGGTTCGTAATTGTGCCCTTGAAAAGTACCAGATAATGAGCCATAGATAATAACAGGCTTCGTTAATAGTAACCTTGAGTCAGACAGAACAAAAATGATTTATAATAGTAAACAATGGAAAAAAATGTACTTACACTGATATTGCACAATATGCAAATTATAACAAATTTAGAACGCTTAATCTATTTTTTTAAGTACGGCTGTTGTCAGATTAGAAAAAGAATGAACAAAAAATCCATCTCAATTAAACAAATCTAAATTCTTAAGCTTATGTTTACAGCCGATACTTATAAAAAAACATTAATACCTATAATAAACAGTATCGTTGTAGATGATTGTACAATGATAATCTTTTTAGCATCAGTAATGGCAATGACTTGTTTCTTATAATTAATTCTCCATCTCTACCTGACATACTTACGATACATCTCTTCCATACATAGCCCTCTCTGTCTATAGGAAGAGGCCTAGCCCCCCTCAGGGAATAAGCACCCACTTTTTTTTAACTTTTACTTTTGTATCCCCTTGGAGCGTCCCTTCAGGACTCGGCAAAGTAAATTGCTAGTCGATGAAGGAACGCTCCAAAACTAGCAGAAAAAAGTGTGTTTTATAATGATGAAATATCAATGATCATTGTAATGGTGTACGATGAATGTACAAATTTTTTACCGCTATGAATGATACGTATGGTAACTACGATAGGTATAACGTTGAGGGGCAATTATACAATTGTTTAAGAGTTAAGACAATAGACTCCCGCGCCTCGAAATCAGCGACAGTTATTGTGTGTGAACAATAAGGTTAACCGTTTTAATTTTTCATTATAAATGTGGATCTATTATTTCAGTGAATAATAATAATGTCACATCTGCAAATGGTTATGAATATATGGGCGTTATTATAAAATATTGGTCCCTCGAGCCGGATAAAAAAAGTTTGTAATAATAAACAGGAAAATTCTCAATTGAATATCCGCACGAATACTGATAAAGTCGTTAAATCACTACAGCAATAGGAATGGGACGTATGAATAATATAAATATCGAATGGCGGCAGGCGGAACGTTACGATAAGCAGCAAAGCTGAAGATAAGCCTGAAAAACATCAGTTTTATAGCTGTTTCCTGCAAATTTACATTTGCATCGGCGAGGATTCGTATTTCGCTCACCTTAGCAGCGGGGATGTTGGCGTTCATCCAACTGTGGATTCGGACGCCTTGGCTGTCGCCGAAATTCGTGCACCAATAAATTCTTCAGAACACGATAGTTTATCCCTTCAACACAAGCACACAAAAACTAAGCACGTTAACACAATCGACCGTATATATCGGATTTGGCTTCTTGATAAACACTAAAGAACCAACAATGGTCTTTCACATCACGTCAAATATTTGCGCAGTCACAGGTGTACGCGTCAGAATCGGAGCATTCGTCGCCGGTAACACGTGCGCTCTCAACGGCTAGCCGCGAACAACAGAAGATAAGCGAGCGCGCGACGCGACGCCCCTCCACGACCGCTGTACGCACCAGGCACAGCGAGACTGACGGACTGCGGTCCCTGCCCGAAGGCCCCACAGCCGCTGCATCTTCGCAACCAACCCCAACCGAACCTGCCGCTTCCTTCCACAGCCATTTTTTCCCCCAACAAAAACACGACCATCACAACTCGTGCAGGACAACTTTGCGTTTTAGTCGTGGAATCCGACCGCTTTTTCCGTCGCTCAAGTAATTATTCACGCCTTTTACGATGCGCAAACAGTAATCTATTCAATTATTCTCTGCGAATGCTAGAGTTCGTAATTAATGCAGAACAAAACTATACATTGAAGCAACTATTAGTTAGGCTTATTGTGGCATGAAAGTAAAAGCGCATGAGCGACGGTCAATGGCCGTAATTTGGTTTTTGATACCTGCTCATTTACGTGTCGCAGTGTTTTAGAATTAATTTGAACATGATCCCATTATTATGTTTCGATGTTAAAGTTCGATGGCGATGGTGGCATGTGAGAAAGTGTGTCATATCCTGAAACTGAGTTAATGGATTGGTAATGACGGGCGTCAGTGCCGCTAGGCGCTAGGATCACGTAGGAGCAACGGTACCCGTCGTCTGCGACGATATGCATGCTCGACGCTTATTTGAATAATCGCAGCACACAGCCGGCTATCAAGAACAACCGAATGAGGTTGATAACTATAAGGTTTCTAAACAAATTAGGCCGTTCAATGAATAAACGCATCCACGCAAACATCAAACCCATGAAATGGAGGAGAGGCACTGCAAGTCTTTGATTTAATAGGTAATTTTCTTATCTCGATGATTCTTCGATTATCGACCACGCCAAAGGAAATCTTAATTATAATGTTGGCGAGGAATCCAAGCGGGCAGAATGCATCGTCCGACTTGTAAACCGATTGAAACGATAATGTCTCCCATAGACGAGAGATGCATGAAAGCTGATACAATTTAATAGGAATCCAGAGGACCCGCTCACATCGTCGCGTTTATTAATCACCGGTTACACGGCTTAATAGGAGATGCTCGAATTTGTAACGTTCTGTAAATAGGGAAAGTGAACTTGTATTTATAAAACAACCTGGGTTGGCGGTGAAGTCTTTTGAAGATCATCTGAGAGCATCTGGTGGATGCAGAGTATTCCATCTCGTTACACAGTTCCAAACGTTCTGCGTAACCAATTATTGCTTTAGTTGTTAGTTGCGTACTTACTTGACTTTTGTCGATCTCTGTTCAAAATTTTATTACTTTATTAGCTGCTTCATGGGTTATGGATAACGAAATACGACGCGATGCGTCACGCGATTAGATAAGATTGTTTTATTTTCATATTAATAAAATGTTCATGCGTCGCTAGATTTTAATGACAAGGGGTTACGTTTTGAAAATAATTGCTCATAAAATTTTACAGCTTAGGCTTTGCTTTAATGAAGTATAAATTTAAGCCATTTATTTTTATCCGCTTAACACCTTATCAGAGTTACTGGCCATTATATATTGTTGTTGCATTAACATAAAGTAACTTTTACATGCAATTGGGCCCTGTAAAGTAAACGGTACCGTCGCAGAAGCCCTTTAAAACGCGATTTTTGTCGATTTAGTCGTGCGATGGCGACTTTCTCCCATTGTTTTATCGGAGGTGTCGAGCCGCGATTTATCGGGCACGCATCGTTTGACAACCACGACACGGCGAGGGAATCGAACCCGCGCCTGCGCTAACAAAGGCATAAACAAGTTTCTCCATGACCCTACCGCGGATTAATGAAACTTTTCAATAGGAAAGAAGAAAACTTGCGAGAATAAAACCGCGCTTCTATCGCTCAGAGAAAAATACAATAACAGTGTTTAAGTAAAGTACATTTTTAGTACCTTTCGGCTTTGGCAGATAGTTTTAAGATCGAACGAAGGGATTTGTATTCAAGCAGGTCACTACTAATGCATATAAATAAACCAAAGAAACTAAACATTAAAGAAAACCTAGTTGCAAGAATAAACCCACACACAACCTTCGGAAAGAAACAAGAGCAAGACTAGACCTTTCGAACCGACATTTCAAACGTAACCGTCGTTTAGTTTCATTTTCGAAACGGAAATAGCATATCACGTAGTGTTGATAATGTCAACAATAATAGAGGGCGCTAGGTAGTGCCTGTATCCCTGTTCCTAGTATACTTTGACACATAGATTCCTTACTATTTCGCGTCATCCATGGACATAAGTATACTGGTGTCTACAGTCGTGGGTAAATTGCGTCATCCATGGACATAACTATACTGGTGCCTACAATCGTGGGTAACTTTGTGAATTGCAGCTTTAAAGTTAAAAGCGGGAACATTTTCTAAAGCTAATCGATTTTGCATACACTAACGAATGGCGGAAATATATGCGGATTCGCGATTAGGTTACATCCGTGACCTTTGCTACTTGTAAATAAAGGCATAATTGACAGAGGCTTGGTTCAACCGCACGACTGCAGTTGTGTTAATTGAAACTGTTTTATGCAAATCCAACTTAATGTTTACTAATTTTAAGCTACGAGAGTCCCGTAGCGGCGTCCCGACGCCGCAAAAATACGGAAATTCCCATAGTTATTCAGAAAAGGAACAACTATAAGTACAGATACATTTCATTAATTTGTGCCTCTCTTAGGAACATGTAAAAAAGGGGTCTTAAAATCGACAGTTCCTTTTCACATTATGCCGGACTAAAACCAAGCCTAATAGTAGACTGTTAGCTAAGTTAGTTATCCGGACAACGTGCATGCGGCACATCACCCACCTCATGGATGGCCTCGTGCAGATATAGTTACAGGACACCAGTGATTTGGGTGTTCCGTCTAGCGGGTAGTCTACCCCGGGACCTCTGGCCCTCAACTTTTCCCGTCATAATATTTATCTACTGGCCATCTGAAGAACGTCGTGAGAGGTGTTCGAAATATACGAGGATGCGGTCCTGACATACTGTCGATAGTTGACAACTTAACGCAGCTGGATGGACTAGTTTGCTCGCCTTGCAGTCCATGGTATTAGAGATTTTCTCTTAAAATATTGAATATGCGAAAAGTTTGTATAATTATAATTTTTGTTGAAGTAAATAGGTCATGACAATTTAAATCTGGCATAAAAGAAAAAAAAAACATATGACTTTGAATTAAATGACAATACAAACTGCGATACAATACGTCTGTCATTCATGTAAACATTGTAAAAAGATCGTTTATTTTGTGATTTGTTAATTTTCTTGTGGTTGTGGATATATACTATAGGTTTGATTTCAGTTATTGTTTATTTTTATAGTGGCTTATGTCAACTCAAAACAGGAGCCACGTCGCGTGACGTAACGCGGCCAAAGTCACGTGGTCAGCGCACAGTAGTTTATTAATATCCATTTTTTAGTCCTTTTTCTAGAAAAATATGAAAAAATAAGAGTTTTATGCAACTCTCCAGCATGAGACGAATCTAATGACATATCATTTATGAAAATCAGACCATAACTGTAGATCTGATGGAGTGTACAAAAATCGGCCTCGCGTAATATATATATAGATAGATAAATAGTATAGATCTACGTATCCGTATTAAGTTGTGTTCTCTACAAAAATATTGATCATTGCTAATGAAATTTTTAGGAAAGATGGAAAAAACTTAGACTTATGCTTCTGCACACAGATTCCTTGACCTTTTCTGCCTCCTCCCGGGTGCCAGGTTGGCAAGTTGACAAGAAGATCATGGATGTTGTATGCAGTCCAAGCCTTAAACAAAACCTCAAGTCTTCTTAAACAAGCAAATGGTCAGGAGAAAATAAAATAGGCACTGTATCGAATTTCCCAACAAAGTGACTAGTTTTAATTATTCCTAAATATAGGTATTATTTACTTACGAGTGAATCCGCTTAATTCGAATACCAGGGTAAAATATTCTAAAATAGGACTCGGGTATTCTTCAACTCTTAATTTCATTAACCTTCAGGCTGGTTTCCAATTAGCCTGTATCTCGACTCCCGCGCATCCGAGCGTGCCACACGATGGCTTCCTCGCACGCAGCCTGTATGACTACGAGTAGCACATGATGGCGCTTGAGCTATCTCGTCACGTGTTGACTATCCGTCCTTTTTAAATTAGTACACGTAGAAACAGACGGGTAGTCTATTTCGCGTCGAGATAGCTCGCGCGCCATCTTGCGCAAGCTACGCTGTGGTGTAATCGAGTTTTTTTTTCTATTTACACCAAGTGGGGCCGAGGAGAGTGATGTGAGACCGGATTCGACCATTGGCCCACCATTGGACCATTGGGTGACTCTGGCTATGAAACTGATAATAACTGTATTTATTTGTTGTTGAGTTCCTGACTCTTGGATTTTATTTAATTATTATCTATTTAATTGGGTCCACGGGTGTTTCTGATGAAAAAAATGTGATGACATAATAACCTAAGGTTGAGATTCATAAATGTCCGTCAGACCAAATTTATGATTTAATTTTGGTAACTTAGTACATTTTTTGACATTAGGTTACGTACCGTAATACCGACATAGTCTAATGGAGCTTTATAAAACCGAACGTTAGCCAACTCTGTAGATACAACATTTTAAAATAAATAATATATAATATTAATAAAAGGAACAGATCCGTTACAGGGATAAGTTCGCCTTTACATGATTGACCTGTTTTTTTCTGTATAATTGATTTTACCTTGTCTTGTGTACAATATTATGTATTATATATGTATAATTTACATACATACGTGCATAATAAGGGTATTATGATATAAAACAACATTGCGAGAGGTACTGTATCATAGAAGTACCATGCACCAGCGTTATTTGCGTTCAGCAACAGCATATCTTTGAAATTTATTGAAATAAACTATGAACACTAAAACATGTGGCATCCACACTTTGCTGCTTGAAAAGATGGTCATATGTGTTTTTAGTATCCGCCTAGGATTCGCCATTTTATATTAGATAAATACAAGAATAATGTAGTTTATGCGTATAATATCTCTTGTTACATGTGCTTCTCTGTGCCGGAGCGTACGAGTTCTGACATTCAAATATGACAACGATATGGCCTCAAGCTGCGAGGACTAGGAGGTCTATTTGACTCGGCGTTCCAGTTTGATATCAAATATACATTTATTGCACGCGATCGTTTCCGCGCGTGCCAAGTTTAACATGGCAGAACGAGCGACACAAATGTTAATTTGATATCCAACCAATTCGTTAAGCCAGATCGACCTCTAGACGTCTGCCCTTGACGCATGCGCTATATATTACCAACCTTACTTCCACCGAGACGATTAATTCTCCACCAGTCCACCTGAATCACTGTAAAGACGGTATAAATTTTGAACCAAAATAAAATCACATACCATTTTATTCACCAAAGAAATTGGTTAAAAATAAGCTGTAAAATTTACCTGAGGCCTTGGATCGGGTTTCTCACTTTCGATTGAGCGGAACTGAGTCACCACTAATTGGGCTTTACTTTAGGCTGGCTACACACACACCCTGAAGTCCAAAGACTGACAGAGACTTTGTATGTGTACATAAAGTTTGAATATCAAGCAAGTCACGTTATAGCAAGCTAACGGGTCTGTGTATAGCAAGCTTAACGTCACCGCTCGGGGTACCTACTCGTAAAGTATGAAAAAGTTTGTAATCAGTTGACAGTCCGAGAATGATGCTGACAACTGTGTGAACTTTTTAATACTACCAGTTTCGTTTTACTGACTGCGAATAAAATTATGTGTCCAATATTTATAAAGTACATTTCGCAGTATTATAGAAGTGAATAGATTGAAGAGGGTTAAGCAAATATTTTTGTAGGTGTGCGTTATAGTACACTACACCCAATTCACTTGTCACATTCCTTCAGTCCGTTGTGCTACTTCCCAATTTGTATACACATTGAATTCATTACAACCTACTTATTCCCTGTATTATATACAGGAAATATTAGCTTACAAGCTTGGGAGATGTGAAATGCCTTACAGCCTTATGATAAGTGTTTGGCGAGTCATATGAACGAGCCGACAAGTGGGCATCATAACACACGCATTCAAGTACGTACGAGTATTTACTTTGTGCATTTTACGTTAATAAGAGTCGGCTATGACTGTGTTTCAAGATTCTATTATTTTCATTTGTGTCGCTAACAAAAGAAGTATGGCCGTGATAAGTAGTACTTATCACGTGTGAACTGATGAACTAGTCCATTTACCCACCGTAAAGTATTTTTTTAAATATTACCTAATATTTAAAAACACGCAGGAGATTGTCTCTACTAAGTAAGGTTGTGAGAATTAGTTCCCAAAGATTTTTAATAGGTAATCTTTTCTCTGATGTTACCAACGTTGTGATAGAACACAAACAAACAGTACAAAAATAACTGAAAATCCATATACTTATGTGTTATTTTATCTCAAGAAGTCATCATGATATCTACATGCAAACGAATTATAAACTAGTTAGTTACTTACAGCTCGCAGTTGAAATATCTTTGCATACCTGCAATCAAAAACATAAATAAAGTCCCATTTATCTTAAATTAAACATAAATAGAATAGAATAGAATAAAATATTTATTTATTGCATATGATAATTATTGCTCTGATCATAATTTGCCCTACGGCTATTTGCAGTCGGTGTTATATTTCAAAAATCGGCCAAGTGCGTATCGGGCCACGCGCTGTTTGGGGTTCCGTAGTTGTCCACCCATCAATGGCAATTGTGCGAGTGTTTGCTTTTTAACCGACTTCAAAAAAAGGACGTTATCAATTCGGTAGTATGTTCCTTTTTTATGTCTGTTACCTCAGAACTCCGTCGTTTGGAAAATTATTTCTTTCCTTGAAAGCATATGCTTCAAGGTTGGCCACGTTGTTACCAGAGTCCAGTTCTAATGATGGAGTCAAGGAGAAATTGAGGGAACTCCTCAAAAATTAAAGGGAAACAAACATACCAATTTTAGTATTTTCAGGTACAAATTGAGCATTTGCATTCAGAAAGTAGCATTTGGTGAACGGGCACTGATGAAGGAGACCACGGATGGTCAATTGGTCATCCAAAACTCCTAGTGTTTCACGATTAGCACTAAGATATTTCGATCAAGATACTAAAGCGACTATGACGAAACCAATTTAATCTGAATCTGTTACCATCAACTTGATCTGGTAATGAATGCTGGAAGGTAGGCAACGGAACTCCGTAACAAAACAGTGTAGCTTAGCCGTGTTTGAGCCTATTAGAATCGTCAAGAGACGTACTCGGGTGATGATTCACTAAAAAGTGTGAAATAAATGAAACGTTCAATAAAAAAATAAAATCGACTCCAAAAACAACTCGATCATAACACAAATGATCACTTTAAGCCTTAATATCACGCAAAGTAATGTAATCAAAAATGGTTTTAGGGACCCCCATAACATTTTTGAACGAGCTGTCCAACGATATCCCATACGATGAGGTATGAAAAAGAAAAAAATGCACACCTACCTTACGTGTAAAGTACTTAGGTACCCTAAAAAAATGGTTTTCAAGAGTTTATCCTACCGTTTTTCATGCCAAGTTACAGCTTTCTAGTACTAACGATTACTGAGCTAAGCCACGGACGGACAGACGGACATGGCGAAACTATAAGAGTTCTTTGTTTACTACGGAACCCTAAAATCAACATTAACGTGATGTCATCATTGATTATTGAAAAGTTAAAATAACATAACCGTAACCGAGTTTGTAAACCCGGTTATGGTTATATTATCTTCTTTTCCACACTGTCCCCTTAGTTACGTAACTTTTTTATTAGACCGGAAAAGAGAGCGTTCTACTCTCATTTTTAATCAATTCAAATGATGATTTAATGCCGATAATCTATTCATAATTTATCTGTAATTAAGTGTACACCTATTGGCCACCCATTGGCTGGTAATGAGCCATTATGTTACGCAACTAGACTAATTTGATGCCAATTTTAATTAAAGAATGCGCATTGAGCTTGTTGCTCAGTATGACTTCTCCGTGATTTCAACGAAGGTACAGTCTACATCAAAGATATTGTCATTTTCAAGCAAAATACGTCTCTCTGACAATGTCAAAAAGGACGCTTTCTATTTGCGCCAGTACCTTATCAACACCGACTCGTACGAGACTGACACCCTATGTTTGCAAACTTGCATCTTATTCCTTTTTAATGAGTCCAAATTGGTATACAAATCTTTGATGACGAGTGTCTACGGTTTTGTGTCTAATTAACCGAGCGAATGCTGTTGATTAGACTCACGTGTTCGTGAGTGAAGATTGGGCAAAAATACTTTCGTATGTCCAACGGATATCCGGCTCTTATAAAGGTCGCAGGTCTTAACCGATTTTTGTGATTTTTTTGAGAAGTTCGCTAAAATGATATTTCGGTTGTTTTTAGATTCAGTTTTTGGGAAAAAATCAAAATAGCGGAGCCATGAATTCCAAATATAACTCACGAGGTCTATACTACAGGAATAAGTAAGGTCAGCTAAAGAGGACCTATGTCGTATTTTTTCACATAATTTACCGATATAAGGTCTAAGATCTTTGTAAAACCTGACCAGCGGTTCTAGGGCAACCTCCCGAACTCTACATTAGAGCTGACGACGCAGCGAAGCGTTATGTCGCCTAAATGAACTCTTTTTATTTTCTTTAATTGATATGTATGATAATCTATAAGATGTATGTGAATAGGGGCCCTGTTGCCTGATGCAAATAAATATATCGTCTGACTTGTATTTGCTAGTGTGTTTTGATGTATGTTTTGTACGTGGGAAGGACACGGGTCGCGACGCTCCATCCATATTGTAATGCAAATAGTCAGATATATATGCTAAATAAGCCCAACACTGGAAGTTATGTATTTGCTCAGTGGACTTAAGGGGCTCCACGCGCTATTCATCGATTTTTGACGAGTTTTGAGTTGATACTGCTCCGTCAAACATAGATATGTATATAGCACAAACGGTTATCGGTTCTTCAATATTTTATCTACATTTGTAAGAGCCAAATTTTGAATAAACTGACTACTTACATTTTTATGATTTATTGAAACATGGTCCTAAAAAGTATTATTTTCGATACAGTTATGTTGTTTATGCACTTATATATATGAAATGTACCTGTAACTGTTCTTTATTGACGTCTCTAACCACGCAAGTTAGAGTTTTATTGTTATGTCATTTTCACAAAAGTTACGTCTAAAAAATTGGTCTAATTTAAAATTGCCAAAATTTGATGCCATAAATCTCGAAGACAGTGAGTTTTGAATATAGTATACTATTACGGTTAACCTCGATGTTTTTAATACGATAAACCTTTAAATATACACGAGGAAACGGAGAGTTACAGATCGAAGATCATTGGGGTGCTAGGAGCCCCTTAAGTTTTATACCTCTCTACAATGAATGAGATTCAGTAAGTCGATGGCAACCGCATTGACATCGAACTGATTGAAAGTCATTTAAATTTATTTCATTTTACATTTTTTTCATTCATACAGTCTTTTGTTTTTCAGTAGAACAATTTTTTTTTTATACAACGTCAGTGGCGATGTCTGATGGTAAACAGATACCGTAGCCTATATACGCTTGCGACTCCAGAATAATCACCAGTTGCCGGCCCTGTGAGTGAAGTTGACAAGTGAATAGGCATCTTCTGAGTGAACTCGCTACACCGTCGGTCTCATCTCCACCCCCTGGCTAGATGCTGGCCAATTGCAATCCAATTCTTTAATTTAAAAAAATCTATATTGACTGAGGATTCGTTGTATTGACAAGCTATAGAGAAAATTGCAGGGGCCCCACTCTCAAAAAAGCGCATCCTCTGAAGCTCAGAGGGCCTACTCCGAACTTCGAATAGTGCCGTCCCTTTCACTCTCGTGTTATACACTATATGACTGAAAGGGACGGCACGATACGAAGTTCGGATTTCGAAGCAGAGTAGGCCCTCAGGTGACCTCACTCACCACCAGTAACATAACAACAGATACGTACAGAGCAAGCATTTATTATGGCTGCGGTTTTCTTTAAGGCGGATTAATTTACTTATTTACAAGTAATGTGAACGAACGCATTATGTTTAATCGTCATGACGACTTTGATTGACGGTGACGAGGCATGGTTTCATTGACGGAACACGGAACCCAAACGTATGATTGATCAACGACAATGGTAACAGTAACCCATAATTACGATTATTAAGTAGTCATAAATATCCACAATTTCAGCAGTCGCAAGAAATTAGCCAAGTCCCTCGTTAACTTAAAAAATACGTTTTATCTTATCTGGGTTTATATTTGTGGTGCACGGCTTACGGCGAAACGAAAATATAACGTATATTCAAGCGACACGAGGGAGATACTGCGTTGTCGGTTCCTCAGGACTCTCTGAGGGGCTAAGATGATCGCTTATATGTCGGACATATAGCATTCGTCGCTTACTGTCAAGTATGTAAGTGCGAGAGGGACTATGGCTCTGCACAGGTGAACCCGTCGTCTACCAGTCTCTGGGATCCCAGGGCTCATTACAAAACAATGGTATAGTTTATTTTTTTTCGCCGGGAGACGGCGGATTAACATAGAAGATATATGTTGTAACCGAGGTATAGTTTTGTAGACAATCTTACACAAATCGACCTAGTCCCAAACAAAGCAAAGCTTGTACTATGGGTACTCGTCATCATCATCATCAGCCTGTGTCAGTCCACTGCTGGACATAGGCCTCTCCCATGGCACGCCACTGAGCTCGGTCTTCAGCTCTTCTCCTCCAATCCCTGATATTCGTAAGGCAGTGGGCCTTACGAATATCATCGCCCCGGGGCGACTATGGGTACTAGGTGGCGATATACATACTTAGATACATAAATAGATAATTAAATACATATACCTACAGAAAACATCCAAGACTCAGTAACAAATATTCGTGTTCATCACACTAATAAATGGAAACCAGGATTCGAACCCGGTACCGTCTATAGCTTCGCAGGCACAGTCACTTCCAACTAGCCTAAAGTGGACGTTTTAACCCACAGGCGGGTCTATACGTAAAACGAATAATGACCCGATTCTTGCCATTAACTGAAGTAAGTATGGAAAATAGACAAGTGACGAAGACATCCAGTTTCATTGTTCCAATCGAGACGGGCCGAAAGCGAAACACATGTAAATTCACGACAAACCAACCAGCTACATGCAGTGGTATTGCCGCGTATTGTTCATGAATAAGCGATTTAAAATCATTCGTACGTTTTCCAGTTTTGATTTACGGCCGTCGACGTGGCCTTGTCATGGACGCAATCCTTAAAAAAGTTGGCAAAAAAACTTGTTAAGTTTGTTTAACAAATTCCTGGGGTTCGAGGATGATCGACGAAAATGTCGCAGGCCGAAAGCAAACTAAAATGGTCAAGGTCCCTTTATAACTGAAGAAGATTAAAAAACACACAACCCAAAATGGACTTTAAGCATTCTGCATAAAGATTATTATAGAGGAAAATATTTTGGGACGCGTTCTTCATTTTTTTGTAAACAATAACATATGCACATACCAGGAATAGCAACGGACTCATATTTTGCAATTCGCATTCCTTTTCGAGTCACCGAAACAAATATTTTGCGAACTAAGATTCCTCAGTGCGTTTAAATGGTAATTCGATTTCGTTTACCATAAATTCAACTTCTTTATACGAAGCAGGATATTTTACAATAACAATATAATAACTTAACTATGGATTGCATTTTTGTTTAAGTACGTTAAATGGGCAAGGAATTCATTCTCAATTATTGAGCAGTTCGCTGAAACGTAAGACGCGTGTAAGTCGGTTGATTAATCAGGATACTTGATTGGACCTTCTTATTGCCTACTTGTATCCATTTATCGAGTTTTTGTATAAGACGCGCTCACGCAGATGGACAATAAAACCGTTTTATGACGTTTACAACCGTATGAGATTGACCCTGATTAAGGTAAGGGAAAAGGGCTATTAAGCTCGTTTTATTGCAAACAAATGCATTTTAATTGGCGTATATGGTGCCAATTGGCTTTTGTAAAATTTGCAGCTTCGATATCCGAGTATTGATAGAGCGCGCACGCTCGTGGTTGCGTGATATGCCAGTGCGGGCGCACCATCGCGCCGCCATCTCCGCCGCAACTCTTATTGTTTTTAATTGATTACGACAAACGACTCGTATCTACGCTTTTGGTATACTCGCGTGTACGTAAACACTACGAACGTTACACGTTGAGATAAGCGTAATTCGAATCAGCATCAATCAGTCTTAAGTAGCCACTCGTTACAAATTACCGCAATAAGCCGTCATCTCGATCGATAAATCACGTCTCACGGTTTTCGTCAATTTCCCTTAATTGGTCTCGTTACACAATCGCGTGCGCCGCGATCTCGCGATACCGTGTGTGGCCGCCCTTTGCCCAAATCAGCGGGGTGATCTCGGCGACACTGACCGGACACGAGAAGTAATTAGCGCCTCGGACCACACACCACCATTACCCGACATCGCGCACTTTCATCCTCACTGGCCCGCGCCGACCCACCTCTGGGCCGCGTGAATCACGATCCGCGAATACAAATATATTAACTACAGCACCCGGTTGACAACGATATAAAATAACTCGCCGGGTGTAACAAACACTGTAACATGACAGGAACAGTGCTGCGAGGAATTTTATTCCGTTAGACACACCGCTCGTAACGCCACCGCTCGCTGTAAGCGATGTTTTCGCTGCAGCAGCGTCCGGTTATAAACCATCAGAAGAAATGATCGCTGACGCAACAATGCGTCAAATTAGAATAAATTGCATAATTGGCCCCGAAATTATCAGTGAAAGTGAGGAATCGTCGCACGACGAATATGTAATAAGTATCGTACTAATGATACATTGTATCGGATTGTGCTCCCGAGTCGTAGAAAGCTCGCATTATTTATAATTTATTAACAGATGAAACTATTGTCGGTCGCGATGAGTGATTTACAATGATGGCCATCGCGCATCGAACATTTAATTACAAAAGCCTTTCTTTACGCCGAGAGTCATCGAATGACTAATTATGAAATGAAGCATAATCAAAGAGTCATAAGGTTCATAATTGTTTTATAATTCAATCAATACCGATATTATACCTTACCATATTCCACCAGGGTTCGTGATACTTTCGTTAATTTCTAATAATGATTCCTTGTCAGTGATTAATAGGCGTACCGTTGATTAGTTCCGCATTTAGCTTCCTCTACTAATAATATAAATTTATTAGGGAAATTATTCCCTATATTGTTGAGAAATTGCTTTGTATTGCTTGCTAAATAATCGTTTGTCGACTTGGTCGTATATCTATAAAGGTGGTTCGTGTTATTATTATTTGCAGAGGCCACAGTCATAGGTACATATACATGTGAAACTCTATGCCGATGCCGACTGTAACTATTGCACGCATAATGCGCAGATACATAAAGTCAATGCACTTATTTTCAAGATCGTCTAGTGCGCCGCGTGGGAACTAAGCATTGTTCAATAACACGTAATATATGAAATCTTAAGGTTGACTCATGATCTAAATAAAATAATGACGTGTTACGCCATCTTGAAGTATGTTTATTAAGATACGAGGCCAGATAAAGGTAATGTAAAGGGAGAAATACCAATTTTGTTTCGGCACTGCAATTATTACAGTTTTGAAATCCACAGTTTCTATTGCAAAATAATAAGCAGTGTTAGAACGTTGCATGTCAAAAGGGCGATTTCGTTTTAACAGTTAACTTGGCCAATTTATAATGAGCTGATAATATTATGTGAGATAAACGAATCAAAGGGTCATTCCGAATTGGTCCTGTGCTCGAGAAAGAAAAAGTTCATGTCAAACATGATTGGTTGCGGGTATCATTATCACAATTTTAAAATTTACGAGGCTCATTACCTAGTTCATAATAATTAGCAGGTGCCTATTTGAAGGTTCGTGGCATCTTTGTGTTTCTTTTGACCCAGTTATGAAACTTTATGTTTTGCTCTGAGAGCTTCAATCATCTGCTGCTTTTTGAACTGATAGGACGTTTTCGTCTTGTATTAAAAAGACACGCGATTTTCTACTCTAATTCCCATCTAGTACTTATTCTAAGTTCCAATATAAATATTTAACCCTGGGACTTCAGCCAGATAAGTTTTAAATATGAAACTCCCGTGAGTTTCAGACATATTGAAATATAATAAACGGGTCACTCATGTCTTTAAGGTCGAGTATCGCTCGACATTTTCCGACCAGTGAGTGGCCTTTAATCATGAGAACCAGCCGCGACGGCGTCGCGTCTAGCACTGCGCGCTCGCGCACGGCTCGATCGACTGCTCGATGTTGGCGGCGGCGGTAATGCAGGGGGTGAGAATCCACCCTCATTTTCATCACTATTATTCAATGTCGGGTTACACACAACATTCACAACGTCACATGCTAAGTCTCGTCCACACTCGTCACAGATGTAGTATTCAAGACAGTTCTCAGCTGCTGACCATCCACAATCACGATTCAGATTCGGGTTCAGATAAGATTTAATTTTGAACTATAGTTAAAATTTTGTTGTATTTATCTGTGTTAAGTTTTATTGTGGTATTGTTATAACGATTTGCATACCTATTGCATTGGGTCAATAGCAATTAAAAAGCCGATAAGATGGAAGGGTTACCGGAATATTTTACCTAGTCACGCAATTTTATGATATAGGTTCCCTTTCATACAATTATGATGAAACAATATAATTAAATTAATCTATCTGGATACGTACAGTACAGTAGGCGCTCGATAATCCGGCACCCGATTTTTTTCCTTTATGCCGGATTGTCGGAACTGCCGGATTATCGAATTTGTATAGGAAGTAAAATAGATCCACAGTAAAAAACTATTTTATTATGGTTATGGTATGGCTTCACCTTTAAGGTTAGGCCCGGACTGCCGAACGAGAGAAACAACTCGAACAATTCAACCCAACCGCTCAGTAGTCCGGCGTTCAGCTGTGTAAAATGCCGGATTGTAGAGCGGGCTACCTGAGTCCCAAAGTGCCGGACTACCGAGCGTGCCGGATTGGCGAGCGCCGGATTATCGAGCGCCTACTGTATTTCCGTTTAGTTACAAAAAGAAGAAAAAACACTAACCGAAAAAAATATACACATCCAGTTCGTAAAAACGTTCATCGATTTCCACGGTTCGAGCCAATAACCATAAATCGTGTTACACAACTGGATTCGTATTAATGTTATCAATTGAGTAGCAATTAAAATCATGGCGGTGCAAACAAAATTAATGTTTCGACTTTCGAGCCACCCGCGCCGCTAGGAAGGACACGGAACACCGTGTCAGCGGGAGGTGTTAAACTCCTATAAACATTCGTACACAGAAGTTTTTGTGTGCCCCGGTTGGAATACGACTTCGTTCGTTCGTATTTTTCGCTGTAAATCATAAGATTTGAAAGGCGATTGCGCGCTAAAACTTTTTGCCACGGTTATTGCTTTGCGAAAACATTAACTTGTCTAAGGAGCGTGGAGTTCGGAAGAGATATTAGTAATAAAGAAATATGCTGACCTAGATGTGTGTGTCCGGTTATATTTTATTAGCTTACCTACGTATGGACAATAAAAGTTACTTATATGATTTATAAATTATAAGACAATTCGACTGTACACAGATTTACAATGCAGGTTAAAATACATACCTATTCAACCAATCGAAGTCAAAACCTTAAGGAATTACTTAAGGTATTAAGTAATTCGCTTGTTTGTGATCTTATGGTCAAGAAGATGAGTTTTTTTTTATGTGGAGACAACCTGCGAAGCAAACCCAGAGATCGGTGGATGACTGGGTTATGTGGTATTTCTATCCACTAAAAACTCCACGGTGACCACCATCTGCGCTCTCGTGCGGGCGATTCCAGGATCCCATAACCCCCAATGATGAATGAGCCTACGATGCCGTTTTGTATCTAAAAACCGTTGAAGCTAACCAAATTAAGTCAGAAGTAATATGTTATGAGCAATGAGCATTCTCGCAGCACACGCTGAGCCCGAGCCTGTTGTCGCACCATTGTTCATAACCTAATTTGTAACTTCGAAATTTAACCATGTGTTTTTTCTGTATTGCTGATTGTGTTTTTTTTTGCGTCAATAAATACTTTTTAATTTTTTAATTTTTTTATTCTTGAGCTTAACTCAACCGGTGAATTCCATGCCTTCCTTACTCGTCAATACTCGTCATCTCATCTCGCCTCGGGCGATGTCAATACGAGGAATATGGCGATAACGACGGATCTTGATTGCCGTCTGCGTGAGTGGCGTGCCTTACATTGCTGCACATTTGACCTCATTTTTAATGGATTCGCATCTCAAAGACTGCATCTCATATTTATAAAGCGAAAAAAGTAACCTCTCTCAAAGTTTTAAGACGTTTACAGAAGATTGAATTTCACTTGGCATGAGGAAAAGTTTTTTCCATACCAGTAGTATTCATATATTTAAAAGACTGTCCTAAAAACGCATTTATTTTCATAAACAAATTAGGGTGCAATAAAATTTGCATGCTATATAGATTAAGCAGTGTATGGTGGTCCATATGTATTATTATTTTATTTAACAGCTATTGGAACCTATTCTTATCATAAAAAAATATTTCATATCATTTAATTTCGACACTAGTTATTCCGACCTCAATAGCTTTTAATATTATAAGATCGCAATAAAAACGCATCCTGTAGTTGTCCTAGCCGCTACTCCACAGTCCCTTACTTACTACTTACGCTAGGCAACCGTAGCTTATATAATTAATGAATCATAATAAAGAGCCCACTATGTCTGTAGTAAGAATTAAAACCGCACATAAATTAAACTTTCAAGCAAACCACGCCACAAAAAATCTTTCCATAAAACTTCAAGGAAGCACAATTTATTTCACATTCAATTTATCTCACTTTTACCAGATGCAGTTCAGCGAAAATTACTGCCGTAGTTAATTAAATAATCCATTAAAGGTGCTATTGAACTGCGCTATATGGCGTTCGATTTCAAACTCCCCTCACGTCAGTGGGCAGTTAGTTCCTTAATATGGATGAAGAATACTATTACGTAACTGGTAGACAGGCAGACACCAAAAGTAAGCATTACTCACGTAATCGAGCTATGTCATTTGTGTTAATGTCGTTTGAATTGTACATATAAATAAAATACGAGTAAGATGTAATTAATTTTCATGAGTATATAATAATATGAAAAATAACTAGTTATATATAATATAATACTAGTGGCTCTGTGAGCTTGTAGACCTCGCGAATATTTTATTTTTAATGTCCAAAATCTGACATGACAAAAAAGATCTAGTACAATTAAATCGAACCCGCTCACAAAAATTCACGAGAATCGGTTGAGGAATGCGACCCCTAGAGGAGAATAAACCGAAATCCGCTCGGAGAAACCGAAATCATTGAAAAAAATGTGTTATAAAATTTCCAAAAAGTAACTCTAGTACTTAGTAAACTAACATAAAAATTCTATACTCCTATTTACCGAACCTGCTCACCAAATTTCACGAGAATCGCTTGAGCAATGCGACCTGTATAGGAGAGCAGCCGGAAGTCCGCCGGACATACGAAAGCATTTTTGTCGAAGCTGAAGCAGACCTTCGTTCACTCGGTCAATAATAATGTTACGGAATTTTTCAGTTCTTACTCTCGTTTCATACATGAATTTTAATGTAAATAAATGGTATATTAATAATAATATGAAAATAAATAATATTACATAATAAAATACAAATAATGTTATGGAAATATTTTTTCTTGTTTCATCATGTTATTAACAAAAAAATATGTGTGTAATTTTATTATATTCAAAGGCACTGATACTTTCTGATGTGACGTAATACGCTCGCTGTCTAGGCTGCTCTATTTTACCCTAACTAGCATTTGTTCTGTTGCACAAAACATTTCACGTTATAGATCCCTTTGACCGATCTGCGCATGACCTTAAGGGTTACATCGAAATTAAGCATGACACGGGCGGCGGCCCACACAGCCGCTTGCGCCATAGGTACTCGTGCCTACCGGGTTCGATACCCCGCGTAGACAATACGAACACAGTTTGATTTATAATTTCGTATCATTTACGTGCTTGGTGGTCTATTTAACCAAAGTTACATTTTTGTGGTGCAATTGTAAACAAGTGCGTACGGCATATCATTCAAGTTATTTTTTTCAACACAATACGTTTATTGATTGTCCAAGTGGTCAGCTGGCCTTTTTTATTGTAATACTACGGAACTAGAGGTCACAGGTTCGGTATTTTTAAGAATTAGTTTCTTATTTGTATTTTACGTAGATTGTACAGATCCAGCATTATTCGTCTCGTCTCGACGCAGAGCGTGTAAGGGAATCTTAGTTCTTATCTCCTTATTGGTAATTTACTGTGAATATAATTCAACCAAATTTCTATAATGTTCGTCATTACTCTTCACAATTCGGCACGTATACAAACGGTTCGATTAGCTGAGTTTACTTCGCATTTATCAAAATATGACTCAACAAGACTAATGTACCGTACAAACGTTTTTAAAAATAACAATTCGCCAATCAAATGTAAACTCTGTGTCGACCATTTAGCGTTTACATTAGTTTCTAATAACGTCTCGCGAATGCTAATACGATTATACGGTATCGATTAAAGATCACCCACACAATCTGTCATACAATATCGGAGGAAAGCAAAGCGTGCCAAAGCCGACGTTTTGTACGCGTTTATGTAACGCCGAATAGATTACTATGCGATTATTGTAACTGATATAGGTTACTTAGAATTTATCATAATCGTCATACTTATTTTAACAAAGAAGGTGCTTAACTTTAGCAATCGAATATCAAAATTTTGGATTTCCGTTCTAACAACTTTTACTATACAGGCAGGTATGTAGTGTTGTGCTCCTGGAGGTGAGCAAGGTTGCCAGAGCTCCCGAGGATGCCCTGTGTTGACAGCAAGGGTAGGTCCCTTTGTCCCTTCTGCTGTCAATACAGTGAGGTGACAGTTTTTCCATATAATTATGTCAAAGTGATATAAGATTTCAAGCTTACATGGTCATTTACATTAGAATTACGATTTGAAACGGGATATTTACCATGTATATTTGTATTTTTGAGTTCCCGATATTTCGGCACTGTTGCAAGCGCCATTATCAAGGATTAACTGACGTGCTGCGAGTTTTAGTTGTGGTCTACCCACACACCATAGCGATCTACCCTCTTCCTGGTTCGCTTTTTTCCCACAATGTCACTGTCACTACCATCGTGCGCCTTATCACTTGAAACTCGATTACGGTCACGACACACCACACTCACAGTATCAATACGCGAGTTCTTTCCGGAAACAGACTCTTTTCGATTTGAAAACTTTCGGATCACTGTCAAATCAAATATCGGGAACTCAAAAATACAAATATACATGGTAATATAAATATCCCGTTTCAAATCGTAATTCTATGTCAAAGTGTATATGAAATGAACAAATTGATATCTTATAAGTACAGCATATCTTAAATATACATATACATATATATATATATATTTTAATAATTATAACTTCACTTCGATCTCACAACATAAAGTCGCGCAACAAATACGTAACTAGCCCTAACACAGGCCTCGGTCTTTCTAGGCTGTTACTGCACACTAAAGACCAATATGTAATAGTAAGATTAATAGTGTTAATTCAGTTGTATATTTAACTTGGTTAATAAAAAAAATGTCAGTTAATCCGATGATAAACTAATCCCGGTCTTGTAACACCTAGATACTGTTAAAGTTTCAGATATGTCTACCTTAGTACCTACGCAAAGTAAGCAACATAAACGGACGTATATATACGGAAGTATAATGAAAACCTCTTTCACTATTCCTTTCATTCTTATTATATATTAAAGTTGATTTGATGAACTACAAAAGTGTTGCAGGTATTGCAAATTATATGCTAAGATTAGCTAAGAGGGATGGATGCTTAAGCCGTAGCCTAAAACTGTTCCGCGCTGTAAAGTTCTAAATTAATACCGCAAATGTGACTTTTCTCCAGTACGTCATAAAAACCTACCATCAACTCTCTTCCTTTCAATATAATAACGAAATGAAATATGATATCATGGGAACACATCACATTTCAAAATCGAATACCGGCACTAGACGATTATTGATCAAAAACAGCGATTATGAAGTCAGACTTGCATTATTAACTAGTTGTTAGTATGTTCCTTACAAATGCCGACACCTCTCTAATTGTCATGTGAGTCTTTAGGTGATGGCGATGTGCAAATGAGAGAACGACTCTTTATCTCTCGACTAATTGCTTCATATGCATGCTATGTTACGAAGCAATAATCTTTAGCATATAATTGTAATGAGAAGTTGGAAATACTTTGACATTTCTATTAAACATCATCAGCCCATCTACGTCCTGGGAACAGGCCTCCTCTCATAGATGTGACCTGACGCTAACGGTAAATATCAGATGATATTCGGTAGAGTAGATATATTATACGAATAACTTCCGGAAAATGTATTGATATCTACAAGCCAAAATTCTGAATATAAAATTCCCGTGAGTTTCAGTGGACTTTCGTCGCCCGCACCACCGCCGCTGCCAACATTAAGCAGGCGATCAAGCCACGCGCCAGCGCGTAGTGCTAGACGCGCGGCTGTCACGGCTAGTTCTCATTATTAAGGACCACGTATTAGTCCGAAACATGTGGAGCTATACTCGACCTTAAAGACGTGAGTGACCCATTTATTATATTTCAATAAGTCAAAATTCGCCGATTTATTGAGATATTACATATGGTATTAATCATGTAATATGTGACCTAACAAGGGTCGAAAGAAAACATGGCGCGGTAACATGGACGCCCTTAGGGCTGATTCGGATATACGTCTAACGTTATTTATTTACGTATAGTTGTATTAAACACGTTACATATACATTAGCTTAATTAAAAAGAGCTTTTAACCACTGCGATCTGTTTACTTTAACAACAGCGCCTGTGAGAACATTAATTAGACCGCTGATTCGATCGGGTGGGTAAAACTTACCCCATATAAATAAGCATTACCTATTCTAAGGATATAATATAATACTTACACTGCTGAGAAGTTAAGAAAATGGGTTTATTTTGGATAGAAACCGTACCCCACACTCATGTAATCTATTAAATAATATTTTGTATTTCTATACCAGGCTTCTCTTTCGCTTGCTTGCGTAGCAGTGTAACGTTCCATGTATACACCGAAATTAATTTTGTTCCAAACTCCGCTATCGGCCAAAGGTATAATTGATTCATACCTTGTAAGTTCATCCGTCCTTAGCTAGTCAAAGTTTAGACCGGTCGGGGGCCGAGAGTGAAAGCCTGCACACACGCCGTATCAAATTAGTTGTGGAAATCTACATATCGCGGCGCGAAATTTGCGAGACCATTTTGCAGCGAAAGTGTGAATGTTGTCATCTCAAATTATATATCAATGACATTTTTTAATTGGCCGCGTAAATAATGACTTAAGCGACAGCACAAGCTACCTGTGGGTGGGTGTAACATTGAGACATTTCCAAAACAGTAACTCAATTTGTAAGCCGTTTCTCCGGGGAATATAATTTTCACTGCTCGAATTAATACAATTCAGGTTGTGACGTTATAACAACAACGATTTCTCTCAAACTCGAGCGGTGTTTAAAAAAGATGTCATAAAACAAAACATGTTTTTTGCAAGATTCTGCAATGTCAATATTTCTTGCTGACAGTACTTATTACATTTCATTCTTTTGACGTTTTTTTCAAAGTCCAAGTTTGTGTTTGTCAAGTTTTTTATCACGGCTTCGTTAAATAAACGATTTAATCAACCGGGTTGTTGTTGGTGATAAAAACCTTGCAACATTTTATTTACAAACTTCAACACCATAAAACGAATTGAAGAAAAACGCATACTTACTGTATAAATACAGATAGTTTTATTCTACGTAAGCAGAACACGTCGTTTTTCTTTTAACTGAATCGGTAATGCCACCCAAAGCGTATAATTTCCGACCGACATCTACATACACAATCATTGTTTCCTTCACTTGCACCAATCGAAGATCAACGATAATATATTGCGCTTCCAAAACTGCTCACCGATTAAGATGTCTTTGTACCGCGGAACTCGAAAACAATAAAGATCGAGATAAATATCTCGATTAAAATAATCGGGCTGGCCTTTAGCCCGATCCGTCATTCGAATATCGACCGCTTTCCGTCTTTAACTCCTACCTTATCTTTTACAATTTCGAAAGTGAACTTTATTTTGTACGCTACAAAAAACTTTTTGGATTTATTAGCTAGATACGATGCGTGGTTGTGAAGGTAAATAAGCGATATATCTATATTCAGGCTGAAAAAAATGACGTGCGTCAAAGGCCATATAAGGCTCACCGACGTGCGCTGACAGAAAAATTGCTAGGCTGCGTGTGCGTACCCCATTGTTCCATGGAACAAGACATATCGAGGATGATTTCACTTTTCTTTCGCATGCACGTCAGATTTATGATGTTATGGTTTTGTAATTTATGTCTTAATGTCGGTGCAGGACAATGTCGCTTTTTATGCCTGTTTAAATAATAACATAATTAAGATAATTGTTATGATAAAATATGACATTTCAAGTCACTCTTTTTTAAGCCCACAGTCTCCTATTTAATATTAACAAGTTTATTCGTACATAATCATTTTCAATTAAATAAATTGTAGATATTGTTTATACAAGGTGATTCGCAGAGAATAAGAACAGATCTCCATAGGATATTATAAATGTGAAAGTAAGTCTGTCCAGCTGTCTGTTACCTCTTCACGCTTAAATCGCTAAACCGATTTGGGTGAAATTTGGTATAGAGATAGTTTGAGACTCGGGGAACGACATACGATAGTTTTTATCCTAGAAAACACACGCTTAGAGGGTGAAAATACGATATAAACAAGTTCCACGCGGCCGAAGACGCAGGCAAAAACTAGTTTAGAATAATGTTATAAAGTATTAATTATTTACTTTCGTCAAAAGGTTGCAGTCGCAGCATTTACTCCATATCTCGTACAATTAAAACTAGCTCTTTAACCACAATGGACTTCACGTCACCGTCAGTTTTCACTAAGCCGGTTCTGCCTATATCAGTTCACTTCAGCCCACCAGTGGGCGGTACTTTAATTGAACTCTGGCTCGCCCACGGGGAACCGATACTAGTGACTCAGCAATTGTGACGTTATCCGTTGTCACCAAGCGGCGTACCACGGTTGCGATTTTATCATTTACTCCTATCGTTGTAGTACGGCCTGTTAGCTCGAAATACGGTCCCATCTGGCAGAACGCACGAAACTTGGCATACATGTAGCTTTATTATTTTATTTATTTAACTCAAAAATATAACTAACAGTAGGCATATGATTTTACCTCGCCAAACTGTATATGCAGTTTGTTGGCGAGTATTGCGCTCTCTCACTTACAGGTTTGGTTTCATATAGGGCCTTAATATTTAAGGGAAACACGGGTACAACCCTTTTCCCCCTCCCCCCACTTTTGTGTACTGAATAATAGTTTTTTTTAATTTTATTGAAAACTGCTGAAGCTAGGCGAAAACCGTCAAAGGAAAAAATGTTCATTATAAAATTATCCATAAGTCATTGTTTGGATGTATTTTGATAGGACCTATAGTTTTCAAAATATGCGAGCATTCATTGGGGTAAGTACAGTAGTAGAGACGCTAAACGGCAAATTACTAACATTTTTGCGCGCATCGGGTTACAAGCATGGAATTTGTACCATAAATAAAGTGTTCCGCAGTGATTATCTTCAGATATGGAGATTAGTCAGATTCGTCCCCTATGCGCGGGGAAAGCGGGGTGAAAAAATTTGATTATGCGTAATAAGCTCAATTGGGCCGCATTGCCGCAATTTCACAAATACAGTAAAGTCCACCATTAGGCGAAGTTGTTTGACAAGTCAAAATGCACAAATGTTGCCATAGTATGGCCAGTGCTGTCCTTATCGATATTAATCAAGGCCTTACTATACTCGCCTATCTTTCGGCGCAATTTATCGGGTACTCCTAGGTGCTTGCCGAGAACATTGAAAATAGAAATTAGTAGTGTTTCTCTCAATCCAATATGCTCCGAATGTGTCAAATTAAAATTATTTGTAAATATAATGATTTATTTCTATTTAAAGGACTAAACTTCATATAATACCTTGTTTTGTCCCTATTAAGGGGATGCCTCGATTCGGTCAGGCACACCCCCCGTGAAAGAGACACGGTTATGTCTTCCGCGCACGACAAAATGAGATGCAACACTCTTCGGGAATGGTTTTTTTAGACGAATCTAGATAAATATCTGACTATGTGCTGTTTTCAAATCCGCCATCTACCGGTCCCTGGGATCCCCGGGCGCATTACAAGAGAATGCTATTGTTTATTTTTTTCGCCGGGAGAGCCGAGAGGACGGCTTAATTTCCTCTTGACAAAGTTTAGATGAGGTAAAATACCATCATTTTAACATTATTGTGCCGTTTAATAATGCATAAGGAAGGTAGGCTGAGTAAAAAAAGGAAAGTAAAGACCTAGCTGGATTTCTTTTCTATCTTTTTTTTTGATATCTGCTATCAGTCTCCAGACTATGATCAGATTGGTTGTACGGGAAATGGCGATTGTAGGTTTAGAGGCCAGTGCCTCGTTCACTACTTAAAGAATGTGGTTACGTTTCAGTCTCTTAAACGCGCTGGCATTATCCAGTAATCCAGAAATTTACTTTGATGATCATTATGAGATATTGATATTTAATTCATTGTTTAGACTTTAAGTATTAATAATGTTACAGCGCAATAATAATAGTTTTGATAATGATATTATATTACATCGAATTCCTTGACATAATTATTATTATAATCATTATTTGGCTCTGATAATGTAAATTGGGTTAAATTAGCTTAAGTTAATCTATAATGTAATTTATATTATGAAATAAATAAATATAAACTATAAGGCATAAAACATGACATTAACATCTGCAGTAGAAAGCGTAAGTGCACAATTTATGCGATAACGGTACATCGCTTCTTGTGATAGTGAATCCAGATTATGCATATCAAAAATACATATACTTTTATTACTAGATACTAAAAGTTTCGTAAAATAGGGAGCCCTAGTTATTTCATATAGTTACCTTGAAATAGTGGGCAGTGGCATCAAATACGAAGCAAAATTTATTTTTCCCAATAGTATTGGTTACAATATTTTTCTAATTTTCATATCGTTTGTAAGGGTACGGTTTCTGGCGTCTTTGCATTTGTCTCCAGTCGTTAAGCAGAGAATCCTCTTTATTTGCTTGATTTTTGTGTATTGATATATTTTCTTTGTATGTACTGTTTTTGGTACTAAATAATTCTTAATTTAAATCTATATAGGGTCGAGGGAGGACTTATGATTTCCTCCGGTTTCACAAGCGTTTTAGTCTAAGGCTGTTAAAGCTACGGTCTCTTTTCTTTACAAGCAGGCCGTATGCTTGTTTGCAACCGTCGTGGTATTAAAAGCGAGCGGATGCGTAAATCCAGATGGAATTACAGTGACCATGGTTGCGTTCGGCCGAATTCATAATTGCATATTGTATGCAAAATAACAACTTCGTTGATTTATCGTCTCGCATTAAATTCTATCCGGGTGCCCCATATCTTTAAGACAAATAATTTTTCTTATCGGCTTTTTTAGGGTTCCGTAGCCAGAATGGCGAAAACAGAACCCTTATAGTTTCGTCATGTCTGTCCGTCCGTCCGTATGTCCAACATAACAACAATACGATTATGGAATTTGGTAGGAAGGTGTATTTTATGAACCGCTACATAAAACTGGTGTGAAATTAAAAAAAAAACAAATTTTTTTCATTTAAATCAACCGATAGTGAAAATACTAGCCGTCAGTCATAAAAAATGTGTATAAATACTTTCAACGTTTTTTTTGGCTTGAACGAGATAGGTACTATGGTTTTCCAGTTTTCACTGAAAAATTGTCTTGGCCAAACAAAAGGTCGTAAGTGCCATGACATCCCTATGATGATACGACCTTCTTAGATTCAATGTATTGGATAGTGGTTCTAAATGTGGACTAGTAGGCGTTGGTACGGAACCCTTCATTGTGCGAGATCCGATACGCACTTGGTCGGTCTTCCTCGCTCCTACAATTCTCACAATAGTAATAACATTAATAATAATATCATATCGGCGTATCCCTTGCATTTCATAAAGTGTCAAAAGGGCCTCTACGTGTTGGCTACGTAGTACTCGGTTGGTACTTAGGTGTCTCGGTACTTGCGCTCCACGCACCGCACGCCTCCCAAAAGTCCGGGATACCATTGTCCCGTGAACGTGAAAGACATACCATATCAAAATGTTGGCAGTAGGTACTTCATAGGTGTAGATATTTTATTAAATTAGCGGTAAATCACTGATAATGTCAATGTTGCTTATTGACTATCAGTCGATGATTATCGCCAACCGAGGGCTTTCTACCATCCATTAACACTGTTCTAATATGAAGGTAATCAGTTTAATTTATTGATATTGCAATGTGCACTTACAGCTTTCGTGTGCAATGAAAGGAAACTAGTAGGTATTTGGTGCTTTCATTCACTTATCTTTACTTATGTAGTAAGCTAAGTCTATGTGAAGTATATTGGTATGTTAATTTTACACGTCTAGATATCTAAGGCTGCGTTTACGCAAGTGCATATAGCTAGGCGGCATGATGCGTGCGCTTGAGAGGCATCCACGGCGTTTCCATAGTCCCTAAGTTATGTTTGTGCCTAAACCGACTTTAGGCCTGATACTTTGCAAAGAAGTTTCATGCCATGAATAATTTACTAACGTTAAATTTGAACGCTGTGATTGCTAACCCATTAAGCACAGCACTATCATACAAATTGAAGCCACTTAACTTTAAACATAATATTTATCCATCCATACGCGCAAGTTCAACCTCAAAAGATAAGTATAGGTTAGTGTGATCTCATTTAGATGTAAAAGCAAAGCGGAATGTGTTTACCGTTATAGTAAGTAACAGTTACCCAAAAACATATGAAATGTATGAGTGCGAATACTACTTCCCCATATAAGTAGTAATCATACTAACTTACTGAGAGTAATCTGAACAACAGGATCGTTGGAGCACTCGACAGCGATTAAGATTTTAAAATGGGGGCATTCGAGGGCCCTTCTCACTTTTATTGTTTTGTTCAAAGTAACTACATGAAAAAAATCTCAAGTTTTACCGGTGCACAGCGGTGCATATTTATTGCCGGTTTCCCTGCTCAATCTTACTACAATGGATTATTTATTTTTACATCGATTCGCCTTCCTACCTTATATTTATTACTTATTCAGATAATAAACTATTCCGTCCAACTACTAAAAATCAACTTAAACATGAATTTCACAACAAAACGTCTCACTAACCGCAGATAAAAGAGCTCGATCCAATCCATTAATAAACAGAAAAATATAGTTTCCTACTAACAAATTTACAGCTCAATTTGAGGGCAAATTAATGCTAAAATTAGATTTTAAATATAAGGAAACGTGAAGTGCGTCAGATGCGTGAAACGGCGGTCGTATCGTAAATCGGGGGACATCAAAGCTTGCGCGGGCGCACGAGACCGACAACACCCAAGAGCGTATCTAACGTGTGACGCGAGTGACGCAATGCGTGGGCTTTAAACTGTTTATAAACATTTGGATAACATTACAAGTACTCGTAAAGCCACTTTCGATATGCAAATGAACAACACTATTAAATGTAAATTGTTTTAAGAAGCGCCAAGCACTTAGTTCGCGTTGACGAAGTTGCTAATGGAGGGCTGGGATCGTAACTGACTATACTGGGAAATGGACAACAGTAACTGGTAATGATAATTTAAAGAAAGGGTAATTTATGTTGGTTATGTATTTTCATGTTTAATTTGAAATGCATACAGCTACTATTGCTAGCAGTTTAAAAACCGCTTCTCATACGATGTTAGATCAGTGGTAGCTCGATGTGTGCGAAAAGTATCGTCATATATTTTAATAAGCTGACAAGTAAGTAGTCACTAAGTAGCCATTTGACTATAGCTAACATAAGATCTAAATATGAAGCCGGTCTAGACGTCCGTGTCGTCATATTTCGTAACTGGTAATATCGCATTAGAACCTAAAATCCTTTAACTCGTTTACATCCTGTTTATGTTTGACACTATTAAAATCCATTACAAAACAGTTGGACATTAAATAAAAGCGAGTCCAGTACCGCACAGATAGCTATGAGAGATAATCTAGGCTCATCTAGATACAAACCTAAATGTCACTGCGCAGCCCGTGAAAGCAAAGCTAAATGGCAGCGGCAATTTCTCTTGTCATTTCGCAAATGAGTTTTGCACATCATCTAGAAATTCAATCTTGCCCTGCTGAAATGGAGGGGTGAAGCAAACTTCTTTCTCTTCGGTTTCATTATCTATTCTAGAATTTATTCGAATTATAGAATCTTATTCGAAGGACGGGTTTTTATTTTAGATATCTTAAGTTAATATGATAATATCTGAACAGAAACAAGAAATGTGACATTTTATTAATCAAGTTATTATTTAGATTCTTCATACCCGAGACAGGTTCACCGAAAAATTTACATATTCTGAACAGAAATACGAGGTAAGAAAAATATACCTCCACCACTTGTATTTAAGTATATTGAAAGTTAACCAGCAACTAAATAAATATTCCAATTATGGAACCAGCAACATGGCTTATTATAATAAGCTGATCAATATGTGGACACCTATCGTACCTGGTTCAGATCGGATCAAATCTAGGTTTCACAACTTGAACTTAATTGATATCTAAATTGGGGAGCGAAACTAGCTTAGAAATTAATAATCAGATGTCAACTTTAATACTAATATTTATGATATTAATGATGTATACAGAATCATCGTGAGGATCGCCATAGTGTCTTTTAAAGCGACATCAATCAAGTTAGGTACAGCATTAATAACCAATTAGGTTAACTACGAGAACCTCACAGGAATTAATACTTGTCAAATTTAATAATTTAGTAAGGACCTAATAACGACTCGCTAAATGATAAACTACGAGACGCTATTGAGGCAGTTCAACAAACAAAATCTTTTTTTTTTAAATTGGTTGACAAGACGTTTACTGCGGGTTTAATACTTATAGCCCACTCGTATAGACAAATTATTGATGAGTTTATTTCAATATGCAGGAGAATCACAATGTATACCTGAAACAAGAAAAAAATTGATTTAAACTTGCACGATTTTCATACATTATTATTGGTAAATGGGACTTAATCACGTACAATTGCAATTTCTTCACCTTTTTTTGAGGTTTGCCCGACGTTTCGAATGTATCCTAACATAGCTATGTTCACTACCAATTTCAAGAACAAGATCAACTGGTCTTGGTGTTGAAATTGGTAGTGAAGCCAAAGGTAAGTACACTTAAGTATTTATAAAAATCCTAAGGGTTCTCAGGTATGTCACGTCATTTCGCATATGCATACTGCTTTGCCTATAACACCATCGAGGAAATCACACTTTGAATTTATACTTCGGTTACATTGCATCAGAATCACACATAATATTATTAATACGTCAGGTGACAATCATAGTGAAACCTAAGGTACCTACTTAAATATTCACTTCATATTTAGTCGTGTGAATAAGTACGTTTGCACCTTTCTCTCGTACTTTATGATATTGACAAGCTTCGTGCTTCATAGCGTCTTCGAATAGGAATATGTATAATTTGTTTCGTCATTTTATACGTCAGAGGGATGGATATTAACATAATGTCTAGTGCACATATACCTTTCCAAGATTTATATAAAATCTGCATGATTTTAACGGCTCCAGAGCCGGCTCTAGTTCCTAATCAGATCAGGTTTTAGCAAATCACTCGACGCCATAGAACTAGAATTTTAAAATGTTCTCGCTTTTTTTAAGTGCGTTCCTAAATATAGGTTCAGTACTAAAGTGAAAAAATTAAAATTTAGAAAAGAATACAAAATTGTGTGGGTTAAAATTAGTCATTCACAATATCTTCATCATCATCAAAACTTGAGCTTCGCTCTTGTCGGTGGAATAGCCGCCACTCTTCTTTGTCCATTTCCAGTCTCCTGACTTCCCGAAACAACTCGGCAGCAACTTCCTTCTTCACTTGGTTTAAACAGATTAGTCTAGGTCTCCTTCTTCCTCTCCTGCCCTCAATGTTGCCCTTTAAGATGCTTAAGAAGAAGCAGTCGTGCCGTATAAGATGTCCCATCATTATGCTTCTCCTATTTATAATTATAATATCATATGTATTTAAAAATATATTGGCAATAGTAATAAGCAACAAACCTACAAGTTGCGCAACAAAAACTGTAAGCAGAGTTTACAGGTCTAAGCAGTGTAACCCGGAAACGGCGTTATTCATAGCTGACCGGCGCGCGCGCCGCCAAATTGCTATCTACACAAAATGTCATAAGCCACATAACTTTCCTGGAAACATAAGTTCTTTCGTATTAGGCAACCACCGTAACCTTTCGACAGCTTCAGATATTAATGCTTGCACGTTACTCTGACGAACTGGAGGTGCTATAACTCACGGTAAAGATCATTTTAGTTCGCTGGTTATGTCTGTAACAACTTTGTTGTGTCAGATCGATCGTATGGTTAAGTTACGTAGTTATTTAAAATATGTCGTATCTTTACGATGTAGAATATGTTTTTTTTACTTATTTATGATTTGAAAATAACTGAGAGTCGTGAAACGTTTCCATTACAAAGATAGCGGAATCGCTTATGCTTTCAACTATTTGTTGCATAGATTTGTTCTGCATGTAAATAGGGCATTCAACTATATTTTGTCGTTTGTTGCAATGGCTACGCCCACCGACCATGCGACCAGTTCTTTAATACTACACACTGAAAACATGTGTATTTTTGGTGCGCTACTTTCGTTTTTTGGTAGAAATTCTAAGCATGTCATGTCTATATTGTACATATATTTTTTTTTACGAAACTCTATACCTATCGTCTCCTGACTAATCAGAAAACTACTAAAAAAGTTTACCTCTCCAAGTGCAACTTTTAGTTAAAATTATTTTGTGTAAATAGGTACAGAAAATCATCGTCAATCATCTTCAAAGAAATTTAAAGGTGTATGTGAAGTCCCCAACCTTCCCTGGGCGGGAACTATGCACAACACATACTTACACAGGCAATACTAAACAATAGGATGCAAATAGCTTAATGAAGATGATGTATGCATAAGCACAATTGAACTTTAGAACATAACACAAAAAATCTATAAATATCATCCGTGATACACTTCACCGATTAAAATTAATTAAATCAAATCCTAGTTTCTCAGTTTAAGTGGTCAGTAATAGTCTGACCGCGCGCAGTAAATCAACATCGAACGCACGGGCACCGGCTTGTCTTTAAGCTCAGCCATATTTATGTGGTAGCTTCGCGTATATCGTTAAAGGAACTTAGGTATCTTAATCGCATTATGTCGTTCAGTTGTGAGTAACTAATGATTCTGGTTAAATCTGAGCTTGTGTCAGTTACGTTTGTAGTGTGAATGAAGTTGAAGAGAAGTGCTCTGACGATTTGGGAGGAAGCACTTGTTTGTCCATAATTTAATGTATTCGATTAGGTAAAAAAAAAAAAACTGTTTATTTCATTGAATTCATAATAAAGTTAAATCTTTTTCTATACTTAACTACTACTCTTAATTTTAAAAGATTTTTTGAGTTAAGGAGCCTTCTTACATAATCATTAAGTTAAACTGTTACATATATCTTCTATAGTTGATTTTTGTTTTGCAGCACTACGTTACTAAGTTATATACTGAAATAGTTACTGTATCATCTTATAGTAATTATTATAATTATATTCCATTTAGTACCAACCACCTCATTTCAATCATTAACAAAAATTATTGAAATAACGCCTTATGGACGGACTTTCGAATCAATATTACATTTGTATCGACATTCTATCCGCGATATTTGACAGAAGTGGGCGTATCACCACTTCTTTTTTTTTCTTCTTAAGTGGGATGAATCCATCATGCAATGGCCCGAGTCGATCACATCTGTCAAGGGATGTAAAATGTGAGTACAAAGTAGAACTTACCTACTATGAGGTATCTTCCAGCTAATATTTGTGAGATTGAGTGGAAAGTTAGAGAATGAGATAGACAAGCTTACACTTTGTATAACAACGTTTCAATACGTGAGTTATTAACAAAAATGAAATGCGGGACAATACCTGCACACTCCAGTTGAACAACTTTCGTAAAGGGGTGTGCCTAGTCCTAACTGAATGTAATTTGCAGAAATACATTACAAATTAGCTTGTTTACATTATGGGCACAGCGCCATATCATTGCAACTATTAAGTAAGAAAATTGCCCCTGTCTGATGTGGGATTGTTTGTAACATAGTGGGTTAAACTATTGGAGACAATAAATCAATTCATAATTAACTACAATATAATAGCAACTTAAAATAGTTGGGTTATTCTACTTTTTAATGACCAGTTTTCTATTACAAAAAAAACTATGATATGTATTAAATTAGTATACAAAAATAGGATTTCGAAATAGTACCTGAACTTAATAAAAGGAATTTATGGGTAAAAATACTAAAATATTAACATATTGCTGTATAAAGTGGGTAATACAGTGGTAAAAACCATTTTTTCAAACAAATGGTGAGACATCCAAAGACCACTGGGTTACTCGATTTATGGTATTAGCTGTGGTTCGTTAATTACCAAAACTATCGGAAGTAATACTGCATATAAACCTTTTTCTAAATAACAATACAAGAATATGAAGTGAGGGCCAAGTATTCCAAAATCTGCATGTAAAGAAAAGTGTCTGAAAATTATGTACATGAAAAGTAGAATGGCCCAATCAAGAATGTTGAAACTATGATCTTGAAGTAATAGTGTTGTTTAGTCTTAATAGATGTGACACCAATGTCATCAACGCTTCGGACGTTTGGTACAATTATGACCAATTAAGAGAGCCGTGGTAATGTCCCGCCATATCCCGATTATATTAATAGTATGTCGTTACATTGCTAATCTAAATGCATTCGTTCAACAACATTTATAACTATTAAAAGTATCTTCTCAGCAGGGACCGATACCGGTATTTTTAAAAAACCCTGAATTAGCCCAATATTTTGGATTATTTTTTGCTCTTTACGTAGGGCTGAATCATGTATTTAGATAACAACGGGTATTATTAGATTGTCCCATTAAAAACGAAATAATGAACCGGTTACCGTAATAATACCGGTATTTTTCTATGGAGAAAATACCGGTATCCGATCCCTGCTTCTCAGACGACGATCACGCTCGCTACAAGTAACTTACGTTTATTATATTCAGATATGAAAACCACAATTCGTTGGAGAGCTGCATCATGACACAATAATATGGCAATCCGATACATAATTGTGGGTGACACGACCTACGTCATCAGCCTTGCATCAGCCTATCGACCGTTTGCGGACGTAAGCGTGAGTGTGTCGTCGACAGTGACGTATATATCGAGCGGTGAGTGGTCAAACCCGATAAATCGAGATAATTGATTTTTGAAATAAGAACTCAACATCCATTACGCAGAGTTCTATTTTCAACAAACCATTTAGATGACTTATCGGGTTTGATCACTCACCCCTCGATATGTGGTGTCACGATCCGGATTGTCAACCTTCGGAACTGTTCGATATTGATGCCTACGGCCGCGTTTGACCATTGCACCGCTCGCCGTCGGCAGGGCATTCATTCTCACACCTAAAAACCGAAATGGTCGCGTAGGTACAGTACGGTTTCAGAGGAATTCCCTCCCTCGGACGCTCCGTTTGTGGAATGAGCTCTCTGCCGAGGTTTTCCCGAAGGACCACAAGCAGTGTTCAAAATAAGGTAACACACACAAGGTCGCCAACGATCATGTGACACCCCTGGAGTTCCAAGCGTCCATAGGATACGGTGACCGCTTACCATCAGGCGAACCGCACGCTTGTTTGCCAACGAAAAAAAACCTTGTTTTCTTAAACCATGACCTATACAAGTAACATAAGGCATACGAAGCCCCTGTAGTGCATCGGAAGGGTAATATTGGTTGTATCTAAGCAGTAACGCAAAGATATCGCTTGGAAGCAGGAAACGCGATGCAGCGGCCATCCCGCATCCGGCGCCTTGTGATTTCTGTGTACAGTCAGTATAGAAAATATCTTTGTGCGTCTCTAGTAAAAAAAAAAATGCGAACATGACTTTAGTGACAAGGGCGCGAAAGTGTACAGATAATTTTATCACTTTGAAGGGAAGGGACATTGTCTTCGTGTAAGGTAGATAAAACTTACAATATTAACTGCGTTGTAACCCTTTAACAGCCGAAAGTCAAAAAAGTTGCAATTTTCAACTCATCCATAAATCAGTGTCAGTGTCATTGACACAGTCACTTTGTCTCGTATATCAGAAAATGGCGGTTAAAGGGTTAACGACAGACGGAAGCGAAACCGCCAATTTTGTAATATTTCGATAGAATACCTCATTGTAATATCTACTGAGCTTCGGATCGCTGTCACGAAAGTAGTCATGTTATGAGCCGTACCTAATGAATGTAAATACGATCCGGGCATATTCTATAAAATATGTCCCTCTAAAGAATGGTTACGTTACGGATGGTAACTAAACTTTAATTTCAAATGCATACTTTCGAAACAACACTGACAGATTAGACGTGACTTTAAGCTTCACTTCAGTTAACCTTAATCACTTTAAATGAAATCTCTCACCCCCGAAGTGACTGTCTATTTCATTTTGATGCATACGACTACGAGAATTAATTTAATTAATTTTACGTAAGATATCAAATTGTATATTAACCAGTCTTTCAAAATATTAAGCACGCCTATCTACGTTATAGATAATGTATATAGTAACTTTTCGTTTTAGAAGTAGATAACAGAAGCTAGCACCGTCGAACAAATACTCGTAAGTAAGAAATACCTATGTAAATAAAAGCAGTTAATTTTCAATACGTACTTTAACTGACAGTTTATATACAATCATATTCCTATGAACTATATCCGAGTAGACTGTTACAGGTACGTATGTATGTCTTAACGTGAAACTTGTGTATTATTTCTAACGTGAAACTCACTCGTGAACCGCGTAACTCATATAGTCTTTATCAGTGTCAAGTTTCCATTTGTGGGCAGGAAAAAAAGAGACTGAAACTTATTTGAAAATTTGTAAATAGCAATACACCTGTCACAATGCTACCGCCGACGCTACTCGATGGCAGACAACCCACTGATTCACTGGTGTGATATTCTGTATTTTGCCGCTAAAGCGAGTAATTTATGGGCATTTCTTGAATATCGCATTTATATCGAAAGTAATGGTTTAACTTATAATTGTTTATAGTTAATTTATAACTTATTCATATGTCTTGTGATTTTTGTAAACGTACCGGCTGTAAATTTGTTCCCTGTGCTATTAGGCTGGTTTTATTGTTGCGCTGATCGTCAGCGCAGCGCTGACCGCTACGCGATTCCGACGCGCGGTGCGTGCGCGCTCGTCTGCGCTAAGTTGTCGCCGTTAGACTACCTAGCAAGAACTTGCCTGAAAATCAGTGAATTTTCATTACATTGCAAGGTTTGATCATCTTCATGTTACCTCGGTAGCCCGCTGCCCCGCAATGTAATGAAACTTGCATGCAAGTTGTCGCTTTTTTTTTTTGAACCTGATTGTGGCTTTATAGGCCGGGCCCAATAAAGCGATAGGAGTGCACGGTTGGAGAGTAGCCTGGGGAAAATCCAGGGGAAAACCTCCGGCATGATCACGCGTGTGGTTTGGATCACTGGAAGAGACTCTAAGAGTTTGCGCTACAGTGAGAGACAGAATCTGAGGTGTGAGTGGAATCGAGCTACTGGAATTTGTTGCTAATGTAAATCGGCCGTTACTCTAAACAAAACTCCTACCGATCGACGCAGATGGTCAGCATGCCGCTGAAATCAGCCTAAGAAGCGATATAAATTAAACAGAATATTTCAATGATTGCCTCGAGTATCTGTGTCGACACTTGTCGGTACAACTTGTCTCCATGAGTCTTACACAACGGACAATACAAGTTCATAGAACAACGTCAAGGAAATCAATATACAACTCAGTCGGATTGAGATATCGGCTGCACGCACGTAAAGGCGAGTGATTAAAGTAATGGTCAGCTTTCACTGAGATTGTATGCAAACTGCGTCATTTAAATAAACAACAGAACATAAACTAACCGCGGGCAGAATCATGCCCAAATAAGTGGCTACCGTGCGCCTAAAAGGATTTTAAGATAATGTGTTAAAATCACAATTTATAAAACGTTATCCGATCACACTGATAAGATTTCATTACTTACAACTTTGGTCTTGCGTAATAAAAATCGAAAATTCCGTGCTTTTTTGGCCGAAAAAGAAATTGATGGTTGCGATTTCGTGTTTTAATTTTCGAAATTGAAATACTTACTGATGACTTTATTTCTTAAACTGTAAAAGTTGAAAGTTCTTATAAGCGAAAAGTGTTACACCAGCATTAATAATATTCACATTTTATATCTGTATGTTTATGCTTCAATAGTACATTACTGCAGAGACCAGTAAATAAGTAAGCCATCTTTGACGAGTATGAATTAGCCGACCGAGCCGAAGGCGAGTCGAGGCGAGGCGAGAAAAAACTTTAGCTTTTTTTGATAAATACAGTTCTGAATTTGAATATTGTGATATGTAATGGGATTTACATACTACTTCTTAGACAGAAGGTGCTGTTTCCTGGATATTTCTGGTAATTGTCCAGGATGAATCACTTTCGAACAGATATTATGAGAATATTTCAACTATTTTTGAGAAAAACTCTTTTTTATAAGCAAGGTGTTGACCACAGGATCACCCGTCTTAACCCGCAGGTTTATATAACGCGCTGCCGACCGGTAAGGTTAGAACCTCTATAAAATAAACCTAAGATATCATTCTGAATAGGTACCAGTTACAAACTGATAGCTATTTTATTACCTATTAGTTACAAAGTACGTTAAGTGACTTACGAGTAAATATGCAGAAAGTAAATGTGGGATAGACTGAAAGCGTAAAAATTAAGTGGCGAACCTACTCCTGACATAAACTTTTAATGATTACCAAACACCCTGGTTTACATATATAACTTCTTGTAGCTTATATCACGATATTTTATTAATCATTAATCACCTTACATAAATAAATGCACAGCCAACGTGTCTGTCGTGTGTAACTAAACACCTCAAACAACCATAAATACAGTGCTGACAATGCAATAACCGATATTATACTATGACGTCATTTGAAGTTGAAACAGTTCATACGTGTAGTACAACAACTTATCATCTAAAGTACCAGCTGGGGGAAAATCTTTAGAGATTCAGATTCAGATTCATTTATTTCATAGATGTAAATTACAATATAAATTTGCATTCATGTCAAAAGTATACGAATTCACATCATGATCGTCAATTAAGATATAAATAATAATAATGGAATAGGATTTAAACATATTCAACGAATAAGGATCGTCATAACATAATTGGACACACAGAAAATATAAATAAAATACAAATCGAATTTAGGACAACAATATGGTGGCAATTAAATAAATGGTTAATTCGAATGTAATTACACAATTTTAAACAAATGTCAAAAAATAATTAATCACAAAATTTATAATAAAAACGTTTTTCAGCAAAATGTCCTTAAGTATTATCAATTAAAAATGTAATTCCATGTACTCATTTACCGAGTACAGAGGGTTATCCAACAAAAGCTTTCTCAGTTGATGTTTAAACGTTTTGTCAGATGACTCCGGAGTCATGGTCTAAGGAAACAAGGTCTGACAATCCGGATAGTGACACCACAATACGTTACTACCGACGACACACCCATACTGACGTCCGCATACGATCGATAGGCTGATGCTGGCTGATGACGTAAGGTCGCGTCACCCACACTACCAACTGATGTACCAGATTGCCATACCTGGCGCAGTATATTATTGTATCATGGTTAGAGTGTCACCCAACGCAGCGTGGAGACGAATCTGCGCCGATAATGGAGGCGACTTTGCGCCGATTATGGAGACACCCCCCCTTGCCCTACTAAGTGCCGCGGTATTTAATAAAGCGACCCAATCTAAACATTTCCCACAAATTGATTCCATGTAGCTCCCACGTTTAAAAGGCCACGGCGCTGCTCAATACATATTTGTGTCAACAACCAGTTATACTGATTGCAACCACTTTGAGCGAAACGCTTAGCTTATTAGCGTTATCAATTCCGTATTAATCACGGACGCCGCTGACCAAATGATGGCCATAAGTCATGAAGAAAGCGATAGTTGTTTGTGTTCGTTCGGTAGCTATTGATTTGTGCCTTCTGGACCTCTGTTGACTCTGCTAGTCGAAAACTCTATATTGTTATACAAACGACATCTTGTATATTTGTATGGAAATAGTTGTTCTTGTTCTTGAAAACGGCTGCATTGATTTCGATGAGATATACATTTTGGTTTAAGGGAGCGAAAAATTGATAACTAGGTCTCTTTTCCGGAAAATTCCTTATCACAGAGCAAAGCTCGGGTTGCGAAGTACTTATTGGTTGCATAAATACTATCTACATAATGAGGGTAGATTTTTCAATCCCCAGACAAAAGATATCTGTTAGATAAATGTTAGCTCTGTCCTTTTCTTTCACATGACATTAGGAAGTGACAGCGACAATTTTATCTGACGGATAATTTTATATGGCGATTGAAAAATTTACCAAAATATTTTTAACAGAAATCTTTTCTTAAATGTATGCTGAATGCAAAATAGTGTAATTAATGGCAATAAATTGCAGAAGAACTCATACACGTACATAGTTAGGTAACTGAGAAACTTATGTAAATATTCTAAATACGTAATTGCAACATGCACCTTTCAATTTAAAAGTTTTATAATAAAAAATGGAAATCTAAAAATTTGCATATTACTGTTGTTTTTAAAAATGTGATACCTATGCTTGAGCAACCAAGCAAGTAATTTGTTAATTAAGTGTCACTTTGGCGTGTTGCCTGATTTTTTAAATGAAGGTGTATCTAGTAATATTGTCCTAGGTCGCCGCAATTATATACTAATGAACAGTGTGTAAAATCGACGTTAAGTTTTTTGTGATAATTTTGTATTTCATCCGATTATTCTTTCACAGATGTCGATCCGCGCTGGAATAAAAACGGGGCACGAGAGATTTAACTATATGCTCATCATAACATAAGATCGTTTAGGACTTAAAGCTACTTCTTGATGTATCGGTGAGGATGCGGTACGACATGCGAAAACTGTCAGCTGACAGTGTCAAATGTCAGTAGAGTCAGTACCTATGTCCCATAATACAATAATATACTGCGCCAGGTATGGCAATCCGGTGCATCGGTTAGTAGTGGGGGTGACACGATCTACGCTACGTCATCAGCCTTGAATCAGCCTATCGACGGTATGCGGACGTAAGTGACAGTGTGTCGTCGACAGCGACGTATTGTGGTGTCACCATTCGGATTGTCAGACCTTGTTTTCAGACCATGCTATGTACCACTAATATGCTCCTACATTTAAATGAGTGCTTCCTGACTGGCGCGAGATGTGGGGAAGCGGGGCGATACGAAGACAAGTACTGCTGCGCTTCTGCGCATGGTATTTAACTACTGCCCGTATGTAAATCTGACAATATCCCGTCAAGTGAAGAAATCTCTGCGACATTACTAGAAGTAAGGTCACGTCAATAAACAAAATATTATACATCGATCCCGTAAACCTAATACGTTACGCCTTACATAAAAATATTCTAAAACAAAAATATATATCAATAGAATATTTAGGTTTATAGTAGTAAGTTCAGCTAAATATTAGATTGCCAGTGTCAAGCGGACAGAACCAACCGGCAGCGTGACAAAGTCACCGAAAAGGATGTAAGTTCTTGACATTCCACGGACTTTCGCTTTCACGGTGGAATCTAAGGCCGGTGCCCAACTTCGTGCTAATAATAGACAAGAAACGTATCTTTAGATCTTTTTGTTTATCGCTCGATCAGGTCACTTATATATTGTAAAACCGCTTCAGTCGCTTAGTGTACTTGTGGTGTTAAGATGGAATTATATGCCCTTTCGGTTGCAAAGTTATCTTTAGGAAACTGTTTCAATTCTATATATCAAATAATTCAATTCTATTTATAATTTGCCGGTCAGGGCAAATATTTGTGTGATGAGCATGAATATTTGTTTCTGAGTCTTGGATGTTTTCTATGTATTTAAGTATTTATATCTATTAAATATATCGTCGTCTAGTACCCATAACACAAGCCTTCTTGAGCTTACTGTGGGGCTAGTTCGATTTGTGTAAGATTGTCCTCTAATATTTATTTATTTTATTTATTTATTTATATATGTTTAAAACATATAATAACACAGTTTATTCTGTATATATGAGTTCATGTGATTATTAAATTAAGTTCAAAGCAATATCACAAGCAGGGGAAGGAATAAGCGATCGAAGATGTACAACAAGGTGCCCAGATAGACCGATGCGCTGAGTGAGATAGGCGCCGGACTTCTGGTCACCCATCGCGTTGACAAGGCGAATCGCCAGCTCCTTAAAGGTGCTATGAACACCAGGGCCCCACGGCCCTATAGTTTCCACCCTATACGGAATGATTAATAAATCGAATTCAATACTTCCCCAATAATTCTACGCCAAATATTACTCTGGCAAAGTCGTTTACGTTTTATTAGTTTAATAGATGCCATCACGACCGTTTCCGTGCGTGCGCTCAGCCCGAGATGAGTTCTCCGAACAATACTTAGTACTGTGGGCTGATTCTGTGAACTCTTGCCTAACTATTTAGTCTGGTCGTGTTTCCATCGAATGTAAAGCATTCGTCCGAAAGAGACGCATACATTAGGTAGAACATAAACGCTATCGTACTACCAGTGCTGTATGCTTAGCAATAAATATATTTTTTACATTAATTTATTTGCGTAGCGTAGGAGTAGAGAGGAAATACGTATTTCCTGGTAGTTGTTATGACAAGACTATTTGAATATTAGTGTTAAAGTCAACATCCTAATTGGTTGAAAATTATAGTATTAAGAAACCATCGTGTGAGTTCAACTGTACTTTCGAAAAACAGTTAGTAATAATTACGAGTTTCCTATGATGTGCAGCTCATGTATGATTTGGTCGGTATTCTTTCGCCACTCGTCGTTCACGTCTTTTCTATTTCATTCATCAATAATTATGTCTTCCAATCCATCATATTCCTGGTTTTTACTAGATTTCATTTCGCGTTCGAGTATTTCGCATTTTTCTGGGATATGGCTTATTGTGTCAACGTCAACTGACAATTCTTTTTAGCCATAGCGCCGCTGAACCTCTAATAGGAATCTTTTAGGAATTAGGAACTGTTGCTTGGGCATCCAGCCGTTCAAAATTTTTATGGCTTCTACGTCGTCTATGAAACTTTGCACAGTATAGTCGTCGTCTGCAGTTAACATGCGTAATGTTTGAATTTGTAGTAGAATATTCTTCTACATTGATCAGCTTAGGTCTTCTTTGTTCTCCTTCGTCTTGAGTCTTTATATTAAACTTCGTACCGCTATCAAAATCTCATTACTTTATATATATCTTCTTTCTTTGTCGCCGTCATCCGTCAACTCTTTCACCACTCGTAAACAATTTAAAATACATTCGATCGTTCCTTATTCATCTCATCTTCTAACAGCCAGTTAAGGTGCTGGCCAACAACCATCAAAAACCGGCCAAGTGCGAGTCGGACTCGCGCACGAAGGGTATCGTGCCATTATCTATGAAAACGGCAAAAAAAACACGTTTGTTGTATGGGAGCCCCCGTAAATATTTATTTCATTCTGTTTTTTAGTATTTGTTGTTATAGCGGCAATAGAAATACATCAACTGTCTAACTACCACGAGATACAGTCTGGTGACAAACGGACAGAAGGACGGACAGACAGACGGAGAGCTGAGTCTTAGTAATAGGGTTCCTTTTAACCCTTTGTAAGTAAGTACCCTCCCTCATTTAGGTTTCATGTTCATTTGGCATTAAGATATGTATATTAAGAGTCAAGATAATGACCGGCAAGCACACAACACTTAGCCGTACATTAAATACAATCATATGTTTTTCCTTGCGCAACTATAGTAACCAACAATGGTTGAAATAGACGCTCAAGTGTCGTAAACGGCATTTTGTAATACTTTATTACGGGATATTAACTAAAGTATGGGTTAGTTATGGCGCGCTATAAATATATTGTCAAAATGGGCGTCTTGAGGCTGTCCGAGTGAGTGCCTTTTTGAGAGTATTGCGTATGACAGTTTGTCACTGTCAGGCATCCACACTTGGAGTGATAAAAGATTTTCGTTAGTCTACAATTCTACATACCCGAGACTAGAAGGATTGATTTAGTTGCCGATTATGTGTTTAATTAACTGGCAATTAAAACAAGAACCACGAGAATTTATTAAAAATGAGTTTCTAATATCAACTGAAAAATAACTAACGTTAAAATACCTTTATAATTTTCCCAGATGTACCACTAGTTTTACATACTTATTTATATGATTCAGGGTATTATTTTTTAGTGAAAGTTACCTAAGTACTGTAACTATATACTGATACTCGTCTTGTAATTTTATGGAGTGACCTCTACTACAGGCAAAGTTTACTTTTAATTATAAACAAAGCTTTGAAACTACAATTAACAATGTGTTTACATAATAGTGATTACTGACGGAATTTTTACAATATGGATAGTAACGAAAGTTTTAATAGCTTAAAAAAATAGCCTCTATTATTATGAAGGCACTTAAATTTCATCACTGCAAAGAACATCCATTCTCGGCTATATATTACAAAATACAGGCAAGCTGATATTTTCTTAGAGGAATAATGCGTTATGTGGCTCCACGCTTCCTAGTATCAAGACTCGTAATATTCTTATAAGAATAAGTTAGTAGTTATCCGCGTATTCACATGTGCGGATGTTAAAATTTATGATAAACAGCTGGCATGTTGTGGTCATGTAGCGAGACTTTGTTAAATGTGAGGTAATGATTAGTACCTATTCTTCTAAAGATTATAATGGCGTTCTAGAGGTGATGTAGAAATCTATAAAAATACAATTGCAGAATTGTTCATTAGGATAATTGAATGTCCTCTGAGAAATGTCATCCTTGGTTTGCTGTTATCCTATTTGCCTGGGGTCGGCACTATCAGGTATGTTATTGTTCCAAGTTGTAATTCATTACTATGCGTTATACACGGGGTAATTCAATAAACATTGTGTAAGCTATCCAATACCACCATACATCATCGGCGGAGAGTTAAATCGACAGACGCGGAAACGTTTTCGGCATAAATAATAAAATCACTTTAAAAGTCATCTTATTTCATCTCTGGCGTGTGTTTTAATAACTGATGGTAATATTATGCGCACTCAATTTTGGGTGGGTGGTCGAGACGAGGCCGTGGACAATGAGGACCCATGGAAATACATTACTTTCATATTAGGTATTAAGTCAGGATTCAACTGTCGGTCAACTGTGGTTTCATGGAACCCGAAAATGTTGGCGTCATTTTGTGGTAACGCAGAAAGCGTACGCTCAATTGGGAAGGGTTGTCACGCCACAAACGAAAACATAAAGCATATATAACTTTCTATCAAGTGGTGTATAGAAGAGCCAAATGTTTATGTCATTATGACGGGATAAACCATCATGAAGTTGCAATGTACGAGTATATACCTAACAGGGCTGGACGATTTAAGAGCTTGAATACGATATACTTTGTGATTTTGTGATTTGTAACTTCAAATATTTGACACATCTCAACACCTGTAGAACGTAAATATGCATGACCCATCGAAACTATAAATAAAATCACGTAATATTATTAGGGCTTCTCAAGCACCTAAAACAATACTTTGCTTTTCTTAAACATAGTTTAACCTATGTTAATTTTTTTCTCTCTGTTGAGTATTTTACGGAAATAATTCACCACGGAAACAGTTACGTGCTAGGTCTTCTTTTTTTTAAATCAGTGTTGTGACCAAGTCTGTCATTTCGATTCAGATGACATTTCCTTGATTTGACAAAAATCGATTATATAAACGTTAAATTGATAACCAAAACCAAATATCAATAATAAATAAAATGAAGTACGATGTGACTAAATTGGAAAATAAATCATAATTTTTGGTTTTAGGACACTGATACAATATTTGATAAAGAAAATATTTGGCTAGATAATCGAATCGATCAACCACTCGTTAATAATCGTTTGATTTGACAGACGACACGTCTTAGCCTCATCACTACAAACGTCAATTCATAAATGTCAAATATTTGAAGTTACAAATCACAAAGTATAGTACAACTAGGTACTAATGTCAAGTAGCTATGAAAACCAAACCTTAACAGGAGAGAACAGTGAAAAGGGAAAACACACAAGCATGGTTCATAAGCATATCGCAAATTGCTAAGGATCTAAAAACTAATTTAGCGGTACCTGAAGAGTGCGTGAGAGTAACTTTCGCTGCCCTTACACTCTCGCGCATCGTGTTGGCCCTTTTCGGTTCTGCCGTAAATAGAAACATTTGTTGATATGGCTTTGATAATTATGCCGAGCCTTATCGGAGAATTTAGAGCCTAAAGTTTAGGTAATAGAAATATTTATTTCTTCTAAGTTGCTAATCCCTAACTAAATAATATAAGAAACTCTTGAGAGATGACTCCGCTAGTTTGTTTTTGTATGAAAAGGTCATGGTTTTTTTTATTACCAGCACTGTTGACTATCGAATTAGGAATAAACGATTTCTGACTGATGTGCGTAACGTAGATACGAGTCTGTTTACCGTATTTGGTAATAACTGTAATTAGCGTTAAATCCGTTTATACAACATACCTTTTTTAAAATGATAAGTGTGACACGTCCTGTTTGTTAATCACGCTGTACGTGTTTGAAGGTACATAGTACAAAAGTTTACAGTCTACGCGATATTAAATACAAGGGATACTGCCATGCGAAGCGTTCGTTAAAACCAGACTTACCGCTTGCCTATTTTAAGACAAAGATCACCCTTGCCTACAACCCTTTAATGAAAAAATGAAATAAACATCCCTTCCTTCCTGGCCTCACACCTTTGTACCGTGACGCTTTAATGTGATGTTTGAATTGTCATGCTGAATTTCTGAACGGGTGAAAATGACAGTACCAATATGTCCAGCTACAAATACCTACGACTACTTATGTTTGTTGTCACGCTAATAGTACTTTATGTGCGATTTTCCTAACATCAAAGCCAATAAAGTACGCAATCAGCGGATCAACCCAAGAGGAAAGCTTACGGATGATGGGTACTAAAAGGAAATTTTAATGTCCATTTTATGCACAGATTGCGAGAATTAACCGAGTATGTTAAAGCATTAATAACTGCAATCTATGCATAAGCATTAAATTACTGTCATATTACTCTAATGCAGGCTGCATAACGCACTTTCGCATTGAATTCATCATAAAATTTGATTGCATTAGCTTTCACTGCCCTTAAGAGGTGCGTGGACATGATGTCACTCGCTCCTATTTAGGTCTGACGATTTGTTGCGCCAACCTAAACGTAGTTTAATAGTGTTTCTCACGGCTTTAGATTCTAATCAGCGCTTTGTTCCTACTAACTTTGTTATTTCAATAAGGGCTTCCTGACCGAGAAGCATATATTTTCGTACGAAATCGTAGCGTCTGTTTTACTTATATGAAGAGATCGCTTTTACAAACTATAACAGGAAAAAAATATGCGCGTGCGTTTGTGTGTAATAATCCAACTTAATTACGTTGGTATTTGCTCCAATGCATCATCCATTTGTTTCTTGTGGACTTAGAATTCCAAATACTAGTTAACTAGCATTATTTTATTTACTTTGTTCATATAGCTTAATTAACTAATCCATTATAGCTTAATCGTTATCATTCATTAAGTGTTTATGAAGAAAACCCATGCTGAATTCCATCTAAAGTAAGTTCTCAAGCATCATCGTTTATTAACAAAAGGGCTTATATTTGTTACAAAATGACGCTCATACGATACAATTTCTTTACGTGTACATTATACCTTATAGCAGAGTTTCTACCAATCTCATTACTATTTGCGTATTTATATGTTTTGCAATTGCAATACCTACATGACTTACTAATATGCCGTGGCGCCAACAGCCTGTCATCGACAAAAACTTGTTTGGTACAAATGCTTTGCAAAAACTTGATCGCTCTCCCGCTGAGAACAATTGTAATAGATACGACTATCTACAGAACAATGGCAGGTAGGTATAGATTCACACAGCGCAATAGTTTTATTTCACAAAGGTCATCGGTGCAGGTGAAAAAGTTCATGGTAGATGCTAAACGTATGGCATTTGCTGTGCAGATTTGAATGGTAAAACAAAGACGGATTTGTAAGACCTTAAATGTATCTTATCCAATCATTAGGCCCCTGGTTTTTTATAAAGATACAGACATAAGTAGATATTAGACAATTAAAAAGGTTCGCCAATTTTCGGCTTTAGTTTAGTGACGTAAGTTACAAAAAGTGACAAACATTTCTTTTCGCGACTGTGCATATAATTCCAAGGTGGGAATTAAATGTTTTTGATACGGAGAGGATATCTGTAGATAACTAAGAATAATCGATACTTTTAAAGTCCAATCAGATTCCGATTTCAGCAAGATTGGATTTGTATGTTTTTGTTGGGTATAACACTATTTTATTACTATTACTGTTTTTAAGAATAACTCTTATTAAATCGAAATTTGAAGGAGTTGTAATAGGCAATATGGATGAAGTAGTTACCTAGTTGCTAAAGTTTTTTTAACCTAGAATTTTATTATGTTCATGACATGATAGATTGCATTGTAAGTATTTTGGCCACGAAGTCACTTGCACGATTTTTTAAATACCAACCTATTGATTATTACACGGAAGTCCTTTTAAGTGCTGTCGCAGATGTTAGAGATAACGTAGTTAAATGCCTGTACGTTTGATTGGACAATGTAATTTAATTATAGTACATTAAATCTGTAATGACGGACTCGAGTGGCTTGTCCAATAAAATGATTCTAATATTATAACATTAGCATATAAGTTAGAAATAGAAACGAGGTAGGTACGTTAATACTTCTATAGAACTGCAGTACAACTAATATTTTATAGCTTTACTTATAAGATTTTTTTTCTGTGCCTATTGTATAAAAATCACATTTCCTAGAAACAGCCTTCCATCGAAGCATGTTGAAGCAGTTAAAAAGTATTAAAAAAACCGTCAAGTGATAGGAATCTGACTCGCGCACCGAGGGTTCCGTACACAGATGTGTACCGGTTCCAACCCTATTAAATCAGGAAAATCTCAACAACATGTTGTAGAAATTGAATGCTATGGGGTACAGCGCCTATCTGCGAATATGGTTACAAACTTGAGCGACTGTAACTTAGTATGTGTGGTGGGTTTCCAAGGATAATTCTTTATCACGTTAACCGATATCAATTTTGTTATCTTTATTCGCAAGAAGGTACTTTCAGCATAATCACGTAGGAATTTATAAAACAAAAAATATATGCAAAGGTAAGGACGGTACATACTAGCCGGACGGTGGGATTTTTTTTACATTTTCCTTCATAAATCGATAATGACTTAACGTAACAACAAAAAGAAATTGAACTTGACAGACAGACAAGTGAAACCATAAGGGTTCCTTTTTTACCATTTTGGTACGGAATAGCGCGTACCATTAAAACCGGTCGTTCGATATTTAAAATTGGAGCGAATCGGAATACCAAAGTCTTTTGTTTATGGTCATTGTCCAAGCGCATGTACGGCGAACAACGTATACTTACTTACAGCTTTTTTTCTCTCGTTACATTGGCAACAATGATTCAAGTAAATGGATGTGGTACCGCATTGAACGCACTACAAGCTGTTTTATATTGTATCTGCCCTTTAGTTGTGATTTTACCGCGGAAGTTATTTCTGAACTGTTGGTGACACAGACAAAATAAAAAGCCGCAACTGAACGACTTTCACTAAGATAAAAATTTAGTATTCAAGAATTGTTAGTCGAGTTCTGTGCTGGGGTTATATGCAACATACTCGTAGTAATTGATGTATCCTAGACTTGGTTTAATGGTCGATTAAAGCAGTTGGGACAAAGGAGTCATTTCGAAATGTGCATAATCTGCATTTCATATTAATAGTGGGCAAATGAAGAATTGAGAATTAAGAACTTGACTTTTTCTAGGCACTAGGCTCCGTAGCTAGGCAGTATGCAGCTATCCGTAAAACACGTATATCACATAAATTACATGTCTAAATAATAATAGTTACAATGTAGTTATATTAAATTCCTTACCAAATATAAAAGTATAGCAAGCAATCGGGATCTTACCTGTAACAAAAAATATATAGATCAGTAATTTATTGACTAAATTGCGATCAAAGAAACAAATGGCACATTACAATTTATGATGATGTATAGTAAAGAGGACCAGTCCATTATGTGTGTGCGCTCCATAATGACAAAGTAACGACTGCACAGCATTATGTTACATACAAATAGGCCTCAATTCGGTTCATATATTTCAAATCCCAATCGTGTTTAAATGTACATCTTTTGCTCGTTCTGACACCTTGACCTGGTGTTGGTGGAAGCGAGCAAGCAAAATACATTGAAGATTGGAATCAGAAGTGGTGAATATAAACATACCTGCTGATCCAGGTTTGTTAAAAAATAGCCAACGTCACAATAAATCGTCCTATTCTGCTAGAACCAGTCGGCGCATTTAAATTCTTGGTGCACTTTCGTTGGAACTATTTCAATTGTTGTTTTGTGTAGATGCATCTTAGATAGGTACAAGCTTTATTTAAAGAGAAAGGTGGTTTCGAAGAATCCATGTTGCGCAGATAAAGGGCTATGATAAATTGTTCGATGGATACATATGGACTACAGTACTTTTATCTCACGAGCGCCGGTTAGCCATAGCTGTAGTTGTGACATATACGAACACATAGACAATGTGCATGTACGTATATCAAAGCACAACTATGGCTCACCCGCGTTCGTGAGCTTAAAGGTACTGTAGTTGAAGATGAAATTAACCCCTAAAATGCAATTAAAAATTATTATACATTTTATTTCTGAAATTACGTATATGAAAATCTAATCTATAACAATTAAGACTTAATTGACGTTAAGTTGATTTCGGCTTGTGTTACTACGGTAGCGTCACTTGTAATATTTCATTCATTTAGATGGTGACACTACAAAAAATGGGAAAATATACCTACCTATTCACACAGGTAACTCAAGTATTATTTAAATACCGCCAACTATTATTTAAACCGTTAAAGGTTTTAAATAGTGGCTCATATGTACTGTAATAATTGTTCCTAATGATTGTCTTAAATAAATTAAAAAAAAAATATCTACTTCAATGACTATGATTTTAATTTCTTGTCTTTCTCAATAAGAGCGTTGTCTGAATCCTCAAATCAATAAAGGTTCGGCAATATGCTCGTGACTCTGGAAATATAAGCGTCCATAGGCTATAGTCAGCGTATCATGAGACCATCTTTTGTAAAAAAGAAGTTTCTCAATAGATAAATGGTTAAAAAAAGGTAACATTCATATTGCTTTTTTTTTCCATTATCACTTCTAGTGAGAGACGGCGTTGTTCAAACACATTATTCAGTCAATGCAATCTGGTTCAAATCTAACATGCTGGCCTCATAGGGCCATTTATTTCCATACTCGACAAATAGCGCAACATGAATATAAAATAAAAATCCACCTTGCCATGTTATCGAGAAAATAAAGTCGACAAATCAGCACAACCCTATGCATATATCGCGGTTAGGGGGCTATTCATCTCCACTCGACAAATTCTCGAACGATCCACTGGCGGGGATAAATCACGAGATATCGCCAGTCGTGACAAACGACCGCAAACCGTTGTGCGGATGAAGTGAGAATGAGTGTGCTCAGATGGAAGATTGGGCTTTCGAATAGTAAGGTACAACTGTATAGTCATAGTACACACAGTCAGCATACACTTATATAGTTTAACACAGTGGTACAGTCAAAGTCATAAATATGTACGTACGTTCATATCTGTACTCAAGCCCTTGTCATTAATGTTAAGTTCGCATATTTTGTCACCGACAACAGTTCAACATGACAGTTCATATCAATCGGAAGTAAAAAAGGTTAGAAAATCTTGTAACGGACTTACTCATTGATATTGATACTTTTTTATATATCTTATGTGAGTTTAGTACAAGCTGCCATTTTTAAATATATTATTTATTGTCAAACTAAAAAACGCGAAACAGATATGGTCACGAGAAAATAAATTGGGTACACATTGTATCGACCCATTTTAAATGCTCTTGAGTGTAGAAACGAAACATAAATCAATGTGAATTTGTCCAAGGGACAGGGATAAAAATCAGATTGTTCATAAATGCCATATCGCGTTCGCACGATTCCAACGGGCATACAATACGCTTAGTGTTTCGCGGCGCAGGAGCTGCGCGTGCGCTAATGCGACATAAATTAATTCCACGTTATTACAAAAGGCGTATCGTCCTACGAGTCTCTTGTGACTATAGTGACTTAGGGCTATTTGGAGTGTATGGGCAGAACATCGCGTTGTTGGCGACCGGCTGCGGCTGCGCTGTGACACAAATCCACTGTCTGGGCTAATTGGGGCTTCGCGTCTGACATCGGCTTTAAGTACCTATACAATTACGCACCATAAAATATGTATACAATTTGTAAGCATTGCATTAATTTGAAATGCATCCCATTTAAAAAGTTTCAAGTTTGTAGTGGGATTTTCTACAAGAGAAGATAAATGAAAAAACAGTTTTTTTTTGTTATCTGTAATAGGTCAGATTTACCCATAAATTGCACTATTAGGTAAGACACTATACAACTAATCTAGATTATGTTATTATGTAAGTTATGTAAAAAATTATACTCAGTTACTAAATTTTGATCTGCATGACATTTGGTCTAACGGATCTTTATAAAGGAATCTTTAAATTTACCAGGCCAACCAATTACCTATAGTTATATCTCGCAATAAAATAATTTCTAAATTCTAATGACACAATTGTTGTAATTATTTTAATCTCAGAAGCACCAGCACTTAATAACCCCTCACGCGACCAACGACAAGCGAGTAGTCCTACAAAAAACGAGCTTTAATAAGCGTAGACAATCTGTTAGAAAATAGAATCACGTAATAAATTACACGAGCACAAAAACGTGTTACTAAATCTACAGATACTTCGTATCTCGTTTTGAAATGATATTGAAAAGTGGACTTCATTCTGCATGTATTTAAGTTACTCTCAGTGTGTATATAATTAAAGTTATCCGGTGAATTACGTTTTTGCGCGGCATTATTCAATTTACTCATACAAATTGTTTGCTGTGTTTCTTTTAAGTGAATATGTTACTTATTTTATGCTAAATAAGGAAGTCAGATATGTTTTTGTACAGAAACAAAGTACCTAGCGTATCAAAATATACTTATTGCTTACGCCGCCCGCCCTGCACACATGCACATATATTAATGTCGTGAGTTAGACCCCAACCGAGCCTAAAAGACTCGAGCTGTTTTGACGCTAACCCTGGCTGTGTAACGTCACGTAAAAGATGACTATAAAAGCTATCTTGTTAATTGGGAGGTATGTGCTTCGAATGTGAACGAGGCCTCGGACCGAGGCTGGACGAAATTCGAAAGTACGCCAAAACAATACGCCGATACCATCGCCATTTAATTAACCACACCAACGTGACACACGTGGCCTCTTTTAAACGGTTCCATATTATTTATATGTGTATTTTAATCAGTCGGGCGACAATGTAGTAACTACGTGGAGCAATAATATACGAGAGAAGTAGGTATATAATTGTGTCAGAATGTTTTCCATCGGATGATGATTGGCTAACAGCCGTCAGCGCTCTTATGCATAGGACTCCAAGATCTAATACTGAACTGAACGCACTGGAACCCCCCTCGCGCTTCGCTAAGTTTGGTTCATGTTCCCTTGGGTTGGCAGGCGAGTACCTACCGTGGCCCCCGCCACATGGAGCACTCGCAAACCCGATGACAGACGGGCAAGATCGAAGACCTTGTCCTGAGCCTACATGGTTCAGAATGTCTGCCTAGTCGCTTTCAACTTCCTCTCACTCGCACCGTGTAAATTATAAAGAGAACGAGAAAATCTACCCGATTTTCTAGTGAAATATGCATGCTAGCCGTGCAGTTTATGATCGCGTGTGGTTGTCATGGCTATGGTTCTTGGTGTCACGGCACGTCACGGTGACATTTCTTTAAATGTCACCGTGACGTGCCGTGACACCAAGAACCATATATTATATTATACGATATTTTTCATAGCACGGCTTTCCGTGCTATGAAAAATATCGCGTTCTTTGTAACGTCGTTTTGACCATATTAGGAAATAATAAGGACAGATTCAGTACCCCTTCAAATTAGGGTGACTAATTAACTTTACATGTAAAATCAGAGATTTCGAAAAGGCTCCATACATTTTAAAAATATTGCAATACTGTTATAAGGACTGTACTGTGTCTTAAAGTTTGATAATAAGGGCTGATTAAAATGGTGGTGTCGCGTTATGTTGTGCGTCGGAGGAAGTACTCCAGGTCACTGGAATTGGTGCAGCGTCTGATGTCATGAAATTGATAGCGATCATGAAAAAATTGTCGCAACAAAATTGAGAACGGAGTCGACAGCGTTGGGTGTCTGATGTAATCAGATTTATGATCGGTTTTTAAAAATAAACTTATAAATTAAAGTTTGGTAAGTGGTTTCAGCATTTGTTTTAACAAGGCAACCACTATATGTGATAATCCACATCGAAAGGGACCTTATGGCGGCAGGCGCTTACGTTACACCTATTCACTATTGTATTGGAATAGCGGCAATAAAGGCGTAAGTGCCGGCCGCCATAAGGTCCCTTTCGATGTGGATTATCACATATATCATATTTTTAATGACTTTGAACTTTACAAGATATGTACGTATTATAATACGGTCCAGAAATCAAGACGACGGGGCGGTAGCATTACAATACAATACAAATACTCTTTATTGCACTTTTAATGAATATAACCAACTCATAAAAGAACAAAAGAGCATCAGCATATATCTTGGCATGTGCTCTGATTGGTAGTAATATCAGCATAGATCTTATTGGCATAATGGTAAAGATTCAATTGAGTGTAAAACTGGACAGTTGAGGTAAATTTGGCGTTTAAATCTACTAATGTCGAAAAACAATTTCAAATATATATAAGTAATAAATAGATCAAGACACCATGCACAGTGAACGGATATACATGGAAGCATTCTGTCCGCTAAATTATGGCACAACGAAATCGGTACCTTAGAGGGCGGTCCTTAAAACAGGTACTAGATACGACTTCAGTTCGATTGGAATGACAGTGACGGATGTCTGAACGTATTTATCAAAACAAGGATTTTTACACAACTCTAGCACAGGATTGCGCCGCCCCGCCCCCCCGGCACCTCCCGCAACCGCCCGCGAGCTTCGCGCATGCCTGTTGCGCGTTCGGTTAATTGTAGTCCGAAACATGTCCCAATTATTGACTTCCTGAGTAAGTTTCAACCGTTTTTCTTTTATTAAGTAGATTATTTTATGGAATGCACAAATTATTTAGTCACTGAAACGCTATATTAAAATTTGAACCTATAACTGTTCGAAATGCATGTTCGAAATTCACAATTTTAGTAACACAAGTGTGACAGTAAGTCGCTAGACAAATTGGTTGTTTTATTTCTACGTTGTAATTTTGTTTTCCTTTTCATTCAGATTCCCACAACATCTTACTCATAGGGATCGTTGGAAACACGGCCAAGGAAAACAAACTGACATGAAAACGGCGTATAAATAACATAATCAGCAAATAAACTCCATATTTATTGTAAAAAACTACAGTCAAGCGCTTTCTGTATGTAGGTGTGGACTGTTTGGATAGGCATTAGTTTGGTTTGTGTGCATCAAACATAATCTATTGTAGTTAATGATGGTTATTCACACACACCTCCACTACATAAAAAAGGGATTATATTAAGTTTTTTTTACCTACAGTCTGTTTTATTTTAGTACAATAATTCTAACCTATTTGTTATTTTTAAACGTGCCGAAACTGAATATGAATTGTTTGACTGTCTCTTTTTATGGCATAAACCTATCCATGACATCTATCTAATACGATCCGCGAACGGTCTGCTGCTAGTGATTGCAGCAAGAAGCTCATTGGTGGGTTACGTTACTCATTGGTAGTAACTGTCAATAAGTCCATTTCACCCACACGCAAATGTTTATAATAGTGTAAAAGAGATGACTATTATTTTGATATTCGTTATTGGTTAAAGACTCTGTATACATAAGGTCTTATTTAAATGTAAATGTATTTGTGTGCAAAGTGTCCCGATAATTTGAACGACAAAGTTCTCAGAGGCGACTTCCATGAATATCCGTTCACTGACCATGCACTACGACACATTCGTACAAATCTTATTCCGCACAACATAGACATGAAACTTAGCGCCACATCAGGCATATTTGTTACTAAATAGCGACTATTACGCAATTGAAGATAAGACTCCCAGAAACTCTCACTTGTCTCCGCATTGAACAGAAGCATTACAGCATCAGCTGCAGCCGTTTGCTGTACTAAACGGCTAACATTTAAATTGGCCGAACAATGGGCAGCACCTGTTTCTGTATCGTATCGCGTCGCGATATCGCGATCTGCGATCAGATCGATTGTCTTGCGCGCGCGCGGGCACGGGGCGATATGCCCGCGCTACACTGTACAAGTTGGCGAGCTAGTACTATACATCTACTAGCTTGTGCCGTCGCATTTGATAGTCAGAGAGATTAATGTCATATAGAGATTACAGGTCCCTATTTCACCAAAGCTGACAGGTTCGACAATTGTCAAAAAACATTAAAAATGTAGTTGGTGAAACAGCCATTGTAAAAAAGGGTCAATTTTCACATGAAAATTATCGATTTGTCAGCTGACATATGTTACTGATAATTGTCAACTTGATGAAATAGGGGCCGGAGTGATCCCATAAGTTAATTGTACTGTGAATTACTTTAAGTTGACATCCAAGGAAGCCTAGTCCAGTGCTTGTTTTTAGGCTCACGTGTGGCGCATCGTTTTCAGTGTCATCGCCATTCAAAGAAATGGCCGAGCCGTAAAGATTGCTTGCTAGTACTTACCCGTTTTTACCTACAATGGACCCACATTTCAGTAAGGGCAGTTCACAAACAAAAGATCATATCTGTGTATTATATATGACCATAACCTCCATCTAGCTACATCCAACTTTTGAATTCAATAGGCACTCATTTTCTCCCACAGCGTCGCAATGAAGTAGGTGAACATCGTTCGCACCGCACCGAGCTAGCTACTGACGTGAAACTAAATAAGACAGTAGCTTTCCACTGTCAAAGCAGAAGCTCGCACTCAAGTGACAGGCGTTAACAAGTGGGCGGTGTAGATTATTGTCCGTGTTGCACGTAAATACCAATGGCTTTTCACTATGTTTCAACCTTCCATATTTCAGTAATACGGCGTTGAACTTTGTGGTTTGTGGGAAATATATGGTATTTTACAATGTATGCAGTGCAAGCTAAAACCAGTTAAGTTAGTTATAGGAAAATGAGTATGGCGATAACTTTTAAAATTTAGTTTTTAATTAGCTCACTAATTTAACTCGAAATTGATATTTCATTCGTTAGTCATTCTGTAAATACAATAAGGAATTAATTCAGGCGAGACTAAGGCTAATCGCTGTTCAGTCATTCATAAAAAAAAAAAATCCGCCGATTGATCGTTGAAAATCTTTTCTATCGTTGAATTTAACGATTTTTATTTTACTTAAACATTGACACGCTCCTAGAAGAATCACGTCCATAGAATGTATGAAGTCCACAACATATACACATAATCTACGACCAGTAAATAAAAATCAGCCAAGTGCGTGTCGGACTCCGCACATTTACGGTTCCAAGCCAACCGCAGAATTAAGTTAGTTTTAAAAGGAAAAATAAGGAAATAACAATTTAAAAAATCTGCTTTATCAATATATATGTTAGGAAACTTAATTCTTAAATGAATTGCCATCTTAGCCTCTGTTTTATCAATTGAATATTTTATGTGTGTGGACATCTATTGGCTTTGTTATTAGCTATTAAAATTTTGTATTATTTTTCTGTAATGCTGTTGATGCCTCGAATAAATAAATAAAATAATAATAAATAATGAGTATTTGTAGGTAACATATACGTAATAATAAAATTTCACGTTTATAGATTAATGGGAAGTTAAAAATTCTTCGAAACAAAATTTTGTAAAAAAAGCTGACTTTGGTGGCTTCTCGTTCCTTTGTTTACGATTAATTTAAAAATAAAGAATACAGTATTTATAAACAACGATACCCCACTCGGGGCAGGCAAAAACTTTTTTCCGCACCCCTTTAGCTATACGGGAGCCTTTTAAAAACAGGTTTTTATAATTTGTATTTCGGTCCCCAAGTTACTTATACTGTGAAAATTTTAAGACTGCCTCTCCAAGCGTTTGGCTGTAAAACCTGTGTGACGGACGACGGACGGACGTACGGACGGACGGACGCGTGAGTGACAACAATAGGATTCCGTTTGGACCCTTTGGGTACGGAACCTTAAAAAGTGCCGAGCGGCCGACATATAAATACTTATCGGTCATGTGTTCTTCCTAGGTAGAAAAATTGTGTTATAGGTTTTGTCCCTTTCGCCCTTACATACTTGCTAGTAAATGACGAATGCTATGTATGTCAGACATAAACGCGACCATGCTACCTAGGCTGGTATGACAAATGACTGGCTAACTGTCATAAATAACTAAACATCTTAACTTCCAAAAAATTATTAACCCCATTTGTAATAAAACTCAAGCGCGTGTGGATGTCCTAATAAAGCAATTTTTATCAGAAACCACTAACACATATATTTACAAATAGTATGTAAACTGTTTCCAAATCGTGGCTTCAGTAATTCCTAAATGCTAAAAGTTATTGAAAAACTGCAGTAGAAGTTGCCACTTGCGTGTAAGTTGATTATATTTAACTGGTTATGTTTATTGACTGTAACGTCTATTAATAAATTAAAGTAGTCTATTCAGAGTCACGCAATTCATTGTACTCATACTCATACTCTGTATTCTGTATTAGGTAACACAGGTCTGTATTAGAATCCAGAATCATAGCCAAAGTCACAAAGTCTCCATCCATCATCATTACGCACCACTAATGAGAGAAAGGATTCAAAATACTTTACATAATATCTTGTTAAGAGAAAGACGATCAAAGATGAAATAAAATGGATGTCTCTTAAACTGGAATGTAAATGAATGGGCAAACTAATCGCCGGAAGAGGCGAGTACTGTTAATGTATTAATCAATTAATTAAGGCGGCCGCTACCATTGGTTCGAGATACTAGATTAGTGACTTTCTACCGAGTTGTGTAAACAAAAGATGAAATCGGATTCGAGATGAAAATCTTGACTACTTGAGACTAAAACTTGCAACTTTCTGTTTTTTAGTTGATTTGAACGTTGCATACCTTACCGCACCGCTGATAACAGTGACAAGACTTTTTATTAATATCAAATAATTATGTCCACCCTTTGTGTTGCCTGTTGTAGCAGATTTGGATACAGGTTACGAAGATACATTCCGACGTGATTAGTCAACTTTTTTTCTTGATAAATGAAAATAAATGCTTTATATACCACGACGGTGACCAAGCATACGGCCTGCCTGGTGGTAAGTATACCGCAGGCTATGGACGCTTGTAGGAAAATTACAAGCACCGCCCTGCTGACACTTTTTTGAACTGGGAGTTCAATTTAGGTGTGTTTTAGTCTAAATCCGGCGTTAAGCAAGGTTAAAACTTGAATCCTGAATATACTTATACACCGTGTGCCAATATTCTATTTCGATTTTATACTCGTAGTAGGGGTACGCAGAGAATTAAGCAATTTGGACAACAGGTTTTATTTTCGCCTAATCTGGTATCAAGAGGAAATAGTGACATGATATTACCATGCTCGTTTTATGTAATCTGTTTTATTGAACGTATTTGACAGAAAGTTAATACCTATATTTTTTATTACTTTATTGAGTGTTCCACTGCTGGGCAAAGGCACCCCCTCTTTTCCTCCATTCACCCCTAGTGTTTATTTCTTCCCGCCAAATCAAACAAAATGCGTTCAAGTCGTCCCACATTCTGCTTTTTGGTCTGAATTTGCTCCGGTGGCCATCTTCGTGGCCACCATAATACCTATTGGTATATGTATTTTAAATTCAAAGTACTAATCTTGACAAGTTTCTTTTACCTAATTAACTTATTTTTAAGCAGACTTGATACATTTGGCCGAAGTAAAGTATTTTGTGACGATAAGTTACTAGTTTGTTTCGTTGATATTGCTTGTTAAGAACTGAAGGGAATTCTATATGATTACATACAATATAATTGAAGTACATAATTGTGTCCACATTTTATTTCCAAAACATTATCTTGACAATACAATTCATCGATCCCAATAGCTATGTAATCAATAATCAAACGTTGACCGATAAATCTAGCTTAACTACAGATAAGAAAGCTACCCCGACTAACTCACTAATATGATAGATGGCTTCACTATCTAATAGCCCCCTAGCGACTTAAGTCAGTTCTGAAATTAGCAGACAGCTTCGGTTGTCAGACGTAGGTATTTCAGCAAAAAAAGTGACATTAAAGCCTTTGAGCGAACAAAAGGAGTGAAAGCGTATTAAGAACCCGACCATAGTAGCGTCCGCAAACAAATTAACGGTCGTGTAATAAAATTAACAACAATCCAATGTGTGATTTACGATTTGGCTTATGCTTAGTGAAATTCTAGTTAGGATGACGGTTTAGCTTTCTAGGTTCTGATTATTCCATGAAAAGTTATAAAATAATACATAAAGATGCCGATCCAATTAGATTTATGGAAGCTAAATCTTTTCAAGAGAAAATCATAAACTAGTATAACAGTTATATATTTGTTGGCATTCCACAAATGGTTAGTACAGTCGGAAATAGTTATTGGGCATGTTTATAATCTTTTTGCAAACGATTTAATTCATCAGAATACCATACTCCCTTGTGTTGTTCAAACGGTTTTAAAATGTTCGCTTCCTCATTATAAAAATATCTAAGTAGTCATTATGGGATTATAAACAAGACGGCGAAAGAATAAGGAAATTGACTATCTGTCTATTGCAGACAAAAGTTTTGCTCCATTACAGTGCACATTTCACAGCAGACGCTTAAATACCATTATATCCCACGTGATTTTCGACTTCGACAACAATCAAAATAATCCGTGTTAAAACACACCTCCCAAAATACATATTTAAGTCTTTATTTAATCCATGCTAGGGTTGAAAATAAAATGGATCCAAAAACCCGAATTAATTAAAAACAATTTAACTGTACTATTTATTATGCGGACTCTACCTAGCGACGAGAGTTCATTCGAGATTGACCTCGGCCCAAATTTCCTCGTCAGACAACAAACACTAAACAACCAATTATTATCTCGTCTCAAAACATATCATTGTGGCGTCTTATAAGTCAGAAATATATCATATTTTTGAACACTTCAAACCTTTTGATGGGGCATTTTATTTGCCATTTTACGAACTGACCATTCATTTGTGAGAATGTAAAATCAACCTTGAGCCTCAGGTTTGAAAATCCAAAATTAATGAAACCTTAATAAAGATACGAGGTAGTAAAAGTAGTCACTGGATATCATATCGTCAACAATAAGAACGATAGGTATTTTATTACTATCTGCCATTGATCTTTGTTATCAAAGTGTTTTATGAGGTATCTTCGTTGAGACCTGTTTGTCTCTGTAATAAAAAAAAACACGAATGATTATTTTTCCGTAAATTATTTACCAAAATGCTTAGTTTTTTAATTATTGATTATGAAACTGATAGATACTCGATAAACTTAATACAGAGACGATTGAGCAGAGATGTTTGAGCTCTCCCAGAAGATGCCTATTCACTCGTGCCTTAAAAAGATCTAGGTTATAAGAACTCGGAAACACAGCCACCGGCAAGGAATTACTAACCTTAGCAGTGCGCATTGTATTATAACAGATGATGAAAAGCGCTTGGTTGAATATGAGGTATTTTGACCTCGTAAGGATGGCAGCCGTACGTCTAGATGTCCAACGGAAGAAAAGAGAAGGCAGAATTGAGCTCCTGAGCACACTCACCGAAGTACAGTTTGATAAAATAAAGAAAGGAACTAATACTTTTTAGCTTAAATTAGTTAGTGCAAAAACGCGGGAGCAAACTCACTATACCAAATAATGTGTTACAGAGTAACAGCTTAATCATAAAAAAAATGTGAGCTTAATCACCTTTAATCTTATGTCATATATTCGTTGCCGCAAATAGAGAGTATCTTAACGACTCGAAAGATCTAAATATAAACACAATCTTTCAAATCTTTGTCATCACTAGTACTCACGAGTTAACGCATGCAATTGATGTGGATTTCAATACGGTGTATTTACAAATTATCTCTCAAAATTAAAAACAAACGCCCAGTGGATTTAACAAAATAAAAGTTGAATGATAGAAAAGATCGAGAAAATAAATAAACATAATGACTTAATGATTACTCAACGTTTGTGTTTTTAATCAATGTTTGTGTTCTGCCATGCTTTCTTCCAATGATTGATTTCACCGTATGCTCAAATTACCGTAACAATGAAACTATCCGCTAGCACGAAGAAGAACAACCAGTAACTTCAAAACATGTCGCCCGGAGTCAACGCTTCAAAACCTGAGGGGCTACACTGAAAACTAACGAAGTTCGAATATCTCCCTCTCTGTCGCACTTGCTAATTTGTGCGACAGAGAGAGAGATATTCGATTCGTTTTCGGTTCGAGGTAGCCCCTCTGTAGTGCGTTTCGGAGGAAGAACACCCAATAACTTGAAACATGTCGCCAACAAAGATTCATACTACTTTCTAGGACTAGATAAATTAACTGCGCGAACTGGAATACAATGTGAAGTTTTGCATAGGTGCGCCGAACGAACACTCCGGCGCAGCTCATACAAATCACATGAATTAGTGTGCGCTTGTTCACGCTTCATTAAGTGGTTAATGTTTATGGCACATAATGCTTAAGGGTAGTTATTGATGATTGTGTTTGGCCACAGCATAATGGACGATAATTGTTTTCGAATGGCATTACAAGTTAATATTGTTTTAAAATAATGCAGCTAATGTAATAAATTTAGATTTGTGAGAGATTGAATACATACATGCTCTGCTAGTCTATCGTTATGTAATACTATTATAATATTCTGTGCTATCGTTCAAGTATCTTTCTAGCGTTAACCCAGTACAGTTGCATCCTGACCTTATCGTAGGTAAATAATTATGTACACAAGTAAAGAATAATGGTGAAAATGCACAAAATTAAGTACTATTGGCAATTCTAGGTCGACCGCTGAGCTGAGACGGCACGGAAGGGTGGCGGGAGGCAGGGGCCCGCCGCCCGCTACCCGTCCGCTACCATTTGACGTCACCCCTCTTGCCCCTGTTCTGCTACAGGCACGGTCTCAGTTAAACGGTAGACCTATAATATTTTCATCTTGAAATACTTTTAGTCCTTTTATCAGTTGATGGCATTGCTGATGCTCTTAGGTTTAACTGCAACCTTCTGTCAATTTACTAAAAAATCGTGTGTAATAAGTTGAGAAGACTATAAAACATCACAAAAAACCAACAGCTTGTTATAATAATCTTGCCGGATCGCGCTTTCGCTTCACTTGACGTATTTTGGCAACTTTTTAGAGATTGCGAGGCTGGCCCGACGGGTCGCATGATTACGCCGATAATTTTGCATGGCCCGTACCGCACCTATTGCTTAGGGTTTATGATACTTTCCTCAGCCTGTGATAAAATTTATGAGTAAATGTTATGAGCAAGACTGATTACGTTCTTACCTACGTGTCCAAAATTTGTAATAACTTTTTGACAAAGTTGTGTTAAGCAAAAACATTGTTTTGCGTCTTATGCAAACCAGCCTACCTAATCAAACAAAATAGCAAAAATAATGATATAGCTAGAGCGTTATGAAATCGCAATAAATCTCTAAATAAATACCCAGATATTCTGCTAGAACTGTAATTTTGCTAGTTTACAGCACATCCCGATTCTATCCTGTTATATTTATTAACCTATTTATAGCAGCTCGCAGACTTCCTTCAATAAACCCCACATTTCAGCTCCGACATCCGACATTCGACACGCGCATTTGGACACGAGATATCATTGCAATAGCCATGGCAACAGCGATAGCGACGGCAATAACGGAGGTAGTGGCATTACACGGGTATCACGGAGGATATTCACAATAAAAATATTTCAGCATAAGGGATCTAGTATTAAGTTGGACATCAGGCTTACGTATAGTCATTAGAGTAAAACCAATCTTAAAATCGCCTCCAATGAGTTTTAATTTCAATTTCTGTTTAATTTGCATAGATGCATTCAGGCCCTATGCTTATCCAGAAGTGACCTATCTCGGGTTCCAGTTATATTAGTAATGAGCTATGAGATCAGTCGAGAAAGGTTGTGAATAACAGCGGAGGGTGCGTAGGCGCTCTTAACGCCGATAAATTGACGGTTAACGGCGCGGAATGGATGAACTTAGATTTGCTTTCGCGAAAGCAAAACGGGGTTTAGGGATAACAGTAATACTGTTGTTTTTAGTACATGTTATTGGTGGAAAATTTATTTGGTAGAGTTGGAATCTAAAAGGTCATATTTATCTCACAAAATGGTTGAAAAATATAGGTAGGTACTCCAAACGTCTAGCGTCTAAACCTCCTCAGTTTGCGTTCATCCTTTCCGCTCTGATATATAGATCAACCCATGAGTTGAAATGCAAAATGTATGAAATTGAAAATCTCTTCAGTCTCATATAATTTAGTCAACGTATGAAATGCAAATAAAAGTATCGATTACTCCACCCACATGATATAAACACGATCTTAATCTTCCGTAAATTTGACAAATAAAATGCTTAGTCAAGAGAAAAGAACGAATTCAAAATTGAGTTTGTTCAGTCGAGTTTAAGGCGAATTACTTGCCTTTGCACTACTTATAATACACTATACACTTCCATGGATATCAATGTGAAAAAGCCTACTTTTCTACTACCTAATAATTGAAATTCTTAATATTCATGTTGAAGGTTAGTATAATGCCGTCATAATCTGCGATTTCCAATGTATGTAACTGTAGCAATTGTTGTTGTGCAATTAGATAGCAAAAGTTAACTAAATGGTGTCTCCTTTCTTTTATCTATTACTATTCTTTTTAACTTTTCATTATCAAGTAACTGGTTATTAAGGTTAGTATAAAATAAAGTGGTAACCAACAAATTGCCATGGCAAATAATTACGATTTTATCCTAATATGTTATAGTGAGAGTACACTCACGATCGAAAATAACGGCTACACTTTGTATTGAATTTCCATCGAAAGCGTACCCGTTATTCATGCTCGTGAGTATATTTAGGAAATAAGTGCATGCTTACTCCGTGTATTCCTAGCTAAATAAGTTATCCTGTACACTCGCCTCTGTTTGTACTCAATTAAAATAAATAAATATATGTACGTTTCCAAAGGTTCAAAAATATCTGAGCAACCTTGTCATTAACACTAGTCGTGTTTGAATATTGTCGATCACTTTATCCGTGGAAATATTATCGAACTCGATTGTACAATAGTGCAATTCCGGCGTCTTTACCTTGTACCAGCGCAGACGCAGCTAAACGTCCGAACGTCGCTTTGAGCCTGATGCAGTGCGTATTACAGCCCGGAAAATCGGATTGTGATTATACGCGGAATTAAACTAGCCGTAAACTATTGCTACAGAATAGTTTAAGTACCATTGTAGGCCGGCTTGCGACGTCGTAATATATTGGTGTAATCAGAAGAAATCAATGTTGTAAATAGTTTCGTAGATAGATTTTATTGTTACAACGACGGTGGGAAGTAAGCTTACGGCCGGCCGTTCATGGTATGCTCAGCAGACACCGTGACCTATGGACGCTGCGACTTCAGAAGAATCCCATACGCATTGCCAACCCTTTATTGACTTGAAGATTCAGTATTGATCCTAGGCAGATCCATTACTCTAAACACAGCGCATCCTCGGGAACTCTGACGAGCTCTCTCACCATTACAGGAACATAAAACTAAAAAGAGCAAATAGTAGGATTCATTTATTTTGAACCTGACTATGGCTTTACAGGCTGGGCCAAATAAAGCGATAGGAGTGCGCGGTTGGAGAGTAGCCTGGGGAAAATCCAGGGGAAAACCTCTGACACGACCACGCGTGTGGTTTGGAACACTGGAATACTCTTAAGAGTTTGCGCTCCCGTGAGATTGGTTGAGCGGTTTCAATCGAATCTGAGGTGTAAGTGGAATCGAGCTACTGGCAGTTTTGCCGTTGGTGCACTAAACCCAGCCTAGAGAAAAGTCCAACAAGAAACTCAGCTAGGACCGACCTGGGTCGGACTGACTCTACCCGGTGTGCGGCGGTACCGGGACGAATAGGGACTATATGTGTCAGTGTTGTCGCGATCGCGCGGTGCGCGTCCCCGCCGCCGGGAATGCCTATGTGTATGCATAGTGTCTGAGTTTAATATGGATTCAATGACGACCGCTTTAGCCTAGTTGGTAGTGACCCTGCCTACGAAGCTGGAGGTCCCGGGTTCGAATCCCAGTCAGGGCATTTATTTGTGTGATTAGCACGAATATTTATTCCTGAGCCTTGGATGTTTTTTATGTACTCGTATTTAAGTATCTTACTTATCTGTATAAGTATGTATAATCGTCCTTAACTACCCATAGTACAAGTTTTGTTTAGTTTGGGACTAGTTTAATTTGTGTAAGATTGTCCAAAAGTATGTACGTAATTTTCTGCAAGAAGGAGTTACTTCCTCAGTTTAATTATACTTTCAGGTAAAGTGGCCGAGCTAAAAGGTAAATCGTCACCTTACATCGTAAATGTCTACGCAACGAAACAAGTACGCTTAGTGTTATCTCGGAGAGCGTGACACGCTAATAGCTTCAAGCTTGTAGTCCGTTTTGTATCTACAATGTTGTGCCATTTGGTTACATGAGAAGATGTCTTTCTCCTTAAATTACTTTTATAGTGGACATTCAACTTGATTCTCACTGCTGTGGGAGTGTATTAGAAAGTACGTTCTATTACAGTGGTCAGGCTTATTTAAAGTTCTAATAAAAATACGGAAACTTGGAATCTACTGATAGCTGGCACTATTTTAGGTTATTTGTATGCGGTGTGTTCTACTTTATTTATCATACTGATGTTTAGTTTTCTTTATCAGTTTATTATCAGTATTATATTACCACAGTAGTATTTTAGTGTACGAGCGAGGCGGTACGGATGCAGTACTGCTACCGCAGATCCTGCGCCAATCAGGAAAACTGACAGCTTACCTACTGATGCTGCACCTATAACTTCTTTTTTTTAAGATTAGAAATTACGTAAACAAAGAAGCAGTGGTCGGAAACATACACACACACGCATATTTAATTTGCATTATTCGCACGAACACACACGCACACACACACATATTGACTCAGGAAATTATATTCGTGCTCATCACACAAATAAATGCCCTGACCGGGATGCGCATCCAGTACCACCGGCTTCGTAGACAGGGGTCCACTACCAACTAAGCCAATGTGGTCGTCAAATATTAATATATTACCATTAACATTTAAAACTACTGGCTCTGTGAGCTGTAGACCTCGTGAGCGGGTTTTTTATCATTTCCAAAACCTGACATTACAGAAAACATCAATTATGAATATCGGACCTGCTAACAAAATTTCACGAGAAGCGGTTGAGAACTGCGACCTGTAGAGGACAACAAACCGAAATTCGGACGCAGAAACTTACAAAATCTTTGAAATAAAAATTGTTTTTGAAAATTTCCAAAAACTGTCTCAACAAAAAAAATCTATATAATTACCGGACCTGCTCAAAATATTTCACGAGAATCGTTTGCGAAATGCGACCTGTAGAGGTGAACAAACCGTTGAACAAATATTTTTATTTTATTTCCAAAAACTTATTCGACAAAAAAAATCTGTATATTTATCCAACCTGCTTACAAAATTTTACGAGAATCGGTTGAGAAATGCGAACTGTAGAGGAGAACAATCCGAAATTCGCCCGCAGAAACTTACAAAATCATAGATAAAAAATATTTTTGGAAAATTCCAAAAACCGTCTCGACAAAAAAATTCTATATAACTATCGAACCTGCTCACGAAATTTCACGAGAATCGGTTGAGAATTGCAACCTGTAGACCAGAACAAACGGAAATCCGGACATACGAAAGCATTTTTGTGGAAGCTGAAGCAGAGACCTTCGTTTCACTCGGTCAATGATTCATGTCACTCGTTACCTACTACTTTTAATTTGAAGATTATCTTTGCAACAATAAATGCAGTTATAATTTGCCAATAACATAGCGGTCACGACGTTCAGCATTGAGGGAACGACTGATTGGATAATTTTTGGCCTCGATTCAGTATTATTATGCTACAATCTGCATCTAAATTAGCAGTAAATACAGTTAGGCAACGAAATAAATAGAGCTGCGCCGATATAGTTTCGCCTTAATCGATAGACTCGATCGATATTACTCGGTACACTTGATTCGCTCCGATAAAATCTACAAAGTTGATCGTTTAATCGGTGGTACTACAATGACTATACCACATTATAGTCAAGTAATGACTTAATCAAGACATTCAAGACTGTCGTAGAAAGTCATTCGATATTGAAACTTTTATGTAATGAATTAAAACAGTCACAATTAGCTTGTTACATAAGGAATTCTATCAACAGCGATCGACATTAATGGTCGGGAAACTGCTATTAATTATTGGTTTGAGTCAATATTTTGCTTGTTCTAAGACAATTCAATTATTTCATTTGGATTCAAGTATAAATCAGTAGTGTAATTGTAATTAAGTTAATACAGATTACTAATCAAGTCGATAGTTTTCAATCTAAAAAGGACACAATTATTAATAACAAATTCAAAAACCATGTTACAAACAGCTAGTCATTTGTTTCCCTGTGACAAAAATAGTAATTCTCAACCGATTATAGAATTTAATTGGAATTAGACGCGCGATAAATTAGGAAACCCGACAAACGCAACTTCCACCGTCGACCAGTCTCGCTGCGCCAATAGATTTCCTCACACCAACAAAAACTAACCGTGTACATAAACAAATTACCGATACAAGCACGTTACGCAAACCGCCTTAAATGTAGCAGGCAATGTTGATTCATCTATAAGCAGAGTCTATAATTCATAGCCAATTTGCAACTTCCTAGTGTACAGATGAGGTGGGCTTTCTCGTGCAAGTGGGCGAAACAACCGCCGTAATTAATGCAACTGCACACAGCCGCACATCGACGACCAGAAATCGCTGATACAAATAAAGATGAACGCGTGAGAACGCACGAGGAAGAAACATTGTGGATGTGGCAAAATAATGGTAGTCATATGCGGATATATGGGTAGTGGGTACATACGATTTACTCCAAGATATGTTTTTTTTTAACCTGACTGTGGCTTTATAGGCCGGGCCCAATAAAGCGATAGGAGTGCGCGGTTGGAGAGTAGCCTGGGGAAAATCCAGGGGAAAACCTCCGGCATGACCACGCGTTTGGTTTGGATCACTGGAATACTCTAAGAGTTTGCGCTCCAGTGAGATTGGTTGAGCGGTTTTAACCGAATCTGAGGAGAGTTTTGTCGCTGGTTCACTAAACCTAGCCTAGCTAAGAAGAGTCCAGCAAGAAACTCAGCTAGGCCCGACCTGGGTCGGACTGACTCTACCCGGTGTGCGGCGGTACCGGGACGAATGCCAAAATATGTCCAATGGCTAAAAGCCATGTCGGCGGATTAAGGTACCAGCCTAGCTAGGATGATGGCGTTTATGTCGGACATATAGCTTTCGTCCCTTAATGCCTCTGAAACCGTCCCCTACCAGTACGCATCCAGTTACTTTAGGTTAGGTCAGACACCTTCTAAGCTAATTGAGCGTAGTACTAACAACCTTCTCCAAGGATTCAACATTACAGTCGTCGCTTTCTAGCCTCAGTTAGCCTACAGACGGACGTATCGCCTCTGGCTACAGCTGCCTTGTTAGCCCCGGCAACAGTCGATTACTGCGACACTAGTGCCCCTCATAATGATATCAAACACGAAGTAATTGACACCTCCAACAGCCACCGCAGCCAAACGGTAAGGCAAGCGATTTATGATCTGGCGGTCGCGGGTTCGAGCCCCGGTTCTTAATACTATTCGGTTTAGAATTACGATTTGAAACGGGATAGTTACCATGTATATTTGTATTTTTGAGTTCCCGATATTTCGGCACTGTTGCAAGCGCCATTATCAAGGATTAACTGACGTGCTGCGAGTTTTAGTTGTGGTCTACCCACACACCATAGCGATCTACCCTCTTCCTGGTTCGCTTTTTTCGCACAGTGTCACCGTCACTACCACCGTCCGCCTTGTCACTTGAAACCCGATTACGGTCACGACACACCACACTCACAGTATCAATACGCGAGTGATGTTGTTTTTTTGTGTCAACATACCCATTAAATAAAAACGGCACAGCCCATTAAAAATTAATCACAATGTCATAAATAATACGTCAAATTCACTAAGTCTATCTTTAATTTGATTGGTACACTGCTAGATCTTTCGCCACCAGCTTGATCAGGTAATGCATTCTGAAAACCGTCATTTATATTAAAATATAATAAATGTATTACTCACGTCTTTAAGGTGGAATATCGCGCGAAATATTTCGGACTAGTAGGTGGTCCTTAGTCATGGGAACCAGTCGCGACGGCGGTACGTCTAGAGCCGTAGTTCTAGACGTGTCGCCGTCTACGACTTACGGGAGTTTTCTATTTAAAACATCCCCGTACAGCTGCATCCTGACGGATGCCCGGAGTCCGCTACCCAATTCCAAGATTTGGCGTAGGTACTGGTTTTTTTACGGAAGCGATTGCTATCTGATCTTCCAACCCGAAGGGAGACGTGACCCTTTTAGGAATAAGCCATGTCAAGTGAGTGGGCAACTGTTAGAAGTTCTCAAGCCGGGATCAACGGCTTAACGTGCCTTCCAAGGCACGGGAACGCTCAGTTAATAACCACTTAAAGCGGTCACCCATCCAAGAACTGACCTAGGCCCACGTTGCTTAACCTCGAAGACCGCACGCGGTACGCGGGCGCCGCTGGGTCACGAGCGATCCTATTTAAAACCCTCATTTAGTTTCTAAATAAGTATGACCTTGTAATATAAAATATAAATCCATTTCATTAACAACCTGCAGTGCTAGTTAGTCTACTTCAAAAAATTCAAAGTTATTAAATCGCTTGTTGTAGTAATTGTTGAGTTCTTTATCGTGCTTCCCCTGTTTCACACCTGCCTGATTCCGGGTGTAAAAACGTAATTGATTCAATATTCGCTGATTGATCATGGTGTGGAAATATCATTGAACACGAACGTAATCACGGGATCTAAATCATGATTATTTTAATTGGCCATGTTTTTATTGAAAACGTTCATAATAAGTACTTGGTATTTTAACAAGCGCACGATGGAGTTTTTGCGCTATTATTAAGGTCTGACCGATCCTGAACTGAATTCTAAAGGGGCAAAGATTATGTAATGTCATGATTATGTTATGTGTGTTTCCGCTACCCTAAGGTTGTCTGGAAGAAATCGCTCTTTAGCGATAAGACCGCCTGTTGTTTGCCTCTTCTCATTGTGTTTTTATACTGTACTGTATCCTTTGATTGAGGTGTGCAATAAAGAGTATTTGTATTGTATTGTATTGTAATGTCTTTAAATATGTAATTATTTCAATAAATTTCGAGAAATAGCATAGCTAATTAATTCATTGGCGTAAGAGGGAAAAGAAATATCGTAACATACCTACCTAAGTAATAGCCACGCTCCTTATTTATTTGATTATTTTGCCACAACTCGCCGTATATGTGATTTACTATATATTTGCCGCCATGAACCAATCCAGCCCACGGCTTAGGTATATTAAAGAGTTATAGTATAATAATAGTAATAATAAAATGCTTTATTGTGCACTACATGGAGAATTATTACAATGACAAAACATGAACAGGACTTAAGTAAGTAGGTAACAACAGGCGGTCTTATCGCTAAAAAGCGATCTCTTCCAGACAACCTTCAGATAGCGATACAGCGAATAGAAATTAGTTATTGGGCAGTACATAATAACAAAAAAAGACGAGTACAGATTATATAAAAGAGGTTACATACAAAGTAACATAAACTACATATATGTATGTTGACTTATACCACATTAACGCAAAAAACCCTTTTTAGGGTTCCGTACCAGAAGGGTCCAAACGTTTTGTTTTTAAAAATATTGGAAAACAAAAGAATGCGGACCCACCAACGTCGACTTTATTCATTAACGGAGAAGGAAATAAAACACCGCTCGGGATGTCGCATCAGGGATTACTCCTCGGCGTCATGTTTAACCCATATGTCCCATATATATATATCTATAAAATACCAAGTCTTAAGCCTGAAACTGTAGAACTCATACTACTATTGTCTTTCACAATGACAGAGCCTCAGAAAACGAAATTAACTTTTGTGAATGAAACCGCTCAAGTAATAAAAAAAAAATTAGAGGACAATCTTACACAAATCGAACTAGCCCCACAGTAAGCTCAAGAAGGCTTGTGTTATGGGTACTAGACGACGATATATTTAATAGATATAAATACTTAAATATATAGAAAACATCCAAGACTCTTAAACATATATTCATGCTCATCACACAAATATTTGCTCTGACCGGGATTCGAACCCAGGACCGTCAGCTTCACAGGCAGGTGCACTACCCACTAGGCTAAACCGGTCGTCAAACGGACGTCCATACATGAAATTAACTTTTGTGAATGAAACAGCTCAAGTAATAAAATCAAAGTACATCGTTTCCCGGCTTCTCTGTCTAACTTTTATAGATAAGTTGAACATTACAGCTACATCGCGTTGCCTGTTGATCGGTAAGTGCCGGCTCAATCTGTATGGATTCACCTGTTGACCTCTGGTAGCTATCGCGCGTCGGACCTTTTTTAGCTCCTTCCTGCTAGCTACAGATTCTCAAACTACTTCCTCGCACAAACACAATTAGACATCATCACTACATAGTATAAAACAAAGTCGCTTTCTCTGTCCCTATGTCCCTATATCCCTATATCCCTATGTATGCTTAAATCTTGAAAACTACGCAACGGATTTTGATGCGGTTTTTTTTAATAGATAGAGTGATTGAAGAGGAAGGTTTATATGTATAATAACATCCATTAAATAGTGCACCCGTGCGAAGCCGGGGCGGGTCGCTAGTAATTAAATAAAACAGAAATCAATTCCCTTCCCATTAACGTACAACCAAGATTATGATCAGTTTTTGCGCTGCTGTCTAAACAGCATGTGTTTAATATGTAAACCTTTTATTTTACACAATAACAGGTACAAAGGCGAAGTTATGGGTTCGTGTTTTTTTTTTTCAAGAAAACTAGGTTTCCCGAAGATTTAACCCCATTATCCCTGGACTCTGAATTTCATCGATAGCATTGCTAGTTGTATAGGTACTCCTCATAAATATGTCGGCACAACAGTATCCACACATGACACATACTTCAAAGTAACACGGATAATATAATATGATCGCAAAAACTTCTCCCTTGGGTCTTTCCCAAGTCCAAGTATCATAAACGTTTTCTAGATAGTCGTGTTGGAGGATGCTCTATAAGGAGTTATTACTTTTATTGCTTCAAAGACAAGATACATTTAGGACTTATTTGGGTAGGTAACCTGTTTTGGGTACGAACAATAGAATCAAGGTTTTACCCCTGGGTTCAATCAAACACGATACTTGGTGAATAGTATATATGAATTTTATCCTTAAAATATTTATTTGGAGAAAATACATTTAAAGTTGCCCTACATCTCCCATCAATCCTAACTGAACCAGAAATGATGCTTTGAGAGAGTAAATGCACGAGTTTGTATCAAATTGATGTGAGTATATTTCCTAAAAAATATTAAAAGGTTGATTACCATCGGAATTGAGAAAAAACGGAGCTGGAACCCCGATGCAAACGTAACAAGGTGCCACTTCCTAACAGTTTGACACCATCACCATTACGTAATACGAGCAATAAATTACTTAATTGCATAAGTTTGCATCGATTCCTGAACAACCGTTTCTTAGCACGATCATTAATTAGCAGAAATGTTAAAGCGGAGAGGTGGTGAAAGCATTGTTTCCAGTTGACCCAGGCTAGGAGGCACAATGGCGGTGGGAAGAACGTAGGAGGCGTGGGTAGGTACTATGCATAATTATTGAAACCAGCCTACAAAGAACCGCAATTCTTCACATCTCCCAACATTTTCAGGGAACTAAGGAGACGTTATCAGGCCAACTTATGGTTGAAGCAATTTAGTAAAGGAACAAACCAACTCTAATTTGTCCCGGATCGAAATCATCGCGTTATCCGTGAAATCGATTCGTATTTGTCTTATAAAATGTTTTGGATAATCGGAGCCGTGAATTATTTATTTTTCCTTGGTTTCTAAATTGAGTGATCATTTAGGGCAGATCAAACTAATGACGTGCCACAATTGATTCGGTAATAGACACATCACTTTTATAGATCAATACAGAAGAAATAGGTACAGATATCTATCGATTAATAGAATTACTTTCCATAGATATTCCTCGGTAACAATCAACAAGAAGTTAAATGAAAGTGTAAAATAGGGCATTGTACAGTACTAGTTTATTCTAAAAGTCGTGTAAATTTGGCAAAAAATTGCATAGAAGTATTAACAGGGTCAGAGATTGTCAACCTAATTCATATACTTAATAGATACATTGTTTTTATCAGCTAAGTCAAATTGATTACGAATTGTTGTTGTGTAAGCACTCGTTAACGTATACCTTTTCGACAGACTTCCAAAGAGTATTTGAGGAAATTTACATCACAATGGTAGTGTTTCAATGAAAAAGAGTCCTAACTGCCTGTAATCACGATTTTATTCCGAACTCAGAAAATATAAAATAGGGGTTCCAATGAAACTCCTGCTCGACACGTGCTGCCGACGTTAGACGCAGTCGCGCGGCTTCACTTCAGTGTCTGGTAATACAAACACTCGATAGATCATAAACTAAAATTGATATTTTGACCGCTTCCGGTCGTCTCCCGGCGAAAAAAATAAACAATAGCATTCTTTTGTTATGATCCCTGGGATCCCAGGAACCGGTAGACGATAGGTTCTAACGCTTCATCTTTCACTTTTTTCAAATAACGATTTGTTTTGTCTAAGTTTCCGCGCTCGGGTGACAGACAAATCAAGTATCGAGCCTTATTCGAGCATTAGGTACAGTCGCCATCAGATATATCGGAGCGAACGAGGTGCTCAAAAATATCTGAACAAGACTCTATTGTCAAGGCGTTAAAGTGCATGTTCAGATATTTTTGAGCACCCTGAAGAGTAGAGATATATTTGATGGCGACTGTACCATTATCGCTCTAGCGACATAGACAATATTGTGGCACTACTGATCTTAAAGGAAACGGAATTGGCCCAATCACATTTTTTTGAGTTGTTCTGGCTGTCCGTATCAAAATAAGAAGAAACCGGACAAGTGCGAGACGGACTCGCCCAGCGAGGGTTCCGCACAAATTTGTAGGTATTGATTACGTACTTTAAATAGAGGGTACTTTCCATTGACGTAGAACTATAAAATCTGACAAGTAACGTCTTATACTACAAGTACAGGGCAAAATCTGAACCCTATAAATTTTGTTTTTCTTGAGAGTGTCGAAATATACGTTTTTTACGGCATAAACGCCCGTATCGTTTTTACATTAACTTGAAAGTTTGTTTTTTTTTTCACAGCTTCAAGGGACTGAGTATATAATTTTGATTTCTGTCCTCCACGCGTTCCTGAAATGAAGGGTCTCGACAGATAGACGGACAACAAAGTGATTCTATAAGGATTACGTTTTTTTTCTTTTTGATGTACAGAACCCTAAACACGCGATATGATATTGATATGCGAAGGATTACGCGTTGTATAACCGCGATGCCCCGCTCAGATAAGTCGGCAACCCAGTTGAGTCGTGGGCGTCCCCACAAGCTGACAAGCTTTGCACACATCACAAACAATATTAAACAGGCAGTATTTTTATATTATACGAAATTAATATCAGAAATGAGACGCTTCCACCGTGTAAATCTGAATAATTATTAGAGCAAGGCCCATTCACAGATCTGACGAAAATACTGAAGTTTGAGCTTCCAGTGTGAAAAAATAATGTAGAAATACATTACACAAAAATTACAGTAGACTGAAAAAGAAACAAAGAATAGAAATGACCGAACATAATATTGCATTTTTCAACTCAACCTTGGTAACTCTGTCAAAAAATCCTAAATATCATAGTAAAAATAAACTTTAATGCTGCAGATCTCGTAATTATCAACGACAGTGATGCGTCTTTTTTTACAAAAACGATAGCTTTTTTATTGTTCTAAGGAAATAACCGGATAGGTATTTCATATATGTGATTCAGTGTTTTAACAATCAGTAAAAATGTACTAAATATTTACGAAAATACGCGCAGAGCTTCCGTAGAGAGCGGGATGGTTAATTGCAAACTCACGAGTGTTAGAGGGGGTCATTTGCACTGGAATGGCCTTGCCTTAAGCTCATGTTTCCTGCTAATGAGTAGCATGTGATGTCCGAAAATATAAAACTTACCAGCAGGGTGATTAAGAAATATGTACAAACTTATGTAAAGTTGATCTGGATTTTATTTCTCATACTAAAAATGAAAATTGCGCATTTATAGACGAGTGCCTAATTCTGTAGAAAAAGCTGTAGCTTTTGTAGAAAAAAGGCATTTTGCCTAAGGACGCCACTACAATACTTTTCCTAATTTATCCATGTAATTGAGAGTTTTTATCGGTGAGCTGATAAAATTATTGTTATATCCAAACAAGCGAATATTGAATATAAAATTCCCGTGACTTTCAGACATTTTGAAACATGTCGAGCTATATTCGACCTTAAAGACATGAGTGACCCGTTTATTATATTTCAATAAGCGACTATTGTCTCATCGGTCATCGCCGATTGTGTATATCAATTCTCACAATTGTTGCCATTAATACATGTTACAATGTTCTTTTTTACGTTAAGGTACTGTTTAAATATACCTTCTGTACCATACGCTCGGAAATGACCGATTTACTTTTTCGCTTTATTGGGCCCAGCCTATAAAGCCACAGTCAGGTTAAATAAAAGACCGAATTCCGAGCGGAACTGGTGCAAAACAGTGAAGTTCGAAATGGGAACGTACAGTGATTTATCGTTTACTGTCATCCCGGTGAAGGCAACAAGCATGCGCACAAGCAGATAAGAGCTCGAAAGTAATAACAAACCTATTAATAAGTTATCTCTCTCTAACTTAAAAAAACTATTCGCAAGTAAAAGTCGACTTACTAGGTATTACGTGAGTTCCGTCTAGATTCGAATGTCGTTAGTTAAGTTTTTTTCTGACATACCTGAAACAAAAAGCAATAAATATATTCGAAGTTTCTTAATTTCTGTTACAAAAAGTAGGTACAAAAGTTCTGTTACAGTTAGCATAATAAACGTGTACACTTTTCGACCTATATGTAAGCAATAAAGTCCTAGAATGTACAATGGAATTTGATTTCCGGACCACTTCGTACTTTGTCAAAGCGAAAATTAATATGCAAGCCGCCAGAGATCGCGTTTTAGGTACTGTCACTGTGACAAGGTACGAAGTGGCCCACAAATTAAATTCTTTGACGGTACACATGCATATGCACGTATCGCGGCGCGGATGCGCATCTGTCGAACGCCTGGTTGTGCAAGGCAAAGTCGAGGGCACCAGACTATCTGGAAGATCGCCGATGAGGTGACGGACCAAAAAAAGCCACCGTCGGCGGTCCACTTCACGAATGTACCAGGAGGGCGGCAGTTGGTGAATAATGGCATCGCATTGTGAATCAGGCCATAAAATCAATGTGACGACAAAGACCACACTGGCCAAGAATGTGTGACGCTGACTGTTCTACGAGTATGTCGTCGTGAGCAAACAACGGGAAAAGTTTATGGTTTCGGGAAAAATCACTTGCATTGGAAAAAAATCTCCGTAATTGGTGAACCGTGAATGGATGTGAACAAACTTAATAGTGTGCAAAGGCGGTGTTCTCAAATGTTACATAAGCAGGCAGCAGACCTTTTATGCGTTATCAGGATAGTATCCCGTAGTCTAAACTGAGAACACAAGTTTCCAATAGCAAAACACGTCAAGCACCCCGCAACCTTGTGTAGACTGTGAACTTGATACTCGGAAAATGCAGGGACGCCATTTGGCTACAAGGGCAAGTTCAAGGTACACACACACATAACACAACATAATAAATAAGCTCTTACGACTTTTGAGATACAGTACACTTTCGCTCGTTATTGGACTAAGTCGGTTGCTTGGCCGTTATTCAATCGATTTCTTGGACAATGACAGTTGTATTAGATAGTATGAATTTTTGATTACCAAGCAGTTCTGATTTCTCATCAACATAGGTTCACGACAGCGTCAATGCAGGATTTCCCCGGCAGCATTCAGGTAAAACAAACTTATCGAAAGGATTCATCACCAGCAAGCCAGTTTTTACGGACGCGACAGTCATTTGACCTTCCATCCCAAAGGGGAAACCAGACTACAATAGGACAGTACTAAAATATTTACGTAGTCATTTTTCAGAGACGATATTCATCATACTACATTCGGCGAGACAGCCTTCAACCCTCGCTCGTAAAAGGGGATTAAATTAAACGCGACAGTTAATTGCCTAGGTCAGGCTTCAGGGTCGCCGGTCAGGGTCGGGTAGAGTGGGGATGGGCTGAAATAGGGGCGGCCTGAAAATAGGCAGTATAGGAGTGATTTAGTTTTATTCACCGGAAACGGCAGACCAACGTTAAATATCTACGTAAAGAATTCGCCTTTTTAACTACTGCGGATAAAAGAAGACATTATATTTATCTTAGACTGTTAGCGGTATTACACACGGCGAATATAACTTGTACCGTGTATGTGTCTTGTATGTGTAATCTCCATGGGGGTAGCATAGTCACTGTGTGACAAAACGGCATATAAAAATATAATACATGTGTGCCACGTAACGGTTCCATCTCAGCATGGTGCTGATATGTTGGCCAGCACTGATCTCCCTTTAAGACCCTCAGTAGATGTCTCGGTGTAATGTAACACACTTAAAAAACAAAAAAAAAGTCGCTGTTAAATTGTCTTTAAAGATGTATATTATTAGGCAGGCGCGACAGCATTGCACGTCGCAGTGTACGATGGCTTGTAGAGGCGAGTTTCACAAACAGTCAGTAAATGAGTACTGAAGAGTAAGTACTTCATTCTTCTGTTTACATCAATTATGTTAAAGACCATGTAAGTTACCGTCCTATATCAATAACTATGATAATTAATACTCGATTGTACAACATGAATGGAAGCAAAAAACTCACATCGTAAATACAATGGACGTCGGCCCTGACTGGATTTATTAATATTATATAGTTTGTTAAGTATTTTATGCAATGACGTCACGAAAAAATAATTACTACAGTCATTTAACTTCTGTCAATAGTGAAAAATCCTGGCCTTAAACAGTTCTTGACGCCAGTATAGTGTACCAGGCTGTTTTATTGCTATACATCCGAGGCGCGTTTAAACAATAAAAATTAAAAGCTTTCATGTAATCAAAGAACTGGTAACATTACTTGTTCTGTGATCATATCGTGATTTAAATCGTAATGTTCGTGCCCGATGGCTTCCGTCAGTTTCGATTGCGGGTGCTTTGTTGAAATTAATTGCTGCCAAAATTGATGGTTTGGTCGTTAAGGGTACGACCGGAATAAGCCACCGTATAAATTAGTAAAATAAGTACTCGTCCTAATGTATGAAATGTTTACTATGTAAGAAATCCAAATACAAATAGCACTGATTATATGAGAATCTCAACCAACTCTTATGGTATCTTCATGATGCTGTCCAGCTAATAATTGACTGCCTAGATAGACATCAATCATAATGAAATAAATCATAATGCTTGATTTGATTTCCGCTACCCTAAGGCTGTGTGGAAGAGATCGCTCTTTAGCGATAAGACCGCCTGTTGTTTGCCTCTACTAATTGTAATTACGTACTGTACTGTGTTTTTTTTTGTTGAAGTTGTGCAATAAAGAGCATTTGTATTGTATTGTAGAAAAATCTGATGATATTAGATTTTTTGATATTAGTGATGCAAATAATTTACATTTTAATTCATGGTGAATCGCAATTGAATAGCTGAAATCGTTCATCTGTGTTTGAGCTGTCGATAAGTGAGTGATTGTTGTACAATTTTATAAAATTCAATTGTCCCTTCATGAAAAACATAAATGTAGCAAACCATGGCTCCTGTCTCAAATTCATTATTGTTTAATTGTTGTCCGAGTTTCTATATATACTTTAAAAATATTATAATACCTGCAGGTAATCATTTATATTAAAAACATAACCTTATTGTGTCGGGTAGTAAAAATTAACTTCATAGAAAATCTCATTCTCCTTCTCACTGAAGGGATTAAAAGTCGTCGTGCATCTGATAATTTTAACCACACAAGGTTTTTTATTTCGAATAGGTACACTTTAGTAATGCCTGATGCTATTTAACTGTAGGTGTCTTATTTTAACAATTAAAACCAATCATGTTTTTATTAACCAAATCAGTCATATCCCCGCTTTTTGGCGTAATTTCTTTATACTATTTCTTGACGCCATTCACCGTCGTGAAATATTGTGTTTTTAGTACAAATAGTTGTCGGACAATTTTTTGTTTATTAAAACATAAGAATCCTGATGGTGGTTTATAATTTAAAGTACTTTACTCTATTAAAAAAACATAAGTTTTCTATCTTTCAAGTGACGTCCGCGTTTCAATATTTATAAGATTTGGAACATATTTATTAATTTACTTCTTTTTTGTCATAAATTTATGACTTACTATCCATATAGTGACATCTTATTAATATCCATTTCGCATGCGTATTATCTTAGACAATAGTGTCTATGGATAATTACGCTTCTACTACATACAAGAGGTGCTTTACTTAAGTTTTTTACCCGTGGCGTGATATAACTCTTGTCACCCTTTTAAGTAGTGCATCGATTAAACAAATATATTATTTTGTTACTGAATTTTTCCAGTCTGTGGTATTAAATCATCCATTAAGTATGTTGATTATTTCGTGAAGTTTCGTGACAAAATGTTTCTTGACAATATCGTAATGGGACAACTTTTTGAGGAACACTGATAGACAAATAAAATTGTTTCATTCATTCATTTATTTATTGATAAAATATTGTATTTTACAAGTCATGAGTATAGGTATAGGTACATTATTATAATTTTTACATTTCATGTCACTTTTCATTGATAAATTTACAATTTATTTATTTATATATCATGTTCATGTTCCGTAAAATTGTTCATTTTAGATTTCAGCAGCCGCTACCGACGAATTCGTCAATGCTATAATACGCTTGGTCAGTTAATAGCGTTTCAAGTTTACTTGCAAACATTCTGTTACTATCTAATTCAGATATTTTAAGTGGGAGAGAGTTGTATATCTTGACCCCTATGCCACCGAGTGTATTTGTTCAATAACAAGATAAAAATACTTATAATATATATAGAATGTTTATGACACTGAGTCCGCCTTTTCTATGATACGTTCTATTTTTGTGCTTTAAAGATTAAATAAATAAGAAGTTGTAGTTAATCCCCCGTATTGTCAATATTTTTTGCTCAATTTGATACGGAACATTGTAAATAAACTGAATAAAATCCATACTAATATCATAAACGCGAAAGTGTGTCTGTCTGTCTGTTACCTCTTCACGCTTACCGACTTAGATGAAATTTGGCATGTAGATAATTTGAGTCCCGGGGAAGGCCATAGGATACATTTTATCCCCGAAATGATCTTTTTAGGTGGTGGTTTATACGAAAGAACCATGACTAGATAAGTGCCTGATAAAAAAAATAGCAATTCTATTCTATCGCGATGAACAAATTAGTATAATAAGAAAAAAGAAGTTGCGATAATAGCGGTCGGTACACTTAATATTTTGTTGTATATCTTGCTTAATCATTGATGACACTGTAAAGGAAAGACCAGCAAACTAGATCTTAGAGTTTAGTAAAAAAGTCATGCTATTGATCCGTAATGTAGGTATATATAGTGTTAGCGTAGGTGAATTTAGCCGTAGTGTTTTCATTTGAATGCCATACGAACTCTTTTTACAGAATTTAACTGACTTCTACATATTTCCAGAAACCATGTTAACTTTCGTAACACCGGAAAATATACGTTTTCATAAAATAAATAAAAATGGTGACACATTTATTTACGGAATGACGTGAATAAATATGTCGCCATTGTGATACTCACGTGAAAATATGGACCTGTCGCTCGCATGTAGTCAAATATGAAGTACCTATAGAGACTATAGAGATATTTCAAACCATGAAAAAAGTAGGGTACTTGTATTACGAATATATATACATATTTATGTCTCAGTGGGAACTGTCAAGGGGGTAAATGCATGTTTAGCAACTACGAGTAAGTACTGGTACTTTCATGTACATTTACTTGTGTTTGTTTCTCCTAAAATAAATAAATAAATAAAATTATTCCCTAGCGAAACAGGGAGGAAAAATATTTAGAAGGGTGATCGATGAGTTAAGACAAACTCGCAAGATTTAAAAGGGCCTCTTAACAATGGCAACTTTGTTGCAGACCCAGTTGTCTTATACTCATCGCCCCATGTATGACCTGATGTGAGTTATTGCCGTACGCGGATGGATGCGAGATGAATTATATCGGTTCACAATGGTCAAGAATTGTTTTCACGCGAGCCCACCGCAGCCAAAAGGAAAAATTCAAAAAGACTTATAAATCATCTAAGTGCCAACTCAATCCTAAACAATTGGCACTTCTGCTTCGAATTTTCATGCCAACCTGTAAATAACGGGATATGAAATTCTCGAAAATTATCAATTAATAGTAAATACACGTAGGTACTTATTTAACTGTAGAAAAAAAGTCATCCAATCATATCTACTTACTGAATACTTATGTACGTAAGTACACCTACATTACTGCCAATAACCAACGATGATTATCTGAAACTATGTAAAGCAAAACGATAACTTTAAGATGCCCTTTCCCTCAAAATACATTGGTTTAAATGTGTGAGTTTATGTCTATTGCCACACAGAATAATGAATATGTAGTCACTGGAGCGTAAACTATAGAGTATTCCAGTGTTCCAAACCACACGCGTGGTCGTGCCGGAGGTTTTCCCCTGGATTTTCCCCAGGCTACTCTCCAACCGCGCACTCCTATCGCTTTATTGGGCCCGGCCTATAAAGCCACAGTCAGGTTCAAAAAAAAAGAATATGTAGTATTTACGTACAAAAGTATTTCTGCCTAACTACACCGATGTCTGTCAGCTTATCTGTCGCGCTCGCCGCATAGCACGCGCTCTTTCGTTCCTGGCGCGATAGGGTATCTGTACACCACGGAGGTGTGCGAGAGCCGAGTTAAGCCGAAGAGGCAAGACAACAGGCCTGGTATTGCTCTATGCTTACGTTACATGTAAACGGAAACACACAGAAGGAACAGTTTAATATAAGTTTTTCTCAATACAGGTAAGACCACAGCTACATACTACATACCACAGAACCAAGTCGCATACTACAAGGTACCTTAAACGAAATAAAGACGTACGGAATGCAAAAAAACGTCCGCTGCACAGTCGAAATTATGAATTGGGAAACAATGGCCGATGCAAATTACAACCTCTTTTGTTTTTGTGAATTCTGGCCGTTTTATTTATTGTCAGCGTGTTGTTCCGGGCACGCTCACGTGTGTACATTCAGGGAGATTTCAAAGGGTGCATTGTATTTTTTATTTGAGCTCAGTGAATGCCAGAGTTTTGAGAGTCGGAAAAGTCCAAAGAAAGCATATTTTCGTTTATAAAATGGTGATATACGAAGTCTGCATTTGTTGACGCCACATCTAATCAAAGGGCTACTAGATTTGATTTGCAGGATATTGAATTAGATTTGGTTAAGGGGACGTTTACAGAATTTGTACTCTTTTTCATGAAATATTAAACAATTATCATGAAATATTAACGAGTTTGTTACTGGGGAGGATTACGATAATGTTGCGCCGCCTAGCGGAATTTTTGTGTCGCGTATGTAGTTTCATTCGACCTAGAAAACCTTAAACAGCAACAGTTAGCAAGCATATACATTCGTGTTTTTTAGTAGTTAAGTATTATAATACGTATTAATGATCACTTCCCGTAATTTCTGATTTACTTTACATAATCCAAGTCACACAAATAAGCTGGCGCCGAAAAAATGAACAGTCTAGTTAAAATAGCCTTTTTTACTATTGAACATAAAAACACCATTAAATATGCTAATAGCGCTCCAAAAACCAGTCATTGACCCAAAATCGGTTATCAAATGATTCATAAAAGTTGCGTCACATTTGCACTCAAACCTTTCACTGCACTTATGTGCAGCGGGCAATCATTTAAGCTATTAGTCGAATTTCGTGCTGTCGGCGGGTGAAAGCGGCTACCGGGCTTGCGCGTGCGGCTGAAGCGACGAAAGGGAGCGGGTATAAATGACATTTGCATATCAGCAGTAGGAATGATGACTGATAGACTGACACATTTTAATAAAACATCTAAAACGCTCTATATGTTTGAAGTTTATAGGGAAACACGGTGGTTAGATCAAATTTATTACGAATTAACGACCCGTAGAATTAAGTTTACCGTACCATTTACTGCAAGTAAAAGAAACATTGATTGTCCGTTAATCAGTTATATTTCGGTAGAAAATGTCAATAAATTATAGATAGTAAATAATATCAGACGAAGAAATTGCAAGCGATTTAGAGTAGGTCTGTCCATTGCGGGGCTGCGGGTTACCGAGATACGACGAGTACGAGCAAATCCTGCAATGTAATGAAAATCGCATGTAAGTTCTTGCTACATGTAAATGGACCTTAGGGCGCCGCCACATCACTGCGTTGCGACGTCGTATCATAAAAACGACGTATTTACTACATTTTGCGTAGATTTCTACGCATGACCCGCAATGCGACGTCGCAACGCAGTGATGTGGCCGCGCTCTTAAGGTTAGCTGTCCCAGCCCAGGATCTACATGTATGAAATGTGCCGAAAGTTCAGGGGAGGGGCTTTACGTACATTCAAGCCTGTGCCTCCATTGAAAACCCTGATGCTTGTGCCTTGCGCTGCCCGCGCGCGTGCTACGCTCCAACCGGTGATGCTTATCGCCTATTTATGGCTGCATTAACTTGTAAAAACCCTATAATTTCGCTTCTCAATCGCGCGGTGAAAAATGTCCCCGGGCCGGCATGCACGTAGATTATCTCGAAGATTCGTCTATCGATATGCAGTTCGATACGATCAGTTGTGTTGTCCGCCGTTTATGAGACCGCTTTTATAGGATAAGGGGAAGCTACTTATCAGATTCTGAAAATGAAAAGTCTTTATTTCACCATAATGCACAACAGATTAGAGTTGAAACATCTAGTATTACATTACATATTCATAAGTATACCGGTGGCTGAAGATCCAGTTCTCCACTTATAAATCATTAAAAGAAAGTTAATTAATAGCATTACTTTATACTTTTTATTATCTTAAATAAATTCATTAAAGTCTTGTTTTACAGTAAGTACTTTGATGGTTCAATTTATTCAATTGTCTATTTAGAATTAAGGATTGATGATCCTTATGTAAAAATTAATTATAAGCAACCGATTTGGTATTTCAATAGGTGCCTTAAATGCAAATTCTATACAAATACCAGCTTTATAGTGACTATCTGAATAAAAAATAATATTATTATTATTTATTATTTATTTATTTATTAAGAAACAATAATACAACACAAACTATACAAAATACATATAATACATAATACATATTTACTCAGAATCATTGTTAGTCCTTCATCTAACTCTAGGTATGTTTAAGTTTTGTAAACAATGACTAGAAAAGTCATAAGTCAAAAACTAGAAAAATCATCTAATTAATTGCGCATCAATAAAATGCTGATTTGCACAGCTGAAATACTAATTGCACATTGAAATCCCATTTTAATGTGTAAATTGGTATTTTAGCGGTGCAAATCGGCAGTTTTTGATTGTTAGGTTTTTCTTTGATGCGCCTTTAAATACTAGCCTTTAATAAAAAAATAAATAAATAGTACAAGAAAGCGTTCAGCAGATGTGTATTGTGTACGTTTCCTTTGTACAAACCCATTAGACCAAAGAGGCGTGTGTAAAAAAGAAACCTAGATGTATCTCTATTATGCCTAACCTACCATAAATCGTACAGACAATGGCAAAGAAGCGGAATAAGCTAATGAGGGGTGCAACCAAGCGGAAAGCATACAGTGTAATTCAAAGGATGTCGTATTTAGAATATTTACTATTATGAAAGAATTTTGTTCAAATTCGGCCAAAAAAACCATGGAATATAATGCCAAATGATGTTTATGTGGTCCGTTACACAGCCGCTCTCCAAATACACACTTCTATCGGTTTATATTATTAATAAAATACAGACATAGCTGAAATTGTCGTGCTGCGTGCATAAATAAAGTTTGGTGTTTTTCCGGTACTGTAAATTGTTTCTTATTAGGCAATGAAAAATTGATTAGTTTTGTTGATTTGTTAAATTGGTTAATGTTATTCCTGACTACCCATTATTAGCCGATAATATACGATCCGAATTATATAACAAATGTAGGTTATGTAGAAAGAAAGCAACGTTTTCGACGGAGAACTCCATACTTTCAGATCATTACAAAACCTGGCTCCCATTTCACTAACTTGACTATTGTCACGTGACAATTACAGTTCGCCGTACAGTGCTGGGTTTACAATGATGATCGCTGGCATTTCCTTGAGCTATCCCGTGTGGCGAGGTCTTTTATCTCAAACGATTCTAGCGGATATGAATCAAGCGATGAAAGCTCGTGGGAGTCCGCCGGCTTCCTGGCCCGCCTACGTTCCACGCTATACTTTTTAACTTCGAAACTGGATTCGTTAATTTTATATTTTCTATAAAATCAGTTAAAACCAGTTAAACATGATTGAGTGTAATCCAGTCCGAATCTATTAAAGTTTAAAAATACTAACAAATGCTCCGCGAAAAATACCTCATCTACCTTTTGCCAAATTTAGGCAATACTAACAACGAAGAATATAATTTTACTTCCATAGCTAAGTACGTACGTATTCGAAACACGAGCTAACATGCAAAAATCGGATGTAAGTTTAACTACATTACGGATTACAATCAATCTACCAAACTACGCAATAAATTTTGTTAAACTCGCATGCGATTCTCGAATTTGTGTAAACATCAACAATAGATACAACAAAGAACGCCCACAAGCAGTAGCGTGCTAGTGTCTATTGATGTATAAGATAAAATATATCCTACATTCAGCTGTGCGGGCTTTAATTAGGTGTCAGCACTGGAAATGAGGATATTGATATACGGACACCGATGCCGTTGATAAGGATGCAATATAGCTTTTGTAAGCAAGCATAGTAGCATAAGTAGGTATGGTAAGGTGTTATATATAACCTTGATGTATACATAGCGGCTTTATACTCAATAATCTTATACTTTATGGCTCCTGGTGGACGGACTTTGAGATCGTCTTGCTTTCTGTCGAGCTCTTTACAGCGCTCAGTTTCAAAGATGTTAATCTGCTCATGGATGAGCCTTCGCCATTCAGTCCGCTGCGCAGCCTTCACCTCCCAATTAGGGCTCAATTTTGCATTTCTTCATGTGTCTTTCCAGAACATCCTTGTAGCAAAGGTCCTGGCCGAATGCCTGCTCATAATTTTTACCCCAACTTACTATATACATATTTATACAATATTAATAATAGTAATGGAGGCTGTCTAGAGCCAGACTAACCACACTCTAATCTATTTGCGGGATGTCGGTGTGGACCTAGCTTTAAGACCTTATAACCTTCAGATAACATTTCCACTCAAGCACTATTTTATTCAAATAAGTTATCTGTAATAATTCCTTATTTGAAAGTCGATTACAAACAACATGTCCTAATATACATAATTTCATACAATTTCAAACTTTCAACAGTTTCACCGTACGTAAGTGAATGTTGTACTGTTGGCGAAGATTGCCATCAAGGGCAATGAGAAAGGGAACGCGATAGGGTAAGGAGAGTGAGTTCCCTCACTAGAAAAGGCGGGCAGATAACAAAAACCGTTGGGAACTGATTCTATCGTTTAAGGTAGTTTCTTAACGCGGCTCGGATCTACTTCCGAGGTTATTTTAGCGTATACTGCCGGTGACTTGAAACCAGGCCATCATCTTAAGCGGGCCGGCTACCAAAAATGTTCGCCTTACTTGTGCCGTCGAATTAGATAACTATATTAAGTAAATTAAATTCCACCTTTTATTCGATAAGTTCCACTTGTGTTCAATAAAGTTTATTTAAATTGAATAAAATCTACTAACTACATCACGAGTATAAAAACAATATACGGTAAACAATTCAAGTAGGTCCAGTGATTTAAGAATGCTGCGGCTCTGCTCGTGTACCAATGAGTTTTTTCCGGACTTATGTACGGAATATCATTTGATTCAAAATCAAAAATCCTGGTCCAACGTATCTCATTAGCTATACAGCGCGAGAACGTGGCGAGTGTATTTGGATCGTTTCAGCTAGGTACGTATCAGACAAAACGTGAGTAGGTACTTAAGTTTAATATTAATTCCTTTAATGTTTTTTTTATCTTTATGCATTTGTGTTTTGTTGTGAGTAAAATTATTAGTGACATCTTTGATATTTACCGTTACGTTTTTGGTCAACAAAATCATCATGAGGAAATGAAGGAAACCTGCATTAAAAGGTGAATGTTATAAGTTTGCAACCCGCACTAGTTAGGTGGGGACTACTGCCCGATCCCTTTCATCCATAAGAAGTTTATGCCCAGTAATGGCATAAAAAGGCTGATGATGAAACAATGCTACATTCAATCGGAGACACAATCCTTCAGTTAGGAACATTGTATGCGCAATTGCGCACAACATAACATTATTACCCACATTTACAAGGTTTGCAGACAAATATATGTAAAAATTGTACATTCCGGGTCGGGTCCTTACGATATTTCTTGTCGAATTGGCGTGAACTAACGAATATCTACCGATTACAGTAGATACAAACCGTAATAGATGTTTTGGGGCGGTAGCGTGAAGTTGACCTCCCCACTTCATTAAAAAAAAAATGCATTCCGGGTCGGGTCCTTACGATATTTCTTGTTGAATTAGTATGAACTAACGATTATCTATCGATTACATTCAATGAAATCTGGAAAAGAGGTTTTGGGACGGTAGCGTGAAGTTGACCTCCCCACTTGATTTAAAAAAAAAATACATTTCGGGTCGGGTCTTTACGATATTTCTTGTTGAATTAGAATGAACTAACGAATCGATTATATTCAATGAAATCTGGAAAAGAGGTTTTGGGGTGGTAGCGTGAAGCTGGCCCCCTCCATTTAGTTTTTTAAAAAAAAATATGTTGGAGTCGGATCCTAACGATTTAATATACTAAACTAACTTGAACTAACGATATAGATATGCCATTTGCGGGCAAAAAGTTTGGGGCGGTCAACTTCACGAGCATAATTTAAATAAATTAGGCTTAACGCATGTTCCGGGTACTTATATGTATATGAGGTTGACCTACTAGCGAAGTTGCGAATGCTGAACAAGTAAGACCGTTGTGCGCGACTGCGATAAGCTTGCCGGCATTTCGCGGGTCATTTCAATATAAATAAGGGACATTGACAAGGATAAATGAAAGTGCGATTAAGTAAAACGTAAAGCACAGATAACAATGGTTTCCTCCGTCCAAATTAGAAACAACAATCACAGTCTAAATCAATGTACATCGTTTAACACTTAAGCTATCAAAATATCTAGAGAATTACCGCTTACCTCACTTCCTACTGCGTGAACCCATTTGAGACCTACCCACCTCCGTTAAAACACAAGCTTAGCTCTAATCAAAGATATAGGAAATAGACAAACGAGCTGTGAAAAGTAGAGACTAAAGTGAAGTCTCGTACTTCCTTTTGTAAGGAAAGAAAATAGGTTGAAATTGAGTTTTGTGACTATAATTGACATCAATGACTAATCTGAAGTTGAGTTAGTTTTTGGACTCAAATACGATACTATTGATAAATGTTCTAATGGTAGGTACTCGCAAAATATTAAGTCGATATTTTTTTGTTTTACTTCTGCGCGATTTTTTTTCAATCGTACATTATGAATTATGACTCTCTACCAAATACGGCAGTGCCTAATCACAGCCATATAGGTATTCGGTACAGTGGGCTAACATTTTTTCCTCTCGTTGGTTGGACAACTCGCTAAGGTACCGAACATCCAGCCTACATGTTTGCCGTCTATGCACTATGGTACCAGTGTTACCATCACACTGACGAAAGTAGCCATTTGCAATAATTTGCATGAGGAAGCCAGATAATACAAGCAGGGTGGTCGCTCGGCAAATAAAACCAGCCATTGGAACCAACTCTAATATCTTGTAAGGAAATAAAATCTAGCTCAGATAGTTTATAAGCCATTTACATATGATTTCAAATGCTTGTTATTGAATAATAATGGAACTTACTGGTTATTCAACACAGCAATATTAAGTTCGCAAATCTCGTTGAATGTGGAAGTCGTGTTTCACTTTGTGACTTAATGTCTTTACTTAAAACGTGAACGGGGTAAAGTATGAGGCATTTACCAATAACAGGGGTATTAACACTAATGCTAAGTTACGACTAACATAGAACTTAATGTTCTAACGCTGAGTGAGCTATGACGCTAGTTAAATTCAAGAGTTGTTTTTAGAGGGATACAATGTAACGTGTAATTTGCAGCAATATATACATATGAAATATAAATACGTATGAAAATAAACGAGCTCAAACGTTGGATCATTGCGAAATGTATAGCAATTTCAATAATATTAAACTTAACTTTTGCTATAATTCGTGGTTCAATTTTTTTTATACAACGCCGGTGGCAAACAAGCGTTCGGTCCATCTGATGGTAAGCAGCCACAGCAGCCTATAGACGCCCGCAACTCCAAAGGAGTCACGTGCGCATTGCCGACCCTTTATAAGATTTGAGGATGCACTGCGTTGACAGCAGAAAGAACACATTTAAGTCCCTCGCTCTCAACACAGTGCATCCTCGGGAGCTTTAGCAACCTTGCTCGCCTCCAGGAACACAACACTACATACTTGTATAGTAAATAATGTTATTATGGCTGCGGTCTTCTGCAAAGCGGAGGTACTTCCCCAGTAGGGCTGCTCCAAATTCGAGCAAGATGACATTTTGCTGTGACCTACCTCTCTCAAAAATAAATATTCGCTTGATATTCAGCGCTAGGTGTAGGTAGCACTCTGCCTTTCAGCCCCATGATTTCATAGATAAATCTAAACAGTCGCCTTCAAATCTAACAAACTAGTTCCACACGGAGGTCAGACTTATCAATGCCTCATAAATTATTTTGATTTAACACCACACAGCCCCACGATTGCACATATCAGCTACAATAGCAAATTTCAATTCGACAACGCAAATCGGAATATCGATCGAGGCAATAAATAAACTCGTACATATAAAATCGGTAGCGACTACTGTCGACATAATATGGTTATTTATGGTTTCGTTTTATCCGCTGACCGCCATACGACGTTCGGGGTAGGAAACAATAGACAGCAGGCTGGACGTTCGACAACTGCGGTTGAGGAAACAACCAGGAATTTTCAAAGCATTAGCTTCAGATTTAGTTTGAGTTGCGATAATATCAACCAACGGACGCTGTCAGTTTCATAATTAGGCTTCTTCTGTCAGAATTAAGCTGAGCTACGTTTCCATAAAAGTACATTCGTACCTATAAATAAGCCAAACTAACCGAACTGTATTTTACTTAGTATCAGAATAATTAGTAATATAACAGTTGCATAGTGATACAATCCAGTTAAAACATGGCTTTATCGTAATATATAATGACTATGAAGTACTCACTCGATTCTTGTAACATCACATCGTATGGTGATGGGTGGTGAATAAAACAGTTTAAGTTATAAAGAACGAGGATGTATAGTTACCCTCGGATTCGTGTTATTACAACGTTGCTGTATTTGATTTGAATAATAGGTATAAAATGAGTTTAATAATTAGTTACCAAGGAATATAATTATTAAGGCACAGAACCATTGAAATCCAACACATTGTGCAAGTAAAAGCTTAAACAATTATGTCAAAATGTTTCGCGTCTCATTTCATACTAAACACGTTAAAATTTGCCAGTGCAATTTCATCAAATTAGGCGGAGCGCTCTCGGAATTGCTAGCCCAAACTTGCACATAAAGATATTTATATCAGCTGTATGATTACCTCAAACGTATTAGCGAGACTAAAACACATTAATAACTAGTAATCATTAAGGCCGTGCAACGAGAAATATTGCGTTCTTTGAAACACTGTTCTGCCCAGACGAGAAAATTTTAAGGATTGATTTTCAGATGTATGATTCTTGACTATATGACTGTTTCTGACAATAGCCGAAACATGATTGCTTAAAATTTTTCTCTATAATATAAAAAACAAAATTGAGTCTTTGTTTTCATTTTTTTTTTATACTCAGCCTACTAAAACAACGCATTATTAAACGACAGAATTAAGTTAAAATAATGGTATTTTACCTCATCTAAACTATGTCAAGATACAGAAACTATAAAACTGGACTGTCAGCGAGACAAGCGTGTTTCTTTCACGAGGCTGACAGAATCGAGGCATCCCCTTAACCGCCCAATTAACGCGGAAGTGACGTAATGTGATTAGAACTCATTTACAGTGCAATTTCCTTCTTATCATACGTTGAAAGATAGTGTTTTATGCGCCGTGTACGTCATTAGATAATGTAGCTATAAAGAAAATTACCGGCCGCGCCCACGCGGGCAAATATTCCTGCATTGACCGCGAATCGGTCGCTCTGAGCGTTAGTCTGTTGTTTACAAGATTTTCTCCTCTATTTCGCTACATGCACATTGATTTACTTAGATTTATGGACGAACATAAGGGGTGTGATGAATGGGCTCTAACTTTAGTACCAATAGTTATGACAGTTTTCATAAACAGGTACGAATAAGGTCTTGTGGTTCAAATGATGTAATTAGACGTAATATAGTACAAAGTATGTCTCATGATAATAAATGTTTTGTCTTCCTACTCATTTTTCTGCATAATTGATACTACCCAAAGGTTGTGTGAAAAAGATCGCTCTTCAGCTACGAGCCCCAATGCAAAATAGCTCGTCTAGTCGCAATTCTGCATGCGTATTTTTTTTCAAAAACTAGTATTTCTACCCGAATCGACTTTGATGATTAATGGAATACACTAGACGCAATGTCACTAAAGCTAGCTTAGTTTTGAGTTGTACAAAGTGTACATCTCGTTATTTATTTTAAAATAATTTAATTATAAATATTACATCTCACACGCAAATAATTACGTCTGCTTCATATTTAAGGCAAAATAGGTCGTCTATTTAAAATAAAACCTGTTTACCAGGGTTCGTAATATAAAATATTATTTTCAAATTGAATACGGAATATTCTCTGTCATGTAAAATGACAAACCACTATATAAAAGGGCAAATTCAGCCTAATTTTTTATTACTCCAAATCGTTTTTCTATCGAGATGGCACGAGGTAAGCCAGTGACTGAAGAAGTGCGGAAAATTATAATCTCCAGTAACAATAAAGGCAAATCTACGTACCAAATTGCCAAGGACCTTTCTATGCCAAGGTCTACAATCCAAACTATCATCGAGCATCATCGAAAACACGACAAAATTTCTTGTTTAAAGAAATCCGGCCGCCCACGAATTACTACTAAAGCAGAAAACAGGATTCTGAGGAAGATCATCAAGAAAAATCGTCGTGCAAGAGCTGGAGAACTTACGGTACTATGGCGTGACGCAATTAAAAAAAACATTTCAGTGGATACTTGCAAGAGAGTGATGAAGAGGATGGGCTACGGTTTTTACACTGCTAAAGAGAAACCGTTACTTACACAACGGCAGAAAACTAACAGGTTGAAATTCGCCAAAAAGTACAGAAATTGGACCGTCGATCAGTGGCGTAAAATTATATGGAGTGACGAATCTAAATTTGAAGTCACAGTAGGCGATGAACGAAGTAAAGTCATTCGCGAAAAAGGAGAGGCATTTCAAAAAGATTGTCTTAAGCGTAAGGTAAAGTTTCCAGCTTCCTTAATGATTTGGGGCTGCATGTCGGCACAGGGTGTCGGCTGTCTGCAATTTATAGATGGAACCGTCAATGCCGAAAAATACAAAAGCATCTTACAAGAGAGTTTGCTGCCGTCTATACGTAAGTTAAAGTATAAAAATGCGTATACTTTTCAACAAGATGGTGCCTCATGCCATACCGCTAAAGCAACGATGGCGTGGCTGAAAAAGAAAAAAATACCTACCATGTCGTGGCCATCCAGCAGCCCGGACTTGTCTCCCATAGAAACGTTGTGGTGGAAAATGAAGAAGAAGTTGCGAAAGGACCCGTCCAGATCAAAAGCTGATCTTAAAGAGAAACTTACCTGTGTTTGGAATGAAACAACCCCGGAAGAGTGTCGACAGCTGGTAGATACAATGCCGCTCAGAATTAAAGCCGTTTTAGATGCAAAAGGAGACGCCACCAAGTGGTAGACGTTCTAATCTGCGTCGGTAACACTAAAGACGAACTTTTTTGCATTTTAGTACAATTGGTGAAACAATGTTTTTTTTATTACCAAGGAAAGTTCGTTTTTTTTTTCATTGAATAAATAAAATACGATTTATAACTTATACTGTTTTTATATTGCTAATTCTTCCAAACACCTTCGTCCCCCAGAATTTTTAGGTTAACGTTAGTTTAGTACATTTTTTTCCTACCAGACGTACTCATTTGCATTGGGGCTCGTATATGACCGCCAATTATGTACTGTTAAGAATTAATTAAGATTTAGGTCTTTTGTATTATCTTATTACTTAGTTTTGGTGAACAATAACGTATATTTGTTTGTAAAAATATTAATTGATATTATTCATTGATTTCTATAATTACATATTTATTTCAGATTATCATTGTTGAAGGATTCGCAAAGAACTGAAAGAACCTTATTGTTTTGTTCCTTCTAGATATGTACATCAATACTCGGCAAGTCGGCAGGAACTACGAATAAATCTAATCAAGTTGAATTGACATTCCTTATCACCACAACATATAACATCATTCAATGTAACATTGTGTCCAGATATCCCGATATCCGCAATCGTGGCCGCTGAATCAATACCACGCGATCCGTGCGATCGTGCGCAAAGTGGGCGTTTAACCTCTGACAGCGGCGGCGCGGGCGCACGCGTCAAGCCATCGATCACAGTACAGCGCTATCGCTAAATTAACCTAATACAGCCACTGAACGCTCCAACACGGTATCGATGTGACACTCGGGGAGAAATTTTCATTTTATGTGAAACTTAACGTGTATCGTTATCTGAGGTGGCGAAATTGATAACTTTATCTTAGAAACATGACAACTGATAATGTTGGTCAAGATACTTTCGATGACACTTCGAGTGTGAACTTTATCTTGCCTAATTGTGATTAGTATGTATAACCTTATCCTATTCAGCCCTAAACGAAAACCTAGTATTACCCAGGGATCGGATACCGGTATTTTCTCCATAGAAAAATACCGGTATTATTACGGTCACCGATTCATTATTTCGTTTTTAATGGGACAATCTAATAATACGACGTTGTTACCTAAATACATGATTCAGCCCTACGTAAAGAGCAAAAAATAATCTAAAATATTGGGCTATTTCAGGGTTTTTAAAAATACCGGTATCGGTCCCTGGTATTACCGAATATCAAAAGAAAGACAAGGCACAACCCATTGCATTTTTTTTAAATTGTGTAACCAGTTTGAGATGTGAAAATGCCCTGTGACCTATTTGCAGAATAAATGTTTGTTTTTGATTGTAATAGCGATCAAACCTATGCTCTATCGACCCATCGGGTCACAGTTACCCGAATGTGACGCGTACAAATCGCCCCGCACAGCCCGCGTCACGGATGCCAATTTAGTCCCGACCCAGCCGCTGACCCCGCGTCATAGAAGTCGTGATGCTCAGCCATTATTTGCATGTCGATCGAAGCTGTTAAATTTATAGTACACGTGAGACGGGGCGGAAGCGTACCTTTAGCCGATGATTCTGTCTTACTACGTAAATCATTTAGAATGTCTATTTTGTATTGAGAAAGTTGGGATTATACTTAGTAAGTGGAGATGCTAGCTTTCATGCTACTGCTAGAGCTGGGTCTATAAATTATAACGTATTGTGAATTCCTAAGTGTTTGTTTTGTAAAAAATTTAGAGAACTGACTACTTATTTAACTAGAATAAAAACAGTTCTATTGCTACCGATTATTACGTCTCTAATGACAATTAAATATAGCTTTTGTCTATCCAGAAGTGAAATTTGTCCGAAAGAGATATGCCTGACAGAAGTACCTAGGAGACCAAAGGTTGTCTGGAAGAGGTCGCTCTTTAGCGATAAGATCGCCTGTTGTCTACCTCTGCTTATAACTCGCTATGTTATGTTTCTGAACTGCCTTGTATTTTTATTGAGGTGTGCAATAAATGTGTATTGTATTGTAATTTTGCTTTTGAATCTCTAATCACTATGAAACCAAAAATTATTTTGAATTCAAAAACTTGTTTTATAACTACATAATGTAATTTCATTTTCCCTATTGCCTGTTAAACTAGGAGTCAATCTAGTAAAACCGGGTTACTATCTAGCAAAAACTGTGGACCTAATGAAGCGGAATAGACAGGAGGAACAAGGGGCACGTAGGTACAGCAAGGAGACAGGGTGTCAGTCAAGATGACGCCTTGATAAATGATTTGACTTTGATACAAAACTCGTTTGGACTAGTTGCATGTTGACTATAGACTTTGGCTGTAGAAATGTAGGGATAAACCTTAATAATAAAATAAATAATGTATCTACTAAAATGCTGATAATGGGAAAACGCTTCAATTACTTAATGCCTGTAAAATGAATCTAATTAGATCAATAAAATTATGTAGCTATACTATACCTACTAATAACTAAGCCCAAACCTACATATTGAAAAAAAAAAACAGATATACATGAGGACAAAATTTATAAAGCAAACAGAAACATTAATTTTCGGTTAATATATTAGAATAGTTTCATTATTCTTACCCACCATCTTAAAAACAACACGAAAAGAAAACTAAAATAATTAAGTCAGAGTCAAAAGATTACAATAACATCATATAAAATACAGTTAATGTAACGAAAACTCGATTAAACAAGTCTTCTTTTTGTACCCAAAAAATATCGATATCGTGGTCTTGATCTCTTAAAATAATTAACAAATGTTTACATCAACAAACCGTCAATTAACAACACAAACATTGCGCAAACAAAAGTGGGTAGCCTTACTGAAAAAGGGCGAATACTCGTAACATATGTAAGAGAGTTACCTCATTTTGATATTGAGGTTATTTATGCGGCTAATGAAACCATTGTGAAGTTACGTAACCTGGAAGTTGCTGTTCAATCAACGACAGATCGAACCGTGCTGCCTTTAATCAGCCATTGACATATGTGATCTTTCAACACGACAGATATAAAGAGCATGGCTTAGTTCACTAGCAGTTGATATATTTGTACTGAAATATTCTCGATTGTGAAATAACTCCTAGCAAATGAAAAGGTACTAGTCCTGTGGCGCTACCGCGAACAGCAAACAAAGTTTTCCTTCTCTGTCGCACTTGCAAGTTTGCATATAAGTGAGACAGAGAGGGAAAACTTCGTTTGTGGTTCGCGGTAGCGCCCCTGAGAAATATTTAATTCCAATAGAGTCCGACCACGCTAACTCTGCATTGAAATAATTTGGCAACACTACCTCAAACGTCACATTTTCATACAAATATGACGTATAACGCACAGTGTTGCCAAATTATTCCTTGCAGAGTTAGCGTGGTCGGACTCTACCTCTCTTAAACAGGAGTGTTACCGTTTACGACTTACGACGTTGGGATTAATGTTCTGATATCACAGAATAAACTATAGTACTCGTAACTGTCAGGTCACTGTCAACTACGTTCGGGTGAATAGTACCTCGGTGTACTAAAGCCGAGTTTAGCCGAAGCGGCACGAGGAATAGGCCTGAAGATAGTGATCGGCATCGCCATGACTCCTGGCACGTAGTATAATCACTTTAGTAGATGTAGGTCAATTTATCGTTAGAAATGCTTGAAACGATAAAAAAACAACTTTCACTTTCTTTTCATCAAAATATTAGGTAGCCTAAGAGGGAAAACAATATTTAAAAAACAACAGCGCATGAATAAGCTATAAAATTTAATTTGCAAGTAATATGTCTCAACGGGACAATTACAAATGCTACATAATGAAATAGCATTCTAAATCCATTAAGGCAATTATATATTCAAGCAAATCATCGCATAGAGCGTAAAAGCTACAAAATAAATACGCAAATTTTGTGTGGTACAAAATATAAACTTGATCAGTTTCAAATAAATCGCTTTAACTTACGAATATAAGCATCATAGCTCCAGTTGTCATAAGTAGGTACCTACCTGGAAAAGAAATAGTTATTTGTTCAACAAGAGAGCAAAGTAGATTTTTGCTGCAAGTGTTGATATTGAGTCCCGAGCAAGCGAAAGATTCTACAATTGAATCACGAGCGTAGCGAGTGATTCAAAATTAGAATCTTGAGTGTAGCGAGGGACTCAAAGACACGAGATGCAAATATCTTTGCTCTCGTGTGATACATACAACTTTTCACCTCAGCGGCGAGAACATATAACTCAATCATCAAATCAAATCATTTTATGAAAAAAAATCAAACAACAAATACATGTAAAATAACAAACATTAACTACAATTACTCTTTCCCATAACATTCACTTTATATGACGTTAAGAAAAAGCCCACTGACAACCGTTTTAGAAATGCAACTAGTTTTGGGTACGTTTCAATATGTATGATATTGTGTTTCGTCTTCATCGTCGCTTGAGCATCGAATATTGTTCCACATGTTTTTCGGTTGTTTGTTATGGGATAACCTTACTTACTTATACTTATACTTTTTCCGATGTAATGGTTGCTCCTTTATCCGATCGTCATTTATTGAATATTTCGTGTCCCTTTAAATACTTCTGTCGAGACTTTTCGGGCATAAAACACAGTTCAGCCTCTTTGACGGCATCTCTCAACACTTGAGGAGTTAAAACATCGGCTTCGTCAATTTATTCACTCATATTTAGTACAGTTTTTAGTTTAAGTTATGTTTTATATCCAAGAAAACGTAATACGAATAACATTTAAAAAGTTCAATCGCGCTAACTTTTTAAAGAATATAAAATGCGTTCTGAAACTGTATTCGTTCACCGTATGAAAAAAACTAAAGACTTATAATAATTAATATTTGCGATCAATATCGCATTTCTTCATTGTATTTTAAGAATAATGAAATATTAATACGATTATAATAATTAGATTTAATATAGGTTTAATATTTTTATACGACTTTAACACGAGTTCGAATTTTATTTTGTTTCGGAACGAGTTTTTCGTTCCCGCTTTTTAGGGGCCTACTACGAAGTTCGAAGTCGAATGACGAATCGACATAGTTTATCTCTCTCTCTTTTTTGTAACGGAGTGAAAGTGACAGAGAAAATGAAGTTTAAATGTACCAAGTTTGTATTACACCCGTAGTATGAAAAGATGACCTGTGACTAACCTACGATATGAAAAATTAAAAAGTTAGTTTTCTTCACGCTCGCAGCAAAATTGCATTTTGCTCACTGGTTTCAAGCAGCAAAACCGCCGTGTTTGAGCCACTGAGGTGAAAAATATATTGTTAGTACCTATAAAAATCTATAAAAAGATAAACAATTATCAATTAAATAAAATGCCTCGTAACTGTACAGTAAAGGAAGCGTAAACACGTACCTTTTTATCCCTTATTGTCATTGTGATTAGAGCCAAAAGGCACATGTTTCGATTTCCTTGACTGTTACTTTAGATACATTTGTATCATATTAAGGCACAAAAAATAAACACAGAGTCGCCGATATCTGCTTTTAACGCTGACATAGAAACATCTTCAATCCTCCGCACTAGCACAGTAATTAGTTTAGATCGATTTACTAATTGTGTTATACTACTATTGTGATATCTAACACTGTAATGCATATTTTCTGTATATTATATTTATCAAAGTTGTGATGTTGTGGGGTTTGGAAAAATTTAATCCCTACCGCTCGTCGCTGTCGCTCATCGCATGCTAGCCTACTCGAGAGCGGAAATGCGTCATTCACTCAGAGGAGATTACAAGCGATACTAATTGATAATTAGTTACGTTACGGACGACGGCGCTTTCAGTGTCATGGTTGAAATGTCTAGACGTTATAACACACTGGGGAAGGTAAAATGTAAATCTAAAGTTGATAGAAAATATAGCATAATTGTCACCCGCTAAGGTAGGACTTGTTTATCTTCTAGATGTTATAAAACTCGTAAAACAAATATTACCTAACCCGTTTATTTTCAGTTTCTTAATTTAAAATCTTGAAAGCTAACGGTTTCAGTATATTATAGATCATATTAGAATTGTTGGGATATCTAATATAGTCTGTTTGGAAATAGTACTTACATTACTACCAAGATCGGGAAAGAATATATAGAACACAATCGGCTGATATATAGGCTATCTACCTACCGATTGTGTTATAGACATCTATTGCCGATTCTGTTCCGGCCGAGCAATTTGTGGTAATTTTATTATAAAGAGGATTTTTTAAAATTATTATAGAAAACCTAGCAACAACCTCTACATAGTTAAGGACTTAAATCGACCACTTTTTAATTGCTTCTCTTTCAACATTATTCGCCACTCTTTTGTGTCCCGAATTTTGTCATATGGGTAACAATTTTCATAAAACAATTTAAGCCTTGCACCTGATTATAAAATTAAAAAGCACCTACTCGAATTATCTATGTACACTTTTTGAAAACGACTCGTCGGCTACGAGACACGTGCTGCAGCAACTGGCCTCGTCGTACAGTCGAGTGCAAAAATATGGGTGCATGCAAGCTACTCAAAAATATGTCCCATGGATCTTATGTCGGCGCATTAAGGTTTCGGTACATATTTATGAGAGAATTTATTCAATATATGTTTTTACACTCGACTATACGTTGTCTGTTAAAAAGTTACGTTACCAATAGAACCCTCGAGATTGTAAACCACTGAAAAGCTAGCCCATCTCACGTTTTGCCAGGCAGCTCTCGACATTTGAATCCCAGCCCAGCCAATGAACGGCAAACGTACCCATCACAACCGTACAATTGAAATGTTAATTCAATTACATTTACACTGACAGACGTTTAGACAAGTGAACCCGATCGATATGATGTAACCGTTGAATTGAGTTCTCAATGTGTTAATACTTAAATCATCGCTGTCAGAATGTTTGTTTTGGTTAGCCAATAGCATTAACGAATATTTCAATATCGAATCAGTGTGTCAGTAATGTTGATTTTATAACATCGCCCTCAATTCTACACTACTCTTTTTTTAGGCATTTTACGCCCAACACATTCAAGGGATTATGTGAAATTAAAATGGAATATTTGGTTGCAAAATAGAGGAATCGGGAGGTATGTTATTTCATTAATGTATATACATACAGTCAGAACGTCAGAAGTAAATTTTAATAGGAAATAAATCAACGTCACTAACTTATACAGACATGACAGTGAATAACTGTTATAGTTTTAACTTTTGTAACAATTAGTTTTGACTTCTATGATTTATCTCAAAGACGTAATTCACATATATGCATGTTTAAACCCGTCTACCGGTCCCGGGGATCCCCGGGCTCATTACAAAAGAATTCTATTGTTTATTTTTTTCGCCGGGAGGCCACGGCGAAAAACGTGTTATAGGTACACAGAAAGAAACACGTAAAAAATAATTGTAGTACAGATATTGTCGCATGGTAGTTCAAAAGCATTCTAATTAAATATAAAATACATTAAAAATATGTAGGAATTAAAATACACCCATAAATGTACCTTTTGGTTTGGGACAGTGTATATTTTGCACTCGATTCCACTGCATCGATTAATCGACATTATTATCCAAGATAATCGATGGCCAGTATCATCGACAACAGTTAACTGCGCATTCTTGAACCTTATAGCAACAGGATAAAGTCTACTAACGGTCAGTTTAACGTTAATGTTCAGCCCGCGGCGACGGCGCAGTTTACCGCGCATAATACCGGTAATGTGCGCAGACACAGTCGTCTCGTGATGAAGAAATCTATTTGCCCATCCGCTGCGAGCGAGTGAAGGCCCGCTATTAGCGATGAGTTGTTACCTGCAACTCCGTACTTTTATATGGTGACGCTTCTTTCCAGCAGCTTTTCAGCTTTGGCTGGTTATCCGCGTATACCTACCCCCTATATAGTCAAACTAGCGACCCGCCCGGCTTCGCACGGGTGCACTATATTTAATGGATGTTATTATACATATAAACCTTCCTCTTCAATCACTCTATCTATTTAAAAAAACCGCAGCAAAATCCGTTGCGTAGTTTTAAAGATTTAAGCATACATAGGGATATAGGGACAGAGAAAGCGACTTTGTTTTATACTATGTAGTGATACGAAATCTGCTCCCAGTTTTACCTGCACATCTTTCCGAGACAAATCGAAATCGTATCCTTCGTTTTAATCCTCCAAATCTCATCACAGTCCATTTAGTATATTTAGCTTAATTGATTAGAAACATCCAAACATTCACATATTTTAATAATAGTGACAAATAACACATTTATTGTATTAAATAAAAACTTCTACTGCCAACCCCTTCTATGCAATTCACCTATTTATTAATGCCACGGAACCGGCTAAAAACTGCTAATAATATTAATTTTTAGACATAAGTTCATTGGAAAATATGAGTATATCTGAGTAAGATAAAGTATAACGAGGTATAACATTTTGTCGCAATTTGGCAATGGCATAATTTTTACATGTATTCACATAATTACATACACAAAATTATTCAAAATAACTACAACCATTATAGATAAAACACAACCATACGACATTGATTCTCAATTCACGAATACCGAAACCATCACTTGTGGAAATATAATCATACTTTCCTTAAAAGTGAGCTATCTGTCCCCGAGTAGGTAAGATATGTTAGGAGTAAATGGCAAGAAGAAATAGGGTAATAAAGCTAGGAACTAAGTGAACATAATGAGATGCTTTGTACATTCTAGGTTTTATTATAGTTCTACGTCGACTGAGGATTGGTTTAATATGAACGTTTCTACATTTTACATCCTCTCGTCTTTAGGCCACTGGATATCGGCAACAAATCGCAAAGCATGATGTAAAAGTTTTGGGTTTTTAGTACCTTTGATGTATGGAATTTTTAGGGCAGAATTAATCCACAATTCCACATTTACTACATCCAAAAACTTCAACTCGCTGCGCATCATACGAAAAACTCCAGTAGCCTGGTCCCTTGAGCACTAGAGTTGCTGTTGGACTTAAATTGTTGCAAATTTAAGGGTCCTTATCAGTTAAAAAACGCTCATCTATTTAGACGATTTTCCGATTGAATTAAGACGTATCTTGACATTTTCACAGTGTTATTTAGAAAAGGACTATTGCTACCTAATGTCATAAATTTTAAATGTATTTTTTGGATTTTTCTTTAAAAAATATCGTTTCAAACATCACGCCAAATCGACCACATTCAGGCTAAAAACTGTGTTTTTCAGCTTAAATTCTAATACACACAATAAAATCAAAAAATGGCCATGTTACTATCTAAAAATTTAATAAAATTATCGTATCCTTTAATCACTTTAATGGTATTATAAATACTTTTGTCATAAATTAAAATCATAACATTTTAAAACTTATAAGGCTTAGTGATTTTGTAAGCATGCTTTGGTATGGTAAACAATAAATAAGAAAGGGTTTTATAAAAATCCATTCCCTAAAAGGGGGTTAAAATGGGTTGAATATTGTAATATGTTCGTTAACACTGAAATACGTTGTTAGCATCAGCACATCCTGATGGCTTATTTACAAGTATTATAATTACACTTAACACATCCTAAATAGCTCATAATATAAATCTGGTATTATTTATTTACGTGTTAAATCCTCGACTGTTATTGTACTTGCAACTTTATTGGATTCATAACTTAAATCTGTATCGGATCTGATAAGTCGGGACATTAATTTTATTCACAGACCCTATGAGAAGTCGGATGTAAGAACCATTTTTGGCCAACATAAATTGTTGTCGATATAATAAGTTTTTATCGACCAAAATTAATTTTTAGTATAAGCCTTGAACAAAAGCTATCAGTTGCGTTACATTGTTGCCAGTCCATGCAGTTTATTTTATGGTTTGTTATTTTAAACAGTGAAGCCGGAGTCTGAGTTAATCAACAAATCAATTCGATGGTGATAAAATATTACCTACATATATCTTGAGGAAACCTATATAATCCTAACGAGGTCTAGTTTTCCGTCTAGGCTAGAGGGTCAGATGGTAGTCGCTTGCGTAAAAGTAGTTCCTATGCTACATCTGGGAATAAAGCGGTCTCTAGCTCCTTAGGGTGCAACCGGGAAAAGACTAGGAGGGTGATGACCAACGTATATACCTACATGAAAAGTTTGAATTCGTTACGTATGATGGGAGTATGGGACTCACATGAGTAGCAGTCGTTAAGCCAAGTTAGGCTTTCGAGCGGCTTGAGAACTTCCAACAGACATGTTGCCCACTCGAAAAGCCTAATTCCAATAAGATCCGGTTTCCCTCTCAGGATGGAAGGTCAGATGGTAGTCGCCAATCTAGTGCCTACGCCAAATCATGGGATTAGGTAACGGACCCCGGCCATCCTTGAAAGATGCAACTATACTGGGATAACGCTAGGAGGGTGATGATGGGAGTGCGTAAAAATCGACTTAAAGGCAAAATTTTCTTAAATACTAACTTAGGTCACATAACAGGTTAAGTTTTATAACACTTGTATTAAATAAGGCCAAACAATAATTTTGGTGTAGAAACTTATTGCACAATCTGACAATCTGATATTTGTGGACAATCTTACACAAATTGACCTAGTCCCAAACTAAGCAAATTGTATTATGTTGTACTTGTATTATGGGTACTAGGCGACGATATACAAACACACACACACACACACACATAGCTACAATTACACAGCTATAATTTTATGAATTCCTATTGACTGAAACTGAAGTTTATCTAGGTTTACTGGTGGTATTAAATGTATGCTGTCTCATGCATTGTATCTTAGAATACGTCCCTATCATTAAGGAAATTAATTATACTATCTTGTGTTAAAACATACATTATCTTAGCTATTAGTTTAAAGGTTAGTCAATGTTCACTTAAGCTAATAGAGATAAACGTTTAATGCCGTTATGTGGAGTGCGGTCCGTGCAACATTGTAACACAATGTAGCATGCAACTTTGTTCCGAAACGATCTGTGATCAGAGGCCCTACTCCGAACCTTGAAATCCAAACTTCGTATCGTGCCATCCCTTTCACTCTCGTGTTATACACTATATGAGTGAAAGGGACGGCACGATTCGAAGTTCGGATTTCGAATTTCGAAGTAGCCCCTCAGTAGCTTCCGGATTTATAGCATCATTTTAATTCGAACAAAGGCGGGATACCTTGGTGCAGGATATCGTGGTAATATTTATGGATCATGAGATAATTTACAATTATCTACTGACGGTAGGCGGTAGGCCATACATTATGTACTGTCAAATTTGAGTAAATTGCCTTCAGGAAACCTTTAACTTTATAGTCCCGCAGTAGTTGACTTGTTGGTCGTGGTGTTGGAGATCATATGTATAACACCTTAAGTAATTGAATGTATTACGGCCTTTACATTGTATTGTCTATGGATGAAATTATATAAATACATAGAGAAACGTCAAAATAAACAGTTCGGCAAAATATTTGGAAGTGTTTACTTGTACTCCCTCAGCATAGGCTCCCGTAAAACTACTTCCTCGTCATCATCAGGAGAAACGGGGGAGAAAACACGGGGGACATACCGGCGTGCCCTACCAGAAAATTACTTATAGAGAAGGTAAAATCGCAGTCAAGTGTCCGAAACTATTTGCACACAATTTATAATACAATTAACAGGATATAAGTAATGTGTTGGATATGGATTTGGCCTAGGCGTGTTGGCAGGACTTTTCAATTTTTTTTTATGTTCTAGGGGGCAAACGAGCAGACGGATCGCCTGATGGTAAGCAATTGACCGTCACCCATAAACACCTGCAACACCAGAGGAGTCGCAAGTGCGATTATTTTATAAATAATTAAAACGCAAATGAAAGCCGCCATGTCTAGAGCGAGCCATTTTTTTTCAAACTACAGACATTTATTTATTTTACCATAGATTATAGTGCAAGTAACATGTAAATCCTAACAGCAGTTTGTACCAGAGTGAACGCTTGAACGGTTTGATTTGTAAACACAGAATGAAGCCCTAGAAAGCTGCAATATTTCACGGCGCAGGTCCATTTATTAATAAATAGGCTCGTAGAGGGTCAGGAGAGAGCTCGCATCCGTTCGCTTGGTTAATCTAATAAATTTTCACCTCAGACTACGACTTAGAACAATTCCAAGCTAACTACAAAAAGGTTGCTCCAAAGTTAACTGGAAGAGATCCCTTAAAGGAAAAGTTTGCACCCCTATAATCTGTTTTGTCTATATATTTTACGTTTGTCTTGTGTATAAAGTATTTACGTACTATAGGTATTACTTACAGGTAAATCAAGATTTTTTCATCAACACAATACGAACATATTTTAACTGTGTTATTATACTACTACTGTGTTGTGTTGAACTGATGTAGGCGAAAAAACTGCTAGGCTCAAGTGGGACTGGGCCGGTCACGTCTGTCGCATGCACCCGGACAGGTGGGCTAATATAGCTACAAAGTGGATGCCACAAGAGCGACGCAGATGAGGCCGGCCTAAACGGAGATGGCGGGATGACTTAGACGCCTTTCTTGCCAACTGGCAGGAGGAGGCGCTGATGCGGCAGTCATGGCATTCATGGGGAGAAGCCTTTGCCCAGCAGTGGGACACCCATATAGGCTAAGAAAAAAAAAATATATGTAGGTAAGTATCATCATCATTGTCCTTCGAGTCTATTACAGACTACACAAGTAGTGTCAAGCAGGTAGACGACGTATTTGGTAGCTGTGTAAGCCAATGAGAGAGCGGCATACACGACCACAACCCTGGCAGGTAAAGTTTGCCCGTGGTGAGCATATTCCACAAAATTTAACAAGCAAACAATTTGACATTTTTGACAACTTTTTGTATGGAAAATTGTACAGTTTTGTCAAATTGTACGCTTGTAAAGTTTTGTGGTATAGGCCCCAGGTCTCACGTCGATGTCTCTAAATTAATGTCTACTACTAATAAATGTCTCTAGGTAAGAATATTAAATAAAATATATAAGCAAATAACTAAGTAAGCATCATCACTACATAGTATAAAACAAAGTCGCTTTCTCTGTCCCTATATCCCTAGGGATCTATGTATGCTTAAATTTTTAAAACTACGCAACGGATTTTGATGCGGTTTTTTTTAATAGGTAGAGTGATTGAAGAGGAAGGTTTGTATGTATAATAACATCCATTAAATAGTGCACCCGTGCGAAGCCGGGGCGAGTCGCTAGTATCATATAAAATAAATAAATAAGCGTGATACATCTCCGACATTTTATTAATTTTCCATCAGATTAGACGAATGTAAAACGTAACCCCATCTTTTTATAAGATGAATAACTAACGAATACAAGATTTCAGTCTACGTAATATTTTAGGTGCAAATCCATCAAGTCTTCTGCGGCTGTGTTCCAAGTTTAATCCCGATACGTGTACTAGGGAGAACCCTGAACGGTAACTAAGATATGTCCCCTGCAAGGAGCATTCCGCTCCCCTAATAAAACTCATAAAAATTTAGTGTTGCCACAGGAACCGGTTGATTGCGCCATAGCCTCTTTGGTGCTGAACTGGACCCATTATCTTAACTTGAACGTCAGACGTCAGCAAGCATCTATTGATCAGTGACTTAGAGACCATATACATCTCTAACAATATTAAATTAATTTTAATTTTGACGCTCAGAGATCATGTCCATCTCTGGGATATTATATTAATTTCATTATACTCCTTGTTTAATCTTGAGACCTTATACATCTCTAACTTTATCTAAGATAACTTTGCAAGTTTATCTTCACTGTATGACATTAATTTTGTTATAATTGTAAACTAGAAATTATTATTCCTACTTGAACTGTAAATTAATATTTTGACATGAAAAATGTATTACTTATTATAGTCAGACTTTCTTAAATTGTAAATTAATATTTTGACATGTAAAAGTGCCCTTGTGGCCTATTTGCAGAATAAATGTTTGATTTTGATTTTGATCACCAAGAGACATCAAATATAACCTGTACTTCATAACCTTATTTGTTAAAGAACAAAATGGTTTTTTAAGGCATGAAGACGACGCGCAAGAGTACCTACTTGTTTATTTAATGCCACCGTTGTGTAAACACTGCCATTATCGACGCGATAAACATAACAAAGATAATAATCTCCGCTTGAAAAATCGATATTCTTATGTTCTTATTGATTATAACCGAACAATCTGAACAGCATCATCAGATGAGTCAGTGGCCTTGTGAGGAGACGGGGGTGACCAAAATGTTGGATTATTATGAATTTATTTAATTAAAGCTTATGTATACAATACAAACTTTTGGATCTGCGTAAAATTATTTTCCAGATATCGCCGTTTATCTCCAGAAATCACTACACATTTTGAGTCAGTTAAGTTCAGTTCAGTTCATTTTTAATTTTGCAATATACATTGCATTTTAAATATTTGCACATAAAAACACATTAAATATAAACAAAATACATTAAAAAGAAAAAACAATAAGCAGGATATCTTTTTTTTAATGTCGGTTATTATATTCTAAAGTTAATTTTCCTAATGTCCTAATTAGGCCTGTGCATACAGGACAGGTTTTATTTGTAAATGTGAATTTTGAGAGAATATCGACCAATATTTTCTTTTTTTCAATTACTGAATAAACGATCAAAACATTAGCCACGGAATAAGAATCGAATAACAATGTGCAACATGCTTTCTATATACATATGGACAGATTTTAATATTTTTTATTGACAAAGCGTGGTCACCACAATACTACCATAAAGATAATTGCAAATAATTCGCGTCACACATTATGTTCGGTGCAGGAAGCCCTTTACGAGCGGGAAGGCATTACGTGCCATCACGTTAAAACCAGAACACGACGGTTATTAAATAATGAGCCTTCCCATTATTTTAGGGCCTTTTTGGTATTCTCCGTCTCCAAAAAGGTGTTTTAACGATAAGTTGCTCAAAAGCAGGTATAAGTACCTACAATCGCGAACCGGGATTGTAGAGCCACTTGCCATTGTCCGTAATCTAGTCGTGTAATACATGGCCGATGTTACCCGATGACGCGTCCCGACGAGTCCCAATTTGCGTTACATGTCCAAGTTGCGAAGATTGGCCGTAATCTAGTCGTGTAATGCATGGCCGATGTTACCCGACGACGCGTCCCGATGAGTCCCAATTTGCGTTACATGTCCAAGTTGCTAAGATTGGCCGTAATCTAGTCGTGTAATGCATGGCCGATGTTACCCGACGACGCGTCCCGATGAGTCCCAATTTGCGTTACATGTCCAAGTTGCGAAGATTGGCCGTAATCTAGTCGTGTAATGCATGGCCGATGTTACCCCTATGACGTGTCCCGATGAGTCCCAATTTTCGTTATATGTCCAAGTTGCGAAGATTGGCCGTAATCTAGTCGTATAATGCATGGCCGATGTTATCCCTATGACGTGTCCCGATGAGTCCCAATTTGCGTTACATGTCAAAGTTGCGAAGATTGGCCGTAATCTAGTCGTGTAATGCATGGCCGATGTTACCCGATGACATGTCTCGTAGAGTCCCAATTTGCGTTACATGTCAAAGTTGCGAAGATTGGCCGTAATCTAGTCGTGTAATGCATGGCCGATGTTACCCGATGACTTGTCTCGTAGAGTCCCAATTTGCGTTACATGTCAAAGTTGCGAAGATTGGCCGTAATCTAGTCGTGTAATGCATGGCCGATGTTACCCGATGACATGTCTCGTAGAGTCCCAATTTGCGTTATATGTCAAAGTTGCGAAGATTGGCCGTAATCTAGTCGTGTAATGCATGGCCGATGTTACCCGATGACATGTCTCGTAGAGTCCCAATTTGCGTTACATGTCCAAGTTGCGAAGATTGGCAAGTGGCTCAACAATGCCTGTTCGCGATTGTACTTTCCTTAAAGAATAACGAGTTAACATATTTTATGAAACAAAAAATCTAATACCTCGAAATCGATTCATAAAATTTGATAAAAAGCGCGTGCCGAGGGTTCCGTAAAAAACTTAGTTTGTAAAAAGGATTATTGATGGTTAAAAAAATCTAGAAAGGCGTATGTTTTTTTTGTAATATATAAATATTAATATCATATGTATTCATTAAAAAATGAGAATCTAAGGGTGTCAGCATTTTGATTCCTAGTACAACTAACCACTAAAAGAACTTTAAAAAAGCTAGGCTCTATCGAACCAAATGAAAAGGATTGATGTCAAAATGACATCTGTTGCGCAAATTTGTAATCGTATGGCAGAAGACGTTTGTGGAAGCAGCGCCCACGACAAATGTCAATTTGATTTGAATTCAGCAAGCGTAATAAGATTAGAACTTCTTTATGAAATTGAACATAGAGCAAGATTAATGTGGGTTACATTCTACACCGTCAGTAGCTCGCGATAACGGCAGGCATTTTTTATGCACTATGTCAAACGCGAAAGTTCAATCCGTATTGATTTACATAATCGAATTATAACATTAATCATCGGGTTTCCTGTCCATTGAGTCGGAAGTACGCTTAGCTTGTCGGTATCAATTTACTAAGATGTATGTTGTGTGGTGCTAAAGATAAAAACGCCTCATGAGCAGGGATCGGATATTCGGATCGATATTTACCCGAACTTTGGCGGCAGGAACGGTATGGTATGGAGACGGACTCGACTTTATTTTCGTAATAAATTTCCCGGGATTTCTTAACTATGTAACAAGGCAGTCTAAACTCATATTTGAACATTTTAATACGCTTATTTATTATGTATTTAATGCAATTTACTATGGGAAAATTTTAAATTCAATTTACCTGAGATTTATTCTACTAGCGTATCATTTATACATCATATTATTCATGAGTCATGACTTTTTTTTAAAACGCTGGTTAAGTAGTATTTTCCATGAAGTATAAGGTCCATTTTAAATCTCCTAAGTAACAAACAGACACGCATTTTAATTGATGAAATATGTAACTGATCGTAATGACTGATTTGTATGGATATGAAGGAGGTTTTCACGGTAGGAAATGAGCCCACCTTTCACTTGATTGTGTTCACTTACAATCTTCAATCTCATTTTCTACTTATGAGCAGACATCATTTCTAAATACATTAAACATTAAAACTATTTTTTTTAAATAATAATGAAGAACCCCGGTACTCGTGCGTATTCTAAGAATATAGTCGTAGCTAAAGCTTGTAACTTAAACCAAAAACGAATCTATGGCCGAAAAATTCTACTATTGCTGTGTGTCGCGTTCATAAAGATATACACGATATAAGTTCCCGAAGGTTAAAAGTATTTGAGAAACCTTATGCCCAGAAAAAAAAGTCGCGTTCATATATTTATAGTAGTTTAAGTATTTTAAGTATTAAAGAAAGAAAGAAATATATTTATTCGGATAACACAAGTATCTATGTAATACACCTTAAAAGCTAACAAACAGATGCGCGTTTATTATTGTGATGTGTGATGTGTGTTTATTATTGGCTAGTTTGTAGTACATAGGCAATATATATATATTGTACACGTGTTAGTTTGTCTAACTTCTGGTTCCTGTTCTCCATTCAATTGCTCAAAGGTTAACTGGAAGAGATTCCCTTAAAAGGGATAAGTTCGCCTTTCTTCCAACGTAACCGAATTTGACTGTATTTTTTACCTGTGTTCTGTGTACAATAAAGTATTTACATACATACATACATATTTTTGATCACTTTGTCCGAGCACATATTATCGAACTCGACAGTAACTTGTCTGGAAAAAAATATGTATTACACGTGCTCGGACTAATGGTAGCCTTAAAAAATTGAAATGAGATTGTATTATAATGCGCATGTATAACAAATATTTGAAAATAATTTTGTACAGCTACTGAATAAATAATGTAGTGAATTTACTGAATATTTAAAACCAGCTAAGTGCGAATTGGCTTCGCAAACGCACAGGGTAATACCATAGTACAAGTAGGTACTTTTCTTGTACGATGTTATCCTTCACCGAAAAGCTACGGGTAAATATTTACAACCACTATGTAGCTTAAATCACATTCAAACCCACCAAAAAACCCACGTAAAATGAATTACAAAACACAAACTGAAGAGGTAATATTGTACAAAAATATTAATACATATTTGAATAAACTGGCTTAAATTTTAATCTCTCTTCATATGGTAAAGGTGTAAGGGATCATTGTTGCCTAATAATAGTTTACGACTCCTCGAAAGAAAATCCCCATCATAAATGTCTGGGATTTGAATTTTACTGACTATAGAAAGAAAGTAAGAAAGAAACTATATCGTAATGGCCTTGTCATTATCCGAATGCTACGAGTAATAAACGTTAAAGTACCTGCAGGCATAATACCTCGGATATCTGTCACATACAAACGTCATCAGTAGCAATAAGGGCTTTACAGTTGATTACAGATTACATCACAGTTTTAGGAGCGCAGTAAAAAGCCGTACCTACTGACTCGACTGACAGTTGACACTCACTGTTTTTTTTTAAACTGACTGTGGCTTTAGGCCGCGCCCAATAAAGCGATAGGAGTGCGTGGTTGGAGAGTGGCCAGGGGAAATTTTCTCCAGGACACTCACTGAGTGTTTTCTCATATCGTACCGCTTCCGCATCGACAAATCACGTAGACACGGAAGCTAGTGATAATATTTACAAAAATATACCATAATTTGTTTAGGTAAGGGTAAGATTTAGGTAACAACAGTCACCAGAACAACCAAGCGAATAAAATAAGAGCACCAAACTTTGCAAGTACACTGTAAAAACATATGAAGTCAATCATTGACACGAGCATGCAATTAGAAATGTTATAATTCGATATTATCGATATCGTAGCCGTGTGCGCGAACTAGTGAAGTTCTCATAATTCAAAGTGACTCAACGCAATCAAGCAGTAAGTAGTTAGGGCAGTGCTACACTGGAAGAACGAAGAATATTCTTCAGCGAGCGATATTTGCGTGAATGTACCCAATGGTACGAAATAAAAACGAAGCATTTCGAGCCCTCGGTAATGTAATAATGAAATGTCATTTAAGTTTTCGTTATTAGCATAAGACTGGCATAATATCATACTGCTGAGGAATTCAACTGACTGAGGGGCATAATATCATTTCATTTTTTAAAATTCTGATAAATATCAAATTTGATTTAGAACTTGATACGACTAATGAGGAAACGGTTGAATTTGAAGTTCGAAAATAACCATTCATTGGATTTATCTGACGTCAGATAGGGCAAAACCTGTTCTGGATCATAAATCTACATTATTCATTAATCGTATTGAGCAAGGGAGTTTGGTGTCTTTGGCGGTTTAGATACTCTCTGGTAAATATATCTACATTGAAGTTTTTCATTAATGTGCTTATTCGTATTAATAGCTCAGCTCCGCTCCCACTGTGACCCCACCTCACATCTAATCCCATTATGCAAGAGAATCGCACAGAACCAATAATTCGATCCGATCCGACGTCCGATTTCTAATTCGATTGTAATTGCATTGTATTATCGATCGCGAATAATGGTGAGCGACGTGAATGGGTATCGCTACTCGTATAATTCGTTATATAATGCGAGTTAATTATGCACGGCGAGAATTGCGAATTGATTCATGGTTTATTTAGTAGGAGCTTGCGTTGAATCGTTTTTTGCGATGATTTAAAGCCGTCGTGACTAAAACGAGTATCTAGTAGCGAGTGGAATAACCATACACGACATCCCCGTTATCGGTTTAATTTCTGTGAAATAAATCATTCACTCTTACTTAGACCGGCAGTACTTTGAAAAATGTCAGTCTTACTCATGCAAATTAGCGTACATGTTTGGTAGGCAGTAAGTACGTATGTTTTCGCTTCTCCGTAAAACTGCCCACTCACTTAACAGAAATCTAATCCTAATTAAATCAGTGTCCGTTTTAAGCCGCAAAAATTAGTGCTACGTGTAATGAGCGCCCTGACGAGGTTTTTCCGAGGGACTACAGCATGGGGTTCTACAAGGAGTGTATAAATTTTTAAAGGATCGGCAACGCGCATGTGACACCCCGGGAGTTGCAAGCGTCCATAAGCTACGGTGACCGCTTACCATCAGGCGGTCCGTACGCTTGTTTGCCACCGACGTGGTATTAAAAAAACAATAATCCTTAACGATGTCTTACAATTTCGCCATAAACTGTTAACATATGTAAACAATTTCCGACCAACACTTGACGCGGCATCAGTGTGTGTAAACATCAACCTCTTATCCTTAAAGATAAGTTTTCAAAATTTAATCTTCATTTTGTATAGCACAAAGTTTATTTTATAATAAAAGTAGAACAAGATACGCTTTTGCGAGGATTAGTATAACGAGTAAGCCTTCGTCGTAAAACGGCCAATAGAAATCTTAAAGCTTTGACAAATTGACTTTTATCCTCTTCATACCACTATTTGGCATTGTATTGAAATTTGAACTTTGTTTTTTACAAAGTAAGGTTTAGTTTTGGATTCTACATTTAGATGACTTAGGAATTTGAGTGAGTAAACAGAATGCAACTACAAATCACATCACGCGTCATTACCTCTCTGATTTATCGCTGGCCTATCGTCTCCTAAGCAAATTTCTAGTTGGATGTTTTCGCTTCAATGGGAATAGGAATTCCTTGAGAATTTAAAGCGTAGTCAATGTATTTGAATTAATTTATGCAACTACATCCACAATGTATCAAACGAGACGGGATCAGAAAGTCTCGGTGTGGAAGTTGCTTTTATGAGACATAAAAAAACATTGAAATCGTTAATATTATTATGGAATTGCGCTTACGAACTGTGTTAGGAGTATTTCCAAGATGCCGTAGTAAAAATAAACACAAGTATTATTTTCTTTAGGTACCCGACTGTTGTACTACTGAAATGACCGCTCTTTATCTCACCCATCTTAGGTCTATCTAATTTGGCGACACACCCGGTAATGCGTAGAGTTGAGAAAGGAGGACCTTTATTTTTCTCTAGCATTGAACAAAACGCCAACGTATCATTTTCTAAATGTCAACGCCCTCCAACAAAACGGCGACTTTCAAAGCTTTATGACGAAGATGACGCATGGAGAAATTCTCTAATAGTACAAAAGCGTTTAGCGCTAATAGAGGCTTGCGGGATCAAAGTTGACTGCGGTATTAGCATAATCATCTATGAGATTCATTATATGCCGGTTGCCATAGTCACAGACGATACGTTACAAGTTTACAACAATATGCCAAATTAAGTAGTCATAGTCATATACATTTATTGGGTTATGTTGTACAATAAGGTTAGTAATTTTCTTTATTTATCGATTTCAGCAAATGTAAATGAAATATCTACGTGTTATTGAAACGCAGGAATTGGGAAAAAAGGGTTTGTCGCATCCAGTTTAGTGTATGTTTGTTGTTAAATAACAGTATTTACAATATATCAGATCGAGCGTACAGTACAGACGCGTCAAACTGCTGTAATTTTGTCCCTTTCATACTTTAGGTGATTCTTCTTTTAACACGTATCCTATCCGGGTGCCCCCAATGTAGTCACGTTCCCATACTGGATACATAGTCCAACTGTCAGTGACGAGTGAGAGTATGATATAGGGTCAGTGAACGTGTTAAGCTTACAGGGTACAAACCATTTTTAATATCTACATTTATTAGTTATTACCTTTGCCTTGCGTACAATGATGTATTTACATACATACATGTTATACATACACAGTGTATTCGTGTATTCATTATGTGGTGTAGCGCGCACGCACCAAACCGTCAGCTGTCAATAGGCGCGCGCGACGCGTGGGTGGCGATTGCGCGCAATCGAAATTGCTAATTCATAGAGGTAGTGTATTTACATTAGGGGCAACGGTTTTCCCTTAAGTAACGTGATGTGAAACAAGTGAGATGTAAACGTCGTAAATTTAGACGTTAATGTATAATTAGTGGAAATTTTACTGTTAATTACATCACGGGACATCATCATTAACTATGGTTGAGTATTAAAGTAAGCGTTCGTCATTTTATGCCGATGGCGTATACATAAGGGCCGAATATGTATACATGACAGTTATATAGATATTTTTGCATGTTCCTACCACATGCAGTTTGGTTGAAGCTACTTAGCACCGAAGTAGTTTAGGTTGACATATAAGCAATCGGTATTTTAAAATACTTCTTTAAAATATGATACATTTCCGACACAGAGCGGAAGTGACACGTTCACGGAGATGTTATTGTTAAAAATGTTACCCAAATAAGTACCATAAAAAGGATTAGGATGTTTGTCTACTTAACACGTAGAATTGCTCAATAGACAAAGTATGTCATTGTCATGTTATAGCATAATGTTTATTAATTTTGATTTTTTTTCAACAAACCTTTATTTAAGTGAACCATTCAGAATTCTGAGAAATAGTAAACTGAATCGATCCGTCTTAAGCATATCTATGGTTATATGAGTGGCGGGTCCCAATTTCCTTTAGGAAGCATCTCTAGCATAATATTATTCGAATTAGGTACGGCAATACCTAAATAAAACCCAACCAATATACAAAATCATAGTACGTGAATATGAATTACACACTTACAAAATTAAATCTATTATTGCCTTTTCATCGTCTACGTTTACAGAGTTCAGTAACTCTACTTAACTGAAAACCGATACGGTATATCCTGTTTTCACCGTAGTAAGAACATTAACAATGTATAGGTTACAAGAAAACTTATAGCATTTCGCTTCTGGGCAGTAGTGTTGCGCCCGCGTTTATTTTTACGGCCCGCCTGTAGTTGGTAATCCCGGTGTCTTGTTACGAAAATATTGGGTTTCCTGGACTCTGTTTGACGTACAAATAAAGACGATGATGTTTTGTTTTATCATTTATCATTTAGTGTATGACAATTTCGATTCAGATTCTTACAGAGTTTTTGGGGTTCCGTGCTTAGTTGATAAACAAAACACCTCGACCGTACTGTGTGTGACGTGCGACAACAAACGCCTTTTTCGTGTACTAATATATTACTTAAAATACAATAGACATCAGTTATATCCTTACACAGGACTGGCAATCTACGGAGATTATACAACTCAGTCAAAGCAAGGTCCAACCCATAAAAAAACTGGGAACAATCTGCAACCGTTTGATTTATGTTTCAAAAGAAATAACTAGCCATACGACAGCGTAGAACGGAACGACGGACATTTCCGCAATTGATGGATTATTTAGCCGTTAATTAGACACCGTGTTTTCAGTATAATTTTAGATATTCATCCTTGCTGTATGTATAATAATATTCCTTGGGGACTAGTGTAAAACGTATCCTTGTATAACTGCAAGTACGATCGAGGAATTTAAACGTTTGTCATTCTTGGACTCCATTTCTAAAATGAACTCACAAGTGACATACATTCACCACTGCTGCACTGTACAAAAGTACAGTTTGCAAACAAATATCTTTGCATCGACGAAGTTATCTCGCAAACACTTAACTCTACACAATGAAAAGTACGCTTTGCAATTTGGATCTGGAAATGGTAATATCCATTTAGGTGTTTCCCCATTGGAATTTATGCTCCCATCACTATGCTTAGGGCTTCAAGATGAGCCTGAAACGATGTCAAGGGTATGAAGGGTATTTCGAAAGTCTTAACAATGCACAGTGGATTATTTTAATCAGACTAAGGCAAATAGTAAAACGGGGCCCTATTACTAAGCATGATGAGTTAGACAGTTGAAATTCACATATGATGTGTTTCTGTTGCCGCGATAACAACACACATTGGATGACCGGTTTAGCCTAGTTGGTAGTGCACCTGCCTGTGAAGCTGACGGTCCTGGGTTCGAATCCCGGTCAGGGTAAATATTTGTGTGATGAGCATGAATATTTGTTTCTGAGTCTTGGATGTTTTCTATGTATTTAAGTATTTATATCTATTAAATATATCGTCGTCTAGTACCCATAACACAAGCCTTCTTGAGCTTACTGTGGGGCTAGTTCGATTTGTGTAAGATTGTCCTCTAATATTTATTTATTTATTTAAACACTAAAAAACAGAATAATATAAATATATAAGGGGCTCCCATACAGCAAACGTGGTATTTTAGCCGTTTTTATAGATCGCACCAGTGCGACTCGCACTTGGCCGGTTTTTTATTATATTTTTTACTACGACACCGTAGTCACTTGCGACTCCAGAACAATTACAAGCCCCTTTTTGATTTGAATATATTCGTTGTATTAACGGCTATCCAGGTCCATGACTCGACAAAGCACATCCTCGGGTCGTTTAGAACAGCACTATGTGCAATGGTAAGTATGGCAACCTCTGAGCCCTTTTACCTTTAGCACAATGGTGCTCCGGCACGCGCGGGCGCAGGTGATAATAATGAATCGGTCAGTGCGAATGCGCTGTAAATCAGAGGCGCCTGCGGCTGCCCGACTCGGCGAAAGCGACAACCCGAGGGAGGCCGATACTAATGTGTGCTGTGGCCAGGTTTTAGAATAATATAGCTTTAATTAGGGACTCGTTTGCTAACAGGTTTGTTAGGAGCGCTTGTAGAATTGGCACGCCGAATCTTAGGGTAGTACGGAACTAATTAATCTACAAGGCCGACGTAGGAACTAAAGAACTTCTTGGTTTTGTCAGTTGTGAGAAATGCGATAGACAGAAGCAAATAGAATCTAATTACACACTCCAAGTGTAGAGAACGGCCAGAGAGAGAGACAGAGAGAGAGAGTAACGGATCTCTCAAGTAATCTTCAGGTCTAGTTTGGCAGTATAGATCAGAAATGAATGTTCTTGTGTTTTTTTAACGCTTATTGGTTTGATCGTCAATCAACTGGCTTTAAACACGCCCTAGTCATAAGAAAATACTATAATGATGTGGTTGGTATATTTCCAAAGATTTTTTGACAGCTGCTAAATTATTGAATCTGGGGGAAAACACAATATTTTAAAGGTGACTTTAAAAATAAGAGGAAAATACAGCGTGTGTGGTAATCTTTAGCAATAAATCGTGTAGGTAATGTGAAATGTAATTGGTTCGCCCATTACGTCAGTTGTCGCCATAAATTCCACCTTCAAAATGTTTGATAGATAAAGTTAATTTTTCTCCGGTCTTTGACGTGGGTAATGTCTACATTTTAGAATGTTTTGATGATACGATGATCAATAATAAAAATAAAAGATAATTATGTAGGTAATGTAGGTGATACAGGATTTTGATAAAATAGAAACTATGTACATATACTTTTCACGTTATTTTATGAACTTTATTTATCTTCAGAGATAAGTCAATAAATTCGTATGTGAAGCTTGCTGCCTACATTCTTAATTCGGTCGTCTAGAATGCTTAGAGGTGTCGTAGGTATGCTGTGAATTTCCCTATAAGTCTTTGAGTGTAATCTAGCGCCTATTTATGGCTGGAATAATTGACTTATCGTCGTCGGATGAGAAGGCTAGTGTCAGTGTCGTCGCCGTCAGTTAGTCTCAATGTGTTAATAAACGGCTCACTCTTGTGAGTTCAAGCATCCTGTTCATCTCGGTTTACCTGGTTAACTGTGGGATTAACACTGATTTCATATAATAAACCAATTAGAAGTCCGGACTCCGGCTCGGTTCGATTATTTGAAATAAATAATCAAAGAATCAAGAAGCCTGACATCGAATTAGCCCTTATTCTATAAATTAACAGACTTTTTCACTATCAGTTTGAATACCGAGATAATAATCCAATAAGCCTGAAGAGTTGAGAGAGCATGGTCGCCCCAGCGATAGCGCTAGCAGCCGTCAGCCGTAGAATCCAACCGACGAATTATTGCAAAGGGAATTGCAAAGATCTCGATGCACTTTCTACCGCGAGCTTATTGGGCGGAGGTAATAAGCTATTTTTCAATTGCAAGCCGGCGATTTGATGCCTTTCTCGGATTGCCTTCGCGGTTGTGAAATTGAGTCGAGCTTCCTTGTTCGCGGGTCTGTTTTAGTAAATCATTGGTTGCGAGTTTCGCTGTCAATATTGTTTGGTAAGACAGGAGTATTTGGTGACGCAACAACACATGGGATCCACGTATTAGGTGAGAATTCTAATGAAATATCTTTTTAAACTGAAACTAAAATTATGGATGAATGAATATGGTGCATCAATGTGGAGATTACCGTATTGTTCTTGTTTGATAGGTTCAGCATTTCCAGTATTACCCGCTGCCACCATTCACAAATCTTACTGTTACTTACCACTGACTGTGCGCGTAGATACAAGCGGGAGTAAATAAAAATGCAACTTTTTAAGCATACGAATATATACCCTAGGTCCAGGTAAGCATAGACAAAATAAACATGTTAGTCAGTTTTATTTATAAAGATGTTGTTGCGTAGGGACAAAACGCACGCGGCGGCTGACAATTGAAAAATGGGTTTGTTTTTTTTTAACTGATGGACTCACAGGTTACATAAACATTTAAAAGGTTAATACACCCACTAATGGTAACAACAAATAATATCAATAGTCCGACAATCTAATCCATTGTGTGCTCTGCGTAGGTGTAGCCTGGCTTATTAATATGCCCCATTTGAATCCATTACATCGACTTCGGTTCGATTTAAATGCTGACAAAGTGATATCTCAGTGACGCTAAGACTGATGGTAAGTGGGTCTCAGGCCCTAGGGCCTACTTACTTACTTATAAGTTGCTGTCAGTGCGAAGTTTATTTCTGCTTTAAATGAAAATTTATGCCCTACTTCGGAATAAGTTATCAAGAAACCTCCACTTTTTAGCGTCATCCGACTTGCATCCGAATGGAGGCCACTTGCTATTCCCAATTATTACCTCATTTTGTTTTGCGGAAGTGTCTCTCGTTTCACGTCTCACATACCACACAAGACACCCAAGAGGAAAAAATGACGCTACACTGTATAGAGTTTCTATACAAAGTTGTACGGTAGGGATGTCAAAAATAATCGATTTTTAAACCCATTTAGATTTTGCAATAAATCGATTAGTAAAAAATCGATTATGATTTTCACAGCCGATTAATCGTAACATAATTTATCAAAGAATATTGTAAGCTACCACCTTGGACATGAGAATATCAGACGTTTGCAAAGTCCTAGTAAAGACCATAGTATTATGAAGACATTTCTAACAATGAGGCTAATATTGGAGCCACGCCCCTTCATCATATCAGCCGAAAGACGTCCACTGCTGGAGAAAGGCCTCCCCCAAATCCACCCACGCGCTTTATGTATTGAGGATTTCAAAATATCCGGATTTGCTCAGATATTATCACGATACTGCAATACACGTCAACATTTTTGTGATACTGATCGTGATATGAGTGTTTCGCATGATAATAATCACCGTGGAATCGATCTCATAGGAAAAATAAATAAAAAATTGAATATTTGATAATCGATTCGTCAAGAGGGAAGTGACATCCCTATTGCACGGGTATATTTTCTTTTGAGTGTACTTATTGGGATTAGGACCTTCGCAACTAGATTGTTGGAAGTTAATAATCATTGTTTCCAAAAAACTGATTAGAGAATTCAAATCAGTAACCTCAAGATTGCAAGTCACACGTCATAACCACTCGACTACCGCTGTTCCGTGCAAATATTATGAGATTTTTTAATCAAAACTATTTTTTTTAGTCATACTTTCAATTTCTGCTTCAGTCAACTCAACATGACTTCATCTATGCGGTATATGTACTATGTTATGCGAATAAACTGTCGGGATTCCGATCCTTCCGAGTTCGATTGCTATACTACGCGGGAATTAACGCGCGACAAGACTAGGAAAGCTGTACAAAAAAAACAGCGACAATTATCTCAATCAACGTAAACGTTTTATGTAATTATATGCTTCTACAAATAAGCCGTATTTTAATTGGCAAAGATTCTCCTCATTCCACGGCGTAATTAAATATCAACAGTAACAAGTACTAATTAGGATGTTACGGCAACGCGGTGCTTTGGAAGTCAATCTTACTTGACATTTTGCATACTGTATAGGGTTGACATTCCTTCATCAAATTAGGCAATCGCCCGCAACTGCACCTATAAACTCACGCATGTTTTGCCAAACGCAGAGCACATTAATATTAATTTTCAGTGCTATTTCTTATTAATTTTCCATCTTTAAACCTATAGGTACTCTATATAAGATTTAAAAAATATTACAGTGATAGTGATAGGTTTTCAATACAGCAACTTTCACCCTTTTTCGCATGGTCGACATAGTCGACTCTTAGTATAATGGAAGAAAGGGGCTGGTACTCTAACCGGACAAAACTTTACAGTAGTAAGTATATTGGAATGCAAACTGGCGAGTCATATTAACCTCTGGGGCGACATAGCCTTGGGAAAAGTATAGCTTTCGCCCGCGCAACTGGATAATTATATCTAATTATTTAACAGGCAGTTATGAAATAATTACTATATTATCTCCGTATTTAGGTAAACAGATGCGATAGAGTGTTTATTTTAGGAGAGCAAAATTAAGCCATGTGGAATTAATGTTTCAAATGAAATCATTTAACAGATAATCTCCTTTTTACTTAAAATTTGTAATTGAACACCAGAGACAACAAATTGAATGAAAAATACAATCAACTTGTAACAGCAAAGCAACTGAAGTTAAAAGATATTTTAATATCCCTTAACATATAAATAACATGAATATAAAGAAATACTTTATCAATTTATGTATAAAATAGTTACTGTAAAGAGTCCGTAAGATCTAGAGCCAAGCCTTTTTAGAGTAGTTGCCACTCTTCTTTTTTTTCTGCACGCCCCTTTGAGGTCATATACAGTTAACTAATAGTCAGTATTATGAAGTCTTATTACGTGTTATTACAATGCGGTACTGAAGATTTTGTAAAGCCTATTTTAGAATGTAATGAGAACTGCACAGCACTAATAAAATCACGTAGTTTTTATATTAAGCATTTAAGTGAGCTTTAACTCACTAGAGAACCATTGAACTCGTCCAAAAGTCCCATTACATTTTTATTTACATGTGCTGGTTACAGGCCATCAAAACACCGTTATACTCAGCCAGTGCCAGCAAATGGAGGCATCGATTTGCTTAAACAATTGTAGCGCAATAAAAGCACGACAAACGGTCTTGTCGATCGCGTCTGATTGCCTGTCAGATGCAGAACGAGTACACTTCAATGCATATAAAAAAACCAATATGAATTAACAAGTTTTTTTAAATATTACGTTAAATATTACGTTAGATTTTTTTTGTATCTTTATCTAGAAATTAAAATAACTTAAAACCAAAATTGTATTACACGTATTTTAAAAGAGGGAGAGAGAAAATGCTGGGAGGATAATGATGCACTATCGTCGTAATCTTCATCATCATTATCTTAAAGCCCTCAATGGAAAAAGCTCTAGTCCTCATGTTATAGTGTAATATAATAGATAATTTTGCAAGATTGTTTTCACTGTATGACATTAATTTTCCTACGTTTGTAATGTCTCAATTATTATTGTCTTAAACTGTAATTTAATATTTTGACATGAAAAATTTGTTCTATTTTTTTTTAGAATGAAAGTAAAATTGGAAAAAAAAGTGTTCTATGTCTGATTTTCTTAAATTGTAAATTAATATTTTGACACGTAAAGTGCCCGTGTGGCCTATTTTCAGAATACATGTTGGATTTAGATATTTGAGTTTGATAATACCTGCACACCTATCCTACTCTCCAGTCCGTTACGCTTTGACGTCTCCCCTCTTATCACGCCGCACGCCACGCAGGAAACGTATTATTTAAACGCGTAGGTCCCAAGTAGTGTTATATAATATAAACCACGTATCTAAATTGAGAACTTGTCTTTCCGAGCTCATATAACCTAGACGTTTTTAAGGCACGAGTGAATAGGCACCTTCTGGGTGAGCTCGCTTCATCGTCGGCCTCATCTTTGCCCCCTGGCTAGATGCTGGCCAAGAGCGATCCCATTTATAATAAAAAAAAAAGGAAATCCTAGTTACGTTAATGATGAATTATGTATACATGTATGTAATTATAATTGCACGTGACTGTACACATTGGACGCAGTAGGTCAACTCATTAGTCCAGCCCTTATGTGGGTCACAGATTCAATATCGAGAGATAAGTCCCCGCCAGATGAGAGCTGCCAATTAAAAAGGTTAAATAGAAATTTTAATTAACTTTGACGAGATTAAACAACACATACCGTGATTGCATTGTGGATTCCATGTAGATAAACATGGTGAAAAACGATTTATCATGTGAGGAATGGCAGAAACGTAAGATAGAATCAAGAATATAAACGTTATCTGTAAGAAGTATGAGCCAGTCAATATTTAAAATGACAAATAAATCAATTTTCTTTACTGCTTGAGATGACTATTTCAGAAGTTTAAAACCAATTTAAATATTTAGAGTAATTCATCATCATCATTCTCTTAAGAGCAGGGTCTTGTCGGTGCAGCCTGATGCAGTTCTCTCCACCTTCGCCGGTCCGAGGCCAGCTTCCTGACTTCCTGTTACGACACGACCTCCACATCCTCCTCTGGTTCATATAAATTTTCTCGGTGTTCCTCTTTCTCTTTTCCTATCAATTTTCCCTTCTATGATGAAATTGTCGTGTCATAGCTGGTGGCCGATCGTTTTTCCTCTTCTGGTTTTAATTGTGCTCAGTAAGCTTCTCTTTTCTTTTACACTGTTCAGGACGGCTTCGACTTAAAGCAACTATGTACCTATAAATTGTAGCATAATTGCTGGGAATGGCGCAGAATAAAGAGGCGTATCGCTTCTATAGGAGACCAAAAATTTTTATGGGTCATCGAGCCAGTGTATACATATTATAGTAGAAGGAAGTAATAGCTACAAAGTAAAATAAAAGAGCCAATCCGATATAGTCTTCTATCAAGGAAAAATCTTCAGAAAAGAAACGAATTTAAATAAAAGTTTGTTTTAAAACGGAATAGCAATTTAGAAAGGCAGCCCAAAATTGGCAAAATAAAACTCGTCATGATATCCGGAACTGGCCTAAATTGTGCCAGGTCCGTGATATTTTAGGCCAAGGTTCGACTCCGCCCTGTCTGGCCGCGTCATTAGTTCGTGGAGGGCCCTTATCTGGGTCAGCCAGATTTCAAACACATGATCTTTAGTGCCGCTTTAATGATGGAGATTTCGCATGAAAGATTAGCTGGTAATTGAGTTCGTCGTATAGTTAGTTAAATCATTTACAACATTTACAACATTTAGGTTTTGTAGATGGGTAATTTTCACGAGCAAGTAATATTATTGTAATTGTTGTTAGTTACAAGAATGTCACTAATAAGGTAGGTAACTATTGTGTCTAACACTGAATGACAAACGCATAAAAGGGAAACCAAGAGAGAGAGCGATTTACAAAAGAAGCAATCCAATAGCATAACTAGCTATTCTCAGTTGCAGGCAATAAGTGTTAACACTCTCGTTAACTAGACACAGTAACAGCGGAATATACAATTAATTTGTAAACATAGCATATCAATTGTTTATGAGCAATAACATCATTCAAAAGCAAAGTGAAACGCGACTCATTTATATGTAAGAAAGAAACAATGATTCACAAAGAAGATTTGCGATCACGTGTAAAGTATAATGATTTACAAGACACGTTTTTCGCGTGGCGCCAGAACAATGTGTTGTATAAGATTGAATCACGTCTATAGCTTTCGTATCGATCCCGAACATGCTGTATCATCGCCGACAGATAATCATTAGCATACATGCGGTCGCAGGAGAATAGAGAGCCGCCCACTCGTTATGTCGCAGCCAAAACAATCGAAAGTTAGGTACAAAGGCTTGATAAACATCCTGCTACGCTATTCACAAGCTGTTCCACTTCATCGCTTTCCTAGTATATCTGAATGCCGGTATTCGAATTAATAACACGTAATCGGACCACGAAGGCAGACCGCCTTACATTGGTTCGCATGAGATGAGTGAAGCATTGTGAACAAAAGCTCTGGCATCGGCTCAAAGAGACACTTAGTCACATCAAGCCTGAAATGTGCCAAGAATACAACGAATAAAAAGTACCAGTTAGCAGTATGGTAATACCGAGATGTGTGGGACATAAAACGAACGAGAAAAAAACATGCTGAGAGCAGATAGCATTGTTAAAATACAAAAAAGCACGGTCAAAAGTGCGTAAGGCTTGAACATCAAAATGCATTCAAAGTCGCCATAGAAGGCAAGGTAGGTTTTGCTTCATTTTTGCTCTCTCGGGGCATTAACTCCCGTATATCTGATGTCCGTTACGAATTAAACCGGCTACCGTATTACATGAGCGCGGCTACCAATAAGCTGAGAAACGACGCGGTTTTATGCGATAAAAATACGCGAGAAAAGTTATACGTTGCATTAAAAAAATCTCCATTGTTATTAATTTAAAACCGAGTATTCAGCTCTACTCATTGGATTCCATATATGCCATAAGTTTTACAGATGTCGTTACAAAATAGCTGTATTTGTTTAAAAAAAAAATCTAAGAAAGAATGGAATTTTGAATGAGAGTAGGTATTAGGTACGTCTGTTATAATCAATAGCCGAATTCTAATATGTAATTAAGTCAAACGGCATAAGGTCCACTGACTCTTACTTAATATCGACAACCACTCACGAATAATCATTTTTGTTATATTCAATTACTAACAAATAAAAAAATAATCAAATCAAATTAAATTGCATTACATCGAATGCTCGTCAGAGCGAAATGAAAATAAGTACATTTCGGATTAATTACGTATATTTCTTTCATGAATTATGTAACCATAAATGACGGCATTGTATGTGATACAACATTGGAGTTTCTAAAGCAACAAGCTCTATTAAAGCAAAATCGGTAAAGATACTTTGCAGCGCTGAGACAGGTAATTTAGTGGTCCACGTACCTGAATATCTCTCCTCGGCTGCGATAGCCTCATCACTGGTTGAGGCACAGGAGCCGGCATCCTTGGCTGTGGTGGAGCAACGTGCCTATGCACTGGAGGTGGCGGCGGAGCGGTCGGCCTTGGCCCTTGTATGACCTTCACAGTCGGGACTAGAGGATGGACTGGCCTTCGCTCCGACCACTCCACTAGAGCCAGATGTTCGGAAGGTCTGATGAGGCGCGGAGGTGCAGGGAGGTTGACGGAGGAGACAGGGGTGGGTTCGGGGGGGTGGGTGCGCGGGCGCGGGTCGGGCGGTCGCGCGAGCTGCCGCGGCGGCGGCGCGGGCGCGCGCCGCGCCCGTGCCTCCTCGTCGGCCATCGGTGCGCGCCAATCTGTTGACAATCGAAATATCTAACATGAATAATGTTTGCTGCTAAGTGGTAAGATTGGCAAAGTGAAGCAAAAAATGTAAATGACTCGTCGACAATTTGTTGTCGGTAGAGTTAGGGGTGTAGGAAAATAGGTAGATTTATGTATTTTACTGTGACAGTTTGACATAATTTGTAAATTAATCATACCTTGACATTTTTATCATTGTCAATCATTGTTACTGACATGTAATGTATATGATCCATTGCAAATAAATGAGCATGAGTATGAGTATGACCATGGTACGAACATTGTGGAAATCCAACATTAATTACAAATTCGACTGATTACCTACGCGTCAAATTCTGGTATGTAGTAGTAGTAGTATATAAAATTTAGGTTGTTAGATAAAATCGCAAGCTGATGACCAAAACATATGACGGATCATAATCATAGCAAGTTTGGAGCTTTACGGGGATTCCTAGACAAATTAATTATATGCCTACGTTTTTTACTATACACTTACTAAAAAATTACTTCCCTTAAGGGGATAAGTTCGTCTTGAATTCGTCTGTATTTTTTACCTGTGTTTTGTGTACAATAAAGTATTTACATACATAAATACTACTAATATGTATAACCAACCAACTTACAAAGCTAAACGGATTGATTTTATTAATCCGGGTCAGAGCGCTGCGTGAATACTTCACATTAGGCCGCTCAGTTCCCTTATTAATCTGGTTGATTCCAAACCTAGGCAATTGAACCATGCGTGCACAATATCAATAAAACTGCGAGTAGGCATCATAAAAAAAGTACATAAATAAACCGTAGCTATTAAAACATACCCCTGAGCGCGGAGTAAACAAGGCACGACTCGAACTCAAGTAGGGAGCGATTGACAAGTATTTGCTTGAGCCTCCGAAATAATGCGATCCCCATACCAATTCACCGATGGGTGACATTAATAGCGTATCATCACTACATAGTATAAAACAAAGTCGCTTTCTCTGTCCCTATATCCCTATGTATGCTTAAATCTTTAAAACTACGCAACGGATTTTGATGCGGTTTTTTTTAATAGATAGAGGGATTGAAGAGGAAGGTTTATATGTATAATAACATCCATAAAATAGTGCACCCGTGCGAAGCCGGGGCGGGTCGCTAGTTCGAAATAAGTAGTAAATCTCCGTTTACATGTACAAAAACAGATAATTATATGTAACAACACTTGATACAACTTGAGAGCAGTTTTTATAAAACTTTTACATATTTGTTCATTAAAAATTTACACCCAATTTTAAGTTCAAAATAAATTCAACAGAAAATATGTGTTTTAAAAATAAACATGTTTATTTTTCAATATAACGAAAACTAATGAAAGCGCCATCTATGCGCCGCGCGTGGAACTCGGTGAGCAAGCACGTCGCGGAGAGTTTCCAGAGATGCACCGGGCGACACTGCGTCTACGCCAAGCGGTTTGGAATACACATCGCTCGCGCCTTCGAACGAACACTCGGATCCGAATTTAGCCGTTATGGGAAATATTTACATTTCCGTTTTAATACTTTTATCTCACGAGCGCGGAGAAGCCAGGAAGTGAAAAAAAACTTATTAACCATTCTTCCAACCAGTCAATTTCCTTGAATAAAACATGGGTGAGCTCGCTTCATCGTCGGCTTCATCTTTGCCCCCTGGCTAGATGCTGGCCAAGAGCGATCCCATTTTTAATAAAAAAAAAAAAAAATGAACGTCTCCTTAATGTAAAGTGCTCTCCTATTAGTTCCAGAACTTTTTATAAATCGCAGCGCCCTAACTTATTTGTATAAAAGGCACTAGATTTTAATCTATGGACCACCTCCACTGCACCTACCAAAATTTTATTCAACATTTGGTCTTACGGATCTTCGAGAACCTTATGTTTCAATTTGCCATTTCAATCAATCAATCAATCAATCATTTATTTTGCTAAAACATAAGTACACAAAGTTGGTACAAAAAGTGACATGTCAGTGGTACCTAATAATTTTAGGTACTTATATGAATGTGTTCCGCCACAATATGACGTGCAAAACTTACACTAAATTATAGCCTAATTTTACAATAAAATTCAATATTTATAACAAATACAACTTAAATACTAATTATTATAATACACAATTATCCAATATTTATGTCCGAAACCTAGCTCAATTTTTCAAACTTTGGTACTTGGTATTTTTATCGCTACGGTAAATGCAGCATAAATACCAATAATTAAGGTGGCAGGAATTCCATAGTGGTGATTGGAGGTAAGATACGTCATAAAAAGACCCTTGATCAACTCCTTTGAAGAATCTATTCTCTGTCGAATTAACGACTCAAAAATTGATCCAAGTTTGTTTATCCCTCACTAACATCTTAAGTTCGATAGCGAAGGGACTACGTCAGTACAACCCGTTTACTAAAAGTTTGGACCTCTCTGGTATGTGACGCCTCTCACGCGAGTTCCAAACTTTTAACCACCTATACAAGCCGCTAACACACGGGTTGTATTGAGGCCTAAAAGGAAATAAACGCCGGTAACCTTCATGTGAGTTTACACGTTTTTATTTAGAAGTCAATTATTTAGGATAGCCGTGAATAGAAGGGGTGGACAGGTTAGACCGGTGAATTAATTATGTCCTAATTAACCACCTCCTGCTGGAACTAGTTTGTATTTTATGGCGATAGACGGGTAATGTTAACCGACACGATAGTGTATGGAGTACTGCCCTCTTTTCGTACTTAAATGAAGCACATTTGATGAGTTATTTGCTTATGTATTTCCTGTAAGGGAAATATCCTGTACGGGAAGTGCTTTTATTTAAATTGCCGGTAATGGTTTTTACAAATGTTTTGTCCTGAACAAAATTCCCAGCACAATATGCAACAGTTTGACTGGGGGATTTACCTATGTTTACGATTGATTCATACAACATTTTGAGATATAATCCTAAGCCATTTACTCTAATTCATCTGATCAATAATTCACAAGACTTTTCAATAATTTTAATTCATAAGACTTTTTTTTCAATATATTTCAGTTGATCAATGGTACTGTAGTCAACGGCTAAGGAATCATAAACTTATGGCCAAATTTCTGAAAACAGAAAGTAGTCAAATTCAGAAGCGGCATCTTATTTTAAATCACCGAGAAAACTAAATTATTTGAGATTAGTAGTTCTATTAAGTCGAAGCCACTTGATCCCAAAACCTGTGGTATTGTTTATGACGCATATTAAAAATCATCCACATCTAAACGTAAGGTTATTAACCTTTAACTATAACAAACTTCTAAAAAAAACACAGTATACTTCTAAAATAGACACAAAAATAGCAGAACCGATAAAACAGATAAAGAAACCCTATATAACAAACTATTTACCTCAAATGTAAATAAACCTTGCAGAGTTCAGTCACTGCACACACTTCAATCGAACAAAGGCTGTATTTGAACTCAAAACACAATGTAACTAGCAATTTAATCCGATAACCAACTTCACAACTTAAACAACGATTCCAAACGTAATTACAAGTGGAAAGAGCTCGCACGGTGCAATATGCGTCATTGCTATGACAACACTGTGGACATTTTTCGCTCCAAAACGAACGCATGCGCTTTACGATATACAACCTTTTTAATACCACTTTGTCAATGAGATTTCAACCCTATGGGATTAACAAAAGGATCATTCTTGTTGTGGAACAAAATTGACTACTTAGGGTCGCGTGCTCTGCCCCACGCAATTCGATTTTGATAGTAGCCTGCGGTAGCAATTTTCCTTTATTATAAATATGTAGGTATACGTGAATATATAGTTTGGAGGGGAAATGCTACTCATTTCCTTTATACAAATTTTCTAAGTGTCGATTCGTGAAAATGAAGTCTAATATTCTGGTGAGATTAAGAAGAATTTTGAATGCGTACCTTTTCCAGAATTCAAACTACTGTTCTCTGTTGATAAGGGCACGAGGGCGGATGAAAGACTTTAAAATACTTTAAATAAAACCTTTCTATGCATTTTAATGAGATGTTGAAAAAATACAAATCCTGGAAGGGCCGAGGGTTCGAGAAGGGACGTACCCCTGGGGTTTGGAAATCATAATCGAGTTAAGATAACACTGTCCTAGTAATATACTCATCTTTAGGTTCAATTTGTATAATCAGTAGGTATTTATACCTTCAGTACTGCAACAAGGAACTAGGACATTACTACAATAATAGTAGACACAACACAAAATACTATCATACAATAATAGTAGTAACAATTGATTTACAAAAGAAGCAAAGTTAAACGTCCCCGGAGTTGCAAGCGTTCATAGGCTACGGTGATCTGGCAGGAATAAAAAAATATATTTTCGAAGATACCCGCGGGCAGTCAGCATAAGTATATCTTTTCTTTTAAACTTTGTAATATTAATCCTGCCCGGGCTGCCGGTGGTCTTCACATTTCGTTAGGCTTTTTCAGAACAATTATGTCTAAGCACAATCAATCATGATCTAAATCAGCGTAATACTTACGTATGGACAATATATGGCTATTTGAATTTCCATTCTTGCTTAGCATATTTTGATAATTGAATACAGTTTCCTGTCTATTTGCGGTTATGGGTAAAAGTTCCACAAACTTAATCTCAATAAAAAGAAAAAAAGTGACAATGGAACTACAAAAACATAAAACTGTTAAGTTGTTAATGAACCAGATTCAAGCGGAAAAGAATATAGCCCATAAATTCCGAATACAATAACACGCTCCCACAATAATAAAATGCGGTTGTTATATTTTTTCGACTAATAAGATGTTATTAAGATAACTTTTTCAATGTTCCGAGTAAATGTAACAGTTCCTTGTAAATCTTGTAATGTTTTTTTGTTTATGATAAAGCAGCTCAACGAAATGCACTTCGAAATGCCATAACATTTCAACATCCTGTGTTTGTGGTTTTAAGTTTTGGCCTTCGTTCGATGACGTTTTTAATGTTTATGTTTGGAAGTACTGGCGCAGTATATCAGATTATGAATAAAAATAATAATGGCCACTTACAACTGAATTAATAGCGTGGAAGTACTTCAACTGTAAAAAAATATCATAAAATGATTTTATTATATTATATTGCCGCGTAATTTATTTGCAATTTTAGCGCCTCAGTTGCTTTATGAAAATCGGTTTACTCAATTTGGATTAAATATTTGAGAAGGTAAATATGGAGTTCCACCAGTAGTGGTAATTGCTCAGTTTAATGTAGAAAAGCGTGGGTAACTCATTACAGAATATATGAACATACGTATATACGGCCTAAAATACATAAATATATAGATGGTAACCGTACCAGCTATGCTAGCACAACTTACTGACAAATCGTATCTCGCGCGACTCAGCGATTCCTGTCTCGCTCGAACTGTGCGGGTTTGAAAGAGGAGGGTAGATTTTTCTCTACTCGCGTCGCGTCGCAGCGGTAGCTGTGCTAGCCCCCCAGGTAGCAACAATATTATGATCAGTGTTGCTAGGGCTCTTAGGGCGAAAATTACGTTTCTTTTCATGAAAAGTTACATTTTTGATGCAAAAGTTACATTTTTTATATTTTTCATAATTACTTTCGTAACGTTCGATTTTAAGAAATGAGTAGCCACATACAACTATAATTCGGCGAGTTCGGCGACAGAATTACGCCAGTCTGATGAGCGGTATCTCGAATGTCATACATAGTTGCAACAGACGGACAGACAGGCGTACCACGTAGGCTCTTTTGTCACCTTTTCTGTATGAAAGCCTGTAAATTGTCTCGCTTGGTCCCGGTTAGATACAATTGACCTTTCTTTTTAAATAGTTTCATTATTCTCAAAGTTACAAAAAATTCCTTTACAACAGAAGTTACTTACATGTTACGCGAGCTGGTCAAAAGTTACGAAAAATGTAAGAAATGTAACCATCTGGCAACACTGATTATGATAGGAAGGCTGTAAGCATGACGAGATACATCTTAAGAGTTAGCGTGATGATGAAATTGCAAGGCTAAAATAACTCGCCGACTAGAAAGTCTTCACCCAACTAGTCCACTCCCGTCGAAAAGAATAGACAATAGAATTGTTTTATGTGCCCAGAAATATCCCTCACTGGGACATGACGGCTTAAGCAATTCCTGGATCCCACCCTAACCCTAATATCTTTAATTATTCATATATGACAACAGGACAACCGCATGTAGATTTATAGATATTCTCGTCCCTCCACGGCATAATGATACTACAAAAACCGTCATTACACCTAACAGACGTACGCGCACGTAATTATGGACATTCATAGACACGTAGCACATTCTAAGGAGGTCGTGCAATATTAAACCTTTGGTCATTGCAATAGGGTGGTTGGCAAATTGCAGATACGAAGGGTTATAAGGGTAGGGACCACCCTGTGGAAACGTGCGGTGAATAACATATCAGCAAAGGGTTGAAGTATTGTTATAGGCGAATATTTGAAAGTTACAGGAGCTAAGAATTTAGAGTCTATCGTGTTTTGATTTCATATGCTTTATGTTTCTTTAAATATCGTATTTGTATGATTCCTCTTCTTCGTCGATTCCTCAAGGCTAATGGTCGTGACCACCAGAGGAACAGTTCTTTACCACCGCTCTCCAAACTCTTATATTTTGGGCTAGTTGTTTTGGCCCCTGATGTTGACGCCCGTGGCATCGTGGATTGCATCTGTCCATCGTGTGGGTACTCTACATCTGCTCCTCTTTCGTTCAATGTAGTCAACCACTATCAATTTTTGCTGATTTGTTTGACTAAACTATGCGTTATTACAGAAGTTACAGCAGATTACTTTTTTTTTCATTTATAAAGCTCTAAATTAAATATGTACCTATAATATTCAATTTATGTATTAAGATCAAAGAATAAATATCTTCATGAATGTTAAGTATAATATTATAACCATACATACTTTAATTAGGAAAACATCTACAACATCTACTTACTGGGCAGGGCAGGCACGACGAACTAAAATGAGCCTTATCCTCCAACACAAGAGCACGCCACTTTGCTCGGTCCTACGCTATTTTTCGCCAGCTGGTACCAGTTCCAGCTCATGTAGATATCGGCTTCCAAAAACCCTTCAAGCTGTCCGGTGTCAGCTTGTCCGGTTAACATTTCTAGGATACAAGACTAAATTACAAAATTGAGCTTACGCTAACTTTTCTACTCTTACATTTCCTGCTTATAGTTGAAAGATTGCCAAATTGCCAATAGCCTACTTGAGTAGATCAATGTCGCCCAGAGTAGCTACATAATACAAAAGTTTCTAAATAGTAATGATACGAGTATGTGGTGTAAACGCTATTGAAGTAACTCGGCTTTCACTAAACAACAATGATAGGTTTTTTGCCAAATCGATCTCTCTAAGAATTTTATTGCGTTAGACATAAAAACCTTTTGATTTGCATTTTGATGAGGTCTTTGTTGGGCTTTCCCCACATCATAACGAGAAACCTAAAAGGCGAAAGTTGAGCGCATTATTATACGGCGACCATATAATTGTTGTACGAGTACTTCACTCAGGTAATTTGCCATTTTATTAACATTTCGCACTATCACCCACTCAGTAGCCCTGTTATTATATTTTATTATTTGCTCTGGAAGACGCTTGCGCCGTCTGACAGAATACTTAAACCCAGTTATTATGAACTGTCCAAAACAATTTACTAACTCAAGATTACATTACTTCGTTTGAATGCTTTGAAAAGTAATAACATTTCTAAATAAATAACTATACAAGGTGTAACAAAACTAGTGAGGATCCGTTTAAGGGCATATTCGGTATCGTGTTCGGTATTAGGAAAAAGTAAAATTTTTTTTGACGCAATAAATTTTTGGCCTTTGTATGGACAGTTGGCTGACTTGGACAACCTGCCCAATAAAAAAAAAAATTTCGCGTCAAAAAAAATCTTCTACTTTTTCCTAATCAGAACACGATACCGAATATGTCCTGAAAAGGATCCTCACTAGTTTTGTTACATCCTGTATACCTAACCTAATAAACCTGAGTAACGTCAATATGCAACCTTTGATGCAAAGCCGGTTCTAAAATAATAATTTAAGGTCGTCAAGGGCGGCCAAATATCACTGAATCTCATGTTCCTAAGATTTGACAGGTTCTTTCTTTATTGAAGTCTAAAATATTAGTCCTATTCTTTATTTCACTGTCGATTACAAACTACGGGCATCAAATCAGGCGCGAGTAATTAGTAATTACTAATTACTCGTGCCTGATTGATGCCCGTGAATTTAGCAGACACATGAATTTAGTACGCAAGCGTACTTTAGCCCTTTTAATAAGTACATTTTGAAAGTAAAAACCTCATGTTAGTTTATAGGAATAACTGTAAACGCAAAATGCGTAAAGTGAAATCGATGATGCCACGGATAAACGCATCCGCGTCGGCGCGACAAAGTGCTGTCGCGTCGCGAGAATATTAACATCCCACCGCGCGACAAATGTCGCGATAAGGAGTCCGTTGCACAATAAAAGGTTAAGGTGACCATGATTATCGCGCGTTTTAGGAAATGATGTAAACTTGAAAAGGAGTGATGTGGTTTTGATTTGAAATATAGTTATATATCTTGCCGAGGACATCAGATGTGGTGAAAAAACTTTTTAGTGAAGTTTTTTTATGACAAGTCGGTGGCAAACAAGCATACGGCCCGCCTGATGGTACGCTGTCACCGCATCCTATGGACGCTTGCAACTCTAGGGCTGTCACATGCGCGCTGCCAATCCTTAAAAAATGTATACACTCCTTACCAGTTCCTTTTTGGTGAAGTGCAATAACAATGTCAACAAAGACTTTGTCAATAAACGTTTTTTGTACCTACTTTATCGGTCCCCAAAGGTTGCGCTACGTTCATGTTCAGGTACATTCAACATAGCAGTAGCGCAAGCGAGAAAGCACCAACAAGTGCGATCCCAATTTAGTTGGAAAAAGTTGATAACGTAATTTCCAGTGTGACCCGAGTAATACACGTGTGAGACACGTGGTTGTGTCGCCCTATCATATTCATGACAACATGCAAACATTAGGTGTACGTATATTAATAAAAGACAATGGTACTGTAGGTACCCAAGCTAGATTAATGCGTAGCTAACGGGATCAAAGAAACAATGTGTATATAATATTAATAACAGTTTAAATTATACGGAAATTCAAACATCAGAAGCTCGAGCTATTTATCATTTTGACTGCTGGTTTTGGAATGTTCATTTCAGAAGGTAATATAATAAAGAGATATGAAACCAGTCATTTTTGTATGTACCAAGAATTAAGTGACTATGCAAAACGTTTTCGTATCAGTCTACTTCACCCAGCATGTTATTTTTTTTCCACTATACTTGAAAAAATGACATGCAAGTTGGTATATTATATCCTCGCGTAGCGTGAAATTCGTCGCGATGCGATCACGTCCACTACAGATACGATCCGAAAACGCGACAGTAATGTTCGGCTTTCTCCAGATGATAAAATTTTTATGTCCCTTTTGACATACCGCTTTAAGGATGGAATCGTGTCCCAATTTCGGCCTATAATTGAAAATGGCTAATGAGAAAAGAAATTTTTATGCCCGTTACCGTTACATATAAGCTGATAATTGGATGATCGTGTCGACATGCTATCGGATTGATATGACAGTTTTTTAAATCAATGTGGGAAACTTCGAATTAAGTTCAATTACCTACATTAAATTGGTAATGGACAGACTATACAGACTATATAGACTCCAGTGGCCTACCCGACTGGGAAAGTTATAAAAAAGACAATTAAAAATGTTCTCATTCTGATAGTTGGAAACGGGAAGTGTCAAATGAAACCATCCAGACCCCAAACGTGGGAATCATTTGACACTTAATTCCAAGCAGTTTAGTGATGACACGGCCAAAGATATCAGGGGTCTATGATGGTCGCATGATAGCGTGATAAACAACAAGATAAAGCAACTGTCACTTTCTGATGTCATTTGATAGAAAGTGACAGATGCTGTATCTTATCCTTTATCATGCTATCGTGGAACCATAATGTGAGGCCAGTACCAGCAGTTATACACATAGAAAATTGCAAAACACTATAAAGCTTACATGGTCATTTACATTAGAATTACGATTTGAAACGGGATATTTACCATGTATATTTGTATTCATGTATTTTCTGTTCCCGGAAATAACTCGGGTATTGATACTGTGAGTGTGGTGTGTCGTGACCGTAATCGAGTTTCAAGTGACAAGGCGGACGGTGGTAGTGACGGTGACACTGTGGGAAAAAAGCGAACCAGGAAGAGGGTAGATCGCTATGGTGTGTGGGTAGACCAAAACTAAAACTCGCAGCACGTCATTTAATCCTTGATAATGGCACTTGCAACAGTGCCGAAATATCGGGATCTCAAAAATACAAATATACATGGTAAATATCCCGTTTCAAATCGTAATTCTAATATTGCAAAACACTGATGACGGAAGTTGAATCCGAATCGGACTAGCGAAATGCATAATGCAGTAACAGTAGGGGCGGATACCTGCTTTAAAATCATATTTCTCTTCAGATGTCTTTCAAGAGAGTGTCCTGCCTATTATGTTAAATTATCCGACAATGACAAACAGTTATGATCATGGAAACACCTACGGTTTCGGAATTATTCATTGGCTGAGTCTAAACCACCATCTCTTCTGTTTAGTTTAGACAGTAGAAATGGTTCGTATAAATCAAGACTCATACTTATGGACGTTGTAAAGATGACAAAGTATCAGTTTATTCACCGGTTGCATCCATTGTTTAAACTTAGGTAAAGGCCTCAAAGCATTTTAAGGCCATTTATATTTAGTATTCGAATGCTCTAAGCAAACAACAATAAATATTTCAATCGATATGGCCACTAACAGTTTAATGCCTTCTGTTAGCTAATTGGTAAGTAAAATCCAGTTCTATAGTTCACAAGTAAACGAAAGGTTGACACTAGTGTAACTTATTCTGCGGCCCTGGATACAATCAGCTAGTCGGCACAATTTCTTCACAATTCCACCCGTTATTCGAAAATAACGAAATTGCAAGTCCGTTGGGATCCCATGAAGATTCAGCTGAGTAGATGCACCGATTGCACGAGGCGAAGAATCGAAGCCTTTCTCTCAGTAACAAATGAGTCGGGATGCGACGTGATTTACTTATTCAAATCCGATCCCTCTGATGCCGGTCACGTCTTCGGTAATTGAGGCACGAACTAAAGGTGTTGCTGATCTGTGATTTCTAGCTTTACACTAGTTATTAACTCGTGTATAAGCATAGGATTAGGATTGTGAAAGCTTGTATTTGCATATTTGTTGTTCGAATAATAGGTTTATGGCGACTTAATCATTAACTGATAGCCTTTTTCTAAGGACTTCTTTATATATCTAAAATTGTTTACCGTTTACTATCACAAATAAACATATATTTACTAGCGTTTTCCCGCGACTTCGTCCGCGTGGAATTCTTCTATATCGTACCTCCATCCCAAAAACTTCCGTATAAAAGGGGTTAAACGGGGTCCTTTAGGGGATGATTTCCGGAATAAAAGCTATATCCTTCCTCGGGACATGAACTATCTCTATGCCTAATTTCATCTTAATCGATTCAGTAGTCTAAGCGTAAGGAGGCGACAGACTGCCAGTTCGACAGACAGTCAGTTGTTCGTTTTTATAATATTAGTAGTATTAATATGGATATTTGCTGCAATCGTCACAACAAGAAATAAGCAATAATAGAAGAGGTATAAACAATACTTATGATAAACGAAAAGTAAAGGAAGGCATGTCCATAATTGCCTAAATTGCCTCCCAAAAAGAAAACGGCTGTACGTTTTTTCCCTAACCACATAACCAATTACCCTTTGAAGTTCACAGGTTACCAATACCATATTTCCTTGTTTAATGCAACGCAATTTTCACAGCAATTGATTATTTCGAAATCCTTGTACCCTGTAATATTGTCAGTGGAGAAGTAACACCCGAGGCACTCCACACGTACTGATGAGCGTTGCGTTGAAGTGATTGCTTAAAGTTCAGTCACGGCGCGGATAATTTGCAAGTTTTGACATTTGATTGTACGATCGCATTGTAGATAGCGCGTTAGAATTGTTGCCTTCCGCCTGAGGTGCTCCGAAGACAAGACACCCAACTGATTGCAGGATTTCTCCATGAACAGTGGGTTAAGGTGTATTAAATTAGATATCGACAGTGTTGAAATTGAATAACAATTCTGATGAAACATGCACATTGTGTAACTCGTTGAAGTGCAACGCTAGGAGATATGCACATATCTACTACCAATGATACTTTGAAAAGATACAAGCCGATAAAATAGGTACCTCAAGTCACCTTCTGATAACCAAAGAGAAGTATGTAAATTCCTTTTCAATGTGTTATGCAAAACATGGGATTCACTCTATCAGGATCCTGATGCTAGTTTGAGATTTTTCCATAGTAGGTAATCGATTGTCTTGTCATCATCTCTACATAGAAATGTCTTCTTGTTTCCCACAATATCCACTTCTCAGCTGCAATGGCGCCTACACAAAATGTATCATATTTGTATTTCGTTTACAATTCCCTATTCCAAACAATAGAAGGTCTGGTGGGCCCACGTGTCGGCCCAATCACCGTGTCCTGTCATTACGCGCTCGGCAACTGGTCTTTGTATAAGCCCTTGCAAATACTACATTATGTGATTAGGACGTTTGAAAGGGCTCCAACCCCAGCCTTATTAGCATTAAAACGAAAGGGTTGCACATTTAAAGCCTGACAAATCGATGTAGTTTAATTTTTAACAAAAAACAACTGTTAGTGTTTATGTCGCTCGATCAATCATGGAGAGTTGAGATGCAAAATATATGCAGTTTCTGTTGATCAATGGGGTTCAAAATGGGCAGATGAATAATCGTGATCTAAGACCGTGTCGAGATTTATAATACAGAATGTTTATCGTTTTTCCGTCACGTTTGTTTGTTTCTGTAACAATGTCGGAAGACTCGGAAGCCATGAATTCATATAAAATGTTCTTAGAACTGTAAAGAAAAACACATTCTAACACTGCTTAAATAAAATATCTTAAGTACAGAGCCTAATAGTTAGTTGGTAGTGACCCTGCCTACGAAGCTGGAGGTCCCGGGTTCGAATCCCGGTCAGGGCATTTATTTGTGTGATGAGCACGAATATTTGTTCCTGAGTCTTGGACGTTTTCTATGTATTTAAGTATATACTTCTCTATATAAGTATCTATATCGTCGCCTAGTACCCATAGTACAGCTTTGCTTTGTTTGAGACTAGGTCGATTTGTGTAAGATTGTCCCCAAAATATTTATTTATTTATTTAATAGATATATACTTAGGTACATATTTATTTATTTATTATATACTAACAGTGGTTATTACGGAAATTTTGTCAAGTTTAACATTGCGGAGTTCGATCGATTGAACAGCGAGTATAGGCGGATAGGGAAATTAGTATATGGTCTGGTATTTATTTGCCATATTTGATAGTAACATATAAAGTAACGCCTCATTGATTCTGATTTTGTAGGACTTGAAAGTGGGAACATGTGAATTCTGACAAATATCATGGGTGGAATACTATCCCAAGCTCAATTATTTCCATATTATAACTGGGAAGAAACCGGTTATTAGGGTTGGCCGGTGGTGGCACATTTGCCCGACGCGGGCGCACTGTTACCGTTACAAACAGCTGACTCGCGAAACAATTAACATGTTGCGCAGTATTGCTATTCACCACCTGTCTCGACTCATCTCCCCAATCGTTTCTAGTATAACCTGAGCTCGCAATTCTTGCAGAAAGGTCAGACCTATGCCTACAGATTTTCGAGGTTGCTGGTAAGCATTGTGAATGTCTGCCTTTATCCGCTGCTTCTAATGGGAAACACCTGCTTATTTGTGTGGGATAATGAATTCTATGTTTCAAACATGGTTTATGATGACTATAGTCTACCTATTCGTATGAATTACGAAATTGTTTGCCTAAAGTACAGAATCATGTGATTAAGAGGTTTGAAAATCTAAACCACCGTTGACATAAAATTGACAATTGTACGGATTTTACGGCTCCACTTTTTTAGTCAATCGTCGAATGATTCTAAAATGAGGAATACGAAAGATATTTAATTTACAATTGGCTATTTGGTTAATTCGCTTATATGGTTCCATTCGAACCAGTTAATAAAGACGATCAAATGTTTGTATGGGACCAACTTAATTAGAGCTACACAAAAGACGAAAATGAGAGGCAAAGTTTTTGACCATTGAAAACACTCCATACTGATTGACAGCGAAATGTGACGTCACAGTTCTATAGTCCCGTTGCATAGGAAAATGTAATTTGCCGTTTTGGCCGTGAAATATTGCGTTTATGGACGTAGTTGCCGTACAATTTATTTTTTGTTGAAACATAAGAATTCTATTAATAATTTCCAATTTTCATTTGGATATAATTTTGATTCATTCGTCTAATGTACTATTTATGTGTAATGATAATTTGAAGGTTTTTATATCCATTTAGCGATACTATGTTAGAAATTTTAACATGTGTCAAATACCCAATAAATCAATTTTAGTAGTGTACCTCTACGTACAGTAATTTGGAAGTATTTACTACTAAACGTACAACTATTACATCAATTATACCGCTACCCATCGCCTTGTAGACCTTTGACATTTCATTTTAATGGCATTCTATAGAAAGTCAATTTTATATTGCACGTTAATTTCAACGTTATAAACTAGAAAAAAATTTATCTAATTAAAAAAATATATGTTTGGGAACAATCTTACACAAATCATCTTAGTCCCGAACTAAGTAAAGCTTTTACTGTGGGTACTAAGTGACGAAATCCATACTTATTTAAATAAATATATAGTTAAAGACATAAAAAAAACATCCAAGACTAGGGAACAAATATTCATGTTCATCAGACAAATAAATGCCCTGATCGGGATTGGAACCCGGGACCTGCAGCTTCGAAGGCAGGGTCAGGGTCACTACCAACTAGACTAAAGCGGTTGTCAAAATTTGATAGCTATATGTAGTCCAACACTATCTCGGTAGGTAGTTACATAAACTAAGCCTGTTATTTAGAGATGCAAATAAGCATTATCTGTGGAAGTTCGCCGGGTCGACGGGATTATGCTAGGGAGCCCATATCGCACAATCCTCCCTACACCCTATAGTACTCAAAGAATTAAATTTGCAAAAGCGACCTTGTTCCTCGTTTATACAGTATATTTTTCAAGATCACGTCATCGAATAATGAGAGGTTCCGAAAGTAATCAATCGGTATGCAGTGTGGGCGTCACATTGTTTGTGCTTGAGTGTACTTAGGAGAATTGTCTTGTTTTGCGTATTGAGTGGGTACTTGAGAGCGAGATGCTCAAGTACGCCACTTATTTTATACATTTTAATAAAATAACACTTAAAGGTACTTGAATATAAAAAAGAATACAATCATTATCAGCTCCCCGCTATAAAATCTTATGAAGACTAAAGTCTTGCTTTATGGGCAGTCCTTTATCTATTAAGATAAAGTATGTTTCATTTCACAGGTTTATTTTCCTATAACTTTGGTGCCAATGTGTAAATGAAGAGTAACAAAGTATGGCCGGTATAACCAATCGTCTCAGGTAACTAACCATTTCAATTATGTATGTATTTAAGCAATTCTTAGTACATAATAACAGTTTAAAAAAATATACATTTGACACAAGTATAAAGCCTTACACTCATCCCTATAAAGGATCCCTTCCAGCTAACCTTCAATATAGGTAAGTAAAGATATTTTATTTTATAAGTAAACTTATAGACAAAAACATTGTTTTTAAGTTTTGTTAAAAAATGTATATGCTCAGAATAGTATAAAAGATGTTAAAAATAAAACATGTCCAGTGCATTAAGGTTGCATACTACAGGCGTGCAAACATTATTCGGGAGCGACATAATGAAGCCGATTATAATAATAATTCAATGTATCCACAAGATTAGCAAAATTTACAAAACAATGTCAAGGTAGTCTAAATTATAATAATAATAATAATACACACGGAACTGTAATAATAATAATATGAAATATTGTAAAAACCTAGCCCAAGGCGAAAAGTAAATAAAGAGAATAATATGAAATGTCAAAAACAACAATTCATTAATAAAAAAAATCAAATAAGGTCCAAATATTTTCTTACACTATAAAAGCATTTGTGCAGAAACCAGCCAGTCATTTTGTTACTCTTATGCGGAGTTAAAAACTGCTCATCTATTTAGGCCATTTTCTGTTTGAATTGACACGTATCTTGATATTTTCTCAAGAACAGGACTATTGCGACCCTATGTCATAAATTTTAAATGTATTTTTTGTTTTTTTCATTAAGAAATATCGTTTCATACATAAGTCCAAAACGACCGTTTTCGAACCAAAAACGGCTTTTTTCCACTTAAATTCTACTACACACAATAAAATAAAACAAATCCTATGTCACTATCTAAAACTTTTACAAAGTCATCGTGCCCTGTAATCACTTTGTATTACGTATCAATACTTTTGTCCTAATTTGAAATCAAAACATTTTAAAACTTATAAGGGCTCTTAAAACTATAACATTCTCAAAGACATTATACAACTTTAGGGGACGTTAAACAAAGTTTTCTGTCAAAAATCTACTGTACCTACTAGTTTTTTGACAGTTCTTTATGGAACGCCACGCCAGCTGCTGATTTGTCAAATATTGTCGATGCAATCTGCTAGAGCAGGACAGACAGTCATAAGTTATGAATAGGTAAATTAATATTTAAGGGGGCTCCCATACCATTCACGTATTTTTTTGCCGTTTTTATGTACGGAACCCTTCGTGTGCGGGTCCGACTTGCACTTGGCCGGTTTTTTTTGTCACAAGTGCACATAGATATTTTCGATGTTGACTATACCTACCTAATCTGCCTATAGTACCCACACCACTGAGATAGATTGTATTATAAGTATTTCCGTGCAGTAATCCCGGCCCTTTGCACCCTGAAAGCGATCGGATGCGCTAACGATGCTCATTACGGTCTACGGCTTCATTAGAACCGTCCCCATCAGATTACCCTTCTGACCGTATGCCACGTGATAGTATTGGTGAAGCGTGTCGGTTACTCTCTTAAGAAACGAATTAGCTAGCTTAATACCGATCGTTCACTTAGTCGGTTTAGAAACATGCACTTGCACACCAAATCGACAGATTTCAAGCTATAAAAAGCGTTTTTTTTTTTGCTTAAATTCTACACACAATGGTATCAATAACTGGTTCCGATACCATCTCAAACTTGAATAAAATAATTTTAATCATAATTTGAGAAGGCCTAAAATGAACGGAATACAAATCATATATATATTAGGTTCCCCGTTATGTCATGGATAAACGTTTCATAGAATGTATTATTTCGCAGATTTCTAACAAACTTTTTTTCAGAAACCGTTAACTTACTTTTTAGGCACAACTAAAAGGTCAAAAAAAGGTTAAGAAAAAAGGGTAAAGGTGTAGAAGCTTAGGCCTACCAGAAAAGTAGGTTACGTCAGAACTGCTTTTCTATGAAATCAAGATTCTGCGAATCATCAATCCGATGAAACGTTTGTCTGCAAAACAATGGTTTACCACTAGTTTATTTCTTTGAACTGACCACTATTAGTAACCGCACCGTCTGATTGCAGCGCAACATGTAGCGAATTTAGATAGTAATCGATTTCGTACTCGAAACTCATTGCCTTAATTGTTCTATTAAAGACGATCGTCAGTCAATTTCTCTCACACGGTTTGTGATCAGATCAGATTATATATGTAACAATAGGCTGAGATACGCGTCATACTCGTGATCGGGTGCTGTTTGTGGAGTCCGGCCTGTTCATGCTTGCTAGGACATAGTGACTACGTTAATACTAGTGTCTTTTTATAGGGGATTGACGAGAGACATCATCCTGTTGTGGATTCGTTTTTATTATCAGTGACTTAGAGACCATATACATCTCTAACAATATTAAATTAATTTTAATTTTGACGCTCAGAGACCATGTACATCTCTGGGATATTATATTAATTTCATTATACTCCTTGTTTAATCTTGAGACCTTATACATCTCTAACTTTACTGATGTTGTAATATTTGTAATAGATAACTTTGCAAGTTTATCTTCACTGTATGACATTAATTTTGCTATAATTGTAAACTCGAAATTATTATTCCTTCTTGAACTGTAAATTAATATTCTGACATGAAAAATGTATTACTTATTATAGTCAGACTTTCTTAAATTGTAAATTAATATTTTGACATGTAAAAGTGCCCTTGTGGCCTATTTGCAGAATAAATATTTGTATTTGTAATAAAGACGCCAGTACATTTATATAACAAGGGTAATCAGATTTCTTTGTCTATTCCTAGCTTTTGTCTTCAATTTCATCCTTATCGAGTTCTATTCTACGACACGTTGATTACACTCCAAATGAAATTGCTATCTCATGTTTCACAACTTTAGGATGATTTTCTTAAATATTTTCCTTGGGTTCACATTTTAAATATTAGGTGTTCGTGCCGTGTCCATACGACACGAATAAAAACTATAATACCTAGGTAGATAAACTTTCCATTTATTCAAAATCAGAAATGTTGACACGAAAAATAAGATACAAACCAACGAGTCACAATATTTAACGAATTCAAGGAATCGTATTCAGATGTGCTAAGTTTAGTCGTTATCAAACATAGTAAATTTAACGGAATATAGACTTAATACTTAGCATCAGTGATTTATGCGCGTACTAAGTGTTATCTTACACACGCCAGCCATATATTTAAGGAGGTAGGGTGACTCACATAAAGCAGAGGACATTAAATGCACTTGCACCGAATATTAACTGCACTACCTACAAATGCATGCTGGAAGTGGTAAGCGAATAAGTGATAATAAGGTCCAAGATTGGTCCGTACAATTCTGAGGTTGGCCTTAACGATTATAATCGTAGTTGTGTATTAGCGGTTTTTTTAAAGGGATTATAATATCTAAATATATATACATAAATTAATTTGCCGTCTTAAATTTTATACCGGACCCTCAAACATCCTTGGTCACACCTAATACCAAGATTTGTCATAAGACCTAGTTAGTATAAATATAGATGTATTTGGGTGGATCAACTATTCTTTGTCGGTGACCCCAGTTCTGCTACGGATAGCTTCATTCCTAATTCTATCACGCAGAGAAACCCCGAGCATAGCTCTTTCCATTGCTCTTTGGGTGACCTTGAGCTTTCTTATGAGGCCCATCGTTAGCGCCCATGTCTCGGATCCATATGCCTTCAAAATTGCGAGACTTAAGTGGCAGTGGGCAGGGCACATTGCTCGCAGGACTGACGGTCGATGGGGCCAGAAACTACTTGAGTGGCGTCCACGCACCGGAAGACGAGCTGTCGGTAGGCCTCCGACAAGGTGGAGTGATGACCTGGTGAAGGTCGCGGGAATCCGGTGGAAACGAACGGCACAGGACCGGTCTAAATGGCGAGCCTTGGGGGAGGCCTATGTTCAGCAGTGGACGTCTTTCGGCTGAAATGATGATGATGATGATGATGAACTATTCTTTGTTGTTCGTTACCATGGTTACGTCTCCTGAGTCACTCTTTAAAACCGTGATTACCAAACATGAGTTTTAGCGATGAGGATAAATCCATTTGGACATGGGTCATCTCTTGAGCATGCTTGAAGTCCATATTATAAACATTTTTCTAAGAAACTCGGTTATTGTTGTCTCCTCGCTGACGGGACAGAATAACAACAAGAAAAAGTTGATTGACCCATTTTATAAATTATTACTGAACTTTATTTTGCCTCTTCTTGAAACTGTAGAGCCGCAACGAATCACCCTTGCACAACAAGGGTGCATCCACGTAAACGGGGGTGCCACCCCATTGGGGTGCAAGTAGGCTCAACCGGGCCGTCGCTAAGATAAATGTGCATTCATCGACTTAATTAAGGTGGGGGAGTAATTAATAATTTCGTTGCCATGGTATTTGCATCTTGGAGTTATGGTGTAGGTATTTTGCATAAAAACTCTAAAGCATTTATAACTTTACGTATGGCTGTAACTTTACCGCTTAAGGTAATCTCAATCAATTTTAGTGCATATTTTAATTCGAATTTTGTAACCTATTGTAACTTATGTTTCTTCTTTAAAAAGTTTTGGGTACTAGAAAAGTCACCATAACCAATTTTTAGTAAATATTGACATTGTGACTTACAAATAATGAAAACAACATAAATCTACCCCTAACAGAACGTTTCGTTGATGAGTTATTTCAATCAAGGGTTAGCCTTCCTTAGCGTGCCCGATCGGTAATTATGATGATATTAATAAAACAACTGTTATGCTTCGTTAGCCCGTTTTATTAGGGATACGAACTGGCCACTCAGATTATTAAGGGATGCTATAAAATAATGCTAAACAATGTTTTTAGTGGCAGATGGGATAACTTTAAAGGTTTAACCGAGGTAAATAAATAAAATAAAATAAATAAATATTAGAGGACAATCTTACACAAATCGAACTAGCCCCACAGTAAGCTCAAGAAGGCTTGTGTTATGGGTACTAGACGACGATATATTTAATAGATATAAATACTTAAATACATAGAAAACATCCAAGACTCAGAAACAAATATTCATGCTCATCACACAAATATTTACCCTGACCGGGATTCGAACCCAGGACCGTCAGCTTCACAGGCAGGTGCACTACCCACTAGGCTAAACCGGTCGTCAAACTACAACACAGTCAACTACAGTTAAAGTGAGTAGTTTTGTATATTAACCATTAGGGCAAGGCCATTCCAGTGCAAATGACCCCCTCTAACGCGCGTGATGAGTTTGCAATTCACCATCCCACTCTCTACGGAAGTTCTGCGCTTAATTTCGTAAATGGGCGAATATTCAGCGTTTTTACGGCGGTTATTTTTCGTCATTGTCGTTTCATTAAATATTGTTAAAGGAGACGATGATCAGAGTAAACTTTTGCAAAAAGCGTAAACCAATATCGGGTCCGAGTCTTATTTGATCAATGTTTTCGCCGGTTTATCCCAACTTTGGGTAGTTAATCTTGAGTCGACAATGACTTTAGAAACGAGCGTTTCAAACGCTCGGAGAATCGCCCAAATATATAGTACATTTTAATTGATATTTGGAACACTGGATCATATTGAAAAATCTGTTCAAGACATTTTTCAATATTTTGTTCGGTTATTTCATTACATTGTTTCTTTCTCAGTCCTCAGTAATTTTTGTATAGTGTAATTCAACATTATTTCTTTCACAATTCACACTTGAAGCTAAAACTTCTTTTTTTCATATCTCTGAATGGGCCCTTAATGCCTTAACTTAACTATTGCAATTGAATACAAGAAAGTAATAATATATGCAGGACATATATTATTACTTTAAGGAATAATAACACTCAAAATTGAAATAATCAAATGTAAACTGTAACCTTGCTTTTAAAACGTTAAATAAAAAATGTAATTATCAAAAAGATATGAAAGTTTTAGGTTATTGCAGTTATTATTCAACATAAAAATACTAGCAACGCAAGTAATACTTCAAACGTTTAAGATAATAACAACTCTCCTCGATCACGACTCCCTGTGGTCGAGTCGAGAGTGAAGCGAGTCGATGTCTCAAATTGCGGTCAAAAAACCGCGCTCTGCCAATAACTTCTACCCACACTTAAAACCTACGCAAAACAAAGCTATACCAATTTTTCATCAACACATCACCTTGCAAGTAAAATTGGCTTTACTCGTTTTACCATATTTTAAATCACTTAGGAGATTTGATTTCATACGGTTTTATAGCAAATGCAGGAGTTGTGTTAAGGCGAGGCGAGGTACAATCACAAATAATAATGTATATTATGACTATAAGGAATTGGAGGTAAGGATTGAAGAAAGTAAACAACAAAATGAATGCTAATAAAAAATATCAATGAAAGTACTCCAACACATAAAATAATTAACAGATTCATCTCCGGTCATTTGGTTGATTCCGAATTCCGATCGCGCTAACTTATGTGGACTTACCTGTACGTGCAGTTAAATTATACCTATTTGGTTACAGCAGAAAAATCAATTATTAGACCCCATTTAACTTTTTAAATTTGGCACTAAACTGGTTGACAGAACCGCTTTCAAAAACTTATCAATGAAATTTATATTTCAACGCAGATAATTCCTAACATTAAGTCGTAGTCGGGTCCAAATCGAGTGTTGAGTGCCCGCTGCCAATCACGAGGATCGCTATTTGCGAAGCTTTAGATAAATTAAATAGATATAGAGCCAGACGCAACTGGCAATTTGGCCCAATTAGGACCGGGCGGAGAAAGCACAGATACGATCCTTTCTGTAGGTGCGCGGTTACGATGCCAACACTCCAGTTTGATGGAAACTGTTGCGGTTTTATATTGAAAATGAAAATAGGACATTGAAAAAAAAATTAGGTACCCTTCGAGACGTTTTTAAAATATTAGAGCATTTGCCTTTATATTGTATGTTAGACTATGTACTATAATTTTTGAGATAGCAGAATCTAACTCGGAGACGTATATATGTAGGACTATAGAATATCGGCTATCAGCTAGGTGACTAAAAGAAAATAACAGGCTTAATTTAGACTGAAATAGGAACAGCGAAGGGAAAGAAAAGTCTGGTTTATATAAATGATAGAGCTGATAGAAAGTTCTGTTCTAAGTTTTCTATGTTCAGTTGCATACAAATATGTCCTACGCTAAAAAAATTTTCGTGGGATTGGAAAAATCATGCTACCAGTATACATATACATCACAAAGTATGACGTATTCCGCCGTTTTGTCTCTGTCAATTATATGTTGTAAGAGAGATGAAGGCTGGAGATTTAATTTTGAAAGTTAAATCGCGCCCCAGACCATTATCTATGCAATCGAAACTTTAATAATGGGGACTTGAAACGTGTTAAATAACAATCACAATATTACAAAAACAATATGTATGTATGTAAGAATTTTATTGTACACAATAACAGGTTAAAACAATATACATGTCACATAAGATTAGAGTACAAAGGCGAACTTATCCCTATGAGGAATCTCTTCCAGCTAACCTTTGAGGGATTGAGTGTAGAGTGGGAGAATGAGATAGACAAACTTACACAGTGTACTAAAACTTTTCAATAAGGAAACTTATAGCTAAAACCAGAAGTAAATAAATATATAACAACTATAACATATAATAAATAGATATTATAAATATATACGTATTTAAATTAATATACATAAATATATATATAGTATTCAACCAAATCACAAGTCGTTGGAGAGCCACAATTTCTTAACAACAATAATAAAGTGTACAACATAAATCGAATTAAATGTGCTATTTAATAGTCTTAGATAAGTTTAATATCTAACTATCTATATTAAGGTTTGATAGTTTAAATATACAAGTCTCTCTTGTAAAATACTATCAGAATGTGGTACAGCTTGATGGGTTGAAGTGAACAGCACCAGCGAGCCATTACAAAGCAATCATTCCGCGGACTAAAAGGTCGCAAACAGCCATACAAATAAATAAAACAAACAAAAGACGCACATTTTGACGGTACACCTGAGCGACATGTAAGTGCAATTTACAGCGAGCGCGGGTTCTTTGTGGTACAAGTCACAAAAACTAGAACGGGAAGATCGTAACGAGGGGTGTCGCAGAGTACTATTACACTGGCTCATCCTCCTCGCGTTATCACAGTACAGTTGCATCCTGAAGGATGCCCGGTGTCCGCTACCTTATTCTAGGATTTGGCGTAGGCACTAGTTTTTACGGAAGCCACCTGCCCTTTCAGCCCTAGAGGAAATTAGACCTTATTGGGATTAAGTTTTGTCAACTGAGTGTGCAACTTGAATGTTAGAACTTCTCAAGCTGTCCGAAGGCCTCTAACTTAACTTAACGACGAGATCCATGGCTTAATGTGCCTTCCAAAGCGCTCAGTTAATAATCACTCAAAGCGGTCATCCACGAGTTGACCTGAGCCGACGTTGCTTAACGTCGCATACCGCACGCGGTACGCGGGCGCCGCTGGACCACCAACGCTATGTAGGGTAGTACACTGTTTATAGTTATAAAATTGGCTGCTACACCCTCTTCAAGTGGCATGAGAAAGGAAGTAGATAACGGAAGAAAGGAGGCAGATAAGTGTGGCAAGATAACCCGTCATCATGCTCCTCATGTCCGCCGCCGCTCCCTGTTAGGTGATATTTCGGGCGCGAGTCAAAGAACCTAGTGCGGAGCGTCGCTATTAATTGCAATTCGGGCAGAAAAGTCAGCACCGCAGGAGCAGAGCAATAAGCAGTGCGAGGGACATAGCGTGGCAGAGCCTAGCCAGTAGTAATGATGAGAAAAATCGAGAAGATGGGCTGAGATTCCATTTTGTACGCAGTAAATGTCCACAGCCTTTCTCCAGTCGCTTGAACTATTCAGAACGAGTTCCAGAATGTGTGCAGTGAGCTAAATTGAGGAAGCCGATTAACCGGGCACGTAGTCCGCGACTCGAAACACTAATTATTACAGTTTTATGGCGCCTGGCCTATAAGAGAGATAATTACATGTTTCAATATTATATTACTAATAAATAAGTCTCATAAGTTCATAACACTTCCTGCATATGTACGCTTTTGTGTCTTAATTTACATAACCGTGTTAGGTGATTTTATTAGTCGTTAGTATACAAAATGAAATGCAAACATAATGCATGAATGATAGGTTTTATCAAACATACAACTGGCTCCCAAAAAACTACGACTATTTGCTGTGTAAACATGGCTATTGCTTATGCAATTCACGTTATATCAACAACAAATACATCTTTCCGATTCATTCACAGTGTTCACGTGGCGTCACTGAATAAGAGCATATAGTACCTAATGTACTAAAATTACAAATGTGATAGTTTGAATGTTTTTTTTTTGATCAAACTCACGGAACAGATTTAAATCAAAATTGACGTAGAGATTAAGAACTTGGAATAAACTTATTTCTATACAGCGAATCATCCACCGAAGGGATGAAATTGGTAATGAAAGTTGGAAGATTGACGCGGACAAAGTGGCAGGCAAACGCTATTACATAATAAATCTGAGTGTACCTACCTCAAAATATTAGAATCGATAAAAGACTGAAATGTTCAAACTAGGCCGTTCAGCTGTCTCGAAAATGATATCGTATCTCAATCTCGCCGGTATCGAGTCGGACTGTAATCGATCCCATCTCCACCGTATCTTCCACGGACGCTAAACGTTTAGAGCTAATCGAAGATCTTACGGGGAAATAGATCTATAATAAATTTGTCAGTTACAAACATATAGATTTGATAATATTTGGTGTGACTTAAAGGCTCGACGAGGTATTTAACTTTATTTACAGAGAGTAGTGCCGCTACAGTGTTGTTAAGATAGAGATAGACAACGTAGACCATAACAGTAATTCATCACCATAGACTAGATACAGAATCTTTTACAGATGATTGTTGCTAAATCATGATGATTATTGTTGCTCTTAAGGTTGTGATCTACATCGCCTATAATTGCGTAAATTATAAAAAGTTTTTCGAATGAACACCCCACTGTTACGAGTATCGAGGTATCTATTGAGACTATCTAGTCCGCATCCAAAAAGTTTCGTATATAATTGTTCGATCAATTTTATCAAGTTCAATTTGACAATTTTCAATATGCTAAAAAAAGCTTGACATACACTCATTTAATAATCTTACAGGTATCAAAGTTCTGAACAAAGCAAGAGGTCTTTCAATAGTTTTTAATGCCTCAGTCACGATACTCCTAGCATGACATCACGGCATAAAAACCGCCACGTGTGTTGATGCCCGCGGGCATAATTGCTTAGCGATGTCTAAATTACAAGTTTTTGCCGTTGATCATGAATTTGCTACTCGATTTGAGTTTGAACTAGTCACTAGTATCGGCCAGTGTCATGATGATATTTTTTAAGAAAAATACCGGCCAAATACGCGGTATGTAGTATTCCGTAGCTGTCCACCCACTTTATGCGGACTTCAAAGTTCCCAAATCCATATTTGGGAACTTTGAATAAGATTCAAGAGCATACCAAAAACAAGGTAGAAAGATGCAGCGATAGTGCTAAAAGAAATGGTAGAGCGTCAGCTATCCGAAGACGATGTCGAGGATAGAGCAAAGCGGAGAGTATTCGCTCGGAAAGCTAGCTGCCCCCTCCATCATGTGGGATCCATAACTAGGAAGAGAGAGAGAGAACAATCACCTTTTCATCAAGAGAAATGGCTTGTGGAGATGATTTTGAACACGATATCCCGATTGTATCCTAAAAGCCATACGATAAACCAGTATAAACGAGAACCCATAATAATAAACACAGAACAGGGGTAAACGACCGCTAAACAAACGAATATCGATAAACCCGTGTACACACAAGGTGCTAATTTACCGGATCGTATGCACTCGAGTGGCCTTAGCGAGGCATTGCCAAGGCTGCCAAATGTCAAGCAAGTAATATATGCTGACGAATGTGCAAATTACATTAAGATTAAACTTAAAGTCTGGTTCTGATTTAGGACCCGGGTTTTGATTCATCATCGCTTTGTTTATACGTGTAATGGTTAATTGATAATAGATTTAAAACATTATTTTACCCTAAACTAAGCAACGTTTAATAATACATCAGAAAGATTACATATACATAGTCAACAAGATAACAATAGATATATCGTAATAAAAATGTGCAATTAGTTGCATATTCTTTAGAAACTATGCTTTCTCGTAATAATTTACATAAGCATGAACCTATTGTGTATACAGGTTGGTTGGTGGTTGTTATTGTAATAGGAAATATTTATTAGTAAGTTCTTGATGAACCAGCATACATGCACTATTTTTTTATCAAACGGCAGCCCCAAATTCAGGGTTCATGTATGTACAGATTCTTTGTTCCCTCATCAGAACTACTCAACACCTTAAAAAACCGATTTAGATGTGTGAGGCATCGCTGGAATCCTTACGTCGTCATGACCTTGTAATAAAAAACAATATGGCGGACTATGTATCTACAAAATTTTGTATGTTCTGAAGAAAAAGTTCTATTTTGGGGACGGGGGATCCAATATTTTTTTAGTCCATGGGTATGTAGTAGGTCCCCCGACAGCGAACAAAATAAATTTACGTAAGTTCTTTATTTTGAATGTGTTTTGTAATGTATAAGACCTATTTGTACTTACTGTATTCCAGCAAATAAACGATTTGATTGATTGTTTGATTGATTAGAAAAAGAGAAAAGGAATCTTCCTTCCTTAAAAAGTATGTGACGATTAGTTATCTATGAAATGTATTTATACGTAGTAGAATAAAGACTTGAAATGAAATTCCGCGCTTACATTTGATACATATCACTTCCTTCATACATTATTGTCCATACAGTATTGACCATAACATTTCAGTTCCACCTAAACTAACCTCCAAAGCTAACCAGAGCAGGAAGGTAAGCAACACTTGTACAGTCGACCAAAGTTATGTAAGTGTTCATTTATAGCCTTATTAGAATGGAATAAGGTACAAATTGTGAACATATCTATGTTGCCGACCGTACAGTTACGTCGAAATAACTTTTTGTAAGATAAACATTAATTATCCCCACAATAGCGCCAGTACAGTCCGCTAACAAAAGCACGCGTAATTGTTACCCAAAGTGATTTGCATAAAAAGTTAATTGTGAATACTCACAATAACAAGTCATGTTTTTGTTGGGGTTTCATCATCGGTCGTATTTAGATCGATGTTATTGTTGGTATATTAACACAAATAATTAAGGCTTATTAAAAATAGAAGAGTAGGGAGAAGGTCAAAGGAACAAGACGAAGGCCAAGAATAAGGGAATGATCAAGACGATTCAAACAAACTTAACTACCTAATAGTTGATAGAACAGATCAATCAAGACATGCAAATGTAAACGTTGTATTGTCAGCCATTCTAATACAATATCCAGTATATTATTATTATAATACTAGGCACATGATTTTTTGGCGCGGCAATTTCTACAGGTGACTAAGTATTTAAGGCAAGGCCATTCCTTTGGAAATGACCCCCTCTAACACGCCTGAGTTTGCAGTTAACCATCCCGCTCTCTACGGAACCTCTGCGAGTAATTTCGTAAATATTTATTACATTTTAATTGATTTTTGGAACACTGGATCACTATGCAAAATCTATACCGTTAGTTTGTTAATAAAATAAAAAAAAGTCCTTTTGTTAAAAAAAACACATTGCTATCGTTGATATTACGAAATCTGCAGCATGAAAGTTTAAGTCTAAGGCATTTTTCAATATTTTGTTTCTTAGTTTCTTTTTCAGTCCACACTAATTTGTGTGCAGTGTAATTCCTACATTAATTCTTCGCACTGGAAGCTCAAAATTCAGTATTTTCGTCAGGTCTCTGAATTGGCCTTGCCTTAAATACAAAACATCGAACATGATGCTTTGTTTGTGTTTTACAATTCATGTCAAATATAGAGTAGAGCTACATGACACATCAATAAAACAGGTGTCAGAATACCACTAGTTAGAAGCGATGATTCGATCTAAGATCAGATACATCACAAATCATATACTTCCATTGTTTCGCGCGCGATCATATATTAAATAAACACATCACACAAATACCAAATATATCATATATAGCTTCCCACGGATTCATACTGACACAAAAACGACAAATACATTTAATACGTCTAACTCATATATCCTTTTGATCGTCACTACAATATTTAAAGCTGAAAAGGTCGTATAATGACTATGAGACTAGTATGTAGATATAATCTTTTGGATTTAGGCTTTGGTATTGTTCTCTACAATATTTAGCTAACATAAACAAAGCGACCCGAAGCGTGGACATCTTACGAGCCATTGTGGGACGATGGATGTGAAGATTTAAACACTGCATGTTTACTTAAGCGTCGTTTACATGTATTATGGGACGGCTATATGTATTTAATCGAGGAATAGAATAAATAAAGAAATGAGCTTTTGTTTTTATGGACACAAATTCAAACATTTTAAATAAACCAATCAAGGCACATGACCCGAATATAAGTCATGCCTATACGAGCGATTTCCGCTACAACGCAGTAAAATGCTGCTGCACGCTACGGCGTAGCATACGTAGAGTTGCTTGGCTTAGTATGGGTTAATTATTAGCAGTTTTGTTGAGATTTTATGTAATCTTTGAAGCTCAGAAGATGACTAAACCTACGTCCTGTGTGACAGCTGAGGCAGCTCGTGCCGCCCCGCTGCCCGCCCCGCTCGCCGCCCCGCTGCCCGCTGATATTGATTCCGCGAACTGACAGTTACGTTATGAGTCTTGTTGAAAAAACATGAGTTGAAAAAACAATATTCGTCTTATACGTGCATCTAAGTAGAGTAAGAGAGTGTCATCTTGCTCGAATGGCCAACTGGGGAAGTATCCGCCTTGCAGAAGACCACAGCTATAATAACATTATCTACTATACAAGTATGTAGTGTTGTGTTCCTGGAGGTGAGCAAGGTTGCCAGAGCTCCCGAGGACGCACTGTGTTGAGAGCGAGGGACCTAAATTTGTCCCTTCTGTTGTCAACACAGTGCATCCTCAAATTTCATAACGGTCGGCAACGCGTACGTGACTCCTTTGGAGTTGCGGGCGTCTATAGGCTTCGGTGGCCGCTTATCATCACGTGGACCGTAAGCTTGTTTGCCACCGGCGTTGTATAAAAAAGTTCGGTATGTTCTTATTACGTAGATTTATAGAAACGAAGGTCCGTATATGAGGTGATTTCAGCCAAAAAATCGGCATACCCTTTACTGATGCGCACTTCTAAGGTATGGAATTCTCTGCCGGCTTTTGTGTTTCCGAGCTCATATAACCTAGACCTTTTTAAGGCACGAGTGAATAGGTACCTTCTGGGTGAGCTCGCTTCATCGTCGGCCTCATCTTTGCCCCCTGGCTAGATGCTGGCCAAGAGCGATCCCATTTTTAATAAAAAAAAACTGATGTCTACAGGATATCCGTGAGCATCATAAATGCAAGTATTGATCGGTTATCAACCCTAGATCGCAAACAGAACGGCCTTCGTCCCGCGGCCTCGGGTTACGCAAAATAGAATAACAAACGTTTCAAACGCTAATTAACGCCTGTTTCCGCTGACTAACTGGTTATTAATACCGATGCAGGTCATCAATCAGTCTGAAATGTGACGGGAGACAAATTAAAGCAGACAGGTAAAAACAGCGGCACAGTTACGTAGCAGGGGCTTTATAAGTTTTAAAATGTTTTGAATTCAAATTATGACAAACGTATTGATAATACCCATAAAGTGATTAAAGGATACGATGATTTTATTAGAGTTTTAGATAGTAACAGCAATTTCTCGATTTTAATGTGTGTATTAGAATTTAAGCGGGAAAACGCAGTCTTTAGTTTGAAAATGGTAGATTTAGAGTGATGTTGGAACGATATTTCTTAATGAAAACTCCAAAAAAAAAATCATTTAAAATGTATGATATTAGGTCGTAATAGTCCTGTTCTAGATAGTAATATTGAAAAAATGTCGAGATACGTGTCAAATTCAGTCAGAAAATCTTCTAAATAGATGATTGCCGGTTTTTTAACTGACTCTTAAGGTACGCGACGTATAATCGGAAGGTCGCGGATTCGAACCCCGACTCATTAGTTCGTAACACTGAGTTCTATTTATCTATTTAAGGGGATGGCTCGATTCGGTCAGCCACGACCCCGTGAAAGAGATACGCTTACGTCTTTCGCGCACGACAAAACGGGATGCAACACCCTATCGGGAATGGCTTTTTTAGATAAATCTCAATAAATATCTGACAGTGCAGTTTAATTAAATTTCCTCTTGACATAGTTTAGATGAGGTAAAATACCATAATTTTAACTTAGTTGTATCGTTTAATAATGCGTTGTTTTAGTAGACTGAGTAAAAAAAAGGACAATAAAGACTCAACTTTGGATTTTTTTATTATAGACAAAATTCTAAGCAATCATGTTTTGGCTATTGTCAGAAATACCTTCATATAGTCAAGAATCACATATCAGAAAATCAATCCTTATTGTTTCCTCGTCTGAGCAGAACAGCGTTTCAAAGAACGCGATATTTTGCGTTGCACGGCCTTAAGCAAGGTTTACCAATAAATGTTTACACCAATGCTAAAGGTAATACACATGCATAAGTATTTATACGAGTAGTGTAAGTTACTTAAAGGTAAACTCCGTAATTCCGTAAATACTTCCGTAATTTGTAAAGTATAACTAAAATGAAAAGTAGCAAGTGCAATCCACTGTGAAAATCTTAGAAACAACAGTATTATAAATGTGTGAATATTATAATGACAAGTGTTCATTACGACTTATACATGACTTTTGCGGCCTTATGACATAGATTTACATTCGTTTCGGGCCCTTGAATGAAAAAATATCGATTCAAAGACCAGTTGACTAAGTCCACTTTTAAGTAAGTAAGTAAGCACTTTATTGTACACAATAACAGGTACGTGCCACATAAGATTAAAGTACAAAGGCGAACTTATTTTTAATCTTTAAATGGGTATTTCCGTTTACTATCTACTGCGGTTACTACAGTTAGTGGCTCCATTACTAACTAAGACCTTAATGAAAACTTGTAATGTAATTTATGTACCTATGAAACATTTTATTAATTGAATAAAAAATGTGCGAAATATCATTTGATATTTAACTGTGGCTTTACGAAAAAGAAAATGACGTGAAAAAACCTGTCTAATCCCAATAAAGTCTAGATTTCCCTTTGGGTTGAAAGATCAGACGGCAGTCGCTTATTTACTTTACAAGTTAAGAAGTTACAAGTAAGCAAATCAAAGACATTAAGTTAAGTTACTTATCTATATAATAAAATTTAACCAGGTAGCAAAAAATAGGCCTTCATTGTCTACAAGAAACACCTGCACTCTCTAAACATATTTGAATACAAGATAATATTAGTGCGTAATCTAAGTAACAATATGTTACAGGTTGTTGCAAGTCATCAATCATGCGTGCAACGGAACGTTGCATTAGTCTAGTTAAAAACAAATCAGGCCGAGACACCGAAGGGCTGACACTACAAGGTCAGACGCAAAAGGCGCTTCACACGAGCTTCGCGGTGCGGCAACGACAACATATTGTTCGCACCACAGTTTACAATATGGTAAATGATACTTTTTTTGTTGTAATTGCCTACACTTTGTATATGCCATACGATTAAATAAGTAATAATAAATAAAATAAAATAAAATTCGTTTATTATCAGACATCAGTGGTCCATAGTTTGTTAGTAAACAAAAAGACTTAATCTATGTACATTGTAGATAATAATTTACAATTTAGCAAAGTGAGAGAGTAACGGATCATTTTTTTTTAAACTAATAAAACATAAGATGATACCGCACCTGGTCTGGTTCAACGAGGCGCACACGTATATAATACGATAAACGACGAAATTCTGGACAAGAAAATGAAATAATTCTTCACAATGCGACTGTACATGCTATTAACCAGTTCAGAAACAGCATAGCGAGATATAAGCAGAGGTAGACAACAGGCGGTCTTATCGCCAATACCTACATGTATAAAATTTTAAGATTTAACGTGTTTAAGATAGCATCCAAATTTATTTCAGATATTCATAGTTAGTAATAAAAACATGTAAATAACAACCTATAAATAAACTCTTTAAATAAGCTGGGATTTATTTTGGTCTAACGCAAGCATGCACAAAGACCACGTGCAATTAACTGTAAAAACGGAAACTAGTATCATTTCCAGTTATTACTTAATCGACGTAAAATACACAAACTTTTTTTTTGCTTGATACATATAGCATATACCATTACTTTCAGGACACTATTTCATAAATAATACATCATACAACGATTTTCGTAAAGGATAAGGCCATTTCGTGTTTTCACTTTGTAAGATGTATTAGATAGATATAGTATAGATTATAGTCATGTCTTTATGATCTGTGTACTTACCATAACTTTGGTCTTATTGTATTATGTATAAACTCGCGGGTACGAGTTTTTAGAATCGCAGCTACATGATCGTGTGAGAGGCCATTATCAGCGCGAGAGGCACGACCTTGTTTCTATACGCATGCGTCCGAGACGTCAACTCGTCACGATGCGTAAGAGTTGCTTTAGTATTTGTTTAATGTTGCAATCACGTAGTAAAGTGTAACCCCCTTATACATAAACGTTCATGTAACCTATATTAGCTAAAATGCCGTTAATATTCGTTTGTCTTTATCTGTCATTTTGACATTTGTGTGATGTAGTTAAGAGACACATTTTCGTTAGCAGAGGTTTGTTAATTTTTATGAATAAGTAGGTGAAAATATAAAGTTTCAGTATGGTATCGTATTAGCAATATTATATTTTTAGGACAGTTTTAGGTCAGCAAATTATACGCTACAGTACGCTGCATACGAAGGTCGGAGATGTTTTGTATTACCTGAAACAAACAAAATTAAAGTAAATTTAAATTTACAACCATATTTAAAAGAAAGATCACTGTATAACAAAGAACATTTTTATTCCAATAATTAGGGTTCCGTACCCAAATGCTCAAACGGGACACTATTACTAAGACTGCTGCTGCTGAAAGCATTTCCGTTACATGCATTTTAGTGTTTGATATCATTTCCAACCACAGCATATGTAACTTTCCATGAACGAACATGATCAGTTGTAAAATATCGCCCCAAGATAACTGGAGCACACTGTAGCGCGAAAGGAACAATCACCGCAGTAATTCTTGTAACAACAATTGTTGCAACAATTGCAATCATTTCTGGAGCATTCCATCACGCGCCGCCCCGAGCAGTGCTCGACAGCCAAATGATGCAAACAAAAACCCAAAAACGACTGCTCCCTTAAACTCGCACGATTCAACGAGTTATTAATAAAAAACAACTTTATTCTTTGAGTAATAAAGTACAGTTTACAACACAGCGCCATAGAAAGATACGAGATTATGAAAATTTGTATGCGAAATACCCACTAAATTACGCCTGACAAATAAATTGTGGATACGGAACGTTAAACGTTACAGTTAGGTGTTCCAGGATTTGAACAGATTGTTCAATGCCGAGTATTAGAAACGTTTCGTTTTCGCAGAATTTCTATCCATTAGACTTCCTTTCATCTATAGTAAAGTCCACCATTAGGCGAAGTTGTTTGACAAGTCAAAATTTACAAATGTTGCCACAGTATGGCCAGTGCTGTCCTTATCGATATTATTTAAGGCCTTACTAGACCTACTGATTTTTCAGCGAAAATCGGGTTCTCTTAAATGCTTGCCAAGAACATCGAAAATCGAGGTAAGTAGTCTAATATGCTCTGAATTTTAGTAGTCAAATTAATGTTCTTATGATTAATTCCTAATTAAAGAACTAAACTTCATATTTTAATACCACTTTTGTCCCGCTTAACGGGCCTTTATGCATATCTCATAGGAATAGTTTGGTAGTAGGTACAACATTATTATACTTATTGGCATGTTTTTATCGATATATACCGTAACTATTTATTTTTTCCCACTCCTGGCAACATCGTATCTGTCAGTTTCCTTCGCCTAATTGGAGATTTTAGCTTAGTAGCGTAGTTAATTAGTTATTTAAGAATCTTACTTGATGCAACCAGGTCATCTTTATTATTTTTATTTTCATTATGACATCCGATGACTGTTTCAATATTTTGATATAAAAAAATATTTATTTTTTTATTGTGCATGTCTTTTATGGGAAGTAGAACATAAGCAACTCTATATTTATTATGACGTCTTACGTAACTATGTTCTTGCAATTAATGTATTTTAGTTTTTTTTTACTTTTAACTTTAAGTTTGATTAGGTTACGAGGTACGTTACGATTTATTGTGGCATGCTGTTTGTACAGACGTTTGTTTATTAATTACATCACGAAGATATTTTGAGTACTTAGCGTCAATCATCAAGACAGTAATGAAGATGTACAAATATCCTAATTAAAATAACGTGGTGCAATATTTGTTCAAAACTTGAAAGTATCATCAACGCTAACTTACTATATACCCACTATGTCATTACGTCAGCTTTTGTGCTCGAAATCATTGTGTTTTTATCGTATTTGGCGATGGAATAGTTTAATGAGGTTCTGACTGACAGCGCTATTGTGGCAAAATTACATATTCACACTAGCACGTGTTAAATGTCGAGGTAAATTGAGGTTAAATTATCATATCTCTCTGGCTACCGGCAATTAATAATAAATCATTAAAACAAGCGTAATATAATATCTTTTGCACAGCTTCGCAGACAGCTACGTTTTATTTACAGTTAAAATTATGGTTCATATACCTACATACATCATATGCTGAGTACTATAATATTAAGTACTACGTAGTATTTTAGAATTATTAGATGAATCTTTGAGTACACACTTTTGATTTACTAGCTGTTGTTGACTTCATAAATGGATATGAATAAATTGGCCTTTAGTTTACCTGTCATGTTTTTACTTATTATATATGTACTATGTAAGGTTGAATCAAGTTTTGATACTTTACTCCATTGCATGTAACAATACTGCAATCTACAAGTAGCATCAGTTGCACAAGTGGGTTACTTGTATCATAATAACAACCGTTCAAAAGTGTCCAAAACAGGAGCATACGCTTCTGACATTGCAACAGAAAACTTTTAAAATAAGAACGTTCTGGCACACAATTGTGTAGGAGTGGTCGAGAATTTTTGGCGCGAAACTCACGTTACAGCGCCACTTTTTTTTTTATTCCCTGCAACACGGTCGTGTGGGTTCAACGGCATTCATAATTAAGTCATCATTATTTTTATGGTCGCGTTCGCAATAGTTCCCTTATTTTTTTATCTGTTGTATGTAATTTATCGTGACCTCAGGATGTAGTTCATAAAGAAGTCTTGTTTGTATTCTAGATAGTGGGACGTGAACCTACAAGAACCAATGGAATAATCAGTGCTGCTTTTTTAATTAATGAAAAAAATTAAATCAAGTTGAGCCTTAACGACAGAGGAAGTAATGTATGTAATTATTTCAGGTGAGCTAGCACAAATTTCTGTCAAATCGTATCTCACGCGACTCAGCGTTTCCTCCCTCGCTCGACCTGTGCGAATATGCTTGACGACAAAAATAATGTTTTTCATGGCATTCAAAGCAGTTTTTAGAGGCGATAAATGTACGTAAGGCACCAACTACAATTAGAGCAACACAAAAGTCGAAAATGAGAGGCAAAGTACTGAAACCGCTCCACACTTGATTCACACGCAGGCGTGATGGCACGCCTGTTTGGCCTCGTATTACCGTTGTAATGGAAAAAAGGGAATATGCCGTTTTGTCTTGAAATATTGCGTTTATGTACATAGTTGCCATACAACAAATTTTATTGAAAATTTGAGAATTCTATTGGTAACTTTCAATTTACATTTAGCCAAAAAAAAACAAAAAACGACATTTTTGCGAATCTTTATAGTCCCATATCTTTTTTTAAATTTAATTAATTTGTCTAATATATTTATTGCGAAAATCTGATGGTTTTCTCTCAATAACACTATGTCATAAATTGTAACATGAGTCGTCACCAGAAAGAGGATCGATTTTACTCTTAGTCGCATCGAGTCGCAGCGAGAGTTGTGCTAGCCCCGCTGAGCGTTGTTATAATAGGAATAGACTATTTGTTTCTTTCTGACAGCTGTATAGCTAAGTACACTCGCGGACAAAGAATACAGGTCAGTAAAATACCCTCATATTTTCTAAAATAGTGAAAACTTGTAGTTTTTTTAATCCTGTCATGATCTTTATTTAACTTTACACCAAATCTGCAAAAATAACTCAACAGTTATCAATTCAATCAGGTGTCAATTTTTTCAACAAAAAATTTACGTTTCCTGGTTTAAGTCGGACTCCTAAAACTCATTAACGGAGCGAGATATCGCAAAAATCGTCAGTTTTGGATATTGATATTTTTATGATTCCTATGATAAAAATATAAATCTCCAAAATTTTTGCGATATCTCCCTCCTCCTGGGAATTGCTAATACTGTTGGGTATAACGAATAATAATATATCATGTAAATATAACTAGTATAAAATATTTATAAAAACATGTTGCGGTTATAACCGCAACAGGTTTTATGTATATGTGATAATCCACATCGAAAGGGACCTTATGGCGGCAGGCGCTTACGTTACACCTATTCACTATTGTATTGGAACAGCGGCAATAAAGGCGTAAGTGCCGGCCGCCATAAGGTACCTTTCGATGTGGATTATCACATATAGTTTAGGGTGACCCGAAATTTTCGACCTCGAGTAATCTACCAACTTACTTTAGCCATAAGAGAACATAAATTTGATTAATTGTTTTCATAGAACACAGACGAAGCCACGGCCACAGTAAGTAATAAACAAAATTAGTTTACTGTAGACATTTTAATTGACATAAGTATGACATAGCATTGTAAATCTGTATCACCAGACAATACTAGTCTATTTATGTGCCTGATTTGCCTTGTTCAAGCACCCGGCAACACATAAACAAGCCCGAACAAGAGCAAATGTTAACACCCATGATAATTACGACTTTAATATCACGACTAAATGGTGCACGATCGTTTCCTTCACGACTGTCCAAATGTCATGGCATGTGTGGCATTACGCCAATTTGATTATTGACCTTTCCTACTTTACCTTAATATGGTTCCAAATTGCATAATGCATTGGGCATGCATAAATCAAGTCGTTTTTCATATTTTAGCGATTGTCAGTACCTATGCTTATGTCGATGTATGAAGAAGTAGAAAGATGAAATATAAATAATAAATAAATAATAATAATAATAAATATTAGAGGACAATCATACACAAATGGAACTAGCCCCACAGTAAGCTCAAGAAGGCTTGTGTTATGGGTACTAGACGACGATATATTTAATAGATATAAATACTTAAATACATAGAAAACATCCAAGACTCAGAAACAAATATTCATGCTCATCACACAAATATTTACCCTGACCGGGATTCGAACCCAGGACCGTCAGCTTCACAGGCAGGTGCACTACCCACTAGGCTAAACCGATCGTCCAAATGCGTGAAACATAACCAGCAAACAGAAGAGTAGTCGGAAGCATAGAAATGTTAAGCGCTTACCCAAATTAACTCTATAAATTAGGTAACTCTATAATATACGTAGGGTTTGTGAAAACATTTCTCTCAGATACCCAATCCAGTAAGTATTTCTTTAATTAAAAATACTTGTGAAAGATCAAGTAGGTAAAAGTACGTAGATACCCTAAACCTTGTGCCAGTCTTTATTTCCAACTGTTACGTGTGACACTACGCTAGTGACTACATATTGTTTTTTATCTGTCAAATTATGAGTGTCAAAATGTCATGTTGTCTATCGTGTTGAGATTTATTATGTGAATTTTAAATTAGACTTGAAAATAGGTCACGTCTGTTTAAAAACAATTCGAAAGTAGGATAGAGTAAATTCGCGGTAAATAACAACCAACTTAAGATACCAAATATAAAAAAATATTTGAAGCTTTGTACACGTCTGTACATTTATAATAACAACCATCTAAAAAGTGAATGAATTGAATGGTTGTATTCTTGCAACGTATAGATGGGTCTCTAAGCTATTACGGTACATTAGTATTTTACGAAGAAGACAATCAACGTTAGCACGCACAAGATATTTACTGAAATCGCGAAGCGTCTGGTTGACGTAACTGGTGACCGAAGAGCTGGCGACTTCCACGCACAACGTATCAGCATTGCGATACCGTGAGGAAATGGCGCCAGCATCCTCGGTACAATGCCCTTGGCCTGTTTTCGATTCAAGTTAGTTTTAATATTATTTAAGTTATTGTTATTTAACTATTACCGCTTGTATATAAATACAGAAGTTTGAGCCAAGCTTTGCTTGGAGATAAAAAAAACAATGTTGTACTTGTAGTCTACAAAGCGTCGCTTTTCTAACAGCTCTGCTGACTATCAAATCCGCCAGACACAACGTAAACAAACCCTAAGGGTGGGTTGCAACTTGCACCAAACCATCTGTAATCGTAAGCGGTGTTCGTTAAAATCTGATTGTGTGAAAAGTTTGACAAGTTTCTATGGGATGACAGCTGCCGGCACCGTATTTGTCGATGACCGGCCTGTGTTCGTATGTTGGTGCAACCGACCCTAAGTGTTGATTAATAAGCTCGGTATAAACTTGGCATTAATACCATCTGTACATTCTCAGAGGCTGATTATAATCTCGTCTTAGCCTCTGACACTGTCCTGAGACCTGAATGTGACAAAGTTGCACATTAATTAATCCCATCGATTTAACGGTAATCGAGTAAGGCCAGTGTGTATATGTTGCTTTCATTTACATAATCGCAATTAAAGAGGTGAATAAGATTACTCATATCCTGTAGTTTCGTTGTAAATAGGGTCAAGAGCGACGCGTTCATAAACAAATAATTTATTGTTTAAGTTTAATTAATAAAGTGCATAAGCTGATAAAGCGTCGAAGTTTTGTAAAGAAATATGATGTGGTTCGTAATGTTTGCTCAATAGGTATAATACTAGGATTGTTATAAAATTGATGTGATGTACATTTAGAGTTATATTTTTGCAATACCTATATATCGCAATAATGTTGGTTTTTCTTAGTAAAGTACCTACTTAGGAATAATGACTAGTAAACGGTCTTAATCGCGTATAATTAAATTTGCGGAGTGACCTGCTGACCTCAATGAGATAAATAATTTTAATTATACGCGATTAAAAGTCTTGTTGATACTGTAGTCTATGTACAAAATTAAATACCTAAGAAAGGCAAAATTTCGGTATACAACAAAACTAAAATAAAATATTAGTTTTGTTGTATACCGAAATTTCTCTTCGACATGTTGACCTAAAATATATTGTAGTTCCCCTTTAACGAATCATGCACACGTAGTGGTTTGTTATAACACTGCCTCGAGTCAAAACACTCTCAAGAGAGTCCCAAAGCATTTGATTTGTGGCTATTTGTGACGTCAATTGGCAGGAACACAACCAAAACCTAAATCAGTAACGCTCGAATAAAAACTCCCAAAATTGATGGCTAATAAAAGAAGATTGAATGGAGAAACGCGGTACGTAAACGATTAAGATGCAAAAAAATTTTATATACGATCATTTACTTATTACTCATTTTTGCGCCTACGCAAATTGGTTTAATCGTCTAAACTTCTAATGTATATGATGAACGGAAGGAAAGAAAAGAGAGGATGGGTACTACTCGCCACGCACGCCCACGTGTGGTTTGGAGGCTTCACACACCTTTGAATCTTTTCGCGGATGTATGAAGGTTATTTCACGATATTTCCCTTCACCGAAAAGCTAATGGTAAATATCACACGATCTTCCGTATATAAGTCTGAAAGACATTGGTACGAATCGAGATTCGAACCCATTGCCACGGTTAAAGCCTTAGGCTACCATAGCTGTTGCCAAAAGGTGGTTGTGGTTGGCTCGTACCAATGAGTTTTTGAGAACTAAAAGTACAATATTAGCCTTTCGGTGAAGGAAAATTGTGCGGAAAATCTTACTAAGGAATTTAACACTTTCGCTGGCAAGCTTTTCCTAGCGCTACGGAATTACCTCTACATACTTTCCTTCCATATACTGTTCTAGGAGAGCCCTCATTACTTCATTAAATGCTTGTATACGTGTTTTACGTGCAACATAAATCCCCAATTCACATACACACAGAACAAACGCCATTCACGATGTTAACCACGCTTACAATGGGGTAGTATGGCACGTTAATTGCGAACACAATACACTCTGCATTATTGTACACCCAATTAAAAACGCAGTATCTACCATCCAGTCTCATAATACGATAATGCGTTTTTCCGCGTTCTGCAGTACAACCCAACCCGACCTTCTTGCCTCGATCACTATTCTGCACACCTGCATTTCGTGAAAAACGCCTTTGAAATAGATGGTCTTTACGCCGTTTTAAAAGTATGAAACACTGACTGATACTATAAACACTCATTAAAGAACCGAGTAATAGGTACTGCAGTAACCTTGATACTTATTGGGGATTAGATAAGATATAGAAAATTACATTATTTGTCAAACCTCGCTTAAGTGAAAGGGTGATTGTGTAACTGAAATAATGGTATCGTTATATATTATATCTTTATCAGATTTTGCAAGATACTTGGTAGCATAACAAAACAACTAGTTAAATGACCTTATAACATATAATGCAAACAAAACAGACGGCAACAAATACCTTAGAGCATTTAAGTAAATTGTACAATTTAAACCGACTGAAATAAAGATCGCAAGTTAAACACTACTGTCATAAAAATAGGGCTACTTTGATCATTGAAAAATTAGAATGAAAATAGCATATTTCTTACTTGTGAAAAATAAAAAATCTATGGCGGTTAATTAAACAACAGCCGTAGCTAGCATGATCACGTTTATGTAGGTCATATAGCATACGTACATATTTGCTAGTAAGGGGAGACCTCTACGGAAGATCATCTAGCTGGGCAAGTGTAGGAAAAATAACGTCTCCCAGTAGCTCGATTCCACTCACACCTCAGATTCGGTTGAAACCGCTCACCCAATCTCACTGGAGCGCAAACTCTTAGAGTATTCCAGTGTTCCAAAACACACGCGTGGTCGTGCCGGAAGTTTTCCTCTGGATTTTCCCCTGGCTACTCTCCAACCGCGCACTCCTATCACTTTATTGGGCCCGGCCTATAAAGCCACAGTTAGGTTAAAAAAAAAACGTAACCCCATATTTTCAGCTACAAGTTAAAGATATACTAAGTATATATTACACAGTTGTTGGCCATGTGGTAGTGGATATTGTGCAGTGAAGGTCTAAAAGTAATCAGTGTCGAAGCTTAGATTGATGTAAATTCAAGCATTCAGATTTTGTTCTCAAAGTTTGTATTATTTCCTTAGGAGAACTTAAGAAGTACTTAAGTTGTCGTTAAGTTTTTTTTACATTTGCGTTTTTGCTTCTTTACCAAATGTTAAGGGTAAAATCTCTAGGCCAAATATAATATACTCGTACTTACCAAACCTCCGAACGTTAACGAACAATGTATAAACAAACACGTATCAAATGCCAATCATGTTTATAAAAGTCGATTAAATAATACTCACTCAAAAAGTTTACCAATACACGCATTTTATACCATCTTACTACGTTTCTCCTCTGAACAAAAGTGTTATCATGCATCGTATCGTTTAGGAATGATACTCCTAGAATCAAAATATGTACACGATTTTGAATCTTTCCCCCTGAACATAAGTCAAAACGCATAGGTACATACGTATTGTGTATCGTGATTGTACCAAACTTGACATTGACCGGCGGGTCAGATCTGCAATTGCATTAAATTGCAAGTCTATTGGTTGCGAAATTCGTACGAATGTTAATGGTAAATGTCAGTGCGGATCTAACGTATCGGAGGCGACAGCACGTGTATGATAAATACTAATTCAAGAGTACGGGAACAGTCAGTTGTAATATCATGTACAGTTGGCATCTTTACGTGGCATGTATCAAACGACTAGTCCAAACTACAATTTTAGTCATATTAGAAGTTAGAAGGATGACTATCTACTACCTAACCTACACAATTTTTACCGTCCTCAATAAGTTACCCGATGAAATTTTGAATTTACCCTTTCCAGCTCTTAAAAATTACCTAAAAAAACATTGATGTCAAAGGCTTATTATAGGGTTGAGGACTATCTAACAGACAGAAATGCATGGCCCAAACCAAATACCTAAATAGCGTAAAGAGTCTAATATTTTCATTGTATCTAGTTGACACATTTCTTGCAGGAAAGCATATCAAACGATTCGACATGTTTTGTTTTCTTGTGTAACTACACATTGTAAATACCTATTGTTATTTTTTCCTCGTTTTTCTTTCAATTCTCTTTTGTTGTTTACCACTTACATTTACTTAAGTAGGTTAAGTAGTATCATTGTAAAAAGCATATTTTGGAGAAAATGACAGACTGTCGAGTTTGTTTCGGCGTTTCTTCTCAGCAGTGGTCTCATGAGAAACGCTAGTAGTTTTTGACTTGTAAAAGTGCCTTTGCGGCCTACTTGCAGAATAAAGAAAGAAAGAAAGAAACATTTATTATAACTTTAAAACCGCTCACATCTGTGGGTTATTTTAAACAGTATATTTGTTTTGTTTGTTGCTTTTCCGCTATCCGGGTATAGATAGCACTCTAGTAAATGATGTAAAACAATTTTAATTTCCAGCTGTCCTGATTGCCCTGCTGCACCTTATATTGATGCTAAAGGACTATGCAAAATGTTGATCCAAACTATTGCAGCAATGCAGGTACAGATGTATTGCAAAATGATTTTTCTTCGGTAAAACTCGGATCTCAATCGGAATACGATGGCACCCGAACTGATATCCATTATTATGGAATTTTATTGTTTGTGTCAAATGTCAAAGTGAAAAATGTTATTGTATAATATAGAGATGTTACAACTACCTTCAATAACTTTGAAAATACTCAGTTTTATTGTCATTAGTAAACGAAACATTATCTTCACTTTAAAACATAAAGATAACACAAGATCTAGATAGAAATTCTTGCGTGGTCTACCCAGCTTAATATTGTTTGTGTTGGTATTTTTATTTTTTCTATATTCTTCTTCCTGGTTCAAAAATTTTCTTATTGTAGGTTGAGATATGCCCGTTGCGTCCGAAATTCGCTATACATGTAACATAGATATATGTAACATACTAATGAATTAATGCACATAATAATAATGAAGAAGAAGGAATAGGTATCTATTTATTCCTTCACAAGAAATCTACCTTCACGGTGAAAGATTTTTATTGATCACATCATCGAATACTTGAATGATTATACCATGTATAAATACGAGTATTATTGAATACATTTACAAATTTGCGAAGGACTGTGTCTGACAGGCGTGAAAGGCGTGCAGTTTTTAAAAGTAATTATGTAAAATGTTTACCCTTTGGAATAAAGAGCTAACGGGGTCAAAGCACCCATCAGGAGAGCTTAGTCCAGCAAACTGGCGGATGAAAAAACGCAAATTATTACTTCACGTTAATTCATCACGGAACCACGCCCCGCGGAGCGGTCGTGACCCAAACGGTTCCTGTTAGACGAAATAAGTAGGTATTCAGCGAGAAATTCTATGCGCAAAAATACTTTAGATGCTTTATGTGCACACACCCACCTAATTGGATAGCTGGATTATTTTCAAACTCTAGTTCGTGGCAATAAATCGTTTTGAACGCTCGTCTCTTTAGAAAGAAGTACCTACCGGTCAACGAGTAGAAGAACATGTCTCACAAACCGCATCGATTGTAAGAAACCATTATTAAAATGAGCGCCCCTCTCCTAGTAGGCATTGTTTAAATGTGTCTATGAATTTCGTATATATAATCATATAGAGTAAATTTATATCAAATCTGTATGCAAGCACCTACGACAGATGTGAACGAAAACACTGAAGAAGAGGGGCGTTCATAATAAAAAAACCGGACAAGTGCGAGTCGGACTCGCTCACCAAGGGCTTCGTCCAAATTTATAGCTACATATTACGTATACCGTTATAGCCAGCTTGGGATGCGTTGTAGTGGGAACGCAGAAGACGGGTTCTCCCTATCTTCTGTGGCGGAATCACAGGGGGAGAGGCGTGATGGTATTACGGTGCGCCACTCTCTCTACCTCCTGCGAACTTGGCGGGGCCATTCCGCAGAAACGGCGTCGGTGGGACCGCAGAGGAAAAGGAATTCCCGTATTACGATGCGCCGCTTTCCCTGTCCTCAGCGTCCGAGGTGTGATTACCGGAACCACAGAACTGGTCCGCCGCCGGGAGTATTTTGCCACCCATGACCTCCTTGTAGCGGACTCGGGGACCTCCGCTACTGTACAGGTTGGTTGGGGAGGAAGGCGCGCCGAAAGATCTGGCGTGCCTGACGTGGAGGGCCTCAGGGCATCCGTAAAGGAGCCGCTTGGAAGCGGCTGCCGCCGGCGGGGTCGAGGAAGTGCAAACGTTCCTGTAACCTCGCCACAAGGCCGCGAGGCGGCAGATGGGGGGTTTTAGTGGGTACACCGTGGGTCTCATTAGCCTAAACGGGAGTCCCATAGCGTCACCCCCAGCGCCCGGGCGGTATACTTAATGCATCCCTTAAACAAAAAAAAGGTCAACAGAAAGTTACCCTATCAATTTTGATTTCCTTGAGAGTGTCGAAATATAAGTTTTTTGTGGCATAAACGACAATTTTGATTAATTATTCTTTTTTTTCCGTTAAGTTAGAAGTTTGATTTTTTCACAGTTTCAAGGGACTGTGGACCCGAGTATATGGTTTTAATTTCAACTTGATAGACATAGACATAAACATAATTTATTGGTAATAAGGTATTACAAGTCAGTGTTTTTACAATTCTACATTCATTATAGATTATATTCCTCCACGCGTTCCCTAGACAAATGGTCTTGACAGACAGACAGACGGCCAACAAATTGATCCTTATAAGGGTTCCATTTTTTTTCTTTTGAGGTACAGAACCCTAAAATGAGTTTATTCTATACCGCAGGATCTCAGGTTTTATTCTTTACTTCTGTGTCCCCCAATGTTCAACATAATGTACTTTTGATATCGACGGAGCTCATCAGATCATTTATAAAATAGTAATATTTGATTTTATATTATCTAAGTTTTGTACATTGAGCAGCTTGACGATACAATCCTACTTCTTACTACTATTCCTACTAATAATATTATAAATGCGAATGTTTAGATCTTTGGCTGTTTGTTACTCGATCACGCAAAAATGGCTGAACGGATTACGATGAATCTTGATATAGCGAGTTTATAGCCTCGTTTAACATATAGGATACTTTTTATCCCAAAAATCATCCATCGAAGGCATGAAATAAGTGGAAAGTGGAAGTTTACGCGGAAGATGTCGCGGGCAAAAGCTAGTATATAATACATACAACAATAGATCACACTGATAAACAAATTAAATGGACTTATAATCTAGATCTTACCTGTGTAGATTTTATACAGCGAATCAAGTAATCCTTGCATCATTTTGGTCACTTATCATTCACTTCACAACCAACAGAACACATATAATGACTTATCCAGCTATGGTGAACATGGCTGGTCATTCCACTTCAATCCTGTGAGGTTAACTTATTCACATGATTCAATATAATTAAGCGTTGTTAAATGCGAATGATGACAACATTTCATTCGTATAGCGTGGAGCGAATACATTAGTTACACCTGTCCACCTGTCCTTGTCTTGTTCCTTCTCGTCGATCAATTCGGATAAGCCGAATCAAAGTAGAAATGTACATGGATTTAAGATACCCATTGGACATTACTGGACATGTAAGCTGAGGTTTTTGACCTTCATATAGACAGTACAGTGGCCAAATTGAAGTAACGGTAACGAATGCCGGGATCGTTATCATCAATCAGTTTTGCGTAACTATTTCTTAGCAATTACTGCGTACACTCAGACACTCGGTCCAAGTGGGTCTATTCTTAACGTACAGTTGCTTACAATCATTATAAAAAAGACAAAAAGACAACCACAATTCAAAAGTAAAGTAACGTCAAAAGAACTAACGCTCGGAAGAAAGGCCTTCGGCGCTCTTTATACGAAATAGGAAAAGTTACGAAATTCGAACATAGAAGTAGGCTTATCATAAAGCACAATACATAACCCAAGGTCATCTGTTAACGTAACGTTTTAGAAACGCCCACGAGACCCGTAAATACGGAACTGACCAAGACGAAGACGGCGTGACGTACTGTAGAACAGGAATAATGGCCGCGTGTGGGCGCATCCGAAAGGTTTTATCTTAATCTCGTCGGCGGTGCTCACAAACTATGTAATTAAGTCTACTTAGTTATAAGCGATCCATTGATTGAACGAGGTGGTCGATAGGCTGAGAAGTATTATCGCGCGTGGGGCCTAAAGTATTTAGATTAAAACGCAATTAGAATGAATTAATTAAAGGGTAGAGCCGGCGGATATGAGCCTTGTTAAGAGTTAAAAAATCAAAGTAATGTTTGCAAACTTATTAAAAGTTGAAACAACCTTTATTTTAAAATAAACTAAAGAGAGACTTGAGCTTAATCATAATTTGTGCTCGTTTGTCTTCATCAATGCACGACGCCATAAGTGTTAGTTTTTCAGACACTGTAACAAAGTTTGATTAATATTCTACAATGAATTTTAAAAGAGGTCAAAAGACTACTTGAATGAGACCTACGTCATTAAAGTCTTTCGGTGACAAGCACAAAAACAAAAAAAAAGTGGCAGTAAAAAACGTACAGATTTAAGAGCTAATACGTAATTCAATGTCGTTTTTAATCTTGCAACTCGGATGGAAAGTACAATAAAAAGCCACTTTCTTTCCAGAGGACATAATTTACATTATACAGCTTACTTAAGTCATACAATTCTTAGGGCGACTCGAAGTCTGTGGTAAATTCAGAGACTATTTATATGCCATTATTAAAACAAACAAGGGCAAAGGCAACGGTTCGTTCAAATTCGTCTTCAAGAAGGCTGAATATAGAAAATAGTTATGCCAATAGCGAAGTATACGTAATGAAGACACTAATGAGACGCCGAAGAAAATGTACCTACAGTAAAATTAGCCACACATGAAAGCCGTTGCGAAATCAATGGAAGAATGACGACGAACAAAGACGCCATTCAGGTTTAGTAAATCATTATGGAGTGCCTCATTTTCTTGCATATTTTACTTGCGAAATATGGCTATGTGTAGTTTTATACGGCGCAGTATATCATGCGCTTATTGTCCAATAGACAACATTACTGACATACTTGACCGTCTCGGTGTATTTGCGTGCGTACTCCTCGTTTTACTGAGGAAACTAACGACAGACGAAATTAGACTTTCAAATACGCGAACCGAATGTAAATCATGATAGTTAGGTACGTCGCGAAATATAAACGGAGAATGTAAACAGTACAAAGTTAATCTGAAACTTAATGGCTCTGATAGGCCCATTCATTAGTCCAAATGGGAAAATCAACAGTAAATCATTTGAGAGGAATTTCGCACCCGGCGCAAACAGTAACTCTTATTTCTGTAAATTGAAAGTGACACGTCTGCTCTCAATCAGCCAAGCTCCATCATAAAGATCTTGGTCACTTCATTAAATCAACAAAGTCTTATTTAAGGTATATGAAAAGCGAATGAATATTTTTAAAGTTCAACTTAACACTGCACATGCTTCCGCTTGCTTAGAATCACAGCACACCGCTCGATTACTAAACCACTCGTATCGTTTGCGCATCGATCGATGTCGAGATCGTCATATCGACCGCGTTTTCGGAAGCGCGTCCGCGCCGTCCGCGGTGTGCCGCTCCGCGGCCGCCACTGAAACGTACCGGGATTATTTATAAATTCAGAGACAGGGGGTCGTAGAATTTGCACGATGTCGTGGTATGCCAGCTAATGAATGCATCAGCTCGCACCGGAAGCACGGCTTAGCGGCTTAACCGTCAGGAGGCCGGACGGAGTAATCGCTTGGACACTTTCATTTTACTTGACTGGGATCAGATCTATAGCAGAAAAGAATACTAAGTAAATAAATAATACGTGTATCTAATTATACTAAATGAGCAGAATTTAGAAGTGTCAGATTCATGTGACCGTGTCATGTGACCTGGGTGTCACCTGTCAAAAATTCCACAAAATCCGAACATAGTTTTGAGTAATTAGAGCGCGAATATTTTCCGCCGGCCCTGGCCATCGCCCACCTGAACACTGTCGTGATTCTAAAAGGTTATATCAGCGTTATGACGGACCAAGATTGTAAGCCTTTTTTACTTTGCGAGGTGGAACAGGTGTTTGTGATGTTCTCTAATCGTTTCTCTTGTATTAAGCCAAAAGAACCTATGAGCATTGGAATCGCCAAAGCTGTTAAGTCTTAGCATGACAGCAGTCCACGGTTGACACCAAATTCGGTCGTGGGCGTGCAGTTCGATGCCTACTCATTAGTTTTGTAATAAATTCAAAACAAAACTGACCTTAGAAGTTTAATGGATATGTTGAAATATGGCCAGCTTTATTATATTTCAAATTCAAAGACGGAGGCGATGATAAAAGGCTACAATTCAATCGATAATGTGCGTGGTATTCACTATAACTCATTTTCAACTTCAAGTGATCAGAACGTTAACGATAACTCGTTAAAATTTTGGCGTTATTGTATTTCCTGTAGTTATATACAAGCATAAGTGATGACTAATTATGCGACTTTGGGTAAACAACGTAATTTTCGTCCACAGCCTACCTACCAACACGCCTCCAGCCTTGAACATAGACTTCGCTTCACAAAAAAAATCCTCGAAAAATGTCACCGTGACTCACGTGCCGATGTACAACAAAAGATTCGACGTTTGGCAACCGCGTTTGCAATTTGGTTTCTTGACAAATAACAGCTAAATTTAAAACAATGAATGTTCGAGTAAACGAGTCGGGTCTACTCAAACTAAAGTATTTCTAAGCATTTACATTAACATAAATTTTTGAAATGAGACGACATGTTTGAGTTTCGAAGCAAACTACTATTTTCGGAATCTTCCTTGGTAACCGTTATTTCAGCGCGACGTGCATCTGTTTCAATAAAGTGCATTTAACTATTGTGACATCGATGGCTACTCTATCTTCCGACTACTCTCATTTCCTATGTAATACTTTAAATATGTTTGAATACTGTTTTGTATTTATTGCGTAAATTATTCCTATACATGGCAAATGATTTGCCTAGGAGTGGGACGATTGATGAAAGGGCAAACCCACGATTTAAGTACATTAATAACTTATTAAATATATGAAGCTCCAAAAAATGAACGCTGTAAGTCCAAGATACATACCTAACAGCGCTTTTGCTGTTTAAAGAAGAGATCTTGACGCTATTAGTGAACACACCTACTCATACCTAAAAACTGATGTCATGCCAATTTTGACTAATGCAAACCATAGAACCGTCTATTTGCATAAAGATATAACTCATTCTGATCCTACATACACTGATCCTGAAGCTAACAGCTGTCGGCACCGACACGGTATCTATTGTGAACTTTATGGCTCGCAGAGAACGTCTAAAATTATAGCACATAAAATCTGTTATGACGCGAAGTTGGGTTATGTTGCGCAATTTGTAGAATTACTACCCTTCAGCTAAACTCGTCCAATTGGATTAGAATGTTTCACTTTTTATTATATACTTTCATTCTTACATCATATCCAACTACATTAGAACCTGTGAGTGGAAACTGCCATCCTCTTTTTAGCATTATCCCAGTTGCATGTTACAGAATTTCAATAATGTTCTTTATAGAAAACATCCAAGAGCCTGACAAAACAAATCGTGCTCATAATTTAAATGTGTGCCTGTGCCTTCCCAGGATTTCAACACGCTAGCCTCTCAGGCAGGGGCACTATCAACTAGACCTAGCTTTATTCAAGTTATTGCCTGTGATTATAAACATTTACAATACTTACGATATAAGTAGTTCCCATTCGTCCCGGTACTGCCGCCCACCGGGTAGAGTCAGTTTCTTGCTGGACTCTTCTCAGCTAGGCCAGGTTTGGTGAACCAGCGACAAAACTCCCAGTAGCTCGATTCCACTCACACCTCAGATTCGGTTGAAACCGCTCCACCAATCTCACTGGAGCGCAATCTCTTAGAGTATTCCCAGTGTTCCAATCCAAACCCGTGTTATTGGGCCCGGCATATAAAGCCAGCCAGGTTCAAAAAAAAAAGATACGATCTTTTTTTAATTAACAGTATAGGATAGTGATTTCTAAACATTATTTTTGAGTACCTACTAAGTAATTAAACGGTTTAATACTAGTACCTACAACCTTAAATAATAACTAAAAGGATCTCGGTTTTGATAGCATAATACTAAATGAAAATGGACCTGCTTATTTGGAGTTCGTGCAATGAATGATGATGATGCACTTGACGTCATGGGAGGTATTGAACTGGTTGTACGCGCTTACGTCAAAATATGATGATGATGATGATGTTTGTTTCACAGAATTTTCATTTCATAGAAACTTTTCTGCAAACCGTTAAATTTATAGGTACAACTAAAAGTCACTGTGTAGAACTCTTAGGATTACCAGAAGAGTAGGTTAGGTTAGGTTCGAACTGTGAGTTTTGTAAAAAAAAATTGTTTTCTCTGAAATGAATATTCTGCGAAACATGAATACGATGAAACATTGGTTTGCAAAACAATGTGATTTATAAATAACATATTTGTTAAAACACACGAGCAGTGCACTGTGAACCTTTGTCGAACTCATGAGTTCGCCACACCCAGGCGGTCACTCTCAGCTCAGACGCATCATACTTGACCACTGTGCTCGGTTGTTTCTTCATATTTGTTTCCACTGTATATATTCAAACAAAAAATGTCACCCTCTAATAAATACTTAGACACTTTGGTACTTTGTCGATTTCACCCGTTAAGAAACTTAGTATGACAGTTCAAGCATGACTTTAAATGAGCTTACGAGGCCGATTGTACAAATCAGTATAATACCTACAAATGTCAGAAGCTCGGTTAAAATAAATCAGAACGTTGAGAAGTGCCAACCGTGGCCGGTGGATTGTCATAACTCGTGCCAAGACGCCAATTCCGCGTACGTCATTGACATTGTGCTGGTGACAAACGTTTGGTGATGAGCCCTTAGTTATATAAGTTAATAGTCCCTTTCTCTTTCATATGGAAAAACAGAGACAGTAGAAAGGTTCTGTTCTGAATAGAGAGAAAGGGCTTAAGTAAACAACTGAAGTGACAGCAACAGGCCGGCGTATGTCCTATTCCCACAATATCTTGAGCGATTCGATATTATGTTATTAAATTACTGTTCATTTGGTCCAATGTAAAATATAACAACCCCTTTTGGAGTCGAAACTCTTGGTCCATGGGGTCCCAGCGCGCACAAGTTTTTTACTGAAATCGCGAAGCGTCTGATTGACGTAACTGGTGACCGAAGAGCTGGCGACTTCCTCGCACAACGTATCAGCATTACGATACAGCGAGGAAATGCTGCCAGCATCCTCGGTGCAATGCCCCAACGGCCTGTTTTAGATTTAAGTAAGTTTTAATATTATTTTAGTTATTATTTATTTATTTATTTAATCTTTATTGCACAAAAGTAAAACTTATCGTACAAAAGGAGGACTTAATGCCATAAGCATTCTCTACCAGTCAACCTTAGGGGTGTTATTTAACTATTATTACCGTTTGTAAATAAATAAATAAATAAAGTGATAACATATACAGTATCTAGATAACGTAACAACAACAAATGGGTAAGGGAATTGCAAATTGATTTCAACATGCTGCCTGCTGAGAACTCTTTATACCAATCAATCGCACAAGATCAGACAAACTCAATTCTCACTTTGCCATGTAAACAGTAACAAACAACACTCCATGCCTAAAAGGTGGTACGTCACAAAATATTACACCCAAGAAACACCCTTTTGATAAACATAAATAAACAAAGCGCAATGTGAATATCGTAGTGATGAATTCCGTATTTACACTTGTTTATGTACGTAGGGCAGTACGTTTGTTGGTAATTGTAAACATCGTCGTTCTCGGCTCAGTATTTAGTAAACTTGCGATTCTGTTAGGTTATCTGCGAGTTTCTATGCGGCTCTTTCGTAATACACCAAACTATACACAGGCTATATAGGGGTGAAATTTCAACCAAATTTTATCGGTAAAACTATTATTGTTATAAGTATTTTTAAAATTAAGATTAAATTTTGAGTAAAATTTTAAGTAGTAATCTACGTCTAATTGGGAAATTATAAATTTTGATCTAATTGCTAATAAAAGAAAAATAATAATATGAAACACATGAAAGAAGATTTAATACAATGTCGATCAATTAGTGTATGCAACTGTACATAATTAGGCATTAAAACACTCGTGCGATCTTATTATAAAACTCGCTCGTTTCATAAAACCGCACACTCGTGTTTTCATGCCTCACATTATGTAGCAGTTGCATAATAGTAGTTTATGCAATCGTTATATAATGTATACTTTTTTAGCCGGGAACCGCGTTTAGACCACGAGGCTTGCCGAGTAAGGTTCGAGACATAAAAAGCAAATTATATATTGCATACACAATTTTTCCACGAGTCAACGGAAAATAGTTAAACAAATTATTATGTGACAAAAGGAGCACCATTACGACTGAACGGCGCTGGTTTTCAGTTCGTCCCTCTTTTCCTAAACTGACCATAAATTTGGATACAAAAAAAACTTGCCTAAAATTATTTATTATGATTTTTTGCTACTTCATAGTGCTAAATAGTCACATACAGATTTAGGTTAGGCTAGGTTGTATTGTATTGGTCGTGTCTTTCCTGTGGACATATAAAAAGTTAGCCTAGAAAGCCTAATTTTTGATCGGAGCACAATCCGCATAAACGGCCTCCATTTAATAAACACGTAAGCCGTTAATTACGACCAAAGGAGAGACTATTTTTGTTTATTCAACTGTGTATATGTTCCGAAAATAAAGCATTCTGAATATGTAAAGGTTGAATATCAGAGCCAAATTACGGAATCTGGATTAAGCTGCTTTTCCGAGCTAAGTTAATGTTTCCATAATACAAGTTCGTATAACAGCATTTGTATTATAACTTAGACAGCTTTGTTGGAACAACAGCTTAATTGCGAAATAGCACAGCAGTAAATAATAGTGACGCTAGCGGCGGATATTCGCTGACGAGGACAATTCAGCGCGCTTCCTCCGTGATCTCACCAAATTGTTGTCCGCAGCGTTTACGTGTATTTGGGTCATTTCAATTGCAGTGCATTTTACTTGTGTCTCTGGCGTGAAACGGCTTGTTCGGTAATAAAAGCCTAATAGGCCCATCACAGGTGCAAATTGCCTTTAACGCCGAGGATATTTATTTAGTCCGCCTATAAAGTTTGACGATTTCATATATGTGTTGAATTTTATGTTCCGCTACTACCGAAATAAATGGAAAGGGGGAGGGGAAGGTAGAGGACGAGCAGTGGGACAATTAGGCTCTAAGTAACAATCATATCTCCTGTGTTTTGTTCTGTAATTTTTATAGATGTTTACAGTATATCATTAGGTATAGTCGAGGAATAAGGTTCGGCATTCTTCGACTTTATTATAATTCCATTAAGGCCTAAAGTGACGAGCAATTCATTCCGCGACTGTACTTAACTACCTATTGAAATGCGTTAAGTTTATCAATACAAAGTAAAATGTAAATGAATGCAAATTAAGATGTTATTGAATGTTAATATAAAATTATTCACTGATAATCAAATAGCCATTAGATGCGTTATCATCGTCCCGTTACAATGACATATGAGCCTCGTTGGTACTTACAACTCACGGCGTACTAAATGTACATTCTTCCGAACTCGATCTACCTACATTCATATAGCTATTCTGTACGATATAAGTTTTTATTCTCATCACATCTAATCTGCTCGATATTTGATATAGATATATAGTATTTTACTATACAGGGAGTAAGGTAGCTAAGTTCAAAGACTATAAGAGGTAGAGGAGGTCAATTTAGAAATTTTATACCGCACTTACTATAATACAAGTCTTCTAGTTTCTAAGATATGAGCTATTTTATTTTGAATTTTACTTACTTGTCTGTTAATCTCACATTTTAAATTTTTCTCTTATTGTTTTCTAGATTATCGTAATTTTATAGTAGCGGTAGGAGCTAAGGAAGTTTTAGGGTTTAATTAAAATTCGTTGTGACGCATTTTTACTTCTTGTATTCACATGATAATCAGGTGCTATATTTTTCCATAAATATTCATAGAAACTCAAAAAAAAAACAGTTATTTTTGATAAAATCTCTTAAAATTCGTATAGTTCTAATCCTTCTAATAAGTTCGGTCATAGGATTTAGATTTTTTATTTTTCTATATTTTATATTGATTTTTTATCTTGCTATAGGCATTTCAGGTCTCTCACTCTCCACAGTTTGAACACAGTACATTCTCGAGATCTGTTGTTTCCGTTGGAGAGTTTTCAGTAGTACGCCGAAGTTGGACGGCATTTAAAATAATGATATATAGATAAGATAGCCTCGGGAAATCCAATGAAAACATGTTAAACCGACACAATATACAGTCACGAGGGCATTCCACCCTTTCCCGTCGCCATGTTGGCCACAATGGCTGCGCTTGCGTCTTTATTAGCCATGAATGGCGACGCCGTAAACAATTCAAAATAGACCGGGGCCCTATTCGACCAAACGAAGTAGTTTCAAATCATATTTACATCCGTCTCACGCTTGCTTCGGCGTGCAGCCAGGGCTATTCTTCTTGTCACTTCGGCTAAACTCAGCTGCCGGTCAACCCCAGGGTGTGGAAATAGATGATCGCTAAAGAGTGCTGCGGATGTATCCTCACTTCGGCACGCGATAGCAGAGTTTAGCCTAATGTAGAACAAGTGCGCGCAACAAATGTAAATTTGATTTCAATCCAATATGTCGAGTTCAGTCGAGTTAAATACACTCTTCAGTATGGAGTTACAACTCTATCGGCTTTTCCACTTCATTGGCTGGGCTATTTAGAAGCTATTGTAATTGTGATTTAACTTGCCGGCAATTATGTCGCATAAATTTCTAGGATAATTTACGAGAATCGCTAAAGATGTGGTTTTATAGACTCCTAACTCATATTTTCTATCGCTATTTCTTAATTCATATTACGTTGTTAATTTGTTTTCTTTTGACCATTCTCTTTGATATTATTCCTTGTACAGCTATATTTCATAAATACATATTATTATCATAGCGGAAATACGAATAATTTTAACAGATCAGATACAGGTGACATTTCATTTTTCACCAGAGGATTTCCCTTTCATCCTATTAGAACTAAATAAATTATCAAATGGGTAAGGTAGTTTGTATTGAATTTTTATACAAAGTATTTATCTTTGTATAAAAATTGCTTCTAAATATCTTCTCTTGACTGTAGATATTACCAAATTGCATGAAAAAAAACTTGCTCTTGACTTGCTTTCTATCTAAAAATATCTTGCTCTTGACTGTAGATATTACCAAATTGCATGAAAAAAAAACTAAATTTCGCTATTTCGTCTGTAAGTTTCTTACTTGCTTCGACTACGTTTCCGGAACCCCTCACCAAAATGATATCGGTGTTACCTGCAAAGAAAAACAAAATAAGTAAACATAATGCAAAGGATACACCGGACTTTATCATGTGTCAATTGCCTTATTGCACTTACATTCGTCTCGCTTTTACAGATAAAGGTGGCATGTACAGGAATAGGATAGATATACTCAATATGCAATGAGATAGATATAAGGTGTTTGCGGTGTGCTATCTCAGTGGGTCGTAGATAAGAGCGGTAAAATCCACAAGAATTATTTGTATGCTCATATTATTCAATGATTGGAGAATAATTTAACGATCGTAAACAACATACTCGTACAACAGCGAAACACACTTACAGTGAAATAATTTATTGCAAGAGTAAAGTGTTAAATTAACTTTTAATCGAACTGACCGATTTGTCAACGCTACCTTAAACCCATTCTGGAAATCAATTAAATGAATATTTGACTGATCAGACTCGCGTTTTGGTCACAAGGGCACACAAGTGAACTTTGCAGTAACATTTAATTATTGCAATTAATTTACGCGGCATAAGCGCCGATGCCCGATATCGATTACCTAAGCCTGTTAATTTACCAAAGTCGTATCTATGTTTCCTTATACTGAATAATGAATCTAGTTTCGATTACGATTAGGTTGTTTTTAGAAAACACGTCATGGTTTGTCAAACTACGAAATCCAACCTGCACAACGACTACTTTCAATTAAATATCGCGTGCCGCGTAAGTCGGGGGCGATCGTGTAAACTACGATAGATTGAATGAATACTTGACACCGGTTTACTGACCGAGTGGCCTACAGGTAAAGCTAAACAAATCAAAAAACATGATAATAAAATTACTTAGGCAAAGGGACACTTTACACCATAATTTACAGAAACACGCAATGTTCATTTTTATCTTCAGACAGTTATTAAATTCTGACAAAGCCACGAGTGGTTCCTTATAATGAATTATAATGAATTAACATATTTTGATTTGTATCTTTTTATCAACACAACAAAGAAAACAATATAGTCTACATTTTTAGAAAACCTTACAAAATACGATAATGTACTATGGAATCAAGCTAATAGCTAATATGTTAAACGCTGCTTAGTGTAGTTATAGAGAACAAAGAGTTTAAGGCAAGGTATTAAAAACCTTTTATAATAATAAACGTGAAAGTCTTGAACCTAAAGTTCGGACATATGTAAACACATTTTAAAGTCGTGCCATTGAACATATTTATGACACCTTTTGCGCTCTCATTGGAAAGCGCGATATCGCCTGCTGTGATGACTCGTATACATATCGCTATAGTGAGTTAAATATCTTATGTGCAGGAGGAGCCAGCATCATGTGTACGCTTTTCACCTTTATCCCCAAGGATTAAAGTGTAAAACTGTACATATATTTTTGAACTCTACCGCATATATGCACTTCTTGAACCTCATTCTATTTTCTTCATATGGCCATGTTTACACTCGGATTATAAAGCAACCTTTCGGGACTATTGTTCTAGTCGTTGCTCAAGATAATACTGTCTCTATCGAGTGTTAGAGCATGTATGATCCAGACGCCGATACGAGAACAATGAGCGATGGCGCCTAAGTATATTGAGAGGCTTAAGCCCGTCACACACGGAGCTATAATATATATTATAGCAAGGTATCTTCACTACAACATAGTATAAAACAAAGTCGCTTTCTCTGTCCCTATAAATCAAAAATCAAAATCAAACATTTATTCTGCAAATAGGCCACAAGGGCACTTTTACATGTCAAAATATTAATTTACAATTTAAGAAAGTCTGACTATAATAAGTAATACATTTTTCATGTCAAAATATTAATTTACAGTTCAAGAAGGATAATAATTTCGAGTTTACAATTATAACAAAATTAATGTCATACAGTGAAGATAAACTTGCAAAGTTATCTATTATGTATGCTTATATCTTTAAAACTACGCAACGGATTTTGATGCGGTTTTTTTTAATAGATAGAGTGATTGAAAAGGAAGGTTTATATGTATAATAACATCCATTAAATAGTGCACCCGTGCGAAGCCGGGGCGGGTCGCTAGTACGCTATATTTTGCGTACTAGCAGTCAACTAGTCCGCAAAATATATCGTGAGATCATCATCATCCTTATCCTAGCGTTTTCCCAGTACAGTGGCACCCTAAAGGATGCCCGGGATCCGCTACCTAATCCCAAGATCTGGCGTACGCACTAGTTTATGGCTGCGTGTGTAGATTCTGGCAAATGTTAAAGGTCAAAGTATATCGTAAAATGCTTTGATATATTATATGTTTGGGCATATATTAATATTTATATTTATAGCCCAGTATGTGACGGGCTTTATATCATTATCGTAAAACAAGTTTCTGAGTATTTAATGAAATATGGGACATTTGTTCTATATCTGCTGTGATACCGATAGCGTCCCAATTAAAGTAAAGAGTTTATGAACCTTCCCCTAAAACGTATATAACATTTTAGCGCTACGAAATATACATAATAACTTTTCATATCATTAAGCGATAAGATCTACAGCTGTTGCAAAATGATAACCTTTTCATACATGTTGGTTCTTGTCTCGTATATTAACGTAATTGATTTGTAGTAGGTATGTTTTTATTGTGTATGATGAAACTTTATTTATATAAGTATTTACTAATGCACACCACCTAATTTTTTTCAGATTTTAAACTTTATAGTTTGGAAATTAGAGGGGGGGCGGGACACTTTCTATGACTTTGACAGCTAATATCTTACCAACGGTTGACTTAAATGGACAAGTTTTTTAGAAACCTCCATATAATTTTTAAAGGCCTATCCATCGATACCCCACACGACTATGTACGTCGTTTTTTTCATTCACCGGTTACATGTATGGAGTGCCCCCCCTAATTTAATATTTTTTTTTAATTTCACATCACATTTATGTAGCGGTTCATATAATACACCTTCTTACCTTTCATAATTGTAGCGCTTATAGCCTCCGAGTAAATCGGCTGTGACATACGGACGGACGGACGGACAGACATGACGAATTTATAAGGGTTCCGTTTTTGCTATTTTGGCTACGGAACCCTAAAAAGGAGCCCAACTGTCCGTCAGGGCATCAGTTTACGATCGACTAATTCCGATTTATTGTATCGTAAAACATGTTTAAAACACAATCGTGACGTGTATAAAAGTTGTTGATTATTTTTTTAACACGGCACGTTTCGGCCATTTGTATACCGTTAAGTTGTTTTATTATTCTATCAACAACACAATAATAGGAGATAGTAGTCGGTGTGAGGAACTGGATTTGTAAAAAGTTAACAGTTATGCCATAGCTCATATAACTGGCTACGCAGGAGATGGACAAAAATTACTTTTAGAAGAGAATGGCAATTTTTAAATTAAGAATAGCGTGATTTATTATAATCGTTGTACAATCAGAGGCTTTGCTTAACCCGTTGCCGCCCAGCGAAAAAAAAACAAACAATGACTTGTTTTTTTTATGTTTTGGAGATCTCCGGGCCGGGAGATGACGGAGAAAACCGTAATGTTTCAACGTTACTATGAACATTTAAATGAAAATGTATACAAAGTGCACTGAAATTGCATCTTCTTTTATGCAATAACCCTCTTGCCGCAGTCGGGTAATAAGATCCGGACGTCTCTCTTCTTGTTGGTCCGGTTATTTTATATTGTGAATAATGTGTACTTAAATAAAATAATAAATAAATAAATAAATATTAGTGGACAATCTTACACAAATCGAACTAGCCCCACAGTAAGCTCAAGAAGGCTTGTGTTATGGGTACTAGACGACGATATATTTAATAGATATAAATACTTAAATACATAGAAAACATCCAAGACTCAGGAACAAATATTCATGCTCATCACACAAATATTTGCCCTGACCGGGATTCGAACCCAGGACCGTCAGCTTCACAGGCAGGTGCACTACCCACTAGGCTAAACCGGTCGTCAAACCGTCGAACCGGTCGTCGGTTTAAATAATCTTAATTTTTATCATGTATACATACATTTATCAAGGGAAAACGCAATCATGCAGTCATTTAAACACAAGCCACGTCACGCAACCCCATGCCCCCATCATACGTCGTGGTGCGAAAGGTCACCGGGCGGTCAGCGCAAACTTTTCTCTCCATTTAGGGCCGGAGAGAGTGACCGCACCCCGACTCGTATCTACACACGATATGCCTTCTCTTTATTAATCAGGGATACCAGGGTTGCCAACTTAGGAGTTTTACCCCTAAAAGGAGGGAAATGAGGAGCATGAGATTTTATTATTATTATTATTTGTATGTCTTTCCCGTTCACGGGACAATGGTATCCCGGACCTTTGGGAGGCGTGCGTGGAGCCGAAGTACCGAGGCACCGAAGTACCAAACGAGTACCACATAGCCAACACGTAGAGGCCCTTTTGACACTTTAATGAAATGCAAGGGATTATTATTATTATTATAGCTTTAATTCCATTTCTTTACATATTTTGTTGTTTTCTTATGTATTTATCTATTGGTTAGAAGTGGATCCCTTTTTGGTAAGAGCCTCCCCCATCTTTTTCCATTTTTCTCTTTGTTTGCCGTAGTTCCACCAATTCTTTCCAGCAACTTCTACCCCCCGTCATGAGATTTTATAGGACTTTAATATTTTTAGGGATATATTTAGGGTTTTTTTTAAAACATTATTAAAAATAAGCTGCGTAATCGACTATCCATTGAAATGCTGCAAAGCGTGTTGATAGTCCGATTCACACTACAGAGATCAGGATCTTGCGTTACATTTACTCCATCTAGTAAAATTTTATAAATGTTCTATGTGCATGTGTGAACATAAAAATGTCGAACCATTAGAACAAAACGATTTCATATTTGAGATCCTAAATAATGTTTAAGTACATTAAAGAAATTGAGACACATGATTTGTTTTATTTTATATTCAGTGGACTTTCCAGAAAAATAGGTTAATTTTAGGGGGTTTTAACTTCAGTTCTAGGGAAAAAAAATGGAGTTGGTAACCCTGTGGGATATCTATGCTGAGTGTAGAATATAACTCTCTTCACACCTTGTTTGGTTATTCGCTTGGGTGACAGATTAATCAAAGGACCTAAATTAAGGGTTTGCACATCGGATCCAACTTGTTACTGTACTTGATATTTCAAAGAAAGAAAGAAAGAAAGAAAGCAAAAAAGAAAGAAAGAAAGAAACATTTATTCACAGACACAGAAGACACACATATTACAAAAAAAAACAGAAGAAAACAAACCACAACATGTATGTCCCCGCGGCGGTGAAACGGACACTGGCTCAGCATTATGCTTATGGTATTTCTCAAGTTTTCTATATTACTGTAACACCCTTAATAGGATCTAAGAGGCTAATCTTCATTTTAAGCACATTGAACTGGAAAGGATCCTTGTTATCTACCTAGACATATCTAACCGGACCTCACGGGTTCTTATATATAATTGTTTAAAAAATATTTCGAAAGACAAGTACCGTGTATACACTTCACGTAAAACTAATCGTTTTATCATTCATAAGCAATAGCCGAATGGATTTTATTAGCTATAATTATAGCATATAACGAGGCATTATATAGGTATTATTAAATAAATAATCCTACAAGATTGCATCATCCAACTATACTGGCCAAGGCTAGTTTTAGTTAACTAGCAATACATATCATGTTTGTTGTTTATAGCAAAATATTACCTACACAATTCCAAACCATTCTGCAATAGGTATTAATTAATTTCAATTATTTATCTAGATTCCTGCCAACAAAGTCCTGGTGAAGGCTTATTTTAGTTTATAACTGGCAAATCATATCGTGTCCACTATTTATTAGACAGATATCGTACTAATACTGTAAATACTGGCTAAATTAATAAAACTTAACAAACCTCTGTTAACTAAAATGTGTTTTGTTCCTTTCACACAAACACATGTCAAAGTGACAAATAGAGACAAACGAACTTTTATTTTAAAAACTTGCATGTTGTTAATTAACTCGCTTTTAACAAGCCACCTTTTTAGGGTTCCGTACCAAAATGGTAAAAAAGGAACCCTTATGGTTTCACTTTGTCTGCCTGTCTCCCGCATCGCTATATATCTCAAGAACTACTTATGCTATCAATTTCAAATTTGGAATAGTTATAAAGAAGGGTATAACCCAGACGCATAGAACATGCTGGCTTTTTTTAAATTATTTATTTTTATTTTCTGAGAATGAATGACAGAAGTTATTCTAAATGTCAAAGTCTGGTGAATATGTCAAGGGGGGTGTCATATGAAAGGGCTTGAGTTACACATTCTGGTGTTCTGTGCACATTCTGAAACAATGGTCATTTTTTTACATCTACTCATTTTCGATTTATTAGGGAAAATGTAACAAAAACTTATCTCCGAAGTTTACTAAGTAAAAAATATGGTATTATTATATAACATTAATATCAAAGTCTATTTTACAGGAAAAATATAACCATAGCTTCTAGTTTTTTTTTATCATCAAAAAACATTACTACATCACCCACTTTTCCGTGTATTTTTGATTTTTATATTCCTACGTGATTATGCTGAAAAACCTTCTTTCAAATAAAGAAAATAATTGAAATCAGTTCACGCGATAAAGAATTATCCATGTTAAACCACCATACGAGTACTAATTCACTGATAAATGGCGCTGTACCCACGTTCAATTTCTACACCATGTTGTTAAGATTTTCCTGAATTAATTGGGTCGGGACGGGTACATTGTGAACGGAACCCTCAGTGCGCGAATCGGACTCGCATCTGACAGGCATTATTATTTAGTATAAATTAACGAAGATATACAGGTAGACTGGTGAATCGAGTGTCAACTGATACCTACTGTGGGCTGCACAAATAAACAAACTAACTGTAAACAAGCGCTCAGTTTCCTACCAGAACGGGATCCCTGCACAAATGTCGGCACAATCGTAGCGGTACTTGCGTATCTAAAGTCTGTCAAAATATGCTAATCATGGTAATTACAGACGATAATTAGTGGAGACCTCAGTCAATACTATATGCCAATATTTGCATTTAATTAAATTTAAAGGAAAAAATAAGCGCCGAGCAGGACCATGTGGATTTTGAATGACTATGTATTATTATAATATGGAAGAACACGGTTTTATTAATAAGTATTATTTGTCTAAGATTTCTACAACACAGTTGACTAATTACTATGTCTTCAAAGTTCATTAATATTCCAATATTTCCATTTGTCGTTGTTTATTTTAGTCGGACTTTAGTGATCGATTCTAATATAATTGCTGTTGGTGTCAGCACCCGAGTGTGATCTGCTTGCGTGGCGATGGACGGCTGTGTGTAGGGAGTGTCTGAAGTTCTGTGAGATGAAGGATGATAGGCTTTCTAGTGTACCTACGTAGATAATTAGTATCATTGTTTTGTTCCTTTAAGTTGATGTTTCGTTTCACAGTGTATTAGACTAAATCTGTAATGCTGTGTAAATATATTTAAATAAATAAATAATCACATGATATTAAGTTATACCCTAGACCGATCACTCGAACGAAGTGGAATTTCGATTCCTTGTATCCCTAGTACGATTATCGAACTAACAGAAATAAAAAAGTCCATGAAGACGGACCAATCGGATGAAGAGGAATTGCGATTCCTTGGAGTCCGACTAGTCGGACCATACAGGAAAAAAGTATCCACGTCGTCCGATTAGTAGGACAAAGCAGTCGAACCACGTGGCCACAGGGTATTCAGAAACGCTGTCGGACATCTGGAATGTTGAGATTAACTATATATGGAACGAAGGGGTTTTGTGACGTTTACTTACTGACGCCGTGCGGCGGCGCGGCATCGTACCGTGAATTCGATCAACACGACGCGGCACCGTCTATCTGTATGACGCGGCGACGTGCTGCAATAAGGCGCCGTGCCGTTTCACGTTAACGACGCCGTGCCGTGTTAATGTTGCCAGGCCCCTAACTTTGTCTCTTTTTTTTCAATTTTTCCTTTAATTCGTAGTTTGCGTTAGCAGCGTTACTGCTTAACACAAAATTAATTGCATTAATGTGCCTCTCAGCAGGCAGTTAGCTTAGCGTCAGATGGAAGTACCGATAACAATCCAGCAGTGCACAGTGTAGTGGTGTTGACATTTTCTTGGGCAAACAAGGTCAATATAGTTTAGACACTCTTTTTCAAGATCTCTAAGTTGTTCATTCTTTGGCCACATAGCCCGCAGTCCTTTCAGTCTGGAAAAATTGGTAGTGTTTGGCTGCGTTGAAGGAAAGAGGAGCAGCGGAAGAGCATCCACACGATGAACAGATGCAATACGCGATACTACGGGCGTCAACATCCAGGGGCCTATACAACTAGCCCAAAATTAGAGGCGTGCTCTGGTGGTCACGACCCTCAGCCTTGAAGTCGTTCAATTGTTTTAATTTAACCTATTCACCGCCACAGTAGATTCCGTAAGTTATATCTCACACGCCAGTCTTTGTAGCAAAAGACTCTTACTTGATAGCACGTAGGTTGCCTTTACATCCTTTACATCGAATTGACATCAAGTCTTGTGCTGGGCAACTAAATGATGGAGTTAGTACCATATCAAGTCAATCGCAGAGAAAAGGTTAAGCAAGCCGGTTTGACTTTTATTATTCTTGCAATAATTTCTCAAACAATAGTAGGTACATCTGAATGTGTATAAATCTAGACCAACTTGACAGGACTGGCTTTCTATGAGGTGGTTGGACCCATAACAAAAGCCGGTATGAATGAAAAAAAAAGATCTATTTGGAAGCCTCGTCGCCGCTGCCCACGCTCTCACCGATAAAGTCAAATATTTTTTTAGATATCCATGCATTTTGAGAATATTGTAATATAGGCATATTTTATGAAAAATTGTAACAACATAAATATTCAATGAGCAACCAAATTATCTGCATAATATCAATCCGCTTTTCAGTTATTCTGCAAATTAATAAATACAGTGCGATTGTCCCTACAGTCGAGGAAACAGAACGTTTGTCACCTTTGGGATAGAGTCAAAAATGGACAAACATTTACTTTATCCGACTGTATGTTTATAATATTTACCGAGCCCTCAACCCTACGCAACAGGCTAACATTATTAACGGCCCAGGAATTTACAAACATTGCCCCAGCCATATTTGTTTAATGTATCGGAATAGTTAATTATCAGACATGACTACGTGCGCCGCAGATTGCTTGTCGCTTGCATTTAATTGATATAATTACCGATAGGATACTGAGGCTTCATATTTTCATTTCATTTTAAATCTTATTCTCCAAACTGTATCGCGTTACGCTCACACACACACTTCACAATGCGCTTAAGTGTTTTTACACTCACATCTTTATGTATGAAGACGATATATATCAGTATATGGGAAACAGAATTATGCTTTGTGAAAGCTCGAAAATCAAAACCGATTTTTCCATGATGAGACCTATTTAGCTAGATGGGTGTTTCAACTTATGAAACCCAAGCATAAGTAAATCTAAATATAAATCTAATTAAAATAGTTAGGGCCGCATGAATTCATATATAAACAAACAAACATATATACAAATTAAATTATTATTGTTGTTATGAATTATTAAAAACGGTTAAACAAAACGTTTTAAAAAACATTTCGCAGTTATTATTTTAATACGCAACCAATTAGCGTGAAAATGAATGATTAAGTACACGTGTATCAGATTCTGCAATAATTCTCGTTATCAAGTTTTGCAATTTTATATTTACATGCCCAGCGATATCCAAGTGTAAACATAACATGTTAAATAACTAAAAATCTGTGATGAATTTCTTACTTAAAGACTATGGCTCTATGAGCTGTAGACGTCGCTAGTGACATTTTTTACATTTCCTACCCCTATGGTTCAACTATTTTGAAAAAAAAACATAAACTTAATCGACAATTACATTATAAAGTTCTAAAATGTTATGCTGACTGAACCTAAAGGCGAGCCACTAACTTCAGCGAATTCACTGTGACTTCACTTTGCCTTTATACAAACAAGACCTAACGTGATGAAAACTCACTCGTTGACTTTACTTTTTGTCACTTAAGGTGATGAAGTGGTGTTGGTCGGTGAAATAGTAGATTGTTAACCAAGGGTTGAAAGTGACCCATTTCACGCAAGATAATTCTCACTTCGTTCGAGCGCCAATAGTTCAAGGGTGAAAAGGGTGCTTTCATCCAGGGATCGGATACCGGTATTTTCTCCATAGAAAAATACCGGTATTATTACGGTCACCGGTTCATTATTTCGTTTTTAATGGGACAATCTAATAATACGACGTTGTTACCTAAATACATGATTCAGCCCTACGTAAAGAGCAAAAAATAATCCAAAATATTGGGCTAATTCAGGGTTTTTTTAAAATACCGGTATCGGTCCCTGCTTTCATCCGAGTTATACAATCTACATTTCATTTTGACTATGAGGAAAATAAATGAGAAATAAAAGTAATAGTAAATGACATTCTAAGGATTCAGTATTAAAAACACGTGCTGCAGCCACCAGCAACGCGCGCCGCCGCGCCTGTAGAACTTTAAAAATTACTTTCCACCCTAGGATCGGAAAAGCGACTTTCAACCGGGCTATCTACTTATGAAAATGGAACTTTCCGAATAGAAGAGATGAAAAAGAACTTTTTAGAAAAGTAGCAATGAAATAATTTTATTTTCATTGCAATATTTAGTTTCTCGCTAAAAAATGCTCTCATTGCATTTTAATGTACCAATTGTCAACATTTAGACCACCCCCGGTGGGCCGACGAACCTGAAACCGAGATCGAATAAACTATTCCCGGAGTTGTGCAGCGATTTACGTTCCGCGACTCAGACTGGGTGCATCTACAGACTTTAATTTGAGAACAGGGGACTTAGACTTAAAGATCCTTTTGAACTTATGTTAAAAAGTTATACGATCTGTCATTTGGTCTCACGGGTATTTATTAAACTCCGTATACAACGTACGCTTTAAAGGTATCCTAGATCAATCTACAAATTTTATAAAAGAGCTGCCCGCGCTGCTCCGCCAGCGTATTTATTACTCGTACAAAAAAATGCAATGCGGGAGTAAATATTGCTATAGCTTATGTCTATCCCAAAAATTCCCAAAGGTCCATTTTTTATTGAATAAAATTAAACTATATCTGGTGCAACACCTTGCGTTATAAGTACTTAGTACTTAACATTATTTTGTTTGTTTAAAATCTGCGAGTACCTACCTAATATTTTACTAAAAATGGTACTGAAAATTACCTAAATTATTAGAAATTTTGGTGTGATTTTATCTATGAACGCAATAAAAAGGATCAACATTAGTAGAGTATTTCCTACCTCTTTCAATCTTTGCATAGATAATACATTTAAATATAGCGGTATCGCCCCTTGAACATAGCCACATGTTCTGTGGAAGCACGCAGACAAGTGAAGCAATCGCGACGAGACCACGACATGAACAAGACACGGTAATGACATGGCTATTAGAACGGATAACACAACTACACCAACCTATACATAGAGTATGTACCTATCTACCAAACATGTAAATATATGTTACCTATAGTTTGGTAAAGTTGCGCCGAGCCAAAGAAGATATAGGTATATTGCCGAGCTGAAAGTACGTGCACATAAATTGTAAATTTGGAATCCAATGATAGATTATGTTTGATCATTCTTCAAGTTAGAAATGACAAAACAAACAGGCACCAAAATCAAAAACTTATCACCCGATGCATCAGATTTTCTGGATGCAGTAAATTACTTTCAAGGAAGTTATGGCCAGTACCGCATAATCCTTTAACTATCGATATTCAGAAAGAACATAGTACTAAATTATTGCGAAGATATTCCCACAGGCAACACAACACGGCAAATCAATATGTTCCGCCGTTTACTAACTCATTAAATTTCGCATTAAGCCTCTAAAACGATTAGATGAACAATCCATACATTTCACGTCTTAGTATCTTAAGGTTCCGTCACATTTCAAAATAAACCCTGGTTCGTTATGAATAAAGTCCATAGTTGAAAATAACGCGGGAAAAGATAAGAGGGTGCAAAAATAAATGTGTCGATATCGACATTCCGATTTGTGCATTATAATATTTAACTGAACCATTAAAGACCTGCGAGTCCTAGAATTTAATTACATATTTTATGCCTTCACTTTGATTGTTTATTAAGAGTATTGTTTTAATCGTACTAATATTATAAATGTGAAAGTTCAGATGTTTGGATGTTTAAATGTTTGTTACTCAATCACGCAAAAACGGCTGAACGGATTATGATATATTGACCTTGGTATTCAAAGCGCTTATAGCCTGGGTTAACATATAGAAATACTTTTTATCCCGAAATTCATCCCTCGAAGGGATGGAATAGGCAGTGGAAGCTTACGCGGACGAAGTCTTGGCAGAAGCTAGTGTTATATACAAGGTTTCCGTTATATATCCCCGATTTCGTTATGGGTTTAACGTGTTGTATTGTATTTATTTTACTTCTAGATCCATAAATAAATCACGGCCCCGCATTAACTGCATTAAGATGGGACTCGAAAAGACCCAAATCTACATATTTAACATTATCAATATTTTAAGCAAAGAAACAGCCTTATTAGGATGATTCTCATGGTTGAAGTTAATAGATGTCCTTACCGGTCCGAACGTTAAATGAAAGTTAAGGAAATCAGAGTGCAATTTAAACTTATTGTTGACTATAGTTTATCCTATACCTAGATCCCTAACTGTTAAAATAGTTAAAGTCAGAAATAATCACTCACGAGTCGTTAACAATCCGGGTCCGGTAAGGACAAATTAAGAAAATGTTAAATTTTGGAATGAGAATCACTCTATAGCGGACCTGCATGTTTCTCTTGCCGATTCGGCTGAACTCGGTTCTGGTACACCTCCGTGGTGTCCAGATCAGGGATGTAACAGAGCTCCGGTTCCGGTTCCGTTAATTCGGCACTTCCGATTGGTTTTAAACATCCGCTTCGGTTCCGGTTCTGTTATTTTTAAAACGGATGTTATATCGGATGTCAAAGCAGCGCAGCGGGGAGAAATGACCGGCGTACATCAAAAACAAACAGGTTTATAATTTTTATTTAGAATAGACTTAGACCTGCTCTGCCCTTAACATCTTATCCATCTATCACTCGGGCTCCGCATCCGGTCCCGCTTACGTTTTCAGTTCCGGCTCTGATACCGGTTCTGGTCTTCTGGTTCTGATATACGGAATTCATCTGGTTCATCAACATCTAGTTCCGGTTCCGATAAAACCACATCTGTTACATCCCTGGTCCAGATATCCTATCGAGCTAAGGTAGTAAAGAAAGAGCACGTGCCAAGTATGGGGCGAGCGCGTGCGAGCGGAAGCAACGATGGTTGTCAAACATCGATTTTGTAACACAAAAAACCTTCTGTATGCAAGTACTAATTAATTAAAAGAGCCGAAATCACGTATCTGAAAAACAGTATTTATTGTTTGCTAATCAGTACAGCGTTTTAAAGAGCGCGTAATTAATTAACATGTCAAATCTAATTATTTTATTACTTGGCTTTACTGTCAGCTACAAGAAAACGCGACGTGTAGTAATAGGCAATCAACTGGCAAAAAACTGGCTTTTATTGATATCTCAAAAAACATACCTACACGAGCATTTTGAGTCAAAATCCATAAGAATGAAGGCTGTCATGCAGTCTCCTTTTGGTATAATGCCTTTAATATACATGAGCCTGTTGAAATTTTTCGTAATTGCTCACCCAAGTCAAAGATGAAGTCATTTTAGTCGGCGTTGCTTTTTAACTTGTCGCAGATAAAAAAAATATTAATCACGCGGCGAGAAATAATAATGGCGGCAAATCGGCCAGGGACGCAGACTGATCGCTTCTCAATGCGAAATAATACAGATTTTAATGTACATAAATTAAAGATTATTTAATTTTACAACATGTTGGCGCAGACTGGTCGTTTTGGACTCATTATCTCGGCTGCCACTTTAATACGTGAAAGGAATATAGGTAATGTTATTTCTTCCCTCGACTCACAATATTATGCTACAGTTACACATGCTGATTACTAGCAAGAAAGCATGCCACTATTGAGCAATTGCTACTTAGTATGTGTGTCGAAACATTGTTAATAATGAGCATGCTCACTTCGAGTTTGCTCAAAAATTCATGCTCGTGCGATTTTTGGGCATGCTACGTGCAGTGCGGGTGGAAGGGGGCGTGGTATTAGTAAGTTAGCAAGTGTGGACGCACTTGCTTAATAAACATGCTAGTAGTTATTGCGGTAGTAGCATGCTTATCCCAAGCAAATGCAGCTCGAAAGCATGCTCATCTTAAGCATGCTTATAAGCATGCTTTTTATGTTCTTGAGCATGTGAACAGTACCATTAGACAAAAGTTTCAAACTACTTTTTGTTTGTGTTAATACTTAGGTTAGAAGGGCCTGGAGTCAATTGTACTAACTGTAGGAATGTCTGTAATCTTAGTATTGTTAGACACGTTAAGTACTTTTCAGGAATAAAAAAAAGCTGTGTAGGGCCCAATTACGCGAAAAATAGTTGTGTCAAACATTAGTAAACCGTGCACTCTTGCATAGAAACTTGCGCAGGCAAAATCTATCTATTCGATTATATAAGTGCAACAGCAAATATTTGCCTTATTCCGATAAACAATTCGCCAAAATGTGCATGATGCAACCTATTTGCATACACAGTCATCTTCAGTGTTACCGCCCGAATCGGCACTAAATTTCGCCGAACGCTGTGAATTACTTAAGCAACAAGTAAATCGATTCTGCTAATTTCTAAGAACACTCGGCATTGTTTCGATATTCCTCGTAAATTAAAACAAAGGAAACACTTTCGTATGCATGACACGCCATCACTATCAGTTAGTTCCTTAACAGCTTGGACCGAGTAATTAGATATGTCTGACCTAAAAACTGCAAGCGAAAGTTAAATTATACAGTAATAGAATTGATTGATATTAAATGTATAATAAGAACAATATAATACCCGAAAACAAGTTGTGCTTAAACCGCGAAGCCTTGAAATCGATCCAACCGCATCATAGGTGTGCATGTCAACCCACATTTGTTGATAGGTATTATTTTCGTCAAGACGACTGTTTTGTCTAGATACTTACTTGCACTTTAAAACAACCTAGTAAGGTCCATATTTATTTGATGAGAAAGACGGGTCAGTGGAGTATTAAGTACAAATACGACATGTTGATAATTAGATGTTTGTCAGTACTGACGTGGTGTTAATAGCTTTTCAGTAATCTGCTTCGTAGTATCTGGTATGCCCAAAAAAGGACTAGTTAGCAAATGTTACCTGGCCATGAAATGTTAATTATAAGTACTACACTTAATTTGCGGCTTAGCCGTGCGTGCTAATGCACGGAATTAGGGTTACAGCCACAGCGCATTTTTGAGTAGCTCCACATTCTGACGCGGTGTCCTGCGTGGGCGAAATCCTCGCGAACACGAAGCCAAGCGGCGCGGCACGACGCGGCGCGAAAGCAACAAACAGTCGACGCTCTATTAAAGTGACCTACGTGACCAATACAGAGGGCCTACTCCGAACTACGAAATCCAACTCCGTATCGTGCCGTCCCTTTTTATTCTCGTGTTATACACTATATGAGTGAAATGGACGGCACGATACGAAGTTCCGATTTCGACGTTCGGAGTCGACCCTCAGGCGAGGCGCGAAGCGAACGCGATCAGTTGATTTGATATTTTCCCGCGAATGAGACACAGCGGTGCGGCCGTCCGAATTGTTTGTTGGGCGATTCGAGCGCACTTAGGACAACGCCGCCGCGTCGCACCGCATCGCGCCGCGCCGCTTCGCTTCGCATTCGCAAGGATTTCGCCCACGTAGGACACGGCCTGCGATAAACGGGAATCAGAATGTTCGGCATAAAACTAAAATAAAAAGTGGTGTTGTAACGGTAACGTTTCGACGAATAAAAATGAAACACCATTAATCCACCAATGCCCTGAACCGAAACCAAATAAGAACTGCAGTTACCAAAACATATTCACTTCATGTTGTTGGTTTAAAGACAATTAAAAAATTTACATACTTAATTAAGGTTGACTTGAAATAAATTACCAGTATTAATAAAATCACCCGCCCGACAAACATAGCTAGGAACCATCATGACAAACAGGACTTTCAATTTTAAAAAAAGCACTTATTCGGTTCATCTGTTTGGGATTTACGATACCACAGCCAGACACAAAAATACACAGATACACATGTTGAAGTCGTCGCTTGCGTCGGAGATATTAACATACAATAAGAGAATGTTGTTTTTTAGTAGTAGACATGAATTAAAGTAAGTTACTTTAACGAATCTTCAAAGTGTAGGTATATCAGCACATTAAAAGACCGCGCCGATAAAAGGATAAATCTTTTCAAATATTTCACAAAAGCAAAATAGTGTCAGAAGTCAATTATTAAATAACCGTAATTATTAATCATCATCAGTTGCTGTCACAAAGCAATGCCAGTTCCCCACTTTCCTTATCTCTATACTCGACACACACAAGAATCAGTTTCATTTTCGAATCAATTTATTAAAACAAACATAATGGGTCACTTAGCGATTGCCTTATATACTCAAAACAAAATGCACTGGTAACTAATCAACAGTTCTTATCATTGCTCCGTTTTATCGTAAAGTGAATATATTTCTAGTTTTAATGTTCATAACGTGATCTTGAAACTTAAATATATACTTATACCAACATCTACATTGATTATAATGAAGTATTTTAATGATGACGAAGACTGGCGGAACTCATCATTAGTTTGTATGTGACGAAGCTTAATATTGATCTGTTATACGTTGCGGCAATTCGTAGTTATGGAATGTACCTATGAGTTTTTTATGGAATATTTAGATTTGGTACCTAAGATATTTACCGGCTAGTTTTATAATGTGGCCATTGGTTATAAACAGAGCTCGGAATAGGTAGTGCCTATTTACCTAAACTTCGAGGGAGGACGTAACTAAGAGTGGTTACAACCACCAAAAATAATTACTTCTTTTTATTGAATGTGGGGTTTCCCGGGATTTACTGTATTATTCTAGAGGCTTAATACATTTCTCTTTACTTATAAATCTTGTTATATTGCATATTATTTGTTTAATTACCTTTAAATAACAAGCAGTCATTAAAAATATAATATGGATCAAATTGAATCAAAAGGCTTTATATAAATTCAGACATTCATTCCGACGTTTCGAGTCCTTTACAGCACTCGTGGTCACGGAATGTATTTTAAATTCATTATACGCGATATAATTGGTTGAAAAATAGTTATATTTAATATATAAGTACATGTATACCATCATATTAGAAATAAATTAGAATACATCTGTACGATATCTTCTATGCCATATCATAGTTCTGTCTCAACACCAATCTATATACGCCCTAATGCTCTGCTCATGGAAGAAAGGAGTGTAATTCTGTCTAAGTCAACTAAAAAGTATCAAATTTTGGAATCCTTGATGTTATTTCAAGGTAATTAAACAAATAATATGCAATATAACAATATTTATAAGTAACGTGAAATGTATTAAGCCTCTAGAATAATACAGTAAACCCCGGGAAATCCCGCATTGATTAAAAATAAATAATTATTTTTTGTGCTTATAACCACTCTTAGTTACGTCCTCCCGCGAAGTTTAGGTAAATAGGCACTACCTATTCCGAGCTCTGGTTATAAAATTAGATAATAAGAATCGGGCTTATCGCTATTGACATAGACACAAAACAAACAGGACGGGCACTATCAGACGACATACTTGATCTTCCGCATTGAGATATTTTCCATGTTAGATCGGCAAATATAGGGTAACACGAAGGGTATCGATCGATTTTTTCTGCAACAATTTTTTCTAGGAATAAAGCTCGTATAGATGCATATAAAAAGTGAAATAGAACCTGCTGACCACAAAATGCGCATACGTGACCTTGTGGCTAATCAATCTGCGAAGTCTCGGTGTCGGGTCACTCGCGGCGCATCGGAAAAGAGCGAGAGCGAGAGCGCATACTTCCACTTTGACATGTGAATGGAAGATTAGTTAAAGTATGTCCCCATTTGAACAGGTATGCTCATGCATTGAGTCGCAAAGACTTCACGGAATTTCAAAATAATGTGATCAAAGGGCGTGCCGTAGTGGGAAATAATTCCTACAGAAAAATTGAACAGAAATGTAAAAAAATGTGTGAATATTTTAACAAAACGGATTTTATCACAACGCGAGGGTAGAACCATCATTCTTTAAGCCGGCTGAATAATACCCTGGTAAACGGCTTAGTATTTTTATTTTATTTGTATATTTCTTTTCCGTTTCATTTAAATATTTTGTCTAAGATGAAATTCTTTGAATGAAGGTTTACAAAGACCATGGCAACCATTAAAATCAAAACGCCTTTTTAGACGCGTCTAACTCAGGCTGTGAACCACGGAACATTTAAAAGGATGAATTATTACAATTTGATGAACGAGAAGTCATCGAACTCTCAAAATGGAGGCACAATAGACACTATCAGATCTATAGTCAGAATCGTATTATACGCTTACTCTCATAACATCGCATCCCTTACGATGGAATCATTGTAAAAGTGTCCTTGTGTAACGAATATAAGATTTTAATTTGATTGCATTAGGAGACGACTGTGCAATATTGAGGAAGGTTAACAATCGTATTGGCTTTCTACACAAGTGGGCAATTCACGGCGTTCGATAAATGGAGGTATTGTGCTCGTATCGCTTCGAGATTGTATCGGCAAGGATATGCGCCGATTGATAGTGTATACGGGTAGTTTATGGTCTTATTCCACAATTATCGGTTCAGATTTGATGTATATCAAAACTAAAACTTTGATTGATCAAATATATTTTTAACTAAATCTAACTCAACTTGGATTTGAATACGATAGAAGCATTTAAGTATCATTTCATTACGAATGGAATCAAACTTTGATGTAAAATAGGATTGAAATAATATAATAAAAATTGCGCTATCGTGTAACTAGTTCATAGTTTCACTAGTTCGGATTTTTAACAAGCTATACTAAATAAACGAAGCAAAACAGTAGGAGAGATATAAAAGTAATTTCACTGAATGTTAGTTTAGTTTAATCTGAAATGGAATGACTACAAAGCTCATATTTACTTAGGTATTAATGCTTTTAAAAATAATTGCCAAATAAATGTTAGTATCGTTAAGGTAAATGGTAGCTCAGACTTGAATGACTGACATCCGACAATAACTGATATCGTTAAATGCATGGTTGCCCAGACTTTAATGACTTAACTGACATCCTACACCGCAAGTTAGCTGTATGGTATTCAGAACCAGACCTTCATTTCTCAAAAAGTAGAAAGTTGATTTTAAGCAATCATGATAAAAATATAGCCGTACTTTATTTATCGGTAATGGACACTTAACTTTACTTTTGATATAAACACTATCAAAGTTATTTATGCCGTTATTTCGTATACCAAAATTAAATTTTCCGATCGAAATGTAAGTCATTTACTTATTTATTTATATTAGGAGAACCAACAGCAGTACAAACAATGTAACAACATGCATATTAACAGCAGAGCCAATTACAGGATCTCACAGATAGCGCTAGAGTGTATATATACAGAACTAAAGTGATTTATTTGATATGTGTTCATTAAAAAAGGAACATATTTCCCTCATTCAAGTTTAATTCTATTTTTAAATATTCGAATTGATTTATCAAAACAAATCAATCACAGTCAATACATTCATTCATAATGAGTGCGCTCGCAGCGCCACTTTACGTAGAAATCATCATAAGACTCGCTTCAAGAAAAATGGCCGGTTTGTCAAGCCAGGAAAAAACGTGCTTGCTATAAAATAATTTTTAATCAGTGTAAATCATGGAAATCAAAGGTGTAACAGTGTTATAATATAGAAAATAGAGTCAAGTAAATAGTTGTTTCAATTAAAAACGTTTTCACGCGGATCGTACAAACGCGTGTGGTGGCCCAAATCCTCATTCGTGGGAGCGGCGCCGGGGTGGCGTCGCTTCTTCATCATCGGGGGGAGCTAGAGCGAGGCTTCCATGCGCCAGCAGCGCCAGGGCCGGCGGCGTAATCGGTCAAGAGTATCATCATTTTCACCGGCCTCAGGGTGAGGCATTCATCATCATTTCTTCAACATATTTGATGGCCCATGAGGGGCAAACATTCATTTATCCAACAATATGAATATCGCTAATATATAGGTAATTGAATAAGCTCAGACCAAGAAGAAAATACAGACATTACGAAAAACCTAGTTGAAGCAATGAAGCGAACAATCCAATGAAGCCGGTTAGAAATATCGCGTTCGGCGTTCTGCCCAGACGAGTAAACATTAAGCATTGATTTTCAGACATACAGGGTCGCTAGGCCAGTTACGCGGCCTGCGTCAGTTTGCGACCTTCTGAAGAACGAAGTTTTTTCCAATTAAAGATATTTACATTTCTACATGCCCTAAATACATAATGAGTCGTATGAGTTTTAATTAGTAGCTATTGAATGGGAATATATTAAAAAAGCAAGAAAATATCCTTTCAGTTCATCAACTCCGAGTGGCCGCAAACTGGCGCATCAAATTAACAGGCCTTAAACCCAGCTACCATCCCTAATTCTTGACTATATGACTGTGTTTCTGACAATAGCCGAAACATGATTGCTTTTATTTTATTTTATTTTTTGACTGACGCTCAGAGACCTTACACAATACACATCTCTGAGGATATCTATTTATTAGATTTTATTATTTTCATGTCGACGGGTAGAGATCTCATAATATTTTATTATGTTTAGTGTACCTTATTACTTTTTATCTTGACGCTTAGAGACCTTATACATCTCTAACAAATCTGGATTGTTATTAGTTTCTTAATCTTATTTTTGACATGTAGCACTACATTTAATTAATGATATTTTGATTACTGTATTATTTTTAATTGATATAGATAGATTTTGACTTGTAAAAGTGCCCTTGTATGTGCAGAATAAATGTTTTGTTTTTGATTTTGATTCTTAAAATTTTGTCTATAATAAAAAAAAACTAAAGTTGAGTCTTTATTCTCCTTTTTTTATCCAGCCTACTAAACCGGCGCATTAATAACGACACAATTAAGTTAAAATTATGGTATTTTACCTCATCTAAACTCTGTCAAGAGGAAATTTAATAAAAGTGCACGCAGTCGGATATTTATCGAGATTTGTCTAAAAAAGCCATTCCCGAAGAGTTTTGCATCCCGTCGTGCGCGAAAGACATAAGCGTGTCTCTTTCACGAGGGGCGTGGCTGACCGAATTGAGGCATCCCCTTTAAACCATGCCCAGCGTCCACATGTTTCAGACCAGCTCGTATGCTCAGGTACTTATTGGGCACAGTTAAACCCCGGCTTCACCAGGCTGTTCATAATGTTGTGTTCTTTTTTCTGTTCTGAGGGGATAAGATGCAAAACTTACACTATGTATAAATGAGGTATTAAATAAAGTGTTTTTCACTTCTCATGCTCGAAAAGTGTGTCATATTAAGTGTGTCATAAATATGCATACATATTTATGATTTACAATACATTCTAATATGACCAATCAGAATACTTCACCATATTAAATCCACCAATCAGAAAACACATCGACAGCCAATCGGAACGTTAGGTTCTTTTTGGTACATACTTTGTTCAATTTATTTAACTATTAAAAACATTAAGTTTTATTGAAAGAAAGAAAGAAAGAAGAAAGAAAGAAAGAAATATTTATTTGGTACAAGTTGTTTACACATTCTAGGATATAGTAAATAGGTACCTATTTAGTACCAAAATGGGTGCCGCTCAGCATAGTGTCATGAAAATCATGACGCTGATTTTCAGGGCAACCAGGAAACAACATGAAATTACAAAACAATAAACATGAGAGAGAGCTGTCCTTAACATACAACATGACATTGACAATGTGGGAAATGTGTAACCATACAGAATAATATTTTGTACCTGCACATACAAGCTAAATCGTTCATTATAATACAGAATTTATATGAAGCTAACAAAACATAACACTAAACATCTGCTTAGGTATTGGCAATTTGCTTTTCTGTTAAATATTTTTTGAGATTGTGTTTGAAGGAGGCAATAGAATTATTGCGTCCCTATTTCAAATACTATGTATCTGAGTCAAAACAGTTTAAAAAAAAGTGCGCGGGTGCTCATTGTATTTTATTATTAATTGTGGGTGGATAGTCTTTGTTTATTTATTTTCTCGCAATCGAAGTGAAAAGTAGAGTGTATAACTCTGGTCTAAAAGCCATATTACCACTCGAACAATTTTACCTCACTTCGTTCGGGAAAATAACCATCTCTTGGTAATATGACTTACTAGCAGCGTCCTGCGGTGTTACCCGCGGATAAAAGGGAGCCTATGTCCTATTCTGATGTCTTAGCTACAATACTGGAAAGTTTTATAGAGATCCATTCAGTAGTTTTTGAGATTAAGCGGAACGTACATCCATCCGCACAAACTTTCACGTTTATAATATTATTAGGATTAGGATTTTAGACCCTTGTCATACAATCTACTATTAAGTCTTACGTACAGTTAAGGGCATAAACATGTATATTTGCATACAATTGCTGGACCTTATTTCAAATGGAATAAAGTGAAAAAATGTAAACATATTAGTGGTATTGGCTGTACTCGTGCAACGTCACAAACTTCAGAGCACCGTTAACTCGTGATGTACTCTGATAGAGCTTTTAAATGTTGACACATGGAATAATGACAGATGAGATAACTATCGAAAAGGCCGACCCACTTTTGAACAATCCGATGGTCTTGAACTTGTCTTAGACAAAAAACGCGCATACAAAAAGTGTATAAGTACAAAATTGGTATTATTAGAATTTTTTTAAAGAGAGACGGCTATAGCAAAAAAACAATCTTAATAAAAAAATGAACGCCTCACCTCAACTGAACGTGTTTTTACTCACATCTGTCGTGAGCAAGCGAATCACGTAACTTTATGTACTAACGGTAGATAGATTTACAGTCGATTTTGAAGTATAAATGTATGAGCTGACACTTAAAATTTGACATTAAAATCTACCTAACGGTAGTACAAAAGTTACGTGATTACCTCACAGGCGTAGACACATCACAGACTGACATAGGTATTGAAATATAATGTCTATTAGAAGAGCGGCGTCCAATTTCAAAATGGTTTCAGCAGGTTTTGGTCTATTAATATTTATATTGAAATATAATAAACGGCTCACTCACGTCTTTAAGGTCGAATATTGCTCGACATGTTTCAGACCAAGTACGTGGTCCTAAGTCATGAAAACCAGTGGCGACTGCGGCACTATTATTTTTTATCGTCTGAGACTGACGGGAGTGTTCTATTTAAAATATTTATGTACTTACAATAGACCTGTGATAACCATAACCTAGTGTTTACGACATGCGGTGTCCAAGTTCGTGAGGAAACCTGAATATAAAAAAAAACAGATATGTGTGATTGCAGAAGGTCAGCATGATACTCTCCTCTCATCTATGGTAGAAGACCCCCGAGGAGCTCAGTCAGCATCAAAACACACTAGCACATTACACTCTAGAACTTTATTGATAAGACAGACGGTCAAAAAGTGTACACATATTTATGATGTTCATTATACACCTCATTCATGAATAGCAAACTCATGATTTGTTATGTTAGCCTTTGTATAAGGTGACAATAAGTATATAAACAATTTTTATTCTATTGAATATATGATAAATAGGTGAAAACCAGGGATGTAACAGAGCTCCGGTTCCGGTTCCGTTAAGTCGGAACTTCCGATTGGTTTTAAACATCCGCTTCGGTTCCGGTTCTGTTATTTTTAAAACGGATGTTATATCGGATGTCTAAGCAGCGCAGCGAGGAGAAATGAGCGGCGTACATCAAAAACAAACAGGTTTATAATTTTTATTTAGAATAGACTTAGACCTGCCCTGCCTTTAACATCTTATCCATCTATCACTCGGGCTCCGCATCCGGTTCCGCATCCGTTTTCAGTTTAGGCTCTGATTCCGGTTCTGATTCCGATATACCGAATTTAAAACATCTGGTTCCGGTTCCGGTTCCGATAAAACTACATCTGTTACATCCCTGGTGAAAACAATAAGCATATTATTCGTAACAAATTTCCTTTTATAGAAAAAAGTATTAAAAAATGACATAAACGCGACAGCCAACTAAGGTTAATAAGAGTGAGCATTCAGCTGTAGGTTCGTATGAAGACACAGCTTTACGTATCCCGGTGGATATTTACCCTTAACATTTGGGTGGATCAACTATTCTTTGTTGCTCGTTATCATGGTTACGTCTCCTGAGTCACACTTTAAAACTGTGATTTTATAGGGTTTAAATTTACCAAACATGAGTTTTAGCTATAAATATAAATCCATTTGGACATGGGTCATCTCCTGAGCATGCTTGGAGCCTATATTATAAACATTTTTCTAAGAAACATGGTTACTGTTGTCTCCTCGCTGACTGGACAGAATAACAACAAGAAAAAGTTAATTGACCCATTTACATAAGTGACGACCACTTTACCCTTTTGGTAGTGACCTTGCCTACAAATTATTTCGTCCTGAGTCTTGTATGTTTTCTACATATGTATCTAAGCATTTTTTTTATTTTATATCAGTCGCTTACCTAGTCATCGCTCTTCCATACAAACATACCCCCTTAAGGGATGATTTCCGGGATAAAAAGTATCAAATTTCCTTCCCCAGGACTCGAACTATCTGCATACCACATATCATCTCAATCGGTTTAGCGGTTTAAGCGTGAAGAAGCAACAGACAGACAGACAGAAACACTTCCGTATTAATAATATTATAGTATGGATAGTTCATAGTAGGGATATAGTATATATAGCATATACTATGGACACAGATTTATATTAATAAAATTATTTACACCAGCCTACTAGCAAGCTCGGAGCAAGCCAGGCCGAATTGGTATTTTTAGGGTTCCGTACCCAAAAGGTCAAACGGGACCCTATTACTAAGACTCCGCTGTCCGTCCCTCTGTCCGGTCTGTCCATCTGTCACCAGGCTGTATCTCATGAACCGTGATAGTTCGACAGTTGAAATTTTCACAGATGATATATTTCTGTTGCCGCTATAATAAAAAAAACAGAATAAAATAAATATTTAAGAGGGCTCATATGCAACAAACGTGACTGTTTACCGTTTTTATGGATAATGATACGGAAACCTTCGTGCGCAAGTCCGACTCGCACTTGGCCGGTTTTTTATTGATGTAAGTACTCGGGAAATGATTTATGATTTAATAATAACAGTCATAATAGTTATAGCTATTATAAACCACAAAGTCCATCTGTTTTTTTTTTAATGTAAATCAAAAATATTTGTTTATTGTTTATATTACTAGTAAAACTATTTAATATGATAATAATGATACCTAATTTAATAAAATATTAACTACCGCAATTCTGTATTTATATGCTACAGAAGACAGAATAATTATTTTAAAGATAATCACCCTCACCTTGACATCTAAAGACAAGACAAAGGACATATGATGACCATTTGAAGACCGGTTTAGCCTAGTGGGTAGTGCACCTGCCTGTGAAGCTGACGGTCCTGGGTTCGAATCCCGGTCAGGGCAAATATTTGTGCGATGAGCATGAATATTTGTTTCTGAGTCTTGGATGTTTTCTATGTATTTAAGTATTTATATCTATTAAATATACCGTCGTCTAGTACCCATAACACAAGCCTTCTTGAGCTTACTGTGGGGCTAGTTCGATTTGTGTAAGATTGTCCTCTAATATTTATTTCTTTATTTATTTTATTTATTTATATGATGCTACTAATTGGACGCTGTTATGCAATAATGTATCAATCTACTATAGGTTTTCCTACTAGATATAAGATTTCAAGCTTACATGGTCATTTACATTAGAATTACGATTTGAAACGGGATATTTACCATGTATATTTGTATATTTGAGTTCAAAAAGCGAACCAGGAAGAGGGTAGATCGCTATGGTGTGTGGGTAAACCACAACTAAAACTCGCAGCACGTCAGTTAATCCTTGATAATGGCGCTTGCAACAGTGCCGAAATATCGGGAACTCAAATATTTTTTTAAATGTTTTTGGACAATCTTGCACAAATCAACCTAGTCCCAAACTAAGCAAAGCTTGTACTATGGGTACCAAATGACGATATACATACTTATATAAATAAATAGATACTTAAATACATAGAAAACATACAAGACTCAGGAACAAATATTCGTGTTCATCACACAAATAAATGCCCTGACCGGGATTCGAACCCGGGACCTCCAGCTTCGAAGGCAGGGTCACTACCAACTAGGCTAAAGCGGTCGACATGGTAAATATCCCGTTTTCCTACTAGGTTGACACATAATTGCATAACAGCATCCAATTTACGTTTACTTGTATCTAACCTTAAATAAGGAAAGTATGTGTACCAGTGCTCGACACTGATGACTGAATTGCCACTTTCAACCCCAATTGAACAATAACGTCAATAAATAAAATTATGATTCAATAATTAAACCGTTTACCTTTAAGTGAAATAATTAAACCTGTCATAATAGCCCAGTACCCCTTGACCACAGCCAAGTCCGAAGACGTAAATAGTCACATCTCTACATACAAATGACTGTTCAATTATGTTTTGCTGCAAATGACACAAAGGTAGGCATACAGGTCGATGTCAAAGGTATCTATACAATTTTGCACGTTATCCCATTGCAATAAGGCGAAAAATGTGTATATATCTTCGACGTCGTACAAGTGCTATCTCGGCCATATGAAGGTACGCGAGGTGCCCGATAATGGCAGTGCATCGCACCTAAACGACACGTGTACAATTTAACGCGGCCGATATAGAATAGGAGTAGGTGACGCGTATTTCGATAGTTTCTACAAATAATGTATTAATTATTTTATAATGAATCATTCTACTCGTTAATGCGACAGCGAAATTCATTATATTAATACAGTTACATAGGTAAATAATAGTATTTTGTGCAACAGTTGTATAACAGAGGTCAAAAAAGGCGAGTGGCGTGGGTTACGGGTTGTTAATAAATAATAATATCAATTTATTTCAGGCATTGCCTATAAAGTGTTAGTAGATACAAATTTTTAAATCTTACAAAACTTAGTAAATGACATAATAAACAAGAATTTCAGGAACCGGATGATAAAGACGCCACGAGCGTTTTTTGACTTAGTTATACAACGGTGCATATACTTTATCTACATCCATATATTAAATCCTTTCATGTGTTCAGGGACCAGGGATTAACATTTTGATAAATTTTGAAGTCATGTCCACATTATTGCCAGCAATGACGCAAATTTGTGGGATCTCTGCTGATTATTCTACATACCTACTTCAATGTCTTCAATGACTGTAAATACATTATTACCTGCCTATATTTAAAGTAATCATTACCCTACAGTATTCAAAGGTGCAGTTCTTGCATGGCAGGCTACCGTGCTACTAGCGTTGTAAACAGATCATTATTCAACAACACGCAACCCGATGCCAGCAATCATACAAATATTTCTAATTTACATTCCGCTGGCAGTGTTTAGTAAGGAAAATAAGCGTTCGCAAAGAACCGAGCTGTATTAGATATTGTACTCTTGTTACAAAGATTCTAGATAAAAACATGGTCGTTATCATACGATTTAAATATTAAATTTTCTAAAGTTAGTCTTTTATCATCGTACCTATTTGTAAATGTTAAAAACAGCAGAGTGCAGACAGACTCGTTACGTAGCAAAAGCAATAAACGGTTTTATGTAACTTTCCTGAAGGTTAAAACCTACTGCTGTTAAAAGCGGGGCTAGCACTGCTGCTGCGACAGGAATTAGAAAAAAATGTAGCCCCCTTTTTCTAATTCGGACAGTTCGAGCGAGACAGGATACCTATCAACCCACGTGCCTCATGCTTGTAAGCTAATTTTCGTTCGCCCGAAGAAGCTCTGTCCGTACTAAACTATCCGTGTTAAGATTGGCTATGACTCGAAGCAGAGCGAAACCCATTTCAGTTATTAACTATATTTGAAATGCCAAAAGCAATTCATTCATTTACCATTAGCATATATTAGTCTAGTCTAAAAAGGCTTTCAGATGACACGGCTTTCACTAACAATTTAAATTTAATTATACAGTAATTAAGATCCAAATTGCAACAAAGTTTACTCAACTAAATGCACTTTAGTTAGAACGATGCGACAAATGCACCGATAGTTCCGGCCATGAATTAACGTGCCGCGGGCCGGAGCCACCGATAACACATGCCCAATGTATGTAAAAGCATAGATAGTAATCCGTACCTCTAGTATACGTTTTTTTTAAACAAAACACAAACGAATGAGTTTGCTTTAGTCTCAATTTGTAGGGCAAGGCGAGAAGTGAATTTGGTGGCCTTTGGAGGTAACTATTTTCTGCCATACAAATTGAGACTAAACACAAATGCGGTAGTTTGTGTTTTGTTTAGAAAGAACTTATACTAGAGGTACTGGTGATTAACTCTGTATTTACGCCACTCACCTTACTAAACTGCGAGCAATACAAATATTCAAATGGTTGTTCGAAAAATTAGTCTGTTAACGTCAGTCGTTACGACAGAAAGAAAGGGTACTTCTGAAAAGTTCTCAAGTAGCGACCATACGCACCTAACGATGCCAATATAGTCCGATGATATACATAGGAATCCAGGATCGCGGGTAATTAAGATATAAGTGTCTAATATTGGGTAAGTGTTAAGCACCTTACATATTATAGGACATCGATGTATGGGAACGCCACGCTGGTGGGGATGGGGAGGGGGTGAAGTTTCGTTCCGCTGCGCTTTCTTCCAGTCCTTCTATCAATTTATCCGAAATATATATATATATTTCGGATACCAAACATGCCCTAGTCTCTATAAATAAGATGATAGGAGGTCCGAAAGAAAGAGGAGCGGAACGAAACTTCACCTACCACGAACGAACCTCCTCCAAACTTTGTTTATTTGTCATGAATGTTTGAAATGTTTGAAGTTTGAAGAAGGGCGGACGCCTCTTTGGTGGGGAGGAGGAGGAGGTTCGTTGGTGGCAGGTGAAGTTTCGTTTATCTCTTTGTTTATTTGTAATAACTTGTTGTTTGTCATGAATGTTTGAAATGAGATAAAACAATGGACGTGAAGTTGCCACGAAATGGACCCTGCTCAGCATGATGCTTACTTGTTAGCGCTGGTCTTCCGCAGTCCACGTCTCCCGGGCGTTTCCAACTCTAGACCATCTAGGTAACAAGTGTTCGTTCGGGCCGATGCTCATGCTTCAATGTCAAAAATATTGCTGTTGTCCTATAAAGCCCTATTTATATAAAAAAGTCGGTACAATCCTCAATAATGCCGTGAAATTAATCAAAAACTATCAACAAACATATAAGTATGGATGAATTGAAGATAACTTGAAACTATGTAAGTCACGTTTATTGATACCAAGCATAATAAGATAGAAACTATTTAATCAGAACATGTCTGCCTGCATAACTAAACCAAAGCTGATCCACTAATCTTCTAAACATATGTTGGACAAAAGAGATAAGGCATGCCAAATAAGCATGAAGATAACCGCCACCGCATACAGTATAGCGATGACGGTAAAATAAATACGAACCAAATTATTATTAATAATAATTTTATTATAGTGCTTCTATATCATTCGTTAATCTTCGTTTAAATGAAGACAAACATACTGTCAGTTGCAAGAGTGAGTGCGCTAGCAATACTCATACTGAAACATTTTATACAACGACGGTGGCAAACAAACGTACGGTCGACCTAACGGTAAGAGGACACCGCATCCTATAGACAAGGGAGTCACGTGCGCGTTACTGACCCTATAAAAATATGAGGATTCACTGCGTTGACAGCAGAAAGACCGTTCATTTTAAAATTTTATTCTGAGGCTCAATGCCTGTACTTTTTCGGGTTCTGTTTTTTGTTTTGGGGTCTAATCTATAGGCCATATAATAAGAATTATACAAACTGTTGGACGAAGTGAAAAAAAAAACTGTCAATGTCAAATTTTGACGTACGTAGTCAAAAAAGTATGGGTAAAATTGTAAGAGTACCACTTTTCATTTTAAGTTGATAATTGATATTAAATATGTTTGTAATCCTACCGTGTATATATGTATATACGTGTACAACAGCGGGGTAATCACGTAACTTTATTACTACCGTTAGGTAGATTTTAATGACAAATTTTAATTGTCACCTCATACATTTATACTTCAAAATTGTCAGTAAAATTTATCTACCGTTAGTACATAAAGTAACGTGATTCGCCTGAACAATCGCCATGAGAGAACAGTAACAGTACACATACATTGGAGCAAACAATGTAACCATGTTCAGATCATGAAGTGTAAAGATGTATCTAAAGGTGACTCAGGAGACACATAAGGTAAAAGTTCTTCTACATACTAGTCCTATGGAATGCGCGGCCGCCGCACATCAGATGTTGAACGATATTGAAGTGGGTCGACTGATGAAGGCAGCGATTGAAATGGTCGGTAAATGAAGCTCATTCATGGTATATAGCTTTCTATTACTATCAAAGGGTTCATCTAAATCTGAATAGGGCATTGCGAATGACTTCTTTACAGGATGTACGCGGTGCACCACTTTAATCATCTGAGCATACTCGTAAAACTCTAATGCTACAGTTACACATGCTGATTACTAGCACGAAAGCATGCCACTATTGAACAATTGCTACTTAGTAGTATGTGTGTCGTAACATTGCTAATAATGAGCATGCTCACTTCGAGTTTGCTCAATAATCGACGCTCGTGCGATTTTTGAGCATGCTACGTGCAGCGCGGGTGGAGGGGGGCGTGGTATTAGCAAGATTAGCAAGTGTGGACGCTCTTGCTTAATGAGCATGCTAGTAGTTAGTATGGTAGTAGTATGCTTATCCCAAGCAAATGTATACAACTCAAAAGCATGCTCATTTTAAGCATACTAATGACCATTCTTTTTACGTGCTAATTTTGAGCATGTGTAACAGTACCTTAAAGATAGTATTAGCTCACGGCAGAGACGAGTGGCGTACTCGAAGACATAGGCTCAACAGTGAAAAGTCACATGAAATATCTCTAATTTAACAGTAACCGAAATCACGACGTCTTAAAATCCCAGGCTTAAATTAACTTCCCATTTAGGTAATACAACTTTAACCGCAAATACAGTGAGTAAATAACTCATTAATGAAACTGCGCGCCGAATTAAGGAGAAATCAATAATTGTGGTGCCATCGTCATGATAAACGAAGTTTAATGTTATTAAGAGTAATTACCCGAATACATGGCGATGTACGTTTATCACTACATAGTATAAAACAAAGTCGTTTTCTCTGTAACTATATTCCTATGCTTAAATCTTTAAAACTACGCAACGGATTTTGATGCGGTTTTTTTTAATAGATAGAGTGATTGAAGAAGAAGGTTTATATGTATAATAACATCCATTAAATAGTGCACCCGTGCGAAGCCGGGGCGGGTCGCTAGTATTATAATAATAGTGGCGGGACTACGGCAAGCCTGCGTCACAGTAAAATTGTTGTCAGTACATCTACTGAAATGTGAGTTGTTTTTCGGGCAACTAGTTATTACCCGTCGTCTACCGGTCCCTGGGATCCCAGGGCTCATTACAAAAGAATGATATTGTTTATTTTTTTTCGTAGCACCACTAGCATTGGTCTCTTCCTTAGTAAACGTAGATGTATGAACGCTGGTACCCCGCTATTATTATCGTATTATTTTCTAGACTTACAACGTTATAATTACAATATCTCAAGTAACGAGTTTGAGAGAAACGAGAATTTGATAAAACAGTCATATTTAGCCCGACGACAGGCACTGGTTTGTTCACTTAATTTGAATCTTGACATAAAAAACGAGGTACTGGTAGTAGTACCATATTCTTAATCGTGCGACTCGTGCGCAGACGCATCCAAGGCTGAGAAGCGCGTGAGTCGCGTACAATATGGAGCGTTTTAGATCTCACGCGATTTTAACAATATGTGCGGTTGAAAGGCCATGGAAGATTAATGTCGGTTTACAAATTAAATATATGTAACGGTTTTTGGGCTCCCACTTAGTCGGTTAATCATGGGGCTATTTATTTATTTATTTTAAAAGGTACACATTACAGACATCACACGATAAATAATACAGTTTGAACAAAACCAGTAGCTTGTAGACCAAAGCCAGGCTAGGCTATTACGCGTGATGCGTTAAGTAAAAATTTAGCCAATCTAACTCCTACCAAAAGCGCGATCCTCCTGCGGACTTCACAGAGGGAGTTGTGGTGGTCTTTGTCCTGTTGTGCTTCTCGCAGAATGTTGAAATGCAAGAATACAAAACTACTATCGGATCACGTGACATAGGTAGCTACATGATGGATGACTAATGAATATACTTAAAATATAGTAAACCTAAATAATGTAATTTCTGCATTTTATGTACTTTTCAAAAATACCGCAGATTGATTCAAGCAGAATCTCGCCTGACACACGTAATGGGCGCCAACTGATATCTAGATCTGACCCCTGCTATGCATATTGATCAGTCGCATTAATATGGCCGCGGTGACCTTAATTATATCTGTTTACAGTATGCACAGGCATGCGCGGGAGCCGCCACTGCTACTCTGTCGATGAAATCCAAAACAGTGTAAGTACAAAAAGAGTTTATGACTTAACCGACTTTTTAAGTTTACATGATATTACTGATAGTAGTAGTAATTGTACCTATAGTGTGTATATGTAGCGTTGTTTAAAAAGATCGTAAGTATATGAAATTGAATGACGGACGAAGACGGGCGAAGTTGAGAAGTTGTCGTATTTCGCTTTGTAAGCTTGTATAATTTATGGGGCATAAGCCATTGAACTCTTAAATCATGTCCATGTAGGTGAGAAAACAATTACAATATATTACCTTATACTGGGTTTTATTACATACATTGTGTTAATTTTACGACTATGCTGACCCTTAAGTACGTTGGTTATATTTACGTAAGTGTGCATGTTTTAAAACTATCAGTCGATATTGAAGAGAAGCCGTTTTTATCCATTTTATTACTACGTTCCGTAGTAATTGGCAAAATGAAAATCTTATGGAAATTTCTCGTTGCGTGTCTGTCTGTCAGCCTGTTAGCGGCATTTTAGATTAGATTAGCATTTACTAGCAAAACATGAATAAGATTTGATGTATTTCTCCATAGATGTGTCATCTGAATGAAAGATTATGCTTAAAAAGGAAAGAAAGGACTTAAATCACTAAGTATTATTCCATCAAATAGGAACATGACCATCCACAGACCTGACCGAGCTTAATAAGGGATTCTTAATTGCTGGGTAAATCTATATAAGCCGTAATTGTCCGTAATTCATGTTGACACGGATTACTCCAATCAGTGAGAATGTTGACCTGGACAGTCGCGGTTGTGCCCCTATTTTTGCATACAAATGTAGTAAATTTAAAATACTTAACCTACCTTTAGAGATTTAGAGATGCAAAAATAGTTATGATTATGACTTATGATTATTGACGAAGTGAAACGAAGGCATCTGCTTCAGCTTGGACAATATTTATTTTTCGTATGTAGAGATTTCCGTTTTCTGCTCCTCTATAGGTCGCTAATTTTGTGAGCAAGTTCGGTAGTTATATAGATGTTGTTGTCGAGTCATTTTTGGAATTTTTCTGCGGGCGGATTTCGGTTTGTTCTTCGTTACAGTTCGTATTTCTCAACCAATTTTCATGAAATTTTGTGAGCAGGTTCGATAATTATATACATATTTTTTGTCTAGACAGTTTTTGGAAATAAAAAGAATTCAATGCATTGTTCTCCTCTATAGGTTGCATTTCTCAACCGATTCTCGTGACATTTCGTGAGCAAATTTTTTGGTCGAGTCAATTTTTGGAAATTTTCTAAAATTTTCTTTTTTCAATGGTTTCGTATGTTTCTGCAGGCGGATTTCGGTTTGCTCTCCCTACAGGTCGCATTTCTCAATCAATTCTCGTGAAATTTTAAGAGCAGGTTCGATAGTTATATAAGTAGAATATTTTTGTAGAGGTGGTTTTAGGAAATTTATAAAATCTTTTTTTTTTTCAAACAATACACTAAAAAAAAACACTCACGAGATGAGGCCTACCTAGAAAGTTCCTCACGAAGAAACAAAAGTTAGCGAAACGGAAAAGTAACGGTTGGAGTGCGCTTTGGAAAATCGAAAGGCCTTGCCTTGGAGTAAAAAACCAAGTAAGTGAGCTGGTATAGTAAGCAAGCACGCAAGGCTTGGTATAACATAAGGTGACGTAATAGTGCGTTACTACAAAATACGAGGCAGGCAATTCCTGTTCCGGACGAGGTATTTATAGTAATTTAAAAATTATAAGAAAAATCCAAATGAAATTCTAAGAATTCACTAATAAAAACAAGCGCACCACCGCGGCGGGTGCGGCAGCGATGTCAGAACTAACCGGCAATTTCCTAAATAAATCCCATTACCGACCTATAAATTGGCGATACGCGACACGACATCCCGCAACGATGGGTTTCGCTGTCTATAATCGCGAACGTAAGCTCTATTTTTCCTAGTAAATTTAAGTAAAATCACATGTAACGAGTTCTAACGAGACCTCAAAGATTTCATCATCTGATTTTAATAAAACTTACGCACGACCACCTTTTAGAAATAAAGGAATTGGAATCTGACGTCATTGTAAAAACTACAGCTGAACAATAAGAACATCAACAAATTAAGAACCTCTTTTACAGCTGGTACATAATCTTATCCACACGACACTACGTAGATGGGAGTAATGCTCGGAGGCCGAATATTAGCGAGTGTGTCACAGCTAACGGGAAACATTAACTAAGCAGGCCTTTTATAGGATCTTGTTGCACGCCAAACTTGGCGGAGACGATTATGACCGAGTTCGAGTACATGAGGTGTCGTTCATTCTTTTAAGGACGCTGGCGACAAATTTATTTTGATATGCATTTCTGATAAATGATGAAAATCCTTTCACATAGATATAGTGTGTCAAGAGCGATGCATGTTTAGAACTCGAGTCCCACTGGTTTGCCTCTTTTATGACCATTGAGAAGATTCACCCACCTAAGTAATACCCTTATTTATATAAATATAACCCTTATTTGTATAGAAATATATGTATGACGTCACGCTAATCCTAAGACTGTTTAGAATATTATACATATATTCTTAACATATAATGATATTCTATACCATAATTAGCAGTAAGTTACTAACATTTCTGAAGAAATTGTGATAAACTCGCAAAAATGTTGGCATAACAAATTATAGTATAATATACTTTTCACGCCAATCAGCTACAATGTTGCGAAGGTTGTTTAAAAGCAGGACCAGTGACAGATATTATTAACAGATATTAAGTGCACAATGTCTGAACTAATTGACGTTTAATTTCGCTTGGTCCAATTACTCTCCGTTCACACTTCCTCGTTAGAAAGGACGTTATTTCTCGGCGTCCCGACAATGCCACTCGCACAATGGAACAGGTTTTATTTATTGGCAGCAGCATTACCTGACATTGTTCAACAACTGTTACCAGCCCGCTCGTTACCGGGACGTAAACGTGTCATTACTGTCCTATAAAGTACACATTCGTTTTAGAGCAATAACTAGCCACTAACTAGGTATTCGATTAAAGACTAACGCCTTGAAAACGCCGTTCAGCCTCCGCCAGGAAGCTGGTGAATCGATTAAAATTAATAAAATGGGCAAAGAATGCAAAAGAAATCGTGGAATCGTGTATGAATCATTGAAATAAATCGATTCGATCGATGCTATCAATTTACTGTATTCGGTTTACAAAAACTGCCCACAAAAGGTTTCGGCTGCACTCGCGAACGGCAATGATTCACGAGCGTCACTCGATAGGTATCGGGCTTCGTCTGCGGCTTGCACGGTGTACGTTACACCAGGCCACTAAATACATAATAACTCCATGTAATACTGCCATTTATGTCCGCAAGATGCGTTTAAAGTGTCTTTGGTTGATGAACTTCTCTTCATAATCGTCGCTTTTAGCATTTTGTCTCTCCAAGTTTGGCACAGAAATTAAAATTCATCACCGGCGGTGACGCAACCGGCGCCGAGGGTCCAATAAAGACTTGTTATGCTGAATTTTACTGGAGCATTGCACTGCAACGGTGCGTTGAGGGTAATTAGAGTTCGATGACCTCAAATGGCTACAATGGGCGCTAGTACTAAAATTCAATACTCCAGCCCACTGGGAAGTGATTTCAGCAAGGCACTAAAGTTTAGAGCGCCTAATAATAACTCGGGCTTGAAGCTATTCCATAATACCGGGTCTGAAGAAATATTTAATCTGCGGGAATAAAGCTGGCTTTTCTTTTGCGAAATGCCTCCGTTTTTAAACCTCACAAAGAGTAATTGCCTCGAGTACGCACGTTATCTGGGACCTTCAAGACTAAACAATAGATCTTTTGTGTTTCTCTTTCCATTCTTTAGACCAAATAACAAGATAGTAATTTACGTTATACGTCGTACACAAATTGCGATTATAAGTACTTATTCAGTAAATTATAACTCAAGTAAAGTAAGTACCTATAAATGTTATGTTTGAAATGAAATATTAAAGACGCACACAAATCTCTATCATCATATCATACTCGTAGTTTCCATTATATTCGTACTTGGAATATATGCTTAAAACATAATGTGCTGTTTCAGCCATACTTTACTATACTTATTTGTTTCATTCGATTATTTTGAAGAAGAAGAATAAAATTAATTTTGCAAACCACTACCATTTTGATTCGTTTTACCCTTTGTCCGCCACAGACGGCAAATCATGTCATGGGAAAATCATGCCATGGACGCCAACGACGTCTACAGCCGACAGGCTGGTCAAAGCAATAGCGATCTATGAGCTATTTCTTATTGTTTAATTTCGTGTTGAACTATGCGATGGTGTGATGCGTCATTTGTGTCTGATGCTTGGCGCTCAAAAGGTTAAGAAAAAATTCACCCTTATTTTGGACATTACTAATATTTTCGCTGTATTAGTATAAACTACACAATTTTTAACGCTCCTCTTCCATTTTCTTTTGTTGCTCCACAAGTTGCCAACGAGGTTTGTCGGGTTTTGTTTTATATTTGCGGAGTAAAGGGTGACACTAAAGATTCCTGGTATAAAGTGGCTCTGAGAGCCTATAGTCTAGCCCGTCATATGGTAACCATTATCGGCATTCAAGTGTCAAGCCAGAGCGAGTATTGTCCGAGACCAGGTTTTTATTCTATCGCTTGAGACTCCGCGGCGACTCTTAACGACATCAAACCAGTTCCACCTTTCATCGCGTCAGGCCAAATCTGGTCGTAAATACACCCAGTCTGATACACCGATGGTTCTCACGACTTTTTACCAAAATCAACTTGTAACGCTTTACCGTTAATGATCGATTGACGAATAATTGACCAAAAAACGCTGCAGCGTCGCCCATCGTTATAACTAGAATATATTACTGTAATTATATACTTTCACTTGTCCGTTAATACCGATGCCATAGTAATTGACTTCGAACAAGAGTGCAGCGGGCGAAAATATTCACAACGTAACACTACGTATAAGTGTATGTAACAAAAAAGAGGATCATGCAAGACTTTCCTTTCACCTTCTTGGAATGCAACCTGCTAATTATGAAGTTCAACGTCTCACGTTACACCGTACCAGTAAATCAAGTGTCTATCCAGATCAAGCTACATGGGCACCGGAGGCTGTTCTTTTTAAGCAAATTTCACAAATGCTTATCCGGTCTTCTGGTGACCGTAGGGCTGGCTCGTTCCTAGCTTAACGCATTGGCATTGCCATTCAGTGAGGGAACGCAGCTAGCCTCATCATGGGCACTCTTCCAAATTATAGTGATTTAAGCGATATTTATACTTATAGGTAGTAGCACCGTAGTTTAAGGTAGGTTTAGTTTAGTTTTAACATTTGTATGTATATTTTCGCAGGTTTTTATATTATAATGTACATGTTTATTACATTATCTCCAAACCACATGGTAGGTAATGTGCCATAAATTAAATCCAGCTAATATTATAAAAACTATACCTAACCAATGAACATTTGATTGAGAAAACACTAGATCTTCAGCGTGTGTTTAGTCCAGCGAACTGAACAGTCAAGCATCATTAATCGAGGGCTGCACTAGTTTGTATGTCACGGTTAGTTCTTTTTATACTTACGCAGCTGAGGCACTGACATCTAACAGGAAGCGGGCAGCACATGTTTCTGTAGTGAACTCAGCTGGGTCGTGATCAATCACGATCCGCGTCCACCTTGCAGTGACTGAGACTGATTAGCAATGGCGCAATCGAAATGCATTGAAAAACACTCCTTTGCTTGTGAAGAAATCGGATGTAATCATTTACCTTCAAGGTTCCTCGTTACGAACGGTAATGGTTTTCAATATGTTTGCAATCAAATTTTGTTCTCACGTAAAGTGGTGGAACTGATCGACTTGCGTTCTGTGCAGCTTGTGCATTTTTTTTGTTCCTATGAACTCCCGAGGCTTGCTACTAGTAGGGTAAGTATTAAACTTAATTATACTGGTTAGACTGGTTAAAACGGAAATCTAGGTAAGCGGGCAGTGATTTAATGAATCGTATCCGTACTTGTCGCGGCGACCGGCAGCAAGACTCCAGGCGACTTAGCCTCATTAAGCGAAAATCCTTAGACACCATCACTTAAAACATAATTGGACCGACAGAATTATCTCAGTAGAATCATCATCAGAAGACATGTGCATCTATTAGCAAAGTTTTATAGGGAAACCCAAAAGAAAAAACATCGGAATCATCAAGTAGGTAATAGTTAAGTGATGATTGATGATGTGCCAGTTGGGAAACCCCGAAATAGTAGAATAAGTAGGTTTCTGAGGAACGTGTACTGTACCATAGAAATTAATTGGACGATATCGTGCCTCAAGGTCAGAAGGGCGTGTGAGATGTTTGGACATTAATGGATGACGGCGTAGGTAAACGTGGTTGCACCGGCGATGTTTACATCCATAGGTACGCATTAGGCCGTATTTCTTGGTTCAATTACTAGATTTAGGGTTCGTTTAAAGGAGCATTTCTTCTGAATTAATTTTTGTACCTATCTCTTTTGTGTACAAGAGTAAATTGGGCGCTGACTCATCAACAGCATGATGGACTTTTCGGTTAGTTGTTAGTTTCCTAACGGTTTTTTCCTTACACTGAAAAACTGGTCATAGTTATATGTATACTTCTAAATAGGTCCGAAAAACAAGGCGCTACAGCCTAAATTAGGATTAGAACCGATTATTTAAAGACCGACATTCTTTGTTTACATTTAACTTGTTTTCTAGAATGTATTTTTACCAGATGTAGGTAGAAAAAAACAAAAACCGCACAGGTTGGTCATCATTTGCTATGTCATGAGATCATGTTGCAAAAACCAGCATTGCATAGTTGCGGTCGAGGTGCGCTATTTCGAGTGACGTCATTGGACACCGAACACCATAGTATCTTGAGTGCCGTTTATCGGGATGATAACGGCACTCCGGTTTAGTGATAGGGAACGTTTTAGCCGGGCGAAAATGGAGGTCGGGCTATGATAAGGAGAGAGGAATTATCAGTGGGTGAATTAGAGCGCTGTTCGGCTTCTGGGTAATCGGTATTTATGTCTTTATAAGAGTACCTAATATTTACATAAAGAAGACTACAATAGTTATTTGTTATAAGTTGCAAAGTTGTATTCAAACCGCGAGTGTGGAATTGAAACACGAGCTAGCGAATGACGAAGCAAGTGGTTCGAAAATAGAATCCTAAGCGAAGCGAGTGGTTCTAAAATAAAATCCTGAGCGTAGCGAGACGTGAGAGATCACACGAAACGTAAAATAACTTTGCAACCGTGTGTAACACAAATCTTTTCATCTCACTAAAGCGAGGAAAATACTACATTAAAAAAACAACTGAAATACGTACATAAAATCAGCCTTTATTTTAACTAAGTAGTACACAAATAAGAAGGGTAGAAAAAAAACATAAGTCGTCAGGAAATCTTACGTACAGTCAGCAAAGTTAGGTATTAGCTGCTGACTTGTACCTATCTGGACTGGTCTTTACATGTTATTGTGTTTAAAAAAGTAATTGTAACATGTTCGGATTTCAAATATTCCTTGCAGTTTTGAGGATAAAATTCAACATGTTCAAAAGTTAACATGTTGCAACATGGAGTAAAAGTTAACATGTTCGGATATCAAATATGCCTTGCAGTTTTGAGGATAAAATTCAGTTTTGCTATTTGTTTTTAAATAATAAAAAAGGATTTTCCATGCTAGTGAGGTGAAAAGGTTTTTTTCATGGACTTCAAGCTACTGAACTATGGTTATCGGCATTAAATTTATATTGGATTCATTGATGATACTACCATTAAAGTGGACACGAAACCGGTTTCATTAGCATAATATATGTATATAAATATTCGTATTGTTTAGGCTCAACACATATTAACCTAATAAATGATAAATTGCCCGCTTCCGTGAGCGCATTATCAATAATAGACGCGGCAACACGCGTTGGTACACAAAACGATTTGGGTAAGTAATGGTAATGAAAGACGGGTCCTTTGGCTTTGGTTTTTAGTCGTTTTATTCCCGGGTCGCTTCGCATTCCCGCGCCCGCGCAACGGTCGCTGCTTCAATTATTCACTGCATCTTAAAGGAGTTCTGTTGCTTTGAAAATAATTTAGAAACGTTTTAGGGTGAGTACCTATTTAGGAAGACGTTATTTAAAAAGTTTTTAAAAGTTAAAAAAAAAGAAGATCGGGATTGAGTTAACTCAGAAAACAAGCCTTAGTTAAGGTTGTTAATGGTAAAATAACCGAAACAACTGATGTCATAAATAAGAAGAAATCATAGACTAATCTCATTATCAGTCGTGATAAAATAACTGTCAAAAAGTTTGACTTACTGACCGTATGACTCGACGCAGTCGCTCAAAATCCAAGCTGCATTTTAACCTCAAAAGCACCTAAAACACGATCACGACACTAGAAGGTCACGGTTATGTTACGTTGCATAATATCACAAAGCCTCGGCACCGGTAATCGCATGGGATTTACTAAAAACAATACACGACCGAGGATACTGTTATCATAAACACACCAATACACAGTTCGATGCACGAATCAACAAACTGAAGAAATACGCGTCTGAGAGTCCATCAGATAGCATATTTGTTGTGATTATTAAACGCAAGAAGCACCAGTGTGGACTCGATGTCATGAGTTGTATGCAGTTTACGATAAAACATGTCACGGCTCCGCTGCACTCCGCCGGACACGACGAATATGGCGGATGAATTTGAACTACGCTTGCGCCAGTTGCGCCGGCCGACCGCTACCAGGTAGCAAAAAAAAACACGGTCGCCGTGAACGCCATCTAGCCACGGAGGCTGGAACTTGATGCAAGTTCTTGAAGAGAGTTAGTTCCGCTAACTTAGTTATGGTTCCAGATGGCGGCTGAGTGCAGACAACTTCGTGTATACAAACTGGCTCATCGCTATCTGATGATCTACGATGGCAGCACATGTGTTGTATAACACACATGGGTTATGGTTATCCTATTGCACTGATCTCATGCTTCTTACGCCTACTGTAGTATAATATGTAATAACTTATTAGTCGTAATATTATGTATATAACTACATATCGAGGGTTGCGTGGTCAAATCCGATAAGTCGCCTCAAAGGTTTTTTGAAAATAAAACAATACGTAACGGATGTTGAGTTCTTATTTCAAAAAGTCATTATCTCGATTTATCGGGTTTGACCGCGCACCCCTCGATATTATCTAGTTAACAGAGCAGGCTGAGATATTAAGTACCTATATAGTCAACTCAATAGTTTACCAAAAGTGTATTGGACCGAATAGCAATCGAACCCGTTGACTCATATTTATTTGATATCTTGTGCCCGCTGCCGATTGGACGTATTTAATGGACGCTCCTTTTAGAGTCCTAGGGACCCAAATTTAGGCGGGAGGATAAGCTTTAGGCTTTGGTTGTTCGTTACCTACTTATTTATTTAAGTCTTTTTTGCTGAAACTAATCCTAGTTAACATAATATATACATTTTTAACTTGTTTAACGTAACACAGTAACAGACTCTCCCGGATTAAGGGCAGCGTGTCCTGAGACATATTGGCCTGTTCGTTACTTACATCTGTTAAAATCTAAAACTAAAGAGTTTCTATGAGATGACATCTAACGGGGCGTCCATAAATTACGTGAGATGTTTAAGGGGGGGGAGGGGGTCGAGTCAAATTTCATCTAATCGTACGTTGGAGAGAGGGGGGTTCTCGGCAAATATCACGCAATTTTTTTTCTGATTGAGACAAAAAAAAATACTATTTTGGTCCATTTAATCCAGATTGTACACGCTTATAAGATTTAATAATTAATCTTAAGCGTAATCCTAATACGATTAAGATTATTCACTAATTCGTTCGAAAGAGAATAATTTCATTCATACTTCGACGTTAACTCTCAGCAATATTGATTACTAGTCTTAACTAGTCGTAAATAAAAGCACGAAGCAATTTTTTTTTTCTTTTTACCATAACAATTCAACGCGTTTACGTAAGAAACCCACATTTTAAAAAATCTCACGTGAGATTGGGGGTTGGGGGAGGGGGTTGAATAAAATCTCACGACATCTCACCAGGGGGGAGGGAGTGAAGAAAATTAAAAAAAAAACACCTCACGTAATTTATGGACGCCCCCTAACGGCAGGACACAGTTATTTGATTCCACAAATGCTATTTTTGCGACCCACCTTAAAAAGCCAACCGACCCGTTAAGCATCTATTATAATATTGCTATTACTATTGCTTTGAAATATACAACATATTCGCTATCGCCAAAAATAGGAGCGTGCTGACGCTCGTTTTCACTGCGACCATAATGTGGGAATGAAACACACTTACAATTACGTAAATTTATTCATATGTACATCACACAGTGAAGTTAAAAAATATTAATAGACACCATTAAAACAAAACAATAGTCAATCAACACGGAACATTAAATGACCTACAGTTAGCATCAGAAGTATAGGTATTTGACGTCTTCATTTTAATTTTGATGCTGACAGTACGCTTGCACACTGCACCTGATCTGAACTTGCTACCAACTATCTTTTTCCATCACAGGATATCGGACATTTATCCGTTTCATGCTTTTTAATCTCTTTCGCGTTTAAAATATTGCGCACTCGTCGCACGTGAGATAGGCGCACATGGAAGCCAACTAACGAAACATAAAAATACGAAACAGATGCGAAGCGAGGAACAAAAAATGACCTCCCTAATCTAAACTCTCAAGGAGAGCGTTTTGCAGAGGGCCGACTCCGGACTTCTAAATCCGAACTTCATATAGTGCCGTCCCTTTCAATCTCGTGTTATACACTATATGAGTGAAAGGGACGGCGTGATACGAAATTCGGAGTTGGCCCTCGGGACCGGTTTTTCTATTGCCCCACATTGGACAACGTGCTCATCAGGACCTTCTGAGTCTTGCAACTTATCCAATGTGGCCTCCATGGGGCCCTCTAGCTATAGACAGACAGACAGTTCACGAAATAGACACCTGATAAGGAGACCCTATTTGGTTGAAAACACTCAATCCATAACCAACTTGTTTTATTGCGTGTAGGTACATGGTCTATTCACGTTCCATTCCAGCCCTATTTCACCAACCTTACAATTGTCACTAGGCAATGACAACTCCATAAACATTTCTTGGACAACAAGCAAAGGTGGTCGTTGGACAGCAACGTTGCTTATCGACCCAGCAATGGACGTCGAATCGTCACTGTCAGGTACATAACAATTGTAGAATTGTTGAAATAGTGGCTTACGCTTGTTCCGCCCGCAAAACATAATATCATTATAAGATAAGTATAAGAGCAGATTCAGGCCTGGACTTAAGAGACCCAGAGCCGTTAGGCACTTGGCATTTGAAGACCCCGTCCCCCATTTTGAAACCATTCTGCTTTGGAAATTTTCTGCCAATGGGGCCCTGAGGCAGACTGGGCCCCTAGGCCTGGGCCATGTAGGCCTTGGCCGAAATCCATCGATATATCGGAATATTCAGATCAGATGCGATGTCTAAGCGCTGCTACAACGCTATTTCCGTCTAGTCCTATTCCGCAGCGCCAGCAAAGCGAGCAGATGAAAGGTCAGATACAGGATCGCGAGCGCGATGACGTCAGTCCAGAAGTGGGTGGCTGTGAAGTCGTACACGCTGAGTACCTCGTCCCCGCTGCTGAGGCAGGGGGCGCCCGTGGGGAGGCAAGCTGGAAGAATGTATGTACGGTCAACCAATTTGGATTTCTGGGCCACTCCGTACCTTGTCGCAGTGATCTCTAGCGGCATTCATATTAATTTTCACTGTGACAAGTATAGTACAAAGTATCAAATTGGTTTACGGTATGTTTTAAAACAAAACTTACGAAAATACTTGGAATACATGAAATTTCGAACTATCTTATAGATACAAAATGGTGATTACAAAAATAGAAGATACAATTCGAATAATATGGCGAGTCACGCTCACGTAACTGATTGGGCTTTGGCGGACTGATTGATTCTGTTTCTAGGTAAGTAGCCTTGGTTTTTCTTTATTGTCTCGCAAGAGGTGAGAAAAGTAGAGTAAACTCCTCGGGGATAAAACTGTTTTAGTCTTGGGCGCTCCTAAATCCCTCACTACATTCAGGACTCAATACACACCTCATTACACCCTCGTTACGCTCGGGAGTAAAATGTGGAGTCCTTTGTTACGTTCAGGGTTCAATATCCCGCCCGTGACACAAAATAGTGTTTTATCCTCTTGGTGTACAATCTACTATCTGGTCAGGCTTTAGATATATTTCTAACGTGTCTCTCTTAGGTGTCTAACTAAGGTTTAGGTAGCGGACCCTGGGTATCCGCCAGCATACAACTATACTCGAATTAACAAATACCCTTATTCTTTCGACAGTTGATATAACAATTTATTATAAAAGATACAAGGCAAGCAAAAATCCTAAATATTTAAAGGAACATCATTAGAACGAGAAACGGCTAGGCGACTAGTCGGCTGTTACATTTGTAAACATTTTCCAACTTGTTGAATGAGGTAATGTTTTTTTTAATATTGGCACCTTCCCCATAAACTACCTGCTTTGTCCCATTTTATCCCGTCGGGATACCCCGGATATAGTGCCGTCTTTACCTGATTTCTTATAATATAGATACAAACAACTAATAAAGCTATCCTATAACTGATAAGTAAACCTTTTGTTCTGGGTGTTAACACAATAACTTGGGGTTGTTAAGCAAGTGACCTTTTACACAGTGTTCGATCGGTACCTATACAAAAAATAAGGGTCTAAACAACAGCTTTTAAGCCAAGTTCAGATGTCTTTTGTGCGCAGAATTTGATCTGATGATCAATAAGGAAAATATATCTTTGGCTTTGAACACTTTTCAACTTCAAATATTTAGATGTTGTCCAACCCTATCATTAGAGGATCTGAGATGCTACAACTCTAATTGTTTAAGAAAATGAAATGCTTTAATTATAACTGACATTAAAGTACGCTTAATTCTGCAACCTCTTAGATCTAGATACCTATTAAGGAAAAGTATAGATACCTACTGTTTGAAGAGACCTACTCTCAGCAGTCTGAGAATAATGATTTTGATGATGATGAATGTTTAAGTAAAAAAGTGTTCTTACTGATGTTGCTGACGCCGTCCCATTGTAATATGCTCATGGCTTCGTTAGAATACATCAACCACGACAGATGACGGATCCAGGATACGTATTTTGGTAATGTACTGAAAGTAACAGAAAATTATTGCGTAATTAATCATAAAACATGATTAAAGTAGTATTTGTGTCCAAATATAATAAATAAAACGAGTAATAGATAACAAAATCTATGTTTATCATGGTAGCCTTCACCGTCAAGCAAGTTACCATAATGAAGGTAGGTATGTATTATTATCAAGTTAATAAATAAAGAAAAAATAAAACTTCCGCTAGAAAGCATAATTATGTTTTATAGTCTACATTCAACTACCGAGTTAAAGTGTCAGTTATGTAAGTTCAGTCAGATAAATAATAATAAGAATAGCAAAAACATATACAAAAAAATGAATTCACAGTACAATGTAACACGCAAAACTGTCGTAATATTGTCATGACTTTATGATATCAAAAACAAACTAATTCCATGTATAGCATAAAGAATCTAGGCCCTGTTGCGTAGAGATAAGACAGAAAATTTTATAAATATTTATGATAACGATGACGTACCTTAACTTGACGAAGATTCCGGAAGTCATCATGAGACAATAGTCGAAGGGCACGAGGTAGGCGATGGCGACGGGCATCGAGCCGAAAGCGCACGAAAAGAACGATCCTGCAAATTAAGTTAACTAATGTCTTCAATAGCTTTGAGTAAAGGATGGTACGGGCTTTGTTTTTTTTTTGCTCGACTTGGCGTGACATTGCCGTGCCCTCAGATGTAAAGGTTAGCTGGAAGAAATCCCTTTCAGGGATAAGCTCGCCTTTGTACATATATATCAACTGTTCTTGTAATTTGTGTAATGTTTTACTCATGTACAATAAAGATTTTACATACATACATTAATTCATACATTGTAAGGCCTACCGATCCCAATTTTTAAAGAGCACACATAACAGCTGCTGGCGATTTCCTCTAAGCATATGAAGCTTTATTATAAGGGACCTCTTTATCGTAGCTATTTCTTGTAGTGACTGTGCCATACGACATTGGACATGAGGGTGTCCAGAAATGGAGCACACGTACCTACTTACCTATAAAATGCGAGATACAAGCACAAAGCACACCATTCGACTTTGCTCCTACCTGAATAGTCAAGATTTGCAGATTGTAGACAGATGTTATGGCCATATTTTACAGCCCGAATCGCCCAAAACGTAACATAAACCATGACCATAAACCTATCATACTAGCTCGGCTGTTCAATAAACGTCGTACTAGTAATTGTACCTCTGACATCATTTATGACGGCCATCATGAAGCGAACGAGTAGAATATTATAATATGTCTCATTTTTCCCTTACCACAAGCGATGGCAACGTTGAGCACCAATATGGAGAGAAACACGGTGAAGCCGAAGGCGTAGGCCGATGCGCGCAGCCCCGCGATCCAGTACACCACCAGCGTAAATAGCGACGGCTCCACCACCAGCCCTGGGAACTGGAAAGACCCACAATAAGCAACCACCCGTTTGTTCGTGTCGGAGATTTCCTATGGATTTTTCCCAGGCAAACCCCCAACCGCGCACTCCAGGGCTTAATAAAGCGATAGGCTTTTTTTGGGCCCGGCCTCACAACATCAATAATTTTTATTGTACGATACACTCAGCGGAGCTCGGAGGGGATAAGATGTTAGATGATCGCTTGTATGTAAGGCATATAGCATTCGCCCCTTACTGTCAAGTATGTAAGTGCGAGAGGGACGAATGATATATGTCCAACATATACGCAATCATCTTAGCTAGGCAGCAGATAATGCCTTCAAAGGCGTTTTCTCTCCGCTTGATTTTAGTTCCATACCACATGTATTATTTAATCAGAAAACAATAAGTACCCTGATAAGAACCTATACCTGCTTGTAAGGTATCCTAATAAGGCAACGTAATGAACCACTAAACAGAATAAAGATACAACCCTTACTAGAGGTACGCGATGATGATGAAGAGCGCCCCCTGGACGTCTTGAATGCCGGCTTGCGTAAAGTGGTGAAGACTTACAGAATTACCCTTACCAATGCAATCATCCTCGCAAGGTAATACTCTAGGGTAGAATAGAGCCCCGCCCTGATCTTTTTATGGAACTCCTCTGGGAACATGTGCAGCACGGAGTACATGGGGCTGAAGGTGTTCTTCGCGATGATGATGAAGAGCGCCCCTTAAATATCTTGGACGCCGGCCTGCGTAAAGTACGCAGTGACAAGGCAACGGACTTCGGGGGCGAAGACTTACAGAATTACCCTTACCAATGCAATCATCCTCGCAAGGTAATACTCCGGCGTAGAATATAGCCCCGCCCTGATCTCTCTATGGAACAGCGGAAATTCCTCCGGGAACATGTGCAGCACAGAGTACATGGGGCTGAAGGTGTTTTCCGCGATAATGATGAAGAGCGCCCCCTGGACATCTTGGACGCCGGCCTGCGTGAGGCGCGCAGTGCCGAGGAAGCAGACTCCAGCGGTTAAGGCTATTGCCTGGAAGATGATGAGAAGTGGAAGGGTAATAGAATATAATACTTTCATCACAATTCCGTTGATGGAATGCGGTTTTTACTTAATTTTTCAACCAAATCTTAATGAGATTAGTCCTGCTCCGCAATATTACAACAGTTATCAGGTACCACCGCTAAATATATTCAATAGATTGACTATTGAAGTGAAAAGCGGTGGAGCTTGGACGACGTTTAGGCTTAGATTTTGAAATTACCTATCCGACACAAGTAGCCCGCGGGATTATACAGGCTAGCTTGTGCACTTGATAACATTATGATGGATGTGGTTAGTTATTTTACAGAACATGAATGTAACATACCAGTTTTTGAAGAATTCGTATAAACTGCACTCTCGGGTCCCGGATGACGATCAGAGAATATCGGTAGACCAGCCACATGATCTTCGTGAAGAAGAACGGCGCCTTGAAGCATTCTTTACTTGACAGCTTTTTTCTAGCCTAGGACAAGAATTAATAAAAAATAAAATCGGACTCCAAAAAACAATGAAAAGTAAAAAACAATTGCCTAACTTCTAATACTCGATATCAATACGACTACATTCATTATTACAAATGTAATATTTGAAGTCGGTGCCAATATTAAGAAACTTAAAGTTGATGAAATGCTACTTTTGAATACTTTTACAACCTGTACAAGCAAAAACGTGCTGACTTAGCCCCCTTAATAATTAGACAGTGGAAGACTACGAACACTCTGTTACCATTATAATAACAGCATACACAGGATATCGGATTGTACGTGATGGGACAGTGGTAGCTTAGAGTTATATACTTCCATCAGAATGTGACGACAGATCATGACGACGAACTGTACCTGATCCTCATTATCCATAAGATGGAACTCCAGGTGTATCTCCATGTCCAGCTCCTTGGCGGCGTCGCTGACCGCGAACCGGTCGCAGACGCTCTTGACGGCCTGCCGCGAGGCCGCCTCCGAGCCCGGCGTCATCGCCAGCACCTTGATGAAGTAGTCCGTCGGGTTGTACGTCATGGGGCAATGGTAGCCCAGACTATACAGAAAACAGCGCTATAAATCTAGTAGTCTAGACTGCGATTTAGACTCATAGGCTGTGGCAGAATAACAGCGTTGCAGTTTGCACAGCAAATAGCAACACATGCTGAGTCTCAGCCTTTTCTTTATGGCACACATTTCTGGACTCATTGTGCACCTTCACTCACTGTGTATTATCTTACACCTATTTATTATGACCGGTTGTGTGTGCTTTATTGAATAAATCGTTTTTCTTTCTTTCTTTCTTTCTTTCTTTCTTTCTTTCTTTCTTTCTTTAATCTTTACCTACTTGTGGTGAAAGCGCAGTGCTTGCTGATAAAATTATTTATTTATTATTATTATTTATTTATCAAGCTGACAACAAAAATTACAAATAAACAAAAGCCCCGCAAAACTGTTATTACAGTTTGTCTGCAGGATGACTTTACAAATTAATAATCAATAATATCACAATTTAAAAATCAATTAACACCTTCACTTAAAAGTTCAAAGTTCACAAAAAAAAAAATATGGCAGTGTATCTAATAAATGTTTTTTTTACTTTCTCTTAAAAATACGTTTATTTTTTTCGAGGCGGACGCCCTCGGGTAAGCTGTTGAGAATATAATATGGCAAGCGTTTTTTTAGTGTCCTGTCTCCGTAATAGTTTTCTTAGCATAAGCTAATTGATATATAATGATTTTTTATAAAACAAATCATTAGAATAGAAGAATAGAAAATAGTTTATTTCAGTATTAAAACACAGTAATACAATATATAAGAAAAAAAACAATGGATAAACTTATTATCCAAATTGTACGCTGACCATTACACTGAAAAAGGTGAACACTCAGCATAATGCCAGGTACTACTGTAGTACCCGACGCTGGTCTTCCGTGGCGGCTTTTAATCTCATGAGGTGAAGGACATACTAAACAGTGTTTTTTTTATAACTAATAACTATGTTGAATTGTTGATTCAAATTTAGATAGTATGAAAAATAGTTTTAATTTTTAGAATGCAGTTAGCCAACTAATGCTACTTACTGCCAATGGTAGATTTGAGGTACGAGTAAATTCCCTTCGCATTCATCATATGAAATGGCTTTCTCAGAAGAGCTCAGGATGTTCTATTAGGGTCAGCAGTCGCTCCAGATCATTTAAATGCGCCTACTCAATTGTATTCGATTACTCTACGGAATTAGACATGGATCTACATACTACTTCAATAGTACAAGATTCAAAATTCACCTAAAACACGCTTTTTGCCTGGAATAATTTACAAGTTCAAGAAGGAAATTGCTTTTTTTATTCAAATTAAACGGTTTATTGATTACTTACTGAGGGAAATTGCTCAGTAACGTTTGAAAAAGAAACATAAAAATAATCGCACTTCTTCAAAAGAACTCATTTGGTAATTCGAAATAAATATTTTTAAAGGTTGGTAAGTGAATTAGCTCAATTATTAGTTCCTTACAATTTGATGCTAACCTATTTATAAACTGTATTACGAATTTTATATCAGTAGTCCCATTAAGTATAAATTAACAATTATTTACACATAATTTGATAGTAGCATTTTAGAACGAAACTAATATGAATTGTAAACACGTTCTATTTGGCCAAAATAATGATCAGCATTCCAATACTTATTTTATCTCAAAGGTTTTTTTAAATAGTACTAGAATAAAGACAAATAACATGATATTACTAAACCAGCTTCTACGCAAAAGGAATGTGAATGTGTTGCCTACGCCAAATCCTGGGATTAGGTTGCGGACCCCGGGCATTCCTCCGGATGCAACTGTACTGGATTAAAGAGGATGATGATGTAAATATATTACCTTTCAAAAAATGTGAGCGCTCCCTTGGCACTGCCTGCATACGCCACCCTCCCTTCAGCCAGTAGCACCAATTTATTAAATTGAGCTACCAGCTCGGACGAGGGTTGGTGAATCGTGCATATCACGGTCTTCCCCTGCGCCGCGCTGGCCCGTAGTAAAGAGACCAGCTTCTGTGCTGAGAAGGAATCCAGACCCGTAGTGGGCTCATCACAGAAGAGGAGACCAGGGTCTGTGAGCAGCTGAGAAAAAATCAAACTGTGTTGAATTTTGATGATGAGAGTCGCTCGTATATTTGCATTACGCAACCAACCAAAGGCTTAACCTGAATGTCCTCATTAATAAAATTGGCTATAAAAGTATTTTAATGCTGAGATACTCACATTAAAATTCAGTAGGTAAGTGATTGAATGGCTGCAGCCACGGGTGACCTTTCGCTATTTAAGTTACCTTCTTGTTCTTATGAGTATCTTGACATCCAAATATTTTTTTGTAAGCGGTTATTTTAATTCTAAACTAAATCATCTGTCATTCATTTTCTTTCCGTACAGACGTTGTGTTCTCAGTAGCGAGGGGCAGCCTCTTCCACTCTTTTTCTGTTTTCACGAAGCGTTTGAATGACGAGAGATTTGTTTAACACTCATTCCTCAACTCAGTGGCGAAGGAGTCTCTTCCACTAGCTGCCTGATAACGTCTTGTGGTCACCCAGGTCACCGATGCGAGTAAAGCGTGAACTGTATAGTGCAAGTTGGCAGGACTTGGTTCACACTCATTACTCACCTCAGTGGCTTTTCCTCACCAGACAGAGTTTTCTGTCTTCCAAAGTGCTTGAAACGCGAACTTTATGAAGAGCCCCAACTATCGAGGGCTTTGTTTAATACTCATTTCTCACCTCAGTGGCGAAAGACAGTCTTTTCCTCTCGCCGCCTGATAGCGTCTTCTGTCCGTCCAGACCGCCAATGGGCGTAAAGCGTGAGCTGTATAACGCTAGTTGACGCAGGAGTTGGTTCACCCGGCGTTTGCGCGCGATCGAGGACGTACGCCGGTCCATGCGTAGCCGGGCCTGGGACCAGTATTAGGGTAGGTAAGATAGTTTACTGTCTTGTTTCTGTTTTGCGGTTATGCCATTGGCAAAACTATTTTAATTTAACGCCGCCAGCGTTTTGGGGTCCATGCCGCAGGCAGAACTTTTAGATGGAGTGTTTTTTTTTGTAATTGGTTTTATTTGTTTCTTTTTGTAGTTGTAAGTATGTATCTTGTGTTTATTTAATAATATATTTCTAAATGTTAGCTTTAATGAAAAAAGAAATAAGATAAATAAATATTTAAGGAATAAAGTATGTTATGGCGTAAAATCATGTTGTAAATATATATATTATATATATATTTTTGAAATCGTTATTTCCAATTCTTCATTTTGATACACAACACTTGATAACTCAAATTTTTTTTTCTTCAGAACACATAAAATGGAGTATATAGTTCGCCATTTTATTGTAATTGCAACGCCACCCTATGTTTTTCGGGATGACGTACGGATTCCAACGATACCTCACAAATCTAAATCGGTTATGGCGTTGAGAAGTTCTTGGGGAACAACGAATCTCGTATACATACAATATATGTACATACATGAAACCTGAAAACACTACACTCCTTTTTTAGGCAGTTGTGTTAAAAGAATGTCTCAGATGACAGGTATCACTATAAATTAATTTTGTATTAGGTACTATAAATTAGTTTGGTATTAAAAAATTGAAAATTTTAGGCTCCGAGCAGGATTCGAACTTGAGACATTCTGGTATTCGCGACAATCGCCAATCGGCGGCGGGTAACGGCACAGGGCAATAAATATGATATCTGAGGCTTTCTTTATTACCGCCCGTAGTAAGTACAGAATCTTATATCTCCCCCTAGCCAGGTGTGACGTAAATATACATAGGTACCATGACGTTGAGGTGCTCGATGACGGTGAGGTTGTCTACGAACAATTCATCCTGATGCATGTACCCGCTGTGTCGATGCATGAAGTCGCCAACAGGCCGCCCGTTCATCGCTATCTCCCCGTCTACCACCGTTCCCACTGTTAGAAATAAACCAATTATAGACGCCGGTTGCCAATCGTGATACCACTGTTAATACCGTGCTGACGAACAGTAAAAGTTCTGCGGCGCTACCGCGAACGGCATCCGAAATTTTCCCTCTCTGTCACACTTGCAAGTTTGCACATAAGTGAGATATAGAGAGAAAACTTCGTTTGTGTTTCGCGGTAGCCCCTCTAGTATGTTTCCGCTGACATCTGACGCAAGCATGAAGCACGTTACACAAACTCGCATGTTATTACAATATACAATAGGAGAAAGGATTATATCAACTAGCAAAAACAGTTTTGACAGCAGCAATTTGTAGTAGTATGACGTCACTAGCAACATGGTGTCGTTTTGAGTCACAAATAAGAAAAACTTGAATTTATTAAAATTATATTAATTAATTAAATAATTTTCATTGAAGTTTAACTAGTTATTCAGCTTCTAGGAATTATAAGCTATGGTACTGCAAAGTGCAAACTGGTTGACTGCACATATTTTCTTACAGGGCAGTTTTCATACAGATAGTAAACATATACATATGTTTTATTGTAACTACATATACCTAAAAAAACGCATTTGTAGTAAAATAAAAATATTACCAAACATCTCGAATATACGACTTTTGGATCAAGGAAAAAACAAAGTTCAATAGTAGTAGAATATTCCACTTTATGCCGTTAATACGAAGTTGAAACGTATATTTTATTTCACCCAAATATACGGAGGACGTTATACCTACTACCTTGTTCGAATAATTTACTAGCCCCAAAAATATTAAATAAACGCAGGTGTCGTAGAGTATTTTAGTATTATTGCGTTTTTTGAGACCTGTTTTGATTTTTTTTTCTGTTTTTTCGCATTTTACGTTGTGCATTAATGAAACTGCGTCAACAGATACAAACTTACAAGTCGTTGCATCATCTCATAATGATGCAATGATATCACCTAAAATAGTAAAGCCATTTCAAATACAGTATTTTTTTGTTTTTATAAACATTCTTTACTGATTGAATAAAAATAAATAAATTAATATTTTTGTCAAATCGACATTCTCCCAAACTAAGCTAAGCTTGTAGTTTGGGTACTAAGCGACGATATACATACTTTAGATAAATAGATTATTTATTTATTTATCATATGGCAATTTTTACGAACCGTGAGATCTTTGAGATGTTCCGTTTCGGTTGCCAGTTTTTGTTGCATTTTTAGCACCATCCAGGGGGTCATTAAATATACAGAAAAAAATCGAAACAAGGAACAAATATTCGTGTTCATCACAAAATAAATGCCCTGACCAGGATTTGAACTCGGCGGGACCTCCTGCTTTCTATTTGTGTATTTATAGGTGTATATAGAACGTAGAATTATAGAACGATATAGTGGAAATAGTTTACAAGAAGTTACAGAGGCTTATTTATACCACACAGGAGGAGAGATTTTTTTAGAGATTTATTTATACGAGTATTAGACCACATAGTTACTAGTTAATCCCAACCTAACCGCGACCCGAAACCTAAGTTCATTCGTATATCTTCCAGACTATTTGTCTCCCTCTCTGTCGCACAAACTTACTAGTAAATTTATTTAGACATTTCTTCTACTTTTATTTAATAACATGATATTACCTTAGAATTACCACTGCTAAACAAAAAATACCCAGTTTAAAGTATTATAAATATTATAACAGCTCTCTCACCTGGACTTCGATGCGCTAGTGCACTCATTAGTGTCGTTTTACCGGCGCCACTGCAAAAAATACCTTAATTAAATGACAATTCGGTATAATCTTCATAAAAATATTGATATAAGGGAAAAATGTAGATACCTACAGGCAAACTCATAATAGAATCGCCGTAGACGAGGCAAGGCAAGGCGAATTATACATTTTAAATTAAATGTAACGATTTTAGGCTCTGAACGTGAGCACCTGGCATAGGCGGCCAATCGCTCTAGCCCCTTCTTCTTTTTACTTCCGTTTCATTTTTAATGTATAATTTGAATAGAATAAAATAGAAAAAGCTTTTTTTCGCATTTTACACTTCATAGTATATTTACGTTTAATTAGCGTTAGCATGCGACTTTCAATAGAGGTGGCACTACTGGGTTTTTTTTTAAAACCTTATGTTCAACTTTAATACTTATAGTTAATATTTTTTTCATAATTTTAGCTTCCCATTTAATTGAATTGTCATCATACACTAATGTAATGTAGAATTATCCTGACATGTAATATTGACAATTATGAATAAAGGAATATGAATATGAATATGAATAACGCATATGTGTGACATTTTCGCATAGCCCGGCGTTATTGAAAGCTACCGCATGTCAATCAGTCGTTCGATAACGGTCTTGGTAAACCATGAAACCCTATACAGCCGATAGAATGTTCAGTTTCCACACTACTGGATAAGAAACTTCGGCCACAATAGCAATGTTATCTACAGTATTTCAACTGAGTACAAACGTCACAGTAGGTAACTCTTTCTTGTGATAATTACCACCTACCGGGTCCTACAATGGCAAAAAGAAGACTTGATATATTTTTTTAATGAAGATAAGGTACTGCGTATTTTTTTCAGTGTGGTACAGTCGTCTGCGAAGACAGTAGTCCTCTAATAACATGTCGCTTTATTCAAGCTTGACGAAATGATTAAAAGGAGCATAATACGAAAAGACATTTATGTGTACGTATTAATCTACCGTTTTTATAGCCAATTTGGGATTTAAAGTCATGAAAATAATTTAATGGATTAAGGTTTGTTTAGGTATTTTTATAGTGTCTCTTAGTATACCTACGCATTCCCTTACGCCCAGTATATTTGTGTGTTTAAATTTACGAATATCTTACTGTAAAACATTTTTTTCTCTCGAGGCACCGAACAATTAGAAATTACTGGAGCAAATCTTTATTTAATTTCGATATGTTAAGTGTCAAACAAAAAGAGTAGTGTCTCAATCGAAATCTAGTTGTTCAACCTTGTTTAACCTTGTCAATAAGGCATGTGGTAAACTTATTGACAAGGGTAAACAAGGTTATTTGGAGGAACACCAAATACAAATATATAAATACAAACATTTATTCTGCAAATAGGCCACAAGAGCACTTTTACATGTCAAAATATTAATTTACAATTTAAGAAAGTCTGACTATAATAAGTAATACATTTTTCATGTCACCAGTTAAAAAAAAATACCCGTCCTGTGTTTAACGTTTAAGACACGTGCAATATAAAATAATAACGAAGCTTTAATTTCTATTAAAAATATTAAACGTTTTGTAACTTATTATTTTAGAACCCTTTAGCTGTTGTAAAATGTAACATCAACATGTAATGTCAAATGTAACAGAAAGAATAACAAATAAGTAATCACAGCAAAACGTGTTTCTTTCACGAGTGTTGATTGCTGATAGGCTGATTGTTTTGCGTTAAATTAATTGCATGAAATACAGTATTAATTGAAAGTACATTCACTAATTATGGATTGTGAGCTTACCTGGGTCCCATTAGCGCCACCAGCGAACCAGGTTTCGCGATGCCGCTTACTGCACAAAAGAGTTATGTTAAAATCAATTAAAATCGCGAGCGCAGGTTAGCCATAGCTGTAGTTGTGACACATACGAACACATAGAGCGAAAAAACTCTCAGCCCGATTCCACTCACACCTGAGATTCGGTTGAAACCGCTCAACCAATTTCACTGGAGCGCAAACTCTTAGAGTATTCCAAACCACACGCATGGTCGTGTCAGAGCTTTTCCCCAGGCTACTCTCCCGCCTCTCCTATCGTTTTATTGAGCCCGGCCTATAAAGCGAAAAAAGGGAGCGCTCAGTTATCCACTCAAAGCGCTCACCCATTCAAGAACTGATCTGGCCCGACGTTGCTTAACCTCGCATACCGCACGCGGTACGCGGGCGCCGCTGGGCCACAAGCGCTCCGTCTCATCATCTATATCCTGTCTCACACAATCCGCACTTTCAACCCTTCCGTGGCCCAACTGGCCCACTTCGCGTCGTGCATCCCTTTACAATCTCTACATTCAAATGTTCTTCTGATCGCATTTCAAAAAGATTGTAAACTAATATTTATCGCGTTAGCCATCTTGTATGGAGATGTCACGCCCGACGAGGTTATCTACTTAGGCACATGGTATACATACCAATTACAAGTCGCCCTGAAATACTGACAAATTTTGGCGTTCTGCCGACTATGTCCGGAATGAATTTGGACCCCGGTTCGACTACCTACCTACCTAATCCCGATCTTCAAAGATAAAACTAAACCTTATAAAGATAATAATACTGACCATTATTAACTAATCTCTTAAGGTTGCCGTCCTTCAGCTTGATGTGCACGGAGAGGTCCCGCCAGACCAGCGTGCAGGGCGGCGGCGCGTGTGGTGACCCCAGCACCGCCTCCACCTCGGGGAATAGGGGCTCGTACTTCGACCGGGAGATGCCATGGTCCATGTACAGTACGTCTGCTGGGGTCAGCTCCTGGTGAACATTGAGTTTATTAGACACTTTGGCATAAATTGCACCGCTTGAATCGATTTTCGGGTCTGTACATCTGTTTCGCTTGTTCTTATGCCAAATTAAGCTTTTCCCAAACACGAAGACTGTGTTTGGGTCATTGTCAGTTGTAAAAACAAAAGTTGTCCACCCGGTGGTCAATAGTTAACGGCTTATGTACATATAAGTCATGTTTTTATTACATGGATTTATAGTTATGGAAACACCGGTCATGCGGGTTACTAGACCGATCCAAAATTAAGCTTTGTGGCCCTTAACTTTTGATATGTACACCGAAAAGACGCCAACCTAAATCTGACAATGACCCATTTAAGAACGCACGAATTATAGATTTATTTTTTTATATACTGACTCATTAGGAAATGATGTACATGTGCTAATTTCGTTGGTCGGATCACTGTAATTGTGCCATTGCTAATTGATGCGATGCCGATGACTTTAAAAAAAATTCTTTTAATTTTTCCTAATCAGAACACGATACCGAATATGCCCTTAAACGGATCCTCACTAATTTTGTTACACCTGTATATACGTATATGTATCACCCCGTGGATTTAAAGCCAAAACAATTAAAAGCATGTTTCATTAATTATAAATGAGTAAGTGGACGGTTTTTCTTTCACTTATCACTAGGGAAATGTGACCATCTGACCAAAATGCTTGTTTTCATTACAGGTACTAAAGATAATACAATACAATACAAATACTCTTTATTGCACAACTTCGACAAAAAAGCTTAGTGCAGTACATAATTACAATGAGTAGAGGCAAACAACAGGCGGTCTTATCGACTATTAAAGACTATTTCAAACATATGATTAGCATAGATTGGAATAGTTTAAAAACAGTCTATTGCTAAATATCTATGATGTTACAGTCATTTTAACTGACATTTGGTCGCGTGAGCCACTTGCCAATCTTCTCAACTTAGACGTGTAACGCAAATCGGGACTGTGCCTTTACCATGAGTTTACCTGACCGTACTCGCTAGCGACGGCGTAAAAAATTGTATGGGCAAAAATACAGCGCCTCTGGCGGTTACGCAATAAAACTAAGAATCGGCATACTAAATCGTTTACGCAGTTGCTAGCGAGTACGGTCATGCAAACTCATGGTAAAGGCACTGACACCTCAATAACATCGGTCATTCATAACACGGCTAAATTACGGTAATTGGCAATCCCGGTTCGCGATTCTACATGATTCTCAAGTACCTACCGGTCTAAATACTTCGGTGTCTAGGGCAGCCCCCTCAAAGGTTTGCGGTCTTATGCATACGCGCTGCACATCAGAAATCGATGATATCAGTTACAGTGCCGTGTGTGCGAACTGTACTTTTTCCGGTATGGAAGACAGTTAACTAGCCATTCCATTCCTAAATCTTATTACAACTGGATAAGGTCCTTAATGGCTACTTGAATATGTCTTTTGTGGAAATAGGTACCTAATGTCTATGTTTGTCCTCAACTATCTTTGTCCTGCTTTTGTGCATTATGGTCACTTTCCTTGAAAACCAAGCAAAATTATGCACTTTGCATACGTACCTTCTAAAACTGCTCCCGTTATCATAACTCTTGAGGAATAGAGGACCAATAATTCACTTTTTTGATCTTCAACTTGACTACCGAATGTGTATGTACCGTTAGTCAAACAGCTTATTCATTTAGTTCTAGTTTTAATGAAATGATTGGGTTTTTAGGGTTCCGTAGCCAAAATGGCAAAAACGGAACCCTTATAGTTTCGTCATGTCCGTCTGTCCGTCTGTCCGTCTGTCCGTCTGTCCGTCTGTCACAGCCGATTTACTCGGAAACTATAAGTACTACAGTGATGAAATTTGATGGGAATATGTGTTGTATGAACCGCTACAAAATTATGACACTAAATAGTAAAAAAAAGAATTGGGGGTGGGGCCCCCCATACATGTAACTGAGGGATGAAAATTTTTTTTTCGATGTACATACCCGTGTGGGGTATCAATGGAAAGGTCTTTTAAAATGATATAAAGTTTTCTAAAAAACATTTTTCTTAAAGTGAACGGTTTTTGAGATATCAGCTCTCAAAGTCGTAAAAAGTATGTCCCCCCCCCCCTCTATTTTTATAACTACGGGGTATAAAATTCTAAAAAAAATAGAGGTGATGCATGCTAATTAACTCTTTCAACGATTTTTGGTTTGATCAAAGTATCTCTTATAGTTTTTGAGATAGGTTGATTTAACTGTAATTTTGGTTAAGTTATTTGATTCAATGTATTGGATAGTGATTTTAAATGTGGACTAGTAGGTGTTGGTACGGAACCCTTCATTGTGCGTGGTCCGACACGCACTTGGCCGGTTTTTGTTTTTAATGATGGTGCCTGACAACAAGCAGAAAGACCGGTTGTAAACCTAGAAAATAGTTTGAAATACTATTCTGAATGATATTGCGCTCCAGAATAGTCTCTAATAATTATTATATGTTTTAGTTGATTGTTTTTAAATAAGTGATTTACTTGTACTTGATTATGATATGATTTAATGATCGTGACCTCTTAAATTAAAAGGGACTAATTATGTTTCATATTAAATAATGTCCAAACCAAGTGAGGGCTACCTTACCAATCATCCAACCATCTATACCTATTTATATTAATTTAATTTAATCACTACATAGTATAAAACAAAGTCGCTTTCTCTGTCCCTATGTCCCTATATCCCTATGTATGCTTAAATCTTTAAAACTACGCAACGGATTTTGATGCGGTTTTCTTTAATAGATAGACTGACTCAAGGGGAAGGTTTATATGTATAATATTGCACCCGTGCGAAGCCGGGGCGGGTCGTTAGTACTGAATAACTTAAAAACTCACATAAGACTCATCCGCGAGCGAAGACGGGTTTGACGCATTCACCGAATTCTTCCTGGCCACTGTACCTTCGTCACTACCGGATTTTTTGCTCATTTTACACCAAATTTAAAAAGAAATGACCACCAAATTCTAATTTCAAATTATAAAAACCCGCGCGTAAACATTTTACCGACGCTTTTTCGCGGTGCGCGCGTCGAGTCCAGTCGACAACGTACGTTTGACATTAGACCATGCGTTAAAGAAGGATAGCTAGCGTGATAGAGTAAAACAAGAAAAGTTTTATTTGTGCAGCGTGCAGCTATAAACGTGATAATAAAATTTGGAAAACGAGTTACGAAAGTGTTGTTTATTTGAACTAGGACTGTTTAATCTGAAATATGCGGACGAGACGAACAAACACAATCATGGAAACTTTTGTGACCAACAGTCTAATTAATTTAAAAGTAGGATTCAATATTATGGTGAGCTTATCACAAGCAGGTTGTGAAAAGACCTATTACGAATCGTAATACATATTCACCGTTGCTAATTCTACAGGACCTAGTTGCAAGTTTACCTACCGTCTTCAATTATCCCCTGAATTAGTTAAAATTTGTATTATTACTGTGTAGAGCTTAAGTATGTGTTTATTGATAGTGTGGAATTTACTTATGCTTTCAGGATTTCAATTTTCAATTTCAATTTATTTTGCAACCATGTACATACAGTAAAGACATGCAACTTAATGCTAGGTAAAAGTACAAGTACATACAGGACCCTGTTAGGGCGCAGCAAATAGTAATCACGATTTAAGTTTAATTACAATTCGCAACATTGGGTAAAAAAAAAGATTTTCATAAAATAATTTGCTAGTACAATTTCGTAAAATAATTCGATAAAAATAAATGGGTAAAAATAATGTTAATAATGTTATTTTCTAGAAGTAATTAACTTATTGCATTTTATGTACCTGTCATTTAACCTGAAGGAACAACAAACATGTCATGCTAAGAGTATAATAGAACTTCAAAATAAATAAGGTCGCATAATCAATGGATTCTTTTGAATTTTCCTTCTTTTTAAAACTAAACTGCAAGAGCACGGTACGTGTTGGTTTTTCAATAGATATTTACAATGTTAGTTGATACTGCATAATTCTTTAACAAATATAGTTACTAATTCATGAAAAATAAGAATGATTGACTTGAGATAGGAATAGCAAATAATGGGATTAACCTAAAGAAGGGAAAAGAGGACATCTTTCGTATATTTTCATTAAGAGGCCTTATAAGTTTTAAAATGTTTTGATTTCAAATTATGACAAAAGTATTGATAATACCAGTAAAGTTATTAGAGGCTACGATGATTTTATTAGTTTTAGATAGTAACATAGCCATTTTTTTATTTTATTGTGTATAGTAGAATTTAAGCGGAAAATACAAGTTTTTAGCTTGAAAATGGTCGATTTGGAGTGATGTTTGAAACGATATTTCTTAATGAAAAATCTAAAACATACATTTCAAGTTTATGACGTAAGATCGCAATAGTCCTGTTCTAGATAGTAACATTGAGTAAATGTCAAGATACGTGTCAATTCAAACAGAAAATTGCGTAATAGACAAGCGTTTTTTAACTGATAAGGACCCTTAAGTATGTCTTGGTAACTATCCACCTACTGTACGCCTACACATATACAGGACCTACTTAATTTATTTATATACCCAGGTACTTATTTTGTTTTGGTATCTAGATACCAAATACAATTCACTATCAAACATTTGAAAAAAATAGAGTTCCCTAGAGTTTTGGAACAATTTACTTATATCATAATAATGCTTTAAAACTGGTAAGAATGTTTCGCTGTGAGATTAGGAAAATCACGAAATATCATTTACGGATTGAAAGCAACGTGATAAAAGCAGGGATTTGATAAAATCCCTGAGGGATCGATATGATTCGGGTTTAGTAAGGTACTAACCTTTCGGACTAGGTAGGTATCACTGCAATTACACATTTTCTCCATCTTTAAACTTACAATTGCTAAATGTGGCCCTGAGATTAATTTCATGCGGCGCCTACCTCTTTAGGGAATACAGGAGTTTCGTCAACTCCTCTACTTTATCAAATCACTAAATCTAGTCACTAAATACTTAAACAGTACCTACTGAAATAACAAATCGAGTTGACTTTTTCGGCTGACTTTATCATTTTCCTAAACTGACTCAGGGATTTCATCAAATCCCTGGATTTTTCTACTGAAATGATGAAATGGGGACCCATTTTGACACCCTGCGTGAATTCTCGTGAATCTGAGGTGTGAGTGGAATAGAGCTACTGGGAGTTTTGTCACTGGTTCACTAAACCTAGCCTAGCTAGGTTTAGTGAACCAGCATAGCAGCAAGAAACTCGGCAACTAGCCTAGCAGCAAGAAACTCAGCTGAGCCCGACCTGGGTCGGACTGACTCTACCCGGTTATGCGGCGGTACCGGAACCAATAGGGACGATATGTCTCTGTGTTGTCGCGGTCGCGCGGTGGACGGGAATGCCTGAGTGTAAGCGTCGTATCTGAGCTGGACGCCGTTACCGCAGCGTTCCATCTTTCGATGGATGCTGTGATCAAGTTGTCCGAGTCCGTGAGTGTGTGCCCAGGACGCCGGACCGTGTGGCCTCTAATTAGTGATCGCCGAGTTACGACAGAGGGAGGAGGGATGGGAACGTAGTCGACCGACAGCCTTCCTAACTAACGGATTCCTATGATGGGGAGCGTTGTCAAAATTACGTCTGGCAGTCTGCTTAAAGAAACCATACATGGTGCCACACCCCATATTGTGGTGCAGACTGAGGTTCGACTGGTACCACTGGGTACCAGTCGCCCTACGGAGAAAACGATTATGAATGACCTGAAGCGGCTTGAGCGATGTCATAGACACGTGAAGCTACACTTGCATAATAATTAGACGAACACAAGTTGCGTAGTGTCAGCTTATTTCTAAGTGACATTTTACAAAACTTGTTAATCATCAGCCCAAGCCTTCCTAGCACGAACAACGCACGACTGCGTACCTTACTGATGTGGCTACGGAAAGTCGGTCTTGTATTGAGGGTCACTCCAAGATATTTGACTTCGTGGGCCCAGAGAATGGGCCGGTCAAACATCTGGATCGGAGCCGGACAGTTTTCTAGTAGGTAAAGGTCACTGGGCTAAGCCGCAGACGGACAAATGGACTTGATGATACTATAAGGGTTCCTTGTTTACTACGGGATACTAAAAATAGGGGTGTGTTCTCATGTGGTCTACTGAACTAAAGAATTATTTATATAACCTTTAGGTACGTAATTTTACAAACGTGAAACAACTACCAACGACGCCATTGCTCGCTGACCCGGCAGAAAAGCTTCACAAAACTTACCATCCCCATCCACACAGAACCACTATAAACTCCACCTCCCATCGCACATACTCTATGAGCGTACATTGAACCTCGAGGTCTCATTATAGTGGCCACACACTTTGTGAATAGAGGCGGCCGTGTCAGTTACCGAAGTCCCTCAACGGCTGTCACATCGGGCCGATTCACACCAATCGAGCCGAATCCACGCCCAGTTTAATTGGATGAAAGTGCTTGAATTTGGAGCGCTCGTGGCGTATTGGTTTTCATGTTTCGGTTATGCTTATTTAAACAGGCAGCGGTTAGGTTTCAGGAATGGTGGGGCTAAACTAACCATCCTAAAGTAGTCAATACACTTGACTGTATGTATATCTACTGCTAGCGAACGGATCCCATGATTTTTGAAGGGTAGAACCGGGTTAAATAAAGCGAAGTTAAAGATAATATGTAGCCTGATATTTTAATTCGTTTGAGCTTCTTCTTTGCACCCTCCATGGTGCTGGATGGTTCCTCCGACGCTGGGCGCTTCTGGACGTGTGGTGGATATACACTCAAGAACAAATAAAATTGGTGACTTTTGTACATACCCCTTATTTGGCATAAATGTATAAATCTCGCACCAACTATTAAACAAAGCAAATCTCTTTAACGCGAAATCACCCCATAACGAGACAAAAATAACAAACTTGCTCAAATTAAAACTAGTTAGTATTATTAAGTTTTGTAAGAAAATGAAACACAAAGCAAATAGCAAACTCATGATACATTTTACAATAAATATTACAACAAATTATGACACTTTACTTTATTGACTTTCGATAAACTAATTTAAATTTGATTGGCCTTCATTAACAAATCGTCACCTTAAACGAGTGATTTTAACCGGTTCCGTTAAAGTAGCAGCACTCAATAATTGCAAGTTTTAAATTGTTTACCATAAACGCAATAACTTGCTGCAATATTAGTCTAGCTTTCTATCTCATTCATTTATTAATGACGTTTAAGTACAGAATTATGGCGCCTGAGATTTCAGTGTTTGGCCCACGTAGGTAATGAGTGAATAATTCCGATAGGCTAACAAAAAAAACGAGGCGGTTCTCGATTCATAACATAAACCTCCTAGCGTTATCCCAGTACAGTTGCATCCTGAAGGATGCCCGGAGTCCGCTACCTAATCCCAAGATTTGTAGTAGGCACTAGTTTTTACAGAAGCGACTGCCATCTGACCTTCCAACCCGAGGGGAAACCAGAACTTACTGGAATTAGGCTTGTCAAGTGAGTGGGCAACTTGACTGTAAGAAGTTCTCAATGCCGCCAAAGGCCTCTAACTTGGTCTAAAGACTGCTATCATAGACAGCAGCCAGAATCAACGGCTAAACGTGCCTTCCAAAGCACGGGAGCGCTCATTTAATAACTACTCAAAGCGATCACCCATCAAAGAACTGACCTGTACCGACGATGCTTAACTTCGCATACCGCATGCGGTACTCGGGCGCTGCTGGGCCACGAGCGATCCTTTCATAACATAAATCAAAAATTAAAATAAGTAAGTTTCTGTCAAAAACTTCATTTTTAATGCAAGTTTTTATTGCCTACTATACTTACTCCTCCACAATCAACAACTACTCGTTCTTTAAGCCCAAACACAAGGAGTGCCACGCGTGGTCGTGCCGGAGTTTTTCCCCTGGATTTTCCCCAGGCTGCTCTCCAACCGCGCACTCCTATCGCTTTATTGGGCTGGCCTATAAAGCCACAGTCAGGTTCAAAAAAAAAACAAGGAGTGCTTCTTGTGTAGTTTAAGAGTTGCTATGGCAACCTTGAGTCTCCAGCATCAAATCAGCTCCGTGGTACCATAATATTGTATTGTCACTGAACTTACATACTTGAGTAACAGCTCACTCGGATACCTGCAAGTGGCTGAAAAAAGGATTGCAATGAAATGCAAAGCTGTCACCAATACCGGTTTTGAAACGTAAACTTTTGACATTACTTTTAAATAAACGTTATTATTATATTTCTAATAATTGAAATGAGGACCTCAACTGATATGTTATAATGAATTTTATTATGAAAAAATAATATTCACTTATTTATACTTAATATAGGTAATGAAATAATATAAATGTAATATATAATGTACCTCTAGGTACATTATATATTACATTTTTATTGAGCAACCAACCTTAAAACCGTACCGTAAAAATATCGAACATCTCGCATTGTAGCGCAGTCCCGTTTTGTTCGGAAAAAAGGAGGAAATAAGTTTCCGAAAGGCAAAACTGTCTCAAAACACTGACAGTCATTGACCTCATATTTGATATAATAAAGTTCAAGTATTGCAAAATAGTCACCATATTGTTCCAATTAGATATTAACCCGCGTAGCGCAACCCCAAAAAGTGACATTTGCCATTTCGAAGATCTCACGCTACACTAGCGCCTCTAGCGGCGAATTCATACGCGATAGCCCTCATTGGGCCCATGGGGACCGGAGGCTGTTAAAATTCTTAAACAAATTTCACAAATGCTCGTGGAGCTGACCAGCCGCGTAGAAACGCATGACAGCAGTGGCTCAGAACCTGGTACACGGACCAGAAGTGGTAGACTAGTCACGTTCCCACGCAGATTTTGACCGTAATTACGGTGTGTCTAGCTGGAGGGAACGTGTGGCGGCCTGGTCAGCTCCACGGAACGACCTCGGACCTACGCGCCTCAGCGCGCCGTTGCCTAGCAACCTATACCTAGATAAGAGTGTGTATGTGAACCTATATAACAGTTGTGTCATTAGCAACACAGTACTTTTCTATATACAGGTCCAGTAAATAATGGACAAGCTTTTAACCACCGATAGAGTACCTGAGGCTGGTCCAGAAAAAGGACATTCAGGTTTAGTAAAAGTCCCTTGGTTTTCGAGATAATCGAACTTTTCCATTTTCTTAGTAATTGGTACCTTTTTTGACTTTAATGACCGTCGAGGCCATAAATGAAGAGATATTCTCGTTCTTTTTATTGCTAAATATTCTCTAATAGTGTTGCTAACAGACAGGTATTAGAGCTATAGGGTAGCCCCGCTTGAGAAGTCTAATATGACACACTTATCGAGCAAGCTGAACAAGCAAAGCATGATTCTGTTTAATTTCGTCGGATTTAATGTAATTCTCGAGACAGGTATCCCTAGTACGTATAACAGTGGCGGCACATCAAAAATATGCTTAGGGAAGCCGGATATAAACTAAAGTCTTTCTTGTTGAAGAAATGTTACATATGTATAGTGAATTTCATCAGTTTTTTTTATTGACATTTATAATAAAATTTATTGCTTTTTCTTCTGACATACCTAGTTCAATTTTAATGTTTTTGAAATTATAAGTTCTGTATACTTTATTGATAATTTATTGCAATAGACTTAATTTTTGTTTCTATTTTAAGATTGACATGTAATTCCAGACACAATGTATATTGTTAAATGAAATTAAAATTGAATTGAATAATTTGGTTTTCTTTTTATTCATGAGCCTTGGAATTAGAATTAAGTATTAACTTAAAATTGGGCCGGTGGGAATGGAGTTGTATGGACATTCCGCCACTGGTAGTTAAGTGCTATCGTTATAGGGCATCGACATATGTATTGCGCCACCGCCTTTTAGGCTCAACTGGTACCTTCGGAATACACGGGCCTCTTATCAATCTCAAATTTGAAGATAGATTATTCAATTTAAAAACAGTTACGTCTGGGCGTCGAAAAGTAGGTAACGTGCGGTAACACTTTCATATCTCCGACAACCTATCTTCGTTCAGTGTAGCGTTCCACAACTTTGGTGGTTTGCTGCCCGTCATTTTGCAACATAGACTGCTAGTTATATGACATTGTTTCAATTTGAACGGCATTTTGTGAGCGATTTTGGCAACATGGCTTTAGCGCCTGATTTTAGCTCTTCTGCTTAAAATTCCTAGATTAAGAAAGGAGCCAAAATTCGGCTCGGCGAATGAATCGGATTCAGGACGCTTTTTTACTTCGGAAAAGTCATGTTGCTAAAATGGCTCACAAAATACCGTTGACATCGAAAAGAAGAGCGATGTTTAGAAATAACTACCGGTCTAAAAAATAACATTCGTTTTTCACCTCACAGATTGTCAGTGCGACGCATCCGAACACACTTATGTCTTATGCCGCAGGTTTCAATAAGTTAGATGTGCCTGTGCTCGACACCGAGCAATATATGACACTTTTATCGTGATTAATAGGTGTCGTCTATTGGACACTAAGGTGTCGAGCACGGGAACGTTTCTCTGGTCGGTAACGCGTCTGGAGTAACGCCTCTGGTGTTGCAAGCATCTATAGGCGACGGTAACCGCTTACAGTCAGGTGGGCTGTCACGTAAATACATAAAAATCTAGTTAAAATCTTTTTTAAGTTTCTACTAGAAATAATTGTCATTAGGTAAAATAAGTTGTATTTACTAGGGCCGTTCTAAGAGCTCGCATCAGTGAGCCCTGACTTAACTTAATATAATAAATATACCTACTTACTTACAACTAAAAACCGCTGTATACATACTCGTAGGTATCATGAAGCTGTGCCTACTTATGGTAAAGTTGGTTATCTATTTAGGTACACTTCTTCTTGACAAAAACTACAACATTTTCTCTTCTTGTGAAGTTATATCTGTTATCTTTTCGCTAAGTTGAGTCAGATGTATATTCTTAAGTTTACACTGAGGGGTTACTCCGAACTATAGTGCCGTCCCTTTCACTCATATAGTGTACAACACGAGAGTCAAAAGGATGGCACGATATGAAGTTCGGAGTACAGGCTCTGGTTTCTTGTGTTCTGGAGTCGGTTAAAGCAAACCCATCCATCAAGCATGTTCCAGTTGAATTATTTTTCATTCACTTAGAATCTAAGGAAACTTATTTCGCATCTTAAGCCGTTTGCCGTTGGTTACACATGCCGGAGATCTCCGGGCACATAAGAAAATAACGCTATTGTTTATTTTTTTCGCCGGGAGAGGACGGGTTTATAGGTACTCACAAGTCCCTACTACAAGTCGACTTGGCCTGTGATTTTTATTGAACTTTTTTACTAATTGCCACAAAAGTTGAACGGCATTTTGTGGACGATTTTGACACATGTCGTCAGCGCCTGATTTTAGCTACTTTGTTCAAAATTCAAGATGGCGGCCAAAATGACGGAAATACTCGAACCTGGTCGTATATATACCTAATCATTTTTAGTAGTATTCATCGTGTGTAAATTGTACCTGCTGTAGGTAGGTACAGTCAATGAAACCGAAACAAGTTTCTGCTCTTGTTCACTGATAAAAAGTTACGTGTTTGCTTTTTCTTTACTGTACCTACGTAGGGATAGACTTACAATGTAGGTACTAGACAACAATAATTTACTTTTAACTGTATCTGTATCTAATGGGTGGAAAAAATTACCAGTAACTTTTTAATTTTTTTTATTACCTACACGGGCAATATGCCGAAGTTATCGGAATAATTAGAAAAGTGTAAGTACTTCATATTAGGTAACCATATCTTCGTCTTTATGCGTTTTACGGCACAAACGTGGGCTTAATTCATAACATATATATTTAAAATACCACAGCAAACAACAATAACGGTTACTTATATTGAATATTCATAAGAGGAAGGATAAGCAATGAATGTTATCATGTCAAAGAAGATACTTCATTTTATGAATGATACCTTTCATTTATCACGAGCACTACGTAGCAAATTGGTTTCGTGATAGCCTGTTTTAGTAATTACTTAATTAAGTTTATACTTTGAATGGATTTGTCTTATTAAAGTTATTAGGTAAGAACTCGAGAAGAAGATGGATAAAATTTCATACCTAACTCTCTGAAGTAGAAAGGACTATTGGGAAAAAGATGTTCATATAAATGACACAGTATAGTTTGTGAAAAAGTTTATTAAAAACATGGCAATAATTTTCTTATGTACTAGGTGGTTACGTCACAGATAGGTACACTAATATACATAAAGTAATAGATAAAAATAACAATTGAAAAAAAACCATTCTTTATCGTATAAAAATTTTAAAACCTCATTGAATACTGCTGTACAAAACATAAACACAACTAATCTTCGTTATATATAATTATTCATCCTATGAAAATTCATCACCAATGAATGATTCATCGTAGGTAAATGCATAAACAATATAAATTATGGCAGATCTCACTACTTCAACATTACAAAAGTTCATGAAGAGTCGTATCAGGGATCATAAAACATATGAATTTTTATTATATTTTGTTATTTACTACAATTACTTACCTTTAATTTAATTTAAACTACACGAAAATCTATCCTATACCAACCATTCCTAGCAATCATTATGTCGTGATTGCATGATTAAACATACAAGCGTATCTAGACTTGAAAATGTTTGTAAAAACACATGATCCCTCCAGGGGTTAGAACATTTCTTTCACAATTATTTCAGTAGATTTGTCTTTTGTTTCAGATGTAACGGCTAAAATGTTGCCATTACCTGCTGAGGGAAAAAGTTACACCATATAGTAGCTTAACTGGATGTTCACTTCGCCCTGCGCGCTCTCAGCAAAAGAGCGATGTAAGCGAGCAGGCGGAAGCCAATGAAGAGCAGCACCATGTTGACCACGTCAAAAGTGAAGTCATCCTGAAAAAGACAGTTAATATATAGTCAATCGCATATTTTGTGTGCAAAAGAGATAAATAGACTGCGTACTATTGAATTGTTTCCTCAGATATCCGCGTTAAAAAATATGGACAGTAAATTAATCAGTATCTGGCCCGTTCTGGCTCTTGCCTCTGCGGCTAAACTCAAGCTCTAGACTGGCACACCTCCGTGGTGTCTGGACATCTTCTTACAATTAATTTTTTTGTGCTAGTCTTCCTTCATCCTGTCCTATAGTTCAAAAATCCGAACAAACCTCTGAGAAACTGAGCGTCTCCAACACGACCTCTCCCGATGCGGGACACGTGAAGTTCTCCCTTGTGCACGCGATAGATTCCACACCGGCCCACTGATTGACAAGCAGCGCTTCGTTGCCATATCGGAACCAGGACAGGTACGAAATCCAGCCCAGGTACGGGGGCACTGACCTGTGGAATAAAAAAGAGTAAAAAGCCTTCGCCTAGCATTAGCGATAAAAAAACTTTGAGTATGTGGTGTTGTGTTCCTAGTAGTGAGTAAGGTGACCAGTTCTCGTGAGGACGCGCTTTCATTGTATGAAAATTGAAGGCTTTTGTTTATTTGTGCTAGTTACCTCCCGAGATTTCTACAGCATTAGCATTATAATTCTACTCCTCTTTCATTTTATTTAACAATATTCAACCAGGGACCGGAACCGGTTACCCTAATCAGGGTTTTCCATAGGCTTATTTTAGAAGTGGTTTTAAAAACCCTATCCATATTGGTAACCCTATGATAAGGTAACCCTATTGATAGGGTTACCATATTGATCGAGTTAACTCAACTAACCACTAACCAAAATCAAAACCCTATCAATACGGTAAGCCTATCAATAGGGTTTTTAACCAGTTCCAAACAAAAGTGATCTTTACGCACACTTCAATTAGACTCATTTTTAGATAACCGTGGCTGGCAGGCAGCTTGGCACAGACGATAAGCTCGCTGTGAAACCACTCCCAGTAGAAACCAGTTTGATTTACCGAACACACTCCTTGTTTTTAATGCAAATAACTTTGTACTTTGAGTCCTTATGTTAGAATCGTATTTACTGTGCATGCAAGTATAGATTCCTAGCGGCGGCTTGGACGAGTCGGCCGCGAGCGTTTGTTTGTTTATTTTACATTTTGGACATCTATTTTTAACTTTCGGTGAAATGTCAGAAACAAATTTGATTTGTCATACATACTAGAATAGCTCTGTGAGCTGTATACCTCGCCTGTTTCTTTTTGTTTTTTATAAATGAAACTTTATTGAAAATTTCCAAAATCAGACTCGATAAAAATTCTATATAAAAAATATTGAACCTGCTTACAATGTTTCACAAAAATCGGTTGACAAATGCTATCTGTTGAGGAGACCAACCCGAAATCTGGAAAGCTGAAGTGGAAGGAAACTCGGTCAATTCTGACAAAAAAAAATTGACGGTTCATATGACAGTCATTTATTTATTTAAATATTCCGAAATAATAATTCGTTTTGACAGTACTAATCGGAATCTTTACTATATACGAGTATTCCTACAGTTACAACTATTACTTATCCTACTACCTCGACCTATGGAAACAGCAAATACGCACGAACATAGAGTTGTTGAACCGCCCAATTCCGGGATTATAAAAAAGATTTTTAGAAATCCGGGATTTTAGTAGTATATATCCTTATTCATATATTAATACTTGTATTTTTGTTAACATATTAATTAGGCGCATATACGTATAGAGATTCATTACATTATTAGGCTGTGTAGGTACCTTACGGAAATTGTTAAAGCTTTGTTTATTTATACCAGCACGGCGATGTGCAAGGGAGCCGAAAGCTGATAAGACTTGCTGTTTTCTATTGTCTTAGGATTAGCATGATGGCGGTGGTAGTCTAAATGGTAAAATAAACTTGTTTATTTTATAAAGACATTTATGCCGACGTTGTTATCTTTTAAGAACTTAATACAAAAGAGTGTGCCCATGCCTAAAGGCCGTGGTATTTGTCATTGTTTTCAGAGTGAATCTACACACGGTAATTGACAAAAAAAAACAATAGAATGAATTTTCGTTCGTTACTTTCCTTAAATGTGCAGGTCTTGCTTCAGGTATGTTTTTAGTGCATTCTCATAACCACCTAGTTGAGGACGTTTGAGTGTGACAGTGTATTTTATTGTTAACGTTATTTCTTTTATTTTTGTTATTTTTGCGTTTATGTCAAATTTTGTGATGAATATGGCTATTATTTATGGACACTGATTTGTGCTTTTTTATTGGATTGAAAAGTTAATCGGGTGTTATAAGAAAGGTGAGTGTATAACGTATTATTTTTTACTTCAATTAGGTACAGTTAAAGTTTTTGGACAACAGTGAAGATTGACTTACAGTTAATATGGGTAACTATCGTGTAACGCATTAATTAAATATATAATTCGAAAAATTATGTAATGGCGTGTACAGGATGTTATAACACTACAAATGAGTTAACTAATCTATTGGCTAGTATAAAAATAAATACGTGATACATAAAACGTAAATGAAACAATTTGATTTGTATTTTATTTCGATACGTTTTCCATCTTATTCAATAGTATTGTATCCAAATCTGTCATTCAATGAAATTGATTATTTGCTAGTACACAGCAAATAGATGTTAAGAGGCCTTACATGTTTTAAAATATTTTGATTTAAAACTATGACAAAAGTATTGATAATAGCAATAAAGTGATTAAAGAATACAATGATTTTATTAAAATTTTAGATAGTAACGGAGGGATTTTTTGATTTTATTGTGTATAGTAAAATTTAAGCAAATAAAGCAGTTTTTACATTGAAAATGGTCGATTTGGAGTGATTTTTGGAACGATATTTATTAATGACAAAACCAAGAAATACATCTAAAATTTATGAAATTAGTAGTGATCTAGAAATTAGGTCGCAATAGCCCTGTTCTAGATAGTAACGGGGAGAAAATATCAAGATATGTGTTAATTCACACAAAAAGGGCCTCAATGGATGACCGATTATCAACTGATAAAAAATCTTAACATAATATTTTATCCCACACTGTGTTCAGCCCAGAAATGGGCATGCAAATATTAAATAAGAACATAAAATAAATTGGACATAATTTTAAGATAATCATAACTATATATTATATATACAATGGGATATTAAAATGTCAATAAATATATTGAATATTATTTAAACCGGCTCTTTTTAGTTTCATTTGGGCACACACTACATTTCTATAATAATGTTTGTTTTTTCTTGCAACATCTCTTTATTCCTGTAGGAATGCATTTTTTAATTGGTGTTATTTTTAATCGGGTAAATAGAAAACACAAGTCGTACAATAATTAAAAAAGAATATAAATAGGCTATGAAACCTTCACATGCTTCGTTAGAATTATTAGTCATATTGATATAGATACAACGGAAGCCCAAGTTTTGTAGACATCATTGAATTTATTTACTTTTTCTATACACCAAATAGCCGCGATAAGGTTCCTAGTTCGACAGATATTTATCATTTGTAATACAATCAGTCAATCCTCTATGAAATGATGACGATTAAAATATAACACCTGCGCAGTCTGTGCTATCAAAATTATTGCTAAGTTAGTTTGGCCTAACGCTAAGTAGCGCTCCACGAGTATTTCCTTTGGTTCCCATTTTATGACCGAAGTAGATGGAGAAGTGAAAAATCAAGCAAAGATTCGAAGTTGAAAATATTTATTGAAATTGGCAATATTCATTAAAAAATATAAAATTTGTCAGAATATGATAAACAATGAGCACTAACAAAAATAGGTAAAATATCGAACATATTTTTCTGTATTTGTGTTTGTAGTTTCATTTGACAACACAGCATTAATCATGACACATTATACAATCTACAAAGAAATAAACACTTATTAAAATACGTTATGCCTATAATTAATAACAAAAATGTGAAAATCTATTAAACATTTGTATCAGATTCTTTATAAATCTTAGGCATAGATATTATTCATTGTTTGCTGTACCTGGCATTAGTAAAATGCTATTTAGTGTTGCGCGGCAAAAAAACAATGGGATAATCCTACCTGAAAGATAAGTTGTTCTATTTTTTTGGAGGTGTATTGAGCTTATTACAAAGAGATAAGACCAAAAGCACCAATGCATGTTGTAAAACCAAGGTTCTTTTGAAAGAAACACCTGCACTTTTTTATTATCTATGTCATGTATTTTGTTTTGCACACGATAATGCCATTTAAAACACTTAATCCAATTTTGTTATGAACTCTCACTAGGTATAAATTATTGTACGTTTTCTTTGCGCCAGTAAACATTTAGACAAGACAACACTTTATTTATCAGCACTATTGTCAATACATCGGAGCGGCAGCGAATTGATTGATCAGGTTAAGAGGGCTTTCAGATTACTTATATGTTTCTGGTTTCGATATATTATAGCTACTAGTTTGTTCAAGCATCAGAGTTGCTCACCCTCGCGCCGCAAAGGAAAATATGACCGCTTTTCGTAGTAGCTTCACTAAGCATAAGTATCTTTTTTTGTATTACTTTTTAGGTCTACTTTTATTATGTAAAAACAAGTCAAATATGAAGTCAAGATATTTTTTTTGGTATCTCATTTAGAGTAAAGCAAAACATGAATTATTGCAATAAAAGTACCAACTTACCTACCTATTGTTGACATTACCAATCAATCAGTTAAAATTGCAAAATAATCGTATCTTCCTAATCTCTCACATTTTTCAATCGTATCTCTTATACGATACGTAATCGAAACTTACTTTTAATTTGTAACCTTCATAATCCCGGGATTGGGCGGTATAGCAGCTCCATATTAGATGAGCATGCAATCAGCCTCAAAGATAACCGTGCCGAACCGTGCTTTTGTTCTAATATTCATTGATCTTTTACCGACTACTCGTACTCTGCAAGTATTTGTTTCTCTTTTTTCCAACGAAATAAATAGAAGTGTGTATTCATTGTAAGTCTCTGTAATGTGTCAAACATATCGTGTGATCTCCAGTAAAAAATATTAATTTCAACACACCGGTGCAATTAATTGAAATAGAAAATAATCGTTAGTAGTAATATTGATATATATTTTTTAATTCTAGGCATTAAGTAGTACCTATAGAAATAAGAACCTGTACTTGTGACTTTCATAAGGATCGATATGCCAGTAAAAGCAGGCCAAGCGTTACTCGTGCGCATGAGGGATTTCGTTCATTCGACCTAAGTATCTCAAAAACTGTACAACTTATCTTGATCAAACTAAAAATCGTTGAAATTAGTTATTAATGCAAAGCATCTCATTTTTTTACAATTTTTAATATTCATAGTTTGGTAATTAGAGGGGTTCCGTTTTCGCTATTTCGTCTACGGAAACTACGGAACCCTAATAAAAAGCAGTGTAAAGGAGGAATATAGTCGTAAAATGAGAAGGCTTGCAGCGTTTTTTTTAATTGGAGAAAGAAATAGGAAAAAACATTTTAATTTCTACAAAATATTATTAACTTTATTCATTTTGTATTAAGCAGTAATGCTTCGAACGTAAACTACGAATTGAAATTAGAGAAATAATAATTTATAATTGCTCAGAGCCTTATTTTTTCTAATTTTCCTTAAATAAACTAATTAACAATAATATTATTTGATTTGTGAAACCTTTTTGTAATTAGATAACGTAATATTTATTAAAAATATATTATCTTTACATACGATACATACGTATATTTAAATAACAGAAATATATTATTGAATATTAATAATTCTTTCATTAACTGTACGAGGACCAGCCGAAAATTCAGTTTAACCCAATGCGTCACCAGCTGACGTTAAGGTTACCATAACCCAATGAAAACCCTAAACAAAAACCCTATCGCGATAGGGTTTTAAGCTTAACCCTATTGCGAGTTAGGGTTAACACTTCAATAAGCTTACCTTTACAATACGGTAACCTCATGATAGGGTTAACCCTATCATAGGGTAAGCAAATTGATTGGGTTACCGAATCGATAGGCTTAAGCCTAAAGAAGGGTTTTCCGGTCCCTGTATTCAACACTGCACTTTCCCATCCAGCCACCGCAAGGAGTCGTCTGAAGCTATCTTCAGTAACAGTAATCAATTCGAAGGCTGACAGGAGGATGAACGCACGATATTTTTCTCTTTTGCCCAGTACACTGTTGTGTATCAAAACTAGATCAGGTATGCATTTTCAGAGAACTCACCCGGAGTTGAGGAAGAACCCTCCGAACAGCATGAAGGGAATGATGATGGGAGGTCCGACGGAGGCCGCCATGCTCACGCTGCTACTCGCGCACGAAATCAGGTAGCCTGTGAAAGAGTGCTCTAGTAAACAACAAGACTTTTGCTAACTTAGGTCGGGTCGCACTACTAGTATCTTACTATTACATGTACCGATCAACGTTAACCCTTCAAATGACAGTCGGAATTTTGCAATTTCGGCTTAAATGGCAAATTCCCAATACCGAACAGTAACCAACGCATCTGGCAGTGTCCCAGTGCGGGACGATATTTAGACTCTAGGTTTTGATGTGAAGTTAAGCGCGTCAAACTATTTTTGCACTGTACAACAAAGATATGATAATTTCAACATTCATAGAAACTTCATTCTTATACGGTAGGCGTGAAGGGTTAAATATTATGGCATCTCAAACTTGCCATACAATCAGATTTTAACGTAAACCGCTTACGATTATAAATATAGTTTGGTGAAACCAATGCATCCTTATATATACGTCTGGCATATACGAGTATTAATTTTCCATTTAAATTATTTAGACTTAAGGCCGTGCAACGAGAAATATCGCGTTCTTTGAAACGCTGGTCTGCCCAGACGAGGAAGCCACAAGGATTGATTTTCAGACATTTGATTCTTGACTATATGAATGTGTTTTTGATAGTAGCCGAAACGCGATTGCTTAAAATTTTCTTTATAGAAAAAAAAACCAAAGTTAAGTCTTTTTTTCCTTTTTAGGGTTCCGTAGCCAAAATGGCAAAAACGGAACCCTTATAGTTTCGTCATGTCCGTCTGTCCGTCTGTCCGTCTGTCCGTCTGTCCGTCTGTCACAGCCGATTTACTCGGAAACTATAAGTACTACAGTGATGAAATTTGATGGGAATATGTGTTGTATGAACCGCTACAAAATTATGACACTAAATAGTAAAAAAAAGAATTGGGGGTGGGGCCCCCCATACATGTAACTGAGGGATGAAAATTTTTTTTTCGATGTACATACCCGTGTGGGGTATCAATGGAAAGGTCTTTTAAAATGATATAAAGTTTTCTAAAAAACATTTTTCTTAAAGTGAACGGTTTTTGAGATATCAGCTCTCAAAGTCGTAAAAAGTATGTCCCCCCCCCTCTATTTTTATAACTACGGGGTATAAAATTCTAAAAAAAATAGAGGTGATGCATGCTAATTAACTCTTTCAACGATTTTTGGTTTGATCAAAGTATCTCTTATAGTTTTTGAGATAGGTTGATTTAACTGTAATTTTGGTTAAGTTATTTGATTCAATGTATTGGATAGTGATTTTAAATGTGGACTAGTAGGTGTTGGTACGGAACCCTTCATTGTGCGTGGTCCGACACGCACTTGGCCGGTTTTTTTTATTCAGCCTACTAAATCAACGCATTATTAAACGACAGCATTAAGTTAAAATTATGGTATTTTACCTCATCTAAACTTTGTCAAGAGGAAATTTAATAAAACTGCACAGTCAGATATTTATATAGATTTGTCTAAAATAGCCATTCCCGAAGAGTGTTGCATCCCGTTTTGTCGTACGCGAATGACATAAGCGTGTCTTTTTCACGGGAAGCATGGTTGACTGAATCGAGGCATCCCCTTGATTATTTTAAGGCTCAATCGTAGTAACATCCACGCCGTAGTGTTAGCAACTAAGTTACAAACAAAAAAAATGTAGGTAATACGTACAGTAATGCTAACCATATGGATTATGTTGCAATATGACGCTCCGAAATAGGATTGTATTTGTGAGAGTAAATCATTAATGAGTCGACTTATAAGTCCTTGCCTGAACAGGTTTAAGTCTAGAGGGTTTTTACTCTAATGAGACACAAACATATAAACATAATTTACATTCCGCCGGCTAAAATACCCATTTATTAGTCTGGCCATGATCGTAGAATACCTACTGTGTAGATGCATTGTAGGAGCAAAATGTGAATATCAGAACAAGATCGGCCTTTAAGTTTTATACGAGTCTCTTTAAGTTTCTGTTATAAAAAGCGCTAGGAAAGGAAATATTTTTGCCAGCTGTATAATTTAGTGGTGAAATATTTTTATCCAAATCCAGCGCTCCAAAAAAAAAACAAGGATTCCCAGTGCTGAATTCGTGCCGTACTATCCAAATATTTTAATTAGATAAAATCATAAAATAGTCAAGTGTAGACAGGTAAGAATTCAAATCAGTTTACTAAGTAATTAAAGGCATTGAAAAATAATGTCACAACCATCTAAAAATTTAATGTTATGGCTATGCAAATGTAACTGATACATTTTAAAATCGGAATTTTTGTCCAACGTAATAAGCCGGTTCCATCCGATACTGTGAGGTGACATTTGGCCGTGGAAAGTCAAGAATAAAGGGCATCCCGTCGGTGTAAAGTATCAAGATATTTGAGATACTGCGGTTGATAGAAATTTGCTCTATAAGTCTACACGTCAACCGTCCATCATATGAATACTTTAACTGTATATTTATTTTATTGCAAACTGAGCTCTATTCTGAAGGGGTTATGAATTATTTCTCAAGTTAATTTATTTTCGTAGACATCGGTAACTTTGCAACCGAGAGGCCTATTGAGATTAATGACAGATGTACTGTAACCTGTAACACAATTTATAGAGCAAAACATCTTCTGCCTTACTTTCCTAATATCAGGTTTCAGTTGAGAATACGCTCTAATAGAACTACATAAAATATTATTGTTTTTTATTGTATTTTCTTTAATTCTATAAATCAAATAGTAGGTAAACTTTGGTAAGAAAAATAAACAGATCCATCGTCATATTAGAAACGTAGATATCTGTTAAAGCAAACGACATTATTTGTTACCATTTCGAATATAGGTAATCTTCCCACAAAACCGGCTCTGCAAGATGAGCTCCGCGTAAAGGTACCTACCTAAATGAAGCCTATTAGGATTACTTATTGACGCACAAATGTATTTTTTACTATTATTATTTAATGCATTAAACAATTACAAGAATAAAGTTACTGCACTGCATTCTTGTTTTACTCAGTTGTTATAAACTCATCGCTGGCATAGTTATTGCACAATAATTTCAATTAACGACCAATTTTGACGCCAACGATTTAGCTTGTATGTGCAGGTACCTACAAAATATTAAAATATTATTCTGTATGGCTACACATTTCCCACATTGTCAATGTTTTGTTATATGTTAAGGACAGCTCTCTCTCATGTCTATTGTTTTGGATTTTTTTCTAATTCCTGGTTGCCCTGAAAATCAGCGTCATGATTTTCATGACACTATGCTGAGCGGCACCCATTTTGGTACTAAATAGTAGGTACCTCAGGTTACAATATCCTTAGAATGTGTAAACAACTTGTACCAAATAAATATTTCTTTCTTTCTTTCTTTCTTTCAATGTGAATAAATTGTATTCCCGTCTAACAACATTGGCAAGGTATTTATTTACTCAACTTTGACTGCCTATTTCAAAGCCGTGATGGAGAATGTAATTGGTACAGAACTTTTTACACCTACGAACACGCTACGATTATCCACTCTCTCAAAATCAAAGCAAGCGAGTGGTTATATATAGAAATATTTAGCAAAGTTCTACGTAACCATAGGAAGTCAGATTAAATAAGTTAATAAATAGCCACAAGTGGCTAGAAAAAATGCTGGGAGACAAACAGCAACAGTTTTTCACGTGTGAATATGCACATACTGACTCTAAATAGTTGAATGAATCTGAAATGCTCAGCTGTATCAACGAGCGATAGCGGAGCTACTTATAGCAGTAAGTATTACAACTATAATTGCTCATTCTCATCTCATTCCATAAGCCCGATGATGGCGCGTCATGCATCATCTTCTTCATGTGCCACCTCCTAATGGAGGTCGGCTGTCATATGCGCTATACGGACTTTTGAATAAAATCTTGTGCTCAGGTTGAACCAAGTGAGAAGATCCTTTAGCCACTAGTGGCGCCTTCTTCCGGGTGGTCTCCTTCCTTGGACCTTCCCTTGTATAAAAAATGAGTTTCAGGAGTTCATATTTATCATTACGCATTATATGTAAGTTACCTGGAAGAGATCCTTCATAGGGATAAGTTCGCCTTTGTACTCTAATCTTATGTGACATGTATATTGTTTCAATCTATTATTGTGTACATGACCTATCCTGTGTCATGTATACCTTAGTCAATAAAACTCTGAAATGTAAAAAGAGACTTGAGGCTTACCTCTACACGTACCTACTTGCAGAATAATATTTGATATTTGTATCTACAACGGAGTTTACCCATTAGTGCCGAAACTGTAGGGCTTTGAAAAAAAATACAGAGAGGTCGCTAGTAGTAGTAGCTCAGAATGCAAGGCAAAGATTCGCTGTGATGACGTAGTTGTCTGGGTGGAGGTACGGGCGCTGGTCCGGCCAACCAGAGACGCTTTTGATTCCCATCTTAGGTTACGTGCGAGATGTTGGTTTTTAATTCTTTTTCTATTCTATTCTTTTCGAAATAACATGTCATTTTTTATTTATCAAATAATCCACAACAAAATTACTCATATGGAAATACTAAAGCACTTACCAAACGACGTAGCGACGTTAGTGATCAAAGCCGCCAATCCCGAAGCAATGAAGAACCGCTCTGGCGCCGGATTCAGTCCGATCATGTAATACGCGATGGTGGTGAACACGAGTGGTATGGTGGCGAAGACCGGTGCCTCCGCCAAGGTCTTCGAGAGGAAGTAGACGTCGGCGCGGTACATTCCGTTGTGATGCTCGCGGATGAAGATGGGCAATTCAGAACAGAATACCTGGTTGAGGATTTTTTAAAGTTATAGTGATAAATAATAATAATAATAATAATAAAATGCTTTATTGTGCACTACATGGATGGAGTGATACTGCGGCAGATTAGGATACAATTTTATCTAATGTAAATGCATTGATTATGAGACTGGTACTACTTAAACGAAATCGATTTGCGTTGATACTCTGTATTTTCTTTTCTTAAAGTGACCAGTATCAATATCTTCAAAACGGCTTGACCTTTCGACGAACAGCTTCTGACCTCGTGTATTTCGCCTCTTGGCTTCGGGCCTTCGGCCCTCAGGTTTACTTCTGAGGCATTCAGGGATAGAAAATGACGATTTGGCACTTGTTTATTTTTGTAGCTCCTTAGGAAAACCTAGGCAGGGAGTTTATTCCACAACTGGTGGTGTTCGAGAGTGAAATTTTTAGGTATACTTTCTAAAAAGAATAGAATAACAAGCAAAATTAAATATTTGAAAATACCCCGAATAACGTAATACGATTATAATAAAAAGTAATACGATTATAATAATGAAATACTAGATAACTTAAACGACAGTATAAAATAAACTACATACACTCTTACTTCATTTCAGGGCAGGCAACAAAATCATACCTGTGAGATTTCTGTAAATTGGTTCCTAATTACGATTTACGATGACTAAGTATGACAACGCACGAAAATAGGGCTACATATTTGTAATAGAATACAAGAAAGAGCTCTTTCCAATTAACAAATTATACATGTAGTTGAAAAATAAGAGAAATAATTATATTAAATGATGATGGGGATGATGATACTAGTGATAACAATGATGACAATACTCACATTGATGACAGCGAAGATGTTCTGGAATGTCATGTTGGTGAGGAACATGAAGATGGCGCCATTGATGTTCATTACTCCATCTTGGTCTAAGTGCTGTCCGAAGTATATTACGCCGATCAGTATTGACACCATCTGTACAATTTCTTATTCATTTGCATCACCATTTTTTGTAAAAATTGAACTAGTTTATCCTCGACAAATTACAATGGGGATGATTGACAGAATTTTAGAAATGATTTAGTTCACATGTCCAGGAAAATATCCTAACATTAATTTGTCAAATAGGACTCGAATATTGAGACAACCTAGTTATATTGTCGTCTCCCGGCGAAAAAATAAACAATAGCATTCTTTTACCTGATCCCTGGGATCCCAGGTACCGGTAGACGACGGGTTAGCATGGGCTCCTTAGTGACGGAGAGCCAGGAGCACCAGAGTACGGCCCGGAACTGCGCCCACCAGGATACCTCGTACGGCGATAGGTGCGCGCGCAAGTTCGTGCTCGACCGCGCCGCCTCGGCCCAGCCTGATGAAATCTTATGCTGTATGGCAATTGTAGACTCGTTATACTTACGATGGTCTGTAGAAAGCGCACTTTAATGAGCATGGGCTCCTTAGTGACGGAGAGCCAGGAGCGCCAAAGCACGGCACGGAACTGCGCCCACCACGAGACCTTGTACGGCGAGCGGCGCGGGCGCAAGCTCGTGCTTGACCACGCTGCCTCGGCCCAGCCTGATGAGATCTTGCGCTGTCGCGAGGAAATTTGTAGACTTGTTATTAAAAGGTATTAGATCAGAGAACAAAAAAAACGTTCGTCAGTCATACAAAAGTTTAAGAAAGAAAAGAAACTTAAGGAATTTTACCAATTCATCCTGTACACTCCAAACTTGGGACAACTTACCTCATGTAACAATGCATTTTCAGCCTCAGCCGCTATTTGGCAACCTAGTTCAGACTTGGCGAACGCTGTGCAGACTGTGTCTACAGTGTGTCTCGTCGCCTCTTCCCTGCCCGGCACTCCAGCAAGTATTTGTATGAAGTGGTCTGCGGGGTTGTAGTTGGCTGGACATGCTGCACCTAACCTGATTCGCGGAAGATAATTAGTGGTCAATTTTCTGTTTTCGTCTTTCCCATTCATCAAGCAATCAAGTTAAACTCAGACATGGAATTTAATACAACGTCTTAAAAAATCTATGAGGAACTCCCTAGTCATTCCCCGAGTCCTTTTACAGATAAATTTCTATCCAATACAGAAATGCCCATGCTTCACCGAGTTTCATGACTGTTCTATTATTTTAATCTTGGGGATAGCCAGGGGCTTGCCTTATTCTCACTGCAGTACAGATTTGACTCACTCTTTAAAGAACTCCGTTGCCTGATCAGGCGAGCCGAGGAACGCGACGCGACCATCCGCCATGATGAGCAGTTTGTCAAACATGGCATACAGTTCGGAAGAAGGCTGGTGGATCGTGCACACCACCGTCTTGCCTTTCTGCGCCAATCCCTTCAACACCTGGACGGAGAAGAATGCCATTGATAATTCGTGTTGCATCCTTCTTAGCTTAGTATGTAGTTTACCTATAATTCAATGTGATAGGAGGTGAAATTAATTGTTCATTAAGTTTTTCAAGCAAATAGTACACATTATTAATAAGAGACGCAATATAGATGTGTAAAAAGAAGAAATAGATAATGTGAATCTTAGACTGTCGACTCAGTGCCTAATTGGCTATGTACGGTTTCGCTAACTTCTAAGACTGCTATGTAATACATATATGTAGGTATGGCCTAGAAGAATTATCAACAGAAGAGACTAGTTGACGCACTGCTTAATTGGCTATGTATGGTTTCGCTCAATTCTAAGACTGCTATAGAAATACTGGTATAGACTATCTACCTGTATAACGTTCTGCGCCATGAAAGAATCAAGACCAGAAGTCGGCTCATCGCAGAACATCAGCGGTGGATCAGTAAGGACTTCGCTGGCGAAGGATAGCCGCTTCATCTCGCCCCCCGATATGCCCTTCAAGCGCCCTGGTATGCCGATCACAGTGTTCTGGCATTTCGATAGGGCTAGCTGGAAGAGAAGCAGCAAATGTAGGGTGGCCTGTAAGTTCTGAACTGGATAATTATTATTTTTGTAGCCAAATTGAGACATACATATTTGTAACATTTATTAGCTATACATTTTAATTTTTATTGGCCTTAACTGCTTGCATTAGCATAGGTCATCCGTAGGTATAGTATCTTCTAAGTAGTCTGTGGTAGGTAAGGGGAAAAATTTAACCATGCATTCCTGACCAAATTTAAAGTTAAAAATGTCATATAATGTACACTGGATTCGGCATAGTTTTTGAGACATTTCCATTTTTGTGTAAAAAAGGTAAATATCCAGTATAAAACACCTTTATTTGCGACGTTGCAAGACCGACACATCTTAAGTTGATTGTAAGTCAAATCCAGTTGGATTTTGTCACTACCATTGATTACGTGTCAACCGACAGCATATTTTTTCTCCCAAAATGTAGAAACAGAAGTGATATTTGTTTACGAGTTCCTTTTTGACGAATTAATATCGATGGCAAGTGGTCGAGAATTGAATGGCACGTATTAGTAATTGTAATACTAGGCATGTTTCATTTTGTAATTTATTTGTTTTTTGTTAAGTTTGCGATTAGTATTATGTGTCATTTCGTCTTTAAATGTTTAAACAAATTAATACACAATTTACTTTAAACATATTCATTAAAAAGAAACCTAACTTGAATTTTACTTGACAACTTTACAATCTAGATATTATTTCATGATGAAAAGGCGGAACGATCCCATTAACTCCACACTAGCAATATGAATATCATTAAATCCGTGACAGCTGAGTTGACGCTATTCCCATTCTGCAGCTGCTCTTTTAAATAGTCGAGCTGGAGCACTCTTGGAGCCCTGAGGGGCTACCGCGAACCACAAACGAAGTTTTCCCTCTTTGTCTCACTTATGTGCAAACTTGCAAGTGCGACAGAGAGGGAAAACTTCGTTTGCTGTTCGCGGTATATATATAATTAAAGGCCGGTCGTCTCAACTACATGACCCACAATTTCTTAGTACAATTTGATTTAGGTGACAATTCAATATAATTAAAATATGGTTAGTACACTAATTCGTAGATTACAATTGCAACGCTAAAAATAATAACAAAAATGACGCAAATTTATGAAAGTCATTAATGTCATTGTGAAGGAGGAATGAAGTAGGAAATTTCTTAGTGGCCAGTCATTTATCGTACCTAGTCTAAGGATATGATAACTCTTCTTGCAAAAGAGGGAGTGAATAGACATGGCACAATTTCCCATGCGGATTTTGTATAACCAACTTTTTCTTTAATTATGTGGTTTGACCACGGATATATACCTATAGATAAGGTCTTGGGTATAGGTCCGTGGGTTTGACCAACTAGTTCTGATTTTTGAAGAAGAATCTAAACCGTGATTTGATTTATCTATGTCCAAAAGGAGAAAGTCATATGACATTGACTCTTGTAAAAATTAAAAGAAATGGCAAACGTTGCCAGCTCGTCCTAAAACACGTTTCATTGGAGAAGCATATATTATTTATTTATTGTGTATGGAAAAATGAAAAAAAAATGAAAGTATAATTCGACCTAGGTCCATACAAAATTTATTATTCCTTATGACCTCAGGAATACGTGATCAACATCTTTCCCATTTCTCATGGACACCCTGTGTAACAGTTTTTTTAGCACTCTTACTAAAGAAACTGAACAAAGTGCACGATGAAAGTGAAACAATATTTTTATACAAATATTTACTCCATTGATTTAGAAAGACTAAGAAATGACTATAAAAGCACCGTAACATTTCATTGAACCCGACACCTGTCTATCTGATCATGGAGGTCAAACCGGTTGTATCAAAAATGCATTTTAGTGGATTTCCCTATCTCTTAATAGAAATATGTGCTTTTTTAATGGATCCAGTTCAAATGGAGCTAGCCTCGAGGGCAACCTGCCACAGAGGAAAAAATTGTGTGATTTTTATTAGACATATTTAATAATAGGTTAGGTTCAAAGTTATATATTGTATATTACTTTTCAAGATTCTGTTGAATAAATTTCCCTCGCTGGTTGATGTCACTTAACATTTATACGTTGTCTGTAAGTGATTTCATTTAGGTACACACCTCTTGAATGACTTCTCCAACTCTTCGCATGCGCTGGGCGTAAGGAATGTGGCGATCCATTCGCACTAGAGCCTGTTGAAAAAATAAAATTAATTCGAAACACCATCAACGAACTGATGGCACCTAATTAGGTACGACCTAAGAACCTAACTTAATTTACCTACTAAAAATTTATAAAGAACGCGAACTTTTTCCAAATAACTAACTACCTGTTACTCTGAAATATTTGTTCTTTGTTGTATAGTCGTCAAGTTTTTGCACCAATTTTTGATTCGACTAATTCAAAAAATAATAAAGCTATGCTTGTAATATTAACTCAAAATAAATGATTCACAAAGTACCTAATTACAGTTCTGGTATCATCAGTTTCTTTACGAAGATCGTTGAGTAATTAATATAATTAATAGCATAATTATAATCAATAGTAACAGGTTAAAAAGTCAAGCGGCGGACTCATCGGCCCATCTTAGATTAAAACGTAACATTTAACATGGTGGATATTAGCTTCATTGTCTCCGAAGCACTAGGCTGCGCTCCAAAACTCAAATTATTTATTTAGCCGGAAGGCGGCCAAGTTGAAATGGGACTGGGCTGGTGATATCTGCCGCATGCCGAGTGAGCTGTGGACCAAAATCACAACTGACTGGCAGCCCTCGAGACGAGACGGAGACGCGATAGACCTCGTCGGCGATGGCGAGGCTAGACTCCTTTTTAAAGAATGGCAAGAGACTGCTCAGAATTGGAAGCAATAGAAAAAATCGGGGGACGCCTTTGCCCAGCAGTATAGGCTACTAATAATAATAATAATAATCTTTAACATTGCCTCATTACTTGTTAAGGTATACAGTTTTTACCATCAAACCACTTAGTGGTTGTGATGACTTCAATCATATAGTGTCATCTTGCTCGCGATTGTAAGGCTTGGCCATACTGCGTGCGCGGCGCAAGCAGGACGTCCGCAACTGAATGTACGACGTATATTATTGTATAATGCTCTGTGGCGTCGCTAAAGGCCAAAGAGAGAGATACAATAATATACTGCGCATGGTACGGCAATCCGGTATATCGGTTAGTAGTGTTGGTGACACGACATTACGTCATGAGCCACCATCAATCTGTCGATCGTATGCGGACGTAACTGTGAGTGTCTCGTCGACAGTGATGTATTGTGGTGTCACCATCCGGGTTGTCAGACCTTGTTTTCTTAGACCATACCACAGAGGCACGATGCACAGCCTGTGTGGCGTCAGTTTAGTGTACCGATAATAACTATTGGAATATTGAGTTAGAAGGTACGAATGTCAGTCGCTTTCGTAAAAATTGTGACAATGTCAAGTCTTGGGATTGAGTACAATGCGTGACTTGGCTCTGCGTTATATCTCACAACTTTTTACGTGAAAAAGTTTCGAGACTTGGCCTATTTTTGTATGGGATGTTTTTTATGGGATTATGGTAAATCCTTACCTGAAACACCAGATGCTCCCTAACAGTCAACGTGCCAATAAACAGATCTTGTTGCTGCACATACGCCGACAGCGCGGTCAGCGCTTCAGGCGTCGCGGGCTGACCATTCAGCGCTCTTGTGCCACTGGATACCACTCCGCCGTTGGTGCGGAAGGTCAGGGTGTTGAGGAGGGTGGTCTTGCCAGCGCCAGAAGAGCCCATGATGGCGAGGAGCTCGCCAGGGTAGGCGGCGCCATTGACTGTAAACAATTGAAGGTGATATTGGATGTTCATTTGTTTAGCCAGATATTAAAAGCCAATAATGATGGTAGCCTCAAGGCCTCAACTGCCGTTGGCTAAATCTGACTTGGAAATGTACAATGGATGCGTGTAGGTATGCGTCTACCTTTGTAACCAACATATAGGTTATGTTGATTACAAATATAGACGGCGATTTGCAGAAGTATAAGTCTAGCTTAAGACATTATCTACCGCGTTATTAAAACAAAAATTAAGTATGGTAGGTGTTCAGAGAACAGAATAACCCGCCTCTAAAGGCGTCATGAGATACACGTGTGTTACGAAACATCGCCCTAGATTAAGTTATCCTAAGATTCCGCACATTATTAAGTCCAAAAGATCAATAAATATTACCTGCACTGCACCTTTTTTATTACCTTCCTTGCACATTACACCTATAGTATACTAAGATAAAATGTAATAGTGTGCCATAAGCAAAACTTGTATATAATAGAATAAAAAATTGTAATAAACCCAGTTACCAATTGTCCGTTGGTCTTTATTTACCTATAGCCCTACGCTCTCTCCGGGAGTGTAGGGTCCACCACCCATTTCAGGAATCCTCTCACAGTGGCGAAGACACCTTCAAGCCTTAATCGGTCAAGTGAGCCTGCTTGATCGGCTGTGAGAAAACCACAACCTCCGCTAACCCTATTTCCTTCCCGTAGGAATCCATCTGTTGTCTTAGGTCGAGGTCGGCAACAGATATCCCTGTAAGAGTAGCTGTGTGTGTAAAGGTAGTAAGTGTGGATAGGTTAGGGACTTAGGGAATTAGGGACGTAGGATGGTAGGCTCCCTTGCCTTAAGCCCACCCCTGTTCTAGTAACTTTAAGCAGTCTGTGCAGTCGCACACTGGATTAAATCCCGTCCTAGGGAACTTACCTTCATTCCCGTCCTAGGGAACATACCTTATTTACCTGCCCGTCCAGGATGAACTATAACCAAACCCGTCCTAGGGTTCCTATATCCAGTTTGCGACTGTACATATGGTCCTTCGAGCCGGATTAGTACCGGGTCCGGATTAGTACCGGATTTAAAAAAAAAAAAAAAAAAAGTCCTCCCAAACTAGTTAGGAACGTGGGTTTCCATCTCCCACGCCTCTTTAACGTACCCTCCCAGATAGGAATAAACGATTAGGAACCGACCGACAAACTGACAACATGGACACTGTCAAGCTCAACAACCTTATCGAAAGCCAGGAGAAACTAGGAAACCAAATTAAAACCATATTAACCAACATAAAAAAAGATGCCGCGAGTAGGAAGACGTTGAAATACATCGCGGACAGGAAGACTACCTTAAGAGACTTGATAAGGGCAGTAGAAGAAAACCACGAGCAATTGAAAAACGAAGAAAAGTTGCTTAACCATGATTACCTTACCACCGACCACTTTGGTGGTATCATGGACCTTTTCAAGGAAGCAATAACCCACCTAAGCTATTACGAGAAAAAGTTGCAAGAGGACGGACAAACCCTAGTCAAGCCGTCTACCTCTGCCTCTGCCATGAAGGAGTTAGAAACAGAAGAAGCAAACCCTAAACTTGGAATCCATAAGTTCCGAGTGTCTCAGTTAGAAAGAAAGATAGCTGTAGCCAGGCAGTTACTAACCAGAGAAGAATCCAGTTTTATGTTGCAAGCCACATTAGAAAGCATCCAAAAGCAATGGGACACCATAGAAGGTTCACATGCTGAGTTGCTTATAGAAGGTACAACCCTAGCTGACTCATATTTTACTACCAAGAAATTTGAAGGAGTCCAGGAAGAGTATGAGAACGTAACATACCAGTTACTTAGCAAAATAAATGAGACCTCCATAAAACCAAGTTCCACCAGTACCAAGGCTGGGAAAAATCTGCCAAAAATGACGATCCCAATATTTACCGGAGACTATGAGTCATGGTATTCATTCCATGATTTATTTAAGAATATGGTTCATAACGAGGCCACATTAACTAGCGCAGAAAAAATGCAATATTTGAAAACGCACGTACGCGGTGAGCCAGCACGTATGATTCAGCATTTGTGTATTAGCGAGTTGAATTATAATGCAGCGTGGGAATTGCTGACAAAAAGATATGAGAACGAGCGACTAATCATTTCCAAGTTTATAGACAAGATATTAGATTTGCCAAAAATAGACCGGGTTGACACAATGAAGTTGAAAAACATGTACGACTTGATAAGTGAAAGTATAGCGGGCTTAAGGAACCAAGGAGTGGATACCGCGACTTGGGATCCAATGCTGACTCGCATCATTTCAAGAAAGTGGGATTCAGAAACGAATAATATGTATGAGTTATCTCTGAGTGAACCGAATAAACAACAAAGTTTTACCAGCATGATGGAGTTCATGTCAAAAAGATTTAAATGCCTAGAATCCACTAACAGTACCAATAAAAATTATCCGCACCAGAATCGTGTCAGTACGTACAAGCCTGAATATAGTCCAGGGAAAGTGTCGATCCCGGGTTGCTGGTATTGCAACAAACACGATCACGGTATTTACCAATGTATGCAATTTAAAGCATTGAATGTACAAGATCGCACAAATGCAGCAAAAAACAAAAAGATATGTCTAAATTGCATTAGCCATTACGCAACGGACAAATGTTACAGCAACTCAGTATGCAGCGTATGCGGGAAATATCACCACTCAATGCTTCATATGGATATCAATTACAATAACAAATATAATAGACCAGCAATGACTAATACGAATAATTATAAACTTGGTAATAGAGGGATGCCCCAGAAGGAAAAATTGCCTAATAAAATAAACTCTCATGTATCGTCAATGGAGCCAAGCCCAGGGGGCAAGAAAACTACAATTTTAGCGACGGCCCTAGTGGAAACCTCTACATACCATGGAGGGACTCAGTTGTTAAGAGTTTTGTGTGATCAAGGCTCAGAGGCATCGTTTTGTACGGAGGAAACTGCGCAAATATTATCTTATCCAAGAGAAAAGGTTCAAACCGAGATAAAAGGTATTGGCGATGAAAAGCCCAAGACATCGAGATGTACTATTACCATAACATTAAAACCACGCTTTCCAAGCGAATTTAGGCTGCCAGTGACACTTTTTGTGTTACCAAAACTGACTTCTGCACTTCCAAAACACGAAATACCACAAATAAGTTCCGATAAGATAGAAAACCGGCTTATAGCTGATCCAACGTATTATAAGAGAGGTCCAATTGATATCATACTAGGGGCTCAGGAGTATAGTAAGCTACTGCTAGGGGGTTTAGAAAAAATACAAGACAACATGATAGCGCAGGATACGGAATTCGGGTGGATTTTTTCCGGATGGCAATTAAGCAACGAAACTAAACACATGGAAATAACGAGTATGACTGTGTGTACCGAAGAAATCAAGCAGTTGACAAAATTTTGGGAGCTCGAAGAGATTCAAGAGAAGGTGGAGTTAAAAGAAGAAGATAGAATATGTGAAGAAATTTACCAAAAAACCACGCAAAGAAATAAAGACGGTACCTACACCGTTCGCATTCCCATTAAGAACCGAGAAATAACATACGCAGACTCACGTAAAAGGGCTGCGGCTAGATTGTTTCAGTTAGAAAGGACGTTTGAAAACAATGAACCACTACGAAAACAATACCTAGAATTTATGTCTGAATATAAAGACATGGGTCACATGAGGAAAGTGAAGAAAACAGACCACGGGAAAGGGGTCTTCTATATACCCCACCAACCAGTGGTCCGGGATGATGTTTTAACGACGAAGTTAAGGGTAGTTTTTGATGCCAGTGCCAAAAGAAAAAGGGAAATGAGCCTTAATGAAAACATGTATAAGGGTCCGAGGTTACAAGAAGATTTGACAAATATTTTATTACGCTGGCGAAAGCATAAGATAGCCTGGATGGCGGATATAGAGAAAATGTACCGATTCATAAGAGTAAATGAAAAGGATTTAACGTATCAAAGAATCCTTTGGAGAGAATCACCCAAGGACCCGATCGAGGAATACGAGCTTACTACTGTAACATATGGAACTTCTTCAGCGCCCTATTTAGCTGTTAGAACGCTACAGCAGTTAGCATTGGACGAACAGGCAAACTATCCGCTAGCCAGCAAAACCGCCCTTCAAGATTTTTTTGTGGATGACCTCTTATCTGGTGAGAAAAGTGAGGAAGAGGCTAAAGTTCTGCAAAACCAGTTAATAAACATGTTTAAATCAGGAGGATTTAACCTACGGAAATGGTCCTCGAATAGTGAAGAAATTTTAGGTAATATTCCAGAAAACTTGAGGGAAGACATGGTCAAGTTACCCCAACATGAAACAAGGAAATCACTCGGAGTTATGTGGTCGCCTCTACACGACACATTCCAGTTTAAAATCAAGATTACAACCAATGAAAACCCAACTAAAAGATTTATATTATCCGAGATTTCAAAAATATTTGACCCCATGGGGTGGCTAGCACCGATTATTGTGACAATGAAGACATTAATCCAGGAGCTCTGGACAAATGGGTCAGAATGGGACCAACCGGTAGACGAAGGTTCCAAAAAGAAATGGGTCGAATTCCAACAACAAATAAAAGCTGTCGAAACGATAAAAATACCAAGATGGACAAAATATACAAGTACAAAAATAGAACTGCACGGGTATGCTGACGCATGTGAATCGGCGTACGGCGGAGTAGTATACAGTAGAATCGAGGTCAATGGACAATATTATGTGACATTGTTACAAGCAAAGAGTAAAGTAGCGCCAAAAAACCAAAAAACAACAATACCCAGGCTAGAACTAGCCTCCGCGCACTTATTAGCGAAATTGATGGATAAAATTAAAAATGCATTAGATTGCAAAGATATAACCTGTTACTGTTGGACCGACTCAATGATAACATTAGGATGGATAAAAGGAGAAGCCGGGAGATGGCAGACGTTTGTCGCAAATAGGGTGACAGAAATCCAGAAACTTATACCAAAAGAACAATGGTATCACGTAAAAACATCAGATAACCCTGCGGATGTATTGTCCCGGGGGATCGAACCAACCAAATTAGAAAACCATCACTTATGGTGGCAAGGACCAAGTTGGCTCCAAGATAAAAAGATACCATTCACGAAAACTTTACCAGAAGTATGTAAGGAGATAGAAATGAGCCACCATATAGTCGTAAACGACGCGACCACTGAAGAAAAAATATGGGATCGATTTTCCGAATGGCAAAGACTGCTACGAGTACTCTCATATTGCCATAGATGGACCCGAAAAGACGTTAAAAACGAGCACCTATCGTACCAAGAAATAGTAGAAACCAGCCGCATAATAATCAAAAAAGTTCAAGTTGAAACCATGCCCGAGGAGTACATGTGCCTGAAAAACAAACAACCCTTAAAAAGAAGTAACAAACTATCAAACTTGGACCCATTCATTGATGAAAACGGGATCATGCGTGTAGGTGGGCGACTTGAACACTCACAATTACCATATGCCCAGAAACATCCCGCAATATTACCATACAACCACCATGTATCGGTTCTAATTATCCGAGATGCACATGAAAGAACATTACATGGCGGAAACAAGCTAACATTAGCCTATGTCCAGCAGAAATACTGGATAATTGGTGTTAAAAGAATGGTCAAAGCTTGCATAAATAAATGCGTTAGATGTATACGCTATAAAGCCATCACACCATGTCAGAAAATGGGACAGTTACCAGCACCAAGAGTAACTCCATCACCAACGTTCAGCCATACAGGCATTGATTATGCTGGACCCGTGCAAGTAAGGGCAACGAAAGGAAGAGGAAACAGATCCACCAAAGGATACATAGCAGTATTCGTATGTCTCGCTACAAAAGCCATACATCTTGAATTAGTGGGAGATTTGACAACTGAAAGCTTTATAGCTGCGTTCGCCAGATTCAGGTCAAGAAGAGGTCATGCGGACCATGTCTACAGTGACAATGCAAAAAACTTTGTAGGAGCAGCCAAGTTCCTGCACACTGAACTATTACAAATAACACAGTCACCGCAATTCCAGAACGCGGTAACAAACCTGGGAACACAGTGGCATTTTATACCACCCCTAGCGCCCCATTTCGGAGGGATTTGGGAAGCTGGAGTCAAATCTATGAAGCACCATTTAAAAAGAGTAATAGGAGATTCCACGTTGACTTACGAAGAATTATCAACACTCCTATGCCAGATAGAGGCCTGCTTAAATTCCAGACCGTTATGCGCACAAAATGATAACGTAAACGACAACGTAATTCTAACCCCTAGCCACTTCCTGATATCACGAGAATCAGTGGGCATTCCTGACCCAGTAGCGGACACTCATATGGACCTCCAAAGTAGGTGGAAATTGATTCAAAAGATGAAAAAAGACTTCTGGAAAAGTTGGACACAAGATTATTTGCATCAATTACAACATAGGTATAAATGGAAATTTAACCAAACCAATTTAAAAAACGGAACTGTGGTATTAATAAAAGACGAAAACGTATCGCCTAGTAAATGGCCACTTGCAAAAATAAAAGAAACACATGTAGGAAGCGATGGTATAAATAGAGTGCTGACATTACAAAGGCCGTCGGGCACCTGCCTGAAAAGAGCAATTCACTCAGTCATTCCCTTACCGATTGAGGAACATGATACAATAACAATGAACAGGCGCGAGCCGCCGCCGAGTAATGCTGAAAGAGCAAATAATATTAAAACTACGCCAGACAGTGCGCCGTCTAGAGTAACCTGCAACCTGATCCGCTCGGCACGAGCCAACAATAATGAAAACAAACGTAGGCGAAAAGGAACATCAATTGGATTAATTAATTGGATGTTATTATTCGGCATTTTATTGAGCTTGTTCACAACAACATATGCAAATTATACTTTAAAAAATATAGAGGAAGGAATATATGTGGAACACATTGGAACTGCAACCATAGATCGTGGGATATTTCGAATACAGGCTAATTATGAAAAGGAGTCCATAGCACATGATGTGAAAAATGTACAAGGCATAGTATCCCAATTTCAACAGTTTTGTGAACAGACAAAAAGAGATAACACGGACATCCATTGTATGCAGTTATATCAACATTTATACGAAGAACAAACAAAGTTAGAAAAAGCCCAAGAAGTTATAATGGAAATAGGATACGTTAGAAAGAAAAGAGGATTATTTAGACAGTTACTAACATCCATATTCGGCGTAAATGATGAAGTTTACAACGACATCGACACGTTGAGAACAAACCAGAATAAACTCATAGAAGCGGCAAATCATCAGACCAAGTTCATGATTTCCACAATAGCCACAGTCAACCAAACAGAAGAAAGAATTAACAAAAAACTCCAAAGATTCCAGACGAATCTAAATCAAGCCGTCGACTATATTAATAAAGTAAACGTTTGGTACAAGAGAATAGATCACAACTGGTTGCATATCCATATATTGCAAATGTACCAACTGGCAGTTAACTACATAACCGAAATATTGGAACATTACTCAGGGCTATTAGAAGTATCCCTGCATCAAGGCACAATTTACAATGTGTTGAAAGTTAAAGATATAAAGCAGATTATAACCAATGCAAACACGAAACTGCCTACCAAATTAAAAATAGTTCAAAATCAATTAATCTACACGAAAAGCACAGAAAACCAAACACACATACAAGTGTATGGTTACTTCGCAATTCAAGATATTGCAAAATATTCTCTGATCCATGTGACACCCGTTCCAAAGAAGGATCAAGAAGGAAACCTATACAGCATAGAAATATATCACAATATAATTGGAATCGATTACAACAATGAAAACTATTTTGAACTCGACAAAGAAGAATTCCAGTCATGCCTTAAGAGAAATAACGATTACATCTGCTACCCAACTTCCGTAAAGAACATGCAATCAAACAAAAACTGTGTCAATGACTTATTATTTAAGAAAACCGAAGCTATAGAATGCAACACCCGACTCCTTAACGTCACATCCACGATTTGGAAACAACTTTACATGCCAAATACTTGGCTTATCATTACAAACAAGAAGATCAAAACATCAATTATTTGTGACGGCGAAAGGGAAGAAATAACCATAGAAACTAACGCAGTCATTCACATATCTGAAAATTGCATAATAAAAACCAGAAATAATATACTAGCCGCCAGACGCATGAACACAGTGAGTGTATTAGCCACATACTCCAAGAAAGCAAATTTCTCCATGAATACAAACACAACCACAAGACTAGTTCAAAATCTGGCCAGAGATGAGGAAGTACTTGACAGTTCCAGAGACTTATTTAAACACTTAGTAAATAACGAAATTGCTCTTAAAACAGAATTAGACAACACAATTTGGCAGCAGATCCAGTCTCATTCGATAGCAGTCAGTCTCGGCTCATCAGCAACAACATTTATTATTATTTCATTAATATTTTACTTTTGTCCACAGATCATCAAGTGGGTTCGAGCCAAGGCAGCCGCCCGCCGGTCCCACTCGGTCCCCGCACCGCCGTGCCCCGTCAGCCCGGCGCCCCCCAGACGGGCTCCGCCGAAGCCCGCACGCCAGCGGCCCAGCCAAAGCACCGCAGAGCAACACGGAGGCAGCTTTGAGATGACAGAGCTACGCCCAATACAGCCCCTGTAACGCCCACGCCTGGCCGAGAGACGCCAATATGTTCAGAGAACAGAATAACCCGCCTCTAAAGGCGTCATGAGATACACGTGTGTTACGAAACATCGCCCTAGATTAAGTTATCCTAAGATTCCGCACATTATTAAGTCCAAAAGATCAATAAATATTACCTGCACTGCACCTTTTTTATTACCTTCCTTGCACATTACACCTATAGTATACTAAGATAAAATGTAATAGTGTGCCATAAGCAAAACTTGTATATAATAGAATAAAAAATTGTAATAAACCCAGTTACCAATTGTCCGTTGGTCTTTATTTACCTATAGCCCTACGCTCTCTCCGGGAGTGTAGGGTCCACCACCCATTTCAGGAATCCTCTCACAGTGGCGAAGACACCTTCAAGCCTTAATCGGTCAAGTGAGCCTGCTTGATCGGCTGTGAGAAAACCACAACCTCCGCTAACCCTATTTCCTTCCCGTAGGAATCCATCTGTTGTCTTAGGTCGAGGTCGGCAACAGATATCCCTGTAAGAGTAGCTGTGTGTGTAAAGGTAGTAAGTGTGGATAGGTTAGGGACTTAGGGAATTAGGGACGTAGGATGGTAGGCTCCCTTGCCTTAAGCCCACCCCTGTTCTAGTAACTTTAAGCAGTCTGTGCAGTCGCACACTGGATTAAATCCCGTCCTAGGGAACTTACCTTCATTCCCGTCCTAGGGAACATACCTTATTTACCTGCCCGTCCAGGGTGAACTATAACCAAACCCGTCCTAGGGTTCCTATATCCAGTTTGCGACTGTACAGTAGGTTAAGTATCCTAGGTTTGTTAATAGAAATAAGTATTATATATCCGAAGAAGCAATACGTAAACCTAATCCTTACCATTTTTCAGCAGCTGTTTCCTCTGCTGGAACATGCGATCAGTTGAGGTCCTCCAGAAGTTCCAGAACCTTCTACTCCTGGACCTGTTCTCGGTGGCGAAAGCGTTGATGTCCGCCCAGGTGTAAGTGACCTTTTCCACGCTACCCCCGATGGCTCCATAGTTGCGCTGCGGGATGGAGAGGGTCACCTCTCCTGCACTCTCTCTGGGAGTTTGTTCGGGAGTGTTGGCATCCTGGTTGTGGAAAAAAAGGTACTTACCAATTGCGAAATATGGTAGAAACTATTCCCAAAGATTTATACCTATACCTACTGAATATATTAGGTACGTCAGTTTAATAACTGCTAATATTTACTGGGTACATATATTAAGAGGCCTTATACATTTTAGAATGTTTTGTAAATTATGACAAAAGTATCCATAATCGATGACTTTATGAAAGTTTTAGATACTAATATGGGATTTAGATTATTTTATTGTGTGCAGTAGAATTTAAGCGGAAAGAAGCCGTTTTTAGATTGAAAACTGACGTTTTCGACTGATGTTTGAAACGATATTTCTTAATGAAAATTAAAAAAATAAAAATTATGGTACAAGGTCGCAATAATCCGTAACATTGAGAAAATGTCAAGATACGTGTCAATTAAAACAGAAAATGGCCTAAATAGATGAGCGTTTTTTAACTCATGAGGGCTCTTAAGTGATAATAATGATCTCGGCAGACTGAAAATAAAGATGTTAACACATCCAAAACAAAAAGAATTAGGGCACTTTACAGAACGCAAATGAGATAAGATATGAAGGTATTTTACTGTAGAAATATGTACTGTTATTGTACTCATTTCAATTTAATCGCGATGATATTTACCTACTCACCTACCGATATACTAAACCAACATACCGTTTTGCGGATATAGTAAATTCGTTACAAGCTGCACCATTTCTAATTATAAGTAGTGTCCTGTTTCTGAAAAAAACAACCGACTCCAAAAAACACTAAAAAGTAAAAAATAATTGCCTTACTTCTAACATGAGACCACGCTTCTTATTAAACAATGTAGACTTGCCTATTGTAATTTTTGGAACCGGTGCCATCGAAAGAAATGGTCTAAAGTTGACGAAATGGCACCGACTACAAAAATTATAATGGTACCTTATATATATACGTCCTCCTTTTTTTTTGAAGTCGGTTAATAAGAACAGAAGAAGGAGGCTTAGGTTGGCACCTTAGCTTCAATTCATCTGGGCCTCTTTAGGCTTTGGCCACCTAAGTATCCTTAATTTTTCAGGAACAGGACACTACTTATGAAGTTTAGTGAATTTGTGGTCCCGACGCTGTTTCTCTGAACCCATTCAAATCCCTAACTATCAGCCGAAAAAAGATTTTTTTTTTTATTCTTCAATTTAGGCAATTTAGGCATGTAGCATTTATGAATGTCAAAAAACTACCACCGGTTCATAAAATAAACCTCTGCCTCGAGAAGAACCGGCGTAAGAAACTCGGCGAGGTGTCATTTTTTCAAAACAATATACAATGTAGGTATATAAAATAACAGTAAAAATTGTACAAAATTCAACAAAATACATACATATATTTTAATATTAAGGACAAAATATTTCTGTGTTAGAATTATTTAAGTACCTACATAGAACAAACATTTGTGTACCTATGTGACCCTCAAGGTGCCCTCATGTGTCACGTCTCACTTGTCGACGTTGTGATTATGACTTATGCTTGTGATCATGAAGTTCAAGATATTCAAGCCATAAAAACGAATGCACATACTCGTATACAGCAATTAACATATACTAAGTATAAAAACATTACTAAAAATATATACATAAAATGAAATAAAATCTTTAACTACTTACTTTAAAAGGAATTAAATACTGAATAGGTTAATCTCATCCATCAAGTTCCGATATTATCATATACCTAACTATTAGTATTACGAATATGTTTATTGAGTTATGCACGATATTGTAACCCCTGTCCTACCCACCATAATAAAACACATTGTACGGTTCTGGCATCCCATAGATGCGAGTAACTCGCTACGCGAAACGTCACCTTACGCTGCATATATTTAGAGTGCTGAGTAGCTCTGGCTCCTTGAGATGCTAAGGACTAAGACACTGAACTTGTATTCTTTCTAAGTTAAATTTAAATTCTCATTTAAGTGAATAATGTATTCTTATGAGAATAAATGTCTTAAACCACATATATGTAGTAGGTAACTATTTTTCTTTATATTATTTAGCTTATTTTTCCGAAAACTATGACTTTTTTTAATACAACGACGACGGTGGAAAATTAGCTTACGGGATGATGGTAATCATCAGACACCGTAGCCTGTGGACGTTTGCGAATCCAGAAGAATCACAAAACGCGTTGCCGACCCTTTATTGAGTTGCGGACTCATTGTTCTTAAGGTTTCTGTTGATCAATCCACTTTTTTATCCGTTTAGTGCTGTGCAAATACTTAATTATGCAACTCTGTGGCTTAGAAAATTGCCTTGTGAGCATTTTCCATGTTAACGAACAAGGGGCTGTCGCGAATTTGACACCGCGTGGTGCCTCCACTGTACGACCAACAAGACGTACATCTTGTTGGTTTTAATAATAATATATTACCTTTTTACATAAAGGTGATTGTCCACTTTAAACAAGAAGTTGGGCCACGGCAAAATAGGCTCTATGTCTATATCGTAAGACTTTGTCGTGACGCAAAAGGTAGCGGAATATTTCCACCCGAGCTTATGAAACAAGAAGCCAAAAAAACTGGATCAAATGATAGCATCAATCTAACGACGGCAATCGATTGTTTATTGACTACTTTATTTAATTTGTGCAATGTAATTTGTACATTTCTGCTACGAAACCAACAAAACAAATAAAAAATAATAACTCGATAAAAAAGTGGGATTGGTATCTGCAATCTAACGCCAAGTCGATCAAATCAAAAAGCTCTAAACCAAACGAGTATCATGATTAACAAATTTTATGCTCTCAAAATATATTTAAGGATATTTTAGTGTCAAAAAATCCCCAATAAGTAATAATATATCTATAGGTATATAGACTAACAAATAATTAAAATAATGTACTAGAGTGATGAAATAGAAAGTAAAGCACCGATACACTGAACAGCTGAACTAAGCAAACTAAAACCCCACTCGAGAATCCAACAAGGAATAACATTTATAGGGTGTTAATTACCGGATGGGATTAGAGCCAGTATCGGTTACGGTTCCGGACCGGTATCGTGTTGCCGCACGTGATACCAGTAGCTGTCTCACACCCACAACGGGGCCTTTTGACCCGAAAACTTATAGGCGCCGGAACTAAACTATTATGATAATAGATTCCTTCTTAAATGTTCTCTTAGGTTACGTTTAAGTACATCTAGATAGTTCGTGCATGTCCTGTACCCAGCTCTACAGCCTCACTATAGTTTCAAGGCAGCAAACCTCAGCTTGAATTGTTTAGAAACGTAACTCGTAAGTATATCATTTTTAAAGGCCTACCATTAGATAGGTACCCCACACAGTTCTGTGCATTGTTTTTTTTCATCCCCCAGTTACATGTATGTTAGTAGTTTAATATTTTTTCATAATTTCATGTCACTTTTATGGAGCGGTTCACATTCCTACCAAATTTCATAATTGTAGTGTTTTATAGTCTCCGAGTAAATCGGTTGTGACTTACGGACGAAAGGAAGGACGGACAGATATGACGAAACTCTAAAAGGGTTCCGTTTTTGCCATTTTGGCTACAAACCTTAAAATTAGACTCTCCAATAAATCGCAATGTCAAGGATTATAGCTGGATTATAGGCATAAGTTTAAGAGGCCTTATAAGTTTTAAAATGTTTTGATTTCAAATTATGACAAAAGTATTGATAATACCAATAAAGTTATTAAAGGATACGATGATTTTATTAATGTTGTAGATAGTAACATAGCCGTTTTTTGATTTTATTGTGTGTAGTAGAATTTAAGCGGAAAAAAGCCGTTTTTCGTTTGAAAATGGTCGATTTGGAGTGATGTTTGTAACGATATTTCTTAATGAAAAATCAAAAAATACATTTAAAGTTTGTGACATAACGTCGCAATAGTCCTGTTCTAGATAGTAACACTGAGAAAATGTCAAGATACGTGTCAATTCAAACAGAAAATGGCGTAAATATATGAGCGTTTTTTAACTGATAAGGCCCTTAACTAAATATGTACATTTCAATGCCGCTTTTTGGTGAAGCCGGCTAATACGTTAGGAGAAGTTTTGACTAACGCCATAGTCTCCAGCTACTCGTAGGAGAAGTTTTGACTTAATGAGTTTTAACACCATTGTTAATTGTGGAACCTAAGCAGATTTTGGAGATTTTAATGTAGGCCTTCTTTATCGCAAGTTATTGCCATCTAGCACAGTCAACAGACCACATGTTGCTAGCGTATTTTAGGTACAGTCACGAGCTTTAATTTGGAACCCCCTTAAGGTCGACACACGTGTCTAATTGTATAGAAATGCAAACAAAAATTGTGTGAAATGGGTCACAAATTAACGCTCGTGACTGTACCTACCTATTTCACGTAAATAGGTGGAAATAGGTGAATAGGTTTATGCAAATGCATAAACTACCAAAAATTGTTTCACTAACATCACATGGGCGTAAAGAGAAAAAATTATTCACCAATTCATTACTTTTCTGTTATACAATTAAATACCTAGTTCTTGTAGTAATGAAACGGCCCAGCCACATATTTTAACTAAGGTGTAGAGTTTGTGAAGTTAGGGCTTATAGAGTTAAGGCGTGTGTTAAAAGCTGGGCTCTACATGAGATCTGATAACTATTTGACAGTGCGAGCGATATGGTCTCGTCTTGGCAACATTTTACATGAAAATGTTTTCATATTCATATCCAAATTTTTATTGATTAAAATCAGTTAGGTACACGTCAAGATTACATATAAGTTAATATAAATATGATCGGTACAATCGATTTAACTTATAAACCAAAATCAAAACATGTAACAAAAATTTGCATGAATCGTAATTATTTAAAATGATAAAATTAAAAACTTCACAGTAAGAACAGTATCCAATGTACTGTCGAAAAATTCGTCAATGGTGTACCAGGCTATTTGTAACAGAATTTTTTTGATATTATATTTAACAAATATTGCTAGGGACATCGCTGATTTCGGCGGGTAGCGTGTGGAACAATTTTGGTGGGATTACTTTATTTCGATTAGCGCTGACTGTACAATTCTTATCATAACTTGATTTATGCAGGTCATATCTACGAACGCAGCGTTAACTGCTATCGTCTTGCAGGATATGACCCATTGCAGTGAATAGGGACAATTGATCGAATTGGATTGTGCGATATAGGCCTAAGGATATCGACGGAGCTATCTAGTAATTAGGTTACACATTGTTATGAAATGCATCTATTGTATATGATCTTGGATGTTAAACTTCCAGCGCGCGAGGTCACTGGGTATCCAAGCTACCGTAGCGAAGGTAAGGTATAGAAATAATAAGGACCTAATATTCGGATCCAAAATTTTGAAATGGGTAGGTAGTATACAATAAGGGTTGCACCAGATCGTCTTTAATCGTAAGCGGTGTTCGTTAAAATCTAATTGTATGGAAGTTTGACAAGTTTCTATGGGATGACAGCTGCCGGCGTCATATTTAACGATGATCGGTCGGTAATCGTAGGTTAGTGCAACCCGCGCTTAGTATGTAACGAATATTAGCAGTAGCGTGGGTTTTCTGGGCATTTTCTTGGGCAAGCCACGATTTATAGGAAAACGTGCCGAGTACCTCAGCATGCCAGTAGAAATCAAGTTCTGGGGATGCTTCGATACCTACCTTTTTAGGATTCCGTAGCCAAAATGGCTGAAACGGCACCCTTATAGTTTCGTCATGTCTGTCCGTCCGTCCGTCCGTCCGCATGTCACAGCCGATTTACTCGGAGGCTACAAGCACTACAATTATGAAATTTGGTAGGAACGTGTGTGATAAGAACTTCTACATAAGACTAATGTGAAATTACAAAAATATATTAAATTAGGAGAGGCACTCCATACATGTAACGCACATAGTCGTGTGGGGTATCCATGGATCGGCCTTTAAAAATGACATGGAGGTTTCTAGAAAACTTTTCCATTTAAATCAACCGTTGGTGAGATTATTAGCTGTAAAATTCATAAAGAGTGTGTCCTCCCCCCTCTAATTACCAAACTATAAAGTTTACAATAATGAAAACAATTGAGGTGGCGTGCAGTAAAAAAAATTCAAGTTTTGGTTTGAACAAGATAGTTTTTACGGATTTTCAGTTTTCGCTGAAAAACTGTCTTGCCCAAACAAAAGGTAAACAAAAGTTCGTAAGTGCCGTGAGTTCCCTATGTGGATACGACCTTCTTAGATTCAATATATAGGATAGTAGTTTAAAATTTGGACTAATAGGTGTTGGTTTATGATTTTTTATGATATAGGGGGAAAACGAGCAGACGAATCGCCTGATGGTAAGCCATTACCGTCGCCCCAGGACAACTGCCATACCAGAGGAGTCACAAGTTCGGTGCCGGCCTTTCAGAATGGAATACGCTCTTTTCTTGAAGGTTTAAAGGTGACATCGGTCCGTAAATACCACAGGCGACAGTTCATTCCTAATTTGCAGCGACGCTGGAAAAAACTTACAAGTGCCCTAGTAATCCGATAGACAGCTATTCTTAGTATCAATTAGCTAAAAACAAATTAGTTACTAGTAGCAAAATTAAATAAGTCAGAGCCAAAGCTCCCGAGGATGCAGCGAAGGACCTAAATCTCTCCCTTGTGCTCTAAACATAGTGAATCCTCAAACCAATAAAGGGTCGGCAACGCGTACGTGACGCCTTTGAAGTTGCGGGTGGCTATATGGTGTGGTGTCCGCTTACCAAACCGCCACGCATACCGTACGCTTGTTTGCCACTGTCGTTGTATAAAATAAAAAGGTGGTCAGCTAGCTGCCCGTAGATTATCGGAAGGCATCAAAGACTATACTTTTATACATACTGAGAAGGCATTTCGAAACCCGTGGAACCGGTGCACTATCAAACTTGTTTTAACATTTTTCTTTAATTCGGCCAGTTTTTGTGACTGCATCTTAAACTTGGAAATTTCCGGAGATGAAAGTAAATATTTATAGGAAATTATTTTAGAAGCGCATAAATATGGACGGCGCTTTTATTTTCCTTACCACGTTTTAGCAAAATAATTTAGCCTTTAAATAAAATTATTCAATATTGTCGTGGTTACTATGGAATGATGGAAAAGTGCATTTTTGACTCTTTCCATTAGTGTGCCGTCTGGGTCCTTCCTAGCCAGATTAGCTTACGTATTATAAAAATAGTGTCGTAAAATACCGGTATAAAATGACAGAAATAATAACGATACGATAACTTTAGGTTTTCATAATAGTCGATATATGCACCTAAAAATCTTATGGCATAGGTACCTCCCATCTATAGAATATGAACATAGCATTTGCCTATTAAAGTCTATTAGGATATTGAAATCCATAAATATGACTGACATGATATTAATCTTCTACCTGACATGTAATATTTAACTAATACCCTAGCATATAAGTATCAATTAACAAATTATGGATCGGCATGGTCTCGAAAAAATGAGTATGACTATTTTGTTTGTTATTCAGCTATAAAAATGGAATTACCTGAGGTGAAGCATTGTATGTGACCCGCTGATGTTCAGCTGAAGTGGATATCAGGGGCTCCTGTTCTTCATTGCCAGCCGTCATTTTCTTGACAAAATAAAATTAATAAAGCTAGCGAATATCACTAAATATAAGTAAGTAGTCTATATTATCACAAGCACTTCACTTAAACGTTTTGTTCGGCACTAGCTAGTTTTGGCGGGAAAGCGAGTGCACGCGGCTGAGAGCGACTCGAAATGATCGCGGGCGGCGCTGCCTAATCAACGAAGCGCCGGGCAATGTAACCACCGCGAGCAAACACCTCGTCTATTTGTTCCCAGTCTACATAATGTCTTAATGCCCCTCCTGACTACCTGATAACACTTAGTAGTAACGATAATTATGAAATTTGCAATTAAACCTAATTTAATAAAACACGCTCACTCTCGTATGTAAATGTTTATTCAAGAAAAATCATATTTGAGATAGCAAATAATTATTCGGTACATTATTTTATACAATATTTTAATGAATATCTTTTATTTTTTTCTTCGTTACTCGTATGATTATAAATGACACATGACAAAGGAACTATTGTATGTAGACTTGAGATGTTCATGAACCTTAACAATAATATGCATTAGCAATATGGCTAACATACTCCTCTTTATATTGTAAACATACTCGCTAAGTAATTCACAATGACATTGCGTTAACATACATTTATTCATTCATTTATAATATTATTTGGTGAATTACTTCTTACTATGAATAACCCTTGGGATCACTCTCCCCAGTCCACACATTATTCGTAGCAATGTTACCTAAACGTGGCGTAGTGGCGAGGCGAGGAAGGCTATAAACTTAAAACCATAGAGTATGACAATTCTTGTCTGAATTTTAATCCCTGTATATTTCGCTACAAATATAATTATTCAGTACTAATTTGAATTCTGATATCGGCACCATTGTATATTGCAATTTGCTACATCACGGCGCCCCCCTCGCGCCGCCGTATTCATAACCCATACATGGAACAAGCGATCTCAACCATGCTTAATCATAATTATAAATAAAATAACGGTATTATTTACATTGCACAAACGAAACTCCTGTCTTTGTAAAAGTAGTTAATGTTTAAAACTATAGGTAATAACGATATGAGATATTTAGCACTACATAGGAAGCATTTCGGGTTATATTTTAGTCTATGAGTCTGTTAATACCTAAAGCGTATGGCCACATGTCCGACGGCGATACACGGTGGACCGTCTAAGCTATTGTTACTGTAAATGACTGCCGTTATTATTTATTCAATAATCTCAAGACGTGCATTATTCGTTACATTATAAGATTATACTATAAATTCATGGAATTATTCATTAATGTATTAATATGTAACTGGGTGTAGATACTATAGTAGGTATGATACAAATACTATTGCTTAGTCTAGCTGGCGAGTAGGCTAGTTCGAATTGGAGTTTTGTTCTTCTCACTATAATTATTGCTTAGTTTACTTATAACTGCGGTAAGTTGGCTTACGGTGGCGTTTCGAGAATTAAATATCAACTATAAAATATAGCATGAATGCTCTTCTATTGTTAGTTTCGGAAGGTATGTTAGATTCGGAAGTACGCGGTGGAGTTTACTAACGAATGCAAGTAAACCGGTAATAAACAATTGTGATCAGTTTCAAATAAATTTCATGTTTAAAGTTACTAAAACTCAGTTTTAGTCTTAATCGTACATGCTATAAATGATATTATACTCTATCCTATTTTCCTGTCGTAATACGTAGGTACTCGGTTAGTAGTGACAAGTAAACTGTGATGTTTCTGTGTAAATACTTGGTATATTATGCAGAGCATCTCACAATCTAACTATACTAGGGGCAAAACGTAACGTTAAAACTTGATAATATGTTCATCGTTAGGCATAGTAAACAGTCACAGTTTGCGTCATATTATGGAACCTAAATTCGAATATCGAAGTTCGATTATATCTATCTTTCTCGCTCAAGTACTACATAGAGATGCGAGACATACGGAATTTCGCGGTTACAGCTCCGTTTTCGTACTCCAATACGATCGGAGGACCAACTTACTCCTACTATTATACTACGTGAATGCTCAGACTATCGATGCTAAATGGCAGTACTGTGGACTACTACACTATGGTAGATATTTTGAGCTTAATTGTATTTAATTTGAAAATAGGACTACAATTGAAAGTGCACCCCGAAATGCAGACTATCGTTAGGTACAGTCGCCATCAAGCTCTTCAAGGCGCTCAAAAGTAACCGAATATGCACTCTAACACGTTCACAACCTTGACCTCGTGTTTAGTTATTTGTGTGCACCTCGTTAGCTCCGATATATGGTGGCAACTGTACGTCTACGTCCAGTACCGTAAGGCTTAGTGATCTAGTATAACCACAACCGCAGTGTTCTTATTACAGGCATTCCTTCGGCCAGACGGTGTATGTAGCGGCGACTTTACCGCAAATCAATTCATAATCATTCATTTCATCATACATAACATTATTTTATGGTAGTCACTGCAAATTATTTTCATAATTCTGTGTAAATTATTGAATTAGAATTATTAATACATATTAAACTGTAATGTATACAATTATTGAGGTTTATATGAACACAAAATGGCATAACCTTTGGAACGCCAACGACGCTTAAAGTGGTCATGAACTTTTAGTCATCGCGACTACTAGCAACAACCAATATTGGCTATTGTCATTATCAACGTTTACAATGATACAATAGCCAACAGCTTTATTTAGTAAGAAATGTCTCGGTTCTCGAGTGAATAGTAACGTATATGGCGTTCAAAGGGTTAAGTTGACCGTAAAACACTTTGAGACATACACCGCGATTGACGGTTACAACAAATGGCGGCGATGAAAGTGTTTTTACTTTGTACTATTCTACGACACGCCGATTGATATGTTATCATTAAATAGAGGTAATGAATGCGCTTACTGTCTTTTATAGTTCCATCTCAGGACGATGCAACAATGACTTTAGACATACGCCCTTATTCATAAACTTTAACAAACGTGTATTAAATAAATTACGTTTGTCCTTTTCTCTCAAGCACAAATTTCAAAGTGCCAGATATAGACAAACGAATATTAACGACATTTTACCTATGGTTTTATGAACATGTATGAATAAGGGCAGTATTGTTGTTGACAAGATCCTATTTTTCTAAAGTCAGTAACATCCGAATAGCGCTCCACGTCAAAGTTCAAGTAATACATTTCCTTAACACACTAAATGCGGTAGCTTTCCTATTTTTGAACCACTAATTGATGCATTATTTCCAAACGATGCTAGTTTCGGCGAATTCATCAATCAAATACATTGACGTAATCGATTAAGTTAATTTGCTAAGTGTTGCAATAACTTAACTCTAAAGTATATCTGTAAGGCATATTCGTATTAGTAATCGACGTTATGTAAACTAAGGCGTCCCATTCAGTGCTAAATTTCATTAATTTAGTGATCTAAGTTGAGCTATCTGGTTAATTAATTACTAACCAGTTATGATCTAGTCCAGGGGTCGCCAAACTTTTTAGCTCGAGTGCCATATTATATATTTATTTATTTATTACTATTATTATTGCCCCTGAGGTGATTCAACACTTGACTTTCACGGCTGGGCAAGGTCAAGAAAAACGCGGAAGACCACGGGCCTTTGTTTGGAGACCCCTGATCTAGTCAATAGAATTTGTTAAATAAATTACCCTCTAAATGCTAGTCACTGGGCAATCGATTGGTATAACTCGTTACTCTTCGCGGCTCGAAATATGCATGCGATATTCCCTATTAAATAATTATAATGGATTAAAACTGAAAGAGCTAATAATCATGAGCTCAAAGCGCCCAATTTCTACCGATCAGAGATACGAGGTTTCTAAGAGAAATGATAGATTTGCTAGTGAGCTTGGTTATGATCTTGATAAAGGCAGTACAACACTGTAAATGAAGGGTACACGGAAAGTCCTTGAAAATTTCAAACCCAGTTTACACCTTAAGTCACTATAAGTTGGTTGCTTTTTCGTTTGAAATTTAAATAGACTAGACATGCGTTTCCGTGTACCATTCAAATATAAACGCAAGAGCAATAAACGTGCAGTGTTACCTCTGTCACCACGACAAACTCATAATATAAAAACACTATTGACAAATCACAAAGGGTTGAAGATTCTGCAGCGACGTTTACATTAATAGGTACACGTGACGCGGGCGAACTAAGATTGAAATAATGCGAGTTATTAGCGAGTTCGCGAATTAGTACACCACACCATGAGGTAGCCTGATGTTATAAAAAAAACTTATACATTAAACATCTCACCCTAATCGATACTTAGATTATGATCGATGTAGTGATGTGCCGTTACGGGACAAATCCCTAACAGCACATTACAATATCGGTAATGTAATACTGCTAAAAGTATGATAAATCCCGTTCGAAAATATACAACGTGACTCGCACAGCGCTAGGCCTTAACTTGGAAAAAATCCAGCGTCCTATTTTCATTTATTACTTCAGTTTCAGCAGTGCGGTCACCCTGTATTATACAGAGAATTTTAAAAAAGCTAAGTATGTGCAAAAATTACGCGTTTGCTACTTATGTCTACAATGCATCTTTTATATAGTTAATGGCGTTATTATAAAAGAGGAGCCCTGGCCGGCGGCGGTCCGTTCATCGTCTCACTTACCTTCCCTTTACGAAAACTCATTTTACTAGAGTACACAAAACTCTTAAAAACTACATGAAGAACGAAATGTTGATCCAGAATCTTAAGCCTAAACGAAACGTTAATCTGATATTTGACCTAAATACAAGTCGCGCGCGCTCGGGTTTCGCCGCCGCATTTACCTACTCTTTGACACATTGAACTACTAACCACTAAGTCCAAACACAATGTACCACTAGTCAACCAACTCCTATATACCTCTAGTAAAAGTATTTTCGAAACAAAACACAAACTAACGCGTTTGCGTTTAGTCTCAATTTGTATGGCGACGCGAGCAGCGCCTCTGATTGCTTTTGGTGGTAACTATTTTTTGCCATACACATTGAGACTAAACGCAAACGTGTTCGGTTGTGTTTCGTTTCGAAAATACTTATACTAGAGGTACTGATCTCGTCACATCTTTATCACAGCCAAGTTAACCGCCGCGGGCCTAGGCCGTCCCATCGAGCCGTCTCCGACTGATGTGTTCCCAATGAGAATATATGGATTTCATATCTTGATGGATCCCCTTATTTCATCGACAAACGTTTCATACAATGTATTGTTTCGCAAAAAAAATCTTTTTAATATACTTATTTTTTTCAGAAGAGCTAAAAGGTCGGTAAATTGTGAAGAAGCCATTATGTGTACCAGAAAAGTAGGTTTAGGTTAGCACTGCGACACTTAGTGAAAAAAAAAATTAGGAAATGAAAATTCTGTGACAACTAAATTCGATGAAATGTTTGTCAGAAAAAAAATAGTAAACCATATAGTACAAATTGCCTACGGGCTCCTCTGCCCTATAACTACATAATATACTTTTGTTACGTTATCGAAATTGTGATGAACTCCAAGCATACGATAATAATAGTGCCAAGAATCCCTGGGCCTCTTACTATGAAAAAATGCATAATTTTGATACAACCAAGCGTAGTAGTTTCGAAAACGTAACAAACCATGTAACAGACTATGAGCTTAAAGATATTGCTCGCCGCAGTTCCAGTCCATCAATTTGTAACTTTAATTACAATACAAATAAAGTCTACGATCCCTTGCACCCTTTCAATTTCGCTATTCACGCAATAAACGCAACTCATCCGATGAATATTAAACATTTAATATTTATCTATATATCCTCTCTCCTGACTCTTAAGTATGACTGCGGCGAACATTATAATCTTTAACTACTTTAGAGAATTGAGCACGCACCTCCTAATCAAGTATTACATTTAAAGAAAGATTTCTTCGATATGTGAGGGTTGATAATCGAAGATATTTTTTATCGATCCATCGCCCTCTCGAGCCTCTTATAATTCATTTTCTATATCACACTAGCGTCTGAGACTATAACCCCGTCTTTGCAGCACATCACCAGTGTAACCAACCATACACAAATGTAGGGCCACAAGACATGCCAACGGTACTCATCCCACCTTTCGCTCGCAACAAACACTACAATTAAATGTAAGTGTCAGGTCTTTTACGCCACCTCCATTTTCACCACACAACTATCGTCATAGTCACTAATCTAACCAAACCCGCAACTGTAACAAGATAATTAAATTAAAAATAAAAAATAACCCCGGACACAAATCACAGCTAGGAACCATATCCGCCATCGAGACTCACTCAAATCGGTTAATCCGTTAGGGAGCTACGAGCACATGGACACACAGATATACATATTTTTTGGAACGCCGGGCCCAATAAAGCGATAGGAGTGCGCGGTTGGAGAGCAGCCTGGGGAAAATAGAGATAACCTCAGACACGACCACGCGGGCGATGTAGACACTGGAACACTGTAAGAGTTTGCGCTCCAGTGAGATTAGTTGAACGGCTTCAACCGAATCTGAGGTGTAGATATACACATGTTAAACTTATAATACCCCTCTTTTGCGTTGCCCGTCGGGGGTTAAAAAGGTCGTATGCGTGCTCAATCCTCACAGCAAATTGAAACCTATTTGGTTACCCCTAGCGGCGCGGTTCTCACAGCGTCTGCGGGCTGTACTTAGACGGCGGGCGCGGCCGTCTATGCGCCGGCCGCTGTCAGTTGTTCTTGTCGAAGTTGTGGAAGGCCCAGTTGAACGACGTCGTCCAAGAATTCTTCATGGCTTCGATGAACTTGAGGCGGAAGTGCTCCAGTGCTTTTTCTTCGGACAAGTCTAGTACCTGTTGAAGAAAATAATGTTTATAAATCTATTATGACGATAAGTTGTAAGGACCAGTGAAGATCAGTGATCATTAGAAACAATGTCATTTGAAAATTTACCCATGCAAAATACTAATTCTCAAGAATTTGTGCATGTACATTCTAGTTTAATACAATTCCGAACATTTTTCGTATGTTATGTTTCTCTTAGCGAATATAGTGAGTAGAATATTATTTCCTGTAGTGATATTATGTACCTACATAATCTACTTATAATAATAATGAATGTTTGGTATAACTTGAATTAAAATACGCTTAACCTATTCAATGCCACGCCAAATACAAAAGCTTTCACTCACAGGCCCTGACATGTCAAACGCGAAGTTAAACCCTATAGAAATACATAGGTCGATATCGAACTGCACACCGTGACGGACATAGCCGTCGTTGGCGTTGAACCTACCGTACGGACATATCCGTCGTTGGCGTCGAAAAGGTTAAACTTAGACTGCATCGTACGGGCCAAGAATCTATCAATTTTCGCTTCAATGTGGTCAAATGAAATACGGTTGAGTACTCACTAGTGTGTCGCGCAAGTACTGCAGATCCTTCTCGGACTTGAGCTCGGGCAGGCCGGTGGAGATCATCATGGAGAATAGCGACAGGATCAGGTGCCCGTGCCGCCGCAAGATTTTGTACGCCTGCAAACAACGTCAATATTAGCTATGTAAAGGATGAATCTTCCCCCTATGCTGGTCCAGGCGTCGTAGGGCGGTTGTCCCACAGCATATCTGTTAATGGTCGCAAAGCAGACAGAGATACGTCGTCGGTCGCACGCATGCGCTCGCGCCTGTATGCCAACCCTATGCACCCGACGCACACATTGACGCGTGTACCGACAGCGCACGCACGCATATATACCTACTGACACCACTTACTTTCTTAGGCATGTCACAGGTGAGCTCCAGGCCACGCAGACCACTACACCATGACAGCGAATCTTTCCCTTGTATTCTGAGCCGCTACTACTAGCGACCCTCTGTATTTTCAGATTGATGAGGAGTAACATCAATTATTAAAGACGGCGCTCCAGTGAGTATGGTTGAGCGGTTTCAACCGAATCTGAGGTGTGAGTGGAATCGAGCTAATGGGAGAGGCGTGACGCTGGTTCACTAAGCCTAGCCTAGGTGTGAAGAGTCCAGCAAGAAACTCAGCTAGGCCCGACCTGGGTCGGACTGACTCTACCCGGTGTGCTGCGGTACCAGGACTAATAGGGATTATATGTGTCAGTGTTGTCGCGATCGCGCGGTGGACGTCCCCGCCACAAATGACCATCTAGAGTGAGTTGTGAACCTTCGGACTGAGCTGGAGCGAAGCGAGAAGCGTGGCTGAAGACGTGGCGTGGCGAGATTTAACGAAGGCCCTGTGCACCTCCGAGGTGCCTTAGGATAACAACAATATAGTAGCTCTTACCGTTTCACAGTGTTCGCGGAATATCTTGAAGTCGAGCGGCTCACTGGCGTTGTTGCGCTGCCCCTTGTTGATGACGTGGATGAAGTCGTGAGTCAGCACGAACGGCACGCGCTCGCGCTTGAAGCCGAACTTCTGCTTGAAGTGCCCAAGAAAGTGCCCGAAGTCTATGTGGAATAGCTGTAGAAGACAGTTCAACATGTAATCTTGAAGCTTTGATCTTCTGCATTATTATTATCGGAAATTTTATCAGTTCATTTGTGACACATTATTTATCACCCATATAATTTAAATGCGCATTACACATAGAAACAACGAAGCTTCGTGAGTAGTTACAAAGTTGTAATACGCGTTTTAGAGGAGCGATCAAATGAGTGTACTTTTTTTTCTTACACTGATGCATTACTACGCATTACTATTTATGATAATAATTCAACATGAAAACACTTACGTACTATATATTTAAATATAGTGTAGTAAATCATTCGTTTTGATTCAGATGATATTTCCGTAAGCTGATGGAAATCGATCAAATGAATGAATGAATTTATAACCATAATAAATAACGTGTTTAAGAAAAAAAACAATAAATTGCAAACAGAGGAAGTGTGAAAATAACTTCATCGAAGAATTTGAAAATAGAGTATCAAATTTAGAATGATACAAAATTGACGTAGATAAAAATCGTATGACAAAAGTTCCTACTCTAAATTCGCGCCAATTAGGGTCGATCGCCAGATAAAATTATCCTTCAGTTAAAATTATCGGTGTCACTTTTGAATGTCATATGAAAGAAAAAGAAAGAGCTAACATTTTTCTGACAGATACCTTTATCTGTGGATTGAGAAATAGACTGTCATACAGTATCTTAGAGGGTAAAACGCGCTGCGGAACTGGGTGTGATGGTTTATTTATGGCGGGTTTAAGCCAAATTTCGTATCCTCAATCAAATGTATATAAAATGACAGCTACATATTCCGATTGTAAACTAATCCCGGTCTTGTACCTCTCCGGTCCACTACCGAACGTGATGTTGTCCGGATGTCAACGCTAAATAGTGTTGAAACATTTTTTTTTAGATCTAACTTGATTAATCATTTAATCTAGCTAGATTGCGACAGTCTTTTGTTTTGCCGCGAAAATTCCGGGCTCTGTCAGCTCATGGTGAACTCTTCCACCGCCTTGTTGAAGCTCACCTCTGTGTTGATATGACGTACCTGTCCGGTCCGCTTGACCATGATATTGTCCGGATGTCTGTCAGCGATGCCCATGACGTAGGTCGCCACGCAGTAACCGGCGCAGCTCATCGTGAACTCTTCCACCGCCTTGTTGAAGCTCGCCTCCGTGTTGATATGACGTACCTGTCCGGTCCGCTTGACCATGATATTGTCCGGATGTCTGTCAGCGATGCCCATGACGTAGGTCGCCACGCAGTAACCGGCGCAGCTCATCGTGAACTCTTCCACCGCCTTGTTGAAGCTCGCCTCCGTGTTGATATGACGTACCTGTCCGGTCCGCTTGACCATGATATTGTCCGGATGTCTGTCAGCGATGCCCATGACGTAGGTCGCCACGCAGTAACCGGCGCAGCTCATCGTGAACTCTTCCACCGCCTTGTTGAAGCCAGGGACCGGAAAAGCCGTTCTCTGGCTTAACTCGTTCGAAAGGCTTAAGCCGGTCGAGGATTAATCGTTTATTTGGGTTACCGTTTGATAGAGTTAACTTATATGCGGGTTAGGCTTTCAACTGAGTTAAGCCTAACCAACCACAGGGTTTTTGGTTAGGGTTTTGATAGGGTTTCTGAAGGGGTTTTTGAAAGGGTTACGAAATGGTTTTTATTTGCTTAATTTAAGGGCTTACTTATTGATGTGTGAGTGAGTGCCTAGAAAAGGGAGTAGGGGTTTGTGTTTGTGAAGACATTTTGTGCGCTTACCATTTACCATACCTAAATTTAGAAAACTTACGGTTACGGGCGTACATCGGACGTGATTATTCCACAATCGTTAAAGTAGGTATAAAAAAGATGATATTTAAAAAAAACTCAATTTATGGATTGTAACTTTTTAAATATTGGACTTAAACCTTACATTATTATACATGAGTAGCTTTTGCACACGGATTCGCCCGCGTACTAAGTGTAATTTTTAACCGTCTATAAAAAAGGAGGTGCTCAGTCTGACCTGTATGATTGTGTTAGCGACGCGCTCATTGTTTACCCGTTTTTCTATTTAACTATAACTATAATGTATACTTTAGTTCATAGGTGCAATTTTTTGCCACTGCCCCACCGCCGGCCTTATCAGTCTGCATGCATCCACTGGCAGAGCCGCGCGTTGCCGGGTTTAAATATTTTCGAAATTCACACTAATCTCTGTTTGTTTCTGTCTGTACCAATTTACCGTGTGCTTGTCTATATTAAAAAAGTGTCTGAACTCCCTGCGTTTACTTCACCATCAAGACCTCGCCCCAACAGCTTCAGTTGGTCCATTCGAACCGGATCTTTGTCGAATTGAATGCTGTTACGCACGCCTATTATGGTGAAGACACGGAGTACCACGCGCAAGGAGCGTATTGACGCTGAAGCACAAGCTGCAGAGAATAATGTCCAGAACGACCAAGAGACTCGGAATATTCTAGAAACGCCGATAGTTACGCAACACGTTTCGGAAGGAATGGCGGGTAGCAGTGTAAAAGCCGAGCCACGCCTTGCACGCTCACTTAGTATAGCAAGATCCAGGTCTTCAGAATCTTCTCTCGAGGTACGTAAGAAGAGGTTATTGCTGGAAGCTGAAAAGCGAAAGGCTGAAATACGGATGCAACTTATCGATAAAGAGCTAGAGGCAGACCTAGCCGACTTAGAGGAGGAAAAAGTATACAGTTCACAAAATAAGGTAGATTGTGCACACGAGATTGAAAACTGGATGGAAAAAAGCCAGCTGGAATTAAATAAGCCACAGATACCTACCGTCGAGGAGCCCATTGCCGGCACGTCACAAGACACGGTCCAGATGCTCGCTGATGCGGTCCAGAAGCTAGCTGCAGCCTCTATCCAGAACAAACCCAACGCCAACTTATTGAGCCGCATTTGTACTCCCCGCGACTTACCCGAGTTCGCCGGGGACCCACTAGAATGGCTGCAATTTAAAAGGGCGTATGACGAGTCTACGGAAGTGTGCGATTTTAATCCCAAAGAAAATCTCTGGAGACTACGTAAATGTCTGCGTGGAGCTGCCAAGGAAGCGGTCTCAGCTCTGCTTATCAGTGCAACTTCGCCTGAACGCGTCATGAAAACGCTGGAGCTACGATTTGGTAACCCAGACCTCATTATTTCCAAGCTTATGCAGGACATCAAGAAGATTCAACCCCTGTCTCAAGAGTACCAGAAGGATATAGTTCCATTTTCTGTAAAGGTGCAGAACTTCGTGGAAGCTGTAAGGTCAGTAGGTCGCGAAGAATACCTACAGGGCATAAGTGTAGTAAACCTGATTTTATCTAAACTGCCTACATTATTGTTATCGAAGTGGTCGGATTATAGTTTTCCCGTTATAAAAACTGGCAAGAAGTCACGTTTGGATATTTTAACAGATTTCTTGAATACGGAAGCTATACGTGTATCTACTACTTCTAACATTTATACAATAGGTTATCTTGCCGACCAAAATAAAATTAAATGCCATGACAAGTACGCTCGACCACAAACCGTTTTATTACAAGCTGAGCAGAATACCGAAGATAAATGCCATTTCTGCCGTGGGTCAAAACACAAATTATCCGAATGCAAGCAATTCAAGAAGGCGCTCAGAAAAGTACGTTGGCAATATGTTAAACGTAACGGTATTTGTTATAAGTGCCTGGATTCGCGCCACAGCCGGGAACACTGCCCGGCACCGGTATGTGGCCATGAAAACTGCGGTCAAGGTCATCACAAGTTACTCCACTTCAACGTCAACAACGACGCACGCCGACTAACGGAGCGCGCCCTGCCGCGCGAGGTGGCGATCACGTCAACAGGGCCTGAAGTCTCGGCGGAACCCCAGGCGGGGCCCAGCGCCGCCATCGATCCAGCTGCAGAAGCCGTCACTAACGTAAACGCCAGTAGTTGCAAAGTGTTACTTAAAGTGCTGCCAATACGTGTGCATACGGCTACCGGTGAAGTGATAAACACTCATGCGTTACTCGACGACGGCTCAACTGTTACAATGATAAGTGCTGATTTAGCGGCACGAGCTGGACTAGTCGGACATCGGGCGATAATGCGAGTGCATGGACCATGGAGCGACAACGTGATAACTTGTGACAGTATGATATTGAAATTAGAACTCTCTGGAGCGGACAATAAGGTTCACTTTGTTAGTGCAAGAAGTGTATCCGAATTAAATTTACCTACGCATAACTTGTCTGTTGTTGATTGTATTCAGTACACTCACTTAAGGAATATTATGAGTTCTATGTGCAATATCGATGTTAAACCGGAAATTCTTATTGGCCAGGACAACTATCATTTATTATTGCCTCTTAAAGTGATTTTGGGTAATCGAAATGAGCCGTCAGCCACACTCACCCCGTTAGGCTGGTGTATACATGGCACTTTAGGTATGGCGGGAGCGGCGCGGGGCGCGACGGTGCTGTTCGTGAGTGACGCGGACCGTGAGCAGCAGCAGCTGCGGGACCTGCACGAGGAGGTGCTGCGCGGGTTCGCGCTGGACGCCATGGGGGTGGCAGGTAAGCCGCGGCAGAACGCCGACGACGTGCGCGCAGTCGAACAGCTGGAGCGCACTGCTCAGCTGGTCGACGGGCGTTGGCATGTCGGTCTGCCCTGGTCGGACCCTAACTGCGTGATGCCAGACTCTTATCCCAGTGCGCTTACGAGGCTCAAAGGGATCGAGAGGAAAATGAGTCGGGATCCCGGCTACGCTCAAAGGTACTCCGAACGTGTTGATCATTTGTTTAGCAATGGCTTCGCCTCGGAACTAACGGACACTCACCGCGCTCAGAGGACGTGGTACTTACCTCATTTCGGTGTCGATAATTTAAATAAAGGGAAATTGAGGTTAGTTTTTGATGCTGCAAATAAGACAGATGGGTTCTGTTTAAATGATTATCTTCTTAGGGGTCCGGACTATTTGAACTCGCTGCTAGGCATTATGCTGCGGTTTCGAGAACATAAGGTAGCAGTCACGGGTGATTTAAAAGATATGTTTTTAAAGGTCAAAATACTACCTCAGGATCAGGATGCCCTACGCTTCTTGTGGAGAAGCGACCCCACCAAGCCAGTCAAAACATATGTGATGACATCCTTAATATTTGGTGCAAAGTGCTCACCATTTGTTGCTCAATTTATAAAAAATAAGAACGCTTTGCGGTTTGAGTCATCGACGCCCGCTGCGGTTGATGCGATAATTAACTCTCATTATATGGATGATTACATCCAGAGCCTGCCAGACGAAGCCACTGCAATACAGATGGTTAGGGATGTCACCGACATACACAAAAGTGGTGGTTTTGAAATGCGAAACTGGACTAGTAACAGTCTCGTGGTTCTCGATCACATACCAAAAGAGACCTTAGGGACGGCAGCCGTTAAGTTCAAAGTCGGTCAACAGTTCGACGGCGAGCGGGCACTTGGGCTCTTATGGTACCCAGGTAAGGACGAATTAGGGTTTGACGTTTCGTTGAAACGCATTCCAGACAGTATAATTCGACATAAACAAAGGCCGACAAAGCGAATTATGTTACGAGTAGTAATGTCAATATTTGATGTATTTGGTTTTTTGTCACCTTTTACGATACAGGGTCGAATTATGCTGCAGGATACATGGCGTTTATCTATAGGCTGGGATGACGAAATCCCAAATGATATTTACACATTATGGTGCGACTGGGTGGAGTTATTAAAGGTAATAAGTAATATTCGTATACCTAGATGCTACCAGGACAGCGGCACAAGTACGAGCGGGACGGAGGCTGGGCCGCCTGCCGCGCCTAGCGGCGTAGCACTTGTAGCAGATGCTACGAGAATGACGCAATCAAGCGCCCGCGCCTCTCTCGATTTCTCGGGACTCGCTACGAGTGCTACGCCCGCGTTGACGAATAATACTATGTATCTGTTACCTACTAGTTGTTATGATAACTTAGAACTACATACCTTTAGTGATTCGTCAACAAAGGCTATGTGCGCGGTAGCATATTGGCGTTGGATGTATCATGGTAAAGTTAATGTCACTTTTATAGCCAGTAAATGCAGAGTGATCCCAGTTAAAAAGCTGACGGTGCCACGCTCTGAACTCCAGGCAGCCTTACTGGCTGCACGCTTGGCGGACACCATTCAGAAGGAGCATAGACTGGCCGCCGCGCGCCGTTATTTTTGGTGTGACTCCACGACCGTGCTCCATTGGTTGAATAATAATACGCGCACATACAAGGCGTTTGAAGCAAACCGGTTAGGCGAAATTGATAACCTAACAAATATATCGGAATGGCGGTATGTACCTACGAAGTTAAATGTAGCTGATATCGCCACAAGAGAGGTATTTAATTATGAATCTTTTTTGAACGAGTGGTTTAAGGGTCCGCCGTTTTTATACTTAAATGAAAAATCCTGGCCACTTAACTTTTTGGAACCCCAGACAGACGACGTGTTCTCTGGTTATGTTGATACGAGTGAACACACAAATATCACTTGTAACTTACCGATTCCAGATCCGGAACGGTTCTCCTCCTGGCTTCGGTTGCTTAGGTCCGCTGCTGCTGTCCTTAAATTCATTTCCAGATGTAGGAAGCTTACCTGTGATGACAGCACATTGATGGTGCGGGCGGAGCGGCTGCTGCTGCGACAGGCCCAGGCGGACTCGTTCAGCAGTGAAATTGCCTTTATACAAAAAGGTAAATGTGTGCAACGTGATAGTAGGTTGTTGAATCTGTCTCCATATTTAGACGAAGGGGGGCTCTTGCGCGTTGGCGGTCGCATCGACGCCGCCTCGGACGTGCCGCTGGAAACAAAGAGACCCGTGATCCTCGACGGGCGGCACCCGCTGGCGCGGCTTCTGGTGCGGCACCGACACGTCAAGGCCGCACACGGGAATCAGGAGACGGTAGTCAACGACCTAAAACAGGAATATTGGCTTCTGAGACTACGGCCAACCGTTAAGTATGTTGTGTCGCGTTGCATGCTTTGCAGATTAAGGAAGGCTAAGCCGGCAGCGCCCAGAATGGGGGACTTACCTCCCGCGCGTCTGGCTCACCACCAGCGAGTGTTCGCCTTCTGCGGCGTAGACCTCTTTGGCCCGATGGAAGTCGTGGTTGGAAGACGGCGTGAAAAACGGTATGGAGTTTTATTTACCTGCCTAACCATCCGAGCCATCCATATCGAGGTTGTTCATTCTCTTACAACTGACTCCCTTATAATGGCGCTTCGGAGAATGGCATCTAGGCGCGGCTGGCCCACCCATTATTTTTCCGATAATGGCACCAACCTGCGAGGCGCTCATACGGAGCTAAAGCGCTCAATGCAGGAAATTGACAATGACGCCTTGAAGTCGGAAGCCGTCAACAATCGCGCCCAATGGACATTCATTCCGCCTAGAAGTCCACATTGGGGTGGCGCATGGGAACGGCTGATTCGTACCGTAAAGGCATCTCTAGGGGTCATCCTTAGAGAGCGCGCGCCAAGGGACGAGGTATTGCTGACGTTACTGGCTGAAGTCGAGAATATTGTCAACGGCCGCCCTTTGACCCACGTGTCGGTCGAGCCGGGCAGTTCTGAGGCGTTAACTCCGAATCACTTTTTATTAGGGTCTTCGAACAATTTGCCCACAGCTGGGGAGTTTAACGACTCCGACCTGTATTTGAGGAAAAGGTGGCGAACTGCTCAGCGGCTCGCCGACATGTACTGGCGTCGCTGGGTAAAGGAATATCTCCCTCTAATGCTACCTCGCAAGAAGTGGCAGCAAGATCAGCGACCCCTGCGCGAGGGTGACCTCGTTTTGATCGCGGACCCGGACTCACCGCGAAACGTGTGGCCACGAGGTATTGTTAAAGCGATTTTTCCAGGTCGAGACGGGCGAGTGAGGGTCGTCGAAGTCTCCACCCCGAGCGGCGTGCTGCGCCGAGCCGCGGCTCGCGTCGCTCCCGTGCCATTGGTAGAATAGTGCTTCGCACTAGGGGTGGGCTATGTTAGCGACGCGCTCATTGTTTACCCGTTTTTCTATTTAACTATAACTATAATGTATACTTTAGTTCATAGGTGCAATTTTTTGCCACTGCCCCACCGCCGGCCTTATCAGTCTGCATGCATCCACTGGCAGAGCCGCGCGTTGCCGGGTTTAAATATTTTCGAAATTCACACTAATCTCTGTTTGTTTCTGTCTGTACCAATTTACCGTGTGCTTGTCTATATTAAAAAAGTGTCTGAACTCCCTGCGTTTACTTCACCATCAAGACCTCGCCCCAACAGCTTCAGATTGTATGCACGTATGTAGGTATCGATTTTTAAGAGAAATAAATGTCCGCCACTTCGGATTTGAAAGTGGATGTCATTTTCGTAATTGGCACCCCGTGGAACCTCGACGATGACACCCATAGGTTTTTTTTAGAAAAATAAATGTCCACCATCTTGGATTTAAAAACGGATGTCATTTTCGTAATCGTCACCCCGTGGAACCTCGAGATGACATTCATATCGATTTTTAAGAAAAATAAATATCAGTCATCTTGTATGTGAAAATGGATGTCATTTTCGTAATCGTCACCCTGAAGAACCATAAAGACGACACCCACATCGATTTGTAAGAAAAGTAAATGTCCGCTATCTTGGATTCTAAAATAGATGTCGTTTTTCGTAATCGGCACCCCGAGGAACCACAGAGATGACACTCAAATCGATTATTAAGAAAAATAAATGTCCGCCATCTTGGATTTGAAAATGGATGTCAGTTTCGTATCGGCACCCCGAGGAACCTCGAAATGACATCCATGTCGATTATTAAGAAAAATAAATATCCGTCATCTTATACATATATATAAAAATGGATGTCAATTTCGTAATCGGCACCCTGAGGAACCGCAAAGATGACACCATATTGATTTTCAAGAAAAAATATTGTCCGCCATTTTTCATAGGTAAACAAACAAATTTCTGAAATAAGTAATAAATTTGTGTTCGGTCGATTAAGGCATCTATTTCTACGAGAGCTTGGTCCAAATGCGAACGCAAGCAAAAGTAGTAGCGGTATTTTTTAAAAGCTTTGACGCCTTTGTCAGGTTACCGCCGCCGCCTGCGCTGCTGAGGGCGAGCCGCGTGGCAAGGTCGATCGCCGAACCCCAATCATAATTGAATCGTATATGTATACCGCTTAGGATCAATATGAATTGCGTTTAATGCAAAACCCAGGAAAGGGTTTTGTTAGGGTTTCGAGTTAACTTGAATTAATTCAGAGAACGGCTCGGTATTTTCAAATCAAAATGATTTGAATAGCTATGACAATAAGGATCAATTTAGTTAGTCACTCAATCCGGAACCGCTTACCGCTAAAAACCCTAAACAGGGTTTTGATTGGGTTTTGACTTAACTCGAATTAACAAAAAAGATGGGCTTAGCTGTTCAAACCTTAACCCCGTGATAAGCTTAACCAAAATGATATGGTTTCTCAAAACCAGCGATAGACAACCCGCTTAAAAACCCCTGTTGGGGTAAGCGGTTCCGGTTCCTGGTTGAAGCTCGCCTCCGTGTTGATATGACGTACCTGTCCGGTCCGCTTGACCATGATATTGTCCGGATGTCTGTCAGCGATGCCCATGACGTAGGTCGCCACGCAGTAACCGGCGCAGCTCATCGTGAACTCTTCCACCGCCTTGTTGAAGCTCGCCTCCGTGTTGATATGACGTACCTGTCCGGTCCGCTTGACCATGATATTGTCCGGATGTCTGTCAGCGATGCCCATGACGTAGGTCGCCACGCAGTAACCGGCGCAGCTCATCGTGAACTCTTCCACCGCCTTGTTGAAGCTCGCCTCCGTGTTGATATGACGTACCTGTCCGGTCCGCTTGACCATGATATTGTCCGGATGTCTGTCAGCGATGCCCATGACGTAGGTCGCCACGCAGTAACCGGCGCAGCTCATCGTGAACTCTTCCACCGCCTTGTTGAAGCTCGCCTCCGTGTTGATATGACGTACCTGTCCGGTCCGCTTGACCATGATATTGTCCGGATGTCTGTCAGCGATGCCCATGACGTAGGTCGCCACGCAGTAACCGGCGCAGCTCATCGTGAACTCTTCCACCGCCTTGTTGAAGCTCGCCTCCGTGTTGATATGACGTACCTGTCCGGTCCGCTTGACCATGATATTGTCCGGATGTCTGTCAGCGATGCCCATGACGTAGGTCGCCACGCAGTAACCGGCGCAGCTCATCGTGAACTCTTCCACCGCCTTGTTGAAGCTCGCCTCCGTGTTGATATGACGTACCTGTCCGGTCCGCTTGACCATGATATTGTCCGGATGTCTGTCAGCGATGCCCATGACGTAGGTCGCCACGCAGTAACCGGCGCAGCTCATCGTGAACTCTTCCACCGCCTTGTTGAAGCTCGCCTCCGTGTTGATATGACGTACCTGTCTGGTCCGCTTGACCATGATATTGTCCGGATGTCTGTCAGCGATGCCCATGACGTAGGTCGCCACGCAGTAACCGGCGCAGCTCATCGTGAACTCTTCCACCGCCTTGTTGAAGCTCGCCTCCGTGTTGATATGACGTACCTGTCCGGTCCGCTTGACCATGATATTGTCCGGATGTCTGTCAGCGATGCCCATGACGTAGGTCGCCACGCAGTAACCGGCGCAGCTCATCGTGAACTCTTCCACCGCCTTGTTGAAGCTCGCCTCCGTGTTGATATGACGTACCTGTCCGGTCCGCTTGACCATGATATTGTCCGGATGTCTGTCAGCGATGCCCATGACGTAGGTCGCCACGCAGTAACCGGCGCAGCTCATCGTGAACTCTTCCACCGCCTTGTTGAAGCTCGCCTCCGTGTTGATATGACGTACCTGTCCGGTCCGCTTGACCATGATATTGTCCGGATGTCTGTCAGCGATGCCCATGACGTAGGTCGCCACGCAGTAACCGGCGCAGCTCATCGTGAATTCTTCCACCGCCTTGTTGAACCTTGCCTCCGTGGTGTTGTATTCATGTAGCCATACTGTACAAAAAATATGTAAAACGTCAAACAAATACGAAAGTTTCTCTTTGAAATTTCAAGCTCGCATGGTCATTACGATTAATATCAGGAACTCAAACATTTAAATATACATTGTAAATATCCCGTTTTGAATCGTAATTCTGTTTTTTGAAGTCTATGTATATTTTTACTCAAGTGATTTATAGACAAATTACGTCTAAAGTTGATATAAAAAGCTAGGTCATGAAACAAATATAATATGAGATGGGACAACTCACAGATGTGTTTCAACTTCATTCAATGGTAACTTATAATAAATCAATCTGAATATCAACATACGATCATTCCAAGCAACTTTGAACCCTAACGTGAGTTTTAATTCCGAGTTATTAATCCCGGAAATCATGCCTTAAGGGGGTGGAAGTTTGTATGGAAGAACGACGAGTTTTCGTAGCCGAAGTCGCGGGCAAAAGCTAGTCATCTATAACTTACGAAATAGATTGGCTTTGGAGATGGTAGAGGCGGCATTGAACAAGGCACGCTGCTTCTGTATGTTGGCGACCGTCTCCGCGTCTTCCACCACCTCGATCATGCCCACCGAGTTGTCCATCGATATGCAGTTGTAGGGGTTCAATCTGGAACAGACAATCGATAAGGTCAAACGGGGCTAAGACATCAATGCGGAGTATTGAGTCTTCAAGGACTGCACCACACTTCGCTATGCCTGCGCAAATGTTAGTATTGCATTTCTTTCTTTGATATAGCAAAAGAAAGGGAGGCGGATACGCAACGCGAACACGCACGGCGAAGTGTGGCGCCGGCATCAAAAATTAAACAGAAACACATATTCCTTTCCACCGCTTTGTCAAATACAAGCGCTTTCACTCAACACGCCATGATGTGGGGACGTCGTGACGGATATCTGCGTCGTTGGCGTCGAACCAATGGTGCGCATATACGTCGTTGGCTTCGAAAGGGTTAATGTTTTTGAACTACGGTTTTTAAAATATCGGGCTAAAGTAGAGTAAGTATCATTGCCAGGCCATAATTACAAGACCATCAACTAGTATAGTAACGAACTCCCCTAAGGAGTCGTTCGGCATGTGAACAAAGTAATTAAAAACGCGTTAGAGAAGTTCTTGGCGCACGCAGAAGTTCTCCACGCAGTTGATATTACAGAAAACTTTATATATGTGACAGGGAGCTCTCTGTCCAGCGACTCTACAACCTACCTCTCTGTACCTACCTATTAACTAGGATAATACTATTTATTTTATAACAATCAATGTATTCCTATGCCATGTTTGGTGTATACAGTAAATGACATTATGCGTAATAAATAAATAATGCTCACCGGAAGTCGTAGCCCTCGTTCTTCCACAGCCGGTCCATGATGCGGAGCATCTGCAGCGTGAACATATCCTGTCGCAGATCATCGCCGATTTTGAGTATTATGCGGATATCCGGTCCGCACGGTTCTATGTTCTCGAATTCTAGTAGGAGCGGCCGCATCTTGCTGTCCATTACCTTACATCGCTCCGGTCTGAAAACGAGATTACGTTTTAAAACTGAGAATAAACTTTTTAACGCCACGACCAAACTGTGGAAATTCTAACTTCTACTTCTTCCAAGAGAAATGAATACAACAGTGCGTAGTTCCGAGTAGACACCAGATGTTTTACTGTCTGTGGCGTTGATATATTTATGCCTTGTCGATTACTAACTTGTCATCGTGCGTAAACGTTTAAGGTTTCAGCAAAAATGTATTTCGAAAAAAATGTGAATAGAAAGATTAAGATATCTAAGCACCAAATGCTTGTGGAAGCGACCTTTTAAACTCCAAAGAACCGAAACTTGAGTTGTAATGTCCATGCTATACAGAGAGACTTCTAAATCGTGATACAAAATCGGATTTTTTGGCACGGGTAAAAAAAAAGCTGCTTCTTCATACTTTTCTATTAGTCGATTAAAGACCTTTTCCCATAGTAAAAGTGGTTCAGAATCATGAATAGAATCAGATTTTGTTATTTTGTATAACGATTTCGAAATCAGCCTGTATATCTATCGACTCACTTGACTTCTTTGCACACGAAACTGGGGTTAAGCGGCGAGACGAATCTGCACAGCGTTTCCTTGCAGTGGTCCTCTTTCAACAGTGAAAGTATTTCGGAGCGTGCCTTCTTGATCTCTGTCTTTTTGCGCGCCAACGTACTCACCCCTGTAAATATATGGATTCACTGTTTCATAATATTTATCATATGTGATAATCCACATCGAAAGGGACCTTATGGCGGCAGGCGCTTACGTTGCATCTATTCACTATTGTATTGGAACAGCGGCAATAAAGGTGTAAGTGCCGATGCCGGCCGCCATAAGGTCCCTTTCAATATGGATTATCACATATGTACAAAATATGTATATATGGTGATATTTTACAAGTACCTAGTTATAACAATTACTATGGAAAAGATGTAGAAAGTACTTAATTATCAAAATTTATAACGACTTACCTTCAGATATAAAAAAAAACAAGTGCATCACAAAGAAATTATTTAAGACGAAAGTTAGTACCGTAGTAGGGTTAGTGTGTGTGCTTCTACGTACATTTGAGTTTATCCAAGCATGTGATCTGTCGCAATAGCGTATCGACATGATCTTGACTCCCGCGGCAGTAGGCCTCCAATACCAATCCGAACCTAATCGACACTGATGCCACGTGCATCTCGGATCTGGAAAAGATGTGTTCAGTTACTAAATACTCTAACGGGGTCCGTGGAATGTAAGGTTATGATAGTGCACGACCATAGGAATGTACAACTCGGGAATACGCGTCCCATGTACACGAGGTCCCGGGCTGGACAGACATGAGCCCATTGTAACGAAACTTCACTGGGTATTTGAAACGTTGTTGTACACGGTGTATGTTTGTCTATCTCATTCTCCCATTTTCCACTCAATTCCTTAATGGTTCGAAAGAGAGCTCTCAAAATGACATTAGGGTTTTCGGATATTACTACGGGTATCGGCGATGACACGCGAATGAGAAACTGATAATGCTTTCTAACTCACCAAACTATAAGGCGCAAAAAGTTAAATAAAACATAACCATCAATTTAAAATAACCTAACTTAAATGGTATTATTATGCTTAATATGTGATTGATAACTTTATTGTAATTTGTCATTTTTATTTTTTAATAAAGTCATAATCGTAATAAAATGGAAACAGAATGTTTTGAATTCCTCGAACTATAATAGAGAATATCACAAAATAGTAAAACATTTTCCGCTAGATGTCGCTGTTACCCCCGCTGCATCGCACAAGCGTTTGTTTCCCGTAGTTTCTATAAGAGGTTTACATTACGTCAGCGAGTTAAAAAGGGTGTTTGCCGCTTCGATGGCACGTCTGCCGGCAACGGCAGGCGGGGTATGGTTATCAAGACATACCCAACACATAATTTTTATCACGGAGAGGCAGTTGGCTACCTCTAAGTACCGGCGCCTCCTCTATAATCAGCTTGTACTGTTTTTCTGAGTCAGCAGACCGCACAGCCGCTTTTGTTCCTAGTACAATATATATTATGTAATACTACTTTTTAGTTATAGTATTATTTTAGTCCATGAGTAACTACCGTCTTCAGTTCCTGTCGTAAAAATTGTAATAAGGAACAACTGGGTATGGTTTAGTTATGGCGGTTTTAAACAAAATTGTAAGGAAAGCTTTGGCATGTCTTTGTGACAGGCTGCTTTTCATCTAATAGAATCAATAATATCTGTCCTTTTGTTTATTATTTCCTATTCCCGTTTCCCTATCTTTTATTTCTATAACTTACTATTGGTTAATCAGTGCAAAGCCACATTTAAAACAATTCAAACTATTAACAGAGTGGATAACTTACAGTCCCTGGAAGCAGTCGCTTAAGTTATAAAATCTAAGGAAATGACAGGTGCCAGACTAACTTCTTACCTGCCAGGGGCTGTAGGCAATCTAATTCCCCTGTTGTACTAGTAGACTGTTTGTTTGCTTTGTTTGTGTTATTATAAATTTTAATATCTAGAGCCTTACTTAAGTTCATTACCTATACTGAACTTACTAACGCTCATTCCCTACCGTGGGTTAGGGAACATACCCAAACTACGTGACCAATTTATTTGCGTTTTTTACCCCCCTCCCCCCCTAGGTGACCAAGCGTAGTATGTGCCAAGACCTCCCCCCTAGTTTTCACGTAGTATATTTTATAAAAATTTTTTGCGGAAAGTTGAAAAAATAATGGCTTTTCTTTGTATTTTCTCATACGGCCCCTAAAAATGCATACTTCGAGAGTGCAAGCGTGGTAAAGCGTAGCTATTCGATTGTAATTGTATTTAGTAAAAAATATATCAAGAAGAAACAGTACATTGCGCACCAAGGGCGGTTAAAAAAGGATTACAATCAAGTGCCTATAAATGTAATTTTGTTAAGTTTATTGGCTTGAATCTGCCATCCCTTTTTCCGCCCTTCACAATGATTTTGATCATATTTGCGGGGAAAGAAATAAAATCAAAATACAGGAAACACAATGAACTATTTATTAAATTAATTATTAAATGTCTTCAATAAAACGTTTCCAGAGTCGATGCACTCAGAAACGTTATGTATAACGGGGGCGGTGGTTTCTGAAGAAAGAGGGGTGATGGGGTTAAACCGTGGCGCGTGAGTCCGCTTCAATTAGAATGTTTCTCAAAAGTATTCTACCAGCTACGTGACAAGAAACCGACCCCCCCCCCCGGTGACCAAGAGTGGTACTTAGACGACCCTAAACGGGTCACGTAGTTTGGGTATGTTCTCTTATCCAGAGAGCCGCTAGCTTTTCAGCATTAAAAAATAGTAGATGGTTAACCAAGGGTTGAAAGTGACCCATTCCACCCGAGATATTTCAAGGGTGAAATGGGTGCTTTCACCCGAGTTATACACTCTACTTTTCATCTACTATGAGAAAATAATGCGAAATAAAAGTAAATGATATTTTAAGGTATCGCTGCAGCAACCAGCAGCGGGCGCCGCGGCCCGCCCCCGGCTCACAGAACTTCAAAAAAATACTTTATGTCACACCTGGCCATAAAGTGGCAATTACCGCACGCTCCGCGCGCGGAAAATCCCACTTCCTGGCCAGGGGGTCACATAAAATTTTGTACTTACCTCGGGCGGTAATTATGAAAGCCTCAGATCGCATAATTATCGCCCTTGCCTTCGGCTCGGGCGTCAAATACCTGCGATCTGAGACATTCTTTGTTTTACCGCCCTTGGTAAGTAATGTACTATTCCACCCTACGGTCGGAAAAGCGACTTTCAACCCGGGTATCCACTTATGAAAAGCGAACATTCCGAATAGGAGAGATGAAAAAGTAATTTATACTAACCTCAAATGCCAGAACAGGTAATGTCCGATAGTCATGTTGTTGAAGGCGCGCTGCAGTAGGAACAACGCGAGGTCGCACATCAGGTACGACTCGTGTTTCAAAGCCTGGACCAGTTGTAGCAGGTATAGGAGGACCTCCTCGTCGCTGTCGGAGAAATGCGGTTAAATTAGTACAATTATACTCAATATTTTAAATTTCAAACGAACAATCGTGAAAATTTAAAGGTTACTTAAATAATTGAGATTACACCCTTAGAATTTTGAATGGAGAGCAATAATGTAATACTGCAATTCTGTTCGCAATGTAGTGTCAGAAAAACAGCACAGTGTCTAGAAAGATCGAATTTAATGACGACTTGATGGTCAACAGATGTAATCTGCATCCCGTTCGTTTATACTAATCGATTCACATTGCCTTTAAATCCTCTGACTCTAACGCGTTTTGAGCAAATTACTGGAAAAGTTTACTTTTGGCATTCACAGCTAAATCACAAATATACTGTGATTCACAAATATAGAAAGTGTTCCAGTTTTTAATATACGCGCCGTTTTATTTTGAAAATTTGTATTTCTCCCATACACGCATACAACAAAAATCTGACTTAAAATTGTTGTCTCATTTTTGTGGGTTATTGTAATTTTACAGTAGCGGTAGGTACTAAGGAAGTTTTTGAATTTAATTTCAGTTTGTTCTGACGCTTTTTTTATTACTTCTTGTATTCACATGATATTCCGGTGCGATTTTTTCCCATACATTTCCAAAGAAACTGAAGAAAATAAAAATGATTTTTATCCGATTCTGATCGCTCGAAATAACTTCGGTGAAGAGGATTATGATTTTTCTTTTAATTTCTATGTAAATATACATTAACTACATGCGAAAATAAAATAAGCAAGTGGATTACTAATAAATACATAGACCTACACGTTCTTTTAGCGTAATAGCGAAGGAATATTGTGCTAGAGATACTGTACTCACGTCATTTTCGCCAAGCACTTGACCGCGAAGCTCCTAACAGACGAGTCAGCGTACGCGTAGTCGAGTAACTCGAGCGCCGACTCGACCGGTAACATGGGCCAGTCGGACATCATGTGAGCCACGCTGGCAGAGTCCGCTTGCTCGCCCCATTCCACGCAAGCCAGTAGCTTAGGCAGTAGCTGGGGTGCCGTGTCGCGGAAGTATTTTCTTGGGAGTAAATAGTTTGATCACAAACACAGAATTAAATTTCAATCAAGGAAGACAGACGAAACTTAATACAGTAACACCTTCCACAGTGACAGTGTTAAGGGTCGGTTGCATCAACATACAATCACAGACCGCTCATCGTCAAATATGGCGCCGGCAGCTGTCATCCCATAGAAACTTGTCAAACTTTCCATACAATCAGATTTTAACGAACACCGCTTACGATTGCAGACGTTTTGGTGCAACCCACCCTAAAACAAAGCTACGGCAACCATGCTGTACGCAATCAAAAGCGTACTAATTTTCGGTTTCTCATTGATAGCACGATATATTTATATATCTATATGGTAATTCATTAATTATACAATATATATATACATATCTTTAAACGAGTTATTCTTGTGAATTATTTATTTCAGGGATTTCGAATATCTTAACGAATTTGATATCATTTGCTCGCATTTTTTGTGATTTGATGTGATTAGGCTCGGTCTCCCAGGTAATAAACCATCTATGTTTTAATGTTTTTAATGTTTTAATGTTTATTTGGGCAAACAACGGTACAAATAATACTTAAAATTATAACTTACACTATATAGATACATCGACCAGTAAAGCTGCCACTACTATGTAATACATCTAGATTATTGACATACTAGATCTAAATTATATCTATAAACCAGAAATTCTTCTATATTTATTCATTAATTTCGGGGATCTCGGAAACGGCTCTAACGATTTTGATGTCATTTGCTGTGGGGGTGGCGGTTTGCGAACAATCGATCTAGATAGGTCTCATTCCGGGGAAAACGCCTAGCAAAGCTCGGTCCACCAGATATAGTAGAGGAACAAAAAAGGCTGCGAATTTCCGACTTCATCAAAAAGTGACGAACATTTCAGTCCGCGACTTGTCTACCTGATAATGCTACATACCTGGAAGCCCATATATGTTTCTTCTCCAGTTCATGCATCTCGTAGAGCGGGTCCTTGTACAGTGGCGTGTCGAAATCGCGCGTCAACCGCGCGACTACTTCAGGCGAGCCGTTCTCAGGAAACTCGGCGCGCTCCATCACTTTTTCGGGCGGTGGGAACATTATTTGCTTGGAACAGTCGTAGCTGGAACAGAAAAATAATAATGTAGAAAGGCACGTACAGACGTAAATCTATTGCTTCAATTCTCGAAACTAAGTAACGGACCCCGGGCATCCTTCAGGATGCAACTGTGCTGGGATAACGCTAGGATGATGATTGGGGCAGGTAGAAACGTGTAAAGACAATTAGACGATAATATCTGAGAAAAGCACTTTGTTGGTTTAACGCGCTAAACTTCACTTTGCGCCTTGACTCTAGAAGTTCATAGACGGGTTCGATAAGGATGAGTTCTTAGCCAACTGGCATACCACACCACGGCCATAGCCCACGCTATGAAATGGTCACCGCCGGCCATGACGACCCCTTTCACAGAGTCCTTTACACAGTCTGTAGACTCCTGATATAAAGACAGCCAATCAATATGTATCCTATGACTTGATAGTCATACACTAACTCTGAGAAACACAGTTGTTGCTTGAACGCACTTAAGCCCTCTTTGCACCTTACCTGGTGGTGCTTTGATCCTCGCTACGAGTCTCACTGGCGATAATGATGACCTCTTAGTCAAATTTTACGACAGGCGCGAAATAACGGCACTATTCTTTACCGAACCCACATTTTACGTCAATCACTCTGAGAAGCGCACTTGCAGCGCGGCGCACGAGTTAGTGCGGAGCAGGTTCTTGTCGTCGACCACCATTCACCGTGTCCCACGCGTGGTCTACCTGTGTTATAAAGATACTCACTCTGAGAAGCGCACTTGCAGCGCGGCGCACGAGTTAGTGCGGAGCAGGTTCATGTCGTCGACCACCATTCACCGTGTCCCACGCGTGGTCTACCTGTGTTATAAAGACACTCACTCTGAGAAGCGCACGTGCAGCGCGGCGCACGAGTTAGTGCGGAGCAGGTTCTTGTCGTCGACCACCATTCACCGTGTCCCACGCGTGGTCTACCTGTGTTATAAAGACACTCACTCTGAGAAGCGCACTTGCAGCGCGGCGCACGAGTTAGTGCGGAGCAGGTTCTTGTCGTCGACCACCATTCACCGTGTCCCACGCGTGGTCTACCTGTGTTATAAAGACACTCACTCTGAGAAGCGCACTTGCAGCGCGGCGCACGAGTCCGTGTTGGGGTTGTAGACGACGGTCCCGAGCGGGTGCAGAAGCATGTTGTCGTCTTGCGTCTCGTCGGCCACGTGCGTCCACATGAACAGCGTCACGCCGTCAGTGCGGAGCAAGTTCTTGTAATCGAATATCATAGTGTTCACCCACGCTAATTTGTTGATGTCGTCCTATGGAAATTTAAAGGGTTAGATAGGTAGGTATACGATATACCAGATTACGATGAGGACATGTAAAAGTTTAACGATCATTTGTGAGAAGGATACTAAAAGGGTCATGGTGGTGATTTATTAATTCGAACTGACGAGGTAACTTTTATAACGATTCCACATTAAAGCATATAACGCTCTCGCACTTATATGCCTGTTAGAACGTGGCATGACATATTTTTTAATACTGTTCTTCAGTGTACGTCTAAAGGCATTAATTAGCACCATGATACACTAATAAAAGTTCCTCTGTACAGTCAGGCGCCATTGTAGTCTCTTTAGCGATAAAACCGCCTGTTGTCTATCTCTACTTATATCGCTATGTTATGTTTCTGAACTGCTTTGTATTTTGTTTTTGTGTGCCAAAAGTATTTGTATTGTATTGTAGTCTTCTGTGGATAAAGCACAGAAACGTACTAATTATTACTAACCTTGGTATCTTTTTTCCCCTTTTTACTTTTATTACTCTTGTATACCTCCGATGTGGAGTATATAACGAAGCAGAGGCGCGCCATACGCGGTATGTTCAGCACTTTGATGGGAAACGTGAGTTCTTGGTCCCAGCGCGCGACGCCCTCGTTCGAAACTGGCGCCGTTGTGGTCTTCTGTGGCTCACAGATGGGCCTGCCGCCGTGGAAGATGCCCGCTTGGCATACCACCTGACGAATACGACTTTTGTTAAATATCAAGTACCGATGCCGACAGTGAAGTAAGTGACATAATATAACCATATTCCGTTCAGTGACGTGTACAGTCAACTATAAACATATGTATGTTTTTTTAATAATAATAATAATAATAATAATACGTGGTGTATCCCTTGCATTTCATTAAAGTGTCAAAAGGGCCTCTACGTGTTGGCTATGTGGTACTCGTTTGGTACTTCGGTGCCTCGGTACTTCGGCTCCGCGCACGCCTCCCAAAGGTCCGGGATACCATTGTCCCGTGAACGGGAAAGACATACAAATAATAATAATTTATTTGCCAAACATCATGTACATTATGAAGGTGTTTTTACATACAGGGGGTCTCAATAATGTAACAGGACTATGGCTTTATAAGCCGGGCCTAATAAAGCGATGGGAATGCGCGGTTGGATAGTAGCCTGGGGAAAATCCAGGGGCAACCTCCGACACGACCACGCGGGTGGTTTTCTACACTGGAATACTCTATACCCCTTATTCATAAAACTTATAAAACCTCTGCTAACTAAAATGTCCTTTGTCCCATTATCACAAACGTAAATGTCAAAGTGACAAATAAGGACAAACAAACTTTAGCAGTTAGTTCATTAATATAGGTTTGATAGACGGTTAGTGAGTTTGTGCCTAAATAGGAGAGATACATCTATCAATATTATCATTTATTTAAGTAAGGACCTATAGCAATGTTACAGTTGATACATCTCTTTGTAGTCGTCTATTCTGTACACATAAATATTTATTTGCTTATGCTGCAATTATTTGCTTTTTGGTTCATCATGACATTCTGCCACTACGATTATTAAAAAAATAAAATAAACGATGTTTGCTATATGTTTCTGTTTTATTTATATAAAGTAGACATGAACATAATAAATAACACATTATTAACACAGTCGAATAATTTTAATTGCAAATTTAACTACAAAAATATACATTTAAAATATTTCATCTAAATATTAGTGGTTAAAATGTCTACTCAAACCGTGAAGGTATTTTTTTAATCATTTTGGAGGCAAATTCATTTTTTTTTCATTCTCTAATTGGTTTTGTGCGTTGTTCAAATCTTTACCTATTTAAATATGAGTTTCGACGCCGATAACAACAGAGGCTACCGCGAAACGAAAACGAGCCAAGTTCGAATATCTCCCTCTCTGTCGCACTTGCAAATTCGTGGAAATTCGAACTTCGTTCGTTTTCGGTTCGCGGTAGCCCCTCAGCGATGAAGAAAAGAGGTTATAGTTTTTGACAATTAGAGAACAAGAGCGCGTTGCGTGCGATAGAAAGAAATGGCCACGTTTAGGCACGTTTGGCATATGTAAACGGGGGTTTGTTAACGGTGGGCCTTCTGTACTTGTACTATTACTTATTCTGTGCCTCCGCAAACTGCGCAAGTCATGACATAGCACAGTGGAAAGTCAGTAAAATTGCAAAGCTTGATGTAGTTTTGGTTTTTAATATGGCAAATAGTATGGTATGGATCAGTTTAGGTAGTATTAATCCAAATTTGCAACCTCGAAAAATTTGAAGTTGCTGAGCACCACGCGAAAAACTGCGAATATAATATGCGAATTTTTTGTTCACTTAATAATATTTGAATTTTAAATGAATGTTCTAAAAATTAATAGTTTATGACTTTTCATATACTGCGATGCTTGGAGATTTTAGCCTTTTTAGTGTCATTTTCAACTGGGTTAACACTTACCTCAACGAGTTTGTTGGTGTCCACGTTGAGACCTCCTACACTCTGCACTGTACACGTGTAATTCTGTTCGACGCTCCACGAGTATAGGAATTCTTCTTGGCCTCGCCTCCTCATTGTGCCCGAGGGAGGCTCGGAGGCCAATCTCCCTCTGGATTCAATTAGGTACTGGGAGTCGCATACTGCAATAAAGATAATACTTGTTTAGTAGACTACTAATAAGTGCCAGTAATTTTCTAATAGTTGAACAGGAAACTATCTCATCCCTTCATGCGACATAGGGTGATTGTTCCAAATTACCTATATCTGTGATTGATCGCGCAGCAGGAAGAAAATAATTCCACAACTGGTAAAGTACGTTAAATTTTAATTTAGTGAACCACTTGTAGTAAGCGATTTTGAAACATAGTCGCTGCGGATTATTATAAGCACTACAAGGCAATAGAGCCCTTTTACGTACATTATTTCTTGTTTACGTGTTATGGCACAAAAGTGTTTACCATTTAACCTACCAACCCAGAGGGACAACTAGACCTTGTTAGGATTAGACCGGTTTCGTCGCAATATTATCGTTCACCGAAAAGCTGGCGTGGATGTAACAATCGATTGAAATAAAAACGTTTTTAATTTACTTTGTGCGCTTTCCAACATTCAAGTCTTTGTTGATATGTTTGGTAGCTCCACTATCCATATACCAATTAATGGGTTGATTAGTTATAGGTCGATAAACGATTATTATACATTCGTGTAGCATAATTAGACATTACAAATCCGTGACCTAATTCGAACAACTTATCAAAGTTATATCTGCACCGACTATATGAAATGTATGCTTTATTTTTCGTTTAAAAAACCCTAGAAGCAAATTTGGATAATGTATGATGATCAAAAACTAAGCGTTTTTAATATTTTTTATTTTTACTTGCCGAACACACAAGCGCCAGAAATAGGCTTTCAAACTTTGAAAGTGTACACTAGAAATTGAACACCACCAATTATTAACCTATTTATTAACTTTTCACTCAAGCTGCATCTTTCATGATACAGTACGTACTGGCCACATCAGAAATAAAACAAAAAAAAGATATTCAAGTCATCGTTCCCATGTGCAAGCCTCTGCTAATGGGGTTCTGATAACTCATTACATCAAGGTTCGCGGTCGCGCTAAACTCGATTCCATTCAGTCGGTAGCAGCTGGCCGGCGGGGACGCGCGGTCGCGCCATTCATCATGTCCCGCGTACTACTACTCGCGATTCTAGCGGCCCTACACGAAACCAGTGCACTAAACATACTAGCTATCGTGTCCGTACCCATCCCTGGCCACTACATGGCCCTACAAACTCTATTCCGTGAACTAGCCCACAGGGGGCATAAAGTAACAGTCATGAACAACTTCCCAGACAAACGACCGACGCCAGGGCTCGAGTTCATCGACCTCGACGCGTATATACCGGGCGCCGCTACCACCGCCACTTTTGAATACTATGAAAGCTTAAGTTCATGGTACGTGCATCTTTATAACTTGTACGTGCATTTCAAATTGAGTCCTGGCAGCGTTGCTAAAGATTGCGAGAATCTTTTGACTCACAGGAAGGTGAAGGAGAATGTCGATAAAGGAATCAAGTATGATGTGATATTTGTGGAGCAGTTTATGAGCGATTGCGGCTTGGCGTATGCGGCAACGATGTACGATGCACCAATCATAGGGATAACCTCACACGTATTGCTACCTCTGAGTTACCCAAGGTTGGGGATCCCGTATGACGTCACAACAGATCCTTTCTACTTCTCAAACGCTGGAACTAAAGCATCACTAATACAAAGGGTTGAAATAACTATAGCTAATTTCTTAATACACACGTATATGAAATGGAGCTTAGAGAAAAGCTTAAGAGAGGCTTTTGCTAAACACCTTCCGGACGTTACAATGGATTTAGAGAAGATTTCAAAAGAAAGGATGGCTATGACGTTTTCATACCAGCATCATTCTATAACGGGTGGGCGGCTCTTGGCGCCTCAGGTTTTGGAAATAGCGGGTATTCATATTGAGAAGCCCAAGCCAGTGCCTAAGGTCAGTACAGTGAAAAAAATGAACAGTACAAATCTTAAGTATAAAACTCCCGTGAGTTTCAGACATCACTACATAGTATAAAACAAAGTCGCTTTCTCTGTCCCTATATCCCTATGTATGCTTAAATCTTTAAAACTACGCAACGGATTTTGATGCGGTTTTTTTAATAGATAGAGTGATTGAAGAGGAAGGTTTATATAATAACATCCATTAAATAGTGCACCCGTGCGAAGCCGGGGCTGATCGCTAGTATTGATATAAACGGGTCACTCACGTCTGTAAGGTCGAGTATAGCTCGACATTTTTTGGACCAATACGTTTATCGTTGCAGTCTACAATACTTATTATATGAAGTGTGACGATAGCAAATCACAAAGCCCCCTTTCTTGCTATGAGTGTCGTAAAAGCCAACTACGGGAACCAACCTGTCACTGCAAGAGCATTTTCTTCATCTTTTAATCTACAATTGCGTAAAGTAACACTGAAATTGAATTGGTACGCTCTGATAACCCCTTTTGGGAATACAGGCTTATGTATCTATTATGTTTAAAAACGATTAATCCTTCAATTCTAGGACATAGAAGAGTTCCTGAATTCCGCCGAACGCGGCGTCATCTACGTCAGCTTTGGGTCAATTCTAAAGCCACACACGATGACCGATCGCAAGCGAAAACAGTTCGTTGAAGCATTTGCGAGGATACCGCAGAAAGTAATATGGAGATGGGAAAATGAAAGTTTTCCTGAAAAAAGTAACGACATCTTTATAAGCAAGTGGCTACCGCAGTTAGATATTTTGTGTGAGTATATTTCTAAATTTAGAACATTAGGTTTTAGACGACCACAACTAAAGCGTATCCTTCCTGTCAAATATCCCCTTATGACCAGCAATTTTGCAATGCCGAGTTTCGCCGAAGTGAGTATCGGAACACGATATATGGGTAAACAACGCACCACACAGATATAGCAGGAAGCGACACGGTTATACATTAGATCTACAGACGGGGTGCCTGTCTCACTTCGTCGTTCTTGGGAAATTGTATAAAATTCTACAATAAAATTCCAAGACACATTACTGAACTTACGGATTCTAAATTTAAATCTGTTGTGAAACAGACACTTATTTCAAAAGCATATTATAAGATAAACGATTACATCATGGATAGGGATGTTTGGCAGTGATAGCGTCCCGCACAAGTAATCTAACACAGAAATATTTTGTCCTTAGTATTAAAAAATATGTATGTATGTTTATACTGTAGGTAGCATTTGAATGTTGTACTATTTTACTGTTATTTTATATACATAGTATATTGTTTTGAAAAAATGACACCTCGCCGAGTTTCTTACGCCGGTTCTTCTCGAGGCAGAGGTTTATTTTATGAACCGGTGGTAGTTTTTTGACATTCATAAGTGCATGTAACATGCCTAAGTTGAAGAATAAAAGATTTCATTTCATTTCACTCAAACACAGAACTACGACTACACGAAGCAAGTATATACATACTAGTCATTCATTATATAGTACCGAATGTACTATAACTCGTCTACAGGAAACTAATATATTACAACGAAAAACAATGGTTTTAGACTTCTTTAAATTTCACTATGACGATTGGTCTGGCCTACTGGTTAGTGACCATGCCTTTATAGCTGACAGCCTAAGTTCCGGTCCCTTTCAGGGCAAATATTTATGTGATGAACATGAATATTTGTTTTTGTTAAAATGGTTCATTAAATTCCAGGTCACCCGAAGATCCTAGGTTTTATAACCCACGGAGGCATGCTAAGCATGTCGGAGGCGGCTCACTGCGGCAAACCGTTGCTGACTGTACCTTTCTTCGGAGACCAGTACAGCAATGCTGCGTCGGCAAGAGAGAGTGGCTTGGGACTGACGCTGTTCTTTGACAAGATCGATAGCGATAATCTCGTGGAAGCTCTTAGGGAGTTAACTTCGGAGAAGTAAGTTGAATGTACTCAACTCTTTCATATGTCGCAAGCGTTTTGAGTTTGAAGCAGCTTAAAGGCATAGGCACAATACACAGAAAATGAAATGTCTTCTAGATGAGTGTATATTTTAATTGGTTTAACTCTATCCACCTATTAACATGATGATTGTTTCTTGCCAGGATGCAGTCCAACGCCAAGCGGATCTCACGACTCTGGCACGACCGGCCGCAACCGGTTATGGACAGCGCCATCTACTGGACAGAGTACGTCGCGCGACACCGCACCGCGCCACCACTTTTGCCCGCCAAGCTAACTGAGCGCACGTGGTTCAACACTACGCTAGTAGATGTCGCTTGCGTGATCATAGTTCTAATACTCTCTGTACTATTCCTAATCTACGCTAGTTTGAAATTTCTTTTGAAACTTATTTGGAGATTGTTTATGAGAATCATGTGTAAGAAACGAAAAAATGAATAGGTAATAAATGAATAGGTAATAAATAAATTGGTTGAAATAACTATTGTTTTTCAATTCGGTAACGCACTGTAGTAAACAGGAAAACCAGCGAGATCAAATGCGTAACTGGTGAATACCGCAATATGGTTATTTTTATAATAGTTTTTGTCGATTGTAATTTTTGAGGACAATGTTTGAATTTTTATAGCGAACCTAAATGAAAGCCTTTAACTACTATTACTGTAGTAAATAGTTAACCTTATTAGCGACAAACTTTGCGTGTCCTAATAGGAATTTTATATTAATAATTAGCTATTTTAGGAGCCTTAAACACATCAACATACTACAAAATTTATAGAGGCCCTCAGTCATCACAAATTCTACCTATATTTTTTTACAATAGCTAAATAGGTATATAATTAAATACATAAAAAATATCAGTATTATCAGTTTTTCGTTTACATATCTTAAACTCAACACATTTCGTGTACCACATAGCATAACAAAGTTGAAGAGCATTAATTTTCCTAAAAGTTCGTTGTTGAACAGACTCAATGGCCCAATATGTAGGTAAAAAGTACATAACGACTGGTATTGTTTTTAAATGAACTCACCTGACAACGACAGCTTATCCGTGTTGACTATCATCACATTCGGCACCTCATCTCTTGACAAAGTCTCTTGGATATAGAGGAACTGAATCAGCGGGTGATCTCCTAACAAATATTCTTCGCGCCCACACACTTTGAGCACGTATTTCCGATAGTTGTCGTGGTTGGAATGCCGCAGTGTTACGGAGTTGACTTTCCTCTTCAGTATGTATTCTATGTGCTGTTGAGGAGTGGTCGTCGCTGGCGGCTTGGTTGTAAAGCCGCACTGAAAGAGAAAGATGACATTAATATCTGGATTAGATGCACACGCATTGTAAGGGGTATGAAAACGGAGACCACGTTGCGGATGTAACTCTGAGATTTCTAAAAACAGTACACGAACAATTAAATTTTTCGTATCTCAATGAATAACTGTTGAATATTGTGTTGTAATTCAATTATAAAAAATAGGGCAGTTCAAAACTGATGCATTAATTAATAGCTTTTTCCCGCGGCTTCGCCCGCGTACTAAGCGTAATTTTTAACCGTCAACAAAAAACGAGGTTCTCAGTTTGACCCGTATGTTTGTATGTATGGATGTCATTTTCGTAATCATCTCCCCGAGGAACCTCGAAGATGACACCCATATCGATTTTTAAGAAAAATAAATATCCACCGTTTCGGATTTGTAAATGGATGTCATTTTCGTATTTGACACCCCGAGGAACGTCAACGGTGACACCCACATCGATTAAAAATAAATAAATATCCGCCATCTTGGATTCGACAATGGATGTCATTTTCGTTATCGGCACCCCGAGGAACCACAAAGATGACGTGCCTATATCGTTTCTGAAGAAAAAGCAAATGTCCGCCATCTTAGATAATAGAAAATGCATTACACTCGGCACGCCGAGGAACCTCGAAGATGTACCCATATCGATAAATAATAAAAACATATGTCCGCCATGTTTGATTTGAAAATGCGTGTCATTTTCATAATCGGCACCCTGAGGAACCTCATATAGGAAGCTCGACAAAGACGATGATTATATTTTTGCCGCGTTGGGAACGTATATATATGACTCTGACTGTATTATGTCGAGTGTAAAGCCTTATTTACACACGTACGAGGCTCGCATGCGAGTTTCATTTCATTGCAGGTATCCCAATAGCAGTGAATATAAAACAGGCTTCATGCGAAAAAGCATATTAGGAATGGCTCCAAAAATGTATAATTAAATCCCAAACTGCATAATAACACTTAAGCTTAGTAAATTTAAGAAAGAACTAAACCCATATTTCATAAAATGATTTTTTTGATAACAATGATTACATATCTTTGTACTAATCGAATGCTACGGGATTAATTATTTGCTTATTATTGATATTAAAAATTGATGATATAATGTAAGGTAAATGATGTATTTTACCAAATTCAAGTATTAATAACTAGACTCTAAATAATATTTGTATGCCAAGAGGCAAAACACGGAGTTCTGGCGGTACTATATTCTATTTAAGACCTTAATGTTACCACTTGTAAGAGAGGTAGGGCACAGCAAAATGTCATCTTGCTCGAATTTGGAGCAGCCCAACTGGGGAAGTACCTCCGCCTTGCTGAAGACCACAGCCATAATAACATTATCTACTATACAAGTATGTAGTGTTGTGGTCTTGGAGGTGAGCAAGGTTGCCAGAGCTCCCGAGGATGCACTGTGTTGAGAGCGAGGGACCAAAATGTGTCCCTTCTGTTGTCAACACAGTGCATCCTCAAATTTTATAAAGGGTCGGCAACGCGCACGTGACTCCTTTGGAGCTGCGGGCGTCTATAGGCTGCGGCGGCCGCTTACCATCAGGTGGACCGTAAGCTTGTTTGCCACCGGCGTTGTATAAAAAAAAAAACTTGTGTTTTACAAATTAAAAGTAATCTATTCTTTTCTATTCCCAAGTATAATGACGTCAATCGATATATCAAACCGCGCAATGTAGTTAAACTCGCATGCGAATCTCGTACGTGTCGCATATTAGGGCCTTAAGTCTATTTGAAACGTTGAAATGTACAATACGTATTAATTACTAATTTAGTAGGCAACACATAGCAACCTCCTCCAAACCTAAAGACACGTCAAAATCATGCCAACGTGACTAACGTCAAAAGCTGAATTATTTTATAATTTGATGTGATTATACTTGGCTTTGGTAATAATTGCCTATTTATTTCATCAGGCTCGAAAAGTGTGTAAATAATGTTGAAATCTCGTTTACGCATTACGTCGGCAGAAAAACTCAAAGCTGGGGTAAGAACAGATGTTTTTTATGGCATAAGGGTACGGCCACGTACAGACAGAACTTTTCTAAGCTCATAAGAATTTAAATTCGTCCCTTACTGGTTGATTTGCTAGATTCTACCTACACTAAATACCAAGGCTCTAGAACTAACATCATTATCATCATAAGAACAGAGACACCTCCTAAATTTCTTTCAACCACTTTATTTTACGTATGTTTTACATAACATAGTCAAAGCAATACTTTTCCATTTTGCGGCACTCGACTTGTAACTGAATTAATAAAGTTACATAGGTGTAAAATCACAGTCCTGAATTGGTCATAATTTGTGGGGATGTCACTTCCGTCTAGAAAAATCGATTATTTTGTTCCAAATTAAAATAGATTAAAAAATAATCGGTTTTTGAAGAAAAAATTATCTTTATTTATTTTTCCTATGTGGTCGGTTCCACGGTGATTATGATCATGCGATACACTCTTATCATGATCAGTATCACAAGAATGTTGACGTGTATTGCAGTAGCGTGATAATATCTGAGCAAATCCGGATATGTTGAAATCCGCGATACCTAAGGCTTCATTATTAGCTTTATTACTAGAAATGTCCTCATAATGCCCGGATCTTGTTAGGACTTTGTAGACGTCTAATATTCTCATGACCAAGGTGGTAGCTTACAATATTCTTTGATAAATATTGTTTGTTTTGTCTGAGTTGATCATATAGTACTTATTGTTTGTTTTGTCTGAGTTGGTTATAGCGTTATTTGCGCCGATTATTATTGATCTGACCTTATGTGTCATTTTACACGGCTGCTCAAGAAAGTATGTGAGTTTCTTTAATTCAGAAACGCCTTTATCGATTAAGATGAGTGATGCATCGTTAGAATTTATTAGGTATTACGTTATCCCGGCCAACATAACACAATAATTATCAGTCGTTTAAAATCCAATTATAAATTAGATGACAAATCAATGAAATTAGTTGTGCGAAGTTTATCCACGCCAATCCTTAGGCTCAGCTACAAAGTACGTCAGAGCCAACAGCTGAGAGCGAGCATGGAGCGGCCGATGAGGCGACTCGTGAAGAAACTGAAGAAGTCTTAGTTATGCCCGAATTTCAAGAGAGACGACTAAACCGATCCGAAGTCAGCGTGAGACTGAGCCTCCTTGGCAAGACCGCCGAGGGAGATGGGTGAGATACTTTTTTAACCATATACAAAAGAAGTGTGTACATTATACAATTGGGGCTTTGGTTGACTGATAGCCATCAGCAATTTTTTATCAAATGTTAAAATAGCTCCATTAGTACATGCGGTATGGAGCAGTAGATAAATTGCAACATATTTAAATATTACTAAATAACAAAAATAGGTTGAAGCGCGATTATATCAGAGTATGTTTGTTAGTTTTAAGTATTTGTAATGTGAGATTTTTTTACTTTTGTCCACTACCATATTCTCTACATGGCTAGATGTTTTTTTTATACACAACGACTTTGGCAAAGAACGCTTACGGTCTGCCAGATATGGTAAGCAGATACTTTTTTTTAACCTGACTGTGGCTTTATAGGCCTGGCCCAATAAAGCGATAGGAGTGCGCGGTTGGAGAGTAAACTGGGGAAAATCCAGGGGAAACGCACACGTGTGGTTTCGAACACTGGAATGCTTTAAGAGTTTGCGCTCCAGTGAGATTGGCTATCGCAGTACTTTTTTCCAGATTGATTTCGATACGCCAAAGATAAAACCAACGACTTAGGTCAGCGATTGCCTCCTGGAGGTATCGCTGGATAAAAATGTACTTACAATGAGTCGTAAAGAGCGCGGCATCGTCCGCGAACAACCCTAGTTGCACTTTAAGGTGCCTGGGAATGTCGTTCGTGAATAACGAATAGAGAGTGGGAGAGCACGGAGCCTTGCGGGACTCCGGCCCGGATGGGGTGTGGGTCCGAGTACGTTCCCTCTAGTCTGTATCGAAAGCTGCGATCCCTGAGAAAATCTCGTATAGTGAGTACGAGTCTATCAGGCATACCAAGATGATATAACTTGTATATCAGCCCGTTATGCCAGACTTTGTCGAAGGCTCCCTTTATTGTTTTATGTGCAGAGTGCAGACACTGAGGGCCACGTAGTCTCGGAATAACAATCCGGCCAGCCTCAACATGCCCGAGGTCACTCAAGTATTTCGACGCTTCATCTATCACTAAATGAAGTGCTACTTGAGATCTCAAAGAAAATCGTCCGTATGGAGGGCCATAGGTTTTGTTCATTTATCGTTTACGATCTTTCTCTTTCCCTCAGGTACACATACCTAAAGGCTACAATAACAAATCTAAATCTGACGGAAATCAGCGCAATCAGAAGCTTCAAGCACATTCAATTCCTTGACGTATCAAACAACCATCTACAACAAAAGGAACTACAAGTCATTTCGGGTCTACCTTCTCTTGTGCTTATTCAGGCCGACAAGAATCTACTCATCTCCGCTGCTTTGCCCAGAATGAAATACCTCCAAGTCATCATAATGAACGCAAACTATCTAAAATCGGTCAACGACGTGTATCAACCAGAACTGAGTACTTTAGAGGTAGCTGACAACAAGATCGATAAGATCAGTTTCAATAGCAAAATGCCGAGCATCAGATGCCTTGACTTTCGTCACAACTTGATTCAAGAAATAACTGATTTGAATTTTCCGAATCTAGACAGTTTGTATCTGGCGGGGAATAGGATTAAAAGTTTAGTTGGCGTCGAGAACCTCGTTAATTTAAGGATACTGCATGTCCGGGGCAATCCGATCGTGTTACTTAATGGCTTTAGTGAAGCTAATAATAAATTGGAGTATCTAAACCTGAGAGGCTGCAAAGTGCGAACGTTGATACAAGTGAAGAAGTTAAAGGTAATTAATTGAGACAGTTTTGCTCCCCTTTTTACCCTTTCCATACCTATGACTGTTTCTTTTTCGTGCATGCAGCAAAATAGTATTATTTTTATGGAGTACGCTTTCAAAGAAAGTCTAGTGTTATTTTTTTTGTCAATAATGTATGTATGTATGTAAAATTCTTTATTGTAAATGAGGAAAAATACAACACAAATTACAACAACAGTTGACATATATGTACAAAGGCGGGCTTATCCCTGTAAGGGATTTGTAACGACTGTGTGTACAGTTCAAATTCTTCAGTACTCAGTAGAATGCTCTCCAACACCGCGGGGGCTATGAGAATCGTACTACGACGCACGCACCGTCGATCCTTAAGAACACTGTGTTAAACGTTTCATATGACGTATAGCGTTATATACGATGTATATATTATAACTAGTGAAGAAGGTTCTGCGTTCTATTTTCAGGTTTTATCAAACCTGCAGACGCTGATAATGAAGGGCTGCCCATACATGGGGGGCACGGGGGAGGACGAGCCAGCGGGGGGCGAGGAAGACGACGCCGGGCTCCGTCTCGAGATCTTGGCCACGCTACTCCGTCTCAAGAGGATCAATAAGGGCACCGTCACTCCCGAGGAAAGGTTAGACACTGTCCTATTACTTACAATAATACAAATGTTTTCGTCACCAATGCAGTGAGCGTGCAGAACTTTAAAGGCCTGGCCGCACCAGGGACCGATACCGGTATTTTTAAAAAAACCCTCAATTAGCCCAATATTTTGGATTATTTTTTGCTCTTTACGTAGGGCTGAATCATGTATTTAGGTAACAACGTCGTATTATTAGATTGTCCCATTAAAAACGAAATAACGAATCGGTGACCGTAATAATACCGGTATTTTTCTATGGAGAAAATACCGGTATCCGATCCCTGGGCCGCACAGCATGCGCGATGCCAGCGGGACGCATTGAGCGCGCGAACGCTACGCAACGGAACGTACGGAAACAGGTTAGCGACGCCACACAGGCTGCGCGAAGCGAGCGGGACGTTATCATACATGGTGACGCGCAGCGGTCGCGCACACTGTGTGACCAAGCATAAGACTCATCTTTTTCAGCTAGTACTCATACTAGCTGAAAAACAGTGTGTTAGGCCTCATTTATGAAACAACGCGGAGTTCGTCGAACCGGGAAGGTTTGCGTGCGATTTCATGACGTAAAATCCACCTATTATAAATATAATCTATCCCATGTATATAAATTGTGTCAAAAATATTGTAAAGAGGAAAACGTATCCCCGACTTTTTAAATGTCATAAATACTGATATGCAATATCTATAATGTACGTTTAACATTTTGACCGTCAGTCATCTTATAGTTGACAAGATACAGTTTAAAATAAACCTTCATGCCTTGCCAAAAAAGTTTACTCTCTTATGCTGCGTACCACGCGCGTCTCAGTTAGTAGGCCTGTAATGTTTTCTGATGCTTTAGGACCGAAGCCAAAGAGCTGATGATGCAATGGTTGGAAGAAGGCAAAGAAGACGAAGAAGAGCTGCCCGAGGAAGCTGGCGGGGAAGAAAGTCAAGATGATTAATCACTATCAGCCCTATAATATGTATGTATACAGTCACGAGACTGATTCAGCTGAACGTATAAATATTTACTCGTACGACAAGAAATCCTAATCCTAATAATATTATAAACGTGAAAGTTTGTGCGGATGGATGTACGTTTGTACGTTCCGCTTAATTTCGAAAACTGAACGGATCTCTATGAAACTTTCCAGTATTGTAGCTTAGACATCAGAATAGGACATAGGCTACCTTTTATCCGCGGGTAACACCGCAGGGCGCTAGTAATTCATAATTGCGTTATAAATTGAATAAAAACATTAAATTTGTTATAGAAAAATACGAGTTGTCTGTGTTCAATATAGGTATTCCTCTGTTATAAAATTATATTTGTAGTCCCCAGCGTAATGGTAAGAAGGGATATTGTTTAAAGGTTTTGTGACCTAAGAAGTTCCTTGTCTATGCGCAAATCTTTGTCGCTGCCTCGGTCGATCGGTATCAGCCTCAAATTAATCGATTGACGATCGACATCGATCGAAATTTGAAACATATGATGATATTGATTACGTATAAGTCTATGTAATGTGGAGTCAAATAAACATTCCTTTAGCATTGAATGCCTGCTATAATAGATAAATCTCTAGTCGAGGCGGCATGAAAAGGCTTACAATAAACCAATAATAGTACTGAATCTACTTAAATATTGGTGCCTATAATAATGGAACATAAGAACTACAGTTATGTTGACAATTGGCATAGGTTCTAATAAATAGTTTCACGAGGGATATAACTCGCACTCATTAACAGAAATAAATTAAAATAAACTAATAAAAATGTCCCACAAATTTATTTTTATATTACGAATATGAATTGAACAAGTACCTAGTACAAGTATTTGGGTCAATCAACTTTTTCTTGTTGTTATTCTGTCCCGTCAGCGAGGAGACAACAGTAACCGAGTTTCTTAGAAAAATGTTTATAATATGGACTTCAAGCATGTTCAAGAGATGGCCCATATCCGAATGGATTTATGCTCATAGCTAAAACTCATGTTTGGTAGAAATAATGGTAGAATAATTTGGTAAAATTAAAAAATTACAGTTTTAAAGAGTGACTCAGGAGACGTAACCATGGTAACGAGCAACAAATAATAATTGATCCACCATTTAGCAATATTTTTTTTAGAATAAAACGAAATTTATTTTTAATTTGTTTATAACACAGGAAGGTTAAAAAACAGGCACCTGGCATGTCAGACTTCGCACATTTAGGGTTCCGAACCAATCAAGTTGGTTTTAATAGGAAAAATAAGGAAATTTCAACCAAAAAATCAAATTTATCAATGTATAAGTGTTCGTTGGTAAAATATACGTATTAGTAACCATTATCACCTAATTTCAAGTTCATAGGTCAATGGGAAGTTTAAAAATTCTTCGGATTTTTTTTGTGACAGACGACGGACGCGTGAGTGACAGCAATAGGGTCCCGTTTAGACCCTTCGGGTACGGAACCCTAATAAGTAAATAATAATAAAGATAATACGTAACTAGTAACTAACGAATAAATGTTTATTAGTCTATTTATACTGAAAATTTAACGTGTGACCGTTATCTTGTTCAGCCCTGATAAAAGTTAGATTCTCTTAGTATTCGGACGAGCGCTCAGTTTCCTAGTAAACACTTGTTTATATCAAACACGTAATGATAATGATTACAACATTATCTTTATTAATATTTTGTAGTAAACTATTTTATGTGTTTACAACATATATTTGAGGTACTTTATAGACGTGACATTGACAATGCCTTTAATACTCAAAACGAACACTCGAATTCATACAATCAGCATCATATAGTTAGTAGCATCCAAAGTAGCCAAGTATATCGTAACATGTCTTTATTGACGTAAAAGTAAGAATATGTAATATGTATGTTAGGATATATTTGGCTATTTTCATTGTTAGTAAATACTTAGTGGCTCTGTGAGGTGTAGACCTCGCGATTTTTTTACGTTAGGAATCGCTTCGCTCACTCGGTTAATAATATGACGATGGCTGTACGTGCAGTGCCGTTAAGTGTTCTCCAGCATTTATATTTCATACAATAAAGCACTCAAAAATATGTAACACACCCTAGCTCAATAATCAAACGCGTCAGAGATTTTCGTGCGCTTTGCTGTTTCATGAGTCAGGCGACTGTTGTATTGTAAAATATTAAATATTTTGTCAATCGATCACTGAATCAGTGGCTAGTAGGCCTGTTTCGCTTACCGGATCGGCTAACTCGACTAGCACGCACCTCCGTGGTGTCGATACACCCCATTGAACTAAGAACGAAAGAGAACAGAGTACTGAAAGTAACGCAATGTTTTTTTGTGTCAGTTGTTCCAGGTTGGGCCCTAAGTCACCCGGTGGTCCAGGATTCGCTTTGACGCCTAGTCCCAACATTTGCCGTAGGATCCTGTTTTAGGCCCCGGACTCGACGCCAGCGGGCAGCGGAGCGGCGAGTGGGGCGGCGCGAGTGACGCGATCAAAATGTATATACTTATGAGCCTGTTCTGGACGACAGCGGCGCGATTCGCCCCGCTGCCCGCTGCCTTACGAAAGCGAATGCCATATGACTATCCAACCCAGAGGGAAAAATACATCTCGGGATTATCCGGGCTTTCTCACGATGACTCATTAGCACTGTCTATTTAATGGTTATTTCTCCAGATGTAGTGTTCGTTTACGTTTTCCTTAACACTCTATTCCTGCTAATCACATTTTAAATTGTGTGTGTTTCCTCATAGCAATCATGATATCCCCATAGTGGGATATCCCATGTGTCAAGTTAGTACAATCCTAAATAACGCACTATATTATCTTGCATGAAATTTTGCCTTGGTGGTTTGATTTATGGAGATGCCTCGATTCTGTAAACAGCGCTCTTCTTTAAAAATGATATAAAGAATTATGAATTAACTAACCAACTCCAATAAACTGACAAGAGTGGTTGAAACTTACGGATCAAAATTATCATTTTTATTTGCCTCCTGCCTCCTTTTAACAAGGTTGGTGGACGTGTGAAGGCTGAAATAGACGTATCCAGTCAAGTTGCTGGTGCCTGTCTCGCGGGATGTCAGCGCTGGAAGTGTACTGGCGCCATGTAAATATAATTTTCACACCTGCTATTCAAAAAACAGTTATTGTTGCCTTCAAATGAGGGATCAAAGTTGTACTTTTCTTCCCTCATTTGAGGGCAACAATAAGTCTTTTCCTCACAGAAGATGTGAAAAGCAGTATGTGACACTGTGTATGCCTCTAATCCAGCCTTCAGTGACATGTATGTGACGAATGGCGGTAAAAGTACCTCAACCAGTATATTCTGATTTTATAAACAAACAACGCTTGAAATCAATGTCGTACTCTGTTTTGGAATTGGTAGATAAAGTCCAAATAGTGCAAATCACTTACATCTATATCAGCAACTTTGGTTGAAATGTAGAAGGAGTGATTGTTCAGGTGGCTGAGTAGCGTCTTCGGTGGGTGGGGGCTCTTGGCCAACCTTGGTGGGTGTTGGTACCGCAATCGCTCTAGTGGAGTCGCTCTCGATCGCTTTAATAGGCTCTCCTCGGCAATGTACCGGGTGCGCATCCGAAAGTAGTTCACTTCTGAACTTCTCAGGTTATCGAACTCGTTCAAACCTGAGGAAAAATCAGAAAATGTAAAAACAAAATCCTCAATGGCAAAAACAACTTTTAGTGTTATAAAAACCACTAAATAATAAAATCCAGTGCCTCTGCTTTCCTATTTTCCTTAGAACGCCGTAATGATGTTATGGTTATTCTTTTATATGCATACGTATGTCATCTAATTCCATCTGTATATAAGCATTATGTGCAATAAACGATTGAGTATTGACTATCTCTAAGATCTTATTTACAGTATAAACAAAATACATATATTAAATTATGGCGGCACAACCTTGATACATTTTGTACGAATTGGCGGGAACTGGCACACGTCCGAGTGGCGAAAAATAGGGGAGGCCTTTGCCCAGCAGTGGGACACTATATATAGGCAATAAAAAAAAAGATTACATTTGACTACTCCAAAAGACACAAGGCAAAAAAACCTCGAGCGCCATAGCAAATAACGATCATTCCAATACAAAGGTGCGTTCTGCGGAAAAGGGACAGAATATGCCCTCTTAAAACTTTGAAGACTTATAATTACGTAATTACTAATTATTATTTTTTTTGAGTCACTTTTTTCGAAATTTGATTAAGAATTTGATCCTTTTTCAAGCAAAATAGAAGTTACTGATTTTCTTATTTGGTGTCAACAACCCTGTTATGAACTTTTCCCATACCTATAATAAATATCTATTTCTGTACCAGCAATCCATCACCAATAAACGTAATATATTACTAGTAAGGAAAATACTAGCTACATATTATGTATTCATGGATACATGTGGGCAATGTACACTTTCACCTATGAGTAATCTCAATATGACAACAGGCAAACATGTCTACTAAACATTTCAAGTGTTTCTTGATAAATCATGCAAATTGCAACCTTCTCAACATGTAATAAGGTACAGAGCAACAGGAAGAACAAAGTAGTGATAATTGTTTTCTATATTGTTGTAGGTATACAAGTGCTAATAAATGGAGTAAAAGTGACACAAATAATCATTTAGCACTAATTTGTCACTTCCATGCTCTTTGTAGGCCAAAAAAAAGATACACACACACATATTACATGGGTTAGAAACCTAAACAGCATCTCAATTTTCAATGTCATTGTGTCTTTAGGACCATCCTCAAATTGAGTTATTCCTGACTGTTACCACTAAAGTGTTCTTGGTAACTACCTCTAGTGGTAACTGCTGGGAATTATCCATTCAATTAATTATTTTAGATAACATATGTATAGTCTCAAGCAGTGGCGATTTGCAGTCTTGGCTGCCATAGGCCCCAGGCCATAATAGGCGGGCTGTCAGTATATCAGTTTCAGGGGTACATTCAAGAATTAGGTCTGGTAGTGTTAACAGCCACTAGCTTATACGTTGTTTTTTTTAAGATTAGAAATTAGGTATACAAGGAAGCGGTTGTCGTAAACACACACATTGAATTCGCATGATTCGCATGAAAGATCAGAATAAGTGAGAGTTATTGACTATGACAAATTCCTTTTTTAAAACCTGAACCGACTTCTTACAATCTCTGCCTCTTTGGGTTTTTTTTTGTACTTTTAGATGAATGAAACGAAACGTAATTTATAAAATAATTGATGCCTTATCATTACAAAATACATGTTAATGTGTTGTATGTGTGTGTTATGTGTTGTGTGTGTGTGTGTGTGTGTTATGTGTGTGTGTGTATGTGTGTGTGTATTTTGAATAACAATATATAATGTAAGCATGAAACAATCGTTTTAATATTCATTGAGACTATTGGACACTTTACCGCAGAACGTGTCTTAGTGTTAGAACACTTACCCTTTCCTATCAGATGACTTATTTGCATATTAAGGAACTGTTCCCCAGGCCTCATAGACCGTTCCACGATCTTGAGCACTCCAAATGTGGGCTTGATGTCTCGGAGACGCTTGTTCTCGTCATTGACCTCCTCGAGAACTGCCAGCGAGTTCACAAATTGGAATACATAGTCTGATATCTCGTGCAGCATCCCAAATAAGGGATATCTCGCTGCTTTCATCCATAACTCCTAGAATACAAAGTTACCATTAATTTCATGTAATTATTGTACCCAATAAAAGGTTAAAACAAAGTACATATGTCACATAACATTAAAGTACAAAGGCGAACTTATCCCTATGAGGGATCTCTTCCAGCTAACCTTTGAAGGATTGAGTGGAAAGTGAGAGACAAAGTTACACTCTGTACATGTACAACTGTTTCAATAAGATAGCTAAAACCAAAATGAAATAAATACCCATAAAGAAGTATATAACGACTATACATATTATAAATACATACATGTTATAATAATTACATGTTAAGAGGCCTTACAAGTTTTAACATGTTTTGATTTCAAATTATGATAAAAGTATTGATAATACCAATAAAGTTATTGAAGAGAGGTAGGGCAAAATATCATCTGGCTTGAATTTGGAGCAGCCCAACTGGGGAAGTACCTCCGCCTTGCAGAAGATCACAGCCATAATAACTTTATTTACTATACAAGTATGTAGTGTTGTGTTTCTGGAGGTGAGCAAGGTTGCCAGAGCTCCCGAGGATGCACTGTGTTGAGAGCGAGGGACTTAAATGTGTTCCTTCTGCTGTCAACACAGTGCATCCTCAAATATTATAAAGGGTCGGCAACGCGCACGTGACTCCTTTGGAGTTGCGGGCGTCTATAGGCTGCGGTGGCCGCTTACCATCAGGTGGACCGTACGTTGTATTAAAAAAAAAGTTATTACAGGATATAATGAGTTTATTAAAGTTTTAGATAGTAACAGTATGATAGACTCCGATCTCGTCAGTAACATATACTTTCGGGTATATCCTAAACCAAGTCGCAGCCCTGCTCAGTTTCTAGTACCTGTAGCTTCCAACAATGTCACTCAAAATAGTCCTCTGGCACGTATGTCCACATCTTATAACAAAATATGTAAAGACGTTGATATTTTTCGTTTAAGTCTGAACTCATTCAAAAATAGCGTTAAAGATTGTCTCATAGTTAAGTAATTTACTAATACATGATCTCATTAAATTTAATTCTTATAATTTGTTATTAGCATGTCATTAGAAAGTTGTGCTTGGTTATTATTGAAATGTAAATTTAACACTTGTCTTATTAAGCTATTGTATATGTCTGAAATAATTTACATTTTGTTACCTTGCCTAAATAAATAAATAAATAAATAAATAAATAAATAAATAAATAAACAGAGCCATTTTTTGATTATATTGTGTCTAGTGGAATTGAAGCAGATGAAAACAGTTTTTAGCTTGAAAATGGTTGATTTGGAGTGAGGTTTGAAACAAAACAATACAAATACTCTTTATTGAATATATAAAAACTTTCTTATTCTTATTGCACACCTCAAAAAACAATACAAAAATATTTCTTAATTATTAATTAAGAATATTGTTGTCCAATCCAAAAAAATAAATGAATTGGGACCCTGGTAATCTGTCTGTCTGTCTTTCCGGCTGTATCTCATGAACCTTGATAGCTAGACAGTTGTAATTTTCACAGGTGTATTCCTATTGCCGCTATAATAACAAATACTCAAAAATAGGATAAAATATATATTTAAGAGGGCTTTTAGAATCAAAATCAATCAACATCATTACAAGTAATTTGTAAGAACAGTTGATGACAGGACAAAAAAATTGTCTTTTCAAAATCAGAACCATTACTGAACTTTCTGAATTGACTGTAAACCTACAGAAAGCAACTCTTGCTTTATAGATAGAAAGGTGATGCTCTTTATTATTTCAATATGGGAGTTGTTGATGAATTCATCATCCTATAATTACCCACTGCTGAATATAAGCATCTCTTCAAGTACCACTGTTAATGAATTAATTAAAATAAAAACTACAAAGAAAAATAAATGCATTTGCATCTGTAATACGAAATAATTATAAAAAATGTTTACTACACTACTGATAATATGATGACAGGATGTTTTCATAAATGCATGATAATGATAACTAAATACATTACACACTTGCATTATTAACAAATGTCTATCATTTTCAAAGGAAATTTAATGATCAATGTTTGATTCTACATTAGATAACAGTATCAGTGACGCCATTCTCACTAAAACATATTTTGCTACATTTTAAAGTAAAATGTAGGTAGGTATTTTGTTTACAAAGATTGTAATTACTCAATCCACACGCTCGAATCGAGTGCACAGACAAGTAAACAATGTGATCTACTTTCTAAAAATCACAGCCACTTATCTCTAGACATATTACTCCACAGTTTAACCTACTTAAACCGAACTCTAGATGCTCGGAAGCGGTCTTTGGGCGAGCGTGACTCACTCGGCGCCAACCAGGGTGCTCCCCCATACTAACCTCCTTCACATCATGCAGTGTTGCGTCCCAATTTGGTCGTATAGGAATGTAAACAGAGTTGGGCAGCAGACATGTCAAATCCACCAAATGGGACGGGGACGACGTCCAGTAGTCCCAGGTATACGGGCAGCTCGGTGCAGGAACCATTGTTTTGATTGATTACAGCCAAATTATCCAAATTACCCCCACGACATTTTAGAATCTTTCACCCGTAACACGCTCACATAGCGACCGGGTCGCTGCATTCAACTGAAAATATTACATCGAACACATTAGTCATTATTATTGAAACCGCCGCACTGTTGAATCATAGCGTTTCCTGGTATTTTTATGAGGGACAAATCGCCATTCGAAATGAAACTGTCAATGATTATTACACAAACAACATTGACACACAAATAACAGGCGTGATTATTATCATTACCTAAACATAAAACGTTTATATAATTTACGTATCCTTCAATTGTGAACTAAGAACCAAACAGTAATTAACTATGTTTTTGAGAAATTGTAAATAAGGATTACGTGCAACCAATAAACTATGTACAGTAGTAAATTGTTTATGGTTTTAATTTTTTATATTATTGCAAGTATTGGGAGCTAACGCACGTTGTTATGATTTACATTCAGCCAAAGTTCAAGTAGAACGCATCAATTCCTTATAGTAATCTCGAATAGTAAAAATATCGAATTTAATGAGAAAAATGTGTTACGCGATTGTAATTTATTATTATTTATCAAAATATTTAATTTCCTGATATTATTCTAACGAAATATTCAAAATGGTAACAAAGCGGTTTTTCATGAAGTCACAATAGATTATAACCTCAAACCTGACAGCACGAACGACATGACATTACCTATGTATGGTCTCGTGATTATGTTGAGCAATGCAATGTTTTTTACAACCATTTAAATTGAAGGAAAATGTTTGAACATTCTGTAAAAGTACCCAGAATTTACAAGGTCGCTGCTAATATTTTTAAGAAAGTTTCTACTGAAGGCGGTAGTGTTAAAACATTGTTGTACGACGACAAACTTCGTCACTTTGTGAGTATAAATTTGGCGTTATATATTTGTAGTTGTTGAAAATTGTGAGGAGTTTAACACGTGTAATGTTTGCAGAGAACTAATGTGCTTTATGCACTAATAACAGAAACAATCAAACATGCTGCTGATATCGACAAAATCTTTGAAAGCAGTAGCCTTATAACTAATGAACCTCGTCTTGATCCTTGGCTAGCGAAAGTGTTAACGGCCGAGTTATTGTTTGGCAAAAAGGCCCTCCCAGGGAAAAGCAAGCCCGAACAAACAATATTGTCATACAAAGAGAAATTCGAACAATACACTGCTGATCACCCTGAAGATTTGAAAACAGAAGGTAATATTCCTTTTTTTTATTTGCAGATTAATTAACATCAGTTATAAGCATCGACTATGGCGGATGCATCTAACGAGGGTCCACTTATCCCTAGGCAGACAAAACTAGCAGCACTGGCATTAGCTAATCTGTTTCTGTACAGTGTTGCTATGTTTACATTACCATTTATTGCATTCTACGGGATGCGACATGTACTGACTGATTACTATCCAGTGGACAACTTTACGAGGACTGTGTGGTCGGTGGTGGCTGCTGTGGTGGTGGTCAACCTGATCATTGTTGTGTATGCATACAAGGCCTATCATGAGACGGAATATGATGAGCATGGCAATGAAATCGACCAACACTCGTACAAAGATGTTGGAGCTGAAACTAAAAAGATCAGTTTAAACCTTAAGGAGGATTGATAATGTGTTCATGAACATTCCTTTTTGCTGAAAAAAGTATTTTAGTTTAATGATGATATTGACTTATTTTGATATGGTGGTCTAACGTAAATGTAATAGCAATGCTTTTACTTAAGTAAATAAATAGTTTTATTTCAGGGTTGTGTTTTATTAACATAGTCAACTTATTTTGCAATAAGTGTTCACTCCTCAGTTACCTTGTTTGTAGATTGAAAACAGTTTATTAATAATAACATGCTACTTCATTAAAATAAACATGAGCCGATCTGTTGTAAAGATTGTATAGCATATGCTTTATCAGAAGTTTGGTATTATCCATCATTTTACAAGCTCGTAATTTGGCATACTTATATGAGTTCAGTGTAATTGCAATATTATGGTACCATCAAGCTGACCTGATGATGGAGACAGAAGGTGGCCATACCAAGTCCTAAACCACACAAGGTAATCCCATCATATTTGGGCTCATTGGAACTGTCTCCATGAGTAGTTGATGTCTGAAAAAAGTACAGTTGGTACAAAAAATTTAATTTTTGACAGAAACTTCGTTCCCTTTAGATATTAATTAATACAAAGTTTTAACTATTCTGGTTAACTGAACATGTCATGAGGGGAGTAAACTGAGCATTTACTTATTTTTTTCATACTAGCAGCATAACCCCAAGTAAGGGATCAGCTGTTTTACTACAGTATTAATTTAAAATGAAGAAACCTCTCCTATTAGACATTGTTTCAAAGTGGGGCACTCAGTTTTAAGATTGGTTTTACTGAGATTTACGTATAAGTTTAAAAATTCATATCTATTACGTATAAATATACACCTAATTCACGAACATCTAAGCTCTAATCACAATTAATCACACAAAATCTTTCTTCAAGCTGTCCGCAGGCCACGATATGTGCGCATCAACACCAACCTCCTCACCACCTCCGACGCAATAAGAGCCTTCCAAGACGAAGAATACCGCTTCGTACGATGCACGTCTGGCTCGTATGCCGACTATCTCGCTCAGATAAAGAGCCTGGGCGAGTATGACTTCACACAGGATTATCATGTGAAGACCGTGTTTGTGTTCTCATCGGGAACGAAGCTGCATGAACATGAGCTGTATATGGAGAATAAGATTATACTGCAGGATAAGGTAGGTTACACACAGGCAAAGGCATCTTTACCCTATGGCTATAGATATAAACACGGCCTAGTCTAATCGCCAGTGGCAGCGTATTCGGACCTGCCTTTTTAGTAGTAGTTTAGTTCCGTAGTAAACAAGAAACCCTTAATAAGAGAACAACGGTTGGAACTCACTTGGAAAGTCACTATTTGCGCCATGTTTCGGACTACAATTGGAGTCTTTCATCAGGTTGAGTGTTATCAAGGCAACCGACTGCGCAACACTGCCCTCCAACGCGCGCGAAGCTCGCGGGCGGAGGCGAGAAACCAGAGGGTTTTATGTAACAAAAAACCCTTATAGTTTCGCCATGTCTATTGTCCATCTGTTCGTCCGCGGCTTAGCTCAGTAACCGTTAGTACCTACTGGAAAGCTGTAATTTTGTAAGAGTATATACATATCATATACGCTGACAAAACGCGGTAAAATAAAGTCTAGAATTTTTTTTGGGTACCTCCGCTACACGTAATCCCCATCGTGGGGTTTAATCGTTAAATAACTCATTAAAAATGTGGGGTTTATTGATTCAGGAATCCGCTTGCATGATATTAAAGGTTTTAACTGATAATTTCTGTTATGGCGAAGTTCCGTTCTCGTTTCTAACTATTGTAAGCAGCTTGTATTTATAAATTCCGCGGTTGAGCTTTTTATATACGATATACGTATAAACGCTAATATCTACTTACAAGCACTAGTATCAATTAATATTGTTATTGAAAATAATTGTTTCCCCCAATATAATTATAATTAGGTATCGCCACGGAGTGTTTCCACCATCCCTTCCCGTATGTTACCAAATATTCATAGATACGATGACAAATGCATTATTTTTTCTGAATACAGTTAACCTGTAAACACACAGACCACGCCGTTGTTAATTCCATGAATTTTTGATGTATTTGTTTGGGGTAACTTACGGGCGGTTTTAACTGAAACGCTCCTTGGCCGTAACCTATTAACGGCAACAATGAGAATTTCCGTTTTTGTAACTACGGCCGCATTATGCTCGCGTTGCCCGCTCCGGCCTACTCGGGCGATTATGCACTTTATTTACTTGTCCGCCCTTTGACTGACGCCAAAAAACCGACTAAATAGGGAGACATGACGAGTAACGCGGCCATACGTCTCTGCCGACTTCCCTCACCATTCGTCGAGTGTGTGGCCGGGGTACTCGCATAAGAGAGTACTCGTATATTACTCTGCGTTAATGGTAATCGTCTCTTCGGAAGGCAACAACGCTGGCAGTCCACCTGCTTGCTGCTCCCCCCGGCAGCGTGGCGCTGGACATGTGCGCAGCGCCCGGCATGAAGACGACGCAGCTGGCGGCCTACATGAGGAACGAAGTACGTAATCTTGTATAGTTGGGGAATAAGGAGCTTCACAAATTTTCGCAAATTTTTTTAAGGTCCAAAAAAGTGACGTATATTTAATTCCGCGACGGTAGCTAAGATTGGCGTTGTGCTAATCCGTCGTCTCCTGGCGAAAAAAATAAACAATAGCATTCTTTTGTAATGTGCCCGGGGATCCCAGAGACCGATAGACGACGTTAGGTTTTGGATTTATGTAAAAACCCGGCTAGTTAGCCTTTTCAACACATCCCTGCCTCAGGATATTTTATATCGAATAGAATAGATAACGTTTATTCATGACGATGACAAAAGATAAAAATAACAAGTGCTTATACATAATCGTCATTGAAATGGCCTCCACTCAGCTTTAATGTCAAGGTACCTTGCGAGTATCTTGACGCTGGTCTTCCGTGGATACCTTTCCAGAGAGCGCGCCAACACGCTTCACAAATAATTAAATAATCAAAATAATAAAAAAAAATCAAAAGAATCTTAACACTAGGTTTGAGATCAGATACAGATATTATAGATATTATACAATATATGCAATAGGTATAACGAATCAAATCCAGTAGTATATAGAAAAGTAACAAGTTTACGCGGTTTTTTTAACAAGTTATGCCTTGCCGACTGTACTTTTTGATACAGTTTTCAGCTGCTCGCGACATTAAAACGATGGGTTTAACATCACCATTCATCTCTACCATCAGACCAGCTCGATGGCACCTAATACTGCACTGTAATCTAGCTTATGTTATGACTTATGTTCATAAGTGTATAATATTTGAAGGCAATTGGAATCTGAGATTATTAATTTTTATAAGTTAAATATTAAATATATATCGACGACCGGTTTAGCCTAGTGGGTAGTGCAAATGCCTGTGAAGCTGACGGTCCTGGGTTCGAATCCCGGTCAGGGCAAATATTTGTGTGATGAGCATGAATATTTGTTCCCGAGTCTTGGATGTTTTCTATGTATTTAAGTATTTATATCTATTAAAGATATCGTCGTCTAGTACCCATAACACAAGCCTTCTTGAGCTTACTGTGGGGCTAGTTTGATTTGTGTAAGATTGTCCACTAATATTTATTTATTTATTTATTTAAACAGTTGAAGCTTTATAACCTTGTAATTTATGTAGGGAAAAATCTACGCAGTTGAGCGCGACGAGAAAAGATACAAGACGCTGTGCGACTTCGTGCAGAAAACAGGTTCGAAATGCGTAGAGACGCTGCACAAGGACGCCTTGGAGCTCAGGAGGGGGGACTACGATGACGTGGAGTACGTTCTTCTGGACCCTAGCTGTTCCGGATCCGGTAAATATCGCTGTCACCGAAATAAAATTTTCGTAATTTCAACAAGGTTACATTTACCTAAATCTCAAGTTTCATTCATGAAGAATGGGGTTATTGGTAATTTTGTTTCCCTATAAGTAGCAACAGTCTAATTTTTTTTTCACACTTGCTATTCTGAAAAGAGTCATTATTGCCCTCGAACGAGTTACTTCCTCGAATGTGTTACTTTTTTACTTTGTTCTATTTGTTTTAATATGTTCATGTGGTGCTGTATGTTTGGTTTATCAATAAATGTTTTTCTATTCTATTCTATTCTTAGGTATCAGTCAAATTTTTCTTCCCTCATTTGAGGGCAACTATGACTCTTTTCCTCATAGAAGGTGTGAAATGCAGTATGTGCCAAGCAAAATTATTTGTAACACATTTCATGATTTTACTAGTGGGCCTCATAGACGGTGTGGAAAGCAGTATGTCACACAGAGGCAAAATTATTTCCCTCTTGGGCGTAAACACTTGAATCCTTCGCTATACTCAAGATTAAATATACCGCTCTCGCCGTAAATATATTATTTTGCTCCCTTGAGATACTTTCTACTATATCGTTAAAGCAGAATATACAATAGAATAAGAGCATATGTCTGTGTGTACTCATTAACAGAAGTCCCCGCCCATAGCCCGAAAAAAAAATTGGCCTACCCCATCGAGTGGAGTATCGTTGAGTAAATCAGTGCGGTATTCATGCACTCAACGACCGGTTTTTAAAAATATTGAAAAACAAAGGAATGACAAGCCATTTATAATTGCTTAGAATTAACTTTCCCCTTTAAAATCTCATTAATTATATTTATCCTAGCGAAAAAGTGTGTAGAACATTTTTTGTAGAGAATTTTATTTTAATTACTTATGTCTAAGAAAATTTTTTGCTATCGGCCGTCGTTTACTAGTTTTTTACGAAAAACCGAAAAATGGAACATTCCCACTCGGCTCTAGGGCTATGGGCGGGGACTTTTGAAATGTTTACCTCCTAACTAGTCCAAACAAACTTACGAAGTCAAAAATTGTGTTCCTTCTGTACCTTTTTTGAGTATTCGTTGCCTCAACTATTAGGGTAGTAAAAGAGTTTAAAATATCGATCCTAAAAACCTAGGTTAAAACGGAGTTAAAGTAATATTTCTTCCAGGCATGGAGCTCTGCGTACACAACTACATAGAAGAAACCAGGTTAGCCAAACTGACGTCATTACAGGAGAAATTCCTAAAGCACGCCATGAACGCGTTCCCTAACGCCAAGAGGATAGTCTACAGCACCTGCTCTTTATTCCCAGAAGAGAACGAACGCGTTGTCACCAACGTAGTCAAGACTTCTAGGGCCAAATGGAGGGTTCAAGATGTGAAGGAGTTACTCAAAGGGCAGTGGAATAATGTTGGCTCTGGAATGTATGGAAGCATGGGTACGAGATGTTTGTATGCTAAACCAGATAGTGATTACACTACTGGTTTTTTCTTAGCTGTCTTGGACAGAGATCAGAAGGAGTTTGAAAAGAAAGCGAATGAAGTCGAAAAGGACGGTGCTAAAAAAGGAAAGAGAAGTAAAGAGATTATGAGTGAATTTATTGAAGATGTTAAGGAAAAGAAGTACAAGAAAGAGAAGAAAAATGATAAAACGAACGGACATTGTGATGATAATGCAGAAAGCTCTAAAGAGGATACGAGTGAGGTTACTGAAGTTATTAAGAAAAAGAATCACAAGAAAAATAAGACAACTGAAGGAATTAATGAAAATTCTGATGAAAATAAAGTAGTTGATGCAGAATTGATAGAAGATGTACCGAAGAAGAAGAAGAAGCGGAAACATCAAAACGATGCAAACGACGAGCAAAGCAATGATAATGCTGTTAATGAATCTGAAACACTAATTTCAGAAGATAGTGATGACATTCCTAAGAAAAAGAAAAGAAAAACCAAGGACAATATCATTGAAGTCGATATTGATAATAGTAGTAAGAAGAAAAAGAAAAATAAACATAAGGATCAAAGTGATGAGAAATCTTTTGAGCTAACTCAGGATGTTGAGATCAGGGAGGAAAGAGCCAAGGGAAAGAAAAAAAAGAAACGAGATAAAGTATCTGTGGAAGAGGCTTAGCAAAGAAAGCGAACTAAGATTTTTGATGAAATCTCTGCTCATATTTTAACCGTATCTTTTACCACTTGTTACAAGTTCATTGTATCATATTGGAATTTTTAGAGTTCCGTACCAAAATGGTAAAAAAGGAACCTTTTTTGTTTCTCTTCGTCTTTCTGTCTGTCTGTCTGTCTGTCTGTCTGTCTGTCTGTAAATATTTCAATAACTACTTATGCTATCGATTTGAAATTTGTAACAGTTATAAAGAAATAACCTAGATTCATAGAACATGTTTTTTTTTTATTTGTTTCTATTTTCTAAAATGACAGATAATCAGGTGGTTCAAAATTTGAAAGTGTAGTGAATATGTCAAGTGAGGTGTCATATGAAAGGGCTTTAGTGGCACATTCTAAAACAAAAGCTTGTTGCGCAAACAGAAAAAAGAGGAATAAATTTCATGCGCGATACAATAAGCTTTTGAAATTATTTTTTGTATAAAGAACATTATAACTGCTGGACAAGACTACAATTATACAAACATTGCTGGTTCTGGTATAGTAGTATTTTATTTTCTCGACTTATAACAATGACAGACAAAAAAGAAAGAACAGAACAGAATATTCAAAACGAAATGTAAAAAAGTATAAAAGGGTAAAAATTATATATAAAGAGGTGCGTCATGCACATTCCTCCCTTCTTTATTAAGTGGACTGTTTCACCAACTTACGGAGGGGCCGCCGCATCACTCCAGCCAGAGTGCTGACGTCAGCCACCCGGATAATTCCATCTGGTCCCGGAAAGACTGACGTCACCCTTCCACGTGGCCAAGTGCCCCTCGGTGAGTTGGGATCTGCCACCAGCACCACGTCGCCAACTGTAATGTTAGGAGCTTCTCCACGCCCACGTCTTGGGATGAGTGTTGGCAGGTACTCCTTTATCCAGCGCTGCCAGAAATGATCTGCCAATCTGACAGCCTTGCGCCAGCTGCTCCTCGAGACAAGGTCAGTGTCGGACAACGTAGCCGGTATAGGGCGGCCTGAAGACGAAGCCAGTAGAAAGTGCATTGGAGTAAGCGCTTCCTCGCTGATGGGATCGACAGCAACATGTGTGAGCGGGCGTGAGTTGATGAGTGTCTCAGCCTCCGCCAGGAGCGTTCGGAGCACCTCATCCGTTGGCGCACGTTCAGTGAGAGTCACTTTGAGAGCCACTTTTACGCTCTTCACCAATCTTTCCCAACACCCACCCATAAATGGAGCGGCCGGGGGTATGAAACGCCAGTTAATTTTCTCCGATGCTGCATACTGGGCTGTGGCCTCGGCGTAGAGACGACGAAGCTCACGATTGGCACCTACGAAGGCGGTCCCGTTGTCCGACCATAGCTCTGTAGGGGTGCCTCGACGAGCAACGAAGCGACGGAGGCTCATGATCGCCGAATCTGTGGACAAACTGTCCACTACCTCTAGATGAACGGCGCGGACGACGAGGCAAGTGTAAAGAGCGACGTATCTCTTTTCTCTTCTTCGGCCGATAGCTACTTGGACGGGGCCAAAATAATCGAGGCCAGTAAAGGAAAAGGGGCGCTTGTGATGTCCCAAACGTGCTTCGGGTAAATTTCCTTGGGGCGGCTGGTAGTTAATGGCTCGTCGAATGCGGCAAAACTGACAGCGAAAAGCAACCGCTCGAACAGTACTTCTTAGACTCAGCAAGTGGTACACTTGACGGATCTCGTTCACCACTGTCTCTGTATTAGCATGGGCGGCCCTCCTATGATGATAGTCCACAAGCAAATTTACTGCTGGGTGCCTCCCGTCGAGCACAATAGGTTTCTTCATCTCATTGCGCACGTGTGATACCGCTGCAATGCGACCAGACAATCGCATCAGCCTGTCGTCTCCGATAATAATAGATAGTTTTGATAAGCGGCTGGAGCGTGGCAAGAGCTGAGCAGGATGACTATTCAGATGCGTCATCTCGCTGGGGAAAGAGTCTAGCTGGGACCTAAGCAAGATATGTGTCTCTGCTAGGCAAATGTCAGCGGCGGTCAACTCTCTTGCTGACCATCTAGAAGAGCTAGGAGCCGTGAACTGCTGCCATTGACTTGAAGGCTGAAACATAAAGGTACACAGCCCTCCTTCGAAACGAACTAAATTGTCTACACATAATCCCCTTCGTGTTAGACTACGCATTCGCAGTAATGAAAGATACTTATGCGCTGTAGCCGTCGCACGCACCAGCCTCAGCCAAGAACTGAAACGTGTGGGATCAGCTGAAACTGGCTCATGCTTATCAACGTCACTAATGAGGTGAACTAAGTCAGAACGCACTGCGCGTTTGCTCTCGACTTCTAAACCTGGATACTCAGGTACGCAGGGCTCACTCGGCCACTCAGAAGAGAGCAAAAACTCAGGCCCCGATATCCAGCGCGATTTTGGTGATAACGTTACACGCTTAATGCGGGTCGCATCGTCCGCAACGTTTAAATGACTGGGCAACCAGTGCCATTCTTTCACGTCAGTTATCTCCAAAATCTCACCTACTCTATGTGAGACGAATGGTTTAAACAACCGCGCTTCGCTTCGAAGCCAGCCCAAAACCGTCATGGAATCGCACCAGAATATGCGTTTGACAGGCTTGAATCTGTGAGCTTCACAAATGGCGGAAGCGAGGCGAGCTGCAATCAAAGCTCCTTGAAGTTCCAAACGGTTTATGGAGATTGGTTTAAGAGGAGCTACACGAACTTTACTACATATAAGCGCCAGCTTCACGTCACCATTATCTAGTGTAAAACGCCAATATGCGACAGCAGCAACTGCGGACTCGCTCGCGTCAGAAAGAACGTGAAGTTGGCACTCAACAACTTTGACCTCGCCAGGACAGTAGCAGCGTGGGATCTGCAACCGGGAAGCCGTAAATAAATCCTCGAACCAAAGTCTCCACGCCGCACTGTCATTCTGCGAGAGCTCCTCGTCCCACTCGAGACCCTTACGCCACGCATTCTGGAACATAATTCGGCCTGTTATTACTACTGGCGCTAGAATGCCGAGTGGATCGAAAACCCGCATGACATGAGCCAACACTTCGCGCTTGGTAAACTTATTCGGCAACGTAGTATCTCGGTTTATTCCCGTATTAAACCCAATCGTATCGGCGACGGGTTGCCAAATAAGTCCAAGAGTACGCACGGGCGTAGCGAGGCGGCCGAGATCAACATCTACATCATGACTAGCTACAGGAACCTCAATCAAACTCTCCTTAGGCAATAACGCGAGAGCAGAGGGATTGTTTGAGGCCCACGCACGCATCTCAAAGCCAGCATGTCGATGGATATGGTGGATTTCTGCAGCGAGTCTAGCAGCTTCATCGACAGAGTCTAGACTCACTATACAGTCATCCATGTAGTGGTCGACAATGATGGCCTGAGCCGCGGCCGGAAAACGCTCCTGCCATTCCACTGCATTATTATTTTTAATATAGATGGCAGTGAAAGGGCTAGACGCGGCTCCGAAAATCATAGAGGACATGCGGTAAGTCTTGATTGGCTCTTTAGGACTATCGCGCCACAGAAATCTTTGCGCGTCGCGGTCCTCCACACGAATTTTAATCTGAGGAAACATTTCGCGAATGTCTCCAGTCAAAGCAACTTTGCCCTCCCTAAAACGCAGCAGGATTCCTAACAGAGGCTGCAAGAGGTCAGGACCAGTAAGCAAGAGTGAATTCAGTGAAACCCCTTGAACTTTAGAAGCTGCATCATGAACTAATCTTAATTTATTTGGTTTATTCGGATTGGTTACACCGAAATGTGGCAGAACCCAAACAGGTGACTTGGCGCTAGGCACTTCCGTGCACAGTTCGGCGTAGCCCTTCCGAAACATATCGTGCACGTTTTGACGATATCGTTCGGCATAACTCGGGTCCCTAGACATCTTTTTTTCTAGACTAAGAAACCTGGACAAAGCAAGCTTAGAACTGTCAGGCACGGATAAATTGTCAGCCTTCCAAAGTAATCCAACTTCATAACGACCACTAGGAAGTCGTCGCGCTGTGCGCTCAAGAATTTGAACGGCTCTTTCATCGTCTGTGCTGCGTGCTTCACGTTTAGAAATGCCAATCGAATCAATGCTGTATTGCTCACGAATCAATTGCTCTAATACTGCGCGATCACTAACATCTACGATCGCGGGCTCACAATCCGTCGCGTGGTTGACAGCGTCAACCAGCGACGTTTTGCTACAGCCAAAACCGAATAAAACCCAGCCCAGGGCCGTACGAATAGCAACCGGTTGTGTCCTAGAACCCTTACGCGTAGCCCTAGACATAGTAAGATGCCAGTTGTCAATCCCAATTATAATTGTCGGTTTTACGTCGTCATAACAAATTGCATCTTTAATGTCACTAAGATAAGCAAACTTTGACAGGTCAGATTTGTCAATCATTGGTCGCCTAGCACAACCTAACCCGTTAATTGCCCGGGCCCGTCGAACCATATACGTCTCATCTGCGTGGCGACCCTTTATTTGAAAATCAACATATTGAACCATCGTATCCTTGCTTAACCCGCCTACGCAGTCAAGGCGTATTTGTCTTTCGGGCCCGCAGACGCCTAATTTCGCAGCAACTTCCAAATCTATGAATGACGCTGACGCGCCGTCATCTAGTAGCGCATGGGTGTCCACGGTACCTGATGGGCCGGAAACGGTCACGGCCACGACTTTTAACAACGGGCGAAGAAACGGCGGCTGCGCTGCGGCCTCCGTTGCAATAGAAGTTGATGTATGCGACAAGATTTCTTTGGGTTCAGCGTCGTATGAAGTGGGTGCGAGCGGGGCGGTGCGTGCTGCGTCGTGCGCGGCAGCCCGCGGAGCAGCGCTGGACGTGCCTGTCGGGGCCTCGTCATCCTCCACTTCCACGTGCGCAGCCGCGGCACGCTCATAATTCGGATCGTGCAGTAACGTGTGATGACGGAAAGCACATCCGTCAATATCACAACTCTTCTTTGCCTTGCACAAACTCAATCTATGCCAACCTACTTTTAGGCATCGATGACAGACTCTTTTCTTTTTTATCAATTTCCATCTGTCATCGATTGACAGTGACGCAAATTTGTCACATTGAATTAAACCATGCGACTGATTACATAGAATGCACGATTTAATTTTCGGTGCAGCCGTCGATGAATTCAATTTAGTGTGCGAAATTGAATTAGAATTTGGACGATTTTCAGCGACGACATGCACGTTATCCCTAGCCCGCCTACTATCTATCGAGTGCGGCACAGTAGTCGGCTCAGAGATAATGCCGAAACGAGACTGTAGGTGTATCTCTTGTGCTAGAAAATCGGCCAGATTTTCTAGCTTTGACAAACCACCAGCCTCGTAACGAGCGGCATAATCTAGCCATTTGGCTCGCAAAAGTGGTGAAATTTTTAATTGAATTGCCTGAAAGAGTTCCGGCGATGCTAGGTATTCCGTGTGCCCTAGCAAACGAATAACTTCCACACAATTGCGAACACGAGAAGCAAAAACAGCAAATTCCTTACCTTCTCCACTCACGCGCGGTAACGCGCGAACCGCAGCTACCTCGTGCGCTACCACCACCTCGGGGCGGCCGTAGCGCGTGTCGAGCGCGCGCAACACGACGCCGGGGTCGCGCGCCGACACCAGCAGCGCAGCTACAGTCTCGCGAGCCGCGCCCGTCAGCGCCGCGTTCAGTCTTGCTAAGTTGTTCGCAGCGTTGTATGACTCTTGCGTATTTTCGAACGACTTCTTCAGACTAAGCCAATCTATATGGGACTTTCCGTCGAAACGAGGTAGGGGAATACTATTTATGCCGGGGCTATTGCCTTTATTAACGTTATCGATTAAAACTCCTAGAGATTTAATAAGCTGCGGAACCTCCGCGCTGTTGTCGGGGCGTGCCGGGGCCGCAATCGGGGCGGCACGGCCGGTCTGAAGCGCTGTCGCTGCCTCATCAGCAGGCGCGACGTGCGCCTTAGGGTCTGGTTGCCTGAAAGCATTATGACTTTTTAATGCTCGGATACGATTAAACTCTGTATCTGACTTACTGAACCATTTTTCCATAAGACGGCTGCTTCTAGAGCTGTGCTGACTCGCGTCTGCCTCGATGGCGGCGAGTTCTGCGCGGTGCTCTAGTTCAGCGGTCTCACGCTCTAAGGCGGCCAGGCGACTCGCTTGCTGGGCCTCCAGCTCAGCGAGGCGGCGGCGCATTTCTTGCGCCTCCATGTCGGCGAGGCGGCGCAATTCCTGTGCCTCCATGTCGGCCAGGCGACGCGCGTGGTGCGCCTCGGCTGCCAATCTTTTGGCCACGACTGTGGCAGAAGAGCGGGACGAAATCGTACTTACGGGGCGAGAAGGCGCCGTGGATGCTATTGCCGAAGCGGCAGATGAATCACCGGGCGCGAGCGGCGGCTCCGGTTGACTACTAGCAACGGTCTTACCTTCGACTTTATCCATGGCTTTCGTAGCCGAACGAGTCTGTACCATACCACAATATTCTCGGTAGATGGACCAAAATATAACTGCTGGACAAGACTACAATTATACAAACATTGCTGGTTCTGGTATAGTAGTATTTTATTTTCTCGACTTATAACAATGACAGACAAAAAAGAAAGAACAGAACAGAATATTCAAAACGAAATGTAAAAAAGTATAAAAGGGTAAAAATTATATATAAAGAGGTGCGTCATGCACAAACATAGTTTTGTGCAAGATTGCTGTATAAGCATTTATTCATATATATGAATAAACATTGATGTATACGTATACCCTCAAATAACATTTATCAGCATGACCCTTGCATACATTTATTTTTTTCGTTTTAGTACAACTGCATTTTAGAATAAAAGCTTGTTTTTAAAAAGTTTTTTTTTATTATTCTATCATGATTAATTATCATTTAAAATACGTTCCATTCCATCTCTTCGTAGAGCATTTGCTTTCTTCAAAACATAAGTTTCATAATCTATGGCCTGATTCCTTTTAATTTCTGTATAATAATTAATTTGCTAAACAGGATAAATTTGTATGTAACGCTGGGCTCGAAGTGGGAATGGGATGTGAGGTCGTAACCCGTAGGGTTGGAACGCTCGAGTCTCATCACTACATAGTATAAAACAAAGTCGCTTTCTCTGTCCCCATATCCCTATGTATGCTGAAATCTTTAAAACTACGCAACGGATTTTGATGCGGTTTTTTTTAAATAGATAGATTGATTGAAGAGGAAGGTTTATATATTTAGGATGACCGGTTTAGCCTAGTGGGTAGTGCACCTGCCTGTGAAGCTGACGGTCCTGGGTTCGAATCCCGGTCAGGGTAAATATTTGTGTGATGAGCATGAATATTTGTTTCTGAGTCTTGGATGTTTTCTATGTTTTTAAGTATTTATATCTATTAAATATATCGTCGTCTAGTACCCATAACACAAGCCTTCTTGAGCTTACTGTGGGGCTAGTTCGATTTGTGTAAGATTGTCCTCTAATATTTATTATTTTTTTTTGTTTTTATATGTATAATAACATCCATTAAATAGTGCACCCGTGCGAAACCGGGGCGGGTCGCTAGTAGTACATATATAGCGAATAAATAGTATGACCATATGTTATAGTGATATCAGCTGTAATTGTGGGTTAGTACTTTACCAAGTAAAATAATTGGGTGGATCAACTTTTATGTGTTGTTATCTTGACCCTTTGTCCAAGGGACACTAGTGGCGCAGTCTGTTCAAATAAATAATATGTTGTATTAAGTTTTACTAACATGCTTAGTAGATAGACCATTATGGAAATAGCTTATAAGTAACACATAAACGTACGTTTGATAAACTTAAATAGCATAAAATCACGATTTTATTCGTATTTTGTCCCCTGGACAACTAGACGTAACCATGGTAACGAGTGGCACTAAAAAGTTGATTCACCCAATTATATTAATTTACAAACTAATAATCCTAATCATCTTTAATCAATAGGCACTTGGCTAGCAATAAATCCCCAACACAAGTAGGGCAAATATCGCAAACGACACTTAATTCGTCTAGCCTTTCTTACAACCTGATATACTTTGACACCATAAGTTTTACTTTGCCTCAACAACATGCTAAACCATTTTCAACCCTATAAAGATCGTAACAAGGTTCATTAAACATTTTACTCGGTTATAATATTTGCCAGTGGACTTTGAACTTTATTTATAAGCGGGTTCGGTTGGTAAATGATGACGGCGGATAAAGAGTTGTCGTGGCGTTCCTTACACGCCATCGTGTCACGAAGTTCGTGCGTTCATATTTTTGCCACGTGGAATTCAGTCTGTTAGGAAATGGACGTTGTGTTTGGAAATTAGGTTTTGGCATTTACGATTTGCAAATGAATAAAAAGGTAGAATGGGTTATATGCAGTTAAAAAGGCGCCAGCCGTTTAGTATGTCTCTAGATAACTTGTTTTATAAGAATTATAATGAAATGAAATGAAAATGAAATGAAATGAAAATAATTTATTCCAGAACAAGTCCATAGATAGCATTATAAGTCCGTCTCAAAATTCCTAATTTAATCTCAATGAGAGTTACGTGTTCACATGAGTAGGTTAGTTTGCCATAAATAAGAGTAATTTCGAGTTATCAATTGCATTACATGCTAATGATTTCGTAGCGCTACGCTCGTATCCGAAATGCGAAAACCGTATGTAGAAGAAAATGTTTTTTCCCTTAAGGCGTTTGTATAAAAATAGTTTACGTTTGCAGCGGTACTACTTAATACGAAGGAACGGTTGATGAATTTGGAACTGGGTAGCGATTGCACCTATAGCTCAGTTGGCTAGAGCGACTGGCCGCGAGTGCCGGGAGGTCGCAGGTTCGAATCCTGCTCGGTGCTTAAATTTTTTAATTTTTCCATTATTCTAAATTAGAAGAAAATGCCTACAAGATGACTGCCGAAAATGACCTGCCACTCAATAATCCAGTTGATATGTCGTAACGAAGTTAGGATAGCTGGAAAGTGTTCGGAACTTAACGGAACATTACGACATTATTTGGGGGTACACTAGGTTTTCGCTTATATCTCTTAAACTAAGGCCTTTTTGGTTCCACATTGTACGACAAAGTTAAAGAGCATTAAATTTCCTAAAAGTCCGTTGCTGAACCATATTTTCAGTCCTACTATTAACGGAGATATTCAGCCGATCAAAATTATAGTATGGAGGCAAATTTACAAAAAGTCGTCTTTTTCACTATTTTTGTCGACACAGCTTCTATATACCTAAAACTGGTATGGATGTGTTCCTCTTTGTCTTCAGAATGCTTTGCTGATTTTAAGAAATGGAGGGACGACAGCCATAACTGTGACGTTATAAAGATGGCGGCCGATTTTTGTCCAATACTCGGCCTACCAATCGGTACGTATAAGGTGTCGTTTGAAAGCGTATTAAACGTTCTACAATTACTTCTTTAACACTTATACCATAAATACAGTATTTTATTAAATATCTGAAAAACCATGTTTTTTACCTGGCTAGCTGAGGTCCAATGGAGGCCCAGATTAGGCCCGATATTCGGCCTTGCTGATTAGGAGGTACTGAATGCGACTGTTTATTATTATTACGGTTGTTGCATGTGTCCATGCAATTCCCTTCACAGTATGCTCTTAACGAGCCGTTGGCATACTTTTCAGACTAATTTTTACCGTAACTATTACATTAAGCTACTCGATACCGAACTCTCAGGGCAATGTAAGTTCAAATTCCAATTAAGAGGCACTTGGAAAAGCAACTTTGTTTCCATCAAGACAAGGTTTAAAATTGGATGCCGAAAACACGAACAAAAGGCAAACTTGATTGCGGTCCTTTTTCTACAATTCGATATTGTAACTCAAAAGAGAATGGTAATAAGTGCCATAGTAAATTCGTATTCTTGTGACGTACTTATTTTCAAATGAAATCGTAGCGTAACGAATGGGCAAATGGATCAACCAGCCTGTTCCCAATTGGATCAAGGTTGGTGATATAATAAGAAATATTGCTTACTTCCGGCGTACAATGTTTTCCGTAAATTGGAAAAAATATTTTGTAATATTGTGTTAAGTCTAGCCCATTCGAGGCCCATGTGCTGCTCCCATGCGTCTTGTTTCTATTCTACGTACCATTGCCCATACAAAACATGTGATTAAAAAAGGAGGGAGAATGTCCTATTTGATCCTAATAAATTATCCATGCAATTTAAAATCTAACAATTGTCAGACAGCCGTTTAGTGATGCATTTAAAAATATATTGCCTTCCAATTGTCTAATTTCTTCTGCAAGAGTGTTATAGACAAGAATTCACATATTATACTAGTGGCTCTGTGAGCTGTAGACCTCGTGAGTGAGTTTTTTTATCATTTCCAAAATCTGTCACTATAAAAAAGATCAATTATGAATATCGAACCTGCTAACAAAATTTCACGAGAAGCGGTTGAGAAATGCGACCAGTAGAGGACAACAAACCGAAATTCGGACGCAGAAACTTTGAAATAAAACGACTTTTTATGTCTGTCTCTCTCGCTCTTAGGCGGGCTAACCATGCCTCTCACTCGCTCTCATTGTGAGCGCATAACGTGAGCGGAGCGTAACGCAGTTTCTTGAAGTGTCACCCGGCAAACCAATTTATAAGACGTTGTCACGTCAAAACTTGTTTTTGAAAATTTCCAAAAACTGACTCGACAAAAAAATTCTAGGTATATAATTACCATTGGGGCATTCCCCAAGCAGAATTCGTAGCAGAACTGGGGTCACCGACATAGCCTTCAAAATTGCGAGACTTAAGTGGCAGTGGGCAGGGCATATTGCTCGCAGGACGGACGGTCGATGGGGCCAGAAACTGCTTGAGTGGCGTCCACGCACCGGAAGACGAGCTGTCGGTAGGCCTCCGACAAGGTGGAGTGATGACCTGGTGAAGGTCGCGGGAATCCGGTGGAAACGAACGGCACAGGACCGGTCTAAATGGCGAGCCTTGGGGAGGGCTATGTTCAGCAGTGGACGTCTTTCGGCTGAAATGATGATGATGATGATGATTCCCCAAGGGCCTGTTTTAGATTTAAGTTAGTTGTAAAATTATTTAAGTTATTGTCATTTAACTATTATTACCACTTTAAATCAATAAATGTTGAATTTCTACAGTTAGAAAAAAGAGGTTCGTCACATTTTGAAAAAGAAAATATATTGATAGTCAAAAGTCAGTGAATGTCAAATAAATAATAATTATATTTATTCTTATGGTTTGTGATACTTCTTTTTCAGTGTTATCATTGTAACGTTGTTAATTAAAAATGGTTCCGATGTTGAGACATGGTCGAGGTAAGACTTTGACTTCCCAAACTAAAGCAGTTTTGCATAATTTGTACAAATATTTCCAAAATGTATACAATAGTAATCCGAGCAGTATTGTGACTGCCGCTCAACTCTTCTCTTAATTGTTGCCTTCGTATAAATTTTACGCATACATACGACTTTCCTATTAAACTTTAATGAAGAATCTTCCATACCTGTATTCCGATATTTCGGTATTGGTCTGTTTCAATCCCGGTATTGGAATATCGTAAAAATCGGTCCGAGATCCCGGTTTGCATACCTAGTCACAGCAGCAGTTGATGTGCACGCCCCACTGAAACGATATTAACTCGATTTTTAGTCGATTCCAATTTAATAACTACAGTGGCTTGTTAAGAGCGCTTTAATAAAATGTAGTGGGTCCACTAGCGCCACCCGTAAATAATTGTAATTATTTAAATTTAACGATATATAACTAAAAAAGGGGGCCGCTACGTACTGTAGTTTGTATTTAAGTACTTTTTGAATCCATTAAACTAGTTTTTACGTTGCTGGATTCGTCAATCTATGAGCTCATAATTAAAACGGCCGTTTTAACTTGACACACAATTGAAAAAAAACTTGTCTTTCAGGTGGTCTTCAAGTAACGCTAGCTAGTCGCCTAACGAGGTAACGACCCTACCTCTCGATCAATCAACAATACCTAATACAAATCTAACTAATTAAACTCGTTCCCTTGGCGATTGGCCGTAATAGATCCACCGACTCATCATTAACAGCCAATAGCGGAAACCCCACTGTCTCCGCCCCCATTCAAAACCCAGCCATACTCCCGCCACCTAAGCTTTAAAATGAAATGACTAATGAGCTGTCGCGATGACACTTGGGTGACACGTTGTCATAACAGGGCGCATCCGGTCGTTGATTGGTTGGACAAATTAGGGTCCGCCCTACTGGCACGCCCAGAGGAAAATGCGTTGCTAGGCAACCGTGATTGTTGGTTCAAAGAAAAAAGGCGGACTCATTTTTATGCTTTATGAGAAAAGTTCAAGTGTTTTCATTTATCCTCGTTTTTGACTGAATAAGGCAAGAGCGCGGTTCTTTAAAAAGAGTGCGTTATTTAAATTAAAGCAAAATTAACCTGGCGGTATCAGTATTCATAAGTAACCCAATCTAACCTGTTTACACTTACTGCGTAATTTTTTCCTATCGTGGATTTTTATCTTAAATATTTGGTTTGGTTTTGGGGGGTCTACTATAAAAATTTGATTGTCGAAGTGATGTGATGATGAAACAATGAATGACCTATTTCTGGCACTCTCTTTTTTCGTAACGAACTAAAAGGGACAGAGTGAATGAAGTCCAAATATTTCGAATTTTTAATAGACCCCGAACTGTCAAATGGCAGTTCGTGCCGTACAAAATTAAAAAGTTACTTGGTTGATGATTTCTCGCAGCAAAATAGGCTTGTTCAAGCTGCTGAGGTGACAAATTGATGTTAAGTATATTATTTACAAAAATATATCGAATTCAAATAAAACAAAAGGGTGTATCAACTATTCTTTGTTGATCGTTACCATAGTTACTTCTCTTGAGTCATTATATATATCATTATCGTTGCATGCCCTCACAGGGCGTCATGGATTGACTCACTACATTTTAACACATTGTTATTTATAATGTACCTATGTACATGAATTTACAATGAAATAAATGAATTGAAATAAAACTGTGATTTTATAGGGTTTAAATCTACCAAGCATGAGTTTTAGCTATGAGCATAATTCCATTTGGACATGGATCATCTCTTGAGCATCCTTGAAGTCCATATTGTAAACATGTTTCTAGGCCCTGGCCCCTACTTCACCAAAGCTGGCAGGCGCGACAATTGTCAAAAAACATTACAATTGTAGTTGGTGAAACAGTTTTCACATGAAAATTGTCGATTTTTCAGCCTACATATGTCAACTTGGTGAAATAGGGGCCTGGTCTCGTATAAACGCCATCGGCCGCTTACAACGTCACGCCGTACGCCGCGCCACAATGCACACTATAGAGATTTACTGTTATGGTCTGTTACTTCTGTCAGGGCCTAATAGTACATCTCTATAGTAAGCACTGTGACATGACTATGACGCAGCTTACGGCGTAACGATGTAAGCGGCCGATGGCGTTTATAGGGGACCACAGGCCCCTATTTCATCAAGTTGACATATGTGTGTGTGAGGGCCTAAGAAACTTGGTTACTGTTGTCTCCTCACTGACACCGCATAAATAACCCAGAAAATAGAATATTTTGAGTTATTTTCTAAACTCGGTTACTGTTGTCTCCTCGCTGACGCCACATAAATACTATTAGGTACTTATACTATTTTTATGTTTTTATTTTACTACATATTGACGATCTTTTTGTGAATTTATTATACTCTCTGACTCTTTTGACATACATTACAGTAATTCATGTCTTTTTTAAATTTCATATGCATCAATAAATTGCTCTGAATAATTAGATTCAATTTATGTAATATATATAACTGACGATTCAAAAGTGCTTGTTGCTAGGCCTATTTGAATAAAGAATATTTTGAGAGTGAGTTTGAATAACCCAGAAAATTGAATATTTTGAGTTATTTTCTTTGAATGTTTATAGATACCGATTCAATTCTTTTTAAATAAAGTGTTTTTAATTACATTCATTGACTTTTTTGCAATCAGTACCTACTTCACGTAGCTGTGTGTCATTCACCTCAACTCTCGTACTGCCTATACTTACGTTTTATATATGTAGATAACGGGCGAGAATGGAAGAAAACACGCCTAACAAACAAGACCGATTCCATACTGAGGACGAGTTGCAAAAACTTACGATTACAGTGGTCATCTCATGACTGAAATGAATGATCTTTATTTTGCAAGGAAGCCGCAATACCTAGCATTTTTGCAAGTCAAAAACTACACCTACTAGCGTGTAGCCTACAACTGGAAAATGAGAGTAAGTGGGGGCGAAAGTATTAGGTAGAATTCATGTAGACGAATTCGCGGGCAAGTGCTAGTCATTGTATATATGGTTATTTCTTACTTTATCATATATATGCACCGACTATACATGAGTACTCATGCTGCTATTTTACTAAACATTTTTGTCATGCAATTATTAATTCGTATTTTATGAGTAATTAAGGAAGCTAGGGCTAAGATTTTACAATATTTAAATGACTTTAGAAACTAAGTAAACCAAGCAAAGTGTTCTCCCATACTAGCTAAATCTTAACCTAGATCTAAATTTGTTGGCTAAAAGGCAGCAACAATATTGTTAGGGTAAACTTTTACAATTCACTACAATATAGTCGTAGCAGTTCGTAGACCCACTACGAGGTTCTACGGCGTAGACCCATGCGTGCTACGATCATTAAATAGTCGCCATTTTCAATATCGGCCCAAAATTTCTGAAACTTCAAAAGTATTACAGCAAAACGCTATGTAAGGTATTAGGGTATTTAGGGTGGGTTGCACCAAGCCGTCTGTAATCATAAGATGTGTTCTTAATTTTTTTTTAAACTGACTGTGGCTTTATACTCCGGGCCCAATAAAGGTATAGGAGTGCGCGGTTGGAGAGTAGCCTGGGGAAAATACAGGGATAAACTCAGACATGACCACGCGGGTGGTTTTGAACATTGGAATACTAGACTGTAATTACTGACTGAATTTAATGGAATCCTAAATATTTGTATTGACAGTGACGTATGTGGTGCCGCGATCCGGACCTTGTTATCTTACAGCCTTTGTAATTACTGAATGAAAGTTAACGAATTATTGAATTTAATGGAATCCTAAATATTTGTATGCCTGTCTGTAGGCTGTGGACATTAATAGATGATATTGATTGATTGATCATGCACAAGTACAAGATGACGCGCGAACTGTTCACGAAATCGATTATCCGTCTCGTTTTAATTAGTATACGCCAGGCACGTATTCAGAGGGGGGGGGGGGGGGGGTAGTTGGGATTTATCCCCCCCCCGAAAACGTTTTTAACCGGTTGTTCATCAGTGATTACAGCGATTTTTACACAGTTCACATGGTTGTTTCAATGTTTGTCCCCCCCCCGAACCAAAAGTCTGGATACGTGCCTGGTACACGCAAGAGTAGAAGTAGTAGGGTGGTAAATTTGTGCTTATTTATGCGACCGAAGGGTTTATCAGAGACGGACCGGAGCGGTATAAATCATATTTAATAGTTTAAAAACAGCTATTTAAACCTGAATGCTAATCACTTAACTAGCCAGCGAGGCGACATTTCACGCGAGGGCAGGCTTCAAGAGCTTATGGTAATGGTCACCTCATGAGCCGTCTATAGATTAGACAGGGTAGACGGGGACATTAGAACATGATTATTTAAGCTTACGACATTGTATTATTGACACGTATTTTTATTTTTATAAATTATTAGAATGTAGTAGTATGATCATTGAAAATTTAAATATTTTTAATAATTGTTGTATAATAGAATTCAATATTAATAATAATAATAATCGGTGTATCCCTTACATTTCATTAAAGTGTCAAAAGGGCCTCTACGTGTTGGCTATGTGGTACTCGTTTGGTACTTCGGTGCCTTGGTACTGGTGCCGAGCGCACGCCTCCCAAAGACCAGGGATACCATTGTCCCGTGAACGGGAAAGACGTACAAATAATAATGATTATTATTTTTGACATTTCATAATTTTTTGTCGATCATAATGTAAAGTCATATAATTTGACTTAGTATAATTTACGTATTATTTTTATATTATGAAATAAGTAAATCTAAATCTAATCAAAATCATAGGTCTATAACTGGCATAGAGTAATACCCGTCTTGATATAAACGCCTGCCCACTCACAGTAATAGTAGCCATGGTAGACATATGCTTCGATGTATGGCGCTTAACATGGCACGTGACGCTAGCAACAAATAATAAAAAAAAATCGATCAAAATTTCAAGAGACGGTTGCACAAAACCATCTGTAATAGATAGGGTATTTAATTCTATGAAAAATAAACAATGTAATTTTAAGAATAAGATACATTTTGGTATAGGAAGTCGAATTGTGTTGATATAAATACATAATCATGTAAAATACTTTTAAAATTCATGCATATTTTATTTTAGCATAACGGTAGACGCCATTACGAATGTCAATTGTGACGTTATACGGCACTATAATGCTGGTTCTGGACTGACACGAGTAACGGTTATAACAACGAACGAATAGGTTGAACAGCGATTTTTCAATCACTACTATTGCCCTATAACGTCACACGCAAAGAATATAAGACTCACTAAAGGAGGTCACAGGTCTCGTAAAAATAGTGTAGCGCTTTCGGGCTGATATTGAAACTGCAAATTTCAATCTTATTGTTTTAAGAGCGCTTTAATAAAATGTAACAGGTCCACTAGCGCCACTCGTAAATAATTGTAATTATTTAAATTTAACAATATATAACTAAAAAAGGGGTCCGCTACGTACTGTAGTTTGTATTTCAGTACTTTTTGAATCCATCAAACTAGCTTTTACGTTGCTGGATTCGTCAATCGATGCGTCCAAAGTTAAAATGGCCGTTTTAATTTTGAGCTCGTAGAGAGATCGATTCCATAAAATGGTAATAAAAATTCCACGTGATAATTGAAACGTATGGATAGCTGCCGGTGCCATTTTTAACGTTAATCGGTCTGAGGTCCTACTCCAAACTTCGAAATCCGAACTTCGTATCGTGTTATCCATTTCACTCATATAGTGTATAACACGAGAGCGAAACGGACGGCACGATACGAACTTCGGAGTAGGCTCTCAGTCCCTAAATCAAATTCCAGGGGCTGCATACTTTTTTTCAAAACAAAACACAAACTAATGCGTTTGCGTTTAGTCTCAATTTGTACGGCAACACGAGCAGCGTCTCTAGTCGCCTTATTTTTTAAATAAATAAATAAATATTTAGTGGACATTCTTACACAAATCGACCCAGTCCCAAACTAAGCAAAGCTTGTACTATGTGTACTAGGCGACGATATACATACTAGATAAATATATACTTAAATACATAAAAAACATCCAAAACCCAGGAACAAATATTCGTGCTCATCACGCAAATAAATTGCCCTGACCGAGATTCGAACCCGGGACCTCCAGCTTAGTAGGCAGGGTCATTACCAAGCGGGCGGTGAGTTTCGCCATACAAATCGAGACTAAACGCAAATTAGGCGTTCGTTTGTATTTTGTTTCTAAACAAATCGGTGTCCCAAATCTCGTTTAATTGGCAAGACCAGACTCGTGGCGAATACATTTTCAATTTTTTACTTTGGAAAGAACGTTCTTTTGTGTAGGAAGGTCGGGTCTTTTAATCTATGTTACAACTGGGTATACCTATTTCGACCCGTTAAATAAAACAAGTACTTGCACATTCTCGTATAATGGTTCTAATGACCATATAATTGGCTAAATCATTGCAAAAACACTATACGTATGCCAGTTCGTAGAAAATGCCGCGTTCGTTGCGCGGCCATACGTAATTGATGGACCTTATACCGTGGTAATAAGGGTTCTTGTCTAATGGCAAATTAGTCATATTTAAACGAAGCCTGAGTATATGAAGCGTAATATTAATTCTCTTGTTAAGCACTAGTGCGGTAAATTCAGATTATTATGTAGGTTAGGTAAGTAAATGCATCACGATTATGTCACACGACAAAATCACGCATTACCTATTAGTGTTCTTGGTTAATACATTTTTCATGTTAAAAGCTACTAAAGTGAAGCCAACGAAACGAGTCTATTCGTCCGTGTCTGCAATCATATTAATTAATTCCTCCCTCCTTTTCTCTTACGACTCGACTCGTCTCGTTGGCCTTACTTTAGGTAAGCAATTAAGCTAACTTAATTTGTCAACTTAATAATAATAATAATAATAATATTCTTTATTGCACCACTAATACAGGAGTACATTTATAGATTCGGTAACATTAATAATGGTAGCAACAGGCTTAATCTTTGTTTATTCACGTAACAATTTCTTCGAAATGTGTTATCGAATGGTTAAATTTTGGAATACAACCTGAGGCTAACGTAATATTTATTAGATTTACTTTCGACTAACCGTAAACATTTTGTTTAAAATATTAGACGAATGCGTAATATACCAATTATATTCGCTTTAATCCAGTGCTACAGACTAACTGTTAGTCAATTTTTTTTTATTATTACCGGAAATTTTTATTACTTCCTTTTTGACAGTTATGAATTGGCGTTTGTAGTGATGAGGGTGAGGGTAAGACGAATCGATTGTCATAATTAGCGATTATTAATGAATGGTGAATGATTATTAAAATCGGTTTTATTATATTTTTTAATGTTCCCACATACATATTAAATTTTTGGATACCAATACGAATCTAGAGTAGGAACTTTTGTCATACGATTTTTGTAATGCGCATTTACATTATATGGGTGTTATGATGTGTCAAAAAGGAACTGGTAAAAATTTACGATAATAGACTATTACCTATTATTATTATTACTATTACTAAGTAATAGTTAGGATGGTTTATTTCGACGTTTGGCTGTTTCAAAAGAGCGCCACGTAGTTCAGAATAATTAGATTAGAGAGAGGTATCTTAACGACGCCGAGTATCTTCGTTCCAGTTTTCACCGCGACGAGATTTACGTCCCGTCGCTTTATTACGCGCGGCACGGAAACTAAACGAACACTTTTGCATTGTATCGATTTTGAATTGGTATAAATAGTTTTGCGGTTTGGTTTAGAAGCTTTGTTAAACTAGCAAGTATAACTTTAAGCGTAAGCTTAACGGCTATTTGCTGACGCTCCAAAAACCCCAATCCTAATCCAGAACTATTAGCGGCAAAAATGTACTAACCGTATTAATCTATGTTTATTTTTTAGCTCCTTTGTTGTTTTAGAGGAGAGTGGGCTAAACACGGACGGCGGGTAATGGCGGACATACATGTTCAGTTATGTTAGAAAATGGTAGGAGATATTTCGTATGACGCAATCGAGAGTCGAGCCCGATTCTATAGTGTTCGCAAACCAAACAGACGACCGAGTCGATAGCGCTATCTCTTACATTCTTGCCGGGTTTCACGAAGTGTGTCTCACATTTTTTATTTCCCCGATCGTCAGTTTGGTTTGCGCGCACTATAGTGCCAAACATAAAGTGTCAAAGTGAGGCCGCGCTCGTTGTGCAAAGTAAGTTAAACTTGATTATTTTTCTATTATTTTATTTTATTTATGAGTGGAATTGGATGTGTGTGTCGTATTGTAGGAATAACAAAGAACTTTGGAGTTTTTTTTTTGAAATAGAGTCAAATTACACATTATTTTGAAGTAATCGTATCGTGCACCGCATACTTCTAACCTCAAATAAAATATTTATTTTGGAGATTTGGCCGAGTCGGCTAATGGCGGACGATTTAAGAGGGGTAACCTCGAACGAGAACAAAAAAGGTAGAAAACACAGGAGGTTAAAGTTGATGAAAAAACTGCAAATAAAACTGAAAAGCAAAATAAGGTAAGTGTTATGAATCTGAAAGCATTTAAAAATGATAAGAGCATAAAAGAAGGAAGGTCCCAAAAAAATAGTATTTTTGTCTGATTTAGGAGGAAAAATATTAGCGAAAATTGGATAATGTGTTATAAATGTCAGTTATGGGCCCATGAGCAGTGTACGGATGTGCAAAGTATTTTGAAGGGCTGGTTACGTGATGTTCCCCAATTAGAGTATCTCCTTTTAGCATCCGAAAGTTGCCAGCAAAGGAGGAAAATTCTTCTTTTGCAACTGGTTGCAAAACATGGTTGCGATGGCAGCCGAAGAGGAAATTGACCCATGTGCTGTAAGTTAATCCCGAACGCCAGTGGTTTTTTTAATGAAATCTTGACTTTTAACGCATCACTGCTGATAACGAAAACATAAAGTTGAATAATTAAACTATAAGTAGGCTGTATAATAAAAAAACTTGATTTGGTTTCCTTTTCTTCAAGTTATCCCTTAAATGTTCGCAATTTTTCCACTCTCCCGTACACCAGATGCTGTATATCAGTTATTTTTTGATTTATTTATATATTTATTTGTGTGATGAGCAGGAATATTTGTTTCTGAGTCTTGGATGTTTTCTATTTATTTAAGTATTTATATCTATTAAATATATCGTCGTCTAGTACCCATAACACAAGCCTTCTTGAGCTTACTGTGGGGCTAGTTCGATTTTTGTAAGATTGTCCTCTAATATTTATTTATTTTTATTTATTTATATACTTACCATTTTTATGTATCGCAGTTACTTTTATTTTATTTATTTATTGCAATTGTATGACGTTCCGTGACTCACCAATGGTACTGTACTGGCTGAAAATCAGCGCTGTAGGTGTCTGATACCTCAGCATATTGCTGAGCCAGTGTCCGTTTCACTGCCGCGGAGACACAAATGTTATGTGGTTTGTGTATAACACAATTTCTTATGTATTTCTTCTATTATCATTCTTGTCATATATGTGCGTCTTCTGTCTCTGTAAATAAATGTTTCTTTCTTTCTTGTTTAATTTAAAGTAGGGTCTAATAGAATGAGCTGGTCTGGCTGGACCTACTTTTATGAAGTTTCTGTAATATAAACTAGGCATATTTTATTCGTATTTCAATAGTTTCGCGCTCGTTTCCAGGAAAGCCGAGGTGACGTGTAAGAATGAGCATTTATAATTGCAATGGGTTGTAAATTGAGAACCAAATTAGACCTCTAGTTAGATAATAATTACCATTTGACCTGAAATTACACAATTATGTTGCAGATGTTCTCTTGTTTTACCTTTTTTTTATCTTCGACAGTGGCATGGAATTTGGTATACGACTCGGAAATACATTTAACGTAACGCAGTTACATACAGATATTTACTTACCTAATAAGTTTGATTTCCGCCTCTTTATCTTTCTCTATCTAGTTATTCTCATAATACGTTCTCTACTCTCACCATTGTCAAAGTCGATAGAAATTTATTATTTTACTATGGTTGAAATAGTTTTCAATAACCTAAACATTTTGCTTTTCAATAAACTACCCTCTTATTATTTAGAAAAACTCATTTCCCTAACATAAAACCCGTGTGGTAATTGGAAGCAGTAAAAAGAGCCAAACACGATAGAGAGGCGAAAAAATACAGCCTTACCCTACATCTAAATACATAGTCATGCCAAGTATGCTTTGTTGACCGGGGAACGCCTGGCGTGCGTCAATGCAGCAGTACCTCATACAATGTAGTATTTATTTAATGTATTTAAGTTCACATCAGCTGAGTTGTGCTCTTTTGCAAGCCATCTAAATTTTATAGGCTTTATAGCTGCATTATTTAATAGACAATATACCCACATTGGGCCTGCGCGATGGCTACGGTATTTTGCAAAGTGGAGGTATATCCCCCGTTGGGTGGCTCCGTGATAATATGAGCGATAGGGTAATCGATTGTGCACGTCTCTTACTAGGTACGAGTAGGTATTTATTGGCTTTTTTAAAATGCTGATTTACAACTTCAAATTCAAATGTTCTTATTTCAGACCTTAGATCCATATATTGTTAGTTACAAAGTGACTTAAAAGCTATGTAAGTATAGCACCTACAATTACATTTACACTAAAAACTATTTGACGTATGCCAGACGTGCTACCGCGAACTAAAAACAAAAATGTCGAATGCTGTCGCGGTAGCAGCCCTGAGTAGTCTTTTCCTGCCTTATACAGTGCCACAGCATGGGGCAGTCAAATCGCCCAGCAATCACCATCAGGATGCCGTGTTGGCTTCCCTGAACGCGACCCATTAGTGATGTGATTGTGATTTTATTAGAATACATTAACACATAAATAAGTATGAAAATGAAATAAATAATGATGATGAGTGATGTGTTGGAAATTATATAAAATAGAAGACGGAAAATGATTGGTTATCTTGTACGACACGACGATTTTATAAAGAACATCATAGAAGCCAAATTGAAGGGAAGGGAGGAAGGGGAAGACCGAGTATAAGCTACATGATACAAATAAAAGGAAAATTAGCAGTGGTGTCGTATAAGAAGGACAAGGAGGCGGCCCTCGATAGAGTCAAATGGAGAGAGCTACGCCGACAAGAGTCTAACTCTTAAATGTATGATGACATTAACACATTCTTGTCTAAACCCTTTGCCGATATCTACAGTGCGTTTTCCCGTATATAAAGGAAATCGCACTACTAAAAGCTTGGCAGCGGCGGAAGGATTAACTAGCGATCTCCGACTGTATCATTCTTTTATACGCCGTATTGGTACAATATATGCTTTACCATTGTTTTATTGTATAAAAAATAACATCTGCAATTTACAGCTAACCTATAAAGCGTCACAGATCTTAAGACTCTTAAGCTAAACGTAAGTAATTAAAATCATTGTGTCAATTTGACACACTTTAGATGCGTAGTGGTTGGCTACACCGTAGAACTGGCTACGTCTTCTTGAAGTAATGTTTTATAATTCATTAAGGGTCACAAATACAAGTCTTGAATAAATTTGAAAAAATCTAGTGGATTAGTATTAACTATAAACAAAAACATATTGCGCACACAATAATATCAGTGTGCATGACCCCAATGTGTTGAATAGATGAGAAAATGCTCTCTTTTATTTTTACTAAATGTTTAGCTTTGTAATTATAATACGGACGCGTCACCTGAAAAATGCTTAAATGTCCGAAGTCAATCGAATATTACCGAAGCACAGTTTGCAAACTCCAACCCTAACTGGCCCCGCTACCACCGCGCACTCGGGAGCGCTGGCCGCTACCCCCGCGTCCTTACGCTCCTCACTCGGTTCCGTTCACAAAACATAACCGGACGACTCCATCCTTCCAACTATTTGCATATTTAATTTACTAAAACTGAACTATGTCAAAACTTCAGTATAAATTCGCCGGAAACTAAAAGTTAGTTACAGTGGGCCGGTCGCCGCGTGCCGGTTTTCCCGCGTTTTCATTGCGGTTGAGAATTTGAATTTTGAATTGCGGTTGTCATTTGTTTTTAGTGTTTTTGTGTCGATGCGTTGAGGTTTGATGACATCGGAGGAAAATATGGCTGCTGCTGTTGTGGTGAGTGATACTGTACTTTGTAGTTGATGGTGAAAATAGGGGTGAAATATGTAGGTTGTGTATGTACTCATGGATATTGTTATCACTTTATCAGTGAAGCCTTGTCTTTAGATATCACTGCAATGTTATATGCAGCATTCGATAGCTTTACATGTTAATGAGTTAACGTGACTTTAAATAAAAATTAGAACAGAGTCCAATTTCACATTTGAACATAAATTAGCTGATGTTAATCCTGCTTTAATTATGATGCTCGCGTAACATTAAATGATATAGATTTTGTGAAATAGGTTTTAACAAATTTTCTGAAACCTTTCCTCCAACGTCAGGTCCCATCCGTTATTAGTTTCCATCTACAGAATACAAGAATAATTTATTTTAGTTCTTTTATTCGCTCATACCTAGGTGCATGGTTATTTATCTGCCTATGCACTAACATAAACTTTACTCGGGTAACATATTTATAATGTGTTGAAGGTATTTTTATGGACTAAGATTTTTTCTCACATCAAAACTAACTTTTTTCCTAAATTAATCACGCTAACACTAACAACCCCGAAAGTAATAAAAGTTCAAGCCGCCCAACCCCATAAACAATTTGAAAGTATAATTAACTTCATAGCAAAAGTTATAAGATTCATTATTCTACATCAAAAAAACGACGACTTACAGTCTTTATTGCATATTCCAGCATGTTTTCAGATTTATTCGATTACTCTGCGTAGGTATAGCGCATTAAACATAATGCAGATCTAGCAAGTTTTATGATCAATCGTGTACAGTAAATACTTGAGTAGAAGTCATTTCAGGTTTCGTGAAACATGACTCGATACTTATATAGTCACGTCATAACAGTTATCAGAAAGTCCATCGATGACTCGCAAGTTTTGTGACAAATCATTACAAAATTATACCTCATTTACAACTATGAAGTCATGTTTTTGTACAGCGCTTCGAGCAGGAGCCATTTACGTCTACTCCTTCAGACAGTAAACATATTACTCGAAGTAATTGACTGGTAGGCACGCGTTCACGCGTCGGCACCCCATGTGTACACTACACACGTGTCTCATTTTCATGAATGGGCCATCTCACGTATAGATAGTCTTTAGTTGATTGAAAGCGTGAAGGGGCGCGCGGCTCAGTCCACGCGCGGGTGGTCGCGAGGTATGTCGCGTCGGTTGCTCGGCCGGCCGCGGCATCAGAGACTGCGTTCTCGTTCGCAGGCGGCCGCGGAGCCCGCGCCGGCGGCCGAGCCGCCTCCAGCGCCCGAGGCGGAGCCCCAGCCCCCGTCCGACGACGAGCGCGAGCCGGGCGACTGGCGCCCCTCGCGCCCGGCTTCCCCGCCGCAGCGCCCGGACGACATCTCTGAAGCGTCCGAGGCGACAGCGCGCCCGAGAAACGAACCAGCCAGCCGCTACGCGAACCTCAACTTCTGGAAAGCTAGACGAGTGACCTTTTACCGGAATGGAGATCCGTTCCATCCTGGCGTGGAGTTTCGCTTCAAGCCGGGGCGGGACCTGGCGTCCATGGATGCCTTGCTGGACAGATTGTCGGAGAGGCTGGAGCTCCCGAGAGGCGCTAGGTTTATATTTGGGATGGACGGAGACAGAAAATACAGGTTGGAGGAGCTTGAGGATGGCGCCTCCTACGTCGTGTCCTCCTACAAAACGTTTAAGGTAAGATATACGGCTACTCTTTTCTATGGAAGAAAATTGTGAGAACTCAGATGCCGTAATCTTAACTATGTATATCAAATTCTCAATTCAAAGGCATTGTTTTTATTCGTGTTAATAAGTACTGCCTAAGGTACCTACTAAGGTACGTTTCACTATGTTAATCCTTTTCATGCTCTCATTTGAAATCAAATTAACTAAAAAGAGAGGTAGCATTAGCGTATACAATTAATCCGCTGTCCATAAAATCCATTTAATTAAGTTTAGTTCGGTTAAGTAAGGTTAGTAAAGTGGTTTTACTTTTGCGTGACCCACTGGGCAAATAGAATATGAAATGGCTAAGGTGAAATTAATGTAGGACAGCTATAGAATGGTTAGAGAGTGTTAGAATAGAGATATCATGCGAAAAGTTTCAATTTACTTATAGTTTCAGTTATAATGCGTGTAAGCGGGACAGAACATCTAAAACTTGTTTTTGCTTGGCATACCTTGCGCTCGCATATTATACTTTTATATTATACACTAGCGTACCGCCCCGGCTTCGCACGGGTATTCCAGTTTTTTTAATGTTGTGATCTAGGTAAATACCTACTATACTATAAGTATATTGCTATAAATGACATTTCTAGTCCCTCACTTCGAATATTACACCTCATCCATACAAACATTCAACCCCCTATTTTACACCCTTAAGGGATGGAATTTCAAATACATTGAAATCACTCTTCTTATTTTTAACTGAGTCTACCCACCAAGTATGAATTTAATGCCAGGCCTAGAAAAGAAGTTTCAAGTTACTACCCGTCGTCTACCGGTCCCTGAGATCCCAGGGACCATAACAAAAGAATGCTAATGTTTATTTTTTTCGCCGGAAGACGACGGCTTAAAGAAAAATTGGTCTCCCTACAAACTTTCAAACCCTTTTTCAGAAACGCTGAAAACTTTTTCTTCCATTTTAATACTCAGTCTATCAGGGAAGTTTTAGTTATATTTTTTTTTATCAAGGTGTCTTTTACTGTAACATGTGACAGTTGCAAGCATTGCCAACATGTCTATGTACTTATAGAGGAAGAAATTTAATGTTACCTAGTTTTTTATGGGTAAATATATTTCAATATAAATAAATGGAGCGTCTAAGTGTGACATTCAATGCAGCGGAGCAATCTAGAACACGGGAAATTAAAACTAATCTGTGTCATTTACTAGAGTGCTCTGTCTATGCCCGAATAGCGGAAAAGCGCTTTTACAATTTCACCAAGATTTTACTCTAGTAAATGATGTAAAACACGGAAAATATTTCAAATATTTTTCATTTCCCGCAGTCTAGATTGCCCCGCTGCAAATTACATGCAGTTTTCTCGGCTGTACACACATAATAACTATTATATTCTCTTATTAATACATATATAAGCAACTCGTAATACGTTGACTACCTTAATAATAGGTGCTACTGTTCTAGAAACGTTTTGGCTTTCATATTGCCTTAGGTATCTACGTTAGGTTCGAATCCTCGACAGCTTATATAATTACCAATAGTTGACACCTAATGTTCATCTGTCACAATGAAATAGGATTGAAGCGCCAAGTATTGGGTCAGTGTTAAGCACAGGCACGTTATCTAAGTAGGTACCTACTCATTTTTCGCAATGGATCAAAAGGCTCACAATTGGTTTCTTAGGCCACCGTCCTAAATTTGAGAAAATTTTCAAATATCCAATGTACCTATTCACTCTTTTTATGACATCAAAGATTTCTACAACATACAACATACCTCATATGTGTGTGTAGTCTCTTTCATGTCACGTGACATAAAATAAAATGAAAATAACCTCTAATAAAATCCACAGTTAGTTGAAGTAAACTGACAGATAAGATGTTGCCAAGAGTAGAACAAAAAAATAATGACGGTATGTATAGATAAAAACATATCGATAAGCATAATGTTTGTACTACCAAATTTAATCCAATGTTGTAATCTATGAGATATGCATAAAAATGCATAAAGGCTCGTTAAGCGGGACAAAAGTGGTATTTAAATATTACGTTTAGTCCTATATAGGCATAAATCATAAGATTTACAAAGATAAATTGCACTGAAAGATCGGTAAGTCTAGTAAGACCTTAAATAATATCGATACGAACAGCCTTGGCCATACTGTGGCAACATTTGTGCGTTTTAACTTGTCAAACAACTTCACCTAATGGTGGACTTTACTGTATTTTTTTTTTCTAAACAAAACAAACGATCGCCTTTACGTATAGTTTCAATTTGTATGGCAACGCTAGCAGTGCGTCTGGAGGCCTTTGGTGGTAACTATTTTTAAAATTGACACTAAACGCAAACGCGTTCGTTTAGTGTTTTGTTTCGAAAAAACGTATAGTAGAAGTACAGACCGCGTCTAACTCTCGATTACCATTCCATATTCACGTACGGTGCTGTCTGAAAACCAGCGCTGCAGGTGTCTGACACCTCGGCACAATGCTGAGACAGCAACCGATTCACTGCCGCGAAGACGCACTTTATAATAATATGTCAATGTACTGAGTCTATTCTGTTTGTAACGATGTGTCTTTTCGTGCAGTGAATAAATGCTTTCTTTCTTTCTTTCTTTATATTACCATAAGGCCATCTGCTTCAATAAACTTCGGACCGTTGTCGTGTAGGTACCTATACACGAGGTCGCGGCCTTGCCCAGATGTGGGCCACTGGATAAGCACGCACCCTCTTTTATTTGCATGCTGATTACATATAACCAAATTTTTTTTTGTTTTACCTAATACTTATCGATAAGGCGGGCTAATTGCAAGAAAATTACGTAAGTACCACCATTGCTGAGTTTGCTGAGGGAAATCGTTGGCAATTAGTTTAATTTCTATTTGTGGAGTTAGTTTTGGTGCACGCACAGGTAGAGATCAATGGGATTTCTTACCAAGTTCTTGTTAAAAAATTATTACCTAACTATTACGAGTTAGTCAATGGGAAAAGGTAGACGTGACGTTTCGATACCCAGCACTATAGTGAGTATTATATTTTTTTACCTCAAACTCTAGTAAGGCGGTTTATATTTCGGCACTTCATTATTTCGGCATCTTAGGTACTCGCTGTAGTACTCCCATAAGCACAATCTAGTTACCTATATTAGGTATTCACTGGCTCGATACCACACCAATGTCAGGCAGACGTCCACTCTCGACCGTGGCTATTACTTAACTGCCTACCCACATCCGTGTGCTCGAGACAGCTGTTAAGTATAAAACAGATAGACAAACACTACATCCCTTCCTTAGTACAATTTATTTATTTCAATCATCAAAAGATCAGGTTGATTATGAAACCTCACTTAGTTTAATCACTCTGTTCTCCTGCACTTGCATCTTGATCGTTTGCATCTTCTTGAACTGTCCATTTGCCTTCTACTTTCTTTAGATGTAGCATATTTCGTCTAAGTAACTGGCCAGTTTCTTCATTCCTGACGACTACGTCTCCACCTTCTGATTGTTCTATAACATGAGGTGTAGGTTTGAAATTTGGAGTCAGTTTGTTTCCTTTTTCCATCTCTTTTATATACACTTTATCTCCTTCTACTAGCTTACTATCCTGTGCACCCCTTCTCCTGTCTCCATATTCTTTTCCTTTAGCTTTTTCAATTGTGTCTCGATCTCTGACTTCTGAATCATCAGTCGCATTAGTTAAGTCTTTATATGAAGGAATTTTATCTCTGTTCTGACGGTTGTAAAATAGTTCAGAAGGTGTTTTTCCAGTCACCGAATGTGGGGTTGAGTTATACATCATGAGATATTCCCATACACTCTCTTTCGGGTCAGTTCTCTCTATTTGACTTATTTTTAATCTCTTTAGGATGTCTCTATTCTGTCTCTCAACCTCGCCGTTCTGCTGAGGCCAGTAGGGAATCGAGTTAAAGAGTGTTATTTCGCACCTTCCACAATATTCTTTAAATTCTGCGCTAACAAATTGGGGACCATTATCAACCGTAATTGATTTTGGATAACCTGTACGACTGAAAATTTCCTTTAGCAGTGTTATAATTTGCGCGCTAGTAGTACTCCTGGTGAACTTTACTTCCTTATAGCGACTGTAGTAATCGACTACTACTAGTAAGTAGTCGTTGTTTGGTAGTGGACCCAATAAATCCAATGCCACATCTACCCAAGCTTCTTCCGGGAGTACGCGTCGCTTCATGGGTACCGGTGCACAAGGCTGTCCTACCAGAGTACATCCTTTACATGATTTAACCATCTTTTCAGCATCCTTATCGATTCTCGGCCACCATACTTTCAATCTTAGCCTACCCTTCATGGCGACTATGCCTGGATGGCCCTCATGTGCCGCGTCCAGAACTGTTTTCCGAAGATCACGAGGTATGACTATCTTGTTTCCTCTTAGTAGAATATTGTCAAAGAAACATAGTTCGCTTTCAAATGCTTTATAGACTTTAACAGAATCATCCCAATCGTTACAATATATGCCCCTTCGGACTTTAATGATTTCTTGATCATTTTTGGAATGAGCTATTATGTCTTTCATTGGAACTGCATATGGCCGGGCTTGCTCAACAATCTGATTCACATAGTCATCGAAGTGACCAGATGGTGCAACACGGTAATCACATAATCGAGATAAAGGATCTGCGATATTTGCTTTTCCTGGCCGATGAATAATATTGTATCGATAAGTCTGCAATCGCAACACCCATCTCTCTACTCGGGCGCAAGGCTTGGATTTCATTCCAAACAGAAACTCTAATGGCTTGTGGTCTGTAATAAGATCAAATTGCTTCCCGAATAGAAAGATGTTGAAATGTTCGACTGCCCAGACTAGAGCAAGAGCTTCCTTTTCGGTCTGACTGTATTTTCTTTCTAGCTCCGTCAGTGTCCGATTACCATATGCTATTATTCTTGGCCCTTTGTCGTCGGTTTGAATTAAAACAGCTCCAAGGCCAACTGGACTGGCGTCCGCAACCACTTGTGTCTTATCGTTTACGTCGTAGTATCCCAAGGTTTTAACCGTAGCGAGAGCTTCTTTCAACCCCTTGAAAGCCTGATTTTGTTCTTCCTTCCAAAATTCCTCAATGCTAGCCTTCTTTCCAACCTTCTTCCTTAATATCGCTTTTAGTGTTTCTGTTTTAGTCGCTAAGTTGGGGATCCATTTGTTAATATAATTAACTAATCCCAAGAAGCTCTGAAGTTCTTCTATGGTTGTTGGTGGTCGAAATTCCGAGATACTTGTAATATATTTTTTCAAAGGCTTGACGCCTTCGGGCGTCAATTCATGTCCCAGGAAACTAATTTCCTGCACTTTATAAACACATTTACTTTCATTTAACATTACATTATTATCATTTAGGACTTCTTTTAATTTTGCCAATCTAAGGTCATGTTGTTCTTCGTTCTCGCCATATACCAGGATGTCATCAATAAAATTGATAACCCCATCCAAACCAGCTAACATGTTCTCTAAGATCTTCTGGAACAGTTCCGGAGCGCAAGTGATACCGAACATGAGCCGTTTGTATCTGTATAATCCTTGGGACGTGATAAACGTTGTTATATGTCTGGAGTTTGGGTGTATTTCTACTTGGTGGAATGCATTTCTTATGTCCAATTTTGAGAAATACACCGCCTTTTTAATTTTCGGTAACAAATTATCCATGCACGGTAATGGATGGTTTTCTCTCATGATCGCAGCATTAGCCCGCCTCATGTCAACACAGAGACGCAGGTCACTGTCGTCTTTTAAAATTGGGACTATTGGCGAAACCCATTGAGACGGCCCATGCACTTTTTCTATTATGTCACTCTCCAGTAACTCATTAATTTTCCGCTGGACCTTTTCTTCGACTGGTATTGGAATTCTTCGATATGGTTGTGATACAGGCTTTGATGATTTATCAATCGGAATTTCCACCAATACGTTTTTAAACTTTGGGAAGGATTTATCTGATTGCACAACACCGTTTACTCCAATTCCTAGTTTTAAAACACCCAATTTGATGGCTGTTTCTTTCCCCAATAAATCTCTTGAACCCCCCGTGATTACCAGTATGGTTGCTTGCTCCGCCTGTCCATTCACTTTTATCGTGGTTTCGAATGACCCCTTCACCTGCAGTGGGGTTTTACTTCCATATGCGTATAAGGTCTTGTCCGTTGTGTTCAACTGATTTGAGCATAACACTTTCTGCTTCTTTAAATTTTCCCATGATTCTTCAGAAATTAGATTTAACTTACATCCTGAGTCTATAAGCATCTTCCATTTCACTCCTCCTAACTCACATTCAACAGTCGCATCATCATCTACGTTAAAAACATAATGTACCTCCTCTTTTTCCTTAGATTCATTTCCCGATGTTATTTGATTTACTTCTCTTCTATTCTTTGAGCGTTTATGTTTGTAATCACTTTGTTTTTGTTCTAATTTCCTTTTTTCCGGCCTATTTCTGCAAAGGGCACTAAAATGTCCAATTTTTCCACATGAATGGCATTTTTTCCATTTTGCCGGGCACTCCTGATTCGGTGCTGTATGTGCGGCGTATCCACAACGTCCACATTTGTTAACTTTGCTTTTATTCCCATCTTTATACCCACGTGTTTCTTCTTTTGTTGAACTGGATCCTTGATTAAAATTGCTAATTCTATTTATCTCATTCAGTGTTTTTTTCTGTTCGTATCCATTTAATTGCTGTCCAACTACTTCGAGCATATTAGCTTCCGTGATAATCTTATCCAAAGTAACGTCATCTCCTAAAGTGAGTATTTTCTTCCTGAGTTCGGATGCTGAGCATTTCTCCACGATCTGATCAATTAAATGCTCATCAGACTTTTCAAATTTACATTTATCAGCTTGATTCCTTAATCTTATAATAAACTTCTCGAATCGTTCCCCTTCTTCTTGCTTAATTTGACGAAAAATATATCTCTCGTATATTTTATTTTGTTTCGGCTGGAAGTAACTATCTAATTTTTTTATAGCTTCATCGAAGACGTCCACCCCTTCAGCCTCTTTTACTATCGCCCCAGGGATGTTATAAATTATTTCCTGTAGTCCCGAACCTCCAAGTAGCAACAGAGTTGCTCTTTTTCTTCCGTTATCGGTAATAGCTGACGCTTCGAGGTATATGTTTAATGACCTCTTCCACTTCTCCCAACGAACCGCAATAGTAGCATTATCGCCTTCGACGTCTAGTTTTTCAGGTGGAGGTAAAAGATTGGCCATGATGAGTTGAAGGCGAGGCGACCTGAAACCAACCATTGTTGGTCACATGTCTATATAGTTGTTCAAATTTAAAATAAAGCCTTTCATACCGCCTTAGCAAATTCACGTATGATTCACATTTACATGTAGGCCCACAGCCGTAACACATTCACGCATGATTCACATTTACATGTAGGCCCATACAGCCGTAACACATTCACGTATGATTCACATTTACATGTAGGCCCATACAGCCGTAACACATTCACGCATGATTCACATTTACATGTAGGCCCATACAGCCGTAACACATTCACGCATGATTCACATTTACATGTAGGCCCATACAGCCGTAACACATTCATGTATGATTCACATTTACATGTAGGCCCATACAGCCGTAACACATTCACGCATGATTCACATTTACATGTAGGCCCATACAGCCGTAACACATTTATGTATGATTCACATTTACATGTAGGCCCATACAGCCGTAACACATTCACGCATGATTCACATTTACATGTAGGCCCATACAGCCGTAACACATTCACGTATGATTCACATTTACATGTAGGCCCATACAGCCGTAATAGATTCGCAATCCTTGTATCCATTTACGTCACGACAATAAATAGGTCTCTTTTATTTATAGGTGTTGTACCTATTTTTATTGTGAATATATAAATTTAACCTTAATATAATTTCTATTTTGTTTGATGTCTATTACCTATTTAATGTACGAAGCAAATTATTGTAAAACGATACATAACACCTAGTTACTTGAACGCAACTACTTACCGAGTTCGGCTTATTGCCGTAATACCTACTAGATCGTTATAATACAGGTTATTCGTAAATACATATACCCAACTGCGAAACTGTAAATGTCATCTTTCCTACTCGTAATTAGCTACAGCTACAACAACTTGACTTCGGCACAAATACCCATACATAGTTATAGGTGAACTGTGTGATAGTAATTAGTTTCTTACATATTTTTATTTAACTCAGTTTTTCCGTCCATCGTTCAATAATTATAATTCTCATTAGTCATTTAAATTTAAAAATGATATGGAATATGTATCTATACACACTATTATCATACCTTCGTGAGATTTTTACCAAAACAAACGAAACGTTACTGTTTTAATATTTGTATTTAATTAGGTACACTTAGATCTATTTAGATTCGCCAATGTACCTATATGAACGTTGTTTACTGCGATCAAACAATATTTCACCGTATGTAAGTTAATTCAGCATATCAATTGAATGTCCGTGATTTATTTTAACTGTTTGGTTCATAATAGGTACAAATTACAAAAATTTTAACTACTACCTACCTACTTTTCCTTATGTTCTTATACTTTTTATTTTTCAGGCAGAAAGTTGACCGTTAGTTAAAATAATTAGAACTAATTGGTTTTACACTAACCTTTATCCTCGTCGCCACTTGTAGTACTCCCATAAGCACAATCTAGTTACCTATATTAGGTATTCACTGGCTCGATACCACACCAATGTCAGGCAGACGTCCACTCTCGACCGTGGCTATTACTTAACTGCCTACCCACATCCGTGTGCTCGAGACAGCTGTTAAGTATAAAACAGATAGACAAACACTACACTCGCATTACCACTCACGTTATTATAACTAAAAAATAATTAATTCTCACATTTATATTCACTGTATGCTCTAGATTCCCTTCTTTAGCATGCAAACGGTAGCTACTTTCAAAAATTAAGACCTAGTTCGTCTAGACGGCGGGTAAAAATGTAATTATCGCCATAGAGAATACCTAGGTTGTTTGTAGTGGTAATTAAATGGTAGATTAGAGCTCTTACTTTAAGCTACAATACATAGTAAAACCACACGGAGCAGGAAACGTTATTTCGTTACAACCACGTACGGTTAGAACAACTGTAATACAACAACACTACATAAGAGTAGGTAATATAAGATTTCAAGCTTACATGGTCATTTATATTAGAGTTACGATTTGAAACGGGATATTTACCATGTATATTTGTATTTTTGAGTTCCCGATATTTCGTCGAACGTCGACGTGCTGCGAGTTTTAGTTGTGATCTACCCACACACCATAGCGATCTACCCTCTTCCTGGTTCGCTGGTTTCAAATCGAAAAGAGACTGTTTCCGGAAAGAACTCGCGTATTGATACTGTGAGTGTGGTGTGTCGTGACCGTAATCGAGTTTCAAGTGACAAGGCGGACGGTGGTAGTGACGGTGACACTGTGGGAAAAAAGCGAACCAGGAAGAGGGTAGATCGCTATGCTATTTTTATTGATAGACTTTTTTCAACATACCATGGTTATCAGCATTCAGCCACATCAATAACTATTTTGAAAGAGGTCTTATGTCACATGGTAGTTTAATTAAATTTAAACATTAAAAAACATGTTCTTTTAATTTTGTCATTATTTGTACCTATTTGATTTATTTTTGAATTTTTTTACGAAAAAAGATCTTCATTTATTCGGCGCAGCGGTCTTGCACAATACTCTATTAATAGGTCTTGCATAATACTCGTTTCCGGTCATTGATCTACTCAATCTGTCAACTTTTTGAATACAGTTTTAAATTTCTTAATACCTATTTGCTTACACTTTAACTTGTCTAATATGCAGTTTAAATGTTTTAAATATCATCATCATCATTTCAGCCGAAAGACGTCCACTGTTGAACATAGGCCTCCCCCAAGGCTCGCCATTTAGACCGGTCCTGTGCCGTTCGTTTCCACCGGATTCCCGCGACCTTCACCAGGTCATCACTCCACCTTGTCGGAGGCCTACCGACAGCTCGTCTTCCGGTGCGTGGACGCCACTCAAGCAGTTTCTGGCCCCATCGACCGTCAGTCCTGCGAGCAATGTGCCCTGCCCACTGCCACTTAAGTCTCGCAATTTTGAAGGCTATGTCGGTGACCCCAGTTCTGCTACGGATAGCTTCATTCCTAATTCTATCACATGGTAGTTTAATTAAATTTAAACATTAAAAAACATGGTCTTTTAATTTTGTCATTATTTGTACCTATTTGATTTATTTTTGTATTTTTTGACAAAAAAAGACCTTCATTTATTCGGCGCAGCGGTCTTGCACAATACTCTATTAATAGGTCTTGCATAATACTCCTTTCCGGTCATTGATCTACTCAATCTGTCAACTTTTTGAATACAGTTTTAAATTTCTTAATACCTATTTGCTTACACTTTAACTTGTCTAATATGCAATTTAAATGTTTTAAATATAAAAGAAGTATATTTTAAGTTTATTAAATATATGCTTTATTATATATTTTATTAAATAAAACAGTAAACTGACTGAACCGAAAACACATCGGCTGGATGTATGGCTCGGACCATGGTACAATCTCGGACCAACAGTAAATTTAAAAAAAATTGCGCACAATATACCTACACAGACATATAAAGTGCCACTTTTTGAGCAACTGTATTTAAAAAAAGGTTTCCGCTTGCATTACAAGTTAGGCATACCATCTTTTATTAAAAGGAACCCAGGAGACAAGGAGTGGTTAGTGGATTTTGTTATTAAGTATTTATTAGTTGCACATCTGTACCATCGCCAACCTTTATTGGCATTGTAATAAGGGTCACAGATGGTGAGTTACTCGTGTTGGCGTTTGTACTTACATAAAAGTAACATCCCAATTTAAATATCTTCTGTAACTTCTATGTACTTATAGGTAAGTACACTTAATAAAATGAATTGTCATAATATTGTTAAACAGCTTAGTTATTAAATATCATATCAAAACAATAAACACTAAATCTTGTCATCATTCATATTCATTGATTATATACAAGTATGGACGAAATCGGACTGTATAATCTCATGTTGTGTATCCTTCAAGTTCATTACATATATCTATAAGTAAGAGGATAGCAACATTCGTTTTCGCGTTCTCTTAGTTATCTCGCATCAAATTATCACATCAAACTCAGTTGAGTTACTAAACACACCCGTAAAAACAAACCCTCGCCCTGTTTTAACCGCCGCAGTTGGTTAAAAACGCAATTCCGGACGCGTACTAACGCTACATACACAATTAACTGCTCAATTTTGGACTTTATTACAACTGCGTAAGGTTTACTAAGAGTCTATTATGATTCTACAGGGCAGTTGCAGCGACACTAGGGGGCATTGCACTACCTTGCACTTAATATGCAAGCAAGGCGACTGACTTACCACTCGGTAGTGTGAAATATATAGGTGTAAATTGTCGTAGGTTTAATATACCCGTATACACATGCTCGTTATAAAATATGTATTTAAATAGACAAAAATTATATATTTAACTCGGGGTGGGTTATTAGATTAGAATAGGTTATGTTTCGTTTTTAATTATTTGTTGTATTTATGTTTATGTATTAATTTCATTGTATTTATTAATTGTAATTTGCTAGCAGATAATTCTGAAAAAACGTGTTCAACTTATCAATGATATTATATATATTGTATTGTTTATTAATAAATGTTGCTTATTAATAAAGATGAAATAGATTCCATTTATGGAACCTAATGAGGTATGAAATTGCAATAATATAATAACATTTACGTGTAATATTATCTGACAGTGCAAGATGCAAAAAAGCCAAAAATATCTGACACGATACTGTATAATTGTAAAACCAACTTTTTGAGTTTTTTAAATTTAAACCAGTCCGAATCAGTATAAACGTTATTTCAAAGTGCAAGTTTCTCTGTATTTCGTGTATAGGTATATACCGTCTTACGTCTGTGATCGGAAACACACCGGAGAGGGTTGAGTTTAACATTGACTACTCTACAATAAAGGTGGTACTTTACTTAGAACCCCAGCCAGTACGCTCCTACGTGGGAAAGCCCATTCCCACTCGTCTATTGAGATATAAATCTAATTGATTCCAACTGGGGAAGTACCTCCGCCTTGCAGAAGACCACAGCCATAATAACATTATCTACTACACAAGTATATAGTGTTGTGTTCCTGGAGGTGAGCAAGGTTGCCAGAGCTCCCGAGGATGCACTGTGTTGGGATCGAGGGACCTAAATTTGGCCCTTCTGTTGTCAACACAGTACATCCTCAAATCTTATAAAGGGTCAGCAACGCGTACGTGACTCCTTTGGAGTTGCGGGCGTCTATAGACTGCGGTGCCCGCTTACCATCAGGAGGACCGTAAGGTTGTTTGCCACCGGCGTTGTATAAAAAAAAATGCAAATTGTTCTTTGTACTTAGTATTTACCTACTTGTACAGTCAAATGCTAAATATAATCAATCCTCTCATAAATATGTATCGACCCCGCACGAGTTTAAATAAGTTGTACATGTGTACATTATCTACACCCATATTTTTATGCACTTGGCTGTTACCGTAAAAAACCCCGTGTGTTCCGTCATCAGTCCCTATCTCAGCGGAACGTCAAAACCGATAATAGCGGAAGCAATAAATAACGCTGATAAGCAAGGGACTTTATGGAAAATCTAGAATTAATCTTGAATCTAGACCTTCGGAAAGTCATCCATCTTGGCGGCGAATATAAATTAAAAGTTAAAATAGTGTGGGTATTATTTTTCCTTTGTTTGAAATAACGTTGTCGGAAATGATTTCTTATCGAAATAAATAGATTAAATAGGTACCGTATAATGATTGAATTCATTTAGAAGACTTTTAATGAGAAATATATTTATGTAAGTTACCGATTGAAAAAAGACATTCAGGCATTTAGTCATCGATGCAATAACTGTAGTCATGTGTGGGAGTCAATCTGACGTTTTTCAATTTGATTTGTTACCTAAATTAGGATGAGTGATAGGTACAACTTGCACAAAAGATCCCACTGGGTCGGAGTGTATCCGCAAGGGCCCGCATCTAAATAAGATAGGTACAACTCGAGAGAAAGTGACAGATCTTATCGTTTATGACATCGATATAACTGCGGCCATAATATTGGAAAAATAGGAGAAAAATCCTATAAAATCTTATTTATTGATTTATTTGGAGAACCTTGTATTAAGGGGATTCCTCGATTCAGTCAGCCACGCCCCCCGTCAAAGAGACACGCTTATGACAAAACGCACTCACGACAAAACGGGATGTAACACTCTTCGGGAATGGATTTTTTAGACAAATCTCGATAAATATCTGACTGTGTGTGTGTGTGTTTGCTTAAATTTCCTCTTGACAGAGTTTAGATGAGGAAAAATACCATAATTTTATCGTTTAATAATGCGTTGTGTTAGTACGCTGGATAAAAAATGGAAAATAAAGACTCAACTTTGGATTTTTTTACCATCGAGAAAATTTTAAGCAATCATGTTTCGGCTATTGTCAGAAACACAGTCACATAGTCAAGAATCATATATTTGAAAATCAATCCTTATTGTTTCCTCGTCTGAACAGACCAGCATTTCAAAGACATATTTCTCATTGCACGGCCTTAAGCAGTTGTATTGTTGAGTTGGGAGTAAGAAAATGTTAGGACGCAGAGCCACTGTGTTTTTTATTGAATAAATGAACATAAACGGCGATTGCGGCAGTCATTACCGACTCTGTTATGGTTTATGTTATATAAAGTGCGCACGCGATTACCTACTCTGTAGCTCTATGACTGCGTTGTTAATTGCTTGTGCTTGACCCTATTGTGTTTGTGGAGTTTATGAAAATCATTTTTTCAGTATTCTTAAATTGTTCTAAAAATATACATGTAGTATCGGTTCCGACAAACATTTGATTACAGTATTTTTCAGGTGCCGGTTTTTTAAGGTACGGATGCGGATCCGAAGAGTCCAAACGGAACCCTATGTCACTCAGCTCATGCGTCCGTACGTCCGTCCGTCATCTGTCACATGGTTTTTTTTTTTTTTTTAATCTTTATTTATTTCGAAGCTTTCGTCAAGATGACGATGGCAGCTCCAGCAAGCCTCTAACTACATTACAACTTCTTAGATGTAATAAAAAAAAACTAATAATAAAACCACAAAATTTGTATACTTATTTCCAAAAAAAACCGTATACAAACCTTGCAGCCTTTGACAAAGGATCCGCTAAAATGGACTGAAAAATCCCAACATGCAAAAGGGAGAAGCCCCAAATTCTGTTCAACTTCTCCCTTTTCTCCCGAGTTCGAACACACTCCACCAACAAGTGTTGCACATCTTCGATGGTTCCGCACTCCTCACAATTGGGCGACTCTGTCTTTCTCATCAGATGTGCAAACCCGTTGAGTGGAGCGTGTCCGGACCGGAGCCTGTGCGCTCTGACCACGTCCGCTCTGCATAGCCCAGCATAGTCGAACCAAGGCACACGAGGAGGCTCGCACTGGATGGTCCTGTACCAGATGCCTTTGTCCCGCGAACGCAAATCGAAATACTCCTTCCAGCGGGAATACGCCTTAATTTTATATCGAGCGACCACCTCCGAGAGGTCTGGAACAATAACTGTCTCAGTACCCTCAGACGCAGCCATAACGGCCAACCGATCAGCCTGCTCGTTACCAGCCAAGCCAATATGAGACGGAACCCATTGTATTTTAAGACAGCTTCCAGAAGTCTGAATAAGTCGAATCTGCCTCAAAATTTTATACGCTAGCGAAAAGCACCGTTCGCCGGAGGCACACCGAGCTAAATGCTGAATGGCGCTCTTGCTATCCGTAAAAACAACAACACTAGTATAATTTAGATTTTCTAGATATAATAAGGCCTGATAAATCGCATACAATTCCGCGGACATTATAGATAATCCAGACGAAATCTTAAACTGTGCCTTCCTATCATTGAACGGGTCAAAAAAAGCTGCCCCAATTTTATCACCACACTTTGACCCATCAGTAAATAACCTATAGAAATCTGAATATTTTCTTTCTATCTCAAGAATCACCTCTAAACGAAGAACGTTAGGATTGTAAGTACGTTTTGCACTAGCCATACATTCTAAACTTGCAAGCAGAACGTCATGTAGCTCGAATTTTGACATCCACGCATCTAATTGGAACATTGGAAGTGGCCACGACGAATCAACGTGTTCCTCAGAGACTTCCTCAATGACTTCAGCTAACAATGGTCTATTCCTCTTGCTCCAATAGCCTCTCTGCGAAAAGGCTCCCAATTCCTGAATTATATCAACAGTAGGACTACTAGAACAAGACAGGGATTTCAAACAAAACTTTGTGGCAAGGAACGATCTCCGAATGTGCAGCGGTACAATACACAACTCACTCTCCATGACATGAATAGGTGTAGACCTAATAAAACCTCCGACTACTCTTAGAGCTTGGTTTTGAACTTTTTCCAGCTTATAGATGTGAGTTTTAGCGCTATTGTTATATAAAACACATGCATAGTCCAACCTACTTCTTATTAGAGAAATATATAACCTACGCAGGTGCTTAGGGTGAACTCCCCACGCAGCACCAGCCAAAGTTTTCAAAATGCTAAGAAACCTTTGTGTTCTTTCTACCACATAATTAATATGCCTTCCCCAGCGTAACGATTTGTCCAGCCAAACACCCAAATATTTCATAGTATCACCAGAACATAACTGCTGACCCCGTATACACAGATTCACTTGTTGCCTTTTATTGCCTTTACTGAATGTGCAAAATTTTGACTTACTGGCTGAAACATCTAAACCTAAACAATCCAATTCTTGTAACAATGTATCTAAACTGTCCTGCATACGAGAAACACTGTCCTGTAAACAATTCCTATTGACATACAACACGAAATCATCTGCATATTGAGAGATTAAAACACTATTAATACTATGACAAATTTGAAAGGTAACAATATTAAATAAAAGAGGGGAAAGAGGATCGCCCTGCGCCAGCCCCTTATCAGTCCACCGCACCATAGAAAAGCCACCATCTAGATCTCGTAAAATAAGATGTCTTTCACTCAAAAATGACCACAAATATTTACAGAACTTAGCTCCTACTCCCAAATTATCTAAGGTATTGACAACCTTTTCAACCAAAACATTGTTATATGCACCCTCTATATCCAAAAAGCAAGCCAAGGTACAGACATTTTTAGAAAACCCCACTTGAACGTACGACACTAAACGAGCTAAACAATCCATACAGGATTGGCCTCTCCTAAAACCCACCGTGCTACGAGATAACAACTCATTCTTCTCTACGAACCATTCCAAACGTCGAGCTAACATTGTATGAAATAGTTTGCAAACACAAGACATCAAGGAAATAGGTCTAAGCTTCGATAACTCCTCATGCGCTTGACCTGACTTAGGAATAGGAACAACTTGAATATCTCGCCACTGCTTAGGCACAATACCTGAATTGAATACCAAATTATATAACTTTAACAAAAATAGCTTAGCAACAGCAGGCATATTATGAATTACTGCATACGTTATCCCGTCAATACCTGGAGCAGACTGTTTCTTTTTAAAACATCTAGTTAATTCTTCCAAAGAGAAATCTACCTCCAGATGAGAATTCACAGATATAAATGAAGGTGTAACAAGACACACAAAATCGGGCGTTAGAGAGTGCAACAGCTCCACCTTCTTCTCATTAGACGCAACCACTTTGGAACGCTGACGGCCCTTCATCCATCTCATACGATTCCACATGTCAGACGCAGATGTAGCCTCATCAATACTTTGACAAAACTCCTGCCAACCTAAAGATCTTGCATTTCGAATAAGGCGCTGTGCCTCTGCAACCTTTTCCTGCAGCAACCTAAGATTATCAGGGGTAGGATTTCGTCTGAATTGTACCAGAGCAAGCCGCCTTTGAGCAACAACCTTTGACAACGAGGGACTCCAATAGTTTTTGGGTCTAAAATTCTGCACGGGATCGGTGCAAACTTTTAAAATTGGAACATGCATTGCTAAAGCCTTATTAATACCAGCTTCGAAAAAGTCGTACAGAGCTTGCACATCGCATTGAACAATGACTGACTCGTTAGCAAAATATTCTCGTAGAAAGTTACGAAAACCAGGCCAATCCGCCTTTTTAAAATTTAACTTTTGTATAAAATGTTGCCTACCCCAGTAATCTAACTTAATCCTAACAATGAGATGATCGCTACCCAAGTTTTCATTCGTAACCTCTCACGTGAAATCTACGGCAATGTCAGAGGAACAAAAAGTGACATCAGGAGAACTTTCTTGAAGCGATCCATTTACAACCTTGACCCTCGTCGCTTGTCCATTATTAATGGATACAAAACCATGCTCAAGAGCCGAGTCAAATAACTGGGTTCCTCTTACATCATTCTTGTATGACCAATTGGTATGATGTGCATTAAAGTCACCTGCCACTATGGATTTAGCTGAAAACAAAGCAAAAATAGAGTCCCAATCAGATTGCGTCGTCCGCACTGAAGACGGACAATATAACGAAACAATGAAATTTAACGAGGCACAATTTAAGATTTTTACACAAATAATTTCAATACCAGAGTTATTCAAAGTAATGTGAAATGCTTGAGCCCTAATAGAATTATGTATAAAAATAGCGACACCTCCATATGAATCCGATCTATCTTTTCTAAAAACATTATACGAATTTAAATTAACTACGAAACTACTATCTAACCAAGTCTCACTAACAAGTGCTATGTGAATTTTCTCTCTGCTCATTAATAGTTCAAACTCGACAAGCTTTGGCCTAACACTTTGTGAATTCCACTGTACTAAATTCAGCCTACTAGATTTAAAGTTGGATCTAGCCATTTAGGTTAGAAAAAAAAATTTTAAAAATATCTACTTCTTTAAAAAAAGACTTAAACCACTCCAAACATTCTTCCGCAACTAACTTGAATATGAGACCTAACTTCTCAGCCCAATTCGCACTTGACAGAAGAATGCTCTTGACTTTCTCAATAACCTTCTCAATTCCTACACTTCTCTTCTTGTTCTTCTTACGTAGACGCTCCTCAGTGCATACATTACTCGTCTGCACGACCACTGGACTGCAGCTGTTTTCTTCCAGAGTAGGTACTCGCTTCGCCTTCTTTCTCTTTCGAACCTCCTGCTCCATCTTACTCTCTTGGTTAGCCTGGATGCGAGGTGATTGGCTCACGTGCTGACTAACACACTCGGACTCCTTACTCAGGTCTACACTGGATAAGACAGCATCCCGGTACGTGTTACTTATAGTGACTCCCCTAGAAGACGAAGGTTCTTCCTGGACCCATGAATCAGGCACTGGCCTCTTCCTGCCTTCAAGGTATATCCACAAGGCTTTCTTGTAAATGCAACCTTCGGCCGCCATAATTCGACGTATCTCCTTCTCTTTTAAGAAAGCAGGACAAGACTTATTCAAAGCCATGTGGGCCCCTTTACAATTTAAACATTTAAAAACCGTTGTTTGACAGTTATCGTGCTCGCCTCCACATTTTGGACATAGAATTTTCTTGCTTGGACAGAATCTACTTAAATGTCCAAACTTCCAGCACCTAGAGCATTGGTTAACCGGGAAATTATAAGCGATAACCTTAAACCGACATCCGTAAGCATAAATGTAAGGAGGCAGTGTTGGCCCTTTAAAACACAAACGGATCACTTCGGATTTAACCCAATGACCTTCATCGTCTAAGCGGTTCAACCTACGTACTGCAAGAATGTCTTGCGGGACTTCGACGTTTTTCTGAAACTCATCTTCATCCATCTCCAATTCTACTCCTCTCACAATACCATATGAACAACAAGCTAAGTTAGACCAATAAGAACGCCTATCTTCATTATTAAATTCTTTATCAGCAAGAAGTTTCTCCGCCTCATCTCTTGAATTGAACTGTATAAGCACCTTGCATGGGCCCATGTACTTAATCCTCATTATATTCTTTATTCCCTTCTGCTGCAGTAGTTTGGCCAATCCAAATTGTTTTGGCATCTCTTTTTTTGAAACTACATACACCTCAAATGACGTATCAGAAACCTCATTCATCCTGGGCACTTTAGGAACTGTCACAACCCGTGACCGCTTGGGTCTTTTTCCAACCGTGATGAAACTGTCACCCGAAGAACAAGCATCACTGGGGTTGTCATCTCCAAACCGCTTGTCGGCAAATCGCCGCACGTCCGACATGCCTTCGTGGTCGTGTGGCCCAGGTTCTGCTCCGCCCGGCACCAACATGCTCTCACTACTCCATGATGTCAACTCGTTCACTCGCTGGCCACACTCAATACTACTAGACGCGCCCCTACTATCTGCACTCGAATCACGAGGACTTTTCCCTCTACTTTTCTCACTCATCCCGCAGGTAAAAAGCAGAAATTATCAATTAATCCAAGAAAAATCTATTTGAATAAAAAATTTTCACCCGTCACCGTTGACAGTCAGACGTCACTCCCCACATGGTTTTTAATAATGTTAAAATGGTGGCAAAAACAGATAGCCTAGGTATGTTACTTGATAGAAAACAAACGCCGTATACTTGCGACGCGTTGCCAAACATTTATTGATTGCGGTAATAATTGCAGTAATGACCAGAACTGAATAAAATGGTATTCAAATGGGTTTAAGGTTTAGGTTTGCGGACATAAAATGTTTTTTTAATCGGTCTTAATATTGAATGTCAACACAGTGAATCCTCAAATTTTATAAAGGGTCGGCCTATAGGCTGCTGTGTCCGCTTACCATCAGGTGGACTGTACGCTTGTTTGCCACCGGCGTTGTATAAGTTTAAGAGAGGTAGGGCACAGCAAAATGTCATCGTGCTCGAATTTGGAGCAGCCCAACTGGGGAAGTACCTCCGTCTTGCAGAAGACCACAGCCATAATAACATTATTTACTATACAAGTTTGTAGTGTTGTGTTCCTGGAGGTGAGCAAGGTTGCCAGAGCTCCCGAGGATGCACTTTGTTGAGATGAGAGCGAGGGACCTAAATGTGTTCCTTCTGCTGTCGACACAGTGCATCCTCAAATCTTATAAAGGGTCGGCAACGCGCACGTGACTCCTTTGGAGTTGCGGGCGTCTATAGGCTGCGGTGGCCGCTTACCGTCAGGTGGACCGTACCCTTGTTTGCCACCGGCGTTGTATAAATAAAATGAGAATTTTTATGAATCAAGATATTAGTTAGGAAAATAATCTTTGTTGTAGTTATATCGCATAACTTACAATTTACAAGTGACATATGTACCATTGGGACATAATTATGTACCTTTGGGTAGGTACGTTACGGTCCTACAGATTTTTGTCAACTTGTTTTTAAAAATAATTAGACTTGACCGATCAGCATAAAATAAGACCATTAAAAAAGCGACTTTACCGTCTCCTAGATAAACCTAAGATTTAAAATGTAACGAAAATATTATAAAATAAATTTCAAAGTATTGTGACAAATAATAAAACCTAGATGAAATGACCCATTTCTTGCTATTCGAAGTAGCCTTCGTGCTCGTTGTAAACTTATAAAAGCTTTAAATTATAACCATTGAAAAGTGCAAAAAGCTTATAATAGAGAAATTTATGACTTACAGCGATAACTTATTCCTAAGGCTGTGAAACACGCCATGAACATTTCTATTCCAAAGAAAGACGCATTGTGTACGTTACTTTGTTTTTCATATCGACGGTAAAGCGACAATTACACTTCGTCGTTCACCGCATGCTGCATGCGGCGACCGCAAAAGTGCAAAGAACACGTTAGTCGGCCGCATTCGGCGATCGACAGCTGCCAACGCTTATAGGTAGGCGGACAGACTAATGCAAAGACGACGTTTGTTGGCCTAAGTAGTTTAAAATGATATCGGCGACCGACGAAGTGTAATTGCCGCTTAAAAGTACAGTTTTTAATGTTACCATAATACCACGGCAAAGAAAAATGCAAAAAAAACTTGCTACACCAAGAGTTGTAGAGAGCTAGCAGCATAAAAGCCGCATTTTTCATGCCACGGTAATGTTTGTGTTGTATAGTTCCACATTACTTCTTCACACTGGAAGCTCAAATATCAGTATTTTCCTCAGATCTCTGAATGGGCCTTCCCCCAAATAACTACTGTGCACGACATGTCGAGCCTTTACTTTAAAGCTACGAGCGCATTAGCGGATTTGTCCGGAACGTCATATAGCTATAAGGCCGCATCTTCAAAGACGGGGGCGCGGCCGGGCCGCCTCGTCATGCCGTAAATTACCACTGATAACAGACGTGATTTGTCATTGTTTAAGTTATTAAAACGCCTTTTTAATTTTATATTCGTTAAACTTGTCTATTAAGTAATGAGCCGTCTTCTCATAAACTGGAATTACAGCTGATAGAGGAGCTTAATTTCATGTTTCTATCTGGTAATTTACTACGGGGGTAAAGATGACACCCGAGATCCATCGACAGGCACGATATTGGGTGACACTCATACGATTTCCGATGGGGTGCCATACATACTAACTATTCAACGGTTCATAAAGCGGTCTATATAAAACAATTCACTAGATTTTAGCTATCTTTCAACACTGTTCATGTTAAACTCCGTTTCAAGCCTGTATGCATTTTTCAGGGTACACAATGCATCGAAAGCGTAGGTTGTCAAAATTAGGGATTTCGTAATTTACTACGGTGGTGAAAATGACACCCGAGATACATCGACAGGCACTATATTGGGTGACACCCATACGATTTCCGATGGGGTGCCATCCATACTAACTATTCAGCGGTCCATAAAGCGGTCTATATAAAACAATTCACTAGACTTTAGCTATCTTTCAACACTGTTCATGTTAAACTCCGTTTCAAGCCTGTATGCATTTTTCAGGGTACACAATGCATCGAAAGCGTAGGTTGTCGAAATTAGGGATTTCGTAATTTACTACGTTGGTGAAAATGACACCCGAGATACATCGACAGGCACTATATTGGGTGACACCCATACGATTTCCGATGGGGTGCCATACATACTAACTATTCAACGGTCCATAAAGCGAACTATATAAAACAATTCACTACATTTTATCTATCTTTCAACACTGTTCATGTTAAACTCCGTTTCAAGCCTGTATGCATTTTTCAGGGTACACAATGCATCGAAAGCGTAGGTTTGTCGAAATTAGGGATTTCGTAATTTACTACAGTGGTGAAAGTGACACCCGAGATACATCGACAGGCACTATATTGGGTGACACCCATACGATTTCCGATGGGGTGCCATACACACTAACTATTCAACGGTCCATAAATCGGTCTATATAAAACAATTCACTAGATTTTATCTATCTTTCAACACTGTTCATGTTAAACTCCGTTTCAAGCCTGTATGCATTTTTCAGGGTACACAATGCATCGAAAGCGTAGGTTGTCGAAATTAGGGATTTAGGTCAAGCAACAAATTGCCGATTGTAACGAACAGTTTTAAATGTAACGGCATCCGAGCCGGCGGCGGCTGAAATATTTGTATTTAGGTTAAAGTCGTGTCTAGCATGTGTAGCCACTGTAGCCGGGCGGTAAGGCAGGCTTTCAATCTAGAGGTCCCGGATTCGAACCCCGGTTCGGTTTTTGCAAAATATTTATAATAGGGATGATACCTCATTTTACAATTTATGACATAGTGTGGCTATATGGATAGAAAACCATCAAATTATCACAATAAATAGTAAATTAGACAAATTAATTAATATCATACAAAGAAATGTAACTTGAAAGTTACCAATAAAATTATCATGTCTCAATAAAAAGAAATTCCATCAATTGCATGGCAATTATATATATAAACTCAACATACACGACAAAAACGGCAAATTCCCCTTTTCTTTTTAATACAACCCCGGTGGCAAACAAGCGTACGGTCCACCTTGACCCTTCCTCCTTTGGTCCTTTTTCCATACAATGGCCACGCAGGCGTGACGCCACGCCTCAAATAAGGTAATTGTAGTATTTACTACATTTCTACCCAAAACATTTAAGGTAACAGCCATCTAGATTGAGATCAGATTTCATTTCCTATTGGTTTTGTATATTGTTACGTTAAAATGCCTTATCTGCGGCAGATTTAATAACTAAAACCATTTTTACGCTTAGTATCTAGAGATTTCTTTGATTTGGAACATAAGAACTTACAAAGTCGTAATACTTGCTCTACTATAGAGAATTAAGCGGAGCAATTACATTTATAAGTATGCGTCGTAAAACTGTAACGGCCCTAAAACTATTTACAGTCAAAACGCGACTTTGACACAATTCCAGAAATAATCCTGATTTCATTAATCTTAAGCACGATTCACGCCAATTCGGACCGAGCGTTTATGAGATTAAAGTGGCTCAAGGTCCGAATTGGGCTTAGTTATGTACATAGTCTCAAATTAGGTGTTATCGGGTCGCGTGTTGTGGTCCTTAACAATAATTGCTCGTGCGTCGGAGAGCGATACATATCGCATATAAAGCGGACCGCTTAGCTACTTGGTTGCGTGGACCGAGAGTGACCTTGCCCGCCCCTACCTTTCCACCGCTGTATTAAATTTCGAGTAGTCTGCCACATCCAACCGTCGTAAGCGGAGCTTGCTGCAACTCGTAGTAAACCTTAGTGCATCGAGATAGAATTGGTTGCAGCTTGCCGGTGTGGTGTGATGTGCGCTCGCGATGTCTCGGCTCAGTATTGTTTTGCTAGTGCTGCAAATTAGCCAGCTGTTTGTTGCAATAGTGGGGTCTAGTACCCGCTTTGGTGTCTGAGACCACCGACGTGTTTGACGGTCCCTTGTGGTAAACAAACACATTGACTAAATTGTGAGTTTAAAGTGATTTTAACGTTACGTTGTTGGTTATGGTAATGCATCCATGTTCGCGCTTGCCGTTATTTAATCATTGAAAAAGCATAACGCTCACGGAATATTAGCATATAATTACTATTAAATGTAATTACAGTAATTGATGCAAAACAATACATATTTAAAACGTCTACTAGAAACACGGTAGTTTAAACCATAGAACGTATTAGTATAGCATAGTTTTAATGATTTAAAGGTAAACTTTCCTGCTTTTTTCCTTTATTATGTAGTTCAATAAATGTTTCAAACATAAAAGTGTTCCTAAGTGGGTCATTGTCAGATTTAGGTTCGCGTTTTTTCGGTGGACATATCAAAAGTTAAAGGTCACAAAGCTTAATTTTGGATTGATCTAGTAACCCGCATAAACGGTGTTTCCGTAACTATAAAAGCATATAATAAAAATATAACTTATATGTACATAAGCCATCAACTATTGACCACCGGGTGGACAACTTTTGACAATGACCCAAGTAAGTAATGCTTACAGTGCGGTCTATTGAAATATATCTCCATCTTTTACTTTATAAAATACTAGCGACCCGCCCCGGCTTCGCACGGGTGCAATGCTGATGCATGTATTATACATATAAACCTTCCCCCTTAAGTCACTCTATCTATTAAAAAAAACCGCATCAAAATCCGTTGCGTAGTCTTAAAGATTTAAGGATACATAGGGATATAGGGACATAGGGACAGAGAAAGCGACTTTGTTTTATACTATGTAGTGACTAGCTTTTGCTCGCGACTCCGCCCGCTTAGAACTCGTTCATCGCGTTACAATTTTATTGCTATTCTTTTATATCAGGCGCTTGCCTAGTTGTCGCTTTTCCATAGAAACTTCCACATCCTTTTCGATGATATCGGAGATAAAAAGTATCCTATGTCCTTCCCCATGACTCAAACTATCTCCATAACAAACATCTCAATCGGTTCAGCGGTTTAAGCGTGAAGAGGTAACAGACAGACAGACACACTTTCGGCTTTATAACATTACTAGCGCCCCGCCCCGGCTTCGCACGAGTGCACTATTTAATGGATGTTATTATACATATAAACATTCCTCTTCAATCACACTATCTATTAAAAAAAACCGCATCAAAATCCGTTGCGTAGTTTTAAAGATTTAAGCATACATAGGGATATAGGGACAGAGAAAGCGACTTTGTTTTATACTATGTAACGATTATGGATTAGTGAATTTGTGTATAACGAAGTTCTTATAATACGAATGAAACCCTGTCACATACTCGTAGCTTATCTTTATTGTAGTTAAATTGCTTCGTGCTACGCGGTCGTCGTAGCACTCATTCACTTCGTAGACCGTCTACAACAATGTAACAATCTCACAGATCTTGTAATACGCTACTTAATCGGAATATTGGTGTATTAAACTAGGTATAATCGAGTCACTAACTTTAAAAAGTAAACTTGAACGAAACCAGGATTACAAAAGTACTGGAAAACCTTTTACTAGGGGCATTCTACTTTTTCATGACCAGTTTTCTGTTACAAATAAAATTTATGATATGTATTGAGTTGGTGTGCAAAAATAGGATTTCGAAATAGTACCCGGACCTAATAAAAGGATTTTATAGGTATAAATACTTAAATATTAACATATTGCTGTAAAAGATGGATAACACAGTAGTAAAAACCATTTCTTCATACAAATGGTGAGACATTTTAGGACCACTGAGTTACTCGATTTATGGATATTAGCTGTGGTTCGTTAATTACCGAAACTATCGGGAGTGATACTGCAATTAAACCTCTTTCTAAATAACAATACAAAAATATGAAGTGAAGGCCGAGTATTCCCAAAATCTCCATTTCAAAAGTGTCTGAAAAGTATGTACATGAAAAAGTAGAATGGCCCATTTTTTTTAATTCGAATTCTGTTTTCATTTTCACCATTCTGTTATACGTATTTTATACAAGTGCAGATAACATGAATCAATGCGAATCGTATATTACTTATATCTTCGAAACAGGAGTGCAATAATTTTGAAGTCATTTTAATGGATCGGCACGGAGCATGTGACACCCCTGGGGTTGAAATCGCCCACGGTGACCGCTTACCATCAAGCGGGCCGCACGCTTGTATGCAATCGCGTTTTATATTTTATATGCGATTATTAATTACTTTAATACCTAGTTTACCTATAATTTTAATGTCCATACTAGTCATATAAATCGCTGGGTTCGAAAGTATAATTATCAAGAATATCGTGAATTTTATGCTTTGATAATTATCGATTTGATAATAACCTAAAATTGTAAATTCGGCATGAGTTAAAAAAATACGTGCGTGAATTCGAACGTTAATAATTGCGCTCTGTATATGTGTTTTAATGATGTTGTAATGATTAATTGATTATATTTTAATGGTTAATAAAAAACTAGTAAAATATTGTATAGCAACTATTTATTTTGCAGCCTAAAACACTATAATCTTTTATATATTAGTACAGTCTTTATTGGTAAAAATACATTTTACAGATCATATCATACATCGGAAAATAAATTTAACTAATAAAGTAACGTATACTACCCTGCCCATAAGAGGGATAATTATCAAAGACCATAATTATTTTGATAATTTCGACCCTGATAAATCGCCCTTCGAAGGCCCTTCGCGATTTGACTTTTATTACAGTCAATGTCAAGTTGTTACTCTTATTAAGCTGGTCAAGTGGAGCCGCGTGCGGTATGCGAGGTTAAGCAACGTGTGCTCAGGTCAGTTCTTGGATGGGTGACCGCTTTGAGCGGTTATTAACAGAGCACTCCCGAGCTTTGGAAGACACGTTAAGTCATTGATCCCGGTTGCTGTCTATGATAGCAGTCGTTGAGCCAAGCTTGAGAACTTCTAACAGTCAAGTTGCCCACTCACTTGACAAGGGGGGTCGAAGTTCCCACCGTTATCCTACACGTGATCCCAGGTGATGCTAAAAGTGGAACAAAAACTGGCAACCGTACTGTCTTCTCGAAGATCTCACCGTTTGAAATAATTTCCATACTATCCTAATCCTAATAATATTATAAACGTGAAAGTTTGCACGGATGGATGTACGTTCCGCTTAATCTCAAAAACTACTGAACAGATCTCTATTCATGAAACTTTCCAGTATTGTAGCTTAGACATCAGAATAGGACATAGGCTACCTTTTATCCGCGGGTAACACCGCAGGACGCTGCTAGTAGACAGTAAAATTCTGGATAAAAAAGTTGCTAGTAAATAATAATGCTTGTCAAGTTGTCACGTACCTAACAAACAATCATATAAGTACATCAAGTATGTGACAACATTTGCATGGCAACCGCCGACAGCCAAAGAAACACGCGTCCCACTTACAATTAATTAACAATTACTCTATTTCTTACACATACACTTACATTCTCATAAAAACCGCTTTGCATAATTATATGAGACACGTGAAACGGTATTCAGAACGTACATATAGATATACCTACATATATATTCAAGGTTTTCATATGTAGGTCAGGATACGGCATTTTAATATTGATTCGGTTATATGGTATGTAAATTTATGCCAATTTTTGTGCAAAATGTAATAATATGGTAATGTGTTGGCACTTACACATTCTGAATAAGTACATAATTCGGTATTTGACACATGTTATAATCAAACCATATAGTGGGGTTATATATTTATTTATTTATTTATTTAAGGATCACCAACAATTGTTAACATCAATACCACATATGGTGCATTCCAAGATACAGGCTCGCCTAGTTTGGACTGCACCAGAAATCCCGTGTAACCTGTTGTATCTTTGTGTTTGAATCAATAAATTTACTCTTTACTCTTTTACTCTTTACTTACCAATAGAATTCTTATGTTTCAATAATAAAGAAATTGTATAGCAACTATGTCCTTAAACGCAATATTTCACGACTAAAATGGCAAATTACTCGTTTTTCCATACAAAGAGATTACGAGGCCATTGCACTGTGAAATTACATTTCACTCCCTATCAGTATGGAGCATTTTCAGTGCTCGTCAGCTATGCTGTACCTTACCTTTCATTTTCGTCTTTTGTGTTGCTCTAATTATAGTTGGTCCTATACAAACATTTTATCGGCTCTAAAAACTGGTTCTGGTTCGAATGGCATCATATTTTTTTTAGTTAAACAGCGAATTGTCAGCCCATTCAAGGACTGGTATAAAATGATCGCACTTCCAATTCTAAGCGACAGAAGATACGCGAACGAACTTCGCTTTGGTCCTATACTTTATGCCTTCCCCGTCGTTTCGCTCTTGGCAAAGCGGTTGTGGTCACGTTGAGGCGTCCGCGTCGGTGATATAGGCACACAGCTCTCCCCACGATGTTGGCAGACTGTCTGGCCCAGTCAGATACGCAGTTTCCTACAGCGGATTTCACTTGGTCAGTCCAGCGCATATACCTAGTAGCGGACAAATCTTTTAGTTTTTTTTGTGCATTTTTATGTCGATCATTACTATGATTATTGATGCTTTGCAACGAAGCACTTTAACAGTGACAACGATCGATTGATGACAGAAATATGGCTATGAGGGCTATTGAAAAGGTTATTCAAGAGAGTTAGGGTACAGCGGAACATCATCTTCTCTTAGCCCAACTGGGCATGTACCTACCTCCATACACAGAAAATCGCAGTCATAAAACCACTACTACTCGCCATACAGGTGTGTGGTGTTGTGTTCCTGGTGGTGAACTGGTGAATAAGGCCGCCAGAGCTCACAGGATATGCTGCGTTGAGCGTGAGGGACATGAATTTATCTCTAAGTGTCAACACAATCTTCGTAGATGGGGCCCTTGCACTTCGACCCAGTGGGATCTTTTGTGCACTTTCCCCCTCCTTTATACCTACTCTAGGCTGTTCTACGACATTTTCATAAACCGGATGAGGGAGTACTTGGAATTCCTTGTGTCAACACAAACGAATAGGTACTTAAATCAATAAAGGGTTGCCAATGCCCTTGTGCTGCTTCTGGAATGGTACGCATCATTAGGCTACATTGTCTGGTTATTCTCAGGGTCCCCGTATGCTTGTCCGGCACCATAGTAGCCTAAGCAGTCATGAGATATTTCTCAAACTATGACAAATGGACTGAGGCGCACCAAAAGAGTTTCCTTGGACCTGTTCGGTATGGAAACCTAGACACATAATTGAAAAATAAAATTTTGGAGTACCCATGCATTCCTATAAACATTGTACAACAGCTTCAATGTACGTCAGTAGAATCGTTGTTCGGTCATGCCATAAGCATATGCTAATGCGACCGGCGGAGGGAAGTACGTCACCCCGGCATATGCTAAGCGGTGCTGCATGCCTAGATAGTGCTAGTCGGGTACTTGAACTTGGCTGGGCTGTGAACGCGAGTGACATTTAACTACTACAATAACTTGCCTTGAGATTTTGCCGGCGCATAACCGCTCAATTGCTTTTGGCACATTGGCAATTCGAATTGCTAACTTTGCACATCAGCAAAGCGATTGTAACGACTGTAGATGCAAAGCAGACCACAGTAACAGTCACTTCTTCTCGATTAAAACTTATATCAAATGATAGTTAAGCCACTACCTTAAGGAAGAACATTCGTCAGCCGGTTGTAAAGCGAGGGAACATCCGTCAGATAGTCACATGAACATGTACAGTATACAAAGTACAACGTTCCGAAAAGCAATCTACTTTTTCAAGATACTTGGCTTATTCCCTGGAACACGAGTTGACTCAGTAGTTCTAAGATATTACTAGTAATGTATTATGCGACTTGGTGTGCCCATTTTTTTTCTCATAAAGGATTAAAATAATATTTGTCTCCATTTACAAGACAATTAAGTGACGTTCGACACATTTGACGTACATGTCATACTTGCCATTTAAATAAATCTCAGTCTTAACTTTCATCAGCGAGATTATTAGGGTTCTGTACCAAAATGGTAAAAAAGGAACCCTTATGGTTTCACTTTGTCTGTCTGTCTATCTGTCACATCGCTAAATATCTAATGAACTACTTATGCTATCGATTTAAAATTTGGAATAGTTATAAAGAAGGCTTACCTACATATATAGAACATGACTTTTTTAATATTTTTTTTATTTTCTGCGAAAAATGAAAATGGTGGTTCAAAATTTGAAAGTGTAGTTAATAAGTCGAGTGGAGTGTCATATGAAAGGGCTTGAATTGCACATTCTGAAACATTTTTTTTTACGTTGAGTCATTTTTGTTTTATGAGGGAAAATGTAAAAAAAAATACCGTTCCCCCCCCTTATCTCCGAAGTTTACCAAGGAAAAAACATAAAATTATTACATAACATTGATATGAATGTATATTTTACAGGAAAAATATAACTGTAGCTCTATCTAGTTAATCTTTTTTTTATCGTCAAAAAACATTTCTATACTAAGTTTGTAATTTAATCACCTTTGCACGAATTTTTGTTTTATAAATTCCTACCATATTATGCTGAAAGTACCTTCTTTCAAATAAGGAAAAAAACTGAAATCGGTTTACGTGATAAAGAATTATCCTTGAAAAACTACCATACAAAGTTATTCAGTCGCTCAAATTTGTAACAAAAGCCGCCGATAGATGGCGCTGTACCCGTGGGGTCCAATTTTCACACCAGGTTGTTGAGATTTTCCTGATTTAATAGGGTTGGAACCGATACACATCTGTATACGGAACCCTCGGTGCACGAGTCCGACTCGCACTTGACCGGTTTTTATCATACTGCTGTCATAGAATTGAATATAAAAGCACTTGAAAACCAAAGAAACGCGAACATGGACATTCCATAAATTGAGCCAATAACATCCAGGTAGTGCTAGCTAGTATATTTAAGCAAGTAAGACGACAAATCTAGAAGGGCATCAAAGTGTGGGCCCCAAGCAGATTCCGTTGGCTCGCAGCTGACAGCTCCATGCTCGACACCGACGAAGACACATTCGTCGTTGTCTCGCTGCCTGTCTCCGTGCCCGAACCCCCTGTAAGTACACTACACGCCGAGCAAACTCCTTTGGCTCGCAGCTGACAGCTCCATCCTCGACACCGACAAAGACGCGTTCGTCGTTGTCTCGCTGCCCGAACCTCCTGTAAGTACACTACACGCCGAGCACACTTCGTTGGCTCGCAGCTGACAGCTCTATTCTCGACACCGACAAAGACGCGTTCGTCGTTGTCTCGCTGCCTGTCTCCGTGCCCGAACCTCCTGTAAGTACACTACACGCCGAGCACACTTCGTTGGTTCGCAGCTGACAGCTTCATCCTCGACACCGACAAAGACACTTTCGTCGTTGTCTCGCTGCCCGTCTCCGTGCCCGAACCCCCTGTAAGTACACTACACGCCGAACACACTTCGTTGGTTCGCAGCTGACAGCTCCACCTTCGACACCGACAAAGACACTTTCGTCGTTGTCTCGCTGCCCGTCTCCGTGCCCGAACCCCCTGTAAGTACACTACACGCCGAGCACACTTCGTTGGTTCGCAGCTGACAGCTCCATCCTCGACACCGACAAAGACACTTTCGTCGTTGTCTCGCTGCCCGTCTCCGTGCCCGAACCCCCTGTGAGTACACTACACGCCGAGGAGATTCCGTTGGCTCGTAGCTGCAAGCTCTATATAAGTCCATACTCGATAGCAACAAGGACGAGTTCCGAACCACCTATATGAGTACACTACACACGCGATCAGACTCTGTTGGCTCGCAGCAGACGGATCATGCTTGACAGCAATGACGTAACGTTTTCCGTCGTATCAATTCCAGGCTTCATGCCACATAACTCCTAGATATCAATATCATATTAATGCTGCGCCCTGATAACGAAGTCAACAAGAAAACAACCCATAAGTAATTAAATTGAATACAGAAATGAGAAGTAAAACTATATTGACCTTGTTTTATTACTTTTGTTCTCCCAAACGATAATCGCAACCCTACACGTGAAATATTTCTCATAAATCGATTATTTTTAGATTTATTAACGTCTTTGTTCCTAGTGGCACGGCAACTTAATAAGTTCTGTATTTACAGGACGGGGCCTTATCTAGGCTCCTAATCCTTCCGGACAGTTACTTACCACATACGTACCTACCGTTCATTTCTCAAGGCTGCGACAGTCGCGCCCGAATACATATTAGAACTTATGCGTACAGGATAAGATTCAAATCCGTATTCATTATTAGACACAATTTTAGATTCAGTGTGAGTAATTAACGCGAACAAAAGGACGTCAAATATTGTAGCAGTCGTATAATTTATACGGAAAATTATATAATCGAAATGTTTTTCTTATAAATATTCAAGAGTTTTGCGTGTGGAGTGGCCGAGTGCGTCGGGTAGATAGGGTAATGGGAGCACGGTAGTACAGGGTTGTTAATGGCCTACAAAGAAATTAACTAAAACAAAGAAAATTCCTTTACTTTTTTACGTGAATTTACATACGTATGTATTTCATTCCTCATTAATTTAGTCGAAATGGACACGAAGAGGCAGGAAGGTAGGGATCGACTCCTACTTATATAAATATGTGCAAAGAAGATACTTACAATATACCAATATTTATGACAAACTCTTTACTAAAACTCTAAATTGGTTACGCATAGGTGCTAACTTACAGACATCCTATACGGTTACGTAGAGCTGCGAAAAACCGCATGTAGAGAAAAGCAAAGAGCGCACGGCTATTGAGTTACTTAATTAATTAAAAAACTTTGTGTTACTTAATTAAAAAACCGGCCAAGTGAGAGTCCGACTCGCGCACCGAGGTTCCGTACCCAGATGAGTACCCGTCCCTACCCAATTACTACAAGAAGATCTTAACAACGTTGTGTAGAAATTGAACGCAATGGGTACCATCTATCGACGAATTTGTATGGTGGTTTTTCGAGGATAATTGTTTATCACATGAGCTGATTTAATTTTTTTTTCTTTATTTGTATCTTTTTAACGTTTTTATAAACCGAAAATAACTTGACGTTAAATTTTCAGAATGTGTAACAAGTCCTTTCATATGACATCCCACTTGACATATTCATTAGACTTTGAAATTTTGAACCACCTTTAATAAAAATAAAAATAAATAATTTAAAAAAATATGCTCTATGCATCTGGATTACCCTTATTTATAAATATTCCAAATTTCAAATCGATAGCATAAGTAATTGTTGAAATATTTAGCGATGTGACAGAAAGGCAGACAAAGTGTAACCGTAAGGGTTCCTTTTTTACAACTTGGATTTTGGTTCGAAACCAGGCACGTATCCAGAGGGTGGATAGTTGAGATTTATTCCCCCCTCCGAAAATACTAAAATACTTAATATAAAATACTTATAAGTGTGTAACTACACTACGGACGGTACTTCTTTAAGTTATTAAAAATTATAGTACAGTGATTACAGCGATTTTTACACAGTTCACATGGTTGTTTCAATGTTTGTCCCCCCCCCCGAACCAAAAGTCTGGATACGTGCCTGTTCGGAACCCTAAAAATATTAGACCCCTAAGGTAATTAAAAACTATATGAAAATAGGGTACCTGTTTTAAAAAAGCTCCCGTGAGTTTCAGACATCTTGAAATATAATAAACGGGTCTCTCACGTCACAGGCTGTCTCACCAATCACCAATAAAATATGAAATAATATAAGCTGCATCAGTGCTGCAACCATCAAACACCAAAAATTCCATAATTTATCATTACCGGCCATTAAAAAAACTATTCAGCACTTTGCCTCATAACTTACCAAAACGTCGCATAAATTACAAGGCATATAATCCCCAGCTAAACATTATTACGAAAACAACATTCCTAAACGAATAAAATCCACCTGTACTTCTCCTGATACCCCAATTACCCGATAAACGACAAAATGTCCAACATTTTCGCCGTATTAATTCCAAACGCCGCAGTCCACTTGTTATGCAGCAATTTTGAGACGACCTCGCTCGTAACACACGTGCGATGACTGGCCAAATGGAAAACCAGTATAAGGAGAACTCCAAAGGGTCTTTAACTTCTTAAAACGCCTGGGTCGATGGTATTTCGCGAGTTACTTGGGAGGTCAAGCTGTCTAGTTGGTTGCACGCACTGGCGATAAGCGTCCTTGGCAGACGGTCAGGCACCCGCCAAGGACTTTTCGGTTGTCGAAATACGAAGTTGTTTACACGAACAGTGTGAAGTGCGGCGGGGCGACGGTCGCCCGCGGCAAAATATCGCGCATCAGGATTCAGTACTACCCTAAAAGTGCTCACGGACTGACAATTAGTGTTATGGTTAGTGAGCCTTTTTAGTAGTCGTTAATATTTTTGGAGACAATCGTACACTAATCAACCTCGTCCCAAACTAAGCAAAACCTGTACTATGGGTATTAAAGTGACGATATATACATACATAGATAAATAGATACTTAAATACATAGTAAACATCCAACACTCAGGTACAAATATTCGTTTACATCACACAAATAAATTCGAACCCGGGACCTCTAGCTTCGAAGGCAGGGTCACTACCAACTAGGCTAAAAAGATCGTCAATATATAGGTAACTAGCGACCCGCCCCGGCTTCGCACGGGTGCAAAGCTGATGCATGTATTATACATATAAACCTACCTTGAGTCACTCTATCTATTAAAAAACCGCATCAAAATCCGTTGCGTAGTTTTAAAGATTTAAGCATACATAGGGATATAGGGATATAGGGACATAGGGACAGAGAAAGCGACTTTGTTTTATACTATGTAGTGATGAAAAATATTCCTAAATTCTGTTAAAGCCCGACCAGAAATATAGTTAAATAGCCATTTTCAAGAGGGCGCTATTATTCTCATTTATATAGCAACAGGTCAGTAATGTCAGTATAGTTGCAATAATGACATTTTAACTTGTTTACCTGTCAATTCTGATGTTAATTTTGAAATCTTTTGTAGCGAAATTGTTCCATTTCCCGAGCGTTTTTTATCCAGAATTTTACTGTCTATATACATTGTTAATAATGGTCCACTCTTGACAATGAACAGTTTTGGGCATATTTGTCATTTATTATTTAATATTCAGCAGCATTTAACCCAAAACTGCTACATTGGCACTGAGGAGACTGACGACAGTGACAACCTATGATTAAAATTATTGCCATTGTAAGAAATTAGTTCCAACGAATTTCCGCAACATGGCCGACAGTCATATATTTCTGGCCGGGCTTTAACTTCAACTGACATTAACATTCAATTCTCACGGTTCGATATAATTGCCATACGATACGATAAATAAATAATTGAAATCAGGGTGATTCTCATTCCAAAATTTAACATTTTCTTAATTTGTCCTTACCGGGCCCGGATTGTTAACGACTCATTAGTGATTATTTCTGACTTTAACTATTTTAACAATTAGGGATCCAGGTATAGAGTAAACTGCAGTCAACAATAAGTTTAAATTGCACTCTGATTTCCTTAACTTTCACTTAACGTTCGGACCGGTAAGGACATCAATTAAGTTAACGATGAGAATCACTCATCAACGATCTGAAGACATTAATTAGGTACCTACGGAAATTTGTACCTACTCTACCCTATTAGCTCGGATAACCTCGAATAAATGGTAATTCATAACAAATACCAATATAGATTGATATTTGTTATGAATTACCATTGACATTAACAATCCTGGTTGTACCTAAAAGATGTATATACAGTCGCGAAACGGGATTGCTCAGCCACTTGCCTTTGCCCGTAATTTAGCCGTGTAATTAATGACAGATATTACCCAATATCGTGTCAGACCCGAATTGCATTACATGACCAAGATGCAAACATTGTCAAGAGGCTCAACAATCCCTGTTCGCGAGGGTACAGTAGAACTCATAAGTAGCTGGACACTTTGGTACTTTGTCATCTTCACCTGTTGGAAATGTCAATATGACAGTTTAAACATTACGTTAAATCGACAAGGTACAAAGGTGTTAAGCCCCTTATGATTTCCTTTTATGATACCTACCATACAAATTCAATTCAATAATGAGATTTGTGTGAAACTCAAGTAGGTAACGGCCAATTCATATACAAAATATCATTTCCGTTTGATATACAGGGCCTGTAACACGGGCAAATAATTACACTACAGATTATTAATCTTGCCAGCAACTATTTCCAAGAGGTTTACAGTAGAAAAAATAAGGTTTATAAAAAAAATCCAATAGGATTTTCGTGTATTTTATTACTCTTTTGGAGTATTACCAATGTAAACAAAATTTAAAACACGATAAAAAAATTAAAAATCTTTAACTATGACGACAGATTTTCTAAGCTAACTATTTCGTTTCTCCGAATCGAAATGGTAAATAAAATATTTGGACACAAGCGGCTACTGTAGATAGCTCTAAGGAAGCGTCCTTTTAAATACTTGCTCCTGTTACAGGCCACACCCCTTATACCTACTTGTAGCATGCGCATTTTTCAAATTAAATATAGCAACTGAATGAACGTTATGAAAAAAGTAATAAGGAGGCGCCTAGAAATAGAGCCCAGTACACTAATTTATCTGTAATTTTATTATACGTCATAATGTAAAACAATTATTTAACAGTATTGCAGATAAATAAAACAAAGACATAAATAAAATAAATTATTCTAACAAGCAAATTATAACAGCTGCATAATTAACTATTAGCGTTAAGCAATAAAATGCCCTCCGCCCCCCTATAATGTAAACTGGGTTAATGCATTGCTATTCGCATATAATATTGCTGAAAAACGTGAAAAACCCCGGGTCGGAACTGGCCGGCATTCCATCGTAAAGCCGAGGAATTCTCGAATAATGCTTTCGTCATTCCACGGTACACTGTAGAAAACAACTCTAAATTTTTTTCATACTGGCTCTTTAATTGTTACGTGCTAATCAAGACCTCATTATAATTTGATAAAACTTTTAGTTAATTCGAAATATTTTATTTGCATTTTTGTAATCGAATTTAGTTAGACTCAAATGTCTAAGACTGTGTTTCGAAAAAGTGTAAGCCAAGTGGAAAGCCATCGTTGGTTTTTCAGAAATGAGCTAGTCATTTTACTTCTTGCAAGATTTTATTACAACCCTGCTGCTACCGAACCATGGCCCACTCTTATTTTTTTCCTCATAATGTCAAAAATCCTTTGAATTAGGCCTCGACATTATTAATACTTTCTGGACCACCAATTAAGTAGGACATTTTACCAATAAGATACAAAATCATACGACTGTCCGTCAAAACTCGCCTTGTATCGTGTAGGTTCAACAAACAAATGAATAACGGACCCTCACCTATCTGCCATAGCCTCGGAGCCAAATTGCAACTGCAATCTTTTGTATGCACGTGAGCGATTTCGGTTGTTTGCCTCGGTGCATTTATCAAACGTACGTAACCAGGTCAGGGTCCGCTTCACACCCCTCGGAAACAATTGAACGGTTGGATTAGCCAAAGGTTTAACTAAATTGCAGGTGTTGAAGGAAATTGTTCTGCTATACCTACTTAATGGCATTTTGTGATTTTGTAATGCGATGGTTAAGGTTTAGTTCTATCGGTGATTATTAAAACCATACGTACCAGTTAGTTTTAGATAAAATACAGAATTGACGTGGAAAATTAACACGTTAAAAGCTGTGAACTACTTGCATTTTCATATAACAAATTATTCCGCACTTATTATTCATTGATTTCGTTATAAGTACCTTCCATTCAATGCCCATGATGACTCAATATACGTCATACCTTTATTTAATGTTGCTATGCGCTACAACGGAGCACACGTAGCGTTCATTTCGTGGGCCTAAAATGGGTTAAGATTTCACAAACAATTAAGTCCGTGGTGTCTCTTTAAAACGTCCAAACCCTCAATCTCGACTGCGGTTTTTCTTCTGTCATATGTCCTATATAGTTACACAATAAAACAATATACAATATCAATAAATATCATACATTAACCAAACCTTTACTCAAACAGGCAGCTAGCTACGGAAAAAAGAACGGCATGTGGTACGGCGGCACAACAGCGGCGCCGGCTCCCAGCGGCTGGTCCCGCGCCGGCACCCGCAAGCAGTCCGTGGCGGAGTCCGACGCGCCTCCGCCAGGCGGCGGCAAGCCCGCCAGTGGCCGCGTCATCCGCATCATCAACAACATGGACCACTCTATACAGGTCAGCGGGGGCTTTACACCATCTATAGCTAGAGACTAGCACGACTGGTCAAAAGCAGTTCGTGGTCGAGTCCGATGCGCGCCCGCCGGTCGGCGGCAAGCCCACCCGCTGATGGCCGCTGCCTCGTCATCTACATAAATCAACAACATGGACCACTCTATACAGGTCAGCGGGAGCTCTACACCATCTAGCTACAGACTAGCACGGCCGGTCACAAGCAGTCCGTGGCCGAGTCCGACGCACCCCCGCCAACAGCCGCGTCATCCGCACCATCAACAACATGGACCACTCTATACCGGTCAGCGGGGACTTTACACCACCTAGCTGCAGACTAGCACGTCCGGTCACAAGCAGTCCGTAGCCGAGTCCGACGCACCCCCGCCGGGTGGCGGCAAGCCCGCCAGCGGCCGCGTCATCCGCATCATCAACAACATGGACCACTCCATACAGGTCAGCGAGAACTCTAGACCATCTAGCTAGACTAGCACGGCCGGTCACAAGCAATCCGTGGCCGAGTCTGACGGCAGGCCCACCAACGGCCGTGTCATCCGCATTATCAACAACATGGACAACTTCTTTCCTAATAGACTCGATCTGCAGAAATCTGAACGCTAAACTTACGTACTTAAGTATAACTTATTAGGTACTATTACTGATTTGACTATGATTAGAGTGTTTTTTTTAAATACTATATTAAAAACATGTTTACTGAAACTAGCAATAATGAAACAGTCGGGGCTGAAATACGTAATTACTTGATTGTTTTTATCAGCAGCAAGAGTCTATAATCACAGTAAATACGATACAGGATTGCTTTAATAAGTGGCTTGCGAAGACCTTGGGAAGTAAAACACTACGGATTCAATTTTGTAAACAGTGCTCGAGGTTACGATATTTATGATTTCACTAGCGACCTGCTCCGGCTTCGCACGGGGTAATCCAGTGTACTATACTATATATATTACTAACACCCTTTGTTACCCTTAAGAGATGATTTTTTTAAAACAGGTTGCCCATACTTTAAACCCTCTCAAATTTCCCGCTTAAAAAAAGATTTGCTCCCCGTACAAACTTTGAAACCCTTTTTCACCCCTTTAAGGGATGAATTTTGATAAACGCCATTAATATTCACTTCAATAAATGCGTGTTATAATACAAACTTTCATCATTTGTTTTACCCCTTAGGGGATGAAATTTAATAATCCTTTCTTATGTAAATGTAACCGACTGTGCAAAAATAAATTCTCTAGCCTTAGTAGTTTCGGCGGTGCGTTGATGAGCCAGTCATCCAGTCAGTCAGTCAGGACTTCTTCTTATATTAGAATATTAGTATATTCAGTGTGGGCTCTATTTAATTGCACACGTCTAGTAACTAGTACTTGAACCATACCGAATTGGCTGTATTTTGTATGGTAAAGTAATTTTCTTGTTGCAGTGCCGTGTCTTGTTAAACTTGCGGACAACGCAGCCATTCGAAGAAGTCCTAGAGGATTTAGGACAAGTACTGAAGATGAATGGTGCTAAGAGAATGTACACAATCACTGGACAAGAAGTATGTCATTGTTAGGTTTTTTGTACGAAGAAAAAAAATGATTTGTTGGTTTTTGGCGCTGATTGAGTTTGACTGCTTTATACGACAGCTTATATCCGTACGCTGTTTGATACTTGATAGCAATAGGGATGTTCACACCAAATAAAAAAATCAAACTCTAAATCAAATGCGAAAAAAGTAACTCAAAAGAATAAATAATTACGTAATTATAAGTCTTCAAAGTTTTAAGAGGGGGCATGCTGTGTCCCTTTTCCGCAAAACGCACCTTTGTATTGGAACAATCGTCATTTGCTATGGCGCTCGTGGTCAATGACGTCACTGGTCTGTCATGCTTTCCCTCTTCAACCAACAACATTGAAACGGTTATAGCTTTGTTATTTTATGAGATATTTGAGTAGGATTTTCATCATTTGGCATATTTTATTATCGTTTGGAGTAGTAAAATTTCGAGTCAACATACCTATTTATTACTTCGATCTGGTTCAAATTATTACCCTTTACCCAGGTGAGGAGTTTTTCCCAACTCCGCAACGAATTCGCTGACGTGGAGACCTTCTACCTCGGCTCAGTGGTGGTCGCACCAGCTCTGAGTCCTGGCGTCAGCGCTCCACTGCCGGTCGAGTCTCCAATGCGAAGGTTACTTACTTACTCTTAGCACTTCTATATTTTAGCCAGTCTACGTAAAAAGGACGGTTAAATTCTCTACACATTTTGTACTAGTAACCGTACGTGTGATGACCTGGTGAAGGTCGCGGGAATCCGGTGGAAACGAACGGCACAGGACCGGTCTAAATGGCGAGCCTTGGGGGAGGCCTATGTTCAGCAGTACTAGTAATATTACATTGTAAAATGTGTGTAGATCCCGGTCCAGAGGCAACGTGGCTACAGCGCCTGCCTCGGAGGAGGTGTCCGTGCGCGGGCGCCGCGCGCGAAGCAAAAGCCGTCCGCGCGTATTGTACGCGCCTGAAGGCGAAATTGTTCGCAACTCAGGTTTGTAACAAGCGTCATATTTTCTAATTTACATTATGAAATTAACGTTAAGTTTATTTTTTATAGGTTTAACTTACTCTTATAATTGATTTAAATTTACATTTTTGTATGTACACCTACGCTACCTATTCGTAAAATACACAGAGTTACTTCATTGAACACTAAATACAATTTTACCTTGCGGTAACTATTGGCTTCCATAACTGTGCGTCATCTATCCACCTTAACGAATTCGTATTTCTGATATCCAAATACCTAGACTACACTCTATTGGAGGTACTGAAGGAGGAGCCAATCCGAGTGACCATCCGTGGACTCCGCCGTACCTTCTACCCGCCGATCCACCACGCGCCCGTAGACAACTCGCCGCCAGAGAAGAAGATGGCGCTAGAATGGGTGTAAGTCATCTTAAATCATCCCGTAGTAGTACTGGAATTGCCGAAGGAAAAGCAATTAAGAGTCCTTATCAGTTAGAAAACGCTCATATATTTAGGCTGGGTTTTATAAAGGTCCGTTAGACCAAATGTCAGATCAAATTTCATTAACCCAGTACATTTTTTGACATAACAAACCGACATAAGGTCTAACGGAACTTTATAAAACCGAGCCATAATGATTCTGATTGAATTGACACGTATCTTGACATTTTCTCAGAGTTACTATTTAGAACAGGACTATTGCAACCTAATGTCATAAATTTTAAATGTATTTTTTGGATTTTTTCATTAAGAAACATCGAGTGATGTCTGCACTCGAAATCGACCATTTTCAAGCTAAAAACTGTGTCTTTCCACTTCTAATACGTCCACAATTTTTCTTTACTAGCCTTTTTGAGTAGTCCCACAGGGCAAAGGCTGCTCTTTTCCTCCATTCGGCCCTATTGATTAGATTAGATTAGATTAGATTTATTTATTTCATAATATAACAATACAATATAAATTATCCTAAGTCAATTTATACGACTTTATATTATGATCGTCAAAAAAACGTTGTTAGTTTGATTAATATTTATTTATTTTTTATTTATTTAAATCTATGTTACCAGCTACGGCTACCGAGGTTCCGACTGCCGCCGCAACCTGTGGGTGCTGCCGACAGGCGAGCTCCTGTATTATGTGGCGGCTGTCGCCGTCATGTACGACCGCGACGAAGAATCGCAGCGGCACTATACTGGTCATACTGAAGACATACAATGGTGAGTAAAAACAGGCACTATCTTAAATGCAACAAATTCGACGCATTTTAGGGAAAATGTGGATGACAGACAAAAAATAGTTGTGAATTGTGACCACTGCTTGTGTATGAATTTAGATTCCAATTTTTAAATGTGCATCGTGTGGTTATAAACTCTATCAAATGAATAGCTATAATATGCTATTAAACAACTATTATAAGCGTGCTAAGTGCAATATCCGCAATTGATTGATATCAGCTACGTGTTGCTTTACTTTCTCTTATATAAGTAGGTATCTGTTAACATTCCTAACCAAAACATGCGTTCACAGTCACACTCACATACTCTTACTACGGGTCGGTTGCATTAACATACGATCACAGGCCGGTCATCGTCAAATAGGGCGCCGGCAGCTGTTAACCCATAGAAACTTGTCAAACTTTCCATACAATCAGATTTTAACGAACACCGCTTACGATTATAGCAGGTTTGGTGCAACCCACCCTACATCGACGCGGTAAATAATTATGCCAATTTTCATACAGCATGGAACTCCACCCGTCGCGCGAGCTGGTGGCGAGCGGGCAGCGCGCGGGACGCGGCCGGCGCGCGCAGGCGCACGTCCGCATCTGGAGCACCGACACTTTACAGACGCTGCACGTCTTCGGGATGGCCGAGTTCGAGGCTGGCGTGTCTGCCGTCGCTTTCTCACAACTGGTAAAAAAATTAAAAAGCTGACTGCCAACATTAAGTAACGGAGACTCGGAGAGGTGCATGAAGAAGAAGAATCGTTGCTCTGTCTCTTACTGACGCAATCTCCAATGATAGGTAATGTCAATGTGAAGTGGACTGGCTGCAGGCGCGGATACAGGGGGGGGGGCAACAGGGGAAATTGCCCCCCCCCCCCCTGAAGCCTGTGTCAGGGGAGGGCAATTGCCTATGTCCTGACGTAGGAAATATGTTCTGACAATAAAAACAGTTATTAAAAGTCAGTTTTATTTTCGGAAAGTTCGAAAGTGCCCCCCCCTGAACAAAATCCTGGATCCGCGCCTGACTGGCTGTGTTCGGATGACTGAGTTAAAGGCGGTGGTGTCTGTTGTCGCGTCCTACCAATTAATTAATAAGGACAGATTATCTTTATTACTTATATTCGCTAATATTGTTTAGTCTAGACCGTATCCCACATGTTCGGCGTGATGGCAAAGTTCGAGGTCGGAGTGCATGCTTTCCTATTCTCGCAGCTGCTTAGACCCCGCTTCGTCTTCCTCCAACACAAGCGGGTAGCACACTCACACGTCCGCATCACGACAGTGGATACTTTTTACTGAAACTTTATAGATGCTCCATGTTTTGATAAGTACCGCAATTTGCAAAGAATGTTGCTCATAGTTTTTGAACTGATTATATTCGTACTAATTTTACTGTTTGTGAATCGATTTTGACAAGATATAATTGGGCAAAAATGGACAGAAGTTTAATTTAGAGGGTATAATTAATTCTATGTTATATAAAACAGAATGGAGGTAGCTACGTGCTGGCAGTGGACGCCGGACGCGAGAGCATCCTCTCGGTGTGGCAGTGGCAGTGGGGGCATCTGCTCGGAAAAGTCGCCGTAAGTCCTACCTACCTTACTAAGGGTCAGTTGCAACAACATACGATCACAGGCCGGTCATCGTCAAAAACACATTATAAAGATCCGTTAGACATTTAGTCTAACGGATCTTTATAAAACCCGGCCTAAGAAGGCATGGAAATGTTGAATTTTACTTACACTTCTAAAACTCTATTCGCGATTCCAACTCACACGCTGCTTTTACGACCCTCCTTAGCACCAGACACCGTTTCCTTAAGGGCATTTACGCCAATTTCTGTTTGAATATACACGTATCTTGACATTTTATCAGTGTATTGGAACAGGACTATTGCGACCTAATGGCATAAATATTCAATATATATTTTGAATTTTTCATTAAGAAACATCGTTTCTAACATCACTCCAAAACGACCATTTTTAAACTAAAAACGCCTGTTTACCTTAAATTCTACTACGCACAATAAAATCAAAAAATGGCCATGTCACTATCTAAAACTTTTATAAAGTCATCGTATCCTTTAATCACTTTATTTGTATTACTAGCGACCCGCCCCGGCTTCGCACGGGTGCACTATTTAATGGATGTTATTATACATATAAACCTTCCTCTTCAATCACTCTATCTATTAAAAAAAGAACCGTATCAAAATCCGTTGCGTAGTTTTAAAGATTTAAGCATACATAGGGATATAGGGACAGAGAAAGCGACTTTGTTTTATACTATGTAGTGATGAGTACTTTTGTCATAATTTGAAATTAAAATATTTTATGTCACACCTGGCCATAAATTGGCAATTACCACACGCTCCGCGTGCGGAAAATCCCACTTCCTGGCCAGGGGGTGACATAAAATTTTGTACTTACCTCGGGCGGAAATTAAGAAAGCCTCAGATCGCATAATTATCGCCCTTGCCTTCGGCTCGGGCGTCAAATACCTGCGATCTGGGACATTCTTTGTTTTACCGCCCTTGGTAAGTAATGTACTATTGAAACTTATATAGCCTCTCAACATTTCCAGACCGCTGGCCCGTAAACAAATGAACACAGCATGTAAACCAAACATTTAGCAACGACTGCGTTACACTAGTCACGCGACGGTATTCTAGTAATAATACTGAATATAATTTGTATGAATCTGAGGTACCTGGTAAACGTTGTCAACGTTTTCTAGGTCAAGGGACACATTAAGATGGACGGATAAAAGTTTCGTGTTGATGACTTTTGTCCCTAGTGAAGTAATGTCGTATTTTGATTATGGTACCCGTTTTTTGACGCCTGTTTAACAATGGAGGTTAATTTTGGAATCCGATTGTGATCATGTTGTAAAAACGACTACATTGTTTATACAGTATTTTAAAGCTATTTTTATTTATACATTTTGAGTGACACTAAATTCATAATCGTGTTTCAAGTTACTTTAATAGTTTTTTTTTATTATTTTATCAAGCACATAAACTGTAAACGAGAATAGTAATCGTAATTAACTCACTGACTACGGGTGGGCTTAAAACCAGCTTAGCGCTGTGCTCACACCGATTTTACAACGTCTTATTTTTAATACCCATACTTACTATAGATTGAACATTGTAAAATTTTGAGAAATATTTTTTTTTGTATTTGTAATTCATGCGGATTGGATCTCATACAGATTTTTTCCCGAGCGATTTAGGTTAGATCCAGCTCAGAGTACAGCATCTAATTGTGTGCCTATAGTATAAGCTTTTCGAAACAAAACACAAACGAACGCGTTTGCGTTTAGTTTCAATTTGTATGACAACGCGAGCAGCGCCTCTAGTGCCCTTTTGTGGTAACCATTATTTGCCGAACTAACCGCAAACGCGTACGTTTCTGTTTTGTTTCTAAAAAACTTACTAGAGGTACAGGTAACAAAGCAAATCACAAAAGCATTAATATACGACATTGGGTGCGAGTTCAACACACCCACACCGAGGCCACGCCCACCGCTGCCTTTACGAAGCGCTACGCGGCGTAGCAATCCGTAGCGAGCAACGTGGTGCTACGAAACAAATAATTTAATTGTTGCCATTTTAAAAGAGTCCTTACACAGTACGAGATAGGGATCAATTTTAATTGTGTTTAAGTTATATTTTTCTGTTTGAATAGTTTTTATGGTAACTTGGTTGCCGTTTGGTTCGTAATTACTTTGATGCCTTAATAATTACGCATCCATTATTACATCCGTTATTAAGTATTTCGACACTTAAGTGTAATAATTATCCCACCATAAACATTTTCAGGTAAAATGTTGCCAAGATGAGAGCTTATGGCGCGCACTGACAAAAAGTCATCAGATCTCATGTAGAGCCAGGCTTCTAACTTTACAAGCCATAACTTCACGAAGCTCGATTCCACTCACTTAGCTCGATTCCACTCACACCTCAGATTCGGTTGAAACCGCTCAACCAATCTCACTGGAGCGCAAACTCTTACGAGTATTTCAGTGTTCCAAACCACTCGCGTGGTCGTGCCGGAGGTTTTCCCCGGGATTTTGGCTACTCTCCAACCGCGCACTCCTATCGCTTTATTGGGCTCGGCCTATAAAGCCACAGTCAGGTTAAAAAAAGGGATAACTTCACGAACTCTACACAATCAAAATATGTGGCTTGACCGTTTCCTAAAAAACTTTTCCATTTAAGTCAACTGTTGGTAAGACATTAGCTATCAAAGTCATAAAAAGTGTCCCCCCCCCTCCAATTTCCACACTATAAAACTTGAAATTCTAAAATAAAATAAAATGGTGTACATTAATAAATACTTTCAACGATTTTTGATTTGACCACGATAGGTTTTATGGTTTTTGAGTTTTCGCTGAAAAACTGTCTTGCCCAAAGAAAGGGTCATAAGTGCTGTGAGTTCCCTATGAAGATACAACCTCTTTATATATAGACTCTCTGTTTAAATACAACAAAACGCGTTTCAGCGTTTCTCGAAATTGCTCCCCTAAAGGGGTGAAAACGGGGTTCCAAATTTGTACGGGGAGCAAATCTTTTTTGAAGTGAGAGATTTATAACTTCGTATATACTATTTAAATACAATAAAACATGTTATAGAGTTTTTCCAAATTGCTCCCATAAAGGGGTGAAAAGGGAGTTCCAAGTTTGTGCGGGGAGCAAATATTTACTTTTCTTTAAAATCGATATGGGTGTCATCTTCGAGATTCTTCGGGGTGCCGATTACGAAAATGACATGCATTTGCAAATCTAAAGTGGCGTGCAATTATTTTTTCTAAAAAATCAATATGGATATCATCTTCGAGATTCCTCGGTTGGTGTGCCGATTACGAAAATGACATGCATTTTCAAATGCAAGATGGCAGACAATTTTTTCTTTAAATCGATATGGGTGCCGATTAGAAAATAGACATCCGTTTTCAAATCCAAGATGGCGGACATTTATTTTTCTTAAAAATCAATATGGGTGTCATCTTCGAGGTTCCTCGGGGTTCATAAATGCATCCCCAATTCCATAACATTTATAATAAAAAAACTTTTTTTGGTTCTCTTGTGGCATAAGGTGTGATTGCGAATGTGTGATTAGTATGGTGAGCAGGTGCAATAGTAGTTTATGCAATCGTTATATAATGTATGCTTTTTTAGTCGAGAACTGCGTTTAGACCACGAGGCATGCCGAGTGGTCTAATTAAGGTTCGAGACTTAAAAAGCTAATTATATAACTATTGCATACACTACTTTTTCTACGAGTCAACGAAAATTAATTAAATAAACCGAAACTATCAAACAAACTAGTCCTGCGGCAATGAACATTAGGCACATGGGTCGGGCGCTCGTTGGTCTTTTGTTCTATGTCCGCGACGTCACGTGATTTGTCAATTTCATAAGAGTACTGTAATGGTGACACGTGATTGGCCAATTTCATAAGAGTACAGTAAAAGGCGACACGTGATTGGTCTATTTCATAAGAGTTCACTTGAAGGGAACCAATAGAGAAATGTATGTGATTTTAGTTTTGTCTACTATATCGTAATTCAAACATTGAAGTCGACGAGTAGAAAAATTATATTTCGACAATCATACCTATGTTATAATAGTCACAAATTCAGCCATTGTGGTTGAGTCGAGCGCAATAGATTTTAACTGTATGTGAAAGCCAGTAGCGAGCAGAACTATAATAATTGTATACAAGTAGTCTCCATCAAGCAACTGGAAATTTTATTTGTAACCAAGGCGTTTTAAATTATGCCATAATTACTTTCCATAGCAAAAATCGCAGTAGCTATCTTCGAATAAATCTTCGTATTTGTCAACCCTGTTATCGGTGGCGTGCGAGCGTGCCACCTCCTGTCCGCGACTGTACCCAATGATTTGTGACGCGGTTCGCCGTCGGGTATTATGAACACGACTGTACGGTACCGAGCGATGTGGTTTTGGACTTTATTCAAATAGTTGTTTCCTAGCTGTTGCGTGTATCGTGTAGCTCGCTGCCAATCAGAATTATATTTAGTTTCTTTGGGAGCGCAACCTAATTAACAAGTTTTAATAGAAACTGAGCCCGGAACGAAGTTATTCGTCATAGAACCAAGGTTACCGACATAGCTCAGCGAATTAGTAAGCTAAAGTGGCAGTGGGCAGGTCACGTATGCCGCAGAACCGATGGCCGTAGGGGCAGACTGGTTCTTGGAGTGGAGACCGCGTGTCGGCAAACGTAGTGTAGGCTGTGTAGGGCGCCCTGTAATTAGGTGGAGCGATGATATTCGTAAGGCAATGGGCAGGGATTGGAGAAGAGCTGAAGACCGAGCTCAGTGGGAGAGGCCTATGTCCAGCAGTGGACTGACACAGGTTAATTATTATGATGATGATGATGAATAAAAACTATATTGGGTATAATATTATAAATCAAGTAAGAATTTAAATGTAACTAAACGTGTGAGGTAACATTAACCCCATTTTATGTTCATTGGCATGTATAACTACTTGAATATGGAGTCAACAAAATTTAGTCAAAACCAAAGTAAAATATGAGACAGAGTCATACATTATACAACTAAGTAATCGGTTAAAAGAGTGTGTTATGTAACTATCCATATTCAACATGTTTTTTGTTTGTTTTTTAATTTTATTAGCTTATAACTCTATTTAATCTGCAAGTCTACGATCTGAGTACATGTTGTCTACGGATTTAGGTTCGCGTCTTTTCTGTGGACATACCAAAAGTTAAGGGCTACTAAGCTTAACTTACCCGCATAAACAGTGTCTCCGTTTCTATAAATTCCTGTAATAAAAACATAGCTAACCTGCAGATATGTAGTTAACTATTGACCACAGGAGAGACGACTTTTGTTTTTTCAAATAAGGTGGACCCACCCATCACCGGAGATCTCCGGGCACATAAAAATAATCTGTTGTTTATTTTTTTCGTCGGTCAAGGCCGTCGATTGGGCGGCAGAAAATTCATACTTTTTTATCATTAAATGGTTAATTATTTGAGCGTTTAAGCGCGTCACATCCGTGGACACGTTTTTGACTAATTGACTGTAGTTTTTGTAGTTAGGTAGTGGTCCCGTACTTCTACCAAATAACCGAAAACGTCATTAAAATATTCACATTTACCTAGATATCCAGTTCTACAAAATAGTGGTCACTATTTTATCGAACTGACCAGGAAAGTGATACACAGTTTAAACATTCGTATAATTACCCAAATAGCAATTGTTTTATATGCACACTCCGCACCACTAATAAATCATATTTATCTGGGTTATCTGTTTGGTGATTTTTTTTTTGAACCTGACTGTGGCTTTATAGGCCGGGCCCAATAAAGCGATAGGAGTGCGCGGTTGGAGAGTAGCCTGGGGAAAATCCAGGGGAAAACCTCCGGCATGACCACGCGTGTGGTTTGGAACACTGGAATACTCTAAGAGTTTGCGCTCCAGTGAGATTGGTTGAGCGGTTTCAACCGAATCTGAGGTGTGAGTGGAATCGAGCTGCTGGGAGTTTTGTCGCTGGTTCACTAAACCTAGCCTAGCTGAGAAGAGTCCAGCAAGAAACTCAGCTAGGCCCGACCTGGGTCGGTGTTTGGTGATCTGGTGTTATTTATCTGGTCCTGTATCTTGCAGACACTGCAAGAAGAGCTGACGGGAGCCGCGTTCCACCCGCTGGACGACAATCTGCTCATAACACACGGAAAAGGCCACCTCGCCTTCTGGAACCGGCGGAAAGATGGCTTCTTCGAACGCACTGACATTATTAAACCTGTAAGTTAAACAGCAATATCATTCAGTTACCGGGGAAAAGTTTTGTAGTCATTTTCAAATTCAAATTCATATTTTAGTCTAGTGCATTAGAAAAATATTCATTGATGGAATGAAATGGTCTTGTTAGAAAAAACATTTCAGTTTTCTGTCGAAAGTATTTACGTCAGTACAATCTTTAATGTCATTACTTAAGTGATTATAAACTTTAATTTCATTGTTATTAATACTATTACTAAAATGTTTAAATTGTGGTCTACATAGAGCTAAGTCATTGATTTTCATTTCGAACACTTGATGTTTAGTATCAGAGTGAATCAACACTCTAATCCTATTACTTACCACTACCTTCTTTCTTTCTTTTTTTTTTCTTTCTGTTTTCTTTTTTGACAAATATGTACGTTAGTCTGAAAAGTGATGTGAATATGGGCTTTGCTGCCTGATACAAATAAATAAATAAAATTACTAATAAAAGTTTACTCTCTTATTTAGTCACCTCTATTTGCTAGTTAGTTGTAAAAGATATTCGCGAATATTAACCTCAATACGGCTAATAATAGCGGCTTAAGTTCAATAAGAAATTATATTAGTAGCGTAATAATTTTGAAAAATGACCATGTTATTTGTTTTTTTTTAATAATTATTATATTTTTAAATAAGGTAATACAGTCCCCGAAGAAAGTGGTCTGTCACTTTTGAACCTCAAGGTACAAATAATAGACCCAAAAACCGGTAGACTGCTTTCTTGGCTTACTGTACGTGAGTTCCATGGCTCCAACTCACGTTAGTATCTAAGTCCTAACGGGTTTGTAACTTTTCAGCCCTCTCGCACGCACGTCACAGCGCTGCAGTTCGAGCAGGACGGCGACGTTGTCACAGCCGACAGCGACGGCTTCATAACCGTTTACAGCGTCGACAGTGATGGCGCCTACTTTGTGAGGATGGAGTTTGAGGTATCTATCAAGGATTACCCATTAAGATGCGCTTTCTAGCATATATCTATGTATAACCAGCAATTGTTTCTAATGTCTCAAATTATTTAAATAATTACTAAGTATATTTTTGTCACTCAGGCATTGTTTGATTCATTATATCTGTACCTACAGTACACAAATATCCTTGCTTGTATTGTATGCTTACTGGATCTTCGTTTCATCTGCAAACTTTCTTATTTCTATAAATTAAATTGAAATATTTACTTTGCACAGGCTCATATTAAGGGAATCAGCTCGTTGGTAATGTTGTCGGAAGGAACTCTCATTTCTGGAGGAGAAAAGGACAGGAAGATAGCTGCGTGGGATTCTCTGCAGAACTATAAGAGAATAACTGAAACAAAGGTACTTGTTCTTCTGTCTTCTTAGATGTATAGATGTCTTATGTCGCCACTTATTGGTTCTTGGTATTTTATGAAGTACAGCATGAAACCGTATTATACAGATTATACTTAAGCAGATTCTTCTTACTAGCTACCGGAATCCGCTGGTGGAGTACGCAGCATCTACCCTCAGAGACCTGGTCGAAACGACGGCAACCTATACGTCGGAACCACTCGCAATAACATCATGGAAGGATCCCTACAGAGACGATTCAATCAGGTAGGTACCAAAACATGATAAAAGATCAATGACTGTTTTTATTTAACAGCCTTATTGCAATGGCATAGAGTCAAATAAATTGTTAGTCAATGGTTAAATGTGTGCCATGAATACTTATAACTTGGCAGGGTAATTTCATTGCGCTTCAAGAATCAAGGCATAGTTTCGTTTTGAAAACCACATGCAAATCATTCAATATCCTGGAAAGAAAGGATTCCATTAGAGTTGAATTGGTTGTGCGCAGCAAGTATAACAATACAATATATCAATTGTTTCCAGGTGATTTTCGGCCACCACAAGCAGCTGATGGGCGTAGCCGTCCACCCGGATGACGAAATGTTCGCAACAGCGGGTCACGACAAGAACATCGCACTATGGCGCGGGCATAAACTCGTGTTCGCTACTCAAGTAAGTTGAGTTTTATTATAAACTTGCAAAAAAACAGCCAATGAATAGCTGGTATCTGCCGGGCCGAGCATACCTAGTTTAGAAATATTTCCTTTTACCGAAAATCTCCTTGCGGAGAATTTTACAGAGGCTGCAGCGTTCTTCAAAGGGGGAGTGAACAGATTTCAAACGGGTTGCCTCCACATCCATATAAGTATGGTGGGCTCAAATTGAAATATGAATGACTCTTGACAAAGTGCTCAAACAAATTTCCTGGCTCTTGCTATTTTTGTTTAAGGAGAGTCAATAAATTCAAAACTTCATGTTTTTATTTCTGACTCATTTTCAGGTTGGGTACGAATGCGTGTCCCTAGCATGGCACCCGGGCGGTGGGGCACTAGCTGCTGGCAGCACTGAAGGGCACTTGGTAGTGCTGAACGCGGACGCCGGAGCCCACGTGGCCACTTTACGCGTGTGTGGCTCACCGCTTAACTGCTTGATGTATAACTCAGGTGTGTACGAACATTTTATAGAATATGAGGAGTAAGTGCCTCAGATAAGTATCATCATCGTGCCAGCATTATCCCAGTACAGTTACGTCCTGAAAGATGCCTGGGGTTCCCTACCTAATCCCAAGATTTGACATAGGCACTAGTTTTTACGGAAGCGACTACCATCTGTTCACAATTCCAAATGTTTTTCGGATCGATTGGCCTAGCAGTGCCCACTTGAGTTGACAACTAATAGTTTGAAAATACAGAGCTGTTCATAACCGGACAATAATGATATGTCTTTTCACTATTCTAGCTGGAGATTTACTCGCAATCGGCTCACAAAACGGCAGCATCTACCTATTCCGTGTGTCACGCGACGGCTTCTCCTACAAGAAGTCCAATAAGATCCGTGGAGCCCAACCACTAGTTCAGCTCGACTGGAGTCTGGATGGCAACTACTTGCAGACCGTCACGGCTGACTATGACTTGGCTTTCTGTAAGTATTGCAAGAACACAAAATATGCCCCGTATCTAATGTCGATCCAATCCTTTAGCTGATCTCTCATCACCTCAATATTGTCTTCACTACGTCACTGTCATCAAGATGAAATGTTTACTATGAGTTGGCTTTAAGAGATTTGCAAGGGAAATTGTAGGATCTGTGATGGACAAGAGTCTTGGTCGGTCGTCTCATGGTCTTACATCTGATATGTAGCATTTTTTTTTATTTTGTCCAGAATCTGTATTCAACATGCATCAAGTCAAGTCCTGTGGTTTAGTTCCTCAAAATTCCTTGGGTTTTAAAGTTTGCATGTTTTCCATGATTGTTATTTTTTCTTTTTTTCAGGGGATATCAAATCTTTGTCGCCAGAGAAGAGCCCAATAGCAATGAAGGATGTTAAATGGTCTACGTTCAACGCTACTGTTGGTTTCTTAGTTTCCGGTAAGCTTCACCTCTGTATTTTTGATAATTAATGAAATATATAAAACCAGTGCCAGATTTCAATCACATCTCTATGAGTTTCGCGTGCTTGTTCTGATGAGTTAGCTCATGTAAGCGACCGATACACCGTGAAAAGTGTTTGGGATTGGAAGTGACAAACAAAAATGTACCTCCAAAGCCTCATGAGGTTAATTATTTCAGGAATGTGGAATAACAGATTCTACCCGATGACGTCACTCATATCTACTGCAAGTCGATCCGCCGCCCACGATCTGTTGATCAGCGGAGATTCTGACGGATACCTGCGATTGTTCAGGTAAGCACAGCGTTCAATTACGTTGGCTTTGTACTAGTTCCTTGTTTCCTCATTGCCGAGGATCACGACCACATGTAGTCCGTTTCCAAATACTGCGGACATAAGCTAAATGAACTGTGCGTGCTGCCACCAACCGACTTCTTAATGATGTCATATTGCATCAGCTATGTGAACAGGGATTAGCCATGCACCGAGAAGTTGGTTCAGTTGCGTTTTCTTCTATGGGAAATTCTTAGAACCTTTCTACTGAACACTGAAAACATGTATCCTCACCATTCTATTTAATCACAACGCGTCTGAGGGCCTCCTCCGAACTTCGTATCGTGCCGTCCCTTTCACTCATATAGCGTATTAACACGAGAGTGAAAGGGACGGCACGATACAAAATTCGGATTTCTGAGTAGGCCCTCTGTTCTAGTATAAGATTTCAAGCTTACATGGTCATTTACATTAGAATTACTATTTGAAACGGGATATTTACCATGTGTATGGAAAAAAGCGAACCAGGAAGAGGGTAGATCGCTATGGTGTGTGGGTAGACCACAACTAAAACTCGCAGCACGTCAGTTAATCCTTAATAATGGCGCTTGTAACAGTGCCGAAATATCGGGAACTCAAAAATACAAATATACGTGGTAAATATCCCGTTTCAAATCGTAATTCCTCTGTTCTAGTGCTAACCTTGCACCTTCAATAGGTATCCCTGCGCCAGCCCCAAAGCGGAATACAACGAGATGAAAGTGTACAGCGGCGCCGTCTACTCCGCCCGCTTCCTCTTCAACGACCGCTGCCTCGTAACGGCGGGCGGCGCCGACGCGGCGCTCATGTTGTGGGAGCTGGTCGACGACTAGCACGAGGCCCTGCGGCCCCCTGCGGTCGTAGTCGCTCCCCCCACTCCTTCCCCGCCCCTCGCCCGAGGCACATTCAGGGTGCTGGACTTTGATGAGCTCGATTGAGGGCTTCAGTGAGCCCGATTTCAAACACCTGCGAAGATAAGTTATACCAACGTTTGGTAGCGCAGAGAGCTAATCTGACGTTAATTTCTCGAGTGACCGCCATTTTGAATGGATTTAAATTTCGAATATAAGATGGAGGTTCATATTTTAAAGTCACATGAATACGGCCATAGGACTTTCCAGGAGCAACCGAATCAAAATGATTAATCGCCTACCAAGATAGCGTAACTTATGTATATGAGCGGTAAAATTGCTGAATTCACCTTTTCTTAAGGGGGCTACGGTGCACCTTATTTGACTCAAGTGACCGGTACGAGTCCTTTGGCTATGGATATTTCCAAAAACTTGTGATTTGACACGATTAAAGTCTTTATGGATTCTCACTATTTTCTAGAACACTTGCAATCTGGAATTGTACTTTTAATGTGATTATAAATTGTGAAATTAATTCATGACCTAACTAGGTTTTATTGGAAATTGTGTCTAATGAAAATTAACGTTTTTACCTACAATAATTCACTGCCATTTCTAACTTGCATTGATTATATGGGATAGTGTGTAGGTAAAACATTTGACATACAAATATGTCACTATTAGGTGTAGGTTTTGAAATTAATTAATACCCACAGAAAATGTCTTTACTGTCGTTTAAACTTTAAATTTATATAAGCGAGAAGATAAGACGCAAGTTCTTAATCTAAATGATATACCTACTTATAGCAAACGTTAAACAATATTAGTAAATATTTGGTAATAAAATTACGCAAATTGAACTAGTCCCAACAACATTCTACTTACTCGTTTTTGTATAAAGATCGAAATCCATGTCCTTTATGGTACCTATTACGTTGCATGACCAAAAAATATCGTGTCCACGGTCTGTCGAATAACGCATAAGCAACCCAAGAATAGATCTAGATACTTGTGTGATACAACACATTACCGGTCATTACTGTAACAGACTACAGAGGGGGTTACTCCGAAATTCGAAATCCGTACTTCGTGTCGTACCGTCCCTTACACATATAGTGTATAACACGAGAGTGAAAGGGACAGCATATATACGATACGAAGTTCGGAGTATAAGCCGGCGGGTCCGTTATTTTCCATTTTGTACTCGTCCGTGAGTTCTAGTTTTAAACAACTTAGCCTCATCATGCGTAGCAAACTATGCATATTCAAAAGTCTCAGTCCAATTATGGTAATGTGACAGAACGAAGTACAAAATTATGTTAACGAACCCCTAGCGATTCATATGATAGAACTTGATTAAATGGAAAAATAAATTGAAAGGACTGACGATGTCTGCGTCTAGACAAAGTCCCTCCTGTTCCTTCAAAATAAAAAGCATTTTGTGTATGGAAAGGTCTCTGTACCTATTAGTTATTTCGTATATATTTAATTACCATGGAGTTAAGTAATGATATGCCATAATTACATTGCATTGATTAAGAAAACCATTTTTATTTAGTTTATTTTTAAGAATCTCTTTCGTAATTTCAGTGAGCATAGATCGTGTTCAATCCAATAAAGCGACCCTTTACTGGTTACAAACAACAGTTCATTCACTATGGACTAGGTACCTAATCATAAAATAGAACCTAATCAATTATTACGTGGATTGAACAATCTATAGGTAAATAGATACATATATAGCGGTCTTTTCCTGTTTTATATGGTAGACGATATACTATTCGTCGAAGAAGAATAGAGTGTACCTTCTTCGAGAATGTGGCGGGCCACATTTAATTATGATCAAGTTTTTGTACGTTTTAATTGTATTTACTATGAAAACAAGATGTGATTAACCTAGTAGAAGTCGACACTAAAAAACGGCTAAAATCGCAAAGCAACATAGAAAAAACCCAGAATTACGTCGTGCTTTGAGATTTTAACCCCTCCTATGCTTGCGCAGATTCGTGCTGAGATGTTTGAAACTATTCTTCAACTTACCTACATCTTAAAGATTATTTGATTAGGAGGGTTAAGTTTTTATCGCAGTTTGGTCGAATTCGACCTAAATCAAAAACTGTACACAGAGAGGAGATTATAAGATATTATGACTACCCGTATGGATTTACACCCTGTAGAGGAATAAAAATGTTAATCACACTTGAACCTTGACAGCATTGATATAAAGTCGAAAGTGATCAACATTTTCATTTTTTGGCTAAGTACAGGGTTCATTCACTTGACAGGTTGAGGTACCTAAGGCTGAGTGCCCCGCCGGCATTAAATGCTTGATTAGGATTTTAAAGACTAGAATTATGACAAGAATCATAACTTAGGGAATGTTTTTCTGGAGTTAAGCACCTATTCGAAAAACTGAATGAAAAATAAACCTAGAAATTACCTAAACAATATGGATAGTCTGGTGTAGGTTCTTTCTATAGAGGTGTTCTCGATTCTCATAATAGGATATTTTCCAGGGATCGAGATAAAATATAATACTATGATTTATTTTTTCGTTTTGATTCTCAATTTGGGTTAATACCTCCAAAACCATTTAGAATCAGTACATTATTACTTTCAGAAACAGTAAATATAACTTTAAAACTAACCTATTACTAAATATTAACCTAATAAAGATCACCCAAATCTATCCCCTGTGGCAGGCTGCCCACGAGGCTGGCTACATTTCCCCGTTTCTGTATGTAAAAAAATAAAAATAAATTAGACAAACCATTTTATATTCGCAATATTATAACTTATAACATGGTTTTAATTTGTGTGTCACGTGATTTCAAAAACATGCAGCGTGTGAGTTACCTATATGTGATATGACGTCATCTAGTTGTTCTTATTGCCAAATGTCAATCATTGATTGTCAATTTAATTGTCGCTGTCTCTATTACAAAAACTATGACGGAAAGTGGATTTATATAAGCAGACAATAGGAATTTGCCTATTATCGATAGCTGAATAGTATAAATTTCTTTGCATCTACCTGTATAACCATAATTTCGTAGCACCACGTTCAGGAATATGAAAAAATAAAATAAATGATTAATAATAAACTTCTTTAGTCTATGTTTTATATTTTATCTCGAGCACTGGAAAATACCCTATTGGCAAAAAAAATATTTTTATATGTATGTACATATACGTACCTATACTTTCATTACGGAATATTTTTCAGGTGTTTGTTAATAACCCTAATAACAATCATAACTAACAAGCTGCGGGCCTACTCCGAACTTCGTATCGTGCCGTCCCTTTCACTCATATAGTGTATGATACGAGAGTGAAAGGGACGGCACGATACGAAGTTCGGATTTCGAAGGAGGAGGCCCTCTGGTGTTACCACATTACCTATAGTATACCTACCAATGTGACACCAATTTCAAGTGAATGAACCCGGCTATATTAGTTAGTAGATACGAACAATTAAAATATGACACAAAGAATAACACATTTTACATGAATTTCACACATTTTTACGTAGTTGTAGCTGTTAACAATAACGTAGACTTTGTAATAGATAACAACATATCTATCATATTTGACATTAACAAAATTACTGATTAAAATATCAAATTAAGGAATTGTTAGTTTTTATTTTGTTAATTTATATTTGTTAATAATTTAGGTTAAGTTTTATTTCTTAATTTTTATTTTATTGTAATCCTATATATATGTCTTTCATCTGTGTAATTTATTTAATCTTTTGTTCTTTGATTTATTTGTAAATAAACTAACTAATTATCTGTACAATATGGTGGCAATTAAATAAATAGTTAATTCACAAATTCAAGTGATTTATCCGGGAGTTAATTTGTTAGGTATAAATGTTAAAATTGATTGCGTACCTACTTGGGGGTACCTAACCTACACTCGAGATCAAAAATTTCGGGTCACACTAAATTAAATAACCGCAATAGGTTTTTCTAAATATTTTACACTAGTACAGTTATTTACATGACATATTATTTCTTCGTAATAATACCCAACAGTCAATCTCCAAACTAGAGAGATATTTGATCAAGATATTTGCTATATCTCGGTCCATTAACATTGTTTTTTTTATGGGTTTTTAGGAGTCTGATTTAAACCTAGATACGTAATTTTTTTAACTGCCCCGCCGTCTACCGGTCCCGGGGATCCCCGGGCTCATTACAAAAGAATGCTATTGTTTTTTTTTTTCGCCGGGAGACCACGGCTTTAAAAACTGTACAAGGAAATATGACGGTATTTTACCGACCCGTAAAACATAATCAGATGAATTGGAAATTGTTATAAATATACCTAAGCCTATTTTAAAAATCGAACTTAAGAACATGCGGGTCCCAAAAGGTTTCACCTGAAAATTATTTATTGTCAGCTTATTTGAGAATAGTGAGTATATAAAAAATTAAAAGATACAAGTGCCTACTTTTATCTCACGAACGCGGATGTGCCATGGTTGTGTGTTGAGATATATAGGTATACATGCCGATTGTCTATGCGTGCGTGAGTTGTCGTAGTTGACATTGTCTATGTGCGTTTGTGTCACAAAACTACAGGCACTACAGCTATGGCTAACCCGCGCTCGTGAGAAAAAGTAAGCACAATATTGAATGTTTCTAAATTCAAGTGCACTTAAACAAATGAATACAACCGATCGGCAAAAATTGTACACTAGTGTTAAGAGAAACAAATGGTATATAAACGGCTAATAAACAAAAGCATTTGACATCCTGCAGTGTTTTATTTACCTCCTCTAAATCTTGGGGATCTCCGAGTGAAGTTGAAATCCCAAGTCATAGTACAGTCGAGTTCGAATATGTGCATGGGCAATGCAATCAAAAATATGTGAACACAACCTTATTGTTAATTGCATAAGATTGGTTAGATATTTTTGAATGTTTGAGAACATAAACAAATTTATGAACTTACCTACATAGTAGGTATCTACTTATGTTTAGGCTACTTTAGTTAATAAAATGAACGCCTCTCCAGTGTTTCCGCTCACGTTTGAAGTAAATTAAAATTGTAATTAAAAAATCAGTCGTTAATTGTCATTTCCAAGAAGTGTTTTAGTCCACAGAGTTCCCAATAGCAGGGATTTTTAGCGTTCAATATGTTATTATCTGCTCGTGATGACTGGGATTTAAATATATCGCAAATAACAATATACATCGTAGAATAAGATAGCACAAGGTTATCGTTGGACGACTTGGACGTACCGAAGTTCATGTTCGCATTCAAGGGTGCCTAGTATTTAAATGATTACAAGTTGTGATAGCTTGCAATAAGTGAGCTGACATTGCGACAAACGTAGTGATTATATTCTCTTTGATTGCGACCATGACATCTAAAAGCATTAGTATTCTAAGTATTTCTTCCTCATTTTTAAAGCTGATAATATTTTTATTACCATGGAGGATTTAAGTACAATGCTGGATGACCTCAGTAAAGCCTCCCAGCGAGTTGGTCTAAGGTGTTGGATATTCTATGGCCCACATTACTCATGAATGGGGGACTTATTTTTTACCTATTGTACATGGCAACCTTCAGCTGTCACTCCCTCTTCTTGCTCTATCCATCATCGGGGACGCATGTCCTCATTTAATTTTACTGATGTAAGTAAGTTAATTAATATGTTTTATTGTTCTGACGATAAGTTCCGCATCTCTATATGTTGAATATAGTCTTCGGAAAAAGGAGCCTTGTGTTTTTACTTCCCTGCTGGAAACCACCACACCACTGCCGATCCACAACCTCGAACAGGTTATGGGCCCAGATCAAGAAGTAATAATCCAAGATCATCACAGTGTGGCTTCGATAGTTTCTAGCGGGAAGACCAAGGTAATTAGTGGTACATCGTGCTGCATCGAGTTCGACCAATATTTTTCATTGTCAACTTTATTATGGCAAATGCGGCCGAGAATGTCTCAAGCCATGTTATCATGGGCGGTGCAGCAGCCATCGAAAAGTTGGATGGTACGAACTACCACAGTTGGAAATTTATGATAATGATGCTCTTAGTCTGTGAAGGTCTCTGGGACATGATAAATCGTGAAGAAGATGCTGAACCTCTCACTAATGCTGACGCCGTGCGCGATCAACGCGCGCTAGCTCGCATACATATGCATATATAGACATCTAAATGTTAAGTCTACATTTTACCAATATGTCAGGAATGCCGTATCTGCTAAGCAAGCGTGGCAGAACTTGGCAGATGTATTTGAGGACCGCGGCTTATACCGGCGAGTGCTCCTGCTCCGACAACTCCATCGGGTGGACTTTACGGAACACGCTGACATGACGCAATATATAGAACATGTCATGTCAATAGTGCATCAGTTGGAAGACATCGACAGGAAAGTAGATGATCAGGAGATAGCGGAGATTCTTCTTAGTGGCCTACCGGCTGAGTATGACACTCTAGTATCAAATCTTGAAACATACTGCATATCTTCGGAGAAGTTGAAAAGTGATTTGGTGCGAGCTCGTCTGCTGCAGGAGGCGCAGAGGAAAACTGCTGTCAACGGGTCATCAACTACAGCCTTCATCAGCGGAGCAAAGCCCAAGTGCTCGTACTGTCATAAGATAGGGCATGTTAAGCAGAAGTGCTTTAAGCTCAAGCGAGATAAGAGGAAGAAGAACGCGGATGAGCCATCAGTCAAAGCTTTTTTTGCTGAGAACAGTTCCCAGATTTACTTAGACAGTGGCGCTTCGGCACACCTTGTGAACAAAAGTGCTGTTCTTCAAAATTTGAGAGACACTAAGTTAAATAGCATATGCCTAGCGAATAGTGATGTCATGACAAGTTCACAAGTAGGAAATCTGAACATTTCTATGAACGGACAGGTGAGAACCTTCAAAAATGTTTTACTAGTTCCAAACTTGTCGGCCAATTTGTTGTCAGTATCTAAATTATGTAAAGATGGCCATTCTATTCTCTTTAATAAAGATGGGTGTTATGTTTATGATAGGGATAGTCTGATTAAAGCACCTGGCAACCATATAGCCTTAGCTAAATGTGTAAACGGTATTTATAAATTATGTGGGGAAGTCTGTAGGGAAGGCAGGTATGAACCTAATAGGATGCACTCTTTGAATCTGCAAACTAGGCAGGTGTCACCGAGTGCTGCAGTCGCTGCCTCTGCTCCATCCATTATAGAATTGTGGCATAACCGCCTTGGACATTTGCACCCAGCAGGTATGTCTAGGTTACGGGATGCATGTGGTGTGCTGTTTCAGAACCATGAACAACAACTGAAGAACTGTGAGGCTTGCATGAAGGGGAAGCTGTCGGCCGAGCCTTTCCCGAAGGCAAGCACCACCAAAACAACACAGCAGCCGCAGCTGGTGCACAGCGATGTCTGTGGGCCAATGTCAGAGGCAAGCTATGGAGGAGGAAGATACCTGGTCACCTTCACGGACGACTTCAGCCGGAAAACATTTGGATACATTATTAAAAACAAATCACAGGTACTTGATTGTTTTATTAATTTTAAGGCTTTAGTTGAAAAACAATTAAATTTGCCAGTTCTTTGCTTACGTTCAGACAATGGAGGTGAATATACCAGTACTAAATTTACAAAATTTTTAAAAGACCATGGTATTATTCACCAGACTACTATTCCCTATTGCTCAGCCCAGAATGGCGTTTCCGAACGTTCTCACAGAACTATATTTGATAAGGTACGCTGCATGTTACAGCACTCAGGTCTCAGCAAACGATTTTGGGGAGAAGCAGCTATGACTGCCATCCATATTAAAAATCGTACTGCCACATCGGCTTTAGCTGGACGTATTCCTGAGGAGGTGTGGTCTGGCAAGAAGGTCGACCTTCGCCACCTCAGGGTTTTTGGCTGTAGTGCTTTTTCTCTTGTACCTAAGCATCTGCGAGACAAATTGGATGCCCGGGCTAAAGAATACATTTTTGTGGGCTACTGTGAAACTTCTAAGGGCTATCGTTTAGCCGATCCTTTGGATCCCACAAAGGTGATTAAATCACGTAACATTGCCTTTATAGAGAATAGATTTTATAATCCCAGTTTAAAACCTTTGCAGGATTTGTCAGAAAATAATTTTATTTTAACTTACTGTGATGATGAGAAGGAAGCAACATGTGATATTTCTAGTCAGAATACTTATAATGAAATTCAAATAAATTCAGATAATGAAACTATTTTAACCAATGATATTTTAAGTGATGATATTTTAAATGAAGATATTTTACAATATGAAAATATGATTAATGATGAGAATGAATTTGAAAATAATAATTTGAATGTATCTGACAAGAATTCTATGTCGATTTCAGGTGAAGAGTCCGAGGTGTACTGTACTGGAAGCAGCGATGACTCTGGACCAGCTGACTCTTCTGTAGGCACCGATGGCACTCCGTCTCTGAGCCCGTCTTCGCCTGTAGCAGCTGGAGATGGTGAAGTGACTCGTCCTGTGGCCGTCACTGAACCACATCGGTCTGTTCGCGCTACACGTAATGTACTCCCTTCGAGATATTCGGACTATGACATGTCTGACATGTCTCTACTCGCTCATGGCCTTTCACCATTAATCGATGAGCCTATCACATATGAGCAAGCAATTAATAGCCCTAATGGGGAACAATGGTTAGAAGCCATGAAATCAGAGTATGATGCTCTAGTTAGTAACAATGTCTGGGAAATTGTGAATAGACCCACTGGTAAAAACGTTATTAAATGTAAATGGGTCTTTAAAACTAAGTACGATGCAGCTGGTAATTTTGATCGTTTCAAGGCGAGATTAGTTGCCAGAGGCTTTACACAACCTGAAGGCATTGATTATAATGAAACATTCGCCCCAGTAGTACGTCATGCGACGATGCGAATTTTATTTTGTATAGCAAATCAATTAGACTTGAATATAGACCATTTAGATGTGGCTACAGCTTTTCTAAATGCTGAACTGAATGAGACTGTATATATGGAACAGCCAACTGGCTTCAGTAATAATAAGACAAATAAAGTTTGTTTATTAAAGAAAAGCATTTATGGCCTTAAACAGGCAAGTAGGATGTGGAACTGTACAATACATAATTTACTTACTGAACATAATTTCAGACAGTCAAAATGTGAACCTTGTGTTTATGTAAAAGGTGACAAGGGTCACAAGGGTGACATAATAATTTTGGCGCTATATGTTGATGATTTTTATGTATTCTACAGTGCAAACAGCTCGCACAAACATAGTTTATTAAAGATTTTAGAAGATAAATTTAATGTTAAAAACTTGGGTGCACTTAAGAGCTGTTTAGGTATAAATATTTCCCGAAATAGAGAAAAGGGAACTTTAATGCTCGATCAGAGCGAATACATTAGGAAACTGCTTGTTCGTTTTACAAATACAAAATACAAAATACAAAATAGTTTATTTATACACAGTGCTATTTACATTACCAGAAGATCAGAATATATAAAAAAAAAGGAAAATGTTACAGACACTGCATGACAAAGTAAATTAAAACACTTTTCTGTGACCCCTACACTAGGCTAGGCCTGTATCGTAGGCTGACACAAGATCCGATTGTCATTTAACTGAATATCTTGCGCTAAAGACAAAAACATTATAAACTAAGAAGAATATACAGAAACAAAACAAAATAAGCTAATCGCGAATGAAATTTAAAAAGTTAGACTTTTAATAATTATTAGGTACTCGTCGTAAGTGTAACGGTATGAGTGTGTTAATGAGCGAGTGTGTGTATGTGTTAATTAGCGTGTAGAGTGGGTGAGAGGTGTGTAAATTTGTTTATTTGATTATTTTTTCTGTTTCATAGTAGTTTAAAGAGCTTAACCAATTGTAAGTTACAGTTTTTACCATCCCTATAGTACGAGTTTTTAAGTCACAGGCTTGATTTACCTTCCTATATATGAACAAGCACATATGGGTACCCAGTCTTTTTGCAAACTTTGGTATGGAAAACTGTAAGGCCGTGTCCACACCTATGGAGGTTAACTGTAAACTTGTAAAACCTGAAACTAATGACTGTTTGCAGGATGAAGTCTATAACTATCGACAATTACTAGGTTGCTTGTTGTAGGTATCTAAGTGTGTGTTCACGTCCAGATATAACATTTGCATGTAGTCAACTTAGTCAATTTAATAACTGTTTCGATAGGTCACATTGGTTAGCAGCTAAAAGAATCTTGCATTATTTGGCAGGTACAATTCAATATTCTTTATGTTTCTATAAAGGTATGAATTGGTCTTTGTGTGCTTATACTGACGCAGACTGGGCCAATGATATCACAGACAGAAAGTCCTACACTGGGTATGTCATTAAATTAGGGGGAAATACAGTTAATTGGGAGTCTCGTAAACAACGATGTGTCTCATTATCATCGACGGAATCTGAATATCTAGCTATAAGTGATCTGTGTAAAGATATATCGTTCATTAAGAGTTTGCTATCAGAGATATTACCTGGACAGATTGATTGTACTGTTTATAATGATAATCAGAGTGCACATAAGCTTTTACAAGCAAAACAGTACTGTCACAAACGTACTAAACACATCGACATTCGATATCATTACGTAAAAGATTTAATATCAAACAATGTCATTAAAATTGAGTATTTACCTGCGGATAAAATGATTGCCGATGTGTTAACTAAACCTTTATGTAGAGTAAAGCACCATGTCTTTACGAAAGCCATGAACGTTTGTGAAACTTAATTATAATAACTAGAGCATGCATAACTATTGTTGTATAAGTAGTAGGCTTTATATAGCTCGACTTGCATTTCTATTTACTTTAAAACCTAACAGTTTGTTGTAAATTATAAAGTTTAATGTAGAGTCACATGTATATAATATGTAAAGCCTAATTATAACTCATGTAGAGTCGTTTGCGTACAATATGTAGAGTCAAATTACAATTCATGTAGAGTTTTGCCATTATATCTGAATGTTATTTATTGACTCTTATGTATGCTTTTGCGTCCTAATGTGTGCCCTAGAGGGGAAGTGTTGGATATTCTATGGCCCACATTACTCATGAATGGGGGACTTATTTTTTACCTATTGTACATGGCAACCTTCAGCTGTCACTCCCTCTTCTTGCTCTATCCATCATCGGGGACGCATGTCCTCATTTAATTTTACTGATGTAAGTAAGTTAATTAATATGTTTTATTGTTCTGACGATAAGTTCCGCATCTCTATATGTTGAATATAGTCTTCGGAAAAAGGAGCCTTGTGTTTTTACTTCCCTGCTGGAAACCACCACACCACTGCCGATCCACAACCTCGAACATAAGGATGAACATGAATAAGACTAGGATCATATGTCATTTATCTTTCTCTCAAGACGAAAGTCTTTGGTCAGTGTGTGTTGCCAGTGATGACATATGTATGGTGCGGAAACGTGGTCGCTCACCGTAGGCCTCATAAGAAAGCTCAAAGTCACTCAGAGGGCAATGGAGAGGGCTATGCTGGGAGTTTCTCTGCGCGATCGCATCAGAAATGAGGCCATCCGTAGCAGAACCAAAGTAACCGATATAGCCTTTCGAATCGCTAAACTTAAGTGGCAGTGGGCGGGGCACATTGCACGTAGAACCGATGGCCGTTGGGGCCGGAAGGCTCTCGAGTGGCGACCACGGACTTGAAGGCGCAGCGTGGGTAGGCCCCCCACATGGTAGACTGATGACCTGGCAAAGGTCGCGGGAGTCCGCTGGATCCGGGTGGTCATAATGGCACTCTTTGAGGGAGGCCTATGTCCAGTAGTGGACGTCTTTCGGCTGATATGATGATGATGATGATGACGATGAATATTTTGATTATATTTATTTTTCATAACATATGATACCACGTTGATCAATGTCGGTAAGTACCTAATAACTTTTTTAACCGACTTCAAAACAGGAGGAGGTTCTCAATTCGGTTGTAGAGTATGTCAAGAGACTCGTGAAAGGCGGCAAAATCATACCACCGTATTGGTGTCAACAGTGATAAAGTAAACTAGGGTCCCGTAGCGGCGTCGAAACGCCGCTATAATACGAAAATTCATATACTTAGTTATTTTATAATTTGTGCCTCTTTTAGGAACACTAAAAGCATATAGAAAATCATAAAATTGACAGTTCCTTTTCACTGGTATATTATGCCGGACCAAAACCATGCCTAATAAATACTTAGTACTTAGTCTGCTAGCTATCCGGACAACTTGGATGCGGCACATTATCATCATCGTCATCAGTCGTCCCCTCAATGCTGAGGACCATGACATCATGTCCTATTCTTGCAGACCAGAGTCCTCCATCGGCTCTTATCATCCACCTTATGGATGGTATTGTGTAAATGTAGTTGCCGAAGAACGTCGTGGGAGGTGTTCGAAATATGTGAGGATTCGGTCCCGGCATACTGTCAATAGTCGACGACTTACACGTAGGTCTTCCAGGATGGATTGGTTTGTTCGCCTTGCAATCTAGAGTATCCGCAGACGACGCCAGCACCACATCTTACACATCGATGCGGCTTTTAATTTTGGCCCAAACAGTCCACGTCTCCAAGCCATAAAGAAAGGCTATCTCAAACATTTTTAGTGACCCATCAAGGAGCGGGCACTACTCCAAGAATCCTAGAAGAAGAATCCGAATGTATGACCTCCGTAAGCGAAACCTCCGCTTCGTAAAATCACTATAAACGTAGAGCCCCGCCTACAACGATCCACCGTTGTTCGGCGCGACTCGGTAATGGTCGTGCCGACTTCGTTGGCTGTTATTCGACTTGACCGGGAGTTAGTTAGGTTAGTTGTGTTGTGGACATTAGTTACTACGTCCGTTCGACTCAGGCGAGCGGCGATTGCAGTATTACTAATATTAGTCGAATGATTATGACATTAGTCAACTTATTCGAATGATTACAATAATCGAATTAGTATCATTCAAAGTCGCGCATCACTACCGTTGATGGTCAAGTTACTGTACCGCACTTTTTGCTAGTGGTTATAGATTAGTTCGGGGGCACGGCAGTGCCCGACAAGTCGAGCAAAACAAAGAGGCATCCTTTTCTCGGAACGATTCAGGCCATATTCAACATCCTATAATTTTGTGCTGGCTAAAGCTTGAATCCTGAATTAGATTTTAACCTATCAAGTCATAAAAAACCTAAAAATTCTGCAATTTCAGTCATGTTTCAGAGATATACAAACTGCATAAGTAAGTTTGTAATCCTATACAAATACATGCGATACAAAGTTATATTTTTGTAGTTCCAGTTCCTGCATCTATAAAAAGTTTTTAGTTCTAGATGCATTCATTTTGTATTGACACATTTACCTGCAAAAAGAAGTGAGATCTCATAAAAAAACATTTCATATAAAAATAGGCCAGTCTCGAAACTCTGTATCGTAAAAAGTTGGAAGATATTACGTAGAGCCAAGACAGGCATTTATATTAATCTTTATTTGCTAAAAATAAAGATTAATAACAATACATGACACACGCACCTGAGGGGCTGCCGCGAAGCAAACGAAGTTTTCCCTCTCTGTCTCACTTATGCGCAAACTTGGAAGTGTGATAGAGAGGGAAAACTTCGTTTGCTGTTCGCTTTAGCGCCACTGGCACATGTTTGTATTGCCAGCTCTAGTCTTATCCTTACTCTATCGTCCAATGCATATCGATTTATCGTATCTGTGCTATTAAAAAAAAAGTAAAGTGACGTATCGTGCCGACCGACGCCGTATCTGTCAGTAATTAAGATCAATTATTTTTATTTTATAGGATTTGTTACATATAACAGGTAAATACGGATTATTTTGTTGCAATATATAATCTAGTGTTGATTGCGTATCTGCACAGCCATAATACTTCCGACATACTTAAACTCCAAATGACGTTGAACGGTACTAACATAAGTGTGGCGATCTCAATGTCTACTTTTACTTTTCAGCAAAGAAATGCAAGACGGAGGTTTCGACGAAGACTTAGACTTCGACAATAACTGGCCATCCCCAGTGATCAATAAACCGATTCGGCCGCTGATGCCGCCAAGACGTGGCGGTGGAATGCCTAAGTAACTATCCTGCTAGTTTCATCATTCTTATAATACAGACAGACTAAAAATGCTTGGAGACTTGAAGTACATAGTTTTGTAATCTTTGAGGAGACTTGGCATCAAGTGGCTAGTGCCTAATTAACAAATCTTTGTTCCAGTAATGACCGCTACAACAATGCTTACGGCAACTACCGGGGTGGCTATGGGCCTGGTGGAGGATTTGGACCCCCAATGGGGCCTCCAATGGGTCCTCCGATGGGGCCACCGATGGGGCCACCTATGGGTCCTCCAATGGGTCCTCCAATGAGGCCACCAATGGGTCCTCCAATGGGCCCACCGATGGGCCCCCGTGGGCCGCGCGGGTTTGCTCCTGGGCCCATGGTCATGTTCGGTCGGGGTTTTGGTCCAGGTGGCCCGCCTGGCCCTGGACCTCGCAACGTTCCTCCGGAGAGTCGAGCAGTTAGATACTTACTGCGTAAGTCCAATAAGGATTGATGCAATTTTGATGATTATAATCTTGTAATTTATAGTACTGGCAACTTAATGATCTACCTATTTCAGTGCATTAAGTTGCTAGTATTATATATTATATCTATCTAACTATTGTATTGTGATAGTGCCAATGGCAAATTTATTGAATTTGGCTTGTATTGCTCAAAGTAACATATTTTTATAAGTTTTAATTTGGTGGTATTACAGGCTGCGGAGTTGCCAGGGAGAGCATCAAGAACATTCCTAAAAAGATGCTGATTCTAATGGAAGCTCACTACTGCGGCGTCTGTGCTATGGACTTTGACTCCTTTGCCATGTGTAAGTTGCAAACTTCTTAAAAGAATTCGCTGAACTTCTGGACTTACATTGAAATGAAATGAAATGAAATCATTTATTGTTCAATTTAGGCATATTACATGCACTTATGAAAGCCAAAAAACTACCACCTTTTCATAAAATAAACATTCTCTGCAATAGCTCCTTTTCCACTCAATGCAAAGGCAGTTGTTCCATACAAAATGTATGGCCATGACAGAGAGCCAAGCCGATTAAATAGTGTAATTCAGTCTGTATGTGTCAGGCCATACATGACTTGGTATTGTCTTTTAGATAGGAAAAGAAACCTTAACATGTTTTACTTTGCAGCCCGCATGCACTACACTTCGCGTAACCACGCCAAGAACCAAAAGAAATGGATTAGCCAGAATTCCGACAAACCAGCTGCCGGCAAAGAGGTAACCTGACCCACGTGGACAAGGTCTAAACAATTATCAATTGATATTATTATTTTTCTACCTGAACTAATTTCAAGATCAAAAATACATCCAAACTAAATGTAAAACTTAGATGTTGAATATTTATCTATATTCACAAGTTTTGGTACAACAATATTTTACATTCTAGGTTTACATATCTCTGGTGACATTCGACAAACATATGACAAAGGGATGGGTTTTGTATTTGTCGCTCGCGTTCGTTTTGCGTCAATTCGCACGCGCTAGAATGAGTGCGCGCTACAAATACAAATCCGATTCCAATTCAGTACGTTTCTCGAAAAGGTCACTAGATGGCGTTAAAGCGTTGGTTTTTTTTTCGACATTTGTGATTACTAATATAATTTGTACGTGTTTCTAGATACCGCTTAAGGCGCGTGAGTTGTACTGTGAACTGTGCGACGTTCACATTACATCCACGTCTCACGCAGAATCGCATTATGCCGGAAAACCGCATCGAGCGTAAGTGCACGTTCACAATTATACGAAAACTGATACGGTGTTACGAGCGAGCGGGACAGCGCTATACACGGCGCCGTCTCACCGCGGAGTAAGTCGTATTGGTTTTCGTATAAGTGTGATCAAGGCCTAAGACATGGACTGTTTTCCAGTTTATTAGTGTGTTTGTTTGTTTGTTCCTTACGCTGTGTTAGTCAAGTATGATGAACTACAGCTGGTAATATGTATGTTACAAATGCTAGTGTGCTTTTGGACGCTTGGGGATGGCAGTGAATTATGTAGTCAAATTTTGAAAGTTATATACATTTAAAGTTTTAGTGGAAAGTTGTGGCACTTACCTTGAAAAAAGTTAGAAGGACCAAGTCCACGCCCATGTAACATTTGCACCCATTCTTCACCGACATAAAGTCTTGGCTTTTCGTTGTTGTATATAAATGAAGCTAATAACGTAATAGCGACCTTGCCTTCGTTTACACAGAGTATACAAACGTATGCCATCACCGAGTTTAGTTCTTTGATAAATGTAGGACCGCGCCATTCAATACGAGTAGTCGATGCGACCGTGTTGTATGTCGGGTCACGCATTTTCGATAGGAACTGTATGCTAGCCTGTACTCGCCATTTCTGTACGTAACAACAAGAGTGAAACGGTAGATTCGGTATTATTAAAAAAACCTATACGTAAATGCATTGGTGTTTTAGCCGCTCAAACTTCCGTAATAGATACCTATTAACCCTTTAACCGCCATGGTCTGATCTATCAAAGTGACATTGACGCAGTTGAAAATTGCGGCGGTACTTTTTGATGTTTGGCGGTTAAAAGGTTAATTAATGATGAATTTGAATTTGAAAATTTCCGTATAATTTAAATTCCGAGCTTTTTAGCTAAATAATTCGGGCAATCAACTTTTTCTTGTTGTTATTTTGTCCCGTCAGCGAGGAGACATCAGTATCCGAGTTTCTTAGAAAAATGTTTATAATATGGACTTCAAGCATGCTCAAGAGATGATCCATGTCCAAATGGATTTAAGCTCATCGCTAAAACTCATGTTTGATAGATTTAAACCCTATAAAATCACAGTTTTAAAGAGTGACTCAGGAGACGTAACCATGGTAACGAGCAACAAAGAATAGTTGATCCACCCAATTAACATAAAATGTAATAAATTTTCTTTTTTGAAATGAACAGTTTAAATTTTGTAATTTTTTTTTTGTAATTATTTTGACTTTCGGCGGTTAAAGTGCTAATGAAATTACCTGCAAAATCAAGGCTTAAGGTATATTTTGTATGAAGCAGGGATTGCCACCACTCGTGTAAAAATGGTTTCCAACTTTATACTTCGTCAATAAGGCTATAAAACTTTCGGATAATTGCCCTTTACGGGCTTCTAGCCTGTTTATATTATTTTGAATGGTGTTAAATGGAGAAGACTATAATCACTCTGGTTTTTAGGTACAGACTTGGATGTAAGCAACAAACAAATAATCACAATTGAAATTTTATTGTGTTAAATTCAATTATACCAAATGGTTCTTTTTTCCCAACTGTTCTTTCCAGGTCATAAACAGGTATGCATTTTTTAGCTTGTTTCTGTGGTATAAGGTGCAAAATTGTATACATGTTTATGACTCGTACTATTTAATACATGTAAACGTCAAATTTAATGACACCTGGACAGTCAGCAGAAGTACCTGGGCGTACGAAAAGTTCAAAATGATCTGCTCGCATTTGTAGTACAGGGTAATAAGAGCTTGTTTAGATATTTTGAGCTCTTCGCCCTCGTAATTATTTTTGCTGCTGACTGGACACATGCTGCATTACCATTTATTTCTAATTTCTGTCGAAATAGAGTTACCTATAGTTGACGAAATATACTTTGCACCGATTCCTCGAACAATTTGTATGGCGAATCGGTGCAAATTATATTGTGTCAATCATAATTTATATTTTAGAATAAGACTTAAACACTTAGCTATTGCGTTATATTATATAGTTAAATTATTCGTACATTATGAGATGACATAGATTTCATAATTATGTGATTGGTATAAGCAAGGAAAGGGCAATTAGGTATACAATAGGATTGGTGGGAGATAAATAATATCAGTTTTAGATATCAATTTTGCGCTTCCGATGATGGTAGCCTGGGTTTTAAATGGCTTAACCTTTAGACCAGTAATTATGGTCTAAATGTCAACCCATTTAAACTCCAGTTTGAAATTCGAACTAGGTCAGTGTTCGTTGAGGAGATTGCTGATGGTAGATCGCTGACCAGACCCTGGGAATAAATTATATAATTAATTATAGTGTAGGTATAATTTTTATGATTTCATGCGTTTCGTCGATTAATGCCGTGAATTATGGCGTCAGCCTCAACTATTGTCGAACTATGTAGTTTTAAAATAATGTTGATTCTCTATAGCAATATTTCTCCACTATTCCTCTGAAAGAACGAAAGAACATTAGTGATAATGAGATGCATCCACTTACCTTTTTTGCATGCGGTTAATTCCGCAATAATTTATTTAAAAAGTTTTTCATGAAAAACCGCTTTTTCACTAGACGTGAGATCTTAGAACTTAGTTTTAAAAAGTAATATTAAAAACATCGATGTTTACCAACTGATAAAATTGGTGGAATATGATTAGTATTGACGATTGTCGCTAAATAAATTGAACTGCCCACTGAATATGAAAATTTTGGAATATCTGCTGTTGCACATCGCAATTGTTAGAGTTTATAAGTCTAAGATTTTGAATGTTACAGGATTGTAGAAGGGCGGAAGAAGCCGAAAAACCCATACTTACTCCAAAAAGGAATGGAGGCTCGCACGTATGTATATTTTAATCTGACTTTTGACACACTTTTATTCTTTCTACACACGGCAATATTGTTTTTTAGACCATGACACGCATATGACGTGCCTGAACCGTGTTGCTGATCTTTTATCGATTTGAGGGTTCTCTGTGCGACGGAGGACAGCAAAACTCAAACTCATTCCGCTCTCTTTCAACCCGAAACATCCTCCTTTGGTGACATAAAGCAAGACATGTGAGATATTTCAATGGGGATGCTATTCTCGTATACTTTTGACATGAATGTAAATTTATATTGTAATTTACATCTATGAAATAAATGAATCTGAATCTTTGACTTGAAAATATTGTAAATTATAATTTATTGTGCTATTTTGATAGTATACTATCCATAGAGTGACACACACAATGTTATAAATTGTAACATGTGGCAAATAACCAATTTTGTATGCAGTGAGCAGCTGATTCGCCGCGAGAAGAAAAACTTGCCGGCGGTAGAGGTGAAGAAGGAGGAGGCCGCCGCGCCCGAGAAGGCCCTGCCGCAGGACCTGTACTGCGACATCTGCAAGGTACATTGACCTCTCATTATAGTGAACTATGTACTTCCTAGCTACACTATCGTTTGGCAGAGCTTTCGTCGCTGTTGCGTTTACGCTTACTGTCAATCTCAAATATTTGTGCCCCCGCGGTCGAGAAGACCCAGCGCAGGATTTGTACTGCGACATCTGCAAGGTACATTGACCTCTCATTATAGTGAACTATCTACTCTCTAGCTACACTATCGTGTGGCAGAGCTTTCGTCCTTGTTGCGTTTACGCTTACTGTCAATCTCGAAAATTTGTGCCCCCGCGGCCTAGATGACCCTACCGCAGGATTTGTACTGTGACATCTGCAAGGTACATTGACCTCTCATTATAGTGAACTATCTACTCTCTAGCTACACTATCGTGTGGCAGAGCTTTCGTCCTTGTTGCGTTTACGCTTACTGTCAATCTCGAAAATTTGTGCCCCCGCGGCCTAGATGACCCTACCGCAGGATTTGTACTGTGACATCTGCAAGGTACATTGACCTCTCATTATAGTGAACTATCTACTCTCTAGCTACACTATCGTGTGGCAGAGCTTTCGTCCTTGTTGCGTTTACGCTTACTGTCAATCTCGAAAATTTGTGCCCCCGCGGCCTAGATGACCCTACCGCAGGATTTGTACTGTGACATCTGCAAGGTACATTGACCTCTCATTATAGTGAACTATGTACTTCCTAGCTACATTATCGTGTGGCAGAGCGTTCGTCCCTGTTGCGTTTACGCTTACTGTCAATCTCGAACATTTGTGCCCCCGCGGCCGAGATGACCCTACCGCAGGATTTGTACTGTGACATCTGCAAGGTACATTGACCTCTCATTATAGTGAACTATCTACTCTCTAGCTACACTATCGTGTGGCAGAGCTTTCGTCCTTGTTGCGTTTACGCTTACTGTCAATCTCGAAAATTTGTGCCCCCGCGGCCGAGATGACCCTACCGCAGGATTTGTACTGTGACATCTGCAAGGTACATTGACCTCTCATTATAGTGAACTATGTACTTCCTAGCTACATTATCGTGTGGCAGAGCGTTCGTCCCTGTTGCGTTTACGCTTACTGTCAATCTCGAACATTTGTGCCCCCGCGGCCGAGATGACCCTACCGCAGGATTTGTACTGCGACATCTGCAAGGTACATTGACCTCTCATTATAGTGAACTATCTATTATCTAGCTACACTATCGTGTGGCAAAGCTTTCGTCCCTGTTGCGTTTACGCTTACTGTCAATCTCGAACATTTGTGCCCCCGCGGCCGAGATGACCCTACCGCAGGATTTGTACTGCGACATCTGCAAGGTACATTGACCTCTCATTATAGTGAACTATCTATTATCTAGCTACACTATCGTGTGGCAAAGCTTTCGTCCCTGTTGCGTTTACGCTTACTGTCAATCTCGAACATTTGTGCCCCCGCGGCCGAGATGACCCTACCGCAGGATTTGTACTGCGACATCTGCAAGGTACATTGACCTCTCATTATAGTGAACTATGTAATCCCTAGTTACACTATCGTGTGGCAGAGCTTTCGTCCCTGTTGCGTTTACGCTTACTGTCAATCTCGAACATTTGTGCCCCCGCGGCCGAGATGACCCTACCGCAGGATTTGTACTGCGACATGTGCAAAGTACATTGACCTCTTATAGTGAATGCACTTACTTAGCTACACTATCGTGTTTATGCCAGAAGCTTTCGTCCCTGTAGTATTTTACGCTTACGTTCTTGTTATTGTGAAATTAATATCCACAGTAGCTTTTCTTATTTATATTCCGGACACACAATGGACAATCCACATAGGACGCAGTGATGCGTTAAATGGAGAAATACATATTTTCACCTCATTCAACCGCATAACTGCTACTGGTACCGGCTAAAAATCAGCGCTGTAGGTGTCAATGACACCTCAGCATAATGCTGAGCCAGTGTCCGTTTCACTGCCGCGGGGACACACATGTTGTATGGTTTCTGTGTATTTTTTCTTGTCATTTATGTATGTCTTCCGTGTCTGTGAATAAATGTTTCTTTCTTTCTTTCTTATAACTACGTCCTGTACGTTGGACCGTCATCCCCCGTTGTGTGGTCCGGCATTACATTCGTGCTGCGCTATGTTGCTACGATTTACTATTAAAATGTACTTATTGCTAAATTAAGACCATTTCCCATAGCAAAAGTGGTTCGAATCATGAATAGATTTTTTTTTTATAATTTTGTATCACAATTTAGAAGTCACACGGACGGTATTACAACTCAAGTTTCGGTTCTTTGGAGTTTTAAAGGTCCCTTCCATAACCACCAAATGCTTCAGATATCTTATTCTTTCTATTTACTTTTAGCAATTTACGAAAGCGATGAAACCCGTCGTCTACCGGTCCCTGGAAGCCCCAGGCTCATTACAAAAGAATGGTATTGTTTATTTAATACGACCGGTTTAGCCTAGTGGGTAGTGCGCACCTGCCTGTGAAACTGACGGTCCTGGGTTCGAATCCCGGTCAGGGCAAATATTTGTGTGATGAGCATGAATATTTGTTTCTGAGTCTTGGATGTTTTCTATGCACTTAAGTATTTATATCTATTAAATATATCGTCGTCTAGTACCCATAACACAAACCTTCTTGAGCTTACTGTGGGGTTAGTTCGATTTGTGTAAGATTGTCCTCTAATATTTAGTATTTATTTATTTATACGCCGAGAGACCACGGCTTAATGTTGCAACCTACTACAGAAGAGGCCGGCATTCCAATCAGAAGGGGCCTGGCAAAGATGAAACTGTTTTGGACCACTCCCTACAACCTTAACCAACGTTTGCCTCACCCTGCCCGTATCTCTTTACGTTCACTTTTAATAATAATAATAATATATTCTTTATTGCACCACAAAAAGAAATTGTTACAAGATTATCCATAAAAACTAATAGGTAACAACAGGCGGTCTTATCGCTATAGAGCGATCTCTTCCAGACAACCTTTGGGTAGCAGGAGATGAAAACTTAAAGAAAAATAACAACAGGTAGTGCTAGGATAAAGCAAGAGAGATAGAATAACACATACATCTAGGCTAATATATACAGCTAACAATACAATACATTAATACATATATACATACATAACTACATAAATATTTATATATACATAGCTACAAAGATAATACAAGCTAAGAGAGTGACATGTAATGATGTCTCAGGAGATTTTTGAAAATGGGCAGAGACTTGGCACATCTAATATCAAATGGCAGAGTATTTCATAACCGAACAGCACTTTTGTTTGATTCAGAGTTCAAATTACGCTACTTTGTCCGCAGACCTCCGTGACGTGTTCGGAGCAGATGACGATGCACCTGAACGGCAAGAAGCATCTGTCGAAGGAGAAGCAGCACATCATCCGCGTTATGAATGGACGTAAGTAAAAGTTCATCATCATCATCATTTCAGCCGAAAGACGTCCACTGCTGAACATAGGCCTCTCCCAAGGCTCGCCATTTAGACCGGTCCTGTGCCGTTCGTTTCCACCGGATTCCCGCGACCTTCACCAGGTCATCACTCCACCTTGTAGGAGGCCTACCGACAGCTCGTCTTCCGGTGCGTGGACGCCACTCAAGCAGTTTCTGGCCCCATCGACCGTCAGTCCTGCGAGCAATGTGCCCTGCCCACTGCCACTTAAGTCTCAGGTAAAGTGAAGGTAGTCTTAAGTAAAAGTTAATTAAGTTAAATAATATACAGTGGAATCAGGATACAGCGTCAGTCAAGGGACCAGTGATATTACGTCGCACTAACAGGACGACGCACAAAACGGACTGATTTACTTTGAAAATGTTTGATATCAAATCTAATTTGTGGTGATTTCGAAGTCGTTAAAAGCGATAAAATGTTATAAGCGGATTCTACTGTAACAATAAGAACCCCAACACAAGATATAAGTAACAACCATCTCCGCCATCAATACTTTCGATTTGAAAACAACCGCACTCGAACCGATTCAACCGTTAAGGAGCTACGATGCCTAGTGACAGAACCACATACACAGTTTCAAGTTATAAAACCCCTCTTACGTATTTCCGCTAGCAGATGTTCCTGCTTTACAAAAGTGACATTTATGTATAATTTATTTACAGAGCAAAATGCCGCCAATGGCAACGGCGACCAAGCAGCAACGCTGGTGCCCAAAGGTATTATGTTTTGCTTAATTTGAAGCTAGGTCGATTTATATAAGACTAGCTTTAGCCCGCGACTCCGTATGCGTAGAACTCGTTCATCGCTCTAGAATTTAATTGCTATTATTTTATTTCAGGCGCTTACCTAGCCATCACTCTGCCATACAAGCATCCACCCTCTAAAGGGGTGATTTCCAGGATAAAAAATATCTTATGTCCTTCCCGGGATTCAAACTATCTCTATACCAAATTTCATCTAAATTGATACAGCGGTTTAAGTGTGAAGATTTAACTGACAGACAGATAGACAAACACACTTTCGCATTTATAATATTAATATGGATTAGCTCCAACATTATTTAGTCAGGCGCTTGCCACTTTTCATTGGTACAAGTCGGGTTACAAGCAAAAGTCACTTAAGTAACAATACCTATTTAAAATAAAGCTCGTATGTCAGCAACGTTTCCGTACTGAGATACGAGGTTTCGAAGAGTAGTGACAGGTTTGATAGTGAATTTTGCTTCTCACCCGACGATATTATGATATTACTCATCGTTCTACAAGTTAATGTCTACTTTTTTTTTAGAAGAACAAACTGCCAGCAACGACGACGGCGACTGGGGAAACGGATCTGGAACCTGGGAGGATACGTAAATTGGATGCCGTTAGTCAGCGATGTTGAGGTTCTGAGGGCCGTGCTTAAAGAATTCAGCATTTTGTCGTCACAAAGTGTTCAGAAGTTATTCATCATAGTTGTAATTAGAGGTGGGATATGATGAACACAGGGAAGAGACGAAAAACTCAAGAAATAATGGAGTAAGGGGTGATTTTCCTGTAACCCCTAACTAAAATCCTGTTCGTCTTATCCTGCCTCACGTCTTTATCCTTAAGTTACAGATAATATTTTATTGTATCTGAACGCACTTTTGCGTCTACAGTTAACGAGATACATCTCTGTTCTTTTGATAGCTTAGTTCTCAGTTCGTCTTCTCCTACCGCAGCGCTTCTTTGTCCTTTGGTTAAACATAGTATGTTATTGTATCTGAACGCAACTTTTTCGTCTACAGTTAAATAGATTTATCACTGTTCTTTTGACAGCCGTCATCCCTGTTCGGAAAACGTCAAATACCGCATGTAACGTAGAAAGAGGATCCTATAGATAGAAGGACTATTAGTGAATGATCAAAAGGGACGGGCATGATGAGACTAATAGCACGATTCTGACATCTGACAGTATACATCGGCGCGAAATTTAAATTAAGTATATTCATGAATGACATTTGTTTGACACAGGTCGGTGACAAATAATAGAAGCCTTATACGCGATGAGGGACAGGAGATGACATTGTATCTCGTTCCCACGTATGTTATTGTCTATGCTTACATCTCTTTCGCACATATTTGTAAGTTTGTATTGCCGGTTCCAGTCTTATCCTTACTTCATGGCATATAATGACGTAAATTATACTGGGATGACAGCTGTCAAAAGAACTGATAAATCTCGTTAACCGTAAAGCGGAGTATAGTAAAGCCAAATTATGTCAAATTAATGCAAGCAAGAATCTGCCTTATAGTCAGAGCTCTTAGTCGTTTTATGACAGAATGTGGCCTGGGTTCGGACGTACTATACACACGTTAGATATAAACTCCGTTACCGATGATCACTTAGATAACAAACTTCGTTATAATATGGTCATCGAGGAAATGTGACGTGGAGCAACAAAGTAGGTTCATCAGCGCTGGTATACTTTAACATCTTACATAAAGATACACACTCGCTTAATGGACGAATGCTTTACGTCCGTCGCAAACGCAGTCCTGCCAGCAGTGCCAGCTAGGCAAATCTGTCTTCGTTCGGTTACGAGCCTTGGCTTGGCTGTGTTCCCATTATCCGATGCCGATAAAAAATGTATGGGAATGTGACCGATATCGGATCGGATAGTGTGAACACTAAGCAGTTTGCCACACATTTTTATCAGTGTCGGATCCGACGCCGATATTATAATGGCTAGTGGGAACAGACCCTTACATGTATGAAAGCGGTCGATATTACAATATTAATGTACACTTAGCAAAATTCACAGTCTTGTATTGGGTCTTTGATCAACGATATCTTAGGATCCACTGTAATGTGTAACAATACATATCTCCATGTATAATTTTAAGATAGTATTGTATGAATTGAGGACAGCTAATGTTAATACAAGCATTAACTCTTGTCAGTTATTCCCCCTTAGTAGGTACTTCGGTATACTTCATTCTATACTAACTTTTGTTCGCGACTTCGTCTGCGTAGAACTTGTTCATCGCGGTAGAATTTTCTTGCTATTTTTTTTATATCAGGCGCTTACTTAGTCATCGCTCTTCCATACAAACTTCCACCCCTTAAGGGATGATTTGCGGGATATAAACTAGCCTATATCCTTCCCCAAGACTCAATCTATCTTCATACCAAATTTCATCTAAATCGGTTCGGCGGTTTAAGCATGAAGAGGTAACAGACGGACAGACAGAACTACTTTCGCATTTATAATATTAGTATGGATTTTGCTATTGGAATCCATAACAAAATAAACAATTAAGAATTTTTAGATATAAATTTCACTGACTTGGTGGTATGTAGGATAAATTGCCTAAAACTGCCCACCCCACAATAACTGGCCACTTCGCTAAAGTATGCACAATGCAAATCAATTGTTGGTATTTCTGCAATTAAATAATGTTATTTGTTACATAAGGGTGCAAAGTTGTATTTTAACGAGACGTAATATAACTGCAGCCGTGTGTAAAACAAATCTTTTCACCTCCCCAAAGAGATTAAATTACTACATATGTAAAAGTATGTAAAATCAACCTTATTTTAACTAGTAAAAAAAAATTTACAAATGAAAAGAACATGATCTGTTTGGACTGGCCTTTACATGTGTTATGTTTAAAAAAGTAACGAATAAAATAACATGTTTGGATTTCAAATATTATTTGCACTCTTGTGGATAAATGCAGTTTTGCTATTTGTGTATAAAGAATAAAAAGTGGTTTTCCGAGCTGGTCAGGTGAAAATAAATGTCTTCACTGCACAAACCTGGTGGCTAGTATCTGAATTCCATTTTCTTAAGCGGCCAGTTACTGGCAATTTACCCTACAGAATGCAATAATTAATGTGTGATTATTTACAATAAAGAAAAATCACTCAAATATGTACAAATTAAGTTTTATTTCAAAGTTTTCACCCAGTGACGTGCCTCCGCGGTCCCTGTTTGCTATTACATTGCTTGATTATGCATGCGAGTTGAACTGCATTGCGGATTACCCAGGTAGGTAGGTATAATGACTTCAATCGATCTATCAGACCGGTAATTTAAACTCGCTTGAGAGTTTCGTACTACAAAGGCATTTAGGCACCTTTGGGGCCTCATAAGCGGTGCTGTCCTAATTTTTGAAACCGGAACCCGAAGATAAACCTGCCTTGAACGGCAAGCCAATGTTTAGGGCTGTTTAGCTAGTCTTCATTATCCGTCGTCACATGGTTAGCGAATCATACATATTAGAATAGAATTTTACTAAACCTGAAATTATAAATACAATAACAGTCGCAAGTGGATAACGAAACGGTGTATGCTTAAAATGGGATGCATGTCGTCATCATGCATGTCATGGCTGTCAATAGTGTCAAATCGGTTTGCCAATGCAGTGTTGCCAGACACCCCGCTTTACCGCTTTTTCCCCGCGTTTTTGCCTCTGGCCCCGCTATCCGCGTTAAGCTAACGTAACGCGGATCCGCTTTTTAAAAAATGTTATGATTTACTCAGTGAAAAGGTGGTAAATTCAAAAGATCGAACTAGCTAGAACGACTGCAAGTAAGTAACATTTTTACATTAACTTTACATTATTTTAACTTCACTGATAGTGCATGGACGGCGTAGACCACATTTTGTTATCTACACACAAAAATAAAGAAGATTATTAACAATGAATGTATTCCGCATTTTCATTCAAAAATCCGCAATTTTAAAGCGCACCTTCCACTTTTTGTATTTCGGCTTCTGGCAACACTGTATCAATGTCAAATGTCAATGTCAATCAATACATAGGATATAGGATGTCAGTGATGTCACGGTGCCATTGGTGCCAGACAAATCAAATGGCTAGTAATTAAATTAATACAGAGGTATTTATTGGCACATGGCATTAGTTATTGCTATTCAAGTTAAAACTACTATTGCAAGTTTTCATTCACTATAACATAAGAAACAATGACGCAGCCGCGCCCGTGTGGATGCAAAGGTTGCCGAACATGCCTCATTTGCGAAACCCAATACGGGGCAGATAGGTACAAAATTAAATTAGAAATGGACAAAAACAAGAGCTATGTTTACTGTCCGTTTTGTAACAAAGCCTGGCCTGGTTGGGCCGCCGACATATACAAACAACATCCCAACCACGAAGGAACACCGGTAGAGTATCCTGGAGTTTATATCCAGTTGGACTTTATCTCAGAGGAAGAAGAGAACGTTCTAATAAAAAACATAGACGAGGTACCGTGGGATATATCACAGAGCGGTAGACGCAAACAGAACTATGGTCCCAAAACAAATTTCAAGAAAATGAAAATAAATCCTGGTAGTTTTGACGGCTTTCCAGAATTCTCCAAGTTCTTGCAAGAAAGATTTGAAACTGTACCTTTATTAAAAAGTTATGATGTGATAGAACAGTGCTCTTTGGAGTATGACCCGAGTAAAGGGGCTTCTATTGATCCTCATATAGATGACTGTTGGATTTGGGGTGAGAGGATTATCACGGTAAACTGTTTGTCTGATTCAGTGCTGACTATGACTAGATATGATGGAGATATGAAGAAGTATAATCTACATTGTGCTGAGAAATACTGTCCGATTGTTAAGCCTGATGGCAGTATTAATGTTGAATGCCACAACCTAGATAAAACGGCTTTTGAAGCCAGTAAAGGGCAAGATGATTTGGATATTATAGTCAGGATACCAATGCCTAGGTAAGCACCACGTTGGGTGTTCTATAGATTTAAGAAATGGTTTATCTTTAGAACCACACACATTGAAGGGTTCCGTACCAACACCTACTAGTCCAAATTTAAAACCCCTCTCTAATACACTGAATCTAAAAAAAACGTATCTTCATAGAGAACTCAAGGTACTTATGAACTTTTGTTTGGGCAAGACATTTTTAAAAACAAAAACCGTAAATATTTTTCGGAATTTTTCAGAAATTTGGAAGTTAGAGGGGGGACACAGTTTGTATGACTTTGACAGCTAATATCTCACCAACGGTTAATTTAAATGGAAATGTTATCACCACATATATATGTGGGTTGAATTTTTTTTTTCATCTGGCGGTTACATGTATAGAGTGCCCCCCTATTTTTTTTTTTTTTGTAATTTCACATTATATTTATCTAGCGGTTCATAAAATACACCTTCCTACCAAATTTCATAATTGTAGTGCTTATAGACTCCCAGTAAATCGGCTGTGACATACGGATGGATGGATGGACTATAAGAGTTCAGTTTTTGGTATTGTGGCTACGAAACCCTAAAAATCATGCACATACAGTGCGCTGTTCAAAAGGAGTGTGAAGCCATTGGAGCTGAAAGCTTTAAGCTGTCGTCTCCCAGCGAAAAAATCACTACATAGTATAAAACAAAGTCGCTTTCTCTGTCCCTATATCCCTATGTATGCTTAAATCTTTAAAACTACGCAAAGTATTTTGATGCGGTTTTTTTAATAGATAGAGTGACTCAAGGGGAAGGTTCATATGTATAATACATGCATCAGCATTGCACCCGTGCGAAGCCAGGGCGGGTCGCTAGTAAAAAATTAAGTAGCATTATTTTGTAATCAGCCCTGTGAACCCACTGGTAGACGATGGGTTAATGAACAAATAATAAGTAAAATTATATTAGACACTGAATTACCATTGAATACTATTTACAATTACATTATTAATTTAAATGCCAAATTTATATTTATTACAGAAGATCACTACTTGTGTTCTATGGCGAACCAAGATACCACTGGGAGCACTGTGTCCTGAGGGAGGACATCTCGTCCCGCCGGGTATGTATAGCGTACAGGGAGTTCACTCCACCATATCTCCGAAATGGCTGCCATGAAGAAGCAGGCAACCAAATCAGGAAAGCAAAAACCTTTTGGAATCACAAACAAAAGTATCAAATCAGAACTTAAATTATTGTGAAAATATTTTATTCCAGTGACTGCTTTAAATTATACCATATCTGAATTCAATATAATTTATTGAGAAACATTGAAACAACATTTTATTATGGTTTACCCTTAAATCATAGGATTTATTTCTATAAGCATTATTTTTATCAGCATATTATTTTGTCACCCCCAACTTTATGACTATAGGTGTTGACAAGTGGGAATCACCCCTTTTCGTCTTTGTGGGAGTGTTATAAAACAAATTTAACCTAAACTTAATGACTTTTATAGGTATCACATGATATCACTATGAAACTTGGAAGGTACTCCCACTTATTATTATTTGTGAGTTAAGTTCTTATTTATGAAATTTTTTATTTACTAGAAGAGGTTTTATCAAAAAGAGATAAAAAAGCAGTAATTAAATTTACATCCTTTTATTGATTAATAAGTAACATAAGATTATAACCTACCAAAATAAGGTCACTCTATTTGTGATTGTAAAAAAGTAAACATTGTGCACAAATTAGGTAATCAGTATATTCAGTATTATGAAGTCTATTAATGTGCTATCTATCATACAGCCAAGTCCATTTATATCTAAAGAGATAATACTTAATCAAATGTGAGCACACTCTTCATTCATTTTCACTGATCATTAGGCCCGCATCCCGCGTGCGGGACCTCGTGTTATCTTGATTTGCCCTTCAAGAAAAACAGGGATGGCATGAGCTCCCCCATGCTCTCTTGTCCAGTGAAAATGATCCCTAAAGCTTTGTCAATAGGATTGTCTTCAGATATCTATTACAAGTTACTGAAATATGTATAGGTGCCTGAGGGGCTACCGCGAACCACAAACGAAGTTTTCGCTCTCTGTCTCACTTATATGCAAACTTGCAAGTGCGACAGAGAGGGAAAACTTCGTTTGCTGTTCGCGGTAGCGCCATTGGTAGTCCTAACTACGAAAATAGTACAATCTTAAAAAATAATCAACTCAATAGGGTCCTGGCAGAATATTAGCGATGTGGCTACCTACCGCATCATTAGGTATGCTGAGGCAGCGCCCATTGTTTGCCACAACACGTAGCTCATATTGTATCACTATCAGTTTATTTTTTTTATTTTTTCTGTGATTAATAATAATGTTAGTCTTTCAGCTGCATGTTTCTTTTCTTAATGTATGCCATGTAAATTGTGGGAATGAATGAAGTGTTTATGCTATCTATCAATGATAAATTAATAAAACGATTCATCTTATATTGAAAATACTAATTATACAACCTCATTTACAAATTTGTATGTGGCGCTGGGCCCAATTTCCAACGTAGCTATGCCTTAAGCCTAAATTACTATACAATCCCACAAGTTATGGCGAACAATAGCACTTACTACTTACCAGCATAATTATTACTTGGCATAATAAATAAGTATCCATTATAGTACTTTATTACTTAGCAACGTGATTCTAAAGGGAACAGCAACATAGTACTTCAATGTAAACAACATAGTTATTGAGTTAGCAGAAGAATAACAAAGACTTGTCTCTTTCTGGTGAGAAATCTTAGAAAGGGACGGGTAGTAGACTACCGTCAGGCGGGCACAATGTGCTAGCGTAACCGTGCAGAGATACTGGCTGATAAATTCCTTCTTTAGATCTTTTAAAATTTATTGCATTTTTTTTATTAGGCATTCAGTTAAAACTTAAACTAATTTAATTGACACTAGAATGCGCTAGGGGTTCTTACCTAATGGCTTGACTCACTAATGAAGCATTGTTGACTCCACAAAGGCATGGAATGCAGTTCGCTACTTGGCGGCGGTAAATTTAATGACCGATTATGCAATTTGGGTACAGTTGAAAATTTGTAGATAGTGAACTACTCTATTAGTAATAGTAGGTTATTATAACCCGTGCTAATACAGTTACGGTACAGAATCAGCATAATCAGGACCTTCACAGCCTAATCAATCAATTTTGCAACATCAGCCCATCTCACTGTTTCTTATTAAGGATATACTATACAATATACAGATAATGATAGGCTGTCTACCTGACAAGGAGATAATATCACATCCTATCAAATCAACCCTCCTCTTTTTAACTGCAGTGCGAGAGAGACGGGTGCGGAATCGCAGATGCCACCCGAACTGACACAAGACATTGTGGCCTTAACATTTGTGTTAGCCCTGGAATAAGCTCTATAAAGTTATTATTGCGGTATAAACAGACAACCATACATAGGTATTAGGTGCAGAGGTATTAGGTGTAGTTATTACCTAATTACAACAATGTAGAGTCTACATTGTAGACTAATAAGTATTGCTATCATACGTATGTAGGCTGAGGAATCGCTATCATTAAAGTATCTACATCTCTACATTATGTTATTGCGCAATATACTGAACCGTCTAGTCTAGACAGCTAATTATAGACATAGACATAGAAATACTTTATTTAACACCACATTTGTACATAGTGTAGGTACAAATTAAATTAAAACTTGGTACGATAAAACATTAAAAACGAACAAAGTAAGAGGTGTACAACAATCGGTGATGATGGGTGTAATCACAGAAACAGTTTAAGCGTTGCTAGATGTGGGTGGGTCGATGGAGACAGTCATGATCGCTGGGTTCTCCTTGCAGTCCTGGATATGTTGGCGCGCCAGAATTATTTGCTCGCGGATCTTCCACTGCATTAGCGCGCGCTCGCTCTTCGCCTTACGGATGCTGCGTGCCAGAAGGAGAGCAAAGATGATGCCCAGGAGCTGGAATTGACAACAACATTTTAGTGGTCATAAGCTATCATGCTTATACTGTGTTTATACATTTCGAGTGTCGTCATATTTACATCTTCGGCAATAACTGCGATTCACTATAGATATCATTAGAAGTGATGATGATATAGTACACCCATGTCCATGGAATTCTGTATGACCATGTAAAAAGCTCCCATGATACAATAATATACTGCGCCAGGCATGGTAATCCGGTACATCGGTTAGTAGTTTGGGTGACACGACCTACGTCATCATCAGCTATCAGCCTATCGATGGTATGCGGACGTGTGTGTGTGTGTCGTCGGCAATGACGTCACGGTGTCACCAATCCGGATTGTCAGACCTTATTTTCTTAGACCATGGGTGGTCCCAAGTCTCCGGTGACATGAGATGACGTCCACGCCACTAGGGACGTGTCCGTCACCACATGATATTAGAACTGTTAGTAGTGTTAAATGATATCACAAGAAAAAAAGCGGCCTACCTTAATAAACAACACAGAGACACCCAAGACGCCGATGACCGTGGAATTCTGTATGACCATGGCGACCAGAGCCTCCTTGCAACTAGTAGTTCTAAGTCTCGTGCAGATGACGTCTACAGAAGTAGCACAGCAGGATGCTGGGAGCACCATAGTGACGATATCACCGTCCATCTCCTTGGTGGTGATGACGGTGGAGTGGTTGCTGGTGAACTCGGTGTTCATGTAGTCGAGGTAGGAGTCGCTACCGCAGCAGTTCAGCTGGAAAGATTGAATAATGAGTTTATTCTGCAGCTACAACACTGAAATCATTGAAAATAAGCTTTCTACGGGTCTCTGACATATTGAAACCGCCGCCAACATCGAACAGCCGAGCGGCCAGAGCGCGGACAGGTAGCACTAAATGTGCCGCCGCCGCGACTGGCTGTCATGACTAAGGACCACTTATGGTCCGAAACAAGTCGAGCGATATTCGACCTTTCGATTATTATATTTCAATATGACTATTAATGCTGCTAATTTGAAGGTGCCTTTCGAACCTATTAGTATCCTGCCCTAACCGACCCTAAACAAAGTCACTAAGTGACGTAAAGACTTACCGAGTATTGCAGCGAATCAATTTCGCTCTGGATTTCGGAATCAGCAGCATACTCCGTCACGGGGATGTACACGTAATTCATGACGGCCGATGAGTCCAGGGTGCAGGCCAGGACCACCACCACCACCATCACTATCAGGATCAGACTCAGGAAAATCGCGTACTGTGAAGAAAATGGCAAATTAATACCTATTTCATTCAACTTGGTCACCCTATACCACATGAAGTTTTGTCATTCCTCGTAGTCTAAAGTGAAGGGGGCGACCACAGTGAATATTTCCGTGCACTGGGCAATCATGATTGAAGTATTCGGTTTTTATTTTACACTATGACTATGACTATTACATTGAAAATCATTTGTATACTTAGTCTGAAAAATTTACTGATTTCAGCCTGTTGGTAATTTGACAAAAAACAATGCTCACACCTTTTGTATGTTAGTTTCAAAATCTAAGTTTTCCATATTACGTATAACATTCACAGCTCGTGTCGTCGGCGTGAATTAATAAAATGTGTATCGATCGTTATATTAACCTAGAAATAGCATTCGCAAGGAAACAACCTTTGACCTTAAAATCAAGAAATACTACTTTATTTTACCTCACCAGAAACCTGAACGCTTCGTTTTTCGAGTTGTAGATGAACGAGAAAGCGCCTTAAAAAGGGTATCGGTTGTGTCTGTTACAATAAGGGCCTCCAAAACTGGATTCTAACTTACCACGTTAAAGCACGTGCTCGAACCGATGACGACCGCGCTGGGTCCCCCTGAAGCCCCTTTTCTCGTATAAATAGTGCCTTCCCCCCTCCAGCTAATATAGGATGGTGCCGCCGCCCCTTCGCCTGATATTGGCCTGAACCAAATCCTGGATCCGCATTTGGTGGGACCAGGGGTCTCCAAGATGGATATCATCCGATTTCGGAAGAAGCCGAACGAGCATACCGATGAACACGGACAGCGCCTCCAGCGTGACGTAGCGACCGCTCTTCAGCCGACGTCGGCCGCGCGTGAGGCTGGGGGCTCCATGATGGATATCACCCGATTTCACAACCAATCGCTGTATAACTTACCAAATTAACCAAGCACGTGCTCTGCTTGAGGCTCCCGAAGAAGCCGAACGATGTGACGACCAACAGCACCATGCCGATGAACACGGACAGCGTCGATAGCGTGACGAAGCGGCCGCCCTTCGAGCCGTAGAAGAAGGAGAAGTCGTGGTACTCAGAGTAGACGGATAAGCCGAGTATCACCATTAGGCCTGCTACTATCTGCAAACAACACGAATACTTGATGTCTTTGAAAGAGACGGACAAAGCTGTGAGGAAACAGCTACTCACACAAAACTAAATTAGCCTACAATTTTTATTAATCCTACGCGTATATATTTTTTATTAATCTCTGATCACTTGATCAGCTTAATCGATTGTCATTGGTCGGTATATTTACCGAATATGGTCACAAAATTCCACGAGAATTGGTTGAAAAATGCGACCTGTAGAGGATAAACAAACAGAAATCCGCCGTCCTTACATACGAAAGTATTCTTGTCTAACTGTGTCTTTACCATGAGTTTACATGACCTTTGCCCACACAAATTTTTACGCAGTCGCTAGCGAGTACGGTGATGCAAACTCATGGTAAAGGCACTGTTGAAGCAGCTTAATTAATTTGAAAATTGGTTAAGCAGGCACCATTATTTTTTTTGAACCTGACTGTGGCTTTATAGTCCGGGCCCAATAAAGCGATAGGAGTGCGCGGTTGGAGAGTAGCCTGGGGAAAATCCAGGGGAAAACCTCCGGCATGACCACGCGTGTGGTTTGGATCACTGGAATACTCTAAGAGTTTGCGCTCTAGTGAGATTGGTTGAGCGGTTTCAACCGAATTTGAGGTGTGAGTGGAATTGAGCTACTGGGAGTTTTGTCGCTGGTTCACTAAACCTAGCCTAGCTGAGAAGAGTCCAGCAAGAAACTCAGCTAGGCCCGACCTGGGTCGGACTGACTCTACCCGGTGTGCGGCGGTACCGGGACGAATAGGGACTATATATGTCACTGATGTCGCGATCGCGCGGTGGACGTCCCCGCCGGCTAGCAGGCACCAATTTAATCGTTCAAGTACACACACCAACATTTAGGAAATCATGTTGATTATATGTGATATTACAATGTGATACAAGTGTAAAGAACCGATTTTAATGATATGTCACATGATTTATAATTGAAACCACAGATGATGGATGAATAATATATGTCGTTATCAAGATCTCAGTTTTGGCTTACCAATAAATAACATATAGAAATACTTACGTTTATATAATGGAGCAGTCCTAAATCGGCTAACAAATTTAAAGAGTCGAATCTTCCCTCTTCTATTCTTGAATTAGGTTATAAAGGTGATCAATTTTAGATTGAAAATAGTTCACGTTAAACTAGGTACTTAAGGCCGTGTTTTATAAAGATCCGTTAGACCAAATATCAGATCAAATTTCAGTAACTCAGTACATTTTTTGACTAAACAAACCGACATAACGGATGTTTATAAAACCGAGCCTAAATCATTAAAAAGATGTTGACAGCTAGTTATGATAGTCGCGAGCTCCTTCATATAAACGGCCAAGGTACTTTCTGCTGGCCTAGAATTCCGAGTTGATCGTTTCGCGTTATAATAATTAATTTCCAATCAAAGGGAAAAACATCAAAAAATATATTTGAATTTTGAACCCACGACCTCTGTTGTTGTAAGCACTTTATTGTACACAATAACAGTTTAAAACAATATACCTACATGTCACATAAGATTAAAGTACAAAGGCGAACTTATCCCTATAAGGGATCTCTTCCAGCTAACTTTTGAAGGATTGACTGGAAAGTGGGAAAATGAGATGGACAAACTTACACAGTGTACAAAAACGTTTCAATAAGATAACTTATAAGCTAAAACCAAAACTAAATAAATATACAACAACCATACGTATAATAAACACATATTTATTTATATATATACTCATTTAAATTAATATACATAAATAAATACACTATTCAACCAAATCACAAGTCGTTGGAGAGCCATAATTTCTTCAAATTACTCTTAAGCGAGGCGACAGACTCGGACTGTCTTATTGACAAGGGTAACTCGTTCCACAACTCCACGCTCCACTCCACAGCGCGCACCGGCACCGTGAAAGATCTAGAGTATGTTCGCGTGTTATTAGACGGTAGGGCAAGAGTAAGGTTGGCGCTAGACCTCAGACGATGACCACTGCCATCAGCCATGTATCTAAATCTCTCAGTAAGGTATGGAGGGGCAGCAGGATTAAAAAGTGTGTTGAAAACACTGAAAAGTAACGACAGAATTATGCACATCTCTGCGCCGGCGGATCGGCAACTTCTGCATTCCGTGCATCGTACCTAATTGAAAGGAGTGGTTCAAACCCCACTAGTGGCGAATAATATTTAATAGCACTGTGTAAATTATAATTTTGCTCTTGGTAAAATGAATGCCTCGTAAATTTGATGCCATGCAAGGGTTTTCATCACGGGCGTCAGGAGTGCGCGGAATACCTATATTGTAATGCGAAATATAAAGTAAAGTAAAAAAAAGTAAAAAGTAAAAAGTATTTATTATCTCCACCACAAAGTATACAGTTTATACAGTGACTATAGTAAATGATTTTATTAGTAGGTACAAAACTTGTGCGGTGGAGACTGGTGCCCGAACTAGGGGAAACCTGTATGTCAGGTCACCAGGTCTCCAACCCTCAGACAGCTGTAACAGCAAATTTAGAAGTGAAAACAATATTATATAAACATTCATATACTATACTATACAGTTAGGAGAATAATACAGTAAGCAACTAACAGATGAATTTGTTAACATATCAATATAATGCGTGTGTGAGTGTGTGTGTGTGTGTATGTGTGCGTGTGCGGGCGTGCGCGTGTGTGTGCGTATCTGTGTGTGCGCGCGTGTGTGTGCGCGCGCGTGTGTGTGAGTGTGTGTGCGTGCGTGAGTGTGTGAGTGTGTGTGTGCCCCCGTGTGCGTGCATACGTTCGTGCGTGTGGGTGTGTGTGTGTGTGTGTGTGTGTGAGTGTTTGTGGGTGCCTATGGTTTACATTATGACATTGGGGTGATTAGTTTTTCGGTGCCGTTGTAATCTAGCCTGAGGAGCCATTCCATAACACTCATTTTGGAGGATGATTTAGTTTTGGAGTAAATAGATAATTCGCTGTTAGCTTTATTATATAAGAAACTGCCAAGAAAGCAAAAGAATCTGTGTGCGAAACGTGTATTAAATTTTTTAAGTGAGCATACGCGATTTTTACGTCGCTTATTTGTCAGGATAAGAGGATCATAGGTTAACATCGAGTGCTTTTTCTGTATGATTTCCAGGATGAATAGTTGCCGAACAGTTAGGACTTTGCACTTTTTGTAAAGGTCTGAGGTCTGTAAATATCGAATCTAATTGACCCCCCTCGGCCACAATTTCAAGGCCAAAACAGGATGCACGCAGGGATTTGCTGTCCTGCGACATCGCTTTCGTTTCATGTCATAACCGATTGAACGGTTGCGAAACTTGCGAACAATTCTCTTCATACATCCTTTTCGAGGTTTACATAGTGGAAAAGTCGGTATGAACCAATCCTCTATTCGACAAGCACACATCCGATAATGATACGGCAGTCATACGGTTTTTAAGCATGTTGTAGAATATAAAGTGATCCTCATCTTGTCAACGTCGCGGTTGAATTGTTTGGTCTAAAATAATAAAAGTGCGCGTGACAGACGGACAGATACCGAGTCATTAGTGTTCCGTTGGACCGAACATGGATAATCATGTTTAGTCTTACTCGGTTTATTTATGGTATGTACGTACTAGCAGCACTTATGTATGACGTATTGTGGAGCGGTCTACTGAATAATTGATTTAGCCCTAGCATACAGTATCAGTATAACTTCTTTACTGCGCACAAAGTTTTGTTTGATGGTTTAATTTATCAGGTTTTACAGCATTTCAGGGCCTCGGTTGACATTTCGCTTGTTAATTTGTTATCGATTTTTTTTCACGCATTAAAGCTTAGGTAGGTTCTCATTGCCCACGCAATCTTTGAGGCCGTATATTTTCAAAAAACTCTAAAATACCTACATTATTTGCATAATGACAAAGTGTAAACGAAGGCTCAATTTCTCAAACAACCTTTTAGCCACATTGTAAGTTCAAATAGTTAAGTTCGGACATTTCGACTTAAGAGACTATTTATAAACATTAACAATTACCTAAAGTACCTAATCGACTGAATTTTTATCTCTCGCTTCTGTTGACTGTCTGTCTTGTTGTTTTTCATCTTCATAATGCGCACACACACATATTATTTATAAAGAATACTTACAATAAACATTGTAGTAATGGTGAGCAGCAGAAACCTAATTGATTTCAGGTTGTACTCCGTCTCCGTTTTGGAGAACTTCATTTTTTGCGTATTCACTTCCATAGAGTTCTGCATCGCTTTAAACTTCAGTTCACTGAATAATGTCAACAGTTTTCGAGAAGGATATCTTTCAGATAGTGGTGTGCCTTACTGATAACGATATGCCCCACTCCGCTTGGCAGAGACAATGGATAATTTGCCACTTATACAATTCAAATTACAAAACTCAAGTAAACTCGACGAGCTCGACGTCTATGATTCGTCACTAGTGGAAAATGTTCTTGTTCATTACCGCACTTAAGGATGTTCGATATTCGAATTCCACTTCGCGCTAGATATATACATCTAAACAAATATTGCCCGCTAGCTAAACAAGATTAAAAGAATATGCATACTTTATGAACATCGACGTTTCTTACGAATCGGCGTGTACGCGCACAGTCAAACTATTTTAGTTAAAACCCGCAAACTCTGGCACGATTGTTCTGCCGCCGAGTCTAAGCTGCACTACCGGCCACCCGAGGCTATTTGAACATGACCCTGAAATGGCCTGCTACGACCCGTTGACTTCACGCTATTGATTTAAAATATTAACCAATTTAGTCGCTGCCTGACTAATATCAATTAAAAATGTATGACGTTCACATTGCACTTTTAAGCTAAAACTGTGGCATAAGTTGAGATCGGCCGGGATGCCATCAGATCTATTGGCCATTTTTCAGCATTGGTATGGTAATCAGACTAATGTTGTTAAATGGGCAAACGCACTGTCTTCACCTTATGTACTAGAGTGCGGAGTTAGGCAGGGAGCGCTGACAACACCTAAGCTATTTAATTTGTAATTCAGTTTCACCACTTTATAATTATTATATTTAGGAGAAAAAAACGTCTTTACCACCGTAGGTAGGTATTGTATTTATTACTGAAGATACTATTTTGATATTGTGCGTACATATTGATAATCATATTGCACCACTGATTCATTCAAAAATTTAAAAAAAACCAGTTAAACAATCTTAGGTAAACTGAACGCGCCTCCAATATGTTTCCGCTCACGTCTGACGTAAGCATATACTTAGGTCAAAACTCTAAGCTGATACTCGTATAGAATAGTTGGAGCTCTTAGGATCGGGGTACCCTAATGTCAATATTAGGATCGCTATTTACATTCAATCGGAAACAAAGCGAGAGGCTGAATGAATTTTTATCCAAGTACATTGCTGAGCAAGCTTTAGTACTGACCAATAACAACGAGTTTTTAACATCGGGTGGTTTTGCAGATCCCACGACAGTAGTCACCAACATTTCTAGAAATGTTGATTTCTGACCACGAAGAAACAGATACTCGTTTTGTTTTACACGGAATAAACGCCAATCTCAATGGATGTGAGAGACTCATCATACACAGTAGGGATACCGATGTGCTTTTGCTCATGATTCATTTTTATCCACGAATGCTATCAACTGTGTGGCTAAAATTTGGGACGTCCATGAAACCCAAATACATACCATCCAAGTCCATGATGTAGCGAAAAACATGCACCCAAATATATCGAGAGCTATACTTGCACCAGTGCCTTATCCGGACACACCAAGGCATCCAGTTGGACCACATATACAACACACGCAGACCTGTTAAGTGATTTTGGTCACTGTCCCGAATTATTAGACTTACACATTTTAGTCCTAGTAATAAATTAATGAAAATTTAAAGAGCTTTCATATGATACTTCATTTGTCTAAATCGGTTAGGTAGTTGTTGAGCTACACTTCAGAAAGCCTACACAGTCGCGTTCGTCAGCAAACGCACGCGCGCCGCTACGTTCGCCCCGCCCGTGGCGAATCGTCCCTGGCGTACTCATTTATGAACCGATTCTAATAATTCAAAGAGCATTATATAGAGGATGAATGTAGCATTTTCAATCATATGAAGTATTTTTCAATGAAATGGCCTCTTTCATCGAGTTTTTTGCAGTTAAAAAAAAATTTTTTTCATAAATACGTTTTTTTAAGAAAAACATTTTAATTATTAGACTTACACATTTTATTTCTAAAAACGAATTGTTAGCAATTTAAAGAGCTTTCATTTGACACCTCATTTGTTGCAATACGTTGAATAGTTAAAGAGATAATCGATAAAACTTGATACCACCAACCGCCATCTTTGTGACGTCATAGTTACGCCCTCCACCACTTTAGAGAGTGACGACATCGAGTTTCATACTCGGGAGACGTCACTGAATCCAACGGTACCAGTCGTTGGTAGGCGACTGTTCGTACAAACGGAATTTAGATTTTAGCCACTTGGCCTCCCTACTAATAGTGCGTGTCATCCATGATGGCGCGCCCCTCCACAGCCCAAACAAGAATGTTGACGTGTATTGCAGTATCGTGATAATATCTGAGCAAATCCAGATATTTTGAAATTCACGATACCTAAAGGGCGTGGCTTTAATATTAGCTTCATTGCTAGTAATGTCCTTATAATGCCAGGGTCTTTACTAAAGCAGCGCACTAACATGCTTACTTTATACTATTTACACTGAGTTGTTTCTTTTTTCCACTTTTACTGTACCGCGTTAACTTTAAAACTGACTCTGGCGGGAAAAATCGCCGATTTTTAGGGTTCCGTAAACAAAATGGCAAAAATGGAACCCTTGTAGTTTTTTCGTGTCTGTCCGTCCGTTCGTCCTCCCGTATGTCACATCCGATTTACTCGGAGACTATAAGCACCACAATTATGAAATTTGGTAGGAAGATGCATTCTATGAACCGCTACATAAAACATGTTTACTACATGTTTCACTAATCGTAAAAAATAAGTAGTCAGATTTTTCAAAATTTGGCTTTTACAAATTAATGTAGGTAAAGGATTGCAGAACCGGTAACCGTTTGTGGCATAAATATGTCTGTAGTTTTGACGGAGCAGTACCAACTCAAAACTCGTTAAGAATCGATGAATAGCGCCTGGAGCCCCTTAAGTTAGTTTTTAAATAAATCAATATGAAAAAAGGACACTATTAGAATTTCTTACTAACCGAGCGTTTATGTGTTTGTCTCAACAGAATCATCCGAATATGAATTCGTTGTGACAAAGCGCATCGGTATTCTCCATGTCTCATTCATCCATTTATCCAGCAGATTATAAATATTTGCCAGAAAATACAATTATGTACATACAATATGACACTTTACTCAACTAAGACTGCCCCACATAAAATGCAAGCATAATTGTACCTACCATATAAACGTTGTAGTTTATTAGATAAGTCATGTAATCCCCCGCGAGATAAGATATCGCTGCACCGTTATTAATTCAGTTTGATGCTGGAAATTCACACTTAATGGAACTTATTGGAGATAACAGGGGCTTGATTGGGTACATAAGTTTTACGTCACATTACCAATCGCCCGTTCCTGGGTTACGTTGTGGTTATGAGTTACACTAGACTAGTATTAATTTATTATTAATACTAGATTAATTCAAGAATGTTACTAACCGATATGGACCTGAGCTTGAAATAAATGTTTTCAGTCATTCATTCATTCATTAAAACCAAGTGAACAGCATACAACTCGCTATAAGCGGAGGTATATGGTCGGTAGGTGGATTTACGGCCTGTTAATTTGATGCGCCAGTTTGCGGCCACTTAGATGAGTTGATGAACTGGAAGCTTGCTTGCTTTAATATATTCCTATTCAATAGCTACTATTTAAAACTCATACGACTTACCATGTCTTTAGGGAATGTAAAAATGTAAATCTTTAATTGAAAAAGCCTCGATCTTCTGAAGGCCGCAAACTGACGCAGGCCGCGTAACTGGCCTAGTGGCCCTATTTATTAGAGACAAGCCGCCATTCTTTTCGAATCAGTTTCTTTAAATTCTGTTTTTTCCTAACGACAGATAACCTATCTTCGATGCCCGCTTGCCATAAGGCAAGCCGTCGGTCTGGTTACCAGGGTTGTGGTATATTTTTTTTAGAGATAAATTGTATGGACGCCATAGTGATGCTATTTTATTTGGTTCCTTCTTGGTACGAATCTTGCAATGGTGGCTTGCATATTCCTAATGAAAAAAATGGAAATTCCTTCATATTTAATCGGTTGGTTGTTCAAAAATTAAACTGCGTGACTAGGTATTTTATTTAATAAAAATACGTTACAGCGTGTATCCTTAATTATAATAACATGAAGATATGTTGATTTTTAAACATAATGGTTCACTTTCAACTCCCACCGCAAATGCTTTGGCCTCAATATAAATTTAATTTGATTTATTTGCAACGATAAATATACAATAATTTCTCATTTACAAATTGTATCCTATAGCTAAATTATACATAGAATAAAATGTGAATGAATTAAACCTTATTTAAAAATATGTATTTTTTTTATTTTAGCGATATTTGTTTAAAAGGACGGAACGTTACGCGGGAAAATAACCTCATTAAAAAAATATCGGTAAAACAACGGCAAAACTGCATTTTGCCATCATTAAGCCGCGGTTTGCGTCTGTCCGTAGAAGGGGACATAGACAATGGGCTTAATTTTTTCTCCGTCTGGATTGAGCGAGGTGTGGGAGTTGATCACACGCTCTTGGATTTCTTGGCGTCTACGTTCACGCTCGGTCTTGGCTTTGCGGATAGCGCTGGCCAGTGAGAATGAAAACACGATGCCAATCAACTGAAACAAAAAAACAAACACATTCATTATAGTTTTAGATTATTTGATATTTCCATTATCTGAATTTAATAAGCGCATGTAATTTAGATAAAACATGAAACTGATAATGAACTATCGATTTGTATTTAGTATGCCCTCTATTTTATTTAGAAATGCTATACCTACATAATAAATAAGGTCAGATTTTCATTATTATTAAATAAATTATTCACGCTAATGGTAAACCAATGTCATTTTATTTCCGATGACTTTTAACAGGCTTTAAAAAAAGGAGGAGGTTCGAAATTCGGTTATCTCCTTTTTTATGTTTTTTTTTTATTTTTATCGTATGGCAATTATTTCGAACCGTGAGATCTTCGAGAAGACAGTACGGTTGCCAGTTTTGTTGCAGCGTTTAGCACCACCCAGGATTCACGTGTCGGTACTCCCTACGGATGTGGTGCAACTTCGACCCCCTTGTCAAAGGAGTGGGCAACTTGACTGTTAGAAGTTCTCAAGCCACCTGAACTTAGCTTAACGACTGCTATCATAGACAGCAGTCGGGATCAACAGCTTAACGTGCGGCACGCGGGCGCCGCTGGGCCACGAGCGCTCTCCTTTTTTATGTGTGTTACCTCAAAACTCCGACATTTATGAACGGATTTAGAAAATTATTTCTTTGGTTGAAAGCATATGCTTCAAGGTTGATCCCATTGTTACCAGAAACCAGTTTTGTTGATGGCGTCCATGATAAATTGAGGGAACTACTCATAAAATCAAAATACTTATACCAATTTTAATATTTTCGGTAACAAATCGAGCATTTGCATTTAGAAAGTAGCATTTGGTGAACGGGATCTGATGAAGAAGACCACCGATGGTCATCCATGTTTCCCGGTAAGCATTAAAATATTTCGCTTAAGATACTGAAGCGACTATGACGAAGCCAATTTAAATGGTCGTGACGTAATGTTACCAATGTTACCATCAACCTGATCTGGTAATGGAGGCCGATATAGGCAACGGAACTCCGTAATCAAACAGTGTAGCTTAGCCATATTTATTTGAGCATATTGGTCGGTGCCATTTCATCAACTTTACGCAATTTCTTTGTATGGCACCGACTTCAAAAATTACAATACGTCTACATTGTTGTTTTTTACTTCTCAATGTTTTTTTTGGAGTCGATTTTCCCCTTTAGAATTTGGAATGGATTGTTATTTGTTGAGAAGACTGTACCACTCTGACCTATAGACCTGTAGTGTTTGTACCCGTCATAATTATGTAGGTATGGGATGAAAGCCACAATCATGGCGCCAGGTCCAAGCAGCCCAGCACTCTGGTAAACCAAGTAGACGCGTTATCGTCATCGACCAGGGAGAAGTGCGTCACGGCGCATCAGGAGTTGCCGGTCACTACAGACTGCAATCTGTAGTGTCTGATCTTGTATTCCTAGTTTTACGAACCTGGATGAAAGCAATGGTCATAGCACCAGCTCCTAGTAATCCTGCGCTCTGGTACACCAAATAGATGACTCTCGGTAAGCAGCCGTTTGCGAACAGCTTGGTGCACTCAGCAACAGAGACGTTATCAACCACGGAGTAGTGGCTCTCCGCGCAGCAGGAGTTGGGCACAGTGATGTTGTAGGTGACGATGCCGGTGCCGCCAGTGGGCGGGGGGAATGCGTGCCAATCGTAGTACGTGTCTATTCCGCAGCAGTTCAGCTGAAATTATGGAGAAAGAATTCATTAAGTCAGTTACAGACAAAATCGTGTGATTTAGGTACTTGATAAATTAACTTAAATTGGTTTTTCAGTTTCTGAATTTCATAACACGTTGCCAGCATTGACTGTGTCGCTTTAATTAGGCGGAAGTGTGCCGAGGCCGAACTAACTACACGTGTGTTTTTGATGTTCACGTCATGATCATGTCGCGTTCCGTTTTAAAATTCACAATTTTTTTAAAAGGCAAAGCAAGAAATGTTATTAATTTTTGTACTAAGCAGTAACGCTGCTAATTTAAAATACAAATTTATATTAAAGGAAAAAAAAAACAAATTTAGGCCCGGAGCAGAAAAAAGCCTGAGGTTAAAGAAGCCTCAGGATTCTAGGTAGATGTTGCTGTACGCCTCCCTAAGGTCTTATAATGTAAGAGGAAACGGTTGAGGTATTTGGGCACAGAGTGTGAGTCTCCGATAGCTCAGAGGCTAGAGCGATCTGAGCGATTGGCCGCATATGCCAGAAAGTCGCAAGTTCGAATCCAGTTCCGAGTTCTATCAATAGGGATGTTGATTCAAAATCTGACTACTCCAAAAGAAACAAAGCAAAAAATATGCCAAATGGAGAAAATCCTATTCAATTACCTCAAAAAAAAACAAAGCTACAACCGTTTTAATGTTGCTGGTTAGAGAGAGAAAGCGCGATCAGTGACACCATTGACCACTAGCTCCATATTAAATGACGATCGTTCCAATACAAAGGTGCGTTTTACGGAAAAGGGCCCGAATATGCCCCCTTTCATAACTTTGGATACATATAATTACGTAATTATTTATGCTTTTGTTACTTTTTTCGCCATTTGATTAAGAATTTGTTCCGTATTCGAGAAAATTCCAACTTATTGATTTTCTTATTTGGTGTTAACATCCCTATTCTTCTTTTATTCTTTTAATATAAAGAAATGTTATTGACGGGATGTTTAATAAGACTGGTGAACAGTTATTTCAATGGAAATTTCCGCTGAAACAACTGTTCAATCAGTGTTAATACGAGTATAGACAGAGCAAGTAGCTATTGCCTACTTAATCAACGTTTAATTACAATTGAGATTAAGTAGGCATAAAACTTGGCGTGAGAATGCCATTAATGGTGTTATTTGATGGAGCATTTCATTGCATTATTTTTCTCAAATTGACGTCGACTGTACACTAAGCTGTAGCAAAATATAGGTATTCCTCCTATTATCCTATTTTTAACATCATTTAAGTTAAGAAACAAATACAAATACAAACATTTATTCTGCAAATATGCCACAAGGGCACTTTTACATGTCAAAATATTAATTTACAATTTAAGAAAGTCTGACTATAATAAGTAATACATTTTTCATGTCAAAATATTAATTTACAGTTCAAGAAGGAATAATAATTTCGAGTTTAACAATTATAACAAAATTAATGTCATATAGTGAAGATAAACTTGCAAAGTTATCTATTACAAATATTAAGTTAGAGATGTATAAGGTCTCAAGATTAAACAAAGAGTGAAATTAATATATTATCCCGGAGATGTACATGGTCTCTGAGCGTCAAAATTAAAATTAATTTAGGTAATATTGTTAGAGATGTACGCTATCAGTTTCAGTTCGTTATCGATAGGCGAGCGTGAGGTTTTGTCTACGAGAATAGATTTAGAGGGGTGATGGTTTATGGAAGTTGGAGATTAAACTTTATTTACACGGAATTATTATTAGGGTCGGTAGGTGGGTTTACGGCCTGTTAATTTGAGGCGCCAGTTTGCGGCCACTTAGATGAGTTGATGAACTGAAAGGATATTTGCTTGCTTTTTTAATATATTCCCATTCAATAGCCATTAATTAAAATGCATACGACTCACTATTTCTTTAGGGCATATAAAAATGTAAATATCTTTAATTGAAAACACTTCGTTCTTCAGAAGGCCGCAAACCGACGCAGGCCGCGTAACTGGCCTAGCGACCCTGCATAACCATTTGAAACTATCTAAAGTTATTCATATGGTATTATATCGTAGATGCCTGTGGATTGATTCGATACTAGTGGACATCGTTAGTGGGGGCTATAATAATCGGTACTAATTACAGAACGAAGGCTACAAGAAGGACGTAAATGATATTTACAGGTGTCAATCGTGAATATTGTGATTCCATACGTGAGCAAGACACCTGCGTGAACATATTTCGATTTTAATAGCAATGCAATGAATAACTTTGGAAACTGACGCTCTAGGAAAATCTCGAATCGAGTAACACACGCACTTGAAACTCAGGGTCTCTAAGGAAGGCATTAATTCGACGATAAAGAAGAAGAAGCTCTTTTAAAAAAAAAATTAAGCTGTTTATTTCAGTAAAATTTTACATAATTTTATAATCTCTTACTTAACTATTAGTCTTAAATTACAAAAGATTTTTTAAGTTATGGAGTATTTTTTTCTTCTTAATTGTCGAATTAACGCCTTATACCTACGCCGTATTTAGAAGATAAGTCTTGTCGAGATTAGAGAATCTTGACAACAATTTTATCATCTAAATACAGCGTCGTTCAAGCTCAATGACAGGTACTGCTGACGTAGAAAGAGGAACCTGTAGAAGGAAGATAAGCGAATGCCCAAAAGGGACGTAGTTATGATAAGCCGACTAAATTGAAAAGTATCAGAAGACTAACATCGATAGACATGATTCTGACCTCTCATGATTAGTCGTGCTGTATATACATTGGCACGAAATTTAAATTCAGCCTATTCATCGATGACGTTTCGGTGACACAGGCCGGTGACAAATAATAGAAGCCTTATACGCGATGAGGGACAGAAGATAACACATTGTATCTCGTTCCCACGTATGTTATTGTCTATGCTTACATCTCTTTCGCACATATTTATAAGTGTGTATTGCCGGCTCCAGTGATCTCTGATTGAAATGAGGGCTATCGCGTATGAATTCGCCGCTAGAGGCGCTAGTGTAGCGCGAGATCTCCGAAATGTCAAATGTTACTCTTTGTGGTTGCGCTACGCGGGTTAATATCTAATTGGAACAATATGGTGAGTATTTTGCAATACCTGAGCTTGATTATGGCCAATATGAGTTACGGGTCAATGACTGTCAGTTCTTTGAGACAGTTTTGTCTTTCGGAAACTTATTTCCTAACAAAACGGGACGTTGGATGCGGTAGCGCTACAATGCGGGACGTTGGATATTTTTACGGTACGGATTTAAGGTATTGAATATGGTTTAAATGTAAACTTCGTTCTCATGCCCATAATAACCAATAAAAAATTTTGACAGCTGGACCTTACTCGACAATGGCGCCAACTGGTGAGCACAAAAACAATAGCCCCCATTGCAGGCATTGGCGTTTTCCATTTCTAGCAGCGCATAGCAGGAAGAACTGTAGTAAACAGACACTGAGAAAAATGGTACCGAAGATCATGAATCAAAATGATACTGGACTAACTGGACGCCGAGTAGCAGTATCTAACAGAATATCCAAAATACATGGCTAAGAGAGGAATAAAGATCAGAAAGTGGTAACTTACCCTGTTCTGGATGAAGTCGAAGGCGTCAGTGACCTCCGGGTTTTCGTAGTAGTACGGCATGGCGACGCGTAGCCTACCATCCAGCATGTCGATCACTTGCGAGCGCAGACCGTACGCGGCTATGGCCGCCGCTATTTCCAGGATGAATACCAGACTCAGGATTACTGCGAACTGAAAAGAATACACGCTTTTATAACTTTTACGGACGGGCCAGTATTTGACCTCAGTCACACCTAATGTTAAGTGACGACAGGACCTAAAAGATGTAGCTCACTGAATGAGGTATCATTGATTCAGTAATACCTCTTCACTCACTTGCCTTGAAGAAGTGTTCTGTTTTTCGCCTTTTCACATATCGAGCGCCTCGACCGATACGTATCGTAGCGATGCTACACGCGTAGCGGAATATCTAGTACCACACAATAAGTAATAGAACTGTGTACATATCAAGGCCCACCGTTTACAAATCCCCCGTTTAGGTATTCCAAAGCGTGCCTAAACGTGACCATCTCTTTCTATCGCACGCACTTCCACTCGCTATATCACTGTCTAATCGCATCCGTCGGTTGCGAGTGCGGGCCACAGTGACCAAATGTACTTGTAGCGGCGAGACGCAATCATGGAGTGGGCCGCCCCTGGTGGTACCTAATCTGCCTTGTAACTAGGTACCTCGTAGTCATTTTAGTATTTTAGTCTCAAACACATGAACATCGTGAATGCACCGAATTCATTGTCGTGGCCAGAGGAGCTACTCCGAAATTCGAAATCCGAACTTCGTATCGTGCCGTCCCCTTCAATCATAGAGTGTATAACACGAGAGGGAATGGGACGACACGATATGAAGTTCGGATTTCGGAGTACAGGCTCTGAAGGGTTATGCATGTAACTTGCTATGAACGAAATGTGCAAAATGCACTTTTCTTGCCAGTTGACACTTTCACTGTCACGCTTAAATTTTTAATATACCCCAGAAACCGATATAGCGACAGCCCTAACTTTTCTCAGATGCCGGTCAGCCCCCTAGCCAGGCACGTATCCAGACTTTTGGTTCGGAGGGGGACAAACATTGAAGAAACAACCATGTGAACAATGTAAATCGCTGTAATCACTACTGGCTAAAAACGTTTTCGGGGGGGGATTAATCCCAACTTTCCCCCCCTCTGGATACGTGCCTGCCCCTAGCGTCCGCGATCTAGACGGATTTCTGGCAGTGACTGTGTAAATGAAAATAAGTCACTCACAATGTTGACCAAGCAGGTGCTCTCCCTCCATGCGCCGACACAGCCGAACATGGAGATGAAGAGCATCATGACGCCGATGACAATGACCAGCGTCGCCGGCGAGAAGAAGTGCGGGTCCAGGAAATATCCCACGTCATGATAGATCGCGTAGATCGTCGTGCCTACGGAGATTATGAGCGCCGATGTGATCTGGAACAGCGTGAGATCTGATCATTATCATGGAAGAGATATATGTCCAGCTGTGGACGCAATGCTGAAAGAAGAAGAAGATGAGATAGCACGAGATCTAGTACTCGATTGTGCGTAAGTTGTGCGCGTGATGAAGCTATATGGCTATGTGATACAGTCAAAAAAGACATTTATCTTTTTGTTCCCGAAAGTGTAGCTAAATTTTCACAGAGTCGCAATGGAGCAGAATGGAGAAATACAGAAATGCAAATAGCGTAATCAAATTAATCAATTAAAATTAAAACGAAGCTGAGAGGAGTGGAGCGAAGGAACTGAGTTGAATTGTCAACTATGCAAGTCTCCGCTCCGCTACGCCTCAGTGGAAACGCAGCCTGAAGGACATGAGTTCAATTTCTAAATCTGTTGTATATATACTCTCGTGTTATTTTATTCACTATATGAGTGATAGGGACGGTACGATACGAAGTTCCGATTTCGAATTTCTGAGTAGCCCCTCAGCTATAAGCTATAACTCGATAACTAGCGGGAAAAACGCTAATAAGTACCCGTAAATGCAGTTCCTGATAGCTACGGTCTTCATCAAACGTTTTGCAAATACCCAGATGTTAACGTCATCACACAATAAGCATTATTTTGTTCTGCAACATGACTGCAACATATGAAGAAATTACGGGAAAGTCCGTATCAAAAACAAAAATGTACCTAACTAAGTTTACCTTATGGAATCATAAAGATTTCCGATCAGATATGTGTGTGACACACAATTTAACAAAGCATTATTTTCAAACGCGATAATTCTCGATAAACCCACTTTTATCTTATCGTAACGTGTCTCGATCGATCCGGGCCCAAGTAACGTTTGTTGTTTTATGGAATTATGGAACAATGTTTTATACATTCTAGGTGTTGTATGGACCAGATAGGGAAGTATGAATTCCAAATCAAGAAGAATGAAAACCATCCAATTCTAGTAACAATAACAAACTGAAATTTTTAGTACAAGTCTACGTACTCTATAGAGAATAAGTGTTCCAAAATTCAATTTTTTTATTTCTTCAGCGGTTTAGGCTGTATTACTGCTCAAGTCTGAAAGGAATGAAATGAAATGAATGAATGAATGACCCCAAGTTATAAATTGCTCGTATAGCCCTTTTTTTGCAATATAAATACAGTTTCGATATCAGCAGCTGATCCTCATAAGATAAGACCGTAACTAATTATACTATTAAAATAAGCGAAATGAACTAACCGTGCCGTTGCCATATTGGTAAGCTGCCTCATTCTAAAGGTCATATAATAAGCAGGAAACCAGTGGTCATTATGACCTTTCAGACTTGAGCGGTAGTCTGTAGGCCTAAAAGTATCTATACGATTCATCCTAAACACATTTCAATAAGTTAAGCGGTCTCGTACTGAAACATAAACTCGGAACGTCACGTTGAAATGTGATTGTAATCGGATGCGATCAATAATAGACTTCCTACATTGCGTCACATCATAATGCGGGATTATCCTCGAAGGTTCGTCTAGTCGGCCTTCGTATATTTTTAGTAGGCTGTTTTACTTGAGACTTTAACCTCAGCTTGCCCAGTTGAGAATCGAGTAGGGGCTATTTTTTATGTGAATTGACATTTTCTTTTCAATACTATCTAGTACTTGGGTCATTCTACTTTTTCATGACCTGTTTTCTATTACAAAATGTAAGATATGAATAGGATTTCGAAATAGTACCTGAACCTAATAAAAGGAATTTATAGGTAAAACTACTTAAATATTAACATATTGCTGTAAAAGGTGGGTAACACAGTGGTAAAAACCATTTTTTCATACAAATAGTGAGACATCCAAGGACCACTGAGTTACTCGATTTATGGATATTAGCTGTGGTTCGTTAATTACCAAAACTATCGGAAGTGATACTGCAATTAAACCTCTTTCTAAATAACAATACAAAAATATGAAGTGAGGGCCAAGTATTCCAAAATCTGCATTTTAAAAAAGTGTCTGAAAATTATGTACATCATGAAACGAAGAATGGCCCACTTACAGGACTATTTCGAAGTATCATAAGATACGTACAATACATATATTTTTTTTACTTAGGTACGTTATTATATCTATGATTTGACTACACTTCTTACGCCAAGTAGGTAAACTGCTATCGATTTTCACGAGCGGCCCCTAGCAAGGCTGCATAATTAATGGATGAAAAACCATAAATACTAAGTTCATATACACCATAGTAGGTGACCTTGCTCCGCTATTCAGCTGTTGTATTATTTGTTTGTATTGTCTTGATTCGAATGCAGCTAATGACTTTGGTGGTCATATCTGCGGCGCTTCATTTAGGACCCTTTAGAGAACACGTGTATATTTAAACATGTTAGTCACGTATATTAAACGTATATACAGTCGAATGTCTACATTTTTGGGCCTTATTTAAATAGAATAAGGTGAAAATATTGGTGCCCTTGACTGTCTACGTACAGTCTACGTATTTATACACACTTTGCTCTGTGTGACTGTATTTACAGTTTTACAGCACCACTAATCACTAGTGCTCTTTGAGCTGTAGATCTCGCAAATATATATTTTTTTAATTTTTCAAAAACTGACTTGACAAAAAGTTCTATATAATTATCGAACCTGCTTACAAAATTTCACAAGAATCGGTTGAGAAATGCGACCTGTAGAGGGGAACAAATCGAAATTCGCCCGCATAAACTTACAAAAACATTGAAAAAAAGCGTTTTAATTTTTCCAAAAACTGACTCGACCATAAAATCCCATTATATGTGATAATCCATATTGAAAGGAACCTTATGGCGGCCGGCACTTACGCCTTTTGCCGCTGTTCCAATACAATAGTGAATAGCTGCAACGTAAGCGCCTGCCGCCATAAGGTCCCTTTCGATGTGGATTATCACATATTATCTTTGCTCTACTTGTCTGCATTAATCTCCGGTATGTTCTATAGCCATTCTGACGATATAAATATAAGTAGCTACGCTTTTTATTTACGTATATATATGTATGGTTGAAGATCCACCCACGCGACATATGTACGTATGTGCGCGTGGCAAAGTTATTGGTAGGTACAGTCGCGTGCAAAATGCAAGCTACTCAAAAATATCTCCCATGGATCTTATGTCTACCTACCAACATTATGTCTAAAAATCATATGATTGTAATAGAAACTCTATTACAGTAGTGTTAAAGTAGAATATCGAATGGAATAAGAACATATTATTTTAAAAGTCAAAGTCAAAGTCAAACGTGCTTATTTGTTAAACATAGGTTACAATGTAGATGTTGTCATTAAAAAAAAACTGGTATCACTATGTTTTGCCTTCTGGCGTACAAAAACGATTTCACAAACTACAATTGAATATTAAATAATATAACAGTCATGTTGTAAATAATTTAGTGCCAAAGTCAAAGTAATCGCAGTGTAGCCATGGTTTAAGAAAACAAGGTCTGGCAATCCAGATCGTGATACCACATACGTCATTGTCGACGACACACACACACTTACGTCCGCATACCGTCAACTCGATAGGCTGACGACGTAGGTCGTGTCACCCACTATACTAACCGATGTACCGAATTGCCATACCTGGCGCAGTATATTATTGTAGTAGCTATCATTATTTGGGTTGATGTAATGGGTGAGCTCACTCATCGCGTTTAAGCCTGTTAGAAGGTTCTAGACAATATAGTAGGTTATGTGTATGCCGTATGGTAAGGAAGCCAATTTCATAATAATACCCAGTTTACGTAGGTATAAAGTAGTAGGTTTTGTGAACTCTGACTGCCTCGCTACAAGGTACTTAACATTTTTTTGTCTTCAATTATTGTTGACCGGGTGAGTGCGAAGCGTTAGCAATTTCGAAAAACATAGCAATACTTCCCCATTTGGGCTACTTCAAATTCGAGCAAGATGACATTTTGCTGTGCACTACCTCTCCCAAAATCACCGAAAAAAGTGTTTAATCAGCGAGTCTATTAACGAAGTAACAAACCTTTCACATCAAAAAAGATTTACTTCCCGTACCAACTTGGAACCCCCTTTTCACCCTTTTAGGGAAGCAATTTCGAAAAACGCTGAAATAAGTTTTGTTGTATTTAAACAGAGTCTATTTACGAAATTTCAAATTTCTCACTTCAAAAAAGATTTGCTCCCCTGGCAAACTTGGAACCCCCTTTTCACCCCTTTAGGGGAACAATTTCGAAAAACGCTGAAATACGTTTTTGTTGTATTTAAACAGAGTCTACAAACGAAGTTTCAAATCTTTCACTGCAAAAAAGATTTGCTCCCTGTACAAACTTGGAAGCCCCTTTTCACCTCTTTAGGGGAGAAAACCTAGACTGTGCAAAAATCAACTCTCTAGCGTTAGTAGTTTCGGCTGTACGTTGATGAGACTGTCAGTCAGTCAGTCAGTCAATGAGGACTTCTTCTTTTATATGTATAGATGAGGTGCTCATGTGGGTTGAAAACGTAAAAAATATCACTTGTGAGGTCTACATGTGAGCTGTAACACTCGTTACCTGTAACTGTTACAATATTACTACCGGTTTTTCTACACTATCTTTTTGAGTTATTTTCGACAGATTTTGGTATCCAGTCTGAAATATTTTTCAGGAAGGTTTTAGGTGACTGTAAATGTGCGTTCGAAAATTAACTAGTTATGAACATATGACAACTATATTGCTATTTTGCATTAAAACAAGGAGTTGAAGGTGACATTACCCCTTGCTTAAAAAAACCAGAACCATTCACAACGTTGCGTTCTAATCCGGTTTGCTTATCACTATCTGTAATTTCTCGATACTTATCGGTGCTATACTTGCTATTGTATTTTACACAGAATTCAGTTTATTGTATACCTAATCTTTTTTAAGGTCACAGATATTTATGGCAGACGAAAATGCGATTGGCAGTAGGTATGTGCCTATTCCATTAAGAAAACGTATTATAAAAACTTTGCAGCAGCTATTAAACTACCAAGAACCTTCTTCAGCCTCTCCCTTCTCCCGGTTTTAGCTGAGAGGGACGCGAGGAACTTCTAACAGTTAAGTTGTCCACTCACATGACAAAGCCTAATTCAATAAGGTCCAGTTTCCGACACAGAATAGGGAAAGAACAGAGTACGATGTCACCACCGCTGTTCTATCCTGGAATGTCCAGCGTGGCAGTCTGAGCGGTAGGTCCTAGTTCAAGAAGTGGGGCAAGACCCCACTCGCTCTTATAGGGGCAATGTTGAGCAGAAGCTCCGTTTGGGATGCAGCGCTCACCTATTGTGAGACTGTCATGATCCGGGAGCGTACTGACCCTGATCGGAGGAGGAGGCGACAATAACATGTCGCCGCTGTTCCCTGTAGCCTGGGCATAGAATACGGCTACGGTATCCTCTGCCTGTGGTAGAAGGCGACTAAAAGGGGGTCCTCGGGGTCGTAGACGGTCGTAGTTAGGGCCTACGATCGTCCATAGAAACATAGCGGGATCCACATAAGTGGACTCTAGGGCGGAATTGGCGCATTCCGTAGGAGCGTCCAGAGCCGTCCGAAATGAGTTTTAGTCGGTGCAAGGCCTCAGCGCCGGCCTTGCGGTGCTGAGGTATCCATAAAGGATTTTCTCCTATCCAAATAAAGGGGGATTTTTGCTCCTAAAGGAACCCAGTGTCCGCTTGGCACCTAATCGCAACATTTAGGGAAATCGCTAACTTTAAGAAAGGGAAAACTAGACCTTATTAGCATTAGACCGGTTTCCCGACAATGTATTTTATCACCAAAATAGTAAGGAAGATAAAAAGGTGTATCACTAATAGTGATACTCGCCTACACCGCCTCGCCCCCAGTTGTACGAATGACTGTTTATGCATTTAGTTACCTCCGATTGTTTCTTTCGTACTCATTTTTCGGTTATTGAAAGAGTCATTGTATTTTTTTTTAACACGTACAAACGTGATTCATAATGATAAAGTTTTCTCGTACCTCTTATCTTTGTCCATACATTTTCCATAACACAATTTTCACACTTCAGGAACAAAAACATTAAACGACTGACGTTGTATAACCATTGTGTTCAATAATAGCTTGTTTCTATAGAGTAATAAAACTGATCACTAGCCACATCACGTGTTTCAGTACAGTATATACTTTTAGTACCTTGTCAAATTAGCATAATGCAGCATGTTGCTGAAGAATTTCGCCGTGAAACGCTAAAGCGATAAAGGTGCTTAAGCACTAATGAAGTATCGGGTACCTAAAAATAAACAAAAAACTGCGCAATTTTGTAACATTTCAAATTATTGCGAAGCGTACCTTGTGACGTCACTACGCAGACTACTGTTTCAGCAAAGCGTTTCACGTCTCCATTTGGTCACAACATTATGATTTAACAACAACAAAAGCCAGTAGGTACTTACCACAAAAATTGCAGTGACGCAAAACAGCATGTATTTAATGCACTTCATGCCAACTTCCAAATTGCTTTGGGCCCCCATATTGGATGCGTACTGTCCGGTGTCCGCTTCAGTTCACAGGTATGGCAATACTGGCAGTTTATCGGCACTGATAAGGTATCAGACTCGCGCACGGCTCGGGCGGCGCGGTGAGACTAAAGCCAAGGAAAACGAGTGGAAAATATGGCGTTCCGCGCGGCTACGGAAAACCCTTTATGGTATTCAATCATACGCGGTAAAGTAAAACGTAATGACATTGAAATAATGTCTGCTAGTTGAAGGCCGTTCATTTTAAAAATGTTGTTATTCGAACAGTTTTTGATGTTAATGGCGTTTCCTTCTCAGTCGGCTACACTGGATAAGCTAGAAAATCAAATCTAATTTACTTACGCAGATTTGGGTCTAATGTTTCCTTGTATTGGAAAATATGTAAATATCCTTAAAAATTATTAGTATAAGTTTTGAACTCAAATTATAACAGATTAAAGGATACGATTATTATTATCATGCCACATTGATAGCAGCGTTTATAATTCTTTGTTATCCATGTTCCTGTCGTTTTCAGGAGCCTAACAATACATTATTTCGGGCCGTAAAAAAATAACTTCGTGGTAGATGTCGCTACAAACCTTCCCAAAGAGTAGTTTAAGAGGTAAAGTGATTGAAAGATTTGTTTCTGGCCGTTTCAGAGGGATTCTCAGTCTACAACAGAACCCAAGCAATATACAAAATACGCGCTTACCCACCAGTTTTCTATCAGCCAATTAGCTCATGAATGTTTGCGAAGTACGTAACTTGTGACTTTGTTAACTAGAATGATAAGTGACACGAGCACACTCACATACTATATATAATAAAAAAATATTTGTATACTAAGCTTCGTCCTCCAGAACTTATTGATAGCACATGGTACTCTCACAAAATCTTAAACTTTGCTGGTAAGCTAGCACTATAGGTTAGGTTAAAGTCGTCTATACCACGTTTAAACCTGGGTGCTACAGCGTCTACGTCACAAATGTACCTAATTAAATACATATAGGTAGTCGGAACACTTTCTTGGCTGACTTTATCTAGCTCCCAACAACGTCCCAGGAAAGCCTCACGCGACATTTTGTGAGCATTATTTACACTGATTTTTTTTTACCTGACTGTGCTTTATAGGCTGGGCCCAATAAAGCGATAGGAGTGCACGGTTGGAGAGTAGCTTGGGGAAAATCCAGGGGAAAACCTCCGACGCGACCACGCGTGTGGTTTAGAACACTGGAATACTCTAAGAGTTTGCGCTCCAGTGAGATTGGTTGAGCGGTTTCAGCCCGTTCTGAGGTGTGAGTGGGGATTTACACTCTGTATTTGTATTCCTATTCAGTAGATACCCGTATATAATCCCTTTGAACGCCTTATAAAAATGTAGAAGACGTTTGTCGTACATCAATGTATTTGCTTCTTTCGCCAATGGCCAATGACAATCAACGTTCGTATCTCTGTAGGCTCGACTTTATACGAGTATTATTCGAAAACAATGAATTGTAGCGTTTCAAAAATTACCTGTAACGAATGATATCAATTGGTTATCAATATTTTTTTAATTTTCATTTCATTTTAATATATCTGTTTCACCTACTCATGTAAAAAAAAAACTGTTGTGCCTCCACCACCCAAGGTTGTCTGGAAGAGATCGCTTTTTAGCGATAAGATCGCCTGTTGGCTACCGTCAACATGTTTAATTTTAATCTTGTTTTCGATGTGTTTTCTGGTGAATAATAAAGATTATTTGTACTGTATTGCATCTTCTAGGTTTCCAATGAAATGCTTTAAGTGACATGTAGGTACATACAGTAGGTGGCAGATAGAGTGCGCCAATGTTTTTTCATTCTTGGAGTGTTCTTTCACTTCCTTATGTTATAATAGAATTTCCCATGTCGCATCGTTTTCAAGATGTAAACCAAAAACCAATAATCAGTACCTTCTGAGTATGTGCCCCCTCCCTAGGACTTACCTCCGTGTGGCGGGGACTTTTAGTACTGTCTCCTAACCTAACTAGTTCAAACAAAACAGTCAGAAATCAGACTGCTATTTGTTATGAATGCAAATTTATATTGTAATTTACATCTATGAAATAAATGAATCTGAATCTGAATCTGTTGTTTTGAAGCAGTAAAGAATATTAAGTAAGAATCAGCCTCAATTAAATATTCACATTGACATATTAATGTACACTGTCTAGAATAAAATATGACTAAAATATGTAATACAGAAGTTTTAGACATTTTTTTGTTGGTCGCTTAATGCCAGAGCCAAAACTTTATGCCCTCAATAATACCATTTTACCAGACCGGATCTACGACCATTTTTCGCTACATTTGCGAACATTCATTGGCACGTACGGCTTAGTGCTACCCAGACTACAATGTTATACTAACCCATTGATATATTCAAAGTGGCGTTTGGCCACATTTTTACTAACACTTGTGTTGTGTTGTGATTGCGTGCCTTTAAAAAATGGAGAGGAAAAAAAAAACTAGTTGACTTCTCTACACGGGCCAGAAGAGAAGTTATACTATACTAACTTCGACTATACTCACTCACTATACTCACGTTCATCTCGATAAAATTTTATTGTAATTTTTTGTATCAGGCGCTTACCTTGTCATCGGTCTTCCATACAAACTTCCACCCCCTTAAGGGATAATTTTCATGAGAAAAAGTAGGTAGCCAATGACTCAAACTACCTGTATACCAAATTTCATCGAAATGGGTTCAGCGGTTTGAGCGTGAAGAGGTAACAGATAGACAGACAGACAGATACACTTTCGAATTTATAATAAAAAAGAAACGAGTTAACTCCTCTACACGGGACAGAAGAGAAGTTATTCTGTACTACACTTAGTGGCGACATACTTATTATGTATCTCATTCATTTCATTTTCATTTCATTTTATTTATTCAGTAACAATATAAATTGCATTTGAATGTGATATTAATAAGAATCCTAAAATACAAAAACCCAGAGCTAAAATACATGTCAAAAGTAAATAATAAAATAGGTAATCAATAAATTAAATGTCAAACAATCTAATTAAAATGAATTAATAATAATATAACAATTTCATTGAAAAGCATTAGTTCTCTATCTCCATTTTAAAACAGTCAAGTACAAAATAAGTATCGAATGATCCATGGTCGCAGGCCAACCTACGGTCCCCGGAAATTTCAACTAGTAATTTTGAAAGTCCAAAAAGTTTGTAGAATGATAAGTATCGAATTACTTCTCATAAATATACGTACCGAAAATTTAATTCTCCATGGTTTAAATTGTAGGTTGTATGCTAAACCTTTAAACACGACGATTTTATAAAGAACATCATAGAAGGCAAAATTGAAGGAAAGCGAGGAAGGGGAAGACCGAGGAATAAAAGGAAAGCTAGCAGTCGTGTCGTATAAGGAGATCAAGGAGGCGTCCCTGGATAGACTCAGATGGAGAGAGCTACACCGATAAGAGTCTTACTCTTAAATTTATGATGATGCTAAACCTTTACGAGGTGACTATACAGCATTGTTCGTAATTCAAATCACCTGTCTAGAACCCTATAAATACAAGAAAACTGAAGATGTCAAGCAGTCGCCCTCGAGGCTTCGGCCTCTGGGCCAGGCATCTCCCCTGATTTAGCTTGGGAAGTAGATTTCTGGTCGTAAATTTCAGTACATATTTATAAGGGTACCTACATTGTATCCACTTATATTTTTGAACTTGCAAATAAATAGTAACAGGGGCGCTACCGTGAACAGCAAACGAAGTTTTCGCTCTCTGTCTCACTTACGTCCGAACGATCAAGTGCGACAGAGAGCGAAAACTTCGTTTGCTGTTCGCGTTAGCGCCCCAGGCCCTGTACTCCGAACTTCGAAATCCGAACTTCGTATCGTGCCGTCCCTTTCACTCTCGTGTTATTCACTTTATGAGTGAGAGAGACGGCACGACACGAAGTTCGTAGTAGCCCCTCAGACTATTGTTTTATTTTTTTCTAATTCAGCCTTTAAATAAAATACAAATAAATCTATAATTATTTATTAATCTGCACTCTGCCTTTAAATAAAATACAAATAAATCTATAATTATTTATTAATCTGCACTCTGTAATAATATTACTTAACGTTATTAATAACTTAATTTATAACAACAACCATCAATTTTCTTCAGGGAAACATATTTTCGGCTCTGGATATCTTGGCCATCCATATCGCCCCGCCAACAGCTAAAGCCTGAAAAAAGAGGAGGCTATTATGAACATGAAAATTAAATGTTATCTTTAAGGGCAGGATACATTAATCAACCTTAGGGGAAAGCGGGGCAGCTTGGCATTTTTGGTACTAAATGAATAACATTACTATTAATACAAACATACATTACTAGGTATACAAATTAATCGTTTTTTTGATGGAGTTTTACTTATCAACTGAGATGGATTGAAACAAAAAATGGGATTTGCTCAATTCTGCCCCACCTGCAGGGTACATTGATACACCGTGAAGGCACTCTGATACGTGTATTAAAGAGCTCTTTGACTGTCTTAAACTGCCCCACAGCTGACGTTCGTATAATGAAACACCAAAAAATTACAAAAAAGCCTTCAATTTATCTAATTGTTACCTTCCGACCAGCAACGGTCATGTTACATAGAAAGCCATGTTTTAGTGTTGCTGCTGTTTCTAGATAAAGAAATAATGTAGGTGTACGAACGTGCCCCTTATACTAAACTGCCCCGCTTCCCCCTACTCAAGGCGGGTTGCTCCAATTTACGAATACACGCGTTGATTACCGTTAAAAACGACGCCGATGGCTGTTTTGTCAAATTTGCCATACAATCAGATTATGGTTTCATACAACCCACCGTAACGCTTGGTGAAACTCGGGAGACATTACTAATTTTAACGACACCACTTGTTGGTTTGCGGCAGTTCGGTAAAACGAAATATTGGTTTTAGCCAGTTGGCGAATTTTTCCCTATAAAGGGTTTCTTCCTGCTAACCTTTGATCAATTGAGAGTTTTATAGAGATGACTTGGGCTTGACAAATTTGTAATTGGTCATGGTGTCAGTGACAGATGACCTCCAATCTAATCCTTTTTGTGCCACGTACGTATAGGTCGCGAACCTGGACGAGAACATGATGCAATAATATACTGCGCGAGGTATGGCAATCCGGTACATCGGTTAGTAGTGGGTGACACGACCTACGTCATCGGCCTATCGACGGTATGCGGACGTGTGTGTGTCGGACAGTGAGGGATTGTCAGACCTTGTTTTCTTGGACCGTGGACGAAACTGGGGCGCTACCGCAAACAGCAAACGAAGTTTTCCCTCTCAGTCGCACTTGCACGTTCGGACGTAAGTGCGACAGAGAGCGAAAACTTCGGTTGCTGTTCGCGGTAGCGCCCCTGATTGACTGAGCGGCGAGGGGTGGCGCGGGGCAGTTATAGAAGAATAGAATAGAATAGAATAATTTTGCAACAACAACATAATAAATTACATTACAAAAGGCTTAAATCTAAAAGATATATGGTGTTGTCACAGAAAAGGAGTCCACTCAGCATGTGTCGAGGCACAAGGTGAACTAAAACTAAAGAGATCAGTTTGACAAGATTTCAAGCTTACATAGGAATACAAATAATACACATAAATAAACATGGTAAATATACATGGTAAATATCCCGTTTCAAATCGTAATTCTAATAGTTGTGACAAGGTTGAAAACATAAAAAGAAAAAATCATTCAATTTCATTGTGCCACATTAATGTTTTAAGAGCAGAAGCGCAATAGGTACCGCCGTCGTGTGATGGCCGCGCTTCGCCCTATAAGCTCTATCTACTGGATGTGATCTGTGCAAAGACTAAAGAGATTAGTCGTCTCAAGGAGTTTTCGTCATAATTTTCCTGCTAACCACCTACTGGTACAAATGTATCACCCCGGTGCTGTGCTACTATAGTCTCCAGGAGAGTCATGTGTGAGTTTTTATTTCGTTAACTCATGCAAAACCTATAAATTTAGTAGTATTAAAATGAGTTTAAGGACGACCATTGGTTCACTATGCCGATCTGGGGATCAGAATGGTAAACCCCAACTAACACAAAGTAAATAAATGTAGCATACATAGGTATTTTGGATATTTTTTTGACGCTGTCCCTTCTACACATGTTGATTCCACTGCTTACTCAACGCTAACGCTTGGATGCGGCAAAGGATGTTAACACCAAATAAGAGAATTAATAAATTCGAATTTTCTCGAAAAAGAACCAAATTTTTAATCAAATAGGGAAAAAAGTAACTCAAAAGAATATATAATTACATAATTATAAGTCTTCAATGGGGCATATTCTGTCTGCGGTGCGTTTTGCGGCCTTTTCCGCAAAACGCACCGCAGTATGCTTCGTTTTGGAACGAACGTCATTTAGATCATTGACGTCACTGATCTATCGTGCTTTCTCTCTCTAACCAGCAACATTAAAACGGTTGTAGCTTCGTTAAATTTTTGAGATATTTGAATAGGATTTTCACCATTTGACATATTTTTTTGCCTTGTTTCTTTTTTAGTACTTAGTCAAATTTTGAGTCCACAGGCCCCGGCTGATACTCGGGTCGGGCATTGTAAGGTGTTATGTGTGTCACGCGCCACCTTGACCTCACTCGGTCATCTGCTCGCGTGTCCTAGATGGTGCAGTCAAACGATCGATATTTCCTATAGGTACTACATACACTCGGTATGCAAATCGAATTACCCATGGACATTCAACACGCCAGTAACCAAAAAAGAGAGCATTTCTACAAGCGTTGCAACTTGCAATTTTCCCAGGCACGTATCCAGACTTTTGGTTCGGGGGGGGGACAAACATTGAAACAACCATGTGAAAATGATGAATGTTATTGAAAAAACACGCAAGCGAATAAATAAACAGACGGCTAAAAACGTTTTCGGGGGGGGATAAATCCCAACTATCCCCCCCTCTGGATACGTGCCTGAATTTTCCTTTATTTTCGTTTGGTAAGAACACGACCATAGCAAACAAACTTACAGCCTGCTTGATGGTAAGTAGATCCATATCCTATGCAAGCTTGCGAATCCAGAAGTATCGCAAGCGGCTGACAGCTAAAGACTAGGATGCGCCGAATATTCGGTTATTATTCGGTATTCTGCATATTCGGCATGTTGTTAAATGTTCGGTATTCGACCGAATTATTCGGTTCAGCTGCCGAATATTTACCGAACAATTTTGAGAGGGTTTTGTTACAAGTTACAAGGGTGAATTACAGTTACTGCTTCGTAACATTAATACTTGACCCATTATTAACAGTTATTTTTTGTCAATATATCGCTGTGATAATGAATAAAAATTTTACCATTCAATTAGTCTATTTTACAACAATAGGTGAAGGAATTACGTTGAACCGAATAATTCGGCCTAATATTCGGTTCGGCAACAGCTGGACTTTATATTCGGCCGAATGTTCGTATTCGGTCAAACGCATATTCGGCGCATCTCTACTAAAGACATATGCAGGTTCCTTACTCTCAACACAGCGCATCCTCGGGAGCTCTGAGGGACTACTCCGAACTTCGTATCGTGTCGTCCCTTTCACTCATATAGTGAATTACATGAGAGTGAAAGCGACGGCACGATACAAAGTTCGGATTTAGAAGTTTGGAGTACAGGGCCTGGAGATTTATTTTCATACCATTCGAACCAGTTTTTAGAGACGATCAAATGTTTGTATGGACACAAAAGACTAATAAAGAAAAATGAGAGGCAAAGTACAGCATAGCTAACGAGTACTGAAAACGCTCCATACTGGTTCACAGCTAGGTGTAACGTTACGCCTGTATAACCTCGTTCTGCGATTGTATGGAAAAAGGGAAATTTGCCGTTTTTGACTTGAAATATTGCGTTTATGTACATAGTTGCCGTACAATTTCTTTATTATTTAAATATGAGAATTCTATTGGTAACTTTCAATTTACATTTGGCCAATAAACAAAAAACATTTTTTTGCGAATCTTTACCATATACCGTATATTTTTATTAATTTGCCTAATTTACTATTTATTGTGCCCGTGTGGTGCCAGGTTAGAATAGCACCACCCCCTTTCCCGTGGCTGTCGTAAGAGTCGACTATAGGAACCGGGTTGCAGTGTTGTGGGCGATGGGCTAGCAACCTATCACTGCTGTATCACATGTTCTCCTACAATTTCCTTTGCTGAATGTGGCACTGGAATTAAATTTCTCTCTGCCTACCCTTTTTGGAAATACAGGCGTAAAATGTATGTTTTATGTGTATTTATTGTGATGATTTGATGGTTTTCAATCCATGTAGTGTTATAAATTGTAACATGAGCCATCTAAGTACCCTATTGTCACTACCAACCCATCACATTAATCACAAAGCTCTTTCAAGTGGAGTACCTCTTGATATTAATTTGTCTTGATAAGTAATTTGTAATACACGCATGTTTTGAAACTTGATTCTTAAATGAATAGCCTCTGTTTTACCAGTTGTATGTTTTATGTTTTACGTTCTTTTTCAATCAACTGTATTTGTGTGGACATCTATAATTGGCTTTGTTATTAGCTATTAAGTTTTGTATTATTTTTCTGTAATGTTGTTGATGCCCCGAATAAATAAAAATAAATAAATAAAATAATAAACTAGGTTGAAGTGGTCGTCAAAATCTTCAAACGGAATACATAGCGCTTAAACTAAACAATTTCCAGCGAAGTGTTTGGCGTCATACCGATCATAAACATGCTATTTAAACTTTGACCTGTGCACACACAAAAACGGTGTAAACCATAAATAATATACTTGGCAGTCGTTAATTTATGAATAGCGATAACCCAGTTAGTTCGCCTTGCCGTAGTATGGATCGTAAGCTGCGTAGGTGCGTAGGTGTACTGTTATAACCCAGGGTGTTATTATTATTGACTACATAATGTATTAACTACATTATTTACCTAGAGCGGTAAAATAAAGAATGCCTCAGATCGCAGGTATTTGACGCAGGAGCCGCAGGCAAGGGCGATAATTGCGCGAACTGAGGCTTTCTTTATTACCTCCCGTAACAAGTAACTTATATCTGCATTAATTGCAATTTTATGGCCAGGTGTGACATAAAATGAAAAATGTTATTGTACCTACCCAACTGTTCGTGGCTTATTGTAATATTATTAATCATCACTGATTCGTTTTGTCGATACCTCGCCTTGTAGTTAGTTCCTAACGTCAAGCGGATGATTGAAGCTGCTCTAACTTCCCGGGATCCAAACGATTATAGGCTAACGGGCAGGCCCTCTCTTTGTAATAAACCCACGAATCAAGAAGCCACGCCTGTCCAATCCTAGCCTAAATGCTTCAGCACAGCCCGTCCTATACATTTTTCATGACGTCGTATTGCATGTGAAAGTGGTCACCGCGCCGAACATGGTTACAACAGCTGATGGTCAGTTGCCGAGTCTCAAGACTACCTAATAGACCCGCGCCACGCGATTGATCTAAGAACACGCCAGCCGCACCAAAACCTTAGCTCTGAAGAGTATAGATATTTATATTAACCTGTACTAGGACCAAGAAGCTCAGCCGCTCTAATGCTGTTGCGTCCAACACCCGAACGCTTCAGCGCAGCCCGTCCTGTGACAACGTCTTGTTGCATGTGAAAGTGGTCACGGCGCCACGCACGCGTTTACAACAGCTGACGGGCAAGCCCTAGCATCAAGCTTGGCCCTAAGGAGTATGGGTATTTATACTAACCTGCATTAGGACCAAGAAGATGCCAGCCGCTCCAATAGCCCCTACATGCTGCTGCGTCCAACTGCCGAACGCCTCAGCGCAGCCGGTCCTGTACAGATGTGATGACGTCGTGTTGCACGTAAAAGTGGTGACCGCGCCGAAGACGTGGTTACAGCAGCTGACGGGCAAGCCCTGCGTGTCGACGGTGTTGAGGTGCAGCAGCCAGTCGCTGGCATTCAGGACCCCGCAGCAACTGAACTGGAATGGTTAAAGGGTATGTTAAAAAACATTGAAACATTTAATGACTTGTGCTCTTCTGCCTACCCCTTTTGGTAATATTTGCGTGAGTTTATGTATGTATGTTGAAACATGAGGAATTAAATTACATAATTTCCTAAAAGCTATTTACCAACGCTATATCGTGAGAATACTTTTTATCGTTTGTAAGTATTTTCTGCGTAAGCAAAATCATTAAAAGTCGAAAACGAGGGTTTTCCGTTTCATTCGGGCATTCAATATAGTCAGGTCAGGAACAATTGAATATTTATCATTGTGATTCCTAAGCGCGTAAGGCAAATGCCACGACGCTAGTGTTAAATCACTACATAGTATAAAACAAAGTCGCTTTCTTTGACCCTATATCCCTATATCCCTATGTATGCTTAAATCTTTAAAACTACGCAACGGATTTTGATGCGGTTTTTTTTAATAGATAGAGTGATTGAAGAGGAAGGTTTATATGTATAATAACATCCATTAAATAGTGCATCCGTGCGAAGCCGGGGCGGGTCGCTAATATAATATATACCTCATATTCTGTACATCAACAAGATCAAGATAATACTAACATCTTCCTGCACTTCATCCCACAGCTTCGTCACCCCAAAGTTCTTGTCGGGTCCGTACAGGTCCATAGTGCTCTGCAGCTGCGTCTGCACCAGCACAGTTGTCTGGCTCTTGAGTGCATAGCCGGCGATGCACGCTGACAGTTGGAAGATGAACATTAGCACCATGGCGCCGGCGAACTGGAATGTAAGCATATTCGTTGTTTCATTCATAATCTGCCAAATCATTCAAGAATTCAACAATTGGAGTGTAGCTTCAAACCTAGGCGTTTCTATATTTCTAATGATAGCATTTTTATTTTTATTACCCCGAAGAGAGGGAAGTTTCAAAATTATTGTAAGGACAATAATAAGCTAAATGATTATTTCGGTTAGGACTAGCCGAAATAATAGACATAGACATAGACATAGACATAGACATAGACATAGACATAATAATTTTCATACTCTGAAAGCGGGTCATTGTTCATCTAAGTGGCATGCTGAATGAACGTGGTAAATAGTACGGTGAGTCGGAGTTATATTGGGCAACGGCAGTAACATACAGGCATAACACACAGAGTAAAGATTCTATAAGTAGAGATCCTATGATCTCTAAAGTACATGCTTTCAAACAAAGAAAACCAATTCCAAATCGGTTCATAAACAAAGGAGTTCTGAGGCACACATTAAAAAAATAAGAACGTAGAAACGAATTGAGATCCTCCTTCTTTTTTGAAGTCGGTTAAAAATGTATTTTTCCTTTACTTGCTAATAATTTAGAGGCTATAAATGCGGTCAATTGATAGAGTTAGTGTGGACAATAACGCGGTGTCGATTCCACGAATCAATAAGGCAGATAAATGAGTCATGGATTTATTTTCTCTGTGATATACATCGTATCAGCATATTACTAAAAGATACAACAGGGTGTATATTGATCAGTATTGTATACTGATGAGTGATAGGACTGATGGGATAAAGCCTGAATGCTTATCGGCGTTCGCTTCATTGTTCATTGTTAATGTATGTAAGTAGGTACCTATACTTACTTACACACATAAATCTAAAGTCTAAGGGATTTGATCAATTCATCATTTTCCAAGAAAAATCCAGTGATGTGATCAAACGTCCATTTAGTAAAATGACCAAAATAGGCCAAGAAAGGTCAACTGGTCAACTCAATTTTTCAAACCACACCACAAACTAGTCTAGGCAAAACAAACTATTTTGGCCGACTTTATCATATCACTAACCCGACAGGGATTTTTTGGGGAAGTGATAGATTTAACTTGTTACAAGTTTAACATTTTAACATTTTATCAAACGATCTGACTAACCTTACCCATCAAATAATAGGGTAAGGTTATACCCTATAGGTTTAACTTTTACTACAGCGTGCATGTATGTATGTTTAATAAAAAGCTAAAAAATACCCGTACTGGCTACGACCAATTTTTCATAAGCAAGCAATAAAGGTAAACGTTCCAATGTATTCGCCTGTTATGATCAATGACATGCATACGGTTGAAAGTGTCAAGTTTTGGGTCATAGAGGCATTTACCTTATTAGATTACGTTAATATATTTTTTTACATATATAAATCACCTCTATTCGAGCTCATCTCGTTCGTGAATTGTCTAAGTAGTGATCTCCGAAAAAAAAATGAAATGGTTGATCTCTTCGTGATAATAAGAGTACTCTATTTTTGTCATTTCCTTATTTGTTTAAAAAATATAGATAAATCCTTATACATATCAAAGAGACCCATGTCCCGGGCGGCAAATATGAACTTCTTGGCAGACGAATATACCCGCGAAAGAGCGACATTTTTCAGTTTTTGCCCCGCCTCGGAAAATTCTAGATCCGGTGCTGTAGGTTCGAAGGAATGCAACTCAAAGTATTAATTCTTTGAAATCTGTTCATTCGCCGCGAATTAGTTCAGAGGTTAAACGCTAATTGCACTCAATTAAGTATTGACTGGGAAGACCTTTAATTTTCGGCGTAGCTTCAACATAGCAAGAACAATTCCTACGTTTAGTTACTTTTATAAGATAGGTACTTTCTACTGTCTCCAATACAGTAGTACAGTAAGCGCAGGGGTAAATACATTTTGAAAGGGTTGGCAAGCGCCATGTGAGAACCCTTTATATTTAAACCTACAAAGGACACCGAACATTATGTTTGGCGAATTTAATGTAAAAAAATGTACCTTTCGTTTTTTGTAATAAATAACAAAAAAGGAAATTTATTTTAATATGTTCTGCGTCGTTTAAGTGGACTGTGACTTATGTATGTATGTATATAACTTCCAGGTCCTTGCGAAGAATTCGTATTGTGATAGTCTAACAATTACGTATCTTATACTTATGTCTACAACACGTAAACACGGTCAGCCACCATCGGGCATCATGGATCGTTACGTCGCAAGGTTACCGCAATTACGTTTAATTATACAGCTGTTAATGAAAGGATGGCGGGCAGAATGGTGCTATTATATATGCTCAAAATTCATAGACGTGCAATTGATTCATCAGAAAATTAGAACCGACGTTTAATTATAATCGGTTTCCTATTATTTTCTAATACAAAGTACTTTTAAAATTATACGTTTTTTTTTCTTTAGTGTCCTGTTTATTGTGTAAACCTGTTATTGAGTATAAATTACAATATAGTGCTTACATATATACATGCAGTGTAAGTGTGTGTAAGTGTTCGAGCGTCAATAGTTCGAGACTGAAATGGGTGATTTTACATGAGTTAAACACTGCGTTTCATTTCAACAAGAGGAAACTAAAAAAAATACAAAATATACACACACATTTCCTCAATCAGCGAAAGAACCATTTTGGCGGGAATTGTTGACTTGTTCAGTGAGGTAAAAGTCTTTGTGTATGGACCATTTTTGTTCTATTTTTTTTAATTGAGATTTAATCGTACTTATATTTGTTCACAAGTATCTACTTTTTTCTTTTTAATACTTTTCTACTCTAGAGCAGAAAAGTGCCACTTTCAGCACGCCACCTAGATGAACAATGACCCACTTTCAGAGTATGAGAAATAAAAAGATAATTAGCTAACCATTCTTGTCACTTGTGAGATTCTAGCTTTAAAATGAAAACTAATCCCTAATGGCGCTATTTTCTGCCCACTCCAGAGAAAAAGTTGAGTAGGTGCTTCGTTTTGCGAGCTTATCTGTTAAGTATAAGAGACACGTTTGGGGGCCAGAATAGCAATCAGGTAGGTACCCCAGTCAATGTTATGCCTTTTCTTTTTAGATTAGTGTACCTATCGGAGAATAAAGGTTCGTTATTCGTCGTCTTATTTTGTCATCAAAGAAAGCACGCTGTAACTAAAATAAAACTGCGTATCAGTGAGATCACAAGGACGAATAAGGTAAAGAAAAGATAGCCATATAAAGGCTGTATGCGGGTGAGCACTGAATACTGCGCGTTTTTAGTCAACACCACCACTAATATCAGGCTAATATTGAATATCAAGCGGTTATGACGAGACAAGTGATTCAACGAGGTATATGATTATGTCAATGATCGGCATAAGTTTATAATCAACTCGAAATGTATCGATAAAATACCCATAAAATCGAACTGAATTTATCGGTATCGGCTCGTTACGAGACTTAAAACATGCTTATTAGATTTGAATTGAGAACACAGGGAAGTTGATAGAAAACGGCAAACTTTTTAAATATAAACAAAGCTGCCAGACAGTTATTTTATATAGATAACAAAACAATAGGGCTATAGTGTTAGAAACTTTACAGGGAAATATTCAAATATGAACAATATAGCCGTTACATAAGATTGAGAATGCCACACGTTTATGAGCACAACACTGCATAATTTAAAATAGATAGCTGACATTTCGTGATGAAAAGAGGCCAGTGTTTCTGAAATAGCTGAAGCCGATTGTTTAATAAGTTTGGATTTTAATTATTGTTACTTACCGCCATAATTAAGTAATAGTTTTCCGAATACGCTCCATAAAAGCCGAAGAAAGCTATGATGAAGATGATTACTCCTGTGGCGATGCAGAATGCGGGTAGGGAGAAAAATCTCTCCGAAAGAAACTCGTGGTACCCATTGTAAGCTGACTGTACGGAACTTCCCACCGACAGTATTATTATTCCACTTATCTGAAAAACCACCTCACGTCAAATCTGCATTTTTCACTTGACTCCAAACTATGCAACAACCTAACTTACCAGGAAAAGGAAATTCACTGTTATTAAGGAATATTTAACACTTGTATATATTTTGTTCCACATTTTGTACGAGCGTTCGTGCGGCGTGACAGTCACTACACTAAACTGGCGTATAGTTTTAGTTAGGTCTGGTATTTTTATCACTATATGTAAGTACCTGATCTGTTGATAAGGCAAACAAGCGGATTTATCTCAAACGGAGCTCCTGTCACGCTCTTTTCCACATATTATGCATAATTCATCAATTCACTTTTGACAAACCGGTTTTCACGTTCAAAACTTCATTAGGTACTTCATGGCCACGTCTCACTAGATTTTATGAGGAATTAAAAATAAAAAATAGCGGATAAATATATTTTCAGCTGTTTGTTATGGAGGCAGCATTGCAACTGCGATATTACTTCGATAAGAAACTCCTTGGCGTAAGAACCTGTACAATTTGCATAATTATCTGCAAACACATAACATAGGTAGGTTACTGAAAGAAGTAACAACCCGTTCAGTCATATTCAGTAAAGTCAGGTGGTCCCTCTCCCACACATTACTGTGACCTAACTAACACTAAAACAAAGTGAGTCTCTGTCAGGCTCGCGTTTGCGGGCACAGAGGAGCAGCGCCACAGCCACACCATACAAGTACGTTACTAGAGTCTAAGTACTACTAGACTCATAAAATATTTATTGGTAAAAAGTTGCACAAAGCTTATCCACAACGCAGGCTTCGTCAATTTCACGGACAACAACCCACCCAACAACACAACTACTTACCCATTTAGTATCTCGTATCTCTATGACAATTACATCTACTTTTTATAAACATTGGTTAACTTACATATGTTTGGTCCTGCGACTTTGTCATGACGTTGTGTTCACTGGTCACATACTTTTAGACTGAACGCATATGCGCCAGTCACATCATGAGAAGGTTATAAAGTCTGTCGAATACCTTATGACAGGTAGTCCATATCGACGACGCATTTAACACGCTCACTATCTCCATACAAAACGATCTGACAATGTCACAAAGTCCAACTGACAGTTGGACTGTGCATCCAGTAAGGGGAGCGTGCTGCATAGTGGAAGCAAAAAGGAGGAAAAGGTGCATGACCCCACATTCTGTTGGGGGCACTAGGACAGGGAACGTGTTAATGACCATTAGTAAACCTTACCTCATTGTAATAAAATTCACTGATGGTTAGTTATCTGTATCTCGATATATTACATATTTTTCAATGTGTCTAACTTACTGTACCAGCCGTACAGTACTGCTACAGTCCGTAGATACCTACCTGTATTGGGCGACATACATGTTTCATAATTGAATCGATACGAATGAAGTCCAATAATTAGTCCTTATATCAATGCAATAAGGTTTAAATCGTGTTTCATATGTTTTCATTGGCACTAGGAAACACAAAGTTTATAGATGCGCCAGCCAAAGCTGCTTTTAGAAAATTAGCTCACATCGAAAACACTGGCTTGTTTACGTTGATCGTCTTGTGCATCTGCCTCGGACATATGCCTATAGCTTTGTGATTCGTCCTTCACTATAACCTTGTTTTTTAAAACTAAAAATTAGGTACGTAAACAAAGAAGCAATGGTCGTAAACACACACATTGAATTTGCACGAAAGATTCGAATAAATGACAATTAATGACTAAGGTAACGCCGCCGATTACCATGGTACCTACTTAAGGAAGTTTTCAATTTTCAAATGAGCCCAAAAAATCAAGGGCATCACAGCTCCTGAACGAAAGAGAATATTTTTTTTATTCAAGAGTGTTTATTAAACTTTCATGGTCTTAACTTTTTAAACTCAATTTAATTAATCGTACTTTATAAAATAATTATTAAAATGAAAATACCCTAGTCTTCTATTACCGTGGTAATAGACAGGCTGTGATTCTATTACCACGAATTTAGCTTTTATTACCGGGTGTATAAAATAAAAAGCATCAGTTTTTTACCATCGGTAATAGAAATCCGACTCACGATTTGGACTTAACACCGATGGTTTAAAAAATAAAATGGTAGCTTTGATTTTGTATATTATTTTATACATCAAGTTTTTAGGACATTCTCAATTTCATCAAAGAAATCTGTACTTGCGGTACCCCAAATGTCATTTATTTTAATAGAAGACTAAAATGTCACTGGGTAATATATACTTATTTAAGAACCTATCACCGACCCAAACAAATATTGAATGGGTCGGTAATAGAATCCCATACATTCTATTACCGAGTGTTATCTGATCATACTTTTAGATGAATCAACCGAAAGGTTGGGAAGACAGCCCAAAGGAACGTTATCTGGCTCGTATTAGGAGCATCCCAACTGGGGAGATGCCTCCACCTTACAGAAGACCGCAGCCATAATAGCACCCCACTACTTGCTATTTAGGTAGGTAGGTACCTATGTGGTGTTGTGTTAAAGCAGCCGTCGGCAACAGGCGTCTCGCGAAGCCCTTACTTGCAGCCCGCGAGCCTCCTTGTTGGCAATTTACAATACGAGTATGGTACCTTTTGTCTGATAGAGTCACATATTATTAACACGTTAATCTTTAGTTTTTAGTTACATATAGTTGTTTTATTTTAATTTATGTTAGTAACGCATCAGTCTTATTGCTAGAATAAATTTTTATTTGTTACATAATGTAATTGAAAAAAAATACTGATATTAAAATATTTGTGACACATTATAAAGTCATCACAGTCGAAATTTAACACGTGCGGCCCGCGACAATGTTCTTAGGTACTATGTGACCCTTGGCGACTTCTGTGTTAAGGGTCGGTAATTGCTTGTGATTGTTAACCTTTTCAGCGCTCTTGTCAAATACAAACGCTGCCACTCATACGCATGGATATGTCAAACGCGAAGTTGAACCCTATAGAACTGCCTGTAGGTAGATATTGAACTGCACACCGTGACGGGTACCCAGACCCATATCCGTCGTTGGCGTGGAAACGATGGTGCGCTTATATATGTTGTTGGCGTCGAAAAGGTTAGGAGTCGAAAGCGTCCGTAGGCCTGCGTGACACACGCACAAACACGCAGAATGTTTAAAAAAAGGAGATTAAATGGATTGCGCTTTGATATCTGCCTACGAGTCAACTAAAATGTATGGAGTTGTTAGAATGCTTGGTTTGTCACAACAATTACTTGTAAGTTTAATTTAAACCCTATTATTACTACAATGTTGGCAATCCTTGACATGCTTTTTAGTTTAAAATAATCGGTAAGTAGTTCATTGGCTACCAGAAAAAGGTTTGAAATTACAGGTTTTATTTTTAATTTCCTTGTTCAAAATCATTGCAAATTAGCTCTAGTATACCCTTCACGGAATAGGTCGTATTATTAAATATAAGTTTGTATTTTTTTTGTAAACTCGGTTCATGTGCTAAAGAATAATCCTACATACATGTGACATAAGTATGTACCTACAAGCGATCATTCTAACTAGACTTTGTATAAAGGTAATTGTAATTTAAAATATATATAAATATTTTTAAAAAACTTACTGTTCTGTAGCCGGTTTAATTAGATATAAAATAAATACGACAATCTCTCATTTTAATTATTTATTTAATAAATATGGGTAATAGGTATCTACAGCATATTCCATTCTAAGTGGAAACAGAAATCCGTAATTTACATAAAGATAACATTGTGTAGGGCTTAGAATCTACATTCTTACACATAGAAGTCTCTATCTAGAGACGTAATTTGCGTAGTCTAAAGCAAATAGAACAAGTTTCACATTACTATATAGGCGTATTCTTATAAAGTACGCTTTGTACGTCATCAGTCCAACAAATAATTAACACCTATTGTCATGAATTAAGATTAAATGTGTCAAATATTGGGAAAACGTCGAGCAATGGGATGATGATGGGAGTTCAGCTTTCAATAATTGTAAACATGATATATTAATCAACATACTTATAACAACATTATTAGGACTCCAGCTCGACCGAATCAAACCTGGACCGCCACGCGAGCCATGCAGAGATTGCAGTCAACACTATCTGAAAACGGAAATAAACTATATATAAAATGGGTCCCATAAAGGCCTATCGCTTCTAGCCGCCCACCTTGCAAAATGAAACAACACAAATTGAACTCTGTTCTAATTTATTGAAAGATATAAATTCCGTAGAACTAGGGTACATTTTTATAGACCTCTGCGGCTAAAAGGTGTGCTATTTATTCTTTTATGTTCCTCATTAATTTAATACTACACTTGACACTTGCGTGAGGAGCGATTAAGCATTTGCCTTTTATTAAGAGTAGACAATTTTTTATTCTTTACCGTGGCTGTAAAACTTCTCCTCTCTCCCTAAGTTAACTTTGATTGTCCCTAGATTATACATTAAATGCTTTTACTATGTCTTTTAGTTAGAAACCACCAATAGCAATTACCTACTTTATTAAACACATGCATGCAATAATGTTATCGGTTTACACTTTCTTAGGCGGGTATTACAAAATAAATTCAGAATATTTAGAGCGCGACATACACATATGATAGAGTGAGATGCTTCAACTCCCCTCCCCTATTCAGTATGCTAAATTCAGGACAATGTAATACCCGTTTTAATCTATTACAGATATGTCATTATGATTATGATATTCATAGATATGTAGGTATCTGCCGGCCCGCGTGTGTATATATAAGTTATACTTAAGCCGTCCACTCCCGGCGAAAAAAAACAATAGAATTCTTTTGTTATCATCCGTGGGATCCCAGGGACCGGTAAACGACGGGTATTCTCTCCCGCTCGTTTTACGTAACTTAATTTTGTAGTCCCTGTATACAAGTAGACCGCATTAGAATTACGATTTGAAACGGGATATTTACCATGTATATTTGTATTTTTGAGTTCCCGATATTTCGGCACTGTTGCAAGCGCCATTATCAAGGATTAACTGACGTGCTGCGAGTTTTAGTTGTGGTCTACCCACACACCATAGCGATCTACCCTCTTCCTGGTTCGCTTTTTTCGCACAGTGTCACCGTCACTACCACCGTCCGCCTTGTAAATGACCATGTAAGCTTGAAATCTTAAGTAGACCGCAAGCGCAGTGGCACCCAGTACGATTAAGACATTGTAACATTTATAACATGAGCCATGCCCAACGCGTGCATACAGCCGTATTTATACTACTCAGCGATTTAACAGATTGACTGAGGCCGGGTTTTATAAAGATCCGTTAGATCAAATGTCAGATCTAATTTCAGTAACTCAGTACATTTTTTGACATAACAAACAGACATAATCGGGTCCTGTGTCATGTGGTGAAATGCGGAAATAAGGTGTGGAAGAGCCGCTTATCTTAGATATGGAGAACAGTTGTACCGCTCGGGTCTGAGTCTACGTATCGCAGCAATGCCGTTTTTTTTTGCCGCCCGGAGTGTCACAAACGGCCTTTCTCGATGACTCCACATTCTCTGGTTGTCGGGGGTGTCGCGAATCGTCGCACTTACAATATCGCGATGGGTTTAACTTGTCGGAGCGTGTGGTGGCACCTAAGAGATTATTTACCCTGGCAAGGTTGTAGTGTATTTGCGACGGTTGTGCCCGGGGCCTGAGGGGCTACCGCGAACCACAAACGAAGTTTTCCCTTTCTGTCTCACTTATATGCAAACTTGCAAGTGCGACAGAGAGGGTAAACTTCGTTTGCTGTCGCGGTAGCGCCCCTGAGGAGCTACCGCGAACCGAAAACGAAGTTCGAATATCACCCTCTCTGTCGCACTTGCTGATTAGTGCGACAAAGAGGGAGATATTCAAACTTAGTACGTTTTGGGTTCGCGGTAGCCCCTCTCTGTACTCCGAACTTCCAAATCCGAACTTCGTATCGTGCCGTCGCTTTCACTCTCGTATTGTACACCATATGAGTGAAAGAAACGGCATGACATGAAGTTCTAATTTCGAAGTTCGGAGCTAGCCCCTCTGAGGAGCTCGGTGTCCGCTTTGAGAACTATTCTCAAGATTTGGCTTAGGAACTAGTTTTACGAAGGCTACTGCCATCTAACCTTCCAACCCGGAGGGAAACTAGACCTTGTTGTAATTATACCAATTTTCTCAAGATGTTTTCCTTCATTGAAAAGCCACTGTTAAATATCCCATGATAGCTATATGTACCTGTACAAAAATATGTACTTTGAAAAAACTCGTACCTCGTTTATTTTTTTCGTCGGGAGACGACGGCTTAAAAGTCGAGTGCCCACCAGGCTACCGCTTGGCTACAGTGAATACCTTTTACCGCTCCGGATTTAATAATATCGTGGTGAAATGAAAAGACGCGAATAGCAACAACGTATTGGTCGAGCTTATATTGACTTCTCCGTAATGATTTAATTAATGTGGTTTGATCTTATTATAGTGCCTACCCGTATACTAGTGACCACGAGCGCAGTAACAGCCAGAACGTACACATTATGACTCAGCCACGCGCCCAACGCCGGCATACAGCCGTCTTTATAAACGGCGGCTACTGTGCAGTCAAAAGGCGAGATAGTTCCGTAGTCGATGTGGCACGAGCTTACATTGACTCGTGAAAAATCATGACTTCTCCGTAATGATTTAATCAATGTCGTTTGAGCTTATTATAGTGCCTACCCGTATACTAGTGACCACGAGCGCAGTAACAGCCAGAACGTACACATTATGACTCAGCCACGCGCCCAACGCCGGCATACAGCCGTCTTTATAAGCGGCGGCTACTGTGCAGTCAAAAGGAGAGATAGTTCCGTAGTCGATGTGGCACGAGCTTACATTGACTCGTGAAAAATCATGACTTCCCCGTAATGATTTAATTAATGTCGTTTGAGTTTATTATAGCACCTACCTGTATACTAGTGGCCACGAGCGCAGTAACAGCCAGAACGTACACATTATGACTCAGCCACGCGCCCAACGCCGGCATACAGCCGTCTTTATAAACGGCGGCTACTGTGCAGACAAAAGGCGAGACAGTCCCATAGTCGATGTGGCAGCAGCTGATGGGAATGCTGTTCAAATTCCAATCGTTCACGCCGACTACGCCGCAGCATTCGAACTGTTGAATAAGATTGATTTGACTGCGCGCGTAATATCGGCTAAACTCCACAGGTAAGGCTGCTTTGTATTTTTTTATTGAGGTGTGCAATAAAGATTACTTGTATACGTATTGTATTGTGACCCTAGATCTAGAAAAGAGTTGTAAGTAAAGTGTGTTGTCAAATAGGAAAAAGATTATGATGTAGAACAAGTTTTACTAAAGTTAGAGAGAAAAATCTGCTCATACTGCGACCGACACTACAACCCGACATTGCAGTCTTTCCAGCTTAATATGTAAGTAAATAGTTTCCCTTATTCGTACTATATGATCGTATGTAAGTCTGGCCTGTGCCTTTACCATAAGTTTGCATGCATGACCGTACTCGCTAGAGAGTGCGGTAACGATTTAGTATGCCGATTCTTAGTTCTATTGCGTAACCGCCAGAGGCTCTGTACTTTTTCCCATACAATTTTTTACGCAGTCGCTAGCGAGTACGGTCATGTACTCTTAGTAAAGGCACTGGCCGGACAGCACGATTATGATTTCATTTTTTTTGTAGTGGTCAATTTAGCAAGCATTTTAATAAGATCCCTTTTATCTCGGAAAGTCATCCCGTGTATGGGTGTTGTATATAAGTACGTGGACGACCTTCATCATCAGATTTCCAATAATTTAAGCCCTCCCCTCAACCCTCTCAAGCAACCGATATAGAGAATCTTCAATGCACCGATAGTGTGTTAGCAACCGCTACATTTATCTACTTATTAACCCTTACCTAATACTTGGTCCCATGTAATCTGACACACACCCAAATTTACACTCACACAAGCGTATACAAATTTATACTCACACCAGTATGTATTTCGTCCCATATCTTGGCGATGTCGATCCTCGAGTCGTACAGGTTAAGACTGCTGACCATGGGCCCTCTGATCTCGCTGTTCACTTCATCCTCAAGTTTGTAAGCGGCTATTGTTAGTGATATTTCGAATATCAGGATCACTCCCATCGAGACTGCGAACTTGAAAATAACGAACATTACTATTTAAGGCAATGTTGTCAAACCTTTATAGCGCCTATTAAAATAAAATAGCACAAATTCATCAGACGCACGTTCTAGCTTAGAGCTCACCATAAGGCGATTTATAAGTGACTAAAATAATTGCCCAGCTAGCACGATAGGTTATACAGTCATATTTTGCTTACGTGACGATTTAGTAGATTTTGGCCACAAAACGTAACTGTAAAACCTATCATGCTAGCTCTAGTCTGTGACGGTCACTCACCGCAGCGACGAAGTAGAACTTTTCCGATAAAGCAGCATAGAATCCGAACACAGATACTAACAGTATCAAAACACCAGTAGCTATCGCAAACCCCGGTAATGTATAGAAGCGGTTTGTGAGGAATTGTTCATATTCTATGTTCTCAACTAGGACCACCACGCCAACTATGAGGAGGAGAACACCGGTTAGCTGTTGGCATAAAAAAAAAACAGGTAATTGTTTATTCCACCATGCCATTCTCATATCAGGATATAAAACTATTGACTCTGAAACTAATGATAATTTTTAAAAAATCTTCATATAAAATGTATTCTAACTTTACTTGGTTAAATTTAAATACTTCGATTAATAAATACTCAAGATAATCATACCACAAAAACACCATTAACACCAGCCAAATTATATCTCACTGATTTGAAAATATTAGGTAATTTCACTGAAGGTAATTTCATTTTGAACACCCTTTTTAATATCTGTCGATTTCTGAAACAAGATAAGTTAACTGCGCGCGAGATGGCCACTTTACTAAACTATCAGAGCAGTCAATGTCTAAATTATCTTGACGTTATCTGTATCGTAAAGAATTTATCTTCCATAATAATATGTAGTTCATCGTTGTTTTGGAGACTGTTTACTCTTTTTTCACACCCTGTGTGCACTTGCAATAAGCGTCATACCTAATTAATTCATTAAATTGTTACCCATGATATTTGCCAAATTGGGCATAATTTGTTATCAAACTTCTCGATTAGATGACATCGCAAGTTTTTCTCGTGCAAATAGTAAAATTATAATCGGAAAAAATCGAGCTTCGAAAATTCCACATCGTAATTACACACGTAATTCCCGCTTTTGCAACTGATGTTTTTTTTTGTTCTGGTAACATCATTCATCAGTATGGAATTTGTTTCCTAATATAATTAGAAATTTTAATCAAAAATAACGTATTATTTATTATCATGTACAGCCTAAATGCCCTTTAATAAAAATAATTTAATCAATAATTCTGCCGTCTTAACGCAGAGGGGCTGTCGCATATCGAAAACGAACGAAGTTCGAATATCTCCCTCTCTGTCGCACGAATTAGCAAATGCGACAGAGAGGGAGATATTCGAACTTCGTTCATTTTTAGTTCGCGGTAGCCCCTCTGCTCATCTCACTCAACAACTCGCGTCATGCTAGCCTAGCAACACTTGCATTCGTATGTTTGCTTGCCGTGGTTGGTGAACGCTGGTTCGTTTCGTCACTGTTTTATCATTAATTATATTCTTCTCTTCATTGTTTGGCGGTAAGATTATTATTTAAACGATGCTGAATTGCGCAGCTAAGACTCGCACTAATACTTTACAACAAAGTGTATTCGTTTTCCTATTTCACTTGTTCTTGTATTATCTTTATCTCTATTGTCAACACAGCTAATCGATGTTTTTAACTTCGCACTTGTGTTCGACGCGTATATACGACCGTATAATTGCGGCTTTGTTTTGATTATAGGTGGTGATTTTGCAATTGGAAGCGCCCAGAAATTAAAATGGCTCTCGGATTTGGGATGTCGTGCATCAAATACCTGCTAATTGCCTTCAACCTTTTGTTTGCGGTAAGTGTCTCTCGAGCCGTCTGGAAGTTTTCATCATTTTTTTTGTTTAGTCCCTGCTTCTAACTTCTTTTTTCTGTTTCTTTGTTATATGATATAAAAGAACACTGCAGTGTATAGAAAATAGGTTTTAAATAGCCACGTAAATGTTGTAACATAGATCTACCTTCAAATTAGAAGAAATACCCCATGTTTCGCAATGTGTAACATAAATGAGTCATTACGGTTGCAAAGTCAAATTGACTAATGGCTGCAACTCTCATGTAAATATATTATGTTACCAATAATTCAATAATCATTTACAAACCTGAAAGTAGTGTTCTGTTTTTATAACAACATTCTCTTAACATTTTTTCGAGGTCATATTGAGTGAGTTTATTATTGAATTGCATATCGCTTAGTTCACGTTCACGCACAGCATAACTGTAATGCTTATCTATAATGTTTATTTAGTGCAATTTCCACTCACATTAACAAATAGTTATGTCAACACAATTTTAATGCACAATATAATAAGACAACTAGTTACCTGAATGGCCTAAACAGAAACATAGCATAAAAGTTAGAAAACCAGACACTCAATTCTACTTAAATATTTTTTTAATTCCTCTAATGATATGTACTTGTTTAACTCTCATAACATTAACATCAGATGTTCTTTTATTATTAATTATTTGGTTAACATGTGATGTGGTATGGCAAGCGACTTGCATTTGTCTCTATACATCGCACCATAATGAATCCTCAATTCCTATTCACAATTGGCAAGTTACATATTGTACATATGTGCCTGAATATCCCATGTGTACATACCATATCCACATGGCAGGCAGCATTTTATTTTCACTCCCACATTGTAGTTTTCGACACCATTATATGCCTTTGTTTTCCACAGATCACTGGCCTGGTCATCATCATAGCAGGTGTTAAGGCACAGAGTCACTTGTCTCCGTACGTTGACTTCACTGATGGCCACTTCTACACCTCCGCTCCGGTTGTGCAGATCATTGTTGGAGTTGTTATCTTCATTGTGGCCTTCCTGGGTTGCTGCGGTGCCTACAACGAAAACCACTGCATGATTGTTACGGTGAGTGGTACAATGACTGTGATATGTTACTATGACAAAACCTGAAGCAATTAGAGCCCTACATCCCGGCAGAGGGCCACAGATATTTTTTACAGGGGTTAATTTAATCCAGGGCAAGTGAAGACTTGAAGGCATAAAAAGTAAACAATGTGATGAGCTATGAATAAAATGGGATTCAATAAAGTTAATATTAAAGTCACTACACTACCAATATTGAAAATTATTTCACAAATTGTAAGTAAAGAAATTATTATTTCATAATGTAATGCTACTTGGGACAGTCACTATTTGAGATATGTTTCGGACTACAATTGGATTGGAATTGGATTGTTTTTTTTAATGCCAATGTCGGTGGCAAACAAGCGTCCGGCCCGCCTGATGGTAAGCGGTCACCGTAGCCTATGGACGCTTGCAACTCCTGGCCTGGTTATGCCACTTATTATAAAATATCTGACACAAGATATTGGATTGGCTAGTAGGATATAAATTGTGTTTTTTGCAGTTGTTATATCATAGGTATACATATACTACTCAATTGAAAATAGGAACCACTAGTATTTTGATTGTTACTTGAAAATTAGATTAACAGTAATATATATTTTTGCCAGCTAGGTATACCCTAGACCTATGAAATATATTGGATACTGAAGGATGCGGGTCATCATTAATAAGCCAACACAAATAAGTAACAAAAAATGTAAGTGGCCCTTATTTTGTTTTGAGTATAATAAGTTATTATCAACTTAATCAGAATATACACCATGGAGACTTCTCATCTATTCTCAAGTGACATTTTGATACGGAACCCTAAAAACGGCCCACTGGCATTTTATTCGACGATTTTAACACGTCTATAAAAATTACGATTTGTAACGGGATATTTACCATGTATGTTTGTATTTGTGAGTTCCCGATATTTCGGCACTGTTGCAAGCGCCATTATCAAGGATCAACTCAAACACAAATATACATGGTAAATATCACGTTTCAAATCGTAATTCTAACGTCTAACTTTCGGTTTTGGCCGAAACTAGAGACGAAAAAACGTGTTTCGGTCGGACACTATAGTTAGGGAGGCGAGGTAGCTAAATGGCGTAATTCAACGGCGCCGTCGAGACCTATCAAAATCGAAAGATAAAATAATTTCGAAAAGAAAAGCTCGTATGGTAAAAACCCATTTTAGCGGTGGGTTTGGCGTGTACGGTTTTTCAAAAATGTTAAAAAAAACAGTTACTTGGGCATTCTCGAGCGCGTCAGATATTCATACTACGTATGCCCCAAGTGCCTCTGATAACAACGGTATACTAATCTGCCGGTTTGCGTGGTCGGGGTAGGAATATAAAGGAGTCAAAAATGCAAAAAAAAATAATTTACTCGAGCGCGTCAGATTTTCGGAAGGGGTGTTAAGTAGGCCCCAAGGAAGCTCCCTTTAAAAAAACTGACGATTTCGGCGTGACGATAAGTTACGATGAATTTTTGAAAATGCAAAAAAATAAAGTTTTTTTGAAATACTCGAGCGCGTCAGATTTTCATAGGGGAGGTTTATCTCGGTATCCTGAAAGCATATTTTCTTAATCTGACCGAAACATTCGAGAAATATACCGTTGGGTCTTTTCTCTCTCTTCAATCGGCGTCATACTGAGGGCACATAGGTCTACGGTAGGGGATCATAAACATATATATCTAAATATATAAAAGAAGAAACTGACTGACTGACTGACTGACTGACTGACTGACTGACATATCAACGCACAGCCCAAACCGCTGGTTCTAGAGATTCCAAATTTGGCACGTAGGTTCTTTATAAGGTCTAGGGGTGCACTAAGAAAGGATTTTTCAAAATTCACCCCCTAAAGGGGTAAACGGGGGTCCAAAGTTTGTATGAAAACCCGTATTTATTAAAGTAGGAGACATGAAATTTTGTATATAGAGTCTGTGTTTAAATATATTAATGGCGTGTTTCAGTGTTTTTCTAAATTGCTCCACTAAAGGGGTGAAAAGGGGGTTCAAAGTTTGTACGGGGAGAAAATCTTTTTTAAAGTGAGATATTTGAAACTTCGTATAAAGACTCTCTGTTTAAATACAACAAAACATATAAGCGTCTTTCGAAATTGCTCCCCTAAAAGGGTGAAAAGGGGGTTTCAAGTATGTACGGGGAGCAAATCTTTTTTGAAGTGTGAGATTTAAAACTTCGTTCATAAACTCTATGTTTAAATACAACAAAGCGTATATAAGCGTTTTTCGAAATTGCTCCCCTAAAGGGTTCAAAAGGGGGTTCCAAGTTTGTACGGAGACCAAATCTTTTTTGAAGTGAGAGATTTATATCTTCGTATATAGACTCTTTGTTTAAATACAACAAAACATGTTTCAGCGTTTTTCGGAATCGCTCCCTTTAAGGGGTGAAAATAGGGTTCCAAGTTTGAGCGGGGAGCAAATTTTTCCTTTTCTTAAAAATCGATATGGGTGTCATTTTCGAGATTCCTCGGGGTGCCGATTACGAAAATGACATTTATTTTCAAATTAAAGATGGCGGACATTTCTTTTTCTTAAAAATCGATATGGGTGTCATTTTTGTTGTTCCTCGAGGTGCCGATTACGAAAATGACAACCATTTTCAAATATGATGACGTTTTATGATGGATATACGGTCATTTTTTTTCCTAAAAATCGATATGGGTGTCATCTCCGAGGTTCCTCGGGGTGCGGATTACGAAAATGACATGCATTTTGAAATCCAAGATGGCGGACATTTATTTTTCTTATAAATCGATATGGTTGTCATCTTCGAGGTTCCTTGGGGTGCCAACTATGAAAATGACATCCATTTTCAAATCGAAAATGGCGGAAATTAATTTATCTCAAAAATTTATATAGGTGTCGTCTTTATGCTTCTACGGGGTGCTGATTACGGAAATGACATCCATACGTATCTACATACATACATACAAACATACGGATCAAACTGAGAACCTTCTTTTTTGTAGACGGTTAAAAATTACTTTTATTACGCGGGCGAAGCCGCGGGTAAAAGCTAGTATATATATATATATTAGGGTGTACCGAAAATTCCCTTCTACCGCTTCTTTCCCCACCATGAATGTTGCGAAATAAAGGAAAAATATTGGTAGGACGGCATATTTCCGCGAAGCGCTCAGTCTGTATTACATGTTTATGGCAAATTCCTCTTTTTTGCTTCAATTCTTCACTTCGTTTTGCTTACGGTACGTCCAAAACACAATTTGAGGATCAACAGGCTATTGAATAATATACATACATGAAACTGTACATGTTAATAATACTTTTGTATACAGATACGCGTAACCTTTTCCGAGTCCACGAAAATTGTCGAGAATATTTAGAAAAAAAAAAATTTTGAGATATAATAAAAGTCACATAATTTAATCATCGTTATTTCATATCAATTTTTTTAACACCCTCAGTTTTCGAGATATACTCAAAAAACCGGGAGTTTGAGTTTTTATGGTGCTTCAAGTCAAAAAGTTTTAACTTTGGACAAAAATGTAAAGAGACCTTTTTTGTGTAAAATAAAATTACCTTTTTTGTTTATTTAAACTTTTTTTTTGTAAAATGTATCGTTCGCGACTTATATGCCGCGACGCGTTTTTCGGAAGACGAAATGGCTCCTCCACACTTCCGGTCATGCGGAAACCGGCAGATTTTGTATTTTTAGTAAGTTTTACATTATATTCTTCAAAATAAAAAAATAAAAAATCGCGCTCGAGAATGCCGGATTATCGTTTTTTTTTTACAAGTTCGCGACCCTATAACTCGGCGGCGTCAAGGACTTATCGTCAGATTAGTTAAATTTAGCTGACGCGCTCGAGTATTTCAAACTATCGATTTTTTTTTACTAATCTGATCGTCTATCCTAGGCGCGCGTCACTACATATAGAGCTAAATACTTTACAAGGTTGTTCTATTAAGTCTAAGGTATCTCTCATATCTTAAACTGCCACGCTCGAGTATTACCGAAAATTCCCCTATTCGCCTCCCTAACTACTAGTCTACGCTACCTATATAGTCTCCGGGCTCGGGAGATGATGGTTATTTTAACTTTTTTAGATACTTTGCCACCATTTTGTGACTTAAGAGGCCTTATAAGTTTTAGAATGTTTTGATTTCAAATTGTGCCAAAAGTATTGATAATACCAATAAATTTATTAAAGGATACTATGATTTCATTAAAGTTTTAGATAGTAACATAGTCATTTTTTAATTTTATTGTTTGTAGTGGAATTGAAGCGGAAAAAACAAGTTTTTAGCTTGAAAATGGTCGATTTGGAGTCATTTTTGAAACGATATTTCTTAATGAATCCAAAAAATACATTTAAAGTTTATGACATAAGGTCGCAATAGTCCTCTTCTAGATAGTAACATTGAGAAAATGTCAATTCAAACAGAAATGGCCTAAATATATGAGCGTTTTTTAACTGATAAGGAGCCTTAAAGTAAAACTACATGGTCATATTTTCGTTATTACCAGTCAGTCAAAACACGGATTGTTTACCTTTGCTTGGAACTCGTATTGTTTTAACAAGAAAAGATGGACATGAGTGACCCAGCTACCTATATCGAATATCTTACGTGTTGATTTCATACTGCCTACTATTTAATTCTGTGGTTTCTGCTAACTAATATCGCTGTCCTTGCGGTTGACGTTTGGTCATCGGTTAAGCGTGACAAGGTCTGAATCAAGTCTGAATAGACATCGACATACAAACGATCACTATTTTTCATTGACCGCGCCATTGAAATAAGAGTTAGCAATGGTTGGGTCACTGTATTGGTAAAATTAATTAAAAGTGTCATGAATGACTCAAAATGAATCAAAAAGAGTTTGAGTTTGGGTTCTTTACTTTGGGGAAATGGGCTGAATGATCCTGAACATATCGATGGCGGTAATTTTGTGTCCAATTCATTACGCGCTGAAGAGGAAAAGGCATTTTTTTATTCTGAGAACTTGTCGCGCGCGCTATTGTATCAGTAGGTATACCAATTCTTATGACTGATCAAGTCAAAAAACGCTTTTACTTCCGAAGAACGGGCTAACCGCGTTCTATGTCCATAAGAAGTTTTTACTATAATAGAAACTTCTACACAAACGCTACGAAAGATTCGGATGCGAATCTTCCAAAGTGTACCGGTGCCAACTTCAATAAAAATACCGTCACTGTTTTGAAAGTTATTTCTAAACCTTTAAATCACTGTAATAATTGAGGGTAGCTCAAATTGCAACAGTTTTCAGACATCTGTAGTGTTAATAATGAGTCATGCCGATATGTTGGAACGGGACTAATAACAGTTCAAGTAAGTACACAAGATAACAAGCATTATCATGAGTGCCTGACCGTGTACCTTGTGTATGACTGTATAGGTATACAGTCATTTAACTGTGTGTACTTCATGTGAATCAGTTCCACAAATAGTGATACTTTTAAAAATGTCACAGTTACGAATGGTTTTTTTTAAATATAAAGCCGAACATATAGCGGAACTCTGAATGCCCTCGTTCCAACATCGTATTCATATGTGGAATCAATTTTACGTTACGGACTAATACTATGGGGCTATAGCATAGACAGCAATCGAGCATTTATTTCTTTTTATGAAAAAAGTGTGTAAGAGCAATTTATAGAGTGCGGCCAGACGAATCCTGCAGGCCACTTTTTAAAAAGCTCGGTTTATTACTATTCCCGGCGCTTTATGTCTTTGAAGTGTGTATGTTTGTCCAAAAGCATAAATGGATGTTCAAAAAAGCATGTGATACTTATCCTCGTGCCTGTCGAGATCCAGACAGACTTTTGCCGGATGACCATTCACGCTTAGCGAAACATAAAAAAGTTGTTTAGTTATGTGACTTATGTGTGTGAAGGTCTATAATAAAATACCTCCCGAATTGCGGTCATTGCATATTATGTCATTTAAAAAGTATATGTACCGATGGCTAAATGAAAAAAACTTCTATAGCTTAAATGAATTCTTTGACACGTAATGACAGGCGATGTGGGTTATAAGTGGGTAATTATTTGAGGTGTAAGATAAATGTTACAGAAATAAAAACACACATTTTGATGTGGTCTGTTTTATTTTGAACATAAGGATATGTACCGATAAGATGCTTTATATTATAAGAGATCGATAAAGTTTATTTTGGTTAAAAAAAGCAAAAATCCAATTTTAATGGTAACAAAAATGAGCACCGAGACCACGAAAAAGAACATTTTGTTTATTTTAAAATCTTATAATTGTACTATTTGAATGAAAATCCGATCATAATGAGAAAACGAATAAGCATTATTTAATTAATCAGGTATCAACAGAAATAAACAATCGATATCTATATAAAAAAAATATTTAAAACTTGACCACGAAAATGACGACTTCAAATTGTCATTTTTGTAACCTTTTAAATACTATCTAGAAATTATTTAATTGAAGTAAGATTAATAACTTCAACTCACAAACAAAAACAGCTTTCAATACCTTCTATATATATATATATATATATATATATATATATGCAGATCTACGGTAGACCCGAACGAAATTATGTTACAACGAAACAACACAACAAAATGTTCCTCTAAATGACGAAGTTTTTTTTTAATATTTAGATATATACATTTCACACGTACATTCAGGGCAAAATAATTCTTGGACCTCTCGCCAGTTAACAAAATTGGCGTCGCACTGGTCATAATTCCTATAACCACACCTGGAGCAAAAAAAAACGGCAAAACGAAAAGACGGCATAACGGCATAAACGATTACACTGTAAAAAGCAGAAAATTCTATAAAAAGTGATCTGTATTTTTTCTACTTGTAGGGAAAATCATCTTTTTCGTGGTCTTTAATCAGTTTCGTAGCCCATAGCACCACGAAAATGATGACCACGAAATTGAAAAGTTCTTACTTTCGCGGCTCTGCAGTAAATATCCTATAGGTTTGAAGCAAATGAAATCAATATTAAATAACTTAACTGCAAATGACACAGCACCAGTAAAATATTATATTTATTTACCCAATACACACGAAGTCGCAACCGTAACGAAAATGACGCTCGATCTTTGACGCAAATCTAACTTGAACCTTTATTACATTAATTATAGATAAATAATTATGGCTTGCGATAAACATTATACGTCATATTGAGGCAGTCTTATTTTCAAAGTTGCTTTTAGTTAAAAAAGGATTTACAGGAGGTTTGACCTCTTTTTTTGTTTAAAATATTACTTAATAAGTGTGGCCACGAAAATGATGGTGTATTTTGGAACAACGGGAAATGTAGAAAAAAATAGTCTTATCAATGTCCTAATTTTTTTATGTTTGCATGCATGGTATATCATATTATGAACATTCAATCCATGTTTTAAACAGCAAGTTTTTCTATACCTTGTATTTTTTACAATACTACAAAGTAGTCAGGGATAACCCGAACCTGACCACGTAACTGACTTTTGTGCAGACAATTTAAGTTATTGTGGAAAAAAAGATAAAATAGAATAAAATGTATTTACCACAAGTTTCAATGATAATATCCTAAGCAACTTAAAAACAATAAACGATATATTTCTAATTTTATAACTGAAAATTTGAGTCTGAACACAATTGAACCTCTCGAAATAATAACCCAAGTATTGATGTGTATTTGGCTGGTAAACGTTAGTTACTTATATTTAATGATCCTGTAATTTTACTTACCAAATATTAGACATACAGTGGTATCCGTTTATAATGACATCGAAGGGAATTGACAAACACGGCATACTAAGCGGACGCCATACAAAGCATTTTTGTAAAAAAAAACCTATCTTTTAGGTAATAGAGAAACAGCATATTAAATCAAAATAAAAATTGCATGTAAGACATGTATGTAAGTATGCATATTTTTCATTTTTTATGTACTTAAGAAATCTGTAATTTTTGCCTGCTTTTGTTTTTTCATTTTATTGTAATAACAGTCTCTAATACTATTGTGTATAGAAGACATTACCATGGTCAAATTATCATTTTCAATAATACTATGAACATAGGATATCACTAGAAACAAATCCGTGACGTTCAACTGTCAATTACTCACTGAGATTCAAAACAAAAACCAGCCACGTGCCAAACGTCGTCGGGAATCAATGAACACTATAAAAGGACGAAATTTATTAAAAATGGGTCATAATAAGCGATAAGTCACTGTAAGCGAAGTCATTATATCCGAATTTGTTACAAAGATTTTTATATGAAAACCAAACTTCGTTGTGTAATTGCGTCATAATAGGCGGTTGGTCAATAGAGGCGGAGTCGTAATAAACGGATTTACTGTACCTAATATTATATTTGCACACCAATTTTGGTTAAACATGTTAACTTAGAAACTCGCAGAACCATCTTAGATGCAGCCTTTTTGTACAAAATAATCAACCATAAAATGGATTGTCCAAAGTTACTATCACTATTACACTTTCGCGCTCCTTCACGTTTTCCACGGAACCCCATTACTCCCTTGCACCCACCGCTCAGAAAATCTGTATCCGGCAGTAACTCCCCGATATGCAGGCTATGCAAAATGGCCAATAGCTGCAGTGACACTGCGGATATCCACTCTGACTCGCTTGCTAAATTTATAACATCTGTTGTTAAGCACATTGCAAAGTAATACATTACACACACTAGGCAATTAATGCATTTATTTAGATGTAATTTTTAACTTACAACGTTTTTATATTATTTTAACGCATGTGGTGGTCGCCTGTAATTGATTGTGACATTTATCTCTTAAGTATTTAAAACTGCAAATCATGAAAGTATTGATGTTAACAATTGTTGGTGATCCTTAAATAAATAAATAATAATAACTTACCAATAATTATATTAACAGCTTGCAAGTTATTCTTATTCTTATTCACAATAGCTGGCTATTAACGCAAGCAAAGGAGACTTAGCCAGTGGCCAATTGACCGGGATGCGGTCATTGCGACCTTTAACTCTCGACAGCCATTCCGTGACGTTAAACGGACATTTCCTCTCCCATTTAGACTCATTTGTCATATTAGATTGGACTTGTCTAGTTTGATTAAATCAGGAAATTATGAAAGAATTCTGTTTTATGTTACGAGTTATTACAATGTTTTATTTCATACAAACGCCTTAAGGGAGGCGTACAGCGATTACAATGTTCTTTTTTTATTTTATGACCGAAAATTAAGTTTTTTTTTTAATATAAAAATGGGATTCCTCTTGGCTAGCATCTCGCCAAGGCGCAAAGATGAGGCAAACGGTAAAGCGAGTTCCCCCCGAAGATGCCTTAAAAAGGTCTAGGTTAAGGTAAACGCGGATTTCTTCGGTATATTTTTTGTTTTCGGCGTAAAAATAAGAACACTAAATAATTATTAATATTAAAAATATGAATATCATATGCTATCAAAATAAACACTCTTTCAATAGTGGGTTTTTTAAATTGTATCCTTGCCATACACCTCTGAACCTCAGTACCCCGAAATCAGCTGCGTGAGTCGCACGTGCATATTATTTGCGTAAGCTTGTGCGCTGCGATTCTTAAGGTGCTGATGGGCTACCCTGAACTTTGAAATCCGAACTTCGTATCTTGCCGTCCCTTTCACTCATATAGTGAATAACACGAGAGTGACAGGGACGTCACGATACGAAGTTCTCAGTACAGGCTCGGAGGTGATAAATTGATAATGGTAAGTCTATTCAGATAAAACCCATTTAGGTGTTGTTCTATGATCCATAACCATCAGTTTGGCGTATATTTCAAGTTATTTGTACTCGTAAATTTGGAAGAATTCGCAATATTTTGACTCACAAAGAAATAAACAATTTGTTTTGATCTTGTGGATAACTTACACTACCGAAGTAATCGTTTTGGGATCACGTTCTTTGTTTTGCGATTAGATATTACTGTATATTACGGTTATTATATTTTTTATAGTAAATATACATATTAAAGTCAACTTTTATATATCTTCGATATACTGTTTTCTTGTTAGATTTCTAGTTTTAATCATTTATTTTGTTGCTAGTTTTGCCTATTTTTAAGTAAACGTCCAAACGATGTGGTTACTTAGATTAGATTTTTTTACGAATTGCGAAATTTAATTCGTGTTTTTATATTTTCTCCAGAATACTATGTGTATGTATCTATTACCTATTCTAATCATTGAAAGTCGAAAAAAATATTATAACAATTTTAATGAATTGTTTACTTCTTCGGGAAATACGGGAGTGACATAACGATATCAATTGAACTTATTGGCAACGACTAGATCGATTCTGAATACGTATTTGTTTATATATATATATATGCACACATACATACATGTTTCACAGATATAAAAAATCATCGTCTTTTATTAAACTGTTATAATATGAATATACAGGATGTCCCAAAACCACTTAAATCACAGAAGAAAACTAATCATGCGGGTTAGGCACTATTTAAGACCCCAATCGTAGGCCTTGAATCGAAGAAGGGTTGTGTCAGTTATTCGATGCTAGGGTTTGTAATAAATACGACCATTACACTAGGTTCTACAATAGGTACTTTACACCCTGTATTTTGACCAGATATCACTTATCAGTAGTATTTTTTTAGGCATTTTTTTTTTATTAACTGGATCCTTAATCCCACCTTTAATCGCTCAACTATCTCAAATCTTGATATATATATATACGTTATAACGTAGCCATATATATATATGGCATTTAATTTACTTTCAAAATATATCCCGAAACAAGACACACATTCTCACGAATTCAAAAGCAGAGCCTGATTTGTATCACGAGGGTTTGCAATATTCGTCCAATTTTAGTATTCGAATAATACGAATACAAAAATTTCCAATATTCGAATATTTCGAATAAAACGAATATTTTTGAAAATAAAACAAAATAGTCATTGTAAAGTATGTAATGTAAAATGTAATGACCTTGCAATTAAAAACATCTATATTTAGAGTATCTTCTTAAAATTAAACAATAGTACCCGCTCCACGATGCGCCTCAGGTAAGGAGGAACTCCATGATATTGGAGTGACATTGGGGCCCGCATCTTCTTATTGTTTTCCGATCCGGGAAGCGAGGATTCTTTCCAACTTATTCCCGGTCTAGTCAAACAATATCATGGGCTATGGGTTTCCACCCGTTGTGCGATTTGCTATATCGAGGATAGAAAAGTCTTCTAAAGGCTAAATCGCCAATAGTAATTGTACTCCTATCGGCGCGCAAGGCACTGTTAAGGTCAACCAAGATGCCAAAAGACTATAACAGAGATGGACGTCCACGACAATGAATGCATGGCTTAAACCTAGAGGTTTTCTCTCAAAATTTTTAATATGCGGAGGGTTTGCATAATTACAATTTTTATTGAAATAAAAAGGTCATGACAATTTAATACTGACATACAAGAAAAAAATATTAGATGTTGACGTTGAATTTTTAAATAACGATACAATACGTCTGTCATTCATATAAATTGTAAACAGTCTGTGTTGTAAACATTGCAAAAAGATCGTTTATTTAGTATTTTGTTAATTTTCTTGGGGTTGTGGATATATGTCGCCGACTCAAAACGTATATTTTCTCATGCTGAAGAACTTACTACAGGTTTGAGTTCAGTTATTGTTTATTTTTTACTGTGTTATGTCAATTCAAAACAGGTCCACGTCGCGTGACGTCACGCGGCCAAAGTCACGTGGTCAGCGCACAGTAGTTTTTTAAAATCAATTTTTAGTCCTTTTTCCTAAAAAATATGAAAAAATTAAAGTTTTATGCAACTCTCCAGCATGAGACGAATCTTATGACACATCATTTATTAAAATCGGACCATAACTGTAGATCTAATGCGGTGTACAAAAATCGGCCTCGCGTAATATATATATAGATAGATTAGAAAGTTTGTTTTTGGCAAGGGAAAAGAAAAATAATATGCTATTTGTCTTTGATTAAAACTTCTTTTTAATATTTAAGATTATTTCTACGGAGTTGTTAATGTAGAGGATAATTGATCTTGGCATTTTATTATAGTTTTTCGCGAAGGTAAATAATTTCAATCAAATTTCTAGACTATTCGAAATATTCGTTTTATTCGAATAATGGATGTCATCGAATTCGAATAATATATGTAGCGAATAATTCGAATATTCGAACATTCGAATATTCGAATTGCAAACCCTAATCACGAAGTAGTAAATAAAGCCGGTTTCGTAATTTATTTTTTAAAATGAAAACTTAATTACAACATTTAATATTTATAAGTATTATCCATGAACGTCTCTTTACGGTAAAAAATGTTTGGACTCAATATCTCATTTACTTTAGGCAGAAAAAAATCCTCCCGAAGATACCTTATTGCGAACTCTGAAATACAGACGCCGGCAGGCAATTCCAAACCTTAGCAGTGCGCATTAAAAAAGATGATGATGATTAGAAGATGCATTGAAGTTACTTATTAGAGCCCACAGAACCATTATTGCTGGGGCTGGGGTGCTTTTGGGGAGGAGCAAAACGGTGTATTGTTTGCCTTTGTATCAACTCGACCTAGATTAGGATTTTAAATTTTACGATATTTTCTTGATGAACAGCTTTTTTAACGCTCTCTAAACTGATACTCAAAAGCCAATGAAGCATATAAATAGTTTTTCTTCGTTTGTTTAATCCAAAATATCAACGCGGACGACGTAAGCGTAACGTTGGTCACTAAAAAAAATATGAGGCAAATTGAGAACCTTCTCCTTTTTTGAAGTCGGTTAAAATATAGTTGATGCAGGCATTTATCAGCGTGACTGGAATTCTAGGTCCATTATTCTTATGGAACAATGTTTTCGAGCTTTTTCCAACTTTTCAACCGCCTAAGAATTGCATTGTACCTACGAAATTTCAACCAAAGCCTAGAATTTCTAGATTCGTATTTATAGAAACCGCTGACAATAGAGGACGTTGGTCGTTGAATTATAATTACATAGTATGCTTCCTCAGAAACGAAGGTGGTGAAAGAAATCTACACGATATAAATACTCGGTCATTCCCGTCTGAAAGTGTGTTATCGTAGGATTTTCACAACTCTGATTGATGATATTTATACCGCGATGATAGCCTCGTGACATCATACGCTGAAAATAACAAAGGAATTAAAGTGAGCTCAGCTGTTGACACAATAACCACCTAGAATTGAGGGGACAATTTGGCGACGAGAATATATCCTTTTTACGATCATAATACTTATAACTGCAATTTCGCTTGTGTTGGTCGACGACAGGAATTGTTGCTTTGTGAATATGTTTATAAAACTTCACATTGATAGGTATATCGTTTGCACATGTTCAATTACTTGATCATTCGCTCAGTCTAATTGAATTACCCCAAAATAGAAGTGCCTATCTACACTATTGTCGGATTGTATAATGTGTTTATTGCAACAAAACAAACAAAGGTCTACAAATTCTAATCAGCAACATGGATTTCGTCAGGTGCTTACAGAAACAAATTACAAATAAATCAGAGACACCAGAGATGAAAATCCGCAACAGGCTTCGTCAAATGAACTTAGCATAAAGGACCGCCCCGGATCGCAGATGGCTCATAAGTCCCCATAATACTAGCGGCTTTGCCGCGCTGAACGGCCAACGAAATCTGTTGAGCCAAGAACGATCCGGACCGAAGGTCGCCGCTCTGCCTCAGCCGTCAACCCAAATCTTTTAAAAAGTCCCTGGCCTCCGCGCCCCACGGTCCCGCAGTCTCCACCGCCACTGGCAGGAAGTCGTACATCGGTTCCAAGGCAGAGGGAGTACCTCACGTTTTGCCCGGGCCGCCGACTCTGCAGCCGACCCGGCGAATCTGACGGTGTGACTCAAATGGAACGGGGCAATTGTTGGATTTAGAAATAATAATAATGCGACGTTATTCCTCATTTCGATAGCGCTTATTTATTAAATAGAAACAATAGGATAATATTTGTCTAGATTGCACGCGTTCTTTGTTCTAGACTTATCAAGTCGTATTACAAATGTGTTTATTTTGAGTAGGTACGTAGTCACTGTTCGTTTTACCTGTTTTGTGGCTTCGCTAGCAGCCGGTTTGAAGCAAGTAAACGATATTCGACCTTAAAGACGTGACTAATCCGATTCATTTTATTTTAATTAAAATGGTTCTCAAAGAACAATTATGCGTCAGTTACGTTGACTGTTCAAAGAGTGCGCAGTCGAAACCACACTCTTTGGACTGTCATCAATTCATCATCGATTATGGAATTTATTTCTAAATCTGGGAATGTTATGAGAATGATTTCTCATTGACTATTCAACGTGGGAAAGACTAGGGCCACACAATACTTTGCATGCATATGGTAAGTCATGTGCAATGTGATTATAGATTAACCACGGTAATATTACCATGATAAAAGGACGAAATCTTAAAACCTACGACATACTAGGGTGAGACATCTCTCTCAGCCTAGGTTAACGTTTCATATAGGTAGATTAGGTATACGTAATCCGATTTCCTTATACATATTACGCGTAAAAATCTACATCAAACATTACGCAAAGGAACAAGTGCACAGTGATTCCGCTCCCATACAAGGACGGCCATAACTACCTCGGTTCCAAAATAAGCAATTTGTTCAATTTTAAACTATCAAATATTGCTACTAAAGTAGGAAATGGGGTAAAAACAGCTATTTTAAACATAAATAACGAACATATATGATGATGTATGTACAAAAAATATTTTCTGTACTTGTAACAATTTTCGATTTCGACGTTTACTTTAAAACTAAAGAAAGTAAGATTTATACTATGACAACTAATAATAAAACAATATACAATGTATAATAACAGTATGTATTCCAAAAATACTTACATATAAGAACATTACAATTATTAGCCATAGTTAATACTAACTTAAATTACTTGCTATTAACACTATATTTTTCTATTTACACATAATAAATCTGACACAGATTTAGGTAAAATACTTTTTTTTAACGGGCAACTTTCTCAAAGCAGATATTAGGGGATCTGAATGAAGAAAAAGCCGATTAATTAAATCGGTATCATGGTCATTTGGTTGATAACACCGTTTTTTAGCTTCGACAACACTTTGGTAGGACGGCATCCTGTTTTTTGATATTTTGTTGTCTATAAATGTTTTAATTAATGAATATTGGTGCCTGGTTAATTTAGCTTCTGTAATTAGCGACAAAACATCATTATTATCAACTTTTGTAGAAATATTATCAACAGATGAATTGAGTAAAGAATTTACAGCAGACTGGTCTAAGCAACCTAATTCAGCCAGTCGTCTTCTTTTTGTACGATTACTACAATCATTAAAGTCCTTTTTTGGACGACCTCCACACGAAGTGGAAGGTAAAACACTCGGCTCAATATTTCGTTTCACATCAACATATTCTACTTCACTAAGCCAATCTCTATATTTTTCTATTAGTTTAGACTTTGTTCTATTTGTTTTTAACCAATAACTAGATAAACGTTTACATAAACTCGTTATTTTATCACTTAACACTTTTAAGTCGATATTTTCTATGTCATCCGCTAAAGGTGATGTATTGGTCAACACACTTAGGACATGTTGACATTTTTCTACGCCAGTTCCTTGTTTTGAGTGCCAAATATCAAAAACATTACGCCTCAATATAGAACACCTCCAAAAAGTACCTAAAACAAAAAGAGAAACAATTTTATAAAACTTCGTAATTTTTTTAGGTACGCCCTCCTCTACTTGAACACCCCCTTTACCTAAGAAGAGGCAGCCAGGGGCAGTTGAAAGTTACAGCCCTTATTAAGGACATTTCACTCTATTAAATGACGTATATTTCATACGTGGCTTAGGGTTTCCTCAAAGTATATCTCTCAATGAAAATCATACTTAAGAAAAAAATAACGGAACGATAGACCTCTAGTATAAAATTCGTATAAAATACAAACAAATATATATGCACAATATAAAATAAATCAAATAATAGTACATACCTTCTTCTTGTATTTCCATGATATCACCACGTGGACACTCGCGGTAAATAATAATAACAGACAATAACAAAGTGATTAAGTTGCGGCGATGCAAACGTACTACTGATTAGGGTGGAGATACGTTCACTTTCGTTGCACAAAAGTAAATGATAATTGTAATCTATTCCTGTAATATTTATACTATTGAGTAGTCTATCTATTAGTTAATAATTTTAGTTACCTGATAGGGCATAATATGCTAATGACTTAGTTCGAGTTATGGCCTACGGCGGAATCACCGTGAAGTGGACTGTAAAACGTTTGTTTTATTGAATAACATCTCCTCTCCTAATCATCAACTGAGCTGGTCGATAGGCCTCTCTTCGAGTACGCCACTCGAGCCGGTCTTGACCTAATCTTTAATCATGTAATCCTCTAATTTCGGAATACGTACTACGTAAACCGAACGCAATGTCGCTGCTGAGTACAGGAACTACCAATCGCGCACCGTGCAGTTTTGTTTTTTTTTTTCTCTTATAGGCCGGGCCCAATAAAGCGATAGGAGTGCGCGGTTGGAGTGGCCTGGGGAAAATCCTGAGAAAACCTCGACACGACCACGCGGACTGTTTAAACAGTAAACACTGTTATACTCTAAGTTTGCGCTCCAGTGAGATTGGTTGAGCTTCAACGAAATCTGAGGTGTGAGTGGAATCGCACCGCGCAGTGTCTACTGACCTTAACTGTATGTAGCTACGCGCTTTGTTGTTCGGTTAATCCCCTGCAGGCCAACAACGGGCCAAAAGTCAAAATGTGAATAACGCAAGTCTCTAGTGCTTATTTCATAAGTATCTTATTATCACCTGAGTAACAAATGTAACGATCTGTCTCCCCAGTTCGCCGTGCTTCTTCTGGTGACCTTCATCGCCGAGCTGGCCGTCGGCATCGCGGGCTACGCCAACCCCGCTGGCCTGGAGAATTCGATCATGACCCACCTCAACGCGAGCCTCAAGGAGTACGACACCGTGCCCGATATCAAGCGCAGCTGGGACATCATGCAGACTGATGTGAGTCTAAAGGAACTTCCATCTACATTCAGTTTAAGAGGCCTTAGAAATTATTCCCATAAATCAATCAACCATCACGTTGGATGAAACCGCGGTATTAAGTGCGACCATAACGCATGCACAAACAGCAAGTTTGTGTGTAGTTGCAGTCGAATATAACAAACACATATTTATTTTATACTTAATTTATTTATTTATACTTAAGTAGATACTTACCGAGCTTATCGAAAACATTAATGCATCGCAACATACCCAGAACATACGTATGTACTATTCAGTCATTTTTGTAGTTTTAGATTAGGTAGATAACTTGGTTATTATTCACCTACAAGCAAAATAGTGCGATGCGCTTACAGTTATCTAAGAACTCCTTCAGGAGAAATAAACAATAATTATTTCCTAGCCAAAACAAATCATCAAAACTAAGGAACCGGTCACATGGTGCAAGTCAGGTGACGTCTATCTATCTCTTTTGCATTAGATAAAGATATAGACTAACAGATAATAGAAAATTGCTGAGGTTTATTTATATACCTATGCTCTACTATCTCTTGAGTTAGCGGCATAGCGCTAAACTTGTGTGAACAGTTCGATGGCATCGAAAACTGTCAACCTTTACCCGACTGAAACTTCGAAGAAAAATTGTGTAACTCGTGGTCATCAGCATCGATGCGCATTCAAATGGAAGTCTTGGGCTCATTTACTTTTGAGCGAAGGAGGACATCGTAACAAAACCTGCATATGTACATCTGAGACGTTCAAGTTTGTAGGTATGCGAAGTCCTCAAACCATACGGACTGGTCTAGGATGGATTCTTTCATTTTCAAACAGTCAAATGTATCTGTTTAATTCGGTCTGTCTGCTGTCCATAGATGTAAAAAAGATAAAGTTACTACGCCGCAGCGCTACAATGGGGGGTATCGTTTTTGTGCTCACCAGTTGGCGCCACTGTCGAGTAAGGTCCAGCAGGCGAATCATGTAACTTTATGTACTAACGGTAGATAGTATTTACTGTCAATTTTGAAGTATAAATGTATGAGCTGACAATTCAATTTTGACATTAAAATCTACCTAACGGTAGTACAACAGTTACGTGATTACCCTGCAGCTGCCAAAAATTGTTATTGGTTATTATGGACATGAGAACGAAGTTTACATTTAAATCATATTTAATACCTTAAAACCGTACCGTAAAAATATCGAACATACCGCATTGTAGCACGGTCCCGTTTTGTTCGGAAAAAAGGAGGAAATAAGTTTCCAAGAGACAAAACTGTCTCAAAGCCCTGACAGTCATTGACCCTTTACTCATATTTGCAACAATCAAGCTCAGGTATTGCAAAATAGTCACCATATTGTTCCAATTACATATTAACCCGCGTAGCGCAACCACAAAGAGTGACATTTGACGTTTCGGAGACCCCACGCTACACTTGCGCCTCTAGCGGCGAATTCATACGCGATAGCCCTCATTACGCTGTACCGGCGTTCCGTGAATTACACTTCAACAATAACTTAATCCACTTTGTTCAAGATAAAATAAAATATAAACTGTAATAAACTTCACACTGTGGACTGTTCTAAATAGATTATTGTATGGTTCCATATTGACGTAGTACAATAATTTGTGTAAACTCAGAGCCTTTCAACCTTTTGAGCGCTCTGTCAAACGCGAAGGTGAACCCTATAGAAATACATAGTAGGTTGATATCACACGTAACGCCTATATCCGTCGTTGGCGTCGATTCGATTGTGCTCATACATACGTCGTCGGCTTTCAGGCGAAAAAGTTAATTTACTGTGTAATGTCATGTATTTCTTGCTCTCTAAATAATTTTAAATGTATTTTATTACACCTCTTACGAGTAGATATATATAAATTTAACAACTTGTTAATTTATGCAATGTTTTAACTCAAAATGCACCAAGTAATTATATTTAATAAGCTGTTTCCTCAGGAATAACATGCGGAAACATTAAGGTACCTAAATACATGTTTTTCTGATAATACCTATAACGACAAAATTATTATATGTTCTCTCTAAGAATTACATGTACATTATGTGACCTATCTTAAGTACTGATATTATTGGTAGAATAAAAATAATGCCTGATTACATGTGATATGTTGATTTAATATATATATATATATATTTAATGATTAGATTAGTTCTAGTTTATAAGTATGTTGCTACACCCTAGTAGGGTCCATGTCTGTACTGGCTAGCTTAAGAACACCCTGTAAATACCATGGTTGCGACGAATAAATGAATATGAATACTGTTAGCCATAATTGCCGTTAACCTATTAAATAAAACAATCGAATATACAATTTTACCTCAATGTTCTCGAATGAACAACGAAATATTACAAGATCGAAATTAACACCCATACAATTCTATGTTTCTGGTAATTATTATTTACTTTTAAATGTTTTATTGTTATGTGATCTTATGTTGACATATGTTTTAACCTGATATTACGTACAATACAAATGTAAACAATATCAATATCCCCCAGTTGACTTGCTGTGGCGTGGACGGCCCGAGCGACTGGCTGAACATCACCAAGTCCATACCCGACTCTTGCTGCAGTGGGCAAGAAGTTACCAAAGTTGGCACCGCCGCTTGCACCATGACATCTGAGGCTCTTCACAAAGACGGCTGCTTGTTGAAGATCCTGGGTTTGCTGAAGAATAACGCTTATTTGATCGGTGGCGTCGGCCTAGGCGTCGCTTTTGTACCGGTAAGTTACCTAACACTACATATAATGGAGACATTCTGTTCTGAACCAAATTGAAAGTGACTAACAAAGCCACCACTTCTAGCATAGTTTCTGACACCATCCACAAAGATGACTGCCTAAGCAGGATGCTCAGATTTATAAAACACAACTATACTGTCTGATCGGCGGCGTCAGCCTGCTGAGTCAGTCAAATCACCTTGCGAATTACAACAAACCTGCTTGAATATAAAGCTTGACATGGAGCGAATCTGATGATGGGGCCAGAGGTGGATATAGGAAGTTAAGAACTCGCTCGACAAATGAGGGCTACCGTTTTTGTGCTCACCAGTTGGCGCCTGTGTCGAGTAAGGTCCAGCTGTCAAAAATTGTTATTGGTTATTATGGGCATAAGAACGAAATTTACATTTAAATCATATTTATTACCTTAAAACCGTAACGTAAAAATATCGAACATCCCGCATTGTAGCGCAGTCCCGTTTTGTTCGGAAAAACGGGAGGACAAGTTCCCGAAAGACAACCTTCTCAAAGCACTGACAGTCATACTCGTAACTCATATTTGCCGTAATCAAGCTCAGGTATTGCAAAATATTCACTATATTGTTCCAATTAGATATTAACCCGCGTAGCGCAACCACAAAGAGTGACATTTGACCAATTTAACATTTCAGAGACCACACGCTACACTCGCGCCTCTAGCGGCGAATTCATACGCGGTAGCCCTCATTGATGGCATGACTTGCAATAGAAACTTTACTTTGTAAGGACAGTTTTTCACATAAGCTTGTTTCTTTTTCAGCTGCTTGGAGTTATCTTTGCCTGCTGCCTCGCTCGCTCTATCCGCAGCCAGTATGAGACTGTCTAACTCTGCTTCAGACTTCCCGATAAGAAACCGGATATATTTGCCCCGGTTTTCCAGTCTCATTAAGTAAATGATTTAAAAATAATCCCGGTATGGTCTCGCAAAAGTAATGTCTTACTTACAATCAAATTTTTCAAAGGTTATGTTTAAGTTGTCTGTATATGTATGTAATTATTTTTTTAATGTTATTGCCATAGTGTTTATTTCGTAAATGTTTATTTTAAGAGTACTTTATTATAAGATCTCTTGAAAGAAGTCAAGGTTTGAGTAATATAGCTTCTTTCTATAAAATTAACCTTCATGACCTTCAGACTATCTAATGTTTGTGTAAAATTAAGGCCAAAAGTGTTGTCGTGTGACTAGCACCCTGCACTCTGTCACGTTCACATCACAAGTGTGCTCAGTGTAGAAGACTGATTTATCAAAAGATATACACCAAATTCCTATCTATTTGTTCCATCGCGACGTATTTACCTTTATCGAGTTATTCGATGTAATCTTTACTTCTTAGTGTTTAGTAGAATTGGTGCACGCGAATATAAGTGTAATGTGTAATTCCAATATAAATTAGATGATTGTCATTTGTGTTTTCCAGGTACATTTATAATAAAATCCTCTTTCATCTACACAGTACTTTTATTTAAGAAGTCCGATTTAATAAAACAGCTATCAGTGTTCTAGTTACACACAATTTTATTTTTTTCCATTTTATACCATGATGATACAAATTTTAACAGGATGGTTACAAGGGGCCGAAATCGAACATCGATCGATTAGACTTTAGAGGAACCTCAGTCGCGATAAATACAGCTTTCGTTTGCAAGCAACATAGTCATAGTACAAAATAATTAAAAATCACATCGACAAAAATATCCAGTCTTGAATACCGTTCCAGTATTCGATTATCTACTGTATGTCGCAAGCACGTGAACCTCACAGCACCAGTTTCACCGCTAATGTTATCAATCACCGATTTCATCAAAAATAACGAATGTTTCCACGGGATCATCAATACATTCATATACACGCGACATACTCCTCCCACTAAAATCATTACACAGCTAAATTTAATTAGAACTATGGTTAAGACATACATTACACATTACCTAATTAGTAGAATAACTTATTTCTATTAATTGTTTACACACTACGGAATACGTTAGAAAAAATACAATGGAGTAATGACAAAGGAGTGGCGGTGCCTGAAGTGATTTGGCACATATGAGTGCACACATCTGAAGCCGAAACATTACTAATTCGATACTAGGAACCGCAAGGAAAATCACCCACTGCTTAATGAAAGCTTGATATGTTCATTTTGTGAAATAATTTGTCAATATTGTCTTAACAATGTTAGATCTGATTTGAGCAATCCAATAAATAAACAATGAAATACATAAGTATCGACAAAACCGTAATTTGATAATATTGCAGACCATCAGTCAATGTTTAAGATTTTTATTAGAATTTCAATTAAAAAGCGACTATTTTTAACCATTGCACGCAAAAAAAATAGTTTACTGTATGCAAATTTTAAAACAAATTTACTATCTATTTCAAAACCATTGGACCAAGTAAAATCAAAGTCTTAAAAATGTCACTCAAAGGCATTACAGCAAATTCAAAATATGACAATCACATCATTTAGGAAACATCGTTTAATTAACCATTCTATTCATCACTTTTAATTAATACAATTATTTTCTCTTATTAATAATTACAACATACACCCAAGTGTTGACATAAGCAATATCGGACATATTATAAAACTAAATTTCAGAAATCATTGCGCCTTATATGGCAAAGGGTGTTCGTAAGTTCTAGAGGATGATTCTTCGGTCATCGGTAACTGGAGACTCAACATTAAATCAATTATTTGTACCTTTTATCAAAAGTTAAGACAATAATGAAGGTTATCAGGATGCTACATTTCTTTTGTTTATTTTATATTATAATCAGTTTTTCGGTACTCGGCCCCTCTTGTGCCCTACCGCTTATTTCTCACATACGGCATTCATCAATATTTTAGTACCTAAACTTACTTGCAATAAACAAAGAGCCAGAGGGTCCGGATTTATTCTTAATTAATCCACGCCAAGCGTGTTGTATCATTTTTATATCACACAAAATCAATAATGTATTCATACCCTGAAATCAAAAATCGTTAGAGATAATCTAGGATTTATTATAAATTTATAACATAGTAGTGGGTTGTGCCTTGCGACAGAGATACGGTTACGACAGCACTTAGCAGTAACAGTACAAAGTGTCTGAGATCATCGCAACGCGGAAAATTGACTCAAATTCACTGGTAAAACCTAGTTACGAATTCATTAAGAAAATTATATATTCATACAATAAAAAATCAACAAAAAAGATCATAAGGCCTACATTAAAGGTTTTGGACAACGTCAAGCTTGTTTATACATCACATTAATTGCAACCAAAATGAATAAGCAGTTATAAGAAACGCACACCGCGAGTCTTGCAGTCTTTAGCGTCCAGACGCTGTTACGTTTATGATGCATACTAATTGGGTTACTGTAACATTTTAAGCTTATATTAATGTGGAGAATGGTTTGAGAACAGAATGGTATCGGATGAGTATGGGGGTTGTGCCGCGTAGGGGCGATCATGTCGCGTAGCGCTTGGTCCAGAGGCGCGCGATGCGATCGTGCTCCTCCCGGTTCTGCAGATACTGCGTCGCGATACTACCCACCAGTGGGTCCGCTGCAAACGAAACACGATTAAACACATGTTATCCCGGTGTATTTCATAATAAAATATTACTTTAAAATCAGAGTAACTATGACAAGTTGATCATACTGCTAGACTGCTCCCAAAACGGTAACAATCTGAATGCATCAAAACTTCTTGATTTCATCATATGAGGGGAGTACATTTACTAATAGATGTTTTATTTTTAACTCTTTCACCGCCACAGACGGCAAATCGCGGCATCGGAAAATCGTGCAATGAACGCCAACGATGTCTACAGCCGATCAGCCTGGCCAAAGCAATAGGGATCTATGCACGTTTGCGTAAGGTTTAATTTCGCGTTGAACAATGCGATGGTGGGCGCGTCATTTGTGTCCAATGCTTGGCGTTCAAAAGGTTAAGGAAGTGAGTATCAATTTGTAAACATGTCATTGTCATATAGAGCCAATTATGTATTTAATCCCAAAACAAGAACTGAAACCATCTATCATAATAAAAATTCATAGACATTGGAATGAAGTGAATACTGTAATCCTATTCTAATTCGTCTTTCAACCAGGGTACCTACAAGCATAAGATTCCTCAAAACATTAATAACCTTGATGCATTCGCTACAAAATTGTTGTAGTTTGAGGTATCTTGGTATAAAATCTTCAGTTATAAATTGAAACTGGATATTACATTAGAACACTTAACAAAAGATACTAACCAGGATTACAATCAGTGAGCAAGGAACAAATAGATAGTAAGACTTTAGAAATGGTGAGTGCAGGTGACCAGTTGTCCTTGAGTATGTCCAGGCATATTACTCCCTGACTGTTGATGTTACAGTGGTATATCCTAGTTCGGAATGTCACCTGCAAATGAAACATTATACAATATTTATAGTAAAGGTATTATTGGTCAATACATATAATTACGAATACGAGAAAATACTGAAAATTTGGCCAACTTGTGTTAAGAATTAGCGTCACAGAAATTTGGCCAAGTCGTGCTGCTACCCAGTTCACCTCACAAGCTTTTACTGTGCTTCCGGCCGTAGCGTTAGGTGCCCTTAGGAACCTCCGGTCGTAGCGTTAAGTGCGCCTAGGAACCTGCCCCCCTCAGCAGCCGTAGGTCCCCAATTTAAGGCGGACCTCCTTGCGTGGGGGCCCGCCGCCAGTCAAGAGGGCCGGCCCGCTCCATCTCCCCTCTCTGCGCTTATGCAGGTAATTCAGATGCTCACCCCGGAGGCGGCGAGCGGTATGACTGCCTACCTAAGTGCTGCGACACAAAATTACGTCGCCGCTCAGTTCGGCAGTCAGGGTCTCGGTGTTTATTAGTAATGGCCTGAGAGGTATGAAGGATGAGGTGACGAACTTTATAGTAGGCAGGCCATTCGGGGCACGCTCATTTTCTATATACACTGCATAAGTCTCACCCCCCCTGGCAAACAGAAGTGTCGGTTTGTCGTATATCGATGGAGGGCCACCCCCCGATATCGATTGCATCAACCTACCTTTCAGCTCAACATGACTTACTTAAGACTAGCCTCGTCTCATTAGCTTCCCTACGTCCTTCGATCATCGTGGCCGGGGACCTAAATAGTAAGCATATTAACTGGGGTTGCATAGCAACCAATCCCAACGGCAATCGGCTTCATCACCTTTTGATCTCCTCGCTCCGTTAGAACAGACTCATTTCCCTCATAACGCAGAGCATCGGCCTGACATACTCGACATAGCACTCCTAAAGAACGTAAGAGTTAACTCTGTGTTCTGTAGAAGTGATACACGAACATGGCTCGGACCATAGGCTAGTTCTTTTGAGACTAGGAACTCACCCTAATAATACACCTCGTACCAAAACACTCGTGGACTGGAATAAGGTACAATCTCTTACAGACAGATCCTTCCCTGCTTAAAGACATCCCTGACTGCATAACTACTACTGAACAGACCGGCCAAGCAATCGATTCTTTCACCATCTATTTCAACACTTGTCCGAAGGAGGCCTCAAGGGAGGTGTCGGCGGAGAATATCCAAAACCGACCTCTACCTAGGGAATTGAGAGAGTTAGTGACTAGGAAAAATCGTGCAATCACTTAGGTACTCCAACCAACCTTCTACCGAAAACCGTCAAACCCTGAGGGACTTGTGTAAACTTCCTCATTTTGGTCAACATCTTCAATGGCGCGCTGAACAATGCTCACGGAAAGGTGCAGCGGTCATAGGGATAGCGAAGCCCGGTAAACCCCGGACCTCGGCTGCCTCTTATAGGCCGCTCAGCTTACTTGGCTGTCTAGGAAATCGTGCGTTGGTCGTGCTAGGAAGGCATTAACAAGTTTAGTAAAATGTCACTTAGAAATAAGCTGACACTACAAAACTTGTGTTCGTCCAATCATGTCTTATGCAAGTGTAGCTTTTGCTCACGTGCTTTCGCTCAAGCCGCTTCAGGTAATTCAGAATCATTTTCTCCGTAGGGCGACTGGTGCCCCGTACCACCGAAGTCGAACCTCAGTGAACGACATGGGGATTAGCACCATGTATGATTTCTTTAAGCAGACTGCCAGACGTTATTTTGACAACGCTCTGCATCATAGGAATCCGTTAGTTAGGAAGGCTGTCGAGTACGTTCCCATCCCTCCTCCCTCTGTGGTAACTCGGCGATCACTGATTAGGGGACGCACGGTCCAGCGTCCTAGGCACACACTCACGGACCCGGACGACGTCATCACAGCGTCTATCGGAACGCTGAGCTTACGACGTCCAACTCAGATACGACGCTTACATTTAGGCATTCCCGCCGGCGGGGACCTCCACCGCGCGATCGCGACAACACAACCCAGGTCAGGCCTAGCTAAGTTTCTTACTGGACTCTTCTCAGCTAGGCTAGGTTTAGTGAACCAGCGACTAAACTCCTAGTAGCTCGATTCCACTCACACCTCAGATTTGGTTGAAACCGCTCAACCAGTATCACTGAAGCGCAAACTATTACAATATTGCAGTGTTTATTTTTCAGTACTTAATGTACTTATTTAGATTTTATTTTTTAGTGAGTATTCCAGTATTCCAAACCACACGCGTGGTTTTCTCGGAGGTTTTCCCCTGGATTTTCCGCAGGCTACTCTCCAACCGCGCACTCCTATCGCTTTATTGGGCCCGGCCCGGCCTATAAAGCCAAAGTCAGGTTCAATAACAAAAAAATATCCAAAAAGACTAAAAAGTAAAAAATAATTGCCTTACTTCTAACATGAGACTTATTTATTTCACACTTTTTAGTGAATCATTACCAGAGTGCATCTCATAACGACTCCAACAAGCTCAAACACGGATAAGCTACACTGTTTTATTACGGAGTTCCGTTGCCTACCTTCTGGCTTCAATTTTTTTTTTTTTTTTTAATTTATTTAGGCAACAAACAGTCAAATACAAAAATGATATTTTTACATATTGTGGTAAAAGACCTTGAGTGCCATATCTTAAGATTACATAAACATTTTAACTTAAAGTAGCTTATTGTAGGAGCGGTAAGAAGCGAAACAATTTGCAAAAGAGTGCATTATTGAGTATTTGCTACACAAGTCCATTTTTTTAAATATGGTTTAGAAGACTACATGGATACATACACATGGTTACTACATGGTTACTAATACAGACAGTTTCTAACTGTGAGGTTATAGTTTCGATTTTAAGTGACAAATAATTTGATTTTTAAAACTTTGACAATATCTAATTGAAAAAATATCAATATGAGACAAGTTTACATTACAATAATTGAGACAACGGTTAAAGTAAGAATTAGAGACATATTTTGTACGGGAGTACGGGATAGCAAATAATTTCTTATGACGTGCTGTGCGTTGAGGAATTTTGAATAATAGCCTACCAAGAAGCGACGGGGAGTCGATAAAGTTGTTAGTTATTTTATAAAGAAACATTAAATCAAACTGTATTCGACGGCTTTCTAATGGTAACAGACATTGACAATTACCAGATCAGGTTGATGGTGACATTACATCAGGACCATTTAAATTGACTTCGTCATAGTCGCTTCAGTATCTTGACCGAAATATCTTAATACCACCCATGAACCACTAGTTCTGGATGACCATCCGTGGTTTTCTTCATGAGTTTTCGTTCACCAAATACTACTTTCTGAATACAAATGTTTGATTTATTACCGAAAATACTATAATCGCTATATGTTTCCCTCGAATTTTTGAGGAGTTCCCTCAATTCCTTATGGATCCCATCATCAAAACTAGATTCTGGTAACAACGGTACTAACCTTGAGTATATACTTTCAAACAAAGAAAAAAAAATTCAAATCAGTTCATAAAAGACGAGAGTTCTGAGGTAACACACATTAAAAAAAAAACATAAAAAAAGAACCAAATTCAGAACCTCCTTTTATGAAGTCTGTTAAAAAAAACTATTTGGTGTTGAACTGACAGAAATCCGACAAACTGAGATACTTTACCTAATGTGAATAGTCTAACCTAGGTACTAATAAATACTGTTATATCCTTCTGGTTTAGATTCAATTCCACTAGACTTAGTGCCTACACCAATTCAAGGACAGTAAACTGATGAAGAAGGTATAAGATCCATTAAGCTATATTACCTACAAGTTACATAAACAAAAGAATTTGGTTGTAAATTGCAGCAATCTGATACATGTCAATTTTCGTAAATAAAACATGCTATGTAGTACAGTGTACTAGCACAGGTATTGTGGGAAATATTTACCAGTTCCTTTTTGACTCATCACAACACCCATATAACATAAATTTGCATTACACATCGAAACGGTGCATAAAATCAAGTAATGATATTAGAGCTTAATGAGTAATTAGGTAGTTGTAATACGCGTTTTAGAGGAGCAATAAATGAATGTATATTTTTTTCTATCACTGATGAGTAGTAATTTATGATAATAATTCACTATGAAAAGACTTACATACTAATTCTTTTATTTTTTAAATCTAGTGTAGTGACTAAATCATGTTTTGATTCAGATGATATTTTCTAAATTGTGTTATAAAAAAAAGGAATCTGATAAATTGCAAACAAATGAAGTGTAAAATTACCTTTATCTCAGATTTGGAAATACAGTATCAAATTCTGAAGGATACAAAATTGACGGGAGTAGATTGAAAATCATTTGACAAAAGTTCTTCTTTCTCTAGATTCATATATATAAAATATACGGGAACATTTAACAAATTGTTATAAAATCTATTTGAATAATCATTCACCACTCATTAATACTCGCTAATTAAGACAATCAATTTGTCTTTACCTCATCACTACAAATGCCAATTCATAGCATGAGACGTAATATAGTGCAGCAGTATTTTGAGTGCTTGCAGTGAGCGTGTTAGCTTCTTACTATCGTTCTTGTTTTTATCCTTGTCGTCATTGAGTTGGTGCTCAGTAGTGTTGCTGCTGCTCAACTATCCTCGTTATGTGTGCTAATAATTTAGTTTCGTTAGTTATGAGAATTCCAGTTTCGGCAAAGTTTTAATTCTAAACCTTTAATTTGTAACAGATTATTTCCCTTTTTTTTTGTTTTTGTTGCATGTGCGGTTACGTTAGCTCGTAATATTAGTACCTATTAGTTAAGTATCATGGCACTACCTGTGAGTTCCTATAATTGGCTATCTGTATCTACTTGATTGTGTAATGTTATATAATAGCTGTTGGATCTCCAAATAAAATAAATAAATAAATAATTGTCATGAAGGATCTGGGATATATATTTCCCACAATAGTCTATAATAGTTGTGTTATTTACTCACCTTAGGGGGTTTGAAAGGGTATTCTGGTGAGAAATGTATGTCAAGGAAGAAAACTCCTCCTTCATATACTGAGCCAGGTGGCCCGAGGATAGTGGACACCCATTCATACAAATTATCTCCCTTGGGACCTGCACTGCAGTTTGGAGGGGGATCTAATGTGATCTCTGCCAATTCCTTCTGAATTCTTTTGGCCGATGTGCCAAGGGCTTTCGACATTTTGGGGTTGGGTTTGTTCTCCTTGGACTCTGGTTTGCTATCAGCTACAGTTCCGGAGCCTCTGCCTCTTCCCGCTCCGCTTCCTGAACCAGACGCACCAGACATTATCTAAAAGCACCAAACAAGTAAAACTGCTACACTACAGCTAGGTTAAGAAGCCAATGAGATGGGCAAATGAATTGTTAAAGCATGCACATGAGGTGATAAATATGGCTGCAAATCAATAGAACATCTATATGTAATAAAAAATGTTTTATCATTTCTGTCTAATTAATAGAAACAAAAGAAGTAAATTGGATACTGACAAGTGTATTGTGTATTATATTTATGATTGCATCACCAGTTCATGTAATAAATAACATGTTAAAAATTTAAACCCTTATTATTATATCACTATCATATCATTTCATAGTAGACATAGTAAAGACCAAACACACAATATAATTATACTATTGCATCTTCAAATCCGAACATAGAGATACTGCATAAAAGAGTCACCACCCATTCATTTAGTGATTAGTAATGATAAATCGAAATTGAAAATAAGGATTTCTTGTTTTTTTTTAAGGCAAAACAACACAAGAACAAAGGCTTCCTGTGGCTATGTGCTTCAGAAACAAAACTGACGCAATATAATAAACGAAAACGAGCAAAACCCTTCTAACGCTTGTTTAACCAAATTGATCAAAATTAATGAGCTATACGTTACTGAAATGATTTATTTTGTACCTTACGAATAACAGTCGGCCATCTTGTTGGCTAGCGTTATCCGAAATTCTACTATTTATTATATAGTTCGCCAGCGACTAAATTCTTATGAATTATGTCTACTGACAAACAACAGTCAGGACAAAAGGAAACCTCCACAAAGCGCACGGATTCCGAGGAATGTAGTGAATGAACTCCTGTGTTAGATGCCCCACACTGGAAAGCGCAAATAAGCCTGTAATTATCCCACTAGATAAGAGAACATGTTATTTAACAGAACACACAAATCAAAATTATACCTTCTATAAACAATCTAGTGATTTTAGATATTATTTCTTCTTCCAAAGCTGCAATCGTCCGCTACCACATTTTCACTTCATTCATTTGTTCATCACCCTCACCAACACAAACAACCACGAACTACACACAGACTCAGATAAAATTTGAACTTACTGATTCTTAAATATATGATATTACATTAATGCTTATCACTAATTTTAAACTAAAAAGGGTATATTTAAGGAAATCAACTAGTATTTACTAAGGATTAATTGTTACAATAGTTCACAATGCACAACCACTTTCCGACATGTTTTTAAAAAGAACCGGTGTGTTGCCAACTATATGCAATACAATTCATCACAGCAGGGCGATGTGATTTATTGCGCGAACTTACAAATTTTAAATTACTTCAGCCTTTTTTTCAGATACTTAAACAACCCGAAGTTGAACCATAGACTAGACAAAGTTGAACTGTCAAATTCGATGAAATTAACCTTAGAAAATTACACTATTTTTATCAAAAAACGTCAGAATGCGTTATTTGAAATTGAGTTATACGTCACAGTCATAAAGATTATTGATATAAATTATTTACAAATAGTAGCCCAACATAAAAATAATATACATGTGAATATACAATATATTTCAGCGTGTAATAAAATAACTGCATTTATTTTGTTTCACACGTAGAGTTACACTAGTAATCAAAATGGGTAAACGACAACATCAAAAGGACAAAATGTATGTATTATCCAACATTTACTGCCGCTCACTTTTTCAGAAACCTCTGAGCCTCTGAGGTTTCTGAACACTAATTCACAAACATATATTAAACCCGAAAATATTTCCTAGGTACTTAACGTACACAGAGTGGACCACTCTGTACGGGGGCAAGCGTTCAGGCACGGCCGTGGAAGAAGACACGTCGTTCAAGAGACTCCCGTTTGACCACTGTTGTCTGTGCCTGCAACCGTTCGAGGACCCCTACTGCGATGCTGACGGCAACGTGTTTGAGCTGCAAGCATTCCTGGAGTTTGTGAAGAAATTTAAAATTAACCCAGTAACAGGAAAGGTATGGAATTGCAATTGTGCCTTATTCATGTAGTATTGTGTCGGTCGGCTATAAGGGTATACAGTATTCTTTGTTTCAAATACTTTTTGCTATGTTACAAGTTACAACCAATTTCACCAAGAATCTTATTTTCCTTTGCTGCGGCTATGTTTACTGATAATAGCCCAAATGACAATAGGTCGCATTTTACAGTTAAATCTGCTAGCGAGGCAGGTATGTGAGAATTTACCAATTTGCCACTAGTTTGTACCACAATAACTTCTAGCTTATATGAAATGTATATTATAACTCTTATTTATTTATTTCCAGAAAGCAGATATAAAATCATTAATTAAACTAAACTTCTTCAAAAACGCACAAGATGACTACCACTGTCCTGTGTTATTCAAAAACTTCACAAAAAATTCACACATTGTGGCAATCAGAACAACAGGGAATGTGTTCTCATACGAAGCCGTCGAGCAGCTCAACATCAAGGGAAAGAACTGGAAGGACTTGGTCAATGACACACCATTTGTTCGGGCAGACATTATTACTATACAAGATCCTAGTCATCTGGGAAAGTTTAATATTTCGACATTCCATCATGTGAAGAATAATCTTAGGGTTGAGACAGAAGGTAACTGACGAATTCTACAACAGTACAGTAAATAATAAATAACTAAATAAACATTTATGGTCAATCTTACATTAATCAACCTATTCCCAAACTTATATTATAGGTACTAAGTGACGATATACATACTTGTGTAGATAAATAGGTACATATACATAGTAAACATCCCAGTATCAGGAATAAATATTGGGGACTGGGATTTGACCCCGGACCTCCAGCTTCGTAGTCAAGGTCACTACCAACTAGGCTAAAGCATTTAACTATAAATGAATAAATCTAGTATTTTATTTTATTTGCCTGTATGAGTGTCCCACTGCAGGGCAAAGGCTTTTCCCCATTAATGCCATGGCTGTGCATTTTCCTCAAATATAGCATAATTTATTGAATCCAACAAGAGGCATTTTCCAATATCTCCTGAGACATACTCACTTATAACTCCATTCAGTACCTCTGATGAACGATACTCATCTCAAATGTACGTATTGCTTTTAGTTTCAATTTGTATGGCAAAAAATAATTATAACCTAAGCCCACCAGAGGTGGTGCTCACGTTGCCATACATATTGAGACTAAACACAAACGCTTTAGTTTGTGTTTTGTTTCCAAAATACTTATACAAGTTTAGTTCATTTATTTTCGGCGGAATAGCGCATGTGTATACCGAAAATTAGTGATTTGCTACAAAAGCTCATCAAAATCAAAATCAAACATTTATTCTGCAAATAGGCCACAAGGGCACTTTTACATGTCAAAATATTAATTTATAATATAAGAAAGTCTGACTATAAGAATACAATTTTAATGTCAGAATATTAATTTACAGTTCAAGAAAGAATAATAATTTGAGATTACAAATATAACAAAATTAATGTCATACAGACAGTGAAAATAAACTTGTAAAGTTATCTATTATGAATATTACAACATCAGTAAAGTTAGAGATGTATAAGGTCTCAGTCTGATTAAACAAAGAGTATAATGAATTCATATAATATCCCAGAGATGTACATGGTCTCTGAGTGTCCAAATACAATTAATAGTTACTATTCTAACGTCCTTAAAGATATACATGGTCTCAGAGCGTCAAAATTAAGACTAATATAATATTGTTAGAGATGTATATGGTCTCTAAGAGTCACTGATAATAGGGACAAATCCAGAACAGGATGATGTCTCTCGTCAATCCCCTATAAAAAGACACTGGTATTAGTATCATTAATCTTCATTTCATTGTTTGCAGAGGAAATTGCACTTAGAAAGGATCCACATGCAAGACTCAAAACTGTTTCTGCTGAGACTAAAGACATTCTGAATGAATTGGAGAGGGATTATAAAGCTCCTGAAGTGAAGGAAACCAAAAAGGAGGTACATCTTTTTCCACATCCTCATATTTGATGGATGAATGTATTGGAATAAGTATGCTAACACTTATTACAATGCATTTCCAACCCTTGGCCATGAAACGCAAACTTAACCCTAGAAATCCCAATGATGTGTCACAACAAAGTCATAATTTGGGATTTAGTTTCATGCGTTCTACACATAATTTGTCACTAACAAACTAGAGACAGCTATAAGATGGAAAGAGAGCAATCATTCAATTCGTTCGCTTTTTAAGGTGGTTGTCTTGACAATTCTATAGGTATGTTTATTTATAATGGCAAACAAACAACTGATACTGTGGAAAGAGTGTTATTTTGTAATGTACATACCTACTTATGTCTGAATAAAAGGCATATATAATTTTTATTAATAATTATTTCGAATTGTGAGATCTTCGAGAAGACACTATGGTTGCCATATGGTAAACAGATGACAACCTTCTTATTGATCTTTTTTTATCCTTTAAAAGCGCCGTTGCTGAGCGTAGGGCCTTTGATTACCATAATTCCTGTATTCGACCTTCGTCTTGCCATTAAATAAATGAAATAAATGAACTTTATTCTGCAAGTAGGCCGCAAAGGCACTTTTACAAGTCAAAAACTACTAGCGTTTCTCATGAGACCACTGCCGAGAAGAAACGCCGAAAGAAACTCGACAGTCAGTCATTTTCTCCAAAATATGCTTATTACAATGATACTACTTAACCTACTTAAGTAAATGTAAGTGGTAAACAACAAAAGAGAATTGAAAGAAAAACGAGGAAAAAATAACAATAGGTATTTACAATGTGTAGTTGCACAAGAAAACAAAACATGTCGAATCGTTTGATTTGCTTTCCTGCAAAAAATGTGTCAACTAGATACAATTAAAATATTAGACTTTACGCTATTTAGGTATTTGGTTTGGGCCATGCATTTCTGTCTGTTAGATAGTCCTCAACCCTATAATAAGCCTTTGACATTAATGTTTTTTTAGGTAATTTTTTAAGAGCTGGAAAGGGTAAATTCAAAATTTCATCGGGCAACTTATTATAAAAACGGACACATTGACCTACAAAACACTTGTAAACTTTACGGACACGAAACTTGTTAGTGGCAATTTTATTTTTATTCCTGGTACTTATTAAAATTATGGATATCAGAATTTTTACAGAATGATTCTCGATTCTTTATGACATAAATTGACCCTTCTATGTCCGTAATTTACTTTTATTTCGGGCCAGGTGGCGGACAAATTCAATGCCGCCCACTATTCCACCGGCATGGTTGCCGCCAGCTTCACATCCACGGCCATGGTGCCGGAGACGGTGCACGAGGCCGCCATTATAGCCGAAGACGACGTCAAGTACGACAGGGTCAAGAAGAAAGGTATGTCACTATAGTGTGTTATAAATAACAAGGTTATTTTACGTTGGGTACCGGGGCATGCAGGCGTCGAAGGAAATGAAAAAGCCGACGAGCTTGCACGAGCAGGGGCGAAGGGGGCGCTTTGCGGACCAGAACCGTTCTGCGGCATCCCCAAAAGCCTGACCAAGCTCACCCTGAAGACCTACTGTTTTTATAAAACCATTCAGGCTTGGAGATCAATCCCAGGTCTGAACCATTCCAAGCAGTGGCGGATTTACCACTAGGCTGAGTAGGCTGGAGCCTAGGGCGGCAGATTTTAGGGGGCGGCAAATTTGCCCCGATTTTTTTTTGCCGTACAAAAAAAAACTATATGTTACTATGTCCGCTCACACAATTCAATCAACGTGTAATATCTTTCACCACTTAAATATGTTTTGTACCGTAAATTGTGGTTCCTTTGCTCCCCATTGGATAATTATGCCCCAACTGTTTATTTGGTTTTATAGTGTTATAACCAAAAGTAATATATTCCCATTTGATAGAAAATATGTTTAAAATGTACCTTGTCTGTTCTTAACTCTGTAAAACAGCAATTGTAGTACATACGCAAAATTTGTATGGAGCAGAATATTTGACAACGGGGTAAAATGGCTAGTTTTGAAACATTTTTCATTCTGGAGCACAGTTACCCAAACATTGGCTTACGCTTGTAGGTTGTAGGTAGGATTCAAAGTGTTTAAATTGACTTTAAAACATAATTTTGATGCCTAGTAAGTGTTATAACAGGATCCATATGGTCATTCTACTACCAAGTTTTTACGAGCCCCAATGCAAAATAGCTCGTCTAGTCGCAATTCTGCATGCGTATTTTTTTTCAAAAACTAGTATTTCTACCCGAATCGACTTTGATGATTAATGGAATACACTAGACGCAATGTCACTAAAGCTAGCTTAGTTTTGAGTTGTACAAAGTGTACATCTCGTTATTTATTTTAAAATAATTTAATTATAAATATTACATCTCACACGCAAATAATTACGTCTGCTTCATATTTAAGGCAAAATAGGTCGTCTATTTAAAATAAAACCTGTTTACCAGGGTTCGTAATATAAAATATTATTTTCAAATTGAATACGGAATATTCTCTGTCATGTAAAATGACAAACCACTATATAAAAGGGCAAATTCAGCCTAATTTTTTATTACTCCAAATCGTTTTTCTATCGAGATGGCACGAGGTAAGCCAGTGACTGAAGAAGTGCGGAAAATTATAATCTCCAGTAACAATAAAGGCAAATCTACGTACCAAATTGCCAAGGACCTTTCTATGCCAAGGTCTACAATCCAAACTATCATCGAGCATCATCGAAAACACGACAAAATTTCTTGTTTAAAGAAATCCGGCCGCCCACGAATTACTACTAAAGCAGAAAACAGGATTCTGAGGAAGATCATCAAGAAAAATCGTCGTCCAAGAGCTGGAGAACTTACGGTACTATGGCGTGACGCAATTAAAAAAAACATTTCAGTGGATACTTGCAAGAGAGTGATGAAGAGGATGGGCTACGGTTTTTACACTGCTAAAGAGAAACCGTTACTTACACAACGGCAGAAAACTAACAGGTTGAAATTCGCCAAAAAGTACAGAAATTGGACCGTCGATCAGTGGCGTAAAATTATATGGAGTGACGAATCTAAATTTGAAGTCACAGTAGGCGATGAACGAAGTAAAGTCATTCGCGAAAAAGGAGAGGCATTTCAAAAAGATTGTCTTAAGCGTAAGGTAAAGTTTCCAGCTTCCTTAATGATTTGGGGCTGCATGTCGGCACAGGGTGTCGGCTGTCTGCAATTTATAGATGGAACCGTCAATGCCGAAAAATACAAAAGCATCTTACAAGAGAGTTTGCTGCCGTCTATACGTAAGTTAAAGTATAAAAATGCGTATACTTTTCAACAAGATGGTGCCTCATGCCATACCGCTAAAGCAACGATGGCGTGGCTGAAAAAGAAAAAAATACCTACCATGTCGTGGCCATCCAGCAGCCCGGACTTGTCTCCCATAGAAACGTTGTGGTGGAAAATGAAGAAGAAGTTGCGAAAGGACCCGTCCAGATCAAAAGCTGATCTTAAAGAGAAACTTACCTGTGTTTGGAATGAAACAACCCCGGAAGAGTGTCGACAGCTGGTAGATACAATGCCGCTCAGAATTAAAGCCGTTTTAGATGCAAAAGGAGACGCCACCAAGTGGTAGACGTTCTAATCTGCGTCGGTAACACTAAAGACGAACTTTTTTGCATTTTAGTACAATTGGTGAAACAATGTTTTTTTTATTACCAAGGAAAGTTCGTTTTTTTTTTCATTGAATAAATAAAATACGATTTATAACTTATACTGTTTTTATATTGCTAATTCTTCCAAACACCTTCGTCCCCCAGAATTTTTAGGTTAACGTTAGTTTAGTACATTTTTTTCCTACCAGACGTACTCATTTGCATTGGGGCTCGTAATACCTATGCCTATAAAAATCTACATACCGCATTATGATAAATTTTAAAATAATTCAGTAGTTAATTTAAATTTTTGGAGGCGTGTTTAGAGCAAAGAAGCGTCGTTTTACGATCTTCATAGTGTGTCTGTAATTTTAAGCATACATTACCACACCTTATAAGTAATATGTAAGAGTAATTGTAGGTGAACTAAAAAGAAAAAACCAGCCAAGTGTGTGTCGAACCACGCACAATGAAGGGTTCCGTACCAACACCTACTAGTCCACATTTAAAACCACTATCCAATACATTGAACCTAAAAAAATCGTATCTTCATAGGGAACTCACGGCACTTACGACCTTTAGTTTGGGCAAGTCAGTTTTTAAGTGAAAACTCAAAAACCGTAAAAGCTATTTTGTTCAAACCAAAAATCTTTGAAAGCATTTATTAATGCACACCACCTCAATTTTTTTCAGTATTTTAAACTTCATAGTTTGGAAATTCTTTATTAAGATTTTTTTTTCTTTTTAGTTCTTTTATCCACTGCAGACATGTTTTTAAATTTTAATTATTATTTTATTTCGCAATATTTGATTTTCATTTTAAAGTATCGTTTCCGTAAAATCATGTTTTAAATTTTTGGTCAGAACACAAAATATAGATAAATAGTCCGCCATATTGTTTTCATTGCGACGTTACATCCTATGTAACAAAGAATCTCACATACATACAGACATGAACCCTGCAAACATTACACTCCTTTTTTTGGGCAGTCGTGTAAAAATAATGTGAAATTACGAAAAAATATTTTTAATTTTGGAAGATACGACCTTTTTAGATTCAATGTATTGGATAGTGGTTATAAATGTAGACTAGTAGGTGTTGGTACGGAACCCTTCATTGTGAAAGAAAGAAAAATGGTTTATTCTATAAAAGACACAAAACGAGACTTTATACAGCCATATGTCCTACAACTATGCACAACTGCGCGTGTGTTCCGACACGCACTTGGCCGGTTTTTTTTATTCAATGTATTAGCAAGTGGTTTTAAATGTGGACTAGTAGGTGTCGGTACGGAACCCTTCATTGTCCGTGATCCGAAACGCATTTGACCAGTTTATTTTTTATTTTTCAGTATCTCAATTTTATTTTTGAATTTATTTTCTGTCCGAAACCGGGCGAAAAATGACCGCATTTTTCACATTTTATCGATTTTCGAAAAAGACGATTTTTAGTCGAGCAGAAAAGTACATCTTCTGAATAACCCATCAGTGATCGGCATGGCACCTCCAATATTTTTTTAAATATATCGCAGTCATTTCTAGGCCTTTTTTTCGGTATCGGAAATAAGTCATTTTTGAAATATGTTTTTTTCTGACTGAAATCGGGCGACAGATGACCGCATTGCTCACTTATTAATGATTTTTCAAAAATGTTTTCGAGATTTCAATTTTTTTTTTCTGTTTTGAAGCCTTCGTCGAGACGAGTTTTTGACACCCCATTCAGCCACTTACTGCCAAAACTCACAACACCAGGGCGATGTTCCGCTTTCACTGAAAATGGGACTTGAGGGCCTACTTCGAACTTCGAAATCTGAACTTCGTATCGTGCCGTCCCTTTCACTCATATAGTGAAAGGGACGAGAATGAAAGGGACGACACGTTACGAAGTTCGGATTTCGAAGTTCGGAGTAGGCCCTTTGATACCAAAGCGGCAAAAACTAGGGTATCGAATTGTAGTAGAGGTCAATAGGGGCGGCAAAATTTGAATAGACTAGTGGCGGCAAAAGTGTAAATCCGCCACTGATTCCAAGGCACTAATCAAGGCCTTTAGCAAAAAGGCGTCATCGGATGCCTTATTGCTAAGCAGGAACCGACTGCGCATTCTGGTAAGGGTGCTTACAGGGCATTGTTGCCTAAACAAGCACATGCATACGATAGGCTTGAGTGACACAAGGCGGTGCAGACTCTGCTTTGAAGCGGAGGAGACGCCTGCACACATCCTAACCGAATGCCCTAGCCTAATGCGCAGTCGTAGCTCATTGCTGGGCAAGCACATCATGCGCCCGGATGAGATTAAGTGTCTCGAGTACAGAAAAATCCTGCGATTCTTTGAGTTTGTAGGACTTGACCGAGAATTGTAGTATGTGGCGATCACAATAGATCAGAAATGGTCGCAGTGATACGAGGGCTGGAAAGCCCGGGAATACCCACAACACCTAAATAAAAAAAAAGTGTGTTATTATAGTGAAAGGGACAGCACGATACGAAGTTCGGAGTATAGGCCCTGTCTCGATATTACTAGTAAAATATGGGGCCTGTTGCATAACTTATTTTTTCCTCTGAGCAGGCTATGTGCGGCTGCTTACAAACTACGGGCCGCTAAACTTCGAGTTGTATTGTGACGTCACGCCGAAGGCTTGCGACAACTTCATCAAGCTGTGTAACAGCGGGTACTACAACGGGACCAAGTTCCATAGATCCATAAGGAACTTTATGGTAAGTAACGTTTTAACGTCGTAATGTCACTTAGCGGACAGGTTAGCTCTTATTGGGCCAGGTAAAGTGCTATTTTGATTGAGCCGAGGTAACGGCCAGTCTACCGGAATAAATAATAATAAAAAGAACAATATCTACATAACAATAACATGTGGACTGTAATTACCGGGCTGGGTAGATACCCAGCCCAGTAGATCCGGTTCGCTTTGATCTGTCATCTGACGGATCAAAGCGAATGTCTAGTCCATGCCAATATATTTAAAAACAAAATTAAACTTAAAATACCTATTATCCAGTCCAAGGAGCGTTTGTTGCCCAGCGGCGCCCATATACCGCGTGCGGCATGCGAGGTTAAGCAACATCGGCCTGAGTCAACTCTTGGATGTGTGACCATTTCGAGGGGTATTTAACCGAGCGCTCCCGTGCTTTGCAAGGCAGGTTAAGCCGTTAATCCCGGCTGCTGTCTATGACAGCAGTGATTAAGCCAAGTTAGAGGCCTTTGGGCGGCTTGAGAACTTCTATTAGTCAAGATGCCCACTTGACAAGCTTAATCCCTATAAGGTCTGTATTCCCTTTATATGGTAGTCGATTCCGTAAAAAGTAGTCCTACGCCAAACCTTGGTATTAAGTAGCGGACTCTGGACATCCTTCCTGCACTGGGACTGGGATAACGCTAGGCGGATAATGATGACTTATTACCCAGTTACATCATCATCATCATCAGCCTAAAGACGTCCACTCCTGGACACAGGCCTCCCCAGAATGCCCCAACGATCGGTCAGGGCCGTCTTTCCCACTGGGCACTAAGGGCACTTGCCCAGGGCCCCGCGATCGATAGGGGCCCACTACTTACTGCCAGATCACCAAACGATAACCAACATTTAGTGATCTGTCAAGGGCATAGAGGCCCCATTAACCTAGTGTGCCCAGGGCTTCCAATTGGTTAAAGTCGGCCTTGCGATCGCTCGTGGGCATGGACATCCAGCTGACCACCGCGACCTTAACCAGGTCATCAGCCCACCTTATCCAGTTTACTTCTCAAATGTATGGATTTTGTACGTCTATGATAATATCTGAAAGTGAATAGGGATTTGGATCAAAATTTTACTACTCCATAAGACTACTCTAAAGGAAACAAGGCAAAAAAATATTCCAAATGTTGAAAATCCTATTCAAATAAGTATCTCAAGAAATAACGAAGCTACAACCGTTTTAATGTTGCTGATTAGAGAGAGAAAGCTCGACAGATCAGTGACGTCATTAACCACGAGTGCCATAGTAAATGACGATCGTTCCGATACAAAGGTGCGTTTTGCTGAAAAGGGACAGAGTATGCCCCCTCTTAAAACTTTATAGACTTATAATTTGACGACCGGTTTAGCCTAGTGGGTAGTGCACCTGCCTGTGAAGCTGACGGTCCTGGGTTCGAATCCCGGTCAGGACAAATGTTTGTGTGATGAACACGAATATTTGTTTCTCAGTCTTGGATGTTTTCTATGTATTTAAGTATTTATATCTATTAAATATATCGTCGTCTAGTACCCATAACACAAGCCTTCTTGAGCTCACTGTGGGGCTAGTTCGATTTGTGTAAGATTGTCCTCTAATATTTATTTATTTATTTATAATTATGTAATTATTAATTATTTTGAGTTACTTTTTTCGCCATTTTATTAAGAATTTGATCCCTTTTCGAGAAAATTGGACCTTACTGATTTTCTTATTTGTTGTCAACGTCGCTGTTCCACAGATACAAGGCGGCGACCCTACCGGCACGGGTCTCGGCGGGGAGTCGACCTGGAAGAAGCCGTTCGAGGACGAGATCCGACCCAACCTGCACCACACCGGCCGCGGGGTGCTGGCCATGGCCAACTCGGGGCCCAACTCCAATGGCTCACAGTTGTAAGTCAGCGTTTCGACGACTCCAAGTGAATCTATCTCATTAGATCCATTCAGTTGATCCACTGTGTATCTAATGAGATTTTTTTTACCGCTAGATACATTGCAATTCATAATGGGAAGTCAACCAAATTAAAAAAAACCGGCCAAGTGCGAGTCGGACTCGCGCACGAAGGCTCCCGTACCATTTCTATAAAAATCACGTTTTGTATGGGAGCCCCCTTAAATATTTATTTTATTCTGTTTTTTAATTTGCTTGGCTTGGAGCCGTCAAGCGAGGCGGGACATAGCCATGCCTAGTACCGGTTGTACACTCTCGTGCGAGTGCGCTCGGGCGAGAAGCTTAGCAGTGCAACCGTGTACACTCTCTCTTAGTTCAGTAGCAGTTGTGAACTGCGAGAAGATGCACTAAATCCAGATTTCCGGATGTCCATCCCCTCTACAAGTCGCATTTCTCAACCGATTCCCGTGACTTTTTGTGAGCAGATTCGATAGTTAAAAAGTTTTTTTGTCAAGTCGGTTTTTGGTTTTTTTCAATATGTAGGAGCCATGGGGTTTAAAAACGTAAATCATTTATTATATTTGTATAATTAATTCCAGCTTCATAACATTCCGGTCGTGCAAGCAGCTAGACGGCAAACACACGATATTCGGCAAGCTTGTCGGCGGAGTCGACACTTTGAACACTATGGAGCAGATCGGAGTCGACAATAAGGACCGGCCCATACACGACATCGTGGTGGAAGCGGCGCAGGTCTTTGTGGATCCGTTCGCTGAGGCTGAGGAACAGGTAAAGGAAATGCGACCTTATTGTAAGGCGAAAAGGTCTATAATGTCATGGCTGAGATACGCGTCATACTCGTGATCGGGTGCTGTTTGTGGAGTCCGGTCTGTTCATGCTTGCTAGGACATAGTGACTACGTTAATACTAGTGTCTTTTTATAGGGGATTGACGAAAGCCATCATCCTGTTGTGGATTCGTTTTTATTATCAGTGACTTAGAGACCATATACATCTCTAACAATATTAAATTAATTTTAATTTTGATGCTCAGAGACCATGTACATCTCTGAGATAATATATTAATTTCATTATACTCCTTGTTTAATCTTGAGACCTTATACATCTCTAACTTTACTGATGTTGTAATATTTGTAATGGAGAACTTTGTAAGTTTATCTTCACTGTATGACATTAATTGTGTTATAATTGTAAACTCGAAATTATTATTCCTTCTTGAACTGTAAATTAATATTTTGACATGAAAAATGTATTACATTATAGTCAGTCCATCTGAAATTGTAAATTAATATTTTGACATGTAAAAGTGCCCTTGTGGCCTATTTGCAGAATAAATGTGTGATTTTGATTTTGATCGTGCAGATCGGAGTGGACAATAAGGACCAGCCCAGCGATAATATCGTGATAACATTAATTATTTTCCTGAAAGTGTACGATATCATTCCACAAGCTATAAGTAGTAAATAGGGATGTTGACACCAAATAAGAAAATCAATAACTTCAAATTTTCTTGAAAAAGTATCTAATTCTCAAACAAATAGGGAAAAAAGTAACTCAAAAGAATAAATCATCACTACATAGTATAAAACAAAGTCGCTTTCTCTGTCCCTATATCCCTATGTATGCTTAAATCTTTAAAACTAGGCAACGGATTTTGATGCGGTTTTTTTTAATAGATAAGAGTGACTCAAGGGGAAGGTTTATATGTATAATACATGCATCAGCATTGCACCCGTACGAAGCCGGGGCGGGTCGCTAGTAATTATATAATTACAAGTCTTCAAAGTTTTAAGTGGGGGCATGTTCTGTCCCTTTTTCGTAAAACGCACCTCATTATTGAACGATCTTTATTTACTATGGGGGTTTAGGTCAGTGACGTCACTGATTTGTACCGCTTTCTCACTCTAATTAAAACATTCTAATGGTCGTAGCTTCGTTATTTTCTGAGATATTTTAATGGGATTTTCACCATTTGCCATAGTTTTATATTATTCTTTCTTTTGGATAATAATTTGCATACTAATAAATTGTGAGTCCTACATCCCTATTTCGGAAACTTGTTAATCATCAATTCCTATTTCAACAGCTTATGGAGGAGAGAGCAGCAGAGTTAAAGAAACAAGCTGAAGAGTCAGGGCCAGGCGTGAAACCAAAAAAGGCCTCCACACAGCCTCTGAAAGTATTCCGGAGTGGTGTGGGCAAATATCTAAATCTTGAACCTTCTAGCAGCAAGGCCAGCAAACCTGATGAAATATCAGCCAAGAAACCCAAGAAAGAGGGAAATTACAAATTTGGAAGCTTTGATGCTTGGTAGTAGGTACTGAAAATGGAGTTGGTTGCAAAGATGTCCTCACTATTGCTTCACTATAGAGTATAGTGTATGAAAAACAAACAATAAAATTGTAATAATAACAGAAATTTTGTTAGCGAATTGAGTTGATATAAATTCATGATCATATAAGATAAATTTTATAATTCTAAAATTCATGCTTATTTTATCCGTGCTGAAAATTAACAAAACGGTAGCCGCCATTACCTGTCGCCATTACGAATGTCAAGAAGTGTGACGTCATCCGGCACTAATGCCGGATGAAAACAATGGGCGATGATGGCACAGCATACATAAAAAATATATCTTTCTCCCTTTAACGCATAACTGCCTCCTGTACGTCGCGTATAATTCTCTTTCTACGTAGCCCATTGTGTGAATCCGACTTAACGGCTCTGTGTTTGACACTTGTGACAAACGACACTAGTGATGCAGCCAATCAAAATCACAAGAGAGATAATCGATTTGAATCGATCGACATAAGAAAAAACAATAATAACGTAGCAACAATCTAACGTAAAATATTTGAATTAACAATAATACAATTACTACTCGTTTTAGGGGATATTGAAACTGCAAATTTCAATCTTATTGTATTAAAATTCATTGGTTCCATAAAATGGAAAAAATTCCACGCGGTAATTTAAATATGTATGGATTCATCTAGGCTACTTTTAAAAAAAGCGTGTAAGACCCTATTATAGGTCACCAATAGGTTCCTGCACAGTGCGGGTGCGGTGTGCATGTGTGGCGTTAAAGTTAAAGCTCAATGAAGTGCCCACTTTGCTTGCTCCGTCCCCTGTTCACATCATACAATTACAGTACATAAAAACTCAATTTTCATTGTATATTTTTTGAATACATTAGTAAAGCAACTTTGGCACTTAAATGATTGTTGTCTGATGTGTTCTGAAATGTTTAATTAACCTGCTGTCCTGACCGTGACCTGGTGTCATTATATTATTATAAAATGTAAATAATTGTAAAATAAAACAAATTATAATTTTGTTTGTTTTTATTTTTATAACTCATATAATTTAAGCATAATTAAGTACTTTCATTCATATAATATCAATAATGACTTATTTAATAGATTACAAATTATAATTTTCAGTAACTTGCATAATATTCTTAAAATTTAACATAATACAATATGTGCATTCATTCTAATACCACTAACAAGTAAATGTTTTATAGTAAATTGAGTCAATATATTTGGCTTCAATGATACAAAACTATAATAATTACTTATAAAATAAGGCATACAATACTCTTCATCAATTATTTTTCTTGTTTTAAACTGACACACCTTTAGCTCTTTTGTCTGAGCTTAAAAACAAATTGTTTTAAAATTGTTTCATTTAAGTCTGGGTGAATACTTTGTTTTTATATACAACACCAGTGGGAAACAAGCTTACGGTCCACCTGATGTTAAGCGGCCACCGCAGCCTATAGACGCCCGCAACTCCAAAGGAGTCCACGTATGCATTGCCAACCCTTTACAAAATTTGAGGATGCACTGTGTTGACAACAGAAGGGACAAATTTAGGTCCATCACTCTCAACACAGTGCATCCTCGGGAGCTCTGGCAACCTTGCTCACCTCCACGAACACAACACTACATAATACTTGTATAATATAATGTTATTATGGCTGTGCTCTTCTGCAAGGTGGTGGTACTGTTGGGCTGCTCTAAATTTGAGCAAGGTGACATTTTGCTGTGCCCTACCTCTCTCTAAATACTGTTATTATAGGATTAATTTACGATAACATGCTACCAACTGTAACTGACCAACTGACTGTAACATGTAGTTTAATAAATCCACAGGAAACATGTCACCCATAAACACAAGTAGAATCACAATTTCTATTACTTGTTTTCTGTGGGAAGCTCTAAGTGTTCTCTCACTTATACATATTTACAGGCAAACATTCAATATAGAACTTTGATTCAAAGTGTATAAAAACCATGCATTACCACTTAAATGGTAGATTGTCATTTTGAAAATTAAGTCAAGTATTAACTGAGAAAGGATAACACACTAAGATATTCACCAATAGGGATCCATTTTCAAGACAAATTTGTTCCAATGCTCAAAATGATAAGACAATATAGCTTGAACATATTAGGTGAGAGTACTCGTTTAATTGTAGTTAGTTCGTCGCCGTCCAGTCCTCTGCTTGTCAAATCTCATTTCCATCTCCTCCAGGACCTTAGGAGTGTATCGGACTACCAATTTCACAGAGCCAACGGCCTGTTTCAACAGCTCTACAGCTTTCTCGTGGTTCTCACCTTCCACAGACACGCCATTGACAGAAAGCAGCTGGTCTCCTCTTTTCAGTCCTCCATGTCGATCAGCTACACCCCCAGGAATGATCCTGGAGATATAAATAGGAGAATTTTGCTCCTTACCCCCCATGACGTTAAAGCCTAAGCCTTCCTCGGTTTTCGGGAGTTCGACAACTCTGGGATGAGCATGGCCTTCGGCCGCTGCGAACGCAGCCACCGTCGCCTTTGCAGTAGCAGACGCTCTGATGTCTGCCGATCCTTGGATGTCCACAGTCTCGTAGACGTGCTCGTACACCTCTCGCACAGCGTTCAGGAAATCACTTTGCAACACTTTCTGTAAAGCAGCGAGTTTCGTACCTGGCACTTCACCACTTTGCTGGAGCTTCTCGAGCAGCTCGATAGCTCTCTTTATGTCCCTAGCTAGGGTCAACTGCTCCCCTGTTGTGCTCATATTGGTTTTATAAGATAGAATTGTTCACAGGACAGATATGAAGAATTTATTTAATTAATCGATACAACTGCGAAACGAAAGATGAGCAAGTCCAGTGTGTACGTTTTGAAACTAATTTAATGGTAATAAAATTGACTTAATGGACGCATTCAAAGTTAGAATTTAAATATAATCTCAGATTAATCACTAGCTTTCTTATAAATGTTGAGGGTATTTATATTACATATGAGTAATTCAATTAAATAAAGCCTTTTGTATCAATTATTTTAAAAGAATATCTATAAAAACAACGTTTACATAGAAATAAGTATAGAATTCGAACGTGTAAGGTGTGACAACTTAGGCTGTTTGAGACAATTACAGGAGTAATAATATTTCCTGGCGACGAAACATGAAACTCAAACGGCTGGGACTTATCACTGACAGCTGTCGGATGACAAATCCAAACAATTCGCTGTTTGCCATATTTAGGTTGTTATTTCTTGCATTTTATTTGCAGTATTCTTAAGTATTATTCAGCTATATAATGATTAATATTATTCACTAGTGGTGCCAAAACAAAAAGCTCAAATAAAATAGTTATAGTGTGAAAGAATTCTGGAAAATACCATGGACGATTTGGGTAAGTTGATTTGCTGTTATCATAACCTGTTTTTCTTGCTCTGGTGTCTTTAATGACGTGTTTTATTTGCAAAATTCTTGGAATTATATATGCAAAAATTTCGTTAGAGCGTTAAATTTCTTAGTGCTTTTCGATTGAAGACTGTATCCATTCCGTTTATGGGCGTGAAAATTAGTTCGCAATTTGCAGTTTTCTTCATGACTACTTTCTATTTAGTCGAGTTTTTAGGTTTTTATCATATGAAGTGTCTTATGTAATGTCTTATATTTATGAGATTGTTTTTTTCCGCCTTCATATGCACAATATTAACACGTCTATGGGACATAATTACATACTCTTTAAATAATAACATTTGTTGTTAGGTAATAAGTGTTAAATATTGAGCGCAATGGCGATTCATCATGGCTAAATACCTATCACACATTGCCAAGACCCTGACTAAGGTTCAATGTTCATGTTATAGTGTAGAACAAAATCAATAGAAGAACTTATTATTGATATTGTCTATGAATAACCTAGAGTTAAATTAAAACTAAACAAAATCTTCATATGAACACTGCACTATTGTAAATAAAAAAAAACATTTATTTGGCAAATAGGCCTCAAGGGCACTTAGACAAGCCAAAATCTATTTATATTGGTTAAAAATAATACAATACTCAAAATATCATTAATTAGCGGCCATACTTGTGTCCAGGTGCCTGAGTGCATAAATGCAGAATAAGATAAAAAAACCAATGGGAAGAAAAAAATTAATAAAATTGAAGTGGCATGGATTAAACCACTATTAGAGGTCAGGGCTGGCGCTGTCTGTGTTGTCAAATGTGAATCTGTACATTTGCACATGTTTATGACTTTATGGGCTTTGTGTAAAGGGGTAAAATGACACTAAACTGCGTGGGTGTTGCGCATAACAGCTAACTATAGACTTTATTACCCCTATCTGTCATTATAGGGTTTTTATTGCCCCCAAATGGTTAAAACTAATTGACGGTCTAACACATTAAGCCATGGCTAACATTGTGTTACCAAAAGGTAATAAAACAGAGTGAGCTGAGTACAGAGTTATTTAGGTTTATTTTATGGCGAAATACACCCCAGGGGCCTATTGCTTAACAATTTATAACTTGGAATAAAAGGGGATGAAAAAAGGTTTCCGCTTGCACTGCGAGTTATTAAGTTTTTGGAATCGTCAATCCCATTTTTTATGAAGCAAACTTTATGTAATTCTGTAACCATTAAGTAGATGTAAGTTATTTATTATTATCGACAGTGTCTCTCTCTCTCTACTCATCCAATTTTCTTACAGTATCAAAATTTTCGCATTGTCTAAATGCATGCTGGCCCTTTTCGTCAACACGTCAGATGCCCCCAGTCACATGATTAATGAGGCAAATACTATCATGCCAAAACGTCTTATCTCTACATGGTTTTCATGGTCACATACGACTTTTTGGGGTTAGGAGGATATCGCAACGGTCCCGCCTCGTAATCGTGTAAAAGCCCGGACTAAAAAGGGTAGGTATACATACTAAGCAAAGGTCGTGAAAACGATTAGCGACCTACTTTAGCTTGTATACGACTTCGTTGTATACTCGTTTTATGACTGAAAGAGAGGGTCGGAATGATTGCTTTATAGTCGTATATAATGAATGTTGTATAGTCGATGCAAATTACATGACGGTTTTATCATGTCTTATTGAGGAGTTCCTATAGGAAAACATCTTGAGGGCTCATCCTCGATCTAATCCCAACAACGTCTAGGTTGTCTAGTTTTCCCTCTATGTAACGGTGGATATGCGGCGTCACTAGGCTCGACAAAATCCGCAACGAGTACATGCAAGGAAGCCTGGGGGTGCACGACATCACCGACAAAATGCACAGGCGAGTCGGCTGTGATGGTATGGTTATGTAAAGATGAAACCATCCGACTACATTGGAAACTTAGCACTACTGTTCACTACGTTGAAAATTCTCGGCAAGCTATATAGGTGTAAAAGAGCAACGAAACTCCGGTTTTTTTCAAAGCTAGAAAGAGAAACAGGATCGATGGGAGGTCTGATGGTGGGCGTTTTCGTAAAACTGAGTAGCCTACGCCAAATCTTAGGTGCCAAAGCGGACTCTGGAGTGCTACCGCGAACCACAAACGAAGTTTTTTCTCTCTGTCGCACTTATGTGCAAACTTGCAAGTGCGACTGAGAGGGAAAATTTCGAATGCCGTTAGCGGTAGCAGCCTTGGGCGACTTTAGAGAGTCCAGACGAGAATAACACGTAACGTAATCTATCGTGTAATTTAGCACGAATTCTGCTTGTAGACGGTTCTGCGAGAACTACATAGGGCCTTCCACGCGCAGAATTTGTGTTAGCATTACACAATAGATTACGTTACGAGTTACACTCGTCTGAACCCGGCTTAGGATGCAGCCTGGAAAACGCTAGGAGGATTTTATCTTATTTTATTGCAAAAAAAGAAAAAGAATGAAATCATTTATTGCTTGCCATGTACAATACGGTCCTAAATATAAATATGTGAGTTACAATGGCAACCCATGTCGGGCTTACAATAATAACTATAGAAAGTTACACAGGTTCCTTCTGTACAGATTCATTTAAATTCTAAAATACTTTTTCAGTTAACCGACTCTTTAATTGGCATTTGAATTGATTTCCGCTTAACATTTTTAGATTAACAGGTAGATGGTTGAATACTGCACGGAACTAGTTCGTATTTAGCTAGAATAGTTCATGTTAATAATGATGTGATTTCTGGTTTTAGAGAGGTATTCGTGGAATTCCCCGTCTATAGCTGTCACCTAATGCCTCGCATGCTGCGCTGACAACGATCACCCTCAAATACCTATCTTCAGCCGTAAATCTGAAGTGACGTAACTATATAAAGGTTTAGGCTTCAGCAGGTCCTTATTGTACAACATGCAACACGTGGCCCTGCCCCTAGTGTTTCTGAAGTTTACATAACAATAAATCTCACTGTCACATCTAGGAAAATTACGGTTTTCAATACAGGTTTAAAAATCGTTTCTTACTATAAAATTCCATTCTACAGTCTAAGACATAAATATATATACGTTCAAACTGAGAGCGTGGATACAAAAGTATTTGTATCTACGCTCTTAGGCCCTTGTCACTAAAGTCATTTTCGTTTATTTATTGTCATTAGAGAGTAGAGTGCGTATAGATATCTTCTATGTCGACTGTCAGTCATTACCGGCCTAAAGTATTTCTGTTTACTGTTTCGAGCGCCAGGTAACCCAAGTAACACAGCCACGTTGAATAAAGTTTGAGTTACAGCACTATATATATACTTATGTAATTATTTATTCTTTTTTCGCCATTTGATTAGGATTTGATTTTTTTTGAGAAAATTCGAACTTTTTGATTTTCGTATTGGGTGTCAACTCAAAATTCCTATTATCTTGTGATGTATGAAGCAGTCCTTCTGTAAGTACCACATATGCTATGCCTCTGGTGAAGGATGGCTCCAATTCTCCCGCGTATATTTAGCACGCATAATTGATTGGTGCCTGACGCTCGTAACAGTAAACAGAAATAGTTTAGGCCGGTAATGACCATGGGTGCGTGCAATGGAATTTATAGTATTCGATTCTTGAATTTCTGTTGAAAACCGTCATTTTCATTTATGCACATTGTTATTTAATATTGTACTCCATGTTTTACAAATAATTTTGCTATCAAGTGACACATACTGCTTTTCACACCGTCTATGAGGAAATGTATATTTTTTGCTCTCAAATGAGGGAAGAAAGGTACAACTTTGATCCTTCTTTCGAGGGCAACAATGACTCCTTTCTGAATGGCAGGTGTGAAATAGTACATGTTGATGCAAGTGCAGATGGTTTGCGAGGCGAGGGACAAGACTCGGGACGAGTGAAAATGATACTTCCGTACGTATATCAACCGACGTTTTTTAATACAGTTGCGAAAAATATCAAAGAAACAAAACTAAATAAAAGAGTAATTAAAAGAGACATAACAAAATCTGTTTACTTGCCATTGGGGGCTTTGCACGTACCTGGTCTGCATCTAGCGTCGTTTACATACATTTTATTAGCAATGGTACAAATCGCACATATCACAAAAATATTATTAAAACAGTACGTCATTACAAAATTAATTCGTAATATTATGAATAACAAAGTCGGTTTGACTTTTAATTAAGCCGTCGTCTCCCGGTGAAAAAAATAAACAATAGCATTCTTTTGTAATGAGCCCTGGGATCCCAGGGACCGGTAGACGGCGGGGTTAGACTTTTTCAACATGCCATGGTTGTCACTGTTACCATTCAGCTAAATCAACAACTATTTTGTGAGAGGTTAATTGCATTCAAACATGAAAAAACAACTATTTTTAATTTTATAATTAATTTAATCACTACATAGTATAAAACATATCCATATGTATGCTTAAATCTTTAAAACTACGCAACGGATTTTGATGCGGTTTTTTTTAATAGACAGAGTGATGTAAGAGGAAGGTTTATTGGTATAATAACATCCATTAAATAGTGCACCCGTGTGAAGCCGGGGCGGGTCGCTAGTTGTAAATAAATGTTTTGGCGAAAAGCGTTCATTCATCCGGCACGGCGGTCTTGCATAATTGTATTCTATTAATTCGAGGTCATGCATAATACTCGTTTCCGGTCATTGGTCTACTCAATCAGGCAACTTTTTAAAAACAGTTTTAGATTTTTTATTTTTGATAACCCTTTAACTTGTCTAATGTGTAATTTTAATGTTTTAAATATAATAGAAGTATAGTTTTAATGTCAAATGCTTTATTACATAAATAAGTAATCTGATTTAACCTAAAACTCTTCGGTTGGCTTGACACAACAGTTTAAAAAAATGGAAAAGTTAAAAGCACTTGTGCGCGAAATCCAACTTTGCGTACGATATACAGCTACATAAAGTACCACTTTTTGAGTAACTGTATTAAAAAGAATATTTGTATTGTATTGCTATTGTAAGTTCAGAACGTCTTCGATGAAACAATCTCCATATCTCTCGGTCTCGGAAGTAGTCAATTATCTGACTAATATCTACTTGAATATAATTCAAATAGAATAAGAACTGTTCTAGAAATTTATCTTGGAATCAAATATTTTTAAGAACTTTTAGTATATAGGTAGTTGGTGAGAAAGCAGTTATAATACGTACTTCCAAGCGTCTTTGCGTTAGCGGAGTCCTTCCAAAAAACGAATTAATTATATAAATTACTTTATCTCACGTGAGTGATAATGACTATAAAAATCAGCTTTATTTATTTACCTTAAAATGATTTTGCGATGAAAGTTTACAAGTTGACTTTGACCCACTTGGCTCCGTTGACGATGCCTTGTTTATATCAATTACTATAATTCGTACTCCCAAACTTCCTTTCAAAATGCATTAAACACTATGAAATATACACGTTTTTAAAAATAACGATTGACAAGAAACTTACCTTCATGCCGATCCTGGCAAGATTCCGCGCGTAGCTACTTAAAGGTTCTTATTTTTAAAACTTAATTATCTCGCAAAGAACAAATTTAGCCCAATTACACACATAAGCACGTACGTCATAAGGATTTTGATCTTGAATGTGTTCACTTTAATGTGTTCACTCATCATTCATTCAATATGGGTCATTTTCTTGCGACTGCGTGATTAACCTTTTGAACCGAATGTGAATAACCTTAACGAAGCGTATAGAATTCCCTACGGTCATTATCACACCCTATGTCCCATTAACCGGCGTATGTCACTAAGGCTCGGTTGCACCAACATACGATCACAGGTCGGTCATCGTCAAATATCGCGCCTGCAGCTGTCATCCCATAGAAACTTGTCAAACTTACCATCAGAATTTAACGAACAGACGGTTTTACAGACGGTTTGGTGCAACCCACCCTAAGAATCGGTCTACAGTTACGTCCTTTTAAAATTGGATAACAGTAGTGTTAATCCCGAACACACCCGTCGGTTCTAATTAAGTAAATTGTGTCGTTGTGCTTCGTTAACTATGCGGTGTCGTAACGCCATGTTGCGTGTGCCGACACGCCTAGCTCATCCGGCCCGAAGGACCATGGGCCTGTTGCACAATTTACATAAATACACGCAGGTATATGGTATCTGTGGTAATGCTGCAGCAAGTTTTGCTTTTGTTAATGCGCCTCGTCAATGTTCAGTAATAAAGAAAAACCTGAGACGAAAATGAAATGTTATAATGTAATAAAACTAGTATGTCGTAGTTCGTAATGTAAACGAGGCTTAAGGGCCCTTATCAGTTAAAAAACGCTCATCCATTTACGCCATTTTCTGTTTGAATTGACACGTATCTTGACATTTTCTCAATGTTACTATCTAGAACAGGATTATTGCAATCTTATTTCATAAACTATAATGTATTTTTTTGGATTTTTCATTAAGAAATATCGTTTCAAACATCACTCCAAATGGACCATTTTCAAGCTAACAACTTGTTTTTTACGCCTAAATTCTACTACACACAATAAAATAAAAAAATGGCTATATTACTATCTAAAACATTACTAAAATCATCATATCCTTTAATAACTCAATTGGTATTATCAATACTTTTGTCATAATTTGAAATCAAAATATTTTAATAAGGCCTCTTAAAGAGGTCATAGTTAGCTATGCATCATTCATAAGGGCCATAGGAATCGGATCCTTTGTTGATCTTTCGTCATGAATACGGATTGTTAATCTGGCCCGTACTTGGGTGGTCATGAACTCGTGTACGTACAGTCGCCATCAGATATATCGGAGCGAACAAGGTGCTCACAAATATCTGAACACGACTCTATTGTTAAGGCGTTAAAGTGCATGTTCAGATATTTTTGAGCACCCTGAAGAGTACAGATATATTTGATGGCGACTGTACCTACTGTTTCATTTGTGTGATCTTGTGTAAAACATTTATAAAATATCGCTCTCAGCAAAATATTTCAACTACTATGCGTCCTATTATTTCCAAAAACATAATTCTTCGGGAATTTACACCCCAGTTAGGAATATTTTGATGTAATTAACGAATATCCTGTCGTTATGGCACATACGATAGCAATTTAGTAAACTTATAACCGCTGCCGGTTCAGTTTATAAACACATGTCGTATAAACTTAAAAGACTTAGTTCTGTGACTCATAAGGTAGCTTCATAACTGACTCATTTATTATGCTAACAAGGTGATCTCATTTGCTCAAAATTATACCAAATTGGAAGAACTTGACTGGAAAGCTGTTATCTATCAAGGTATAGAAAAAGTGTTTAAAAATTCAAATGTTTTAAGAAGTTGTTTGCAACGTGAATGTTTTTCTTCTATTTTTCGCATAGAGGGATTTGCTTAATGTTTTTATTTTAACTTTATGTGTTTCAAATGTGTAACTATTGTTACACATTTGAAACACATGGCTTGTGTCTAGTACTCCTGAAGTAGAGCTCAGTAAGTCACAAGTCACACTCTGCACTTGGCTTTCACGCTGACGTGCAGAAATAATTGATTTATCAAAAGAGTATACGACGAAGCATTTAAACGTCAGCTTAGAATCTTTTTATTGGAAAATTAATTTTATTCTGTAATTGACTTCCTTGAAATGAAATTTGTTTGACATTGGATTTTTAAATCTGGGCACCAGTGCCCCCACCAAGTCGAGCAAAAAAGCGACCCGGCCGTACCATCCTTTTCTCGAAGCAATTATAGTTTTGTTTTTTATTTTGTTTTAAGTATTGTGGCTAATGATATTTAAGCTTTTGACAATGTATTATTAACTCGTATTTTTACTTCTATAAATTATTAAACATTAGTATAATCATTATTTAAATATTTTTGATAAATTTTGTATAACTGAATTTTTTTTTTGTCTTTTCATAAAATTTTGACGATCGTAATATAGATTGACTTAGGATAATTTATATTATATTTTGTAATAAGTAAATCGAAATCTGAGCAATTGCCAGCTAACCAGCACCAGTAACCAGTAGCATGCTCGCCTTTAGGCACTCGCTTGAGCGAGAAAACGAGTAGAATTACTGTGAAAGTACTCGCGGCTCGCCGGCGGTGGGACAAGTGCCTTATGTCCGAGAAGCCGTCGTCTCTCGCATACTGAGCGATGCTGTTTCCATATATTACTACACCTAGCATGCATGACAGCTACGTGTCAAGTGCACGGAAACACGGCATCGCAGCTACGTCATATTTTTCGTGACGTTTCGGGCGATTTGGGTCGTGTTGGAACTCACCCTTCTTCGACAGAATATCCATTCACTTACGACGTTCTATTCTATCCACGTTAACCTACATATTTGTATAGGGAGGGAATCAGGCAGATAACCACGGCTTCGTTTGTCGTCACCGCGGCTTTGCGGCGATACCGCCAGTCTACGCGCGCTTCGCCGTATGTTAACGTTGTTCAACTATGGGAAAAGTCCCCTAGTGCATTTTTTGAGTTTATTTGTGTGTTGTTTTGTTTTTAAAAGTTAATATTGATGAGAAATGAAATTAGGTTCGAATTTAATAGTTGAAAAAGGTTTAGTGATTTAAGAAGTTTGTCTCAGTTGTTTTTAGGAAACAGCGGAAAAGTGCCAATTGCGATATAAAGTAGTTTTTTGCGTCTCACAGTCTATGAAAAGTGTAATAACTATGTTCGAGCTACTAACTTAGACAGCACATTAGGTGACTGTTGGATTTAATATCATATCACGTATGTGGATGTTTTCTTAAGTTTTTTAATCCCTGACGTGACGTCGCAAATAGGTACAGGGAAGTTGTAATAAGTTAGACATTAATCAATTAAAGCAGTACCGTTTCCTAACGAATGAACCTTGGTTTTTTGTTTTTGTTTTATAGGTCGCTTCTTCGAAAGTGTTGTAAGATATATACAATAGTAGGTTTTCTTCTGTTCTTCTCTTGAGGATCACAATCGATTAAAATCTTTTAGTTTTCATCCAATTACACGTAGTCCAACCATATTATTCCAGCGTTGTCTATGTCAACAACGACGTAAAAATGCGTCGAAATGACGAAGTGTGTTTTTATTTTGTATAGTTTTATTTAAAAACATTAATTGTGAGTTGTGAATATGAATCGAGGCAGTTTACAAACTCTGTTTGTATTGATGCCGTGTTTTATTTCACGCTGGCAGCCGAACGAGATTGATTTTGGCCCGAGTTCAAGCACATTGCTCTTGTTGGGTCTAGACTAATAAGTTTAACCTTCTTCATATTCTTAGCATCATTGTTAATTATTAAAACCCTTTACCGCATGACGTAAAAAAAATATTCGTTTAAACTTGAACCTTGATACGATGCAATAAGATCTACAACGATATCTGCCATATATGGCTTCGTATGCGGTAACGGGTTAACACTTTCGCTACCAAGCGCAATTCGTAGCGCTACGGAATTTCCTCTACGTACGGGGAAACGCATGGTATCGGTTACACGTGTGCGTGCAGAGCGTCCGCGGCAGTGAATGTGTTAAATACCCATTTGTTCCACTGCTATGTAAAGAGAGTATTTCTATCATTTTGTTATTTCAGTCGAAATGCATTAGAAGTACAGAGTAAGCGAGGCGAAGCTGTGTATATAAAAAAGACATTTTATTTCTTAACCCTTAAATGCATACTGTAACACGCAGCTTCCATAACAAAGAATTCAAGATTTATTTAAAAGTAAGGAATATTTATGATAATATTGAGATTCATTTCACAAGGAAATATAATAAATTTTCATATTCAATCTTAAAATATTAACGGTTCTATACAAAAAATAAGTATTACATTGGTTTATAAACGAAAAGCCGGTAATTTCATAAATCCGGCGCCATTTTGTTTTTATTATGGTCTACAAACTAGATTTTACAAGTTTAGAAACACTCATGGTCTATTACATTACAGTGGCTAGTTACACTCTTGTACATCCTAAAAAAGTAGACACATCATGCATAGAATATGCGTGCAGGTTTTACAAAAATAAAATGATAGTTTACAAAGTTTACAAAACAATGGTTATACTAATTTATAATTGAAATAAGTTCATATTCAATTTTCAAATTCAGTCAAGCCATATTTTTTATGGACTCGAAAATTACCAAATATCGAGTTTTTGTGGAAAAAGAAAAAATCAAATAAGGTTAAAAAGTATTTGTAATATATGTAGCTGTTATTGAAATATATTATATACTTAAATTTCAAAATAGGAGTTAATCGCGTATACAAATGTTTTCTAATTTATATATGCACAGCATTTAACTGATACGTAATGAAATTCGTGTTAGCAAGAAAATCATCCATCAGTTAAATTTGTTTTTAACTTCTTACTCTACCTACCTAACTTGAACCTACATGGGATAAAGAAAAGAACGTTACCCTATTTTAAACAGCAGAAAATTCCACGGACTCCATTTAGCACGGCATTTCGCGTAAACTCGCAGTTTACTCTACGGGCAACTTTCCCACAGCTTTTAGCATTTCCTTCGCCATTCCAATGTTTTCGTCATAAACGCAGTGTTTTGTGTTTGCACGTTGCTGCGCCCGGCTCAAATATTGACTTCCTTATTAGGGGAACAATAGGGGCCAGGTTAGGAAGACACTCGTACGCGCAATTTGTTCTAATGAACATACTGGAGTTGTGGAGTCGTGCGCTGGCACGTAAGTGGACGTTAAAGTCCATAATTATAGGGAATGCAACGCTAAATGGTATGTTTAATGCTATAGAGTAGGTAACCTCCTCTGACCTCTAACTTCCTTAGGTTCTTTGAAAAACAAGTTCCAAAGTAAGTTTCCGTCATCGTATTCTGGATTCTCTTTTATGGGAGGACGACTGATCTTAAAATATGGGTATTGTTACACACATAACATGGTTACATGAGAGTCGAAAGAGGAAGTCACCTCCGCCCTCGCTAATAAAGTATAGTATTACGATATTTGATGACATGTATACATTTATATTCTGAGGGTCTGGTCTACTGGGGGATCCAGGAGTGACCCACCGTACGGTCGGCTACGCCTCCAGCACAGATACTGCCATTTTTATGCTCTGACTAGTGCCTGGTGCTATGACTCGGCCGTCAGAAGATGGCGATGGCATGACAATACAAACCTGAGGTTTCGTTCCGTCTCTTCCATTGGGAAATTCCTAGAATATTTAACGATTTCATATCATTCCAGTAGCGTCGAAATGTGTACCGAATTTCACAGAACTCTTAAACTGTGATCAAAGCTTCCAGCTTTCTTTCTATTGATTATCGTAAACTGTTAAAGGAATGCGACAGTGCGTGGATTCCCGAATGGCGTAACTAAACAAAAAGTCTTACGATGATAAGACCTTTTGTAATTATGGGTGTGTTAAAGGCGGAAGCGTTGTCAGGCGACTCCCGCGCACCGGACGTCGGTTTCGGTGAGTTTTGGCGGGAACCAAGCACGAAATTAGAATAAATCGACAAATTACTTCCCTAGCGTCATACGTCACTTTGACGTTGCTTATAAAAATGAGCTTTGTGCTACACAGATCAAGGTTGCTTTTAAAAAGATTATAATAAAGCGAAGCAAAGTGTCAAGAAGGTTATAAGGAGACTTGCGGCAAGAGATCGTGTGATTGATCACCCTTTCACGCGCCTTCAAAGGGCCACGGGAATCTTTAAAATTTACCAACGAGACTGATTACTTTATTGCTCGTCTAACGGTTGTAATTCATTCTCAAGTGCGTGGTAACACTATATGTAAATTAACTTTGGTTTACATAAATGATGATATAGCCATTACATTAGTCGTAATTTATGTAAGAGTACGGTTTTAAATATGACGCAGTGTGCAATGCTGCTAAACCGGTAGAAATCTATTCTAGTGATTCCCTCAAGGAGTTTTTTTACCTTTTTATCTAGCAGTGGGACAATTGAAGTCTATTATGGCTGTAGAAATAGTTAGGTGCAAATTATATTTCGACAACTTTTTCACACCCGTCGATCAAGAAAAAAACCGATCGTTTAATTTAGTTGGACTATCAGCTGATTCGAGGTCGATAGACGCGTCGACAGTGGCATTACGTAGTGCCGTACCGAAACTTAATAATGTGAGGCAATTAATAAAAGTTAGGTTAGTAAGAAGGCGATTTTGTGCTGAAGGCGAAGACAATGATTTGACGAATGCACTTGATTCGCGTATAAATAATCTCCAGCCAGCGCGGAGCCGTGCTGGAGCGTGCGCCGGCGCCGGCGACGTCCGCGCAGTCGTGGCTGGGACGCGTCGACGGCAACTCTACTCGACCTCGCCCTCCTGACATTGCCTTATCACTTATCACTACGCTTATCGACAGATGCACAACGATATCGCTGACCAGTAGTTTATAGCGAACGCTCTATTATAGTCACATATATAAGACTCGTTGAACTGTTATTTATACGTGTGATTGATAGGTAACTGTTTATGCAAGTGTTTTCTGCATTTTCGCGCCGTGGGCGCATAAACGCTTTAGTGTAGGCAGTGATTATGGTGCGAAGTGCCTAGTGTTGGTCCCGTGGGTGTTTTATTTCTAAAAAAACAACGCTATTGGCCGAAGATGGATCGGACAATGTATGGCAAGGTGCTGCCCGGCACTTATTACCCATTCCGCTGCGCTATGAAGGAGAACGGCATATCGCCCGGCTGTGAGTATTTATTTTATTAATAATTTGATCTAGTAAACTGTTTGAAAGATCGTAAGATCGTGTTCATCCATGTGTATTTGTTTACGTTTGTGAATCGGTGTAGCGGAACGCGTATTTTGATTGAATGATTGACCGTCGATGGAGTGTCGGATCTGTATTCTTTATTTGTTTTCGTAAGCAGTGAAGTGCATCGTGTTTATTTATTTTCAACGATAGACTCAAGTGTTCAGAACTGCTGTGTCGGAAAGAAGCGTGCTTTTGTAATTCTAGTGATGGTTGCCAGGTTGTTATTTTTGGAGTGTTTTAGTTGCGTGTGTTACGATTTAATGTGTCAACACGTTTTAGTTTAGCCATTGCTAATATTTAAACTGGCATCTGTAGTTAATGACGTTCTTTCTATTTCTGATTGTCTTGTATTGATTGGTTTTTAATTAACCCAGACTATATCTTAAAAACACTTCTATGATATCTTTACAAATGTCGGGCATTTGTACAGCAACCTTTTAAACCTTTAGATAGGTATATACAACAGAATGCATTTCAATCTCATGTGGCTCCGTAAAGTACCTCAGTCCTGAATGTTCCTTGAATTCTAGGTCCGGTGAAGTCATTGCAATTGTTGAGCAGCAGGTTATTTGGTTCCATTAGCATTAGTTATACAGTTTGCGGTGCTCAACCTCTTTTATGACGCGCGTCTATTCGTGGAAGACTGGTGGGTGGGGCAAATAATAATCCGACTTTAACTATCCCATTAACTGCTTAATGGTGTATTTTAAAATCTATATTACGGTAATCTGGGTTATTTATATTGAGGGCGAGTCTACGATTTTCTCGCTCTATGGGTGCGAAGTGAAGCATGAATGGTGAATATAGTGAGTTTCATTCAGTACGTCTATTCCGTTGTCATAACATATGTTATTCGCAATTGCATGAGAATTGTTGAGTGTTTCCACTTGAGATTATAGCACCAAAGGTCTGTTTTATCGTGTCTCCGTGTATTCGTTCAAATAATTAGGTATCTTATTTTACTTTTACTAATAATTAATACCTGAGGAATTCAACGTAAATATGAAATTAGGTTAGTTAAAATCTTAAGACAGACTTGTTTTTGGATTATATATGAGCAGAGTAGGTATTTGTCAGTGGCCTCTTGACGATGTAACAGATCAACATGGATTCAAGAGTTACTTCTGTGTTCGTTTTTCGTATATTTTGATCGTATTTTGAACATGACAAAATTGATGGTGTTGAGTCCAAACATTGCACCGTTTCGTCAGCAAGATGACAATTTGATATTACTCTTTTTTTTTTTTTTTTTTTTGAACCTGGCTGTGGCTTTATAGGCCGGGCCCAATAAAGCGATAGGAGTGCGCGGTTGGAGAGTAGCCTGGGGAAAATCCAGGGGAAAACCTCCGGCACGACCACGCGTGTGGTTTGGAACACTGGAATACTCTAAGAGTTTGCGCTCCAGTGAGATTGGTTGAGCGGTTTCAACCGAATCTGAGGTGTAAGTGGAATCGAGCTACTGGGAGTTTTGTCGCTGGTTCACTAAACCTAGCCTAGCTGAGAAGAGTCCAGCAAGAAACTCAGCTAGGCCCGACCTGGGTCGGACTGACTCTACCCGGTGTGCGGCGGTACCGGGACGAATAGGGACTATATGTGTCACTGTTGTCGCGATCGCGCGGTGGACGTCCCCGCCGGCGGGAATGCCTAAGTGTACGCGTCGTGTCAGAGTTGGACGCCGCAAGCGCAGCGTTCCATCTTTCGATAGACGCTGTGATTACGTCGTCCGGGTCCGTAAGTGTGTGCCTAGGACGCCGGACCGTGCGGCCCCTAATCAGTGATCGCCGAGTAACGACAGAGGGGGGAGGGATGGGAACGTAGTCGACAGCCTTCCTAACTAACGGATTCCTATGATGGGGAGCGTTGTCAAAATAACGTCTGGCAGTCTGCTTAAAGAAACCATACATAGTGCTAATCCCCATGTCGTGGTGCAGACTGAGGTTCGACTGGTACCACGGAGCACCAGTCGCCCTACGGAGAAAACGATTCTGAATGACCTGAAGCGGCTTGAGCGATGTCATAGGCACGTGAGCAAAAGCTACGCTTGCATAAGACATGATTGGACGAACACAAGTTTTGTAGAGTGTCAGCTTATTTCTAAGTGACATTTTACTAAACTTGTTAATCATCGGCCCAAGCCTTCCTAGCACGAACAACGCACGGTTGCGTACCCTACTGATGTGGCTACGGAAAGTCAGTTTTCTGTCGAGGGTCACTCCAAGATATTTGACTTCGTTGGCCCAGGGGATGGGCCGGTCAAACATCTGGATCGGAGCCACACGCCTTTCCGTGCTAACGCGGTCAGACGGGTGGAAGACTATCGCAGTGCTTTTCTCCGGATTGACTTCGATACGCCAAAGATTAAACCAACGACCTAGGTCAGTGATTGCCTCCTGGAGGTATCGCCGGATAAAAGTATACTTACAATGAGTCGTAAAGAGCGCGGTATCATCCGCGAACAACCCCAGTTGCACTTTAGAGTGCCTGGGAATGTCGTTCGTGAATAACGAATAAAGAGTGGGAGAGAGCACGGAGCCTTGCGGGACTCCGGCCCGGATGGGGTGTGGGTCCGAGTACGTTCCCTCTAGTCTGTATCGACAGCTTCGATCCCTGAGAAAATCTCGTATGGTGAGTACGAGTCTGTCAGGCATACCGAGATGATATAACTTGTATATCAGCCCGTTATGCCAGACCTTGTCGAATGCTTTCGCCACGTCGAGAAAGATTGCACCGGTCCTGAGCCCCTGGAATCGAGAGAAACCGTCCAGCACGTGCTCCGTGACGCGGTGCACCTGTTGGACGCACGAGTGCGCGGATCTAAAGCCGAACTGCTCGTCGATGATGACGTTATTCTCAGCCGTAAATCTGAGAATCCTAGTGAGAAGGATCCGCTCATATAGCTTTCCTAGAGAGCTAAGCAAGCTGATCGGCCTATAAGAGGCAGGCGAAGTCCGGGGCTTACCGGGCTTCGCTATCCCTATGACCGTTGCACCTTTCCACGCGGCTGGAAAGTGAGCATTGGTCAGCGCTGCATTGAAGATGCCGACCAAAATGAGGAGGAGGGTTTCAGGGAGAAGTCTCAGGATACGATTGGATACACCATCCGCACCCGGAGCCTTCCTAACACGAAGACGCCTGACTAAGTCACTGACTTCCTTAACCGACACCGGTAAAATGGGTGAAGTTACGGGGAGACGCGATCTCCTGTCCACCTCGGAATCGACCCATCTAATATGGGCTTCGTCGGTGTGAAGGAGACTAGGCGAACATTGGGACTCTAAGCTACTCGCAAGGCATTCGGCTTTCTCACTATCCTCGAGAGCAGGGGTAGGGTGATCCGGACGATCCAAGGGGGGTATGGTCCAACAGGCATCTGATTTGAGAGATCTCGCTAGTTTCCAGTAAGCCAGATGACTAGGAGCGATCTCACCCATCAGATCCCTGAACGAGTTCTCCCGAAATTCGGCAATTCTCTGTTTGGACTCATTACACAAGTCCCTCAGGATTTGACGGTTTTCAGCAGAAGGGTGGTTGGAGTAAGTCCTGATTGCACGATTTTTTCTAGTCACTAACTCCCTCAATTCCCTAGGCAGAGGTCGGTTTTGGATATCCTCCGCCGACACCTCCCTTGAGGCCTCACTTCGAACAGTGTTGAGATAGTTGGTGAAAGAATCGATCGCTTGGTCGGTCTGTTCAGTAGTAGTTATGCAGTCAGGGATGTCTCTAAGCAGGGGAGGATCTGTCTGTAAGAGACCTGATTGTACCTTATTCCAGTCCACGAGTGTTCTGGTACGAGGTGCATTATTAGGGTGAGGTCCTAGTCTCAAAAGAACTGGCCTATGGTCCGAGTCAAGTTCGTGTATCACTTCTATAGAACGCAGAGTTAACGCTACGTTCTTTAGGAGTGCTATGTCGAGTATGTCAGGTCGGTGCTCTACGTTATGGGGGAAATGAGTCGGTTCTAATGGAGCGAGTAGATCGAAAGGGAGGCTATCGATCAAAAGGTGATGAAGCCGATTGCCGTTGGGATTGGTTGCAATGCAACCCCAGTTAATATGCTTACTATTTAGGTCCCCGGCCACGATGACCGAAGGACCTAAGGAGGCTAGTGAGTCGAGGTCAGTCTTAAGTAAGTCACGTTGAGGTGAAAGGTAGGTTGACGCAATCGATATCGGGGGGTGGCCCTCCATCGATATACGGCAAACCGACACTTCCATGTTTGTCAGGGGAGGGGGGGTGAGACTTATGCAATGTAAGTTACGTTTATAGAAAATGAGCGTGCCCCCGAATGGCCTACCATCTTGCCTATCATCTCTAATCTGATTGAATCCAGGGACGCGAAAGGCTCTGGTGCCGGGTCTGTAAAAGGTCTCTTGAACCAAGAAGATGTCTACTGAGTGATCACGGAGGAAGTTCGTCACCTCATCCTTCATACCTCTCAGGCCATTGGCATTATAAATACCAATGGTAAGCGAAGTAGGTTTAAGCTTTAGGGCCGTACGATCCATACTAGTAAGCACCGAGACCCTGACTGCCGAACTGAGCGGCGATGTAATTTTGTGTCGCAGCACTTAGGTAGGCAGTCAGACCGCTCGCCGCCTCCGGGGTGAGCATCTGAATTGCCTGCATAAGCGCAGAGAGGGGAGATGGAGCGGGCCGGCCCGCTTGACTGGCGGCGGGCCCCCATGCAGGGAGGTCCGCCTGAGATTGGGGTGCAGAAGGCACCGGGCGGGGACCTACGGCTGCTGAGGGCGGCAGGTTCCTAGGGGCACCTAACCCTAAGGCCGGAAGGGCAGGAAAATCTTGCGAGGTGAACTGGGGAGCAGCACGACCCGCTTTTTGCTTCTGCCCAGAGGGGGGCGAGGACTTTGGCTTTGCACCATTGTTGCGATTCTTTGGGCGGCAAGGGCATCCCCCATAGTTGGCAGTATGCCCATGGGGGAGCTTACGTTGCAAACAGTTGCAACACTTGACGCCGGCCGGGTCCTTACAACCCTTTGGACGATCGCAATCGCGAGACGCGTGATCGCCAGCGCACTTGACGCATCGGGGGGGAGAGAAGCAGCCACGCGCACTGTGGCCGAATCTCTGGCAGTTGTGACACTGCGAGGATATTACTCTGTAAAGTCGCAGTCCATAGAGCTCATTCACAATATTAACATATCCAATTCGTTATAATCGTCTCGTTGCACAGTTGATTAGTATTTAGAACCTATTTAGATGATTAGGTATGGCAATAGTTTTAACTCGTTTAACCGCTGAATGTCAAAAAACTTAGTCACATACTCGCAATTTTCAACTCTCATTATATGTATCAAGGTGTCATTTACACGGTCACTTTGTTTGACATATCAGACGATGGCGTATAAAGGTTTTAATCGAGAAAGATAGTTTAAGGTGGGTTTAAGGTAGTTAGTTTTGCGGGGACTATTATAGCACCCGCGTTGTTAGGGCATTTAGTTACGGTCATTCGGAAGCTAGGATAGGGAAAAAATAATAAAAAAAAAATTAACGTATGATATTTTTATCCCGGAAATCATCCCCTAAGAGAGAGGGTGGTAATTAAAATAAACTATATTTTTAACCGACAAAAAAGGAATAAATGTGTCCTCGTAATAAAACAGTGTAGCGTAGCCGTGTTTGAGCTTATTGGAATCGTTATGAGACGCACTCAGGTTTTCACCCAATGATTCACTAAAAAGTGTGAAATACAAAAAAAAATATATAAAAAAATAAAACCGACTCCTAAACAAAAACACTAAAATGTAAAAAATAATTGCCTTAATTACTTCTAATATGAGACTTTACGCTTCTTATTGAACAATATAGACCTACCTATTGTAGTTTCTGGAGTCGGTACCATTTCGTCAACTTTAGACAATTTCTTTGGATATGTCTCATATTAAAAGTAAGGCAATTCTTTTTTACTTTTTAGTGTTTTTTAAAGAGGGAGGTTATAATCATAAAGGCACCGCTGCTGTATTCGTAGCCAAAGGCTAGTTTATTATAATTTATAATACTGCGGTATTAGCATGACATTGTGGAACTGTCGGACTAAAATCGCGAATGTAGTTCCGTGGGCAGCCGTCAAGCCGTGCCCTTTGCGATCTAGGGCTTACTAAAATTGCTAATGCCAATCCGCCCACCACTGTTTCACGTGCATAATAGTACTTAGTTTATGCAATTGCTATATAATGAGAGGCATTAAAACATGAGTGTGGTTTTATGAAAAGAGCCGAATGCGAGTTTCATAATAAGATCACACGAATGTTTTAATACATAATTATGTACAGTTGTATACATCCATATATTAAATGCTCTTTCATATGTTTCTTGTGGGCGCATTGAGCCAGTGGAAGCAATGTTTGACGAGTTAGCCCGGCCCGCAGCTCCCGGTTACGGCGGCACGCCTGATGTGCTGTTAAGTTGTACGTGATCTCATAACTGTTCAATTTATGATGCGGTTATGGCCCTCTGCCCCGGGCCTGGGACGGCGGACATATTGTAATGCTAGTCCTTACGTCTACGGTTTTTGAACACATAGAAGAGTATTTACTATATGGGTGTTCGTTTAGGCCGACCAATAGCGTTTCGTAATATTTTTCTGTTATTTATGACCAAAAATGTCTAGTCTTTCCCTCTGGGTTGGAGCTTAGGGAGGTCAGAAGGCAGTCGCTTTCGTAAAACTAGTTCCTACGCCGAATATTGGTATTAGGTAGGGGACCCCGGGCTTCTTTGCGCACAACCGGGAAAAGTTAGGAGGATGATGGTATTACGCACGACGTGAAAATTACGGATGGGCTGTTCTGGACGTCGATTTTTTACTTTCTATATTTTATTTATTTATTTCATGTAAGCAACTATTATTACAAGTTACAACCCAATGCCATTGTGCCTAAACCATCACTCTACAATAACTTACATTGTTATAATTTTATTTTATTCATTACATTTTATTCTACGACATAACGCAATACATGCGGAGTTATTTTATATTATTCGTTCATAGAACAATAAAATAAATCAGTTCTATCAGCAACTAATAAACTTAGCGTGCGGACAGTACTGAGGACAGGCTGAGGGGTGCGTTCCGAAGCAAGTTAGAGAGAAGAAGATATGTGTGTGTGCGTGCGTCCGTCCGTGCGTGCGTGCGTGCGTGCGTGCATGCGTGTGTGTGTGTGTGTGTGTGTCTAGACTAATTAAAAATAAGACGGGAAGACAACTTTAGGAAGGCCTAGCTAATAGGGCTTAACTTAATTTGTTTTTGGGCCGGCTTGTATAAAAAGTAACGAATTTTGAATACAGGCTTCTGTACTCTTAGGGATTGCAAACTCTAATTTTTGATGTAGGTAAATTCATAAGCATTTCCTTTGGCCTGAATGGATATTATATTTGCTATGTGTACATCATCTTTTATTTATTTATTTCCCACCAGACATATCCGTTGGCGACAGACAACATCCTGACAATTTTTTTATGATTTACCTATGTTAATTGCAGTGCATGTGCGCGAGAGTGGCTTGCAAATCCCAAACTTGTTGGATTTGTAAATTAGAATAGGTGTGGCTCGGTTTTCTTATCACGTCGGAATAATCTAGCATGATAAGTGCAGATTTTTGGTATTACGCGTCAAACGATTATCAAACAACTTTTTACCATCTAGATTGCTTTACTACATTTGATTACCTACGTGCAAATTATTATGTTTATTTTTTATTTATTTAGGGAAACAAACAGGCATATACATATAGTTAACCAAGACACAAATCCATAAACCAAACAGTTTCCACTACTAATTATTAACATACTTGTAGCTCAAACCGAAATAACAAGTAATAAAATCATGCAAAATTTAATACAATATGACTTGTAAGTACATTTGATTCAAATAAAGAAAACATACCATTTCATTCACTCAAGGAGAAGGTAACATACATACGTAATATATTTGACTATTTACTCTCACTGCTATTACTTATATATATGTATACTTAAATATATTATACTTATTGATTTTTGATTGTTGCATTTTCATCATTTAATTACATTATAAACACAGTAATACAATTTATGTCTCTAAATCTGTATTTTATAATATGTTTAAACGAGCAATTCTTGTAGTTATATTCGGGGATTTCGAAAACATTTTTTAACGATTTCGATGAAATTTGCTACGTGCGGGATTTCGTGGGCAAACAGTCAATCTAACTACGTCTCATTCCTGCGAAAACGCCGAGCAAAGCTCGATCTCCCAGGTACTAAAGGTATTAATTAAACTAAATTAATTGGCAAGCTATAAAAAACGCCAACTTTATAAGCAGTTGACTCTTGAACTTATGTTTTTTATAGAGTTAACGATCCGGGCGGGCTAAGGAAACCTGTTCTGCCATTGAGCCCTGGGAGCAACCAAAACTGGCCGGTTTTATAAACGACCTTTGCGAGGTCGACTGACAAAATATACGTTACTCTATGGAAGCGGGCTTTTCACTTTCTACAAGTTGGTTTTGTGACCTTAAATTTCACGTTTTGTTAGAAAATGAGTCTATAAATAATACCGTTTCCTACAACTTCTAGCAACCTATAACTACTTGATACCACCAAATCATTATACTGTCCACTATTTCAAGTGTGCTTGCGAATATTCAAATTGGTGCGGATAATTTATGCTACATACATAACATCGTCATCTGTGGCCGCAGTATCCCTTACATTCCTTACAGCATTTGCAGCATTGTTGTAGCATCCATGTGGTTACTGGAGAGGTGGTTCTATACATTGCGTTTTAAATACGTACCCACTTAGTTACAGAGGGTCTGTCGCACTTGTATATTCAAGTGACGAATTGGGTATACAACAAACCCACAACGGTAAAAAGATTTGCTGGGCAAAAGCAAACCCGTCTGCAAAAAATCTGTGAGAATCTACAAATTATTAGAACCCTTATATGTTGCGGACTACGGACATGTCGATCGTGCCAGAAATATATAAGTAGATACTGACATCAGTTTTGCAATGATACGTCTCGAATGTCAATCATTTACAATATTTATTGACATCATTTATATCACACACGTCGTAGTTATTCACGGGTTTCTACGCGCGTTGAGGAGTCAAGTCCTTTTCTCGTTTGTTATCTTATTGATCGTTTCTTGATAATTGGGTGGATCAACTTTTTTTGTCTTGTTATCTTGACCCGTTGTCCAAGGGACAGTAGTGACGCAGTTTGTTCAAAAAAATGTTGTATTAAGTTCTACTAACATGCTTAGTAGATGGACCATTATGGAAATAGCTTATAAGTACCACAAACATACATATGTTTGATAAAGTTAAATAGCATAAAATCACGATAATATTCGAATTTTGTCCCCTGGACAACTGGACGTAATCACGGCAACGAGTGGCACTAAAAAGTTGATTCACCCAATTACGTAACAAAACTAACAAACAATACGCCCTTGGATGATTATGTTAACCATTTGTTAAAATCATAATATTACGTATTGTGTAGATATTGCTGACATAAGATCCCTAGTACAAATGTATTTTAGCTATTCTCTACACTACGAAACTATGTTTGTTTGTTTTTTCAATTTCTACTTCAAATATGGCTTTGAAATACAAGTTCCGCCACAAACAAGTGTGGCCACGATTATTATGCAACATATCTCGACCAAGCCATCTGTCATATATCCTCGGGATTATAACGGCGTATATAACTAGCATACCATTTAGGATATAGGATGTTTTTACGTCAAGTGTAAGGTATATAAGACGTACATACGACATACCATGTACGACCTACGACGGACGACGCAAAGCCTAATTACAATTCTAATATTTATGTAAATGTAACCCATTATAGTTCACATATATTTCGAATATGCTCATCATGTTTATAATTAATGTGGCTATCGTATATTTATCTGATAACGTAATAACGGATATCGTTAATTTTGTCATCACGTTGAAGTATTTGTGATAATCCACATCGAAAGGGACCTTATGGCGGCAGGCGCTTACGTTGCACCTATTCACTATTGTATTGGAACAGCGGCAATAAAGGCGTAAGTGCCGGCCGCCATAAGGTCCCTTTCAATATGGATTATCACATTTTATAAAGTGTTTATACATGTAATATGTAAATAAATGGTCGTTAAAGGCTCGACCATCACCAAAATCTTGCCCTGCTCGCTCGCTACCTACTGAAATATGCGCGCGCGCGAATGTTTATTTGTCAAAGCGGATCACTATTACAAAAAAGTAAGAAAACCAAGTTATTGTACATTATTTTGAAACAATACAATACAATACAAATATTCTTTATTGCTCACCAAACGAAGTACATTCAACAACAGAAATTTAAACGTACATTAAGTACTAATATTTCCCATTTTTCCGATAGCAAATGCAGTAGTAAATTACTACTGGGCGGATATTCAACGTTTCAACGGCGGTGTTTTTTCGTCATTGTCGTTTCATTAAATATTGTTAAAGGAGACGATGATCAGAGTAAACTTTTGTAAAAAGCGTAAACCAATATCGGGTCTGAGTCTTATTAGACCAATGTTTTCGCCGGTTTATTTTAATTTTAAATAGATAATCGTGAGTCGACAATGACTTTACAAACGAGCGTTTCAAACGCTCGGAGAATCGCGTACTACTTGCTTACATTAAAAGTGGAAGTAAAGCAAGAATGACTTCGTGAACTAATTTATATTAGTATGTTTTTTGAGAAAACCACATTACTTTTCCTATCCATCTGATTAAGATACATTGTTTTCAGGTATTGAAATTGTAATAGTTAATGCATAAAATGGTTGCAAAACTGGGTACTAATTATCAAGCTATTATCTTTTAGCGCCATAAAAGATAATCGTCAATGATCAATGTAATGTACTTATACTACCTACATTACATGACATCAGTTTATTTACGAACACGTACAATAATGTATACAATCAATGTAGGCGCATGTCCAAACATAAATTAATATTAACGTCTCGCATAAATATTACAACAATGCTATAATTAAAGAATTATACAGTCGTGCAAAAATGTGTATCTAATATATATATGTATCGAGACCTTAATTCGCCGACATAGAGCCATGGAACATATTTTAGAGTAAGTTCTATCCAACCATATATTTATACTTTACTTCGTAATGAGATAGGGTAAATTTCCCATAATGGCTATTCCCACAAATAACTGGCCACTTCGCGAAAATATGCACATAGCAAACGAATTGTTGGTATTTCTGCAATTAAATATATAAAATTTAAATAACTGGGTTCAGAGATGATTTCATGTATTTTGCTAAAGGCGATATCCACTGCACAAATTTGGTGGCTAATAGTAGTAACGGAATGACATTTTCGTAAGTAACCACTTACTGGCCATTTACCCTACAATTATACAATATTTGTTCATAAATAATGCAAATGATAGCAGAATCGACAAGGTCATATTGACCTTCCACCGAGCGATATGAGAATTTGTCCTGCAGATGACCTATGCTGTTGGAACAGAACTGGCAATATATGCAGAACTTACAAAAGATAAAATGTATTAATCTCATGACAGAGGTATTGATAATTCCAGTAAACTGATGCTTTGAATAAAGTTAGATACCTGGACTAGTAGTAGTAGGCACGGAACCCTTCATGGTGCGTGGTCCGACTCGCACTTGGTCGGTTTTTGCTCTCATAATTTAAGTGTAAAAACCTAGTTATTAGCTTGAATGTCTATTTGGAGTGATGTTTGAAATGGTGTTTCTTAATGAAATCTATGATATGATAAAATTTTAAAATGGGTTTCACTTCACAAAGAAAATAGCCAAAATAGTAGAATGTTTTTTAACGGAAAACGTTAAAACTCACGTTTCCAAAAAAGCGACCAAAAATTTTAAAGAAAATATACCTTCCTGAAAGTTAGGTATGTCATTGTTAGTAAGTAAATTAATAAAACTACAATTTACTTCATAATTCCACGCTATGTCACCGATATGAATAAGTCCGATGTGGAGGAAGGCTGGTGACTCAGCGCGGAAGGTCGTGTCGGAAGCTAGTACTCCATATAAGAACTCATTATGTGCTGATTCTCACGTGGGACCTTCGTTCCAAGGGAAATGCCATTTTAACTCGTAATTCTGGCCATTTTAATCGTAATCTTATTTAAGGTCTGGGTAAATTAATCGGTTGGGAAGAACCTTCCAATTTTAATTGATAAATGTCTCTTTGATGCAGATGAAAATTTATTGCAATGTAGCTTTGACTACGTACGCGAGCTCAGTCTGGAAACAGCGTTAAAAGAGTTCAAGACATTTAAGGTATATTAGCCAATTCACACAAAACATTAACGAATCAGTACATAGTATAAAACAAAGTCGCTTTCTCTGTCCCTATATCCCTATATCCCTATGTATGCTTAAATCTTTAAAACTACGCAACGGATTTTGATGCGGTTTTTTTTAATAGATAGAGTGATTGAAGAGGAAAGTTTATATGTATAATAACATCCATTAAATAGTGCACCCGTGCGAAGCCGGGGCGGGTCACTAGTTATACATAAAAACCTTCCTCATGAAACACATCTTCATTGGTGAAAATTGTATTAACATCCATTCTATAATATACACATCTTTATACTAGGTACGTACGTAGTGATGGAACAGACATGGAATGCCACGTTTAACTATTAAATATGAATACATATTGGTCTAAATCTACCTTTATTTTTCCTAGTAATTGTACGTCTTTATTTTTGACCATGAAATAATATTTTTCATTGAAACTTAAGTGCATGGCAGTTTTTAAGTGGTTCCTCTTAGCAAAACACACCGCACTACTTACTTAGGCAAGTGATGTTCTAAAAGATTAACCCTCTTTGCTAAATTACTATACTTTCGTTTAATCTCTTTTAGTTCATCGTTTAATCTTGACACATGAAATTAATGGACGATCTCCGCCATATGTCGGCCAATGTTTTGATAAAACTTAATAAGGTTGCATCAGCGGACAACAGAGTTCTGTACCATCGCCAACACAGTTAACTGAACATTCGTGCACTCTATGTGCATTGTAATAAGCGTCAAGAGTAGTTAATTGTGTTGGTGTTTGTACTACAAAATAGTTGGCCATATGGTCTTGAGGACACATTTCGCCAATGCGTCATCCTTGTTTATTCTTCATATTTGGGTCAATCGAACTTTTGGAAGATGAATATCTGAATGGTATGACAGACGGTTATGAATGTGTGTTTTTTGCGTATGTGCAATATGGCACCTACACTATATATAGAAAAGGCTCTTGCCAACGACTTCGTTCGCGTAGAACTCTTTACCGCTCCAGAGAAATAAAATGCCATGATTATTGTTAAACGTGACTTAATCGAGTACATATGAAATTTAATCACCTTTTTTTGTGACTTAACCGAGTACATGTGAATCACCTTTTTTGAGGTTTGCCGGATATCTCTAATGTATAACAACATCGTTGGTCGCGAGCCGACTCAGAACTGTAGAGTTGTAAGAAGAAAGGGGACGTTAAGTTAAATCGTGAGGAAGGAAACCTTGTCTAATCGAAATCAGGTTTAGTTTTCCATCTACATTGGAAGTTCAGATGGCAGTCGCTTTAGTAAAACTGGAGTCTACGCCAAGTCTCGGGATTAGGGGCCAAAGCCGACCCTGCGCTCCTTTGGGCTTATCCAGAAATCACGCGAGGTTTATTGGACCATTCTTAGACCCCCTCCCCCTTGGTGATCTATGGCGAGGTTCCAGTCGACCCCTCACGAAATCTCACATGTATTTATTTGATTTTTTTGCACTACTTACATATTTAAATTTTAAAGTAAATGATATTTTATTGTATTGTATTAGTTGATCTGCGTTTATTTTCGTATATGCGTTATGGAAAAATATACTCGCTGTTTTGAACGTGCGAAATGAAAATTTATAATTTCCTACATAAAAAAAATATTCCCCCTCCACCTCCCCCAACGTGACCGGTAGTGACGTTTTCGTAAGCCCCCCCTCGGGAGCCTCGCGTGATTTCTGTATAAACCTTTTCGGGTTCAACCAGAAAACCGCCATCGGAATGAGTATAGCTTTGTTGGACATTATGGTAAAATTCATCTCACCCGAACTTGTCTTACCTACCAACCACGTCTTAGCAATAACTTAGCATGACACTAATAGATTGCAAATAGAAATCGACGTGAATCGCTAATAGATGTACCTCGTACATATCACAGCTTCACAGCGCACCGCTTTGCGCACAATGTTGCTATTTAGGATTTAATTAGTGCGTCTGAGTTACCGGCATTCGGCCCACTAAATAAATTATACAGAAGGACCGCTCTGTATTCTTGTGAGCTTTCCCCCGATTGAATACCGAGAATACCATGATGCATGTGTAAAGTAGCATAAGCGTTTAGATGAATCTTCGTGCAGTCGACTCGCAAAGAGATGTATCCACTTTATAACCTTATTTATGCCATTGTAATAGGTCCAAAAGTGTATACTTACATCTGATTTTGGTCGACTGCACGTTTATTGACCTATATTATGCAGTGATATTTTTTACGTTTTCAAACCCCATGGCTCCGCCAATTTGAATATTACAAAGAAAAAAGATATATAAATCGAACCTGCTCAAAAAATTTAACGAGAATTGGTTGAGAAATGCGACCTGTAGAGGATAACTTCCGGACGTACGAAAGCAGTTATGCCCAAGCTGAAGGGAGACGCTTCGCTGGCTTGATCAATAATAATTAAAGAAGAATTTGCAAGCATACTTAATACGAAGTAGCGAGATCTCAGTGCCATTACCATGAGTTTACATGACTGTACTCGCTAGCGACTGCGTAAAAATTTGTATTATGGGCAAAAGTACGAGTATAGCGTCTCTGGCGGTTACGCAATAGAACTAAGAATCGGCATACTAAATCGCTTACGCAGTCGCTAGCGAGTACGGTCATGCAAACTCATGGTAAAGGCACTGGTCGTTATTTTATGTACTCAGGTTAGGCTCAACCTGATTCTAATGAGATCTAGTTCCTTTTCTAAGATGAAAGGACAAGTGGTCGCTTCTGCATCGTAGGATTCGTAGTACATTACAAGTTCATATTTGTAGCAAGTGTGGCAACGCAATTCAGTAAAATTTAAATGAAAACTTTACGCTCTTATCTATTATCATATTTTTGTCAATCATCCCAAAGTTTAATATTTTCCTCGGCGCGAGGGAAAACTATGAAATTTAAAAGGGAGAGAGAGAGTGAGGGGTTTTGGAAGACATTTTTGCTTCATCAGCATCTGAAAAAAATGTTATACAGGGGCCTATACCACAAAACTTTTACAATTTGACAAAACTGACAACTTTTTTTATGGCAAATCTTGTACAATTTAGTCGAATTGTAGACGCGTAAAGTTTTGTGGTATGGGCCAGTTTGCAAAACCTAAAGCGCGCCTTCTGTACCTTTAATGCGTAGACATATGGACAGTCTCGGCCCGCTACCATTTTAGATTTATATTGTACCTGGATTACATTTCCTGGTGTCATAATGCGCTTGTTTGAGTTCGCGGCGATGCTGCGACTAGACCGCGATGATAAATGGTGGTAACATTACCTTTTATGTAATCTCAAGGCTCTGGGGTTATAAATAGAGGTTTGCCGTTACGTTGTCCTATACTATTAAACCGGCGACATATGTTGTTTATTTGTACAATTGGTTCTCGAAAGTGTCTAACGATTACGATAAAATTTGCAGGTTTATGGGAAGGAGACGATGTAGCTATATTAGATCTCATTTACGAGAAAAGGCATTTCTTCAAAAACGCGAAAAATACCGGTTTTTCAGGTACAATGATACCTATAAAAATATACTGAAAGTGACTGATTATTAAAAATGTATCTTTATTCAAAATGTACGTGCTGATTGTGTGAGGTAACATCTACTCCGCCATGAAACCAGATAGGCACAGACAAAAATCATCAAATATCTATTTTAATTACTTAAACGTACATTTTATATTAGCGCAATTTTTAATTCAAGCAATTATAATTAATGCAATTCTATAGTATCTATCTCAAAGGTCACTAAATTCTGACTAACAGATATATCGACGTAAAATCTGATGTGTCCCCGTCATATCTCCTATTTTAAGTCTCCATCACGCTCGTGCTGGGACCATGTCACTACTTACAATTTAATTTAATCCAAAATTCAGTTTTGTCTTTCAAATTTACCTACACCTTACTCCAATTTCGCCAACTCTGACATACACAAATTAAATGTAAATAATGTATAAATATATTTGTTGGCAATTTTACACAATTCGACCTAGTCCCAAAGTATGTAAGTAAAGCTTGAACTATGGGCACTAGGCGACGATATAGGTACATACTTATATAGATAAATACATACTTAAATACAACATCCAAGACTCAGGAACAAATATTCGTGCCCATCGCACAAATAAATGCCCTGACAGCGAATCGAACCAGCTTTGCAGCTTCGTAGGCATGGCCACTACCAACTTAGGTTAAAGCGGCCGTTTTTATTGTTTGTATACATTAATTGTTTGTAAACACGCGTGTCAGCATATGTAAGTGCGAAAGTAAATGAAGCCAGGAGATTTGTAAACACATTAAGTTCACAATCCCCGATGTGATATAAGTGACATAACGGCCTGGCATGTATGGCCATTAATTTGCAGAGTATTGGCTCATTGCCAATTTAGTATTAATTCGTGGCAATTGTTGCCTATGAAGTAGCTAATAATTGGTCTGAGAACGTCGAGGAGTGTACATGTGGCTATTAGACATCTTGCTATAGGCTTACTCTTTATTTTATTTTGTGAGGGTTTGTTTGTTTCCACATTTAACTACTTATTGGTCGACACAGAGTGCGATAAATATGAAGTTTAAGTATATTAGACTTCCTCCGCGTAAACTTCCACCTTCCACTCCCTATTTCAGGATGATTCTTCTTTTCGGGACAAGAAACATGTAAACATGCAAACATGTGGACTATCGCATTAATAATAATAATATGTACTTTATTGTGCACCACATAGTGAAAAAAAAAATACAAAAAAACTTATACTAACATTAATGCAACAACGGGCGGACTGATCGCTAAAAAGCGATCGAATCACATTTATAATAGATTCAGATTTATTTATTTATTCACGATATAAGATTACTATATAAATTTCATGTCAATTTACAAGAATTTCTATTCTGATCGTCAATAACATTAAATAAAACAAAATATTAAAAATTAATCAATAAAATAGCAAGTAAATAATACGATGTCCGCTTAATCTAAAATAAGTGGACACAGTAGGTATGTTAAAATTCACCTAAGAGGATCGTCATGAAATACAACAATTTAATAATAATAAATTTATATTTATGCCGCTATGTCAAAAAATCTCTTACGAGTATCTACAGAATACAAAGGATTTTTCAGTAGAAAGTTATATTTATATAATCACATAGAGCGCGTTATCATTCTATACCGCAATATCTGGCCAATAATTTGCGACCGCGTCCAGAGGGCGGACTCCGAACTTGGTATCGTCACTCTCGTGTTATACACTATATGAGTGAAAGGGACGGCACGACACGAAGTTCGAAGAAGGCCCTCTGGTCATCCCGCCATCCCCATCTCTGCCTGGGCTTGCCTCGCCGCCTGTGACAGCCTGTGGCATCGGCATCCATTGAGTACCCAATGCCCACTTGTGGATGGATGGGCAACAAACATGGCCAGTACGGTTTAATTTAAGCAAGTTTAATTTACGTAGACATATCTATAATTGAAAGAGAATGTAAAGCCCAGAGTTTCCATTCTCTGTCAATCTATCAATGTTAAAGATTTATTATGTATTCAGTTCCTAGGTAATCAGATGTAATCATTTCCAGCCTTTCAAGGAAATAATTTGTTTTATGAATACAGACGGCAATTAAACAGAAGTTAACTGTAGTATCTAATTGATTAGAGAGAGTTAAGAAAGCGTGTGAAATGACTCTAGGTGTAAATAAAATGATACGTTTGTTGATATATTGAAAGTAACAATACAATATTGAACAAAAAGACGATTGTGAAGAAAAACAATGAATAAAGAAATGAAACAATGCGTTAGTTCGGTGAGTAATTGAATGAGATTTTAACGTCGATCTGTTTTCCTGATGTAAATCACTACATCAGTGGTGGGCAAAGTACGGCCCGCGGGCCAACTGCGGCCCGCGAAAGCATTTTATCCGGCCCGCCGCCGATACATCGAATTAATTAGTACATGTCCCGCGATGATTATATTTTGACGGTTCAGCCAAAAATCAGAGCAGCGGTTTTATACAAAAGTGCAGTTTTGCTGCAATTATGGCCCTCCTCCGAAATTTCTCAAGCTTAGTGGCCCGCCATGAAAAAAGTTTGCCCACCCCTGCACTACATAGTATAAAACAAAGTCGCTTTCTCTCTCCCTATATCCCTATGTATGCAAATCTTTGAAACTACGCAACGGATTTTGATGCGGTTTTTTTAATAGATAGAGTGATTGAAGAGAAAGGTTTATATGTATAATAACATCCATTAAATAGTGCACCCGTGCGAAGCCGGGACGGGTCGCTAGTAATAAATATATCAATCTCTTCAGAGATGCTACACTTACACGTACAAGGCATTAACATTATGGCCGTACTCCAGCCTACTCGTAGCTAGCATGATCGCGTATATGTCGGCCGTATAGCATTCGTCCTTCACTAGTTAGTAAGTGCGAAAGGGACGAATGCTGTACGGTAGCTAGGCAGCTGCGATCACAATAAAATTGACGGGTAAAAGTACATACAATACAGTACCATACAATACAAATATACTTTATTGTTCACCAGAAAATATAATACAATAATAATAGAAAGTACCCAGCGAGGCCAGCGATGTTAGGCACTGGTCCTATAGTTCAATGAAATTAGCTGAAAATTTGGCAAAATTAATGGAGAACTTTTATCTATCAGGATATGTAGGTTATAGGACAAAGTTCAATTTTATCTACTCCCCCCCCCGGGGCGAGCGTCACCACCCCCCCCGCCCGTGAAAGTGTCCCGGAGCGCGGTATTTTCCATTTTAAAAGAAAACCGTACACGATACATACAAAGTGTACAGGAACGAAATAATCCTTGATAAATTAGCTATAAACCTCTACTACATACAAAAGCGATATCACTCATAGTTTCAGCGCAATTTGCCACCAAATACGAACGTTTTCAAAAAATTATCGATATTTTTTGCTGTAAGTTTAGTTTTCTCAAAAACTTCACACATTACCGCCAAAATATATATGACTAAAGTAAAGAATAGAATATGCTCTTTATAAAAAGGTATAATTCATTTCTATGCACTTTCATTTACCGTTGCTGTGCTATTTTTTAAATTTAATTCATTCGGCCATACAGCGAAATATTAATATTCATACTAGTTCAACGGTGGTACTAAAATACCATATTCTTCTTATACGTTTTCCTGTAATCTGTAGGTATAGGACTATTTTCTGTATTTTTTATATATTTTTATGGCCAGTACTTTAGGAGATAAGAGGGGGGCGGAGAAATAGTCAATTTTCGCCTATTTTCTTAAATAATTTCAAAAATGTTTATCTTAAAATTATGAAAAAAATATATTTGATATCCTCATAATGTACCCTTTCATTTGATATGTCACACGAATTGAACTTTGTCCTATAACCTACATATCCTGATAGATAAAAGTTCTCCATTAATTTTGCCAAATTTTCCATACATTTGAATCTAATTTTCTTGAGCTACTACCGCCGGCGAGCAGCGAGTACTCTCATAGTAATTCTACTCGTTTTCTCGCTCAAGCGAGTAGAATTACTATGAGATTACTCGCTACTCGCCGGCGGTGGGACCGGTGGCTAACCCTTAATTTGTTTATGTCCGCCCGGTTGGACAATATATATACAGGGTGTACAATCCAAATGGGTCAGTATGGTGAAGTCGGAAACTATGAGAGATAGCGAGATCTGTTCTTAGGAACCATGACGTCGATTTTAGATTTAATAATAATTACATTCAAACTTTTTTATTAACTCTCATACCAACCCACCAAATTTGGCTATGAAATCTTGTGTAAACACAACTGACAGTAAATTAGACTAAAATGCCCACAGTTTTATTAATTTGCAAAAAGTCGTGAATAATATGAATCGATCATCAATTATCTGAAGAGACCACTTATGCATATCTTATCTGAAATAAAATAATTATCTTATTGGTGGGTTTTTCTTTCAGTCATTTAAACAAGATTCCATTAGTGTTGTGCTTCTTGCGACTTGCAGAATTTATACACATTGATTTTGTCCAGGTTCGATTCCCGGTTATGTATGAGAGTTAATAATAAAGTTTGAATGTAATTATTATTAAATCTAAAATCGACGTCATGGTTCCTAAGAACAGATCTCGCTATCTCTCATAGTTTCCGACTTCTCCATACTGACCCATTTGGATTGTACACCCGGTATATATATATATATATATGTGTACGTATTTGACCGTCTTTTTCGTATTTTTTCCCCTGAGTAGATCGTTTGGACTATTCAGCATAACTGAGGCTTGGACTTGCTATTTTTTGCCAACTTTAAAGGGCGATCAACGTGATGCTGATTCAATTATCACTTATCGTGCCCTCACCCTTAGAATAGAATATCCCCATCGAATCAAGCCTGTGTATCTCAAATGAAATACTCTCGGTGATGTTTTTTTATAACAAATGTGAAATGTGGCGAGTATGCTGGTGGAGCTCATCCGGACAGTGGGTGTACACTGTACATTATATCCAGTCGCGTCACGTAACTTAAATACGCTTGACAGTTTATCATTTGGAAACACACATTTATCATTTTGTATGTTTTTTGAACCTGACTGTGGCTTTATAGGCCGGACCCAATAAAGCATTAGGAGTGCGCGGTTGGAGAGTGGCCTGGGGAAAATCCAGGGAAACCTCGGACACGACCACGCGGGCAGTTTAAACACTGGAATACCCTAAGAGTTTGCTCTACAGTGAGTTGGGCTGAGGTGGGAACATCGCTTACGATTACAGACGGTTTAGTGCAGCGGTAGGGCCCCTTGCAGCCTGCGAGCCTCCTTATTGATAAGACCACCGACAATGTGGTACCTTTTGTCTGATATTATGGTCACAAATTAATAACATGTTGGCTGCTAAAAGGTTGCCGACCCCTGATTTAGTGCAACCCATCTTCAGTTTACATTATTAACACTCGCTATCGTTAGGCTACATAAACATTTTTGTTTACAACCGAGTTTAGTATACAGCTTTCAGTAAACTTCGTGAAGCATAGACTTCCTAATCTCCCTATGCTTTCTAATTTTCCAATGCTTATAAGCTCGTTTACACGAATGTGGCTAATCGGTTGATTGCACCCAACTTTCCATTTTGTCACAATCTTATCTATGCTTGTCCATTTGCGACGCAACACAACACAACACGTGATTGTTTTACAAAGAACACTTTAGGAAACATCTTAATGAATAGAACAATCTAAATACTACGAGCTGGAGGACCTCCGGTTGATTCAAACTAACTTTAAACGACGTTGAGATTGAAAAACAAGTCTGACTAATTATGTATTTCTCATTTTTCTCAATCGAATCTGAATACTTTTTTCACATACATTTTATTATAGAGCTCAATCTGGGAAACCTATCAGAAAATATTTTTTTCTGAAAGGTCTCTTTTGCACCTTAATTTTTTTAATATTAGCCGTGACTTCATACGGGTAGTCCAGTTATTTTTAATATTGTGATCTATTTACCACTACAGTGTATTACTATAAACGTAAGTTCTAGTCCCTCACTATGCATATTACACGTTTTCCATACAAACATTCAACCTCCTTTTTTACACCCGTAAGGGATGATTTTTCAAAAATGCCGAAATTAGTTTTCTTATATTTTATCTGAGATTCTAATTCACTTTTAAAAAAATTAGGTTGCCCATGCAAAATTCCAACGCCTTTTTCACCCCTTCAGCGGGTGAAATTCCTTAAACGCTGAAATTATTTTTCTTTTAATGTAATGCTGACTATACTATAATTCACTCGTTTAAAATAACTATCTATAATTTACTCGTTTAAAATATGTTTGCCCCCGCTACAAACTTTCAACCCCATTTCACCGTTTTCTTCCATTTTAATGCTTCATCATTTTGTTCTCCATACAAAATGACAAGCGCCTTTTAACGCCCTAAGGGGATGTATTTAATTATAACCTATGTGTTATCCTGATGTTTTTTAAGCTACAATACTGGAAAGTTACATAGAAATCAGTTCAATAGTTTTTGAGATTAAATGGAACATACATCCATCCATACATACATTCACACAAACTTTCACGTTTATAATATTACTAGCAGCGCCCTGCGGTGTTACCCGCGGATTAAACAGCCTATGTGTTTATCCAGGGTATAAGCTATCTCCATTCAAAATCTCAGCCAAGTCCGTCCAGCGTTTTTGAGATTAAGAGGAATGTTAGTTAAATCCATCCACCGATCCATACATCGGCACAAACTTTCATGTTTATAATATTATTAGGATTAGGATAAAATATTATAATAGGATATACTTCAAACTGAAATAGATTTTTTTCAACGATATGACCGAGCTATTTTCCATATTGCGGAGTAATATACGTATACATCATAGAAATATAATGGTCTAGTTACGTGTGTCCTTTTCATTGTAAGTTATGAAGGTTAACAGATTTATATGGGAAGACATGCACTTTCCTAGGTCACTAGATGACGTTAACTGGCCCGTTAAATGTTATTTATGCAACCCGCTCTTAGTTCACAAATACGGGCAATGTTTACCAAAACACACCACTCAAATCGCGTTTTAAATGATAAATCACATGTACGTCACTCCTCGTTAGATCCAATTTGGCTAACACGCTTTCTCTATTCATCCTGACCTGACCTTGCTAATCACAGTTCCACACACGCGAAGGTCTCGAATCGTCCTTGGATTCCACTGTCTGCTAAACAGAAACGGTATCTGTTAGGTATGTACGAAATGAAATCACTCATAAATCAGTCAATCGTAAAGCCTGAACAGAAATATATGAGCATTGTCAAGAGGACGCTATTATTCTCCTTTATATGGCAACAGATCAGTAATGTCAGTATAGTCGGAATAATGACATTTTGAGATGCTTATTTGTCAGTTATGATGCTAATTTAAAAGGTATTGTAGCGAAATTGTTCCATTTCCCTAGCCTTTTTTCCCGAATTTTATTAACCGAGTGAAACGTAGGTCTTTGCTTCAGCTTCGACAAAAATGCTTGTCGCAATTCTCAACCGATTCTCGTGAATAGTTATACAGATTTTTTTTGTCGAGACGGTTTTTGGAAATTTCCAAAAACATTTTTTTTATCAATGGTTTTGTAAGTTTCTGCGGGAGAATTTCGGTTTGTTCTCCGCTACAGGTCGTATTTCTCAACCGATTGTCGTGAAATTTTGTGAGCAGGTTGGATAAATATACAGTTTTTTTTGTCGAATAAGTTTTTGGAAATTAAAAAACAAAATTATTTGTTCAACGGTTTGTTCTCCTCTACAGGTTGCATTTTGCAAACGATTCTCGTGAAATTTTGTGAGGAGGTCCGGTAATTATATAGAATTTTTTTGTCGAGTCATTTTTTGGAAATTTTCAAAAACAATTTTTATTTCAATGATTTTGTAAGTTTCTGCGGCTGAATTTCGGCTTCTCGTGAAATTTTGTTAGCAGGTCCGATATTCATAATTGTTTTTTTTTATAATGTCAGATTTTGGAAATGATAAATAAACTCACTCACTAGGTCTACAGCTCACAGAGCCACTAGTTATATAGGTACATTGTTAATAATGTTCCGCTCTTGACAATGAATAGTTTTGGGCATATTTGTCATTTATTATGTAATATTCAGCACTTAACCTAAACCAACAGTGACACTGACAACAGTGACCCTGGCCGTGTACGTCGAGAATCATAACGTTTACAAATCATATTTTGAATTGTATCCGAGAATGCCTGTCAAAGCGGCATCCTTCTGGAAACAAGTGGTTTTCCAGGGTCTTCACAACTCGCGGAGTCACGTGTGCTGTAAATTATTTAAGATATTAATTCATATTCATATTCATTTATTCATCAACAATCAATATTGTGTTTGAACTTAATGTAAATACATAACATAACATAGAAAATAGTAGATTGTGTCTCAAGGGAGCAAAATGATATATTTACGGCGAGGGCGGTATATTGAATTCTGAGTGAAGCGAAAGATTCTGCAATAGAATCCTGAGCGTGGCGAGGGATTCTACAGTAGACTCTTGAGCGTAGCGAGGAATTCAAGTGTTTACGCCCAAGACGGAAATAATTTTGCTACCGTGTGACACATACTGCTTTTCACACCGTCTCTGAGGCCCGCTGCTAAAAACATGAAATATCTTACAAATGATTTTACTACAGAGTGTCAGATATTGCTTTTCACACCTTCTATGAGGAAAAGAGTCATTGTTGCCCTCAAATGAGGGAAGAAAAGTACATCTTTGATCCCTCATTCGAAGGCAACAATAACTCTTTTCTGAATAGCAGGTGTGAAAAAATACATTGTTATAAGCCGCACTATACACAAATAATTAAGTATTACAACAATAGATTACATAAATATCTCAAAAAATGGAAATTAGCTAATTATATACATCACATCACAGGTCAAATATGCTATACTCTATTTACTACTGCAATTAATAATTAATTGTGATTGTATTTCAGTCTTTGTGGGGAAATATAATAGATTCATATGTGCTTCCAGTATAATCTATCAGCTAAGATCTCCCCCTAGTTCTCTCTAACCTCTAACCCGTACCTCTACAGTTGTATGCTACAATTGGTGGACCACCGTCTTAAGGGTCCTTATCAGTTAAAAAACGCTCATCTATTTAGACGATTTTCTGATTGAAGTGACACGTATCTTGACATTTTCTCAGTGTTACTGTCTAGAAAAGGACTATTGCGACCTAATGTCAAAAATTTTATATATATTTTTTGGATTTTTCTTTCAGAAATATCGTTTCAAAGATCACTCCAAATCGACCATTTTCAAACTGAAAACTGTATTTTTCCGCTTAAATTCTAATACTGTGTGTATTAGAATTTAAGATAAAATCAAAAATTGGCCATGTTACTATCTAAAACTAATAAAATTATCGTATCCCTTAATCACTTTAATGGTATTATCAATATTTTTGTCATAATTTGAAATCAAAACATTTTAAAGCTTATAAGGCCTCTTAACCCGTCCTGTTGTGTTTGCCGTAGTTGATTTGAGAATTCATTTTGTTGACAGCAAAAGAAAAATGTTGGTGCCTCACAGCGTCACCTCAGGAGTTCTCGCGATCTTATCTTACTCATCACCAGAAACACAATTTACCCCCACATCTGTACAGAGCAGGTAGTGCGTCATTATAGCTGCGGTCTTCTGTAAAGCGGAGGTACTTCCCCAGAATATGAGTGAGGGTGCTGATTTAGAAAATGCGACAGCGTTCCATATACCGTCCTTAATACCATCAATCGCGAAATTCAGTGGCCAAGTCGGAACATTTTAATTTAATTTAATTCCACGCATTGTGCAGTGATTGTAGACCAAATAAATATATTTATTTCTTTCTATATATTTATCTCTAGATACATCACCGGTCGGTGAACGGCCTCATTAAGACGCGACTCAAGCCAAAATTATTTTTTTTTCACTCCCTTTATTTCGGTCCAGGTATTATTAGATTTGTAGAAATTATCCGCGCCGTGTGAATCACTTGTTTGTCGAGGAAGTTTATGATGGGCCATTATTCTTTTATATTCACACTATGTGTTATTTTACTGACCGCGTTCTTATTTGTTACTTTCGCAACGGTTTTTTGTCATCGATATATCATGAGATTTTGTCTGGAATAGGGATGTGACACCAAATAAGAAATCAGAAAATCAGAAATCAGAAATATTTATTCGTGCAAAAAAAACACAAGAAGAACAAGAAAATAAATAAAAACAGAAGAAGCAGGTATTGCACGAAATGGTTCTGTCTCAGCGTAGTGCTGGCGCGATTACCAGCGCTGATCTTCCGAAAAAAAGAAGAAGTTCTAAAAATTACGAATTTTCAAAAATCATATTTATAATCAAACTAGCAACCCGCCCCGGCTTCGCACGGGTGCAATGCTGATGCATGTATTATACATATAAACCTTCCCCTTGAGTCACTCTATCTATTAAAAAAAACCGCATCAAAATCCGTTGCGTAGTTTTAAAGATTTAAGCTTACATAGGGATATAGGGACATAGGGACAGAGAAAGCGACTTTGTTTTATACTATGTAGTGATATAAACCTTCCTCTCTCTTGAATCACTATCTATTAAAAAAATCGCATCAAAATCCGTTGCGTAGTTTTAAAGATCTAAGCATACATAGGGATAGACACACAGCGGAAAGCGACTTTGTTTATATTCTGTAGTGATGGTGAAAAAAGTTAACTCAAGAGAATAAATAGTTACGTACTTAATTGTTGTTTACATCAGGTTTACATAGTTGATTGAGGTGTGCAATAAAGAGTATTATAGGTATTGTATAGTTATTTAGTCTTCAAAGTTTTAAGAGGCAGCATATTGTTCTGTCCCATTTCCGCAAAACGCACGTCCTTGATGTCACGGATCTGTAGCACTTTCTCTCTTTAACTAGCAGCATTAAAACGGTTATAACTTCGTTATATTTTGAGATATCTGAAGAGGATTTTTACCATTTGGCATATTTTTTGCCTTTTTTCTTTTGGAGTAAGTAATAAATTAATAATGAATGTCAAGTCATTTATGTTTTTCCTCAGTTACTGTTATAGTTAATAAGATATTATGATCTTAAGTAAGAAACTTCATAAGCGTGTTTTATAAATTCTGCTGGATTCGTTTCTGTTTATGTTCATAGTGGCGCCATCTAGTTGTTACCGCAAAAAGTTTACTTTCCGCGCTGCGTACTTTTCACAACGCTTCGACCGAGGTCGGGTAAGCGACTAACTTTATTAGTTCACAACCATTCGGATAGATGTCCCTAAATGTATTTAACATTAAAATAATCATAGTTTTTTACAAAAAAAACCTTTACCTTACTATGCCTTATGTATGATAAAACTCCAATTTACCAATAAAGTAGTGCAATCCCAATTTATATTACCAAGCGACAAGCGTATCCCTTTTAGTTGCAGAAGTACCGTTATCTTCCACTCATATCGATCCTGTCGGTCCTAGGTTGTTATCTGCACCCGTGACGTCACGGGTGCAACGACCGTTGCACCGGCGTCCGCCCGCCCACGCCACTTGAAAACACCAATGTCACTTGCAAAATAAGCCTTGAACTAGCGCTAGGACTCGCTCTAGCGCTATTCGAATTTTGATTTGTTTTCTGCCAGTGATTTGTCATAGACAAAAAAACAAAAGACGTTGACGTTTTTAAACAGTGCACGGTTGTGATTTAGAAGCGTTGTATTTTGAAATTACGTTGAGTGTTTGTATGCATATTACGAACACCACAATAAACATTATAGTTAGCACATTGGCTGCCAATTCTTGTTCGGGCTTTTCAATACGAAACATATGGCGCGAGAGCGCATTCCAGCGCGAACTTTCTGGATACGTTCAGTCTGAATATAATATCCAAAGGGAAACCTGTGTTTTGGGCATTTCTTTATTTTTTCAGTGATTAATTTATATCTAGCCAGTTACAATGACCGGTAAGTGGTTTTAAACAAAGTTTTTGACAGTCCTGTTATTATTAAATTATAATGACATGTAATTATATCATTTAATGAATACCTACAGCTTTTCATAAAAAAACGATTAAAACGATTCTTTAATACACAATTATACTGTGAATTATGATGATATAACAACAGCTTTTATAAACTTATGGTCATGGTCAATAGCAAGTTTTGTGACAGAATTTTATCATGTTACTTATTTGGTTTTTATGATATAATGTAATAGTATAGTTTTAACCTTGATACTTTTACGACCGAGGGCCGAAATAGACATTCATTACATTACTAATACATTTATGAATGCTTGAAGTTCCGGTCTTGGATTCTGGAGCGTATGACGTGTACGATACACTGATATTGTAACGTTTCTAAATGTAATCCATGGTCTAAATCTGCAATTAGGATTCCTTCCATTACAAGCGGCCCAATCGTAAATATTGAAGCATTAGACAGCGAGGTGTTAGATTATCGAACCTGAGGGTTCTACTCCGAACTTCGAAATCCGAGCTTCGTATCGTGTCGTCCCTTTCACTCATATAAATGAGAGTGAAAGGGACGGCATGATACAAAGTTCGGATTTCGAAGGTCGGAGTACAGGTTCTGCTCACAAATTTCACGAGAATCGGTTCAGCGGGGCTAGCACATCTGCCGCTGCGACGCGACGCGAGTAGAGAAAAATTTACCCTCCTCTTTCTAATTCGCACAGTTCGAGTGAGATAGGAATCGCTGAGTCGCGCGAGATACGACTTGACACTCTTGACAGCAAGTTGTGCTAGCCCACCTGAAATGTGACCTGTATAGGAACCGCCAGATATCCGCCGGAGCACTTTTACACTAAATAGTAAAAAATAATTGCCTAACTTCTAATAGCTCAAATGATACTTTACGTTTCTTGTTGAACAATGTAAACGTACCGTACGTTTTGTACAGTCGGATCTATAAATAAAACGGCAAAAAATTAAGTTTGTTGTATGGGAGCCCCCTTAAATATTTTATTTTGTTTTTTAGTATTTATTGTTATAGCGGCAACAGAAATACATCTGTGAAAATTTCAAGTGTCGCACTATCACGGTTCATGAGATACAGCCTGGCGAAAGACGGACAGCGGAGTCTTAGTAATAGGGTCCCGTTTTACCCTTTGGGTACGGAACCCTAAAAAAAGAACGTTCAACCTAATTGAGAACCTTCTTCTTTTTTTGAAGTCTTAAAAAAGACGTTGGCCTTGTCATCTCTAAATTATGAACAACTAGTACCGGAGGGAGGAAGTTGCCGATTCGTATGGGGAAGTCAAGAAACTGGCAATGAATAGAGAAGAGTGGCGGTTACTCCACCGACAAGAGCGAAGCTCTTAAGTTTTGATGATGAGTACCGGAGGTCGGATTTTCGTTTTCTCAACTATGTACGAGTACTCGCAAAAGTTACATAAACTCTTAACCGAGAGAGCACTTCATGTAAACAATGTACATGTGATTAAAGTATATAGGGGAACTTATGAGGGAGCTTTTCCAGCTAACCTTTGAAGGAAAGTCATACGACTCCTCATACCAACTTTCTGCTTTTTCTTCACACGACTTTGGAAGCTCTTAATCACACATCGGAGCGGAGTCAACATTTGTCGTGCGCACTGTCGCCCCTTGTACGGCGTGCGGCGAGTTAGCGCAGTCGTGTGATTAGTATTACTTACTGGATAGCTAGTTGTTAAGCACGTAACGTGCCGAAAGTTAGATAGAATGCGATATATAAAATTTATTGAACGAGTGAAACGAAGGTCTCTGCTTCAGCTTCGAGAAAAATGCTTTCATATGTCCGGATTTCCGGTTGTTAATTCTCCTCTACAGGTCGCATTTCTCAACCGATTCTCGTGAATTTTATGAGCAGGTTCGATAATTATATGCATATTGCCGTCGTCAGTTTTTGGAAGTTTTAAAAACATTTTTTCTATGGTTTGTTCTCCTGTACAGGTCGCATTGCTCAACCGATTCTCGTGAAATGTTCTGAGCAGGTTCGGTTCGGTAATCATATTTATTTGTATCAGAAAACAAGGCCTATATTTACATATACCTTAGATGCATGTCAATAAAAATGAAAATGGTTGATACAGATCCCTCTAGCGATGAAAATAAGGATTATTTCTAATTGGTTGAGGACACAACATAACACATACATTCAATTTATCAACTATAAAATAACAATCCAATTCGGTGTCTTCATTTCGTAGACGTCGCGTTGGATTGGATGTCTCATTTTGCATACTTCATTAAAAACATGATCAGACGCAAATGCAATTCGATTAGGACATAACGCGTTTATATACCTAACGCTTAACAGATACATATACGGTACATATTAGGTACTGTAAGCAAAGAAATTGGTCTACCACTTTTCGGCTCTATTATTAGTTTATTAAAGGTTCAAAAGGGGTTGACTACTTTTTGGCTGACTGTACGTAGCTCAGAGTAGGCCCATAATACCCATTTTGCCTATATTCATATTCATATTTATTTATTCATAAAATATACAAAAATTTTACATGTCAGAAGATTGTTACAATAATTTAATTATGTCGATTAAATAAAAAATAAAAATTTCAATTAGATTAGGTACATTATTTAAATTATTACATAGTGAATTTAAATGTCAAAAAAATACCCTCATCATCTTCATTCCTCCAAGCAGAATGATGGCAATAAAAAATATCCAAGAACTGCTCAAATATGAACACGCATTACATTTCATTTCCGAGCTTTCAACTAGCGATCCGATCACACAACAACAGGAAATTTCTCGAACAATAATTGCGTTTTCTAGTCATAGCCCTTGAATGACAGGTGGAAAAACAAGCGCACACGCACGAGCGGGTTGTGCGTGATTTAGCAAATGGCTCTCGTTCAGCTTGAGCTTGACAGCTTTCTTACTTCCCACTGTCCCACGTGTTGTCGAGTTTATTGATTACTTACTTTTGCCCGCGACTTCAACCGCGTAGAATTCATTATCATCATCATCAGCCCATATACGTCCCAATGCTGAGCACAGATTTTTTTTATACAACGACGGTGGCAAACAAGCGTACGGTCTACCTGATGGTAAGCGGCCACCGCAGCCTATAGACGCCCGCAACTCCAAAGGATTCACGTACATGTTGCCGACCCTTTATAAAATTTGAGGATGCACTGTGTTGACAGCAGAAGAGACAATTTTAGGTCCCTCGCTCTCAATACAGTGCATCCTCGGGAGCTCTGGCAACCTTGCTCACCTCCAGGAACACAACACTACAAACTTGTATAGTAGGTAATGTTTGGCTGTGGTTCTGCAAGGCGGAGGTACTTCCCCAGTTGGGCTCCTCCAAATTCGAGCAAGATGACGTTTTGATGTGTCCCACCTCTCTTAAAATCCTCTCATCCTCATAGATGATGATGAGCCTGCAATAGTCCCCACGCATTCGTTATCACCTTTGAAAAATAATTGCTGTAAAATTATTTTAAGACGCAATAATTATTACTCTCCTATACAAACTTCCACCCCCCTTTTCACACCTTTAAAGAATGATTTCCGTTATAAAAACTATTCTTATGTCCTTCTCGGGATCTCAAACTGTTTCCGTGACAAAAATCCTTTCAGCGAGTTAATCGTGAAAAGGTAACAGACGGGTATGGATTGTAGCGGGTAATCTGTGAGGCTGGCTGGTGACAACTTATCATTATTCCTTAGTCTACCACTGTTCCTTAGCCTCAGTAAAAACCAAACTTAAGAGCGCTTTAATAAAATGTAACAGGTCCACTAGCGCCACTCGTAAATAATTGTAATTATTTAAATTTAACGATATATAACTAAAAAAGGGGGCCGCTACGTACTGTAGTTTGTATTTAAGTCCTTTCTGAATCCATCAAACTAGTTTTTACGTTGCTGGATTCGTCAATCTATGCGTCCAAAGTTAAAACGGCCGTTCAAAAAGTACTTAAATACAAACTACAGTATGTAGCGGCCCCCTTTTTTAGTTATATATCGTTAAATTTAAATAATTACAATTATTTACGAGTGGCGCTAGTGGACCTGTTACATTTTATTAACGCGCTCTTAAAGCGCTTCTCTAATTTATTTTTTATTATTTTTATGTCTTTCCCGGTTCCATTCAGTTTTCATAGTTTTGTTCAGCTGAACTTACTAAATTCAATTACAAATTAGTATAACCATTGTTTTATAAACTTTGTAAACTATTACATATTTTGTTTTTGTAAAACCTGCACGTATATTCTATGCATGATGTGTCTATACTTATTTAGGATGTACAAGAGTGTAACTAGCCACTGTAATGTAATAGACCATGAGTGTTCAGAACTTGTAACATCTAGTTTGTAAGCCATAAAAAAAAATTGGATGAAGAGTCAGATTTGCGTGAATTATATAGTGTCGGGGGCTTTTAAATGCTAAATACTCAATTAGAGCCGTTTCACACGGGACAGTCTGCTTAAAAAAAGTCATGCAATTCGTTGATGGTCGATTAAAAACTTCGTTACCGGATCCATGCCAAGCTGTGAAGGAAATGCTGTGTTACTTTTTGTGTCCCACGTGTCACAGTATAATAATGAGACCAGTAAACCTACTGGTACTGTAATCAATCGTTTAAATCGAAAGAAGCACAGGACGACGCGAGAGAAAGACTCGATAGAGATACAATAAATATATAATATCAATTATAGGTACCTAAGTAGGCGCCGCCGCCCGCGTATTACAAAGAAGGAATGTGAAGTCGCAGTGTACAATATCCATCTCGATGAAATCATACTGACATACTTCTGAAATATTTTTTGAAATCAGATTAGTAGTTCCGTAGATTCCTTACACACAAACTTACAACCAACACACAAACTCGAACGTTACCTCTTCATAATATTAGACAAGTATTATGTAGGTATACATGGCATGTTTTAGCTTTGCAATGATTGCATGCTCAGTGCATCCTAATGTCTGTCAAATTAAACCAGCTGACAGAATTGGCATCCCACGACGCGGCTAATGAAGTATAGATTGACCCAAACATACTTGTATATCAATATCAATCTCGATATGAAGGTTCCAGCTGAGTTTCTTGCTGGACTCTTTTCAGCTAGCTTGATTCCACTCACACTTCAGATTCGGTTGGAGCCGCTCAACCAATCTCACTGGACTAGAGCGCAAACTCTTACCTCCTTATTCATAAACGTGTATCAAACCTATATTAGTTAACTGGCCGCTAGAGTTCGTTTGTCCTTATCTGTCACTTTGACACATGTGCTTGTGAGACAGTGACAAAAGACATTTTAGTTAGCAGAGGTTTGTTAAGTTTTATGAATAAGGGGGTTAGAGTTTAAACCGCCCGCGTGGTCGTGTCGGAGGTTTCCCCTGGATTTTCCCCAGGTTACTCTCCAACGGCGCTCTCCTATCGCTTTATTTGGCCCGGAATATAAAGCCACAGTCAGTTAAAAAAAATGCTGTCACAGTTGACCCCTTTAAGAAAAACAAGTGGGCAAATGGGGAGTGGGCTATAAAAGCCAAAGTAAAAGTAAGAGATAAAACGGAGTTGAATTACTGTTACATATATAAACTGTCGCGGGACGATTGGTGATGAACGGTCTACATTAGTAAGTCGTATTTTTGCAAACATCTCTTCACGGTAATGATAAGTACTAACAACATCCGCAGTAAACAATACTTAACAAGGTTTAAAGGCTTTTATGGTCATTACAGTCGGCGGCATCCATGTGGGGCATGTTATGAAGTTAGAAAGAACAGGATATCTATACTATCTTTCAAGTTACTTAGTGCGGTGACACCTCTAAGTTAGCTGTCATCCGTCATCCAGTACAATTTCTAACCTTCTAGTAAAAAAGGTTATAGCTACCTGCTTTTAATAGCACTTTAATCACTACATAGTATAAAACAAAGTTGCTTTTTCTGTCCCTATATCCCTATGTATGCTTAAATCTTAAAAACTACGCAACGGATTTTGATGCGGTTTTTTTTAATAGATAGAGTGACTCAAGGGGAAGGTTTATATGTATAATACACGCATCGGCATTGCACCCGTGCGAAGCCGGGCCGGGTCGCTAGTAATATATAATTGTGGAGGGTTGTGCAGAAGAGAAGAAATTAAAAAGATGAACAGAATTAGAGGCGATTTGAGTAGCAAAGGAATGAGTGGCAAAATTACAAGTGACTTAGAAATCTGGAAGAAAAAGTCCTAATTCGGTGAAAGAAAACATCGCGTTGAAACCTGTCTAATTCCTACAAGATTAGTTTTTCGGCAGCTTTCGTAACACTAATGCTTACGAAAATAGATTAGAGGGGCTACCGCGAACCACAAACGAAGTTTTCCCTCTCTGTCTCACTTATATGCAAACTTGCAAGTGCGACGGAGAGGGATAACTTCGTTTGCTGTACGCGGTAGCGCCCTAAGTACCCAAGCGGAACCTTTACAATATAATCGGGAAAACGCTTCAAGAATGATGACTAATAACTAAACGAAATCTCATGGAACTAAGGATCATGTCTACACAACATAATGTTACCTGAGATAATGTTCCGTGATTAAATTTAACAAGCAATAAACGTCTTATGCCTTGTTACGACTAATGACTATATACAACGGAGCCCATAATTATAATAATATTCGCGGATAACATGATTACCGTTGTTAAAATGTAATTCCTTGGTTGCAAGTTTGTCACGCACGGTAATTAGTGTCAATTTAATACGACCAAACAAAAATACCGTTTATTCCAAGATTAATAATTAACATCGAGTGGATTATACACGCTAAAAGACCCTAAGGGTAGCTAAAACCAAAATAAGTACCTAATTTACCGAGGTAGTATTTAGTTGAACGATACAAACAAATGCTACGGGGTATAAATTGTGAATACCGTCGTTAAATCCCATAAAACATAAACTCACACCTGTATTCCCAGAGGGTAGGCAGAGCACATGAAATTTAATCCAGTGCCACATTTAGCAATTGTAGGTTTAAGGATGGAGAAAATGTGATATTGCAGTGATAGGTTCCTAGCCCATCGCCCACAACACACTACAACCCGGTTCCCATAGTCGACTCTTACGACACCCACGGGAAGAAAGGAGGAAGTGCTATTCTAACCCGGCACCACACGGGGAAATCAATTTTACCTTAAATATTTGTTCGACTAAATAATTATCACTTTTGCACAAATGTAAAGTATTTCTAAGCAACAGACGCAAGTATCCGGCTAACTGTACCGTAACTCAATCTTACTGCTTTAAGGCATTCTAAATTGTACGGCCGAGGTCAACGATATGTTAACACATTTGCAGCCTATTCCGTGGTAATAAGGCGAAAAACGTGTACATATTTTTGGCGCCGATTGTACAGTTCGATTCAGGATCACTTGCGTCGTTTCAAAACATGGTACGACTTCAAAGTCGCGAGTAAATCCTAAACAATTGGCAATAAATTCAGTATATCGAGTCAATCTCGTTGGAGACAATGCGCGGAACAAAGGATCCATCGCTCAACGCTTCGGCAATCAGTTTTATTAATGATTGGGTTCGGAGGTCTCAGCATGGAATTAATTAATACTAGTATGGGAATTTGGTTGCGATAGAAACTACTACATTTGTGAAGAAAAATACCATAAATGTTGTGAAGTTCTTCTCTCGCGTTTTGACAAAATAGACGCGCTTGCATCGCACGCGCGTCTATTTTGTGACAAGTTGAGAATCTTGTTATTTACTTATACAAGCATTTTAGCCGATACTTGGTGTGACTGTTCCTACAGTATAATACGTAGGTACTATGGAGATGACAGCAGTATGCTATGAGCATGTTAGGTTCAAATTGGATGATCTGTTTCTATACTTATTAATATGCCATTGAAATCGTGCTTCAGCCATTAATTCGGTCTACTTATTTCAGCTATCAGAATACAAGTTTTGATTAGAAATACGAATGTATGTTAAGTGGAGCTCATAGCGCAGTTTACATTTGTCTAATCTGTAACCTTTTCTTACTACTTCGGAACTATTAAAAAGCTATATAACCATTACCATTCGAAACTCGGAGAGCTATATTGATAACAACACATCATCAAATCCCCCTATATAATTACTATAAGTAGTTCAATGCATTAGAATTGGAGATACGACTCTCGACGTCTTTTTTAATGGCCAACTGCACTCAAATCAAAAGAATGCTGTTAATTGATTAGTTTAATCAGGTATTTGATGTGTTTCACGGTTTTACACCACGCATGAGTGTAATCTAACATTGTATGAGATAAGTTAATTTGACAGTTGTATTGACATCGGCATCTGCCTGTTGGAAATAATTAGAGAAATCTTGATACGACATAGGGTTTCTCTTTATATTGATGAGGCGCAACGAGCTCAATCTACCGATATTTAATTAATGTTGCGATCTCTTGATGGGACCAAGTTGTCCTTTATTTAAAACCTGACTGTGGCTTTATAGGCCGGGCCCAATAAAACGATAGGAGTGCGCGGTTGGAGAGTAGCCTGGGGAAAATCCAGGGGAAAACCTCCGGCACGACCACGCGTGTGGTTTGGAACACTGGAATACTCTAAGAATTTGCGCTCCAGTGAGATTGGTTGAGCGGTTTCAACCAAATCTGAGGTGTGAGTGGAATCGAGCTGCTGGGAGTTTTGTCGCTGGTTCACTAACCTAGCCTAGCTGAGAAGAGTCCATCAAGAAACTCAGCTAGGCCCGACCTGGGTCGGACTGACTCTACCCGGTGTGCGGCGGTACCGGGACGAATAGGGACTATATGTGTCAGTGTTGACCAAGTTGTCCATATTTTCCGATCGGTTCAATGTGAGAGAGAAAAGGATTTAATAACCCTTAACTTCGAGAATGTCCAAAGGATGTGTATGACCCTCGTTGTTTATTGTGCTAGACTGATCCTGATGGTTAATGGAGATTACTCCTAAGGTTTCTGTCTCCTGTTTTAACGCCCACTGTATCAGGCTATATAGAAATGTGGTTATACGATTCGTTTTACTATAATTTATATATAACGAGTTTACCTAATATGTCTCTACTTTTACCTGTGTCCTGTGTACTATTATTTCCGGGACTTCCGCGATTTTTCATATCCTTTCAATCCAAGGCCAGTTCCAGGACTGCAAACTCTTTATATGCGGGATGCGGATTCACAGCACACGGCGTACGTTGTCAAAAGGAAACTGCGTCCTAAATCAGCGAATTTCTGTTGACTATTATGGAACGCCTCAGATTCTAGATATTTGAAGGGCAACCGAAGCATTCCTAAACATAATTCAATGCAAATACATCTCGCGGTTCACATGATTAGAAAGTAATGAAAACATAAACCAACAGTAAATTGGAAAAAAATGGAATGTCATCTAAGTCAATCTTTACAACTACTAAAGCTAATATATAGCCTGCAAAGTGAGATTATCATAATTGGCACTAACGAACATTCTTCATTGAATACGAATGGCTCATTAATTCCATTTATGATGAGTTGACCTGTGGTAATATATTAGTGGGAAACACCTGGAGATACACCTATGGGAAAAAAAATCTCTTGACGACAGAGGCCCAGTGTTCGTAAAACATACCTTAGACAGAATAAGGTCATATAATTTTATAAATTCCGAAGACTTACAACAATCTATCTTTATCACTATTACTATTACTTTATCACTATTATTACTTTTATTTTTATTGGGTTTATGAATAAATTGAATATAAATATAACCAGGTCCATATACCTTAAATCAAGCTACCAAAAATAGCCATCGCCCACTTCACCGGGAAGTGAACTCTAATTAAGTTTAGATAATGGTTGCTATTTATCGTTAAGCCTACATTAAGACAATTTTTGTCTCGGTCCGTTGGACACGAAATGGTTGCTGACTACATTCGTCACGGATGCTTCGTACGCCATTAGCGGGTAGATCTTGTCTTGTACATGAGGGGCATTTTAGGATAGCATGGTCTGGTTTAATAGAGTACAAACTTTAGGTCCATTTATTGGTAAAATAATAAGAATAGATAGTAATTTAAAGAAATTGTGGCTCTCCAACAACTCGTGATTTGGTTGAATACTATATTTATTTATATATTATCATTTTGAATATGTATATATATTTATAACTAGCGACCCGCCCCGGCTTCGCACGGGTGCACTATTTATTATATATTTATGTTATTATACATATAAACCTTCCTCTTCAATCACTCTTATCTATTAAAAAAAACCGCATCAAATTACGTTGCGTAGTTTTAAAGATTTAAGCATACATAGGGATATAGGGATTAGGGACAGAGAAAGCGACTTTGTTTTATACTATGTAGTGATATGTATTTATTATATGTATGGTTATGATGTATGTATTTTGGGTATTTATTTAGTTTTAGTTACAAGTTACCTTAACTTATTGCAACGTTGTTGTACACGGCGTATGTTTGTCTATCTCATTATCCCACTCCACTCAATCCCTCAAAGGTTAGTTGGAAGAGATCCCTCATAGGGATAAGTTCGCCTTTGTACTTTAATCTTATGTGACATGTACTATTGTTTTAACCTGTTATTGTGTACAATAAAGTGCTTACATACATACATACATACATACAAATACATGTGTTCCTATAGTTCTGAATGCGTGAATGAGTTATGCTCATAACTACAGAACTCGACTTGAGAACTCATTCAATCATTTGTTCATCTTTATAGTTACGGTCAAAGCCGCGGGCTAGCCTTCGTAGCTTCCAGGGTTTATATCTTTTAGGGCTCGAGTCTAGCACTAGTTCACATTTTGGGAGCAGTGGTGTTCCTTTTATACCTACAGTAGGTAATGTAGCTTTCAATGATTGTTGATCAACCGAGAAACAGGAGATTAGCAATCATTAGGTCATCAATTATATCAATTTAAGCACAATCGTAGCTAATTGGAATTCAGAACCGAGTTGATTCAGTGCCACGGGCGTGTGGAGGCAGTAATGCCGTATTAAGCTTAGGCATTTTCAGTGCGTTTTGCGTCTATCGCATAGTAAGAAGCTGCATTCCGCGCGCGAGTTGCCGCGTCGCTATGCGATTCATAACCCGTCTCAACTCCTTTTACTGCTCGTAACTGCCCTATAACTTGACCGCGACGTCCAACAACTATACGTCATCGTATAACAGACTTATACTAGTTTGCCTAAGGCGACTTGTCGGTAAGCGTTGCGAATACCATACCAGCCCTGCATTCCCATCCGCGACAGCTTCCGAGAACGTCGGCCCGCTAAGCGACCTTCCCTGGACACCGGCCGATACGTTTATCGCCCACACGTCCCGATTAAACGCGCAATTCCGCACCACAATGAAACGAAGATCATTAGAAGCCATCCTACATTATGCTGTGTCCGAGTCGCGCTAGCGACCGGCCCGCCAGTCGCAGCGACGACATCCATCCGACCACGCCGCTGCTGCGCGCGCGTTCGAAAAAACTTACGATACGAAACATAAATTAAACCTTCGTTAGATTCGCGCCGGTTTGACAGTGCGGTGTTTGACGACGAATCGATTGGCGACGGTTGTGCGTCACAAGTGAGACGAATTCGGCAATTTGTGATCGTGCTGTGAGCTGGCGGCGTCTAAAACGTCCCTAACGAAACAATATAATAGTAATTAGAGCGTGGACGTAAAAATAACTGCACCCACTCGCGATGCGCGCGCGGCGAAACTCCCAAACTAAAAACAAAACAATGTTATTGTTACGGTTACTGTTTTAAAAACTGCCTATTGATCTATAAGCAACGTAGACATCCGTGTCGAAGTTGGCATTTAGGATTTGTTCTTTGTGAGTTTGCTTGTTGGCATCACAAAATGTCAACAGTCAATCAAAAGCACGTGAAGCGTGGTCGCCACGCCGCGGGCGTCGATGTTAATTGCCTATAAATAAAGCAGGGCTCGCACTAGCCAGCGTAGATAGAGCCACGATTGTTTTAGACACAGGAAGACATCCTCCTGTATTAGTCAGATCATTAAGCAATAGGGGTCCAGATAATCTGGCCTTGTAAACGAAATTGCCAGTAATGTTTACACAGTTTGGACGGAGTGAAATCCGCGATAAACATTTAGACGTCAAAACCAATGGCATTATGGACATTATGCTCTTAATATTTAAGTTGAGTACTCTTTGCTGGTAGAAAATCATACTTCCTGGTCTGTGTATAAAAAAGCTTCAGATCACATAATTGTCACCCTCGCCTTCGGCTCGGATAACTCAGCTGTTAGATTATGGACATACTTTGTTTTACCGCCTATGATATGTAAAATACTATATTTCTGTTCATCTATCTCATGGATAATGCAGCCTGCATTGTGGCTTCACCATATCGAACTATGACCTTCTCCGCATGGTGTGAAACTTTGACGTACCGTGTCAATTTATATGACACCCGCTTCTGAATTATTCATTAGACGAGTAACAGCAACAGCGTAGATTAGTCTCTTTGTTGGTACATTTTGTATAGTCTCACACAGTTATCTGATTGCATATTTTGACGTATATTTAGGATTTAGTTCCAGTTTATGAGACATATCATATTATTAAATAAACTAGCGACCCGCCCCGGCTTCGCACGGGTGCACTATTTAATGGATGTTATTATACATGTAAACCTTCCTCTTCCGTTGCGTAGTTTTAAAGATTTAAGCATACATAGGGATATACGGACAGAGAAAGCGTCTTTGTTTTATACTATGTAGTGATTAATAACTATTCTAGAAATATTGATGAAATGTATTCGATAATAATGAAGGTTCTGTATTAACTTTACCAGACATGTGAGAATGTCTTAGAGGACTACAAAGGACCCAAATAACTTGATGTTGTGATTGTGACCCGCAATGGGTGCCCTTCCCACTGCAAAATAATTTAAACCAACTCAGATTAACTACCGGAAGCCTAAGCTTAAGCTAGCTCTATTGAATGAAGGGTGTCACTTTTGTCTAGACATCATCAATCAATGTCAATATGATACAGTTCATCTACAATACACTGTGTAGTCAGTCTTGTCACATCACATAATAAAAAACCAGCGTACCTAATGCATGTTCTGTTGACGAAGCTATCTACGATCGATATCTCTTTAAATATTTTAAGATAATCACGCAATTATTGTTTCTCAGAAAATGAAGTTGAAAATAGAATTATGAAAATAGTACCAATAGACTGAAATGAAGGCAGCTACTACGTGCGATTCTGAGGTGTGGGTGGTAATCCGATTTAAGCCTACACAGTAATTACATGAACAATGCCGATGTTCTGCTGGGTATGCCCCTCTTGTATCCTCACAGCCTGCGGCTACATATATATCGATTCGATACCCTAATCTAGAATTATTTAACCTATCTATGCATTGAACCGCTAACAGAGGTCTCTTCTAGGTATATAACTTTTTTTTTAATAACAATGAGTTAAATTATCTGTGTCCACTATTAATTCCAGAACATACTAGTAGATCAACTGATCGACCTACTGTCCGTTCCCTATTTGTAACCAATTTGGATCCGTGATTTAATTCTTATTTTTTATATCATCCATAGGCTTTGGTTCCTTCTTGAGTTCAAATGATGCGACTTTATTTCAAAAGCCTTAGATCAACTTCCTTTTTCGTATCATTTAATTTTCATTAGAATCATCAAACAATGTCGCTTTCCGGTGTCTGTCTGTCTGTCCCTATGTATGCTTAGGTCTTTAAAACTACACAACGGATTTTGATGCGGTTTTTTTAATAGATAGAGTGATTCAAGAGGAAGGTTTACTGCATATAAGGTTTATTGCACCCGTGCGAAGCCTAGTAGTCTATATAGGTATAGCGTTGCATCGTAACTCAAAATAGTATTTAACATTTGCATAACAAATGTGACATGTCTTACAACTCTACATCTACGTTCATGTTCTGTGCCTCTAGTCGCTGATCCTATCAACTGATTCGTACGCCGTCTAAATTACATGTTTGCTTCTAATAGATTTGCTCTCACCTAGTTGACACCGTGCATAGCTATAACTGTTTAAATTAATTACGGGCTGTCAAAAGGTTGCTACTTGCTAGATATTACTTGATTGGTTTATTAAAAGCCTGCGCTTATACTGACGTGTGTCATGCTAGTGAACGATTACTATATATTTACGTTGCCTGTGATTGACAGGCATTCACTTGCACGTCAGATATCTAACAAAAGTAAAGGTAACGACTTACATTAATGAACCTTGGAGAATATATTTTAAGTGCACTATCTTGAGAGTCGTATTTACATCTCTGCATCCGTCCATCCATAACGCATTGTATTACGTTATGTTGCTGGTGATACGATGAACCAAATTCTGGAATACTCCTTAGAAAACCCGCTAAACAATCTGTGTCTTCCACACCCAACACCATCCATAGCTACGTTTTTTTTACTATTGACTAAACAGCACCGTTAAACCACAGCGTGTTTTGTCTCGATGCAGCATTCCACGACATCTAAAAACGAGTACATGAAAGTGTAAATAACTACTTAACTAGCAAAAGCAATATAATCATTCAATCGAGCTTCCTAATATCGAGAGCAAAGCAGAAGGAACCTAATTATCCTAAATTTAATAGCATTTAACTTCTCCATAACAAATGCGACGTACGTACGTTTGTGTATCATTCATTCATTACGTTCATGCCAGTTGTTTTATCCCCGGTGATTGTATCAACTGATTCGTTCGCAGTGTAAATTAAATGTTCACTTCTAATAGATTTGCCCTCACATAGTTGACATCCTACATAGCTGTAACTGTATAAATTAAGTGAGTAAGGGAGTCTTGATTACATCTTTGCATCCTCCATCATGTAACCATCACATTAAGCGTTATTTTACACTAGCAGCGCCATGCGGTGTTACCCGCGGATAAAAGGTAGCCTATGTCCTATTCTGATGTCTAAGCTACAATACTGGAAAGTTTCATAGAGATCCGTTCAGTAGTTTTTGAGATTAAGTGGAACGTACATCCATCCGCACAAACTTTCACGTTTATAATATTATTAGGATTAGGATTATTAGTTCATCGTATAACGAGATGCTGTAAAACAATGCTGAGGATATGATGAACTAAATTCAGAAATAGGTGCTGCTAGAGCAAAGTAGAAGGAACCACAGTATCCTAAATGTAGGCATCTTTTTCTGTCAATTTGGTTGAAGTAGCTATATATGTGGGCGTACAAAATGAGAAAATAAATATACATAATGTTGTAAATTACAGCTCCATGACAATACCAGTACGTTTTCAGTTTCGTGGTTTGACGAACAAGCATGCTGTTACTTGTAATATTAGTCGCGCATGAAGTTTAAACTAAAGCGACATTTAACGACTAATAAAACGAATGAGAACCGTGGTCCATACACGCTGTCTCTTTGTTTTGTCAATTTCTCGTGTTAAACTAGTGTTTTGTTTTTGCAGCACATTATACATCATGAGAAAAGGTACTTAACATTCATATACCTACTCTGAAATACAACTGGGCATTCACCATGTTTAATGTGTTATTGGCTAGTAAAGGCATGGTTTTATGTATGTCAGCTAATAAAGCTAGTACGGGTATTGAGAAACTCAGGAATCGCCAGAGCTCCCGAGGCGGTGGTGTTGAAAGATGACATGATGACATCTAATCACAAGCACATTGCCGGGCATCTTAATATATGTAGAAATTTGAGGATGTGTGACAGGTCTCTAGCTCCCCGCCTTGTGGTGCTCCTGCAGTCGCAAGCGTCCATAGGCTACGGTGCCTGCCTAAAAAACTAACTAATATCCGAAATACTACAAATAAAGAGTTGTTTTGACTATGCGTGTGTATTAATTTTCAAAGAAATCAAGTTGTGAAATATCGTCTGGTATCATACGTGACACTTTTATTTCTGCTTCGCACCAGACATAAAATTGCTTCTAAAACTATTATTATCTCGTAAATCAGAGGGATCTGAAGCAACATTTGTTTATTATTGGGCCCGAAAATAGGTTTTGTAAAAAAAGTAGGCCAGTAATATAATTTTGGTGTAAATATACATTTCATCTGCATATTTTCTCATTTCTTTTTTATACAACAAAAATACATAATAAATGATTATTGATTAGACTAAGCGACATAAGGATCTTTGTTACTTATGCGTTGTGTTGAGGCATCGTTTGAGTTACACGATCGACTTAGGCCGGGTTTTATAAAGATCCGTTAGACCAAATGTCAGATCAAATTCCAATAACTCGGTACATTTTTTGACACAGCAAACCGACATAAGGTCTAACGGATCTTTATAAAACCGAGCCTTATACACTCGCGGACAAAGAATACGGGTCGGTAAAATATTGTCATATTTACTGAAATATTGCAAACTTGTACAGTTTAATCCTGTAATGATCTTTATTTCATTTTACATCTAACCTACAAAAATATCATTTAAAAAAAACGTTCCCAGGCTTAAATCGGACTCTTAAAAACCCATGAAAAAAAAACAATTTTAACGGGGCGAGATATCGCAAAATTCGTCAGTTTTGGAGATTGATATTTTTATGATAGGATCCCGGGAATTTCTAATACTGTTGGATATTACGAAATGTAAATAAAACTAGTGTAAAATATTTAGAAAAACCTTTGCTATTATTTAATATAAGTAGGGTGACCCGAAATGTTTGACGACGAGTGTATTATACTTAAATTTACACTAACGTGTGATACATTTACACTTAATAAGAGAAACAACGGTTGAAACTCACTTGGAAAGTCACTATTTGCGACATGTTTCGGACTACAATTGGAGTCCTTCATCAGGTTGAGTATTATCAAGGCAACCGACCGCGCAACACTGCCCTCCGACGCCAATTGTAGCCCGAAACATGTCGCAAATAGTGACTTTCCAAGTGAGTTTCAACCGTTGTTTCTCTTATTAAGTGTATTATACTTGTGGGCATTTTCCGATTTGCAAAGTTTTCACGGTCCGCTGGACCTCGCGACACGCGTTGCCTTGTCATGTCTTCCGGTGAAACAATTATACCACAAGCCTAAAACAAAAGGATGTAGTAATATATGAATTCCGTATACACTTGAAGCCTTTTTCCTTTAAACTACTATATAGAGACACACCCTTCTGAAATAACTAGTATTGAATGTGCATCTCGAGATTAAATTAGGTTCTACTTCGTGGTTCCGTGTACTTATTACGCTTATTAGTCATGGTTGTAATTTTATTCATGGTTGCACACTAAATATCTATCCATCAATCTACCTTTTTTTTAAATATTGGTTCTCCGAGAGAGATCGCTCTTTAGCAATAAGACCATTAATTGTACCCATTTTCTGGCGGACGTAAAATGTTGTAGTTACGTAAAACTATATATAATGTACTATTTTCTTACTACGTTGACTATTGGACCATTCTCATCCTCTCTGGTATACTCAAAATATGTTCCTGGGGTAGTCGCAGTCTTTTCTTGGAGTAATACCACTATTCCCTTTTCCATATTCATTTTCGTACTAATCTAATGATTTGAAACCTTGACTGCAAAGATCCCTGAACTCTACTTTGGCCTCAAGTTAATTAGTGCCTTAAAATTGATTATGAGCGCTATGGCATTAGGTATTTTTTAGATGGAAACTTTTAGATTTGATCAACTAATTTCAAGTGATTGAACGTAATCTCAGGCTAGTTTGTCTATATTTATATATATTTTAATTACTGGCGTTAGAATTAATAAAAATGCAATAAAAATGTAAAACATGGATGAGACTAGCTCAGAACTGGTCAAAGTGGCGTTGACATGAAGAGAACTTTACTCAACAGTTGGTTAATACAGATTGAATGATTTCTAAACAAAACATGCCATAGTCCAGGCGATACGGCAACCACCACCTCGTAAATTGCTCAAACAGCGCGTAACATTACACCCATCTTGCGGTCTATCTTGGACTAACGCAACACTAGGTCCATTTTCATGGACCATTTACAGCTCTACTGCGAATAACAAGTGTTTACACGCGTTTTTTGCCTATTCGCGTATACCGTGAGACCTTCGGCTACAACGTTTCCACCCACACCCCACCCACCGCACGCTGGCAAAGAACAAAGAGTTACCGGATTGTTTGAAGAAAATCTATGTATTTGCGCGTATGGGAAACTGGTTGGTCTAGTTTCCTTCCTAAAACGGTGCTGTTAGAGCGTGTCGACCGTCCTATGGCCACTTTCTTTATTACAGAGACATACACATTAATTTAACCGACATCGATAAACTTTGTACGTATTAGTTTACTCGTATGTATTTCATATTTTCTAAACGGTACTCAGACCTTCGAGTGTTTATTGAACGATTTGATGTAAAAAAGTGTTAGATAAAAAAAAATACTGCAAAAACTTTCTTGCACAAATCTATAAAGACTTATAATATAAGATAGCCTTCAGTAGGTCTGGCAATAACTTTGTTTTCGCATGTTTATCTTATTGTTCACGTGCAGGTACATAATAATATGGCCAATTAAACCGTGTTGTTTACACAATTATAATGTTAACACGCTTGACATCACCGATGCGTATGATTATAAACAAACTTATTTTAGTAAGAATCGAGCTACATAATATATTTATGTTTTCGGTAATAGCTTGTAGGAATGATAGCTGTGTGATATTTAGTTCATTTTCTACCTAAAATACGTGTCTGAATGCTAGTTGGTAGCAAGTACACATGTTTTCTTGTCAACAAGATAAGGGCGCCGCCCGCCCACGCACCGCGAAAGCTCGTCAGTTACGTAATCCTCGGCCCTTCGCGCGCCAACATTAATAAACGTTTTTCTCGACTGTTTTCGATGATGTAAAGTAAGTCAACAGGTTAATGAAGTTAGTCCGAAACCTATTGCGAAATAGAAACGGAAGTGACCACCTGACGGGAATAGCGCGTCGCGTAACGCCGCCAGCTCCCAGTGTGACCGCGCTATCATCCGGCGTCGCGCGCGCCGATAACCCTGTCTATCACTTGCGAAAATAACCCAGTCTTCTCCTAGCCGTGGTCCAGCCACGACTGTCCGCGTCTCCGTCCCGCTCCGCCTTTTATACGCTACTGAGGGATGGCGTCCGTGCGCACGCGTTCCGCATCCCCTAAATCCGTCTCGTTCTCCCCCGTGCTCGAGCGGAAATACAGCATCGAACGAGCGCCGGCGCAGACGAGTGCGCCCGAGCTGAAGAGTCAGGACTGGAGGAAGTACTTCTCGGACTTCAGCGCATACCTGGGTGAGTGTATCGACAGGGGCTGGAATACGGATGACTCAGGGTGCTTTTATTGTGCGGCCTTGGTCTATATTCGGTTGCGTGTTAGTGGACCGTTCGGGCACCGACTCAATAAACAAACCATGCGCAATCGCAGCTAATGCAGAGTTTTGTTGTATGGTTTTATTACCAGTACCATCTTGATTGCCTACTTCGCTTAAGTTTATTTTGCCCACGATTTGTGGCCAACTAGCCGGTAGACGAGAGATTTGTGATCTTTTCTGCTATTTTTAGGCGCTATGGGCTGCCAATTAGTATTCCTTGGACGATATTCATATCTGTCGACGCCGCCCTTCGTGTTTCCTTGAATAGTTTTTGCTAATTTGCCACATTTTCTGAAATTACGACAATTTCACTTTTTCACTGAATAAAGAAACTTGGAAGTATAGCAATCATAATAAACCTGATCCAGGCTATAAAATTAGTTTTCGGAGAACAATGTGAGAGTTTCGAAGTTAATTTCGGTATAAATTCTAAAGGATGTCGGATACATATGTAAGTTGGTCTGTAAGTATTGGCACACCCTGTATCAATTGCCAAGGAGACAGTATCAGCGAGGCGATAACCTTGCGGTTTTGAGCCCGCAACTTTATTGACACTCGCCTCGTCCAATCAGTGAAGCGCAATTATTACTATTTATGACCAAATAATTATGTAATTGTTTTGGAGGCGTCAATTTATGCTATTTCTTCAACGACGCAATCAGAAATCGTTCTTATTGATATCGACAATAAACTTTTGGTTATGAAGGACGCATTTGTGATTTAATTTGAGTATTGTATAATATGTAATGTATATAAAATATCATCATCCTCCTAGCGTTATCCCGGTACAGTTGCATCCTGAAGGATGTCAGGGGTCCGCTACCTAATCCCAAGACTTGGCGTAGGCACTAGTTTTTACGGAAGCGACTGCTATCTGACCTTCTATCCCGAGGGGAAACCAGACCTTATTGGAATTAGACTTGTCAAGTGAGTGGGCAACTTGACTGTTAGAAGTTCTCGAGCCGCCCGAAGGCCTCTAACTTGGCTTAACGACTGCTATCATAGACAGCAGCCGGGATCAACGGCTTAACGTGCCTTCCAAAGCACGGGAGCGCTCAGTTAATAACCACTCAAAGCGGTCACCCATCCAATAACCGACCATAATGTATATAAAATATAAATATAGTATTTATCAAATCTGAAAATAACCCCTTCTTCATAAAACTTAGTCTCTTTTTCATTTTCATATACGTATAATAAACAAATAACAGAAGTTGAAGTGCGTAGCCTTAAGGAAAATATAGGTAGTATCTTGCAATCAATACCTATTAGTTTTTTAGTACCATGTTCCTGACGTTCTTGTATCTGGACCAGCGTGACCACTTTATAATCGGCGTTCCTACTAAAAGAGTGGTCAGAAAACTACTAAAAAATACCAAATGAATTTCATAATCTACTAGAAACTACTAGACTAACTAAATCAAGTTTGATTGTGTTTAAATCGCAATTATTTGTGTATAAATCTTGTATATCGTAGTTCGGAAGAAGCATTCGTCCTTTGCTAGTGAGTTAGTAAGTGCGAGAGGGAAAGAATGTCAGTAAAACACTCAATCGTGCATAGTGACAGCTTTATGAAGGTGCATCCACAAGCTTCGAGATAGAGCGAGACAACCAAGGTCATCATATCCCTATCTTGCATATCTTATAACGATTTGTTAGCTGTTAGGCCAATACGCTCTTCCTCCAAATTGGATTTCAACACTCATTTTGTCCAACACTCATTTCGTCCAACTCGCGTTTCGTCCAACTCGCATTTCGTACAACATACAATACGTCAATACGTATTTGGTTCAAATAGGTACGCGTTTTGTCCAACAGTCAATTCGTCCAAAACGCATTTCGTCAAACTAGTCTTCCGCGTAAAAAGAAACCCCAGGTCAATTATACCTGGTTGATCCTCTTGCCGTGTGGGGAAAACAAAGAGTTCGGTAAGTTTATATCTGATCTAAACAAATCAAAAATTATAAAATATTGCATTTCTTTTATTTGTGTGGTTGTTTTCATTATTTTTTTATTCCGTTTTGTCTAGCACGGCTAATAACAATTTTTTCACGTGAACGGAGTCGTGGGCACAGCTAGTACAAGCATATTTTTGAACTAGTTGTTTAGGTTTAGTTTATTTGAAGGTCATCATTTTTTCTTTGCTTAGTGGGTTTTGGTAATACATTCGATAACTTTATTTGGTGTTTTATTCATTGCAATATTGCTATGATCTCCCATAGGGCTCAGTTATACGGTTATTATTATCTCAATACTGGGGTGTCAATATTATAGTGGTATTGAAATATACATGCATTTTGCTTTATAATAGTCATGAATACACGATCAATACGTATTGTGATATGAGTGTATCGTGTGATAATAGTCACTGTGTAACCGACCACATAGAGATGCGCCTTCAGGTAAAATTGTTGCGGTATAGAAAATTAAAAATAGTGTATGGGACCAGCCTAGTAGACTAGAGCTAGTAGTACATTTTGGCCATAAAACGTGTCGTTATAGGTATCCTATCGTGCTAGCTCCCTAGCTAGGGTGATCGCGTATATGTGGGACATGTTGCATTAGTCCCTTAGTAGAAAGTATGTAAGTGCGAGAGGGACGAATGCTATATGTCCGACATATAAATTATATAGGTATAATAAAAATACATTTCATTTTATGTGGCGGCTGATGTACGTGAAGTATACATTTAATAATAAATGAACAAGAAACAAATTTAAAGAATATATTTTTTATTTATTTACTTACGAATCTTACCTTACGGTACACTTAGTCGCTGGCGGCGCTATCGCTATCGTCGTTATAATCATCAAATTTTTTTATATTCTTCTATAAAAGTTTCTCTTTTTTCATTACCCTTACCATATTCTGATCAGAGTCAAATTTCGTGCCTGCTTCAAGGATTCCTTCTTTTGCATGTAAAAGTAACGAACCATTTTCATTGTGAAATCTGTTACGATCCTTAGTTTTGATTCTATTCACCGCGAAAAAAAATTGAAACTGGCAAGCACAACATTTGCTTTGCAAAATTAGATATACTTAAATTGATATTTCAGCTTTGTGTTGCTATAGTAGTAGCCAATTGTGGATTGCTATAAACTACTAAAAACTACTAACTTATTTTCTCCTACTAAAAGTTTGAAAAATTTCCCTCAAAACTACCAAAAAAGTAGGAAACTACTAAAAGTGGTCACGCTGATCTGGACTCCACTATCTATCAGTTGCCAGGAGTCACCACGCAGTAGTCAGACATGACTGTTGCAGCGTGCCGAAAATGCTTATTATCTAAACCCACTTTCGCTTGTATTGTATCGTAAAACGAAACGCCTACCGTTCACGTTTAGCAAGCTTTGCCTGTCTACGTTGCTTGGAAGTCCTATACAGGCGCGCGTTTTGTATACCTATGAGGCGGTCAGAGGCGGTACTCGAGTTATTTAATTTTTTTGTTTCAAACCATGATCAAAATATTAAATGCATCTGATCCAATTGAAAATTATTTAAATCTAATACCTTATTAAACATTTATGTTTTGGTTACTTTCAAAGTCAAAGTACTAATTTGTGTCGTATAAATCCCTCAATTTAATTAATTACAAATTGAATTTATTAATTAACCAACTAATGTACTGTTAATCCAAAAATGAAATCCGCAACATGCTTCCCTCGCTTGCTTTCCATGCTTGCGTCGTATAAATTAATACTTTGACTTTGAAAGTTATTTTATTTTAATTTAACCTTATATTTAATTAAAATATTTTAATTTAACCTTATATTTAATTAAATTAAAATTATATTAAATTAAAATAGGTGTTACAGTTTGGTAAATATATATATTTACTATAGGATATACAAATGGTATGCAGAATTTTACATCCAGCATGTTTACTCTATACATGCTTTATATATATATTTTAAAGTTAATCTTTGATTTACGTTCTATTATAGTGATATTTATAATGGAGGTCAATAATAATGGTATTGATATTTAGTTACGGTTTGGGCACATACTTAAAAATCAAAAATCAATCAAAATCAAACAAATAGGCCACAAGGGCACTTTTACATGTCAAAATATTAATCTACTTACCTACATATTTTTTGATAATCGAGATTACATTTATGTACTAACTACAAGTAAGTTACATCATTATAAATGAATATCCATAGGTAGGAAGTCAATAGGTCATTAATCGTAATGCTAATTTCATCGTAATCGGGCGTCTTTCGTCGCCCAGCCGACGCATTCCTTGGCCTCCGCGTCACCTCATGACAACGTCTTCATTACCGGTTGGATTCGCAACACTTCACCACTCGGGCGAACCAATGTAAGTTAGAACTCCGATTACGCGTTGGTATTTTGAATACCGGGTTCAAAATAGAGCGGTGAGAAGTGAAACAAGTTGTGAATAGCATAGCGGCGTCAGCGTTCATTGATCACTGCAACCGCTCAGCGCTAGCAGCGCTGCATTCCAGCGGTTTGTAACTAACGTATTTCTAGAAATGTTTAGGTGTGAAGAATTATTGCCCCGTTTTGGTCTATCTTTCTCTACGGCCACTGCCAGAAACCATTTACGTTCTACTTCTTCGTGATCCTACTTTCGCTCATAGGCACCACAAAAATATCGGTGCGCGTACCTATATATGATAAAAGTAAGCTATCAAAAAAAGATGTTTAGTGTCAATGTGTGTGTAATATCTAAATATATAAAAGAAGAAACTGACTGACTGACTGACTGACTGATCTATCAACGCACAGCCCAAACCGCTGGTTCTAGAGATTCCAAATTTGGCACGTAGGTTCCTTATAAGGTCTAGGGGTGCACTAAGAAAGGATTTTTCAAAATTCACCCCCTAAAGGGGTGAAACGGGGGTCCAAAGTTTGTATGAAAAACCGTATTTATTAAAGTGAGAGAGATGAAACTTTGTATATAGAATCTGTGTTTAAATATATTAATGGCGTATTTCAGCGTTTTTCTAAATTGCTCCCCTAAAGGGTTCAAAAGGGGGTTCCAAGTTTGTACGGAGTGCAAATCTTTTTTGAAGTGAGAGATTTAAAACTTCGTACATAGACTCTATGTTTAAATACAACAAAACATCTTTAAGCGTTTTTTGAAATTGCTCCCCTAAAGGGTTCAAAAGGGGGTTCCAAGTTTGTACGGAGAGCAAATCTTTTTTGAAGTGAGAGATATAAAACTTCGTATATAGACTCTTTGTTTAAATATACAACAAAACATGTTTCAGCGTTTTTCGAAATTGCTCCCTTTAAGGGATGAAAAGAGGGTTCCAAGTTTGAGCGGGGAGCAAATTTTTCGTTTTCTTAAAAATCGATATGGGTGTCATTTTTGAGATTCCTCGGGATGCAGATTACAAAAATGACATCCATTTTCAAATCCAAGATGGCGGACATTTATTTTTCTTAAAAATCAATATGGGTGTCATCTTCGAGGTTCCTCGGGGTGCAGATTACAAAAATGACATCCATTTTCAAATCCAAGATGGCGGACATTTCTTTTTCTTAAAAATCGATATGGGTGTCGTCTTCGAGGTTCCTCGTGGTGCCGATTACGAAAATGGCATGCATTTTCAAATCAAAGATGGCTGAGATTTATTTTTCTTAAAATTCAATATGGGTGTCATCTTCGAGGTTCCTCGGGGTGCAAATTACAAAAATGACATCCATTTTTAAATCCAAGATGGGGACATTTATTTTTCTTAAAAATCAATATGGGTGTCATTTTCGAGGTTCCTCTGGGTGCCGATTACGAAAATGACACTCATTTTCAGATCAAAGATGGCGGATATTTATTTTTATAAAAATCGATATGGGTGTCGTCTTCGAGGTTCCTCGTGGTGCAAATTACAAAAATGACATCAATTTTCAAATCCAAGATGGCGGACATTTATTTTTCTTAAAAATCAATATGGGTGTCATTTTCGAGGTTCCTCTGGGTGCCGATTAAGAAAATGACACTCATTTTCAGATCAAAGATGGCGGCCATTTTTTTTTTTAAATCAATATGGGTGTCATATTCGAGGTTCTTCGGGGTGCCGATTACGAAAATGGCATGCATTTTCAAATCCAAGATGGCGGACATTTCTTTTGCTTTCTTTTTGAACTGAACTGTAAATTAATATTTTGACATGAAAAATGTATTACTTATTATAGTCAGACTTTCTTAAATTATAAATTAATATTTTGACATGTAAAAGTGCCCTTGTGGCCTATTTGCAGAATAAATGTTTGTATTTGTATATTTGTATTTGTATTTGCTTAAAAATCGATATGGGTGTCATTTTTGTTATTCCTCGAGGTGCCGATTTCGAAAATGACAACCATTTTCAAAATGAATAAATCGATATGGTCGTCATCTTCGAGGTTCCTCGGGGTGCCAACTATGAAAATGACATCCATTTTCAAATCTAAGATGGCGGAAATTAATTTATCTTAAAAATTTATATAGGTGTCGTCTTTATGGTTCCACGGGGTGCCGATTACGGAAATGACATCCATACGTATCATCTACATACATACATACAAACATACGGATCAAACTGAGAACCTCCTTTTTTGTAGACGGTTAAAAATTACTTTTATTACGCGGGCGAAGCCGCGGGTAAAAGCTAGTTCATCATAAAGGTTATAGCTAATCAAAACTGGGTATTCCCATAAGGATAATATGATCCAATTGAATTCTAACACACCTTCCTTCAACTCACTTCTACAACCTGTATCTGAATACTAATCAATCTTGCTTGTAACCCTTACATAACGATACAATTATATTAGGTAAAAAACAATACTTGTGCATTAATAACATTAGTAGGGGTAAGTTACGAACACCGCAGAACATACCATAATATATAGTTAGTGACCATTTAGCGCTTATACAGTACGCTCGGATGAGTCGACTCATCGAACAGTAAATGTTTATGTGAACAATGTGTTAGCTTGAGCGCGATTTTTGCGGCGTGCACGGAGTGAATCAGTACTGCAATAGTCCATAACACGGTCGCCCGCGCACTCAAATCGAGAAGATATTTAAATTTAGAATCCCTTCCCTTGCCCTTGGGATGCGACTTGCTTTTTTTTAACGCGAAATCTCCAGCCAGTGTCCTGTGAATCCTTCGAGTGATAACTTTGGGAAAATGTCCAATACGCACTACACGGTTAACGACGATGTTTACGGAAAAATCTTAAAAACGCATAAGAATTTAGTGCCACAGTCGGATTATGCTGAAGTTTTTGAGGCTTGCGAAGGACTAGGTATGTAATTATCTATATTGTTCTAATTTATTCTATTGTGTGTGACCCACTTAGCGACAAGGTTTCATTCAAAGGAATTGTTTGTTCGACGCGACAAAGTGTAGATGCTGTGTAATTGAATTGCTTAGTTGAAAAACTATTTACGAGTACAGAGTCGATTTAAATAGGTCATTTTAAGAAGCGTTCTTTGTAGAAGAGAACTTGGTCCTTATCTTAAAACAGCTATTAATCCAGATAAGAGACAACGTAAGCACTCACTTGATTTGATATTTAAATAGCGGCTGATAAGTTATTCGTTTGGAACCGTTCCGGAGCCAATGAACCCTCAAAAGAACTCGTTCTCGAAGGACAGGCTTGGATTTCAATGTGTTATGATTTTTGCGTACGCGAAATTGAATATTTGGGCCAATCGGTACAAATTTCTATGCATTTTTAGGGTTTCGTTCCCGAAGGATCCAAATGAAACCCTATTGCTGTCACTCACGCGTCCGTCCGTCCGTCCGTCCCTCGTCTATCACAAAAAGTTTTTCTGAAGATTTTTTTAACTTCCCATTGGCGTATGAACTTGAAATTTGGTGATATGGTTTATTATTGCGTATATTTTACCAACAAATACCAGTACATTGAGAAATCAGATTTTTTATTTGAATTTTCCTATTGGCCTGACCGGCGATTAACTCTAGTTTCACCTGATCGTAAGTGACGACAGTATTCAAGATCTAGGTAACTGGTTCAATATAAGTAATAGTCTATTCAATCTTGCTTTGTAGTCACCTACTAAATCGTAATTGTCAATTTGTCAGGGAACACAGACGACGAGAGCGAGTTCCATTCCTTTAGCAGTTCGCATTAAGTTAAGAAAGAAGCGAGACGAGGCAAATCGCTTCGGGTGAATGCGAATAGTTTTCTTTATCACTAGATTTTACTGGCGTAGGTATGGAAGACAAGACATGAATAAGAGTTATTCTGAGGTCAAATTGTATGTATGGTCTAATCTTGAAATTCTTGTTAGTACGGTCGGTATACGCTTAAACATTTCCCTACTATCCCTAGCATGACGTTTTACTCGTAGCTTGGGTTTGGTGTAACTGGGATAAGACCTTATTCTGATCTGACTAATCCTAGAGTAAACTATTCTTGCGTAGTCGAAGCCAACCTTAGTGTCCGTTTAGAAATCGAACATGAATTAAAGCATATTTCCTGCTGTGCTAAACTTAACCTCCTTGACTTGGATAAAGATCTTTTATACATGAAGCCATGAGACATCTATGCTTCTGATAACGCTGTTTACCTTTGAACAACATTGAATACGTACATAAGCATGAGCTCTGGCTCTATGCCTAGTGTATGTGATCCTTTAGAGAGGAAGAAAAAAAAACGTGACAAGAAAACAGGGTATTAAACGCTTACGGCCTGCCTGATGGTCAGCAGATACCGTAACCTATGGACGCTCGAGAATGCAGAAGAATCCCAAGCATGTTGCCAATCCTTTATTTATTGAGGATTTTGGTTGTTTTGACAGCTAGAGACATATATGCAGATCTTGAGTCATGTTGAAAATTTAATTCCGATCCATTATTGTTCACTCTATATGCTATTCTCTACGATATCCTGCTACGTTTGGCCATATAACGGAACTGATTACGTAACGAAAGGCCACAAAGGTCCATATAACTTTTTAAATAGCTCGCTTGAAGCCGCGATGTAATCTGAGTGACCAACTGTATTTCTAAGAAGATTCTCTCCTTATCTTTTGCTCTAACGAACATTGTTCTCAAACATATATATTAGTACTTATTATTTTTCGTTGCGTATGCATGTCACTGAACTCTTCCCAAACCGTTGGATATCTTTTTTTGTGTGTGTGTAATTTGAAAGGGGGATTTTTTTACTTATATTCATATACAATTGAACCTGCTTTTGGGCATGACCAGGAGCCTATTTCTCGAAGCTAAAAGTTACAACTTGTATATTGTAATTTGCAGCTTCTAGAAATGGGCCCCAGGACGTAGAAAAGATTTACATTACATGTTATATAATTTCTAATATCGACGACATAATTGATTATGTCCCCATATACAAGTTAAAGTTAAAATAAACTTAATGCTGACATACAGGCGTAGGGTCTTAGACTACTCAACAGCATACAGATAATGCCTCATGATTTTACCATTCATTTATTTAAATTACGTGTCGTCTCGCAAGTTCCTAAGAGTCACTACTACGTTAGTAATAAATGGAAATTACTCAATCTTTGACGTTCATTTAGTTAAGACAATTCCCGTTCTGTTCTGGTCGTTTTAACCATTACCGTTTAAGTTATCCGGAGTAGAGTTGGACTTATAACAGCGTATTTGTTACGTTTCTGGATGAATAAGGATTTGTTACAATTCTTCATTCACTTGTATGTAATTTCTTGGAAATTGGGATATCACAAAGAATTTAAATGACGAGAAATGGGAAAGTTTAATCTCGTAGTAGGTGACTGCGAAATTGAAAAGTATCAACTAATAATTTCCAGACTGTTGTCTGTCATTGAAGTGGCTAATGTCATAAAAGAGATATTGACATCAATGAAGCCCCTCGTTTACTTGCATGACATCATCCTGCTACCAGACTATTTATATAACAAATAACTCCAATTACTTAAGCACATATGTACACTTGTTGATTAAACTCGTTTAATCAAACTTAATCCGTATTCTGCTGGGGCTAAGGCGCAAAAGAGAACTGTCAACCATGACATGTGTTGTTGACAGAAGTGATAGCATGATGGATTTCTTGTGCACATAAGAAAGATCTAACAATTCCTTTCTGTCCATAGACGACCAGGCTTATTAGCTCTTGACTGTATTTATGTTAAGTATGACGTCAGTATTATTTACTAAATGAAAGAAGATAATGTAGTTATCCTGTTGAAACTAATGTTACCAATAATTTCATGAAATTAAAAGGTCGCACTGTCGTAATTTAAGCATAATTAATTACACTGAATACGGGTCGGTAAAATACCGTCATATTTTCTAAAATAGTGCAATATATAGCGCCTTATTGACAGAATATGGACAATAATACACTGACGAATCGATTATTGACAATATGAGCTATTGGTGCTCCAAGTTTGGATCACAACGAATACATAATTTGGTCTGTGGAAATTGAACAGCTCTTTTCAATTCTCCGCAATATCGATGTACATCAATATAAGACTTTTCATATCTGATATCCTACTTATACTATAAATGCGAAAGTTTAGATGTTTGGATGTTTGTTACTCAATCACGCAAAAACGGCTGAACGGATTATGATGAAACTTGGTATACGAGTTTATAGCCTGGACAACCATATAGGATACTTTTTATCCCGAAAACATATATGCCTCAAATGGAAGAAATAGTGAGTGGAAGTTTACTCGAATGAAGTCGCGGGTAAAAACTAGTATAAGATAACAATGAAACTTATGAAGACAAAATAATTACAAACTTTATTACAAACTTTTATCTAGGTAGTATATGATTCCAAAATTAGCTTATAAACAAATAACACATCATTGTGAGTTAGTTTAGTCTGCTTCTGAAATGGTATAAAATAAAATAAACATTCTGCACTGTAATACTAACATGTGCTGCCAGTCTACTTGACTTGCTAATCCAATAATAACATAAATACTGTAATTCTGCAGAGCTCTAAGTACGGGTTGGTGAAACAAAATGAATACCTAATTACGCTTGTTGAAGTCTGACATTGCTTGGAAAAACGTCAACGTCTATACCCTAGCCCCAGCGAGAAATTTCTAAGCAGCTCGCCGCAGCCAGGTCTGCTCAACAAAATCAGTTTCGAAAACAAAAGTATCTAACATAACCTTATTTTCTTCCACAGATGCATTGCTCGCCGACCTACAGAACTCCATCAACCCCGGCGCCCGAGTGGGCAGCCCGGGCCGCACCGGGTCCCCCGGCGGCCGCACGGCTTCCCCTGGGGCCCGCACAGCCTCCCCTGGAGGTCGCACCAGCAGTCCCAGCGGCCGGGGCTCCCCGGGTGGCAGTCTAAGCTCACCCACATCTACTGGATACGGGTCAATCCTCAATGGCTCGAGAAATACGGATTATAATAACAAACCTGCTTCGGTGAGTAAAAGCTTTCCAAACTGAGTCGCATAACCCACACAGCCTCCCCTAGAGGCCGCACTAGCTAACCCCGCGGCCGCACTAGCTCCCCCATCGTCCGCCCTAGCTCCCCCGTCGTCCGCACTAGCTCCCCCATCGTCCGCACTAGCTCCCCCATCGTCCGCGCTAGCCCCCCCATCGTCCGCACTAGCTCCCCCATCGTCCGAACTAGCTCCCCCATCGCCCGCACTAGCTCCTCCACCAGTCGTCCACAGGATAAAAAATCGGCTCAATCCTTAATGGTTCCGGAATATGGATTAAAACAACAAACTTGCTTCGGTGAGTTCTTATTCTTCGTCCTGGCTCGCATGGTGTCCCCTGGAGGCCGCATTAGTGTCCACTTTATTCCATGATATTATTGGCAATATAGACATAGAGCAGAAAAAAGATAGTTGTTTCCTTTCCTCATAAAGGAATGGAATAACTTATGTATATAATTTATATGCTTATAATTTTTTTTACGGGATGTGGCCGACTCTTTGACCTCCAAATATGCACGTTACGTCACTAAGCATATTACTTTTTTTCCCAAATCCTTTTTAGTTTGCCTATTGTAAAAACAAATGAATATTCAATTCTTTTAGGCAAAGTAATGTTGTATTACCGACGTAAAAGCGACAAATACAAAACTGATTTCTGTTTTACCCATTTTGGTAAATGTTACAACCATAAATCTTTCCGTCTTTCGTTGCATGGGTAGATACGCATACGTGACCCGTATTCAAATTGTGAACAATGCCAATGCTGTTACTTATTTGTCTGGTTAGTCGTTGAAACGGAGATGTGTCTCCGTGATGACAATACATGAATAGGGGTTTTCTAAAGGTGCTAATTGTTGGCTTCATTGTCTTCGAAATGTTAGTTAGATGACTTGAGCATTGAATGTAACCTCTGTACTTAAGTTACACCTACTGCGCTGGCTCGATGACTTTGGGTCATTTTGGGAGAGGATTTTAATCTGTGACATAAGAAAACCACTCAACCTTACTTAAAATGAAAGTGATAAGTATCTAAGTATTTATGTGTTATCTCTTCGGATTTTATCTCACGAAACACCGAAAAACTTATTTAATATAGAACACATATGCGTATAAAAGCAGCTTTAATCGCATTCTCTTATAGAACATTAATACATAAGTAACACAAATAGGTCCGTTATCAAACATGTCTTGTGGTTAGTGCATGAACTTGGAAACTAATACTAAGTGTGCTGGAGATCGTGTTTGCGTACATAATACCCTCGCTTCCATGTGTCATTTTCAAAGAAGTCCTAGATTGGATCACTAAATGACGTTATTTTTAGCCTTAGCTTAGCCTTGGACTACTTAGGCTCGGTTCTATAAAGATCCGTTAGACCTTATGTCGGTTTGTTATGTCAAAATATGTACTGAGTTACTGAAATTTGATTTGACATTTGGTCTAACGGATCTTTATAAAACCCGGCCTAAATCAACAAAAACCCCAGTTGGCGTAAAGTGTGATTTCATATTTTAATGAGTCGCAATTCTATTCATATCATATCATATTGCTTATTGAGAGATAATGGGGACCTGTCATATTTTCCATGTCGAATATCAGCCCTGAATGACATGCTTAGAGGAAAACATTATCACTTTAAATGAAAATATACGTTCATGATCTATAATTTTACGATTATCGGGTACAACGCCCTCTAGTTCCAGTGGACCGCACTGAGACATCTGTAGCAAGAAATATTCAATTTCATATTTAGTGAGGGCTGATTCACTCCTCCTTGGAGGGATTCCAAGAAGTACTACACTTGTGGCACAGATGGCGGCGTCGTCGTGCTTACGATTTAAGATATATATCAATGAAGTACAAAGTACCTGTCATACATGTATGTCTATATACATTTTTATTTATTTGACACACTAACATAATACCAATCTTATAGATTTACAACAATAGAATATTAAAGAGGTATTTTTTTGCGTTTGTGATTTAAGAATAGTCATTTTAATAACTCATTTATTTTGGTATTGTTTGTGCTTCTTTTTTTAATTTTAATGTTACGGTTATTGAATAATCTTCCTTCTAGCGTTTTCCCACTTGTGATCTAAGGAGCCTGCCTTACTTTGCCACATTAAGTCAAGATTTGGCGTAGTAGGAACTAGTTTTACTTTTAGAATTAGTATTTAAATAAGGTTTTAATAATAGTTCCTAGGTCTAAGGGTCATTCTACTTTTTCATGACCAGTTTTGTTTTACAATAAAAAATCTATGATATGTATTGAATTAGTGTACAAAAATAGTATTTCGAAATACTGCCTGAACCTAATAAAAGGAATATATAGGTAAAAATACTTAAATATTAACATATTGCTGTAAAAATTAGGTAACACAGTGGTAAAAACCATTTTTTCATACAAATGGTGAGGCATCCAAGAACCACTGAGTTACTCGATTTATGGATACTAGCTGTGGTTCGTTAATTACCAAAACTATCGGAAGTGATACCGCAATAAAACATCTTTCTAAATAACAGTATAAAAATATAAAGTGAGGTCTAAGTATTCCAAAATCTGCATTAAAAAAAAATGTGCCTAAAAATTATGTACATGAAAAAGTAGAATGGCCCCTAAACATATTTACCGCAAAACATTTCCAACCTGGATAAGTCCTACTTTATTTACACCACCGATAAACACCAAAATCAGTCACCAAGCTTAGAAATTAGCTGGAGTGTTACCCCGTCTTTTTCTCATGACATTTTATTTTATTGTGATAACAATTACACAGTATTACACGCTTATCCTAACAACTAACTTAAACTAACTAAAAAATTTGCACTACCTATTTCATCTCTCTGAGGGACGATTTTCTGGATAAAAAGTATCCTATATGTTAATCCAGTCTATAGACTCTTTGTATACCAAGTTTCAACATAATACGTTTAGCCGTTTTTGCGTGATTAAGTAACAAACATCCCAAACATATAAACATCCAAATTTTGGCATTTATAATATTAGTAGGATAATACCTCAGACACAATACAATAGTACATATTTTCAGCTACTTTGCTACTGATTTGTGTCTGGCTACAAACTATAAAATTGGATTTACTAAACACTACACTTAGTTTAGAAGAACAATAACTTTGTTATTCGAACAGCATGACCCAGCTAAAATGATTTCCTACGAATTCCGACGGCCGTTTCTCAGTGAACCATATGTCTTGCTCCATCTATTTCTGCTATGATTTACAAGCGATGTTCGCCACGACTGTTACAAGATTTGCAACCAATTTTCGTATTACACCGTAACGTTTTCGAGTAATCTTGGTCTGGTTTTCCAGAGCATGACTAGTAGGGATAAAGGGAAAATGTACAATTTATGATGTTAGTCGATGTCGCATCGTGTTCGATGATACGTATTATATATAACTAGCTTCTGCCCGCGACTTCGTCCGCATAGACTTCCACTCCCTATGTCATCCCTTCGGGGCATAATTTTAGGTATAAAATGTATTCTCTGTATGTTAATCCAGGCTATAAACGCGTTGTAGGTATACTAGGTTTCATCATAATCTGTTCCGTCGTTTTTGCGTGATTGAGTAACACAGATCAAAACATTTTTAACTTTCAAATTTATAATATTATGTAGTAGGATTAGTAGGATTTAAAGTTCTGTGCCTAAATTGACCCAAATAGTGTTATTTTTACCTTTCAATGTAATGTACCTAATGTTCAACACAATAATTATTGCTCTGAATGAAATGGATGGATTACACACACTTCGTCAGTTACAAGCAAAAGTCACTAAGTAACAAATACCTACTTAAAATACAGCTCGTATATCAGCATCGTTTCAGTACTGAGATACGAGGTTTCGAAGAGTAGTGACAGACTTGATAGTGAGTTTTGCTTCTCACCCGAAGACTTATATGATCGATCAGCTGTTCACTCGGCGTCCTGTGAACCTTTGCCACATGTCGTGACGTTTAAAAAGTAACCTGTCTAAACGGTATACCTATTGCATAGCGGCTCAGTCCTGGATAAGATTCGGTTAGGACCGAGACGAGAAGCGTAATCGATTCGATCCTGCGACATACACTGTAGGTTTAAAAAAAAACGCCTTAAAAAATAACATGCTCTAGCCAACTGAGCTATCGGAACAACCATGCTCAGTTGCTAAAAAATGTGCCACCGATAAGTATTCTTATAATCTCTCTTGTCCACAGCCTACATACCAGAACACTGGCTCACTGGAGAAGGTGATCCCAGTCAAATACACCAACAGCACCTCCGGCTACGGTGGCACGCCGTACTCCACGGGACAGTCCGGATACGGCAGGACTACCGGCCGCGGGAACCTGTCGGAGCTGGACACCCTACTCGACGACCTGAGCAACGCGCGCTATGGCAGCTACGGTGATAAGACGCCCACTAGTGAAAGAGGTTAGTACTTGTGCGTTACGGACCCGGACGACGTAATCACAGCGTCTATCGAAAGATGGAACGCTGCGCTTGCGGCGTCCAACTCTGACACGACGCCGTACACTTAGGCATTCCCACCGGCGGGGACGTCCACCGCGCGATCGCGACAACAGTGACACATATAGTCCCTATTTGTCCCGGTACCGCCGCACACCGGGTAGAGTCAGTCCGACCCAGGTCGGGCCTAGCTGAGTTTCTTGCTGAACTCTTCTCAGCTAGGCTAGGTTTAGTGAACCAGCGACAAAACTCCCAGTAGCTCGATTCCACTTACACCTCAGATTCAGTTGAAACCGCTCAACCAATCTCACTGGAGCGCAAACTCTTAGAGTATTCCAGTGTTCCAAACCACACGCGTGGTTTTCTCGGAGGTTTTCCCCTGGATTTTCCGCAGGCTACTCTCCAACCGCGCACTCCTATCGCTTTATTGGGCCCGGCCCGGCCTATAAAGCCAAAGTCAGGTTCAAAAAAAAAACCTTGTGCGTTGGCGATCACAACAGATCATCAATGGTCGTAGTTATACGTGGGCTTATTAGCCCGGGAGCCACTACCCGAATAATAATAATTGTGCTTTTGCTTGTGTAGCTACCTTTCTAGCCATTATTTTTTTCACACATTATTAGGTTAACAATGTTGGACAGTTATTAAAGCTACATTTTTTTTGTTACCAATGAGGTATCCCTTTAAGGGCAAAGCCTTGCCGCAAAGGCCTCCTCATGCTCCTTCCAGTGTACCCTGTCCTTGGCTTTGCGGGTCCATGATAGTCCGGCTATTAGGGCAATGTTATCAACCCAACGCCGCCGCGGACGTCCACGCGGGCGCTTAGCATCTCGTGGGTGCCAGTATAGGATCCTCTCGCTCCATCTTATTATGAATTATCAGGTGTTCTTGTTACATGACCGGCCCACCTCCATTTTAATCTACATGCGAGTTCAGCGACATCTGTGACTTTTGTTATTTTCCTGATTTCACAATTCCTTTTTCTGTCGCTCCGTCTGATATTGAGCATGCTTCTCTCGGTCGGCCTTTGGAACACATTTATCTTCTGAATGAGATCTTTGGTAAGTGCCCAGGTTTGGCATCCATACAGTAGAGTTGGTAGAACTAGTCCGTTGCTTTCTTCTTTAGGTGGATTGGGAGTTTTAACGTAAAGATTAATTTGTTATGATAGGTAATTTATCTCCATTTGTCATGGCAAAAGTTTTTAATTTGTTCATTTGTTGTTTTCTTTGTCTAAGGTATTTAGCATATAGACTATATATTCATGCCATGTGGCTACGGCAGGATAACTGGCTATTTGACTACAATTTTTTATGGTGCCATTCGAACCAGTTTTTATAGACGATCATTGTATGGAACCAACTATAATTAGAGCAACACAAAAGATGAAAACGAGAGGTACAGCATAGTTGACGAGCACTGAAAACGCTCTATACTGATAGACAGTGAAATGTGACGTGACAGTGTAATGGCGTCGTAATCCCGTTGTATGGAAAAACGAGTAATTTGCCATTTTTGTTGTGAAATAGTTGCCACAATTTCTTTTTTTTTGAAACATGAATAATAAATAAATAAATAAATATTAGAGGACAATCTTACACAAATCGAACTAGCCCCACAGTAAGCTCAAGAAGGCTTGTGTTATGGGTACTAGACGACGATATATTTAATAGATATAAATACTTAAAATACATAGAAAACATCCAAGACTCAGAAACAAATATTCATGCTCATCACACAAATATTTGCCCTGACCGGGATTCGAACTCAGGACCGTCAGCTTCACAGGCAGGTTTCACTAGGCTAAACCGGTTGTCAAAAACTTGACAGAATTCTATTGGTAATTTTCAATTTACATTTGGACTATAAAAAAAACGACAACATTTTTGCGAATATTTGAAGTCCCATATCATTTTATGATTTTGATTAACTTGCCTAATTTACGATTTATTGTGGAACACATTTTACACACACTGGAATACATTTTAACATGTGTCAAATACCCAATTGGGTTAAGGCAAACCCACAAATCCAATGCGGAAGGTAAAACGTTGTTTATACACCACCACATATAAACCTAAAAATACCATGTAAATACATATTGAATCCTCGTTAGATACCTAACATCCAGGCCATAACAAGCGCTCTGAAATAACAGCCAGCGATCTAAGTCAATATATCTTTCCTGCCAATCCGATCCAGTTTGTTTATCCTATCTCATTTTAATGCTCGGTATCATGAGTAAAATTAATTATGCTTCAGAATCTAACGGCTAGAAATAAATCAGGCAATTCGTGAGTCATTTGGACTATTGACTTTCAAACTTTCGCACCCAGAAACAGCACCCTTATACCATGTAATTTAAATGTTATTTTTCCGTGAGACTGACAGGTTGAAAGTAAGTAAATAATATCTACGGGTAAGCCTCTTGCTTTTGATTTTAGATCGTAATATTTTAAGCAGGAGTCGTACATTTATACTGTATTATTGTTTTTAGTGTACTTTACCTACGAATTCGAATTGAGAATCTAAAGAAGTAGGTAGTGGGAAAGTTCTAAACGCCAAATTCCACTAGTGAATCTTCATAATCTGTCATGTAATGTAGTAGTAATACCAAAAGGAACTCAACTCGAAACTCTTAACTAAGCGTAGGCAGCGTTGCACTGACCATATTCGTATTCGTGTTGGTTTTACCGCATTGATGAGTTCAATAAAAATATAGTTAAATAAAAGTGGCAAACAAGCGTACGGCCCGCTTGATGACGCCCGCTTAGGTTAGGTTCACCGCAGCCTATGCATGCTGACAACTCCAGGGTTTTCTAATGCACGTTGCCGACCCTTTAAAATTAATACACGTTTTTTGTTTATTTGTATGGTATAAGGTCGAATTTTGGAGCTTTGTTAATATTGCTGAAGCATATTAGATATCATATTGGATGTAAATGAAATAAATGAGTGGAGGTAGTAAAGTGTTGAGAATATTAAGTAATAAAGTACAAAACAATTCATTGTCAAGAACGGAACATTATTAATAATGTATACGATAAAATTCTGGAAAAAAAATGCTCGGGAAATGAAATTATTACGCTACAAAACATTTCCAAATTAACATCAGAACTGACAGGTAAACAAGTCAAAATTTCATTATTCCGGCTATACTGACTCTTCAGACCCGTTGCCATTTCAATGAGAATAATAGAGCCCTCTTGACAATGGTCATATATTTCTGTGGGACTAGCATAACTGCCGCTGCGACGCGACGCGAGTAGAGATAAATCTACCCTCCTCTTTCCAATTCGCACAGTTCGAATGAGACAGGAATCGCTGAGTCGCGCGAGACACGACTTGGCAGCAAGTTGTGCTAGCCCACCTGGTCGGGCTTTACCAGTATGACCTATTTGACACGAGCTGTCAAAAAACAATGTTGTACCGCAAGCAGACAAGTGAGACGTCACACATACTACTTTGTATAATTAAAACATCAGCACCTGCGCATAATTTATCCTATCATCACTAATATGACACTAGAGCATCACCCATTATAACTTCACTGATGAATTTCGTGTTTACCGCGACAACGGCGCACGCGCAAGGTCACCGCTTCCGCTCAGGAATAGATCTTGCCAGCCATCGGTGTTAACATTGGTTTTACATGTGCTGAAAACCCGATTTTACACTGGCGGTGTGTTTTTGTTAATACTCGATAGCTAATAACGTTCGCTTTTGTTCATTGCTCCTGATTCCAATCACTTTTCAATGTGCTTCGCGCTTTCGCTACCACCACACCAAACCGTCTGTAATCGTAAGCGGTGTTCGTTAAAATCTGATTGTATGGAAAGTTTGACAAGTTTCTATGGTATGACAGCCGGCGCCATATTTGACGATGACCGGCCTGTGATCGTATGTTGGTGCAACCGACCCTAATAAGCTAACGTAAAACGAGCGGGAGAGAATATTAAAATGCAGTTGGGATGTAAATAGATATGAACAGATTTAAATCCCATCAGTGATTGATTTTTCGCACTGAAAACACACTCTGGCTGTACCTAATGTATTTTTTATTAATACACGCTGTCAGTTTTAATTTTGTTCAGTTCAGTTCTTGTCAGATTGAAATCTATATTGCTTTTTCTTGGATACCTATACGATACGCTCTCTGCTATCGATCACGCGCAGAATAATTAAAGAGCAGTATTTGACTTTGCCTTTTGACAGCTAATTACGTACCATGAATTACCGAATTCATAAATTAGTGACATCCAATTATCCACCATATAGTTATCAGATCTCACCTTATATTTTCCATGCAACAAGCCATCAATGACAAAAAACACATCCCCCACAAACAAATATTTATCATAAACAATAAATATAAAAACAAGAACAAGCTAAACTAAAGATTTAATAGATATTTAGCTAACCAAATTGAGAACCTTCTCCTTTTTTTGAAGTTGATTTAGAAACGACTGGCACCTTGTTAGTTAACGAATCTATATCTCTTGCTTTCATTTATATCGATTTTAACAACATAATATCTAAGTATCTGACACAGGCAATAAAATCATGTTGTGTCATGAATGTTAGAACTAGGTGTGGTGTATAGGTTGCCTATGTACTTTAACAATATAATACAACAACATTATACTCGTGGGTTCAACGTTAAATAGCACAAGCCCTAAAACCACATATACAGCTAATAGAATGTTCACAAACATCAATACCATAAACATAATTTCTATAAATCCTTGAAATATTCTTAATATGTCACACAAGAGAACAGCTAAAAAATTCTACCACAAAAACAAAAAAATACGGATTTTGTAATTGTGTTGAGGTTAACGTACAAACCACATCAAATGAGCCGGAAAGTATATACTTTACCCACTAATCTCGCAATATAGCCGGAACGACATCTGCTGTGCCCTTCACAACCACTTTCGACGCTTCACTACTCACTCGTAGTATATCTTGATTCGTAAGATTTGAGTCAAGAATTAGACTGGTTTACCTCAGGCGAGTTGCCGGAAAGTGTTGTGAATTCGAGTCCTGGCACGGTTCTGACATCAAAATGTAGTCTTTGACATTGGGTCGTCTCACATTCATCAACAACATATTTCATGGAATATGACTCTCGGAGCTCTCGGCAGTCAAGTGTGCATTATATTCTCGCTTTAATATAGAAAATTTACTATTATAATGTAATTGCACTGCAATATAATTAAGATGTCTGATAAATTTGGTGACTCATTTGTGTCATGGGTTGCAGTGTCTGGGACAGGGTTGCAAACCTGGGGATTTGGACTATAGGTAAATTAATGTGTACACTTCAAGTAGAATCAATGTGCATAATTACTTTTTCTTGTGCTATCTAATGATTGCTCTTACAGCATTTCTATAAAAATATAATACTTACATTTTAGTTTATTATGTAATTGAACACAGATATTCGTTGTTTATAGTCCCAATAAAATGTTTATAGGTCTTGTGTGAAAGGATACAAAAGGTTAGGTTGAGATAATTTTCAAAGCTTCAAAGCAGCCAGCAATTCTGTTTGCTCTTTCGCAGTCTAATTAACCAATTAACCTCATTTCGTTCAATTTTCATCAATCACCTTAGTCTTTTAATCCACCGCAGTCTCAACAGAGTACGTGTTTTCCCCCTAGAGCTTTAGTAGTCTTGGCATGGTCCAGCCCACCTGTTTCCAACTCTAATTGACTGTTGCGTTCACAATTTTTAATATTTTCGGACGCTCTCGTCACTCTTACACTCGTTACATCTTTTCTTCTGTTCCGTTGATGTTTTGTAATTAACAACTTCCGAGAGTGAAGCTCGACACACCTATACGGCTTGGAAAGTAATGATTTATTATCCTATGAATTGTGATCATAATTCGCGGAAAGAAGACTGGCAAGGATTAATGTGGGACTATGTCTTTCACATTTTGTAATACTTGTCACTATCGCCTGTAACGTCTTCCTCTATATGCAGTAACAGCAAAAAACGGTTTTGGCAAGGAAACACGTTTTTTAGACCAGTTTACTTCCCAGAGCTAATTGCTCAATCTCTCTGATGGGTCTGTTTTAAATTATTTTCCTATTAGTTATCTGAAATGTAACATGTTAGTATTGTCTGCAGATGGGTACGCGCGCACCAACGGTGCGGCGAGCCCTGCGACCGCGCGGCCCTCCGTCGACTCGCTGCTCGACCAGCTCAGCACTGACCTGCACAACGGGTAAGCACATCAAAACCTTTATACCACCACTAATAGTACTTTTCTCTCACGAACGCGGGTGAGCCATAGTTGTATTCGTGACAGATACGAACACAGCTCCTACGCTGAGGCACACATATACAATGTGCAATTGTGCATGTATGTCTCCACACACAATCATGACTCACCCGCTTTTGTGAAATAATAGTTCTATACTACTTACCCTTACATACAAGACACATTGTTACATCACCACTTTTATTGAGCTTGGAAAATGCTTCATACAATAGCTTCTTTATCCACAAGAGCCCCACTCCACTTTATCCGTTTATGTTTTATCTATGACTTAGTTAAATTGGCGCTTTGTCTTCTTTCCTTCCTTTTTGTGTGCATCCTCACTCATAAATCAGAGCTGATGCCGTGAACGCCCGAAAACATCATTTAATTAATGTCTGCCACCCGAATAAGGTAAGGGCGATAGAAATGGATATATTAAAAATGATAGTGGTTACAGCCCCTATATGTAAGCACACGAGATCGAAGTACAAAGGAGAACTTATCCCTGTATGTACAAGTACAACAACACATCAAAATTATAAGCTTACCTTAGCAAAAACTCAAGCATAGCAACAGACAACACGGGGTATTTCAACAACATCTCACCACTACAACTGACAGAATGTTACCACTTACCAGTTTTATGAAACGGCAAAGGGCGCAGACCGCTGTCATACTCCATATTTAATCCGATTCTCAAGTAATAAGCAACATACGCTTAAAAATGGTATGATAACACGATCTTAGTGATCTTACTCCAGTACCGAATCATCTATTATGGTCAATCATGTATCCTAGCTATGAAATGAAATTAAATAATTTATTCTTCAATTTAGGCATATTACATGCACTTATGAATGTCAAAAAGCTACCACCGGTTCATAAAATAAACCTCTGCCTCGAGAGGAACCGGCGGCGTAAGAAACTCGGCGACGTGTCATTTTTGACGACAATATGCAATGTATATAAAGTAACAGTATCATAACACTACAGAATAAAAGTGCTACTATATAAAACATATATATGCTAGACCTGAATTTTTAATACAACCGCTACAGTAGGACATCTTTAAACCTGGATTAGGATAAGGAATATTATGAGTAGTTTTTCTAAATGTTCATTAAACTAAATATAACTTAATAGGTACACATTTCTCTAAATCTCAGTTTGGCCGTAAATCTCATTAGGTGCCTTCCAGAATACCTACCTACTGATTCATAAATCGAAGTTTACTTTGCTCTTTAGAAGTTACTGGCACACTGGCTTCTCAGAACCGTTCTGGAATCCCTATCCAATGTATAATGCAATAGTAAAGCACTAGGGCAGAAAGTGGCCAATAAACAACGGCCACGTAAAGTCCAATCGTGGAAAGACACGTGTTGCCATTGATCGAATAGAACAGTTGACATTAATAAATCATACGTTACTTATTCTGCCACCTGTAAGCGATCAATAATTCACTGCGTGTAACAAACACAAAGTAGTAGTAGTAGTAGTAAAACTCTTTATTGTACACAATAACAAAAATTACAAATACAAAAAGAAATGGTATGTACAAAGGCGAACTTATCCCTTTAAGGGATCTCTTCCAGTTAACCTTTGAGCAAATGAGAGAAGAAATGAACGGAGGTAGACAAATTCAGCAACCTGTACAACAAGGTGAGGTAAAAATACATTATGATAAATAAAATTTAGTTTACAAGACCGTCGATTATGAATATTATGAATGTAATATAAAAACAAAATAAATATTTGTGGACAATCTTATACAAATCAACCTAGTCCCAAACTAAGCACTTGTACTATGGGTACTAGTTTTCCCGCTGAGTTGGAAGTTCGCCTAATCTTGGGATTAGATTCCATAGCGATCCCCGATCTTCCCTAGGTCACAACCGGGACAACCTTAAGAGAATGATGCTAGACTCCTCTGTAAAAGCTATGTACCTATAATATTTAAACGAAGAGAATTGGGTCGTTATCTGTAGTAGGTAAATGTATCCATCTTGAAACAAGCCACTGCAACAATAGTGTCCATAAAACCGCCCATCAAACAAAACTGACCAATATTACCTACAAAAAATACCCACTTCGCCTCGCCCTCGCCACAATAGTTCATTTTAGAAGCTCGTTAGAGATTTGAATGTAGACATAATGATGGGAAACATTGTTAACTCTTTGATGTGTCGATACGAGAAGCATAACCATCGTAAAACATTTGAGTAGGATTTTACATGAAATACTACTCATATAATCTACAAGTATGTTTACATACTCGTAATTCTACATCAAAGTGTTAGATATCATAAGATCGACATAACCCTTGCTGAAATTGGATAATTATGGTTAGAACTTGCAAAACACACGATAACCACCTTGGCCTTCGACGAAAATAGTTAATTCGTAATAAAGCGGCAACAGTAAAGATATCATGCAGAATATCATTGAACATGCAGACGAAAGATTTAAGCTGAATATAATGTCGTCCTTGCTTGTGACCTTTACTAAAAATATGCGATAAAGGAAATCGTTATTACGTGTTCGATTCGATCGAATTGTGTCGTGTAGTAATTACATGATGTCTCATATACCACATAAGAAGAATAGTAAATACGATTACAGTTTAGTATATTGCTCCACAAATCGGAGGCTGGTATAGATGGGCAATCTCGACTCCGGGGAGCGATTCGAATCACTAAATCCGGCTCCGCTATAGGTACCGACTCCGCTTATCGACTCTTCGACTCTTGAATCCCTCAAACCAATTCCACTCCGGAGTCGCTGGTTTCAATACAAATCTTAATGTTTTTTTCGAATCTTTTGTTTTTTTTAACGCCGGTTTTGGTCGTAATATACGAAAGTCCACCAGTTTCACCTTCGGTCTGCGATGCACAAACCGGTCATTCGTTCGGCTCCGTACCGAGTCGAAGTTAATAACTCCTCGGATTCGATAAGATTTGAAAAGAGTCGAGAAGCAAACGGCACTGCTTCCGGATTCGAATCATTTAAATCTTCAAGTCCGGATGTACCCATCTCTAGAGATTGGGTTAGTCTGAAATGAGGTTAAGATTTTAACACAGCGGCATGAGAGGAACACGACTTGTTCGGTTGCCTGTCACACCGACAGGCGACCGAACTAGTCGTTTTTCTCGTCGAGCCAAACTAACGTTCTGTATTCTGTTCTGTTCAGTTTAGTTTGATAAGAAATCACACACAAAAATACACAAAATCTCCCAACTTTACAACCACGTATGTATATTTTTTTGTCTGAACTGAAATCGAACGAAGTTTATCTTTCTTAGTGACACATCGCAGTCACTAGGTCGGACAGTCAAAAAATAAGATAAAATAAAAAAACAAACGAGTTACCTTGCCCTTACTTTGGCAGGGTGGGCCGCGCGCCGTGACGCGGCAGGGGCCGTGTGAAGCGCGTATTTCTGTCCGCCCGCAAATAGACAACGCGCGGCGTCACTCCCGCTGATCGTGTACAGTCAACTTCAGAAACGCGCTCAAAAATCTCATGACACCGACTCTTACCGTCAACTTATAGCATTCTCGGTCATAGCTTTCGGAGCCAGGAGATCCGCTTTCCTGCATTCTCTCGTCTTTGCACGATCATCAGCGTCATTTGCAGGCCCATCTTGACACTTACGGTGGGTTGCGCCAAATCGTCTGTAATCGTGAAGCGGTGTACGTTAAAATGTATGGAAGTTTGACAAGTTCCTATGGGAAGATAGCTGCCGGTGCCGTATTTAAGGTTAATCGGTCTGTAATTGTAAGTTGGTGCAACCCGCTTTTAGACTGTCATTGAAATAGAGTATGTGAAAATGTTTTACGCGAGTATAGTAAGAGTTTTTCCAGCTGACTGTATTGTCGCGGCTAATTGTTTGCATTGCGTACAGGGACTGTCCACTTGATGGCTTTTATGAAAATAATTTTTCAGTATTTTATATATCTACATATGTTACTGTCGGATGTTGCCACGGACGAGGCTATTTTTGTGTTGTTTGTTCATCTTTATTAATTGATAAGAATATATGATAAGAATATCTATCTTTATTAATTGATAAGAATATCGCTAAACATTTTCTTACCTCTTTACCCTTTTGCGTTTTCTTTTCTCATTATTGTCTTATTCTCACCCCATTGGCTACGGCGGTTACGAAAACTGAAGTTCGCTGAGCTACCTAATCCTAAGTTAAGAAAGTAAAATTGCAACATCGACTATTAACATCTCATTTTCCAACGCCATGCGAATTCGACATTTCCATTATAATAGTGAAAATCAAAACGACTAACGAATTTTTGTTGCAGTAATAGTCAAAAGTTTTTAATTCGTGTAACAATGACATTGAAAGCTTATACGCCGCACACGGCAAATGGGCTAGTGTCCTCGCGACCGCGTTGATCTTCGCAACTCTATTTGCGCACACGCCGCTGTAAGCAAAAAAATATGCTGTTCCTGAATCTCTACAATACATACAAACAGTACGTATTACTTTATATCCCTGTGGTTCAAGACTTTACAAGCCGCCTCCCAACATGTCCTTCAAAAAACAGCTAGCTATGCCGCCCGAAGCCCGAAGTGTTTGTTGGCTGTCTTAGGCGGGCTTGGTCCCACAGCATGCGCGCCGGTATCTATGGTAATGTCCCGCTCGCGTCTCGCGGGCTGTGTGGTGTCGCTAACCTGTTACCGTAGGTACGTTCCGGCGCGTAGCGGTCACGTCACGCACGCTGTGTGAACAATTATTCGCACCGCTAGTCGCTGGAGACCACCGCGCAGCTGCAGCAGTAATGCAATTGTTTAATCAGTCTGCTCCCGCTCACAGCGGTAGTTTTGTGGCCGGACCCTAAGAAAGATTGATAGGTAAAAGCACTCAATAGAATGACAATTTTGCAAACCAAATGATATAATACTGGTTATATAGTAATCCACTTGCACAATTCAACACGTACCGAACGTAAGAAAATACGAATCAAAGACTGCGCAAACTCAATAAGAGTCTAAATATAACGCAAAATGTTTTATGATAACTAGGTAGCCGACTTTAATAAAACTTTCAATGTGTGCGTTGGAAAAATTCGACAATGACACGCAGATGCAGATGGCGGAGAGGTTCCAAGCCGTGCGATTTTATTTTGAAATTGGAAATGTGATATACATAACGACGTTATTTCAGTTGTGGAGTAGAATTGAGCTATGTACATACCTCCAATTTAAAGTGTATGTGACAGCTTTGATTAAGATTATGTATTGTGTTGTGTAGTTTCGTCACTACGACGCTGAAAGTTTTATATTAAACCGTACAAAATATTTCATAAAAACTTTGCAAAATTCGACCTTTTGTCAATGTCATACAGTTTTGTCATGTGAAAGGGTTTCAGCATCCGTACGTGCGTATGTAGGTATCTTAACGACGGATTTGCGGGCATTGTCACCCGTCCAGACGTAATGTCGTGATGAGATGAATGGCGTTTCAGTTCGCCTTTATTAATTCATAAATGTCGCCGGCCTGAACGTAACGGACGTTGGAGAATTACTGGTACACGGAATTAAGACAGCCATTTTTCAAACCCTTCTCTGCCTGAAACTGAGATTTTTATTGAGGAGTACCACCTAGTACGTAGAATTCGTTCTTGAAGTGTCGTTCTTTATTCTTTTTAGGGTTCCGTAACCAAAATTGCGAAAACGGAACCCTTATAATTCCGTCATGGCTGTCCGTCCGTTCGTCCGTCCGTATTCTTTGAAGTGACAGATTTGAAACTTCGTAAATAGTCACTCTGTTTAAATACAACAAAATATATTTCAGCGTTTTTCAAAATTGCTCCTCTAAAGGGGTGAAAAGGGGATTCCAATTCCAAGTTTGTACGGGGAGCAAATCTTTTTTGAAATGAGAGATTAAAACTTCGTATATAGGCTCTCTGTTTAAATACAACAAAACGTATTTCAGCGTCTTTTGAAATTGCTCCCCTAAAGAGGTGAAAAAGGGGTTCCAAGTTTGTGCAGGGAGCAAACCTTTACTTTTCTTAAAAATTGATATGGGTATCATCTTCGAGGTACCTCGGGGTGCCGATTACGAAAATGATATGCATTTTCAAATCAAAGATGGCGGCCATTTATTTTTCTTAATTATCGATACGGGTGTCATCGTCGAGGTTCCACGAGGTGCCGATTACGAAAATGACACGCATTTTCAAATCCAAGATGGTGAATATTTATTTTTCTTAAATATCCATATGGGTGTCATCTTTGTGGTTTCTCGGGGTGTCGATTACGAAAATGACATCCAGTTTAAATCCAAGATGGCGAACATTTATTTTTCTTAAAAATCGATACGGGTGTCATCGTCGAGGTTCCTCGGGGTGCCGATTACGAAATTAACATGCATTTTCAAATCGTGAAATATTGCGTTTAGGTACTTTATTGTTTATTAAAACATAAGAATCCTGATGGTGGTTTATAATATTTTAATTTACTTTGAATCAATAAAAAAAACATCATTTTTCGAAACTTTCAAGTCAACTTTCGAAACATCATATCATTTTGAGCATATTTATTAATTTACTGTTTTTTGGCATAATTTGATGGTCTACTATTCAAATACACATCTATTAATATTCATTTCGCATGCATATTCTCTATTGGTGCTGCGGATATTATAATATTTTTACAATAAACCACGATCTTAAGAGGCCTTATAAGTTTTTGATTTCAAATTATGACAAAAGTATTGAAAATACCAATAAAGTGATCAAAGGATACGATGACTTTATAAAAGTTTTAGATAGTAACATAGGATTTATTTTATTTTATTGTATGTAGTAGAATTTAAGCGGGAAAACGCCGTTTTTATTTTGTAAATTGTCGTTTTGGACTGATGTTTGAAACGATGTTTCTTAATGAAACATTCAAAAATACATTTAAAATTTTATGGCATAAGGTCGCAATGGTCCTGTTCTAGATAGTAATATTGAGAATATGTCAAGATACTTGTCAATTAAAACAGAAAATGGCCTTAATGGATGAGCTTTTTGTAACTCATAATGTTACTGACCCAGTGAGCTCTAAACCTCATTTACCTAGGTAGTAGGTACATTTACCCAATCCACTTCTCGTCGACCCTCAAATGATCTCTCATAATATCTATAATAAAAAACACAATTTCGTGAAATTATATGCGCAAGGCCGTCGCAGTTCCCGTTCATTTATTATGTCGTTTATTTTTATTTAACCTCTCGGCTCGACGGGAAAATTGTAAATAACGATGTTAGCTTAGGGCGCGTTGACGGAATAATGGCAATGACGCTCGATTATAGTATATTTTAAAGTTCGATTCAAACTAATCCGGTTCGAAGGACCAATTAATAATAAACTTTTTTTGTAAGTGTCTTTTGAATATATCAGATTCAGTTATATTTGAATAATCTCATGCAGTTTTCTTTTCCAATCTAACTAAGTAATTCTAAAGTAATTACAAATTACAAAGTCAATATAAGCCCAAAAAACTCATGCGATGATCTCGACTATTTAAATAGATTCTTTCGAAAAGGACTGAAGTTGGCCCTAGCCAAAGCTTTATGTAGCAATCTCAGCTTTCTCCTATCGCATTCAGGATGCTGTTTGAGCTATATACTTGACTCGAGCCACCAGTAAGGCGATATTTTTTGAATGAAATAGGCCTCGAACCCGTCTAACGTCTAATATATGCGCGCGTCCACAGTCATTCCAGACGCACTACTCCATAAAGCATAAACATAAGGACATTCATAAGGATATAAATTCCTGAGAGTCGCGAGACATTTGAACGGTTACATTGATTTGGCATGCATCGACTCCTGCGCAGAAGCGTGCTAATTAGTGCGCTAGCACCTGCTCTGTTTTAGGGCACTTGCATTATTTACTCGTACTCGCGTCGCGGAGTCATTTGTTGCTTTGATTTATCGCACTCAGGCGCTCGCTGTCGGAAACAATAATTTAGAGCGTGAATATGTTAACTTTATTGATTTCTGTCATGTAGTATTTATTATCCCGCACCTACTATGATTATTATCTGCTTGGCCTGAAGCAGAAACCTAACCGTTGCGAAATAATTACAGATTGCGAACGCGATCGCGATTCTATGCTGACTTTTGCATATCCTAGTAATAATCTTTTTGAACGGAGAATACTAATTAAATGAAATGAAATGAAATAATTTTATTCCAGACAAATGTCCATAAATTAATAAATTAAAAAAAAACAATAATTATTAAATTAAATAAGCATAAAACTCGAAAAGGGTAAAACGTTCTACTAGAGCTTCAACCGTTCACAATTTCCCCATATCCTGTAGTTTCTCTCATCATTTGATGTTGTTTTATAAAATACCTTTATGTCTAGGAAGTAATCGAAATTAGTAGTGTCATATACCTATACCTACATGGAACTGTTTAATATTAATGACCAGAAAACTGAAAGCGCTTGGAACACTGGAAAGCTACACATTAACAACACATCACAAAAAAAAAACAATTTTATGTACCTACCTAGTCTATTTCCTCCTTGCTCACTCCAATCTGTCGATTTAAAAGTCTGATTAGATTTTAATTACATTCGTATAGCATTTGCTGTATGCTGGGCCACACCTGTCGCCGTATTTCTGTTTTCACGTAATCATACATCTTGCATTATTTACTAACGTTCACTACACTGAGTCATTTGTTCTTTTGATTTATATACCATGTACTCAGAAATACCCCAGTACTAATGAAGGATTTACTTCGGCTGCCAAAAACGGTAGTATTTGGTGTTTTATTTATTGTTTTAAGTGAATTATGACGACAAACGTGTGTAATCTTCGAAGAAATATTGCGTTCAAGATATATAATTTACTTGTTTGCATCGTGACCTGATTCCATCAATTAATTATGGTATTTGTAATGAAAGCAGTATTTTTTCCTAAATAATAGTTTATTAAATGTCAGTCTTAATATTAAAACATACGTTTTATTTACTACGAACTAGCTACAACTTAGCAAATTCCTTTTATTTATTATTCCCGTCTGATGGTGGATTTCTCTCTTCACTTTAACACAAACTAAGTAATTGACTTTTCCCGGTTTGATGTATTGGCAAATATCAAATTCTTTGAACAACAAGAATTGAAAAAAAAACAAAGTGTAGAGAAAATGTAAAAGTTCTGATGTTTTTTACCAATTAAACTATATTTAATATTAGTCTCAGAACTGACATATGTAGACGATAATTAAAACAAATATTTCACACACACACACACGCGCGCGCGCGCGCGCGCACACACACACACACATACTAAAAACATTACTATACATGGTAAAATAATATAGGTACTAATATTCCTTGATTGTCTCCAGAAGGTCATCAACATCGCCGATACCACCAGCAGGCTCGCTGCCGCGCCCGGGCACCAAACATGTTACCGTAACGGTACAAGAGACGGTGGTGGAGCCCGCAGAGCCCGCCGCGCCCGCGGTCACCGAGTCGCGGTACCACGCGTCCAGCGCCACCAGGGAGCTTGACGACCTGATGGCGTCCCTGTCCGACTTCAAGGTATGTAGCCGGGTCTGAACATGTCACTGTCACGGTACAAGAGACGGTGGTGGAGCCCGCAGAGCCCGCCGCGCCCGCGGTCACCGAGTCGCGGTACCACGCGTCCAGCGCCACCAGGGAGCTTGACGACCTGATGGCGTCCCTGTCCGACTTCAAGGTATGTAGCCGGGTCTGAACATGTCACTGTCACGGTACAAGAGACGGTGGTGGAGCCCGCAGAGCCCGCCGCGCCCGCGGTCACCGAGTCGCGGTACCACGCGTCCAGCGCCACCAGGGAGCTTGACGACCTGATGGCGTCCCTGTCCGACTTCAAGGTATGTAGCCGGGTCTGAACATGTCACTGTCACGGTACAAGAGACGGTGGTGGAGCCCGCAGAGCCCGCCGCGCCCGCGGTCACCGAGTCGTGGTACCACGCGTCCAGCGCCACCAGGGAGCTTGACGACCTGATGGCGTCCCTGTCTGACTTCAAGGTATGTAGCCGGGTCTGAACATGTCATTGTCACGGTACAAGAGACGGTGGTGGAGCCCGCAGCGCCCGCCGCGCCCGCGGTCACCGAGTCGCGTTACCACGCGTCCAGCGCCACCAGGGAGCTTGACGACCTGATGGCGTCCCTGTCTGACTTCAAGGTATGTAGCCGGGTCTGAACATGTCACTGTCACGGTACAAGAGACGGTGGTGGAGCCCGCAGCGCCCGCCGCGCCCGCGGTCACCGAGTCGCGTTACCACGCGTCCAGCGCCACCAGGGAGCTAGACGACTTGATGGCGTCCCTGTCCGACTTCAAGGTATGTAGCCGGGCCTGAACATGTCGCTGTTACGGTACAAGAGACGGTGGTGGAGCCCGCAGCTCCCGCCGCGCCCACGGTGCCTGTGTCACGGCACCACACGTCCAGCCCCAGGGAGCTGGACGACCTGATGGTGTCCCTTTCCGACTTCAAGGTATGTAGCCGAATCTCAGACTGGTGGTACGGCGTAGACACTATAACCAAAATCACTTCTTCTTAAGAACAAACTGAGGAACTGGCCAAGAACAGGGACAGCGCTCAAGCTGAAGCTGGTCAATCATCAAAAACGGTGTAGAAATTGCAAGAAGTTGTCGTAAAGTACAGACGAGATCATATTCAAGTTAGGTACGAGTAAGGTAAAGACGTTTTCGAAACTCGCTTCGCTAATTTGTTAGTTATCTTCAAATATGCGGAAATAACTATTTGTAAATTACCACCAAGTGTATTGAGGACAGCTGATGGCCCAGCGGCGCCCGCGTGCGGTATGCGTGGTTAAGCAACATCGTCAGTTCTTGGATACCCATCCACCGTTTTGAGTGGTTACTAACTGAGCGCTCCCGTGCTTTGGAAGGCACGTTTAGTGGTTGATCCCGGCTGCTGTCTATGGCAGCAGTCGTTAAGCCAAGTTGGAGGCGGCTTGAGAACTTCTAACAGTCAAGTTGCCCACTCACTTGACAAAGGGGGGTCGAAGATGTACCACGTCCGTAAGGAGTACCCATCGGTACTCTACAAGTGAGCCCTGGGTTATGCAAAAACTGCAAAAAAAACTGCAATATAATTGCCATACGATAAATAAATAAAACCCAGTTTATAAAACATACCAAAAATAAAAGAAAGTCGGTAGCAATTTAAAATGTTTATGAGCCACTCACTGGTGGCACTGTTGTGTAATGTGTACCCTGTAGATGCAAGATAGTAAATTTTCGAGAGATTTCTTAAAAATGTTCCACTGTAGAAAAGCGTAAAACGATGAAACTAAGTGGCTTGAGTATATTTTACTCACAAGTCTCACAACACCTTCCAAATGAATTTAATTGCTCACGCGCAATTTACTGTTGAGCCAAAGAACGTTTTACTGTGTAAATAGTAGATGACATCAAGGTTACTCGCCGTAACTGAAACGAGGCCCAAGGTCTATAACAAAGCCAAAAGCACTCGTGCCCTGGCATAATTATCTTCTTGTTTACCCGTTCCGACCCATTTGCAACGGATTCATTCATGACTTCCGAATTAACGCGTTTATAATTCCCTCTGTATCGGCTCAAGTGATTTACGACGGCGGCGGTGATTCACCTGCCCTAAGGCCCAGTATCGGGCGGCCGACGATCACCTCGGCACACTGCACTACAGTAAACCACGCTTTTCCGTTTATTATAATATTTACAACTCTCCTTTCTTGGTCCACGGCTATTTCCAGCCGCGTAAACAGGCACCACTCCAGCGCGCGCGTCCCTCTCGCACCCGCGGGAAAGCTCGCATCTAAAGATAGTTCCCAGCGTTACATCACAGGCGTGGTGGGGCCGCGCGGTTATAGATATTAGAGCACATAGGCAAACATTTCACTCGGACCGCATTCGCTCCAGGCCATCGATATCGGCCGGTTCTTCTGTACGTACGCTCTGCCTCTCGAGGAGTCTGCGATACCAAAACAGAAGTCATTTGCTGAGTTGGATCCTCTTCTGTTGTAGGTGAGCGGCTCAGGAGGCGACGGCGGAACACACGTGTACCGGGAGAAGCGCGCCTGGCAGGAGCACTACCGCAGCAGCCCGCGGCAACCCGAGTCCGCCTCCCTCGAGCATATGCTCGGATCCCTCCGGGCAGACATGAGCCGCCAAGGAGTACAGACCCCCCAGAAGGGATGCTGCAACGCTTGCGAGAAACCCATCGTCGGACAGGTGGATACCTTTCCTTCAAGTGAACATGAAGTGCTTTAAAAGTGTTTATTTCAAATGGATTGTTCGGTGCAGGTGATCACGGCGTTGGGACGCACATGGCATCCGGAGCACTTTACGTGCGCCCATTGCAACCAGGAGCTGGGTACTAGGAACTTCTTCGAGCGCGATGGAAGACCCTACTGCGAGCCCGACTACCACAACCTCTTCTCGCCGCGGTGCGCGTACTGCAACGGCCCGATCCTCGACGTTAGTGCTGTTCAAGAATAGAATTCACACCTAATTTTAATCTATTATACTGATGTTAAGGCTTATTTTTCTTTGCAGAAATGCGTGACGGCGTTGGAAAAGACCTGGCATACGGAGCATTTCTTCTGCGCTCAATGCGGGCAGCAGTTCGGAGAAGATGGCTTCCATGAAAGGGATGGAAAACCATATTGCCGCGCCGATTATTTCGACATGTTTGCCCCTAAGTGCGGCGGCTGCAACAAACCCATCATGGAAAACTACATTTCCGCACTGAACACCCAGTGGCATCCTGATTGCTTTGTCTGCAAGGTCAGTATAAATTATACCTACAGGTCTCCTTAGGAAAGTCCTCAAAATACAGGTTTAATGTCCAGGTAACAAGCATATGCCAGGTCAAGTATGAGTACACATTTTAACTGGATGTTTCGTGCACAGGAATGCCAAGCCGCCGTCAAAGGCAAGTCTTTCTATGCGATGGAAGGCAAGCCGGTGTGCCCCAAATGCGTTGGAGTCGATGAGGACGAGTAATGGATGACTTCAACACCCCCCCCCCCAATGAATGCCCTCCCCCTTTTCTTCCACAGCTATGCTCCAAACAACAAGGGAATGATAAACACAAACACAGATGTTACTCTTAACACACAAAACGAAGTTATAAGTACTTAATAGGGTTTAATGTATGTAATATATTTTTGTAATATTATTGTAATTATAAGATTTATACAATAAAGAGAACAAGAATAAAAAAAGAATAAAAAACAATAACAAAAAACAAAAACAAGACAACAAAACAAAACAATGGTTGCCCGTGCGCATTGACTGACAGCTGTCAGTCAAGGCCGCGGCCGTGACCCTTAATCAATGCATTGTCGCTCTCGGGCGAAAATGCAGCGAAATCGTGAATGGGGTCAAGTGCTAGGCGTATAGGGTTTCCTATAAAGGTGCATGTATTTATAGTGGTGACGTCACGGCGTCTGCGCCGCGGCTGTTGTAGATCAGCGTTGTTTATGGGCCAATGGATTAGACTATTTCGGCGCGGGCTATTTTAGCTGTCGCCGTGCGGTAAATAAACATAGAATTGAGTGCAAAATTTAGCCGTGCAGCGCCGCGGTTTACAATAATGCATGGGTTTTATTACGCCTGCGAACATGATGAGTTTCGTTAATAAAATAGAACTTGCATCTTACACTAAGAGGAGAATACTCATAACGTCGTTATTTATCACGCTAAGCGAAGACTGGCGCCAATACAAGCAATCGTAGCCTTAGTTTTCGCCAGCTCTGGTCATAATTTCATGCTAGGCCAGAAGTATAACTTTTAGACTGGGCATTGGACACCCAGCCCGGACTGGGAAAAACCAGTGTAATCGATTCTACTATCGATTCTGAACAAACAAATTTTAGGTTTTCAGTTTCCTTATACCTTTATTCATTTAGAAACTTAGATTAGGGCTTTTGCAATATTTTTCTATAAAGTAAAATGTAAAAATACACGTACAAAAGATAAAGACTGTAAAAAACTTAATCTAGGGGTACCGCCAGCAGCGAGGCGGGGCCTAAGCTACCGGTGGTTAGGGCGGAGAGACGAACCTCCTGACTATCCGCGCCGTGTCCAAGAGTACCGCCTTCTGTATCTAACCATATCTGATCTGAGTCTCCTAAGGTCTTATTTTATTATTGTTCTAAGCCTATAAGGGGTCAAAGGCCTACTCCTAGACTTCCACTTGTAAAATTATTAATTTACACCTTGTAGGTAGAGCATGAGTGCATTATGTGCCAATAAACGTTGTGTTTGGCGAACGGTTGTTAATGTAAAACAGTATCTAACTTTTTTGGTAAATAAATTTAAAAAAAAGAATAGTAAATAAATTACCTATTTTTCCATGTAGCTTTGAAAGTCTGTAATAGTACTAGGATTAACCCACTAATTCTAAATCTATCCCTCTAATTGACTTTGATTAATATGAACCATTTTATCTACACTTTGAAATATAAATTGCGTCTAATTTCTACATTCTACTGACTGCACACATTTCAAGAGGTACTAAATAACTGCACAAAAGTCAAACGAGCGCGTAATAACATAAACACAAATAAAACAATAAAAAGAGATTGTCGTTGAAAATAAAATAAAATACTTTAGTACCTAATACTACATTAAACTAATACATTAATATCCTAAAAACAGTAAACTATCCTCATTATTAATTTCAAACAGCTGCCTAGAATCAACCGTATGTTGCCTTCGCGTTAAAGAAATGAATTTTATCGATTATACCCGACTACCTATTCCATTAACACATTGAATTTTTAAACGTAATATCGAGGCCGTGTTTCATGCTGTATAATTATTGCGCTTGATGGATATACAATATTATAGTCGTCCTTGTAATTTAAGTACTTATTAATCTAACAAACATTTAAATGATTAAAACTTATAGAACAGTAGGAAAGTTTAATTTCTTGACATATTTACAATTCAATCTCTCCTTTTGCTTTTTTGAATGTCTAGATAGTGTGTGACGTTATGAACCTGTACCGTATTACCTTTAACTAACCTTAAAATGGTTGCAGTTTAGTCTAGTAATAATATATTTTTTTGCCAACAACTGTTATAAGTATACTACATGAATTTAAAATTTCGTGAGGCATATTAAAACTATATTTTATTAAACGGTTAAAACTCAGCGTTGCGAACTCGTCGCGAAAACTCAACCTGAAGAAGAATTTCCGAAGAGTTCGAACAAGTCGCCCGGAGTGACAATTAATACGAGAGTTTTAACCGTTCATAAAGTATAGTTTACTACATATTTATCCTTAGTTCTTAAAGCAATTAAGGACCTGAGTCAGTAGCCCAAATAATAAATGTTTTTTTATTTATAAATCCCCCTTTTTTCGTTCCAGGAATGCCGCGAGCCGTTCCACGGCGGCTCGTTCTTCGAGCACGAGGGCCAGCCGTACTGCGAGACGCACTACCACGGCAAGCGCGGCTCGCTCTGCGCCGGATGCCACAAGCCCATAGCCGGACGCTGCATCACCGCCATGTTCCGGAAGTTCCACCCGGAACACTTCGTATGCGCGTTCTGTCTCAGGCAACTCAATAAGGGAACGTTCAAGGAGCAGAATGATAAGCCGTACTGTCATACGTGCTTTGAGAAGCTGTTTGGTTAGGTTGTGAGATGGCGCTGTTTTCAATAGGTAAGAAAGAGAAATGCTTAAAGTATCATAATAGACTTAGCTTGGGCGCCTTTATGCTAATCGGTTTCAAATAAATGGGATAACCCATCTACCATAAAGCCACAAAAGCCCATAGCCGGACGCCGCATCTCCGCCATGTTCCGGGAGTTCCACCCGGAACACTTCGTATGCGCGTTCTGTCTCAGACAACTCGATAAGGGAACGTTCAAGAAGCAGAACACGTCATACGTACGTGCTTTAAGAAGCTTTTTGGTTAGGTTGTGAGATGGCGCTGCTTTCAATAGTAAGAAAGAATCATTATAAAAATAATACTGGAAAATCTATCTACCATCATGCCCATCGCCGGATGCTGAATCGCCGCCATGTTCCGAAAATTCCATCTGGAACACTTAGTCTGCGCGTTCCGTCTCAGGCAACTCAATAAGGGAACGTGTAAGAAGCAAAACAATAAGCCGTATTAGCATACGTGCTTTGAGAAGCTGTTCGGTTGTTGTGGGAGATGGCGCTGTTTTCAATCAGTAAGAAAGAGAAATGCTTAAAGAAACATAATAGGTACATAGCTTGGGCTTCTTTTCAAACAAATTATGTCGCATCGCAGCCAACTTAATAAGAGACCTTTAAGAACAGAACGATAAGCTGTACTGTCATACGTGCTTTGATAATGTTCGGTTAGGTTGCGACGAGAGATGGCGCTGTTTTCAATGTTTAAATAACAAAGTCACAAGAGATGTGGCGCGACTAATAACGAGTTTATGGACATTATATCTATTGTTGTTGATAAACGCGAGATATGGCGTTAATTTCGATTTCAATATCACTAAGGCCGTTATATGAAGACCCGTTAGACCAAATAAATTTCAGATCAAATCTCGGTAACTCAATACATTTTTAAATATAACATACCAACATAAGGCCTAACGGATCTTTGTCAAACCGATCATAACAAGCTTGAATCAACAAGTTTACCATTATTAATACCACTCCTTGGTTAGGTTGTGCGTCCAGAACCGCCAGTTCTTGTAATCAAGTTTTTAAACCGAGGAATAAGGTCACCAGCTAGCTGTCATCAGAAAAGTTAAACATTTAAATGCATATGTTCTAATTATAGAATTTTCCACAATAGGTATCTTAAGGGTATCTCCCATTGACTTTTAGTTGCCATTTAAAATGATAACAGAGTTCAATTTATAATTGGGTGATGTTTAATGTAATATAATATGAAGGAGCTTTTGTTTATGTAGACGGATTATTGATAACAAATGATAACACGACTATAGTCTTATTATAGAGGACATCACACTGTGATTATTTATATTATATTATAATATAATATCTGAAAATTTTCGACGTGACCGCATTACGATGTCTAGTACAAAATGTAGTTGGTTTCCTATACTGCGTGACAGGAGTCTAGCTATAGTGGATCACAATAGCGACTTCATTCCAGGGACCGTTTTCGGTACCGTATTAACGGTATAGTAACGGTATTGGATATCGATACCGCTTCGTTATAAAGGTAGAACTATACCGGTTGAAATATAAAGGTACGCTACCGGTATAAAATAAATATTTCGCTATTTTTCATAGGTGTACTCAAACCTTTATTATAACTGTAGCCTACCGGTATTATTTCGGTACCGAAAAATTTCGAACTCTTACGATGGGTACGTAAACGCGATCAACAGCGAACAGCGACTACGTCAGTAATCTATCGCACCGAACGAAATTTAACAAAAATGGGTATTTTAGGCATACACCCAATAACTAGCGCTGATTAGTTGGCGCCGTTGGCGGCACCCTCGTAAAGCCCAAACGATACCTTAATGAAAACGGTTCAGGTACCGAAAAAATAGCGGTACCGTTATATTCCGCTACCGAAAAATTTCTTTTGCGGTATCGAAACCTAACCGAAACGAAACGGTATGACGTCATACCGTTTTAAAACGCTACCTTTATTTTCCGGTTATACAGTCCCTGCTTCATTCCTATGTTTACTAAAAGCTCGTTTATTAATAATTCGAATTACGATATCGGATTACAATACCTACCCAAAAGAAGAGCTCTTTTTAACAAATAATCGCTATTGTTAGGACTCCTGGCGCGTACTATACCGAAAAGTAGATTTTTATGAATTCTCTTATTGAAATTTGTGATCGTGTAAATTTCGTATTATAAGAGTAGACGATGGAAATGTTCAAAGTCGTAGTGGAGTAGTTTATGGTGCATCTGAATTAATGTAATTAATGTCAATATTTAATGATAAATAAATGTTATAAATTGTAATGAATACCAATTAAAATGTACCTAATTTATATTTTGTTTGACACTTGCATGAAATATAGACGCACTGTACTTTATTACTTCATTTCATTATAATTAATTGTCCGTAAAAAGTAAAAAATAAAATACAACACTGACTTAAAGCCGTCGTCACCCGGCGAAAAAAATAAACAATAGCATTCATTTGTTATGATCCCTGGGATCCCAGGGACCGGTAGACGACGGGTTAAATCTATGTATTATGTATGTTAAGTTTAACTTTTAACTCCAATTCTAACACAAGTCCTGCAAATTGTATGTGTACTTGAGTCTATGAAATGGAGTGAAATACAAAATACAATGTTAGGAAAGTGATTCAAATATAAACTGCCTATCATATAGCATCCGTATGTAACAAGTATGTAAGTGCGGGAGGGACGAATGCTATATGACAGACATAAATGCGTAGCATTAAAAGTTAAAACTATAAACTACAATGTATAAATTCTCTCCCATTTAAACGGCCTACTAAGAAATGTTTGGTCTAATATCAATAAGAATGACAAAAGTTACTGCCAATCTGTGTTAGTTGACCGCTGGCCCTACTCCGAGCTTCGTATCGTGCCGTCCCTTTCACTCGCGTGTTATACACTATATGAGTGAAAGGAACGGCACGATACGGAAATCGAATTTCGGAGTAGCCCCTCCGACTAGTAACACCTAACTAGGTAGTGCATGTGGTGTGATAAATACTAAGTATTTGTACTAAATTATCGACGAATTAGATAAGATTTCATTCGGTTGTAATTTTTCCACCTTTCGATAATGTTCAGCGCTTTTTTCCATTATGTGTTTATTTTTTAATGCGAAATCGTAATCAAAATGTATACCCAGAATGGGTCAAGGAACAGATCAATATACCTAATCAATAGTGGCATTGGTAATTTTATCTTTGACATACAACACAGACATACATCAGAGTTTAGTATAGTCATAGTACTCATAGTCATAATCAAATTAATCTGAGCGAACGAGATGCTCGATAACATCTGAACACGTGTTGAGATATTTATGAGCATTCTGAAGAGTACAGATATAGTTGATGGCGACTGACACTCATTATTAACTGTTTAATACATTAGTCATATTGTCCTAATCCGACACACGTAGTAAGTTCGTGGCTGGAGATCATTCCGAGTCATCTAGTTATCACTGATGACTCACCGTGGACTCTTGAATGTGACCCACTTAATGTACAACTTGTTATGTTTATACGTACTATCAGCTAAGATAGTTGTTTACCACTCTTGAACTTTAATTTATATGTAATAAAGTCGGAAATTTGTAAAACACTTATCACTCCAGTTTCGAAACTGTTGTGCCAGGAATTGCACAAGTTTGATGTAACTTTATGAAATTAGATCGGCGTATAGCTTCGCAACTTTTGCATATTGTGGTCAAACTTGTGTTCAATAAAAAAAAACATACGATGACAGCACGTGTCAACACAAATGGTTTATTAGAAACTGGCGTAGGCCGACCACAAATGTACATTTTACGTATATTCTGTACAAACATTTTACGTGTTTCAACTTGTAAATGTTCTACGCCATTTGTCTATAAGTACGCTGATGTAATTTCTAAAAGTGTTTCACTTTGACATGTGTTTAATATCGATCCTTATCGACCTTGGTCACACTGTGTTGTTCAATTATTAATTCAAAATGCGATATATGTTCATTGCATGAAGGTCCTATTTAAAATGGGCCCCTCGTATTTTATGTGCATTTTATGTTACGCTTTCATAATCGATAACGCGTTGTTAAGTTGTAATTCTTCCATTAGTGTTAAACGCTGTACAGTTATCGCTGTCGTTATGTTCGGTTATTTTTTTTTATTGCTGTGCGTTATCGGTGCGGGATAATTAACAATTCTGGAAAATGGAAGTAACACTCATAATTTCAGTGTCGCCATTTTGTAAATATTACTGTTATATAGACATGAAATGTATTCTCTACCGATTTCCTTGTACATTTTTACTGCTCTTTAATGTTCGATTCCGAGTTCATACTCTTTTCCTTACATTGATTGTCATTAGCCTAGTTGGTAGTGACCCTGCCTACGAAGCTGGAGGTCCCGGGTTCGAATCCCGGTCAGGGCATTTATTTGTGTGATTAGCACGAATATTTGTTCCTGAGTCTTGGATGTTTTCTATGTATTTAAGTATCTATTTATCTATATAAGTATGTATATCCTCTCCTAGTACCCATAGTACAAGCTTTGCTTATTTTGGGACAAGGTAGATTTGTGTAAAATTGTCCCCAGATATATTTTTATTACTATTTATTTATTTGAAAAGTAATACATTTTAATATAATTTAACACACTTGGGTCGATTGTCCAATCGCCAGATAAAATTATCGCTGTCACTTTCTAATGTGATATGAAAGAAAAGGAAAGAGCTAACATTTATCTGACAGATAGTTTTACCTGGGTATTGAAAAATCGGCCCTTAGGTAACTTACTTTTTTATCGATCCGGCACACGAAGTGAAAGTTAACGCCTACACAAATATTGGAGTATAGTCTCTCAAACAAAAGCAATCCTATATTTTTAAAATTCAATACAAACTTTTTTTTACTTTTTTTTAAACGTGCTGTGTTACTTCCATTGGCCAGTATGTTTGTTTTGTCAGTTATCGCTCTAGAGTAGTTAGCAAGTGCCAAATGCCCGGCAGTTGTTGCGCCGCCCACCTCTAGCAACTTAATATTTAAGGATAAATGTACCTTACGGCATAGCGTTTACAACATTCATATTTTCCCTTTAAACTGTAAATGGAGAACGCAAAGATACTTTTCGCTTGAAATGTTAGTATTTGGTTTAAGGTTTTATGGGCTGATATTAGCTTGGCAGCGTTTTTGTTTTGTAAGGATATAATTTAAATTACAAATCAAGAATTTTTAAGTATATTTTTTTGCTATGTATATATTTGAATCAGTATTAGAAATGATGTAATAATATGTATGCAGCTTACATCACATATATTTTTCAACAGTCTAACGCCATGACAGTAATGTTCAGTAGTTTTGAGCACCATGTTTGCCGTATATTTGATGGCTGGGATTACTTACAGTACTCTATTATACATTAAGGTATCACGTATCACTATCAATGAATGCCATCAGTTGTTTACTTTCAATATAAATTACCAGATAAAGCAAATAGTAGCAAGGTCATTTACTAATGATAATGGCTCGGTGTAGGTGTATATGTTTACCCAGGTGGGCGGCTATGTTATGTTCTCGCTTCGCTTAGCGGTGGATACCGCGGTAACGTAGGTAGCCCTAATTGGTGTAAAACGTAGAATAAGGAGCGATTTTATTGAATCTGTAATATTTTAACAAAATATATTTAATGTTTTTTTATGAGGCAATTTTATTTGATTAACATTGTTTCGACTAACAATATGTGACCTTACGGCAGCAGGCGCTTACGCTGCGAATCGGTGCTATTGTACTCGAACAACGGCAATAAAGGCGTAAGTGCCAGCCGCTATAAGGTCCCTTTTGATATGGACTACCACATATACTCGTAGTCTTTCCTAAGTGTGCTGCCTGATACAAAAGTGACCCCGACCCCTCAGCAGTCAATTAATTTCCCTCGCAAGCTCTTAGGCCACATACAAGAACGCGTGGCGCGTCGCGGGCAAGAGATTTCATTTAATGTCAAATATATAATACACTAGCTTTTGCCCGCACCTTCGCCTGCGTAGAACTCGTTCATCGCGATAGACTAATTGCATTTTTATAATATCAAGCGCTTTCCTAGTCATCGCTCTTCCAAACTTCCACCCCCTTAAGGGGTGATTTCCGGGATGAAAATTATCCTATGTCCTTCCCCGAAATCAAACTATCTCCATACCAAATTATCTAAATCGGTTCAGCGGTTAAAGCGTGAAGAGGTAACAGACACACTTTCGCATTTGTAATATTAGTATGGATACATAAATATACATTTCATACAGAAACTAATTTGCGTAACCGTCAGGTGTAAATAGTTAATATTGATTCTTTGTAACGAAATAATCCTACATAATATAATTGGCAGACTATTACTTTCTTATCAGTTCAAATTTATATTTAAATTCGTTATCATCGAGTTGTTTACAAAGTTAGTAACAGTAGCTTGGAACGCCACTATCTCTGGGGAATCCAGATATAGTATGTATCCGTCTATACGTACCCACGCTTCGCCTACGTGATCGTGATCCGATAGCGAGTATATGCCCCGAGATTTATATTCTAGAAAAATGAAACTAAATAATACGACAAAACAGATTATATTGACTTAATTCACAGCTCTTAAACGCATCCCTACACTTAAACATAATCTTAATAAATCTAACAATACAAAATTTGATAACTTATTATAGTTTGTCAATTGAACCTTACCAATTAAATCAATAACTTAATCTTAAAACGAGTCAGTCTTTGGTGAAATGCTGTCAGAACTAATCCCTATGCCAGGCCAGGGAAGAGTTCTGAGAAGGATTCGCACCAGAAATCTGACAGGTCCATGGACTCCGACTCACTGAGCGGTGAGGCCAGAGATTCATATCCTAAATCGCTGAAGCTATGGCTCGGAGACACAGCTAACAAATTCTCGTCAGCAGATCTGGGAGACAAGCTCATAGGTGACAGCATTTTCATGTCCAACGACATAGACTTGTCAAGGGAAGTGAAGTCAGTCTCCACTTGTATAGGAGTGCTTGTTAGCGAAGCGAAGTCGATGTCTGTTGTTTCTTCGACAACTTGTTCTTCGCATGGCACTTCAACGGTGACACAGTTCTCCTGCAAGCTGGCGTAGAACATGTCTCCCCTGTCATTGTGTTCCTCTGGTTCTGTGACGACTACGTCTGTGTAGGGGTGCGCGTAAGAGTGCTGGCTCAGTATCCTCTGTACGTCGTGCTTGAGGTCTAGGACTGCATCTCCACTGGGTTCCAGGTGCTCTGGTGCGGGCCCCACCACTTCAGCTCCTTTAGCGCGCTCTCCAGTGTCCCGCACTGGGACCTGCGACAAAAATATAACAGTTATTTATATCAGCTCTACTGCAGCGACCTCTAAATCCCCTAACTCAATGACTTATTTTTAATGCTGAAAAGGTGAAATAACAAATTACAAAGACATGTTTCTTGTACGTTATGAATTATGAATAAACAATGATAGAAATAATTCATTATTATTACCGTGAAAGTTAATCTTAAGAGAAGAGGCCTTATAAGTTTTAAAATGTTTTGATTTCAAATTATGACAAAAGTATTGATAATACCAGTAAAGTGATTAAAGGATACGATGAATTTATAAAAGTTATAGATAATAACGTAGCCATTTCTTGATTTCATTGTAATTTAAGCGGAAAAGAGCCGGTTTTCGTTTGAAAATGGTAGTTTTGGAGTGATGTTTGAAACGACATTTCTTAATTAAAAATCCAAAAATTCATTTAAAATTTATGACATTACATCGCTATAGTCTTGTTCTAGCTAGTAACATGAGAAAATGTCAAGATACGTGTAAATTCATTCAGAAAATAGCCTAAATAAATGAGCGTTTTTAGCTCATAAGGGCTCTTAATTTTATTGGAAAACCAAACCATCATATTGTAATGTTGTTTTCCATTAGTGAAGTATGTACTTAAGTTACTTCAATATTGAACGTGTATTTTGAATAGTTTAAAAAAAACTCATTGAATAAACCTGGATGTTATTTATAAAAGGAAAACCTAATCAAATACTTCTACTGAACCAAACTATACTATACTATCCAAGATAAGACAATGTATATTCCTATCTAACATGTATTTAGATAAGTTCGAAATTCATTTACTAGTATTAAGTAAACTAACAAATTAATGATATTCGAATGACAAATGACGACTCATATTTACCAAAATAACCCTCATTTTAAAAAGCAAGGCCTCGTAATGTAAAACGATAATAACATTGCATCAGCCTAGCTAAGCCTTAGAGTGGGAGGAGGCAGCGGTGACGTCACACGCGGGTATACTTGCATCAGCCAGCGCGGCAGTGCGTTAGTCACGGGTCAAAACGCCCATTGCGTGTTTTCCGGCAGGTTACAATGGATTTCCTTAACCCAGGCGCCTTTCCCTATTAATGCCTATTTAATTTGGTTGTATAATAAAACTTATTGAAATAAAGTAGAGAAAGAAACAAAAATAGTCTTATTGAGTTGAGATTCTACTTCTTGCAGAGTGAGTGTTGATTCTGCAGTTACCTGATAACCATAACTTAATTCACACAGATTGTTTAGATTTTAACTATAATTTCCCATTACATAGTATAAAACAAAGTCGCTTTCTCTGTCCCTATATCCCTATGTCCCTATGTATGCTTAAATCTTTAAAACTACGCAACGGATTTTGATGCGGTTTTTTTTATTAGATAGAGTGACTCAAGGGGAAGGTTTATATGTATAATACATGCATCAGCATTGCACCCGTGCGAAGCCGGGGCGGGTCGCTAGTTTTATTATAATTAGCTTAGTTCATTTATGATTATTATGACTGACAATTTTTTGTTCAACGCTGTAGATTTCGTTTGTCTAATTACGCGTATATTATAAGTCTGTGTACAAATAAGATTCCCTCTCTCCAGCTTATTGTTATCTCAGTAACAACCCTAATTCAAGCAAGACCTGATACAATAGGGTTGTTCACTCAAAATTTTACTACTCTAAAAGAAATGGCATAAAAATATGTCAAATGATGAAAATCCTATTCAAATATCTTAAAGAAGTTACATCAATTTTAATGTTGCTGGTTAGAGAAAGCGCGACAGATTAATGACGTCACCGATCTCGAGTGCCATAGTAAATGACGATCGTTCCAATACAAATATGCGTTTTGCGTAAACGGGGCAGAATATGGTCCTTCTTAAAACTTTGAATTATGTAATTATTTATTATTTTGAGTTACTTTCATCACCACTTGAATGTGATCCTTTATCGAGAAATTTCGATCTTCTTTTCATTTGCGTAATTACTTTTGATCACAGTCTGGATCACCTAACCTACTACTACTCTGCTACTCTAACCTAACCTACCAATATGTAGTAGCTATTAAAAGAATACTCACATCTTGAGGCGCTCCTGCACTGCCTGCATCAATTTCTTGGAGGAGGGAGTCTGCCAGTTGCTGGAGTGTATCGAGGTACTCTTCAGACTCGAGGTGCTGGAGGAGGTCTGCGAGAGGAGACACATCGCCAGCAGCAGACGCGCCGCGCGCAGTGCCTGAGGGGGCCCCTCCTGCCGCCGAGGAGTAGACTCTGCCGGTCCCCGGGCCCCCACGACACTGCGCTCCGCGCGCAGCGCTGCGTTCTCGCTCAACAGACGCTCATTCAGCGCCTTAAGACTTTCCACCTAGATTTAAAATAAAATCGTCAGTAACAAACAGAATTCTGATTAATTCAATTCAATTCCTTTATCCATCCTGGAATCCCTTTAACCAACGAAAAAATAAAACAATAGCATTCATGCTTAAGCCAGCTCCCACAAAAAAAATAAACAATAGCATTCTTTCGTAATGAACCCTGGGATCCTGGTAGATGGTAGATGACATAAAATGATCAATTTACAATCAATTTACAATTTATCATCGGGGCATACTTAGTGATATTGTCTCAGGACTAGTGAACTAGTTGCTTAGAGAAAAATTCCTTGTGTAAAAAATAGGCGCATATCGAGGGGCGAGTGGTCAAACCCAATAAATCGAGATAATTGTTTTTTGAAATAAGAACTCAATATCCATTACGCAGAGTTCTTATTTCAATAAACCTTTTAGATGACTTATCGGGTTTGACCACTCACCCCTCGATATGACGTCGAGTTGCGGAAACTAGCCCACGAAAACCTATACCTACCTAAGTATACCTAACAGCAGAAATGAGGTATGCTTTGATTTGGCTAAGAATGACCTTTCCAGAATATTGATACAGGCCATAAAGCCTTAATGTTCTACTAGCTATATGTAGATATACTTCAAACCAAAAACATAAATTGGGCTATGATCCTTAACCTTCAGAATAAAGAGATACATCAAGTTAAATTTACGATTCAGGCCTTCTCCTTGGCACCAACCAATTCTCATGCTCCAATTTATAAACAACCATAAATCGATACAACAATTTTTAATGTGCATTTGTTTATTTAAACTAAATTGCAATACAAGTACAAAGGGTGGACTTAATGCCATGAGGCATTCTCTACCAGTCAACCGTAGGGCCAAACAGAAACTTGCAATGTACGCATGTGAGAAGATTAAATTAGTAAAACGAAACCATGCAACTTCATGACCTAATGACAAAAGAATATTTTACACAATTGTGAACCAACCTCACTGATCAGCCGATCATTCCTTTCCATAAACTCCTGGATCTTGGCTTCCATCTCATCCATTTTGGCCTTTTTCCTGTCGCGGGAGGTTTGCGCCGCCACGCGATTCTTCAGTTTCCTGCACATACAGTTTACTTAGCAAAATACATACATGTGACACAGAAGCCATGTAAAGGTGACTTAAGATCAATAAGTTTGAATAAGTAATGAAGGTGGCAATGAAGGAATAATCAATACTGATGTCATTGAAAATAAGGAAGGATGTTGCATTTTAATGAATTATATCCTCCTGAGACCGACCATACAAATAAAAATAAAATCGAATTTGAAGCTAACAGTTCCGATTACAAATTTGAATTTCATTTTTTTTTAAACCAATTACACAAAACAAATGCATTTCTGTCACTTCAACATTTGACTTATTTTCCATTGACCATATTTGGTCCTTTATATAGGACGCGGGGTCTTAGGAGGATAAACTGGTATTGTATTTAGCGACTAAAACATGTTGTTACATGGTCCAAATATTAAAAAAATTAAACTTTTTAAAAATAATCTTTATCTGTTGGTAACTTCATTAATCCATGTCACTGCCCTATATTAGTAATTTTTATCAAGATTCCTTATCTCGATTGGGAAATGCTCGGTGTAGTCTTATGTCATGCCTCCTAACGGTTTACATAGCTCGAGGCAATGTCCTGAGTGCTAATTTGACATGAATGAACGGTAAATACGCTAACCACGCAAGCAAAACAGAGATTTCAATGACTCACTTTCTTTGCATCTTCTCCTCCCAAGACAAATGGTCGAGCCGACGCTTCCGCGACGGGGCGGGAGACGCCGGCTCCAAGACCACCTTCTGATCCTCATCCACCGCCAGATAGTTGTTCGGTACCGTGATGATTATCGGAGCACTCATCTTGAAGCAGACGCTTTCTTCAAAACAATACACTCGATACCACTGTTGTTGACTATGACTAATGTGTTGACGGTCGCATCGCACGAACTTGCTTGAAAAGCATTAGAATCACCTCACTTTGTTAGAAGTTGAGTAAGGAGCTAAGTGTGCGTCTTTCATGTTTAGGAGCTCGGTTTGTACTGTAGCTTCGAGAAACTGCGTCGTGGATATACGTGATTGGCGGAGCGTTATCAGGGGGCGGAATCGACGCGTTGACAATTCCTAGCGAAAAGGATGCCGCGATATTAATTTCATAGTGAAAGAAAGAGACAGTACACAATGACGTATAACATTCCTGCCTACCACGAAACTTACTTTTGTATGAATATGCGTAAAAGCACAGTGGTACGCGGTACCGGCACCGGCAATGATTTGTACCGGCGGCAACAACAAAATAATAGCGAACATGCCAGAAAATAATAAGGAAGCGAAACTATTGGAAAAATAGGCATACTAATGAAGGTCAATGCTTAATGCAGTTAATATACCTAGGCATAAGGCGATAACCAGAAACTTATAATTATTTAAACAACTGAAAACTGAAGTAGGTAGGTAGGCTACTTTTCCCGGCGGCGAAAATAAATAGGTAGTTTGTTCTTAGTTGGGAATCGAGAGCAAATAACTACCAACGATTGCATTAATTTGAATCATTTTGAATGTAGATTGTTTTAAGAAAAAGTTGCAACACAATATTTGTTAATGCGTCATTGGGTGACATACTTTTTTCCAACTAAGTGGCACGTAAGATCGCACATCAAGTCAAGTATAGGTACGGCCTGATTGACGGTAAGCAAACACCGTAGCCTAAGTCGGTAGCCCTTCAGGAGTCACAAGTGTGTTGCCAACCCCACCCGATGACCCGATTCGACCCTTACGCACGGAATACACGGGGTTAGTTCAAGCCAGGATAGCAAACTGGTTCTAGTAAGCTAGCAAACTAGTGCTTATACACGAACATAGTTCTATGTTCGTGTATACAAATCTAGTTTTGTATATACGAAGATAGACGAAATTTTACTAGCACTAGCTTGCTATCTTGGCTTGAAAAATTAGCCTCTTGAATTCCGGGCACTAAGTAATTGATTTGATGACTTGTTGTGTCCACAACTAGAGACGAATACAAGCCTCTCAATTTCAAGTTTTTCAACACACTAGCAGAGTAGACAGGATTTGGTACTGAACCAACAGTAGGTATGCGATTGAAACATTGTTGTCCCGTTTCAACTATAGCTACGTCTCTCTTGTTTGCAGCGTTTCAGCGAATTTGGGACATCCCGGGGATTTTCAAGTCTTTGTATCAAAGAGGACCATTCAAGTATTTTACTGAATAATTTAATTTTGCGGGAAAGGTTGGCGACTTCTGGAATGTGTGCACGTCAAATCAGCGATAAAACCGTTGCCTGAAATAACATCACGCGTACTGTCATCTGTCAATTTTAGAAAAGTATCTTTTAATCTTTTTGTGCTTTGACGTATAAAGAGAGCCCTGTTTAAATGAAAATAGATACTAATTTGAATATTCAGAGTCAATAAAAACAAGATTACCAATATTTGAAGTCATGATGGCTTCCACAAGCTCTGATAGTCAATCCACAATAGCGCAAAAGACATGGGTAATGGCCAACAACATCGAAGCAGTGTCCAGTGTCGATGAAATATACCGCTACGATAAAAAACAACAGCAGGATATCCTTGCCGCTAAACCATGGGAAAAAGAGTAAGTTTTAACTTTAAAATTATGTATATTCAAGATACCTACTATTAATATTAAATTTACTTAGAAGAACCTTTTGCTTTCAGCCCGCATTTCTTCAAAGATATCAAGATCTCTGCCTTAGCTCTCTTGAAAATGGTGATGCACGCTCGTTCTGGGGGCACTCTAGAAGTAATGGGGCTTTTATTAGGTAAGGATGATTGTAGCTGTTTCTATAATGTTCATTTTTTATATAAAGTTGATGAGGTTATAATTTGTGTATGTTATGTATGTGGCAGGTAAAGTAGACGCGAACACGATGATAGTGATGGACTCGTTCGCGCTGCCGGTTGAGGGCACGGAGACGCGCGTCAACGCACAGGCGCAAGCTTACGAGTACATGACAGCTTATATAGAGGCTGCCAAACAGGTAATTAGCTGGTTCGGGACTGAATCTTTTGTTGCATGTCATTACACTTCTTCATTACATATTATATAAAATTCTATCACATCCAAAGTGATTTTTATGTGCTGACAGCTAAAAGGTTGCCAACTCCAACGCCATATAAGGTATACCGCTTGGGTCATTGTCAGTTGTAAAAACAAAAGTTGTCCACCCGGTGGTCAATAGTTAATGGTTTATGTACATATAAGTTATGTTTTTATTACATGGATTTATAGTTATGGAAACACCGTTTATGCGGGTTACTAGACCAATACAAAATTAAGCTTTGTGGCCCTTAACTTTTGATATGTCCACCGAAAAGACGTGAACCTAAATCTGACAATGACCTGCTTCATTATAATTTTTATAAATAATTGAAAAAATAAATACCTCACCAGTTACCTAAGTTAAAATAATACATTATGTTTTTGGTGTTCAGGTTGGACGTCATGAAAATGCCATCGGCTGGTACCACAGCCACCCCGGCTATGGGTGCTGGCTCTCTGGCATAGATGTCTCCACACAAATGCTTAACCAGAATTTCCAAGAGCCATTTGTGGCTATAGTAATAGATCCAGTCAGAACCATCTCAGCTGGTAAAGTGTGCCTGGGAGCCTTTAGGACATATCCAAAGGTATGGTATCAAATAACATTGCTAAGAAGAACTAGCTGTGCTCATTACTTTATTTGACAATGTAATAAACCATTAAGGTGCACAGATAGCTAAGCTGCACTTCAACTGAATGGGTTAACAAATGTTTTATGGAATTTGATTCTGGTTACTTACATTGCAAATATGAAAAAACTGAACCTCCACGTCTTTGTCTAATTTTTTTTAGTAAACTACATGTACAGATATAATTTGTCTATATGATTGTTTGTGTACTAAATAAATAAAAAAATATATGTTTCAATATGAATACTCTTAGACTTACAATATACTTTGCCAAGTCAGGCACGAACATTACATACCACTTTATAGTTTTTTTCGTCATAGGGCTATAAACCAGCCAATGAAGAGCCATCAGAATACCAAACCATCCCGCTCAACAAGATTGAAGACTTTGGTGTTCACTGCAAGCAGTACTACTCACTTGAGGTGGCTTATTTCAAGTCCTCACTGGACCGGCGGCTGCTGGACTCCCTGTGGAACAAGTACTGGGTCAACACGCTGAGCAGCTCCAGTCTTATCACCAATGCTGATTACACAACGGGACAGATATTTGATCTGTCGGACAAGTTGGAGCAGAGTGAAGTGTGCTTGGGTAAGGGCTGTCCTAAAGAATTGTATTTTTTACTCAGCTATATACTCAATAATGTGTAAAAATTATTTAAGTAAATTTAATTTTTTATTAGTTAAGTAAATTTTTTGTTTACTGTGCAACTTCATTATGTACATTACATGGTATCCCACTTGGAGCCAAAATCCTTTCTTCTCTAGAATTCAATTTATTTAATGCTACTCCAAAACTTTGCATATATTCTTTTTACCCATACCAAAAGAGAAAGTGTGAAGTGAATTTGCCATCCTTATTTATCCTCTTCACCGACGCAATAGATTCCGTAGGTTGTATCTTACGCGCCAAAGTCTTTGTAGCAAAAGACTGAAAATGAACCTTACTTGAAACCACGTAGCTTGCCTTTACATAATATGAAGTAAATGTACTGACTTTTTATCAAGTCAATGACGGCGAAAAGTTTAATAATAATAATCCTTTTTATTCAGGTCGCGGCGGCTTCATAGTCCCCGGCGCCGATCCGCACGAGAAGCGCACAGAGGACAAGCTCGGTAAGGCCACGAAGGACGCGTGCAAGACCACTATAGAGGTCATCCACGGGCTCATGGCGCAAATGATTAAGGACCGCCTGTTTAACGGCGTGAGCGGCCGCCCCGGCCCTGCCACGCCTATGATTGAAGACTCCTAAAGTGTAGAATGAAAACACTATCCTCTTGAGCAATAAATGAAGGAATCGGGTGTCAGCTGTGGGACTATATATATAACTCTATTTGCAGAGGTATTATTTCAAAGTAAACTAATCGACGACACGCGGTCAATCACGTAGCGAAAGTCATCCTGGTAACTTCCAGATTTATTTTTTGCGATTTAAAATTTGGAAATTTCTATACCATGTCGAATCTTATCAACTATTACTTGATACTATTATGATGGTAATCATATGATTGGCTGATTAGCCCAGTCGCATGGTTTGGTTTGTTTACTTTTTGTTAATTACCTATCCAAATAGTGTACCTATCGAGGGTTGCGTGGTCAAACCCGATGTTTTTTGAAAATAGAACTATGCGTAATGAATGTTGAGTTCTTATTTCAAAAAGCAATTATCTCGATTTATTGGGTTTGACCGCGCACCCCCCTATATTCTTATCATAGTCCTTTAGGAAGTGAAAACGTGTATTTTGAACTCTTGCTTGCAATAATTTGGTAGCGGTTGTACAGTACATCAATAAGTATTGACATTGGATTTATTCAAGTTGAATAACTTGTTTTGCTGCAGAATATACTGGTACTCGAATATCTCCGAACGTATTACGTATAAAATACAACTGTAAAGTTATTGTGATTTTTGTAACAAAAACTAAATAAATATGATATAAAAGTACTGACGGGGTTTGAATAAAACAAGCCATTGATTATATAAACATTTTCAAATATTTATTAACCAATTTACATAAAATCATTATAATCATATATGTACATCTTTCACATAGCTTTAGTTATACACAAAATCATAACATCTCACGTTATGGAGGGCCTTCTATTTAATCAGATATAATAAAATAAGCACCAAATTACATTTTTTAAACTTTTGCCAAGCTCTGTTTATTTATGTATTGGGAAATAATACCTATATATATAATTATACTCCATGATTATAGTAAAATGAACCGTGGAACACTTCCATCTGTTATAATTTCTCATAAGTATTATCTTAGCTAAATATTTCATTTATAATGTGCTGGTTAGGTTGGTTAATCGTAAACATAAATAGGACAAAATAAAATTAACACTAGTGCCTACTTACCGTTAAAATATCCCAAGAGAACCGAATTGGGGATAAAATGTGAATGTTATCCATAACGCATAGTTTCGATTACAAGCGGTCTTATTTACAATATCCCGAATACAAAATCTTCGGCGTCTTACAAAACAATTGCAAGTCTACCTAAACCCAACGAATCTCATACACAATCTATTCTTATATAACGAAATGCATCGGGAACACGATGTACTAAACTAGGCGACCATAGAGTAGTGGATTAGTGCCAAAGCAGAAGAAAAAAATCGTGCCTTAAACGTACTTGATCTAGGGGTCATTTTCGTTTAACATTCACATCCTAATAGGTAGCATGATGGCTTTTCGCACTTACATACTCGCTAGTAAGTAAAAGTACTCTCTAGTAAACGGGATCATGTTAGCTAGGTCACATAAAAGTTATACGGCCATGTCGACTCAATTTAGGTGAAACTACTTTTTTCACGGCACGAATTTCTCATTGACAATTAGATTCCCCGATCACTACTCTGGCATTACACAACATATCCTAAAGTTCAATAAATAAACACAGGCGTGCGAAAATTTAAAATCAATGACTACTTTCATAGAAGGGATATTTTAACTCGTATCCTAAGTGCTTTATCACACGTTATCATAGTAGTTGAATTTTAAGTACATTCCATAAAGTCCCGTTATCACACTGACTGTACACACCGTGTCGACACGCCACATAATTAACATTCGTAGGCATACGTCTACGATATATTATTTTAACTAACTATATAAGCAGCGAATCTGTAAAGGCATCGGCGCGTTCATTTTCGTAAAATCCGTGGCGTACAGTGACTTTACGGCGATAAAGACACCACGCAATATGTTGAATTTGGTGTACAAAAGATCGCCGCGTGCGCCATTAAGGCCGGGTTTTATAAAGATCCGTTAGACCAAATGTCAGATCTAATTTCAGTAACTCAGTACATAAAGTCTAACGGACCTTTATAAAACAGAGCCTATGTAGACCAGACTGGGATAAGATCAGTTTGAGATTGTACTAATACTGAAGTCTGACCATAAATAAAAGGTTATAAATAATACATGAAAACGATGAAATAATTTTCACTAATCACAGAGCAGTTTTAAAATAAAAACGGCATGTCCCAAGTCACCTAGTTCAGCGGTTCACAACATTTTTAAAGACTGACCACTTTAAGAAGATAAACAAAAATGTTTACTAGATTTGTCCGTTAACTAGATTTTTAGGAGATTCTGTGACGAATAATGTCACAACAGCGAACCCAGTAGACATCGACTCTTTTTTCATTTTCACATTTACAACATCAATGATGAAATGACATCATGAATTTACGGCCCTCATTTTTAGACTAAAGGCTAGTCTTATTTTAGTTATTTTACCTAAAAATTGGAATGTTTAAAATCTCGAACCAACCATAAATTGCATGGCCTTCCTCATCATGACCTTAAAAGCGTATCAGTTCACTTGAATTATTTTTCTTATACGTTTTGTCTAAATTCTCATTACATCTCGGATATGTACAAGCGACTGTCGTCTTAATTTTAAGGCAATACGGTTCTAATCCGAAGCATTTACAGTACACACTTCTATAATTCAGACCCAGTGAAGGCAGTCTTTAGCCGGACATAAATGCTAAACAAATCTAATAAGCTGCCGCGGATGCATTCAAATGTGTTTTATAGAGACAACAACAACCTTTTATTTCAGTCGAAATGATGTTACCAGCATTTCATCTTTATTTCACGCCTTGGTCGCGTATAAGTGACGGACAAAAAAGCAATTGTCCCTTTCTGAAACCAGGAGATAAAAAGTGACGCAACTTACACTAAACACAATAAACGCAACCATATTGGCTTTATGGAATATAACCCATTACATTTTAATCGCGCCAATAGTCCAAGTAAGAGTACTTGGACTATTGGCGCGGTTAAAATGTTCAGCGCTATGTCAAATATAAACGACATGGGAATGTCAATCGCGAAGTTGAACCCTATAGAAATGAATATGGGTTAATATCGCATTCGACGCCGCGACACATATATACGTCGTTGGAGTCGAAAAGGGTTGGGACGTTGTAATATGGAGTGGAAAATACTCCCTAAACTGATTGATTAAATTTCCTCCAAACGGGCACGAAGACCTATCTGCGTGTCTATAACCGTGGTTGCGTTTATCACGTGTAGATAATATATACATCTCTTTTTATAAAAAAGTGTCAGAAGGAGACGAATGCTTGAAGTGGTTTTTATAGCGCGATAAGTGATCTCAGGGCCTACCGCGAAGCGTAAACGAAGTTTTCCCTCCTTGTCACACTTGCAAATCTGTACGTAAGTGCGACAGAGGGAAAACTTCGTTTGTGGTTCGCGGTAGGCTCGCACGTGGTCCGATGTTGCTAGAGCTTAGTTTTCGCCCCCAATTAACTCATGTGCATTGGTTTAATTGTTAACTTCACCAAAAAAGAACAGAGTTTATTTCATCTCAAATTAAATTGTTCTCGTTAGGTCAAATCAGGCCCCTATACCACAAAACTTTACAAGTCTACAAATCGACAAAATTGTACAATTTTCCATAGAAAAAGTTGCCAAATTTCTTAAATTGTACGCTTGTAAAGTTTTATGGCATAGGCACCAGGTCTAACTATCAGGCGTCTATTGCATAATGAACTGTAACTAATATTACAAGCGGCTGTCTCTTTTCAATGTCTTTTGTTCGAAAGTGACTTCAACTTTTAATGTTAGATAGAAGTTATTATGCAACAGGCCTCTATTTTATTAAACCCCATTATTATCGATACTCATCAGCGGGTTATATACTGGGAATCAAACTACAGCCCAGTGTATTCGGCTATTCCCCGTCGCTATCACCCCGCTACCCAGTCCCGTGTTACAACTCGCCCCGTCAACTCTAACCCCCTTTTTCATAAATATTAAGGAGCCTAAATAAAATGTGTTTCGTCGCTTCTCACAAAAATTACAGTGACTGATAAGGACAAACGAATTTTAGCGGCAACCTAAGAGGTTTGATGAACGGTTATGAATAAGGGGGTTCATCTGTACTCGGCTATTGCCCGTCGCAATGATCCCGCTAATCCCGTGTTACAACTCGCCCGCTACCCAGTCCCGTGTTACAACCAGGGACCGATACCGGTATTTTTAAAAAACCCTGAATTAGCCCAATATTTTAGATTATTTTTTGCTCTTTACGTAGGGCTGAATCATATATTTAGGTAACAACGTCGTATCATTAGATTGTCCCATTAAAAACGAAATAATGAACCGGTGACCGTAATAATACCGGTATTTTTCTATGGAGAAAATACCGGTATCCGATCCCTGGTTACAACTCGCCCCGCCAACTCTGACCCCCTTTTTCATAAATATTAAGGAGCCTAAATAAAATGTGTTTCGTCGCTTCTCACAAAAATTACAGTGACAAGGACAAACGAATTTTAGCGGCAACCTAAGAGGTTTGATGAACGGTTATGAATAAGGGGGTTCATCTGTACTCGGCTATTGCCCGTCGCAATGACCCCGCTAATCCCGTGTTACAACTCGCCCCGCCCACTCTAGTCTTACCACACGTACGAGACTCGCGTGCCAGTTTCATTACAGCAGTGTCACGGGGGTATAACGAGTTCAATCGCTCTATCAAACCGTGTGGATTAGGGCCCTTAGAGCTCGTTTCCCACTTGTCGGATGTCGGGCCCGGATTTTAATCGGTTGTCGGCGCCTCATACAAATTGGTGTCCGGCAAGTGTGAATCCATACTTCCATGCTTATATTATAAATGTAACGTATGTCTGTCTGTTACCTCTTCAGGCTTTAACCGCTAAACCGATTGGGATGAAATTGGAGGTTTGACTACTGGGAAAGGACATAGGATACTTTTTCTCCTGAAGAGCTATAACTAGGCAAGCGCCTGATATAACAGAATTGCAATGAAATTATAACGCGATGAACGATCTACGCGGACGGTGTCGCGGGAAAACGTTAGTAGCTTCATATAAAATGTTCTGCCACTGGAATATCCGATTAAAATAAGTGCCTGGCATCCGCAATGTGGGAACCTGGCCTTAGGCCCTTAAGTGCCCTGTGTTAGCAGTCAGCCCGGTGGGGGCTACAGGCCCTGTGGGGGCTACAGGCCCGCGCCGGGCGGGCTGCGCACGCGTCAGTTGAACAGGTCGGCAGGGAACGCGTTAACCTCCGCTTGCTCTAACACTGGAGCTCCTTCCGCCACGTACGACACTCTTATCCGGAGCCGGAGCGGCGTCTGGAAGTATACATATACATTTATCATGTTTTTTTTTTAAGTTGCGAACGGCGGGGTAATCACGTAACTTTTGTACTACCGTTAGATAGATTTTAATTGTCATCTCATACATTTATACTTCAAAGTTGATAGTAAAATCTATCTACCGTTAGTACATAAAGTTACGTGATTCGCCTGCGGGTTTGCTTTTGGCCAGTCTAGATCAAGAGTAAAGATGAGGCCAATGGAGCGAGCTCACCAAAAGATACCTTTTCACTGAAGATTTAAAAAAATCCAGATTAAAAGAACCCGGAAAATACAGACGCCAGCAATAAATTCGAATTTTATCGGAAAAGGATCAAATTATTATCTAGATCTCTGGATTTCTTGACACATTGATAGCTGTGTAGTATGATCCTTAAAGGACCATACTACACCGCTATCGGTTAGAATAAAAGGTATATGCTGTTGTCACATTCTCCCTATGGCTTTTATCGTTTCCAGTACAGTCGGTGTTTGATTTCGGCGCCCCAGGGGAAACAAAAGGTCAGTTATACCAAGGTCACCAAGGTTTCCACAATTCTTAATGCGTCGCGGGTTTAAATAATACTTGGCAAATACGCTTTTCGTGCGGAAAATCCCAATTCATACGTAAACGAAAAATGTTGTATTCAGCACGGACGGTAAAAAAGAAAGCTTCAGATAGCATATTTATCGATCTAAGACAATCTTTGTTTTACCGCCGTTTGGTAAGCAAATGTGCTATTATTCTGGTTGTTAACTTACCCGGGAAGGATTGTTAATTTTGAGGACTTGGGTGATTTCACCCTCCGGGGGCAGCACCGTGGCGGACGGTGACATCATGTCTAACTGAAGGGTCTGTGGACAATATTACTAATTAGAAAACTGCATTGGGTATTTCTATATTACACCTACCAGCATACACATTTTTTATACAGCATTTTAGTAGAGCGCTTTGCGACACGGATGAGAGATCCAATCTGTGTCGGTTCCTTTGGCCTTAAGTATTTGACAGGCGGGAACGATAACTCTATCATACTATCGACAAATTATTTTGGAATTCAGTAGTGAACTGAAATGAATAAGTTTATTACAATTTAACATTTTAAAATCTAGCGCTTTATAAACATACATAAAGACCAGTTTAAACAAATCTTTATTGAAAATTTTCAACAATAACAAAGTTGCGGCAGTAGACAAATCGTCGACGTCTAGCGATAAAAACATAAGTGAGAACGTTGTGAGTACCTCTACTACAAGTTTTTTCGAAACAAGACAAACGAACGAACGAACGGAAAAAAATATTCCGTCTAAGCCAGAGGTGTTGGCATACTATTTGAGACTAAACGCAAACGCGTTCGTTTGTTTTATTTCGAAAAAACTTATACTAGAGGTTCAGTCCAAATTTCCTTTTGACCTGTGACGTTACATTTTGCTGTCAATCAGTATCGATCGTTTTCAGTGCTCAAAAATTCTGCCTCTCATTTTTGTCTTTTGTGTATCCTCTAGATAAAAAAACATTTGATCGTCTCTAATAACTGGTTCGAATGGCACCATAAATAAATAAATAAAAAATAAATAAATATTTTGTTGACAATTTTACACAAATCGACCTAGTCCCAAACTAAGCAAAGCTTGTACTATGGGTACTAGGCGACAATATACATACTTATATAGAGAAATATATACTTAAATACATAGAAAACATCCAAGACTCAGGAACAAATATTCGTGCTCATCACACAAATAAATGCCCTGACCGGGATTAGAACCCGGGACCTCCAGCTTCGTAGGCAGGGTCACTACCAACTAGGCTAAAGCGCTCGTCCATCATACGACCCCGACCATAAAAGCGAATCGCAAGAGCAATAAGACCCGCTGATACCATGAACTACTCCAACGTACCCTCGGTACCGCGGCCTGGAACAGGAACTCTGTGAGCGTGTCGGCGCGGCGGCTGCGCGCGCGCATGGTGAGCGCCACCGAGTGCGCGGCGCCGCGCTCCACTTCCAGCACTATTGTTAGTCCCGCCTTGTCCAGCGCCGGCACCGTTAGCATCGGTTCTGGAACAAAAAGGATACATTAAGGCACCGTTCAAGTACACGCTGTGATGGGGCCGAGTGGAGTCATGTAACGTAGAACCTGTTGTTGAACGTAAGCGCTCATCATACATCATCTTATTTTTACTATCACTGCGATGCCAAATGCTCCGCTCGTAAAAAAATTGTTAAAATCATTCTGTTCTTTATAATGAATTAAACAAACTAGTCCTGCGGAAATAAAGATTAGGCAAATGGGTCGTGCGCTCGTTGATGTTCTTTGTTCTATGTCCGCGGCGTCACGTGATTGGTCAATTTCATAAGAATGCAGTAACGGCAACATGTGATTGGTCAATTTCATAAGAGTACAGTAACGGCGACACGTGATTGGTGTATTTCATAAGCGTTCATTTGATTGGAGCTCCATAGAGAAAAGTATGTGAGTTTCGTGTAGTCTACGATATCTTAATTCAAACATTGAAGTCGACGAGTAGAAAAACGTAATTTGTTTATGTACTACACCGTAGAAATAGGCAGTCGCACGCTGCGGGAAATTAAAACCAATCGAAAAAATATTTCGTGTTTCACATCATTTACTAGAGTGCTATCTACGCCTGGATAGCGGAAAAGCTCTTTCACAATTTCCCCAATATGGCACTCTAGTAAATGGTGCAAAACACGGAAGATTTTTTCCGATTAGTTTGAATTTCCCGCAGTCTAGATAGATAGCCCAGCTGCACCTTACTAGGAAAATTTGATTCGCCTAATTCTCAGATAATCGCAAATATGAACTTAAGATAAGAATGGCCAAATGGATGCCAAAAACTTAGTACTTGGTGAAAAAACCTATGTAAACCTAAAGATTTCTAACACATTCCGGTGACCTACAGCAGTGAGAAAGTTAGCCATAAGATCTTTGTATGCCTTGAGACTGGATATAGCTCGACTAATACATATGTACCTACTATCTAGCATTATTACATTATGTTTATAGGCAGCTCATCATCATCCTAGCGTTATCCCGGTACAGTTGTATCCTAAAAGAGTGGGCAACTTGATTGTTAGAAGTTGGCTTAAAGACTGCTATCATAGACAGCAGCCGGGATCAACGGCTTAACGTGCCTTACAAAGCACGGGAGCGCTCAGTTAATAACCACTCAAAGCGGTCACCCAAGATAGGTACCTATTGTTCACAAATAAATGATTTGACTTTGACTTTTATATATCGCAGGATGTAGTTTTATCAGTAATGTTATGAACGTACGTGAGAGTAGAGGCGCGGGCGCCGCGAACAGCCCGTCGAGCAGCAGGCTGGCGTTGTTGTTGAGCGCCGGCGCCGGCGCAGGGGCGGGCGCGGGGGCGGGGGCGGGCGTTGGCGCGGGCGCGGGAGAGCTCGTCAGCTCCAGCCCGCTCAGCAAGTCCAGGATATCCTACACATATCATAGTTACCATTATTTAACCCCAAAATAGGGATGTTGACTCGAAATTTAACTACTTCATAAGACTACTTCAAGACAAAAAATATGTCAAATGGTGAAAATCCTTTTCAAATATCTCAAAAAACAACGAAGCTACAACCATTTTAATGTTGCTGGTTAGAGAGAGAAACCGCGACAGATCAGTGACGTCATTGACCACGAGTGCCATAATAAATGACGATACAATACAAATACAAATACAAACATTTATTCTGCAAATAGGCCACAAGGGCACTTTTACATGTCAAAATATTCATTTTCAATTTAAGAAAGTCTGACTATAATAAGTAATACATTTTTCATGTCAAAATATTAATTTACAGTTCAAGAAGGAATAATTATTTCGAGTTTAACAATTATAACAAAATTAATGTCATACAGTGAAGATAAACTTGCAAAGTTATCTATTACAAATATTAAGTTAGAGATGTATAAGGTCTCAAGATTAAACAAGGAGTGAAATTAATATATTATCCCAGAGATGTACATGGTCTCTGAGCGTCAAAATTAAAATTAATTTAATATTGTTAGAGATGTATATGGTCTCTAAGTCACTGATAATAAAAACGAATCCACAACAGGATGATGTCTCTCGTCAATCCCCTATGAAAAGACACTAGTATTAACGTAGTCACTATGTCCTAGCAAGCATGAACAGACCGGACTCCACAAACAGCACCCGATCACGAGTATGACGCGTATCTCAGCGATCGTTCCAATACAATGGTGCGTTTTGCGGAAAAGGGACAGAGTATGTATGCCCCCTCTTAAACCTTTGAAGACTATAATTTTGTAATTATTTATTCTTTTGAGATACTTTTTTCGCCATTGAATTTGTATAGTCATCTTTTTTATGTACTTTAAGAACGATTTTTTGCTCTATAGAGCACGACCAAGGCTTGTACCCATTTTTTTGTCAATAAAAAAAAACAGCTAGTTCTAGCCACAGGTAATTAAAAAACACATATCGCTAAAATTAGCTGTTTGTTATTATTATTATCGGGAAACAAACAATTTCCCACTAATGGAATTACAAAAAATTTGCCCAAATGTTTTGACGTGTCCATAGTGGCTCACATACAATTAGTCGTTAGATTTTTGTGAGTGTGGCATTGTGATATTGCAATCTTCACTCTGCATAATGTTATACTTCATAATTTTCATTTTCTTAATATTTGATAGATAGCTGAACACTTTATTCATTCCCACAAATTACATGGCATACATTAAGAAAAGAAACATGCACCTTAAGGACTAACATGATTATAAATCACGGAAAAAATAGAAAATAAATAAACTAAAAATGATACAATATGAGCCATGTGTTGTGGCAGAGAACGGACGCAGGTAGCCACATCGCTGATATTCTGCCAGGACCCTAGTTAATATTTGGACTACTACCAAGTGTTTATGATCGTTTATCATCAAATTAGTAATTTCATAGGAACTTTGGCTCACCCTTCAGCCAGCTAATGTCAAAAAAGTTACACGCAGTTTTCAACTCTGCTCTGTCACAAATTAAAAAGGTTATTTACAGTTTTCACTTTATTTAATATATCAGACGGTGTCGGAAATGTTTTAATAATATTACGCCGTCGGTTGTCAGTTTGTTTCCCGACTCTATAGTCAGTACATCGCGAGGTAGTATTGTCAGTTAGACTTACATTAGTGTTGGTGTTGTTGTTGGGCGCGGGCTCGGCGCGGTGCTCGGAGTCGCCGTTCGTGAGCGGCTCCGAGCCTATGATCAGGTCTAACAACGCGTCCTGGAAACAATCATCAATATTACTCACTAGTTTATTATATTTATAATTTGACGACCGCTTTAGCCTAGTTGGTAGTGACACTGCCTACGAAGCTGGAGGTCCCGGGTTCGAATCCCGGTCAGGCCATTTATTTGTGTGATGAACACGAATATTTGTTCCTGAGTCTTGGATGTTTTCTATGTATTTAAGTATATATTTATCTATATAAGTATGTATATCGTCGCCTAGTACCCATAGCATAAGCTTTGCTTAGTTTGGGACTAGGTCGATTTGTGTAAGATTGTCCACAAATATTTATTTATTTATTTTACAATTATTTCGAACCGTGAGATCTTTGAGAAGACAGTACGGTTGCTAATTTGTTGCACTGTTAGCACCACCCAGGGATCATGTGTAAGGTGGCGGTGGGTATTCTCTAAGAACGCGGCAACTTCGATCCCATTACTTATTATTTATATTATTTACAAAAGGCATAAACGCACAATACATTGAACACATAAATAATGTGTCTTCGCAGCAGTGAATTGATGTCTGCTTACTACCAGCAAATTGAGATTCAGCAGTCTTCGTATGAAATAAACGAAAGGATAGATCATAGTTTCAGCATTATTATTCCATTTAGCTACACCCGTATAGTAAATGCTCTTTAATGTGCTCAAAAAGTGTACGTAAGAACCAGCTTTACAATATCGGCAGAGTGGAGATAGCAATAATAGGATCGAAAACGGTATCGTTATGGCCACCTCCGCCTATAACGACAGAGGCTAGTGCTCACAAAAGACTTCAATGGGCTCACGCTTGAGCACTGGCAACGCAATGGTTCCTGAACACATGAAAGAGGATTTAATATATGGATGTAGATAAAGTAGTGTATGAAACTGTACATAATTAGGCATTAAAACATTCATGTGATCTGAAACTGAAACCACACCCTTGTTTTAATGTCTCTCATTATGAAACCATTGCATAAGCTACTGTTTTCTACCTGTCGACTTAAATTTTTGAATTAAGACATCGTAGACGATACTAAAAACATACTTTTCTCTATGGAGCTCCTTTCAAGTGAACTCTTATTAAATAGATAGACCAATCATGTGATTATAGTATCGTCTACGATATCTTAATTCAAAAATTGAAGTCGATGAGTAGAAAAACTACTATTGTTTTACACTTAATGATAGACAGCAAATAGTATGTACCTGGTCCGCGGGCCGGTCGGGCTCCGGCTCGGGCTCGGGCTCCGCGTCGTCGCGCGCGCGGCCCGAAGGCGCCTCCATGGGCGGCATGCGCTCAAGCAATGCCGGCCGCAGGTGGGCGTATTGTCTGCACAAATCATATCAAACATTGAAAAAATGTACAATTTTATTCCACGATCTTAGGTTCAAAGATTTTTATTTCTTCATATTCATATTCATATTCACATTCACATTAGTAAGTATGCTATTGTAATCGGTGAGCGTACACGGGCCAATCAACTTTTTCTTGTTGTTATTCTGTCCCGTCAGCGAGGAGACAACAGTAAGCGAGTCTCTTAGAAAAATGTTTATAATGTGGACTTCAAGCATGCTCAAGGGATGACCCATGTCCAAATGTATTGTTGCTCATCGCTAAAACTCATGATTAATAGATTTAAATCCTACAAAATCACAGTTTTAAAGAGTGACTCAGTAGACGTAACCATGGTAACGGGCAACAATGAATAGTTGATCCACCCACACAACATATTATTTAAATAAAATATAATACTTTAGTAACTTAATAAAGTACAAACTACAGACACTTTTTTTACTGAAAGGCCTTAATAACATGAATACATAAAATACTTTAGATCATTATAGAAGGCAAAATTAAAGGAAAGAGGAAGAGGAAGGCCAAGAAGAAACTACTTACAGCAAATAAAAGTTTAAGGTCATGTCTTATCAGAGAGTGAAGGAGATAGCAGATGACAGAAACGGCTGGCGATTGTTCCACCGACAAGAGTAGTCAACTCTTAAATAAAAGAAGAAGACCTAAATTTAATTGCTCATGTGTAGTTCAGCTCGGAGCATTGGCCCCTTTATGGCCGTCGTGGAGGAAACAGCACAGACTATGCGACAAAACGCACGTCAATGGTATTTTCTCAAACATGCCCAGAAAAATAGGCCTTACGTTCGCTATAATAGTCTTCGAAACCCATCGTTGCGGGGTGTCGCGACTTTTGTGGTCGGTAATGGGATTTTCACACCTGCTATTCAGAAAAGAGTTATTGTTGCCTTCGAATGAGGGATCAAAATTGTACTTTTCTTCCCTCATTTGAGGGCAACAATGACTCTTATCCTCATAGAAGGTGTGAAAAGCAGTATGTGACACGGTAGTAAAATAATTTGTAAGATATTTCATGTCTTTAGCAGCGGGCCTCATAGACGGTGTGAAAAGCAGTATGTGTCACACGGTAGCAAAATTATTTCCGTCTTGGGCGTAAACACTTGAATCCCTCGCTACGCTCAAGATTCTACTTTAGAATCCCTCGCTACGCTCAGGATTCTATTGTAGAATCTTTCGCTTCACTCAGAATTCAATATACCGCCCTCGCCGTAAATATATCATTTTGCTCCCTTGAGACACAATCTACTATTGTATAGGCATTTGCACGCAGTGAGGAGCGCGGTGGCGCCGGCTGCTGCAGCGCATATTTTTATACTAATGAATACTTAGAATTTCAATTGATTTTTTCTTACAATTATCAAATTTCGTTGCCATTTTTGAGAAAGCAACTAAACATACCTCGGCCGGAACAGGGATTGCCTGCCTCGCAATTCTAATCCTATCCTAATCTAAATATATAAAAGAAGAAGTGCTGATCTACTATCAACGCACAGCCGAAACTACTGGAACTAGAAACTTCAAATTTGGTCCAGAGCTTACTTTTATGACGTAAGCAAGGGATAAAACTTTGTACGGGGAGCAATTCTTTTTTGAAGTTAGAGATTAGAAACTTCTTAAATAGACTCTATGTTTAAATACAACATAACTCATTTCAGCGTTTTTCAAAATTGCTCCCCTAAAGGGGTGAAAAAAGGGTTCCAAGTTTGTAAAAGAGCAAATCTTTTTTGAAGTGAGAGATTTAAAACTTCGTTAAATACAACAAAATGTATTTCAGCGGTTTTTGAAATTGCTCCTCTAAAGGGATGAAAAGGGGGTTCCAAGTTTGTACGGGGAGCAAATCTTTTTGGAGGTGCGGGATTTAAAACTTCGTATATAGACTCTCTGTTTAAATACAACAAAACGTGTTCCAGCGTTTTTCTAAATTGTTCCCCTAGTGGGGTAAAAAAGGGTTCCAAGTTTGTGCAGGGAGCAAATCTTCACTTTTCGTAAAAATCGATATAGGTGTGAGGTTTCTCGGGGTGCCGATTACGAAAATGACATGTATTTGCAAATCCAAAATGGCGGACAATTATTTTTCTTAAAAATCGATATGGGTGTCATCGTGGAGGTTCCTCGGGGTGCCGATTACGAAAATGATATGCATTTTCTGAAAAAAACTGGACTGCCCGTGCGAAGTCAGGGCGGGAACTAGCGTTCTTAAATACTGGTCCTTCTGAATGTCAGTGACATTCGCTATTCCATGGTTGGGTGTCGTACCTGTATAGTTGAGATAGCTCCACCCCTCTCTGCTGCAACTCGATGTGAATGTGAGATCCGAATGTGTCGATGATTACTCGGATTTTGCTGCAACAAAATTATAATATAATCAATATCAATATTTGATTGGTATTCGTTGGACTTCTACCGCGTAGTTAATTTTTTGCTATGGCCAGCTTTATAACTAGCCTTAAGAAAGCCACTCACTACGCACAAATTTTCTAAATATACTAATAACTATCACCGAATGCCGAATACTGAACAGTTGGCCTTACAAGCGGCTTTAACTTATACTGTGTCGCTTTAATCTCACGTTTAAACTGTAATAATAAATGAGCGACAACAGCAGGAACTCCTTGGTGGTGATGGAGAGCTGCGTCGATCAGGACCAGGACAGTAAGACACGGTTACTCACTCCTGGCTGGGCTGCGTGGTGAACCTGGTGGAGAGCTTGGCGAGCGACAACAGCAGGAACTCCTTGGTGGTGATGGAGAGCTGCGTCGATCAGGACCAGGACAGTAAGACACGGTTACTCACTCCTGGCTGGGCTGCGTGGTGAACCTGGTGGAGAGCTTGGCGAGCGACAACAGCAGGAACTCCTTGGTGGTGATGGAGAGCTGCGTCGATCAGGACCAGGACAGTAAGACACGGTTACTCACTCCTGGCTGGGCTGCGTGGTGAACCTGGTGGAGAGCTTGGCGAGCGACAACAGCAGGAACTCCTTGGTGGTGATGGAGAGCTGCGTCGATCAGGACCAGGACAGTAAGACACGGTTACTCACTCCTGGCTGGGCTGCGTGGTGAACCTGGTGGAGAGCTTGGCGAGCGACAACAGCAGGAACTCCTTGGTGGTGATGGAGAGCTGCGTCGATCTGGACCAGGACAGTAAGACACGGTTACTCACTCCTGGCTGGGCTGCGTGGTGAACCTGGTGGAGAGCTTGGCGAGCGACAACAGCAGGAACTCCTTGGTGGTGATGGAGAGCTGCGTCGATCAGGACCAGGACAGTAAGACACGGTTACTCACTCCTGGCTGGGCTGCGTGGTGAACCTGGTGGAGAGCTTGGCGAGCGACAACAGCAGGAACTCCTTGGTGGTGATGGAGAGCTGCGTCGATCTGGACCAGGACAGTAAGACACGGTTACTCACTCCTGGCTGGGCTGCGTGGTGAACCTGGTGGAGAGCTTGGCGAGCGACAACAGCAGGAACTCCTTGGTGGTGATGGAGAGCTGCGTCGATCAGGACCAGGACAGTAAGACACGGTTACTCACTCCTGGCTGGGCTGCGTGGTGAACCTGGTGGAGAGCTTGGCGAGCGACAACAGCAGGAACTTCTTGGTGGTGATGGAGAGCTGCGTCGATCAGGACCAGGACAGTAAGACACGGTTACTCACTCCTGGCTGGGCTGCGTGGTGAACCTGGTGGAGAGCTTGGCGAGCGACAACAGCAGGAACTCCTTGGTGGTGATGGAGAGCTGCGTCGATCAGGACCAGGACAGTAAGACACGGTTACTCACTCCTGGCTGGGCTGCGTGGTGAACCTGGTGGAGAGCTTGGCGAGCGACAACAGCAGGAACTCCTTGGTGGTGATGGAGAGCTGCGTCGATCAGGACCAGGACAGTAAGACACGGTTACTCACTCCTGGCTGGGCTGCGTGGTGAACCTGGTGGAGAGCTTGGCGAGCGACAACAGCAGGAACTCCTTGGTGGTGATGGAGAGCTGCGTCGATCAGGACCAGGACAGTAAGACACGGTTACTCACTCCTGGCTGGGCTGCGTGGTGAACCTGGTGGAGAGCTTGGCGAGCGACAACAGCAGGAACTCCTTGGTGGTGATGGAGAGCTGCGTCGATCTGGACCAGGACAGTAAGACACGGTTACTCACTCCTGGCTGGGCTGCGTGGTGAACCTGGTGGAGAGCTTGGCGAGCGACAACAGCAGGAACTCCTTGGTGGTGATGGAGAGCTGCGTCGATCAGGACCAGGACAGTAAGACACGGTTACTCACTCCTGGCTGGGCTGCGTGGTGAACCTGGTGGAGAGCTTGGCGAGCGACAACAGCAGGAACTCCTTGGTGGTGATGGAGAGCTGCGTCGATCTGGACCAGGACAGTAAGACACGGTTACTCACTCCTGGCTGGGCTGCGTGGTGAACCTGGTGGAGAGCTTGGCGAGCGACAACAGCAGGAACTCCTTGGTGGTGATGGAGAGCTGCGTCGATCAGGACCAGGACAGTAAGACACGGTTACTCACTCCTGGCTGGGCTGCGTGGTGAACCTGGTGGAGAGCTTGGCGAGCGACAACAGCAGGAACTTCTTGGTGGTGATGGAGAGCTGCGTCGATCAGGACCAGGACAGTAAGACACGGTTACTCACTCCTGGCTGGGCTGCGTGGTGAACCTGGTGGAGAGCTTGGCGAGCGACAACAGCAGGAACTTCTTGGTGGTGATGGAGAGCTGCGTCGATCAGGACCAGGACAGTAAGACACAGTTACTCACTCCTGGCTGGGCTGCGTGGTGAACCTGGTGGAGAGCTTGGCGAGCGACAACAGCAGGAACTCCTTGGTGGTGATGGAGAGCTGCGTCGATCAGGACCAGGACAGTAAGACACAGTTACTCACTCCTGGCTGGGCTGCGTGGTGAACCTGGTGGAGAGCTTGGCGAGCGACAACAGCAGGAACTCCTTGGTGGTGATGGAGAGCTGCGTCGATCAGGACCAGGACAGTAAGACACGGTTACTCACTCCTGGCTGGGCTGCGTGGTGAACCTGGTGGAGAGCTTGGCGAGCGACAACAGCAGGAACTCCTTGGTGGTGATGGAGAGCTGCGTCGATCAGTAACTTCTGGCAGACGACCAGGACAGTAAGACACGGTTACTCACTCCTGGCTGGGCTGCGTGGTGAACCTGGTGGAGAGCTTGGCGAGCGACAACAGCAGGAACTCCTTGGTGGTGATGGAGAGCTGCGTCGATCAGGACCAGGACAGTAAGACACGGTTACTCACTCCTGGCTGGGCTGCGTGGTGAACCTGGTGGAGAGCTTGGCGAGCGACAACAGCAGGAACTCCTTGGTGGTGATGGAGAGCTGCGTCGATCAGGACCAGGACAGTAAGACACGGTTACTCACTCCTGGCTGGGCTGCGTGGTGAACCTGGTGGAGAGCTTGGCGAGCGACAACAGCAGGAACTCCTTGGTGGTGATGGAGAGCTGCGTCGATCAGTAACTTCTGGCAGACGACCAGGACAGTAAGACACGGTTACTCACTCCTGGCTGGGCTGCGTGGTGAACCTGGTGGAGAGCTTGGCGAGCGACAACAGCAGGAACTCCTTGGTGGTGATGGAGAGCTGCGTCGATCAGGACCAGGACAGTAAGACACGGTTACTCACTCCTGGCTGGGCTGCGTGGTGAACCTGGTGGAGAGCTTGGCGAGCGACAACAGCAGGAACTTCTTGGTGGTGATGGAGAGCTGCGTCGATCAGGACCAGGACAGTAAGACACAGTTACTCACTCCTGGCTGGGCTGCGTGGTGAACCTGGTGGAGAGCTTGGCGAGCGACAACAGCAGGAACTCCTTGGTGGTGATGGAGAGCTGCGTCGACCACAGCAGCTTCTGGTAAATGTCGATCACGTACTCTTCGCGCGGCCGGGTGAAGTCGTCTGCGATACCAAATAGTACATAGTACTTTTATCTCACTGTGTGTTGACTTATACATGCACATTGTCCATGTGTGTGTCAGCGTAGGAGCTATGAGTTCAAATTGTCTATGTGTTCGTATGTGTCACAACTACAACTATGGCTAACCCGCGCTCGTGAGATAAAAGTAATTAACATTAGCATCTGACTGGATGCGGGTGGCGCAGGTCATTGCGGCATTCTTTCGGGAGGCCTATGTTCAGAAGTTGGGCGTCTTTCGGCTGACATGATGATGATGATATCAACATAATCATCAGCAAACATCCTTTCACGGCCACAGTTAAACACAAAACACAAGGGTCTCCAAAGACTGCAAGCCCGATTTTGGGAGATTGAAATTTAATCAAATCATTGGTCATTCTTGTAGTGTAGTGAGTGGGGCGGACATGTAGTGTCCTCGTGTATATACTATACACCGTGCTCGGGACGAATCCAGCTTCCTTATTTTATATAAGAAAAACCTACGCTGACTCACCTACGCCGTCCTCGTCGACCATGGAAATGGCATTGCTGGCTTCTGACACTAATAGATCGCCGTATTCTCCCACCGTCCATGTTGCTACCTGAAAATAAACACATTTATTTGAATGAGGGCTATCGCGTATGAATTCGCCGTAAGAGGCGCTAGTGTAGCGTGAGGTCTCCGAAATGTCATTCTTTGTGGTTGCGCTACGCGGGTTAATATCTAATTGGAACAATATGGTGAGTATTTTGCAATGCCTGAGCTTGATTATGGCAAATATGAGTATGACCCGTAGTCAATGACTGTCAGTGCTTTGAGACAGTTTTGTCTTTCGGAAACTTATTTCTTCCTTTTTTCCGAACAAAACGGGACTGCGCTACAATACGGGATGTTCGATATTTTTACGGTACAGTTTTAAGGAATTAAATGTAAACTTCGTTCTCATGCCCATAATAACCAATAACAATTTTTAACAGCTGGACTTTACTCGACAGTGGCGCCAACTGATGAGCACAAAAACGATAGCCCTCATTGAGTCTTTAGCTCAAAATATGATATATAATTTCATAAAGTCACAGGTACAATTACTAATCGACGATGGCGTGAGCGTGGAAACTTAAGGGAGCTTATATTCAGGGAGATAACGAAGGAAGCGAACGAATAGTATGTATTAATTTTGATGATGCAAACAAGCATAGTGTTAGCAGGTACTGGCGTCGGCGTCGGTGGCATTCTAGTTAGAGAATGTACGTATCTTACTTTAATCAGGAATCTAGTTATCACCAGAGCTACGGAGGATGCGCTGTGTTGAGAATCCTGATGAAAGTAAACTTGCTCTGTATATGGGATACCAAGTAGTGGTATTACTGCGGATGCAATCTTTTAAGGTGTGTGTTACTTATGTTATCGTAGAGGTGGCTACATGTCGGTGTTGTCTGGTACGTGCTAGTGTAGGTACCTGCACCAGCGGTTGCTTCTCTGAGGCGTCTCCGTTGAGCGCGGAGAGCTCGAGCGAGCTCCACAGCCGCATGGAGGCGTACGCCTGCCTCTCCGTCGGCGCCGACGAGATGATTTGTATGGTGCTCGATACTGTGTCGTCTCGGAGGTAGTTGCCCGCCTGGTGAACAATGAGATAATGGATTACAAATATGTAGTAAAATATACACTATAGTAGGCTTAACTTAGGGTGGGTGGCACCAAACCGTCTGTCATAGTGAGCTGTCTTCTTTGAAATCTAATTGTATGGAAAGTTTGATTTATTTATTTATGATTGATCGGTCTGTTATCATAAGTAGGTGCAAGGTTGTGACGCACCAAACCATCTGCAATCGCAGACATTGAATCATGCTGCGGATCTACTGCCACATATACTGGTCTCACTTTGAGGAACACCTTGAGGAGCGTGTCGAGATGCCACTTGTGGGTGGGCGCGTATCTCGGAGCTCCTTCATTATGATCTGCTGTGAACTATACCGGTCTCACTTTGAAGAGCGTGTCGAGATGCCACTTGTGGGTGGGCGCGTATCTCGGAGCTCCTTCATTATGATCTGCTGTGAACTATACCGGTCTCACTTTGAAGAGCGTGTCGAGATGCCACTTGTGGGTGGACGCGTATCTCGGAGCTCCTTCATTATGATCTGCTGTGAACAATACCGGTCTCACTTTGAAGAGCGTGTCGAGATGCCACTTGTGGGTGGACGCGTATCTCGGAGCTCCTTCATTATGATCTGCTGTAACAATACCGGTCTCACTTTGAAGAGCGTGTCGAGATGCCACTTGTGGGTGGACGCGTATCTCGGAGCTCCTTCATTATGATCTGCTGTGAACAATACCGGTCTCACCTTGAAGAGCGTGTCGAGATGCCACTTGTGGGTGGGCGCGTATCTCGGAGCTCCTTCATTATGATCTGCTGTGAACTATACCGGTCTCACTTTGAAGAGCGTGTCGAGATGCCACTTGTGGGTGGACGCGTATCTCGGAGCTCCTTCATTATGATCTGCTGTGAACAATACCGGTCTCACTTTGAAGAGCGTGTCGAGATGCCACTTGTGGGTGGACGCGTATCTCGGAGCTCCTTCATTATGATCTGCTGTGAACAATACCGGTCTCACCTTGAAGAGCGTGTCGAGATGCCACTTGTGGGTGGGCGCGTATCTCGGAGCTCATGCTACATATTTGTTATCAACTATACTGGTCTCACCTTGAGGAACACCTTGAAGAGCGTGTCTAGATGCCACTTGTTGGTGGGCGCGTATTTTTCCGCAGCGAGCAGCATGGCGCTGGAGCAGTGCGCCTTGAACTCCGGTTCGGAACGTTCTATAAACACGAGGAGTTCCTTCATCATGCTGCGGATGTTCTGCTGGTTCACTAGCGCGAAGGACAGTTCCATAGCGCGCCGTCTGATCGAGATGTCGGGGTCCTGGAAAGTGAGATGACTGATGATCAGTGGTCCACAATGAAAACTTGTTCTACTCGTCATTGCTACCGCTTACCCTTTTTTTCTGCTGCGACTATGTTTAACTGCTATACATATCCATCTAGTAAGGTAGTAGTAATAGCTAGGTAAGGAAGCTGCGACTATGTTTAACTGCTATGCATATCCATCTAGTTAGGTAGTAGTAATAGCTAGGTAAGGTACCTAGATTTATGTAAACAGTGTTTTCTCAGCAAACGATTTTGTAAGATCTTTTGAGAAAATTAATATCTTAAACTATAAAAGGAAAACAAAAGCAGGTTCGACGCAAACGTCTTCATCATATTGATTGTAACTTTGAACTGATCATGAAGTGAGCAATTCGGCGAGAAATTGCATTCTCTTAGAAATCATAATATTCAGCCAATATATGCTAAGGACGGGTTATGAATGTTTGACAAGTTTGTATGACATGACAGATGCCGGCACCACATTTAGCGTTGATCGGTCTGATTGTAAGTGGGTGCAATCCGCCCTAAGTAAATGCCGGCGAACTTTGCCAGCCTGACTGATTATCAGCACTTTTACAGTGTCCACACAACAAAAACGACCGGAGGCTCTAGTATAAGTTTTTTCGAAACAAAACACAAACAAACGCGTTTGCGTTTAGTCTCTATTTGTAAGGGCCTAAGGTGGTAACTAGTTTTTGACATACAATTTGAGACTAAACGCAAACGCATTCGTTTGTGTCTCGTTTCGAAAAAACTTATACTAGAGGTACGGAAGTGCTTACGATTTCCTTCATTCGCCTTAATCAGTCAGACGTATACCCGACGTTTAAGAATTCTCCCCGTCATCGCTGCAGTACATACCTTCAAACATTCGAGGATGGTGGTCCGATGCCTCTGCACTGCGGATGTGTCGACATGCACTGTCCGCAGCAGCGTGTTGAGCGCCACGTATCTTATGTTCTTGTCATTGTTCAGCAGGAATCTGCCTAGGATGTTCACAGCCAAGACCTGTAAAGGTTTGGAATTGTAAATAAATATATTACAGTCAAGAATAATGATAACGGATAATATTTAAGAGCCCTACCTGGCACAGAAAAATGTCATCTTGCTCGAATTTGGAGCAGCCCAACTGGGGAAGTACCTCCGCCTTGCAGAAGACCACAGCCATAATAACATTATTTACTATACAAGTATTTAGTGTTGTGTTCCTGGAGGTGAGCAAGGTTGCCAGAGCTCCCGAGGATGCACTGTGTTGAGAGCGAGGGACCTAAATGTGTTCCTTCTGCTGTCAACACAGTGCATCCTCAAATCTTATAAAGGTTCGGCAACGCGCACGTGACTTATGTGGAGTTGCGGGCGTCTATAGGCTGCGGTGGCCGCTTACCATCAGGTGGAGCGTACGCTTGTTTGCCACCGCCGTTGTATATATAAAAAAATATATTTTCATTAAAATGATTTTTCTTCTGTTTTTCAGAAAAAATAACGTCAAATTTGCTGATTTGATTTTGTGCCCACCCAGTCTACATGCTACAGCTATATTCAGTATTATGTTATTCAGTATTATGTTGCGACACCTGTTCGGTCTTGTGATACTGACCCAGAGACAGCTCTCGGACCTGATGTCCATGATGGAAAGCACGGTCTCGTAGGCAATGGTGTCCGGTGTTCTTGCTGGTCTGTCTCGGCGGCCTCTTGCACTAGTCGTCTAAAGCTATATTCAGTGTTGCGAGGCCTGTTCGGTCTCGTGATACTGACCCTGAGACTGCTCTCGGACCTGATGTCCATGATGGAAAGCACGGTCTCGTAGAGGATAGTGTTGCCGACGTTCTTGCTTGTCTCCGTGTTGGTGGCCACTTGCGCTAGGATGTCGTTCATCGCTTCTGACGCTTCAGCGTCGTTCTTGCCCAGTATCCGAAGGAGGCGAAGGATTTTCACCTGAAAGGAATTTAGTATAATTTTAGTAATTTTTCTCAATGTTCAGACGTCATCTATGAGAGTATCCAACTGTTTGGCTGGCACAATTTGCCTCAGATATGATTGTCATGCATGTAACTACCAAGCATTAGGGTAGGTCGAATGAAATTGATGCGTTTTGCCTTGTTGGCGTGTTGTGTCCGCTTATATAAATATATACCTTTATTTTAGATTTTTCAATTGCCTTTTAATCTCTAGGCGTGGTTTTTAGTTTAAAAAAAAAAATTTATTGGCGTAAACATAGGTATTATATACAATACGAGGTCGGGGTCTCCTTTTAAGTAAACAATAATACTTGTGTCAGGAGATCCCGCTCTTCCATTGACAGGAGGTTGAGGTGTTATTATTAGACCAATTTTTAATTTTAAATAGTAAGAATTACGATTCAATTATTTTCGAGGTCTGATACACTGCCATGTAGTGTAGGGTTAATTATATCAAATTGTGTATCGATATTTTTTTGCATAGGTATTATAATCTTGAATTTGTTTTAACGTATGTGCCTAATTATAATTATATGTTGAATGTGTTGGTAACAGTTTCTTAATCAATAAACTCGTAAATCTAATTATACTACACGCAAGCGTAACCTGTGTTTGAGCGAGTTAATTAAGTTACCACTGCTTTATTACATGAGGTGAGTTACCTTCTCAAAGTCTTTATGACATTCACATACGATTGATTTTCACCTGGCCTGTGAAAAAGTTTTCTCACTATAGCTGTACTTTATTACCTGAAGGAAGGGGTCCGACACGCCACTGACGTCATGCTCGGGGGAATAACCGGCCAGTATCAGATTCTTCAGTATCCGGACCAGGTTGGGAACGATCTACAGGCAAAAATAAACTTTAACATCACACAGATAAATACAGTTTTACACTGGCATCGCACACAGAAAGATACGAAGCGAAAAGAATATAAATTCAGCCAATTGAATGCGTCTGACCCTAAATACGGGAAAATAAAGTTTAAATGCTGTTACAACAATTTTACATTACAGGGCAAATTACATATAACACCTTTACAAAAGCCAATATGGGCTTTAACTGAAGAAAAAAAAACATATCCCTGAGTAAATATTAGTCACATCTTGAGTGCTAATTCTAGTCTATGTGACAAAACCGGGTCACAACCCAAACGATAATAAAAATATAGTTAGTACAAGTGAAATCATATGATAGAAGTCAAAAGCTTTTCCAGAAGGTTCTATGGGAAGAAAATCGAAATGCACACGGGTGCGAAGTGTACTTCCAACACTATTACTACTCAAACGTACGATAATTTTCATGTCCCAAACGACCCACAAATATCGAAAGCCTGACAGATTAACAACATTAAGGTTCGACCACACCGCAACTCAAAAAACGCTGACGCGCCGTAAACGATGTGACGAGAGGGAGACTCATAACTTATGAGTTAAAAAACGTCACGTAGAGTCACGTCACTGCGTTTACAGTGCCTCACTGCGTTTTGAGCAGTGGTGTGTCCAAACAGAAAACCCTCTCACCGCCACAGATGGCAAATTACGGCATCGGAAAATCGTGCCATAGACGCCAACGGCGTGTATACTGCCGACAGCCTGGCCAAAGCAATAGCGATCTATGCGCGTTTGCGTTAGGTTTAATTTCGCGTCGAACAATGCGAATGTGTGGCATCAGCGTCGCGTCATTTGTGTCCAATGCTTGGCGCTCAAAAGGTTAAATTATTGTGTGAAAGTAATTTTGTTGGAATCTGTAAGACTTTCGCTTGCCATGTAATACGATACATTACATATAATACGGTTTTCTGATATATCATGTATCCAACAAACATTCATGCTGATCTGTGACGTAGCCTGTTGACTTGCTGAAAACCTTTAAAATATTTGTGTGTTATAAAAAAAAACTATTTTTGCCCAGCGGTTTTTTTCAATAAAAGGATTTTCCCTTTGTATTACAAGTTCATATATTATTATACAATACGCCCCAGATCAGTTTGTTTTTTTATTTGCGGCTTTATATTAAATTAATTATTTATACGTTACGCTACGTTTTAACTACGTTCGTTGCGCTGAGCTTTAACAATCAAAATACAATTCAATCATTATCGTAATAAGACATTGAACAAAGTGAATCGGCAACTAAAAAATAAAAAAAAATAAAAAGAGATTTATTGTCGCCAGAAAGAAGTTACACAAAATAAAAAGAAACAGAAAATAATAATAGAGGTACATTATTGTCGAGGCTGTCAGTCATCAGGCTACAACACACGATAGTGCAAGGATCATCATGTGATTACCTCGCGCTGTCCGCTCTCCTACGGGACAACACAAACAGAACAATTAGTGTCACGATCAAATCAGCTCTAATTCAAGTGTGAAATGTATGTTTTTTTTTAACCTGACTGGCTTTAACGGCCGGGTCCAATAAAGCGATATACAATAGAGTAGCTAGGGGAAAATCCAGAGGAAACCTGCGATACGACCACGCGGGTAGTTTTGAACACTGTAATACTCTATGAGTTTGCGCTATTGGTTGAGCGGTTTCAACCGAATCCGAGGTGTGAGTGGTAGAAGTGGTAGTCAGGAGAGAAATGTAGGTGTATTCGACTTAACACTAGAAGTAACCTTGCGACCGTCCGAATCAAAGGGATTTTATGGTTTAAATATAAAACTTCCGTCAGTTTCAGACATATTGCAATATAATAAACGGGAGGAGTGTAGTTGAGACTTTAGCATGTGACATTGTGAGTGTTGTGTGTAACCCGAATTTGAATAATATAGTGACGAAAATGAGGGTGGATTCTCGCCCCCCGCACCACCGCCGCCACCATCAACAAGCAGCCGATCGAGCCGCGCGTGAGCGCGCAGTGCTAGACGCGCGGCCGTCGTGGCTGGTTCTCATGATTAAGGGCCATTGGTCCGAAACATGTCGAGCTATACTCGACCTTAAATACGTGAGTGACCCGTTTATTATATTTCAATATAGATCCTATGGTCTATGAATAATGCGTTACTTAGCAGAATTCTATGAGCTACTAGGAAAGTAGCTTATATTTAGGTCACGGTAGAGTAAGAGCAATTTTAAAATGGACGCCTCTCTCCTAGAAGACATTATCGCTATGTTCTATGTATTGCTCCTATATGTTTACGTCAGATGTGAGAGGAAACTCACTAGAAGGGCGTTTAGTTTAAGATTGGTTTCAATTAACTTATTTATTACAGTTCACGAGTCCTTAAACAATAACTGAGTCTGATCTTATACGTTCTTATGTTGAACTACGCGATTTCACCCGAACATGTAGACGGTCATCAAAGTTCATGAATTTTTGGTTCAGTCGAGCACAATATACGGAACGAAAGCGTGAACCTGATAAATCAGGATTCTTCTTTGAAATTTGAACTGCATTTGTCGGGTTCAACCACGCACGTACAACCTAGATTTATCACTGATCTTCTCAGATGTAATCAGGGACCGATACCGGTATTTTTAAAAAACCCTGAATTAGCCCAATATTTTGGATTATTTTATGCTCTTTACGTAGGGCTGACTCATGTATTTAGGTAACAACGTCGTATTATTAGATTGTCCCATTAAAAACGAAATAATGAACCGGTGACCGTAATAATACCGGTATTTTTCGATGGAGAAAATACCGGTATCCGATCCCTGGATGTAATATGTTTGTAGTTGTACCATTGTACCTCGTCATGAATTAATAAAGGTCGCTTATTGACTATCCTTATGCGATAACAATGTGACAAGTTGGAATTTCAGTTAACAAAACAGTTTACTCGTATAATCTCATCCGTCTACCACCACATCACTGATAACGAGTAATTCATTAATTCCTGGTAAAAGTAGACTAAATTGTTTAATTGTAGACCAGCGACTGCATAACCGGAAAATAAAGGTAGCGTTTTAAAACGGTATGACGTCATACCGTTTCGTTTCGGTTAGGTTTCGATACCGCAAAAGAAATTTTTCGCTAGTGGAATATAACGGTACCACTATTTTTTTCGGTACCTGAACCGTTTTCATTAAGGTATCGTTTGGGCTTTACGAGGCTGCCGCCAACGGCGCCAACTAATCAGCGCTAGTTATTGGGTGTATGCCTAAATACCCATTTTTGTTAAATTTCGTTCGGTGCGATAGATTACTGACGTAGTCGCTGTTCGCTGTTGATCGCGTTTACGTACCCATCGTAAGAGTTACGTTCGAAATTTTTCGGTACCGAAATAATACCGGTAGGCTACAGTTATAATAAAGGTTTGAGTACACCTATGAAAAATAGCGATATCGTTATTTTATACCGATAGCGTACCTTTATATTTCAACCGGTATAGTTTTACCTTTATAACGAAGTGGTATCGATATCCAATACCGCTGCCATACCGTTTATACCGTACCGAAAACGGTCCCTGTTGTAGACCGAAAATGACACCATAATACCATGAACCATAAGTCCAATAAAAAGAAAATTAGAAACTTGGAAACTGAGTAATCCCTAAAAAGTGCTTTAGAAAATCCGACGCCGCAAACTTTACAAAGAAAATAAAACCGGCAAACTGCTCACTCACTTTATGAAACTGTCTACACATTCACAAAACACATTGCCTCAACAGTGACCATCTTGATCCCGGAATTCATAGCAACTATGCGTAATCGGAGTTCACAGTTATACTGGTCAGTCAGTAGCGAAAATGTTTATCAGCATTGTGAACAGGCTTGTACAGTAAACAAAGAAATCGGTCTACCACTTTTGAACCTTATCGTGCAAGTAATAGAGTCGAAAACTGGTAGAGTATTTTCTAGGGTGATTGTACTGGCAAGAAATCCCGAGCCCGCAACTTAGTACAATAGACCGTACTTCAGCTAAGTTTTTGGGCACGTATGCCTGAAGTAATTGAGTGGAAAAGTTAACTTGCCGCTTTTGTAGGTACTTGTGTAGGTTTACTTTTGTAAATATCAAGCCCATGTGTGTAAATCGCATTGATCTTCGTAAGACGACCTTCATTATTATGAATCGAAAGCGGAACACATTTAAGTGAGTGCATTTTTAACTAGACTACAGCTTATCGACCCAGGTCGGGCTTAGCTGAGTTTCTTGCTGGACTCTTCTCAGCTAGGCTAGGTTTAGTGAACCAGCGACAAAACTCCCAGTAGCTCGATTCCACTCACACCTCAAATTCGTTTGAAACCGCTCAACCAATCTCACTGGAGCGCAAACTCCTAGAGTATTTCAGTGTTCCAAACCACATGCGTGGTCGTGCCGGAGGTTTTCCCCTGGATTTTCCCCAGGCTTCTCTCGAACCGCGCACTCCTATCGCTTTATTGGGCCCGGCCTATAAAGCCACAGTCAGGTTAAAAAAAAAACACTACAGCTTATAACACACTCTGAGCGGGCGCGGGTCCGCTGCGCGTTTATTCACCTAGTTTTAAATGAACACCTTACGATTTTCGGTTTACAATTTAGGCAACTTTTACCAGGAATTAATGAATTAGGTGTGATATTATGACATCAATTAAACAGACAACACAGACTATTAAGGTACAAGTATCAGCTGATTGGATTGTATGATACGCTGAAAAACGTCTCACTATAAAAACACTGCAATACAATATTATGAGCTCAGTTCTCTTTTAATAGTAATGTTAAAGCGACCTCTAGACATCAAAGGTAATAAAATCTTAAGTAAATCTTTAGACTAAGAACTAAAAAATATTCTCTAAGGTAATTTTAAACATAAAATTAATGCTACTTCATACAAAGAAGTGAAGGACAAAGCTGAATGTAGAATAAGCTGGCAATTACTCCACCGACAAGAGCCAAGCTCTTAAATATTATGATAATGAAGGTAATTTTAATGAGAGTCTCAGATAATTGGAACGACTGTTGAATATGAATATTGTTGAGACATTTTGTTTTTTGGTCGTCAAGTTTGCAAAGCAGTCCATGTTTACAGTAGACACATACGGGTAAAATGTACGATTAAACGAATGTATTGAAGCCGGAAGGCGGAGCGTGGATGTACCCCCACAAGATGCACTGGTGACCTGGTAAAGGTCGCGGCAGTTCACTGGATGCGGGTGGCGCAGGACCGGCCATAATGGTATTCTTTGGGGAGAACTACATTCGAGGTCAAAAATTTCGGGTCACCCTAAATTAAATAACCGCAATGGGTTTTTCTAAATATATTACATTAGTTTTATTTACATGTTATATCATTCTTCGTAATAGTATTAGCAATTCCCGGGATCCTATCATAAAATATCAATCTCCAAAACTGACGATTTATGCGATGTCTCGCTCCGTTAACATTGTTTTTTCCATGGGTTTCTAGGAGTCCGATTTAAACCCGGAAAGTTAATTTATTTACTTATTTTTGCAGGTTAGATGTAAAATTAAATAAAAATCATGGCAGGATTAAAAAACTATACAAGTTTGCACTGTTTTAGGCAATGTCACGGTATTTTACCGAGTCGTATTCTTTGTCCGCGAGTGTATGTCCAGCAGTGGACTTCTTTCGGTTGATTAAATTTGACATTCCTAATTGACCTATCGTTTCAGTTCTCACGTCAATTTCTAGTGCAAACGTATTGAACTTAATTATCAATAGGATCAGAGACGAATATCGCCGGTAATCAATGCTGTTTGTTGATAACATCGTGGGACGCACTGCTGTGTAATTTTCACAGATAACACAAACCGGCGTCGTTTTATAGATTGTGCTACAAATATACGTGTCACAGTTGCGTTTAAACAACACCTTTTGGCGTGATTTGTAAATGACAATTTTTTCATCTCTCCTGTTCGGAAAGTTCGATTTTCACGAGTATATAGCCGGGTTGAAAGTCGCTTTTCCGTGCCGTGGAAAGTAAATTCTTTTAAAGTTCTATACGCCCGCTGCTGGTTGCTGCAGCGCGTGTTTTTATTACTAAACCCTTAGAATATCATTTACTATTACTTTTATTCAATTCAATCATTTATTTATAAAATTTTACATTTTACACGTCAAATAAATATATGTGATTACATTAGGTACATTATCATAATACAGGTTATAGTGCAAGGCTGGGCAAGCGAACCGATTCCATTTTGAAATTTAAAACCTACTTAGCGCAGGTGTTAGCTCTCGAAAAAGGCATCGAGTGTGTAGTAGGCGTTGGATGCCAGTTTCATTTTAAGTTTTTTACTGAAAGATCCATAGCTAGTAGCTTGTCTTATTTCTAGCGGGATTTTATTATATACCTTGGGTCCTACCGTGTGTATACACTTTCTGGATTTGGCAAGTCGTGTTTTCGGTGGATAAAGTTCACCGTGCCTTCTTGAATTCGCATTACTGCTATTTATCATTTATTTTCCTCATAGTCGAAATGAGAAGTGTTTAACTCGGGTGAAGGCACCCATTTTACCCTTGAACTATTTATATTGGATATGTTTGGCTGCCTCATTCCTTGCTTACATATTACCCATCCGCGATTACAATACGATTGATTGATTTAGAAGTGATAGTTTTTCCAGTCAAAGTGTGTATGAAATGAAAGTTATTCCGATCGCAAACTAATACCGGTCTTGTAATACCTATAAATAAACATCATAAGGAGAATAATACTAACTTCCCTACTCACAAAGATAAATCATAATGATTGATTTGATTTCTGCTACCCTAAGGTTGTCTGGAAGAGATCGCTCTTTAGCGATAAGACCGCCTGTTGTTTGACTCTACTCATTGTAATTATGTACTGTACTGTTTTTGTTTTGTTGGGGTTATACAATAAAGAGTATTTGTATTGTATTGTAAAGATACAACACATCAGTGAGTTCCACAAGGCGTGCAAAATTCATAGTTCACATGTAAGGCTCTGGTCTCCAATAAACGCCATCGGCCGCTTACAGCGTCACAATGCATACTAAAGAGATGTACTGTTATGTGCTCTCAGGTCTGTCAGGGCCTAACAGTACAGCTCTATAGTAAGCATTGTGACGCAGCGTGCGGCGTAACGCTGTAAGCGGCCGATGGCGTTTATAGGAGACCAGGGCCTAATTCAACCTATTAAGCCGTCGTCACACGGCGAAAAAATGTAATGAGCCCTGGGATCCCAGGACCGGTAGACGACGGGTTGGGTTAAATTACACACAGTTAACGCGTTGACTAATAGTAGGTACGATTTTACAGCTACCGGCTATGAGCGGAACCTGTCAGACAACATCGATCAGATTAACGGCCGTACCGTAGGTAATTAATGTACTGTAAGTGTAAACCGGTGTGGCAACGATCCGTTTACAGTTAAGACAAAAACGACATAATATGTCCCGTCTATGTAATACAAGTCTGACCAGGTGGGATGGCATAACTTGATGCCAAGTCGTATCTCGCGGGTCACGGCAATTCCTGTCTCGCTCGAACTGTGCTAATTAGAAGAGCAAGATAGATTTTTCTCTACTCGCGTCGCGTCGCAGCGGCGGTTGTGAGATGTGTGCCTACTGTACTTTTTTTCTACAATATTAGTCATGGGAATCCTGTTGCTTTAGATCAGCGTTTTAAAAGGTGTTCTTCACCGCATTAAGCCTCTTAAGACGCAGTTACCTTGATTTCAAAGATTTCATCACTACATAGTATAAAACAAAGTCGCTTTCTCTGTCCCTATGTCCCTATATCCCTATGTATGCTTAAATCTTTAAATCTACGCAACGAATTTTGATGCGGTTTTTTTTAATAGATAAAGTGATTGAAGAGGAAGGTTTATATGTATAATAACATCCATTAAATAGTGCACCCGTGCGAAGCCGGGGCGGGTCGCTAGTAACTAATAAAAAGCTGTTAATCATTTTTTATGAAGAACTTGTAATACCCAAAATTAACAGTCACTATGATCATATCTTAGACTGATGTGAGATTGTATCAAAGTTCACATCTATAATTTGGTCGGTAGTCGTGTAAGGATTGCGATTGAAAAGCAGAAGCTACAAGGGAAAATTATGATAATTTGTACGCGTATTGCGATAATCTAAAGATAGATTTTCTTTTTGCGCATCCAAATGTGAGTATGAAATGGCCTTGCCTGATGCAATCTTATAGGTATACCTATAGTGAATTGGTGGTCAGATCACAAGCGTATTACATTTTATAAAATACATCCTGTGGGTATTGAACTCTAGCTGTACGTATATGTATTCTACTTAACTAAATTTACGTTCACAAGTGACAATCTAAATCGAGTTCTATAACATCGACCTTAAGGGTTAAATTATTATTAAAATTAATGTACTTCTTACCTTTTTGAAGTGATTGAGTGTGTCTGGACTGTTTTCGCACATCTCCGTGATGAGCGTCACTCCCGTGATAAGGACACCTGTTGACAAATTGATAAAGAGTTAACCAGGTAACTTTGAACTCTTGTTTGTATGAGCATTGATACAAATGGCAGACAACGATACTTTGGTTTAATTGCTATTACGGGCGGGCCTTTCAGATAAGGTAATAAAATATTTTTTTTTATTGTTCGAAACAATTTATCGAGAACGAAGTTAAGTAAAAAAGGAGGCACCCTAGTTATTCACTGAATAAATAAAGACTTTTCCCGATTTCAAAAGGTTGTTACCAACCATTATAATTTTCTGAATGTCTTAAGAATTTAATCAGTCTTATTATTGGGGAACATCCTACTGAAACAGCAATTTAGTAGGTATTTTCCTCGATACTTTAAGAAGCCAAGGAAATTCAATTACGGAATAGATTCGGACACAATTTCGTCTTGGAAACCTTTGGTACGAAAGTTGGAGCAACGCTCAAATTGAGGTGTTTGTTCACGGTCGAAGGGAGTTCACAAATGAATAGGATTTGTCTACGAAGTGAAGCGATGTTATGAATTATTTATCGAATTAGGTAACAACTGAGTTGGTTCTATAATTAATATATGAAATACATTTCAAAGAGATACTAAATTTTGCACACACACTTTTAAACGTGACATAAGTAATTTATTTTATGGAACTGCTCACTTTATTGATTCTAATTACAACAATTGTGACTTATGACTGTTCTGCTATTCGAGTTGATTACAAAAATTACCACATGACAGCATTATGTTGTTATTGCTATAAATTACCATTTATTTACTTAGCATGTTATGGTCCGACTAGTGGTTTTATCTATGCCAGTTATAGTGTTGGAATATGAGATTAAATAAAAGTTCCATTTTACATTATTTCAATAGTTTATTTTATAGTGGTTGATGAGCGATTACAAGCTGAAAATACTCAATGAGGATGACCAAAAAACCAGACAACACATAAAATTTTCTCTATCGGAAACTAGCTTAAACGGCAAAGGTCAGCCTAACACTACATTTTTTGTCTAAATGTAAAAGGTTAAGCTTCGCCGAATTTCAGCAGACGGGTCTGGTTAAACAAGAAAGGAGATAATCTTCCCCGTAAAATAATACGAGAGAAACGCGAAGCGAATTCTTACACTTTTCATTCTAGACTGGACTATCAAATTCATAATTTAACATGAAACAGGTCTTCTTAAATTTTAAAGCGCTGTCAAATATTTAATAATCGTTTTTTTAAATAATTTATGTGCATAATACAATCTGGAGGAAATAAAAACCGGCCAAGTGCGTGTCGGACCACGCACAATAAAGGGTTCCGTATCAACACCTACTAGTCCACAATTAAAATCACTATCCAATACATTGAATCTAAAAAAGTCGTATCTTCATAGGGAACTCACGGCACTTACGACTTTTTGTCTGGACAAGACAGTTTTTAAGCGAAAACTCAAAAACCGTAAAACCTATATTGTTCAAACCAAAAATCATTGAAAGTATTTACTAATCCACACCACCTTTTAAACTTTATAGTTTGGAAATTAGAGGGACACACACACACACACACACACACACACACACACACACACACACACACACACACACACACACACACACACACAGAGAGACACACACACACACACACACACACACACACACACTCACACACACTCTCACACACACTCTCACACACACTCACACACACTCACACACACTCTCACACACACTCACACACACACACACACTCACACACACACTCACACACACACTCACACACACACTCACACACACACTCACACTCACACTCACACACACACTCACACACACACTCACACACTCACACACACACTCACACACACACTCACTCACACACACACTCACACACACACTCACACACACACACACACACACACTCACACACACACTCACACACACACTCACACACACACTCACACACACACTCACACACACACTCACACACACACTCACACACACACACACACACACTCACACACACACACACACACACACACACACACACTCACACACACTCACACACACTCACACACACACACACACACACACACACACACACACACACACACTCACACTCACACACACACACACACACACACACACACACACACATATGACTTTGACAGCTTGACTTAAATAGACAAGTTTTTTAGAAACCTCCATATCATTTTTAAAGGCCTATCGATCGATACCCCACACCCCTGTGTGCGTTCAAATTTTTTTTTCATCCACCGGTTACATGTACGGAGTTTTCCCCCTACTTTAATTTTTTTTTTTAATTTCACATCACTTTTTTGTAATTTATGTAGCGGTTCATAGAATACACCTTCCTACCAAATTTCATAATTGTAGTGCTTATAGTCTCCAAGTAAATTGGCTGTGACATACGGACGGAAGGACGAACGGACGGACGGACAGATATGACGAATTTATAAGGGTTCCGTTTTGGCTACGGAACCATAAAAATGATACGCTTTGTATCGCATTTAGATAAAAAGTGTACCTACCAGTTTTGTTTGCTTGAGTGTATGTTTATGTTTCAAACGTTTCGAAATGTACATTTAGGTTGTTTATAATGCGGTTCTAAATAAAAAAATAATACTAATCGCTTGGCATAAATTACTTTAATGAACAGAAAAGCCATTAGGTATGAATGTAGAGGGATGTAAGAGAAGTGGTAGGCCAAGGAAAAGGTAGATGGACTGCGTGAGAGACGATATGGAGAGGAAGGCTGTGGGTGACGAGATGACGGGCGATAGAGAGGTATGGAAGAAAAATACATGCTGCGTCGACCCCAAGTAAATGGGATAAGAACAAGCGAATGATGAGAAGCTTGCTGGTCTTAAGTTGCGGGAGCCAAGCAAGACCCGCTTCAGGTCGATGCTCCACAGAAGTCGTAAGAATATAGGTAATGAACACGATTTCTAAGCTCTTTCTAAGAAATGATTATCGGCGTAGGCCATTTCTTAACAGCCTCACAAGTCGCATTGAACTAGTTAATACTTCATCATCGTAACAGCCGAAAGAGGTCTACTGCTGGACATGGTCTCCAAAGAATGCCACAATGACCGATCCAGCGAACTCCCGCGAACTTTACCAAGTGGGCTAGCATGACGATTCCTGTCTCGCTCGAATTGTGGGAATTAGAAAGAAGGTAGATTCGCGTTTCGCGTCACGTCGCAGCGGTAGTTGTGGTAGAGCCACGCAAGATCAAGTTATTTATATTAGGACCAGTCATCCAGTAGCTACTTCTACTAATGAACTTCTACGAATGAATTGGCCCTGAAAGAACTCACCATGGTTCTTCTCAGTAAGCAAACTCCGAGTCGCCGGCAGGAACATCTCCATCAAATCTGGAACTCTCCGTATGATGCGGAAGGCACATAACGCAGCCTTCTTCTTGATGTACGCGTTCGGACTCTTGATGAGTCGCTCCACCTCCGACGCGAGATCCCTCGCCATCTCAGGGGAGGCGATGGCTCCGAGCGTGCATAACGCCAGCCCGACCACGAATTGGGTGTTGCTGTTGAGATCGCTGTGGAAAAAATGGTGGAATTAATTATGTTCATCTTTTTTATCCTAAAATTATTAAATAAGTATGTTTGAAATTCTCACAAAGAATTTGATATGCTACACGACACGATATAGTTTGCATTTTTTTTTCTTTTTATTGACAGACCTATACGTGGTACTGCGTCCCGGTACCGCCGCACACTGGGTAGAATAAGTCCGACCCAGATTGGGCCTAGCAGTTTCTTGCTGGGCTCTTCTCAGCTAGGCTAGGTTTAGTGAACCAGCGACAAATCTCCCAGTAGCTCGATTCCACTCACACCTCAGACTCCGTTAAAACCGCTCAACCAATCTCACTGGAGCGCAAACTCTTAAGAGTATTCTTCCCGGCCTACAAAGCCACAGTCAGGTTCAAAAAAAAAGATTCTCGACAGCGCAAAAAATGGTCTCCTAAGTATGACTTCTGTGTAATTGTAATTATATTAATCTCTGAAATGAAGGTGACTGCAAAAAACTGATGTCTCATAAAATTAAAAGAGCTATACGTTACCTTCAAAAAAAGTGTAATACAAGTATAAGAAATAGGGTGTGGGTAGAGTAACATTTGGGGTGGTACTAAAGATAACGAGAAATCTAATTAAATATTACACCACGGGCCACAGTACAATCTGTTAGCATAAATCTAATCCTTAATGAGATTTAAACCTTCTACGTCAATCCAGCGTCTACCTTATCGTCTATCTACGAAGAAATGTAGAAACCACATATGAAACTAACACTCTAATAACCTTTTGCTTTATAATACTTGCTAGTCAGGTTAGCAGTGTTAGTTTCCCTGAAATTATTACTAAGGTCATAAACTGAGATGATTACGCGAAGTTAGTGCCTCGTTTACGAGGCATGTTATTCGAGTGCTTAGCTTTAGTGCTCATAGCTCATTTCATAAACGCAGTCACACGTAAGGCACCCACGACGTTTAATTCAAAAAGGAAGGACGGTTTGTGCTCAAGTGTGTCTAGTAGCAGACAGTTCTACAATTGTTGTACAATTTCAGATAAAAGTCGTTGACAGAGACACTTTGTCTGCTCTTTCCTAGTTTATAACTTAATAATGTTTGCTGTAACTTTGTTCTATGCTCGCGTGATAAACGACAAGATAAAGCATCTGTCACTTTCTGATACCACTCGAAAGAAAGTGAAAGATGTTTATCACGCTTTCGCGCGACCATAATACGGGGCCTGAGCAACAAAAAAAGTGAGGACAGTTTGAAATAAACTGCATGCTTCACTACATGGTTTATTCAAATATAATCACGTAAATATACGAAAGCATATATTTATAATCCGTGAAAAAACAAACATAAATTCGGATTTTATCTCTCTCTATACCAACTTTCTAAAATAAGAAAGGCAGATTTTACATTACATTACGAATATTACGATCATATCCTGTAAACGGCAATAGCCTTTAAGTATTTCGCTTCCTTTCCACAATTTTTCCCAAGCTTATTATTACCGCGAATTCACGTTGTATTCGGCAATATTCGAGTTTTCCCTATAGTTAATTACTAAGTACACCATCTTTATGAATTATGGCAATAAATAAAAAAAGAAAATATACCGGTTCTTCTGGCGGAGCGAAAAATGTTGATCCCAAAGGAGGTCGATGACCTACCTTCGAGGCCATACTGGTGTACTATTTAATATTCATACTATTATGCGGGTATCGAGTTTCAGAGCTGTCAGAATCATGCGTCGAAATCGTTAAGTGTTTAAAGATACTGAAGTCCACCGCGCGATCGCGACAACAGTGACACATATAGTCCCTATTCGTCTCGGTACCGCCGCACACCGGGTAGAGTCAGTCCGACCCAGGTCGGGCCTAGCTGAGTTTCTTGCTGGACTCTTCTCAGCTAGGCTACGTTTAGTAAACCAGCGACAAAACTCCCAGTAGCTCGATTCCACTCACACCTCAGATTCGGTTGAAACCGCTCAACCAATCTCACTGGAGCGCAAACTCTTAGAGTATTCCAGTGTTCCAAACCACACGCGTGGTCGTGCCGGAGGTTTTCCCCTGGATTTTCCCCAGGCTACTCTCCAACCGCGCACTCCTATCGCTTTATTGGGCCCGGCCTATAAAGCCACAGTCAGGTTCAAAAAAAAACACGACATATCAGCACATCAATAATGTTCCTGGTGTGTTGTTAAGGCAGAGCTGGATGTTCTTATTTATGCCCAACTTGCATTGCATAAATCTCTAGTTTAGTAACTATTATTTGAAGGTCAACTGCTTATCGCTTCAGCAAAGTGCCTTACACCGATACGCGCTAATTAAGTAGCCGAACATTTGAACCCGAGGAAAAGAAGAAATTCCTGCTACTTACCAGTAAATTTTGTAACAGCATGCTTGTTATCAAAAGATAAAGATTTGACGATGGACTAAATAGCATTACAATGTATATAAACCAGGGATCGGATACCGGTATTTTCTCTATAGAAAAATACCGGTATTATTACGGTCACCGGATCATTATTTCGTTTTAATGTTACAATCTAATAATACGACGTTGTTACCTAAATACATGATTAAGCCCTACGTAAAGAAAAAAAAAATGAAAAATGTTAAATTAAATTAAGCTATAACGCGGCATGAACCCCGCGATCTCGCCAACTATTATTTAAACCGTTAAAGGTTTTAAATAGTGGCTCATATGTACTGTAATAATTGTCCCTAATGATTGTCTTAAATAAATTAAAAAAAAAAAAGAGCAAAAAATAATCCAAAATATTGGGCTAATTCAGGGTTTTTTTAAAATACCGGTATTGGTCCCTGATATAAACTCAATAGAGGGCAGCGTTCTTTCAGAGCAAAATTAATAAGCGCGCATGTTTCCTATATATAGATGTACATTTTCACCGTCAGGCACTTGTTTGTTTATTAAGGTTGTAACCTTATTGGTACAAGTTCGAAGCTTCACAAAAACGACAAAGAAAGTAATTAGCCTGGTAAAGAGCCGAGGTACCGGCTCGGTTTTTATCAGTTAATTTATGTAAGAAAGGCGCCCCGTAGCGTCGGGCTTTCAATTTACGTGCCTTCAAAAACAAGCAGTTTTGTGATAATGGAAGCGTGCAGAGGAGGCCATATTGCGGAGCGTAGCTTACAATACAGGCGCCTAGATGTCTGTTACTAGGTGAAGTGACAGCGTACACAAAGTTACAGGTAAAGGCTGATGAAGTTGACTAAATTAATTACGTGTTACACGTTACACGAGCGGCCTAATGGGGAACATGCGTTAAGATTACATGGAGAAATTATAATAGTAATGTAATGATAGTTATTATAAGTGTATTACTGGAAGATTTATTTTGAAATTATTATTATTTTACGTAGTATTCAATAAAAGTTACTTAAATTGGAACGCACCTAATTTAAACCGCGCAGTACGTCACTTCAGTAACTTCAGTTGAAAAATATCTTTAAAATCATTTATAAATATATTTTATTTTATTAAGAAACAAATATATACAATTAGAGACTTATAAAAATAAAAATTATTACAGAATAAAATAAACAACTAACTTAATCAATAACTATATAAAACAAAACTAAAAGTCAAATTCTAAAATAGGCCCCTGTGGCATGGTACCAAGGATGCTGGCAGCGTTTCCTCGCTGAATCGCAATGCTTATGCGTTGAGCGAGGAAGCTGCCAGCTCTCCTGTCCCCGGTAACGTCGATCAACCGTTTTGCCAAAAAGCGATATAATTTATTATGGATGATTTATTACATTTAATAATTCTGAAAATATATTATCTCTCCGATGCAAATCATATTCATGCGCCATGATAAGTTTGACGTTTGCAGCAGTGACGTCACCTCAAGCCAGTGAAATTTTAAATGTGGATTTTTGATTTGAATTAATGTATGTATGTAAATACTTTATTTTATACTGACAAATTCGGTTACATTGGTACAAAGGTGAACTTATCCCTTTAAGGGATCTCTTCCAGTTAACCTTTAAGCAATGAGTGGAGAACAGGAACCGGAAATTAAACAAACTAACACGTGTACAGAGGCTTACTAATTAAATTATTTGTGCATACTTCAAATTCTTCGTGTTTGGTGTCTTTACAAAATCCTTAATTCTTTAAGATATAAGGATTAGATACGCTATATCAATGAAATAATGCATGTTCCCTTTTCCAGCTTTTGGAATAAAATAAGATTTCTACGATATCATCACATAAATTTATTACACATGTCGAAATCTAGCTATAAGTTTTCTAAGAAATGTCACCGTTACATTGCAACAAAATATATAAGAAAGTAATACCAACAAGCCAATTACAGCTCATAGCTTATACAATATTTCATACCTCACAGGAGTCAGGAGCTACCTAAACGAGATGCCTGACCTAACAAGGCAATGTATAAGGTAGGCGACAGCAAACACGTGATGAATCTGTCTGCTCAACTCACTTATCGCTCAGGCATCTGATAAATTCGTGACAAATTTCGATAAGAATGATCATCACAATTCCCTAATTGACCGAGTGAAACGAGGGTCTCTGCTTCAGCTTCGACAAAAATGCTTTCGTACGTCCAGATTCCGGATTTCCGTTTGTTCTCGTCTACAGGTCGCAATTCTCAATCGATTCTCGTGAAATTTCGTGAGCAGGTTCGATAGTTATATAGAATTATTTGTCGAGACGTTTTTTGGAAATCTCCAAAAACAATTTTTTTATCAATGATTTTGTAAGTTCTTGCGGGCGAAGTCTGGTTTGTTCTCCTCTACAGGTCGCATTTCTCAACCGATTCTCGTGAAATTTTGTGAGCAGGTTAGATAAATATACATTTTTTTTGTCGAATAAGTTTTTGAAAATTAAAGAAATATATATATTTGTTCAACGGTTTGTTCTCCTCTACAGGTCGCATTTCGCAAATGATTCTCGTGAAATTTTGTGAGCAGGTCCGGTAATTATACAGAATTTTTTCGTAAGTCAGTTTTTGGAAATTTGAAAACAAATTTTATTTCAAAGATTTTGTAAGTTCCTGCGTCCGAATTTCGGTCTGTTCTCCTCTACAGCTCGCATTTTTCAACCGCTTCTCGTGAAATTTTGTTAGCAGGTTCGATATTCACAATTGATCTTTTTTATAATGTCAGATTCTGGAAATGATAAAAAAACTCACTCACGAGGTCTACAGCGCACAGAGTCACTAGTTTAGTATGATCGCGTGCGGGCATTCTATCGGTCACGCTTCATTGCGGGCAGACAAATAGAGACTGTGGTCTGAGGCATAATAATCTGCTAATTTACTGATGATTATTAGAACATAATGATACAGATATCGTTTTTTCGACTTTAATAAAGGCTCGTTATCGATTTCACCCCAAGATTGTATAATAATAAGATTGTGTAACCTACCCATGGAATTTCGATTGCTATATTATCGACATATACCTCATAGGGATCTAGAATCATGTAACTAGATAGTCCAAGAATGATTGACGAAAAAAAGAAATACTTATACCTATCTTCAGCTCACATCCCTGTACAATAAGATCTAAGCAACCTAGTTAAGGGGCTTCCAACTCCCAATGACCTTTGATTTATAAACTCTCCGTTTTTTCGTGTATTTTATGGCTTATCGTATTAAGAAAAATGAGGTTAACCGAAATATTATCCCATATTTACTTCAAAACTCAATGTCTTCGAGATATATGGCATCAAGCTTTGGTAATGTTAGTCCAAAAAACAGTTTTTTGGACGTAACTTTTGTGAAGATGGGTTAAATAAAAATCTCTCTTGCGTTGTTAGAGACGTCGATATGAACAGTTACATGTACAATCCATATATATATAAGTGCATAAAAAAAATAAGTAATCAGTTTTTTCAAACTTTGGCTCTTGCAAAGGAGATAAAGAATTGAAGAACCGATAACCATTTGTGCCATAAATATATCTATAGTTTTGACGGAGCTATATCGACTCAAAACTCGTCAAAAATCTATGAATAGCGCGTGGAGCCCCTTAAGCGTTTAAACCTTCGAAAGCCTGTTAATCTTAGTGTTAAATTGATTCATCGCTTAGTGTTTTTACTTATACGCTTATACTATGATTTGATATTATCGGATGAAATATATGTGTAAAAGGCAAAAATATTTCAGGTATAAGGTCTTGTTGCAATAAACGGTACGTTATTTCTTCTGTCAGGCGCAAAATCCCTGGTCGTCTTTTCAAGCAATTTAATTAAACTACCGAGCTGCATTGAAACAAAGCTTTTTTTTAATAAATATAGAAATTAAACTGACTCACTTAAGAGTGTTTTGCTCTAAAGTTGCGTGCAGATCGGACATGAAAATGTTCTAGAAGAGTACAATTTTTATTATATTTTATTATTATTTATCTAGAGCTAGAGTAAGGAAATTATTCCACTAGCTGGAACAAGTTCGGAAGATGGATGGACTGGAAGGAATAAAAGTTTGCTTTCGTACAGGTTTATGTTATAAGTAAGTTGTATTTCTACAGTTTTATACATATGGGACAATTGCTAAACACATGCATCCTTTCAGGGCCGCAAAATACACGCGACTAGCTCTTTTTTCCGTATAAAAAAGGGTTTTTGGGGTTTTTTGCCGGTGCGCTGCAAGAGTACAATTATCCGCAGTCAAATAGTTTTACAATGTGTATGATTACTGATTACTAACCAAAATCATCGTGTCGTTTATCTAGTTAAGAAAAGGGGAAATTAAATTGTCGCTCGACTTCAATATTGTAATAGTGAGCAGCTAGGAACCTGGCGTAAATTCACTCGAATAGTCCTGGCAATGTTATATTCTAACTCTGACTGTCATGTCGCCAACGGGCGAATTAACCGAGAAATGAATTATCTTGACGAGTTAAGTTTGCTAGATTCACGTGTGATTTCACCACAAAAATACTGTTTGGATGATACACAGATTTAGGTTCGCGCCTTTCCTGTGGACTTATCAAAAATTAAGGGCTACAAACTATATAAAGCTTAATTTTGGATTGGACTAGTAACCCGTATAAACAGTGTCTCCGTTTCTATAAATCCATGTAATAAAAACATAACTTACATGAATATAAGCCGTTAACTATTGATCACATTAGGGAAGACATTTATTTTTACAACTGCGTATGACCCGTTTGAACCCGTTCGACTTTAAAACCGTGTCTCTGCCATTCTCTATATTTAATTTTATTTAGTCCAAATTATTGGATTCACTTAGTGTTATTCGAAATTATCTGATGATTCACTACAGTACACCAAAACTGCGGCATAAAGAATAGACTCGAGGCTCAAAAAGAGCTTACGTAGGTTAGGACTTGAATGGAAATGTGACTTTTCCGACCTGTACATAGCCCATCCGCCTTTAGCCGGCCAGTGTATTCACAGTTTTTGTTACAATGCGATTTTTGTTATACATCTACTCGCTTTTGTTTATGTGTAGATGCATTGTATGCATGCTGTTTGTGTACACATGTAGGTATATTATACAGAATGGAATATAGTGCTATAAAAACAGTGCGCAATAACTGGACAGAGATCAATTTGAATTGCATGCAAATTGCTCGGAAAACGTGACATGATTTGAAATAGCAATTGATTATTTTACGACATATTATTACGCTCTGCCATAAGGTTCTTCTGATTTGTATATTATCGTCATCCCCAAATAAAGGCTCATTTTCACTGATCATAATAATTATTCATTACTGATTACTAAAAAAGCAAGAAAAGCGGTTCCAGACTTTTGTCTAGGTAATTTTGTTCACCTTCCCGCATCCGGGACTAGGGCTTTTATGTAACGAACCATGTAAAGGACCCATAATTGCACGTGAAAGATTTCCGAGACGAGACAATACACGGGCGAAGACCTATATGACGCCGTATTTAGAAGTATCGATCTCCGTTAGGAACCCATCACGCCCTCATTTCGTATTGTTTTATTCTGGAACACAAACTGAGCCTTATTTCAATTCGAATATATGCACGTTTGATGAAATAAATGAATGAAATAATGAAATAAATGAACTTTATTCTGTAAGTAGGCCGCAAAGGCACTTTTACAAGTCAAAAACTACTAGCGTTTCTCATGAGACCACTGCCGAGAAGAAACGCCGAAAGAAACTCGACAGTCAGTCATTTTCTCCAAAATATGATTATTACAATGATATTACTTAACCTACTTAAGTAAATGTAAGTGGTAAACAACAAAAGAGAATTGAAAGAAAAACGAGGAAAAAATAACAATAGGTACTTATTTACAATGTGTAGTTACACAAGAAAACAAAACATGTCGAATCGTTTGATATGCTTTCCTGCAAGAAATGTGTCAACTAGATACAATGAAAATATTAGACTCTTTACGCTATTTAGATATTTGGTTTGGGCCATGCATTTCTGTCTGTTAGATAGTCCTCAACCCTATAATAAGTCTTTGACATCAGTTTTTTTAGGTACTTTTTAAGAGCTGGAAAGGGTAAATTCAAAATTTCATCGGGTAACTTATTATAAAAACGGACACATTGATCTACAAAAGACTTGTAAACTGATGGGTTTCTATATCGTTTCATTCATATTCTCTGACAGGAAGATTTTGAAACACATCGTTATAATGACCGCAAATCAAACTAACGACTAAGGCCATAAACGATGTGAGCCCCATTCTGTGAGAATATACGGGTACGAAAGAGAAAACAGTATAAGCACAGTCGTCACTTTGGTTTGTGGTCACTATAGGCTTATCCGATTTGCAGCACCTGCCCTGTTTATGCAAAGCTATGTAAAGAGAGCAGACAACCAGGCGGCTTTATAAATGTGCAAAATCCACACGTCCGAAGTCTGATTTCGCAACAATAAAATTGATTGCAAGGTATTATACTTACACCTAAACTATATATTAAGATAAACATAGCAGACGGTAAACACGTACACGATAGCTGTAAATCAGGTTTTGTCTAATTGGACAATATACTTAGTTACTCATTCAGCAGTGCGACAAAGGGATCTACTTTTCTTTAACAGTCAGATTAAAAAAAGCGGTTCACGGGCTAAACAATATACTTAACTAATGTTCCAAACCTAATAACAAATTCATTGGTAAAATACAAGCCATCCATATATAGCATATGTACGAAGTGACATAGTGTCAAAGATTTTTGAACTTATAAGACTTTAGTCAATGTCTGCATGTTCCTATTGCAATTTGCAATGTTTCTGACCTCATTTTCTATACATCTCAGCGATATACTTTTATCCGTAAACGCAATTATGATGATAATTAATAGAGCCGTAAGATTTATTATTCCTTAATTATAATATGTAACATGAAAGCGTGGCAAACAATATCAAATAAAATATAATGCAGACCTTTTAAACAATTTAAGCGTTCTATTTTTCCTTGTCGTTTACCCAGTATTATGAAAAATTGAGATCTTCTTGTATGAGATACGGAATTGTCATTTTACCGCTGTCTGGTCCGTATTTTGGCAAAGCGAGAATTCTCATATGCTTTTAAATTAAATTTCTCACAAGGAAACTCGTTTATTTTTCTGGCGAAGGCGGGGCGACTAGAGGTCGGGCTGAAAGGTGAATATTTGTTTTCTTATCAACACGGTGCAGCAAAACGGGCAAGGAAATAATGTAAAAAATAAAGTACTGCTGTATAGTAGCTATTTATTTAGTCACTTTTACTCAACAATATGATGAATAGAACTAAATTGGATAATAAAAACGTTTTCCGATTTAGGATGGGTTGCACCAAACCGTCTGTAATCGTAAGCGGCGTTAAAATCTGATTGTATGGAAAGTTTGACAAGTTTCTATGGGATGACAGCTGCCGGCGCCATAATTGACGATGACCGGCCTGTGATCGTATGTTGGTGCAACCGACCCTTATAACATCAACATTAAATTCATTATTTATGGAAAAATGGCTAGATATAAAATGTTCTAGTTTGATTTACACATATTCACACAACTCTCCTGGTTCCATGTTAAAATATTTGGCTTCAGAAAATATCGGTCTGATAATCAAACGAAGACGTACGAACGTGCCACGCTTGAATTATATTTTAACAATGCCTTAGGTAAAGAAATGCTAGAATCGGTACAGTGCCCTTTGCGCGTAAACGTGACCTTTATAACCTTTATTACGTTATTTATAGAAATACATTATCTGCTTTTTCCCGGATAGTTTTCAGTCTATTGAGCTGATGGTAATTTTAGCATCATAATAGAATGAGGACTATAAGAATGTATTTTGGAGGAGTTAGAAACGAAGGAATTGTGTAAGATTTGCATCAGATATTTTCGAATAACATCGACATTCATCATCATCATCCTAGCGTTATCCCGGTACAGTTGCACCCTGAAGGAAGCCCGGGGTCCGCTACCTAATCCCAAGATTTGGCGTAGGCACTAGTTTTTACGGAAGCGACTGCCATCTGGCCTTCTAACCTCAGGGGAAACCAGACCTTATTGGAATTGGATGGACTAGCTTCACAGATAGACCCCTGATAATAACATACTATGCCCAATGGTTCTTTCTCGGCAGTATTTATTTCTAGGGACTGTTGGTGATGAATAGGTGGACGTCTTGCCGCTCGTCGAGCAGTAACATAGAGCCGAGGTAGCCGACACGCTTGTCAGTGAACCGCGATCTGGCGATGAGCAACAATACTTACTTCTTGAGACAGTTGGTGATGAGTAGGTGGACGTCTTGCCGCTCGTCGAGCAGTAACAAGGCGCCGAGGTAGCCGACGCGCTTGTCAGTGAACCGCGATCTGGCGATGAGCAACAATACTTACTTCTTGAGACAGTTGGTGATGAGTAGGTGGACGTCTTGCCGCTCGTCGAGCAGTAACATGGCGCCGAGGTAGCCGACGCGCTTGTCAGTGAACCGCGAACTGGCGATGAGTTTGAGACACTCCAGCTGCCCGAAGTGCGCTGGGTAGCCCAGCATGTGGATGTAGAGAAGCTTCGCGATGTTGCGACATCTGGGTAGAAAGGAATGGGTTAGACTAGAATGTACTAAACATCTAGAAGTAACAAAGTAGAATGACATGTAATGATATGTGAATCTAGTACTTGGTCTTAGTTCTGAAGATACAATTAGTATGTCTAGAACTATTTTTACATCATAGTACCATACATGTATTTGTTCTTCAAAGGCAAAAATCACCTATTGCTCTAACCAGTCCCTCGATCACTTTGTGGGAGGTACAGGGTACACAAACTTCAATGGAAGCCAATTGTTGCATTCCAAATTGTAACTCATTGGAAATATTTCGTCGAAAGGGACCCGACACCGGACACCGCAACATTTAGGGGGAGAGACTGAGATGACTTAAACGTGTCACCACAAGTGGGCGTCAATGCTATCTCGTTTATTATTAGTATATCTCACCTAATATGTTTTGTCGCGTTAGTAAATAAATATACTTCACTTATCTATATGACCATGACCTGCATATCAGCTAAAAATAACACAACGAATCCTGTGCCACCGTCGTTGTATGTATAAAAAGAACAGTATGTATTGTGCATATATGCACAAACTAGCAGCAACATCATATCACGTCGCAGCGTCCTTGTTAGGCTGGCGATTGCGGTTTCATTATAAAAGGGCGCTCAAGGATTTTACGCGGTAAGTTCTGTCCCCTTGCTGGAGTTTGGAAAATATGTGGGCGCGAACTTCGCTAAGTTTGTTTTAGTAACAGTAATTGTGTTGATGGAGGGTGGATAAACTAGTTATAAGTCACAGACGGAGCTATAATATAAATTTATAGCAAGGCATCTTACGTTATATTCTGCGTACTATTAGTTGACAGATGCCACAGACAGAGCTATAATATGTAGGTAGCCTATAACTGGATTTATTAACCACGCTTCTTTCATTCGTACGTTGCAAGTTCTGAATTACCTGATCAGATCTCCACATTCTTGAAAGCTTGATAATAGGCACCTACTGACCCACCTACAAAAAGGCCGCCTAAAGGTGTACAAACTCACCTCCAAACGCTATCTTCTTCTCTGAATGTGGACCTAATATAGGCGCATTCCTTGTTAACCACGCTCCGTTCCTCCGCCGCCGTCCGCGCAGCCCTGATTTGCCTGATGAGATCCCGCAGCCGGGTCGGCGTGGGCATGCGCACTGAAACCGGCGCGACTGTTACGGACGGCACACACATAGAGAAGCGTTGATCAGTGCATTTGTTGTGCTCACTTACAAGCTAGGCAGAGATGGGTGGAGTACTTATGATAAGTATAACAACAACGTGTAAAAACGAAATGGGATCGGTTTTGATATGATTTTAAGTGGCCAATGTTGCTAACATTGGCCACTTAAAATCGCAGACTATTGATGCTTTAATCATATTGTTTAATGCTAGTAGCACTGCCAAGCTATGAGACATACTTCACCAATCTTGGACTGACTGTGTTGTTAGAGTTATTTTAGCGTGTCTACATGGATTTTATTATTCTTTTCATATGTTGTAAAATATATTTTGTGTTTGTTAGTAGTTTCAGTGCAAGGCAAGCATTCGACAATGTCAATAAAAATAACAACGAACCATTGGCCAAGAAAATGGTCTACCACTAATCAATACTAAACCCAATGTAGCTGTACCTCTTAATAATACGAGTCGAAAAGTGGTAGACCAATTTCATGGCTGACTCGAATAGGAGGAACTTGCATATAATTTTATCATGATAAAAACATATAGTTCTGCTCTATCATTTTGATAGTGTAATACAATATTAAAAGCATTCAATCGTGGCCAATATCAGTCGCGATTTCAACAGAAAAAAACTCGACGACCGAAAAGACTTATCACATATTATAATCAAAACAGTGCTTGTAGTATGTTAAAAATAGAAATCTCAACACTAGAAAAGGCGCCACAAATGACTGTAGGTGTATATTGAATACTACTTTAATCGCAGGCACGAGCGCTATTCCCAAGAGCTCCACAGAAAGGGCAAACGTGGGCGGTAGCGAAAGATTGAGATACTACACATACATAGTTACCTACACGACCTACACATTGTTACAAATATTATTACTACAGACAGAGGTCTTCAGTGAATAGCTAGGGACAAACTGACTTGAATGAAACTTGTATGCTCGGAAACATATTTATCATATTCAACGTTGCGTACGACAAGTTGTGCCTACCTTTAACTTAATAGACGACCGGTTTAGCCTAGTGGGTAGTGCACCTGCCTGTGAAGCTGACGGTCCTGGGTTCGAATCCCGGTCAGGGGAAAATTTTTGTGTGATGAGCATGAATATTTGTTTCTGAGTCTTGGATGTTTTCTATGTATTTAAGTATTTATATCTATTAAATATATCGTCGTCTAGTACCCATAACACAAGCCTTCTTGAGCTTACTGTGGGGCTAGTTCGATTTGTGTAAGATTGTCCTCTAATATTTATTTATTTATTTAATATGCGGTTTTGGTAGTCACAAATTTGGGCAGCGTTTTAATTTCAACTAAGTTTGTTTAGTAATCTGCAGCTTTTGATAGCAAGTCAAAGTTATTTCAGCGTGATGTAACTTAGCCATTGTTTTACATGCCCTAGTTGGTTTATAGGCCACGGTTGAGTCCTTTAGTAAATGGTTCATGTTGTTTTTGATTATAACAAGAATGGGAGGCTGGTTGGTGTAGGTATAAACTTGTGCGGGTAATTTTCAGTTTTAATAACACCGATTAAATATTTATTACAAGCATTTTGATTGTAGGTTGGCAAGAACTTCTCGAAGCTAATATTTATTTGAAAGCAATTTATTTTCATTTGTATATTTCCAATACGGCATTAGGTAAAATGTCCACATAATTAATATCAATGACAAGAAATATAAGTTTCGAAAAAGAAGTCGGTTATAAAAAATGTACAAGAAAGCAGCAATATTTTTCTTAACCGATTTTACTGTTATTTCCCTAATAAGTGATCGTTAGGATTCCCAGCCTGATGAAGATGATGATGATTCCCAGCCTAGCAGTCATATGAATCATATCGCAATAAGTTGTCCTAGATAGTTATAAAGAAAGCATGATAAAGTGACAAAGGCTTTATTGTACCATTTGTTATATTTGTACCATTGACATAAGATTGAATTTCGCCTGCCCTTTATTAGGTCACTTTATCATTTTAGTAACTAGAAGCTGTCAATTCTATGGCTGAGTTTTATAAAGTTCCGTCGACCGCAATGTATACGATTAAAATTTGTCATTTTCAAGCAAAAAGGTGTCATTTGACGGCATCATTAAAGCGCCAATTAGAAAGAGACCATTTTGATATTGTTAATGAGTAATGAGGAACTTTTCTTTTACATTAGTTAATGACCAAACGACATCAGGTCTAAAGGATGTTTATATTGCTTATTAAACCGAGCCCAGCAAGCAAGTCTATGAGCAAATGAATGATAGTAGATTTAAGGGCCCTTTCGAGAATGGATTTAGTTTTCTAATTTACCCGCGCGTAGTCGTAAATAGCCACCTATTTAATGATTGATAAGTGAAATAAGAAAAAGATGTATATACATTGTGCTCCTTTACTTAAACACTACCAAACTTGATGGTGCAAATACATTAGTAGCAATTAGGCCGGGTTTTATAAAGATCCGTTAGACCTTATGTCGGTTTGTTATGTCAAAAAATGTACCGAGTTACTGAAATTTGATCTGACATTTGGTCTAACGGATCTTTATAAAACCCGGCCTCAATGGCGGGTCCAAACATAATATCCGTGCATGGCGGGAATAAATAGACAACTCGAGATGTTTTTTTTTGGAACTTTGAACTTAGATCACTTTGCAATAACGTTAAAATTTCTTCAATTTTTCACTTCGACTTTTCAACTTATTCACCCCATGCACGGATATAATGTGCTCTTTGTTAGCTATTTTAGGAAATACTAAAGCTTGTCATGTATGATGTCCTGGTGGATGCCAATCACCAGGACAGAATTAAATTTTCTGGTCAATAAGTATAACAAGTAAAAAAAATCTGACATCGCTACATAATATAAAACAAAGTCGCTTTCTCTGTCCCTATATCCCTATGAATGCTTAAATCTTTAAAACTACGCCACGGATTTTGATGCGGTTTTGTTTTAATAGATAGTATACAATACAAATACAAATAGTTTATTTCCCAAAAATATTTAAAAACAGTTACATTTTGTGCTGACCCCCACACTAGGCATAGCCTGTCCCGTGGGGGAAGGTATAATAACATCCATTAAATAGTGCACCCGTGCGAAGCCGGGGCGGGTCGCTAGTTGTTTATATCTCTTACTTGTTTCAATGTCTGATTTCAGAAACAGTTACAAAAAGTTTTTTAAGCATCAATTAGTTATTTTTGTATATAGCGCCATCCACGAAGACGCGCCCCTCCACAGCCCATTCCATACAATATTGGTAATATTAGTATGAGGTTCGCTATGGAGGTGCGCGTCTTCAACGATGACACTATAAGTATACCAGTGCATGTAATGAACAAAAATTACTCACCTCTCTCTATGGCCTCATTTACCACTTGTTTTATGGTTGCGATATTAAAAGCCGGGTTAAACCTGTTGTGGAGAAAAATATGATCAGAAAAGATATATGTCTTAAAATAAATTTGAATGATGAATAAATTAATACTTTTAATACATTAATTGGGGCATTTGTTTGGAGTAACATTAATTTAATCATTTATTTATTGTACGGCAATTTTGTTGACAGTTTTTGTTGCACCGTTTAACACTACCCAGGGGTCAGGGGTCATTAATTTACAGGGTTGTTAGGTCTGTTAGCAAGCAGCTAATTTGGTAGGCCGGTTTACAACCACTTCAATTAGTGGATGAATTTAAAGGATAATTTATAGTTTATAATGTTATCTTATGTATTTTCTCAACTATATATCTGTTGTATAATCTATGAGCTCTTAAAAGAATTTCCAGGCTCGGGTGATTTTTTTGTAGTTTCCTTATTCTGGCATAAGAATGTAGAACAAAAAAGAGGGAAGTACAGACTTAAGGTTGTTTTAAGTGTTCACACATTGTATTTAGAATTCACAAATAATTAAAACTGCTATGTATTGACCTTTCCATTACAATGGATTGCTCTCAAATGGCATTGTAGTCAATTAGGATCAATTACCAACTGCCTTTATAGGAAATTATGTGACACTATTGGTAATAACTAATCTAAACAAATGAGAATGATATCTAATGTTGCTCTTAACCATGGATTTGGTAATTAAATGTGACATATATGTGATGTTCACTTTAGAAAATTAAGGGATTATAAAATATCACTGTACACTTTTTTAAGTTTTCATACTTACTTTGCTTAATTTACAAAACAATTTCTTGTCAATATTAATATATTTAAATAGTCAATCATGATGTTAATAAAATATCATGCATGATTGATACTTTGATGTAGGTTTTCATACAAGTTCTTACAAATTAACCGTAACTTTATTTGGAGATCTCTGTTTTGGATCTCTGCTTTGTATCTCTCTTTACTATTATTTAATTACATTTGAATAATCTGTATGTTTTACGATAACTACCTATCTATCTATACTGTATTCTCTCTACAACAATGCCACGTTAAACTAAATGCTTAATGTCTCAGTGGGAATTGTTTTAGGATATAGACTATACCTATTTTTAAAATATCTTGTATGTATTCCTTTCATTTTTCTATGTCTGTTTTTTTCCCCAATAAACACAAATAAAATAAAATAAAATTGAATAATGTAAAAAGATATTGAAAATATGTAACCATAAGGGTGCCCTTCCATCAGAGCTATGCTGTGAGGATGTCATAGCTTTCCGTTTCCACCAGTGCTACACTATGTGAACCAATGAATAGGTATGATTGGTGGATATCAACATATCCCTATGGATATAGAGAGAGAGAGTTATGCTATGCTTGTTACTATTAACAAGCATAGCATAACTCTGATGGAAATGCATCCTAATAATATGAATGTATCATATAATTAAGCAAAGCATGGTAAATATAAATTGGTGTGCCAGTATGCAACTACTTAGATGAGTTGATGAACTGAAATAATAGTTGCAATCTTTTTATACACTTCTTGTTAACTACCAAATAAAACTCAGTTTCTTTAAGGTTTCTAAAAATAATAATATCATTCATTTAATATATATCTTATCCCTCAAGTAGTTGCAAACTGACTCCAGTCACTAACCCTAAAAAATTGTATGGACGGACACTTATATATTCTCACAACTTGGTAACAGTAGAATAGGTAACACAACTGAATTGTTTAGACAATCTACTTATATGTTATGATAATAATTTATAGTAAAGCCCATAAACCCAAACTTTCTTTTAACTGTTTCAATTGTTAGTGGAATATACAATACATACATACATGTGGTAATAATTGAAAAACTGGCATTTGGGGAGACTTTATTGTTATATAAAGAACACTTGAGAGCTGCTTCTTGAGGGGGCATAAGACCTGTATCTGTCTCTATGAAAAATTAAGTGACAGGTTAGGGCTAATATCCCACTCGACTTGGGTAAGCCGTTGTCTCCCGGCAAAAAAAAATAAACCATAGAATTTTTTTTATGATTCTGGGATCTCAGGGACCGGTTGACGACGGGTTAAGGTAATATTAACTTCTTTTTAAATAAAGTAGTAATCAACTTCCATAAGAATTACAATATGAAAGATAAGTTATGAATGTAATTTAATTAAATAATGCTATCATTTTGTAATATGAACATAAACAAATTAGATAATTTATATTCAGGGATCTTCAGTAATACAATCATTAAACGGGTCTTTATGGCGAAATATAGACATCAATAATTAATCTTGGTTATAACTTGTGACACCTATGGATTCGATAATATTGTTAATCAAAAATACAAAATTACCCGGATTCGGAGCCGTTCATCATGTACACTTATAATTATAATCCGTTTCACTCAGATTTTCTTCAGGGAGCACAAAATATGGGAAAAATATATATCTTGACGAATGCAACTTGTATCGGTTTTAGATTATAAACACACTTATCCGTCGAGTTATCACTTGAGCACTTTAGTATCAAAACCAAGGAAACTAAAGAGTAATTTAAGAGTAAAAAGTAAAACATAGAAGCATTTTATCCGTCACAAACTATAAAAATGTAAGAGAGAAATCGCATGCCACCTTTGATTCACTTCTGTCATAATTTCACTTTTTATTAAACCAATATCATAATGACTACATGGGTTATGTCCTTAACGCAAATAACGTAGTATTTAATGTATATTTTCTATTGAAATGTTTATCACAGTTTCAGAAATAAGTCAGAAATAATACGGCAATTGCCAGCTGACATTTCCCTGTGCGTTGTACAAAATTCAACATGGCCGTCGTGACTCGTCGCATGACGTTCCTCAATTTGATGGTCATAATAAATTCTTTATATTTATAAAACATATATGGAATTTGTTTGCTTATTTAATAAATTAAACATAATTATATTGCTTCATAAATTTAAATATTTTGTTATTCAAGATTACCTTCCTCTAGATGGTACCTGATTTGATTTACTGGAAAACTAAGAGAAGAGCAACGTGGAAAAGGAAAACTTTTCAGAAACCCTGCTATCACTTTTTCATCCTTGCAATGTTTTTATCATGTTCACCACAACCTACTACTTGCGTAGCTTTATAAAAATTCATTTCTAATATTTGTGTTTGCTATATCCAAGGTAATATTACTTTAGACGTTAAGTTAAATAAGAACGCACCTTCTATTTTGTTCTGGCGGCAGCACACTCCAGTCAACTTCATACATTGGATAAGCCATGTTTCTTTGATTTTGTTGACCACAGGTTTAATAATTCACAAGAAAATCATCATTTCACAAACACTACACAATCACACAACAGTGTAAACTGTACTGTTATCAGGTGCAGGTAGTAGATACCCCACAAATATCTAGTAATTGCGCTATCTCTTATCAAAGGTACACTTATCACTAAAAAAGGACAGCAATACAGACACCGTTCAGTTTAACTTTTATTCTTACAATGTCAATATGTATGTACAAAACAATGGTTCGCTCCGCATCATTATCTTAATAGGGAAACTCGTTAATATTCACCGCTGTCGAGGTGATATATTATTTTATTATGGATAAGGTATCGTAATGATTTCATAAGTTCTCGTCGTGGTTGCGCGGCGGCCGCTGCTCGCTGTTCCGTTTGATGCAGTCCACGAGCCACCGGATGCCTTCGTCGACTCCGTCGCTGTAAAATGACAATGTATTCGCATTTTAATCTCGTGCTGCAAGCGTTGACACAGATAACTGACGTCACGTGAAACCTAAGGCTAAAACACACGTTTAGTATGTGTAGATATTTTATTTTGCGTTTTCATCTGAAACACCTAGCCCCTATTTCACCAAGTTGACATATGTATGTATTTGACATATGTAGGCTGACAAATCGTCAATTTTCATGTGAAAACTGTTTCCAAATGCAATCGTAATGTTTTTTGACAATTGTCGCGCCTGTTAGTTTTGGTGAAATAGGGGCCTGGCCGCTATTTCACCAAGTTGACATAAGTATGTATATATTTGACATATGAAGGCTGACAAATCGCCAATTTTCATGTAAAAACTGTTTCACCAACTACAATCGTAATGTTTTTTGACAATTGTCGCGCCTGTCAGCTTTGGTGAAATAGGGGCCTGGTCAGTAACGAAGACGAAACTACACACCTTGGTTTAACATGACGCATAAAATGTGGCACTATTGACTTTTTTGACGTGTTAGAAAGCCGTAGTCTCCCGGCGAAAAAAATAAACAATAGCATTCTTTTGTTATGAGCCCGGGGATCCCAGAGAGGCTACCGAGAACCGAAAACGAACGAAGTTCGAATATCTCTCTCTTTGTCGCACAAATGAGCAAGAGTGACAGAGAGGGAGATATTCGAACTTCGTTCGTTTTCGGTTCGCGGTAGCCCCTCAGGGACCGGTAGACGACGGGTTATATAATACACAATCGAATAAGTAGATATTCTACTGTGCTAAATAACCTAGATTGCTATATCTCACCGGTATGACCAAGTGACAGTAAAATTCCAACGAATCATCAAACCCTTACAGGATTGGCAACGCACTTGTGATTCTTCTGGCGTCGGAAGCTTCCGTAGGCTACGTAGCCTACGGACGCTTCACACCGTCAGACGCCGTGGTCTACTTACCATAGTTACCATCACAAAGACCTTATGCTTGTTTGCCACCGTAAACAATCATTTGTAAGATAACAGATGAGGAAATTTATATGGACATTGGTGGCCAATATATATGGCCCATACATGCATTCCCACTCAGAAGTAGTTGAATGTTATTACATTTTTTTATATACTAACATTATGTGGGATCAAGCCTGAAATAAAAAAAAAATAATTACTTTTGTTCTCAAGATTTTATCCCTCATAAATTCAGTGCTGGCCGATACGAATTCTTGTAACTTTTTTACGGACAATTGTTATGCTGGCGCTGAATGTGTTAAGCTACAAACACGCCTTTGCTCCGAAACGTTTTACTGAAGTGATATTACCATATTCATTTCGATTCTATACTCAATGTGTACAGTGCTATTAAATTTATCCTGTTTGTGGAAATCGTTTAAAATTGTCTTAACAACTTCGCCTTATGTATCACCATGTGTCACCATTCAAAGCTATAATTTGAATTTCCACGAGTAGATTTATGTATTTAAAAAATTACGTCGTAGATCATTCTAACTCCATTACGACTAATCTATAGTCTACCTACTATAGTAACCGCAAACTAGACTAGCGACTTAGGTCGTAATGTTATCTCTCTTCCAACTTAAAAAACCAATACTAATAAAGGTCAATTCAACCGATTCTTGAATCAAAAAATGCTTTTAGAAACCTTATAATATTTTTGAAAGAGCTATCCAACGATACCCCACACGATGGGATTTCGAAGAAAAAAAAATTGCATCACCACTTTACATGTAGGGGAGGTACCCTAATAAAAAAAAAATGATTTTATTCTACCGTTTTCTCAGCGTTATTGATATGTATACTCATGTCAAATTACAGCTTTCTAGTACTAACGGTTACTGAGAAAAGTGAGGGACGGACGGACGGACATGGCGAACTATAAGGGTTCCTTGTTTACTACGGAACCCTAAAAACGGTTTTAAATGGGCAAGTAGATAATTAATATAAGTATATTTAATTAAACTGTTATGTTAAACTATCGTTAATGCGGATCGATCCGTGCGATCTAGCCAGCTATTACATAAACCTACCTCGGTCTCCGATAGACTAAGAATAGTACGCACGTTTTGTAAATTACTCATACCGATTTAATAAATGATAAAACAAAAACAAAAAAGCATGCCTAACTGTAAACGAAAGGCCCTCACTGTCGCACTTACGAATTCGAGCGACAGACAGGCAGGTACTTCCTTTTCGGATCGAGGGCAAGTACACATAGTACAAATCGGAATTAGTAGAAATGGAGATTTGTAATTACAATTAGAATCTGAATGTTCTGTGTTGTGCGTGACATCAAGGGAATAATCGCAAGATTCGAAATCATTCAGTATGTTGTATAGTCGCCAACATATACATCTGTACTGTCCAGAGTGCTCAAAAGTGTCTGACAATAATGTTCAGGCCCCTATTTCACCAAAGCTGACAGGCGCGACAATTGTCAAAAAACATTACAATTGTAGTTGGTGAAACAGTTTTCACATGCAAATTGTCGATTTGTCAGCCTACATATGTCAAATACATACATATGTCAACTTGGTGAAATAGGGGCCAGAAGTTTGTGACTTGCTCGCTCCGATGTGTGTGATGGTGAATTGGTGTCTATATTGGTTAGATAGGCAAAAACTATACTAAAAATCGTTTATACTGGCCAAGTTGTGTCAAATAGGTCCATCCAAGAAGCGAGATTACTGTCCAAGCAACAAGATTCAAAATGTCAGTTTTATCAAATATTGGACATTTTAAATAGGTAATTTTAATTTATAATCATATCTGTACCCAGTTAACGCAGAAGTTGCCATCAACATGATATCCCTCGCTCCGATGAGGTGTGCATTCTGGTTGAATATCGGTTTGACTGTGTGTACACCCATACAGTCTGGAATGTCTTGTTTGTTGGCCAGCACCAACAGAGGAACCCCTGACAGCTGTTCCGATGCTATCATTCTGTCTGAAAAATAGATTGTTAAATTAGAAGATTACTGTTTAACTCAGCAGGTTCCAGCAGGAATGGGAGACAGCAAGTCTCTCCTCTGGTGCTGCATGCTGTGTACATACCATCAGTGATAGCGTAAATATCATATTTTAGAGACTGGTATTAGAATGTTCATCACTACATAGTATAAAACAAAGTCGACTTCTCTGTCCCATGTCCCTATATCCCTATGTATGCTTAAATCTTTAAAACTATGCAACGGATTTTGATGCGGTTTTTTTTAAAAGATATAGTGACTCAAGGGGAAGGTTTATATGTATAATACATGCATCAGCATTGCACCCGTGCGAAGCCGGGGCGGGTCGCTAGTTTCATATATGATAATAATGACTGTGCCGAGGGAATTTGAATTTTTTGTTTCCATCACAGACATCATTTTCAACAGCACTGGTCTGTTGCTCACAAGGGTTTATTCTTGTTACATTAAATTAATATGAAACTTACTTCAACATATAAAAGTATGCATTAATTACTAACCGAAAGTCTCTTTTGACTCAGATATCCTTTCCCTGTCAGAAGAATCTACAATATAGATTACCGCATGACATTCAGCAAAGTACTGGAACAAGAAAAACCAGATGTAATTTTTTAACACTGAAATTTAGTATAAATTGAAAATAATTGTACCAACATTTCTCTTTAATCTTGTGTTGTCTAATCTGCAACAGTAATTTAGACTCCATTTCAATTGAAATGAAACCTTTTATAAATCATATCATATGGCATTAATTTTGTTACTTTCATTTAATTTTAAAATAAGTGACATTCAGCACTAACTTCTGCTTATTATGATACAAATTTGCCCATTGAAGGTATAATTATAAGAACATAAAATGGAGTGTTTCATTTCTGAATGTATAAAGCCATCGTCTTTCAGCAAAAAATAAGCAATAGCATTATTTTGTATGTACCCTGGGATCCTAGGGACTGGTAGATGGCGGGTTCGCTGTTTGCTATATAACATACCATGTGACACTTAAGTATAAAACCTTAAATCATCATCCTGTTGTGGATTCGTTTTTATTATCAGTGACTTAGAGACCATATACATCGCTAACAATATTAAATTAATTTTAATTTTGACTCTCAGAGAGCATGTACATCTCTGGGTTATTATATTAATTTCATTATACTCCTTGTTTAATCTTGAGACCTTATACATCTCTAACTTTACTGATGTTGTAATATTTGTAATAGATAACTTTGCAAATTTATCTTCACTGTATGACTTTAATTTTGTTATAATTGTAAACTCGAAATTATTATTCCTTCTTGAACTATAATTTAATATTTTGACATGAAAAATGTATTACTTATTATAGTCAGACTTTCTTAAATTGTAAATTAATATTTTGACATGTAAAAGTGCCCTTGTGGCCTATTTGCAGAATAAATGTTTGTGTTTGTATTTGTATTAAAGTAAGTGGAGGTAATACATGTATAAGGATGAATTACTTTGTCCCATAGAGACTGCAGCTCTACTTGCCCTCCGAGGTCCCAGAAGTTTAGCCTCACTCCTTCAACGTCTATTTTTCCTATATTCAAACCCACAGTCGTGGTTATTCTACTGGGGTTCATCGCTTTGTACTTTTTCGTAAACTTCGTTTTAGTGGCTTCAAGGTACGTCTGAAAGCAGCACAAATCTCACTGAAACATATATTAAGTTACAAAATCTCTCTCAAAGACAGGGCCCAAAAAGTACCGTTTTTCCAGCATTGTCAAGACCTAAAATTAACACGCAATATTCGTCTTTCTGAACCAGGTACTTATAAAATCCATGTAGTAAAGTATACATCTTGTAGCATTTTTCAGTTATTCCGTCTCGTGTCTAGATATTTATTTACTGTTCCATGAAATTAATAATAAAAAATAGGTACGTGTAAACATGGGTCTGTCATCAAAATGTCACTGTCAGAGTGTCAGCTGTCATTGAATGCAAGCGTCTCACGTGTTGAGATAGTTGCGTTCAGTTTTATAGCGTGCTACATTCAAAGTTTAAAGTTAAGTATTTTTTGTCAATATGCTTAGGGTGGAGATCACGCAACCGTTCTATCAGGCCACAAAATCTAATGGGAACCCATTTTATAAAACTACAAATTAATAATAAAATTAAAACTAATAATAACTAAATTGTTCAAAAAGTTTATGTGAGCCTGATACTACACTGCTATGCTTGTTCGTGTAGGTGTACGCCTCCCTTTCTTTTGTGATATTAAAGAAAGAGATGCAACACGACTATTTGCACAGATATGGTCATTGTGGTGCCGGCCTGAAAATTAATTGGCGATATACTGAAACAAATGACAGCTACCACCAAAGAGAATATAATCACACATTATACTCTTTGATAATCACTACGTTTCACCAAAGAGTATAATAAGTATGTTGGAAACGTTTCACGACTTTTGACGTTAAAATACTAATTGGTATTTTATGGAATAGCATTCAATAGGTATTAATTTTCTTTTCATTTGAACTTACAATCGTCGAAAATGCCCAAAAGGGACCTCTCAAGCAGAGGACCAAGCAGTAGTGCTGATGATTCTGACATTTCCTCGTCTCAACTACTGAAGTGTTACGTTAATCTTGAAGGATCTCCTGTAGGGGTTGGAGGGGTAGGAGAATATACTTTTCTAGTGTTATTTAATGGATGTATTGTGCTTGACTGTAAATGGTGCGATGAGCTGGCACTAGAAACTGATGTTTTGCCTGTTAATATTGAAGATCCTGCGCATCAACAGTTAGTTGCCAGTCAGCCGTTAATATTTTTGCTCCGTGTATCTGGAAGCAAGGGAGCTAAAGATCCAGACCCCTTGTTAAATGCAGATAATCGCGCTGGAGCAACGGTAGACTTATTTCCTTTAGTTCTCGGAGCAAAAAACATTCGTGTAACCGTACCTTTAGTATTAGTTCAGACAGGTGAAGAAATGGGCTGTTCAGTTGAGGTAACAGTCGAAACAGAAGCTGTTGCAAATATGTATAAAATCCCTCTTCTTATGACATTGGTTTCTGCACACTGTTTACCCCCATTTAAAGAGGGAACTGTTTTCATGGCTGCAGTAGGGCTAGATCAGGTACTTGAAACACCAGCCGTAAATTTCGGAAAATCATTAAGCTCCGGTTCTGCTACTAAAATTGTTTGGGCAACGGCGAGCCAAGGTGGACATTCGGCTAATACAGTATTCAATACTCCACACGATGATGTATTTGTACCATTAGATTTACATTTCCAAAATACTCCAGAATGTAGATCAGTATATTGGAACGCTATGCAGCGTGTGCTAGTAGATCCATCATTATTACAAGGTAGAGTGTCGTCCCCTTTCTACATCGAAGTGGCTGGCGTACCAAAAATTGGAAAACCGGAAATTCGTGGTCGATACATGGGTTTTATTAAAGCAAATGTGTTGTTAGAACCTGCTCAATTCGGAGTTTCGACCAGCACAAATTTATTGCTTTACAACGAAAACGATTTGCCAGGACATGGACCATTGTTGGATTTACCTCCTACCAGCGCTAAAGCAACTAGCGCTCGTGATACTGAATCAGTTCTTAAAGATGAAAATGGTCACCCCGCCTATATTATTCTTAGATTTGACTTAATGGAGACGCTTGTGACAAAAACCAGACTGTCTTGGTATTATAATACCTTAGGATTTTTTCCTGGAGAAGGACCGCCAATACCTATTAACTTTTTCCCACCAGACTCACCTGCAGATGATCCATCACTTGATGCTCGAAAAATACGAAAAAGTGGTGGAGCGTTAGCGGTTCACCGAGAACTATGTGACATGTCGACTAAAGGCGCGGTGCGTATGGGGCAAAGTATCAAGCGTACAGCGGCGAGCCGACTGATGATGCGTGTGCGTATGATGATTAGGCAGTTCCCGCCAGGCGATGTTTCGACCATAAAATGGCAAGACACTGTTACAAGCCAGCACGCTATGACTAGGCGTGCTGTAACAGCCTCTTTTGAACCGCGACCCCCGCCACCTCGAGCACCCGCAGTTTCTGCTGCTTCTAGATGTCGATTAGCGGGTGACATGAGACTGGCTAACCATCACGTCGAAACTCTAGTAACGGCTACCGCAGGCCACCCTAGGTCCCTTCTGTCGAAAGCCCTAATGTGCTTAGAAGAAAGGAACGATTCTGACGCCAAAAAATACTATTTACGAGCACTAAGTATGCAGGTCAAAAACAAATACTTGTTGTGGTTATTTGGTGGACAAGAGTTCGACAAAGTAGAAGCTATTGAAACTGCTAGTGCGGCTTTACAAATAACAGTAAAAGGTGATAACTCTGACGGCATTTCTAAATCTATATCATGGGCTGCTGTCCATACATTGTACCATTATATTGATAATGAATACGCGGCTTTCGTAGCTGCAAAGAATATGAGAAAAGCGTTTATGCTACCACGTGAATGGAAAAAGTTCTATCAGCGATGGGTTCAAGTCACTGGAGAAGAGGAAATATTTTGGATTCCAACTGTTATATCAAATTCTAATCCATTCCTAATCGCTGCTGCATTTTTCCTTTGTTTGAGGTGTTTCCATTTCACTGAGAGATTGCTGCAATGCGTAGAAAAAGGTTGCACTAAAAGAGGAGCCCACCATAATTTTGACGGTGAATTCGGCGCCGATGTGTGTTATATTCGTGTCGCTTCTCTGCTTCTAAGGCGAAGATACGAAGAGGCTTTAAAGGCAACGAAGATAGGAATCAGACGATTTGGTCCATGTGCGATTCTGTCACAGATGCAGTCCAGCTGTCTGGCGTGTATTCACGGATGGGATGGTGATTGTGAAACTTCATTTCTGGAAGCAGAACGGGCGGGGGCAGAGCAATGTCCAGTTTTACTCCTGCGAGCGGCGTTAGGAAGTTTCCAAAGTGATCTAGGAGCGGCTATGCAAAGAGCAGCGCGTTGCCACAAAATAGCGCCAGGAGGGCACTCGGCACTTCTTATTGGTCGCATATACGCTAAAATGGGAGACAGATACCGGGCAGAACGATGGGCCGCCGCTGCTGTTGACATCGAGCCTTTACTAGCAGACGGCTGGGCGTTTTTGGCCATTCTGGCGATGCAAGAAACAGCCATTGACAAGGCAGAGGCCATGATACGCACTGCATATCAGGCGGGTCCTATTAGCCCCGATATCAAGGAGGAGATGAATGATTTGGTTGCGAAACTTCGAATAGAAACATTGCCTAATGCTTTAGTGAAAGATTTGTGTTTTTGTGATTACTATTGACAGACTGAACTGGGGATTATTTCAAAATTGGGTATGTCATTACAGATCGTACTGTCTACAGTTTGCAGGAAAAGCAGCTACTCGCTCAAGTGCTCAAGATGATTTACTCACTAGGTACTCTGCTGTAGAGAGTATGATGATAACAAATTACTATAAGAATTCTTATCATACGGGTACGCAGATCATCAAATGCCAGTATTTCTGAATACACTCCATCTGTGTCATCTTTTACTGTTGACTGTACCATTAGGTAACAAACATTCGAATGACGTACCTTATTCATTACTTAGATCACTGACAATGTTGAATGTCAATAAAAATGTTTTAAATGTAATCTCAATTTATTTATTGACAGTTCTGCGTCTATCCAGGACTTCCAGATGAATCACAGAGGAATGTATGGGTTTACGTTGGGCTGGTTTTAATTTAACACATCCATTGCCGATCAGTGCTACGCGCTACGCTCGTAGCCGATAACATGGATTTTCCGCTTTGTAGCGAGAACTGTCTACGAACGGAAATCCCGACTAATCCCGACTAACTGGTCCTCGGAGCTGAATGTGTTAAATAATTTGTCAGTCATTTAGTCCAGTCACGTACCTACTACCTAGCTGACGTAGCGAAAGTATAAACCGCTGTCGATGTCACGGAAATAGAAAATGTAGCATGTCGCAGGGCTAAGAATAACTCGCTTGCACTCTTCATTTCAAACTAAACTTTGGGTTATCTACTACAGAAATTAGGTTATATTAACTAGATATCTACACCTGTGAAGCGTTATCATTTGAAGCCTGATAAGGGATATTTTGATGAGTAGGTAAACGTGTTTTCTCAGAATAAGTTTGCCGACGATATGTCGATACGCACCTTCGGATTTTAGTAATTGCGATAAGACAATTGTGTTTCATCTAGATAAATGTTGAATGGTTAATTCTGTGCGAGTTGCATCACTCTACAAGTCTACACTCGTTTGGTGGGCGCGCACGCAGCGACAGAACACAAACAAACCCGTGAGGTGGAACGACCGGGCTCTTTGTTATGAGACGACTTTCAAACATTATTTGACATGTGAAAGAATTTAATTTGTTTACAATGGCCGTCTCAGCGAACTGTTGGAAGTATCTTGTGTTAACCTTCAACGTACTATTCGCAGTGAGTATTATTCATGTTTATCACAGAAAAATAAGTAAATTTAGTTCCCGTTATACCTAGCTTGCTACGTAGCCATAACAACAGCTTGGCAAAACATTTGTTTATAGTCAAAACTAGTGATTTTAGTCTAACAGCGAACACTTTGAAAAGGTCAAGTGATTAATTGCGGGATTAAGTACTATGACACACTTTTCTTCAGTCATTACTTTGAAGAATTAGCTCGCTAAACTTATTGCTTTCAGTGAATTGAACCACATTAATTTAGGTATGATGCATTGCGAACTTTAGTGGCGCTAGTAGTCATAGTAAACAGGAATGAGTTTCGAAAAGTTTACTGTGACTGTTGACTTTTTAATTTGGCCGGATAAGGTTCACCAGTCACTAATTAGTTCCTCGTTCTGTCCACAGATGTCAGCAGTAGTATTGTTTGGAGTTAGCGGCTGGCTTTTATACCGACTCTTCATCTATCGGCACTTCATTGGCGTGAATGTGGAATATCCAGCAATATTGCTTTTGATGATGGCTATCATTACGTGCTCAATAGCTTGGATTGGATGGCGTACCGCGTCGTCAATGCATCAAATTCATGTCACCATTGTACGTACTTTCACACGGTTTCATGTACTTAGCACTTACTTATGTATCTATTTAACCAGTAACAAGCCGTAACAAAAGCGTTTACCTTGCCTTGAGTGAAGCTGAGCCGGCAGCAACAGGTTTGAAATAACACAGCGATGAACATGACACAGAAGAATTTGTTACTTGTTTATTGTCTATATATAATAACATTGGATAATACGAGCCTATATAGAGCTCAGTGTTCATTTAGGTAGGTACGTTTGCCATGTGTAGGTAGACAGAATTTTAAGTGCGTGTCTGTACATCGCTTTCGTCGTCCTCCTAGCGTTATCCCAGTACAGTTGCATCCTGAAGGATGCCCGGGGTCCGCTACCTAATCCCAAGATTTGGCGTAGGCACTAGTTTTTACGGAAGCGACTGCCATCCGACCAGACCTTATTGGAATTAGTCTATGTACATTTGATGCATGAATTTTAACTATACCCATGTACCTACCTACTCTAACATAATACTTTCACTTTAAAACGGAGCTTACGCTGTATGTATGTATGTATGTATGTTGTACAGCCAGCATCATGAATATGTATACATTCTAGCATTGTATTGCTTAGACAATATGGTCGAAAAGTGTATACATATATATATGATGCTGACTGTACCTAGAGGTGTTTCTGGTGGTAAGGAAAAAAGAGAATATAATCACTACGACTGTAAGGAAGGTTGTAGAATTCCTGAGGGGCTTTTCCTAAATTCGAAATCCAAACTTCGTATCGTGTCGTCTCTACTCATATAGTGTATAACACGAGAGTGAAAGGGATGGCACGATACGAAGATCGGATTTCGAAGTTCGAACGTTCGAAGTACAGAGCCAGAGGGGCTACCGCTAACCACAAACGAAGCTTTTCCTCTCTGTCTCACTTATATGCAAACTTGCAAGTGCGACAGAGAGGGAAAACTTCGTTTGCTGTTCGCGGTAGCGCCCCAGAGGGCCTACCGCAAACCGAAAACTAACTTCGAATATCTCCCTCTCTGCCGCACTTGCTAATTCGTGCGACAGAGAGGCAGATATTCGAACTTCGTTCGTTTTCGGTTCGCGATAGTTCAGGTTGCTAAATGTATTTTTTTTAATCTGCCAGGGACTGTAAGAACTCTTTCATTTCAGACTGGTGTCCTGATAATCCTGGTGGTAGTGATCGAGTTCGCGTGCTTCGTGTGGGCCATGGTCGTCTGGGACGGTGTAGATCTGGAAATCAAATCCAATATGGCGTCCTATCTCCAGGCGACCTTGGAGAGCAAGGAGACCGGCTCGTACGAGTCGTTGCGATGGGACAAGCTGCATAAAGATGTTAGTTGAAAGTCCATATATTTATAAAACCCCGTATTCATGAAAAAATAACAAACCTCTTCTAACTAAAATGTGTTTTGTCCCTTTCTCATAAACACAAATGTCAAAGTGACAGCTAAAGTCAAACGAATTCTAACGGCATTTTAGCTAAAGTATGGTAAACGTTTATGAATAAGAGGTTAATCTTAATTGCACAAAAGAAAACCTTATTGTACAAAAGGCGATCTTAATGCCATAAAGCATTCTCTACCAGTCAACCTCAAGGTGGAAAAATTGTGGGCGGTCCATTCAGTTTCCACATAGGTACCATAGCGTTTATTTATACCTATAGCTCTGTATTATACTGATTGAGCAAAAACGTAGAAAGAGGATTAGATAGAAGGAGGATTAGCGAATCACCAAGGGGACGGACTTATGATAGGCTGACTAAATTGAAATGTATCAGAAGACTGATATGGATGTAGCATAATTCTGACATCTCATAATTAGTCGTGCTTGCATTTCATATTTGCGTGAATAATTACGGTTCTCGTTGCCCATGAAGTAAGGATAAGACTGGAACTGGGAATACACGCATACAAAGATGTGCAAAAGAGATGTAAGCATAGACAACACTATACGTGGGAACGAGATACAATGTGTCATCTACTGTTCCTCATCGCATATTATTTGTCACTGGTCTGTGTCACCGAAATGTCATCAATGTATTTAAGCGCGATACACAGCACGAGCAGTATATACAGCACGAGTGATTATGAGATGTCAGAATTGTGCTAATGGATGTATCGGTCTACTGACAAACCTCAGTTAATTGTGTGACGTATAAATTTATTTGTTTAAATCTAAACCTTGACAAGTTGCAATACGGTCGTAAATGATGTCTACCATATGTGGCTTCGTATAAAATATTGGTTTAAAACTTTAAAATGTCCAGACCGATACGTATTTAATGAAACCCATCCCCTTTCATTTCAGATGCAGTGTTGCGGAGTGACTGGCCCAGGTGACTTTGTCCACACCAACGCCATCCCTGTGTCCTGCACTGGTCAAGGGGTACTGGACACTCTAAACAAGCCCTACGTGTCAGACCACAGCGCGATATTCCAGCGAGGCTGCGGGAATCCACTGCATGATTACGCGAGGCAGCAGTTGATGCTCGTGGCCATGACAGCGCTCATGGCGTCTGTATTACAGGTCAGTGGATATAAGTAGTATATTCAGGGTACATATATAGAATGTAGTGGACGAGCCCTAAAGTGTCAGACCAGAGTGTGATATTCCAGCGAGGCTGCGGGAATCCACTGCATGATTACGCGAGGCAGCAGTTGATGCTCGTGGCCATGACAGCGCTCATAGCGTCTGTATTACAGGTCAGTGGATATAAGTAGTATATTCAGGGTACGTATATAGAATGTAGTGGACGAGCCCTAAGTGTCAGACCAGAGTGTGATATTCCAGCGAGGCTGCGGGAATCCACTGCATGATTACGCGAGGCAGCAGTTGATGCTGGTGGCCATGACAGCGCTCATGGCGTCTGTATTACAGGTCAGTGGATATAAGTAGTATATTCAGGGTACGTATATAGAATGTAGTGGACGAGCCCTAAGTGTCAGACCAGAGTGTGATATTCCAGCGAGGCTGCGGGAATCCACTGCATGATTACGCGAGGCAGCAGTTGATGCTGGTGGCCATGACAGCGCTCATAGCGTCTGTATTACAGGTCAGTGGATATAAGTAGTATATTCAGGGTACATATATAGAATGTAGTGGACGAGCCCTGTCAGACCAGAGTGTGATATTCCAGCGAGGCTGCGGGAATCCACTGCATGATTACGCGAGGCAGCAGTTGATGCTCGTTGCTTTGACAGCGCTCATGGCATCTGTATTACAGGTCAGTGGATGAAAGTAGTATATTCAGGGTACATATAAGTATGGAATGTAGTGGACGAGCCCTAAGTGTCAGACCACAGTGTGATATTCCAGCGAGGCTGCGGGAATCCACTGCGTGATTACACGAGGCAGCAGTTGATGCTCATTTCCATGACAGTGCTCATGGCGTCTGTATTACAGGACAGCGGATATAAGTAGTGTACTTATTAAATTATTCAGAGTATAGGGTATAGTTCGACAAACCCTAAGTGTCAGACCAGAGCGCGAAATTTAACCCATGACATGATTACGCGATTAAATTAATGCTGGTTGCTATGACACTGCTGGTGGTGCCTATACTACAGAAGAGTGGACATAAATCCACCCACGACCACTTTAGTTTAGTTGGTAGTGACCGTGCTTACGAAGCTGGTGGTCCCGGTTCGGATCCCGGTGTGGACTTTTATTTGTTTGTGTGAATATGAATATTTTTTCCTGTTGGATATTTTCTATGTATTTGGATACCTATTTATCTATATAGTAGTATTTATCTATGTAAGTATGGTCGTCGCTATCACGTCGTTTGGTGGCGTCTATCGTCCAAGTACTTAGTCTATGTTAGCGTTCGTTAAGCCGAGTTGGAGGTCTGAAGTAACCTTTTACTGTTTGTATGAAAAGCAGTAGCTTTCGTTAAACTAGTTCCTACGCCAATGAGTACGTCAAATGATTTAGTTAGCACTTCAAGTCCAACTGTTGAGTAAGGCCAATGACACACCTATCTAATAAACTCCAATTAACATTGCAACACGCCACTTAGCAGGGGCTTTTAAAACTCACCGCAGGACACTAAAAACCTAGCATCGCGATCGTAACATCTATATTTAAAACTCAGTCGGCGGTTAACTAAGTGAAAAATATACGACACAGTACTTGGAAGAACTAGGTTGTCTTATCGATATAGCTATATAACCGTTGGTTGGGAAAATGAAGTTGTAACTTTACTGTTATTGAACCTCTTTTTATGCCTTATCATTATCAATCAGCCTATTTTAGTCCTTTATTAAACATGGCCAGGCACGTATCCAGAGGGGGGGATAGTTGTGATTTATCCCCCCCCCCCCCCCGAAAACGTTTTTAGCCGTCTGTTTATTTATTCGCTTGCGTGTTTTTTCAATAAGTAGGTAATTAAAAATATAGATGTTTCAATGTTTGTCCCCCCCCCCCGAACCAAAAGTCTGGATACGTGTCTGAACATGGCCTCTCCAATCCAATTATCTACTTGAAATTGGGTCATGCAATACAGGACGACTAGCAATCACGGGATTGAAAACTGGTATTACACCTCAATCCCGGCATTTCGGTATTTCGGAATCCCGGGATTTTTAACCTGAGAATACGAGTAAGTGACAATTTACTCTCACACTCTTAACTATCTATGTCGTATATAAGTAGATAAATAATGTAGGACAGAGAATAACAAATAATAACGAAATAATTATAAACACTCAACTCTGTTGTTGTTGCCTTTTTATACGTTTTACGAATACATTAAATTTTAATGCAAAATCTTCAATACCGGTATTTCGATATTTCGGTATTGGTATGTTTCAATCCCGGTATTGTACCATAAAAATCGGTCCGAGATCGCGATATTTCCACATGCGGCCACTATTATTGGATGTTGAATGATCCACAAATGTTGCCACAGTATGGCCAGTTATTATCGATCTGTTGGTATTGATATTATTTAAGGCCTTACTAGACTTACCGATCTTTCGGCGCAATTTATCTGGTACTCCTAGGAGCTTGCCGAGAACATCGAAAATCGGAATAAGTAGTGTTTCTCTCAATCTAATATGCTATGAATTGGTCAAATATTAAAATGATTTGTAAATATTATCATTTACTCCTATTTAAAGGACTAAGCTTCATTTTTAAATAGGTACCACTTGGGTCCCGCTTAACGAACTTTCATCCAATGTTACTGTTGTAATTATTAGTAGGCTTCATATGTATTAACTCTGCACCACCTGCTATGAATCGTTTTGATTAGATTTCCGCTACCCTAAGGTTGTCTGGAAGAAATCGCTCTTTAGCGATAAGACCGCCTGTTGTTTGCCTCTTCTCATTGTGTTTTTGTACTGTACTGTATCCTTTGATTGAGGTGTGCAATAAAGAGTATTTGTATTGTATTGTATTCATATCTCATAGATTACAACATTGGAATAAGTTTGGTAGCAGGTTACAACGTTATGCTTTTCGATATATACCGTCACTATTTATTTTTTTCTACTCCTGGCAACCTCTTATCTGTCAGTTTACTTCGCTTAATTGTGAACTTTAATTTAAGTAATAAAATGTGTTAATTGTTCTTTTCTAAGAAACAGAATATTTTGGCTAATATATGTTTGACTAACGCTTATGAATACGGCCATTAATCTATTGACTGAAATGACTTAACCCCTTATTCATAAGCGTCTATTTTTTTATTTTTTTTTGTTATTTATTAAACCTATATTAGTTAACTAGCCGCTAAAGTTCGTTTGTCCTTATCTGTTATTTTGACACTTGTGTTTGTTAGACAGTAACAACAGCCATTTTAGTTAGCAGACGTTTGTTAAGTTTTATGAATAAGAAGGTTATTTACAGGCTACGGGGTTGTTGAAAGGTTTAAGTGTGGCCTTGACTTGATTTTCTAAGGGCAAACAAAGGTCATGCGACCTTGGACTTATACCCACTTACAACTGGGACATTAAACTAAATTATATGTACAACGTGAATATTGAACAAAAATAAGTGTGAGTCATATTAGTGGGCCATTTGAGCGAGTCGAGACTGACCGTAAAAGTAAATAAGGATATTAAAGTACCTATTCGTTGTAAGAATATCTTCTATTTCATACTAGCTTACACTACTAAAACTCGTTATCGCCTTTTTTGTTTTTATCGTATGGCAATTTTGTTGCCAGTTTTTGTTCCGGTTAGAATCACCCAGGGGTCACGCGTAAGGTAACGATGGGTACTATCTACGGACGTGGTGCAATATCGCATCCTTATCGACTTAAAAATAGGTTTAACTTTTAGTAATGATTGCAAAGTATGTGACAAGTACCTACCAATACCATCTCAGTCCAATCCCAATCTAAAATCAATAAGTAGGTACACAGTTCACATGGTTGTTTCAACGTTTGTCACCCCCCCTCCCCCCCGAACTAAAAGTCTGGATACGTGCCTGATTGAGTAGTACTAAATGGTACACTGGTATTAATCCTTTGAAAACATTATCGCTAATTATTAGTTCATTTATAGTTTTTATTTATATCCATTTTATCGGTTTACTCTTATCGAGGTCATGCAGGAGTATTTTATTTACGTTTGATAATTCAGAAGGTAACTCTTACAACCATATACTACCGCGAACTGCAAAAGAAGTTTTCCCTCTCTGTCCAATTTGCACGTTCGTATGTAATTGCGACAGAGAGGCAAAACTTCGTATACGGTTCGCAGTAGGCCTTCAGATCCTAGTAAATTATATAGCCGTACTTAGAATGTCAATGTGACATTTGCTGTGGTGAAAAATCCCAGTACCATTCAATTCTTATGAATCTTTAGACCTTTGCTTAACATAATAGCGCCATCTATGAATATAACATTAAAAAAAACTCCTAACAGATGGTGCCAAGGTCTAAGTGTTATAGGAAATGAATGGTACAAAGATCTCTCCATTATTGAAACTAGAATAAAAATACATTAGGCTCATTATTGTAAAGGTACGCCACGAGGTATATGTTGCGGGGAAATGCTCAAAACTGAATTTTGACCAAACCCCTAAGGGATAATGATCAAATCACGCAGATTGAGAAAATGGCGTCCCCATTGCATAATTTCCCTAAAAAAATCCAGTCATTTGATAAAATCCCGGACGTGGTTTAGAGAAATGATAAAATCGCCCAAAAAGGTCAACCCGGTTTGTCATTTCAATAGACAAGGTTATTGATTTAGCAAAATCTCTAAACCACATCAGTGAGATGACGAAATCAGCTTGCTAGGTACTTAATCAACATAAATATCTGTTCTATATTTGAATTAATAATAATTATAGAAAAAAAACGGGCGCTTCGGCAGCCGCTACAGCTCGCTTCGCTCGCTCGTCTCGCGCGATGTATGGTCGGAGTTCTACCTAACACTCCTCCTTGCTTTGTTCGTCATCGTACCTACACCAACCTGCCTTAGATTTCCCTAGAAATATCCAGTGCTTTTATAAAATCCCTGGGTCGATTAACCTAACGAGTTCATTTCGTCATTTCAGTGACGTGGTTTAGGGATTTTGTCAAATCACTCAACAAGTTTAGTGAAATGACACATCCAGTTGACTTTTTGGGCGATTTTATCATTTCTCACAGCCGCATCAGGGATTTGATCAAAACATTGGATTATGTTAGGGAAATGATCAGAGCTCGGAATAGGTAGTGCCTATTTACCTAAACTTCGCGGGAGGACGTAACTAAGAGTGGTTACAACCACCAAAAATAATTACTTCTTTTTATTGAATGTGGGGTTTACTGTATTATTCTAGAGGCTTAATACATTTCTATTTACTTATAAATCTTGCTATATTGCATATTATTTGTTTAATTACCTTTAAATAACAATCAGTCATTAAAAATATAATATGGATCAAATTGAATCAAAATGATTTCGAAATTTTATACTTTTTAGTTGACTTAAGACAGATTTATACTCCTTTCTTCCATGACGGGGGACCTGTGTCCAGCATTAGGGCGTAGGTATATAGATTGGTGATGAGACAACTACAAACAACTAAAAACTATCAAATTTCGGAATCCTTTTGATTCAATTTGATCCATATTATATTTTTAATGACTGATTGTTATTTCAAGGTAATGAAACAAATAATATGCAATATAACAAGATTTATAAGTAAAGCCAAATGTATTAAGCCTCTAGAATAATACAGTAAATCCCGGGAAATCCCGCATTCATTAAAAAGAGATAATTATTTTTGGTGCTTGTAACCACTCTTAGTTACGTCCTCCCGCGAAGTTTAGGTAAATAGGCACTACCTATTCCGAGCTCTGGAAATGATGAAACTGCAACGTATAGACATTGGCATTCCATATAATTTACTAGTCTATGGAACAGCCAACCTACGGAGTGTTATGCTAGTGCAGTTCTGTTATGTCACCGTAGAAAGCGAAATGAAACGAATCGAATTTTCCAATTGAATCTTTGTTATGCCTCGTTTTGGTTTTTTAGAAACTCTAAATTTGACTTGTTTTCGTAATGAAAATCCATACGATACTATGCTCTATGCTATACAGGGCGTCCCACGGCTATGCCACATGGAGGGAAAGTACCTTGAATATTGTAGATGGAACATTTTACTGAAAGAAGACGTTATTTGAATTTAAAAAACAATTTAAACTGCATTCACAGATATTTAAATAATTTTGTGGTTGAACCGGGAATCGAACCCTTTACACGTAATCAATTGATAAATTTTGTATTAAAAATGTTAAAAATCATGGTCTTCCTTTTATTTCTGATACTATGTTATTTAGCAAAAAATAATCCATATGATGAAGCCTTTCAATTGGTATGATAAAGCTACAGGGTAATTATTTTTCTTGTGTAACGGGTTCGATTCCCGGTTCACGGTTTAATTATTATTTAAATATCTGTGAATGCAGTTTAAATTGTTTTTAAAATTAAAATAATGTCTTCTTTCAGTAAAATGTTCCATCTACAATATTCAAGGTACTTTCCCTCCATGTGGCATAGCCGTGGGACACCCTGTATATTACTACATAATATTATAAATGCGAAAGTGTGTCAGTCTGTCTGTTATCTTTTCACGCTTAAACCGCTTAACGGATTAAGATGAAATTTGACATGGGGATAGTTTGAGTCCCGAGCAAGGACATAGGATAATTTTAATCCCGGAAATCATTCTTTAACGGGGTGGAAGTCTGTATGGAAGAGCGATGACCAGGTAAGCACCTGATATAAAAAAATGCGGTTATATTCTATCGCGATGAACAAGTTTTACGTAGACGAAGTCACGGACAAAAGCTGGTAAAGCTATATTTGGTGCCGATGACCTGCTTATTAGATATTTCCTTTACCTCGCAAGGAATATAGATATAGGTATCTACCTATTACTTTTGAGCGTGTCAGTTGCAGTGTCAGGATATTCAAGAGAAATAGGGTTGACTCAGATATTTTTGATCATCTTGCCTTTAGTATCATTTACATGCAGGCCTCTTTTATCATTGCTATAGCGTCAATGTCAAAATATTGTTTTTGGAGCCTTAAGTAGGTGCTCAGTAATTTAGTAATCAACATTTTATTGATTACAACATTTAAAACTGTTGTATCATAAGGTCCCTCAAGCTTTTTTAACAATTTATCAATTTTCAACCTCGGCTGACCTCAAACAGCGAAAATAAAAAGTACTGTTGATACGAGCATATCGGATTTCAAACAATAGTGTATGCGATAAGCCAGTGTTGTCGCGCTATTCAATAGTCGCTCGTTATCGATGTAAAACAAGCGTTCAGTTCAAGTTAAGTACAAACCATTGTTTGATCTTTCATGAAGATGTAGTCTAATCAGAATAATCATCATTATATAAGCTTAGTTTTTCTGATGTTGAAACAGAAAGTTGGGTTTTATACTTGGGAAAACTGTTTCCTAGTGGTGTCACCACTATAAGTACATCGTTTTTTTTTTCAAATTAGAAAAATCGTGCTATTGTCGTCATGTGATTTCAAAGAACACAATCTTTTGAAACGGGGAAATATGCGGCGTGATATCTTTGAGACGTGATAAGCTATACTGAAATAAGTGAAAATAGTACAATATTATCCTCTGATGTCTTAGGGAAACGAAGAAAAATTACTGTTAAAATCCTAATCTTAAATAACGGGGTATAAACATAGTTAGTTACATTTATTATACTGAGCTGGATCGTGTTGTATCAATCATTATTTCCCGTGCATGAGAGTTAGATTTATTATACTGAGCTCTGGATCGTATTGTTCTTTCCGTGCATGAACTCTAATTATTCATTCGAATTCGGTTCAATTTATTCTATTCTATTCTATTCGATGACATTTATTGGGTAGCCTAATGTTTTTGTATGGTTTAGTCAAGTATCTATTAATTAAATATATCTTAGTTATCATAACACAAGCCAAATGAGATTATTATGGGGCTATTAGATTTGTGTGAAATCTTCTCCTAAAAATTATTTTACACTCTCCATAATGAGAAACTGCAAGTAAACTTAAAAATTTAGATATGCATCCGCAAAAATGCTGATTAATATAACCTGTAAAAATTAAAGAGCGCGAGCTCGCCGATAAACTGTTCTGTCAGTGTGGCGAGTAGATTTGAAATTGTTTGTTATGTGGTTTTTATAAACTAAATTGAAAATAAAGATCCAATTTCAGGAAGACGGAATTTGATTACGTGGCATTTGGAAAACATTCCGACACCAAAACATTCCGTGACGTCGCGCCCAGCGATTAGCGGTTATCAAATTACGAGTGGCAGCAAATCGATCGCCGCGCCTGTGACCACCCCAATTAATTTCGGCGTGACGTTCATTTGTTAAACCCGTTATTCGTAGTGCTGTGCTGACCCATCTTTTAGATGTCTTCACAGATACGTTCACAGTTTCTTTTCTGTAGTCGATCACTGAGGATCGCGAACGCGCGCAATTGCCCCCTATGCAGTTCGGTTCCTCGTCTGATGGAGAGCACGGGAAAGGCTGCATTTTGTAGCCTTCCTGGCTGCATCGGTCCAGTGCACTGGTATTATTGCTTTGGCGCCATTGCCTTTCACAGATGCGAGAAATACTTGTTTCTCTAGATCATCCTAACTAGGTGAATGCGTAAAGATGGTCACAGTACTCAAGCCCATACATATAGGTTCATACTCATGTGGTTTGGACTACCCTCTCCTCAATTTTCCGATAAAATTCTATGTCTTGCATGGGAACATTTGGATAAGAACTCTATTGTTATTGCAAAAATGATGTGTCGAATGTATCGATATGTCGATATAAACGCTCCCATTCCTAAACTTCGTTAACATTTCACCGTTAGTACTTTACAAGCATGACCCAAAAACTGAAACACAGCAAACACGTCCTTTTGTGTGGTGAGCATAAATCCCCAGAGCTTACTGCCGCGGCAAAACAGAACTACATTAGGGGGAATTGAAAAATTAGGTTACCTACTTGAAAAATTTTCACTTGTACCTGCGTGTTGTTAGGCGTAATTTACATAAACAATGCCTTATAGTTTGGTGTCACTGTATTTTATTAATATTTGTAAGTCAATCTTCACCCGAGGCGATACGGTAAAACCATTAAAATGAACGCCCCTCTTCTAGTAGACATTGTTTTAATGTGTGACTTTCTGTATATTGCCCATATATGCTGACGTCAGATGTGAGCGGGAACACTGGAGGAGTGTTCAGTTTAAGTTTGGTTTTCCTCTAAGTCAATTTCCAATCTCTTGAGTGGTACTACCTAAGTATGTAGCTATCTGGGTATCCGATGACATTATAAATAGTAAAATACCACTGTATTAAACTTTAGCAATTTATCACATACAACACAATCAGACTACTAAAAGTTTGGAATGGCGACCACTTGTTAAGATAACAGCTATGGGTTCGTATTTGATGACCTCTCGCTCTTACACTCAAGCACTCTGACTTTTGAGCACTCACGTCATTTGGTTCGCGTTCGGCCCATGATCAAATAAATACTGCATCTATCAGTTATCAAGTCAGCCAAGTAGTTGTTTCGCTCAGAATTCCTACTTAAGCTACCCATATCATCTGTAAGGTAATCGCCCTTACATTCTGGTATCTACTGATCAGGTAGGCTAGCACAACTTGGTGCCAAGTCGTATCCGTATCTCACACGACTCAGCGATTCCTGTCTCACTCGAACTGTCCGAATTAGCAAGAGGAGCGTAGATTTTTCTCTACTCACGTCGCGTCGCAGCGGCAGTTGTGCTAGCCCCGCTGATGTTGTGCGTAAGCCGACTTTATGACAATTGTTCAAGCTATAGGCAGCCTAATCTAATTATTACTAAAAATAATGGACCCCTGTCATCTTCCCACAATGATAGATTTCTTAATTCATTTCCACAAGTGGAGTACTCATTATGATTTAAAAACTACTTAAATATCTAGTGAGTGTTTACATTACTCACCACCAGTTTAATGTAATTAACTGAACTTCATTTGTACCTTACCTAAGTAATTAATTAACACACAGACTGTTACTTAACACGTGTATGATAATATGTTACCTATTGCGAATAACTGGCCAAAAATAGGTATGACTAACATATAATGCTCAGGCTGTGCAAGTTAATATTATTGCGATATAAGATATGAACCAGTTTAACCGTTACCTCATCTCGTGTCCTGTTTTATAATGCAATCGTATTTCAGATTCTTATTTAAATAGGTATTTGACACATGTTAAAATTTATATCATAGTGTGGTTTATATATATAAAAACCACCAAATTATTACAATGGTAATAGTAGTAAATTAGATACTAGATAGTGAATTCGCAAAAATGTTGTCTTTTTTGATAGTCCAAATTGAAATTTACCTGTTTAATTCTCCTGTCTCATTAAAAAATATATTTTATGGCACTATGTCATTACTATGTTATTAAAAGTAATATTTCACGACGAAAATCGCAAATGCTCATTTTTCCATACAACGGCATTACGAGGCTATCGCGTATGAATTCGCCGCTAGAGGCGCTAGTGTAGCCTGAGGTCTCCGAAATGTCAAATGTCACTCTTTGTGATTGCGCTACGCGGGTTAATATCTAATTGGAACCATATGGTGACTATTTTGCAATACCTGAGCTTCATTATGGTAAATATGAGTTACGGGTCAATGACTGTCAGTACTTTGAGACAGTTTTGTCTTTCGGAAACTTATTTCCTCCTTTTTTTTTCGAACAACAGCTGGACCTTACTCGACAGTGGCGCCAACTGGTGAGCACAAAAACGATAGCCCTAATTGTGACGTCACATTACGCTACCTATCAGTATGGAGCGATTTCAGTGCTCGTCAGCTATGCTGTAATTACATCTCGTTTTCGTCTTTTGTGTTGCTCTAATTGTAGTTGGTCCCATACAAATATTTGATGGTCTCTAGAAACTGGTTTGAAGTACACCTTAAAAACTTTTATTCAAATAGTCAATTATAAAGTAGAAGTGGCACGCGAATGAGTGATTATTTACCCGTTTAAATTCTGAGATGTGTTGCTGGGTTTTGAGTAGATACAAATACAAGGCAGGTCAGGTTATCAAACCGTAGATAAAAGGTTCCGAAAAACAAACTTTCGATAGACTTTGTAAAGCCGCGAATTCTGCGAAATGTTTACGTCTTGTTCTAAGAGTGACCTACACGTCACAAAGACGGCGGAATAAGGGACCTTATCAGTTAAAACTAGCGGTCTGTTAGCTGTAGACCTCGTGAATGTTGTTTTTTTTAATTTCTTCTGAACAAACAGGTTTCTGAAAATTTCCAAATGACGCTTCAACAAAAAAAAAATCGAACCTGTGCACTAATTTTCACGAGAATCGGTTGTGAGAAATGCAACCTGTAGAGGAGGACAAATATTTTTTTTTAATTTCCAAAAACTGACTATAAAAAAAAATATCGAACCTGCTCACAAAGAGAGATTTACGAGAATCGATCGAGAAATGCGACCTATGGAGGAGAACAAACGGAAATCCGTACAATATGAAAGCATTTCTGTAGAAGCTGGAGCAAAAATGTCAAATACATATACTTAGGCCCTCTTCGGACACCTATCTTAACATTTTCTCTCCGCTATCTATAAGAGTATTGCGGTCAAATCTAATGGCACACATTTTACTTGAATTTTTTTTTTGGGTTTTACCACAAATTATTATGTCTGGTTAAATTATACTATACACAATAAAATAAAATAAATGGCTCCTTTACTATCTAAAGCTTGATTAAAAGCTTCATATCCCTTAATCAGTTTATTGGATGTATACTTTTGTCATTATTTGAGTTCAAGAGTAGATTATATGACAACGGTCTAAAATAAGCCATATTACCACGAGACGATTATTTTCCCGAACGAAGTGAGGGAAAATTGTTCGAGTGGTAATATGGCTTTTAGACCAGACTTATATACTCTACTTTTTACTTCGATTGCGAGAAACACATTACAATGAGTATATGGCGGCAACTTTTTTTTGATCTGTTTTGACTCAGATACATAATAGTTGAAATAGGGACGAAATAAGAGCTAATGTTTTTAATAGTTAAATTAGTTGAACAAAATATGTACTATAAAGAACCCAACGTTCCAATTGACTGTCAATGTGTTTTCTGATTGGTGGATTCAATATGGTGAAGTATTTTGATTGGTCAAATCAGAATGTTTTGTAAATCATAAATATGTATTCATATTTTCCCTAGGGGCTAAATGTACTACTTTACCCCGCTTGATAAGCCTATATGACACACTTTTCGAGCATGAGAAGTGAAAAAGATTTTAAAATGTATAAATCCTCTTAAAGCGTGGACATCCTATCAGTTTTTAATACAAAGAAAAATTGAACCGTGACCCCGCACGCAAAAAACAATTTAATTTAAAATTATTCGACTCGTGAAAAAGGTTACATCAGTTTGTTATATTTGCTTTCTTTTGTCAGCTGCGACTCTGGGCGACAAATTGATAGGTTTATAGAAGCGCATAACTAGTGTGTTTATCGACAACTCAATAAGTCTTTATTCTGTGACATTACCATGAGTTTACATGAACGTACTCGCTAGCGACTACGTAAAAATTTGTATGGGCAAAATTACAGCGCCTCTGGCGGTTACGCAATAGAACTAAGAATCAGGTCCTTTACCATGTCCGTACTCGCTAGCGCCTGCGTAAACGATTTAGTATGCCAATTCTTAGTTTTATTGCTTAACCACCAGAGACGCTGTACTTTTGCCCATACTAATTTTTACGTAATCGCTAGCGAATACGGTCATGTAAACTCATGTTAAAGGCACAGCATACTGAATCGTTCACGCAGTCGCTAGCGAGTATGGTCATGCAAACTCATGGTAAAGGCACTGCACAGAGTTGAACTTAATGATTCATAGTCATCTAGAATGTCGGACCAATCATCGAATTAGACGATACGGTTCTCAGAATTGATGGACGAGGCACATTAGCATGGCATGTTCATACGTTTAACATATATGAATGGTGGGTTTGTTGCCATTTTGGCTTTACCAATGTGAAAATTTTTAGCCTAATTATTACCTTACCTAATTATTTAAGTATTTTTTATAGACGATCGCGGCTGGAACTTGCAACGATAGAGCGCGAGCAATGCCAATGCCACACATATATCGTCCATATTCGTCCCGGTACCGCCGCATACCGGGTAGAGTCAGTCCGACCCACGTTGTCGAGTTTCTTGCTGGACTCTTTTCGGCTAGGCTACGTTTAGTGAACCAGCGACAAAACTCCACTGAATTCGAATCTTGTTTGTTTTCATAAATGTAGCCGAAAATAGATAAAACTTTTTAAATAACACAAAGAAGATGATAAATGTAATTATTTACATTAGTAAATAATATAATATGCAATTATAACGTATAAAATGTGACGAAGTTGCGTTAAGTTTCCAGAACCAATTTTAATTTTAAAAGTTTTACTTGAACGCACCAAAGAATGACTACTAAAGGCCGTATTTGTGGTAGTCTGTGGCACCCAACTCTACTTTTTCATTAAAGTAGGGTAAGGAGTGTGTTTTTGGACAGTAGAGAAGGTAGACTTTTCACAGGCTAAAGTAATGTATGAATTTATATTAGAGTTCGTGATTGCTTAAAAAAGTATAGGAGTAGAATAAATATTTTAAGAGGTGACGGATGATCGGAGAAATTGTTATTATGAACGTCACGTCCCGAATGGAACTCATTGATTATTCAGAGGCGGCATTTCTCTATTTATAGCCTGAGGGCCTACTTTGAACTACGAAATCCGAACTACGTATCGTGCCATCCCTTTCAGTCTCGTATTATACACCATATGAGTGAAAGGGACGACACGATACGAAGTTCGGGTTTCGATGTTCGGAGTAGGCCCTCTGTCGCGCCTGTCATACTGGATTGATCACGATGTCATGCACGTCGTCGATTCTTTGGCGGTAAACAAACTGTTGGTATCTATTATATAATTAATCGTTTGCCTGCGTTTTAACTTCCGTACCTACTTATACAATTCAATTCAATTCATTTATTGCAATAATCATGTTCATTTTACAGTGGATGTTAAGATGCTATAATAAGTAGGTACATGATACCCTGCTAGGGCACGGCAATTCATTACTTACATTCTAAAATTAGGTATTTTCTAGATATAATATTACGGTAACAAATAAAATCTCTATTATATATATAAAATTTTAACGTAGGAATTTTATATAGAAAATAAAAGTAACCTAATGATTGAATGTAATTGATAATTTATACTAATAATTATTATAATTGATTGTAAATTTTATTCTTACAGTTCATCATTTAAATGTTCATTTACTGTATAATAGCATTTTGAAATTAATAATTTTTTGATTGTTTTTAAAAACGTTTTATCACATTCTTCCTGTTTTATTGTCTGTGGTAAGTTATTATAAATTTTTAGGGCCATTACGTAGGTACTATTTGAATGTATTTTGAGCCTTGATGCTGGTAGAACTTGATACTATTCTGTGGCTTCCGTATCAATCCCCACTCTCAATTTCATCCCCTTGGGGATGGCATTTGCCATAAAATGTAAGTTATGTTTCGATCGTTATGCTAAAAATCTATATCCGTTCAGCGTTTTTTAGGGGTTAAACATCAAAGGTTCTGTATCAGTATCTAATCTAAACACAAACATTTATTCACATTTCTAATATCACCATGGAAGTAATATAAAATTTCAAGCTTACATGGTCATTTATATTAGAATTACGATTTGAAACGGGATATTTACCATGTATATTTGTCTAAAACTCGCAGCACGTCAGTTAATCCTTAATAATGGTGCTTGCAACAGTGCCGAAATATCGGGAACTCAAAAATACAAATATTACCATGGAAGTAGATTTCGAAGAGCTATAGTTAAATTGGTACACAATGAAATTACGAAACTGAACATACGAGACGAGGCTGCTATTAAGAACTTGATTTTTTAATGGTTTGTAGGTCGGAGGTATGTGGCAAAAGCGTGAAGAGCGGTTAAAATGTTAGGTTAAAGATATTTATTTACTCAAAAGAAATAACATTTCACTGAATGAGTTTTTTAACATAAAACAAATTAGTGACTATTCGGGAGCGTTCAATTACTTAATGGTTATTTTAACATTCCTTCACTTATACAAACGCCTTAAGGGAGGCGTACAGCGACATCTACCAGAAGACTCAGGCTTCATTAACGGCACTAACGCCTCAAATCATGTTGAAAATCGTCAGTTACGATGCGCCATCCCATACTAAATTAATTTTGTATTAAGCAATACCGCTGCTAATCTGGACCGAGTGACGGTTGCACCTATAGCTCAGTTGGCTAGAGCGACTGGCCGCGAATGCCGGGAGGTCGCAGGTTCAAATCCTGCTCGGTGCCTAAATTTTTCAATTTTTCCTTTATTTCTAAATTTGTAGTTTACGTTAGCAGCGGTACTGCTTAATACAAAATTAGTTATTTTAACTTATATAATCGTATTCGTGTGTGTACAATACACACTAAGAATTACAATAGTAGTTTATGCAATCGTTATATAATGTATATCTTTTTTAGTCGAGAACCGCGATTAGATCACGAGGCTTGCCGAGTGGTCTAAGTAAGGTTCGAGATTTAAAAAGCTAATTATATAACTATCGTATACACTATTTTTTCTACGAGTCAACGGAAATTAATTAAACAAACCGAAATAAATAAACAGACTAGTCTTGCGAAAATGAAGTTTAGGCACATGGGTCGGACGCTCGTTGATGTCTTCTGTTCTATGCCGCGGCGTCATGTGATTGGTCAATTTCATAAGAGTACTGTAATGGCGACACGTGATTAGCCAATTTTATAAGAGTACAGTAAAAGGCGACACGTGATTGGTCTATTTCATAAGAGTTTTGAAGGGAACCAATAGAGTGATATGTGATTTTAGTCTACGATATCTTAATTCAAACATTGAAATCGACGAATAGAAAAAGTTATATTACTTACATACTAAAACACATCAAATGTGACCATGATAAATTGATAATAGAACAATTATATTCAATTTATTTTATAAATTTTGATTATTTTTGTTAGCCATCGTATATTAACCATGCAACTACCAAAGGACAAATTTATTCAGAATCAGAATCAGAAAAATGTTTATTGTAGACATATTATGTAGGCTGATTAATACAGAGTTGCTAAAATACAATTATAAATATTATAGGAGTCGTGAATCTTTGGCTGTAAAACAAAAGTATACAATAAAATAGGTAGATCAGGCGTGAAACCGCGAGATCGCCTTCCGTTTCGTTTCGGCATGGCTGATCGCAGTGATCGCGCATAGAAACCGCGAGGTCGTATGGGTGAGGTCACCGCGGCTTTGAGTAACGTCTTTATGATCTAAAGACTACTTATAGTCCTTGTAGACATACCCCCTTATTCATAAACGTCTATCAAACCTATATTAGTTAACTAGCCGCTAAAGTTCGTTTGTCCTTATCTGTCACTTTGACATATGTGTTTGTGAGACAGTGACAACAGACATTTTAGTTAGCAGAGGTTTGTTAAGTTTTATGAATACGAGGGATAGAAACTATGCTTATAGATAACTAGAAACGGACAAACGGACTATTTGTAGAAGTCTGGAATACATCAGAAATTTGAATTTAGACTCGTGAGTCATGGTATACCGTTTAGTAAAATATAGTTACGTCAGAAATTATCATATGTAAAATATAGTTACATCAGAAATTGTCAAATGTATGTTCAAATGCTCTTTATTGTTGTATGTTGATTTCTGAACATATGAAACTAACAGGAGTTAATAATTTATTTAACTAGCAAGATAATTATATTTAACTAGTCAGAATTAAAGAAATATGTTATATGTAACAAGTACAGTTCGCAACAGTTGCACAGCTTTGTGTTAGCATAGATTTGGTATTAAGTAGTTGGTCCATCACTATTCACTCATCTCACCATACCTCGTCTCAGTCAAACCAGCAGGGGCGTATTTACCCTAGGGCCATCAGGGCCATGGCCCGGGGCGTCAATCCGCCAGAGCAGCGTAACCGCCTAGTCGCCCCCGACCGGCAGCTGCAACGTGTGTTTTTATTACAGAATCCTTAGAATTTAATTTCAAGTTTTCTTTTAATTTTCAAACTTTATTGCATTTTTTGAAAAAAAACACTATAAAAGCCTCTGCGGTACCGGGGTTGTCAGCCTCGTTTCTCTAGATGGCCTCGTTAATACTCGGCCATCTATAACTACTCGGCCGGCAATCCCCTATTTCGCGGCCTCTTCAGTAATGTACTATCATACAATAAAAATGTTGACTATTAAAAAAAAATTGCATTATTTTTCTTGGTTTATGGGGCGGCGAACCTTATTGGCCCGGGGCGCCAATTTTAAAAAATACGCTTCTGCAATCCAGTAGGTACACGTCCGGTCTTTTACTACTTACATATTACGACTCGTCAGTGTCATTAATATCGGGTTCAAGTACACCTCAGATTCGGTTGAAGCCACTCAACCTATTTCCAGTGTTTAAACCGCCTGCCCGTGTGGTTGTTTCGGAGGTTTCCTCTGAATTTTCCCCAGGCTACTCTCCAACCGCGCACTCCTACCGCTTTATTGGGCCCGGACTATAAAGCCACAGTCAGGTTAAAGAAAAACCGGTCAAGTGCGAGTCCGATTCGCGCACCGAGGGTTCCGTACACAGATGTGTACCAGTTCCAACCCTGTTAATTCAGGAGAATTTCAACAGCATGGTATAGAAATTGAACGCCATGGGTACAGCACCATCTATCGGAGAATTTTGGTACAAATTTGAGCGGCTGAATAACTTAGTATGTATGGTGGATTTTCAAGGTTTTCTTTATCACGTGAACCGATTTTTTTTCTTAATTTGAAAGAAGGTACTTTCAGCTTAATCGCGTACTTTATGAAATAAAAATACATACAAAGGTGATTAAATTACAAACTTAGTATAGAAATGTTTTTAGATGATAAAAAAAGAAAAACTAAATAGAGCTATAGTTATATATCGAAAATGTCTCCACGTAAAAAAGATAAAAAAATCATTTCAGAATGTGCAAGTCAAGCCCTTTCATATATGTACTTATGTCATTTTTCACAGAAAAAAAAAACTTGTTCTGTGCATCTATGTTACCCTTCTTTATAACTGTTCCATTATTTAGCGATGTGACAGACAGATAGACAGACACACAAAGTGAAACTATAAGCGATCCTTTTTTACCATTTTAGTACGGAACCCTAAAAAAGGGTTCAAGTTATTCTGGACTAGTGATGATGTGAATCGAGATGAGTATTGAATCACATAGCATGACGCGTCTTTGAGTGGCGAGGTCAGGATGCTGCTAGTGAGGTCATAGCTGTTATATAATCATTATCCGGTTAAACACTGAGTAAAGTGGGCATGGTAACGACAATGTTCTGAGTTAGAAACATGTATTTGTCTTTATTTTGGCCACTATGAGTTCATAATGAAATCATCCGTTCAGCGTCTGGAGAACTGCTGTACCTCATCATCATCATCATCATTTCAGCCGAAAGACGTCCACTGCTGAACATAGGCCTCCCCCAAGGCTCGCCATTTAGACCGGTCCTGTGCCGTTCGTTTCCACCGGATTCCAGCGACCTTCACCAGGACATCACTCCACCTGGACCGGGTCACGTTACGAGGAACCGGCTGTACCTCGTAACGTGTAAATGATTTTTCTCCACTTATTTTAGGGGTTTCAATTTTGCTACGCTAGCGAATTACGACCACCTACTCATAGCTTTTAGAAAAGGCGGAAGTACATACAGGACGAATATATTTAAAAAACAAGCCGTTCCTTTAGACGAATATATTAAAAAACCAGGCGGTACATTGAGTAGTTAACTTGATTTGCTAAATAAACTTGAAGGTTTGCGATTTGCCTTCTTATTAGATTATTAATAAGGTTCATGTAAAACTAAGGATGTGGGTGCTTTTAGTTCAGTGAATTTCTATTTGATCGTTGATCGAAAGTAGGTACTTACCTTACTACCATTGGCATTCAGATTTTACAAAACTATTCATCCATAAGTAAGATACTAATCAAGGCTAATCGAGCGAATAACGGTAGGAGTGCTGCCAATAAATAGGTCGGTATTGGGGAGAGGTCCTTTTCTTTTGATCGATATGTACTGTGTACTAGCTAGAAGTCTATCTGACTCGACAATATTGTTCTGAAATTAGTTGTTGCGCTTTTTAAGCACGATATGCGCGTGTCAGAATGAATGTACGCTACAAATATATAGCCAAATACTCCCTATTGAGTTACGTTTTGGACATAACATTACTCGTCACTTGCCACTTGGTATAAATTAATAGCCCATGAGTGCCTCATACTTGTGTTACACTACACAATCGATCGTGATAATTAAACAGCGATATATAGTTCCTATTACCAAGAGCAGGATGCGACAACCGATTCTATTTGGTTTTTAATTAGTTACCAATTCGATTGAAAGGCAAAAACACGGTGTAAGCGGAAGTCAAAGTGACTGACTGGATTTTTTAATCAATTTTAGAGCCGATTCGACTACATTCCAACGAGGGATTAAACCCTTACAAATCCTTTATCACCTAAAACTGTCAAGCGCTAAGAACAGCTGGAATTAAGTCTTGTATATATCCTATGAAAGTCGTATTTGTTCTCTTATTTTATGTTGAATGTGAAAGCTCGCCATGATAGCCGTCAAGCACCAGAGCGCATCACATCAGAGTTAAAAGACTGTGTACTTGTGAACCCGTCGTCATCGGTCCCGGGGATCCCAGGTATCGTAACAAAAGAATGCTATTGTTTATTTTTTTCGCCGGGAGACGGCTAATGGTTTTCCCCAGTCTGCTAGTGAAAAATTGAAAATGAATGTTGCTCATTAATCTGTGGAGCCATGTGGAGCAGCTAATTCTGGAACGCGTTTTTTGGCGAATTGGCATGGGAATGATATAGCCAGTGCATGCCTGTGAGGTCGCGCTCACAGGCACTTGGCTATATCAGGGATATACTTCGAAGCTGATTTCGAGATGGAATTGGTATTAAATCGTTACCTACAGAATATTAAAAAAGTGTGCTGTGCTAGTACCGCAACGACATTGGTGTCGCACGCGCCGATGACGTCACGTCGTCGGGCGTGGCACTTGGCCGGGGAAACGTAGTGCTTTATTATGCATAGATACTTCCCCATGCATTATGGATAAACGAAAGCGATAGGTTCGTTTGGTTCATCGCGTTTAGAGTTCCGTACCGAAAGGGCATCCTCAGTTTTATACCACGACGGTAGCAAACAAGCATACAGCCTGCCTTATGGTTAGCAGACACCAAGAATTGTCCATTCTTGTGACTCCAGAGCGCGTTGCCGACCAAAAAGCCTATTACTGACCCAGGCAATAAGCGCGTTGTCAACCCGCACAAAGGGCTGTTCCAATATTTTCCAACATGCCATTCATCTCAAATTACAATGTCTATAGTTTAAAGTATCTATACTTACGTACAGGTGTAGTGTAGAAACCTTTTCCACAAGCCAGTCAGAAAGACTGACAGTATGTGTCTGTGTCTACGTACTGCCATAAAATGCCTATCGCAAAATAATACACTATATCTCGGTTCATTTAAGATGAGTGGATTTGGGGCATTTTAAGAGATTCAGTGATATCATCTTGTGACGCGACTGTGTTATCCAAATCAGCGACAGCCAAGTCGTCCAGTCCCTAGACGGTGTGACACGATGTCACCGCTAAATATGTCCCAGACCTATAATCCATTACAAATTTTAATACAGTATTAATTCCGCAACAAGCCGTAATTTAGAATACACCCCCGGAACCGCACGACATTGAAACACGGGCGGCTAACACGAAAATTGCGCTCGCGCGGAGGATGTCCCCTAATGCGGTTCGTTACGCGCAATCTAGCCGGGTGCGCTCCCACACTGATAATATATCATATTGGGTCGTACATATGTTCCAGACATTTACGCATTTCTAGAGCAATATAACCCAAATTGAGGGATCGTGACCCAATATTATGTACCTACAAGCTTTGTTGTTAAAACAAAGCCACTATAGCCGAGAGGTAAGGAAAACGATCTGGAGGTTGGCTTCGAATCCCCCATTGTATTCACTGGGTTTTAAAAACCTATGTATAAAGTCTGGACCGGAGAGCCTGGAAAAGCACATTATCACTGGCCTATGCCTGCGTTTTGGGTGGACACGGCAACATCTGCGACGGGAGCCACGTTAGCATACACGAAGCCCAGGACCGAGCTGCTTGGAGAGTGGTGAGGGATACCCGCAGTTGTCACGTCCCTCAGTCATGAGGATACGACAAAGAAAATGAAGAAGATGTTCAAAATAACATTTGATATTTATGAATAGTTTTTCTACTCGTCGACTTCAATGTTTGAATTAAGATATCGTAGACGAAACTAAAATCACATACTTTTCTCTATGGAGCTCCCTTCAACTGAACTCTTATGAAATTGACTAATCACGTAACGCGGCGGACATAGAACAAAAGACATCGACGAGCGCCCGACCCATGTGCCTAATCTTCATTTTCGCAAGACTAGTTTGTTTAATTATTTCTGTTTGTTTAATTAATTTTCGTTGACTCGTAGAAAAAATAGTGTATAAAATAGTTATATAATTAGCTTTTTAAGCCTCGAACCTTACTTAGACCATTCGACAACTATTTTAAGTGAATGCAGAAAACAAAGTTCTCGACTAAAAAGCATACATCATATATATAGATTGCATAAACTACTATTTTCGGTGATGGGAAATCGGTCTAATCCCAACCAGGTCTAGTTTTTCCTCCGGGTTGGAAGGTCAGATGGCAGTCGCTTTTGTCAAATAAGTGACTACGTCAAATCTTGGGTAGATGATGAAAAACAGTAGGTAGATGATGAAGCATTGACAACCATGATACAATAATATACACGTCAGGTATGGAAACGGTCGGCCGGTACATCGGTTAGTAGTGTTGGTGACACGACCTACGTCATCAGCCAGCATCAGCCTATCGACGGTATGCGGACGTAAGTGTGAATGTAAATAAATAATAAATAAATAAATATTAGAGGACAATCTTACACAAATCGAACTAGCCCCACAGTAAGCTCAAGAAGGCTTGTGTTATGGGTACTAGACGACGATATATTTAATAGATATAAGTACTTAAATACATAGAAAACATCCAAGACTCAGAAACAAATATTCATGCTCATCACACAAATATTTGCCCTGACCGGGATTCGAACCCAGGACCGTCAGCTTCACAGGCAGGTGCACTACCCACTAGGCTAAACCGGTCGTCGACAGTGACGTATTGTGGTGTCACGATCTGGATTGTAGACCATGTTTGACAACGATTGATCCTAAGGACCTAATGTAAATCTAGTTCAGTTTCTATAATCAGTAGGGTGATGTCAGGTTATTGTGACGGTCCTATTTTTAGTAGCATAACTATCTGTGGTTTTCCTTTGTAATGCATCTCTGTATTCGGTTTAATATAGGTACGTACCTATAAGTTAGTAAACCGATCAGTTCAAACGCTCTGTACTTAATCGTAGGTAATTTACGTGAGAATCTATGGATTTTTCTGGCAGCCGTTCGGGCCTTTTCTCGATGTTCATTACGTCTGCAAGAAAATAAATATAAGAAATTTCGAAAACGTCAAGCATTCGCCCTGGAGCTTTGGACCTGAGATCCACGAAACTCGTAGTCTCGCAGTATCTACGTTTAATTAATCCAGTGTTAAAGTCTGCCGTCTTTATGATTATTCCATCTCCGCTATACGTTTCTCACGGTGTTTTTACGTTTTCAGTTTGTATTGGAATTAGGTACCGCAATGTAGATTTTTTTTAAACATTTGCCAAATACCCATCCTTCCAGCCAGGGCTGTAGCCAGTCGAGTTGAATAATATTAGGGCAGCGGTAATTACAGGTTGGGCGCAACTGGCGCAAGAAAATATGTAACTCAAAAGTCAAAATTAACTTGATCTGATCTGGTGAATCGATTTTCGTCGAAGGTATATGTTTGAGGCATTTCTTAATTGTTGGGTTGGGGGCAGGGGGATGATTAAATCAAAACCTTTATTTATTCACCAGTAATCAAGATCATCTTGTGTTCTTTCACCAGGTAAATATATTATTGGATTCGATGAGTTTTTAACAAAGCCTCTAATACCCCGACTGAAAACCGCTGTCAGAATGCGCGGGAAACGGTAGATTTGACAGTTGGTACTAAGATTGGTTAGGCGCGTAAAATGTTGCTCCGTGTCCATAAATTGTTAATTTAATGCAGATTCTTTGTACATTTGTAGAAACAGCGATTAAATTTCATTATTTATCGATTTTATGTCTTTCACTGGTAAAAATATAATTTGTGAACAAGTTACCTAATTCTTGATCATTGCTATCAATTAACTTCCAAAAAGTATCTATTATAAAAGTATATCATCTGCTTTATCGGTTCTCCAATTTGTGCAATATACCATAGCCATCATGTTTCACCAAATCTTTTTCCATTGGATTAATAGTAATTGCACATTGTCCTTCTGTCTGTTTTGAGGAATGGGGTTTTCCAATGTCCTCTTCGAATTTCCGTTTCTTGTCAAAGAAAGCGCGTATATCCATCGCAAATCAATCTATCTTACACTACAGTTCATGAAATACTTCCTACACTCCTCATTACAACCAAAACAACAGACGCATTCAAATCTTGAAATTTACTTCAGTTTTCATGTCGATTAAACATTGATTATGCGTACCAATATATGACATTTAAAACGTAAACCATACTTAGCTTATAACCTGAGTTGCTACCGCGAACAGCATTCGAAATTTTTCCTCTCTGTCGCACTTGCAAGTTTGCACATAAGTGCGACAGAGAGGGAAAACTTCGATTGTGGGTCGCGGTAACTCCTGGTCACATTCCTGAAGGGCTACCGCGAACCACAAACGAAGTTTTCCCTCTCTGTCTCACTTATATGCAAACTTGCAAGTGCGACAGAGAGGGAAAACTTCGTTTGCTGTTCGCGGTAGCGCCACTGGTCGAGGTACGTTGTACCGACGTCGTTGATACAGGGTGCTTACTTGTCTCAACCTTTTAATAGCATCCATCGGTAAAGGAACTTCTTTTTTCTTCGCTTACCCACATGTTTACCAACAGTTTACTAGGTGTCATAGTCGATGGGTTAATGTACTCCCCCTATCTACGGCCCTGCTTTGACCGCATCAAGAAAATACCCGTGAATCATTAAAAATATGTATGCGGTCATCATTTACTGACTATAGTGATCATGAAAATCATGACACGTATCTGGATTACACACTTTGACGTCAGTAAATGTATGACTAACTAATTATGACACAGTATATAATTAAGACTACAATAATACTATATCAATAAATTTGAATTCTGGAACAAGACTATTTTTTTTATACAACGCCGTTGGGAAACGGACCATCTGACGGTAAGCGGACACCGCAGCCTATAGACGCCCGCAACTCCAAAGGAGTTGCTTGCGCATTGATGACCTTCGTTGTGGTGTCCGACCATTTAGAAGGATCAATAACATGAAGATGATATAAAGCTATTCACACGAAGATTAATAAATAACTAAACATAAAATATATCATTGTCTCTGTGGTAGCTATAACATGTTGGCTTAACTGGGTGGTATATTTTAGGGCAGGCAAATTTTGAGCCGGTAATCATTACTGAGTGCTGCCACGTCACATAATTTATGATGAACTCAAATAAATAGCAGAAACGCTTAAAATCGACCTACATAACAATAAAAAAATATAAATCCGTGCACCAAGTCTGGCACAGTGTATACTATGAATACAATAAGTCATAGTTTTAAACATAGGTATGGCTAGCATGCAACAAACAAGGACAGTGTTACTTTAGTCACGCGATGTGAATCACTCATAATGGTCTATTAATTCGTCTAAATTGCCACAACCATTGCCACTGCGGTTCAATGGCTGATTTTAAGGATAATAATATCATTGCTGTGTGGAGTTAATACCAAACAAATAAATGGAGAGCGCCGTGTACTTATGTAGCTTCCGTGTTTTAAATTATTTTACTTTTATAAATTACTCTATGGGAAACAAAAACGTGAGCAATAACTACACAATTGCGTTTTCGTCCGACGATGCTGTTTACTTCAGTCAGGACAGTTTTCTGTGCCTTTACCATGAGTTTGCATGACCGTACTCGCTAGCGACTGTAAAAACGATTTAGTATGCCGATTCTTAGTTCTATTGCGTAACTGGAAATACCAGGTAAAGGATTTCAGGTTGGATTAGAGCGAATTTGGATCCTTTAGATTTACTAGATGCCCTCCATCGAGAGTTCCATGAGTTTCGTAAATATGTTTTTGGAATAGATTGAAGGTCATAAAACGATAAGTGTCCATTCAATAGTTTTTGAATGGACACTTATCGCCCCAGATAACTGCTTCCTTAGACACCTGATCTACTTTTTCATTGCCAACGATGCCAGAATGGCTGGGAATCCATGTTACCACCACCTCATAGCCTTTACGATTACAGTGAAGAATGGCATCTTTGATTAAGAAAACCAAAGGGTTGTGAAGTTTACTAGAAAAAGGGTTTGAAATTAAACTTTCCAAGCGCTACGAGATTCAAAAAATACAATAGATTGATTTAATCGGCCTACCAAAATGTACTCCAAACATCTTAGAATTCCAAAGCACTCTCCGGTGCACAGCGAGGACACTTAGCCTTCTGCACAATATTCCACTGAGAGTGGCAAGTTCCAACTCCAACGCATCCCTGCGGGGACACCTTGGAGATCTGAATACAACGTGTGCCACCAGATCCATTCTCCTCTCAGCAGATATCGTGAGCGGTCATTAGCGAGTGGGTCTCCTTTCACTATGTTGAAATCAAGAATATTATTGAGCTTACTGTGGGCCTAATAGTTCGATTTGTGTAAGATTGTGATAAATATTTTTAAAAAACTTGTGCTTGGCATCCTTATGAGCCATCGTTTGGCTATAGTTTCAAACTCCAGGCTTTCGGGGCAATTTCATAAAGGCTAATATCCTGCTACACCCTTTTCTGTGTGTTTTCGTTCGCTGATCATGGCACGTTCTATGACATGAATTCTCAAGTTGTTTTCGCACTTTAGTAGAGGTTATACAATGGACGTGACGAAACCAGTGATGTCAGACGCGGTATCATAAAACGATGGCTAGATTAGACTAAGTTATAATGCAAACAGTGACGTAGTGGGCGTTGTTTGTGGGTGCAGAAGTACCAGAACGGTTACACAATGTTATGGAGCGTTGGTAGGCCCCGTGTCCGTTGGTGCCGGGTTTTGATGAAGACATAACTATAACTATAGGACAACCGTTAGGCTCAGATGGCAACTTTTGTTATGTTGCTAACGAACGGTAACACCTTTATGTCGTTCCTGTTTGGCTTAAGAATTTCTCCCATTCTTGTTTAGTCAGGTATAGGTATTCACTTAATCATATTCACTAGTTAATATCTCTTTGGTCACGTTCGGTTTTGGCCTAGTTCGTTTGTAGTGTTGTTAACTAAGTATTCTTTAAAGTGAACTGTCTTCGTTAGTCACATCCGTTATCAGTATATTTTGGATTTTGTCTGATTCATTATGTCGTTTTATCGCAACGCAAATGTGACATTGCGGAAATCCTACCAAAAGAGATAAGAATTACCTACCTACTCTTAGTATTATTAGGTTAGTTGCTTGCACACAATATGAATGTCGATTCGTCAAGTATTTGTCATATAAGTATTGTTTTGCGACAGGCAGAAGCAATGCAGTCCTTTTATTGACTAAGTATTTATGAGTAACAGCTCAGCACATGGCAAGATGGCACTATTAACTTCAAGGCAAGATGTTTAACATGACCTATAGTTTTATCTGACATAAAAAGAGGTCAGGTGTTATCTACTTAACGGTATGTGGTTTAAATTGTGGTGCTGTGTGTGTGCTGTGTTGTAACACACGATGCCACAATGTATGAACAGACGCGCCACAGCGACATTTAATTTGGCTAATTTATGTCATGATTGTGATGTTATTTTAGACAGACGCCCGTTCACCGCCGGCTCGATGATTTGACGACATTAAAAAGACCGCGGGCCACTACTGGATGAGACTAGAACGTGACCGGGATGAGTGGCGTTTGGTGTACTGGTGTACAATAAAAGAGGTCCATGCCAGCAGTGGGCGATTACAGGCTGGGAACGATGATGATGAGATTGATGAGTTTAGACAAACAAATGAATGTTCTTGCTGCATGCAAGAACGTATCGAATTCGCGAAGATAATTTTATTTTTCTACTCCGGTACTTTTATCTGTCAATTATATGGTCCAAACTAATATAAAAGCATGTCTTATGCAATTTCAAAAAAGTTTAACTATTCCATATTATTATTTGATATAATGCAACTGCTAACAGAGGTACCTTGTGAACCCAATAAATAAATAAAACAATACTAAATCTACAACGAAAATAAAAACTGCCAACTTAACAAACAACTGAATTCATATGGTTTGAAACAATAACAAAACTGAAATAATTACTGCCAACATAAGGAAAAACGCAAGTCAGTAAATGACAGTTGAAAAAAAATTACCGTGTCTATGATTACGTTCTGTGGACTGTCATCTGTCACTATCCAACTTACCGCTATTTCTTATGTTGTACTGCTTTTTAATTTTGTGTTTTATTATATAATCCCTAATCGTATGAAAAGTAATGTATGCAACGTTGTATAAGTAGATCAAAAAAGGCTCATGGCGTCTTTATTAACAATTTTCGGTTTCGCCTCAAATTGTTACACACGACACTCACCTTTTTTGAAACCTCTTATACAACTATTGCATAAAATACTATTAAGATATCGCACATGTCACTTTAACGTCATCTTTCAAGTGTCATCCTAAATTTCAAACTGGTGAAAGCAACAAAGTACCAGAGTGTCCAGCTTATGAGGCCGACTGTACGTACTTAACTTACTTAATTTTTACTAACAACGATACTTAGTTCTCCGATCGTTTGGTGTCGCGTTAGTTTTACTTCATGGGTTATTTAGAATAGGGCCACCCCCTTTCATGTAACTCCATGTGTAGTAAGACTTGTAAAAGACAGCTATAAGTATTGTTTAAAGGGTGTTGTGAGCGATATGATAGCAATCTGTCACTTCAATATCACGTTTTCTCCTAATTTAAACTTACAATTGCTAAAAGTGGCCCTATAATTAATTTTCATGTCCTGTACCTACCCCCTTTTGCGATTACATGTGTGAGTTTATGTTCAGATCTTATGAAATATATAACTAGCAGAATTTCTAATCTGCCTACTCGCAGTGCTATTTCTGGCTCGATTGAGTGAGTGTGATTCACGTGATCTTGTGTCAATGTCATTTATATTATTTCTAGTTGCTATCCTACAGTCACGTAAGTACGTAGGTACTTCGAAGGTGTGCTCAGTCCTTAAAATCTTATTAAACTCAACTAGCTATTGTACGAGGAAGTCATTTCACGGCCTTTTTATGAAAAGTACAAATAAAGATGACGAGGAGTTTCAGTTTTGTATCTTACGGGGTTGTCTTTAGGGTTGATATTCTCGCTAAACCTATGCACTCAGAGCATTTATATTCTCACAAATTAGTAAACTGAATGACTCAGCCGTTGTGGAACAATAGCAGGTTAGGTTAGGATTTAATCTACAGCTCTGCCAGCTGTGTCTGACAATAATAAGCTCTATGTCGTTGTGATAAAGTTCTCGACACAGAACTTAGTCAGTTCCTTGCTCGTTGCCGAATTGTTATTGCTAAGGTTTTGATATTTCAATGAATTAAAAACAATCGTGCCAGTTAATAATATTATTGGAAGTATTTCTCCATAGCAACGAGTAGTCAGCGTATCTATTCTAAGATTACCAGGCTAGTCCCTCTTGCACTTACCGTACCGACATACTTATTGTTAGTAAGAGACGAATGCTTTATGTCCGGTATGAAAGTGATCATGCTATGCTATCTGGGCGATAAATATTGTTGGCAAGAATGAAAACGCAGGTGCAGAAAGTTTTTAAATAATAACAATAACGTGCAATTTGTTTGGAAACATCCCAATTATCTACCTCGGGCATTAACTAAATCTAAAATATTAATTAACTTAATAATTAAAAAAAACCAAGAACATCCTCCAAACAAATAATTACACCGGAATGATACAAAAGACGTGCACGGTTGAAATTGACCCATCTAGGACTTAGGGTCGGTTGCACCAACATACAATCACAGGCCGGTCATCGTCAAATATGGCGCCGGCAGCTGTCATCCCATAGAACTTGTCAAACTTTCCATACAATCAGATTTTAACGAACACCGCTTACGATTACAGACGGTTCGGTGCAACCCACCCTTAGTCTGTACCTACCTTAGGTATGTGGCTATTATCTGAACATAAATTCTTCTTGACCCGCGAAACAGATGTCTAAATTATCTAGTTATGTACCTATTCTTGAGGAATCTCGAAAAGGATGACTAGTTATACATACATAGAGTATCATATAGGTATGTGGGATTAAGAATTTATGTGCAGAGAAGAGACTAATAGTGTAGCATGCTGAAGGAACCTGGTATCCGTTTGCTGCTTGATCCCAACAATTGACTCCCTATTTCAGTGGAAATCTATAAGTTTGGGTTCATAGACAATTATTATATCACAAGATCAATATGACTTGTAACATAGTAACATAGTATAAAGATGGATGGAATATAGGGATGTTGAAACCACATAAGAAAATCAGTCAGTTCGAATTCTCTCGAAAATGCATCATTGCAAATTCTTAATCAAATGGCGACAAAGTAACTCAAAAGAATAAAAAAGTCATGTTCTATGGACATGTATTTAGGTAAGCCTTCTTTATAACTATTCCAATTTCAAATCGATAGCATAAGTAGTTCTTGAGATATTTAGCGATGTGACAGACAGACAGACAAGGTGAAACCATAAGGATTCCTTTTTTACCATTTTGATACGGAACCCTAATAATGACATTATATAAGTTTTCAAAGTTTTAAGAGGGGGCATACTCTTTGCTCCACTCCTTTAATTGAGGTGTGCAATAAAGAGTATTTGTATTGTATTGTATTGTACTGTCCTGTACTGATCGTCATTTACTATGGCGCTCGTGGTCATGACGTGGTGACGTCATTACGTTACTGATCTGTCGCGCTTTCCCTTTCTAACTAAACTAGCAACATTAAAACGGTTGTAGCTTTGTTATTTTTGGAGATAATCAGTAGAATTTTTACCATATGGCATATTTTTTTCCTTGTTTCTTTTGGAGTAGACACATTTTGAGTCTACAAACCTATTCTGTCTGGCGCGCAATATTCCCGAGATAATCACCCGGGTCCTGTACTAAATTATCACACCAAGGGTCTTATTGGACGTGGGATGTACCTTGATTAGCGACGCAGCACTAACCCATACGCCCTTGTACTGACTGGTGAGACAATAACACAGTCTATACACTAATAGCGGATCCAGATGGGTCTAAGGGGCTCAAACCAAAGACGTAGAGGTCCTATCGAGAGGGTCCGCGAATGTCAGCTCTGTCGCAGCACTTGCAGCTCCGGATAAAGGCGGCTAAAGTTCTTATGCACATCCGGCCGACTGTCTGTGCGATACCAGTGCGTTCATTTGAGCAAGATCGTATAGCCTCTCCGATCGAAGCTCCCTCCCGGGTGTCGCTATAGCGCTTCAGCGTCCTTGCAGCAGAACTGCTGGCTGAATGAGTCACTGGAACGGAACGGAACGGTGTATAGCTGTAGAGGAAAATGACTCCCACACTGCATAAAAACTTCAGGGGACTCGTTGGGTTTTAGACGGTAGTACGGTCAAATCGGATAGTCCGTCATATCCGCCTAGGTCTTTCACCGTGCGGGATACGTAAACGTGTTTTCCCAACGTTAAAAAGAAAGGGGTGCATACAGAACAATTTTATTGACCAACTTGTGTCCGTATAGGTGTTTCTTGCGGAAGAAAACCTAATGTTACTGACGTACGTCTATACAATACAGTATACGTAACCATACGGCGTATTTTAATCGTTGGGTGACATTCAATTATACAATAGTTCCCTTTCGGACTGTTTTAATTATGGTTCATAGCCATTTACAATACTTACCGCCAACTCGCCCCATGGAACCAGCGTAAGCCTGACCTCCGCATAGTTCCGAATCTAGGGGTTAAGTTACGCTAGAGAAGTGATGAGGTGAGTTAAGATATGTTATGAATTGCATAGCATCTCATAACAGCACACAAAAGATGCGCATACACATCTGCCGGCCGGACTAATTGCCTTTGAACTAAAATAACTCTGATGCCCGCACAAAATGTCAACAAAATAAACTCCGTCACACAGACGTATCTAAGGCTTAAGTGGTTCATTCTTGTTCGACCTAACTTTTGGCCTATTGTTACTTATCAAATACAAATGACATCGGTATGTGAATTAAGTCTCAGAGAATAAGATTATGACCTCTTTATTTACGAAATTACTTTAGATGGTGACTGTACATGGATGAAGAAGTGTTTTGTAGGTGCAGTGGGCTAATTACCAAATCGAATAGGCAAACAACCGCTCTAAAATACAACTCTCATTAACATATTACGATGTTGGAATAATAAAAGTCGCTAGAGTAATCGATTACCACGACTCCTAGCACGTAGCAAAGGTGTAGATGTCGAACAAAGGATACTTACTTAAACTTTACAGAACGGTAAAGGTGTGATGACTCGTTGTTTACTTGCTGATGCGTCGGCGTCGATTCGACTGGCGATGGCGACGCAGCGTCAATGTTTGTAGCTTTGTGAAACGAATGCAAGGTTAAAATAGTAAGGGATAATTGCTCCGAGCCAAGATCGGAAGCTGAGTTACTTAGTTATTGTGTAAACTGATCTTAACAAACTATTTTGAGTAAGAGCGTGTTGTCTCGCGCAAGAGCAACACAAATGAGGAATTATTCATCTTTCATCGGACCCTAAGACGTCTTCACTCGAGTTAGACTTAGGTCTGTTTGGCCCAGAGTCCTTGAATATGCACTGTGTTGTCGTGAATTTATTCATTAATCCAGTTTGTCTCAAAATTAGTAAATAAATTCTGTAAGATTATATCACGCGCCGCTTTATATGTGCGTCAGTGCTCCTGATCAATGACTCTTTAGACTTTAGTCTCTTAAAGTTTAGCTCATCGAAATTGTATCAACGATTTCACCTTACAACGCTCCTGTAAACTCCTCTAGGTAAGTTCCCTGATTGACATAAAAAATGTCTTCATTATTGCATATTATTCACAATATGCTATGACGCATCACATCGCGTCATGGCAACCGTGTAAAGCAAGTACCTTGACAAGTTACTCGTTTGGCAAGTGGCAAGGTGAGGTAATTTAATCGAAATTGCGATGACCAAAGACCTTGTAAACAACATCGTTCCAAGAATAATGCTATGGGAGATATTCATTTGGATGCGTTGTTACTTGTTATCAAAATAAGAGTGACTACAGGGATATTATTGTCCATTGTATTGTGTATACATGTGTCAAACAATGTGCATACTTACATCTCACGTATTGTGTGTATTGAACACATTCCAAGTCTTACTTCCTCGTTGTGGTGTATGACATTTTTGCAATATTTAGTTCAATTTGTTGTTGTTTACACATCTTTTAGTTTACGTTTTCATCTAAATTCAAGAAATACTTAGTTCTTAACGTCTATCGTCTACTTACCTACATTATATTTTGATACATAAGATAACTACATACCCTCCTGACGACCGGCATCCTATACATAGTACATAGGCCCCAATTAAGTTTAGACTCTGTGTCAATTGGACAGAGTAACATTTATTCTGCCAAGTTTTGATACCTAGTCGTCAGGAGGATACTGAAGAGGGCGATATTTTTTAAGCCGTCATCTCCCGGTGCCGGAGATCTCCGGGCACATAACAAAAGAACGCTATTGTTTATTTTTTCTCCGGGAGAGGAACGGGTTTAGGCCTTTAGGCGGCCAGACTTTAATAATTTTTGCTGTTTGTTATTGTCATACCCATTCAAAAAGAACCATTAACAAAGTGAACCGTGATGATAACACCATTATACTTATAAGTAATGGTGTAATTATGATCAAAGACAACAATAACTTTATTGCGACTGTCCTTGATTTAGCCGTGTGGTAATCTCTAGAGCAGCTAGCCGATTAGTATGCAGCATATGCAAACCATGGCGAACAATGTAAGGCCGGCAACGTGTCTGCCGTAAATAATAACAATCGATTAACTACCTAAGTAAGGCCGCTTGCCTAAAGGTATTTAAAAAGATTGCCTAGAGGATAGCCACGAGTTCTCTTTGAAATTGTTTGATAAAATCTTATCGGTGATTGAAAAGGCGCACTGAGAGTTTTCTTAGACTAAGGTATACTATGTACAGTCAAAATAGGTCGTGTGTTATTTTGCTTAGATAGATAGGGTCGGTAGGTGGGTTTACGGCCTGTTAATTTGATGCGCCAGTTTGCGACCACTTGGATGAGTTGATGACTGAAAGGATATTTTCTTGCGTTTTTAATATATTCCCATTCAATGCTGCATTATGCTGAGGCGGGACCATTTCGTGGCAATTTTATTAGTTAATAGTTAAAAATGTATTATCTTTTAGTATCTATGTCACGAATAAATTATTTTCTTTTCATTATTTTCATTTCATTTCAATGGCTACTAATTAAAACTCATACGACACACTATTTTTTATAAACTTCGTTCTTCAGAAGGCCGCGTACTGACGCAGGTCGCGTAACTGGCCCAGCGACCCTACTTCTGCTTTTGACAGTATACCTATCATCTCACGCATCTTCAACGCACATTTTGTTATTGTTATAATTTCAAAGTTCATAATTAAATCATGTATCGTGAGTTTTTCTCTGAACGAAATTCGAGTAAATCACAGCCAGCCAGTACTTATTTCAAAACAAGAACACGAATGTTTCGGCTTAGCGGTCAGTCGCAGGTTTCGCATTACACACCTCTTTGTTACAGTCCGTACGCGTTTCCAGCCAGTAACAAATTACGAGATTGTCAACAAATAACCGCTTAAATTCCTCAAACTCAGATTAACATCCTAAACCAATTTTAACTTTATTCCCATCCTATTGGGTTGCTTTTGCAATTTCAATTTTAAGTCAGATACGTGGTTGAAGTAAGTTATTGAAATACCGACCGTTCAGTGCCGCTTTGTTCCAATTTTAAAAACAAGTATAGTCTTTGTCGGGTATGACGTAAATAAAAGACTTGTGGATCTTAGCTATTCGTTGTGAATAGAGTATGATACTGATAAGTTTAGGCTGATACAATTATAAAGAGTTCTTTGTAACTAATTGCTTAGATTTAGGTACTTAACTACAGGAAAAGATAACACGTTAAACAATATTCAATAGTTTAGTCACAACATTTTGGTTACTTTGTAGCACTTTAACATTGATGCTTTATTTAAATTATAGTTCATAGAAACAATTACTGTTCCCAATTGAGACCAATCGGACCAGCCCACTCGGTCTCGAGTTTCTGATATAAGTCGCTATATAAATTATTCACAATTCACAACATTTAGTAGCCAGTTTCCATTTCCCACAGATCATGGCAGCTAATTATTGTAAGCCGATTCCCATCCCAATAAAATGTCTTTTTCATTATTTCTTAGATTGCGCTCGTGAGTGAAAGTGACAGAAAACCTAACTGAATTTCTCTTTCACAGAGCTCCGGAGTGTTCTGCACGTTCTTCCTGGCGCACGCTATCAGGATGCGCCGACGGGCCTCAATCAGGAATTCGTCTTCACTGCGCGAGGCCGCTATCTCAGCTGCGGCTGACGACTCCTTGCTGTCGCCGAGTGCGCCTGCACCCACCTTGCCAAAGTATTAGACCATGACTGTACTTTGCATCGCAAATAGACTTCAAGGGCAATTTAACATACCTAAGAACAATAATTATATAACAACAGTAACGAAGTCTTAGGCCGGGTTTTATAAAGATCCGTAAGACCAAATGTCAGATCAAATTTCAGTAACTCAGTACATTTTTTGACATAACAAACCGACATAAGGTCTAACGGATCTTTATAAAACCGAGCCTAAATCGACTCGTTTGTCACCCAATAAAGACAACGACAACATTTGAGAGATTTAAAGTTAATAGGGCAAAACTAAACTTATGCGAATCGAATATTTTAATAAGATTTGAATTATTTTTAACTATATGTTAGCAACGGGTACGGATTTACATGTACGTGAGTAACAAAGTATTTTCATTGCTAGGTTGTTTATAATACGATAAGTCTTACACGCAAAAAAAGAATGCAAAGCATTTCTCAGCGAAATCATTTCTATGCGATGTTATGAATGACAAGCAAAGACAACAATCAAGGCTTAAAATAGCTGTCCCGAAACAGCATTTACGATAATATTTACAGCACTTTCATGACAAGGCCAAGCGAGTCATATCCATATACTCTGCTTCAGTGGAGGAAATGGGGTGATAAAAAAAAACAAGAGACGTTTTATCTGTGGTGTATGTGCATTGTGGATGCAAGCTAAGTTTTTATTATATAGATTTATAGAAACAGAGACATCCTTTTGCGGATAAGGAGTTCGACCAAAAATGAGGCTTTTTAGACCTCTCTAGAGACTCTAGGTGTGCACAGGAAAGACCCAGACGTTTCAAGAAATCCCGAACTAGCCAAAAGTTCATAGAATTCTACAGACTCTTCCTTGTAGAATTGAAATTTCGATAACGCAGGTTTAAGTGGAAAACCGCGTTTTAATATTCCCAGTAAAATACGACCTATTACGTGGCATGCAAGCCTTATACGACGCCCACTTTCAAGTATCAGCTTACCTTTCACTATCAGGTATGTATGAAATACTTGTCATAACTTTGTTCCCTTTTTTAGGCATATCCTTGGTACTTGAAATCGATAAAACCCGTCATATACCTGTCAGTGGGATCCCAGTGAACAAAACAAAAGAATGCTATTGTTTATTTTTTCCTCCGGGAGACGACGGCTTAAGTGAAAAATGCATATGTCTGCATACTCAGTTATTTATACAAGATACAGGTTGAAGGTTGTATTTTTGACATACGATATTAAAGTTTAAGAGCCTAATAGACTTATGTCACAAAATCGAATACAGCTGTATGTCGCGTGAAGTATACTTCCATTCGTTTGTGTTTATTTTATAAATAAGTTATAATTCTTATAGCGTGTGTAAAACAATTATAAACTAACTATCCGAAACACAAAATGGTAGTTTTTTATGTGTATTGCAGACAAAGTAAATAGTTCTGAAATGAATGCTTACCAATTGTAATTGTTAGGAAAACATTTTATACGAATAGATTTAGTAATAACTGCCTGCCCAAAGCAAATCGTATCCTCGCCTAAATAATAAATACTCAAAACAAAACGATCAAGAGACTATTCTCTTCTCCCTCGTGTATGTATTAAGCATCCAACTTCATTTTGCTGATTGAGTCGTGTAAAAATATGAATGCATTCAATTTGTTACAAATGTGTAACAATAGGTGTAACGACGCTTGAAACATTAAGCGTTCCACATACCTGTTAATTTGTCACAACGACTGATTGCTGTCTCATTCCATCTTATAGCTGTGTCACTAGGTTGTTGTGACAATTTTATAGGTGGATAGAATGCTTTAGTGTCATGATAAATACAGTGTGTTAACTTTTATTGAAAAACATATTGAAATATAATAAACGGGTCACTCACGTTTTTAAGTTAAACACCGGTTTGATAACAAAACGACGTATGTTTAATCTTACTTAAATACTCCACACAAATCTCAATCTAACAAAAAATATTCTAACACCTTATAAAACTACGGGAAACAAACGCTTGCGCGTTGTACAAATCGATCCGCACGTAACAGCGCCATCTACCGGGTATTTGGGTAAACCGCTCCGTCGAGCGCTCTGTATAAGTATTGCTCGACATGTTTCAGACCAATACGTGACCCATTTATTATATTTCGATATGTGTCAAGCTCTTAATTTTATATTGTTGTTAACTTTTGTTTATGCAGTTTGTGATATCAAGTCTTACTATAAGCAATTTGGCACTAAATACTTGAGTTGGCCTTGTTTACTATTCCATAACTCAAATTGATAGCAAAAGGTAGGATAACACAGAATATGACATTAATTAATGCAATAAACAATTACCCCCTTATTCATAAACGTCTATCAAACCTATATTAGTTAACTAGCCGCTAAAGTTCGTTTGTCCTTATCTGTCACTTTGACGTATGTGCCTGTGAGACAGTGACAGTAGACATTTTAGTTAGCAGAGGTTTGTTAAGTTTTATGAATAAGGGGGTAGTAACTAAGTCTTATTTGCCATCTGAAAAATTCTCGAGTTCAGATCAGTATCTCTAGTATAAGTTTTTTCGAACAAAAAACACAAACGAACGCGTTTACGTTTAGTCTCAATTTCCATGGCAAAAAATAATTACCACCAAAGGCCACCAGAGGCGCTGCGTGCGTTGCTATAGAAATTGAGACTAAACGCAAACGCGTTCGTTTGTGTTTTGTTTCGAAAAACTTATACTAGAGGCACAGGAGCGAAAATAACTTCTCGGATGCGTCACGGATTATGTCTGGTATTCTGTAAACAACAACATGCATCGCTCGCGTCACACATCAGTCATACTTCTTGGTAGTCTGTTGAATTCCTCTTTTCATTAGAAGCTTATTGTTATCCAGACCGTAACTAGAGGAGTTGGTTTTTCTTGGTTGGTGGTTCCCGGGAATCTTCTCATCTACACCGTTCACCGTTCATTCGTTTTAATTTTCCGTTTGTGTAATCTGTTAGGTTAGGTTAGGTTAGGTTTTATAAAAACCATGCCCAAAAAGTAAGCACACGCTGTACAGGGTATAACAAAACTAGTGAGGATCCGTTTAAGGGCATATTTGGTATCGTGTTCTGATTAGGAAAAAATAGAAGATTTTTTTGAATCAATAAATTTTTGGCCTTTGGCTGGCAGTTGGCTGACTTGGACGGCCTGCCCCATAGAAAAGAAAATTTTTTTCGCGTCAAAGAAAATTTTCTTCTACTTTTTCCTAATCAGAACACGATACCGAATATGCCCTTAAACCGATTCCCACTAGTTTTGCTACAGCCTGTATACAATTTAAACCCTGCACATAAGTCGTGTTTTTGTACTGTCCTTTGATTGAGGTGTGCAATAAAAAGTATTTGTATTGTATTGTATTGTATAAGTCTTCAATACGTGTCGCAGTGTACACCTTAGATTTGGTTGAAGCCGCTCAAACAACTTCGCTGGAGCGCAAACTCTTAGAGTATTCCAGTGTTTAAACCGCCCGCATGGTCGTGTCGGAGGTTTCCCCTGGATTTTCCCCGGGCCACTCTCCAACCACGCACTCTTATCGCTTTATTAGGTCCGGCCCATAAAACCCGCAGGTTAAAAAAAAGTGTCGCAGTGTAGTCAAGAGCTCACGTTTAGAGTTCTGCATTAATGATTTAACTTATAATGATTTCGATGCGATTTTTAACATGGGGTTTACATAACGTTTTCGGTACGCGATTGACTCTCTGGTTCAGTCACCCGCATTAATTGCCAAAACAAAGGCGACAAAAATATCTGACACCTTCTAACGACCCTTTAAATAGAGTCGTGTCAGATATTTATTATAGCAGATATTTGTGATAATCCATATTGAAAGGGACCTTATGGTGGCTGGCACTTACGCCTTTATTGCCGCTGTTCCAATACAATAGTGAATAGGTGCAACGTAAGCGCCTGCCGCCATAAGGTCCCTTTCGATGTGCATTATCACATTTGTTCTAGTGACTGTTAGGTACATTAAACGGGAATAATGTTTGGTGGTCTTTTATCTTAAAAGAAAATGTTTAGGTTTTTAACAATGGGTATGGAATATTACATTAGGCATTACGCTGATTCATAAGGAAATCCGACGTAAAATACAATTATGTAATTTTAAATATAAAACTCCAGTGAGTTTCAGAAATATTGAAATATAATAATCGGGTCACTCACGTCGTCAAGGTCGAGTATAGCTCGACGTGTTTCGGACCAATACGTGGCCCTTAATCATGAGAGCTAGCCGCGACGGCCGCGCGTCTCGCACTGCCGCACTGCTTGCCCTGTCTTGAAGACGTGAGTGACCCCTTTTAATACAATTATGTGTTTTAACCAGGGCTCGGAAACCGGTTTCGTCTTCATACAATTAACCGGTTAATAATTTCGGTTAATTGCGTTTTACCATATTTTTTCACACTTCAAATCATTTATTCCACAGATGGAGGCCAACAAAAGCAAATCTTAAAATAAAAATGGAGATGTGAGAAGTATTTTAGGAGATATTTCCAAAATAGTAAAAACCGGTTCCGAGCCCTGGTTTTAACAATAAAGAGACGATCGCCAAAAATTGTACTTTTAACAAGAAACAAACACACAAGACGAAAATCAGGAAGCTTGTTTTACCAACACAAATTGCTACGGAAATGTCTAAAATTATAATTGACCATTATACTTTCGATTAAATCCTCACTTCAATGATGATTTGTAAATCTAAATTGCCATTAAAGTTTTAAGTAGATTTTTTCAATCTTCACTGGAATGCAAGTGTGACGTAATGCGTTGAGTTGTAATATGTACGTACAGTTAGCCAAGAAAGTACCACTGAACCTAATTACAAAATTGAGTCGAAAAGTGGTAGGTAATTTTTTTATATAACGAGTGGCAAACAACCAAACAGCATGCTTGATGGTAAGCAGATACCGTAGCTCGTGGACATTTGCGACTCCAGGAGAATGACAAGCGCATTGATCACCCTTTATTGACTTGAGTATTCGTTGTGTTGACATCTAGGCATGTAGGTCCCTCACTCTGGGATCTCTGGGCTGACTCATTCACCACCAGTGCCTTTACCATGAGCTTACATGACCGTACTCACTAGCGACTGCGCAAACGATTTAATATGCCGATTCTTAGTTCTATTTAGTGACCGCCAGAGGCGCTGTAATTTTCCCCATACAATTTTTTACGCAGTCGCTAGCGAGTACTGTCATGTAAACTCATGGTAAAGGCACAGGAACATAACACCACACACCTAAAGAGCAAGCGGTGTTATTATGGCTACGGTTCTTTCTGTAACAGGGAATGCAATAACCCGTCATATTTCATAACCGGTTATGACGAAAAAATAACCAAAAACCGGTTATAACCGGTTACGGTTATTCAATGTTAAAAAACATGGAAAATATTTTTTATACACCTTGAAATACAATGAGACCACTCCATGTGGCACAGAGTTCATACATAACATAAAAGTCGTTAAAGTTTGAGTTAAACACATAGGCGCCTTTAGAATCAATCGATACGACAACTAACGAACATGAGCGCATTGATTCCTTTTTAATCATCCATTAATTCTACACTAAAACTTCAAATATTTGTAAAAATCACAATAAATAATATAGGAATTTTAATTCATTATTAGTAGTTTAAATTATTGGAAAAAGTGTCACCGAACGTAACCGAAACTGGCTTTTCAAATTTTCAATAACCGGTTATAACCAGTTTCTTCGGTTACGGATAAAACCGGTTTGCATTCCCTATTCTGTAAATCATTCTTGGCCGACTGTACAGTGTAGGTTGGCATGTGATCTAAGTCTCGGATTTCCCGTTTCCCGCTAGTAATTTCTCTAAGTGCAAAGTGAGATGTAGGATTCTGAGCCGGGAATTAAATCCCGCTGGGAAAGCTTGATTGTGTCTGAGTGCGGTTCTCTTGAGTTGAAAGTGGTTCATTACTCACTGGTCATTTTTTTCGCCTCGTTGGTCTAATAATATCGTTGCTTATCGGCACTTTTAGAGAATTTTGTACATGTTTTACATATATTTTCAATAGAATCTTTACACAATCATCTGAGCTGGTTGGGAAACAATTTGGATGCAAATTTAGCTCTATATGCAGACATAATTAAGAGTGACTGCTAACTTATTAGTCCATTTTTGGTACCTCATTTCAAGGTCAAATCGATTACGTTTTACACAAAACATACTCATAGAGATATTGAGGCAAACACTAACACATGTTGATAGAATGACACGGTCGCCATATACATCTGAGCGACCTAGGAGCTAAAAAATATCTGACTAAGTGCAAATGTTCTTGTGAAAACTTTAACGTACCTATGTCAGAGACGATTTTTAGTATCCTTTTGAATGTCACTCTGTAAATGTATTGGAAATTATGGCTTAGGGTATTAGAGCAGAAAAATAGTATAGAAACAATATTTAATGGAACTACGTATCAAACACGTAAGTTTATGAAGACACTTGGTGATTACGGTCTACATTAAACACACATGGTCATACAGATGCATACGAATGAATGGTATTCATTATTGTGACGAAGATTTCGCAAACTAATATCGAATGAGACTAAAATAAAAATGCCAAAGTATTTACGCATTTGATGACGCTGATGCTGTGAAGCCCATCAGCAGTTCGACGTATGTTTAAGCTAAGTAATTAAGAAGGTAATGTGATGATGATGATGATTTAACGGAGTAGGTTGTAGATTTACGTAACTATAGGGATGTTGACATCAAATAAGAAAATAAGTTTCAATTTCCTCGGAAAAAGATGAAATTCTTAATCAAATGGTCAAAAGAATAAATAATTACATAATTATAAGTCTCCAAAGTTTTAAGAGGGGGCATACCTACTCTGGCCCTTTTCGCGAAACGCACCTTTGTATTGGAACTTGGAACGATCGTCATTTACTATGGCGCTCGTGGTCGCTCTTTCTCTCTCTAACCAGCGGTTAGCTTTGTTATTTTTTGAGATATTTGAATATTATTTTCGCTATTTGTCGTATTTATTTGCCTTGTTTCTTTTGGAACTGTCTTTCAAATTTTGAGTCAACATCCCTATTCATAAAAAGATTACGACTCAGACCTTATTTAGGTACTTTATGATTAGGACTTAGTTGTTAATATGGTAAGATCAGCTTAGCTAGCACGATTGCGTTTGCCGGACATATAGCATTCGTCCCTCTCGCACATACCTACATGCTTATTAGTAAGCGACGGATGATGTCCGACATAAACCATCATGCTAGTTAGGATATTATGTTAAGTTCTATAATACGAACGCGTTTCGTAGTAAAAATCGATTTACTTCATACTCGTATAATTGTGTAAGGTTTTTGGTAAACAAGTGAAACCTTTTATACCTAATTATACCTACATAGATTCCGAAGCCTGACAAAGGCTACTGAATTAATTGATTTCGTTTCTGTAGTTTATTTTAGTGATGTGTGGGTTGTGTGATTGTTATTATTTCCTGTTAATTTTATATTTTTAGTTTAGCTACATTTAAGCTATTCGCAGTGAATTTTGTAATGTTTATTTAATTATCTTGTCCTGTATAGTTATATTAATTTTGTATGGCGAATTATAATAAATGGTTAAATTATAGGTTAAACTTTATTTATTTATTTGTAAATATATCCTGTTCATTTTTCTTCCTAACTAACCAATATCATAAACTGTGAAAGCAACGGAACTCTGTAATAAAACAGTGTAGTTTAGCCATATTTGAGCTTATTGGAATTGTCATGAGACGTAAAAAACCGACTAAAAAAACACTACAAAGTAAAAAATAATTACCTAAATTCTAATAGATTAATATGAGACTTCACGCTTCTTGTTAAGCAATATAGGTATTGTAATTTTTTTTGTCGCTGCCATTTCGTCAACTTTAGGCAATTTCTTTGGATAATAATAATACGTTTATTTGCATACCATGGTACATCACAGTTGACATAAATAAATAAAAGTATCACATGGACCCTGAAAGGATATAACAAAAAGGTCCTTAAAACTAGTTATTATTAACACAAAGTTATGTACAGTCGCCATCAGATATATCGGAGCGAACAAGGTGCTCACAAATATCTGAACACGACTCTATTGTCAAGGCGTTAAAGTGCATGTTCAAATATTTTTGAGCACCCTGAAGAGTACAGATGTATTTGATGGCGGCTGTACTAACTATATAAAATGGGTGGCACCGAATTCAAAAATTACAATAGATACGGCTACATTGTTCAATAAGAAGCGCAAAATCGCATAATAGAAGTAAGTAAGGCAATTATTATTTTCCTTTTTAGTGTTTTTTAAAGGTGGTTTTATTCTTTATTAAAAAATTTCTGTTTCCAATTAGAATTTAGGCAACTTTTTTTGTAGGTAGTGATTTTTTTGAGTGAGTTTTATTTTTTATTTAATTTCTTATTTATTGCTCTACAGTTTAGTCACACATGAAGGTTCAATGTGTTTTCATCTCACGATTTTTTAAATAGCCTAATGAATATATTCAGACATGTAATTTTGAACAACTTGTTACGACGTAACTGACGTAAATTACAACGGATATACACTCAATTGTAAAAAATACATAAAACTTACTCAAAAATATGTCCTATAGCAGCTTACTTATGTCAGCGAATTAAGGTTTCGGTACATACCGTAAACCGGGGTTACTTTCAAATCCAGGGGCGACTTTTAAAATCAAATATTTAAGCCGTATTTTTAGTTTTTATTTGGCTAACCTGGGTCGGTTTTATTCCTTGGTATATTTCCTAACTATTTACTGAACTGAATAAAACTAGAAATTCTTAGTGACGGTTGTATTAGTGTTCTTAATCTATCAAAGTGGCCCCGTTTTTTTCTAAAGTCACCCCAGTTTACGGTACCTATTAATGAGCTCCGAGGATTAATTCAATATTGACAATACCTATAATTACGAATTAGTGACGTAGGTAACTATGTAGTAAGTGCAATTTGTGATAATCCATATTGAAAGGGACCTTATGGCGGCCGGCACTTACGCCTTTATTGCCGTTGTTCCAATACAATAGTGAATAGGTGTAACGTAAGCGCCTGCCGCTATAAGGTCCCTTTCGATGTGGATTATCACTTTTATGTAGGTACTGATAAGCAGCATGAAAAGAAATCGCCTTGATTCCTTACACGTTTTGCAACCCCGACGCACACTGCAACATATCCGATTAGTAATTACTATTCGCTTACATTGGTCAACTGGCGGCTTCCGCGGATGCTACACCCACGTTACCCAACTTTAGTACAGTCAATGGCACCAATATGTATAAATTTTTTCACCTTATTCCATTGAAATAAGGTCCAAAAATGTATACATATTTATGCCCTCGACTGTACAAGCATCATAATGTAAGTCAAACGAGCCTTTCGTTTTTCATTTATAAGTTTATAATCTTGACAAATATCACGATGGATGCTGGTCGGTTCGGGAGTATACTATACTAGCTCGATATGAACAATATTACACTAATCTGAGGGGCTACTCCGAAGTTCGTAACACGAATAGCGGATCGTGCCGTCCCTTTCACTCATATAGTGTATAACCAGTATAACACTAGTCCCTTTCACTCATATAGTGTACTTCGAAATCCGAACTTCGCATCGTGCCGTCACTTTCACTCTCGTGTTATACAATACAATACAAATACTCTTTATTGCACACCTCAATCAAAGGATACAGTACAGTACAAAAACGATTTCTTCCAGACAACCTGAGGGTAGCGGAAATGAAATCTAATCAGAACGACACAATATACACTATATTATTATATTAGTTATACACTACATGAGTGTAAGGGACGGCACGATACGAAGTTCGGATCTCGAAGTTGGGAGTAGTCCCTCAGGCCCAGACCCGACTACCCGCGCCCGCCGTCTGCGGTAGGGCTCCGCCACATCGAGCGCGGTAACCTCAAACTAGTCTCAAACTGCGCCCGCCCCGCTACTGTGCTCAATGTGAGCAGGGCTCGGATACCGGTATTTTCTCCATAGAAAAATACCGGTATTATTACGGTCACCGGTTCATTATTTCGTTTTTAATGGGACAATCTAATAATACGACGTTGTTACCTAAATACATGATTCAGCCCTACGTAAAGAGCAAAAAATAGTCCAAAATATTGGGCTAATTCAGGGTTTTTTAAAAATACCGGTATCGGTCCCTGAATGTGAGGCCTTAAGGGCTTATCTAGAAATCAAGCGACGTTTTTCGGCCCACTTTTAGACCCCCCCTCCCCCATGGTGATCTTTGGTGAGGTTCTAAGAGACCCCCCCCATTTTTCACTATTATAAAATTATAGACTGAAATGGTATTGTGTTAGTTGATATTGTGTTTATTTTCGTATAAGTGTTATGCAAAATTTCAAAAAACGTAAATAGACTCGTTGTTTTCTACGTGCGAAATGATGATGTGGTTCGGTTTTGTAGGTACAGGAAAAACTACACGTGAGGTGTACATTGTACCCCCCCCCCCCCCCCCCCCCTCTCTCAACGTGATCAGTCGTGAGGGTTTCATGACACTCCCCCCCTTCGGAACCTCGCGTGATTTCTGGATAAACCCTAAGGCACGAGATTTTCAATCTGGAGGTCGTGGGTTCAAGCCCCTATGCCTTTACCATGAGTTTGCATGACCGTACTCGCTAGCGACTGCGTAAACGATTTAGTATGCCGATTCTTAGTTCTATTGCGTAACCGTCAGAGGCGCTGTACTTTTTTTTTCATTTTTTCATTTATTATAAGTTAACAAACAGTGATCACAATAATGTATTACTTTAAAAGTTACATTTAAGGTTTGGTAATTGTGATACCAACAACGTTAACTCCATATTACTAATATAAATTACATATTTTGAAGTACATCAATGAGATGGAAAGTAATAACTAAAGGTTACAATAAGCAATAAACGTCAAACATACAACTACTAAGGCAGAGCTAATAAGTTAAGTATTACATTATTTCAATAACTTAAGTGTTTCTTTTTTAAAAAACTTTTGCCAATACATTTTTTTACGCAATCGCTAGCGAGTACGGTCATGCAAACTCATGGTAAAGGCACTGCTCGTTCAAATTGGTTTTTTTTTTAATTGAAACTTAATCTTTTTTCTTTAAAATTGGACATTTGGAGAGTTGTTTCACTACAGGCGACATGATGTTTAAACCGTTCTGGAGTTCTTCCGATTCAGTGTTATCGAGTTATCGTGGTTTGTGGTATGTACTATGTAGGTATGTAAGTACGCAAATACGTGAAATACGTACGACAACCACAACCATGATACATAATTGCCGATGTCACAAGTTAAGGAAATTTGACTTTTACGCAGTTCCTAAATAAAGTTTAATTTTACCCTATACTATATGACAATGAATTGTTTAATGTGTGATTAGTTGGAATAGAATAGAATAGAAAAATATTTATTCGGATAACACAACAAGTACCTAATTAAACAACACCTTAAAACTAACAAACACTGCACTGTGTTGAGAGCGAGGGATCTAACTAAAGTCCCTTCTGTGGGGCTAGCATAACTTGCTGGCAAATCGTATCTCGCGCGACTCAGCGTTTCCAGTCTTGCTCGAACTGTGCGGGTTAGAAAGAGGAGGGTAGATTTTTCTACTCACGTCGCGTCGCAGCGGTAGTTGTGCTAGCCCCCCTCCTGTCAACACAGTGAATTCTCAAATTTCATAAAGGGTCGGCAACACGTACGTGACTCCTTTGGAGTTGCGAGCGTCTATAGGCTGCGGTAGCCGCTTGCCATCAGGTGGACCGTACGCTTGTTTGCCACTATCGTTGTATAAAAAAAACAGATGTGCTACCGAGAATGTCTCCACTCAGCAATGCAGTGCAGTGAGTGCAGTGCGGTAGTTGGTTTACTATGTAAGGCCGAATGATTTTTTTAAATGAAATTAATGACTTGATCTTGTTCACTGTGTTATTTAGTAGTTTAGCGTGCTTTATTTATTTATTTACTTATTCATTCTACATTTACGTCAACTGCAGTACAGAAGATGTTACAGGGTAGTTGGTATACGACACCCAGAGAGGGCACATAATGTTTACTAGTATTCAGGCACATAGTAGTTTTAACTATGTTCTTTTAAGAACACATGTATAATGTTCTTAATGAAATTATTTAAATTAAATTGTCAGGTTTTGTTGTTAATAAAGTCTAAACACTTGTAGGTACAATTTGTTTTGTTCCTAAATCATTTTTACATTCAGCCTTGACACCAAGTCGTCGACCGCCGTACTAGTTGTAACTAAATCTAGCCGGCTGTCAATTTATTCATTAAAATTCTGACTGATCTAGGTCTTATTCAAGACTAACGATCACAAGAGTAGATAACACCGGATTGATAACGTTTCAATTGGGAATTAATTCATTTCGGCGGAATGATCAATATTCCAACAGACATTAGTGGAAAAGTGGTAGACAACTTTCTTGGCTGACTGTACCGTGTACAGTCATTACGCTGGTAAGTTCTGTGATCCTGACCTCCTTCAGTCATCGTCAGCCACCATCTGAAGGCCAAAAGACACAAGATAATGACGTTTCTACAGAGCTTAAAAAACTTTAAGCCATCTAATAAATAATCTACAAAAGAACATGAAAATATATTTTTTCGAATAGTTATAGTATTTTATTTTCTTTTTTTTCGAATTAAATTTTATCCTGATCGTGGTGAACGGTGAACTTTATTGAAATGCTCGCTAGCCGTTAAAGTGACTTACCAATCATACACACTCTTATCGAATGACACTACCTATTCATTTTAGTTTTATTCAAGGTAATTAAGTATGACTTCAAGTACTATCAACTCTTTTACAGATTTATGGAAGAAGTAAATTGACGTTATAATGAAGGAGGAAGGTAATAAGGAAGGAAGGAACGAGTCGAACAAGCGTAACTACTTCTAGCCTTACGTTAATGCTCACGTACGTAAATGACGTTATCTATATAGTTACGCAATTTGTGATAGTACCTATTTAACAGGTTAACGTCAAAACATGGCCAATTGACCTACGGTCTAATTGAGGACATCATGAACTAAACATTGAAGAAATAAACGGGTACCTACAGCTTGTAAAGCTCAGCAGCTCTGCCTATGAAGCCACAGTCAAGTTCAAAAAAGCTTTCTTTAGCCGACAGTTACAGTCAAATTGCTGTGTGCTTCTTCAAATATGAAGAATAGAGTTCTTTCCGTTCCGTTTTCTTGGATCTCATCACCAGATCTCAGATCCGAGGAACATGAGACCGTAAAAGGAGTAAAGGTACTCCTAAACCATGGGTTGTCTATAAGAAAGGAAAGTATCTCTTTAACGATAGGTACGAACATGGTGTTGACCTCTACTTTACTTAGGTATGTTCTATAAATATAGTGTTATTTAGATAAGCATGCAGTAAGGTACAATTATGCAGTGTATACAAAATATCAACTAAAAAGCCAGTCGCTTCGAAAACCACCTTCTATTTTTGGTAGTCGTCTACTGTGGTAATTTATGCTAGAGTCTACCGTCTCCAGCACCGATTTAGCATGTTTTGCTCGATCTAATCGCCATCGAAACTAAGTGTTGTCCCACGTACACACTATAAATATTTACCATGGGCCGCTACGATTGGAAAGTGGTCAGTTACCACGCCGGTACATTAACGTCTATAACGTACGTTTAGAAGTTTATGCATAGGCAATAAGACTCAAATTTGTTTACACATTTTTAGAGTTTATCGTACGCCTAAGGCGTGTTTACCTACCACTTTCTCAATAACTTTGCACTGCCTTTTTTGTACCAGTTGCGTAACTGTATATGTGACTTTTGCTGCTTATGTTTTCGAGTTACATTTTAGTAGATACCAGCTTTTTTATACAACGATGTAATAAATATGCTTACTACGGTAAGCACATACCTTAATCTATGGCCTCCAACAAGATCACCCGTTGAGTGTGACCCTTTATTGGCGTTGCTTTTCTTGGTGAGAAACAGCAATGATTTTGGTGTTTTGGACTTCTTTAGGGTTAATTCCCAAGGGATTTTGTCGCCCTAGCCACGGAAGAGGAGGATTGAGAGAATGATATAATTCGTGTTTCGTGAGCTGATGTTTATATGCCCGTAAGTATATTGGAGATTTTTTTGGGATAATCCAGATGTAGCATGAGTCATTCGGAATCAACAGGTAAGAGGTATTTATGGTTACATCCAATAATTTTCCTCCATTATCGCTTTACATTCCTAAATCTAAAAAAGCGACATTCTAATTTCTGCTGGCTTATGAATTTTAGGTATTCATTGTGACATCTTATGACGTTGAGCCATGACATATGATATGACAACACCAGCTTAGCTAGCATGATCGCGTTTATGTCGGACTACTAGCTTTTGCCCGCGACCTCGTCCGTGTAAACTTTCACTCCCTGTGTTGTAATTTAATCACCTTTGCATGTATTTTTGTTTTATAAGTTACTACGCGATTATGTTGAGCATTTAGTACCTTCTTTCAAATAAAGAAAAAACAATGAGATCGGTTCACGTGATAAAGATTATCCTTGAAAATTCACCATACATAATAAGTTATTCCGTCGCTCAAATTTGTAACATAATTCGCCTATAGATGGCGCTGTACCCATGGCGTTCAATTTCTACACCATGCTGTTGAGATTCTCCTGAATTAACAGGGTTGGAACCGGTACACATCTGTGTACGGAACCCTCGGTGCGCGAGTCGGACTCGCACTTGACCGGTTTTTCTTTAACCTGACTGTGGCTTTATATTAGGCCGGCCGAGCCAATAAAGCGATAGGAGTGCGCGGTTGGAGAGTGGCCTCAGGAAAATCCAGAGGAAACCTCCGACACTACCTCGAGGGCTGTTTAAACACTGGACTACTTTAAGAGTTTGCGCTCCAGTGAGATTGGTTAAGCGGCTTCAACCAAATCTGAAGCCACAGATTATATAATAGTTAGTAGTGAAGCGAAGATCTCCGTTTCAGCTTGGGCAAAAATACTTTCGTATATGGCCGGCTGGCGGTTTTCCTCTACAGGTCGCATTTCTTAACCGGTTATTGTGAAAATGTGAGCAGGTAATTAGGTACATATGGTTTTTTTTTGGTTTTTTGTAGTTCGTTTTTGGAAATCTTTCAAACGGGCAAGGCTCCGCCCGTTTGAAAGACGAGGGCTTGAAACAGTAAAATAACACATTGCTCGCTACTCTCGTGAGGTCTACAGGTCATCTCTTACTAACTAGTGACTGTGTGCACATAGTGCTAGTAAGGGACGAATTATGTTCCACATGAAACGACCATGCTACTTCTGCAAGGACCATGGGCATTGGCATAGCGAGGTTGTGCATTAACTTTCTCTGGTCGATTTCAAGGCGCGTGAGGTCGTTATGGCTACGGCCACTTTTTGCGAATCGAAAGCGAATGGAGAATGCTGTTTGTACTGTGATTTATAGTTGTACTGTTGAATAATCCAGGAAGACTGGATTCTAGGTTAGAATGAAATGAGATAAGTGAATAAGGTAGATGCTGGCTGAATGGCTTTGGTCTTCTTTTGTTTTGTCTTGTGTGGGGGTATCCATAAAGCATTTGTGAAAAACAAAAGAAGCGGGCCGCGGGTGTGGTTGCTGTGTTTAGATAGATGGAACTGCATTTATCTCTAGCGACAGAACGACTCAAATAAGAGTCGGTAACGCGCTTCTAAAGCCGCTTCCGTAGACTACGGTGTCTTCTTACCATCAGGTTTGCTGTGCAGCAAGAGCTGTGTTAGCGATAAACTAGGTGCGGTACCTAATATAAAAAATAAATTGTAAAATCCTTGTTTTACCATTTTATATCGATATGACATCGCACTTGTTTTAAATACTGGCTCTTTTAGAGCACTTGAGCATTGTGGTTAAACCGTGGCGTGGTTAAACAGCGATTTTATACTTGTTAATTGAGTATTTGATAGATGTTAAAATTTAAAACAGTGTGGTTATATTTGAAACCCATCAAATTATCGCAATAAATAATTAATTAGTTAAAATTGTAAAAAGATATGGGGCTTTAAATATTCGCAAAAATGTTGTTTTTTTTAATAGTACAAATGTAAATTGAAATTTACCGATATTTACAATATTTACTCATATTTCATTAAAAACATGTTTACCTATAAATATTTTTGTATTGTAAGTTTAATTTCTCTTAAGTGAAATGTAAAATTTCTTTGAGAAATAAAGTTCTTTAAACCTAAAACGAAATTGTATGGCAACTATGTCCTTAAACGCAATATTTACGACAAAAACGGCAAATATCCCTTTTTTGCATACAACGGGATTACGTGGTCATTGCACTGTGATGTCACATTTCACTGCCTATCAGCATGGAGCGTTTTCAGTGCTTGTCAGCTTTGCTGTACTTTACCTCTCGTGTTCGTATTTTGTGTTGCTCTAATTGTAGTTAGTCCAATACAAACATTTGATCGTCTCTAGAAACTGGTTCGAATGGCCCCATAAAAACTTTTTAGTCAAATTGTATTATTTAAATATAACATATCTAAACGGTATTAAATAAATCGTCGGTTGACAATCAAAACTCACTATCAAATCTGTCACTACTCTTCGAAACTTCGTATCTCAGTACTGAAACGATGCTGAGATACGAGCTTTATTTTAAGTAGGTATTTGTTACTTGGTGAGTTTTGGTTGTGAAACCGACGACATAATAGAACATGCGTTAATATTATATTATGGTGTGCACACAATAGGCCGTTATTTTTATTTGTCATGCATATATTGTGCCTCGTGGCTGCGTAAAATAGATTAGAGGGAATATTCATGTTGACAACAACAACTTTTGAAAATTTTAGAGTAATTATGGAACCTATGGAAGGGTGAGTCCCACATACCCCCCACCATGGACCCAGGGACCGATACCGGTATTTAAAAAAAAACCCTGAATTAGCCCAATATTTTGGATTATTTTTTGCTCTTTACGTAGGGCTGAAATATGTATTTAGGTAACAACGTCGTTTTATTAGATTGTCCCATTAAAAACTAAATAATAAACCAGTGACCGTAATAATACCGGTATTTTTCTACGGAGAAAATACCGGTATCCGATCCCTGCATGGACCTGAGGATGCGTAAATTCATTTCCTCTGCGTCAAAACAGGCCGAAAATTATGCCTAAAGTTACTGCTTTTCTTCTTTTTAGGGTTCCGCACCAAAATGTTAAAAAAGGAACCCTTATGGTTTCACTTTGTCTATCTGTCTGTCACATCGCTAAATATCTCAAGAACTACTTATGCTATCGATTTGACTTTTGGAACAGTTATAAAGAAGGGTAACCTAGATGCATAGAACATGTTTTCATATATTTATTTTTTTATTTTTTGTGAAAAATGACATTCTAAAACATTTTTTTCCGTTGAGCCGTTTTCGATTTACGAGGGAAAATGTTATAAAAATAACATTCCCCCCTTATCTGCGAAGTTTACCCAGGAAAAGTTATGAAATTATTACATAACATTGATATCAATGTAAATTTTACAGGAAAAAGAGAACAATGCTCTATCTAGTTTTGCACTTTTTATCAACAAAAATTTTATATGTACTAAGTTTGTAATTTAATCACCTTCGCATGTATTTTATTGTTTTATAAATTCCTATGCTGAAAGTACCTCCTTTCAAATAAAGAAATAAAAATTGAAATCAGTTGACAAAATTCGCCGATAGATGGCGAACTCATGGCGAATTTGTATGGTGGTTTTTCAAAGATAATTCTTTATCACGTGTACAGATTTCAATCTTTTTTTTTATTTCAAGGAATGTACTTTCAGCATAAGCACTAGAGTTGAGTCGTTTCGTCTTTTCCGTGAAACGATCCGTAACCTTTTTTTTATCACAACTGTTCTGTTTTGAGAAGCAGTTTCAAAAGTAACGGTTTCTCCGTGCGTCGCCGGTCGCCGAACGTAACAAAATGAAACGAACCATTGTTTTGATAGATAATATAAACTATTGCATGTTTATTTATTCATGATGACATTGGCATAGTGATTTGCATTAATTATATTCTTTTATAAAATTGTATTTGCATGCCATCTATGATAAAGCATGTGGGACTAAATTAATTTAACCATCCACCTATGTATACCGTGTTTTTAAGCAAATAAATGATTTATGATTTAAACTACTCGTACAAACAAACGAAACGACTGCGTACGTTTCTCCGTGTGTAGCGTTTATTACGTTTTGTCAGTTTCGTTTCGTTATAAGCGTTTCGAAACGAGTGCATACGTGAGTTTAGTTTTGTGTTGCGTTTAGATATTTACGTTTTGCAATCAGTTATCGAGTTGCGTTTTCACGTTTTGCGTTGCAACTATTGAATCATTTTGTGTCGCCTGCTTGTCATCGTTTTATAGAAACAGTTTTAAGTTCTAGCAAAAAATTGTTTCTCCATTATTATACGAGAAACTGTTTCTCGAAACGCTTACGGAAAAAAAACGCCCAGCTCTAATAAGCACGTAGGAATTTATAAAACAAAAAAACATGCAAAGGTGATTAAATTACAAACTTAGTATAGAAATGTTTATTGATAGGGTTTATCCAGAATACACGTGATGATAGGGTTTATCTAAATATATGAAAGAAGTCCTGATCTACCATCAACGCACAACCGAAACTACTGGAACTAGAAACTTCAAATGGATAAGACGGTATTTTTGGAAATTCAAATCAAATAGGGGTGCAAAGTTTGTATGGGAGAAATATTTTTTTGATCTCAAGACTTAAAAATTCGTAAAAAGGTTACGAACTTAAATCCAAAGAAAGTGTTTTCAGCGTTTTGCAAAAGTCTAACCTTAAGAGGGTAAAATAAGGGTGCAAAGTTTGTATGGGAAACGTAATTTTTTTGGACGAGACTTGAAATTTCGTATATAGACCCTCTGTTTAAATATAACAAAACTAAATTCAGCGATTTTCTAAATTCATCCCCTAAAGGGGTAAAAAGGGGGTTCAAAGTTTGTACGTGGAGCAAATCTTTTTTAAAGTTAGAGAATTGAAACTTCGTAAATAGACTCTATGTTTAAATACAACAAAACTTATTTCAGCGTTTTTCGAAATTGCTACCCTAAAGGGGTGAAAAGGGGGTTCCAAGTTTGTACTGGGAACAAATCTTTTTTGAAGTGAGAGATTTAAAACTTCGTATATAGACTCTCTGTTTAAATACAACAAAACGTATTTCAGCGTTTTTCGAAATTGCTACCCTAAAGGGGTGAAAAGAGTGAAGGAGGGGCGCTAAAACGCTCACCGTACCATATATTAGGTATGACAAATACATAATTTATATCCCTGTATTGTACAAATAAAAGCTCTCCCACACCCTGCCAATATCAATCGTACATTACATAATAGTAAAGAATGGTATAAGTGTACATAGTTATATATATATCTACACTTTCCCTATTCAGTTGGACTAAAAGTATTTACGGTGATTCCGTCTGGCTTTTCTCCCCTAGAAGCATACAAGGGAACTTCGATTAACTTCAGCAAACTCTTATCATGATGATATCATTATTCTAATATCAACTTTATTCCTCCGGGCGCCGAACTTGTTAGAGGTCATAATCGAGTGAGATAAGAGCTTGGAGAAGTTATTCTTTAAGTACAAATATTCAGGATTCCGAGCATCAGATCACGATCATAACAAGAGAGCAAAGATGCGCTTCACAGCGGGCTATTCATTGTCGAGCTTGTTGGAGTTATTCAAGGGCATGACGGATAGGGGTAGTCAAGGACAAAGTTTCGTTAGCAATTCGATTGGAGAACCCTTCGCATAATAGCGCTTTTATTGTTATTTCACTTGCGTAGCTGACTAACGCATAAGTAAGTAGATTTTATTTGTGTTGTACCAACTTGGTACTTTTTTACCCCCGACGCGCAATGCAAAAGACGGGTGTTATAAGTTTAACTCGTGTATCTGTGTAAGTATAAGTAGGTATGTGTGTCTGTCTGTGTGTGATGAACCGATTTGAGTGAGTTTTTTTAAATAGAAAGTCTTGTTGGTGGAGCTGGTTCTTAGCTATGTTTTGAGTCGGGGGTTGTAATTTTTAACTAATTAACTTGTGCTTACATTCCTACGTAAGTTTTATCTAAAAAACTTGATTAAACTTAGTGACTTGGACACATTGGACGGTATGACAGTATTTCTGACAGAAATGCGGCTCGAAAAGCATCAACAACTTTTGCATCTTGAATAAAATGCCAATTCTAGAATAAAATTGTTGTTGCTGGTCATTCCTAGTTATGTGTAACTGACACCTACGTAACATTACTATACAAATATGGCTTATTTTTTATTGTTAGTAGTAATGTAACTTTTTAGAACTACTCACTTAACTTGTTCTACGTAAATCCATCATTTACATATACTTTAAATAAATATTTACACAATAAGTAATGGCAAGTGCAAAATAGCAATAACGGTTGTCATGTAAGCTAGGTACCTATATTTTATGCCCTGAAGTTGTAGGGTGATTACAGAGTTTATACCCTAATTATAATCCAATCACATTTGTGTAACAGGTGGAAGGTGTATGTAATAATAATCAAAATAAAAACATGCAGTGTAACAATCTGTTAAAAGACTCGATCAAGTCATCACTTCATTAGCAACAAAAATAATAGTGTAAGTACTGGGTACCTAGTACTTACTGAATACCTATTTTAAGCCACTTGAATTTATTTTATTTTATACTTACCCCTTCTATTATTTAATTTATTTTATTGTATTATAGTTACCCGTTTTGTGACCAAAATATTAACCCTAGTGACCTTGCTAATATCTATATATATTGCAGACCTATGTACTTAGGTCATATACATTGTTGTTTAAGAGCAACAGAGTTACATACGACGACGACTTGTTTAGCCTAGTGGGTAGTGCACCTGCCTGTGAAGCTGACGGTCCTGGGTTCGAATCCCGGTCAGGGCAAATATTTGTGTGATGAGCATGAATATTTGTTTCTGAGTCTTGGATGTTTTCTATGTATTTAAGTATTTATATCTATTAAATATATCGTCGTCTAGTACCCATTACACAAGCCTTCTTGAGCTTACTGTGGGACTAGTTCGATTTGTGTAAGATTGTCCTCTAATATTTATTTATTTACATATCATTTGTTGTCCCTGTCACAGTTAAAAAGTATTTTTGTCGAGCACAACCTATTGTAATATGAGGGCTATCAGACAAACGATTACCCGCCCAAGTTCAGGAGATAAATTATGGTAAACCGTCAGCCATCTTAAACAAATTCTCAATTTATCTGCATAAGACCTTTTCCGCTCCTCTTAGTGACACGCATATAAACTCAAACTCAAACTCAAAATATTCTTTATTCAAATAGGCCTAGCAACAAGCACTTTTGAATCGTCAGTTATATATTACATAAATTGAATCTAATTATTCAGAGCAATTTATTGATGCATATGAAATTTTAAAAAAGACATGAATTACTATAATGTATGTCAAAAGAGAGTATAATAAATTCACAAAAAGATCGTCAATATGTAAAATAAAAACATAAAAAATTGTATAATCTAGACAGTTTCTAGAATAAAATCTGAATGTCAAGAGGAAAATTTAACGTCAACATCTAATGTCATAGTTATGAAAATAGTCATTAAGATGTAATGTCATAATTATTAAAATATAATTAGTATTTCAACCACAATTATACCCACGGTGTTTTATCATTCATGTAGTCTTTTGTGCTATAATATGCTTTCGATATGAGTTTATGCTTTACATAAGTCTTGAATTTATTAATAGATAAATTAGTCACGTTTGTAGGTAGTTTATTATAAAACTTTACACAATTACACATGAATGATTTTCTTATTTTTTGGAGCCGAGTGGAGGGTACCGCAAGCTTATATTTGTTTCTAGTATTAATATTATGTATGTCACAGTTCTGTCTAAAATTTACAATATTTTTGTGTACATACACAATATTGTCATAGATGTATTGACAATGCATTGTCATTATATTAATGTCCTTGAACTTATCTCTAAGTGAGTCTCTATGTTTCATCTTATATATTGCTCGAATAGCCCTCTTCTGCAGAATAAAGACAGTATTTATCTCTGCAGCACTGCCCCAGAGTAAAATACCATACGACATAATACTATGAAAGTAACTAAAATACACTAATCGAGCTGTCTTCACGTCTGTTAATTGACGGATCTTGCTCACTGCAAATGCTGCAGAACTCAGTCTATTTGAGAGATTAGCAATATGGGGACCCCATTGGAGTTTTGAATCTAATGTCAAACCAAGAAAAACAGCACTATCAACTAGTTCCAATTCCTCATCTTTCACAGTGACACTAGTTTGCGTGTGATTTACGTTACTCGTGACGAACTTAATACATTTAGTCTTTTTCTCATTTAACAATAAATTGTTGACATTAAACCAATTAACTATTTTAGAAATGGCATTAGATACATAATTACAAGCTTGTTGTTGCCGTGTGACTTTGAATATGAGTGAGGTATCGTCAGCAAACAATACTATATCATGGTGGGTCTTTACGAGGTATGGCAAGTCATTTATGTAGATAAGGAATAGGAAAGGTCCCAATATTGATCCCTGCGGTACACCCATAGAGACCAATGAACCCGGCGATCGCTGTCCATTCACGTCGACCCTTTGTATTCTATCATGTAAGTAAGAGTTTAGCAAATTCAGTGCCGATCCTCGAACTCCATAGTAGTGTAGTTTCCTGATCAAAGTTTCATGACATACGCAGTCGAAGGCCTTGGACAAATCACAGAAGATACCTAAGGCATCATGTGAATCCTCCCAGGCATCGAATATATGTTTTGTTAGCTCGACAGCAGCGTCAGTTGTCGAGCGACCCCGCGTAAAACCAAACTGCTTATGATGCATTAAATTGTTAGCATTAAAATGTTTTATTAATTGGGACAAAACTAGTTTTTCAAAAATTTTGCTAAATGTAGGTAGCACAGATATTGGTCTAAAATTAGTGGGGTCAAAAGTGCTACCAGACTTGAATAAAGGAGTTATTTTACTGTGTTTCATTAGATCAGGAAACTCACCACAATCAACACTGTTATTAAATACAACCACTAAATCAGGCGCTATGACTTCTATTAGAAATTTGACAGAATGGACAGAGACTCCCCAGAGGTCACTAGTTTTTTTGACATTAATTGTTTTAAATGCCTTTACTACGTCTGCGGCATTAACATGTACAAAATGAAAATCTCTACTACATTCTGGGGCGTTGTCTTTTAATAACACAACGGCAGACGAAGGTGATGAATTTAAATACTGTGTTGTGGATACTGGTATCTCACTAAAAAAATTTTCGAATACTGTTGCTACTTCTAAACTTGAATCTATAATTTTGCCATTTATTTTTAATTTAGGATCATTCATTATGTGCTTTGATCTGCCAGTTTCCACATTAATGACTTTCCATGTTGTTTTGATAATATCGGAGCTATTTTTTATTTTCTGGCTTAAATAAGTACGCTTAGCTATTCGACAATCTATTTTAAATTTTTTCGAATATTGTTTAACATGTTCTTTAAATTCATCACTCGCATTAAACCGCCGTTCCTCATATAAAGCATACAGTGCTTGTCTACGTTTATGTAAGTCCACAGTAGCCCATTCACTAAAAACTGATACACCACCAACCACGACCGATTTAGGAGTGAAAATTGCTTTATAATGTTTCATGAATGTGTGAAAAAATGAGTTGTACATGTCGTTAGGACTCATATCGGAAGATAAAAAGGGTAGCGCCTGGACTAAACTTTGCTTCATTCGTTCGACACGGTGCGTGGTTACTGGTACAAAAGTTATTTGTTTTCTTAAAGTACTCCTTCTTAATGTCTCAAATGTCATTAATTGGCCTAAGTGATCTGACTCTAATTTGCTGATTACACTTTGGGTAATAGGAATAATATCCGTAAAAATGTTATCTATACAGGTGGCGCTAGTAGCAGTTACTCTAGTAGGCTCCGAAAATATGTGGTTGAGGTTACATGATTTGAAAATATTCAACAATCTAGTACTTATTGTTGAATTTTCCAAAATATTGACATTGAAGTCTCCGCATATAAGTAATTTTTTTGCTAGAGAGCGATATTTTAAACAACACGGATTCCATTATATTTTCAAAGAGGTCAAAATTACTTAATGGCGGCCTATACACACAAACAACAATAAATTGCTCTAATTCTACTGCACTTAGTTCTATGGTCCGTTCAACAGACAAGGATACAACATCCTTACGTTCCTTAAATTTTAATTGATTATTTAATATAATTAATGAGCCACCATGTATGGAACCAAGTCTGGTGAACGAACTACCCACATGATGATTATTAAATTGAGGCATTATTTCATTATTTTTTAACCAATGTTCAGTTACACATAGAATATCAATATTATAAGTATTCAAAAAGAGTTCAATCTGTAAGTCTTTACCTCTGATACACTGAATGTTTTGATGAACAAGATGCATATAATTTCCATTTTTCAAGCATTTTTCATTCAATTTATTAAATACTAAATTGCCAGAGTAAGAGTACTCCTTTGTCTGAACATCTAATTTAAATGATTGGTTATAACAGGAACCAATTCGAGGTCCACAACGGACTGCTCAATAGGAGCAGAGTTAAGTGCTCCCAAATTCTTGGCAGAAATGTCAATTAAATATGATAGCGACAAGGCTATTTGTTTTTTATAATAATTAGAAAGGTAAAACTTACCTTTAGTCAAAAAATAGTGTTTACCAACATAATTGTTGGTGTCAATTATGCTAAACTTATTACTATATGTACAAAAATTATACAGGGCTATATTCAAATTATACCTAGTGTCATTTTCTGCCTTTGACATTTGAGGACAATAGGGAAATGTGAACATAATAATTTCTTTCACAGTAAGTGTGTTCAATTTTTCAATAAATTTAATGAAATTATTTTTGTTTACACTTCCCCTGTTACCCATAAGTATAAGCAGTGTTGTCTGCGAAGTAATACTTGTATCGCTCAAAATTTGTTTTGAGACATTGTCAATGTCACTATAAGGCAGACAGTTGCTAATTACTGTTAGTCCTGTTAAATAATCATTTAGGAATATGCCCATACTACTTCCAATCTCATCACAGTACATAATTACATTGGGTTTTGTTGTGTTCTTTTCTATAGTGTGGAAGGAGCTATTATTATTTTGTTCTTGTGGTGGTAAACTGGCACACAGGTTACGGTTTATTTCATCATTGGACAAATGACCACTCACTTGCTTACATACACATGACTGGCCATTGGTCAGTGACTCAAACCGCTCTGAATTATAATTAATTTGTGCAATTAAATCATCCATAGCTAATGAATATTCACTAATAACTTTTTTTGAATTCTCATTCATTTTATCTAATGATTTGAGTTGGTCCTCCAAACTCTGAATTTTAAATTTCAATTTCTGTGTGTCAGTCTCATATTTTGATGTACTATTTTGCAACAAAGTAGAATACATATCCAACTTATCCACTAAATTTACATTGATTTTGCTGAATCTAAGTTTCTTGAAAAATAATTTGTTCTGATTTGATAACTTTTGTGTTCTTTTTATGAATTTGTTCAATTGAATATATTTCTTTAGTTTTTTACCGCTGCACTTTACTAGCCCTGATGTGGTGTAATCATTGGTTAAATCGATAGTAACCACAGGATTTTCAATTGGAGCGGTAACCAACTGTTGGTCGGGCCCAACCAGTTCCTCGAATAAGCTCTGAGACTGAGCCTCTGCAGCATTAGTTTTGGCCTCCTGTAGCTCGTAAATTTGTTCGTGGGCATCATGTAACGCTTTCAAATACTATATTCAATTTCTATAGGTTCTCTATAGAAATATCTATACTCTCAAGTCGTAATGCAAGGGGATTTCACTCGGTTGCCGAGCGACGAGCAAGTTCGTCGGTGAATAACAGAACAGCGGAGCGGCGTACTTGTCCCGCGCGGGCGGGGCGCGCGGGTCACGGGGGTGCGCGTCGGCCATCGCGATCTCAGTTCTCACAGAGTCACCGACGCCAAACCGGGTAGGCTGCGTTCCGTCGCCCAAGCACGTAAACACGCGAGTGAGTGAAGTTTTGTGAGAATACCAAAATAGTGTTCAACATGGGTTGTGGCACGAGTTTTGTGAAATATGTGCTGTTCTTCTTCAACCTGTTGTTTGCGGTGAGTGTGGTCCCTAAACCGGTTGTTTTCCGGTACGTGGTCAGCGAACAGTGACTGAGCCCGTGAGCCCTCTGTGACGTGGCCAGTTTCTACCTGTGGCTATTAAACTTCGGAGGTTTACCTGGTTGGTTGCGTCAGTTACGAGTTTGAACGTAACGCTCGCGATCGCTGACAGATAAAGATAACAAAGCGAAGACGGATTATGACTTTCGCAAAAAAGGCATTGAAATTTCGACTTTTACTCATAAGGCTGTCGATACCAAACTGGTAATTTAACGTTAATGGCACAATATTCGATTAAGTAAGAAGTCTTAACTCCAGTGGTCTAAGTTGAATCTTTGAACTAGACAAACAACAAGTTTTTATTTTGGTACCAGATATCTTAAAATTTCCATCAGCGTACCTGAAGGTAGTAAGAAATAAAAACAATAAACCATTATGAAACTTGTTTTGTCTAGTGAACCTATCTCAAATTGGTCATCGAAGAAATGCAATGGAAACGCCCACTTTTAGTAACTGAACTTAAGGTTTTAATTAAATTTAATGCAACTTTATCGGTTTATTTGTTAAATCGTTATTATTTCATTTACAAATCTGGTAATTTTATTTCAAACTGACATTTAAGGCAAACGCGCCAATGGGTGTATGTAAAAGTGTATATACATACCTATCATCTTTTTCGCTAATAATATTTTACAACAGTTTATATGGATATAATAAAACCCAAACGTACCTTCCCGAAATGTTTCCAACCGCCACAAGGCTATTCGAAATTCGAATTGATTGTTATAGGTACGAAACTTTTTGCACCTGGCCCTCTTTTTTGGTTCCTATAATACAATGCCTTTGACCTTGGAATTCAACGTTTGCTGGGTCCATGTCATGCACCTATTTTAACAGAGAATTCAATCGTATTATTCTATTAAGCGTAATATGAGTCATATGGGTTAAGTTTTGTTTTCCGAAGCCAATATATCACAGTTGAATTGAGGCGAATAGGTATTCTGGATATATTTACGTTCTATCTTATCTTATCTTATCTTATTTAGAGAGGGCCCTTGCGGATGCACTTCGACCCAATGGGATCTTTTGTACAATTGCCCCCTACTTTATACCTCATCCAAGCTGCTCTCCAACGTTTCCGTAAACCGGTTGATGGAGCTTAACGGGAGTACTCTGAATTCCTTTGGTTCAGGGTAACCATTGCTATTCATTCATTCTTTGTCTGGCAAGGGCGTGACATTCACACAATAAGTGTTCCATTGTCTCGTCATCCTCACCACACATCCTACATTTTGTGTTGTCCGATAGCCCCATCCTAGCTAAGAGTCCTTTGACCCCGAAGTAACCTGTAAACACTCCAGTTGCAATCCTGAGCTGCTTTCTGCTGTATTTCCAATTTTTTTTGGTCCAGCCTGGGTCTACACCTTCCATGAAGAGCTTTGAGTGCCTTAAGCCCGCCTCATGCCTCCACTCATATTGGTGTTTGGTTTTGGAGTAGTCTTTCAAGGCTAATGGAGAATAACAGCGTTGCAGTTTGCACGGCAAATAGCAACACATGCTGAGTCACAGCCTTTTCTTTATCGCACACATTGCTGAGGGGCTACCGCGAATCGAAAACGAACGAAGTTCGAATATCTCCTTCTCTGTTGCACGGATTTGCAAGTGCCGCAGAGAAGGAGATATTCGAAATTCGTTCGTTTTCAGTTCGCGGTAACCCCTCTGGACTCATTGTGCACCTTCACTCATTGTGTATCTTACACCTATTTATTAACACCGGTTGTGTGTGCGTTATTGAATAAATGGTTTTTCTTTCTTTCTTAATGTTATGGTTCTCTGCGACAGTCCTACAAACGGTTCCGGACCTACAAAACAGTTTGCTGATCCCCTTTTTGCAAGCTCATCTGCTTTTTCGTTGCCGATAAAGCCCTCGTGCCCCGGTATTACTATTTCAAATTAACTGTGTCAGTATACATGAAAATAATTTTTGTTAGGGGTTCATCCATAAAGTACGTCACACTAACTTCGTGATTTTTGGTTTTCGCTGTCTTTGTCGCAGTCGGTCATATTTATGAGACCTCCCATCCCTAGTCTGACGTCACATATTTTGCAATTATATAGCAGGGTCCGAAATTAGTTTAACTCTCATTTGGGTCATACACGGATTTAGGTTCGCGTCTTTTCTTTGGACATACCAAAAGTTAAGGGCTACAAAGCTTAATTTTGGATTGGATCAGTAACTCGCATAAATAGTGGCTCAGTTTCTACAAATCCCTGTAATAAAAACATACCTAACATGCACATAAGCCGTTAACTATTGACCACAGGAGGGACGACTTTTGTTTTTTCAATTTATGACCCATTTAAATTATTTTTTATTATACCTAACCTATAGCAAAGCAAACATTTTTATAAATAACTTAACCAAAATTACAGTTAAATCAACCTATCTCAAAAACTATAAGAGATACTTTGATCAAACCAAAAATCGTTGAAAGAGTTAATTAGCATGCATCACCTCTATTTTTTTTAGAATTTTATACCCCGTAGTTATAAAAATAGAGGGGGGGGGACATACTTTTTACGACTTTGAGAGCTGATATCTCAAAAACCGTTCACTTTAAGAAAAATGTTTTTTAGAAAACTTTATATCATTTTAAAAGACCTTTCCATTGATACCCCACACGGGTATGTACATCGAAAAAAAAATTTTCATCCCTCAGTTACATGTATGGGGGGCCCCACCCCCAATTCTTTTTTTTACTATTTAGTGTCATAATTTTGTAGCGGTTCATACAACACATATTCCCATCAAATTTCATCACTGTAGTACTTATAGTTTCCGAGTAAATCGGCTGTGACAGACGGACAGACGGACAGACGGACAGACGGACAGACGGACATGACGAAACTATAAGGGTTCCGTTTTTGCCATTTTGGCTACGGAACCCTAAAAAAGGCAATTAATTGTCGCCAAAAAAATAATTTATTATCCTATACAGATGAAGTTGGAAATATTTTTAAGTTTTTTGTTAATAGTAACGCAACGCACGAAACATAGGACCCTCACAGTTCTTGTCACACAATGTCACACTTCGTCGACCCCCTCCCTCCCCTTAACGTGTCACGCACTTTATGGATGGCCACTAGCTTTGAAGTCAAACGACGTTTCCATCACTAAAATTGGCTGGTAAGTAGATTACGGGCGTATCAACTGTTGCCATCAAATATAAATATCTGTACCCCTTTGGGGTGCCAAAAACATCAGAACGTCTCTGACGCCTTAACAGTCGTGTTTAGATATTTTTGAGTACCTTGTTCGCTTCGATTTATCTAATGGCGACTACACAATAATGAAGAAGCAAGGACTTCATAATGCCTTCTAAATCTGTCTACAAGTCAAGCGGACTAATGAAGTAAAATACAAGAAACGCTTTATTTTTATTTTGAATCTGACTGCATGTGGCTTTATAGGCCGGGCCCAATAAAGCGATAGGAGTGCGCGGTTGGAGAGTAGCCTGGGGAAAATCCAGGGGAAAACCTCCGGCATCACTACGCGTGTGGTTTGGAACACTGGAATACTCTAAGAGTTTGCGCTCCAGTGAGATTGGTTGAGCGGTTTCAGCCGAATCTGAGGTACAAGAAACGCATCGCTCGTGTTATATACTGTATGAGTGAAAAGGACGGCAATATACGAAGTTCGGATTTCGACGTTCGGAGTAGGCCCTCAGCCCACTTGTATTTTTTTTCAAAAGAATGAAGCCAAATAGAACATGTGCTTGGCTGTACTGCGATAATTTTAAAGGCCGATATATGACGTGTGTTGCTGTAGGTATAAAATTTGAAAAGGGGAATACCAGTGAATCATCACCTGTGCCTTTACCATAAGTTTACATGACCGTACTCGCTAGCGACTGCGTAAAAATTTGTATCAGCAAAAGTACAGCGCCTCTGGCGTTTACGCAATAGAACTAAGAATCGGCATACTAAATCGTTTACGCAGTCGCTAGCGAGTACGGTCATGTAAACTCATGGTAAAGGCACTGCACTGCAGGCATGACAAAAAACGCCATTTATTTCTGATCGTACACAAGCTTTACAATGGAATTATGGATGCTGAGAAATATGTTTCGTATGGTTTTATGCATTCGTGTTGAAATGTAAATTGAATCCTTCTAACTTCTGTGCCACACAAAGCTGTTTGGAAGAAAAACTAATCCAACAGACGAAAACTTACTAAGAACGATTGAAAATGAAAATTAAAAAAAATGTTCTTCATGTGGATCTACAACTAGATGTTATGGTTCCTAATCCTATAATACAATACGTCGTTACATGCACTTGTTGTACCTTGTATAATATTTGACTTGCAGCACCCCGCAACGCCCCTAACTAGGTCGCGGCTTGCGTGACCAAAGCTACCTTCGACAGGGGGCAACAGGTGTAGCACCTACCCATTGAATAATTAATGCATCGTTATTCTCCGGCAATTTCCTCAACGTTTTCCTTTTGAAATCATTTAATTGCAGGAAACCACACAGTGACGTTTGATTGCTGTTGATGATTCAACTATTTACTAATAGTTATTGGCTTAGTAATGATGTCTGACATGCGAGAGAACAATAGGGTTTAAGTTCGTACTACCCGCCATGGACCGTATTCAGTTATTGACTCACTCTAACGACTTCCGTATTCTGTAAACTCACCACTAAGCCTAGGGTATTTTGAATGATTCAAGCAGCATATATATGCAAGAGACAACATCTCATATCTATAATCCGTCCAAATAATGTTAAGCAATAAGGAAAAAATAATTTGTTCGAGGAAAACGCGTCGGTGCCAAAGATTTCTCACTTGAAGGTTGATGTTATTAAGGCTACGACTTTCATTGAACCAGATGCCCTTGTAGAAAGTCTTTTAAGAAGTAGGTCAAGGAAATATCCTCTTGCTCGGTATGATTCAAGGATAAGACGTGGAACGTGACACAGTTCCATGTTTGTGATGTGATTTTCCTGGCTATTTTCCTGATAGCCGCTTTGCTTTGCTTGTTTTGTGGTCCTTATTGATTATCTTTTGTGGCGATAATGAAAATCGTCCGATTGGTGACAATGTACGTCCTCATAATGAAAATAGGAAGGTTAGAGTGACTTTTATTGGATTCCTCGTGCTGTTTCAAGTTTTCAATGGCAAATGCTGTAGTTATTACCGCGGTAATTGTTTTTGATCGACTGATAAAATTCACGTGTGAAGCGTGTGACTCATAATACGACTGCAAGAAAGAATTGAAAATAGCAGCCGTTAATCAAGTAAACAATCTAGATTCTGAAGGAATCTGAATCAAACGTGATATCTGCGTAGTGACCTCAACAAATTCGCGATGAAATCATGTCACGTGGTGGCATTCAATTGCATGGTACCGAAAATTAATAATGAAATTGCAATTAATCCTATGTGCAGAGATATATCTAGTTTAATTCTCCCCCAAGTGACCCCGAGCCTGTGACATCATCGTGTAAAGGAGCACTCTGAGACGCCCTACGGCGCCGACATTAAGCTCCTGCCACTAGTACTTGTATAATAAATTTAGCAATAGGACCTATTCTTTTTAGGGTGCCGTACCTCAAAAGAAAAAAACCTTACCCTTATAGAATCACTTTGTTGTCCGTCTGTCTGTCTTTCAAGATTTCGGGAACGCGTGGAGTCCCTTGAAGCTGTGAAAAAATCAAACTTCTAAGTTGAGGTAAAAAAAAGATAGAGAAGAAGACGGCCGTTTATGCCTCAAAAAATGTATATTTCGACACTCTCAAGGGAAACAAAATTTATAGTGTATTTTCTGTTCACCTAGAACTATGAGAATTGGCAAGTAATTTCGTCGCATACTACTAGTACCTACAGGGCCAAATCTGAAAACTATACATTTTTAATTGAATCATAAAACATAATATAGTCTTTATTTAAAGTAATCAATGCCTAGATATTTGTCCTGTTTTTTTAAAGCTCGCTTTGCTTTTGCAACAGTTAAGAAACGCCGCTTGTTCAAGTGGCAGAGGTCGGATTCTTATCTCCGTTAAGTTGTTGATACTGAAGTTACGCTTCTTACTTACTGTTTCTTTTTGTCTCTGAAAGAATCGTCTCGACTATCTTAGTTTTCAAACATTCGCTGGAGATCCTCTTATCGGCTTTTTCAACGCCATTCTCATGATGACATCATTATGTGTTTAAGCAGTCATATTTACATTTGTAACTCGTTCGCACACTGCACACTACATAATTGCGGATGTTGCTTGTCGACCTTGCTTATCAATTCGACTGTATACTGCATCACAGCAGGGATCGGATACCGGTATTTTCTCCATATAAAAATACCGGTATTATTACGGTCACCGGTTCATTAATTCGTTTTTAATGGGACAATCTAATAATACGATGTTGTTACGTATACATGATTCAGCCCTATCCAATCCAATAAAAAATCCAAAATATTGGGCTAATTCAGGGTTTTCTAAAAATACCGGTATCGGTCCCACAGAGTTGTACAAACTGCTTGGATTTTGCAAGTTTTAGGATGTATGATGCAGAACTGAACAATAACGTTTATGCATACTGACGGCCGGTTTAGCCTAGTGGGTAGTGCACCTGCCTGTGAAGCTGACGGTCCTGGGTTCGAATCCCGGTCAGGGCAAATATTTGTGTGATGAGCATATGAATATTTGTTTCTGAGTCTTGGATGTTTTCTATGTATTTAAGTATTATATCTATTAAATATATCGTCGTCTAGTACCCATAACACAAGCCTTCTTGAGCTTACTGTGGGGCTAGTTCGATTTGTGTAAGATTGTCCTCTAATATTTATTTATTTATTATTTATTTATTTTATTTATACTTCATTCCACTTTATAACATTTATTGGACATCGAAGCCCGTATCAGTCGTAAAGATTAATGGCTTGTTCCTTATTGTATTTGTAAGCACTGGGTGAAGTCATCGGCAGTTAAGTCCGCCACAATGGCGTGGATCCTTGGCGACACCCTAATTATTATTTTAGACAATCCGCTGCCATTTGTGTTTGTACAGCTTTTTAGGCACGATTGCTTCGGAACCCTCGAGCTTGAGCTATAAGGCTACGTAGAGAGGAACACTTTAATTAATGTAGGAGAGAGAGACCTTTTTTGGTGTATTACAAAAGAAATGTAATTAAAAAAACGGTATCGGCATTGGCGCAGTAAAAATGAAGTGGAAGAGAGACAAACAGTGTCTTTACCATGAGTTAACATGACCGTACTCGCTAGCGACTGTATAAAAAATTGTATGGGCAAAAGTACAGCGCCTCTGGCGGTTACGCAATAGAACTAAGAATCGGCATACTAAAACGTTTACGCAGTCGCTAGCGAGTACGGTCAAGCAAGCTCATGGTAAAGGCACCGAATGAAAACAACATTCAAAAGAAATCTCAACTAGAACAAACAAAATAATAAAACACACGGTTTTGTTCCAGTATCTAGTTACGCATTAGTCGTGAGCTTGTGACCATGAAAGGGCTTAAAGATTACCGTGTCCGTGTCTCTAGCCTCTTGTCTATGCCTGCCGCCCCCTCGCTCACGTGGCAGCCATTGTTGGCGGTCGTCGACCTCTTATGCAATGTTGGGACACCTGGAGTTGTGTAACTGGGTCCGCTATTTTCACTCATGCTAAGATGATTTGCGTTAAACTGATCTCATTTTAATGCTATAGCTTGCCACTCTCAAAAACAAAAACTATTATTAATGCTACATAGTCTACTTTCTCGCTCCTTTCCATGAATTTCATAATAATACAACTTTGTTCCGTTCGGTGTAGAGACCCTCGGTCCGTGGGGTCCCAGGGCCCAAGAGTTCTTCAAAGAACTTAGTAAAAGGTTAGTGGACACCACTGGTGACCAAAGGGCTGGCAGCTTCCTTGCTCAACGCATAAGCATTGCTATACAGCGAGGAAATGCTGCCAGCATCTTTGGCACTATGCCGCGGGGGGACCCCTTATTTTAGATTATTTATTTTTAAGTTTTTATTTTAAGTTTAGTTTGTAGGCCTTTTTATTATATTGTATATTATGTTATGTTATGATTTGTATACGAAAAATATTTAAATTCTAATCGCAATGTCAAGTTCTGTTGTTAATAAATGTTGTTTTCATAATTATGAGATTGAAATGCCCAAATATCTAATTTGAAACTGGTCCTGTACTCCGAACTTCGTATCGTGCCGTTCCTTTTACTCTCATGTTATACACTATATGAGTGAAAGGGACTGCACTATACGAAGTTCGGATTTCGAAGTTCTGAGTAGGTCCTCAGGGGCGCTACCGCGAACAGCAAACGAAGTTTTCCCTCTCTGTCACACTTACGTCCGAACGTCCAAGTGCGACAGAGAGCGAAAACTTCGTTTGCTGTTCGCGGTAGCGCCCTCCGATCCTCTGATATGCTCGTCAGTTAAACGTCAACGATGCACCAATTACGCTCATCTCAATTGAGAATTGTATCATTTAGTTCACAGCTAACTGGAGCCAATCAGTCGCTTTATTAAGCAGATAAAGAATGAATTTCCTACTCGTTTATTCGTGCCCTGGAAATAAGGTCAACACCATGATGGGTTGCTGACCGCGCGTTAGCTAACAAATACTTGCATTGTTCTATATCCAAAATGCGCTCTTTGTTACGCTTTTAAAGTCTATTTTTGCATGGTTGCATATTCCCGTGCATCTTGCGCTAAAGTGCTTACCGGTAACCAGTGGTTTCGCTGTAACATGCCATCAAGCGGGCTCATAAAAGTGCTGTAACAAAGGGCTTTAGACACTCGGCTTTGTGGAACTATAAAACACCTATATAATTTGTTTCGTTTTCAAAAGCCACATTTCTGTCTGGCTTTGCAAATTTTTTGAACCATAGACTCTTTCAAAGCATGACCGACTCGAAACCTATACGCCTATAACATTCAGAAATTGCATATGAAACTTAGATTCTTGTGGTCTTATATTATATGCTGTGTGTGTTCACCTTTTTCAGTGTAATGGTCAGTGTACAATTTAGATCAGGGATCGGATACCGGTATTTTCTCCATAGAAAAATACCGGTATTATTACGGTTACCGGTTCATTATTTCGTTTTTAATGGGACAATCTAATAATACGACGTTGTTACTTAAATACACGATTCAGGCCTACGTAAAGAGCAAAAAATAATCCAAAATATTGGGCTCATTCAGGGTTTTTTAAAAATACCGGTATCGGTCCCTGATTTAGATACGTTTTTCCATTGTTTTATTTCTTATATATTGTATTACTGTGTTTTTATACTGAAATAAATCATCTTCTTCTATTTTATTCTATTCTATATGTCTATCTTACTAATGATACAGAAAATCATTTGGAACGGGGCGCTGAAGCAATTTTCCGTAGCATTCATTTTATTAAAAATTCGACGGAGAACAAGAAACAGACTCAGCAGTTAGCGGCGATAATTTCATATTCAACTGTGTGGGTCGCTGACAGGGTTTATATCACTACATACATAGTATAAAACAAAGTCGCTTTCTCTGTCCCTATATCCCTATGTATGCTTAAATCTTTAAAACTACGCATCGGATTTTCATGCGGTTTTTTTAATAGATGAGTGATTGAAGAGGAAGGTTTATATGTATTATAACATCCATTAAATAGTGCGAAGCCGGGGCGGGTCGCTAGTATGATACACAATAATATATTAAAAAAATATTTTGACCCGTTTCATTTTAAGTAAACATCCACAATTACCAAAGAGGTCAAACGATCAATATGGAGCGATAGCATCACTATTACTCTACCTATACATAACTGTATATGTAAATAACAAAACCGGCCAAGCGTGAGTCGGACTCGCGCACGAAGTGTTCCGTACCATTATCTATAAAAACGGCAAAAAATAATCATGTTTGTTGTATGGGATCACACTTAAATATTTGTTTCATCTTAATTATATATCTATTTTTACCTACCTATAACTAAACATTCTGTGAATATTTCAAGCTCTACCTGTTGTAGTTATCAAAATGCTGCAAAAACATCACGGCTGTTGTGTGGGAGCCCCCTTAAATATTAATTTTATTCTGTTTTTTAGTATAAATTTGTTATTGCAGGGGCAACAGAAATACATCATCTGTGAAAATACTGAAAATTTAATCGTCTAACTATCACGGTTCATGAGATTCAGCGTGGTGACGGACGGATAGACAGACGAACGGGCAGCGGAGTCTTAGTAATAGGGCCCCGTTTTACCATTTGGGTACGGAACCCTATAAATATCATGTTGATTACATGATATTTTAAGTTTTGCATTTATTTCTAGTAGGGAAGTACCTCTCGAAACACATAAAATGACACATCCATTAAAAAAAACCTAACTAAAAATCTTGCCAAGAATTGAACGTATTTTAGAGAAAAGCGTCCAACTAACCACAAAAAATCCGACTTTTGTTTCGACAGAATGTCTCATTTTCAAAATATACACTGCATGGTTTGAATTATTCAGCAACGATCACTATTTATTATCATTATTTTGGATCTAAAATTATTGAAACTCAGTCCCAATGTCATGCTAACAGCTGTTAAAATACCTATGCTAAGACTTGGTATATTTTTTGTGACATGACATCACGCGTCGGTGTAAGTTGCTCAACGAGGATTACTCACAACCGTGCTTCTGCGCAACGTATAATTACGGCTCTTATGCAAACGCTCTGAACCGAATGCGTTCTGACGTATTTAGAACTCCAATTTAAATATATCGTCCGCTCATTGGTGCGTTTACCCCACTTTTCACGGCAAATTACTAATATACGGGTATATCTTTCTCATTTACATTGTTAAGCATTCACTCTATGGCACATTTACCCTATTTTTTTATTTTTATTTGGGTAAACAAACAGTCACTACAAAGGGTGCTTATACTAACTTATTGTAATAATGGTTACAATATGTGTGACCCACACCGTTTACCACATATTATATTATATGAGTTTATCATTTGGAGATATTCAGTGCACCGTCAGTCTTAAGGGCTTTCGGTGTCGACAATAACAACATAAAGAACTTTAAAAAGTGACAAAAACAATATATTATGTGTATGTAAGTAGAAGCAGTCTATTTCATATCTAAATTAAATTTCATATTAAATAAATGTTTCTTTTCTGTTAATTTATAGGGTGTACTTCAAAAGGAAAAAAAAGGAACCCTTACAGAATCACTTTGTTGTCCGTCCGTCTGTCTGTCTGTCTGTTAAGGCCTCGGTCACCTCGGGAACGCGTTGAAATTAAAACCATACACAGATAGATCTACAGCACCTTGAAGCTGTGAAAAAATCAAACTGCTAAATAAACTTTAAAAAAAAATACTGCCGTTTATGCCAGAAAAAATATACATTTAGACACTGGAATCAAACCGTTGACCTAGACTCTGAAAATTGGTAAAAACTATATATTTGTAAATAAATTATAAAACATATAGTCCTTATTTAAATTTTAGGTACTTAACCTACTAATTTGTACAGAATTCGCACTTGTCCGGTTTTTAGGGTTCCGCACCTCAAAAAGATTAAATCGGAACCCTTATAGGATCATAATAAATTCAAGACTTATGTAAAGCGTAAACTCATATCGAAAGCATATTATAGCACAAAAGACTACATGAATGATAAAACACCGTGGGTATAATTGTGGTTGAAATACTAATTATATTTTAATATATAATGACATTACATCTTAATGACTATTTTCATAACTATGACATTAGATCAGGGGTGGGCAAACTTTTTTCATGGCGGGCCAGTAAGCTTGAGAAATTTCGGAGGAGGGCCATAATTGCAGCAAAACTGCACTTTTGTATAAAACCGCTGCTCTGGTTTTTGGCTGAACCCTCAAAATATAATCATCGCGGGCCATGTACTAATTAATTCGATGTATCGGCGGCGGGCCGGATAAAATGCTTTCGCGGGCCGCAGTTGGCCCGCGGGCCGTACTTTGCCCACCACTGCATTAGATGTTGACGTTAAATTTTCCTCTTGACATTCAGATTTTATTCTAGAAACTGTCTAGATTATACTATTTGTTATGTCTTTATTTTACATATTGACGATCTTTTTGTGAATTTATTATACTCTCTTTTGACATACATTACAGTAATTCATGTCTTTTTTTAAAATTTCATATGCATCAATAAATTGCTCTGAATAATTAGATTCGATTTATGTAATATATAACTGACGATTCAAAAGTGCTTGTTGCTAGGCCTATTTGAATAAAGAAATGAGTTTGAGTTATGTGCCAGTGTTGTCATGATCGCGCGGTGGACATCCCCGCCCGCGGGAATGCCTAAGTACGCGTCGTGTCTGATTTGGACGTCGTAAGTGCAGCGTCCCATCTTTCGATGGACGCTGTGATTACGTCGTCCAGTGAGTGTGTGCCTAGCACGCCGGACCGTGCGGCGCCTGATCTGATAAAACAGAGGGGGGAGGGATGGGAACGTAGTCGACAGCCTTCCTAACGGATTCTTATGGGGAGCGTTGTCAAAATAACGTCTGGCAGTCTGCTTAAAGAAACCGTGTAACATGGCCCTAATCCCCATGTCGTGGTGCAGACTGAGGTTTGACTGGTACCACCAGTCCCCTACGTATCATACATTTGTGTAAATGGGGCTGCAGATATGTAAGTTTATGTGTGTATACGGTCAGTTATAAAAATATTTATCAATACAATTTTGAGTTTAATCCCCAACCAGATTGTTTTTTTTCTTTCACATATAATTACGCCTAGTGAAGTATATGCAAATTAATATATTATCTTTAAGTAAATTAGGATTAAATGATGTACCTATTCTTAGTGTTGTTGCGATGAGTGTCCGTCCCATTTCATCGACATGAGTCTGTTGACAACCAAAACTCACTATCCAATCTGTCACTACTCTTCGAAACCTCTTATCTCAGTACTGAAACTATGCTGAGGTACGAGCTTTATTTTAAGTAGGTATTTTTTACTTAGTGAGTTTGTCAACCGACGATTGCTATTATGACGACTTTTTATCTTGGTCATTAGTCATTATAGTTAGGTTTATCCGAGCTCCGTAATGGAAAAATGGTGCCACCTGTAGCCACAAACGTAGATATTACTCACTGTGCCGCAAAGGTCACGTAGGACTGGGGTTTTCACTCATTGTTTAGTGGGAACTAGGTCCCATTGTGGTGGTGACGTTAACAATGACACGTAGAAACGAAGGGAAATCGCCTAAACATCTTCAGTTCCTGAGGGGCTACCGCGAACCGAAAACGAACGAAGTTCGAATATCTCCCTCTCTGTCGCACTTGCTAATTTGTGCGGCAGAGAGGGAGATATTCGAACGCCGTTCGTTTTCAGTTCGCGGTAGCCCTCCTGTTATGTTGCTCTAGCCGCTTCCTTACATTCGGCGTCTGAGGGCCTGGGGGCTACCGCGAACCACAAACGAAATTTTCCCTCTCTGTCTCACTTATGTGCAAACTTGCAAGTGCGACAGAGAGGGAAAATTTCGAATGCCGTTCGCGGTAGCACTCCTGTTACGAACTTGGAAATCTGAATTTCGGATCATGCCGTCCCTTTCACTCATATAGTGTACACGAGAGTGAAAGGGACGGCACGATACGAAGTAGGCCCTCTGTCTACGACTGTGCACCAGAGGGGCTACCTCGAACTTCATATCGTACCGGCCCTCTCACTCATATAGTGAATAACACGAGAGTGACAGGGACGGCACGACACGAAATTCGGAGTACATGCTCTCAATGGGTGTGAATTAGCCTAGTTAGCGAGGCTTAATTTAAGGGACCAGATATTAAAAATAAAAAAATCGGCCAAGTGCGAGTCGGCCTCCGCACATTGAAGGTTCCGAACTAACCGCAAAATTAAGTTGGGTTTTAATACGAAATATAAGGAAATTTCAATGAAAAAATTAGTATTTGTTGGTAAAATATACGTAGTAATAAACATTACCACCAAATTTTAAGTGGATTAAAGGGAAATAAAGTTATTCTTCGTAACAAAATTTTGTAATAAAAGCTGACTGGTGGCTTCTCATTCCTTTGTTTTACAATATTTTTTATAACAAAATATATAGTATTTATCTACTCTAAACAACGATACCCCACTCGATAGGGTAGGTCAAAATTATTTTTTCCTGCCCCCCTTGAGAGAGCCCCCCTCCCGCAAAGCAAATAAAAATATTTTTTTACTATTTGTATATTATTGTATCATGTCACGTGCCAAGGAGGGCAAGGAGATGGCAAGGAGTAACCTAAGTGCACTAAGGGACCATCCATAAATTACGTCACACGATAATTTTTCAACGAAGTGTGACTGTGACATTGTATGAAACGGGGTCGGAGCGGTCCTAAAATATGCGAAGTATATGTGACGTCACAATAGGGAAGTGCTCAGGTTGTGCTTTTTGACGACGATTAAAAAAAAACTCGCCTTTGTCTAAATCTATCAACATCTCAATCGTCACATATACTCGTATATCTCGCCATATTTCAAGTCAAATTGATATTGAATTCATAGGTATATAAATAAATAAATAAATATTAGAGGACAATCTTACACAAATCGAACTAGCCCCACAGTAAGCTCAAGAAGGCTTGTGTTATGGGTACTAGACGACGATATATAATAGATATAAATACTTAAATACATAGAAAACATCCAAGACTCAGAAACAAATATTTGCCCTGACCGGGATTCGAACCCAGGACCGTCAGCTTCACAGGCAGGTGCACTACCCACTAGGCTAAACCGGTCGTCGGCCGGTCGGTATGAAACATTAGTATTTGCCATTGGAGCCAGATGTTAAATGTCTCATATTTTTACGAGCCTGTTTACAGCTATTTATAAATGGTGTCACACACTCTTCACTGCATCAATGCTATATATTTTTCATTGGTATTAGGCTGATTGAGATAGGAGGGTCATTGTCAATTGCAAAAACAAAAGTTGTCCTTTTGGTGGTCAATAGTTAACGGTTTATTTGCATGTAAGCTATGTTTTTATTACATGGATCTATAGCAACGGAGACACTGTTTATGCTGGTTACTAGACCAATCCAAAATTAAGCTTTGTAGCCCTTACCTTTTGACATGTCCACCGAGAAGACGCGAATCTAAATCTGACAATGTAATGACCCAGGAGCGCTTGTGGCCCAGCGGCGCCCGCATACCGCGTGCGGTATACGAGGTTAAGCAACCGATTCTTGGATGGGTGACCGCTTTGAGTGGTTAATAACTGAGCGCTCCCGTGCTCTGGAAGGCACGATAAGCCGTATCCCGGCTTGTCTATGATAACAGTCGTTACGCCAAGAGGCCTTCGGGCGGCTTGAGTACTTCTAACAGTCAAGTTGCTCAACACACTTGACAAGCCTAACTCCAATAAGGTCTGGTTTCCCCTCGGGTTGGAAGGTCAGAAGGCAGTCGCTGCCGTAAAACCTAGAGCCTACATCATAATCTTGGGATTAGGTAGCGGACCCCGGGCATCCATCAGAATGCAACTGTAAAGGTAACGCTAGGAGGATGATTAGGCTGATAAAACACCAGAGGTCGTCGTGTCGTCCCTTTCAGTCATATAGTGTATAACACAAGAGTGAAAGGAACGGTACGATACGATTCGGATTTCGAAATTCGAAGTACTTAGGCTCTCAGCAGCCGAAGAAAAAATCCGTTGTAAATCGTTTAATTCTTAAACAAACTATTTACGTATTGAATTGACATCATTTTGGAATCGTATATTGCCCATCAACGCACTCTCGTTCGCGAAAGCACTTTGACAAACGGAGAGAAAGAGCGCGAATGACAAATTATCAGACTCAATTTGAATTTAATCGTCCCACAGTGCAATTGACCTCTCAATTGGCGTAAATGGCGTCATTGTGTAAATTAACAAATGAAGTTGAAATACAGGTCAGACGCAATCAGTGCATCAGTGGCTACTGCACTTTTCTCATTACGAAGTTAAAGCTCTGTAATGAAAGCTCATTAAAAGCTGGAACATTAGTCATGCAGAAAATGTACACAGAAGTGACGAACCTCACCTATGCCTTGACGAGGCTTTAAAAGTGCATTCAAAAAGAAATACCGCACTCGAGTTAGCTTAACTTTGGTTAAATCGACTTGAGACAGATGGAGACATGGTTGCCTGTGCCTTTACCATGAGTTTACATGACCGTACTCACTAGCGACTGCGTAAAAAATTGTATGAGCAAAAGTACAGCGCCTCCTGGCGGTTACGCAATAGAACTAAGAATCGGCATACTAAATCGTTTACGCAGTCGCTAGCGAGTACGGTCATGCAAACTTATGGTAAAAGCACTACAGACGTTTAGTCTTGAATATGTAACGGAAGTGATGGCGGTCTCTGACTAAGTTGTTGTTTGCTGTGTTGTGCGTTTAATCGCTTTCTTGTAACGTCTTATGCTTTTCACAGACGGAGCTATAATATAATTCTGCTACAATATATATACGATAAGTTTTGGTAGCAGAACTGGGGTCACCGACATAGCCTTCAAAATTGCGAGACTAAAGTGGCAGTGGGCAGGGCACATTGCTCGCAGGACTGACGGTCGATGGGGCCAGAAACTGCTTGAGTGGCGTCCACGCACCGGAAGACGAGCTGTCGGTAGGCCTCCGACAAGGTGGAGTGATGACCTGGTGAAGGTCGCGGGAATCCGGTGGAAACAAACGGCACAGGACCGGTCTAAATGGCGAGCCTTGGGGGAGGCCTATGTTCAGCAGTGGACGTCTTTCGGCTGAAATGATGATGATGATGATGAAGTTTTGGTAGGTATAATATATATTATAGTTGCGTGTGTGCTCTGTCAACTAGTACGCAAAACATACCTCTGTCTGTGATAGGCTTAATACTTTCTTAATATATACCTAAACTATATACTTAGATATCCACGTCTACAGAGTAAAAATCGTAGTATCAAAATAGTAATGCAATAGAAATAGCATTGTCCTAACACCTGGTGCATTAATAATTTGAATGCTAGAAACTGTGATTGCTAAAGTAAATAACAAGGAATTCGATGACGACATCCACCGATGAGCAAAATATCAGTCAGATGAATATGTTTTTCTTCTCAACTACATTATAACTAAAAATAAAGACTAACCACTTGTCCTGTGTCGTTGCCCCGTCTTTGTCCTGTTTTTGTAGTCCTTCCAGTCTAGACGTCTAGTCTAGGTAGTCTATTGTTATACCTATGTACAGTCTTTAGTCTACATCCTTGAGTTAGACCCCCTGCAGGGCGAAGGCCGATCTTTTGGAACAACGGCCCGACGTTTTAATAGAGTAAAATCAAGATTTTCTAGTATTTTCCTTTCTTTCGTTAGTTACTGTGTTATCAACCAGGTGCTGACGTCATAGAGTAGACTCATGATCCTCCTAGCGTTATCCCAGTACAGTTGTATCCTGAAGGATGCCCGGGGTCCGCTACCTAATCCCAAGACTTGGCGTAGGCAATAGTTTTTACAGAAGCGACTGCCATCTGACCTTCCAACCCGAGTGGAAACCAGACCTTATTGGAATTAGGCTTGTCAAGTGAGCGGGCAACTTGACTGAAGTTCTCAAGCCGCCCAAAGGCCTCTAACTTCGCTTAACGACTGCTATCATAGACAGCAGCCGGGATCAACGGCTTAACGTACCTTCCAATGCACGGGAGCGCTCAGTTAATAACCACTCAAAGCGGTCATCCATCAAAGAACTGACCTGGGTCGACGTTGCTTAACCTCGCATACACCGCCGCTGGGCCACAAGCGCTCCATATCTCTCTCACGTCATAGAATAGACTATAATATAAAGTAAAGTAAAGTAAAGTATTTATTCATTGTAAACTGTGTACAAAGGTCTTAAAGTGTAAGTAGTCCTAGAAACAACAGTTGCTCATTTCGAGCGTACAATTTTAGCCTTAAAACTATACAACACCAGTTAGATATACATATGATTCTTATTTTACGAACTACTTGTATTCGAAAAATTATCTACTATAAACACATTGTCTATCAGGAACTTTTTTAATTTCACCTTAAATTGACTACCCTCTAACATCTTAATATCATTAGGTAGAGCATTAAAAACACGTATTGCAGTAATGAAAGCGCTTTTAAAGTATTGAGTATTATTACTCTTAGGTCGCAGCAGGTTGTATTTAATAACATAGGCTACTAGTAAATACTTTAATTACTTTGAATACAGACGCTTAACTTACTTGTAGGTATAGCCGTGTTGTGTAGCAAGATAAAAGATAATAGGCGCCGTCGTACGGTAGCGGTTTTATGTGCCAAGAAGAATGGGACATTATGGCTGTTTACTGTTTACTTACAAAATTTTCTATTTTGAAACATTTAGGTATTCTGCAAATCAAAAATCAAAATCAAAACATTTATTCTGCAAATAGGCCTCAAGGGCACTTTTACAAGTCAAAATCTATCTAGGTACATCAAATAAAAATAATACAATAATCAAAGTATCATTAATTAAATGTAGTGTTGCATGTCAAAAATAAGACTAAGAAACTAATAACAATCGAGATTTGTTACATCTCTATGTATAAGGTCTCTAAGCGTCAAATTCAAATCAAAGTGGCAAATTATTCGGTATGTGACGGATTTGAACTCATGACATAATTATGACTTGCATTTCGTGCAAGAAGTACATAATTAGATTAGAAGAAGAGGTGTTTGAAAGATTCGACACCAACGAATGATCCTATAGCTCAGTTGGATTTGGTTGAGAGCGATGCATGAAATTCAGAGGTCATGAGTTCAAGTCCCACTCTTGGCCAGTAAGTAATTAAATAAATAAATATTAGAGGACAATCTTACACAAATCGAACTAGCCCCACAGTAAGCTCAAGAAGGCTTGTGTTATGGGTACTAGACGACGATATATTTAATAGATATAAATACTTAAATACATAGAAAACATCCAAGACTCAGAAACAAATATTCATGCTCATCACACAAATATTTGCTCTGACCGGGATTCGAACCCAGGACCGTCAGCTTCACAGGCAGGTGCACTACCCACTAGGCTAAACCGGTCGTCAAAACACACACAGTAATTAAAACAAAACACTGATTTGAAATTATAATTTCGCTAGCGGACGCTTTCGCTTTATTGGCAAAATATAACATTTATTTTGTTTTAAATGATAACATTACAGAGACATTACATCATCAGGTGGCATTAGAATACGTAACTACGTTAATATTCTATTCATTGTATGTTCCAAATGTAGTTAATAGTTTTCTCGATACCCTCTTGGAGTCTTGTCTCATATGCGTGCCCGGTGCCTTTACCATGAGTTTGCATGACCGTACTCGCTAGCGACTGCGTAAACGGTTTAGTATGCCGATTCTTAGTTCTATTGCGTAACCGCCAGAGGCGCTGTACTTTTGCACATACAAATTTTTACGCAGTCGCTAGCGAATACGGTCATGTAAACTCATGGTAAATGCACGGTAGGCTACCGGCGGTAGCGCAAGAGTATTTGCAACAACCTGGTCCATTTTGTTTTTATACAGCGACGGTTGGGATCAATTTTACGGCCTGATGCCTTATGTTAAGCAGACACCATAGACTATGGACACCTGCGACTCCTAAAGAATGACAAGTGCGCCATTTATTGACTTCGACATGCCGTCCCTTTCACTCTCGTGTTTACACTATATGAGCAAAAGGGACGGTACGATACGAATTTCGAATTCGGAGTAGTCCCTCAGCTATCGACGCAGCTCGCAGGTAGGTCCCTCGGAAGAGGTATTCTGAGTAAGTATATAATTAAAACAGCTGAACGTTGATTGAGTTTAACTATACGTACCGACCCACCCATACCCATTGCCCATAACCATGTATGGCGTACCCATTACCCATAACGAAGTTAAGATACCAACGAGATTATCCAGGGAACCGACATTTAACCCGTACGCTGCTCCGAGCGTCGGAAAGGTTAACAGCCGCGGATATAAATAGCCCAATCGGTGCAGCGTTAGCGGCGGAACCAAACCTTCCTTCTGATTAACCTAATAAACTTGCTGAGTGATCCGGCTTTTAACTGGCCTTATTAAAAGTGATATACTATACTGTTTTTATATTTTGGTCAACTTTGTTTTCCTTTCGGTGCTTTTGCCGTCCAAATTTAATATGTATGCCATATTCAACCTTAAGTACTTATACGTTTTGCATAATTTTGACTAAAGCGATTCAGAGTTGAATTGAAAACATTGACTGTAAATCATATTTTATACCAGTAGCTCTTTGACCGTTGAATAACCCTAGGGTTATGCTAGCCCTAACTTACTTTAATGTCTTGAATGATCAATCAAATTGGACTGAATAAGGTGTTAAATTGTGATATGCAAATATTTATCTTGTCTAGCTTTTACTAGCGGGAATATGACCTAGCTTCGTGACCGCATTTGTTTAGCACTTGGCGTTCTAGTTCTATCGAAAATAGCTGCAAAAACATCGGTTACTTAGTCTTGTTTTCCTTTAAAATTATGACGCAGTAAGTCAATGTTTTTAAGGGTGGGTTGCACCAAACCGTCTGTAATCGTAAGCGGTGTTGGTTAAAATCTGGTTGTATGAAAAGTTTGACAAGTTTCTATGGGATGACAGCTGCCGGCGCCATATTTGACGATGACCGGCCTGTGATCGTATGTTGGTACAACCGACCCTAAGTGTATGCTGGTGCAAATAAGCGTACTTAAAATAAAGACAGAAGATATACATCTTAGTGTTGTGAACATGTTGCGTTACGTTATACAATTGACATGCATATAAGACGCGATAAGATCTATAACCGGTTTCAATGCTAATTTAATTAGAGCAGCTTCTAGCAATACGAATAACCTAGGCAAGGTATAGCTAGGTGTCAAATGCATGGAAATATCCTTGCATCTCTCATGGATGTTCACCCTTAGTGTGGAGTATAAAAGGGAAATCGGAGTTGGTACGCCAAAGTTGAAATACGTCATCTAAAAACGATGACTGAAAGAAACACATAATGTATAGGTACATACGAGTATTATACCTTATACCTGTATTTGGGATGGGTTTTATAAAGAAACCTTAGACCAAATGGCAGATCAAAATTGATCAAATGTTGGTTAATCAGTGAATTTTTTGACATAACTTACTGACATAAAAGGTCTAACTATACTTCATTTTTTAGCATTAGAAATAATTAAGTACACAGAACGACTTATGAGGTTTTTTTATCAGGCACGTTCTTCGATAAAAGTGTCAAATAATCTCAATGAATGTTAAAACCGTTATTTCATGCTTATATATTCAAAAATAAGAAAATATGTATGCCTTAATAATTTATATCTACTTATGTAGAATACTTAAGGCATTAATTATTTTTTAAATTACGTTTGGGTTCATTCATCGAATAGTTGCACACTAAAAAATCCAAAGAGGCAGAGATTGATTAAGAAGTCTGTTCGGGTTTTAAAAAAGTAACTTGTCATAGTCATTAACTGTCACTTATTACGATCTTTCGTGTTGCTTTCGCGCGAATAATCTGAATTTGATGTGTGTGTGTTTATGACCACTGGTCCTTTGTTTACCTTATTTTTAATCTTAAAAAATAACAAGTTTAATATAATCCTGACCGAAATGTACATGGGACATTCAATTTTAATTCAGTATAAATACATGTGAACAACAGGTATTGGATTAAAAGTGTAAAACATTGGAATGTATACCTATAGTTAAAGTACCTACTTTAACTATTGTATATAGCTTGCCACGATCTACGGTAACTGCTAAACCTAGTAGTAAACACAAACCAGATCAGCCTCAAAACGAATTACAATTTGCTCTCACAGCCACATAAAATTGCAAAACTGTTTCAATCAACAGATCAATTGACCTCGATACAGCATATGTCTGTTACGCAACAAACTGCCCTTATGTTAAACGTTTCTCTTTCAATACGCGAGAAAAGGACTTCCGAGTCTTAACGTCAAAAAGTTACAACATACATTTATATCTTAACCCCATCATAATATATTTATAAACAAGATTATAGTATACGCGTGAGAAGGACGCCAAGGTCCTAACTTCACACAAAAGGTTACAATTGCATTAACACTATCACTGCCATAATACATTTATCAGTAACTAAGAAATTAGTACAACTTTATTCAACAAACAAAAAATAACACCCAAAATTAAAAAAAACCTGAGAAAATATGCAATACAAATGCTAAAACTAAACTAAACCTACCTTAAACTACTGCTACCTATAAATACAAATATCGCCTAAATCGCTACAATTTGGAAGGGTGTCCATGAAGCCAGCTGCGTTCCTTCGCTGAATGGCAATGCCAACGCGTTGAGCGAGGAACGAGCCAGCCCTACGGTCACCAGAAGACCGGATAAGCATTTGTGAAATAAATAAGCATAAATAAAAAAAATAAAGAAATTAGTAGCGTATTGCAAGTATTGCAAGGTGCAACTATTGCAAGTTGCAACTGAATGCGCTTACGCAGAATGTTTAGATTATGGCTACGTTAACCAATGTCATTTGAGATGTGGGATTGTTATGACTGATTGTGTACGCTCGCTCGACCCATTAGATTAGTGATAGCTATGCCAGCATAAATATGGAAACTGGATACCTATATTAGCGTCCTTTGCTAGGCATAATTTCTTATTTGTAGATACCTATTCTGTCGTTGATTCCTTATTTTTTATATTCAACTATAGTTAATAGTTATAGTTATATATTATAAATGCCTTCTGATTGGTTATTCGGTGACCTACAACAAGCTTAATTTTTATGATTAGGTAGTATATAAAGGCCTCGCCGCATTCAACGCGGTAGCGGCGCGGTCGCAGTTTGCGCGCGGCCCCGCGCTGGTCTGAATGTACGGAACGTTATGAGCTAGTATGTCACACCGGCCCGCACTCGAACTGCGCGCGCGGTAGCCGCGCGGTCCCGCGCTTAGCCGGTGTGACATAGCTCATAACGTTCCGTGCATTCAGATCAGCGCGTGGCCGCGCGCAATACATTAAATTTCGAACGAGGTTGTTCGACGAGCTTTCGTAAATTGTTCATAATTATGATACATTATTTATATCGCGTCTTAAATAAGGGGGAAAAGAATAGGAAATTTATATTATAATATTAAATACCTGGGTCCTGGTAAGATAGGTAAGTAAGCTAGATGTGAAGGCACATTGCTGAGCAATGATTATCATACTAGAGGTTATACATTGAAATACATTCTCATTATAGAAGAGAAAAATATTCAATGACTATTTAATTATAAACTGCCCGTTGTTACCTACGGAATTTCATGTTAATAGGCGTATAACAATTTTTATAATAAAATACAGCAAATGAGTTTGCAGGAACTGTGATTTCCGTTAATCATATCTCGGGAAACGCCAAAATATAGTATTAAATTTATCTTTATTAAGTAATTTAATTTGTTGTATGTACGGCATTACATTACCTAGATACAGAAATTGTCGAAACTCGTTTGCGTTGCCTTCCAATCCCTATAGAAAGATGTGATCGCCAACCATATAGTTAAAGATAAACGAACCACGGAAACATAGCGATCATATCCTTCTATGGAAATATTATTATACCGACACCCTAACGTCGCGTTTATCCACAGGCACCATTTGCCATTTTTTTGCCCGAATTTGACTCAGAATTCACTCTTACAGCTGCGTCTTTAGTTTCTAAAATGTATGTTCAGAGACTAAGGGTGGGTTGCACCAAACCGTCTGTAATCGTAAGCGGTGTTCGTTAACATTTGATTGTATGGAAACTTTGACAAGTTTCTATGGGATGACAGCTGCCGGCGCCATATTTGACGATGACCGGCCTGTGATCGTATGTTGGTGCAACTGGCCTTAAACCTGTTTTTTTTTCTTTTCTAGCTGATCGGCATCGCCATGGTAGGCATTGGCGTGGCGGTCGTGCTCAACTGGCGGGTGGTGAAGGAGGCCTCCCAAGGCTTGAACGTGGCGCCGTGGTTGTTCATCGTCATTGGGGCCGTGGTCTTCTTTATATCGTTCTTCGGCTGTTGCGGCGCTATTCGGGAGAGCCACTGCATGATTGTCACGGTACGTAGTCTGGAATGAGGTAGGTACACAAACCGTCGAAAAACTCGGAAGTTCTTAACTTCGAAAATGTGAAGAAAAAAAATTGAAATCGGTTCACGTGATCAGTAATTATCCTTGAAAACCCACCGTACATACTAAGTTTATTCAGTCACTCAGATTTGTAACAAAATTCGATGATAGATGGCGCTGTACCCATGACGTTCAATTTCTACACCATGTTGTTGAGATTTTCCTGAATTAATAGGGTCGGAACCGGTACACATCTGTGTACGGAACCCTCGGTGCGCGAGTCGGACTCGCACTCGATCTTTTTTTTATTGCGAATGGGTTTGCTCCTGGCCAGCATCTAGCTCAAGGGTAAAGACGTATAGACATTTTATGAATTGAGTATGAGTAAAGATTGATGTGGCCCGGCATTCGTAAGTGCTGTGGCCTCATCATCACTATCGTAAATTCGACTAAAACTGGCCCTATGCTACAAGCGACTTCACGTGACCGCTGTAAACGGTCAAATATATCAGACAACGGTGGTTAAGAGTTTAAAAATAGGACACAGGCACGTTTACGTTTCAAAACTTTTGTTTTGGTTCACTCTGTTTTTTTTTTGTTTCCAGTACGCGATCTTCCTGATAGTGATCATCATAGTGGAAGTGATCCTGGCAGTGTGCATCTTCGTATACGCCGATAGCATCAAGCAAGCCCTGAAGGCCGGCATGGACAAGAGCTTCGACGACACCCGCGGGGCGAGCCCGAACCCCTTCAACCAGATTGAGCGTCAGGTAAACTATAGGTTTACCGCTTATTAACTGAGGCGGCGCGAAAGGGGTACGGGGGGAAGGGCCCGCTACCCACCCGCTACCCTATAACGTCTACCCGCAATACAGAAACTCATACATTGGCTCGTCCACCGCGCCGCATACCGGGTAGAGTCAGAGTCAGTCCGACGTCCGACCCAGGTCGGGCCTAGCTTACATACATTTGTCGCCAATGTATATACAGCAATTACAGCACGACTAATTATGAAATGTCAGAATTGTGCTACATCCATATCAGTCTTCTGATGCATATTTTAGTTAGCCTATCATAAGTCCGACCCCCTTGGTGATTCGCTAATCTTCCTTCTATCTATCTATTCCTCTTTCAATGACCTTGAGCGCAAATGTCAACACACACATGACAGTAAATACAGGGGCGCTACCGCGACAGCAAACGAAGTTTTCGCTCTCTGTCGCACTTGCACGTTCGGACGTAAGTGAGACAGGGAGGGAAAACTTCGTTTGTGGTTCGCGGTAGCCTCTCAGGCTATGAGCGTGAATCGGTCCGATCGTGAGCGCGCTTTGAGCGATGACCGCTCCGAAACAAAACACCACTCACGCGGCCTTAGCGCGCTAACTGCAGCGCTACCGCGAACAGCAAACGAAGTTTTCGCTCTCTTTCGCACTTGCACGTTCGGACGTAAATGCGACAGAGAGGGAAAACTTCGTTTGCTGTTCGCGGTAGCCCCTCTGATTCCGGCTGGACGGCACTGTAAGTGCTGTGAGCGTAGTTAGCGTAGGATTTTTAATTTTTAATTATTAAAATTCTCGTATTATGATGGATAATCAGCAAATGGACTGATAATCATCATCATCATCATTTCAGCCCAAAGACGTCCACTGCTGAACATAGGCCTCCCCCAAAGCTCTTCCCTGATAATGCGTTGTTAAAACTCATATTTAAGTACATTAATAAATGTCTATAAATGACCATTTCAGTTTATCATCAGTTCAATTAATTACGTATCCAGTTAGTTTAACGTCCTGATACACAAACTGCCAATTACGTACGTACCTAATATTACAAATCATAATAATTATTCATAAATTAAAAGTGCTACCTAAGTACCTACTTACCTTTATCAATCATGTGCCTGCCGTGTGTTATATTATTACGTTCACTTTAATTTATACATTTACTAGTCCTTCTCCTTTGCGTCATCCGGTGGCAAAAACCTGTTTTTGTCTATTTTACTGCTATAATGAACCTGCCTAAATCGCGTTTATGTCGGACGTACATACATATATAAAACATTTAAGGCCAAATTCTGTCAAATGAAAGCAACCAAAAAACGACTAACAGCTCTGACTATAAGGTAGATTCTTGCTTGCGTTGATTTTACAGTTTCGGACGTACTAACATTCTTACTTCACTTCACGTGCAAGTATACAGGGTGTCCCATTAATCAGTGAATAACGAGTATATATATATTTTAAAAGCCTTAATTTAGTTTTGCGCTTAGCAGTAGGTCCTAGAAGCCATTAAATACCTAATTTCTGTTAAAAAATTCCCTTTTTTTAGTCTTTCAGAAAACTTTAGAGTTTATCTAAGTATATTAAAAAAATCAAGCAATGAACTGTGTGTGCTGGTTGACTGGTAGAGAATGAAAAATTTTGGCGTTAAGTTCGCCTTTTGTACTATTAGGTTTAATTTTGTGCAATAAAGATTAAATTACAATGCGCATAAATAAATAAATATTTAAATATTTTTGGACAATCTTACACAAATCAACCTAGTCCCAAACTAAGCAAAGCTTGTACTATGGGTACCAAGTGACGATATACATACTTATATAGATAAATAGATACTTAAATACATAGAAAACATCCAAGACTCAGGAACAAATATTCGTGTTCATCACACAAATACCTGCCCTGACCGCGATTCGAACCCGGGACCTCCAGCTTCGAAGGCAGGGTCACTACCAACTAGGCTAAAGCGGTCGTCAAATGGTGCCACAGTATGGCCAATGCTGTTCGTATCGATATTATTTAACGCTTTACTCGGATTTATTAAATTTATCGGGTACTCCTAGGTGCTAGCCGAGAACATCGAAAATCTAAATTAGTTAGTGTTTGTCTCAATGCACTGAATTTGGCAAATTAAAATGATTTGTAAATGTTATGACACATAAATTACAACATTGGAACAAAGTGCACTTTATATGGTCAATTTACTGTGTTAGTGATGGTACAAAGTTCTGAAAAACAAAAATCTTACGAGTATTGTCTGTTACAGTTCGCTTGCTGCGGCAAGACTGGCCCCTCCGACTACAGCTTCAACGCCATCGCGAACCTGCCCCTGGAGTGCTGTGCCCAAGGCAGCCAGATCTGCTCGATCGCGAACGCTCACCAGCAGGGCTGCACCACCCTCATGCTCGATTACTACGACAAGTCGCACAAGATCATTGCTGGCGTCGCTATCGGAGTCGCTTGTGTTGAAGTAAGTTTGTAAACCTGCGGGGTAATCACGTAACTTTTGTACTACCGTTAGATAGATTTTAATGTCAAATTTCAACTGTCAGCTCATACATTTATACTTCAAAATTGACAGTAAAATCTATCTACCGTTAGTACATAAAGTTACGTGATTCCCCTGCTGCATCTAGATTTGTGCAGCATATTAAGTACTTACCTAGGCGTGCTCGTAGAGTGTTCGTGGCTCAGCGGCGCCCGCACACCGCGTGCCGTACGTGAGGTTAAGCAATGTTGACCCAGGTCAACTCTTGGATGGATGACCGCTTAAACTGGTCATTAACTGAGCGCTTCGGTGCTTTGGAAGGCACGTTAAGCCGCTGATCTCGACTATTGTCTATGATAGCAGTTGTTAAGCCAAGTTAAAAGAAGCCTTCGGGCGGCCTGAAATCTTCAAACAGTCAAGTTGCTCACTCACTTGAGCCTAATTCCAATAAGGTCTAGATTCCCCTTGGGTTGAAAGGTCAGATGGCGGCAGTCCGTTCCATAAAAATACGCCAAATCTTGGAATCAGGTACCGGACCCCGGGCATCTGTACTGGCATAGCGCTAGGAGGATGATGATTAGTGATTACCTAGGCGTGCTTAATCCAGAGAGTGCAGAGAAAAACCCGTATGCTAGACTATTAAGAAGTCGCACAAGATGGCGCTGGAGTCTACAGTCGCTTGCGTTAAGGTACATTCATGTAGGCACTTTGCGTCAGGCCATGGATCTATATTTCACTATCATGATCCTTTTAACAACTTGTAAAAGCTGTACTTGTCCATCGGTGAGGCTTATAAAGGTGTATAGCTTAAATTTGGAGCAATTGGCATATACCTATGATTTCGTGCCCCCCCCCTGTCCGTACACCTCTGGGGGCGATAGTCACATGTTCTAAAATCTTTAGTTTTCTACATCTAACTTGTTTTTTCTCATTTGCAGGTGGTCGGAGCATTGTTCGCCCTGTGTCTCGCCAATTCCATAAGAAACATGGACAGAAGGTCACGCTACTAATATTTTGTACATTAATACTGGTACCTATTATCACCATTTATTTTTGTTTTGACTTTTTAACTTAATTTTAAGCGGGCTGTGTACTGCATGGCTGATCGACGGGGAACGGAAACATGTTTAATTGGTTTGTCGGCCATTTTTAAATATAGAGTTGCCAGTTAAAAATCGTATGTCAAATACTTAGGCGTAGTTCACACGATGTGTTAAATTAACGTAACTGTATTTTTTGGCATAATCAATTTTAATCAGTGAAGTACGCCATAAACGTAAACGAATTTGTCCAGGCCATAATCAATATAAAAAAAAACGGATTTATAATCCTGGGATCGAGTAGGATCGCTTTTTCGGGTAACGCTTTATACTAACATTTACTTGCGCAATTAATATTAAGCCAAGGCCGCGTTTTTAAAACGATATGCGAAATTTTATCTGACTATGATAATCTCACTGTTTACGAAGTATATGCTATAAAAATTCGGCCTTAAATTGCTGAGGGATTATCCCTGAAACGAAGTGCATTTAATCGGTTAGTACTGGTGTTTTATTAAAATAACATAATTTCTCGATTGTAACTAAGTAAGTACTAGGAGGGCCTGTACTGAATAAAATTAGATATAAAGTGCTAGGTTCTCCAAAGGTTCTATAAATTAGGGGAAATATTATGAATGTTTTTGGCAAGGCTCGGAACCGGTTTTTAATATACCGGTAAAACCGGTTTATTTCGATTTAGCTTCTAACTTTTCGTGGGAACGCGAAAGTTTTAAGAACTTTATATTAACCGGTTTATTCGACGAGAGGCCCGGCGGGCGTACTAGTGGGGCTCACGTCTGTAGGTATTGCGATAGGTAGGTATAGTTGAAATTCTTTTCGTTGACCGAATTTCTATGAACATATTATTGGATTATGAACCTTATTGTTTAAACAGTAAAATAGCTTTTTAAAGAAATTAAATGGATGCAACTCAGCCAACTCAAATGATTTTAATCATAAACGTGTGCCCGCATTAACCGGTTTATATCGTCTAAACCGGTTAATCCGAACAAAACCTTTATATAAAGCTCTTCCGTAAACCGGTTTAAATAAACCGGTATTAGTATCTAAACCGAAATAAAAAGGTTTTGCGGCAAGTACATGATAACGGTTTGAAAAATTAACCGGTTTCCGAGCCCTGGTTTTTGGTATTACCTAAATAAAATATAATCAAGTATTTCCCTTAATTTATAATACCCTACACGATATGTATACTCATATTTTGCAAATGCTTTGTATGTTCTGCTTATAATACATTAAAGCTGTCACCGTGTTTCACATTTATCTTGTAATCTCATCGTATAAAAGTTGGATAAAACTTTATGTAGAGTCTCCCATACACGGCAAGCTGGTGTTTAATACCGATGGGCCTGCGCTTAATCCTCGATTCGGACATGCGACGCACTGTTCTGTTACAATGAAATTGTTATTTACTTCTCTATGTCAGATAACAACGTATAACACGTATATGAAGAAACGCTCGCTTAGATGTGGGCATTACTTATCTGAGGGCAAAGTGTCGGGTCGAAATCGCAATGGCTCAAGGTCATCGGGCGAACTGTCAGAATTCTGCAATGTCGTCACGAGGCGTATATTGTACCGGCTTTAATTGTAACGGGTATGTTCTTAGATGCCGTTAATAACTAATGGAACTGTCCAGTAAAGAATCTCGATTATAAGTATTTTTTATTACATTTTGTAGGCAATAAGCATTTATTTCGAAATCGTGCTTATTGCGCTTCTGTAATGATTGTGATATTTCATGAAGGAATTTATATAAATTTATCTTTTTGTATAAGCATATTCTTGATGTTTAAACTAACACATGTTTATAGTATCGTAATTTTGAAGCATACTTAAATATGTAAGGCACAAACGTTCGATCATCAGTTCGTAAACATCGTAAATAAAATTTACTCTGGTCTGATCGTCACAGTCGCTATATTGCTCTTTTAATTTATTGTGTAGTCGATCTTTAGGTATTCTCCTAAAAATCACTCGTGAGAAAGAGATGCAGTGAATTTTTTTGATAAATTATTAGTTGTCTGGACTATTCCCGTTAGTCCTATTACGATAGCTGTAAACTACGTTCAAAGAGAATTAAAAAAGTTTTTACCTATGTAGGTACAGTCAAGGGCATAAATATATATACGTTACCAAAGCTACAAAAATATCTGTACTATCTGTTAGCCAAAAATATCCATACAACAATTTCGATCAGAAATATTTGAACATTAATCGAGTCATTAAATTGTGTACGCTACTACGTTCATAAATATACGTACAATGACAGACAAATATATGTAGACAAACACGCAGACAAAAGTATCTATGCACTTGTTTTTTATATACATGTGGACAAAGTAGGAGTGAAAAATATCTACACAATTTTTTTCCAACCTCATATAGACAGTAAATAGAAACAAATACCTAAACAAACTTTTTCATAAATACCTAGGCAAATTACATACACAATTATATCTGTCTAAGAAGAGGGCAAAAATATGTATACATGCAATGCTCAAAATATCCGCACTGTAAACAAACCAATATTCTAATTTCAAAATTTTGACGCTCATCGAGAAGAGATCGGTAATGTCATGCGATACATTCGTCCCTTTCATTTTGGGCCTTCATTTGTTTATGGGAATCGCCTTTGATTTACACATTTATTATATTCACATTTTGCTTCTTACCAACTATAGTATAGTTAGTTATATACCAGATAGTTCAATGTAGCAACCAAGGTTTTTTCTTTCAATAAATTGAGGACATATATAGATATTTAGTAAATATGATGAGTGCCGTAACTCAACCGCTTAACGTAGTTCATTTTGAAAGTAACTACGGAATCGTGCCTTTACACGTATGCAGGTAAATCGGTAGTTAAAAGAAACGCAACCCCTTTTTGTATTTAAGTATATACTTATCTATATACTCGTTTAAGTGTCGGGTACCAGAGGAGAGAGAAAATAGAAGCTTTGCTTAGTTTGTTCGGGACTAGGTCGGGTCGATTTGTATATGATCATACCCACATTATTTATTACATATTATATCTTTATTTATAATAAACTAAGCTAGGTGTTTCACTATATGTTACAAACAGTATAATGCACTTTAGATTTTTTAGAATTATCTTCGTGAATGAATATGCAATAAAAATTACTCAGAGCTAGTCTCAGAAAATTATGTTTTATCAATTTGACTACTCTGTCTTAAGCTGTGATTCGAGGACTGTAGAACATTTTTGACATTTAGGTATTGTTTTAATATGTGGCCAGTATTCACTTGCACCTCTTAATACCTAAATAGGTTTAATGCGGATGATAGGTGGATATTATAAGAGGAATATTTATATATGCACATAAAATAATAAATATTGATTAAAATTGGTATTTTTCTACATAAAAAAACTTTGATTTGCAGTTATAAACTAGCGGTTCTGTGAGCTGTAGACCTCGCGAGTGTTTTTTTTTTTAATCTCCAAGAACTGACTTGTCAAAGAATTAATTAATTATCGAACCTGCTCACAAAAATTCACGAGAATCAGTTGAGAAATGCGACCTGTAGAAGAGAACAACCGGAAATCCGGACATACGAAAGCATTTTCGTCAAAGCTGAAGCAGAGACCAGAGACCTTCGTTTCACTCGGTCAATTATATGTAATACTTACATTCAATTAGTTCAATTACTTATATCAGTGGTATAAAACCCATTGTAGATATGGTATGTATGGGCTTGACTGTCATACACGTTATATGTATAGATATTTTTGTCTAGCCTTTTGCTCATATATATGTCGCAGATATATGTGTAGATATTTTGGACCCCTGTTTTGTTCACATGCTTATTGTATGACATACGTGTGTCTAGCTATTTTTGACCTCTGCTTTGTTCACATGTATATGAAAAACATGTGCATAGATACTTTTGTCTGTATGTTTGTCTACATTTATTTGTCAGTCATTGTACGTATATTTATGAACGTATTAGAGTACTCAATTTAATGACTCGATTAATGTTCACATATTTCTGATCGAAATTGTTGTATGGATATTTTTGACTAACAGATAGTACAGATATTTCTGTCGCTTTGGGAACGTATATATATTTATGCCCTTGACTGTACAGGAGAACACAATTAATATGGCGCGCGTCAAAGCTCTTAAGTAGTTGACTGAGAGACTATTATTGCTTAATCCACACGCCTTATTACTTGGGTCGTGCTATACTATGTATTAGAGAATAATTTTAATATGTATCAGATAATAATTTTAATAACTTTTCTAGAGCAAATCCGATTGAGATACATCATCATGTTAGTCATACACATCGTATACAAATTACGTGCCAAATTAACACTCTTGTCAGTTTTGAGATCTCTGCAAATAGTGTGCCTTGCTGTATTTAGTGGACAAAGAAGTTTATAAATTGAATAAACTATATGTGTGACTCGAAGGATTTTGATTTACACCTGTATTGTAATGTCCTAAAAATAATGTAAATAACTTAGGCAGTATATTAGGATATAGATAGATTTTCTACTATACTATAAATTGATATTATAGTTTGTCGGACTTTCTAACACATTGTCATTTGGATAGTTTAAAAAAATAGGATTCTTACATGGGACAGGAATGGTTTGTCTTTTGTATTGCCAGTACTTTTCGGATACACACTGAATAACTATGCACAAGTTGAAATCATAGGTAAGTCAATTGTAAATAATTACGTCTACTAACGTGGTATGTACTACTTGTGTAATTCGTTGTTGCGAAAAAGCATGTATTTAAAAAAAAAAAGTGTTTTATTTTGTTTCAATGTTGGACATAAAATATGTTTAATGGTTTTTTTTGTTGGTGTTTGTTAAATTATGTATTTTACGTGGTATTAGGAGTTTTTAGTTGGCACTATCGGTTATGGTTTTCTATGGTACCAGTGAATCGTTTTGTAATGCTTCTATATTTGAAAAGTAAAACTTCGCTTCGCTGACTGTCTTTTCTATTTACAGGTACGCCTAAAACGAAGACATCACGAAACATTCGAATAAGAACAATAAGGGATATTTACGAAACTAAACTCACCCTATGTTATGTACAAGTTAATTAAGTTAGTTCTGTTAAAAAAGTTAGAAAGGTCAAACATGACCAGTTACATATATCATTCATATTGTTTCTACTACAAAACTTTCATATCTATAGTAAAGAAAAATCGAGCACTCATAATCACAACTTTAATGCACCTGACCTGAGTTATTCCTCAAATGGGTGATGTAAAAGAGCGAATCGATACCTCACAATAATTGCAACGATTACATTGTAGACATAAGGAGAATATAATAAATAGGTAACGCACAAGTTTCGGAAGTCAGAATATTTTTGAAGTAATACCGTTTAGTAGAAGAGTCAGTACGAATGATGTGAATTATTACGTCTACCATTTAGAATAAACAGTTTAGTTTTTGAGATTGACTGAAATGTATAGTGTAAACGGTGAACACTAATCCTGTTATGCTGTAGGTCTTAGAGAGTAACTCTCTAAATGCATAGTCTGGCGACCACAAAGACCATAATTAAAGTCTATGGTACGCAATATTCGAAATGGATTATCATTCTTCTGTTAAGTTAAAGTTTTTATTTCGACCACTTATCATCCTCCTAGCTTTATTCCATAGTTATAGTTGCATCTTGAAGGATGCCCGGGGTCCTCTACTTACTCCCAAAGGCGTAGGCACTAGTTTTTACGAAAGCGATTGCCATCTGACCTTCCAACCCGTGGGGAAACCAGCCAACAACAATGGAATATCATCATGCATCATGGTGGCATTTCGACCACTTACATGGAATTAAAATATAAAACACCGATCTACCTACATTTGATTTAATTTTCGTTTTCTCTTGTTGCATTAAAACGATTGTTAAGTTTAGTTAAGCGATTGTTTGTAATTTTACTTTACTGTAAGAACTATTATAAAAGTATTTTCATACTATTCAATGTTGTACGTCCAATTTATAATACTTATATTAAAGTGTTAAAATTTATATGCATTTCTATTATAATGTGATTTATTGCGTGTTGCCTTACTAGCATGTATATAAATAGTTATTTTATCGTTTTGGGAACAAGTGTCTGTCTGTTCAATGTGTTTTGAATCTCTAGCATTTCCAATGATATCGCTTTCGTGAATGAATTGATACTGTACTATAATATAATATGGTGAAATAAATTTTCTACTATTAATCAGTTGTTTATCTTTGCAATTTTCATATCTTTTGAGTTTAAAGGTCGTCGCAGACGGAGCTATAATATATATTTTGGTATATCAATCGGGTACCTACCTTAGATACTATAATTATGCCGAATCTTGCAAACAACAGTGTTATTGTACTTTGAACATAGACGACTAGTTTTTGATATGATGCGTGTTCAGGTTTCTAGACAGTTGCAGGCTGTCGTCGGTGCCCAAAGGCCGAAAGCCACTACCCAGCGAACCAGACACGCCACCTTATTTACCATACCATTTAATCATACTAACTATGGCTGCAACTGCCAGTCGTCTTTCACTCACGTAGAATACGTTCTCCTACTCCGTTGACCCTTTCAACCAAAGCAGAGCCTTTCAGGAAGAATATAATAATGCAGTTGCCCTTCGTGTGCGATGCTCAGATGCACATACACAAACACGTCCACACCCACACGCACACAAGCACACACAGCGAGGTAAACACAATCTTATGCCAAACTCACTCTCGAATTATATAACTACTGGATATCATGTCACTAATACTTTAATTTTTGTTTTCAAGTCGGAATTCGTCTGACCGTAATGATTGGTTTTCTTTGTAATTGTTTAGCAAACAAAATGCACCTAAATCCCTAGTTGGTCAATGATGGAGTAGGTACCTAAGACGTAACCCCTAGATAAGAGTGTGTATGACTGGACATAACCTTTTCTGATAATGCTGTAAATCGTGTCGTGCTGTAGATTTTATAACATTAAATGAGTAAATAAATACCCTAATAAATGCTGTAATATATTAATATATATTACATTAATATATATTACAGCATTTATTAGGGTATTTATTTACTCATTTAATGTTATATTAATATATATTACAGCTGCTGTATTTATGGTAAGTACGCAAAATATATCGTCAGATGCCGTGCTATAATATATATATTATTATAGCTCAGTCCGTGACGGGCTTAAAGATATAGAGTAAATATGACAATTATTTCGAACCGTCGGATCTTCGAGAAGAGAGTAGGTACGGGTGCCAGTTTTTATTGCACTTTAAGCACCACCTATGGAGGTCACGCGAAGGGTACTTAACGGTGGGTCACGCGTAATAAAATAAAATAATAAATTTTTGTGGACAATCTTACACAAATCAACCTGGTCCCAAACTAAGCAAAGCTTGTACTATGGATACTAGGCGACGATATACATTCTTATATAGATGAATATATACTTAAATACATAGAAAACATCCAAGACTCAGGAACAAATATTCGTGTTCATCACACAAATAAATGCCCTGACCGGGATTCGAACCCGGGACCTCCAGCTTCGAACGCAGGGTCACTACTAACTAGGCTAAAGCGGTCGGAATAATTTGAAATTATTACATAACATTGATATCAGTGTATATTTTACAGGAAAAATATAACTATAGCTCTATATAGTTTTCCTTTTTTTTATCATCATTACTAAGTTTGTAATTTAATCACCTTTACATCTATTTTTATTTTATAAACTCCTACGCGATTATGCTGGAAGTACCTTTTTTCAAATAAAGAAATAAAAATTGTATCGGTTCACGTGATAAAGAATTATCCTTGAAAAACCACCATGCATACTAAGTTATTCAGTCGCTCAAATTTGTAACAACATTCGCCGACAGATGGCGCTGTGCCCATGGCGTTCAATTTTTACACCATGTTATTGAGATTTTCCTGAATTAATAGTAGAACGTAATCTGTGTACGGAACCCTCGGTGCGCGAGTTGGACTCGCACTTGACCGGTTTTCTTCTCAAATCAATTTAAAATTAACATGAATAAAACTAGAACAGTTAGTCGAAAACATGCCAGTACTAGTTGTACCTAAGTTGTTTTGTTAATACAATGCCCAGCCGGCTGGATGGTATCTTTGACCGTATTTTTATATTTCATATTAAATACCCTACGCGTCCTTGTCCTCATAATGCCAGGGTCTTTTCTAGGAATTTGTAGTTAATATTCTCATGTCCAAGGTGGTATCTTACAATATTCTTTGTTAATCGACTTATTACAAAATCTAAACCGATTTAAAAGTAGATTATTTTAAGATTATTTTTTAAATAATAATCGTTTTTTTAATAATCGATTAATTTTTGCATCCCTAACACCTGCCAAATTTAGGTGTCTATAGACATAGACAGGTTTTAGCTGGCAACGTTCCTATGAACTGTCAGTACAGGGGCGCTACCGCGACAGCAAACGAAGTTTTCGCTCTCTGTCGCACTTGCACGTTCGGACGTAAGTGCGACAGAGACAGAAAATTTCTTTTGTCGCGGTAGCGCCCCAGTAGTGTCAATCTTATTAGCTACGTAATCTGTGGTTAATCAACCTTGCGTTGCGAGATGTGCGGCTGCACACTGCTCGTCTCTGTTTTATATTCTCGTATTATTCGGTTTGAAAAACCCACTTTCACTTTTTGTGTTATGTGACTGTCAAAAAGTTCCCTTAATGTGTGGCAAGTCTTGTTGGATTCTAATACTTATTTCGTGAGACCTTCATGTTATAAAAACTACTCCGAAATGGCATATAGAAATTGTTGTGTGGTGTTTATAGTTTTCGCTTTAGCGATAGTCCAAGTGGTCGGTTACGACACGGAACTGTTTGAAACGACGTCTTGCGACAACAACGTGTGCTTCGAGGCTCTTCACGGGGCCCTGGGCGACTGTTCTTGTAACGTAGATACTATAGATTATTTTAACAACGTCAAGATATTTCCCCGCATACAGAGCTTGGTAAGCAAAGACTATTTCCGTTTCTACAAAGTCAATTTGAAGAAAGAATGCCCTTTTTGGGCGGACGACAGCCGGTGTGCCATGAAATACTGTCATATTAAAACTTGTACAAAAGAAAGTGTACCTGGATACGAGAACGGGTATGAAAATGAGATCTTAGACGAAACGCCTGCCACTAAATACTCTAAAGAGGCTCAATCTAATTGTAATTCTGATTCTGATCATGATCCAGACTTGGGGTACTTGAATATGACCATTAGTGCGGCTAGCCAACATGAAATTGCGAAGTGGAAGGCTCATGATGATGCACTTGAAAACTTCTGTGAATGTGACGACCGAGATGCTGAGGCAGAGTATGTGGACTTGTCTCTGAATCCAGAAAGATATACAGGGTACAAAGGCCCTTCAGCTCACAGAATTTGGAGGAGCATTTACCAGGAAAATTGCTTCCGTCCTAAGGTCAATCCATATGAGTCTTTCCCGTATGTTTTGAGTTCTGACTTGAGTAATATGTGCTTAGAGAAGAGGGTGTTTTACAGAGCTGTTTCAGGCATGCATACTAGCATTAACATCCATTTGTGCTCAAAGTATCTCCTGGCTGAAAAATCTGTTGGCTTTGTTAGTTCTCCAGAAGGTGAGTGGGGACTGAACCTTGAAGAATTCCAACGTCGGTTTGACCCCTCACAGACACTAGGTGAAAGCCCAAATTGGCTGAAAAACCTTTATTTTGTTTATTTATTAGAAATGAGAGCCTTAGCTAAAGCTGGCCCGTATTTGGAAAGAGAGGAATATTATACGGGCAATCCTACGGAAGATGAGGAGACTCGAGGGGCTATTAAAAACATGCTTGGTGTCATCTACAGCTTCCCCGACCATTTCAATGAGTCATCGATGTTCAATGGAGGTAGCCAAGCTGCTAAACTGAAAGTGGAATTCCGTGAACACTTCCGTAACATATCAAGGATCATGGATTGCGTTGGATGTGATAAATGTAAGCTGTGGGGAAAGCTTCAGACTCAAGGGCTAGGAACAGCCTTAAAGATTCTGTTCTCTGGGAAATGGGACAGCCCAGAGGATGACCCTGAACAGGGGAAGTTGCCACTAAGGCACAAAACTCATGAGCGATTGCAGAGAACGGAGATTGTGGCACTGTTCAATGCCTTCGCTAGACTTTCTAACAGTATTAGAGAGCTGGAAAACTTCCGAAGCATGCTCAGGTGAGATCTAATTTTCCAGTGTTTGTTTAACCCGTCGTCTACCGGTCCTTGGGATCCCCGGGATCAAAAAAAAATGCTGTTGTTTATTTTTTTCGCCGGGAGATGCGGCTTAATTAAGCTTGGCTTTGATGGATAGAGCTCCTCCACTATGGAGTAAACTCATTCTTGGTCACCAAGAAGTGATGGGCCTTATTAATTAATATAGGTTGACTATCACCATTGGTCTTTACATCTTAATCAGGCGATTTAAGTAGCAATTTGCGAACACTTTCTTGTGTAGTTATGTCAGCCTGTACGGGAGCAGCATTGTCTCCCTCATAGGTGCCAGGAGAACTGAGGATAGGTTGAACAGTATTATAGTTACCTGTAGTAATAATTAATTGATTACATACAGTGAATAATTAGTGGCATTAGTCAGTCATTTTAAAACTTAATTCAAGTAATATTTATATAATGAAAAAAGTTTTCATGGCATGGATAGTCTGCTACTGTATGTAAGTATGTTTGCAAAAATGAGTATACTTAATTGCATTCATAGTTTTATGTTGTGAGTCTGTGTTGTGTGTTTGTGTTTGCTATAGCAACTGAAAAGAACATTTGACATCTTCTCATTGATCTAATTGAACATGTACAGATACAACTTAAATGCGTTACTTAACTATGATATACATAATCCTAATGGGTACTGGATATCTATAATATGGATATCCATAAGTACAGCTTCCCATAGTTGGTGTAGTACACTATTGTAGTTGTACATTGCATGAGGTTACATCACAATACTAGCTATCATTTTTCTTATTGGATTAGTCAGCGTCTTAAAATACCACTCACTCGTCACACATTTCGGTTCATTTCGTCATTCAAACTTCACACATTTCTTTTATGACGAAATAAAACAATTTATCTTTGATTTAGTCGAAAGTGGTTGGTTTAACTTGAAGTTGTCAATTGTCCGTGTGTTCCATGTTTATTAGCATCGCTTAGCTTGGCTCCTATTGAAAAATAAATATTGCTGCATACTTGCCGCTTCATTTAGCTAACGCTCTTTTGTCACTATGAGGATAATAAGTGGGATATTGTTTTAGTCCTATCTTACTCTATCTTATAGCATTGTACGACTTGTGTAATCCGCCACGCAGAATTGTCTCGAAGCGCCTATATCTAGTATTGGCTCCTTATCTGTCGGTACCGAGGACGTAGGTGTAACATGATCATAAAATGATGTGTCAAAATCTTCAAAAGGCGCCAAGCTAGGTTTACGATCAGCTTCACGCGAGCATCATTCCGTAATCCGTATAAAATGATTCAGAACTTACTATATAATGTATAGATTATAGACGTACAAATAATACTTTAGTTGCAGTGATTATATTGATATAATATATAAAGGTTATATCAAACAACTGCCTTAAAATCTCAGAAATATTGATGAAGAATGTAATCCTTAAAATGCTGACGTTTAATCTCAAGTGTACCTTTGGATGTATTGATTAAGCACAAGGATTTTATATGGATTGCTGTGTGACATTGAACGTGACTGAAAGGTTGCTGGAATCGTGCAGTGTGTTTTATGTTGCTGTCTGGTGGAGGACATTAACGGATCGGTTAACTTGCACGATTTGTGCCAATCTCAGGCAAACTGTTTATGTAAATAAGGACGTTTTCTGATGCGTCGTTAAGGAAATAGCGCCTTTATGAAGCCGTCAAGGCGACATATGTATATGGATCCTGGGTAAAGAGTCTCTTAGAGATTTGACTTGATATACCTATATATTCCATAGCTTCGATGGTCGGCAGAGATGTCCCTCCCGATGATGCGTTGTGTTGACAGTTAGGGACCTGCATAAATGTAACTATCAACATAAGTAATACTCAGTTGAAAAAGGGTCGGCAACGCGTTTGTTATTCTTCTAGTCTAAGAGTCGCGCGTTCTGTGAAATGTCCTATCTTCAATATTTAAAGTACTTCCCATAGTATAGCCGTGGGACACCCTGTATAGTGCGTGTCATCCACGAAGGCGCGCCCCTCCACAGTCCAATCCGTACAATTGCGCATAGATTATTATGAGATTCGCCTATAGAGGCGCGCGTTGTCATGGATTACTGTTAAGTTTCCCAGTGTTCGGAATCGAGGACCCATGATAAACTATATCACAAATCACATTATATATTATATGTATGTATATTTTTATGTATGTATATTTATATATTATTTAAGTATGTGTATTTATATTGAATAGTTGTTTTGGAATCTTTTTTTCTTTTTTTCTCATTGTAATAGTTTATGCACCACCTACTTTTCAGCTTTATATTTCATTTCTCCACTACCCAAAGGTAGTCTGGAAGAGATCGCTCTTTAGCGATAAGACCGCCTGTTGTTCTGCCTCTGTCTCCCTGTATCTATGTTTTTTGTTTTTTATGTGCTATTTTATTATGTGAGGTGTGCAATAAAGAGTATTTGTATTGTATTTTATTTGTATTGTAAATCACGTCATTCATGACCTCTGATGACCTAATAAAGGGAATCGATTAGCTAAGTATAATAACATTAATAACACATTACATAATGCTCATATGTAGATATTCAACTCTTATACAAAAGCGGATTTTCCCACGTTATCGTAACCTATTGTTTGTAGTTTTAGTCTGAAAAGTCATTCTGATTGTCAATACTGCTGTGTGTCCATTAGTGTTTAGTAAGGTTAATTGCTAGTATTAAAACCCGAAATCGTGGCTCATTACACGACCATATCGAATTGCATTAAGCTATAATGATAATAGTGGTAGGTACAGACCGTGAGCTCTTAAAATGACAAAACAAAAGTCGACCCTCCTGTGGTCAATAGTTAACGGCTTATGTGCATGTTACCTATGTTTTTATTACAGGCATTTATAGAAACGGAGACACTGTTTATGCGGGTTACTGGTGCAATCCAAAATTAAGCTATGTAGTCCTTAACTTTTGGTATGTCCACAGAAAAGACGCGAACCTAAATCCGCGTATGACCCATTCTGGTTTTGGGTAAAATGGACGTAATCGTGTATTAGAAAATCACGGTGTCTTTCTGATTTGTAAGCTATATAATGGACATTCAACATAGAGAAAAAGCGAAACACTTCAACGGTATATCTCGCCTATGATATAGTTAAAACTATTTACCCACGATACTACAACAACACACACGTGATGTGCTGCACGCCCAGCCGGCATCCGGCAACGCTTTTTTTTTGAGCCACACAAATTCGTACATTGCCTTGATCACGTAGTTATTGAGTCATGCACTCTCACAGGTGGTTGGCAATCGCGAGGCGTTTGAACATAGTGCCTTGAGTCTGATTGTATAAAAATTAAGAAAAAAGAAGTTTCTGCCATCTTCATTCGAGTCTGATTGTATAAAAATTAAGAAAAAAGAAGTTACTGCCATCTTCATTCATTATGAACATAAGATACATTATGTAGGCCACTGCTGGGGCGCACGTCTCTCTTTCGGTTTATCTGTAATGTAATTTTCTATTTTTGTTATAAATGAACTTTATCCTGCAAGTAGGCCGCAAAGGCACTTTTACAAGTCAAAAACTACTAGCGTTTCTCATGAGACCACTGCCGAGAAGAAACGCCGAAAGAAACTCGACAGTCATTTTCTCCAAAATATGCTTATTACAATGATACTACTTAACCTACTTAAGTAAATGAAAGTGGTAAAAAACAAAAGAGAGATGAAAGAAAAACGAGGAAAAAATAACAATAGGTATTTACAATGTGTAGTTACACAAGAAAACAAAACATGTCGAATCGTTTGATATGCTTTCCTGCAAGAAATGTGTCAACTAGATACAATGAAAATATTATATAGTTTTTAATATTGCTAATTTAAATGCAACCTTGATGTTTTTGGAAGTACACAAGTTTAATAAGAGACGCTTTAGGGCACGGCTAAATTAATTTATAATAATGAGAATTACTTTGAATAAATCTAAATCAGTTATGACGTCAGTTATGACGTGTTTATCAAGCGAACGAACATGCGTTCTAACATGCCCTGTCAACTTGTTTTAGCGAGCATCAACCGTAAATGAAATTATTCCAAATTTAATAATAGGCGAGACACCTACGTGTCTCGTTAATGCATACGCCCAGACCTAGTTTTTTCGATTTCGTTTTCTATCGAACTTTATGCAATCGTGTAGGTAACCATGTAGTAGTTTTGATAGTCGGAATTCCAAACTAACACAAAAACTTCTATTTCGCCATAAGAAATAGTATAGAAAAGTCAATTTTGACAATTGACACCAGCGGGCGAATCACGTAACTTTATGTACTAACGGTAGATAGATTTTACTGTCAATTTTGAAGTATAAATGTATGAGCTGCAGGCGAATCACGTAACTTTATGTACTAACGGTAGATAGATTTTACTGTCAATTTTGAGGTATAAATGTATGAGCTGACAATTAGAATTTGACATTAAAATCTACCTAACGGTAGTAAAAAAGTTACGTGATTACCCCGCTGACAGTTAAAATTTGACATTCAAATCTACCCAACGGAAGTCTTAGACAAGAGCATGGAATTTCTAGTACATTCCTTTGCCGTGAACGGTCACGTTTGCTGAGGGCAATTAGAATATTTAAATAATAGTAGAAAATTAGGCCACGTAAAGATAATGTTTCCTAATACGTAGGTATTTATTTTATCAACTTATTCAGCGTTCAAAGCGTCACGTAGTACCTAAAAAGTCTAAAATAATTGTCGGACTATTGATAGATTAGCGAGAGCTCGGAATGGTATGTGTAACTGTGTAGGGGAATCGGCATGAAAATAGAAAACAAGTTTAGTTATTGTTTACAAGCTAGAGCGTGGCTCCGGCCATGTAGAACAAACTTCCTCTTCAGCCTACGAAGAAGTATTCTACGTGGGACTGAATTTATCTCCATAGGTAATAAATTTCATCTAAACTGTTCTGTCCGTAATTTCAGTTAAACATCGGTGGGTAAGTAATTTTTTAAGTGGTCCCAACGGACCCAGCGGGGCTAGCACAACTGCCGCTGCGACGCGACGCGAGTAGAGAAAAATCAACCCTCCTCTTTCTAATTCGCACAGTTCGAGTGAGACAGGAATCGCTGAGTCGCGCGAGATACGACTTGGCAGCAAGTTGTGCTAGCCCACCAGGTTCCAATGAATACCAAATTACAAATATCTGCCTTGATTATTACTGGTATTCATTTATCACTTTTAATAACTGTATTGCCCAGCAGTAGAAAATCATCAAATGTGTAAAACTCGCAAACTAAGAATTAGATGGCTGAAGTTTTTACTGTATACTTGAGTACAAATTTGGTACAAAAAATGGAGATATTAACATTGGTTAATAATTGGTAGGATCATAATTTTCCCAGGTACGGGTGTACCTTCACTTTGTAATAACTTTAAATACGGAAGGGCACAATTTTTTTTGAAGTGGTACAAAATAGTACAAATTCATTACAAATTTTTCGTACACTTTATTTAAATATTTGTTTAGGTACACCCGCCATCCTGACTCTCACCTTACAACTGAGTCTTAATCTTAGGTATGATTCATAACACCACAATATACAAGTCGGAGCGTACGTGTTGACTTCCCTTATCGTTGTGACATGCACTAGATAGAGACATTGCTTCGCAGCCAGTTGCACTAGTGTTCCTGAAACTTAATTATTCCCTGATGCTATCGGTATTCACTTCATAGAAGAGTTTTTTTAACCTCACTGTGGCTGTATAGGCCGGGCCCAATAAAGCGATAGGAGAAGAGTTTCATTCGATAGTCTGTTAACGATAACAAGTGAGTTGTCAGCTCAGTGTGGAATTCATGGTGACCAGATTGTGACAAATTCGGATCAACACAGTAAATTTTATACGGAATATAATTTCATGACAATACCCATATTAAAATTCTCACCGCTCACTAGTAGTTTGAAATATTATTGCGTGGCAAATAAATTACGCGCACCAGAGTTTTTGTTTTGTCATTTCTTTAACAATTTTACTGAGTATGTATTTCCTTAATGGTCGATGGTGGGATCAAAAGTTTATTGTTCGATCGAAGTTGTTTAAATATTTCGATGTTACTGTTTTGACGACTGCAATTCTCAACTTTCTATAATTTGAGTAGATTAACTATCATTATACATATTTTCTGATCAATTTTTAAATGCTTAATTGCTTATATATACTTTCTTGTATTCAAATTTAGTAGATAATCCTAGAGCACCAGATTACAGGCTAATATAGTATTATTTCCGAATTGGGGGATGTTTTGTAATCGTTGACACGATTCCATATTTAAAACTGTCGTTTTTGGTTAGGCAATTTTTTTTCCTATTGAAAATACGCACTTCAATAGAACAATGTGAGGCACCTAGTGTTTACCCGCTGGATGCAAAGTTCATTGCTCAGTACATTGAGAACCAGGTTGACAAGGTAGGAACGCCAGCCAGGTCACGTAGGTGTGACTCAAACCTTTGTTGACCTGATGTAATGTCGTCTGACGTGTCCCAAACAAGCTCTAGTCATTACGTCATCATCAACAGACGGGGAAACGATACTCATATTGCCCTTATCATTTCAATTACGAGATAAAATTGTTATCGAAGTGGTTTCGCATTTATAACAGCGACATAGTGTATCTAATTTCTCTTTAGGCCAGAAGTATTCTAAATTATCTTTTTTTTTTAATTGTCGACGCAGCTCGCAAAAAGAGGCTCCGAAGGGAAATATATTTGGCAGCGCGCGAGACCAGAGTGACAATGCCAAAGTGAAGGAGCACTGTGCGTCGAGTGGGGCCAAGCCGCAAATTTGGAGCTGAAGCGTCAATTCTTAAGGTGGGTTGCACCAAACCGTCTGTAATCGTAAGCGGTGTACGTTAAAATCTGATTGTATGGAAAGTTTGACAAGTTTCTATGGTATGACAGCTGCCGGCGCCATATTTGACGATGACCGGCCGGCGGACGTATGTTGGTGCAACCGACCCTTAGTGTAGTAGATTATGATATGAATTTATTATAATGCTGGCGTAAAAAGAGAATTATGATTCAAGTATTGGATTAATAAAGTAGACAAGACATGCTACAATCATACTTCGTGTTGTAGAAGTTAATATTAATTATTATTTGTTTGGAGTTACAAAACTCAAGTCAGCACAATCTTGTTTTTTGTCATTACTATGCATTACTTTCTCATTAAAACCCTGTATAAAATAAAAGGAAATCTCGGAAACAACGCACACGTAGACAAATAAAGTAATTACTCTTATCACGCCAACAACAAGCCAGAGGAAGTTTATCGATTGCAGCGACTAATTGCATATAATTGTATACAACCTATCGCTGTAACAAATCTGAGACGTATTGAACAATTTTCTCTACTCGTGTTCACAGCATAGGTATACCACTATTTTTCAGCTGGAGGGTTTTGTTTTACAGATTTGAAACAGAAAATTGAAAATTTCTGTACTCTTTAAGCTGTTTACGTAACTGTACGCAATTCTTTTTACGCCGGTATTATGCGGATCATCACAAGACTAATTTATTTATATCCAGTGACGTGTATTGAGCTTATTTATAATGCGAGGTAAAGCAGAATATGCAGTTTGTTACAATAACGGTTAGATCAAACACTTGAACGAGTCGAAAATGATTGTGGATGGTACCTACATAAAAAGAAAAACCTGTACGAGAATGATTTCCTATAATCTAAGAACCGGGAATACCGGAACACATCAGTCAGAAGAGCAATCATTATTTTGATTGAATGAAAGATTAACTTTTAATGTTAAATACTATTTTAAGTATTTCAACCCTGAGCACATGTCAACGCGTAATATGTATCTCTGTAGGTGTAATGTAACTTTGCTGCGTGAAGAAGTAACAGATGCTATCTTAAAAGTTTAGGTAAATTATTTAGTCGTTACGCAAACAACCGTATGGCCAGCACAATACTAATTGCTGTTATTGTTGCGCTTTGAAGAACTTCGTCATTGTCATTAATATAACATTCCCCTACTGCTACTGTTTCAATGTATAAAACCGATAGTCATACAAGTTAAGATATGTCGGGAAGACACAACATTTTTAATATTATGTTTTTAAGGACTTCAGCAGTGCTTGTAGAGTGAAAGGAAATTTTTCAAAGGCAGTAGGAACTACCAATGGTTATTAAGTGTCTCTAATTTCTAATTTTGTATAACTTGAGCTGTATATTCAGGTTTACCTCACCGTTAATGTTGTACTAAGTAATTTTAAGAATCATTAATTAAAATGGAATGATGCGTCGGATGATTCTCAAAAATCGTTCAAATAATAAGTTAAATTAAAACGAACTTTATTGTATAGTTTAATTGTTGGACCAAAATTATTTACCACATTCTTTAGATTAAGAAATACAATCATGTTGGGATGATGTTGGTATCGATATCGGTTTATGTAGTACCATAACCAAAATTTCATTTCCAAAACACATATTAGGCGGCTGAATATGTTATTTACTCGTAAGTAATCTGGATTCACACTTTGTCAAGCTGGCATTAAATCGGCTGTATTTTAATTAATATTTTGACTTTCAGAAATTACACTGTCTAGTCTCATCACAATAAAACACCACACTGCCCTTAAAATCTAGAGAATCGTGAACTTGTTCGTCTTCTTTTGGCTTTTTCGGCAGTAAAGTTGGCAGCAAGTAAATTCAGTAGGAGTTTTTTAATTTAGACAACCGCGATTTTAATACTTGATATATTAATGAAGCAACCTCCTTTTTATGTATATTTCTGCTGATTTTGTATATTTTGTTTTTTTTTTAAATCTAGTTTTACAATTCACAAATAGTTTTTATCATAATGGTTAAACTATTATGTCAACCTTGATTGAGATTTCTACCGTTTTGGCTTCAGTTCAAAATCATTCTATGATCTCACTCAAATGGCTGCACTCTAATAGTCATTTGGCAGCGGCTCATAGTCGTTTCTAGAGGGAAAATTAACCACCATTAGCCAAACTCAAATAGGTGTGTGTAATTAGGTTTTTTTTTGTTTAAAATGGACATTAGTACTGATGTAAATAATGCGGGAGACAGCAAAACAAAGTGTGTAAGAGATTCATCTCAATTTATTCTTATATTATTCTCTTGACAATTTGCAACCATTTTAACACGCAATAGTAAACCTGTTTGGCAAATGCATGAAAGTGTGTTTTAAAACAGATTCAAATAACAACCGTTTCAGATACAGATACATAAAATATATGTAACAAAATCGGAACGATCGATATAAGAAAAAAATGTCTTCCTCTTTAATTTACCATAGTTCTTTTTCTGTTTTTACCATAATTGTTCCTGTATTCGTCACAAAATCCTATTTGGTCACAAAATAAGTATTAATTAGTGTACCTATAAATAGTCACATTATAAGTACATCTCATTTTACTAGTACATTGTAAATAATTAATTTCTTTTGTCTGCGAATATTTATTAACTTACAAGTACTGTTCCTTTCGGCTGTATTTTCCGACTATTTAAAACGTCTACATTGAATGTTGCGACATTCGACATTGTTTTGCACTATGCCCCTATGTTTAAGTACATGGTTCATAACTTAATAAATAATTATACAGGTTTAAACAATTCAAATATCAATGTTTTTAATGTATTCTAACGTCAAATTGTCGAAAAGTAAAAATAATTAGTAATTGTCGAATGTTGTCGTAACCTTTGTAATTTGCAGGGGATGTCTGTGATTTTTAAGGTCTAATTCGTTCATGACAAAATTATTTATTTTATATTTTAAATAAATGTTTTTTTTTCAAGTGTTTGTACTTTCATTTTTGACCTATATGGGATCCTATATTTGCATAATTGTAACATTAAAACCAACTAATATTGTGTGTTTGTTGTGTTTTGCCATATGCAGTGTTTGGTAGACTAACCTGAAATAACTTGCATCTAACATACCGTCAATATATTAGCTAAAACAGTAAGTATGTCAACTACAGCCCCTTAAGATCTTCAGGGCTAGCAGAGCTGGCGCTGATACGCGACACGAGTAGGTGGAAAAAAATCAAATCCCTTTCTAATTTGAACAGTTCGAATGGGACAGGAATCGTTGAGTCGCGCGAACTTTGCAGCAAGTAATAGCCCACCTTCATGTGACTGACGTGCCGAGTCCTGTGGGCCTACTGCGAACCACAAACGAACCCTCTCTGTCGCAGATACGTACAGATTTACAAGTGCGACAGAGAGGGAAACCTTTACGAAAACGAAATGTCTGCTTCTGTCTCGTTTGTATATTCAAGCGACAGACAAGGAGACACTTTGTTTAGGGTTCGGGATAGGGCCTCTGCGATTTTTTTGAAACGACGCGCGTCTGTGCGTGCTTTAAAAAGAAGTTTGTACGGATTAGTTATATCTTTAAGCTGTATATTTACTGTGAAGAAGGCTCATATTTTAGTTAATTCACAATAGTTTTGCTCATTTCAGGTCGCACCAAGAACCACCCGCTTTTCTGACATGCACCCAAGGGACGGGTGTATAACTAACAGGGTGTGTAACTTTGTATGGTTGTGCTTAGGAACATTATATAATTATATCTGTATTATACTATTTCGAAATTATGTGTTACTTATTATGGGATACCTAATTTAGTCTCACGTACATCTCTTTTAGAAATGTATTTGGTTGTCTTCCATCTATGTATTTAGGGTAAATTTTGATATGTGTCCGTCCTAAGGCCGAGTGATATACCTACTTAGTATTACGTGGTAAGTTATTATTTTATTTATCCTATGGCAATTATTTCGAACCTTGAGATCTTCGAGAAGACAGTACATTTGCCAGTTTGTTGCACTTTTAGTACCACCCAAGGGTCACTTGCAGAGTAGCGGTGGGTACTCCCTACGGACGTGATGCAACTTCGATCCCCCTTGTCAAGTGAGTGGATAACTTGACTGTTAGAAGTTCTCAAGCCGCCCGGATGCCTCTATCTTGGCTTAACGACTGCTATCATAGACAGCAGCCGGGATCAACAGCTTAACATGCCTTCCACGGGAGCGCTCAGTTAATAGCCCACTCGGTCCGCCAAGAACTGACCTGGGCTGACGTTGCTTTGCCTCGCATACCGTACGCGGTACGCAGGCACCGCTGTGCCACGAGCGCTGCTACGGGGTAAGTAACTATTACTGTACCAGTGGACCAATGATGGGCGAAATAGCGCCTGCTCATGGTGTCCTCAAAGTGTAGCACGATTTTCAATAAAATAAAATAAATATAATATTTTTTTTATTTTTTATGGACAATCTTACACAAATCAACCTAGTCCCAAACTAAGCAAAGCTTGTACCAAGTGACGATATACATACTTATATAGATAAATAGATACTTAAATACATAGAAAACATCCAAGACTCAGGAACAAATATTCGTGTTCATCACACAAATACATGCCCTGACCGGGATTCGAACCCGGGATCTCCAGCTTCGAAGGCAGGGTCACTACCAACTAGGCTAAAGCGGTACTTCGCTATTGAGTATTGCGCAGATAGAGTAAAATCTACGACATAACTACCTCCAGTGTGTGCACTGATTTCTGACGCAAGCTTATCATAATAATAATGGTTTATTTTGTACATAGCTACATACAATCACAATACATCATAGAAATTCATCTGGACAGTACAACAACGCCTAAATGTAGTGGTGGATATTTCCGACCCCCGAACTAGGTGGGAGACCTGTGTCTCGGGAGTTAGATTTATCTCTAAAGCATAGTAGGCGCAATACATAGAATAGAGAACATGCATCATTTTTGTTCATGATGCCATTCGAACCAGTTTCTAGAGAAGAACAATGCCTTTACCATGAGTTTGCATGACTGTACTCGCTAACGACTGCGTAAACGATTTAGTATTCCGATTCTTAGTTCTATTGCGTAACCGCCAGAGGCGCTGTACTTTTCCCCATATAAATTTTTATGCAGTCGCTAGCGAATACGGTCATGTAAACTCATGGTAAAGGCACAGATGTGTATATGGAACAAATACAATTAGAACAATTTAAGAGACAAAAATGGAGTTCAACTACCTACAACATAAAATCAGAGCCCTCAAAACGTCCCATAGATACTAGTTGAGCATAGTGTGGGGTTTATGGAAAAACGAGTGGTCGTGAAATATTGCATTTACATGTTTTTATTTATTAAAACAAGAATCCTGATTGTTTTTAATTTACTTTTAGCCAATAAAAAAAATACGTCATTTACATAAACTTTTATGTTAGATCTTTTTAAGATTTTGAGCATATTTGCTAATTATCACGCCACGCTAGTCAGCTCGCGACCACGGACGTTGTGATACATTCGAAACGTCGAGCAAACCTTGTAAAACTTAAATATAATAATATTGTACGCGATTAAGTCCCGTTTTCCAATAATAATGTGTGAAAATCGTGTAAGTGAACTTCAAATCAGTCTATTAATTTACTGTTTTTTGACATAATTGGATGGTTTATTATTCACATAGTGACATATTGTTATTCATTACGCATCCATATTCTCTATTCACGCATTTAAACCAGACTGAAACAATTTACCTACTAGAAGAGGAGTTCATTATGAAAATGGTATTACCTCTATCATTAAATTGATGGGGTACCTCCCTTGTAGCGGTAGGGATTGGCGGGCGGTAGGGGGTTATTTATAGGGGTACGGGGTAAGCACCTCCACCATATGGTATGGTGGTGGTCAACGTGTCATGGTCACTACTTAGTTTGAGTGTCGTTACAGTTAATACTATATTATTAACGACAGTTGTTTTGATAATAAAAATTGCTTTTCTAAAGACAATTACGATTTTACCTTCTAGATAATCGTTCAAAATGTTTTTACCTAGATATCTACCAAAGGTACGGTAGGTACGTTAACCTTTTCGACACCGACGTATATATGCGCAAAGCCGCAGCATTGGTTCGACGGCAACGACTCATATATCCGTCACGGCGTCCAATGCGATATCAACCTACATGCATTTCTATAGGGTTCAATTTCGCGTGTGAATGACAGCGTTGGTATTTGACAGAGCGTTGAAAAGATTAGTAACGCATTTTCCATGTAAGTGCCTAGGTACAAACATCCTGTTCAAGAGCCTAAACAACACATTCTATAACCAATTTTACAGACGGCATTTAAAATTGAAATATTTGTATTGAAAACTACCGGTCTTAGTAATACTACTACAGGTACACACTACATAACTTTTACACCTAACCTTTTATCTCTGGCGTCTACACACGTGCGGACGCCAGCCGTGAAGATAAATGTCTCGCGTGTCTGAAGGCTAGGCTAGACTGTTATCAGCGTCCAAAAACATTTGACTGTCAAAGGAATTAGTTCGTGACTATTTGAACCTACTTTTTGTTAACTTTTTCGACGCCATCGAAGTATATAATGCGCACCAGCGATTCAACGCGAGCGGCGGATATACTCGTCACAGCGCGCAGAGCGGTTTCAACCCACATGCATTTCTGGCGGGGACGTCCACCGCGCAATCACGACAACATTGACACATATAGTCTCTATTCGTCCCGGTACCGCCGCACACCGGATAGAGTCAGTCCGACCCAGGTCGGGCCTAGCTGAGTTTCTTGCTGGACTCTTCTCAGCCAGGCTAGGTTTAGTGAACCAGCGACAAAACTCCCAGTAGCTCGATTCCACTCATACCTCAGATTCGGTTGAAACCGCTCAACCAATCTCACTGGAGCGCAAACTCTTAGAGTATTCCAGTGTTCCAAACCACACGCGTGGTCGTGCCGGAGGTTTTCCCCTGGATTTTCCCCAGGCTACTCTCCAACCGCGCACTCCTATCGCTTTATTGGGACCGGCCTATAAAGCCACAGACAGGTTAAAAAAAATGCATTTCTAATATTTCTATAGGGTTCAACTTCACCTTTGACCTTCCCATGTTTGCAATTTGCATGTGCGTTTGTATTTTTACAGAGCGCTGAGAAGGCTAAATGTCTTAATTTACCATTTATAACCGTCATCATCTGATATATATCAAAGTGTCAGTGTAAATGACACCTTCCTGATTTATGACAGAGTTGAAAATTACGAGTACCCTAACTTTTTTGACGTTCGGAGGGCATTCTTATTTATTTTTTGAATGATCCAAAAAAGAAATAATAGCTGTGCTCTGTGTAAATTTCGGCAGTGACCAGTGCGTTACTAGTAATAAGTACAGGGGCGCTACCGCGAACAGCAAACGAAGCTTTCCCTCTCTGTCGCACTTACGTCCGAACGTGCAAGTGCGACAGAGAGCGAAAACTTCGTTTGCTGTTCGCAGTAGCGCCCCAGAGTACTTTACCGATATCGATATACGTAGTTCGAAATTAATTACGGCTTCAGAAATGTAATGAGAAATATAGGTATTTAAGCAAAAATAACTTGCTTATCGCCATCCCAATATAATTAACGTACCGTATATTTTCATAATACTTAACCTGTCAAATTGGTTTCGTTTGGAATGCCATTGACCGATACGATTGTGATCTTTCACAGATCCTAGCTGATACAAAACTCCATAGATAGTGGCAACGGTACACAGTACAATCGAATTTAAGATATTTTAACAATTTTTTTCTTATGACATTGGAATAAGGTGAAAGATCGATCTCGACAAGTCGTATGTATCTCCGCGTAATACAATATCAAAGAAAAAAAAAATCGTGGCACAGGAGTTAAACAAGCGGATACACATAACCTCCTGACCCCTGGGCATTTACTGAAATCACTTGCCACTACGGCCGAATGTACTTTGCAAAGCATTAAACTGTTTTTGTTGTAAAGTCCGAGACCTTTTCTGTTAAATAAAATATAAACTAAGGTTTTCTCGAGTTTTTACTAAAACAAATCACTTTTAATATTACTTGACAAAGACATTGAGCATTTTTTTGTTCAGGTATTTTTTGTCTTTTATAAAGGACTTTAGGAAAAAACAAACACTCGGGAATTGATGCTACCAAAAGGTCGGTCGTCTGTTGGCCAAATAAGAAGTTCAAAAATATTCGGACTTTACTGTAAGGTTTATTTAGCACTTTGAAAAGGACGCCAGGTGTCAGGAGGATAACAAGGATCACAATCCGAGTAATTAATACACATAACAAGGATTAAAGTCACTATCCTCCTAGCGTTTTCCTTTTCCCGGTTGTTTTCTATTCTATAGGAGATGGGGTCCTATTCGGCACCTACTTAAAATCCTAATTGGCATAGGCGGGTCATTGTCAGATTTAGGTTCGCGTCTTTTCGGTGGACATATCGTTAAGGGCCGAAAAGCTTAATTTAGGATTGGTCTAGTAACCCGCACAAACGGTGTTTCCGTAACTATAAATCCATGTTATAAAAACAACTTATATGTGGGTCCATACTGGCTCATATAAAATTTTATCATCGATTTTTTCTAATAATACCGCTTTGTGATCATAATCATCACTCTTCATAAATTTGTTTTTCCTACCCTTGTTTGTGAATAATTTATATTACTACCTTCGTTATTCATAATAATGAATATTCCGAAAATTTTTACTCATAATATTATCGTTCAGATTATATTTGTTCTCATAATGTTGTTTTGTATATATTTTTAATTCCGAAAATGTTAACTCCTAATGTTATCATTTAGATTATATTTGTTCTCATAATTTTGTTTTCCATACCAGTTTTCTTCATAAATGACATAATTCATAAATTTGATAGTAATAATGTCATTACTAGTAAAGTACATGAATTCCTAATATTGTTTTTCATAACAGTTTCCTTCATAAAGGATATATTTCAGTATTGCTAGTAATAATGTAATTACTGAGAAAGTATCTTAATTCCTAATTTGTAAGTCGATTTTGCCCTAACAGGTCTTTCTGGGCTTTTTTTGCCAAATAAGAATTTGATGAAAAATTATTTGGTAATACATTTTTAGGTTTAAATAATGGAAAATAAGGTGTCATAGTAACAAAAAAAGTTGTATGATTGTTTACACTATGAACGTAAATGACAAGGAATAAAAACACTTATGAATAAAAAAAATATGAAAAGAAATTGTAGTATTATTAGAAATTGTAATTGCAAATTCGATTATTAAATCTCCGAAAATGTATTGTATACAATTTTATTTCATAATGATCGCTATTCATAATTATGTTTGGTTCATAAATATCGGAATATTATTAATAAAAAAATTAGCAATAAAACTAGTATGTATAAAAATTATATAAAAATAAACTATATTGCTAATAATCGTTATGATAAAAAAGTATATGAATATAGATAACAGCAATCGAAATACTTATATTTAATGACAATGACATTATATATATTGATAATTCTGAGATACGATAGTTATTAACCAAAAATAATTATGAATAGTGATCATTGTGACATAAAATTGTATAAGATACATTTTCGGATATACAATAATCGGAATTGCAATTTTATATGAACTTTGGCGCACCCCTTATATGTACATAACGCCGTTAACTATTGAACACCGGGTGGACAACTTTTGTTTTTACAACTGACAATGACCCAGGCACAATCGAGTTCTTAAATATATTTACGTTCCGAAAGACAGAAAATCTGAGTAACCCTTAAAAATAAAGTCGTGTTGACATATTTTTAATATCTTTGTCCGTGCATATATTTTCGCACTCTACTGTAGGTGGAGTAGGTGGAAAACTTGACCTTGTTGGATTGCGATTAGACATAAATCATAATACCTATATGATATATTATACTTACCTAAGTACTGAATTTTTCATGGTTGGTTGACAATCGATAATTGTCCAATTTTGTTCACCTTCGAATCGCCAAGGACGTTTAAGTCGTCGCGTGTTCGCAGCGTCAATAACAACTGAGGGGCTACCGCGAACCACAAACGAAGTTTTCCCTCTCTGTCTCACTTATATGCAAACTTGCAAGAGCGACAGAGAGGGAAAACTTCGTACTGTTCGCGGTAGCGCCCTTAGCCTGTAATCCGAACTTCGTATCGTGCCGTCCCTTTCACTCTCGTGTTATACACTATATGAGTGAAAGGGGCGGCACGATACGAAGTTCAGATTTTGAATTTCGGAGTAGCTCCTCTGAAGTTGTCATGGCATAGGGTCGCTAGGCTGGTTACGCGACCAGCGATAGTTTGCGACCACCTGAACAAAGAGGTTTTTTCATGAAAAATATTAGTACAGCCCCCCAAAAAAAAGTATGGTGTATGTTTGGTGCTTATAGTGTAGTGGGAGATATTGAATGTATCTCTTTAATTATCATATATCTTTAATTGAAATAACTTTGTTCTTCAGAAGGCCGCAAACTGACGCAGGCCGCGTAACTGGCCTAGCGACCCTATAGTTTATTATGGTTTATTTGTCATATTGACGTCGTCCTACCTATGCTGGTTATAATATATACCTATGCTGGTGATAATATATACCTATGCTGGTGATAATATATACCTAAGCTTCCATATTTTAAAACGTTGATCTTGTTGTTTGTTGCCTGTCACGGTGACATTAATGTACCTAGGAAATGGTTCATGTTTACATTTCTCGTGCCTACCGTAAAGTCAGCATCATAAATATGTATTTTTGTTTACATAATAAGGTCGAAAAGTATATACTTACCTACATATATATGATGCTGACTATACATAGCCACCATAACGTAGTCACGTCAATAGAAAAATATTCCGCTTTTAGTATCTCTACCAGTACCACCAGGCCCCTATTTCACCAAAGCTGACAGGTGCGACAATTGTCAAAAAACATTACAATTGTAGTTGGTGAAACAGTTTTCGCATGAAAATTGTCGATTTGTCAGCCTACATATGTCAAATACATACATATGTCAACTTAGTGAAATAGGGGCCAGGCCCCAATTTCACCAAAGCTGACAGGCGCGACAATTGTCAAAAAACATTATAATTGTAATTGGTGAAACAGCTTTCACATGAAAATGGTCGATTTGTCAGCCTACATATGTCAACTTGGTGAAACAGGGGCCAGATATTATACTTACGGCAATGTTTTTTTAGGGTTTATCATGATTAAAATCTCCACGGAAATGTAAACCTGCATAGCAATAAAAATATTGTGGTTTGGTTACAATAACAACTAAAAAAACTGAAAGCTGAGTAAATAATACCTTTATTCAGCAGCTTGTACGGTCACAGTACGCTACGATAAACAGAAACGTCATGGATTACGCATGGATTACGTCTATTACGTGTACTGATAGCTAGTAGATTAAGGCCGGATTTTATAAAGATCCGTTAGACCAAATGTCAGATCAAATTTCAGTAACTCTACATTTTTTGAGATAACAAACCGGCATAAGGTCTTTTTTTTGAACCCGACTGTGGCTTTATTCGCCGGGCCCAATAAAGCGATAGGAGTGCGCGGTTGGACAGTAGCCTAAATAAAATCCACGCGTGTGGTTTGGAACACTGGAATCAGGCAGGTATCCAAATTGCATTCTCTACTTGGAAACAAACGCGTAACTAAGTAGGCAATCACTTCTTCCATAAATTAAATCTAATTTGAATCTTAACATATGGTGCTAAGGTCAAAATTACAAACGGTAACTCGTGGGTAGCAGGGACATTAGGTATGCCTAAAATTGGAAATCAAACAAAATATCAATTGGGAACGGAATCGTTTATTGAACCCATCTGTTATAGTTAAATTATACAGTTACTCTACACTTTTGTACTGTTCAAAGTACCTACCTATCTCAAGTATTCTATTTCTTAGGTTAGAATGTACGAACAAATGCACCGATTGCCAAGGAATATGTATTTATAATTTTATATAATTTTACTTCGAATTGTGCTCCAAAATTTTGTGGTAGTTACCAATCACAGTACCTCTTGGATCCTACGATTATTTATAATGAATATGATGGTTATAATAAGTTTTTATTATGAAATAAATATGCCAATTCGTTTTAACTATGTACTTTACATGACAATTAACAACTATGGATAGGAATGAAAATAGAAGACAGGTACATCCGGATGAAGGCGAAAAGGATCCCAATTAAATAAAATTTTATTTATGTTTCAAAGATTGAAATTCAAAATATTCATTTATGGTTGGGATCCATTTCACTTGACTAATCATTGCTCCTTGATAACAATTGCTGTGACATTGTTTCAACATTCTTTTTCAGTCAACATTTTAACAAAACCAAACAGGAAGTTTTTAAAATGTTGCGTTGGTAATCATTGAAAACGCTTGTATATAATTTTCGGATATAAATCACATAGATTTTATCAATCTAATTTAAATTTACGGTCACTGCGCCTGATAAGGACGATAATTAAAAAAAAGGGTTCTCTACAAAACCTAATCGTTTTTATGTATATGTACAGTCGTAATTAAATACCTGTTAGTAGTAAATACCCAAAAGTATATACAAACGTTTCGTCAACTCCGCATTGGCAGTATACCAAATACAATGGTATCAATAATATAGGTAACCTATACTAATAAGTTAATATTTTAGATATCGATCGTTTCGCTTCGTTTATATTTATCAATAATTAATAATAGGTATAAATCTTCCTTTATTGTCTTCAATATTAACCATTAAACAAGGCTGCGGTAATTTAATCAGGGTTTCCGACATGTAAGTCCACAAACGAAGTTACTGTAAAATAACGTCACAATAGGTAATATTGAGAAGAGTGACTTTTAGGTTAGGGACGAAGAAAGTTTTTAATCCGTTTTAGAACTATACGTGGATCCCCTGAACAGAAACTGTGTGTGCTTAACGAGTGGCGTGCGTGGGGAATTTGTAATTTACGATAAAACTAGTAGGTACCTAATTGACAGAATTCGCTGGAAAGAAATCGGCTAAGAATGTTCCGGAACTTATATTCGACTTTGCCAAAAAGTGAACTTCGGTGACGCTCTAACAAATGTAGTACCGGTTCCAAGCCAGTGATTGCGCCAGTGCGTTAGAAGAAGATTTACGTGCCTACTTTAGTCCAAAAAATTACTTTGTGCAAAGTAAAATAGAGGCCCCTTGTAAAGTAGTCAGACTGGGCAAGATTCCTCTTAACGGGGCATCTAATTTTAGAGTTAGTCTATACTAAAATGACCCGTCTTTTTAACAAGCTACTTACAAGTAAGTAAGAGGCGATACCATTATTTTACTAGGTACATATTAGATTGCTAGTAATACGAGTATAGATTACTACATTCAACTAGTAGTGTGACAGCAATTTCGCATACTAGCAATCGAATGGCATAGTAACTTATTTTGGTACGTAACTGCCACGTTGTTGTACTTTTCTGTGTGCAGGAAATCAAAAACTAGGATTTTCTCGACGATATCCTGTTTATTTGTTCGAAAGAAATTTTTGGTGTATACAAATATAGTAAAATGGGTCCTAGTAATAAAATGATAAAATACTGTGATCCAGTGACTCTTAGTATCCAATTTAAAAATGTATAATGGAGAATGTTAACGGATTAGCGGGCTATATCTTCATAATTTTATGCTTGATTGTCAAACAAAAAAATACGTGTCGATTATTTTTTGACAATCTAACTGACAGCCAAATAGAATTATTGACGTGATAACGTCTTATAAATCGATAAACGAATGCCAACATGAAAAAGTGTGACGTAATGTATGACTAACCTGAGCATTGTTGAGCGAAATTCTATAAAAATGTTATTGTAGTTTGAACCTTGTTGTTCTAACGATAAAATAGTTTTTTAACGAATTACTTTGATGCAACTCGGCCAACTAAATGATTTTAAGTGATACCTAAACATTTGACGGTCAAACCGGTTTCTATCCTTAATTTTATTGAGATTTCTGTAAATTTTGATCAGCTGGCGATATATCGATCAAATCAGGTGTGCTGTTAGGACTCCGCTCGGTGGGATGCGACGGCAGCGTAGCGGTAGGCCCCGGCGACTACGTATCAATATTTTCGTATGACGTTATCACGTAAAATTGTTGTTCGTAAACCGACTTTACAGATAACCACTTTTTTTTGTAACATTCTCCATTGTATAATTTGGATCCTATTTACTATGCTGTGTTACAAATGTAATAGCGAAAGTGCGATCCGTCATTTCAATTTAGACGCATTATCGGATACGCAATAATAACAATAATATTTAGGCAAAGGTTTACAACCGTAAGCAAATTATATTACAAATTACACAACAGACGATTAAGCTTGACTTGATCCATTTTTTGTGCAGTCAACTAGAAAACGACATGCTAAATGTCTAAACAAGCAGATACAACCTTCAAACATATGCGGGCAGTGTTGACGACTGACGTAATTAAGTATATCAAATGAAAAATATCCAAGGTTATGTTTAGCTAGTGACGAGGGGTAAGATGTAATAGAGAAAGTATCCATTAAGCCCAATATTCTTTACCCCAGCCGCAGAATAGCATCAACCTGCGTCTTTCCTTAGTTTTCATCTTATTCCAATTGTCAGATTTTTACAAGGCAAGTCGAAAGGACTAGTTTAAAAAAATTATAGTGGCTTCCTTGTCAGGCTGCGGTAGGATATAACATTGATTTCCCTACAATACCATTGCCACAACAGGGCAAAATTCTTATCTTGGTGATTGGATCAAATTAAAGTAAAATGCTTGTTATTCTTGTCTAATGGGTTTAAATTAAGAGGTGGTAGTTAGTAAACATCAACACTATAATTAATCGATATTATTTCTGATGATATTTTGTTCTTACCCTCTTGTCTGTGTCTGATAAGGATCAGTACAATCGAAAATTAACTCTGTTCCTTTTTGTCATAGAGTTAATTTTCGATTGTACTGATCCTTATCAGACACAGGCAAGAGGTTAAGTTTGATATTTACCTAACATCGTTTTTCGGCTGACTATACAAACAACGAAGTGGGAAGTATAACTGCACAAGTGTACAGATAGAAAAATAAGTAATAAGTGAATCAATTCTATTAAGCCGTTGTTTTACAGCGTCATAATCAAACATATTGCGAACTACAAGTTTCAGTCGTTTATCGATAAATGACGCTTTTACATACACGTTTGTTAATAAATCTAGCTGCCCTGAGATTCTTGTTAGGTAATGTTACTAGCTATATCAACCCAAATCGTAGTCTTCAGAGATTCCAAGCCAAGCATCGCCAAGATCACGCCAATATAAATATAATAAACGAGAAATTCATGATATGTACCTAAGTATACCACAAACGATCGAAGACCCGCAAAATGATACAAATCAATAAATAGCATCAATGACAAGTAATATTATATACACTTAACATATTTTAGTACCCTTCGATTTAAATGGATTTTGTAAGGTTAATCGACAGTTACACTATAATATAGATGACTATATTCTTTATAATTAATAGGTGTAGTTACTATAGCTCGTTACGCGAATTAATCGTCGCCAGTATTTACATAAGTACCTAATAGTTAATTTACGTGGCGGTGGTTGGGCGATACAAAACCACTCGTACAATATTTATATTTAAAACCTGTAGTTTGCATTGACAATAGCGCCACCTATTAGTGCATCATTACAACTTGAAACCTGCGTCGTGCAACTACCGCCACGCATGACACTACACGAAAACACATTATTTTCACCCTAGAACCAACAGCTGAATACGCTTCGTTCGGTTACAAATGAATCCATTTAAATGTATACGAAAATAAGTGGGACTTACAGTATATACAAAAATATCACATTACTTCGAGGCCGCAGCTTTCCATTTTCTTAGTCATTAGTTCGTCTTCTTACCTAAGTCGTTCGAAGCGTAAGCAAGACATCGCTGGGAGTAATCAACCGTTCATATTGCTATTGTAATAGAAGCTATTATCGCTGATACAAGCTGTGTTGCAAGCGTTTACACGCAGATAAAACAATCAAACACAGTAATTATGCAAAACAGGATTGTGAATTTTATTCAATGCGGTACAATTTTGTTACACCAATAAACAAATAATAGTTTGACCAATTTGTACATTAAACACGTCTTCTTAACTCGGACCTTCTTTCTACCTTAATTAGTAAAACGAGGAAGATTTTAAGACTAGGTGCTTCGTCGTAGTTTCGATTTAACGTTACTTACAAGAGTGAAATTTCTACACCTAAAAGTAGGTAAGTAAGTGTTATTATCCATTCTGATTTTGCCTGAGCAAAGTTATTCAATCTTATTCTACAGACGATAAGTGCTAGTTCAGCCATCAAACGAGATGTTCACAAACATTTGAACAGTAGTTTTATGGTCATGGTGCATACGCGTGTTCAGCATATCTGAAGCACATTCGTATGTTCCGGTGTAGGTACCTATTGTATGTGATCGACTTAAGGGGCAAAATCAAGATGGAGTCCCAAATATTTAGTAAAACCGTCTAAGAAGCTGCAGCCATACGGACGTGTTCAGCATTCAACAACGCTACACTAGAAAACTATTTGGCTCCACAATTTACAAACGCGGAAGCGGACAAACACTACACGTCAGTCAACACTGTATCACATAGAAAAATATAGTATTTGGGACACGTTTATTGCTAAATTTAGTTTACACAGTCTTTGGTGTCCTCCTCGTCGAGGAAATCGAACGCGGCGACGGCGGTCCGCTCCCGTTCGCCGAAGCGGACGAAGAAGCCCTCGCGGCCGAGGATGGAGGGGCGGCGCGCGCGCGGGAAGCGCAGCACGCCCAGCCCGCGGCTGCGCAGCGCGGCCGCTGCAACCATCGACCGTTACGGCGCGCCTGGAGACGGGGGACGGTCAGGCACACCGCTCCCGTCTCTCACGACACGACACACACACTACCACCGGGAGGCTACCGACGTCGAATTCCCCATCACTCAGGTCTGTTCCTTCACTTTTACTAGGTATTCCTATTCATGTCCCTTAATGTTACAGTACTTTTATCCTACGAGTCCGGGTTAGCCATAGTTGTAATTGTGACACATACGAACACAGACAATATGAACTCATAGCTCCTATTACGCTGACGCACACATTGACAATGTGCATGTATCTCAACACACAACCATGGCTCACTCGCGTTCATGAGATAAAAGTACTGTACCTTCTCTGTCAGTAACATTAAGTGACATGAATACGTCGGTCTGACGTGAAAAACCGAAATGCAAACAGTGTTTTTGCATTCATCTGCTGTTGCAACCGATCGTGGCAATTTTTGTGCCTTCCATTTTATTCATGAAAACGAAAAAGGATAGCATTATGAAAGTTTCGACGTCAGTAACCACCTTTTCTGTTTCTTAGACGAGATTTAATCTGTCAAAGAACAGTGTCTACACATCCCTGATCTAATATGGCACAAGTCTTCTTGAAAGTTCATTATTAGTTGTCATAAAGCAACATGCCACTTTCAAGTGAACCAGTCTCATATTGCTAGTGATGGTTATGACCTCCGGCTTTGCAAGTGAGAATTAGAAAACTTAAATAATGTTCAGGTCAATTAACACCAAAATAAGAACAAATTACAGTTTAAACTTCCTTTGACATCAAAAAACTCTTCGGATATCCACACCAGAACATTATTTTCTCCATCTTCTATGTCTTTGTCCTTCAAAATAATGACAAAGACATGATATTTTTGTCAACTACCGTGGTCCAGGACTTTACTGTTTTTTGTTGATATAAATTGCGAAGCCGTTGGTATGCTAACGACTCGCATGACGTCTACTCGAGATGAGGCGACAGAGTGAGGTGCGTGTGAGTGAGAGCGGAAACGTGACGTGGCTGGACGTGACAAGAACATGATACGCGACGTCCTCTGCCGACAACTCGGCAAGAGACGACTGTATGACAACACATGACATGACACAGATAACAATATTGAACACGTGAAATTTTGAAACAGCCTGATTGGTCGGTTGCAGTCACTGATATTTAATGGTTTTATTTGACAATAGAATCCGACCCCAACGATATGGGATCGAAAAAGCTTGGTTTACGGTCTCAGTTCGACAGCAGCTGTCATACGACGACTAGATTGATAGCTAGACAATCGCGGTAAGGATTCGTTGACGCATCGTAAATAGATACTTCTGACAGGCATTGTTTCAAGAATTCACGCTTTAAAATATTCATAATAAAGCATTGACCAAATAAAATGAAAATGAACTTAAATTACATAGACATACACCATCAAACATGAATCAGGAAATGTAGAACCCTTTGGCCCGTGAGTGTTAAATGCATGTCTTACGTTGCTAGGAGACCAAATAAAAATGTTATAAACACAAATGTCCACACAAAATAATTACAATTAGACAATTATAACATTTACGGTAAACATATAAGGCCCCTCATAATAGCTTTGTTTATGTGGGGCCTAACAAAAATTACATAAAGATACCAGTTAGCCTAACGTGTTCCATGAAAGTCTGAATGATACTTTACATAGTGAAGCTTTTTGATCAAGGAATGTGTATTATGAATTATTTGATGAATTATTATTAAAATGTCATCTTCATTAGGTTAGGACCATTCAAACTTAACAAATCCAATAATATTATGGTTTATGTAGATCATTTGTGGACAAGCGGGACGTGGCGTGGACGCAAAATATTCAAACACCACGTAGAATTATCGTTTGCATTTTGCGTCGGGTCACGATTCAAAATTTTTCGCTTGTTCAGAAATGAGTGTTCATAAAAAGTTTCCAGACCAAAAACATTGAATACGTATTCACTTATTTCCCGGTTTCAGAGAGAGATGAATGCTTTCTTTTTTACAAACTACGAAAAGCATGTACGCTTCATGTGTTTTTGTCTTAAAATAGTTAGTTATACATTATACACTCTCTTGCTCAGAGAGGTAGGGCACAGCAAAATGTCATCTTGCTTGAATTTGGAGCAGCCCTACTGGGGAAGTACCTCCGCCTTGCAGAAGACCACAGCCATAATAACATTTGTTTACTATACAAGCATGTAGTGTTGTGTTCCTGGAGGTGAGCAAGGTTGCCAGAGCTCCCGAGGATGCATTGTGTTGAGAGCGAGGGACCTAAATGTGTTCCTTCTGCTGTCAACACAGCGCATCCTCAAATCTTATAAAGGGTCGGCAACGCGCACGTGACTCCTTTGGAGTTGCGCGCGTCTATAGGCTGCGGTGGCCGCTTACCATCAGGTGGACCGTACGCTTGTTTGCTACCGGCGTTGTATAAAAAAAAACAGTAACTCAGCTTTGCTGTCGCGTACCTATCAAGCTTGTCTGTTAAATTGAAAAGTAATTCCAGTAATTCTAATATTATTCATTCTAGTATTATTTATTTATTATAGCGTTTATAGCTTACGAAACAGAAACAGCATTCACCATCCCTGGTTGCGGGTTGATTGGAATTCACTTATCACCCTTTTGCTTTGACAGCGCAATTATTAACTGACTACTGCTAACCCTTATCGACATTGACATAAGGTGCACGAATAGTAGGTTAATGAGAATTCAACGAGAATGAAGCGTTTAATATAACATTCTCAGAAGGTCGTTTTTGGTCTGATAATATCATGGTTTGATTTAAAAATTGAAAGCGTATTCTCGAACCGGTATTAGCTGAGTACAGAGGGGCTACCGCGAACCACAAACGAAGTTTTCCCTTTCTGTCTCACTTATGTGCAAACTTACAAGTGCGACAGAGAGGGAAAACTTCGTTTGCTGTTCGCGGTAGCGCCACAGTGCACACGCGTTACGTGTTGAGTGTTGCCAGTATAATAATATAGTTACCGGTCTTCTGTCTCCGGGAGCGGTGCAGGCGGTGCAGCCGCGAGTACGGCGCCGGCGGCTCGGCCGGCGAGGAGCCGCACGAGGAGGGGGACGAGTCGCTCGACGCCAGCATCACGTCCAGCAAGTTGGCTCGCGCCTGGAATGACGATCGAAGAGATGGTTACTACGACGGTTACGTTTCGCTATAGTGCCCGAAAACCAAACTGACGACTAAGGTCATAAGAAAAAAAAAATGTAAATCATCATAACCAGGGTCAATGTAATGAGCGCTATCGCGTATGAATTCGCCGCTAGAGGCGCTTGTGTACTGTGGGGTTTCCGAAACGTCAAATGTCACTCTTTGTGGTTGCGCTACGCGGGTTAATATTTAATTGGAACAATATGGTGACTATTTTGCAATACCTGAGCTTGATTATGGCAAATATGAGTTGAGGGTCAATGACTGTCAGGGCTTTAAGACAGTTTTGTCTTTCGGAAACTTATTTCCTCCTTTTTTCCGAACAAAACGGGACCGCGCTACAATGCGGTATGTTCGATATTTTTACGATACGGTTTTAAGGTATTGAATATGATTTAAATGTAAACTTCTTTCTCATGTCCATAATAACCAATAACAATTTTTGACAGCTGGACCTTACTCGACAGTGGCGCCAACTGGTGAGCACAAAACGATAGCCCCCATTGCGCGTGTGTACAGTTGTGTGGATATGTCGCGCAACTCATTTTTGTCGGGACCCACAGAAAACCAGCGTCGGGACACCTTTTGTGACCCGGCACATGCTGAGTGGGTCCCGTTTTCGCAACTGTTTTTAGTTTTAAGTAATTTAATTGTAACTCTAGTTCTTCTGTTGTCGAAACAAAGATTTTTTCTATTCTATTCTATTCTAAATGTGAGACAAACTTCGTAATACCATGCAAGCATGCAAGAGATAGCGATATCAATTCGGTCGTCAGTTTGGTTTGCGGACACTATAACCCTTTTCCAGGCATAGTACGCGATTCATCGATCACACACGTGTCAATAGAACTTCAATCTTAGTTCTGGGGTTTAAGGTTAAAATTAGATGCTGATGCTGCCGTTTTTGATGCTGTTATGGAGATGGCCATAACAGCATCAAAAACGGTATCGTTATGGCCATCTCCGCCCATAACGATACAGGCTCGTGCTCAAAAGACTTCAACGGGCTCACGCTCGACCTCACTACACTTGCAACGCAATGGTTCCTGAACACATGAAAGAGGATTTAATATACGGATGTAGATAAAGTAGTGTATGCAACTGTACATAATTAGGCCTTAAACACTCGTGTAATCCTATTATCAAACTCGCTGACGCTCGTTTCATAAAACCACACTCGTGTTTTAAGACCTCTTATTATGTATCACTTGCATAGACTACTATAATGATGTATGTATAGAATGTTTTATTTCCCTCATGGGTGTGAATAGGGATGGGAAAATTTGACTACTCAATAAGACTAGTCCAATAGAAACAAGGCAACAAAATATGCCAACTGGTGAAAATCCTATTCAAATATCTCAAAAAATGACGAAGCTACAACCGTTCTAACCCGTCGTCTACCGGTCCCGGGGATCCCCGGGCTCATTACAAAAGAAAGGTACTTATTTTTTTTTCGCTCGGAGACCACGGCTTGTTGCTGTTTAGAGAGAGAAAGCGCGACAGATCAGTGACGTCATGCGTGCGTGCGTGCGTGTGTGCGTGTGTGCGTGTGTGTGTCTGTGTGTCTATGTCTAATAGCCACTTACGTGATTGGTTAATTATAAATGAACAACAAAATAAGTTGCATAGTAACACTAGTAACACAACAAAACAATTTTATCAACTGCAGTCCGTTAAACTGTCTTGAATGATGCGAATAGTCGATTACAACAGTACGTTTTTATCAATCAACATTGATAATCAAGACAGATAATACCTACCTATATAAGAAGTAAGATTTATGATGCTATGATAAATAATAATATTTTGGATATGGGAAGCTAATAAAATACCAAAAAAATATTATAATCATAAAGGTCTTCATAAGGTACTGCATTTTATGTACCTTTTTTGTTGAAACCGCTCAACCAATCTCACTGGAGCGCAAACTCTTAGAGTATCCCAGTGTTCCAAACCACACGCGTGGTCGTGCCGGAGGTTTCCCCCTGGATTTTCCCCAGGCTACTCTCCAACCGCGCACTCCTATCGCTTTATTGGGCCCGGCCTATGAAGCCACAGTCAGGTTCAAAAAACGACACATGACACGACGTTGGACATCAGCCTATCGACGGTATGCGGACGTAAGTGTGTGTGTCGTCGACAGTGAAAAAAGTCGTGTCATGATCCGGATTCTCAGAGCTTGTTTTCTTAAACCATGGTTGGGTACCTTAGGGTCACTGAAGTCGATATCCTTTTCGACGTGCACCCAGCCGGTGGGCGCCCACAGCGCGCCATCTTTCTGCGCTTGTGTTCGGTCTTCGCTCTTCACTTCAGCGCCCTCGCTCTGACGTATCATCCTGGAAATTGACAGGAAAAATATTCAATGCCGTGACGATGATGGTTCGTACAGTAACTGAAAAAATTAAGGAAGTTTACAGAAGCTGAAATTGTTTTTTTTTAACTCTAATCCGTCACTAAGTCTAGTTTCCGCCTGTATTAAAATGTGAAGTGTGGAGAAAGATATGTTGATTCGACCCTAAGTAAACGGGTTAAGGGAAAGTGAATGATTTAATTCTAAGTAAAAATTAATGTGGGTCTATAATAGGCTCAAAATGATCTGCACAATGCTCGTTCTATTGACACTAGTTGTGTGTAGACTATAACGCATGTGATATGTAGAAATTCAAATTAAGCTCACCTATTTAGTTCCTCAATGACGTCCTTAGAAGTGGCCGCCTCGTGGAAACTCAGCGTGTGCTCCTGCTCAACGATGATCGGCTCCGGCGGCGGTGCTACGCCGGACTTTCGCTCCACGACGGGAATCTTCGATCGCCGCGGAGATGACGGTGGCCTCTTCCCCCCGAGCAACATCGGTATACGACTCTTTTCTTTAGGCTTCTCTCTCTCCTTATTACTTACTATCACAGTTTCGGCAGTGGAAGTGCTCGTCGTATTCGACTCGGTCATTTGAGGCGAGCTCGTATCGGGAGAAGAGTTCTCTTCTTCTTCTGGAACGGTGACGAGAGCTCCCGTGCTTCGTCTGCAAGCGCTCAGCACTTCCTCGACTAAGGACTCGGTTTCGCCGTTGGCGAAGGGGAAGCTCGACGATTTTATTAGACACGTATCTAGTTCCGGCCTCTCGTGACTCAAACCTTGCTTCAACAATATTTTTACAGCAGTCTCTTTGAAAGTATCGTCCGGGTTCCGACTTGAATCAATATCACTCGGCCTCTCCTCGAGCTTTTCAGGTATGTCTAAATCGGTGACTTTACTAAGATCGATAGTTCTGTTGATTTCGTTCTTTCTTCGGACTTTTAATAGGTGATGCTCATCTAATTCGTTTTCATCATGGTCAGTTCGTGCAAATTCGTCGTAGTAGTCCTCTGATTCTGCATAAGGGCCCTCGCGCTCAATGAAGCGTGGCGTTGACCTTGGCTCGGATACAGTATCACAAAATGGAATTCTTGGCCTGTCGGGAAGGACGTCACATGAATCATTCTCTGAGAAGCTGCCAAAAGAATCTGGCCGTAGTCTATCTTCTGAAACTTCGCTCCGCGGCCCGATTGATTCATCGTCGAAATCAGCAGCCGCATATGGAGGTGGTAGTTCTCGTATTTCAGACACTGGTCTTGATGACACGGAGTCAGATTCCTCTCTATCCCGGCAGTACTTCTGCTGCTCTGCAATGAAGTTAAGTACATTCTGCAGCGCTTGCTCACGATCCTGCAGTGCCATCGCTTGAACATCATGAATCCGTAAATGGCTGTTAGCGTCGGCAGTCGGCAGACCTCTTGAGGAATTTGATGCTAAGCTTTTTGTGCTCTCGTATTTAACTAGCCGATAAAAATCTCGAGTGAAATCGAGGCCTACGTTAGCGCAGTCGCCATCTTCACTCAGGGCTGTGCTTGATCGTTTATCTGGAGCATCTGATGCACTAGACCATGAACCACCAGGCGAATGAGTTCTGGAACATTCCCACCGTTTTTCTGATGTCTCTAAGTCGTCTCCTATCCTACACTCATCAATTTCGATAGTCGCAAAACCGCAGTCGTTCCAAAGACAATCACCGACGTCTTCTTCTAGTTCTAAAGCGTCATCTTCCCTTATGCTTGGCAGCGTCGATAATGAGATTTGACCCGGAGTTGTTATTTCAGCGAAAGGAGATTGTCTGTCTCTGAGATCCTCACATGATAGTGATAGGCTCCAATCTTCTAATTCCGCTCTATCGTACTCCAATTCCGCTATATCCCGATGTCGCTGTTGTAAAGCTGACCGGGCATCGTCCAGCTCGAGCCAATGTTGAACATAGTCAGCATCGTACTGCGAACCATCGGCGCGTTCGTCCGCCGTGCTTCCCCAAGAGACTCTTTCAGAACTCGTTGTGGAAACAATTACTGGCCGCCTTAGCGGTCTCTCAGGGCCTGGATTTAGGTCTAAAACTAGCATGCCAGAGCTAGGCGTTGGACTATCGAGACAACTAGTTGGACACGTTGTGCCAGCGAGAAGCTTAAGGCAGAGATGAGAATCAGAGAAGCTTCTCACGACGTGCTGAAAAGGCAGAACTGGTCGTGAGGGAGGGTAGCTGCCTCGAACTCCAGCGAACGCAATTCCAATTGGAAAGTAAATGTAGTCCGCATCGGTTCCCAGCAATCTGGCATGTCGGCGAGATTCTCTGGGGTTTATTGACACTATTGTTTGATTGTCTGTCTCATCGGACGCTTCGTTAAGGTCGGGTAAAGCTCTATCAGCCGCGTGGTCGCTCTGTCTCGACGCGTCCGCTTGAACATCGCTCGACATTGTGGAGTAACCCTCATCTTTGGCGCCACTTTCGGGAGACTCTGCACCTGCTTCGCCAGTCTCGCAATTTTCATCTTCTGTCACCTTGTCTCCTGCTCCATCTAAAAATTGAAAAGGCACTGTAAACGCCTACTAGATATTTGACACGGTCTTCCTGAATTCTGTTTAAATTAATGTTTAAGTACCTAAGGCATACTCAAATAGTGGTATATCATATGAAACGTAAGTGATCTACAAACAGAGATTGAATCTTAAATTGATGTTGGTGGGTGATGTAAAACTAATAATTACCTCTAACAGGATCTGAACACGCTTGAGGCATATTGAGGCTTAATGTGGCGGGACGAGGAGGTGCTGCCCAGAGCGTAGGGTCCACCGCGGATAATGCTCGGGCTAGGTTGGCGGGAGTCACTTCCAGGCCCTGTAGATTTTTAAAAGCTGATTAGCAGAAGAAAAATTGCATTAATGCAATAAGTAATTCTAAAATATTCGTTTGGTAAATTTTGTCAGACGAAGAGGCAGAATTTGTCTTCCACTTTGTGAGTTTGTTGAACATTGTTGAGGACATAAGGTCGCCCGGATATTTTTAAACCTTTGGTCAGGTACGTGTAATAAATTCGACTGTGGATATTGTGGTCATGTCTCATGGATTCGGGTTACCTTGAGTTCAGTCCAGATGTCCGCTAGTATCTGATGACGTCGCTTGTCGTCGTGACAGAGCGCGTGAGGAGCGGGACCGGGCGGCGCGGGCGGCGGCGAGTCCCGGAACGAGATCAGAGAGCCACAGGAACCCACGTCGACTAGGTGCACTGGAAGCATAGAGAGAATCTATTAAGAAGTTATAATAGCGGGTAGATTGAGGAGGTAACTTCTATTCTTTTAGCGCAAAAGCATAATTGACTATTAAGCAAGTATTTGCAGCCATGTTTGACAGCTTATTCATATTCATGACAGCAGCTAGAGTTTTAACGCGATCAGCGAGCATTTTTTTCAAATTTTTTAAATGGCAACAATTTTACCAAACAAAAAATCTGTCAGTTAATTATTACCTCGCATTGTATCCAGTTACCTGGGGGTCTATGATGGTCACTTTTATCGAAGACAAAAAACAAGATAAAGCATATGTCACTTTTCATCGAGTGATAATAGAAACTGGTAGATGCTTTATCTTGTTGTTTGTCGTCAATAAATGTTGAATTACCAGTTTCGCCTTTATACATTAATCTTTGTGACATGTATGTATGTATGTATGTAAATTTCTTTATTGTACATGAGTAAAACATAACATAAATTACATGAACAACAACAACATGTACTATTACAATTACTATTATTATTATTCATGTACTGTTACTATTACATGTACAAGAACATGTACTATTGTTTTGACCTGTTATTGTGAACAATAGTGCTTACATACATACGTGACCTTAATACGGTGTCTGTAGTCTGCTTTCAAATTTGTCGTGGTTTTGTTCTGACACGATTCGCTGATGGTCAGACTGTTAGGGTTTCGTACCAATATGGTAAAAAAGGAACCATTATGGTTTCACTTTGTCTGTCTGTCTGTGGTCACTCTGGCTTGAGTTGCCGAATATTTATTACTTTTACGATCATTACACGCACCTTGTAGGTCCCTCACGGGCGTGAGCGGGGTGTGCGGGGTGGCGGGGGAGGGCCGCGGCTGCGGGCGCAGCTGGCGGACTAGGAGCGCGCTCAGCGCGCGGTTCTGAGCTTCTAGCTCGCGCACTCGTGCACGTGCGCATCCCAGCTCCTCACGTACGCTCTAGAAATTTAAAAAATTACGTCGTGAATGATCGATGCGAGTATATAGTGCAAATATGTAATGTAATATTATGTTGTGGTATTATTATTTAATGTACTCACTAGTTTAGGTATATCGAATTTTCATTTATTATCAGAAACGAATATAACCGGTTAGTTTAGATATTATTTATGTGAATGCATGTTAGCCGTGTAAGATAACAATTGCTGTGCCCTGACAATCATGTTTTGGACTGTTATGTATTGCTGAGACCTTATGTAACAACATGATGCAATAAATGAATATGAATATGGTACCTATTGAAAAAAATTGTGGTGGATGGTATTGATAAATTAATACAATATTTATTCATAATATCTGTTAATAATATATCATTTCCATGTCGGAATAATCATGAAAGTTCTCCGAAATTACCAATACACCTATTTAGAACTTATATTCTTGCAGATCTTAACAGGAGTGTAAATTCTTCAAACCAACTTATGTTACATTATGATCATCTTTTAGGGAGTGTTAAAAAAATATTAGATCGTACGTGTGTGCCGTCGGATGTCGGAGTGTGTTAATAAAAAATAAGATATTTAGAAGGCAACTTACTTAGGGTTAATACCTAGCCTAAAATCAATACAGCAAGATATTATTTTAGGTAGTTTTTTTAAGCATTAAATAGGCATTCGTTTTTCAAGTTACCATGCCACAAAATTAGTTTAGATTTTTGTTAGTGAGCCGCTCTAACTATTGTGGGCATGACTTTTTGATTACGCATCGGATTTTTTTTTCAGTACTTATACCATTATTTCGCTTTGAAAATAATATTATAAGGACAGAATTTGCCATCAAAATGGATTTTACAAAGCCAATTACTATTAAAATCTGCCATAACCTTAACACATTTAATCCGATTCATCAGCGCAGAAATCAGAACCAAACGCTTCGCTTAAATTTAAATAATAATAATGTTTGCGCAACTCAAATAGGCTATTTCGTGAATTTATATAAAGCCTTAATCAGAATTTTGTACTGAACGATATCAATTACGGGATCATTTCGACCCCCACTCTCGGGGATCGTCAGACATCTTCAAAATAAACGCGTATATTTTAATTACGCTTCATTAGTTAAATTAAATTCAAGTAGAAGTAATTGACAAGCGGTAATTAGAGGGGAGATGGAGATGCGCGATGGCAACAAGACATTGCTCTCAGTGTTGCCAACTTGGAAATGAAAAACAACATGGCCGCGACAGGAGTTTGAAGATTCACAAACTTTGTTAGAGTTTAAACGTTAATTAAAGGCGTATGAGCTTAATTAAGATGGTTGAAATATAATATTTTTGGATGCCAAATGCGAAAGATATTAATAATTAAGGGAGTCTCCGAATTTGGATGGTTTCGCATCATTAACAGGAGCAAACCGGAGTTTGGGAGATGCGAACCATATTAAGTATCCAGTTTTCATGTTGTAATAAATAATGAATATATATATGTAGCAACTCTGCAATATGTATTTACCGCCGCATATAATGACACTATCATTCGTAAGTTCGTAGTCCAGCAGCCCCCAGCTTTTAATACCCAGACGAAAGAATACATGTGTACCTAGAATTCGGTAAAGCGGTATGGCACGATTTGAGTTTTCTAGCTCCTATAGCTGTCAAGCTGTTTGACGACCGGTTTAGCCTAGTGGGTAGTGCACTTGCCTGTGAAGCTGACGGTCCTGGGTTGGAATCCCGGTCAGGGCAAATATTTGTGTGATGAGCATGAATATTTCTTACTGAGTCTTGGATGTTTTCTATGTATGTAAGTATTTATATCTATTAAATATATCGTCTTCTAGTACCCATAACACAAGCCTTCTTGAGCTTACTGTGGGGCTAGTTCGATTTGTGTAAGATTGTCCTCTAATATTTATTTATTTTATTTATTCATTTATTTTTAAAAAAGCATAGGTTTTGTTAGATAGACTTTTATACGTAAGTAGGTACTATTATTTATTCTGTACAGAACCAAATGAACCCGGCTGTGAACTTCTGATAAGCAAAGACAATGATTAACCATCTCACATTTTCTCTCATCACAACATTATGCCGTCATTTGGCTGCTATTATAATATACCTTGAAAGTAATTAACGTCACCAAGCTTATGATTTGATTGATCATCCCCTGACGAGTTTATTGATAATATAATGGGTTTGATATGCAGATGTTAGGGGGTGCCATGTGTGAGGAGCATCTTGAGGAATTATCTTAAGTAATAATTAGGGGGCGAGATGAAAGCCTCCACTTTATTGGGTTTCAGTGAAATTAGGTGGATATTGAGACAACTTAACTTCATAATGGTGTTGATTACAAGTAGGAAATTGCTCATGTGTTGAGTTAGTTTATTGAAGTTAGTCAAAGGGAATAAAAATAAAAAGCGTGAAGCGAGTGCCATTAATACCAGCTCAATGTAAAAGTTACGTCACAAAGTTAAACGTTCCCACAGCGAACACCTGTTAAACTTTGAAAAACAATCAAATGAACGCAGCCGTTCTGTGCACGCGGTGCCATCTTCGTAAAGTTCGCGCCAAAACTAAAACAACATGGCGGCCATTCACAATCTGGATTTAAACGCAAACACTCGCATTATCGGCCAGATTACGTCCAGATTACAGCGGGCCAAGGCTTGGAAATTATTACGGTACCATCTAAAACCGGGGTGTCCCATTTCGGGCGATTTATGTGCGAATGTAGCCACATAATCCGCAGCAGCGAAACAGGTCCACAATAATTATGAGAAAACAATTTCTGGGATGCATCTTAATGCTTTCACTGGATTAAAAGACACAGAAATTGCGTCCAATTGTGTGAAATATTTGGGTGCGATTAGGCGGGTTTGTTTTTGGCGAATTAATTTTAAGACTGTTTTGGGTTAACGGCGCTTTTCATGTGATATAGCGGGTAAGCAAGCTTTGACTGACCTTAATTAAAACACGGCATTCTTGTGAGTGCTGATTTTGCTGCTGCGATAGAAATCCAATCTTACATTACACCTGGCTTGCTTCCTAGGACGTGTTCGAAGAATTACCGTATCATCATGTTAAGTCCATAAAATGCACCTTCCTGCCTACCTAGCCGACCTTAGCGAGGTCATTGCTTCAACTAGCCGAGCTGCCAGAATGTGTTCAGTGACTGTTTCTCCTTTCGTACAATATTGCAGAGGTGCGAATCCCAAAGGCTCAGCATGATATTTTCCCTATCGTCTCGACGACAGTGAACAGTTGAAGCCACTAGTACATTCTGCGACTCGTTATCAGCTGTCAGCGCTGACAGGCCCTCGTTCTGGTAGTCTGACAGCTGGCTCTGGTAGCGGACTACCAGAGCCAGACTAGAGACTCTCAGTACCTTCTGCGACAGCAGCGCCCGCACGACCTGTTGCGCGACATCGTCGAGCCGTCGCTCGTGCTCGCCGCCCGCTGCTAGTTGCGCGCGCAGGCGCTCATTCTCCGCTGTCAGCGCAGATAGCTGGCACTGGTAGTGCGCCGCCGATGCCTGCAAAGATGCCATGCTAAAGCAATGATTGACCCCGAGTTCTTTTGATGAGTAGCTCTTAGCGGTTTTGATTTGCGGTATAGTCAACGGGAAGCTAAAGCCATGATAATTGGGCCCTGATACACTGTGCGCTTTTAAAATTAGAATTTTCTTTTCGCAAGCACTAATCGCCAACTAAAGTCATATGTTAATTAATGCTCCAGTTTAACGAGTGGTCTAAAAACAATTATTGCCTTTAATAGGTTGTACACGAGGTAGGTTGTAATACGAATTAAGATTTTAAAATGCTTTTTAATGTCCAAAACAAATTATAATCTCGAAAATTAGACATCTAAAGAGGAAGGCGGCTAATAATCATTCAACGTTGTCACAAATGGAATCCAATACAAGAAATGCAATAGCTTTTGCTTGAAAGCAAGGCCAAGCCAAGACAAATAGTTGGCGAAATATATCGCTGAATATAATGTTCAGAAAACTATTGCTCTTTCTTATACAAAAATAAAAATACGAGTATCTAATCGGCCTCGTCCTTCGCTAGTTAACTCCCGGAAAGCAATTACAACGACTTCGTCCGCAAATGAACTCAGTTTCATATTTAGGCGTCGTCACTCGTCGACCCATTATCATTTAAAAAACACCCCGAAAGGGGCATCATTCGCACTCTTAATTAAGCGGACGCCCGCAGTTACCAAAATAAACAAACCGGTGTAACCTGAACTCCTGTGTAGCCATCAACTAACGATTTAACCTTAGGAATGCGAATCCTCATTCATAGTCGGAGCTCTCTTACCGTTTGACACAAATCGAAAATTGACAATTTAACACCGCGATTTAATTGACTAATTTAGACCTTGCACCGTCGAAATAGCGTTGTGGTTGACCGCATTGTTTATAATGGTATGTGTCTTTCATTAGTCGTGAACCGAGGGCGAGACACAAAGGTCTGTTTGTCTGTTTGTCCGCGCGTCTGTCTGAAACAACACGCGGTTGATACGGTAAGGGGAACGTTTGAAGCGGGTGCTAATTAGGATTTTTTGTTTCAGATCTGTGTTTGGTTTCTAAATGGTTGTTTTTGAGGACGGAGGATAGAGGCCGCTCTGTCTATTTAACGGTCAAAAACAATGGTTGTCAACTTAGGTTCCGGGGTTTTCTGCTATTTTAATTTCACAGGCATTTTGCAGGCTGTGCAGGGTGAATATAAAGAAAAACTTTACTTTGAAGAACAATAAACAGGAAACTGATGTATTTACCGGAATTGTTATCAACATAACACTAATAGACAATTATTGAATATGCACTATTGTTAAATATTTGTTCCAGTTCATGGAGAAATAAAATAAATTTAGTGTTAGGATTGTAAATCTGATTTTGACATTGCCGACATATTGCATTTTTTTTAGAACTGCGCTAAGAACACGTGCTATCAGAAAGGTTTGAAAGAAAAGGGTGGGAAAAAACGAAACATCATACTATATAGACCAATTTGCAATTACAGTTGGGGACAAAAATAACGAACGAGAACTCATTAATCGCATTTATATTAACGCCGCCATTTTACCGTTGCAGTGAATTTATAAAATTTAATTTATATTTGAAATTCGTGACCGCAGCTGTAGCAACTAATTAAACTGGATCCCCGTACCGTAATTACTTTTCCATCACTGACAAAATGAAAGTTGAAATCAGAAAGTACCTTTAGAGAAATAAAGCAATAAATTGACATTAAAATACGCCTAGAATCTCGCTTGTGATACGTCACGATTGAGTTTAAATTAAATTTTTAGTTTATTTATTTAACTTAAATCCGATTAAGGGTGGATAGACCATTCGGTTCTTCTTTCTTATATAAAAATAAAAATGAAGTTACTTTACGCTTCATAAGAGTTGTAATGTGTGAGTATTATAGGTATATAATAAAAGGATAAACAAGTAAAACTGTAATAAGCAATGACTGTTTTAATAAAGCGCTGTGTAAATATGAAAAAAATGAATTGAATGTCGCAATATGCCGAGTAGTAAACAAATATTTGTGAAAACCTTTAAAGTACGGATATGAGGGGTCGAAGCAATTAATGTAAAAGCTTCGATACTGGACGGTTTTTGCTTATTTATATAACTATTGAGGTTTAAAAGTCAGATTATTCTAATGACAATTTTAAAAAGTGCATTTTCTAACCGTTACAGTTTTTGATGGGATAGGTAAACATGAATTCAGTTTTTTTCTGTAATTCAAATAAAGCAATATACAAATTGATGGGCATACGTTAATTAAATGCACGGTTTACAAGATTTAATAAACTAGTAAGCATTCTATGAATAAATTCTACTTCTGCTGGCAGTAAGTAGCGGTTGGCAGTGGCTTATGAAATCCTGAACCAGTAATGTTCATGACCATTTCGAATAAATGCATTACCTTTCATTAGTTTCACGCCAGCACTGCCTACCGCCACAGTTTATTCATATTTAGCGGTTTGCTAACTGCATTTTCATTAAAGCTATTAAGGTTAACATAACGGAATGGTTAAGGTTAACTGAATAGAAGTTCAAGTGACGTAACGTAACCTAACCTAACCTGTCAGTTATGACGAAACGTATGAGTATCAGTAAATAGGTAGGAATGTGTATTGCTACGTATAGGAGTACACATTCCTACGTTAGTAAAACTGTTAGCATATCTATGACTAACATAATAGGGTACTCGATAGATGTAATTCCTACAACCTAAATAGCTAGTTACATTTCAATGAAAATCATAAAATTCATTAATATGATTTTAGATTTTTTTATCTGTGACTCAAATGATCGAAACGACCCCATGTGCTAGTGACGTCATAGCGCTACAAACACTACTGTCGAAACCGTTTTTGCTAGCCGATATATAATTTTTCAAAGTGTCATGCGAAGAGGTTAGTTCATTTATAGCAGTGTGACGTCATACAACCACTGGATCGCGCGAAAATTTGAATGCAATTAAAAAAAATTTTCATAATAAGCAAAAATAAGTTTTTCTGATAGCTACAACGTTTAATTTACAATATTTTTAACATATTAAAATAAATTATAAAAAAATGTCAAGTGGCCTATTTACGTAAGATATCTGTTTTGCATGTCAATGCCAAGAGATGCATTTATTCATACCACACGTACCTACATAATAATGATCTACAGGTACACATCACACACACACTTTGAAGTGAGTGTACTGCTTAGATTGGACAATTGTGACTCAGTCCTAACATTACCCTACTCCTACTTATTAATCCTAGTGTGTAGCTATTACCATTTTGTTTGTATATTGTGTTTCTTATTGTAACTAACTGTCACACATAGACATCTTTTGCATGGAACTTTCTGTGAGCAAAATAAATAAATGAAATGAAATGAAATTACTCGACCCCTAGTGACCGTGTCGATTTATCAAATGTTGTTCTTTTGTCGTTACCGGGCACGGCATAAGTTTGCATTTTTATTCACGCTGAAAATAAATGGAAATAGGAAATGAAATGACATTGAGTAAAAGTTCTCAGTGACGCTCGTTGGGTAAAATATATGTTTGTATTCACGCTCACTTGAGATTTTGGGGGAAGCATTGTTTTATTTTTATTTCTAAAAATACTAGTAAATACTAGTATATGTGTCCTTTAAATGAGTTGTGCAATAAAGAGAGAGGTACAATTTTACAAATCAGATTCGAGGTTGTATACAGCTTAATGTCGTCTTGCTCGAATTTGAAGCGGCCCAAATGGGAAAGTACCTTCACCTTCCAGAAGACCACAGCCATAATAACATTATTTACTATACAGGTATGTAGTGTTGTGTTCCTGTAGGTGAGCAAGATTGCCAGAGATCCGGAGGATGCACTGTGTTGAGAACGAGGGACCTAAATTTGTCCCTTCTGCTGTCAACACAGTGAGTCCTCAAATTTTAAAAAAAGCCGGCAACGCGCACTCGACTCCTTTGGAGTTGCGGGCGTCTATGTTAGGCTGCGGTATCCGCTTACCATCAGGTGGTCTGTACGCTTGTGTGACAAGTTTTTAATCCTTCTACAGCTTTCAGCGTAAGCGTGTCAGTAAGCATTCAATCAATCTTTACCTTATTTATAAAAATAAATAAAATACATCATTATGATAAACGAAAAAAGCGCCTTTGTCACAACTATTTTAGGCATATGTACCGAATCACACTTTTACTCATGTGGGCTATACACTACGATCATTTATCCTCATATAATTGAATCACTGCCGCAATTTCCTAACATGACGCTGACGTTGCGAAATCCCATCAAATCAACACAAATGGCGTAAGTCAAGATTAATCCGAAAATAGTTTACAAAAGCCCTTTCAACGCGGGTGGCGCCGCTGCGGCAATAACTGGAATTAAACTGCACCATTAATCATGGCCTGCAGTGTACGCACTAGAAAACATATCTTGCATACCGGTAAGGTCTTATTACATTGACTTAAGGTCTATTTTCTACTTGATTGATGGCATAGATAAGTTGGTGAGCCTAGACATCATTAGCTTTGTTCGACGACATGTAGAGTAGAAAGCTTTGATGAACGTATTCGATTTATTAGATTAACTGTTTGTGAGTTTGGTTACGATTAATCCCTGGCAATTAATTTGGCCCTTAAAATATTCACAATATTGCCGACTACAGAAAAACAGCTTAGTGAGAAGTCTACAAGCTTTCCAGCTTTAATTGTGTTAAGCCAACATAATATTATTAACGCAGTAAACTTAAATTTTTCCTCGTGGCGCCATGTTTTGAAATATTATTCGCTTGAACCATAGACATATTTTTACATTTTGACTACAAAAGAATGAATGAAATAGCGCAGCCCTATTACCAATTCAGTGTTGGCATACGTAACTATCGTCATTTTTATATTTTGAATTTAGAAGGCAACACCGATAAGTCGCTCCACGACTTTGAGTTCTCGACGTGACAGACTCTGTCGCGGTTGCAACTTGTGCTACGAAAAGCGACAGACAGCCGCGAAAGACTTATCTCGAGTCGCGGGTGTAAGACGTGCTAGCCCTACAGTTTGCCTATTTTATCTTAATGTCTAATATGAAGTGAGTAATGACAATTCTGTGTCAATTGTGTCAATTTGGTAAAGTAAATACACAAGAATTCCACACATAAAGATATTCAAGAGTTATTCAAGTAGTAAATAGTTACATGGATCAGTTAATAGCTAGCCTCCAATTACAACAAATTATCTTATCCGATATCGATCGAAGAGGTTTCGTAGTTTAGAGTTTAGACGAAAGCAACAAGGTACAAGAAGAAAGCGGATGCTAAACAGATTTCCTATTATAATCCAAGCACCTTCAAGGCATGAGTGAATAGGCTATTACTGAACCAGCGAGCTACATCTTAGGCCTTGCTTTCCATCAGTTATTCATATATTGAGTCCAACCTAAGCCTCATATCGTGGTGGTTTTCAAATTGGCAGCTAACATCAAAATGAGAAGTAGATTACAGGAGACATGGACCCTTGCAGCTTTCCCATGTTGTTTAAAATATGTAACACGAGTATTGGTTCTAAAACTACCTCGTAGGGACTTTACGGATAAACACAGACCACTAAGGGTGGGTTGCACCAAATCGTCTGTAACCGTAAGCGGTGTTCGTTAAAATCTGATTGTATAGAAAGTTTGACAAGTTTCTATGGGGTGACAGCTGCCGACGCCATATTTGACGATGACCGGCCTGTGATCGTATGTTGGTGCAACTGACCCTAAATGCCATTTATCTTATTGTAGGTTCACTCGAGGCGACTGTCTAAGAAGATTGAAAACTTGTTCTTAATGAGTAAGTATACTCAATCACTTACAATGATTAATGATTGATTTTATTGTATCAAAATAGTTACACGGCTGCTTATTCAGTTTCAACATTTCATCTAGAAATAGCAATACATATAAAGGGGATAATAATTAAGCTTTAATTCATACAATACAAAAATAAAGTGCTTGTACATACATACATACATACAATTAGATTTAAACGAACACCGCTTACGATTCGACTAGGTACACACGGTTTGGTGCAATGAAATGAAAATGAAAAGACCAATATATTTATGCTTGTATACATTTGTGTTTGTTTGTATATATTATGTGTCTAAGTAGTTTGTATGCATATATTGTTATTATCTGAAGATTTTTGCTTATTAGTCTGCCTCCTGCACCCACCTTTGCAAGTTTCTGTTTGGCCCAATGGTTGACTGGTAGAGAATGCCTTGAGGCATTAAGTCCGCCATTTGTACTCATTTGTTTTGTGCAATAAAGTTTAACCACCTTATTCATAAAACTTAACAAACCTCTACTAACTAAAATGTTCCTTGTCCCATTCTCAAACACGTAAATGTAAAGTGACAAATAAGGACAAACGAACTTTAGCGGCTAGTTAACTAATATAGGTTTGATAGACGTTTATGAATAAGGGGGTAAAAAAATAAATAAATAAAAGACCCTTCAAACAAATCGCTCGTCTTATGATCTCATACCAAGCAACAAGCGCACTGGCAATATTAGCCAAATAACCGAACTAGTGAAGTTTCCAGGCAGGGCAGATCATAAAGGGCCCCACCCTACGTGAGGGCTATTAGTTAGTAACACAACTTTATAACAGGTATTTCCGTTACAAATGATTAAAGAGAAAAACAAGGGGCATCCATTCTTTAGATCTACATGCACAAGTTTTTTTTTAAGTTATAGGGGGCAAATGAGCAGACGGATCGCATGATGGTAAGCGATTACCGTCGCCCATAGACATCTGCAATGCCAGATGAGTCGCAAGTGCGTTGCCGGCCTTTCAGAAGGGAATACGCTCTTTTCTTGAAGGTTTGAAGGTCGTAGCGGTCCGGAAATACCGCAGGCGACAGTTCTTAAGGCATTCGTGCACATCACATTTTCGTCACATTTTAATCAGGCTCATCTCTTAATCAACCACTACTCATATCTCATGTATAACACATGCAAATCCTCATCCCTACACAACACAACACTCACATATCCTCACACACATACACTACTGTTATATCCAAGTGAACACTTGTTGCATGTTAAGTCTAACTAATTAATAATTCTGATTGTTTTCAATTTTTCTATGCGAGTATTTCTGTAATTAATAACCATAGCTGAGTAAATTAGTGTAAAGGCTTTTCCACGGAGGAATCACTGACTCCCGAGTCACAGGCTCTGTCCTAGTTCGGAAAGCAGAAGCTGACTCTCTGAAACAGTCTCAAACCTAAAGGTACTACTTTGAAACTACATACACATTGATTTGTTCGAGTAGTTTCTCTCGCTCGGCAGTCCGGGCCTAACCTTAAAAGTGAAGCCATACCATAACCATAATAAAATAGTCTTTTAATGTGGATCTATTTTACTTCCTATACAAATTCGATAATCCGACAGTTCCGACAATCCGGTGTAAAGGAAAAAAATCGGGTGCCGGATTATCGAGCGCCTACTGTATACCTAATATTATCATCAAAACAATCTTACATTCCAAAATGTATCGCGCCTTATGCGGCCAGTTAATTGGTTTCGTTAGCTAACTATGCCGGGCATTCGTACCGCTCCCTTCCCGTGCTCGAATCGCAGTAGTCCCGCCTCGCCTGGGACGGAACGCAATTACGAACTACCCGCAAATAGCGTAATGGATAACTTGCCTTGTTCGCAGTTTTAAAATGCGAATCCGAAATATTTTGAACGGTTTTATATTTCAAGCTGCTTTTGTTTTGTTTACGGTTTGTGACGGATATCAGGGCTCGGAAACCGGTTTCGTCTTCATACAATTAACCGGTTAAAAATTTCGGTTAATTGAGTTTTACGATAGTTTTTCGTAATTTAAGTAAATCATTTATTTCATAGACGAAGGATAGCAAACACAAATCTTTAAAAAAATGATGATTTGTGAAGTACTTTAGAAGGTCTTTCAAAAATAGTAAAAACCGGTTCCGAGCCCTGACGGATATGATGATGTGTTAAATATATAGAATTAAATATACAAATGGTGAGACATCCCAGGACCACGGAGTTACTCGATTTATAGATATTAGTTGTGGTTCAGTAATTACCAAAACTATCGGAAGTGATACTGCAATTAAACCTCTTTTCAAATAACAATACAAAAATATGAAATGAAGGCCAAGTATTCCAAAATCAGCATTAAAAAAAAGTGTCTACAAATAAGAATGGCCCAAGCAACAATAACTCAACATGGAACGTAAAAACGCCTGAATTAAATAATTAATTACAGATCGCGCAATCTGGCACTGACATCAACATGTTTTTAAAAATTGGTTTGCACACACCATAACCGAGTAGCTGGCAACACGATTAGTGCGTGGGTGTAAATGTGAGGGGCCGTGAACCCTTCTAGGGTAGGGTAGAGGCTTGGGCAGTCATTTAATCTAGTATATCTGTTTTAGGAGCATCAATGACAAATCTCATTTATTCTATAAATAAATAAATAAATAAATATTTTTTGGACAATCTTACACAAATCAACCTAATCCCAAACTAAGCAAAGCTTGTACTATGGGTACCAAGTGACGATATACATACTTATATAGATAAATAGATACTTAAATACATAGAAAACATCCAAGACTCAGGAACAAACTATAATTTTGTAAAGCAGACTTCATTCAATCACTAAAATTTTTTTTTGTGATTCTAGAGCCACGACGCTTCCGTAAAAATTCTTCATTCAGCACGCATTTGTTAAAATGTTAGTCATCTGGGATTTGTGATGCGCAGTGATATTGATAGTTAAGTACTGTATCGACGACAAAAACGACAAAATTACCTACTCAAGTATCTGAAGCTGAAAACGTACGTCCATTTCTCTTTACTACTATTAATTTTTTTTTATTGAACCTGACTGTGGCTTTATAGGCCGGGCCCAATAAAGCGATAGGAGTGCGCGGTTGGAGAGTACCCTGCGGAAAATCCAGGGGAAGACCTCCGACACGGCCACGCGTGTGGTTTGGAACACTGGAATACTCTAAGATTTTGCGCTCCATTGAGATTGGTTGAGCGATTTCTATCGAATCTGAAGTGTGAGTGGAATCGAGCTATTGGGAGTTTTGTCGCTGGTTCACTAAACTTAGCCTAGCTGAGAAGATTACTACTATATATTCATGTCTAAGTACTTTACTGATATTAATGTATTTAGTTTGTTTCAAATTAGAAATAACACTTAAAATATTGGTTTGCATATAGTATAACCGAGTAGCTGACAACACAATTAGTGAGCGGGTATAAATCTATAATTTCGATTGAGGGGTGCACCCTTCTAGGGACGGGCTGAGACTTAGGTCGTCATTTATGATTCTATCTAGTCTAACCTATCTATTTTTAGGAGTATCAATGCAAATTCACTTCTATATCAGTGAATTTGCTTGTTACATAAATGCGGACATAAGAGGCCTTATAAGTTTTAAAATGTTTTGATTTCAAATTATGACAAAAGTATTGATAATACCAATAAAGTTATTAAAGACTATGATGATTTTATCAAAGTTTTAGATAGTAACATAGCCATTTTTTATTTTATTGTGTGTAGTAGAATTTAAGCGGAAAAAACAAGTTTTTAGCTTGAAAATGGTCGAATTGGAGTGATGTTTGAAACGATATTTCTTAATGAAAAATCCAAAAAATACATTTAAAGTTTATGACATAAGGTCGCAATAGTCCTGTTCTAGATAGTAACATTGAGTAAATGTCAAGATACGTGATTCAAACAGAAAATGGCCCAAATAGATGAGCGATTTTTAACTGATAAGGACCTTTAACGTTGATTGAGACCACAGGCGGCCACCGACACCGGGACTTTGGATCACCAGGCCCCTATTTCACTAAAACTGACAGGAGCGACAATTGTCAAAAAACATTACAATTGTAGTTGGTGAAACTACATATGTCAACTTGGTGAAATAGGGGCCATACCTACATAAATACCAAATGTCTTTTAATTAATTATTATTTAATGAACGAATTTCTTATTAACAATTATTTATTACTTATTTTATTTTTTAACTTTGTCATGTTTTTATTGTTATGCCATTGTTTAAATCAATTATTCTATCAAATTATTTTCACCATTGTTAATATGTTCCATGTATAATAAATAATATTTTGCTGCGCCCTATCCGGGTCCATGTACTGTACCTAGTATTAAGTTGCATGTGTTTATGTACTTGGTTGCAAATAAATGAAATGAAATGAAATAACACGTCATCATCGTTGTAAGAATATAATATAATTATGTTCCACTGCTGAGCACAGGTCTTCTTATAATGAGAAGGATGACCAATGATATACATACTTGCATATAATCACTTCTGTTTCTCCGAATACAAATTTGACTTTTGCGATACGGAAAACCTGCTGCACCTATGTTTTGCTGTACTAGCAAAATGTAAAGCTCCATTTAAATCTAGAATTAGTTGCAGTCATCGACCGACTCCGTCCCTACAGCCCTTAACTGCGCCCTTGCACTTCGGAAGGGTGAAGCTGAATTATTGTTTAGCGGGGGACCTTTTAAACCGGGAAACCCCGGCATTGTGCATAGCCGATTTCCCTTCCGCCATTTTAATGTCCGAGTGTAACGTGGTGCGAGATGGAAGATGAAGCGCATTAGACTGCGACCTCCATTAGAAAGGAAGGCAAAGCAAAATGTCATCTTGCTCGAATTTGGAGCGGCCCAACCGGGGAAGTACCTCCACCTTGCAGAAGACCACCATAATAACATTATTTACTATACAGGTATGTAGTGTTGTGTTCCTGGAGGTGAGCAAGGTTGCCAGAGCTCCCGAGGATGCACTGTGTTGAGAGCGAGGGACCTAAATTTGTCCCTTCTGCTGTGAACACAGTGAATCCTCAAATTTTATAAAGAGTTGGCAACGCGCACGCGACTCCTTTGGAGTTGCGGGCGTCTATAGGCTGCGGTGTCCGCTCATCATCAGGTAGACCGTACGGTTGTTTACCACCGGCAAAAATAAAAAAAGATGTATAGACAGTTTCAAATTTTTCGAGTTTTTGATTATTTAGGAAACCGGCCTAATTCCAAATAGTTCTAGTTTTCTCTCTGGATTAGAAGGTCGCTTTCGTAAAACTGGTTCCTACGCCAAATTATGGGCTTTTCCGGTTGTGCTATAAGGAGCCCGCAGCCTGCTTTGACATGTAAACCCAAGATTTGGCGTAGGAACCGATTTTATGAAAGCGAATGCCACTTGACCTTCCTACCGGAGGGAATACTAGAACTTGTTGGTGTTAGATCGGTTTTCTTACAAAATCGACATTTTCCTTCAGCGAAAGGCCACTGCTTAGCAAGCCACCATGCTTAGCAAGATCTATAACCACATTCCTAAATCAATTGAGAAGTTACCAACTAAAGCTTTTATTAAGGAACTGAGCAAGTGGTTAACAGAACAATGTTATTATTCAGTCCAAGAATTCTTAGAACACAAATGTGAGAATTTTATGCCAAGTGACTATATATTGTAAGACATAACTTCAATTGTGACTCAGTGAATTTAATATTGACATTCCATTTGCTTTTTTTTTTCTTTTTGACATTATTATATTAGTATTTTTTTTTTATATACTTATTATTGTTATTATTTTTTGATGAATGCTAAATTAATGATTGGTTGCTTATGTACTTAATACTAATACTACCTGCCATGTATGTTTGTGCATTACTGTTATTTTTAATGACCAAAACCTAGATATAACTAAAAATTTGCATGTCACCGCGTGACGAGATAGCTAGTTCTAAACACTATAACTAAGATCCTATTGTACTCTGTCTTATGCGAATAAAGATACTTACTTACTTACTTACTTACTTACTTACTGCGCTTTTCCACGTAAAACTCTAATTTCCTATGACTCGGGTCACTTTGAAAACTTGTCTGTATTGTCATTTGTACGAATGTTGCGTGTGTGTCTGTGTGCGTTTATTACAGTTCCTAGAATTTTTACTTTACGTCCGGGGGCGGTGAGTGCGCTTTTGTGGAGTCTACCTACGTTTACTATAGTCGAAACTATTTCAAAATTCGTAAATTCATTCATATATCGATCATAAGTAGGTTCAGATTGGAATGTATTTAGTTTTCCTAGATTTCAAATCTCGCTACAATGAGGGCAATCGCGTATGAATTCGCCGCTAGAGGCGCTAGTGTAGCGTGAGGTCTCCGAAATGTCAAATGTCACTGTTTGTGGTTGCGCTACGCGGGTTAATATCTACTTAATTGGAACAATATGGTGAGTATTTTGCAATACCTGAGCTTGATTACGGCAAATATGAGTTACGGGTCAATGACTGTCAGTACTTTGAGACAGTTTTGTCTTTCGGAAACTTATTTCCTCCTTTTTTCCGAACTAAACGGGACTGCGCTACAATGCGGGATGTTCGATATTTTCACGGTATTAGTACTAATAATCCATACTAATACGTCCTTCTGTTTGTCTGTCTGTTATCTCGCTCTCGCTTGAACCACTAAATCGATTTCGATGAATTTTGGTATGGAAATAGTTTGAGTCTCGAGGACGGACATAGGCTACTTTTTATCCCGGAAATCATCCCTTAAGGATGTGGAAGTTTGTATGGAATAGCGATGAGCTAGGTAAGCGCCTGATAGACAAAAATAGCTATAAAATTCTATCGCAATGCGAGTTCTTCGCGGGCAAGAGGTAGTTATGAAGAAGCTATATATATATCTACACTTTGGTACTCCCAAATAACTAGCACATACAAGTAAATAGCATAAAAACACCCATAAACATTACCGCTGTCCGCCAACCATTCCATTACAACTAATCTGAGCTTAGAGTGAGATGGCCCGTATCAAACTATCTTCGCCCGTCACTCGCCATTACGCCGCCATCTTGTCTTAAGTATTTCTAATGTTGCGTCTTAGGATATTTGTTGGTCCCCTTGATATTATAAATGTTGGATTAATTTGTCAGGGGTTGCAGGACGGTATTCGTAATGTCAAGATGACGGGTAACTAGTTTCTGTTCACTATTCCAGTACAATTCATGTAAACAATAGTAGATTGTGTCTCAAGGGAGCAAAATGATATATTTACAGCGAGGGCGGTATATTGAATTCTGAGTGAAGAGAAAGATTCTACAATAGAATCCTGAGCGTAGCGAGGGATTCAAGTGTTTACGCCCAAGACGGAAATAATTTTGCTACCGTGTGACACATACTGCTTTTCACACTGTCTATGAGGCCCGCTGCTAAAAACATGAAATATCTTACAAATGATTTTGCTGCAGAGTGGCACATACCGCTTTTAGTACAACTTTCATCCCTCATTCGAAGGCAACAATAACTCTTTTCTGAATAGCTGGTGTGAAAATTACATTTGAGTACATTAAAGGGACAACATCAAGTTACAAAACAGCATATATATCCTAATGTTTGAAGACTCAACATGATATTGGCTTACGAGTAAGTTTTTAAATGGTAAAATTTATGGCAATACATATGTTAACATTCATTATACTGATGGTTTTATTGATAAAGTTACGACATTATCGATTAACACGTGCAGATATTTGATACATTGTTTAATCAACTTTTTCTTGTTATTATTCTGCCCCGTCAGCGCGGAGACAACAGTAACCGAGTTTCTTAGAAAAATGTTTATAATATGGACTTCAAGCATGCTCAAGAGGTGACCCATGTCCAAATGGATTTAAGCTTATTTTTAAAGAGTGACTTAGGAGACGTAACAATAAAGAATAGTTGATCCATCCACATAAATTGTACTGGTATATAAACAGAATACCTATATTGGTATATTTAACAAATGTCGAAACACGAGATATGTCACTTGTAAAATACTTGTTGACATATAGTTTTATGAATAAATTGAATATGAATATGATTTGTGGGCGATGTTATTTTTGATCAAGATAGAGATCTTAGCATACTCTGAGAGAATCCTAATAATATTATAAACGTAAAAGTTTGTGCGGATGGATGTACTTTGGTACTCAAAATTGAGTGTAAAATCTCATTAGATCTCTTTTACGGATACATTCCATTTGGCCCATAAAACTGTGTCATTCTTAATTAAAAAAGGGTGTCACAAAAGTACAGAGTAGGAATGTAGACTACAAAAAGATACGTTGATATAATTGATATCTACTTACGTTTTTTTGTCGCTGACTGTAGGTACTCTGCCCTTTTGAGACGGCAGTAGCTAGTCCTTTAACTATTTTAACTTTCCAGACTATATGTTTTATTCTAACTTAGTTTCATTTAGGTGCCTATTTACAAAGGATCTAATTTAAGTGAGTACAAAAAGTACTCAGTCCGGTCTGTTCCTAATTTGTCCGGTCGTTTAGCGACATTAAACCGCATTTATCGAGGGAGGGGGACATGCGATCATTTTCGGATTATACTGCCCCTGCAGATGCGAATTAATTCTCGAAAATTCTCCAAACCACCAATCTAGTTTGACCTCTGTCACTTTTACAAACAGACGCACCTTGCTTTTGTTTATGACCGAGGGGTAGCCCAGGTTACGCTGGCTGGTCATAACCGGACGCTCTTTGAGGGATTATGAGTGTTTATGAAGGGTAGATGTTTTTGCGTAATTAGTGCGCTTTCTTTCGATAAGTGCTTAGATACACGCTGAATTAATTTACTTATGCTAATTTCCGTTTTAATACAAGCCGCTTGTATTTCTAGTTTTTCTTGTTAACAAGAAACGAAATGCCAAATAAGGTATATTTCCTATAAACGCCAGGAAAATGGCGTAAATATAAAAGCACGCAAAATCGAGACACCCAAGCTGACAACGCAAAAAGTTAAGGACCGATATTAAAAATAGGGGTTTGCACAATGGGAAACTCAGGTAGCACGGTACCATTGAAAGCACGGGAAATGGAAAAATCAAAATTCGCGTCCGCCATTCAAATTCACAGATAACGATGACGTTGACGGGAGGGGAACAACAATGACCAAAAGCGGGAACCGACCGATCTGTTAAAATCGTTTTACTTCGGTTTGATTTTGAATATTCGAACTTGCCCCGTTTTAAAACGGTTCAAAGTTAAAATGATTAAGAACAAGTGACACGAGGTTGCGTGAGTTATGTATCGCATCTATTGTGATTTTGGAAGCTTTGATGTGTCAGATTTGATTGTATCTTGGCAACTTAGACGGTTATGCTGAGAAGTCTAACTTGTTGACGTTTTGTATGAACATACAAAACATACATACGTTAGAATAATTTTGTAAGTTTAGTAAATGCTAACTCGGAGAAATTCTAACGCGTAATAGGAAACAGAAATTCGCTATCATACGAGGTAACGTTCGACAAATGTTTTGCATATTTCCTATTACACTTGAAAAGGCCATCACCACCCAACCAAGACCCCTGCTGCCCCTATCCTGTTCAACCTGCAATAACCTTTGTTAACTATCGCAAGATCGTAACGTACACAGTCAAGCTACTGAAATTGCAATTCTATTTCAAAGCATCAAAGTTCATTTTAATGTAAAGAATATAACAGTTTCCGAGACTAGGAAAATGATTACTGATCAGGAAAGTGGAAGATCTCTTTACACTGGATCTTGTAGGAAAGTTTCATGCAAGCATTCTTACTGAATTTTTAATATGACAAGTTGGGGAATTTGGGCAATTTACGATCAAAAGGGATCAATGCGATTTTTATATGAATATCGTGAAAAATGTCGTTAGTTATATCATTAACATTTTATGAAGAGGGACGAAACTGTATGATATTATTATATAGGAAATCCATTAATAAAGAGCTGTTGACCGTTTTAATAAAATAACTAAGAATCGGCATACTAAATCGTTTACGCAGTCGCTAGCGAGTACGGTCATGCAAACTCATGGTAAAGGCATTGTAGAGTAGGACATATGAAAGAACTTTTACTCGAGTTGATACGGATACGCTTCGCTCACTCGGTCAAAAATATAATGTTATTTGTATAGGTATCTAATTATGATATTATGATTACAATATATCGTTTACAGGAATACGTACTTTACGTCAGAAAACATTTGGTACAAGAAAATATCATCCTGTTTCATATCAATAAAAGGGTATAAATATGTAAAGTTAATGTCATAAATATGTACGTTACCAAAGCGGCAAAGATATATGTACTTCATACTCCCTTGTTTAACACATTCACCCAGGAACCCACCTTAGCGGGCGCTCTGTTCGTAGACGTGTAACCGATACCAAGTGTTTCCCCATAAGTAGAGGAAATTGTGTAGCATTACGAAAAGCGTCAGCGACAATTTAAAGCCACATTTTTTATTATTATGACACTTAGTCCGTATTTTCCATGTTGTCTGTATAATTTCGTCTACGTTGGAGTTCGGTTTAGTTCGATCTTACCTCCAGGGCGGAAGATAGTGAAGCTTTTTCTTGCTTCAAAGTTTCCACGCGGCCCTTGTATTGCAGCAGCGTTCGCACTGTCTCCTCCATCCTGCAACAAGCGAAATGCAACCTTAATACAATAGATCTAAAAGTGATTGTGAATAGACGTGTGCAGCGCGAGCCTTGCCTGGTCATAGTGCAGTGATTGATTTCGCCACTCAAATGGCGATTCCAATATGGGAGGCGCCTAGAGCGGCGGTTCTATCTGCTCTACCCAGAGGTTCCGTATCCGCCAGTCATGTGCAAGGATGTGTTTTCATATGTATATCTCTGGTGGAAACCCAGCTTAAGGCCAGACCTTTCGCTACGAGACCCAACTTAAACGTCTCGTGTAAGCAAATGGTTAATAGTGTGTGAGTGCGACAAACTGATATTCGATAAAATGTAATCAGTAAATTGGATGATACCAGTAATTGCTAAATTGGAAGGTCTGATGATGAACTAGGTACTATTTTTCTGCATTCACTCTCAGGACTGTTATTTAAGAATTTAGTTTATTTACTTACTAGCGACCCGCCCCGGCTTCGCACAGGTGCAATGCTGATGCATGTATTATACATATAAACTTTCCCCTTGAGTCACTATCTATTAAAAAAAACCGCATCAAAATCCGTTGCGTAGTTTTAAAGATTTAAGCATACATAGGGATATAGGGACATAGGGACAGAGAAAGCGACTTTGTTTTATACTATGTAGTGATTCATGAAATTAGTGTAAATTTATTCCAGTTTGTATGAGGAATAAGCAATGGCGAATCGTTTGATACATGGTATTTTATCTATGAAAAAATGGATTAAAACACGTTTTCCTGTCCATGCATCAATTTCCTTACCAAACAACTATATTGTTGGTCATTATGTAGCTAATCTTCTTTTCTCATTTCCACTAAAAGCGGTATTGTGAGAGTAACGCCAACATTACTAACAAAATCCCTAACTACTATTCGCTATGAGCCCCATCAGTTCCATGTCTGCCAACTTGCGTGCGTGCTGCGCATACACAATTCTGGAAGATTCACTTACTTCGTAATTTAGTGCTTTCACACGTAACTTAGACAGGGTAGGAAAACTTGCCACTTTGTGTTCTTGTGAAGTTTTTTAACTGAATTTCAATGATTGTACAAATCTGGGGATCTTGATGAGAAAGCGTCTATAAATTACTTGTCTACAATTATGATTGCTAATTATTATGACTATTATCTGATTCAATATCAAGTATAAGTATAGAGGCAATTTAGTCACAGTTGAATTTAAACTTGAGTAAAGGGCCATTCTACTTTTTCATGTATATAATTTTCAGACACTTTTTTTATAAATGCAGATTTTGGAGTACTTGGACCTCACTTCACATTTTTGTACTGTTATTTAGAAAGAGGTTTAATTGCAGTATCACTTCCGATAGTTTTGGTAATTAACGACTACAACTAATATCCATAAGTCGAGTAACTCAGTGGTCCTTGGATGTCTCACCATTTGTATGAAAAAATGGTTTTTACCACTGTGTTACCCACCTTTTACAGCAATATGTTAATATTTAAGTATTCTTTACCTATGAATTCCTTTTATTAGGTTCAGGTACTATTTAGGAATCCTATTTTTGTACACTAATTCAATACATATCATAGATATTTTTTGTAATAGAAAACTGGTCATGAAAAAGTAGAATGACCCTAAAATAATGAACCTAGTAACTTAAATACATTTATTCCACATCTTCTCCATATAGGTACATGAATTGGCATCTTGCGGGAAGATATTTCAATAAAGCCCCTATTCTTCACCATATTTTTTCATTTACCATAAGAACGGAGTACTGTGTCATTTCACAGGGAGCCTCGGAAAAAGGCAACAAAAGCCGGAACGATCTTCCTCAACGTACTTCATTACGTAGATGGATCAAACTCGCCAACTGAGCATAATCTCTAGACGCGAGGATTTGCATATTCTACGCGAGAAAAAGACGTCAAATATCCGTGAAATGCGCGTGAAAGAGACAGCAGGGAAGAGCACTCGACGTCGTCGGCACTTCATTAGCGGGTGGCTTCCGTTCGCGACACTGTCAAATGACGCGTTCGAATTTTGAATTGTTTTCGTTTGTTTATGATTTTAGATTTGGAACAAACGAGCGTTTTAAAAATAAAACTCTTGTCGACTTGGGTTTTGCTTCGCTTCAATTTGACACTTTGTAATCTTTTGTTTTGGTTAGGTATTCGTTCAATGAAATCCCATTGTGGGGGTCATTTCCTACCGATCTCGTCTTTCTATTTTTAAATATACCTCATTTACTATTTATTTTCTGTAGCAGATACAATTTTAAAAATTCAGTTCCACATTGGCGCTAAAACTCTTGTAAAAATGCATTGATCAAACTTTTTTGTTTTTGAGTAATTGACCTCAATATTAATTTATACAGAAATCCGACCTGCGATTTTAAGGGTCGGTTGCACCAACATACGATCACAGGCCGGCTATCGTCAAATATGGCGCCGGCAGTTGTCATCACATAGAAATTTGTCAAACTTTACATACAATCAGATTTTAACGAATACCGTTTATGATTACAGACGGTTTGGTGCAACCCACCCTAATTCTTAATTCGAAAGCCGAACCAAACAGGGGCCTCAAATCGGCTTACAGATAAATTCTTTAAAACAAAACCCCCGACCGCGAATAATCATTCCGCCCTGTTTTAATTATTAATACTCCGCTGAGAGCAGATTACGGTGTTAAGAAAAACGTAATGGAGTTGGAGTAGATTTATCTAATCTATAATGTACGTTTCGGAACGGTTTGTAATGAGATGACGATATCTAATCAACCCGTAGTATGTTCAATTAAGTAATTCTAATTATGAATGTATCATTCCATTCATTCGGCTGTTTATCATCATATTAGGGAATAAGAGTATTCATAACAAATAACTGTACTAAACTAAATAGACATAAAACTAATAGCGAAATGAATTGTAATAAAACGATATATTAGTAGTAGATTCTTTAAAAGTGATAACATATAAATGCTCGTCGGAGAGACAGGCTTGTTGCTCCGGAGTCAATATTAGACATATACAAAAAAGGTCCATATTACAGATCGATCCAAAATTACAACTAATTACCAGCAAATATAAGAAATATACAAAACAATAACTCTTTCACCAACAAAGTAACCTATCAATAATAAAAGCCTTTATTTAGAATAAAGGAAAAATCGAAAAATTTAGGCACCGAGCAGGATTCGAACCTGCGACCTCCCGGCACTCGCGGCCAGTCGCTCTAGCCAACTGAGCTATAGGTGCAATCGCCACCCAGTTCCAAATAATAAAGCATGAGTCATGGTTAATGAAGCATGAGTCTTCTGGTAGATGTCGCTGTACGCCTCCCTTAAGGCGTTTGTATAAAATATAAATGCCTTTATTCTATCACTATGTTTCTACAAGAGGATGACCTGCTATTGTTAAATGTGAAGTTACCGTCATCATATAGACATTTGTATAGCTTGCTATGTTATTAAATCTTTTTCAATTGTTCTCTAGATTAGATAAACTAGGGTCGCTAGGCCAGTTACGCGGCCTGCGTCAGTTTGCGGCCTTCTGAAGAACGAAGTTTTTTCAATTAAAGATATTTACATTTTTTTTATACAAACGCTTTAGGGGAGGCGTACAGCGACATCTACCAGAAGACTCATGCTTCATTAAATAAAATAAAAAAACCCTAAATTTTTAAATTTTTCCCTCATTCTAAATTTACATTTTTGCATGCCCTAAAGACATTGCGAGTAGTATACGATTTAATTTGTAGCTATTGAATGGGAATATATTAAAAAAGCAAGAAAATCATTCACCAACCCATCCAAGTGGCCGCAAACTGGCGCATCAAATTAACAGGCCGTAAACCCACCTACCGACCCTATTTAGCTCTAAGTAATATTGCTATACCAGAGTCCATGTGATTCTAGCTTTTATATTTCAACAGCGCTGTAAATACAATGGTTTGCAATAAACATTATTATTATTAAAGACTAAGTTAAATATTATAAAAGATGAGGTGAATGACCTTTCAATAAAGAGAAAAGTTATCAACTTGGCACACAGCCCTCTTCTTTTTCATTCAACCCAGCAAGTTTTTTGATTACAATAGAACGCAACCGTTTCCAATATTCTAAATTCAAATTCGAAGTATTTGAAATTCGAACCTGGTCGGACTGCGGCGTTATGAAGAGAATTTAATAGGCGGTTTTATTGATATTCCGTATTATACCGTCAATTTCGATAAGTTTGTGGTATATTACATAGCAAAATACCTGACTAAAGTATGTAAGGGAACCTAAGATCTAAGAGAACGGTTGTGGTGATTAAATGTGAAGGTGAAGTGTCTAGAAACTATGAACAATAACAGTCAGTTTAGCACAGAAAATCTAATTAAATCCAGTCAGATTCTATAACATACCTAAGTAAGTCCGGTATACCATAAATGAGAGTTCTGGCAAAACCCATCCTTAATTGTAATTAAAAAAACGTAGCGATGCGACCATAAACAATTTACTTTTTCGCGAATTTCCCATGTGGAAAATCTAGGGTGCTCCGCGCGGTCGATCACCCTGGCTGTTTGGGCTTCGGGCCTTCGGCTTATTACGGTATAATTTAATGTTTTGTTTTTTTCCTACGTTGTTTTTTTTACGACGGGCAGTCACGGCAGTATCGACCAGCCAGGGAGGTTTTCTATTTCTAGAGCGCGTAGTTAGGCTATTTTTAGTTTTGTAAGCAATGGAATATGCGTTGGGAGATGTTACATGATTAAAAGAGTTTTGATTATCAACAAAAGGTGTACTTAGTTGCCAGTGACCAATCGAATAGCTCAGAATGTTCCATTAACCGCACCTGAAATTAAATTTCTGTTTTTCCCGACATGCTCATTGCATGTCGGTATTTTGTCATTCACAAAAGTAAATGCTCAGCATGGGGCCAGTACGAATTATTCAGCCCGATAATAAGTAAACAAAGGGCTTATTATTATTTATTCTTATACATTTTTTTATACAACGCCGGTGGCAAACAAGCGTACGGTCCATCTGATGGTAAGCGGCCACCGCAGCCTATAGATGCCCGCAACTCGAAAGGAGTCACGTACGCGTTGCCGATCCTTTATAAAATTTCAGGATGCACTGTGTTGACAGCAGAAAGGACTTTAGGTCCCTCGCTCATCATGTTGCTTTATTGGACTACCCATCTCAGACCAAGAAAGAAAAACGTTTTTACTGTCTATTATGACTAGTATCAACAGAAATTAGTATTGAATTTCAACTCTGACTTTATTAACAGTAAAGTAAATTGAATACTTGTTTTAATGTTGCGATTATAGAAAACTAGCGAGCCGTCCCGGCTTCGCACGGGTGCACTATTTAATGGATGTTATTATACATATAAACCTTCCTCTTCAATCACTATATCTATTAAAAAAAACCGCATCAAAATCCGTTGCGTAGTTTTAAAGATTTAAACATACACAGGGATATAGCGACAGAGAAAACGACTTTGTTTTATACTATGTAGTGATAACGATAAGAGAGTTCCGGTAGTTAATCTGAGTTGGTTTAAATTATTTTGCAGTGGGAAGGGCACCCATTGCGGGTCACAATCACAACATCAAGTTATTTGGGTCCTTTGTAGTCCTCTAAGACATTCTGACATGTCTGGTAAAGTTAATACAGAACCTTCATTATTATCGAATACATTTCATCAATATTTCTAGAATAGTTATTAATCACTACATAGTATAAAACAAAGTCGCTTTCTCTGTCCCTATATCCCTATATCCATAGGGATATAGGGACAGAGAAAACTAGCCACCCGTCCCGGCTTCGCACGGGTGCACTATTTAATGGATGTTATTATACATATAAACCTTCCTCTCCAATCACTCTATCTATTAAAAAAAACCGCATCAAAATCCGTTGCGTCGCTTTCTCTGTCCCTATATCCCTATATCCATAGGGATATAGGGACAGAGAAAGCGACTTTGTTTTATACTATGTAGTGATACATCAGTTCGAGCGTTTTGTAACGCGATATTCCGCGCCGTGTGGCCGGCCGGCCGCGGCGCCCCTCGCGACAAATTACCGCGTCCAACCCTTGACCAGATGAGTGCTGTCGTAAATCTTATCTATTAAACCCGCCCGGGCGTTAGCGTGGCCCAAGTTACTAATATTTGTCCACTATATTATTAACGCAATACCGCATACGAAGCCATATATGGCAGATATCGTTGTAGACCTTATTGCATCGTATCAAGGTTCAAATTTAAACGTATATTTTTTAAAGTCATGCGGTAAAGGATTAAACTAGCGACCCGCCCCGGCTTCGCACGGGTGCAATGCTGGTGCATGTATTATACATATAAACCTTCCTCTTGAGTTACTCTATCTATTAAAAAAACCGCATCAAAATCCGTTGCGTTTAAAGATTTAAGCATACATAGGGATACAGGGACATAGGGACAGAGAAAGCGACTTTGTTTTATACTATGTAGTGATAATCATGTGGTGCAAGAAGGTGTTATATACATTAGAGTTGGTTGATACCTTCTAATATTAGGTATTCTTGCTCACGTACTTGACACATGAAAAGCTAGATAGCAGACGCTCCGCAAAAACGTGCTTGCTACATACACAAAAAGTGTATAATTGCATTATGCGCTTACCTACTTATTGCTCTTCCATACAAACTTCAACCCTATTAAGGGATGATATCAGTGATAAAAAGTATCCTATGTCTTTCCCGGTGACTTAAACTATCTCCCTGCCAAATTTCATCTCAATCGGTTCAGAATCGGAGCGTGAAGAGGTAACAAACAGACAGACACACTTTCGTATTTATAATATTAGTATGGAAATATGGATTTGGATAGGTTACTTATTTAACTAAAGGTAAACAAATCAAACTAAAGATAAACAATTCAAACTAAAGATAAACAAACTGGGTCATTTCGGTCAATCAAACTAGTCTTTTGTGTCACGCAGCCATGGCGTGGTAAGAGTACTGGGTGATTAGGCAAGTCACGTGGTTTGGTTTGATTTTTTATTTAATTAAATACCTATTATAATAAAGTATACACTATACAGTCTCTTCTTCAAGTAGTTCAGAGAACTCCGTGCCGGGCCTACTTTAGCATAAATATTACACGAGGAAATATTTCACTTGGCCGCCATTGTGCACATTATGTATTTAGGTTTACTTTCTTTATTCTTTTTCCTTATATATATGTTACCGTAAAATTGTAAAAACCGTTAGATTATACCTAACCTAACCTAACTTAAATAGTGAGATTGTAAACTGTCGAAAGATTGTGAACCCAAAATTGTTTTGAGCTTTCCTTCAGCATGTCATCAAAACCCCGCGCGCGGGGCTTCTATCTCCGCTCTGAAGGATGATGAACGATCTAGATGACGAACGAACATATCAACATAACCTAAATTGCAAGTTTCATGTCGGAAGAGTTGGTATCGTAAAATACTGCTTACAATTTAACGCATTAATTTTTCTTGACTGCTTACAATCTCGCTAGTTTAGGGTTGCCATAAGCATGAGGACGAACACTGGAACAGTTAAAGAAAAAATAGTATAACTAGAGCTCATGAAGAAAAATTGGAAGGACATCAGCGCAATGCCTCATCCCCAAAGTCAAAGCAGATGTGGGAGCGGGGCCGGTCTTTGCCGTAGGACGGTATCCTTCATGCGCGCGCGCAACGCAGGCACTGCCTGTCTTAAGCTTTAGGCTTATAGCCGTCCGTACTACGTACATGCATAAGTACTTAAGCTGCTGGTCCCTACTAATTAACTATGCTTTTAAAACCGGGACAATTTGCTTAATGGACGGGACACTGGGACACCATGCTTCAAACCGAGACATGTCCCGGCATACCGGGACGTATGGCAACCCTACGCTAGTTAGATTATAATCTAACGGTTATTACAATCTGACTGACGTACACAAATTAATTAAATGAGAATTATCAGTCGCTTATTTCAACTCGCTGAACGCTATCCCTTGTTCCATCCATCCCCCGCCCTGTATCAATGTCCCCTAATTGTATATCCAGGGATTGTATCCGCGCACCTGAACTGACGATGCCGACACACAGACGGACTGTGCACTGTTGCCCGTAAAAAGTAGGATTTGATTGACAAAAAACTCGTTTATCGAACGCACTTGAACACTTTGCTTTGTAGCTGAGTCGTTGAGCGCGGTTGTTGGCTGAAAGGTTAAGGCAAGTTTAAGATCTCGAGCTTGAGATTTTCAAACAAGATTTTTTGTCCCTTACGGCGGGGATGCCCACTGCGCGATCGCGACAACACAGGTACATATAGTCCCTATTCGTCACGGTACCGCTGCATATCGAGTAGAGTCAGTCCGACCCAGGTCAGGCCTAGCGGAGTTTCTTGCTGGACTCTTCTCATCTATGCTAAGTTTAGTGAATCAACGACAAAACTCCCAGTAACTTGATCCTACTTACACCTCAGAATTGGTTGAAGCCGCTCAACCGCTATCACTGGAGCGCAAACTCTTAGAGTATTCCAGTGTTCAAACCGCCCGCGTGGTCGTCTCGGCGGTTTCCCCTGGATTGTCCCCAGGCCATTCTCCAACCGCGCACTCCTATCGCTTTATTGGGCTCGGCCTGTAAAGCCACAGTCAGGTTATAAAAAAGTAAACACCACATAATCTATGCAGGTAAACACCAAGCTCCATAAACCGTCTCGGTAAACGTCAAAATTTAAAATTTGGGACGCGCTGTAATTTAGGCGCGTTCACAGATAGCTTAGTTACACGAACGTGTACATTTTTAATATTTTAGCGAAGTGGGTCAGGTGCACACCTGCCACGTGCTCATCGTTTGGGTGTTGTTGTGTACGCACCTTTATCAGCCGTGTGTTTTGAGAATGTAGATCATGTGTGGATGGCGTAATTTGTCATTTTGAGAAGCGTATTTGACAAAATTTGCTGTGGTGAGTGAGGCCATTTCATGAGCGGTAGCTGCTGTGTTTTTAGAATGATAAAACTCATGTTTCATTGCTATATTATATCGGTGTGAAAATTTTCACACCTACACCGGCGGAATACATGACACTTAAAATATTTAATATTGTGACATCCCTTTTTACTGTCTTCTATGCAAATAATAGTATTTGATTTGATGTATAATAATTTATTATAATTCTCAAAAGCTGGCTCGAATGGATTGAATAAGTGAATGAAAGGATGACACTCAAACAAGGATACATTACATTCGATTTGTTCATTCAATTAGCTTCAGATTTTACGAACTTATGATATAGTGCTTGTGTATCGTCCATCGAATTGACATAGCTATTATATAAATAAGCAACTTGTTACTTATCTCTGTTATCTTACTGATTATTATATGTAAGCTGAAATCCAGAATTAGGAGAAGTAAACTGACACATAAAATGTTGCCAGGAGTAGAAAAAAATAAATAGTGACGGTATACATATATCCTTAAAAACATATCGATAAGCATAACGTTGTACTACCAAACTTGTTCTAATGTTGTAATGTATGTGTCATAATACTTACAAATCATTTTAATTTGCCAAATTCAGTGCACTGAGACAAACACTAACTAATTTAGATTTTCGATTATCTCGGCTTGCACCTAGGAGTACCCGATAAATTGCACCGAAAGATCAGTAACTCTAGTAAAGAGTTAAATAATATCGATACGAACAAAACTGGCCATACTGTGGCACCATTTGTGCATTTTGACTTCTCAAACAACTTCGCCTAATGGTGGATTTTACAGTAGTTACCTTCTTAATTCCATTTTGGTTTAATGATGAAATGTGTTTTTGCCTATGATCCAGTGTTGTAAACCCTACTGTTCTATTCACCGTTGGCATTTAATCCCTCAACTCCGCTAACTCAACCTGCAGTAAAGCGCTCGTCGGGGCCTATTTGCGCCGTCTCGTTATCGGCAGGTGCCAACCCTGCCCTAATTGGGTCTGGTGAACTTCGAACTTCTTGCCGTTCTGATAGCCTGGTACAGTCGCCACGTTATAAGATATATAGAAACTACCAAAGTGTTCATTAATATCTGAACACGACTTTATTGTTAAGGCATCAAAGTCCCCAGCACATAAGACGTCAATCCTGACACATGTCATTACCATACATTATATAACCTAAAATACACTTTTACCCCCATATTCATAAAACATAACAGACCTCTACTAACTAAAAATGTTCTTTGTCCCATTCTCACAAACGTCAATGTCAAAGTGACAGATAAGGACAAACGAACTTTAGCGGCTAGTTAAGTAATATAGGTTTGATAGACGTTTATGAATAGGGGGGTTAGTTTATAAAATGTATGGAAATGACAGGTATCAGGATTGACTTATTATCTGCTGGGGACTGTAGAGCGCATGTTCAGATGTTTTTGAGCACCCTGGGATGGCGACAGTACAATGCTTATTTTAGTGTTAGTAAAAGGTGAAGGTAACTATGCTTAGGGATTTGAAAGATAGTAGTTTGTTAACATAGGGTTGAAATTAAGCTACCCAAATCAGATTTTTAGGATTCGAGGCTGATATGGGTGGTTTCACCCAAGTTGTTTAACTTGGGTGAAACCACCCATATCAGCCTCGACTCTGCTTTTCATTCCGAAAAATATTTCTATCAGATCCACACAGTCCACCAGAACAGTCAAATGGTCATTTATAAAAGGATACAATACAATACAATACAAATACTCTTTATTGCACACCTCACATCATAAAACAGCACATAAAACAAAAAACAAAGATACAGGAAGACAGAGGCAGAAAAACAGCCGGTCTTATCGCTAAAGAGCGATCTCTTCCCGAAAACCTTTGGGCAGTGGAGAAATGAAATATAAAGCTGAAAAGTTGGTGGTGCATAAACTATTAAAAAAAAGATTCCAGAACAACTATTCAATATAAATATACATACTTAAAGGACTTAAGGATAATTTAGAAGTCTATGATTATTTTATCCAATAGATACTTAACACTGTTTAGTTCAAACAGGCGAGCAGATTTATTAGCCAGCTTGAGGGATATAAATCCTGGCGAATACCAAATTGATCTGGAAGGAAGCCAGGAGCAACTTTTGCCCGCAATTGCCATAATTAACCAATTTGATAGGATCTTGGCATCGAATCTTCTAGATTTCTGCATAAAATCAGGATAAATTTCCTATACAGTATGGATAACTGCATACCTATTGGCATACATAAAAATATTCATTCTTCAACGGTTGAAGTCAGCCTTTGACAATAACATGGGTAGCTAATTTGAGTTCGAGTCGTATGAGTGTATAAAAACATCTGAGCAACGTTATGCCCTTAAAAATTAAGTCGTACTCCCATACTTTTGATTACATTTCGATCTGTATACATATTTTCAAAGTGGATTGTACTGTGTAGTACAAACTGTGTACGGGTGTTATTTACTCGATAATGTATGGTTGGAAAGGTATATGGTACACCATTTATTTTAGAAGGGTCAATCAACTATTTCTTGTTGTTATTCTGTCCCGTCAGCGAGGAGACAACAGTAACCGAGTTTCTTAGAAAAATGTTTATAATATGGACTTCAAGCATGCTCAACAGATGACCCATGTCCAAATGGATATATGCTCATTGCTAGAACTCATGTTTGGTAGACTAAAATCCTATAAAATCACAGTTTTAAAGAGTGACTCAAGAGACGTAACCATGGTAACGAGCAACAAAGAATAGTTGATCTACCCAGAAATATACTTTCTGAACGATTTTACTGAAGGTGTAATTCCGTGCATCGCGGCCGATCGCAGCCTATATTTCTATAAACATAAAAATGGCCTCACTATTCCGTAGTTCGGCCTTGGCGCGGCATTAAACTTTCAGCTTTCAGCCTTCAGCTACATTATTCATCATGCTTAACGTCCTTTGGATTTATACGGAAAATGCTTGGTTCACGGGGCGATAAGGTTTTTCTGACTATTATTTCTGATTATTATACCTTACCAATTGAAGTTTGTATATGATTAAGAGGCCTTATAAGTTCTAAAATGTTTTGATTTCAAATTATAACAAAATTATTGATAATACCAATAAAGTTGTTAAAGGATACGATGATTTTATTAAAGTTTTAGATAGTAATACAGCCATTTTTTGATTTTATTGCGTTTAGTAGAATTTAAGTGGCAAATACAAGTTTTTAGCTTGAAAATGATCGATTTGGATTGATATTTGAAACCATATTTATTAATGAAAAATCTAAAAAATACATATAAAGTTTATGACATAAGGTCGCAATAGTTGTGTCCTAGATAGTAACATTGAGAAAATGTCAAGATACGTATCAATTCAAACAGAAAATGGCGTAATAGATGAGCGGTTTTTAACTGATAAGGACCCTTAACAATACAATATATAAATATTCTTCGTGAGCGATGAGTAAAAATGAGTCGCTAATGTATAAAAAAACACAGGTCACAATTTTATAAACTCTCGTGGCATAAGTCTAGGCAATATAAAGTCGTAATTGGACTAACATAAACAAATGCCGCAGTGTAAATAAGACTCGCAATAAAACGGAAAACTGTGCCTTTTGCGGCCTGGTGATTCTAATTACAAAATAGCATTATCCTAATTTGTCCTTACCGGGCCCGGTACAGTAAAGTGGAGTTAACAATAAGTTTAACTTTCACTTAACGTTTGGGCCGGTACATCAATTAACTTTTTACGATGAGAATTACCGCCTGCATTTGATGTCGCCATATATTACACTTTTTTTGTACAGTCGAAAAGCTTGTACGAGGTAAAAGCGACGATGTACAACAAACAGTATCTTATATATTAACATAACTGTAACTGTGTTTTTTAATACTATGCCATTTATTGAAATTTGAGCACATTAGGTACAGTCAAGTGTAAAAATATGTATCGAATGAATCCTTTCATAGATATGTACCGAAACCTTAATGCACCGACATGATCCATGGGACATATTGAGTAGTTTGCATGCACCCATATTTTTGCACTGGACTGTACTGGCATTGAAAGAGTAGTTGATATGAGCAATTAGAATAATTTAATTGAAACCAAAATATCACATTACTAATATTTTCTTTAGATTCAGCGTGATCATTTTACCTACCTTTTTAATAAAATGGTCAGCTAAAATCAAAGTGGTTCCTCAGATTTGACAGTAAACAGATGAAGTTACACAAAAGCTTCTAAGACATTATCCCTTCTCCAAGAAATGTTTACATTTATCGCTACATAAGTATATTGTGTACCCTCTATAACGAATATCAGGGCATTAAGGTAGTGGGGAAAGTTTTATTTTTCCGCCCACTTAGGCGTTTAGTTTATGGCACCCGCTTCCTTATGCTATTTTGGCTCGAAATGGAAAAGGTTAACTTTACTCACTTGAACTTAGTATGTTCACGAGGTGTAGAAATTAAGATTATGTTTGGGCCACGCAAGAGTTTTAAATAATTCGATTTACGAAGCCAGCAGTCTGTACTCAAATAGCTAACACAAAGAAACCAAATGTGACATATTAACAGAGCAGCAGCTACAAGGCAGCATTACGACCGAAACATTAAAATATCTTTTAGTTGTGTATTCGGGACACAAACATGCACTAGCATTGTACAGAGGTTGGCATTGCTGGGATGGTATTCACAAAGTATACATATTCGAACCAGTTTAGATAGGACTTTCAGGAGATTTCGGGTAGACCGGGCCCAATTGTCGCTTCGGGTTATGCGTACGCCCGGATGTCGTGCTGCTTCAAGTAGATATTGTTGTGTCTTTCTCAAGGCGAAAAAGTGGATGCCACAAGGGCGACAAACAGAGATATTGCGATGATTTAGATGCCTTCGTCGGCAATTGACCGAATAAGGACATATACGAGAGTCGTGGTACCTACACATGGGGAGATGCCATTGTTCAGCAGTGGGAAGCTCATATAGGCTAGGAAAAAAGCGAAGAAGAAAAATTGGTGGTAAATATCGTCAGGCACGCGTATCGCGTTTGCTAATAACAGTGTTGCTAGTGAACGCGTTTGACATGCAAATGTGAAAATAATAACCCTAGCACGTGACGCGACAAGGAAGGAAAGCATGATCTGCTTGTTTGTTCTATTAAACATCTCGGGTTGGTCAAATAGTGGACGTAAGCAAGGCAAGCTTACCGCGAACAGAAAACGAAATATCTGCCTCTTTCGGCGAAAAAAATAAGCGAATGCATTCTTTTGTTATGTGCCCGGAGATCTCCGGCACGGCGGGATATAACGGCCATTCATAAGTCTATCTCTCACATCACTGCGTTAACGCACCGCTAAGCAGCAGTGTGATCGCAGCTAGCGGTAGACTTTAGGGCTCAAGTCATACTATAGGATGATACTGAGATGAGTTGAAATAGGTCGTGAAAGTCTAGCGGACTCGGGCACAATGGCGACCTGCATGCCGGCCGCATTGCATTCGGCTTTTAGCGTACTTTACTCACGAAGTACGGAAACCGTGTATTGTGTATCAAGTTTTGCTGAATACGTTATTACAGTTGCATTCAAGATATGTTGCTAGTTTTTTTTGCTAGTGTATAATCGTATAATTGTTAAGGTACGCCAAAATACGATTATCATTCGATCACTTTACCTAGTTGGTAGTGACTCTGCTTACGAAGCCGGTGTTCCCGGATTCAAAATCGGGTACGAATTGTTCCTGAGTTATGGATGTTTTCATGTACTTTTAGGGTTCCGAAACGGAGTAAAAGTTCTAGTTACCTAATAGCTCAAGTTACGTATTAGTACCATAAAAAAGGGTTTAATTGACACGTTCTAAAACAATAATCATTGTACTTATAATCGTGGAATGAAAAGGTTTGCTACATTCTCACTCACAGTGAAGGTCCAAAGGTGACGAATCTTTTCATTCCGCCACTGTACCTAAACTAAGTTTTTTGTAATTTAATCGCCTTTAAATATTATGTAATTTGTTTTATTAAGAAGTCTAAGTATGGTAGATGCAGAGACTTCCCCATAGTGAAACTAGCTACAGCAGGCTCATTATACTTTAACTTTTTCGATGTCGGAGTGTGCAATGCGATATCAACTTCCAATCATTTCTATAGGGTTCAACTTTGCGTTTTACATTTCAGTGATGCCATGGCGGATGAGTTACAGCGTTTGTTTCCGACAGAGCGTTGAAAACGATAAAGGTACACCACATTGCCAGTCAATACAATTTACTAGTCTGGTATTACATAACCAGTTTGTGGGTTACGGTAGGGAAGGCACTAGAACAAAACAATGGAGCACAATGGAACAATAAGTGGCGAGTGGAGGAGCTTTTAGCGCGATCGCGACATCGTGGTGTGGGTAAGGCCGTGGCTTGAGTTTATAACACTAGCGCCGATGCTCCCGCTTAAGCGATTATGGCCAAGGGGAGCTCGTGGCCCAGCAGCGCTCGCGTACCGCGTGCGATATGCGAGGTTAAGCAACGTCGGCTCAGATTAGTTCTTTGAGTGGTTATTAACTGAGCTCTCCCGTGCTTTGGAGGGCACGTTAATCCGTTGATCCCGGCTACTGTCTATAACAGCAGGCGTTAAGCCAAGTTAGAGGCCTTCGGGCGGCTTGAGAACTTCGAACAGTCAAGTTGCCCAATGTTTTGAAAAATGGGGTCGAAGTTGCACCACGTCCGTAGGTACCCACCGGTGACCCACCGCTACCCTACACGTGACCCCTGGGTGGTGCTAAAAGTGCAACAAAAACTGGCAACCCTACTGTCTTCTCGAAGATCTCACGGTTCGAAATAATTGCCCTACGATAAATAAAATTAATAAACGATATAACGTACTATTTTAGTAACACTGTTGGCTTTTTCTAGGTGTTCACGAGGCGAAGCCCGCAATCCTTCCAAATGTAAGCGGAAAAATGTCCCCTTATGTCAATTATTGGGCATGGAATTGCGGCCTGGACCGTGGTATTGGTAAGGCTATTACGAGTTTATAAGTTTGCCTTTGTCTTGGGTGGAGAGAAATTGGAGCGACTATGGTGCCCATGGACCAGACCGTCATTTAGACTTCAGTCTGTCATGGTGAGGTAGTCGAAGACGTCTGATATCCATAAACGCTGTAAAGTACGAAGTGTCGATGGCTTACGCTTAAGTGTTCCATGCTGCTGTCTTGCTGTCTTCAATGCCCCACTCATAAAGAAGAGGTAATTACCAAAAAATTAATAGTTTAGTTATACTCATATTACTTTATTAAAATCGCCTCAGCTCATGTTTCCGCTAACGTCCACACTTGTAAGCAATCGAAAAGCGCCACTTCACATGGCTGACAAAGCGCGGAAACCTCTGAAAAACGATATACAATATATTGTTGTGTATTGGTTTATATTGGCTGCTTGAACGGGGCTCACGTTTGAGCTACATACACTCAGGATCAATCAAAATGGGGGCAGTTAGTACTGAAATTAGATAAAAGTGTACCCATTTTATTTGCTCTTCAACATACATGGAGAGAGCTATGCTCGGGGTTTCTCTGAAGGACAGAATCCGGAATCAGGATGTCCGACAGAGAACTAGGGTCACCGACATAGCGCTGAGGATAAGCAGGCTGAAGTGACAGTGGGCGGGGCATATTTGTCGCAGAGCCGATGGCCGATGGGGAGTTCTGGAATGGAGACCACGTACGACTCGGCCTGTGGGATGAACCCCCCCCTTGAAGAGAGTGGCGGGAAGCGGTTGGATGCGGAGAGCTGAGGACCGGGTGTGGTGTCGTGAATTAGGGAAGGCCTATGTCCAGCAGTAGACGACTGCAGGCTGAGGATGATGAACATATAATCGCCTCGTTTACGTAAGACGTCACGAAATGCGATTGAAATGTTTCGATTATTACTTACTAGCAGCGCCCTGCAGTGTTTACCCGCGGATAAAGGCATTGTTAATCCAGCCTATGTGTTAATCCAGAGTATATATAACCTACCTCCGTTCCAAATTTCAGCCAAATTCGTCCAGCCGTTTTTGAGATTAAGTGGAACGTACCATACATATATCCAAACATCCGCACAAACTTCCACGTTTATAATATTATTAGGATTAGTATTTAATTGACAAAATATAAGTTACGATCTGAGAGACGGGGTGTCTCTGTCGCGTCCCAAATAAGTACCTAACCCAGACACCCATGAGAAACCCTATAATCCAATTCACATTTCCCTGCCAGCCTCGTCAGCTCGCGTGAAATAACTTACGGCTTTATCTTTTCTAGCCAGAAATCCGATCAGGCAGACCGACCGCTTTAAATAGACCCGCGACAGTCTATACATCACCAATTTCCTTTAGCATTTCTCTTTAAGTTCCAAGATAAGAGGGGTCTGCTTACCCTGGTCATTTACTTAAGGTTCAACTAAGATGTAACAATGAGTATGGATAGGTTGAAGGTATGAAAGGGCTCTTTAAAGGCGTTTGGAATAAGAGGAATCTATTACCTTTGAGGTTAAACTGCGAATGATTTTAATGTAGATTAATATTCTGGCAATTGGCTTGGAATATGGCCGGTAAACTGTAAAGGACAAGACATTAAGCTTAAACCAATAATTCTTTGCTTTATTGCAAGTCATGCTCAGTATAGTTTCCAAAATAATTCTTGTTGTTTAGTAAATTTCGAGCAACACTTTAGGCTAAGATGAAATACTGTCAATCAGAATATTTAAGGTAATTACAGTTTTTTGTAACAAACAATTATTAATGATTTTTTTTCAAATATGAAAGTGTCATATTACAGCTTATTGCTAGCTTCGATGAAAAGCCCTTTAATTTAACTTTAATGGTTGTTCCTTGCGTACCTGTAGACATCTTTCAGCTGAACCTTTTTGACCTAGAACGTCCACCGATATAAATATCTATACTGTGTCCTATATATACCTTTACACAAATTGACTAAGTATTTTTTGTCATCTCGCGCGACCAGCTTAAGGCCCGCGCACCTGCTGCCATCTCCTACAAATATGTAGACGGCGTGCTTAGGTACCCTCAATGTGCGCGGAGTTTTATTGCAAAAATAAAGCTACATTAGCCATCTTCGGGCGCATGAGCGCCGGGGCACTGATTAGGAGTCGAAGTGGTTGCCATGGCCGAAACCGGTCGGACTCATCATCAAGTATTTTTTACAGTTGCTTAAATATCTTCCAGTCAGTATCAAAAGAGTTTAAGTCTTTATTGTAATGGAATAAGAGCTTTTGACGTCTTCAATTACGTAGTTACTCTTGATGCTCTAACTGTACAAATAACAGCCATTTTCGCACTCACCAATATAGTGGTCATTTTGAAGGTTATTACGCTGGTTATTACTGCTAATCGGAACATTACTCACTATTACACGCAGGTGGAGCTAATGTTGTGGGTCCTGACGGGGGCATTTTGCGATTGATTTGTCTTGGGCATAGAACGTACAAACTAACATGTTCTGGTCTGTTGTAATGTGGAGCCTCCACAGTGGAGGGATAGAAGAGTAGTAGATCAAGGAAAAGGTGAATTGACGGCGTGGGAAACGTGGTTCGCACAGTGGCATTGACCGAATACGGAATTTATTGGTAACTGGCGATCCGCCCCGGCTTCGCACGGGTGCACTATTTAATGGATGTTATTATACATATAAACTTTAATCTTCAATCACTCTATCTATTCAAAAAAACCGCATCAAAATCTGTTGCGTAGTTTTAAAGATTTAAGCAAACATAGGGATATAGGGACAGAGAAAGCGACTTTGTTTTATACTATGTGGTGATATAAGCATTTTTACAGGTCATGACAATATTAGATTTTTGAAACATGCAACATATTAAAATTAATATTAAAATGTGTGTGACGATACTCGGTCAATGATCCTGTTGCATATTTTACGTTAATATATGATTATACACGTACGATAGACTTGGAAAAGAGCGTGTCAATGTACTAAATTCTTTGTGCTTAGCGTCTTTACTTTAGATGTAATAGGCATAAAAAAAACATTTAGCTCTGATCTCACGTAAATGGGCAAAGGGCAAGCGAATAGCGATAATGTATACCTACGTAAATTAGCTTTTCCACGCGCTTTGCGGCCCTAGGCTAGGATGTCGCATCCAATCAATGTGCAATGGCGATCCGTTTGATGCGTCGAAAATAACACGCTGCGAGCTATCCGCCCTTTGTACTACGCGTCAAATTACAAACGACATGCCGTCTGTCCATGTGCAACTGTGAATTTTGCGTCTGTTAAACCTTATGGCTTTGGCAGACAGTCTATTATTGCCTGGCTGGGCGGTAAGAATGCTGTTCAGTTGTGTAGACTAATTAATGATATCGTTACACAGGTGGCGCCCGCAGTGCGATTGCGCAAGGAGAGCAAGATAACTTATCTTCAGATTTGGCACCGTATTGTGCGATTTTTGTACATCACAGTAATGAGTTAAGACAGATGCATATTTACTGTCGTGATGTGTCGAGAAACAAGTGAAGATACCCGGTGAGTCCCAAATTAGGATAAGCATGTATCTTTGAACTAATGGAACTGATTATAACTGAGTATAATTAAATGTAACTGATGATGTAATAGGGAAGCTAATTTATATTTTAGCGACTCATAATTAAGAAAGCAGTGGTCAAAAAATTTTTTTTCAGCAAAAACAAACATATTGCAACAAGCCTGTTATAAGTAAATGAACATTTGCTTCAATAATAGTACATTACTTACCAAGGGCGGTAAAATAAAGAATGGCTCAGATCGCAGGTATTCGACGCCCGAGTCGAAGGCAAGGGCGATAATTATGCGATCTGAGGCTTTCTTAATTACCGCCCGAGGTAAGTACAAAATTTTATGTCGCTCCCTGGCCAGGAAGTGGGATTTTCCGCGTGCGGAGCGTGCGGTAATTGCCACTTTATGGCCAGGTGTGACATAAAATATGTAAATATCACATTTGAAATCAAAACGTAATCATTAAACAATTACATATTGTACTACGCTTTGAAACATGCTCATATACAAACGAAATGCCTCAAACTTCTCGTATTATTAAAATCAAGCGTACTTAAACACAAACGTTCGCAACGCTTCAGCTCCTCACAACTTCGCTTGAACCATCTCACGACTCGTCGCTAACATGATTGTGTCCCCAAATTCGTAATAACAGAGGTATACTATCTTACACTGGTTTCCTGAGCCGTGTCCATAAGTGTTGTGAATACAGCCTCAGGTAACATTCATCCTAATTGTTCAACTGAACTTTGATCGTTACGGGACTTCCCTTTTTGTCTCGCTGTAACAGGATTACGTTTCGTTCCACACTCGGCTCAGTTCCACTTATTAAATTTAGTAACGTTCCTTTTACGAATAACATGTTTCAATTGTTTAATGTCGAGATTCTGCTCGGGAATTAAAATGAGAGCTTTTCTTATTCAGTGAAATGGATGTGTCTTTTGAGTGTAATGAGAGTACTTGTGGAAATTGTTCTTTATATTGCCAGGGTGGATGGAGACGTGAGAATTTTAGATGGTATTTCTGAAGGACGGATTCAGGAGTCTCCACAATTATGAGATATTTGGGCCATTCTACTTTTACTTATACATCATTTTCAGACACTTTATTTTAAATGCAGATTTTGGAATACTTGGCCTCCACTTCATATTTTTGTATTGTTATTTAGAAAGAGATTTAATTAGAATATCATTTCCGATAGTCTTGGTAATGCAAGAACTAGTAACTTCGTACTAGTGTTCAGTGGAATTGACATGATGAGAGACTTCACTGTTCTCATTTGATTTTATTTTTTTAGACTGACGCACAGATACCTTATACATCTCTGAGGATATTTATTTATTAGATTTTATTATTTTCATGTTGACGTGTTATAGATATAGCTCAAAACATTTTATTATGATTAGTGTACCTACTTTATTACCTTTTATCTTGACGCTTAGAGACCTTATACATCTCTAACAAATCTCGATTGTTATTAGTTTCTTAGTCTTATTTTTGACATGTAACACTACATTTAATTAATGATACTTTGATTATTGTATTATTTTTATTTGATGTACCTAGATAGATTTTGACTTGTAAAAGTGCCCTTGAGGCCTATTTGCAGAATAAATGTTTTGATTTTGATTTTTTTTTGATTAACGAACCACAGGGAATGTCCATAAATCCAGTAACTCAGTGGTTCTTGGATGTCTCACCATTTGTATGAAAAAATGGTTTTTACCTCTGTGTTACCCACCTTTTACAACAATATGTTAATAATTAAGTATCTTTACCTATAAATTCCTTTTAGTAGGTTCAGGTACTATTTCGAAATACTATTTTTGTACACTAATTCAATACATCATAGATTTTTATGTATAATAGAAAACTAGTCATGAAAAAGTAGAATGACTCATTTATCAGCAGAGTGAACGAATAGTAAATTCATCCAGAAAGGTGTAGTCAACAAATTCATCTTATAATTGTTCTTACCAATACAGTAGAGTGTATACAATATGCAATAAAGGATTATGATTGTATGCACAACGTAGATAATAGTAGATTGTGTCTCAAGGGAGCAAAATTATATATTTACGGCGAGGGCGGTAACTTGAATTCTGAGTGAAGCGAAAGATTCTACAATATAATCCTGAGCGTAGCGAGGGATTATAAAGTAGAATCTTGAGCGTAGCGAGGGATTCAAGTGTATACGCCCAAGACGGAAATAATTTTGCTACCGTGTGACACATACTGCTTTTCGCACCGTCTATGAGGCCCGCTGCTAAATCTAAAATCTAAAACATAAAATATCTTACAAATGATTTTACTATAGTGTCACATACTGCTATTCACACCTATGAGGAAAAGAGTCATTGTTGACCTAAAATGAGGGAAGAAAAGTACATCTTTGATCCCTCATTCGAAGGCAACAATAACTCTTTTCTGAATAGCAGGTGTGAAAACTACTTTTATCTACACCCATACAGTAAATCCTCTTTTATCTGCTCAAAAAGTGTAGGTTCCCAACTTTACAATATTGCGCCGGTCCGGGGCGGAGATGGCCATAACGATAGCGTTTTTGATGCTGTTACGATACAGGCTCGTGCTCAAAAAGACTTCAACGAGCTCACGAACTCGAACTCCTGCACTTTCAACGCAATGGTGCTTCAACACATGAAAGAGGATTTAATGTATGGATGTAGATGAAATAGTGTATACAACTGTACATAATTAGGCCTTAAAACACTCGTGTGATCCTATTATAAAACTCGCTGACGCTCGTTTCATAAAATCACACTCGTGTTTGAAGACCTCTCATTATGTATCAGTTGCATAAACTACTATTACAGTTAAGTTGATAGGGCAAATTTAATCTATGTGTCAACTTTATCCAGGCGTAGTACGATTTATGGACCACATAAGTGTCAATAGAATTTTAATCTTAGTTCTCGGATCTAAAGTTTAGTTTCGGAGACTGTGTGGTGCCGGGTTAGGATAGCACTTTTCTTTCTTTCTTCCCGTGGGTGTCATAAGAGCAGACTATGGGAACCGGGGTAGCAAAGGTCACCAGAGGCGCTTCCCGCTTTGCCATTCAAATTAAGACTAAAAGCAAACGCGTCCGTTTGCGTTTTGTTTCGAATAAACTTACACAAGAGGTACAGGTACAAATACTTTAAGAGCCCTTATAAGTTTGAAAATGTTTTGATTTCAAATTATGATAAAAGTATTGATAATACCAACAAAGTTATTAAAGGCTACAATAATTTTATCAAAGTTTTAGATAGTAACATAGCCATTTTTTAATTTTATTGTGTGTAGTAGAATTCAAGCGGAAAAACAAGTTTTTATCTTGGAAATGGCCGATTTGGAGTGATATTTGAAACGATATTTCTTAATGAAAACATCCAAAAAATACATTTAAAGTTTGTGACATAAGGTCGCAATAGTCCTGTTCTAGATAGTAACATTGAGAAAATGTCAAGATACGTGTCAATTCAAACAGTAAATCGTCAAATAGATGAGCGTTTTTTAACTAATAAGGACCCTTAACATATTTCCATTATGTTAGATAACATCAAACTTGCAGTTAGTACGTCATAAGCCAAGGCAATTTTACAACACAATTTGCAACGAAATTGTAGCAATGAAAATAATTTCCATACGTTCGCTTTATGGCTCATACAGCGAGTTACCTGCGAATATTAATCCCTTTCATTTAGCTTTTTTCAAGTATAAATTGCAGTAACTGGCAAATGCTGAAAAATTCAATTTTAGCAAACAAATGTTGACATTTAGCGCTGTAACGCTTGCGACAAAATCTTACTTCAATTTTGAACTTTACTTATACTATTCCTCGGTTGAAAATCATATGTAAGTAATCGGGTGCGTTCATTAAGCCGAAAGGTATGACGTTGAATTCTTGGCATTAGTCAAAGTTGCTAAGCGCGAGTTAAGGTAATGGTGAGGAACTTGGAAGTTAAAAGACAGTTAAAACAATGTTTTAACAGGAGTTACAGGAATGGAGGGAGTGTTTCGAGTACAGTCGATGGCAGAATGTGAAGATATGAGTTAAAATGAAGGAATTGGAATTTGTAGATCCCTTAGAATCCTTTGTACCCTTTTCTCAATCCTATTTGAGCCCTCTGCTCCAGGATATCTTAAAAGTAAATTTGTTTTTGATACCCCTCGCCCAGGTTGTGTGCTGCGTACCTCCCGTGTACTCAAATTATCTATACCTTTCCACCGCACTGGTTTCAACACTCACTCCTTCGCCGTACAGGCAAGTCGTCTTTGGAATTCACTCCCTCTTAACATCAGACAAGCCCCAAGCAAGTTTGCTTTCAAGCGGATGCTGCGTAAGCACCTGCTTAAACAAGAATTCGTATAAAATCCATCATCATAATTATAGTATGTATTGAATATGTAGTAGTATATCTATCCTGTATCTTATATACCTGTATATATATATATAGATATATATATTTATGTTTATATGTTGTATTAGATATTCTGATATACATTTTCATACCCTTTTTCTTTTTTTTCTTTTCTTTGCACCTTTTATAAAATATCTGTTTAGCCCAATGGTTGGCTGGTAGAGAATGCCATTTGGCATTAAGCCCGCCATTTGTACAATTTGTGTATTTTGTGCAATAAAGTTTAAATAAATAAATAAAATTTTGGATATCAGGAAATGTTCATTTACATAGTGTGGGACGCAACGTGCATTGATAAGTTTGCTCAGTCCCACGTCCAAGTGACTCGCTCTCAATCCGGCGCTGCAGCTGACCAGGCCCAGGTGTTGAAGTGCCGAAAATACTCGTCTTTAATTAAAGACTACCCCCCTTATTCATAAAACTTAACATACTTCTGCTAACTAAAATGTCTGTTGTCACTGTCTCACAAGCACATGTGTCAAAGTGACAGATAAGGACAAACGAACTTCAGCGGCTAGTTAACTAATATAGGTTTGATAGACGTTTATGAATAAGGGTATACGAGTTTGCGGCGCTGGCGATGGAAACATTGGGTCCCTGGTCAGCTGACATGAAATCATTCATGAAGGCAGTGTCTAGACGTCTCGTTGACGCTTCAGGACCATAGGGCTGGCGCTTACCTCTCCCAACGCATTTCTTTGGCAATACAGAGAGGTAACGCCGCCAGTTATGGGCACCATGCCACAGACGGAACTGTTGGACGGGGTCTTTTTTTTGTGAGTCGGGCTGGGCAAGCCGGTTTTAGTTTTTAATTCATTTGTAATTATTTGTTTGTATGTTTTTTGTTTTTTATGTTTCAATAAATTCTTTACCTAATGAAATAATGATATTTGATATAAAGATGAATAGAAATTGCATTAATTTAATTATACTACTGTTAAAAAAAAGGTAGAAATTAAAATTAGTCCTGATGAAGTCTAAGAGTGATATTCCTGCAACTATGACTGATACTGTAATTGTATATTGTTTTGAAATAATAATACCGAGTCTATTTTATTACGCCGGTTCTTCTCGGGACAGAGGTTTATCTTTCTGAACTGGTGGTAATATTTATTAACATTTATATGTGCATGTAATATGACTAGATTGAAGAATAAATAACTTTGACTTTGAAACAGAGATATCTTATCCTAGTATCAGGTTCGACAGTCGAAGGAACTCAATGTTTGTCAAATTTGGACTTTATTTATGTATAAATAGAGCTCATGACGGTCAATATGCGAAAAACGTGTGTAAGTAAAGCGCCCATCAAGCGGGTACTTAGCAATAAAAGTGTTAAAAAAAACATATAGGCTATGCGTAGCGTAAGTGAAATTTTTGTAGAGGTAGCTACGAACTGGCCTCTACGGCGTATTCGTAGCAGTCACAGCGCGGCGTAGCAATGGTTATCAATCGACGCGCGCGCCGATCAATGATCTACGTGCTGCAGCGCTACGAACTGTGATGGATATTGACTACTTTGACTGCCAACGATATCGTAGCGCTACACTCGTGCCAAAGTTTGAAAGGGCCAATTTTAATTTATATATTTATATCTATATATATATATATATATATATATATATTTAATTTATTTAGGCAACAAACAGTCAAATACAAAAATGATATTTTTACATATTGTGGTAAAAGACCTTGAGTGCCATAACTTAAGATTACATAAACATTTTAACTTAAAGTAGCGGTAAGACTTAAAGTATTGTAGGAGCGGTAAGAAGCGAAACAATTTGCAAAAAAGTGCATTATTGGCTATTTGCTACACAAGTGCATTTTCTAAAATATGGTTTAGAAGACTACATGGATAATTACTAATACAGACAGTTTCTAACTGTGAGGTTATAATTTCGATTTTAATTGACAAATAATATGACTATATGATTTTAAAAACCTTGACAATAAGTATCTAATTCCAAAAATACATGGAAAATTTATATATTGTTGTCGTCGATTTTTGTTTTCCGTCTGAATTGGACGAAAATTGGTAGGTTGGAAGAGCTCCTGATTCTGTACAAAATACATATATAAAGTTAATAATAATATGTACCGTAAAATTCTTTTTTTCTACGAATTTATCCACTGAGTTACGGTTAAATATAATTAATAATAAACATTATCACCGAATTTCAAGTTCATAGGTCAATGTGACGTCAAAAAATTTATCGGAACATAATTTTGTGATGGACGACGGACGGACAGGCGGACGGGTGACAGCAATAGAGTTCCGTTTGGACCCTTCGTGTACGGAACCCTAAAAAAACGATTCACACTTTCAGTTGTCTTTCTATCCTATAAGATTAAGGGTAGGTTGCACCAAACCGTCTGTAATCGTAAGCGGTGTTCGTTAAAATCTGTATGGAAAGTTTGTCAAGTTTCTATGGGATGACAGCTGCCGGCGCCATATTTGACGATGACCGGCCTGTGATCGTATGTTGGTGCAACCGACCCTATATCTTCTTATCTCTAAGACCGCATAGTAATGTTTCTGTACAAAAATGTCATACGTGACAGAAAATATTCGCCTCATGATATATGACATGAATGATTCCCGTGATATTGGCGGCCATCTGTTCTGTGTGACGTCACAGGTGTCATCGCCTGTCATAACTCAGCGTCCCCTCGGTCATTGTCATTTATTTCCAATAACGAGATATTTACACGGTTTATACGCGTCCCAGGATAAGTTGTTGAGTGTAGGTGAAGTTTTATGAGTGAAAATACTTATATCTAGTTCAATATGATTTCAGTTGAATTCATAAATATTTCAATATAAATAAATACATATTTTTGGACCATCTTACACAAATCAACCTAGTGCTGAACTAAGCAACGCTTGTACTTTTGGTACTAGACGACGATTTTATGTCGGTTTGCTGTGTCAAAAAATGTACTGAGTTACTGAAATTTGATCTGACATTTGGTCTAACGGATCTTTATAAAACCCGGCCTTATTCTACATAACATACCGACACACACAATTACTTCGCCTTAACACAGTAACTTGTACAGATAAAACACTCACACGGAACATTTCTAAAACAACACTCACATATTTACTCCTGTCACTACGAGGCATATTTGAAGACTATCCTCCTAACCGACTTATAACTCTTCACTGTACCTCCAATTTCCACCTTAATACTATAAATATAAGGAACGTTATAGAAAAAACCGGAGTTTTCCATAATACGACTTCGAATGTACACCTTAATTACAAGCATTAAGGTTTATTTTAGAAAAGCGGTAGCTTGTAACTAGGGGAACTTTTGACAGGTTACATGTTACGCTTTCCGTAATAATGCATTAAGCTGGCAAACTTAAAGAAAAGTCAGTCATTGAGGTGTGAGTAAATGTATTCGTGTATAAACAAATACATACTGTTTTTAAATATTTAAAGTTCCCAACGTATAGTAACTTGCATGCCCTCGTAAATTCATTAGTACCTAATAAAATAGAATAAGATAACTCACATTTGTAAACAACAATTACCTTATGTTAAAAAGTAAACTGAGCGCGACGCGCCAACAAACTGTTCGCTACAGTTTGGCGCATTTTGTGTACTGTATTATGTAATTGTTTTTACCTGAATAAACGATTTCTATCTATCTTAGAATTACGATTTGAAACGGGATATTTACCATGTATATTTGTATTTTTGAGTTCCCGATATTTCGGCACTATTGCAAGCGCCATTATCAAGGATTAACAGACGTGCTGCGAGTTTTAGTTGTGGTCTACCCACACACCATAGCGATCTACCCTCTGCCTGGTTCGCTTTTTTCGCACAGTGTCACCGTCACTTCCACTGACAAATCAAATCGTAATTCTAATTTAAATGACCACGTAAGCTTGAAATCTTATATTCTATCCCCCGTATTCATAAAACTTAACAAACCTCTGCTAACTAAAATCTCTGTTGTCACTGTCTCACAAGCACATATGTCAAAGTGACAGATAAGGACAAACGAACTTTAGCGGCTAGTTAACTAATATAGGTTTGATAGACGTTTATGAATAAGGGGGTATCTATCTATCTATGTAGAGGGGAGTGTTTTTAGTTAGTAAACATAATAAAATACTATTATTTTATTATCTTTAATCGGGATCATCAAAACTCATTAGTCTAAGCGTAACAAGTCCTAATACTAGGCACATGCCTCCTTTATAGATGAAACTACACTCGAGGTCAAAAATTTCGGGTCATCCTAAATTAAGCCGTCGTCTCCCGGAGAAAAAAATAATGAAAATAATAGGAAAAGGAAACTTGCTCGTGTGTCCGTCACCCGCAGTCAGTAATCCTCACCAAAAAGGAGTTTACAACAACGTTTTTCAAACGAACGTAAAAAATAGTTTATTCAGGAAATTCAAATAACACTTAATGGCGTCGAGGGAAATGCCTATAAAGCGGCCATTATGAAGCGATAACTCGAAAACCATATTGACTCGCTGAAATAAAGCGCCACGTAAAAACCAACCAAACCTTACCATAAAACACCGCTGGAACACATACATAATTCGCACACACAATATATATTCTCCGCCCAACGTATCTATTCAACTCGTCAAATCTTAACTGAGTCTTAACAATACGAAACAAGGCTCAAATTTCAGTTAACTTTCAGTTTTAAGACGATAAAGTAAAGGCTGTATTTCACTTTCGTGAGCGAAATACGAGAAACCCGGCGTCACAGGTTTAAACGCTTTGATGACGTCATAAAAACGGAGCCGTTATCAACCTGCCCTATATAAATCAGCATGACACGGCTGGATGCGAATTTAGACCTTAAAGTGAGATGCTTAAAATTGACTTCATATTAGAGGGTGTATTTTAAAAATAAGCTCATTGAAATGCCAGCGAGAATTGCGTTTTACGCTCGAATCACACCTTATGCGGAGAATTAAGCAACATATGCAAATTTATAACACTTTGACGATCTTAAAGCTCATAAATGTAACGTCATTTTAATAAAAACGTTTGTTATAATACTAAAACTGTACTCTAGGACCGTAAGGGTGGATTGGTAGAGATTCGTGTTTATGGTATGCAATTTCTAAATTTAAAATTCAATGCTTTCGTAACAAAAATTGAGCGCAAGGATATTGAACGCTTCAGACCATAAGAAATAGATGTAAATTACGAACAACCTAGTGAAGCCGGTTTATAACCATGCCCAACACGCTCACTTAAACACATACATACAAACTGCTACTTTATTTCATCGACAAACGTTTCTTAGAATGTATTGTTTGGCAGAATTTTCATTTCATAGATTTTTTTTTCAGAATCCGTTTCTTTAGGTAGGCACCAAAGCGACAAAAATATCTGTACGGTCTTGTCATTAAGGTCATGTTCGCATATTTTTGATCCGGATCGATATCTTCGGTGTTAAGTGTACCGCTGAAAGGTAATATTATATATAACCAAGTAGAAAATTATAAACTCAGCAAGTGACGCAATATTCGCCAGCAAACTATGAAAACTGTTAATTGAACTGGCTTGTTACAATCTAAGAGAGTTTATGTCAAGGCCAACTAACTAGGGACTGATAATTACTTACTTGAGAATGTAAAATATACCTATTGTGTTAAACAGGTAAGCATGTTTACCTCTAAACCAATCTGTTTGTGTCAAAGTGTGCAATAAACTGTATTGTATCGTATTAACTGGTAGTAATAATAAGAATGTGAAAATTATTGTAAAAATGACATGTAAAATTACTTATAATTTTATGAATAAATATCTCAATCTCAATCTATCTCAATCTCTCAAAAGAATCCATTAGGTCTACCAGAAAAGTATGTTAGGTTAGACCTGCGAGACTTTGTGAAAAAAAAAAAGGTTTCCATATGCGAAACATAAATTCGTTTTTCTAGAAAACAGTGGTAAACTATATAGAGTAAAACCATGCACACAATAAAGATCTTGACGTCATTGCGAGACGTACCTACTGAAGAGTTTTGTGCATGGTTAGTTTAGTATATGTGTGCGTGAGCTTACTTATTGGTCATGCTAAAAAGTTGTTCGTATTGCCTCGTATGTTTTTGTCATTTTTATCTTGGCCTGAGATCGGACGAGCCTGTATGTTGTATGACTATGTATGAATGTAATTGAGACGAAGGAGGTATGTAAGGATCGTAGTATTTCCCGTTCTTTGGTCTCTACCTACCCCAATGGGATACGGGCGTGATTATATGTATGTATATACGTGTCTGAGATTGGACGTTGCACGTTGGCAATAGAAGAGTTGTGTAAAGAAGACTTAACTTTCTATAATCTGTCAACAGAGACGTCTAGACAGAGCAATCATAAGATTTATATTATCGAACCTGCTCACATCATTTCCCAAGGAACGGCAGAAGGCAGGCAGCTATTCCCCTCTACGGGTCTTTAGACCTAGCTAAGCTTTAGCTGGACATACGAAAACATTTTTGCCCAAGCTGAAACTTAGACACATTGATAGCTCGATCAATAAAAAGTAGTGTATAAAAAAAACTCATTTACTCTGGTTTTGGGCCTTGGATCGATCTTATATGATGATATACAGTTGAAATTGAACCTAGTCAAGGTGACACTAATTCTTATATTAACTAGATACTCCAAAAATGTAACATATTTGGACAGCGATGTATGTGCGTTTCGCCGAATCGTCGAAATCTGTGCAATTACTCGTTACAGCTCACACTAGCGCGCAATAGTTCGACGAGTGATATCATAATTCACGACGGTTATTTACGCGACGGGCGAGTGTGGTGCGTTTTATGCTTTATGCGGATATAAATCCGCATCGTTCTCGTGCCGATATCGGCCGTGGAGCCAGTTACAGCGGAAACCATTTGTTGGTACAGGTGCAATTGTTCCACACACCGATCACTTTAATATCAAAGACAAACATCAAGGAGAACTTTTTCTCTATCATATGAATAGGTAAATTTACGTTAACTGGCTAGAACTTGAAGAAGACTAATAATTTAACAATAAACACAGAGAACATTGGCACCTTCGCTCAGAAGAAAATAACTCGCACAAGGAAAGGGTCAACATACCAGCTCCTCACACACACCTGTCGACTGACCAAGTCAACCAAAACCATGCATCATCTGGGGCCTAAAGTATATAACAAACTTCCCGCAGAAGTGAAAAATGCGGGTAGTGTCTCCACATGCTTAAAAAAATTAAAATCGTGGCTCCTCACTCACTCATTTTATAGCATTAAAGAATTTTATGACCTACCCAATAATTAATAATAACAATACCTATTACTTATGATTATGATTTCAGTATTTTTTAGAATTGAATTAACACATAATAATTAATACTGTATAATTGAACTATAACAATGACATGTAATATTGATAATATTATTAATAAATGACTCTGACTATGATTTAAAAAATCCACCGATCGATGTATTTGTAGCTAAAATTCTCAGGAATCCTTCCGTATCCTTGTTAGGTGGTTAGGATTGGGAACATAGCTCTATATTAGCTATCCGATGTATGCGAAGTACCCTAGTATTTAACATGACATTTTATGGTACAATTCGTTTAACGCATTTGTTGATTAATACTGAAAAATAATCTTACCCGCCCCGTTTATGAACTCGCTTCTACTCGCGCCTACAAAAGCATTATACTGAACACTTTACGAGTCAATCCGTGCGTTCCTTTTGATGTTATTATGCGTTTCATTTTATGTCGCCTTCATACACGGCACGGAATCGACGTGGCATTGAATTTTACGATAAATAACTTATTACATACACCTTTCTAATCTTCCAAACGTAGTAAGTGTCTTCTATTTTGTATTAAGATATGACCTTTTGTAATTCAGGCAGTTTTAGGGATGTCTGGCGTTATATCGGCATCGTTATGTTTTAAGGTAACGTAAAGTCAGTGTTCGATATGTTTTGTATCGGGATTGCGTGGTAAGGTATAATGCAATAAGACAAGTTTTATCTTTTTGAATTAAGCGGTGAGGTAGAAATAAATCTGGAATATTAAAGTGTAGTATAGTTAATTTATTTGTGGTTTTCGGGCATATATTGAACAAAATTATATTACGAGAGGGCATTTGAAGGAAAATGTTCGGGTGTTGTATCTATACTGTGTAGGTTAGTTAATATATGCACGTCCCTAATAAATTATTTATCCATTATAAATTATGTAAATTAAAGGGATCTTTTTAAGAGATAATTAACATATTTTTTAATTTATTCGTATCGCATATTGCTGGTCATTCCCTAATAGCTGGCTACTTCGCTATAAATAAGGACAAAGCAGAGCATTTGTTGCTATATCTGCGATAAAACTAAAATAACTAGATGCACAGCTAACTACTAAAGCGACTTCATGTATTATGTTAAACGATTCTACACGCAATATTTATTCTACAGGCAATTTACTCTATTCCATGACCACTGCGGGCTTTTCAAACATTTCACTATGTTTCACCCGATATGATATTCCTTAATTCAGCCTTATAAGCTTAAGACAGATATCTACTAGCCTTAGGGTGGGTTGCACCAAACTGTTTGTAATCGTAAGCGGTGTTCGTTAAAATCTGATTGTATGGAAAGTTTGACAAGTTTCTATGGTGTGACAGCTGCCGGCGCCATATTTGACGATGACTGGCCTGTGATCGTATGTTGGTGCAACCGACCTTTACCATAGACATTTTATAGAGTAATTGGTGGTAAGAGTTCAAGTCAGCTCCTAAAACTGAGACAACTCTAAAGCGACCTCAACCGCATTTCACTAGATACCCGACTTGCCAGGCAAGTGGCAAGTCAGGAACTTGAGCTAGCACTTGCGCTCACTCTATATTAGGTCATTAACGACTGTCGCGCTCAGTGCTTAGAAGTCTGTTACCAAATTGCTTTATAGCATACTTGGTTTTATTCAACTTTAATTACCTAATTGAAAATTAGCAGAATCTGTAATTAAAAATGGTTTAAATACTTAGATTGAATTTTGGAGGATTAATTATTTTTTAAATGGATAGTTTATGGATGGTTTAGAGTAACCATTAATTAATACAATTTTCACAATTACGTATATTTTAATATCTAAATTGAATTTCCATGTATGAAATAACGTGCCATTATGCATGCATATGTTGGAGTGGTACAATTTTAATATAAAAATAAGAAATATTTATTCACCAAAAGAATTTTAATGCTATAATGATAATTTTATCGGCAACTCCCATTAGGCTATGCCTGTATCGTGGGAGTACAAAACACAGCGACTTAATGGATACTTATAGACGCAGTTTTTATTTGAAAACTCTTTCATCATGAAAACCGTCGTTTTCGTCATGAAAATCGTCGTTTTCGTCATGAAAACGACAACGGGTAATTCTAAATTAGCATAACGAAAAAAGAAATCGTTATAGACGCTGTTTTTATTTAAATACTTTTTAACAATTTTCTTTTTCGTTATGCTAAATTAGAATTACCCGTTGTCGTTTTCATGACGGAAATAACTACCTATCTTCAAAGCGAAATAAGGAAAATGAAGAAAATCACCAAAACAATACCCACCCGTAATCACGTGCCAACCCTAGCATGCCGTGATCGAAGCTATAAATATTCCCCATTCGTCAAACTTCAAAGCTAGTGATTAACTCATAAAACCTCCTTGTGATACCGCCTCTACGGATTCCATTTAGCTTAGGGCTGGCGGTCACGATATCGTGTCTATGGAGATATGTAGATTGTAGAGGTTAAGATTCATTGATTTATGTGATAGCTTTGATGTAGGAATTTGGATTTAGCATGGCTAGTTTTGTGATACTCATTAGTGTACAAGTGCTCGCTGACGCGGAGCGTGTAGCGGGGCGGTGACGCCGTTTGCTTACCTACATTTTATATAGACGCTGCTCGCTCTGCCTGTACGTTCAAGCGGGCATTCAGGCCGTATACTTACATACATGGCTATTATTAGAATTTTGTTAAAAAACTGTGCTTTCTTATTTATATTGTAATAATTAAGTATACCTGATCAATACAAAAGTATAAGGTTCGTAAAATTTGCCATTATCGAACAAACGGTCTATTTTTGATGTTAATAAAGACGATTTATAATTTCCTTAGTAAGGAAATTACGCCTTATTGACGTCGTGAGAACGTATCCTTTAAGTAACATGAAAATGCCAAATACTAATCTGAAATATCAAATAATCACATTAATCATTAGGTACGCTGGTCTTTGTCATTTCATTCGAGTAACTAACTCATTTCCAGTTCAAACCGTTTAAGTTAATTTTCCTAAGCAGATAAGCTGCGAAAAATGTCCTCGCAGATTAATTAATGTTATTAGTCACGTTAGGAACTCCGGCTAAGTTGGCGAGATTAGTCTGAGGGCGTTTACTCTGTCTAGGTTGCGTGGCTAATCTGCTTAAGGCTTAGCCTTATGTTGAAGAGGTTTAGAAAATAGTATGATGGGTGGATTGTTTGTAGTTTGTAGCCTAATGGTTCAACCATGCGGCTGGCTTGATTTAGATTTTTTTACCAATGTGTTTTTCTGAACGTCTGTTCGAAATGATAACTGATATCTACCTGAGCTTTTCGGTAAAGGAAAACATAATTCAAATGTGTACATGAAATCTCCAAAGATAAATAAATAGCAATAAAATAAATAAGGTAACTCTATTCTTGTATAAAGCCTACCTTTTCAAGTAGTTATACCGATTTTAATTATCTTGTTCACTGGTAGATAACTACTTAATAAATATATGTATAAAAATCGTCATAACACAATAATTTCAATTACGGACCCTCCACGAAAAATCCAAATTGAATTTAAAAATCGGGATTAATTTAATATCTGCCCAAATAGTCACCGAGGGGGCATAAAAGGGGTAAAAAAGGCAGATTGGTGGGCTTAATAAACAAGGAGTCCGCCTTGGGTGAAATATTGAGCTTCCTATGAATTATTATTGGGAGATCACGGGACGAGAGGCAGCGTTTTGTAGACTAACCAAATAAGGTGATGTGTCACTTTTCGTTAAGTTCTAATGATGTGTCAAGTTCGAGAAGTTCTTTTATTTCTTATTTTGGAAGTACATGAGATTGGGTTTGCGTTAAAATCGGGGTGAATTTGGAACACATTCACAAAGGCATGTTATACGTTTTTTTATCTATTAATGACAAGTTTTAACTGATAAATATGGATGTTTATTTGATTACATTGCAATATAATGTGATCATATATTGTGGTTTTCCCCGTCATAGTCAGATTACCCTCTCGTTTGTATTGTTAGTCGAGTTCATTCTTGTCTTGATAAGGACTAATAACGCTCATCTCATTTAAACGATTTTCTGATTGAATTGACACGTATCTTGACATTTTCTTTTCAAACATAACTGCAAATCGACCATTTCCAAGCTAAAAACTGTGTTTTTTAGCTTAAATTATAATACATACAAAAAATGGCTATATTACTATCTAAAACTTTAATAAACTTATCGTATTCTTTAATTACTTTATTGGTATTATCAATATCATAATTTGAATTCAAAACATTTAAAAACTCATAAGTCCTCTATGTTTGTCATTGTTTTAGCACGTTGGAAATCATAAAAGTAAGGTAAGTTCCGAGCAGCTGAACCTAAAGTACAGATATTTATTACCAAAGTACACCAGGAAACGACTGAAAAAGACATAGTGGACTATATATATGATAAGACTCAGCAGAGAATTACGCTTCAAATTAGCAAATAACGCCATAGAGCAGATTGTAATTATTAGTACAGAAAATGATATTAAAACAACCTTACATACGTTCAATAACGTGACATCATTAGCCCCCTGCAATTTAATAAATAACCTCAAATATTTCGTTCAATGTGTCCTCTCGCCACACGCGCAAACTTACACCTCAGTTCCTTAAGTCTTACCTACACCAACCCTTTACTTAAGCCGGCCGCAGTGTTAGTCCCGGTAATGAAATATCTCAACTGATTAACTACGCAAAGGACGAAACGTAGAGGGCGGGGATATTTTTAATTCCAGAGGGCTGGTAGTGACGTTTCGTATGGAACTTTCTGCGTTTTATTGAGATTTTTATTTTTATTTTTAAAGGCTTTGATTGTTCAGGGTAAAAAGGCAAGGGCTAATTGCCGGTTATTGTGTAGGTACTCTTTGTTAAATATTAATTTTCGATGTTGAACGGGCAATTTCACGAAAAGTGTGATTATACATAATGATATAATACGTAGGTAATCGTGAATTTAAATTAGAAAAAACACGTTGTAAGGCCTCAATAAAGTGTTACGTACATATACCTATTTTGACGACCGGTTTAGCCTAGTGGGTAGTGCACCTGCCTGTGAAGCTGACGATCCTGGGTTCGAATCCCGGTCAGGGAAAATATTTGTGTGATGAGCATGAATATTTGTTTCTGAGTCTTGGATGTTTTCTATGTATTTAAGTATATATATCTATTAAATATATCGTCGTCTAGTTCCCATAACACAAGCCTTCTTAAGCTTACTGTGGGGCTAGTTCGATTTGTGTAAGATTGTCCTCTAATATTTATTTTAATTTTTTTTATTTATTTTTTAATAAAGGATATTAAAAAAAGATATAAAAGGTATTATTATATTATTTAAAAAATAGAGAAGAGATATTTCTGCTGTATTTCTTTAAATACGGTGCAATGCAGATTTTATTTTAACTTGAAAACAGCTTTGTTTTCCTGTTCATTCCGTTAAATGGAAACTACAAAAACGCAAAATACCTTCAACATTTCAACTTCAAGTCCCATGAAGACTAAATCTCTTAATCCTTTACAATTTACAATCTCTAAAAGAACTCGTTAACAACTTCAAAAAACTTCCATCGCACTTCAATGCCCATCACAGTAAACGACTTATTCGAAAAAAATCCAAACGCTTTCATCGTCAGTTCGTCTTTTAGAGAAAATTAAAGTGAAGTTCCGCAGTTATGCGATTCAATTCTACTTGGATCGGCCACGACTACGAGCGGCGGCGGCAGCGGTAGCGGCGTGCCAGTGGGAGCGAGAGATCAGAGTCCGCTCTTGCTTCTACCTATGGCGTACCGCTGTTCGCTGCCGCTCGAAGTCGTGGCCGGACCTTTACGCAAGCATTCTACAACAGGGTACATACAACCTTTGTGCGAAACGACCAGAATTCTTGAAAACGCCTCTTCAAGTTTAATCGCACGACTTCTAGGGTAAATGTGGAGGAAGGGTAGATAATTTTCTTACTGCCCTGGCTTTTAGGGGAAAATGTCCCCTTGCCTTGATGGAAGTATTCACTTAGTTGATAAGATTTAATTCACAGCATGACAAAGAATATTAAACATTAGTAGGACGATGTTTTGGATTAATTTATGGTGCAGATCATGGTTAGAGATTTATAAGAAGAATTTATAAGACAAAAAAGTAAAATTTCAATTGTTTTGCCTGTGTTATTTACCCGTAAATTGCCATGTATACAATCTTTGAATAAACGTCTTATTATTATTATTATTCTCTTTATTTTCTTTAAGACTTAGGCTAGATTTTATAATAATTATATAAAAAGTAAAATATAAATTCAATATTTACAAAACATAAAATCATTATAAAAGCCTAACCTAGTGTGCCGCCGGCAGCGAGGTAGGGCCTAAGCTACCGGTGGTTAGGGCGACAGAGAGAGGAACCTCCTGACTACTATTATATCTTTATTATTATTATTATTTATCTTTATTCATTTCTGGTCTTAGGTTAGGTTTTACAATATTTTTATAAAAAGTAAAATATAATAATACACTTACAGAACACAAAAATATTATAAAATCCTAACCTAGTGTGCCGCCGGCAGCGAGGCGGGGCCTAAGCTACCGGTGGTTAGGGCGACAGAGAGAGGAACCTCCTGACTATTCGCGCCGTGTCCAGGAGTACCGCCTTCTGTATCTGACCCTTGACCCAGCCATCTAGCGAGAGTCTCTTGAGGTGTTGGCCGAGACTCTTCGCTATTAGACCATTCGCAGAGACGACTATCGGGACAATGATCGTTGAATCAACATCCCACATGGCGGTCACCTCGTGTGCCAAGTCTAGGTACTTGCTGACTTTGTCCTTCTCGGCCTTCACGAGGTTCTCGTCATGGGGGATGGTGATGTCAACGAGCACTGCCTGGCGCTTCGATCGATCTGTCAGCACGATATCAGGTTTATTGGCTACAATAGTCCTGTCCGTGATGACAGATCGATCCCAATAGAGCGTGGCACGACCATTTTCGAGAACTGGTGCAGGTGTATACTTATAGTACGGCACTTCGAAGTCCACAAGACCGTATAAAAGAGCAAGTTGCTGGTGAATGATCCTGGCTACTAAGTTATGTCTGTGCAAGTACTCGCCGTTAGCAAGATGACCACAACCGGAAATGATATGCCTGAGTGATTCTCCGGGACGGCGGCATGCCCGACAAATGTCGACCGTACCGTCCTTCAGGATATACTTCCGGTAGTTGTTCGTCATGACAACTTCGTCCGCAATTGCACAGACAAAACCTTCGGTTTCCCCGAAGAGATCCCCGAAACGTAGCCAGTTCACCGACGCGAGCAAGTCTACGTCGGGCCCTGTGAGGGCCCTGTAGAACCGCCCGTGTAGCTCCTTACTCTTCCATACCGCCTTGCGTTCCTCGGTGCTCCATACTTTAAGTCTGCGCCAGTTCTCCTTTGCCATGGAAAGTGGGGTGAAAGATGCGTCTACTGCTACTACGTCCCGATGCATCCCATACTCGCTGTTAAGGAAATAATCCCTGAGACTGCACACCTCACGGTTGTGGAAGTCTTTGGCATTTAGAAAGCCGCGACCTCCACACTTCCGTGGGATGTATAGTCTCATAACAGACGAGCGTGGGTGTAGCATGCGGTGCGCAGTGAGCAGTACACGCACCCTTCGGTCCAGGGCATCCAGCTCAGTCTGAGTCCATCTTAGTATGCCAAAGGAGTATGTGAGCAAGGGCATCACCCAGGCGTTGAAGGCGCGCACCTTGTTGCCGCCCGACAAAAGACTATTAAGCACTTTTGTCAGGCGACAGAAGAAGCGTTCCTTCACCGCCCGCTTTACGCCCTCACCCTCAATACCCAAAGACTGTGACATACCAAGATATTTATAGGTTTCTGCTTCGGAGAGAGATCTGAGGGACATTGTCTCAGAAAGTTGTAAATTTGACGAATTTACAACTTTCCCCCGCTGTACATGCATGACCGCACACTTATCTACACCAAATTCCATTCTGATGGCGCTACTGAAAGCTTCTGTTGTTTTCAGTAGCTCCAACAGGTCCTGTCTATTTGGTGCAAATAGCTTAAGGTCATCCATGTAGAGCAGATGAGAAATGGCCTCACCCCCTCTCCGCAGCTGGCAACCTAGCCCTGAATCCTTCAGCAGAGTGCTGAGTGGATTCAACGCTAGGCAGAACCATAAGGGACTAAGACTGTCACCCTGGAAGATACCCCGCTCAATCTTAATAGAATCCTGCGGACCATAGGGGCCGTCTCCGCCTCCTGGTTGACGAAGGACTGTGGTCCACTGCCCCATGCAAGCACTTAAGAAGGATCTTAAAGCTGCATCAACTTTATACAGCTCCAAGATCCGCCTCAGCCATGAATGAGGCACCGAATCATAGGCCTTCTTATAGTCAATCCAGGCGGCCGACAGGGTCCCTTTGTTCCGCCGGACTCGTTGGCAAATGGTCATGTCTATGAGGAGGAGCTCTTTAGTACCACGCGACCCAACCCTACATCCATTATTATTATTATTATTATTATTATTATTTTTCGTAGTTATATATTTGGGAATACACTTTTTTTTTAATTTATTGATCCAGCCGCCAATCCCAATGTGACATTTAATTTTCCATTTTACTAGAAACACCACATTTTCTACAAGCATGTGAGTCCAGTTCCATTCTGTGTCATTTTTTCAAATAAGTTTGACGAATTGCATAAACTACCTACCCTAATAGGACAGAATAACAACAAAAATCAGTTGTTTGACCCATATGCGAGTTAAAAAGTTTGTTGTTTTTTTTAAACAAAGAACCCCCGACTGTTTTATACTCGTATACTGTATTATAAATACTTAGTGCGAATGTTAGGTATTACATTTTTTTAATTTCCTTTATTCTCGAAATGATTTACCTTACTAAACGCAATCTAACCTCCGTTTTTCATTCCAATTTTCCAATTCCCGAGCACATACCTGAAACAAGAAATCGTCAAATGATTATTCAGTTACAGCAGCTTTACAAAAAACTTTCGAAAGCTTTCATTTGATATTGGCGTTAGCTCTAGAATGAGGTTATTGAAAATTTAATTTCCTGTCCGCTTTGTCGAAGTTCTGGAAGTCCAGGATATTATGGAATAGGCTGATGATATCGGGTGAGGTAATCAATGGATGAAAAATATTCTGAGAGCTTTAATATAGTCGTCATAGCAGCTAGATTCAGTTAACGTTTCAAAGTTATGTCAGGTATGTATGTATCATTTTAAGTATGAAAAATGTCGTTGACACCCAGTCCCAAGATTTGGCGTAAAAACTAGTTTTACGAAAGAAACTGCCACCTGACTTTACAATCTTGAGTGGAAACTAGACCTTGTTGTGATTATACCTGTTTCTTCACGCTTTCCTTTACCGAAAAGCCACTGTTAAATATCAAATGATAATACGACTATAGTTAGGTAATAGTAGGAACATTAATAAGCACCTAACTTAATCTAACACGTCAAAAACCAAGGTTATAAAAAGTCAAAATCATTTATTTGTAAACATAGGTATAAGGCTGGTAAAAATAAACTTAAATTAGGTATCACTATGTTTTGCCATTTAAACCAAGGTGTGGTCTTCGTTACTGACCAGGTGTTTCAGATGAAAAGGCAAAATAAAATACCTACGCAATTAATAAACGTGTGTTTTAGCCTTAGGATTCACGTGACGTCAGTTATCTGTGGCAACGCTTGCAGCACGAGATAATACCATCCTTCGCAACCTACACCCACTTCGGCCTATATAGAGAAAAAGCATTTATAATGCAAAAGATTTTTCTTAAATCATGTTTTAACGAACCATTTCATCCATTTAAAGTATCGGAAAGCAACCTGATTAAATTATGAAAAAACGCACAAGAGATACGATGGCTTACGCCCAAATTGCTGGCTTTTACTTAAGGCTGTCTCATGGGGCGCCCAAGTTTGAACGTCTTAAAATTCAGTTTATTCTCCCATTAAGGCATTTGACGAGGTATACATTTTAAATTTTGCCTAAATATTTACTCTGTTTTCTGTAGCTTGCGGCACGAGCGTGTGGCGAGGCGGTTTTAATGTCTGATGACAAGTTGTACTGATTTTTCGTAGTTATGATTTATTTGAGGCGTAAGAGGCATTGGACTTTTATGAGACTTACAATAATAGTTGACTACGAACTAACAATCCAATCCAATAACAAAACGTGTCTATTGAAATGTATTTATTGGGTGTTAAATTCAAGAGTTCGAAGTCAAGAATGTTTTAATATGTCAAGAATAAATTTTACTCCGTCAAATTGGCAAAGAGTCAAAACTTAATTGGGGCCTAAATTATATGTACTATGTGTAGGATGCCGCTCGTCAGGAGATTAAAGAAAAAGACACCATTAAAGAATAGATACATCTATAAATACTACACGAAAATATAAAAACCGAATATATTTAGAATACTAACGATATTATTAAGATTTTATTGACAATATTAAAAAAATACATGTTTGCACCGCAGTCTAATTTCCCCGAGAGATTAGCGGATATTCCTTCAATATTCATACTCTATAAGAGGGGGGAGTGCGGGCAGAGTTAAAACAAGTTCCCACCCAAGATGGATTTATTTAAATTGTTTCGAAGTATGCGAGTGGATTATGAAGTATAAAAAGTTTGTATAAATTGAAGGCTTCCGATTTTTTAATGACGAAGTGATTATGGCTCTTATTCAACACATGTAACTTACAAGTTTTACGTTACTCTTACGTTGAGTATAAAATTCTTAAGCAAACTTTTAGCTAAATATATACGACCGAGGAAGCAAATGGAGTGAAGTGTCACTATTTCAGCTTAGGTAAAAATGTAGAATTGTCGGATGTCCACAAAATCTCAGGTTGAGAAATGCTACCTTAGAAGAGACCTGCCTCTTTAGCATTTCTCAACCTGAAATTTTGTGAATATGGCTCCATAAGGGTTCATATTTTAAAAATGATACCCGCGAGATCTTCAGCTCACAGAAGTACTAGTACAGAAATCACCTCTTAAATCCTCTTGCTTTAATCCGGCAAAAGCAAAAATAAGTGAGAAAGGCTGGTAAAAATAAACTTAAATTAGGTATCACTATGTTTTGCCATTTAAACCAAGGTGTGGTCTTCGTTACTGACCAGGTGTTTCAGATGAAAAGGCAAAATAAAATACCTACGCAATTAATAAACGTGTGTTTTAGCCTTAGGATTCACGTGACGTCAGTTATCTGTGGCAACGCTTGCAGCACGAGATAATACCATCCTTCGCAACCTACACCCACTTCGGCCTATATAGAGAAAAAGCATTTATAATGCAAAAGATTAGGAGAATATGGCTCCATAAGGGTTCATATTTTAAAAATGATACCCGCGAGATCTTCAGCTCACAGAAGTACTAGTACAGAAATCACCTCTTAAATCCTCTTGCTTTAATCCGGCAAAAGCAAAAATAAGTGAGAAAGAAAAAAGATTTTTACCACATTAAAAAATGAAAGATTAGTCAGATTTATTCCGCAAGTAAGGGGAAAACTCACGAGCATTAATATAATTACAATGAATGACGTTTAGAACGCGATTAGCGCAACCCTTTCCGTCTGTCTGTCTGTCACAATTACCGTGCGTATGACGTTGGTAATTCATTACCGACGTGTTTTGTTTTGTAAAAGAATGTTCGTACTCGTAATTAACATGGAGGTTGTTGTGTGCGTGAGCTTTTGAATATCTTGAGATTTCACATTATACATACATATACAGCCTAAAAATATACAAAATTTGCTCGATTCGATCGTATTTTAGAGATGTGTCATAAATGAAAGACGTGCGCTTGCGTTCAAACCATTTCAAGCGCTGTCCGATCTATTAACAATTTTGATAATGATCTTATATCGTAACTCTGTAAAAAACGCTTGCAATTGCGACATTGCCACTAATAAACATAGTAATTGGCACAATAGGTCTCAAAGCGTCGTAATCTGTACTCCCAAAAAAAAGGAGTGTACTTTTCATGCTTCACATAATTTACAGTTTCGCTAATATTCAAGCTAAAGCTCTGAAATAGTGCATAGACAAAATACAGTTTTCTCTTTCAGTGCCTAGATAAAATGTATTCATCTTCGATAAAGTGTTGATTGCATCGATTCATCCTCGCATCTGCGTCTCAGTAACTAGTTTAACTCGTATCGGCGTTGGAGTGCATGTTACCCTTGGGTATTTAAGTTACAAGGAGAATTAGAAATGCGAGAATGAGATCATTTTAATTTTCACTTCACATCTGTGTCCTTATCAACGTATCAAACATTTAATATAGGAATAAAGCCATAGATTTGACGATCATAATGGCAACGCTGGATATAATTATGGCACCTGTTTTTGGATAGGATACTTACATACAAGTAAACACAGCGTTTGGACAAAATTGTTGTTTTAAGATAACGTAAATTAATAATGTAGAGAAACCGTGACACAACAAACATGTAATAACCGTCTCGACAACAAAAAAGTCTTTCGATTAAAAATCGCAATCAAATCGAACCGTTTGGGAGCTATGACGTCACAGTCACAAAGATACATGTTAAACTCATAACACCTCTCGTTTCCGCCTGAGGTTAAAAACTAAAGGCACTCTAACACATATTCGAAGTATTAAATAAATCAAAATTGCCACATGGGCCTAATTTATTTGTTTTAAAAAACAAATTTTAAATGTTCTTCCTGAGGAAGAATAGTAATATTATATGGTAATTACTAATTAGGCTAAAGTACTTGGTAATATTCAAGTTCCCGCTCGCTACGAGTACGTGTTCTTTTGTAAGTTTTGTTACATTTCTCTGCAACTTTTTCGGATGTAATATCTTCTATAGGGTAATGCATAAATAATATAAATTTTATGTCTTGGTGAGAGCTGTTGAGGAGCTGGATGCATGTATAACATTAACCTAAAATAAGTTACTTCAATTTGTACATCTATCTCTGTTTGTCTCTCCAAATAAATAAATAATATTCAGTACACGCCATTGATCCCGATCTCTTACGATTTCTTTCCACGAGCCAGCTTGAAGCTCACGCAGATCAACCTCCACAGCGTCAGCCCAGATTTTAATTAATTAAAAACACTCTTCAATGGATAAACAGCAAATATTTATACGCAAATATGTGTAGCGGTATACGACTCCAGTGTGTGTTTGCTTTGAGAGCTGATCGCTTCTCGACCGATGGGCACTGCAAACAACCGCTTTGGCCTTTTTACATTGTCCAACAGCCTTTATTAAAAAGCAAGCTTATTTGTCTGGTCCGCAAAAAGCATTGCATTAATTAAAAATTGTTCAATTCAATATTTAATCAAATTTCTGTATAAAATTGTCTGAAACATGAAATGCTTTAAATACTGCCAATAAATAAAAATTCGTACAGCACATCTAATAAACGTATTGAATGCATGCATTTAAAAATCTAATTAGCCGTAGAAACGACCCTCAAAAGGAGAATATCTAAACGTACAAATATGAAGTAAATTAGGGCCCAGCACACTCCCTTGGGGGAGACACTTTGCAGATTAGTGTATGGCATTCGCAATTTGAACTTCGCTTTTTCTGTTTAAATTTAATATTCGTACCTGTTGGCTGGGTGCAGGAAACTCCGGGCTTTTTTGAGGCAGAATTTTTACCGGTTTTTATGAGTTTTAATTTGACGAGAATATACGTTATAAGTACATTCACCAGTTACACTTGTTACAGCATATTGTAGTACATAGTAGTAGTAAATACTTTATTTCACAAATCAAGTACAGTTTAAGAGAGGCAGGGCACAGCAAAATGTCATCTTGCTCGAATTTGGAGCAGCCCAACTGGGGAAGTACCTCCGCCTTGCAGAAGACCACAGCCATAATAACATTATCTACTATACAAGTATGTAGTGTTGTGTTCCTGGAGGTGAGCAAGGTTGCCAGAGCTCCCGAGGATGCACTGTGTTGAGGGCGAGGGACCTAAATTTGTCCCTTCTGCTATCAACACAGTGCATCCTCAAATTTTATAAAGGGTCGGCAACGCGTACGTGACCAGTGGCCGCTTACCATCAGGTGGACCGTAAGCTTGTTTGCCACCGGCGTTTCATTTTAGATATTTGTACAAAGGCGAACTATTACTCGTCTGGATTGTTGATAGTGAAGTACCTACTCGTATTCTAGGAGAAAATGCTAACTGAAAGGAAGTAACTAGTCAAATTTTAAATTAAAATTTAGTTTGCCATTTATGTACAAATTATTTATAAAGTCTAATAAGAAGAGAAAGATCATTTTATTTGGACCTGTTCCTAACCCAGTCACTAACCTAACCCAAGTATAACGAACCTAACTAGACGAAAGAGAATGTTGTATGCGGTAGAGCGGAATGTCATGATTGGAGTTGTTCTAGCTGCCAGACGTCGATTCTGTTATACAGTGGACCTTCAGTACGTAAGTATATATTTATTCTATGTTCCAACCCCAACTGATAAATGTCCTATATATATGTATATTGTGTATATATGCATTTCGGCGTGATTGATGAGTCGCGTCGTAAACTTAAACTCCGAATCCAACATTAATGTATCCGCAATCCTCTTTGGGCGTAACGTAATTTACATACCCTATAAAATACATCCAATAAAATTACATCTTAGCAAATAAAACGTCGTATCCCTTTGGATGGTCCTAAGCACACACCGGCCATTTAATTGGGTCCGTATGTTTGTTTGTCTGCTCCCGGGTTATTATCCTTCGGGATATTTGCGAAACCCTTGTAGCCAGGGTTCTTGGTCTATAAATTTAATTTGTATGAAGACCAGATTATTACGATATGGGTCGAGGTGATTCTTTGTAAGGATCTTTACCATTGATATTGATGCTTTTATTAAAATGGTAACAAAGGACGGTCGGAATATCAATATTAGAATATTCAATATTTGACCTGTCATTTGTGGACATATACTTTATTAATTTGGAAAGGTTTTCGTCGAGTAAAATATACGTTATGCGGCAACTTTTATTGCATACTCATTAAGCACAGCTGAATTCTATGTTGATGCAACATTTACATGAATAATTACTTCTCTTCTTTTCTGTCTATTTTCAATTCTTCTATTCTATTTCTCATTACTGTTTTCCTAATTTTAAACTGAAAATTACTGTCAGTCTTATACAGCTGTATGTTTTATGCCTATAGACATTAAGACAAATCAATTTCACGGTTAATTACGTATCGGCATCGCTCGAGGGTGGCAATATCCTGGCCTGAGCAAACAGTCGCGTTCGCACGAAAACACTGGACGAGAGAGGATTAGAAACAGTGAATTCTACACCAGCAGATATATGTATCTTAGAAATTATTTTATTTTTAACTGTACTTACTTCAAGTACAAAAGAAATATAAGTATAAAGTAATGTAAACATAAAAAATACGTAATAAAATTGATATGCATCGTCATAACAGTGTTTTACGTCTATTGCAGACGATTCAAGCATTGCTGTGTACACCTTTTTGGTGACTGTATAGACCAATGCGGGAATGGCATAATTTACCACAGATATTACACTGAAGGTTGACGTCAGAAGCTCTAGTTCTGATTTGTTTTCTGCGCAACCTTTTACCAGCTAATTCGTCAAGCCATATAAATATAAATACCATATAAATAGAACTACAAAAAAAGGGTAACATTATTTCGTAGTATGTCAATGAAGGCATGGTATTTTTAGAAATACTGAAATGCGATGGCCAGTTTGCAGACAAGAGCTCTACAACTCGTAAGTATAAGACGCAAATTGGCAATTTAATAATATTAATGCGTAAATTGGTAAAATTATGATAACTGGCACGATTGCCAACTTTGTGCTAGAAGTCATCGCTACGGTAAACCGCTGCAGATTTCTCGAAACCAATCATATGTGCCTCCCTCAGTGAACAAGCCGACCTATATGTGGCAATCAAATTGTACGAACTCACACCGGACCTGCCTCTTTGAGACTCCTTTGATCTGCCGGGTGAAAACGCACTGCGGTTTATGAGTTGTTTTGTACAATTGTGTCGATATGATTATTCCGCATCAATGAAGATTGATTTACGTTTGTGAGTAAAATATATTAATAAAGAATAATTTAAAAGTAACAAAATTGTTAACTTATGACTCAATCCAATCATCAAGGACTTTTACATTACATTATAACTAAATAAAAATCTGTGTTTTTTATACAAGGACATTGCAAAAAATGTGCATTGTCGACAGCAGTGTCAGTTGCACAATTAAAAAAAAATTACGACCGCGCAAATGGAGATCTCGGATCGTAAATTGAGTTTTTAAGTAATAAAAAAAACCTTTACCAACTTGATTCGTTCGAAACAAATTAAGGCGGGAATTGCGTTGACGGCAGACCAACGCCATATTTTTTTTAATTTTCCTAAACAACTTCGCGAGGCATGCTATTAGATTATACGACCGTCTTCGAATAATTTAATTTGTTTTCTGGGGTCCCGAATTTTTCGCGAAAATGGATAACGATTCTTTAATACAATATGGTAGTACGAGTATAGAGTAAATAACTGGCGATTTGTTTTCACTGAACTATATTATTGTATTCTTGATTAAAATGTCATTCATAGTTCTTTACAGGTTTTCTAACAAACAATGAATATTATATATATTTTTTATTTATCAGTGCCATTCTTCTGACTTTGTTTGGCGGTATTATAATATTAAATGATTTTTTATATTAAAAATGTCTGCTGAAATCGTATGAAGTTTAAACTGTTGCTACTACAGTAAATAAATAAATAAAAATCATACACGGAAAAACACGCTCAAAGAACTGAAGTACAAAGAACAATGACGCAAATCGTTACCGTAGGTAGATTCGATCCTAACAAGATTAACTTTATCCGTCCGTCGAAAAAACTTTTTAATGACGCGAAAGTCCACAGACAAAAGTAACGGTTGAACCTACAGAGCAGTTACAATGGGCCTCCTACAACAGACATTAATAAGAATTTCTTTCCCCCGGAATTCTTTTAATTTTTACCCCAGTTTCTCTCGACTTTATGAAATAAGTTTCTCTAACAAGATTACGTTTTATGACGAAGAAATTGGTGGATAACGAATTTAGAAGTGTATGGTGTCGTCGCTTTGATGAAATTCACTTTTTTGCAGGGAATTGTGTCGGTTGCTCAGGGTAAGCTACTTAGACCCATATTTGTTTTGAGGAAGATATTAAAATTAGGATTTTTGATGAGGGGCTGCGTTATACGTCGTAGCATATTTGACGTATTACTTTGTGTGTTTTATGAACGGCGGGAGTAATATTATGTATTTTTGTAGCTTTATAAGTTACTTCATAAAAACCGCTATACGATATTAATAAAGGTGCCCGGAAGCAGAATATTGTAAAAAAAGATAATATTGCATTTACAAAAACATTATTGCGTAACAAATGGATTTCGATCACGTGTATATTTGACTGAGACTAATTCTTCACCATTCTGTATCCAATAGACAAAGGAGTACCTAGTGTATAGATACATATAACAACTTTATTGTGCTGGAAAACCTTCTCAAGGTTATTAGATTTGACTCGACATAAGTACTTGAACTGATTTCACTACAATTCTATAATAATAAGTTTCCGCAACCCGGCTATGAATCCGTCAACGGCTCAGCAGGATTATCATATACATGAATATTTGATGGGCGCTGATTCAATTAGAGATGTGGCCCGTCGGGAGTTAACGCGGTAATGCAAATCAAGGGTGAACTAGTGAAGTAGAGGTTACGGCTGTCGGCGACGACTGTCAGGCCTCTATTTCACTCAAGTCGTTACCTGCCTGGTCGATAAGTATCGATGATGTCTAGCGATCATCTTTAGTCGACGATAAAGAAGTGTACATCCAATTGTCATTGACAATTATCAAGTTGATGAAATAAGAACCAGAGATTTCATTCTTTAGTTTCTTGTGTATAGTTCTTTCTTTTTACCTTATCAATATGGCGGATGCACTTTTAACCATCATGCCCTTACTAGTAGTATATTCGATCTAAGGTTATATCAATTGATGGAATAAGGCGTTACTTTGCCGCATTCCGTGATAAAATTAGTGAAATGGCAAAATAATACCGATCTAGAGATGATAATAATGATGCTACCCCGGATAAGTAGGTAACTAACAAACTATCTATTGTTATTCTACATATATGGCAGTATAGCAATCTTAAACAGGGATTGGATTTAGAGAACGGTCGTTAAGTTCCAACTACAATACAAATATAAAACTAAACATTGTTCCAGGTATTGTATAAAGTACAAAAACAAGCCTATTCTCTTTAACAATGCTCAAATTATGTCCTGTAAAACGATCCAGTTTAAAAAAGAAACCTTTTTGCCTTCTTCTTAGGAACTTCGGTAATCCTGATGCTCCTTTACTCATTGTTTATTTTAATATTTTTGTACGTATATGTAAAATCGGAACAGTAAACAAATGTTAAAACAAAAGAATACACGAACTTATTTCTACCGAGATAATTCTTGCAGTACCGGCCGTAAATCAGCTGTTTCCGTCTTATTATGTTTATTCATGAAGAAGCTCATCTACCGAAGGGTCTACTCGTGGAGGATTGTTTTAGCCAGTGAATGGAATTACTGTGGTTAGATGTAGGTGGCAGCTGAAATGCCGCGTCATACTGTAGCTATCAAGGCAAGTATACTGCTTAATTCAAGTCTCTATGTTCTTCATTCCTGTTCACAATTCTGTTTGCTATTTATTTATTTACGGGACACCAACAGAGTACAATTAAAATTTTACATTTATATACCTCTATCGCTAGTGAGAAGTAAGAAATTATCTTGGCCATGGCATCAAAATGTAAGCTAACTTAAAATATTTATTTTCGTAAATGTTCTATATTTCTCAACATGATTATTATTACAAAAATAGTTTAATGTAAGAGATAAAACCTTCAATCAATCACTGAAGGACGGGAAGTATCAGAAAATTACAATATTGTGCCAAAAATCAAAGAGTCTTTATTGTATAGAGTAGATTTGCTAGAAGTAATACCTAATAAGGTGTTTTATACAAGGAAAAAACGCATCCACGTTAAGATTTTTCGGGGTGCTAGCAGGGTCATTTGCTACCTTTCCACCCTAAAACCCTGGGTCCTAAGAGTCACGGTCATGGAGATACACCAACATCCCCAAAAATTTTGGGCGGTCCAAGTACCGAACATCCGGTATAGTTTATTTAATCCTATAGGCATTTTAGTTGCCAGATTCGTTAGATCACTGTGCCGACTCCCGTCCTGAGTGCTGAAAAATAACGAAAAGTGCTTGCGCTCAAAGAAGGAATTGATTCGCTCGATTTAGACACATCTAGGCCAGTATCTCGTTTAAAGCAAAGAAAGTGGAGGCTTTTTGAAGAATCACTCAAAAGACTTTGTGGCTACGAGATTTCACTTAACCTACTTACAGAGCACAGAGCTCGAGTCGGTCGTTGTAGTGAAAAATGCGCGTTTTGAATCCGGTGAGGAACGGTTATGCAAAGTGTTATTATTATTTTTTTGAGAAGGCGCAGCGGATGCGAGAGTGAGAAGAATTGTGGCGTGAGTTGGGTTCAAGTTTGAGCGATCACAGCAAGAATTTAATAGATCACACTTTACCATCTTGAAACTAATAGTAATGATACTCAACATATGTAGGTTTTTTATTGTGCCCTTTTTGTAATGACGAAGTTAAAACGAGGACTTTTAGATGGTCTCCAAGATAAAAAAGAGTTTGTACCGGTACATTTTTATGTTATATAATGAATTAGTTTAAGTTTTAAGTCAAACATCAACGAAAATTAAACAACGCGTAATAGAAAGCATTGAAACAGCGACATCTATTGAGATTTTTTCGAATTATATATCTTTAACTAGGCAATAGTCGCATAATTTGTTTCCAATAGGTTCTAGTAAACTTTTCATTATTCATGATCCACCAGCCATACAAAATTCCGCTAGTAATCGGCTGAGCCTTATCCGGAAGTGCGTCGGCATTACGGGCCCCAGCGGAAATGGGTCAGGCCAGGATTTGGCGGCACAGCCTGATTTAAATATAAGAGATGGAAGGATGCCGAGTGATTCGCTGGATGCGAGTTCAATGGCCTATTCAGATCATCCTGTATATATGTTTTTTCCTGAGTATTGTCGTTTAAGGGCGGGTTGCACAGGGAACCATTATAGTTCTACGTTAAATATGGCGCCATAAACTGTCGTCTTTTATTTAATTTAATTGTTATGTTGTTTGTGACTTTAGTGTTTTTTGTCTTTCGTGGCTTCTCGTGGTCCCAAAGGAAGACCAGCGCTAGCCAATGGCTAGCACTATGCTGATTTGGGGCCATTTCGTGGCTATTTTCTGTATTTTGGTGTTATGTTAATTTCTACTGTGTCTGTGCCACGAATAAATGTTTTTTCTTTCTTTTTCTTCCTATAGAAAAATGGTAAGATTCTCATATTTTAACAAACACAGCTTACTAATAATTTTATGTAGGAAGCCGAATCTTTAGGCACCTGAGGGCCTACTCCGAACTTCGAAATACGGACTTCGTATCGTGCCGTTCCTTTCACTCTCGTGTTATACACTATATGAATGAAAGGGACGGCACGATACGAAGTTCGGATTTCGAAGTCCGGAGTAGAGCCTCTGGCCTTGAATCTGGAGAACGCGGATGCGAACCTTGGTTAGTACCACTGGGTTCTTCAAAAACTTATGTATGAAATATCATTTTATATTTGACCGCTTTGAGTGGTCACTAACTGAGCGTTCCCGTGCCTTGTAAGGCACGTTAAGCCGTTGATTCCGGCTGGTGTCTATGACAGCAGTCGTTAAGCCAAGTTGGAGGCCTTCGGGTGGCTAGAGAACTAACGGTCAAGTTGCCCACTCACTTAACAAAGGGGGGGTCGAAGTTGCACCACGTCCGTAGGGAGTACCCACCGCTACCCTACACGTGACCCCTGGGTGCTGCTTAAAGTGCAACAAAGACTGGCAAACGTAATGTCTTCTCGAAGATCTCACGGTTCGAAATAATTGCCGAACGATAAATAATAATATTTGACAGTGGCTTTTTCATGAAGGAAAACATCTTTACGAAACCGGTGTAATTCCAACAAGGTCTAGTTTTCTCTCTGAGTTGGAAGGTAAGATGGCAGTCGCTTCCGTAAAATTAGTTCTTACGCCAAGTCTTCGGATTAGGGCCTGGACACATGTCGCCGGTACGGTGCCGTCTACGGTGTCACGGCGCGGCGTCGTCAAACGGCGTCGTGCCGAAACACGGTGCCGCGTACGGTGCCGTACACGGCGCCGCGAACGGCGTCGTACCACGGCGCGGTACCGTGTACGGCGCCGTGCACGGTGCATCGCTTGGTAGTTTAACTAGTTTTCTGAATACGTATTGCTTTTGTATACGACTCGCTATCTTGGATAACAGTTCTTCAAAAGTTGATATGGACATTCTAAAATACTCGTAAAATTTGTCATCCCCACATATTTTGAGTGCTTCATATTTTCTCTTAAAATGACCTCCATCATGGTTCATTAAAGACATGTATGGATTCACCCAATATTTTCGTTTCTGTTTTTTCTTCATTCGTCGTCTTAGCAGTAGGAGCAGGAGAATACGTTTTTCTTGGTCCATGTCAAGGCAAAAACTGTATACTTGTATATATTTAAAACGGCCGTTTGACGGCGCCGCGCCGTGACACCGTAGACGGCACCGTACCGACGACATGTGTCCAGGCCCTTAGGTATTAAAGTGGACCCCGGGACCCCGGGAAAACCGGGACAATTTTACATGCACACATTCACACACACACATTCTCTCTCACACACACACGCATAGAGGCATCACTAGTTCACGGCATATGTAAGCTTAGTTTTTAATTAGTTTAAACAACTATTCCTAATGAGTGTGATATAGTCAAAATTTCCTTTGTATCGCAATACAATTCCTTGTGTCACCACTCTTCTAATACTTACTATTTTTCGCATTGCTGTTACGCTGTCCAAACCACGTTAGTTACGACCCTGTTTTTTATGAACTCAGACTCACCATTACACCTAGTTTAGGGGTCATAAGTCTCGATATATTACTTAAAGATTTGTTTAAACGGGTCTAACGCGATATTTATGTATTTACCTTTGTTACCGACGTTTCGACATGGGTTGCACCGGTCTTGGTCACGGTTAAACTCAGGTCTAGTATATATTACTTTTTGTACTATCCAGTTCTAGTATATAGCACTTGTGTAGCAATTTTGTGTATAATAAACATTTTAATTATTTATTTATTATTACATCTACTTCAATAAAATTTAAATAAGATATAATCAAAACACCGCTACGAAATCCCATTTACAATATCACAATATGCGCGCCCAAAATTAACAATTAATGAAACAATCATGAAATATAATTAATAACGCACTCATTGTATCTTACCCTTTCAACAAATGAATATTCAAATATTCGTCGAATTGTTCTGAATATTGTTTTCCGTTGGCGAAAACAGGCGAAATCTTAATGTTTCCGAGTATTGTTTTGTGGGAGTATTGTTATTGAATAATAAGGAAAGGAAAATTGTGGTTTAATTTGAATAGAGGAGAAAGTAATACTTGGGGCATAATGAATTTATTTATTCGTAGTACTTAATTTTTCCTTTGGGTTAGAAGGTCAACACTCGCTTTTACTTTTATACCACGTCGGTGGCAAACAAGCATGCGGCCCTGATGGTAACCGGTAAAAATAGTGTGCTTTTCAGTGTTTAAGGCAAGGCCATTCCATTGCAAATGACCCCCTCTAACACGCGTGAGTTTGCAATGAACCATCCCACTCTCTACGGAAGCTCTGCACGTAATTTCGTAGATATTTAGTTAATTTTAATAGATTTTTGGAACACTGGATTCTTCATAAGTAAAATATATATCCGGTTATTTTGTCAGAACAATAAAAAGCTATCATTTTTGTGTTGTTTTAAAAAATATATATCACTGTCGTTGATAATTTATGAAATCTGCAGGATAAAAGTTTAATTTTACGATGAAAATCCTGAATATGATTTTTTGACAGAGTTCCCAAGGCATTTAACAATATTTTGTTCGGTTATTTTGTTTCTTTTTCAGTCCACAGTAATTTTTGTGTACAGTAAATTTACATTACTTCTTCACACTGGAAGCTCAAACTTCAGTATTTTCCTCAGATCTCTGAATGGGCCTTGCTTTAACAATTGCTTACGTCACATCCTAGGAATAAGTGCCGGAAGCAGACCCCGGAATCCTCAATATAACCGGAATAAGTTACTGCAAAAAAAAAATTTTTGGTGCTAGTTTTTATGGCTCCACAGTTATCAGCTATCTGTTGAGCTAGTTCCAACGAGCCCAAACATAACGAGTTTATTAAAAGGGGTGAGTGGTCAAACCCGATAAATAACACAACACAACACAACACAACTTTTTTGTTTATTTTTATATTCTATATTAATTCTTGTTTTTGTCTCGAATAAATATTTCTTATTACTTATTTCTTATAAATCGAGATAATTGAGTTTTATTTTCAATAAACCTTTTAGATGACTTATCGGGTTTGACCACTCACCCCTGTAGCTTTGAGTGGTCAAACCCGATAAATCGAGATAATTGTTTTTTGAAATAAGAACTCAACATCCATTACGCAGAGTTCTATTTTCAATAAACCTTTTAGATGACTTATCGGGTTTGACCACTCACCCCTGTAGCTTTGAGTGGTCAAACCCGATAAATCGAGATAATTGTTTTTTGAAATAAGAACTCAACATCCATTACGCAGAGTTCCATTTTCAATAAACCTTTTAGATGACTTATCGGGTTTGACCACTCACCCCTGTAGCTTAGGAGTTGATACGGCCAACTTCTGTCTCCATCATCAGATCAGTGCTACCATAATATTCCATTGCCACCGAACTTACATGAGTATGCCATATTTCTTCTGTAACACATTTCAAGCAAAAATAAATCGTAGCAAAACTCACAAATCTGTCACTACTCTTCGAAATCTCGTATCTCAGTACTGAAACGATGCTGATATACGAGCTTTAAGTAGGTATTTGTTACTTAGTGACTTGCTTGTAACCCGACGATATGTACCTATTTGTTTTTGTATTTTCATGTAAATGAAAATAGAAATAGAAAAACATTTATTCTTGACACAATGACATACATAGTAACAATAAGAAAAACAACAAAATATGCCATGAAACGACCCCAACTCAGCATGTAGCTGGCATTGGTAACCAGCGTTGGCATTCCGTTGAAACACTTGGAACCGTTGGAATGGTTGAAAAAAAGGATTGCATGGGGACTACAGTATGGGGTTCTTCAAGAAAGGAGTGTATACATTTCTAAAGGGTCGGCAACGCGCATGTGACACCCTAGGAGTTGGAAGCGTCCATAGGTTACGGTGACCGCTTACCATCAGGCGGGGCGTATGCTTGTTTGCCACCCACGTGGTATTAAATAAAAAATACGACCAAAAATTAAAAGCTTCTAAAAATGCTAGGAAAATGATGCCATTAAATTATTTTATAGTTTTTTTTTCTGGGCACAGCCTTATTGGCTAAAGGTTGTCTGGAAGAGATCGCTCTTTAGCGATAAGACCGCCTGTTGTTCTGCCTCTGTCTCCCTGTATCTTTGTTTTTTTTTATGTGCTATTTTATTATGTGAGGTGTGCAATAAAGAGTATTTGTATTGTATTGTCAAGGCTCAAATATTTTTGAAATCCATGTCTATTTACATACTTTCTATGTGGCGGCGGCTATACGTACATATAATTTGTAGGGCAGTCTTATGATAAAATACAAGCAAACAATTTTTTTTAGGTTGGTTCACATTCTCGACTTCTCGGCTCGGCCGTATCATTAAACCGCCATTCGGTGCACAAATCAATCGCGATCAAATCCTCGAGGCAATCAAAGGAATGGGCTGAGACGAGAGCCCTCTTGGTCCTTTTTGTCTCTTCCTTTTGCTTCTAGGGTTCCCTAGTACAAATTTAAAAACTTTCAAGAATTTGGTTCTTTAAAAAAGCAATGCCGAAATCTTTACCCTACTTATGGAAGCTATAAGACATCGTAATATACTTTGGTGTAGTAAGGAAGGGCTTATCTTCCATACTTTTTAACAGATAAAAAATAGCATCATATGTTATAGGCTTGAATAAGGCTTGACTGCTCATACTAATATTATAAATGTCAGTCTGTTTCACGCTTAAACCGCCGGATTTAGGTTAAATTTGGCATGGAGGTACCTTGAGACCCCGCGCAAAGTCACAGGCCGAAACTATATATCCATACTGATCGTTAACGAGTAACGCTGATTATTTAAGTCTTTCCTATTGAGAGCTAGAACTCTTAAAACCCTTAACAATTAAAAAACGAGATTTCTAAGGGCACTTGGCGTGTATTGGAACTACACTGTGCCTTTACCATGAGTTTGCATGACCGTACTCGCTAGCGACTGCGTAAACGATTTAATATGCTGATTCTTAGTTCTATTACGTAACCGCCAGAAGCGCTGTGCTTTTGTCCATACAAATTTTTACGCAGTCGCTAGTACGGTCATGTAAACTCATGGTAAAGGCACTGCTCGCTGCTGCGATAAAGCCTCGCACGTTTTCTCATTTAATTATATCGCCGCAAAACTTCCTACGGAACCTCCAAACTGGCTGTCAACTCTGCACAGTTCTATTCGAAACTGCGGCGACAATTTACGATAAGACCCGAACGCGCCCGAACTCACCCGAGTCCTAATACCGCCTCTCATTACTGGATGCATTCACTTAGTCCTTTTTGCCCCAATTCACTCTTATTTACGATTCTTTTGTGCCTAGTTACGAGAGTATGGCCGATGATGTTTTGAAAGAATTTATTTGGGTATTGGATGTGAATAAATTGTGGGACGAATGTTTGTTACGAGTTTTATGAGGCAGTGACAGTTTAATTAATTCTGTTTTTATCTGTATTCGTGATTCTGTATAAGAATGTTGTATTCATGCAAATTATAGTGCTACGTGTCACTGTGTCAGTATAGTATTGAAAACAATTATAAAAACAAAACAACGAACTAAATACGTACCTGGGTCATTCTACTTTTTCATGACCAGTTTTCTATTACACAAAAAAATCTATGATATGTATTGAATTAGTGTACAAAAATAGGATTTTGAAATAGTACCTGAACCTAATAAAAGGAATTTATAGATAAAAATACTTAAATATTAACATATTGTTGTAAAAGGTGGGTAACACAGTAGTTAAACCCATTTTTTGATACAAATGGTGAGACAACCGAGGACCTCTGAGTTACTCGATTTATGTATATTAGCTGTGGTTTGTTAATTACCAAAACTATTGGAAGTGATACTGCAGTTAAACCTCTTTCTAAAAAACAATACAAAAGTATGAAGTGAGGTCCAAGTATTCCAAAATCGGCATTAAAAAAAAAGTGTATGTAAATTTATGTACTTGAAAAAGTAGAATGGCCCACCTATTGTTCAGGATAAAATTACTTTTTCTGTGTTAAAGTTAGAACCAACTCAAATCAATCTCGGTGTTTCCGAAATGTTTTATTATATAGCACATATGATGCTAAGAGTTAAACAATAAAATTCAAAGCAATTTAATAAACTAAGATTCAAAAGTCAGATATACACGAAACCAGTCGTAAATGTCTAAATTTACTACACCAGTAATTTATACCCAGCCATAAATCATACCCAAAATTAAAATATGCGCGTTTTATTGACAAAACAGCTGTATCCTTTAATACCCCGCTTTACACACGGTGCAATAACGCACCAGTCCATAAACTTTACACTCATGAACATCCAGCAGATAAATTCCTAAATTAAATTAACATGTCACCAAATCAATCTTAACCTCAACTAGGTACAAATAAGATTCGGAGTCCTTTGAAAGCGCGAGTGTGAATTTCGGGCGTGCCTTAAAATAATGCCGGGTATACACTGAGGTCGTTGAGCTAGGAAGTAGGTCAGATAGTGGCGACATTTTCTGGGCCGTGGATTTTTTCCTTACAAATGAGTAATGCCTTCGTTGCTGGCTCCGTTGGCCTAATTGGCAGTTTGGATAATTGGTACAGGAAATGGGAGCGAATGTAACATTTGGTGGATTGGGAGCTTTGCTGTTAGAACGCTTAGGGTATTTTATTAATTCGTCTTAAATGTATTTTAATTTAAGTATTAAGTATATCTGTGTCTTTCTCAGCCTTTGTTTGTTAGTTCTGATATTAATGCAATTTTATTTAAGAATGTAAAATTGTGATTTATAATATTCTCTAATTATCGATTTTTAAGGTTCCGTAGTAAACAAGGAACCACCAAGGTTCCACCATGTCCGTCCGTCCGCGGCTTAGCTCAGTAACCGTTAGTACCAGAAACTGTAATTTTTGATGAAATGATGCCTACAAAACTGTAGAATAGTCTTGAAATATATTTTTTAGAGTACCTCTCCTACACGTAACTACAACTTTTTTTCTGCCAAATCCGATGTGGGGCATCAATATAGTTCAAAAATATTACGGGGTTTCTAAAACTATATTTTGATTTGCGTGATATTAAGGTTTTAAAAGGAGCGCTCATGGCCCAGCGGCGCCCGCGTACCGCGTGCGGTATGCGAGGTTGAGCAACGTCGGCCTAGGTCAGTTATTGGACGGGTGACCGCTTTGAGATTAAATGAGCGCTCCCGTGCTTTGGAAGGCATGTTAAGCCGTTGATCCCGGCTGCATCAATACCAAAGGCGGTGTCCACAAAACTCGATTTCGACCGACTTGCGTAGGCAAAACTTTTTTATTTATTTATATATACAAATTGGCCATCGCACACAACATACATGTGTACTCGTATTGCTGAAACTCGCTCAGCTGTATGTCATTAAGGCAAGTCGGTATAATTATGTATTTAAAAAATAAAGTAATGCCTATGCAAGTCGGTGGAAATCGAGTTCTGTGGACAACCTCCTCCGGTACTTTACGGGTGGGTTGCACCAAACCGTCTGTAATCGTAAGCGGTGTTCGTTAAAATCTGACTGTATGGTAAGTTTGACAAGTTTCTATGGGATGACAGCTGCCGGCGCCATATTTGTCGATGACCGGCCTGTGATCGTATGTTGGTGCAACTGACCCTACATCTCAAAACATTTTTGTAGTATAAACATCATCATCATCGTCATCATTTCAGCCGAAAGATGTCACTGAACATAGGCCTCCCCCAAGGCTCGCCAATTAGACCGGTCCTGTGCCGTTCGTTTCCACCGGATTCCCGCGATCTTCACCAGGTCATCACTCCACCTCGTCGGAGGCCTACCGACAGCTCGTCTTCCGGTATAAACATATACAAGACTAATCTCAACGTAGCATGATATGTAGCACAAACAGAGAACGGCAGACAACGCTAAAGTTCGGCAACACGAACTTCGAGGAGATTAAATGAATGCCTGGGATAAGCAAATTGGAGGGAAAATACAATAGACAATATGCATTGTTTTCATGATGCCATTCGAACCAGTTTTTAAGTGGAACAAATGTGTATATGGAACAAGTACAATTAGAAAAACACAAAAGAAAAGAATGGATTTCAAAGTACATCCAAAAATTCGAGCGCTCGCTCGAAACGCCCTCAAAAATCCCATACTAATTGAGCATAGTATGTGACGTCATATACTATGCGCCCGTACTACCATTGTATGGAAAATGAGTAATTTACTGTTTTGGTCGTGAAATATTGCGTTTAGGTACATTGTTATCGTACAATTTTATGTTTATTAAAATATAATAATCCTGGTGGTGGTTTTTAATTTACTTTTAGTCAATAAAAAAAATTACATCACTTTTCAAAACTTTCAAGTGTCATAAACCTATTTAAGATTTTGAGCATATTTATTAATTTACTGTTTTTGTCATAATTTGATGGTTTACTATTCATATATGGACATCTTATTATTATTCATTCCGCATACATATTCTCTATCACACTAGAGAATATTTTCCTTCATTGTATTCCTACTGTTTTAAATGCCTAGTGCAAATAATTTTTAGTTGGCCGAGTCTTTAAACGACAATTTAGGTGTATTTGCTATAACCTTGTAAAGCATAATGTGCTCTCGGTAACCATAGAATTTAGATATTTCATGACAAGTTGCATATGTGTTTTGTTTACTTCAACTTAGGAACAATAGTAGATGGTATGACAGGGGTCAAAAATGAGCCATATTACCACGAGATAGTTCGAGAGGCTAATTAATATGGCTTTTATACCAGAGTTATACACTCTTCTCACTTCGATTGCGAGAAAATAAATGAACAAATGTTTATAATTTCACTGACTAACTTATACTTTTGGTGGGTCTTACAAGGAATGGTAGCAAAAAATGTAAGCGAAGTATTGGTTTCTATTAAACACCAAAATAATACTTGTCGAGACACATATATACGAAAACAAATCATTTTTGTTTCCTACTACCAGGCAGTATATATCTAGAAAACGACGATAAAGTTAAATCAAAAGAAAGTTTGTAGACCATATCTTTTACAAACTGAAACTAAATCACAAAATCCAAGCCACAGAACAACCTATAACTGACCGCACGAGTTAAGTATTAAAACTTTAGTACCACAAAAGCACTTAAGGCCTTCTTCTTTTAAAGCCCAACCTCAAAAGGCAGTGAAGTTGAAATGACGATTCGTAGATAAACTTCGAACACTGAAAGGCTATTTCCGCGGAGGAGCGCTATTCATAAAACTCCAGCCGTGTTCTATAGAAAGACTACCATAGCCTAACCCTTCAAGTACTACCAACGTAGAGCTCAGATTGTACTGGACGCGAGCCCACAACGGTTGTATTGGTAAGTGAATTGAAATGAAAGGCGAGGAAAATATCACCACCGTTATTTGAGACCGTTTGAAATGGTAGAAAGTGCTCTGAAGCGAATCTCGTGATTTTAAGCTGTGAAGATTTAATGTTAGATTGGTTAGGTGTCTGCTATTTTGCTGTATAAGCTTGAAGCTATGTGTTGCATTATCTTTGAATCGACTTTGATTAAGCCGTCGTCTCCCGGCGAAAAAAATAAACAATAGCATTCGTTTGTTATGATCCCTGGGATCCCAGGGACCGGTAGACGACGAGAGAGAGAGGTCAGGATCAAACTAAGTTAAACTGACAGTATGACAGACTGATTAAATTTTTGTACCATAGCCTTTATTTGATTTCGTTGTGAGACGAAAGTTACCCATATATTGTATGTAAATTTCTCGTGTCACAACGGAATGAATTTAATACCTTAACTATGGTACAAAAATTTGGTTCTCGCCTATATTTCTGATACCCTTTCTATGCGATGTTTCGCTCGTTTTTATACCAATACAAAAATATTAAAATATATAGTCGTTTTAAAAACAGTAAACAAGTAAATTGGGTTCCAAATGAATATCAGAAGTTATAATTTATAATAAAGCTGCAAGACGACTCTTCATTCTTAAAAGAGAAACATGAGTATGAGTATATACATTACGAGTTCATAATTGTAACTAGCGAAGTTAAACGATTACTGTCATAAACTACTTTAGGCTTGTCGCTGTTACACCCTTAAATATAATAACATTAAGGGCAAAAATAAAAAAGTGCTGTGCCAAGCGCAAATGGAACCGCTCCTAAGCTATAATTCGAAATTAATAATTTCCGTTAGCAGGCGTTACTGCTTGAAAAAAAATTAAAAGTGAAAACAAAATCCCATCGCAAAGATTAAGCGGCCCAAAGATTACGAGATCCAAATCGCAGGCTCCATTGCAGAAGTTGAGACAAATTTATGTGCATATCGAACCGCTATTAAAGAACTTGGCGGCGGTCCGATTGAATTTTATCCGTCGGTATTGTTCGCATGCCTTTTTCCTCGACAACTCGATAATAGACGATGCTTGGTGTGGATTTCGTGTCTTTATGAATTTGGCTGTGAGACTGTGCATTTATTTATCCGCTGTAACTTATGCGAAACACGAAATACTACAATACAATACAATACAAGTACTCTTTATTGCACACCTCAATCAAAGGATACAGTACAGTACAAAAAACACAATGAGAAGAGGCAAATAACAGGCGGTCTTATCGCTAAAGAGCGATTTCTTCCAGACAACCTTAGGGTAGCGGAAATCTAAACAGAACGATTCATAGCAGATGCAGAGTTAATACAACTATCTACGAAGAAATACTACTATCTACGAAGGATATATTCCGGAATGCACTGTGCCAACAAAGTATAATGAAGTCTACAAAATTCTATACTTTTTGTTTATTTTATCGTATGGCAATCTTGTTGCCAGTTTTTCTTGCACCATTTAGCACCACCCAAGGGTAACGGCAGGTACTCCCTACGGGCGTCAAGGCTTGTCAAGTGAGTGGGCAACTTGACTGTTAGAAGTTCTCAAGCCGCCCGGAGGCCTCTAACTCGGCTTAACGACTGCTATCATAGACAGCAGCCGGGGTCACTGGCCTAGCGTGCCTTCCACGGTACAGGAGCGTTCAGTTAGTAACCACTCAAAGCGGTTATTCAAGAACTGACCCTGAGTGGCTACCGCGAACCGAAAATGAACGAATTTCGAATATCTCCCTCTCTGTCGCACTTGCTAATTTGTGCGGCAGAGAGAGAGATATTCGAAATTCGTTCGTTTTCGGTTCGCGGTAGCCCTTCTGGCTCATATCGCTTAACCTCGCATACCGTACGCGGCAGCGGGCTACGAGCTACGACCTATGGGCCACGAGTGCTCCAATTATATATTTGGTACAAGTAATGCACCGAAATGGTTTGCTCAGACAATAAGGCTGATTTTCCGGGCAATATATAATATTCAACTTTATTATGGTGATTTTGTTACCAAACAACCCTTCCATTGCTAATTTTTAATCGGGCCATTCAAACCCGAATGCTCTTATTGGTAACACACGCTATTTCCGGCCCAGTCCGTCCCTCACGCGCGTCCGCTTCCGGAAGACAATGTCCGGCCTGCCTACGTCCGATCACCGATTTCCGGTCTATTTCAAACCGTCGCGCCAACCGGCCGTCTCCAAATCCAAGTTTGAATTTCGAATCGAACCGTTTGAATTATGATATGACGTTTTGAAATTTACTTGATTTTTTTTTTTGCTAGTTAGTCCGGAATAAACGTTCGTTTACTAAGGACGTGTCTTATAATTTCACACCTCGTAGACAGCAACCTTAATACAATCCCCACATGGCGACCCTGCCAGGATATTCGTATGTTTGATTATGTAGATCAAGAGCGGTTTTGAGAAAAACTCCTAGCATAAGATGGCTGGAAAGTTCAATTTTCATAAGTAGATAGTCGGGTTGAAAGTCGCTTTTCCGACTAGGGTGGAAAGTACTTTCTTTCTCTTTCGTAAGTTCTTTATAGGCCGCGGCCCCACGCACGAGCCGCGGGGCGCGCCGGCGTCGGCTGCTGGTTGCTTGCAGCGCATGTTTTTATTACTGAATCCACTTTAATTTCTCATTCATTTTCCTCATAGTTGAAATGAAAAGTTAAGTGTTTAACTCGGGTGAAAACACCCATTTCACCTTTGAACTATTGCCGCTCTCACATTCTGAATTACTATTGACTAACAGATATCCTAAACCATTGGAACTGCAACTAAAGCTAAGACTGTCGTGCCTAATGCTAATTCCATTGTCTAGAACCAGAATACTCTAAACTCTACCAAAGACATTCCACCACAGAGTATTGTAACGCAAAAGGTAGTAAGCGACAAGTATTTCCTATGCAGATACTACACTCGGTAAGCAAGGCGCTACGAGATTTGGGAAACTTCGAGTAGATTTCAAGTTACGTTTGGAATTAGAGATTGCGGTAACCAAGTTGTATTAAATGAAACTAGATTGTACTTGTGGCTATCGCTTTCTCGCTCAGACAAGCCTATGTAATTGAGATGGCGTGATATAATTGGAACTTTATTTTGTGTATGGGGTTCTTCAAGAAAGGAGTCTATAAATTTTTGAAGGGTCGGCAACTCGCATGTAAGAGTTGCAAGCGTCCTTAGGCTACGGTGACCGCTTACCATCAGGCGGGCCATACTCTTGTTTGCCATCGACGTGGTAGAAAAAAATCTCTTGGGAACGGATAACTTGTTTAGTTTAGTTGATAACGGCCGTTTCCGGTTCGAACCCCGGGAGGGTAAATGTGTTCAAGAGCATTGAAAACGGGTAAAAATTGTGTAATTGTTACTATGTTTATATGTGACATGAGCACTAGTAATTCCTGAGTTTCAAACGTTTTTATATTAATCTATAGTCCGACCTTACGATATAATTATACTAAAAAGGTATTAAAAAACATTTCAATTTAAATTAACATTTTAATTGTATCGATAAAATTTAATAACTTTCGCTAAAGAAATAAAAACCAAAGTCTAGTGATTAAAACACAGTAAAATTTAAATTAGGAATGCTGAGCTCGTAGAGCATTTAACAGCTGTTTTACAGCTCTAGTGGATGGCGTCCCTGTCATTCTTTAAATAAGTGAGCGAGAGGCGCTAGCGCTTAAACTCAGAACAATTTCACACAGAATAGATATATGCAGAAAATGAATTTCTTCTATTAAATAGCAGATTTTCTTCTTCTAAATTCCTGCTTCCCATCATCATCAGGGATTATTAGTTCAATCGGTCTATAAAAACCCTGCAATGTGGTTTTCATGCGATTCTTGCACATAAAAATAATAAATATTCTTTATTGCATCACCAAATGAGGGAATTCTTATAAAAAAAGAAAAACATTTAAAACGTGCAACGTTTAACCGAAATATTTGATTATAAGGCAAGCATAGGAAAGTTTCAAATATTAATGAATGAATGAAAATATTTATTTTAGACTCAGGTTCATATTGGTTAGTAACATTCTTAACTTAATCTAGTGTTAATAATACTAGTGGCTCTATGTAGACCTCGTGAATGAGTTATTTTATAATTTCCAAAATCTGACATTATAAAAAAGATCAATTATGAATATCGGACTTGCTAACAAAATTTCACGAGAATCGGTTGAGAATTGCGGCCTGTAGACGAGAACAAACGGAAATCCGGACATACGAAAGCATTTTTGTCGAAGCTGAAGCAGAGACCTTCGTTTCACTCGATCAAAAAACATTAAATATAAGTCATTAAAATCATTAAATGCATCTATATTTTATATTTACACATAATTTTTATCAGCAATTTCGTCCGTGTAAAATTCATAATCTGAATCACACTCAAACCGTATTGACGATAAGTCATTCTTCCAAATATCCAATGAATACACCCTAAAACCACAATGCAAGTGGGCCCGCTGCCGATAACTATGTTGTGTAATTAGAGTTGCAACTTGCGCTATAAAATACTTTCTTCATCAAGTTAATGGGCCGTCTTGATGCGAGCGTTACTGGCTGTTTTTACGCACAGTCATCCCCGGTGGTATTCACAACGTTTACCGCAACTAGCCTCAAGGCAAACCAACATAAATTTGACGAATCGTGTGTAGTTGTTACGGATACCGGGATTAAGATTTAATGGACGTGTGGTGGTTCGAGGCGGAAGTGATTGAGAATGGCGTAACCGGCTTTTGTTTTTGGGTGTTGGTTCTCAAACGATGAACGATGAGATGGAATTTAGAATGTTTTGGACGGTAAGATAATGTTTATGGGAATTGTGGGGAATAAAGACATTGCTTTTAACTGCGAAATTTAAAGAGGGTTAAAATTGTTATAGGGTATTAGCACAAGTCAGACAATGTATTTTTAGGGTTTTTGGACCTACCTCATCGAGTGGGTTATCGTTGTTTATTGCTCGTTAAGTACACACACTGTTTGGTTTAAAGAATATTGGAAACAAAGGAATGAGAAGCTCAGCATATTTTTTATAAAAATTTCGCCGAATGCGGCCGACTAACGTCTTCTTTACACTTTTGCGGTCGCCGCATGCTGCATGCGGCATTCGCCGCATGCAACGACGAAGTGTAATTGCCGCTTAACCGTAAGTTTTCACCACTCACCCTTAATTAGCATTGGTCCTTCGAGATTAGACTAATGTCATCGTTTCACAGCCACGAATCAGTAACCAATCTCAAACCGACGCTTGAATCAGGAGCGGTGTAATATGAGAAGCTTGAAAGCATTCAGTCAGTGAGCCATGTAACCAATAGCCTCTCGACCAGCTATTATTCTCAGGCCAAGCTAACAGGTACCATTTTCTTTCAGTAGTGAGTAAAGCACGACTTTGATCCCTCATTCGAGGGCAACAATGACGCTTTTCAGAATAGCAGGTTTGAAAAGGATATTTTCTCAATTTCTTAATGGTATAACGATTAGAGATGGGGCGACTATGGATTTTGCTGATTAGCCGTCTAATCGGTGCTGAGGTCTAGTCACTGAGCCGGATAGTCGGCTTTCCCTACTAGTCAGCGGTTAATCGGTACATACCTAGTAATTTTTTTTTTAATAGGCCTGCCGTCAAAATAAAATGTTCCTATTCTTAAGATGATCATTTGTTGTATTTAAGAACAATACTTAAATAAGAATATGAAACTTGATATAAATAATGGTAGTTTTATTATTAACTAGCGACCCGCCCCGACTTCGCACGGGTGCACTATTTAATGGATGTTATTATACATATAAACCTTCCTCTTCAATCACTCTATCTATTAAAAAAAACCGCATCAAAATCCGTTGCGTAGTTTTAAAGATTTAAGTATACATAGGGATATAGGGACAGAGAAAGCGACTTTGTTTTATACTATGTAGTGATTTGCAGTAAATCATTGAGTGCCGAATAGTCGGTCTCTTTTGCCGACTCGTCGCCGACTATACCTAAATGTGGCCGGATAGTTGGTACATCTCTGATAACAGTTCAATATCTCACTCTTTATCGGCCATTAATGATGCTGATTATTTGTTAATTAAAAAAACTTTGTCCTTCAAGTGGTTGTAAATTGACGTTGGTCGCGTACCGGCGTAACTTCTGTTTTCAGCCTTACAGTTTCTAAACCTTAAGGGCTATTTTTTGTTGCAACAATACACATTGCAGTTCAGAATGTTAATACTAAGTATCTTTCCAACATATCTCAAAGCAACACACTAACATGACGGACACGATAATAACACGCGTTCCAGCCAAAACTGAATTAATTTGTAATTGCGGCCGAACTCAAATGTCACTCGCGGGACGTCTAATGTTGCCATAATTATTGCCTACGATGGCTGCAGGTAATGTAGTGTTTTAGGTGGAAATATTTTGGTTAAACGTGCACTCGATTAGACTTACGTTTTGCATTTTAGTTCAGTTTCATATCGACGTTTAGATAATGAACTGACGTATCAGATTGAAAATCACTACATAGTATCACTATCACTACGTAGTATAAAACAAAGTCGCTTTCTCTGTCCTTATATCCCTATGTATGCTTAAATCTTTAAAACTACGCAACGGATTTTGAATTTTGATGCGGTTTTTTTTAATTGATAGAGTGATTGAAGAGGAAGGATTATATGTATAATAACATCCATTAAATAGTGCACCCGTGCGAAGCCGGGGCGGGTCGCTAGTACCCTATAATATTCCTATGGCTCATTTCAAGAAGCGACGGTTTTATAAATTTCGGTGAAGAAAAACATCGCAATTCTGTGACAGAAAACATAGTAAGGAAACCGGTCTAATTTCAACAAGGTCTAGAGCTCCCTCAGGGTTGAAAGGTCAGATGGCTTTCTAAAACTAGAGCCTAAGCCGAATTATAGGATTAGATTCTCAGTATTGTAAGTAATTGTTATTCACGTGAATTTTAATTGACCTGACTTTAGTAAGAAGAATTTTCACCATAGGAAGTAAAATTCCTGCGTTTTAATGGTCGAATACCTAATATGCAGAAGTTGTGAAACTGGTATGAAATTGGATGGAATAGGAAACGTAAGTGTCGGGTTGACCCCCATGTTTGGATTGTCTACGTATGTAGTCGCGTTTTATGTAATTAGTAGTGTTCGTTTTGGGAATGAAGGTGCGGTTGCAGTGAATTCAGGAATTAAATGGATTGTAAATGGTAAATTATACGAATTTTAGCAACCATTACATTAAAATATTTCAACAGCGATATAATAGATAATTACCATAACACACACAAATGCGTAAAAAGCGTATTCTTCCAATTTTATAAAAAAAATATTGCGTTTATTTTTCGTTTGAAATTTTAGACATCATATTATCAGGTTATTGTATTATATGCACACTTAGTACACTTAATGATAACACGATTGTTTGTAACTACATACTGATTAGTGTTACGTTAAAAAAGCACTGGTGATATGACTTTTACAATAAGAAGCTATATATCATCATAATTGGCATATCCCGAACTGCCATTGTAACGTATTAAATATATCCTTTATCAATATAATGTCCCTCCTAAAACAAAACCGGCAGTATTCTTATCACACACGTTACATAATTCGAGATGTGGCATAGGCATAGACAATAAAGACATTGCATCAGTGGCGCCGCCAAGCGGAATGCTGATAACGAATGCGGGTTGGTTATCAAACCTTGTATAAGTCTCCCATTAGATTTTGTATTTGAAACATTGCTTAGTTCTATTAGAGTTCAAAACTCGATGGTATATGGATTTTGGAAATGCTACTACTGGTTCAGGTACCCGCAATGTATGTTTCCACCAATTCAGAGGACTTATGCTCATTACAGGCTGCCGTATGAATTCGTTGGCCCAGAAACCGCCTTTTGCTTGGTACTTATTCAGCAAACTGACTCATTAAGCCGTCGTCTCCTGGCGAAAAAAATAAACAATAGCATTCTTTTGTTATGATCCCTGGGATTCCGGGGACCGGTATACGACGGTTAAAACTTGCATGCAACTCTTGCATATGTGTAAATGGAGCTTCATCTTCAAACAAACCCTTTATACATACATACACTTCAACTTCAGATGGTTGGCTTCACTAGAATACGCCCACCTTTTCAACTATTTACAATAATAAGTACTATTATGTCTTACAATAATGATTACTATATGTCATTCGGATTTATTTTAATTTTTCCGTAACATTGATTCGTCATATTCAATATGGAGTCTGTTACAACACCAAGCTCCATAATGTAGTTTTAAGTACTTACTTGCACCTACCTGTCATATATACCTGTCTGTTACGTTGTTATTTTATGTTATTATTTTATAATGTTACAAATTGCCTGTAAAATATTATTATTCCCCTGTTAACACGTATAGCCTGTCTGTGATGTGTTAATTTATGGAACAAATAAATAAATAAAATAAATAAATATTAGCAACACCTTTTTTCGACTGCGAAGTATTTTCCCACCAAATTCGTGAGAGATGTTTCTTACCAACATGAAATCGTATTTTCTTGACTATTATTATTTACCTGAAACAAAATAGGTTAATGTGAATATATGTACAAGTTTATAGTCTAAGCAAAACATTTATAAACACGCATATGCAAACAGGAGTTACATATTAAATTTTTAACATTTCTGTTTTAATGTTGTGTGTGGGTATGTTACCAATAAGAATGTTTTTCATTAAGGCGCCTATACCCGCGAACGACCTTGCGCGTTGGGGCGTGGCTTAGCCTTTCCCGCCGCACTACCCGCGCCCCCCCGCTGTAACAGGTTTTTGCAGATTTTTTGTATGTGTGTATGTATTTTTTATATTATTATTTTCTAAATACGTAGGAATGTTTGAAGTAATTAAATATATAAAATAGTTAAGTAGGTATATTGTCTCAGAACCGAACTCTTATATTTTAGCGTCGCGCGCAAAGCGACACAGCCTCCCCGTCCGAGAGCCGGTGGCAGACTGCCGCCCGTCGCCCGCGCACGTATCCGCCCCAACTTTTATGACGGTGTGGTAGTTATTCCAGGTTTTTGACAAAAGTAATGATTATTTTACAATATCCGTCACACAGATTATGAAAAACTGAATTAAGTTTTATTTTCTGAATATCCCGTGTAAAACATGTCTAGATAGTGAGCAGTAGCGATTTAAAAGGTTGAAAAATGCCTTATTTGATATTTCTTTTTTGTTAGGACAATCTAGGCGTGTTGCAATTTCCATCGCTCAGATTGAAGAGGACATATCAATTCTTCAAGTATAACTTTTCGAGACCTATATTTCGGGCCAGTTTTGAGTTTTAGGCCTTTGAACTCGACCAAAATGTGGTATTTCACTCTATTACGCGCCTTAAAAATTGTATTGATCAATTGATTGAAACTTATACATCACAGAACCTGGGATTTGGCTGCCCAATGTTTCCATATATTGCAACTTATTACATTATTTTGTAGAAGAAACAACTTTTACCTCAATCTACCAATTTTATTACATTCCCACCGTAAATAAAAACGTAACAATCAAACACCTCAGGCGCTCCAAAAACAAGTATGAGGCAAGGAAGAATGAAATCCCCCAAATGCCTTCAAGCAAAAATGTTACAATATTACAGTTATCTAATTCCCATAATATGCGTTACATGTCAAACTTCTCAGATAGGACGTTTATGGCAGTGTTGCCAGCGATTTTTGGATGTTTGGCTGAAAAGAATGTGCCGCGGGCCCCGCGGTGGGAGCTGTGATAAAAAAAGAAAGCGCTTATGTCCTGCGGTGTTATTTGTTGGCTGCCATCTTGTTTTAATGAGGTTTGTTATACAAAAAAATGAACTGGATCATATTCATTATAAACGATCGGTATAAAAGAATAGGGTTATTAAGTCAGTTAGCGACCTCCTAATGTAGAGTGCCGGTTTGCGACCACTTGGATAAGTTGGTGAACTGAAGGGCTATTTCCTCAATTTTTTAAGGGACTATTTATAATTCAATAACTACTAAATAAAGTGTATAGGTACGACTCACTGATTATTTGGGGTCTGTGGAAATCTTGTCACAGGTGGCCGCAAACTGACGCTGATCTCGACGTGAGGACCATATTATTACATTTTTCTATTAGTAACGTGCTTAAATAAAATAAACCTTTTTGCACATGCACATCCGTCTCGCGCACCAAGAAATGCGAAAAATGCGAAGCCAAATACGTAAGATTCGTGTCGCTGCATCTGCCAAGATTCAGACATGGAAAAACTCCTTCATACTTAACAAATCAAATGACACGTGTATGCAAAAATATACTTAATTTCAATAACAAAAAACGCTTTGTGAAATGCATAATTATTTTGATAATTGTTTTATAATTTAATGTTATTATTATTATTATCATTTTTGACATTTCAAAATTTTTTTGACGATCATAATATAAAGTCGTATTAATTGACTTAGGATAATTTATATTGTATTGTTATATTATGAAATAAATAAATCTAAATCTAAATCATAGTTAAGTCGGTGGCTGTCCCGAAGAATTTTGAATTTAGAATGTTTTTATTTGCTTTACGGGGTTCTTCAAGCTCACAATTATATTGAAAGCCCATAGCAGTCCCAAATCATATTCACCTAACTTAACATAAAATAGACTTTATGCATTGGTAATACGTATTTCGACTAATGCACCTATTAAGTAAGCAGTAGAACGTTCTGAAGCATACTGAATAATTTTTAAAAGTAAATTCTTAGCGAACTTGCGAGACAATGTCTTATAAAATAACTCCGAAAACAATGTTTGATATCTGCTTGACGGAAGGGGCGTTTTATTATTAAAATTGAAGAACTTCCGGGGTTTTCTATCGTGTTTTTACCGAGTGCTGAATGTCTTTGGTATAAAGGTGTCCATTTTTGATTCTTAGGTTCTTTTGTTTCGCGCCGTTGTGTGAAAGCGTTAGTTTGAAACGCCATCTATATATAGTAAGGGTCGGGTTTATAAGTATTTTAGACTAGATATTTAACGTTGATCGATTTGAAATCGTAAGTTGGTGCAACTCGCCTTTAATGATATAATGTACTCTTAAAAAAAACGGCCAAGTGCGTGTCGGGCCACGCACAGTGTAGGCTTCCGTAGTTGCCCGTCCATCACGTCACCGGTCATATGCGGAATTACGGATCCGTAGAAGGGTTTTTACTGATCTTAGTACTGATGATGTACTTTTTTGAGATGTTGTGTTGTATACATATTTTTGCCCTTTACGGTAATGTCTATTTAGCTGTGATAGTTTTCCTTTTAAATTCATCGTATATACGTCGCCACCGTTTAGCTGGCAGGGAGGGGGGGGGGATACTTGACCATAGCAAAAAATATCACTTCAAAGCTTAATATCACGCCAACCGATTCTTGAATCAAATTGCACCACCACTTTACATGTAGGGGAGGTACCCTAAAAAATATATTTTTTTAATGATTTTATTCTACCATTTTGTCGGCGTCATTGATATGTATACTCATGCTAAATTACAGCTTTCTAGTACGGTTACTGAGAAAAGTGGGAGACGGACGGACGGCGAAACTATAAGGGTTCCTTGTTTACTACGGACCGACCGGTCCGGACCGGTTGACGACCGGTTTAGCCTAGTGGGTAGTGCACCTGCCTGTGAAGCTGACGGTCCTGGGTTCGAATCCCGGTCAGGGCAAATATTTGTGTGATAAGCATAAATATTTGTTTCTGAGTCTTGGATGTTTTCTATGTATTTAAGTATTTATATCTATTAAATATATCGTCGTCTAGTACCCATAACACAAGCCTTCTTGAGCTTACTGTGGGGCTAGTTCGATTTGTGTAAGATTGTCCACTAATATTTTTTTTTTTTATTTATTTACGGAACCCTAAAAAGTAGGTAAATACGCCTGATCGAGACACGACTGGTAGAAAATAATCCAAAAAGCCTCAGTCCGCCCGGTGGCCTCTGATATGCCCCGGCCATTAACTGTGCCGCCTTCTCATTTGTCTCTTGGTTTCCAGTTCCGGGCTAAAATAGAATAGTTGTCTATTTCGGTACCAAATTAGCCGTAGCGTTGTTGCTCTCTTTGTTAAGTTTATGTGTAAATTTGAAGTAGTTTTAGATTGAATAATATACATCTATTTGTTAGGCTGTTCAATGAAACGATGACATCTTGGAAAGTGTTTTTATTCAAGTTCGTCTCCTCTCTTTTGCTCCAATACGGTTTCATATATCAACTATCTTTGTTTCTCTTACTAGACTATTAGATATCGGTAACTGTTATTACTTATTGATCTTAAATGTCGATTATGCCCTTACATATTAACTGTGATATTACCTACTAATACTTTTAAGGCGCTACCCTATCTGAATGACCTTGAAACGGTAAATTAATAACGGCCATCTTTAACAATACACGAACTAACTTTGCCTCAACCAGTCACTGAAACCAAGATGCACAGCAGCAAACTTTGTAATTACCTACCTAGATAATATGTAAGTATTAAATGTTTTAAGTACAATAGATTAACTTATCTCAGTAGAATACTCAAGCGAATGTTTCCCATAACTAGCTATTACACATATATTCTTGAGCAGTGAAGTAGGTGCGGGCTGAAAAACAGCGCTGTCCAGCCGTCCAGGCTCGCAGCATATGCTGAGCCCGAGCCTATTGTCGCAATTACTTTTAATTTATTTTAATGTACCTACCTCTATTATTAATTTCTGTTTCTGTTATTTGTTGCTTTTATTTTGTGTAACTTCTTTCGACAATAAATCTCTTTTTATTTATTTATTTAATTTTTACGTCAAAAAATCAGTTTTCACGTACTTATCTGGAAAAGTAAAAAAGACTTAGAAAAAAAGAGCAGATGCATATACGGAAAAAGTGGTGCTTAAATGCAGATTTGTAGTATCTTGTTGATACGTAGTTCCAAAAAAAGTAGTTACTACGATTTACGTGTTTTTTGGGCCTTCCGGCGTATTTTTTTGTGAAGTGTACAGGACTTATCTTTAAATTCTAGCATACAAAAGTGTTTAGAAAAGACCACCCTACAACACCGACCTTTTATCGGCTGTGACATACGGACGGACGGACGGAAGGACGGATAGACATGACGAATCTATAAGGGTTCCGTTTTTGCCATTTTGGCTACGGAACCCTAAAAACGCTCGAATTGGGTCCCTGCTTAACCTCTATGCGATCCTGATCCTTTTATAATTCTGTATTTATTTTCAGGTAGCTCTTAATCCCAAATCGACTTTACCGATCTCCGCTTTTGAGTAGCGACCTTCGTACCCATATTAAGAGAAAATTGAAGATCCTTCAATCTTCTGCCCATTGAATATCGGAAGATAACCGTTTGATTAGGGTACGGACTCAGTCCTGGGGTTTATTATAGGTATTGAAAGATGTATACCGTTTTTGTGCTCACCAGTTGGCGCCACTGTCGAGTAAGATCCTGAAGTATTAGCTGTCAGTTATGTGGACGTGAAAACGTTAGATTTAAATCATAATTACTATCTTAAATACACGGTGGACTGATGACGTGGTATATTCGTCTCTTTTTCTATGTTTGTTGTGCGTAAAAGCGAGCACGCGCATTAAATTAATTCGATTAATTAAAAATGTGCGAAAGAGAAAAGTAGGTAGTAAACAAGGAAATTAAAGTTTTGGATATTATGTCATGAGAACAAGATTCAAAATTGTAGGCACCTAATATTTTCGTGTTGGTGTTACGTTTTCTTTTGGATATAGAGAAAGTTGAGTTCTCACGTATAAAATAATCTTAAAATTAAGTAGTATGATAATATTCTCATTTTACTGTATATTCATGAGGCCATGTCAATAAGACTTTTTTTGAATTCCCTTGACTTTTTTCTCCAAGCTAGCAGACAACTAAATCACATCAGCTCGCTCACAAGATTTAATTTGCAAGCATTGTTACACGACACATCCTCCACATTAGTTAACCAAATCTCGTATCTTACCACCACTGACATGTCAAGCTTAACTTTAACTAAACGGAATAAGGTTCGTTTTCAAATAAGCACACACTAAGGTCAGATTTTGAAAAACGAACATGACTTCGTACGATAAGAACAAAAGAACCTGAGTGATGTAATTATTCAGTTCAATTTAGTGTCCTAATATGGGTAATTTAGGTTGAAATTCGAGTGCAGTTGAGAGAACTTAGTATGTTTTAGCTGTGAATGTGTGATATGTTCGCAAAAAGGTTAATCCAGCGGAGTTTTATTTCGCGATGAATAGGGTTAATTTATTCGTGGTGGTTTGTTGTATTTTTATTACATTGGACTGCGGGATTTTTATTTCATAGTTTTTTCAATGGGGATAATAAATTTATGCCAGCAATTTTATTTTAATGAGAGAGGAGTTTTGTCTGATTTTACAATCATGCAACAGTCCAATACTTTTTGTATGAAAAGTAATACAAATGTTTGATTCCGTTTTCGAAGACATACATACCTCTATGGTGATATCTCCCTGTCAAATATTCCGGATGGAATATTGGCTATTAAATGCTTTCTTATGGAGGAAGTATGTGAGTGCCAACTATTTCAGCAAAGTCATATATGACACAATTTTTTATACGAATAATGTTACATATTGCCTATGGTTTTTATGATCATATTTAAACAACCGTGTTGTTCGTTTCTAAGTTTAAATACACCTACTTAGTTTTCGGTCTGATTTCTAAAATACAACCTTGGAAATATACAACCTAGATGTCTTCAATCTTCAAGGTAAAAAGTGAATAGGTAACTTTGGGTGAACGTGATCCATCTTAGACCTTGTCTTAACTTTAACTAAAGGTTTTAAAGAGATTAGGTGTCAAATTCTTTTTAAAGTTTAGCTTAAGCTTACCTATGTTCTGTTTCGTATAAAAATATACATGTTTTTTTCTATTAATCTTTTTCACTAGGCATATTTTCGACGACCGATTTAGCCTAGTGGGTAGTGCACCTGCCTGTGAAGCTGACGGTCCTGGGTTCGAATCCCGGTCAGGGCAATAATTTGTGTGATGAGCATGAATATTTGTTTCTGAGTCTTGGATGTTCTATGTATTTAAGTATTTATATCTATTAAATATATCGTCGTCTAGTACCCATAACACAAGCCTTCTTGAGCTTACTGTGGGGCTAGTTCGATTTGTGTAAGATTGTCCTCTAATATTTATTTATTTATTATTATTTATTTTCCCTAACCACTCCAAACTATCCTCAGCTCCGGCACCACTTGAGAACATGCATCTGACAAAACAAACAATTTCCTACATCCATCGGACATTTGGCAACGTAATGGCCCCTGACTTAAGCCTTAAGTGCGTCTTAGGACCCGTCCAGATCATCCGACCTCGTCGCAACTCAAAAACGACTTAAGTCCATATGAATTCAATGAAGTATAAGGCGTTTACGACCGACGCACTTAAGGGGAGTAATTCACGGTTTTTGGACAGGGAAGAGGCGGGGTTGAAGGGGGAAAATGCTTTTTATTTGGTACATAATGCATACTGGTTGGGGATTTATATGTGAGTTGTACAGTTTATGAGTGGTGAGGAGAGTTTGTTGTTCCGTGATGACAATGAAGCGGTCACAAACAAGACCTTTAGAAGTGTTTTAGTGATATAATACAATAGAAATACTCTTTTGCATGGCTCTATATATAGTAATAGGTACCTACTGATCCAGAGTGTATTCTGTCAATGAGTTCTTGAATATTAAAACTAGTAATAAGTAATTTAAAAATAAGATATGTTCTCTTTTTGTCTGATCTAACCGATAGCAAAATCTGGACTGTACTTACCAATATTTGCATGCTTATTTAAGTAGAATATGGCGTACTGTAATTTGATGTTCTGTACCAACTTGATGCGACCCATGTTCCGCAAATAAAAATTTATTTCATTTCATTTAATTTCATATATACATAAAGTCAAAGGGGTAGGCAGAGCATATGAAATTCTAACTCAGTGCCGCATTTAGCAATTGTAGGTTTATAGATGGGGAAAATATGATAATGCAGTGATAGGTTGATAGCTCATCGCCCACAACACACTACAGCCCAGTTCCCATAGTCGGCTCTTACGATACCCACGGGAAGAAAGGGGGAAATGCTGTTATAACATAATAACCTGGCACCACACGGGGATTACCTAGTCATAACTCAATGTATTAAAACTAGAGGTTCTGACAGTCTTGGAAACCATGTTAAAATAAAATATATCTCGGACGATGGATACTAAAGGATTGTTCTTTGCCAATTTTGGTGCGGGACCCTAAGAGTACGCTACCATCTCCACGTAAAATCGAAATCGCAGACCAAATCAGAAGGAAACCAATAAACGTTTCGATTTTATCAAGCTACTTTGGAATATGTAAAATAAATAAAAACGACATTAATAATAATAATAATAACGATCATTGTCCCGATAGTCGTCTCTGCGAACGGTCTAATAGCGAAGAGTCTCGACCAACACCTCAAGAGACTCGCTCGCTAGATGGCTGGGTCAAGGGTCAGATACAGAAGGCGGTACTCCTGAACACGGCGCGGATAGTCAGGAGGTTCCTCTCTCTGTCGCCCTAACCACCGGTAGCTTAGGCCCCGCCTCGCTGCCGGCGGCACCCTAGGTTAGGTTTTTATAATGATTTTATGTTTTGTAAATATTGTTTTATATTTTACTTTTTATATAATTATTATAAAATCTAACCTAAGACCTAAAATAAATAAAGAGAATAATAATAAAAATCATTCATTAGTTTGGTATCGAAAGTAATTTCGTTTACCATTCGCATTAAAGAAAATTTAGTTTACATAGGATACGGAGGTAACGGGGTCATTCATTCTACAGGATTATAACCCCAAAAGCAGGGCCGTAGCTAGGGGGGGGGCATTATGGGGCAATGCCCTACCTTAAAATACTATTGCCCTACCTTAACCCATCGCATATGATATCTAGAAAACTGTTTGTTTATAATTGGCGTACCAAATTGAGACATATTAGGGTAGGCAGTGTATCGACATCTAAATTATCAGATTTAAGTAGCACGGCCTAGGCATCAACATAAATGATTTTGTTCATTCCTTGCCCCGGCGCCCAATAATTAAGAACTGCCTCAAACTCGAAAATCGATTCACCAGATCAGACCAAGTTAATTTTGAGTTAATTTTTTTCTTGCACTAGTTGTGCCCTACCTGTAATTACCGCTGCCCTATCTTAAATTCAACTCTGGCTACGGCCCTGCCCAAAAGGTTCATGTACTGGTACCAGTGCAAACTAATTACTTTTATACCCACCCTGTATACTTCACCGGAACATAAGTGAAGTGAACACTCTTAAGACGCCGAGAGGCGGTTGCGGCGCATCCTTTCTTGAAAGCCCTCCTCAGCGACCAGCCAAGAAAGACCCCACTTAACACGACCACACGCCCTGGACGCTGTCTAAATTAACTTATTAGAGGAGGCGGGGGAGCTCAATGTAAAATGGTTGGAATGGAAGACATGACCACTTCAGCAGGCCTTATTTGAAGCTCAAGTGCGGCCATTCATGAAAGACACCGCTATTCTTGTGTTTCGAATTCTCGGAAATTCCTTGACATAATGGGCGGTGGTTCTCTCATGTCCAATTACTTTAGAGCTCTGCTTTAGTTCTGTTCGCTTGGAAACGGAGGTCTTATGAAGTGGTCCATATAATGGATTACCGTCAATAAATAAGCAGCATTAGCATTACGTCTGAATGGCTGTGGTGCTCATTTGAGCCGATTTTGGTCGGATTGTGGTTTTGCGAAATGCGTTTTGGGTGAAGGGTTATTAAATAATCATTGTATTTTCGGTGTATTTTGTTAATTACTTCAATGAAATGTGTCTAATTACATGAATACTGCCTTGGTAAAGGTAAATAGTCCATATATCCATATATAAAATTTACTCCTAGCTGATATAAGCTACTGTAGAGGTTGTTACGGTATGAGGCTGGCCGTGTAGGTCCAAAAACATAATGTATACAAATCGTATATTAAATATATCTTCTAGAATGCCCTGTCAAAGCGGCATTCTTCTGGAAACAAGTGGTTTGCCAGGGACTCTACCCCGCACCTCCACCAATTTTGGTACCTATGCTGAAGAGGTACGGGTTTAGAGAAAATAGGAAAAATAAGATTGGAAGCACATATGAATCTATTATATTTCTCACAAAGACTGAAATACAATCGCAATTATATCTCAAATAGTTTACAGCACATACGATTCCGAGGGGGTCGTGGGGTAGAGTCCCTGGAAAACCACTTGTTTCCAGAAGAATACCGCTTTGACAGGGCATTCTTGAAGATATATTTAAAATATGATTTGTATACGTTATGTTTCTGAACCTACATGGCCAACCTCATACCGTAACTACCTCTACAGTACTAACATGTGTTTTGGATTTTGAATAAAGCATGGAATATTCAGCAAAGATGTTTTTCTTTTCTAGACCATCAAAGGCGACGAATCTCAAGTATTTGTGACTTCTACATCAAGTTAACCTGTTTTGTCAGACGTTGTCATGGCAACAAAGAATCATAACCCGTGGCCGATTTAAGGAAAATACCATGACATTACTTGCGTCATATCGTGAACGCAAAATATTCCCTAGACTCAAAAACTCCAATGACATAGCCCAACTTTTACAGCTCAACTCTGTGCTGCATGACAAACCGTCGTAACAGGTACGAATTTCCAACAATAATACCCTCTTTTACATCAACAGAGCAATAGTCAGTTGCGACCCAGTTACAATCACAATAATATCCAGCAGCAACTTCCAAAAACTCCTCTTGTGAATTGGGGTTTAGTTGAAATTAAACTATAAACAGCCGGGGTAAAGTCCATTTTCCTGTAAACAGTATATCGAGTTGTATTATTGGGAAAGTTATTTGTCGATATGAATATCGGTGAGCCAATAAAAAGTTGTGCAGTAAACGGTCCGCACTTTTTATAGGCATTTCAGCTTATAAAGTTGCTTAACCTTATAAAGTTGCATGAAATCGTAAATTCAGCTTACGTGTACAAAGTTTGTTGGTGTCTTTAGAGTTATGGTAATCGAACTAAGTGAATAATAGTGGCAGAAATGTTAAACAATCGATTTCCCATCGACCAGTTCATCGCAATATTTTAAGTGTAGTTTGTTCAAACTACAGTAATTAAAGTATTGCGATTATGATTACAGTTAAAGGATTGCAGATTGCGGATAATATAAATATTTTTTTTAACGTAATTGTAAATACGGCAGCAACACTTATTTATATTAAAATCGCCAGACTACAAATGAAACACCTAATACAAGTAATAAAACCCCCACACACGTAAGTCGCATCACACCCGCGTAATAAATCTCAGCGGGCGAATTAATTCATTTCCTCGTACGTGATGTCGGACAGCGAACAGCCAGCTTTAGGGGCACGTTTCATAGTAGGAAAGAGGATGGAAATTGATAATAATTTAAGGATACTATTTGTCGTTTTCCTCTGTTTGGTTATACGGTTTGCTACGTTCATCAAAGGTAATAAGTATCTATTATTTTTTCTTTTAAGTCTATAATAAGCATTCAGAAAGATCAACCACGTTAAACATGGTTGGAATTGATGGAAAATTCATGAATCTCGTAAGAAAATCTAAATTGAATGAATAACTATCTAAAGGTAAGCATCGAAACCCAATTAAATTTTTCTTTAGAATTAAAAGACTTGCAGTGCTTGTATGTAGATGGTTTTTTTACTAAATGATTACAAATATTTCTATAGATAGAAATAAATAAACAACGCCTAAATTATCAGGCTATCCTACGCCGCCCGTTTACCCCACATCAGCGATCCATAACCGTGCATAACATGCGCGTATGCATAATACCCATCCCCAGCGTGCAAACAGCTTAACACTAAATACACTAATTAGTGGAGTTTACTAATTGCGGAAGAAATAGTTATGCGGATGACAGCTTGAACCAGTTTGTTTGATGTGCCGGTGATGTACTCGTAGGTACTTTAAAATCCATTTTATTTGTAGACTGCTTCATGAACGGGTTTAAGTTAATTATAATTTCGTTTGTGTGTGAAGCTGACGGTCCTGGGATCGAATCCCGGTCAGGGCAAATATTTGTGTGATGAGCATGAATATTTGTTTCTGAGCTTTGGATGTTTTCTATGTATTTAAGTATTTATATCTATTAAATATATCGTCGTCTAGTACCCATAACACAAGCCTTCTTGAGCTTACTGTGGGGCTAGTTCGATTTGTGTAAGATTGTCCTCTAATATTTATTTATTTTGTAAACTTTTAGGATAGTAATAACAAAATTGAAATTAACTGCAAGTCATGCATGAAATACGTATATCTTGTGAAACAAATAAAATAAATGGAGACATAAGTTAAATTCATTTTACTAGTACGTGTCTTATTTCAAACGCCTTATGTGTTTTTTAGTATAGAATACTCAACAACGTAGAAAAATTAAATTAATTACTGAATCACAAAATTAACAGCCAATGTGATAATTCACATATATCTAATATATTCGCTTTTTTATTGTATAGACACAAAACCCAAACATTGAATCGGAATGTAAGAGTAAAATTGTAAATTAAAACTAGTTTTCAAATTCAATTACTAGTTGCATGTACAAGTAAATAGCTCGGCTCCGTGTTTACAAGTTAGTTGGGAAATGCGCGATTGCAATTATAAACTTCTGCTAGTTGTGCTGGATTTATTCCGTTATCCTATTAATTGTATGGAGAGGGATTTGGATTACATTCGGGAAATATCAGCGTGAAATTACCTATGTGTGTGTTGAATTGTTTGACTTTGGACCAACGAGATAATACATGATCAATCATGTTAAGGCACTAAGCGTCGGTTGCACCAACATACGATCACAGGCCGGTCATCGTCAAATATGGCCCCGGCAGCTGTCATCCCATAGAAACTTGTCAAACTTTCCATACAATCAGATTTTAACGAACACCGCTTACGATTACAGACGGTTTGGTGCAACCCACCCTTATTGTGCTACTTTTTAACGAAATATTAGTAACATGATATTTCGAAGTAGGTAAGATGCACAACCACATAATTACCACCACCATATACTATGATTTTTTTCAAACGAATGGGGACATTGTAATAAAATTACATTCGTTGCTTGAATTAAAGTGTCCATCCTCCTAGCGTTATCCCAGTACAATTGCATCCTGAAGGATGTCCGGGGTCCGCTACCTAATCCCAAGATTTGGCATAGGCACTAGTTTTTACGGAAGCGACTGCCATTTGACCTTCCAGCCCGAGGGGAAACCAGACCTTGTCAAGTGAGTGGGCAACTTGACTGTAAGAAGTTCTCAAGCCTATAACTTAGCTTAACGACAGTTATTATAGACAGCAGTCGGGATCAACCGCTTAACGTGCCTCCCAAGGCATGGGAGCGCTCAGTTAAAAACCACTCAAAGCGGTCACCCATCCAAAAACTGACCGCGGCCGACGTTGATTAACCTCGCATAACGCACGCGGTACGCGGGCGTCGCTGGGCCACGAGCGTTGTATGTACCTAATAGAAAAATATTTCCAACGTTAATTGCCTGGCTGTGTTTTTACATTTTCTTTTACTCGTAATACATATTACTACATTATTCTAGAATCTCTAAAGCCATATCAACACATTTCCAATAAAAGCAGGATTTCCATAACAAAAAGGAATTCACTTTTCTCTCAGCTTAGCACGGGATTCTATATTCAAGTTAAATAATACGTCAATTTTAGATAAACGCAGCTGGATAACTGGATGCAGTCTGTAGGAAATTGCGACGTCTGAGACGAGACGGTACAGTCGGCGCGAGATTGTGGAAAAGTATAAAATATGGATTTGAATGGAAGAGCGTAATTCTTATTTCGACGGTTGAATTTTTGATAAGTGTGAGTCGGTGTTGGAGTTTAATGAGCTAATAAGCCTTTATGTATAATATTTACGGTGTATACTCGTGTATAAATATAGTGATTATTAAATAGCAGGTAAGCGTTCAGATTTAGGTATAGTTATCGTCAACAAACACAATTTTTTTGGACAGTATAAAATTGAATTCATTCTTTAACATTGGATTTTAAAATTCATTTTAATTATAATTTATTAAAGTTAATTAAAATGGATTTGTACACAAGAGCGATTACAATGTTCATATAGAAAAGCGTGATAATAATGACGGAAAAATAGATAATTATCTGTTATATTGCATCTCTTATCTTCGTCTTTGAATTTGTCAGAATGTGGCTTGTATAGCAATTTGTAAATATTTTATTATGCACCCGCAAGAGGCCGCCCAATTTATATAATTATTTTATTTTTATTTATTATGAAACAAACAGTCATAGAAACTTTTTGCTACAAGTTAATTCTTATAATATATAGACCTATTGTTTCCAATACTGATTTAAACATAAGAAACATGGTTGCTTAAATAATAGTTGCTAAGTACATTAGTAGTTATAGACTATAAGTGAAATTTATCAAGTGAAAATTATTAATATTTTTACAAACTTGTCTGAACTATACATACTACATTTTTTCATGGTGCAAGTATTATTGGATATAATGTTTTTGAACTACAAGCTACTTACAATTTACTATTTTACTTTTGCTATGTTGAGTAACTTTTCAAAATAACATTACTATTGTTTTATATTAGTCTTAAATACATTTTTAATGAGCCTATGGTACAGTTAAATATATCTACATCTTTTAACATTTTATTATGGTTGTAAAGTGCACAAGCGCGATTAACGAACATGTTCTTTGAGTAATTCGTTCTACTACGTGGAATGGAAAAGAGATGTTAATATCGTAATTCATCTTTTTTTTATACTACGTCGGTGGCAAACCAGCTGACAGCCCACCTGATGGTATCTGTTTTGCTACCATTACATCGGTTAACAAAAGGTTTCTGGTTTCCGTAACTCCCCAACGAAATGAGGTGTGAACTTTCCATTATTTCCCAACGCCACAGTAAGCCTGCAGCGATTCGCGCCTCAAATCCAATGGGAATGGTTTTTGAAACATTTTCAAGTGTCAGATGAATTTGTTTCATAAAATTGAAACATGCGTTTGCACAGGGTGAACAGGTTTCCATTAAAATGGATTCGACGCGTCAGATTTTTTTTTGCTGTTGTTTCATTTCAAAGGATTAAAGGGGTTGGTCAATCGTAGAAAAAAGGTTTCGAAAATACAAAACTGAGAACTAAAATACAAACAAGAACGGAACGGTGCCACCATACGATTTTCTAAATCTTTATAAGAAAGAAAAAAAGAAAGAGAGCATTTATTCACTGCACCGAAAGACACACCGTTACAAATATAACAGACTCAGTACATGAACATATTATAATTAAAAAGTGCGTCTTCGCGGCAGTGAATCGGTTGCTGTCTTAGCATTATGCCGAGGTGACAGACACCTGCAGCGCTGGTTTTCAGACAGCACCGTACGTGATCCACGGAACGCAACACAATTTAACATACTATATAGGAAAGGTATACATACATATAATGAATAAAATCATAGGTGTTATATATATGAATGAGACTACCTCAAAACAGGGCAAACTGGTGTGGTTTATAATTTTTTTAAAGTTATAAATTGTTCCAAATTCAATTTATTTGTCACTTGACCTTTGTGTTTTTTTGAAAGAAATTTAAACTTAGTTGATAGAGGCTTTGTAAGTGTTATAAATAAATAGGCTATATCTACTCTATATCATACTGACCCAAAAGGATATTTCACTCTATACTACCGTACTTTGCATTGCATTGTCTCTAGTCTTGTGCAATTTGTCAAATTGCAAATGGGCCTGACGTGTCGTTAGCCTGGCTGAAGCCGCGATAATGTGCTTAGCCCGCTCGATTCAATTCTAGTAAACATTTAGTGTTTAAAATGTGTTAAAGTTCTAGTACATGGCTTTTAGTTTTATAGTGAACTAGCGACCCGCCCCGGCTTCGCACGGGTGCACTATTTAATGGATGTTATTATACATATAAACCTTCCTCTTCAATCACTCTATCTATTAAAAACACCGCATCAATATCCGTTGCGTAGTTTTAAAGATTTAAGCGTACATAGGGATATAGGGACAGAGAAAGCGACTTTGTTTTATACTATGTAGTGATAGCAAATTACATATCTAAAGAATACAAAAGCCGAATTAATTATTAATTTTATAAATTTTGATACAAAGTTGTTCAATGGCACAGTTGAATTCACTGGGATGCCTTTGGGTTAGTTAGACAATACATCCTTGATTTTACGGCTAAGTAAGCTTGGTAAATAACCTTGTTTGCTTTGAAGAAGCAGCAGCAGACACAATTTCGAATGCCCATCCTCCTGCATCCTTTAAACCCATATCTAATATTTTGCCAATTCTTAGCCACACAGATTTAACGCAACTAAATCTACCACGAAAGAAGAGCTTCAGATTTCGATCTCAAACAAACAGATTAATATTTCGAATCCCTAGCTCCCCTTGTTTTGTTGCGATATACTCGTAATAAAGCCTTAGCTACATTCTACCAATTCTTAACCACACAGATTTCGCGCTCGACTAATCTATCAAGAACCTCGGCTCGGTCTCTAGTTACGCTATTCATAACTTTTTCACCTAATCTGACCGCTCACTCCCAGTATTTCTTGACGCCGGGATTCCTAAGAACAACGGGTAAAAGGAGGTCTATCTCACACTGGTTACCCAGAGAACTTGGTGAATAACCGCCGAGATCCGGGTAAGCGATACTGTATACGGCGCGATCGAGCGGAACCCCCTAGGGCCCCTAATCGGCCCCCGGGCCTGAAACCCCTGGCGTCTATCGTTAACTGAACACCGGCAAATTACAAGGGAATTGTAGTCGGAAATCATATTTGTTTCAGTAGAAATTGAATAAAGGTGAATAATATTTGGATGATCGTTTGAGGTTACCTTTAGGGTTTGCACTTATCCGTAACCCTCTTACAAGTCCGTCACTTTATCATTAGAGGCTGAGCTCTATTTAAAATAAAATAAAATAAATAAATATTTTTGGACAATCTTACACAAATCAACCTAGTCCCAAACTAAGCAATGCTTGTAATATGGGTACCAAGTGACGATATACATACTTATATAGATAATTAGATACTTAAATACATGGAAAACATCCAAGACTCAGGAACAAATATTCGTGTTCATCACACAAATACATGCCCTGACCGGGATTCGAACCCGGGACCTCCAGCTTCGAAGGCAGGGTCACTACCAACTAGGCTAAAGCGGTCGTATCTCTATACGGTTGTCCAAAACTGTAGACAATTTCTTATAATTGTCATATGTCCCATATTGCTGTCACACAAAACATACGACCCACTGATTATTTTATAACGTCTAAAGCTGACTACAGTAATCTAACCATTTTTACAGGAATCTAGTTCAAGTTTCCTTTTCGTTTAGACGAAATTTCCGGAATTTCCCACCCAATAATACGCACAAGACATTTCGTTTCATATCGTCCATATAAAAGTGGCGTTTATCAGCGATCCCAAAAGTTACGAGGTCGGGGTGTCCCGCAGGGTTGTAAATCGCGTCGGCCGTTTCGCTCGTCCACGTATCTCCGGCGATAACAGACGAAAGTACCACTGAGACCAGTACCACTGGGTCGGGACGTGCATATTGTACATTTATCGTTTTTAACCCTCTTTTAATCGGGAATATTGGTTATTTGGGTCTACTGTTAGTATGAGAAATATTTCTGACAGATATTTCGTTCACAGAATATTCTGGCTTTCAGGTGGATTATTGAAAGTTGCTGTGTCAGAAGCGAGTACGTATGGTAGAAGCCTGCCATATGATGTGCATTGTATATTTCACCGTAAAATTATGATCGAACATCGATGGTACTTGCAGTATGCCTGATATATCTGACGTAAAAATATGAATTAAACAAACGAACCGACAGCTTATAATCTCACTGGGTAGATTATAATTTACAGTTCCCATAATTTTATGGTGATATATCATCAGTTTTGAACAATGTAAACGAACAAATAACTAGAGAAGCTAAACGTTCAAAGGCTCAATATCTATGTCAAGTCATAAAATAAACCGCGCCGCTTTAACACCTTAATTTCAAATATTTGACATGTAATGTTCATTTCTATCGTTATGAATTAATCATGAGCCAGTGTCAAACAACAGGACGTTTCTCTCTCCCAGTCTCGGACTTATTCTTAATCAATAATGTTAGTTTCAGCTTGGGAAAAAAATCTTTCGTATCTTCTTCTCTACCGGTAAAATTTCTCAACCGATTCGCTTGGAATTTTGTAAACAAGTTGGATACCTAATTAAATATATATTTTTTGTCATAAATAAAGTACCACTAGCGAGGTCTACAGCCCACAGAGCCCCTAGTAAAATAGAAATTATGTGAGTATCTACAGGAACTACGTATGGCAATAGCCATCATAGCTATCGTATAGAAGCAGACGCTAATAATTTAGGCCCTTCGGCATCCACCGCAACGTTGGTATGCCTGTTTGCCTGCATGCACCGCGTTGCCTCAATGACTTGACATCACGGTTAACTTAACATTAGTATACCTTATTTCATTGCAATAAGCTTCATGGATGATTAGTTAACAATGTGTATCCGTGTGTTTTAAGGTTTGTTCTTACATTATCGTAAAAAATATTTGACATGATGAAGTATTGAAAGATAAACTGTATAAAGGCGATGGCAAAGCTTATAATCGGAAAATTAACTATTTTTTTTATTCAACTTGGTCACCCTACATACACCCATCATACACCACACGTCGTTTCTTCATCCCCCATACAAAGTATGTCAAAGGTAATTGTGTGAATTATCACACAATTACATTTGACACTTAGTAATCGATTATTGAAATTATTAAATTTCAATAATCGATTACTATTTTGTAGTCAAACTTGAGAAAGCAAACTATTGCATTGTAAAGGCGGTCATTTGTAGAGCCGGTGAAATTTACTTCAGATTAAGTCGGCGGTGGGACCAGTGCCTTACTCTGTATATATAAATATATGAAGAACTGTGTTGTATCATATAACGCCTCCGGTTGTGGGTACGGAGTATTTGCACGTGTGTACATGCGTAAATTATGTGTGCAGGCCGTTGTGGTTGCACGTGCACTATGTTCTAACACACGTCTCGCCTTGCTTGCAGTCTGAATTTCAGTACCAAAACAATCCGTTCAAAAATCAACTTTATTGGTCAAGTAAAAAAAAAACCCATTTATGAAATGTGGAGCAGTAAAAAAAATCAAGGTTATTCTTTCTCGTGGTTAAAATGTATCCACCGACTGAAATGAAGATCTCCTCTTCAGCTTCGTCATAAAGCTGTCATATCGTATGTCTGACGGATGTCTGGCGGATCACAGGTTGTTTTCCTCTACAGGTCGCATATCTCAATGGATTCTCGTGAAATTTTATGAGTGGGTTTGATAATTATATATAATTGTTTCCTCGAGCTAGTTTTTGGAAATTTAAATAAAAACTTTGTTTTTTCAAAGAATATATGTTGCTGCTGGCGGATTTCGGTTTCTTCTCCTCTACAGGTCGCATTTCTCAACTGAATTTCGAGAGCAGGTTCGATAATTATAATTATATATTTTTTGTAAAGTTAGATATTGGAAATAAAAAAAAAACACTCACGAGGTTTACACTTACAGAGCAGTCAGTGGCTCTAGTGATATACTAGTGAGTATAGCCAGCAATAGAGAAAAAATATTGTAATAAATTATATCTACATAATGAGTAAAAATCGCAGAAACTGAAGACAATATTAAATATGAACGGAACGAGGTTAGAAGTTTTTTAAACAATATATACTTTGATACTATGGCCTACGAAGTTATATACCCATAGAAATATTGACACAAAGTGTAAGTGCGGTCGGTATTTGCACGGCATCATGTAAGTAGGTTGGGTTTACTGAGCGGCACGTCTGAGATGCGACGGCGGTTTGTGGTGTTTAATGGTTTCTCGGATTGCTGAGTCAACGTGCTAGGGTGTTAGAATATTTCTCTCACATTATACAGTAAGTGACAATGTGTTGTAATTGGACCGGATACAGTACGGATGTAAAAGTCTATATGTATGCCATGGCAGACAAAGTCAGTTCAATAGTAAAGTCTAGATGGTTACTATCTGATGTATAATTGTTGCTCACCAATATTTTTAAAGTTTTGAGGGCATTGTCATTCGTTGATAGCTGTGTCATGAATAAGTTGCTTTTCTAATTTAACTGCAATATCATAGTCGGCTGTCATAGGAGCGTTGTTCAGCGTTGTTGTTAGGAGCGCTCGTGGCCCAGCGGCGCCCGCGTACCGCGTGCGGTGCGTTAAGCAACGACGGCCTAGATCAGTTATTGGATGGGTGACCGCTTTGAGTGGTTATTAACTGAGCGCTCCCGTGCTTTGGAAGGCACGTAAGCCGTTGATCCCGGCTGCTATCTATGATAGTAGTCGTCAAGCCAAGTTAGAGGCCTTCGGGCGGCTTGAGAACTTCTAAAGTCAAGTTGCCCACTCACTTGACAAGCCCAATTCCAATAAAGTCTGGCTTCCCCTCGGGTTGGAAGGTCAGATGGCAGTCGCTTCCGTAAAAACTAGTGCCTATGCCAAATCTTGGGATTAGGTAGCGGACCCCGGGCATCCTTCAGGATGCAACTGTACCGGGATAATGCTAGGATGATGATGATGATGATCATAGTCGACTGTCTTAATTTTTGAATATTAACATTATTTTTTCAAAACACGGGACGAAAGTTGTGATTTTACTTACTAAAGGGAACGTTCTTTCATGGAAATATTACCTGAAAATAGAAAAAGATATATCATCAATTAAAAGTTTACAAAGAAATTTTCTAGACGTAACATTTGCAATAAAAAAATGATTCTAGAGGAAATCTGTTGTTTTAATGTTGATTCCTTCCGAAACCAGTTTTTCATGACATGGATAGACAATGTTTTAATTACGTATAAATATCTCATTAACTGATTGGCATGCTGATAATCGGGACATTTAATTTGGGTGGAATAACCGTCTGTACCAATCAGAACCCTGTGTATACATAATCAGCTGCAGATGTTAATCCATCAATATTTGCCCAAAGCTCAGACAGATACTCATCGATGAAGATATTATGCGCTAACACAGCCACTACACATTAATTACTGTTCTAAACCCTGACCAGTTCACCAAGACCTCTTTACCTTACGTCCAGCCATGTCAATCTAGATCTAAAGGTTCTGGTCATTAAAAACCCTACCAGTTTAGGAAGACCTTTTAATTGCAAAGAGGACTATGCGATTGTGGTCAATGTAAGTTGGTTAGTTACGAGCGTTTAGGTTATCAGATTGCAGTGTATTGTTTGACCAGTCTGGACGTGTCAAAGCATGTGTAGTTACATTTTAGAATTTAGAGTTTGAAGAGGGAAAGGGTGGCGTAGAGAGTGATTTAGGAGGCTAGCATTTTATGATCGATTGTGTCAATATATTAGCGTTCATTATTTGCGATTGATCAATCGCTTGTATTTACGTTGTTAGAATAGTTCTACATTTCGCTGGTTTCCTTATTCATTCTTAGTTGTAGCAAATGGCTGGTAAAAAGTACAAACATAGAAATCAATATTAGGTAGGTACAAAGTTTCACGTAGGTAATGTAATAATTTTTAATTATAATAATTGTTTCGGGCCATGCTGGTAATACGTTACTAAATGTTTGATATTATCCGTCTTTTCCGGGAAAGCGTACACGTGCAAAAGGAAAAATATAACGGACATTTATAAACGCGATCTTACTTTTGGATTCAGAGAGGTGGAATATTATTAAGGCATTATGTCTGCCATGTGTACTTTCTGATATTGTGCAATAAAGATAAAATAAATAAAATATTGAAAAAATACTTCATTGCAATGTAGTTCTAAATCGCTATTCCTTTGTTTCAATAGGCTCACCTATCAATGCAGTCAACTAAAACTGTTACTACATATTCTGCGTTAATTCCATAAATCGAAAGTGCACACCCACAAATTATAGTGCAAATAGGCTATAGTGCCATACATATATATGATCTTTTATAACACGATACTCTGACCAAACCAAACCATACAGCTAAGATGGCGATCGATCTAGAACTTTCTGTCTAGGTTTGTTCCCAGAAGAATGTGAAGTCGTTCAGGCTCAAGGGATGCGGGTAAACAGTGGCGAGGATTTGCGGTCGGATTTTCAGATACGTTCATGAAGTTAACCGTGTGTAAGACATGTTTACATTTTCTTGTTTGTGGAATAGAAGTCAGTTCAAAAGGATGCGATAAGACATAATGATACATTAAAAGGTTGGGTTGCACCAACTTACGATTACAGACTAACCAAAGAATATGGCGCCAGTGACTGTCAACTCATAGAAACTTATTCAAATTTTTGTACGAACATTTTACCAAACACCTCTTACTATTACAGACGATTTGGTGCAACCCACCCTTAACTTTCCTTTTAATACAAGTTTTTTGACGAGCTTTATTGGTTATTAATAATTAATATGATAATAATCGAAATATTTTATTGACAAGAAAATATAAACAAGAATAATCAGTACTAGTTATTGATTAGTAAGTATGTAAAATAAGTCATCTAAATTTGCACGAAATATTCACCATAGTAGCCACCATAGTCAATTTCAAACTAATCAACTAAACATTTCCACGTAAAAATGTAATTTATAACGCAATCTTATTATGAAATACCTTACTACCTGTTTTGTCCTGTCTATTTTATAAGGTAGTTACTTAACGATTTAAAATGAAAATGCTCAACCGAAAACGTTCCAGCATTGAAATGTTTTAAAAATGAGGCCCGCCGGAGATTGGACGCGCCTCCGACGGAACTACGAAACAAATTGAGGCTTTACCGGATTTCAGCGCACTGGATAAAGAATTATACTTTCATACAGTTTGAATGTTATTTATGACTCGCGTTTAGTTATTTGAGGGTTCGATGCCATATGAAAAATATACCTCATGTACATAATGTTACAAAAATATACTTTGATGACAAATTTTTTTTGCCTTAATTATATCCGATTGTTTACTCATGTGCAATTTAATTATAAAATACCGACCATTAAGGCTCATTTCGTTTCTTTCACTTTTTATCGTATTTTCGACAGCATTTTTTAAAAATAAGCACAGAACAATTCCCACTTATTTCGGAATTTTCTGTAATTTGAATTCGAACCGGCCGAAATAAAACGAGATAAAAAGTGTCTGGCCTCAAAGACTGTATAACATGTAAAAGAGAAAAGAAATCCATTACCGTTTTATTCATCGACACCGGAGGCGTGGACAATAAAATTGGAATCATCGAATTACAGGGGCCGAGGACGATAAGCCGAATCGTAAATTCGGCGTTCGGCGTTCGGCTCCCGGCGTTTGGCCAACGGTTCATTGCTCGTACATTGTTCGAAATGTCAGCGTTCACGCTTCGGAGGAGGTATTGTTTTTCTAAATGACGCCTCTCATTGTTCGAAATGTGAATGATTTATTCATTGGGTCCGTGTTGTTTACATTGGTTTAAGAAGGAATCCTTTTCAATGTATTTTCTCTTTTACCTGAGTTTCAGTAACAATGAAAAGTAGTAATTAATATTGTAAAGTAATATTTTTGAATACTTAATATATCTAGATGACAACGTATCATCATCATCATCATCATTTTCACCCGAAAGACGTCCACTGCTGAACATAGGCCTCCCCCAAGGCTCGCCATTTAGACCGGTCCTGTGCCGTTCGTTTCCACCGGATTCCCGCGACCTTCACCAGGTCATCACTCCATCTTGTCGGAGGTTTACCGGCAGCTCGTCTTCCGGTGCGTGGACGCCACTCAAGCAGTTTCTGGCCCCATCGACCGTCAGTCCTGCGAGCAATGTGCCCTGCCCACTGCCACTTAAGTCTCGCAATTTTAAGGGCTATGTCGGTGACCCCAGTTCTGCTACGGATAGCTTAGCGGATGACAACGTATATTAAGAGAATAATGTTGGGTAGTTTCAGTTATGTTTATTCTTAGCATATAATAGCTATTTCCTAAATGCAACATCAAAATAAAATCATCCCAGCATCTCCACCAATTATAATACGGACTTATAATTTACAACGTAGTAATGAATAGTTCCAAATTGGCGGTCACTGGCTATATATTAAAATGGCCCATCAATAGTAATCATCTAGTTTCAGCACTATGCACTAATCCCGATGAGTCGCACAAACGCGTATGATAGCCTCGCCGCAGAATATTAAATGTGACTGGCAATGTAATTACTGCATGCATTATAGTGTCAGATGAAGTATTTATTACATGGTTCAATTCAGTTTGACGTGTTGTTTATGATGAGTACGAGTATGTGGAGATATCGTACGATATGGGTTAAAGCTCATTGGTAGCTATTTAGAGATTTGGTCGCGTCTCGCAAGCATTGGCTTTTGAGTACCCGATAGATTCTAACGCCGGATTTTTCTAGTACAGCATTTTGAAAGGTATGGGTCGCGACCCACTGGTGGGTCCTGAGTAATAGTTTAACTACGTTCATTTGTTTACTGAAACCAAAGAGGTAAGGTCCCAAATATAGATTCTTTTGTTAGATGGATTCTTTTGTCTTGGTCTGTCCAACATTTGGAATCGCTGTTCTAGTAGACACGATTCACGAAGAAATTTGCTCGCTCGTTCGAATCTAGGTCATAGTTTAAAGTAATGATTCTCAAGATAATAAATACGTTTGAGTCACTGAACAAATGTTTAATTTTTAATTTTGAACCTGACTGTGGCTTTATAGGCCGGGCCCAATAAAGCGATAGGAGTGCGCGGTTGGAGAGTAGCCTGGGGAAAATCCAGGCGAAAACCTCCGGGACGACCACGCGTGTGGTTTGGAACACTGGAATACTCTAAGAGTTTGCGCTCCAGTGAGATTGGTTGAGTGGTTGCAACCGAATCTGAGGTGTGAGTGGAATCGAGCTACTGGGAGTTTTGTCGCTGGTTCACTAAACCTAGCCTAGCTGAGAAGAGTCCAGCAAGAAACTCAGCTAGGCCCGACCTGGGTCGGACTGACTCTACCCGGTGTGCGGCGGTACCGGGACGAATAGGGACTATATGTGTCACTGTTGTCGCGATCGCGCGGTGGACGTCCCCGCCGGCGGGAATGCCTAAGGGTACGCGTCGTGTCAGAGTTGGACGCCGTAAGCGCAGCGTTCCATCTTTCGATAGACGCTGTGAACAAATGTCTTAATTCTCTCCTCGAAGACTTTAAAAACATGATTTTAAGGGGTTGATTGTCACAGAAACGCGTATTTGGTTGATTTTCATTAAATATGATAATAATAAACACATTTTATAATCGGGCTTCTTTTAGCATATTAATTAACAACAAGAAATACATCGACTCACCGCCATCTCAGTGATAAATCGCTTAATTAATAAACTTGAAAAACAAACTAATATAATCAGTTTCGCGTTACCCACCTCACAATTTATCAAAATCAGCATTTTATTAGGCATGAAAATGATCTCGACGTTAATAGCACTATAAACGTCACATAAATGCTTCTCATCAGCACTCTGCGTTTATTCGACCACTGTAGCACCATAATGCGACCCCGCCTGGCGATGGCAGGTGTTGAAAGCGCTGCGTAATGACATAATACGTCAATAAATACCGAACGCGACCAATTCAAATGAGGTTATTATTTGTTATGATACCCCGGTCGACAGGATTGGCCACTCTTCATTAATTTAAAAGTTATTGTTGACCTGAATTGTTTGAGTTAAGTTGTTTGCGTTAGAGAGGTAGGGCACAGCAAAATGTCATATTGCTCGAATTTGGAGCAGCCCAACTGGGGAAGCACCTCCACCTTGCAGAAGACCACAGCCATAATAACATTATCCACTATACAATTATGTAGTGTTGTGTTCCTGGAGGTGAGCAAGGTTGCCAGAGCTCCCGATGATGCACTGTGTTGAGAGTGAGAGACCTAAATTTGTCCCTTCTGCTGTAAACACAGTTAATTCTCAAATTTCATAAAGGGTCGGCAACGCGTACGCGACTCCTTTGGAGTTGCGGGCGTCTATAGGCTGCGGTGGCTGCTTACCATCAGGTGGACCGTACGCTTGTTTGCCACCGGAGTTGTATAAAAAAAATTGTTTATTCTCAAATTTATGCTATAAATTACAGGGTTTATTTGATTATCTACAAAAGCTGTTATTAGTTATTGATTCATATACATATATTATACTTTTAATTGTTCGTTGGAAACGCGTAAAATAATATGATTGCCGGCTCTCATTATTTATTTCCTATTATCGTTATTAGTTTCGCGTGCGGCTTTGAAACTAAAAATAATTATGTTTTTTTGTATTTGAAAATATAATATGTTGTAGTAGTAAGGAATTGTTCAGTAACAATTACCTACTTATCCTTTCTTGTAAAACAAAACACTGTCAACACGTAACACCGTAGAACCTTTTATTAATTATGAAGAAAAAAAATTCAAGCTGAAAGCGTCTAAAAACTCTGTAAATTTGCAAAGTGTGAAACTCCACATAATTCCGCTTCTCAACGACAGTTAAACGACTTGAGTGTCGCCACTCGCCTCATTCCGGTTTTTTTCCCTTTCTTTATTGAATACCGGTTTTTCAGAGATATTTTTTAATATTTTGCGTAGCCGGGAAAATTCGTGCTCAACAAAATGTTTGTTTACCTATTCATTAAATTTGATTGCTTCAAAACGTTTAAGTGTTATTTGCAATTGACAGTATGCAATCTGTCGAAAAGGTTTGATGGTTATTTAGGGCCGATTTTTCAATCCCCACATAAAAGTATCTGTCAAATAAAAGTTAGCTCTATCCTTTTCTTTCATTACATTAGAAAATGACAGTGATAATTTTAACATACGGATAATTTTATTTAAAGGATTGTAATTATAGATACGATAAAAACCGATCGTTTTGTAAGTAAATCTCTACATATGACTGTATAGTTATTTATGTATTATTTATTTTAAACTTTATTGCACAAAAAGTATATAAGTACAAAAGGCGGACTTAATGCCATGAGGCATTCTCTACCAGTCGACTATAGGGCCAAACAGAAACTAGCAAATGTGGGTGCAATGAGAAAATAATTAATAAAAGTTAAATGATTTCAAAAGGATAAACATATATATTCGTAACTAATATACATTTACCACGGAATAGTTCCCGTAAGCTCCTTCAGGTGAACTGAACTCACGAATTGCAAGCCAACAAAAACACATTTAACTTTCCACACTGGTATAAAGCATAAAAACTGCAGTAAATAATGCACTATTTTATCGCTGTAAGGTCACAACGAATAACTCGAGTGGCAGACTTCAGCAAAATTATTCCTTTTTCCGTCCTCCTCATGCTCGTTTGACGTTTGAATGTTCGGTCTTGTTCTCGCTTAGGGTGAGTTGAAGAGAGCAGAAATTGTGTTTATGGTTATTGGATGGAGAAAAATTGCTTATGTTGTGATAGAACGTTTTTTATGCTAAGCCAGCCGCTGGAGAGTTGGTATTGATAGTTGCTTTTGCTGATATTTTTTGTGGGTTTTTATCTGCTGATGTGAAATGCGGGGAGGGGTGAACATGAAACTAGTAGTTTTGCTAACATATACTTCTGTGGAAGATGATATTTCCATTAAGAGGCCTTATAAATTTTAAATTGTTTTGATTTCAAATTATGACAAAAGTATTGATAAAACCAATAAAGTGATTAAAAGATATGACGATTTTATTAGAGTTTTAGATAGTGACATAGTTATTTTTTTATTTTATTGTGTGTATTAGAATTTAAGCGGAAAAAAACAGTTTTTAGCTTGTAAATGGTCGATTTGGAGTGATGTTTGAAAGTATATTTTTTAATGAAAAATGCGAAAAATACTTTTAAAATTTATGTTATTAGGTCGCAATAGTCCTGTTCTAGATAGTAACATCGAAAAAATGACAATATACGTGCCAATTCAATCAAAATCGCCTAAACAGATGAACATTTTTTAACTGATAAGGACCCTTAAGTTCATTCGAAAACCAGAATAAATATTACCATGAAGTTTATTAAAAAATTAGATTACGTAAGTTCCAAACCTTTATCCGGCAAAAGCGGATTATAAAATGTATACTCCCCAGGATCCGCAAAACAAGTCTTTTCAGTTTAGTTTCAAAATGTATTTATTATGAAACCACACAATAACGTCATGTAATAGTGAGTGTCACCACTTTTATTTCTGGAAAGACCGACATTTTCTACAGTCATAACGATTCTTTGCTAGCTTCTTGGCAAGTGAATAATTTGGTAATGCCAGACCAACCCGACGTTACTTAATCTGTTCACTTAATACTGCTGACTAATGAGATATTTTGTTACATTCATTACAGCACTAACTTCAATTAAAGCGGAAGCAGCCACAATATGCATGCCATCCTTTTTTATCTAGCGAAATCTAAAACAGTAAACATTTTATTTATACGGGATTTCAGCGCTAATGATTACAGCAGCATTCAAATATAAAGTTCTTAATTTAAATTATGATTTCAAATTACGAATGTGATAAAGCACGTCAATCCACAGATACAACAAAGGCGTGACAGTATTTTGAATAACCAGCCAGTATGTTTCGTGAAAAATTAATGCGTAAACACGCAATAAGCCGACAAACAACAAAATATTGTATAACCCACAACGTTTTCGATTCAAATTTCAAGTGTAATTCTATATATTAAAGTTCAAAATAGATTGCGCTTTTACAATCGAAGTTGTGAATAACGGATTGTTCGTATTCAAATGAGTTACTCTTTAAGGATTTCGCTGAGTCAATAGCTCTCATTAGCGCCATGAAATTGTAAAAACTCCGAACTGGGTTTCCGTGTTTGTTATGACTTTTGTTTTTAACTGGAACAACGAGGTTTTGGGTGTTGTTGAATCGTTTGCGTGCTTAAAATTCGGTTCGAATTCATTTATCAAAATATAAGCGGTACATAATATAAACATTTTGATACACTACAAAAGATATCGATGACCACATACTACTAGGCTATAGTTGGCGAATATCCTGAAGCTAATTAGCATTAATACCGATACAATATAAATGTTTAAAAAGCTCGCCTGATTTTATCATTATTTTTTATAATCCCTAATTATGATGTTAAAAGAACACACAATCAATGGTGCCCAAAATTTCCCGCAAAATATTCCCAAACTCATGCAAAGTCACGTTCATCGCCCCTTTAATATTTTTACGTGTATCTGTGGCAGTGTTGCCAGAACCCGTCACTGAGTTTTGTTTGTTTGGGGTTTTGAACAGCTGAGCTGGCAACACCGTCAAGGTGATAATAGAATGCAAGGGTTAGAATAATCAGCCGAATTTACGTGGGTTCGTAGTAAAATTTAATTTTCGGTCTTTGCTAAGGACAACGGATTTTAATAAGGTTGAGCTAAAATGAGTTTATATACCTCTCGTAAAATTAACAAGCCTTCCGGAAGAAACGTACAATACCTTAAGAGATATTAATAATAGTATATTAAATTATCTTTATACAAATTAACTTTATGTAAACTTATTATCAAAATCAAAATTATATTTCTATAATAAGTAAATACCTGAACTATTCCACAATTAAATTAGCCTTTAAAAAGTAGCTACATAAACGCATCAAAATTCAAGTATACTACATACAACTAAAACTGTACTATTTTAGACACTTCGTTATTTGTTATGAACCCAACAAAAAAAAACTAAAAATTAAAAAAATTATTTGCTTTACTTGTAATGTGAGACTTTACGCTTCTTATTGAAAAATGTAGACGTTGGTCTTCTCCATGCAAATGTTCGATTTATTAACGAAAATACTAATTTTTGAGGAGTTCCCTCGGTTCCTTATGGATCCCATCAGAACTAAATTCTGGTAACAATGGGACCAACGTTGAAGCATATGTTTCCAAACAAAAAAAAAACCAAATCGGTTCATAAACAACGGAGTTCTGAAGTAACACAAATTAAAAAAAAGAAAAAAAAAGGACAACCTAATTGAGAACCTCCTTTTTTTGAAGGTGGTTTACACCACAGGTGTAAGGAAAATGTATATGAGCTCAATTTGCATACTTGCTTCATGGGCAGTTATTAAGCTGAATATTTTATATAAAGTATTTAGCACTGTCGGCATTGTTCCTAAATTTCGCCAAATGTTCACATAGTTTTCATTCGTGTATTACTTTTTATAACTACAGAGCCCGGAATATGGTATATCATTTTTTGTAGTATCTTAATTATGTCTGACATGGCGTATAATACCTGATTTAAAGAATTATTCAGCTATCCGATTTTTGCCATCTTTTTAAGTATAGGTAACTTGTATTCTTGTGTAAGTCAGACTAAGAATACCTAAGGTAAACGTCCCAGCGCCCAACACCTTAGTGCCCAATAATGACACCTATTAATCACCTCTGTCGTCATGACATAACATTGAAAGTTCCATGTATTGGGACAGTGTCGAGCATAGCGACGTTTACCTTATATATATATATATCTGCTTATCATCGGAGAAGCTACGCATACGAAGAAGTCAAGACAAAGACTTTATTATAAAGGAATAAGAATTGTTCACCTCTTCATATGCGTAGCTACTTATAATGCTGACTTTTCAAATTTACAAGATGCGTCGAATGCCTACTGTTAAGTACCTAAGGGGAAAATAACAAATTCCAGTCTAACTAAGCGATTTTGTTTTTTAGCGAGCCATCAACAAAAAGAAATATCATTTTTTTTTTATTTTGTAATAACCAGCTGCTAACGCGAACTCTAAATTTAGAACGAAGGGATAAATTGAAATTGAGGTCGCAGGTTCAAATCTTGCTCGGTGCCTAGATTTTTCAATTTTTTTTTATGTTATAGGGTAAGCGATATGCGATTTTTTTTATTTGATTTTAGTTTTTTTTTGATATGGATGTGCCTGATGAATTTTGTTGACGTTTTGCTTGATGCAAGAAAATGACTTACTTAGAGAGTAATTTGTTTATTTTCGGAATTACCCCAAGGCAACTTATAGGTACTTACTTTAACAACGCTCTTGTATGCTTATGCTACTGTCTACTCGAATATGGTATCAAACTTCAGGGTTGATTAATATATGCATGAATTTACTGAGTATGTATCATATAACACGTGTCAACATACTACTCAGGCTTCTCTAACCCTTTTGTGCCCAAATTCAATCCACCCATGACCCGGCAGACATCTTAGTCGCTTGTATCCTCAGCGGCATGTAAATTGCTTCAGGCATCGGCCTAACGAAGGCAAAGATAACGACAATTTAGACATGCCTTCGCGAGGATTCGGTTTAAGTGACAAGAGCGTTACGAGGGGTTTATAGGAAATTAACAGGTTAGATAAACATTGTCTAACATCTATCTGTATTCGGAACCAAGTCTGCAGAAAAAGTTTAGAGAAGCGTAAAACTGAAATTAATCTTGTCAATAAGTAACTGCTTTCTGCAACTTCTTGTGGAGACTCATTTCTTGGAACAAAGGTCACTCCTTAAGCTTGACCAGGTTATTTATAATGTCGTAAACTATGTTTATCATTGTCATCATTATTCTATATATAAGTTAATAATATATATATATATCCTTCGTGCTAGGCGCAAGTGGCACAAGCCCCCTAATCCCTACGCTGGCCCAATGCGGTTTGAAAACTTCACATACACCTTTGAATCTTCGCACAATGTCAATACATCAGTATACATGTTCCTATTTCGCCCAACGGATTGCGATCATAATCCAGCGAGGCAATGCCGCCAGCCTTCTGGGTAACTAGCCCCAAGGCACCGACCTTGCCCCAGTTTTTTATTTATAAACATTTGGTTACATTTTATTTTAGTTTATACAGTTAAGCCTTATATTAGTGTACATTATGTTATGGTTATTTGTTGCTTGAAATAAAAGTGGTACCTAATACGTGTAAGCTTGTAACTTGAGTTGTATGCACACATGATAATGTCGCTGTTGGTACCGACGCGGGTTGATAGCGGCGTTCATAACCTCCCAAAAAACTGGCGTAAAACACTTCGGCATACACTTGAGACCCTTCGAAGTAATTCACTTCTTGTACATTTTTCACTAAGTCATGATGACGGTTTTAAAAGTTTGGATTACTGCTAGTTGAAAAATTTAGGCACCGAGCAGGATTTGAAACTGCGACATCCCGGTACTCGCGGCCAGTCGCTCTAGCCAACTGAGCTAGGTGCAACTACTGCTCGGTGCCTCATTTTTTCAATATTTCCTTTATCTAATTTGTAGTTTGCGTGAGCAGCGGTACTGCTTAATACAAAATTAATTTAATATCATGTCTAAGTCTGGATAAAGCTTCTAAAACTTTGGATTACTGCTAATGCCCATGTAATATGTGTGCTAGTGCCCATGTAATGTGTCAAAGTTACGTAAAGTAGATCTAACCGTAATTGTACAATGGAAAATAGCATGTAGATCTACTTATAACTTGCTCACGCTGGAAAACTTTACGTAATCACTCCCTGGTCGATATACCTAGAATATTCCATGAACTATACTCAATAAAGATGTATTATTACATAAATAAATATTTATCAAGCAACACAACCATTTTTATGGTACACCTGGCCATTAAGTGGCAAATCCCACGTCTAGGACAGGAGTAGACATACTCGTACAATTTCGTACTTACCACAGGCGGGATTAAGGAAAGAATTTGAGACATCCTTTTATTTGCCGCTCTATTAAGTAATGTGCAATTAATTTTATGATAATGACAAACTAATTTTCACACTGAAATATTTTCTATTAACTCGATAGGTCGTACTTTAAAATCACTCGCGCCGCGGAGTTGTTTGAAGCTGAAATGTAAATAGGTAGCGTTATTATCCCGGGATATAGGCCGGGGACACGGGAGTCTGATTCTGGTGCAACTGTGACAAAACTTTATACATTTCCAGGGGCTTTATTTTGGTATTAGTTTGACAGAGATTGCTTCAATGAGGGCTATCGTTTTTGTGCTCACCAGTTGGCGTCACTGTCGAGTAAAGTCCAGCTTTCAAAAATCCGTATTGGTTATTATGGGCATGAGAACGAAGTTTACATTTAATATTATTTAATACCTTAAAACCGTACCGTAAAAATATCGAACATCCCGCATTGTAGCGCAGTCCCGTTTTGTTCGGAAAAAAGGAGGAAATAAGTTTCCGAAAGCTGAAACTGTCTCAAAGCACTGACAGTCATTGACCCGTAACTCATATTTGCCATAATCAAGCTCAGGTATTACAAAATACTCACCATATTGTTCCAATTAGATATTAACCCGCGTAGCGCACCCACAAAGAGTGACATTGGACATTTCGGAGACCTCACGCTACACTTGCGCCTCTAGCAGCGAATTTATACGCGATAGCCCTCATTGACTTATATACTTAATTTTTTTAATACTTAATCATAAAGAAATCATCTGTTGCGTAAACAAATTTTTACATGTCAATTAATATCCTACTAACGATACATTGCGTGGCGAATTAAGTAGTATGGAAAAATAATATTAAATTTTCAAATAAAAGTTATTAGCTGGAATAGATTAAAAGGATAAATTTACCTTTCATTTGTACAAAGGTAAATTTATTCTTTATTATTTACTAGCGACCCGCCCCAGCTTCGCACGGGTGCAATGCTGATGCATAATAAACCTTCCCCTTGAGTCACTCTATCTATTAAAAAAAACCGCATCAAAATCCATGACGTAGTTTTAAAGATTTAAGCATACATAGGGATATTTAGGGATATAGGGACATAGGGACAGAGAAAGCGACTTTGTTTTATACTATGTAGTGATAGTGATGTACTTATGTGCATTATAGTGTTTACATCAGCCAAGCCAAGGTGTTTGAATTAACCAAGGTAGAGGCCTTGGGGTGGCTTGAGATCTTCTAACAGTCAAGTTGTCCACTCACTTGACAAGCCTAATTCCAATAAGGTCTGCATGTTTTCCCCTCGGGTTGGATGGTCAGATGTCAATCGCTTCCGTAAAAACTAGTGCTTACGCCAAATCCTGGGATTAGTTAGCGGACCCCGGGCATTCTCCAGGATGCAATTGTACTGGGATAACGCTAGCATAGGAACACCATATCACACTTTATCACACGTTATCAGTCAGCACCGAAAAAATCAATACCTACGAGCGTAGTAGCAAAATAAACAAACATAACCAGCGCGAAAGAGCATACAGATATTTTTGACACTTTGGGAACGTACATGTACATTATATGGTTTAGACTGCTAACAAGAGATTATCCCCTTTCCCTCTTATTCATAAAACTTAACAAACCTCTGCTAACTAAAATGTTCTTTGTCCCTTTCTCACAAACGTAAATGTCAAAGTGACAAATAAGGACAAACGAACTTTGGTGACTTGTTAACTAATATAGGTTTGATAGACGTTTATGAATAAGGGGGTTAATTCATAAGAAATAACAAACCTCTGCTAACTAAAATGTGCCTTGTCAATTTCCTAAACACAAATGTCAAAGACACAGATAAAGACAAACGAATATTAACGGCATTGTAGCTAAAATAGGATTGATGAACGTTTATGAATAACGGGGTAAATGTTCAGCTTTTTAAATATAAGTTTGTATAGAAGACACAAACACTTTATACTAAGATACCAGCGCTGCAGGTGTCTGACACCTCGGCACAATGCTGAGACAGCAACCGATTCACCGCCGCGAAGACGCACTTTATAATTAAATGTTCAACTAGCGTCCCGCCCTAGCTTCGCACGGGTGCAATGCTGATGCATGTATTATACATATAAACCTTCCCCTTGAGTCACTTTATCTATTAAAAAAAACCGCATCAAAATCCGTTGCGTAGTTTTAAAGATTTAAGCATACATAGGGATATAGGGATATAGGGACATAGGGACAGAGAAAGCGACTTTGTTTTATACTATGTAGTGATGATGTACTGAGTATAATCTGTTTGTAACGGTGTGTCTTTTCCTGTAGTGAATAAATGCTTTCTTTCTTTCTTTAACCGAGCGAATATTTTCATCATCCACAATACTCCTCCGCGCGGAGGTGAAAATTTAAATCAGTTTACGAGAGTTGGGATTATGAAGGCCGGGGCGCTATATCCATGCAAATTCGCTGTAGGCTGATATTGTGCGAAAATAGTTCTATTCCCACGCCTCACGTGATAGACTTCCCTATTTTTGCTGTATGAAATGTGTACAGGTAAATTACTTTTGTTTGAGACATTTTTTTTTTTTTACTAGCCTATATAGTGTCCCACTGCTGGGCAAAGGCCTCCCCTCTTTTTCGCCACTCGTCTCGATCGTGTGCCAGTTCCCGCCAACACATTACATACAGACATTTATTTATTTACTCTTTATTGCACAAAAAAGGAATCTTAACGTACAAAAGGCGAACTTAATGCCATGAGGCATTCTCTACCAGTCAACCTCAAGGCAAAGCAGAAAGATTGTAGGCGGTGCAATTAATATCAGAAAAAAAAACGTCTGGGAAATTTACTATACTTACAAAAATAAATAAATAACCGTAATTATTTTTTCTTTTGTAGTTGTGTACGGTGAGCACATAATAGTAGTTTATGCAACTGATACATAATGAGAGGTCTTAAAACACGACTGTGGTTTTATGAAACGAGCGTTATATAAAAATATTTACACCTAAGAAATCCATTTATCAGTCTTGGTTTTGATTTTATAACTAAGTATCTAAATTAAAGATGCCATTGTCAAAAAGCATACATTCTTAGAGAAATACACTAATGGTTTTTTACTGAATGCAAATGCTTTGGACTGAATGAACGCCAGGAGCGATCGACAACCGCTTGTCCGGTCAGCCCCCAAACAAGTGGGTCTTTACACCAAATCTTACATTATTTTAAAATATATGACCATAATTCTCTATTCGATTATTTAACCAAATGAAAAAAAAAAACTAAACATCATAAACTATATCACCTAAAGCACGGTACCATACTAAAACACATCAGACACAAGACAGTTAGCAAAGCTTACGTCGAGAGCACTCATGTAACTGTCAGGGCCAGTAGTAAACACTACTAAAAGCTGAATAAACGTCTTTCTGTCCCCTTATTAAGCTACTCCATGCCAAAAAGTCGTATATACGCACTAGTCTCATACACTTATGACTAGTTGCAATAAGACGATATTTGTTTTTAATGGAGCAGATTCGTAGCGAATGTCACAAGCAGAAATGGTGAATTATTCGACTGGTTATATTTAAATTTGGTTCTTTGTGGAAAAACAAGACATTTGTGCATTCTTTGAGCGGAAATGCTCCAGCTTTTGCGCGATCGTTATTTCGTAATATATGACGACCGGTTTAGCCTAGTGGGTAGTGCACCTGCCTGTGAAGCTGACGGTTCTGGGTTCGAATCCCGGTCAGGGCAAATATTTGTGTGATGAGCATGAATATTTGTTTCTGAGTCTTGGATGTTTTCTATGTATTTAAATATTTATATCTATTAAATATATCGTCGTCTAGTACCCATAACACAAGCCTTCTTGAGCTTACTGTGGGGCTAGTTCGATTTGTGTAAGATTGTCCTCTAATATTTATTTATTTATTATATATTTTTCGCTAGCTGCATATTTAAGCAGAGATGTTCTTGTACAGCGAACTGGATTGTAAAGATTTCTTTTGACATGAATCTACAATTATGATATGATAGTTTAGCTTCACAGTCTCTTTCCATGGATGCGAAAGCTTGAAGTATAATCCCAACAATGAGTCTAAATTTAATGAGAGACTATAAAAAGTAGTAATAAACTAATGCAATGCAAGTAAAGATGCAAAACCTCAGAAAGACTAGCCTACCACAGTTTTTTTCCAGGAATAGCATATATTGACATCTGAAATTATATATATTTACGTTTTATTTAGAATTATGAAGATTTTTTCAGGTTCAGTTTTGGTTATGGTGCTAGTAATTCGTGTTGTTTTTGCAGTTTTGAGTTACTTAGTTCATTTTTTGTTGAAATTGTTGGCTCTTGATATTTTGTTTATTGGAATAATTTTTAAATGTAAGGCACTTGTCTCATCGCCGGGGTATCTATAATCTCATAGTAATTCCACTCGCTTGTGCGAGAAAACGAGTAGAATTACTATGAAAGTACTCGCTGCTCGCCGGCGGTGGGACAAGTGCCTCAAGTCCCTTTGGAGCAGACAAATTCGTTACCAAAGAAAAAGACCGAAGCAGTATCCTATGACTCTTAATGAAAAACGAATGGTGATACACTGTGACATATTACTGCTAAAGGAGTAAAGTAGGGAGAAGGAAGGTTATAACGACCACTTTTTCAAAAACAACGGAATACAGGTGTTCCTATTTATTTTCATCATCATCATCCTAGCGTTATCCCAGTACAGTTGCATCCTAAACGATGCCCGGGGTCCGCTACCTAATCCCAAGATTTGGCGTAGGCACTAGTTTTTACGGAATCGCCTGCCATATGACCTTCCAACCGGAGGAAAAACCAGACCTTATTGGAATTAGACTTGTCAAGTGAGTGGGCAACTTAACTACTGCTATCGCTACTCTAATTTGCCTTAACGACTGCTATCATAGGCAGCAGCCGGGATCAACGGCTTAACGTGCCTCCCAAAGCACGGGAGCGCTCAGTTAATAACCACTCAAAGCGGTAACCCATCCAATAATTGACCTGGGCCGACGTTGCTTAACCTCGCATAGCGCACGCGCACGCGGTACCGCTGGGCCACGAGCGCTCCCTGTTCCTATTCTATTTTACAGCACAAAATAAGCATGCCGAATAAAACCCACAACATTTCGTATTCCATCAATAATTCACATGAATTAATAATCCACTACCAATAGAAACACTAATTATTGTACCAAATATCCAATCTGACGAACCGTTAAACTGACGGCTGCCGCACGCATGGACGGACGCATAACACGTGTTTGCGTTGCCGACGTGTTTACAGCTGCTATTCAGCACCTTTAAACCCCCAGTACAGCTATAGATACTTACATTCGTAACGACTATATGTAATCAGAGGTCACACTTACGCTGGATTGCTAGAAGTGAATGGTTGTGAACTAGCTATTTTCGGGCGGTTGATTGTTTGGCTACGGTACGTAATCCTATCGCCAAAAGGGTACTTAAGAGCCCTTATGAGTTAAAAGACGCTCATCTATTTAGGCCATTTTCTGTTTGAATTGACACGTATCATGACATTTTCTCAGTGTTACTATCTAGAACAGGACTATTGCGACTATCTAAAACTTTTATAAAGTCTCGTATCCTTTAATGAATTTATTGGTATTATCAATACTTTTGACGTAAATTGAAATCAAAACATTTTAAAACTTATAAGGCCTCTTAATAACAATTACCGGTAACCCTTTGCGTCAGTACTTGAGCAAATATTTAAACTAACTTGAGTGAATCTGTATAACCAATACCATTGTTTTGATCTGCGGCCTACTTCAGGAATCATGATTTTAATGGGATAAATAGGGCAGTATATGTTCTCAGGTTAAACGGGGTAGTTAAAGTTGTAGTCAGTTGTTCGTAAATATGTAAGGTGTTTACGTGGTGCTTATGGTTACTTAATAAGCTTGCGCAAGAGTATGTACACTTGTAGAGCCACAGCCAACTAAGTTAGAGCAACAGCGAGAAGAACCTCCTGATTATCCGCCCCGTGTTCAGTCGACGGCAAAAATATATTTACATTTTTCGCCTTATTAAAATGGAATAAGGTGCAAAAGTGTAAACATATTTTTGCCGTCGACTGTCCAAGTCCAACAAAGCCTTCCGTATCGCACTCTTGCCCAAGCCATCTATCGAGAGTCTCTTAAGGCCAAGGGGGTGGGCAAGCGCATTCTATACAAATTTAGTGCCAGTTTTTCTTCCTTTGTGTTTGCACTACAGTTATGATTTTTGCTCAGTATGCTTATGTGTCTGTTAGCCATAATCTGGAGAAAAAAAATATTTAAAAAAATTATAGAATTTTTTGAAAGTGTCGGAACCGGTTTTTACTATTTTGGCAATATCTCTTAAAGTACTTCACATTTCTCCATTTTTATTTTAAGATTTGCTTTTGTTTTCCTTCATCTATGGAATAAATGATTTGACGTGTGAAAAAATATGGTAAAACGCAATTAACCGAAATTTTTAACCGGTTAACTGTATGAAGACGAAACCGGTTTCCGAGCCCTGCTTTGTATATCCAATATTTACAAGTAAAAAAATAATAATATTCGTGAGTGCCAAAACCGATAAATAAAACTGCATAGAGTTTGTATGGAAAAGGCCTTGCCCTACCCTGCGCCTTAAGATGATGTCAAGACTTTCGACGAAGAGACGACTATTATTCACTTTATTATATCATACCATAGCCATTTACAAATGATGGAAAAGCAATGTGCACGTCGACATACACATATTACATTATTACCCACAGCAGTTATTAATTACTGGACAATCACTCCACCCATATGATCATATGCTGATTAACAGCTGATTGGCTGTTTGCAGATAATTAGGGAAGAAGCTGTACACTATAGACATTACGCTGAAGTACCGTGAAAGCGGATCAATTTGTGCGGAAATTCTATAGCGTGTCTGTTTTTAGTGTTCTTGATTCTGGCATACCAAAATGAATAAGAAAAATCTATAACAATACAATACAATAAAAGTATTCTTTATTGCTCACTAAACGAAGTACATTCAAAGAACAACAGAAATTAAAATACATGTAACAGTGGTAGGCAACAGGCGGTCTTATCGCTAACAAGCGATATCTTCCAGACAGTAGTAGTCTAAGACAGGGTAGTAGAAACTAAGCTAGAAAAATTAAAAATTAAAAATATTTTGAAATTGTTATATAATAAAATCTAAAAATATTTTGATTGTTAGTTTTATAGTAAGTGCTGTGTAACTCGGCTTTACTCATGAAACTTTTTATTTTTCAAACGACTTTAAATCTGAGGATATTTAACTATTTCATATCTTCATAGTCATCTTTGCGACCTTACGAAGGAGATATAAATTCCACAATTAAGGGTCGGTTGCACCAACATACGATCACAGGCCGGTCATCGTCAAATATGGCGCCGGCAGCTGTCATCCCATAGAAACTTGTCAAACTTTCCATACAATCAAATTTTAAGGAAAACCGCTTACGATTACAGACGGTTTGGTGCAACCCAGTCTTAAAATTAAGTCGGACTTAATATAAAATACATCTTCTAAAATAAACTTGAATAAAATCAATGTTTTCTAGTCTGCTGCACTTTGCATTTCTCTTCTCCCACGCTGTATGAGACAAAGTAATTAAAAATCAAAACCTTTACTATACAACTTTTCCTTTGAAGTCTTTGATACAACTCGGAAGTTTCACAGATTTGTTTTAAACGCGCAGAACTTGGAAATTACAGGGAGAAAGTAAATTTCCTTTTTGTTTTGTTGCAATTAATAAAATTGCAATAACATTTATTTATTACATTTTAAACTGCAAAGGGAATTTAAGAAAGTGTTTTTGCACATTTACTTTACAAATTAATCAGTGAAAATGAAACACAAAATACTTAAATTCAATACCTGAATGTCTCCGATTTAAAACATAACACTTATTATCCTTCACTGCAGCTTTTGCAAACGTACTAAAAATGAGACAAAATCGTTAAAATGGCTTTTGCCATTCAGATAGAAATCTTTCTACTAAACAAGTCCAGATTTTTAATCCATTCTAAGTTACAATAACACTTTATTTTATTTTGAACCGTACACCTTAAAACACACGGTAGACATTTGCGAATATTTCATTGCATTTTGGAGGTTTTCTGCCCGCTGAAAACGGCTTTCAAAAGAATATTTACATTTCCTCCATCGCATAAAGATATCCTCGGGAGCGTTTTTGTATGAAATACTCGTAGTTATTTCCCCGCAATAGCGCATTAATCTCGGGGAATGCTTGACATCCAGCGCAGTTAGATGCAGAACCCATTTTAATATTATGTGATATTCATAGTTCCTGTGATTTCCTATGTGATTTCAGGGTTCCGTACCGAAAAGTTAAAAAAGGAACCCTCTGTCTGTCCGTCTGTCTGTCATTTCGCTATTTGTTAATCCATTCGAGACCCACGAACGCTACGTGTCATAAGCCGTATCGCGGTAGCAGAATATTTCCGCGATGTAGCGAAAATCGCACGTAGAGCTGATGCACATATGTCATAGGCATTGGAATTTATTAACCAAGGTATAATTCCATTTAGGAATGTCATTTTTACTAAGAAGTTAAAAAACTAGTTAATCGTGCATGCGTTTTACGAATTAAATGACTTTTATAACGCTAATTAATTAAATAAATTATATTTGACATGTATAAATTAATTAATAATGGCTATTCACTGACATTTATAATAATTAACGACAATTTGTTCACACTTTATCTAATAATGATTGTACTAAGATAATGTTAGTTTATATATATTGTGCAAAATTGTAATGTGACATGTAATATTTAACAATATTATCAATAAAGAGTATGAGTATGAGTATCAGTTATATCGCATTCATATTTACCAGTTTCCTTTTGTAATTGACCAATCGTCTCATACCTGTAACAATACATAATTACATTATTAGTTTGTCAACGGTTAATATTAAAGTAAAGCCGTGGTCTCCCGGTGGAAAAAAATAAACAATAACATTCTTTTGTAATGGGAATTATTAATTATTATGGCTGACACTATTTTATTCTTACTATTCTATAGCAGTGATATATATAATTATATATTATATGTATGTATATTTGTATATTATTTAAGTATGTGTATTTATATTGAATAGTTGTTTTGGAATCTTTTTTTTTCTCATTGTAATGGTTTATGCACCACCTACTTTTCAGCTTTATATTTAATTTCTCCACTACCCAAAGGTTGTCTGGAAGAGATCGCTCTTTAGCGATAAGACCGCCTGTTGTTCTGCCTCTTCCTGTATCTATGTTTTTTTTGTTTTTTATGTGCTATTTTATTATGTGAGGTATGCAATAAAGAGTATTTGTATTGTATTGTATTGTAATGGGAATCCCCGGGACCGGTAGACGACGGGTTAAAAAAACCGGCCAAGTGTGTGCCGGACCACGCACGATGAAGGGTTCCGTACCAGCACCCGCAGTAGAGAGCCAGGTGGCGGGTGGTCGACCTCTAGTGCGGTTTTAATAGGCATGGCTAAATACTCGATTTACGGCATGGTCGGAGTCTCTTCCGTTTACGTGACCGTACCATCTCAGGCGACATTCGTGAAGCTTAACTGTAATCGGGGAAACTGTAAAACTGCCTCTAATTTATTTTTTATACCACGTCGGTGGCAAACAAGCGTACGGCCCGCCTGATGGTAAGCCGTCACCGTAGCCTATGGACGCTTGTAACTCCTGGGTTGTCACATGCGCGTTGCCGACTTTTTAAAAAATTATTCACCTTTCTTGATTTTTTAAGAGAGGACAAGAAGTGCAGCATAACTGAATTAAAAAGTAGATTAAAAAAGACATTTCTAGCCAAACTACACTAATGCTTACCAAAAAACAAAAAAAAGTTTAATTGTTATAGGTGTATGTAATGTTTATTATTATAAAAACTTAAAAATATATTACAGTTAAATGTTTAGGCATTGTCATATTCAGTGTTCAAGTTTAGTTCATATAATAGCATAGTAAGTACCTAACATTAGTTAAATGAGCGCGATCTCGTCAACAAACTGTTAAGGCAGTTTGGCGAAAAATTAAAAGGTTGTAACTGTTATGTACTTTTTTGATAAATAAATTTAAAAAAAAGAACCCCATACTGTAGTCCCTCGGGAAAACCTCGGCAGGGCTCATTCCACAACCGGAGCGTCCGTGGGAGGAAATTCCTCTGAAACCGTACGGTACGCGACCATTTCGGTTCTAAGGTGTGAGGATGAATGCCCTGCCGACGACGAGCGGTGGTCTAATGAACTCATTTCGTATTTTATCAAGTCTAGCTACCCAGCAGGCCTATCTCAGCATCTTCATTTCGTTGGTGTGCAGTTTTTGTAAGTGTTTCGCATTGGTCCCCGAGCATTATACTCCATACAGCATTGCAGGCCTAACCGCCGCTTTAGTTGATCTGTTCTTTAGTTTTCAGACATTCTTTATATAAACCAAGATTATAATTAGGGTTCCGTACCAAATTGGTAAAAAAGGAACCCTTATGGAAACCACTTTGTCTGTCTGTCTGTCACATCGCTAAATAACATTGATATCAATGTATATTTTACAGGAAAAATATAACTGTAGCACTATCTAGTTTTTCTTTTTTTTTATAGTCAAAAAATATTTCTATACTAAGTTTGTAATTTAATCACCTTTGTATGTATTTTTGTTATATAAAATCCTATGAGATTATGGTGAAATTACCTTCTTTCAAACAAAGAAAAAAAAATTGAAATCGGTTTACGTGTTAAAGAATTATCCTTGAAAAACTACCATACATACAAAGTTATTCAGTCGCTCAAATTTGTAACTAAAGTCGCCGATAGATGGCGCTGTACCCATGGGGTCCAATTTTCACACCATGTTGTTGATATATTCCTGATTTAATAGGGTTGGAACCGATACACATCTGTATACGGAACCCTCGGTGCGCGAGTCTGACTCGCACTACACAAGAAAGAAAAGAAAAACGGTTTTTTTTTGTTTTAAAGTTACTTTTGACACCACGCTTTTACTATTCATTTGTCATTAACTTCACCACCAAACTTCATCAGGGCCGGTGACACTGAATCTTTTAACTCCAAGTTGAGCGTTAATTGGCAGTGCCCGGCGCTAAATGCAATTTAAACAACGTCACTAGTTACATCCTGCCGTTGACTTTTCCGATTTGGCTGTTTGATTTGAAGGACCGGGGCCGGTGTAACCGTTTGACGGAATGTGTTAATTGATTAGAATTGAGAGCAGGCAGTGTAATAGAAATAACGAAGGGGATAGTTTGATAAATAAATTTGTTTACGACCACTTTAGCCTAGTTGGTAGTGACCCTGTCTTTGAAGCTGGAGTTCCCGGGTTCGAATCCCGGTCAGGGCATGCATTTGTGTGATGAACACGAATATTTGTTCCTGAGTCTTAGATGTTTTCTATTTATTTAAGTATTTATTTATCTATATAAGTATCGTCACTTGGTACCCATAGTACAAGCTTTGCTTAGTTTGGGACTAGGTCGATTTGTGTAAGATTGTCCAAAAATATTTATTTATTTATCTATTTTATTTATCTTGTTAATGTTAATGAACATTTTATTCACTGCAAAACATAGAGAAACTTTAGATAACTACCGAGAACCGAAACGACATGATTTAATCTTTTACCTGAAACGAAACATGTTTTCAAATGCCTACATTTATTAATCACGTGTCCTTGACGCAAAACTCTAGCTGGTAAAGGTCAAACTACTGCAAAACGAGGTAGTTCTTAATGGTTAATAAACAGCAGTTACGACTTTTTAAGCAGGCACTAACACGCACGCGAAAATGACTCATATCAGTACCAAAACAGCGGCGTTTGAGACATTTTAACTTAAGTAAGTTTCGCTAACACATCCGAAACTCAAAAGTTAGATTTATGGCGCTGTAAATCAAAGAATCGGTTTACATTCGCTTTATGAAGAACAATGGCATTAGATATGTCGGAATGGAGATTTATTGGAAAAAATGCGGTCAGAGGAAACCTCGATACAAAGGTTTTGATATTTTTTTTGTTTCCCCCGAAAATTGTTTTTGTTTCATTTGGCGACATTGACATTGAATGGTGAATAATGCGCCGCTTAGGCCAGGTATGAAAGTCTAAGTACCGTGGTACTTAAATAAACCTATATGGAAATGTATTTATTATCTCCTGGCGTGATTGCGACAAGGTTCTATGATGAATATCAACTTACGAATACAGACCGATCAACTTTAAATATAAACGGTGCCACCGTTAGGTTCCATCCCTAACAAAACTGTCAAAATTACTATACAGTCGGATTTAAACGAACGCCGCTTTACGATCAGACGGTTTATTGAAATCCACGCTAAAAAGATAAGTTCATTTTGATGACACAAAAAATACTTCTTAATTTAAAGTTCCTCTCTCGAGTATTTCTATAATCCTGTGCAGAACGAGTAGTCACTAGGCTAAGCCGTCGGATTTGTACGTCAATTCCATGTCCGATTAGCGTGGTAAGGCCGCAGGGACTGGTTAACCCCGTTATCTTCGGTTAACAGTATTAATAGTTAATTTTGTACTACTGGGCTTGGTATTGAAACACACAGTTTGGTTGTATAAGTGGATGTTCTGATGCTAGAATACTACCTACGAGGGACCTACATTTGTCTCACAACGAATACTCATATCATTGAAGAGTCGGAGTTGAATGCATCCATTGGCTACGGTACCTAATTCCTATCACGCGGGATATTTGCTCGGTTTCCGCCGAGGTGAAAATGTGCCAATTTACTCTCGTGATTTTAAGTTAGTGCCAACAAGCTTCATAAGTTACAAAAATAACATTAACAGCAACTAAAGTTAGAGAAATGAAATTAATTTTACTCATCTCAGCTAATATAAAAAAAATATTCGCATTTAACGCCTAATTAGCTGAGGTAAAGGCTTTACTGTCTAAAGGCTTCCGGCTGATTTTACACTACACCCAAAATACTCTAGTCATTAATAGACCCTAATTTCAAAATCACCTTCTCTCAAAAACCTCTCTTTTTTCGAAGGACACTACTCTCGATACAACCCAAATTCAAATGGACTGCGTCCCATTACGAATGAGTCTCAAAATACTCTATTCCCAAAATACCCTAAATTAGCTACACCTAACAGTGGTGAAATAACCTAATGTCATAGTCGCTTATTCACAAAACCCTCTAGTCCCAAAATACCCTGAAATTCCATCTTCGTGAATTTATTTCGTTATCTATTTCTATGACTATATATACGTAACATGGTCGGTTTATTATGATTTGCCTTTTGCAGTTAACGGGCTTAGTTGAGGTCATTCTGAACACGCCTACGGACGAGCGGCAATGAGCGTATTAAAAACAATGGTGGATATTATAAATGTCCACCATTGTTTTTAATAGTGGCTGAAATAGCCAAGGTCAGTGCCTTTACCATGAGTATGCATGACCGTACTCGCTAGCGACTGCGTAAACGATTTACTATGCCGATTCTTAGTTCTATTGCGTAACCGCCACAGGTGCTGTACTTTTGCCCATACAAATTTTTACGCAGTTACTAGCGAGTACGCATGTAAACTCATGGTAAAGGCACTGGATATTTTAGACATAGAATATAATTCGTTCTTACTTACAGAAGGCTCACCGTCTAACAAAACCGATGTTAGACAGCAAGAAAACTCAAATAATGGCATCCTGCCCTGTTCCGTAGCACGTGCTCTTTCGTTTAGTTATTAGGGTCATCACGTTTCTTATACTTAATTTCCATGTTTAATAATACAGAATTTTCTTCTACAACTAAATTCAAACACATCCTTTAATCTAAAAGAATCCTCAATTAAGACCGCTTTTTTCTGCTACATTTTTAAATCTCGCCTTCATTAAAAGCAGTTAAGCCGGCAGTCCACTAAATTTAAAGACTGCTGAAGATTTAATAGTTTCTGTAATCCCCGCCCGCTACAAAGGCGCTAATTTGAGAAGCACTAAATGCTTTGGGAAACTTAATCCTTAAGACATTTTCTCGTTTAAGACTATTTTTACGCTGTTGGTTTTAAAAATCTGGTAACCTATCGTAACCACTAAACATTTTTACCGAATTTTATTTTTCCGAAAACCTTTAGGTTTTGTTTTACTTCTCCGAATATGCAATTCGTTAGAATTTTCATTTACCATTTGATGCTATCCAAACAAATCATTTGTCCCAACAACTTTTACCACTACAATCATTTGACTTTTCGCTGCTTTCGTCTTTTGTTTCACTTATCCAGCATCAAATTCCGCTTTCTACACGCTTTGTCAATTTTTATTAAACCTAAAAATACGTATATATACTACCATATAATGTTTCATCAAATTTTAGTTTGGCAAAGAAAAATACCTGTTAGGGCAAAATCGACTCTAACGCGGATAGATTAGAAGATTAAGACGGGAATGATATGGAAATGATATTTTAACAAATAAGGTTTAAATATAAGTAGGTATTTTGAGCATTTGTAATTAATTACATGTTGTTTCTGACTATGTCTAATATTATGTAACACCTGTACCTACGTATTCTTGCAAATAAACCTTTCTATTCTATTCTATTCTAAAAAAATACGAATAGTTTACCAACCGAATTATTACATCAGAATAATATGCGGGCAAAACAATAATTGAGAATGATGGATTTGACAAACAAATAAAAGAACATTGCCATAAATGACCAACCGTTAACATTCAAAGTGAGCATTCGGACAAACGAAAAAAAAGTGAAACAACTTTTGTCGAATAGTGTTCGCGTAAACGAAAAAAGGACAAACGTTTTTAGTGTTTCAGAGAGGCTAAAAATTTCTTCTTAAATGCGAATTGATTAAAGTAAGAAATGATTTTTTATGGTAGGTATTATAGAGTACTTTTATTCAGGGGCTTTAAGGTTATTTCTGTCATTAGCAATTTGCATGACTGTTTTGTCAAAGCAAAAAACACTGGCCAAGTGTGAGTCGGACTCGCGCACGAAGAGTTTGCGTACGTAAATGATCCATAAAAACTGCAAAAAAATATCCTAAAAAAGCGGCAAAAAGGCCAGCAGAAAAGCAGATCCTGGCAAGAGTCGGGATAACGCTAGCTAGAAGAAGATTTTGTCAAAAATTTGATTATGCATGAGACAGTTATTTCATATAGTGAGCATATAGGTACAAAGAAAAAATAACACAATGAACAATGAATTATAATAACATGTCATCATATGAGTAGTAGACTATCAAATTATGTCAAAAAATAGTAAATTGTTAAATAAGCTCAAAATCTTAAAAAGATATATGACACTTGAAAGTTTCGAAAAATGATGATTTTTTTTATTGATTAAAAGTAAGTTAAAAACCACCATCAGGATTCTTATTTTTAAACAAAAAATTGCTCGGTAACAATGTACCTAAACGCAATAATTCACGAGTAAAACAGTAAATTCCTCTTTTTCCGTACAATGCTAGTACGGGCGCATAGTATATGACGTCACATGCTATGCTCAATTAGTATGGGAGTTTTGGGGACGTTCTGAGCGCTCGGATTTTATGGTGAACATTGAAAACCATTTTTGTCTTTTGTGTTGTTCTTATTGTACTTGTTCCATATACACATTTGTTAATTCTTCTCTAAAAGCTGGCTTGAATGGCATCATGAAAAAAAAAATGCATATTCTATATTATAAAATAATTTGATTCATGAATAAGAGTACCTGAGACAGGTTGCCTGTTTGTACCCAAAATAACATTCTAAAGCAATTTGTTTCACAAAATGGCGGCATTTCTCCGCCATATTTTTCGACAAAGACGACAGCTGCACACATAAGTCTGCGCTGAACTATGCTAGCCAAGTAGAGTCGGCACTAACACGGAATTTTATTGCTCGGCCATCTACAAGCGATCGTCCGATAAATTGAAATTTACTGATGCATTTTTGTCGAGCGTAAGGGCCGGCGCACACTGGCGTAATTGTCCAATAATCGCCGTCTAGACCGGGTAATGTGGGCGCGGCTTAATAGGTATTAAATTCCTTGGTACATCATGTGGCGACGTGGTGTGCTCAGATTTATATTTGGAATTGTGGAATTTTTCGTAGGACTCTAGTGATACTATAAGTACGAGTACTGCAGTGCAAAGAAAAATCGGCTTGAAAACGTATTTTGTTATCATTGGATTTTGGATATGACGTTTCAAGGTATCAGCTAAGTCGCTATTTTGTTTAGTAGGTAGTGTAACCAAACGATCTAACAAAAACTTTTTCGTGTTTTTATTTTAATTTTAACAGATTTCCGTTTTCGACGAAAAACTATGTAGGAAAAATTTCTTATACTTTATTTATTTTCAACCTTTAGTTGTGCTGACTGTTTAAGCAGCAGGCACTACATAGTATTATATCTAAAAGTTAAGTATAAAATAAACTACAATGACACAAAAGTGGAACTAAACGTTTTTAATCAACCTGACTCACCACTTTCCACGTAGTTAATCATCAGAACGCCGTCTCAATGATTTATACAATTAGAACACACCCGCTGTTTGAACACCGATTATTAATTTTGTCACGCGAGTGTGAGGGGCGCTTTACGGTATAAGATTGAGAATGATGGCACTACTGGAGAGATAACGGTTCTGTGGTAATTATAATGCGTCTTTTAATAAATGAAATAAATGAATTTTATTCTGCAAGTAGGCCGCAAAGGCACTTTTACAAGTCAAAAACTACTAGCGTTTCTCATGAGACCACTGCCGAGAAGAAACGCCGAAAGCAACTCGACAGTCAGTCATTTTCTCCAAAATATGCTAATTACAATGATAAGTTACTACTTAATCTACTTAAATAAATGTAAGTGGTAAACAACAAAAGAGAATTGAAAGAAAAACGAGGAAAAAATAACAATAGGTATTTACAATGTGTAGTTACACAAGAAAACAAAACGTGTCGAATCGTTTGATATGCTTTCCTGCAAGAACTGTGTCAACTAGATACAATGAAAATATTATACATGACTCTTTACGCTATTTAGGTATTTGGTTTGGGCCATGCATTTCTGTCTATTAGATAGTCCTCAACCCTATAATAAGCCTTTGACATCAATGTTTTTTTTAAGTAGTTTTTAATATAGATAGTCTTCTAAGATGTTATGAAGAAGGATGTTTTTATTACTTTCTTTATTCAGTCTATAAATATAAGTTTATAAGTTAAAGAGGGTATTTTTTTACATTTTCCTTGGTGAATCGAAAATGGGCGACGTAAAAAAATTGTGTTAGAATGTGTTGTGAAACTCAAATTCACTAGACTTTGAAATGTTGAACAACCTTTTATCTGACATTTTTTACAGAAAATAAAAAGTAATATTAAAAAAAAACAAATTTCCATTTTTTATAACTATTTCAAAATGATAGCATAAGTATGTCTTGAGATATTTAGCGATGTGAGAGACAGATAAAGAGAAACCATAAGGATTCCTTTTTTACCATTTTAAACCCTAAAAAACTGGCTTGACTTATATAATACTAGCAGCGCCCTGCGGTGTTACCCGCGGATAAAAGGTAGCCTATGTCCTATTCTGATGTCTAAGCTGCAATACTGGAAAGGTTCATAGAGATCCGTTCAGTAGTTTTTGAGATTAAGCGGAACGTACATCCATCCGCACAAACTTTCACGTTTATAATATTATTTCAAAATCAAAACATTTATTCTGAAAATAGGCCTTAAGGGCACTTTTACAAGTCAAAATCTATCTAGGTACATCAAATAAAAATAATACAATAATCAAAGTATCATTAATTAAATGTAGTGTTACATGTCAAAAATAAGACTAAGAAACTAATAACGATATATAATATAATATGTAGGATATACCTATATTGTATGTTACACGTCGTCGAATTTACACAATTTCCTGTGTTACTATTTATCTGGAAAGCACCCCCCGAGGATGCACTGTGTTGAGAACGAGGGACCTAAATTTGCCCCTTCTGCTGTCAACACAGTGAATTCTCAAATTTCATAAAGGGTCGGCAACGCGTATGTGACTCCTTTGGATTTGCGGGCGTCTATAGGCTGCGGTGGCCGCTTACCATCAGGTGGACTGTACGCTTGTTGGCCACCGGCGTTGTATAAAAAAAAAGAATTGTCACAGTAAATTAGAGGAATATTTAATGGTTAGGTTTACAGTACATTTGGAGGTATAATTATGACATTTATGAGTCGTTGTCAGATTTCCACCAAAATTAATGTGTTAAAGTGTGTTTTCTAATTATGTCCTAATGTTATGTAAACTCAGCGCCTAATAAATTTTAAAACTCAATTTATTTCATGTTCAAAGCGTGTTTCTTCCACATTAATTACCTTGGACACCTAATTTAGATGAATATTTCGATTCCACAGTTAATGGTTTTCGAAAGCTTTCCCCTAGAAAGACCGTTAATGTCTGATTTGATGGACGAGGGGGTTAAATCATAATAAGTAGTTTCATTTTAATAATAAGGTAATAATAGGTGTGCGCGAAGTATGTGTGAATAATAATAATTCATCTACGTTATCTATGTTTTTCATTAAAAATATTTGAAGACCTCTCTATACTGTGTTTTCAATGTACATATATTTTTTTGCATAATAATATATATTTTTTGATTCGAATAAAATTTTATTTTGGCCTTGTTTACACCTACTTAAAGTCGATACCAAATATATCTGCACTCTCCGGGCTAAAATATCTGAATATGCTTTTTTTTTAACCTGACTGTTGCTTTATAAGCCGGGCTCAATAAAGAGATAGGAGTGCGCGGTTGGAGAGTAGCCTGGAGAAAATCCAGGGGAAAACCTTCACGTCAATGTCAAAGTGACAGATAAGGACAAACGAACTTTAGCGGCTAGTTAACTAATATTAGGTTTGACAGACGTTTATGAATAAGGGGGTTATTTTATAAAGGATCGGCAACACGCACGTGACTCCTTTGGCGGGCGTCTATAGGCTACTGTGTCCGCTTACCATTAGGCGTATCGTACGTTTGTTTGCCTCCGGAGTTTTATAAAAAATAAAAAATCACGCGTGAATTGTCGCCTGTACCTTACTCAAATCCATTTTAAGAGGCCTTATAAGTTTTAAAATGTTTTGATTTCAAATTATAACAAAATTATTGATAATACCAATAAAGTTGTTAAAGGATACGATGATTTTATTAAAGTTTTAGATAGTAACATAGCCATTTTTTGATTTTATTGCGTTTAGTAGAATTTAAGTGGCAAATACAAGTTTTTAGCTTGAAAATGGTCGATTTGGAGTGATGTTTGAAACGATATTTATTAATGAAAAATCTAAAAAATACATATAAAGTTTATGACATAAGGTCGCAATAGTCGTGTCCTAGATAGTAACATTGAGAAAATGTCAAGATAGTGTCAATTCAAACAGAAAATGGCGTAATAGATGAGCGGTTTTTAACTGATAAGGACCCTTAAGAGCGTATAAAAGCCCCAACCAATTTTCCCCAAAATCAAAACCCAATGCCCTGTACACGACGTCTCTAATAAGTCCGTGCGCGAACTTTCGACAGTTACAAATTAAAGCCGTGGCCGGTCGTGCGCACCGGGCCGCGCTACGTTGGTAGCGCGTGACGGGAATCTCTTTGGCTGCGGATGACATGCCTATGCCGTTTATTTTTAAAAAATTATGGAACGTTTGGCGCGCTGTTTTTTTTTTCGAATTTGGAAACACTTGTCCGACATATAATAACCGGGGAAGTGATAGACAGACTCGCGCACGAAGGGTAGTACGGAACCTTTTATTACCAATCACTACATAGTATAAAACAAAGTCGCTTTCTCTGTCCCTATGTCCCTATATCCCTATGTATGCTTAAATCTTTAAACTACGCAACGGATTTTGATGCGGTTTTTTTTAATAGATAGAGTGACTCAAGGGGAAGGTCTATATGTATAATACATGCATCAGCATTGCACCCGTGCGAGTCGAGGCGGGTCGCTAGTTGTCTATAAAACTGCAAAAAATCATGTTTGTTGTATGGGAGCCCCCTTAAATATTTGTTATTCTGTTTTTTTTTAGTATTTGTTTTATAGTGGCAATAGATATACATCATCTGTGAAAATTTCAACTGTCTAACTATCACGGTGCATGAGATATAGCCTGGTGACAGACGGACGGACGGACAGTGGAGCATTAGTAATAGAGTCCGGTTTACCCTTTGCGTACGGAACCCTAAAAAATCTCGGACGTAGTTGTGCACTAGCGTAATAATTGAGATTATGTTGGCAAAAACAAAATATTCATAATACATATAACTGGGTCATTGTTAGATTTAAGTTCGCGTCTTTTCGGTAGGCATATCAAAATTTAAGGGCCATAAAACTTAATTTTGGATTGGTCTAGTAACCCGCATAAACGGTGTTTCCAAAACAATAAATCCATGTAATAAAAACATAACTAAAATGTACATATGCCGTTAACTATTAACCACCGGTTGGACAAATTTTTTTTTACAAATAACAATGACCCAACTACCTAAAGCTCGTGAATAAATATAAAGATTTTTAAATATTAAATAAATACGTAAAGATGGTTGCAGATTAGACAAGGTATTATTTCAGTGCCATCTAATCCATCCAATGGCTTCACTGAAAATCAGCGTCACGGAGCGTGTCATGTGACTCGTTTCGTGACACCAAGCTGAGTGAAGACCCTTTGGCGCAATTATGTTTAAATATATTCAGTTTCGTTTGTAAGTATACGTGATTTGCGCTAATAAACCATTTTCTTTCTTTCTTTCTTTATTCATCATCCCTGTAAGCGCCTGGCTTTGTATCACATTGCTCTGTTGCCTATAAAAGTTTACAATTCCCTTTTTTTCTATTTTTAACGCTGGTATCCACTTAGAAGAGGTAATGATCGCTTTACCTCATCTAAGTGGATAAACTAACAAACAATGTGCGAGTAATGTAAGTCAGGCGTTAGTCGTGTCGGTAATCGCAGGGGATTAGAACGTGACTTGAAGATACAGTTAGCCGGACAGACGGGAGACGGGTAAACGGAGTGGTCCTTCCCAACGTACAATTAGCAGCAGTGTTAACTGACCATTTATAGACTTTATCCCGTTGCAGTAAGGTTCATGAATGGATAGTGATGCTGATAGTACTCGTACGTATTGTTCCGAATAAGACGGAAGCTATTGCCGTCTCTCTCTCTCTCTCATGGCGTCGAGCCATGCACATCGCTCTTGCTTGTAAATTGTTTAAAAATATAAAGTGCTAATAAATTCAGTGCTACTCTGTCTACGTGTATAATTTGGAATCAGCCCTGCATAGAAACAAACAACACGTATATGTATGGGTCGATAGCTCGGTTTGCCACCAGCTAATTTGGTGCGCTGGTTTGCGACCCCCCAGTCGATGAAGAAAATAATATTTTCTCGTTTTTTAATGGGAATCCATTCAATAACTCCCACATAAATCGCATACAATTTACTGTTTTTAAGGAGCTTATAAAAATTCTAATGCTAATTGAAAAACAAACTCGTTTTTCAGGTAGTCGCAAACTAATGCTGGTCGCCTAGTGACCCTAATAGTTTCCTCGAATTGTTGTATTCTTGAATCAGTCTTAAAGGTTCAGACACCATTATTAGGTACCTATTTTAAAACACAACGAGACTAAAAGGGTGATTAGTTAACGTTTTCAAGCGTGAGTAAGGTTGATCGAAATAAATATAATATAAATATCTTTGGACAATCTTGCACAAATCAACCTAGCCCCAAACTAAGCAAAGCTTGTACTATGGGTACCAAGTGACGATATACATACTTATATAGATAAATAGATACTTAAGTACATAGAAAACATTCAAGACTCAAGAGCAAATATTCGTGTTCATCACACAAATACATGCCCTGACCGGGATTCGAATCCAGCTTCGAAGGTAGGGTCACTACCAACTAGGCTAAAGCGGTCGTCGTGAAATGTCATTTATAGTACGGAAAATTATAACAAGTTAGATGTACCTACCCAACGTAAAAATACAACACATTATACAATTTAATAGCAGTATGTCCAAACCCATACACTCATACAGACCCTGTTCAATTTCAGTTAACAATGTTAACTCAGAATATTTTAACCATTTACTTGGTAGCTTAGTTTTGGTGTTAGTGACTAAAAGAATCCACGTACCACACCCGTATATTGCAGTAGCTACCAAGCGGATTATGGAATAAGAATAAGAATAGTTTTATTGCACAAAACACCATGAAAACAATCGAAAAATTACAGTAAGTTTAAATAAAGAAAGAAAAGGCTAGACAAAGGGTCAGCATGTGCTGCGCAAGAGTGCCAGAGGGGCTACTGCGAACCAAAAACAAACGAAGTTCGAATATCTCCCTCTCTGTCGCACTTGCTATTACTTCGTGCGACAGAGAGGGAGATATTCGAACTTCGTTCGTTTTCGGTTCGCGGTAGCCCCTCAGGCGCTGGTTTTCAGTCTGTCTATAGGCGGTTTTTGATTTTTAATATGTGAAAGACTCCACAGGTTTCGTAAGAGCAAAATTGATACAAATCAAACAATTTGCGATAAGTTTAGCTGTGCCTTTACCATGAGTTTACACGACCGTACTTGCTAGTGACTGCGTAAAAATTTGCATGGGCAAAAGTACAGCGCCTCTGGCGGTTACGCAATAGAACTAAGAATCGGCATACTAAATCGTTTACGCAGTCGCTAGCGAGGACGGTCATGCAAACTCATGGTAAAGGCACTGCTAAATTAAACGCTATCGTAAGAGATGTTATGATTTCTATGGCGCAGCTTAGGGTAGCTTTCTCTCTTACAAATTCAAGCGGGATGACATTCTGTTACGTTCTACCTCGTATTTGATGTCATACGAAATACCCAATAACAAGTATTAGCATCATATTCACCATTCGTGAATCTTACTGAAACGAAATAAGGTCTGCCAATGGTCAACTGTTAGCTGATAGTATCACACTAGCTATACACCTCACCGATACAATAAACCTTACCAAACAAAACGTGTCACAAGTACCGACACCCGTGTAACTTACAATAGCCCCTTAAGTTATTTAGCGGAGTGTTATTTACTCGCCGAAATCACTGTTTCCGCGCGCAGCGAATACCAAGTAGGCAACAGGGAGAAATACTTCGACTTTTACTTTCGGATTAAATTCGCGTTTTGTGGACGCACGGTTGGTTTTAGATAAGTTTGTGGTTCGGTGGTTTCGAGGATATAAGATTTAGGATTGTACTTAAGTATTTGTTTAAGGAACCATCCGTTTTAAACTAAAATAAATAAAATTATTTTAGACGTCCACTACTAAGATCTTTTTTCGCGTCAAAAAAATTTTCTTCTACTTTTTCTAATCAGAACACGATACCGAATATGCCCTTAAACGGATCATCACTAGTTTTTTTTTTGTTTTTTTTTTTTTGTTACAGCCTGTATAAGGCTCAGGTTAGACTGCCCCGTGATACAATAATATACTGCGCCAGGTATGGCAATCCGGTACATCGGTTAGTAGGGTCAGTGACACGAGCTACGGTATCGGCCTATCGGTGGTATGCGGACGTAAGTGTGAGTGTCGGCGATAGTGACGTCACTGGTGTCACGATCTGGGTCGGCAGATCTTGTTTTCTTAGACCATGCACTGTCCATAGCTCCTAGCTAACAGTGTAAACGCCGAGATTTAACTCAGACGCAATTTCATTACATCGGTTAGTAGTGTGGGTGACAAGACCTACGGTATCAGCCTATCGATGGTATGCGGACGTAAGTGTGAGTGTCGGCGATAGTGACGTCACTGGTGTAACGATCTGGGTTGGCAGATCTTGTTTTCTTAGACCATGCACTGTCTGCAGCTCCTAGCTAACAGTGCAAACGCCGAGATTTAACTCAGACGTAATTACATTGCATCGGTTAGTAGTGGGTAACAAGACCTACGGTTGATACCGTAGGCTGATGCCTATCGATGGTATGTGGACGTAAGTGTGAGTATCGTCGATAGTGACGTCATTAGTGTAACAATCCCAGTTTTCTTCGGGCAGAGCTTTACTTAGACCATACACTGTCCACAGCTCCCAGCTAACAGTGCAAACGCCGAGATTTAACTCAGACGCAATTACATTACATCGGTTAGTAGTGTGGGTGACAAGATCTACGGTATCAGCCTATCGATTGTATGCGGCCGTAAGTGTGAGTATCGTCGATAGTGACGTCATTAGTGTAACAATCCGAGTTTTCTTCGGGCAGACCTTCTTTTCTTAGACCATACACTGTCCACAGCTCCCAGCTAACAGTGCAAACGCCGAGATTTAACTCAGACGCAATTACATTACATCGGTTAGTAGTGTGGGTGACAAGACCTACGGTATCAGCCTATCGATGGTATGCGGACGTAAGTGTGAGTATCGTCGATAGTGACGTCACTGATGACACGATCTGGGTTGGCAGATCTTGTTTTCTTAGACCATGCACTGCCCATAGCTCCCAGCTAACAGTGCAAGCGCCGAGATTTAACTCAGACGCAATTACATTACATCGGTTAGTAGTGTGGGTGACAAGACCTACGGTATCAGCCTGTCGATGGTATGTGGACGTAAGTGTGAGTATAGTCGATAGTGACGTCATTAGTGTAACAATCCGAGTTTTCTTCGGGCAGAGCTTTTCTTAGACCATGCACTGCCCACAGCTCCCAACTTACAGTGCAAACGCCGGGATTTGACTCAGACGCAATTACATGGTTTGCTTTGTTTATTGTTTGACTAGACAAGGTACTGTTGGTTTCAGGAATTAGTGAATTTATATAACGACTATACTACTGTGTGTGTGTTGTTACTATATTGTGGGTTTTATATCTGTGTGTTTGTATGGCTGAACTCGGGTTGTTCTAAATTAAGTTAATCCGTGCGATTTCACGCTATTTGTGCTTCGCCGTATACAGCGAATATGAGCTAAAATGTTTTAGTTTAATAATAATATGTTGGAAGTCATGTAGTTGTAAGGCTAATCCAAATAAGGTCTAGTTTCCATTTTGGGTCAGATGGCAGTCGCTTACGTAAAAACTAGTGCCTACGCCAAATCTTGGGCCAAGGTAGCGGACCCCAAGTATAGTTCAGATAACGCTAGGATGATGATGATGATGTAGTTTTGTAGATTTTTTTTATTTTTTATATGAGCTGTGTTTTAGCTTTAGTTAGGTAATTTGTTTGTTTTTTAACTGTAAATGATAATTGTTGTAATTTTGTAAAACTAGCTAGGGTTTTTTTAAATTAAGGTTATGTTCATAAAGGCTTAAACTTTCAGGACCTAAAATACATCTTTCGTATATATGAAAGACAGCATACTGTATAATTTATGATTATTAACTTCAAACTAAAGCTTTCAAAGTCGTACAGAAATCACTCGGCATCGGCTTAATGAAACCGTATATCTCGTGTGATTTAATTATACACAACAATCACATCGCCCAGTGAACCCGGCAGGTGCATTTTATACTGCCACCAAGGAACCCCATGGTCGTGGCCACACGTGCGGCAAGTTACAAGCGGTAGCGGTATTGGATTATTGGCACCATACGCCATTAACCTCTAGCCTGTGTCTGATAAGGATCAGTACAATCAAAAATTAAGTCAATGACAAAAACGAAAAATACTAATTTCTTCAGCACTGTCAGTTTCATAACATACGAAAGGTTAACACATTCGAAGGCATTGCAGTTATCCATAGAAAAATGCGTGTTGAAAAATCAGAAGGAGTCTCTCCTGTGGTTGTTGTATAAAATAGCATTATTTGTTATGCGACTACTGGTCAAAGTGACATTATTTTTTTTTATTTCGTTTAGTTTGCGCTATTGTTGTGCAACTGGATGGTATGGTGATAGCTAAAACTACGAATAATTTATTTATAAAATCTATATATTCATTTTTTTTTATACAACGCCGGTGCCAAACAAGCGTACGGTCCACCTGATGGTAAGCGGTCACTGCAGCCTATAGACGCCCGCAACTCCAAAGGAGTCACATACGCATTGCCGACCCTTTATAAAATTTGAGGATGCATTGTGTTGACAGCAGAAGGGACAAATTTAGGTCCCTCACCCTCAACACAGTGCATCCTCGGGAGCTCTGGCAACCTTGCTCACCTCCAGGAACACAACACTACATACTTGTATAGTATACAATGTTATTATGGCTGTGGTATTCTGCAAGGCGGAGCTGCTCCAAATTCGAGCTAGATGACATTTTGCTGTACCTAACCTACCTCTGTACCCCTATATCCGCAAGTTGTTATTCGTATTGCGCTTCGATTTGGAACTTTTATTTACTCCACCATGATCTTTCTAAACCTCTTCCGCTACCGCGCCAGTTCTCGCTGCCGCACTAGCTCCCGCTACCGCGCCAGCACCCGCTACCGCTTCCAATGTTACCACACACGACGCGCGACCATAAATCGCGGAACCCTCCAGACTTCACCGCGCCCATTAACACGGGCCGAGTTAGATTTTACGCGCCCAGGAATAGAGTAAACACGGCGCGGGAACATGCGACCGCGGGGACTGCTGACTTTTTAAAGGGCTCTCTGGGCTGACTGTAAATCAGCCATGCTATACGGATACAAAAATATAACTCTGTGGAGAACATATTTGCGGATATCGAGCTACGTTAGCAATCCGTCTCCGTTTCAACTTGGTCAAAAATATTTTCTACACCTACACTATTTTCTACATTAAATTCTACATGTTGCATTCTCAACTACAATTCCCATTAAATTTCGGTTATACAGGGTATAACAAAACTACTAGTGAGGATCCGTTTAATTCGGTATTGCGTTAGAAGAAAATTTTTTTTGCCGAAATAAATTTTTGGCCTTTGTATGGACAGTTGGCTGACTTGGACGACCTGCCCCATAGAAAAATTTTTTTTTTCGCGACAAAAAAAAAATTCTTTTACTTTTTCCTAATCAGAACACGATACCGAATATGCCATTAAACGGATCCTCACTAGTTTTCTTACATCCTGTATAATTATATGGAGTTTTTGTCGATTACATATTTTTTTAACGGCGAAGCAATATGTGGTTTTAAACGTAAATAATATCACTAGCGAGGGGCTTTTCAGTGATAAAAACGAATACCAACTGATCGTATTTCATCCCTTTTAATGAACTCAAAATATAAAATTTCAACTACCTAATAATAAATAGTACCTAATACTCTCATTGACAAACAAACCCTTATCCCAAAGCAATAGTTAAACCGAATGACTCAATACAAAAAGGCTCGTAGCCACCTGAGGCCAGATTTATTACAGGGGTCCAATGATACAGAGCCCTGGAGACGTCAAACTGACACCTGACACTGGCTGTTTTAATTTGCAATAAACAAAATAATACGGAATAAAAAAAGTGACATTGGAGCTTTATGGCACGGCACGCTTTTTTATTTTTTCCAATGTGAATTTATTTTTGTCGCTAAACAGAAGCTACTGACTCCTTAGTGGTCAAAAATTTTTTAGATTAATTGATATAAATCAGGGACCGATACCGGTATTTTTACAAAAACCTGAATTAGCCCAATATTTTGGATTATTTTTTGCTCTTTACGTAGGGCTGAATCATGTATTTAGGTAACAACGTCGTATTATTAGATTGTCCCATTAAAAACGAAATAATGAACCGGTGACCGTAATAATACCGGTAGTTTTCTATGGAGAAAATACCGGTATCCGATCCCTGATTTAAATCGGTATTAGTCAGCCTTATAAGTGGCTGGCTGGACACTTTGGTACTTTCTCTTTTTCATCCGTTATTACACCAAACCATCTGTAATCATACGTGGTGTTTGTAAAAGTTTGACAAGTTTCTATGAAATGACAGCTGCCGGCGCCATATTTAACGTTAACCGGGGCGCTACCGCGAACATCAAACGAAGTTTTCCCTCTCTGTCGCACTTGCACGTTCGGACGTAAGTGCGACAGAGAGCGAAAACTTCGTTTGCTGTTCGCGGTAGCGCCCCCGGTCTGCAATAGTAATTAAGTGCAACGTGCCCTTATTGTCGACCAGCAAATACTGGCCATGCACAATCCCATTCCATTGTGTACGTAACAAAACAGATGAAGTAAACATTTGTGTTCGAACGGAATTTTAATATCTGTGGTTAATAGCATTTCGAGACGTCTGCGAACTCTGACAATAGAGTCGCTATAAGTTCCATAGCGTTCAGACTATTGTTCTAGAAACCTTTCTAAAGTAATAAAGGAGTGAGAGGTAAGACAGGAGCGATTGAAATGTAAATGAAATTTAATTAGTGAATGGATAAGATCTCGGTATTGTTCTGACGTTTTCCGAGTATATGCCTTAATCGGAAAGTTGGAAAACGGATAGATGGGTACTTAACTTGTTTTATTAAAAACGGTAGGTTAGGTGCCCATGCTCGCTCGACGAAAATAATAGCATTTTTTTGTTATGTCGGAGATCTCCGGCAGGGGTACACAACTGTTTTTTCCTGAATATTTTTTTTACATTTACCAACGCTACTTATTATTTTGGTACTTATTTAATTTTGTGTTTCTGGTCGTAAGCAAGTTTGCCATAGCTCCGGAGGCGCTGTGTTCAGACTGAAGGACTTACATTGTCTGTAGCTGTCAACAACCAATCCTCAAGTCAATAAATGGTCGGCAACGCGCATGTAGTTTTCTGGAGTCGCAAGCGTCTAAAGACTGCGGTGTCTGCTTATCATCAGGCAGGCCGAAAGCGTCTGCCACCGTCGTTGTAGAAAATCGCTTCCTCTCACACTTCGTACCAGAAAACCCTTAGAATGAATCGATTACCGACACCTCTCGCCGCGGCCGCAACCGATCAACTCTACAAAAGGCTGTAACCCTTTAATGCTAATACACTTTTGAGCTCATCGAACATAACGGCGATAAAGGGTTAAGTAATTCGCATTGTTACGGTGCCTTTGTTACCGCATGTGATGTACCTACGACCCGTTGTGAGCAACGGAATACCTCCTACCTATGCGCATTGGAATTAGAATATGTAGACAAAATAATTTTTAAAATTAACGCTCCTCTTTTGGTAGATGTCGTTTCAATTTATGTGTTGTTTTCCCCTGTTCTTCATACATAACTGAGTTATATAACTAGCTATGTACAAAGAAAAAATATTCTTCGTACAAAACCAGGTTATGTAGGAAGAATTTATAATTCCTCGTACATAACTGTCATTGTATCTGGTAATGTGCAAAGAAAGTAGGTTTCTTGGTACATAGCCCGGTTTTGTACGAAGAATATTTTTTCCTTATACATTGCTAGTAATGTAACTCAGTAATGTACGAAGAACAAGGGGTTGTTTTTCTATGTATTGTGTCTATGCTTACATAATTGAAACATACCCGTGGAGCGTTCAGTTTAAGATTGGTAAAAAAACTTAGTTTTTTTTTTATACAAGGTGAATGACTTTGTATTAAGATACATAAGCTTGCTATTCGAGATTCGCCGAATATGGGTTTGACCGAATACGAACATTCGGCCGAATATTAGGTCAAGCTGTTGCCGAACCGAATATTCGACCAAATTATTCGGTTCAACGTAATTTTTCCATCTATTGTTGTAAAACAGACTAATTGAATGGTACATTTTTTGGTAATTAATAAAGCGAAATATTGACAAAAAATAAGTTAAATCACTGTTAATAATGGGTCAAGTATTAATTTCACGAAGCAGTGACTATAATACACTCTTGTGACTTTTAACAAAACCCTCTCAAAATTGTTTGGTAAACATTCGGCAGCTGAACCAAATAATTCGGCTGCATACCGAACATTCAAAAACATGCCGCATATGCAGAATTCGGAATAATAACCGAATATTCGGCGCATCTCTACTTGCTACATTTTCTTTTACAACACATTTCGTAAACAATTTCATAGTAAAATGACTCCTAAATGTTAACTTTACTATTATAGAAACATGTAATATAAAAGAATGTAGATGGAATGGGTTCACCTATAATGCTAGCTTGAGGCGATAAGGGGATTTCACATGCTTTAATGCGAATCGTATGACCTAATAAATATAATATAATATAATATTTGTGCAACCTTATGTCCACAACAATGATGTCATATTTTAACATATTTCTAATCACTTTGTCCGTGCAAATAATTATTCATGCTATATCCGAAAGTAACTCTGTCTGTTTCTGCCCTTAGCTAAACCGCTCAGTGGATTTAGAAGAAAGGCATGTAGATAATTTGAGTCCCTGGAAAGGACATAGGATAAGTAATATCCTGGAAATCATTTAGCCGTTCTCGACCGGCAAAAAAAATTAACAATAGCATTCTTTGAATCACAAATATATTTATTTAAAATATTCACAAATATAGATACAATAATACATATTAAGAAAGGAATTATAAATAACGTAACTAAAAATAACTAAACACTAAAAAATAACATCACAGCATTCTTTTGTTATGTGCCCGGAGATCTCCGGCAGCATGGGCTAGAGACAATGGCTTGTTTTTCTTGAGAATATTTTTTTTGTACATTTACCCTATTATTCTTTTGATACCTATATGATTTTGTGTTTCTGGTCGTGAGTAAGTTCGCTAGAGCTGCGGAGGCGCTGTGTTCAGACTGAAGGACTAACATTGTCTGTAGCTATCAACACCGCAGCATTCTTTTGTTACGTCTCAGGAGAAATAAGGGAGTGAAAAGGGAGGTGGTGTTTATACGAAAGCGATAATTAAACAATTATTTCTCTAAGGCGATAAGAGACGTAGTCGCGGGAAAAAGCTAGTAGAACGTTCTACGTTCAATGACTATATTTTAACAAATTATTTTCAACTGAATTCAAAAGTGTTTGTGCCACAAAGCGTAAAATCCCTTGCCCGAGCATTTCAAGGGTTTAAAGGTGTGTTTATTTTACACCTACTGTAAACGTAAGAATAAAAGAGCATATGTGACACCTCAAGGTTTGGGTCTAATGCTTTTTTGGAGTGTAAGTTCACTTGGAGGTGTTTTTGAACTGAGAGATACCATTCAAATGGAAATTTGGGTTTTGTTCAAAGGCTTTGGACTTCTCATTTGCGGGTCTGGGCCGTGGAAAGTAGGAAGCTTGGTGGATTTTAATAAAGATATATTATACACATTAGGTACATGCATTTGTTTTACTGAGTTGCGCGGGGATATATCATTCTTTTTGTGCATATTTTTCTGTAACCACATTATTCAGTTGCATGGAATAAGAAATCTTTTATAAGATAATGTTTTCAGCACTTTTCTTGATATTAATATTTTTTTTAGAAAAGGGGTGTTTAATTACTTTGGTACTAATATGTAATTGACCGAGTGAAACGAAGGTCTTTGCTTCAGCTTCGACAAAAATGCTTTCGTATGTTCAGATTCCGGATTTCCGGATGGATTTCCGTTTGATCTCGTCTACAGGTCGCATTTCGCAAACGATTCTCTTGAAATTTTGTGAGCTGGTCCGGTAATTATATAAGTTTTTTTTGTCTAGTCAGTTTTTGGAAATTTTCAAAAGCAATTTTTATTTCAAAGATTTTGAAAGTTCTGCGTCCGAATTTCGGTTTATTCTCCTCTACAGGTCGCATTTTGCAACCGCTTCTCGTGAAATTTTGTTAGCAGGTTCGATATTCATAATTGATCTTTTTTATAATGTCAGATTTTGGAAATGATGAATTGATGATGATTTTGATTTGATTTTGGTTAACTGGAAGAGATCCCTCATATGGATAAGTTCGCCTTTGTACTCTAATCTTATGTGACATGTATATTGTTTTAACCTGTTATTGTGTACAATAAAATGCTTACATACATACATACATAAAACTCACTCACGAGGTCTACAGCTCACAGAGCTACTAGTTAATAGTGAGTTGACATTGTCTGCAAAGCCGAAGGCCCTGGGTTCGAATCCCCATAAGAAAAAAACAAACATTTGAGGTGGCGAACAATGAATATTTGTTTCAAAGTCTTGGATGTTTTCTATGTATTTAATCTTTTAAATCTAACGTCGTCTAGTACCTAGGAACCAACCGTTATTAAGCTTCCTATGTGGCGAGTTCGATTTCTGTACGATTTTCCTTAATATTTATTTACGCTTCAGACACAATTCTGGAAAACCGGCCAAGTGCGAGTCGGACTCGCGCACGAAGAGTTCAGTAACATTATCTATAAAATGGCAAAGAAATCACGTTTGTTGTATGGGAGCCCCCTTAAACATTTTTTTATTCTGTTTTTTAGTATTTGTTGTTATAGCGGCAATATAAATACATCATCTGTGAAAATTTCAACTGTGTAACTATCACGGTTCATGAGATACAGCTTGGTGACAGATGGACAGACAGATACACAGACAGACGGACGGACAGACAGCGGAGTCTTAGTAATAGGGTCCTGTTTTTCCTTTTGGTACGGAACCCGAAAAAGCGATGAAGACCGATATGATAAATATTGTCATAGATAACTTATCAAGTTAAGTTTATCAAGTTAAGTTTTTGCCGCTACGAAATTAGCACAGGGAAAATGAACACGATACACCATTCATTATTAGTCAATGGAATGGTTGTCAGACGTTTCGTTTGTATCCTTGCGACTAAAGATATACTTAATAGTTATTATTATATTCCGTTTTCTAATGATAATGTGAAAAATCATGAAAGTTCAAATCAAGAAACCTACCCTACCACAAAAAAAAAGTCAAAAGTATTTATTTGCCAGAATACAGTATAGGAAGGTCTTACATAATTGAACATAACAGTGTATTCAGCCTGCATGCAGGCGTGCATATATTTTATTGAGAGGCGATGAATTTAGTAGAAATACAAATACAAATTATCAATTGCAAAATTAAAATATGGCGTCTTCGGGTAATTCCGAATGTCAAGTAATTCCGAAAATAACAGACTCCTGTCTAACTAAGTGATTTTGTTGCACTACCAAACATCAACAAAAATATTTAACATTTCTTTTTGATAGTGATGATGATGAGATGCAATAAAATCGCTTAGTTAGACAGGGATTTGTTATTTTCGGAATTAGCCGGCATTCGAAGTTACCCGAAGACACCTTACATACATTAATAAATTTAAAATAATATTCCCAGTTTATTTATTTATTTATTGAATCTAATATACATGTAACATTACAGTTTTACCCAATTTTATGTCACTTATACTCTAAATAACTCTTAACACTATAAAAACATGTGTCGAGACTCGTCAACTTATTTTTAAAACTGTTTCCCCGGAGAACACAAGATACCTTAGCTGCCGTTGTCATAAACCCACACGAAACATTAAACACTCCTACGCATATACATTTATAATAGCGTTGCCAAAACTTTGCCACCATAACTTCAAAGGATACCTTCAATATTTGAGTAGCGGATTCCCTTCTCAAATAATTACCCAAATTAGGGGAGGGAGTTTTACGCACGTTTAAATAAATAATGATGCTACCTGTAGAAAGGGGTCCATCAAGTTTGAACGTGTTTACATAGCTGATATGATCTACCATGTACCTGATCTAATTGGTGTTTGCTGAATTCATATATATAGATCTGTTTAGATTACACCGGTAAGAAAAAAAATCATGAAATTAGTCACTTAACATTTCTTTATTTGGTTGTTTTTAAAAACACTCGTGGTCAAAAATTTCTGGTCACCCTAAATTAAATAACCACAATAGGTTTTAAATATTTTACACTAGTTTTATTTACGTTATATATTATTCTTCGTAATACCCAACAGTATTAGGAATTCCCGGGATCCTATCATAAAAATATCAATCCCTAAAACTGACGATTTTTGCGATATCTCGCTCCATTAATTATGTCGTGGGTTTTTAGGAGGCCGATTTAAAACTGGAAACTTTATTTTTTTTATTTATCACGACAGAATTAAAAAAATTGTACAAGTTTGCACTGTTTTAGGAAATATGACAATATTTTACCGACCCGTTCTCTTTGTCCGCGAGTGTATTTATATAACGGATATTTCAACATCCTATTAAGTGAAGTAAACATAATTCCAAGTTCGACTCTAACTTGCAAATCATAGTAAATTAATAGGTACCTAAAAGATAAACACTGCAACGGAACCTATAAAAATATTTTAAATTTTCTTGTTAAAGGCTTAAGTTTCATCAAAATTAAAATTGTACTAAAGTGTTACTTACGTCTACTTCATGTACCTAAGTGAGTAAGAGAGAGAGATCCTTGCCAATTATCGCAATAAAAAAATAACTTTCCGATTAAATCTATAAATTAACTAACTTTAATTGTCTTTTAAAAGACTTTAAAACCTCATGGGCATCAAAATGCAAATTGTACTAAAATTATTCAGGATTTTGGAAGATTCGTTTTAGGGCTAACTCAGGTACCTAACTAAGTTGAGGGAGGGTTAATCTGCATACGATAATCGTGGGGTGCGACATCTGTCGGGAATCTGCATGCAACTTTGAATTTCGTCCAATTTGAGGCAACGGGCCTTTTGAATTTATAGGCTATCTGTTTTGAGGTGTACAGGGTGTTACTAGAACAATTTCGAGATGACGTTATGGGGTTTATTTTTAGTTTGACAAGTTTCTATGAGATGACAGCTGCCGGCGCCATTTTTAACCTTAATCGGTCAGTAATCTTAAGTTGATGCAACCCGCGCTAAGTGTACCCCACTAGTGGGTAAAGGTTTGACCATGGTTCTACATACAAACATTACTATGTAATGTGTTAAATGAATAAATAAATTACGCCTGTATTTTCAAAAGTAGTATCATTAAAAATGGCAAAAAAATCACGGATGTGGTATGGGAGCCCCCTCAAATATTTATTTTATTCTGTTTTTTAATATTTTTCGCCATAGCGGCAACAGAAAGACATCTGTGAAAATTTCAACTGTCTAACTATCACGGTTCATGAGATACAGCCTGGTGACAGACGGACAGTCTTAGTAATATGGTCCCGTTTTACCCTTTATGTACGGAATCCTAAAATTGAAATATCGACTTAGACTAAGAGAGAAATTAAAGAAACCAGTTTATGTACAGCCTGTATTTTGACAGCATCAACGCACCCTCTATTATTTTCAGTTTTCCCGAATTTTCCCTCAGGTTTTCATTAGTAGGGGTGCGTTTAGTGACTTATGCAAACAAAGGGAAGGGTGCCAATGGTAACAAGTTGCATTCTGCACCGTCTGTTATACCAAAATTTGTATTTGGAAAATTGTACAGACGTAGGTATCGCTTCTTTGTGGAAATTGAAGCTTGTGTGTAGGGAATAAGTATGAAAATTAAATGTATTTTCAGATTTTGTCGTATACAGTAACGATTTGGATCTGGTTTATGTTTAGTGCGTAATCGAATGAGGGTTCAAAAAAAGAAGTTTGGCTGTTCTGTATTTTGATTAAATTGGTTTAATATGCTTTGAACACGATTTTTATTTAATTTGAAAATGTTATTTATTCAAAACCAATTATTTAGTAAATGAGGTACGAAGATTCGCTCGTGGCCCAGCGGCGCCCGCGTGCCAAGTGCGGTATGCGAGGTTAAGCAACGTGGGAAGAGAGTTCTTGGATGGGTGACCGCTTTGATTGGTTATTAACTGAGCGCTCCCGTGCTTTCGAAGGCACGTTAAGCTGTTGATCTCGGCTGCTGTTTATGATAGCAGTCGTTAAAGCGGTCGTCGTATGAGGGAAAACAACGGAAGAGCGTATAGTTTAAGATTGATTTTGGGGCAATATTATATGAGAGAACATCGTAGATACCTACAAAAATAGTAAGTTGCAGCGGTGCAATCTAGACTGCGGGAAATTAATAGTAATCGAAATATTTTCCATGTTTTATATCATTTACTAGAGTGCCATCTTGGTGATGTGAAAGCGCTTTTCCGCTATCCGGGTATAGAAAAAAAGAAAGAAAGAAAATAAGTTTATTTATCACTTTAAAGAAATACAAACAAAAAGATATTATATGAAATGAAATTATTTATTCTTCAATTTAGGCATATTACATGTACCTATGAATGTCAAAAAACTACCACCGGTTCATAAAATAAACCTCTGCCTCGAGAAGAACCGGCGTAAGAAACTCGGCGAGGTGTCATTTTTTCAAGAGGAGATATGGAGCTATAGATGCTAAAAAGGTCGTCACTCAGCTTGATGTCGCGAAGCAAACCGTGGTTTTACATCGTGACGCTGATTTTCTGTGACGCCTGTGGTCACCAGGGTAGTATTTCATGGTACAAACATGGTTTACAAACGTTTAGTTTAGCCTAAGAACTTACAATAAAATTATAATTAAACTATAACAAAAATGTGTATAAATTAGTAAGTGTGTGAGTAACAACTTCATCTGGGCGTGTGTGCGCGCGTTTGTATGAATGTGAGTGTGCTTGTGTGTGTGTGTGTATGAGCATGTACAATATTGAAAGCAGATATTTTCAACTATTTTTAATTTCCCGCAGTTTAGGTTGCCCCGCTGCACCTTACTATGGGTAGGTTGCACCAAACCGTCTGTAATCATAAACGGTGTTCGTTAAAATCTGATTGTCTGCAAAGTTTGACAAGTTTCTATGGGATGACAGCTGCCGGCGCCATATTTGACGATGACCGGTCTGTGATCATATGTTGGTGCAACCGACCCTAAATATTTCATCTGTCAGTTAAAACCTATTTATATGAGTTTAAAAACGAGAATTCCAGTATCAAAAATACTCGTAATATTACCCTCACTAACAGCCTTTTTTGCTCACATTGTAATGAGTAACTTTCAGCCAATAGGAGCCATCTTAACGGCTAAAACTTGGCCCCCCGACACCTGAAGTCTAGACGGGACATTTGCGAGTTTAAAGTGGCCTCGTTATTTGTTTGGGAGTATGTTTTTGTTTTTAAGTATTGTAGCCTTAAGAGTAATTAGGGAAGTTATAATGAGAAAGATTAAAATAAAAATTTAGGTAGTATTTGAGAATGTGAATACAATAATATGAAATAAATGGCAGTCAAACTTCGTCTTTTAAAACGAGAATAAATATTCGTGCTAGTCATCTAAATGCATAGATGAAGAAAAATAATTAGGTAGCAATAGTAGGATTGATTTTGCGCTGTAACAATTTGCATTGCGCAGGAACTTATGACGGGAGACGGAACATCTGACTGGCAATGGTTTTATTTTCTTTCTCTATTTCTGTTATTTATTTGTAACTAACCCTAGCTGCTGTTTTTTGTACTGTACCTCACTAACAACCTATGGATGTAACGTCCGAAATAAATAATAATAATAATTATTTATTTTGTTGCCTATTGAAGCACGGAACCCTAAAACACTTTTAAGGACGTAAAGTGAAAATGACCGTGTGTACAACTCGTGTGCTAAACGATTAAAGTGGGTAGATAGATTCCCTTGTAACTCATTTTGGGTAAATTAACAATGCCCACATTTATATATATTTTTTTAAAATTATTTAATATAATTTCCAAAACCATTTTTTTTTCTTTTTTTTCTGCCTACCTACCCTAGTCTTTTGGTACACGGTCCACAATGCAGCCTGTATAAGCTTGCTTTCTTATGATAGGGGTTAATTAAAGCAGGTATTTAGGTATGGAACTCTTACCGTTACCACAAGATATTGCAGATTAGTTTAATATTTACCTGAAAATAAAAATAATACACGTGAATTTCTTAAAAATAAATCACCATTTGTAATGTTCAAGCGTAGTTAACTATCATACAGTGCCATGTCTATCTAGGTAAAATAACTTCCCATATATCTAGTAGTAGAGTGACCATTAAAGCCCAGAAACTTCTAATTTCTAACCACATTTGCTCTCAAATGTTGTGAGAATAAGCTCCCGCTAACAATCTGTCGCAAAACAAAACTAGCAACATGCTGGGAACTTGTCGCTAACACCGTTAAATTACAATTGGAAACATTTCCCGTATGCAATAAATTCCAAATTGAAACGTATCTCTCATACACCAAAGTCGTGTTTGGAATGAAACAAGCGTGTTAGATAAGAGTTTGACAAAGCAATCGACTGTTAATGCAGTTGAAGAATCTCTTACCAATATGTAATGCATTCAACCTTAATATTCGCCGACAAAACTTCACTTTCCAAGCGTCGCCTGAATCGAAATCGTCTTTTTGAACAGTCACTCCTCATTTTGTTTTGAAGTAAATTACATACATCAAAATATAGACGTTAAGTTTCACACTACTAGGTTGGATTTCCAATGGCTAGAAAGATACGAGGTTTAAAAGAATAGTTTTACCAACCAATTGTCCCTTAGTGATCAGTGATCAGAATGGGCAGAATGGGTATTAAGTGGGCAATTGGCCGCCGCGGGTGGCCGCGAATTGTCGTCAATTCGACGCTTGAGGGCCTACTCTGAACTTCGAAATAAGAACGAATATCGTGACGTCCCTTTCACTCATATAGGGTATAACACGAGAATGAAAGGGACGGCACGATACGAAGTTCGGACTTCGAAGATCGCCCCTCTGACCCTAACCGGAAGTCGTGATGGCGACGAGAACCGAATTGGACATCGATTAGTATTAACTGGCGCAGTCGGGAGGATTAAGTTTGAAGTTTAATGTAATGACAAGTTTCTAGTTACAAGTAGGGAATAGGAATATTATGTCGTTCGCTAGCTAGAAGCACCTACTTTCCCTATAGTGTCGAAGTATGAGATGTCTAAGCGGCTGTATATTACAATACCATACAAATATTCTTTAATGTTCACCAGAAAATACATTGAAAACTAGATTAAAACTTAAACATGTTGATGGTAGACAACAGGCGATCTTATCGCTAAAAAGCGATCTCTTCCAAACAACCTTTGGGTGGTGGAGACATAAGAGAAAAATTTGATACGGAGATATTAAGTAGTATAAACAACCGAATCATAAGAAAGATCATAATATACTTACAAAAATAAATAGATATATAAACCTACATAAACATACAAATACAATATTGAGACTATGTAACACGTTATAACAGACTGACAAACGACAAAAGATACATCAGCGAACATTCACGAAAGAGATAAATAGTGATATTAAAAGCCTGCTACAGTTTTGACGAAATTTTGAATATTATTTATGACGATTTTTTTTCTTCTTCTTTGAGCTTTTTTCTTTGTCATTATTTTGACTTTTACATAATTTATTAATCCTAGTATTTGTTTACATAGTTATTTATATCCTTTGACGACCGCTTTAGCCTAGTTGGTAGTGACCCTGCCTTCGAAGCTGGAGGTCCCGGGTTCGAATCCCGGTCAGGGCATGTATTTGTGTGATGAACACGAATATTTGTTCCTGAGTCTTGGATGTTTTCTATGTATTTAAGTATCTATTTATCTATATAAGTATGTATATCGTCACTTGGTACCCATAGTACAAGCTTTGCTTAGTTTGGGACTAGGTTGATTTCTGTAAGATTGTCCAAATATTTAAATATTTAATTTATTTACTTTAGAATTCCAGGTTTTGTCTCAAATACTAAAACACTATGTCTAAGCATATTATGAGTATATCGAATTTGCTTGAAGTTCTGAATTAAAGTTCTTAGTTAAAATAAGTCATTATTTTAACTAAAAATTTCTATTTTTCTATTATAATAAACTAGCGACCGAGCGAGGTGCAATGCTGATGCATGTATTATACATATAAACCTTCCCCTTGAGTACTCAATCTATTTAAAAAAACCGCATCAAAATCCGTTGCGTAGTTTTAAAGATTTAAGCATACATAGGGATATAGGGACATAGGGACAGAGAAAGCGACTTTGTTTTATACTATGTAGTGATTACGGAAAAAATCAGCTGTAACAAATATCTCAGTCAAAATCAAATCATTAAAAAAAAGGAAAGAAATTCTGTCCAATTACCATCCTAATAAATTACAAGCTTTATCCGTTTTTCGATATTTCTCGACACTTCATCACAGTTGAAGCCGATTGAAATCAAAATTACGAAAAAGACTTGATTCTTTTAGGCAATCAATCCAATCGCTAATTGAAACAAAAGACGAATCGGCATTTCGGGAAAACTGCAAACGAATAATTCAAAAAAACAGGGTTCCGTTATTACGTAGGTAGTCGTCAGATGCAAATCAAGAGGGTTCCTCACAGGGGTGCTGAAATATGGGCCCAATAAACAGCAGTACGGTGAGCGGGCCGCAGTTAGGAACACCTGACAGGCATGGTCAGTTGGTCACCCCATCGGTGTTGATATGAATTAGTATAAGGATAAAAAGCGGTTTATGGATGAAATTTTTTGTAGATTATGTGGAAAGTTTCTTTACTTTGAATATCTTATGTACTGACTTGAATGGATACTCGTCCGTTTTACATTTTTAGGGAAAAGTATTTCCAAAAGATTTCAGTGTGTTTGTTGCGCTATCGTCGCTGCTGAAATGCAGTTTAGGAATAGTTATTTGTTATACAAGGGTGCAAAGTTGTATTTTAACCGCGAGCGTGGAATTGAAACACTAGCTAGCGTATGGATTCTAGGGTTGAACCACGAGCTAGTGAATGGATTGTATGACTGAACTACGAGCGAAGCGAGTGGTTCGAAAATAGAATCCTGAGCGAAGCGAGTGGTTCGAAAATAGAATACTGAGCATGGCGAGTGTTGCAACACACGAAACGTAAAATAACTTTGCAGCCGTGTGTAACATAATTTTTTCACCTTACTAAAGCGAGGAAAACACTACTATATTAAAAACAACTGAAGTAAGTAAAATCTGTTTTTTTTTTACTCCCCCTCTTTCTCTTAGCGTTATTCGTTGTATTCTTATAAGGATGCCCCGGGTCCGCTACCTAACCCCAGGATTTGGTGTAGGCACTATTTTTTTAATTCACTCTATGTTTTTAATTGAATACAAGTCAATATACCTAAAAATATTTTTTTTGGACTATCTTGACTGGCCTTTACATGTTATTACGTTTAAAAAAGTAACTAATAACACGTTTGGATTTCAAATATTCTTCGCACTCTTGTGGATAAAATGCAGTTTTACTATCTGTTTTTACAGAATGAAAAGGGCTTTCCGACCTACTGAGGTGAAAAATTATGAAACGATTCCATTTTTTTTGTTTGAGAGTAAACTGTACTAAATTTAAACAAAGTGCACCTTTTAAATGTAACCGCCGCAATAAAAACGGTATAACTGCGGAGTACGATTAATTCTCCGGATTTGCATCACAATTGCATTAAAACCAACCCGTGCACTTCCGTTTGCAGTAACTCCACTTCCATGTTAGGCATACAGTTTTTGTAAGCTTAGAGGCCCTTTTGAATATTATATTCGAATCTATTCTATATTATAAACGTGAACGTTTATGCCGATGACTATTGAGCAATGTAGCAGAGCAACAATGAGAGCTACCACACCTCCGATTCGGTTGAAACCGCTCAACCAATCTCACTGGAGCGCAAACTCTTAGAGTATTCCAGTGTTCCAAACCACACGCGTGGTCGTACCGCAGGTTTTCCCCTGGATTTTCCCCAGGCTACTCTCCAACCGCGCACTCCTATCGCTTTATTGGGCCCGGCCTATAAAGCCACAGTCAGGTTCAAAAAAAAAGAGAGCTACCGTTTTTGTGCTATCAAAAATTGTTATTGGTTGTTATGAGCATGAGAACTAAGTTAACATTTAAATCATATTTAATACCTTAAAACCGTACCGTAAAAATACCGAACATCCCGCATTGTAGCACCGTCCCGTTTTGTTCAATCATTGACCCGTAACTCATATTTGGCATAATCAAGCTGAGGTATTGCAAAATAATCACCATATTGTTCCAAGTAGATATTAACCCGCGTAGCGCAACATCAGAGTGACATTTGACAATTCGGAGACCTCACGCTACACTAGCGCTTCTGGCGGCAAATTCATACGCGGTAGCCCTCATTATGATGAGAAAGTTACCGAACATGAATTTAGCTCGGATAGCATAGAAATAGTTTACATTATACACTCAAAAATGGTGTCTCTACCAAGCCTATTTCTGTGGCTGTGAATAAATCGACGAACTAATCAATAAACACAACAAACAAAATTATTCGATTTATAACTCATAATACAAGAATTATAGAGCATCGTTCATGGTAAAATATGCTTGTGATTTAACATTATGTATTACTAGTTTTTTCCCGCGACTTCGTCCACGTAGAATTCGTTCTAGCGCTACAGTACTTAGTTACCGGTTTTCCATACAAACTTCCACCCCTGAAGGAATGATTTCCATGATAACAAGTATCCTATATCCTTCCTCGGGACTCAAACTATTCCTGTACCAAATTTCTTCAAAAACAGTTCAGTGGTTTTACACGTGAAGAGGTAACATAGACTATGTTACCTCTTCACGCGTTAACACGCGGTAACGTAGACAATGTTACCTCTTCACGCGCTAACACATGGTAACATAGATAATGTTACTTCTTCACGCGTTAACACGCGGTAACATGGACAATGTTACCTCTTCACGCGTTAAGACGCGGCAACGTAGACAATGTTACCTCTTCACGCGCTAACACATGGTAACATAGACAATGTTACTTATTCACGCGTTAACACGCGGTAACATGGACAATGTTACCTCTTCACTCGCTAACACATGGTAACATAGACAATGTTATCATTTCACGCGATAACACGATGTAACTTAGACAATGTTACCTCTTAACGCGCTAACACATGGTAACATAGACAATGTTACCTCTTCACGCGATAACACGGGGTAACATAGACAATATTACCTCTTAACTCTTTACTTTCGCATTCGTAATAAGTATAGATTATCTGTAACTGCACTTATTTTCCCAACTGCAAGTGGCACTCTAAGTCTCAATACTGTGTGAAGTCTCCCGGACAAAGTTCTGAACCGTCCATAACTAAACACTGTCTCAAGAGTTCATCTCTATTTGAATTAAATACAAATGTTTGCTACTTTGTTCAGCCGAAGTCGCTGTGCTGAACTTTGAATACTTTCAAACAGGCAATTATTAAATTAGTTGTGAAATTCTTCGTGTGTTAACGTAGTCCCAATACGATTACTTATTCATCGTCATAGTTAGGAACGCATGTTCTCTGGTTTTGGTGACTTTGGTGATTCGTAGGATATGAGTAATTTATTTTATACTACGTTCGTTTTCTATTTTTATAAACAATATCAGCATCATAATAATTTTCATTACCGTTATCATCATCAACTTGTCCAAAAACTTTTTTATAGCTTAGGTAAGTTGTTTTTTTTTTGGAAAATTACAATCATTTGAATGACTAAATATATAACTGTACAAAGTAAATTAGGGCTACCGTTTTTGTGTTCACCGGCTGGCGCCACTGTCGAATAAGGTCCAGCTGTCAAAAATTGTTATTGGTTATTATGGGCATGAGAACGAATCTTATGTTTAATATCTTAAAACCGTACCGTAAAAATATCGAACATCCCGCATTGTAGCGCAGTCCCGTTTTGTTCGAAAAAAAAGGAGGACATAAGTTTCAAAGCACTCAAATCATGTTCAATCATCAATACTGTCTCAAAGTACTGACAGTCCCCGTAACCCCCGTAACTCATATTTGCCATAATCAAGCTCAGGTATTGCAAAATAGTCACCATATTGCTGAAACCTCACTCTACACTAGCGCCTCTAGCGGCGAATTCATACGCTGTAGCCCTCATTATACAAAGAAAAAAAACGTGATTATTTCAACGAATGACTAAAGTACGAACACTTACACAATCCGCAACTTATGTTTTCGATAATCAACCCCTAAGGGTGAAAGTGGGGACGATATTTTTTTGTGAGAGGGTAGGACAGGAGCAGGATTAGAATATTTAGTTATTGTTAGAATTTAATGATTTAAAGGCTTTTGTTACGACGTTGCTTGGCTGTATTAACGATGATCTTACTCGTAATTTCTTGTTATTGTTACAGATTCCATTTTTGAAAAATATCTTCATATATGATGTTGTCTAGGAACAGAACGATTTTTAGCGATAATTTAAGTTTTTATATTGTATATGTATGTACCAAGAAATTCAAATACTATGTGAAATCCCCAACATACATAGGGCTAGCGTGGAAACCATACCTCATTTATTTATTTAATCTTTATTGCACAAAAGAAACCTTACAGTACAAAAGGCGAACTTAAAGCCGTATAGCATTCTCTACCAGTCAACCTTAAGGCGAAGCAGAAAAATTTGCTCATTCACCCTTATCCATGGAGTCCTGTGCCCAGAAGTGGGAATAAAGGCTGGATATACGTTTGTGACGTGTGTGACAAACGTTAGACGTCTGAATCAGACGGGCATCCAGTTTGTAACAAAGCCATAACACAATAGAAACCAATACCGTGTTTCGTCACTAGTCCAAATAAAGCGAAACCATATGATACAATAACTCAGCAATGCGGCCGGCAAAGTGCCCTTTGCGGCTTTTATAGTCGCACCACAAAAACGGTATTCACAAAGCGAGCTTTCCGCCCTAGGCTATATTGACGCAAAAACTGCGCTCTGTAATTTGTCACATTGGGGTGCCCACAGGGTTTTGTCCGACTACTTACAATGAAGTATAACGTATATTTGTCTCATTTTATTTCTAGTAATTTTGGGTATTTTTGTTAATCCTTGAACTAAGCAAATAACTGAACTAATTGAAACAGGCTGTGGAAAATTAGACCGTCTGTGTCAAGAACCTGGAGTTTTAACTCTATTTTATTTCTGTTTTCTGTGTGAATTGACACGTATCTTAACATTTCCTCTTCGTTACTATCGAGTACAAGAAACTATTCTGCGTAAATTCTACGCCAAACAAAATATTTATAGCTCCGTTACTATCTAACCTCCTATTTTATAAACCTCCATCAAACATATTTTAATTTTTTTTGTCGACGGCTGCCACTGACGAATACCCCTTGCCAAATTCAGCAAAGAGTGCATCTTTGCTGAATTTGGCAAGGGGTATTTCGCCAATGTCGCCGTATACAGACATATCACACGAGAGGAGAATGATCACAATTAAAATTTTGATTTTTGTGGAAGGACATGTTTGGGAACCTAAAACAAATAATAACACATATTAAGGACGGCACAGACAATACAGGACGTTCGTACAATTAAAAAAAGAGCGGAAGTTAACACTGTTAACAGCGACCTATTTTAGTTAACTAGCTGCTAAAGTTCGTTTGTCCTTATCTTTCACTTTAACATTGACATTCGTGAGAAAGGGACGAAAAACATTTTAGTTAGCAGAGGTTTGTTAAGTTCTATCAATGAGGCGGTAAAAATAAAAGCATCGTATCCATCATTCGGTGTTAGAATGACAAAAATTTGTCATAATTTGAGTTCGAAACATTTACAAAAATTGTAAGGTCTCTTACTAAGTCGTGTAGTCGAGGAATGCGCCAATTTTCGACTTTATTTTGATGACATTAAGATCCAAAAACTGATGAACATTTAATTCCGCGACTGTACATTTTATGTCCCACTATATAACATAGTAGGTAGTTCGATGTTGTTCTGCACATCGTCACGCTGATATTGCACTTAAACTTATATTTCACGCCCCACATGACCAGCGTACGTGTTAATTCAATTTCCGCAACACCAGACGTCTGTTTATCCGCATGTAACTATACTGTATCTATTTAAGTATTGATGATGGGATTTGTGATGTGATGAAACCATCGGAAAACTGTTGTTTTCTGATGTTTCCGGGATTAAGATATCATCATCATTGGCTTGTAACATTTTAAAAGAAGATTTAAGCTGTATTCAGATTTTTATGTTGCCATACATCATGAGGATACCATTCTAATCCCAACAATATCCAGTTTTCCCTCTAGGTTGGAAGGTCAGATGGCACGTGGGTCATTGTCAGATTTAGGTTCGAGTCTTTTCGGTGGGCATATCAAAAGTTAAGGGCCACAAAGCTTAATTTTGGATTAGTCTAGTAACCCGCATCAACGGTGTTTCCATAACTATAAATCAATGTAATAAAACGTTATTTATATGTACATAATCCGTTAACTATTGACCACCGGGTGGACAACTTTTGTTTTTACAACTGACAATGACCCACGTGCTTTCGTAAAGCCAGTGCCTACTCCAAATTTTGGAATCAGGTGTCAACGCGGACTGCTATGGGGATGATCTTAATCTTATTACTGGAGTGTCTCGTACTAAAACTCTTTATGGGACAAAGAAAAGAACATTACAGACATAATTGGCTATTGGACTACAATTTTTTTATGGTGTCATTCGAACTAGTTTTTAGAGACGTTTATATGTTTGTATGGGGCCAATTATGATTAGAGCAACACAAAAGCAACAGAAAACGCGAGGTAAGGTACAGCATAGCTGACGAGCACTGAAAACGTTCTAGACTGAGGCAGTGAAATGTGACGTGTAATGCCGTCTTAATACCGTTGTATGGAAAAACGAGTAATTTACCATTTTACTCGTGATACATTGCGTTTAAGGTCATAGTTGCAATACAATTTCTTTTTTATCGAAACATGACAATTATATTGGCAATTTTCAATTGTACATTTAGACTATTAAAAAAAACAACATTTTTGCGAATCTGTAGTCCTATATCTTTTTTTTAAAGTTAACAAAATATCTTTTTATGATTTTGATTGATATGTAATGTATTATATATTATGTATTGTGATAATTTGATGGTTTTCTATCTATATAACCACACGATGGATTACATTTTAACATGTGTAAAATACTCAATTTACACGAGAAGTTAAGTACGAAGGCGAACATATCCCTTAAAGTGGTCTATTCAAATATTTTTTAGGTGACAAGAAGATCACATTACAAACATCGAGCTACGCTTTCCAGTGGGTTACAGCAACTTCCTACGTCTTCCATCTTGATTACTCTCTAAACATAAGTTAATTACCACATTTATTTCCAACACTCCTGATAACTGCCGCCACACATCACGCCATCTTGCGCCGACCGCGTCAAAACGCCGGATGCGGTTTCTTAATAAGCGGCGTTATTAGTACAGACGCTGGGCTAATTCCTCTCTGTCTAATTTGGAGCGACGAGCGTTGACAGTTTTGGAAGACAGGGATTGATTTTTGGCTTTAGAATAATGTGTCACTTTAATCGTTACTGGGACTTTGTGTAAGCATTCTGTTTGTCATATTTAAGACATATATTTACGGAATTACAGTGGCTACTCATTTATTTAAGTCACACTTTCTTGACAACCTATTAGTCATTAATTTAGATTTTGAAGTGACTTCGTAAGTCCGTACGTCAGTACAGAAAAACTTTCGATAGCGTATTTCACAAGCCGTACACCGCCATCTATCCAGAAAATGGTGCACTATAAGTGTGAATGAGCAAATGCTCATTCAACTACGTGTTGTTGTTGGAAAATTGTAACAACAAACACATAATTATGGACTTTCAACTAGGCAATTAATAAAATAAATAATAAAAAACAAAATAAAAAGCCTTTTATTTCTCACAATATTGAAATACAAAGAATAATAACTAATTAATATGCTGGTGTATGAGAACCCCTGGGCAGGTAAAGGCCTCCTCCAAGGATGACCATTTGTCCCTATCTTGTGCCACTTCGTTCCAGAGCGGGCCGGCTGTCTTCTTGATGTCGTCTTCCCATCGTGTCAAAGGTCACGATCAACTAGTCAATTACTGAAATTTAATTTATCTACTGCGTCACCAAACATTACCTATCCTCAAAACGTATGTGTAACTTTTGTGATTGTGAAGTAAATTTCACAAATCGTAAGTATTTAACTGTGTGACTTTTTTCGGAAATGTTCAACTAAACTACACTAGACTCAAGTTGAAATAGACATTACAAAATCAGATCGACTAGATAGTCATAAAAAGAACGGAAGACATGTTGTCGAGTCGAAAATAGATTTAGAAATACTCTCCCATGAATTCTTCCGCATTGTAATTTCATAACATTTTAAACTGCGAGTTGTCAGGACAAAAACAAATGAACGTAACACGACAAATAACTCGTTCCGTACGATGTAGACGAGATATCTAATTAAATGTCTAGTCCCAGACCAGAATTAATTTCAGCCAGCTAAACATTTCCAGCTAGCTGAGCGTGTCTTACAGGATAGCAACGAGTTTACGATTTTTATTGCATTTGAAATTTACTGCAGCAAAATAATCTAACATTAATTGACGAAAAATTTGCCTTTCAACAATTGCGTTATGGTATCTTCGGGTAATTCCGAAAATAGTAAATTCCAGTATAACTAAGCTATTTTATTGTATTTCATCATCATCACCATCAAAAAGAAACGTTAAAGATTTTGTTGATGTTTGGTAGTGCAACAAAATCGCTTAGTTAGACTGGAGTTGGTTATTTTCGGAATTATCCGACCCTCGGAATTACCAGAAGACACCTTATATAATTGTCTTTATATAGAGCTAGAGTGAATTATTTACACGGCTTTCATTCTCAACAACAGACAATTCTATTAAACATTAAACCAAAACTCGAGAGTTTTAAGAGAAGGCCTACCCCAAGTAAAAGGTGGATGGACTGCTTTTTTTTTTGAACCTGACTGTGGCTTTATAGGCCGGGCCCAATAAAGCGATAGGAGTACGCGGTTGGAGAGTAGCCTGGGGAAAATCCAGGGGAAAACCTCCGGCACGACCACGCGTGTGGTTTGGAACACTGGAATACTCTAAGGGTTTGCGCTCCAGTGAGATTGGTTGAGCGGTATCAACCGAATCTGAGGTGTGAGTGGAATCGAGCTACTGGGAGTTTTGTCGCTGGTTCACTAAACCTAGCCTAGCTGAGAAGAGTCCAGCAAGAAACTCAGCTAGGCCCGACCTGGGTCGGACTGACTCTACCCGGTGTGCGGCGGTACCGGGACGAATAGGGACTATATGTGGGACGAAAAGGGCTATATGTGGGACGAATAGGGACTATATGTGGGACGAATAGGAACTATATGTGTGACGAATAGGGACTATATGTGGACGAATAGGGACCATATGTGTGACGAATAGGGACTATATGTGGACGAATAGGGACTATATGTGTTGCTGAAACCCGTTTTTGTTTGTAGGGTCCAAAGAAAGCCAGGAATATTGTGCACATTTCGGGTCATATACCTACCCAATAGGAATATGAAACAGAATACTGAACTTCAATATCAATAATTAAGACAAATGCTTTGATCCCAAAGCAGAAATTTAACTAACAACACCCTAACTCTCTAGGCGATCCTTAGAGTCGCCGAAATAAAGGAAATTCCTTAACTGAAAAGGTTTCTTTGAATACAAGTGGCATATATCAAGTGCCCTCACAAATGAAATAGCTCGGGGACGATTTCTCCGGGTCGGGCTTGTCTCGTTCGGCTAGACCGTTTGGACAAAGGAAAAAGTTTCTCTTTAGCGCAAGTTTCGGGCACGCTTTAACTGATAAAGTTTTAGTCATCAATGGTTATATATTCGTATCTCTAAATCTAGATTTTTTTTTAAATGTATGTATCAAAAAAGTACATAACAGTTACAACCTTTTAATTGCTCGCCAAACTGCCATAACAGTTTGTTGGCGAGATCGCGCTCATTTAACTAATGTTAGGTACTTACTATGCTATAACGAACTAAACTTAAACACTGAATATGACAATGCCTAAACATTTAACTGTTATATTTTTATAAGTTTGTTTATGTGCAATATTACAAATAACATTGAACTAATTTCTTGAATCCAATCGAGTTAAAAATTTTATCACATTAGCTCGTAAAGGGCTTCATAACGAGCTGGCATACAAGGCCTGAATAGCCTCCATTACGCCCATGGGTCTTTAGCTAAATTACCCGTATTACAACATACGTGTGTGTAGTATGGCTGTCATCTAAAAAAACAAGAACGGTGGCAAACTTTAAGCTTATGGACAAACTTTTTTTTTGTTTCTTTGGGATTGCTATGTTTAATTCTAAACCAGTAGGAAATCTAAGAGCATATTTGCTGTTAGTTATTTTACAGGCGTAGTATCAAATATCATATAAAAAACCGGCCAAGTGCGTGTCGGGCCACGCACAGTGTAGGTTTCCGTAATTGCCCGTCCATCACGTTACCGGTCATATGCGGAATTACGGACCCGTAGAAGGGTTTTTACTGATCTTAGTACTGATGATGTACTTTTTTGAGATGTTGTGTTGTATACATATTTTTGCCCTTTACAGTAATATCTACTTAGTTGTGATAGTTTTCCTTTTAAATTCATCGTATATACTACTACCATGATTTTTTAGTAGCCACCGTTTGGCTGGCAGGGGGGGACTATCACTTCAAAGCGTAATATCACGCCAACCGATTCTTGAATCAAAAAATGATTTTAGAAACCTTATAATATTTTTGAAAGAGCTATTCAACGATATCCCACATGATGAATTTGGAAGAAAAAAAAAATTGCAGCACCACTTACATGTAGGGGAGGTACCCTAAAAAAAATTTTTTTACGATTTTATTCTACCGTTTTGTCGGCGTCATTGATATGTATACTCATGCCAAATTATAGCTTTCTAGTACTAACGGTTACTGAGAAAAGCGGGGGACGGACGGACGGACATGGGTTCCTTGTTTACTATGGAACCCTAAAAACAACCCCGTGAAACGAAATCTTACCCAACGGGAGAGATCCCTCAGCCGATTCTCTAAGGGACACTCGAAAAGAATCCTACGCATCCCTCCTTCCCTAATCTTGGCGATTATTAAAATCATATATCTCTCGCTGGGGTATGCACCCTGATTTCTAAGGGGCTGCATTCTTGTACGTCTAGCAGGGATCTTTATAGGATGTTTATTTATTTATTTATACAAATGGAAATGTCTGGCTTTATGAGTTATATCCGTTTGTAAGTCTATGCAAGTTTTCCTGCACATTCACTAACTATTCCAGCCAGTGATATAGTAATCTATATGTTAGACGCTAATATAACTTTTTTATGCCTCAGGCGTAATCATTTTGAATTTATACAAATATTCGCTGTAAGTTTAGGGTTGTACAGTCGCCATCAAATATATCTGCGCTCTTCAGGGTGATAAAAAATATCTGAACGTGCACTCTAACGCCTTGGTAATAGAGGCGTGTTCAGATATTTATGAACACCTTGTTCGCTTCGATATATCTGATGGCGACTGTACCTAACCTTGGAACTTAGGGAGCATAGAACACTTGTAATATACATCTAATATCTTATTTAGGGTGGCCCAGTAACATGAAAGTAATTAAATGATAGATTTTTAAGCTGGGAAGAGATTATTTTTTCATGTATATTGACATTTTCTTTTCATTATTATCTAACATAAATAGGTATTGCATTGCAGCCTATTATGAAATAGATTTTACATTTTTTTGATTTCTCATTTAGAAATACCGTTTCAAACAGCCTAGTTTAATTCAAGTTAAAACCTGTTTTTTTACTTAATCACATTTCTCAATTAAAATAACAAGTGGCTGCGATATATCGAAAACTATAATAAAAGCATCGTTTAAGGCAAAGTCTATTGGAATTATCAGTAATTTTGTCGTAATTTGAGTTAAAATAATTTTACATTGTCTAAGGCCTCTTAAAACAAATGATTCTTCGCATCAGTTATAGGTAGTGCCACGAGAGTTGAGGTGAACACATGAAAACAAGTAAAAAAGTGAATGAATGAAATGAATGAGTGAATGTAAATAAAAACAGTGAATGTATAATAAATGTACATGTAATAAATACATTTTTGTGTAAAGAAAAAAAAAACAAATGATTATTTTAATAGGTACCAAAAACAGTAAAAAAACATAATAATGACTTCATGCAAATTGACATACTATTGTAATTTATACTGTAATCTTATTATGAAATAAATGAATGAATTCATTCATATCTGACCTTTGTTTATTCATATAACCCATTTATTTCAATAATACTTTGAATCGGTATCTATAAATATTTCAATAAATATCAAAATAATTTATTTTCTGTTTTGTTTAATTTTTTTTTTAACTAAACATTTGTACACCAACATTGATATAACGGCGAGTACTTTATTAGTCTTATGTTATGTTTCACCGTGTGTATAACATGTCGCAAATACTTTTTTTACTTACTTACAAAATAGTTAAAAGAAACTTTTTGGTCTATCTTGCAATTCACTGTTTTGAATTTGATATCGGTACTAAAAAATAATAGTAATTTAAAATCACGCTGTCATTACATGATATGTAGTTGTGTGCGTAACCTTAACTCTGGTGGCCACCTATATTTTAAAACGAAATAAAACAGCGGGCACGAAGAATTTTCAACATTGCCCTGGGCCTGTGGGGCTACCGCGAACCACAAACGAAGTTTTCCCTCTCTGTCTCACTTACGTGCAAACTTGCAAGTGCGACAGAGAGGGAAAACTTCGTTTGCTGTTCGCGGTAGCGCCCCTGTACTCCGAATTTCGAAATCCGAACTTCGTGTCGTGCCGTTCCTTTCACTATCGTGTTATACACTATATGATTGAAAGGGACGTGATGATACGAAGTTCGGAGTCGGCCCTGTGAAACGCAGCACTACGGCATAATGTCGTCCCCGGAATGTCACGTTTCGTCAAAGACGCGTCACAATATTATTCTTACCTCCCATGCCTTTCATTTTCTACCTTTCCTGCCTCTCATTGCTTGCCTCTCATTACCATTCAGTCATTCGTAGATAAGCAAGGCGGGGATAAATTATTTTTGCTCCATTTCGACTTTAATTAAAATGGTGAGTGAATTATTAAGGTGTCTTATCTTGGATGATGGAGGTTTGTATACGTGTCAATGCTCTTGGTATACGTTTAAGTACGTGTTTGTATGTTTATATTTAGCTACGTTAGGTAGGGTCGTTACGCGATCTGCGTCAGTTTGCAGCCTTCTGAAGAACGAAGTTTTTTCAGTTAAAGATAGTTAAATTTTTACATGCCCTAAAGAAATAGTGAGTCGTATGCGTTTTAATTAGTAGCTATTGAATGGGAATATATTAAAAAAACAAGAAAATATAATTTCAGTCCATCAACTCGTCCAAGTGGCCGCAAACTGGCGCATCAAAGTAACAGGCCGTAAACACACCTACCGACCCTACTTACGTATATAATCAAGAAAGGCGTCTACATGACAAGTAAATAAAAAAGGTATAATTTCGAAGATAACCCCCAAACTTTTGTTTTCATGCAGTTTCGAGTATGAGAGCATTATTTTTGGATATAACTCGTTAGGTAAATAGGTACATATACGTATTTTTAATTTTTATACGTCAAACATCTATTCATTGTCTTAAGAATACCTTTGCAAGCCAGAATCAACGGAAAGTGTTTACTATACGAACTAAAAAAGGTATAATTTCAAAGACAAATAGCAAGCTTTTGCTTTGTTGGAGTTTTGAGTATAAGAAATTTATTTTAGGATATAAGTAGGTAACATATACGTATTTTTAATTTTTATACGTCAAAAATCTATTCATTGTCTTAAGAATACCTTTGCATGCTTAAGCAGCGATTTTGTAAGCCAGAATTAATGGAAAGTGTTTACTGTATGTAGCTACATTAACTTAAAGTAATTAAAAATATTCAATTTCATTCATTTCAATCTAAAGAAAATAACTAATGCTAAAGAATATTATCGTCATTATTTAGTTCTGGAATATTAAAATAAGTAGTATTTATTTATTTACAGATCCCATAGTGCGAATGGCAGACGTAAACCCACAGCCAGACGTTTCCACAAAAATCTAGTCAATCTTCGCCTTTGCCCACTGAAGGAAATATCAACAATATATACATCTATCTCACACAAGTACCGCATTGTAAATACGACCTTAGAACTATTCAATAAAGTTTATCTATCAAAGTCACGTTTGAGTTTGATAGGAGGTTGTGAACGTGCGTCAAATGTCTGAGCTCGGTAATACCTTTGGCTCGAGATTAGACGTTATTGGTTTGGATTTTGTGAGGCTGGGAGCAATTTGTTGTAGGAAAAGCGGTTGTTGTGGTTTCATTCAGTACACACAATATGCTTACTTAAATACGTAAGCATAATATTTTGTAGCTCATCTTATTTAAAAAAAAAATGTATATCTTTATACCACGTCGGTGGCAAACAAGCTGATAGCCCATCTGATGGTAAGTGGTTAACGTCGCCTATAGACGCTTGCAACACCAGAGGCGTTACTCGCGCGTTGCCGACCCGTAAGAAACCTTTTCACGCCTTTTTTGAAGAGTCCCATTCTGTAGCCCATTGGGAACACCTCGGCAGGAAGCTCATTCCACAACCTAAGTGTTCTTGGTATAAAGTGCCTGTTGAATCGTACTGTACGAGAACGCAATGGCTCCAAGGTTGGTTATCTTACATTTTTATAACTTTTTTGTTTGTTAAGATGTGATAACTTGGACTCCCTTTTAAAAACAGGCCAGAAATTTGCAGCCTTTGCCGCAGCAGTGGGACATCGCTCAAAATACGCAGCGTAAACGCAGTGTATTGAGGGAGAGAGTTATGAGTTAAAAACAGCGTCCATTTTTTAAGCTAAGTTGTCATTTAATTGAATTATTTTCTCAATCTTTATATTTTGACTAGATACCTACGTGGATACCTACAAAGAATACAGGCGTAGCCGCAAACTAAATACTGTTGAAAGAGATTTTGGAACCTTATACCTATATAAAAAGGTAGTTCCAGATATTACATGCAGAGGTACAAACTTATTAACTCAACTAGTGGTCACTAATCGGAACAATGGCACTAATTCGTAGACGAAAGATCTACTTTCGGTATACAATACAATACAAATACTCTTTATTGCACACCTCAATCAAAGGATACAGTACAGTACAAAAAACACAATGAGAAGAGGCAAACAACAGGCGGTCTTATCGCTAAAGAGCGATTTCTTCCAGACAACCTATCGACGACGGTATTTTATTTAATCATTTAAAAAGCTTCTTTAGATACATAATATCCTGTTTTAGACTTGCTTCGTGAAACTTTAAAATAAGGGATAATTATTTTTAGAGTTAATCAACACTATCAATATATTATTATTATAAATGCGAAAGTGTGTCTTTCTGTCTGTACGTCTGTTACCTCTTCACACTTAACCCGCTGAACCGATTGAGATGAAATTTGGTATGGAGGTAGTTTGAGTCCCGGGGAAGGACATAGGATACTTTTTATCCCGGAAATTATCCCTTAAGGGGGTGGAAGTTTATATGCAAGAGCTATAACTAGGTAAGCGCCTGATATAAAAGTTATAGCAATAAAATTATAATGCGATGATCGAGTCCTACGCGGACAGAGTCGCGGGAGAAAAGTAGTGTTAACATAAATCATCGTTGGGAAATAATATTCAGGCAAACAGATAGTATGTTTACAAACAAGACAGCGAACAAATTAGTTTTAGAACGCAATGCCATGTCGCTCGGAACGCGTTGTCGCGGGGAGTGGCAGCCGCTGAGATGTTTATTGCCTAGCTCGTGCTATTCACGAAGGCGAGTTGAGTGATCCTATTACTACCACGTTAAAGTCTAATTTCGTTCAATCAACTCGCTTTCGTGGAATGCAAGAGCTATTCTTATACAGGACTCCCTAAAAACAATGACAAGACGAAGGTGGCTGAAAGAGCAGTTCATAAGCTATAAGATTAAAGGAATATGAAATTAGTAACAGTTTTATAGTTTTAGAGATATTGGCGCTTTTATAAATATACTGGTTTTTGATTCCCTGGTTGCGTAAGTGTTACGAGTGCCACCCCTACAAAATGAATGTTTTTTTAATCATTTTCCATTAAGGTCATATTTCTTTAATCTAATAAATTATGATCTGCTCTATCTTTTTAGGGACATCCTGTATTGTGTTAAATATGTCTTTATTTTGATTAGGCTTAGTAACTAAAATATAGTTAGCACAATTTTAAATATTTTTGTCAAGCAAAAGCGTCGGCTATGGAAATTATAATTGTGTAAGCACAATTTTATTCAAATCTACAGTGCTTGTTATTGGCGGACTGCTGACTTTTATACCAAAAAAATCTAGGTAGGTTAGGTTAGGTTATTATTAAATAAAATTTGTTAATTTTAATCACGTCAACGGGCATGTCATGAGGAGGGATGAAAGCCATGTAACAAGAAGAGTACTTATTAGATATGAATGTGGATGGATGCAAGAAACGAGGTAGGCCAAAGAAGGTGGATGGATTGTGTGAGAGATGATATGAATAAGAAGGATGTGAATGAAGAGTTGACGAATGACAGAAATAATAAATGGGAAAAGAGCAAGCGAATTATGATTGTCAATTTTAAACAGTTACTTTTACGATAAACGTGTATAATAATTTTTAGGTAACATACATGTACTTTTAACCTTTCTAATACGTCAATTATATCCACATTTCGTACATCGCAAGGAAAATAAATCGTAAGCAACTTTGTACGATCATGTCACTTCATAAAGGCACAGCTGTGCTCGGCGGCCATTTTCTTTATTGCTCACTTGGCGGGAAAATCTCTGTCGTTATAATACGTGTTCGGAGTTTGTTTGACTTATCGACTTGTTGATAGGTTTGTTAGTCTATGGATGAAAACTAAGAGTCAGAGAGAGATGGTTGACTAGACAGAATTTCTTATGGCATAAAGTCCGGCATTTGTACATGTTTCTTGAACTGAGGATAAAGTTTAACGCGTTCTTGGGATCCTGGGGCTCATGGTACAAAAAACTGCAATTGTTTATTTTTTTCATTGGCAGACGACGGCTTAAATAAATAAATGAGACACAATGCGTTAAATTACGTTTGTTGTATGGGAGCCCCCTCTTAAATATTTTTTTTTTTTATTCAACGCCGGTGACAAACAAGCGTACAGTCTACCTGATGGTAAGCGGCCACCACAGCCTATAGACGCCCGCAACTCCAAAGAAGTCACGTGCGCGTTGCCGACCCTTTATAAGATTTGAGGATGCACTGTGTTGACAGCAGAAGGGAGTAGGAAGTGGAGTTTACATTACATTAAAACGGTTGTAAACTTCTGTTATTTTTGTGATTAAGAGTCAAAAATTTTAATGACCTAACGAAGATAACCACTAAAATTGTTTTAACTTTAAATTAAAACGGCTGTTTTTCCTGTATTTTTATTTCCTCACAACAAAGAAAAAATACATACAGATAAATTAACCACAAAGCGCACCACATAATCTCTCATAGTTCCGACTCAAAAAGAAAGCAAAGCCTCTAAAGACAAACACCTAGACACATGACAAGACAGCTTACAGAGTTATACAAACCTACAACCTCATATGTACAAGTTAGCACCTTACCCCATTGTGATAAAGTGCAAAACTGTTGACTTATGTTTGTTGTTGACTACAGGCGTAGCGGGGTTAGTTCGTGGCCGGAATAAGAATGGTGGCCGTACGAGTATATCAGTCTGAGCCTCACTTTCAATCGCGGTAGAAAATAAGAGTGCATTCGATATTGCCCCTTGTAAGTGGTGGTTCAATGAGGTAACTCCATTTTGCAGCATATAAATAAATAAAATAAATAAATATTAGAGGACAATCTTACACAAATCGGACTAGCCCCACAGTAAGCTCAAGAAGGCTTGTGTTATGGGTACTAGACGACGATATATTTAATAGATATAAATACTTAAATACATAGAAAACATCCAAGACCCAGAAACAAATATTCGTGTTCATCACACAAATATTTGCCCTGACCGGGATTCGAACCCAGGACCGTCTGCTTCACAGGCAGGTGCACTACCCACTAGGCTAAACCGGTCGTCAAAATAAAAGTAATAATAGTAGAATTAAATTCTTTTTTTTATACAACGGCGGTGAAAATTAAGCTTAAGGCCTGACTGATCACGGAAAATAAAAAGACAAAGAATGTAAGACCTAACCTAAATGTGTTCCTTCTGCTGTCAACACAGTGCATCCTCAAACCTTATAAAGGGTCGGCAAAGCGAACGTGACTTCTTTGGAGTTGCTGGCGTCTATAGGCTGCGGTGGCCGCTTACCATCAGGTGGACCGTACGCTTGTTTGCCACCGGCGTTGTATAAAATAATAATAATAAGAGAACTGGTTGGAGGCTGATAGCACGGAAAAACTAATTCGCATATGTCAATATATAGGCAAATGGACAGATATGGCACATAGAAGACATACATACTCATTTATAACGCGAGTAATCACGTAGTTTACATATGAATATAAGAACGTGTTTATTATATTTAAATTACTAGCGACCCGCCCCGGCTTCGCACGGGTGCACTATTTAATGGATGTTATTATACATATAAACCTTCCTCCTCAATCACTCTATCTATTAAAAAAAACCGCATCAAAATCCGTTGCGTAGTTTTAAGGGATATAGAGACAGAGAAAGCAACTTTGTTTTATACTTGTAGTGATTGGTCAGAATGTATCTATGTTGACGCTCTTTTAAGAAAGTACAATACAATACAAATAAGTACTCGCATATCACACAAATTAATAAAATTAATTAAATTAGTATTCTACGCAATTAAGTCCCGTTTTCCAATAATAATGCACAAATTAATCAGTTACAAACAATATCAAAACAGCAAAATGTAGACTTTAGATAAAATAGTATTGTAACATTTATTATCATAATTTTAAATTACATTTTGAAACATTGCTTGCTTACTTTACATATATTATTTACTAGCAGCGCCCTGCGGTGTTACCCGCGGATAAAAGGTAGCCTATGTCCTATTCTGATGTCCAAGCTACAATACTGGAAAGTTTCATAGAGATCCGTTCAGTAGTTTTTGAGATTAAGCGGAACGTACATCCATCCGCACAAACTTTCACGTTTATAATATTATTAGGATATTAGGATTAGGATTAGTATTGACGAATGGTACAAATTCTTGTAACATACACTCAAAATTTATTTGTAATTTTTATCGTGAAATAAATGAATCCGTATCAGAGGTAGACAACAGGTGGGTCTTATTGCTAAAAAGCAATCTCTTCCAGACAACCTTTGGTTAGCGGAAATAAGGAGTTTATTCTTCTTAATTTTAACAGCAATTTGCAAACTGTGTCACATCTCAAGTTAAATTATGTTCCACGGTTACTTTAACTTCTTTAATGACTCCACTTTAAATGAGATGTTACGTTCAAGACTCTTATAGACTCCGTCCATTATTTATGTTAAACTTAAATTCCATTTAAATTTGAATGGTAAGTACGTGCATTGTATGCAAATCGTTCTCCCCTGCAGGTTGTAAAATTGGGGATGTTTATAGTGTTTACCCCGTGTTTATGGGGTTTGGTACCATTGGTTCTCGATTCGATGATAGTTCGAAAAGGGAGTGAGATTATATAATAAAAAATCATGAATATAATTATTGTTTAAATATTTAGAGTACAAACATCTTTAAATTGAACGCCCCTCCGATGTGTTTCCGCTCACATCTGATCTAACTACGTAAGTAGAACTGCAAATTGGTGACTTATTTTACAATATAGGCCATACACCATAACTGAGACTTCCAAATAATGTCTACCAACTAGCACAAAAGAGGTAATGCTCTTCAATCCAAATGATCGTCAGGACAAGAAAAAAATACTATGTCTCCACTTCAAAAAAAAAACCGTAATTAATGGTTTATACCGTATACCGTATATATTAATTAAAATGTATCTAATTGGAATTTCCTCTTTCTTTTTATTTTAGTTTATTTTCCTAATTATTTAGTTCACTTTTGCCATAAGCTGTGTTCTAATAGGGATGATGACTAATCTTACAATTTATAACATAGCGGGGCTATGTAGATAGAAAACCATCAAATTATGACAAATAGTAAATTATTATTTTTTTAAATCATAAAAAGATATATGGGACTATAAAGATTAGCAAAAACGTTGGTATTTGTTTATTGGCCAAACGTAAATTTAAAGTTACCAATATAATTCTCATGTTTCAATAAAAAATAAATTGTATGAAAACTATGCACATAAACGCAATATCTCACGACAAAAACGGTAAATTTCCCTTTTTTGCATACAACGGCAGTACGAGGCCACGCAGGCGGGATGTCACGCCTGCGTGTCAATCAGTATGTATCGTTTTCTGTGCTCGTTGGCTATGATGTATTTTGCCTCTCATTTTCGTCTTTTGTGTTACTCTAATGGTAGTTGATCCCCTACAAACATTTGATCGTCTCTAAAAACTGGTTCTAATGGCATTTTATTTGTCATCATGTCTATTGTAGTTGGTCCCATGTATGTATGTATTCACTTTATTGGACACAATAACAGGATAAAACAATATACATGTGACATAAGATTAGAGTACAAAGGCGAACTTATCCCTATGAGGGATCTCTTCCAGATAATCTTCGAGGGATTGAGTGGAAAGTGGGAGAATGAGATAGACAAACTTACACGGTATACTAAAACGTTTCAATAAGGAAACTTATAGCTAAAACCACAACGAAATATATATGTAACACTATATACATATAATAAACACATATTATAAATATATACGTAATAATGTCCCATGTCCCTATTCCATAAAAATTTGATCCTCTCTAATATGTGGTTCGAAACACACCATGAACAAATGTTTAGTAGAATGATCTGATTATAGACATGATGTTTCTTCTTGGGGTTGTCTGGAAGAAATCGCTCTTTAGCGATAAGACCGTCTGTTGTTTACCTTAACTTTAAACCTAATGTTCTGTACTGTGTTTTTTATGGTGTGCTTTCCATATTGATATTGATATTATTTATTTCATATTATTACATTACATTATAAATCACATTAATGTCAACTCATAAGAATAAATAATTATGATCGTCAAAGTTGTAACAATTGAGATTATGAATAAATTATACACAACAAACAAAAATGCGGAGCTTCACAAGTTCATGAATTCATCCATGCAGTATATTGTGTTCTCAAGCAGTTTTTGCTTTAATTGGGATTGGAATTCCGATACACTGGCTATGTCTTTCACGAAAAAAAGGATCGAGTACCAATAGTAGTATTGAGATGCATCCAAGGATTTATCTAACCGCGCCTGCACCTCCGGGGAATGAACCCGTAAACCGGGGCTCAACTTTATTCCGCACGAGCAAATAGATCGATCTTTAAATTAGATTAAACAAGTGTGGATCGTTACCAGGGACCGATACCGGTATTTTTAAAAAACCCTGAATTAGCCCAATACTTTGGATTATTTTTTGCTCTTTACGTAGGGCTGAATCATGTATTTAGATCATATTATTAGATTGTCCCATTAAAAACGAAATAATGAACCGGTGACCGTAATAATACCGGTATTTTTCTATGGAGAAAATACCGGTATCCGATCCCTGATCGTTACTAGTTTTAGTGTTTATTTTTAGAATTATGTGCCTTTATCTGTTAAAAATCCTCTATCTAGACTATTTTCCGTGTCAATTTGAAACGTATCTTAAAATTCTTTAGATTTAATTGACCGAGTGAAACGAAGGTCTCTGCTTCAGCTTCGACAAAAATACTTTCGTATGTCCGGATGTCCGTTTGTTCTCGTCTACAGGTCGCAATTCTCAACCGATTCTCGTGAAATTTCGTAAGCAGGTTCGATAGTTATATAGATTTTTTTTGTCGAGAAGTTTTTGGAAATTTCCAAAAACTTTTTTTTATCAATGATTTTGTAAGTTTCTGCGGGCGAATTTCGGTTTGTTCTTCTCTACAGGTCGCATTTCGCACCCGATTCTCGTGAAATTTTGTGAGCAGGTTGGATAAATATACCTACATAATTTTTTTGTCGAATAAATTTTTGGAAATTCGGTTTGTTCTAGTTGATTCTAGTGAAATTTTGTGAGCAGGTCCCGTAATTATATAGATTTTTTGACGAGTCAGTTTTTGGAAAGTTTCGAAAAAATAATTTTTATTTCAAAGATTTTGTAAGTTTCTGCGTCCGAATTTCGATTTCTTCTCGCTACAAGTCGCATTTTTCAACAGCTTCTCGTGATTTCATAATTGATATTTTGTATAATGTCAGATTTTGGAAATGATAAAAAAATCACTCACGAGGTCTACAGCGCACAGAGCCACTAGTTTAGTGTAGTATAATATCATGCTAGTTATATGCATTTTCTGTATTTTTAATTAAGAAATATCTGATCAGACATCACATTTACTTTCATTATCTATGTTCCTGAGAACTTAGAAGTAAAATTTCAAGGAAATTATGTATTTGATTTATTACTCTCAATACCACACATTAAAATGAATGAATACCTACGATAAATAATTACAAGCAAACGCCAACTCAACACGCCCATACATCAAAACGTAAATCAGAACAGAACAAACCTTATAATATATAATCAGAACAAGAAACATTTCTCATTACGAACATCGCTAAGAACTAATTGCGAAGCGCGACGCAAACACTGAAATGAGAGTGCCATACGGTTTTACAAACATAAGTTTGCAGTTAACCACGAAATAACTAAAGGAAAACAACTCTAATGATGAGTTTTTAAAGTTGAAAACGCGACCGCACGTGTTTAACACAAGCTACTTCAAATCTAAACCATATGAGTTTAAGGTTAAGGTTCAAGATGATTATTATTTAGTTGTCTGTGTGTGTTCTGGTGACAAAGAGGGTGTTCCGTTTAATTTTCATTGACAAGCAGGATGTGCAGGCGGCGCTGAGTTATGACATGGCAGCTGTTTGCTTGGCTGCCTGTTTTATTAACCTTTAAAAAGTCATCAGGTATGAAACAAAAGATAAATGTATATTTAGAAATCTTCCGCGACTTTCAGACATAGGTATAGACGTGAGTTAAAACTCAGATCTGGGTCGCTCTAAATATTTGAAATTGATACATGGTTCTTAACCATGAGCACTCGCTATACTGGCGCGTTTAGTACTATGCAGCATGCAGTTATTTTGATATATCTTTTCAACATAAATGTACAGGCCTAATAGACTTCTCAGAAATGAGAAGCAGTCGAGTCGACCATGGCTTCAAGTCTTGAAATGAACATAAGCCCAAATAAGTCTTATTACTATGTGTCTTGTGTCATAAAGGACATGGGGGGATGCCTATGCAGGATTTTTCTAATCTGCTAATATATCGAAGTTTATTACGTATATCAATTACTTTTAAATAAAATCTTCATTAAAAAAATATAAACAAATAAACTTGAAGTAATCTACTTTCATAATCGAATAGCGGAAGAAGTGAAAGTTAATAAAAATGCAGGCTGCACCCTCCAGTGCGCACCCTCGTGACGTCACGTGTCAGCCATTTTGCTCCGGTGAATCTTTGCCGACAAGAAAAGACAGTCTCAATATTTTCACTTGCACAATACGGCAATGTACTTTTTTATTTCGTGCAAAATCTTTTACGAAGTTGTCAGCAGTTTAACGTTTATATTCATCGTCATGTATTTTATATATGCAAACTCTTGCGGAAGACTTGTGGGCTAAAATCGCCAACAAGTGGATCCGACAAAACCGAGCACGGCGCCGGCGTCACGGCAGACCTCGTCGGAGATTGAGAGACGAACTTGAAGTTTCGGATCAAAAGTGGTGGGGGACTGCACAAGACAGGGATGCGTGAAAAAAAGAGGGAGGCCTTTGCCCAGCAGTGGGACACTTGATGCTCATTATAAATATAAACTCATTCAAGGGTTACCGTTAAATGGTAATCTAGAATCGTTAGTTTATAATCTAATACATACGATTATGATAGGTTTTCACTGTGTCATAATGTGCTCTATCTTGTCATTAATATACGAGACAAGTTATATTCAATTTAAAGAGAAATAAAATAAACATCATCTATTCACTTAAAGTTAATACAAAGAAAGATGCGCCAGAGTTCGTTTTATTATAATTTATCAAACGAATTGAAACTTTAGATTCCTACGTTTAGAGTTGGTTTTCCATTGAATCGTTTCTAACATATGGTGACCATTACTCGTCGCTAAGATGAGTGTACTTAATCTTTATGCATTATTATAAATAATACATTATCTTAATGGTAATTATTATCTGTTTATAAATGGATACAGTGTGGTTGAATAAAAAAACTGTTTGTGGGAATGGTATTCCTTATGTAGTGAAAGAAAAAAAATTGTATGTGACTTATACGAACAGACACCGAGTGATTGATAAGTGTTTCATTAGAGTGAGTTAGGTACAGTCGCACTCATAAGCTATATTTGGGATTTTGTCGCTGTAATTCGTAGGAAATGTTGTTGACAGTTTAAACATGACATTTAAATCAATTAACACGGTACATAATTAAGTATAACTTTAAGCTACTTCTACTTAAAACTACTGTACCGTTAACAATTAGGTATAAATATAGAGATAACTACGAAGACTTATTCAATTACTGCGGGATGTTTGTTGTCTGTATTTGAGAACACAGAGGTCTTGCTATTGTGATCCAATATAGAAATAATACATCTAAGCTAAAAATAAATAAATTCGATAACCTTACGTAACTTAGCTAATCTACCTGTCCATGATAGACGAAGGAATAACAATGAATACGGATAAAGGGTCTGGTCTAGTATCCCCCCCAAGTATATTGAAAAGGTTCCAGACTGAAATCCTAATGGATATTAGTAATAAAAGTAGTTAACAAATTCGCAATATCTTTAAGAGAGAAATGTAAAAAAACTACACATACCTAAACCTAAATGTATCTAATTTAATTTCTTGTGCCATTTTTAATTAAGCGGCATTTTAACTCAAATAATCTTTAATTTTACATTAAATTCTTTACACATTAGTAGTTAAGAATATGTAATCGAATGAAACATACATGTAATAAACAGTGTCAATTTGTTTTTAAGCTTTACGATTGAGTATTGATTATGTTTTGCTGCTTTTTAACTATTTGATTACAATTTTAGTGATTTTTCGATATCATTGATTTGTTTATTTGGTGGTAATAACATTCCTAGTATTTCCAATCGCAGAAACAACTTCCTACTATCGCGGACCAAACCATTGTCTCCCGAATTAGACTTCCCCAATTCTAACGACCTTTTCAATGACGCAATCCTCAAGTTACACCGTCATCAGAATTAAAAAAAAATGTCTTTGAAGTCCTCAGTGTCGGCTTACGGACACACAATTACAGGGGAGCAGTCATTATGACGAAGTATAAGGTTACAATTTAGATATTAAGGTGTCTATTGTGGTACTGGTTGAGATGAGTTTTGTTTTTGAAGTATCATTGTTAGAGTTTTGATGATCATGACATTTCGTTTGAGGACTTACTTTATTACAGTGCATACCCTCAAAAGGCTTTTTTGATCATTCTTTTTTTTATAATTAGGGTGATTCTCGTTCCAACATTGAATTTTTTCTTAATTTGTCCTTACCGGGCCCGGATTGTTTTGACTCGTGACTGATTATTTGTCACTAACTATTTTATCAGTTAGGGATCCAGGTATAGAGTAAACTGGAGACAACAATAAGTTTAATTTGCACTCTGATTTCCTTAACTTTCACTTAACGTTCGGACCGGTAGGACATCAATTAACTTTAACGATGAGAATCACCCAATAATGCTTTAAGACTAAAGTAACGAACAAGATTTTCTGCATTTTCTGAGCTGATATTTCATATTAGATAGAAGGAGATAAAGAGATCGAAAATGTCAATAGTTAGAGCTTGCGTGGATGTATGAAATGTCATTATCGCACAAAATTATATAAGGCCCCACGCCGTTTACGAGTCATACAAAAACTAGGCGTAGTAGCTTAACTTTGGCGATGTCAACAGGCAAAACATGAACCTAAATAAATATGTGTATGACCCACTCCCACCGTGAAGTATTTGTCCTTCTGATTTTGAAAAACAGAGATGGCAAATATTGCAAATAGAATGCAGACATCGTGTTAGATCGCTTGCTCTTAATCCGCCATAAAAATCTTAATACTGACGCTAACATGATTTTTTGTGGCTCAAGACTATCTTATCCAAAAATCAATGCGCAGGGCATAAAAATGATTAGGCTCGAAGGTATTAAATTCCCCCCGAGGGTGTGAACGTAGGGGGTAGTATCGGGTGTCTTATTATTTTTACACCACTGCTCACAAACGGCTCTTATCTTTGTGTATATATAAACTTGGGATGGTGCGTATAGATAGATACTATATTCACACCAAACATTACACCGGTGCCGAGCAGGAAAGCTTAGTGACTTCAATACTTGTATATAAATAAATAAATAAACGCGAATGTTTGTGCATGTTTTTTCATCAACTCTCAAAAACTGGAGTAAAAAGTGCTTTTAGTACACAGTGCCTCTCCTAACACATAGATAAAACATGTTTGAACAGAGGGCCTACTCCGAACTTCGTATCACGCCGTCCTTTTCACTCTCGTGTTATACATTATATGAGTGAAAGGGATGGCACGATACGAAGTTCGGATTTCGAAGTTCGTAGTAGCCCTTCTGGTAGTAGTTTTAACTGAAATAGAAAAGAATGCGGCTATAAAGCGCATTTTTATGAGTAGGGCAACACTGATGTCCGTCATATAGCCCATTGTTATCGAGGAGAGAACGGGGCGTGGTAGGCAGGAGAGGAATTTTCAGTACATTTTATTTTAAAAAATGATGCATTATGTAAACGTCGCTATGCTCGAAACTTACTTATGTCACGATGCTGTCATCGTCATGTCACCTCTGTAGGTGGTACGTTGTTTCATCTATCGGGCATTAAGGTGTCGAGGTACTAAGGTTCACATTTTCCTTATTCAGATTAATAAATAAGTGTTCCATTGTGTGTTTCCAAAGTTCTATATAATAATACTAATTAGACACCATCGACCAGAAATAGTCCCTGTACACCCTGGCGGGTGCTGTCTCTGTGAGCGTCCCATGACACGGGCAGGGACAGCATCCGCTCGGTGTATCCCTTGCATTTTATTAGTGTCAAAAGGGCCTCTACGTGTTGGTTATGTGGTACTCGTTTGGTACTTCGGCTTCCAAAGGTCCGGGACACCACTGTCCCGTGAACGGGAAAGACATACAGATAATAATAAAGCCTTTTATTTCCCATCACCTATGTTTTACATGTTTCTGTTAATATTGGTAACACTTGTTTGGATAGGAACCCCAATTTGGGTGTAGGCCTCCTCCATTTTGATCCTGTTTTCTCTGTTCTTAGCTCGTCTCATCCACTCTTTTCCTGCTGTAGCTATGACGTCGTCGTTCCACATTTTTATAGGTAATCCTTTTCGTCTTGTCCCGTAAGAACTTTTCTATCTCGTCGCTTCTATTGTCCATCGCTTATCACTGTATCGTGCTAGGTAACCAGCCCATCGCCATTTTATCTCTTTAAGTGACCAATATTTTTTACAACTCATGTTTATTCGGCATTTCTGTCTTTGAATGATGTTTCTTTACCAAGATATATATATTTATTTACGTATTCAAGTGTCTTTCCCTCTAGTTTCATGATATGTGTGCAACTGTTTGTCAAAAGTTTAGTGTTATCTTTGTTCACCAAGAGCCCCATTTTTATACTCTGTTCGTTTAATTAATTTATCATATTTTATAGCTTTCTGCTGCTCTCCGCAAAGGGGACTAGACAAAGTTCTAGTTCAGAAAATCTGTGTCAAAAGTTGATATTCATATTTAACTTAATGGGCGGTATACTTAACACTTTAAACTCTCGCGCTAAGTACACATTTCATAAAAAGGTCATATGTTTACTATGACGGGACCTTTTATTTCCAATGTACATACAACCCAAACAAATATTGATGAAAACACCCCAAAAACTCCAAAATTTTAACTTAAAAACGCCTGTTTTTCGTGTAAAATGCACCCTCTAAGTTCTCCGTCGCATTCTTACGTCGCCCCAACCGTTTATTATTTATAAGTTTTACGACACCCATAAATAGACGGGGATAGGGCAAGTTCAGGGCTGTATTCAAGATTACCAACAATCAGACCAGTGAGGCTGACCTCCAAACAGGAGTAGTTGTTACGAATATCGGTATCAAGATATACTGGACCGATTAATGACGTTGAGGTTGAGAGTATAGAGCTGATATAGTAATGTTGGATTTGCGAGTCATCATCATCATCATCATCATCATTTCAGCCAAAAGACGTCCACTGCTGAACATAGGCCTCCCCCAAGACTCGCCATTTAGACCGGTCCTGTGCCGTTCGTTTCCACCGGATTCCCGCGACCTTCACCAGGTCATCACTCCACCTTGTCGGAGGCCTACCGACAGCTCGTCTTCCGGTGCGTGGACGCCATTCAAGCAGTTTCTGGCCCCATCGACCGTCAGTCCTGCGAGCAATGTGCCCTGCCCACTGCCACTTATTTACTTATTTTATGGATTTCCGAGTGTCAAAAACAAATTTTGATTATGATGGAACAGGTTCTCACTTATAGTATTTTAAAATTATACTAACGGCCCGGCCAACGACTTCGAGCGGTGGCAGCAGCAACAGCTATTTTCTTAATACACTGCGTGTGATCCCAACTTAACTAACCGCAGTGCGTTGCACTTTTTATTTTGAATCTGACTGTGGCTTTATAGGTCGGACCCAATATAGCGATAGGAGTGCGAGTAGCCTAGGAAAAATCCAGGGGACACCTCCGACATGAGCACTGCGATACTCCAAGAGTTTGTGCTCCAATTAGATTGGTTGAGCGAATCTGAGGTGTCAGTGGACGAGCTACTGGGAGTTTTGTCGCTGGTTAACTAAATCTAGCCTAGCTGAGAAGAGTCCAGCAAGAAACTCAGTTGGGCCCGAACTGGGTCGGACTGACTATCCGGTATGTGGCGGCATCGGGGCCAATACAGGGACCGATACCGGTATTTTTAAAAAACCCTGAATTAGCCCAATATTTTGGATTATTTTTTGCTCTTTACGTTTGAATCATGTATTTAGGTAACAACGTCGTAGATTGTCCCATTAAAAACGAAATAATGAACCGGTGACCGTAATAATACCGGTATTTTTCTATGGAGAAAATACCAGTATCCGATCCCTGGGCCAATATAGGGACTATACATTGAAATGAAATGAAATGAATGAAATGAAATGAAATAATTTTATTCCAGGCAAATGAACGTCTCGACCGCGCTATGAACATAAAATGCTTGTCACGCCGCAATTCGCGCAAAGTCGGTACGGGGCCGTAAGGCCGGGTTTGTAAAGATACAATGTCAGAAATGTTAGATCAAATTTTGGTAGCTTAGTACATTTTTTGACATAACTTACCGACATCAGCTCTTTATCAAACCAAACCTAAGACGTTTGGGTCTAAATTCCATAACTAGAAACACTGAATTAATAGTATGACATTATCTAAAACCTACATACAATTGCCAGAAGCGGCACTGTTGATAAAATTTCATCTGCGTTTTATGTGCGAAATATAAGTTACCATTGTATTAAACCGACCGGTACGACCGGTTTAGCCTAGTGGGTAGTGCACCTGCCTGTGAAGCTGACGGTCCTGGGTTCGAATCCCGGTCAGGGCAAATATTTGTGTGATGAGCATGAATATTTGTTTCTGAGTCTTGGATGTTTTCTATGTATTTAAGTATTTATATCTATTAAATATATCATCGTCTAGTACCCGTAACACAAGCCTTCTTGAGCTTACTGTGGGGCTAGTTCGATTTGTGTAAGATTGTGTCCTCTAATATTTATTTATTTATCGTTGACACACATACATAGTTTACCTCTATTAGTATTAAACTTAAGATTGAAGAATTGGGTCAGTGCCGAGCACTGTGACGTTTACCCTAACAAGAGATTGATATTCATAACGCTTGTGAAAGGTGAAAGTAAAATTGTGCTAGTTTCGCTCAGTTTATTTATTTGGCAGCATCTCAAAGGCCTTGACCTAAGCTGCAATGCGGACTTGCTCGAGTATTTCGAGGCATATGTACCTACCTAGTCGTATAACTTTTCTAGAGTCTGGCTAATGAAAGCTGAGACTGAGATTGAATTAAAACTTTTTAAATGGCAACTATAATATCTACGTCAAACGTGTCAAACGTCACTTAATTTCCGTGTCAATGGAGACAAACATTGCTTGATCGTTTACGGGTCAGAAACAGGATACAGCAAATCATATTATAATACATTATTCCTCATGAATTGCTACTTCCATAACAGACTCGGAATATTTAAATATAATAAATCTATAAATAAATCATAAATCTTCATTTTGGTAATAATGTTATAGCACAGTATGTACTGAACTATGTAGTGCGAACATTTTATTTTGTTGCCCAAGTATCGTTATTGTTTTGTCACATTATACACAGTGTTGCACCACGTGGATTTTTAAAAATTCCCGCTCTTTTCTAGTCTCAGCTTTCATTAGCCAAACTCTATTAGTTTTTGCCAGTAAGGTAAATATCCCGGTACTTGATACTTCCAATATGTGACATAAGATAATCGTGACAGTTAATCGAGATTAACAGTTTTTGTTGCTTGTTGGTAATAACTATCGTTTCAATTATCATCGTATGATTTCTTAACGCTACTTTGGCACAACCAGAAAATCATGCATTTATGCACACATTGAAGGATTCAGCGTTATCTCTTTAAACTTCCTTGCATTAATGAGATGAAAAACTCAAACAGAACTTTCTCATGTGGCTCAGACTTTACTCCGATTAGCCTTCATGAATATTGACGACGCTCGATATCGGATGCCATCCACTACTGTTTATGCTCCGATAAAGGCTTAGTTACGAGCAGGATACGACGCAACGGGACAAGAATCGAATTAGGCGAATAGACCACGTCTAATATAAATTATATAGATACAATACAATCGATATCATGGAGGGAAACGTGCCTATTCCAAATTATTGTGGCGCGAATTACGTGATGTTTGAAACGATATTTCTTAATGAAAATGTAAAATCATACATGTAAAATCTACATAATATGAGGCCGAAATAGTCCGGTTTCTGATGACATGACCGACATGTCAATTTATATTTCTTTCTGTTTTTTCAGATTAGAAAAATCGTGCGATTGTCGCCATGCAGTTTCAAATAAAACAAACTGGGAAATATGTGGGGTGATATCTTTGAGTCATGACAGGCTACTGAAATAAGTGAAAATAGTACAATAATATGGTCTAATGTCTCAGGGAAACGAATAATTGTTGGCTAAATGACCGTTAAAATTCTAACCTTAAAAAAACGGGGTATAGACAGAAATTACACTGAAAAAAATTAATAGCTGAACTATTTTAACTACTTGAGGAATAGCCAAAATGAGCTTAATAGTAACCAAAATTATGCTAAATTTGCAAAACTAATTTTGCGGCACATCGTAAACTAGTTAAGCTATTCGTATTTTTGTAACTATTAGATAACATTTTAACTAACCCTTATTAAAATGAGTTAGATAAACTCGTTTAGCTACAAGGACAACTTGTTTGATTACTGGTTGTCGAATTCATTAACTACGAATAAGTTATTCGTTTAGTAATAAATTAACAAATAAGTGCCTAGAAATAATTCAATGAAGTTTATTAAATGTTTAATGAGTTTATGTTCTTCTGCAGCTAATTTTGTTTTGCTATTATTAAACAACTTTATATGTTACAAAGTACACTAATACACATTAGCTGCATGGACAAAATGTTTGGTTATTGGTGAGCAAACTTCGAGCTTTTTATTAGGCTGTACGTTTAGTAATAGTTTCGCAAATAAGTGTCCAATAATAATTTACTCTAGTTTATTTAATATTTACTAACTTTGATTTTTGTAGCAAATTTTGTTTAGCAATTCATAAACAACTTCTAAAGTTATAAGTAACGATATACATGAAATAACTACCCCTAATTAAAATTTGGTATTTCGTTACAAAACTGTTTATAAAAAGATTAATAAATATTGGTAAGAATTAGCAAAACAAATTTGTTTGCCGATTTCTAAACGCACGTCCTCCCCTCCCGCGTCCCGCGCTCCTCTCCGCATTGCATAGAAAGAAACGCGTTCGGTCTTGTTCATTTCAACGCCATCGAAGTCGGAACGGAAGCCGGATATAAAATTAAAACGTAGTGAAGTACTTAATTGATTTGATTGTTCTCCGATAGTAAAGTTGTTTACCTAATGGTATATGTTAAAACGCTTTCCGATTTAAAAGAAATAAGAAGAATGGAAAAGCCAGTGGATCCCATGGCCGACTATTTGCGGTCATGGGGTCTGGAGACCTACATTGCGACATTTGCAGGTATGTACCTTTTTATCTGATAATATTTATTGCACCATAGGCGCTCGTACGCAAGATGTACAGGTTTCAGTTCGGCTAAACTTAACCAGCGCCCCGAGTGCGCGGAGGGCGCGCACCCGCCTGCGCTCCGGTTCGGAGTACCTACTAAAACGGTTCAGAAGGGTTTCATTTCACACATCGCACAACAGGAAACGCTGAGCGGGCACGCTAGTGGTTAGGTACTAAGGTTAGAAATGAAAGTCGACAATTGTACATTTTTCATACAACATGATCATCGTGTTACTAGTGCGTATTGCGGGCTTAGATACAGCTCTTTCTACCTATTAAGGCTCCTCTACACGATGGGCCAGAGTGTGGAGAGCGCAGTGGTGTCGATGGCTTATGGCGCGGTGGGATGGCCACGGCGTCGGTTTTCGTACGCACATCAAAGAAACCAACTGAATGTCGCCTTCGTGTAGTTGCGTTTCAACCATCGTATGACCATCTCGCTGGTGCAGTGCTGGGCCATCATGTAGAGGAGCAATTAGGTATTAAGCCGCAAGCGCACAGACAGCCGAGCGATGCGGAGGTGGTATCGCTTGTGATATTCAAATTTGTATTAAAGAAGCACAGCCGCTGTGGCGTCCGCCCGGTTTTCTATACCTACCTTCTTATTGTACAAACGTCACCGCCTTCGCACCGCGCCGCCGCCGCCGCTAGGTATCTCTGCGCTTGCGGTTTTAATTGTCTATTGTATTTTTTTTACCAGAACAACAAATTGATGCCGAAATTTTACCAATGTTATCAGAACAGGATATCAAAGATCTCATTCCTGTGATAGGTCATCGAGCCAAATTTATGGCTCAAGTAAACTTGTTGAAAAATATAGCGGTAAGTGCTTTTATATTAGTTACTTTTGTCTATAGAAAATAACTAAATAGGTTTCATACCTATAACTTGATGAGCACAAATTTTTGTTCCTGGGTCTTGGATGTTTTCTATTTATTTAAGTATTATATTTATCCATATAAGTATGTGTATCGTCACCTGGTGCCCATAGTAGAAGTTTTGCTTAGTTTGGGACTAGGTTGATATGTGTAAGATTGTCCCTGATATTTGTCATTATTATTTATTATTATGATTTAAACTTTAAAGATCTGAATATGCTCTTAAACATCTGACAATAGAGTTGTGTTCAGAAATTGTTTTTCAGATTTTATAGATATTAGTAGACTTGACAATACTTTGGTTGCCAATTGGCAACCAAAGTATAGTCAAGTCCAATAATTCATTGGCAGCCAATGAATTACTGGTGGTTTACCCTACCTTGATCCTGGGACAATATTATTTATTGAACATAATTTTTTACAGGATACCAATATGAGTAGCAGCCTGGCATCGACATCTCAGTCATATCTTATTGACGACCTACCAGTACTGACTGATTCAACCTTAGTTGTAATACCTGATTCCGGCTTAGAAAACGAAGATGAAACCACTGACGAATGTGTAAGTACATTTGTGTTTTGTATTTTGAAGAGGAATTGAGGTTCGAGTTACTTTGCATAAAAAAAATTTTAGCTCAATGGGAAACCGGGAAGTGGGTCAAATTTAACTTGTAAGATTTGACCCGTACATACAACAACAACATTGCAAGTTAAATAAAAGCTTGTAAAAAAATTACCTGCAACTTCATTATATTGTTCGGGTCAAAATCTTGCAAGTTAAATTTGACCCCCTTCCCAGTTTTCGATTGAGCTAAAATTTGGCATACTTATGTAAGATAGGTAACTAACTATACAATAATATGACACCAATCAGCTGATCTGATGATGGTGCCGGAAGGTGGTCATAGGAACTCTGTAATAAAATAACGCAATCCTACCGAGTTTGGGCTCTTTAGAATCGTTTCGATGAGTAGTTAACGGATGTTCAACGAAAAGTACAGTCGGCAATAACAGCTTGTCACAAAAATGTTATTTATGACAGAAACTTATTTATTACTAACTTATTAATTTATTATGTACTTATGTATGTTAACATTTTATTGTAGGTACATAATAATATGTGATACAGTAATAAAAAAAGTATCATACGTAGGGGAGGTGGGGAACGTGGAATCCTGGGGGAACAGTGGATCTTTGTCAATATTGTGGAGAAATAATAGATTATACATATTTACCTTGTTTGCACTTTGATAACTTAATAGACATTCTTTCAATTTGTTCGATAACAAAGATATAAACCTATTATTTCTCTAAAATATAGGCAATAATCCACTGTTCCTCGCTCTTCCCTACAGTCGAACACAGAACCTCCTTTTGTGAAGTCGGTTAAAAAATAATAAAAACGCGTACTTACGAAATTATCCCTATTATACATATACTTACTTAGATATATACATATATTATGTTTTCAGGCAGTATACAAGACTTTAAGCTCTTGCAATGAAGGGAAAGGCCTTCTTTTAAGATTCCAAGAAAGTGGTCTATTGAATAGTGCTGCTAGAAGACAACTTTGTAGCATTATAATATCAAACGAATTAAAAGAGAATGCTGAAAAAAGAATAACAAGCTCAAGATTTTACCAATTAGCATACGAAATCAACCAAGTATTCAAAAAAGAAAGTCCAGCGATATACTTTACGCCGTTTACGTCCTTTAATCCGCTTCAGAAGATTACTGCGAAAGGCAAACTACTTGATTGCTACCGCCATACAAGACGCAATTATTTGAAATCAGGTGTCATATCTAGACGCTGCTCATCAGCATCATCGCCACGGTCCAGCGAACCCGGATCACCGCGTCCCAGTAGTAGTAGACAAGAAGCGATCAACGTTTTGGAAAATAATAATGATGCTGATATTGCAGAAAAAATGTTATGGCTAAAGAACTGCTTAGATCCTTGGGCGACTGTTGAGTTATATTGGAAAATAACAGCTAAAGAAAGATTAAATCTTCTTGCAGCGAGTGGTATTTCCATTGATAAATATTTCGAAGACTTCAAGGCGCTGAATCAGCCAGGAGGCTTATATCTGGTATGTAGTTTTGTGACTATATTACAAAATTAGTGTAGATAAAGTAATGTATGCAACTGTGTATTAAAACCCGAGTGTTGTGTATGAAACGAGCCGCAGGCGACTAGTCTAGTCTAGACTAGAACGAGTAGAGGCTATTTGGCGAGCAGTTGCATAAATTTACTATTTTGTAACAAAATCTTATTAGGGTTCCGTACCTCAAAAAGAAAAAAACGGAACCATTATAAGGTTCTCACACACCACACAGATAGGATTTTATCTGCGTATACTCGTACCAATACGAGCCCCAATGCAAATGAGTACGTCTGGTAGGAAAAAAATGTACTAAACTAACGTTAACCTAAAAATTCTGGGGGACGAAGGTGTTTGGAAGAATTAGCAATATAAAAACAGTATAAGTTATAAATCGTATTTTATTTATTCAATGAAAAAAAAAACGAACTTTCCTTGGTAATAAAAAAAACATTGTTTCACCAATTGTACTAAAATGCAAAAAAGTTCGTCTTTAGTGTTACCGACGCAGATTAGAACGTCTACCACTTGGTGGCGTCTCCTTTTGCATCTAAAACGGCTTTAATTCTGAGCGGCATTGTATCTACCAGCTGTCGACACTCTTCCGGGGTTGTTTCATTCCAAACACAGGTAAGTTTCTCTTTAAGATCAGCTTTTGATCTGGACGGGTCCTTTCGCAACTTCTTCTTCATTTTCCACCACAACGTTTCTATGGGAGACAAGTCCGGGCTGCTGGATGGCCACGACATGGTAGGTATTTTTTTCTTTTTCAGCCACGCCATCGTTGCTTTAGCGGTATGGCATGAGGCACCATCTTGTTGAAAAGTATACGCATTTTTATACTTTAACTTACGTATAGACGGCAGCAAACTCTCTTGTAAGATGCTTTTGTATTTTTCGGCATTGACGGTTCCATCTATAAATTGCAGACAGCCGACACCCTGTGCCGACATGCAGCCCCAAATCATTAAGGAAGCTGGAAACTTTACCTTACGCTTAAGACAATCTTTTTGAAATGCCTCTCCTTTTTCGCGAATGACTTTACTTCGTTCATCGCCTACTGTGACTTCAAATTTAGATTCGTCACTCCATATAATTTTACGCCACTGATCGACGGTCCAATTTCTGTACTTTTTGGCGAATTTCAACCTGTTAGTTTTCTGCCGTTGTGTAAGTAACGGTTTCTCTTTAGCAGTGTAAAAACCGTAGCCCATCCTCTTCATCACTCTCTTGCAAGTATCCACTGAAATGTTTTTTTTAATTGCGTCACGCCATAGTACCGTAAGTTCTCCAGCTCTTGCACGACGATTTTTCTTGATGATCTTCCTCAGAATCCTGTTTTCTGCTTTAGTAGTAATTCGTGGGCGGCCGGATTTCTTTAAACAAGAAATTTTGTCGTGTTTTCGATGATGCTCGATGATAGTTTGGATTGTAGACCTTGGCATAGAAAGGTCCTTGGCAATTTGGTACGTAGATTTGCCTTTATTGTTACTGGAGATTATAATTTTCCGCACTTCTTCAGTCACTGGCTTACCTCGTGCCATCTCGATAGAAAAACGATTTGGAGTAATAAAAAATTAGGCTGAATTTGCCCTTTTATATAGTGGTTTGTCATTTTACATGACAGAGAATATTCCGTATTCAATTTGAAAATAATATTTTATATTACGAACCCTGGTAAACAGGTTTTATTTTAAATAGACGACCTATTTTGCCTTAAATATGAAGCAGACGTAATTATTTGCGTGTGAGATGTAATATTTATAATTAAATTATTTTAAAATAAATAACGAGATGTACACTTTGTACAACTCAAAACTAAGCTAGCTTTAGTGACATTGCGTCTAGTGTATTCCATTAATCATCAAAGTCGATTCGGGTAGAAATACTAGTTTTTGAAAAAAAATACGCATGCAGAATTGCGACTAGACGAGCTATTTTGCATTGGGGCTCGTATAAATATAGTAGGAATGTGAACGAAATGGGAATGTGGACGAAGTGAACCTAAACGAATCTGAAGAACATTTATTATCTGAGCGTCAGGCTGAATATGATAATGCCAAAAAGTACCCCAACAGTTAGATAGCTAAGGATAGTTGGATAGCTAAGGTGTGAAAGATGGGAATGACTCCTACGAAGCTATATCAGTTCATGGGTATTATTGAGGTACTTTAAGATATTTGATGATGATTGTATAAAAAAATATAAAATTCATGGACATAGAGTCGATTATCTATTGAACTTTCAAAGTGGCTGTAACGACTTTTTACAATAGGGTAATTTTGGTGTTTGCGGTTACAAACACAATAGATAATGGATGAAATTTTTAAAAGTGATTGAATTTTTTTACGGGTAGGAATAAGACTTCTTATTCACAGAAAAAAGTTACAGATTTTATGGTCCAGTTAAATAATTTTAAAATAATAAACAGTTTCTATACCCGCCATTACAGGGCATGGCTGACCATGCCATGCCATCAGCCAAACGAGGATTTTTTCTTAGTCCGTCGAAAATTAAAAACAAAACTCTCAGCTGTGGTAACTTTGATTGACCAATGACAGCCAATTATAAATATTTATGATAGCCAATCAATAAAAAACAAATTATGATTGGCTATCATAAATATTTATGATTGGCTGTCATTGGTCAATCAAAGTTACCACAGGTTAGATATTGTTTTTTTTTTAATTTTCGACGGACTAAGAAAAAAATCCTCGTTTGGCTTACCATGCCCTGTAATGGCAGGTATAGAAACTGTTTATTAATTTAAAATTATTTAACCGGACTGTAAAATCTGTAACTTTTTTCTGCGAATAAGAAGTCTTTATTCCTACCCATAAAAAAATATTCAACTCATATTCAAATTAAAAATGTGATCCATTCTCTATTGCATTGTTGCCTTAAATAAGAAAAGATGCGCCGAAAAGCAATGTACCAAAAAGTTAGTTACTTAATGATGTTAGAATTGTTTTTCGTTTGTTTTTAATGTTAGAACATCACATAATTTTATTAGAATATTATGTTACAATTGTGTTTAAATTGTATTCAAATAAAACATATAAAATTCATGGACATAGAGTCGAGTATCTATTGAACTATCAAGGTGGCTGTAACGACTATTTACAAAATGGTCATTTTGGTGTTTGCGGTTACAAACACAATTGCATTGTTGCCTTAATGAGAAAAGATGCGCCGAAAAGCAATGTACCAAAAATTTAGTTACTTAATGACATTATGTTAATGATGTTAGAATTGTTTTTTGTTTGTTTTTAATGTGAGAACATCACATAATTTTTATAAGAATGTTATGTTAGAATTGGGAATGGATGAAATTTTTAAAAGTGTTTGAATCTGGTTTGAATTTTTTTTATGAGTAGGAATAAGACTTCTTATTCACAGAAAAAAGTTACAGATTTTACGGCCCAGTGCAATAATTTAATATTAATAAACAGTTTCTATACCCACCATTACAGGGCATCGTCGGCCGAACCAGGCTTTTTCTTAGTCCGTCGAAAATTAAAAAAAAAACAATATCCGACCTGTGGTAAATTTGATTGACCAATGACAGCCAATCATAATTTGCTTTTTATTGATTGGCCATCATAAATATTTATAATTGGCTGTCATTGGTCAATCAAAGTTACCACAGGTCAGCTATTGTTTTTTTTTTAATTTTCGACGGACTAAGATAAAGCCTGGTTCGGCCGACAGTGCCCCTAATGGTGGGTATAGAAACTGTTTATTAATTTAAAATTATTGCACTGGACCGTAAAATCTGTAACTTTTTTCTGCGAATAAGAAGTCTTATTCCTACCCGAAAAAAATCAAGCACTTTTAAAAATTTCATCCATTCCCTATTGTGTTTACATTTATCGTACTGTTTGTTCTGGCTGGCTTACCTGGGTTACGAATAGTGGCATAAGGCATTACCTACATTACTTTCTCTACACACTTGTTGTAAATCCTGCATTATCCCTATCCTATAATAATAATAACGAAACTCGCCTGCGGCTCGTTTTATACAGCATACACGTCTTTTGATGCCTATCATTATGTAACAATTACATAACCTACTATTATAAATTATAAATCAATGATGTTCATTAGAATAAAGAGAAAATTGTAAGTACCAGGTATAGTCCTTCGGTTTTACTTGTGGCAAAGCTACTTAAAGAAAATAATGCCTTTGTTTGTCACCACACAATTGCATTGATTTCATCACGTTTTAAAAACTTAAAACTCGATAATCTATCTCGTTCGAGTCGTTATTCTATTGAATTTTCGAGATGGTCGTTAGCTCTTTACAATGCACCAACGTAAGTTTAAGTAGATTTGGCACAAGTAAAACCGAAAGCCGTATATTGGTTTTGTGATGCTGTGGCTCCTTTCACGCACTCGTGAAGGCGGGTGCGGCGCAAGGCCTTCAATTAATTATTGTGATTGACGTAAATTAAATAAAACTCGATCGGTTCTAACTAGATTCTTTTATTTTTTCATGAAGTCAATATTTAATTTCTTTCAATATAATATTGTACGATCCTTTGGGTCGATTGAAAAAAAAACTGTAATAAGGTCTTATTTAAAACAAATGTCCAATCGATTCATACATTGTAAAGAGGTAAATAAAGAATGTTATTTAAATATTGATTAGAGGTTAAAATATTGACTAGAATGTTTACCTTAGGGATCCTGCGATTATTTTAGTTCATCATCATCATCATCATCATGTCAGCCTATATACGTCCCACTGCTGGGCACAGGCCTCCTCTCATGGATGAGAGGATGCCTGTGCCCAGCATGGATTATTTTAGTTGCTCATAAATAATTGATTTAGTTATTAATTGAAGAACTGTATCAAATCATTGCTGTTATTGTTTACCTACTGTGGGTGGTTGGTTTAGGGATTCCGCAATTTTTTTATTTCTTTCGATTTGAATGAAAGTTGCTACTACTAGGTAGTTTCAGAGTCGCATCATTCTGGATATGAAAAACATAATTTCCCGATATTTTCTACAAAATTTATATGAAAACTAAATCCCGTGTTTTTTTATAATTCACTGGAAGTTTTCATACACATTTTGTAGGACATATCAGGAAATTACGTTTCATATACAGAATAATGGACTCTGTACGTGCCAATTTTCATTCAAGTCGAGAAAATTAAAAAATCCCTAAACCAACCACCCACAGTAGCTAAACAATAACAGCAATGATTTGATAAACAGTTTTTCAATTAATAACAAAATCAATTATTTATGAGCAACTAAAGTAATCTGTTATTGGTAGCATTACCAATGGGATAGGGTAGCAAAACAGTAACTGCAAAAATAGATAAACAGTTTTGTAACATTTAACTAAATCAGTTGTTAACTGGCAATTGAATAAAACTGTTATCAGTAGCATTACCAATAGATAGGGTAGCAAAACAGTAACAGCAAAAATAGACAAACAGTTTTGTAACATTTAACTAAATCAGTTGTTAACTGGCAATTGAATAAAACTGTTATCAGTAGCATTACCAATAGATAAGGTAGCAAAACAGTAACAGCAAAAATAGATAAACAGTTTTGTAACATTTAACTAAATTAGTTATTAACTGGCAATTGAATAAAACTGTTATCAGTTGCATTACCATTTAACAACATGGTAATAAATCATTTAAACAAAACTAGTTAAGTGTTTTGTTACTATTAAATAAAATAAATGTGTTTATTAACGTGATAGTTTAGCTGTTTTTAATTAAACCATTTAAATGGGAATAAATAAAGCAGTTTAGTTACTAATTGAATGCTTTGAAAGTAACGATAAATAAACAGTTTTGGTTATACAACCAAACTTATTTAACTGCCGTTAAATATAATAGTTCAGTAATAAATAACTTAACTTATTTTACAAAACTCATTTTGGCTACTAGTAGCACTCAGTTTGGCAGTCCCCCGTTTTTTGTTACTAGCAGCTAAAATTTTGGCTACTACTAACAAATCTTTTTTTTCAGTGTATCCTAAATTGATGTGTTTTTAATTGATAAGGGCTTGCCTGCCAGACTTGTCTAAAAACACGCGTCTATCGCATTATTTTACGTAAAGTTTGTATAACGCTTGTGCTACGAATGCTTTTTCTTTCTTTCTAAAGGGTAAACAAAATCATTATTTTTGAAAAATCCGCGGATTATTCTAAGATAATCTGAACCCACTGACGTGTGTCAAATGATCATTCAGCCCCCGTATAACCTTCATTATTTATAGAGCGGGCCGCGTCGGACATACAAATGAGCTAGGCTCTTATTCACTAGCAAACCGGCGTTAGTGAGACCTCCGATTGCACGTTGTTATTACGAAGTCCGATGTCAAGATATACTTTGGGGTGAGCGGTGAGATGGGGTAAAACAAGTGGTGAATAGTATAGGGGTCGGAATCGAACCCGGGCCTACCGCACGCGCGCGGCTTGAATATCAAGTAGACATAAGGTCGTGAACTGCGAATGAAATTAAGTTCAAAGTCATAACGTCATGTCTGCGTTTTTGCTGAGTTATAAAAACAGAGGTTTTCAATTTCAGCGTTTCTGTTTTACCGTATTTTTTGGTGGTTTGTATGTTTGTTTCACGATATTTAGACCTCGTTTATAGACGGGCAAACACATGGAACGTGTATGAAAAAGCATGTTTGTATGTTAACTCTCGAATACTCAAGAAATAGTAGAAACTCAACAAAGTTGAGATCGTACAACGGACACCTAAATTTCAAAATTAGCTCGTTATCTGATAGAAGGCATATGTTATGCGTTTTTTTTTTATGTTATAGGGGGCAAACGAGCAGACGGATCGCTTGATGGTAAGCAATTATCGTCGCCCATACACCTGCAACACCAGAGGAGTCGCAAGTGCGTTGGCGTCCTTTCAGAAGGGAATATGCCCTTTTCTTGAAGGTTTGAAGGTCATATCGGTCCGGAAATACCGCAGGCGACAGTTCATTCCATAGTTTGATTGTGCGAGGTAGGAAATTTCTTGAGAAACGCACAGTTTTGGACTGCCAACCATCTAAATGGTGAGGATGGAAATGCTGACGCGTAGGACGATGACGAAAAGATGCGGCAGGGATCATTCCGAACAATTCCTTCGAGCACTCCCCGTGATACAAAATTCATTCATTCATTCATTCATTTTCGGAAAAGGACAGTGCCAGATGTACTTACGAGTAACTGCCCTGATCTGCTCCAAAAAATCAATTTCCATATTCCGTATAGAAATCCCAGATCGTGAAATCTCAAGCTGTTCTATGATCTGTCGCACTAATCTTAGGGGACAGTGTCCTTTGACGCGCATGTTTAACACCTACAAACAATACCAACATGACTTGGATCTTAACTGTACGTCATTTTTTTTTAATTTTTTTTTATTTCGAAGCTTTCGTCAAGATCACGATGTCAGCTCCAGCAAGCCTCTAACTACAACACAACTTCATAAGTGTAATTAAATAAAAAAACTAATAAAAAGACCACAAAATTTGTATTTGTAATGTTGTAATGTTGTTGTGTTTATTTTTGTGTATGTAATGTGTTATGTAATTATTATTTATTGTATTTAATTACCTATTAGCTAATGTTTTAATGAAATTGTATGAATTTGGATTGAACTCTGACATCATTCGTAATGTATAATTATTATTGTAATATTTCATTTAAATACTTGTTGACATGTAAATTGAATATGAATATACTTATTTCTAAAAAAATCCGTATACAAACCTTTCAGCCTTTGACAAAGGATCATAAAAAGGATGCTCTTATATATTAAGTAATAGTAAACAATAAAATTAAAAGTTCAGAAACAGATAAAAGTTTCTTCCCAACATTGCGAATCACCGCAGCAGGTATACTCGCGGCCGTGAGGTTAAAATAAAAATAAAAATATATAATACAACAAGAAATGTAAAGTAAGTTGAATTTAGTTAAGTTAATATACTTATGTATAGGCATGTGGTGATCTTCTTTAAGTGATAAGGCGCTTAAGAGTAAAGTGGCAATGTAATTAAATTACTAACGTATATCAGTGTACTTATTGCTGAGGGTTCAAATAAATAAATAAAATTCTTCTTTTTTTGTCTTTGCGTATACCCGCTTATGTTATTTCTTTTATAGCTAAAAGTTGCGGATATGCACAAATACATATAAGTATCAATTTTATATGAACCATGCAGTTGTCAGAAACTCGACATGATTCGACATATACAATAGGTAAATGCCTAAAAAATGTAATTAAAAAAAACATTTTTTTTATATTCGTTGACTTCCGCAAAATACAAATATTTACTGCGCTCAGTAATCCTTCCACAGCCCCGGGATATTTGACGAATTGAATTTATTTCACAAAGTTTGAACTTCATAAAAATACAGCTTATGTCAGCTGCATCACTGAACACAAAACAGTTACGATACTAAATAATATATGTATTGCAGAAGATTAAAAACTGCATTCGGAGTTTCAATCCGTTGTAGTTTTGGGGTATGACAAATTTTGACAGTTTTCACTAATTTCACTTTCATCGCTTCCAAGAGTACAAAAATGAAACTCGTGTCGTGAAACATTTCTCCGACATTGGAATTAAACTTTCGTTGTTTATTGACAGGTCAGCTGACATATGCAAATTGCCAGCATTTATGTTAAATCACATAGTTCGTTCACACGATAGGATTATTTGAGTTCCTGGTGAAACACCTGTTTTTACCAGGAACTAGTTAGTATGTCTGTTTCTGCCTGTAGGAAGGTGTTTAGCTTGCGTGTCGACTTATAGGTAGGCTAGAGATTATAACTACAGACTGACAGATACCAGTTCCTGGTGAAAAGGCTCTCACAAGTAACCAGTACGTTGACTTTACCACATTTGACGGTAAGTATGAGTAAAAATAAGTCAAAATAATCTTCAATGCATTATATTTCGCTAACTGCGTATTAAGAATATTTTAAGTAACCGATTATTATTAATAGAACAGACGATACAAACTTAACTAATAACTAATAGGCAGCGACCTTGGGTAATGTATATAATATTACCCAAGGTCGCTGCCTATGGGGATAGTGCCCATAAGGCTGGCCACATTTTCCTCGTTGGATAGCGATACTTCTGTTGACTGAGGATGTAGCCAGCTTTATGGTCAGCCGTATTTTTTTTAAAACTAACTTCAAACTCCGTAAATTAAAGCTCAGTGTTTATACCAACCGCCCCCGCTGTTAACTGCTGCGATAGTCCAGATGTGCGAATTCCCAGCATTTCTGTTTGACTGACACCGGTACTTACGGGTCGATGAGCGCACTTATTGTACGGATGGTGTTTGGGAAATGCAAGCTTAGGGTGATATTGGATCCAACCGAGTGGATATCATTTTGTTCAAAGAGGGTAGTTGTTATGAGTTTGTATTTAAATTTACCTAGGCATTAATCTAGGTACTAAACGTATCAGGGGATTCTGTTCCAACTCGCAATCTTATCGAAACATCACGATGACGACCGCTTTAGCCTAGTTGGTAGTCCTGCCTACGAAGCTGCAGGTCCCGGGTTCGAATCCCGGTCAGGGCATATATTTGTGTGTGTGACATGAATATTTGTTCCTGAGTCTTGGATGTTTTCTATGTATTTAAGTATCTATTTATCTATATAAGTATGTATATCGTCGCCTAGTACCCATAGTACAAGCTTTGCTTAGTTTGCGACTAGGTAGATTTGTGTAAAATTGTCTACAAATATATTTATTATTTATCAATTATGTAGAAGTATGTCAATAAAAATGAGTATTTTAGACATATTTATGCATCGCATCATTCAAGGGTTTTAAACACAATAACTAAATATTGAAATATAATAAACTGGTCTAATCGTCTCTAAGTTCGAGTATATAGCTCGACATGTTTATTATAATCCAATATGTCTGAAACTCACGGGAGTGTTTTATTTAAAATAATAACTAACTGGCAGTTACCATTAATGCATCACAATAAAAATAAGACAATTCCAATTTTAAAAATCGTATTTGATTCAGTGTTAGATTCGAACTCCACGATATCGAACGTAACAGTTCGGTAATTAACGAACTTGAGCTCCATTATCGAATTTACGGCGCGCAGCGTAATCGGTTCAGCTGGTATTCACAATGCTTAACCAGAGTTCATCCTTGACAAACCACTGTATGCCTGATCTCCGATTGCTTTCGATACTTATCTGATTTGTCACTGTTAGCATAGCGATCTTTTTGTCTCATATACCATTATTTATCTCGTATCGTTGTCCTTTAGGACGGGTTGCACCAAGTTACGATTACCGAATTTAATCGCAACGTTAATTATGGCGCCAGTAGCTGTCATTCTATATAAACTTGTCAAAACATTCAGATTTTAACACAAACCGCTTAAAATTACAGAGGATTTGGTGCGACCCACCCTTAGTACCAGTCGACACATTGCCTTACCAGAATATTCCTGATTGTGTATGGGGAATGGTTGGCTGGTAGAGAATGCCATTAGGCATTAAGCCCGCCATTTGTACAATTTGTGTATTTTGTGCAATAAAGTTTAAATAAATAAATACATTAATATTTCCGAGCGGGAATATTCACCATATGGAACCCGGAGTATTTCCCTTACAAAATTATGAATATTCCTGTAAGAGTCATGTAAACAGGTGGTTTGTAAAATTAGACCCTCAAAGGTATAAAGGTACTATATTATTCGAATATGTGTTTCCTAGATAACTAAACGTGTCACTTGAGAGTACCTGAGATACTCATACTATCTCTTTCTTAAGTTAGAACGTTAAATTAAAGCATAAGCCTCTTCTCATCACTACTCTGCTACTGACACGGTGGGTGGCCAGACCGATGAATGTTGTGTGCAACTTCACCATTTAAAAATTAATTTAATGAATGTATTTATTTTGAAAAGGTACTAATGATTATTAAAAAAAGTATTCAAATAATCTATGACTTGTTAAACTATTGTATAAAACCTTTTTAATAGATTATGCGAATGCATTGGCGCCATTTTTGACAGTTAAAAAAATGGCGTGGGTGGATAAAAAAATAAGTATGTGGGATGACACTAGTCGATTTGAATGTAACTAAGAATCCGACCAGGATTGTTGTAATATAAATTTAATTAAATATTGTCACAAGAAATGAATATGGTTTATTATTAGTCTGTTTTCTTTCATTCCTATACTAGTTTGGGAATATTCCCGCTAACGGCACCTGTCCAGTTGTGAATCGCCCGGTGTCATTCGATGGCGATAAGCGCCCGTCCGATTGGCCGATGTGCCGTAACTTCGTTCGAAATACGAACTTGGGGATTTACGGCATCGAGACCGTTATGGATTTGACCCAATTTGCAGGGGTCCGGGATGAATTCAAATTGGATTTTTTTCGAGTCGTTTAAGACTTCATAATAGGACCCTTTCTCGAATTGAGGGGCGAGTAAATAAAGTGCTGCGGATATTTCGTAGCATCGTGCAAGTATGAAAGAGAGAGAGAAGCCTATGAAATTCAATACATTTTTTGTAACATTACTCGCTTGAACTCAAGCTATATTCATAATTAGAGACCGGAATTTTCGTGACATTTTTGAGTTGTCATAGTGACTTCTCATTCATCGACTTTGTCATCTCGATATACATATATAGGTACTAAAATAAGAGTTTTACTGAGGATATTTTTTTTTGTGATATCCAGTGCTCGTCTGTTTATCTCGTAATACGAGTAATTATGCCCAATATTTTGATGATTGGTTTCAAAAACGGACTTCGCAAAATGAAACAATTTCGTGGGCATACATATAAGGTTATTTTCGAATTATCGAGTTTCATACAATGAGGCATTTTTAACATATTACTAAAATAATTTTAGTAATAATTTAAATATAATTATTTTATTTGCTTATGAGAAGAACATATTGTAATTTCTTTACTAGTCCATAATTCATTGAATCAAATTAGTAATTAAAAGTAAATATATTCATTGACAGCATTTTTACATTCACTAACTACCATACATTAATAATTAGACATATTTTGAATTTACGAGTTTTTTATAAATAACTTACCATAAATGGAATGTCGGTAATTGGTAGTCGGAGAAGTCCCTATGACGACTCAAAAATGCCACGAAAATTCCGGTCTCTGTTCGTAACAAACCTTATTTTATTTTGACAAGTGTTTAAGTGTCAACATATAACAGAAAGACTCACTTTCAACAATTCAGTATTCATGGCAACTCAAATTACGGAGAACCAAATCAAATTAATATCTTTGGCCCATTCTACTTTTTCATGTACATAATTTTCAGACACTTTTTCTTTAAATGTGGATTTTGGAATACTTGGACTTCACTTCATATTTTTGTATTGTTATTTAGAAGAAGGTTTAATTGCAGTATCACTTCCGATAGTTTTGGTAATTAACGAACCACAGCTAATATCCATAAATCGAGTAACTCAGTGGTCCTTGGATGTCTCACCATTTGTATGAAAAAATGGTTTTTACCACTGTGTTACTCACTTTTTACAGAATATGTTAATACTTACCTATGGCCTTATTATGGCCTATGTTCAGCAGTGGACGTCTATCGGCTGAATGATGATGATGATGATGATGTTAATACTTAAGTATTTTTACATATACATTCCTTTTATTAGGTTCAGGTGGTATTTCGAAATCCTTCTTTGGTACACTAATTCAATACATATCATAGAATTTTTATTGTAATAGAAAACTGGTCATGAAAAAGTAGAATGACCCCTTTATCTAAAATGCGTATTCATAACAACTTATCTTAACGACCTGTAAACATTGCCAAACTGTTATCTAACTACTAATTATCTAGGCTAGCTACCAATTAACCCGATTGTTAGCTCGCGAATTTAACTACCCGTTAATTTAAACGCCGGCCATAACCGTCAGTTAGCGACATTCGGAAATTTGCAATTGCGAATGGGTTCATCAATTTGCATCAATAAGATTATAAACTATCGTAGTTTACAATATTATGGTGATGTGTATAGGTGTCTTACAAAACTTTTTAAAATTTCAAAGCTCCTAGCTTAAGAGCATTTAAATTCTTATCATTCTCATTCTCATTAGGCATTATGCCAAAAAAATAATGTTTGACACTGCGTGCACAATATGAATTAGTTATTTAAGTACACAAGACTTACACAAAATATCATGGGAATAAAGTCATATAGAATTCCAACAATAAATACTCTCATACCTACAGTCAGTACATTTTTCGATTTCAATCTACAACACAGTATCCATATCCGTAGACATCAGAACATCAGTTTCAAAATCCCAAAATGCGTCGCTCCTCGCGGTCCCACGCGTTAACGAACCTAATATACGAATCTCGATTCAAAATGGCGTATCTCCCCACCATTCCCACACTAACATAAGACATTCCGTTAACAAACATAATATACCCAGAATTCGAATCAAAATGGCGTATCTCCTTACTGTTTTCCTACTGAGGACACCTTTTTGGTAAAAGCGTGAAATGTATATACACACCAGTTCGATTCTCGATTGTTTGTAAAAGGCAATATTTTAATTGGACGCCCGTTTTATTAACACAGTCAGACGCCGCAATCCTGTTACGGTGTTTCGATTTTAACAACGGGATTTTAACACTCGGAAAAATAAGACCAATTTAAATGCTGGCCGTTGAGAAATGAGGACTTGGCTGATTTTTCATTGAATGGTATTTTTTTAAAATAAAAAATTGAATTCGCTTGTCTAATAACGGTAACGTTCGATAAGTTGTTAACTCTCTCACCGAATTGGCTTCGTTCATTTCATTAGCTGTAATTGCCAATTTGGTGGAATTGGGGCCAGCAGGGTACTTTCATACAATATTACGAACGACCTTCAGGACACATCAACTGTTATATGATATGTACATTTGAATGTTAATCCAACCTTGTACCTACCCTGATCAATAATAAAATTGTATTCGGATATTTTTATCACTTTGTGCGTGCACATATTTTGGAACTATTATAGTTAGTTAGTTATTTGACAGATAACATGACATCAGTGAAACAGACAAGTAATTGAGATCCATAAAAACACACCTCCGAGCGCTAGAGTATTCCAGTGTTGCAAACCACACGCGTGGTCGTGACTTAGAGCCCGTTCACACGGCATCAAGTTTTGTCGGATCTACTAACTGTCGGATCCTGTAAAACCGGATAGTGTATTCACATGGCCGTCCGGTTTTCGGTATCCGGATCTGGATTTTGCAGGATTCTTGATCCGAGCTCGTGTGAATGCAAGTATTGAAATACTATTGCCACTAAACCGGACCCGGCATTGTAACGGACGACCGGACCGATTTGTAGTCACAAAGTCGGATGACACATTTTGCAGGATCCGTTTTATTGTCGGATACTGCAACCGTACGCTTGTGTGAACACATGCGTTGAAATAATATTGCGAGTAAATCGGATCCTACAAAAAACAGTTCCCGCGAAAAATCGGATGCCTCCGTGTGAACGGGCTCTTAGGTTTTTCCCCTTGATTTTCTCCAACCGCGCACTCCTATCGCTTTATTGAGCCCGGTCAGGTTCAAAGAAAAAACACCGACCATTTACAGTTAAGTATCTTAGTTGTAGAATATTTCAAATATTGCATCAAGTATCCTCAGAGACCGATGTTGGTTAGCGCCACTATCCACGATCCAGCCTTGAGCTTCGTTCCATTATAATTACAGTCTGTACCATGGGACGCGCGGAATGAATCGATGCAAGCTCTAGAGGTTTCATATAGCTGGTCAATGTAGTGTTAACGACGTGATGTAACAATTTTATACGACTAAATATCCAATAAAAGTAAAGAATGAAGGATAATAAATTACATTTCTAACGACGAAGCCCTGAAACACCTAGCCAACCTCGAAGTACCTACCCAACTGGCGGGAGATGTCGCATAATAGAAAAGAGTTGCGTTTCTTGTGTCAGAGGTCGAGATACTCGAGATCCTCTTCGGGTCATCGAGCCAGAGGGGCTACCGCGAACCGAAAACAAACGAAGTTTAAATATCTCCCTCTCTGTCGCACTTGCTAATTCGTGCGAGTAAGTACAGTACCTGGATATCTCGCGCTGGGCGGCGTGCAGCTTGCCCGCAAGCCTCGCCGCGTCGGCCTCGGCGGCGCGCGCCCGCGCCTCCCAGTCGCTGCGCGCGCGCCGCTCGCGCTCCGCATCGCTGCGCGCAGCTCCCTCACGCTGTAACAAACAAACACCTCATATAATAGATATAATGGTGAAATTAGCCATATGGCCGAAAATAAAGAGAATTGAAAAAATAATGAAATATACTGTTGAATTGTATATATGTTGCTATATCTCCGCTACACAAAGGTTGTCTAGTAGATCGCCTGTTGTTTACCTCTGATTTAAACTTTATGGTCTGTATTGTGTTCGTTTTTGAAGTGTGGAAAAATGTGTGCATACAGTGTATTTGTATCGAGGGATTTACTAGGGTCAAATTATATATTACATTATTCATTTCTTAATCTAGTCTAGTTAAAAATAAATACTCAACTCATACGAATATGCTCTTGTTTTCAGCGTTTTGCCTCGTAGATGATTTTATGATGATTTTATTGAACCTTACTTCGACTAGATTTACGCTTACAAACTCATATATAAATAAAAAAAAATCAGCCTAGGTACCAATAATAATAATAACAATAATAAAATGCTTTATTGTGCACTACATGGAGAATTATTACAATGACAAAACATGAACAGGACAATAAATATTTTTCTACAATAAATATTTTCCTGACTCTGATTATCTTTATAGAACTCGACATAGGTACTGAAAAATATCTTAATTTAAATCATGCCTAAATTAATACTAAACACCTACAGGACTCCTATCGTATTTCAAAGTCGAACTCCAGTAGGCAACTATGAAAATGGATGAACCGTTGTCCTAACTCTAGAAAGGCTACAATTTCCCAAGCTCACAGAACGGTGGTCACTTTATTATAAATGCCTTTTAAGACCTGAATTCCCATTCGATCCCAGTCTTGATTCCCCGTCAGTCCCACTCCAAACTGACAGCGCTATCACTCCATCAGATAAGAATCCCATTCCGGATCCTCCAGCAACTTTATCATTACCAAAACGTCACAGAATGTAACAATTTCTAAGGCACGTAGTCCCCTTTTCCCTAAGACTTTAAAGCAGGCCTGTCACACGCATCCCTCGGTGAAATATTAATTTAGAACATATCCTAGGGGTTTTATGGATGGTAAAAATAGCAATGGCGCCGAAAATAATAAAAATCATCCAATGTCACTAAAATTGTTTATATCGGTCGATACTTTCAATGTAGATAAAAGGCTTGGCATTTTAGAAGCTTAAAATAGTATAATAAACTTGATAATATCATTAGTTTACCAACTGAGCCTTTTCTGTTATCGAAAAACTAATAACATATTGCATCCCGAAAACCATAAGATGAAATACTCCAATAATTATAATACAGTATAATTATATGGTTTATTCACAAAGCACAATACAATTTACAAAAGAACAAATTCTAAGCTACTCGTAAGAAGCAACTAAACTATAAAAACCAGCCCATAATTATAATGGCATTTAATTTTTATAACAATTCCTATACAAATAGGTACGCTCACGGACTTTAAGAGCGGGTTGCACCAACTTACGATTACAGACGTGCAGACCGATCAATGTTAAATATGGCGCCGCAAGCTGATGGAAAGATTGACAAGTTTACATGGTCATCCCATATCAGATCAAATTCATATCATATCAAATCAGATTTAAAGGGACACTCATAAATCGAAAAGACTCTAAGTAAAAAAGAAAATGTTTTAGAATGTGCAACTCAAGCCCTTTCATATGACACCCCACTTGACATATTCACTAGACTTTCAAATTTTGAACCATTTATTATCTGTAATTTTTCACAAAAATTAAAAATAAATCATGTTCTATGCATGTAGGTCACCCGACTTTATAACTATCCTTAATTTCAAATCGATAGGATAAGCAGTTCTTGAGATAATTAGCCATGTGACAGACAGACAGACAAAGTGAAAAGGTTGTCTGGAAGAGATCGCTTGTTAGCTATAAGACCGCCTGTTGCCTACCACTGATACGTGTAATTTGATTTCTGTTGTTCTTTTAATGTACTCCGTTTGGTGAGCAATATAGAATATTTGGGTGTCTATTATTTTATCGAAATATCTTACATCGATTTTCATGTCACCGAAAACTGTTCAACGAATTTCATTAGGTTTTTTTTTCTAATCACATAATCATCAATTCATTGCATTTTATATAATCGAACCACTTTTCATAGTTAATCGTTTCGAATCCGTCTCTAGTCGTAGCGTAACGGTAAATCGAATTTACCTTTCATCGAAATATTTGTTATTCATAGTATTAATTTAACGAAACTTGATTCACAGATAGTACGTTCCATATAGTATTCTTTCCAAGAACAATGTTTCATCGAACAATCAAGCAAGCACGATTTTTCAAGGCGTATAATCTTTCTGGTCTTATATAAAAAAAATAACCTCGAAGAGCTTTGCTCCCGTCTTAATCTTCTAACCTATCCGCATTACAGTCGGTTTGGCCCTAACAGGTCTTTTGTACATTTTAGGTTTTGGGTATTTTTGTTTTTGAGTATTTTTGTTTATGAGTACTTTTACAGAGTACACCAAGAATCTGAGAAAAAAAAAATTTTTAGACTTACTTATATCAAGAATAGTAAACAGTGGTGAAATGATGTTCTAGGTAATAAGAATTTTGGGAACTGAAACCTTCGTTAAACCAAAATTATACTAAAGGTCATTCGATGAACGACTACGTCGATGAACAAATAAAATACTGAATTAAAATTCGATGAGTTGATTCTTGTGTAAAAGGTAATTCGAGCCAATGTTTGAGCGATCTAACGAAGTTCGATGAATGATTCCTAAGTGATAATAAAATTCTGCGAATAGTGTTATGGGAAATGATAATCGATGTAACGATTTTCGGTAAAATGATGGATCCCCAGAATATTTGTATAGTATTGTTGTAAGTATTGTGAAACCATAATGGTCCTTAAAAAAGTCCGTGCATGAGTGTAGATTCAGAAGTAATCACGCATATTATATACGAGGCATCTGCCAAGAGCCAAATTTATTTATTTTTTCCCCAAAGTACCTACCTAATAATGTATAAGGTACTTTAGTTTGTTTTAGTACCTACTTTGTTACCTCAGTACCGCACTCATGGACTTACATAAGAATCCTCGCAACCGCTACGCTAACTTTGCTAGGCGCAAGCAAAATTGACTAAGACTAATTTAGTTTTAGTTGGAAACTATTCCGCAGTTATAGCCCAATAACGGGCTAACCGAAGCTAAATATTTACCGGCAGTTTTCACGCTACCTGCAGTTTTAGTGGGCTTATAGGAGATCTTATCTGGGATACTGCGGTGGTCTAAGTACGGGTGACAAGCGGTTGAGTATCTTAAACTGAATATTCCTCCATTGCGATTCCGTCGCACCTGACGTAAGCTTATACCTTTGCTATTGTCAAATATTATGTACCATCTTGTTGAGCTACTTGATAATATTCTTAACTCGGTCGTGTAATGCGAATCGGGACTGACACGACATCGGGTAACACCTATCATTCATTACACGGCTAAATTACGGACAATGGCAAGTGGCTCAACAATCCCGGTTCGTGACTATAACAATTTTTTTTAGATATAAATTGAATATTGAATTGATTCAATTCAATTCATTGAAGGTTCAAAAATATGTCATCACAATTATTATTAGTAAGGACGGGTTGTACCAAACTAACGATTACAGACTGATCAACGTTAAATATGGCGCATAGAAACTTGTCAAACTTTCAATGAACACCGTTTATGATTACATACAGTTTAATATACACCTTCAAAAAGAAAGGCAAATAGAAACTTTGACAAAATATTGATGATGACTTGATCAAATCAGCTAGTTAATTTCGAAACAGCCGAACACCAACTCCTCAAGAGTTTTCTCAAACTCATCAGGAAGAACATTGGCAACGAAAACGCGTAGACGACGCGAATCACTACCACACTCAACAGATGACCATCAACAGTTCGGAGCAACTCTTGAGGAACGTGTTCCTACCACTAACGGAGAGGGCCCGGAAGAGGACCGACACCATGATGGAACATGTTCCATGAAATCAAGCAGAGCGCTATGTTCAGTTTTTAGGAAAATACCAAAAAGTGACGTCACATTTTTTACGCTCAAATAACAGTAACTTGAAGCTTGATGTTTTGTGAGTATTTTCTGGCGTTTTTTTTGTTGGTAATATAATATGTAACAATTGTTAAAAATGGCCACGTATTATGCTCGTAGTTGTCGTGTGATAAACGACAAGATACACATTCATCACCTTCTATCAAGTCGTGACAAAAAGGGATAGATCTTGCGTTAAATGAGACCATCAAAGACCCTGGTGTCTTCTATCGTATTAGTCGTATATCGCTACCTCCTGTAAGCCAAGACAGCCACTAAAAGTTTGTTGCCAGGTTAACTTTGATGAAGTTTTAATTGAAAATTAGTCTTGGCCGTATCTTGCCGGCTTCAGTTCATTTGGCCCGGTAGACCGGTAAATGAACTCGATTTTGGATTTAACTTTTTTTACCCTGAATATTAAAGTTTGCGCTTTTTAAACGCCTGTAGGTAACTGAATTTAGCCTGTCACTGTAAGTTTATTATGCGTGTGGAATTTTGGTCCATTAAAGTCGTCCTAAAGCGTATATTTAAAATTCAATTAGAAAACACTTTCGGGCTCTCATGGCGACCCTGCCTGAAACTCTAGGTGATTACAAAATATATAAGTATTATGAGATGTTTTTATACTACATACTTATCTTTCTTCTCCAATATTTATATGACTTAATATGCCAATGTCTCATCAAAAAAAAGGGAAGTAGATTACTAAAGAAACAACAGATTTCCTACTAAAATCTAAACAAAGAAACAAATGCCGAATTACACTTCATATAACACTCATACAAGGAATAATCTTAGCCCATGCCACGCATGGGCTAAGCCCCAATGTTAACAGAAATAAGCCCCACGTCAAGAAATCGTTCAACAAAAACGCCATATCTTATTAAGAAACACAAGTGAGTTACGTCTTTTAGGTATTAATGATATTTCTATTCTATTTCCGTAGGTATTCTTAAGACGGAATGCAGCACTTAGTTTAAGTGTTGGGTTTCATTATTTGTCATTACCATTTGTTAGTCGTTTTGTTTGTAGATAAATCAGTTTTTTTTAAAGAAGTTGGGTCTATTGGCGTCGGGCTTAAATAGATAGTATGTTTTTAACGAGCGTAGTGGATGACAAAATTGTTGTTTAGGAATAGGGCTTACAAGGAATAAGAATATGGAGAAGACAATATATCGCAAATTTTAAAGGTTATTTTGTTTTTTATTTCTACCAGGGGGGGACTATGATGGTCCCGTTTATCGACGACAAACGACAAGATAAAGCATCTGTCACTTTCCGATACCATTCGATAGAAAGAGACAGATGATCTTGTCGTCGATAAACCTGACCCACCATTGACCCCCTGGACTGTAAGTAAGTATTGTATTTACTATTTGTCAACTAAGCAAAAATGTATTCAATACAACGAGCAAATATAAAGATTCATTCAGAGCCATGTTTATAGCCCTCTCCTTCGGTTCGTGTGATAAATACCATCGCTTTCAAACTTCAATCTATCATCCTAAGAGTTAAAACAATGTTCAATCATTAAGTATTTTTCAACGACGACAGTGTAATCTGCGGGGTGTAGAAAGTTAGTCCCTATTCGTCCCGGTACCGCCGCACACCGGGTAGAGTCAGTCCGATCCAGGACGGGCCTAGCTGAGTTTCTTGCTGGACTATTATCAGCTAGGCTAGGTTTAGTGAACCAGCGACAAAACTCCTAGTAGCTCGGTTCCACTCATACCTCAGATTCGGTTGAAACCGCTCAACCAATCTCACTGGAGCGCAAACTCTTAGAGTATTCCAGTGGTCGAAACCACACGCGTGGTCGTGTCGGAGGTTTTCCCCAGGCTACTCTCCAACCGTGCACTCCTATCGCTTTATTGGGCCCGACCTATAAACCCACAGTCAGGTTCAAAAAAAAAGGGGTGCAGAGATATATTATATACCAAACAGTGACTGTCTACCGGACGCGGTTGGATTAGTTTTTTACGTCCATGTCGGACTTCCGCCTTTATGCCGGCACCACACTTTGCTATGCGTGTTCTCACCCCTTTCTGCGATATCAAAGAAAGAGATGCAACAAGAATATTTACGAACGCATAAGAAAGTCTGGTGCCGGCCTTAAACTAATAATCTACATACTGGCATCCTTTTTTATATAAAGACTGTTACTTTCTGTGTTGGACATCCGTTCGGCACGGCCTTTGAGGTCAAAAATCCGTTATCATGCAGCATGATTCATGCTTATTGTATGGTCTACTAGACTATATGTGTATATATGATGTTTTACGTAGTTCCTGTAAAAACGACTCAATACTATAAGCACAGTACTTTTCACGAACGTAGGTTTGCCATAGTTATGGTATTGACACAATACATACGAACACATAGACAATGTGAACTCATAGCTCCTACGCTGACGCACATGTGTGCGTGTGTGATTTCATACACATTGTCTATGTAGACAATGTGTATGAAATCAGAAATCAGAAATGTTTATTTGCTTTGATACAGTTAACAAAGATGTAACTTAAAATTATATTCAGGGTGCTCAAAAATATCTGAACATGCACTTTAACGCCTTGACAATAGAGTGGTGTTCAGATATTTGTGAGCACCTCGTTCGCTCCGATATATCTGATGGCGACTGTACCATGTATCTAACCTGCAAGCAGGCGTACAAATTATTTAAAAAAAATGTACATGTCAAATTGTCAATATATAAATTGACAAATTACAAAAAAAAAAGTCTATCTCAATACAAAACTATGGCTCACCCGCGTTAATGAGATAAAAGTAATATAAAATGCTATAGTATCGGTAGGTATTTCGGTAGCATATCGGAATCGTTCCGCCCTCACTCCGCTATTTCTGTGCATTTCCGCCGACGGCTCAGCCCTGCGTTATTTTAGAAGAAACTATTTAAGTGGATGTGTTTTTCTATTAAATAAACATTAGAGGATTACTAGTTCGCTGTAACGTATTAAGCTAGAATAAATTAGTAATAAAATGTTGTTTGGTTAATATGGCGTAAGGCGTGGGCCTAATAAATAATATTTATTTACTTTATGTTAATTTTAGGAACATCATACTTGATGCATTATAACTTTTATGTTAAGAAGTTCGAAAGTATGTACACGGAAAAGTGACCAAAAGAATGTGAACATGACTCTTTTGTTACTGACACAAGGTTGCTCAGATATTTTGAAGCTTTGGAAACGTACATATATTTATGAACTCGATTGTACTACAGCATTTATCGGTTTAATTCTAAGCAGTGAAAAAAACGGATTTTCATGTCCGTTTTGTCCTACGAAATTTGAAGTATGCTATCTTAGAACAAAACGGAATTTTTTCTCCGGTTTGTCCTACGATGTGAACAAAATCGTAATCTGGAGGTAATGTGTTAGAACCCCGGTTCGTATATGACGACCGGTTTAGCCTAGTGGGTAGTGCACCTGCCTGTGAAGCTGACGGTCCTGGGTTCGAATCCCGGTCAGGGCAAATATTTGTGTGATGAGCATGAATATTTGTTTCTGAGTCTTGGATGTTTTCTATGTATTTAAGTATTTATATCTATTAAATATATCGTCGTCTAGTACCCATAACACAAGCCTTCTTGAGCTTACTGTGGGGCTAGTTCGATTTGTGTAAGATTGTCCTCTAATATTTATTTATTTTATTTATTTTATTTTATAATACAATAATATACTGCGCCAGGTATGACAATCCGGTACATCGGTTAGTAGTGTGACACGACATTACGTCATTAGGCGGCATCAGCCTATCGTGCGGACGTAAGTGTGAGTGTGTCGTCGCCAGTGACGTATTGTGGTGTCACACGATCCGAATGGGGAATATGAATTCGCCGCTAGAGGCGCTACTGTAGCGTGAGGTCTTCGAAATATAAAATGTCACTCTTTGTGGTTGCGCTACGCGGGTTAATATCTAATTGGAACAATATGGTGATTATTTTGCAATACCTGAGCTTGATTAGAGCAAATATGAGTTACGGGTCAATGACTGTCAGTGATTTGAGACAGAGAGAGTCTTTCGGAAACTTATGTCCTACTTTTTTTCCGAACAAAACGGGACTGCTTTACAATGCGGGATGTTCGATATGTTTACGGTACGGTTTTAAGGTATTAAATATGATTTAAATGTAAACTTCGTTCTCATGCCCATAATGACCAATAACAATTTTTGACAGCTGGACCTTACTCGACAGTGGCGCTAACTGGTGAGCACAATAATGATAGCCCTCATTGTCAGAGCTAGCGAGTACGGTCATGCAAACTCATGGTAAAGGCACAGAGTTCCAATGAAATTCCACATCATGGCGTACGGTCATAAAATTCTGGTCGAGCTTTACGCAAATGAAGAGGTTAATAGCTCTTATTCCATTACAATAAAGACCTCGAACTCTTCATGTGCATCCTGACTTTTGATGCTTAGTGTACTAGCTTAGGTATGAGTGGAAAACTATTTATAGTTTTTTTTTTTAAACTGACTGTGGCTTTATAGGCCGGGCCCAATAAAGCGATAGAAGTGCGCGGTTGGAGAGTAGCCTGGGGAAAATCCAGGGGAAAACCTCCGGTACCACGCGTGTGGTTTGGAATACTGGAATACTCTAACCCCCTTATTCATAAACGTCTGTCAAACCTATATTAGTTAACCAGCCGCTAAAGTTCGTTTGTCCTTATCTGTCACTTTGACATTGACGTTTGTGAGAATGGGACAAAGAACTTTTTAGTTAGCAGAGGTTTATTAAGTTTTATGAATACGGGGGTAAGAGTTTGCGCTCCAGTGAGATTGGTTGAGCGGTTTCAACCGAATCTGAGGTAATATTTATAGTTTATTGCTGCATACAGTTTATTGTTTTACACCGATAATATCCGTAGCCACTTCACCCCATAGCAATTACGTACGGGCTATAAACGTCGAGAACCAATAGCTTTACACCTGTCAACCTGTCAACTTGACGTTGACAATGGGGTGCGTACCTCCAATATTTGTGTCTCAAGTTGGTGTCAGCTTGTAAAGTAACTTACATACACACTTGTACTAATATTGTAAAGGGAGTATTAGTCTATTACTTAGGGACTCTGTAAGTTTTTATTAAGTAGAAGGTAATGTCGACTTGTAGCACACATTCGCACACATACGTCGGCTTAAGGGACTCCTAGTTCCCAATGATCTTCGATTTGTAATTCGTTTTCTCGTGTTTTTTTAAGATTTATCGTATTAAGCACAACGAGGTTTACCGAAATAGTATACCATATATTTACTTCAAAACTCACTGCCTTCAAGATATATGACATCAAACTTTGGCGATTTTAGACCAAAAACCAAGTTTATTACACGTAATTTTTGTGTAGATGAGTTAAAAATAAAAATCTCTCTTGCGTTGTTAGAAACGTCAATAAGGAACAGTTACATGTACACTTCATATATACAAGTATACACAACATACTAGTATCGAAAACAGCGCATTTTTGGACCATATCTTCATAAATCATAAAAATAAGTAGCCAGTTTTTTCAAAATTTGGTTAATATAGAAAATGTAGATAAAGGATTGAATTGATAACCGTTTGTGCCATAAATATATCTATAGTTTTGACGAAGAAGTATCAACACAAAACTCGTCAAAAATTGATGTATAGCGCGTGGAGCCCCTTAACTGATGCATATCCTCAGGTTCGGTTGAAACCGCTCCTCAGATTCGGTTGAAACCGCTCAACCAATCTCACTGGAGCGCAAACTCTTAGAGTATTCCAGTGATCCAAACCACACGCGTGGTCATGCCGGAGGTTTTTCCCTGGATTTTCCCCAGGCTACTCTTCAACCGCGCACTCCTATCGCTTTATTGGGCCCGGCCTATAAAGCCACAGTCAGGTTCAAAAAAAAAAAACTGATGCTTCGGGGTGGAGCACTGTTTAATCTAACCTAAAGCATAGGTTTTAGAAAAACCTGGTACCTGGTAGGTAGGAGGTATATGTATGTGTGTAAGCACTTTATTATATACACACATAACACATGACACAAAGATTAATGGTGGGTGAGATCGCCAGAGCTCTCGCGGATACGTTGTATCCTGCAGAGTACGGGATCTGCATTTGTCTTTAGCTGCCAACACAGCGAATCCTCAGATCTATAACATGTCAGCTATGCGCTTGTCATTCTTTTGAAGCCCGTGTCTGCTTAACAATACAGGTTGTATGCTTATTTGCTATTTGGTACTGTTATGGTAAAAATAAGTGACAAAAATACACATCAAACTGAATACACGCTGTATAAGTGACTTGTTTGGGAGCGGGCGGTCTATTCCGAGATTCCAGCTCTCGGGCGATCAATCAGGCGGCCGTCGGTATGCGGATGTTTTACGTGCCGGTGCGGTTGGTGGTCACCCGGGCTGCTTCAATCGCAAATATCGCAATGGACTATAGAAGCTTATGTGTGAATATAAAGGTTTGGTTACACAGAGTGCGCGACGCACGCGGGTCGCCGCTTATGTATCTGCATTAAAGTTTCTTTTTTAAATCAAAAACAATGTTTAGCGAATCGTAATAATCCTATATCTTCTTATGATTTAAATTAATTTGTCTAATTTACTATTTATTGTGATAATTTGATGGTTTTCTTTCCATATAGCCACACTTTGTTACAATTGTAATATGAGTTATCATCCTTACCTATTGCCTAAAATAAATCCCAAGGTCAATACGGATGAACCTTTTCTTAGTTTCAGCCGTAAAATACAATTTTCATATATAATTGGTGGCAAACAACCATACGATCCGCCGCCGGATGGTACTGATGTACATTTAAATATACATTTTTACATCCATCTTTCATCGTTCGATTCCAATGTAATGAAGATACTCTCAACACCTACCAACTTACACCTCAACATTTGAAGTAAATGGAATGAAGTGACTTTTTTGAGCAAGGAAACAAAAATCGCAATAATAATGTGTTTTAAAGCATCCCGAATGTCACCCGCAGTGTAATGAAACCATGGCTGTGATTGATGGAAAATAAAATACTAAAAAAAGAATGATTAACTTCGTCTCAGGGTTCCGTAATTTATTTCATGAATATTGGAGCGGACAGTTAAAAAAGAATCACGTACGTAATGAGCACTTACAAAATAATTGGAACCAAATATTCCTACTCCCAGTCTATTCCCGGACTAGTCCATGCAATTATGACATTTAACCTCGGCTAAAAGTCCTGATTTTTGTTTGGTTAGATACTGGCCAAGAACAAACCCATTAGCAGTAAAAAAATAGATTTAGATTTATTTCTTTCACAATATACAATGTCACTTAAAATTACGCATAGTACATTTTGAGGAATTTATATATTTTGTGAGTGTCAGTATTGAAACAATTACAAATTAGGTAGATACATAATAATTACCAAAAATAAGTATTTACTAATAAATGAAAATGATATACAAAATTAAGATTTGCTTGACTTAATAGCTCTTGTATTTAGTTTTAGTCCTTTCTATCAATCTGCAAGGTTACGTTTAAGGATTAATTTTTTTTGAAGGGATGACTAGGCTTATTCTTAATATTATTGACATTTGACTAACATAATATCTAAAATCCAAGACAAATCAAAAGGTCTTGACAGAATATAGGTATATTCTGTTAGTAATGCTGACCCACTGTTAGGTTCTATTCCATATTATGTCAGTGATTGAAAACTCTTAATTTATGTATCTATTGTTACATCTCATAAGATTTTTTTTATTTATGGACCCTTACAGTAAACAACTTAACAAGCAACGCCATTCGAACAAGAATTTTATGTAAACAGATCCAGACGCCTTTGACTCACCCTTCGAAAGAAAATGGCAAAAAAGTCACCCAATACTTTTTGAGCTCCTAATTCGTCAGCAAACGTCGATATTAACATTCCGGTGTCAGTGCATCGATAACACACTGATTAAAACAGTATGCAACTAGTACAAAAGAAAAGGCTGCTGCACCTATCGCTTCGATCAATTAGTTAACTGAAATGTTTTTTTTGTTCGGTGCATCTCTAGTTTGGAATCCATAAAAAAGCAGAAAAACTTTTTTGTGCATTTATCGGATTCTACTCCAATAACCATTAAATAGAATGTGCACGCGCTCGCTGTTTTTAGGGTCTGTAGAAATGTAAATATCTTTAAATGAAAAAAAATTGCTCCTGATGTAGCTACAAGCTGACGCTGGTGAAATGTTCGGCGTAAGAGCGGAATCGTATGGAGAAAATTTACCTACTACATTGATCTGATTATGAAGTAGCAGCAAAAGGTTGAAAATGTGTTAGTTTCCATGTCATAAGTACATTTGATAAGGATATTTTCATTTGGTATTCGTGCGATAAATAACATTTCAAACTGAATAATAAATTACGCATGTGGGACGATTGTAGCAGTGATATATATAATTATATATTATATGTATGTATATTTATATATTATTTAAGTATGTGTATTTATATTGAATAGTTGTTTTGGTATATTTTTTTCTTTTTTTCTCATTGTAATAGTTTATGCACCACCTACTTTTCAGCTTTATATTTCATTTCTCCACTACCCAAAGGTTGTCTGGAAGAGATCGCTCTTTTAACGATAAGACCGCCTGTTGTTCTGCCTCTGTCTCCCTGTATCTATGTTTTTTGTTTTTTATGTGCTATTTTATTATGGGAGGTGTGCAATACAGAGTATTTGTATTGTATTGTATTGTATTGTAGGTATACCTGCAGTCAAGTTCACTAATATGTATAAATTTTAGGAAAAGTGCAAAAGTGTACGTATATTAAGTCGACTGTACAATTTACAAAAAAATATTGAATGGAAATCAAACACCACCCTCAATCTTCATTCATGTTTCTCGTTGCAACACTTTTACGTCGTTGTCATACTGTCAAAATCAGTTTGCTTTACTTATCTCAGTTTGTTTAGGCGTTAGGTATTAGAATAAACCCCAGTAAGGGGTGAGCAAGGGTGAACTTGCAAATAAATAGTGTTGCCAAATATTTGCCCCGTGCGGCAAATCACCCCGCTTAGCATACTGTTTTCGTGTAAATTTATACTTGTTTTGAATTATATATGTACAAGTTAACAAAAACAAACATTTACGTAGTTCAGGATCAGGAACATATTTTTTTGTAATCGTCTGTTTTTATGATATAAACTATAAATAAATACATGAGTATGAAAACAAATACTAGCTAGCGTTCCCTACATGTCAATTTTTTAACAGATATTCGGATATCTACTCATATCTCAATAGAAGTTAATTGAGTATATATTTAGAAAACATTCGTCGTTAATGAGAACGAATGGTCGTGTGACGGTTTTTTAAAATCCAAAAACATAAACAATATAAAGAACCTTATTTTCGCAACAAATAAAAAGTTTCATGGGTACATAAAAACAAACTCATCGACAAAAAACCCAATCACCATCCCTTTGTACCATAAACAATGAATCACTCTCGTGCGATGACGTCATAGCCTTGGTCAAAATGGCGACACGTGGCGAGCACGCGTCAATTTTCCCGCCAAATTAGGACCTTTCCCGCCCAAATTGCGCTCAATGTCAAACATTAGGAGGAGTTGAAAAGAAAATTTGCATACTTTTCGCAAAGGACGCACTTCGGTATTAGAAATTGGTATTTAGAGCGTTAATTGTAATCATTTTGGTCCACTGCCATGTTAAAAGGGCTGTTTGAATTCATAATATAGAATAAAATACATTTAGATATGTAAGTATTTCAAAGTGTCACTGCATAAAGATAGACATTTTAACACATTAGGTACACAAAGGTAGGCATTTTAACACATTTTGTCAGTAAAGTACTCGAATGCTATAAAATATGTTCGACATAAACGCAATTAGGTACACTAGCTAGCCAGTACTTGAATTTTCAGTGTTGCTACATTAATGCAGGTACATAGGTCACAAAAAATAGCGTCTGTAGGTATAAACGGATAAAAGACCCTATCCCTCATTAGAACATCTGCCAAGATTTAATAAACTTAAACACAATTTCTCTATCAATAACGCCAAATCAATCACCAACTAACATTGCACCCCAAAAAACGTGACTCACCCATTAGATACCCTTACTCTCAGATTCTATAAGGATTATTGATATAAATAATTCAATAAGCAATTATGTATGTCAGTATAGGGTCACCCCCGTAATCTGCTTACATAAATCCAATATGGACGACTCTGGTCAGGATTTTAGTGGCAAAAAGGAAGAAGCCATAATGTCGAGATTCTTTTAACTACTTATGTATAGATTTCAAATTAAAATAGAATCGTAGATGTTTAACCTGTTATTGTGTAGAATGAATGATGAATGCTTACATACATACATAAAACTAGTATAGAACATAATGGTACTAGTTTTATGTATGTATGTAAGCATTTTATTCTACACAATAACAGGTTAAACCATCTACGATTCTATTTTAATTTGAAATTTTAATGTTCATTTTTAATATTGTATCATTGACATGACTGTATAATTATTTTATGTATAAATTTATTTGTGATGTTTCACAAGCACTCTTTTGAGTCTATTTGAAATAAAATTATTTTGAATTTGAATTTGAATTTACGTGTCACAGAAAATTAGAAAATACGATGGTTTTAACATCAAAAAGAACATTTGGAAAGCATTTTGTATATAAATAAAATAAGTAATTAAATATCTATATTTCAGAATGACACAATCCATAGAGAGTTTGTAAAAATGTTTGTATGTAAGTAATTACTTACTTGAAAGTGGTAATTAAAAAAACCGGCCAAGTGCATGTCGGACTTCGCACATTTACGGTTCCGAACCAAACCGCAAAATTAAGTTAAATTAAGTTGGTTTTAATAAGAATAATAAGGAAATTAAAATAAATGTATATGATTTATCAATACTTTAGGGTTTGTTGATAAAATACACGTAATAATTACTATTATCGCCAAATATCAATGGCAATTTACAATTTTTTTGCCTTTGGCGGCTTTTAATTCTTTTTTGTTAATATTTTTTAAAACAAAACTTAACGAGCTATAAACAACTCAATGGAGTAAGTGAAAAAAAATCGCACCCTCCTTTAGCTATATCCCTTATAACGTTTAAAAAATATTGACAATTTGTATGGCTTTGGGTAAGCAGATGCTTACTGTGAAATTTTGAAGACTGTAGCTCCAACCGTTTGGCTGTAAAACCTGTGTGACAGACGACGGATGGACGTGTGAGTGATAGCAATAGGGTTCCGTTTGGACCCATCGGGTACGGAACCCTAAAAAAGATAACTTTAAGCAGGCCAACTGGTGTACTTAAATGGCACATTTTTACATAAATGGCAAATTTTCTACTTTTGTAATCGTAGCAATTATGACAAAGCCTTTATCTTTCATTGTAACTAGACATAGTTACAATGAAAGATAAAGCCGGTCAGGGCATTTATTTGTGTGATGAACACGGATATTTGTTCCTGAGTCCTGGATGTTTTCTATGTATTTAAGTATATATTTGTCTATATGTGATAATCCATATTGAAAGGAACCTTATGGCGGCCGGCACTTACGCCTTTATTGCCGCTGTTCCAATACAATAGTGAATAGCTGCAACGTAAGCGCTGGCGCCATAAGGTCCCTTTCGATGTGGATTATCACATATAAGCATGTATATCGTCGCTTAGTACCCATAGTACAAGCTTTGCTTAGTTTGGGACTAGGTCGATTTGTGTAACATTGTCCACAAATATTTACATTTATATTTGGTTGTTGTGATAAATTGCTACATTTGTAATGTGCTGAATCGATAGCTCGGCCCGACATCCACATTAAGTGCTAGAACCCGCAAGACAAGTTAGAACTAGTAACCGTCCAATTTGCAAGTTAGCTGTGCAAATGTAGACAGACTTGCAACGAGTAATTACTCTAGTATTTGGATGTGTAAATGGCCAGGGATTTGGATAGAAAGAGTAAATGATTTATGTTTTTCACCCATTCGAGGCCAACGAACGCTACGTGTAGTACGCCGTAGTCCGTAACATTTTCTGCCTTTTGGCGGAAATAAATTAGGTTTCTCTCTCTCTCTCTCTCTCTCGTCGGTCTCTGAGGATCGTGGTCAGCATCAGGGTTGCATCTGGAACGGATGATATTACGCCACCGGTTCCTGTCCGACGCGTCTCGTACAACCGTGCAAAATTTGGAGGACGGCGAGTCCGAGACGAGTTGTCTTTTAGCAGAAATAAATAGGTAACAGTTTCAAATTCAAACAAGTACCTGGGTGGATCAACTATTCTTTGTTGCTTGTTAGGTTACGTCTCCTAAGTCACTCTATAAAAAGGTGATTTTATACGATTTAAATCTACCAAACATGAGTTTTAGCGATAAGTATAAATTTATTTGGACATGGGTCATCTCCTGAGCATGCTTGAAGTCCATATTATAAACATTTCTCTAAGAAACATGGTTACTGTTGTCTCCTCGCTGACGGGACAGAATAACAACAAGAAAAAGTTGATTGAACCACCTATCGGTTATAAATAAGTATGTATGTATCATCGCGAACAGGCATTGTTGAGTCACTTGAGAACGTTCGTAATTTGTTGGTGTAATGCAAATTGGGACTGATACGGCATCGGGTAACATCTGTCATTCATTACACGGCTAAATTACGGATAATGGCAAGTGGCTCAACCGTCCCGGTTCGCTACTGTACCTACATGAAATAAAGAACATGACAGTGATATTACAAACCCACAAAAATGCCGGACACATTCTGAGAGCTCTAAGAGAATTAATCATAAAATATATTATTTATCTACACCCATACAGTAAATCCTCTTTTATGTGCTCAAAAAGTGTAGGTAAGGACCAACTTTACAATATCGCGCCGGTCCGGGGCGGAGATGGCCATAACAGCATCAAAAACGGTATCGTTATGGCCATCTCCGCCCATTACGATACAGGCTCGTGCTCAAAAAGACTTCAACGAGCTCACGAACTCGAACTCCTGCACTTTCAACGCAAAGGTGCCTCAACACATGAAAGAGGATTTAATGTATGGATGTAGATAAAGTAGTGTATACAACTGTACATAATTAGGCCTTAAAACACTCGTGTGATCCTATTATGAAACTCGCTGACGCTCGTTTCATAAAACCACACTCGTGTTTTAAGACCTCTCATTATGTATCAGTTGTATAAACTACTATTAAGCAGTAGCGTCTAATAACAAAATTATAAAGCTAAAAGAAAATAAAAACATTATTAATATACCTTTTAATTGCTTAAATAGGTACTTGTCTTATTTTAAAAGATGTTTGCCTACATTTCCCACGCTGCCGCTGCCCGGGGCTTATAAATGGGATTCAGAACTCCTCAACCTAAGAAATAAATATGGAAAATTAATTACTTCAAGCTGGATTCGAACCAGCGATATCTTATCTTCCTTACAATGTTTGCTTTTACTTTGAACATTTTTATTTACATTAGATTAAATGTCTATCTTTGGGTGCGTTTCGTACAAGACTACTACTAGTCCTTCAAACCTAACGACATAGTCTGAGACTAGAAGCTAGTATGCAAATGGTTCAGTGACCCCTTAACTTAGTTAAATACGGCTTCCTCGCCGGGCGACAAACCCACTGATCCTCCACTTCGTACAGGGCTTTGGAACTATTACTTGGGTGGGTCAACTATTGTTGCTCGTTACCATGGTTACGTCTCCTGGGTTACTCTTTAAAACGGTGATTTTATAGGGTTTAAATCTACCAAACATGAGTTTTAGCGATGAGCAATAATCCATTTGGACATGGGTCATCTCTTGAGATGCTTGAAGTCCATATTATAAACAGTTTTCTAAGAAACTCGGTCATTGTTGTCTTCTCGCTGACGGGACAGAATAACAACAAGAAAAAGTTGATTGACCCACTTACTCGGTCAATGGGGTTTAATTTTTATTTTTTATTTTGTCTTCAAGATTGGCTTCCAATGGGGCCAGTTTCTTTTTCCGGAGACACGCTCGACTCAGACATTGAGGCATGAGGCTAAGAAGAAAAGGAAATAGAACAGAAGGATAGAATTTAAAGTATAGAAGAAGAGAAAATGAAACGAGGAGAAAAGAGAAGAGAAGAGGAGTATAATATTGTTGTAACTGGGTCATTGTCAGATTTAGCTTCCCGTCTTTTCGGTGGACATATCAAAAGTCAAGGGCTACAAAGCTTAATTTTGGGGGAATCCATCATTTTACCGAAAAACGTTACATCGATTATCGTTTCCTATAACACTATTCGCAGAATTTTATTATCACTTAGGAATCATTCATCGAATTTCGTTAGATCGCTCAAACATTTGATCGAATTACCTTTTACACAAGAATCAACTCCTCGAATTTTAATTCAGTATTTTATTTGTTCATCGACGTAGTCGTTCATCGAATGGCTTTTAGTATAATTTTGGTTTAATGAAGGTTTCAGTTCCCAAAATTCCCGTTACGCTACGACTAGAGACGGATTCGAAACGATTAACTATAAAAAGTGGTTATAAAATGCAATGAATTGATGATTATGTGCTTAGAAAAAAAAACCTAATGAAATTCGTGGAACAGTTTTCGGTGAAATGAAAATCGATGTAAGATATTTCGATAAAATAATAAACACCCTAATTTTGGATTGGTCTAGTAACCCGCATAAACAGTGTCCCCGTTACTATAAATCCATGTAATAAAAACATAACATACATGCACATAAGCCATTAACTATTGACCACCGGGACAACTTTTGTTTTTCCAACTGACAATGACCCAACTAAAACTAAGTCTGTTTAGAAAGAACGAAAGAAAGGAAGAAACATTTGTTCACAGACAAAAAAAATACACGCAAACCTCTCAACATGTGTGTTCCCGCGGCACTGAAACGGACACTGTCATTGATTATTATTTATTCCTATTTAAAGGACTAAACTTCATATTTCAATATACCACTTTTTTCTCGCTTAACGAGCCTTTATTCGTACTGATACATAATGAGACGTCTTAAAACATAGAATGACACGAGTGTTTTAAGGCCTAATTATGTACAGTTGCATACACTACTTTATCTACATCCGTATATTAAATCCTCTTTCATGTGTTCAGGAACCATTGCGTTGCAAGTGTAGTGAGGTCGAGCGTGAGCCCGTTGAAGTCTTTTGAGCACGAGCCTGTATCGTTATGGGCGGAGATAGCCATAACGATACAGTTTTTGATACTGTTATGGCCATCTCCGCCCCGGACCGGCGCGATATTGTAAAGTTGGTCCTTACCTACACTTTTTGAGCACATAAAAGAGGATTTACAGTATGTAAACATATTTTTATGCATACCTCATAGATTACAACATTGGAATAAGTTTGGTAGTACTCGTACAACGTTATGCTTATCGATATGTTTTTATCGACATATACCGTCACTATTTCTTTTACTCTACTCCTGGCAACATCTTGTCTGTCAATTTACTTCGCCGAATTGTGGATGTTAGCTTAGTGTTCCCACTGAGTTGGAAGATCAGACGGCGTTCGCCTTCGTAAAAATAGTGCCTACGCCAAATCTTGAGATTAGCTGTCAAAGCGGACCCCGGCATCCGTCGCGTACATCCGAAAAAACGCTAGGAGGAATGTATTTTGTTGTGAAAAGTCTTAGAATCGTGCAGTATCATTTTCACACTAATCCTGTTCGCTTTCTTTTATACAAGTATCTCTTTGTTTTATAATTGTAAGCTCCGCAAATGAATCCTAGTAAATACAAAAGGACCCCCACGAAATGCTTTCAGACCGGATTTCAGCAATATTTCTCAGAAATTCATCCAGTTCACAGGTTCCCGTAACAGGTAGCGTGTTCGGTGATTGGATGGCATTATGCTGTATGTGTAAAGTACATATACATAATTAACATATTTTGTGCTAGCCAATATTTTATATAACTGTTATTGGATTTTGAAACAACCACAATTGTCGGTCTTTGTATGCATAACATTAACACAACTTGGCCAACTCAAATAACTTCTTCCATGGCTGTATCATTAATATTACGCCTATGACGACCGCTTTAGCCTAGTTGGTAGTGACCCTGCCTTCGAAGCTGGAGGTCCCGGGTTCGAATCCCGGTCAGGGAATGTATTTGTGTGATGAACACGAATATTTGTTCTTGAGTCTTGGATGTTTTCTATGTATTTAAGTATCTATTTATCTATATAAGTATGTATATCGTCACTTGGTATCCATAGTACAAGCTTTGCTTAGCTTGGGGCTAGGTTGATTTGTGTAAGATTGTCCAAAGATATTTAGATATTTATAACTTATTCTTTAGGCAGGCCATTAAAACAAGTGATAATGCATGTATCAAGAGTTATTGTTATGTTTTAACATTTAAAATAGTTTTCTATGGCGGTAGTTTCGCAATTTTGGAAAGGTTTCCTGGATGCATTGCGAATACCGCTGTTCAGCCCCTAGAAAGCTTAATTAACACCAGCGCATGGCCGCTCAATCAATACATACGTTTGTAAAGGCTTCATTCGCGTCGATTTTATCAGTGTTTCGATTTCAAAGTGAAATAATCTACATATATCTACATGTTAAGTAAACCCTTCGCCTTTGTACATACCATTTCTTTTTGTATTTGTAATTTTTGTTATTGTGTACAATAAAGAGTTTACTACTACTACTACTACCGTGGAATCAAAAAATATGAACGTAATATGCTTACTAATACTTGAAATGAACAATATTTTGAACAAGATCCAACGGTTTTTGAGTTATCGTTGAAAAACTCCTTGGTCAAATGTGAACGATCATTTCGAATTCACATTAAGGCCTATTTTATGAAGATCCGTTAGACCGAATGTCAGATCAAAGTAACTCAGTACATTTGTTGACATAACAAACCGACATATGGTCTACCGGATCTTTAAAATACCGAGCCTAAGTACTCGTATACTGATTTTAAATGTAGAATAGTTAATAGTAGATACGGAAGCCATTATTGTGAGTTATCCGACACGGATTTGGCCAGTTATTTTGTGTTCAAAAGTGCACGGAGTTTTCCGGGGTAATGATTTTCCAGGAATATAGCCTTTCTTGTGAGCTGCCAAGCTAAGGCAGCCCTTAAGCTACTACTAGCATGATTCATTCTAGTTCAGTTCCTAGATTGTGTCGCTGAATCCCTGATAATCAACTTAGGGCCAAAAGCTAGAATCCTCTATGATACAAGTGCATCTTCGTATTGGAATTTTGTCTAACACAAAAAAAGTGGACCAATAGGAACAGTACCGTTAGGTTTTGGAGGACATGCAGGGTTTATGTATGTATGTATGTAAGCACTTTATTGTACACAATAACAGGTTAAAACAATATACATGTCACATAAGATTAGAGTACAAAGGTGAATTTATCCCTATGAGAGATCTCTTCCAGCTAACCTTTGAGGGATTGAGTGTAGAGTGGGAGAATGAGATAGACAAACTTACACTTTTCAATAAGGAAACTTATAGCTAAAACCGGGACTAAATAAATATATAACAACTAAACATATAATAAATACATATTATAAATATATACGTATTTAAATACGGGTTTACTTTTGGGCCTGTTATTTTGACTACTGAATGCTAACACTTAGATAAAAAAACGTGTCTGTGCTCAATACTGATCCAATACAATGGCTATTTCAATAGTATATCATGATGGCATAGTATATGAAGCCGTCGTATCCCGGCGAAAAAAATAAACAATAGCATTCTTTTGTTATGATCCCGGGGATCCCAGGGATCGGTATACTACGGGGGGGGGGTGTCATTCATTGGGCACTAAGGTGGCACTGGGACGATTACCTTACACGACTTTTTTAGATTATATTTGGATTTTCTTTATTCATTCATATTCATATTTATTTATTCATAGAATATACAAAAAAAATTACATGTTACAATAATTTAATTATGTCGATTAAATAAAAAAAAATCAATTAGATTAGGTACATTATTTAAATTATTACATAGTGAATTTAAATGTCAAAAAAAAAATTACAATTACAAAAGCATGCAACAAATTTAATTTACATATTCATAATATCGATATATCGATACTATCTATCCTTATGAAAAAAAATGATCTTGAACCTACAAAATTAGCGCTTGAAACCAATTTAATGTGGTGTGCCTATCCTTTTCAAATTCAAATTATTTTATTTGCCATAAGTATATCGATATACATGCAAATACGTAAAGAAATAATAAACACAATGTCATTTTAATTTTAAATCTTAGAGTACCTACATTTTTGCCTTAGTCTAGTCATCTGGTGCATTAGAAAAATATTAATTGATGGAATAAAATGGTCTTGTTAGGAAAAAACATTTCAGTTTTCTATCAAAAGTATTTACGTCACAATCTTTAATGTCATTATTTAATAAAAAAAATATAAAAAAGCCTTTTATTTCTTGTTCTGTAAGTTTTTTTTACATGATCAGTATTAGCTAGCTTATTTTTTTTTTTAATATATAGTCCAAAGTGTGTCCGTGTAATTTTTGCATAATCATTACATTACATTACAATTACAGTTTTATTATTAATTAATGTCATTACTTAAGTGATTATTAACTTTAATTGCATTGTTATAATAATTTTCTGAATACATTGTTATTAACAATAATATATATATGTTAGCTACTTCATTTCTCTTAGTTTGTTTTCCATTCAAAAATAAATACCAGTACAAAACATTCAATTTACAACCAAATCCTCTTCAAACACGTTCTAGGGAGAAAAACTATCCCAAGAAGGGCTATAATCCCTAAGGTACGGTGCGCAAATTAATGCAGTGCATTTGCTAGGGGAAGTGGTTTTGCTCGCGGTATGAATTGCATAATGCACTTTTCGTGTCTGGTTTGCGAATGGTTATGAGTCACGTTGCACCTTTGACTTGGTAATATGGGTTCTTTGTATGTGTTACCATCATTAATATGGTTTTATAGGTGTTTTATAGGTGTTTTAATGATACTTAAGGCCCCTCAGTGGTAATTGAATACTCAAACTCAAAATATTCTTTATTCAAATAGGCCTAGCAACAAGCACTTTTGAATCGTCAGTTATATATTACATAAATTGAATCTAATTATTCAGAGCAATTTATTGATGCATATGAAATTTTAAAAAAGACATGAATTACTATAATGTATGTCAAAAGAGAGTATAATAAATTCACAAAAAGATCGTCAATATGTAAAATAAAATCATAAAAAATTGTATATAATCTAGATAATGGGTGTTGAAATAGTTAATGGGTGCATTAATGAGTAATTACTGCATACGGATACTGATCCGTATGTTGTATGTTTATTGATTGATACTTGTATATAAGCATAATATATACATATGATGATATAATCTTTCGAATAGAGCCCTTTTTACATTAAGAAATATCATTTCAAACATCACTCCAAATCGACCATTTTCAACCTAAAACTTGTTTTTTCCGCATAAATTGTACTACACAATTAAATCAATAAATGGCTACTATCTAAAACTTTCATAAAATTATCGTAGCCTTTAATAACTTTGGTATTATCAATACTTTTATCATAATTTGAAATAAAAACATTTTAAAACTTATAAGGCCTCTTAAAGGTGCTACTTATTTTAATTTTTGGCACAGTTATTTTCAATAACAGAACTACGACTCTGCTGTCGTTACATAATCTGGACTGGCTTAAACAAGGAAGCAAGACGCCGCGCTCCGGTGCTCATTTTTAACAACTAGTAGATTTACTTGCCTTTTGTTAAATGCTACGTAATTTCGTGTGCTATTTATAAACGGAGTTGTATTTTTAAAAAGATGAAACGCTTTGTATGTTGTTTAATTTAAGTGTAACTCATTATTGTACATCAATAATTGTATCAAATTGGTTCCGCCTAATACGTATAACTATCTATGTAGGACATAATCAGAGTGACCATTAATATGTAATAAAATTTCTAATACCTATCCTGACATAGGTGTAATGTAGCATGATCTCATGATTGGTTCATCAGTGGCTCATCACTATCATCGTTATTTTAACCGAACAAGCTCCACTGCTAGACAAATGACGCTTCTAGGGTTTCCAGAACGACTGCCACCTTCAACTTAACGAGAAATCTCGCCTAAGTTAAACTCCCAGCTTTCGTCAACCCAGTCCTGAGGTAGTCTCACTGCCCCTCTCTAATCCCGAGTAGCTTAAACAAGGGCCGCGGCACGGTCGGCTGCCCGTTTTTAACAACCCTAGCGAGACAACGCCAATTATTGATGCAAGCAGTGTTTGCGTTGGACGTTTATATAAAATCCGATGATTGTGAACACTAGACAGATTTTTTTATACAACAATTTTTTTCTTTTGTTTAAACTGACTGTGGCTTTATAGGACGGGCCCAATAAAGCGATAGGATTGCGCGGTTGGAGAGTAGCCTGGGGAAAATCTAGCGGAAACCCTCCGACACAACCGGGTTCAGATTTAGGTTCGCGAAAAGACGCGAACATATCAAAAGTTAAGAGCTACAAAGCTTAATTTTGGATTGGTCTAGTAACCCGCATAAACAGTGTCTCAGTTGCTATAAATCCAAGTACTAAAAACTTAGCTTACATGCACATAAACCTTTAACTTTTGACCACCGAAGGGACAACTTTTGTTTTTGCAACTGACAATGACCCAACCACGCGTGTGGTTTGGAACATTGGAATACTCTAAGAGTTTGCGCCCCAGTGAGATTGGTTGAGCGGTTTCAACCGAATCTGAGGTGTCAGTGGAATCGAGCTACTGGGCGTTTTGTCGTTGATTTACTAAACCTAGCCTAGCTGAGAAGTAGTAAGAAACTAAGCTAGGCCCGACCTGGATCGGACTGACCTATATAACCAAGCTTACGGTCTGTCTGACGGTAAGCAGACACAGTAGTAGACGGTTGCGACTCCAGAGGAATCACAAAGGCGTTGCTAACCCTTTAAGACTTGGGAATTCGTGGTGTTGACGGTTAGATACATTTGCAGATCTCTCACTCTGATCACAGCCCATCGCTGGCGACCTCACACACTACCAGGAATACAACACCACAAAGAGCAAGTAGTGGTGTCATTATGGCTGCGGTATTCTGTAAGGTCTCCACCTTAAAGATGAGAAAGAAAGAAACTAACGTTTTAGCAGCAACGGAGGTTCCCCAGTTGGGCTGCTAAAAATCTGAGCGAGACGACGATCCGCTGTGCCCTATTTCTCTTTAGTCTCTTTCTTTCTCATCATATTTAAAAACAGATTCTGCAGCTATTCAAAAAGGCACCAAATAAATTAAATAATTGTTTTCGCAATATTCACGAACGTAGTATTATTAAGCTATAGAGTATAGGCTTTACGGTGAAAAGAAAAAAATTGAGAAAATCGGTCTAATCCCTAGAAAGTCTAGTTTTTTTTCTACGTTGGAAGGTCAGATGGCAGTCGCTTCCTAAACTAGTTCCTCAAACTCTTGGGATTAAGTCTTGGGAAGTGGACCCTGGGGTTTGGTGAGAACCGGGAAAAAACTAAGGGGATGTTGATGATGATGAATGTTACATTTGTTTGTTTTTAGGGTTCCGTATCCAAAGGGTCAAACGGTACCCTATACGATAACGGTACTAAGGCATCGCTGTTCGTCAGTCTGTCCGTCCGTGTTTCACCGGCTGTATCTCATGAACCGTGATAGTTAGTTGAAATTTTCACAGATGAGGTGTTTCTGTTGCCGCTATAAGAATATTAATTTTATTATGTTTTTAGTGTTAAACATAATAAAATGAATATTTAAGGGGGCTCCCATACAACAAACGTGATTTTTTGCCGTTTTATAGATTGTACTGTAAGACGGGACCCTAGTATTAAGTCTCCGCTGTTCGTCTGTGTGTCCGACCGTTTGTTCGTCTGTCACCGGCTGTATCTCATGAACCGTGATAGTTAGACAGTTGAAATTTTGCGGTTATAACAATAAATACTAAAAACATAATAAAATGAATATTTAAAGAGGCTCCCATACAACAAACGTGATTTCTTGGCGTTTTATATACAATGGTACGGAACCCTTCGTGCCCGAGTCCGACTCACACACGGCCAGTTTTTTTTTTAATTTTGGTAATCTGAATTTACTGACCCTGAAAAATGTAGATGTCGGCCTAGAAATAAGTCCAATATATATATTTGACGACCGCTTTAGCCTAGTTGGTAGTGACCCTGCCTTCGAAGCTGGAGGTCTCAGGTTCGAACCCCAAATATTTGTGTGATGAACACGAATATTTGTTCTTGTCTTGGATGTTTTCTATGTATTTAAGTATCTATTTATCTATATAAGTATGTATATCGTCACTTGGTACCCATAGTACAAGCTTTGCTTAGTTTGGGGCTAGGTTGATTTGTGTAAGATTGTCCAAGGATATTTAATTTGAGATATTTTTATATATAAGAATTACGTGTATGGTTGTTTAATCCAACCCTATTAATAACTGCGAATCCCGCAATTTAAATCCCCGCCGCCGCCGAAACCAGACTCCTACAATTTTCTGAACCTGATAACAATTGGGGACCGGTATAAATCTCTCTGCGTTCACAGTCACGCTGGCCGCATCAAACGCAAAGCAGTACCTTGACTGTTATTTTAATCATCACAATCAAAGCCTCATTATTCTGTGTAATCTATGTAATCACGAAAAGATTCTCTATAATTCCAAAGGAATGTCCATTCAAACAATAAAAAAAAAATAGAACTCTTCATTGAAAGAAAGAAAGAAACATTTATTCGCGACAAACACAAGACATTTACAAAGATGACAGAACAGAATAACATATTGCTACGAAATTGTCACAACTCAGCGTTATGCTGGCAGGGCCAGCGCTGATCTTCCGTTGTGACCATTTGGTGATTTCACGGCACAATGACGAAAACGCAAACACAACACATTATATCGACTGGTCGTCGTCGTGACAGAAATAGTGCCTTATTGCAATCGCTCGTGAATGACACAATAAAATTGTGCAAGTTATAACGTTGGTCCCACATTGGAGTCGAGGTACTGATTATAACGTTGCTGTAGAAGGGTCCACAGCGTCCACTGGTGCACATGAGCTAACCTATAAAACTGTCCCGGCTGTGATCTACGACCAAGGGAGGTAAAGGCTGAGCGGTGATAAGATGGAGTTAATGAAATGATTTCTAATTGTACGAAATTTCTGCCATGAGTTTGCATGACTAAAGACCGCCTTTAACAAAATACATGAAGTCAGCTCTGATGTTAAGTTTTTAATTTTATACGAGTGTATTGAATTGCAGAAACACCAACAATTGCTTTGCTGTGTGCATATTTTTGCGAAGTGGCCAGTTATTGGGCGGTGGCCAACTAGTCATTTTAAAACGTGCATTGCTTTTTGTTAATCCTCGGTAACTTGGTCAATTACAACAAATTAAAGTACTGTGACTTTACCATGAGTTTGCATGACCGTACTCGCTAGCGACTGCGTAAACAATTTAGTATGCCGATTCTTAGTTCTATTGCGTAACCGCCAGAGGCGCTGTACTTTTTCCCATACAATTTTTTACGCAGTCGCTGGCGAGTACGGCCACGTAAACTCATGGTAAAGGCACTGTTTGTGGAGTCCGGTCTGTTCACGCTTGCAAGGACATAGTGACTACGTTAATACTTGATACTAGTGTATTTTTATAGGGGATTGACGAGAGACATCACCCTGTTATGGATTCGGTTTTATTATTAGTGACTTAGGGACCATATACATCTCTAACAATATTAAATTAGTCTTAATTTTGACGCTCAGAGACCATGTACATCTCTCGGATATTATATTAATTTCATTATACTCCTTGTTTAATCAGACTTGAGACCTTATACTGTTGTTGTAATATTTGTAGTAGATAACTTTGCAAGTTCATCTTCACTGTATGACATTAATTTTCATATACTTGTAAAGACGAATTTATTAGTCTTTCTTGGACTGTACGAGCCCCAATGCAAAATAGCTCGTCTAGTCGCAATTCTGCATGCGTATTTTTTTTCAAAAACTAGTATTTCTACCCGAATCGACTTTGATGATTAATGGAATACACTAGACGCAATGTCACTAAAGCTAGCTTAGTTTTGAGTTGTACAAAGTGTACATCTCGTTATTTATTTTAAAATAATTTAATTATAAATATTACATCTCACACGCAAATAATTACGTCTGCTTCATATTTAAGGCAAAATAGGTCGTCTATTTAAAATAAAACCTGTTTACCAGGGTTCGTAATATAAAATATTATTTTCAAATTGAATACGGAATATTCTCTGTCATGTAAAATGACAAACCACTATATAAAAGGGCAAATTCAGCCTAATTTTTTATTACTCCAAATCGTTTTTCTATCGAGATGGCACGAGGTAAGCCAGTGACTGAAGAAGTGCGGAAAATTATAATCTCCAGTAACAATAAAGGCAAATCTACGTACCAAATTGCCAAGGACCTTTCTATGCCAAGGTCTACAATCCAAACTATCATCGAGCATCATCGAAAACACGACAAAATTTCTTGTTTAAAGAAATCCGGCCGCCCACGAATTACTACTAAAGCAGAAAACAGGATTCTGAGGAAGATCATCAAGAAAAATCGTCGTGCAAGAGCTGGAGAACTTACGGTACTATGGCGTGACGCAATTAAAAAAAACATTTCAGTGGATACTTGCAAGAGAGTGATGAAGAGGATGGGCTACGGTTTTTACACTGCTAAAGAGAAACCGTTACTTACACAACGGCAGAAAACTAACAGGTTGAAATTCGCCAAAAAGTACAGAAATTGGACCGTCGATCAGTGGCGTAAAATTATATGGAGTGACGAATCTAAATTTGAAGTCACAGTAGGCGATGAACGAAGTAAAGTCATTCGCGAAAAAGGAGAGGCATTTCAAAAAGATTGTCTTAAGCGTAAGGTAAAGTTTCCAGCTTCCTTAATGATTTGGGGCTGCATGTCGGCACAGGGTGTCGGCTGTCTGCAATTTATAGATGGAACCGTCAATGCCGAAAAATACAAAAGCATCTTACAAGAGAGTTTGCTGCCGTCTATACGTAAGTTAAAGTATAAAAATGCGTATACTTTTCAACAAGATGGTGCCTCATGCCATACCGCTAAAGCAACGATGGCGTGGCTGAAAAAGAAAAAAATACCTACCATGTCGTGGCCATCCAGCAGCCCGGACTTGTCTCCCATAGAAACGTTGTGGTGGAAAATGAAGAAGAAGTTGCGAAAGGACCCGTCCAGATCAAAAGCTGATCTTAAAGAGAAACTTACCTGTGTTTGGAATGAAACAACCCCGGAAGAGTGTCGACAGCTGGTAGATACAATGCCGCTCAGAATTAAAGCCGTTTTAGATGCAAAAGGAGACGCCACCAAGTGGTAGACGTTCTAATCTGCGTCGGTAACACTAAAGACGAACTTTTTTGCATTTTAGTACAATTGGTGAAACAATGTTTTTTTTATTACCAAGGAAAGTTCGTTTTTTTTTTCATTGAATAAATAAAATACGATTTATAACTTATACTGTTTTTATATTGCTAATTCTTCCAAACACCTTCGTCCCCCAGAATTTTTAGGTTAACGTTAGTTTAGTACATTTTTTTCCTACCAGACGTACTCATTTGCATTGGGGCTCGTAAATTAATATTTTGACACGAAAATGTATTATTACAGTCAGACTATTTTAAATTATAAATTAATATTTTGACTTTTATTCTGCCACAAGGGCACTTTTAAATTATACACGAAAAATGCAGCGAGGTCTCATTTCCGGGAAAATCGTTTTGTATAGAAAAACACGAATGACACCGAGCAAAACCTCTCACATGGTCTTTGTGCTAGAAATATAAAAATCATACCGATACTCCTTTCCATTTTGAATTAACTGAGCGAACTGCATTTCCGCCAACCTCACGATTTTTATTACAGTGATAAATCCTCAAACTTATTTCCCAAGTTTCCACGGACATCTAAGTCTACATTCTATAGTAAAACGGATAAAAATATTACATTGGCAGAAACGCAATAATCTAAATAAGTATTTCATTGCCCGACTTTTTACGCCTATATTATACGCAATAAAGAAAACGACTCGATTTTCCTCGTAATATAATAAGACTCGCAGAACTGAAGAAGCAAGTGGACGACTTGAACACGTTTTGTATCTCCAGATTAATTTACTTTGAGATAAAATGACAGCACCGCTCAATTCTACCAACAAAACGAAAAAAATAAAATAATATTTTGAGGAATGCTGGCAGCTTTTAACTCTAAAGGCATCGCACGAAACAATCGAGAATTTGAAGTTCGGAATTCAAATTTAGAATGTTTTTCAAGTTAGAGCTGGCACATTGTAATGAATATTTGATTAATGTTGTGGCTTATTGGTAATTCGACCGACAAACAAGTTGTTTATTAAAAAGCTTGCAAGTGCCCTTGTGCGGATTAATTGAATAATTTTCGCGTAAACATTTCAAACTCGACAGTTGTCGAGTATTGATTTCCACTACCCTCTAGTGGTGGTGTGGCCCAAACTATGAAATAATGCGGAGAAGATTTAAACGCGTAGATTGTTTTCGTTGACCAGTTTAAGATAACTAACATTGGGTATATAACAATTTAATTCATTAATAGGTTTTTGCAGTTAACTTCAACAATGCGCCTAGATTATATTTAACCATTATAGACGAAGATGTAAAAATTTTCTTATTTTTCTTTTTTAGGGTGGAAAACTTAAAGGAAGGGTTACGGTAAGCCGTAAAATCTAAAAGCGCCAAGGATAAGACTAGCAATTTTCTGTACTTGGGTAGATCAACTATTTTTTGTTGCTCGTTACCATGGTTATGTCTCCTGAGTCACTCTTTAAAACCGTCATTTTATAGGGAACAAACCAAACATGAATTTTAGCGATGAGCATAAATCCATTTCGATATGGAGCACTCTTGAGCATGCTTGAAGTACATATTATAAACATTTTTCTAAGAAACTCTGTTACTATTGTCTCCTCACTGACGGGACAGGATTACAACAAGAAAAAGTTGATTGACCCACTTAACATATATCCATGCTCAAAACTAATATTAATTTGATTCGTTGATGTTTAATAAGACAAATTAACGTCGCCCGCTAAAAGTCGATCGCACGGATCCCATCGGCATCACCCCACAAAAACAAGGGTGGATTTGCAGAATTAAATAAAAAAATACACCTTTGGACACCGAAATGGCGTCAAGTCTATTGGATTTTTTTCCGAGCCTCAGCAATTCCTCTAATAGTGTTATTAGGGAAGCACTGGATAAAAAGAGGGAAAAATGATCGCCACTCTTGATTCGATTGAGATGAAGATGCTCTTTGACGTGCGTGGAAAATGGCTGACATTTAGGGGATAATAATATGACAGCCGCGCTTGTCAGTTTGACGCGAGAAACTAGGGAACTATCAATAGTTGATGATTTTATACGTCTTGCTCTAATATTACATTTGAGTGGGGCAATCTTTTATAAAAAAACAACTTAACGTAATTTTGCGTCGCAATAAATTTTTCGTAAGCTTCGTTTTTTTTTCTCGATGCATTACTTTATGTAATAGGTATTTAAGATATTGTGCTGTTATTAGTCCAAGTAATTGGCATGAGGAAAGCGAATAATGTTTATGTCTAGTATGTCCACTATATTTTAGTAAATCAGTAACATCCTGAAAGGAGTCGGTTAAATTGTTAGACTTTGGGAATAATATAGACAGCATAGGCTAGTAATACGTTAAGCATGAAAGACTGAGTATTTTTAGTTCAATGACACTTGCCATTTCCGCGTCGATCAATCGAAAGAAAGAATGAATGAAACAATTCACTTATTCAGCAGGCTTTTTTAGTTAAACATCCGTCATCCCTTTGAAAACATTTTTATTTAATTTAATGAATAGTGGCTTTAAAAATCAGTGCAAACGTTAGTTATAGCGTAGCATTAAGTTTTTGACCAACGTTTTGCACACTTAAAATACAATAAAAAATATACACATATATCATACACATGCTGTATGTATATTCCCTAAAATAAATGTAGGTGTGAATAAGTTAATAATAAATTCTATATATTTTACGAATGTAGGTACTTCAAACAGAAATTTGACCGTTTTAACTAAATCGAGCGGACACTGTAGGACCATTACCGAATTCAGACGAACCTACACAATTATGAACTCAATATATTAATACAACTCTGTTCACAAAAGATGCCAAATCTCAGAAAGATTTTATAGTATTTAAAGCCTTTTAGACCTATGGATATGACAGATACAGATGGGTATATTTGGCTAAAAGCACCCTTTCTATTTGCGGGCGCAATTCATTCGACTTACGCTGCATGATGCATGAACTGACCAGTACTGTAAATACCATATTACGTTTAAAAACTCTCATCTCAACGAATTGTGTTGCTGTAAAAACGACCGTTCTATCTAAAATTTACAGCGCATTTTTGAAAGTTTCGGGAAATCTAACATGAGGTTCCGATGGTAGGTAGTAGGTAAATACAGATGACGGGCTTTTCAACGGAAAACATATGGGTTTTTACATTTGCCAGTTCACAGTTTGTGAATGGAGGTAGATTAACCGGCTAGACTGGCGATTGTGACATAAGATAATTATGATGTAGGTGAATACTTAATTAACATAAACCAACGTTGAACATAACCCTTAATGATATACTTAATATTATCTTTATTCAGTCTCAGACCTCAGACCTAAAGTTTTCAAAAAAGCGGTTTGGTTTTCGATGATATCTTAAGAATCTATTATTAAAAAGGACAGTATTTTTACTTACCGACTTACTTACCGAGTCTTAAACTTTGCGAAAAAATACAAATCTTCGTTTAAAAAACCCCGCTATAAACGTCTAAGGCACGAGCACTTTTCCTAATATTGTATTCAAAGTAATATTTGTAACCTACAGTAGTCGGCAACCCTAACATAAACATGACGTCACAGCTCGCCGACGTTTTATTTGACGCGTAACACTTTGATCTCGCCGCCTTGAGTATAGCATTACCAATTAGAAACGACGTCGATACAATTACAGTCTAGGGTTGTCAATAATTGACTAAAGATAATAAGTGCAGCAAATTAATTCTAAAATGGATAATTCAATTTACCTTTTTTATTAAAGTTTCTTTATTACGTGTAATGAATTGAATGGAAGATTATTTTATATTTATTTATCATATTTTTTTTTAGGTATCATTTATTTATTACCTAGTTTTAATATTAGGGGAGAGTTAAAGCAAAAAAAATAATACAAAATTATGTAGTAAAGCTAGACTTCTGTGAGTAATGGAGTACATTTGAAAACACATAGCAAGTATCTAACAAAATAGAAGAGAGCACAAAACCAGATGCGGCACTTTTGCCAGACGGCCGCAGCCTTATCGAGTTACTGTGAAATAAGTTTTAGAGTTAGTTCCGTTGCAAACAACGTGTGGAAAATATTCGATTATGGCTTTTACAGAAGGATTTCTGGATGAAACATACGTCTGTCAGGTGAAAAAAAGAACGTTAGAGATTTTATAAGCTTCGCTGAGACAAAGCTTGTGATAGGTATTATCACAAAACCTTTTTTATTAATAGTTGGATTTGAACCAACGATCTTCCGGTACACCGAGCTAATTTATAATTTCGTTAGTATTACTACTGCTTAGTAAAAAACCATTTTTTTTTCACTGTAGTCCTGAAAGTATGGTTAACCCAATTCAATTTTTAATAAAATTATGTATCTGCAACAGGCATTAAATATGAGATGAAGTTCGATTTTACAGAGATTTCTCAACTAAAATTTATGCTAACATCTGCCCATACTTCCCCAACATCCTCACCACTAAATAATCGAATATCTTAAATCGAGTAGCTCGGGGAGACCGGGGCAATACGAGCAAGTAATCGTGTAATCAAATACACAGCCGGATATTGAATTTTGCCGCGCCGGAAGATCTGGACTCTCGCTCTTAGCTTGTTGATGTTGTAACTAAAGTCAGCTGGCTGAATACGAAAAAAATAAAACTGTTATTTAATGTCACTTATTGGGTTTGCTTTAGATGTTTTGTTGACTGACGTTTCTTTTAGGATATCAGAAAAAATAAGAAGTAATTTTGTTTTGATTCACTGGGAAAACAGCCTTGGTAGTTTGAAATATAAAACTCCCGTGAGTTTCAGACATATTGAAATATAATAAACGGGTCACTCATCATGCCGAGCGATACGCGACCTTAAAGACGTGATTGACCTGTTTATTATATATATGTATAATAAACAGGTCAATATTTTTTTTTTATACAACGCCGGTGGCAAACAAGCGTACGGTCCACCTGATGGTAAGCGGCCACCGCAGCCTATAGACGCCCGCAACTCCAAAGGAGTCACGTACGCGTTGCCAACCCATATGGCTGTGGTCTTCTGCAAGGCGGAGGTACTTCAGTTGGGCTGCTCCAAATTCGAGGAAGATGACATTTTGCTGTGCACTACCTCTCTTAAATTATTTCAATATCCTTGGTTTAATCTGGGTAATCTTTATAAATATTTTAAGTTTACCAGCGCCTTGATTTTTTTATGCTGCAATACTGTTAAATAATATTTCCCAATTAATTATTTATTTCAGTTGAAAAAAAAACCATAAGTTAGATCTTATGTAACAATCTCCACTTTCGTGTTTTATACTTTGACTAGCGACCCGCCCCGGCTTCGCACGGGTGCAATGCTGATGCATGTATTATACATATAAACCTTCCCCTTGAGTCACTCTATCTATTAAAAAAACCGTATCAAAATCCGTTGCGTAGTTTTAAAGATTTAAGCATACATAGGGATATAGGGATATAGGGACATAGGGACAGAGAAAGCGACTTTGTTTTATACTATGTAGTGATGTTGTCAGTTTTTATTATTGTGATAAAACCAAGAAAGAACATCACATACATATTTTGTTATGCCATGTGATTAAAGGAATGCGGCAACTTATTTTTAATAAATTACATTACACAAATGATTGATTATTCACGAACCAAAAAGTAATCACCGAAAATGCATCTGCACTCCCTAAGCACATGCGTCAATCGTTTTTTAACCGGATCCCGTCACTGTGACGTGTGACGTCATCCATCATGATATTCGTGATGACGGATGCTATCGTCTAATCCCGGTGACGTGTTATTTCACAATTTATGAGAACAATAAACCGATTATAACGGTACTGAGCTGCTTGTAGACTATTATTTTTTTAATCTGTAAATTACAAATTGAACAAAGATTTGATTATTACATAGTATCAAAATAGCTTTGTTAATAAGGTATTATGATGTGACATTATAAAATTTTCTGCCGATAAAAAAATCACATATAGTTATTTTGCAATCAGTAAAGGCGATGTGAGAATATTTATTTATTTAAACTTTATTGCACAAAAAGAATATAAGTACAAAGGGCGGACTTCTCCACCAGTCGACCATAGGACCAAATAGAAACTTGCAAAATACGCAAATACAACAATACGCATATACGTACATTTTTCAATTGTACTTCGAGCTGTATTTTGCAAGACATTATAAAGACAACGACAATACATTATATTGCTGATTTCAGCACCATCTATTGAGAAAATCTTAAAACAGAGAACAGCAATTTACAGGCTTGTTAAGGGGGTTGAAAGTTTTTCTTCATATTTGAAGACTGAATCCTCGCGATATAAATCCGGTTTATGGCAGTTCGACGATACCTAAGCCATTAACGTGAGTTATGTGGTGCCACAAACACCTTGTATATCACCGTTATTTGCTGGTTTTTGCTCAAGTGTTGTTGGAAAATGTTGAAGATCTTATTCAGAAGTTACACGGTTTATGACGATATACTTACTTTTTGTAGGTAGGTTCCTATATTAAAGCTTTATATTATATTTACTGTATTTAACACTATACTTATACCTACTCTGTGTCATTATTTTATTATTATAGTATTTTTTCCTTGTATCTGGGTTGTTTTTTGCCCGTCAATAAATGATTATTTTTATTATATCTTAGTATGTATAATAATAAAGGTAGAAAGCAAGTGTTGAACGTTATCTCAGAAGGCAAAATAGAGGGAACAAGAGGGAGAGTAAGGTCCAGAATACCACACATGCATGACACAGACGGAACAATGATGCTGTAGCCACACATACACATAAGATGGAAAAAGAATGGAGAATGCTGCAACGACAAAAAATCCCTATTAATATTGATACACATATGTACATATGTGGCATTTCATTTAAAAAATATTATTATTAGGTACCATAATACAGAACAAAAACAAAACAAGTTCTTACTAACTACCTAAATCTAACCTAAACTGCATGGGCATGGGTCGCCTAAGTCGCTGCTACTGGGCAGAGAAAAAATTGCGAAATCAAAAGCAATTTGTAATTTTTTTTAATGAATTTTAAATTAGATAAGTTTTGTCTCTCACGTATGCCAGCAGTCCTATGCTCAGCAGTGGGATGTATAAAGGCTAATATTGATAATGATTTTGATGATAACTAGATGATTATCTTCAAAATTTAACTGTTGAAATGGTTGTCATGATATGAATTTCATTAATATAATATGTTACGCTGAAGTAGACTCATCTAAAATACGGCTATAAATATTGTAAATCAGCCATTTCTCCGCAGAGGCCATTAAGCGCCGTAACTCAGTTAGTCGACTGCAGCTGCCTTAATAGTGTACTACGGTTAGGAAATGGAGGGAATACAGCATAAGACGGCTTGAAGATGATTTCTGAATACAGTGGAATCCGGATAAAGCGACAGTCAAGGGACCGGTGATATTACGTCGCAATAACAGGACGTCGCACAAAACGGACTGATTTACTTTGAAAATGTTTGATATCAAATCTAATGTGTGGTGATTTCGAAGCCGTTAAAAGCGTTAAAATGTTATAAGCGGATTTTACCGTAGATGCTTTAGAAAATAATTATGTATTTAAAACGTCAAGGACAAAAAATATCCCTACTGATGAGTTCTCAAATCCAAGCTGTATGAAATTTGCTATAAGAGTCAATTTACTATTACTGTAATTTTTCATTTATTTTCCTCATAGTCGAAATGAAAAGTAGTGAACTCGGGTGAAAGCACCCATTTCACCACTGAACTATTGGCGCTCTCACTCCATGTCACTTTCAACCCTTGGTTAACAAAAAACCAGCAATGTACTAAAAATACGTAATATAACGTACTCGTAATGCTGGAGCCCGATTGTGTCTGTATTTGGCATTTCGTAGGAATATCTTCTTTCAACTTCAGAAAATATCCTAAAGAAGTTCCTTTTATCTCAATTAAAAAGTTAATACCTTTAAATCACAGTTAGATATTACAGAAAATTCCGAAAAATATGTACGTAGTGAAGTGAATGGATTTTGATTCCCAAAACCGAACATATTGCATAGTTGATGTCAAAGATATGTATTCGTTTTTCGCCCTATCCCAAAGAAATTAGGCTCAAAAGTGTGTACATATCTTTGAAGTCGACTACTCCAGCCGTTAGAAAGGGCGCGGTTGTTTAGTACCGGATAAATTTTACAAGATAATATCTTGTTAGATTGTGATTATTACGTTTATCAGTAGGAACAGGGGCTTAATTAACTTTTCGTCACCTGATTCCATGAAAATTCATAGGTTTAAATATTATCTAGAGTAATCGCCAGATGGTTCTCAGTACTCATCCGAATTCAAGTCTAATTCCACTACGTATAGTGTTGAAATCTGATGAGGAATTTTGAGATTGGACATTCAAATTCTCCCTCCCTCCTTCTCCTTATAATTATGAGAATAGTTCCATAACATAAAATCCTCCGTACTACAAGTAAATAATGACTGAAATGAATTAATATTTTTTTACTCTGTAATCTGTACTAATAAATATATTGTGCTAAGATGTAGCATATTTAAGTATCTACAGTCAAAGATAAAAATAACCTGAAAATTAAATTGACAAGACTACGCAATTAACAACGCAAATAAATGTAATCACAAACAAAATCAACAAACGAAGCGATGATTGCTATACAAAAGCCTTAAATGTAGTAAAAAAGATGATACTAACATGATTGACACCGGAGACTCTTGTTTTGTTCAATTTAGATAGGTTGGTGCCCATCCGGAGCCATTAATGGCGGGATTCCAACCTTAAAGCCATACACTAAAGTCCAAATTCGTCTACACTTACAATTAGTTCGATGGAAATTTTGGCACAGTTTTCATAGAAATGTTTTCACTTGAAGATATCACAATATTTGTAAAAGTTGAACACAGTTTTTAAATTAGTCTTTTTAAAGCCACTTTGGTTCACGTGGAAGCTGCAAAAAAATTATTAAAATTAACTTTTGTCAATTTTCTAAAATGAAAATAAATAAATAATGCCATACACCCTGTCCGGCTGCTTCCTTTCTCAATCTCATGCATATTATTGTTGTTTTAGTAAATTATCATCATCATCATCCTCAGCCTGCAGTCGTCCACTGCTGGATATAGGATTTCCCTAATTCATGCCACTCAGCTCTCCGCATCCATCATCCAAATTAATTATATTGTTATTTAATTATTTAAACAATCCCTTTTGAAGCAAATCAGGGTTATTTTATGCATTGATGCACAACTAAATAAAATACGAGTTTGTGAAAGAAAGCAGACTATTCGTATATTGAAAAACTTACATTAGACATATTGAGATATCAGCTTAGTGCTTTGCAATTTCAACTAAGACATTATTAGTCATAACAAAATTTCTCCCATTCTGATTTATAGTGACATTGTCCCATAAAGACACAATTACTTACAATAAAACCCCGAGACCACAAAATGTTAGTTTATCATCCGAAGTTTACGAAAGGCCCAAAGCGGATCATCTCTGCCATTCATGAGCCCACGCAATAGTGGGCGAACAAGTTATTTACACCCATATTCTGATCAGTTAAATGTTCGAAGGACCACTTTGTTTACACCGTTACTATGCATTCACTTGGTTACCAATCAAAGATGACGACTAGATGGCTCTTTCTTAAGGAATTCGAATCGAACAACCGTAATGTAGTTTCTAGTAGGTACAGCGCCATCTAGTGGTCCACAAACACGATATCGTCCTAAACAGCACCATTACCTAAAATACTGAAAGATCCTCGTAAGTTAAAAACCCTTATCCAAATTAAAACATTTTCTGAGTGAATTTTTAATGTATCTTCATTTTTTTCTTCCTTAAGTACTTGTCTTGTACAGGACTAAGTATATTTCGGACGGAAAAGATAGATATAATAATGTTTTGGAGTTATATACATTGTTTGGATACATAAATATGTAAGCGTCAGCACTGTAAAACTATAGTCTAATGTATAGGTAATGTTTGATTTTTAAGGTCAAATATTTTGTACACCCTTGTGGGTAGATCACAGAGGTATGTATAATTCATTATTTCTGTCATCCTATTATGTAATGTGTGTATCACAAATAAAATACTTACTTATTTATCCTTACGAAATATCATTTTAAACTGACAAAATGAAAAAAGAGCATTTAAGAGCAGCGTTATTAAAGCTTGTGTCAAGATTCAGGCGTCGATTTTCAACTAACGCCATACATCGGATATAAATGGGCATAATTTACATACAACGCGATACAGTCCAAAACCGGCAATTCTATTCAGTGCAATTCAATCCTGTTTACTACCAGGGATCCATTAGTTTAGTTAAAGTGCAGCGTATCGTATCTATTATATACGTTAAAGATAATACACCGGTATAATCGGCTATCGCCAGCTTCTATCTAATAGTGTTAGTGCTCGCCAGCGGGGCATGAACCTGACTGACGTGACCTGTCAACTCGTATTACACGTATTGTGTAATACTTCGACAAACACTATAAGTACGACACTTGTCGCTAGGTTATTAAATAAACTGAATATTTCACTAACAACGTTTTTTATAGCATTGCGTTTAATTTCGGAAGTATTGAACCCAAACGGCAGTCGTCAAAACTCAAATAATAAAATATATATATATATATATATTAGAGGACAATCTTACACAAATCGAACTAGCCCCACAGTAAGCTCAAGAAGGCTTGTGGTATGGGTACTAGACGACGATATATTTAATAGATATAAAAACTTAAATACATAGAAAACATCCAAGACTCAGAAACAAATATTCATGCTCATCACACAAATATTTGCCCTGACCGGGATTCGAACCCAGGACCGTCAGCTTCACAGGCAGGTGCACTACCCACTAGGCTAAACCGGTCGTCAAATGGGCCGGGTTGGGCTCCAAAGTTTTCGACCATTTAACCTAATCAAGGTTACTCCTAGTATTGTTCTGTATTATCATGAGTGCATATTTAAGTCTGCTTTCCCAGACCTTACTGGAAGATTTTTAAAATAATGCAATTACCAAAACGATTAGGTCGAGTCAGTCAATGTATTATTTATTTTATTTGACGACCGCTTTAACCTGGTTGGTAGTGACCCTGCCTACGAAGCTGGAGGTCCCGGGTTCGAATCCCGTTCAGGGCATTTATTTGTGTGATGAGCACGAATATTTGTTCCTGAGTCTTGGATGTTTTCTATGTATTTAAGTATATATTTCTCTATATAAGTATGTATATCGTCGCCTAGTACCCATAGTACAAGCTTTGCTTAGTTTGGGACTAGGTCGACTTGTGTAAGATTGTCCCCAAATATTTATTTATTTATTTATCATTATTATTATTTATTTCTGGGAGGAAGTTGACCAGAATATGGCTTCAACTCAATCCAGTATTGTTATGTAACTCTTTAGAATAGTCATTTGGTTTCGTAACTTCGCAATACAATTTGTTCATTACCTTTTTAAGGCTCGATTTTATAGCTTGCTTTGGGAACCTTTTGCAGTATTGCGTCGCCGAATCTAATTTATGCGCTATTATCACAGACCTTTAAGTCTTAATTGAATGTAGATTACTGACAGTAATATTGTGTTATGTTAGTATCTTTATGAGAAGAACTTTTACTAAACAACTTGGAAAAATGTGAATATATATTTCGCTGATTCTTCCCATCACTTATCCCATTATTAATGATCGAACCTTCAATAATAATTCTGTCATGTTTTGTGGAATGAGATCTTCCTCGTAATACTTTCTTATATTTCATTACCAATGCATTATATCTATGTATAAGTTAAGACCCCCGCTACGATGCATAAACACAAGTCAACTGAATATATCAGGGATACCCACTTCAGAAATATATCACAAAATCCATGTTTCTAATTAAAATAATCTTTAAAATCTAACCGCGGGGTATCACTACCATCCCCTAATTAGTATTCTATCTCTAAATCTATGGGGGTTTGTTATCCATGACTCACTGTGTACTATACTTGACGACTAGAATTAAAAGGTCGTATATACGTACATCGTCATATGACACATAAGCTGTTTACTATCCCATACCAAACATTGTAGTTGTATACCGTTTACACAATACAATGTTATCAAGGCAGCTCAGCAATTCGAAAATAAGCTTTAATGCATGGAGATACGTGGTCGTCGTATTGCTGTTATTTTGGTATTTCAGTAGGCTTGATTTGTGATCATTGTTTCATGTTCAACCTATAGAATGGTAATGAGATGCTTTGGTAATGCAAATTTATTTGAATTAAACTGTTTTAAAATAATTATATTTAATCGTCTACATTTTTTTAATTAGTCCGTCTTATAGTATGGGGTTACCCTGATTAATAACTATAGAACAGTGGTCATCTGGTATAGATCGCCATATAGCGATAACATCGTCTCTATCTCGCTTATTTACATATTCATTACAGTATCAATCTGAAGCTTAAATAATATTTATTATTTTATTAATGATATCAATAATGACACTAAAATTAATGATGAGAAGTCAAACTGTAGGCAACGCGTCATTGCTCAAAGTTATTTTCGTTATTTTGCCTACGATTGATACTTATATGTGACTCCTATTAATTACAGTTGGAAATGAAAGTGACTGGCGATACATAATTGCCTGTATTTTTTAAATATACCAATCATAGTAAACCGTCAACTAGAATTTGTATTGAAATGAGAAAGTTTTGGGTTATTTGGATGCTTAGATGTTTGAGTGTTCTAATTCAATTTGAATGAAGCTTCTCACAAAGATATCTTGTGACAAAGATTAATAGAATACACTTTATCCTGGAAAGCAATACGTAAGGAGAAAAAATGAGCGGTAGAATTTGTAATGGTACTTAGAATTTAATTTAAAATATGTGCAAAACCCTTCTCTCATTGACCAGTACGTATTTAACTTTAAATTGTCCATCGGTGGATCAATACGGTTAGTTTTAAATACAAGCAAGGGGTTGCGCCCTTCAGCGCTATGATATATGTATAACCGGCCCTCATAACCGAGTTATAACCATGCATTCATTTAGTGAAGTTTTAACGGGAATTTATTGCTATAACTTCGATATATATCTTACCAATTTTTTTGTCTCGGTATACTTGTTTGTTTTTTCCTGCTCAAAATCATTTATGATACGAATAGTGAAAAAAAATGATGTTACGTATCTTTCCACTACGTATAAAGAAAATTGTGGTCACCTTTTTTATCAATGCTCATTATTCGAAGTAAGAAAAACCGTTCTCAATTTGTTGAAGAATATTTATGTGTGAAAATAAAACCCATATAGATGATGTAAACATTTGTGAGGGATTCTTTTCTTGAATTCCAACTTTAAATAAGTACTGCAGTTTATTTATATATTTACACCCACAAATAACTACATCTACGAGCAAATACATTTACCTAATACCTACAGTTAAAAGGAACGTAACAAATTTAAGTGATTATTTTACAAAACCATAACCTGGTAATAGTATTATTATAATTACCGCATAAAATCTACCTTCAATGCTCATAATTCGAAGTAAGAAAAACCGTTCTCATTTGTTCGAAAATATTTACGTGTGAAAGTAATATCCATGCAGATGATGTAAACATTTGTAAGGTTTGTATTTGTGTCTTTTATTCAACTCTAATTTTGAATAAGTACTGCTAAAATTTGCTTTGTCGCAGTTTATTTACATATTTACACTCACAAATAACTACATCTACTAGCAAGCACATTTACCTAATACAGTTAAAAGGAACGTAACAAATTTAAGTGATTATTTTACAAAACCAATATACCTGGTAATGAAGGTAGATTTTATGCGGTAATTATAATAATACTATTTGCTAGTTATGAATGATAATGAGGCAATAAAATATTCTATCGTTATTAAAACGGAATTAATTTGCTTAATTTAATTCACGAATCTATATGATTTACATCGAAAATGCATAACATTTGTTTTATTTTCATATCGAATGCTAATTTTATCTCAATCAGTGCTCAATAAGCGGTTATTCAGTATTCATGAATTCGGGATCATTCCGATTCGTTTCACTTAATGGGCTTCAGTATTTTATTTATTAGCATTAATCAACCTTTTTGATACTATATACAGGTATTGAATTGCATTAAGTTGAACACACATTAAAAATAGTAAGAGTAGAATGATAACCGGTTAATAATTAATAAAAATAGAAAAACAAAAAATCGTATTTTTTCTCACTTCTCTGTAAGTAATTGTCTATAGGCGTAAGAATTCGAATCAAAGCATTGTCTATTAATAGTCTAAATCTGATAGAGGGTGTGGCAAAAACAAAACAAAAATAAAATCACCTTAAAAAACTGGTATAAAATAATTTTCGCTCCTTTCCGTCCGTAAACGCACAAAAACCAACGTCAAAAAATGTTACACACAGTTCGTAAAACGTCTACGCACTTTCAAGGTCACTTTTGTATCACTGACTGTTTGTTTGGAAATCGCAGCTGATCCCCCAGCGCAGAACCAGCGTGCGTCCTTCCTGTACCGCGGCCGACCCCTTACTGAGTGGACTAAGGGACTCGCACCATTCTGCCAACCTCTCGCTCACTCCCTTTTCGGAGGGCGCAACTTATTTGGCCTCTTTGTTGTCCCTAACAGGGGTAAATTATTACGGTTTTGCGATAACATAATAGAATGCTGCACTAAATATAATCGAAAGGATAACGCTTTTTACTAGCGGGCTAAATATTGAATTTTCCGTGCCCGTATTTCAAGGAAAGGTTTCGATAAATTAGCGGTTATTTTCAGAGTAACCCTACCCCTATTTGGACTCTCATATCCTATAACATATAAGAATATTAATATGAAAACCTTGTGTATTTCGAGCGATTTTGTGCCAAGCGATATGGTGTCTTCGAGTCATTCCGAATGTCAGGTAATTCCGAAAATAACAGATTCCTGTCTAACTAAGTGATTTTGTTGCACTACCAAACATCAACAAGAATATTTAACATTTCTTTTTGATAGTGATCATGAACAGATCCAATAAAATCGCTTAGTTAGACTGGAATTTGTTATTTTCGGAATTAGCCGAAATTCGAAGTTACCCGATGACACCTTACCATTTTTTTTACCTTTAACAATATTTATATTTCAAAGAGTAAAAATAAAAATTGCAATTAGGAATTCACCTTCACACGTCAACAAAGCGTCAATTTTCGCAGGAATATGAAATAAAATTCTCACAAACGCGGCCCTTTGCCGTTCAACTTTTCCTACGTTCACATAGAATTTTTACTGCAAGCAAGTGTAAACAGAGCGTGCACTGTACACTGTCTGGTCGTGTATTAAATATTTTCCTCCCGGCTAGCTCTTTCATAGAAACGTCAATGAGCTAGAATGTAGGCACTATTGTTGCGTGCATTAGGTTGTATTGAGATGCTCGTATACAAGTTGAAAGAGTCTTTGCATCTGATGAATAATTTTCAGACTCTATTTGACAAGTGGCATGTTGTAGAGAATCTATTGAAAGTCTGTGTGAAGAAAAGATAAACGACATTATTGTGGCCAAGGGTTCCGCACCATTATCTATAAAAACATACACGTTTGTTGTATGGGAGTCCACTTAATAATTATTTTATTCTGTTTTTTAGTATTTATTGTTATAACGATAACAGAAATACATCGACTGTGAAAATTTCAATTAACTATCACGGTTCATGAGATACAGCCTGGTGACAGACGGATGGACGGACGGACGGACAGTGAAGTCTTAGTAGTAGGGTCCCGTTTTACCCTTCGGGTACGGAACCCTAGAAATTAAAAGGTAAAGAAATATATTTGATTTTATCTCAGATTTTCCTTGCACGCTAATGACCAGGGCTCGGAAACCAGTTTCGTCTTCATACAATTAACCGGTAAAAAATTTCGGTTAGTTGCGTTTTACCATATTTTTTCGCACTTCAAATCATTTATTCCATAGATGAAGGCTAACAAAAGCAAATCTTAAAATAAAAATGGAGATATGAGAAGTACTTTAGGAGATATTTCCAAAATAGTAAAAACCGGTTACGAGCCCTGCTAGTGACCCCTAAAACTAATAAAAACAATCTAAAACAAATACAGTAGTGTTTTTTCAAGCCACTTAACGAAAGGAACTGGTGTCCCGGGAGAAAAAAAAAGCGTCAAAATAACACCGTACCCTAGTTGACTGACTTTATACGCACCTGAAGACACAGTGGGCCAATATACACTCTTTACAAAAATGAATACAATTCTAAATATATCAGTTATAAGTGAACCTTTCTGAGAACAAAATGTAGCGAAATATCTTTTATCAGTTTGAAATGAATCCTAATTCCTAATAATATTATAAACGTGAAAGTTTTGTGCGGATGGATGTACGTTCCGCTTAATCTCAAAAACTACTGAACGGATCTCTATGAAACTTTCCAGTATTGTAGCTTAGACATCAGAATAGGACATAGGCTACCTTTTATGCGCGGGTAACACCGCAGGGCGCTGCTAGTATATGTATATTTTCTGAGTTACAGGACCCTAAAAAAGGGTTTTAGCATTAGCAGACGGTGTTGAAGATTATAATGTGTATTTGTTTAGCTGCATACAACCTTACAGCTGCTGAGTATGTCGTTCCGTACTATCTTACCTGTAAACAAAAGAATTAAACTGTCAAAAAAATACAACATTATTTATGTTATAAATAAATAAAAATATCCTTTATTTCTCTGACGTTTTCACACTTAATTAATATACCTAAACTAAAATCACTGGATAAATCTTTTTTCTTTTAAATTCTATTTTAATAACGATGTTACGAATTACTGTTTCAATTTATTTTTAAGCTGTGTTTTGACATAGGCCTTCTCTAGTTCTTATTCTCTCCATCTCTCTCTGTTTCTAGCAGTCCTTCTCCACTGTTTAAGCAAGTTATCCTCCCATCGTTTCAATGGCCTTCCTTTTTTCCTTTTTTATTATTTTTTAAATTTCTTTTTATACAACGCCGATGGCAAACAAGCTTGCGGTCCACCTGATAGTAAGCGGCCACCGCAGCCTATAGACGCCCGCGACTCCAAAGGAGTCGCGTACGCTTTGCCTACCCTCTATAAAATTTGAGGATGCACTGTGTTGAAAACAGAAGGGACAAATTTAGACCACTCGCTCTCAACAAAGTGCATCCTCGGGAGCTCTGGCAACCTTGCTCACCTCCAGGAACACAACACTACATACTTGTATAATAGATAATGTTATTATGTCTGTGGTATTCTGCAAGGCGGAGGTACTTCCCCAATTGGGCTGCTCCAAATTCGAGCAAGATGACATTTTGCTGTGACATAAATATAGGTAAACATGTATAGTTTTTCTCATCAAAGAATAATAATGACAAAATACAATATGATTTTTATTCATTACTCGATAAGGATCAATTCACGATCAGCCAGTTTAAACGGTCATTAGTGTCGTACGCCACTTCTAAAAATACGTATACGTTTAGGAACTTAAGTTTGGGGAATACAGTTCAAAATTGTATACATATTTTTGCAACTGGCTGTACAATACAATCGATGGCTTGATGAGGAAACAATTGAACAACAGACATTATTCTTTACCAGCTGACTGATTAATGATACTCATTAAGATTTCAGAAATGCAATGGAATTATAATGGTGTTATGAATAATGTACCGGAAGAAATGTATTTTTTATTGAACCTAACAATTAACAAACTTTTTAAAGTCGACATCATAGAATTTTATACAGATTTTTTTTTACAAGTTTCTCATAATAATTTCAAAAAGACGTTAGAAGGCGACCGATTTTCGATTTAAAAGTCTAACTTCTATATTCAGATCCATTTTTTAAGAATTTGGTCAAATATTAATAAGTATCCTTTTGTTGCACGTCAAATTTTTATATGTCGAAAAAATGTATTATGTACAAAACACGCTGTATAAATAATCCATAAAGGCTACTCGCAACGTGGGATTACGTCAGATGTGTACAGAAAGAAATCAGAATTAGGCTTTATTATATACATATCAGATATGACGAAATTCGTGAACTTTAAGGCTCGGTTTTATAAACATCCGTTAGACCTTATGTCGGTTTGTTATGTCAAAAAATGTACTGAGTTACTGAAATTTGATCTGACATTTGGTGTAACGGATCCCGGCCTAAATTAGGTCAAAATTTTAAATACAAACTGAGATTTTGGAACAAACTTTCTTCCTTCGAACTGAACTAAACAATCATTATGACAAGTACTATCTTGTATTTACTTATTATTAACAATTAATATTGATTACAAATAAGTTACCTAATTACTCGGTCCCGACCGGTCATCTATTTTGACAGCTGTCAATGATGCAACATGCAATGATTGGGTACGCAGTGGGTAACTGGAGCAGAACATGTGTGGCCCGAAATAGCTGCGCGGGAGACCCCCGCGTCGCGGCTCGCGAACTATTGACGTTTTCGGATTAGAATAAGCGTAAAATTATTATGTCACTGTTTTACAATTTTATTTTATTTATATTATTGTTTATTAATGTCAAATAAATTATATTTAATAAGTAATTAATTACTTAGCATAGTTGGAGTCCGTAGAATTGACCGAATCAGGAACACGGAGCTGCGTTCCAAAACTGGTATCGTAGATGTGGGTGTTAAGACCGCAAAGCTGAAGTGGGACTGGGCTGGGCATGTCTGTCGAATGCACTCGGAGCGATGGGCCAAAGTAGCCACTGAATGGATCCCACAAGATGGCTCCCGAAGCAGAGGCAGACCGAAAAGGAGATGGCGGGACGACCTTGATACATTTTGTACGGATTGGCGGGAACTGGCACACGACCGAGACGAGTGGCGAAAAAGAGGGGAGGCCTTTGCCCAGCAGTGGGACACTATATAGGCTATATAAAAAAAAAGTAATTAATTATTTATTAATGTATACACATCGACTGACATTATATAGAAAGTAAACAAACAGACCGTAAAACGGTTGCTATACCATATTTAAATATGACAAGGTTGTACTGTAGCCAGTACTAACAGGCTACATTGCATGTAGGTCGTACCTACACATAACACATTATAAGTATTCAAAAAATAATTGTATATATTACTAAACTTAATTACATGCCATTATTATTATGTTTGGTGCATTTTTAATTTTAGTTATTTATATTTTGAAAAATATATGGCCCCTATAACAGACAAACTAAAAGAAACCAGGCTTAGATGGTACGGACACATAATGCGAAGAGACGATAGCTACTCCGTAAAAACTGTTTTAAGCATCCCCACAAAACCCCCGGGAAGAGGAAGACCTCCCGCGACATCGTGGTCCAATATTGAGAGGGAGTTGAAAGCGCAGAACCTCACACCTACGACAACCCAGGACAGACTTTCCTGGCGCCGCCGTACAAGGAGACCCGACCCCAGATAGAACTGGGATTAAGGGAAGGAAGAAGAAGAAGATTTATATTTTGAAAAAGGCGAGGCATTTGATGATTAATGCTACAGTAATTTCATTTTTAATAATCAATAAATAGATGTACCTATATATTACTATGTAATACCCTACTATGCTATTATTATTTTGCCTGTAACATTTTACAGAAGTTACCGTATAAACATATTGTAAACAGTCATTATCAAACTCTATATCTATAATACTTGCGATCCAGTACCTACCTAATTACAAGTATTACGGTCTCAATAATATTCTCTCTATCTTCCAAACCACACGCGTGGTCGTGTCCGAGGTTTTCCCCTGGATTTTCTCCAGGCTACCTACTCTCCAACCGCGCACTCCTATCGCTTTATTGGACCAGCAGGCGAATCACGTAACTGTATGTACTAACGGTAGATAGATTTTACTGTCAATTTTGAAGTATAAATGTATGAGCTGACAATTAGAATTTGACATTAAAATCTACCTAACGGTAGCAAAAAAGTTACCTGATTACCCCGCCGGCCTATAAAGCCACAGTCAGGTTCAAAAAATAATTTCTCGATCTATCTCAAATCTATATATAGACTATATTTAATATGTGCTAATATATTATTTATACTACACCGATCCATTCATTCTGTAATCCTAAATTATTTAAATGCCTAAAGTTGTAACCTAAGTGATCCGTATTACCAAAACAGGCCCCAACGAACATTAGTGCAAACGCAAGTCTAGACTGTTCAAGGTTACTCTCACCCTCGGGAATTTAAATAAAGGGAATATAATATCAAATGTCCAATTTAATGAGTAAAAGCATACACCACTTACTGGAATAACCACTTTAGTCAGTTTGAGATAGAATGTATTTTAAAGCGAAAGTAGGTGGTGATTAAGACGTTTTGGGAATTGGATTCGATGTTTACTTGTTTTGTTGTGTTCGATTTTAGGCAGTAGTTGGTAGTGAATACGGGTTTAATTTTTTTTTTATATTTGGGGGTGCGTTAGCCTTGAGGCTGATTTGATTATTTGAGTAGGTAATGTGTTTGATGTTTTATAGGGTCAGTGTACAAGGAACATTTTTATTTTCATTCTTAATCTAAATCTCGAGCACTATTATTTTTGGCTGTTGTGTGTCAGTCAGGCAAGGAACTTTAATAAATTAATAGAGTTTAAGAAAACATTGTACACGATCTTAGCATCTAAGGCTTAGTACACAATACATGAATATTTAAATGAAATTGTACATTGACACAATTCAATTATTAAGCGAATAACCCTCGGTCCAACGTGGAGGGGAGCCGAAACGTACATGCTTCTGAAATCGAGAGTACTCTAGCCAGTCTCCGATTGGGGACGACTAAATTTGGTCCAGTTCAACCCCACCAAGATGCAAGTTTGCGCGTTCACCGCAAAAAAAGTGCCATTTACTGTGGTCCCTCAATTTCAGGGCACACTCCTTACCATGTCTCAGAGCATTGGGATGGTAGCCACTTAGAAAGTAAAGTTGGCAAAAGAAGTTTTAGTGCTCTTTTTTTTTTGAACCTGACTGTGGCTTTATAGGCCGGGCTCAATAAAGCGATAGGAGTGCACGGTTGGAGAGTAGCCTGGGGAAAACCTCAGGCATGACCACGCGTGTGGTTTGGAACACTGGAATACTCTAAGAGTTTGCGCTCCAGTGACATAGACATAGACATAGACATAGACATAGAAATATTTTATTTAACATCACAAGGCATGACATAACAGTAGCAGTTACATGTACAAATATCTTAAAATTAAACTTAACATGTTAACATAGAATAACCATACGGACATAATTATGTGATGCTAAAAAGGGGCTTGCCTCAGCATAATGTTGCAGCAAGTTCACTACAACGCTGGTTTTCAGGCAGACCCTGGTAACTACAATAAAAATATCCATTGCTCGCTATTGTTCGGAAACGAAGTGTCTCATCTCATTTATGAATGAATAGTGTAAATATGTGCGCGCGGGAACGTGTGTGTATTTGTATGTATGTGTGAGTGGGTGTGTGCGCGTGTGTCCCTCTGTGTGTGTGTTTAACTTGGAATACAAGAAGAAGTATTGTTTTATTTGACTTGCGAATATATATAAGCATGTGTATGTATGTATGTATGTATGTATGTATGTATGTATGTATGTATGTATGTTGTGAGATTGGTTGAGCGGTTTCAACCGAATCTGAGATGTGAGTGGAATCGAGCTACTGGGAGTTTTGTCGCTGGTTCACTAAACCTAGCCTAGCTGAGAAACTCCAGCAAGAAACTCAGCTAGGCCCGACCTGGGTCGGACTGACTCTACCCGGTGTGCGGCGGTACCGGGACGAATAGGGACTATATGTGTCACTGTCGCGATCGCGCGGTGGACGTCCCCGCCGGGTTTTAGAGCTCAATAGGTCGAAGCAGTACTTCACACCTCGACAAAGGCTGCAACTTTACAAGTCGCAAGTTAGGCCTCATATGGAGTACTGCTCTCACTTATGGGAGGGAGCTCCAAAATACCAATTTAGCCCATGTGACTCGGTTCAAAGACGTGCAGTGAGAATTGTCGACGATCCCAGTGTGACAGACGACCTTGATCCGCTTGGTCTCAAAAGGGACTTTGCCTCCCTGTGCGTGCTCTACCGCCTGTATAACGGGATGTGCTCTGAAGAACTGTTTGACATGATGCCCACGGCCACCTTTCATCATCGCACCGCTCGCCATCGGCAGCGAGCACATCCCCTTGGAGCCATTGCGTTCTTGTACAGTACGATTCAACAGGCACTTTATACCAAGAACACTTAGGTTGTGGAATGGGCTTCCTGCCGAGGTGTTCCCAATGGGCTACAGAATGGGACTCTTCAAAAAAGGCGTGAAAAGGTTCCTTACGGGTGAGTCTATAGGCGACGGGCGACGGTAACCACTTACCATCAGGTGGGCTGTCAGCTTGTTTGCCACCGACGTGGTATATAAAAAAAATAAGTACATTAGATTATTGATTCATTATCCTCCAAGCGTTATCCCAATAAAGTTGCACCCTGAAGGATGCCCGGGGTTGTTGTATTTAATTGACATTGATATTATTGATTTATTAAAAGTATTATATAAGTAATAATTTGTGCATGCGATATACATATTACTAAATTATATTTGCATGTCTGTATGACGAAACATGTTGATCTATGTATTAGTTATAAACCCACCTATTTGTATCATGTTTTAAGCAAATAAAGTACTGAATACTGTAAGAGGGGCTGTCCCTCTGTCTACTTAAGCTAAATTCGATTCAGTCACGCCTCCGCGACAACCTTAACTAGACAAAAGCATCTAGAAAAGTATTTAATTTTGCCGTTTCTGAGTATCGACATCTAACGAAAGCGAGTTCGACGGCCAAATCTGCATTTGCCTGTAAAATGGAGCTTTGATCTGCGATCTCGCATTGCATTAATGAAGCAGACGTGGTTAACCAATCTCTCAGCTGAAAACTGGCCGAATACTCGTATACGCCATAAGCAGAACTGCTTTCGGCATTTGGCTGTAATTCCTCGCCTTTGGTACGTTAGCTAACAACCAACAGATATTACAGCCTATTCGGAAGATGAGAAAACATGCGCTTTCTCTTAATTAACTTTTCCTTCCTTATACCTTTTTTATAACTTTATTTGAAATTGTTGCAAAACCGTTGTATAACATATTCTATTCTGGCAATTCACAAAAAAGTCTATTATATCATCAATATAATCGACCGTTATTTGCGAGAAGTTTATAATCTTTAAATAGTTAACGTTTTTCATTACCAGTTTGTTGAAATAGTAATGTTAACACTTTTGTAATTAAAGTGATCTGCATTAAATGTTGGCAATAAAAAAAATGCATTTTAGCATATTTTTATTGTATATAATGTTAATGCAAGAAGCATTATATCTTTTCTTATCACACGAGCACTCCCTATAATAATTTAATAATTAGTTTAATTATGTAGGTGCGCTAAAATGCAACATGACTACAATTATTTCATTCGCCATAATCGTCATAAGCCACTCCTCGGGTATTTCATCTAATTAATTATTTATAATATTATCAGTCACGCTATAAAATCACATTCAAAGCATACACCACTTTAGGTGGAATATGTTAATTATGAACGAATCTAAATCTACTTTGTCTAAGACTAACGTAGTATATCATTTTGTTCACCAGCTCATCTCTCCTTACCCTTTTCATAGAAATAGAAATATTATCGCATCTAATAGCCTAAGTCGGTATATTGCTCCGTTTGAACTATGCTATAAAAGGCCCACTAATTGTACATTTCGTTTCGTTCAGATTCAGATTCAGATCTTTATTGATAAATGTACATCTCATTTACATGTCAGTCAAAAATACATAATTTTATAATTACATATGGGGTGGTTTGAATTTTATTTTTCATACTGTTACAATTTACAATTTAACGGTTACAATTTAACATATTATAGGTTAATGAATTATTACAATTTAACATATTAGTTTAATTATAGTTTAATGAATTATAATAATTTACCATATTATAGTTTAATGTACTGTTACCGTATACACGCTCGTTTCATAACCAACCGTGTAGGCTGTCCTTTCCATCCTAAGTCGGTAAGTCGGTCCGTTTGATGGATCGGCCGGTTTACTGCCGCTGTAATGAGCCCGGTAATCGGACCGGGTTTTATCTCGATGCCTGATGGATGCTGGCGGCGGGAAACAATGTGTTCCTGCACAAGGATACTAAGTTTCTTTCGCTGAATGATTTTTTTTTATTAGTTGACTACGTTGTTTCCAATGCATAGTAGGTAATATGAAGAAGAATTTATGTTGCCTACATAATTATAGCCGACGATTATGAGGACTGTAAATTTTCTTGTACCCTAAAATATAGTGCTTAGGTACTTTTTTTATTTATTTACAAAAAAAGTTAGATACAGTTTTACATCAATATCCGTTCGCCAAACACAACGTTTATTGGCGAGTAATGCACTCATGCTCTTAACAAATTAATATACCTATCTACCTTAAAACTTAAAATAAAATATGTATTTAGAGGGTATCTATTAGCAATTTCTTCAATTTAGTTTTGAAGACGTGTCTGCTACTACAATCATGTTCTGGAAAGATGGTATTGAAAATGCGTGGTGTTAAGTAACTTCGAGTTCTTTTGCCGTAATAGTTGTTAGCTGCGGGTTCTACGTAATTTCGGCGCGTCATAACTCTCAGTTTGCGGGTACTTAATATTATAAACGCGAAAGTAACTGTGTTTGAATTACTAATGTATAGGCAAAAAACTTTACCCAAAGTATCACACCAAACTATTTTACTCAAAATATAATTAGCAAAAGATCATAAGTTAAAACTTAGCTTATCGCAATTTTACAGTTAGCAATAGTGTTATATTTGCCAAATACTGTTTAACAATTAATGACCTTGTCATGTTTCATTTTATCCACTAAGTATAGGTATTTTTTTATTACAATGGGATTGCTCTTGTTGATTGGGATTGACTTTCTCATAAATATTTATAATTACTTACAAGCTATAGGTAGCTAAGCATCAACTGAGTAAATTATGTAAAACGCTATGTAGATGTTACGAATACATTTGCTGTTACATATAATTAAAATGAAACCAATCTTAAACGGCGGGCAGGTCCAATTTACTTGACATTCTACGATGTCACGTCACTCATGTCAGTTTTGAGACAGCGTTACTACAAGCTGCAAACGAGAAGCTAGTGAGTTCCATGTGATTTTATGTTTTTGTTTAAACTTAAGTAATACTTAATTCAAATTTTACGTTACTTTTTTTTTCTTCTTTATACATTTTGCACCTTTAAACTTACACTTCAATTATATTTTAGGTACCCTTTGAGCAAATTTTGTTGTTATTTCATTAGTGGAAACTGTTTTGGCTCATGTATCAGTTGATCAATTTTTATATTAAGTATAATTTTTAAGCTGCTTATTTCCCAATAAAATAAAATAAAAATAAAATAAAATAAATACGTGGTAAAAATGTATTCATGTCCAGTGAACTGGGTAAAAAAAATGTAAGGGTAATTTATAACCTTTTGAACTAGCCCAAATGTATTGTCTTATTCAGCTTAAAGAAATGTCTTACTCAACTCATGTTCCAATCGTTCAGCACTTTTTAGGAAGCCGCATTTCATTATTTTCTCTAGGATGTTCCCGGTTGTGTCCTAAGGAAACCCCGGAGTCCGCTTTAATACCTAATGCCAAGATTTAGCGTAGGAATTTATTTTGCGAAAGCGATCGCCATCTTACCTTAGAAACCACTGGGTAAACTAGACCTTGTTGTGATTAGACCAGTTTTCTTACAATGTTTTCCTTTACTAATGGAAGTCTTAATTAATTACGAGTAATTTCGATGTATGTGTCTATGATTTCGATATTTTGGAATCAAACTTTATACATATTCTCGAACGACACTCGTCAACAAACAAATAGTACCACATCCGTCGGTTTCAAATATCCGTACCGCAGAGCTTAACTAAAACACAAACTTACATTTACAGCTCAAACCGGCGCCACAACTAAGCAAATACCAAACAAACAGTATGTAAAAACGACAGTTCTTCATTTTAACACACGCAACGGTAAATTTGTCGCGCTATACTAAGGGTGTCCTCGGAAAATTTTGGAGCATTTAAGACTTGATATGCCCCATATGGTTGGCTTATTTATGAAGGAGATTCCGGAAATTTAAATAGACATGCACAAATAAGATTAGGTGACATTTTGGTGCACCAAATCGTAGGAAATGTATGGATGGTTGTTTTTGTTGAATGTATATTCCAAAGAAAACGACGAGTCTTTGACAACTAAAGGGACGTAGATAAGAAAAAAAGAAGAAAATCGTGCAAAACTGCTCTTCTTAACAGCTACACTCACTGCCGATTCACTGCCGCGAAGACGCACTCTTTAACTGTATGTTCATGTACTGAGTATATTATATTTGTAACGGTGTGTCTTTTGGTGCAGTGAATAAATGCTTTCTTTCTTTCTACAGCATAACTTCAGCATCGACAAAAATGCTTTCGTATGTCCGAATTCTCTCCGAGTTCTCCTTTACAGGTCGCCTTTCTCAACCGATTCTTGTGAAATTTTGTGAGCAGGTTCGTTAATTACATAGATTTTTATGAAGTCACTTTTTGCAAAGTTTCAAACGCATTTTTTTTTCAGTGATTTTGTAGGTTTCTGCCGGCAAATTTCGGATTGTTCTCCTCTACAGGTCGTATTTCTCAACCGATTCTCGTGAAATTTTGTGAGCAGATTCGGTAATTACGTAGATTTTCTTTGTGGAGTCAGTTTTTGGAAAATTAAAAAAAAAAACTCGCTTGGTTTACAGCTCACGGAGCCACTAAGTTATTCTGTGATACTATTAGCATCACATCAGTTAAGTGAGCATTCGTTAACCTTATGACGACCGGTTTAGCCTAGTGGGTATGATCATCTGCCTGTGAAGCTGACGGTCCTGGGTTCGAATCCCGGTCAGGGCAAATATTTGTGTGATGAGCATGAATATTTGTTTCTGAGTCTTGGATGTTTTCTATGTATTTAAGTATTTATATCTATTAAATATATCGTCGTCTAGTACCCATAACACAAGCCTTCTTGAGCTAACTGTGGGGCTAGTTCGATTTGTGTAAGATTGTCCTCTAATATTTATTTATTTATTTATTTTTTATTTATTACAACGAGATGAGGTCTGCCAATCTTCAGTAGTGTATGATGCTTAAGTACGCCCCGAACTGTGAACTTGTGGATCCTAGACGGATAGCGCCATCTATATATCGAGAAACCACGTTTTCAGCGTATTGCAACCATCTAGGTTATATCTCTACGACATATAATTTTACTATATTTGTATCGTCATACATTAGGCAAGTTATAGAAGCGTATTTGAGACAAACTTTCAACTGCATTCTACCCACTGAAGACTAGGTTACCGACAGTAACCTCAAACTAGATTCCGGTACTGCCACCAAACAGAACCAAACACGTTAAACAATTACTGGCCACATACAATGCTGGGACATATTTAAAACAAAAATGTCTTAACTCACGTTGGTTTAGTACTAAGATACGACTTTTCTTGAATACGAGGTTTGGTCTGCCATTTGCGCGTTTTCCGACCACTAACTATATTACAAGCTTACGAGGTCGTGCGGACGTGACGGTTGCAGAGTGAAATACGCCTCTAATTCGGACGTAATTAGGTGTTTTTAATTTTTGAGGACGGTAAGGGCGTATGGCGAAGTGCATTAATTTTAAAGGAGCAAAATTGGGTAGGTACTATAACTAATTTCAGGCCCGTTGTATGCACTTACGTTGGTTCAGAATGACTAGTGTAGAAATAGTAACTCTATATATAATGTGATAATGTCTATTTCATGATAGGCTACGGTATCTTCTTCAAAATAATCTTCTTAGTCAGAAAGCAAACGAGTATTTTATTAATTTATTTATTTACATCGATCTCTGTAGTTGGGATTCATAAACATCTTGTAAAATACAATAAGAATATTAAGTATAAAAACTTATGGATATAAAAGAAATTCCGACAAAGCCGATAATTAAAAAGGGATGCCGCAAAAATCCCATCTACTTCACCGTGCGTCGATTAAACAACTCATAATATGCAATTAAGTCTAGACAGAATAGTCTAGAACGCTGAACAAGTCTATATATGAAACTGGATAACCTACACAATAAGTAACTTACAAATGCTCGTATCTAACTCAATTAACAGCTGAAAATATACCTTACTGCTATGGTATAAAGATTATATTTAGAACAAAAACTCATCCTAATATACGATTTTATGAAGGTTAGTATCAGTTTCATTGATGTAGCGCTCAGCGTGCGTATTATATCGCTTAAAAGATAATGACCCTATGTATGTTTGAAACACATAGGTCGTTAAGGCGTTTTCCGTTTGAACGGTGGTAGCAGACGTTCTATTCAGGCGGTATAAAGACCTCCTAGACGATATAGTTTGAAAGACTGGATTATTTTTCAGTGCTTAGGCCAAATCTTGGTCTTATAGCTAACCTTACCTAACGACAGCGTTTGTGTGTATGAAATGTTACAAATTAGGAATATGAACGAATTATGACACCATTATTATTAGTAAACAAGACTTAATGACTGAGCAGCTGTCAGCTCCCTGCCTAAGGATGTTGTGACGCATCCGAAACGTCAGGTAAACCTTTAAAAGGTGATTTTTTGGTCTTTTACTAACTGAGTTAAAGTCAAGTTGCCCACTCATTTGACAAGCCCAATTAGAATAAGGTCTGGTTTCCCCTCGGGTTGGAAGGTCAGATGGCAGTCGCTTCTGTAAAAACTAGTGCCTTCGCCAAATCTTGGGATTAGGTAGCGGACCCCTGGCATTCTCCAGGATGCAACTGTACCGAGATGACGCTAGGATGATGATGATGATGACTAATAATAACTGCGTTATGAAATAAAGGCATATACAAATAATAAGACGTATATACAATTTAGCAATAAAGTCCTAGAATGTATGCATGTTTATGATACTGACTGTACTATAAGATCAGCATCACAGTTAATTGATTATTGGTAGGCCTTATCTCTTTACAATAAGGTTCAAAATGTTTCGTTAAATGTGAAGCTAATAGAGCTCCATATTATAAAAATATTGCGCCACTTAAAATATGAAACAATACACTACTATTTTACACTTAAGATCTAAATATAGATAAAAACTAGCATTAGACAGAAACTAGACAGCGACTTACGATATTGTTTCCTGTTATTCCACCATACAATCTAGTAAGCGGCCAAATGGCGACTTTAAAGCTGTTTAGAGACTGTAATACAGCCATTGCTAACAATGGCTTCCTGAAAAACCGGCCATTTTCACTTTCTAAATGTGTTTTTCTGGATAATGGCTTTTTGGCAGACGCTGTTTGGTTGAGTATAAAGCAGGGACCGATACCGGTATTTTTAAAAAACACTGAATTAGCCCAATATTTTGGATTATTTTTTGGTCTTTACGTAGGGCTGAATCATGTATTTAGGTAACAACGTCGTATTATTAGATTGTCCCATTAAAAACGAAATAATGAACCGGTGTCCGTAATAATACCGGTATTTTTCTATGGAGAAAATACCGGTATCCGATCCCTGGTATAAAGCGGTCTACACCAGCGGTGACACACACGGCATCAGAGAAATGTGAACGCAACCATATCACTACATAGTATAAAACAAAGTCGCTTTCTCTGTCCCTATGTCCCTATATCCCTATGTATGCTTAAATCTTTAAAACTACGCAACGGATTTTGATGCGGTTTTTTTTTAATAGATAGAGTGACTCAAGAGGAAGGTTTATATGTATAATACATGCATCAGCATTGCGCCCGTGCGAAGCCGGGGCGGGTCGCTTGTTAAATGTATAAAACCGACACCGTTCTGATGCATTATAGTACACGACAGACGAATATGAATGCGGCTTTAATAAGATGAGAGGAGGAGAGGGTTCCGTATACAGATGTGTACCGGTTCCAACCCTATTAATTCAGTAAAATCTCAACAGCATGGTGTAGAAATTTAACGCCATAGGTATAGCGCCATCTATCGGCGAATTTTGTTGCAAATTTGAGAGACTGAATAACTTAGTATGTATGGTGGTTGTTCAAGGATAATTCTTTGTCATGTGAACCGATTTCAAAAAAATCTTTATTTGAAAAAAGGTACTTTCAGCGTAATCTTGTAGGAATTTATAAAACAAAAATACGAGCAAAGGTGATTAAATTACAAAACTAGACTTTCAAATTTTGAACCACCTTGTAATCTGTCATTTTTCACAGAAAAAATAAAAAAAACAGGTTCTGTGCATGTCACCCTTCTTTACAACTGTTCCAAAGTGTTTAAGTAGTTATTGAGATATTTAGCTATGTGACAGGCAGACAGACAGACAGACAAAGTGAAACCATAAGGGCTCCTATTTTATCATTTTGGTACGGAATCCTAAAAATAGTCCAATTAAATTATGCAAAAAGAGAGCCCACAGCATAAGAATAGCGGGTATAAGACTACCTATATAAGTTGCTCAGTCTTATGAACATACAATTTGATGATCCAACGAAAGCGTCGTCATGCTTGAGAGCAAATACATATTACGTACTGCATCTGTATCCATGCAAGTGTCATGATTTATTGAAACTAGGGATGCGCCGAATATTCGGTGTTCGGCATATCCGGCATGTTTTTCAATGTTCGGTATTCGGCCGAATTATTCGGTTCAGTTGCCGAATATTTACCGAACAATTATGAGAGGGTTAATTTTGTTACAAGTTACAAATGAAATGAAAATGATTTATTCGTGACATAGAACCAGACAAGATAATACATATTGAACTATTAACTAATAAAAAATTGCCACGAAATGGTCGCGCCTCAGCATAATGCTGACTCACAAGCCAGCGCTGGTCCGGCGAGATCACAAGAGTGTATTATATAGTTACTGCTTCGTGCAATTAATACTTGAAAGTGATTTAACTTATTTTTTGACAATATTTCGTCTTGATAGTGAACAACCCAACAAGTCGGTCATACCCATATTCGGCCGGTCTCTAATTGAAACACAACATCCATATGGAAAATTCTAATTTCATAAGTCAAGAGTCATTCATTGAACAATATAAATTGCGTTTAAATTTTAAATACTAAATTTTATATACCTACTAATATCATTACAAATTTATGTACACAATTATAATATCTGCATTTTTTCTTACCTATACTATAAGTAAATATTTCAACACCAACTTAACAATCTGTATTGCATATATTTCATCTCCATTCTCCCACTTTCTCAAAAGGCCGTACCGTCATAAAATTTCCATCACGGCCGAAACTCGTGTCAAAGGTTAAAAATGTCCGCATAAACTATGGAAAACCAGAGAATAGTGTAAACAAAGAATATTAATGGCTGTTGTTTATGTCGGGCATTTTTCAGAATAGCACCCCTTGCGGTCGAGATGCGAATCAGGGGGTTATTACGGCGATCGATAAAAATATTTTATCATGTTTAAAGCGCGTTTGTTTTTTTTATGGATAACTGAATAAATATGGTGTACGTTAGAATTATTACCTTATTCAGAAGGTCTGCTCGGTTAGTTCATGGAAAAACTTACTAATTTCTGAAGCTACACGATTAATATTCATATAAATTACATGTATTCATAAAATAATAAGAATTTATATGTAGAAACTGTTTGTTGCTGTGCCTTTAATGAGTTTGCATGACCGTACTCGCTAGCGACTGCGTAAACGATTTAGTATACCGATTCTTAGTTCTATTACGTAACCGCCAGAGGCGCTGTACTTTTGCCTGTAAAAATTTTTACGCAGTCGCTAGCGAGTACGGTTTTTTTTTTATACAACACCGGTGGCAAACAAGCTTACGGTCCATCTGATGGTAAGCGGCCACCGCAGCCTATAGACGCCCGCAACTCCAAAGGAATCACGTACGCGATGTCGACCCTTTATGAAATTTGAGAATTTACTGTGTTGAGAAGGGACAAATTTAGGTTATGTAAACTCATGGTAAAGGCACTGCTCAATATTGCTATAATCCTTGTATACGGTCATGAAAACTTCTAAATTCGAATTCAGAAACGAAAAGGGTCCATAAATAGTGTAACTAAGGGTGCCTTTCCATCAGATCTATGCTATGCTATGGATGCATTGATATCCACTAATCATATTCATTGGGTCACATAGCGTAGCACAGATGGAAACGGAAAGCTATCATATCTTCGCAGCATAGCTTCAATCAAGTACATAAATATTAGATACCGTATTGTAATTGAGGGTATATACATGTTTCCTGCCAACAAACTTATACAGTTTGGCAGATGATAAAAAATATATATGTTTCTAAACTTAACGTGTAATAAATAAATTGAAATTTAAAATTAAAAAAAAAAGCATAGCTCTAGTGGAAAGGCAGCCTTATTCAATACTAGCCTTTGCCGCAACTTCGTCTGCGTATGCAACTCATGCATTGCGTTAGAATTTAAATCCTATTTCTTTATATCAGGCGACGGAATTTTGTATGAAAAGAGCGATGACAAAGTAGTTAAACTTTGTCATCGCTCTTTTCATACAAAATTCCGTCCGCTGAAGGAATGATTTCCGGGATAATAAGAATTCTATGTCGTTTCCCGGGACTCAAGCTATTTCCATACTTATCTAAATCGGTTCAGCGTTTTAAGCGTGAAGCGGAAACAGACGGACGGATAGACACACTTTCGCATTTATAATACAATACAATACAAATACTCTTTATTGCACAATCCCAATAAAAAACACAGTACAGTGCCTTCACCATGAGTTTGCATGACCGTACTCGCTAGCGACTGCGTAAACATTTGTATGGGCAAAAGTACAGCGTCTCTGGCGGTTACGCAATAGGACTAAGGCTCGGTTTTATAAAGATCCGTTAGACCTTATGTCGGTTTGTTATGCCAAAAAATGTACTGAGTTACTGAAATTTGATCTAATATATATTTGGTCTAACGGATCTTTATAAAACCCGGCCTAAACCCCGTAGCCGCTAGCGAGTACGGTCATGCAAACTCATGGTAAGGGCCACAGTACATAATAATAATGAGTAGAGGCAAACAACAGGCAACAGGCAGGGTTGTAATTAGTAATTAGTAATATTACAAAATGCAATCACAGACCACTGAGCACCAGGAAACTTCTCATTTCGGCGCTCGATCCGAAAATAATTTTAAATTGCAAGGAAATTGCGTACCAATGAAAAAGCAATTTCCTACCAGAATAAAACTGAAAGTAAACGCTTTCATAGTGGAACTCGTGTTTAATGTTCCCGAAAGCTATTAAAGAGCGATTACAGAACACTTATATGTCCAATGAATATTTTATAAAGCCTCCAGTGGCCTGATTTTACTTCTTTTTTATCCATTTGAAGCTTAGGAAAAAAATCTTATACATCAATTAATATTGCTTACTTTCATGTATTTAAAAATATATTATCATTATGAAACAGGTTTGCTCGGTTTAAAATAAGTCTGTATATCGTCATATGTATTTGGAAGTCTCTAACTATAGGTTTGGTGAATTTAGACATGCCATAATTATTATAAAGTTAGACGTTCTTTTAAATTTTTAACACTTTATGCTCCAAAAATAATATTTCGCAACAATGTTATCACTACATAGTATAAAACAAAGTCGCTTTCTCTGTCCCTATATCCCTATATCCCTATGTATGCTTAAATTTTTAAAACTACGCAACGGATTTTGATGTGTTTTTTTTTTTTAATAGATAGTGATTAAATAGGAAGGTTTATATGTATAATAACATCCATTAAATAGTGCACCCGTGCGAATACGGGGCGGGTCGCTAGTTAAATAAAAATGAAAATAGTTGTGTATGCTTTTAGCTATTACTTGCTAATTAGTTGTAGAAATTGCTGTAAATACTTAATTTATTATTTATTAAGAATCAGTGCTAAACTGAACTAAGGTGATGTAATATCCCGTCATCACCCAGTCCCTGGAATCCCAGGCCTCATTAGAAAAGAATGCTATTGTTTTTTTTTTGCCGGGAGACGACGGCTTAAAAAGAAAAACTATTCACAATACTTACCACGGTATGTTTGCCGAAGCGCGAGTGGACAACTTTGCGGCTACGTTACATGCAGTCGTTGCGGATAAAAATGCCTCCACTCTTAAGGGTCCTTATCAGCTAAAAAACGCTCATCCATTTACGCCATTTTCGGTTTGAATTGACACGTGTCTTAATATTTTCTCAATGTTACTATCTAGAACAGGACCATTGCGACCTTATGTCATGAACTTTAAATGTATTTTTTTGATTTTTCATTGAGAAATATCGTTTCAAACATCACTCCAAATCGACCATTTTCAAGCTAAAAACTTGTTTTTTCCGCTTAAATTATACTAAACACAGTATAGTCAAAAGATGTCTATGTTACTATCTAAAACTTTAATAAAATCATCATATCATTTGATCACTATATTGGTATTATCAATACTTTTGTCATAATTTGAAATCAAAACATTTTGAAACTTCTAGGCCTCTTAACCAGAATACGTAGCAGATCACACAGTCTCTAGTACTGTAGCCATAATGAGCGAGCTACATATATAATTACCAACATTTATAGGATTAACCAAATTACTAACTAGTGGATCATGTCGTCTGAATACATAAATGAAACTCAACCTATTCAAGTGGCAATTACCGTCTATCCGCACTGGTTGTAGTTATATTCTGGAGAAGGCTTGAAAATCAAAATCACTACATAGTATAAAACAAAGTCGCTTTCTCTGTCCCTATGTCCCTATACCCCTGTATACCTATGTATGCTTAAATCTTTAAAACTACGCAACGGATTTTGATGCGGTTTTTTTTAATAGATAGAGTGACTCAAGGGGAAGGTTTATATGTATAATACATGCATCAGCATTGCACCCGTGCGAAGCCGAGGCGGATCGCTAGTATACTTATAAAATTTCTTTCTTTCAAGCACACAAAATATGTTCTTCAAATCCCTGTCTAAAGCCATAAAATAATCACTACATAGTATAAAACAAAGTCGCTTTCTCTGTCCCTATATCCCTATGTATGCTTAAATATTTAAAACTACTCAACGGATTTTGATGCGGTTTTTAATAGATAGAGTGATTAAAGAGAAAGGTTTATATGTATAATAACATCCATTAAATAGTGCACCCGTGCGAAGCCGGGGCGGGTCACTAGTTGAAGCATAAAAACAAAAATGCGCTCTAGCGATAAGACCGCCTGTTGTTTGCCTCTTCTCATTGTGTTTTTTGTACTGTACTGTATCCTTTGATTGAGGTGTGCAATAAAGAGTATTTATATTGTATTGTAAAATGATTTTAAAAAGGTCTCCAAGATCGGAGCCCTGTGGAAGGGTTCCCATAAGGCTGGCAATGTTCCCCCTTTGGATGGCTATGCTGATCCGCTGGCCAAGGAACGAGCCAGCCCTACGGTCCCCTGACACCTCGGCCAGCCTTCAGGACAGTTGCCCAAAAAGTCGGTGGGCACCGAATATATAAATATTTTTATCATCATTATCATTTACAGTTTTCCTCAATGACTTTAATTATATTCTTCTCTTTATTTAACTTAATTCTCTACGCTAGGTTTATTCGATAATTGTATAAAAAGTAAAATAAATTTCGTTTTTTGGCCTGAGAAATTTCGAAATTTCGTTTTTTGGCCTGTGCAACAGATTTTGTATTAGTTGTGTGAATTATCAATTCTTAGCATACTGTGTTATTTTGAAGTTTCGTTTTTTGGTCTGAGCAACAGATTTTGTATTAGTCAGTAGTGAAAACTGTTTGGCTAATGTTATGTTTATTATGATTAACTTGATGTAATATTTTTGCCTGTTTGTTTCCCAAATAAATAAATAAATAAATATACATACAGATTATTAAAAAAAAAAACATTTTAAAAACCTAACCTGCCGGCAGCGAGGCCTAAGCTAACCGTGTTTATTACTTTTATTAGTAATACAATACTAATTCCTAGTCAGTAATAGGAAAGTCCTAGTCAGTCTCCTAGTTATCTACCTTACGAAACTTATTCAATACTACTTACAGATAAATGGTTTATACTCTGTTTTCTCATCTCCTTCGCAACACTTCACAACTGCTTGAATATTCAAGTTCATTAAAGTTATGAATTTGATATTTACGTTTCGTCTAACCACCGCCTAGTCTAACGACTAGCTAAAATAGTTGTAATACTAGACGAGCTAACCACTGAAATTTTGGCATAATTAAACCATAGTTCAACTAAGCCATCTTGATATTTGAAGGAGTAATGAAAAATATTGTGAACTAGAAAGTCGTATGAGGATTCTGGAAGTACCTAACTTTCATCTATCATAGATTTACTACATAGCTGGATGAGAAATGCCGCTCTTTAAAATTAAGTATCTCATTTCATGTTGTGTTAAGACACAACATGAAATGAGACACTAGGGTAGGTGTGCTTTATATAATTTTTTTTATATTGCCACTTAAGTAGGTGTGCTTTATATACATTTTTTTATATTGCCATTTAAGTCATGGTGTACTGACCTTCTTGTGACAATCGTTTTCAAAAGGCCACTGCTTAAGATTTATTATATGAATTCAGTTGTGCAAATCGAGTTAAGGTAATTAATTAGGTACTCAAACCCCGTAGAAATCACATTCGGTCCGCAGCAATCAATACATCCATCAAAGGCATACCGACGCAGCCCCACTCCAAAACTAAACAAATGAGTGACGCGAGCGTTGCTATTGGCAACAATGTATGGCTCATTTGTTAGGTATTTCATTACCTACGTCTGAAGCAGGCTCAGTTTGACAAGGGCCGGACCCGAAGCACGCCAATATAATTATACAACCAAAAACAACAAAATTAACCTTATTGATGAAACAATAAGAATTGAAGATGACGAAAGAGTAATGTAGTTGCGTGATTTTGAATGTTTTGATTTTAATAAGTTTGCACGTGCAAATTTACACCATAAAGATGTAGAGCATAAGACTGAAGTTGTTGTGAATCAAGGAATATCGTATGTTTAAAAGGTATCAGGTAGTGTTAACATTAATATGTGGGTTTGTTTAAATGAGACCTCAATTATTCAGGCGTTTAACGTGAAGCGGAGATTAATGGATGAAGAAGGGTATATTATGGAATTTAAACCAAATCATTGTTTATTCATAAGTTGGGAAGGCTATTCAATGCGTGTTGATACAATTAGCCTTAAATGGATGTAATTTGATGTCCATTAACTATCTGATAAGGTAACAATTCAAAAATTCATTTTGATCCATCAACAATATTTGGGTCATACACGGATTTACGTTTGCGTCTTTTCTGTGAACATACCAAAAGTTAAGGGCTACATAGCTTAATTTTGGATTGGACCAGTAACCCGCATAAACAGTGTCTCCGTTTCTATAAATCCCTGTAATAAAAACATAGCTAACATGCACATAAGCCGTTAACTATTGACCACATTAGGGACGACTTTTGTTTTTTCAACTAAGTATGACCTATTTGTTAGTTGTTAACAAACATTAATCACAATAATGTATTACTCTTAGAGTTACATTTAAGTTTTGGTAATTATGATAGTAAAATGAATTTTCAACAAAATATCTATTTGGTTTTAAATTTTAAGCTCATAAACACACAAAGGAGCAGACCAATATATATAATATTTTCTCGGCTTGGTATGCAGTATTCGTTCTCCTGCGACAATAATCCAATTGGCGACACCTTTTTATGAAATATCATCCTGTTATCACTCAGTCCCTTATTCAATACGACAAAGGCTGCGATCTTTCACAGATGGCGTATTTCCTTGTACCAAATCAGTATATAACGCCGAAGCTAATCAGCTGGAAACTATTCTCTATTCAGAAGCTTGAAAATTTGCACAAAAAACGGTCCACGGTGTCTCTCGTGCCCACCCGCCAAATTTAAAGAGACCTCTGGAAATCTTAGCCTAATCCCTGGACGGGGAACATCTGAGCAGACGTCAGGGGGGGTGGAAAGGTCTAGTATATCTGGCACGTGGGGACGAGAACGATGTGCCCACTCATCCGTTGTTTCCACGTGATTTGACGTGTCATTGCCATGACTCCGTATGACAGATAAAGTTAAATATCAGGCCAACGAAATCCAAAGGCCTCGCAGGCGAATATCTCCAAACGTTCGTGACAACGCAATAATCGTAATGGCTTACTTGTAATGCGATGGCAGTCGTAAATTTTGGGCTTATTTATGTCTTTATTTTGACAGAGAGGTCAAAGATCGAGTATCGTGGCCCGTGGTAGGGTTTATGATTATCTGTGCTAGTCATATTTTATGTAATTAGGTCACATTTACTTAGTAAGCATACCAAAGCATGTAAATATTTCATATTTTCGACTGATTAAAATGGTAGCTAAATTGTATCAATAAGGATTTTTAAGTAACCAGTTACTTCCCAGCGAGGGGTCTCTGGAACAAAAGTTAATCTTCTAGCTTCAAAATGTTTTCCTCAAATCTACCGTTGATAGGTTCTTTCAAGATTACCATTTTGTGAGCAGAGAAGGAATATCGCGTGTTATTGACATTTAAGATTGGATGCCGGAACCGACACAGACTTGTCGATTTTGCAGGCTTTTGACTTAAAGCTAATTTGAAAACAGTATATTAATTTTACCTTGGAATTACACAAACACTGCCCTAATTTTATACATTTTTTTACTGGAAATTAAACCAGAAGGAGGAACTGAAAAAATATATTATTAATTCTTAAACTGTTTGCATAAGATGTTATTATGCCATGGTGATGGTAATCAACATTTCCGTATATTAAAAAAAGTTATCAAATAAATAATATTATATCAAATTCGAAAATGAAATTGCAGAAAACTTTGTCAATGCCCCAACTTGCAAAAATACAACGCGTCACCACATTATCCTAATCGAAACCTCACCACATATTTAGTTGATGGGATAAAGAGTATAAATCTGTCATTTTCAGACTGCTGAATCACGTTAATAAATTTAAGGAAACTGCACACCCTCTTTGACGCATCGGCGCAACGAGGGGATCTGGCTGATAAGGGCCCCCGTCCTTTAGAACCATGTGACGATCGATTATATATCATATTTAGACAAATTTTAGACACGTTGAGCTCTTATTTGGATGATCAGCTGTTATATTTAAGATGACGAAAAGCACTTGAAGCGGGATTTTAAAATACCTTTTGCTGCCTAAATATGAAAGGATAAGATAACAAAGAGACGTAATTAAACTGACCAAGAGCGGCACGTGCACTGTATTGCAAACACATTTAAACAATAAACACCAGTGCCTTTACCATGAGTTTACATGACCGTACTCGCTAGCGATTGCGTGAAAATTTGTATGGGCAAAAGTACAGCGCCTCTGGCGGTTACGCAATAGAACTAAGAATCGGCATATTAAATTGTTTACGCAGTCGCTAGCGAGTACGGTCATGCAAACTCATGGTAAAGGCACTGTGCAGTTTTCTTATAAGCCCATTTTAAGATAACAGAACAGATAAACAATAGACGGTGGCAATAGTTTCAAGTACTTGTCGTCATGTTAAACAAAATAAACTATACTTCATGTTAAGCCATAAAGAGCATTCGTATTTTATTGTAACGTCATTTTTTTTTCTAGGCAAAAATGGTACATGTGTTCTAAACACTCTTAGCCTGTCGCCTCCCGGTAAAAAAACATTTTGTTATGTGCCCGACGATCTCCGGGCTTAGGAGATGACGGTCTATTTAGATACGTAAACACATTAATATGTATTTAATTTGAATATAATCACGGCCAAAATAATCAATGTCTTCAACAATCTTCATCCTCATACTTTTAATACTTATTCTCAATATTGTCATCTTTATCAATGATGACAATTGGTGTTTCTTCATAATTATGCACTGATTAAAATTCAATTAAGAAACAAAAAATTAATATCAATTACATAACAACATTACAGAAACATGAAATGTATTTGTTATTTACCTGTAAAATAAGTAATAAGATTAAAATATTTGATGAAAGGATGAAAGAAAATCTGTAAACATGTGTGATACTGATCTATGAAACATGTTACCTACTCAAATCAGATCGCTATTGTGTGTATGTGTGTCAGATTTACTGTCAAGATACGTTTTAGGAAAAAATAGAAACGAACAGATTAGATTATAATCTCCAAATGGGCCGATGTTAAAGCCGTTTACAAGTGGTTTCGGAAATAGGCTGTCTGTAGATTTACGTTTCAAAATTTACAAAGTTATGATAATTTCAACGAGAATCCACCAAATTAGCATATCCTCGATCCTGTTTTTGGGCCACGAATACAAAAATACAAAAACTACATTTTTCGACACTGTGATTTTTACCATAACTTGGGACACAAAAGACAACACATATTAAAATACTCTGGGCTTATAAAATGTTTATTAGATGCCTTAATATCACCAATTTATCTCAGGTATATCAGAATTATCAAGTTTGAGTAAGGCTGGATTTGACCAACCAGGAATAAAACACATTAACCAACACATCGAGGAAGTAGACAATGAAAGTGACAAAAAATAGTAATAATAATGCAGAACAAGTGCCTAGATCAGGATGTGAACCTGAAATGGCCTCTCAACTCAGAAATGTAGTTGGCATGGCGTCAGATGATACAAAAACGTTATTAATATGAAGTATAATTATATATACACATATATGTATATATTTGTTACAACAATAAAAATACCTATATTATACATATAAATTATTTTATTTAGCGGTTAACTAAATTGAAAGTATTAACTAATATTTTTGAAGAATTAGTGTTTTGGACATCATACCATTAGGCAGCAATACTAGTTGAGCCATTAAGTGTTTTTTTTTTTCAATTTGGACTTGAACGTCTTGAACCCACTAAGAGTGATGCTCTCCTTGACAGGTGGTGGAAGGTTATTCCAGCATTTTCTGGCAGCATAACGAAAACTGCCACAATGCACCGGTATCGTGCCTTGGGCAAATCAGTCGTGGAATACGCCTAGCTCGCCAGCGGGAGAACATCAACTTACTATGTAAATACGCGGGTTTCTTACTGTGGATGATACCAAATATTACAGGTCAAAAATAAAGATAAAATGTCAAAAAGGGCAACACTACTATCAAGGTTGTATGGTCTAATCCCAGAACAATTACGATTCGATTTAACATTTAAGTATAGAATTTGACAGTTCCGTTTAAAACTTCGTCAATATTGGAAGCCATTACAAATTTATCATTATAATTAATGTTGATGTCTAAACATAAATTAACAACACTCTTCGGAAAATTCATAAACTTAACATTCCGAGCCGATTTCTCAAAATCCTTAGTCACTGTCATGAGGTTAGAAGCCACAGTGGTGTCCATTTTATTCAAATTTGTGCCATCTATGATGATAATGCTGTTCTTCAAATTTTGGGTTGCTCGTAGGATTGTGCGCCGGACATGTTCAGCCGCGCAATACGACAGTCTATCAGGCAAAATTATTATCAGATATTCTCCCTTTTCACACATTGTTGTACGTACTTCAATAGATGGTCGTGATACTGTATACAATAATATAGCAGCATTGATAACTATGCCTACTACAATTCCATATTCCAATCCAATAGATAAAGAACACGCCATAGTAATGAGTAATAACAGGAATTCAACTTTGTTATTCCTCCACAGTCTTCCGAATATGCTGACGTCTATCATAGAAAACATTGCTGTTATAATTAAACCAGCTAGTGATGTTTTAGGTATGAAATAAAATGTGGATGTCAATAAACTCAAAGCTAACAGTATTAGAAAACCAGTAAATACGCCACCTGCAGGAGTTTGTACCCCTGAAGCATTATTCAAGGCGGTTCGTGTAAATGAGCCAGTTATAGGCATGCTTTTACAGAATGAACCAATAATATTGCACATTCCTAATGCCATCATTTCTTGAGTGGCATCTACGGGTTTTCCTTCAGCAAAAGCTTTTGCAATGGCTACAGATTCCAATATAACTACTAAAGGTAACACTATAGATTGAGGTCCCAGGACTGCCATCATATCACCAAATGAATAAGTTTCATTTCCAACGGTTGTACTAAATGGCGGAGTTTCAAATTTAGGTAGCCCGCTTCCAATGTCACCAATAAGAATAATTGGTTCAGTATTGGTCACCACTTTTAGTATATAAGCTATAATCATACCCAATATTACAACCACGGCATTTCTGGCGAGTGAAATAAACCATCGAAATTGTTTAGCTAAGCCATCTGTTCGACTGCATCCTTGGCCCATGTTCTTCAAAAACAAAAGTATACCAATTGTTAAAAATCCGAGAATTGGATCCCACAATGTCATAGTTTTTACGTTGAGCGCAAAATTGTACGCAGATTCTGCAAAATAATTTCCAGATTTTCCGGAAAGTCCGAATAGTGCCTTTAACTGAGCGCAAGCTATTTGTAAAGCAGCGGCTGTTGTGAATCCGTTAATCACGGGTAAAGATATAAATTCAACTAAAAATCCAAGATGTAATATACCCATAGCAAGTTCCACCAGACCGGATAGAAAGGCGGCCAAAACTGCGAAGTCTGCCGAGTAACTTGCGACGTATTTGGAAACCATTGCAGACACAATAGCTGTAGGACCGACGGTGACATCCTTGCTGCTTCCGAAGAATAAATATACGAATCCTCCCATTAAACCGGCGTATAGACCATATTCAGGAGACAGACCAGCTACAACAGCATATGCAATACCTTGAGGAATAGCCGTCAGTCCAACAGTGATTCCTGCGATTATATCTTGTATGAGCTTGTTGCAATTGTACTCTGGCAGCCATTCTGTTATGGGTAGCCTCTTCTTTACTGTCTTCATACTGCATAGCTCCTTTGAACGCTTCTTTGTTCTTCGACGTACTTGATTTCCATTTTCACTTGTTACAGGTAAAACTGACATTATATTTTCCATGGGCTACACGTGAGCTCAAGAGCTACTGACGGAATGGGAAATCTATCGATAACTTATCACTGTTGTTGAGATTTGGTTATGATCTTGATTGATAATATATTATATGATATTGACATAAGTGACGAACTTGTATGCGACAAAGATCTTAACTACGTAAACGATGCAGACGGCACCTTAGGATATTTGCTGGAGTTGCGCATGCGAAAAGATGTGTTTCCATACGTTTGACACCTAGATGCGTGCATGCGTACTATTGGAAGATACACGGTAGCGTCAAGAACAGACTTTTTTCCATAATTATTATTATTATTTCATAATCGTCAGTTACCAGAAAACAACTTCAAACCTGAAAAAATGAAATATGAACTTACGTGTTTTTCAATAATTAAGGTATACCGTCTCAAAATATTTTAAAGATATTGTTCATTAAAAGAATTTAAAAGAGCATAAGTCGTTGCATATGCATGGTGTTGCATCTACATGAATGTTACGAGACTAAAGGAAATCATTGGAATTTTCAATGACGAGTCCAAAGAAGCCGACATAGAAAGAATCAACATATATTATTCATCTGGTGCCAAAAACAAAACGGTACTCATTGTTTTTTTTATAGTAAGTATTGTTTAATGGTAACGTAGAAGAGAAATTCAACTATTTTAATTTCATTTCATTTCAGAAATAAATTAAACAAAGGGAAAAAATATCTTCTGTATTTTATACATTAATTCCGCAATGTAATCGTATTACAAAACAAGTTTTTTTTTCAAACTGCATGGTTTGAATCAAAGTCAATCATTTGAGGTTTACTACTATCTTGAAATTATACGCTAATAATAATTTAGAAAGTTTACGGAAAGGTAAAAACATGATATTATTTATGGGGTCCAATGAAAGAGCATGTGATGGCTTAAGAATATCTACTTTACAACTACAAGAACATTAATAAACTTCTATAAATAAACAGACATAGGTACCAACACTTACAAATAAAACTCAAACTATTATACAAGAGTATTAACAATAAATACTCAGAAAAGATTCAGGTATCCTTCACATTCCCATTTCTTTCGATGATCCTTAAAATACATAAACTTGTAAACTATACTCTTATACGTATAAGGTAAAAGTCCCAGCGCGCGAAACCTTAGTGCCCAATAGATTACAATTGACACTAAACACCTCTTACATCATGACATAAGATTTTACTCATAATACTTTAAGTTACCTACACCGAAATAAACTACGCTTATAATTTTAGAAAAACATGTAGTGAATCCATACGCGAGACAATTAAAAAGTTATTCTCAAATTGAGGATTAATTTCAAGACACAATTTTTGTAACCTAGTCACATATTTGTATTATCGACAGATAGTCATCTATACGGGCAAACAATAGACAACCGTGTAGATGACTATCTGTCGACACGTAAAAGGACTGACTGAAGGACCGATCACTGATGTCACTAGTCCCTTTGGTACAATTGCCTATCAGTGAACACACGCATTCAAATGACACGTTATACATTTTGTTGTCAAGATAAGTTAGAGCGTTTAGTGATTTTTGATAAGAGGTACTTGGTACCAGCATTACATGTAGACTACATGCGAAACGACCGCCAGCTGCTTGAGACGATGGCGCAAGTTACTGACTGACAGCTACTTACGTCAAATAGACAAATTATTTCCATAAAAATGTATTTCGTCGTCTCCCGGCGAAAAAAAAACAATAGCGCTCTTTCGTTATGATCCCTGGGATGCCAGGGACCGGTAGATGACGCGGAAACTAGGGGCTGCTACCTTAGCACAACTCGATGCTAATTCGTGTCACGCGCGATTCTGCGACTTCTGTCTCACTCGAACTGTGGAAAATAGTCAGTTCGCAGCGTCAGTTATGTAAATCTAGCATGGCTCTCCGCTGAAATATTCAAATGGCAGATCTACAGTATGATAACTAAACTATCGCTTTTATTTTGTGTCTGCCATTCTGATTCCGAATATCAGAATGGGATACCCCATGGATGTCAGATTTTTATTTTAGTTGTATTTAACAGTTTAATCGTGGATGGCGACGTCCATGTGTTGGTGCGGAGGTGGTACGATATTACAAAACTGTCAGCTGTCAGTGAACTCTCTTGCGATCCTACATTATACTACTACCGTAGAAAGAAGATTTTTTATAAGCTAACTAAATTGAGATGTATCAGAAGACTGACATCTATTGGCACGATTATGACATCTCATCGTTAGTCGTGCTGTCATTGGCGCGAAATTTAAATTAATTCATCGACGACGTTTTGGTGACACACGCCGGCGACAAATAATAGAAGCCTTACACGGGACAGGCGATAACACATTGTATCTCGTTTCCATGTATGTTATTGTCTATGCTTATATCTCTTTCGCACATGTTTGTATGTGTGTATTGCCGGTTCCAGTTTTATCCTTACTTCATGACTACTACCGAGCAACTCTAATACTGTCAGTATCCCGTGAGGAAATCTCTGCGACATGAGTAAGCTATATTTTGACGACCGGTTTAGCCTAGTGGGTAGTGCACCTGCCTGTGAAGCTGACGGTTCTGGGTTCGAATCCCGGTCAGGGCAAATATTTGTGTGATGAGCATGAATATTTGTTTCTGAGCCTTGGATGTTTTCTATATATTTAAGAATTTATATCTATTAAATAAATCGTCGTCTAGTACCCATAACACAAGCCTTCTTGAGCTTACTGTGGGGCTAGTTCGATTTGTGTAAGATTGTCCTCTAATATTTATTTATTTTATTTATTTATTTATTTATTTTTATATAATGCTACATAATCGATCCCGCCCCGCCACGTCAGGAAGTGACCTAACTATTACGCATATTAGGACATTCCTACTGTCAGTTATTGAATGTCCTAGCGCTCTTTGAAAAGGTCGGAACAAAAGTCACTCTGCTGTTGCTGTAGAAGCCATCGTGAAATTGAAACGTGTCCAAATTACATTACTGAGGGATTGGTACTTTTTGATAGCTGTGTAAGATGCTGGCTGCTTAAGGATCGTTCGGATGTAGTTTCAATTGTTTTGGAATGGCGAATGACTTGAAGTATTATTCAGTATAAAAGTCGACCTGAAAGAAGTAATACGTACTATGTTAATAAAGAATAGTTACATACGAAGATTTTATTATTTTCGACGTAGACATTAGCAATAAGTACTCAATGTTTTTATATTAGAAAAATCGTGCGTTACCCGCCGTACGAATTTAAATAAAACCATTTTGAAACGGGAAAATCGGCGGCGTGCTGTTACACGTGATAAACTACTGAAAGATGTGAAATTAGTACAATATTATCCTCAGATATCCCAAGGAAGCGAAGAAATGTGTGAGAAAATTCCCGTTGAAATTCTAATTTTTTAATATTATGTATATTCAAGAAAGAAGAGTAGGTAATTGCCATATTTTAATCTTGAGTCGTTAATGGTTTTTTTTTTAGTTATGGGCACCTGAATTTATTGTTTACGATCAAACAGGAAAATGTAGTGTTACATTAGTTCAAGATAAGTTAACATCGTATAATCTCAACGTTGAAAAGACCCTTCTATAGATTCTAACCCCTTTCTAAAACCCACATTTTAATTCTACTTGCATGTCGCCATACGTCCTGATGCTATCGACATTTCAGCCGACCAACGATACGTAGGTTCGACTCCCGGGCTGGCCAGATAAGGGTGTGATGGAGGTGCGCGTGGCGACGCATATGTTTCTAGTATTAGGAAACACAAAGTTATACGTGCCGACAAACCTTTGGAATATAAACCTTAAGTGGTTGACCTATGCTGGTTGAAAGCTCGCTTTTGTTTTTGGTTTCAGTTGGTACAAAGTTACGTCTGCGGTTTTGTAGTTGCAAAATAATTCGTAATGCTATTGTAATAGGATTGTAAACAGAATGTGTGGCCGCATTAGGGATGGTTACGATACTTTTTGTTAGGTTTATGCTAAATTAGCAAATTAGCTTTTTGCTTCAGCTAACTAATTGAAAAATCTTTAGCGTCTCGTGGGGGGTAGGTATTTGCATTAAAAATCAGTTTGGCCAGCTAGGAGTCAGATATAGTACAGGAGGGTGAGTTGGTAACTCTGAGTGGCTAGTTTCAGAAAGTTAGTAACTACTTGAGTAAAATTTGAAGAGGTAAGCACAGGGGGATAAGTTATATGGCTCCCTATTTTTTTTTGAACCTGACTGTGGCTTTATAGGCCGGGCCCAATAAAGCGATAGGAGTGCGCGGTTGGAGAGTAGCCTGGGGAGAATCCAGGGAAAACCTCCGGCACGACCACGCGTGTGGTTTGGAATACTGAAATACTCTAAGAGTTTGCGCTCCAGTGAGATTGGTTGAGTGGTTTCAACCGTATCTGAGGTGTGAGTCGAATCGAGCTACTGGGAGTTTTGTCGCTGGTTCACTAAACCTAGCCTAGCTGAGAAGAGTCCAGCAAGAAATTCAGCTAGGCCCGACCTGGGTCGGACTCTACCCGGTATGCGGCGGTACCGGGACGAATAGGGACTATATGTGTCACTGTTGTCGGGATCGTGCGGTGGGCGTCCCCGCCGGCGGGAATGCCTAAGTGTACGCGTCGTGTCAGAGTTGGACGCCGTAAGTGCGGCGTTCCATCTTTCGATAGACGCTGTGATTACGTCGTCCGGGTCCGTAAGTGTGTGCCTAGGACGCCGGACCGTGCGGCCCCTAATCAGTGATCGCCGAGTAACGACAGAGGGGGGAGGGATGGGAACGTAGTCGACAGCCTTCCTAACTAACGGATTACTATGATGGGGAGCGTTGTCAAAATAAGGTCTGGCAGTCTGCTTAAAAAAACCATACATAGTGCTAATCCCCATGTCGTGGTGCAGACTGAGGTTCGACTGGTACCACGGAGCACCAGTCGCCCTACGGAGAAAACGATTCTGAATGACCTGAAGCGGCTTGAGCGATGTCATAGGCACGTGAGCAAAAGCTACGCTTGCATAAGACATGATTGGAGGAACACAAGTTTTGTAGAGTGTCAGCTTATTTCTAAGTGACATTTTACTAAACTTGTTAATCATCGGCCCAAGCCTTCCTAGCACGAACAACGCACGGTTGCGTACCCTACTGATGTGGCTACGGAAAGTCAGTTTTCTGTCGAGGGTCACTCTAAGATATTTGACTTCCTTGGACTCCCTATTTTTGTTAAGTTGGTATTTCATAGCTACAATTAAAAAAAAGATGTAGACACTATCAGCAATCATAATATATACTTTACTGTGTGTACAAAGTGAAAAAAATTGATAAAAAACATTAATGCAACAACAGCAATATTACTGATAGCATTAATGCTATCAGAAGAAGCCATTTTCGCGTGATACCTGAAATGAAGTGAATGAAATGAAATGAATGAAATGAAATGAAATGAAATGAATGAAATGAAATGAAATCATTTATTCTTCAATTTAGGCATGTTACATGCACTTATGAATGTCAAAAAACTACCACCGGTTCATAAAATAAACCTCTGCCTCGAGAAGAACCGGCGTAAGAAACTCGGCCTAGCTAAAAAAGCGGAAACCTAGAGTAACAAACATCCAAACATCTAAATTTACGCATTTATAATGTTATAAAATGGTAGGATATAACTTCATTAACAATTAATACCTACACCAAGTATATCTTAATATCATTTTAGGGCACTTAAAAACTAAAACGTCATTAATTATTTCCACGTCATTAACTCTAAATACAGTTTTAAATAAGTATTTCATTTTTTTTAACACGATTAATGCCATTCAGTAAGTCAGTAATTGCTGGGGGAGCCATGATCAATCATCAGAGTTGATTAAAATGACTTTCTTTAGTGGGGAAGTATTTAAAGTGAGAATTATTTAGAAAATAAAATATCTTATGACTGTATACCGCCGGTTGACAACAAAAAATCACTGGCAAATCTGCCATTACTCTCAGAAACTTCGTATCTGAGTACTAGTGCGATGCTGAAATAAGAGCTTTACTTTTAGGTACTAGTCACTTAGCGAAGAGAGGAAGACCTTATACGCGTTGGTCTGACGACATGAAAAAGATTGCATGATCAAACTGGATACATGAAGCACAAGACAGAACTAACTGGCTTACTCTGGAGGAGGCCTTCACCCGAGAAGGGGTTCTTGCGTCATAAAAAAATCGATGTAATTAGGTATTTAAGAATAACACGCGCACACTCACACGCGCACACTCTGTCTGGTTCCGGCAGAATACCAGCGCTGTGACAGCAATGCCACAGCACATGCTGAGTCGGCACCTTTTCGCGGCTATGTCATGACAATAGTATAAGGAATTAGTATAGTTTTGTGTCCATTAGTACTGTTTTTATTTTATAAGTGTGATTATTGTAAGAGTAGTTTTAAATTGTCAAGTCATATCCGTCAATAAAGTTTGTATCTATCTATCTATCTATCTAGATATGTAAACAAACTAGACATTTAATAATATTATTGACATTTAAAGCTAATATTGTTGACATTGTACTGACTATTAAATTTAAAAATAACATAATGTATACAAACTAGACATTTAACAATAATATTGACATTTAAACCTAATATTGTTGACATTACACTGAATATTTTTAAGAATAACATATATACAAATTAGAAATTTAATAATAATATTGATCTTTAAACCTAATGTTGTTGACATTGCATTGACTAGCAAGAAATAAAAGGCTTTTTTTACTAGTCACTTAGCGAGTTATGGTTACTGACAACCGACTAAATATATAAATTACAAAAAAAACATACAGTCGAATTGAGAACTTCCTCATATTTAGGGTTCCGTCCGTCGTTTGTCATATGGGTTTATAAAGCACGGTTGGAGTTTACAATCTTCAAATTTTTAGGTCCGACGCTAGCTGACGCGGTTTGCACGAAGCGGCGGAGTAATCATGTAACTTTTGTACTACCGTTAGGTAAATTTTAAGGCGCGTAATAGAGTGAATTACCACATTTTGGTCGCGTTCAAAGGCCTAAAACTCAAAACTGGCCCGAAATATAGATCTCGAAAAAATATACTTAAGGCGCGTGATAGAGTGAAATACCACATTTTGGTCGCGTTCAAAGGCCTAAAACTCAAAACTGGCCCGAAATATAGATCTCGAAAAAATATACTTAAGGCGCGTGATAGAGTGAAATACCACATTTTGGTCGCGTTCAAAGGCCTAAAACTCAAAACTGGCCCGAAATATAGATCTCGAAAAAATATACTTAAAGAATTGATATGTCCTCTTCAATCTGAGCTGCGGAAATTGCAACACGCCTAGATTGTCCTAACAAAAAAAAATTATCAAATAAGGCATTTTTCAACCTTTTAAATCGCTACTGCTCACTATCTAGAGATGTTTTTTACACGGGATACGTTTTTTACTACGCCACGCCCCTACGCGCAAGGTCGTTCGCGGTTATACGCGCCTTAATGTCAAATTTTAATTGTCAGCGCATGCATTTATACTTCAAAATTGACAGTAAAATCTATCTACCGTTAGTACATAACGTTACTGCCCGCCGCGGGCGCAGTTTAGTATGACCCGCTCTGTGCACCCGCGTCAGTCAGCGTCGGCCCTGATAATGTTTATTATTACATATATTTTACCAACAAATACTAAAGTACGAATAAATCATATGTCCCATTAAAACCAACTTAATTATGCGGTTGGTACGGAAACCCAAATGTGCGAAGTCCGACATGCACTTGGCAGGTTTTTCAGGACAGTTAATAATATATAAATATTAGGAGATTATTTAACACTACGCTGGCAAACAAGCGTTAACTTTATACATGTAAAGTATGCATATCTTAATTATCATTTAGGTACACAAATGAAGAATTAATTTTGGATTATGTGCTAGCTCAAGTTAATTTATTATTTAGTGTGTAAAAATATAGAATGTAAATATACATGCATAGGTACAATAAAATAAAATTAAATGTTGGAGACCCCAACAAGAAAAGTGATTTCTTCGGTACATACTCGGAATCCCACACGAATACATAGAGTAAATAGAGTAAATTTATTGATTCTAACACAAATGATACGACAGGTTACAGGGGATTTCTGGTGCAGTCCAAACTAGGCGAGCCTGTATCTTGGAATGCACCATTTGTAGCAGTTACGAGCATAAAACATGAAAATTAATAAACTAAGTAAAAGTGTTTGTGTGTAATATGTGTGAAGATGTGTGAGTGTGTATGTGAGTAGGGGTGTGGTGTGTGCGTATGTGACGCGAATGAGTACATGTGTAGAGGTTAGTTCGTTGTGGCATATAAAATAATTTATAAATGAACCGTTGCTGAACAGCAGATGGTTCATGACCTCCTGGATTTTATGAGGTATTTTATAAGTAGGTACGAAAACGGTTTTGTCATTATTTAGATAAATGAAGAAAATATACTTGTAACAATGCCATTACTTCCTATAAATAAATCATATATGATTATCGGTGAATACAAATACGAATCTATTGTAACCCTTCCCTGCTAGGGGTTCCAAAGACCCCAAAACTTCGCTGATATATAGCAGAATTAATACCCACTTAGAATTAAGCCTACAGAATCCATTGTCGCAAAATGTTCCGAGTTCCAAGACAATTGAGTGACAAATATTAAGAGATTTAAGTTTCGAGTTGTGGACTAAATTTCATTATTGTTGGAAATCAAGCCTAAATAGATTTGGAACAATAAGTTTTGTGTTTAGTTTACGGGAGCGGAATGGATTGTTTGTAGTTCTGTTGTCTGGTTTGTGAAAAGTTTCTTACCTAAGTTTGATTGTAATTTTATGCCTTTGTGTTGTTTGGCTTACCTGTAAAGAAAAAAAGGATTAATATGGTTTAGTATAAATAAATAATAGAACAATGTCAACAATGTTACTTCAGATTTGAATAAATAGAGCACTGGGAACTTAAATGACTGATATGTTAAATATAAACAAACTGAAACTAGAATTTCCTTTTTAGCTAAATTCACACAAGTTATTTACACGCTCACTATTGGTCCTCACAAAGCCATATTCAGTTCATAGCCTGACTGCTGAGAACATGGTATTTATACGCAGTATTATTAACGTATTATTATGTACTTTGAATGCAATAAACAAAAAAAACTAACATTTGCTCGCGACTTCGTACGTGTGGAACTCGTTTATTCATATTCATATTCAATTTATTCATAAAACCAATTTACATGTCAACAAGTATTTAAATGAAATATTAAAATAATAATTATACATTACGAATGAGGTCAGAGTTCAATCCAAATTAATACAATTCCATTAAAACATTAGATAATAGTTAATTAAATACAATAAATAATAATTACATAACACATTAAATACATTATATTGAACCTAATTAGCATTACATTCATATCAAATTTACACAGTAAAATTACATTCATTGTATCGCAAAAATTCGTTGAAGGTGTAGAACGAATGCCTGATAAGCCACATTTTAAACGGCGTTTAAAGCGTTTATCTCGTACTTCCATACAAACTTGCTCCCTTCGGTTCATAAAAACTATCTTAAGTCTATCTTAAGGTCTCAAACTATCTCCATACCAAATATCATCTGAATCTGTTCAGCGATCTAATCGTGAAGGGGTAATAGACAGAGTTACTTTCGCATTTATAATACTAGATTTTACCTTCGACTTCGTCTGCATAGAACTCGCTCATCGCGACAGAATTTTATTGCTATTTTTTTATTTCCTGCGCTTAACTAGTCAGCGCTCTTCCATACAAACTTCCACCATATTAAGGAATGATTACAGGGATAAAAAGTAGCCTATGTCCTTCCCGAGACTCAAACTATCTTGTATGTATGTATGTAAAATTCTTTATTGTACATGAGTAAAACATAACATAAATTACAAGAACAGTTGACAGATATGTACAAAGGCGAGCTTATCCCTGTAAGGGATTTCTATCTTCTATCTTCATACCAAATTTCATCTAAATTGGTTCAGCGGTTTAAGCGTGAAGAGGTGACAGACAGATAGACACACTTTTGCATCTATAATATGAGTATGGGTAGTCAGGTCCATACTGAGATCCAGCACCTCGGTATACCATGGCACTAAGCTGAGTGGGTTTCGCATTTTCGTTAAGATGCCTTATAAGTTTAAATTTTTTTTGATTTCAAATTATGACAAACGTATTGATAATACCAATAAAGTGATTAATTGTGATGTTGTTTAAAGTGATTGGTCCCTGGGATCCCCGGGATCATAACAAAAGAATGCTATTGTCTATTTTTTCGCCGGAAGACGACGGCTTTTAAAGGTGTAGATAGTGACATAGCTATTTTTTGATTTTATTGCGAGTAGTAGAATTTAAGCGAAAAAACAAGTTTTTATTGTGAAAGTGGTTGCATTGGAGTGATTTTTGAAACGATATTTCTTAAGAAAAAATTATATTTAAAATTTATGCCGTTAGGTTGCAATAGTCCTGTTTTAGCTAGTAACATTGATAAAATGTTAAGATACGTGTAAATACGAACAGGAAATGGCCTAAATAGATAAGCGTTTTTTAACTCATACGAGCTCTTAAACATATGACATTGAATGAAGGTACCTATTTATTTTCTTCTAACGAGAAAACATTACGTATTTCATGTCTAATATCTATAGCTAGCAGTGGCGGCGCATCAAAAATACTTTTAGGGAAGCCGGAAATAATTTGCCTTTCTTATTCTTCATGAGCCGTAGTAAAAGAAATGGGCTGGCTGAAAATTAGGCAAGCCGGTGGGAATCGAGTTGTATGGACGCTCCGCCACTGATAGCTAGTATCGATACTGATTGAACGGTAAAAGGCGTCTAATTTCCTCAGATATTTATAATAATTTTATCGGTTCGATAAATGAAACAACAATGTCTAATATAACAAAACAAACCCCAAACAAGAACATACCTCATCTTCGACTCATCGAGCCGTCTGCGGCAGGCGATTAGTACGCCGGCCGAATTAATACCGTGCGAGGCGAGTAATCATAACCTACTAAATACTCGACTCTTGCGAACCAGTATAATTAATACACAATATAACCTTAGGTTTATATTAACATACACCTCAGATCTTACATTATCGAAAAAGGATGAACTACGACAATAAACAAAAAAAAAACAAAATGGCAGCTACTATTCAATTCTGACCACGGAAACGTTTTAAGAGACCTCACGGACCCTCAACAACCCTCCCCCTTCCCCCCCCCCCCCCTTTACCCCCTCCCCCTTTTTAATTTTAATTTTTATTTTATAATGCTATCTATGGACTTGTTTTGGAATAAAATTATTCTCATTTCATTTCATTTTCATTTCAACAGCTCTGACATCCGGTTACTATGTTCTGTAGGTATGTGATGCTGTGCTCCTGATGAGAGTAAGGTCGCTAGAGCTCTGGCAGTAAAAGAGAAGGGCCTACATTTATCTATCGACATAGCGAATCCGTAAAAACGATAAAGAGACCGTCCACAACGTTCACGTTACGTCTATAGAATTGCAGGCGTCCGTAGACTAAAGTCCCGCATACCATGAACAAAATACTTGTTACGAATGTTGAGGTCATGTTGTACTAGTGATAGTTACGCACCGAAACTAAGACTTGGGAATTGCGATAGCCTTTTAACGGAACGCGGTGGCTCGGAACCCTTGGCAGTGGGAGGGTTAGCGTTAACGCCTCGATTGCTTTGTATAGGTAATAAATGTTTTATTAGTAAGCTCATGATAAGGCGGAGGTGATTCGCGTTGTATTAAGCTTGGCCAGCTTTAAGTCCACAGAATCCGCGGAATGTTAGTCTAGACCACTGGCAGAAACCTAGACGTTGGCAGTACGCCATTTTAGGTACTCTTAAAATGTACCTATAAAGTTCAACTTTATTTTTTATACAAAAACGGTGGCACACAAGTTTAAGACCTGCCTGATGTTATGCAGACACCGCAGCCTATGGACGGTTGTGACTTCAGGAAAATCAAACACATATAACAAACGCAATATCACAAACGCGATACTCAACATTTTTGACTTGAGGGTGTTGTTGCTGAGGGAAAAAACTAGTAAGAATTTACTGTCTTTTGGAAAATTACGAAGAAAAGTAATTTAAGAATCTCCTGGCATACCAATCTGTAATGCCGCTATAAAAATAATATATTCATCCGATTGAGTCCCGGACCATTGCCAACTCCCGAACGACGAAATGAAAAGCCGCGACAAATCCCCGGGAAGTCCATGCTCTTGAAATGTGTTGGAACAGTACCAATACGCTGGAGGTCACTTTTACTCAAGGGTATTTAGCACAGTCGAAAAACGCAGTAAGAACGTAGGAAATCGTGTTTTTTCTGTCTTTTTGCAATGGTTTTTGAAAGGTGAACGTTCGTGCTGGTGAATGAGTTTGTTATTCATAATTTAGCCTCACTATATTACGAGTTATAAAAGTATTTTATATAATTATTTTATGAAGTATATAATTATTTTTTAAGTGTGTTTGATTTGTTAATATTGGACAATAAATATCACGACGGTGAAGCTTACACTTTCGTTATCATTGTTTAGGACAATATCGTTTTTGTGGACCTCTAGATGGCGCTGTACCTAACAGAAACTAGCTAATGGTTGTTATATTCAAATTCCTTAAGACAAAGCTGTCTTGTCGTCATATTTGATTTGTCACCAAGTGAGTGCGTAGTAACGGTGAAATAATCATCATTATCATCCTCCTAGCGTTTTCCCGGTTGTGGCCTAAGGAGCCAGGGCAAAGTCCACTTTGACATTTATTGTTTTTGTTTTTCATGGAGTATACACAACTGCAGACGAAAACTACGTTACTCTGTATGTTCTGAAGTATTACATATTGTTTTCTGGTATTAAAATTAGTGCATAGGTACTTAAAATAGTTATAAAACTACTCATTATTGGGCCAATTTGATTTTTTTTTTTTTGATTACGTTAAAAATTGGTGGGTAGATTCAGTTCCTTATTCTGATCAATATTTGTACGATTTCCTATAGTGTCCTATAATATTTTTTTCGTAACTCAGTGGATAAATCCTTCGGTAAAAAAAGAATTTTATGGTACATATTATGATTTTATTTTTAATTTGTACAAAATCAGGAGCTATTCCTAACTACCTATTTTCATCAAATTCAGACGAAAAATATAAATCGGTAACAACGAAAAAAAATACGATAATTTTCCACAGACAAGCCAACACTTTCAGCGCTGGCAAAGAATATAGTTTTCGTTTTGTGCATTGTAATATAATAACAATGAACTAGCTACCGTGTTCATTTATTTATTGACATGGACGCAATCCAATTTCTTTAAAAATAAGCGCTACGTACTCAAAACTAACGACATACAGGCATCGTTAAAACTAATATATAGCAATGCTACAGTCGTTGCCTTGACTTTGCCAAAAATCAGCGTCTAGACGGGCCACGGACTCATATTGTGTTGAATATTTAAATTATGTAAATAATACAGAAGATTTATTAGAACTGAGAATGAGATATGGTGACGTTTTTAAATGCAGTATAGTGTGCTTAAAGATGTTCTTTGGATGCTGAAATGGGCCTTAAGGCAAAAGCATTCCATTGCATATGACCCGCTCTAACACGTGTGAGTTTGCAATTAACCATCCCGCTTTCTACGGGAGCTCTGAGCGGAATTTCCTAAATATTTAGTACATTTTAATTGATTTTTGGAACACTGGATTATAAACCTATCCGGTTATTTTGTTAGAACAATAAAAAGCTATCCTTTTTGAAAAAAAAAACATATTACTGTTATTTGCAATTACGAAATCTGTAGAATTAGGAAACGTAGGATTCTTTTTGAGTTCCGTCCAAAAAAAGGTAAAACATGAACCCTTATGGTGCGTGTGTTACAAAATTGTATTTCAACATCTATTTATTTTTTTGTAATGAAATTTTCTCTCGCGCGAGACAGGCTCATACTTGACCGGTTTTATCCCAGAAATCATTTGTAAGAGAGAAAATCGGAGGAAAGGAATAGGTATTATTTATTCATTTAAATAAATAAGAATTTGGGTTAACGAAGGCAAAAAGTTCATTTTAAAACAATATTTGTGATTGATGAAATAAGGAAAAATAAGTAAGGCTTATTATCAATAATCTACTAAAAAGTACGAGGAAAAAGTAACTGACAAGTGAAGGTGGCCGATAAACCGATAAATATTTTTTATCTCCGTCTATTGTAAATGGCAATCTCATTACATTATATTATTTTCTTCGTTTTCGCTTTAAAAAATAAGAGTAAATCATATTTTGGTTTCAATTAAATTCATAATTTGTCTAAGTAAACTAATTACAAAAAAAATGGTTAAACATAATATTTTAAGCTTTATTTTTGGTACTCGAAGCGAGAAAACATTGGTCATTTAACAACCGAACCTCAATAAAGAGTCAGATGATGGCGTTTAAAAAGTTAAGTAATAGGTTTTACCCATGTTTAATACGATTATTTCAAGATATCACGATACTAGTGTTACTTAAAGTACTAATCACATCATCTATAAAATATTTAATATCGATTTTGTAAAAATGTCAACGAGGTTAAGAGGCAATATTAAACGGACTCCAAAGCGTTTACGCAATTTAAGGGAACTTTTAAAAAAATAACAATTTATTTTTACTGTATATTAAAAATACATATCAAAGGCATAAATATATATCATACACGGTCCGTGATATTTTGACCATGGATTTTTTTTTAATATTTCTGGTAATTTTATGGTTAAAATTTAATTGAAGAGGGTATAGGTCAAATTCTAAATAAATTAATATGTAGTTGTTTGATTTTATAAACACACATATATGATTCTTATAACACACAGAAAGAAGAATAGCAGATAAGAATCACCCTTAAACATAATTGACGTTAGGATTGCGATTCTTGAAGAATAATATAATATTATTTATTTATTTAACTTTCAATATTAAATATAATACAATTTTAGTTATTTATTCACAGTACTTAGCAACAAATTTTGTTGATGTAAATTTTAAAATTCTTTTTCTGCATCACTGATCAATAAATGCTGCTATTCATAATGGTTTTGATTCACAGACAGATACTGAACATTTAAGTCGATAGAAGAAATTTGTCATAAAACATTTTATCAGAAATAAAATACCTATTCTGCAGTCTCCTTTTGTCATCTATCATAACTAGAAACACGTTCGAAACGTCGTTATCTTGTCCCTTGTAGGGCTGTTATTTTTATCTGCGACCGACAAGGGGGTGATTTGTGGTCTCTGGTAACAATACACTTATTAGTGCACGGGTGCGGTAAACTTTTCTTGCGTAAAAAGGAAAACATGGAAGAGTATTAAGAGTCCCTATCAGTTAAAAACGCCCATATATTTAGGCCATTTTCTGTTTGAATTGACACGTATCTTGACATTTTCTCAATGTTACTATCTAGAACAGGATTATTGTGACCTTATGACATAAATTTTAAATGTATTTTTTGGATTTTTCATTAAGAAATATCTTTTCAAACATCACTCCAAATCACCCATTTTCAAGCTAAAAACTTGTTTTTTCTGCTTAAATTCTACTTAACACATTAAAATCAAAAAATGGCTATGCCACTATCTAAATCTCTAATAAAATCATAGTAACCTTTAATCACTTTATTGGTATTATCAATGTTTTTGTCATAATTTGAAATCAAAACATTTTAAAACTTATAAGGCCTCTTAAAAGTGCCACACATCGCGATTTTCCTACACTGTTTGACGATAGAATGTTAGAATTTTTCACAAAAATTCTTAACAGTAATTTTGAATCTCAAATGAATTGGGATTAGAAACGGAGTGTCACGGAAACAAAAACGGATTTTGTGAGTTGAGATTGAAATGTAATGTAATCATTGGTTGAATCAACTTTTTAGTGCCACTCGTGGCCGTGGTTACATCTAGTTGTCCAGGGGACAAAATTCGAATACAATCGTGATTTTATGCTATTTAAGTTTATCAACATACGTATTTGTGGTACTTATAAGCTATTTCCATACTGGTCCATCTACTGAGCATGTTAGTAGAACTTAAAACAACATTTTTTTGAACAAACTGCGCCACTAGTGTCCCTCGGACAACGGGTAATAACAACACAAAAAAAGTTGATCCACCCCATTATTAAACTAAACTATACTGAAGCTAGTATCAGGCGTCAAACTACCAATTAAACATAAGTATCAACAACGAGTGATCAAAGCAAACACTTCGTGCACACTGCCAACCGAAATTATTGATTATTCCATACAAAGCTTACAGACTCGTTAACACAAAGTGTGTACTGACAAAGACAGGCGGCGCCGGGCGGCGGGCTTGTATCGATGCCACGTCAATCAACGGGCGAGGCGCCAAGGGAGGATGTGGTAACTTTAGGGATGTTTTGGTTACCTTAAGGTAAAGGAAAGGAAAAACAATTGAAAATCGGTGCACTCTATGTCATGTAACATACATCTAAACATCATTCATAAATCAGACCAATTAATTAAGCTACCTAATTATAGAACTCGATCAAACCGCCATCAAGAAGAACAAGTAACGGCTATCTACATTTTATTTATTTATTTTTTCGGTGAACCAACAACTACCATTATTACATTAATTTTCAACATATGATACAAAAAGCCAATTACAGTTTCACACCAATAACAACACAATAGCAAAGAACAGGTTGTGATAAGCACTATACACTGCATCACGGTAGCCAAATAAATCAGTAGTAAAAAACTAAAATAAAGTTTTGTATTAAAATAAATTACACTTCTTCTAGAACACGCTCATTCAAAGAAATTCTCCGTCAATTTACGCCGCACAGTTTGGATGTTTACTATTAAAAATATCAATATCCAGCTCCTTCGTTACACTATTTAGGCTTTTACCAGCTCGAATCAGGAAGACGGACGATTTTAAAATATGTTTCATGTACCATCTAATATTCATTAAAAAATCTACGTTGGTTTAGCACCCAATCCGTCGGCGACATCAAAGTTAATTATCCATTGAATACCACGACGATGGCAAAAAACATACCGTCGTAATGGTAAGTCAAGATAGCCTAGTGCCTACGCCTTCAGAAGTCAGAACCGCTTTGCCGACCATTAATTCGAGGAATGAAACCATAAATTTAGAATAAAGGAAAAATTGAAAAAATTAGGCACCGAGCGGGATTTTTTTTTTAATTTTTCCTTTATTCTAAATTTAGGTATGGGATGGCGCATCGCAACTGACGATTCTCAATATAATTTGAGACGTTTGTGCCGTTAATAAAGCATGAGTCTTCTGGTAGATGTCGCTGTACGTACTCCCTTAAGGCGTTTGTATAAAAATATTGAAACCATATATCTAAACGCTGGAATCGCTTAGTGCTTAGGAACACTACACTGGGCTGCAGTAAGTGCATCCGAAGCACACGGTACCGGTTTAAACCTACTGCCAGACGGTTCGGGCTGCCAGACACATCGTCACACATCTAGAGACAAATACAGGTTATCGACACAGCGGACCTCTGGCGGAGCGGAAGCTCTGGTGATCTTCTACACCACCAGGAACACATCACTAAGAAGCAAATAGTGCTGTCATTATTCAATAGTCAATGTAATATATATAAATAAAATAAGTCAATGTTCAATAGATTTGCTTTTGCTGCATGTTGTTTATACTCAGAGCAAAAATGTAATTAACTCTTGGTGGAAACTGTTTTGGCATATGTACAAACTACATTTTTACCTTATATGTACATATGTAATATAACGCTGTTTTTTTCCCATTACAATAAATAAAAAAAAAAAAAAAAAATTATGGCTGCCGTTTTCTCCAGTCAGGCAGCTCCAAATATAAGCGAGAAAACATTAACAGTTCAACCTATCTAAATCTAAATTCTAATACGTTTAACACACTCATCTAATATTCATTAGAACTTCCTTCCACGTACCGGCCGACACTACGGCGCCGGCCCGGGGTAAAAGTTACCCTGACATTTGAAAGCCTTTTGTTTCTGTCGTTAAGTTGAGCGTAACAAATGCGTAGTCACAGATGATAATATAGTATACGTCAAAACTATTCGTAAGGTTGTAGTAACAAGTTACGACTTAGGCACGGTTTTATAAAGATCCGTTGGACCTTATTTTTGTTATGTCAAAAAATGTACTGCTGAATTTGATCTGACATTTGGTCTAACGGATCTTTATAAAACCGAGCCTAAGTCGTAACTTGTTCATCATAGTTACTTAATGACTAATCTATCCAATATTACTCGAACACTTTTACAATTAATCTTTTCGTAGAGATATGCCCGTTTCATATACAGCGTGTTTTCCGTTTTGTACTTGCATTAATGACACAGTGATATGTCCAATTGTTTTTTTCTCAAACAGGTAATGAAATATTAATGTTATGTTCGTTATACCAGGCTGCGAAGTATCAGGTTTCGGGTACAGCGCAACGAGCGGCCTATAATGGAATTTCATACAACGTTAAAAGCCTAGGCCGGCAAAGTGATCGTGTTTTGTTTCGGAGGTGTGCCGGGCCGCGCGCCTGCCGCCACGCCGGCGCGCCCATTAAAATAAAACATGATCAGCCAGCACGACCGCTGCCACAGCGCGTGTTTTTATTACTGATTTTTTAGAATTTTATTTCGAGTTTACTTATAATTTTCAAATTTCACTGTTTTTTTTTGAGAAAAGCACTATGCAACCCTCGGCGCGTACAGGGATTGTTAACACTCGGCCATCTATAATTACTCGGCCGGCAATCCCCTATTTCGCGGCCACTGAAATATAATGTACTTATTAATGTTCCGTAGCGCTCCGTGTGTAGCCAATACATGTGTTTTTTCGCTTTATACATAACTACATACGAAAAGAGAACCCCCGTAATGAGCTCTCTGCAGTGATAGTTAACACTTTCGCTGCCAAGCTTTTCGTAGCACTACGGAATATCCTCCACATACGGGGGGCAACGCACGTTATCGGCTACGCGTCTACGTGCAGAGAACTCCCCAGGAGAGTTCTTGGCACTAAAAGTGTTAAATCATTATGTCTAGACTAGGACGAGGACGTAAAAAAAACTGCAATTGAACATATTAAAAATAAAAATAGTAAATTAAAAAAGTGGCTTATCGAGAAATGTTTTTATAGCTTTAAGGAAATAGAGAATATGTATTTTTTTTCATGATGCCATTCGAACCAGTGTTTCGAGAGGAACAAATGTGTATATGGAACAAGTACAATTAAAACAACACAAAAGACAAAATTGTATTTCAAAGTACAGTATGAAATGCGAGCATTCATAACGCCCCCAAAAATCCCATACTAATTGAGCATAGTATGTGACGTCATATATTATGCGCCCGTACTACCATTGTATGGAAAACGAATAATTACTGTTTTGATCTTGAAATATCGCGATAATTTTTGGTTTATTAAAACGTAAGAATTCTGATAGTAGTTTTTAATTTACTCATACTCAATAAAAAAAATACATTTTTTTTAACTTTCCAAGTGTCATAAGTCTGTTTAAGATTTTGAGCATATTTATTAATTTACTGTTTTTCGTATGTATGTTTTATCTGATGGTCTACTATTTATATAGTGACATCTTATTATTATTCATTCCGCATGTATATTATCTATTTATTTATTTATTTAAACTTCATTGCACAAAAAGAATATAAGTACAAAGGGCGGACTTAATGCCATGAGGCATTCTCTACCAGTCGACCATAGGACCAAATAGAAACTAGCAAATGTGGGTGCAATGAGAAAATAATTCATAAAAGTTAAACGATTTCGAAAGAATAAACATACATATAATCGTAACTAATATAATATATATATGTATCTATTATTCAATACAAAGATAAACATTGTTAATACTATTGTACTTGACCAAAGAAAAAATCAATCGGCTTGCAGGCAGTGTATTCTGAACGTTAAAGACCTCGCCACATTCAACGCGGTAGCGGCGCGGTCGCAGTTTGCGCGCGGCCCCGCGCTGATCTGAATGCACGGAACGTTATGGCCTATGTCACACCGGCCAAGCGCGGGACCGCGCGGCTACCGCGCAGTTCGAGCGCAGGCCGGTGTGACATAGCTCATAGTAACGAATTAAAGCTAATATCCATAAATCGAGTAACTCAGTGGTCCTTGGATGTCCCACCATTTGTATGTAAAAATGATTTTTACCACTGTGTTACACACCTCTTACAGCAACATGTTAATATTTAAGTATTTTTACCTATAAATTCCTTTTAATAGGTTCAGGTACTATTTCGAAATCCTATTTTTGTGCACTGATTCAATATATATAACAGTTTTTTTTTTGGTAATAGAAAACTGGCCATGAAAAAGTAGACTGACCCAGCTACGGCAGCTACAGCCCGTAGAGCCCAAGCTAACAACTTGTTCCTAATGTAGGGTTGCCATAAGCATGAGAACGAGCAGCGGGACAATTAAAGAAAAAGTAGTATAGGTAGAGCTCAAAAAGAAAAATTGGAAGGACATCAGCGTAATGCCTCATCCCCAAAGTCAAAGCAGATGTGGGAGCGGGTCCGGTCTTTGCCGTGGGACGGAATCCTTCATGCGCGCGCGCCGCGCAGGCACTGTCTGTCTTAATCGTTAGGCTTATAGCCGTCCGTACTACGTATATGCATAAGTACTTATTTACCTAGCTGCTGGGTCCCTACTAATTAACTATACTTTTCAAACCGGGACAATTTGCTTAATGGGCGGGACACTGGGACACCACGCTTCAAACCGGGACATGTCCCGGCATACCGGGTCGTATGGCAACCCTATCCTAATGACACCTAGAAGTTTTCCTGACCTAACCACTGTCCAGACAGCGAGACGCCACCGAAAGTTGTTAGGACACGCTTGGTGATCTATCGCTGTACGAAATGAAAATAAAAGTTTGCTAAAATGTGCTTGGATATTGTTCATTGTTTTTGTGGCTGTAATAGGTTCTTTGACATTGTGCGCTGAATGCGAAGATGTTTGTCGAGATTATAACCCTCAAATCGGTTATAGTAATACCTATAAGTAAAGAGTTTCCAAGAACATTCAATGTATTTTTCTGGAAATCTTTATTACATTGTAGGTTGGAGATCCCGTAGAGGGTTAAGTTCGCCTGTGTACTTTATATTTTATAAATTTAGAAATAAAGGAAAAATTTAAAAATTTAAGCACCGAGCAGGATTTGAACCTGCGACCTCCCGGCACTTGTTGCCGGTTGCCTGTTGTTTTCAATTTTTCCTTTATTTCTAAATTTGTAGTTTACGTTAGCAGCGGTACTGCTTAATATAAAATTAATTTACATTTTATAATTCTATTTTTTGACAATATTTTTCGTATGTGCAATAAAGTATATACACATATATAAATCTGACATACAACCTTAATTCACTGGTTGAAACAATATCTAATAGGAGATGGGCGTTCATTATATTGTACATTTACTGTTATTCTAGCAAATCTCACCCAATGCATTAAGTTAAATTCATTACTATTGACCTCATCACTACTACTCATATTAAAGGAGGTATAAAAACTGATAACATGTTTTGGTTAATTGCCAGAAATAAACCAAAAATAATCGATCCTAAATATATCTACGGATTTACAGAATCATAAAATCATAGATAACGGCCAGAATCCGAATATAGTGGCCGCAGACCATTCGCAAAAACAATGAGGAATCATATCTGACTCACACAAAACGTCGTAAGTTTTTGTTACGTTTGTGGCGTATACATCCATTTGTAAACTAAGACCAACTTTCCTATTCACAATTGGTCTCACCTCACTTCACCACTCATCCTTGGGTATATTATGACGCCGGATGCGAAACAAAACCGGGTACACATCAGGAGGTAAAAACGTGAGCGGAATTCTAAATAGCAGTGTTCTTACAGCGCCATATCTGGGTACCAAACATAAAAGGATCGACGACGGCGTTTTCCCGCGTGTCCGCAGCGTGTCATACTGACGCGGAATTTCGGCAATGTAGTAACTTACCTGTTGCATATAAAGGTGACAGATATGAATAATCACCACTATAGTTCTTACTGCTTCTCTTTACCACTAAAATCCGCGTAGATTTATGGGATCGCAGCCGAAGAGGTATTTAAATTAAGAAATCCTAAGCGCGTTTGCACAAAATTTGTCCCTGGATTAACAACACGTGATCGGAGATCTGTCTTACACTGGTTCGAGGTTAAGGCATTGTGAATAACGCCTCAGCTTATCACTGCAAGGTAAACCTATTATCAGGGTGCAGCAGTGTGCAGTGGAAATAAAACGGGGCCATTTTTCATCGCCCCTCTCTATCCTACTAACTAACTAGCGTATGTATGCTAGAGTTTCTGTCAGTTCCGTCTTTTTATTTCTAGATGGCAATACCAGCCGAATACCCCCATCTGGTAAATAAAGTACCGTAGGTATAGTTCGTGTGGGTCGGTTTTTATTTCAGGTTAGAATTACGATTTGAAACGGGATATTTACCATGTATATTTGTATTTTTGAGTTCCCGATATTTCGGCACTGTTGCAAGCGCCATTATCAAGGATTAACTGACATGCTGCGAGTTTTAGTTGTGGTCTACCCACCCACCATAGCGATCTACCCTCTTCCTGGTACGCTTTTTTCGCACAGTGTCACCGTCACTACCACCGTCCGCCTTGTCACTTGAAACTCGATTACGGTCACGACACACTACACTCGCAGTATCAATAAGCGAGTTCTTTCCGGAAACAGTCTCTTTTCGATTTGAGAACTTTCGGATCACTGGACGCCAGACGATAAATAAATGGTAAATATCCCGTTTCAAATCGTAATTCTAATGTAAATGACCATGTAAGCTTGAAATCTTATATTTTTATTTCAGGTATTAATTTGCCTTATGGCTAGACTTTTAACATTTTAAACTCGCGTTTTTACACTTATTTAAAGGATTTGTTTAAACGCGTCTAACCCGTATCTCCGTTGACAACTTGCTGAGACGACAGTTCTGCCGCGAACATGACCGGTGCAACCCGTGTCGAAACGTCGGTAAAAAATGTAAACACAAAAATATCGTGTTAGACCCGTTAAAATCGTTTAAGTATGTAGACTAAGGCCGGGTTTTATAAAGATCCGTTCGACCAAATGTCAGATCAAATTCCAGTAACTCAATACATTTTGTGACATAACAAACCGACATAAGATAAGGTGTAACGGATCTATATAAAACCGAGCCTTATTTTGTTTCTATTACAGTCCATGTTTAGAGAATATGCATACGGAATGAATAATAATAATGAAATGTCACTATATGAATAGTAAACCATCAAATTATGACAAAAAAACAGTAAATTAATAAATATGCTCAATATCTTAAAAAGATATGACACTTGAAAGTTTCGAAAAATGATGTATTTTTTTTTATTGACTAAAAGTAAAGTAAAAATCATCAGGATTGCCATGTTTTAATAAAAAATAATTGTAGGATAATAATGTACCTAAACGCAATATTTGTCGACCAAAATAGTAAATTACTCGTTTTTCCGTACAATGGTAGTACGGGCGCATAGTATATGACGTGACATGCTATGCTCAATTAGTATGGGAGTTTTGGGGGCGTTTTGAGCGCTCAGATTTTATGCTGTACTTTGAAATCAATTTTTGTCTTTTGTGTTGTTTTAATTGTCCTTGTTCCATATACACATCTAAAAACTGGTTCGAATGGCATCATGAAAAAAATGATGCATGTTATCTATTAATGTAAATTGTGTAAGTTATTAGGAAAATGTGTATACTGCCCGGAAAATATAAGATAAAGTTATAGGCCAGTATGACACAACTTTTCAGACAGGGTACACAAATTCATGGACAAAAACATTTTATAACCAAAACTGAATGTACAATTTAGCTGTCGTCTCCCGGCGAAAAAAAAAAACAATAGCATTTTCTTTACTAGAATTTTTTGGAACTATACTAGGTAAGTAAAATAAATATTTCGAGGATAAGGGAAAAGAATCGAAACAAATTAAGGATCGGTTTCGGCCAAAAACTTATCTTCATGCCAATCTTTGTAAATTTCTGCTCGTCCTAAATCATAACTTACATTTTACTAGGGGTGGGTGCTCCAAACCGTCTGTAATCGTAAGCGGTGTTCGTTAAAATCTGATTGTATGGAAAGTTTGACAAGTGTCCATCGGATGACAGCTGCCGGCGCCATATTTGACGATGACCGGCCTGTGATCATATGTTGGTGCAACCGACCCTAAACGGTTAAAACTTGTCACTCAGGCGACTTATTTCGAAATCTTTGAGAGTTCTTCCTCAGAATGAGTGCATTCGTGGCGAGCTTGCAACGTACACTGTTGTTCATATTAAATTTTCTTAAGTAAAAAAGTTAATGCGTAAGAGCGTGTTCTGTTTAGCAAGTAAGATTTATAATAAGCTGCCCGCGGAATTAAAATCACTTCCAATGCACACATTTACAATGAAAGTATCGACATTATTGATTAATCACTGTTTCTATTCAATCACAGATTTTCTGACATGTAATCTTAGTACGTAACTGATTATTTGTTATAAATTTCATTAATTTTGCTCGTCTCCTGTTAAATTTAATTAGTTGTAAGTTTCTAATAAGTTTTTGTGCGCCCACGGGCAAAACGTAGTGTAATATTTATATATTTTTTCAACACTGTCATGACAGTTTCACCAATGTTTTTACAAATAAACCCCCGTATTCATAAAACTTAACAAACCTCGGGTAACTAAAAAGTTCTTTGTCCCATTCTCACAAACGTCAATGTCAAAGTGACAGATAAGGACAAACGAACTTTAGCGGCTAGTTAACTAATATAGGTTTGACAGACGTTTATGAATAAGGGGGAAAGTCTTTGACTTAGAATTTAAAATAAAATAATAATAATTGACAAACATTTTATGCTAATTTGTCTGTGAGCGACAATAAAAACGAACCGTAACCACTTCCGCCTCGTGGGACGTTCAGGAAAACATTCAGAGGGACTTTTTGAATTCCAACCCCTTATTTGCAGGTAATTTGTGGAGGGTGCCGTTTGATTCCCGATTTTTTTACCGTGGATGGCCAATTATGAAATGGGTTAGGTAAGTTACACGAGCGAGGAGAGTCTGTCAGACGGCAATATCTTGATAAACTTTTTTGCAATAGAGGAGAACCAATCACAAACTGTATATAAATCTGTTATTGTACATAAAATATGTTTGGGTCATACACGGATTTAGGTTCGCGTCTTTTCTGTGGACATACCAAAAGTTAAGGGTTACAAAGCTTAATTTTGGATTGGACCAGTAACCCGCATAAACAGTGTCTCTGTTTCTATAAATCTCTGTAATAAAAACGTAGCTAACACATAAGCCGTTAACTATTGACCACAGGAGGGACGACTCGTTTTTTCAACTAAGTATGACCCGTTTGGTTCCCTGTTTCTTGTACATAAATTGTATTTTCGTGTGATTTTTGAGACCGAAAGGATGACGGATTAACTAAAATTAAACTGAAGTACTATATAATGTCTACTGTGTAATTGGAAACGAATTTAGTTTATTCTTTATTTGTTGCAACCATGGTATTTACAAGGTGTTCTTATAAGCTAGGCAGTACAGACAGACATGGACCCTAGTAGGGTGTAGCAACATATTTACGAACTACAAACGAATCTAAATATTATGTCATATGTATTTTTACAGTTTTGTGCGAAATAAATGCACTCAATTACAAAATGAATTTTTAGAGATAAACACAATTTTAAAGGCTTTATTTATAATTGGTTATAATACTCATTTAAACTATAAGGACATAGTTCAATGAGGTATTTTTTTAAAACGTTTAAAAACTTTGCAGACGATAGTGCTTTAATTTCGCTTGGTAGTTCCAGAAAGTATATCTATTAGGAACATATATTATCAAAATCATAACATTGACGTGTCATTTACAGACACAAATAAATTTAAAAACTTAAATCGGTATAAGATTTTGATCCTTACACTTTCCCTCGAAATAATCCTTATAAATTCTCGCTACGTACTACCTATCTCTCCCCTTCAATTTCAGGGATCAAGCTGCGTTGCAGCGGGGTGCATAGCCAATGGCGACTTGCAGGCGCCGGCGATGAAAAAATGTGAAAAAGATTCTTTTTAATCTTAAGTATCAACGAAAATTAAGCTATGACGTGAGAAGGAAACTTGCTAAGCGAGACAATTCCTAGTAAGGTATAGTCTGTTTTTGTATTACTTTATCCACATAAAGAAAACAATGACTGGTTTGACGACCGGTTTAGCCTAGTGGGTAGTGCACCTGCCTGTGAAGCTGACGGTCCTGGGTTCGAATCCCGGTCAGGGCAAATATTTGTGTGATGAGCATGAATATTTGTTTCTGAGTCTTGGATGTTTTCTATGTATTTAAGTATTTATATCTATTAAATATATCGTCGTCTAGTAGGTACCCATAACACAAGCCTTCTTGAGCTTACTGTAAGGCTAGTTCGATTTGTGTAAGATTGTCCTCTAATATTTATTTATTTATTTATTTTAATGCTTTTGATAGGTTAACCGCAAAAACACTAACGACCACGTTGCAAAATGTCGTAACAACCGTCTTGAATGTTCGATTGATTATCGAATCCATCTCCGTAGGCAAAAGATTACTAGTACACTAATAAAGCAATGGCGGTCCAGATGCCTTCTATTCGTACCATTCTCAGGTATTCAGGTAAATGCCTCCGGATGTATTGGGCCATGCGTATAACGTCACATTTCTATTAAAGCAATTTAAACTTTTGGCAAAGGCCCTAGAGTTGATTATCCGGTAAAGTGTTAATGCACATGCACTCTATATTTAATAAGATAGCAAACCGCACAATATGACAATGAATTGGACACGAAAAGAACACAAATACTATAAACGTCCTAGTCCGAGCAGAAAACTAGAGGCTCTTACTAAGATCTCAATTCTAGTAGTTGGCCCAGTCGCCTACGGACTAAAACCTCCACCCAGTGCAGTGTAAGAAAAACACAAATACTATAAACGTCCTAGTCCGAGCAGAAAACTAGAGGCTCTTACTAAGATCTCAATTCTAGTAGTTGGCCCAGTCGCCTACGGACTAAAACCTCCACCCAGTGCAGTGTAAGAAAAACACAAATACTATAAACGTCTTAGTCCGAACAAAAAACTAGAGGCTCTTACTAAGATCTCAATTCTAGTGGTTGGCCCAGTTGCCTACGGACTAAAACCTCCATCCAGTGCAGTGTAAGAAAAACACAAATACTATAAACGTCCTAGTCCGAGCAGAAAACTAGAGGCTCTTACTAAGATCTCAATTCTAGTGGTTGGCCCAGTCGCCTGCGGACTAAAACCTCCACCCAGTGCAGTGTAAGAAAAACACAAATACTATAAACGTCCTAGTCAGAGCAGAAAACTAGAGACTCTTACTAAGATCTCAATTCTAGTGGTTGGCCCAGTCGCCTACGGACTAAAATCTCCACCCAGTGCAGTGTAAGAAAAACACAAATACTATAAACGTCCTAGTCCGAGCAGAAAACTAGAGGCTCTTACTAAGATCTCAATTCTAGTGGTTGGCGCAGTCACCTACGGACTAAAACCTCCACCCAGTGCAGTGTAATATGTTGCAGGAGACGCAACTCTACCGGTATACGCTTTCAATTCTAGTAGTTGTGTTGACAACACATTCACGCCTAAACCTTTGTCACAGCATCCCTACACATCGATCAAGAATTTGTGTACAGTCAGCCACGGCGCCGCACTGGCGAGTAATCTCAGGAAGTGCCGTGAGTTATTGACGGCGCGCCTCCTCCGTACAGTTTAACGCGATTATGTTACCATGTTTGGGGGGTGATATTGACGGCTAAAATAATATTACAGCGAGAACGTCCGAATGGTTGAAACGCTTGGAGATGCGAATCGAGAATTACTCTTTATAGGTTTCCTTCTTTATAGGAAAAATTGGTTCAATTGGATTTAACCGGTTGAATTATGCTAGTGCGTTTAATTGAAAACCTCTTTCTATTGAAGCAGTAAATATTTAATAGTGACTTTTTTATAAAAATCATGATTGCTGCCATTTTTAACCGACTTCAAAATAGGAGGAGGTTCTCATTTCCGTTGTATGTTCTTTTTTTATTTTTTTTTTAATGTGTGTTACCTCAGTAATCCTTCGTTTATGAACCGATTTGAAAAAAGAAACTTTATTTGAAAGCATATGTTTTAAGGTTGGTCCCGTTGTTACCAGAATCTAGTTCCGATGATGGGATCCATGAGGAATTGAGGAAACTCCTCAAAAATTCAAGTCTCGTGGGTGGCATTAAGATATTTGGATCAAGATACTGTCGCGACTATTACGAAGTCAATTTAAATAGTCCTGATGTAATGTCACCATCAACCTTATTTGGTAATTGAAACCGGAAGGTAGGCAACGGAACTCCGTAATAAAACAGTGTAGCTTAGCCGTATTTGAGCTTATTGAAATCGTTATTATGCTCTCTGGTGATGATTCACTAAAAAGTATAAAGTAAATAAAAAATAAAACCGACTCCAAAAAAACACTATAAAGGAAAAAAATAGTTGCGTTACTTCTAATATGAGACTATGCTTCTTAATGAACAATGTAGACGTACCTATTTTAATTTTTGTAGTCGGTGCCATTTCGTAAACGTTAGACAATTTCCATTGGATGGCGCCGACTTCAAAAATAGACTAGGTACGTCTATATTGTGCAATAAGTAGCGTAAAGTCTCATATTAGAAGTATGTTTTTTTTTGGAGTCGGTTTTATTTTTTTATTAATTTCTATATTGCTTAAGGAAGGATAATATCATCATTTTCTTTTAATGAAACAAAGATGGAAAAGAATACGTTTTTTGTAAAGTTTGATGATAGTTTTAATAAATATTCGTATAGTGGGAATATCTCGATAGCGTAAAATTTGTAATTGTACCTAGTAATTATAAGTTAGTAGCTACTTTATTTTAACTGTTAATTACCACTCATTTTTATTAACGTGTTTACTATAAACTGCTATAAAAAAATTAAACCTTTCCATATTTATTTCCTTTCCAATTTATTTCGATTAACGGTTGAAATATTACATCGCCGTCAATTCAACCCTCATGAGACCAGACTATTCTACCTCTATGTCTAGACTGGTCGAGCTATGAAAAGACGAACAACATGCAATTTGCCCCAACCGGTCATTATACAATTTTGCTCCTAATAGCTGTGACCCATTCATTCGCGCTTTCTGAAATCCTTTCGTAAAGTAGGGTTAAGGATGTGACATATTTTCATACTCTTTATAGAATTACGTTTTGAAACGGGATATTTACCATGTATATTTGTATTTTTGAGTTCCCGATATTTCGGCACTGTTGAAAGCTCCATTATCAAGGATTAACTGACGTGCTGCGAGTTTTAGTTGTGGTCTACCCACACACCATAGCGATCTACCGTGATATCGGAACACAATCGAAATATCGGGAACTCAAAAATACAAATATACATGGTAAATATCCCGTTTCAAATCGTAATTCTAATATAAATGACCATGTAAGCTTGAAATACTGTTTATACTTAACGATGGCCGATTTGTTATTATCACTTAATCAGTTCTCGGTTATCTTTAATAGCCTTCATTATGTCCCACTGCTGGACAAAGGCCTCTCATTTTCGGTACCTATATCATAATTGGTTAAAGTATCAGATTTGACTGAAACCCAAGGAAACCCGGCTCGTAATTCTACCCACGTATATTTTGCCCACAAATACTAATATATAATACAATACAAATACTCTTTATTGCACAACCCAACAAAAAGGTACATAATTAGGTGCAATGAATATACCCATAAATCAGATTTTTTATTTGAAAATTCCTTATTTTTCCTATTAAAACCAACTCAATTTTGCCGTATGTTCGGAATCCTAAATGTGCGGAGTCCGACATGCACTTGGCCGGTTTTTAATGGCACTCTTCATCCTACTCACGATCAACATCAACTGCGTAGGTGTGTATGACTATACGTGGGCAACCAAAGTTCCGTAAGGCTTTTTTTGTAACCAAGAACTCGCTAGGGTTTCTGCTATTTTTATGTATTATTTTATATTTTAATTTGATATATGTACATATATGTATATATATATTTATATATTAGTAGTTATACATGTTTATTAATGTGTAGTTGTATATCTAGAATATTTATATAAATACATTTTTGTACACGTGTTGGTTTGTCTATCGTTTAGTTCCTATACTTCACTCAATTGCTCAAAGGTTAACTGGAAGAGATCCCTTACAAGGATAAGTTCGCCTTTGTACATGATTGATCTGTTTTTTTCTGTATAATTTATTTTACCTTGTCTTGTGTACAATAAAGTATGTACATACATACATACATAATTAAGTAAAAAATACAATGGCATATTTTTAAATGTTGCATTTGAATAATTCGTATTTGGCGTAAACTCGTCACATCCCTATATCATAAAGCTTTCAAGGGTGACAAAAGCTAGGGGTAATTCGCATTCGGAGCTTCCTGCGCTCCGCTTCCGGTGAATTTACATACGGACTGACGTTCCGGCAAGGGCAGACAACAGTGACGGACTAAGTAAATAAATTTAAATTAACAAACAAAATAAACTTAATTCTTTAAAAATAAAAATGAATAACTTTATTATCAAATATGTTTACTTCTAGACTAGGTTCATACACTGCATATACATACTATTCTCAATACATTTATGACGGGAGCTGTTATTCAAGAATCTTTGAAAGAACTCGATTTCACTTCTTTTATTAGCTAAATTTAAGTATGTTAAATCAATTCAGTTAGATACTTATTTTATTAGCGAAACCGTTTCCAAACTTGGATTCTTTTCAGTTTTTTTTTGATGGGATTATCTTTACTTTATGAACTTCAAAAATAGAAAAAGCTTTGAGTATAGTGTAAGGAAGCTTGTGATTTTATTAGTGACAGAGAGCGTCAAGAATCTTTGAAAGAACTCGATTTCACTTCTTTTATTAGCTAAATTTAAGTATTTTAAATCAATTTAGTTAGATACTTATTTTGTTAGCGAAACCGTTTCCAAACTTGGATTTTTTTTTGATGGGATTATCTTTACTTTAAGAACTTCAAAAATAGAAAAAGCTTCGAGTATAAGGAAGCTTGTGATTTTATTAGTGACAGAGAGCGTAAGTGATACTCACTTCAACATATAGATAAATACGTAAGCGTATAATCTAGTAAAAGGATTCATCTTCGCCGAGGGTCGCATGTGGCTAATATACACCAAACGTCAGGAATTTATGGCTGTAGAAGAAACTTGGTGCAGACGCGGAAATAGGTTCACTTTGACTAACAAGTGGAATTAGAAAATATTTATTTGCTACATTTTTTAACCCGACTGCTTTTTAAGATTCCATACCAACATAGTACCTGGTACTAGGTACTTTGTTGATATGGAAAAAAAAAACCAAATTCTAGAAGAAACATTAGCAACGCTGAGTAACTACTCAGTGTAGCGTAGCTAAGGCTACTTCTATAATTTGGCATTTTTTTGTTTTCAACCATAATTAATGTATGTGTTACCGTAAATTATAAAAACCATGTGCTCTGGGCACATGAAATTCGGCAATTGCAGTTTAAAAGATGGAGAAAACGTATGCTTACAATTTAACGCATTATATTTCAGTAGACTTACAATTTAACGCATTATTTTTCAGTAGACTTACAATTTAACGCATTATTTTTCAGTAGACCTACAAATTTAACGCATTATTTTTCAGTAGACCTACAAATTTAACGATATTTCAGTAGATTACAATCTTTCGGCAGCTTACAATCTCGCTAGTTAGATTATAGTGTAGCGGTTTTTACAATATGACGGAAATATAAATATTTTCTTGCTCGCCTTTCGCCCTCACATTAAAAACAAATGATATCATGTATTTTTTTATGAATTTTATGATGGTACCCAGTGAAAGTAACTCAGTCAAGGCTAATATAATAACATATACACATACACACTGTCTAAGCATACGATTTTTATGGTGTTAATGGAAACTCTATTAAATTAGTTTTTAAATAGACTATCCAATCCGACCCAGGTCGGGCCTAGCTGAGTTTCTTGCTGGACCCTTCTCAGCTAGGCTAGGTTTAGTGAACCAGCGACAAAACTCCCAATAGCTCGATTCCACTCACACCTCAGATTCGGTTGAAACCACTCAACCAATCTCACTGGAGCGCAAACTCTTAGAGTATTCCAGTGTTCCAAACCACACACGTGGTCGTGCCGGAGGTTTTCCCCTGGATTTTCCCCAGGCTACTCTCCAACCGCGCACTCCTATCGCTTTATTGGGTTCGGCCTATAAAGCCACAGTCAGGTTAAAAAAAGACTCCAATGAAATAAGAATCGCACTGTAACCGTCTGCAGAACGCGTCATCTTTGAACCGGGGCATGACACACATCCCGGCTGATATGAGGGTCTTCAATTATATGACGGGAGGTCGGAGAACGTTAATTTGTAACTTTGGAATAATGCAATTAGATCCTCCAAACCCGAGACACGAGTACTTGGTGGGTACTGGGTTAATGTCGTGTTTTGGTAATTAATAAGCGGTTAATAGGATTAATGACGATAGTTTGGAATATCTAGTGACTGGTACCTGGACTGTAGATACGAAAATCTGCTTTAGGTTGCTTACCTGAAATGGAAATAAACAAACAGATATTAACATTATGCATCTATTGTAATATCAAAGAGTTGCAACCACGGTTTCTAAATTTGGTGTTTTTCTTTATTTCCTTTTGTTGGCATTATGTTATTATTATTTTTGCTCTTATGACGATCATAATAACAATTCTTGTAATTTTGACATGTCTGCAAATATATAATGTACCTAATTCCTTATCATGAAATAAATATTCTTAGTATTGAGATTGTTAGTGTTGTGTGTTGGGCGAGTGACAACAATAGTATAAAAGTGTTTAATAAAGACCAAATGCGGGTAGTTCGAAAAACCTGTAACATATGAAATAAATTATCTAATCTAGGTACACAAATTTAGGTAATAAGGACGCCAAACGGAGCGATTTTGGGGCAAAACTTTGATTTTGATTCGAAAGTACCAACGTGACCACCTAAATGTTGTGTTTAGCACGACTTGCGTCGCTAATTGACGGTTTATTTCCGTGTTAATATGTTTACAGATGTAAGATATGTTGGTCCAAAATACAATACAATACAAATACTCTTTATTGCACACCTCAATAAAAATACAAAGCAGGTCAGAAACATAACATAGCAAGATATAAGAAGAGGTATACAACAGGTGATATTATCGCTAAAGAACGATCTCTTCCAGACAACCTGTGGGTAGCGGAGAGAACTAAACACACATATTCAGCGGGAGGCGCAAAAATAATAACTAGGTATTGGAATACATAAGTAAAACTAAAAGATAAAATGAAGGTAATAGGTACACATATAATAAACATAAATAAATAATATACAAATAAACATACATACGTATATACCACAACTAAAACTCGCAGCACGTCAGTAAATCCTTGATAATGGCGCTTGCAACAGTGCCGAATTATCGGGAACTCAAATATACAAATATACATGGTATTTATCCCGTTTTAAATCGTAATTCTAAACTTAAGTGAACCCAAAAATAGACTACAAACCAGTATCAAATCAAAACAAAGTAGTTATTATGGAAGATACAAATAATATAATACATTAAAATGTTCGTTCGGGCTTATCCTTACTTTTGAAATCTCTGTTTATAATACATTATGTACATATAAAAGTATAAACGTTGAGTTTCGTTCCTGCCCTACAAAGTACCTCACCATCTTTTAACAGTTCTGAACCCCTACCCCGCGCACATCAGTTATTTATTGCTTGCGAACGATTCTTCAACATCGTCATATCTCTTCCGCGCCATTACTCAGAAACGACGCAGACGCATCTATTATGTATAGCAGCGATAGCTGTGATTTTGTAATGGTGTTTTAAAAGGTAAAGACAGTTGATTTTTAAAGGTTGTGGTATATGTCTAGATATAAGTCATGTATCATGCTATAATGAGTTAGTCTGTAAGAAGAGTTTGACGAGTAAACATGTAATCATCAATCGTATTTTATTATAAATACACCGATCCCTACATGGCGACCTTGCCAGGATGATGTTTAACAGGTGTTAAACCATAATATACGAGCTTCTTAGGTCTGAGGACAATTTCGCAACTTTATTTAGCCATACTGCATACAATACAGGTATTTTTAAATACTTTTTATTTTACACAATCATCATCATCGTCCGAGCGTTATCCCAGTACAGTCACATCCTGAAGGATGCCCTGGTCCGCTAACTATTCCCAAGATTTGACGTAGGTACTAGTTTGTACGAAAGCGACTGCCATCTGACCTTCCAACCAGGGACCGATACCGGTATTTTTAAAAAACCCTGAATTAGCCCAATTTTGGATTATTTTTTGCTCTTAACGTAGAGCTGAATCATGTATTTAGGTAACAACGTCGTATTATTAGATTGTCCCACTAAAAACGAAATAATGAACCGGTGACCGTAATAATACCGGTATTTTTCTATGGAGAAAATACCGGTATCCGATCCCTGCTTCCAACACGAAGGGAAACCAGACATTGGGATATTAGGCTTCTTAAGCGAGTGGGTAACTTGACTGTCAGAAGGTCTCAAGCCGCCCGAAGGCCTCTAACTTGGCTTAACGGCTGCTGTCATAGACAGCAGCCGGAATCAACGGCTTAACGTGCCTTGCAAAGCCCGGGAGCGCTCAGGTAGTACCAATCATAGCGGTTACCAATCCAAGAACTGACCCCGGCACATGTTGCTTAACCTCGCATACCGCCGTATGCCTTGCATAAATCTAACTAGTTATGTCATAATACTCATTTATAGAATAAAGTGGATTTTCTAATAAAAAGTTTCTCAGGCGACTTTAAAATTTTTCGTCACTAGTTTCATCTTTCAGTTCTAGGGGTACTCGCTCATAGTAAGCCGGCCCTATGACTCGTGGGTTTTTTCTGCAAGTGCCATGCGACGTGGGACTGTTCTTAGGCGCCCCGTCGAGCGTATGCATAACAGAATTGAAAATATGATTTTCTTTTGTCGAGACAAGTATCATTCCCAGTAATAAAAAAATGGGTTGTCTTAAGGCAGAGTTAGATTAAAATTAGGCTCTAGCATGGTTTATGAAAACAAGGACAATCCGGATCGTAACACCAGTGACGTCACTGTCGACGACACTCTCACACCTGTCCGTCCGTCGGTAGGCTGATGACGTAATATCGTGTCACCCACACTACTAACCGATGTACCGGATTGCCATACCTGGCGCAGTAAGTATATTACATATCGTATCATGAGCTCTAGTAAGTTATTTAGAAATGGATGCGTCATTTTGTTTTTCATTAATTTAATCTTACGACCTTTGACGACCGGTTTAGCCTAGTGGGTAGTGCACCTGCCTGTGAAGCTGACGGTCCTGGGTTCGAATCCCGGTCAGGGCAAATATTTGTGTGATGAGCATGAATATTTGTTCCTGAGTCTTGGATGTTTTCTATGTATTTAAGTATTTATATCTATTAAATATATCGTCGTCTAGTACTCATAACACAAGCCTTCTTGAGCTTACTGTGGGGCTAGTTCGATTTGTGTAAGATTGTCCACTAATATTTATTTATTTATTTATTTATCTTCATTTCAGTCGGTTCAAAGTCGACTAAAGTTAAATAGGTCGAGTTTGACCCGATTGAAATAAGAACTAAATTAATGAAAAACATGTACCGGATTTCCATACCTGGCACAGTAGGTATATTATAATTATATTATATTTGTATTGTAAGTTATTAAGTAATGATAGGGTCATTTCGTTTTTCGTTAATTTAGTCTTCATTTCAGTCGGGTCAAACTGCACCAAAATTAAACAGAAATGTTAAATTAAAAGCCAAACAATCAAAACAACGTGAACATAGTAGCATTAGTAAAGTAAATATTATTGCTCAGTAGCTCTATTCGAAATGGGGGCAACTACCGATCAGGGGCAGACAGTGCGGCGACACTCTGACCTGGGTCTATTTGACATCGTGTATTGATTATAATATTGATATGAAACATCACTTAATTTCTAGGAAAAATATAAAATACATTACAACTAACACAAATATATGTATAATTATGATTATAATAACTAATAATAAAAGGGATACAAACTACACTTGAAATATGAATTTAAAAATAATCTTTTAGTTTTTGTTTTATATAGTTATTGATTAAGTTAGTTATTTATTTTATTCTATAACAATTTTTATAAATTTCTAATAATAAATGAACATATACTTGATATACAATAAAAAAAGTTTTCATACAGGGTGTAACAAAACTAATGAGGATCCCGTTTAAGGGCATATTCAGTATCGTGTTCTCCCGTAGTGAGTAGCTACGTATTTCATATAGATAGTGATGTTGACATAAAATAAAAAAATCAATAACTTCAAATTTTCTCGAAAAAGAATCAAATTCTCAATCAAATGGCGAACAAAGTAACTCAAAATAATAAATAACTGTATAATAATAAGTTTTCAAAGTTTCAAGTGGGGGCATGTTCTGTCCCTTTTTCGCAAAACGCACCTCTGTATTGAACGATCATCATTTACCTACTATATTTGATGTGCGGGCATGTTCTGTCCCTTTTTCGCAAAACGCACCTCTGTTTTGAACGATCATCATTTACTATAGCGCTTTAGGTCAGTGACGTCACTCTTTCGCTTTCTCTCTCTAATTAAAATCATTCTATAGGTTGTAGTTTCGTTATTTTTTGAGACATTTTAATGGTGTTTTCACCATTTGGCATAGTTTTATTGTTTCTTTCTTTTGGATAATAATTTATATACTAATAATTTTTCAGTCAACATTCCCATTATGATGCCAATACGTTGACTAAAACTGAGCTCTCGGGTTAAGTATTACTTGGATGTTAATACGTTATACGATTTTATGGCGATGTCCATAAAATAGAGGAGATTATATTGCTGGTTGTGTCCTCTCAAATAGTTGTTTCTATAAAAAGCCAATTTGGGATACTTAATTCCAGGCACGTATCCAGACTTTTGGTTTGGGGGGGGGGACAAACATTGAAACAACCATGTGAACTGTGTAAAAATCGCTGTAATCACTGCACTACAATTTTTAATAACTTAAAGAAGTACCGTCCGTAGTTTAGTTACACACTTATAAGTATTTTATATTAAGTATTTTAGTATTTTCGGGGGGGGGGGGGGATAAATCCCAACTATCCCCCCCTCTGGATAAGTGCCTGCTTAATTCTTATTATTTAATTGAGAATTGTTTTTAAATCTGTTTACTTTAATGCTATCTAGATAAAAGAGCGCTCGTGGCCCAGCGGCGCCCGCGTACCGCGTGCGGTATGCGAGGTTAAGCAACGTCGGCCCAAGTCAGTTATTGGATGGGTGACCGCTTTGAGTGGTTATTAACTAAGCGCTCTCGTGCTTTGGAAGGCACGTCAAGCCGTTGATCCCGGCTGCTGTCTATGATAGCAGTCGTTAAGCCAAGTTAGAGGCCTTCGGGCGGCTCGAGAACTTCTAACAATCAAGTTGTCCACTCACTTGACAAGCCTAATTCCAAAAAGGTCTGGTTTTCCCTCGGGTTGGAAAGTCAGATGGCAGTCGCTTCCGTAAAAACTAGTGCCTACGCCAACTCTTGGGATTAGGTTGCGGACCCCGGGCATCCTTTAGAATGCAACTGTACCAGGATAACGCTATTAGGATGATGATGACTATCTAGATAAAATGTTTTCAATCAGTTTACAAACATGACTCTAATGACATTAATTCCAACAGTATTTTATCTCACAAACTACGATATGTACCCCCACAGGTGCACTTGTACTAACTGACTTTACAATACGATACAGTAAGGCCGGGTTTTATAAAGATCCGTTAGACCAAATGTCAGATCAAATTTTAGTAACTCAGTACATTTTTTGACATAACAAAACGACATAAGGTCTAACGGATCTTTATAAAACCGAGCCTAAAAGTATTCTTTAATGTTTACCAAACAGAAATAAAACAATAATGAAATGAAATGAAATGAAAATAATTTATTCGTGGCATAGACACTAAAAGATAGTACATTTATAACTAATAACTAATAAAATTACCACGAAATGGTCCCGCCTCAGCATAATGCTGACTCACAAGCCAGCGCAATAATACAAGGAGCTTCTTTAAAACGGTGTGAAATTGACAGTTTTATTGCCAATGAGCGATCTTGACAACCTATACCTATATGTAATGAAAACCAGCGCCTTAGCATATACAGTGGAATCCGGATAAAGCGACAGGCAAGGGACCGGTGATATTACGTCGCACTAACAGAACGTCGCACGAAACGGACTGATTTATTTTGAAAATGTTTGGTATGAAATCGAATGTGCAGTGATTTCGAAGTCGTTAAAAGCGGTAAAATGTTATATGCGGAGTCGTTATAAGTATTAGTAGTAGTAGTAGTAGTAGTAGTAAACTCTTTATTGTACACAATAACAAAAATTACAAATACAAAAAGAAATGGTATGTACAAAGGCGAACTTATCCCTTTAAGGGATCTCTTCCAGTTAACCTTTGAGCAAATGAGAGAAGAAATGAACGGAGGTAGACAAATTCAGCAACCTGTACAACAAGGTATAAAAAAGACAAGAGATATAAAACATACATACATAAATATAATTTATTAAAGACAAGTATAAATACACGAATAAACGATATTGAGAAGGAAATTATAGCCTGAGCAAAATAAAAGGTAAATATTAAGCGGATAAGTGGATTCTACTGTATTGCTATTGGCATATGCTGAGTGGTATCCTTTTTGATGTTCATAACTCATACTTAATTTAGTTTATTTCATCTTATTGCATGTACTTTCTTATTGTGTAATGATTTAACACCAAATAAATATTTCTTTCTTTCTAATGAAACATTATTTTGGCCCCGAAATAAGTTTCTTGAAATGTTACAAGCACATATGAACATAGTAGCGTGTCGTCAAGCAGGCATTCCAACATTCGACTCGCAACACCAATGCTCAATTTACCTGTCAACATTACATTACTTACCCTTCCAAGCTCACCAACTTACTTCATCCACAAACTAAACAATAACCACCATTGCTGCTAATGAAATAAGGTCGTCATAAATTCACATGTAACTTTGTAATTTACCATAAATACACAATGACGCGGCAAACTCGTTAGCGGGGTGTGGTAATAATTTGTTTTTGCTTGAATTATTCAGTTTAGCTTCACTTTGACGTCCGTAATTACAGACGGGCGTAAATGTTTTTTTTTTGTTGTAATTAAAAGGGTGGTTCTAGAATTTAGCATGTCAAATACGTATGTTAATGCCTTCTTGCTACTAATCATTCTAATGCTACATGCATTAATTTTAATTAGAAGTTTGTAAGTCGGTGAAAAATTAAACAAGAAAAATAAGAACCTAAAGTTAACCACACACTTGGGTTAAAATATCTTAACGAGCTTTAGGTTGTAGGTACACTAAGGTCGGGTTTTATAAAGATCCGTTAGACCAAATGTCAGATCAAATTTCAGTAACTCAGTACATTTTTTGACATAACAAACCGACATAAGGTCTAACGGATCTTTATAAAACCGAGCCTTAAGAGTAAAATAGAGTAAATAAAACGTGTACCCTTTGTTTTAAATTTCTATTTAAAATATACCATTTTTGCTCTTTACTGTATTAAATTAAGGTACATATTATATACTATATATATAATAGATATGTCAGTTGAGTTCATTTTTCAATTTAATTACATAAATTAGGACATAGTAACTACGTTAATACTAGTGTCTTTTTATAGGGGATTGACGAGAGACATCATCCTGTTGTGGATTCGTTTCTATTATCAGTGACTTAGAGACCATACATATCTCTAACAATATTACATTAATTTTAATTTTGACGCTCAGAGACCATGTACATCTCTGGGATATTATATTAATTTCATTATACTCCATGTACATCTCTGGGATATTATATTAATTTCATTATACTCCTTGTTTAATCTTGAGTATTCTTGAGACCTTATACATCTCTAACTTTACTGATGTTGTAATATTTGTAATAGATAACTTTGCAAGTTTACCTTCACTGTATGACATTAATTTTGTTATAATTGTAAACTCGAAATTATTATTCCTTCTTGAACTGTAAATTAATATTTTACATGAAAAATGTATTACTTATTATAGTCATACTTTCTTAAATTGTAAATTAATATTTTGACATGTAAAAGTGCCCATGTGGCCTAGTTGCAGAATAAATGTTTGATTTTTTTTTGAACAAAAATTAAAATATACTTAGTTAATTTTAGTTACACATTATTGGAATTCATTAATATTGTGAAAAGGGGTTTCCAGTCAGCCATTTTATGAACATAAATCATAATTTAGTTTACGGCATTGAGAATTTAAATATTTATGAAAATTGGATATAAAAACATACTTATATAATGTGCTACAGTCAGCCTCAAAAGTACTTGGACACTTTTGTACTTTATCGCTTTCGCTCTTTGGAAATTTAGTATGACAGTTTAAACATGACGCGACGCATGGCATTAAAGCGACAGGGTACATAATTAACCCCGTTGTGAGGCTAGCCGACTGCTAGTAAGGAGGATATTAAGGCGCATATAACCGCGAACGACCTTGCGCGTTGGGGCGTGGCGTAGCCTTTCCCGCCGCACTACCCGCGCCCCCCCGCTATAACAGGTTTTTTGTATGTGTATGTATTTTTTATATTATTTTCTAAATACATTGGAATGTTTGAAGTAATTAAATATATTATATAAAATAGTTAAGTAGGTAAATTGTCTCAGAATCGAACTCTTATATTTTAGCGTCGCGCGCAAAGCGACACAGCCTTCCCGTCCGAGAGCCGGTGACAGACTGCCGCCCGTCACCCGCGCACGTATCCGCCCCAACTTTTATGACGGTGTGGTAGTTATTCCAGGTTTTTGACAAAAGTAATGATTATTTTACAATATCCGTTGCTCAGATTATGAAAAACTATATAAAGTTTTATTGTCTGAATATCGAAGGTTGAAAAATGCCTTATTTGATAATATTTTTTTGTTAGGACAATCTAGGCGTGTTGCAATTTCCGCAGCTCAGTTTGAAGAGGACATATCAATTCTTCAAGTATATTTTTTCGAGACCTATATTTCGGGCCAATTTTGAGTTTTAGGCCTTTGAACGCGACCAAAATGTGGTATTTCACTTTATTACGCGCCTTAACGCAATCATCCTAGCTAAGCAGAGGGCCTACTCCGAATTTCGAAATCCGAACTTCGTATCGTGCCGTCCCTTTTACTCTCATGTTATACATTATATGAGTGAAAGAGACAGTACGATACGATGTTCGGATTTCGAAATTCGTAGTAGCCCCTCAGACGTTTTAGGGTCATTCTACCTTTCCATGACCAGTTTTCTATTACCAATAAAAATCTATGATATGTATTGAATTAGTTTACAAATATAAGATATCGAAATAGTACCTGAACCTAATAAAAGGAATTAATAGGTAAAAATACTAAAATATTAACATATTGCTGTAAAAGGTGGATAAACACAGTGGTAAAAAAAGTCTCTGAAAATTATGTACATGAAAAAGTAGAATGGCCCGATTACCCCGCAGTTACCGTTAGGTAGATTTTAATGTCAAATTTTAATTGTCATCTCATACATTTATACTCAAAAAACGACAGTCTAAAATCTATCTATCGTTAGTACATAAACGTTACGTGATAAGCCTGCCGCTTACACTTATGAAATGACAAGTTGTATTAACATTTTCATGAATCCTACGTTAGTCCGTATAATACCAGCATTCCCATAAATATTTTATCAAAGAATTCCATTATAAACTGTCCACGTTTCAACAAATCCCACGCGGTCCGTGGACTCTGTACAAACAAGTCGGATTTTTCACTGGAATATTTGTAAATATACGGTATTCTTGAAATGTTTTGTCGGGATGTTGTGGCATTTTTATAAGGGTAGATTCGTGATATTGCTAAAGGCCGATTATACTTTTTAGGCACTTTTCTTTTAAATGCAGATTTTGGAATACTTGGCCCTCACTTCATATTTTTGTACTGCTATTTAGAAAGAGGTTTAATTGCAGTATCACTTTCGATAGTTTTGGTAATTAACGAACCACGGCTAATATCCATGAATCGAATAACTCAGTGGTCCTTGGATGTCTAACCATTTGTATGAAAAAAATGTTTTTACCACTGTGTTACCCACCTTTTCCAGCAATATATTAATATTTTAGTATTTTTACCTACAACTTCTTTTTATTAGGTTCAGGTACTATTTGGAAATCCTATTTTTGTGCATTAATTCAATACATATCATAGATTTTTTTTGTAATAGAAAATTGATCATGAAAAAGTAGAATGACCCAATCACGAAACAAATACGTGATTACACCGCAGCATTGTGCACCTTGTGTGTGCCGGGGTTTACTGTTATACTGATTGTTAGTTATAAAAATAAAATAAATAAATAAATATTAGAGGACAATCTTACACAAATCGAACTAGCCCCACAGTAAGCTCAAGAAGGCTTGTGTTATGGGTACTAGACGACGATATATTTAATAGATATAAATACTTAAATACATAGAAAACATCCAAGACTCAGAAACAAATATTCATGCTCATCACACAAATATTTGCCCTGACCGGGATTCGAACCCAGGACCGTCAGCTTCACAGGCAGGTGCACTACCCACTAGGCTAAAGCGGTCGTCAAATAGAAATAGAAAAAACATATATTAAAATAAAATATGGACCGTGACCTCGCACGCAGTCTAAAAGGGAATCGAACCCGCGCCTCTGGTTTGCCGGAACAGGCCCTGTATTCCTCCGAACTCAAAATCCGAATTTCGTATCGTGCTGTCCCTTTCATCCATGTGTTACTGTATTAGTGAAAAGGGCGGCACGATACGCGCCTTCAGCGCCCTTATACTCCTACCAACAATTATTGATAAAGAATACGACAGAGGTCCTATGTTTATAAATCATGAATACGGAGGTGGAATTTAGGAACAATAACATTTTATGTGTCATTTGACGACCGTTTTAGCCTAGTTGATCGTGACGCTGGCTTCGAAGCTGGAGGTCCCGGGTTCGAATCCCGGTTAGGGAAATTATTTGTGTGATTAACACGAATATTTGTTCGCGAGTCTTGGATGTTTTCTATATAAGTAAGTATATCGTCACTTCACTTGGTACCCATATAGTACAAACTTTGGTTAGTTTGGGACTAGGTTAATTTGTGTAAGATTGACCAAAAATATTTTTTATTTTTATTTATATATGCTACGTTACAGTGATAAAGTTCTAAAACATAATGTCCAGTGTAGAGAAACTAGTTCAATCTACTTAGCTGCTTCTATAACGTCATAACAAAATACATTACCCCAAATTGCATGAACATTGTCAATGAATCACGCAAGATGGCGCTGTTTATCAAACTTCAGAAGGGCTGAATCATAGTTCTGAGCAACGCCCTACGAAATACATTGTAAAAAAATATTGACAGTATTGTGACTTCACGTGTATTGACAAGAAGGGAGAAGATCGTTCATCCTTGTGATATGTAATATTTAACACATTCAGTGCCAGGAACCCGACTAGCGGGTGCTGATACCATGCGTTTCCCTACGAAAAACTTGGCAGTGAAAGTGTTAAAGTATAACTGATTTCACAGCATGTGATTTCAAAATGTAATGACATGAAGGAACACATAACACAACGACAATCAAAAATATTGATTTGTGCCTAGACAGAGAAGTTGTTCAGTCGCCAATTCGCCATCAATCATGCAAAGTGAATTAAAAAATACTCACATTCATACTCATCTACTAATTAAATATATTATTTTACATGTCAAAGAAAATAAGGTACACATTTAAATAATAGGTATGTCAGTTGAGTTAAGTTTTCAATTTGATTACATAATTTGTCAATATTTGAAGACTTTTTATTTTGTTACTTGAATCAGGTTCCGGCATTTATGGAAGCCTCGTCCGCTTATATCTATTTGATAGCAACTACATTGAGCTATCACCATTTATCGGTAATTACGCCAGATGCAAAATACTGCTAATGCTTATATTGTGGTAACGCCCTATAAGTAAGACCCTTTGAGTTCGCGGAAAAACTGCCCTAATGTCGTAATTCATGTTGCCATGGTAGTTTTAGTGATTATTCGCAACGCCGGAAAATAAAATTGCGTTTTTAGTAAGAAATCACTTGTGAGTCATTAAGTTATTGAAATATAATGTATGTATATATTTCAGGATAATATATAAGAGAGAAGAAAATAACCTTTTCATTTCTCATTACTCTGAAAGTGAGTCATTGTTTATTTAGACGTGCTGCACTAGAGCAGAAAACTATTAAAAAACGGCCAAGTGCGAGTCGGACTCGCCCACGAAGGTTTACGTACCAATATGTATAAAAACGGCAAAAAAATCACGTTTTTTGTATGAGAGCGTCCTTAAATATTTATTTTATTCTGTTTTTTAGTATTTGTTGCTATAGCGGCAACAGAAATACATCGTCTGTGAAAAATTCAATAGTCTAACTATCACGGTTAATGAGATAACGTCTCTGTTTTGGACGGAGATCTGTAAATTTAATGTAATTATACTTTTTTACTTCTTTTTTTGTGATGACCTGGTGAAGGTCGCGGGAATCCGATGGAAACGAACGGCACAGGACCGGTCTAAATGGCGAGCCTTGGGGGAGGCTTATGTTCAGCAGTGGACGTCTTTCGACTGAAATGATGATGATGATGATGATACTTTTTTAATGTACCGACCAACTCAAAACCGAAGGCATTATACTATCCGAACTACTTAAAGGGAGTAGCGGCCGTCTGCCCGTCTAACTCCGGATTTTGTCAAGGGAATAACTAATAGTAAAGTTTTTAACCCTCAGTGTGAAGGGATGTCAGAACCAAGGCAGAAATGTGAGACAGTCAATTTGTCTGTCTATTTAGAGTAATAGATCAATGGATATGGGTACTATATTAATTTGTGAATAATTTGAATAGGTGAATTTGGAAGTTAAAATAAAAAAAATAAAAAAATATTTACTCAGTATCTTAGGTTTAGTTACAATTACTGTGCTGGGTGTCTCTTTTTAAGTAAGTATACTGGATACTTGTGCTAAGAGAACACCGCTCTTCCATTTGGTATTATTTACAACTAGTTATAAGGTATAAACTTATTTTCACTACAATTTAATTAATAATTAATAACGGCGAAAGATTAACATATTAAACTTAAACTTTTTTACTTTAGCTATTTATTTAAGTACCTCTTTCGCTGTTAGAGAGACAATAATAAAAGAGAGAAATAAAAGCTATATATATTTATGTGTGTGTGTATGTGTGTGTGTGTGTTTATGTGTGTGTCTCTGTGTGTGTGTGTGTGTGTGTGTGTGCGTGCGTGCGTACGTGTCCAAGTGTTTGCATGCGTGCGTGCGTGTGTGCGTGTGTGTGTGTGCGTGCGTGCGTAAAGTTAATAGCAGAAAGCACATTTCATGCCCTCTCTCTCTTTCTTTATTAGGTAGGGCTTTAATTTGCGCAGCTTTGTGACAGTTTGAGATTGCGATTATGATTGTGACTTTTAGTCACTTGTGATGACTGGTCACTTATAATAATGGATTAAAGTTGATATTTTCAAATGAGCTCTCATTACTATACTATATTATGTGTTTAATAAATAACCGGACTTATACTAGAAAATACCAAAAAACCTCTGTTGTCACTACGTAATACCATTTAATAGTAGATTGTTTGACAAGGGTCTCAAATGAACCATATTAATACGAGATAGTTATTTCCTCGAATGAAGTGAGGGAAAATAGTTCGAGGGGTAATATGGCTTTTAGACCACAGTTAAACACTTTACTTTTCACTTCGATAGCGAAAAAATAAATACCCACCAAAAATTAATAATAAGTTCCACTGCGAAGTAATGTATAATTTGGGGCATGTTTTTTTTCTAAACTGCTTTGAAACACGAAACATAGACACCGCGGTTCGCGCGCAACATTCACGCACAAAAAGGTAACTGACCTTCCATTGAGCGCTTAAAAGGGTTGTTGAAACGATTTAGTCACTTTTTTATTATTGTGAAATAGGGACTACCACAAATTTAAGCTTTAGACTTTTTAGAGAAATGAATTCTGTTTCCTGATTGGTCGATTTTAATAAAGCTGTATTCTGGTTGGTTAATACCTAATTCCAATTATTTTTTAAAGAGTTGTGAGGGATATCGGCCATTCTTCTTTTTCATGTACATAATTTTTTGACGCTTTTTTTAAATGCAGGTTTTGGAATACTTGACCCTCACTTCATATTTTTGTATTGTTATTTAGGAAGAGGTTTAATTGCAGCATCACTTCCCAAGTTTTGGTCATTAACGAACCACAGCTAATATCCATAAATCGAGTAACTCAGTGGTCCTTGGATGTCTCACCATCTTTATGAAAAAATGGTTTTTACCAATTTGTTACCCACCTTTTACAGCAATATGTTAATATATAAGTATTTTTACTTATAAATTCCTTTTATTAGGTTCAGGTACTATTTTGAAATCCTATTTGTGTACACTAATTCAATACATATCATAGATTTATTTTTGCAATAAAAAAGTGAACATGATAAAATAGAATGACCCATATAGTAGGTGAAGTATTATAATTGGTCAAATTAAAATGTTTTGTAATATGTTGTTATAAATATGTTTTCTTATTTTCCCTAGGGGACATACATTCAAAATTTACTACTTTAGCCCCGCTTGACAAGTCTAATATAATTTTACGAGCATGAGAAGTGAAGAACACATTAATATTCAGGAGAAACATAACAAAAGTATATTTCGCTTTGCCACGATGCTTTGCGATATCTTTATTTTACACGATCTTGTTTACGCAAAATATGTCTCTGAACTAAAAGTTTGACGCTTTGTTTTCTTTAGGAATATATTTCACTTGTTAGTTGTTCAGTGAAACTATTTCTCACTATTCCTTTTGACAATTTAAAACTTTTGAGACGTGGACCAAATTGTTGGTAGCTCATTTTGTTTTTATTTTTAATCCACGAAAAAAATATATATAGTTTGTATTATTAACCTAAATAGCTGACCAATTACGTAATGTTTCGTTCGTATGTTAGGTAAATCGAAATGTCATTTATTGTAAGGGAATATATACGACAGTTAATCTATTCTAACGCTCGTTCCAAAAATTTTGACACTTTTTAGGGTTTCGTATTCGAAGGGTCCAAATAGAACCCTATTGCTATCACTTACGGGTCCGTCCGTCTATAGTCTTGAAATTTCCTGATAATGTTTATTATTACGTACATGTGAAATCCTTATTTTTCCTATTACAACCGACTAAATTTTGAGGTTGATTCAGAACCCTAAATGTGCGAAGTCCGACACGCACTAGGCCGGTTTTATATTCGATAGGTACATTTCTGAGTAGGTATCTAAGGAACGATTAGGCGATTTATCGTTATTGATAGGCTGATAGCTACGTTTGAGAGCGGTATCAAAATTGACACAACGGATTTATGATTGTCACCGTTAGGCGAAACACTAACAACACATCTTTATACTTTTCGGTTTCGATCAAAATGTCTGGGGCCTATACCACAAAACTTTACAATCATACAATTTTCCATGCAAAAAGTTGACAAAAATGTCAATTTGTATGCTTGCTTGTCCGAGACTGAAGCAAAATGCAAATTCCGAATTGTCTCGATTTCAGATGAACATCGTGTCCCAATTCTCAACACCTTAGTGCTCAATAGATGACACATTAAAACTTTCAGTGCAAAGAACTCCCCTGGCGAGTTCTCTGCTCTTAGACGCGTAGCCGATAACATGCGTTTCCCCCTATGTAGATTAAATTCCGTGGCGCTACGGAAAGCTTGGCAATGGAAGTGTTAAATTACCTCTGTCATCATGACATAAGATTGAACAGTACAAATAATAATACTACAACCGAGCGAGACAGTCATATTATACATTTTTGTATAAGAGCGACAGAGAGTTACATATTATTTGTTGTCCCTGTCAGTTTCACTTTTTTTTGTCGAGCGTAACTTATTTTATATGACAGTTGTGCCCAAATACGTCACAGAAGCGATTACCCGCCCAAGTTAAGGAAGTAATTTATGGTAAACCGGCAGCCATTTTAAACCAATTCTCAATTTATCTTCATAAGTCTTGGTGGCCCGCGTATAGGATCTCTTTAGAAATATTTATACTCTAAGATTGAATGTTACTTACTACGGGCCTAAAAGTACTTACAAATACCTACAATCTTTTTTCTTTGAACCTGACTGTGGCTTTATAGGCCGGGCCCAGTGCGCGGTTGGAGAGTAGCCTGGGGAAAATCCAGGGGAAAACCTCCGGCACGACCACGCGTGTGATTTGGAACACCTACATTCATAACATTCGTAACACGAATACCTGAGGTAATGCGAAACAAAACGGAAGCTACGGAACCCCGTTGTAATGGAGGTTCCGTTTCCGTTAGCCAACAACAGTGTAAAGTATTCACGATTCTGCCTGTATAATTTTAATGTCCCATACGAGGCGGCCGCAGATTTAATTTCGCGTTAAATGTTGGGTGTCAAGATACAAGCGATTAGAATTTTTGAGGTCAATTTAAAAGAATGTCACACGCTTTGAATTGTCAGCTCACGTTATTGTGATAGCCTGGTGAAGAGCTTACTATAGAAATGATCCTATGAAGTAAGGCCGATTGTCATTTATTAAAAGCTATATATTGACAAAAGACTGTTTCAATGGGTGCAGTGAATGCGTGACAAACTCCACTCGTTCATGCACTTTAAGTATTGCTTGTTACAAATCAGAAGAGGTACTATGAACTTCGAAATCCGAACGTCGTGTGGTGCCGTCCCTCTCACTCATATAGTGAATAACACGAGAGTGAAAGGGACGGCACGATACGAAGTACGGATTTCTAAATTCGAAGGGCCAGGCTCTGTGGTTTAGAAACGATAACGTATTCTTAGTGCCTGATGAAGGCTTATGGCACAGTGAAGAAAGTAGACATTTTTAAGTGATTTCAAAAATCGCGTAAGAAGGGCAAAGTGAGAATTTTCATAAATACCTAACAAAAATTCAGTATGTTTTGTCATTCGCTATGTAAGAAGACTTCAGTAAACATGGCACAATAGTAATGACGCGGGAAAGCGTTTTAGAATTAGATCTAAATACTTCTGACACTCGTCAACCCAACTGATGAATTGATGATGATTCCCACTTACACGGCGATACAAAGTGTTTTTATATTTATAGTCAACTTGGTTGATGGACACTATATTTATGGATGGCACTGGACATATGCTACGTTGCCCAGAAAATAAATGGAGCCAACAAGTTACTCTGTGGTACCCTAGGGATGGCACCAGAAGACAGGGACGCCCAATAAGAAGATGAGAAGACGATATCAGGCTAATTTTGGGACCACGTCGGACAAGATTCGCATCTACAAAACCCAGTAAACACAATTGTAGGAGGCCTTTGCCTTATGGCACACTGAATTGCGTGACATTATGTGAAACGAAGAAAACGAAAACAACGCGATTCCAGTCATCAATTTAGATAGGAAAGGCTATTATTATATTATTATTTATAGTTTAACGATGACGGGATTTCGCAATAACCTAACGCTTACTTTTGCTTGCCCGCTTCCGCTCCCGCTTATGCCTTGCGTTGCAAGCAAGCTCGTTTAAAACATAACATTTTCTGGTAAGTGGAGTGTTCCTGCGTTCTAACGACGACGTTATTAGGCCTGAAATACTCAACTGCCACGTTTAGTGGGACGTGCTCAATGGAATTCGGTATTTTTATTTTTTTAATTTCGTTTTCACTGCATCTTGTCATAAAGGAAAATTTTAAAAATTTAGGCACCGAGCAGGTTTTGAACCGGTACTGCTTAATACAAAATTAATTTAGTGATCATTGGGATAAACTCTTCTAGGGCTTTGCGCTATCTTACGATCACAAAACGATCTACTTTAAATATGCCGCCGGCGGCTATCATCCAATAGACACTTTTCAAACTTGCCTTACAATCAGACTTTAACGAGACAGCTCTTACGATTAAGGATTATTTGGTGCAACTAACCAAGGTTTGTATTGTTTACCAACGATTGACCTAACCCCTACTGGCTACTTCCACTAAGGATTCTTTTTTACCTGACTGTGGCTTTAGAGGACGGGCCCAATAAAGCGATAGGAGTGCGCGGTTAGAGTTAGCTTGGGGAATCTACGACCACGCCTAAACAAGGTATGTTTTGACTACCAACGATCGATCTAATCCCTGCAGGCTAAATCTCTGCTTGTCACGTCTGAAGGGCTAATTTGTACGCAAATAAAGCGCACCTGTGACCACTGACCACAACAGAAGGTACGGGTCTAGCTGAGCTGTGTAAACTTGGCTTTATTTGTTTAGCTATATACCCCAGTTTACCTCTAGTTTAGAATGGTAATTAAATAACTAGTCAAACGTAAGTAAGGTAACCGAAAATGCCACAAATTCAGGGACCGATACCGGTATTTTTAAAAAACCCTGAATTAGCCCAATATTTTGGATTATATTTTGCTCTTTACGTAGGGCTGAATCATGTATTTAGGTAACAACGTCGTATTATTAGATTGTCCCATTAAAAACGAAATAATGAACCGGTGACCGTAATAATACCGGTATTTTTCTATGGAGAAAATACCGCTATCCGATCCCTGCACAAATTAGCCTGGGGCTATTTCGTAAAAACAGTTACATACATAGTTTGTTTTTTTAGTAAACACATTTTACTTATTCTACAAAGATATAATGTATCTACCGAATGCTTTGCAGTCGCCAGTAAACCAGAGGCACGCGGATTATTGTCAGATTTAGATTCGCATCTTTTCGGTGGACATATCAAAAGTTAAGGGCCACAAAGCTTAATTTTGGATTGGTCTCGTAACCCGCATAATCGGTGTTTCCATAACTATAAATCCATGTAATAAAAACATAACTTATATGTACACTAGCGACCCGCCTCGGCTTTGCACGGGTGCACTATTTAATGGATGTTATTATACATATAAACCTTCCTCTTCAATCACTCTATCTATTAAAAAAACCGCATCAAAATCCGGTGCTTAGTTTTAAAGATTTAAGAATACATAGGGATATAGGGACAGAGAAAGCGACTTTGTTTTATACTATGTAGTGATAAGCCTTTAACTATTGACCACCGGGTGGACAACTTTTGTTTTTACAACTGACAATGACCTACAAGACAATATGATTGTTTGATATGCCTACAACATTATTATGTACAATTAAGCACTATGTTACTTATAACATACGTAATACGACGATTGTTCCCAGTAATAACTATCAGTTTCTATTCATTGTGTTATACGCTTCACCAGTTACATATATATTCCCATTAGTATAAAAATTAATATATCTCTGAATTTCCCCTAAAAATCACAAAATCCCTACGGCCGTTTTATGATTAATTCGTACGCAAAAACTGACATAGGTATCGTTTAAAATTGCATCAAAACGACGGTCACAGGTGTGGCGTGGGCTACTCTTTATGGTTGCGATATGGTTTACATACGAAGGTACTGTTTTAATAATTTCCTTTCTCTCTTTAGATCGTGTAGCTTCAATATTAATTTTGATAGGAGACTGATTTTTAGGTATATAAGTTCCATAGGTACGTTTTCTGTTCTGCTGCAATTAAGGCAAGAAAAATGCATTATTTTCACCAGCGTCTGCTTGGAAAATTGCGCAGAAATTTTACAAAAAATATTTCCAATTTTGCCGAACAATCTTGAGTGAATATAAAGTTTGGTTCACTTTTCAGACTCGTCTAAATCTCTCAAATACCACCAGGGCGTGTTATGTTTAGGGTTCCGTACCCAAAGGTAAGGTAAACGGGTCCCTATTAATAAGACTTTACTGTCCGTCTGTCTGTGACCAGACCCTATCTCACGAACTGTGATAATTAGACAGTTAAACGGAACCCTTCCTGCGCGACTCCGACTCGCACTTGGCCTGTTTTTTTAATCAGACGCTGCCAAGTGTGTCTGCTATTATGGTATTACTAGCCACCTTTAAAATAATATAATTACTATATAGGTAATATTAGGTAATTAAAATGTCATTTTTTTTACAAACTCCCGTCGCGTATTGATCGATTAAGGAAAAGGATATTGTCAATATAATAAAATTGCGATAATATAAGGCTTGATCGTTCTTGTTTGTGTAAACACATAGTTACCATTAATTCTACCACGTCTACTTTTGTTAATCTTAATTAACCCAAATAATGATTTAATCATACAAATGACAGGTCGTATCAAAGAGGCCGAATCGGGTCAAAATTCGCCTAAACTAAAAACGTAACAAATACCATCTTTATACGTAGACTTATGACCTTTTTGGAAATAGCCTAAAAATAAGGCCGTTCACATCGTATCTTTTATTCACGCCAAGGACTCCCTTGCGATGACACCGCGCCTTAATTAAGGGGGAGTTTCGTATAGTCGACGTCAAAAATATGTATACATTTTGCGCTTTATTGCAAACATATAAGGTTCAAAATTGTAGATATATCTTTGACGCACCGTACCCACCTGTGTTTTAATCACAAGTACCATGATTATGTATGCGTTTCCGGTTACGTTAGTGGTACAGGAGTTTTAAATGAAATGGAATTTGTCATGGAGTGGATTTTATTTATTTATGGTTTTGTGACCTGAGGGCCTTCGTATCGTGGCGTCCCTTTCGCTCTCGTGTTTATACACTATATGAGTGAAAGGGACGGCACGATACGAAGTTCGAATTTCGAAGTTCGGGGTAGACCCTCTGCGGGGATACGAGAGCGCTTAAAATTATGATGTTGCGAAGAAAATGTAATTAGATAGATAGAAATCATTTATTCATGTTTTACATTACATAATACAGTACACAAAATACGCCAAACTGTATCGAACAGTTTGTTGGCGCGTCGCGCTCAGTTTACTTTTTAACATAAGAGTCCTTATCAGTTAAAAGACGCTCATCTATTTACGCCATTTTTTGTTTGAATTGACACGTATCTTGACATTTTCTCAGTGTTACTATCTAGAACAGGACTATTGCGACCTTATGTTATAAACTTTAAATGTATTTTTTTGATTTTTCAATTAGAAATATCGTTTCAAACATCACTCCAAATCGACCATTTTCAAGCTAAAAACTTGTTTTTTCCCTTTAAATTCTACTACTTAAATTGACTATGTTACTATCTAAAACTTTAATAAAATCAACGTAGCCTTTAATCACTTTATTGGTATTATCAATAATTTTGTCACAATTTGAAATCAAAACATTTTAAAACTTATAAGGCCTCATAAGGCAATTGTTGTTTACAAATGTGAGTTATCTTATTAATATTACCTTTAAAATTGATGTTGTATATGACACGTTGTATGTGATAGATATGAGATATTGACCTGGAACAAGAAGGAAGAGAGGTAGGGCACAGCAAAGTGTCATCTTGCTCAAATTTGGTGCAGCCCAACTGGGGAAGTACCTCCGCCTTGCAGAACCACAGCCATAATAACATTATCTACTATACAAGTATGTAGTGTTGTGGTCCTGGAGGTGAGCAAGGTTGCCAGAGCTCCCGAGGATGCACTGTGTTGAGAACGAGGGACCTAAATTTGTCCCTTCTGTTGTCGACGCAGTGCATCCTAAAATTTTATAAAGGGTCGGCAACGCATACGTGACTCCTTTGGAGTTGCGGGCGTCTATAGGATGCGGTGACCGCTTACCATCAGGTGGTAAGCTTGTTTGCCACCGGCGTTGTATAAAAAAAAATAGGTAAAATAGATATAATAAGGAGTTAATCCTTAGGTCCTTGGGTCCTTGGGTGGTTAAGGTCAGGTTAGAAGTTCCCGCAACCGACGCGCATTTATTAAGAGATATATTGATGTTATCGAAGAAAAAGAAGTAAGTACTATAGTATTTGGCGTTCTTTGGTCTACCTCATCCAAGTGGGATACGGGCGTTATATGTAATTATTGGGTAGATTAAATTGATACTCGACGATGGTCGACAAATATACATCTCGCAAAAACGAAAAAAAAAACAGTTTTTGTTACCCTTACACCCTTGTTAGTACATAACAAGAACACCGTAATTCACCCCACAATTAACCCGGTCACTAATCCGTGTCCGCGCGTGCCGTTCGTCATAAACCCGGAATGACGTACGACGCAGTCATAACACCGGTGTGACGGCACCTGACGTTTGTGAAATATCTTGCGGAATGAGACCGACCGTTTTTAAGTGTTTTTGTTTAACTCTGTGGTCGACTGGTAGAGAATGCCATTTGACACACAATAGATAGGAGACACCGGAAGAAACGACAATACAGAGATTTCTCAGGGACCGAAGTCCAATGAGAGTTGGTTGGATGTTATATTTATGCAACTGACTTAAGAAACTTCGATAGCGCGATGCAGAACATGTCAGATTTGACAGTTGATAGGAGTGACGCCACACATTTATATTATTAGTATGGAACACACTTGTAAGGTTGTGTGTGTTCGTAAGCATAATAGGACATAAAATAATCAAGAAACGAGGGTTATTTTACTGTCCGCGCCTGTGGAAAATTACCTTAATCCTCAATGTTCTAGAACAGGACTACTGCAACCTAATCTCATATATAAATTTTAATGTATTTTTTGGATTTTTCATTAAGAAATATCATTTCAAACACCACTCCAAATCAACCATTTTCAAGCTAAAACTGTTTATTTTCCGATTAACTTCTACTACACACAATATAATCAAAAAATGGCTGTGATACTATCCAAAACTTTAATAAAATCATTGTGTCCTTTAATGACTTTATTTCTATTATCTTTCTCTTCTTTGTAGTCGTTTCGTCATGACTGAAGATCGTGATCATCTGTAGTCTTCCTGGACAGCACGTCTTGCTTCCAACGGCTTTTGTTGGTACCCATCCGCATCGTAGAATGTAGAACTTGCTGGTCTTATCCTTGATTTGGTCGGTCCATCTCGCCGGAGATCTACCACGGGCGCGTTTCCCTTCCACGTTTCCAACTATGACCAGTTTATTATCTATACTTTTGTCATAATTTGAGATCAAAACATTTTAAAACTTGTAAGACCTCTTAAGATCTTTTAATTTTTTTCGATGAAAAACTCTTCTACAAACATCATCCTTTTTAACCACCGTTACGGCTCGTTAAAATCACCGTCAAACATCCCATGAAATCTTTCAAATAATTTTAAAAGCCTTCAAGGCCCATAAACTTTTGAAAAGTCTCAAAACGTCTAATTAAATAAAATAATGAATGGAATCAGGGGTCCGTGTTCGTAAAGCTACGGGGCCCCGGTACGGAACCCTTTCAGCGGTCACGCCCATTTACCTTCTAATTATGCTTAGCGAATACTTTGGTGAGTGGCCACTCGGCGGTAAGAAGTGGTAGCTGACAACCTGAGGGGCTAAGCAAATTAAGAGGTGATGCTTATGATAGAAAATATTTATAAAAAGGTGAAACATTTACTTTTAACATCAAGTAACAGGAATTTGTTTTTTTGTTACAATTATACTCATGAATATTGAATATAAAAATGATTCAGTACTCTGGTATACGTTTTTTCGAAACATAACCACAAACGAACGCGTTTGCTTTTAGTCTCAATTTGTATGGCAACGCGAATAGCGTCTCTAGTTACCTCTGGTGGTAACATTTTTTTGAAAAAAATTGAATCTAAACGCAAAAACGGTGTTTTGTGTTCATGTTTTGGAAAAAAAAATACACTAGAGGTACTTTTAAAATATCCTGTCCAATATTCTGGATAAGTCCTTTTCTTGTAATTTTTCATAATTCCGGTAATAATAGTAGTAGATCCAAATGCATGCACAATACTATGTTTATAATCGCAAGCAGGGCTCGGAATCGGGTTTTACTATTTTTAAAATATCTTCATTTTTATTTTAAGATGTGTTTTTGTTAGCCTTCATCTATGAAATAAATGATTTAAAATACGAAAAAATATCGTAGAACGCAATTAACCGAATTTTTTAACCGGTTAATTGTATGAAGACGAAACCGGTTTCCGAGCTCCGAGAGGCTGATGTGGTACGGAAACCTATTCCAGTTCGCGATACGTTAGTGCGCAATAGATGACACCTATTAATCACATCTGTCATCATGACATAACCTTGATAGTCTCATGTTTCTCAACTATAAGAACTACATTTTTTGGCTTTTATGCACTACTACCAGATACAAATGTACATATGTATATATTAATATTTTTTCTCTGTATCTACTGTTAAAGTTACTTTTTTGCCGCGAATGTTTAAAACACACTTTTGTAATGTATCACTGTATGTATAAACCACACGTGTAATTTTTTATGTTAAAACATTTTTGGTTCCCAAGATACAGGCACGGCCTAGTTTGGGATCCACTGACTATCTCTCCGTGTAAAATGTGTTCAAGTTAAATAAATTATTATTATTATGTTATATAATCTGTCAGTAATATAATCTGTCAAGAAACACATAAAAATGCACGTATTCGGTTCATTTTTATAGCAGTAATCCATGCGCTATAAGGTCTTACCGAAGTTTCTAATGTTTTGATTTCTAAATGACGGCTCGCCAATATTTCTCCAAAACCCTACTTACATTACCCTTAAACGAAACCAAACTTTGCATCGTTGTTATAAAGTCTAATTTCAAAACTCAAATGAGTACTAATGTAAATGTATTCCTTAACAGGACTTAAAAGTATTCAGAAGTTATTTAATTGGGTAAAATTACTTGTAGAGGCAAAGCACTGAAAGGAAAGGATATTAATTAAAAGATATTAAGTTCTTAGTTGAATCATTTATTTCAAAAGTATGATCATTCAAGCTACAAAGTTGTAAGGTAAGATTTTCCTTTAATTAGTATCTTACGTAAAAAGTTAGAATGTTCTGTTTTGACTCAAATCCGGATCAGCTCTTGATACGTACACGTTTTACTCGTATTGTGAAAATATAATTTTGTTGATGGTAATCGATTTTGTTTAACATCAGATATTTATTTTGATAGTTTACGCTAGTAAAATAATTTCAATTCCTTTTATTTCGCGATGCCACGGCGACCCTTTTTAGATAAAACTTAATTACTTTTAATTTTAGTTTAGTTTTTGTTATTATTAAGTAAGTTATTTATATATTTATCATTATATATTCATTTTAAATATAACATTGTACGTTTATGTTTTTACTGCTAATTTAAATGTCATTTTATTTAATAAAATTGTTGTAAACATACTTTTTCAGCTACAAAGTAAGATGTAACGAAAATAAGACGAATGCTCTGTTGTCAAAAACATTACTTTGTATTTTAACGTACTCTGTCGTTTATTGCTATACATAAGGCATCGATCTCGTTCACACTCTTTTACTCGCTAGACTAGGATGTAAACAATGTACCTAGATATAGCTAACATGCGACTTAAACGCGAATAAAAGCCAGGTAAAGATGCTATATTTAACAGTTAAAACATAAATGTGGTTACAACATAAGCCGCTTAAGTTCGTCACAACCTTTAGAGGAAAGACCGAATGCAAAGTGCACTTAGGATGCACTCACCTGCACTCATTTGCATCCGAGATTGTCCCAGAGCCCGGCTCTGTGCTAAGCGATTTATGTTTGTTAATGTTTAAATTACGTTTCTTGGTGTATAATAAGGACTTTACAATGCGCTTGGACATAATGTAAAAGCCATTACGACTTGCTTATTAGGTATGTGGTGTTGTTTTCCTGATGCTGAGTAACATCGCCAGATCTCTCGAAGACGCGCTGTGTGGAGAGCACGTTGAGAGTGATATATGCATATGTCTCTAGCTGTCAACACAACGAGTCGCCAAGTCACTAAAACGCCGGTAACGTGCTTCTTTGCAAGTGTAAATAAGCTATTATATCTGCTTACCATAAGCTTGTTTACTTAAAAAAAACTGGTTAGAAAAGACATTATCAGCCTTTATACCTACTGCTGAGGAGAGTGGGAGAGGAAAGAAAACTGTTGGAAGTTACAGAAAATAGAAGAGGGAAAATGATTGGTCTCTTATACGACACGACGATTTTATAAAGAACATCACAGAAGGCAAAATTGAGGGAAATTTGAGTGTAAGACCGAGTAGCTTACTATACGAAATAAATAAAAGGAAAATTAGCAGTCGCGTCGTATAAGGAGGTAAAGGAGGCGGCCCTAGATAGAGTCAGATGGAGAGAGACACACCGATAAGAGATACCTACTGCTCGGCATATGCTTACCCTTTCAATCGTTTCGAGAAGTCAAGGTAGGTAAGTCAAAACATTGGGCACCTTTTCCGTAATGGAGCAATCACCTTTATTGGCCTCAACAAAGAGTCTCACAAATATGCAATATTTTTTTAGCTAATGTTAACAATAATACCGACCGGTTTAGCCTAGTGGGTAGTGCACCTGCCTGTGAAGCTGACGGTCCTGGGTTCGAATCCCGGTCAGGGCAAATATTTGTGTGATGAGCATGAATACTTGTTTCTGAGTCTTGGATGTTTTCTATGTAATTAAGTATTTATATCTATTAAATATATCGTCCTCTAGTAACCATAACACAAGCCTTCTTGAGCTTACTGTGGGGCTAGTTCGATTTGTGTAAGATTGTCCTCTAATATTTATTTTATTTATTTATTTATAATTCGTTATCACTACATGTTGGAATAACATACCGCCACCAATTCGTGAAATAATGAATAAAATAATTTAAGGTTAAAATGTCGGCTAGATCTTTTAAGAATACAAAAACATAACCCTTGACTTCCGTATTCCCCCTTTCACTCCATTAATGTATGGAAGCAGAATAGTCATTTTTGAACCACTAACTTAACCGCACTCACACACACTCACTCACATATACACATACACACATACTCACACACATACACACACAGTGTTTCGTTGCACTGGTCGTGTTTTAAATTTTTAATTTTTTTTGTAGGGTACTGGCAGAATATCAGCGATGTGGCTACCTTCCGCATCATTATGCTGGGCTAGCGCCCATTCTCTGCCACCACCCATGGGTGATATTGTATCACTTTTAGTGCAGTTATTTTCCATTTTTTCTATGATTAACAATCATCATGTAAATTGTGGGAATGAATAAAGTGTTAATCTATCTATCTTATCGGTATACCGGTTGTAGCAAAAAATAAAAGATCTAAACAAAGGCGCACTTATACCTTTTAGGGATCTCTTCCAGCTTTTAGTTCAGTCAGTTATCATGCTCTTTTCCCTCTAGTTATATCCCTATAGATGATATTGCCCGAATGTCCCGATAAATTATGTGTCAGAGAGCATTTCCCGAAAATAATGGCTGCCATTTTTCATAGCGATTATACGATGTATAGACGGACAAATGTCATGGGCCGTATGTGGACTATCTTATGTGCGAATTAGTTGGTAAAGGTGAATTTATGGAATCTTGGCACAAATGGAATGAACAGATTCAGATTTCAGATTTATTTATTTCAAGATAAAAATTACAATATAACTGCTGCTACTGGAAGAGATACCTTACAGGGATAAGTTCGCCTTTGTACATGATTGATCTGTTTTTTTTTTCTGTATAATTTATTTTACTTGTCTTGTGTACAATAAAGTATTTACATACATACATACAATATAAATTTGAGTTTATGTCAAAATTACAAGAATTTCTATCATGATCGAATGAACAAATCAAATTAACGACACGAATGATTTCTATCTTAGTGTGATTGTCGACGTGTTATAAGTACAGATATTTTCTATGTCTAGATCGCTCTTTAGGGATAAGACCGCCTGTTCTTCTGCCTCTGTCTCCCTGTATCTTTGTTTTTTATTTTTTATGTGCTATTTTATTGTGAGGTGTGCAATAAAGAGTATATGCATTGTAGTCTAATACAATTTTGTGAATATGTATACAAAAACCGGCTAAATACGAGGCGTACTCGTGCACAAAGAGTTTCGTAACATTATCTATAAAAAAGGCAAAAAAATCACGGTTGTTGTATGGGAGCCCCCTTAAATATTTATTTTATTCTGTTAGTATTTGTTTGTTATAGCGGCAACAGAAAATACATCATCTGTGAAAATTTCAATTCTTCTTATTATCACGATTCATGAGATACAGCCTGGTGACAGACGGACGGACAGCGGAATCTTAGTAATAGGGTCGGGTACCCTTTGGGTACGGAACCCTAAAAAATGTATTTGTTTTCAGCATAGTAATCGAGAAATACTTAACTAAACCCATCTTATACCAGTCCCTGGGATCCCAGCTCATTCCAAAATAATGCTATTGTTTATTTTTCTCGCTGGAATATGACAGCTTTGAAAAATTCCTTCAATATTCGTTATTTACCGTTAGCAAAGCAGACTACCCTTTTTACAGCAAACGTACAGTATTAAGTGAGGTATTCATTTTATTCTGAAAGCCCCATTCCATATTCAGGGGCGTGAGGACGCAAATACAGGCTACTTATTCGCGGTGTAACATTCGAAATATACTGTAGCAAGGCACAGTTGGAAAGCGCAATCGTCACTCGCTTTCCCTTTTCTCATTTAGAAAGAAAGAAAAAACATATATTCGTGGCACAGGAGTAATACACATACCAAGGATTAAACTTGAAAAAGGATTAAAGTGAAAAAGGTGTAAAACAAAAAGAAAACAATCAATAATGCCACGAAATGGTCCCGACTCAGCATAGTGCCAACCTAACTGGTCGACGCTGGTCTTCCGTCGGAGCCAACCGGTGAAATTCACGGCGGGCGGGATTTAGGGTCGGTTGCACCAAGTCGCAGGCCGGTCATCGCGAAATATGGCGCCGGCAGCTGTCATCCCATTGAAACTTGTCAAACTTTTCATACAGATTTTAATGAACACCGCTTACGATTACAGACGGTTTGGTGCAACCCACTCTTAGTTGGGGTCAGCACAGCATGTCGTTTTCTTCCATACATCTCTATCACTCGTCATCTCTTCATTCACATTCTTCTTATTCATATTGTCTCACATAATCCATCCATATTTTGTTTGGCCTACCTCGTTTCTTACATCCATCCACATTTCTATCCACAGTTGGAGAGCGCAATATAGCTGTACAATCCGTGTTAATACACAAAAGTAATTAAATATAATACTTGTAAAATACACCCACATTTCTATCCACAGTTGGAGAGCGCAATATAGCTGTATAATCCGTGTTAGTACACAAAAGTAAATCAATTTAATACTTGTAAAACATAAAACTACAATCTATTTCATACTATTTTAAATACTAAAATACTTGTATACGTTAAAATTACAATCTATTTATGCTACTTTAAAGACAAAAATACTTGTAAAACATAAAGTTACAATCTATTTATGCTATTTAAAAGACGAACATACTTGTAAAACATAAATTTACAATTTATTTATGCTATTTTAAAGGCGAAAATACTTGTAAAACATAAAATTACAATCTATTTATGCTATATTAAAGACGAAAAGACTTGTAAAACATAAAATTACAATCTATTTGTGCTATTTTAAAGCCCTTATTCACGAAACCGTTCATCAAACCAATTTTAGCTAAAACGCCGTCGAATTATTCGTTTGTCTTTATCTGTAACTTTGACATTTGTGTTTGTGCGGGACAAAATACGTTCTGTTCGCAGAGGTTTTTTTTTTGGAACTTAGAGATGAAAAAAAGATTTAATGTTTGACTGTAGACAATTGTGACTTCATTACTCAATAGTCATCTTTCTAGCAGTTTTAGCGTAGCGATAAGACCGCCTGTTGTTCGCCAAGTATGTATACTCTGTATTAGTTTTATTTACTGAAGTGTGCAATAGCCTCCTGACGACCGGCATCCTATACATAGTACATAGGCCCCAATTAAGTTTTGACTCTGTGTCAATTTGACAGAGTAACATTTATTCTGCCAAGTTTTGATACCTAGTCGTCAGGAGGATAGAGAGTATTTGTATTGTATTGTATATTTTGCTCTAGTCTTAGTCCGGAACATATTTTCTCTCTCTCTTTTTTTTGAACCTGACTGTGGCTTTATAGGCCGGGCCCAACAAAACGATAGGAGTTCGCGGTTGGAGAGTTAGCCTGGGAAAAATACAGGGAAAAACCTCCGACACGACCACGCGTGTGGTTTGGAACACTGGAAGAATTTTCTCTCTTTCGAATCTGCTGTAATGTCTCCATTCGTGTTCGTGTTTCACTCTAAGACATTTAAAGTAAAATATCTTCAAATGAACAACTCTATTCCGTTTTAATGCTTATTCAGAAACTTTACATACATTTACCGTTGATTGCTGTTTGGATATTTTTACTGATTCACAATTTAACAGTTTATAATATTCGAAACTTCCAGATAAGTATCAATTTTAATAAAGTTGTGAAAGGTTGAAATTCAGCTTGATAATAAATGGGCTAGATGACAAAAATCATGGCATTCGAACCATTTTCTAGAGACCATCAAATGTTTGTATGGGACCAACTACAATTAGAGCAAAAGAAAAGACAAAAATACTCATACTCATACTCATTTATTCGTAAAGCCAATTTACATGTCAAAAAAATTTTAAGCAATATCAATATTACATTACAATATCAAAATCAAATTATTATGTCACATAAGAAGCAAAGTACTATATAGTATAGCTAACGAGTACTGAAAACACTATGCTGATTCACACGCAGGCGTGATGTCACGACAGCGTGGCCTATATGGAAACATTTTTTAGAGAGTTAGGGCACAGCAAAATGTCATCTTACTCGAATTTGGAGCAGCCCAACTGGGGAAGTACCCCTTGCAGAAGACCACAGCCATAATAACATTATCTACTATACAAGTATGTAGTGTTATGTTCCTGGAGGTGAGCAAGGTTGCCAGAGCTCCCGAGGATGCACTGTGTTGAGAGTGAGGGACCTAAATTTGTCCCTTCTGCTGTCAACACAGTGAATTCTCAAATTCCATAAAGGGTCGGCAACGCGTACGTCACTCTGATGGAGTTGCGGGCGTCTATAGGCTGCGGTGGCTTACCATCAGGTGGACCGTACGCTTGTTTGCCACCGGCGTTGTATAAAAAAAGTGAAATTTGCCATTTTTGTCGTCAAATATTGTACATAGTTGCCATAAAGTTTCTTTTTTATTGAAAAATTACAATTCTGTTAATGATTTTCAATTTATGTTTGGCTAATAAACAAAAAACATCGTTTTTTCTAATATTTAATTGTTTTAATTTGTCTTATACAGAAAAAAAAAAACAGATCAATCATGTACAAAGTCATGTGTTATTTATATATAACATGATTATTTTCTATATAACATGAGTCTACTCAATTGTGTATACGTTTGTCTTTATCAAAGACAGGCCCGTATCCCGACTTTTGATTCGGGGTGGGGGGACAAACATTGAAACAACCATGTGAACTGTGTAAAAATCGTTGTAATCACTGTACTATAAAAACGGCTAAAACGTTTTCGGGGGGGGATAAATCCCAACTATCCCCCCTCTGGATATGTGCCTAATCAAAGAGAAAAGAGTAAACACATTTTAGTTATTAGCTGAGGTTTCTTAATTTTTGTAAATGAGGGTTTGGAAAGTAAACCACTCATCAAATTTAACCCTTGTATTGTCAAGCGTATTGTTTCAACACTATGGCGATGACCTTTTTTTTGAACATGACAGTGGCTTTATAGGGCGGGCCCAATAAAGCCACAGTCAGGGGTATATAGGAGTGCGCCGTTGGAGTGTAGCCTGGGGAAAACCTCCGACATGACCACGCGTGTGGTTTGCAATAACCACGCGTGTTGTTTGGAAGGCGATGACCTATTTACACGTTGCGAAGTTAATACATTTGCTATTTAACACTTGACAGCACTTACAAGTGTTTATGACTGCGCGTGAAGCGCTTAGTGGTGACTTATTTGTGTAACGTTTTTATTTTTTATTATTGTGTGTTACCCACCGTGCCGATACCTAATGGGTCCAACGGAAGACCAGCGCCGGCTGTAATGCCGGCATTATGCTGAGTTGGGTCCAATTCGTGACATGACTGTTTTTGTATTCTGTCCCATTATTATGTACTTGTCTGTCATGAATAAATGTTTGAATCTTGAATCTTTGAAGTGTTTCCATCATAGTCACCTGACAGCAAGCATGGCGGGATGCCTATTCATACAGGTCTGAGAATGTATGTGGAATTGGTGTGTGTGCAGCTGTTACACGTGGAACGCCGTATTTGCTATGCAAATTTTATGTGATAAAAAGAGTTTTTAATTTCGAACATGAGATAAAATTACATGTTGTAGATATATAACCTAGATGGTTGCAATACGCTGAAAACGTGGTTTCTCGATATATAGATGGCGCTGGACGGATCCACGAGTTCACTGTTCGGGGCGTACTTAAGCATCACACTTAACTGAAGATTGGTAAGACCTTATCTCGTTGTAATAAGGTGCACGAATGCTCAACTGATGTGATTCTAATAGTATCACAGAATAACTATAAACGAGTTCACTGTTCGGGGCGTACTTAAGCATCACACTTAACTGAAGATTGGTAAGACCTTATCTCGTTGTAATAAGGTGCACGAATGCTCAACTGATGTGATTCTAATAGTATCACAGAATAACTATAACTCCGTGAGCTGCAGCCCTCGCGAGCTTTTTTTTTGTTTTCCTAAAACTGACTACACATAAAGTCTATATAATTATCGAACCTGCTCACAAAACTTCACGAGAATCGGTTGAGAAATGCGACCTGTAGAGTAGAACAAACCGAAATACGGCCGCCGAAACATACAAAATCATTTTTGGAAAATTTTCAAAAAATGACTCGATAAAAAAATCCATATTATTACCTAACCTGCTCACAAAATTTCACGTATAGGTTGAAAAATACGACCTGCAGAGTCTAACTATCGGAAATCTGGAAATCAGGACATCTGTGCATCTGGGACATACGAAAGCATTTTTGTTGAACCTGAAGCAGAGAACTTCGTTTCACTTGGTCAATTAATAGTACTTAACTTACAGAAGGTTTTCAGTCTAACAAAACCGATGTTTGAAACGTCATGGCATTCCGCTTCCACGCGCTAATTCCATATCACTTTCCCTTTCGTTCCTAGCACGATATCATCTACATCCATCTACATACCACGGTGGTGTGAAAGAGACGAGTTAAGCCGACGACGCTGACAACACTACTAGTTCATATTCTGTTACTTTACATTATGGCTTATGGCGCGAGTAAACGTCTAAACAAAACACTTCAGGAGCTTACAAGTTCATGCAATTCAAAACACGGCACATCTCATTTGTACCTACTCACGTACGAGTTAATCTCTCTTAAAGTTGACTACGTGGCGGGCGGAAATTTAAACTTTCGCCCATATATCGTCTGGCGTGCGTCTTGCTGCGATACAGACATAGTTAGAGATTTATGTGTGGGATCTAATGAATTGGTATGCTGCAAGCGTTTTAGAACAGAGACGCCGTTGTGTCTGTGACCATATGGAGAGTTATTGTAATGGAATAAGAACTTTTGATGTCTTCCGATACGTAGTTACATTTAATGCTGACTGTACATTAAACAACTTTGTGTAAGCGCCTTGTCGGTGTTATCATACACAGGTTTAGGGTCGCTTTTCCTATGATTATAACTACCTATAGTTAAGAGCCATAAAGCGAATAGCACACACCGTGATAAGCCTTTTAAGGTTCCGTACCCGAAGGTAAAACGGGACCCCATTACTAAGACTTCGCTGTCCGTCCGACTGTCACCTGTGTATCTCATGAACCGTGTTAGTTAGGCAGTTGAAATTTTCACAGGTAATGTATTTCTCTCGCCGCTATAACAAGGAATACTAGAAAACAGAATAAAATAAAAATTTAAGGGGGCTTCCATACAACAAACGTGATTTTTTGCAGTTTTTGTAGATAATGATACGGAATCCTTTGTGTGCGAGCCCGACTCGCAGTTGGCCGGTTTTTTTCTATAATGATGAAAGAAGTAAAAAGCAATTGAAGGATTTTTATTTTTCTACTTTCTTTATTACTTTTCGAGATTAAGGGCTCTAGGTTTAAAAACGTAAAACGATAATAATCTCGTTGATTTGATCCGTCGATAACCCTCGCTTACGTCATCGTACTCTAGTATTGTTTATGGCTAAAATATGACAGCTAACATCATCACTAAGGCAGATGGGCTTTACCTTTCATCGTCCTCCTAGCGTTATCCCACTACAGTTGCATCCTGAAGGATGCCCGGGGTCCGCTACCTAATCCCAAGATTTGGTGTCATCATCATCATCATCATCATTTCAGCCGAAAGACGTCCACTGCTGAACATAGGCCTCCCCCAAGGCTCGCCATTTAGACCGGTCCTGTGCCGTTCGTTTCCACCGGATTCCCGCGACCTTCACCAGGTCATCACTCCACCTTGTCGGAGGCCTACCGACAGCTCGTCTTCCGGTGCGTGGACGCCACTCAAGCAGTTTCTGGCCCCATCGACCGTCAGTCCTGCGAGCAATGTGCCCTGCCCACTGCCACTTAAGTCTCGCAATTTTGAAGGCTATGTCGGTGACCCCAGTTCTGGTACGGATAGCTTCATTCCTAATTCTATCACGCAGAGAAACCCCGAGCATAGCTCTTTCCATTGTTCTTTGCATTGATTTGGTGTATGTACTATTAATTGTTCTGTGGTTTAGCCAAGAGACAAGAGCCACCAGGCTCGCCTAAAGCCGTCTGCTAAGAAAACAATCCTGATCCATCTTAATTAAACCACAGCTTTCACGAACTCTTTGATACTGTTACAAATCGCAACAAACAGCCAAGGAAGCGGGCTAATGAATCAATCTCGTAGGTAATTAACCGGTAAGGACGTCTCAAAGGCGGCGCGCGCGCAGGAATGCGCGTGACCGATGCAATTAGCTGATCCTTCCAGCCGGATGTTTTTGCACAATACAAACTGAGTTACTAGCCTATATCATTAACAAGGCAAGTTAAATCTTAAAGGATTGATATAAAGTGCAATTTGGTAGTAAATATGTACATAATCTCTTTGAAACGAAAAGGTCTTATACGATAATGGAGATTATTGGAATTTCTGTGCTATAGCGTAACGTTCAAGGTTGTTTTTTGATTGTAGAATAGATTCTGGATATCGTCCAGAGATTCGCAAGTATTCGCGATGCGTTTTGTTTCAAAGTACCTGAATGTGGCACCTGCGCTCGTTAGTCATTAGGATCCTGAACTGTGCTGAAGAATTCGACGAGTTTAGATGGCATTCCGTTTTTAGGGTTCCGCCTCCAATGAGTACAATACAATACAATATAACAATACAAATACTCTTTATTGCACACCTTACACAAATGAATCAGCTACACACAGAATCAAAACAACAACAGTATACAGGTAGACAACAGGCGGTCTTACCGCTAAAGAGCGCTCTATTCCAGACAACCTTTGGGTAACGGAAAAAATAAAATAAATTGAATGATCAAACAAACTTACCTGTAAGTGATGTTCGATCATCATTATATGAAGACAAAGTCCTTCGATGATCACTTGTGTAGTCTCCCCTTTTCCATCCCTCTGGTGTCACGGATTTTTTTTAAAGCATTACATCAGCCAAAAAAGAAAAAAGAGTACAATCAAGTGTAAAAATATGTACCGAATAAAACCTTAATGATTACACATAAGATCCATGGGACATATTCTTGAATAGCTTGCATACACCCGTCCGTCCGTCTGTCTTTGTCACACAGGTTTTACGGCCAAACTGCAGGGTCAATCAACTTTTTCTTGTTGTTATTCTGTCCCGTCAGCGAGGAGACAACAGTAACCGAGTTGCTAAGAAAAATGTGTATAATAAGGACTTCAAGCATGCTCAAGAGATGACCCATGTCAAAACCAACTCAATATTGAGGTTGATTCTAAACGTGCAGAGTCTGACACGCACTTGGCCGGTTTTTCGTTGATATGATTTTCACGATAGCTCTGAAAGGAACTGGCGTGTATCTTTAATAATCTTATAATTTTAATTATATGTTCAATTTACTGAGTCTATTCTGTTTGTAAAGGTGTGTCTTTTCGTGCAGTGAATAAATGCCTTCTCTCTTTTTTTTTCTTTCTTTCTTTATTGTAATATGTTATTAGAAAAGTTTATCATTACCCCAGTACAGTTGCATCCTGGAGGATGCCCGGGGTCCGCTATCTAATTCCAAGATTTGGCGTATGTACTATTAATTATTCTGTGGTGTAGCCAAGAGACAAGAGCCACCATCTGATCATCCAACTCAAGGGTAAACTAGAACTTATTGGGATTAAGCTTGTCAAGTTAGTGGGCAACATCGGAAGCTGTAGAATTGTGGAAGTTCACTAAAGGACTAAAACAATCAAAAGCTTTAATAAAAGGCTACAATGCCAAGTTGTCTAAAGAGCTATTACAACTCAAAAGACACAAAACCAGCGCAGTGACAAGAATACTCACTGGTCATTGCAAACTTAACAAACATCTATCCCAAATGGGTTTAAAACAAAGCACAGCATGCAGGTTCTGCCAAGAGTCGGAGGAAACTGCCATCCATATCCTCTGCTCCTGTGGACCACTTATGCGCAAAAGAAGTATCTATCTAGGGAGGCACATCATGCCCACAGAGGAGATACAACAGATTGCGACCCAAAGAATCTGGAAATTCCTGGAGGAAACGGGTATAAGCAAAGAACTTTAAGGGCTGCCACAATAGATCAATACTGGTCGAGGCGGCAAAGAAGGCCCACAACTAACAATAATAATAAAATAGTGGGCAACGTGACAGAAGTTTGCGGCTCCGAAGACCTCTAACTTGGCTTAACGATTGCTATCATATACAGCAGCCAGAATCGACGACTTAAACGTGTCTTCCAAAACATTCTTTTTAAAGTTATTATATGAAAAACAACAAATAATACAAAAGCTAGTACTATTAATATAAATGACCCCAATATTGTATCAGAATCTGAATGACTACATTAACTATTGTTTAACAGTTTGATTTGAATAAGAAACAATTATGTCAGAAAAGGGAAGAACCGTGACTGAGATCACAAGACAAGGAACTCATTTGTAACGCACTTTGTCTAGAAACAGGCAGTTTTAAAGTATAAAAATAAATAACTAAATATAAATATTTGTGGACACTTACACAAATCGACCTAGACCCAAACAAAGTAAAGCTTGTACTGGTATTATTATTATTTATTTATTTTCTCAGCTCAAATCCTGGATTATTATCTCGCATCATGTTCTGCCTATATGCAGTATTAAGTTGTGGTAAGTTTGTTGGTTTATGTTTTTAGTAACAGATATATACTATAAGAACTATTGTACCCTTTGTGCCCAAATAAACATTAAAACATGGGTACTAGGCGACGATATAAATACTTATATAGATAAATAAATACCAAAATAGGTAGAAAACATCCAAGACTCAGGGACAAACATTCGTGCTCATCACACAAATAAACGCCCTGATCGGGAGTCGAACCCGGGACCTCCAGTTTCGTGGGTAGGCTTACTACCATCTAGACTAAAGCGGCGGTGGTAGTTTCGAGAGTAAAATTAACCTCCTTATTCATAAAACTTAACAAACCTCAGCTAACTCAAATATTCTTTGTCCCATTCTCACAAACGTAAATGTCAAAGTGATAAATAAGGACAAACGAACTTAAGCGGCTAGTTAACTAATATAGGTTTGATGAATAAGGGGGTTAGTGTTTAATTTACTACGAATTTATTTGTTGGTCGCAAACATGCTTACAGCCCAATAAGCGATCACTGTAATCTATGGATACATGCAACTCCAGATGTGTCACATAATGCGACCCTTTTAAAATATTTTTTTGATGAGCGCCTATTGTTGTCACTTGAGAAATTTCCCACAACTGAATAGACAAAAGATCTAGTCCATCCAACAATTATCAAACCAGCTCATAAAATTTAACGAGAAGAGGAGAATAGCCTACACACGAAAGCATTTTTTCCCTAGTTCAAACAGAGATCCTTCGCTCGCTCGGTCAATCCCAAAAACGCTTCAAAATAAACGCCGCGTTTCCCACTACCCAACCATCCCAGTAGGGACAGGGCGTAAAGATCTTGTCTCCGTAATAAGGGTCATCTGATGGCGCCGTGTGTAATTGAATTCCCTAAGTTTGATTAGTTGGATACGTTACGATTATTGCCCTACTGTTCTTTGTCAAGATTATAGTTTAGCCTCTAGGGATGTTTGGCCGTAATTAAACGCACAGGTATGATAGCGGGATTAAGGCTCATATCCAATCTTTGGATAGCTTTATACAGGCTGTTGCGACTGTGGATAAGGGGAGCAGTAACGTCAAATGGTATTTTTTTTAATGCAAACACTGAAATGAACTGGCAATTTTTTCTGAAAAAACCTAATTTTAATTATAAAATTAGGAGCGCTCCTGGCCCAGCGGCGCCCGCGTGCGGTATTCGAGGTTAAGCAACGTCGGGTCAGGTCAGTTCTTGGATGGGTGACCGCTTTGAGTGGTTATTATCTGAACGCTCCCATGCTTTGGAAGGCACGTTAAGCCGTTAATCCCGGCTGCTGTATATGGTAGCAGTCGTTAAGCCGAGTCAGAGGCCTCCGGGCGGCTTGAGAACTTCTAGCAGTCAAGTTGCCCACCCACTTGACAAAGGGGGGTTGAAGTTGAACCACGTCTGTAGGCAGTATCCACCGCTCCCCTACACGTGACCCCTGGGCGGTGCTAAAAGTGCAACATAAACTGGCAACCGTACTGTCTTCTCGAAGATCTCACGGTTCGAAATAATTGCCATACGATAAATAAATAAATACCTGATTATAAATTTTTTGCCTACCTACTTTTTCATATTTCAGATAAATTGATTATCAAACAAGTTTGGTATGTAATTTTAAAATCGGAACATTTGATAATAAAATAATAATCAGTTTCTGATAATAATAATTTTTATTCAAATCTCGCAAGCTGGTCCGCACGGGAGCGAAAAGTGTGGCATTGAGGAATATAACCAATTTAAGGACTGGTAATTATTGATGATGTTTCAAATCTATTTAATGTTTGGGGGACGCAATAACACAATCATCTTAAACTCAACGTTTACCAATTTATTTATCTATGGCAATCATTTCGAACCGTGAGATCTTCGAGAAGACAGTACGGTTGCCAGTTTTGTTGCACTTTTAGCATCACCCGAACCACCAACCAACCCCTACCAATGTACCAATAGCTACCAATTTTGGCAGAAGGTATTAAACAAATATCAATTACACCAAAACGTTTACTTAATCAAAATAGATACACACTTTAAAATATCTAAGGAATGGGAATCGGCGTGTAACTCTCTAATCACTAGTCAGTGCTCTTTAATCGTAATGATCATCATCATCACAATCATTTTCAGCCTGTTCTCACCCACTGCGCATAGGCCTCGCTTCGAGCACGCCACCTGTCCCGTAATGATGAATATACGGAGCTGAAATGCATAATTATACTTGATATGACTCAGTGACCTTTATATAATCTCGTAATATATTATAGTATCAAGCTTGGTACACATTACATACAATAAAATACAATACAAATACTCTTTATTGCACGCACACCTCACATAATAAAATAGCACATAAAAAACAAAAAACAAAGATACAGGGAGACAGAGGCAGAACAACAGGCGGTCTTATCGCTAAAGAGCGATCTCTTCCAGACAACCTTTGGGTAGTGGAGAAATGAAATATAAAGCTGAAAAGTAGGTGGTGCATAAACTATTACAATAAAAAGCTACACATAAGCACTTGCATAGCTATTACATAAGTACTTGCATAGTCCGTTTTTTTTTCAATTTCATTCTACTTTTATTTTTGTAAGTTTCTGGCAAAATATCAGCGATGTGGCTTATTGCCACATCATTGTGCTGAGCCAGCGCCTATTCTCTGCCACGACGCATGGTTCTTTTCTTTTAGTGTGTTGGTTAACTTTATTCTTAAGTTGCATGCTTCATTGTGGTAAAAATTAGTTCAATTTTGTGCAGTTGCTTATTTTTTGTCATTTTTTTGTTACTTTTATATCATTTTATACCATGTATGTTGTGGAAATGAATAAAGCATTTATCTATCTACTTAATGTAATAATTATCTTTACCTTTATTTATCAAATGAAACATGAACTGTGCACTACACATACCTAAACAAAATTATGTAAAACTGTAGATTACCATATGAATATTCTCTACTGTTGTTTAGCTCTGTGCGACACAGGGAACCCTAGCTCAGGATCAAAAGACTTGTATTTCTAACATGTTTTTTTGGCAATAAATATTTGTATTTCTATATCTTTACACACTAAGCTAAAGTTATGTTTTGTTGAAGGATCTAATCCGTGAAGAAGTGATTCGACAGATAACCAAATAAATAAAAAAATTTTGAACTGTTTATTACATATATATTACATTAGAATTCATGTTCTTAACTACTAATCTTAACATATAAGGTTATTTGAGTTAAGGAGCCACTTAATAAATAGTGACACAACATATTAAATTAAGTAAACGACGACCGGTTTAGCCTAGTGGGTAGTGCACCTGCCTGTGAAGCTGACGGTCCTGGGTTCGAATCCCGGTCAGGGCAAATATTTGTGTGATGAGCATGAATATTTGTTTCTGAGTCTTGGATGTTTTCTATGTATTTAAGTATTTATATCTATTAAATATTTCGTCGTTTATTACCAATAACACAAGCCTTCTTGAGCTTACTGTGGGGCTAGTTCGATTCGTGTAAGATTGTCCTCTAATATTTATTATTTATTTATTATTTAAGTAGGCACATTCAGGTTTAGGTATATGCAGTTTTTTTTAACATTTCTCTCTTAAGGATATTGCGAATACGAAAAAGAAGTTCGCTTTTCCGAAGCAAACTTCTTGCTTGCATCAAGACTGTAAGAGCAGTAAATGATAATAACCCTTTCAAACCACTTCAAGTACTCTCTCGATCAAACAGCGAACTATAAAACTAAAACACAAGAGCTTTTGCCGTTCGATGTCATATTTTAGATACAAAAGTAATATCGGCCATTATTATCCTACTGACATAGGCCATTTTAAATTTAGAATGCAGTATTTTAGTTGAGAGTTTCATTAGAGTTGGTGCAAGTTGCCGGCGGGTCTCGACAAACAGTTGGACATTAAGACTGGAAGATGTTTTAGTGGTGGACAGAGGACAGTTTTTAAGCCCTTTTCTATATATTATAGCAAGTGGAAGTAGTGCAGTTGACAGTCTGTGTTTGAATTTGAGTTGCGAGTCTCAATACTGTCCAGTATTAAAATTTCCAAAGAAATAATAAGAGGATCTGTTTTATGGGATGCTTCTAACTGGTGACAGCTTTAAGGCAAGCATTCCATTGCAAATTACCCCCTCTAAAACGCGTAAGTTTGCAATTAACCATACTGCTCTATCTACGGAAGCTCTGCGCGTAATTTCATAAATATTTAGTACATTTTAATTGATTTTTGGAACACTGGATCACTTATGAAAGATCCATCCGGTCATTTTGTTAGAACAATTAAAAAAACCTATTCTTTTTGTAAAAAGAAAACATATCACTGTCGTTGTTAATTACGAAATCTGCAGAATGAAAGTTTATTTTTACTATAATATTTAGGATTTTTGACAGAGTTACCAAGGCATTTTTTCAATATTTTGTACTTTGTTTCTTTTTTAATTCACAGTAATTTTTGTTCAGTGTAATTTTTTCATTACTTCTTCACACTGGAGTCTCATTCTTCAGTATTTTCGTCAGATCTCTGAATAGGCCTTGCCTTATCTCCATTTATCAATAATGCACCGAATCAACCCTAATACTTATAACATATTTAAATATCAATGTTTAATTGACCTTCAAAATAGTAACCTGTTTTGTAAATGACATTCTCGCTCTTATTTACCAAGATTAAGGGTATTTTTTCTCGATTATCTGCACTATACATCTAAATAAGTAACGTATATTTTGTCAGTTTAGTATAAGACATTAGCTATTCTGTAAGTTGTAATTCCAATCTAAACAACACAAACATAAAAATATAAGGTAAAATTCCCAAAATTCCCACCCAATTTAACCGAAAATTCAACGTACTTCATTAAGTGTTTATTAAAACACTAAACAAAAGCTCAACACAAGCAAACATGAATCACCGATGGCAGAAAATATGCAGACAAATTCCATCGGAGTAGACAGACGGACAAAAAAAGAAGAAGTAGCTCAATCAATTTTACCCGGGAATCGGGGAGTATTCCCCGAGTGCATACACTGTCAGGGATAAATGACGCATTGTGTGAAACTGGCTATTGTCGTCCGGTTACGTTAAATAGTGCAAAAGCAACACAATGACTAAGTGTGGGTATCACGTCTGTAAAAGTCACCTGTTCTCGTTAAAATCTAAGTTTGACAAGTTTTTAAGGGATGACAGCTGACGGCGCCATGTTTAAAATTAATCGGCCTGTAATCGTTAGTTGGTGCAACCCGCCCTTAGTCGATTGAGTCCGCAGAGACTTGGGAACTAATGAGATGAGGTTTTATCTCTGCGTGGTAAATTTGTTGCTGTCTAACTTACTCGAAGTTGGCTATCGGAGATATTTTTTGTATCAGGCAACAAAGCCCATATTTACAATACAATACAATACAAATACTCTTTATTGCACACCTAAATCACTACATAGTATAAAACAAAGTCGCTTTCTCTGTCCCTATATCACTATGTATGCTTAAATCTTTAAAACTACGCAACGGATTTTAATGCGGTTTTTTTAATAGATAGAGTGATTGAAGAGGAAGGTTTATATGTATAATAACATCAATTAAATAGCGCACCCGTGCGAAGCCGGGGCGGGTCGCTAGTTCAACAATAAACCTAAACCTCACCATTGCTTTATTTTGAATACCAGGAAATCATATAACGAGAGTACTTCATGAACAGAAATACCGGCCGGTCTGCATTCCATTGGCGATATTCACAATGCTTACCCCGCTTCAGGCGAACCAGTCAAATTCTGACCCTTAGGTATATTTGTTACAACTGGAGGCAGTGTTGCCAGGACCCTTGGGATGTAAATTACGATTAATTTCTTGAAAAGTTACATCTTTGATGCAAAAGTTACATTTTTTACATTTTGCTTAATTACTTATCATAACGTTTGATTTTATATTTTAGCCACATACAGCTAGAGTGCGGCGAGTTCGGCGACAGAATTACGCCGGACTGATGGGCGGTATCTTAAATGTCATACATAGTTGCAACAGATGGACAGATAATCGTAGCATGTGGGTTCTTTTGTCACCTTTTCTGTATGGAAGCCTATAAATTAAGCTTGAAAAAAAAAAAATTGCCTCGGTTGGTCCCGATCACATACAATTGACCTTTCTTTTGGAATAGTTTCATTATTCTCAAAAGTTACGAAAATTCCTTTACAGCAGAAGTTGACACATGTTGTTACATGTTACGTGAGCCGGTCAAAAGTTACGAAAAATGTAACAAATGTAACCATCTGGCAAAACTGACTGGAGGTCACGTTATACCAGACACCAATGACATGAGTAAAGACCGTGCGTGAATCTAAAACAGTTTTTTTGTTATAAAACATTCTGTACACTTATATACGTACCGGGTACGATTATTTTATTTTTAGGGGGATCGTACGGCGGAAAATGTGATGAATTTCACGAGCCCTTTTAATTGAACAGTGATTGTGTGCATCGGATATGGTGATTACCTATTGGCGTTCAATGTGCAATGGTGAAATTTGAAACATGTTTTTCGAGAATTTAATCAAGGTTAGAATTACGATTTGAAACGGGATATTTACCATGTATATTTGTATTCTTGGGTTCCTAATATTTCGGCACTGTTGCAAGCGTCATTATCAAGGAATAACTGATGTGATGTGTGTGATGTGTTAATCAAGGTTATGGAATGCGCAGTTATGTTGGAAATTTGAAGTAGTTCTACGCGTAGGACAAAACGGATTTTTCTGTCCGGTTTGTCCTACGATGTGACAAAACGGAATCCTTTGTCCGGTTTGTCCTACGATGTGAACAAAATCGTAGGACAAAACTTCGGAAATTGAAGTTGATAGAAGCGAGTTCTTAAAACTAAAACTCAGCGAACGTCAGTTAATCCTTGACAATGACGCTTAGAACAGTGCCGAAATATCGGGAAATAACTATTACAAATACACAATACAATACAATACAAATATTCTTTATTGTTCACCAGAAAATACATTGAAAACAAGATTAAAAATTAAACATGTTGATGGTAGACAACAGGCGGTCTTATCGCTAAAAAGCGATCTCTTCCAGACAACCTTTGGGTGGTGGAGACATAAGAGAAAAAATTGTCAAGAGTAGGTGAAACAGAGATATTAAGTTAGTAATAAACAACCGAATCATAAGAAATATCATACACTTACATAAATAAATAGATATATAAACATACAAATACAATACGTAACGAGACGATGTAATACGTCATAACATAAGAGAGGTAGGGCACAGCAAAATGTCATCTTGCTCGAATTTGGAGCAGCCCAACTGGGGAAGTACCTCCGCCTTGCAGAAGGCCACAGCCATAATAACATTATTTACTATACAAGTATTTAGTGTTGTGTTCCTGGAGGTGAGCAAGGTTGCCAGAGCTCCCGAGGATGCACTGTGTTGAGAGCGAGGGACCTAAATGTGTTCCTGCTTCTGCCAACACAGTGCACCCTCAAATCTTATAAAGGGTCGGCAACGTGCACGTGACTCCTTTGGAGTTGCGGGCGTCTGTAGGCTGCGGTGGCCGCTTACCATCATTTAAAAATATAGAATTTAACGATATTATAACTTCAGATTGTGGTGGAACTAGTTCCGGATAGTCACAAATATACAATTCGTTATAAATTGATTGTAGTATTTTATTGACCAGTTTTAGTTTACACACTTAAAATAAAGATAGTAAACCATTTAAAATGATCTTAATTTATAGAATTAATGAAACGAATGAAACTTAAGGATAAAATTAATGTCTAGTTCGTCACAATCGCTTTCAAGTGACTGCTAAAACATGTATTTTGTGTATTAAAATACTACAATCCAATATATATATATATTAAGGAACATTTATTTAGTAAATTCAACGCTTAATAATGCGAATTGTTCCACTATAGCAGCCAGAAATAACAGAAATAACAATAACACTAAAATTTCTTTCTAGTTTTTGTAATCCTCTGAATATGACTAGACACAGGAGGTAGACGTGGGACATAGGTACACATTTTAGCACTTTTCGTGTCTTTAATTTGAGATAAATCTAATAATAAATATAATATTAATCGTCAATTTTATAAATATAACATAAATTGCTCGAATCTATAGAATAAAACTATGTACCACTCATATATCCAAATACTAAAGGGAAAATAAAAAAAAAACACGTTGAAAGTGAGGAATACTCAAATTATGACATGTACACTTTTTTGAAAAACGCCCAACTATGGCAATTAATTATTGTATTGTCAAAAATAATGTTTTTATAGACATGGATGGATCTTGCAACCGCCTCATTTTCAGAGCCTATAAATTACGTCTATATAGTCTATAGTCTACGTTGGCATTTCATCTGTCTCGGGGTCCGATTAATGCGCTGGGCCCTTCCCACCTTAATTAATAGAAGCCAAATATTGACAGTCTCTGTTAAGGCCAAGTCTGAATTAAATCTTATTAAACGGTTAATATTTTAGTGAAAGGAATATAGGTATTGAATCAAAAAGAGTACTTACCTAGGTATAATAAAGAAAAACAAAAAAATAAATCTAATTAAACTACAGATATTTTTGTGAAATAACTATCAAACAGCTCATAGAAAAGTGCAATAGTTACCTTTTTCTATATACGAAGTTTTAAATTTCTCACTTCAAAAAATTTCACATCCACATATTTAATTATACATGTTTGACATAAAAATTACTTAAATGATAACAATTAAATGAATTAAAAACTTAAAATAAAAACAACTATATCTAAACGAAAAATAAACATTAAAAATTATATATAAAATATAATTATAGTCACGTTAATAAAAGATGTTTAAAATATCTTAATGTCAATTAGGTAGGTTTTCGTTGATTTTTCTCCAGGCTGCTCCCACCGCGCACTCCTATCGGTTTAAAAGGTTCCGGCCCTTAAACCACAGTCAGGTCCGATAACATACCCTTAGCAGCAGTAAACATAAGCACAAAAAAAATATATTAGAGGACAATCTTACACAAATCGAACTAGCCCCACAGTAAGCTCAAGAAGGCTTGCGTTATGGGTACTAGACGACGATATATTTAATAGATATAAATACTTAAATACATAGAAAACATCCAAGACTCAGAAACAAATATTCATGCTCATCACACAAATATTTGCCCTGATCGGGATTCGAAACCAGGACCGTCAGCTTCACAGGCAGGTGCACTACCCACTAGGCTAAACCGGTCGTCGAAGCACAAAATATATAGCAGTGCCTACTTCGCCTTAACAAAGTATGTACCTACCCATAGAAATAAAACGCCTATTGTGCAGCTTCCTTATAATTGTTTCAATCTCGAAGGTAATATTTAACTAAAGATTACTCCCCTCAAGACGCAACGGGGTACACGAAAAATTCAATCGGAACCATCTAACCCTTCAGTTAATCAATGACAATACACTGTAAACTACGCGACAGGTTAATTAAGTATAGCTATTACACTTCCAACTCTACATTAAGGAATAAAAGTCCATTTTTGAATGACAGTTGGTATTATAAATTTTTGGAAATAAACTGATTTTGAGCACGTTTTCTATGTAAATCAATTTAGATTCGGGTGAATGTTGAATTGCTAAAATAAATTGGTTACGTGAGGAGCAGATGTATAACAGAACTTATAAAAACTTGAAATGTAATTTAAGTAATATAACTTTTCTACTTAAACAATTTTTAAGACGAGTAACCGAAGAATTCCTTATACTTTAATTGTGCGTTTTAAACTCAAAGTCGAAACTACTAACATCATCTAATAAGATTCTAGAACGTTCTAGCACGTACCTTGATGAGCTTGTTCTGTAGCTTGGTGACTGTCATGCGCTCGCGCTGCGTTCGCGACTTCTCTTCTTCCAGCTGACTCTCCAGCTGCTTGATCCGCCTTTCTAGCACCTCCTGGAACAAATAGGTAATGAGATAAGAATGGATTCCCAATGGGCTACAGCATGGGACTCTTAAAAGGCGTGAAAAGGTTTCTTACGGGTCGGCAACGCGCGAGTGACGCCTCTGATATTGGGTCCATAGACGATGGTAACCACTTATTACCATCAGGTGGGCTAGATGTCAGCTTGTTTGCCACTCACGTGGTATATTAAAAAATATAGAAGTTTAATAGTAAAGTATTATACGGGAAGATCGATAGATAGATAGTTCCGCATTAAAATGTTGAAGCTTAATGTTTCACATTAAGCGGTCAATGAAGAATAAGCATACGAGAAGAGCCCTGCGGTGTTACCCGCGGATAAAAGGTAGCCTATGTGTCAATCCAGGGTGTAAGCTGCCTCCATTCCAAATTTCAGTAAAATCCGTGCAGTCGTTTTTGAGATTAAGTGGAACGTACATCCAAACATACGCACAAACTTTCGCTTTTATAACATTATTGGGATGGTTTGGTAGGAATCCAACCTAAGTCATACATTGCAAGGATTGAAAAAAGTTGAGCTACTGAGATGTAAGTAATGCGCTTTGGTTTAACCCAAAAACCTACTCTATGCAAAAATTATTAAGAATAATCGAATTAGACCAATTTTTTTTTAATCCGGGCCCAATAAAGCGATTGGAGTGCTCATTTGGAGAGTAGCCTGGGGAAAATCCAGGGGAAACCTCTGACACGCCCACGCGGGCGGTTTAAACACTGGATGGAATACTCTAAGAGTTTGCGCTCCAGTGAGATAAGTTGAGAGGCTTCAACCGAATCTGAGGTGTGAGTTGAATCGAGGTATGTATACTGGTATAGCCAGCTGTTAACTTCTAGGCTTATGCTCGGTTTTATAAATGAACACTCGTAAGACTTTATGTTGGTAAGTTATATCTAATAATTTACTGAGTTACCAAACTTAGATCTGACATTTGGCATGACAGTTAAAAAAAAAGTATATCGTCTGTTTCTGGCAGTCTTAGTTTAGCACAAACCCGGTCATAGACATAAAAATCGCAAACTCAAAGAAAAGCTACGAAAAGTAAAGAGCGCTTGCCATTGAGCCCGTTTACTCACGAAATTGCTCATTAAAAGACGCCATTTTGTTTTTTTATTGTTTCTCCCTGGACAAAGAGCTAAGATATAAAATCACAGTAGCTAAAGTCAAAGAACTTGAGCAATAGTTTATTTTTATAAGTTTAAGTAAAATTTGACAATACTAACACATGTAGAATCAGTTTTGAGTGTGTTAATTTATTAAGTATATTAAGATCTGTGTGTTAGCTGGACTGGCCTTTGTTTGTTTTTTAATTTTTTCATATTTTATGTCCAATAAAGCAATACATACACCTAAATACATATTTTATTTAGATACACCTTAGGGGTGATTACGTAACGTTTTTAAGCGTGCGTAAGATAGATGTAAACTGTCATCCGTACTAAAAATGACAGTTAGATCTTCCTAGCGTAAGTTTGATGCTTTAGGTATGTAATCGACTAGATTGTACCTGTAAAGTACAATGAAAAATAAAATAAAATAATAAAAATCCGCCACTCTTACGCTTCTGTGTTTTGTGCAATAAAGTTCAAATAATTACGCAAATACTAAAAACGAATTTCCTAGACCTAACGCCGTGTAGTAAAAATTGGTTCTACTGGAATTGTCTCCCCTCTCCAGCAGTAACTTACGGGAATTTTCTTGATTTCAAAATTAACGACTGGGCCATAATTAGGAGTTTGAAAGGCCATTCCCGGGTTTAATGTCCCGGTCCGCATTTATTCGCCAATTTATTGTTTTCTGGCTACTCTCATATTTAAATGAGGCCACGTTTGACCTCTTAAAAAACAGATTTGTTAAAATTACCTACATGTAAATAATATTATTAGAGTTAAAATCATTTTTAATGAACACCCTACTAGTAGATACTGATTCAATGTGTGTATTGCGTCTATATTCTTACGTCAGATTTGAGCGTGAACAAATTGAAGGGGCGTTCATTTTAAAAATGCTTTAAATCTACAAAATAATCTTTTTTTAGTTATATTCCCCAACTGATCAACTGGCATGGAGTGAAAACTGTAGGCTCTTTAAGAAATGTACCAAAAAGGAAGGAACATTAGTTGCGTCAGGCTACCGCTGCGCAACCCGCCCACTGTACCCCAGCTTATGTTTACGAGGCTTCAAGATACAACCATGGTTTAAGAAAACAAGGTCTGACAATCCTGGTTCGTGACACGGTGACGTCTGTCGACGACACACTCGCACTTACGTCCGCATACAATCGATAGGCTGATGCTGGCTGATGACGTAATGTCGTGTCACCCACACTACTAACCGATGTACTGGATTGCCATACCTGGCGCAGTATATATGTATGATGGTTATTCTCTCAAGTATTTTACAAGTTATCAAGATACCCGAGAATAACATGCACACGAAAATCGGTTGCTAGTTCGTGGACTATTTTTTAAATGGCATGATTTTATTAAGGGTCGTTATCAGTTTAACCTCTTGAGTCTCAATTTCTTATAGGAAGAACCAAATTGTACAATGGAATGTCAAATGTCAAATTTTAAAGGAATAGAGCTTCATTTGTTTTGTATCGTTTGAATTTAGAGCAAATGAAGATATTCTAATCTATAATCCGTTTCATTTGGTTCATATTGCATTGCTAGTTTTCTTGTATGCGGTCTCAGGAGGTTAAAATGTTTTACACTCAGATTAAGACCAAAGAATTTATAATAAAAAATGCCACCACTACGTGATTTCGAGGTAGCGTACTTGTGCGAAGCAGTAGATGCCTGGAAAATGGTCTGTCCGGGTATAGATCTTCTTAATAAGGGAACCCAAAGATTCTGGGATCAGCCAATCTGTGCTCAAGTAAAGAATAAGAATAAGAATGTTTTTATTTGCCATTAAAAAAAACAGATATAATTGAGTGAGACAAACAAGGTACTTAAAGAAAAAAAACAATTATGAAACAGAGAAAAAAAAACTTAACTAAATTTATAATACGAAAAACTTTGAGTGTAAGTTGGCAAATGGGTCCCAATTTCAGCATGTGCCAAGCTTAGTAGCCCAGCGCTGGTTTTCAAACTGGTCCCTGAGAGAGTGGTCGCTAGTCCAGAAATTTAAGCTGTTTTTGTACTCGAGGGATAATTGTAAATAAATTACGTTCATGGCCGATGTGTGTGCAGAAGAAAATTCCCATATGGGTCATATCTTGAAAGTGAAAGACAATTCGTGGAGTCCATTCAAGTTGAAAGCTTAGCCGTCGTCTCCCGGCGAAAAAAATAAACAATATCATTCTTTTTTTATGATCCCTGGGATCCCAGGGACCGGTAGACGACGGGCTAAAGACGCTCATCTTTTCAAGCTATTTACTTTATGAATTTCCTACCTTAAAATGTTTTCTTCGTTACTATTTAACACAGGACTATACGCCAAAACATCTGAGCTTTTACATGTATGTATTTTTTTGAATTTTTGATTCAAAAATTAAGTTTCAGATGTCATGTCACTCGAAATACAAAGATTTCAAGCTGAAAACTGTTTTTCCTACTTTTCACATTTTAAAATCTAAATTAAACCCAAGATAGATAATGCTATAAACAAATAGCGTCGCCATTACTGTCCGTCGCTCCCACCGGAAGTGACGTCGTATATCCAGCGCCATTAACCGGAAATGCGACCCCCGCGCCCTCTGTTGTTCCACGGTTGAAATATGCGATGCTTTCATTTAAGATAATATATTATAATTTATAATTCTTCCCTTTCGGTGTATCTTATCTACACTACATTTGTATAGCTTTGTTTAAAATAATCTGCACGATTACCCCACATTATTCTTAGTGAATGACAATTGATCCTGTTCAAAAAAATATTTACCTCTGAGGTAATACAGCGTTTCGAATGTATAACGATTTCTGTAATTACCTGTCCTTCATAAGCGTCTTTTGTTATTTTCATTGCAATACTTATTATACGCACCTTACCTTACAGTAAAAATAAATCTAATTACGACTAAATTAAAACCTAAATATAAAACTAAATTAAATCTAAAAATGCCCCCCGCGGCATGGTGCCGAAGATACTGGCAGCATTTCCTCTTTGAATAGCCAAACTTATTCGTTGGCCGAGGTAGCTGCCAGCTCTTCGGTCACCTGTGGCATCAATAAGCCTCTTCGATAGTCCCTTGAAGAGGCTTAGAGCGCCAGGACCCCACGGACCGAGTGTCTAACAGTTGTATTTTCAAAAGGGGTAGGTAGAGTACATGGAATTTAATTCCAGTGCCCCGTTTAGCAATTGTAGGTTCAATGATGTGAAAAAATGTGATATCGCAGTGATAGGTTGCTAACCCCTCGCCCACAATACTCTACAACCCTAACTAATTTTAACATTTGCCAAAGGTAAAATAGTCTAAATTTTATGCATTTAACAATAAAGTTCAAACCCAATATTACAGATGCACAAAAACTTATGTAGGTACGAAATATCACTTGAAATTTAACCGTATAGATTTTCGTTGAAGGAAAACATTGTGAGGGAATCGGCTAATCCCAATAAGGTCTAGTTTTTCCTCTGGGTTGGGAGCAGGGATCGGATACCGGTATTTTCTCCATAGAAAAATACCGGTATTATTACGGTCACCGGTTCATTATTTCGTTTTTAATGGGACAATCTAATAATACGACGTTGTTACCTAAATACAAGATTCAGCCCTACGTAAAGAGCAAAAAATAGTCCAAAATATTGGGCTAATTGAGGGTTTTTTAAAAATACCGGTATCGGTCCCTGGTTGGGAGGTCAAACGGCAGTTTCGTATAACTAGTGTCTGAAGTGTCCTCGGGTAATTTCGAATATTGGGTAATTCCGAATGTCGTGTAATTCCGAAAATAACAAATTCCTGTCTAACTAACCGCTTTTATTGCATCTCATCATCAAAAAGAAATGTTAATTTTTTTGTTGATGTTTGGTAGTGCAACAATCGCTTGTTTAGGCTGGAAATGTTATTTTCGGAATTACCCGACATTCAAAATTATCCTAGGACACCTTACCCCAATTTTTTTAATTGAATGTCAAAGCAGGAGAGCTAGGAGGACGAGAATGACTCTGGCGCTATATTTTGCCTAAAGATTTAATTCCAGGCGATTTACGAATTATCAAAAAGCATTATAAAATACGCGAATACATCAGTTTTCCAAAAGAGTTCGCCCAGACAAAGACACCCTTCCACATAAATCATGATTTAAATCACCAAACTGCACTACCGATGCAAAAAAGTGACTTTGATTTCGCATTCATTATAGAACATTAGTTAAATGAGTAGAGTCAAAAGAATAGAGAAAAATGTACACTTATTTTTTGCTGTTAGAAGAATGGGATTGATTTTCGTAATATTTTACCGTTAATTTGAATTGTATGTATGGAGTGATAGAGTTATTAGTTAAATGTTTAGCGATAAGATATTTTTAACCCCCCACGGGCAAAGCAAAATTGGGTTTTTTTGGGGTGTTATAAGTTCAATATATATGTATATGAATATGTGTGTTTGTATGTGGCATCGTAGCTGCCTTTTTAATTGAAATTCTTGATGGAGGAGATTTTCCTTTATTTAGAAACAAACAGTCTTAATAAACATATAAGTAACTTAGCTATGTCTATGAGAGTAATTCTATGCTAGTTTCATACTTACATTACAGTTTACCTATTACCTACCTCATGTTATTTTAAATGTACAAACAGAATTGAATTTATTAATTAACCAACTAATGTACTATTAATCCAAAAATGAAATCCGCAACATGCTTCGTCAAATTAACTTAACCCTTATTCCCTTATCCGTCAAATTAATTTTAAATTAAAAATTTGACCGGTATCATACTTTGCCAGCACATTTGGCACACGTAAGACCCAACACAGAAAACAAACAAAAAGAAACAAAACAAAGTAAAACACAAAAAAACAGATGATTCTTATTTACGCCTCCAGTCGCGGGTTTTCTTAAATATTTAAATTAAACAACTTAGTTTCGATATTATTTAAATTATTGTTATTTAACTATTATTAAGAGGAGAGGAGAGGGAGGCCTTTGCCCAGCATTGGGACACTTAAATAGGCTAGTTAAAAAAAAAACCTATTATTAACGCTTGTAAATCAATAAATAAATGGATCATTGTCAGTTGTAAAAATACAAGTTGTCCACCCGGTGGTCAACGGTTAACGGCTTATGTATATGTAAGTTATGTTTTTATTACATGGATTTATAGTTTACGGAAACACCGTTTATGCGGGTTACTAGACCAATCCAAAATTAATACCTATTACTTATGATTATGATTTCAGTAATTTTGTAGAATTGAATTAACACATAATAATTAATATTGTATAATTGAACTATAACAATGACATGTAATATTGATAATATTATTAATAAATGACTATGACTATGACTATGACTAAGCTTTGTGGCCCTTAACTTTTGATATGTCCACCGAAAAGACGCGAACCTAAATCTGACAATGACCCAAATATAAAAACTTATAAAGTGTCGCATATTTTTCCAATACCGTAAATCATTTACAGTTATTACCCGAACCTATGTGTGGACCGAATGGGCTCTGATAACATGTAATTTCAAGTCCTGAAAAGTTTCATTATTTGATAAATGAAAATTAGATTCACTAGAAAACTTTTCAAACGCACACACCTGAATGATCCCTAAAAGCATCCTTTATACCGTCGCTGCGCTTGTAAAATCCGCTGTGTTAAAATACTTAACTTTTCAGGAGACACAAAAAATACGTTTATTCTATAACCAAGGTCATAATTCTGAAATGAATTATGTCAAAAATTTAGATTATGATTGAGACGATGTATAATGTGAGATATTAACATATTTACTTATTTTTCTAGGAGCTACAATTTTTTATTTCTGTTTTTGGCACATGGCGGATTATAATTGTGTCACAAAATCCTCTATGTGCTCTTATGGCACTTAACAGATTACTGATTATTACTTTTGAATACAATTAAAAATATAAAGTGGCATGTAGTAAGTACTGAGAGGGTTTTATAATGCAAGTTATTGAATGAATAGTAGGCATTTCCTATGCATTTATTTTTAATATTAATAGCAGTGTGAACAGCGTATGTCAGCGTATTTATCAGAAATAAAATGCATTTGGAATAGGCGATTTATTTTAATTTTATTTAGTGAACAATAACTTTGCAAATGTATCGTCTAAGTATTAATATAAGAATTCATAATATTATGAAGACAGATTGTCATAAAAAGCATCGTAATCACGATGCATGAAACTTTTAAGCGACTGTAAGCTATTAAACTTACTTTTGTCAATTTTCAGAGGACTGTTATATAAAAACTGAGCTTCCATGATGGATTCCACCTTTCTTCTTTGAGGGATCAGGGTCCATTCCTGCTCAATAAATCGTAACTTGTAATAAGTTTCTCTATTTTTATAAGGAAGTGACCTTATGTCATTGACCGTAGGATCACCGGTTTTCTTAACAGGACGTACAAACGTGTAATTATTGGGAAGTACTTCAAAATGTTTAAGGAATGTGTGATCGAACTGTTGTATGGCTGTGACGGTCTCGCTTTTCGCATACTATTGATATAATCTACAGGTGCGTAAAGTGGTGGTTTATAAAACACTTTGCCATAGTAGAATGCACACTATCGACTTCCGTCATTGTATGTCCCTTTTCTAAAATAATTTGCTGTATTTAGATTGTTTTTTTCTGGATATATCTGCTAGCGCGCTGGATAATATCCTGTTACGATTTTGGTAACCACATCCATCTGATATCAATGTAAATCTTGTGTCTGAGTTCGACGTATGCGTTTGCATGAATGATGTTATATACGAAATAAACTCATTAGCAGTAACATCGCCATCACCTTCATGCAAAGCATACAGATGTACATCTTTCGTATTACTTACGTAGATTGTAAAAATATGTAGCTGTGGTTTTTGTTTGTAGTATGGATGAGGATACCAACAATTTAGAACATAACTGGACACTTTGGAAATCCATTGTACATACTAAATGTTCGTTCGACGTCAATGCTATGGCTTGGTTTTTAACTTCGCGAGCCTCTTCTTTTTTATTTAAATGTAATTGATAGGCATAATCATCCAAGTTTTCTTCTTTGTATGATACATAAGTGTAGCACTGATCCTTCCGTGGTTTGAAAATGGAAATTCTCTGCATACTTTGACTTTAACGCCGTTATCTTTTGGTAAAAAACAGTCATATCCAGCGTCGCGCTTAACTGTGTTTCCATCGTTGTCAGGGTTTTCAGCTGTTGTCTTGCGTCTTTTAATGATATCTTACAGTAACCGAACCCAGGACGTAGGCTTTTTTAGCTTCCCATGATGAGAGAGACCAAAAGTTATTAAAAATATCTATTCGTGCTTCTTCATTCACCGAACCGCACAAAAACAACCTGTCCGAGAATTGTGCAGATCCATGATTACAAGGCACTGGTTTCATTAGGCCATTTTACTTCAGACACACTATTGTTAGCCCTAAAAAGTCCATGATACTCTTTGCCGTGAAGTCGTAAAGACTGATAGTATGTTGGTTTATTTTTAATAAATGGAATGGGAACAATACTGTCTTGTATATCGTCTGCATTATCAACGTTACTTTCAAAAAGTTCCGTCTCTGGATTCAGCATCAGTGCATGTTCAGTTTGGGTTCTTGGAGGTTCAAGTTGTAATATTTCATCTTGTTCTTTTGAAAACGAAGAACAGCCAATAGGCGTGAGATCCACCACACTTCATTATGTTCAGCAGATTCGTTTCTGATATTTGGACAATTCCGCCTGTCTTCTAATGCATTAGAATTACTGTCAGGACGCACTGCTAGCTCTAGAGAGGAATCCTGTTGGTTTGAAATTTAAGTAAGTTTAAAGTTGGGTTCGTCTTCTAGTCCAGCAAACAAGTAATTCGAATTAGAGACATTAAAATCTTGTTTATTGGTGCCAGTGCATAAAATATTATGCACTGGTGCCTTCTAAGAGCTCATTCAACAAATCAAAATAAATAACTGGTCGAAGAATATTGACCGGAGTTTGTTTCTGTTCAGTTTCGTTTATATTAGTCGAATATCGGCTTGAAGTAATTTCCACGTCTTTGTTTGCCAATGAAACAAGAAAGCTCTGGTGCGCTTCATATTAAAATAGTTAACTCGAACCTGTATGACAAAAGCAATACTTTATTGCTTATAAATACTCAAAAAATATTAAAAGATTGAACTATAGTCCTCCTTTTTGATTTGAAATACGGCACATTGAGTGAACTCAACTTAACTATTGGCATCATTATTTTGTAATTTCAAATTATGTCGTCGTCATCGTCACTAACATATTATTTAACTGATGAATGTGATTAAATACGTAGTAAAATAAAACACTTACGTTTTTTGTCACACTTTTACACAGAAACTGGGTTTAATTAGTGTTCTTTTACCAATAATCACTCATTTTTCTTTAACTGAATGACGGTAAATAAGTATAATGAAATCAGGGTATTCTAGTATTTCTAGCATAAAAGTTTAATAGTTACGACAACCTACTTGTACGTAAAATCCACTGAGTGCCAGTGCAGGGCGCAAAATTTAACCATAGGCGTATCGTCACAAAACCGGTATGTGGTGATTTAACACAAGGCGCATTTTGAATGGCATTTATATACTTATTTTACATAGCTGATTTTTACTTTTCTTGAAGCAGTGAAAATTTTAAGATATTGATTTTAGAGGTAGATGCGTCGTTCGAAGTAGGTTAAAATTACGCTAAATGCCGATTTTCAAAAAAAAACACATATCGGATTTTACAAGCGCAGCGACGATACACAGTCCTACACCTTTCCAAATATTCAATAATTATTAAACCGTTGTAACAATCCCCAACCAAGAATCCTGGCGCCACTACATAAACATTTCCAGTTTATAACTAAAAAAGGCTTAAGTTTCTAAAGACCTTGTGTCTCTTAAGCCCTTCACACTAATGTGTCCAGATATCACTTCCGAAGGGGGTGAATTCTGGCGGAATGATCGGGAAACAAACGACTCATTGGTATATGTAGTTTCCATTTTCACCCCCTTCCTCATATTTTGGCAAATTACCCATAAAGATTTGCTGGTTGAAGGGGAATAGTTTATTTATTGAACTGCTTATTCGTATTGCGGGCTTGGTTTGAAGACTTTGAAGTATTTCATCAGGGAACGAGAAAATGCTGCTTAGGTACCTCTACTAACTCTGTTTAATCTAAATATAGATTTAGGGATAAAATGCATAAATCCGATAATACCCACCGTACCACTAGAGGTATTGGCGGTAGTATGGTGGGTCTGGCACGATTTTAAGAATAAACAGGAAATAAAAGGCTGAACCTTACCGACGATTGACATCTAGTTTAGAACTAGGAGCGTCTTAGACCAAATCAGCTTTAAACGGGGTGCGTCTTAGACTAGATGTCTTATTAGACCAGTTGCGTTTTAGATTAGATGCGTATTAGACTAGTTGTGTTTTAGGCTAGACCAATTACGAATTGTCTGCTAGGCTAGATGCTACTTAGATCAGTAACGATCTAGACTGGTAGCTATTTAGACCAGTTGCAGTTTAGACGAGATGCGTTTTAGACTAGCAGCGTTTTAGACCTGTTACCGCTTGTGTTAGTTGCGTTTTAGACGAAATGATGATAACCCTTCGATAACTACGTAACATTTTATTATTTAAGGTCTACTAATTAACAGAGACAGTGCATTTGACGAAAGTTAAATCCTGATTACTTTACCCGCGATCACAGTTATTTACAGATGGCGCCATATGTTTATATTCAAAATTGCCTATTTCTCTGTCTAATTGAGAATATGCATCATTTTTTTTCATGATGCCACTTGAACCAGTTTTTACAGAGGAACAAATATGTATACGGAACAAGTACAATTAAAACAACACAAAAGACAAAAAAGGATTTCAAAGCACAGCATAAAATCCGACCGCTCAAAACGCCCCCAAAACTCCCATGCCAATTGAGCATGGTATGTAACGTCACACACTATGCGCCCGTACTACTATTGTATGGAAAAACGAGTAATTTACTGTTTTGGTCGTGAAATATTGCGTGTTTGTTTATTGTTATCGTACAATTTTTTTGTTTATTAAAACATAAGATTCCTGATGGTGGTTTTTAATTTACTTTTCGTCTAGGTAAAAGGTAGGTGATCCACGGAGGATCGGAGGTAGAACACAATCCGCGACAAATTTAGTGCTACTTTTCTAAGTTTAACGCATAGCGTATGATCGATAACGATAGCCTTTTCCTTACGACGATTTTATACTATCTTTCAACTGACTGTGAGGACTAAATTGTATGCTCTTAAAAAGTGTGACTTATGTAATGTAAAAAAACAGATACTTTTGTTTATTTTGTTCCAAAGCCAGCCAGACATAATTTGTCCATAAACTTAATCCTATATTTTTGATTACTAAAACATGTACTCAAGGAAAACTACCACAACATAGGCTCAAAACCGCTTGCAAATTTGAATTATACTTGAAAAAGCAAACGTGAGCTGTACTGTAACGCCTCGCATAGTCACGCCTATAAAATGTGTATGCATTTTGGACCTTATGTCAGGCGGACGAAAAATCAAAATTGCATAAATCATGTTTTTGAAAATGTCCGTACAAACGTGTCGGAATAGGCTCGGCGTAGCCTCATCCGTCCTGTGGAGTGTCGTTCCCGCCTAAGCAGACTTTTAACTGGGCGTTTTACTAGTATAATGCCCAAACCTATCATTTTACTGACGCGTGCAGTTGCAAAAACGACCTTGTCATTAAAATAGTAGTGTTTAATTTCTAAAACAAGTATTTAGAAAGTTGCGAGGTTTAGAAAGTTATCATTTAGTTAGCTTCTTTTGTTTTTAACAGACCGTTTGGACGGCACGGCTGTCGCGTTTGGTTGTGTTCGGAATTTAAAAAAATATCGTTTTCTGGTGAAGAGGTACAGTTCGAAATGATGAGGACATGCATATTTTGCTAGGAATATCGAATATTTTTAGGCATATCGAATTGTGGCCTTAGTCGGTATTCATAGTCACTATATAAATAACACGAATTCCATTTTGAAATTTTGTTAAAAAAACTCGTAGATATTAAAATGATTTTTTTTACTGAATGATCGAACAGCGAATTACTCTATTCCATGCTGTGTGAAACTACTTAAAATCTATACATATAATAAAGCTGTAGAGGTTCGAAAATCTGTACATTGAAGATATTAGCAAAAAAATCGATGGAGGGGTCTTAGAACCGATAACAGAACACGTTTCAACAGTTTTTAAAATTTGTGTCTGTTTGTCTGTCTGTTTATTTGTCTCACCATCACGCGAAAACTAGCTAATAGATTTTAGTACAACCTTCACTAACAAGTTTAATGGATCTTCGGACAGGTTATAGGCTATAAAAATCATACAGATTAGGGATGAAAGGGGGTGAAAAGAGGGTTGAGAGTTGAACTTTGTATGAGAAGTCCTTCAATTCGTGACTTAAAGGCTTGAAAATTGGTAAGCATATAATTGGAAGCAAAATAAAAAGAATCTTATTCAAAAAATGTACAATAAACAGATAATATGTGAAAAAATTGAGGATAAAAAAGTGCTTAAGGGACTAGCGACCAATAACCAAAAATCCCTCAACCCATAGTAACTGTTTGAAATGAGAGATTTAATTATGTTAGACAGTCGCTGTCAACATTGAAAAACCGGTGCCTTGAGTTCAAGGCACGGACGGAATTCCGTCTAACTATAATTGATATGTCTTCAGTGGTCATCCAGAACGTTCTTAGAGAGTGGTCGAGTGTGTAAACGGTGTTATCTGAGGGCCTACAAAATCCCACTAATTTCCACTATCCCCAATAATATTATAAATGTGAAAATTCGGATGTTTAGATGTTTGGATGTTTATTACTTAATCACGCAAAAACGGCTGTACAGATTATGATGAAACTTGGTATGAAACGAGTTAATTTATACCCCGGGTTAACATATAGGATACTTTTTATCCCTTTATCGTCCCTCAAATTGATAAATTCTGAATCTATGAACCAGAGTCACATAGATATTTACAATGCCTGCTAACGTACGAAAATTTGTCTCAGATGAACCAGTGTAAGTCTGAGCTCCGAATATGCAAATAGTTGTCACGAATCGTAGGGTCAAGGTACAATAAGGACTATCGTGAGGCGAGACTAGGCAGTTATAAATGTCACGATATTTGACGTTTGGCGTGTCAGAGACGTGCCATTACACAGATGACAATCGGTGAAGTCTAATCGAGGTTAATGAAGATTATTTACTACTTGCACAACTCAATAATTTGAGCCTTATAGTGGCTAAGATAAAGTAGGTATTTGCATGTATAGTTTTCATTTTTACCATTGTAGTTATAAACTGAGTAATTTCGCTGCCATATGATTATGATGAGATTGAGTTGAAGAGTTAGTTCGGATATTTGTGACTCTTAGAGCTTAATTATCTCAAAACCAAACCGACTCAAGTGAATGTGAATGTTTACCGCATTTCAGTACGTAAAGTTCTATTAATTACATGCACAATCGTAAGCAAAATAGAATAGATTTGCGATATTTAGGTACTGACTTACAGCCTCTAAAGCGCTTGCGTTTTAAGCCAAAACTTGCTGACCCGTAGGTTCGATTGTACGTTTTGGAAAGTGTTTCTTTACTACCTACGATATAGGGAGAATTTCTTACAGATATTTTGAGAGGATGCTAAAATCTTGGGTTATAATGAAATTTTTGTTCGATTCAAGCATAATATGTGTTCCTCTGTAGTCGCTTCATCGAGCATGTCAGTACTAAGGCTCGGAAAGTAGGGAATTAGCTAACTTCATCGAACCAGAACGTACGCAACATCGAACCATGACACCACTTGCTATATGTATGTGATGAGGTAGTTTCTTAGCACACATTAGTGTTACATAGTATAAGAAATCATCAAAAACAATTGGTACGTATAAATGCTATATGGGATCGAGGCAACGGCGTTCTCCGGGTTGAAATGAAATGTGTATTTAACGTCTGACTTACTTAGCCAATACCTATTACCAACATACATATAAATATAGGTATTCATACATCATACCCATTTTGTTTCCTTATCCGCCCATTACATCCTACTTCAGGACACATGCCTCCTTTCATGGACAAGAGGGTCCATTTCACTTGCTAATTATATTTGTATAAGTGAGAAACTTTGTAAGATTGTAATTTTAAGACGGAAAAACCTTTGAGTAAATTTTGAGTGAGTCACTCAAAGTTAAGTTGTTTATAACCTAACCTGCAGAATTTATCTACGAAAGGGATGGGAATAGTCAGTAGAAGTTCACGCGAACGAAGTCGCGGGCAAAAGCTAGTATGAAATAAATCTCTTTCCTTCTTCTCTTGTAAAATCTTCATTAGTATCTACTTGGGCCAGGAAATCGTATTTTTAAGGCTTTAGCCGCCACCGTTCGAGTTGTCAATGTCAGAGGGAGCTAATGATCGCCTAATGCTATCTGCAACTGATTTGTTCCGAAAATACTTAATCAATCAGCTCGATACCATCATATTGGGGGCGCAAAATAAGCCATTACGGGCCGGTTTCGAAAATTTTTAAAGAACGGGAATTTATTTATTTTGACGACCGCTTTAGCCTAGTTGGTAGTGACCCTGCCTTCGAAGCTGGAGGTCCCGGGTTCGAATCCCGGTCAGGGCATGTATTTGTGTGATGAACACGAATATTTGTATCTATTTATCTATATAAGTATGTATATCGTCACTTGGTACCCATAGTACAAGCTTTGCTTAGTTTGGGGCTAGGTTGATTTGTGTAAGATTGTCCAAAGATATTTATTTATTTATACGGCATTTATGTCTACGTATAATAATAATTTTGCCTGATAATGGGTTAATTTAAAAATCATTGGTGACTTTAAAAATCATTTATTAATATACAACAAAAAACGAGCAAAAAACAAACAACACAATAATATAAAGTATTATAAATAAAAAATTTGCCCTCAAATATGCCACTCTCGGCAGTAGTTATATGTTTGCGGCGTTTGGGGTTGAGACCCTGGGGCCATGGGGTCCAAGTGCTCGGCGCCTCTATAAGGACATTTCAAGGCGCCTTATAGAGGCTTCCGGTGACCAGAGGGTTGGCCACTATTTCGCCCAGCGGATTAGCATAGCTATCCAGCGTGGAAATGCGGCCAGCCTTCTGGGAACCCTACCTTTAAAAATAAATTCAATTATATAAATCTTATTTTCATGTCAATCTTCGCCATTTTCCGCGCGCGAGCAAGGAGCTCAACATATCGAGCTAACACTCTAACAGGGAGCAAAACAACATTTTGACGGAAATTTTCGCCTTAAATAAATAAATAAATATTAGAGGACAATCTTATATAAATCGAACTAGCCCCACAGTAAGCTCAAGAAGGCTTGTGTTATGGGTACTAGACGACGATATATTTAATAGATATAAATACTTAAATACATAGAAAACATCCAAGACTCAGAAACAAATATTCATGCTCATCACACAAATATTTGCCCTGACCGGGATTCGAACCCAGGACCGTCAGCTTCACAGGCAGGTGCACTACCCACTAGGCTAAACCGGTCGTCGACCTTAAATAAATGGAAAAGGAATCTTTCGCTCGCATTGTCTCCATAGATCTATGTTGTCTCTAACCTAGGGTTGTCAACGCAGAAGCATCATTTTTCACGCGCCCGATAAATTCGTTCCTCTGCCCCTGTCAGGATGTCAACGGAATCGTTCCGTACTGTGTACGTACAGACTTGAAGTGAAACTCTAATTCTTTTCCCAACGTTCAAATTAAGTTTATATAATGTCATTCTAAACCAAAAGTTTTTTTTGGGTGTCAATAAAGTGCTGTTTCTGTAACGATGCTATTATAAATCACCTTTTTGACATCGTGAAACTCTAATTCTTTTCCCAACGTTCAAATTAAGTTTATATAACGTCATTCTCACCCAAACTTTATCTCTTTTTGGGGCGTCAATAAAGTGCTGTTTCTGTAACGATGCTATTAGAAACCGCCTTTTTTGAGATCGACAAAAAGGCTTAAATATGACACAAAAACTAGACAAAACTGTGTAATTTAATTTGGAGCTCAAATCCCGTGTGGAAGTCTTCAAACATTTAACCTGCGTACTGCGTATGTACACCGCCGTGCGGCGCAGATCTTGATACCTAGAGAACAAATATGCAAAAACACTAACAGTACCCCCGACTTTCCCGCAATTCACTACAATCATTTTTTTTATCTTACAAACTTATAAATTATTGCTAGGTCTTTGAGAACATGTTTTCTAAATGGTAACACTTAGCTGATTGTTTTCTTTAGATAGTAAAACTTTATACGATAACTAATACAATATTTTTCCAGTCTTTTTTTTAAGACTGTGTGCTTTTGTTTTGATAATTAATAAATCGCCAATATGGTCTATATTAAGAAAATATAATTCAGTTAGCCACCAAAATGCGTGCACTGAAGACCGCCTTTACCAAATACATACATGAAGTCAGCTCTGAATTTAAGTTTTTTTAATTTTATACGAGTATATTTAATTACAGTAACACCAACAATTGCTTTGTTGTGTGCATATTTTTGCGAAGTGGCCAGCTATTGGGCGGTGGCCAACTAGTCATTTTAAAACGTGCATTGCTTTTTGTTAATCCTCGGTAACTTGGCCAATTACAACAAATTAAAGTACTGTGCCTTTACCATGAGCTTGCATGACCGTACTCGCTAGCGACTGCGTAAACGACTTAGTATGCCGATTCTTAGTTCTATTGCGTAACCGCCAGAGGCGCTGTACTTTTGCCCATACATTTTTTTACGCAGTCGCTAGCGAGTACGGTCATGTAAACTCATGGTAAAGGCACTGGTTTCAAACTACAATAGTTTACGCCGTAGCGGGCCCCCAGGCCGGGGGCTCGCACGACGACATCACCAGTAGCATCCGCCGTCCCCCAAATGCCGCCCAGAAGCCCGTCCCGCCGTAGCGGTGACGCGACCAGCAACAGCTCCCAAAGAGCCCAGCGCAGGCGGAGCCCCCTAGCACCCAGGAGAGGGCAGCAGATTCCGGAAGAAGAATACAATAGTTGATTCACAGGCTCTTTTCGAGGACAATATTACTTTTTTCCGGATAACTGGAACACCTTCGACAAATGCGAAGTCTACAAGTCAATATTCATCTGTAAGTTATAAAGTGTCATACTAAAAATTAGTTTTCTTTAATACCATTTCAATTATATAAGTAGGTATATGAAAAGTAGACCAAATAGGAGCAACCACGCCACGGATCCTGTCCGCCACAACGTCCTATTGTCCCATTGTCTCCATTTGTCTACCGGACGGCTTTATTGTATTCCCCTTTTTAGGGACGCCATTAGGATCTTAAGGACTATTTCGATTGTCTACACGTTGAAAAGCAATATATTTATAGCCTATACACGGTAAGTATACAGTATACACTGCGATTTTTGTCGAAATCGTTGACAAAAGGCTACAATCTATAGGCACCGTTAGGGATTTTATGACGTTTAATTACATAACCATATTAGGCACGGATTAAAAAAAAAATTATGACTTCTTCTGCTATAAGCAAAATAAGTACAATATTTAATCTATCGTTACATGTTTACAGATTAAAAATAAAAATTGACCAATTCCATGCGCCGGATTTCCAATGCGGCGCAAGACCAAATTGATTGGTTGGTGTGGGAAATAAAAATAAAAACTAATTTTTGTTTTTAATTTGCTAACCACAGCTAAGAGGTTTAATCTGCGGTGGAACCACGAAAATACGATGATACACTCCAGAGGACCGGTAGTCGACCTGAACTTTTCGTGCTAGCTGTCAGTTAAGGCCAGACACATTTTTCCCGTATGTTATGCAATTACGTAAACACTGGCTGGAATGGGAACCTTTGCGAGACAATGAGGCGAGATTAACCCGGAATTAACCAGTGCCCGGGCCCGTTGGTGCAAGCTACAAGCGATAAGAGAACGGAAAATTGCAATCGGCAGAAGTACGCATATGAAGAAGGGTCATTGTCAGATGTAAAAATAAACCCGGTGGTCAATAATTAACGGCTTATGTACATACGTGTAAGTTATGTTTTTATTACATGGATTTATAGTTACGGATACACCGTTTATGCGGGTTACTAGACCAATCCAAAATTATGCTTTGTGGCCCTTAATTTTTCATATGTCCACCGAAAAGACGTGAACCTAAATCTGACAATGACCCAGAAGTGAAGATGATGATGATTGAACGATCTCCTCGTGTCTTTATTATAATGGATAGTGTTTGTATTGATTATTTTGAGCTTGTTCATGTCGTTACTTTTGCTACTGACTATACATATATGAAAACTTACGTTAGATTAGCTCCAACCGCACCACCGCCTCTTTAAACCTTCGTTTACACTTTCCTTACAAAATTTCATTCTCTTTTCATTCCTGTAGAATATGATTTTCGGAATGTAAAAACTAATCTTATTTTCTACTCTCGGGTTGGAACTATATCTACATTAATCAGAATCTCTTTGTTCTACAGTTTTAGCAAAAAATACAACAAAGGAACAGACAACTAGAGAGACATATGATACTTTGATGTATTTTAAGTGTGGGATTTCTTTTCTAGCTTGGCTAGCAGGAAAGTCGTAGCTTACGGTATCATTGGGAACGCTCAATTTGATTTCTGGGCCACTCCGTACCTTGTCACAGTGACATTAATACAATACAATACAAACATTATTATTCGCCACGGTACACAACAGGCGGTCATTAATATTAGACCTCTAGTAGCTTTCATATTGATTTTCACTATGATAAGGTACAAATTGGCCTAGAAATCAAATTGGTTGATTGTACATTAAAATACATAGCGCTTGAGTCGACTGTAACGCCTGTTTGCTACTGTAAAACAGATTAAACAGTATTTCTTAAAACATTAGGCAAAGTAACCGAGTCATTGTCAGTTGCAAAACAAAAGTTGTCCCTTCGGTGGTAATTAGTTAACGGTTTATGTGCATGTAAGCTATGTTTTTAGTACATAGATTTATAGCAACGGAGACACTGTTTATGCGGGTTACTAGACCAATCCAAAAAGCTTAAGCTTAAGCTTTAGCATTAAGCTTTGTAGCCCTTAACTTTTGATATGTCCACCGAAAAGACGCGAACCTAAATCTGACAATGGCCCAACCCCGCTACCGCCTGTCCTTCACACCCACTCCAAAATACCGTCACCCTCTTTCATCCATCATTAGCGGACAATGGCTAATCTAACGTGTAGGGCACTTCATCACATCCCTCCCAGATCGAGATAATTAACGGGACAGATTAAAACGTCACCCCGGTATCACTTGACTGGACCATCGGACGAATATAATGTGTATACATGGGTTATTCTACTTTTTCATGACCAGTTTTCTATTACAAACATAATCTATGATATGTATTGAATTAGTGTAAAGAAATAGGATTTCGAAATAGTACCTGAACCTAATAAAAGGAATTTCTATGTAAAAATACTTAAATATTAACATATTGCTGTAAAAGGTGGGTAACATAGTGGTAAAAATTATTTTATACAAATGGTGAGACATCCAAGGACCACTGAGTTACTCGATTTTTGGATATTAGCTGTGGTTTGTTAATTACCAAAACTATCGGAAGTGATTCTGCAATTAAACGTCTTTCTAAATAACAATACAAAAATATGAAGTGAGGGCCAAGTATTCCAAAGTCTGCATTTTAAAAAAAGTGATTGGAAATTACGTACATGAAAAAGTACAGTGGTCCACATATTCATAAATCCGGCAGAATACTTAATTTTTACTACAAACTTCACTGAATGATCCCTGTCTTTTTGAAATATAGTTTTTTTATCCCTATTAAAAAAACATAACATAGTTGTAGCGTTGTGTTCCTGGAGGTGAGCAAGGTTGCCAGAGCTCCCGAGGATGCACTATGTTGAGAGCGAGGGACCTAAACGTGTTCCTTCTGCTGTCAACACAGTGCATCCTCAAATCTTATAAAGGGCAACGCGCACGTGACTCCTTTGGAGTTGCGGGCGTCTATAGGCTGCGGTGGCCGCTTACCATCAGTTAAAAAAAAACATTACCCTGGCTAGCAGTACCTACTCTTATTTGTAGCAGTACATCCCACTCCGCGAGTTTGATTTGTTTTTATTTCGACGTACGCTGCGCCGTGCCAACTTTGCCCAAGTTAAATTGAAATGAAAACTAATTAACCGAGTTTAATTAATGCACTGGCTGTTTTGTGATCTTTAAGTTTACCCCGTTCCTAGTTATAATGTAGCAGTGTCATATTATAACCTGCATATGATCAACTTGTCAGTTTAATAAACATCCCTAGAAGAATAAATATGGTGTCTTCGGGTAATTCCGAAAATAACCAATTCCAGTATAACTAAGCTATTTTATTGCATCTCATCATCAACACCATCAAAAAGAAATGTTAAAGATTTTGTTGATGTTTGGTTGTGCAACGAAACCGCTTAGTTAGACTGGAATTGGTTATTTTCGGAATTACTCGACACTCGGGATTACCCGAAGACACCTTATGCCAAATTTGCGTCACTCTTATCCACAAATAAGTTAGATGACTAGTATACTCTAAAGGTTGACGTTGCAAAAAAAACAAACTCCCTCATTCTAACTGGTACATTAGTCAACTAAAAGTCGATGTTAAAGATTATTTTTTAGACCATGTCTGTGGCAAACAATCGTGCGGCCCGCCTGATGGTAAGCGGTCACCGCAGCTTATGGACGCTTGCTACTTCAGGGTGTCACATGATTCTTGCCGACTCTTTAAAATTTTCATATTTTTAGACATAATTTTATAAACCGATTAATGTTAGTCTTTCATGTAGACTTCAAAAAAACTGTGGAAAAGGACTAAAAAGCCTTATTTTTGGATGTTCCAATGATCCGTTTAATCGGCTTCTCTGAGGGCCTACTCCGAACTATTTCGAAGTAATGTCCCTTTCACTCTCGTGTTATATACTATATGAGTGAAAGGGATGGCACGATACGAAGTTCGGATGTCGAAGGGAGTAGGCCCTCTGTATCTATAAATCAATGTAATAAAGATACTTACGTTACGTGTAAGTAAGCGTTAACTATTAACCACAGGAAAGACGAATTTGGCTTTTTTTAACTGTGTTTGACCCTGTAAAGTGTAAAATTGTAGATACTCAGTACATTTCTGTATCCGTATTGTTATTATTCCCTAAAAAATCCCTTTCGCGTTCCTATTCACGGTGTCAGGTTCTGATTGATGAAGTCCTCTGGCCCTCTGTAGACAACTAAAGGGTCCTGGGGTCACGAATCTATCAAGTTAAAAAGCTATACGCTGTAATTACAAAATAGGGTTTAGTTCTTTGGAATAAGGTTCATGTCATGAGTCGTCTCAAAAGAGATGAATAAGGTACTATGCAGTATAAACTTAAGTGTAGGTAGATATTTTTTTATACAATTTTTTTTAAAGATATGATTATTATAATGAAGTAAACTGGAAATATATTTCATGTGCTCTGCCTACCCCTTTTGGGAATACAGGCGTGTGTGAAGTAAACTACATTATACAGTTCGAATAAGGGAATATTGATAACAATAATCAAAACACTATAGACAGTTTAATAATAATAATGATATACTTTATTGTTTTTTATGTTATAGGGGGCAAAAGAGCAGACGGATCGCCTGATGGTAAGCAATTACCGTCGCCCATAAACACCTGCAACACCAGAGGAGTCGCCAGTGCGTTGCCGGCCTTTCAGAAGGGAACCATGCCACACCACAGAGAGAAAAAAAAACTTATACTAACACTAATCCAACAACAGGCGGTCAAATCGCTAAAAAGCGATCTCTTCCAGACAACCTTTGGGTAGCAGGAAATATAGAATACGACAGTTAATGGGTATTAGTGCATAATTAAAAGAAAGTCAGCGATGCTAACAAACATCAATATAATAAACTAATACAACTAATAACTAAATATAAACAAACATAATATACATTTCAATATACACGTATACACATAAATATATATACTCATACTCATACTCATTTATTTGCAATGGATCATGACATTACTCGTCAGAAACAATGATTGACAATGATAAAAATGTCAAGGTATAAATAAATGCAAAGGCAATCAAGGGAGTTTATTGGGAAAAAATAAATAATAAATAATAGGCTGCGGTGACCACATACCATCGGGCGGGCAGCACGCTTATTTGCCACCGACGTAGAATAAAAAAATCTAATATGTTAAACAATCAATGAATAAATTTACAATTCATTAATAAACGACACACACTATTGAAGCGTTAGCCATCTTGAAATCACGAAGTGTGACATTTATTATGAACTCGCAAAAAATGCCCTTGAGATTTCTAATTGAAATTTAGTAGAACTGGACGGAGCTATTGTTTCGTTGAAGTAAATGAAATCGCTGCCTTAACATTACAGTGCCATATTATCTCGGTACAGTCGGCGTTAGAATTTGAATCAATTTTATGTCACTCGTTTTTTCGCAACTTTGCCCGCTTTTTTTATAAAACGAATACGTTTTTTTTGGATAAGAATCGTCACAAATGAAAAGGCGTAGACGTCATGGCACTCAAATTGTACCCTAGTTAAGGTAAACGTCCCGTTGCTCGTCGCTTACCTACCCAATATAGCGACACATTCAATCTTATGTCATAATCATAATAATAGAAAAAAAACCGGCGACAACTATTGGTTGTTAAGGAATCAAACATTGGGAAATTTACCTTATAAAAAAAATGTTTGTACCGATTAAGGATAATAAAACAACTTAACCCTACGCATGTCTTATCCCGGATTTGCCCAATTGCGTTAGTACATTTTTTTTTACTACAAATATACCTATACATATCAATCCATATCTATATACTATATATATCTTGTATTTTCTGGTGAACAATAATGAATATTTGTATTGTATTGTATCGTATAAGTACATTGGTGCAGCGGGGCAATCTAGACTGCGGGAAATTAAAACTTATCGAAAATATTTTAAAATATTAAACTCCCTTGAGTTTCAGTTATTTAAATTATATTCATCTCGAAATTATTATTCTTTCTTCAACTGTAAATTAATATTCTGTCATGAAAAATGTATCCTTATAATCTTGAATTGTAAATTAATTTAGATTCCTAAGTTAACTATTTAAAAGTTGTCTTGTAAGTGAAATTTCTGTAATTTCTTTAGACAATTTTCTTTAAAAGTTTCTATAAACTGAATTAATATTTTGACATGTAAAAATGCCCTTGTGGCCTATTTGCAGAATAAATGTTTGAGTTTGAGTTTATAGTAAACGCGTCACTCATGTTCGTATTGGTCCGGAACATGTCGAGCTATACTCGACCTTAAAGACGTGAGTGGCCCGTTTACTATATTTCGAAAATACTTTTCGTGTTTTACATAATTTACTAGAGTGCTATCTGTATCTATGCCCGGATAGCGGACGAGCGCTTCCATAATTTCACCAAGATGGCACTCCAGTAAGTAAGTGATGTAAAATACGGAAAATGTTTCGGTTAGTATTAATTTCCTGCAGTCTATATTGCCCCGCTGCACCTTACGTTATTTTAATAACAAATTTAACAAAGGCATACGAAGGGTTAATGTGTAAAAGCGGGCCACATTGAAAGCTTCATTTATTGCAAAGAGCAGTAATTTTCAAGAGAACAAATCTTAATTATTACATGTACAATCGAACTCACAAGAGCTTATCACCTTTGTACCTTGTCGCTTTAACGTTATATTTAAACTGTCATAATCCAACGGGTGAAAACATAAATTACCAAATTGTCCAGTTCCAAATGAGTCCGACTGTACTCGTACTTCAATGATCTAAAGGAAAAAAGTGGTAAAATTTCCCCTAGGCTCCAGACGTTAAAAATCGTTTCATCTATCAATGCTGTAGGACTGTACCTCACCTGAGCGTGATGGCAGTACATTTGTTAAAGCCGCAGACACACCTGCACCGCTTTTGTTCTAGACAAATTACCTGTAGTGTGCACGAGCCTTACACTAGTTTGCCATTTCTTGTAAAAGTTGGGTGGGATTTACTTCGAGCTTGAAAAGATTCACGCGTAGTGTTTTGAAATATTGTCGTTTATAAATATTTGTTTTAGTCTTCGAAATCTATGCAATTCGTTTCTTTATTTATCTATGACCCTGCCACTTTATTAAGTAACATTTCAAACTTAATTGCCATTTTCCCATACAAAAGATGTCAGTTAAAACTACCTTACGTACATTTAAAAGGGACCACCTTTGGACGTTAGCAATCTATGGAGTCGACTTCAAGATTGTAAGTATGGTGCTCATTTTAATCTCATTCTCGACTCCGTACCGCGTTAACAGACGTTAACAAAAGATGTTAACAAAATGGTTCGCAACGCGTTTGTGATTTTTCTGGAGTCGCTAAGATGTGGGCTAAGGTGTCTCCCAACTAGCACGAAAGCGTTTAGAATACCTGTATATCATTCTTATATCGAGTATTAAAGTCTTAACAAATGCCTGTATAAAGGTGTTAGAACATGCTCTAAAACCGATATAACCTTGAAAGAGGCTCACGATCGTACAAGTAGAAGTTATAAAAGGCCTGTATATTAGCAGTGTTATCTTTATAACCAAGCTGTTAACCAATCCTATACAACCACCGTAATACCGGTTGAAGTGTTAGCTGACAGTGAATCAACAGCCTTGTGCAGGTACTCTTGCGCACCTTGTGTGTTCATTCATCCTCAGCTAACACTTCAACCGGCATTAGTGTGGTTGTAGAGTGGTTAACACTATAAGTAATAGAAGCACGTCGGCTGAGAACGATTTAACACTTTAAACTTTCTGACAATTTAAACTGCTTACCATCAAGTAAGTCATAAGCTTGTATCACAGTCGTTGTATACCTATAAAATATGATACGAAAACTCTGTTCCCTAAATATCACGGTATCGTATATAAACACAAGTCTTACACACTAACCTACCGTCTTACTACCTACGTACAGTCAAGGGCACCGATATGTATTTATATTTTTCACCTACACATTGAAATATGGTCAGAAAATGTATACATTTTTAAACCCGACTGTACCTTATAGCTTAAGTACATACTATTAGTATGCATAGTATAAGACGACGGCTCGGGTCAATTGCTCCAAGTGATCGCGTCCGACAATGCTTCAATTAGGCTAAACCGATTGTAATGAAACTCTCGCTGTTCCTTCAATTTACTAGTTTAGTTCGGTTCATAAAGTGTTTCCTGCAATGTTTTTGGGTAAAGTACACCTGATTGTACTCAGAAAGCAGTCCAATTCCATATAGCACTTAGAAGGACACTTTGGTACGATGGCGTTTAATTTAGCGTGACATTAAAGCGACATGGTCCTAAAAATGTTAAGCACCTCGTGAGGCCGCAAGATGATCACTATTTCAAATAAAAACTTTTATTAACCTTCAATTAGTATTTTACATGACTTTAAGTAAAACACCCTTGGGCAAAGTTGGACGATTAGACTGTATTGAACATAATGAAAATTTAAAATTTTGCGTAATATTAAAGCTACACGGTACTAAAAATTAACCACTTCGTGAGGCCACAAGATGATCAAATACCTATTGCAAAAAAAAACTTTTATTAACCTTCAACTAGTATTTTACATGACTTTAAGTAAAACACCCTTGGGCAAAGTTGGACAATTAGACTGTATTGAATATAATGAAAAATTAAAATTTTGCGTAACATTAAAGCGACACGGTATTAAAAATTAAGCACCTCGTTAGGCCGCAATATGATCAACTACCAATTTCAAACAAAAACTTTTATTAACCTTCAATTAGTATTTTACATAAATTTAAGTAAAACACCCTTGGGCAAAGTTGGACAATTAGACTGTATTGAATGTAATGAAAATTGAAAATTTTACGTGACATTAAAGCGACACGGTACTAAAAATTAAGCACCTCGTTAGGCTGCTAGATGATCAACTACCTATTTCAAACAAAAACTTTTATTAACCTTCAATTAGTATTTTACATAATTTTAAGTAAAACACCGTTGGGCAAAGTTGGACAATTAGTGTATTGAATGTAATGAAAATTGAAAATTTTACGTGACATTAAAGCGACACGGTACTAAAAATTAAGCACCCCGTGAGGCCGCAAGATGATCAAATACCTATTTCAAAAGAAACTTTTATAAACCTTCAGTTAGTATTTTACATGACTTTAAGTAAAACACCCTTGGGCAAAGTTGGACAATTAGACTGTATTGAATGTAATGAAAATTGAAAATTTTACGTGACATTAAAGCGACACGGTACTAAAAATTAACCACTTCGTGAGGCCTCAAGATGATCAAATACCTATTTAAAAAAAAACTTTTATAAACCTTCAATTAGTATTTTACATAATTTTAAGTAAAACACCCTTGGGCAAAGTTGGACGATTAGACTGTATTGAACATAATGAAAATTGAAAATTTTGCGTAATATTAAAGCGACACGGTACTAAAAATTAAGCACCTCATGAGGCCGCAAGATGATCAAATACCTATTTAAAAAAAAAACTTTTATTAACCTTCAATTAGTATTTTACATGACTTTAAGTAAAACACCCTTGGGCAAAGTTGGACGATTAGACTGTATTGAACATAATGAAAATTGAAAATTTTGCGTAATATTAAAGCGACACGGTACTAAAAATTAAACACCTCGTGAGGCCGCAAGATGATCAAATAGGTACCTATTTCAAACAAAAAAAAATATTAACCTTCAATTAGTATTTTACATAACTCTAAGTAAAACACCCTTGGGCAAAGTTGAACAATTAGACTGTATTGAGTGTAACATATGAAAAAGTGCATGGACCAAGACGATTCGCACATAATTTCAGTGCCTGTATAGGAACTGGGTAAAAGTGTGTTGCGATATAGGCTTGCAGCACGGTAACTGAGACGTTTCGTACATAACTTCAATACGCCTGTATGGGAACGGGGTTGAAGTGTGTTGCGGGCGATAGGCTAGGAACACATCACCGCAATATCACATTTTCTTCATGTTTAAACTTTTAATTGCTAAAAGTGGCACTGATAATTATTGTCCACGTTTTGGCAATACAGGCGTCAGTTTAGGAAGTTATGTTTCGGCTCGTTCCTGAAATAAGGCTCTTATTTATTTATTGCAAAAAAAACATAAACAGCATTACAGTCGAAACCAAGGCACTGTATAATTTAGGTTATAAAACACATAATTCACAATAGGAAAATTCAAATATCAATCAGCTCTCATCCATCATCTCACAGTACCGCAGACATATTCGATACACAACCGTCCATCGACTTTCAAACATATCACATTCTGGTGCTCTTAGACTATTAGAGATTATTTCATAGTTTAAGGGCAAGCATGAGCTCGGGCAAATGTGACATGGAAATACCCCCCACTTCAAAGCAAAGAAAACAAAGCGATAAAACATTTTTCCTCTTAGGGATCCGTACCCGAAGGGTCCAAACGGAACCCTATTGTTGTCATAATGATGATGTTTATTATTACGTACCTATATTTTACACAAAAAATACAAATGTCATGAATCAGATTATATAATTGAAATTTCCTTATTTTCGTATTAAAACCAAGTGAAGTCCGACACGCACGTGGCAGGTTTTTTTAACTCAGAAGGAGTGTTTTTTAATTTGTCCATTCCTCTTAAATAGTAGCAATAAACAAACTTAAGAACAATTACGAAATCGCTTTCCCAAGTTGGTAACAAAGTTCAGCAAATAAACAAGAAACCAAATATCCGAGTAATAAACGCTCACTGCGGGCGCAATACGCGAAACTTTTTTACGTTAATACGAAAATTTCACTTATATTACATTAACTTTCGCCAGTAACATACCTGCCATAAACAATAGTCTGATTAAATACAGACACAGTGTTGCCAGACACCCCGCTTTTCCGCTTTTATTTCCCGCGTTCTTGCCTCAAATGGGCTACTGCGAACAGAAAACGAAGTTCGAATACCTCCCTAACGTAGGTTTGTAAACGTCATATTTATTTCAAGTCACATTGATAATTCACCGTAATACAGTTTATAACTAGTTCGGGAAGTAAAGGCAATCATACTGCACTATCAATTTATATTTCAACTAACATAACTAGGATAAAGTGTCAATACCTTTGATGTGTACCTACTAAGTGACTACTGTTGTTGTTGAAATGAAATAAAGTTATTGTTATTGTTTGTTATTGTTATAATAGGTAAGCTAATATGCCTAAATATTTGGAATGCACAAATACAATACCTATTATAAAATAAATATCGCACTTGCTGATTCGTGCTACGGTGAGGGAGATATTCGAACTTCGTTCGTTTTCGGTTCGCGGTAGCCCCTCTGAGGGGCTACTACGAACTTCGTATCGTGCCGTCCATTTCACCCATATAGTGTATAAGACGAGAGTGAAAGGGACGACACGATACGAAGTTCGAATTTCGAAGTTGGCCCCGCTATCCGCGTTAAGCTAACACGGAACCGCTTTTTTAAAATGTTACAATTTACTTAGCGAAAAAGGCAAACGAGATAATGAGAGATAATGGGGGGATTCAAAAGAACGAACAAATAGAACTAGCTAGAATGACTGCAAGTAACATTCATAACTTCACTGATACGCGGCGTAGAGCACATTTTTTTCATTTGGAACATAAAACTAAAGAAGATTATTAAAAATGAATCTATTTCGCAGTTTCATTAAAAAATCCGCGTTTTTAAAGCGCACCTTCCGCTTTTTGGATTTCGGCACCTGGTAACACTGTACAGACAACTAAAACCTGTCGTTATTCTTAATACAATACAGACCGTTTATGTCGGACATCGCATTCTTTTACTTGTAAGTTTATATGTAGAGATCGCTCTTTAGCCATTACTTTTGCTGATGACACCGCCCTAGTATTTCACGCCAACTCCTTGAAAGATGTCTTTCAGCATGCACAGAACGGTTTGAATGTTGTGACGAAGTGGCTATCACAGAATGTGCTCACCCTTAATAATCTCAAAACCAAATATATTGTATTTTCTACCAAATCCGATAATAACATGAATTTCGATCCCTTTTCTCTTATAGCCCACTCATGTCCTAATTCTCGACTCCAAAACTGTCACTGTATGACGCTGGAAAGGGTGCCACATATCAAATACCTAGGAATTATTCTAGATAATAATCTTAACTTTCATCGACATATTGATCTACTTACAACAAGAACCCGAAAACTTATATTTATTTTTAAAAATCTTCGTCACATAGCAGATACTAATATAATAAAAATGGTTTACTTTGCTCTGGGTCAATCCATCTTGTCATATTGCATCTCCACCTGGGGTGGGGCGCACAAAACCCACCTACTCAAACTAGAAAGAGCTCAGCGAAGTATTCTCAAAGTAAGCATGTTCCTTCCATATATTTACCCCACAAAAGATCTTTATAATAAATGCAATATACTTACAGTGAGACAACTTTTTATTCTGCATATATTACAAAAAAAACATTCAATGTTAATTTTTGATCCAATTAATCTGACTAAAAAACGCCGTAAAGACCTGATTTGTCCCCCCAAAAAGTGTAACACTCGGTTCGCCCAAAGATTTTTTGGCTTCCTAGGAGGTTTCCTATATAATAAAGCTCACAACAAACTATCCATTTACACCCTAACTAATTTCCAATGCAAGAAAACTATCACAAACTGGCTTCTTAGTCTCGACTACAACGACACTGAAAGGCTGCTTATCCCAATTTCTTAAGATATTGTTGGTAATTTTTAATTGAAAAATATCATAAATATCACTATTCTACATCACTTTCATTTCGATCGGGCACATTATGAACACCCACGCACTCACACACACGCACACGCACTCGCACACACGCACACGCTCACGCACACACACACACACACACACACACACACACACACACACACACACACACACACACACACACACACACACACACACACACACACACACACACACACACACACACATATATATATATATATATATATCTCATAGTTTAGTTATCTCTTAGTACAATGGTTTATATTCTTGATTTCAGTGCTCGCAAAGATGTTGTTATAGATATCTGAGGGTTGGAGACCTGGTGACCTGACATAAAGGTTCCCCCTAGTTCGGGCACCAGTCTCCACCGCACAAGCTATGTACCTACTTACATATCATTTGCCAAGTTTATTAGTTACTGTATGAACTATGTACTTTGTGGTGGAGTGAATAAATATATTATTATTATTATTATTGTATGTCTTTTTTCATATCTCGGGACCATGGGGTCCCGGACCTTTGGAAGGCATGCGTGGGGCCGAAACCAACAGCGCAGAGGCCCCTTTAAGACAAAAATAATCTAAAAGCAAGGGATACACATGGCGGATACCATCTCCGAACGCACAACATCATACATCCGGAGATGGTTCCCGCCAGGTGCAGAGACTATTGGAGTGCAGCTCTTTGGCTGCGATGGGAACTAAGGTCATTGGGATATTGAGTTGAATGTTGGATGGACTGGATAATGGGTTATGGGAGGAGACTAGCGGACACCTGCCGTGACAATTAGTCTCGGAATTGTAAAAAGGCAGGCGGTGACTTGCCTGCTCGCTGAGTGGGCCCCACATAACAGTCGCACGTACAGTGCGACAATGAGGCAACATCCCTTTGAGCGGCTGTAAGGTTGTCGAGAGGTGAGTCTGCGGTAGCCAGATCCCGGTAATCCGTTCAGCAGGCCGCCGGCGTTATGACATTTTACACTTCCAATTATTATAATAGCTTATATGTAGCTTTGTGTATTGATTTTCTTGGTAAGCAATATAAAGTGAATAAATATTTGCTGTCAATTTTACATATCTACCTGCTGCTCATATATTTATACTTCAAAATTGACAATAAAAGTTTCTACTGTTAGTACATAAAGTTACGTGATTCGCCTGCTAGTCCCAAACTAAGCAAAGCTATGAATACTAAGGTGACGCGATATACATACATACTTATATTTATTTATTTTAGGAGAAACAAACAGAAGTAAATGAACAAATAGAAAACATGAAATTACCTTACAATGTGACCTAATAGGAAAACCTACATACTAGGTTGACACATTATTGCAGCGTTCATTTATCAAAAGTTGATATTTTCCTCAACAAGACAATATTATACTTCCGCTTACCTTAACATAATGACCATTCCCACCGTTATATGAATACTTAAACATGACACTACACGTATTGCTTACTCTGCACCTGGATACCATCACATACCTAACACTAAAGTTGGCAAATCTTACATTACACACGGCAAATATCACTCAATCCACTGATGCATATAGTCTTAAAATATTATTAGTATTCATATTAAACGCACATGATTTAGAAACCACCACAACCAGTTTGTAAATACCAAAAATGAATTGCTAATGTAATGTTAGAAGGATTCCAACTCGGTTTATGCATTTTTAAATATCATACGATGTTAAAAAAAGACATTATTGACACTTCACAGTTTTGAGCATTCGAACGATAATGTCAAACGTTGTTTTAAAATGGTTATCACATAGCACATATACAACGAATTATACATAATTTAGTAAAAGTGTATTAGAACGCACATTATAAATATATAAAATGTAGGCTGAATGAAGTGACCGTTTTTCTTAAATTAAAAAGATACTGAAGCAAATATCATTTTAGAAACAATCAGTCCGTTACGAGTTTCGATATGGACTGAGGACTCGAGTTAGTCAATTGAAATGGACAGAGTACCACAAGAATCTAGACACTGATACTATTGTAGAATTCTTAAATATGGTTGCATAAGCAGGACAGCACGATATCAGAGTTCAGTAGCTCATAGTTAAGCCGTCGTCTCCCGGCAAAATTAACAATAGCATTCTTTTGTTATGATCCCTGGGATCCCAGGGACCGGTAGTCGTCTGGGTAAACACGCTAGTTGTTTCACGGTAGTGATATAATAAGACAATAAAAAATATGAAAGAAAAAGAAAGAAGAAACATTTATTCACAGACACAGAAGACACATAAATTCGAGCTGACAACCGGGTTTCGTAGGCAGGGCACTACAAACTAGGCCAAAGTCGTGAAAAGTAGTTAAACTGTTTCTATGTACGAAGTAGCGGGCAATTAAAAATAGTAGATTGTTAACCAAGGGTTGAAAGTGACCCAATTCACCCGAGATATTTTGGCGCTCGAACGGAGTGAGATAGGTATAATGGGTACTTTCATACGAGTTAAACACTTTAAAATAAAAGGATTCAGTAATAAAAACACGCGCTGCAGCGACCAGCAGCCGACGCCGCCGCGCCCCGCGTCCCGTGAGTGCGGCCGGCGCGCATCCGCGGCCTATAGAACTTAAAAAAAATATTTTCCATCCTAGGCTCGGAAAAGCTACTTTCAACCCGGATTATGAAAATATAATATGATTATGAAAATCGAACTTTCCGAACAGGAGAGATGAAAAATATATTATGAAGTCTCTGTGTCAGGATACTCTGCGTTTAATTTAGGTTCATATCGCACTTGATACAGCGTGTTCTCAATATGCTTTGCATTGAATGAACAATGATAATAACATCTAATGAATGAAATACATGGGCATCACTATCTGTTTAACAGTCTCGCTATGCGGTTTAATGAACAAGACTGATTACGTCGTTCGGGTCCGTGAGCGTCCTAGGCACACACTCACGGACTCGGACCACATATTCACAGCGTCCATCGAAAGATGGAACGCTGCGCTTGCGGCGTACACTTAAGTATTCCCAATGGCGGCGATGTCCACCTCGCTATCGCGACAATACAGACACATATGGTCCCTATTCGTCTCGGTTCCGCCGCATACCGGGTAGAATCAGTCCGAGGCAGGTCGGGCCTAGCTGAGTTTCTAGCTGGACTATTCTCAGCTAGGTTTAGTGAACCAACGACAAAACTCCCAGAAGCTCGATTCCACTCACACCTCAGATTCAGTTGAAACCGAAATCTCACTGGAGCGCAAACTCTTAGAGTATTCCAGTGTTCAAAACCACGCACGTGGTCGCTCGGCCCGGCCTATAAAGCCACAGTCAGGTTAAAAAAAAAAACAGGACTAAGTTTTGAAATAACTTTCGGTACTTTAACGGGGAGGAGCCATTTTCAATTTTGAGGTCGCGACGAACCGCTACTTGTACCTCTAGGTTTTTCTAAAAAATCTTGCTTACGATTCCTTATCAGTTAAAATCGATCATCTATTTCAGCTTTATTGTATGTCATTTGATACATCTTGATCTTTTGTCTTCGTTACTACTAGTATATGTTCTAGAGGACTATTGCGGTATAATTTTATATTAGATTTTACAAATATTTTCATTGAGAAATCTCGTTTCAAAAATCACTTCAAATCGGAAAATTCTAAACTAATAGCTGCTTTTATCTTTCGCTTAAATTTTACTACTCAAAATAAAAGCTAATATTGGCTCCATTACTATCTAAAACTTGAATAAAAGCGTCCTTTAATTATTGGTATTTTCAGTACTTTACTCATAATTTAAATTCAAAACATTTTTAAATTCGTAATGCCTCTTAAAGGTAATCATCTGGTAATTTCTGTCGAATAAGATTTGAGGAACTATATTTTTAATTCAGTAGTTATGCAGTGCAATTAGTTGGATAGTGATCTCATCAAACATCAAACATTTATTCTGCAAGTAGGCCTCACTCAAGGGCTTCTAGTTCGACAACATTCTTAACGTGCGTTTTCTCACCCGTGTGCAGTAATGACCAACTTTCCCCATATTTTCCCTATATTGACCATAGGACATGATATACCACCTGGCAATCAGCGCCATCTGTTGTCGTAATTAATTCTGTTATGGCCTCCACTGGCAGGCGGCCAACAATGTGTACGTAGTTTTTGTTAAATCCATTTCCGAATTTTGCTCTCGTTTCCCACCACAAGTCTAGTTTAAAATGTATAGCCTGTGTCCGCTGTAGCCATTCACAATGGGCGATGCATCATTGAAAATCATCGCAGAGGTGTGTTAATTTCAGATATTATTTTAATCTACCTAATTTAAAAACTGAATCGACATGAGGCGTGGTCGTGTCGGAGGTTTTCCCTGGATTTTCCCCAGCCTACTCTCCAACTGCGCACTCCTATCGCTTTATTGGGCCCGGCCTAAAAAAAGGCACCATATAAAAAACATGGAAATAAAATTTAACCTGACTGTGGTTTTATAAGGCCGGGCCCAATAAAGCGATAGGAGTGCGCGGTTGGAGAGTAGCCTGGGGAAAATCCAGGGGAAAACCTCCGACACGACCATGCGTGTGGTTTGGAACACTGGAATACTCTAAGAGTTTGCGCTCCAGTGACATTGGTTGAGCGGTTTCAATCGAATCTGAGGTGTGAGTGGAATCGAGCTACATTTTGTGGTGCCATTCAAACCAGGTTTTAGAGACTATCAAATGCCTATATGCGATCAACTACAATTAGAGCACTACATAGGGCAGAAATTAAGGACAATAACTAAGCTCGCCGCTAGCGGCCCCGTAAACGCCTACAAATTGATAGTAGCCAGTGACATCACTGGCACCATATCGAACCAAGGTTGATTGTATGTGAAAATAAGTATTTTGCTATTTTAGCCCAGAAATACTGTGTTTAGGTACATAGTTATTATATAATTTATTCTTTATTTTTACATAAGGTTACTGGTTTATTTTATTTGAGTTATTGACGATAAATAAAAATACATAATTTTCCGAATCTTTGATATATCTTTTTTTATAATTTCATTGAAATTCTGTGATATTTTTTCGGTGTATTATAGAATGAGTGACACCATGTTATTAAATTTTAACATGTGTGAAATGGGTCATATTTAGTTGAAAAAACAAAAGTCGTCCCTCCTGTGGTCAATAGTTAACGGCATATGTGCATGTGAAACGGAGACACTGTTTATGCGGGTTACTGGTCCAATCCAAGATTAAGCTTTGTAGCCCTTAATTTTTGGTATGTCCACAGAAAAAACGCGAATCTAAATCAGTGTATGACCCAAATACCCAATTATCGAATCTAATCGCGTCGCTCGTCTCATAAATCCACCGCTTACAGATCTACATCAAGTTCTCTAGTATTTAGAGCCAATAAAGACCCCTGAATAGACGGGGGCAAAATAACATATGCGGTGCTTTGCGTAATGCCTCCTTTGTAGACAAGCTTGAGTGGCTTAATGGGTCCGTTACCTGGTTATTGCCGGTTGTGAATAGCTATGTTGTATGGATTTGAGATGGTTGTGGTTGTCGTGGAGATATCGAACGAAATTGCGAACATCTTGTGTATACGTAAGGCAAAGGAATAATGGGTCATACGCGGATTTGGGTTCGCGTCTTTTCTTGTGGACATAGCAAAAGTTAAGGGCTACAAAGCTTAATTTTGGATTGGACCAGTAACCCGCATAAACAGTGTCTACGTTTTTATAAATCCCTGTAATAAAAACCTAGCTAACATGCACATGAGCCTTTAACTATTGACCACAGGAGGGACGACTTTTGTTTTTTTCAACGAAGTATGACCCTAATAGATACTTTATTTCCTAGTAGTTGAAAAAATTGACTTCAAATCAACTTCATGGTTTACGTAAGTTCATTTATTTAATTTATTTATGTATTAAGTTTGAAAGTGTCGCGCATTGGGTCAGGTATAGATTTGTGTAAAATTGTTCCCAAATATTTATATACAGTATAATCCGCTTAAAACGACTCCGCTTATAACATTTTACCGCTTTTAACGACTTCGAAATCAGCATACATTAGATTTGATATCAAACATTTTAAAAGTAAATCAGTCCGTTTTGTGCGACGTCCTGTTAGTACGACGTAATATCACCGGTCCCTTGACTGTCGCTTTATCCGGATCCACTGTATTTATATTCATCATCATCATCATTTCAGCCGAAAGACGTCCACTGCTGAACATAGGCCTCCCCCAAGGCTCGCCATTTAGACCGGTCCTGTGCCGTTCGTTTCCACCGGATTCCCGCGACCTTCACCAGGTCATCACTCCACCTTGTCGGAGGCCTACCGACAGCTCGTCTTCCGATGCGTGGACGCCACTCAACCAGTTTCTGGCCCTATCGACCGTCAGTCCTGCGAGCAATGTGCCCTGCCCACTGCCACTTAAGTACTTAGCATTTATATTTGTATAGATAAAAAAAATATATGATAGATTCCTGTTATCCCTCACTAGTAACATAGGGCCCGCAGAACAGTTCTCCATTTGTCACAGCCTTGCGCGGCTTCCAACTCCTCGATCATATACCAGACACAAAGTACACAAGATACATACCCTACAACTAGATACACGCACTTACCATGCAAAAGTTAACCCCTAACCAATTTGAGTAATGGAAAAACGAATTTGGCAAATGGATGAGACCCTTTGAACCCGGTCTGTGTTATAATCTGCTTGTATGTGGGATTAGTTGTTTTCCTTTTGTAATTGCTCTTGCCGCATCTACTTTGTATTATTGACTAGCTTTTGCCCGCGTAAACTTCCACTTTCTATTTCAGAGGAATCCCTGCGGGGGGTGACTTTCATACTCATACTCATACTCTTTATTGATAATATTGTTAAATATTACATGTCACATTACAATTTTGCACAATATATATAAAGTAACATTATCTTAGTACAATCATTATTAGATACAGTGTGAACAAATTGTTGTTAATTATTATAAATGTCAGTGAATAGCCATTATTAATTAATTTATACATGTCAAATATACCAATCATCAATATTCATCTCTGTATACCAATTTTCATCCCGTCGTCTAGCGGAAAAAAAAATACGTAACAATAACATGTGGGCGGTAATTATGGGGCTAGGCAGATGATGAATTTAATCCCTTCAGCCGATGTTGCGTGATTGAGTAACAAACATCCAAACATCTAAACTTTCTCATTTATGACATAAGTAAGAATCTTGTAAATAAATAAATAAATAAATAAAAATAAATAAATATTAGAGGACAATCTTACACAAATCAAACTAGCCCCATAGTAAGGTTAAGAAGGCTTGTGTTATGGGTACTAGACGACGATATACTTAATAGATATAAATACTTAAATACATAGAAAACATCCAAGACTCAGAAACAAATATTCATGCTTATCACACAAATATTTGCCCTGACCGGGATTCGAACCCAGGACCGTCAGGTTCACAGGCAGGTGTACTACCGGTCGTCAAGAATCGTGTAAGAATGATATTTTATGCATCTTCATTTAAAATAATTAGATTAGCTAACAAATCTCGATTGTTATTAGTTTTTTAGTCGTATTTTTGACATGTAACACTACATTTAATTAATGATAGATTTTGACTGGTAAAAGTGCCATTGAGGCCTATTTGCAGAATGTTTTGATTTTGATTGATTTTAATTTTGATAAGGTTATTTAAATGCAATGTCTTCATTTTACTGTTGAAACTAGCTTTTGCCTCCGACTTAATCCGCGTTTTCATCTCCTTATTTCGTCGCTTGAAGGGATGGTTTTTGGGATAAAAAGTATCCTATATGTTAATACAGGCTATAAACTCGTTGTAGGTATACCAAGTTTTATCATAAGTCGTTCAGCCGTGTTTGCGTGATTGAGTAACAATCATCCAAATATCTAAACTTTCGCATTTATAGGAAGTGTCAATTATAGATAGACTAGCGACCCGCCGCGGCTTCGCACGGGTGCACTATTTAATGGATGTTATTATACATATAAACCTTCCTCTTCAATCACTCTATCTATTAACAACAACAATTATGCACACAAGCATTTACTTAATTTAATTTTTATTTTAATTTTTTAGCCCTTTAAGTTATATAATGTAAAAGACTCACGGATCCCACAGACAAACTGTGAAAACAGTTTTGTGGGACGAGGTATTTATTTATAAGCTTTTGTAAACTGATTTAATTAATAAATAAATAATAATAATTAAAAAAACCGCATCAAAATCCGTTGCGTAGTTTTAAAGATTTAAGCATACATAGGATATAGGGATATATGTAGTGATAATTATTTTGTCATTTATACAATGTGTATTTTCGACACAAAAAGTACTAAAATTTTCAGGTAAGATGTATGCAGCAATATTTTTTCACTTGGCATATACAGACACAACAGAAAATAAAACGGGTACACTTTTTAATGAACATACAAAGTGTACCCGTTATTGCTCTTGAGTGTATAAGACTCGGACGCGTTCGCGTGGCGGTCCGTGAGTCACCGACGGTACTGGCTGAAAATCAGCGATGTAGGTGTCTGACACCTCAGCATAATGCTGAGCCAGTGTCCGTTTCACTGCCGCGGGGATACTCATGTTGTGGTTTGTTTTATTTATTTATTTAAACTTTATTGCACAAAAAGAATATAAGTACAAAGGGCGGACTTAATGCCATGAGGCATTCTCTACCAGTCGACCATAGGACCAAACAGAAACTAGCAAATGTGGGTGCAATGAGAAAATAATTCATAAAAGTTAAACGATTTCGAAAGAATAAACATACATATAATCGTAACTAATATACATTTACCACGGAATTATTGTTTTCTTCTGTTGTTGTTTTTTTTTTTGTAATATGTGTGTCTTCTGTGTCTGTGAATAAATGTTTCTTTCTTTCTTTCTTTCTTTCTTTCGCCGCCGTCAGCCCTGTTAAGGGCTGCATTTTATTTGCAGTCCACATAAATAATTCTAGATATAAAAGCCCTGCGGAGTACATAAGTCTTGTGTCTATTATAAAATAATGTACGGTTAAAAGGGTTCCGTAGACAGTCTAGACGAGCCTGTGTCGCTGAACTTTAATATCAAGTCTGAGCTGACTTAAGACGCCTTTCAAATTTTAAAATCTTTTGAATTCAAATTATTACAAAAAGTATTGATAATATAATAGAAATCGCCCTTTAGTGATAAGACCGCTTGTTGTTTGCCTCTTCTCATTGTGTTTGTGTACTGTACTGTATCCTTTGATTGAGGTGTGCAATAAAGAGTATTTGTATTGTATTGTATTGTATCAATAATACCAATAATAATAATACCGCCTGATGTTTGCCTATACTCATTGTGTTTTTATTAACTTATATGTCGTTTAATTGAGGTGTGCAATAAAGAGAATTTGTATTATATTGTAATACCAATAAACAGCCTTAAGGTTACAATGCCTTAATTTAAGTTTTAAATATTAATGGAGGTATTTTTTTGCTTTTCTTACGTGTAGCAGAATTTGAATATAAGCGCAATAATACAGTTTTTAGTTAAGTTGCCCACTCACTTGACAAAGCTAATCCCATTAAGGTTTAGTTTCACCCTCGGGTTGGAAAGTCAGATGGCAGTCGCTTCCGTAAAAACTAGTGCCTACGCCAAATCTTGGGATTGGGTAGCAGACCACGGAGATCCTTCAGGATGCAACTGTACTGGGATAGCGCTAGGAGGATGAATAATACAGTTTTTAGCTAAAAAAATAGTAGATTTGGAGTGATATTTGAAACTGTATTTGGGTGAGGACGAAACCCGAAAGCTACCCATTTGTATGGGTAACTTTCGTGCGACAATGTAATCAATTAAAATATATTAGGCGTATTTAATAACCTAACCTAACCTTAACTGTATGACAAGAATTTGGTCCACAACTATTTCTTTATTAAAAATCCAAAAAACTACATGTTATTAAGTCGCAATAGTCCTGTACTACTTATATATGTATGTTAGTCTTTAAAGTATTTGTAATATGAGCCACAGCCTGAAATAAATGATTATTATTATCATTAAATTGTAACGAAGAGAAAGTGTCAAGACACGTGTCAATTCACACAGAAAAAAGGTAGCCTAAAGAATTGCTTTTTTATTTGAAAAGGGCCCTTAAAATTTGCTTTACTAGTCTTAATTGAGTGACGTACCTATACTTGAAATGATGTGAGTTGGAAAGAAATTGTGTTATAAAGGAGAGAAAGGGACATCTTTAAGTATTTCAACCATGGGAAAGACGACCTACCCCGTGTGAGTCCGGGTGAGAATAGCACTACCACCCTTTCCAGGGGTGTCGATACGTTATGGGAACCGGGTTGAAGTGTGCTATGGCGGTGGACTAGCAACCTATCACTGCAATATTGCATTTTCTCCATTTAAATCTACACACTTTCAACCTTAAACTGTCTGGCATTGGAAACCAAGTATTTCTTTTTGGTTTGGGAGTACACTTTTGTAAAACCGTTTTTTCCGACGGATTGTTTGAAAAACGAACCTAATCTAACGCGATGGGCTTTATACAATTTTTTTTAATGATCAGAAAAGTAAACTTATGCGCAAAATACACTCAAACAAAACATGTGTACATTTTATTTATTATACCTACTTAAAGTATAGTGAGCGCGGAGCATCACGGTTCGTACGGGAACGAAGCAACGACACATTGACCTAACGGAATGACGCAGCTTGGATATTGTTATATAGAACTTTATGTGATATATAATCCTGTGTACAACAACATGAATCAATAAATAAATAATATCAATTTTTAATACGTTTTAATAAATATATTATGTATTTTTTTTTTCATTTAATATTTATATTCATAATATTTACAATTATTACATCCAAGTAACAATTTAGTCATATAACTTAAATTTTATTTATTTATGTAAACTTTATTGCACAAAAAGATGCTGACAAAAAGTATGATAATACCTATCTATTAAGAAATCGCGAAAACTAAAACGAAACAATGTATTATAAACATCTATAGATAAATAAAAATTAAAGATACCTACATACATACAAGTATAGATATAACTATTATATATCAATATACCTAATACTACAATTACTATAAGGATGGATGCTATTTACCCCTGTGATGTGACCCTGACAAATTATGGATTTGCCCTATTGTGAGCTCTGATATGGCTGGCTAAGCGACGTAATCACAGCGTCCATCGAAACGTGGAACGCTGCGCTTACGGCGTCCAACTCTGACACGACGCGTACACTTAGGCATTCCCGCCGGCGAGGACGTCCACCGCGCGATCGCGACAACACTGACACATATAGTCCATATTCGTACCGGTACCGCCGCACCGGGTAGAGTCACTCCGACCCAGGTCGGGCCTAGCTGAGTTTCTTGCTGGACTCTTCTCAGCTAGGCTAGGTTTAGTGAACCAGCGACAAAACTCCCAGTAGCTCGATTCCACTCACACCTCAGATTTGGTTGAATCCGCTCAACCAATCTCACTGGAGCGCAAACTCTTAGAGTATTCCAGTGTTCCAAACAACACCCGTGGTCGTGCCGGAGGTTTTCCTCTGGATTTTCCCCAGGCTACTCTCCAACCGCGCACTCCTATCGCTTTATTGGGCCCGGCCTACAGTCAGGTTCAAAATAAAAGGCTTGCTAAGCCAAATTTGTTCTTAAAACTCTAATAGACACGTAGGAGGGTTATGCCTCTCTTTCCTCAATTGGCGTTTTCGATCTAACGTTAATTATTAGGCGATTTTCTTCTAAATTTCGACACAAAGTCTAGGGAAGGTACTCATTTTATTTTCTCTTGACTATAGTACGCCTATCAAGTAACATTTTACATACCAAACTGACGCGATACACCTACAATAACAACATTTTCCATACACTTAAAATTTGCATTCTCATCGATCGATCATGCGCGAAACCTTTAACGACGCCCTAGGGTCCATGCAAATGCAATCAATCACGCAGATAACTGTCAAAAAAAACCTGTCATTTAATAGATTGCCGGCCTGTTTGCGCTTTGGCCCGCGTTAGATTAAAACTTCGATCAGCCACGGCCGATACAGGAATAAATAACGGGAAGGGTTCAGGCACGGTACTGAAAAATTCATTAACTTTTAATTATTAACATGTAACTAGTGGCTATGAGCTGTCAGACCTCGCGAGTGATATTATTTAACACCATTTCATAAAGATGCTAACAAATTTTCACGTGAATCGATTGAGAAATACGACCTGTGCCTCTCAAACTCAAACTCAAAATATTCTTTACTCTAATAGGCCTAGCAGCAAGCACTTTTGAAAGGTCAGTTATATATTACATAAATTGAATCTAATTATTCAGAGCAATTTATTGATGCATATGAAATTTAAAAAAAGAAATGACTTACTGTAATGTATGTCAAAAGAGAGTATAATAAATTCACAAAAAGATCGTCCATATGTAAAATAAAAACATATAAAATAATATAATATAGACAGTTTCTAGAATAAAATCTGAATCTAATGTCATAGTTATGAAAATAGTCATTAAGATGTAATGCCATAATTATTAAAATATCATTAGTATTTCGTTCCTCTAGTACGAGTATTATATCAGTTTCTTCGAAACAAAACACAAACTAGCGAGTTTGCGTGTAGTCTCAATTTATATGGTAACGCGAGAAGCGCCTCTGGTGGCCTTATGTGGTAACTATTGTTTGACATACAAATTGAGACTAAACGCAAACGTGTTTGTGTTTTATCTCGAAAAAAACTTATACTAGAGGTACTGTAGAGGAGAAAAGCCAGACATCCGAATATAAAAATGCATTTTTGCTTAAGCTGAAAGAGAGACGCTTTGCTCGCTTCGCTTACTCAGTATGTTTATGTATTCTAGGCAAAGTATAGATAAGAATTGATTTGGTTCATTCAACTGTGTATTTACGAACTTTAATAATAGTAAAATGTCTACCGGAGACGGCGTATCTTTTAAAATAGGTTTTACTTATATTTTGTACACAAATCGAATTAGTCCCAAAGTAATTTTCAAAAGATGGCGCTTAAAGTCAAACATATAGCCAAACACTTAGGTACATTACATAACCTTCCCAAGGGACGGTATAAAAGTGTAATTGAGACACACCTTAATGTATCCTTAGTCTCACCTAAATTGTTTTTGAAAGCTTTCGAAAGCTTCCTCTCCGAGATTTGGGGATTCTTCATAAAGTTGCTTAAGCTCGGATAGACGTTTAAGCTTGTTATTTTATGGGGGAGATAGTGAAAAATAATCAATTTATATTTTGTAGCAAAATGGTATGGAATCGTAAAATAGTACAGCAAAGTGACTTTGAAGTTCCAAATAAGAAAATAAGGGTTTTATATTACAGATTACTTTGAATGTTTACCTACTAACATGTGCTATTATTTCATTGGATATCCTACTTTAACATGAATGTAATATAGTTTCTATTACATATGCTCTCTAAAAATCGTATCTACGTAATAATTACTTTATTATTATCAATAGATTAACATCACCTGTCATAATCAAAGTTTCGGTGATCGTATTGTACCATACTGGCAAATATATTTGTTTTTCTAACGCGAATATTTATTTCTTTAGTACACGATTTTCCTTTATTAAAAAGATGTCAGTAAAAGAGTCATGTCGGCGCGTGCACCACGAGCTGTGAGGCGTGGAGCACTCAGCGCAGCCAATCCTGTCCGATGCACTCCACTCCACACTTGAAATTACTGAAGTTACACTCACACACGTCAACGTATAATACACGCTCACCACTGTTTAGAAAAATGCGTCAGTAAAAAATAGCATAAAAAAGGTGAGCATACGGTAAGATAAGGTTCGCCTATGTACTTTAATCTTATGTGACCTGTACTAATGTTTTAACATGTTATTGTGCGCAATAAAGTGCTTAAATACAGGTTTATGGTCAATTTTGTAAATTTATTTTTTTCAAGATTTAAATTGTGCTTTATAATCTAGTGGTTAATCGAACTCTCCCCCTAATTCTAGTGTGCACTAGGTACTATTTATTCTACCAATGCAAATATCCCCGGCCATTAGGTTTCTAGCCAACTATAAACTTGAGTTTTTAGTGCACAATTCGCTACCCACAGGAAATGCGCTTCAACTAAAGTCTAGAATTTATGAGGACAATCACTACGGCTAATATCATTATTTGCAAAATGCAAATCAGCTGGCTCGACCTATTAAGTAGAACTAACTGCAACCAAGTTCGGCGATTTAGTTAAATGCAGTCGTGGTAGATGAATACTGATTTAGATTAGGTACCAACATTAAAACCGATGTTGGACGCCAGGGTTGATAACGAGTGCCTTTACCATGAGTTTACATGACCGTACTCGCAAACGACTACGTAAAAAAATGTATGGGCTAAAGCACAGCGCCTCTGGCGGTTACGCAATAGAACTAAGAATCGGCATACTAAATCGTATACGCAGTCGCTAGCGAGTACGGTCATGCAAACTCATGGTAAAGGCAAAGGTGTGCCACGCATGCGGTATATCGAATAGTCAGGCTAATGAAACCTGAGATAGTTTTATTTAAAACTTTTTAAATAGCACCTGTAATATCAACGTCAAATGTGTCAAACGTCACTTAATCGCCGTGTCAATGGAGACAAACATTGCTTGATCCTTTACAGGTCAGAAACAGGATACAGCAAATAGTATCATAGTACATTATTCCGCTTGAATTGGTACTTCCATAACATACTCGGAATGTTCAAATATTATAAATGTAGGACAGGGTCTACTTGAAAATAATAAAATCTTCTTATTTTTTTTTATACAACGCCGGTGGCAAACAAGCGTACGGTCCACCTGATGGTAAGCGGCCACGTCAGCCTATAGACGCCCGAAACTCCAAAGGAGTCACGTGCGCGTTGCCGACCCTTTATAAGATTTGAGGATGCACTGTGTTAACAGCAGAAGGAACACATTTAGGTCCCTCGCTCTCAACACAGTGCATCCTCCGGAGCTCTGGCAACCTTGCTCACTACCTTGCTTGCTCTTATGAAACTCTTCTTCATTCACATAGTAGGTACGTGTTACTTCTTTCAGGTCGACTTTCATACTGAATCATACTTAACTCATTCGCCATTCCAAAACAATTCAAACTACATCCGAACGATGCTTATTAATCATCAAGCAGCCAGCACCTTACACAGCTATCAAAAAGTACCAATCCCTCATAAATCTTCTTTTCCGTAATGTTATCGCATGGTCTATGTACTGAACTATGTAGTGTGTAAATTTTTTTTGCCCAAGTATCGTTATTGTTTTGTCACATTATACACAGTGTTGCACCACGTGGATTTTTTTAATTGCCGCTCTTTTTTAGTCCGAGTTTTCATTAGCCAGATACTTTCAACCCTAACACATAATTGCTATGGGCCACCGTTTAATAGTTCTTTACGAAAACTAATAAGAAACCTTTATATCCCCCCTACCCGTTAGCCCCACCCCCGTCCCAGTACTTTTTAATGTGTTGTTTAAGATACATTTACCAACTACTATTCCACTCACACCTCAGATTCGGTTGAAACCGCTCAACCAATCTCACTGGAGCGCAAACTCTTAGAGTATTCCAGTGTTCCAAACCACACGCGTGGTCGTGCCGGAGGTTTTCCCCTGGATTTTCCCCAGGCTACTCTCCAACCGCGCACTCCTATCGCTTTATTGGGCCCGGCCTATAAAGCCACAGTCAGGTTCAAATAAAAACCAACTACTATGCCAAAATTCGCTTTTACGCTGGTCGGTCTTCGCTGGGTGAGCTAAAAATTATTTTTTCCTGCAGCTAGGTGGTATTGTATTGTCACCGAACTTACATCAATACGCCAAATTTCAGCTCAAACTGATATCGTGCTGTAAAAATAGATTGTTAATTTTAGGACAACTTACCCACGTACATACTTACCTACATAGACATAATTTATTGGTAATAAGGTACTACAAGTCAGTGTTTTTACAATTGTACATTCATTATAGATTATATTAATTAGATAATTGATTACATTGGAAAATTACAATCATTACATTACATTAGAACATTGCATTATATATTCCTGCTATTTTTATCATTACATATTTTATATTCTAAAACTTCTTTAATAGTATAGAAACATTGATTTATTAGCCATTTTTTAAATCTAATTTTAAAAGACGGGAGAATTTTTGCTTCCGTGATGCTGTCTGGTAACTTGTTGTAAAAGATAGTACGAGTAATGCAAGTTAAATAAAAACACGTAACAATAAAGGCAAGAATAAGTATCACTTAGCAATTAAGGTGTCAAGCTTTGGCACATTTACCTTAAATTGTACAACTTTTAGGTAAAGAGACAAACAAGTTTGTATATGTAGATACTCCTACACTCGAAAACCACAATGCGCAGTAAGTTAGAAGCATTCAATACTATCGACACTTTCTCACAATACCCATTCATTGAAAGTTTCTTCAAATGTTCTTAGAAGCACGAGTTAGCTTGCTTTTATCGGCTATCGAACACTACCCTGAACTATATATTTTACAAGTATAGAAAATGTCTTTAAACACCTATCGATTGATTTTCAACTTTATCCAATTCGTATAAAGTCGGTTTGGAAAGATTTAATCCGAGAGAGATTGAGGTTTCTAAATATCCCGTCCACGTATCTAGACACTTATAGCTCTAAGCTGGGAATGAATTAATGCGTGCACGTTACTTGCGTCTGAAAACTGCAAGCACACGCTTCTTACGTAGATGAATATCAGAATCACCAGAATGAGTGGAAGATAGAATTAGGAATATGCCTGAATTGAATGTATAATAACAAGATGTCAGAATATAGACGATAGACATGCGAAAAACAGTGCTTTCAAATGTAATGCCATATCATATTACATCTCAGTAAAAAAGACAGTATAAATTCTGTATTATAATGAACGATTTAGCTTGTATGTGCAGGTACAAAATATTATTCTGTATGGCTACACATTTCCCACATTGTCAATGTCATGTTGTATGTTAAGGACAGCTCTCTCTCATGTTTATTGTTTTGTAATTTCATGTTGTTTCCTGGTTGCCCTGAAAATCAGCGTCATGATTTTCATGACACTATGCTGAGCGGCACCCATTTTGGTACTAAATAGGTACCTATTTACTATATCCTACAATGTGTAAACAACTTGTACCAAATAAATATTTCTTTCTTTCTTTCTTCTTTCTTACATCACTTTTTGATATCACATCACTTGAAACATCCGTTAGATGGCATTGCCGCCGAACAGCCGAATCGAACGTAACCGCTGTTGAGCGAGCATCGGAGTGGCTTAGCATTACTCATTACAACTCCCATCTCTTTCGTAGCGCTGTGATGCTGGAGAGAGCTGTCTGTCGCGCGCAGGCGAAAGGATAGAAAACATATACCTTTCACACTGAGTGATGTTTAGCGTGATACTTGTGTCTTCCGAGTGATGTGTAATATGGCATTACACGGCTGTGTAATATTTCATCATCATCATCATCATTTCAGCCGAAAGACGTCCACTGCTGAACATAGGCCTCCCCCAAGGCTCGCCATTTAGACCGGTCCTGTGCCGTTCGTTTCCACCGGATTCCCGCGACCTTCACCAGGTCATCACTCCACCTTGTCGGAGGCCTACCGACAGCTCGTCTTCCGGTGCGTGGACGCCACTCAAGCAGTTTCTGGCCCCATCGACCGTCAGTCCTGCGAGCAATGTGCCCTGCCCACTGCCATTTAAGTCTCGCAATTTTGAAGGCTATGTCGGTGACCCCAGTTCTGCTACGGATAGCTTCATTCCTAATTCTATCACGCAGAGAAACCCCGAGCATAGCTCTTTCCATTGCTCTATTAATATTTCACTTGTAATATTAATCGCATTACTTACACATGTCTAATAGATGATAAATCATCAAATTACCACTATAAACAGTAAAGTAACAGGGAGATTTTCGTTTTCGTGTTTTTTTTTCGGAGAAAACGAGTTTTCCCTCGAATGAGAAATAGCTAGATCGATTTTAAAGTTTCAGCGAAATTGTTAAAGCGATTTTCTAGATCCTCCAAATAAGATTAGATTAGATAAATGAATCATAATCATTGAAAAAGATATTGAGACTACATATTCTGAAAATATGTTTTTCTTATAATCCAAGAGCAAATTGAAGGTTAGCAGCCTAACTATTAAAACACCTATTTCCACTTATTCTACGATCAACATATTGTTCGATCGATACGTATTGGACATGCGGCATTAAACAAACCCACTCAAACCTCCAAGTGAGCAAGGATTGGGCATTTAACTATGCAAATGGGTTTCCGATAACGTGTCCTTACGGCTGTCTGCGGCTAACATGTATTAGACAATTAGGCGCAGTGGGTAGATTAATAACAGTAGGACAGTTGCGAAAACTTTAGAACAAGCGTTAGGTCAAAATCAAGACTCAATTTCTCCAAGAATGTCTTGTTGATAAGTACTATCGCGCGGTCAACGGTTGAAATGAAAGGCCATATAGGATATCAGTTAATTTCGGAGGCGTCTTATAAGACCAGTGGTTATTTCTAAAAATTGCTCTCCTTTTCGATGTCTACGGCATTTTGTGAGCCATTTTGGCAACATGACTTTTCTGAGGTATAAAAGCCTGCTGGATCCGATTCTGTATGTTGCCTAGGTTCACAAAATGCCATTCAACTTGGAATAATGTCATAAAACTACCTACCTATTGCCTTTTATTATCGGTGGTGATTTGTTGTATTTATTTGCGCGTGCAGAGGATATGTTAGATATTTTTCCTAAATTGGTTTTATCTAAAAAGCTATTACTAAACAGAAACCTATATGGTTCGAACCAAAAATCTTTGAAGGTATTTATTAATGCACCCCATCTCAATTTTTTTCAGAATCTTCAACTTCTTTGTTAGGAAATTAGAGGGGAGGGGGACACTTTTGACTTAAGTGAAAAATGGTTTTAGGAACCTCCATATCATTTTTAAAGGCCTGTGGATACCCCCCATACGACTATGCCTGTCGAAATTTTTTTTCACCACCGCTTACATGCATGGAGTGCCCCATCTATTTTTTTTGGAATTTCACATCACTTTATGTAGCGGTTCATAGAATACACCTATCTGCCAAATTTCATAATTGTAGTGCTTATAGTCTCCGAGTATATCGGCTGTGACATACGGACGGGCGGACAGACATGACGAAACTATAGGTAAGGATTCCGTTTTGCGTTGCACAACCGAATGATGATTGTTTATTTGTTGGCGATAAGTTCGTACATAAACAAGGTATTAACTTCTAACAACAAAGCTACAGTTACAGTCGCCATCAAATATACAAGAGCAAACTAGGTGCTCATAAATATCTGAACAAGCTGTGAAAGCATCAGAGCATGTAGCATTATCGAGCTACTTGAAGAGCTGCTTAGTAATCTGTGTAATACACCGCGCGCAATGATTCCTTTATTAATATTAATAGCTTGTCTGCACTTTACAGGAAGCCATTTTCAGTCTGTGGCTGCTAGTAAAAAATGTCTTGGCGCGCATTTTGCTGAGAATTATGATGTGGCTCAGTTTTATGTAGATGATATATTTTCTTTCATACTGGGATTACGCGCCAAGCTTGGCTAGACTAGTATAGGTACTAGATGGATGGAGATATTATAGTGGAGAGGGACTCTACAAAATACTCAAGGGCTATTAAAATCCGATCGTGACGATTTATGACAGAATTTTTTTTTAAAAAGAAAAGTGTACCTAACCATTTTCTTCATAATCACAAGCCAACCCTTCAGTGAGTTGAGGATTCGTTGTGTTGACAGCTAAAGACATCATTTTCAACATGTGGACATCCTCTCTCAGTTGGTTGCAGCATCCAAGTTGCAAGTTGCAACAACACTTAACATCTTTTTTTTTTCTATACACATTCAAAATGTAACATGAATGATCGTGGCCCGCAAGGCAGTACTGTAGGTAGTAAACTTTTCAAAAACCAATTTCCCAAAAAAGATTTAACCTCAGTTTTCCCTAAGAAGATTATGCTTACCGTAAACGGATACGCGAACAAATAAAAAGTTTTGAGGTTTAGAAACATTTCTGATAAGGGTAGGGTCCGCAAGTGTTGAAGATTTGTTGAAATTGAAATGTGATCCCTTGGTTTCAAACGAATATTATCTGTGGAAAGTTTCTTTTGAAAACTTTGAGAAAGGTTTTGTTACAGAAATGTCAAGGGACTATTTGCAAAGCTCTTAAAAACGGTTCTGAATTCTGAGATGTTGCTTATTATTTAGTACCTATCTAATTATATCCGTAGAAGAAGGATTTAATACTTGGACTGGGGCTTCCACTCCAGCGAGCCCATATAATATGGGTAAGGTCGATGCGCTGGTAAGCGACCATACCTATACTTATAAGTGAATTAATAAACTGAAAGAATGCTCTCACTATTTTATTATCAGCAGAATAACTTCCATGTACAATATACATAGGGTCGGTAGGTGGGTTTACGGCCTGTTAATTTGATGCTCCAGTTTACGGCCACTTGGATGAGTTGATGAACTGAAAGGATATTTTCTTGCTTTTTTGATATATTCCCATTCAATGGCTACTAATTAAAACGGATACGACTCACTATTTCTTCAGGGCATGTAAAAATGTAAATATGATTAATTGAAAAAACTTAGTTCTTCACGCAGAAGGCCGCAAACTGACGCAGGCCGCGTAACTGGCCTTCATCTTTAGATTGTAATTGAGGGAATTAATGGCTCTTTAGATACCTAGGTAGTTCGTACCCAGCGTAATTATCCCATCACGATTTGATTAGCTTTAGTCCGCGAGTCTATCTATGTAGGTTCTTCTGCAATGCTCAACGTATCTCCACTCATGTCAAATCGATTCAGCAGTGAACATTTATCATGTACAATGATACTTCTGTAAGTATATTATTAAATTATTATACAAAGCAACAGTTAACGCGTATGTGCTTTGATTACGATAAAGTCTACCTATGTCTTAAATTATCTAATTACAATAAGTATCTCCCAAAAGCGTTAACCCTGGCTCTTATTTGACAAACAAAGCATTAAAACATTTTCCAAAATTGCAAACAACGCCACCTACCTTATCACCGTCGAACTTCTCAGTAGGCTCGTCATAGATACGCGCCTCTCGTTTTTCTCGCGAGCCGCGCCTCGCAACCAACGGAGTTTGCGGGGGCGATGCTAGCGCCACACTGTTCCTAGCGCTCCCTGTCGGAGACTTTATGAACTCAATCTTCCCACCCTCAACGCAGATGTTGGGAGTAAGAGGATACATCGGAGACATAGCTACGTTCGTGTTAGCTAAGTGGTTGTAACTGTAGTTGTCCTCTAGAGGGAGCGCTTTGGGCTTCTTCTTGAATGTTGAGTCGTAGGCGAGGACCTGAGTTTTGTCTTCTGGGTGGACTTGGCGAGCTTTCCCGGGCGGGCGGTCGGGTGGTTCTGGGGATATGTTGCCTTCTGCCTCGGGGCTTTCATTTCTGTCGGCGTTTGATGTTCTGGAACAAAATGAATAATTTAGGAAAAACTCATTTCTTGTGGTTTTCTAAAGGTCAATTGGTAATCGAACCAAAATAGTTTAGTATTAACCATAGTTTGTTTAATATTAACACCACTAACCACCTTTTCTTATAGAAATTCACTTTTGATACTTCAAGTTATCAACAGGCGGAAGAAACACAATAATTATTGTTATCATTATCACTTCATATTTGTATTGTACGAAAGTAGCGACATTGTTGTGAAGCGGACGTACACCGCAATTCAATCTCATAACTGCCAGCGCTAACTAAACACTTGTTTACATGAGTCACCGATAGATGGCGCCACATGCGCGGCAGATGTAATTTTTATCAGTTTTTCTCACATATTTATTAAAATAACGTATAATTTGACCCAAAAACTATAATGACCTGTTTCAGTTCAGCTAACTAATGATTTGCCTTGCTTTTCATTTGTGTTTAAGTGTCTTTTTCCACAATTTACATACAAAATTACGCACGTGAGCTACAACGCGCTATCGAAGTTTTTCAAATGCTCTGTATATATACCCTGGCGACTACTTCTTCTGATGGAGGTGTGTTGTTTAGTGTGATGCCACTACTGTCCGTATAGATCGCTACTAGTTAGAAGATCTACAACAGCACGTGACGTCACGCGCTCGTTGCCTGGCGACGCTCCCTGTAACGTGCGCTGCGGACGATCGCCCGCGCGGCTGCGACGTTTTAGCGGCGCACTTTCCTCGGGCGGCCATACAAAACTTACGCGGTATTAGTTACAATGTTAGCTTAGCTCCGGTTAAATTTCGAGCACTTCCATGACAATGGCGGCGAGAATACTCGATTGCCAGCTTTTGCCGAAATTCAACGAAATATTAATTGGTTTTCGCATCTTTGACTCTTTAAAGGTCGATAAACTTTTTCAATCGCAGGATAACATATTAGTTTTTTAAAAATTATCGCTGTCACTTTCTACTGTTTATACTGTTAGCTTTTGCCGAAATTCAACGAAATATTAATTGGTTTTCGCATCTTGACCCTTTAAAGGTGGATAAACTTTATCAATCGCAGGATAAAATTATTAGTTTGTTAAAAATTATCGCTGTCACTTTCTACTGAGGTATATGAAAGAAAAGGAACAACTAACATTTATCTGAAGGGTTCCTTTTTTACCATTTGTTTATGGTTTTACTTTGTCTGTCTGTCTGTCACATCGCTAAATATCTCAAAAACTACTTATGCTATCGATTTGAAAGGAACAGTTTTAACCCTTTAATTCGCAATGTTGTTTAGAAAAAACATCCATATTTGAAAAAATCCTGAGTTCTTGTTTTTATGTTTATCATCACGGCGCTTATATTATTCAAATTCCTGTATTTTTGTGTACTGGAAATTGGCCAGGTTAATGCTCCGGCGCATTTTAGTTAATAGTTGTCGGCAAGATGGCAAAGAGTCAACGCGGACCGGCAAGAGGCCACGTAAGAAAAAAATGTTTAAAAATACTTATGCTTATCTTTAATGTCTTTCGTTGATTGAAACATGTTTTGGAATGGTTAAATTATATGTTGCACTACGTCATAACTCACATTATACCAATGCTGAGAAAAAATAAGACTGCAAATATGAATGTTGTTTCTAACCTACATTGCGAAGCACTGAGCAATTGGTTTACACGTCCCTATGTTGTTTTAAACTAACATTGCGCTTTTCTCTGACATAATCTTTTTTTTCTAATTTTTTTGAATTTTAACTGTTAATGCTCGTTTTTTAACTTTATCCTACTTACTACACACATTGTAATTAATGCTATTTCTTCCCGTTTTTTGTTCTTATCCTCGTAACGCCCGTTATAAAAAAAAAATTGAATCGAACAGATTCGAGATCGCCAAAATGACCAGAGGAGCCAGCAAGCACGTCGTGTGTAACTGAAACCAATTGGCTGTTGTCAAATGGACCATTAATAAGTTTGTTACGTTAGCCAGCTCGTTTGTAGATTCACACCCCGTGGAATCGATCAGGCTTTGCTGAAAAGAGGCCAACGTAAAAGTAAATGTTGACTATCCCCAGACTGTCAAGCAATATAATATCAATATGGGCGGTGTGAACCTCGCCGACATGTTTGTGGCGTTGTATCGGTCAAATTTGAAGACCCGAAGGTGGGACATGGCTATTTTTTCACAAATATTGGATATTTGTGTAAATAATGCCTGGTTAATGGAGCTTCATCATTTCAGCCGAAAGACGTCCACTGCTGAACATAGGCCTCCCCCAAGGCTCGCCATTTAGACTGGTCCTGTGCCGTTCGTTTCCACCGGATTCCCGCGACCTTCACCAGGTCATCACTCCACCTTGTCGGAGGCCTACCGACAGCTCGTCTTCCGGTGCGTGGACGCCACTCAAGCAGTTTCTGGCCCCATCGACCGTCAGTCCTGCGACCAATGTGCCCTGCCCACTGCCACTTAAGTCTCGCAATTTTGAAGGCTATGTCGGTGACCCCAGTTCTGCTACGGATAGCTTCATTAATGATTCTATCACGCAGAGAAACCCCGAGCATAGCTCTTTCCATTGCTCTTTGGGTGACCTTGAGCTTTCTTATGAGGCCCATCGTTAGCGCCCATGTCTTGGATCCATATGTCATCACTGGCAACACACACTGGTCAAAGACTTTTGACTTGAGGCACTGCGGTAAATTGGACGAGAATACACTGCGAAGCTTCCCGAACGCTGCCCAGCCGAGTCGGATTCGACGAGTGATCTCTTTCTCGAAGTTGGACCTACCTAACTGGACTGTTTGTCTCAGGTATACGTACTCGTCAACAACTTCGAGCGCAGAGCCGCCGATTATTACGGGAGTTGGTACAACATGGGCATTAGACATGACCTTCGTCTTGTCCATGTTCATTTTCAGACCAACTCGATCGGAAACTCTGCTGAGATCAACGAGCATTGTACTGAGGTCCTCCATGGTCTCAGCCATGACTACAATGTCGTCAGCAAATCGAAGGTGAGTGATGTACTCGCCATTTACGTTGATGCCTCGTCCTTCCCAGTCCAGAAATTTGAAAGCATCCTCCAGTGCAGCGGTGAAGAGGTGCTTCGGAGAGATCACATCTCCTTGTCTGACTCCCCGCTGCAGTGGAACAGGCTTTGTTTCCTGGTCCTGTAGTCGGACGGACATGGTGGCGTTTTCGTACAGGCACTTCAGGACTTCGATATACCGGTAGTCAACTTGGCACCTCTAATGGAGCTTAACCACCGATAAAAAACAGTTGCCGTTAAAAAAATCCGGAATGCATATTGCTGCCGAACTCCTTAAAAAAGACAAAAGCCAATCAACCAACACCTTGCGAATAACAAAGCACAGGCAACTATCAAAGCTCCTGCAGCCCCAAGACCCTCGGATGGCATTCGATTTGACAATCTTGGCCATTTGCCAGTGTTTGTCGCAGCACAAGGAAGGTGTAAACACTGCAAACGTGGTTTTACCAAGACGCAGTGTGTCAAATACCAACTTCGCTCGTGTTACACTTAAAAGAAAAACAGTTTTTATGATTTTCATCTTCACAATTAAATAAATTATCTTTTAAATTACTTTTATTTTTATTTCCTGGGCCCTGCACAGTGTAGTCCATAAACTACATAGCTGAATAAAAGTCTCATTCTGAGTATTGGGCAATGTTGTATGTAGCCTACATATTATATTTTCAGACCTGAACCTGAAAGATTTTTTTTATTATTTTTGTGGGCTCAGAAATACCTCTATTAACCTAGTTTTTAACAATAAAATACTAAATTCAAGAAAAAAAATATTTGGGCATTAAAGGGTTAAAGAAGGGTAAGCTAGATGCATAGAACATGTTTTTTAATTTTTTTTTATTATCTGTGAAAAATTACAGATAATAAGGTGTATCAAAATTTGAAAGTCTAGTGACTATGTCAAGTGGGGTATCTATATGCTATAGCCATTTTTTGATTTTATTGTGTAGTAGAATTTAAGCGGAAATAACTAGTTATTAGCATGAAAATGGTCGATTTGGAGTGATGTTTGAAACGATATTTCTCAACGAAAAATCCAAAAATTACATTCGCAATAGCCCTGTTCTAGATAGTAACATCGAGAAAATGTCAAGATACGTGTCAATTTAAAATTTTAACATAAAATGACCTAAATAGATGTTAGTTTTTTTAACTGATAAGGACTTAAAAGTAGTCCACGCAATATTTTTTATTACTTTTGGTCTTGCTATATATACCTACATCATACCCACAACAAAACACTTTCTACTGAAAACGAGACACTATCTAACGACGAAAAACTAAGCTACATTGCATGTGATCGTGGGCATAATCTTACAACCGCTTAATCGCCCATAGAGTAGGCGAAGACGGTCATTAACATATAAACAAAGATAAACAACGACAAGTACCTATGTACCCATACGCATAGTCAAATGTCTCACGCTATACAAAACGTGTTCAGAATTCAGATATTTCCAAAAGCCCACTTTAGATAAAATCACTATAAATGCAGCTCTAGAACTTTATCACAGTGAATATAAATTCACATCACACCAACGGCGTTATGAAACATTTTTTATTTGAGTATAACAAGGTTCTAAGATGTGTGCATTAGTGTTATCACTGTTGATCTGGCTACTGTTATGAGCTCGCTTATCAGTGCCTTTACCATGCGTTTGCATGATACCATACTCGCTAGCGACTGCGTAAACGATTTAGGCTCGATTTTATAATGATCCAATGACCTTATGTCGGTTTGTTATGTCAAAAAATGTACAGAGTTACTAAAATTTGATCTGACATTTGGTCTAACGGATCTTTATAAAACCCAGCCTTAGTATGCCGATTCTTAGTTCTATTGCGTAACCGCCAGAGGCGCTGTACTTTTGCCCATAGGTACAAATTTTTACGCAGTCGCTAGCGAGTACGGTCATGTAAACTCATGGTAGACATGGTAAAGGCACTGTCGGACTCCGGGCACGGGCAGGGAGACATTGTATGTACTGTATGTATTCGAAAAACCTCTCAATAAATTAAAAAAAATGTAGGTACTCTAATTAGTCGTTCGATCCATCATAAACAAGCACACTGCAAGGCGAGTATGATTATTATAGCTGTTTTATCGTCGATGGCTGATGAAACAAACATTAAGTCAATCAAATCATCAGTTATCAAAAGTAAGTACTTTTAATCGATCCTTGAGCTTCAAGTACTGAAAGAAGATGTAAGTACTGTCTTAGGGGCGATTTTTCAATCCCCAGAAAAAAGTATAGGCCAGAAAAATGTTAGCTCTGTCCTTTTCTTTCATATGACAGTAGAAAGTGGCAGCGATAATTTTATCTGGGTATTGAAAAATCGACCCTTATTTTTTTACGGTGAATTTATGACATCTAAACAAGCACATAGACCCGCAAATAGCATATAGTTTGCATATACTTATGACGGAAAACTAAGCAAGCGTTTTGCGGAATACAAATAAATCGATCGAATAGGATAAATTACTAAAAAAAGGAAAAGGACCAACTACAATTAGAGCAACACACGAATATGGGAGGCGGAGTACAGCATAGCTACCGAGCACTGAAAACGATCCATACTGATTGACACGCAGGCATGGCATCACAAATTTGCCATTTTTGTCGTGAAATATTGTTTATGTATGTACCTACGTTAATTCAAGTGTAAAATTATGTATCGAATGAATCCTCTCATAAATATCTACCGAAACCTTAATGCGTAGACATAAGATCCATGGGACATATTTTTGAGTAGCTTGCATACATCCATATTTTTACTCGACTGTACCTACATAGTTGCCATACATCACACATCACAACACACACAACCATCACAATTTTTAGTTTTTGTTTAATATTATTTTTAATTTGCTGTGTTAATTGTTGTTTTTATCTCGAATAAATATTTCTTATTTCTTTTTTTTATTGAAACGTGAGAATTCTATTGGTAACTGTAATTGTAACATGATCCATCCCTATTATGTCCGCTTACCTAAGCACATAGCTACGCAAAAAACGTCCTAAAAGCTAACATAAATTAGAGTCATAAACGTCAGCGTAGCACTTATCATAACGTTATCACCTGTGAGCCGTAGATAACACTTGATGCAGTTGACTACAGTGTAGGCAAATAGGAACACAGCTAATTTATGCTGTGTTATATTATAACTTGTTGTGGGTAATTAGGGATGACGATTGTCGATTGTTTTTCTCTCCTCTTTTGTCTGTTACGCGGCCAGAAACAGATAGGGGTGGGGACATTTCATTTCATTTATTTATTTCAATAACAATATTACATTGTGTCAGAAAATCTTAAAAACTAATTACATGCTTAAAATGTATAATTAAATAACAATCAGGACATGTCAGCAAATCATCATCTTCAACATATCAGCCGAAAGACGTCCACTGCTGGACATAGGCCTCCCCCAAAGAGTGCCGTAATGACCGGTCCTGCGCCACCCGCGTCCAGCGGACTCCCGCGACCTTTACCAGGTCATCACCTTGTGGGGTGTCAGCAAATAAATATTCATAAAAAGTAAAAGAAATATGTCTGAATAAAATTTCATTTTATTTTATACACTTAGCCACGCACGCTTCCGTTCCTCATTCAAATCGTTCTCCCCGTCCCTCTCGCTCCTCCTATCATCCTTCTTACACGCTTACGTTCCGTTTCACTCAATTCTCTTACGTTACATTCCTACATAATGATTTAAAATAATTAAAACAATACAATATTAGATAGGTTACTTTTCTTTCGTATATGAGTATTACTTTCACATGTTCACAAATAACCTTATCAGCTTGTGTTAAGTTTTGTAGCGACAGTTTTCTAGGTTCAGCTTTAACGTCACAACGAAACGAGTCAACTTTTAATAGAGTTTCCTAAGTTTCCTAGAGTTAACTACAGTGAACTAACGGCCTTAGAGCTTCAGTATTTATGCATTAAATAGTTTTTAAACCAATATCGTTCGTAGTTCGCAGGTAAGGTGCGTTCGGCAAAGTTTCGGACGATTTTAGGTGGGTTGAGATGGTGTTGGTTTTTATTTTATATTTCAGCTTGAAAATAAGTCACGTGCGTGATTCAAATACCAAAATAATAAGAATGAAATGCTTTATTGCATAGATTTTTTTAAATTTCCTAAACATCAAGATGAGTGTGTGACAAGCAGAGCTCGGAATAGGTAGTGCCTATTTACCTAAACTTCGCGGGAGGACGTAACTAAGAGTGGTTACAAGCACCAAAAATAATTATTTCTTTTTAATGAATGCGAGATTTCCCGGGATTTACTGTATTATTCTAGAGGCTTAATACATTTCGCTTTACTTATAAATCTTGTTATATTGCATATTATTTGTTTAATTACCTTGAAATAACAATCAGTTATTAAAAATATTATATGGATCAAATTGAATCAAAAGGATTCGGAAATTTGATAGTTTTTAGTTGACTTAGACAGAATTATACTCCTTTCTTCCATGAGAGGGGACCTGTGTCTGGCAGTAGGACGTATATAGATTAGTGATGAGACAGAACTATGATATGGCATAGAAGATATAGTACAGATGTATTCTAATTTATTTCTAATATGATGGTATACATGTACTTATATATTAAATAAAACTATTTTTCAACCGATTATATCGCGTATAATGAATTTAAAATACATTCCGTGACCACGAGTGCTGTAAAGGACTCGAATCGTCGGAATGAATGTCGGAATTTTCTATACGATATCATAGTTCTGTCTCATCACCAATCTATATACGCCCTAATGCTGGACACAGGTCCCCTATCATGGAAGAAAGGAGTATAATTCTGTCTAAGTCAACTAAAAAGTATCAAATTTCGGAATCCTTTTGATTCAATTTGATCCATATTATATTTTTAATGACTGATTGTTATTTCAAGGTAATTAAACAAATAATATGCAATATAACAAGATTTATAAGTGAAGAGAAACGTACTAAGCCTCTAGAATAATACAGTAAATCCCGGGAAACCCCACATTCAATAAAAAGAAGTAATTATTTTTGGTGTTTGTAACCACTCTTAGTTACGTCCTCCCGCGAAGTTTAGGTAAATAGGCACTACCTATTCCGAGCTCTGGTGACAAGTGTTTAAATTTAGGAAAGAAAAAAAATTGTCACGCGTTCATTTTTACGTAATGGTGTAAGAACGGACGAGCCTGTAACTTCGACTCTGTTACCCCTAGCAGAGAGTTTACTACAGGGAAATGTCCGATTTTACCCGCTGATTTACATGTAGAAGAATTGGTTAGAAAGTACGTTAAACTTTAATTTCGGACACGATTTAAATTTTTTTTGTACTTTTTTCGTCCGAACTTACACCATGCATCCAAAATTGAAGAAATTGTGGATCTCAAACTTTTCGCTGTTGGGGTTAATGAACTCCGGGTTCATTGAACTTACAAGGACGTGGTAGGCTGAAAGAAGGTGCTGACGTATTTAAATAAAAATGAGTATAGGGAACAAGAATTAAATACAACTTTTTCAATCAGTCTGCGTTATTATTCGCCATAATAATAATTTGACAGGGGTTGAAAATAGACATACTTAACTAGAGGTCAATTATACTTTTGGTACAATTTGCCAGCTTTCGGGAGTTTTACTTGTATTGGTAGGTACAGAATATTATTTTAAGTGTGTGCTTAATTTTGTCTAGTACTAGCAACTTTTAGCTTGTCCGGCTTTATTGATAAGCAAGCAGGCATAATCAAAATATGTAAGTAGATATAGAGATCATTGACTGATAATCACTGTTGTTTGATGTGACAGTAGAAATTACTTTTTAGGGTTCCGTAGGCCCGACCTGGGTCGGACTGGCTCTACCCGATGTACAGCGGTACCGGTAAGAATAGGGACTATATGTGTCAGTGCTGTCGCGATCGCACTGTGGACGTCTCCGCTGGCGGGAATGCCTAAGTGTACGCGTCGTGTCTGAGTTGGACGCCGTAAGCGCAGCGTTCCATATTTCGATGGACGCTGTGATTACGTCGTCCGGGTCCGTGAGTGTGTGCGTAGGATGCCGGACCGTGCGACCCCTAATCAGTGATCGCCGAGTTACGACAGAGGGAGGGATGGGAACGTAGTCGATAGCGTTCCTAAGTGGGTCAGTTTATTTCTAAGTGACATTTTACTAAACTTGTCAATCATCGGTCCAAGGTTTCATAGCACGAATAACGCACGGTTGCGTACCCTACTGAGGTGGCTACGGAATGTTAGTTTTCTGTCGAGGGTCACTCCAAGATATTTGACTTCGTTAGCCCAAGGGATGGGCCGGTCAATCATCTGGATCGGAGCCACCAATCCAGCCTTTCCGTGCTAACGCGGTCAGACGGGTGGAAGACTATCGCAGTGCTTTTTACCGGATTGACTTCGATAAGCCAAAGATTAAATCAACGACCAAGGTCAATGATTGCCTCCTGGAGGTATCGCCGGATAAAAGTGTACTTACAATGAATCATAAAGAGCGCGGTATCATCCGCGAACAACCCCAGTTGCACTTTAGGGTGCCTTGGAATGTCGTTTGTGAGTAACGAATAAAGAGTGGGAGAGAGCACGGAGCCTTGCGGGACTCCGGCCCGGATGGGGTGTGAGTCCGAGTACGTTCGCTCTAGTCTGTATCGAAAGCTTCGATCCCTGAGAAAATCTCGTATGGTGAGTACGAGTCTGTCAGGCATACCGAGATGATATAACTTGTGTATCAGCCCTTTATGCCAGACCTTGTCGAAGGCTTTCGAGAAAGATCGCACAGGCCCTGCAATAGAGAGAAACCGTCCATCACGTGCTCCGTGACGCGGTGCACCTGTTGGACGCACCAGTGCTCGGATCTAAAGCCGAACTGCTCGATGATGATGACGTTATTCTCAGCGGTAAATCTGAGAATCCTGGTGAGAAGTATCCGCTCATATAGTTTTCCTACAGAGCTAAGTAAGCTAATCGGTCTATAAAAGGCAGGCGAACTCCGGGGTCTACCGGGCTTCGCTATCCCTATGACCGCTGCACCTTTCCACGTGGCTGGAAGGTGAGCATTGGTCAAAGCGACATTGAAAATGCCGACCAAAATGAGGCGGGTTTCAGGGAGAAGTCTCAGGATACGATTGGATTCACCATCCGCACCCGGAGCGTTCCTAACAAGAAGACGCCTGACTAGGTCACTGACTTCCTTAACCGACATCGGTTAAATGGGTGAAGTTACGGGGAGACGCGATCTCCTATCCACCTCGGAATCGACCCATCTAATATAGGCTTCGTCGGTGTGTAGGAGACTAGGCGAACATTGGGACTCTAAGCTACTCGCAAGGCATTCGGCTTTCTCACTACCCTCGAAAGCAGGGGTAGGGTTTTCCGGACGATCCAAGGGGGGTATGGTCCAACAGGCATCGGATTTGAGAGATCTCGCTAATTTCCAGTAAGCCAGATGACTAGGCGTGATTTCACCTATCAGATCCCTGATCGAATCGATCGCTTGGTCGGTCTATTCAGTTGTAGTTAAACAGTCAGGGATGTCTCTAAGCAGGGGAGGATCTGTTTGTAAGAGACCTGATACTACCTTATTCCAGTCCACGAGTGTTCTGGTACGAGGTGTATTACTAGGATGAGGACCTAATCTCAAAATAACTGGCCTATGGTCCGAGTCAAGTTCGTGTATCACTTCTACAGAACGCAGAGTTAACCCTATAGTTAAACTGGTTTATAACCGTTAGTATAATCTCCTTGTCCTGGGATTCACTAAAATTTTACTAATGATTAATATTTTTTACTTGTCTCTAGTAAATTTTTCTCTCCGTGTACGTTCTTTAGGAGTGCTAACTATGTCGAGTACGTCAGGTCGGTGCTCTACGTTATGAGGGAAATGAGTTGGTTTTAAGGGAGCGAGGAGATCGAAAGGGAGGCTGTCGATCAAAAGGTGATGAAGCCGATTGACGTTGGGCAAAGCGATGTAACTTGATCAAAGAGTCAAATAGACCAAATAGTAGATTTAAACGCGATCGTTACCCGGTCAGTCATCCCGAAATGGAGTAACTAAACCATTCTTATTAATGAATTGCTATATATATACACATATCTGAGAATTGTAAATTTTTAATAACAATAAATAATATTGAATTTATATTACTTTAATGATATGAAATGATATTAAATAACAGGTCAACATTTTCATACTTTTTTTTGTAATTTTACCCGACCCAGTAAAAACAATGACGTTTAAAGCATTTAATATTTTATCATTAAAAAAATTAAAATATGTCAAATTGAGTACTTATACAATATTTGTATGTCAGTCACATTTTGTCTCCTGGTAACCTGTAGGCAAGTATTTATAAAGTTTGAGAAACATTACACGTTTAAGTTCGGATGTTTTTCATCCGATCTTTTACTACTACGGGTAAGATCGGATCTCAGCCTACGGTGGCCGTATCGCAATGTTAATAATACAGATTTGTTACAAATTTAATAAAAATAATCTTCGCTAAGTAAATTAATAGAAAAATGCTTTAACTTTCCAGTTATTTTCAAAAAACCTTGGAAGGGTATTTTCGGACGAACCGCAAAAATCGATTTTTTATCCGTTTTCATTAGAATGAGCACAACACTCGACTCGATGGTCAGAGCAACAAGAGAGGGCTGTAGGGGGGTGCGGGACAAAATGGCGCATCGCGTCAGCTTGCCAGCCTTAAAAAATTCCCACGCAATAGGCGTAAATTTCGATCATACGTTCTTACCCGCTGTCCGATCTTAGTCGAACGCACTTAAATGCAGTTTTGAGTCTTAACCAAGTTTTGTTAAAGTTTGAGTGAAGTTAAGCTAGGATACGGTGTCGCTTATTGTGTTGATTACAATGCTTATACTGAAGTTAGATAGGAGGCCAGTTCGCTACAAGGATGTTTTGAAAAGGCTTATGATCTGAAAATACAAGTTGGAGCCTTTTCAGTGGGAAAGGAAAGCAGCATGACGGCCCGAATGGCGACGACTCGTCCAGAATACAGAATACAGAATTTATTGGTAAAAAATAAGCATTTTTTACAGGTCAGCTATGAGTTTTTTAACCATGCAGCATATTGCAATCCATGTCCATGAGCATTGAGCAGGTTAACGCCTTTGAAACTGAGCGTCATAACGAGCTCGATAAAAAACGAGACGAGCTGTGCCTTTACCATGACTGCATGACCGTATTCGCTAGCGACTGCGTAAACGATTTAGTATGCCGATTCTTAGTTCTATTGCGTAACCGCCAGAGGCGCTATACTTTTTCCCATAGAATTTTTTACGCAGTCGCTAGCGTGTACGGTCATGTAAACTCATGGTAAAGGCACTGAAGACGCGTCCATCAACAGCCATCCGTTACAATTATGTTGGCGGGGTGTAAACCTGCTGAAAATACGTTGAGTACTTTTAGAAAAAAGATAGGGTACAAAAGTCACATTAAAGAGTGGAACAACAACACTCCAGTAATGCAAAATACCAAATCTAGAATACACAGTCGCTGAGGCCGAATTCTGTCAGGACATCATCACATTACTGAAGTTACTGAAGTTTGGACCTTAAGGGTCCTTATCAGTTAAAAAACGCTCATCTATTTACGCCATTTTCAGTTTCAATTCACACGTATCTTGACATTTTCTCAACGTTACTATCTAGAACAGGACTATTATGACCTTATGTCATAAACTTTAAATGCATTTTTTGTATTTTTCATTAAGAAATATCGTTTCAAACATCACTCCAAATCGACCATTTTCAGGCTAAAAACTTGTTATTTCCGCTTAAATTCTACTACACACAATAAAATCAAAAAAATGGCTATGTTACTATCTAAAACTTTAATAATATCATCGTAGCTTTTAATAATTTCATTGGTATTATCGATACTTTTGTCATAATTTGAAATCAAAACATTTTAAAACTTATAAGGGCTCTTAATATACACATAATATTATTATTTTTTTTTAACCTGACTGTGGCTTTATAAGCTGGGCCCAATAAAGCCATAGGAGTGCGCGGTTGGAGAGTAGCCTGGGGAAAATCCAGGGGAAAACCTCCGGCACGACCACGCGTGTGGTTTGGAACACTGGAATACTCTAAGAGTTTGCGCTCCAGTGAGATTGGTTGAGCGGTTTCAACACATAATACGCTTTCTTGTATTACTATGCTCACCGTGCTCACGTATATTGTTTACTAGGTTATAACATGCTAACCGAAAACTTGAAGGACGACAAAGACATCGATCGGGAAAGATCATGCTCGCGCGCAAGTTCGGCAAATGCTTTGACGAAGTTAAGGTGACGCATTTTAGGGCGTATTGTCAGAACTTCTACACTGGACAGTAGGGTGGGTCGAAAATCACGAATTTCGGAGTACCGTAATGTAATAGGGCTCAAAAGTTGCTGTGTATATTACAGAAAAAAATCATTTAAAAATTCTAGATTTAGACTTTTAACCCCCGCACAGCCGCCAAAGATCGATGTTAAAGCCTAGATTATATAAGTACTTAAATAAAGTACGTGACGGTTATGTTAATAATTTATCACTTAATAAAGGAAATTAAACTATAATAAAGCTAAATTATACTGAGACCTTTTTGTTATTTTCAAAATAGTCGACATTATAGGTTTTTTGAAGTTTGATAACTTAAAATATTATGGCATAAATAAATCAAAATGATATATTTATATAATTTCTACTATTTTTTTAATACAAGCTTGAATGTAAGAGCTAATCTAAATATTACAGGAAAGATTTGTTTTCTGCAAAAACATACGGTATTTATATGTTTTAATGGTACCCAATAGTACCAAATAGCCTTAAAATTGTGTTTATCGAGTATTGTTTCTCGCCTCGTGTTACTTTAATCGATATATTTTTTGTTTCCGTTGTCTGTGTTTAGACCACTGATGATCCGTTAACAGCTTTAAATCATAATTATGCCGGTTTAAGCACATCAAAATGCATTTTACATAAAAGGCCAATTCTCTAGTTTGGCTACGTGATGACAAAATATGATACATGGATAAAATATAATAAAAAATAAATAATTTTGAAATACAATAGTGTTCTTTAATGTTTAATACGGAGTGAAAATAAAAAATATAAATATTTTTTTATAGTTAACAGCCGTGCCGTCAAAAGTCTATTTATGTTTACACATTAATAGTATAATAAAATTCTATTAACTATAGTTACTTAATAGAACTGGGGTCACCGACATAGCCTTCAAAATTGCGAGACTTAAGTGGCAGTGGGCAGGGTACATTGCTCGCAGGACTGACGGTCGATGGGGCCAGAAACTGCTTGAGTGGTGTCCACGCACCGGAAGACGAGCTGTCGGTAGGCCTCCGACAAGGTGGAGTGATGACCTGGTGAAGGTCGCGGGAATCCGGTGGAAACGAACGGCACAGGACCGGTCTAAATGGCGAGCCTTGGGGGAGGCCTATATTCAGCAGTGGACGTCTTTCGGCTGAAATGATGATGATGATGATGATGATAGTTACTTATCTTAAAAGAAAAACAAAAGAAGTACGCGAGTAAACGCTCAACAATACAAATTCTCTCCAGACGCTCAAAAACTCTTGAATACTAAAACCCGCTTACTTAAATAAAAAACTCAGCCTATCTAAAGCCTAAGCGCCGAATTATACGAGCCTGCGAACGCAGGATAATACAATAAGCAGCAAATATATCCGCTGCCAAAACCTGCTAAACCATTGGAGACCGTAATATTTAGGTCATAAGGGCGAGTTAATTCGAACCGGTTGGTTCAGTACATTAAAGTGTTGCGGGTTGTATTAGAAGCTTCCCGTTTCGCGAGGGGATGTTTAGCCTTATCTTTTATTCTACGACTTGAATACAGTTTGATGTTCTTCTCGGTTTATTGAGTTATCGAGTAAATTTATTATAAAATACCTAATTCGCCGTAAATAATGACTATGTTAATCTTTAAATTATAATGATCATCATAATTTTCAACGTATTTTGAACTTAAACATCAAGTTATATAAAATATTAGCCCGTTCATAAATTCTAAATTGTACAGTCGCCATCAGATACATCGGAGCGAACAAGGTGCTCACAAATATCTGAACACGACTCTATTGTCAAGGCGTTAAAGTGCATGTTCAGATATTTTTGAGCACCCTGAAGAGTACAGATATATTTGATGGCGACTGTATCTACTTACCATGATATTCAGCTACGTAATCAAATTTGAGCATATTTGATAAACACAACTTAATAACATAAATTACATTTCAAATAAACGGTAATATGACTTATCCAAATTTACGATTATTAAACCTAATAAATAACCACAAACATTAATCAAAATGATCACACAGTTTACAAGAAAATGGCTACATGATTTCACACGTTTCGTAAGCGACATATTAATTTATTACATCATGAACTATTTTACACCTTAACGCAATAGCAATAAGGCCTGCAAAGACACTTGAGCGTGACTTCAATACATTAAATAGATAATTTATGATGTTAAGATCGTCCTAAACACGAAATTAAGTTTTAAAAGGCGTAAGTGCTATATAAATTAAAGGCTTATAATACTTTGTCGGTTGACTAAGAGTTTGGCAACGCGTTTGATGTAAAGCAAGACATATCGGCTTTTAGTTCAATTTGGTTGGTAGCTGTAGATCACGCTAATCGTTCCGTGGACGGAAATCCGCTGGGGTTTGATTAGTTGCGTTACGTAATCTTTTCGAAGTTGAGTTGGATGTTGGACTCGAACACCAAATTTATTTATTTTAACTTTATTGGACAAAAAGAATATAAGTACAAAGGGCGGACTTAATTCCATGAGGCATTCTCTACCAGTCGACCATAGGACCAAACAGAAACTAGCAAATGTGGGTACAATGAGAAAATGATTCATAAAAATTGAACTATTTCGAAAGAATAAACATACATATAATCGTAACTAATATACATTTACCACGGAATTATATATACAAATACATACGTAAATATGTAGTACCACCAAAATACGCAAATTTCTGTACCACCCAATAATATTATACAAATACGAAAGTTAAGTTGTTTTTACTCAATCACGTAAAAACGACGTATTATGGTGAAACTTGGTAAACATCGACTTTATAGTCTGGATTAACATATAGGATACTTTTTCCCGAAAAATTTTTTTTTTTTTGAACCTGACTGTGGCTTTATAGGTCGGGCCCAATAAAGCGATAGGAGTGCGCGGTTGGAGAGTAGCCTGGGGAAAATCCAAACAAACAAACCTCCGGCACGACCACGCGTGTGGTTTGGAACACTGGAATACTCTAAGAGTTTGCGCTCCAGTGAGATTGGTTGAGCGGTTTCAACCGAATCTGAGGTGTGAGTGGAATCGAGCTACTGGGAGTTTTGTCGCTGGTGCACTAAACCTAGCCTAGCTGAGAAGAGTCCAGCAAGAAAGTCAGCTAGGCCCGACCTGGGTCGGACTGACTCTACCCAGTGTGCGGCGGTACCGGGACGAATAGGGACTATATGTGTCACTGTTGTCGCGATCGCGCGGTGGACGTCTCCTTCCCGAAAATCATTATTCGATTAGATAAAATAGGGAGTGAAAGTTAAGACGGACGAAGTCGTGGACATAATCTATTATTCATACATTAGGTAAGGTTGACGATATATAATTTGCACCGATTCGCCATACCTACAAGTTTTTCCAGGAATCGGTGCAATCATATTCCGTCAACTATACTCTGATGCGCTCTGACGCCTGACACTGTGTATTTGACTGTTTTTGCACCTAACTTTAAAGACAAATAAACATATTTTAAAAAGTTTAGGTAGGTAAATACTTAAATAATATTTGATACTTAAACTTAGTCAGTTTTTAATTTACGACTGCAGACAGCAGTAACGATGATAACGTAAACTACAAATTTAAAATATAGGCAAAATTTAGCATAAATATTTAAAAATTGTCCTTTAACTTGAATTTGTAATTCACATGCTATGCGGGTTTTGTGTTGCGTTGAAAATTGAACTTTATAATTATTCGTCAAAGTTGTTTTCTAATTAATTTTAACCAAAATACAACATTTCTAAAGTAATCTCGCGATTTCTATATGCGTCCCGCTCGACGGGAAGGAAGCACTTTACAAAACAAATACAAACGAAAATATTCAAAAGCTTTTCAAGCTAAATTAAACTTTAATACTTGGAACTAAAGATTGAAACAGCGGTAGCAAATTGCCTGGTCACCTAACGCCTTCCATTTGTCATGGAAATAATTTGGGCACTGTGTCTTTTTGACGTTTTTGGGTTGACTACTGAATATGTGAACATTGAGAGAAATAACCTCTTTCTAAAGAGAATATAGAGAAGTAAAGACTTCTCTATATTCTTTTCTTCTTCATTGCTTCATTTTTTCTTGGTAACACGCTTGGCCTAAGTTGTCCAAACTTAAGAGGATGCCTCGATTCGATCAGGCACTTCCCCCGTGAAAGAGACAAGCTTGTGTCTTTCGCGCAGTACAAAACGGGATACAACGCTCTTCGGGAATGGCTTTTTAGACAAATCTCGATAAATATCTGACTGTGTGTAGTTTTATTCAATTTCCTCTTGACAGAGTTTAGATGGGGTAAAATACCATCTTTTTAACTTAACTGTGTCGTTTAATAATGCGTTGTTTTAATAGGCTGAATAAAAAAGGAAAATAAAGACTCAACTTCGGATTTTTTTTCAGTCTAACCTGATGGAAAAACATGGTCCATGATGAAACTTTTCCACTTACCGCTTCGGGTAAATTTAACACGCGCTCACCTTCCTAGATGTCGATTTTACCGATCGGGCGAAGATCAAAAGAGAACGATGCTATCCGGCGAAAATAAATAAAAAAGGGTAAAAGAAAAAGGCTAATGAACCTATGCTCATTCAATACAATGAATTTATTACTAAATTGCCTGCCAGTTCGATGCACGAGCGCATACGATAATTGCAGCTAGTTAGCACGAAAAGTGAAACTTTAATCGCGAAAACTGATATTTAACGAAGTCATCTTAATATACAATGTAAATACACCCATTTAGATAAAATATGAAAGGAAAAATATGAAACTATTGGTGATCCTCATTCCAAAATTTGACAATCTTGAATTGCACATTCATTGAATATTTATTTAATCCATGCGAAAGTGTGTCTATCTGTCCTCTTCACGCTTCAACCGCTGAACCGATTTAGATGAAATTCGGTATGGAGATAGTTTGAAACCCGGGGAAGGACATAGGATACTTTTTATTCTGGATATCATCCCTTAAGGAGGTGAAAGTTTGTATGGAAGAGCGATGACTATATAAGTGCCTGATATTAAAAAAAATGCACTAAATTATATCGCGATGAACTAGTTCTATGCAGACGATGTCGCGGGAAAAAACTAGTAATTCTATAAAAACTTTCAAAGTGTCCGTAGCCACATTTACATAGATGCCAGGTGCCAGGTAGAACAGCGAGATCAAAGCGATGTCAGTGTCAGAGACACGTCAGAAGTCAGAAAACAGAGCTATTTGCGATTGCGTCTGACAGTGTAATTTGACGCTTAGCGGAATCTATTTACGTAACACACATTAAACAAACTTTGGGAACATTTTCATAGGGTAAATATCTCTATGCACGACACCTAGCACATTCGATCTTATGTCATGAGGACAGAGTTGATTAATATGGGTTATTGTCAGTAGTAAAAACAAAAGTTGTCCAACCGGTTGTCAATAGTTAACGGCTTATGTGCATGTAAGTTATATTTTTGTTACATGTTTTGATCGTTATGGAAACACCGTTTATGCGGGTTACTAGACTAGTCCAAAATTAAGCTTTGTGGCCCTTAACTTTTGACATGTCCACGGAAAAGAAGCGAACCTAAATCTAACAATTATCAATATACGTCATCCATTGGGCACCATGTCGAGCACTAGGACGTTTACCTTACATGTTGTGTAAGTATAAATAATTAAACTAGTGGCTCTGTGAGCTGTAGATTTCGCGAGTGATTTTTTTAATATGGCCAAAAAGCGAGTACAAACATTCTGTATAATTGTGCAAACTCAAAGCATACCAAAACATAACAAATATTTTTAGCAATTGAAGAATGTTATGCATGACATGAGCTTCTAAGGATATTTGAAAGTGGTTTCCAGTTAGATCTCACTAAACCCATTTTATTAGCGAACCGTTTATGAACTTGGCATTTTTTTCACATTAATGTCGCAGTCTTTTACTCGGCGTTTTTTTAGGGTTCCGTACCTCAGAAGGAAAAAAACGGAACCTTTATAGGATCAGTCTGTTGTCAGTCCGTCTGTCTGTCACGACCCTTTATCTCGTGAAGACGCGGAGGTATCGAGTTGATATTAAAACCTTATACTAAGATCTACAATCCCTTGAATAATTTTGAAATTATTTAGTATTGATTGCTCATTTTTTTAATATTATTTTTATTGATGGTTTTCATGTACAATTCAATTAATAATTTTATAACTATATCAATTATTACTAATTTTTTGACTTGTGCCGTTTCACATGCATTAAATGATTTGTCAAAAGTCAAAGTCAAAGAGTCAAAAGTATTTATTTGCCAGAATACAGTATAGGAAGGTCTTACATAATTGAACATAACAGTGTATTCAGCTGCATGCAGGTGTGCAAATATTTTATTGAGAGGCGATGAATTTAGTAGAAATACAAATACAAATTATCAATTGCAAAATTAAAATACATACATTAACAAATTTAAAATAATATTCCCAGTTTATGTCACTTATACTCTAAATAACTCTTAACACTATAAAAACATCTGTTGAGAAGCCAACTCGTCAATTTATTTTTGAAACTGTTTCCCCGGAGGACCTTGATGTCCTCAGGCAAGTTATTATATAGTGTAATGCACATGTTGGCCACATTTTTACCATATATTGCCTTGCTGACGAGAGGTTTGTACAGCAGGTCCATGATCCTTTTCCTGGTCTGTCGGTGCATCATATCACCCCGTGTTTGGACATCACTTAGACGTGTGTTTGACTTTGTTAGAGCACTGCATGATTCCTCGTGAACTAGACGACGACGTAACTAAGTAACCAGAAGTTACTGTGTCGACTAGTCCCCGTTTTAGTCGTCTCAACCGAACAGTGTCGTAACGGCAACCAATATTGTTACCAATGCCTTTACCATGAGTTTACATGACCGTACTCGCTAGCGACTGCGTAAAAATTTGTATAGGCAAAAGTACAGCGCCTCTGGCGGTTACGCAATAGAACTAAGAATCGGCTTACTAAATCGTTTACGCAGTCGCTAGCGAGTACGGTCATGCACACTCATGGTAAAGGCACAGAGTCTACACTTAAGTGTCGACAAAATCTTGTAACGGTAACTAAAAATGGTTATCGGCAATGTCGCAACAACGAACGCAACGCACTAACATATTGATTAGAATGCAGCTGAACGGGGTTCAATGGCATCTTATCTACTCTATCCATTTTAAAAATAACGCACATAACTAGTTATTAAGCGTCGTTTGCACCAACATACGAGCACAGGCCGGTCATCGTCAAATATGACGGCAGCTGTCATCCCATAGAAACTTGTCAAACTTTCCATACAGATTTTAACGAACACCGCTTACTATTACAGATGGTTTGGTGCAACCCACCCTCAGCCTATTACGATAAGTTTTTTCTGTATATATACCTGTCTGTTATCGGTACCGATAAGTTATGGATTATGGTAAACTTATGGTGTTTCTACACGGTCATAATGTAGTTGTTTTGGTGTAAAACGCAGTAAAATACGAGCACACACTTCAAATGGCTATAATCTAGTCGTGTGAAGGCTAGGTAACATAAATGTTGAACAAAAGGATGGAATGTAGTAAAAAAACATACTAAATCTAGTAGATTCGATAAATATTGTTATCGAATAGAGTTGCCATGTTTTGTTTACTAACAGTACATACTTAAGTCATGGAAGTGCGTGTTTGTGTACTCTATACCAAAATACTTGTCTATGCCCTTCATTTATGTCCGATAGTGCCCCCGCCAAGACGAAGCAAAAGTCTTTCTTCTCTATTCGATTTACCTGAAAAGAGAATAAACATTTAGAATTAGTTCTATAAATTTCAAAAATTTAATGAAACAAACTGGGACTGGGCTGGACATGTCCGCCGTATGCATTCGGAAAGATGCGCCAAGTACGGAGTGGACCCCGCAAGACGGTTACCGAAGCATGGCCTGTATTCCGAACTTGGTAAACCGAACTTCGTATCGTGCCGTCCCTTTCACTCTCGTGTTATATACTATATGAGTGAAAGGGACGGCGCGATACCCAGTTCGAAGTAGCTCCTCAGAGGCAGCCCGAAAAGGAGATGGCGGGGCGAATTGGACGCGTTCTGTTTAAATTGGCAGGAGGACGCAAGAAATAGGTCAGAAGGCCTGCTCGTTTGCCCCTATAACATTTAAAAAAAGAAGGGGGAAACGAGGTTGTCTGGAGAGATCGCTCTTTAGCGATAAGACCGCCTGTTGTTCTGCCTCTGTCTCCCTGTATCTATGTTTTTTGTTTTTTATGTGCTATTTTATTATGTGAGGTGTGCAATAAAGAGTATTTGTATTGTATTGTATTGAAACGAGGGGAAGTCTTTGCCCAGATACACACTTAAATAGTCTATAGAGAGATTCAAGACCATATTCAATTCATTACTCAAGGATAACGGTCAGCAAACTGTCAACATTTTACAGGAAATCACATATTATTCTTACAAATCCTTGATTTCTTGACTCAAATAAACCAGACAACCGGATACCCTTTACCATCCCACTCATTACAGTTTATAAATAGAACCTTAACCGTAGTGCTCACACCCCGACGTAACGATAACGACATAATGACAGTAATGACACTCATTATAACGAGTCGATACACTTGTTTGAGGACTGCAGTGTAATCAGTGTTGCCAGGGCCGTTAGGGCAAAAATTACGTTTATTTTCTTGAAAAGTTACATTTTTGATGCAAACTTACATTTTTATATTTTTCATAATTAATTACGTAACGTTCGATTTTAAGAAATGAGCAGCCACATACAACTGTAATTCGGCGAGTTCGGCGACAGAATTACGCCAGTCTGATGGGCGGTATCTCGAATGTCATACTTAGTTACAACAGACGGACAGACTGATACGTACCACGTAGGTTCTTTTGTCACCTATTCTGTATGGAAGCCTATAAATTGTCTCGCTTGGTCCCGGTTAGATACAATTGACCTTTCTTTTTAAATAGTTTCATTGTTCTCAAAAGTTACAAAAATTTCCTTTACAACAGAAGTTACTTACATGTTACGCGAGCCGGTCAAAAGTTACGAAAAATGTAAGAAATGTAACCATCTGGCAACACTGAGTGTAATACTAGTCGTTTGTACGACGCTTCAGACAGATCTCCAACTACGTCTTGTATATGCGAGATCCGGCGTCAAGTTATACTATGGGTGAGTGGTAAAGTGAGGGGTGAGGTGAACATAGTAAATAGCATAGCTGCATTAAGTGCGAGCTTCACTGCCAGTAGGTACGACTATCTGATAATAATATAGACCAGGGGGCTAACTCCGAACTTTGTATCATGCCGTCCCTTTCATCAAAAGATTATCATAAAAAATGATAATCTTTTAAAGGCTTTGTCTCGCAAACTGTTTAGACGTCCTGAGAAGGTATCAGCACCTAATAGTCCTATCTCTTTTTCGATTTTTGACATAGTTGGTTCGGCGCTCGAGGTCACAAACTTGGATTATTCATTGGGCCAACATCATAAACAAGTCTGCAAAAAAACATAATGGACCGGATTGGACTCATGCTCTAATGCAGCGATCGGCAACAGGCGGCCCGCAAAGCCCTTATATTACTTGCGACCCGCGAGCTGCCTTGTTGGCAACCGACAATGTGGTTGGTACCTTTTGTCTGATAGAGTCACAGAGTATATATTAACACATGTGGCCCTCGACAATTTTGTTACTGGATTAGTAAAATTTATCAGACGAACGACCCAGCCATGTGTCACAGTTACGAGTTTTTATTGTCCAATAAAAATTAAATGCTTTTCAAAACAATTATCATTGTTGTATTGTTCATTAATCTAAGTGCTCGATCACAAGTGTTTTTGTTACGACATGTACGAGTATATTGAATAATAATTAATTGCATATGTTAGGAATCTGGGATAGGTTTCTTGTGTGTGGTTTTCATAAAGAGTCGCTATTAGGTCAATAGAATAAAGTATTTATTATTAAATGCAATTTAACATGTATAATTTTTAATAGGTAAACATTTTCATAATAAGTTTACATGTCATAATTTACTCAAATAGATCGCCCCGTGTCATTCCGGGTCAAAGGTGCCCATCACGCTGGCCGCATTACCGTAATATTTACATTGTATTTTTTTAAATAATTATATATACTTTTGTTGCAGTAAATCCAACTATAGATTTAGCAGAGCTTATCATACAATACAACGCTGAGCAGTTCGCTGGAACGGAGAAAGCTTAGGTGTAATATGCGTGTGTCCAAAAAAAAAAATTATTGTCGGCAGAAAAATACACAAGAAAAACAACAAATAAAAGAAACACAGCATTAGCCTAGTATATTATTGTCGAGGCTCGACCTAAATCGGTAATTAAGTTAATATTATAACCGCTTTAACACAAAAACACTTCTACATTTTCACACAAAAATTTCAAACCTTTCCAACAAACCCTTTATTCAAATCACACTTGAATTTAACCGTTAACACTAATCCTCTTTTACATTGCACAATCGTAAACGGAATGGATGGAACAGGCGAAGGGTCAACTAGGCCCTTTCTAGTCCCATAAGGTCAAGCCTTCGCATTTCTTCTATTGTTGGTGGGATTCAGCCGGATTGACAGTTGTTTTGTGCGGTCAGCGTTTGAAATGAGGATTATGATGTTAATGTTAACTCATAGCCGTGATGTGGCAAGAAGCAACCGGCAAGTTTTCCTTCCCACTCGCTTTTAATAAAATTGCAATCTATTCCCTTGTAATAAGGGTGACGCCTGGCAACCAGAGTTGACAAAATCAAGTGAGCGGCTATTGACGTGCCGTTGTTGTGGGTTGTGGGCAATGTTGCCGGTACAAGAATAATAAATGTTATATGTATTTATATTTCCTTGAGTTTATATTTTGTAGAGTATAGATTTAAATACCTCTAACTCACAAGATTGTCCTTTAAGCGGGCAAAAAATACTCAACGAGTTCCCTACAACAACAAATATCGAGGGGTGAGTGGTCAAACCCGATAAGTCATCTAAATGGTTTTTTGAAAATAGAACTCTGCGTAATGAATGTTGAGTTCTTATTTCAAATTATCTGGAGAAAATCTTATTTGGAGAAAATGACTGACTGTCGAGTTTCTTTCGGCGTTTCTTCTCGGCAGTGGTCTCATGAGAAACGCTAGTAGTTTTTGACTTGTAAAAATGCCTTTGCGGCCTACTTGCAGAATAAAGTTCATTTATTTCATTTATTTATTTATTTCAAAAATCAACTATCTCGATTTATCGGGTTTGACCACTCATCCCTCGATATGGCATATTTTAAGTATTCTAATTACAAGCAACAAACAAATATTGTAGAAGCGCTACTATACTAAGTGGCAGACGTTGTTTAACTTTACGTTTGACCTAAATTCTAAACTATCCTATATGTTCAAATACATGTTTGCATTTTATACATGTTTACCCATACCTTAGCCAACAAATGACTGTATTTAATGCTAAATTATCCAATTATATAACATCCTAACACTATAATCGATCATAACCCGCCTTGGGCGTGAATCATATCTAGGCTATGCTAATTTTAGGCTGCCCGTATCTGAGCTAAAACTGTTAATAATATACGTTATTATAATTTAATACCACCAGATTACTGAACCGCAAGTTATGGTTCAGATCTAATCTAAAATTGTCTGAATTTCATAATAAATTGTCGGTTGTTAGTATTGGCTCCGTTGCGTAATTTTAGAACTTGGCTGGGTTTTAATAGAATTTTGATTGCGTCGCTTTGAAGGGCTGGTTTAATCCTTAGTTGAATAGTCCTTACTAATATTATAATACGTGTGTTTGTCTGTTACTTTTTTGAGCTGAAGCGAAGTGTTAATCTCTCTAATCTAATCTTAGTGGGATCTTATGTGACATGTATGTTGTTTTAACCTGTTATTGCGTACAATAAAGTGCTTACATACATACATACATTAATTACAAAATTACAAAATATACGATGCCCCACAAAGAGTAGATATAAATATAATTTTAAACTGAAAACTGTTACGTGATTTCATAAATTTCAACTTACTTATGTTATAGCATACATCCTACTTTAAATTAATTATATTGTAATTGTAATTAATTTAATTTTATAACCCTTAATTAGTGTGAAACCAACTCACTGACTACGGGTGGGCTTAAAACCAGCTTAGCGCTGTGCTCACACCGATTTTTCAACGTCTTATTTTTAATACCCATACTTACTATAGATTGAACATTGTAAAATTTTGAGAAATAAACCTTTTTGTATTTTGTATTTGTAGGTACATTAATAGTGTATATCTTAAATTGTCAAGATTTAATTAAGGATTACTTAATTTTTATAATGTCATCTTAACTAATATATGTGAAATCCTAGTGGGAATTTATACTGATTTGTCCTATTTGTCCTACTGGCTCAGCACCGGAATGAGTAGCGTACTCGAAGAGAGGCCTATGCTTGGGCGATTACAGGCTGAAAATGATGATGATGATGATGATGTCCTATTTATTACATAGGCCTGTGTATGTCTTTTCCCCAATAAAAAAAAAAGAAAAAGGCGGATATCGTTTCATTTTGGGACAAAGATAAAATAATGCATATGTCCGATATTCCTTCTGCAATATTTAACAAATCTGAATACTTCTTACTTTCATATCAGAATGACACAGACATAAAAGCGTAAATCTCGGAAACCATCCTTGATCTGATTTGTGCAGATGTTTCTCTGATTCTGATTAGTAGAAAAACTAAGCTAGTTAGACGCGGGCGAGCGAGAAAGAATCACAAGACACTTTCACCCAGATATCATCCCTGCTGCATACGCAATTGACAATGTTCAACAGTCATCTCACCTCTCGTCTCACCGCTCACCCCTAGTATATCGAGACCTCAAATAACCTCGTAATCGAAGGTATGACGCATTGGTTCGCGAATATCTGGAGTTGAAGAATATTAGAATTAAATGTTATTTTTAATATTAATATTATTATTTTTTGACGACCGCTTTAGCCTAGTCCGTAGTGACCCCGCCTTAGAAGCTGGAGGTCCCGGGTCCCGTGTGATGATTCACACAAATACATGCCCTGACCGGGATTCATCACTGATGGACACGAATATTTGTTCCTGAGTCTTGGATGTTTTCTATGTATTTAAGTATCTATTTATCTATATAAGTATGTATATCGTCACTTGGTACCCATAGTACAAGCTTTGCTTAGTTTGGGACTAGGTTGATTTGTGTAAGATTGTCCAAAAATATTTATTTATTTTATTCACTTTATTTAATATTGTTAGTTCCATTGATGTACCTGACTATAAAAATATATATAAAAGTATTGGTTTATTTCGTTACGTACTCGAAAGTAATTTACCTTGTAAGTACTTACGTGTCGCTAAATTATGCCATTGCAAATGTTATAGTAAACATCGAAAATATATAGTATACACAAACTCAGTGAAAAAACATGCCTAATACTACTTAATGACAAGGACGCAAAAGAAAATAGATATTTTTGTCACTGTAGGCACGTACAGACGCAAACACAGTTAACTGACCATTCGTGACCCTTATTACAATACGCATAAAGTGCACGAGTCAGTTAACTGTGTTGGCGATGGTACTATTCATTTCTGTCATGGCGTAGCTAGGTGGTCAAGGGCCCTGGGGCAAAAAAAGACTGGGGCCCCTAAATATATATTTTTAATGAGTTGCCATGATTAGTGTTGCAACCTATTTTATGTCACACCTGGCCATAAAGTGGCAATTACCGCACGCTCTGCGCGCGGAAAATCCCACTTCCTGGCCAGAGGGTGACATAAAATTTTGTACTTACCTCGGACGGTAATTAAGAAAGCCTCAGATCGCATAATTATCGCCCTTGCCTTCGGCTCGGGCGTCAAATACCTGCGATCTGAGACATTCTTTGTTTTACCGCCTATTATTTAGATTCCGAAGGTGGGGGAATGTTTCGCTAGTTCAATAATAGGTTTGTTATCAGGTTTTGGGGGCCCCCAGAGCTTGGGGGCCCTGGGGCACAGCCCCGCCTAGTCCTTGGGTAGCTACGCCACTGGGCCTAATGTATTTACAGAATACGTTGCTACTCGTACAAAGTCGCGAACAAAATCTTATAGAAGGACTATAAACTTGTTATTATGGAGGCCGTAAAGTGGGATCGTTATCGGTTGTCGGCTGAAATAACAATGTTGCGATTGTGACGGTAAAGAGGTGATTTGTATGGAAATGTATCGATTAAAGTAGCTGACAGAAATATTGGGATTTCAAAATTTTCAGTTAAATTACTTTGAAACTTGAAGAACTGGAGTGAATATTTTCAAATCAGACATTTATTCTGCAAATAGGCCACAAGGGCACTTTTACATGTCAAAATATTAATTTACAATTTAAGAAAGTCTGACTATAATAAGTAATACATTTTTCATGTCAAAATATTAATTTACAGTTCAAGAACGAATAATAATTTCGAGTTTACAATTATAACAAAATTAATGTCATACAGTGAAGATAAACTTGCTAAGTTATCTATTACAAATATCAGTAAAGTTAGAGATGTATAAAGTCTCAAAATTAAACAAGGAGTATAATGAAATTAATATAATATCCCAGAGATTTACATGCTCTCTGAGCGTCAAAATTAAAATTAATATTTTTAGAGATGTATATGGTCTCTAAGTCACTGATAATAAAAACGAATGATGATGATGTCTCTCGTCAATTTCCTATAAAAAGACACTAGTCTTAACGTAGTCACTATGTCCTAGCAAGCATGAACAGACCGGACTCCACAAACTAAGAAGGTCAATGTGGCGGGCACAAATAATGTACCCTATATCACAATTTCCTAAACGTCGAGAAATCTTGACACCTGTAGAGTGCGTGAATCCCGCATTTTTTAGCCAGTTCCCGCAATTATACTACAAAAGTACCACAAATCTGACCGCATGAGTTTTGTGGGTAACCCTTGCTTTGACCCAACATTTGAAGAGAGTTTCAAACATGTTTCCAATATTTCTGGTAGCATTATACAGATTGTAACAAAAATAGTGATAATCCTTTTAAGGGCATATTCGGTATCGTGTTCTGATTAGGAAAAAGTAGAAGAAAAACTTTTTTGACGAGAGTTTTTTTCTATGATGCAGGTCGTCCAAGTCAGCTAACTGTCCATACAAAGGCCAAAAATTTATTGCGTCAACAAAATTTTTCTTCTATTTTTTCCTAATCGGAACACATTACCGAATATGCCTAAATCATAAATCATTTATTTGCATAAAACATGGTGGTTACAAATGTGGTATAACTTAATAAATAGCAATGTAGTCTCACATGTTTTGCCAGTCGATGACATGCAAATATTTATAAAATGAGTGATTACATATAAAATATTATTCCAGTTAATTAAATAATGTCAATATTGTATTTAGTAGGCACGACCAATTTGGTTTCTTTTCAAAAAATCGTTAGTGGAGTAGAAACATTCAGTTAGTAGCCAATGCGAGAGTTTGCGCTTGAATTCCTTAAGAGGCAACTTTTTAAATTCGTTCGGGAGAGCATTAAATATTCTTATAGCCATCGGATAACAACTATCATTGAACAATTTTGTTTTAATTTTTGGCAGACACAGGTCTTCGGAATATCGGGTATTAAAAGTTGAAACATCGCTGAGTTTTTTGAATAAGTTTGAGTGAGACTTAACAAATACACACATTTCATAAATATAAAGCGAAGGTACAGTAAATATTTAAGGCTCTTAAATAAAAGCTTACATGAAACACGTTGTCGGACATCACAGATGCCACGAATACATTGTTTTTGGGCAATAAAAACTCTTTTAATATGTATTGAATTACCCCATATCAGCCTTTAAACGGATCCTCACTATTTTTGTTACATCCTGTATGTCCTCAAAACTCACCTTTTTATACCAACCACGCGAAGGATACGCCTTAAAAATACTCCCATGATAAATTACTGCACACTTCGACCAAATTACCCAACTTGACCGTAATACTTATCAAATCCAAATTTGGTCAGTATCAAAGCACCAATTAAATTTAAGTCAATTAATTTAAGCCAAGTGATTTAAAACTATCAAAGACTACTCATACCTAATGTAAAAAGGTCCTAAGTACGTTCAAAACTTATCTTTGATGGAGTCTTTTTCTACTAGGATAGTTAGTCCAGTGAATGCAGTAGATATGTGCACTTATTAAGACGCTGCGCAGCGCAACGGAAGTGCACTGATTGCGATTAAGAATGATGGTAAAAATAATTTAGCGCTCTAGTGTAACTGTGATCGTGAGGTTTTGATACTTACTTCGATATTTAAAAAAAAATAGTTGACAATCAATTCGAACCCCGGATCGTGCTCGTACAACTGGCTTTGTCAAAAAAATATGTACCTAGTTACGAAATGTCATTTGATATTTAACGGTGGATTTTCAACAAGGTCTACAGTTTTCCCTTTGGGTTGGACTAGTGCCTACGCCAAGTCTTGTGATTATGTGTCCTAGCGGAACCCGCTCTCGTTAAGGCACAGCCGGGATAACGACTCCGGAAAGTAAGTCAAATATTATTCCTGTATAATTGAAATAATTTCCGCTGAGTGACATCAAAGTAAGGTACTGTGAGATGATGGATGAGAGTTGATTGATATGTGAATTTTCGTATTGTGAATTATGTGTTTTATAACCTAAATTATACAGTGCCTTGGTTTCGACTGTAATGCTGTATATGTTTTGTTTGCAATAAATAAATAAAATAAATAAATAAAAATCAAAGTAAGGTGTCTTCGGGTAATTTCGAATGTCGGGTAATTCCGAAAATAACAGATTTCTGTCTAACTAAGTGATTTTGTTGCACTACCCAATTTTTTTTTATTTAACCAATAATTTAATGATTTTTTTATAGAAAATTAGTCAAGAAAAATTAAAGAAATCCACCTTACCAAGTACCAAGACTCATCGTAACCGCAGGTTCCCACCAGCGCGCAGGCTAATTGCGCACGCGCCAGTTCAACGCACTCCGCAATTGTGGTGTCTATGCGCAGCTAAATGCATGGGAAGTGCTGTCTTTCGAGTACAGGGTAACCGTAGGTAGAGTAGAATCTACCACCGTATGGTGGTTCTAGCGTTTTAATGTTTTAGGGTTCCGTAGTAAACAAAGGAAGGTCCTTCCGCGGCTTAGCTCAGTAACCGTTAATACTAGAAAGCTGTATGAACCAAAATTTATTTATTTATTTATTTAAACTTTATTGCACAAAATACACAAATTGTACAAATGGCGGGCTTAATGCCAAATGGCATTCTCTACCAGCCAACCATTGGGCTAAACAGATAATTTATAAAAGGTGCAAAGAAAAGAAAAAAAAAGAAAAAGAGTATGAAAAAGTATATCAAAATATCTAATAAAACATATAAACATAATATATATATATAAATATATATATCTATACAGGTATACAAGATACATACATACAGGATTAGATATACTACTACAATATTCAATACATACTATAATTATGATGATTATTTATTTATTTATTTATTCGCTTAAGAACACAAGTTTATAATACATAACAAAGAGATGTCTGGCGGACCCCAAACTAGGCTGAGCCTGTATCTTGGGGCCCTGGAGTGCAGATATGTGAGACAGATTTGATTAAGTGAGCAGACTCTTTTTATAATAAGATAATAACAAGACAAATTAAAGAAATGACACGTCAAGTGCATGAGACACGTGTGTGTGTGTGGGTGTGCGTGCGTGCGTGAATTAAAAAGGTATTCACATTCCCGCGACAACAGAAAATGCAAGTGAATCTGCAGAGACTTTAATCGATTGGAATGTTTCCAATCTCGACAAACCAAGCCATTCCTCGGTAAATACCTACCGGCGGCGGTATTTATTTGATCTAAGTGATTAAAGAAATAAATGTCAGTAGAGATGTAGGATTTCTGTACAAATCTGGGGCGCTACCGCGAACAGCAAACGAAGTTTTCCCTCTCTGTCGCACTTGCAAGTTTTCATATAAGTGAGACAGAGAGGGAAAACTTCGTTTGTGGTTCGCGGTAGCCCCTCTGTAAGGTTCCAGTTGACTACGGCAAAAATGTCATCAGCCAGACATAACTAGATTTTCGTACCCGAAAGGTAAAACGGGACCCTATTACTAAGACTCCGCTGTCCGTCCGTCCGTCTGTCTGTCCGTCTGTCACCAGGCTGTATTTCATGAACCATGATAGTTGAAATTTTCAAAGATGATATATTTCTGTCGCCGCTATAGATTTAGATTCAGATTTATTTATTTCATAATCATCATCATCATCATCATTTCAGCCGAAAGACGTCCACTGCTGAACATAGGCCTCCCCCAAGGCTCGCCATTTAGACCGGTCCTGTGCCGTTCGTTTCCACCGGATTCCCGCATATTATTTCATAATATAACAATACAATATAAATTATCCTAAGTCAATTTATACGACTTTATATTATGATCGTCAAAAAAATTATGAAATGTCAAAAATGATAATAATAATAATAACATTAAATTATACAACAATTATCAAAATTATTTAAATATTGATCATACTACTAAAATCACATCATTTATAACAATAAAAATCCGCGTCAATAATATAATGTCGAAAACTTAAATAATCATCAGTCACAATACATTAAAATTAAAATCAAACAAAACTAATTTAAAAATTCAATGTCAAACAAATTTCATTTCCATGAAGTCATTTACAGAATAAAAAGAATTTTATAACAACAAATACTAAAAAACAGAATTAAATAAATATTATGGTACGGAACCCTTCGTGCGCGAGGGCCACTCGCACTAGGCCGATTTTTTCTATAAACCAGACTAGCATTACGTTCTCATTGCTTTTGACTGAATTCTTAAGTGAGTCACAAGTCAGGGAAACTTCTACTTTTTCTGAAAGGAACTGAGGCAGCTTTTATAAAGAACAGCAAAGGTCACTTAAAATGTTGATATATCAGTATATTTTGTTCTCATTACTTACGGAACTCTATAAAGCCGATAAACGTTAACCCGTCGTCTACTGGCCCCTGGGATCCCAGGGATCATAACAAAAGAATGCTAATGATTTTTTTTTTCGCCAGGAGACGACGGCTTTCGCGTATAAAAACCCAGTGGTACAGTCAAAGGCATAAAAAGTATACATTTTTGGACCTTATTTCAATGAAATAAGATGAAAAAATGTATACATATTGGTGCCCTTGACTGTACGACCCAGGCTTTGAACCCGCGACTACGAGATTTAAATTTTATAGTTATCATCATATCTACCTAAAAGTTACCATCGCTTTAATATTTCTTTGTCCTGGTAACTAGATACTTTTTACCATTACCCTATCAAACAATCACCTAATCAACAATGGCACGGCTAATTAGACAACAATAGTAAACGCGGAACCATCAAGGAGGGCACGGCGTGACCTGCGCGCACGCAGGTTGCCGTAGAAGGCGCGGTGCGAAAGGCCACAGAGCAGCGATCAACAGACGGTTACAATTATAATCCAACCTATGTTTATTGCCAATATTTTGACATCTCGCTGGCAATGAGACAATAGCTGATTGAAGCGACAGTTGACAAGATTTAATAATAATAATAATAAGGCAATGTCCCTCAGATCTCTCTCCGAAGCAGAAACCTATAAATATCTTGGTATGTCACAGTCTTTGGGTATTGAGGGTGAGGGCGTAAAGCGGGCGTTGAAGGAACGCTTCTTCTGTCGCCTGACAAAAGTGCTTAAAAGTCTTTTGTCGGGCGGCAACAAGGTGCGCGCCTTCAACGCCTGGGTGATGCCCTTGCTCACATACTCCTTTGGCATACTAAGATGGACTCAGACTGAGCTGGATGCCCTGGACCGAAGGGTACGTGTACTGCTCACTGCGCACCGCATGCTACACCCACGCTCGTCTGTTATGAGATTGTACATCCCACGGAAGTGTGGAGGTCGCGGCTTTCTAAATGCCAAAGACTTCCACAACCGTGAGGTGTGCAGTCTCAGGGATTATTTCCTTAACAGCGAGTGTGGGATGCATCGGGACGTAGTAGCAGTAGACACATCTTTCACTCCGCTTTCCATGGCAAAGGAGAACTGGCGCAGACTTAAAGTATGGAGCACCGAGGAACGCAAGGCGGTATGGAAGAGTAAGGAGCTACACGGGCGGTTCTACAGGGCCCTCACAGGGCCCGACGTAGACCTGCTCGCGTCGGTGAACTGGCTACGTTTCGGGGATCTCTTCGGGGAGACCGAAGGTTTTGTCTGTGCAATTGCGGACGAAGTTATCATGACGAACAACTACCGGAAGTATATCCTGAAGGACGGTACGGTCGACATTTGTCGGGCATGCCGCCGTCCCGGAGAATCACTCAGGCATATCATTTCCGGTTGTGGTCATCTTGCTAACGGCGAGTACTTGCACAGACATAACTTAGTAGCCAGGATCATTCACCAGCAACTTGAACATGAACATGAACATAGGTACCGCACCCAGCCAGGAAGCAAGCCTGACCCGGACAAGCCGGATATACCAGGGGGCACAAGTTTGTGAGGAGTGACACGCTCTGGGATGGGAAGGGAAGGCCGACCAGCCGCAGCCAGTCGGCCACAATCGACCGGCTGTGCAGCCTTTAGCCAATATTGGAAAAGAGGAGAGGGAGGATAATACGTCGGAGGATGAGCGTTGGTGATATGCTGCCCGTTGATTCGAGTGAAGACTTCTCTTTCTCTGAGAGCCTTTGGTATTTCTTGCAAGTTATTTGGCTCGTGGTAATCGCCTTAGAAAATAAATAAGTGGATGTGCTCGTAGACGCGATCCCCTCGTCTTCAAGGTGGATCTTCTAGGTTAATGTGTTACTTTCATTATGCCGGATTCTTTCCGTCTCTTCTTCTGATTCGCTGTCCGTCTCTTGCATTTCGTAAATTCTACGTGCGGCTTTGTTAAATTTGTCCTTATCGGTTGCCATGTCAGGCCAGTCGGTGGGGTTAATGGGGTAGTACAACATGTCATGCGATAGAGAATCTTCCCATGTGAAGATGGGTCGGCCGACCTTCAGCTTTTTTGCCTTGTAGCGGTATGCGGAATTTAGGAGGTGTTGATTCGGTCGTCTGAGGATGTGGCCTAGGTAACATATTCGAAGGCATTTTATCCTTTTGGTTATCGTCTTCCCCTGCAGTATGTCATGTACTTTGATAGGGCCAGGAGATGTGCCTGAGTTATTAATCATTTCTTTCAATATTATTCGTTCGTATCTCCTAAGTTTGCGCCTGTTCGCTTTGGTGAGGGCTGCGCATTTAAGACCATAGGTCATAGTTGGTTCTATAACCATTTTGTAGAGCAACCGTGTAATTTGCCATTGCATGCGCGATTCTTTAATAAACTTCGTGAGGCTTTTGGAATTTCTGACGGCCTGTTTACAACGCGCGTTTACAGTATCTTTTCTGCTTAGGGTTGAGGTGATATACGTTCCTAGGTATTTGATTTCATTGGCGGGGCTGGTTGTTGTGCCATCGAGTGTTATAAAGTTTCTATGGCTCTTATGTATTGGGTCGCGTACCAATAGTTTTGTCTTTGTCTCATTTACTTTGAGTCCGACGGTAGCAAATAAGGTTTTGGCCTTTGAATAGATCATGCTTAACTGCTGAAGGCAGTTGGAAACTATGATTACGTCGTCCGCAAAGGTCAAGATAAGTGGCAGTTGTATTTGGTCGTCCTGATTTAATTTTACGAAAGGTAGTTCATCCTCAAGGGTTCTAAAGACGTCGTCCATTAGTATAGTGAACAGCCGCGGTGAGAGTGGGCAACCTTGTTTGACACCTTTACCTTTTTTAATCCACCTTGTTTGTTGCCCCCACCATTTGATACACGTTGATTCGCTCATTGTGGCTTTGATTATCCGATTTGTGATGGCGCTATTGGTCCTCGATAGTAGGATATCTCTCAGGGCGTTTAAGTCCACCGTATCGAACGCTTTTTCTAAGTCAACTGCTAGGACATATGTTTTCTCACCCGCTCTCCATTGTTCGTCTAGGATTCTTCGTAGGGTAAACATGTGGTCGTCCGTGGATCGGTTTCTCAGGAAAGCTGCCTGATAGTTTCCTAATGGTTCGATAATTTCGTCAAGCCTCAGAAGGAGGAAGTTAGCGTATATTCGGTACCCTGTGCTGCATATCGAGATGCGTCGGTAATCAGTAACGCTCTTGGGATTGGCTGTTTTAGGTAGAGGTACTTGTATTGATTGCGTCCAGGTGGGCGGTAGAGTATTTTTAGTCCAAGCTGTAATCATATGTTCAAGGATCTCGGCTTTTAGTTCTTGCGTATTTGCTTTGTAGAGCTCTGTAACCAGTTGGTCTACACCAGGAGCCGTGCCGTTGCGCATTTGGCTTGTGATTTTCTCGATCTCATCCATGGTGGGCGGTTGCCCTAGCTCTGTTGGGTCCTCGTCACTTAATTCGTCCACAAGCTGCCCTTCGGTCTTATCTAGTTCTTCTTCCCATTTAGACATGGGTATAAAGGTGGTCTTGATGCCTCGCTTTTCTTTTTGCTTATGCCTTCTGTAAAAGTCGTAGGTGATCCTCATTCTCATTGATGGATGAGTTTTTGCTAGGCCTCTGAAGAAGGCTCGGCATTCTTGTTGGTCCTCCGCTGATTCGATCTCTTGCAGCAAGCGTCTGCACTCTTTTAGTTTGTTTATAGTAGACTGGTCTAAAGGTCGGAGTTTTTTTTTGAAACTTTGCCTTTTGTAGGTTCGCTAGTGCAATTCTCCTTTCTTTGGAGTGATTAGGCTGATATTTGAGAGCTTTGTGGGCTGCCTGTTTCATAATGGCTGTTATTGTTTCCCATGGCAGCGGTGTTTTTCCTTCATTTGTTTTCCTAGACTCACCGGTCAGTTCTCCTAGCGTTTGTTGGTATTCTTTTAAAGTAGTCGCATTTTGCAACTGTTCATAGTTCAGGGTTTTGTAGTTGAATGATTGTTTTATTTTATTCTCATGTCGCCTGGTAGGGACCGTCTTATTAGATGTTGCTTCAAGGGGTTTTAAGTTGCCCCATACCAGTTTATGATCAGATAGGCTTGTATTTTCGCCTTTGATGTAGTTAAATATTGGCTTGTATTTAGCTAGTGTCATTATGTGGTCCACCTGAGACGTTTTACTTCCAGCTCTCCAGGTGGTTTTGCAACTTCTACGGCCATAGGATGTTTCTAATTGGAATTTTTCTCTTATTATTAAATCTAATAGAATGTCTCCGTTGCTATTAGTCTTTTGGTGGAATAAATTTTTACCTAATTGGTTTTTATTGTGGGGTTTGTCCGGTTCTAGGTAACCGATGTGTGCGTTGAAGTCACCTAGGAGTATCGTGGTAGAGTTCTTTGGTGCGCCTTTTAGCAGTTGGAGTAGGCGCGTTGCATCACTAGTTGCAGCAGACGTAGCGTTAGACCAGTGAGTTGTGACAATGAATAAATTAATTTTGTTATTAAGGTCAATTGAGGCCGCCATATTGTTGGTGTTTGCCTTTGTCCAGTTTAATTTCAGGCCACTGTTTTTCCTTATTAGAATAGCTAGGCCTCTGTTGCTATTATTTCCGCTTAGACTCCACTTATAGTGTTTGGAATTATACGTTCCAGTTTTTAAGTGCGTTTCTTGTAAGCATGCAATGTGTATGGATTTCGTTTCCAGGAAGGTGTCAATGTCGGCTTTTTTCGACTGTGTCGCGGCGCCTCGTATATTCCATGTGGCGATATTAATATTACCGATGTGATTTTGTGCCATACTATGTGGTCTTGGTCGGTTTAGTCTATATCCCGTAGCGTCCGGGATCTCTTCTGGACTCCCCACACTCATACTTATTTCGTCTTGTATGGTATTCGTCGTGAGTATACCCAGGTGACTTTCAAAACAGTCATAATGATTATCGCTGAAGATAAGGCCTATGGTGCCCACTGCGTCGTTAGGTACCTTGGGGGTAAAGCATGCTGTTTCTCTTAGCGGGGCTTTCTGGAATATTTTTACATTGATTCCATAGTATTCCGCCGCCGCTATCAAAATGTCGGTTCCGCCCCATGTACCTTCCTGATATTGTGATTGTATATGTTTCTGTATGTTGTCGTGTTGGGCCGTCGTGTCGAGGTTACTCATAATAGCAAGGTGCATGTTGTGGTCGTTTTGGTTTTCGTCAACATAGCGGGCAAGATCCCGACGAACTGCGTGATGGTCAAACGTCAGATTATATAGATCGTTAATTTGATAGGCTATTGCGCGGTATAAGCAGTTTCCGTCAGCTGGTATTTTTACGATAGGAGTCTTGTTATTCATGGTTGGTCTTTCGTTGAGCTGTGTGGAGGTGCTGTGAAGAAAGCTTATGATCTAATTATTTACTGATATTGCTAAACTATTAAGCCGGCCTTGGGGATGTGCAATACTGTTAAATTTGTGGCGAGACAAGACGGTGGGTGTCGGGCTTGTTGACTAAATAGTATGCACCGGGTCCGTTTTACCCCGACTGGAGATAGTTGATGTTTTATAGCTTTGGCCAAGGCGATGTCTTTCTACCGGAAAACAGTTTAGGCTAATCTTGAACTATGAGAAGTGAGCCGTGCTCCCCTTTCGGTAGTATAGACGTTGCAAGGCAATTTAAACGTGCTTTGTTGGTAATGCCAAAGAACATAGATAAAGTAGGGTATAACTAAAGTGTCAGTTTGTGGGTTAGACTACCTATCTTAGGATTACTATGTTAGTGCTGTGGTATTAGCGAGTTCACCACGTCGTGCTGTTATAGCACAGGGCAACCGTTGTTTATTGATCCCTGAAAATGTATAGCTTTGGTGGGCCAAACAGGGCTTGTGTCCAAGGTAAATCTAAATTAGCTTAGGTGCCTATTCTAAGACTACGCATGCAATTTTACCGTGTTTTTTGTTATGAACTGCCCTTTTGTGAGTTGCTAATTGTCTGGGATTATTGATTGCGTGGCGTTGTTAAAGGGTTTGCAATTGTTTAGCACATGACAGAATATTGTTTAAGTTCATAGAATTTATTTTTAACCATTGTGCTATATTTTTCTTTTGTCTGTTTGTAGGGATTTAAAACACAGGATTTTATGCTAGGAAGTTGTTGTGTGATGGCAGTTTTTGTGAAGAAAACAAAGGGGTTTTTATTATGGTGTCTATTGTGGAGAGGGTTACCGCGGTGCTGGGTGCCAGATGTGGCTGTCTTAATGGCAATGTTAGGTGATTGTATTTTTCTTTTGTACTATTAATATATATTTTAGAGAAAGGCAACGTTTTATGTTGTTTGTAGGGAAATTACCCGGGTGATGTCTTTGATTATCTACCATATGCGGGGCTACGATAGAAATTGGGCTTTAGGGATATTGTTGTGTTTGATTTTGGTTCGGTCTGAGTGATACAATCGGGTACATAAGGAACCTGGTTGGGCTTCCTGTACCTATGTTTTTGCAGGGCTTTCTTGATACGCTGAGGTAGTTTTTAAATGCTAATATTTGTGTCTCGGTGGTACGTGAGGGTGATATGGACGAAGATTTATAGCACATAGGCTATTTAGAGAGCTTAGACACGGTAGACTAGAACCTATCCATATTTTTACCTATACTGTAGAGTACCTGTATTACGCTCTGCCTTCACAATGATAGAGCGGGGAGCGAGCTTAACTAACGAGCTAGACGTTATATATACCTTAAACTATGATATGTGCAAAAATTTGTAGTACTGCTTGCATATTCATCGAGTGCGTAAAATTAGGTGCTGATAGTTTGATTTAATTGCCTAACTAATTAAGGGTAGAGGTGCAGATTTTACGACTATGTTACCTAACATAGAATGAACTTAAAGCTAACAAGCACACTTAGCGATAGTACTGTTGCAGTGCCACTAGGCTGAATGTGTTAATGCTTCTCTTATAGGTCGTTGAGTATATTAAGTGTATTAACATATGGCGGTTCGGCTTCGAGCCGGAGATTAGACTATTCTTATCCTGCGCAGACCTAGGCAAAATCGACAGTAACTAGTGCCTTACATATGAATAAAGATAGCTTGAGCTGAGCTGATTTGTGAGTGCTTAACTTTAATTATACAGCGGGTAACGTTAGTAACCCTACGCGTGATTGTCAGCGTGTTGTATTTTATTATTATTATTATTCTTGATATATATATATATATATATATATATATATATATATATATAATTGTTCGTTTATGGGAATGTAACCGGCAATAGCTGGTTCAATTTTTGTATTCTGTAGTGGATCCCGTCAATCATAGGTATGTTTATGTTTGTTACTTTGTCTCTATGGTGCCAATACCAATATATCGGGTGGGGTCTATAATCTTGATATGAGGTTAAGGAGGGGGTCATTAGCTACCCGCCGACGATAAGTAATTATCTGATTCAGCTTAATCAAGTCAGTCAAGTGGGTGGTGTGTGATTCTGCATATACTTAATAATAAATATCTGATTTCCACGCAAAACAAATGGAGACGATCGACGGTCGTTATGTTTTATGATCTGAAGACTTATGTCTCTTGCTGAAATAACGAACCAGCGTGCAGCCGTGTGTGCGTTTGTGGTGCGTCCGATAACACATGTAATTGAATGATCATGGAAGCCTTGTGCACTTACTGTCTGTGTCTTTAGGAATTTCCAAGTATTGGGAGAGGTTCACCTTGTTGATCCGATGGGGGTACCTAGATCGTTAGATGTTACGTTAGGGTCGTCACTGGCTCTGCAGGTGCGATGATTTAGACGTATCTATAAGTCTGGTTCGGGTATAAAGCGTGTCAGTAAATAGTAGCAATGGAAGGATCTCACCGGGTTTGTGGCGGGGTTTTGCCTAGCGTGACCGCGCTCGATGATCGCAAGTACGGGCCTGCGGTGACAGAGTTGGCGTAGGCTCGGGGGATCACACACACTTAGATTGCATTCCCATCACAATGGGTTGCTGGTTATCTGGACGCACTGCACTTAGCACGAATCGGCACTTTTAATGAGACTACAACGTATCGCGGATCGGCGCGTGGGCTACTTGTCCCTTAGAGCCGGACTTGGGCGCGGAGGCTAGCGCGCGCGTACATCTGTTGGTGACCGTCGGTCGCCTTTTGTTTTGCGGAACTATTGTGTTGTTTTTAAAACAATAATAGAGGTCGGGTATGGTTCCGGGGAACGTCCGCTCTCTACCGTGGTCCAAACGAGACTCCAGGATCATTCACCAGCAACTTGCTCTTTTATACGGTCTTGTGGACTTCGAAGTGCCGTACTATAAGTATACACCTGCACCAGTTCTCGAAAATGGTCGTGCCACGCTCTATTGGGATCGATCTGTCATCACGGACAGGACTATTGTAGCCAATAAACCTGATATCGTGCTGACAGATCGATCGAAGCGCCAGGCAGTGCTCGTTGACATCACCATCCCCCATGACGAGAACCTCGTGAAGGCCGAGAAGGACAAAGTCAGCAAGTACCTAGACTTGACACACGAGGTGACCGCCATGTGGGATGTTGATTCAACGATCATTGTCCCGATAGTCGTCTCTGCGAACGGTCTAATAGCGAAGAGTCTCGACCAACACCTCAAGAGACTCTCGCTAGATGGCTGGGTCAAGGGTCAGATACAGAAGGCGGTACTCCTGGACACGGCGCGGATAGTCAGGAGGTTCCTCTCTCTGTCGCCCTAACCACCGGTAGCTTAGGCCCTGCCTCGCTGCCGGCGGCACACTAGGTTAGGTTTTTATAATGATTTTATGTTTTGTAAATATTGATTTATATTTTACTTTTTATATAATTATTATAAAATCTAGCCTAAGGTGAAAAATAAATAAAGAGAATAATAATAATAATATTCTTTATTGCACCACTAATACAGGAGTACATTTATAGATTCGGTAACATTAATAATGGTAACAACAGGCGGTCTTATCGCTTTAAAGCGATCTCTTCCAGACAACCTTTGGGTAGCAGGAAATATTTTTATAAGAATTATAACAGGCAGTGCAGGAATACAGCTAGAAGATCAAAAATAACACATACATCTAAATTAAAGATAATTACAGTATACAATAAAAACACGTAAACACATATGTAAGTAGATAAAATATATATTTATACATACATAATTATACATACATACATACATACATATATATACTAAAAGGCAACTCAAGGGAGCGACAAGTAGTATTGTTTCAGCTGATTTTTGAAGATGGGAAGAGATTTAGCACATCTGATAGATAATGGCAAATCATTCCACAGCCGAACAGCCCGGAAGGTGAATGAGTTATTATAGAATTTTGTTTTGTTTTAACTTAACTTACAGGAACTATGTAGATTATACATTATTTTCTACCGTTACTTTCTCCCCGAAGTTAACCAATCGTAAAATTTGAAAATATTACATGTAAACGAATGTTTATGTAAATATTACAGAAAAAACAAAACCATATATTTATTTAATCATAAAAAATCTTTATAAATTAAATTTGTAGGTTTTCTTAAATATGCTATGATCTTGCATAAATACTTGTAAAACAAAAGTTTTCCGTTTTACTGGCACGGAAGTAATTCCTAGACGGATATAGTGCTACATCCCGAGATCACACCACGCATTGTGCCTCATAATATTCTTATCGTAATAGGCAAGAACATACCAAAACCTGTTAATCTTTGGCGAACTAACAGTCAAGCAGTCTGCACCGCTATTATGTAAACTCCATTCGCATTGAGCGTGTGTGTGTGTAAAGTGCGACTTTTTTACACGTCGCATTTCATATTTGATAGACTGGTATAGTGGTCATGCAGCCTCGAGGTCGAGCAGCCTGTGGCTAACTGTACTCGTCAATCCCTCAGTGCTCTGAAAATCCAATATAATATTGGATTTAAGGCACTACTGCGGCTGCCTCGCTTCTGCGTCCTAGGCACACACTTACGGACCCGGACGACGTAGTCACAGCGTAAGATCGAAAGATGGAACGCTGCGCTTACGGCGTCCAACTCTGACACGACGCGTACACTTAGGCATTCCCGTCGGCGGAGACGTCCACCGCGCGATCGAGACAACAGTGACACATATAATCCCTATTCGTCCCGGTACCACCGCACACCGGGTAGAGTCAGTCCGACCCAGGTCGGGCCTAGCTGAGTTTCTTGCTGGACTCTTCTCAGCTAGGCTAGGTTTAGTGAACCAGCGACAAAACTCCCAGTAGCTCGATTCCACTCACACCTCAGATTCGGTTGAAACCGCTCAACCAATCTCACTGGAGCGCAAACTCTTAGAGTATTCCAGTGTTCCAAACCACACGCGTGGTCGTGCCGGAGGTTTTCCCCTGGATTTTCCCCAGGCTACTCTCCAACCGCGCACTCCTATCGCTTTATTGGGCCCGGCCTATAAAGCCACAGTCAGGTTCAAAAAAAAAAAGTCGCTAGTATCCATAGTCTTACTGACACAGTCTTTTTGAATTTTTCGTAGATATTTGCATAGTAGTGTCTCTGAATGGACATTCCAAAAGTGTTACTTTGTCACCCATTGTAATAAGCGGGTTGCGTAAGGTGCAAGTTCAAAAACAGTTTACCTATTTAAAATCTCCTTTATATTATTAAAAATTCCATTGTTTAGGACAACGTTCGGAATGGTTAATTTTTTTATGAATATTCAATAGTATGAAGAAAAAGTAATAGTACAAGTAGTAATCGTTAGAGGCCTTCGGGCGGCTTCAGAACTTTTAACAGTCAAGTTGCCCACTCACTTGACAATTAAGTCTAATCCCAATTACGTCTGGTTTACCCTAGGGTTGGAAGATCAGAAGGCAGTCGCTTCCGTAAAATCTAGTATCTACGCCAAATCTTGGGATTCAAAAATCAAAAAATCAAAATCAAAACATTAATCTGCAAATAGGCCTCAAGGGCACTTTTACAAGTCAAAATCTATCTAGGTACATCAAATAAAAATAATACAATAATCAAAGTATCATTAATTAAATTTAGTGTTACATGTCAAAAATAAGACTAAGAAACTAATAAGAATCGAGATTTGTTAGAGATGTATAAGGTCTCTAAGCGTCAATATAAAAGGTAATAAAGTAGGTACACTAATCATAGTAACATATTTTGAGCTATATCTATAACACGTCAATTATTAGGTAGCGGACCCCGGAGATCTTTCATGACTGCCATCTGACCTTGAAACCCAAGGGGAAACCAGACTATTCGAATTAGGGTTGTCAAGTTGAGTCCAATTTGACTGTTAGAAGTTCTCAAGCCGCCCGAGTGCCTCTATCTTGGCTTAACGACTCCTCCCACCCTTCTAAATTATTATTCTAAGTATTTATATCTATTAATAAATATATCGTCGTCTAGTACCCATAACACAAGCCTTCTTGAGCTTACTGTGGGGCTAGTTCGATTTGTGTAAGATTGTCCTCTAATATTTATTATTTATTTATTATTATTTATTATTCTAAATAAGCCCAACTTCGAATATACTAGTATATAAAAACACCATTATGTCCAAATTGTCCAAATGTATAATAAACGCTTTGTTTCGGTTGATATGTTTAATATGAATAAAAAACAATTTCATTATCAAGTGGCAAAAATGTTAGCATCAGAACTATAGCGGCCAAATCTAAAGCTGTATGTGGAGCTAGGTTAAGTGTAGCGTAGTGTACCTATACCTACTTAATATTTATGTCTCAGTGGGAACTGTCAAGGGGGTAAATGCATGTTTAGCTACTAAGTACTGGTACTTTCACGTTTCCTTTTGTACATTTACTTCTGTTTGTTTCTCCTAAAATAAATAAATTGCGTTTTATTATACTATTTATACTTATTACGGAAACTGCATAGCTGTATACTTTACTTGTATTAGGACCGGCAGAAGACAGCCCTTAACACGGCAAAATGTGACGTGCATGTGACGTGCACTTTGCCCATATCATCCACCAGTGAAATTTATAAGATCATATCACATTCCTTCCTGCCAATCCATAATGAACCCTATTTCATTACGTCGTAAATTCAACTATGCGCTAGCGCGTGCTCAAGAAACAAACAACCTTATCAAATTAATTTCAGGACCATTAGGGCTCTCACCATATTTTATGCAAGGAACCAGATAACGTGTTTGGCCATAAATTTGCGACACTTATGGCTTAAAAGCGGTTTCAGATTGTTTATAAGTGGTTTTGCTTGACAAATAAAAAAAAACTAAACATGCTTAAATAATAATCACGTGACAGCGAGAACTGAACTAAATTCAGTTTTTTTGATGATGATGATGATGAGTTAATGTAATCCCTCATTAGGGACACAGGACTCGGAGATGAGTTCTCTATTTGTCACGGTTTTGCGCGGCTTAATTGATACCCCTGACATTGCAAGCGTCCATAGGCTGCGGTGACCGCCTACCATCAGGCGGGACGCACGCTCGTTTGCCAATGGCGTAGTATAAAAAAAATAACGAAGCACGACAGACAAATAACTGCTAAAAATATGTTCCCGAAAAGACCTAGACAACACGTTATAGGTATTTTTTTTTGTATGTTAGAACTCTGGCTAAAGGTCTCAAATTGGGTAGCACGGCAGAAACCCTCGACGCCAGACGCCCTAGAACCTACAACGTACTTCATTTTAATTGCAACGCGACTTTCGTAATTTTTAAATTCTTCACTTGTGCACAAAATTCTTTTTTTGGTAAGTGTTTTTTGTAGAGCGAACTAATTCTAATAGTTGCTCATATAGAACAACAATAATAATTAATAGTTGCTCATGTTTTCTGCCAACAAACTGTAATACAGTTTGGCAGATGAGAAAAAAATTAAATTTAAAAAAAAAGAAGATTTGCAATGAAAGGATTAAATTATCATGAGCCGTTATTATATTATAAAGAGCCGGCACGGCAACGCGGTTGTGAATATTTTTAAATCATTATCATGTCTTGTGTCGCAAGCGTCCCGTCCATAGATGAGCACATGTATTTGTTCCTGAATCTTGGATGTTTTGGTGTTCAGTCACATTTTGATAATGTAGCCATATACCTACCACATACCTATACATACGCATGTTTCGTGTAGCTATGCAGTGTCGGGGCGCCGGTCAGTTAGTTGCAATAAATTGTCATAGAGGATTGACCTGTTTCAATTTCTTCTTACACCTTCACCCGAAAATGTACCTTAACGACTAGTACATTTGGACTAGGTCTTTATTTTTATTTTTTTCTATCGAACGGTCCAAACGGATCTCTATTGTTGTTACTCACGCGTCGGTACGTCGTCTGTCACACGGTTGGAGCTACAATCTTGAAATTTTCACAGCATCTTGTTGATCCAAAGTCATACAAATTGTCAAAACTTATTCGTAAATGTTTTTAAGGGGGGCTCCCATACATACAGCTAAAGGGAGGCGCGAAAAATTTTTTTGAGCTACCTCATTGAATATATATTTAAATATTGGTAAATATTTATATTAGGATGAGAAGCCAGCAAAATTAGTTCCTTTTTTAAATTTTGTTACGAAGAATTTTTTACTTGTCAGTAACCTATAAACTTGATATGTGGTGATAATGTTTATTGTTCCGTATAGATATTTTACCAAGAAATACTAATATATTTGAATAAATCAGTTTTTTCCATTGAGATTTCCTTATTTTTTTATCTACTTAATTTTACGGTTGGTTCGGAACACTAAGGCCGGGTTTTATAAAGATTCGTTAGACCAAATGTCAGATCAAACTTCAGTAACTCAGTACATTTTTTGACATAACAAACCGACATAAGGTCTAACGGATCTTTATAAAACCGAGCCTTAATGTGCGGAGGCTAAGTGCGTTGGCCTGTTTTTCTAAATGTTTTGGTGAAAGGATTTTTGAAGTAAGTTGGCACTGGCATTTCGGTTGGGAAGCGGGACGAATCGTGCCAGTGTCGATTCCATCCAATTCGTGTTAAGATTGCATCGGAAATCACGAATGAACCGCGGTGGGAGATGATTCAACGTGTATTGACACTTAGTTAAAACAATACGGGTTTTTAAAGTCGACTCTGAAAGTATGTAGATAACTATATGTTTTAAATATAATACAATAAAAATACTCTTTAATGCGTGTGCAATAAAGAGTATTTTTAGTGCTAAATTAAAGGAGATAATGCAGTAAAAAATCACAAAAAGTTGAATCTTATTTCCCAAGCATTTTTTTTTTCTAAGCCTGGTAATGCCCCACATCTGGGCACAGGCTTCACCATAGATTTCCACTTTCCCATGCATTATGCGGCCTGTAATATATTTATAGACGTCGTATACAGTCTAAAATCCAAAAAAATTGGTACAGTTTGGTAATTCAATACAAAGTGTGTCCAATTTATAAGTACAGCAAGAATTTTGGAACCAGTAATCCAGATTACCAGTGAACCAGTTGGATTTAGTAATCGAGATTAGTTTCAACATAACGAATTAAGTATATTAACGATCGGTACCAATTTTTTTCACAGGCAGAGACCTACAAAACTAAACTTGGCTAAAGTGGTGGCTATAGCTAGTGTCAACTATGGTTGGGAATAGAGATTCTTGTATGACATCCAGATGACTGTGTCTTGTGTCAAATACAATTCCCAAACATCTTTCCCCGTAGGTATCGTATAAATTACAGGTATAGTGTTTGGGAAATGCTTGCGTTCAATTCATTGTCCTATTGTACTACATATGTCCTCATTACCGTCCGTCATAAAAATCAAAAAATCAATCAAAATCAAAATCAAATATTTATTCTGCAAATAGGCCACAAGGGCACTCTTACAAAAAGATAAGCATGCTTCTTAAATAAAAACTGCATACGCATCAACATTTTGCCGGATTATATACTCTAGAGCCTTTGCCAAAAGTTTCAATTTAATAGAAATGTGAGGTTACACGCATTTTGCATTTTATCGCTCAATAAACCTTACCTACTTGAACACGAGGACAATGAATTGGATATAAGCATTTCCCAAATACTAAAAATCACTTTATACTTTAACACTATTGTAATAGAGTTTATATTTATAAACACAGTGTCTAAAAATCGTATGTTTGTAATATAACCTCTGGTGAATTAGTGTTAATGTAAATACCCAATGAAACAAGAGCACATATCAGTGTGAAACTCAAAGTAAGTAATCGTACTGCTTTAAACGATGAAACGTGTTGTTCTTATCTGGATTATAAGTTTAGGTTAAATTCGGCTTATTCGGCAATTTGCGGCTGTCGGAAAGATTAGCCCGAATGCTGACACTTTCTCCGAAAGTTGATCTGGTTTAAGATTATAAGACCGAAACGGTTAAAAAAATGTTAATTTTATGGTTTTTGAAACGTTGGTTATCGAAAAATAAACGAGGTGGATTCTGAGACGTCCTAAGTCACAACGCACTTAACGAAAGAGATGTTTTTTTTTTCAGTAATAGGGATGTTGACTCAACATTAGACTACTCCAAAAGAAACAGGGCAAAAAAATACCCTATTGTGAAAATGCGATTCAAATATTTCAAAAAATAACGAAGCTACAACCATTTTAATGTACCTAAGGGGCTAAGATGATCGCTTATATGTCGGACATATAGCATTCGTCCCTCTCGCACTTACATGCTTGACAGTAAGGGACGATTACTATATGTCCGACTTATAAGCGATCATTTTAGCCTCCCTGGTTAATGTTAGAAAGCGCGACAGACCAGTGACGTCATTGACCACGAGCGCCATAGTACCTAAATGACGATCGTTCCAATACAAAGGTACGTTTTGCGGAAAAGAGCTCTTAAAACTTATAATTATGTAATTGGTTACTCTTTTGGGTTACTTTTTTCGCCCTTTGATTAAGAATTTGATCGCTTTTCGAGAAAATAGATTTGTGGTAGTCCATATCAAAAGGGACCTTATAGCGGCCGGCACTTACGCCTTTATTGCCGTTGTTCGAGTACAGTAGCACCGATTCGCAGCGTAAGCGCCTGCCGCCGTAAGGTCCCTTTCAATGTGGACTATCACATTTTCTTATTTGGAGTCGATATCCCCATTATATATTAGTACTAGAGGGCATGCAATACTGGATGACTATCAATCCCGGAATTGAAATCCGATATTGGACCTCAATCTCGGGAATTTGGTATTTCGAGATCCCGGGATTTTTCATCTGAAACTACGAGTAAGTGACTTTACCGTCACATTGTAACTATCTATGTTATATATAAGTAGAAAAATTATATATACTCAACTCTCTTATTTGCTGCCTTCTTATAATTTTTACGAATACATTAGACTTTCATATTTTTGTATTAAAATTTAAGGCAAAATCTTCAATATATACTTTTCTTTATCATACACAATAAAAAAGGAAAACCTGGCAAGTGCAAGTCTAACTCGCGCACCGAGGGTTCCGTACAAAGATGTGTACCGGTCCCGACCCAATTCATTCAAAAAAATCATACAGCGCCATCGGAAAATTTTGATACGAATTTGAGCGACTGAATAACTTAGTATGTATAGTAATTTAGAGAGAAGAGCGGCCAAAATATTACATATACTTCAGAATCAGTCGCGAATTTTATGCTTTGAGGTAATATTCAAAACACAAAACGAGAAAAACTAAGGAATGTGTAACGAATATTAATCTGATCACATAAAGACATAAAGATAACACCTTAAGGGTATATATTTTAAATTGCGGAAGCATTCATCTTATCTTTAACAGGATTAACTAATAACCTCAATTTCAAAACTATAAATTATTAAATCGATACTATTCGTAATCATATTAAAAATAAATAAAACAAGTGATACAAATTTTCGTGAGAATTGGGCCAATATAGTCAACTTCCCAAATTAAAAAATGCCTTTACTATAGGTATCGGACTACATTCTATTGGTGGATTAGAACAATATTCCATCAGTGCATAGAATGAACCTCAGATAGACATAAGACTATATTATTCCCCCGACTTTGCTTGCGTTCTTTGTGATACACGGAGCCACGCAGGCAGACAGTATACTTTAATATATTTATTTATTTAATATTTATTGCACAAAAGAAACCTTATCGTACAAAAGGCGGACTTAATGCCGTATGGCATTCTCTACCAGTCAACCTTAAGGCGAAGCAGAAAGATTTGTTGGCGGTGCAACTAACAACTAACGAAACTCAAAATTAATATTTTATATAATTATTATAATTATTTTATATAAATGGAACCGAATTCCTTTTCGAACTGGGTGAGTCACAACCCAACAAAGACCATAAACAGGGTGTAACAAAAATAATGAGGATCGTTTTAAAGCATATTCGGTATCGTGTTCTGATTAGGAAAAGTAGAAGAACTTTTTTGACGCAATTTTTTTTTTCTATGGGGCAGGTCGTCCAAGTCAGCCAACTGTCTATACAAGAGTCAAAAAATTTTGCATCAAAAAAATTATTCTTCTACTTTTTCCTAATCAGAATACGATACCGAATATGCCCTTAAACAGATTCTCACTATTTTTGTTACACCCTGAATAAGCACACACTCATATATACATTACTTTACTTAGTATCAATTAAATGTTCCGTTACCCACCTGTCAACAATCCCATTCGATTTAAACAAGAGAATCAACAATTTGCGAAAAAGGAACAGTCGAAGCGTTATATTATAGTCTATATCTCGCTACTGCGTTCGATTAATTTCAATCTTTAATTGAAAGAAACACGGTAGACATTGAAAAAGTGTTATTTTATAAGAAACGAGCTTCCAGATAAAGTATTTATAATAAAAAAGTCCGTTAAACATGTGGCACGAGCCACGGCAGCTGCGTGATTGGACAACTTTTTGTTCCATATTCGAATATCGAATGTTTTTTTAATCAACGGACAACGAATAGCACCTGACTGCATTATAAGAATGCTTTTACACAATTTAAAAAGGAATGATAATGTTGTTGTCGGAAAGGATTTGTTATTATCGTAATTATGTCCTTTTGAGAATTGTAGGTGTTAATTCAGATAAATACTCTTGTTTGTTGGCACCGTTATACGAGCAGTATGTTTACTAATTAGTTTAATTTGTATGTCTGCCCTTTTGTAGAATATGTCTGAGAAGTTTACCATTTTGGGTTTGTCGATGTCGATATACTTATTATTATTGCGAAAGTAATCAGATGTCAGAAATGTTATTTTTTTAGATACCGTTTACAAAGATGTTACTTAAAATTATGTGGTATAGTGTTTCTAGACCGCAAGCAAGCGTGGAACTTATGAAGAAAAAAATATACATGTCAAAAAGTGAGTGTGAATGTTTAAATTACAATAAAAAAACAAAAACGTCAATCATGAATAATTTTAAATAATACAATAACAATTAATAAGTAAATAGTTCAGCGACAGATAAATTAATATAGTTAAACTTTGTCTGTGTGTTATCTCTTTATGTTTTGTGTTCAAATTTGGCATGTAGATAATCTAAGCCCTATATACTAGTAAGCTACTTTTTTAAATTCCAGATCCTGAGGTAAGGCATGAAAAATTGACACAGACCGAATCCCAAGTCGCGGTCACATCTTCAAAAGTCGAAACCGAGAATACGTGTGTTATATTTTTTTAAATATTCAGTCAATTGGTGCTAGTGTGATTATGTCGTCAAAATTAAGTTAAATACATTATTATAGATAAGTGTGAGAGCTCCCGAAGATGCGCTGTGTTGAGAGTGAGGTGTCTGCATATGTCTCTATCTAATTTTTTATTAGAATTTTACGGCAATTTTCGCGTTTCTTCGATTTCTTTCATATTACAACAACATGTTTGTGATTCTATTCGAGTCACAAGCGTCCATAGCCTACAGTGTCTGTTTATCATTAAGCAGGCCGTAAGCTTGTCTACCACCCTCATTCTCATTGTATAAATTAAATAAGCGCCTGTAAGCAAAGCGACATACCGCAACATAAAACTGTAAAAGCTTAATCGAAAGCTCCAGGAAATGCCAGTGCAACAAAAAGTCCAACAGGAAGCGCAGGTGCAGGTGCAAGTCCGTCCGAAACTTGGCATCAAAGAACCAGCCGTATGCATTATGTATGGGATTTCATTGATAATACAAACCTGTTGAAGAGAATGTATTAGTATCAACTGTATATTCTTTGTTCTTATTCTTGTCAGATTTCAATCTTCCAAAAGTGGTATTGCCGCGTTTACGCACAAGTAAATGCTGTGCGGCAACGCGCGCGCTTGTAAAACACATTGCAATTACAGATAATAGTGATCCAATTTTGTTAGTAGGTACATGTGGCTTATAGTTAAAGTTAGTAAATAATTATTTAATTCCTTTGTTCTCCGCTACACACTTATGCAACTCAAATGCTTATCGCCACAAAAATGTCCACGCGCGAAGATAACTGTTTATAATAACTACTAGTCGCCACTGAAGAATTGGGGAAATCCACGACTGCTGGGGCCTTCGGAACTCAGAGAAAGTACAAGAACACGTCTTTACGGTAACAGCATTTATTCAAAAGAGAGCACTGACATTTGACAGCTACTTATGGTGCGAGAGGAATCTACCCTCATTAATCTGCATACCTTACACATTCTAAGGATGCCTTTCTAACACATATGTGTTATCTTGCGTTCGTATGGATGCGTTGATGTTGATATTCAGCAATCATATTAATTACGCCACATAACATAGAACTGGTGGAAACAGACAGCTTTCACATCCTCGCAGCATAGCTGCATAGCACATCTCTGGTGGATAAATATTTATTTATCGTATGGCAATTATTTCGAACCGTGACATCTTCGAGAAGACAGTTGCTATAACAGTTTTGTTGAGTTTGTTGCACTTTTAGCCATGTTATAATTGCCAAATTATATGAAGGTTTTATGTATGTATTCGTATAATTTATAAGAAGACTAGCGACCCGCCCCGGCTTCGCACGGGTGCACTATTTAATGGATGTTATTATACATATAAACCTTCCTCTTCAATCACTCTATCTATTAAAAAAACCGCATCAAAATCCGTTGCGTAGTTTTAAAGATTTAAGCATACATAGGGATATAGGGACAGAGAAAGCGACTTTTTTTATACTATGTAGTGATAACGATAAGAGAGTTGAGTATTTTTATAATTATTTTGCTATAAATTGTTATTATTCTCTGTCCTACATTATTTTTCTACTTATGTATAAGACAGAGTTACAATGTGCAGGTACGGTCGATGGGACCAGAAACTGCTTGAGTGGCGTCCACGCACCGGAAGACGAGCTGTCGGTAGGCCTCCGACTAGGTGGAGTGATGACCTGGTGAAGGTCGCGGGAATCCGGTGGAAACGAACGGCACAGGACCGGTCTAAATGGCGAGCCTTGGGGGAGGCCTATGTTCAGCAGTGGACGTCTTTCGGCTGAAATGATGTTGATGATGATGATTTCAATCCCGGGATTGAGAACCGTCCGGTATGCCCTAACTCACGCCGGCTACTTGAGTTTACTCCCGGGAAATACCGGATAGTACAGGATTTCCCTGTATTTTTAAACCAACAAAGAACTGAGACTGCTAAATAAAAATCCAGGTACTTTCGGGATTTTCAGGAAAACATTCTTTACTCTATATTTTCTGCAGTGTAGTTATATTACATGAAACAAGGCCTAAAATTTGAAGGAGAAAAGTGCAATTCGAAGAAAACTATTAATTACTCACAATTGCAGCCAGTTCTGAACATTGCTGGCTGATCCTTGGTTACTGCCTTAATAGGCTACCACAGGCTACGGTGGCAGCTTACATTAGCCGTATCAATTACAGGTCAGGTTTATTCAAATTATTTCATACATTCTATGGCAGTATTCTATACCTAAGAAACATGACGGGAATTTAGAAAGAAAGAAAGAAAAAGAAAGAAACATTTATTCACAGACACAGAAGACACACATATTACAAAAAAAAAAAAACAACAACAGAACCACAACATGTGTGTCCCGCGGCAGTGAAACGGACACTGGCTCAGCATTATGCTGAGGTGTCAGACACCTACAGCGCTGATTTTCAGCCAGTACCGTCGGTGACTCACGGACCGCCATACACTAAATAATAGCCAAAAGAAAAATAATTAAATATGACTGCAAAAAAATAATACATAAGTGAAAAATAATAATAATATCCACTTACTACTTACATACAGATATCTAGGGTAGAAACAAAAGAGAACTAAAATTTTGAAATAGATTTTAATGTAGATTTTTTTTATTTTTTTTTTAATTTGGTTTTTACCGTCATAATAAAGAAAGGTTAAGTCAAGCTACCATTTCATTGGCCAATCATATCAAACCTTTCAGTTCCATAAATGAGGCTGTCGCGTATGAATTCGCCGCTAGAGGCGCTAGTGTAACGTGAGGTCTCCGAAATATCAAATGTCACTCGTTGTGGTTGCGCTACGCGGGTTAATATCTAATTGGAACAATATTGTGACTATTTTGCAATACCTGAGCTTGATTATGGCAAATATGAGTTACGGGTCAATGACTGTCAGTGCTTTGAGACAGTTTTGTCTTTCGGAAACTTATCCACCTTTTTTTCCGAACAAAACGGGGCTGCGCTACAATGCGGGATGTTCGATATGTTTACGGTACGGTTTTAAGGTATTAAATATGATTTAAATGTAAACTTCATTCTCACAACAACAAATAACAATTTTTGACAGACCTTACTCGACAGTGGCGCCAACTGGTGAGCACAAAAACGATAGCCCTCGACATTGACCGATTACCCCTCGTAGTAATTTAATAACTATACAACATTTTAATAATAATCACACCGTAAGAAAGGTATTACTATAATTGCCGTTACCACAACGGCTTACACCCAATTACCATCACCACTTAACATCTTAACAAGAAATTACCATAATCTGATGGTAATCTTCCAAAACACCGTTTAATTACCGCCTTGGTAATTTATTCATTCAAAAAGGGCCCTTAATGTAAGTCTTCGTGCTGTTTTGAACTTTATCACTATATAAATAACGTTAATATTTGATACGAATACATATTAAGGCTCGTTTATTTTGTGAAGCTTTATTATAAATCCGTACTTAATTCATGGGGCTTACAGTATATTTTAAGATACTATTAGCAGTCCTTTTTAAAAAGTCGTATGTAATTTTAATCAAATCCATATCAGTGAGGGTACTTTCAGAAATCAATCACACTATAACCTTCATTAATAAGCATTTCACAACTCAGGTATCTCAAATTAAAAAGAGGATAATACAATATAAAGTTTATGCGATTCTTGGCCGTATCTTGCTAGTAATAAGCAGCATAATTGCGTAGGGAAGCAAGGGGAGTTCGGTCACTTTGGGTTCGAAGTGCAGAAGTCAAAATGCGGGTGAAAGTAATTATAAATGCAAGGCGAAATCATAGCCCTTTCCGGGTGTGAGCATATTAGTCTAAGAGCAGCGTTAGCGAAGCGCAAAATAATCAAAGAAGTACTTTACTGAGACGCTACTGTTCATTTTCAATTTCTATATCAACAAACTCGTACAGAGCTTAGGTTCGCGTCTTTACTGTGGATAGTTAGGACATTACTAAAGGTAACATATTAACCCCAAATTTTTGGGGTTAATATGTTACCTTTAGTCACCATACAAAGGAATGACTATTTTCTTTTTTGACTATGTATGAAGTAATGTTAAATTTGACCAGGTACCACTTTTTTATACGAGATATTGTAAAATAACTAGTACTTATCAAGTAAACCTTTGGCTAGATGATAAATAAATGAAAATCATGTGGAAGTGACTTTTTTTATCAACTGACCGGAAGTATATTTCATTTATTTATTTCTTTAAATACAATATACGTTTAGAGGTACAGCAAAATAACACTAAAGCACTTCCCCAATAATTTATTACATAGATATAAACAGAAAACAATAGAAGTCAAACATAAAACTATTATTTACTTAATTAGAAGAATAATTAAGACTTAATTTTGTGTACTAGAATATTCAACATCCAATAACTGTTATAAAATATCGGGCAGCACAAAAGATCAGCTATAGCAATAAATCGATAGGATTGTAAGTCTGTAGGTATGGACTTTGGGCAGCAATGGGATACAAAGACTATTTCTATGTAATAAACGCTACCAGTGAAGCTATACCCGCTTACCGCTTATCAGCAAACCCCGCCCCTTACCCTACACCAGACACGTCGTATGAATACCTAATTAATAACACATTGTCATTTCCCACACTATATCTTGTAAAGGGCTGTGCCTCGCATGCCAAACGAATTCATGATTTATGGCTTTCACGATAAGGTGCGTTTCACGTTGTTGTCGAGGTCAATGGGTTTTTAAACGGTTATATTCAAAGTAGGGCTGAATAGGTAGTGGTTAATTAGCTTTCGAATACTGAGGTTGAGTTTGTGTTTGAAAAAGTTGATGAGTGTCATTTACGTAATGATTCAGATTCATTTATTTCACATATAGATTTGAGTGTATGTCAAAATTACAAGAATTTCTACCATCATGATCGTCAATACTAATAATAATAAATAATATATGTAAAGTAAGCAAGCAATGTTTCAAAATGTAATTTAAAATTATATAATAATAATTAGAATTCTGTATCTCCTAAAAAGGATCGTCATTATTAACTCGAATGAATGTTATTTAACAAATACTCTGTCAACGATATCTAATAAAATATACAACCTTAAACATATCTCCCAATAAGGATTGTCACTAATACCTACTTAAAACAGATAATAATTGTCAATAATAGAAATGACGTTTTTTTCTATTTTTACGAAACAACAATACAATACAATACAATACAAATATTCTGTATTGCACAACTCAATTAAAGGATATAGTACAGTACAAAAACACAATGAGTAGAGGCAAACAACAGGCGGTCTTCTCATAGTTAATACATATGATATCTACTAATAATTACAACAATAACATTTAATTAATGATAATAAACATACATAAATATAGTATAAAAATATACGTACATAAACATATACAAATATATAGTCAGCCACATAGTCTAAAGGAGCTAAGTCTTAAATGTGTCCTGAGAGAGACAAATAGTGATATTTAAGTTGTTTTTTGAAGACAGCAACAGATTCAGCACGCCTCAAATCAGGAGATAAAGAATTCCAAAGCCGAATAGCTCGGAAAGTGAAAGAAGAATTATAAAATTTTGATGAGGAAGATGGAAGTTTGAGTTAGAGGTGAATAAGCGTGTAGTTGCAGGGTTGAAGAGAGTACAATACAAAAAAGATAGGGTGTGAGAATATCGGCGAAAACGGATAGAGAGCCACTTGAGCTGGTAGCGGAAGAAGAATACATGGTCATATTTGCGTAAACCAAATATGAACCGAATGCAGAGATTTCGAAGGCGCTCAAACTTATTAAGTTGCTCCTCATTGAGGTCAATATAGGAAACATCAGCATAATCCCAGATGGGGAGGAGTAGTGTTTGAGTGAGCGCAATGGGAAGAAAATTACGTAGCCTTCTCAGAGAAGCTACTGCCAAAAACATCTTCCTGATGCTGACGTCGTTCACTTGAGGTACCCAAGATAAAGTCCTATTCATAATAATGCCTAAATTTTTTACTTATGAAGAAAAAGGGATTAATACGTTATCGAAGTAAATCGGTGAAACACTATTAAAATCGATTCGTGAGACAAATTTTGAGCTCCCAAACAACATACTCAGGTACTTAATTAAAAAGTCATTTCCATGAGATCCCTTAAATAGGTTAATAAAAACTCTAAATACGAGTTATACGAGTATACCCGAAGTGTCAATCATGTGTTTTCTATTATTAGTGATTGTTTGAAGTTTCATTGAGGTATAGGTAGTTCCACGAGAGTTGACCTGGATGATTACACACACAGCTACATGAAGTAGGTGCACAAAGTGAATGAATGAAATGAATGAGTGAATGTAAATAAAAACACTTTAAAATGTATTTTTAATAGGTATAAACAGTAAAATTTAAACATACATGGCCTTCATTTAATATATGACTCATTTATTTCAATAAAACTATTCGAATCGATATCTATAAATATTTAAATAAAATAGATCGATATATTTTTTTCTGTCTAATTTCAATTCCATGTACTTTGTATTCGTTGTAAATAATTAATTAACAAAATAGTTCAATAAAACTTTTTGGCACATCTTTCAATTCACTACTAATTTCAAAATTCCGCTGTCATTGCATGACATGTTGTTGTGTGCGTGACCTCACTATAGTACTCACTACATATCAAAATACTGTCAGTTTTCATTCGATGGTGTGGAACGCTGGAATACCTACTCTAAGAGTTTACGCTCCAGTGAGATTGGTTGAGCGGTTACAACCGAACTTGAGGGGGTGTGTGGAATCGAGTTTCTGGGAGTTTTTCTCGCTGGTTCACTAAACCTAGCCTAGCTGAGAAGAGTCCAGCACTCGGCTAGGCCCGACCTGGGTCGTACTCTACCCGGTGTGCGGCGGTACCGGGACGAATAGGGTCTATATGTGTCAGTGTTGTCGCGATCGCACGGTGGAACATGTAACGTATTTTTTGTACTAGTGCTCCACTAACAAACAAATTTTGAAAGCAAAAAACATTAATACTAATAATAAAACGGAAATGATTAAAATAATCACGATTTTGTTTTAAAACAATGAGCTTTGTCTTCGTAAAGATAAGGTGGGCATAAACAGAATTCATTCACCAAGCTCACACCTACGCTTCAATAAATCCAGTCTAATTATGAGCACCGACTACGTCCAGTTGATAAGAATTTAGGGCTCAAATTATATTAGAGAAGAGTTCACAGTATGAAATGGTTTGTGAATGCGCTAGCTTTTGTTTCGGTTTATGTTTTGTGAGACAAAAAGACTCGGGCCTGCCTATTGTTGAGTAAGTTGAGTTCTTATTGCAGAGAAAACTATACTACCCGCTAAACCAAGTGGCAAGTCTATTCATAAATCATCGGTATCATGCTATCCCTTTCGCACATACACTGCCTTATGGAGCGGGCCGTGCAACAATAAAAAGGAATGTCGATAAAGTAATGAAACGAATAAAATAAATAGTGTAGTATTTTTTTATTCCAGTATTGTATAAATACCATCGAAATATTAAATAACTACCATCATCACCATCATCATCATTTCAGCCGAAAGACTTCCACTGCTGAACATAGGCCTCCCCCAAGGCCCGCCATTTAGACCGGTCCTGTGCCGTGGGAACGAACGGCACAGGACCGGTCTAAATGGCGAGCCTTGGGGGAGGCCTATGTAAATAACTATATTGAGTTATTAACATAAAATATAAAGTCATCAAAATGATATCATTGTTTCTGTAAATAATTATGCACCTAAAACAAATTAAATATATAAGAATTCGTTTTTTTTACATCATTTTTATTTAGCGGTTAAAGATTAACCGCCTTATTCATAAAACATTACAAACCTCTGCTAACTAACATGTGTTTTGTCCCTTTCCCAGAAACACAAATGTCAAAGTGACAGATAAAGACAAACGAATATTACCGGCATTTTAGCTAAAATAGGTTTGAAGAACGTTTATGAATAAGGGGGTAACTAGATTGCACATTAAAAAAAGTAAATTAATTAAATGCGGCGGTATGCCTATCGCCTTTTCCGGAACAAAAATGCACTGGCGATGTTTCTTCGCTGAATAGCCATGGACAGCCTTTGCACCAAAAACGACTCGGAGGGGGGTCCTCCCCCTTTTGCCAAGTCGACGGCCTATATTATGGACAAGTTTCTTAGCATCGGCCACCCCAACACCCACTTAATAGTACATTACTTACCAAGGGCGGTAAAACAAAGAATGTCTCAGATCGCAGGTATTTGACACCCGAGCCGAAGGCAAGGGCGATAATTATGCGATCTGAGGCTTTCTTAATTACCGCCCGAGGTAAGTACAAAATTTTATGTCACCCCCTGGCCAGGAAGTGGGATTTTCCGCACGCGGAGCGTGCGGTAATTGCCACTTTATGGCCAGGTGTGACATAAAATACAATAATTATATCAACGTTTACATCATAAGTTATCGACTTGTTACCACCCCTACGATAACTGACGGTTATTGCCTAACTCGCTACTTGGTTTAGCGGATAAGTAGTATAGCTTCTGCCCGCGTCTTCGTAACTTACATGCTCGTTTGATAGGAAAACCATGATTCTTTTTTTCAGTTATATTTATATCCGGTGTGTGTCCCGTGTGGTGTTAGAATAGCGCTTTTCCCTTCCTTCCCGTGGGTGTCGTAAGAGTTGACTATGGGAACCGGATTGTAGTGTGTCGTGGGCTTAGAGAAAAAATCAAACCTAGAGAAAAATTCGTCAGCACAAGGTATACCCACGGTAGCTCAGTTGGTTAAGAGCAATGGACGGATCCAGAGGTCGTTGTTTCAAATCCTGTGGTAATGTTTTTTCAATTTTTCACTTTATTTGAAAATTGTAATTTAGTTACCGGAATGCGTCCGCTAACTAAATTACGAAATTTAAAGTTAAAATTATTTTCTAACTCCCGCGCATATATCTCTATGGGGACCATTATTGATCGTGTTATCGCAGGTCAGCGGCCGATTGGAGCGATATCGATGCATCGGCATTATGTATCGATACCTACCTACGTGAAAAACCAGTGGCTCTGTGAGCTCTAGACGACGAGTGATATTGTTAATTTTTGGCTTTGCTTTTTCCAAAATCTCCAAAACCTGACTCGACAAAAAAGACAATTAGGTACCTATTGAACTTTCTAGCAAATTACGATTTGAAACGGGATATTTACCATGTATATTTGTATTTTTGAGTTCCCGATATTTCGGCACTGTTGCAAGCACCATTATCAATTAAGGATTAACTGATAATGGCGCTTGCAACAGTAACGAAATATCGGGAACTCACAAATACAAATAGGTATACATGGTAAATATCCCGTTTCAAATCGTAATTCTAATGTAAATGACCATGTAAGCTTGAAATCTTATAACTTGCTAGCAAAATTAAGGAGAAACAGAGACCTTCGTTTCACTCGGTCAATAACAATACTAGTAATAGGGGTCGGCAACGCGCATGTGACACCCCAGGAGGTGCAAGCGTCCATAGGCTACGGTGACCGCTTACCATCAGGCGGGCCGTTCGCTTGTTTGCCACCGACGTGGTATAATCTTACCCGATAACAAAATATGTTCCTATCAAGCCTTCGTACTTTCACCACGTTTGCCGTATTATTACCTGTAACAGAAAAACAAATCGTTAAGAATCTCACAACAAACTCAATAAAATATTGCTAAAGTATAAATAAACCTTAATCAATAAATGGTACACTAAAAACGCAACGTAAAAAAAAAACACTTCTTTATTGCCAATATTTCATTTCGCCTTAAACCCATGCAATAATAAAACAATGGCGAAGTAAAAACAAAAGACAGTTGTCTTCCGTTTTAATATTACTAACTCAATGAGTTTCGCCGAAAATGTCATTTGATTCTCGACCCCCGCGGGGCGACATGGGTCATTCGGCCATGTCCTTTGCCCAATATAATTTATTGCCCATGTGTTTAGGCTTTATTTTTTGGAATCATCAGCGGTCTTAGAAAATCAGGGATACGATTCGAATTGAAATGCATGTCTTGAATTTCAAGATCAGAATGAAACATGAAATTCGATATCCTAAGGATGTGTCCTTATGTCGATTAAAACAATGGAATCGATGTCCAGTAACTCTGTAAACAAAATAAATAAATTCCCGAGTTGTATGGTGGTTGAGTGGTTGTGGTTGGTGTATGTATGGAAACGAGTGCAAATAATTAAAATACCAATAAGTAACTAGATTAGACATTGGTAGTATTTATGAAAGATAGTAAAGATTTACATATACGGCTCTTAATTTTAATTCTCCTGTAGTGCTAAAAGATTGAGACAATTTATTCGATAAAAAAATTATTTGTCTCATCATCATCATCATCATCATATCAGCCGAAAGACGTCCACTGCTGTACATAGGCCTCCCCCAAACTCATATCTGTAATTTGTCTCTCACTTGAAGAAAATGGTATGAAACCAACTTCAACATCGAAAATATCACACCAATACACACTTACCCCCTTAACCAAACCAAACTCCATAATCTTTGATAAAACTTAACAAACCTCTGGTAAATAGAATGTGTGTTGTCGCTGTCTCACAAGCACATGTGTCAAAGTGACAGATAAGGACAAACGAACTTTAGCGGCTAGTTAACTAATATAGGTTTGATAGTTTATGTACAAGGAGGTTAGTAACTAAATAGCGAAAATGATTTTAATGACAATGGTGTAAAAACGTGCAGATATTTTTGTCACTTTGGAAAAGTACATATCCTCCTAAGAACCCGCGTCCTATATAAAGGACAAAATATGGTCAACAGAAAATAAGTTAAATTTTGAAGTGACAGAGTTGCATTTGTTTTGGTTTGATTGATTTGACATAAAATAAAATTCAAATTTGTAATCGGAACTGTTAGGTTCAAATTCGATTTTATTTTTATTTGTATGGTGGGTCTCAGGAGGATATTACATTTATGAGTGACTGTACATTCCCAATCAGTAATACTTGAGCGCACGTACGGTTGATATAGTCCATCAGCGCGTCGGACTCTAAAATAAGAAGTGGATTTATCCATCCAGGGCCGGATTGCAGACATTTATCAAAGCTCGGGTAAACGCTGGCGATAAATTTCAGAAATTGGATACAGAGCCCGGCCCTGTTATGTACGATGGTTTGCTAGGGTTGTCAGAAGGCACGGAGTCTCGGAGTCTGTTAATGTTTAGAAATATTGTGTACCAATAATATGAATTAGTTAATGAAATTGTGGTAAATAAATAAATATTAGAGGACAATCTTAGACAAATCGAACTAGCCCCACAGTAAGCTCAAGAAGGCTTGTGTTATGGGTACTAGACGACGATATATTTAATAGATATAAATACTTAAATACATGGAAAACATCCAAGACTCAGAAACAAATATTCATGCTCATCACACAAATATTTGCCCTGACCGGGATTCGAACCCAGGACCGTCAGCTTCACAGGCAGGTGCACTACCCACTAGGCTAAACCGGTCGTCAAAATATCTAATCTTTAGCCACACTTACGCCTTTTTAAATCCAATATTCAGCAACGTTTAAGCTCATTCCCAAAGGTCTAAAAGTACAGAATACAGATTTATTGAGGTAGCTTGTGAAAAAAATCACTAAAGGATAAAAAGGAACTGTCCACGTATTTGGTGAGAATTAAAGCGTGAAGGTATGATTTATTTTGTGGTTTTAGGTTGGTATTGTAATTATAATTCGAATGATACATTTTGTCATGCAAAGGTTTTCTTTTAGTTAATAGTGCAACAACATTTCCGCCATCCCTTATCAAATAAAAAATGATAAATAGTAATTACAAAAAAACACTTATTACGGCCACTTCCATAGAATGGAATAGAAATCATTAAAAAAGCAAAAAAATAAGTGCGCATTTATGCAGTAGCGTCTGAAAATGTGTGTCCATGTAAATGGTAACATTGACATCAATACATCCAGATTTGAGTAAACTAAAAGTCTCTGAAACTAAACTTAATATTGACCCCGTAGTGTCGTCGCAGTGTTCGACACTGACACAATACTTGACACTTTATCTTAGGTAATTTAGGTGAACAGGTATTATTAAGGTTTCAAACGCTTTTTTCATCAGATGGGCTACCACAACTTGCGCGACTAAGCGATTCCTTTCTCGCTCAAACTGTGCGAATTAGAAAGAGGAGGGTAGATTTCTCTACTCGCATCGCGTTGCAGCGGCGACAATTGTGCGGTTGTGATTTCATGTATAAAATACTTGTTTTTTTTTATTTATTTATTAAGGACAAAAAACAGTTACACACAAGGTTACATGCTTTAAGTGTAGAAGTTGTAAAATTACAGAGTGTGAAACCAACGACATTGTCCACAGATTAATAGATTAGTATGTAGCGCTAAGTACTTATAGATATCTTAAAATTAGAACAATTTATGGACATGGTAGTTATATGCAACAATGCTAAATAGTGGGTACATTTAAGTATGTGAAATAGTAGGCGACAAACAACGCACGGATAGTTATTAAAAAAACAAAATAAAGAAAGGAACGGTACAAATGAAAACAAAAACCATTACTTAAATGTCAGTTGGTGTCGGCATCTAGCAATCTGAGCAACACCCTTTTTTTGTATACTGTGTCGGAGACCATGAAGATGTCAATGTCATTAAAGTATGTGTTGTAAGATTTGACCAGTCTACGTAGGGGATCACGTTGTTGGCAACCCTGTCTGTAATAGAGTCGATACACTCTATGATGGAAGACATCGATTAAAATAACTGCAGTTATACAATATTATACGGATTCACGACTGCTATATTGAAAACGGAGATTAAGTCGTCGCGTGGATATTCAGTCATTATATGTAGTTTTACATTGAGAGAGCCCCACTAATGCCCCATTTACACAAGCTTAAGGGTCCTTATCAGTTAAAAAACGCCCATCTATTTACGCCATTTTTTGATTGAATTTACACGTATCTTGACATTTCCTCGATGTTGCTATCTAGAACTGGACTATTGCGACCTTATGTCATAAACTTTAAATGGATTTTTTGGATTTTTCTTTAAGAAATATCGTTTCAAACATCACTCCAAATAGACCATTTTCAAGACAAAAACTTGTTTTTTTTCGCTTAAATTCTAATACACAATAAAATAAAAAAATGGCTATGTTACTATCTAAAACTTTAATAAAATCATCGTAGTCTTTAATAACTTTATTGGTATTATCAATACTTTTGTCATAATTAGAAATCAAACATTTTAAAACTTATAAGGCCTCTTAAGGGTCCTTAAAACCGATCATCTATTTAAGATTGTATCTGCGTATATATAGCATTTTGTAAATTTTTAGGGTACACGAAGGGTCCAAACGGAACCCTATTGCTGTCACTCACGCGTCCGTCCGTCCGTCCGCCCGTCTGTCACAAAATTTTGTTCCGAATAATTTTTTAACTTCCCATTGATCTATAATTTTGAAATTTGGTGATTATTGCGTATATTTTACTAATTTTATCTTGATAAATAAGATTTTTTATTTCATATTTCCTTGTTTTTCCTACTAAAACCAACTTAATATTGCGATTCGTTCAGAACCCTAAATTTCCGAAGACCGACAGGCACTTGGCAGTTTTTTCTTTGTTTCTATCTAGTACAACAGGACCATTGGGGCCTAATTTCATAAAATTAACGTTTTTTTTGGGATTGTCATAATCAAATCGTTTCAAACATCACTTCATATAAGTAGACTTTCAAAATAAAAACTGTTTTATTCCGCTTAAATGTAATTTTATGTTACTTTTGTTTAAGGCAACTGTAAACAATTGATCTTGCCTATCCTTTACCTTTATCATTATAGTTTTATACAAATTAGTCCATATTCACTGCTTTTTAGTGTAGTTTTTTTTGTTTTTTTAATCTATGCGGCATCTCTTCACAAAATATCGTCAAAAAAATCCAAACTATACAATACAACTTGCAATTTTCCATTTTGTTATCTAATAAAATAAAACTTCACGAGTAGTAATTTCGTAAAGTTAATTAGTGTTTTTATTATAACTCAAGAAAGCTTGGGTAACCTTCGCAATTCGTCACATCGGCGGATTCGATGCGGTTTCCAACTGAGTTATTCACAAATGGTTTCCTCACGCCTCACCGTCAACGTTAGTATTCAGACGCTGGAATTCATAAGAGCTACGCGTAATTGTAGGTCCAACTTCCAACAGGCGCAGAAGATTCACTGCCTTAGTGATGACGTCATATTATATGTAGCTGTCAAATTTTAGCCAATAACAATATACTTAAAAGAGGATTATCGACAGATCAAATCAACATTTAATGTTTTTTTCCTACCTTGTATAAAAAATACATAGATACAAATTAGTGCCTATGCCGAATCTTGGGATTAGGTAACGGACCCCAGGCATCCTTCAGGATGCGACTGTAATGGGATAAACGCTTGGAGGATGAAGATGATAGGATCCGTCTAGTTTGTTTTCGACTATGAACTTGATTTGTGCAATAAATTATTTACTACTACTATTAAAGCTCAAAAATTCGTAACAAAATAAAAAATATTGTTTAATTCTTTTACTTCAAGCACCATTTTAGTAAATTTTACTTCCTACAGCAATGACCCTGACTACTTAGAACATACACTGAGAGAGGTTACCATTACCAAAGAAAGAGTCATTCACCAGTGCCTTTACCATGAGTTTGCATGACCGTACTCGCTAGCGACTGCGTAAACGATTTAGTATGCCGATTCTTAGTTCTATTGCGTAACCGCCAGAGGCGCTGTACTTTTGCCCATACAAATTTATACGCAATCGCTAGCGAGTACGGTCATGTAAACTCATGGTGAAGGTATTCAAACTCAAAATATTCTTTAATCAAATAGGCCTAGCAACAAGCACTTTTAAATCGTCAGTTATAATATATTACATAAAATAGGGTATAATAAATCCACAAAAAGATCGTCAATATGTAAAATAAAAATATAAAAAAATAGTATAATCTAGACAGTTTCTACAATAAAATCTGAATGTCAAGAGGGAAATTTAACGTCAACATCTAATGTCATAATTATGAAAATAGTCATTAAGATGTAATGTCATAGTATTTCAACCACAATTATACCCACGATGTTTTATCATTCATTGTTTTGTCTTTTGTGCTATAATATGTTTTCGATATGAGTTTACGCTTTACATAAGTCTTGAATTTATTAATAGATAAATTAGTCACGTTTGTTGGTAGTTTATTATAAAACTTTACACAATTACACATGAATGATTTTCTTATTTTTTGGAGCCGAGTGGAGTTTTGTTGCAACATAACCGCACACTCTCGTTGTTTAGCTTACAATATAAAATGCACACACACAAACACACTGCTAACAGTAGGGTCTTGGCAGAATATCAGCGATGTGGCTACCTGCCGCATTATTATGCTGAGACAGCGCCCATTCTCTGCCACAACACATGGCTCATATTATATCACTTTTAGTTTATTTTTTTATTTTGTCTGTGATTAATAATCATGTTAGTCCTTAAGCTGCATGTTTCTTTTCTTAACTTATGCCATGTAAATTGTGGGAATTAATAAAGTGTTTATCTATCTATCATTTCGCGAAAACTTTATTAGGATAGGCCTGCTCACAGTGGCTCGTTTAAGGCGAGGTGGGGCGTTGCGAATATCCCTATGCCGCGCAAATCATAACGTTCACAACGCACTTGGAATTGCTATACAAAGGAAACTCTTTTATGTTGGCAAATTAGTACTTAATTGAGCTTAAGACAATAAAATGTACTTAATTAAAACCTGCATGAGCACTTTTATTAGAATAATATTCTATTGTTTGTAAGTTTATATCCGGCATACCTAATTAACACAATTCAAGTTACATATTTTTGGTATTATAACCGAATAAACAAGTTGTAATGAGAACAAAGCAATCTCAATTATCACATCTGGCTTTGAATTTTTTTTATAATTTCGATAAATGGTATTAGTTCGTTTTAGTTTCGTTTAGTATAAGTTAATTTTACGTTTATTATAATCAATCTTTGTTTATAATGTCTATTATTATTAATTTAAGAGTTATACCCGATTAATTGTATCTTTACTCCCTACTATGGTCTGTTTATTTTTGACTAAAATATAAAAACGAATGTTGACCAACCTATACCACTATTCTTTGTAACTGCTTAGTTAGTGAAATAAAAATTACTAATTTTTTTCTGTATTTGAGTTGGGCAGCACACCTTCCCAGGCAATGATGGCAGGTGGACCAAATTAGTGTCAGACTGGTGGCCACTTAGGGTGGGTTGCACCAAACCGTCTTTAATCGTAAGCGGTGTTCGTTAAAATCTGATTGTATGGAAAGTTTGACAAGTTTCTATGGGATGACAGCTGCCGGCGCCATATTTGACGACCGGCCTGTGATCGTATGTTGGTGCAACCGAGTGCGACCCTTGGTAAAAGGAGCGTCGGGCGTCCACCGGCTCGATGGGTCGACGATATTAGGAGTGGGGGTCACTCTTGGCTAAGACTGGCTCAGGACCGGACGAGTGGCGTACTCGAAGAGAGGCCTATGCTCAGCAGTGGCCCATTACAGGCTGAAGATGATGATGATGATGTGTATTATGTAGTTTTTAGGGTTCCATTCACAGAAAAGGGAAAAAGGAATCCTTATAGGAACTTTCCTGTCTTTCTGACTATCTGTCCATCTGTCAAGATCCTTATTCTCGGATCGGAAACGCGAAATCGAGGCTCGTACTTAACCAGTTCCTAATACCTACATCATTTGTTTTATAGCTCCACTCAAACTTGCATTAGTCACTCCAATTTAGATTGTATTACAAATAGGCACTCAAAGATATTATTTTACCGAAACTCGAATACTGGTCATTAACATTATTTAAGTTACCGGCCCAATCAACTGTCAAATTTGGTGAAAGCGTTTGGATAAGCACTCGGATTACTAAGTTACATGACAAGAGTTTTCAATAATACTCATTACAAAGTATTATACATAATTTTATGAAAAATAAACTCTATTTACGAAATAGTAGAGTGTAATTTCTAAAAACGCTGTAACCATGTAGTAAATTATGAAATAAGTACAAATCCCCGGAGTGACGAATTGGAAATTGACCATTTACATAGTTGGTTTGTTTTTGGGAATCTTGAAGGAATAAAACGACGGTGGCATTAGTTTACGTGATGGTAAGCAGACATTTTTTTATTATTGAATATTCTTTGTGTTCCATGGGGATGATGACTTATTTTTTTAAGAGTCTTCAAGATTGGCCTCCCATGGGGGGAGTTTATTTTTTCGGAGATACGCTTGACTCGGCCTTTGGGCCGAGACGAGACCAAGAGGAAGTGGAAATAGAGTAGAAGAAGAGAAAGAACAGAGATGATGACTCATGCTACAATTTATAACATAGTGTAGCTATATGGCTAGTAAAACCATCAAATTATCACAATAAATAGTAAATTAGACAAATTAATTAATATTATAAGATATGGGACAGTAAAGATACGAGAAAACGTTGTCTTTTGTTTATTGGCCTAATGTAAATTGAAATTTACCAATAGAATTGTCATGTTTCAATAAAAAAGAAATTTTATGACAACTATGTGTACAAGTATGTAGTGTTGTGTTCCTGGAGGTGAGCAAGGTTGCCAGAGCTCCCGAGGATGCACTGTGTTGAGAGCGAGGGACCTAAATTTGTCCCGTCTGTTGTCAACACAGTGCATTCTTTAATTGTATTAAGGGTCGGCAACGCGTACGTGACTCCTTGGGAGTTGCGGGCGTCTATAGGCTGCGGTGGCCGCTTACCATCAAGTGGACCGTAAGCTGGTTTGCCACCGGCGTTGTATAAATAAAAATGTATTGTATGCTCTGTAGGCATGTACCGCTGTGTTTCTGGTGAAAATTAAGGTCGTCACAGCTCCCAAGGGTGCGCTATACATAACGAGTCCACAAATTAAATAAGGGTCGGCAGCGTGTATGTGACTGCTTTAAAAATTCAAGCAATAATAGGCTACGGTGTACCTCAACTCTCGTAGGCTTGTTTTGCGACTTCATAGTGTTAAAAAAGTCGACACAGGTCGTAAGATTTCTCTATGTATAAACCTTAATTGAACAAGCCATCAGATAGTAAAACTTCACGACTGCAATCACAGAGGGCGTTGAGGTAATAGCTTGCCGTTTAAGTCAAACGTTTTACAGTTGGAAGCTCGTATAAGTGTCATATAAAGACAATTAGTTGGCCTTATAAGACTTGCCAGTGAAATGACACTACACTACTGAGAGTAAAGATTTCGAAAATCTAAAATGTAATATGGTTTATTCAATTGTATGGGGTTCAGGAGTCAGTCGCGTCGAGAGAGAGAATATAATGTACCTACTCTTAACTCAGTCTAAGAAAAAGTTGGCAATGTTTTATACTAGCAGCGCCCTGCGGTGTTACCCGCGGATAAAAGGTAGCCTATGTCCTATTCTGATGTCTAAGCTACAATACTGGAAAGTTTCATAGAGATCTGTTCAGTAGTTTTTGAGATTAAACGGAACGTACATCCATCCGCACAAACTTTCACGTTTATAATATTACTAGCAGCGCCCTGCGGTGTTACCCGCGGATAAAAGGTAGCCTATGTCCTATTCTGATGTCTAAGCTACAATACTGGAAAGTTTCATAGAGATCCGTTCAGTAGTTTTTGAAATTAAGCGGAACGTACATCCATCCGCACAAACTTTCACGTTTATAATATTATTAGGATTAGGATTATTAACCACAACACTGTGGACTAAACCCTAAGGTTGTTATGACACTATCCAATGTCTTTGACCAATGTGTTTTGACCAAAGAAATTGGATAAAAGAAATGGGCCTTTGTTATCAAATGTTAATAGAAAAAACCGTCAAAGATACATTAACATAGAAATCCCCTGGGGTCCCAGCGCGCACAAGTTATTTACTGAAATCGCGAAGCGTTTGGTTGACGTAACTGGTGACCGAAGAGCTGGCGACTTCCTCGCACAACGTATCAGTATTGCGATACAGTGAGGAAATGCCGCCAGCATCCTCGATACAATGCCCCAAGCGCCTGTTTTAGATTTAAGATAGTTGTAATATTATTTAAGTTATTGTTATTTAACTATTATTACCGCCTGTAAATCAATAAATGTTTATCTATACATAGAAATCGGACAAAAATATTGGATTGTATAAGTGGAATAGCACCCTAACACACGAACTAGGCCGCGAACTAGGAAACAATCAGGCGCAAAGCGGCGCCCGCGCAATCACAGCATACTGCGATCGGGTCGATACCCGACCGTTCCCACGATCGTCCATCATTGTAGCATGCAGTAAACCGAGTAAAAACAGTAAGTATATTCAGATGTATTTAATTAAGAAACAGTAAACAGTATAAAAATTTAAACTATTACTAAAAATTATCTTTAAAATAATTATAATTAACAACAAATCGCCTCCTGATGACAGCTTGCCCAGAAGACTGGCAGCATTGCCACGTTGATTGGCAATGCTGATCCTTTGTGCCAAAGTACCTCCATCTGGCGTTTGGAGCATTTTTTGAAGAGACTATGGGCGCTTTCACCCCCCGGCCCCAGTTTTGACAGTTTTATAAAAGTGGTATTTTATTATGCAAGGAGTAGTAAGAAATTTTATCGTAACACAATAATTTCCGGAACTACTCGGCATTCAAGTTGCAACTATAAATTTAAGCGCAAATCGGGCGACACAATCTGTGATCGGGTAGACACCCGCTACCGTTCCACGACCATTAATATAATTTATTTCAGGCATCTAAGGACCATTACAAATAGTGAGTAATAAAGAATATTGTATTGTATCTTTTGAATAATTGCGTAGTTTTACTAGTAAGCAAAACTACGCAAAGTTTGACTAGTAAGTCAGCCTACGCGACTACTGCACTTTTACAAGTCAAAAACTACTAGCGTTTTTCATGAGACCACAGCTGAGAAGAAACGCCGAAAGAAACTCGACAGTCAGTCATTTTCTCCAAAAATATGATTATTTGACTTGATGTTAAGAACTAATGTAAAATACTGATAATTTCAAATTATAACATAAATTAAAAGAGGAGCCTAACATTTTACATAAAAAAATAAGAAACAAGAAATCGCAGTTGTTTTGCTATATATTTTCATGTGTACTTACTGTTTTAACCTACTGCTGTGTCCGTGTTAATTACGTTTGCTGAATGCTGATGATTTAGATAATGAGATATAAACTTGCTTCTAGCCTTATCTTGTTGTGTCTTGTGCTTGCTTATCGAGGATATGCTAATGCCTAGCAGCATCTTAGACGCGTGACGGCTTCTTTAGATGCAGAGAAAACGTGTTGATATCAATGTTGATACTTACTTGTCATGTTGTAATAAAGTTATTAATAGATAGATTGTTGTGGCATAAAAGTGGATCCACACGTAATAAACATTTTCGTGGCAAGGCCACATACCACTGATTTTTTTTCTATGGATAAGACCGAACATTGTTGATAGGGTTGCGAACGGTAGGTACTATATCATATAGTATTGTACTATATTTTGACCCAGTGTACTATGTACTGTTGAAAAAATATATCTAGTACACAAAAATACTATATTTTAAGGTGCCCTTACTTTTTTTTTCAATATATTAAATACGAACATTGCTGAAATCGGTTCGGTAAACGAAACAGTCTTTACGATTCTGCCTTACAATGTAACTTACACCTTTACGTTGCATCGTATCTGCATTTCTGAATGTGTAACATGTCACTGTCATCTGTCACACCTGTCAGTGTCAGTCAAATCAAATCAAGTGTCAGTCAACTGAGCAAACTTTGCAGCTATTTTTAACATTCTTCTGTACCGTACTATATCTTCTTTTGGTATTTGTTTTTTGAGAAAATTCGAAATTACTCAAAAAGAGTTGGCATCCCTAATTTTTGAGGCTTCCATTGCCTGTGAACCCTATGAGTAATGATTTATTTGAGCCCATTCCAAATTCTGATTTAGCATGGATTTGATATATTGTAAACAATAGGTGTGGTCAAAGCAAGAGTGAATAAGCTATTTAGGTACTACAGCATTGAGCCTCACCAGGTGAGACAGACTATACTCAATCCAATGGCTAGTCTTTAATTTAAAAAAGAAACACTGATCCGAATCTTGTGCCATTGACCCCTAAATACCATTATTCCATTCTCTTCTTTCACAAAAACAAAACAAAACCGCAACCAGAAGCACCATAGGTAATCTAAAAACAAAAGCCGGGCATACGTCACAGTCATATATGGGGTCTAATACGAACAGATAGAGCACTACCTGCTTGGAGTGCCATTGCCATTTCTATAAAACCAGTATACACCCCTTATATGGCTAGGACGTTCACTCTCGTACCGCAGGTCAGTTTTGGTCTCAGACCAGATTTCTATAGAAGCTTATCAAATTCTGTCTTTGTCTGATAAGTACTTATCATTTCGCAAACCAAAGCAGGACATTTGGAAAGGCTTTCATAAATCAAAACTGCAACATAACACGCAAAATCTAACACTAGGTCACCTACCATATTCTCAAGACCCCGCTCACCGAACAATATGTAGCGCTTTAGGGGCCAAGTGGACCTGGTCTACATATATCTCATGTAGGAATCTTACGTCACTTTGACATTGTGATTTGTCTGGGGTCAACTTCGTGGGCGCAGGTCGGTTTGTAATGCATTAATTCCATGTAAATTGCATGTATTGCTAGTGAATATAGATTGCATTGGATTTAACGCACAACTGGACTTATTAGAGTAGTTATGGGGCTCAGAAACCGGTTTCGTCTTCATACAATTAACCGGTTAAAAATTTCGGTTAATTGCGTTATACCATATTTTTTCACACGACAAATCATTTATTTCATAGATGAAGGCTAACAAAAGAAAATCTTAAAATAAAAATGGAGATATGAGAAGTACTTTAGGAGATATTGCCAAAATAGTAAAAACCGGTTCCGAGCCCCGGTTAAAATGTTAAATAGTAAAATTAGTACCACTACTAATACCGTTTTTTTTAACACGCCATAACTACATCCATCACACACATGTCTACATATAATGGACATCGGTGTAAGATTTCAAGCTTACATGGTCATTTACATTAGAATTACGATTTGAAACGGGATATTTACCATGTATATTTGTATTTTTGAGTTCCCGATATTTCGGCACTGTTGCAAGCGCCATTATCAAGGATTAACTGACGTGCCGCGAGTTTTAGTTGTGGTCTACCCACACACCATAGCGATCTACCCTCTTCCTGGTTCGCTTTTTTCGCACAGTGTCACCGTCACTACCACCGTCCGCCTTGTCACTTGTTACGGTCACGACACACCACACCCGAAATATCGGGAACTCAAAAATACAAATATACATGGTAAATATCCCGTTTCAAATCGTAATTCTAATGACATCGGTGTAAATGCCGTAATGAGGGTTCCAAACTTCAGACGCATATTCTAAGTACCTATGGTCGGACTAGAGATTGGTATAGCAATACATATGACTAGCATGTTTTCAGAGGTTTGGCTGCCTTAAGGACACCCGAAGGAAGCCCGAAAAATTGTAAGCACGTGTAACCGATGTAGCAACTGATCTTTGAATATGTAAACGTGATTATGCGATACCAGGTTAGACTCCGTGTGGTGCCGAGTTAAAATATCACTTCCCCCCTCGCCTGGGTGTCGTAAGAGCAGACTATGGGAACCAGGTTGTAGTGTGTTGTGGGCGATGGCCTAGCAAATCAATGAAATATCACTTTTCGCCATCTTTAAATCTACAATTGCTAAATGTGGCACTAGAATTAAATTTCATGTGTTCTGCCTATACCTTTTGGGAATTAAGGCGTGAATTTGTGTGTATGTAAGTACGTAAGATTGAAAGTGTCAAGTACCTATTGAGTCAGTATCGAGCACAACTTAAACCTTACGTGCTATTTAAAGTAGATATTAAAACTTATGTTATTTGGGTCATACTTTGTTGATAAAACAAAAGTCGTCCCTCCTGTGGTCAATAGTTAACGGCTCATGTGCATGTTAGCTATGTTTTTATTACAGGGATTTATAGAAACGGAGACACTGTTTATGCGGGTTACTGGTCCAATTCAAAATTAAGCTTTGTAGCCAGTTAACTTTTGGTACGTTCACAGAAAAGACGCAAACCTAAATCCGTGTATGACCCATTTGTGAAATATATCATCATCATCATCATCATCATCATCAGCCTGCAGTCGTCCACTACTCATAGGCCTTCCCTAATTCACGCCACCACACCCTCCCCCTCCGCATCCAACCGCTTCCCGCCACTCTCTTCATGTCGTTCGGTCCACCTGGCGGGGGGTCGTCCCACATGCCGAGTCGTTCGTGGTCTCCACTCCAGAATTCTGCCCCATCGGCCATCGGTTCTGCGACAAATATGCCCCGCCCACTGCCACTTCATCCTGCTTATCCTCAGCGCTATGCCGGTGACCATAGTTCTCTGTCGTATATCCTGATTCCGGATTCTGCAATATCACTACATAGTATAAAACAAAGTCGCTTTCTCTGTCCCTATATCCCTATGTATGCTTAAATCTTTAAAACTACGCAACGGATTTCAATGCGGTTTTTTTAATAGATAGAGTGATTGAAGAGGAAGGTTTATATGTATAATAACATCCATTAAAAGTGCACCCGTGCGAAGCCGGGGCGGGTCGCAAGTATTTTAAATAAATAAGTAAGCCCGTGCAATTAGTTTTCGCTAAGGACAAATACGTTTCAATGTCCATTTAATGTCTTTTTTTTTTTGAACCTGACTGTGGCTTTATCGGCCGGGCCCAATAGAGTAGCCTGGGGAAAATCCAGGGGAAAACCTCCGGCACGACCACGCGTGTGGTTTGGAACACTGGAATACTCTAAGAGTTTGCGCTCCAGTGAGATTGGTTGAGCGGTTTCATAGGGACTATATGTGTCACTGTTGTCGCGATCGCGCATTTAATATCACATCGAATGTCTAATATATAGTCATAATCCGTATGCTAATTTTAACCATTGACAAATCAATTTCAGTAAAGTGCTCAAATGCGATCAATGCAAAGGTCAATTGAAGCTGATTGAGCGTTTGTCAAGTTCAAGATCAGAGGGGCTACTCGGAACTTCGAATTCCGAACTTCGTATCGTGTCGTCCTTCACTCATATAGTGTATAACACGAGAGTGAAAGGGACGGCACGATACGAAGTTCGGAGTACAGGGCCAGGGGCGCTGCCGCGAACAGCAAACGAAGTTTTCCCTCTCTGACGCACTTACGTCCGAACGTGCAAGTGCGACAGAGAGCAAAAACTTCGTTTGCTGTTCGCGATAGCAGTGGTAGTACCCCAGACGCCATTTGGGAAACCCTCAGTGCGTTGCCGTTCAATAAGGCTACTTCTTGACTTGGCGGCGCGGAATCAGTACCCACGCGCTATTTTCTACTCTACCTAGATCTTACTGATGTAGTTCAGGTATCCTCACTTGTGGGTTTACTGACAGTATTAGATTTGCGCAGTAGTTACAGGTATAGGCTGAGATGGGGCGGTATGGATTCAATACCGCTTTCGTGATGACCCCTTTTTTTATAAGTAAAAAAAATTGTATGTTAACAAAACAATGTACATATACCTCGCCATATTTCACGACCAAAACAGTAAATTACTAGTTTTTTCCATACAATAGTAGTACGGGCGCATAGTACATATATGACTCTGCTCAAATAGTATGGGAGTTTTGGGGGCGTTTTGAGCGCTCGGATTTCATGATGTACTTTGAAATCCTTTTTTGTCTTTTGTGTTGCTCTAATTTTACTTGTTCCAAGTACACATTTGTTCCTCTCTAAAAACTGGTTCCATCATGAAAAAAAAAACATATTCTTTAACAGGTAAAAACAAAAATAGATGGCGACATCTATTTCTAAGGTAAAGTAGTCCCATGTTTAAGGGCCCTTATCAGTTAAAAAACGCTCATATACTTACTCCATTTTCTGTTTGAATTGACGCGCATCTTGACATTTTCTCAGTGTTACTATCTAGAACAGGACTATTGCAACCTTATGTCATAAACTATAAATGTATTTTTTGGATTTTTCATTAAGAAATATCGTTTCAAAACATCACTCCAAATCGATCATTTTCAAGCTAAAAACTTGTTTTTCCCGCTTAAATTCTACTGCACACAATAAAATCAAAAAATGGCCATGTTACTATCTAAAATTTTAATAAAATAATCGCAGCCTTTAATAAGTTTATTTGTATTATCAACGCTTTTGTCATAATTTGAAATCAAAACATTTTAAAACTTATAAGGCCTCTTAATACTAATACTTATTAGTATTAAACATGGGACTACTTTACCTTCTCATGGACTACGCGAAGAAAGTAAAACCAAAACCAAGTGCCAATAAATCGCAAATAAGCTACTCGACCTCTGCGATACATATTAAGAACCCAGGATGTGTCTGCGCGGCGACGGTAATAACAAATTAGCCGTGAGTCACGCCAGGGTGACCATTGTATGGCGTGGGAACGGGACGAGTCCCATTTATGTTTTATCTTACGTAAGTTCAAGGAGGTAAGAGAATACAATGCCGTTATTTTACGAGGAAAAAATGTATGCTCTGTGAACACCAAACACCTAAATAAGTCAAAACCAAATACCTAAATAGCGTAAAGAGTCATGTATAATATTTTCATTGTATCTAGTTGACACATTTCTTGCAGGAACGCATATCAAACGATTCGACATGTTTTGTTTTCTTGTGCAACTACACATTGTAAATACCTATTGTTATTTTTTCCTCGTTTTTCTTTCAATTCTCTTTTGTTGTTTACCACTTACATTTACTTAAGTAGGTTGAATAGTATCATTGTAATAAGCATATTTTGGAGAAAATGACTGACTGTCGAGTTTCTTCTCGGCAGTGGTCTCATGAGAAACGCTAGTAGTTTTTGACTTGTAAAAGTGCCTTTGCGGCCTACTTACAGAATAAAGTTCATTTATTTCATTTATTTATTTATTTCACCTTCCTAATCATCCTATCAATGGACCGTCACCTTTTTTACTTCAGATACATTTATACTTACTAGGCTAAGCTGTCGTTCTAATATTTTTTGCGAAATTGTGTGATATAAACTTAACTAAATCGGTTTATTATTGATATCATAATCTTTACAATTTATCTTGTTGCTAAGTTATACATTAAATTGATCAAGAAATGTACATCAAAATCTAAAATTCAATAACTCGCATGTACATTATTTTTAATGTCGCAGCATTAATAATGTAAGCTTTAGGTAATAACTAATTACTGATCTTTATGATTATAAGTTTAACGTGCTATTTTTTTTGACAATGACTCAATAAATGATTATTTTTAAAAGTGAAAAATAAGTGTCAACTATTGTTTTAACCTGTCAAACATTAGAGCGTTAAACTTACTACATACTTATAAACAATTCAGCTGTTTGAAGTTAGAAATACATACATACATGCAATATAAATGTTTTGGTTATATACAACTCTGAAAAAGAACACTCGAATGGTCTCCATAACAAATTGGTTCTGTTCCGTATTTTGTGAACCATTGTGGTCACCGTCGTGAGATCGGATGTTGAACACTGCCACTGTTCTTTTGTTTTATTCAACTTAAATTTCCTGACATCGATAAGGGCGATAAGTGTTATTTGCAAGCACTAAAATACTATTTGGACTGAATTAAATATATGGTTAAGAACAAAACTTGCAAAAAACAAAATTATCGATACTGGGGCAAAGTTAAACGGTACACTTTTGATGTCCGTGAAGTTAGCATATCAAGTTCCAGCAGATCACAAAATAATTGGAGTTCTATTCGCATGCAGCATAGTTCTATAGTTCCTGATACGTTTCAGCAATAGTTCTGCCGTTTTTGCTGAAAAAATAAAACATATGGATTTCTACCAAATGATAGGTATGCTAACTTCACACACGTAGCATATCAATATTCCCCAAATTGACTAAAAATTGATATTATGCCTGTCTACAGGACCCGCTATAGTTCCTGATACTTTAAAAACATAGTTCTATCAATAAAGTTTGTGAGAAACGCCAATTACGTTATAACACAGTGTGATAATTAAAAACACAGTCGTTACTTAGTAACTAGTGTCGTCATTAAACATTGCTTTTTACGTTTAAATATTAACCTAAATTAATTTCACACACTGAGACCTAGTACATACATCCCTAACTTAACTCATATTGTAATATCACTACATAGTATAAAACAAAGTCGCTTTCTCTGTCCCTATATTCCTATGTATGCTTAAATCTTTAAAACTACGCAACGGATTTTAATGCGGTTTTTTTTAATAGATAGAGTGATTGAAGAGGAAGGTTTATATGTATAATAACATCCATTAAATAGTGCACCCGTGCGAAGCCGGGGCGGGTCGCTAGTTTCTAATAACTGCAAGTTTTAACAACTAATAAATTAAATCTAAAACAAGCCGTTGGCGCATTGTACCGAGGATGCAGGCGGCATTTCCTCGACGTATCGCAATGCTGATACGTTGTGCGAGGAAGTCGCCAGCTCTACGGTCACCAGTTACGTCAACCAAACGCTTCGCGATTTCAGTAAATAAGTAATAAATTTTACAAATTTAATTATAATCCGATAAACTACACTTGGCCGTTAACAGTTATACAAACATCGATTTCCTGGAAGCTAGCGTCAAAAGGCGTATCAGCCCCTGCACGCAACAGTCGGACAAGCGGTATCTATTAGATACGCCACTATCTATTAGATACGTCACTATCTAACTGAACAAGATATAATTTGTATAATTAATTAAGAAAATTAAATGTATAGAGGTTAATTAGTAATTGTTTGTACATAGTTAAGGACTTAATTCTGCCTACATTTTAAATTTCAATTTTGTAATGATTGTTATCCATATAAAGTGTATGACTTATTTGTTGTTGACTCAAAATTCGACTACTCCAAAAAACTATTCTAAAAGAGAGAAGGCATAAAAATATGCCAAATGGTGAAAATTCTATTCAAATATCTCAAAAAATTACGAACTTTATATAAATTACAATAATCGTCATATTCTTGACTTAATTAAATGTAGACATAATTGTCCTTAACTATGTACAAAATATACGAAATAACCTATAAGATTGGACGCCTATTGGCCACTCTCATAACTCATTTTAAGCTCATTTTAATCTGAAAAGAAGAGAAAATTCGAAGCCCCGGTTGCACTGGGTTTAAAAAAAAACTACAATTTACATATATTATCCTTTACTTAATTTACTTAACAGTTAGCTTTACGGCGAGGGCAAATCGTGAGGGCTTAAACTATTATACGTATTATACACCATGTTAAAATAAACAACTACAATGCTTTCTCACGAGCACAAGAACTCAACTCGACAACCCTTTTTTTTAAACGTAGGTATAATTACCATAACGTACATGTACCTCCACAGTAATTGTCACAACTTACCCTAATCCTTATCAAACGATAACGCTATCCTTATCAGCCCCTGACGCGTTGTCACCACAAACACCGGTTGCCTTACAGTGTCCACGATTCCGGTTCTGGCGGGGATTAATAATAACATTACTTTTTATCCGTGTTTCTTGCGGTGGCGCCACCGGACTGGCCAGTCCAGTAATGCTGTTTTTTACGTCTGTGCTTAATTAAAAAACATAATTTGGTGGAGCTATGCGGAAATTTGATGGGCATTGCGATGCGTACGCGTCGATGAATATCTTTCAAAATGATTTTCTTTTTCAATGGAAGTGTTTAATTATAGGGGAATGATAATTTGCTGTACTTATATGGATTCTTGAGACCTGAAATAAATACGTCAACGAAACAACTCAAACTGTAACTGACTTTACCCAGTGCCGGATTAACCCTTAAGCAGACTAAGCAATTGCTTAGGGCACCACGTCTTGGGGGGCACCAGAAACAGCACCCAAAAATAATTTGCTAACACATGAACACACGAAAGGGGATATTAGTATATAGTAAAAAAAAATTTTGGCCTGTTTTATCTGTATGTGAGACCTCCTAAAAACGTTTAAAAATATTTTTGAGTAATTTTTAAATTTCCAAAAACTGACCCGATAAAAGTAATCGCTATGACTATCGAACCCTCACAAAATTGCGATCTGTAGAGGTGAACATCCGGACATACCAAAGCATTTTTGTCGAGGTTGAAACGAAGATCTTCGTTTCACTTGGTTAACTATTCATTTTTAGCTAATCTTGAACGGCGAGGATTGCTTAGGGCATCAAGTAGTCTTAATCCGGCTCTGACTTTACCTTGTATACAAAACTGTTTAAGTCTTTGACATAAATATTACGAGTATTGTTCGAATAGATCTTAAATTTCATCAATTTTTGACGTCAAATGTGAAATATCAAATCGGCCATGCTTTTTACGAACTTGATATACAAACACTTTTAATCTACATATTGCTTATGTTAGCGCGTGGATATGGCTGTGGTTCGGCGTGTAGCTTGTTGGAGTGGGGATTCAGCAGCAGTAAAGTAGCAGACAGCGTTTTCTACATAAGTTTAATGATTGTACATACATAGGGTACAAAGTTATGAATATTTTAAGAAATATTGTGAGGCGCATCTGCATACATGGAGGATGCGAATAGCGAATGCCGGGAGTGGTCACTTGCTCGCTCCGTGGCGAAATCATCGACCAATCACGAAGCCCGTCCATGTCGTGATCAGGGATAGGATACCGATATTTTCTCCATAGAAAACTACCGGTATTATTACGGTCACCGGTTCATTATTTCGTTTTTAATGGGACAATTTAATAATACGACGTTGTTACCTAAATACATTATTCAGCCCTACGTAAAGACCAAAAAATAATCCAAAATATTGGGCTAATTCAGGGTTTTTTTTAAATACCGGTATCGGTCCCTGGTCGTGATATCGGCGCTGATTGGTCCCCCATGACGTGATAGGTGTACGGTGGGCTGCATATGTGCTGCTAGGTACAGTCTCCCACGTAAGTTGCGTCGACATACTCCCGGCCGTAGGACTATTCATACTTTCTATCCGCTAAATACTGTATCAATCCAATTACCAAACCGTCAAACACCAATTAAACTTTCATACAGATTACGCTTCGTTTACATTACTTGTTACAAAAAGTGACACATTACACAACACTATACCGTTCCACCGTTTATTTTTATTTACACTAGTCGGTTACACTGTCATAAATCCATTTTATCTTGACCCACCTACACACACTTTTAGAAAGCGTTCGGAGCTCTTATCAATTTAGACCGACGTCCAATTCACGTAGGCCTGTCTTAACATAAATACGCTTCATTTTAGAGGTCTTTTTCGTTAGGCTTGTTGCCAGACCATTGTTGGTTGACCTGTAGTAAACGAAAAAATTTACAGCACTCTAAGACCATCTTATACTAGACTAGTTACTGTCTATTCAAACAAGTTAACCCAATTTTAATGTTTGCACATGTGTAGGCGAGATTTCGAAAGAAAGTTCCATATAATAGAGAATTGGACGAGCATTCTTTTTCATTCATGATTATCTATGCATTCCCATACAAAACCAAACGAGTGTGGAATTTGCTATGGATGTATTTTAAATGATTCAACCGCTTTTGGTATTCTTGACTCGTTTGTAACTGAAAAATAAAACTTTCACAAACCTTTAAAATTAATTCTTATAAATAAGGCTGTGTTGTTCTTTTTGTCGGAGGCCTACCGACAGCTCGTCTTCCGGTGCGTGGACGCCACTCAAGCAGTTTCTGGCCCCATCGACCGTCAGTCCTGCGAGCAATGTGCCCTGCCCACTGCCACTTAAGTCTCGCAATTTTGAAGGCTATGTCGGTGACCCCAGTTCTGCTACGGATAGCTTCATTCCTAATTCTATCACGCAGAGAAACCCCGAGCATAGCTCTTTCCATTGCTCTTTGGGTGACCTTGAGCTTTCTTATGAGGCCCATCGTTAGCGCCCATGTCTCGGATCCATATGTCATCACTGGCAACACACACTGGTCAAAGACTTTTGACTTGAGGCACTGCGGTAAATTGGACGAGAATACACTGCGAAGCTTCCCGAACGCTGCCTTCTGATCGCTGATGACCTGGTGAAGGTCGCGGGAATCCGGTGGAAACGAACGGCACAGGACCGGTCTAAATGGCGAGCCTTGGGGGAGGCCTATGTTCAGCAGTGGACGTCTTTCGGCTGAAATGATGATGATGATGATGATGATGTTCTTTTTGCTGCTTGTGTGGTTCTCAAACAAATGTCCTCTATAAGGCGCCATTACATTACTTCATCTTCATCATCATCATCATCGTCCTAGCGTTATCCCAGTCCAGTTGCATCCTAAAGGATTCCTGGGTCCGCTACCTAATCCCAAGAGTTGGCGTAGGCAGTTTTTATGGAAGCGACTGCTATCTGACCTTCCAACCCGAGGGGAAACCAGACCTTATTGGTATTACGCTTGTCAAATGAGTGGGCAACTTGACTGCCATTACAAGTGACAATCAGAATAAATAATTGTAATACGTTTATTTTCTGAAACCAGTCCTCAGGGTCCTCTACGTACTCGTAATGATGAAAATTTACAATTAAGTACATTACTTACACAATTAAAAATAGTCCTTATTGATATCGACCAGGGGACTTTTTTTCAATTAGTATAACTATTCCTATTATTGTAATGTCCCAGAAATTTGTATACATTGTAGAAAGTTTCATCAATAAAGCCACCCAATAAAAAGCTCTTCGCGTGCTGTCAATCCTTTATTGCCTATTCTCCAGTTGCTTTCTCTTTCTGAATGCACCATAAACACCAAATAAAGCAAAGAAACTATACCAATACATGCATTGTCACACGCGCATTGTTCAGTATTTTATAGCTGAACACGCAGTATTCACACGACGTTTACCAGCTCACCAGTATACAACTGGCCTCCAATTTCGCGTACTTATTACAAGTGTCTAGGCCAAGTTGTGTCGGACGTGTGGTGAGTAAAAACTAGTTGTTAATCGCATAATTTTATACACGTAGTCGCATTCACACGCGTCGCGTTTCTCAAATGATAATAATATTGTCAAGTTTCATGTTTTAAGCTACAGCGGTTACATATGTAAAATTCTACAAGTTTCTAATCCAGTTTCCGGGCTGGGTCAAGAAGTCTAGAAGCACTTACATAAAAGTAATGCTTACTACGCGATTAGGTAACTAGTACACCGACTTCTAACCGTCAAGTTGCCCACTAACTTGACAAAGGGGGTCGAAGTTGCACCACGTTCGTAGGGAGTACTACGCGTGACCCCTCGGTGGTGCCAAAAGTGCAACAAAAACTGGCAACCGTACTGTCTTCTAGAAGATCTCACGGTTCGAAATAATTGCCATACGATAAATAAATAAAATAACGATATCCGTGTCATATGTACTTCTCGTACATGTCGCTGACGTGTTCTAACGCGACGGCCCACAAGTCAAACGTCAGAGCGCATCAGAGCGCATCGGATTTACGTATTAGTTATCGCCAACGCTGACGCTCATATCTCGCAACTGTGATTTCCCAGAACCTTTCTCATAAAACTCGCATGTATCTGATCAGCAGTTTCTTGCCGAGAATGCGCTTATTTTAAAAACGCCGTAACACTTCATAGGACTCATACGTTCTTACTACATTTCGATTTGACAGTATTGTGTGCGTCTGCGCAACTCTTATTCTGTTTAGTCGCGTGCGACGCAGACTGCTCTACAAACTGTTTTTGTTTAACTAGTTCGCGTATATGTTTTTACGTTTAACGATTTATGGGTTCGCAATTCACATGCATGCAGTATGAGAATGTCTGTTATTTCCCATGGCATGTTGGTTGCTTTAACACGCTATTCACATGTTCAATTCCAACTTATTGGCATGCGACCGTATGTATCTACCTCATGAGCGATTTTTGTATACAAAATATCTTAAAACTAAATCGACAAAAAATCGGTATAATTATTATATTACAAAATTTCGAGAATTGGTTGTGAAATGGTTTTTTTTGACCTGACTGTGGCTTTATAGGCCGGACCCAATAAAGCGATAGGAGTGCGCGGTTCGAGAGCAGCCTGGGGAAATCCAGGGGAAAACCTCCGACACGATCACGCGTGTGGTTTGGAACACTGTAATACTCTATGAGTTTGCGCTCCAGCGAGATTGGTTGAGCGGTTTCAACCGAATCTGAGGTGTGAGTGGAATCGAGATACTGGGAGTTTTGTGTTGAGAAATGGACCTGTAGAGATGAACAGCCTGACATACGGAAGAATCTTTGCCCTAACTGAAATGGAGGCGCTTCACTCGTTTTACTGAATAAATCAACAATATTTTAACGACTTATCTACAAAATTATCAAAGACTACGGGCCGATTCTTCAATCCCAGCTAAAAGTATCCGTCAGATATTAGCTGTCCTTTTCTTTCATATGACATTAGAAAGTGACAGCATAATGTAAACTGACGTATAATTTTATCTGGCAATTGAAATATCGACCTTAAGCCAGATAGCACTAATTTTTTTTTTTTTTTTTATTTATTCTGAATTGACATTAAGTAATTAACAATTGTAGTGATAATTTGATAAACTAATCAAATAATGTGTACAGCTGACGAATCATAATTTTGGAAATTTTATCGTGTATACTAATTTTATTGTATAATGATGGAATTGTAAGATTGTGATAAAAAAAAAATCTGAATCTGAATCTGATGGAAACTGATATTCAATATTTTCCAACGGACAGCAACATCTACCTCAACGGTCCATTTTTTACAATTTATAATTTCTATGTACCAGATGCCAACACTCATCTTTCTAGCTCAACTATGTCACTAGATATCCTAGATATGATGATAAAAACCGTCACATCTACCTCGAAGGTACCTTATTGATAGCAGCATTAAAGTTAACTAACCAATCTTGAACTTTATTTCAACGAGATAAAGGTCTACCAATGGTCAGTTAACACTGCTGATAGTACGATGTAAAATCCGCATCATAAATATGTATACATTCATGTACTTTATTACATACGGATAAGATCGAAAATCGTGTACAATGGTTATGATGCTGGCTGTACAGACAGATGTAGGACAGTAGATTATTTAAGTATATTGTAGAAAAGTTTTTAAATCTATGCGCGTACCGCGCGTGTCTTTTTTTCAGTCGGTACTGGAAAAGTGGCTTAGCAGTTGCATACTAATATAATTGACGGAGATTACAATTTTTTTTTCGCGCTAGGGTTGTCAACGGGTTGTCAACTATGACGCTGTGGTTAACACATAGGTGGGTCATTCTACTTTTTCATGACCAGTTTTCTATTACCAAAAAAATCTATGATATGTACTGAATCACTACATAGTATAAAACAAGGTCGTTTTCTCTGTCCCTATATCCCTATGTATGCTTAAATCTTTAAAACTACGCAACGGATTTTGATGCGGTTTTTTTTAAATAGATAGAGTGATTGAAGAGGAATATCTATAACAATATCCATTAAATAGTGCACCCGTGCGAAGCTGGGACGGGTCGCTAGTTAGTATACAAAAATAGGATTTCGAAATAGTACCTGAACCTAATAAAAGGTATTTATAGGTAAAAATACTTAAATATTAACATATTCCTGTAAATGGTGGGTAACGCAGTGGTAAAAACCACTTTTTCGTACAAATGGTGAGACATCCAAAGACCACTGAGTTACTCGATTTATGGATATTAGCTGTGGTTCGTTAATTACCAAAACTATCAGAAGTGATACTGCAATTAAAACTCTTTCTAAATAACAATACAAAACTATAAAGTGAAGGCCAAGTATTTCAAAATTTGCTTTTAAAATAAAGTGTCCGGAAATGATGTACATGAAAAAGTAGAATGGCCCAGGTACCTACTTGTTTTACAGTGTTTTTCCACTATACATGAAGGCCACAAACCCACGCCACAGAACAATTAATAGTATGCCCAGCTGCCCACGCGTGGGGTGACGGTGAACGAATTAATTTTTTGGAGATAATCGTCATAGTCTGTATAGTGGGTATATATCTTGCTTTGTATTAACTCTGAAATGCACATTATAACCAGATAAAGTACCTTAACACGGTACTGAAAATCTAATTTGAACATACTATATAATTTATTTTTCTTTTAAAGAAAAAAATATATCATTCCTACTCGCTTTAATTTTTAAAAGATTAGGGGGCGTCCATAAATTACGTGAGATGTTTAAGGGGGGGAGGGAGTCGAGTCAAATCTCATCTAATCTTACGTTGGAGAGAGGAGGGTTCTCGGCAAATATCACGCAATTTTTTTTCTGATTGAAACAAAAAAAAAATACTATTTTGGTCCATTTAAAGATTGTACATGCTTATAAGATTTAACCTTAAGCGTAATCGTAATACGATTATAATTATTCACTAATTCGTTCGAAAGAGAATAATTTCATTCATACTTCGACGTTAACTCTCAGCTATATTGATTACTAGTCTTAACTAATCGTAAATAAAAGCACGAAGATTTTTTTTTTCTTTTTACAATAACAAGCCAACGCGTTTACGTAAGAAACCTACAGTAAAAAAAAACTCACGTGAGATTGGGGGATGGGGGAGGGGGTTGAATAAAATCTCACGACATCTCACCAGGGGGGGAGGGAGGGACAGAAAATTTAAAAAAAAAAACACCTCACGTAATTTATGGACGCCCCTTAGGAATTAGTCATAATACTTTGTGACATCAAGTCTTTCTTTTTTATCCCCAACAAACTCGATTATGCCTTTACAGTTTTTAGCCCAAGTGTGTTAATTCAGCAATGAGGGCTATCGTTTTTGTGCTCACCAGTTGGCGCCACTGTCGAGTAAGGTCTAGCTGTCAAAAAATGTTATTGGTTATTATGGGCATGAGAACGAAGTTTACATTTAAATCATATTTAATACCTTAAAACCGTACCGTAAAAATATCGAACATCCCGCATTGTAGCGCAGTCCCGTTTTGTTCGGAAAAAAGGAGGACATAAGTTTCCGAAAGACTAAACTGTCTCAAAACACTGACAGTCACTGACCCGTAACTCATATTTGCCATAATCAAGTTCAGGTATTGCAAAATAGTCACCAAATTGTTCCAACTAGATATTAACCCGCGTAGCGCAACCACAAAGAGTGACATTTAACATTTCCGAGACCTCACGCTACACTATAGCGACTCTAGCGGCGAATTCATACTCGATAGCTCTCATTGTAAAAGGTTAATTCTTTCAGGTAAATGAACCTGATAAGAAATGCCGCATTACAAAGTTAGAAACGATGCTTTAATGTGCAACAGCTCTCATAAAATTTTCGATTATTTTCCCACTTTTTTCACAAGCATCAACAGTCAGGTAATTAAATGTTTACAACATACATACATTATAAACAGTATAGCACCATTGTGCATCAGGATTAATTTTGCAATACCAACCACAGTCTATTTTAAACCTTGGATTTTCCGTTATAAAGTCCACATTTATTCAAGCTGCGTGAACCTATCGTGTGGGGCGACAACTGGCATTTCAGAATATTTTTTCTGTTTCACCAGGGGTCTTGCGCCCAAATCATGCTATAGAGAGAGTCTTCGCCGTTGGCTGATTATTTTCCCTACACCGTTACCGGGATTTTCCTAATGTCCCGGCAACGTTACATCACTAGGAAATTCGACTATCCTACTAGGGCAAGGAAGCGCCTCTTTCACCAGGGGTCTTGCGCCCAAATCATGCCATAGAGAGTCTTCGCCGTTGGCTGATTATTTTCCCTGCACCGTTACCGGGATTTTCCCAATGTCCCGGCAACGGTACATCACTAGGAAACCCGACTATCCTACTAGGGCAAGGAAGCGCCTCTTTCACCAGGGGTCTTGCGTCCAAATCATGCCATAGAGAGAGTCTTCGTCGTTGGCTGATTATTTTCCCTACACCGTTACCGGGATTTTCCTAATGCCCCGGCAACGGTACATCACTAGGAAACCCGACTATCCTACTAGGGCAAGGAAGCGCCCGGTGTCGGGTGCAGTAACTCTATCTGACCGCAACCGTTAGGAGAGAGTGCCAGCCGAGCGTCACGGGTTTGAAGTCTGAGCTGGGTACAGTTACCGACAGGACAGTCGAGCTAGGCCTTTTGTAACACTATTTGTGCCGCTAACTTGCTATTTTTTTTAAGGAAGAAAGGGGCTTGTCGCCTGGCGAACATACCGCTCCGTAAAGGCAGCAAAATATGTACAAAAAACTAAAAAGAAACTTAAACTCTAGATTTTAAACCTACTTCTACTAAATTGTTTGAACACTCGGCTCGCTAACTTGCTATCGATAGAAGAGCTGAGTTAAGCCTCTTTTTATGTATTTTGTTAGCCACCTATATCACATAATAATTAATAGTACTTACGTACAATTCAATTCAAATATGCACACAGAACAGAAGGTACAGAAGGTTTTCTTGTAACAAAACCGATGTTTCACAGCTAAGTATGGCATCCCGCTCGCACGCGCTGGCCGCATAGCAGTGCTCTTTCTTTCCTAGCGCGATTGGGTACCTATCTGTGTAAGTTTGCATGACCGTACTCGCTAGCGACTGCGTAAATGATTTAGTATGCCGATTCTTAGTTCTATTGCGTAACCACCAGAGGCGCTGTACTTTTGCCCATACAAATTTTTACGCAGTCACTAGCGAGTACGGTCATGTAAACTCAAACCACGGAGGTGTGTCAGAGCCAAGTCTTAGTCGAAGTGACACAAGGAATAGGCCTGCCTATACTAACCCCCTTATTCATCAAACCTACTTTAGCTAATATGCCGTTAATATTTATTTGTATTTATCTGGCACTTTGACATCTGTATTTGTGGGAAAGAGACAAAACACATTTTAGTTAGCAGAGGTTTGTTGATTTTTATGAATAAAGGGGTATAGGTTAATATCTTCTATTGCATATAGGTATCTCTTCTAGTAAAAACTTTCGTTAGCCAGACTATGAGCATATTGGTTCTGTACAAAACTATATAGTAGATATATGGTTTATTTTCCCATGTAGGTGTATAGAGATAATATAATAAGAACCTAATCGTTCTATTTTCTCGGTTTCATATCGGTTGTCATGTCATAGATCACGGCAGAGCACCCAGGAAACATCATAAATCCATAAAAGGTTTTTTATAGCCAATCTCGTCCATGCTCGTAAAAATGAAATACAATAAAGACACTATTCGTTGTATGTCCTTATCATTGAAGCCAACGGTGTCTTTATAGGCTGGTAAGATAAATAAAAGTTTATGTTTCATAGCCCGTAGGTTCATTTATATAAAGGTCCTTCTCAGATAACCACTAAATTGACAAAAAGCAAGGTCTGAGAGCCTACTCCGAAATCCAGACTTCGTATCGTGACGTCCCTTTCACTCATATAGTGTATAACACGAGAGCGAAAGGGACGGCACGATACGAAGTTCGGATTTCGAAGTTCGGAGTAGGCCCTCAGAGGGGCTACCGCGAACAGCAAACGAAGTTTTCCCTCTCTGTCTCACTTATAAGCAAACTTGCAAGTGCGACAGAGAGGGAAAACTTCGTTTGATGTTCGCGGTAGCGCCACAGGTCAAGTGTGACCGTCTCCCGATCCCATTATTTCAGGAAAAATCCGTTCTTAATCAATGCAGTAAAAATTGAATTTCTAGAAAATGTGTGCATTATTAATTAAATACTACATACGCCAAAAAATACTTGCAAACAAACACGGTTTTTTTTCTGTATCGTTGACGGTCGGTAATTTCAATTCGTCGGAATATGTTTTTTGATGTATGTTCAGTGTTCACTGATTTCTCGCAGACTATTAGACCGACTTCAAAAATTATTTTTTTGTTTGAAAGGGTATGCTTTCTAGTTAGTTATCAACAAATAAAGATCTGATGACGGGATCCTGGAGAAATAGAGAGAGATCTCCTCAAATTTTATAGGCATGCTTGTAGCGATTTCAGTATTTTTAGAAAAACACGTGCATTACATTTACTAACGAAAAATACAACGTGGTGATGTGCAGTCGGCTTTATTTGTGTTAAATTTTACTTGTTAAGCTACATCCATCGAAAAAGTTTTTTTTTTACAAGCTTCTATTTAACTTAGGCCGTTTAGTATCTGTGGGTAAAATCTTGCAACTGAAATTTAAAGCACTTGCCTTCAACCAATTGAGGTGAAATATTGCATAAGTACTTATGTCTATAAGATTGGTGACAACAATAAAATGTTTTGGGACCACCGAGCTGATCTGATGCTGGAGCCGGAGTGTGGCCATAGAAACTCTGAGGCTCAGTTTTATAAAGATCCGTTAGACCTTATGTCGGTTTACTATGCCAAAAAATGTACTGAGTTACTGAAATTTGATCTGACATTTGGTCTAACGGATCTTTATAAAACCCGGCCTTAAACTATTAAATGTATGTATGGATTAATCCAGTTTCAGTACAATCTTGGAAGCTAAATTAAAACCACTTCCTGACGTTCGATTAAGCTCAAAGTTAGTATATTTTCGATGTCAATACGGTAATATGGTGACACTGAGCTGATCTGACGTTGGAACCGGAACATGGCAACTCATAAACATAGCAACTCCTAAAATACACAGCAAGATAAACCCACATTTGAGCTAATTTAATTCACTTTTCCGAGGCATATACCTAGTTCAAAAACGGTTATGAATTTGAAAAAGTGTATGTATTTATATAAAAGTTGTAATTAATTTTATTAAGCTTTTATTTGTTCTTGGAATCTTTTTCTACGAAATCACGGAGTGAGCCGCCCCTGGCTCGGGTCCCATAATAATCAACGAGCTCTTTCCGTTTACACTGTAAGAGAAAAACCAAGACCTTTTTATAATTATTCTTCATTTCCTCCGTTGATCTAATTATCAATTCCTCTTATCAAAAATCAAAATCAAACATTTATTCTGCAAATAGGCCACAAGGGCACTTTTACATGTCAAAATATTAATTTACAATTTAAGAAAGTCTGACTATAATAAGTAATACATTTTTCATGTCAAAATATTAATTTACAGTTCAACAAGGAATAATAATTTCGAGTTTACAATTATAACAAAATTAATGTCATACAGTCAAGATAAACTTGCAAAGCTATCTATTACAAATATTACAACATCAGTAAAGTTAGAGATGTATAAGGTCTCAAGATTAAACAAGGAGTATAATGAAATTAATATAATATCCCAGAGATGTACATGGTCTCTTATCGATATCTTGTATCAAAACAAAATACACCTACAAGTTATTGAAATCGCCGTGTGCTAATCGATGTTACGCGGCTCGTTTCCCGTCGCTAAATTACACTCGTGACGTCACAGTACCTACGCAAAATGTTACACGCTCGGTTTCCGTGTGAATCAACGAACTCTTTCGTTCTATCTCGATATACTCGTATTTCTATGGTCTTGTTGTACTATTTTGCATGTTATAAGATTTCAAGCTTACATGGTCATTTACATTAGAATTACGATTTGAAACGGGATATTTACCATGTATATTTGTATTTTTGAGTTCCCGATATTTCGGCACTGTTGCAAGCGCCATTATCAAGGATTAACTGACGTGCTGCGAGTTTTAGTTGTGGTCTACCCACACACCATAGCGATCTACCCTCTTCCTGGTTCGCTTTTTTCCCACAGTGTCACCGTCACTACCATCGACCCGAAAGGCCGAAATGTCGGGAACTCAAAAATACAAATATACATGGTAAATATCCCGTTTCAAATCGTAATTCTAATATTTTGCATGTTATTCCATTCTAATAAAGGCGACTGTAAACATCTTTGATGTTGACTACACAATAGTAGTCAGATATTTTCCAAGCACATTATCTTCCTCTCTTCGATCTTGGTACTTGGCTATCCCGGGTTGCTGGGTTAGTACCTGGAAGAAAAAAAAGAGTGTTAAACAATCGTCATTATCTAGGCCTAGTGAGGGGCAGCCAAATATCGTTAATTCTTTGAAGTCGATTAATTTACAATTGTTGAGTTTAGGTAATACGTGGGTTTTGTATAACAGTAAATTTTATTAAATACCTAGAATACAAAGAACTGTATTTTTAGGGTTCCGTACCCAAAGGGTAAAACGGGACCCTATTACTAGGACTCCGCTGTCCGTCCATCGGTGTCCGTCTGTCACAAGGCTGTATCTCATGAACCGTGATAGTTGGACAGTTGAAATTTTCACAGATGATGTATTTCTGTTGCCGCTATAACAACAAATACTAAAAAACTGAATAAAATAATATTTAAGTTGGTTCCCACATAATAAACGTGATTTTAAGTTTTTATAGATAATGGTACGGAATTAATACGTGCGCGAGTCCGCACACTGTTAACGTTGATGTAAATGTTAAAATATAACCACTCTATCTACTATTTAATCAATCAAACATCCTCTACATCCTATAGACTAAGTTTTGAACCCTCGGCGCTCGAATCTAACTCGCGCTTGACCGATTTTTTTATACACCACCCTATTGTCAGCACACGTGGACGCACAATGCAGCATCCCTCTTAAATCTACCCCACAGGACGCACTCGAAAAATCGATACTCATTGTGCGAGTGATTACCACTATCGATTGTTGGTATATCGATTGCGAATCTCGCAGTAGTAGGGATGTTTAGGAGGGTCAATGTCAGATTTTAAGATGGTGATATGATATGCTTTATCTATATTGCACAAAAAAAATTGAGAAATTCAGTATCAATTTTGGTATTAAAGGCAATGTCATTCCAGTGCAAATTACCCTCTCTAACATGCGTGAGTTGCTCTCTACGGAAGTTCTACGCGTAATTTCTTAAATATTTACCGAGTGAATTTTGATTGATTTTTAGAATTTAACGAAAAATCTGTCCGTATATTGTATTAGAACAATAAAAAAACTATCCTTTTTGTAAAAAAAATATATAACTCTCGTTGATAATTACGAAATCGACAGCATGAAAGTTTATTTTTATATGATGATATTTAGAATTTTTTGACAGTTACCAAGGAACTTTTAAATATTTTATTCGATTATTTTGTTCCTTTGTCAGTCCACAGTAATTTTTGTGTAGTGTAATCCTACATTATTCATTCACACTGGAAGCTCAAAATTCAATATTTTCGTCAGATCTCATAGCCTTGCCTTAAACCGATAAAAATAAAATAAATAAATATTAGAGGACAATCTTACACAAATCGAACTAGCCCCACAGTAAGCTCAAGAAGGCTTGTGTTATGGGTACTAGATGACGATATATTTAATAGATATAAATACTTAAATACATAGAAAACATCCAAGACTCAGAAACAAATATTCATGCTCATCACACAAATATTTGCCCTGACCGGGATTCGAACCCAGGACCGTCAGCTTCACAGGCAAGTGCACTACCCACTAGGCTTAACCGGTCGGCTAAACCGATAGTTTTTCTTTTTTTTGTACGCGGGGATTAATCCGTTATGGATACCTTCGTATCGTGGGAACGGCGCGGTGGTATAGTCGGACTTGCATTGACTAAAAACCCCCCGATTGTCCTGCTCAACCCATTTCGGGCGGCTGTGGGATCCCCTACGGAACGCGCCAGTGCCGCCCTAGAGTCCACTTATGTGGACTGTGGACTGTTTCTAATCTATGACGATCTTAGCCCCCAACTCACTCTGCATTTTCTATCGCTTGTATCACGGGGAGTGATCGGAGGAATTGTTCGGAATGATCCCTGCCGCATCGTTTCGTCATAGTCCTACGCGTCAGCATTTCCATCCTCACCATTTAGATGGTTGGCAGTCCAAAACTATGCGTTTCTCAAGAAATTTCCTGCCTCGCACAACCAAACTATGGAATGAACTGTCGCCTGCTGTATTTCCGGACCGATATGACCTTCAAACCTTCAAGAAAAGAGCGTATTCCCTTCTGAAAGGCCGGCAACGCACTTGCGAGTCTTGCGACTCCTCTGGTGTTGCAGGTGTTTATGGGCGACGGTAATTGCTTACCATCAGGCTATCCGTCTTCTCGCTTGCCCCCTATAACATAAAAAAAAACTACGACCCCAAAGACCCCCTTTTAGTAGCCTTCTACGATAGGCAGAGGATACCGTAACCGTATTCTATGCCCGGGCTACAGGGCCCACGATAATTATTCTGTCGCAGTAAATCAAAAGGTCCTATCATTATACGTTGTGTCTTGTTGTGTCATGCGGCTTAGTATTTTAAGTAGGATTAACGTTTTACATCTTGGATTCATAACCTGCACAGCCTGCGTCCATGACTCTCAAACTCTTACGCCAACAATTTATTTTAAATAAATATGGAGTTCAAACGTAAAAGATGCGTTCGCAAAACGCCTTTTTTATATTTAAGTTGATTTTCAGGGTTCCGTTGTAAACAATGAACCCTTAGTTTCGTCATATAAGTCCGTTCGCAGCTTAGCTCAGTGCTCAGTAATCGAATGCTAGAAAGCTGTATTTTGGCTTGGGTATATCACGCCGACAAAATCGCTGTCGACGCTGTCTGAAACAGTTTGTAAGGGTTTTTGTCTGTTAGTAATGAATTAATGATGTAGTATGATTAATAATAATAACAATGTTAGAATATAAAGTATTACTTACACAAAAAGTATAATTGTATTTTTTAACGAACAAATAAGTATATAAAAAAATACTATCTTCATTTCGTCATGTCCTGTATTGTGGTGTTATGTTTATTTGTACTGTATCTGTGTCACGAATAAATGTTATTTCTTTCTTTCTTTCTTTCAAAATAATGTAATAGGTAAATTAGGTAACTAGTTTCTACATTTCCCGAACATAATTACTAGGTATGTAAGAAACACAACAAAATAAAGAATAAAAAAACAAAAATAAAACCTACAATCATTTACGAAAAATTGTGGCATCTTAAAACCCTACCCACGGACATTTTGAGAACACCAGCCCTGCATGTAGGAAATGGTAAATACATGGATGTACCAAGGATTATGTTTATGCTGTCGGAGATACGGCGCTATTTACGATTACCGGGTATTAATGTTCGTCTGAGGAAGATAAAAAGCTCGTATAACATGGTTTCATATTCATATTTTATTTTATCTTATGCGTTCGATGATCTGTACGTTATTTATGGGCATAACTCTCGAATAACTATGTTATAGATAGGTGTAATCGGTATGTGGAAAAAAGTAACCCAACAATCGGAATTATACAATACAAAACAATACAATACAAATACTCTTTATTGCACACCTCAATCAAAGGATACAGTACAGTACAAAAACACAATGAGAAGAGGCAAACAACAGGCGCAGGCACAGGTTATACCTACTTTACCCTAGATTTTTTTCCTTATTTGGCATTCAGGTGCCATTAGGTTCTGCCCCTAGAGCGGCTCTATTCGCCCTAGTGCCTGCCCTGTCAAAATTTCCAGTTATTTTTAGGCAGATTTTTTCAATAGGCGTAGCAGAGGGCAGAGGCAGAGGAAGTCACCCGTCTCGCTCAAAATCAATTTTAAATGTACCTAACTACCTATGAATATCAATAAACTACTACCGGTTTGGAAAAATAAACCCATGTCACGAACAAAACCGGAAAAACTCGGCAAAGTGTCATTTTTGCCCTAGAAGACTAAAGCATTTATCGATGCGGTAATGGTTTTGTCGTGCGGGGCGAGAACAGGCATTTTGGAATTTTCTTTCTTTTTTATCCGTTGGTATTATGCGCGTGCGACAGAGTGAGTCGTCGCCGTCGGCCGTTTGGCGCCTATAATTTCTCGCAGAATTAGTTCTTTGGGCGGCAAAGTTTTCCACCCCTTAAACCTTTATCAAATTAAATAATATTGGCCTTGATGGATAGCTTATATCCTTATCTAGGTTTATAAGTTTGGATTTTTCTGTGAATATTTCTCGGTTATGAAATAATATCAAAAAACCAGGAGGAAGTTTTCGAGTCGAATAAACGAATCTTCAAGGGTCCATTATCTCACTTGTATGCAATTTTTCCAAAAAAAACACAAGTATAAACCTAGTATTTCATGATATGTACAACATTTCCAAAAATCATGCATATCGGTTGAGGATTAGGGGGTGAAAAACGTTGCCGTTTTTTGTATGGAAAAAATTTGCTACAAAATCCTCTCAAGCTACCAGCTGTGTCAAATGTAATTCAGTACAGATCCTTTACTGTGTCCCTAAATTTTAATTAGTGTTCCTTAAATGAGCACAACACATAAGAGTCATGCTTCTACGGAATATTTCTGCTACAAAGAGGATGCAATGCTTGGCCACGAAATACTACGAAACTACGAAATCTCGCTCTAGTTTTGTGAGTTTATGCACCAATGTCCGTCGGCTTTACCCTTACAAGTATGCTTGAAATAATTTTTGGTTCAAAACACTGTTTTACCACTCACACAATAAAGTTTAAAATCCAGTAACATTTCTGTAAAGATTCGGCAGACCAAAAGATTTTCAACGTCACTGAAAATGCTTTGACAATAGCGTTTATCGTGCTGTATAATTTTCTGGTGTCGACAAACGGTTGTTAGACAATAGGAAGCACTCGTATGGCGTAACTATGCATAGCATGCGTATTTACGCTCCGATGCATCAGTTTTGCGGTTAGCTATAGCGAAAACATTTTGCATTACGTAACCTCTCATTTGTCTACACCGCGTTAAGAGTCATGTTACTTTGACCATATCGCACGAGGAGAGGCCAACAATTTAGAAAATTCGTAGTGACCGGTTAGGTTGCAAAAGATACAGAAGTCAGCCCGAAAAGATGGTCGGACCAAATCTCCGAACAGCTGAATTTATCTGTCAGAGCTGCCCTCCGCCGGGCAACGGATCGAATCAGTTGGAGCCAGACGGATCAGTTGGAGAGAGAGACAGACCACTGGTCCTCTAAGAAAAAGTCACGTTCCTCAGTAATGGGGGAAGAACCGCTTGCATTATTGGCCAGGGGAAGACTTAAAAAATAACCAAGCCTTTATGTATACTACGTAAATAAGCATACGTTCTTCCTGATGGCAAGTAGATAACGTAGCCGTAGCTTGCTGCTCCAGGGCAATTACAAGCGCGCTACCGATCCTTTTTTGATTTGAAAATTCGTTGTACTTGTATTGACCGCTTGAGACAAATGTAAATGTTAGAAAGACAAACGGAAATGTGAGATTCTAACACAGCACGTCCTCAGGAGGGCTAGCACAACTACCGCTGCGACGCGAGTAAAGAAAAATCTACCCTCCTCTTTCAAACCCGCACAGTTCGAGCGAGACAGGAATCGCTGAGTCGCGCGAGATACGATTTGTCAGCAAGTTGTGCTAGCATAGCTGGGGCACTAGTGGCTTTCACCACCAGGAACGGCACGTGCCGAAGGCGAGAGGAATAAAGCCACCTAATACAGAGCAAATGGTGGATTTATTGCCCTCGCCTTCGGCACGCGCGACAAATACTTGTGTTATGAGGATCGTTTTATGACCTAAGTTGGTAAGTAGGTACAAAACTAAAGTATCGCCAACGAGACAAGAAGAAAAAACCGGTCAAGTGCGAGTCCAACTGGCGCACCGAGGGTTCCGTACACCGACACCGGTTCCAACCCTAATTCATTAAAATCTCAACATCGTGGTATAGAAATTGAAATCTATGGGTACGGCGCCATCTATAGGCGAATTTTGTTACAAATTTGAGCGACTGAATTATGTATGGTGGTTTAACAAGAATAATTCTTTATCACGTGAACCGATTACTTTTTTTTTTAATTAAGGTACTCTCAGAATAATCTCGTAGGAATTTATAAAACAAAAATACATTCAAAGGTGATTAATTACAAACTTAGTATAAAAATATTTTTTGATGACAAAAAAAACAAAGACTAGATATAGATATATTTTTCCTATAAAATATACATAATTTCATATTTTTTCCTAGGTAAACTTCGGAGATAAGGGGGGAACGGTATTTTTTTACATTTTCCTTCATAAATCGAAAATGACTCAAGGTAAAAAAAAATGTTTCAGAATGTGTAACTCAAGCCCATTCATATAATACCCCACTTTACATATCCACTAGACTTTCAAATTTTGAACCACCAAAAACATGTTCTATGCATCTAAGTTACCCTTCTGTAACTGTTCCAAATTGCAAATCGACAGTATAAGTAGTTCTTGAGACATTTAGGGATGTGACAGACAACAGACGAAGTGAATCCATAAGGGTTCCCTTTTTACCATTTTTGTGAGAAACACTAAAAATGGTAAAAAGAAAAGGAACAACATATCCGAAAGAAAGACCCTCTAAGCACATCACTGACAGTCTCTTATTGAGATCAAATATGTCAGACATTTTAATAAAACCCAGTAATGGTTAATATTTCCGCGTTGTCCTAATTCCGCGAATCTATAAAACATCATTTCAATCGAATCCAATTGAAGCGAGACGATAACGATAAAATATCGATTCCTGGTTGCCTTCGATTTATTGACTATTAATCTTGACGCCTACATGAACGAAACGACGATATAAGGGCAGTAAAAATGTTATTATTCAGTTTACCGATTACATTTGACATAAGAAACCCAGTTTAAGTCCGGCTTTCGAGTACCGAGGATTTTTACCAGTCTCGGGGTCAATTTAAACTAGACGGAACTATGCGGATGAGCCAGTGTTGCCAGATACCCCGCTTTTCCGCTTTTTTTCCCAGCGTTTTTGGCATTGTTTTTGAAATAGGCAAGGCAATTCAAAATATCGAACTATTAGAACTAGCTAGAATGACTGCAAGTAACATTTATAACTTCCGTTATAGTGCATTTGACGGCGTAGAGCACATTTCTTTCATCGGAATATAAAAATAAACAAAATTACTAGCAAAGAATATATTCCGCGTTTTCATTGAGAAATCCACTTTTTCAAAGCTCACCTCCTGTTTGTGTTTCGACGTCTGGCAACACTGGGATGAGCGCAAAAAGGATGCGAATACACCGCCCGGTTACATTTTTGCACGGTTTATACTATAGAGCTTCAGATACAAATCGCTGGTCGTCAGATGTATTGTATGTACCCAATATGTATAGTGTATATATAAGTAGTTAGTGCTTTTCTCTATTTCTTGAGAAAAGCACTATCTATACAAAGGAAATTTGAAAAATCCGAATGTCATTTCTAAGGATTCACTAATAAAAACAAGCAGCGGATGGCGCGCCGCTCGCGCCGGCAATTTTCTATACAAGGGTCCTAATACCGACCTATAAATTTGCGACGGGTTTGTAAGTCTATTATCGTGTACGTAAGTTCATCTGAACATTTTTGACAACACTGTTTAATTTAAGTCCCGTGCTTTAAAAATGTACCTACCTAAGTTATTTAAATTAATTACATTAAATCAACGGTATTAGGGTAAACGTTCGGGACGAACCTGTCACCTTAACACCGAATAGCTGACACCCGGTCACCTCTAGGTATGTATTAATATCAGTGTTGCCAGGGCCGTTGGGACGAAAGTTACACTTCTTTTCTTGAAAAGTTACATTTCTAATGAAAAAGTTACATTTTATATATTTTTCATAATTACATATCAAAACGTTCATAATTACTTATCAAAACATTTGATTCTAAGAAATGAGTCGCCATATACAGCTACAATTCGGCGAGTTCGGCGACAGAATTACGCCGAGCTGATGGGCGGTGTCTCAAATGTCATACAAAGTTGCAAGAGGCAGACAGACAGAGTCGTACTATGTAGGTTATTTTGTCACCTTTTCTGTATGGAAGCCTATAAATTGTGTCGCTTGATCCCGGTTAGATAAAATTACCTTTCTTTTTAAAGACAGTCTCATTATCCTCGAAAGTTACAAAAAAATCCTTTACAACAGAAGTTACTTATACGTTACGCGAGCCGGTCAAAAGTTACGAAAAATGTAAGAAATGTATCCATCTGGCAACACTGATTAATATAGGGTAAATGTTAAACACTGATTCCTTTTATGCCATTCCGTTTGGACGGACCATACCGTTTTAAAATTGGGATCATTACTTGTACTTTCTGAAACTTTCACCACTAAAGTTAAACAGTTATAAATTTCAATGCAACGACGGTACCTGCACTAAACGTCCGTTAGTAAACAAAGTGTTAAATTCGTCCCGCTTATTTAACGTGCCGGTTAATTACCCTAATTGACGGAGTTATATTTCAAAGCGCACTTTAAACGTAGACTGCGTATTTGTTTTGTCTGTTGGAACGCCATACTGTAGAGGTAGGGTGGTTGCGCGGGGGGCGACCGCCTAATTTAGTGCCAGTTTTCAACCACTTAGATGAGTTAGTGATCTGAAAGAACAGCTTTCTTTATAAGGTACATATTAGGATATAACACTAAATTTCATAGTTAAAAGTTTTGTCTGAAAATGTTACATTATATTAGAATTCATTACACGTTTATTTAAGGTTAACCTACTTCTTCAAGCGGCATATCTCAATCGCCTCCGCAAGCAATATACTTTCGATCTAACAAAAACGAAACAACTTAACCGACACGTTATATACCCTTTCATGTAGATACGGTACAGTCGACTAGAACGAGATGCATCAACTTTTATATACCCTTTCATGTAGATACGGTACAGTCGACTAGAACGAGATGTATCAACTTTTATATACCCTTTCATGTAGATACGGTACAGTCGACTAGAACGAGATGTATCAACTTTTATATACCCTTTCATGTAGATACGGTACAGTCGACTAGAACGAGATGTATCAACTTTTATATACCCTTTCATGTAGATACGGTACAGTCGACTAGAACGAGATGTATCAACTTTTATATACCCTTTCATGTAGATACGGTACAGTCGACTAGAACGAGATGTATCAACTTTTATATACCCTTTCATGTAGATACGGTACAGTCGACTAGAACGAGATGTATCAACTTTTATATACCCTTTCATGTAGATACAGTACAGTCGACTAGAACGAGATGTATCAACTTTTATATACCCTTTCATGTAGATACGATACAGTCAACTAGAACGAGATGCATCAACTTTTATATACCCTTTCATGTAGATACGGTACAGTCAACTAGAACGAGATGCATCAACTTTTATATACCCTTTCATGTAGATACGGTACAGTCGACTAGAACGAGATGTATCAACTTTTATATACCCTTTCATGTAGATACGGTACAGTCGACTAGAACGAGATGTATCAACTTTTATATACCCTTTCATGTAGATACGGTACAGTCGACTAGAACGAGATGTATCAACTTTTATATACCAATACTGCTAAGTTAAAAACTTTAAAACGTCCTGTGATTCTAGAGTCGGACCACGCTAACTGCAAGGAATAATTTGGCAACACTGTGCATTATACGTCATATTTGCAAGAAAATGTGACGTTTGAGGTAGTGTTGCCAAATTATTTCAATGCAGAATTAGCGTGGTCGGACTCTATAAACTATAATAATAATAATATACTTTAGTGTGCACTATAGAAAATGGAAATGTTATAAACAAACTTTAATACTGACAATAATGCAAACAACAGGCGGTCTTATCGCTAAAAAGCGATCTCTTCCAGACAACCTTTGCCTTTGATAATAAGCCTCCTTTCAAATCTAACACTAAAACTACTGATTCATAAAGTGCTATATAACCTTATAATTAATTTCTAAAATTAGAGGCCTAACAAACAATTAAATGTTTCGAAAATAAACTTTGTCATAAGTAATTTCTTAAATCTCTGTTAAAACTACTAAATCTAAAATTCCTATAATCCCTACTAGTTTTAAAGGGACTTACGACCTTTTGGTTCTGTAGTGGGGTACAGTTAGCCGCAATATTTACTATCGGAACCGGTGCGCCCGCGCACCCACGCGGTGTCGCAATCGCGATGCGTGCATGTAAGGATGCACACGATTTGGTATTAGTAGTTTATGTGATGAATATTATCGTGCACATTATCTTCTGTCTTCCACGAGTTCTTTGCAAAGCTTAGTATTTGCTGCTTATTTTATTGAATTTGTTTAATACAATAAATGATCGTTACAGTATAGTTTATTTTATTCATAAATTAATTGCATTTTAAATCCACGTCACCTACAAAAAATATAATGTAATGAACTTTAATCTGCAAGTAGGCCGCAAAAGCACTTTTACAAGTCAAAATTTATTAGCGTTTCTCAAAAAAGCACTGTCGAGAAGAAAAGCCGAAAGAAACTGGACAGTCAGTCATTTTTTCTCAATGATAATACTTAACCTACTCATCATAAGTCAATAAGTATGTTAAGAATAAAAAAAGAGATAGTAACTAAAAACATGAACCATTATTTAACTGCTATTTTATTCATTGATTTTTAATTTATTTTGTTTTATTTAATGTTATTGACGATCACAATAGACATTCTTGTAAATTGACATGCATTTATATTGTAATCTTATATTATGAATAATTTAATCTGAATCTGAATCATAGATAGGCATGAAGAAATGGTTCCACTTTTTCTTAGGAACTTACAAAAGTAATCCATTTTTAATTGCTAATATATATTTGAAAAAGAGTGAATAAGGGCTGACGCATCGTAAGAAACCCAGTTTAACCCCAACAAGGTCCAGGGCACTCGCTTTTATTGTGATTGATATGCCAAATTTTAGAATGCGTGTCAAAAGTGAAATCCGAACTTCGTATCGTGCCGTCCCTTTCGCTCTCGTGTTATACACTATATGAGTGAAAGGGACAGCACGATACGAAGTTCGGATTTAGAAGTTCGGAGTAGGCCCTCTGACACCCTTTAATAAAATAAATAATAAATATTTGTGAACAATCTTACACAAATCAACCAGCAGGCGAATCACGTAACTTTATTTACTAACGGTAGATAGATTTTACTGTCAATTTTGAAGTATAAATGTATGAGCTGACAATTAAAATTTGACATTAAAATCTACCTAACGGTAGTACAAAAGTTACGTGATTACCCCGCTGCTCCCAAACTAAGCAAAGCTTGTACTATGGGTACTAGGCGACGATATACATACTTATATAGATAAATATATACTTAAATACATAGATGCAATTGGATAAAAACTCGAAGGATGTTGATGAATAAGGGCAGTAAAGTATCAAGATAGTCCACTCGCACTACAACACGTGCCAACCGCGCCAGACAGTCTAGAGAAGCGTTGTCGCTAAAATGGGGCTTCATAACGCACTGACAATGAATGTAATGCGCTTTTGTTTCGACCGCATTGTTAAATAATACCTTATCACTGTTAATCTAATTCCGACCCAATCATATGTCGGTACAGTTGAAATTCAAATAGCAACTGTGAACGGAATTCACCATGTCTTAAATTGAAAACCTACATGCTATTTAACTCTTTAAAGACGTATTGTTAAGGGTTTTATTTCAATGTAAAGTACGTCACTATCAGTTTAATCAAAGTTGGATGATACATTATTTAGATTAACATTCAAAAACTACAACACATTGTTTTAAAAAGCTTCACTGGCAATATTGAAGTTCTTGTATGACTTTTGTAACTATTGTTACTCACTATCTTTATACGACTAGGCGAGTAGTAGAAAATAATCGCACGCGACTATTTTTATTGCATGATCCCAATAAAAGCTATTTTTGAGTCTCAAAAGTAAGTAATTTGACTATAGGTCTTTTGCATTTCGTTACCGGTAATTGAACTTTGTATGACTATTTAAAATACAAAATAGAGATAAAACAAATTACTAATTATTTATTTAATATTAAGTGCATTTTCATAAACGTAAATACGTGGCGACATGACAAGTCTCTTCTCTCCGCTTCTTTACGACTGACACGATTGGCGGCCGAACTAGACAAACAATTCGAATATTCTTAATGCAAAAATGACTGTAATATTTTTTTAACAAAGATGCAACAGACTTGGTATTACATGGGTCTCACAACTTTTTACCGTAGAACAACTGAGTTGCGAGACTTGGTTTTTTTGACAAGTATTATTTTTGATGGGATATGTATTTCCTCCCGCGGGTTAACTAAAGTTGTAGTTATGAAGACGTAAACTTGTAGCTATTACGCTGACGGTCACCCGCATTCGTGAGATAAAAATAGGTGGGTCATTCCTACTTTTTCATGACCAGTTTTCTAATACAGAAAAAAACTATGATGTGTATTGAATTAGTGTACAAAAATTGTATTTCAAAATAGTACCTACCCGAACCTAATAAAAGGAATTTATAGGTAAAAATATTTAAATATTAACATATTTCTGTAAAAGGTGGGTAAGACAGTGGTAAAAACCATTTTTTCATACAAATGGTGAGACATCCAAAGACCACTGAGTTACTCGATTTATGGATATTAGCTTGGTTCGTTAATTACCAAAACTATCGGAAGTCATACTGTGTCTAAATAATAATACAAAAATATAAAGTGTTGGCCAAGTACTCCAAAATATGCACTTAAAAAGAAGTGTCTAAAAATTATGTACATGAAAAAGTAGAATGGCCCAGGTACCTTATTATATGTAGTATACTACACTTCAACGAAAATGCTAAAAATTCTACGATTTTAACCGCTCGTTAACATAAATGACATTGCCTTGTGCAATATGTGTGTAATTACATATTAATCACATTTTCAATATGATTACTTATAGTTACACACATGTTACACAACGCACAATGTCATTTATGTAATAATCGAATTTCAAATAAACGTCACCGATAAAAAAACGGTTAGAAGTTTAAATAATTGATGACATTATAACGAGTTTTATTTCCAAACTTCCAATATCAAGGTATACAATATAAACAAACACTAAAAACTCAATTACGTTCGAAAATCTGCAAGGGTACTATACTAAGCAATTGTAAACCTTACCCAATTGTAATAAGTACTTAAACATACGCATAATATCTTTGGTTTGTACTGGGACACTAACATTTGTTTGACCTACTCTTTATGACATGAGTGGAATATAATTTGTAAACCTCGTATAACACTGAGTAGCATAATAGCAAAAGCAACCGTATTTAGAGAAGCATAGAATTCAAATTTCAATTTAATTGCAGTGAGAGATATAATGGGGATAAAACAATATGTCCAGTCAATATTTGAAGTGTCAGTGGTGTCATGCCAGACACTATCTAGGATGTTGCACTTCATAACAGCACGACAGATGAGGTACCTACATTTGACTGAGGTGAAAAAGACAGGTTTGTCGTCCCGGTACCGCCGCACACCGGGTAGAGTCAGTCCGACCCAGGTCGGGCCTATCCGAGTTTCTTGCTGGACTCTTCTCAGCTAGGCTAGGTTTAGTGAACCATTCGATTCCACTCACACCTCAGATTCCGTTGAAACCGCTCAATCAGTCTCACTGGAGCGCAAACTCTCATAGTATTCCAGTGTCCCAAACCACCCGCGTGGTCGTGTCGGAGGTTTTCCCCTGGACTTTCCACAGGCTACCAACCGCGCACTCCTATCGCTTTATTGGGCCCGGCCTATAAAGCCACATCCAGTAAGGAGACTCCGTAGCCTATGATCGTGACAATTAACTGGCGAAATCAACCAATTGCATTTTGCAAAGTAACCAGTTCGATGGGACATAAAAAGTTTTCGCATTCGGGTCAATCAACTTTTTCTTGTTGTTATTCTGTCCCGTCAGCGAGAAAACAACAGTAACCAAGTTTCTTAGAAAGATTATGAGCTTCAAGCACACTCAAGAGATAACCCATGTCCAAATGGATTTATTCTCATCGCTAAAACTCATATATGTAGACCTAAACACTATAAAATCACAGTTTTAAAGAGTGACTCAGGAGACGTAACCTTGGTAACGAGGAAGAAGGAATAGTTAATCCACCGATTCAATAAATTACGTTGTAAGGTGACGATCTTATTAATAACACTTTTGTCTGATAAAGTTTAGAAATAAGCCACAAAAAAAATCCTCCGGAAGGGTCAAAAATACACATAAGTCGCAACTACATTTTTTGGAAGTGCTTAGCAATAATATAACTAACAACCTGAATTTAAGCATCACTTTTTCGTATTTTCATCTGCGCTTTTTTCCGAGACAAGTACAAAAAACTGTTTTGTGACGTAAAAATTACTAAGTTCGATCGCGTATATCTTTTCAGTGACTGATTGAGGTAAAGTGAGATCGTGAATTGTTAAGGACGGCCGCTGTTAATACGACGAGACAAAAACAACACAAAAGTGAGATAGGGTAGCCCCTTCAAGATATATATTTGTGGTCAATGGTCAATGGACAACAATGACAAGCCTTAAGAACATTCGTTTACGCAAACCTCAAAAACTTTCTAAATGAAAAAAAAGCAGAACTAAGTAAAAGACTAAGCATTGTACTTTCTATTCCGATTCAATTCCCAAATTTAGAACTGATTACAAGTCCAATTACGCGGTATTTTATTTTCAGACAAGACATCCATAGCATTGTTAGTAACATTTGTTCACTTATATATCTAGATTAGTTATAATTATTTAACTATTTAATTAATTACGAGGAATATTATTTAACATTACAAATGGGAGTCCTGTCCCCCATATGTATAATGTTCCAGTGTTTTACAACTGGGCAGTCAACTTTCTCCAATATGCTATTCAGGAGGCTGTTGGCACTATCCCTCACTCTGCGCATCAGTGATGCTACTCGCTTCCGTAGTATTTATTTATTTATTGTATTGTGCTAAAACCCTCGACATTTGCATCCATAAACATACCTGATGCGCTACAGTATCGTGGTAGTCCCAACAGCATCCTGAACGCATTATTGTATTGTACACGAAGGGCGTTTAGCGATTTTTGGGAATATTTGGTCCAGAGACTACAAATATAAAATGTCAGGCAGGTTGTTCCGAGCGAATTACAATGTTATTTTGAGTTAAAGAAGAGGCGAGTCAGGGATAGAGAGCCCGCTCTAAGCGCTGCGCCGGGTGCTAGTAGTTGCCATACGTCAGGATTTTTCCTGACACGTCAGAATTTTAGAGCCTTTGTCAGGAATGCGGCCAGAATTTGTAGTTTTACAATTCAAAGATTTGAAACCTTCAGTGCGAGAACATCAGGGAAACAACGTTTGTTCCAGAAAAGTTTTATTTGAAATTTAATACCACTTAATAACACACACACTGGTTTTAAGTACTATAATTAACTTTATAGCCTAAGCGACTAGTGTCAGTCTAAATCCGATTACTAAGTGCCCGTTCCGAACTGGATGGCCCCGTTTTATATCTTTGGTGACGGCCCCACTCAGCGCGTTTCTACCCTCAATATTATAATGATTGGCAATCAGACCCTCAAATATACGGTTTGTTACAGATTAGTGTAAACCAGCTGTCGGCAACAGGCCCGCGGACCGCGAAGCCCTTACTTGCGGCCCGCGAGCTTCTTTGTTGGTACCTTATGTCTGATAGCCACAAATTACATATTAACACATGTGGCCCTCGACAATTTTGTTAGTCACTATGTAGCCCTTGGCTGCCAAAAGGTTGCCGACACCTGGTGTAAACGCTGGGCAGATTACCTTATTACGAGTATTGCCACCGGCACCCAAAAATGTCTCAATGAACAAACTTTTGTTTAGTTGCAGTATTTTGCAAAAGAAATCAAATGATTATTGGAATACTAATTCAAAATTCAACCAAGTTAAATTGAGGAAGTTAAGTACATGGTAGCTATTTAAAGCACTTTTCAGTGATTTTATCACTACAATTCACTTGAACCGGGTTCAATGATATCATTATCAATCAATAAAATACAATAATTCGAATTCGACTTAAATACATTGATAAATATTAAGGCCAAAAAACTGATATACTTTACAGAGGTTCAATAATAAAGCAAAAAAGCGTTATTTAAATGAACGCACTCTTCCTGTAGACTTTGTTTTAAGCCGTCGTCTCTCGGCGAAAAAAATAAACAATAGCATTTTTTTGTTATGATCCCGGGGATCCCAGGGATCGGTAGACGAGAATATGTGTGAGATGCTATGTAAGTATGAGTTTATTTATATTTGTACCTATTCATAATGATTTCATTTAACGTTTTGTGGCTTTGTCAATAAGCATGTATTCGAATGTGCAGCCACTTTTTGGACTTCAACATCATTAATATAAAGTCGAAAATTGGCGAACCTTTTTATTCCTCGACTATACTAACTGTAAATTAATCCCGAATGGGTTTTGCGACCTTCAAACAGTCACCTGGGAGCCCTGCGTGGAGTGAATAATCGTAGGTACTTGAGAAAACCATTTGTTTGGCGGAAATTGTCATCCATTAGCGAATTAACTTTGTTAAAGTTAGTGTCGTTTGTCATTTTCCAAGTTATCCTAAAGTACTAATAATAGTACTTAAGTAAAATGAATGATAAAGAGAGTTTGTTGGTTAGTTTTATATTTGGAACCAGTTATGATAAAATCAATTATGGCACGATTTTCCTGCATGCGCGGGATGTGGGTTTGAGGACTAGTGAAAATGAGCCCTTTCAAAGTTTAAAAAACTGAAAATTTGTGTCATTAAAAACAGAAATGATCTCGCACAAAATCAACCGCCATTTTTGATATAAAACACTTTTTTTTACTCGTGACAAAGTTCACGGACACGATGTTATCATCTGGGTCAGTAGAGTGTCGAATTTGAAGAAGAAATAATTTAGAAATATACAAGAGACGTTAGAAAAAGCTTTTATTGAAATAAAATGATACAGCCCTGAGATACCTACTATTGCCATTCAATAGTTTCACCTTCACAAAAAAAACTGTTGAAAAGGACTTTATTTAATACATCTAGCCTTTTGTAAGAGATAACAAGTATATAGTAGTATATAGATTTTTTGTTACTCGTTCAATGTCCGGGACGTTTATTATCCTATATACATATAAGGTCGTCTTATTTGACATTTTAACCTCAAGCAACCTTAAAAACTACAAAAACTGACGACAATGCAGGCAATCAACGTCCAAAAATATATTATCATTTGCATTGTATTTGTCGCTTTTTGTTCATTTTTTTGTAGATTGAGATAATTAGGACTTTATGATTCATGCGCCCAAGTTGATGAGGAGTGATATATTAGAATTCGTAATATACAATAATAATAAAATAAAACTATATCATAATCCCGTTGCCGCTCGACGTAAAAAACAAACACATTGTTTCATTTCTCCACTAAAATCAAAGGTTGTCTGGAAGAGATCGCTCTTTAGCGATAAGACCGCCTGTTGTTCTGCCTCTGTCTCCCTGTATCTTTGTTTTTTTTGTTTTTTATGTGCTATTTTATTATGTGAGGTGTGAGAGTATTTGTATTGTATTGTTTTGTATGTGCCCGGAGAACTCCGGGCCCGGGAGAAGACGGCTTAATTTAACATTTTGCTAACTTGGCTTTAGCTGTCGCTCTCTACCCCGTTCGCTCCTGACATCCTATAAAAAACACATGCGTAAACAAATAACAGCTGTCCACGAAAACAACTAAAATACGTGTCGAATATTAACATTGAAATATCTTTGCCCAATAAATACCTACCTCCCTAATAGAATATGACTAGTGGCTTTGTGAGCTGTAGACCCCATGAGTGAGTTTTTTTATCATTTCCTAAATCTCACATTATAAAAAAGATCAAATACGAATATCGAACCTGCTAACAAAATTTCACGAGAAGCGGTTGAGAAATGCGACCTGTAGAGGACAACAAACCGAAATTCGGATGCAGAAACTTACAAAATCTTTGAAATAAAAATTGTTTTTGAAAACTTCCAAAAACTGACTCGACAAAAAAATTCTATATAATTACCGGACCTGCGGGGTAATCACGTAACTTTTTTACTACCGTTAGATAGATTTTAATGTCAAATTTTAACTGTCAGCTCATACATTTATACTTCAAAATTGACAGTAAAATCTATCTACCGTTAGTACATAAAGTTACGTGATTCGCCTGCTGCTCACAAAATTCACGAGAATCGTTTGCGAAATGCGACCTGTAGAGGAGAACAAACCGTTGAACAAATATATATTTTTTTAATTTCCAAAAATTTATTCGACAAAAAAAATCTATATAATTAACTATCGAACCTGCTAACGAAATTTCACGAGAATCAGTTGAGAATTCCGACCTGTAGACGAGAACAAACGGAAATCCGGACATACAAAAGCATTTTTGTCAAAGCTGAAGCAGAGATCTTCGTTTCACTCGGTCAACTAAGTCACCGGTACGCATTCATAACGCTTCGCTTCCCGAACAAGTAGGTGCCTATAGATAAAGAGATCCATAATCTTTTTCGCCGGCATGTTTTTAGATAAACGCAAAATGTTACCTATTGTTTTTTTTTTGTGTAACTGAAGAATTGAAGATGCCTTCAGTGTTTGAATTTCAATCACCAATCACCAGAAACGAAATAATCATTGCATAATTTTTACTTGCGTGTATTTTTAAGTGAATTTTTCTAGCTTATTTATCTTAAAATACTGATCTAATACGCTTTTATGCAATGTATGAGTCATTTATTTACTAGTAATCTCTGTGCAGTAAAAAAAACACATGGTATTGGTACTGCAATAAATCTGTGACGAATGACGCATTTACCTACTCACGCGCCGATGTCTCTTCAATGAGTTTAATTCAGTCTAATAATAGACCGTTTTCAGCTGAATTATCGTAACTACAAAAATTCCACCACTTAAAATTAAACTTTGATGTGTCGTAATAAGGTAATATTTTCGATGGCAAATTTGAATGTACTTTATTGTGTTTTTTAAGAGATTTAAGAGCTGCTGTATCGGAATTCTAGTAGCATTGGTTTGTTTACTGAGAAAGGCATTTATAGTTGTAAGATAACGGCAAAGATTGCTTGCTTTGGTCTTATTTCTAACTCATAGTTAAGTTATACCGACTATTGTTTCTTGATGAGACTAGCAAGGAACCAAGATGAGTGGCATATTAGATGAGACCTATGCTTAGCAGTGGACGATTACTGGCTGAAAATGGTGATGACATTTTTTAAACGTTACATTTAAAAATACAATCAGTGAAACGGAACCTACTCTTTTTCTGAAGCCGGGAAAATATAAGTATGCCAATATCTCTCGTAAAATACAAAAAAAAGCAAAAATGAACGAGGTTTCATTGAATGTAAGTCGGCATTCGCAACTTTATAATACATTCAATAATTTCGAACCATACTATAAGTCTTCGGTAGTATAGTGGTAAGTATCCCCGCCTGTCACGCGGGAGACCGGGGTTCGATTCCCCGCCGGAGAGTCTCTTTTTGTGTTTTTGATTTTACCAACGTGGAGAAATTAGTTATTATTAGTATTTTTAAATTAACATTTCGAAAATAACTCTTTTTATTATTACGTATACTATATTTTACAAACTAAGAGAGAACTAAATCTGAAAGGAAATCGACCAGTTACTTTCAGGGATAAAAAAAATTCGACTCAAAACCGGTTACGTACAGAATCTGTGAAACGAAAACAGAGCGAGGAGTTTAATGGACACAGCTGGATTGTGAACCTAAATGCAGCGCAATAAGACAAACTCTACAAACTTAACACACTTTCAGTGGGGCTAGCATAACTGCCGCTGCGACGCGACGCGAGTAGAGATAAATCTACCCTCCTCTTTCCAATTCCCACAGTTCGAGTGAGACAGGAATCGCTGAGTCGCGCGAGATACGACTTGGCAGCAACTTGTGCTAGCCCACCAGAGCAGCGCAATAAGGCAATAAGACACTTTATAAGCTAACACACCTTCAGTACTCACTCACTCGTACCGTAACAACCTTTACAGTACTAATTACTTATATCAGTAACTTATTAATCGTTTAGGTACTTGTATGTAGTTATAATAAAGTAAAACTTGCGCAATACGCGGACGCGGACGGATCTGGCTCCAGCTCTGTGAAGTTGTTGTTTATAGTCTGTAAATCAGCTTGTGAAATGTTCAGGATATTTTAGAATGATGGCACGTGCCCGTTGTTGGTCACGATACGACATTCGGCACAAGTAGAAGAAAAAACAAATAACAATCCGATAACGGGTATGGGAGTTTTATTAGAATAGCTTGTATTGTAATAAAACTCAACACATAGATGAGTTGGATGACCCTCGACGCCACGGTAGACCTAAGAACAGGGATCGGATACCGGTATTTTCTCCATAGAAAAATACCCGTATTATTACGGTTACCGGTTCATTATTTCGTTTTTAATGGGACAATCTAATAATACGACGTTGTTACCTAAATACATGATTCAGCCCTACGTAAAGACCAAAAAATAATCCAAAATATTGGGCTAAATCAGGGTTTTTTTTTAAATACCGGTATCGGTCCCTGCCTAAGAAGCGATAGCTGGATGTCGTGAAGACAGACATGAGGGAGAACCGGCTCATTACAGTAAAGTCCACCATTAGGCGATGTTGTTTGACAAGTCAAAATGCTCATATGTTGCCACAGTATGGCCAGTGCTGTTCGTATCGATATTATTTAAGACCTTACTAGACTTACCGATCTTTCTGCGCAATTTATCGGGTACTCCTAGGTGCTTGCCGAGAACATCGAAAATCGAAATGTGTTTCCCTCAGTCTAATATGCTCTGAATTTGTCAAATTAAAAGGATTTATTCCTATTTAAAGGAGTAAATTTCATATTTTTTAAATACCACTTTTGTCCCGTTTAACGAGCCTTTATGCATCTCTCATAGATTACAACATGGAATAAGTTTGGTAGTACAACGTTATGCTTAGGTATCGATATGGTTTTATCGATATATACCGTCTGGCAACATCTTATCTGTCAGTTGACTTTGCCTAATTGTGGATTTTAGCTTAAAGAGGACGCCTAGGATCGTGCAAAGCGAAAAATGGTAAGCAAGAAAACGAACCCTGGCAAGAACGGGGTTAACGCTTCGTACAAGAAGAAACTTGTGTTGGAATCATCCATACATTAAATATTAGGAACTATCAATGTAAAGGTGGTTTTCGACACCGACTTCAAAGTAACATTCCATTGAACATAACATTACCAAACAATGATTTTATTAAAGATTCCTGTCGCTGCTAGTTCCGCTGCAATTCACGAAAATTATGTCCATTAGGTAATTAATCTCACTGAGCTAACAAAACCGTTTGTATTCTGCCATTATTTTTACGATGTACATTAACTTTACATTGACATAACAATGATTGAAGTGTTAAAGTCTTCCTGCCTATTATGTGACAAAGGAACAAAAAACCTCCTGTATTGTTTTGTTCTAGTTTGGAAGAGAACATTACGTTTTGCGCACAATTACCTATGCATTTCACAGCTCAAACGGAAACAAGTGATAAACAAGTCGCGAATGTATTTATCGTCTGCTTCCGTTCATCTTTATTGTTCTAGCTTTGGCATGCTTCCATGCAGAACTGCATTTCAGCAATATGATGTCACGGTAATTGTGTATTAGCTTGTAGGTTTTGTGGTATGACATAATCAAATCTTAAATTTAGTTTACACAATCAGTCAATAGGTACTGTTATTTTAATGAATGTAGGTACTGTTTACGTTTTATCAAATGCTTCATAGTAAAAACGTCTCTCACCAAGATAATTTATTTGTCGAAGGAATCGTTAATTATTTTTTTTAATTTACGAAACTCAAATAACGAGATGAATGACTATAAAAAATATTTGATTTAATTCCATAAGAAATAAATGGGACTTTCTCAGAATACTCCGCATTAGCGTTAATATACTTGGTTTTATAAAGATCCGTTTGTTAGACCATTATAACATCGGTAATTGAAATCAAAATATTGTCGGTTTACAACCAAAACTCAGTAACAAATAGGTACCTACTTAAAATAAAGATCGTATCTGATTGAACACCGTACCTACTAAGATACGAGGTTTATAAGAGTAAATAATAACAGATATTATAGTGAGTTTTGATTGTCACCTGACGATATCGACGACGTGTACCTGAATTACCAAAATTTTGTAGAAGAACCCTCGAGTTAGTATTTAGATATACTTTTTTCTCCAGTTTGAGCGAAGTGAAGCCTTTCTAGAACCCTTAATAAGAGAACAACGGTTGAAACTCAAGGAAAGTCACTATTTGCGACATGTTTCGGACTACAATTGGCGTGGAAGCCTGTTATTCCTGGACTACAATTGTGTAACGATGAACGTGTGGTCATAGTTAGTTCAGTGTGCCTGCCGTCGGTCGACTTGGACAATTTGTTAGAGCAGTCAACACTAACACAGGACTGCGCCGCTTGTTCTCTTATTAAGTTTCGAGAACCCATTTAGAAACGCGAAACCAGATATGTATTTTATTGCCAAACCGACGAAAATAAAAAGTCGGATGCGAATGGGCACACGTCAACGAGGTCGCTACCACGCGCCTTACGTTTTTACTACTTTTTAATTTATGTTCGTTTCGCTGTTTGTATTTATGTTTATTATTTGTCCAGAGTGCCACTTAACGGCTTTATGGCAGCTTACCGACCATGGAATATTAAAAAGTTGAGGTTAAATTATAACCGTACCAGTTGACGCTTGGCCTAGTGACCTTTGTGTTATACCGGGGGACTGCAACTGGAGCATATAATTAAAAAAATAGGGATGTTACTATAAAACTAGAAACTTTTTATTCACGTCAACAATGCTCTATACTAATAGAGTTTGTAGGGAAATTGCGACAAGCCAGTTACAAACCAAGTTTTTTTTACACCTACAACGAAGGTGGCAAAGAAGCTTACGGCCTTCGTGACGGTACGACGGTAAGTACACATCGGAGCCTATGGACGCTAGCGCTGACCTTTCTTAGACTTGAAGATTCTTTGTGTCCCTCACTCTCAACACAGCACATCCTCGAGCGCTCGTGCTACCGCGAACCACAAACGAAGTTTTCCCTCTCTGTCGCACTTATGTGCAAACTTGCAAGTGCGACAGAGGGGGAAAATTTGGAATGGCGATCGCGGTAGCCGCCCTGGCGACCTCAATCACCAACAGGAACACAACAACACACCATACCATAAGTATTGGTGTTATTATGGCTGTGGTTTTCTGTAAGTTAGAGGCATTTTCCAAATTGGGCTGCTCTAAATATGACCGAGATAACACTCCGTTTTGCCCTAGCACAAGTTTTCAGGCAATTCCTATTTGCTTCAGGCACGTAACCAGCGGGGGGGGGGGGGGATAAGTTGGGATTTCCCCCAAGAAAACCGTTTTTAGCCGTCTGTTTACAGTGATTACAGCGATACACAGATACACAGTTCACATGGTTGTTTCAATGTTTGTCCCCCCCGAACCAAAAGTCTGGATACGTGCCTGATTTGCTTATACCCTTGACACTGTAACTCTTCACTCCGTGTTGTTTTTGTCTCGTCGTATTAACAACATCCGTCATTAACAATACACGATCTCATTTTACCTCAACTAGTCATTGAAACCAAGATATACGCCATCAAGTTTTATAATGTTTACTATGTTTTTACTACAAAAAAAAACATTTTTTTGTACTTTACTCGAAACGTATTAAATTTAAAAAAGCGCGCGATAAAATGATGCTAAAATACAGGTTGTAGTTATTTTGTTGATAAGTAGTTCCAAAAAAAATGTAGTTACGAGTTTTGTGATTTTTTGTGCCCACTCGGAGTTTTTTTTATGAAGTGTACAAAATTTATTTCAAAATTCTAACAGTGTTAATAAAAGACCATCATACAACACGTATTTTTTTGAACGCGAAACCTTAACACCCCATGAACTAGTTACAATGCAAAATGCACTAAAATCGGTTGGTTTCACCGGGTAGTCCCTTAATGAATTATTAATACAATCATGAAGACCCACGCCAGACATGTTTACTAAAACAAGCCGATAATTTTATGTCAAACATGTATAAATACAGCATTTTATTCATTGTGCGTACAAATTTAGTGTCCTGCAATACGCACAGAGAATAATTAAGCTTTAATGCACCAAACCGAATACATGACAACATTATTGATATGTACATATGTACTACGAAATGACAGTAATATTATGCACCTCACAACATTATGAGTACGGGTATATATATTATAGAACACATAAATCAGTTGTGTTGAAATGATTTATGAATTGTTGTGAAATGTTTATTTTTGTAATATCATTCCCAAGTAGCATTGCCTTTTCTAAACAAGGTATTCGAGCTATCTTGGAATCAAATTCGTTAATTCAGGGCCGTTGTCTTGAAAAAAAACGTTTAGGCCTTCAAGATAGCCCTCAAGATATCCGTCAAGACAGAGTTAATCTCAAGTGGGCACAGTATTTAGGAGAACGTGAAGACAAAGTTCATACTACTTTCAAGATAAGTTAAGTTTTACTTAAGAGTGAAGCTTTAAGGATTCCTCAAACTAACTTCAAGATATCTTTAAGGCTTTGTTAACACTAATTTATTCGTTTTCAAGATATCTCGAATACCAAGTTAAGGCTTAATAAATGGTAAGTTCATACTACTTCTGAAATAAACTGAAGTCTTACTTGAAAGTAAAGTTTTAAGGGCCCTTAAAATTATCTTTAGGATACCTTGAAGATGTCTGCTATACAAAGTTAAGACTTATTTAATAGCGAGTTCATACAACTTTTCAGGTAAACCTAAGTCTTACTTGCGAGTGAAGTTTTAAGCGTCCTTAAAAATATCTTCAAGATAGTTTGTTTACTAGTGCGTGCTAATTCTAATCTTATTTAAAATAATATAAATTAAGACTTCATTTCCTTTACGTAACCTCTTTTTAGGGAAAATAAATGGAATGGCGTGTCTTAGACACAAAAGTTTACAAATAAAATGGCGAACACTTACAGTAATGACTTAAAATAGCTTTCCTTGTCGGCACATAGTGCGAAAAAGTAATACGCATGTTGGCTGATCGAGTGAAATGGCTTTAAATTACTATAAAACTAGCGGGCCACCTGAAATACCGAGTAAAGTGTTTTAAATTTGGGTATTTTAAATAGTGAAAATATTAAATGCTGAGAAAAATGATAAAATAATTTATCTCCGCGTAACTTAGATAAATAGTGTTGTGAATAAACAGTTTTAACATCACTTTGACTGTTTTTACTGACTAAATTGAGGCGGCAGAGTCAGCTTTTTTTTATTATTTTCCTTTCAGATGGTATAAAATGGCGCTAATACCTATTTTATTTAAAGAAATACCACTTAAGATAAAAATGATAAAAAAAGATTAGTTAAGAAAAAGTTAAGACAAAATTGTCTCCACTTAAGCGGTAATAGCCTTAACTAGATCTGAAAAACGAATTGATGCAGTACAACTTAAGACCATTTCGTATGTACATATTCTTAACATTGATTAACTTTATGCATTACTTCATACCTAATGCCCTTTACTCCGCGAGCGCTAGTATTTATTTAATATTTGCAGTAAATAGTGTATGCAACAAGGAACTAGTAAAGTTTTTGTGAAAATTAACTCAAAAGTTAGTATAAATGGACGTAGTTATGCAAAAACGATCTTAACCCACATGCCACTCAAAACTTAATTAAAACTCAATAGGTACCCATATATGTCATAAAGTTCGAATTTTAATTTTTTTAATGACTGTGGTTTAGATCGTTTATGCGGAACTACATAGAAGTGAACTGAAGTTTGAGTATTCGTTTTTTTTCCCTAAAGTACCACGAAGAAAAAGTCAAGACCGGTAAGTACGAATTTAAATTATGATTCTAATTCGCAACTATTCACTAATAAATTAATAGATTAATTTAAAATCACCAAGTCCCTGGTGGTAGGCGATTAGTATATAGCCACTTTGATTATTAGGTACCTAATACAGAGCAATCGCAAATCAACTTCTGTACTTGATCAATCTAAATGGGTCAGTAGGGAGAAGTCAGAAACTACATATATATTTTATTTTATTTTATTTATTTTTTTATAAGAGATAGGGAAATTGTATATAAAATGTATGGCAGCCAGCGTTCTTTTTACATGACGCGAACCGTACCGGCGGTTTAATAGGAGTACTGCTCCGTACCAAATTTTATGAAAAATTGGTTCAGGCGTTTGAGCGTTAAGAAGTAACAAACATTCAACAGAGACACATTCACAAACATTCGCCTTTATAATATTAGTGTGATTTATTAAGTTTATATACCTACTACATAAATATTTACAGATATATTTAAATGTACAATAAATTTGTTAGTTATTACAAGTAGGGTGTGTATGGATACATACTTTTTATGAAAGCCCGCGCAGGTGAATCACATATAAAACATCTCAGATTCACTTTTATGATGTGATTGTTAATTTCGATGCCATTTTGCAAAATCTCTTTCAACTCGGTCACGAATGTCTCCAAAAAGGCCTTAGGATCTGGCTTACCCTTACCACAATAAATTCCGATAACCATGACCGGCACAGTGGGCATATCATGAATATTGCACAGTATTGGCCAAAATTCCACTTTCGAAGATTTGTATGTGGGTAAACCGTCTATGTTCACATTCAAATTTATGGTAATGTTTTCTTCAATATTTTCTAAATATTGCAAAATATTTCTTTTGAGGCCATTATGCCAGTATTCTCCACTGCCACATGCCTTTATTTCGACTGATTTTGCTGTCTCGAGGAGTGTTCTGGCATCCTTCGGCACTAGATGTGGCTCACGTTTATTAATGATTTGCAACAAAGAATTTATTGAGGTATGCGGTATATTATGTCTAACGGACCACTGTCTCAGTTCCTCTCTAAAATTGAAATCATTAATATAGCGATCAGCTGCCGATTTTATTTCTAAATCGGATTCGGAGTCAGTATCTTCTGTTTCTATAATTTGATCTACGTTTGTTCTGGTATTCAAAGTAGCATCAGTCAAAACCGGGGTCTGGTGTGAAGATGACGGCATTTGAACATCTTGATTAATCTCATTTTCAGCAGACTGGCTCATTTGGGTGGAGTCTGGTTTGTTGATGGAGACAATATTTTTTTTATATTTTTCCACTCGTCTTCTAAATCCACAGGATCTCTTTATTTTAATAACTTTATCCATTGTGATAACTTTTAGCGTAACACCATCCCTTTAAGTCTTTTTTAGCTTAAAACTGACGTCTTGAAGCACTAAAATGATTTATTTTACTTCCGAAAGATAATCTACAGCACAAAGTATTACGATTTACTAAAGTTTATCTATAAACGATTCACTTTTTTTTGTGACTTAACTAATACTGAATAGGCTCTAGTTACTTCAAACGAGTCTTATGTATGATTTAAATTATACTCACTTTAGTAAAATAGGATTTTTATGTATTTCTTCTAGGTACACTTCAGACAAAATTCTCTTGGAAATAATTAACTTGGATTCGTTAATACGAAACTTACTGAAGAGGCGGTTTTTGAAAACTGTTTTGATTTTCAGTTAAAGTTGATTTATAAAACCCTAATTCTAGTTCCATAAAGTAAACTTAAGATAAAATACAGAAGCATAAGATTTGCTTAAGTAGTGCTGAACATGCTTAAATTAAGTAAAAGAGTTCTAAATACGATTTCAAATAAACTAATTTAAGTGAAATAGGATTTTTACGTATTTGTGGTAGACTTACTTGAGGTAAAGTCATCTTGGGAATACTTTATTTGGATTTGTGGATACAAATGCTACTCTAGAAGGAATTTGTTAAAACTGATTTGATTTTAAGTTAAAGTTTGTACAAAACTTTTCCCTAGTAAGAGCAAACTTAAGACAAAATACAGAAACATAAGATTTGCTTAAGTGGTACTGAATATGCCTAAATTAAATAAAAGAGTTTTAAGTACGAATTCAAATATACTAATTTAAGTGAAATTGGATTTTGAATTTGGATGTGTGGTAGACTTACTTTGGAAAAGTTATCTTGTGCTTCGATTTGTGAATACGAAACTTGCTTATAGAAGCGGTTTTTAATAACTAATTTGATTTTAAGTTAAAGTTGATTTTACTGAATCCTTATCCTACTTAAAGCAAACTTAAGACACATTTCAGATATACTCAAGTAGTACTTAAGGTAATTAAAATGAGTTTTGAGTGCGACTTCAAATAAACTTATTGTAGTAACATTTGATTTTTGACGTTTATATGGTAGACATATTTTAGGCAAAATTATCTTGGGAATACTTTACTTTGATTTGTGAATACGGAACTTACTCTAGAAACAGTTTTTTAAAACAATTTTGATTTTAAGTCAAAATTGATTTTACTTAATCCATATCCTAATTAAAGCAAACTTAAGACACATTTCAGATATAGTCAAGTGGTACTTAAGGTAATTAAAATGAGTTTTAAGTGCGACTTCAAATAAACTTATTGTAGTAACATTTGATTTTTTACGTTTATATGGTAGACATATTTTAGGCAAAATTATCTTGGGAATACTTTACTTTGATTTGTGAATACGGAACTTACTCTAGAAACGGTTTTTTAAAACTCTTTTGATTTTAAGTCAAAATTGATTTTACTTAATCCATATCCTAATTAAAGCAAACTTAAGACACATTTCAGATATACTCAAGTGGTACTTAAGGTAATTAAAATGAGTTTTAAGTGCGACTTCAAATAAACTTATTGTAGTAACATTTGATTTTTTACGTTTATATGGAAGACATATTTTAGGCTAAATTATCTTGGGAATACTTTACTTTGATTTGTGAATACGGAACTTACTCTAGAAACGGTTTTTTAAAACTATTATGATTTTAAGTCAAAATTGATTTTACTTAATCCATATCCTAATTAAAGCAAACTTAAGACACATTACAGATAATTAAGATATGCTTAAGTAGTACTGAACTCGTTTCAGTTAATTCATATGCGTTTTAAGTGTAATTTAAAATAAACTAAGTTTAGTAAAATAAGAGTTCTTACGCATGTGGGGTTGACATACTTAAGGCAAAATCATCTTGGGAATACTGTAGTAGGTTTTGGGAATACGAATCTTACTGTTAAAGCATTTTTTTAAAACCTAATTGATTTTAAGTTACTATCGATTTTACAAAATCCTTCTTATCTCAGCTAAAGAAAACTTCGGACTGATTACAGTCACTCATCCTAAGTAAGTCAAACTTAAAACACTTTAGAGATACTAAAGATTTAGAGATAATTCACAATTGCTACTTGGGTTAATATTCGTCGCGTAGTGTTTGGAATAAATAAATCAACGGTAAAAAATGAAGGAATTACAGCTATATTCATTCTGACAGTGTCCGTATAACTGAGTCTCTTGCTGGACTGACTTTTCTCAGCTACGCTAGGTTTAGTGAACCAACGACAGTAGCTAGATTCCAGTCACACCTCAGATTTCGTTGAAACCGCTCAACCAATCTCACTGAAGCGCAAACTCTTAGAGTATTCCAGTGTTTAATCCGCCCATTTTCCCCAGGCTACTCTCCAACCGCGCTCTCCTATCCATTTTGGGCTCCGCCTATAAAGCCACAGTCAGGTTCAAAAAAGTCTGGATAACTACTTCGGGGTACCAGTCTAAATTCAACAAGAACAAAATCCAATTTCAAACTAAAACAACGAAAAAGATAACGATCTTCGCAGAACTTCCTATATTCGGCTTAAATCCACCTGCGCTGGCACTTGCCCGTATTTGGCACCGGCTCCGCTAATGGACAGATTTGGCACGGCGCCCCGCGCCAACTGCCAATGCCAAGGCTGGCTACGTAATACTGATATGGCGCGGCCGTTGTTACGAGCGTGTTTTGTTTTAGTTCAATGAATGAAACCCTTTAGCCGGGTACTCATTAGCGGACTGTAACCTTAACTGTAACGAGTTCAAGTGTGTATGTACTTAACTGAGTGTCATTCATAGGCTAGTTGCAAGGCTTATGGACTGGCTACTGTAACCTACGTAACGGTTAGTTATAGGTAGCTCGCTAGTGACTATACCCAGCTTTTGCCTGCACATATGCACGCTATTTACAGCAAGAAGATATAATTTTAGGGTCCAAACCGTCTTCCATCATAAGGCACTTGTCCCACCGCCGGCGAGTAACGAGTAATCTCATAGTAATTCCACTCGCTTGAACGAGAAAACGAAGAATTACTATGAAAGTACTCGCTGCTCGCCGGCGGTGGGACAAGCGCCTAAGGGATATTTATCATAAATCACACACTGGCTGCTGCTGGTGGAACACCTTAAATCACGATAAAATTAAAAAAACCGGCAAAGTGCGTGTAGGATCACGCACAATAAAGGGTTCCGTACCAACACCTACTAGTCCACATTTAAAATCACTATCCAATACATTGATTCTAAAAACGTCGTATCTGCATATGGAAACTCACGGCAGTCCTTACCTTAATCCTTGAAAATATTTATTAATGCACACCACCTCATTTTTTTTTCAGAATTTTAAACTTCATAGTTAGTTTGGAAATTACAGGGTTCCCACCAACTGTTTGAATTAAATGGAAAAGTATTTTAAAAACCTCCATATCATTTTTTTTCATCCATTGGTTAAATGTTACATGTACAGATTGCCCCCCTAATTCAATTTTCTTCGTAATTTTTCATCACTGTTATGTAGCGGTTCATAGAATACGCCTTCCTACCAAATTTCATAATTTACTGCTAGTCTCTGAGTAAATCGGCTGTGACATACGGACGGACGAACAGACATGACGAAACTATAAGGGTTCCGTTTTCGCCATTTTGGCTACGGAACCCTAAAAATGATGAAGAACAAGGGCGACCTTATTCATTTCATTAATTTTCGTTAATGCATTGTTCATCGTAAAACATTCGTGTTCGAATTGCGAATATATCTTCGTTTCGCTCACAGTTTATACCTCCCAACATATAAAACCACAGTGAAATATTCAGCTATAAAACTAGAAATGTTATGGCTCTCAGGATTACTGCGTTTTATCTTGTACAGTAAGCTAAGAAAGTGGTCTATCAACTGTTTACTCTATTATTTGTTTTTTTTAACCTGACGGTGGTTATAGGCCGGGCCTCATAAACAGTGTTGCCAGGGCCCTTTGGACGAAAATTACGTTTCATTTTTTGATAAGTTACATTTTTGATGCAAAAGTTACATTTTTTATAATTTTCGTAATTAAGTACTTATCAAAATGTTTGATTTTAAGAAATGAGTAGCCATATACAGCTACAATTCGGCAAGTTCGGCTACAGAATTACGCCAGGCTGATGGGCGGTATCTCAAATGTCATAGATAGTTGCAAGAGTCTGCAACTTGCAACACACGGGCAGACAGAGTCTTAGCATGTAGGTTTGTTTCTCAGCTTTTCTGCATTGAAGCCTATAAATTGTCTCGCTTAGTCCCGGTTTGATACAATTGACCTTTCTTTTTAAATAGTTTCATTATTTTCAAAAGTTACGAAAATTTCCTTTACAACAGAAGTTACTTACATGTTACGCAAGCCGGTCAAAAGTTACGAAAAATGTAAGAAATGTAACGATCTGGCAACACTGCTCATAAAGCGATAAGAGTGCGCAGTTGGAGAATAGCCTGAGGAAAATCCAGGGGAAAACCTCCGACACGACCACGCGTGTGGTTTGGGACACTGGAATACTCTAAGAGTTTGCGCTCCAGTGAGATTGGTTGAGCGGTTTCAACCGAATCTGAGGTGTGAGTGAGATCGAGCTACTGGGAGTTTTGTCTCTAGTTACTAAATCTGGCCTAGCTAAGAAGAGTCCGGCAAGAAACTCAGCTAGGCCCGACCTGAGGGGCTACCGCGAACCACAAACGAAGTTTTCCCTCTCTGTCTCACTTATATGCAAACTTGCAAGTGCGACAGAGAGGAAAAACTTCGTTTGCTGTTCGCGGTAGCGCCCCTGGGCCGGACTGACTCTACCAGGGGGGCTAGCACAACTACCGCTGCGACGCGACGCGAGTAGAGATAAATCTACCCTCCTCTTTCTAACCCGCATAGTTCGAGCGAGACAGGAATCGCTGAGTCAAATACGACACATTATGACCCAAATACGATGACCGATATAGCCTAGTTGGTAGTGACCCAGCCTTCGAAGCTGGAGGTCCTGGGTTCAAATCCCGGTCAGGGCATTTATTAATATTTGTTCCTGAGTCATGGATGTTTTATATGTATTTCATTTATCTGTATAAGTATGTACAGGATGTAACAAAACTAGTGAGGATCGTTTAAGGGCATATTCGGTATCGTATTCTGATTAGGAAAAAGTAGAAGAATAATATTTTTGATGCAATAAATTTTTGTCCCTTGTATGGACAGTTGGCTGACTTGGACGACCTGCCCCATAAAAAAAAATTGTGTCAAAAAAATTTTTTCTTTTACTTGTTCCTAATCAGAACACGATACCGAATATGCCCTTAAAATGATCGCGACTATTTTTGTTACACCCTATACCCATAAAGCTTTGATTGTTACTAGTTTTATTTGTGTTAGATTGTCCACAAAATATATATTTAAAAAAGATATTCTTCCTTCTCCAACGGAAACATCGGAAAAGTGTTGTGTCGCAACCTTTAGCAAAGATTTCCCAACATTAGAATTTGGGCCAAGCTGAAATTTATGTCACAGTGGAAACTATTTTAAAATGTTTATGAATACGTGTCAAAATGCATCGCGCTGTTGGTGTCAATATGTACCTACAGTCAGGTGTTTTAACAATTTCGACTCTATTATTTGTACATTAAGGTTCAAAATAGATACATATCTTTTTTGCCTTACTGTACATAAATAAACTAACATTGTGGGAGTGTAACGGTCGCCGGCGCACAAAAAAAAGACAATCAGAATTGAATTTTACTATTATCGAGTTAGGGCTAGTTTTAGGTTGCTGATTGGTTGTTGATCATCATGCCTTTTGTATTTTCATACGTAAAAGAACCGTAGAGGTCTACTTGCAGAATAAATAAGGTAAACGTCCCAATGCTCGACACCTTAAAGCCCAATAGATGACACCTAATCACCCCTGTCAGCATGACATAAGATTGAAAGTGACATGTATTGGGTCAGTGTTGAGCACATGGACGTTTGCTTCATTCAATTTTGATTTTGACATCAACTAAATTAATTACATAAGAACACGTAATTCGCGGACATTTCGCTCGATAGATTCGTGTCCTATCATATAACTGGTCCCATCTAGGCTAAGTTACCTCACCAGTTATCTAACTTGTCGTTAGCCAAGTTCAACTATGTGCCTTTACCATGAGTTTGCATGACCGTACTCGCTAGCGTCTGCGTAAACGATTTAGTATGCCGATTCTTAGTTCTATTGCGTAACCGCCAGAGGCGTTGTACTTCTGGCCATACAATTTTTTACGCAGTCGCTAGCGAGCACGGTCATGCAAACTCATGGTAAAGGCACAGCTCGCGAATTCATATTTCTAGTATAGTACTGTTATTTCTGTACGTTTGTCGATTTTCCATACTGATTCATGTACAATTTAGGTCCAAGCCTTTAATGACATCTTTAGTTTAGGGCTAAAGAGCCTAATTTAAGGTTGCCTTAAGATATAAAGTTTTAAAAAGTTTTGATTTCAAATTCTGACAAAAGCATTAATAACACCAATAAAGTGATTAAAGGATACGATGATTTTATCAAAGTTTTATGTAGTAACATAGATTTTATTTTATTTTATTGTGCGTATTAAAAATTAAGAGGAATAACACAATTTTTAGCTTGAAAATGGTCAATTTGGAGTGATGTTTAAAACGATATTTCTTATTAAAAAATCCAAAAAAGCATTGAAAATTTGTAACATTATTAGGTCGCAATAGTCCTGTTCTAGATAGTGACACTGAGAAAATGTCAAGATACGTGTTAATTCAATCAGAAAATCGTCTAAATAGATGAGCGTTTTTTAACTGTTAAGGACTTTTAAATACTTATCAATCTTGAGGACGCAGTTTGGAACTACTGGGTTTAAAAAAAACTTATATATACTCTACGCTGCGCTCAAAAACCGGCATTGCTGTGACGTTAGAGTCAAGACCGCCAAGCCTTTACTATAAGTTTGTATGACCGTACTCACTAGCGACTGCGTAACGATGCCGATTCTTAGTTCTATTGCGTAACCGCCAGAGGCGCTGTACTTTTGCCCATACTTTTTACGAAGTCGCTAGCGAGTACGATCATGTAAACTCATGGTAAAGGCACTGAGTCTTCTAGTTGTCGCGGTCCGCCTCCCTAAGGCGTTGTGTAAGAGGGAACGGTTGAGGAATTTGGGGGCTGATCATGGTTCTCCGATAGCTCAGAGGCTAGAGCGATTTTTTTCTTAACCGACTGTACCTACTAAAACGTACATACCTACCCAATCTAATATTACATCCGCAAATATGCTGTTTAGCAATATCTCATACAGTCGTCATTTAATTTCAGCAATGGCTCGTGTTTGCCAAGGTAGCGTTGTGAATACATTATAATAATATTTCCATTATAATGCACGTTTAACTAGCTTGGTAATATTGATTAAATTGTTTGTGAAACCATAAAAGTAGTAATTATATTTAATATTTATATAGGTATATAAAAATTGAACCTTACAAAATTCCAATAATGTCTGGTTTCCCCTCTGGTTGGAAGGTCAGATGGCAGTCGCAGTAAAAACTAGTGCCTACGCCAAATCTTGGGATTAGGTAGCGGACCCCGGGCATCCTTCAGGTTGCAACTTCACCGAGATAACGCTAGGAGGATGACGACATGAATATTACAAAATATAATTTAGTAAAATCCATTTTTTTTGTTGCAATACCTGTAAAGAACTCGATGATCGCATTTTCATACAAATGTCCATCCTCAATGAATTTTCGCTCCTTTTGAGGTAAGATTAGTTCAAAGGTTAGCTGTAAGAGATCCCTCAAAGGGATACTTTAATCTTATATGATGTGCATAATGGTTTTAACCAGTTAATGAACAATAAAGTGGTGAAATACATATTACGAGTACATTGACTGATTATGAAAGAGCGAATTCCTTCTAACACAAGTTTTAACTTAAAAGACAACCTTGTTAACGTTATTTGATAAAAGAATAAATAATTTTGAATTTTGAAATTATGATTTTACCCGGAAATAAACTATTTCCGTATAAAATTTCATCTATATCGGTATTTTTTTAATGTAAAAGGGTCAGACATGTTCATTATCTTTCAGAGATCTAGAATAATGACGACACGGCGCTACTGATAAACAGACAGACTGACACATGGTGGCACTCAAACACAAATGTTTGTAAAACGCAAAATATCTGCATGGTTTTCTGTTTTTATGCAGTATTTAACATCCGTCCGTCTTTTTAGGGTTCCGTACCCAAAGGGTAAAATGGGACCCTATTAATAAGACTTGAATCCGTGCATCTGTCTTGACGACCGGTTTAGCCTAGTGGGTAGTGCACCTGCCTGTGAAGCTGACGGTCCTGGGTTCGAATCCCGGTCAGGGCAAATATTTGTGTGATTAGCATATATATTTGTTTCTGAGTCTTGGATGTTTTCTATGTATTTAAGTATTTATATCTATTAAATATATCGTCCTCTAGTACCCATAACATAAGCCTTCTTGAGCTTACTGTGGGGCTAGTTCGATTTGTGTAAGATTGTCCTCTAATATTTATTTATTTTATTTATTTATTTCTGTATCTCATGAACCGTGATAGTTAGACAGTTATTCACAGATGATGTATTCCTGTTGCCGCTATAACAACTATTCTGTACAGTATGTAGTGTTGTGTTCCTGGAGGTGAGCAAGGTTGCCAGAGCTCCCGAGGATGCACTGTGAGCGAGGGACCTAAATGTGTTCCTTCTGCTGTCAACGCAGTGCATCCTCAAATATTATACAGGGTCGGCAACGCGCACGTGACTCCTTTGGAGTTGCGGGCGTATATAGGCTGCGGTGACCGCTTACCATCAGGTGGACCGTACGCTTGTTTACCACCGGTGTTCTATTAAAAAAAAACAATAAACAACAAACTACTAATAAATAAATAAATAAAATAAATAAATATTAGAGGACAATCTTACACAAATCGAACTAGCCCCACAGTAAGCTCAAGAAGGCTTGTGTTATGGGTACTAGAGGACGATATATTTAATAGATATAAATACTTAAATACATAGAAAACATCCAAGACCCAGAAACAAATATTCATGCTCATCACACAAATATTTGCCCTGACCGGGATTCGAACCCAGGACCGTCAGCTTCACAGGCAGGTGCACTACCCACTAGGCTAAACCGGTCGTCAAACTCTAATAAACTTAATAAAATAAATATTTAAGGGGGTTCCCATGCAACAAACGTGTATTTGCCGTTTTTATAAATAATGGTACGGAACCCTTCGTGCGCGAGTTCAACTAGCACATGGCCGTTTTTTTTGTATTCTTCAAAACACGTGGCATGTAACAGATTGAAATATAGACCTATTAAGATTCAATTAAATTTTTTGAATTCTAGTTAGGATTAACATGTTTTTTTTTTGAGTAAGTAATACGAGATGTAAAAACTTATCATATAACAGTCATAATATATACGCTCACTTTATATAAGCTCGTTTAGTATAATGTTAACTGCATATAATGAACGAAATATATAATTTCAAAATATCTAATTTCATAATAACAGTATCATAATACTACAGAATCAAAATGCAACGATACATAACATTTTTTTTAAATGTTTTGGACAAAATGTTTCTGTATTATCCACAAACATTATTTTATATTTATACTAGCGACCCGCCCCAGCTTCGCATGGGTGCAATTGCTGATGCATGTATTATACATATAAACCTTCCCCTTGAGTCACTCTAATCTATTAAAAAAAACCGCATTAAAATCCGTTGCATAGTTTTAAAGATTTAAGCATACATAGGGATATAGTTTTTTTTATATATTCAATTTAATTTAATTCTATTCAATATCATTTTTAATTTTTATTTTTATTTTATAATGCTATCTATGGACTCGTTCTGGGATAAATTATTTTCATTTCATTTCATTTCATAGGGACAGAGAAAGCGACTTTGTTTTATACTATTTAGTGATTTTAATTATAATGTATTAAAATGTTTTTTTTTTTACTTAGCCTATGAATGCCATGACTCCTATTTTTTTTTGTGCTTCTTCTGGCCAGTTGGCGAGGAAGGCGTCTAAGTCATCCCGCCATCTCCGTCTGGGCCTGCCCCGTCTGCGTCGCTCTTGTGGCATCCACTTAAGTAGTGGCTATATTAGCCCACCAGTCCGGATGCATGTGACAGACGTAACCAGCGCAATTCCACTTGAGCCTAGCAGTTTTTTCGCATACATCAGCTATGCGTGTTTAAAAAATAAAATTAGGTATACTGTGATCGCCGATGGTAGTCTGTGGTCGCCGAACTGTCAACAACAAATTTGTATCAGCTGATATGAATTATTTTATTCTATTAGTAAATTTATCGTAATAACTGTTATTTCTTATATTAAATAAGTGTGCCCACGTCAAGAAACAATTAATAGTGTTCGTGCGAAATAATTTTTTTTGAACCTGACTGTGTTCGTGCGAAATATTTTTTTTTGAACCTGACTGTAGTTTTATAGGCCGGGCCCAAATAAGCAATAGAAGTGCGCGCTTGGAGAGTAACTGGGGAAAATCCAGGGGAAAACATCCGACACGACGACGCGTGTGGTTTGGAACACTGGAATAATTTGCGCTCCAGTGAGATTGGTTTAGCGGTTTCAACCGAATCTGAGGTGTGAGAGGAATCGAGCTACTGGGAGTTTTGTCGCTTGTTCACTAAATGTAGCCTAGATGAGAAGAATCCAGCAAGAAATTCAGTTAGACCCGACCTGGGTCGGACTGACTGTAGTATTTCTTGAATAAAACGAATTCGTTACGTCTTCGAGGTGTTTATTTTATGTTCTTATATTAATGATACAATGCCAATTTTGAGATGTGTTACACAAGTAAACCAGTTCAGGAAGAGGGCTAGCAATGTTGCCACCGTAGATAGACAAAGTGACAGGTGGTGCGTTCACACAGTTGTCATTCAATAACTATTATTTTAAGGTGCGCTATACACTCTATTAGTGACTACCCGGTGTGCGGCGGTACCGGGACGAAAAATGCATCTACTTAATCATATCATGGATTGTTTGACAAATCTGCACGTACTTACGTCTTTTTATCGTGTGGTAAAAAAAAAAATTGACAAAATGCCAAAATTGTATTTTATGTCTTTATTTTACCTAGGTCTCATTTTATTAGAAATCACCATGTAGGAACAAATCGAGTCTTAAATTAGACACAAAACAAGTCTACGAAAGTACACATCTTTAAAAATATAAAAAGCCATTTGTTACGAACTGTATACAACGTCGTCTCATACGGAGTTGCCAGCTTCAGAATGGAATGAAATCACACCAACGAACACGTCACACCTTCAAAACAAGCGTAACATCTCGACAATTACAGCCATTAAAAACAAATCTTAATACCTTTTAATTACGTCTATATTTGTACTAGTTTACACCGCCAATTGATTCTTTTGTTTTAAAAGAGCGCGCACTATTTGAAATTAGAACTCGAACGTTTGACCATTCTGAAAGACCTCCCTCGCCGGCAGTTTCAGACAAAATTAGGCTTGGAAATGTTCGTTTTACGGAGCAATGCAGTTCAAATTATATTGGCCTTGGAGTGCATTAAAATTTAACATGTTGTTGGCCAGTTTCCAACATGGCGTGTGTCGAGGCATTTCAGTGAATCTAAGTTTTATTATTGTTTTACGAGAGCTGTGAGGTAATTGGTGTTGTATCAATTTGACTTTTACATGTTTTGTTGTGTGAGGCAGAGTACCTAATGGTTTAGTGGGTAGTTGCTGCGAACATACATTCCTTGTTTGACTACATTCCTGTTCAGTACAGTCAGTCTCGTAGGTTCCTGCGAAGCACTAACCACTAAGGGAACATACCCATACTACGTGACCCATTTGACTACGGGAAAAAGGACCAGTTAAATCTATCATCATCATAAATCTAGTGTACGTTGACATTTATAGTATAATTAATATTAAAGCTACCAGCCCGCATACAAGGAAAGTTTTAATTAACTTCTCATGGTCTTCAGTAAGATAATAGGATAGGATAGTGACCGTGACGACTTAGTCACAGAAATAATAGTTATTTGCTATACAAGGGTGCAAAGTTGTATTTTATCCGCGAGTGTGAAATTGAAACACGAGCTAGCGTATGGATTCTAGGGTTGAACTACGAACTAGCGAATGAATGCTATGGTTGAACGGCGAGCGAAGCGAGTGGTTCGAAAATAGAATCCTGAGCGAAGCGAGTGGTTCAAAAATAGAATCCTAAGCGTAGCGAGAGAGAGAGAGAGATTTTTAAGAAAAAGGGCTCTCCGAGCTAGTGAGGTGAAAACTAATTATTTTTCTTCGTCAATTGCAAATCGCGTGGCGCAAAAGATTCTATGCGCCAAATTATTAGTACAGTGGACTATAAAGAAGTATCACTTTATTCAAAATGCAATACAAATAAGGTAAAAGTTCCTATGCTCGACACCGTAAGAGTCCTTATTAACTAGTAAAAAAACGCTCATCTATTTCGGTCAACTTCTGTTTGACATTTTCTCTGCGTTAATATCTGGAAAAGGACTATTGCGACTTTAATGTCATACATTTTGAATGAATATTTTTTTATTAAGAAATATCGTTTGAAACATCACTCCAAACCAAATCAACCATTTTCAAGCTGAAAACTGTTTGTTTCCGCTTAAATTCTACTACACACTACAAAATAAAAAAATGCCCGTTACTTATCTAAAACTTTGATAAATTCAGCGTATCTTTTAATCACTTTATTGGTATTATCAATACTTTTGTCATAATTTGAAATCAAAACATTTTAAAACTTGTAAGCCCTCTTAATGACATAGATCACCTCTATCATTATGACATGACATGATCGAAAGTCCCATTTATTGTATTGGGTCAGTGTCAAGCATACATAGGGATATAGGGACAGAGAAAGCGACTTTGTTTTATACTATGCAGTGATATGGTTTTGTAGCCCATTAAATATTTTTAAAAAAACTAAGTTTTATTAATAACATTATGATACCAGTTCATAAAAAAAACGATTACTAGATATAACTAAAACCGACTTAATAAAATTATCTTAAAAATAATCAAAATTCACTCACAAAAGAGCCTGGGGCCTGTTGTTACCATTATTAATGTTACCGAATCTATAAATGTACCCCTGTATTAGTGGTGCAGTAAAATACAAATACAAAATACAAAAAGGTTTATTTCTCAAAATTTTACAATGTTCAATCTATAGTAAGTATGGGTATTAAAATTAAGACATTGAAAAATAAAAATAATATTATTATTATTATTTATTAAAAGGGTTACAAAGTTTGAGAACAAAAAAATAATACCTTACCTTACCCATGCTCTTTTATATAAACAACGAAAATTTGAAGAAACGATTTCCCCACAGACTGGAGTAGATTTCCTATGGGAGTAAGGTTGAGGTAAAATATTTTCAACGTGTGAAAATAGAAATAGATATAACTTTTATTACCTTACTATGTTAATATATTGTGACAACGTCGCTACGAAGCTTTGGGTGTGTAATAAAATGAATAATAAGTTAGACGTCAACAACTAATAAAATGTGTCTTTAAACTCGACATCAAATAGTAATCCTAAAACTGGCAAACGAGATAGTCGTATAAAAATTCGAGTGAGTAGTAACGTGAGTAAAAGTGACAGAGATATATTTACCTTGTCTTTATCATCGTTTCGCCTTGCATTCCTGTTTTGCTGCCAAAATCGGTTTGATAAGAGGTTGTGGCAAACTATAACCCGCCCAATTTGAGTAGTTTGTTTTGAGTAAGGCGTCAGCCATTTTAAACAAGTTTCAAATGTTTTAATAATGTCTATAAGAAGAAGGAGAGGGTTGTTAATTTACTTAAAAATTAAATAAATGGTTAATTTAATGGGTACCCAGTGCCGTTGACAGTAAAAATCTAACCTTATACAGTAGAATCCGCTTATAACGACTTCGCTTATAACATTTGACAGCTTATAACGACTTCGAAATCACCATACATTAGATTTCATACCAAACATTTTCAAAGTAAATCAGTCCGTTTTGTGCGACGTTCTGTTAGTGCGACGTAATATCACCGGTCCCTTGAATGTCGCTTTATCCGGATTCCACTGTATATTTCTTCTCCTAAAATATTCTTTTATGAAATAAGACCTAGGAAGATAGATTTTAATGCCATTTCCAAGCAGTTTCTAGTACTAGTTATAGGCATAAATTATCTTACTAACGAACGGACCCATAATTCCTTCGTACTGACAGCGCATTGGAATACTAGGTAGTCAAACTTAACTACCGTTTAAAGTTCAAGTAAAGTGTTACGAGTAACGGCGATTCTTCAAAGCGGTACCTGCCAATTTTTCGCACAGTGCTCTAATTACCATTATAACGAGAACTTGAAACTAACCTAGTAAATAAAACCCTTAAAAGTCGTATCTCGCTCATTATAGCAGTATAAACACAACTTTATTCCAAGTGCGCTACAGTTCTGATTACGAAAACAAAAGCGTTACAGTAAGTTATGAGAAATTCCACTTAAAACAGTACCTCACAGTACTGAACGAAAACCAATTTAGGTGGCCCTCTGATAGCATTCATATTGTTCGAAAACACGGACATTTCCAGTTAGACATAATGGCCAGTGTAAAATGACCTTTCAACGTGAACACGAGAAAGTAAGTCAGCGGCCTTTGCTAAATGGTAGCATAATGACAAATCTGGTTCAAAAGAAAAGAGCATTAAGTGTATACTTGAAGTTAGTTTTATTTTAGATCCTAAAAAGTAAGTGCTAAGGTTGAATTCCAAATGGCATTGCTTTGAAGTAATGCATTTAAATGGTATTAGAGAGCCCGTGACTCATCTAAATCAACGGGAAAAAATCGATTAGGGTATCGTTTCGTTGTTTTTTAGTCGATAGTAAAAACTTGTTGAATCCATGACTTACTGACTTAGATTTTAATGGTTGTAACTGACGTAATATTATTAATGTAATAGCCGTCAACATGTTAAAGTTTATCAGATACATTATTGTTGGCGAGTTTAACGTTGCATTAAATAGTAAGCGTTTTGCCAACGACGTGGAATAAAAAAACCGGACAAGTACGAGTCGGACTCGCGCACCTTTCGTACAAATTTGTAGGCATTGATCAGTGATCGCGTACTTTAAATGAAGATTTTTTTAATGATTTAATTACAAATGTGTAGTTTTCAAATTTTTCCCTGTACTTGTAGTATAAGACGATATTACTTGCCAAATTTCATAATAATTTAAATTTTGATTCCCTTGAAAGTGTCGAAATATATCGTACTAGCGACCCGCCCCGGCTTCGCACGGATGCAATGCTGATGCATGTATTATACATATAAATCTTCCCCTTGAGTCACTCTATCTATTAAAAAAAACCGCATCAAAATCCGTTGCGTAGTTTTAAAGATTTAAGCATACATGGGATATAGGGATATAGGGACATAGGGACAGAGAAAGCGACTTTGTTTTATACTATGTAGTGATATATAACGTTGCGGCATTAAACGGCCGTATCTTTTTTTACACTAAGTTAGTAGTTTAATTTCTTAACAGCTTCTAGGGACTATAGATCTCTTTTCAACTCGTACCTCCAGGCGTTTCCGATACAAACGGTCTTGAGAGACAGACGGACAGCAGTCAGCCTATTGATGACCGCTTTAGCCTAGTTGGTATTGACCCTGCCTACGAAGCTGGAGGTCCCGGGTTCGAATCCCGGTCAGGGCATTTATTTGTGTGATGACCACGAATATTTGTTCCTGAGTCTTGGATGTTTTCTGTGTATTTATGTATCTATTTATCTATATAAGTATGTATATCGTCGCCTAGTACCCATTGTACAAGCTTTGCTTAGTTTGGGACTAGGTTGATTTGTGTAAGATTGTCCACAAATAATCATTTATTTATTTATTTATGATAAGTGGTAAACATAGTAGCATTTCGTTTGTACAAAGAGGGCTCTTTAGGGTCTGCTTCAACATTGACACCTAATCCCATGATTTGGCGTAGGAACTACTTTTACAAAAGATGGCATTTTAATGTAACGGACCACCCGCATATAGGCATTCAATATTTTATTGTTACAGCTGGCCACAAAGTTATTGTTTGTGCTACTTGTGAATTAATGAACAACTTGCGGTTCTTTCAATGTTTTATTTCCGGTCGCGGTTACATCGTCATAAGCGGTCGCGGGAGCGAGTTCGTTACGTACTATGCGATTCAAATAACTAGTCTGTCAAAACGCCTGCATTGTTTCCAACTTATATATGTAAAATAATTTTACGTATTTAACACGTCGTTTACCGGACCCTGTGATCCCAGGGATCATAACGAAAGAATGCTGTTATTTATTTTTTTCGCCGGGAGACGGCGGTTTAATCATGAAATAGTAAACGCAAACCAATACCTGAGGGGCTACTGCGAACTGAAAACGAATGAAGTTCGAATATCTCCCTCTCTGTCGCACTTGCTAATACGATCACAGAGAGGGAGATATTCGAACTTCGTTCGTTTTCGGTTCACGGTAGCCCCTCTGTACCTAATCGTACCATTTACTACTGTATCGTTACACATGTGTAAATCTAATAAATTCCTACTTCAAATAAATCATATATATACTATATATTACTACTTCATGTATATTACTTAAACATTATTTAAAAAAATTATAAAACGATAGTCCGGATAATAATTCATCCGCATCAGTCAATTTTAAAATTGACCGGTAACTAGTGAAGTTGTCTTCAACCATTCCTAATGTTATCAAATTAACGAACGAGTTTGCATTTAGTCTCAATTTGTAAGGCATGAAATAGGTTATTTTTTAATTGATGTATAATATATATAGGTACTAGAGGTACTGAATCGCATAAATCATTTCTTATATTTTATATTAAAATTGTATCTTGTATATGCATGTGCATTAACGCGCATATGATCGCGTGATCTTGATATTGAAATAAACAACAAAGTTATCTTTAATGTTCTGTTTACGTACGTCACACAGATAAGATATTATTTATTGGTTAATTAATAAATATAAGTCACGGGTCGCGCAGATACGATGCCGATTCTTGTTTATAAAGACAGATTACTTCCTTAATGACGTTCATTTTAGCATGAAAGGAAAGTTTTTTATTTAAAGTATTTAACACCCATATAGTAAATTATCTTTAATATGCTCAATAAGTGTATGTAAGGACCAGCGTTACGATAACCGGCCTGAAGCGGAGACGGCCATAATAAGATCGAAAACGGTATCATTATGGCTTCCGCCCATAACGATACAGGCTCGTGCTTACAACTCACAACGCGATGGTTCCTGAACACATGAAAGAGGATTTAATATATGGGTGTAGATAAAGTAGTGTATTCAACTGTACATAATAAGGCATTAAAACACTCGTGTGATCACATTATGAAACTTCCTTCGGCTCGTTTCATAAAGCCACACTCGTGTTTTAATGCCTCTCATTACGCATCAGTCGCATAAACTACTATCTTGTTATCTTTCTCCAAATACGTATAGTATTTGATGGTTCTAATAAAACTTTGTTTGAGTTGATATGTCAAAACTTGGTAGATTAACATATTTAATCATATTATACGAGATTTTTGATTAACATATTATTATGTCTAGAGAATCATGTTAAGCGAACATAGAGTGAAGTAAAAATCAGTTTTCTACAAGGTACGAATATTTTTTCAATACAGTGACCTATAGTAGTTTATGCAGTCGTTATATAATGCATGCTTTTTTAGTCGAGAACTGCGTTTAGACCACGAGGCCTGCCGAGTGGTCTAATTAAGGTTCGAGACTTAAAAACCTAATTATATAACTATGCATACACTACTTTTTCTACGAGTCAACGGAAATTAATTAAACAAACCGAAACTATCAAACAAACTAGTCCTGCGGCAATGAACATTAGGCACATGGGTCGGGCGCTCGTTGGTCTTTTATTCTATGTCCGCGGCGTCACGTGATTTGTCAATTTCATATGAGTACTGTAATGGTGACACATGATTGGCCAATTTCATAAGAGTACAGTAAAAGGCGACACGTGATCGGTCAATTTCATAAGAGTTCACTTGAAGGGAACCAATAGAGAAATGTATGTGATTTTAGTTTTGTCTAGTATATCGTAATTCAAACATTGAAGTCGACGAGTAGAAAATAGTATATTGAATGATAGATATATATTGTTCAGTTGAGCGACGATGACAAATGATGCTTGCGTTTTACAAACACAAAAATTAAAATGAATCACGTATGTGTTAAGCTCATAGGCACTTACTGCCTTTTTCGTTTAAGGTCAAGAACGCCGGTCACGCATTTCTTGGCAAAGCTCGCTTCATATTATCTTGTGTCGAAACGAAAAGAGCTTATGTGGTTTATTACAATGAACTGAGTTAACGTCTTTTCACTTGCTTATAATAACATTTCTTCTAGGTGCGGTTGTTAATGGATGGTGTATATTTTGGGATTTGCATAAGTATATAAGTACATCGATCATTGTTAGCGGCGGAAAAAGTAAATTTTTGTACTATATCGAAGCACTGGTTCTATTTAGAGAAGAATTTTTCCACATGCCTTGTAGCTTGCAGTAGAATGAAATTATCAGCGTCAAATAATATGTATAATGTTGCCACCAAAAATACGACCGCTTTAGCCCAGTTGGTAGTGACCCTGCCTTTGAAGCTGAAGGTCCCGGGTTCGAATCCCGGTCAGGGCATTTATTTGTGTGATGAACACAGTGACAGTGAGTCATGGATGTTTTCTATGTATTTAAATATATATTTATCTATATAAGTATGTATATCGTCACTTAGTACCCATAGTACAAGCTATGCTTAGTTTGGGACTAGGTTGATTTGTGTAAGATTGTCCACAAATATTTATTATTATTTTTTTAATGCTTAAAGTTTGGTATTTCTAAATATGAATATACTATTACTTTGCAAATACTTATATTGTGGATGAACTCCAAATGTAAAAAAAAAACTTCGCAGTGATATTTTTATTTCAATCTGCGTAACAGCATCTTTGGAATGAAAAACTTGCTGTGATCTCAGAGCTGGCACATTTCTTGGACAAAGGTGTATTCCTGTGCAATGGGAAAACGCTGCCAGTACCTTGGGATCATTTCCGCTAATGAGCGACCTTGGGGACGGTGTTTAGGATTTTAAACTATTTTGTGTTCATTTTCTTTTTAATTTTGCCATTAAAAAATATTTATTGATTTACAAGCGGTAATAATAGTCAAATCACAATAACTAAGTTATATTAAAAACAACTTAAATCTAAACCAGACCCTTGGGACATACTAGCGGTATTTCTTCGCTGTCTCGCAGTGCAACCTCAAATCTTATAAAGGGTCGGCAAGGCGCATATGACTCCTTTGGAGTTGCGGGCGTCTATAGGCTGCGGTGGCTGCTTACCAACAGGTGGACCGTACGCTTGTTTGCCAGCGGCTTTGTATAAAAAAAATGTTGATACGTTGTGTGAGGAAGTCGCCAGCTTATCGATCGCCAGTTACGTATAATTTTAGTTTTTTCTTTTTCTTATTATTTTATTCTTTTTCTTATTGTTTTTCTGAATAATTAAATACGCCCAACCAAAAAGGAAAATAAATGGAAAATAAGTCTTGCAATGGAATTGTGATGTGAGGCTTCAGTATCGAACTCCCAATGATTTCGAAACATGTCGCTTGAAGTAAGACCGCGATTACGCTATTGTTACAGCAATAGATTTCAATCAATTCTGACAGGCGCACGCTATTTAGAACCGTTATATTCTGACAGTTAGAATAGAATCTAACTCGTCTATTGTGATCTGTGATTGTAAACTCGTATATTCAGCTATCGCCTCCGCTTTACACCATAATCTCACCCTAGCCCATGTCGCAAGACCACACAAGCGGCGATCAAACTAATTGTTCCAGTACATTAACCTGTACCAGATGACAACACTTATCGGAAAAGCAAATTTGATCTAACCTACATCGGTTTACTGCTAAAATTAACATTACTATCTGAACTTAAAAGCAAAGATTCAATTTCTACAAAGAGATCATCGAAGTACAATGTTCGGTCTCAATATCTACATGATTTGATACTTCCGAAAGCCAACTCCTTAATGTACAAGAAGAGTGCATTTATGTCGGCTATTCGTGTTTATAACAATCTTCCTAGCGAAATAAGAAGTCTAGAAGGAATTCGTTTTAAAAGGTCCTTGAAAAATTTTTTGACCGAAAATGTGTATTATAGTTTAAATGAATTTTATAATCATGTATCTATAGTGTAAACTTTGCATAAATTTATCTTAGGCTAAGAACTTAAAGATTGTATGCCCGAAAAGGGTAAGAACTGTTGATACGCATAATATGTACCTGTACAACCTAACCTTTATACACAGTTTTTTACAATAAATTTTCTGTTTCTGTTTCTGTTTCTTAAACATTTTTAAACAATGCCGTTTCGACCGTAAGGGCCTTAGGACACTAGCGTTTTGTCAGCGATTTTTGCGAATGACTCAATCAGCGAGCGTGTTCGCCGCAGCTACGCAGAGTGCTCGTTGCGGCTGCGCAGTGAGCATGCCGCGGTTAAGGACAGTAGCTGGCACAATTTCCACATGCCAATCGACGTCGAAATCGTCTGATGAACCTACGTAAACTAGCCATAAAGGCGTTCTAGACGAATCCCATTTGCTGGCCACAATGGTGGCGATAATGCGCACCGCTTACTGGCGCCAACAACTGGATTCGTCTAAAATCGCTTTGACATTTCCAGGAAAAAGATACCAAGTTCAAATATAAATCAGTTTTTTTTAATAAGTACTATCGAGTTATTAATGAGCCGTGAAGTTTAATGATCGTTTAAAATAAACCTTTTTAATTCTCGGCATACGTACAGTAAGCCAAAAAGGCCGCCTACCAGTTTTCGACACTATTATTAGCACATGAAGGTTAAAAGTAGACCCTGTGTTGGATTACTTACAGTACACTGGGGCCATCCATAAAATACGTCATGTGACATTGTGTGACAAGGAGTGAGAGGAGTCTTAAGTTTCGTGACGTCACATTTTAAAATGCACAAATGTTGATGCTGCCAGTGCTGTTCTTATTGATATTATTTAAGGCGTTACTAGACTTCCTGATCTTTCGGTGCAATTTATCGAGTCCTAGGTGCTTGCTGAGAACATCGAAAATCGAAATTAGTAGTGTTTCTTTCGATCGACGCTCTGAATTTGTCGAATTAAAATGATTTGTGAATCTTATGATTTATTCCTATTCAAAGGTCTAAATTTAATTTTTAGGTAAGTAAATGCCACTTTTGTCCCGCTTAACGAGTCTTTATTCATTTTTATATCTCTTAGATTCAGATTTCAGATTCATTATTTCACAGATGTAAATTACAATATAAATTTGCATTCATGTCAAAAGTATACGAATGCACATCATGATCGTCAATTAAGATATAAATAATAATAATGGAATAGGATTTAAACATATTCACCGAAAAAGTATCGTCATAACATAATTGGACACACAGAAAATATAAATAAAATACAAATGGAATTTAAGACAACAATATGGTGGCCATTTTATAGATTACAACATTTAAATAAGTTTGGTAGCACAACATAATGCTTATCGATACGTTTTTATCGATATTTCCATCACTATTCTTTTCCTACTACTGGCAACATCTCATCTGTCAGTTCACTTCGCGTAATTATGGATTTTAGCTTACATAAAAAACACCCAAGACTCAGGAACCAATATGAGCACAAATAATTGAATAAATGCCCTAACCAGGATTCGACCAACTGTTAGACTAAAGAGGCCGTCAAATACAAAAAAAAAGTGTTTTTTTTATATATAGTAAGTGGGTGTAATCTTCAATACTTATAAAACACAATGACGATTGTATTTTAAAGTGATGCAAGCACACATTAGCAGGACAAAGGAGGATCTAGGAAAATCTTGTGATGAAACTAGGACAGTAGGAATAAGGAAAAACAACCATAATTTGTTTTGTTTGAATGTACTCGTAGGTAATTAATTAATCATCAAGCAGATTTTTTTACAATCTGTAAGTTTATGTGTATTGCGCCTAATAAGTTTACGTCAGATATGAGCGGAAACACAATGGAGGGGTGTTCAATTAAAAAATAGTTTTTTTTATCAAATACTAGCGACTCGCCCCAACTTCACACGGGTGCACTATTTAATGGATGTTATTATACATATAAACCTTCCTCTTCAATCACTCTATTAAAAAAACCGCATCAAAATCCGTTGCGTAGTTTTAAAGATTAAGCATACATAGGGATATAGGGACAGAGAAAGCGACTTTGTTTTATACTATGTAGTGATACCTTCAGTTACCGTTATATGGATACCTCCGCCACAAAACACAAATAAAAAAAACAAAGAGGAAACAAGGTGGCCAATATCTGCGGTACAAAGATGTGCTGAAACGCCACATGAAGAGCACCAGCATAGACCCATCCACCTGGGAGACATTAACTCATGGCCGAACCGAGTGGAGGCAAACTGTGTTCACCCGGGTGAAAGAGTTTGAAGCTAGGCGATGCGCAGACCTTGACGCTAAGCGCGACGAGCTTAAGGCCAGACCACCTGCGGCCATAACCTATAACTATGTCGGAGGGGTGCTGACTTGCAGCGAGTGTAACCGCACATTCGCTGCAAAGATTGGCTTTGTCAGTCACCAGAGAGCCCATCAGCGTCGCTCTCAGCAATAAAAAAAAAACAGTCGCTGTGGCCGAATACGGCTAGGAGAAGATGATGATGGATACCTAGTGTTACCAGTCAAAAAAATCTTAATTACATCGTGACACATGCTTAGGGCTTATCCAGAAATCACGCAAGGTTTTTTGGGGCAATTTTAGACCACTCTCCCCCTTGGTAGTTTTTGGCGAGGTTCTACGCGACCCCCTTCCCTCCCCCACGAAACCTCACGAGTTTTTTTTTTAATTTTACGCACTATTACAACTTTAAAGTAAATTACATGCGTTATGCAAAAATAGACTGGGTTTCTGACGTAAGAAATCAAGATTTACAATTTCCTATATGAGTAAATATTATTTCACGGTTTTGTAGGTACATTATAAAATACACGTGAGGTCACCTTGTACTATTTCGTGGTAAATTTCGTTACGTGGTGTCTTTGCTTGTAATGAGGGTTATCGCGTATGAATTCGCCGCTAGAGGCGCTAGTGTAGCGTGAGGCCTCCGAAACGTCAAATGTCACTCTTTGTGGTTGCGCTACGCGGGTTAATATCTAGTTGGAACAATATGGTGACTATTTTGCAGTACCTGAGCTTGATTATGGCAAATATGAGTTAAGGGTCAATGACAGACAGTTTTGTCTTTCGGAAACTTATGTCCTCCTTTTTTCGAACAAAACGGGACCGCGCTACAATGCGGTATGTTTGATATTTTTACGGTACGGTTTTAAGGTATTGAATATGATTTAAATGTAAACTTCGTTCTCATGTCCATAATAATCAATAACAATTTTTGACAGCTGGACCTTGCTCGACAGTGTCGCCAACTGGTGAGCACAAAACCGATAGCCCCCATTGTCATGTGTTAAGTCACGAATAAATGTTTCTTTCTTCTTTCTTTCTTTTCTACCCTTCCCAACGTGATCAGTCGTGAGCTTTTCTTAAGCCCCCCTCCCCTTTGGAGCCTCACGTGATTTTTGGATAAACCCTTACTTCCACAAAAAGTAATAATATAAATATAAGTAGTTTACCTGGGACAAGAGGTCGAAGAACTTTGTGAATACCAACGATTCTCAGACAAAATTTACACTAATTAACACCACTATTTCTGCGCAAAATCTCCAGAATTTCAAAACAAAAACACCACGAGCACATCCACTATTTCACTCCGCGTTTGCAATTTCTGAACTATGCGCCGCATACCGCGTGGAATGAACTTGAGTGTTCCGTTTTTGCACTAATGCATTTTTGAACCCGACTGTATCATTCATTTAAACAAACGTGTTTCATGTGCCTTGAGCTCAAGGCAACAAATGAACCAGTGAAATCTGTCCTCCGATTACCGTGAAATTTGGTAAAAGGGGACATGCAAGCGTTACTTGAGACTTGAGACACCTGTTTTTACCACGAACTAATAGGCTAATATTTAGGTATGTTTTTTTTAACCTGACTGCGGCTTTATAGGCCGGGCCCAATAAAGCGATAGGAGTGCGCGGTTGGAGTGTAGCCTCCGACATGACCATACGTGTGATATGGAACACTGGAATGCTCTAAGAGTTTGCGCTCCAGTGGGATTGGTTGAGCAGTTTCAACCGAATCTGAGGTGTGAGTGGAATCGAGCTACTGGGAGTTTTGTGGCTGGTTCACTAAACCTAGCCTAGCTGAGAAGAGTCCAGCAAGAAACTCAGCTAGGCCCGACCTGGGTCGGACTGACTCTACCCGGTATGCGGCGGTACCGGGAAGAATAGGGACTATATGTGTCAGTGTTGTCGCGATCGCGCGGTGGACGTCCCCGCCGGCGAGAATGCCTAAGTGTACTCGTCGTGTCTGAATTGGACGTCGTAAGTGCAGCGTTCCATCTTTCGATGGACGCTGTGATTACGTCGTCCAGGTCCGTGAGTGTGAGTTATGTGTCTGTCTGTAGAAATAATCTCGACATTCAGCTTGTGTGTTGAAAGAGGTCATACCTACAGACAAACACATACTAGTTCGTGGTAAAAACGGGTGTCTCAAGTAACCCTTGCTGTCCCATTACCCCATTTGACTATGCACGGTTGTTAAGAATGTCGATGTCAAACTTGCTTTATTTGGCTCGGCCTTTAAAGCCACAGTTACGTTAAAAAAAACGATGTCAAACAATAATATTAGCTTATATTTGCGACAACATTTTTGAAACAGATTGGGTGGGTATGATATTGACTCGTTTTTTTGCCATCAAGTGTAGCTGAGTAGCGTATGTTATTATTTGGGTATTGTGGAACATGAGTTCCGTTACTTAAATTGAGGCGTCATGACGGTGTATTTCTCCTTACCGATACTTAATTGAATAAGCAGAAAAGTGGAAAAGACGAGAAATTTAATTAGGCATTCTGGGATTAAATGCCTATTTGCATTACATGGCAGGGTTTCGCTCCGTCTGTGTCCGAATTCGAATGTAATCAAAATCGTATGCAAGTTCTCATGTAAATCGTCCCTTAGGCGTTTTGACATTCTCAAACCAAGAAAATAAGATAGACCAAATCGCAATAATACCAAAATTAACCCCTTAAAGTTCTGCGAGTTTGGGATCTTGGGAATAACGGAGTACCTATTCAGTAAAATGGAACCTAAGCAACGCATTACATCTAGAACCTAAGCCCAACCAAACCCTAACCGTCCCGGTTTATCAGCAAGTAATTATAGTATAGCAACTAGCACAGTCTAAAAACGCAATCCTGGGGCCCTATACCACAAAACTTTACATGCATACAATTTGACAACTTTTTCTATAGAAAATTGTACAATTTTTACGAATTGTAGACTTGTAAAGTTTTGTGGTAACTGGTAGGTATAGGGACCTGCTCTTGGTTAAATTAGTTTACGTGATTTAATGCAAATGAATAAAGTAAATACGTGCACGTCGGTAGGTACTTATTTGAAATATTTTCCTTCCCGCCATTTATAAACCAATTAGAATTATCTTTCATTACTATCAACTAGAAACAATTTACATTGTAACAAGCACTATTTTGCATCGTAAAGCCCTCGGTGCGTATTTCGAACGTCAATTACTCAGATGGATCGCATCTGTCGCAGTGTTGTTCGTAAAATAATCGATCGCCGGCGTCGATTCTAATTGGCAACTCGTCAAAGGATTACGATTATTGAAATGAAACGCATTTTTCTCGTGCTTATCTTGTATAATGTACTTTACCTTATATTTCCTTTAGTTTATTTATATTATTATGGAAGGGAAGTAACTAGTCAAAGACCTATATATAAGTAAGGTACTCACTATTTTGAGTATAAGTAATCAACATAAATGTCTTGATACCATTTCTACCAATTATGATATCAAATCAACTACATAGGTGCCCAATGGGCTACATAACTGCCCATACAGTGACGGTAAATAAAATTAATAGTAGTTGGTCATGACGTGCAATTTATAAATTCAGTGCCAAAACAAATGCCATTATACGAATTAGAAAACAATTTCTATCTGTCGTTGTCTGCACGATCGATAGTAGTGAAAATAATCGAATGAGACTCAATTTTAGCAACTCTGAATACGAAAACTTCTATATAATTTCGTCATTATGACGTTGATAGTTTTACTATTTTATTATCGATTACTACAATATTGCACGGAATGAAAGTAAAAACGATGACTTGACGACAAACAGGTATGTACCTCGAGTTTGTACTCATTCTTCTTCTGTCCCATTTTATTTTATATTTAAATCTTATCTTGTTTGAACTGTTAAACTGCACAGTTTAGATATTTACATTGAATATTATCATTCGAGATATCAGGTACACCTCTCAACTGGTTTGCGTGTTTTTAAACCCACGTTGGTAAAGGTAAGGTAACACATTTTCATTGATAACAATAAAACAAAGAATGATTTGCACTAAACTGTGATTGAAGATCAAGACGCCAATACCCAGTTGTGGGTGGACGTGGGCCATTTAATAGTTAGAAAGATGTCATTTGTCATTCTTGAGAAATAATTAATTTTCAGCATTTTATCATTTTGGCAGGAAACATTTACGGCCGCTTGCAGCTTTATTCGTGTTAGGTATAACTCGTATATTTCATTCAACATGACTATAAAAACCGTTCTTCTTGTAACCCTCTGATTAAACCAGTGAACCGTCCATGTTGATTTCAGTTTTTATGGCCAAGATTATTACTTTCTATTATTAGTCTCGTACCAAACAAGTTGTGTCAACTAACTAGCATGTGGAAGTTTATTTTGAGCAAGGACTAATATTTAACTGAGACCCACCTTTTAGGCTTCCAACGTCTAATGAAAACTCCGAACATGTTGTCAAATACAATTCACATCACTACCACACACCACAACACTGCACAACACTATTTTTAATCTTTTACACAAAATATTTCCAAACGGACGCAAAGCGATCGCCAATTTGCAACTGTTTACAAACAATTTCAAAAATAGAACGTCGTAGGTTGCGCAATCGTAATCGAATCGATTGTCATTTGTTTTTTATAATCGTCAAACGGTTAGAATCGACGCGCGAGCGACGCGTACGAGCGTCGCGGCCGTTGCACGGAAACTGAAGTGAACTCGGCCGAGCTCCCTTGCACCATGCAAGTATGCAGCTGGTGTGTATCCCGGTTGCTTAGTATTAATAAATTTTAGATGTCAACCACTCTGCGTGGTGGCCGGACTAGTCGCTGGCTGAATGGGCTTGTGTCACCGCCTTGCTTTAGATGGCTATTTTGCAAGATAAAGCGATTGTACCGGCGGCAGATTGAAATAGGAACAATAAAGTAAACTAGTTTAACACATAGATGGACGCTGCTCGAGGGCACTTTTTTTTTAATTGTTACTTACATATTTTCAATTTTGTGCTCAAGGACCGATTTGACTATATTTAAAAAGGGATTGAACTGAATTCAGAATATACTCTAATCTTGTTTGGTCGAATTAACACTGAGTAAAATCTTTTCTTTCGTTTAGAACGTAATTCCTCTATAAGCACTTTTTTCAAGCACTCATAGATAATGAAGTGTATTTACTCACACTACGTAATAACCATCCTCATAAAGAAACAAACTTTGTGAGGAAGTGAAAATAACAGGTGTATTCTATAACTTAAGCCTATTAGCATTAGCATCGTAAATGTCATCAATCATAATCATAACAGATGACTTTACTTTTTTTCTTAACGAGCGTTAAAAACTGAATGAACTTCCTTTTTATTATGATGTCGGCTATGCGTGAGAAGAACTGTTAAAAAAAGTTTTATAGCTAATGTCATTTAATGTGAGTTTAATATTGTTAGTTTGAAAACAATAGTCCTCCTACCTAAATGCAATTTGTTCGAAATTGTACATAAAATAAAGATCGACACGTTAACCTAATCGATTCATCGTAATAAATCGTAGCAAACGATACGCGTAGTACAACACTAATGAAATTAATTCAATATTTGATGTTCATTTGTTTGTATTTGAATTCGAGTTGTTTGAAAATACTATTGAAAACGATACGATTTTATCATACCTACCTACTTGTTAAGAGCCCTTATGAGTTATAAAACGCTCATCTATTTAGGCCATTTTCTGTTTGAATTTACACGTATCTTGACATTTTCTCAGTGTTACTATTTAGAATAGGGTTATTGCGACCTAATGTCATAAAGTTTAATTGTATTTTTTGGATTAATCATTAAGAAACATCGTTTCTAACATCAATCCAAAATGACCATTTTCAAACTAAAAACTGCTTTTTTTCGCTTAAATTCTACTACGCACAATAAAATCAAATAATGGCTATGTCACTATCTAAAACTTTTATAAAGTCATCGTGTCCTTTAATCACTTTATTGGTATTATCAATACTTTCATCATAATTTAAAATCAAAACATTTTAAAACTTATAAGGCCTCTTAATGTTTTTCACTCTGACACTAATTGCACATTGGAAATATGAAGACTATTGATAAGATATCATTAATTACTTTTAATTTATCTTTATTCGACATAAGTAAGAAACAACATTGACATAACATGACACCATAACAATAGTGACACCCACATTTTCAAGTATGAAATTAAAAAGAATAATACTTACAAAACGTATCCAGCCTGTCATGATAGGCACCTACGTAAGGTTTAACCTCTTTTATTCCAACACTTCTAAATCAATTCTCGAGTTTGAGTTTGAGAGAAATATAGCTACACAAACGTAGAGCACGTTCGTATGACGTACCCGACGCTTTAACAAAATCGATTAATCGTAATAAGTCGTCGCAAACGAATATGCGAAGTACAACCCTAGTGAAATTAATGCAATATTAATTTGATATTTAATATTAATAGAAAGAAACATTTATTGACAGACACAGAAAACATACATAAAACAAAAACGGATATTGGCTCAGCTCCGCGCCAGGTCGGGCCTAGCTGAGTTTCTTGCTGGACTCTTCTCAGCTAAGCTAGGTTTAGTGAACCAGCGACAAAAGCCGCTAAACCAATCTCACTGGAGCGAAAACTCTTAGAGTATTCCAGTGTTCCAAACCACACGCGTGGTCATGTCGGAGGTTTTCCCCTGGATTTTCCCCAGGCTACTCTCCAACCGCGCACTCCTATCGCTTTATGAGGCTCGGCCTATAAAGCCACAGTCAGGTTCGAAAAAAAACTGGCTCAGCAAATAAGTAATTGTAGAGTTTGCTGTTTGTGAATTCGAGTTATCTGAAAATACAAGTCACTGATAACGTTACGATTTTAGTGTACCTACCTACTAATATTTAGTATTTTGTACCTAACTATATAAACGCTCCAGTGTCAATTTGAGGTCCTACGTTCGTCCAGGTATCTCCCTCTCTATCGCACTTACAAGTTTCAGCGACAGTTAGAGGGAGATACACGAAAGAATTTTGGTGGAGACTCATATTGTACTCTAATGTTTTCTATGAACCATTACTAGACTATAAAGGACCGATTTGACTATATTTAAAAAGGGATTGAACTGAGTTCAGAATATACTCTAATCTTGTTTGGTCGAATTAACACTGAGTAAAATCTTTTCTTTCGTTTAGAACGTAATTCCTCTATAAGCACTTTTTTCAAGCACTCATAGAAAGAAGACGACTGTTTGAACCGTCTTTTACAAAACCTGAAATATTCAAGTAGCATTTAATAAAATAGGCACGCGCCAGTTGCCTTCAAGAATTGCGCCATTACCGCGAAATGATAGAAACATAACTTTATGCGCTCGTAAATAAACGCTGGCCTTTCTGGGACGCCATAACTCAGGCCTGGAATTCACCATTGACATTACCTGACATTTCGTTCAACACGAACCACTGTAAGTGGCCTCCGATTGCGCAGTTACGAACCTCATTAACTAGTGTATTGATTTAATTTTACACGATTTTCACACATTATTATTGGACTAGCGACCCGCCCCGGATTCGCACGGGTGCACTGTTTAATGGATGTTATTATACATATAAACCTTCCTCTTCAATCACTCTATCTATTAAAAAAACCGCATCAAAATCCGTTGCGTAGTTTTAAAGATTTAAGCATACATTATTTAAGCGACTTTGTTTTATAATATGTAGTGATAATGGAACTTATCGCGGACAACCCTAGTCCATCTCCAAATGCTCTCAAGAAACCCAAGATCCGGTTTAGTACTTAATACCAATAATAGGTTAATAATAGGTTAGCTGGAAGAGATCCCTCATAGGGATAAGTTCGCCTTTGTACTCTAATCTTATGTGACATGTATATTGTTTTAACCTGTTATTGTGTACAATAAAGTGCTTACATACATACATACCAGGATTTGGAGTAGACACTTGTTTCACAAAAGCTATTGACATCTTATCTATGCGAAAGGAAGGCCAGACGTCATTGGAATTGGTTTTCTCGCGATGTTTTCTGTACCTATACATGCTCTTTATAGGCAATAGTAAAATTTCACCCACACCAAATAATACCCTCGCTACCCACCGACTTACTGACATTACCCTCCCTGACCAAAATCCTAGATCCACGCCTGGCCCTGTACTCCGAATTTCGTATGGTGCCGTCCCTTTCACTCTCGTGCTATTCACTATATGAGTGAGAGGGACGGCACGATACGAAGTTTGGAGTTCGAAGTAGTCTCTCTACCTTGCGGTTTATCCAGAAATCATGCGCATCCGAAGGGTGACGGCTTACGATAACCTCACGACTGATCAAGTTGTGAGAGGGTGGGTACAAGGGGAGGGGGGGATCTAAAAGAGGCCTAAAAAACCTCGCGTGATAAGCCCTAAGTTATGGACTATGGTTGGCTTATGATTGAATCAAGGCAAGTTGTGATCGCAGAACAGGCCATTCACAATCACCCCAAGTTAGCGTTTAGTATTCGGAGTTCATACACTGGTTTGACTCTACCGGTTTGTATGCTTTGTGAATAGCTCAGCAAAATGCGAGCCCGGCCAAGTGAGCCCAGTACTGAGTCCCTGCGCCCGACTGACCCACTTACTAAGGGATAAGAGATTAGCTTCATTTACCTGGAGGAGCTAAGCAAAAATCCACAATTACGCTCGGTTTTATAAATAATAATAATAATAATAATTAATTACAGTGATGAGATATTTTATATGGCAGTCGTCCCGTTGTCTCATCAATATCCCAGCAACCAGTCCCTCAAGTTCCTTCCCATAAAACCGGTGTAGTTTCCCTTCTTTTCGCAATAGCCCTTGCACGTAGCGGGTGCTGTCTCTGGCTGTATCTCTTCAATAGTGCAGGCAGAGATAGTATCTGCTAGGTGTACACATCCCAATACATTATCGTATCTCAAAGGGGCCTCTTCGTGTTGGATCTGTATCCCCATGAACGCCTTCCAAAAGGACCGGACATTGTGCAGTGATATCCCAAAGGAGAGATAATAATTTTGTGGACAATCTTACACAAATCAACCTGGTCCCAAACTAAGCAAAGCTTGTACTATGGGTACTAGGCGACGATATACATACTTATATAGATAAATAAATACTTAAATACATAGAAAACATCCAAGACCCCGGAACATATATTCGTGTTCATCACACAAATAAATGCCCTGACCGGGATTCGAACCCGGGACCTCCAGCTTCGAAGGCAGGGTCACTACCAACTAGGCTAAAGCGGTCGTCAATAAAGATCCGTTAGACCTTATGTCGGTTTGTTATGTCAAAAAATGTACTGAGTTACTGAAATTTGATCTGACATTTGGTTTAACGGATCTTTATAAAACCCGGCCTTAGACGATGTAACTGACAGAGTAGAATAAAAATAGTGAAGGTATATATCGATAAAATCATAATATACTTTATTTCCTGTATCACTTTTTATACAAGCTTTATAAACTCATTTGAACTTTGGGTCTTAGATGTTAAAATAAATGATCTACTAAATATATCTTAGTAGAACGGGATCCGCTTAATCCACCAATAGTATCTATGGATATTATTTCAAATGGATATTTAACAGAGCCCATGCGTGCAAATTTCACAGTCGTCACATACCTTTCTGAGAATTTTAGACATTTTTTCGATAAATACAATGGTTTAACTTTATTTTCCAGCTGTTGTATGCCTATGGCAGTAGTAATAATGTATATCTTCACGTTAAAAAAAAATAGTGACGATAAAAATATATCGATAAGCATAACGTTGTACTAACTCTTACAATGTTGTTATCTATGAGATATGCATAGAGGCTCGTTAAGCGGGACAAGTGTTTTTTTTTATATGAAGTTTAATCCTTTAAATAGGAATAATTCATAAGATTTACAAAATATACTTGATAAATTCAGAGCATATTACGTTGAGAGAAAGTATTTCTAATTTCGATTTTCGATGTTCTCGGCAAGCACCTAGGAGTAGCCGATAAATTGCACCGAAAGATCGGTAAGTCTAGTAAGGCCTTAAATAATATCGATACCATACATACATCACTGGCCATACTGTGCCAACATTTCTGCAGTTTGACTTGTCAAACAACTTCGCCTAATGGTGGATTTTACTGTAGAGATGGATCAATCATGAGTTATGCGAAAAGTTAGATGATTGGTTTAATCAATCAATCAATCAATCAATCAAAATTAAAATATGTATAGGTATAGGTAACAAAATGTTTTTGAACAACAATGAATAGGCGGACAACTGATTCATCAAAATCGGTTCAGTATTAGGGCGCTGCGGTGGAACACACGGAAAAAATGCAAACATACATACATACATACATACACCGCTAAAATCATAACATTTAGCATTGCTGTCGATGAATAAAACTTTCATTTAGCATTGCTGTCGATGAATAAAAAAATAATCACAATTATATAATAATTATTATATAATTGTGATTAAGAAAAATAAAAGAACTTGCATCGGCCGGGAATCGAACCCGGGCCGCCCGCGTGGCAGGCGAGCATTCTACCACTGAACCACCGATGCTCACGTAGTTCATGTTGAAAGTACCACTTGAATAACTCATTTTATGCATCTTCAGTGAATATACTTGCTACATGCAATTTACGTTCTAATTCTATTAAAAGCCCAATAATACATGACTTTATACTTATGTTTGCAAGACACAAGTTTGAATAACAAATCCGTGACATTTTAGTGACGAAACGAAGAATCACTTCACGCGTGAACACTTGATAACCCAGTCGAAGAAGCAACACCTCGAAATGTTGGTAACTTTAATGAAATTTGGTACGAATGTTCATTGATAGCCTTGCTTTCGTCTCCCAAAAGTCCCCAGTTCAGGACCTTCTAGAGCCGCCGCTATCTTGGAAAATGTTCTTTATCCAGAAGATATACGCATTTTCTGCGAAATCTACGTACCCTTTTAAAATATGCTCAAGGGCAACATTGTAGCTTAATAGATTCTGCACTAACCCGTGGTACATAACTGTGACGAGAAATCTTGTCTTCGCGGAGTAAAATGCATCTATATGTGAGATTTTCCGTTAATGTTTTTCCCGAGGGACTCCGAGTTTCGAAATCCGGAATTCGTATAGTGCCGTCATTTTCAGTCATATAGTGTATCACACGAGAGTGAAAGGGGCGACACAGACGGAGTACAGGCCCAGGGGAGAATATCTGAATTTAAGCTTGCAAGAATTTCAAATTTGCTTAGATTTATACAGTAGGATATGAGCTATGTTAATATTAACATTTTATCCAACTACGGCTAAACCAAAAAGAAGGGTAATGGTTTAAATAGTTCGTTAAGTACTGATATTTTGTTGCCATCTCCCAGTCAAGATGCGTGATGGATTTCAACAATTGAAGTGGTGCTAGATTTCCCTTAATTCTACCTACGTGTTTGTGCATATTGAGTTTAAGAAAATTCAATATGGCGGGCGTGAGAGGGCGTCAAGCCTGAAATCATAACTTTGCTTCTAGTACTTATATTATCAGGTGGATTTGACTAAAAGTGACAACATTGGATAGCCCAGGACCGCACCGCCGTGAAGATAGTAGGAATATTTTCTTTATCTAAAAAGCCTTTGAACTCTCGTCAATTCTCTCAAACTCCCTGATACTGATCGGATAGAAGTATGCCCACTTTATTTCCCTGTATCATTTTTGTACAAGCTTTATAAAATCACTAGCAGCGCCCTGCGGTGTTACCCGCAGATAAAAGGTGGCCTATGTCCTATTCTGATGTCTAAGCTACAATATTGGAAAGTTTCATAGAGATCCGTTCAGTATTTTTTGAGATTAAGCGGAACGTACATCCATCCGCACAAACTTTCACGTTTATAATATTACTAGAGTTCCGCCAGATCTACCAATAGAATTTCAAAAGGATATGTAGCAGGGCCCAAGTGCGATTCAATCCGTATTTGTATTTGCCTCTAGATTTGTTTCATATACAAATTTCACAGTCGTCACAAACTTTTCTGATAATTTTAGAATTTTGTTTCGATATTAAATGGTTTAACTATGTTTTTCAGCTGTCATATGCCTATATGGCAGTAGTAATAATGTATGTCTTCTATAAGTTTTTTAGAAAACTCCTCGGGTTAAACAATTTTTGCCTTTTTTCCTATACACTTATAGTATACATTATTTTTTAGTATTAGTTTATTTTTATTATGTTTTATATCTTCATTTACTTCTTGATCATTGTCTTTTAGTTGGATAAAATTTGCAATTTTTGAAGTTTCGCCTTAGTTTTCTCTTGGTTCTAATATCGGATTACTGTTCAAACAATCAGCTTCTAAATTATATTATCCTGGAGAATATATTACTTCAAACGTGTACTGAAACAAGTAATAAGTCAGATCTCCTAATTCTTCATCACTTCTAGCCTCAATGTTAATTTTCTCCAATGGCTTATGATCAGTGAAAACCGTAAAAGTTTTCCCTATAAGCCAGTGTTGCCAGAATTCACTGCTTCCTTTATCGCTAGATATTCCAGATATAAAGCTTTTTTCTTTTTTTGCGTATCTTTCAATTTCCTCGAAAAATATGCACAAGGTTTTTCCTCTCATTGTGGTTGTCTCAAACCTACGCCGATACCTTGTATTGATGCAACTGTATAAATATGTATTGGTAGGTCTGGATCGTAGATCGCTAATATACTGAAACGAAATCGCAAATATACTGAAATAACTGAAACAAAGACAAACACACGGGTAGGTAGAGCAAATGAAATTTCACTCTTAAATAATATTGCTGTAAGAAATGATAAAACGAAACTTAAGCATTTAAAACGAGAACTCTCAAGTTATCGTTCAATTCATAATAAAACTCAACCAATTTTCTTCAGCAAACTGATAACGTAAATCGGTTTTCGGTTAGGTGAAAATCAATTTTCCACTTAAGTCCCTCACCTTCGTCAAACCAACACTAAACAGTCGTATGTCCATACAAACTGAGTGCCTTTTACGTCCTTTTGTCTAGTAATAACAAGCCCTTACAAAACCTTTATGCAAATATTGGTAGATTCAGGATTGGAATAACTTGTACACTTTAAGCGACATATGCGGCTTGACCCAGTTTCAGTAAGGTGTTTTGACTGTGTTATGGAATTCTGATACATAAAAAGGATACGATAAATTTATAACAGTTCGAGATTAGTGACGCTACTATTTTTTGATTTAATAGTGCGTAGTAGAATTTATGAGGAAAACTGCCGTTTTAAGTTAGAACATGGTCGTTTTGGAGTGATGTTTGACAAGATATTTCTTAACCAGTCGTCTACCGGTCCCTGGGATCCCCGGCTCATTACATAATAATGCTATTGTTTATTTTTTTCGCCGGGAGATGACGGCTCCCCGACGGATGAAAAATCCATAAAATACATTTAAAATGTATGCCATTTGGTCGCAAAAGTCCTGATCTAGATAGTGACACTGATAAAATGTCAAGATAAGTGTAAATTCAAACAGATATGGCCTAAATATATGAGCGTTTTTTAACTCATAAGGCGTCTTAAGTGCTCGAAAATTCACACACGTGTAGGTACTTGGTACTTGGTTGTACCGTTTATGGACGGTACAAGGATACAAACAATGTCACTATAATGATTAGCGCGAAACCATTTATCCCTAGCGGTAAGGTATGGCGACTTTCAACCTGAGGCCGTGTGTCTAAAAAAGACGTGTTTGTACAATACTCGAAAGCCAAATTCTGTCAAACGCACGCAAGCAATATACGACTAAGAGCTATTACTATATTTATATTATTTATTTATATATGTATGTAGGTTTACATATCTATGTATATATGTAAGTTTATGGTGCTTCTTATAGTCATAGTTAGTATTATAGGTTGTTTATACTCTATTTTTCTGTTTCACCTACTCAAGTAATTTTAAATTTCTAGCTTAGTTTCTACTACCCAAAGGTTGTCTGGAAGAGATCGCTTGTTAGCGATAAGACCGCCTGGTGTTTACCACTGTTACATGTATTTTAATTTCTGTTGTTCTTTGAATGTACTTCGTTTGGTGAGCAATAAATAATATTTGTATTGTATTGTATTGTATAAGGTAGATTCTTTCTTGCGTTCATTTGACAGAATGAGGTCCGGAACGTCCGAAACTGTAAGGCAAATGCCTTACAGTTTCGGACGCAGGTACTATACTTATGTACCGAAAAGCCACTGTTAAATATCAAATGATATTTTGTGATTTGTTATTAGAAGCCAATTGCACTTACCATGAGTTTGCATGACCGTACTCGCTTCGACTGCGTAAACAATTTAGTATGCCCATTCTTAGTGCTATTGCGTAACCGCCAGAGGCGCTGTACTTTTGCCCATACAAGTCTTTACGCAGTCGCTAGCGAATACGGTCATGTAAACTCATGATAAAGGCAAAGGTCTATACCCCGTTTTTTTAAGAATAGGATTTTAGCGGTAATTTTCGCCTACATTTCCTCGTTTCCCTGAAACATCAGAGGATAATATTGTACTATTTTCACTTATTTTAGAGCTTATCGCGTCTCAAAGATATCACGCCACATATTCCCCCGTCTCAAGATTGTTTTCTTTAAAATCGCATGATGACAATCGCAGAATCATCGTATTCAAATTTGTAAAAAAAACGAAACGAAATGGCAGTAGCTTTCGTAAAACTAGTTCCTACGCCAAATCTTTGGATCAGGTGTCAAAGCGGACTCCGGGTGCCTTAGGACACAACTGGGAAAGCCTCAAGGATTTTTTTGAGCTATCGATTTCTTCGAAATGACACTGCCCATTCAGAGATCTGACGAAAATTGTGAAGTTTGAGTTTCCAGTGGGAAGAAGTAATGTAGTATTACACCACACAAAAATTACTGTAGACTGAAATAAAAACAAAATAACCAAACAAAATATTGAAAAATTTATGTTTTGACGAAAAAAACAAGCGTTCATTCATCCGGCGCAGCGGTCTTGCATAATACCTACTCTATTAATCGGAGGTCTCGCATAATACTCGTTTCCTGTCATTGGTCTACTCAATCAGGCAACTTTTGGAAAACAGTTTTAGATTTTCTAATTTATGATAACCCTTTAACTTGTCTAATATGCAATATTAACGATTTAAATATAATAGAAGTATAATTTGAATGTCAAATTCTATATTAAATAAATTAGTAAACTCATTGAACCTAAAACTCTTCGGTTGGATGTTTGGCTTGGTCCAACAGTAAATTAAAAAAATTGGAAAAGTAAAAAGCACTAGTGCGAGAAATCCAACTTTGCCCACGATATACAGCTACATAAAGTACCTATTTTTGAGCAACTGTATTAAAAACAACTTTTTTGCACGCACGCACTTGCTGTTCCTAACGCGATCTGGGTGAGACCTCGGGGGTGCTAGAATCGAGTTTAAGCCGAAGCGGCTAGAAGAACAGGCTTGAATATATGGTATAGCTCAAAATCATTTTGCCATATAATACAAAATTCAAAACAACCTTCCCGGAACCGTTTCAACCTGCCATCGAGTCTAGCAACACTGATATTTTCGTAATGGCAACCCTGCGCGCCCGCGAGCGACTCGCGCGCAGCGAATGGGCAATTTTCAACGTCTGCGCAGGATCGTCTATTCATATCGCCACACAAAGCGTTTCCTATTCGACAGCGAGTTCATTCCAGTATTAATCGACCCATTAGTAATATACCTAAATTGAAGAATAAATAACGTTGACTCGTTATTTACTTGGAATTGGTTTCAAGGCATTAGTTTCAGGCGAAATCCTTTATACAAATTTCATAATGCTTTAAATCCTAATAATATTATAAACGTGAAAGTTTGTGCGGATGGATGTACGTTCCGCTTAATCTTAAAAACTACTGAATTCTATGAAACTTTCCAGTATTGTAGCTTAGACATCAGAATAGGACATAGGCTACCTTTTATCTGCGGGTAACACCGCAGGGCGCTGCTAGTGTATAATAATTTCGCGTCAGTTCGGTAAAGCCAAGGATAATAAAACTAATGTCTTGCAATGCAATTAGTTCCACCATGTAAGCGTTTTTTTTTTGAACCTGACTGTGGCTTTATAGGCCGGGCCCAATAAAGCGATAGGAGTGCGCGGTTGGAGAGTAGCCTGGGAAATATCCAGGGGAAAACCTCCGGCACGACCACGCGTGTGGTTTGGAACACTGAACAGTGCAAACTCTTAGAGTAGTTTGCGCTCCAGTGAGATTGGTTGAGCGGTTTCAACCGAATCTGAGGTGTGAGTGGAATCGAGCTACTGGGAGTTTTGTCGCTGGTTCACTAAACCTAGCCTAGCTGAGAAGAGTCCAGCAAGAAACTCAGCTAGGCCCGACCTGGGTCGGACTGACTCTAACCGGTGTGCGGCGGTACCGGGACGAATAGGGACAAAACCATGTAAGCGTGTGAAACTGGTGTACCTACTGAAAGCGACCCTTTGTTTTTTGTGGGGGTACTTGACGGGGATGGATCTCTGCTAGACTAGTGATTTCATAACACTAGATTTTCAGGTATGAAAGTAGTTTCTCAATGTAAGTTCGCTTGTACAATAGGTATGATGTTACAATTTATAACATAGTGTGGCTATATGAATAGAAAACCATCAAATTATCACAATAAATAGAAAATTTGACAAATTAATCAAAATCATAAAAAGATATGGGACTATAATGATTCGCAAAAATGTTGTGTTTTGTTTATTGGCCAAATATAAATTGAAAGATATCAGTAGAATTCACGTGTCAATAAAAAAGAAAATGTATGGCAACTATGTACATAAACGCAATATTTTACGGTAAGAACGGCAAATCTCCCTTTTCTCAATACAATGGTAGTATGACGTCACGTAGGCGTGACGTCACAGTTGTCAATCAGTATTGAGCGAGTCGTTAACTATGCTGTACTTCGCTTCTAATTTTCGTCTTTTGTGTTGCTCTAATTGTAGTTCAGGGGCGCTACCGCGAACAGCAAACGAAGTTTTCCCTCTCTGTCGCACTTGCAAGTTTGCACATAAGTGAGACAGAGAGGGAAAACTTCGTTTGTGGTTCGCGGTAGCCCCTCAGAGCTCCCGAGGATGCACTGTGTTGAGAGCGAGGGACCTAAATTTTTCCCTTCTGTTGTCAACACAGTGCATCCTCAAATTTTATAAAGGGTCATCAACGCGTACGTGACTTCTTTGGAGCTGCGGGCGTCTATAGGCTGCGGTGGCCGCTTATGATCAGGTGGGCCGTAAGCTTGTTTGCCACCGGCGTTGTATAAAAAAAAGTTGGTTCCACACAAATATTTGATCGTCTCTAGAAACTAGTTGGAATGGCATAAAAAAAAAACTGGTTGATCGTTGTGAAGTAGGTGAGCTTTGTGAATACATCCATCGCAGTTGACCTGAGTTTTTGAAAGATTATGGGAAAATATTGTGTAGAATGTATGGGAAATATTACACACGATCGGTTGCATCGGTTGGTGACCTTAGGTTCAGATGGTATTTCTAAAACATCTGTGTCGTTCACAGGCGAAAGGTCACCTCTTTGTGCTATTTGCAGGATCAAAGAGATATTTTTTTATTTATTAGCTTATTTCCATAACAACGTCGTTCATTATTAGGTAACTGCCCTAACACACACACACATATTTCAAATCTCTATTACGTGCATCCTTTATTAGGTATCTGTACCAAAATGGTAAAAAAGAACCTTTATGCTTTCACTTTGTCTGTCTGCTAATTATATCTCAAGAACTACACTTATGCTATAGATTTAAAATTTGGAACAGTTATAATGAAGGCTAACCTAGATACATAGAAAATGACTTTTTTTTAAATATTTTTAGGCTTTGTACATTCCTAAAATAAATACTTTCAACGAAAATTGTTTCGAAACAGGTAGATATTGACACACTGCCTTGGTGATTTTCCTACGTCGATAACACATTTTTAAATTAGCATCATAGAATTAAATGTGGACTAATAGTAGTAGGCACGGAACCCTTCATGGTGCGTGGTCCGATAAGCACTTTTTTTTATTACGACTGGGTTTGCTGTCGGCCAGAATCTAGCCCAAGAGTAATGTAGAGGTTGTTACGGTATGAGGCTGGCCGTGTAGGTCCAGAATCATAACGTATACAAATTGAATTTATACTATGATTCGAGAATGCGTCAAACTGGCATTCTTCTGGAAACAATTGGTTTTCCAGGGACTTGTCTTCACGACACCATCGGAATCACATGTTCTGTAAATCATTTAAGAGCATATTGTAAGCATATTTCAGTACAGTAAAAAATATACTAGTTTCATATGTGCTTCCAGCGTTATATTTTAGCTACGACTTCCTCCCAGTACCTCTAAACCCGTACCTCTCGTGCAGCATACCCCAGTTTTAATATATACACCACGTTAGATATCAAAGTAAACAGGAGGTGGCAGGGTTATTATGGCTGCAGTCTTCTGTAAGGTGGAGGAACTTGCCCAGTTGTGCAGTTAACCTGTATAAAAATAAGTGTATATACAAGTATTATTCAAAATATCATTAAGTTCTACCAAGATTGTCGCTACACAAACTTCCGTAATCCGGAATCCCGCATTTCGTAAGGTCCAATTAGTTGAGTTATGCGGCTCACGTCGATCCGCCGATAAGGGCCTTGGGCCTTCGCCCGAGACCACGTTCCATCAAACTTTAACGAGCTTGATAAGCTTAGACATCTAATTGCATGATTTGGCATAGGCCTAACCTAACCTTCAAGAAAAGAGCGTATTCCCTTCCACTCACACCTCAGATTCGGTTGAAACCACTCAACCAATCTCACTGGAGCGCAAACTCTTAGAGTATTCCAGTGTTCCAAACCACACGCATGGTCGTGCCGGAGGTTTTCCCCTGGATTTTCCCCAGGCTACTCTCCAACCGCGCACTCCTATCGCTTTATTGGGCCCGGCCTATAAAGCCACAGTCAGGTTCAAAAAAAAAAGTATTCCCTTCTGAAAGGCCGGCAACGCACTTTCGACTCCTCTGGTGTTGCAGGTGTTTATGGGCGACGGTAATTGCTTACCATCAGGCGATCCGTGTGCTCGCTTGCCCCCTATAACATAAAAAAAAAATAGGCACCAGTTTGACGAAAGCGACTGCAGAGAAAATCTTCACCGATGTTTTCGTTCACCGAAATTTTGTTGGCACATAGACAAAGCAGTGGTACGACCCGGGATTGAAACTCACGACCCAGCCGCGGATAAGTACAGGCGGAAGGCAATAGGGGCAATCCTGGATCAGCGCCTGCGACGATCTATAAATTCAAGCCTCGTGCTTTATACGCAGCGTGCAGATACGCGTCATACTCGTGATCGGGTGCTGTTTGTGGAGTCCGGTCTGTTCATGCTTGCTGGGACATAGTGACTACGTTAATACTAGTGTCTTTTTATAGGGGATTGACGAGAGACATCATCCTGTTGTGGAATCGTTTTTATTTTCAGTGACTTAGAGACCATATACGTCTCTAACAATATTAAATTAATTTTAATTTTGACGCTCAGAGACCATGTACATCTCTGGGATATTATATTAATTTCATTATACTCCTTGTTTAATCTTGAGACCTTATACATCTCTAACTTTACTGATGTAATATTTGTAATAGATAACTTTGCAAGTTTATCTTCACTGTATGACATTAATTTTGTTATAATTGTAAACTCGAAATTATTATTCCTTCTTGAACTGTAAATTAATATTTTGACATGAAAAATGTATTACTTGTTATAGTCAGACTTTCTATTGTAAATATTTTGACATGTAAAAGTGCCCTTGTGGCCTATTTGCAGAATAAATGTTTCATTTTGATTTTGATTTTATAGGCGGTTATCACCCCGCAGCTGTGTGCAGAAACCGCACCGGTGGTGTGCGGAAAGGAAAACCGCATCGTTATAAAGACTGCCAGCCATGGTTTAAGAAAACAAGGTCTGACACTGACAATCCGGATCGTGATGCCAGTGACGTCACTGTCGACTACACACTCACTTTTTTTTTACCTGACTGTGGCTTTAACACTCACTTTACGTTATACCATAGATAGGCTGAAGCCGTAGGTCGTGTCACCCACACTACTAACCAATGTACCGGATTGCCATACCTGACGCAATACTAATACTATTGTATCATGCTCTCGGCTACTGCCATTAGCAGCTTTATAGATTCAGATTCGATTCGTTTTGACGACCGGTTTAGCCTAGTGAGTAGTGCACCTGCCTGTGAAGCTGACGGTCTTGGGTTCGAATCCCGGTCAGGGCAAATATTTGTGTGATGAGCATGAATATTTGTTTCTGAGTCTTGGATGTTTTCTATGTATTTAAGTATTTATATCTATTAAATATATCGTCGTCTAGTAACACAAGCCTTCTTGAGCTTACTGTGGGGCTAGTTCGATTTGTGTAAGATTATCCTCTAATATTTATTTATTTATTTTATTTAGATTCAGATTCATTTATTTCAAGATAAAAATTACAATATAAAGAGTGTATGTCAAAATTACAAGAATTTCTATCATGGTCGTCAATACTAAATAATATGTAGGTATAAATTAACAAGCAATGTTTCAAAATGTAAAATGATAATAATAATTAGGTATCAGAGTAATTCTGTATCTCTTAGAAAGAATCGTATAATTTACTAAATACCCTCTGCTTTTAGATCTAACCATGATAAGTAAGTACCTACCTCACAACATCATCATCCTAGCGTTATCCCGGTACAGTTGCATACTGAAGGATGCCCGGGGTCCGCTACCTAATCTCAAGGTTTGGCGTAGGCCCAGTTTACGGAAGCGACTGCCATCTTACCTTCCAACCCGAGGGGAAACCAGACCTTATTGGAATTAGGCTTGTTAAGTGATTGGGCAACTTGACTGTTAGAAGTTCTCAAGCCGCTCGAAGGCCTCTAACTTGGCTCAACAGCTGCTATCCAACATAGTTAATAACCACTCAAAGCGGTCACCCATCCAATAACTGACCTGGGCCGACGTTGCTTAACCTCGCATACCGCACGCGGTGCGCGGGCGCCGCTGGGCCACTAGCGCTCCTACTATACCTACCACACAACATAATCTAATAACTCTTAATGCCTCCGTCACCAGATCTACTCTGACTAAAATATTAAAATATGTCATCAAAAATGCGGCTTATATTTTCCTTTCACAACTGGGTCACTTGGAGGAGCCTTCGGGAAAGCGCTAGGGTTGTCTATAATTTAGTTTAAAAGAGTGGCTTAAATTGTAAGAATTGATTAACTATCAAATTAGTGACTTTTACCCAGAAGTGGGACACAATATTAGACTATATAAATAAGTGTCTAAGTTACCTCAGTTTCAGCACAAGTTTCAGTATATAATATGTACATCATACTTTTTGTCTTCTTTCATCTCATCATCATCATCTTTTGTTGTCGTAACGTATTTGAATACAAATTTTAGACACCCACTTTTCACGTTGAGAAAAATATAAAAAACGAAAATGGGCAAAATGTCCTATCGGTGTATCTCGTTTAATCGTGTAAAATAATGTGTCGTACAAGTATTGTCAATTATATGGTTATAAATTAAATAATCTTAATCAAATCGATTAATACGGACTTCGCACATTTAGGTTTAAATTAAGTTGGTTTTAATAGGAAAAATAACGAAATTTCAATAAAAAAAAATGATTTATCAATGCTTTACTATTTGTTGGAAAACATACGTACTTAATAACAAACATTATCACTGTGTAGGTCCAACCGTTTGGCTGTAAACCCATATGACAGACGATAGACGGACTTATGTGTGTGACAACAATAGGGCTCCGTTTCGACCCTTCGGACACGGACCCTAAAAGAGGCAAGACAATCTTAATAAGAAAACTGACTGACTGATACTTTAACATTGTTCTACACCTACTTAGCCAAGTTCTCTTTTCAAACTCGACACGGGTGACAGCCCTACTCACGTGAGTGAAGCCCTTTCCGCGCCCTAATTAGGGGGATAAGGATGTTGCAGACTTGGAGCGGATTTCGCTGAGTCTCCGCTTGCGAGGGCTCGCTGAATAAGGGATGTCATATGGAAATTTACTTTTCACCTCACTAGCTCGGAAAGCCCTTTTTTATTCTTTAAAAACAGATAGCAAAACTGCATTTTATCCACAAGAGTGCAAAGAATATTTGAAATCCGAACCCGCTATTTGTAACTTTTTTAAACGTAATAACATGTAAAGGCCAGTCCAGACAGTCCAGCAACAATAATTTTATATTGTTCTGTTGTGTTAAAAAACTAGTACCTACGCTAAATCTCGGGATTAGGTAGGGTACAACTATATTTAGCACGCAACTGTCAACGTTAGGACGAGGAGGAAAAAAAATTCCTCGCTCTAGTGAGGTGAAAAAAATTGTGTTATACACGGCTGCAAAGTTATTTTACGTCTCGTGTGTTGCAACACTCGCTACGCTCAGGATTCTATTTTTGAACCACTCGCTTCGCTCAGGATTCTATATTCGAACCATAGAATCCATTCGCTAGCTCGTGGTTCAATCCTAGAATCCATTCGCTAGCTCGTGTTTCAATTCCACACTCGCAGTTAAAATACAACTTTGCACCCTTGTATAACAAATAACTATTTCACCTCACTAGTTCGGAAAGCCCTTTTCTATTCTTTAAAAACAGATAGCAAAACTGCATTTTATCCACAAGAGTGCAAAGAATATTTGAAAACTGAACGTGCTTGTAACTTTTTTAAACAACATGTAAAGGCCAGTCTGGATAGTCCAGCAACAACAATTTTATATTGTGTTGTTCTGTTAAAAAACTAGTATTTTGAGATCGAAACAAACATTGACTTTGACTTCGAAAAAAAAATTTTAACATAATGGCGACTCCTTGGATTCTAGAACCACGGCGAGTATCCAAAAGTCCCAAGCCTATAAATAACTATTCATCACCATCATTTTCAGGCGACTTTTTCACAGTTTTGTCATAATATCGGTATAGAGCGATCTCTACTGCTCAAACTGCTGAGCATAGGCCTCTCTTCGAGTACATACGCTACTGGTCCTGATTTTACTTTACTATTGTTTGCGCCATTTGGTGAGGAAACACTGGGGCTGTGGGGACGGGGCGCGAAGACCTCTACAAAGAGATTGTGGAGCACCTTAATAAGACTTCGGGTGACCAGAGGGCTGGCGGCTATTTTGGCCAAAGGGGCAACGCTGCCAGCCTTCTGGGCACGATAGCCAATGAAGAGAACCTGGGGGAATTTACTTTTTATAGGCATTATTAGATTTCGTTTATAATTTACTTTTAGATTTTTTTTTTACTAACGTACATTTGTAATTATCATAAAAATATATAGTAAATTATTATCCATTGAAATATATTTTTCCATTTTTAATACACATTTATTTTACGTATTTTTAGTGTTCCTAAAACATTTTAGATTAGTTTAGTCACATATGCTATGTTTTTTTAACTCATAAAGTTTTTTTAAACTGCGGTCGCCAACCCGCTTGCCAAGCGTGGCGACTATGGCAAATCCCTCCCAAGGGAAAAATAAAAAACATGCCCTTGGGGGAGGCCTATGTTCAGCAGTGGACGTCTTCCGGCTGAAATGATGATGATGACTAGAGATGCTCCGAATATGGGTTTGACCGAATACGAACATTCGGCCGAATATTAGGTCCAGCTGTTACCGAATTATTCAGTTGAACATAATTACTTCATCTATTGTTGTAAAACAGACTAATTTGGTAAAATTTTAGTTCATTATCAAGACGTTTGACAATAAAAAATAAGTTAAATCACTGTTAATAATGGGTCAAGTATTAATTTCACGAAGCAATAACTATAATACACTCTTGTAACTTGTAACCAAACCCTCTCAATATTGTTCGGTAAATATTCGGCAGCTGAACCGAATAATTCAGCCGAATACCGAACATTAAAAAATATGCCGAATATCCCGAATACCGAATAATAACCGAATATTCGGCGTATCCCTACTCATTCTACGTAAGTAATTAAAAAGTAGTATTTAAAATATATTTTATATTGCTAACTATTTATTTTTGAAGGTACGGTAGTCTGTTAAAGCAGCAGCCGTGGGTTCGGAACGGCTCGTAGCAATGTTATTTTCAAACTTATGTATCTAAGGAATATAATTTTTTTTTTAATTTATTTATCAAAAAATAACATAAACAGTTACAACCTTTTGGTTGCTCGCCAAACTGCCATAACAGTTTGTTGGCGAAATCGCGCTCATTTAACTAATGTTAGGTAATAATATATGTTAGGCTCAGTGTATGTCTTTTCAGTGAAGGAAAACATAGTGAATAAATGCATACATCTGCGAAAAAATTCAAGAGGTATGCTTGAAGTCCCCAACCTGCACTTCCCGTCTCCAAATAAAGTTTGCTAACCCACATAGTACACAACGAATTCTCAAGTCAATAAATCGGCAACGTGCTTACTATTATTCTTTATTTGCCGGTGTCCGTAGGCTGCCGTCTGCTAACCATTAGGCAGGACGTGAGCTTGCCGTGGTTTTAAAAAAAATTGTAGGAAAAATTATCGCTGTGACAACCCTAATTCACCTGCATCTCGTAATGCGATGCGGAGCTTGAGGGCTCTCAGGCGCGAGTCGAGCCAACGGATTCATATGTACTCGTATGTATGATAACTTGGCAAGATTGCTGCAAGACACTACAGCTTAAGTACGGCTACTTTTTAGGGTGCCATACCCGAAGGGTAAAACGGAACCTTATTACTAAGACTTCGCTGTCCGTCATTTTTTTTTTGAACCTGACTGTGGCTTTATAGGCCGGGCCCAATAAAGCGATAGGAGTGTGCGGTTGGAGATTAGCCTGGAGAAAATCCAGGGGAAAACCTCCGGTACGACCACGCGTGTGGTTTAGAACACTGGAATACTCTAAGAGTTTGCGCTCCAGTGAGATTGGTTGAGCGGTTTCAACCAAATCTGATGAGATGTGAGTGGAATCGAGCTTCTGGGAGTTTTGCCGCTGGTTCACTAAACCTAGCCTAGCTGAGAAGAGTATAGCAAGAAACTCTGCTAGGCCCGACTTGGGTCGGACTGACTCTACCCGATATGCGGCGGTACCGAGACGAATAGGGACTATATGTGTCTGTGTTGTAGCGATCGCACTGTGGACATCCCCGCCGGCGGGAATGCCTAAGTGTACGCGTCGTGTCTGAGTTGGACGCCGTAAGCGCAGCGTTCCATCTTTCCATAGACGCTGTGATTACGTCGTCCGGGAGAGTGGCGCGGAATGAATCACTCCATGCATTCTGACGTGACTGGGGGGGGGTTAAGACTAGAGATGCGACGAATATGGGTTTGACAAATACGAACATTCGGCCGAATATTAGGTCCAGCTGTTCCCGAACCGAATATTCGGCCGAATTCCTTCATCTATTGTTGTAAAACAGACTAATTGAATGGTAATATTTTTGTTCATTATCAAGACGAAATATCAATTAATTTCACGAAGCAGTAACTATAATACACTTTTGTAACTTGTAACCAAACCCCTCAAAATTGTTCGGTAAATATTCGGCAGCTGAACCGAATAATTCGGCTGAATACCGAACATTCAAAAACATGCCGAATACCGAATAATAACCGAATATTCGGCGCATCCCTAGTTAAGACCAACATTTTAATTTACTTAACCATCTCTCGACAGTCTAGAACTTCGTGTAAGCATATTTGCATATTTTTTCAAAGAAAATTGCAGTCGTGCTAACCAGCCAACAGTTCGTGACGAGACATCAAACAAGGACACGTTGTGTTGTGAAAGTAGCCAATATTGAACCTTGTACGCTGGAAATAATGTTCACGAATTTGAACAAGTGACTAGTTACAGGGAACAAGTCGATGGCGTAGGAAAATATTAGTTTATGAAGGCATCGCTAAATAAACTACTTGGAGGTGAAGAAGGCTAGTTTGTTTAAAAATGATTTAAGTAGTACCCTAGGTACTAATCCAGTACAGTGGTCTAGTCCTAGATACTGATCCATTTTTTTTTTGAACCTGACTGTGGCTTTATAGGCCGGGCCCAATAAAGCGATAGGAGTGCGCGGTTGGAGAGTAGCCTGGGGAAAATCCAGGGGAAAACCTCCGGCACGACCACGCGTGTGGTTTGGAACACTGGAATACTCTAAGAGTTTGCGCTCCAGTGAGATTGGTTGAGCGGTTTCAACTACGTCGTCCGGGTCCGTAAGTGTGTGCCTAGGACGCCGAACCATGCGGCCCCTAATCAGTGATCGCCGAGTAACGACAGAGGGGGGAGGGATGGGAACGTAGTCGACAGCCTTCCTAACTAACGGATTCCTATGATCTAGATGATTAGATGCGTTGTCAAAATAACGTCTGGCAGTCTGCTTAAAGAAACCATATATAGTGCTAATCCCCATGTCGTGGTGCAGACTGAGGTTCGACTGGTACCACGGAGCACCAGTCGCCCTACGGAGTACTGATCCAATAGTTGGTCAGGCGGTAGGTGAAGAGAGCAACTTGGTTGGGCCGACCGGCCGGACGATATCCTGTAGGTCGCTCAAAAGTATTCCTTGATCTGTGCCCCAAGTATCGCTGGAAGCATGATACAATAATATACTGTGCCAGGTATGGCAATCCGGTACATCGGTTAGTAGTGTGGGTGACACGACCTTACGTCATCACTCATCAGCCAGCAATCGATCATAGTAATATGCGGCCGTAAGTGTGAGTGTGTGATCGACCGATCCGTATTGTCAGACCTTGTTTTCTTAGACAATGGCTGGAAGGATTTAAGGAGTATATTGAATATTAGGAAAATCTTGACTGCCCGCAGTTAGTTGTAAATAAAGGTCATAATCATAAATATCAATATCAATAATTTCTGGGCATTACAAAACATTTATTATCCAGTTCATAGCAGGGACCGATACCGGTATTTTTAAAAAACCCTGAATTAACCCAATACTTTGGATTATTTTTTGCTCTTTACGTAGGGCTGAATCATGTATGTAGGTAACAACGTCGTATTATTAGATTGTCCCATTAAAAACGAAATAATGAACCGGTGACCGTAATAATACCGGTATTTTTCTATGGAGAAAATACCGGTATCCGATCCTTGGTTCATAGGCATAAAACATTTCCGCACCGCGACTCCTCATTTTGCAGTTTTGTTCGAAGCATCGGTGGTTCAGTGGTAGAATGCTCGCCTGCCACGCGGGCGGCCCGGGTTCGATTCCCGGCCGATGCAATGTTTTTTTCTTTTTTTTTAATTTATATGCCCGTTATTCGTGAGTACTTAAATAATTAACATACAATCGGCCAGCATGTACGTATTCGTCATCGCTCATCGTGTATCGATTTACCAATTGGAGGTAATGGGGTCAGGTTGTGGCCACATCTAATGCCCAGCTTAGGTTAGATCATTATATAATTAGATAAACGGGTAATCACAATTACAAACGACTCGTTTCACAGTGCTCCATCTCTAAAACGAAGTATCTCCCTTTTTATCGCACTTCCAAATTCGAGCGATTCAAGTCGATTTTTTAATCACCAGATAAAATTATTCGTCAGTTAAATAATCGCTGTCACTTTCTAATGTCATATGAAAGAAAAGGACAGAGCTATCATTTCTGACAGACACTTTTATCAGGGAATTGAGAAATCGGCCCTATAGTAGTTATTTTCAAACCACTGGTTCGAAAATAAGTGTTCTATTAATATGTGAGAAAGACCTAGATATATTAATGACATATGGAGACCGACCGATGAATATTTCGAGTAAATAGGTATATGTATAGGTAAGTACTTAAAAATCAATGTTGTCATAATCCCGACGATCTAAAAGAGAATTAATCTGTCATTTTAAATCAGCTAATAATGTGCTCGGCCTTAGTATCGATATACATAAGTTGGTATAAATGTTTAGGTAATCAAAAAAATGTTTTTAGTAACAAAATCATTACCATCATCATCATCATCATCATCATCATCATAGCGTTATCCCGGTACAGTTGCATCCTGAAGGATGCCCAGAGCCCGTTACCTAATCCCAAGATTTGGCGTAGGCACTAGTTTTTACGGAAGCGACTGCCATCTGACCTTCCAATCCGAGGGGAAACCAGACCTTATTGGAATTGGGCTCGTCAAATGAGTGGGCAACTTAACTTGTTTTTAACTGACTTCAAAGAAAGGAGGTTCTCAATTCGGTTGTATGTTCTTTTTTTATTTTATTTTTTTTGTAACGAAGTACTTAATTGAATTATTTTTGCTCGCATCAGATTACTTCCTGCCATCAGGCGTCAAAGTTAAAAAGACATTAACTAAAATTAGATTAGACTGACGACTCATTTAGGTCAATGGGCGACTGAGAACACCACCCAGTCAGAGTTTATAATAGTAATCGGTTTATACTAAAAGAAAGCATAAATAATTTTATATTATAAGAACATGGTATACCTAACCACAAACAATGACAAAAAATATTAGTTTTTTTTTTAACTAGCGACCCGCCCCGGCTTCGCACGGGTGCAATGCTGATGCATGTATTAAACATATAAACCTTCCCCTTGAGTCACTCTATCTATTAAAAAAAAACGCATCAAGATCCGTTGCGTAGTTTTAGAGATTTAAGCATACATAGGGACACAGGGATATAGGGACATAGGGACAGAGAAAGCGACTTTGTTTTATACTATGTAGTGATTATTGCATAATAGGGATGTAGACACCAAATAAAAAAATCAATAGTTCGTATTTTCTCGAAAAGGGATCAAATGGCAAAAAAAGTAACTCAACACAATAAATAGTTACATAATTATAAGTCTTCAAAGTTTTAAGAGGGGGCACACTCTGTCCCGTTTCCGCAAAACGCACCTTTCTATTGGAACGATCGTTATTTACTATGTCGCTCGTGGTCGGGCGAATATTCAGCGTTTTTACGGCGGTTATTTTACGTCATTGTCGTTTCATTAAATATTGTTAAAGGAGACGATGATCAGAGTAAACTTTTGTTAAAAGCGTAAACCAATGTCGGGTCCGAGTCTTATTTGATCAATGTTTTCGCCGGTTTATCCCAACTTTGGGTAGATAACCTTGAGTCGACAATGACTTTAGAAACGAGCGTTTCAAACGCTCGGAGAATCGCCCGGTCCATGACATCACTGATCTAACTGGCGATAAAAGTAACTCAATAGAATAAATATTTACATAACAATATGTCTTCAAAGTTTTGAGAGAGGCATACTCTGTCCCTTTTCCGCAAAACGCACCTTTGTATTGGAACCATCGTTACTATGTCGCTCGTAGTCAATGACATTTTTTTCACTTTATTTTGGCACAAACAGTCATTACAAAGATTTACATTTTGTGAATAACATTACATACTTAGTATGTAGACAAAACAGTGCCGAATAATTTAGTAGATTATATTACTTTTAATTGTTGGAACGGACCTGAGGTATATAAAAATAATAATAATTTTAAAAAACACATTTCGGTGGAACTGTAGTCCGGACGTGATATCTAGCATAGGTATATGCATGATTGATGGCGATCTGTTGCGCTTTCTCTCTCTAACCAGCAACATTAAAACGGTTGTAGCTTTGTTATTTTTGAGATAATTGAATAGGATTTTCACCATTCGCCATGTTTTATTGCCTTGTTTCTTTATGGTGTAGTAACATTTTGAATCAACAGCCCTATTGAAGATTAGAAAAAATTATCTACTCTGTTGTTACTTGTTCGTCCTGTTGCTGGAAGCCTAATAAAGAATTTGTAAATCGAGGGGTGAGTGGTCAAACCCGATAAATCGAGATAATTGATTCTTGAATTAAGAACTCAACATCCATTACGCAGAGTTCTATTTTCAAAAAACCATTTAGATGACTTATCGGGTTTGACCACTCACCCCTCGCATTGTATGTGCGTGTGCGCTACTGTGTCTCTTGATTAGCGAGATTACAAATTGCATTCGTAATTGAATATTGTGGGAAATACGTAATAGGAACTAAATCATAACTTCGAACGTTCTACCAATATCCGATATGGTCTAGTGGCTAGGATACCTGGCTCTCACCCAGGAGGCTCGGGTTCGATTCCCGGTATCGGAATAGTTTTTGCTTTTCTATTTTGTGTCAGTCATGGAAGATACAAACATACCTTATATATATGAAATGAAATAATTTATTCTCCAAGTGGGCCCCTCGGGCGCTTTTGAATGTCATACAATAGTACATACACAATATACAAAATATTTAAAAACTGTTTCCATTTTACTAGAGATGTAAAAGGTTTCCTGTTATCTAAAAATATTAAATATGACAGAAATAATGAGAAACAAAACTAACACTAATTTATATTTTTATTTTAAAACTATTTTTTTTAATATTGATCAGCTAGCTGATCACTTATTTACTTACTTTTTTTATACGCATCGCACCGGTCGTGTAAGCAGTGGCGGATTTACACTTTTGCCGCCACTAGGCTATTCTAATTTTGTCGCCCCTATTGACCTCTACTACAATTCGCTACCCTAGTTTTTGTCGCTTTTACATACTACTTACAAGGTGTGGTAATGTATGCCTAAAATTACAGACACACTATGAAGATCGTAAAACGAGACTTCTTTGCTCTAAACACGCCTTCAAAAATTTAAATTACTGAATTATTTTAAAATTTATAATGCGGTATGTAGATTTTTATAGGCATAGGTAACTAACTTGGTAATAGAATGACCATATGGATCCTGTTGTAACACTTACTAGGCATCAAAATAATGTTTTAAAGTCAATTTAAACACTTTGAAGCCTACCTACAACCTACAAGCGTAAGCAGATGTTTGGGTAACTGTGCTCCAGAATGAAAAATGTTTCAAAACTAGCAATTTTACCCCATTGTCAAATATTCTGCTCCATACAAATTTTGCGTAGGTACTACAATTGCTGTTTTACAGAGTTAAGAACAGACAGAGTACATGTTAAACATATTTTCTATCAAATGGGAATATATTACTTTTGGTTATAACGCTATAAAACCAAATAAACAGTTGGGGCATGTTATCCAATGGGGAGCAAAGGAACCACAATTTACGGTACAAAACGATTACGAAAAAAGATATTCCACGGTGATTGAATTGTGTGAGCGGACATAGTAACATTTAGATTTTTTTTGTACGACAAGAAAAATCGGGGCAAATTTGCCGCCCCCTAAAATCTGCCGCCCTAGGCTCCAGCCTACTCAGCCTAGTGGTAAATCCACCACTGCGTGTAAGTTGGATAAACATGTAATATTTTTAATAGTAAATGAAGTGCTAGAGGTTATAAAAACTGGCCAAGTGCGAGTCGGTCTCGCGCACGAAGGGTTCCGTACCATTATCTATAAAAACGGCAAAAAAATCACGTTTGCTGTATGGGGGAAAACTTACCAGTAAGGCCATGGTATAGCCTCCAAAGAGGGCCCCTTTATATATTTATTTTATTCTGTTTTTTTAGCATTTGTTTACATAGGGGCAACAGAAATACATCATCTGTGACAATTTCTACTATCTAATTATCACGGTTCATGAGATACAGCCTGGTGACAAACGGATAGGCGGACATACAGACAGACAGACGGACGGACAGCGGAGTCTTAGTAATACGGTCCCGTTTTACCCTTTGGGTACGGAACCCTAAAATCCATGTAATTTCTAGTAAAAAATAATTTTGTATTAAGCTGCTAACGCAAACTACAAATTTAAAAATAAAAGAAAAATACGCCTCCCTCAAGATGTATAAATGAAGGAACGGTTGAAGAATTGGGGGCCGGGTGGCAATTGGACCTATAGCTCCGTTGGTTAGAGCGACTGGCTAATCAACTCCAAATTTTCACTTTCCGACTTCACTTCCAATCCATGTAACCGAAATCGATTACCAAACATCCGAAACCTAGAAAAACAATAGAAAAAGAAACAATAGTACCAACATATTGGTAACGTGAAACAAGCAGCGTTCCGTGGCATTGGCAGCACGGCTGACTGCGCCCGCGCTGGTCCAATGCACGCTGACCAGGAGCGAAATTCGCCACAACAAATTGCATACAAATCTGGTGGGTAAAATACATTGCCTATGCTACGAAACCTAGTTTACTCTACCGAGATTATTCACAAAAGGGTTGCATATTTTTCTACAGGCTCGTAATTTTCTCTTTAATGCATACTAGATCATCATCATCATCCTAGCGTTATCCCGGTACAGTTGCATCCTGAAGGATGCCCGGGGTCCGCTACCTAATCCCAAGATTTGACCTAGGGACTAGATTTTACGAAAGCTGCCATCTGACCTTCCAACCCGAGAGGAAACCAGACCTTATAGGAATTCGGCTTGTCAAGTGAGTGGGCAACTTGACTATTAGAAGCTCTCAAACCGCCCGAAGGCCTCTAACTTGGCTTAACGACTGCTATCGTCGTATCGTTAATGGATACTACATATTTATCAGAAAATCTCACGTTTTATGTTAAGCAAAGCTTGTGAGCATATTCTATCAACTATGCGAAATGTCGAACTAGATTTACTTCTAGTAGTATTGGAATATGCGAAATGTCGAACTAAATTTACCTCTAGTAGTATTCAAAATCGCTAACCTTGCCTCAGAGGAACCAACCAATGTAAGCCTGACTTCCGATCACTCATATTTGATCATTATCTCTGGGCCAAGTTAGATTAGGTACTATGGATGAGACAGGAGAGTCGTATACCATGGAAGCGTACCCGGTGTTTGTGGTAATGGGGAGGTGTACCCTAGTTGTAAAATTTACCGCTAACAATAACTGTTATTGAAAGGACGTCGCTGAACTAAGCTAAAGGCAAATATAGGCTTACACATGTCTTAGGCACTGGCAGAGACAGAGCAAAACGTAGGAGTGAGATCGATTATCTTCTCTCTCCCATCTAGGTGCATCTAGTCTAGAATTCTTAGTAGTTTCATTTAGGCTCGGTTTTATAAAGATCCGTTAGACCTTATGTGGGTTTGTTATGTCAAAAAATGTACTGAGTTACTGAAATTTGATCCGATATTTGATCTAAACGGAGCTTTATAAAACCCGGCCTTAGGAAATTAAAAATACCTTTTTAATAAAAAAATATTAGTAATGTACGAAGAACTTTATAATAACTATGTATTTTAATGATAATAGTATATATATTGTACAAGAATGTATCTCTTAGTTGATAAAATATACTAATCTGCTATTTATTATTAGCTAATAAAGGAAGATTATCTAAATATAGGATATGATTATTTATATGTTATTGCGTAATATTCTAATTCATATTTTAAATTGTTGATATTGACCTTAGCCAGTCATTAAACTTTTGAAAAGGTACCGTCCGGTAGTGAATCGGCCAAGTTTCGAAAAATTCGTTCATTGCCATCTTCCACAATTCGATCATTAGTCGAACCCTTGCACATAAATCAACAGGCCTCGATCCAGGAAACTCACATTAACCTATTTTCTAAAACCTTAGGCAAACCACAGAGTAAAAAGAGATCGCAAGCGGCGGAAACGCCCCATCATTCAGCGCATTTTAAAAAAGGAATGTTTTCTTTTTAAACAGAAAAAGATCTGTCACAGGCGGCCGTCTCTCGCGACAAAAAATAAATTCGTTCACATTCGTTCCTTTGTCTTTAGCTAGAAGTTTTCACACAGTGAAAGGAATGGTGCATTTTTGTGTAATTACAGCAATTTATGTGGGGTTTGTTTTAAGTAATGATGTGCATAAATATGTCAACTTTCGTGGTAAAGCGGCTGTTGGCATTGAATTTTTATGACTAACGGTATTTTCTTATCGCTCTAGTTTTCCACGAGATAACATCTTTGTTGTATGGACACAAAAGGGACTATTCGTCCATGTATTACAGATTTAAACAGCATGCTGGAAACTGGAGAAATAGTTCTTAAACAATGAATTCTATGACATTCACAGTTCACAGTCGAGTGTGAAGGGTGCATTAGAAAGCAGCGTGCGAATGCAGAACATGCGTTTCTATAGTCGGTAATGCATGCCGTGCCCACAGTTGTACTCTGTTTTATAGACAACATTTTTAAAGAATTTCGTTTCGCAGAAAATATTTCTCATATTATCATTTCACAGAATAATCATTACGCCGAACACTTATTTTGTAGAAACTAAAATCAATGATTTTTGATATCAATATTTTTTAATATTTCTATATTCATATCAGAACTACAAATGAAATATTTTTTTTATATTCTTTAGTTTAATAAAAATTATTACCAAGACAAGGTTGTATAGAATTTTGTTTCTCATAAAATAAATCTCATAGTATCATTTGATAGAATAATCAATTCGTAAAATCATTACTTTATACTTTTTATTCTATGAAATTTCTGTCTGCAAAACAAGGGGACACCCGTGCGCACTTATTCATCTTTTGAGGTACGTTACATAACTGAAGAAATTAATAAAAGCAGTCTAAAAAACACTAACATACTTAGTTAAATGAGTATGTTAGGATTGAAAACAAAGATACATAAATATATTTCAATGTGAGTTTAACGAATCATTTCCCCCATAGAACATCTTTAGGTTAGTGTTTTAAGATTTTCGAATCACAATACTACTTGAGTGTGTTTTATGCCCATCACTTGAGAGTAATGTCAACTTTCAAAGTCAAAGTCCCGAGTCAACCGAACAAATTAACACGAGAACCTTGGAATCGTAAGTAGTTAGGCAGTTGCGATGTTTATTCTCGTTCGAGTATGAAAATAAAGCATTCGTATGCTAAAGAGTCATTGACCAACTTAACTAGCAATAAGCAAAATATTTAAACTCTTTATACGGGGAGCTTAAGGGTTAAACTTGACTGTTTTTTATAAAACAATATGCATTATCGAGTGTCATTTGTAATGACAACTTGAGAGAAGTGACGTTAGATAGACGTTTCGATTGTTAGTGCAGAATGGGGACATTTAGCTTTAATTTGAGAGGCATGATTTAAGAGCGCAGTAACCTGTATTATGTAAACAAGTTAACAATCGATCGGGCTCTATGATCTATGATGAGTATGTTTCTTTGAAGAGAAAAACTCAAAAACATAAAATTACAATGCAAACATCGTAGAAATCTTAATAATGTTATTACGCATGATTGAAAATACTGCTAAGTACAATAAATATATTTTAACCCAAGAATTCACGTCTATTTAATATTAATAAATTAACAAAGAATAAGTCCCACTGACTTATTATTTGTTAATATCTAATGTATTTTTTTTTAAACACAGACATTCACATAAACATATTGACATTGACAGTAAAAAAAACGTACTAATACAAAAATAAACAAGAGGCCCGAAGATTCATTATTTTACATAGCGCTAAGTATAGTAATTTTGTGTTTAACTAATGAAAAAAAATCGTTTATTACTTAAAGTTACATGGCAGCTTAGCCTAACCCGCCAAACTGTGTGACAGTTTGTTGGTTGTATAATATAAACCGGTACATACTGAGTTTAGCCGAATATCAGTCATTATTTTGCAATGCAGACAACAACACTTCCTTTTTGAACAAGTTAACTAAAGTAAAGTAAAAACTTAGGAATAAACTATATCAGGCAACAATTTTAAAATCTAACTGAGCTGCTTTAATAAAAATAAAGTAATTTGCCTTTAACTGATAATTTTAAACTAGACATAGAATTATGAAAGGACCATCATCAGACAGATGCTTGTTATAGTAACTGGGCACTCGGATGCAGAAGGTATGCACAGAATAATACTAGCGAGAAAAACTAATGTGAAAAAGAGACTAGGGCGTACAACTAAACATAACTAATTTTAAAATATCGGGACAATGGATGACACCTTTAACAATTTTAATCAGAAACATAAGAGACAGAGATAACAGACGTTTTTAAAGAGAGACAGAATAGTGCTTTGCCGCTGATACGGACTTTTCGAAATAGGTATATAATACAATGATTTTAAGAATGTGTGTGCACAGGACCGGTCTAAATGGCGAGCCTTGGGGGAGGCCTATGTTCAGCAGTGGACGTCTTTCGGCTGAAATGATGATGATGATGATGATGAAGAATGTGTTTTGTATCCTCTCTTAACAATCAATGTAGACTTTGTAATGTAATTAAAATAGTTCACTCGTAAACACGGAAAAAAAGCCAAAGTTCATAAATAAACATGACATCAGGTCAGTTTAGGACAATCGCCTGTTCGTTGTTCCATTTTTATACACAGAACTCTTTCACAGTCACATCATAATTGAATCATTATAAATACCTTATTTATAGTTTTTTTTAAACAAACGCCATCCTTGATCAGGAAAGGGCGAGCGTCTCGTTAACCTCGAGGCTCTGTATTCTAAACTTATAAAACAGTAAATCCATTGAAGCTGCATTTACTCTTTAATAATTTAGGACTTTATGTCCAAGGAGCAAGATTCCAAATTACATACATGCAGTTTGAATAATTACCGCACATATTGCGTTTTCTCTAGCCAGTGTTGAGTTCATTTCCACGTGCGTGTATTTTATCGTTTTATCAGTGCCATAAGTCAATAAGTGACGTTTTACCTTATCGGTCGATTCCTGATCCAATATTATTGAACTTATCTATGTGTCACTGTCTTTGTAGAATGTGTGGGAAATGTTCTGTATTATTGGAAAATTACATGTGATATTTTGCCTTGAAGCTGTAACAAATAGATACCAAATTAGTTGTTTTCAGTGTTTTTTTTATACAACGTCGGTGGCAAACAAGCGTATGGTCCACCTGATGGTAAGCGGCCACCACAGCCTATAGACGCCCGCAACTCCAAAGGAGTCACGTGCGCGTTGCCGACCCTTTATAAGATTTGAGGATGCACTGTGTTGACAGCAGAAGGAACAAATTTAGGTCCCTCGCTCTCAACACAGTGCATCCTCGGGAGCTCTGGCAACCTTGCTCACCTCCAGGAACACAACACTACATACTTGTATAGTAAATAATGTTATTATGGCTGTGGTCTTCTGCAAAGCCGAGGTACTTCCCCAGTTGGGCTGCTCCAAGTTCGAGCAAGATGACATTTTGCAGTGCCCTACCTCTCTAACAGTGTGCTTACGTATAAGCTTTAATTTGTAATCACGGTTCCATTTTAATCATATTTACTAGAAAAAACAGGTTCTTAATTCGTCATCATATTGTATAATTGGTTATCATAAAACATCAAAGTAGGTAACTAATTTACCTCAAGTCCATCTTAAACTTCGAATTACCAAGGGCATGCTAATTTAGGATTAAACATTGAAACGGAGAATTTCAAGGTGACATGATACCTTCATCCAACCGTAAGCCGAGTGGAACCATTTCACAGCAAGTCAGGTGATTGATCTAGGCAATTATTTCTCTTTACTTGGCTGTCATGATATTGAGACAGGGTTCTAAACGGTTTGCAGATTGATACATTATCAAAGTTGTCATTCTCAAATTACGTCAGGTTTAATTTAATTCGCCAACGAACCAACGAGCCAAGTCATTGCCTTTCGATTTGTGTCTTACTTATTTGATTAAATGGCTGTCAGTTGTTATTTTAATTCACAATGTTTACCTAATGACTATATAAACATGGTAAGTTTTACATGATTATTATGCTAAACTATACAACTTTGTAAACGGTAATTTACCGATAGAAAAAAGAGAAATGAGATATAAACGTAGAAACGAGAATGAGAATACTAAAATAAAATAATTCTTAAAGAAAGATCTAGAGTTAGCAAATTTTATTTAATCTGGTATACCTTTACAAAGTATGTCTTTTTCAGTGAGATACGTGTTAAGAAGGTATTTATGCAATTATTTAAACTACGTAGATTTATCGCTATTTTAGCAAATACACACGTAGGTATTATTCTAACGAAGCATGATTGAAATGAGAATCATCACATTCCTTTTAAATTGGCACAAACCAATTGAAAATCGTTTAGTCAACAATACATATACGTAGCACTTAATTATAATTACAGAATGCTTATGCTAAGATTTTTAACACGTTTATCTAAACACAGACATAAATTACTTGTACAGTCGCCATCAGATATATCGGAGCGAACAAGATGCTCACAAATATCTGAACGCGACTCTATTGTCAAGGCGTTAAAGTGCATGTTCAGATATTTTTGAGCACCCTGAAGAGTACAGATAAATTTGATGGCGACTGTATATCGATAACAATACGGAGAAGTTTCGTTTGTAGGCCTTTTATTATTTGTAGTTCTGAATTCATGTGTTATATAAGGCTCTTTGTTTCCCCTTAAATTAAATACATTGACATTATATAAATTGATTGCATTATGTTGTATGACAATAAACTTCTATTCTATTAAAAAAACGGAGAATAAATGTTAACTCATACTTCATCGTCCTTTTGAATTTTCCCGGTTGTGTCCTAAGGAGCCCTGGGTCCGCTTTGACTTCCAATCCCATTAAAATAGTGTGTTACCTCATACAACGTTAGTAAAACCTGCAATTTCCTATTAAAACCAAGATTGAAAGCAATAGCAATACATGTTGCAATTATTGGGCCCCCATTCTTTACAGCTTGACACTCCATTAGTCCAGAAGGGTTATAAATTAATCAGTTATTAAATTGTACAAGAGCGATTGCAGTTTGTGTAAAATGTATATATGCCTGTTGCCCTCCGGCTAGAATGGAATCGTGTTAGCTCACAGGGAACTAAAAAGTAGATTACAACTTTAGAGCACAATGAAAGGGTTCCTTTCATGTATGAAGATTTTGTATATGCATCATAGGCAAAATACCTATTCATACATGACAGTTATCATGCAATTATTCTACTAAACAAAACGGTCACTACACTTTTCACTGCCTTTAAGGAATACAGTATTGCAGAATTGGAAAATACAAACTAAAGTAGTATATTACCTGATATTCTGTGAAATTACGATTCTTTGTTATAGATTTCCTTAATCAATTTTTTTCGACATTTATGCTTGTGTACCTACCTATTATAAAATAAAATATCATAGACGAAAGGAACCCTAAAGCTCGTCTATTTGGTTGCCAGAGGCATACACTAGAAAAGAAGATACGTTGGAAAGGCTTTTATGGAAGCTGCAAAAGAACTATAAAAGTAGAGTTTTTATCGATGCCGCCAATGCCGGCCATGTGGAAAATGACTTCACAAGGATGTTATTTAACTTTTTTCATTCCTTTAACTTTAAAATTTACTAACTTTTTGATTCCTACGGCCTATTTTGTGTTTTACTGTAAGATAATAGTTGCTAAGAGGTTCTTTTTTTAATAACTCTTCAATTTAATAATTATTTCTGAATCATACAACCCAGTTTAATTTAGTGCGTTGTTAGTACCCTCACAATGTAACGTGCTTTAGTGTATTTTGCTTTAAGTTAAGAATTATGTTTTTATAATTGTATAATTATTTTGCTTGATCGTGATATTCAACAACTAGTCGTAGGAATATGGGAAAGAAGTTGTTCTTTTCGGTTTTGTAAATAATAGTCTACAGTTAAATCGGTATTTCATACCACTGTATCATATGGATATGCTCGCATGTTTTATGATGATAATCCAGTTTAGACAATTCATGAGTACTAACAAAACAGAGTTGGCGAAATCATCAAAAGATGCTTTTAAAGATACGAGAATGATTACTCGATTGTAAGATTAAAACTGGTTCTTTATAATAACACATATCAATAGCATAAGCATAACCGAGGACAATATAAAGTTATTATATAACCAATGTAACTAAAAAAAAATACCAATGTAACTATTTTACTAAAACGCGGTTCTTAATGAGTCAAACAAGAATTGTTCACAAACAAGAAATACCTTTCGTAACAAAGGAACAGCCCGATTGATGACTTTGACTCCCTCAGGTTTAACAGATTTACAAGTATTTATTTCCACGTGTTAATTTTAAGAACGTTTCGCGCAATCGTTAGAAGTAACATACTGTAGAACTTATACTCTATAAAAATATCGTATTATACTTAGTAGATCAACTCATCGAACCGTTGTCACTATTAAATTAGAAAATACTCACTTAGTACAAACTAGTCAAAATAATAATTCGTAATAAACTGGTAGAGTTCTAAAATTTAATTCAAAATCAAAGACAAAGGCAATCCCCTAAGTAAACTCCTATTTGATATGTTTGACGTGATGACGAAATAAAATATATTACATCTTTTTGTAAGTTATTTGTGTGTGTGACTTACTCGTATTCCAGGTCCGTCCATTCCTTTTTTTTTCTTTTTCAATAACACCGAAACATTAAAATTATCACGGACAGGCATAATCACCACAATCGAAAATGCGTATCGCCGCTCATTTCCGCTGTTTGAAAATAAAAAGCCACAAAACATAATTATAACTGCCATTAAGAGGCATTTAAACTACGTGTGGCCCGCGGTTCACTTTGATATTTAAAATATTAGGTATGTAATACTTACTTTCATTATTCGATTAATTAATTTGATGATAAAACAGCTGGATGGTTTCTTTGAGAACTTGGCTTGCCTTTTACGGTCACTCACTTCGCAATAAGGAATACTGAATATATGAATAATTAATTAAAAAAATGTTATACACTTTATTATAACTTATAATAACCGTACGAGTTTAAAAATATTTTTTGTGATGTGAGTAATCTTAATTATCACTTTTTATAGTCGTTCTTCTGAATACGTCATGGTATTTTGAACAGGGTGCGTAAAATAATGTAATTGCGTGAATAAATAAGTATATTACACTAATTTGTGAATTTTTACTACTTATATAAGTAAGTCGTCCTTATATCTCAACTATTTCACTTATTAGTTAGAATAACTAATGCGCTTACGACTATACCTACTTGACAAATCATTTCATGCAATAAAAAACTTCAGATGACGCCGTTCAACAGAAGTAAATCTATTTTTATCCAACACAGCATCAGATAAATCCTTTAAAAATGTATCTAATAATTAAAGTTACTAAATTAGACATCTCAACCCTTCGATCCAATCTATACCCCACTACTGCCCTCTGGCGGACCACATACAGCGACTTTAATTGGAAATTGGCCCTCTATTTGTAATGCTCACAGCCTTGCAGGGCTTCACGCTGTGTGGTCACCCTAGCTTTTTTAGTTTTAAAATAATTTGTAGGGCTGCTACGGTTTTGATTGGATACTTTGGTTGCCGAATGATGAATTATACATTTGAGCGATGGGAAAATTGTGATATAGTAACAAATTGGTAGTTAGTGATGGCTGGTTAAACTTGTTTAGTAAGTAGTTGCTATTAACAATCTCGACGGTAAAGATAAGTACTCACGTATTCAATAATAGAGTTAGTATAAGAAGTAGGTATCTATTCGATCTGAATAGATACTGTAGGTATGCACCTATTCAACTTCGGTGTTTTAAAACATATCGCTAACGAATATATATTTATTTCAAGCTACCTATTATGAGTAATATTTTAAATACCAATTCAGTAGAAAAATATGCGTGACAAAAATGCTAAGTAGCAAATATGAAACCACCCACGTAACAAAATGGAATATGATACCTGCGTTGTATATCTGTCTGCAATGTTTTCGGTTGTCATGTACCTGACACCATACAAATTAGCTGACGTGGTCTAATTAGCATAAACTTAAGTAATTGTTAGAACATTACGTATGTGCACGTGTAGTTTTGTAATGCTATAGCTCTGTCTAAACTGTAGCCAAGCCCAATCGCCATAATGTTCCTAAAATTATTAGTAATAGAATATTGTACCGTATTTGGGGTTCATTAATTAAGAGTGTTGCGTGTTACAGCTATAAATTGTTAATATTAACATGAAATATTGTTAAGGTAACCTTGGATTGGCAAGTTGTTAGATATAAATATAATAATAAAATAAGTTGAAAAAATGAAAGGTAATTATGCTTTTATGCAATACATGTATGGAGTATCGGAGCATGAAAATGACAAGATAGACTCTAGATAAAGGCGAATTGAAGTAAATGGAAAGGATACGGAATAAAACGTAAGTACTATGGCCATAAATGCAGTGGTAGTTTGCCAACTATGCTACTTAAACAAACTTGCAGGGATTCCTGTCTATGTCAAGGGTAATAAATACATGCCTATGCAAATATAAATTGAAATAACAATGACGTCCACAGTCCACTATTCCACAGAACGTATAATAATACATTAATTTGTACTTAACTTAATGGAATAGTAAAGTTACTGACAGAATTCGTATCTTTAAATATTTAATTTAATTAAAAGAAGACAGCTGTAATTGATTAAAGCTGATGATATTAAATAGAAATAACGTGGGTACCTAATTTATACACAACATCGTAACCATGAACCTCAAGCAAGGGTCAAATCCAGAGGTCAAGAACCATAAATATGACAGGTTACTCATAACGTCATAAAATCTTCGTTAATCACACCGTTAATGCAGATTAAACATGATCTATTTTTAAGATGGTTATCCACACTTACCTTTTTGGTTTCCATCGTTTCATGAAAACTCCAAACATTTTGCTGATTTTCAACGAGAAGGATGTATCCGTTCACAACAAAGGTCTCACTAAGAAAACAAAGCACTTTCACACACTTCTAGAACACCGAGGTTCACTAAATAACACTAATTCTAAGTAATTATGAGCTACGTATTCACAGGATTTCTAAAACTACAAAAACACGAACAATAGCAGTAAAATAGCGACTGTTATCAATTCTAAACTGATAACAACAAATCATTGACTTCTGTTTCCTACCATTGACATTGAATCACAAGAATCAATAATTGCACCGTTAGATAAGATAGCAAAGATTTTTAGAGCATTCCGACCGCTGACCTAGACACAGTGACAGCTCTGTTCTACATTTCGAACATCTTTTAAATCGATAAAAATCTATAACTATATAATAAATCGACTCGGAAATTATCTGTCACTAAGCCATAAAACACATCATAGATCGAACGTCTGTAACAACGTATAATGTTTTGTTTATCATGCGCTTGAATAGCATTGTTCGATTTATAAACAAACAAAGCGAATAGCTGTTCAGCGACACTTCTGTTCCTTAGTACGGCGAGATTACGACTAAGTTATAGTTGATAGCCGCGTCCGCCGAGCGAGAGGCTCGCGTGCCCGACCCTCGCACTTTTTCCCGTCAGGTGCGCGGTCGATCAGCTGCTTGCGAAGCGCCATCTTAAATTCATTTCCACGCCATCTATCGGTGACCTTAGGAACTGAACGGAACGCCTTTTGAATTGCGATAGAATTTGGGAACTTGGCAAATTCACTTTGCGGCATATTTTCTTGGTTGAAGTGAAGAAAGACAGCAAAAATAAGTCGCGTACACTGATTATAGGATTATTTTTTGTCACGAACAACAACATTATGTAAGTATGGGATATAAGTAATTAAATTACTTAAATAAGCATTGCATTGTAGCTACATTAAAAGTACAAGTATGTATGTGTATACCTGTTATCTACGAGTAAGTTTCTCTTATTTCGTAATCACCATGAATTTCTCAGGCCGATGCCTTGCTTGTTCTAAATTCCATAACTATTCCACCTGAGCTAATAATCACACTTCACTAAGATGTTGACTTATACTCATAAAAACAGCCTATTGTCATCACATAGTGTCGTCATAACTAAACACTTGGATACATAGTATTTAGGAACAACGAAGTTTACATTGCTGTCGCTCTACCTAACTTGAGAAAGAAATTCAGATAGCCTGATAATGAGACAGGTGTTGTGGAATATTCTTTGCTGTATTGATATTTTGGTACTGTTGGTAAACGGTAGACTAATTTCGTATCACATAATATGAGCATCGGTGGTTCAGTGGTAGAATGCTCGCCTGCCACGCGGGCGGCCCGGGTTCGATTCCCGGCCGATGCATCCTTTTTTACACGATTGTCCAAAAACGGAGTAGAATGTTTTTAATTTCAGTGTCTATTCCATTTTTTTTTCAATTCCATTGCAATATTTAAGATTATTTAATGATTATGAAAGTATTCTTTCACCTTAAAGATTATGCACCCTCTATAGGGGTCGGTCGACCTTGACATTCAAACCCTTTTCGAGGGGGCTTTTATAGCCGTGTTTATTCCAAAAGAGCTTAAGAACATTGAAACATGTTTCAGTTAAACGTTCTTGATTGCAGCAATAACCTATAAGAATTTGTTGGCAGCTTAACCTTTATCAAAATTACACAGGTAACCCCTAGGTTTAGGCGTCAAAACTCCCAGTAGTTCGATTCCGCTCACACCTCAGATTCGGTTGGAACCGCTCAACCAATCTCACTGAACCGCAAACTCTTAAAGTATTCCAGTGTTCCAAACCACACGCGTGGTCGTGCCGGAGGTTTTCCCCTTGATTTTCCCCAGGCTACTCTCCAACCGCGCACTCCTATCGCTTTATTGGGCCCGGCCTATAAAGCCACAGTCAGGTTAAAAAAAAACAGGTAACCCCTTAATTAAAAACCCATTGACAAAATAAAAATAAAATGTAGCTTCAAGATAGAGCAAAAACCATTATTTAAAAGTGCACTAAGATCACATAATGCCAATTTTAATGTCATTTTATTCTCAAATGTTGAGCACGTAACAATATATTAAAGTTTCTTTGGCAAAAAATTGACTAGGAATTATTACTACCTTCACAGTATCATTACAAACGTGATGTATCTATTACGATAATGCACATTTTATTGTTAGTTGTGCCTGAGATATTGTAATTAACCGTGTTATTAGCTATAATGCACGTTTTAATGTTCATTATAAAATTCTAATTCATTACAATTGTTGTGCACAAATCTATAATTAACGAACCGGCGTCTGAAATAACCGAATGTTTTAGACTGTGTGCTTTTGTATTAATATTTTTAATGAAGCAAGATTATTTCATACATCATATTACGAACATCAGCCTACACTAGGTACTGAATAGTAAACGAGCAATATCTAAGTACAAATATTGTAATTAAATCTCAAAAACGGTTCTAACGATTTAAATGAAATTTACAATATTCACGGGGACGCATAATAGATTTACCTAAGTCTGATTCCCGGGCAAACTCGTTTCCTCCGGATAAACTCGAAAGATGCCGAGCAAAGCTCGGTCACCCAGGTTCTACAGTATTTAAAATAACAAAAGGCGAAAACTATGAGTAGTATAGTCCTTCGGATCGAAATTTATAAAAAAAGTCTTGTTAGGAAGACATATAGGTAGGTAGGATAATTTTCAAAAATGTATGTTTGTGAAACATTTCTTAAAACCACTTTTATCAAAGAGTCCCATAAATAATCCAAATAACTATATATTAAAAACAAACGAGAAATAAAAATAAAATGATAATCAAAAGAAATAAATATGTCCGCCGCCACCATTATGGTGTCAATTACTGATCGTATCGATCGATTTTATCTATCGGATAAGTAGGATTATCGATTTATCGCCGTTGCGGGTCTATTGAAAGTGTTTCAAGTTTAAGATGGATAAAGCCTTTGTGCCAATAACCGAGGAGTGTTATATCATCTGTGACTGTGACTAAGGATAGAATCTTCGAACTGTGCCTTTACCATGAGTTTACATGACCGTACTCGCTAGCGACTTCGTATAAAATTGTATGGGCAAAAGTACAGCGCCTCTGACGGTTACGCAATAGGACTAAGAATCGGCATACTAAATCGTTTACGCAGTCGCTAGCGAGCACGGTCCTGCAAACACATGGTAAAGGCACTGTTATGATTCCTATCGCGTATTCCCTTCTGAAAGGCCGGCAACGCACTTGCGACTCCTCTAGTGTTGCAGGTGTTTATGGGCAACGGTAATTGCTTACTATCAGGCGATCCGTCTGCTCGTTTGCCCCCTATGACATAAAAAAAAGAATATGAAACTGGACTTGTTAACAGGAAATTTGATTGTTAACGCAAGTCAGAAAACTTTAGATTGTCTTAACATAGCCCATGTGGATGTAAAAGGAATTAATAAAAAAAAATGTATTAAAACATGTATTTTTGAAGGAGTACATCAACGTGTATGTTTTATAGTTGAAAATTATAAAATGGGTCATTCGAGCCTTTCGAGTTAGTAGCGGTTCCGAATTTGTACCAAAGATCCGAAAACGTCATTAAAATCTATGATCCATTTCGATAAAATAGTGACCACGAAACTTACTTGGAATAAACGCCGAAATAAACACGTAGACGTAAAATTTTCAACCAAGTTAAAACTAGTACGGGAGTCAGTTGACACTTAAAACGCAAATGTTATCGGAAATTGTACATTTATTTGCTAATAAAAATATTTCTACTTTTACTTTTCAGTAAATTTTACATTTCAAATCAACAAGAAATTGGTATATCCATTTTCAGTGCGTGCATCTAATTCTCTATTCACTTTTTGTAGTTTACGAATAAAATAGGCTTTTGCTGAACCGTCAGATTCAGTTATTTTACCAGAATCATTTATTTCATTTTCTTTTATGTCCAATTTTTTAATTATCTCGTTGAGAAGTTTCGATGTTTCTTTAACTTCAGAAATGTCCATTTTTGCCAGAATATCCACCCATTCCATATTACAGGCACTAGTGCATGATGTCTTATTAGGAAACATATTTTCAGATTGGCATCCATGCCATAAGGCTTTGACGCATTCTTTTTTATTGACACTGTATGTGTATACTTGCTTTGTCTGACCACTACACCGACTTGTGTTTAGGGGAATATCACATCTGCCTTTTTTTACTGAAATAAATAAAATAGTGTTTATATTATTGTTATTCTTCTTCATCACCCTCCTAGTGATTTCTCGGTGAGTATCAGTATCATATTAACAGTATTGTATATCGGGGGACATGGTATATTCTCAAAAATATTGCCTTTGCCTCTAATAATTATGAGTGTTATTCGACTAAATCGATAGCTCAGAAAAAATAGGGTTTTCCCCGTTGTGTCCTAGGAGCCCGCGGTCCGCTTTGGCTCCTATCCTAAGAATTGGCGTAGGAACTAGTTTGATGAAAGCAACTGCCATCTAACCTAGAGGAATAACTACATCTTTTTGAGATCAGACCGTTTGCTCACGATGTTTTCCTTCGCCGAGAAGCACTGTTACCTTTAAGTTTTAGTAAGAACAAAGGTTACTTTTAAGTATAGTTAGTATTTATGTTAGGCAAACGCCCTAGAGGAAGGATTCCGATGCGCTGGGCCTATGCAGTCAAGAATGCTGCCAAATGCAGCATTTCCCGTGCGGTCCAATTGACGAGGATCCGAGATGCATGGAGGACTATTGCGATCGGTCACGACCCTCAGCCATGAGGTATCGACTACGAAAAAGAGTATTTATACTAAGGCAACTGTACAAAAGGCAAGTGATCAAGAGAGTCACCCATAGCCGTCACGTCACTCAGACATGAGGTTACCACCAAGAAGAAGAATGTCATACCTTCGTTGGCTTCATCGGCAAGGCAGAACTGCATGCACTGGTACTCAGTAACGAACTTGTTCTTCGTCGGACAGCCCCTCCAGATGGCCGGGTGGCACATAGACATGGGACTGAAGTTGGTGTACACCATGGTGGGACGCAGGCCGCAGTCGCTGTGGTTCAGCGTGGCTGTGCACTCGTCGGGGAGCGCTGAGGGGCAGCAGTATGAGTCTCTGTTCATTGACTCTTGTGACAGGATTGACTTCACACTCCATCGGCGCTAGCCCAACTACCGATGCGATGCGACGCGAGTAGAAAAAATCTACCCTATTCTTTCTGATACGCACAGTTCGAGCGAGACAGGGATCGCTGAATCGCGCGAGATACGACTTGGCATCAAGTTGCGGGTGCCCAGTTCAACTTGCTGCCAAGTCTTGTCACGCGGGATTTGGCGATTCCCATGGTCTAAGAAAACAAGTTCTGATCCGGATCGTGATACCATTGACGTCCTTGTCGACGGCACACTCACACTTACGTCCGCATACTGACGATAGGCCGATGCCGTAGGTCGTGTCATACAGACTACTAACCGATGTACCGGATTGCCATACGTAAGGCAGTATATTATTGTATTATGGCGATTCCTGTTTCATTTGCATTTTGCGAATTAGGAAGAGGAGGAGATTGATTGATTGTTGAAACGAGGACAATCTCGTTTCGCGTCGCTTCGAAGCGCTATAGTTGTGCTAGTCCCCCATGAACGCGGTTTCTATCTCACATAGAATATGTAGTTAGGATTTTAGATATATTGTCTGAGTCACTTAGGTCAAAATAGTGGCAAACAAGTTTACGGCGTGATTTACGACAAATGACTACCATATCCGATTAACGCCCACAACGCCAGAAGAGTTTATCGATTTGAGAGATTTGCTGACAGCAAGGCAAATGCAAGTTCCTCTATCAGCGAATCCTGTCTTGGGAACTCTGAGCGTTAGTTGAGATATCATCATATTCAGGTGGAAGCGAGATAATAAATAGTCCGCTTTTATTTATTGACGTATAGTTGTTCTAACAACCCTGTATTGAATAAACTCACCTGAATCAGCAATGGATACATAAATAAAAAATAAAATAGATTTTAACAGCATTGTAGCTTCAACCACTTCCACTGCAATATTACCGTTAAACGGTTTTAATTATCATAATAGTTGATATGCTTATTTACAATGCAAATTAACGAAGCCTTAGTTCGAGAAAAAAACACGTACCTACTACATGATATGGGAATACAGTTATTCATAGTGAATTTTCTTGATATTTAAACTATTATGTAACTAACTACAATTTCAATCCTACCAGTTCTACTAGAAGATAATATAATATTGTATTTAATTTTACATGCGAAGGCTGCTGTCGAAGAAAGTTGTATGTTACTGTTTCACCCAAAAAGTACCGAATGGTTCTTGATAAATTTTTCATGACCAATATACCTAGCAAGCTATACATAAAGGTATTGTATGTACATACAAATAACCAGGGCGATACGTTTTAAGTACCTTCATGGAACTGCTGTGAGCAGAATCAGCCGGGGTGAATTCGGTCGCAGAGGCATGCCGAGCATTTTTTACCGATGCGTTAGGACCATTGTATGTAAAAACGAGGTCGATTTTGATCCCATGGCGATAATTGAAGAACACGGTTTAATACAATGAGCGACAGTAATTTGAAAAACATTCATGTGCTACTACTTTCATAGCTTACCTTTATTGGCTAATTTACTGCTGAGATTTGATTAGTAATTAGTGTAGGTACGTACCTAATCAACATTATTTGGTCCTCAAGATATGACTAAAGTGGAATTGCACATTTTGATGTTTTTCCTACTGATCCTTCGTTTAAAGTACGTAGAATTAGGTAAGTTTAGAAAGAATATAATAATTCATTACTTAATTGATTTGTGTTAGTTTCAGTTTGTATTTTACTAAGATCAAAATGTGTCATGTGTTACAGAAAAAAGGTTTTGATTCGGTCTCGATTAACTTTTTCTTGTAAAGACAATCCCACTTCCTTCCGACAGATGTAAAATTTTGGATATGAAATAAAGAAGGAAAAATACAATGACACATACGGTAAAACAATTTTTCGAGGTTGTACCTACTAATAGCAGCACAGTTAAACTGGCCATTGGTAGACTTAATATCGTTGACTAAGGTTCACGAATGGTGAGTTAACTCCGATGCTGATAGGAGGTATCCATTAATTTTAAATGCTTTTGTTTATTTTTAATTTGTTTTTAGTACCTCATAAATACTGCCTACCCCCGTTGAACAGGAGCGACTGCGGCAAGCAGCCAACCGCCGTCTTCTCCTACTACAAGCCAGGCTCTCGTTGCGAGATCGAGACCTGGCGAGGGTGCCCCACGGCCAACATGTTCGAGAACGAATACCACTGCTCGCACTACTGCAACGGGAGACAAAAAATTTTCAGTCGTGGTCAAGGTTCCTGGGCGGGAAATCTTGTTGAATCTATATACGAATTAAGTACAAATGAACTAGAGAAATTAGACCAACTCCTTCATAAAGTAGATAATGATATGGAAACTAATGATTCAAGAGAAACTATGAAAATTACCTTACCAGCGCATCCAAATACAGTTGAAGATACTACAGGAGATACAGACTATGAAGTGGATACTGATCTATATGTAGAACCTACTACAGAAGTTGTAGAAGCTACACATACGGAAGAAAGTACTGATGTAGTAACATACATATTGACCAGATTTCCAATAGGTACTCCTCAGGATAACATTGTCGATGTCTTAGGAGACTAAACTTGCGAATGTTTTACGTAATAACCTATGGATATGATAAGATTTCACATTCATTTTCCACGTAGGAATTACTGATCAGCATGCAACAATGCTTACTTAGGTAGGGTTGCACCCAACCGGTCTGCAATCGTAAGCAGTATTCGTTAAAATCTGATTGTATGAAGAATTCGGTAAGTTTCTATTGGATGACAGCTACCGGCGCCATATATATTAAAAAAAGTTTAGGTAATCAATTTGACGGCTCCATAAAAAACAATGCAAAAAATATGCCGAATGGTGAAAATCCTATTCAAATATCTCAATAAATAACGAAGCTACAACCGTTTTAATGTTACTGCTTAGATGGAGGAAGCGCGACAGGACAGTAACGTCATTGACCACGAGCGCCATAGTAAATGACGATCGCTCAAATACAAAGGAGCGTTTTACGGAAGAGGAACAGAGTATGCCTCCTCTTAAAACTTTGAACACCTATAATTATGTAACTATTTATTCTTGTCAAAAGGGTGAGGCGGATCCAATAGATCAATATAAAAACCAGTGATAAAAAAACCCCAACGTTGGCTACATGTACCACATTTTTTTTTTTGAATCAAGCAGTTTGGAAGCTCATAGAAGAAGTGTCTTCGAGTCTGCATGCTGGGCAACGTAACTCATGTACCTCTCGCTATGCAGTGAATAAATTCTGTTAAAAGTCTATCCAAAACACGCATAGCTGATCTAGGCGAAAAGACTGATAGGCTCAAATGGGACTGGGCTGGTCACGTCTGTCGCATGCATTCGTACTGTACAATGTTTAAACCGTTTTGTGGAACAGACACTAATTGTAAAATTGTACCTTTTTATAATAATAAATAAATAAATAAAAGGATGCCACAAAAGCGACGCAGACGAGGCCGGCCTAAACGGAGATGGCATAATGACTTTCTCGCGAACTGGCAAGAGGAGGCACTGATACGGGAGTTATGGCATTCATGGGGAGAGGGCTTTGCCCTGCAGTGGGACACCCATATAGGCTAAATAAAAGTCTATCGTGTGTCATTACCACCTCTGACCTTCTTACAATACCTATGAGCCGGCCCGAAGAGGAAACTTTTGGATATTCGAAGCAGATATTCATCATACACGATACACGATACTTATTTTGATTTTTCTTCTTGTTTCACACGACAGTCACATTGTACGACTTAATACTCGTAGTTATGGTCAAAGATATAACATCTAAAGATCTATGAGCCGGCCCGAAGGGAAAACTTTTGGATATTAGAAGCAGATATTCATCATACACGATATTTATTTTGACTTTTCTGCATGTTTCACACAACAGTCACATACGGCTTAATAGTTAGGATCAACGATATAAAATCTAAAGATCACTATGGGGCATATATATAGTGAGAATCACAACGAGCGACCCTTACTAACAAGTGTTGAACTGCGCGAGGAATGCTATAAAAACTAAGAATAGAAAAATAAAATCAATGTGTTGCTCTGTTACCGACATTTTATTACGTCAGTTAAGTTTTACTATTCTACTACGTTACTTACTATAAAACAACTGGATATCTCACTATACCTACCTGTAACCAGTACCTGTAAGACCTTATTATTGTGGGAAATATTTACCAGTTCCTTCTTGACACATCACAACACCCATATTACGTAAATCCGCATTACACATCGAAACAGTGGATAAAATCAAGTAATGACATTGAGTTTCATGTACTTTCTTCTATTACTGATGCGTAGTATGAAAACAGTTACGAACTAAATCTTTTATTTTTTTAAATCTAGTGTAGTGACTAAATCATTCGTTTCGATTCAGATGATATTTTCGTAAGTTGATTCGTTCGTGAGTTGAAATCGATCAAATGAATGAATTTATAACGTGTTATAAAAGAAATAAGTAAGGTGTCTTCGAGTAATTCCGAATGATGAGTAATTCCGAAAATAACAAATTCCAGTCTAACTAAGCGATTTTGTTGCACTACCAAACATCAACAAAAAAAAATACATTTCATTTTGATGATGATGATGAAGATGAGATGCAATAATATCGCTCAGGTCGACTACAATTTGTTATTTTCGGAATTACGCGACACTCGGAATTACCTGAGGACACCTTATTCCAATAAATTGCAAACTAATGAAGTGTGAAATTACCTGTATCGCGGAATTTGGATATACAGTATCGATTTCTGAACGATACAAAATTGACGTGGGTAGAATAAAAATCATATGTTCTTACTCTAGATTCGTATCCAGTAGTGCAATGTATGGGAAATTTAAAAAAAAATTGTTAGAAAATCGTTTTGAATTCACCATTCATTTATATTCGTCTTACCCTCATCACTACAAACCAATTTATAACTGTCTGAAAGGAACTAGTAAATATTTCCCACAATAAATATAACTTTGTCCAGCCGTTATCTAGCTGCCAATACAATATTTGATTTAAATAAAATGTTTTTCCTGGCGCCTTTGGTTTTGTAATACATGACAGAATATTTGAAATGACATCGTTGTCAGAGCCGCGCACAACTTTAACCATAAGTTTAAAAAATTAAGAGTAAATAAACACTTTTTAAATATTTTTAAACGCAACAATGCCAGCTAAGCTGCTAACAAAATGTGCTTAGAATCAAAGCGTACTTAATTCTTATGTACCATAGGGTGCTATAGGTATGTCTGATGTAAACGCATCCGTCTTGACAAGAATGGTCTAAAATGTTGCCTTGGTCATTTCATTTCATTTATTCAACATTTATGTCAAGTGCATTACAGGAGATGTTACAGGTAGTTGGTACGTACCAGTGGCGGAGCGTCCATACAACTCGATTCCCACCGGCTTGCCTAATATTTAGCCAGTCCAGTTCTTTCACTACGGCTCATGAAGAATAAGAAAGGCAAATTATTTCCGGCTTCCCTAAGAATATTTTTGACGCGCCGCCACTGGTAGGTACATGACACCCAGATAGGGCACATAATGTTTACTAGTGTTAAGAGAAGACAATGCATACGAAAAAATATCATCATTCATTTCATCATCATCATCATCGTCATTTTCTATGGTCATTTGGTTTACTCACCCTGTAGACTTCTAAGAATCCGATGAATTTCGATTACAAAGCGATAAATTGCATAACCAACTATACAGTCAATATGAAAGTAATAAGAGAAACGTTTTTATGTACTAATTACATGGTTAATGACTAATTCACTTTCGTGACTTAATTACTAATTGGTGTAATCTTATTTATATGTTCTTTTGTCGAGGTCTTAAAGCAATGATTAAAGTGGAATTATACATTTTTCAATTTTTGCTACTCATTTTTTGCTTCAAATATGTAAAATTAGGTAAGATAAAGTTTAATAAGACTACACACTAACCTAATTAAACTAAAACACAATAATAATAGGATTATAAATGGTCCCTTAGGTCGAATACGTGACGGAAGGTTACTGTAACACTCGCTGTGTCTTCCTTTTGGATTGCTATGCGTATCCGCTGAATTTTATTTATCTTATGGCAATTATTTCGAACCGTGAGGTCTTTGAGAAGACTACGATTGCACGTTTTGTTGCACTTTTAGCACCACACAGGGGTCACGTTGGTCGGGTGGATCAACTTTTTTTGTGTTGTTATCTTGACCCGTTGTCCAAGGGACACTAGCGGCGCAATTTGTTCAAGAAAATGTTGTATTAAGTTCCACTAACGTGCTTAGTAGATGGACCATTATGGAAATAGGTTATAAGTACCATAAATACGTATGTTTGACAAACTTAAATAGCATAAAATCACGATTGTATTCGAATTTTGTCCCCTGGACAACTAGACCTAACCACGGCAACGAGTGGCATTAAAAAGTTGATTCACCCACTCCCTATACGGACGGGGTGCAACTTCGACCCCCCGAGAATAACAATCGCTGTGTAAGATTAGTACAAGAATAATTATTAATAACTCCGTATATAAACTAATCAAGTTTTGTTTAATTTTTACTAATTTGAACATGGAATACCGAACCTGATTACCAGGACCTGAATTCGTGGTTCAAAATTAGTTTATGTTAAGATGTTGGTAATTTAATTTCTTTTCCATTGTTTCCAGTGCCTCATAAATACTGCCTACACCCGTTGAACAGGAGCGACTGCGGCAAGCAGCCAACTGCCGTCTTCTCCTACTACAAGCCAGGGTCTCGTTGCGAGATCGAGACCTGGCGAGGGTGCCCCACGGCCAACATGTTCGAGAACGAATACCACTGCTCGCACTACTGCATCGGGAGACTAAAGTTCTTCGGTCGGGGTAGAGGCTCCTGGACGGGAAAGCTCGGTGATTCTATTTACGATTTGGAGACAGATGAACTACAGCAACTAGACCGACTTCTCAATAACATTGACAATGCTCCGAAAATTTATGACGACGATATTTCAAGAGAAGATTTGAAAAACGAATCACCTTTGCATCCGAATGTAATTACGGAAGATTCGGGAGACACAGAAGATACAGAAGTTTCTGAAGACCCAAAACATACAAAAGTCACTGAAGAATCAGAAAGTACCGGTGCTACAGAAACTACTGTAGAAGACGCAGAAACTACTGTAGAAAACATAAAAACTACTGTAGAACACATAGAAACTACTACGGAACATAAATGGACTGTGACTCGAGGTGTTATAGGTTCTACTGTCCCTCTAAATAGCGCTGTCGTAAAGTAAGACGTGTGCGTGCCTTCGAAGCTGGAGGTCCCGGGTTCGAATCCCGGTCAGGGCATATATTTGTGTGATGAACACGAATATTTGTTCCTGAGTTTTGGGTGTTTTCTATGTATTTAAGTATATATTACCCCAAAATAGTACAAGCTTTGCCTAGTTTGAGACTAGGTTGATTTGTGTAAGATTGTCTTAAAATATTTATTATTATTTTTTATTATTATTATATATTATGATTACCTATTAATATTGTGTTGTTAAGTCTAGGTATATGCTTAGCAACGAAATGATTGATTATTTATTTATTTATTTATTCAACATTTATGTCAAGTGAATTACAGATGTTACAGGTAGTTGGTAGGTACATGACACCCAGATAGGGCACATAATGTTTACTAGTGTTAAGAGAACACAATGCATACGAAAAATATTTAAATTTTAATCGCAATGTCAAGTTCTGTTATTAATAAATTCCAATTTTAATGTCAAGTTTCCTTTTTATAGATTCTAAATACACTGTCAAGTTTGTTAATAAATTATTCTAATTATAATTATAATGTCAAATTTTTGTCTTAATAAGTTATAATTACAATGTCAAGTTTTGTTCTTAATAGAATTCTAATTCAATGTCAAGTTTTGTTCTTAATAAATTCTAAATACAATGTCAAGCTTTGTTATTAAATAACAATTAAAATAATTCACAATGTTTCGTCGCTAAGAAATTGGTTGACAGTGTAATAACATTTGTGCATTATCAAATGGATCGATGCTGCTCATATAATAGATAAGTATAACGTTTGTATTAGGCATTATTAGAACTGGAGTGGAGGCATTATTAGAAAAAGGTTACGTGATTACCCCGCTGTACCTAGTACCTACCTACCCTCCCTACCAGTGTGCACAGTAGATGAGCTGAAACCTGCCTTTTTACCCAAATCAACAAGAATATTCGCTTCAAGGTGATGCCATTAACAACTGTAAGTTGTAGACAAGGTGTTTGGTAAATATTCGGCAGTTGAACCGAATAAATTGGCCGAATAACGAACCTTCGATAATTAGGTACGCCGATTATAACGAATACCGAATAATTATATACGATATCAGTGGCGGATTTACACTTTTGCCGCCACTAGGCTATTCTAATTTTGTCGCCCCTATTGACCTCTACTACAATTCGCTACCCTAGTTTTTGTCGCTTTTACATACTACTTACAAGGTGTGGTAATGTATGCCTAAAATTACAGACACACTATGAAGATCGTAAAACGAGACTTCTTTGCTCTAAACACGCCTTCAAAAATTTAAATTACTGAATTATTTTAAAATTTATAATGCGGTATGTAGATTTTTATAGGCATAGGTAACTAACTTGGTAATAGAATGACCATATGGATCCTGTTGTAACACTTACTAGGCATCAAAATAATGTTTTAAAGTCAATTTAAACACTTTGAAGCCTACCTACAACCTACAAGCGTAAGCAGATGTTTGGGTAACTGTGCTCCAGAATGAAAAATGTTTCAAAACTAGCAATTTTACCCCATTGTCAAATATTCTGCTCCATACAAATTTTGCGTAGGTACTACAATTGCTGTTTTACAGAGTTAAGAACAGACAGAGTACATGTTAAACATATTTTCTATCAAATGGGAATATATTACTTTTGGTTATAACGCTATAAAACCAAATAAACAGTTGGGGCATGTTATCCAATGGGGAGCAAAGGAACCACAATTTACGGTACAAAACGATTACGAAAAAAGATATTCCACGGTGATTGAATTGTGTGAGCGGACATAGTAACATTTAGATTTTTTTTGTACGACAAGAAAAATCGGGGCAAATTTGCCGCCCCCTAAAATCTGCCGCCCTAGGCTCCAGCCTACTCAGCCTAGTGGTAAATCCACCACTGTACGATATAGGTATGAAGAAGTCTTTTAAAAATGAATAAGAGTCTTTTGACCCGTTTTTATGCGTAGAACTTCTGTGATTGAGTTTACAAAGGTAATTTTTATCCCAGAAATCATACTCCTAAGTGTAAATTTGACGGGAAGAATTAGCATTTATTGAGTGAGTATTCCAAGAGTAGCAGCCCATACAAATTTGAAGGTACGAAGTATTATGCTGGCGAAGTGTTAGACAAAATTGTTATTGATATCGACAAAGGATGCCCTTTATGAAACATATAGAGTTGTACATGAACGCCTTATCTATAATTCTAGGCATCATTAAAAAACCTCAAGGAGGAAATAATTTGTCAAAAAAACTTGATGTTGCAAAAAGGCTGCATCGGCCGGGAATCGAACCCGGGCCGCCCGCGTGGCAGGCGAGCATTCTACCACTGAACCACCGATGCTTATGCTACTACTTTCGAAATTATGCTTTTAGATAATAAAGTCTTTACCGTTCAGGGATTTAGTCAGACGCGACACTGATCTATCAGTATGAGTATAATAGGAAGATTACATAGTCTTTGAGTATGAGTTAAGCGCTTAATGATTAATGTAATATGTTTAAATAATATTTATTCACTCACACTTTTTATAAATTACTACTCATTCTAACAAGCAAACACGACGAAATCACTTTAAGATTGGCTAAAGCCATCGTTCGGCTCCATCAGATCAGATCAGATAGGCGGCCTCAGATCAGCTCGGTGGTGCCATAATATTGTATTGGCACCGTATTTACAAATATATGTCAAATTTCAGCTCAATCTGATACCAGTAAGTCTTGTATAAAACTGTTACAACATTTAAAAATTGATCATAGAACGATCACCTACATTGTAGTACGGCTTGTTAGCTCGAAATACGGTTCCATCTGGCAGAACGAAATTTGGCATATGTATGTAGCTTTCATATTATGTGCTTCAATATTGAAAGAAAAACACGTTAAAAAACTTTTGCCCTCCCCTTTTTGTGTCCCCAATTACCTACAGTTTGTTTTTTTATTGAAAACGCCTGAAAGAAAACCGTCAAAGGATTAAAATGTTCTTTATACTTGTTTATACTTATTATTCACAAAAATTCTATTTCCAACATATTTGTGCGCATCGAGCTGAAATCATGGAATTTCCAACATCGACAGAGTATTCCTCGGTGATTATTTTCAGACGTAGAAGTCAGATTCATCTCCAGACAGCTGGGAAAGCGGGGTGAATGGGACCAATGTACACCTCTTTTTCGTTTTTTTTACTGATCAGTTAAGGCTGCTAGGGCTTGTGGTAATATGGATTTCGTGTAAAACAGATATCAGGAATTCATTTTCTGAAAAATAAAATGAATTCCTTAGAAGTCATTTGACACATGTTAAACACGTACATAGTGTGGCTGGATAGAAAACCAAAAAACGAATACATACGCATGTATTACAACACCATCTATGCTACATTACAAGTACTAAAATGTCGCATAGTTGCACGTTTGACTTCGTTCTCATTACATCATAACTACGCGATCAAATAATACGCCCTATAGTTCAGAGATGGCGCTAAACACAATTTCTGTTATAAATAAAATTTTCGCATATTAGTCTCATCGTAGTTTATTTTGTTCAAGATAAAGCAATTTCTACAATGACGGATGCGATAAAAAATATTATTTATAGTTTCAAATCCGAGATCTTAGCTAGTTTTTCATTGCAGGTCTGTTTGGCACATTGGCTGAGTCATTTTGAGGGTTATTTTGCATGTGCTTCGTGGTCGTGGTGGTCATCTTTAGGTTCTTTATCGTGAGCTGCTGCGGCTGCTTTCCGATACTTGACGAGAAGTCCTCCAAATATAGCAGCGGCAAACTGGAAATAAATAAAATATTTATAATGTAAATTGCTTTCCGTTGTATATGCACAGTCTACTAGATGGCGCTGTTAGGGCGTAAATATAGCGTGCATTTACTGGACATTTTAGTGGTTTCTAAAACTGTTGGGTGTAACGGTTCGTTGCCATTTAATGTGTCCTTCCGATGGAAAGGTACCGCTTTAACGATGAGACGTGGAAATATAGAGACGAAATTAAATCAGAATACACTTTTAGGAAAACAGAGCGGTAAAAAAGACACGCGAATTTCAATTTAGAGGTCGCGGGTTCAAACTCCGGGTCGTACCACTGGGACTTAAAAAACAAACTTATGTGCCTACGGTATATAGGTTGATATGGTGAGCACAAAAACGTTAGCCCTAATTTGGAGTCTGTTAAAGGGTTAAACCAATTAGCCTAAAATAAAAAAGACAGAGCAGCTAAGTTACCTCAAGAATGATGAGCGCTATAGAAACATGGAACACCCATTGCGCAGTCTCCGTTATAACCAACAGCACGTCCCCGCTGCACCCGTTCTCGTAATACTCGTGTCTCGCTTTACATGTCTCCCTGTCTCGCTCTTGCACGATGTCGGAGCGATCTGGGTCATATGTGGGACAGCAGGAGACCGGTACGTCGGGGGGCAGCAGATTATTGTCTCTGTAGTCGTAGGCGTCGCGGTAGCCGCAGCAATGGAGCTAGAATAAAAATAATGACAAAATAGAAATAAATATAACCAGTCGTCTACTGCCCCCTGGGATCCTAGGGATCATAACAAAAGAATGCTATTGTTTTTTTTTCGCCGGGAGACGACGGCATGTTAGGCAAGCGCCTTCAATTTTTTTTATTTGCGGTCGGTGCAGCATGTCTTTTTTTCATATACACCTCTGTCCCTCGTCATCTCTTCACTCACATTCTTCTTATTCATAATCGTCTCTCACACAATCCCACCTTTTCTTTGGCCTACCTCGTTTCTTGCATCGATCCACATTCACACAGCGAACCAAGTAATATCTGAACTGCGTGATGGCCCACGACCTGACGTGCCTCGGATTGTGCAGAACTGCCGCTGCTGCCCGACGCGAGAGACAAATCGAGCCTCCTCTTTTTGATTTGCATAGTTTAAGCGAGATAGGAATTGCTAAGTCGCGCGATATACGATTTGGCAGCAAGTTGTGGTAGGGCACCTGGACGGACTCATATAACAACTGCTCGATGCGGCTGCCCTATCATAGTAGTCTACTTTGTTTAGGATAAAGCGATTTTAACATACAGAATTCTGCGTGGTGGCCCACATCTTGACGTGCCTCGGGCTGTGCTGTTTCGCCAGCTGGAAGGACTCTAGCAGCGACTGCTCGATGCGATGCGCGTCCTTCGGCGACACTCGCACGGATGCGCCGGCGATGATCGCCTGGATCACCGCTAGGATCGTTAGCACTATCACCGCCTGAAAAAGTAGATTGTGTCTCAAGGGAGCAAAATTATATATTGCGGCGAGGGCGGTATATCTAATCCTGAGTGAAGCGAAAAATTGTAAAGTAGAATCTTGAGCGAAGCGAGGGATTCAAGTGTTTACGATCCAGACGGAAATAATTTTGGTACCGTGTCTCACATACTGCTTTTCATATCGCCTGGGAGGCCCGCTGCTAAAAACATGAAATGTCTTACTAATAATTTTGATACCGAATGGCAAATAACTTTTCACATCTTCTATGAGGAAAAGAGTAATTGTAGAGTTACCTTTCGAAAGGTACGACTTTGACCCCTCATTCGAAAGCAACACTAAACAATAACCCCCGTATTCATAAAACTTAACAAACCTCTGCTAACTAAAATGTCTTTTGTCACTGTCTCACAAGCAAATATTTCGAAGTGACAGATAAGGACAAATGAACTTTAGCGGCTAGTTAACTAATATAGGTTTGATAGACATTTATGAATAAGGACGTAACTCTTTTCTGAGTAGTCTGAAAACATATTTAACCCTTGTGCCGCTGTCAAAATGTTGTTATTGAAGTTGGACTTTGGACTTTTAATGAAAAATTCTAACGCTTCGGGACAAATCCGGGAAAAAGGCACACTAAGGGTTAAGGTCTCTGTAGCCGTCAAAAAACTGTAACGCTCGCTAATGTTAAATCGATATGCTGTGCTTATCGCCCGAGCGGAAATTTGCGAAAAACGGAATGATGGGAAAAAGACACACTAAGGGTTAAGGTCTCTGTAGCCGTCAAAAGACTGTTCCGCTCGCTAATGTTACATCGATATGCTGTGCTTATCGCCCGAGCGGAAATTTGCGAAAAACGGAATGAAAATAGGTTTTTTTTGTTAAAATGGTCATTATAAAGAGAGTGGCGGGAAGCGTTTGGATGCGGAGAGCTGGGTACCGGTTGTGGTGGCGTGAATTAGGGGAGGCCTGTGTCCGGCAGTGGACGACTGCAGGCTGAGGATCATCATTTCAAAGAAGTGGACAAGAAAGTTGTATATTATTATATGCAAAAAACAGCTTCATTCAAATAATTATATATTCTAACATAGAAATTACAGTTCAAAAAAATCAAAGTTCTTATCTTATCTTATTGTTCTAAAGATCTTGCTGCCGGCTGAGATCAAATCCAAATTTCTCAGGAGAGAATAAAATATCCACCAAGAAATCTAGTCAATCTTTAGTATCTTTGATACATTTAAATCTTTTCACACACATACCTAATTCGACAATTAAGAAAGAACTGAAATGACCGGACATTTTCAATTAAGCAAATACCTGAAGCACCTCACGGATCGCGTGATAGGCCAATACACGTCCAGCGAACTTGAAGGGGGTGTTATTAACCTTCAAGGGTTTTACACTGGCCAGCGATTAGCATAACAGTGTTCAGACTACCTGTACCTATACTCAACTTATCCGAAATTGACCAAACCCAAGATTTCTTTACGTATCCTGTCCTAAAGCTTAAACATTGTAATTGTATAACTGGTAAAATGGTAGTGTCTACTTATATGTTACACAATCATAATATGTTCGTCACTAGTTTGTCTGGTCTGAGTTATTTTTCCCCACGGAAGACCAGCGTTGTGGTATATGTATGCCACATCATATGCTGAGTGGTGTCCTTTTGTAGCCACCATAACAGCACCAAATAGGTATAAGTTCTTTTTGTCTGTTTTATAATTCAAAATGTGTTACTTTTTTACTTTGTGCTATTTGTTTTAATATTTTCATTTGGTGCTGTATGTTTGGTTTATCAATAAATGTTTTTCTATTCTATTCTATTGTTTACTCGTTTTTGCTTATCGTTCAATGAGCCCAGGTCCTCTTGTGACTTCTTTGAGTAATGATTGCATTATTATCCTTATTTACATGAAAATTTTCCGCACCGCGCGATTCCCGCAAGTCTGAACTGGGCCTTATGATTGCATTTTTTTTTCTATAGAAAAAAAAAACCAAATCCGATCCGAGTCTTTTTCCTTTTTTTAGTCAGCCATTATTAACGGCACAATTAAGTACAATGATGGTATTTTACCTCATCTAAACTCTGTCAAGAGGAAATTTAATAATGCTGCACACAGTCAGATATTTATCGAGATTTGTCTGAAAAGCCATTCCCGAAGAGTGTTGCATCCCGTTTAGTCGTGCGCTTGGCTGACCGAATCGAGGGGTCCCCTTGTAAGGTATTAGGCGATACCAGCTGCCCATTCATTTGTATTTTATTTTTATTTATTTTTTCGTCTTCAATTTGTATTTGAGATTTGGTATTTTTCGTCTCTCAGCAGACCATGCCAGTATCATGTCAGATCACAATGATTTAACTCTACATTTTTATATCCATTTGTATTTCGAATACGTGACTAATACCTGTGATGTATTTTACGATCGTCCATTGTTATTATTATTGTTTATTGTTCTTATTTCCAATTTATGACACTTGCATAGAATGATGTTCTTTAATGGGTAGCGAATAGCGAAAATACTATAAGTAGAATTACTTAGAAAATTTCATCACATGTCAAATCAGAAAATGGAAAATAAAGAGAAGCTAAGAGTTAGACAATAAGGTATTAAATATCTCATATAGTTGAACATATGAATCAATACCAATCTATGTTATACGTTACACAAAAGAAATTAAGTGCCAAACCACATCATTTTGTTACCCAATGGAACTTGCATGTATTTAATTAAGAGATATGTATATTATTGTGATAACGGCTCAAATGTATCTATTTAATCATATGAGATGAATGGCAGCTGTAACTCCGTCTCAGTGACGGAAATTAAAGTCCTGTTTTAGTAATTAAAAGCCACGAAATTGGTCTAACAATATTCGACTCTATAGGTAACTATAGGTATAGGTTTTCGTGGGCTAGTTTCCGCAACTCGACTTCATATGCGCCTATTTTGAGTGATGGGTTGTCGACGCTATTCGTGCCAACCCAATTCCATCAGAAAGAATAACAGATCCTTGACGTTGCCGACGACTTCTGGTAGAGACCTCGGTGATCCCGTGTTTTGCCCGGTAAGCTGCCACCCCATTTTCGATTCGACTCTATTATTTATATGTTACGGTAACCGACGAGAGGCCTAATCCGATAAGTCGTCCAGATATTTTAATTAGTGGTCACACAGAGTTCGGTTTAACTGGCCTCTACGCACAGTTGCATATTGTTGTTGTTGTGTTGTAGTTGTTGTATTGTTGCATTGCGCTTGTTGTTGCCGAGCGCCTTTGTATAAGTCGTTAACCGATTCTTTTGCATGCTACCCTCTCCTATTTAGATTTAAGCAAAAATAATTTATTTAATATTCTCAGTAAGTGATTTATGTAAATCTTATGAGAAATAAATGTCTCAAACCATATAAACCATATAAAGTTAACTTACCACAAATATCGGCCTAATCTTTTTGCTGCACGTCGCGATTTGCGCATAGATGGTCATGGCGATCGCGGTCGCGGCGGTGACCGATAAGACGACTAACCCGACCAGTCGTCCAGAGTCGTCTTGCGCGTCCATGGCACTTGCGGCTACGGCCGAAACCGTCGATACAGCGATCAGGCCGATCGATACCAGCTGGAAAGGTTTGTAAGTGTAATTAATTATATTAAACAGTAGACGACGAGGTATGAGGAGATAGATGTATGGATGTGATTGAAGCGAATTAAATATCTACGGATTTTTGCTCTGCCTACCCCAATGGGATACTGGCGTGACGTATGTATGTACAGTTGCCGGCAAACATCTTGAACCTGCGCAGTAGCCGATTTACGTAGAAATCAAGCTACTGCGCACTCAAGCTTAAGATCAAGATGTTTGCCGGCAACTGTAACACAGTGGAAGTTTCAGTTCGCTTTAATAGTCGCGCATCCAAAATAAGCAGGACATTTAAGAGGCCTTATAAGTCTTTTTTTTTAATATTTTGTATGAAATAACTTACATAAGATATAACTTAACTATTGATGAAATGTTTTTAAATTATTAATAAGTTTTTGTTTACATGTATTTAACACTAGTTCTGTAATGTTTTGTGGGAATAAATGGCTATTATTATTATTATAAGTCTTTAAATGTTTTTATTTCAAATTATGACAAAAGTATTGATAGTATCAATAATGTTATTAAAGGATACGATGATTTGATTAAAGTTTTAGATAGTAACATAGCCATTTTTTGATCTTATTGTGTGCATTAGAATTTAAGCGGAAAAACACAGTTTTTAGCTGGAAATTGGCGATTTGGAGTGATATGTTTGAAACCATATTCCTCAATGAAAAAAACACATTCAAATTTTATGACATTCGGTCGCAAAAGTCCTGTTCTAGATAGTAAGACTGAGAAATGTCAAGATACGTGTCAATTCAAACAAAAAATCGTCAAATAGATGAGCCCTTTTTCTCAAACATAGCAATAGATGTCAAAGTGCAGCACAGGGGCCCCTGATGCAGATCCTGACTAGATGCTCTTTTTAATCAGTAATAATAAAAAACCGACCAAGTGCATGTCGGACCACGCGCAGTGTAGGGTTCCGTAGTTGCCCGTACATCACGTCACCGGTCATATGCGGAATTACAGACCCGTAGAAGGGTTTTTACTGATCTTAGTACTGATGATGTATTTTTTTGAGATGTTATGTTGTATACATATTTTTGCCCTTTACGGTAATGTCTACTTAGCTGTGATAGTTTCCCTTTTAAATTCATGGTATATACTACTACCATGATTTTTTTCACATGCCTAGTAGCCACCGTTTAGCTGGCAGGGGTAGGGGGACACTTGGCCATAGCAAAAATTATCACTTCAAAGCTTAATATCACGCCAACCGATTCTTGAATCAAAAATGCTTTTAGAAACCTTATAACATTTTTGAAAGAGCTATTCAACGATACCCCACAAGATGGGGTTTGGAAGAAAAAAAATTGCACCACCGCTTTACATGTAGGTACCCTAAAAAAATTTTTTTAATGTTTTTATTCTACCGTTTTCTCGGCGTCATTAATATGTATACTCATGCCAAATTACAGCTTTGTAGTACTAACGATTACTGAGAAAAGCGGGGGACGGACGGACGGACATGGCGAAACTATAAGGGTTCCTTGTTTATTACGGAACCCTAAAAAGTGCCCCCACCATTTAGTGCTTCTCTACTGTAACCCTTAGTGAACCAGCAGGGGCGGCGCGATAAAAATATTCTTAGGGAAGCCGGAAATCATTTGCCTTTCTTATTCTTCATGAGCCGCCGGTGGGAATCGAGTTGTATGGACACTCCGCCACTGATAACTAGTGCCTGTAGAGTGTAGACTAATAGCTATTAGTCCACAGGAGAGACACGAACCTATTTAAATATTTGTATGGTTTTTAAAAGAATGTTTAATGTCAATAACTTACCGCCGTAGTAACACTCAGAATAGTGAATGAGATGGTGAGGAACTTGGACAGGCATTTCAGGTTTTCTATCTTCTTCAACTCCTTATCCAGGTCCAATTTTACTTCTTTTTCGCGCTTCTCCACATTTTCTTTTACATGCTGTACTTGTTCTTTAGCGTCCTCTAAGACTTTGTTGCCAGCTGTGTTAACAATCAATTATTTTAGTTTTATTTAAGTTTTTTATATATAAAATTGTTACAAATATGTTTTATGTGCCATATATTGTAATAAATAGGTATGTCAATTGATCTGAATCGGTTGCCATCTCATCATGTAAAATAAACCTTTATTTTGTAAATTAAGGAATTGAATATAAGAATAAATTTAAGATATAGTTAACTAAAATGATATTTATTTGTATTATTTTTAAATGTGTATCTTTGTGAATATATACGTAAATAAAAATAATAGATTCTGGTTCCCGTCACGCAAATGAAAGTTAGTGTCATACTTTACATTTCTCGTTACACAAAGGATGGTACCTAAATAAACATCAAAATGTTATTTTGAGTATTTGTGGAGCGCTTTTAATAAATTGTGCCACTATTTGTTAAAGAATGAATTGGAGAATAGTTTGAGTTTCAACAGGTAAATTTCATAAATAGTGAAATGCAAAGTAATATATATATAAATATTTATGCACACTCAGTCTACATCTAGAATATTTATACACACTCAGTCTACATCTTGAATATTTATACACACCCAGTCTACATCTTGAATATTTATACACACACAGTCTACATCTTGAATATTTATACACACACAGTCTACATCTTAAATATTTATACACACACAGTCACAAAATATGCTAAAATTACTTTAATGACAATAATGGAAACGTCCAATATATAAATTTGACTATACCTACCTTTAATAAATGAATTTTAAGTCATGATACGTAGATACATAAACAAAATAGTAACGTTAGATCCTCCTAAGTCGAAATAAGTGCTCTATTTTGTAACGAAAATGTATTGCTTGGCTCGAATTTTCATTTCAAATTCCATAGTAAAAATATTTGTGCAGCCTATGGCAAGTTTTTTTGTATTATTATTATTACCTCGATAAGTTCTCAACGCGCTCAGCCAGCTTGGCATGATCACTGGAGAATAAATAAATAATAATAGTATAAACTGACAAATGTCTAATTAAATAAATTAGGTACCTAAAAAAATAACGGAAATGCGAAATTGTAATTAATATAAAACGTCTAATGTCATGCTTAGTACATATTTGTTATGTTAATAAATATTACCGCATGAACATAATTAAATATAAGACTTCAATGTATTAATTTACTTTGTAACAATGGATGTGTCTCCATTAACAATTATTATTGCTATCATTATTTTTTTTAAGTTTGTTATACGATTTATAACGTTGACAATTCTTAAGTGACTTTTGAACCGTTTTAATTATAAAATATATATTTACATAGCTCCAATCTGATTATAATTAGATAATTTCATTTAATTCATTTCAGTAAATTAAGGCAGGTTTATTAGTACATTATTAATATATGGAATATTCATTTATGAAAGATAAATAATTCTGTTTGTTAATACAGCATTTTTGTAACATTATTACAATTTTCATCAAATTAAATACTTACACACTGACTGCTTCTTGTCCGCCATTTTTTAGTTTTGTGTTTCTTGCGAAAAAGCGACCGAGGAGTGGCGAGTGCGCACTAAAAGAAACATGGCACCATTTTAACAAACGAGTAAAACTGAGGTCAACGATTTATAAAGTTGCTAAAGAGGCTTTATAGTCGGTTAAATAAATAAACATACGCATATTTTCATTACCATTATAAAGATTTCACGCCTAAGTAATGTTATCTCTGTGGCCCTTCAATCAGCATTGAGACGAAGATGATGATATTTCTAATGCCAAAGGAACATTTGGAGCACATTAACAATGTTAGAAAATTCTTCGGTAATAAAATGATGGAAAGGAATCGATCCGATCTGATTAATTTAAAAAGAGTGATCGTGATTTTTATGACAATAACGTTACGCAAAGTATGAGTTTGTAACGATAAACATAAAACATGATAAAACTGTAGAATCACATTTAACTAAAAAAATATATGCCTTTCGTACCTTTTTACCTTTTCAGCTATACATACTATGCTATTCTATTCGTATCAAAACATTAAAATGAAGGTTATAATTATAACATGGTCTGTTGACAACCATGTGCCCTAAATCTTACCACTGGGTCTGATAAGTTACTACAAAGGTTAGTTATAAGTTCCCAAGTAACACAGCATGCTGAATAAAGTTTAGGTAATAGCAATTCGCAAATTTTTACACCTCTTATCAGCAATATCTCCTAATGTGTGAGTAAAGGCTATTAATATAGCCAAATTCTGAATAATATTCTCTTTAGATCTTTAATACCTCTTTAAGCTTAGTAAAAGTTGTATTAAGTGGTATCATACCTAAGTATTACTAAGCTATTACCCTTTATATCGCTGTTATACAGGCTAACGCATTTAAAAATGTGCCCAAATTGCTTGAATAACAGCTGAATAAACATTTACTCAAACTTTATTCAACATGAATGTGTTACTTGGGTTAGGGTGGGTACTACGGTGAAACCATACTTAGGTACTCGTTCTTAGATATACCTTATACCTTACTGAGTATATAAAAAAGTAATATGATAAAGTACATACCTTAGGATGTGAAATATCCCATGTCTCGCACGCTCGGCCTCTGACAAGGCGTGCGCCGGCGCACCATTTATACAGTAATCACAATGGACCACGGCCCAACGGTCCAATGGTTCGATTCCTGTACATAATACACGATTAACTTTACGCGCTGTCATGTGTAGAGATATTTAGATGATAGTTTGATATCGGTATGTCTGAATTGCTTCAATACTTGGGTTCCCAATTTGGTATAATCCGGTTTGAATTCCAATCAAAGCGAAATAATTAGATAACATTCGCCACAAGCGCAATTTGAACGTACGATTTCTGCGTTCTATGCACTCTTGACCAACTGAGCTATCGTGGGAATCCCTTGTGGTGGCAAATATTTCAATCAATCTTTCTCCTAAAAAAGTATAGATTCTCAATAATTTAAATTAATCTCCGGTGGAAACGAACGGCACAGGACCGGTCTAAATGGCGAACCTTGGGGGAGGCCTGTGTTCAGCAGTGGACTTCTTTCGGCTGAAATGATGATGATGATGGAACTACAGAGGGGCTTGAACCCACTTGAGACTAAAAGTTTTTCTTCTCCCTGAAAGTGAATGCTATAGGTATATTTAAGGATTAAACAGTCCCAAGTTAGTTGGTACCTTACATAAATAAGTAGGTAGGATTAGATGAGGTAAGAAAAACAGGGTTTACATCCTAGGGTAAGAAAAATCCGCCTCCCCTGATGCGGCACGACATCTTCTTGTAAAACATCTTGGAGGGAAAAATAGAGAACAGGAAAGAGATCCACTCAATAACCTCAACAGATTTCGTGTTATTAAAATGCAATATTTTATCTTAAGGACATAAAAGTAATAATATAAAAAATAAAACCAAACGATAAAAGATATTAAATAAATTATACTTCCATAAAAAAAAAAAAAAAAAACGATAAAATATGATTTTAAATAACCATTGAATATATTTGAATTCATACCTATTTCAATAAAATATGTTGTTTATAGTCACTTTCAGTTTAACTGTCACTTTTCGAACACAAATCTAAGACAATGAAACTCACTAATGCACATCCGTTGAATATTTGCCATATATTTTTTTAATTTTTCATTGTTCATTTAATTAAAAAGTAACATTATATATTCACTGTTCCAATTTACTGAAAATTGAACCCTCACAATATCACATGCTTCAATTTTTATGTATATATTAATATGGATATTTTCGGTGAATTTCAAATGGCGTGAGAGATCGTTTCGTAGAGCATCTAAGCTCATACTAAATACATAAAATCATGCATGGAAAACAATAGGACTTCATCAAATGATCGTGTTAGCGTATATTGTGGTAATTGGTGCTAAATAAATGTAACCTACGTAATATTGCTTATATTGGCCAGTGACGAGACACACCTTCCTTAAAGTATGTGATTTACCTACTCACGTCAAATTTAAGTACGTTGTTGACATTATCGAGTTATGAGCCACGGTAGAATCCAGGCGTAATTGATGCTTCAGTTCTCGTCAACGTAATATGAATTACAATGAACTACAATTTTAATAGTTAAATTTGTATGTAATTTATTTTGCATCTTACAAAACACTGTTATTAATACTCCGATTCCTCTCAAATGCTAATTACTATTGTCCGAACGGCATTTATGTAATCTGACACTGAAGAAGAGATAAATCTAACTCCCGAGACACTGGTCTCCCACCTAGTTCGGGGGTCGGAAATATCGACCACTATTTTTCGGCGTTGTTGTACTACAGATGAATTTCTATGATGTATGATTGTTTGTAGCTATGTACAAAATAAACCATTATTATTATTATTATTATATATTATAATATAAGTGTTTCGTTCGTGTTTATTTAAGTGATGTATGTTGTTCATTACATATTCATTATTTACTCATTTTAATCTTATTCTAAATGTATCTGGCGTAATTTTCGCATAATACCACGACACTGCACATCTCTGCTATATTCTGCTTCTCTTAGGTTAATTAGTTGTATATTATTGTGTAAATGGATCCACTGAAAATCAGCGTCGTGGCACTTCATGCTCCGACACAATGCTGAGTGGGCTCCTTTTTGGAACCATCCTCAAATGTGTATTTCCTAGATTTAAGCTAACTGTACTTTATGTTGTGGTTTCAAATAAATAATTCATTCATTCATTCATTCACATCTACGTCTATCATAGCACGACGTTTTCACTTTAAATTGAACCTATTGCATTTTTTCTCAAAAATTTGAATTTTTTGGTTTTGTCTTTAGAATCATGCGCACTCTTGATCCCGGTAAAGTATAAAACGTCTCCAATGTTTTATACCACCGTCACGTAACGGAAATCTAAAGATAGTATGACGGGGACTTTTCTTTGAAATATAAATTAGTCTCAGTGTATACAATAATACACATTAAAAATAAACACGGTAAAGTAAAAAACGTCCCCAATATTTTATTCCACCGTCACATAACGGAATTCTAAAAAAATAAGTCGGGGACATTTTTTAAAATATAAATTGGTCTCAGTGTATATATCACACAATAATACACATTTAAAATGAACACGCCAAGGGGCGTTTTGGTGCCCATGTCACATGTGAATACAAAATATGTTAAATGAGTTATATATTTTTAAAATTCATTACATTAATTTCAATATAACTAAATATACGATGGCTATCAATTAATAAGATTCAATACAGTACAATACAAACATTCTTTATTGTTCAGCAGAAAATGCAATCATATTTTTTTAAATCATGGTTTCTTCTATTTATAATAACCTAATGTGTCTATTATACTATTATGATTGGGAAATCATTTTCGTTTAAAATAGCAATGTCAAATTTTAAATAAAAAACGGGTTCAGAGCTCATTGGTATGGTGCCCAGAAGGCTGGCGGCATTGCCGCGCTGCGCAGCAAGACCAATGCGCTGAACGAGGTACGCACCAGCCTTCTGGTCACCCGTCGCGTCCACAAGGCGTTTCGGCAGCTCCTTATAAGTGCTGTGAGCACCAGGTCCCCACGGCCCTAGCGTTTCCACCAAAACGGCTCAAACATGTAGGCACTGTCAATGACTGCATATTTGCGCCGCTTGAAGTGTTCAGCCGCGTCGGCGGTAGCTCCAGCGCTGACCGAGGTTCCTGGGATATGGGATGGTGCTACGGTATCCACACAAGTGGCATCCCAGACTAGCGGCCGTCCCAACTTCCAGGGGACCAGGGTCATGCCATCTGGCCTCTTGCCGTCGTCTCAGGCCACTACGGACACACAGACCGACGGCCGGAAAGCGGAGTCTTAGTAATAGGGTCCCGCTTTACCCCTTGGGTACGGAATCCTAAAAATTACAAGGTAATTTGCTAATGATAATTATTTTTTCTGGTCTTTGTATTTGAACAAAACAAAGTCTCGTATATGATGACGTAGTTCACTGAAAGCCCGTCATTTTCATTACTACAATTTATGATCCAAGTTCAGGAAACTTGGATCATAAATTGAGTAATGAAAATAGTAATGAAAGTATAGCTTGGATACGTACAGTTAGGACGAAAATATGGTACGGATTTTGTACCATGATATAGGTACACCTACTTATAATATTGCTGCGCACATAACTATGAGTAGGTACCGTATGAATCTCTCTGATTATAAGCGTTGCCAAAATAAAGTTTTGACGTGGTTTTAGTGATGCAAAATGCATTATTTTTGTGTTAAATTGTGTGGAAATAACACTAAAACATCTGGTGTGCAAAAAAATAGTATTTCATTTCACAGGTAAGTAGATTTTAATAAAATCACAAATTAATTTTAGCGAAGCTGGTAGTGACCCTGCCTTCGAAGCTGGAGGTCCCGGGTTCGAATCCTGGTCAGGGCATTTATTTTTATGACGAACACGAATATTTGTTCCTGAGTCTTGGATGTTTTCTATGTATATAAGTATATATTTATCAATATAAGTATGTATTTCGTCACTTAATACCCAAAGTACAAGCTTTGCTTAGTTTGGGACTAAGTTGATTTGTGTAAGATTGTCCACAAATATTTATTTATATTTTAAAAGGAAAAGGTAAAACTTTTTACATAACATGTGTTCAACATCAAAAAAAACTAGGCAGACTTCATAAAGTTGCTAAAGTAAGTTCAATACGCTATTAAAGAACAGTAAAAGAATATTATTTTTATATTTAGTACCAATAAATAAAACTTAGGACCAACTAGTCTAAAGTGGTCGTCAACTTTATAAAGTGAAACCGCGCACAAGTTATTTACTGACTGGTGATGACCGAAGAGCTGGCGATTTCCTCGCACAGCGTATCAACATTACAATACAGCGAGGAAATGCCGCCAGCATCCTCGGTACAATGCCTCAAGGGCCTGTTTTAGATTTTAATTAGTTTCAATATTATTCATTATTTTTGTTAAGTATTCTTGCTTATATTTTCTTGCTAAACATACAATTCTCAATTACTTTGAAACCCGACTGTACTCCCAGGTCAAAGCTATCGAGCCGTAACCATGGCAACGGCGCCACAACACCACGCACAAAGGCGACCCTGGCGATACCATCGTTCGCAAATTTGTACTCAAGTGCTAGTACAGCTTTTGAAGGCTTCCATTATAATAGTGACTGGGAAAATCAATAGGATAGTCAAAAGTTAAAACCGAAAGAGAAAGGCGGTTGAATAATCCTAAACTACTTTTCCAATAGTCCTTTTCTAGAAAGACAGATTTTTTATTTAATTTTTTAAATTACCCTACCTACGAAGCTGGAGGTGTCATTGGTGTAAAGATGTACAACACACTTCCGAACGAGATTATTAACTCTGCAAGTGACGCAATATTCGCCTGCAAACTAAAAAAACTGTTGACTGAACTGACTTGTTACAACATAAATGAGTTTACGTTGAGGCCATTTAACTATTGATAATTAAATGACATGTAATAAATAAATAAATACAACAGTAAGCAAGTTAATGTAAAATTAAAATAACTTATAATCGGCATGTAAAATTACTTATAATTGACATGTAAATATTACTTATAATTGACATGTAAAATTACTTATAATTTTATCAATAAATATCTCAATCTCAATCTCAGGTCCCGGGTTTAATCCCGATCAGGGCATTTATTTGTGTGACGGGCACGAATGTTCATAAAGTCTTGGATGATTTCTATTATTTAGGTATCTATTTACCACCCATAGTACAAGTTTTGCTAAGTTTGGGACTAGGTCGATTTGTGTAAGATTGTCAACAAATATTGATTATTATTTATGTATTATTATTAAATTTGAAAAAATGGGTTAAACTTAGGTCTTGGGTCTATTAAGTATTCCACAGCTGTTCGTGGTAGGATGTTGTTTTGAAAACGTACTTTTACCCTGCGTTTACAGTTATTTTTTCAGTATTCATTCCAATTTGCAATCGTAAGAAAGCATGGTCTAAGAGAACAAGGTCTGACAATCCGGATCATGACACGACCATACGTCACTGTCGACGACACCAGGGGCGTATTTACCTTAGGGCCATCCGGGCCATGGCCCGAGGTGCCAATCCGCCAGGGGCGCCGATTGCGTTTTGGCTCCATTCAACCAACTTTCAAAGTCTGTTAGTACATATTCCGAAACGAGTTTCACTTAGGTTCATGGAGGTGCGCAGGGCAACATTTGGATAATCACTTTAGAACTCCTCCATTACAGTTTGTCAAACATGGACGCAGTCATGTGTATTGATAATTATGTACTTAACATATTAATGAAACTTTGTAAATTTGTATACGCAAAAAATTTAGACTTTAATAAAATATATGTATATTTTTTTACTTAGGTATATCGTTTTTTTCTTAAGTTCTGGGGCGGCGAAACTTATTGGCCCGGGGTGCCAAATTTCAAAATACGCCCCTGGACGACACACACACACGTCAGCACGATCGATAGGCTGATGCTGAGTCCGACCCAGGTCGGGCCTAGCTGAGTTTCTTGCTGGACTCTTCTCAGCTAGGCTAGGTTTAGTGAGCTCGATTCCATTCGCGCCTCAGATTCGGTTGAAACCGCCCAACCAATCTCACTGGAGCGCAAACTCTTACAGTATTCCAGTGTTCCAAACCACACGCGTGGTCGTGACGGAGGTTTTCCCCTAGATTTTCCCCAGGCTACTCTCCAACCGCGTACTCCTATCGCTTTATTGGGCCCGGCCTTTAAAGCCACAGTCAGGTGAAAAAAAAAGCTGGTGCTGGCTGATGTTGTTTGCCTCTACTCATTGTGTTTTCAGTCCGACCCAGGTCGGGCCTAGCTGAGTTTCTTGCTGGACTCTTCTCAGTTAGGCTAGGTTTAGTGAACCAGCTACAAAACTCCCAGTAGCTCGATTCCACTCACACCTCAGATTCGGTTGAAACCGCCCAACCAATCTCACTGGAGCGCAAACTCATAGAGTATTCCAGTGTTAAAATGAGACCTAGGTAAAATAAAGACATGAAATACAATTTTGGCATTTTGTCAAATCTTTTTTTACCACGCGACAAAAATATCTAACTCCGTGCAGATTTATGAAACAATCCATGATATGATTGAGCCATAAGTAGATGCATTTATCGTCCCGGTACCGCCGCACACCGGGTAGAGTCAGTCCGACCCAGGTCGGGTCTAACTGAGTTTCTTGCCGGACTCTTCTCAGCTAGGCTACATTTAGTGAACAAGCGACAAAACTCCCAGTAGCTCGATTCCACTCACACCTCAGATTCGGTTGAAACCGCCCAACCAATCTCACTGGAGCGCAAACTCTTACAGTATTCCAGTGTTCCAAACCACACGCGTGGTCGTGCCGGAGGTTTTCCCCTGGATTTTCCCCAGGCTACTCTCCAACCGTGCACTCCTATCGCTTTATTGGGCCCGGCCTTTAAGCCACAGTCAGGTTCTAAAAAAAAGCTGGTGCTGGCTGATGTTGTTTGCCTCTACTCATTGTGTTTTTGTACTGTACTGTATCCTTTGATTGAGGTGTGCAATAAAGAGTATTTGTATTGTATTTTATGCCGTAGCTCGTGTCCCCCACACTACTAACAGTACTAACCGATGTGCCAGATTGCTATAGCTAGTGCAGGATATTATTGTATCATGCTTAGAAAGGATATTAACATGAGTAAGAATTTTTAATTGGAATAAAGTAAAGTTGTATTACGGACGCCATAATTGTTATGATAGTAATATCTTGACAGGTGACATGACTAATGGTTTACAGGAACTGCTATTCACTCCCATCACCAAACTTCCCCCATACAGGTATATCCAGTATACTCATGACCTAGAGATTCGTAATAACTGTTCGTAATCGCGGGTCAAACTAATCAAGTGCTGGTAAATGTTGTAAATATCGATTCTGTTGTCGCGAGGGCTGATTTAAACAAACTCATTCAGAGCTTTATATATATTTAAGTTGGCTGAGTTGTACCAAAACAATCCGTTCAAAAAGCAACGTTACCATTGAATGTAGAAGATTTAAAATCCATTAGCAGTTTTATAACATTTTTACCATTATTAATCATTTCAACAATAACAATCACTTCCGTTACAAATTGGATTCTTTAGGGGTTCGGGTAAATGGGTCTATTTCTACAGTAAAACTATTTTTATACTAGGTACGACGGTGGCAAACAAACATATGGCTTGCCTGGTAAGCAGACACCGTAGCCTATTGACGCTTATGCGTACAGAACAATTGTTTTATAGAGAAAAATTTAGGTCCCTCACTCTCAACATGGCGCATCCTCGGGAGCAATAGGTACATACATACATACATAAACTCACGCCTGCATTCCCAAAAGGGGTAGGCAGAGCACATGAAATTCAATTCCAGTGCTACATTTAAATGTAGAAAATGCGATATTGTGATAGGTTGCTAGCCCATCGCTCACAACACACTACAAACTGGTTCCCATAGTCGGCTCTTACGACGCCTACGAAAATAAAGGGGGAAGAGCTATTCTAATCCGGCACCACACGGGGCAGAGTATGTAGTATGTATACATGTATGTATGTAAGTATTTTATTGTACACAATAAGAGGTTAAAACTATATGTTATAGTCATTATTAGTGAATGCAATCCCGACTCGAGATTGCAAATTCGAGATCCCGCGGGATTAGAAATATCAATCCCGCGGGATCCCGGAATTTTCGGGATCCCGTCTAGTTTTAAAAAAATAATAAATTTGGATGACTAAAAAAGCTAATAACTGCTTGTTTGTGATAGTGAGGTTAAGTAAAATAACATATTACTCCAAAGAAAATAAAAACCTTTATTCTTTAATCTTACCAACCAAAAATAATTATCAGGTTTTAAAGAAATTAACATAGGTAAATTAGGTAATCAAAATAATAAACATATTTCAAAGGAATTAGGAAGTAGTAACCTAAGACGAGTTATTTTGAAAATGACTCCTTAAAAAACAAAGGGTATTAATAGTATCATCTGCTAAACGGCATCTAATGTCCTTTGCAATGTAACCCGCTACTGAGAATGCCCTCTCCGATATCCCTCTACTGCCGCCCAATCCCGTCAATCTCGAACGGAATCTCGTCATATGATGCGTCGGGATTGATCCCGAAAAATTACCCGGGATCGGGATCTCGCGGGATCGGGATCTCGCGGGATCGGGATTACATTCCCTAGTCATTATACATGTAGCACACGAATGGCAGAATGCACACGTCAACGAGCTTGCACTTCAGTGTCAAAGGAAGGTTGCCCTTCATTAGCGCCATTATTAAATAACATAACCGTCATAAATATAGTTACGTACTCATTGGTAGCGATAGCGTCATTTGGCAATACAACTAGATGACGTCACGTTACAGAAAACCTCATCATACGAAAAATATTTTTGTTTGAAGTCACGTGACACACAAAAAAGTGTTACTATAATATTGCAAAAATAAAATGTGGATGTATTAACAATAAACTAGGTATTCAAATATAATACGATACCGATACGATACTGCGGCGGTGGATACAGCTCCACACAACAGTGGGGCGCTAATTTTTTGTTTCAATTATTATGTATTGTATCGTGTCAATTTTATTTCGTGTATTTACTAACATATTTTCTTAAGAATTATTGTTACTAACATATTTTAGTTTTAGTTTTGTTTGTATATGGAATTACGGTTCTGAATTAAATTATTATTATTATTTATAATTCAATGAATAATAAACTTTAATTAAGTCTGTTTTTTATTTTATCTCGATTACTGGAAAATACCCTATTCCGACAGTACGAGTAGATAATAAAATGAGATACATAGGTATTAGAACAGATTTATTCTTTTAAGTTCCTCCTTTACCTGTGCTAGTTCAAAGACATTAACTATGTAAATAAAATGTAACTATGCCGAGAAATTCACCCAAATCGAGGTTAGATAAGGCGTGTTTTTAAGAATATATATTTAGATTCAACGAAACCGGGACAAAGGTTTTCTTGCTCTAGATTTATACTTTTAGTTTAACCTCTGACCGAAATAGGTATGAAAAGACACCATAACACTAAATTATTGACCTAATTACCTCTATTAATATGACATAAGATTGAAAGTCAAATAAACGCTTAGCTTACTTGATTTGCTTATACTTGATTTTCCGTCAAAATAATTGTCAAAACTATTATGGGCAAAGGTCACAGAAGCTGCGATTTCTTCATTAACTACTTGATTTGTCCAAATTCACATACCCATATCTAACAATATATTTGACTCCACACAAACATTTCTACAATACAATTACAATACAAATACTTATTGCAGACCTCAATTATCTTGACGACCGGTTTAGCCTAGTGGGTAGTGCACCTGCCTGTGAAGCTGACGGTCCTGGGTTCGAATCCCGGTCAGGGCAAATATTTGTGTGATGAGCATGAATATTTGTTTCTGAGTCTTGGATGTTTTCTATGTATTTAAGTATTTATATCTATTAAATATATCGTCGTCTAGTACCCATAACACAAGCCTTCTTGAGCTTACTGTGGGGCTAGTTCGATTTGTGTAAGATTGTCCTGTAATATTTATTTATTTATTATTTATTTATTTATTTAATTATATCCTCAATAGGACATTACCTGGCCAGTATAGTAGGTAATTAGGTTAGATCATTAAGCCAGTACCTTAAGGATCGATTGAGAATTGAGCACAGTGGCGAGCAACAATTTGTCGAACGTATTTTACATGTTAGTTCATTATGATAACTCGGATACTCTTCTGGCAGCTATTAGCTGTTTCGGTTGTACTTAATTATAACTGTTTTAGGTTAGTAGGGAAGTACATGGATGCTTTAGAACTCAAATGGCCTATTAATACTTATGCTGTTGTTGGAAATATTTGAAAATCTCCGTCAAAAACGCAATAAATAATAAATAAAATAAACATAAATATTAGTGGACAATCTTACACAAATCGAACTAGCCCGACAGTAAGCTCAAGAAGGCTTGTGTTATGGGTACTAGACGACGACATATTTAATAGATATAAATACTTAAATACATAGAAAACATCTAAGACTCAGGAACAAATATTCATGTTCATCACACAAATATTTGGCCTGACCGGGATTCGAACCCAGGACCGTCAGCTTCACAGGCAGGTGCACTACCCACTAGGCTAAACGGCGGGATAATCACGTAACTTTTGTAGTACCGTTAAATAGATTTTAATGTCAAATTTTAATTGTCAGCTCATACATTTATGCTTCAAAATTGACAGTAAAATCTATCTACCGTTAGTACATAAAGTTTCGTGATTCGCCTGCCGGTCGTCAATATTCTTGATAATTTCAAGAGTAAGGGTCGGTTGCACCAACATACGATCACAGGCCAGTCATCGTCAAATATGGCGCCGGCAGTTGTCATCCCATAGAAACTTGTCAAACTTTCCCTACAATCAGATTTTAACGAACACCGCTTACGATTACAGACGGTTGGATGGACCCACCCCAACAGTCGTATATTTTCTGGCCCGGATAGGATATACGCAGATAATGTTTGAAGCGCTATCGTCCTACAATGAGCTGTCCTTTAATCTTCCATTTATAATCTGAACGCTTTACTGCCAGCCTTTTGGGGCTACAGCTAGTGATGGGGACTTGAGGGCATCTACTTTTTATAGATTATGGTATAGGTATAAGTTTAGTTACTTTAATTAGGTTGGGGGTGTATTAATTAACTTAATATTTTAATTGTGTTTTTTTATGTTTGTTTCAATTTTGAATATATCAGAAAAAAAACTTAATAATGCTGTGGATGATGCGGCCTTTGATGTGGGACGCTACCTGCGTTGACAACCTTGCGCCGTCTCATCTTCCCAGAACGAGAAATACGGCTGGTGCGGCGGCTGAATTGGCGGAAAACTTCAAAAGGCGCGAATATAGTACCTTCGATAGCGGGTACGTATTTGAGCCTTTTGGGGTCGAAACACTTGGGCCTTGGGGAGCCCATAAGATCTTCAAAGATCGGTCTGTACCTCTGGTCGACGCAACACGTGACCAAAATGCTGGCCTTTATCTGGCACAAAGATTGTGAAGAAGCGGCCAGCATTTTGGGAACGTTACCTACTGGCAGCGATTTGTTAGATTAGGTTTTTTGACAGGTATATTTTAGGTTAGTTTTAGTATTATTTTAATTTATTTGTTTATTTGTAATAACTTGGTTACATAAAAATTGCTAGTACTTCAAAACTACAGTGAAATGTTTACACGGTTCGATTGAAAAAGGATAGGTAATTTTAATATATTTAAAATCTGTAATTCTGATACAATCATTGGTTTTGGAAAAATCACCAAGTTGGTCTGTCCTCGAATGAAGAGTACGGCACATCGAGGTTTACCCTATCGAGCTCTAGCGAGCGAGCAAGACAAAAAATACCACATTGCCCACTGGCCTTAACTGTTACTATTTTAATTAGTTCACCGATTGCGGGATAACCCATCCGATCGAACGCACAAACTTTTCTTTACAATACTTTGAGTAATATCCTATTTCTTTGAAGTATTATATTATTATAGGATTACCATATTAACCATAAGTACTGCTTATCAGCTTTATTTTGTTACTCAGCAGATTGCTATGCAATTGCGTGTATTTTTGAAAATATAGAATTTTGTATTTGTGTTTGTTTATTGCTGGATGGCTAAAAACCACACTTTGTGATTGACAACAACTACACAACTATTTACAGTTAAAGTAGCCCTTAAGAGAAATGAATTACCTTTCCTACAAATAGCCCAGTAAGTCCTGTAAGTAAAGTAATATTTCGCTACATTACATTAGCATAATAATTAATTTTTGTGTCAAGTTCTTTGCTACTTCTGACCTGGAGACGTTCACCACACACCTCCACTTATTACCTACGGAGAACCAGTGTTTATGACTAAGCGAAGTAGACAGCTAGCTCGAAAGAGAAGCTATCAGTGGCGGCGGCCCCCTACAACCCGATTCCCACCGGCTTGCCCTAAACTTTTTGCTTACGTATATCAAACTCATAAATCATCAATAAAAATACAGCACTTAGTAATGCGATTGACTATAGCTTCACACAATAGATTTCAGCCAGACATCTAATCACAAGTCACAACATTCACTACGTATCCGCATTACGCATTGCGCTTGAAACGGTAAAAAAAACCCGACGTAAATTAGCCTACCTTGGGTATGTTTCTCATTCATAAAAATGGCACACGACCATCGAAATTGCACGCACACACTCACAAATTCTGTCGTAGACACAGATCGCATATAACCCGCAAAATATCGAGTTTTTGGAAGATGATCGAATTTGAATTTAAACCTTAAACATGATCCGATAAGGTTTATATTAGAATGCACTGCTTGGCCATTTCGAAACATTGCCATACTTCTGTTATATAATACTGCGTGGAATAAATTGCGCAAAATTATATTATCCATTTCGATTCTTTATAATTAAATTATGCACAAGCTTTAAAAAAAGACATAAATCGTATCACAAAACACGAAAATCGAACGTAGATTGAAGCTCGGTAATTTATTTACCTACAAGTGCGCAAAGAAAGTTTCTTTGCTTTTAGATTCGTTGGTAAAAAATTGAATGTAATGGCAACACAGTCATTTGCCCGGTTGCGGTACGAACAGTGTGAAAATATTTATTATTGTAATTCTTATGTGAGTTTAGTTAATTTTGTGCATAAATATAGATTAGAAAATCAAGTTAACCAGTGAAATTCAGATTTACTAGTATCTTGTGCATGAATAATTCATTTGGGGAGTGGGTTGTAGTTTTGTTGCGAGTATTTGAAGGTCAGTTCGTTGTGTCCGTCAGTGTTTTGAGTAAAAGAAAGTACCTATACTTTCTTTTACTAATGGCGTTATAGCTGCTTTAGTTAATTTCGATTGTTGTGTCGTTGATTATTTACTAAATGAGTCGTCTTGTTTTTCTAAGCTATCGTTTGAAAATAAGAAGTTTGATGTGCGTGTCGTGCTCGCCCAGAGATAAAAATTGATTACAAGCGGAGGGATGGTTTCTTTAAACACTTTCACAGCGGATTATATGACAAAGGTGGTATACACTAACTGCGAGGGGTTTTACCGAAGGACACATAGCGCACGCTTCACTATACCACTATAGAGAATAAATGTTAAGGTAGGTTTTTTTTGCTCGGGGTTGCCCGGCGATAATTCTCACGCGCCGCCACTGGAAGCTATGGTACATGTTGTAGTTGGTTTGACGCACATAATTGGGCCGAGTGTATATAATAAATTGCCGGAGACAATTACTTCGCGAACTAGTCTCCTATCTTTCAAACATAAACTAAAAACATGGCTTGTCGAGCAGGCGTATTATAGTTTTAATGAATTTATGAATAATGTTTGCCAAATAAATTTATAAATGAGAAATGTAATGTCTTATTATCAATTTTAATCTGAATTTGTTAATTATTTATCCATTTGTAATGTATTCAAATAGTCTATATTTATAACTACTTTTATTGGTAGAGTTTATTCAATTCATAATCGGTATAAAGCATGAGAATATATGACTAAAAATTAAAACTAAACTAAACTAAAACTAAAATATATTTAAAAAATTTGGTCCCCTAGGCATAGTCCCTAAGATGCTGGCAGCATTTCCTCGCTGAATCGCTATGCTGATGCGTTGAGCGAGGAAGCTGCCAGCTCTATAATCCCCCGTGGAATCCACCAGCCTTTTAGAAAGGTCTTTAATTAGCTGACGGGCACTGGCACCCCACGGGCCAAGGGTCTCGACACCGAACGGGATAAAAGTGTAACCAGTGCCGAGACTCCTATATTTGTGCCTTTTCAGCTTTTCCGCTGCTTCGGCCGCCGCACCTGGGTGATTGCTCGTCCCGTGGAGGTGAGAAGGCGCCAAAGTGTCAACACAGGTAGCATCCCAAACTAGCGCCTTACCTACCTTCCACGGGACGAGGGACATCCCGTCCGGCCTCTTGCCATCATCTCTGGCGATGCCAATTGGTTCAAGAACAGATGGCACGTTGACTGTGGCTAGAGACCGGCGGATGATTTCATTCAGAGCGGCATGCCTGGAAAAGCGGCCAGCGCTTTTTTGGCAAGATAGCCCGTGATGTCCCTGTGGGTCAACCAAACTCCCGCAAGGACACATGTGAGGAGTACAGATAGGGAGCCCGAGCCGCAAGCAAGTCGAGACCCGAAGAGTTTCAGGCTCCAAGAAGGTGCCAGTGTTTGGCGATGGGTACGCGTTCAGCCATTCACCAGACTCCTTGGTTCCCGTGGCCAATAGCCTAGCGCGATCTGCTCCTGTACTGCGGCTCAGCAGAGAATTAAAAGAAATTTTTGACGGAACATCGTCCCAGCTTCTTTGGCAACATGGGTGATCGGGAAAATCTATACCCGGGCAAGCAGATGACCAAGCTTTTTTGGCCTCCTCCAAGCCAGTAATCTCATAGTTTGAGGAGATACCCCTTAGGATTTTTCCTATGAGATTAATTGAGCTGTGGACAGAGGACAAAAACGCTGGAAGAGATATATTTGAAATTTTTCTTATGCCTAGCCCGCCGTGCCTAATGGGTAGGGATGCTTGGGTCCATGAGTTGTCGCTGAGCTGTATATTCAATATTGTTTCTAGATTTGATTTAATAAGGTCATCCAAAGGTACCAAAAAATTTTGAAATTTCCAAAAAGGGCTGCAGCGAAGTACGTACGTTAATTTTGGAACGAAAAGGCAGAATTTTAACAAGGTTAAAGCATGATGGGGGCTGATTTCGAGAAGGCGGTTGGCACAGTTTTGAAATTTAGATATCGAATTTTTAATGTAAGCCTGAAAAGAATCTGGGAAAATTGGTGAATTGAAAATTTGTAATGTATTAATCAATCATGTATTCAATTTAATGTATTTCATTCATTTTAATCTTCTAATTCTCTTTGTAATGTTACTAATAACATAAATAGTGTCAAAAGTCGGTAAATATAGTGTGTAGACAATAAACGAGTTTGAGTTTGAGTTTGATAGGGTAATAAGTCAGTCCTTATAGGGCCTCCGCGAACCAAAACCAAAATTTCATTTTATCACCCTGTCTGTCGCTCAAATATGTAAATGCGATATGAGACAGAGCTAGGCTCATATTTCTTGTAGATATTACGCGTTGTTGTTACGAATCTTAAGAACAAGATATACTCAGATAAAATGCAAGTTACTAGGTAACAGATGCTGCACGACTCTAAGGAAGGGGCGTTTTTTTCTCCCGTTTGGTGAGTTAAGCAACCAGGTACGGATAAAATTGTGGACAACCTCCCTATGCGGCCTGATGGGCCAATATAGGGGGAAAAGGAAGGAGCGTGTCGGCATATTTGTATCACTCTAATACTCGAAGCTGTCGTGACGTCATTTACCAAGCCTTATTTGCTGAGCCTATAGTCAAACTAACACTGGTCCCTGAGGCAACCGCGAACCGAAAACGAACGAAGCTCGAATAACTCCCTCTCTGTTGCACTTGCTTATTCGTGCGACAGAGAGGGAGATATTCGAACTTCGTTCGTTTTCGGTTTGCGGTAGCCCCTCTGCGCCCTGCAATTCAGAAAGTTTACCTACGTTACGACAATCAAATCAGTATGACCTCCGGCGGCGCACAGTTGTTACGAGTTCAGGGATCAATTGTATTGGGACTTCGCTTACAGGGTTTATGAATCCTAAGTTAACAATCTGGGATCTAGACCTAGGTCCAGTGAACTTGACTTTCGACAGACGGCATAACACGCTATTATTGTGTATTATGTTTAATGTTTTTAGTTGAAAACTTAGGTCATTTATCGGGCATTGATCTTCCGCGGAAACAAGGTATCAAATCAATGCCTAATTCCATTGCGTGCTTCTAACATTAAAATATTTAAAGGAAACCGTCAAACAACTAACCCTATAACTATGGAAATAAGGAGGAATGAACTCTTAAAGTAAGAGTCGGGTGTTGCCACTAAGGTGAAAGAACCCGATGGTTCGAAAGTGTTGCCATGGCAATGCCATATTATGACGATTTTGGCTGCAACCAATAAAATTTTAAGAATATTTTAATGTGAAAGACAAATTAATGGTAGTGCTTAGCAATTTAAAACATGCCGTTTTTATGTGGTTTAAAATTTAACATTTCATTTTAAAATCGTTAATCTTTGTAGTTAAAATTCTATCACAGTATCAGGGTGCAAAACAGTGTGCAATGATAAATAATAATAATAATATATTTTATTGTGCACTATACAAAATGGAAATGTTATAAACAAACTTTAACACTGATATAATAATGCAAACAATAGGCGGTCTTATCGCCTAATCTTAAACTTTATTTTATCTTATTATTTATTTATTGTTTATCTTGTCTATCTGTTAAAAAGAATATGTCATCATCCTCAACATGTCATTATAATTAATTCTCTAACCGCTCCTATGACCAGCAATTTTGAAAAAACGACACTTGTCTGCCCTCGGTTACTTTTCATACCCAAAATCAAAAAGGAGTTGTTTGCCCGCGTGTACTTTATTATCCCATAGCACTAGTTTGCTAAACAATAGTTTTCCTCGTCTTCCCTATACAACCATCCATAATCTCTGTCTCGCTTCTTCTTCCATATAATATTGTCCTACTTTTATTCATAGATGTCACCACCATTCGGCCAATAGTTCGCTAGATTTTTTAGTCTGTAGCTCGCGTTTCAAGCAAGTTTCAATTGGTTCGCTTGCTGGTGCGTAAATTACTACATTTCGGCGGCAATTGTGATATTAATTTAAAAGCGATAATAGTGAGAGCTTCTTAATTAAATTTGTGAATGTTTAATGTGAAGAGTGATGTGAAAAGTGGGCGGAAAATTATATATCTGTGCTTAAAAAGTTGAGAAACTCCTGCAGTCAGTCGTAAGGTCAGTGTTTTTGTTATTGTTTGTGGTTATAGAATGTTTTTTATGTGGAATCAGATGATCGTATGTATTCTTACATGATTCTTTTAAAATTATTTAACGTGATACTTACATAAATCTGCACGTCTAAAATATTTGTTTGTTACAAATGTGATGGCAACAAGAAACTTAGTTGATGGACTAATACCACCCACGGTCAAAATTCATTTTTCAAGTAAGGTTTGTGACACACATATAGCATTCACTTCTTGACTTCGGGTATATTACATACCCAACAGCACAGCCACACATGTTGTTGGTTGCCCCCAAATCTACAGATGTGGTAATACTTTTTTGATTCATGTATTTTAGCCGATCTCTATAATCCTTATTGTAACTAATACTATTAAATGTAAATGTGTTTGTTCCGTTTTAAGTGAGTTTGTTTGTTAAAGTCTGGTGTGTCGCAGACCTTATCAATATTTGACCCTGGGTATTTTTTGTCCACAGCTAAAACAGCATCTCCAAAAAACTCAAATTTAATAATATCCAGGGTTACACTACTAATTGTTTTAATTGAATTCTCTATCTAATGAAATTATCTTATTAATGAGATAACTACATTAGGATCCATCAGTATAAAATTCTTACCTAAGACACAATAACCTAGCATGTAAAACATGATAGCAAGTAGACGTCCAGTTTAGACCTCTTTGGTTGTATTCAATTAAATATTAAATAGGCTTAATCTACCATAAAAGTATTTCTATAATAGTTGCCTTTTAGAAAATAAGTATATTTTAGGGCTATGCGGTCATATAATTATCTGTATTTGAGTGTTTAAATTATGCGTGTCAGAAACGCTTAGGCACACAAAATATAACACTTTTGTGCAACGATTACTCTTTTTTTTTCTATCGAAGATGCAATTTAAATACTTTTAAGCAACTAGGAAAATTAATAAGGGTTTCAAAAACGTATACGTTACGTAGGTCATCGATCTTATTAGCAAGAAATCCTCAATAATATAGAACATTAGCCACAAAATTCCTGTTCCATGTGTTTATACTAAGCGTTACAAAAAACCACTCAACATTTTTGAAAGAATTAAATACCATGATAAAGTTGATTAAGTTATTGACAAAATGGCTAAACATTAGTTATACCTAAAACCATGTCTTCATGGTTTATTTTATGGATAAAAAACACACTGCGCCCGACCGCCATTTATCGAAAATGTCGGGGCAGACAAGGGTTTTTTTCTCAGACAGCCGGGTCAGACAAGTGAATTTTCAAACTGGGTAATTTTTGTACCCAGGGTCATATGAGCGGATATCGAATGAGTAGGAATAATCTATAATCCCAAGACCATAAAATATTATTTTATGTACCTTTGTATAAGAAGGGTCTTAAAACGTGATTGGTGTGAGTTGCGAAATGAAAGCAGTTAGTACAGGAAAAATAACATTTTTTTTAACCTCCCGCTGCCCAATGCCCTCGGAAGGTGGTAGAACCTCTAACTTTTAATAGGACTCGGCATATTTCCATTCGTAGTGGCAAGATCAAGTTATTATTTAAAAAAAATGCTTAGTGCCAAACTGTGACTTTGCGAGCACTTGAAAGACGAGGTTTTTATTAGGCTTTCATACTCGAAGGGTCTAAACGGCGCCCACAGCCAGCCCTATTACTCCCGCGTCCGTCTGTCCGTCTTCTATCACACAGGTTTTACAGCCAAACGGTTCAAGCTAGTCTTCAAATTTTTACTGTATAAGCGTCCAAAGCCATACAAAACTTAGTTTTTTACTATTATTACTATTACCGCTTTTAAACCAATAAAGTATTAAAAAATATAATTAAAAAAATTGACTGTAAATTTAAGAGGTTAACTGCCTACGGTTTTCTTCTCCTTGTCATTAATATGTTTGCTTATTTTTTCACTAACATGCAGATAACATGTTGATAACTACAAACGAAACATGGTGAACAAATAAACGATTTGATTGATTGATAATTTAATGTTTTATTGTTAATCGGCTGGGTGTCAAAATATGATGCACTGAAAATTAGTACGATTTGACCGCATTCCGACCATAACTCTTGTAAAAACACGTACCTACTAATAGGGAAATCAATTATCTTCGAACTAACGAACGCCTACACCATCACTCATTTACAATCCAAAACAAGGGACCAATAACCGATCGCTCACACCAAACCATTTAATGGAGATCCTTGTAAATACTACTTCCCTTTAAATAAGGAGGTCAAAGCAATTTCGGGGGTAGTTAGAGCGCGTGACTTCAACCCTGCACGCGATTTCACACTATCAAACTCATGGGGTACTAAATACCCGAACCGTACCAACATTACGGCACTTTATTCGAACACCGCTGGCTGTAAACACAGAAGTCGCCGCCTCTGCGCCGAGCGAACGCGTCCGTGAAAAAAATACACGCTCGTTTAAATTTGGAACTGTCATTTTTGGCGCGTAAATCGTTTGTGTTGTTTTCAAGATGGAGGGCTGCGGCAGTAGAATGATAAAGTATTTGCTCATCGTCTTCAATGGATTGTTTATGGTGAGTGTATATTAATTATTCGGTATGAGCAAAGATTATGGAGTACAAGTATAGATTGCTATCTCCATACATTGCTACATGTCTCGCTTAAAACTTATTATCGTCGCTGGTACCTCGTAGTTCATTTTATTATTACAGATGGCGTTATTTTCAATATAAGCTCGTACGATCTTGAGCTAACGGTGAAACATGTAGTACTCTAAGAATAGATACAAAATTTCGGCGCGTCAGCCCGCTTTGCTTCGGTCGAGTGGTGCTGGTATTTGATTTAAAAGTTTGAGTTCTCGGGTTCAAACCCTGACTCCTGACTTGGATTTTTTATTTTTTACTGTACTTAGGCGTGCTTCTTTTTTTATTTTTAGGTACCTTTATCAATTATCAGTTAATGTTTTTAAAAAAGTAGGTAGTTAATTTTGCAGGTTGACCGCTTCAAAAATTACTTTGGCTCGAAAGTTTCATGTAATTATTATCATACATTAATTCAATATCGATGACAGATTCTTTGACCTAAAGCTTTTGTTTTAGGCTATACCTGTAATGAATCTACTTTCCTGCCTTATAACCGCATCCTGAAAATGAACGAAGTTTGAATATCTCCCTCTCTGCCGCACGAATTAGCAAGTGCGACAGGGAGGGAGATATTCGAACATCGTTCGTTTTCGGTTCGCGGTAGCCCCTCTGACGTCAGAGCGGAGCGAACGATATCTTATAGCGTCGTATCGCTCTGCGGTCCGTAGCGGACTGCTGGAACGGCAGGATGCTACTTATTGGTTATTAATACAATTAAATAGATTTATGTCGACGTTTGCATGCTTTATCAGAGCCAGTACTCCAAACTACGTATCGTGCCATCCCCTTTACTCTCGTGTTATTTATAACACGAGAGTAGTGTACTATCTGAGTGAAAGGGACGGCACGATACGAAGTTCGAAGTAGTCCCTCAGAGGACTCAGGGGCGGCCCACTGCGTTATTGCGTCGCGCCGCTACAAGTAGGTACATGACTGTGGCCATTGTGGCCGGCACCCGGCGGGTGCAATAAAAATGAAATTGTTGTAGCGAGTAGAAGTGCGTGTATGATAGAAAGAGATGGCCATGTTTAGGCACGTGTGGCATACCTAAACGGGGGTTCTTCTGTACTTAGTGTTATTTGGTACTATTAATTATTCTGTGGCTTTATGAAAGACCTACCCGTCTTATTTTTTTTGAAAATTTCCATAAGCTTAGGTACTTTATTCTTAAAAATTTACACACCTCTGCCTCTGCTAGCTAAAATCGCCTAGTCCCTTTCTCACAAACACATACCTGTGTCATCGTGATCGATAAAGACAAACATTATTCCGGGCCAGAGGGGCTACCGCGAACTGAAAACGAAGTTTTCGCTCTCTGTCGCACTTACACGTTCGGACGTAAATGAGACAGAGAGGGAAAACTTCGTTTGCTGTTAGCGGTAGCGCCCCTAGTAAGGCGTTTAGATATCGGAAAATAACATAGGTAGTAAGTTGTGTAACATACTCGTATTACGATATAATTTGTAGATAGATACGTATACGTATAATTTATAGATAGACGTATACGCACTGTACGTATACGTACCTAAAGCCGTAACTCGATACCTACCTACTTACTATCCCACGGCGCGGCGGCCGTGCGACCGCGCCGAGCATTGTTCGACCGCTGCAAATCTCTAGGTATTTTGGCTCGCGAGCCATTTTTTCACACAAAACAAAAGTTTAGAACAAACAAGTGTTTTATTATTATTTAAAGTCGTAGTTAAATTATAACGCAAATCGGAATATTTTGGCATACAAACCACTACAAATTCATAAACACAATAGCGTTATAATAGATCTAAATGCAATTTATTTCTTAGTCATGAATGTAGTTTATCCTAGAAGTTCATCCTTTTTTAATAGCCTGGAAATTTTGTTACATGATTGATGAAATTTGCGCCATCTAGCGGATTACAATACAGACACTTGGCCATGTAGGTCACAAAAACTCACGATCAGTTGAAGCAAGTCGACTATTAAAATTGGCTATTTTAGATTTTATTATTTTCATGCTATATTGTGATATAGTGTGTCATGATAATATTTTATTCTTTATAATGTCTAAATATGTCGATTTAGGAAGTTAAAATGCAACTTTTTAACGATATCAACAAATCTTTATTCATTACGTGCCTAGTAGTGTCATCTGGTTGTGCTTTTTGAACTGTTACGAGACTTCCAAAGAGATAGCAATCTATACTTGTACTCCATAATCTTTGGTATGAGGAAACGTGTGTGCATCATTTGTTTGTGGGTTTTATTAATGAACTTAGGTAAAATCGAAGGATTTTGTAATACATACGTACAGAAGGGGCACCAAGGAACTCATTCATTGTTTATTTATAATAAAGCTACCTAAGTAGCCGTACATTACCTACTTTTGATTATTTAATGTAATGCGCGATTGCAGGTGGCTATATTGTAAAGTTAAACATACCTATAGGTACCTACAAAGCTTGCAATCATGAATAGAAAAAATATCTTTAGTAATACATTGAGCAAATGGGTATATATATATGTCGATTTAAACTTACACGATTTTCAAACATTATTATTGGAGAACGGAACTTAATTCTAAGCGATTAAGACTCGTTTTCCAATAATAATGCGTTCATACATATATATGGATACTGATAGGTAATAAATATTAAGTTGCTCAATTTATAAAGTGATTATTTTCTAATTGTATTCAAGGCCTTTGCCTCATCTCAATAAAAATAAAAATAGAAACAGACGACAAGTCGCATTTGGAGGATATGCTACCCGGCGTTATATGCACACAAAAACTACAATTTCGATAAACTCTCGACTTTTCTATCCCCAAAATAAAATCTATATAATACGTTTTTCACACACTTCATTAATATCGTAATCGAGATGTTGAAATCATAATTTAATTCACCATAAAGATGGCAGTCACCTCTCAGGTGCCGCTCACAAATGACGCTAGTAACTACACAGTTTTTTCTTTTTTTCTGCAGTCGGCGTGGTCGAAATCGGCCAGGATGTCGACGATGATGAATAAAATTAAAAAACAACACTGCAAACAAAAAAAAACTATCAAAAGTTCCTTTATTTATGTCAATATCAATACCGATTTCTTTCTTTCAATACCGGCGCCCATTGAAATGTCGCCTTATGTGCGCCGCCGAAATGTTCTTGAAAATGACAATTCATAAAGTGTTCTACTTGCCTATTATAGAACTGACTATTACTTACATCTATATTGAGTCCACTTCTAGGCGTCTTAATGTCTCCGAGTTAGGAATCCAAGGTTCAACACGTTTTTGCCGCTAGCACTAACCAAATACGTATATAATCTGGTATTTTAATGAAGCTGTTTAAATAAAATTTATCCGTGGTAGTCTTGTAAAACCTTGGGCTGTAAACCTTATCATTATATGTATTTGATATTAACTATAATATGTACCAGTTAGTGTAACATTGGTAAATATTGCGCATGTCTGCAGTCATTCAGAATTTTCCTTGTTTTTACACTACTTTTCCCCTCGACTTTCGTCAATTCAGTTTCTAAGAGGATAGTCTTAGGGTGGGTTGCACCAAACCGTCTGTAATCGTAAGCTGTGTTCGTTAAAATCTGATTGTATGGAAAGTTTGATAATTTTCTATGGGATGACAGCTACCGGCGCCATATTTGACGATGCCCGGCCTGTGATCGTATGTCGGTGCAACCGACCCTTAGTCAAGATAAAGCATGTTTCGTCCAAAATAATACTTTACGCATCCGCTGCACACTTCCATCCAAAATCCATACAAATTAATTATTAGCAACAGGCATGGTCAACATCCTGGCCGACGACATTATGATGATGGTTAGTAAAGATGACATTTAACATTATACTTTGCCCATTTTGCACAAATCTTCAATTAATGGTACACCTACCCCATGAAATGAAACACTGCTTCCTGCGTCTATTAGTAAAATATAGATTCCGAAAATCCCGGGAATTCGGGGAACCGGTACCGGGACTGCAAGCCTTAGTGAAAAGTACGAAAATCCGTTCGCGGGATTTTTTAAATATTTGTAATTAGTGATCATCTACATAAGCAGAGTGTGTCTAGTTTTTTTTTACAGCATTTTTAATGACGTGACTATTCCTTGTGTCATAATCATCCACAAGTCGTCATTTTTGATTATAAATGATGTTATATTCCTTTCTTACTTTTAAAACTTTTCTATTGGACTTAAACAAGTGTAATTGGTTAAAAAAATATCATCATCCTTAGCGTTTTCTTGGTCTTTAGTTTACACTTCACTCTGTAACATAAATAGTTAGTGTAACATAAATAGTTATTGTAACATAAATAGTTAGTGTAACATAAATAGTGTAACATAAATAGTTTCCACTTCGCTCTGTTCTATTAGTTAGTGTAACATAAGTAGGTAAATATTGCACATCACAATCAACCAGATTTTCCTTGTTTTTTAATACTAGTTGTCACAGTTGTAACATACGGCTGTAGATATGGTTTTTTTACAACTTTAATGGACACCATTCCGAGGGTATGGTGTCTTCGGATAATTCCGAATGTTGGGTAATTTCAAAAATAGCAAATTCCAGTATAACTAAGCTATTTTATTGCATTTCATCATCATCACCATCAAAAAGAAATGTTAAAGATTTTGTTGATGTTTGGTTGTGCAACTAGACCGCTTAGTTAGACTGAAATTGGTTATTTTCGGAATTACTCGACACTCGGGATTACCCGAAGACACCTTACCTGATTTTGATATTATTTTTTAATGTTTAGTTTTTAGTTAGATGTAGTTGTTTTTATTTTAAGTTTTTAATTCATTTAACAATTGTTATAATTAACTTATTTTTTTAATACCAAAAGCATAAATTTAAATATTTTTTGTTGCAAATAAAGTAATACTTTAATGATGTGACTATTTCGGCCTAAACTCTAATGGTTACTTTTTCTCACCCGATCCGTAAATTCACCAATTACGGTTCATGATAAATGTAACGAGCTACCGGGTGTACGCTTTCTACGTTATAATTATTGTTTTATTTAGTGTACAGTTTAAAATGTCAATCGCGTACGATTAAGTCCCGTTTTCCAACAATAATCAATCTAAATCTTTTATTTTGACGACCGGTATAGCCTAGTGGGTAGTGCACCTGCCTGTGAAGCTAACGGTCCTGGGTTCGAATCCCGGTCAGGGCAAATATTTGTGTGATGAGCATGAATATTTGTTTCTGAGTCTTGCATGTTTTCTATGTATTTAAGTATTTATATCTATTAAATATATCGTCGTCTAGTACCCATAACACAAGCCTTCTTGAGCTTACTGTGGGGCTAGTTCGATTTGTGTAAGATTGTCCTCTAATATTTATTTTATTATTTTTTTTATACAGCCACTACTTATGAAGCCATACAGGGCCTGTACTCCGAACTTCGTATCGTGCCGTCCCGTCCCTTTCACTCTCGTGTTTCACTATATGTGTGAAAGGGACGATACGATACGAAGTTCGGATTTCGAATTACGGAGTAGTCCCTCAGTGACGCACGCGACTTTCAGTCAGTCAAATCGCGAGTTCGAACCCCGGCTACCACCACTGAGAAAAAAAAAACACGATAGTGCTTTCGCGGTTGCAGACCTGTTCATGAACACAGACGCCATGTTTGCATTAACAAAAATAAAAAATACTTCACAGCCCAGGCCTTCAATTTTGTAAGAAATTCCTTTACAGTTCTCCCTAGTTGTTCCGCCCGAAACGTGATACTTTGAAGCCTGTTATAACGAACTTAATGTCAATATTTCATTACATATTTGAGAAAAATAACTTGAGAAATATAAGTAACTTACCTCAACTCTTGAGCACTAGCTGTCGCCACAAATCACAAATATACGTTTTTAAAACACACGAGACTTAGACTAGCCACTTGTAATGAAATGAAAATGAAAATAATTTATTCGTGGCATAGACACTTAAAGATAATACATTTATAACTAATAACTAATAAAATAAAATTGCCACGAAATGGTCCCGCCTCAGCATAATGCTGACTCACAAGCCAGCGCTGGTCTTCCGGCGAGACCATTGTTAGTGGATCACGTTGCTCCGCTGTCCGACGCGGCCTTAACCTATTCTGAACGCACCCTTTACGCTTGCGTCAGACAGCGCCATCTGGCAGGCTGCTAGTTGTCTAATTGTCAATAGGCAAGGCCGCACGGACATTCGTCAACATGGCTGCAAGTTAAAGTAATAGTTCCTTTTCCAAAACACTTAGAAAGTGAACATGAATGGGCATGAGTATGGTTGTGAAACAGTGTATACAAAGTGAAGTTTATAGTAATATCAAATAAATACAATTACACGAAAAATTACACTACCTACACATAACGTAAGAGAAAAACAAAGAACAACCTCGTGTGCATCGTCAAAGCAAGGAAAATTATATAGATGTTAACATTTCACCACACATGGGACATGAAATAAAGGTAAGGTTAATACAGTAAATAAATAAACGATATGCAGTTGAGATAGCTTACAATAAAGAATCGCATCATCAATATATACAAATAATACAAATTTGATTTTGATTTCATCTCCAGGTTCCATATGGTTGCCATAAGAATTGCACATGACAATAACTCTAAATGACATGCAGTATTAGTACAGGCAACATCAAAACCTCAAAGGTTTGATTAACTTAAATCTGCGTCAGCAAATCAGGTAGGTAAAACCATGTTTGAAGATTCCCGGCACGTCCGAAGAAATCCCCCATGTGCAGCCAATCCTAACCAACGCATTGCATGACCATCCAGGAATTTGGCTATAAGGGAGTTATTACTACCGATTTTCCAATTCATTTTTACCAATGATCCAATAAATAATAAATTTTCAACTGGCGGCCACTCTCGTGCTATCTCACTCACACTGCTATCTCGTACTTTGTCTTTCTGTAAGTACAAACCGCCGTTTTAGAAATCCGGTACCATATTTGAGGTTTCTGGGAACGTCTAGAAAAATACCCGATGCCAATTTTTTGTCAATGTCTTGGATTTTTCCTTTCGGAAATTTTTGCTACCGCATACTTAAATGCGTTTCTTTTTGTATGTAGGTAGTAAGTAGAATTGATACAAAAAGAAATAATTTAACCTTAATATTCTATGGAAATTGGTAGTTGACGTAAGCAAGTTACGGGTGACTCAACTTAAGTCGTCATCCACAGAGTCACCAATTAGCTTCTACATTTAGTCATAAAATAAGACATTTACAGCACCCTTTTACTAGTATTATAATCGACGTCAAAGTTATGTATACACTTTTCGCCTTATCACAATGGATTAAGGTGCAAAATTCGTCGAATATACATTGTTGACTACACTTAATTTTAAGATCGAGGCATCCCTTTAACCCAACGTAAGTAAGTACGCGACGCAACAAACGTTGACTTGTGATTGAAATCGAAAGCGCTACATATAAATAGATTTCCGGTTAGTAGCTATAGAACGTTTTTATCGTAAATATACGAGCGTGTCGTACCTACGTATCGAGGGGTGAGTGGTCAAACCCGATAAGTCATCTAAAAGGTTTATTGAAAATAGAACTCTGCGTAATGGATGTTGAGTTCTTATTTCATAAAACAATTATCTCGATTTATTGGGTTTGACCACTCACCCCTCGGTATTATACGTATTGATAGGCCTGTACCTCTTGCCGTTTCTGCTAAAGTCGGCTCTGGCTCACCTCCGTGGTGTCCAGATACCCTATCGCACTAGTAACGAAAGTGCACGTGCTGTGCGGCGAGTGCGTGTGAGTGGGATTTAGGGTTGCCAACTTATGTCCTAAGATTTGTGGTACGTAGTCTAGCCATAAATTCTGTCCCAACTTTTTCGCCATTTTAAATTTAATAATGGAACGTTCGATGTATTTTTGGTTCTTGATTATGCTTAAATAGACATTTGGCTGTCAGAAAAAGTATATTTGGCTCCAGGTATCGTTTCCCTGAAGATGGAGTGGGGCATCAAAGAGAATCGTGTCGCAGTGATAGCGTTATACAAGTATAACAAGCAAGTGAACAACATTTTCAAACTGCTGAAACCTTTGAATATAACAAAGAAATTTATCTATCGTACCATCAAGCGATACAACGACATCGGTTTAGTCGACGACCGGCCCTGGAGCGGTCGACCACGGCAAACAAGGACACCGGCAGCGATTAAAGCGGTAGCTGAGCGAATTCGGAGAAATCCGCTACGCAAGCAGAAAATCATGGCTAGGGAAATGAAAATTCCCCCTAGAACTATGTCCCGTATCATAAAACAAGACCTTAAGCTTGGGGCTTATCGACGGAGCACAGGTCAGCGATTGACAGCGGCCCTACGGAAAATAAGAGCGACGAGAGCTAAAGTGTTATGGTCGCGGCATGCAAAGGGCGGATATCGTAATATTCTGTTTACAGATGAAAAAATCTTTACTGTGGAGCAAAAATTCAACCGCCAAAATGATAAAATATATGCTCACAGTTCCCAAGAAGCTTCTGAAAAAGTTCCAAGGGTAGAAAGAGGCCACCATCCTGCATATGTCATGGTTTGGTGGGGAGTATCCTATGAAGGCGTCACAGAGCTTCATTTTTGTGAACAAGGGGTAAAAATACGTGCTACGAACTATCAAAAAGACATTTTGAAGAGAGTTGTTAAGCCGCTAAATGATACTTTATTTGCCGGTAAGCACTGGATATTTCAACAAGACTCTGCCCCTGCACATAAAGCTAAGACAACGCAACGGTGGTTAGCGACGCATTTACCCGAGTTTATTGCGGCTGAAGATTGGCCCTCAGGAAGCCCGGATCTCAACCCCTTGGACTATGGTCTGTGGAATATTTTGGAGGAGAAAGCCTGCTCTAAACCTCATCGCAATGTTGAGTCTCTGAAGTTAGATTTAGTGCGGGCAGCGGCTTCAATACCCATCGATACCGTCCGTGCCGTCATAGACGAGTGGCCGGACCGTTTAAAGAAGTGTGTTAAAGTAAAAGGTGGACATTTTGAATAAATATTTTATTTTATACAATCTGTATAGTATAATTAATAAAAATAACCCTAATTTATTTAAAAACTTTCTTGTATTTTCAAAATAAATGTCATTTCATATAGGACAGAATTTATGGCAAGACTACGTACTTTTGTAGTAGAATTGCGGGACCTGCAGGCGAATCACGTAACTCTATGTACTAACGGTAGATAGATTTTACTGTCAATTTTGAAGTATAAATGTATGAGCTGACAATTAGAATTTGTCATTAAAATCTACCTAACGGTAGTACAAAAGTTACGTGATTACCCCGCAGGCTAAAAAATGCGGGGCTCACGCACACTATTCTGTCAACATTTCTTAACGTTTAGGAACTTGTGATATAGGGTACATTGTTTGATGAAATATCCTGTTATGAGTACAGTCCTCCGGGAACGGGATACAAACTATTTTCTCTTTACTCCAATAAAACAAAATATTCACTCCAGTTCTTACAATTCGGACGAGACCTGGAAATGGGACAATCGGCGTCCCGCACGCATCCTTTGCAGGACGCATCCTCTAAGGCACTGGAAACATGACGTCCCGCCCGAGGCGAGACGGTTGACAACCCTAGTAACCCTAGGAATCCCATGATTGATTAGCTGTCAAATATCAATTTGTTAGGAAGTAAACCTTCTGTACATAGGTACCTACGACCTGGACTGGACTGTTGACAAAAAAAGTTCTCTTTCATCAGGATAATGCACGAGTTCACACGTCACTGCAATCAATTGCGGAAATTCACAACTGTGGGTTTGAATTATTGCCTCACCCACCCTATTCACCCGATTTAGCTTCATCCGACTTTCACCTATTCCCCAATTTAAAAAAACATATGGGTGGTATGGAATTTTCAAGCTATGCCGAGGTCCAAGCTAAGGTGGACACCTCTTTTGAAGGTCTGTAGGAAATCTTCTTCAAAACTGGTATAATGGCCCTGGAATCCCGATGGAAGAAGTGCATTGACGTCGACGGACTACGTAGAAAAATAAAAATAATTAAAAAAATCACTGCATTTGTTTTCATACTTAGGTCGCGAATTTATAAATCTGCTCTCGTACTATTATTTTTTCTGTGGAATTGATCAACATTCTACGTTATGAATTCAAATAGATTACTTAAGTACACTACAAAAGTAAACTTTAACTCCACGTACCGAACATAATGGATGTCAAAAATAAAAAATTCTACGCATGTAGCAATAAGTAAACGACCTATATAATTGTAACACAAATCAAGATTGTACAGGCCATTTGTCAACTGAGCACGTAGGCAGCCCTATTGGGTTATTATAACATAACTTTACCAATGTGATCAATGTCAGAAAGAAACAGACAGAGAGTAACATAAGTGCACCAACGTCCTTTTGGACTTTTGATCAGCATGAGTGAATCACGGGTTTAGACGCCTCCGGGTAGACTTACCTACATTAATCCACGTGTTAGTGTGCTGCCGCGGTTATAGGTTGTCAACAGACGAGTTTAGTTTTTTCAGAATTTATTCGAATCTCTTATTTTATTATATACAATTGTAAAATGAGATAGGTACCTAACATGAAACTACTTGAATATAACTTAAATATGATTAAACTAATCCTATAAAATGTAAATGCCCCCAAAGTCCTTATCACTGGCTATAGTGTCCAGAAGGTTGGCAGCGTTGCCTCTTTGGATTGCTAAGTAAATCCTTTTGTTTATTTTGTTAGAGAGGTCCTGCATAGGATCAGTTACATTTAAAGTAAGTACCTACAATAAAACAAAAACAAGTCAAAGTTAAACATTACCTGTGATTTGACCGCTAATTGTAAAGTTGGTGCCTAATGACGAGTAGGCATAAACACCTCCATTTAGGCTGTTACATAATCCATGCTGCCGTGGTTTTGGTATGAGCTAGGGTTGTCAACTCGAAAGTGTTATCAATTACACCGATATGCTTACGTTAAATGCATGCGGAAACACGCTTGAGGGGCGTGAAATTTTAAGGTTTTTTATTTATCGTATGGCAATTTATTTCGGCTGTCAATACGGTTGCCAGTTTTTGTTGCACTTTTAGTACCACCCAGGGGTCACGTGTAGTGTAATGAACGGTCGTCACCGGTGGGTACCTACTCCCTACGGGCGTGGTGCAACTTCGACCCCCCTTGTTAGGTGAGCGGGTAACTTGACTGTTATAGAAGTTCTCAAGCCGCCCGAAGGCCTCCAACTTGGCTTAACGACTGCTATCATAGACAGCAGCCGAGATCGACGGCTTAGCGTGCCTTATAAAACACGAAGCGTTCAGTTAATAACCACTCAAAGCGGTCGCCCACTTAAGAACTGGCCTGGGCCACGAGCGCTCCAGTTTAAGATTGGTTTTATTCTTACCATGGCTAGATGATTCACTGTACACCGTGCGTTACCATTTATTAGTCCAGGGGTCTCCCAACTATGGCTCGCGGGCTGTGGTCTTTCTTGTTTTTCTTGACCCCTGGCCAGCCCTGAACGTCAAATCTTGGCCGCACCAATTTACCTCAGCTGCAATATGGCATACGAGGTAAGAAGTTTGAGGACCCCTGGTTTAGGGTGGGTTGCACGAAACCGTCTGTAATCGTAAGCGGTGTTCGTTAAAATCTAATTGTATGGAAAGTTTGACAAGTTTCTATGGGATGACAGCTGCCGGCGCCATATTTGACGATGACCGGCCTGTGATCGTATGTTGGTGCAACCGACCTTTAGTCGAAGTACATGTTCACGGCCCAGGCACTATTTACCGGTGTACTGTGAATCATCCTTGACAGTTTTTATCGATTTAGCTACCAATCTCTTACTATCCAATCTATTTTTATTAGCATTTCCATTAATTCCATTCAATTCAAACGTCCATAGCTAAGTAAGTACTAACCCTAGCTGTATTTATACTAGTTGGATTGTTCGTATAAAAACCATTGACCTTCACGGTTCGAAATGAACAAACGCCCAGTCATACGTGTATAGAATAGAGAACAAAAACAGGAATCGGTTCCATGGAATTAGCTGTCCTATGGTGCCGAAATAGTTTTGTTAATAAATTTGTAAATAAATACCTGTATTCAACTCTAAAACTCTTTTTTATACAACGTCGGTGGAAACAAGGTTGAAGAAGTGGCCTTGATGGTGAGCATACACCAACAGCCCTTGGATACCTGCATCTCCACATGCGCGTTGCCGAGCCTTTATTTTCTTGAGCATTTGTTGTGTGTGACAGACAGCTAGAGACACAACACAACACACACAACAATAAGCAGGCCGTAAGCTTGTTTCACCAAGGAACAACAAGCTTATTACAGGTTTCAAAATAATAAAAAAGGCACTGGCTGATAATCCACATTTTATTCAAATAAAAATCAATTTACCTTCAAAACTTCGCTTGTTGGGTAAAAGCGATAACACAATCAGAACTTAGATTTGTTAAGACTTTGTATACGGATTTTAACTTTGGGTTTTGTATTTTTTTTATACAACGCTGGTGGCAAACAAGCGTACGGTCCACCTGATGGTAAGCGGGCACCCCAGCCTATAGACGCCCGCAACTCCAAAGGAGCCACGTGCGCGTTGCCGACCCTTTATAAGATTTGAGGATGCACTGTGTTGACAGCAGAAGGAACACATTTAGGCATACTTGTTATATTTGCACATAATAGACAGTTAAAGTCATGTCAGCGATTTACTTTGTTAACACTTTCAGTCTTTCAGTGCCACGAATTACCCTGGGGAGTACTCTGCTCGTTTCCCCGTATTTTATAAGTTACACATTTCACGTATCGATAATTAAAAGATCGTCAATTAAGTCATGGAAGTTCAAAATATCAGATTCATATTCAGATTCACTTATTTCACGATAAAACTTACAATATAAATTCGAAAATTAAATTAGCGACTGATCAAAATTATTATATCGACGTCTAATGTACACACAATTGAAATGTGGAACGATTAAAATATCGAAAGTACTAAATATTCTTTAGTATCGATATCTTAATACGTACCCCGCTGCTTAGCTGCCTCAGATCATAGACAAAATAATTATTTCTATGATCTGTGTAGGTACCAGAGCTAGCAGAATAGATTTCATGGTCATATTTTACGGCCAAAATGTAATTAAAACGTCGCAGAACATGATTAATTGAACTATATAACCTATCATGCTGGCTGAGCTGTACAAGGAACTTAAAGAAGCCAGAAACATAAATGATTAGTACCCATATTGTACTTAAAATCTTGTGTTTCAAAAGCGATTAAACCGGTCAAACAATAATGTTCAAAATCCAACAACACTTTTACATAAATTTGGCTAACAAAAGGAACTTCAGTCTTACCATAAAATCAGTTTTCCTAAACTCGAGTCCAGCCTTAATCGGGGCCTCGCGTGACCACTACCACGAAGTCGCTACAGAACTGTTATCGGTAGTTTATCTAAGAAACATTAAAGTGCTTGTTCTCTTAAAATAATAAAAGCTGAAGAAAATCACGTGCAGTTATGGAAAACGATGGTACCTGGGCCATTCTACTTGTTCATGTACATAATTTTCAGAGACTTTTTCTTTTAATGCAGATTTTGGAATACTTGGCCCTCACTTCATATTTGTGTATTTTTATTTAGAAAGAGGTTTAATTGCAGTATCACTTCCGATAGTTTTGGTAATTAACGAACCACAGCTAATATTCATAAATCGAGTAACTCAGTGGTCCTTGGATGTGTCACCATTTGTATGAAAAAATGGTTTTTACCACAGTGTTACCCACCTTTTACAGCAATATGTTAATATTTAGGTATTTTTACCTATAAATTCCTTTTATTAGGTTCAGGTACTATCTCGAAATCCTATTTTTGTACACAAATTCAATACATATCATATATTTTTTTTGGTAATAGAAAACTGGTCATGAAAAAGTAGAATGACCCACCTAACTACCTAAGGTGACTACCTGTTATGTAGGTGCGGAGGTGGAGGCTGTCAACTGTGTAGACTCAGACAAGAATAGGTCTACCGTCTCCCGCGCCAGTCGTAAAGGGCGACTAAAGTCTCATTTGGGTTGGAATGTTATGGGGGCACTTGCATATCAACCCCAGGGAGAGCAGCGTGGATCACTTTAAAAGCCAATGCCAGTATAGATATCCTGGAGTTCCCCGCACGAGAGCGCAGGTGGCGGTCACCAAGAAACACCCAGTCATCTTCTGCCTATCTTCCACCTTGTCCCACGGCACCGAACTTGAAACCTTGAACTTAAACGTTATGTTATGGTTATTAGTTTTCATTTGTTTTTAAATAAATATTCTTAGGTACCGCAATTCATTGCGCACTTGGTACTGCGTGTAAAATTAGCGCATTGCTCTATTGTAAACTGCCAGTTATTGACAAGTTTCAGCCTGCACAGCCAGTGTTGCCAGATGGTTACATTTCTTACTTTTTTTTTCGTAACTTTTGACCGGCTCGCGTAACAAGTAACTTCTGTTGTAAAGGAAATTTTCGTAACTTTTGTGAATAATGAAACTGTATTTAAAAAGGGAGGTCAATTGTATCTAACTGGGACCAAGCGAGACAATTGAACAAAGAATCTACATGGTACGACTCTGTCTGCCCGTCTCTTGCAACTGTGTATGACATTAGAGACACCACCCATCAACCTGACGTTATTCTGTCGCCGAACTCGCCGAATTGTAGCTTATGTATGTGGCTACTCATTTCTTAGAATCGAACGTTTTGATAAGTAATTATGAAATATATTTTGACGACCGCTTTAGCCTAGTTGGTAGTGACCCTGCCTTCGAAGCTGGGGGTCCCGGTTTCGAATCCCGGTCAGGGCATTTATTTATGTGATGAACACGAATATTTGTTCCTGAGTCTTGGATGTTTTCTATGTATTTAAGTATATGTTTATCTATATAAGTATGTATATCGTCACTTGGTACCTATAGTACAAGCTTTGCTTAGTTTGGGACTAGGTTGATTTGTGTAAGATTGTCCAAAAAATATCTAAAATATCTATTTTTTTTTTAAATATCTATACAAAAAATGTAACTTTTGCATCAAAAATGTAACTTTTCAAGAAAATAAACGTAATCTTCATCCCAAGGGCCCTGGCAACACTGTGCACAGCAGATAGTCGCGCATGCGAGCAGCGAATTTACTTCATTATAGGCAAAACTTTTGGCCGAATATCCGATGGCACGATCCGACGGCACCGCCGGATATTGGGTATCCAGTATCCAGCCAAACCAGTATCCGTTGTCAGTCCACGTCAAAAAACAAAGTATCAAATATCGATCTCGCCCCGCGAGGTCAGTAAGTCTCTTTTATTGGTACTTTTAAGTTTTTCAAACATTCATTTTATACCAACTTCGACATTAACCACGTGGTTACACAAAGTACCATTTTACGTCCCGTAACAATTTAATGCCTTCATCCGATTATGTCATTAAGGTTAACTCCCATTACGAAATTACTTTTCAAGCCTCCTATCACTTTCAATTATACACTTGTAATTAAACCTTGCTGCATATAAAAGAAGGTTCACTTTTAAATGTTTATGATATGTTGATGTACGGTACTGAAGTATACAAACTGTGTCCGGAGGATTTCGTAACTTTTTATGATGATTTAAGTAGCACGAGCACATGAATTTTAATGATAAAGTTGATTCAGTGCCCATTCTGCTGTCAGTTACGGAGCATACGTGCTTCAAATCCATATTTGGAAATACAATCAATATAGAAAGTATGTATCTACAGTCCGACCACACCAAGTTTACACTGAAATAATTTGGCAACCGTACCTCAAACGTCACATTTCTATACAAATATGACGTATAATTCAGTGTTCCCAAATTATTTGTTGCAGAGTTGGCAATAATTTTACTCTATACGCACTCAGTGAAAAAATATGCAAACATGACTTTAATGACAAGGGCGTAAGAGCGCATATATTTTTGCCACTGGGAACGTAGATATGAATATTATGACCTCTTCCACAAGCTAGGTGATATTCAATTTCATGACAATATGATAGACTTAAACACGTCATAAAGGTTTGTCACTTTATCTGTAAGTAACTGGGGGCTGGGGCACCATTCTGGGACATTTTTTAATACATATTTTTTAATGTTTTTTGAACAATCTTACACAAATCAACCTAGTCCCAAACTAAGCAAAGCTTGTACTATGGGTACCAAGTGACGATATACATACTTATATAGATAAATATATACTTAAATACATAGAAAACATCCAAAACTCAAGAACGAATATTCGTGTTCATCACACAAATACATGCCCTGACCGGGATTCAAACCTACCAACTAGGCTAAAGCGGTCGTCATGTTTTTGTCGCATTAAAATAAAAGGCATAAAGTCCCTTACCTTTAAACCGCTCATCTGATTGAGATGAAATTTGGGACATAGACAGGAAAAATAGTTTGAAACCCTGGGAAAACATAGGACAATTTTCTTTCTGAAAATCTTTCCCTAAGAGATTAAATGGGTACGAAAGTTTGTATGGGGTTACAATATAATCGATTTCCACGTGGACGAAGCCGGAGGCAAAAGCTAGCTCACGATTCAGTTGCTCTAGCTACTGACTAGATAAAATCAAAACAAACAAAACATCAAAACTACACTTAACAAATGAAATGTCATTAGCCATAACGACGGAAAGCTATGGGAGTGAAAAAGTAATTTTTAATCGATACCTGGGTCATTGGAGCACGAACGTTATTCACAACCCCAATTAACTCGTTTCACAAGATCCATCGTAAGTTAGACCTCTGCTTAGTCGTTGTTATTACGAATCCCGATGTCCAGCTATATTGAGCCAGCGGTGAGGCGAGGTGAAATAAGGGGTGCCGTAATATCAGGTCACGTCCTAGTGAACGGTCGATACCATCAACACTTGGTCCTGGTAATAGGATATAGTTTAATAGGAAAAATATGGGCGATATGCCCTTCTGATTCTATTGTTGAATGGCAGTATAGGTCATCCATTGCTCGTACACGTGGAAAGGAAATGTCTTTAGAAACTGTATCATAGAGGTATATTTTAGTCTAAACCCGTTAAAGAATGGTTATTAAAAATATAAACGCACACACATTCACACAGGATGTGTTATACAAAACAAGTTATTACTTTTAACACTTGCAATATTTTCCTAATTGTGCTCATGATAGATATCACAAATCACTGAATTTTAATTTAGTATGGCAGGGATGTAAGAGAAGGGGTAGGTCAAGAAAAAGGTGGATGGACTGCATGAGAGACTATATGGAGAGGAAGGATGTGGGTGACGAGATGACGGGCGATAGAGAGGTATGGAAGAAAAAAACATGCTGCTCCGACCCCAAATGGGAAACGGGCAAGCGAATGGTGAGTCGCTTTCGTAAAGCTAGTTCCTACACCAAAGCGAGAAGGTCCGAATTCATTCCATGTCCAAGCGGACTCCGAATTCATTAGAGCACCGCCACCGGAAGAATGACGATAGGAGAATTATGATGGAGGTTACAAGATCACGATATTGATGAGTAGGGAGGTACATACAGTTCCTAGTGTCTTTTTAAGTTTACTAATTCTATACAGCAACATGTCTAGTACCTAGAGGTATTATTTAGTGTTCGTAAAATCTAAATTAAACCAATCAGATGAATCTTGAATGGTCCACTTCTGATGTCATAGCCCGATCTGTGCGTTGTAATTGAACCAATTCACTCAAGCGCCAACCAGTGACCCCAAGAATAATGGCCGCGAAAATTATGGACACTAGACTATTTTAAATAGATACGAGTACTGAACAAAATGGAGGAAAAAATGGAACTCGTAGCTAACATAAAAAGAAAGAAAACAGCTTATCCTGACTGTATTTACAGAAACTAAAAATATAATAGAATAAGAAACATAATAGAAAGGAAAATAGAAGGCCAAAGATGCCTAGAACATCGTGGTTTGAAAATATCTGGGACCGGACCGGTACTAGTGACGCCGCCACTCTTGCCAGGACGGCAAAGAACCTCCCAGTTCTTTGTGTGATAATCGCCGACATCCGTTAGGATATGGCACCCTAAGAAGAAGATACTAGTAGCTCTGTGACCTGTAATTGTAGACCTCCCTGTAAGTGGTATTTTTTTTTAAAACTGTGTATAAAAAAATGCCATAAAATTATCGATGGAAAACAGTTTTGTTCGACTCGGCCAATACACACTTTAGGCTTAAAATTTTGTCCCACACGCTCGCTAGTTAGCTCGATATTCTGTGCTCGACGCCCGCGCACGGAAAATTGCGAGTCTGAATAAAACAAGTTTTTTGACAAAACGATGTATGAGGTTTTTGACAAAATGTGTATGACGTGTCTGCGTTGACAAAAAAGAACATTAAATTAAAATGAAGAACACAATTTTTCATAATTTTCCTGTGAAATATGCCATGGTGAGATGTTAACGATTAAAAAATAAGGGTGTCTTGGTGAATTGTTTATTCTAATTTCTTTTTATTAATGTGGAATTATTCAAAAATCAAAATCAAAATATTTATTCTGCATATAGGCCTCAAGGGCACTTTTACAAGTCAAAATCTATCTATATTAACTAAAAATAAAAAATATTTGTTATGGTGACCAGAGGACCGAGGCAATACAGCCAGCCTTCTGTGCATATTAACCGCGATTTGAGCCAAATTTTTTATTTGTAATTATAATTTTAATTAGTTCATTTGTTTTATGTGTTTATTAAAATTAATCAAATTGGTTGAGCACGTTACTCTTCATGTCATGCAAATTATGATATATTGTTTTCCAGTATTTAAATGTTAATACTTACTAAAGCATAAAATGGTGCCCAAACTAGTAATTATTACGATAATTTGCGAAGGATGCGCCTTAAATACGTAGAAGAAATACAAGACACAAACATTCATGCTTATCATAAAATATTTGCCATTGGACAGGATTGAAATTCACTAGGACACATGCCAGCAGGCTATATGTCATAATAAGCTATTATTCAAGGTTGCCACCCACGTTTCGAAGATAATCTACATTCTACATACGACGGTGTGGTCTTGTCAGTCAAAAAGTTAGTCACGACTTTTTTGTTTACTATCAATTGTTTCATTGCGGGAGAGTCGACCAATACTAAATAGGGTCATTGCGCCGGATGCGAGAACAGCTCCAGTTAATGACCACCAGAAAGACAATGTTTCTTTAACTTTAATATTTCTACAGACCTTAAAAAATACCTAAAATATCACAGTAACATATTTCCCAAAAATAAAAAGTCGTAAGTATCGTAAAAATGTCTACACTCTTATGGTATTTGATATTTCACGGTCTGTAGTATTTGACGTGGTATTGATGCCAAAGGTAGGTTTCTTGAGAGTTACATATTTGGGTCATTGTCAGATTTAGGTTCGCGTCTTTTCGGTGGACATATCAAAAGTTAAGGGCCATAAAGCTTAATTTTGGATTAGTCTAGTAACCCGCATAAACGGTGTTTCCGTAACTATAAATCCATGTTATAAAAACATAACTTACATGTACAAAAGCCGTTAACTATTAACCACCGGGTGGAAAACTTTTGTTTTTACAACTGACAATGACCCATTTAATACATGAAAGTAGGTTACCCTTCTTTATAACTGTTCTAAATTGCAGATCGATAACACAAGTAGTTCTTGAGATATTTAGCGATGTGACAGACAGACAGACAGACAAAGTGAAACCATAAGGGTTTTTACCAATTAATTTTTACCATTTTGGTACGGAACCCTAAAATGTCAATAAATGGTCAGCAACGAGCTTTTTATTCGCCTTCGCAGGCGTTCATAGGCTACGGCTGCTTACCATCAGGCAGGTCGTAAGATTTGTTACTTTAGGAACACAGAACTAACTACCCCGATGCACGATGATATATACTGTGCAATGTGCATTCGTATTACTGACAGTATCCCTTCCCTTATAGTATCCCTTCAAGTGACACTTGACACCCTTGACACTAGTGTTGTATGTCCACTTGGTCAATTATGCGCTCACTTCCTGATCATGCTGTGTGCACTTGCTTTGGATGTCATGCTGGTCTATAAGCTACTGATTTTGTGCAAACTTAACTGTATTGATTTATCGTGTGACGTCTGTAAAGTGTACCTTATTCATTAATAAATTATCATAACATTCGCACAGAAATAGATATGAACAACTAGTGGTATATATATGTGGGTATCTATTTTTAACCAACTTCCAAAGAAAGGCAAGAAGGGAGTATAAATATTAATCAAAGAGACTCGCAGACCCGTCCATTTGAAATTAATAATCAGTATGCAATTGCCTACTTCCAGTCTTCCATGCCTCGATAATACTGTACTGCAAATCCCCTACCCACTGAGCCAGCGTGGCTATAGCTTTATTTCCTCATCATCACTCGCATATTCAGTTACGGAACCGACATGTAAAAATATGAAAAGATTTCGGGACTGCATACGTGCTGGTCCATGGACTGTAAACCCTAGTCACATTAGAGACATGTCCAGCAATGTGACGGATATAGGGTAATGTGATGACTGTTTGTATATTTTAATGTTTTAACCTCTACTAGTATGGAATGCAACTTAACAGTACCTTTACCATGAGTTTGCATGACCGTACTCGCTAGCGACTGCGTAAACGATTTAGTATGTCGATTCTTATTTCTATTGCGTAACCGCCAGAGGCGCTGTACTTTTGCCCATACAAATTTTTACGCAGTCGCTAGCGAGTACGGTCATGTAAACTCATGGTAAGGGCACAGTAGCATACAAAGTCATAGTCACGCCAAATCCTAATTATGATTATTCGCCCTTCGCGAACGGATGCAGGTGCATCGCGCCGGAAATTCGATGCACCTATTGTAGCTCAAGGTAACCCTTTATTATGCAGCTGGTACGTAACATACAACTTCCAGTAGCTAGATTCCACGCACACCTCAGATTCGGTTGAAACCGCTCAACCAATCTCACTGGAGCCACTGGAGCGCAAACTCTTAGAGTATTCCAGTGTTCAAAACCACACGCGTGGTCGTGTCGGAGGTTTCCCCCTGGATTTTCCCCAGGCTACTCTCCAACCGCGCATTCCTATCGCTTTATTGGGCCCGGCCTATAAAGCCACAGTCAGGTGAAAAAAAACCGTAACATATATATATATGGAAAATCACACTATTTTATTCTTCCGGTCTACTTTCAAGGTCGATTAAAATCATAGATTATGTTGGTTTTTATGATTATTTAACATCTATTTCGATTACTTTACGCCAAAAAAAATGTTCTTCAATTGAATAAATGTTTCTTACATTCTACTTTATTTTGTATGTAGACCTTGGCACTTTTACAAGTCAAAATCCACTAATCATACTACCAGAGCTTGGTTACGTGGAAACAATATATTATAGTTCTTTTACGTAGGTACACCAATTTAGGTATACAAGATCCTATGGTTGACAAAAGTGACAAAACCTATGTTTGACAGATAGAATAACACAAAATCATAGCACGTGTCTCGTGTATTTATGGTCGTCATTTTCGTGCCAGGGACGTTATAGATTACGCCCTAATAACACACTCATACAAACGGATACACTTTATACGAAGTTCGATACGAGGTTCACCCATTTCATGACGACCGGTTTAGCCTAGTGGGTAGTGCCCCTGCCTGTGAAGCTGACGGTCCTGGGTTCGAATCCCGGTCAGGGCAAATATTTGTGTGATGAGCATGAATATTTGTTTCTGAGTCTTGGAATATTTTCTATGTATTTAAGTATTTATATCTATTAAATATATCGTCGTCTAGTACCCATAACACAAGCCTTCTTGAGCTTACTGTGGGGCTAGTTCGATTTGTGTAAGATTGTCCTCTAATATTTATTTATTTATTTATTTATTATTTTATTATTTATTTCATTCGGACTAAAATCTACCATCTTCAGTATCGTCTCTTGCATAAAAACGAGTTTTTCAATTTAATTCATTGATTTTTACCACCCACGATTCCCCCAAAGTATGACGCGCTATTCGAAAACCATACGAACGCCATCACAGTAACAGAAGTTACGATTGCGACATCGAAAGTTGCGTCACCGTATTTTACGGCCCATTTCCTCCGCCTATCACTGGCGCTTATAAGGTAAACTGACCTATTTTAACTACCAAAGAACCGTAGGGAACTACGTAAATGAGAAAGTAATGAATGTTAACGATACTTTGGAATGTAGACGGGCTAGCATATGATGCCTATAGGTACAGTCAGCGACTTTAGTATATACATAGTATAAAACAAAGTCCCTTTCTCTGTCCCTATATCCCTATGTATGCTTAAATCTTTAAAACTACGCAACGGATTTTGATGCGGTTTTTTTTAAAAGATAGAGTGATTGAAGAGGAAGGTTTATATGTATAATAACATCCATTAAATAGTGCACCCGTGCGAAGCCGGGGCGGGTCGCTAGTAAAAGAATAAAGACCAAAAATAGCTGTAGACGCTTTCAGTGACAATAGAGTCCCGGTAAAGATATTCTTATAGTTTGCTTTATAGGGTTACGTACTCGAAGGTTACAAACGGAACCCTATTGTTGCCACTCACGCGTCCGTCCGTCCGTCCGTCGTCTGTCACACAGGTTTTACAGCCAAACAGTTGGAGCTACAGTCTTCAAATTTTCACAATATAAGCATCTTGTTGACCAAAACTCATACTAATTGTCAAAAAATATTTTTAAATGTTTTTAAAGGGGGCTCCCATAAAGCTAAAAGGGGCGTGAAAAAATTTTTGACCTTCCCCATCGAGTGTGGAATAGTTGTTTGGAACTCATTGAGTAGATAAATACTATATTTCTTGATTTTAAAGATATTAGAAAACAAAGAAAATACAAGCTACCAAGGTCAGCCTTTTTTACAAAATTTTGTTCCGAATAATTTAATTTTTTAACTTCCTTTTAACCTATAAACTTGAAATTTGGTGATAAAGTTTATTATTACGTACCTATATTTTATCAACAAATACAAAAATCAGTATTGGAAACTATAGGTCTATATATTATAAGAATTAACTTGTAGCAAAATGTTTGTATGACTGTTTGTTTCATAATAAATATAAATAAATAAATAAATACTAAAATATTGATAAATCAGATTTTTTTTCATTGAAGTTTCCTTAATTTTTCTATTAAAACCAACTTATATTTGCGGTTGGCTCGGAAACCCAAATGTGCAGAGTCCGACACGCACTTGGCCAGTTTTACAAATTGATGTTGCTGACTGTGCATCGTTTATCTGAGGAAACACATTACTCCCTCGTATTTATTAGGTAGGAGGTGGCTTATTATTTTATTGAATGATTAATACCGTTACACATAATGTTTTACGGGTCATTTAAATGGTTAGATGAAAGCAGAAATCATAAGATATAGGAGGTAAGACTACGGTTTCAAAACTACATTTGAAAAAAAAAAACATTGATACCACGACGTAGGGTAAACATAATTTCTGAAGACATGCTATGCTTTGGTGTATTTGATATCTATCTGTCAAGCATGCGAGGTGTTAAATGTATAAAAAGATAAAAACCAGCTTTGCACTTCTGTGGTGGATGTTCCTCCTCAAAATCCCACCCGCGGGGTGATCACGTAACTTTTTTACTACCCTTAGATAGATTTTAATGTCAAATTTTAACTGTCAGCTCATACATTCATACTTCAAAATTGACAGAAAAATCTATCTACCGTTAGTACATAAAGTTACGTGATTCGCCAGCCGGTCAAGCCTGTTCAAAAATCGAATGTAAGGAATAAATGATTTCTATAGTTTCTGACTTCTCACTCAAAAATCTTTTTTATATTACTTATTCACAATCAATCTACCTATACTATAGGTACCAAAAATAGATTGTTACTGTGCGGGTTGCATCATCAATTAATACTCGTAGGTGACTGCTAAGTAACTGACACATACGGAACGAACCGGTACAGCTGTCAATCTCATAGTTTGTCCCTGTCAATACGGCGACACATAATTATATGAAGAGATACATTAAACCTCTACGTGCGTGTTACATGTCATAGTTTAGTGGCTATTCGATTGTTTTGTCCACAAATTACACTCGGATAAGTAAAATCATCAATTAATCACCTCACCTTTAAGCAACGCCTTTAAGTTTGTGTTTGGGCGACTGTCCTTAAGGGTTCCTCGATTCGGACAGCCACTCCCCCCGTGAAAGAGACACGCTTATGTCTTTCGGGCACGACAAAACGGGATGCAACTCTTCGGGAATGGCTTTTTTAGACAAATCTCGATGAATATGACTGTGTGCAGTTTTATTAAATTTCCTCTTGACAGAGTTTAGATGAGGTAAAATACCGTCATTTTAACTTAATTGCGTCGTTTAATAATGCGTTGTTTTAGTAGGCTGAGTAAAAATAGGAAAATAAATACTCGACTTTGGTTTTTTTCTATAGAGCAAATTTTAAGCATTCTTGTTGCGGCTATTGTCAGAAAGAGAGTGTAGTCAAGAATCATATAACTGAAAATCTATCCTTATTGGTTCCTCGTCTGGGCAGAACAGTGTTTCAAAGAACACGATATATCTCGTTGTACGGCCTTAAGAGACTGGGCCGTTGAGTCTTATTAGGCGTTTTATGCCATACATATAAGTCGCCTATCTATGCCATAATACAGTTTTATGATATTGCTTCCAAACTTCTATTAGTTATGTACCTCACCTAAGTAGAATATTTAAAACTTACGCCCGTTAACCTAGAAACAGAAGGATGGGTCACTAATTAATGATGTAATTTAAACAAAATGTGTGATTAAATGTGCTACCATAAATTCCCCAAGCTTTGCAGGGAACATTATGAACTATTAATTTTGGGTTTTCATGCCACACCTACGTCCTACACATATTCGAGTTACATGGTTTAAAAAACTACAAATTATCTACTGTCATGAAATATTTTGTTTGTTGTTTGTAACTGCTAGCATCACATACTTTGGCACGGTTCAATTTTGTAATAAAACTCTTATATTTTTATTTTAACTTTTTACGTTAACAAATTTTTACGTTAACTTTTTATTTATACAACGACGGTGGCAAACAAGGGTAAGCGGCCACCGCAGGTTATAGACGCCCTTAACTTCAAAGGAGTCACGTGCACATTGCCGACCCTTTATAAAATTTGAGAATGCACGGTGTTGATAGCAGAAGGGACAAATTTAGGTCTCTCGCTCTCAGGGCATCCCCGGGAGCTCTGGCAACCTTGCTCACCTCCAGGAACACAACACTACATACTTGTATACCCCAGTTGGGCTCCAAATTCGAGCAGGATGACATTTTGCTGTGCCCTACCTCTCTTAAAAACTTCTTTAACTTTTACTTCTTAACTTTTTTAATGTTATTCAATACTTAAGAATTTTAAAAGAAGTTAAGGAACGCTGGTAGGCTATTATGTATGTATGTAAGCACTTTATTGTACACAATAACACGTTAAAACAATATAATACGTGTCACATAAGATTAGAGTACAAAGGCGAACTTATCCCTATGAGGGATCTCTTCCAGATAACCTTTGAGGGTTTGGGTGGAAAGTGGGTGAATGAGATAGACATTACTATTAGGTACAGTCGCGAACCGGGATTTTTTTTTTTTTAATTTATTTCTTACAAAAAAAGTTTACATTCATTTACACTATAACTTCGCCAAACTGCATCACAGTTTGTTGGCGAAAGAAACACTCTTTATTTTTACTCAGCCATCTAAATATGTTAGTAACATTATTTTACCTACTTATTTCACCTTAATTAAAAATACATACATATTTTTTATTTTTTTATCATGCGGGTATTCTTAGTAATGAATGAATCACAACATAACAGTTGAGGGTTGATCTACGCTAATTAATAATCTCGGCGTGCGCGAGCGCTGACACATAAACATGAAAGATACATATAGCTATTGTTTGAGCCACTTGCCATTATCCGTAATTTATCCGTGTAATGAATGGACAGATGTTACCTGATGTCGCTCAAAAGCTCTTATTCCCTTACAATAAAGACTTTCTACGTCTTCATATGCATAGTGACTTTTGAAGCTTATTGTACTTACAACTGGTGCTTATATTCTAGTTTTTCTAACTCTACAGTATCTAGCTTCTAATCTAATCGTATATTAAACATACATATAATACCAAGTCGCACAGGAGATTTCTGTGCACAGCATCAGTGAGACGAATATAATGCTAATGATGATGATGATGATAGTACCAATTATAGGTGAGAACGCTTTTATGGACACTCAAAATAAAAAAATGCAAATACGTACCTCCTATTTGTGATACCAAAGTATTAATTAACCACCAAAAGTTTACAGACCATGTCAGATGCCTTGTTCGTTATGTAATTATGTCTTAACCCGCCGGCCATAATGAGGTCCTGAAATATCCAGCATTTAACTTTTATGAATTATTTTCTCATTGCACCCACATTTGCAGGTTTCTGTTTGGCCCTATAGTCGACTGGTAGAGAATGCCTCATAGCATTAAGTCCGGCCTTTATACATATATTGTTAGTGCAATGAAGTTTAAATAAATAAATAAATTAATCACACACACACTTGTATAATTGTAATAATACAATTGGGTAACTAAGATAATAAGGGAGATGCGTGGGCGCCGACAAATTGGAGAGAACAGCGATAATTGGTAAACGCTGCCCACTCGGGATTAACGCAACATATCGTTTGAACTCGCGGTCATGGTCTGTGGGGCTAGCACAACATGCTGACAAATCGTATCTCGCGCGACTCAGCGATTCCTATTCCTATCTCGCTCGAACTGTGCGGGTTAGAAAGAGGAGGTTAGATTTTTCTCTACTCGCGTCGCGTCGCAGCGGTAGTTGTGCTAGCCTCCCTGAGGGCCTACTCCGAACTTCGTATCGTGCCGGCCCTTTCACTCTCGTGTTATACACTATAAGAGTGAAAGGGACGGCACGATACGAACTAAAAGGCTTTATGTGTGTTTTCATTCTAACGCAGTCAATAAATAAATAAATATTAGAGGACAATCTTACACAAATCAAACTAGCCCCACAGTAAGCTCAAGAAGGCTTGTGTTATGGGTACTAGACGACGATATATTTAATAGATATAAATACTTAAATACATAGAAAACATCCAAGATTCAGAAACAAATATTCATGCTCATCACACAAATATTTGCCCTGACCGGGATTCGAACCCAGGACCGTCAGCTTCACAGGCCGGTGCACTACCCACTAGGCTAAACCAAAAAAAATTAAAAAAAAAAAAAATTATGTACTTCTGGTGTCAACTTTGCTTAACACGGTAAACAGTTAAACACCATCAGTCCAAGCCAGTTTTTGAATAAACAGAATCTCTGGATTGTGCAATGTGTCCCAACTACAGCATTATCTGGTTTCATAATGTTAACTAAACTATGGTATATATGTCAATCGCTTTTTGTTAGTAAATAAACCCGTAACCGGTATATCCAGAATTATATACGTGAGATTCTTAATGACAAAAGGCAAAATTTACTGAACGGACCCTGACAAAATTTTAAATAAATAAAATGAAATAAATATTTTTTGGACAATCTTACACAAATCAACCTAGTCCCAAACTAAGCTAAGCTTGTACTATGGGTACCAAGTGACGATATGCATATTGATATAGATAAATAGATACTTAAATACATGGAAAACATCCAAGACTCAGGAACAAATATTCGTGTTCATCACACAAATACATGCCCTGACCGGGATTCTAACCCGGGACCTCCAGCTTCGAAGGCAGGGTCACTACCGACTAGGCTAAAGCGGTCGTCCTATAAAACTTTCTACAAAATAGTGTAAAATGGCGAAAATTTAGATTTTTGGATGTTGTTACTCAATCCAGCAAAAACGGGTGAACAGATCATGAATAAGTATAATATGATAAAACTTGGTATATCTACCTACAACGAGTTTATACCTACAATACCTACTTTTAATCGAAGGTATAAAATAGGGAGTCCAAGTTTACGCGGACGAGGTCTCGCGCAAAAGGTGTTAGTATTGTATATATAAATAAGGCCTAAGAGGGGAGATCAATTTGGATTAGTGTTTCGCATGCAGCTTGGCGCCGGTGAAAGTATGCGCGATTAGCATATTTTTGAAATCATTCACATTGCCATGCGAAGTGTAAATATTGACTTTTTGCTCAGCTGTCACGATACCTACCTAAGTTTAGGTAAAGGCTGCGTTTATATGATGTTTTGGCCGATTTGATCCTGAAATAATGATCATAAAAGCTAGGCTGTTGTCCACTTTTATATACACAGTTTCCCATTCTCATCCACCATATTTCTTTCCAGATCTTCGGCATCGTTCTAATAGCGACAGCATGCGTGGACTTGGGCCTGATCCAGGGCTTCGCGGACATGCAGACTGGGCACGAGACCGATATCGTGCTCATCGTCGTCGGCGCGCTCATCATCATCGTCGCCGCTTTCGGCTGCTTCGGCGCGTGGCGGGAGAGCCCCAAGCTGCTGTACATTGTAAGTGGCTTGATCCAAGGCCTCGCAACATGCAAACTTGGCACGAGACCGATGCCGTGCTCTTAGCCGTCGGCGTGCTAATCATCATCGTCATCGCCTTCGGCTGCTTCGGCGCGTGGCGGGAGAGCCCCAAGCTGCTGTACATTGTAAGTGGCTTGACCCAGGGCCTCGCGACATGCAAACTGGGCACGAGACCGATGCTGTGCTGATCGCCGTCGGCGTGCTCATCATCATCGTCATCGCCTTCGGCTGCTTCGGCGCGTGGCGGGAGAGCCCCAAGCTGCTGTACATTGTAAGTGGCTTGATCCAGGGCCTCGCGACATACAAACTGGGTACGAGACCGATGCCGTGCTCATCGCCGTCGGCGCGCTCATCATCATCGTCGCCGCTTTCGGCTGCTTCGGCGCGTGGCGGGAGAGCCCCAAGCTGCTGTACATTGTAAGTGGCTTGATCCAGGGCCTCGCGACATGCAAACTGGGCACGAGACCGATGCCGTGCTCATCGCCGTCGGCGTGCTCATCATCATCGTCGCGGCTTTCGGCTGCTTCGGCGCGTGGCGGGAGAGCCCCAAGCTGCTGTACATTGTAAGTGGCAGAGAAAAGTCTATTTCATGCCTATCCTTTGAAAAGAGACTTAGTGGCAAAACCGACTCGGATTGCTGATAGGTTCGAGGTATATATATTTTTTTTAATTTTAGACACTGCGACACGTACCCATTTTATTACATATGAATATTACGGATGTTGAGATGGATGGCAAATGATATGATTATGGCATGTGATAGTTATAGATTACAATGATTATGGAAAACGAGATTATTGATATTGATATTCTGGAAACAAAGATTCTGGCATATAATTAATATGGTAAACAATGAGTATAGCCATACGAAATTATAGAAAACAACATTATGGCAGTTGAATATTATGGCAGATAAAATTCAGGCAAATGAAATTCTGGCAAGCAAGAGTATACCCATTTAGGGGTCAATACCAATTGAACAATCCCCAAGCACAAACAATCGCAGCTCTTATAACAGATTCTGTTTTTATACTCGTAGTAAAACAAAAACGCGACACAATTAGAGTGCTTACTCAGATTTATATTCGGAAGAAAAGCTTTACGGCCACTGCGTCTCTGGTTTACCTAATTTCTTATGTTAAAAAACGGAGTATAGTTCGATTTATGTAAAAACCATTAATATGTTAGTTTATTCTCATCATCATCATCATCATCATTTCAGCCGAACGACGTCCACTGCTGAACATAGGCCTCCCCCAAGGCTCGCCATTTAGACCGGTCCTGTGCCGTTCGTTTCCACCGGATTCCCGCGACCTTCACCAGGTCATCACTCCACCTACCGACAGCTCGTCTTCCGGTGCGTGGACGCCACTCAAGCAGTTTCTGGCCCCATCGACCGTCAGTCCTGCGAGCAATGTGTCCTGCCCACTGCCATTTAAGTCTCGCAATTTTGAAGGCTATGTCGGTGACCCCAGTTCTGCTACGGATAGCTTCATTCCTAATTCTATCACGCAGAGAAACCCCGATCATAGCTCTTTCCATTGCTCTTTGGGTGACCTTGAGCTTTCTTATGAGGCCTATCGTTAGCGCCCATGTCTCAGATCCATATATTATGTTATCCTATTCTCATAGTTATCGTAAACTAACTCGTACCTATAACCAACCGTTACTAAATCCTCGGATTGCCTTGACAAATCTATTTCTCGCTTAATCATATGTCCCGTGTCCCACATTTCGATTTCATCTATTTCAGGAACACTCGTAATTCGGTCACCGGGTACATTATTCGGGGCGTTTCAGTACACCTAAGAATGTCTCCCGTAAAATTAGCTTCATGACCTGTTTTATTAACGTTCACTCAATCTGGGGCCACTTGAGTTAGGTAAAACTAGGTCGTAATTAAAACTATTTTGTCGCAATATACAAATCCAAATTCATTTACTTGTATTAATACACAACAAAAAACGAGCAAAAACAAACAACACAATAATATAAAGCATTATAAATAAAAAAATTGCCCTAAGTCTTCGGTGCTCGGTAGGGTTCCCAGAATCCCTCGGTAGGGCTGGCCGCATTGCCACGCTGGATAGCTATGCTAATCCGCTGGGCGAAATAGTGGCCAGCCCTCTGGTCACCGGAAGCCTCTATAAGGCGCCTTGCAATGTACTTGTTTTATTTTTTGTCGCAAGTTTGCATAGTCCAGTTAGGTCTGAGGTCTCTATAGAGGTAAGTAGTAATAGTAAATTTCCAGGAACGGCCTTTAATGCTGCCGGCATCGGCAATATTTCCTATGTTGCCGGCAACTTTGAAACTGATATAGCCGCCAGTCAATTTTGGTGTACGCAAACGTTCTTTTTTAGAACATATTGTGAGTACTTTTTAAATTAAATTAAATAAAAATTCACATTACTACTCCTTGCAGCAACCCTGTCGAAGGGGCTCGTCTGACAATCAGCGCATGGCCTAAAGCCCTGCATATGCTGAGACGAGCACCCATGGCCCAACTTAATTCAATTTAATATGTATTTGAAGTTTTATGTTTTTTTTCGGCAAATAATTGATCTGAAATTTGAATTTGAAATTGAGTATTTGCAACAGCACATTAATTCGAAGAACTATTATACAATCTGTGACATGTGGTAGCATGTCTACTGTCTACATTATGTACTCAACGAGTGTCATTTGTAAAGGTCTTAAAATAATTGCTGTGGCTCATAATATTCACATGCAATAGCGTGTTTACTTTATAAATAGCGTGACCACATGAATGTATAATAAATTACAAGATTTTTGTAACCAGCTGCAAAGATTAATTAAAGCTCAAAGTTCAGTGAAGAGCCTCTGTAACCGAGCAGTAAGGCTCGCCTCTTTCAATCTAGAAGTCGCGGGTTCGAATCAGGGATCAGATATCGGTATTTTCTCCATAGAAAAATACCGGTATTATTACGGTCACCGGTTCTAATGAACCGCCTAGGTAACACGGCGTATTATTAGATTGTCTAATAACACGCCGTGTTACCTAAATACATGATTCAGCCCTACGTAAAGAGCAAAAAATAATCCTAAATATTGGGCTTATACAGGGTTTTTTTTAAATACCGGTATCGGTCCCTGGTTCGAATCCCGGGCTGTTTGTGAAAAACTCACGTACGAAATATAATAGACTGCGTAATCTATCGTTAGTGGCGACGCGAATTGACACAGTAAACAGATTTGTACAGGAAATCGTCGGAGAGTCTGGACTCTGGATATTGCCGGCACCGGCTGCTGTAGCACGTGTATTATTACTGAATATTTACATTTTTAGGGTTCCGTACCAAAATGGTAAAAAAGGTACCCTTATGGTTTCAGTTGGTCTGTCTGTCTGTCATATCGTGAATCATCTCATGAACTGCTTATGCTATCGGTTTGAAATAAAGTATTTTTTTTCTGTGAAAATTGACAGATAATAGATATTTCAGAATTTTAAAGTCTATTAAATATGTTAAGTGGGGTGTCATATGAAAGGGTTTGAGATACACATTCTGAATTTTATTGTAATTTATTCTTACGTTGAATAATTTTCGATTTCTGAAGAAAAATGTAAAATAAATACCGTTCGCCCCCTCTTATGTCCGATGTTTGTCAAGGAAAATAAGGAATTATTATTATTACCTAAATGACATTAATGAATTTATATTTTACAGGAAAAATATAACTATTGCTTATTTCTCTGTTCTAATTAAAAAATAGTTCTATACTTAGTAAGTATGTAATTTAATCACCTTTGCAAGGATTTCTGTTTTAGAAATTCCTACGCGATTATGTTGAAAGTACCTTCTTTCAAATAAAGAAAAAAAATTGAAATCGGTTCACGTGATAAAGAATTATCCTTGACAAACCACCATACATACTAAGTTATTCAATAGCTCAAATTTGTACCAAAATGCGCCTGTAGATGGCGCTGTACACATGGCGTTCAATTTCTACACCATGTTGTTGAGATTTTCAATATTAATACCGCTTTGACGACCGCTTTAGCCTAGTTGGTAGTGACCCTGCCTTCGAAGCTGAAGGTCCCGGGTTCGAATCCCGGTCAGGGCATGTATTTGTGTGATGAACACGAATATTCGTTCCTGAGTCTCGGATGTTGTCTATGTATTTAAGTATCTATTTATCTATATAAGTATGTATATCGTCACTTGGTAGCCATAGTACAAGCTTTACTTAGTTTGGGACTAGGTTGATTTGTGTGATTGTCCAAAAAAAAGTACACATCTGCGTACGGAACCCTCGCTGCGCGAGTCGGACTAGCACTTGACCAGTTTTTTTTATCTATAAAGCACTACGCTGTATCAATACGTTCTATGGAATGAAAAATTTCAAATGTTCTCGCAATTTTTTGAAAAAAGTACAATTCAAAACTGGGAGTACCTGCCTCGTATTAACTACTACATAGATGTCCTCGCAATTTACATAGTCTAAGACGTAAGTACAAAAAGGGCTTCCATTTTATTCTAAACGCCTACCACGCTTCTAGAAGCAACAAGCCACGAAATCGATTAACAAGCCTAGTCAGCAATCAGGCTATTATTTATTTACATTGAGAATAGAGCTAATCGTTGTCTTTCCATTCGTTGAAGGTGAGGGTCACAATAATGCGTAGTTTTCTCCTAACCATTGTTTTATTATTAAACTCATAGTATGTAAGTACGTCATATTTAACGTGTATTCAGCGGAAACACTGGAGTAGCAAGTGTAGTATAATAGCTGCTGTGTCGTCCTTTATACATTTCCATCTCGATAGATAGTCGATAGAACGTCACACCTGTCTATAAAGTGATAAGTACCGCGACCGGAAAATTTCACTTCCTGGCCAGGGGGAGAAGTTAAACTTTGTTCTCATCACCAGCGGTAAAGAAAGCCTCAGATCGTAAGTATTTGACGCCCGCGAAGCTATCAAGGGCGATAACTTAAATATAATATATGCCTTGTTTTACCGCTCTTGGTAAGTATTGTACCCTACTATTAGATAGTGTATTATATAAAACCGTTAACTATATTATTTATTGTTAAAATACATAACAAAAATATAGAATACAGACGACGGCAATGAGGGACAAAAACAAAAGCTGTGGGGTGGAGGGGGAGGTTGGTTAGAAAATCTTGCTTAGTGTAGGATTCCTGCTCCGTCTTCGCAATCGAAGGCCTTGATGTGTCTTCTGGTGCCTCTCACCCTCATGGAGACAGCTCGTATGACTGATATTTGTACTTTAACTTTTAGCCAGAAAATTATTTATGAGTATGGTTTTTCCCATTTGGATGATAATTTGGATGCTGTTTTTTTTCAAAAAATTCATATATTCAGTTCCTAAAGCTCTATCACATGAGATTACTAATGGTGTAAATGAGGCTCTTAAGTCTTCTGTAGCTCGATCATAGTATATTATATTGATCTGGAATTTGATTGTTACACGTGTGTACAAGCATGTTGTGCGTGACTGTCGATAGTTTAGGTTGACCCGAAAATCAAACCGTGTTCCTGCCCATTTTGTGAACTCATTGGTATATAGCAGCGCTTTTCTATCAACTAGGGTAGTAGGGTAGTACCTAGTTATAAGTTCTGTGAACTCGTTTTAATCGCGTGGCATATTTTAATAACTTTTGTAATGTATCCATTACTTTGCAATCCCAACAGCTGGTAAATCGGAAGGAAAAACGAATTACTTCTTATTTAGTGTCCGCAAACCAAACTGTCGACCGCATTGATATCGCTATCTCTTGCATACTTGCATGGTATTACGAAGTATGTCTCACATTTCTTATGACCTCAGTCGTCAGTTTTGTTTGCGGGTACTATAGCAAATCATAAAATACTCGTAATCCTAGGAGATGTCTAAGATAAATGTAAACAAGAGTGAAACATTGGAACAATACACCGAATAGCAATTCACTCCGAGACCTTACATCGGCCAATTCTGATTTGGGGGAAATTTTGTAAAGTATTTTGTAGATACACCAAAACCCCAATATGGTAGCTGATAATAAAGTGATGTTCTACTAGTATCCTTAAAAAATTAAGTAATGTAACAGAGAGAAATCACAAACTGTAATGATGATGACAATGATAATCATCCTAGCATTTTACAGGTTGTAGATATCTTAAAGTAGCCCGGAGTCCGCATTTGGGAAGATTTGGCATATATATTATATAGATTTACGAAAACGTCTGGCATTTGACCTTGCAACCCAGGGGAAAAACAATGATGAGATGATGATAATGATAATTTTGACTAAAAAAAGAATTCCTACAAGGTTTTTTTTGTAGATACGGGATAAGAGTTACATATGTACGTGAATGCTTTACGTAAGTCAAATCAATACAGACTTTCAAATTATTATCCTCTTTTATTTTAGTTTGCCGGTTTGCTGATCATCATCATCCTCCTGGAGCTCTCAGTTGGCATCGCGACGGCGGCGATGCGTCCTCAGATTGAGGATACGATGAAGGTGAACCTGCGGGGGTCTTTCATCAAAAACAAGTCCCTGCGCGAAGAAGACAACAGCTCCAGGATGTTCTGGGATCGCGTTCAGTCCAGCGTGAGTTTTCGATTATTTTACTCACTGTTCTGCGAGTAGGTATGTAGCACACGAGGCAGGCCGACACCCACCCGCGCCGCCGCACCCGCTGAGGTGTGCCTGGCTGTTGCAGCACGTGCATATAATACAAAAATTTTAGAATGTTATTTGGATTTTCCATACATTTTCAAGAAAAGCGCTATACCTCGTGTACTGAGTACATACCTCTGCTGGAATAGGGATTGCCTGCCTCTTATTACTAAACAGCCTCGCTTACACTCGATTATCTATAACACGCGGTATGCAATACTATATTTCCCGGCTTTTATGGTGATGTACTATTAAGTACCTCAGCGACAACCTGACTCCCTTCTTTACATCATTCTCTATTTGTCTTCTAATTTCACGTTATGATTTTCTTTGGATGAGCTGAGCTTTAAGTATAGCATCTTTATTTTTACACTGTACACATTTTCACCTAGAAGTCTCGTTATGTTTGTAACATTTTTTCAGTTTCAGTGCTGTGGCATCAGAAATCTATTGCATAATTCTTATCCCGCTTTATCTTGTAATTTACATTCACGACATTACACGTTGCAGCTCGAATGCTGTGGCATCACCGGCCCCGAGAACTACCCCGCCAGGGACGGCAACCAGAACTCGATGAACCCGGTATACAGCTGCTGCCCACCCGACTACTCACCTGACAAGTCCCAGGAGATCAAGCGCTCCGAGTGCCTTACTAACAACGTCTACTATAAGGAGGGATGTGAAGACAAACTGTTCATGACTATCCATAGCGCTGGAATGACCGTCATTGTCTGCGGACTGCTCTTTTGTTTTTTGGAGGTGAGTTTTTATTACTTGATCACGCCTTCTACAACTCCTGTTCATCGGACCCCATTGACAAGTCCGAGGAGATCAAGCGCTCTGAGTGCCTTACCAACAATGTTTACTACAAAGAAGAATGTGAAGACAAATTGCTCATTCTCACCGCCATTGTCTGCGGACAGTACTCTTCTGCTTTTTGGAGGTGAGTTTTAATATTATTTGATCAGACTGAAGGTATCAGCCTTCTACAGCTTCTGTTCATCCGACCCCACTGACAATTCCGTGGAGATCAAGCGCTCCGACTGCCTTACTAATCACTTCTACTACAAGGCTGACAAAACGCTACTGTGAAAACATTGCTCAACACTATTCACAGCGCTGGAATGTCCGTCAGTGTCTGCGGGATGCCCTTCTGTTTTTATTATTTTATCAGACTGAAGTTCTCAGCCTTCTACAACTCCTGTTCAGCCGACTCCCCACCTGACAAGTCCGAGAAGATCAACCGCTTCTACTGCCTCACTATCGACGTTTTCCACCAGTTGCGCTGTGAATACAAATTTTTCAACATGATCCATAACTCTAAAATGACCTTTATTGTCGGCGGGATCCTGTTTTTCATTCTAGAGTTGAACGATTTTATATTTGTGACTGATGCGATTGAAGATGGCAGCGAAGTCTTACATGGAGGGATGTGAAGAAAAAGTGCTCAATACTAATCCATAGCGCTACCAGAACCATTGTTTTATGCAGCACTCTTTTTTTAAGCGATAAGAGTGCGTGGTTGGAGAGTGATCTGGGGAAAATCCAGGGGAAACCTCCGACACGACCACGCGGGCGGTTTTAATACTGGAATACTCTAAGAGTTTGCGCTCCAGCGATATTGGTTCAGCGGCTTCAACCAAATCTGAGGTGTGAGTGGAATCGAGCTACTGGGAGTTTAGTCGCTGGTTCTGCGGCACTCACTTCTGCTTTTTGGAGGTAATTGTTATAATTTGTGAGGCTGAAAGACGATCATTCAATTCATTAACTCTCAAGGCGGTCTTCAGAAATTCATACACGCTACGCTCACGCGTACGCTTTAGTTACGTACTCGTAGTACATACAAAAATTTGTTTCCTCATTTTCCAGGTTGCCGGTATCATTCTTGCTCTCTGGCTGGCACACGCGATCAAAACTGAAGGGAAGAGCCGAGACACCGCTTAAGCATACTTTATTCCGTTAGAGAAAACCTCAAACGTTCGGAGTTCGGGCATTGGAAGAGTCTCAAATAGTTAGTTGTAAATTTATTGATTTGAGATGAATATTATATAATATTTGTGATATGTGTCTATTCCGATATCGATTGTACGATTTAAACCTCATAATTGATAATTTAAAATGGTTTTTGGCCATACTCAACACATGTACCTATTATGCTCTCTGAATATCTATAGTAATGGTTTCTCGATTATGGTATTTATAATTGTTTAAGCTGTAATTGTATTCTAGTGAATGTTTATTTATAGGTAGTCTATAGGCTACGGTGGCCGCTTACCATCAGATGGACCGTAAGCTTGTTTGCCACCGGCGTTGTATAAAAAAAAGTTATACTATAATATTAATTGGTTGTGTGTGTCGTGGTTTATTATCTCAATATTTTTAGATTCTTTCATTGGTACGAAATAATCCGTTTTCAGTCTAAACCAAATATAAATAACAGTAAATTTAATAAAAATTGTGTTCGTCCAAACAAAACGTTTCGTCCAGAAAATTAACCAGTTATCTCCCGTACCGGAGATCTCCGGGCACATAACAAAAGAATGCTATTATTGTGTATTTTTGCCGCCGGGAGAGGACGGGTTAAGAAACACTTCCTGTACTTATAATTTTAATTTTTATGCATTTAAATTCTTCGTTAATAATAGTTTTTACTCGTGACAACATTAAAACTGAAAAAGTAATGGATATAGCAATTAAATATGTTTGATTTTAAATATAAAACTCCAGTGACTTATTAATTACTTTGAGTTGAAATAAATGTTTTTCTGAATCTGTTATAAGACTATGTTTTAATAATAGTTACAATACTTGTTACCTCAGCATAGTTATATCATATTAAATGTCTAACCTCAAATGGCGGATATTTAAGTATACATATAAAAATATTTCTATGTTAGAAAGTAGTAGTTATTTAGAATTAGAGACAAGGGCAATACATCAAGCAAGTGGTCACATCAAAACGTAATTATGTGATAAATTTTAATTTTACGACTTAATGTGATGACTTTATATTATATAGTGGAGCAAATAAAATGGGTAAGCACTCGTACACATTGTATCGAATTTCCATACGAACTGTCCCGCTTTAATGGGGGCTATCGTTTTTGTGCTCACCAGTTGGCGCCACTGTCGACTAGGGTCCAGCTGTCAAAAATTGTTATTGGTTATACTGTTATACATGTTATTGGTTATTGGTTATGAACGAAGTTTACATTTAAATCATATTCAATACCTTAAAACCGTACCGTAAAAATATCGAATATACCGCATTGTAGCGTGGTCCCGTTTTGTTCGGAAAAAAGGAGGAAATAATTTTCCGAAAGACAAATCTGTCTCAAAGCCCTGACAGTCATTGACCCTTAATTCATATTTGCCATAATCAAGCTCAGGTATTGCAAAATAGTGACCATATTGTTCCAATTAGATATTAACCCGCGTAGCGCAACCAAAAAGAGTGACATTTGACGTTTCGGAGGACCCCACGCTACACTAGCGCCTCTAGCGGCGAATTCATACGCGATAGCCCCCATTGCGCCTAAATGATTTTGTTTTTTCTAAGTAAGCGCGTGACCTGTGGCGCTACCGCGAACAGCAAACGAAGTTTTCCCTCTCTGTCACACTTCCAAGTTTGCACATAAGTGAGACAGAGAGGGAAAACTTCGTTTGCTGTTCGCGGTAGCCCCTCTGCAGTGTTGCGTATCGTTTTGTATGTACTTTTGACAGATCAATCTGTAATTGTTTTTAAGTGGAAATGAGAGTCGATTTTTCCTAACACTCGTTCCAAAAGTTACCGCTCTCTTCGCCAGCGTGGGCAGGTACAACTGCCCACACCGTCACATCCACGTCTCATCCATGAGAGAAGGCTTGTGCCCAGTAGTGGGACGCATAAAGGCGGTGATGATGAATATCAATGGCTATTGCAACACCAACGGTGCCTCAATTGCAATTTTTTTCATGAAATTATTGTATTTTGCATTTTATATTCGAAAAATTGAACACTACAAGATCTAAGCAGATTGCGTCAGTTTGTGTCATTTTTATATAATACTTACTTTTTATTTAATTGCCACCATATTGCTGTCTTAAATTCCATTTGTATTTAATAGAAAATACAAGATCTATATTAAGATAGATGCCCATTCTCTGTTCCAAAACTTAAAAAAGAGACTTTTGGAAACAACACGTGACCCTAGGGCGGGCTCATTCCTCAGACAAAGAATAGGCATCGCCATTCAACGGGGGAATACAGCCAGCCTTATGGGCACCGTTCCGCAGGGATCAGACTTGGGAGACCTAACGTAGCCTTACCTAGGTTAGGCTAGATACGTCTTAATTTTATTTTATTTTATTTTATTTTATTAGTTCTATGTTAATACTTACTTTAATTTTGACAATTCAATAAATTATTTCTGATTCAACAAACCTTTAACTTTAACTGACATTGCTGTAAATAGGCTAAAAGATTATAGAATAATATTAAAATGCACTTAATTTTTAAACCAAAGGCTACTATTCTTAAGTGGGATTAAACGTATATATACCTAACTGTGTTTTGCCTCAATGTTTGTGATAAGTATATGCACATTTTGTATTATGAGCTACGAATTGTTTTTATTTATGTATTTAAAGATTCAACGTGAGAAATTTTATATATCTGTATATAGAAATATCAAATCTAAAGAATAGCGATTCAGCGAGGAAACGCTGCCAGCATCCTTGATGCCACAGAGGCCTATTTTAGAATTTGACTTTTAGTTTTTGTTTTTCATACTCATAAATAGATAATCTATAATTATTTTGTGTGAAATAAAATTAGTACCAAAATTTCAAGTAAGTAATATTTATGAATCAACAGCATTATATCTTAGGTATAATAAGTAACGTTTATAAGATATTTATATCCTAGTCAGTATGTTTAACATAATTTGTTTATTTTTATACTACGGATTTGGTTTTTGTTTATTTAATACATTATTTTCAACCTGTAATACATATAAAATAAAATTATTATCAAAAATGTTAAAATAGATTTTGTTATTAAATAAACGTGTTCCAACTACATGCTTGCATTTTAATTTTATTGTTATTATTAGATCATTCATTATAAATATACATGATTGTTTAATGCAATATAATGTTTAATGCATTAAATATTGTTGTTCAGAAATAAGGAAATATGTCTTAATTTATATTTACTCATATATATTTCTATATTATAAGGTATCATTTATTTCTTAATATATGTTTCGGTTTATAAAACTAAAATATTGTGAGTATGTGAAAAGACGAACAAAAAAAAACAAAAACAAAAGATTACTTTGTCATAGTCAAAAAACTGTCACTTATTCGGATCTATAATGCTAATTCAATGTGTGTGTGTTTACGACCACTGCTTCTTTGTTTACCTAATTTCTGATCTTAAAACACACAAAATGTTAAATTGCTGTATGTTTTATTTATTTATTTATTTATTTATAATACAGCAACTATCATTACAGGTTGACCCTAATACAATAGTGCCTTAACTAAGATTTACTTAACCTAATTAGAATAATTGGACACTAAACACAAACATACATTCATAAATTCAGACATTGAACAATAAAATAGATCACTTTTGTCGGCAACTAAATTTAGTGTGTGTATTGCGCGACTGAGAGGCGCTTTACGAAGCAAGTTGGTTCTGCCGGTCGGCTCCGCCAGCAGCCGCGGCCGCCGCCGCCGCCCCGCGCACTCGTCCGGCACTCTAAAACTTAACTGCGACAATATATCTGGGTTGCAGATGTTACCTCGCAGAACTCGGACAAGGTAGCATGCCAATGATAAATCCCTGCGAGTTTCTAATTTATTGTAGCCTACCATACCTATGACGAAAGATGTAGGGTACATCAACGGGTAGAAAGGGTAGACTCCATACAGTTTCCAGTATAAATACCTCGTAAATTTATTTTGTATCCTTTCTAGCATAAAGCTATACTTTTTCTCATAAGGTGCCCATATTGCAGAATTGCACTCTAATTGGCTTCTTACAAGAGCATTATACAACGCTGAAATGGCTTGTATGTTTTTAAAGGTCGCTGCTCGACGAAGCGCGAAGCCAAGGATCCGAAATGCCTTTTTCGCAATATTAAGAATATGTTCCCTGAACGTCAAGTCCCTATTAAAGCGTACCCCAAGGTCTTTTACGGAGTCCACTCTCGCTAACTGTGCTCCTGCTACTTCATAGTTGTGACTGAGTGGTGTCTTGGCCCGAGTGAACGTGATTGTGGCACATTTTTCTACATTAAATGCCATCTTGTTTCTCTGACCCCACTCCACCACTCGGTCTATATCGCGCTGGAGGCGCTCACAGTCTCCCTCGTCCTTGATCGCCAGGAGCAACTTCAGGTCGTCCGCGAATAAAAGACATTTGGCATCGTTAACCACTTCTGGAAGGTCGTTAATCATCATTATAAATTCCAACGGCCCCAAGTTACTTCCCTGGCTTACCCCGGTCCTCGTGAAATACGGCCGAGATTTGCAATTTGCATAATCAACGTATTGCTGTCGATCCCTCATGTAGCTTGCAAAAAACTGTAGCAGTTGGGGAGTACAGCCGAACGCCGCCATCTTTGCCAACAAAACGTCATTGTCCACCAAATCGAATGCTTTTTTGAAGTCAAAGTACGCGACGTCAACTTGCACTCCAGCGTCCACATGAGGGACTGAGTATGCCATGGCATTAAGCAGATTGCTTGTCGTGCTGCGCGCCTGTCGAAACCCATGCTGTGCGTCGGAGAGTTGGGCCGACACCTGCAGCTGGATGCTGCGCTGCACTGCCGACTCAAATACCTTCGCTGGCGTGGAAAGAATCGCGATGGGTCTAAATCCCTTTATTTCCGACCCGGCCTCGCCTTTAGGTATCGGTATCACCCTCGTAGTTTTCCACCGTTCCGGAAAATATGAACTTCTCAAACACAAGTTAAATATATGCAGGAGTGGTTCCGCCAAGACACTGCTACAATCTTTTACAATGTAGGCAGGAATGCCGTCTGGCCCCGCTGAGCGTTTTGGCTTGAGCGCGGCGAGCGCGGCGCGCACGTCGTGCAGCTCCAGCCGCGGCAGCGCCACGCGCGAGGCGCCGGCGCCGCCGTTGCGTACCGCCTGTTCCACGTCCAGCATCGCCGGCGAGCTCCCGTAAACCGACTGAAAATACTTTGCGAATTCCTCTGCGCATGCCGAATCAGATAAACTATTTCCGTTTTTTGTAACTTTCTTTCGATTTACCACCCCTCGCTTGGATCGGACGTAGTTCCAGAACGACTTTGGGTCTTTAGTCAGCTCTCTCTGTATACGCTCTTGATGCTGATCATGCGCCTCATTTATCAGCCCTTTGACTTTGGCCCTACACTCCGAAAAGGCTACGTAATCGTTATCGTTACCGCTCGCTTTAAATAGTTTATGAAGTCTTGCTTTTAATCGTATATTTTTAATGATATCTTTGGTATACCATTTAGGATAGCTATACCTAATATTAGAAAATTTTGGCCGTATTTTAGGGACACAGTCATCTAAAACACGATTTAAGATGTTATAAAAATAGTTAACTGCTTCCTCTGGGTCACATAAACTATACAATGGATTCCAATCCATAGCAGTTAATAATGAATACATTACATTAAAATCAGCCTTAGCAAAGTTCCACTGCTGTGCAGTATCGCGTTCGTTTGGCATCGGGTCCCGAAGAGGACAATATGCAACGGGAACGGGCGACGCCGGCGCGGCGCGGGGGCGGCGGACGCTCACCGCGAGCGGCGGGTGGTACGCGTCCACTGGCACCAGCGCCTCGTCCGCCGCCTCCACTGACACTCCTTCCGACATGTCCTTATAACACAACACCAAATCTAGTTGCCGGCCATTGCAATTTGCTACATTATTTTTTTGATCAACTTCACAAAAAACTCTGAAATATTCAAAGTAATTATTGACATTATCGCCTGTTGAATACATGTTAAAATCTCCTATTATTAAATAGTTTTTAAATTTTACACACCATTGTTCGATATTTCTAAACAATGTCATGTATTCATGCTCGTTACTTTTGGGTGGAATGTATAGTTTCTTTGTTAACATGAATCATATAGGAAACTATAGGTCTAAAATTATCATCATATAATGTTTGTTCATTAGTTTTTATAAGACTGTTTGTTTCTTAATAAATAATAATAATATAAAACCTAGCTTTAGCAAAAAAATAAATAAAGAGATAATAATAATAACAGATACTGAACTACGTAGGTATCTAGATATCGATGTTTTCAGTTGCTCAATGCCATGTGTGAGGCGAACTTTATCCAAATGTTGTTCCATATCCAACTAATTGCAGGTGGCGATATTTCCGAGTGTGATTAACTCCGTATTTGTTTAGTGTCTATCAAGCGATACGGGCATCTCTTGTTGCGTTGTTGTTCTCATTTATCATTGGCTTTTAGGCACTTGTCCCACCGCCGGCGAGCAGCAAGTACTTTCATAGTAATTCTACTCGTTTTCTCGATCAAGCGAGTGGAATTACTATGAGATTACTCGCTACTCGCCGGCGGTAGGACAAGTGCCTTACAGACGATGAAAAGGCGGATATCCTGGCCTCCAGCCTTAAGGCTCAGTGCTCCCATACTGCTGAGCCCCAAGATCCAGGCCACATCCCTCTGATGGAGGAGGAGGTTGAAGAGCAGACCTTCTCGCCCCCCACATCACATCATTAGACCAATCTCCTACATGAAATGAAATGAAATTATTTATTCTTCAATTTAGGCATATTAGATGCACCTATGAATGTCATGGAACTTGAACTTGCGATCAAAAAACTCAAGCATGAAAAGGCCCCCGTGCGTGACGAAATTCCAAACCGCCTATTGCTGCTCCTCCCCCCCGGTTCACCAGGTTTTGGCTGTGTTCAACACAGCCTTAGCCAACTGCCATTTTCCAGCAGCCTGGAAAAAGGCAATTGACATAAGCAAACCAGGTAAACCCAGTAAGATCCCCACTAACTATCGTCCGATCAGCTTGCTCAACACGCTGGGCAAGCTGTTCGAAATATGAATCCTCAAAAGACTTCTCGAGTTTATCGATTCAAAAAAAAATACATAATTTTGTTGCCCTTGCGGTCGACGCAGCACGTCTTTTTCTTCCATACATCTCTGTCACTCTTCATCTCTTCATTCACATTCCTTCTCATTCATATTGTCTCTCACACATATCAATAAAAACTCGCGGTATGTGTGATACTTGTTTATTGAACCATAAATATAGCCATAAAGTGACATGAAAAAGTTGGCTGCATACATTCTACACATTAAGCTATTCTAATTCTACACAATAAGCATCCAAAAGTATTTCAATCAATACTTAAAATTATCACAAAGACCTTCATAGTCATCATACTTAAACAAAATTCGTTTTGGCATTTGATTAATTATTTAAAAAAATTAGTTTAAATCGTATGAAGGTTTTGTGTCATATTCAAAAGAGACATTTATTTTATAATTCTAAAAATTATGCAGAATTACTCAATTTACATAGTACCTGTAAGTATACCTAAAATTAATACTATGTTTTAATGACAATTTCCTCTCTTTCTTACGTACCTATAAGTATTTAGTAATTAAATATTTATAAGCATAATTGCTATTAATAACTTACCTATCTTAAGTGCATAATAAAATATGTATTACATACTTAAATTATGAACTTCATAAAAACCACCAGACTTTAAAACGTACATCTAACATAAAACTTTCAATATTCTTTTTTACATTTTGAATTAAATTTGGCTGATATTACTACGGTTTGTTTATATCAATTAATAAATATACCACTAATAATCATTAATCTGCGAGGTGTCAGAGCATCTACATTAGTATTTCTATGTGTACAGCCTCTTGATGGGCAATATGTTACTTTACTTACATTATAATACTTATAGTACGAAGTGATACTCATTATTTCCGGTTAATGTCAAGGAAAAGACAATTCATCATCAGACAACATTAATACTAATATACTTACCTAACTAAGCAAGCAAAGGGAGAAATTCGATAGCATCAGCAGGCGAATCACGTAACTTTATGTACTAACGGTAGATAGATTTTACTGTCAATTTTGACGTATAAATGTATGAGATGACAATTAAAATTTGGCATTAAAATCTACCTAACGGTAGTAAAAAAGTTACGTGATTACCCCGCGGGAGACCAATAGCGAACCGAAAACGATGTGTTCGAATATACAAGTGCGACAGAGAGGCATGTATTTCGTTTCGTGTTCCTCAATTTAAAACCCGTGTCAGACGGGAGAAAACAAGCCCCAAAACCGGGCGACCTTGGTCCGCACGGACCATGTAATTATTTCCAGCAAAATTTCCTTTGAAAACCGGTCTTTGCGGACCAAGGTCCGTCCTAGGGACCTTCTGGATCGCGCTAAAATCGAGTGGTGCAAGCTTCACTCTCGTGTTGTACATTATATGAGTGAAAGGGACGGCACCATACGAAGTTCGGATTTCAAATTTCAGAGTAGCCCCTCAAGCATCGAGCGATTTAAGCGGTAACGCAGGTGCTATCCGGCCAAAGATACCACGTTCGTTTCCGGGTCTGTTCCGCTAGCATGCTGGTGTGGGTTTTTTCTCTGTGCATTGATCTTCGCTAATTATTTATTTTACCCTCATGTGTTTACATCTGGGCAAACGCCTAATATTAAGGGTACAATAAAATTGTGTTGTATTATTTTCATAAAAACTTAAGAAACAAAACATATATTTCAACATTTACCTCACGTATGAGAAGTGTATCGTAGGTAAGTTTAGGAATAAGTTGAGAAAGCATACGTGCGTAACACTAATAACATACGAATTCAACTTAAGTAAATTACTTAAGCGCCAAAAAATCCTCAAGGCTGGTTAACTAACATTTTTATAACAATCCAATATAGTTCCCACACGTGATAGACTTTCAATCAATAACAAACAGCGCGCAACAAGTATACAGGACGCAAAGGATGATTCACACTAGACGGTTCCTTGTCCGGGCCAGCCCGTTTTCTATGACAGCAAATCAATGGCCGCCCGGCCACGGACGGCTCCGGTGACGCTCGGAAACGGGCCGGCCCGGACACGGAATGGTCGCTCTATTATAAATGCTAACGTTTGACGGCCGATCTACCGACTCGCTCGGCTCGGAAACGGCACGGTCCCGGCCCGGCCCGGACGCGGAACGTTTAGCACATTGACACACAAAAAAGCTCGGAGACGGGCCGGCCCGGAGACGGAACGGCCCGGACACGGAACGGTCTACTGTGAATCATCCTTTAACCTTTGCGTAACACACCGTGCAACACCAAGCAACAAACCTCGCAACATCATTCAAGCTAGCTACGCTACGTAAATTCGAATTCGATCATTAGCTACCATGTAAAGCTCTGTACCTACTTATAGTGGAAATTGGGGTTACATGGATTAATATAATAATCTAAGTATCATGTCCTATTTCTTGTAATTGGATGGTCTATTTTTTAATGGTCGATAGCTACACAATAAGGTCACATTTGGCGTAATTGACTTTCCCCTTACAATTTAAATGTTATAAATTAAATAATAGTGCGATGTTAAGATTTTAGTATATGTAGTTCTATATCTGAAGGTACTATTGACGTTTAGAAGAGAGTCGTACAAACTATAGAGAATCTTGCAATATAGAGATAGGAATTAAGCACATGTGAATAATTTACTAACTTAAAAGTTATTGGATAAACTGTCTAATATTTATCATGAATGAAAAAAACTATCCAACAAAATAAACAGACCCTTTTCAAGTAATTGTTCTATGCCCCGTGGATTTTAATGATCTGACAAATATCGACGAGTAATAGAACTATACATGTACTATCGTAAAATGTGCCAAATACTGGTGAAAAAGGCGAAGTAGAAGATGAAGAAACCCACAATGTCATCTATAAGAAATGAGTTGCAATAGTCTTTATAAAAGATTCTTTTATATATATAGATGATAATGCAGTTAAAGATCTCATGATACTTACATGAAGGAATTCCTCTAAATTCAATAATATTGGTCCCAAGTGGCTCTATAGCCTCAGCTGATTTGCTTAAATCTACTTATTATCACAGGATACAGCTACGAACGAACTCAATTGTACGTTTCAAGTGCAAAAGGTAACATCTACCGTGACAGCACCCGAAGTTCAATTTCATTATGAATTTTACAATAATTGCGAATCAAATTAGACATCGGGCTAGTTCGGGATTCTTAATCTAAACATAACCTAATGAAAATACGAAATCTGCTTTCTACATTGATGAGATACTTGTTTACATACAAATGCAAAAGTGAACGTTACATCACTAACACTTAAAAGTCATTTGACAATGAACACATCAAAAGATCATTCAACAATATTTACTATGTTGTAAACAACTTCAAAAACATTATAAATTTTTTCAATGGCAAAAGTGTAAGTGAACATTTTTCAAACATTTCAGGTGTCAAAAATATTAATATATGATAGTTAGTGCGTTTGTTAGTTCTCGAAATGTGCTTGAAGATTTTGCTGAAGCTTCCGGCGCTCCACTCGTATAGTTCTGGCCATCCACAGAGCCAGGATGATGCAGAGTATCTAATAAGACCAAACAAATATCTATCTATTATAATAATACTCGAGGTTCGAATCATCAAAAAATGCTTATTTATTCGCAGTTTATTTCATGGGGAAGGTTGCTATTATTTTGGGGTCAGTAACTCAAAGTTACTTGGAATATCCAGACGATTTGAAAATAACTCCGTAATAAGTACGATATGAGGTCACTATATGATGTGATGTGACTAAATACTCTAATAACTTCTAATAAAACTGAAAATCAACTATGAATCACACTCACCTCCAACAAAGCGAAAATGACTCCAGTCGTGATGAAAATGTTCCCTTTAATAGCTTTCTTCTGTCGCAAGGCCTCTTCACATCCTCTAGTATAGTATGTCCGGTCGTTGAGGCAGGTGGCATGGAGCTGTCTACGAGCACCCCCCTCGCGTAGGGGGTGGGCCCGGGCGCAGCAAGAGGGGGGGATATCGCGATGGAGGATGGCGTAGTCTTGAGGCCCGTCGACGCCGCAGCATTGGTTCTGATCGATATTAACAATTATTGTTTGGATTGCTTGTACTTTAGCCGATATTGGTTCACTGAAAACTCATTAATCTAAAAGCTATTGCTGGGACTTGACTTTAATATTTATGAAAGCTAATTTTCAAGGGTATTTTTGTCCAGAAAAAAAAACCTGAGTAAACGTCCCAATGCTCGACACCTTCATGCCCATTTGATGACACCTCACCTCTATCATAAAGATGGGTAATCTCGACTCCGAAGAGCGATTCGAATCACTAAATTCGGCTCCACTATCGGTACCGACTCCGCGTATCGACTCTTCGACTCCGTTAAATCCCTCAAACCAATTCACTCCGGACTCGCTGGTTTCAATACAAATCCAGTGCTCGTAATGGTTCTTCGTATCTTTTGATTACTACGGATTTGATCGAAATATACGAAAGGCCACCAATTTCACCTACGGTCTACGATACCGGTGTAAACGGTCATTCATTCGGCTCCGTAGCTCGGTACCGAGGCTCATCGGATTCGATAAGATTTGAAAAGAGTCGATAAGAATTCGGAACCGCTTACGGATTCGAATCATTTAAATCTTCGAGTCCGGATTTACCCATCTCTAACTATGACATAAGATTGAAAGTGCTATGTACTGGATCAGTGTCGAGCACTGGGACATCACAGTCATTAAAAAAGAATTTCCGTCTTTTGGAACTACAAAATTCGGTTCATGAGAAAATATCGCCAAATTGGTACAGTTTGTCTTACCTCCGATTGCAAGTTATCCCAATAATTCCGGTGGCTGGCGATTTCATCCTCCACAGTAGCGTTGCGGTAGAACTGCATGCGCAGTTCGCTGCTACCTCCCACCCATGCGCTGAGCACCGCCCCTCCCACTCCCACCACCACCTCCACCGACACAAGGAATATAAAGAAGCAGGCGTGCTGAAAATAAAACAAGTTCAACCTATTTTTCAAAAGTAGCTACCTCTTCATTAGATTTTCAGTAATCTATTTTTCCGCTAACAACATTATTCAGAACGTAGAAAGAAAACTGTTCTACGAGGTTGGTCACGAATTTTTACGCTACTTTTCCACTTCTTGGTCACGAATATAAATTCACAAGCTGTTCCTCAGGGTAACATTGTGGATCCCCTTTTGTCCACGTCATAGTTCAACTTAAATTACTTACCACATACAGTATCTTCACGTGTTCTCGTAGTGCCCCAATACAGCCCAGCACGGCGGTGACGACCAGACATAATGCCAAGGTAAGCAGGAAAGACAGGACTCCTCTAGACAGCGACGATTGCTCATCAGAACGACTCTTTTTATCACGCATGTTCATCACGCAGATCGCCATTATAATTAATCCGAAAAGCTGCGGATAGCACGTTTTTAATATATTATCAATGTAATAGGGTATTGTATACAAATGCACCATAACAAATATTATAAAAATAAACATAAAAAAGAGAATTAGCAGTGACGGTACATACTTAATAAAAATAATTAAGATTTATGTCGGATTGCAAAGCGGGTTAAGCATTTAAACTGTCATGATATTTTTTTATATATATGCAGAGATATTTACACAGATGTAAACTTCGAATAGAATAAAAAAAAATTACATATAATCCCTTTGTTTCTCTTAGACACATGCGTCACAACGTAAATCATGTCACGTAATATAAGTCGCCACACAAACTAAATATCGATTCAAAACACAAATACTCACAATGCATATTATATTGAATAATGTGAGGAAAAACTTCATGCAGCGTATGCTGCGTGGCTTCATTTTAGCGAGGGCCCAGTGGCCGGTGTCCGAACTGTCCGAAGCTTAGGACAAGACCAAAGGAAGTGAGCCTTATGGACTTCGTATCGATCATCTGCATTTGACGACCCTTCGGTGATTATGGAAGCGCTCGGTGACGAGCGGGGCGGATGTTTGTGAGCTATCTATTAGATTGTGTGCCGCTGTAGTCTATTTTTTTTAGAGTTCCGTACCAAAATGTTAAAAAAGGAAACCTTATGGTTTCACTTTGTCTGTCTGTTTGTCACATCGCTAAATATCTCAAGAACGATTTATGCTATCGATATGGAATTTGGAACAGTTATAAAGACCCTTCTTTATAACTGTTCGATCCTGACCCTTTTTTAGGTTACCCTTAACCTAGATGAATAGAACATGTTTTTTAAACATTATTTTTATTTTCTGTGAAATTTGACAAATAATAGATGGAGTCTAGTGAATATATCAAGTGGGATTATATCATATGAAAGAATTTGAGTTGCACATTCTGAAACATTTTTTTATTTTTTTTCACATTGACTTATTTTATATTTAGGAGGGAAAAAGTAAAAAAAAATACCGTCTCCCCCTTATCTCTGAAGTTTACCAAAGAAAAAATATGAAATGATTACATAACATTGATCATCATCATCATCATCATCATCATTCAGCCGGAAGACATCCACTGCTGGATATAGGCCTCCCCCAAGGAGCGCCACAGCACACGGTCGCGAGCCACCCGCATCCAGCGACTCCCCGCTGCCTTGACCAAGTCATCAGTCCACCTAGTGGGAGGCCGTCCAACGCTCCGTCTTCCCGTGCGAGGCCGCCACTCGAGAACCTTTCTTCCCCAACGGTTATCGGTTCTACGAGCAATGTGGCCCGCCCACTGCCACTTCAACTTGCAGATTCTCTGAGCTATGTCGGTAACCCTCGTTCTTCTGCGGATCTCCGAGTTTCGGATCATGTCCCGCAGAGAAACTCCAAGCATAGCTCTCTCCATCGCACGCTGAGCAACTCTGAGCTTATTTAAGAGGCCCACATTCAGCGGCCACGTTTCAGTACCATAAGTCATCACTGGCAACACGCACTGGTCGAAGACTTTCGACTTCAGGGACTGTGGAATTTCTGACGTGAAAATCCTCCTCAACTTCCCGAACGCAGCCCATCCGAGTCGGATTCGGCGATCGATCTTTTTCTTGAAGTTGCATTTACCCAGTTGGACCGTCTGTCCTAGGTATACGTAGTTATCCACAACTTCAAGTGGAGCATTCCCAACATGAACCGGTATTGGTGAGACATGGCCATTGAACATAACTTTGGTTTTATCCATGTTCATCCTTAGACCCACCTGTTGGGATACTCTGCTGAGATCTTCGAGCATAATGCTCAAGTCCTCCAGCGATTCTGCCATGATCACGATATCGTCCGCGAATCGAAGGTGAGTAATGTATTCGCCATTCACATTGATGCCCAGTTCTTCCCAGTTCAGGAGCTTGAAGACATCTTCCAATGCAGCAGTGAACAGTTTCGGAGAGATAACGTCTCCCTGTCTCACACCTTTCTGCAATTGGATCGGTTTCGTACTCTGATCTTGAAGTCGAACTGTCATAGTGGCTTTCTTATACAAACACTTCAACACTTCGATGTATCGATAATCGATACGACACCGCTGGAGCGACTGGAGCACCGCCCATGTCTCGACCGAATCAAAGGCCTTTTCATAGTCCACAAACGCTAGACATAATGGCCGATTATACTCTTCGGTCTTCTGTATAATCTGGCGCAGCGTATGTATGTGGTCTATGGTACTAAAGCCTTTACGGAAGCCGGCTTGCTCGGGGGGCTGGAATTCGTCAAACCTGCGTGAGAGTCGATTTGTAATGACCCTGGAGAACAACTTATAGACGTGACTCAGAAGCGAGATGGGTCTGTAGTTCCTCAACAAAGTGTTGTCACCCTTTTTGAAGAACAGCACCACCACACTCTTTGTCCACGCCTCTGGAACACTGCCTTCGAGAATGACGGAGTTAAAAAGTTTCTGGAGGACATTAAGTATCGGTGTTCCACCCGCTCTCAGGAGTTCAGCCGTTATTCCGTCATCTCCTGGCGCCTTGTTGTTCTTCAGCTGTTTCAGGGCCATTCTGATCTCATACAGGCTGACGTCCGGTATATCTTCGGTGTAATGCCGGGTTAGTTTGGCTCTAGGGTCTGTGGCCAAGCTAGCTGCAGGTTGTGATGATACATGATACAACTGTCCGTAGAACCTCTCAACCTCTCTCAAGATCTCAGCCTTGGACGAAACTACGATGCCACCGTCAGTCTTTATCTTCGCCAGTTGACTTCGCCCAATAGACAAATCTTTCGCGAATACTTTGGATCCTCGATTCCGCTCGACACATTGATATCAATGTATACTTTACAGGAAAAATAACTATAGCTCTATCAAGTTTCTCCTTTTATTTGTCATCAAAAAACATTTCTGAACTAAGATTGTAATTCAATCACCTTTGCATGTATTTTTGTTTTATACATTTCTACGCGATTTTGCTGAACGTACCTTCTTTCAAATAAAGAAAAAAAAATCGGTTCACGTGATAAAGAATTATCCTTGATAAGCCATCATACATACTAAGTTATTCAGCTGCTTAATTTAGTAACAAAATTCGCCTATAGATGGCGCTGTACCCATTGCATTCAATTTCTACACCATGTTGTTGAGATTTTCCTTAATTAATAGGGTTGGAACCGGTACACATCTGTGTACGGAACTCTCGGTGCGCGAGTCGGACTCGCACTTGACCGGTTCTTTTATCTATAAAGCACTACGCTGTATCAATACGTTCTATGGAAGAAACAAATGAATACTATGTGCAGAAGTTTACTTATAAATAAAAATGAGTATAGTTGATTACCTAAATGTAACATGTCAAAATTCCGTCTAACTGTAATTTTTATTACGGAAACCGTCCTGCGCCGCAAGAATCACCAATTTCCTCTTATAATATGGAGTATCTTCTATCTCTCGCAATAGGCGATCTAACTCGATTCTAATAGGACATAATTGTTTGACTGCCATATTTTTTTGTGCTTAAATTAGTTTTTGGGTTGGACATAATATTATTATATTATCTGATAGATGGGATTCCTCCTTACGCATAGATGGACAACGCTCCATACATGCATAAAATAAATAGTATAATATGTAATAGTGTAGGTACGTATAGTACCTTCAAACCCTGCACTCCCCTCGGCTCAAGGGATATGGGCGAGGATTATTAATATATTAACCTCGTAACTAGTCCGAACAAGGTTACGAAGTCAAAAATTGTGTTCAATGCAACCCTCTATACCTTTTTTTTGAACATTCGTTGCCTGAACTATGGATATGGATTCTGTCCGAAATAAAAGATTATTATTATTATAGCTACTTCGGTGCTTGATCGTACATTTCCATTTATTTTGTCAACATAGACTATTCCGCTCCGCTACGCGCTCCTTTCGCCACCAAGCCACAATATATAGAGCGTGGGAATCCAGATGTCCACTTCCCCACACATCAGGGTCTGTCTTTATAAGCCGCGCACCAGTCTTTGTTCTCTCGCCCAACTTCTTTTGCGTCTACAATGACTTCTATTCCTTTAACTTAAGAGTAAATTTCCATTGCTTCGATGTTGGCTTAACGTGGCCCGCAACCCACCACGTCACCGAAGTATTCTTAGGTTCCTTCAGTACCAATTTAGACTTGCAGTTGCTTTGGATCTTATTGCATCGGTTTAAGGGTTATAATGGTTTGAGAACATGTCATTCCGATGTACAGCGGTGTTGTTATGTAATTAATTTATTGATATTGATTGAATTTCGCGATTCCGTTAGTATTAACTTGATGGAAATGACGACGTGCGACGTATGTTCTATTTCTCATCAATTGACACTATTATGATATTTCCTGAAGGTAAAGAAATGCGGCATTCTAGCCATTTTTTATGTTACTATACCAATGTTAAATAATTTATTTACAAGCGGTAATAACAGTTACAGTAACAATATAAAACAAGCCCTTGGGGCATTGCATTGTACCGAGGATGCTGGCGGCATTTCCTCGCTGTATCGCAATGCTGAGACTTGGTGCGTTGATGAGTCAGTCAGTCATTTAGGACATCTTCTTTCATACATTGAGCACTATGTTAATCGTCGCCTCCTGTCACATCTTAATGGAAATTTCTTGTTTAATCCTTCAATAAAGTTTCAATTAGGTAGTCATAGTCAAAATATATCGGGTTGTCTAATGTTTGCCCGACATTTGTATACTATAATAATCATTTGCCCGAATTTCGCTTGCCCGAATTTCATTTGCCCGAATGTTTCGTTTACCATAATAGTTAATTGACATACTCTTATTTACCCGAATATTGGATATCATTATTGTTTGCAATAATCTTGTTTAATAGAATATTTAAACGCCATACTAAACATGCGTTCGGATTCATCTTTGCCATGCATTTGCTTATTACATTTCTGTAAAATTATACATGCACGATATTATTAGTTTTTCCGCTCTTTTATAAATAAAATAACCTCGAAGGCGGAAGCGGGAGCTTTGGTCATTGTCAATTGTAAATAAAAACAAAAGCTGTCCACCCGATGGTCAATAGTTAACGGCTTATGTACATGTAAGTTATGTTTTTATTACATGGATTTATAGTTATGAAAACACCGTTTATGCGGGTTACTAGACCAATCCAAAATTAAGCTTTGGGGCCCTTAACTTTTGATATGTCCACCGAAAAGACGCGAACCTAAATCTGACAATGACCCACATAAGACACGTATGTACCCAGGTAGCCTAGCTGAGTTTCTTACCGGACTCTTCTCAGGTAGGCTAGGTTTAATGAACCAGCGACAAAATTCCAGTAGCTCGATTCACACCTCAGATTCGGTTGAAACTGCTCAACCAATCTCACTGGAGCGCTAAGTCTTAGAGTATTCCAGTGTTTGAACCGCCCGCGTGGGCGTGTCGGAGGTTTCCCCTGGATTTTCCCCCGGGCCCCAAAGTCGGTTCAAAAACAAAATACTGGTAATGGCTCTGTAGGTATGTTCTATCGTGTTCCTGGCGCTGAAAGTCGCTAAAGCTCCCGACAATGCACTGTGTTGAGAGTGACTGTGTCTAGCTAAAAATAAAACGAACCCTCAACAGAAAAATGGTTGGCAGAGCGGCTGTGATTGGTCTGGAGTCGCAAGTATCCATAGGCTAGCTTACTACCAGCAGGCCGTATGCTTATATCACTACATAGTATAAAACAAAGTCGCTTTCTTTGTCCCTATGCCTATGTCCCTATGGGATATATGCTTAAATCTTTAAAACTACGCAACGGATTTTGATGCGGTTTTAATAGATAGAGTGACTCAAGGGGAAGGTTTATATGTATAATACATGCATCAGCATTGCACCCGTGCGAAGCCGGGGCGGGTCGCTAGTTATTTATATTATCAAGATCACATATTCGAAATTTAGATACTCTTACCCGATACTCCGCGGGCACGCCATCATTACTAACGAATGAAATAATACAAAAGTAGTGGCAATTATACTATTTATTAAGTAGGTAGGCAACCAACTGTTGCATTCTTCATGCCAGCTAGTATTTAACAGTTTTCTTGTAAACTTGCACTCTGTTCCTGAGATTGCGGGACACCACCAATGACAGAATCACACCGGTTACCTGAAGCATGTTGAATGAAAGGTTAAAATTTGTGTGTGTTTTCTGTTCACATGAACGCCATTTACGGAACTTTAATGATGACCAGCTAGGGCAGTAATTGTTATTTTATGGCCAGTAAAATATGTATGACCATAAAACTTGTCACGCTAGCTGGGCAGGGCCTATAACTAGGTACGTACCGCACAGAGTGCGCCCGAATATTTAAAGCTAAATCACAGAATAAGTAATATTACTAATACGGAAAGAAAGCCCACCGTAAACGGGATTAGTTAAACTAGAAACTTATCCCCCGTTTAGGTATGCCATTGCCAAACGTGCCTAAAAGTGGCCATCTCTTTCTATTGCACGCACTTCTACTCGCTACAGTCGCTACATCACTTTTTATCTTTATTACTACTAAATTTCTGCAAAGAAATCATTGACTGTAATAACATACGCATACTTAATAAACAAAATTAAAACTTGTGTCTTAGTGTTTAATTATTGTATTCACGTTGTTGTTTTATTTTACCAATAAATGTGATAATCCATATTGAAAGGGACCTTATGGCGGCCGGCACTTACGCCTTTATTGCCGCTCCAATATAATAGTGAATAGGTGTAACGTAAGCACCTGCCGCCATAAGGTCCCTTTCAATATGGATTATCACAAATAATCTGAATCTGAATCTGTCGTATGCATAAACGAGCACCCGGCGGGTGCCGGCAACATGTACTTGTAGCGGCGCGATGCAATCAAAGAGTGGGCCGCCCATGGCTAAATCCAGTTTTGCGAGTCTTATCAGAGAAATTTGTAAGGGTCCTCGTCATCAAAGACGGAGGACTATATCACCATCATCATCAGACTATATACGTCCTACTGCTGAACACAGGCCTCTTCTCATGAAGAGAACAGTATAATCTCAATAAAGTCTAGTTTCTTTGCAAAAAGTGCGATGGCAGTCACCGCTGCCTAAACACCAGCAACATAGTCCCTCCAATTTAAAAGGCTGTGACAAACAAAACGCTGTCGTATTCCGTGAAAAGTTGATGAAACTTGTGTAGGTACTTATAAAAATTCTTCGATACTGGTTTCATCTTTTGTCTGAATCACAGTTATTAACCAGTTTCGTTCGAATTTAAAAAGTATTCCGAAACGAAATGATTGTCCAAGTCAACAACATTTTACTTAATTAGGTTACTGACTCCTATTGAACAGGTTAAGTATATGCCTCCCGTTTACCTCAGAAGGATAGCAAAAAAGGACTATAGCAGAATAAATGTAGTACGTATAGTCGATAAATGAAAAGGTGCACCAATATTCGACTTTGTTTCAATGCCGTTAAGGTGAAATCCTAACTACACTTTCTGCGACGGTATACCTCAAACCAGAAGCACATAGAAAAGACGCCAAGCATGCAGTCACCGGAGTCACGCACAGCGTACAAGATGGCGTTCTCGCAGCCGTTATGGTAGTAGTTATGTGTGCTGTGAGCAAGATTCATTACATACATTAAAAATAACATCTGGGGGTCTATGATGGTCATTTTTATCGACGACAAACGAGAAGATAAAGCATCTGTCACTTTCTGATACCACTCGATAGCAAGTGACAATTGATTTATCTTGTCGTTTGTTGTCGATAAACATGATCATTATACGGGGCCTGGGGGTCTAAGATTGTTCATGTTTATCGCGTGATAGATGACAATAATACGACCATAAGACTGGGACTATTTCACCAACTCCTGACATCACGTATTGTTGGGTCGACAAGTAAAGGTGGTTAGGTAGGTGCTGCCCAGTGGCAGCATCGTTACTCATCCATCCAGTCATGCCAGTATCGAATTGTCTTTCTTAAATGGGTGAAATAGGGGTCAGGTTATAAGTACTGTACAGTTATCTACCACTTTTCGACTATATTATTTGGATATTAAGGTTTAAAGTTCACTACTCGACCGGGCAAGGCATTTACTGTCAGTAATTTTTTCTTTAGAGGTAGGCCATTTTATAATCTTATTTTAATGTCACAAAGACGTGTCGTTTTCTCGATTTAACCATGAAGTGAAATGATAATTTTACCTAATGCAATTGCGGTAAAGCTGCGTCTGCGCAGACGCGGTGCGCGAACGGTATGCGCGTGGACAGCAGGCAATACTCATCGGTTCGCTGATCACTTGGTAGTCCTCTGGCCCGTTCAGGCCGCAGCATCGGTACTGAAACGATGTTATTTGTAATCAAGGAAAACCATTACTCGATATTGAATGAAATTGAAAAAATATATATCAAATTTGCTATGGTAGGGTTTTAGGAGGCGAATAATCACACTATTCACACCTTTTCCAATATTGCAAGGTACTTCCCGTGCAAAACTTAGTAAAACTGTCCATACTCAAACAAGAAAATAATAATGTAACTCAATTAAATGAATACCACCGTAATAGTAGGTTAAGGCATTTATCCAATACACACAGATTCTTACTACCACAAATGAAAAATGTTTACGGCATGAGGACCAACCTATATTTGCTTCCTAAAATAATAAATAGCCTCCCAACACACATACAAGATTCATACGTATCCAACCCTAAATTACTTAAAGATGTTAACAAATATTTTATGTCATGTAATAATTATGACTATGCCATGTGATAAGTACTTTCTTGTTGTTTACCAATGAACTGAATGTAATGTAAGTCCTAGTCCGAACTCTAGCTGTAAATAAGCCATTCATGGCTTTAGCAGTTAAGCAATTTCAAACTCTGCGTTAAATTATTTGGAACTTTAATAATAATAAAAAAAAAACGATCTAGCTAGTCTCATACCCGGGAAAACTCCGGGCAAGGCTGCCTGCGTCTACCTCGTACTTGCTTATATGTCTATGGTAACATGGCGACAACGGTTCTCGGTACGGTTTCAGTCGACGGTTGACAAGTGACAACGTGCTTGTAATTTTTCTGAAGTCGCAAGTCTACTTTGCCCGCTCATGTCGTGCCAAAAATTCTCACATTGGACTCCAAGAACTCCCAGTACTGGCGATGCGTCTCCAGGTCTCCCCCAGTAACGTTCCGGAAGAAGTCCTCCCGCAAGTAGTTAGTCACTCTGTAGTCGAGCCCGAAGCGCTGCAGGGCCACATAGATGGCCAGCATTACCTCCAGCATGATGAGGATGACGTGGAATCCGGCGTACTGGAAGAAAGTTTAAACTTCCTATTATTCATCGTAATAATTGTTATGTATTGGGTCAGTGTCGAGCACCAGGATGTTTACCTTACGGTGTTTATCATAGTTCAAACTGAAATGACACTTAGAGCCTGGCCACATCACCACAGCACGGCACTTTGGTGGCACGTTGCCGCGTCGTGCATGTAGGTACATGATGCCTTGTCGTGCTGAGTCGATGTAAATTATGTGGTTTCCCATGGCTCCTGCGGTGTGCGGGACATCCGTGCAAAACAATGTGGGAACCACATCAGTATGCCAAACGCCTTAGCCTTCCTTAAACGATTAACTTGATCATGACATGTGGGATGACATTGCTATTAGAACCGATGGCCGGTGTGCGAAAGGTCCACTAGTGGCGATCACGTGTCGGAAAGCGCAGTGTTGGTGTCTACCCACCCTCCTTTGCCAGGTTATCAGTCCACTTTGCGGGGAGACCGCTACAAAGTGGAAGTCCTGGCGTGTAAAGGTCGCGGGAGGCCTTTCGCGGCGGCACCCACTGGATGCTCAGTACCCGTCGTTGTGGCACTATTTGGGTGAAGCCTAGGTGAATCTGTGTGATTTCGTGGCTTTATGTACGGTACGGAGAGCATGAAATACGGAGCTGGCCAGCTTGCAGAAGCAGCAAGGATACAAGGTCTGCATCATATTGGTGGAATGCAATTGCTATACCTAAAGCTTAGCAGCTATCATAATTCCAGGACCAGGTTGTTCTTTACACGAACATAAAAATTTATCAGTGTCAGTGGACGTCTTTCGGCTGATACGATGATGATGAGGATGACATTACTCACCAAAGAAAGCATCTTAACGCTGCTCCTCCACACAGCAACGCAGCCGAGTACACCCACCAGGATGAGCAGGCAACAAGCAGCGATGATTAGCATGTCACCAACGAAGGTACCAGCAGCCTCTTCCTGGCCATACTGGTGGAGGATGTGGGTGTCCACGACGGCGAAGCCGAAGATGAACAGGGCTGTCACCTGGAATCTCGTGTCATCATCAGTATTCTCATCGTCGGTAATCTATTTTTTGCAATTTTTTTTTGTAAGTATACTTGCAACAAAATTTATACAACACACATAGCTCAGTTGGCTAGAACGACTAGCCGCGAGTGCCGGGAGGTCGCAGGTTCAAATTCTGCTCGGTGCCTGAATTCTTAAATTTTTCCTTTATTTCTAAATTTGAATAAGATCCATTTTCGAGAAAACTCGAACTTATTGATTTTGTTGCTTCGTGTCAACATCCCTATTAGCCGTTTAATGAGTTTTAACTTGTTATAGCAGTTACTAATTACAAGTTCAAAGTAAACTACTTTACCCTTGACCACAACGTAACCACAACAATCAACATTAAATTCAACAGTCAATACTTACAATACACAACACGTTCAAGGTCACGAGCAGGACTTTAGTGCACGTGTGCCCAAACTCAGACATTTGGAAAACCATTTTCCCTGTGGTCCTACCGCTGGACCTCAGTACAAACAAGAATTACGGTAAAGTATGACGAAAGTACCTCACGGAGACCCGTATGGGTCAACAATGTGACATTGATTGAGGCAGGTGGCAGTATGGAGGTATACATACGTTCAGGGGAAACGACAGGTGGCAAATAAGACAGTAAATTATTAAAGCATCGGCAATAATATCGATTACTCATCGTATGCATTTTACGCCATGAATGACAAACTTATTTTAGTGTTTGTTTCATCGTATATGCAAATTAGAACAATTTTTATTATATTGAAAACAGCTGTCTTTTACATATTTATGCGTCTTTCTTGAAGAGTTTTCACCGGCGAGCTGGTATTTTATCCCTTTACTTACGAAGCCATACATGGCAGATATCGTTGTAGACCTTATTGCATCGTATCAAGGTTCAAATTTAAACGAATATTTTTTTACGTCATGCGGTAAAGGCTATGAAATGTATCGCCCGCCTCACTTCGCCGATAAAAATCAAATCAAGTAGCCATAGTAGTATCCACTTATTGCGACTCTGCATATAACGTTTTACCGCTTTTAACGACGTCTAAGTCCCATCTTGTTATTTCATACAAAACACTTTCTAAGCAAATCAGTCCGTTTTGTGCGATGTTCTATTAGTACGAAGTAATATCACCGGTGCCTTGACTGTCGCTGTATTCGGATTCTACTGTAATGCCATTTTACTCAATTACAAATTCTTCAAGCCTCTTCGGCTACAAATTGCGAGATTACTCGCCTGATTGAGGCCTCGAATGCCTGGCTAGCTGGACAGAGTCGAAATGTTGGGGAATATTTGGGACATAGCATCAGTTGCAACCTTAAGATCGTATCGGTTGCAACCCTAAATTCACTCATAGACACCGCTATAGGCAGGGACCGAGCGAAGCTACGTCATTATCTAGACCAGAGTCAGTTCACTGGCTCCACGCCTAGCCCGCGACCCAACTCCGGTCCTGAGACGGTCCGAAGCCATACAAATTGCCAAAATTTATATTAAATTTTATTAAGGGGTGCTCCGATACAGCTTAAAGGGAGGCGCAAAAACAATTTTTGTTCTCCCTATCCATCGAGGTATCGTTGTTTAAAGCTCATTGAGTAGATAGAATATTGGATAACAAAGGAATGAGAAGCCACCAAAGTCTGCTTTTACTATATTCTCTTGTATAAAATTTAATTGTGACATATATTATTAATACAGTAATGTATCAAATGAAGGAATTTAGATCTAAGTTGATACAGTATAATAGCATCAAGTATCAGTTCTGCAGACAAAATGGCCGCCGTTATCGATTTATAAGTAGCTTATAATTATGACTTACGCGTTCGTCGGCCGCCACCATGGCGACGGAGGGCGCCAACAATACGCATTGCTTCCTTATGAGCGTCATGACTGCTTTATTCATCATTCTAGCGTTACCCAGCATATTTCAAGTCTAAAGGATGCTCGGAGTCCGCTACCTAATCCCAAGATTTAGCGCCTGCACTAGTTTTTACGGAACCGACTGCCATGTCTGACCTTGCAACTCAAGATTCTATGAAATTAATACATGGCTCCTTTGAGATTCGAGAGCTTGGCGCTGACCAAATTTTTAACATTTTCGGTCTTAATTCATTACCAAGATAGCAATAAAATAAAATAAATAAATAAATATTAGAGGACAATCTTACACAAATCGAACTAGCCCCACAGTAAGCTCAAGAAGGCTTGTGTGTGTAGACGACGATATATTTATAGATATAAATACTTAAATACATAGAAAACATCCAAGACTCAGAAACAAATATTCATGCTCATCACACAAATATTTGCCCTGACCGGGCTTCGAACCCAGGACCGTCAGCTTCACAGGCAGGTGCACTACCCACTAGGCTAAACCGGTCGTAAATGGGTCACACATTGCACTATATAGTTCAGTCAGTCTGCAATCATAGTTGACACTTGACACCCATTATGGGTGACACCCGGGAACCTGGGACCCAGGAGGCCTCGTTTAGCCTCCTGACAGCAGCACAGAACAGTATAAAAAAAGTAGAAAGAACAAAATAGTTCAACGGAATACCAAGTCAATTCTTAAAGGGATAGAGTTTCGTTTTCTTTTGTCAAGTTTGAATTTTGAACAATTGTAAATTCATATACTTAAACCGAAGCACTTGGTTATATCTAACATTTTTCTTGTATGAGATGCTGCGGTCTATGATTAGATCTTTTTGTTGCCTACTAAAGGAAAATAGAATAAAAATGGAATCTTGAACACTTTAGGTATTGGAATAAAAAGAGTACAAACTATGTTTATGTTTTTTATATAATCGTTTACAAAAATAAATACTTATACATATAACAAGTACTTACTTATTACAAAAGTCACCAAAGCAAAGGTAGAAGGTAGAGCTTAAGTACAGTGATTGTAAAAAAACAAACAGTGTCACAACCCAAAATAAACAAAATTATGTAACGCTTAATAGGTACTGTATAAGATTAAAAATACAACTCATTTTGGATACGTAAAAAGTCAATAGAAACAATTTACCGGGATCGTTACGCCGATTACGCAACTAAACTACTTGAAAAAGTATTTTTTTACTATTAAATATATCATTTCTACTGATCCTTGAAATAAACAATGAGTCGTATTCGTTATACTTGCTACCTAATGTAATTACTAAAAGGAATCCTTAAAAAAATAAAACCGACATGAATTACTCAAATTTGATGAGGTTTAACGACACAGTAAAACCGGCCTAAGGCTAAGTAAATAAATAAGTTAATTGTCACTGGGATGTTATATGATAGCTGCTATGTAATAATTGACCGAGTGAGCGAAGCGAGTGAAACGTTTCCGTTTCAGCTTGGACAAAAATCGTTTCGAATTTCAGGTCGCATTTCTCAACTAATGTTTGATAATTGGTATTTGACATGTGCTATATAGATAAAAAAAACCATCAAATTATCACAATAAATAGTGAATTAGACAAATTATTCAAAATCATAAAATGATATGGAACCTTAAATATTCGCAAAAATGATTCTTTTAATAGTGCAAATGTATATTGAAAATTACCAATAGAATCACCATGTTTCAATAAAAAGAAATTGTATGGCAACTACGTCCGTAAACGCAATATTTAACAACTAAAATGGCAAATTACTCGTTTTTCCATACAACCGGATTACGATGCCATTACACTGTGACGTCACATTTCACTGCCTATCAGTTTTTCAGTGCTCGTCAGCTATGCTACACTTTACCTCTCATTATCGACTTTTGTTTTGATCTAATCGTAGTTGATCCCATACAAACATTTGATCGTCTCTAAAAGCTGGTTCGTGACACCATACAAAACATTGTAGTCAAATAGCCAGTTATGGATTTATCAGCCAATTCGGTTTGTAGAAATGTTTAAATTAAAAAAAATATCACTCACGAGGTCTACCAGCTCACAGAAACACTAAGGCTCGGTTTTATAAAGATCCGCTAGACCTTACGTCGGTTTGTTATTCCAAAAAATATACTGACTTACTGAAATTTTCTACCGGATGTTTATAAAACCCGGCCTATAGATGATTCAATCCTAAGTTTTTTTCCATAGATCTTAAAAAACAAAGTTACACTCATCTTGTCAAATCAAACTTTGCCATATCGTATCCATAATAATAAAATAACTTGTACTAGTGTTAGTACTCCGAAACTTTGGATTGGATACTATTACAAATATAGGTAGGTACAATTATAATTAATAATGTATTAACGCAGTAAAAGTAGCGAACATGTCAAGAGGAACACGGAAGGGGCGAATGTGGCCAGTGAACCTGCGTTGTTCCAGCCGTCGATGGGGTCACTGGAAACAAATATAAAGATCAGTAGGTACAGTTAAGCTAAACTTATTTTAAAATGCTGTTTTCTGTTTTTTCTATGTTTTTTTTTCAGATATCATTTATTTGCATAGACACAGTAGGTATAGGGATGTTACAATACATTTTGCTTCATGCATCTAGCCTGCATGCAAGCGTGCAAATACATAAAATGTCAAAAGTTACAGTCCATTAAAATGTCAAAAGAATAAAAATAAAAATAATTGAAATAAATATAGGAAGTCAAATTGAAATACTAGTAAAATTAACATAATAGGCATATCACAGTCCAAGAGGCACAATAAAATCATAAAATAATAACAATTATATAACTAAATATTACTAATTCATTGCTGGTGTTCGAGATACGCCTTTACGCTGTAAAAACAATGCTCTAAAAACCAGTTTGTTAGACTGCGTTTAAAGTCATTTCCCTCCAGCAGCTTTAGTTCCTCCGGGAGATGATTATAAATGACAATACACATGTTGAAGACGTTCCTCTTGTATATCATCTTGTGACTTCGAGGATAATATAAATTCATTATATATTTTCTTTGTTTAAATCAAACGTATAAGACATCTCTTACTGTATTTTGCATGATATTATTGTTTTGTTATTTCGGTCTGAGCAACAAATATGTTATTAATTGGTAGTGGAAACTGTTTGGCTTATGAATTTGTGCCATGGTTAACTAATATATGTCATATTTGCCTGTTTGTTTCCCTAAATAAATAAATAAAAAAACCGGCTAATAAAAACGGCAAAAAAATCACATTTGTTTTATGGGAGCCCCCTTAAATATTTATTTTATTCTGTTTTTTATATATCTGTTATAGCGGCTACAGAAATACATCATCTGTAAAAAAATCTACTGTCTAACTATCACCATTCGGTGATAGACAGGCTCCCGTTTTACCCTTTGGGTGCGGAACCCTAAAAACTGTAAGTAAATAATACGAGCTACAATCAAGAGCAAATAAAATAAGTAGGTACACTTTGTATGGAAAACCGATATAGTGTAGGTACTCGTTTGTTTGCTCTCGTGTGTAAATTGAGAACGTGTTTACTAATGGAAAATACCGCCATTGCGATAAGCGTGCTGATCACATTTGAGGAGTCCCTCAACTCCTGTATCCTGTCATCAGATCCTGTCCAAATTTCTATGTGACCAACACCTTGAGGTATGTAAGTTAAATGAACCAGTCCTCCCCAGTAGCTCGATTCCACTCACACCTCAGATTCGGTTGAAACCAGTCAACCAATCTCACTGGAGCGCAAACTCTTAGAGTATTCCAGTGTTCCAAACCACACGCGTGGTCGTGCCGGAGGTTTTCCCCTGGATTTTCCCCAGGCAACTCTCCAACCGCGCACTCCTATCGCTTTATTGGGCCCGGCCTATAAAGCCACAGTCAGGTTCAAAAAAAAGACCCAGTCCTCGACTCTGACCCAACACTTGCTACTTTAAATCTTTTATCATAGTGACAATGGTGAACGATAGCTGTCAAATATTGGACACTAAGGTATCCAGAATTGGGACGTTTACCTTATCTACTTTTTATCATTAGTCCAGGGATTCACTAAAAATATACAAATGATTAATTTTTTTACTTGTTTCTACTAAATTTTTCTCTCTGTACAAAATGACGATTTCCGATATACAAAATGCGACTCGATGCTGACATATGTGGTATGTATGTATGTAAACACTTTATTATACACAATAACAGGTTAAAACAATATACATGTCACATAAGATTAGAGTACAAAGGCAAACTTATCCCTATGAGGGACCTCTTCCAGCTAACCTTTGAGGGATCGAGTGGAAAGTGGGAGAATGAGATAGACAAACTTACACAGTGTACTAAAACTTTTCAACAAGGAAACTTATATATAGCTAAAACCCAAATTAAATAAATATATAACAACTAAATATATAATAAATATATATTATATATAAATACGTATTTAAATGAATATTCATAAATAAATATAGTATTCAACCAAATCACAAGTCGCTAGAGAGCCACAATTTCTTCAAGTTACTCCTGAGTGAGGCGACAGACTGGGACTGTCTTATTGACAAGGGTAACTCATTCCACAACTCCACAGCGCGCACCGTGAAAGATCTAGAGTATGTTTGCGTCTTATTAGACGGTAGGGCAAGAGTAAGGTTGGCGCTGGACCTCAGACGGTGACCACTGCCATCAGCCATGTATCTAAATCTCTCAGTAAGGTATGGAGGGGCAGCAGGATTAAAAAGTGTGTTGAAAAGTAACGATAGAATATGCACATCTCTGCGCCGGCTGGGGGTGGTGTAGTTCCACTCTAAGCGTAAAAACGTAACAGACAGAGGTATACGTTCGCGCCTATAATATTAATATGGATCTGTGAAAATCTTTAGGTAGTTAATCGCCCTTACAATGTCAATTCTATAATTGTTGTGTGTGTGTGTGTGTGTGTGGTGATGATGAAGTGATATGCTGAATTTACAAAATTGTGCAGAATCGTAACTTGCGCGTAAACTATTGACCTTTTTATCTATATCAATTTAATATAATAACTTACTAATATCGTATGTAAAGACTTTGTTTTTGTGAGGTTGTATGTTAGGGGGTAATCTCCGAAACTACACACACTTCCTTCTTAGTGTTTTCCCGGTACCCTAAATTACCCCGTGTTCCGCTTTTGATCATAATTTGATCCATCACAAGATTTCCTGTAGTGTAGATACTATTTTACGAAAGTGTCTGCCATCTGACATTTCAATCCGGAAGAACTAGATCTTCTCTGTAAACGTTTTATACTATAAAACAAAGCCGCTTTCCGCTGTATGTCTGTCTCTATTTATGCTTAGATCATTAAATCTATGCAACGGATTTTGAAGCGGTTGTTTTAAATAGATAGAGTGATTCAAGAGGAAGGTTTATATGTATAATACATGCGTAATATAGTAGAGAAACACTGATAATTTTAAAGGTTTCTAATGTGATGTCGCAAATAAACACTTTTTTGTGTTTACATTGCTAACGCTGGCTGAAACATACGAGAAAGATCAAAATAAAGTACTACGATATTGTACACTGTAAAAAGGTCTACATAAAAGTCCGCGATGGTATATGTCTATCTCTTAGGGATACCCCACAATAACTATTTTTTATCCTTTACTTTTTACGAGAATTAATGGCTTATTTACGAAGCGATATTAAGACATATAGCGTTAATCTTTATCCAATTAAGTACCTTAAATACATTGTGCATTTAATATAGACCAAGTAGTAACCTCTAAAGAAAACGTGTTTGTATTGTCTAATGTCAAAAAAGCTGTGAACGTTCTATATAAAGACATTCTGTAGTATATTTAGTATCAGCATTGCACCCGTGCGAAGCCGGGGCGGGTCGCTAGTGTCTGTATAAGACCGGTTTTCCCATGATGGTTTCTTTACCCAAAAAGGATTTTTGATGATTGATGATCGAATTTTCATATTGAAATCCAACATTGTATTTACCTTGCCTATTATTATTGCGCTCGTCCTAACATTCCTTTTGTTTTTACACTTATCCACCATGAGTTCATGAGACTTTTTTGTTTTGTCGAGCAAAACCAGCCAGTGCCTATTCACAATAATAGGAAAGATGAGCTTTAACTAACACTCACACAACGAAATTTCAACTCTATTACAACTTTTCAGATTCTGAATTTGAACGACCAGGGTAACTATACAATGAGTATACGAGGAAATTGATTGATCCATTCTATTTTGTACTCTATCGCTATCGTTGTAAAATGGGTTTTTGGTCACACACATAACATATAAGATGTTATATATGACGGGTCGAGCAGTGAATCGTGATTGTGTTCTCACCTTGAATACCGGCTTGAATGATTGCCGCAGCGTAGATATAGATGTGTACATTACCGAGAATTTTATAAACATTATGATTACAATACTTTTATATACAATATTTATAAAATAAAGTCTATATGTTGCCTTTTCACGCATAAACTGCTGAACAGATTTTGATGAAATATGGCATGGAAATAGACAATTAGACACCTCGGGAAGGACATAGAATAGTTTATCCCGAATTTTTGTTTTTAAGTGGGTGAAAAAGGGGCTGGGAATTTGTATGGCAGAGCGACAATTGGACCATTCACCTTTTTCATGTACATAATTTTCAGACATTTTTTTTTAAATGCAGATTTTGGAATACTTGGCCCTCACTTCATATTTTTGTATTTTTATTTAGAAAGAGGTTTAATTGTAGTATAACTTCCTATAGTTTCGGTAATTAACGAACCACAGCTAATATCCATAAATCGAGTAACTCAGTGGTCCTTGGATGTCTCACCATTTTTAACCCACCTTTTACAGCAATAAGTTAACATTTAAGTATTTTTACGTATAAATTCCTTCATTTAAGTTCAGGTACTATTTCGAAATCCTATTTTTGATAGATAGATTTTTTTATTATAGAAAACTGGTTATGATAAAGTAGAATGACCAATTCAGTCTGCATCTAGAATAATTTGATAGCGAGATTAACGAGTTCTACGCGAACGAAGTATATATATAATCCCACGCCATATTTGTTTTAAGTAGGAATTTATTCTTTCTATCCTGTCAATTTCGATTAACGTTTCCTGCTCCCTGTAATGCAGCTCATAAATTAAGTAATTATATTTTGGTGACAAATTTAAATATACCTAGGTATACCTAATATAAGGAGGAAAAGACATTATGGTTTTACTATTTTTTTCGTAGAAGAAAACAAAAGAATTCAAGAATTCATTATTGTTACCTGTTACCAGTGTACTGTTTTCGTTTATTTGTTACTTATATTTGATTTCATCATAACTCAGACTTCTTACATAAAAGAAACACACCATTACACATTTATCTTTATTAAAAGTCCATACAAAAACGTCCGCCGAACCTACTAGTACATTGAGAAACCTAAACTTGTTCGTTGGACAAATAAATATTGCGTCCAGTCGCCAAACCAGTCTTTCTGGATATTTGAACTATTACAACAGCCACGGCTCATTGTAAACAAGCTCAATCATTATTCAATTTTCATCACGTTCTGTGACCACCTGGTTACACAGACCTAAATCATTTCTATATTTAAAGAGAGCAATACCGAAAAAAAGTGGAATGTCATGAAAATACTGACCAGTGCGAACTGCAAGGACAAAAAACAACCAACTGGCCGGTAAGATTACAGAAAAATAACGATTCCTATAGTGTCATTGAAGACACTGGCCAGTACGAAGTAGTCGCAAAAAACAAATGCCTACAGAATGCCGATGACGCCGCAAGCGACGCGGCCACCAGCGTTGCCAGTTTTCCTCGAGTCGGGATGGTCGGAACGACCGTAGTCATCAGCCTTCTCGTGGAGGACTACGGCACGACCGAGGATGCCATGCTCGCCAATGAGGGAGATCTGGCTGTCGACGAAATCGATGCGACCGATGCGAGACTCGTCGAACTGAACGTTGCCGAGGTCGCCGACGTGACGCTCTTCGTCGTTGGGATGTCCGTGCTGTTTCTGGAAATGTTAAATTGTAAGAATTTAGAACAAAGTTATCTGTTGCTTTAGCAGTTGTTAAAATATCTGACTGCTAATATTAAAATATCTGATATGGACTTAATTGATCGAGTGAACGAAGTGATGGAAGGTCTCCGTTGTAGCTTGGGCATAAATTTCGTGTCCGGATTTCCGGATGTCCATTCGGCTGTTCTCCTCTACAGGTCAAATTTCTCAACCGATTCTCGTGGGATTTTGTGTGCAGGTTCAATACTTATAGATACTTATGGATTTCTCTTTTGGAAATTTTTCAATAGCCATGGTGTTATAAACGAAAAGTGCTCGTGAAAGCTTACATAGCCACAAGTAAGAGAGTTTTAGTGCTTTATGGAAAAAACTAACATAGAAACGGTATTACAGGTCAACAGACCATATAGTGTCTCGAGATTGAGTAAAACACTTTAACACGCACACATTTCTTAGGACGATAGAATTAAAATTAACCCTAACACCTATAAGAAGCATCAAATAGAAGACTGACTGTGATGAGCCATAGATTTTCCAAATTACATGTACAGGGCTGAAATGTCCACTCGTGCTCAGGTATCCTCCAGTAAGGTCTCCCTTCTCATGGACGTGGAAGCCGTACTGTCCATGAGTGAGGCCGAGTATGGTGCCCTCGCCGCGGACCTTGCCGTCCAGCCTTGCCAGCTGAAGATGATGTTTTCCAACTTACATGTTCAGGGTTGAAATGTCCGCCCGTGCTCAGGCATCCCCCAGTAAGGTCTCCCTTCCCATGGACGTGGAAGCCGTATTGTCCATGAGTGAGGCCGAGTACAGTGCCCTCGACGCGAACCTTGCCGTCCAGCCTTGCTGGCTGAAGATGATGTTTTCCAACTTACATGTTCAGGGTTGAAATGTCCACCCGTGCTCAGGCATCCCCCAGTAAGGTCTCCCTTCCCATGGACGTGGAAGCCGTATTGTCCATGAGTGAGGCCGAGTACAGTGCCCTCGACGCGAACCTTGCCGTCCAGCCTTGCTGGCTGAAGATGATGTTTTCCAACTTACATGTTCAGGGTTGAAATGTCCGCCCGTGCTCAGGCATCCCCCAGTAAGGTCTCCCTTCCCATGGACGTGGAAGCCGTATTGTCCATGAGTGAGGCCGAGTACAGTGCCCTCGACGCGAACCTTGCCGTCCAGCCTTGCTGGCTGAAGATGATGTTTTCCAACTTACATGTTCAGGGTTGAAATGTCCACCCGTGCTCAGGCATCCCCCAGTAAGGTCTCCCTTCTCATGGACGTGGAAGCCGTACTGTCCATGAGTGAGGCCGAGTATGGTGCCCTCGACGCGGACTTTGCCATCATGCTGCTGGGTGAAGGTGATGTTGCCCTGGATGTTGGCTGGGTTGTTGGGGTCGCCCAGGCGTGCGATGGCACGGAGTTCCGGATTTTCGGGAACCTGCAGGAAATAGTAGCATATTAAACCCTTATTGCATACCGGATCCATATGGCAGATATCACTAGTCAAGGTTCATATTTAATTAAATAATTTTGTAAGGTGCAGCGGAGAAACAGGCAGTGCGGGAGTGCGGGAAATTAAAATTAATCTAATCTTCCGTGTTTTACATCATTTACTATAGTGCTGTCTATGCCCGGATAGCGGAAAAGCGTTTTCTCAAAAATGGCCCGCAAAGTGAACATTACTCGCTACATATTGGACGGTAAAGTGTATAGTTTAAGGTCAGATCAAAATTAAAAAATAAAAAACATTGCAGGCCGCCTGGAATGTTACATATAAATTCCTTTATTTGTCGAGTTCCAAACTTTTTAAAAAGTGGAAACTGGCATATTAAAGACGGCATAGGTCGTATTCAGCCAATTGAACTCGTATTTTTCTGTTTGTAAACGCGACGTTTTTGTATGTGTCTCAAATAGTTTGCGTTTTTCGATGGAAAAATACACATGCGATTCTGTTAAAAACAACTAAACGGCGGGAAAGCATGAAGTGTTTGACGTTTTAAGGTTATGTTACTCAAATCTTTATCTCATCAAGTGAAATGTAAATTTCTTTTGAGTAATGAATGTTTTAACCCGAAATCTTAATTCAAATTACATCTCATTTCCCCCATTTTTGAGAAAAACACTATATTAGCCTCGGCCGGAATGGCAATTGCACGCTTCGTATTAAACGGACTCGCAAGCACTTCCCGGCCACGGCAATAATGTACTATTTCGTCATTTCACCAAGGTGGCACTCTGGTAAATGATGTTAAACATGGAAGATATCTCGATTAGTTTTAATTATCCGCAGTCTAGATTGCCCCGCTGCAGCTTACGTTATGCAGTAAAGGTTCTCGATTTAAGATTATCTTTAAGGTTTAATATGATAAAGTCTGATTGTGGAATCTTGGATTCAGTTATTCCTGGCCTTTAGGTACTATAAATTATTCTGTGACTTATCTTCTTACATTACTCTTTTATACTTAGAGGTAGATTAGAGGTAATCACTGTCATGTGACTTAGATGTTTATATTTCTTACTTATTTTACTAGTAGGTACCTCTGATATTAATCTCCTTTAAAATGGTTGTAAAGTATCTCAACATATGCATTATTCCATTCACAAAAAGCAGCAAAGTAATTCACTAATTTCAGAATCTCTAATGACTTCCACCAACCAATGTTCTGAAGGATGTGCTGTTTACCCTGACGTGCCGTAAACGTAGTGACGCAGACCATGCGTGACGTTTTTAGCTCATAACGTTTACAGTGCGTCAGCGTATTTTGGGCAGCGGTGTGGTCCATCCTTTATATAATACTTGCATCATTTCTGCAACAAGGCTGCCAATATCGATTGTTAAGCGTATAATTAGCACTTACATGTCCATGGTGGGCCGCCACCATGACGACGGAGACTGCCAACAATACGAACTGCTTCATGGCTGCTTCTAGAAGAACACATATCATCATCATGCGGGTACAAGACTAAGACCCGGTTCTTGCGCGGCCTAATTTAGATATGAAAGATATACATTAATATTTAGTACTGCCCCAAGCTAACGAACTTTTATAAAATAGCCTTATTTAGCATGATTCACTTGGGGCCGTTAGCTTGGGCAGTACTAAATTTTGATGTATCTCTTTCATATTTTATATTATGAATATTAGGTAGGTGTTACAACTTTTTCTTAGCAGCCGAAAAGGACTGAAGTAATTTTTTTTTCATACATTGGGTGAACCACCTTACTCTCCACCTGTACGAGTATAATATGAATATATCTAACACGAATAATAAAATACCTCGGGATAAAATTTCAATAGTAGTTTATGCAACTGACACATAATGAGAGCGCTCAAAACACGGGTATGGTTTTATGAAACGAGCGTCAGCGAGTTTTATAATAGGATCACACGAGTGTTTTAAGGCCTAATTATGTACAGTTGTATACACTACTTTATCTACATCCATACATTAAATCCTCTTTAATGTTTGAGACACCATTGCGTTGAAAGTGCAGGAGTTCGAGTTCGTGAGCTCGTTGAAGTCTTTTTGAGCACGAGCCTGTATCGTAATGGGCGGAGACGGCTATAACGATACCGTTTTTGATGCTGTTATGGCCATCTCCGCCCCGGACCGGTGCGATATTGTAAAGTTTGACCTTACCTACACTATTTGAGCACATAAAAGAGGATTTACTGTATGGGTGTAAATAAGATATGTTGTAGTGCTATTATTAGTATTGTAACATTCCAATAATATATGCTTAGAGCCCTTATGAGTTAAAAAACGCTCATCTATTTAGGCCATTTTCTATTTGAATTTATACGTACATTTTCTCAGTGTTATTATCTAGAACAGGACTATTACGACCTAATGTTATAAACTTTAAACGTATTTTTTGGAATTTCATTAAGAAATATCGCTTCAAACATCACTCCAATACGACCATTTTCAAACTAAAATCAACTTTTTTGCGCTTAAATTCTACTACGCACAATACAATCAAGAAATGGCTACGTCAATATCTAGAACTTTTATAAAGTAATCGTATCCTTTAATCACTTTATTGGACTTATCAACATTTTAGAACTGATAAGACCCCTTAACTAAAGATTTGGCGACAGCAAATCAGCAAGAAATAGACAGGTAAGCCCTAAATTAACTCTTGTGCCGTCGCTTTCACCCATATAGTATATAACACGAGAGTGAAAGAGACGGCACGATACAAAGTTCTGATTTCGAAGTTCGGAGTAAGCCCTCTGACACAACATCGGGTAACATCTGTCATCCATTATACGGCTAAATTACGTAAAATGACAAGTGGCTCAATCTTGGTTCGCGACTGTACATCTAAACACGAAAAAAAAAATTAACAAGTAGATAGTCTACCCTGGTATGGACAAAGCCATCAACATCACCGACACCTTAATTAGTGATATAAACATAACACAAATAAAAACACTTTTTGTTGATTCTCGTCCATTGTTTGTTAAATGTTAACGACATGGGAAGATAATTTTTTAGGTACCTACTTCATTTTGCAATACATTTGAGTGTATCCCACGGTAGGTACCTACTAGAGAATCTCTTGGGAAAATAAAAATATCATTAAGGGAAAATTATACACACGTATAATAAGGTACAGTTATAGAATTCTCGAGAGCGTCAGGCGGTGCGACACATCCGAAACGGCAGTTAAAATTATTGCAAATTGTTATGTAGATACTGATTAGGACAGTTTTTATTGTAATCTGGTTATCTATTAGCATTTTTGAATTAAAGTTGTTAATACGGTAAACGTCAAGCATTAAAAGTATAAAGCTGTCAAGCATTGGCTTGACAGCTTTATACTCAATAGTTGACACATAGTGTAACTATAGTATTACGACACAAGATTGTAAATGTCAAACATTAACCACATTATTCATAAACGTCTATCAAACCTATATTAGTTAAATGGCCGCTAAAGTTCGTGTGTCCTTATCTGTCACTTTGACACATGTGCTTGTGAGACAGTGACAACAGACATTTTAGTTAGCAGAGGTTCGTTAAGTTTTATGAATAAGGGGGTAAGTCAGTGTCGAGCACCGGGACGTTTACCTTGTATAAAGGGAGCCTCAAAAAAGATTTGAACTAAGTTTTTACATCGATCTACTATGAACAAATTAATGCAGTTCATTATGAGACATCGGGCAAAACATGTAATCACTGAGGAAAACGGATTAAATACCTATAATAATATACTTTTTAAAAATAACAACGATACCTAATATTAGTTCGAGGCACATAAATATCTCAAGTTGTCAACACACCTAACTAGTTCGAATCTACCTATAATAACACGTCAAATATGCCGTGTTTTTTCCTCGCATCAATTGAGTAATCTACAGTTCATCGTAACGAAATAAACAAATATCGCATGCATACTTTCCTATGTTCTCAGAAAGGGTAGACAGTATTTGTTTTACTAAGGCTAGTATTTAATAGATTTCGGAAGTTGTCTCACACACCAAAATCACAGCACAAACGATCGAAAATGAACCTTACTTGACAACACGTAGGTTGCTTTACATCGACTTGATATAAAATCGTGCCCCACACGCACTAAATGTACTGATTTTATATCAAGTCAATGGGAGTGAATAGGTTAAGACACCGCAAAAAACCCAACTACCTAAAATGCTTATTTGCCAGCTAAAACTAATTGCATACCAAAATGCGCAATTAATATTTTCTTGAGCAAATCAGTATTTTATTGATGAGCAGCCAGTAATTTTTGATATACGATTAGGTATATTCCCTTAAAAATATGTAGCAAACAAAATATTTCCAATAATAAACGCGACTTACCTCTCTGAGATCTCAGCAAGAATGACTGGTTTTGTTTGTACCAGACTGCTCCCTACGCATTAACGTTGACCACTATACTGGGGCCCATGTTGCTTTATATAATTAAAGCAATTGGTACGAGAATACCGAGAGTAGGGCGCCTCAGTTGAATGGTCAGTGGACCGGTCTATCAGTGAGCTCGGACTATTTCGTTACTGCAGTTTTCCTCGACGCAAGGATGTTTAAAAGATTCATTCTGTTTCATCTGTGAGTTAGAGGAGAAATTGCTAGTACAGGTTAGTTACTTTGAGTATGACACTAATGCCCCAGCCACACACTCGACGAGTGGTATCGGAAGTAGCGAGGGAAGTAGGCAGAGACGTAGTGTGGCGTTACTAGTCATCCTCGCCATGCCCACCGCTCCCTATTTTGTCGGTTTTTGGCGCGAAGGGCCGGTAGTAAGCAGAGATGGGCATTCATTGATTAATTTTTTAATCGATTAAACAATCAATGGTCACGATTAAATTAGTCGATAGGTCATTCGAATGATGATTAATTAATCGTCGTTTTAATCGATTACATTGCAAAATAAAATCTCGATTGAAAGACGCTCATTTTACACGTAACAAAGACTGAAGTCAGTCATGTGTACACTTTAAAAATCATTCTAGTATGCTGTGTGATACAAATTTGTTAAAATAATAGAATGTGATTTTTTATAGTGCAGCACTTTATGGGCTTCCTAGGTATTAGGTAGTATTCCTTGGTTTATGGGTTTGCGGCTTGGATGGAGCACAGGTAGAAATTTAGAGATAGAAAGTTATATGAAAGAGCGGGATAACACTTTACTTATCCTTCTTACCAGTTGCTTACTACTTTGTCCCTATTTGTCAATGCAGTAGTTGGTCAGAATAATCCTACACAAAACAGAATGCCATTTCGAAAATAAGCGTTTTGACTAGAAGCAAATACGCGTATAAAACATATGGAGATGGGCAAAATGCAATCGACTATCGATTAAGATTAACCTTCTTAATCGAGACGAACGATTAATCATTGATTAGTCTTAAATAGTTGTAAGAGTTCCGATTAATTTAGTCACGATTAAATTAATAGTCGAATAATTTCAAGTGAACACATTACATATTCAGTCTGTTACGTGTAAAATGAGGGACTTCCAACTTACAATCGAGATTTAATTGTGAAATTTAGTGGCTTAAAGAGACGATCCTGTCTACTAATTTAATCGCGATTTCATTTAATCGTGATTAATCTTGTGACGATTCATCACTTAATCGACTCTTCTCGATCTTACTGTGATCGATTAATTACTTAGTTGATTATAAAAAAAAACAATTATTGCCCATCTCTGAGCCGTAAACTTCGAGCAACAAGGGAAGACGACGAAGTTCGAAAGCCTGTTTCTCGAAGGCCGTAAAACAACATGCATTTTTTCATTGAATACTCTACTTTACCACTAATGTAATAGAGTTTACATTATGTCTAAAATATAATACATAGATACATTGATGTCTAAAATCTTAAGTTTGTAATAGAAACTCTAATTACATTAGCAATAAAGAACACTACATCACCCAATGGTATAAAAGCAATATCAGTGTCACTCCAAGTGATCGTATTGTACGTAAAACAACAAAGTTATTTGTGAACTATGAGCTGACAGTTTTTTGTCTTACTCGCTCAATTTGTACATGGCGGGCATAAGTTGGCAAATCGAGGTGAAAAATTGAAGAAATTTGAACCGTATACATAAGTATTTTAAGTTCAAAGTTCGACAAAAACATCTCGAGTTGTCAACTTATTACCGCAATGTACGGGATTTAACTAGCACATAAATAATTAACTACAATTTGTTATGTGGGTACAGCCAAGTGTAAAAATATGTATCGAATGAATCCTCTCATCCATGGGACATATTTTTGAGTAGCTTGCATGCACCCATATTTTTGCACTCGACTGTACTCGTAATTTATATTATAAACAAATTAATAAGTAAAACAACTTGCTAATCGAGAAATTGATAAGAAATTGTTGAAACGGTTGCCAGAGTTATCGTTAAGTAACTATCATAAATATGTATACAACTTTCGAATTATCTCCAAACATTAAACAACTAAATTGTACCTATCCATGTTTTATGTTGCTGACTATACTCAGTGCATGCGATGCGAGTCAATCATTAATTAATCCATTATTAAATTACGCAAGATGACGAAATAATAAAAACAGTGCCTTTACCATGAGTTTGCATTACCGTACTCGCTAGCGACTGCGTAGGTAAACGATTTAGTATGCCGATTCTTAGTTTTATTGCGTAACCGCCAGAGGCGCTGTACTTTTGCTCATACAAATTTTTACGCAGTCGCTAGCGAGTACGGTCATGTAAACTCATGGTAAAGGCATTGGTTGAATACATGACAGTCGGACTCCTGCAATTAATTCCGGTACAGGCACGTACAAGTATGTGCAGTAAATAGTCCATACCGGCTTATACAGCGACACAAATAGTAATTACTACCAAACTTTTTTTTTTTTAAGCCACAAGATACAATAAAAAAACACTTCAAATATTTTCGCCAAACTGCAAAACAGTTTGTTGGCGAAGCTAGCACTCATTTTTACATTTGACCGTTCAAACTAGGCTATTATATTAAAAACTAACATCTTATACCTACTCGCGATAAATGGCCCACTGCCTCCCACCGCATAAACAGATGTTTTAATTCGCACTGATAACACAAGTGACAGACAATTGAGTGTCACTGAAAGAAGCAATGTCAGGCATTGGGTCATTTACCTTAATTCCATTAAGAAAGATAGATATAAACACTAGGTATTTGTGCGACTTAAATCTTTTCACTTATTAAGTTCTATAATCGCCCTCTTTTAAAGAGGCGACCCAAGGTGAAGGTCGCTGCCGAGTTATTCCAGACCTCAACAACGCTCGCAGTTAAATAAAAACATCCAGTTTATTAACTTACACGTCATGTTCTGGATAGAACAGCAGCGATCTCAGTTTCAATAAAATTATCAAAATTACTGGAAAAGTGAACAAAAATTAAACTAAATGGTGATAACAAGTGAGAATAACAAAGGTCTCCGTTTCAGCTTCAACAAAATTGTTTTCGTAGGTGTCTTTTTGGCTGGCGGATTGCAGGATCTGTTTTCTTCTAGAGACCCTCGTGAAACTTTTTGAGCAAGTTCCATCATTATATATATAGAATTTTTTTGCGAAGTGTATTTTAGGACGTTATAGTAGATTGTTAACCAAGGGTTTAAAACCACCTATTTCAGACGACATATTAAGTAGTTCGAGGCTGAAATGAGTGTTTTCACCCGAGTTAAACACTGTTTTTCATTTCAAATACGAGGAAATTAAAAAAGATGCCAAAATATGCACAAACTTTTTTGGAATCAGCGAAATAACCATTTTGGCGGAATCTGTTGAGTGAACAGTGTTTGTGTATGGACCATATTTTTTCTTATTAAGAATTAATCGTACTTACGTTGGTATGGGTACTGCCTTTACCCAATCTAACTACGATACAGCGTACTTTTTTTTTATACTTTTCTACTCAAGAGCAGAAAGTTGCCACTTTCAGCACGCCACCTAGATGAACATGACTCACTTTCAGAGTATGAGAAATGAAAAAAAAATCACTCGCGAGGTCTACAGCTCACAGAGCCACTAGTGTAAGTAGATGTCTGTTGAGTGTACTCGTGATAATATTTTAACCGTGTCTGAAGTCCCAGTACCATTAAGGGGCTCCTAGCTCCCAATGACCTAAATCTGTAAAATCTGTAACTCTCCGTTTTCTCCTGTTTTTTATGGTTTATCTTATTAAGAACAACGAGGTTTACCGAAATAGTATACCATATTTACTTCAAAACTCCTTGTCTTCGAGATATATGACATCAAACTCGCAATTTTAGACCAAAAAACCAGTTTTTTGGGCGTAACTTTTGTGAAGATGAGTTAAAAATAAAAATCTCTTTTGCGTTGTTAGAGACGTCAATAAGGAACAGTTACATATACATTTCATATATATAAGTGCATAAACAACATACTGATATCGAAATTAGAGCTTTTTTGGAGCATGTTTGAATAAATCATAAAAAAGGTAGTCTGCTTTTTTGTCTGCAAAATTTGGCTCTTGCTAATGTAGACAAAGGATTGAAGAACCGATAACCCTTTGCACCATAAATATGTCTATAGTTTTGACGGAGCAATATCAACTCTAAACTCGTCAAAAATCTATGTGTTGCGAACGCAACTCTTATTTAATTTTATACATATGTAATAACTTAGTATGCAGTAGCAAAACGCGCCCGTCGGGCACGGTTAGTATAAGAGCGGCTTTTTTAAAGCCACCAATAGCAACGCTTCACATACGCTTTATCCCTACCATTGTAACATACGTTAACTCAAAATTATCAAATCTTGCTCGTCATTACCTATTCTTTGTTCTCACATACAACCACTTCTGCACATACCTCTTTTGGCCAAGCTATTTTGTGTAAATCAGCACCTATTGAAATTATACAGTCAACTTTACATCGAAGTTTTATTTGAGTCGTCGAGTTCCATCACCACCGGCACTGGCGTCTACACTATGAATAGCGCGTGAAGCCCTTTATACCGGCTCTGGCACAAAACGCGCGATATTAGGCATGTTACCGTTGTTGGGAATTAGTATCTACAGCGAACAGCAAAATGCGAAATAGATAATATAGACATAGACATAATTTATTGATAATAAAACAAAACATTACACGTCAAATAAAAAAGTTTTTAGTGTTAAATGTTTAGTTGACTGTATTTTTGTCCCTGACCTAATTTTCGGTTCACGTGATCCGTCAATGCTCTTGTCACGTTAGCTTTAGTTTAATAGTTTTAAATTTTGATGCCACAGACAAAAAGGTATATCTTGTGCGGCCTGGAATCGGGTTTTTTAAGCCAAGCGTTTGTTATGTTGTTAAGTGTATTAGTGATTTGTTATTATTGCTTGTTTATTATTATTCTTATTTTTTTAACTAGTTCTTGTTAATTCTGTGTGTTTGCGTTTTCGTCATTGTGTCGTGAAATCACCAAATGGTCACAACGGAAAATCAGCGCTGGCCCTGCCAGCATAACGCTGAGTTGTGACCATTTCGTGGCAATATGTTATTCTGTTCTGTCATCTTTGTAAATGTCTTGTGTTTGTCGCGAATAAATGTTTCTTTCTTTCTTTCAAATTGTTGGTAGAAAGACATTTGTAATGTTTACCCAACATATTGTAATCGTAATCATTTATTAATTTAATTTAATAACTTCTTAAAACTATAAAAACACTTATGGGTCATTCTACTTTTTCATGACCAGTATTGAATTAGTGTACAAAAACAGAATTTCGAAATAGTACCTGAACCTAATAAAAGGAATTTAAAGATAAAAATACTTAAACATTAACATATTGCTGTTGGGTAACACAGTGGTAAGAAATGGTGAGACATACAAGAACCACTGACTCGATTTATTGCAAGAAAATAAATAAATTTGTTTTTGCATTGTGGAGCCTAAGGCAAACTGTATCCTTCAAGGCTGCCTTACAAGCTTACCACGGTTATATAATGTCTATTCTCAGATATGGTTTAATAATAGGGGGAAACTGTCGATGCTGACCGTGTTTTTGTCGCCCAAAAAAATGTATCAGGACACTTTGCGGAGTAGGCAATCCTGCAAGCCTTTATTTAAAAAACTTAGTATACTAACCCTACACTGCCTCTATTTTTATGAAATTGCGGTGTTTGTAAAACTTCATACGGAGCTATTCACTTTTATCGCTGACAAGGAAACTACTAGGCTACACAGACTATACAGATTGGCAAAACCAAGTAGTAATAAGCTTGTATTAAGAAGAAAAAGCGCCTACAATATGTGTTTTTTTTTAACCTGACTGTGGCTTTATAGGCCGAGCCCAATAAAGCGATAGGAGTGCGCAGTTGGAGAGTAGCCTGGGGAAAATCCAGGGGAAAACCTCCGGCACGACCACGCGTGTGATTACAACATGTGTGTCACGATCTGTCGCAGGTTTAAATCCTACTCGGGGCCTAAACTAGCAGTATTAACTTTAATTTGAATTTTATATTTTACGATAATTGAACGAATTAGCGAAGCGATCAAAATTCTTAGATTATCCAGCAACTATTTATTTAGGCACAAGCATTATTTTTTCAAATTCTGTATATGGCAACAATGTTACCTAACAAATAAGGTGTCAGTTATCACGCTGCTATGTATTGTTGTTACCAGCATGCGTTTTTTTAATTTACCGCATTTTGTTATGCCACGACTGGAGTTAAGACTCTTTGTGACTAGCGGGGTTAGCACAACTCGCAACCCCAGTAGAGAAAAATCTGCCCTCCTCTTTCTAATTCGCACAGCTCGAGTGGGAGGGGAATCGGCGAGACGCGCGAGATACGGCTTGGCAGCAAGTTATGCCCACCGGGGCATAAGGTTCGATAATTATGTTTTTTTTTAATCTATTCGTCTATAGTACGAGGTGTATGCTCACATAGACACTAGTTTATATAAATCTAGGGCATAGTTTCTCCCTTTATAGGCTACATTGTTATTATTACAATGGCAGGGTGTCGTTTATTATGCAAATTCTGGCATTATGTAGGGACAATGCATTGTTATGCACTTAAATCATGAGTCATTGCGCTGGTTGACATTAAATAGGCTGGTTCTGTGAGCTATAAACCTCGTGAATGATATGTTTACACAAGCTGAAAAGAGGACGCTTCGCTCGTTCTGACAATTAAATGCAATGAAGTCTGGTTTATACGTTTGCCACCGTTTGCCATAATTCAGAAACGTGATTTTTACTCACTTTAACGTTTTCAGAATGATATAAATAGACTTTATGGTGACTATGGCATATTTAGATTTATGGCAAATAAATTTACGGATTTCTTTAGTAACCCGATGAGAGAGATAGCAAGTAATATATAGTAATCATTCAATACATCCACTTTCAAGACCGTTGTGGTGACAAATTATCATGTGTGTAGAAAGCTTGATAAGCAGTACATTCACGCCGCAGCCAGTGTGAGAGCGGGAAACTGCAATAGCCCTTGTGGCCATACTTGTCAAAGTAATGGTAGGCAATTTTCCACTATACAATAAGGTATGCTGACTGTCATTGTGGATTATAAGGTCGGTAACGGATCTAACACGCAACAGGGCCGCGCTCATACTATTCTAGGTTACTCGCAAAGGTCTATTGTCAACTGTCATAATAGTGCAAATAACTATCAGACGACCTACACTAATGCCACAGTATAAATACGGTTAGCAGTAAAACAAATCCGTAAAAACGTCCGATTCCATTCATTCACATAGACACGCTTCGCACTAGGTCAGTCATCTTTACAAGTCGCAAGTTAGGCTTTATAGGGATTACTGCTCTCACTTATAGCCCATGTGACTCTGTTGAACGTCGTGCAGTGAGAATTGGCTGTTTGACTAAATCTTTTTATAGACCAACTACAATTAGAGCGACATAAAATACGAAAGATAGGCAGTGAAATTGACGTCTCAGTGAAATGGCCACGTAATCCCGTTGTATGAAAAAATGAGTAATTTGCAATTTTAGTCGTGAAATATTGCGTTTAAGGACATAAATTCAATAAAAAAGAAATTGTGTGGCAACTAACATGAGAAGTCTATTGGTAGTTTTCAATTTACATTTACGAATCTTTAAAGTCCTGTATGTTTTTATGACTTTCATTAATTTCTATGATTTACTATTTATTGTGATAATTTGATGGTTTTCTATCTATATAACCATACTATGGTATAAACTTTAACATATGTCAAATTATACCCAATTGTCAATTTCCACAGTATGACAGGTGACCTTGAACCGCTTGGTATCTGGAGGGACTTTGCCTCCTAGTACGTATTCTACCGCCTGTTAGAGATGTGCTGTGAAGAACTATTTCACATGATGCACACGGCCACCTTTCATCATCGCACCTCTCACCATCGCGCCAAGCGTCCATAGGCGACGGTGATTACTTACCTACTTGGTGGACAGCAGCCTCATTTGCCACCGACGTGGTACAAAAAAAACGTGTGCCATGCAGAACTGCTTCACAATGGAGCGTAGGTCTAAAAATCTCTTGAGACTCTTGAGGCTCTAGTTATGATACTGCTTTAGCTTAATTATGTATTAACTGTGCTAATGCTATCTTAGTGCTTATGTCTCAAGTACTAACGATAATTAACGTTAGCTAGCTAATAACGTGACGTTTGTGTTTAACATGTCCCGCGCACTTTCTCACAGGAATTGTATGCTCTAGCAATCACAGATGAAAATTACAGTATAAACTAGCAGCTCCGTGAGCCGAAGACTTTGCGAGAGATATTTTTTTACGTTTACAACCCCCATTGTCCGTATTTTGAGAAATTTCCAAAAACTCAATCAACAAAAAAACATATAATAACACGAGACATGTAAAGGAAAACGGTATTCCCTTGATTTGCCTACAAACTTTTTATCTCGTTTCAGTGTATCTAACAATTTTTACTATGATGAATAGTTTGACTAAAGTCAATTTGTATAATTTCATTTTTCATAGTGATTTTTTTATCGAAATACCTTTAACCCATTTTCATAAATTAGATAAAGTAAGAAGTTATGCCAAATAATTTCAGTTTAAATGCAATTGGGCATAAAGATATTAGGCCAAACAAGGGACCAAGGAGAACGACCGGACATCCGATGGACATAAGAAAGCATTTTTTTCCAAGCCGAAACGCACCCGCTTCGATTGGTCAAAAAGTAAGACTACAGTGCCTTTACCATGAGTTTACATGACCGTACTCGCTAGTGACTGCGTAAAAAATTGTATGGGCAAAAGTACAGCGCCTCTGGCGGTTACGCAATAAAACTAAGAATCGGCATACTAAAGCGTTTACGCAGTCGCTAGCGAGTACGGTCATGCAAACTCATAGTAAAGGCACAGAGATGTAGATATAGAGTTCCTAATGTCCGCTTAGAGCGGTTGCGCCAGTCATACACACTCTTATCTGGGGGCTGCGCTCACACAGCAGCGTTATGTGTCCATCTCTACCCGTCAAAATAAAAAATGAGCTTTTATTACAGTACTCAATAGATAATAATGCATGAACTTTATACATAATTTTATTCTCATATAAGTGAATTATTATTATTTTTTGAGAAATAAAGATCTTTAAACCGAATATCAGGCTATTCTTCCTCTACAAGTACCTATATTCACGAATTACCATAATAACGTAATGACATTAAGGTCATCAAACTAGATCACCTTTATCAACCGGAAACCCTCCGGAGTCCAGTGCAATGATCATCGATCATGATTGTCATCGGCCTCGCCCGGGTTGCTGAACTTGACACACTTGCCACTACCCATTACTACAGTCACCACTCAGCCGTTTTTTGGCTGGAAAAATAACCTAACAACCTAAAACTGCTTACCTATTTGCACAGCTCGCATACTAATTGCAGATCAAAACGCGGTTTCACTGTATCATACAGCAAATAATCTGTATCATACAGTAGGTATATTGTTTTCATTGTAATTTTACTATAGTTATTTGTGATAATCCACATCGAAAGGGACCTTATGGCGGCAGGCGCTTACGTTACACCTATTCACTATTATATTGGAACAGCGGCAATAAAGGCGTAAGTGCCGGCCGCCACAAGGTCCCTTTCGATGTGGATTATCACATTTAGATTATCATGCCCTCTTCAATTGTATAGCTATTTGTTTCTTTTAGTTCTTTTTTCTAAAGTATACTGTTTATTTGTTTACCGTTTGATGTGTTGCCCTCACCAAATGGACCCTGCGGAAGACCAGCGCTGACAACAAGTTAGCATTATGCTGAGCAGGGTCCATTTCGTGGCAACTTCACGTCCATTATTTTATCTCTTTGTTTATTTGTAATAACTTGTTATGTTGTCATGAATAAATGTTTGAAGTTTGAATAATACCTCAGTATTAATTACTGTATCATACAAATACAAGTGTCTTTATTTTGCATAAAATGTGGTACATTAGATTTGGCATAATTATATATGCACAGGACACATTTCACCAGAATCTGGCATGCAAAATTATTATCGGCCAGAAAAAGTTCTATAAATTAAAAAAATGTCACAACCAATATAAAATTAATCACAATGTCATAAATATTACGTCATGTTCGCTAAGTACTACTTAAACTACTACTAAGTCTGAATAAAAATAATAAACAATGTCAACATCTATATGTATGATGCGCACACAGAGCCGGATTAAGACTACTTGATGCCCTAAGCAATCCTCGCCTGTGGGCCCCCCCGTTCAAGATTAACCAAAAGTGAATAGTTAACCAAGTGAAACGAAGATCTCCGTTTCACCTCGACAAAAATGCTTTCGTCCGGACATACGAAAGTTCACCTCTACAGGTCGCAATTTTGTGAGGGTCCGATTACTTTTGTCGGGTCAGTTTTTGGAAATTTAAAAATTACTATTATATTTTTAAACATTTTCACGTACAGGTAAAACAGGCCACAATTTTTTTTTACTATATACTAATATCCCCTTTCGTGTGTTGATGTGCTAGTAAATTACTTTTGGGTGCTGTTTCTGGTGCCCCCCAAGACGTGGTGTCCTAAGCAATTGCTTAGTCTGCTTAAGGGTTAATCCGGCACTGTGTGCACACACAAACAAACAAACAACCTCTCGCCCTAAACGCATATACCTTCTCCGTTCCGTCGTGGGTAATAAGAAAAATAGTCATCAACAGAGTAAAAACATTCTTGCAATAACCAATTTGTGATACAGTAAATACTACCTCAGTATTATAGTACTATACTATTCAAACTTGTTTCTAGGTCGCTCACTTACTGTAGCTAATGAATGACTTCTTTCAATTACCATACCTGTTCCAAAACGTAATTACAGACGCGATAAAAAGTAATAGGTTTTGTTACTTCCACTAATACAAACTACAAAGGCCTTTTAACTTTTCACGTAGTTTGAGCTCGGTAAAGTCCACATTGTTGCATAAAATGAGGATTTCTAACCGATCGGAAAGCAAATTATTGTTTTGTCATTGTCACCGATTGTGGAACTTCTCGCGCCGCTGTGCCTCAATTCAAAAAACCGGCCAAGTGCATGTCGGGCCACGCACAGTGTAGGTGTCCGGTCATATGCGGAATTACGGACCCGTAGAAGGATTTTTACTGATGATGTACTTTTTTGAGATGTTGTGTTGTATACATATTTTTGCCCTTTATGGTAATGTCTACTTAGCTGTGATAGTTTTCCTTTTAAATTCATCGTATATACTAACTACCATGATTTTTTTCACAAGACTAGTAGCCACCGTTTAGCTGGCAGGGGGGGTACACTTGACCATAGCAAAAATTATCACTTCATTCGAAGCTTAATACCACGCTAACCGATTCTTGAATCAAAAAATGCTTTTAGAAACCTTATAATATTTTTATCCAACGATACCCACACGATGGGGTTTGGAAGAAAAAAAATTGCACCACCACTTTACATGTAGGGGAAATACCCCAAAAAAAATTTTTTTAAAGATTTTATTCTACCGTTTTGTCGGCGTCATTGATATGTATACTCATGCCAAATTACAGCTTTCTAGTACTAACGGTTACTGAGAAAATCGGGGGACGGACGGACGGACATGGCGAAACTTTAAAAATCATCTAAAGGCTGCCTTTCCACTCAGGCGGAGCGGAGCGGAGTTTATCCCGGAAATCATCCCCTAGCGATATATATAAGAGACTTCCACGCCAACGAAGTGGCGGGATAAAGCTAGTCAGTTATAAAGTCAACGGAAACTAATTTCTGCACGTTTCTCCACAGATGGCGGTAGGGGTCGACGACACGCCGAAAATTGGAACCAACGAGCCGGAGATCCCGCGCGGACGCACCTTTGTTACATTTGATAGTTGCAATAAGTCCGTAATGCCATTAGCATAGGTACCTATGCATTGCATCGCATTGACCGCTAATAGACCTGGTTCTCATGCGGAATATCAAAAGAATATTGTTCATAGTAACTTAAAGTTCTAGTTAGCAAAGTTTTTATTTCCTGGCCCTATTTCACCAAAGCTGACAGGGGCGACAATTGTCAAAAAACATTACAATGGTAGTTGGTGAAACAGTTTTCACATGAAAATTGACGATCTGTCAGCCTACACATGTCAAATACATGCATATGTCAACTTGGTGAAATAGGGGCCTGGTCTTTGTGAACTTCAATGTAAGAAATAGATAAATCACAGACTACAACGGGGTTCTCTAAGGGCACCCCCCTTATCATCCGTTGAGTAGCAAACTTTAGTTTAGTGGTAACGTAACAATACAAACTTTAGTGGTACCTACCTACCAGGAAAACCACATCAGGCATTTCTCGGTACGTGGTAGCTACATCTTCCTCAATGCTTCAATCTCCAATCAACCAACCGTCTTGATAAAGTAACAACACAAACCTCAGTGTACAAACCCACATCAAGCATTTCTTGGGACGTGCTAGCTGTACATCTTCCTCATACATGGTCGTTTATATTATAGTTGCCTTTTTAACCGACCTCAAAAAAAGGAAGAGGTTCTCAATGCGGTTGTATGTTTTTTTTAAATGTGTGTTACCTCAGAACTCCGTCGTTTATGAATCGATTTGAAAAAATTTTTTTTTAAGATTTGTTTAAACGGGTTTAACGCGATATTTATGTATTTACCTTTGTACACAAACAACAAATTTCAAGAGAATCGGTTGAAAAATGCGATCTGTAGAGGAGAACAAACCGAAATCCGCCAGACATACCTACGACATTTTTGTCGAAGCTGAAGCAAAGACCTTCGTTTCACTCGATCAATTAAGACTTAATTTCGTTAGTTTTCGTGGTCTTACATAATTGATTTCAATTGTTTTTGCCTCTATTACGTACTAACAATACGTAGAATGTGTCTGGCAAACATAAGAGCCATATTATTCAGAGCACGGCACAATACAATAAGACGCTAAGTTGATGAGTAACGCTTCTGGCATTGAAAATACAAGTGATTCAAGTGTTATTAAGAGTCGTACTTTAGATGTTCGAGTTCCGTAGAAGAACGAATTATGTAACATTCTAATCAAACTGCCGTAGCGGAGTAGACCCGCGTCTTAGTATAGTCAGGGTAATTTGAACCTTCTATACATAAGTTAGATTTCATATTTCAATGGCAGCAGCGAGCACACGACGGTGTAATTTAAGAGCCCTTATGGGTTAAACCACGCTCATCTATTTAAGCCATTTTCTGCTTGAATTGACACGTATCTTGACATTTTCTCCCTGTCTATCTAGAACAGCGGGGTAATTACGTAACTTTTGTACTGCCGTTAGGTAGATTTTAATGTCAAATTTTAATTGTCAGCTCATACATTTATACTTCAAAATTGACAGTAAAATCTATCTACCGTTAGTACATAAAGTTACGTGATTCGCCTGCAGGATTACGTTATGTCATAAATTTTAAATGCATTTTTTAAATTTTTCAATAAGAATTATCGTTTCAAATATCACTCCAAAACGCCCATTTTCAAACTAAAGACGGTTTTTTTCATTTAAATTCTACTACACACAATAAAATAAAATAAAGTAAAATGCTATGTCACTATCTAAAACTTCTATAACGTCATCATATCCTTTAATCACTTTATTGGTATTACCAATCTTTTTGTCATAATTTGAAATCAAAACATTTTAAAACTTATAATTGACTTATTGTAAGTAGTTTTATTCTATTTTTATTCTATTCTATTTTTAATCATTTTATTGTATTTTTTATGGGTTTCTTGCCTGAAAAATAAAGAATTATTATTATTATATATCTTAAACATGGAATATAACCATCCTGTAGAAAATTTTAATTCCTTTAACTATAGTAAAACGTGCGCCGACTCCGGTCGTTTGATGTGAATCATACATCATACTTAAGTAGCGCATACAGTACATACATACACATTTAGTTTGAGTGCGTATATACAGGCTGATTTTAAATTGTTTGTACTTTTAGGTGGACATCGATATTATGCTCTTATTCCATTGGATATATGATATTCTTGTAAGAGGATTAGATAGAAGGAGGATTAGCGAATCACCAAAGGGGACGGACTTATGATAAGCTGACTAAGTTGAGATGTATCAAAAGACATATGGATGTAGCACAATTCTAACATCTCATAATTAGTCGTGCTGTATATAAATTGGCGCAAAATTTAAATTGCTTAGCAAAGGCTTGAATACATTGGTGACGTTTCGGTGACAAATAATACGCGATGAGGGACAGGAGATGACACATTGTATCTCGTTCCCACATGTGTTGGTATCTATGCTTGCATCTCTATCGCACATTGTATGTAACCACACGCGTGGTCGTGCCGGAAGTTTTCCCCTGGATTTTCCCCAGGCTACTCTCCAACCGCGCACTCCTATCGCTTTATTGAGCCCGGCCTAATAAGCCACAGTCAGGTTCAAAAAAAAAATGGATGTATTGCCGGCTCCAGTCTTATCCTTACTTCATGGATTTTCTACTTTAACGCTAATGAGATAGAGTTTCTATTAAAAACATAGGAATTTTAGACATTGTGTATATAATAGAAACTCTATTACATTGTTGTTAAAGTAGAATATCCTATGATGAAAGAGCATATGTCAGTGTCATACAAAACCAGCGGTCGGCAACAGGCGGCCTCCTTACTGATAGGTACCTTTATTTGTCTGATAGAGTCACAAATTATTAACGCATGCGGCCCGCGGCAACTTTGGTAGCTAGTAGCTATTATGTGGCCCTTGAGTGCTAAAAGGTTGCAGACCTCTGCTTAAAGCAATTTACCTGTATGTACCTGTATGGTCTAAGCCAAAATATCAACATTAACCGGCAAAGTAGCAATAATATTTGAACGCATCTCTGAGGGAAAAGTGGAGTAGAAAGTTAAATTGTAGTGTGATTGTTTGTATATTGGCCTTTTTTTTCTACAACGCCGGTGGCAAAGCAGGGACCGATACCGGTATTTTTAAAAAACCCTGAATTGGCACAATATTTTGGATTATTTTTTGCTCTTTACGTAAGGCTGAATCATGTATTTAGGTAACAACGTCGTATTATTAGATTGTCCCATTAAAAACGAAATAATGAACGGGTGACCGTAATAATACCGCTATTTTTCTATGGAGAAAATACCGGTATCCGATCCCTGTGGCAAACAAGCTTACGGTCCACCTGATGGTAAGCGGCCACCGCAGCCTATAGACGCCCGCAACTCCAAAGGAGTCACGTACGCGTTGCCGACCCTTTATAAAATTTGAGGATGCACTGTGTTGACAACAGACAAATTTAGGTCCCTCGCTCTCAACACAGTGCATCCTCGAGAGCTCTGGCAACCTTGCTCACCTCCAGGAACACAACACTACATACTTGTATTGTAGATAATATTATTATGGCTGTGGTCTTCTGCAAGGCGGAGGTACTTCCCCAGTTGGGCTGCTCCAAATTCAAGCAAGATGACATTTTGCTGTGCCCTACCTCTCATCTGTTGCCGATTGGCAATATATCAAAATTTGTGTCGGGAATTTTAATTTTAAAGTTTATGGCCTGTATGTAAGTACCATTTCTATTTATTTGAAAAAATATCGTTTGTTGTGTGGTAGACCTCTTTTACTGTCATTTCATTGCATGACCGAAATATTTTTATACTAAATGCTGTTATTATCACGTTTTAGCAATCACTCTTAATATAATTATCATACGCAGATAATGAGATTTTATCTTTAACCTACATTAGATAAAACAAAGGAGAAAACGCAACGTAAATCTTTCACCACTATATTACTTCAAAACAACAAACGGTTCCAATTTCAAAATAAACTTACCGGTATTTAAACTTAACACTGTCACTGGCCACTAAAACTGTTTTCGATCGAATTCGAAATTTAAAATTTAATAAGGCGCGAAAACACTGGCTGTGCGGACAGCGTCGACCGTGACCGTGCGCGTTCTAGTACTGAACGGCCGGCGTGCACGCATCCGTTAAACCTGTATTTGACATGTACATAAGTACCTATAGAATCTTTGAGGGGTATGCTCCCATGGATACCATAGATGAGTCATTGTGGGATTGAATGGGTCTATAGAAAAACGTTGGCTATAAGTACACTGCAAACTGTGTGTACTGTGTAAGCACCCATAGTAAAATTCGGCACGTTAATTTTATTTCTTACATATCTTACGCTCAGTGACAAAATATGCGAACATGACTTTAATGACAAAGGCATAAGACCGTATAGATATTTTTGTCACTTTGGGCATTATCATATACTTAGGTATTTATGACTGACTGTACGACAAATGGGTGTGAGGACCAAATTCTTAGCAGGCTTGGCACATAGTTAAGATATTCAATAAAACTACGTTTCAATTGATTCCGTTGTGACACGAAAGTTACACGCACTTATTTCAGGCGCGGATCCAGGATTTTGTTCAGGGTGGGGCACTTCCGAACTTTCCGAAAATAAAACTGAATTTTGATAACTGTTGTCAGAACATATTTCCTACGTCCAGACATAGGCAATTGCCCTGCCCTGACACAGGCTTCAGGGGGGGGGCAATTGCCCCTGTTGCCCCCCCCCCCCCCCCCCCCCTGTATCCGCGCCTGACTTATTTTGATTGTTTTTGAAGTTAATTTGTAAATTATACACACCCCGATGACATAAGACAATTTATTTACTTATTTAATTAGGGGTCATCCATAAAGTTAGTCACCCTAAATTCGGCCATACAGACTGAGACATTTAAATTTTTTTACTTAATAATATTTCAAATTTGGCATTTTAACAGTGAGATGTATTGGATGTTGAAATGTGACGTCCTGAAACTAAGGATTCCACCCCTTGTCACAAAAGGTCACACTGTCTGTCCCTCCTACCCCCCCGCCCCTCCTTAACGGGTGATGTGCTTTATGAACGACCCCTTAGAGTTCATTTAATTAATAAATTTATTTACTTGAGCGCCACCTATGAAGAACATTAAGCACTTAGAATACGATAGTCTAACGATAAACTTAACCACCAACCGTGAACCGCTTACATGCTAGATAAGAAAGAAGTATTGTGTTTGTTCATTGGAAATTAACTAGATGTCGCTTTTACGAAAAAAACTACTCTGGTAAGTTTTTGTAATAACTATCTACTTACTTATCTGTCAATTCTGAATACTTATCAGTAAATTAAAACCAATTTGAAAATCCTCCTTGTTTTTAATGTTTTATGTAAATATATTGTTTAATATATTTGTCTAAATTATCTACTACATTAAATTATGTTATATAATAATTAAAAGTTATTAGTAGAAACATTAAACACAAAATTAACACTGTATAATTCTTATCCCAAAATATTATATCAGCAATATCTAGATAGAGTTATTAATGCAGTTGTTTTTTTTTTCTGACAAAATTCAAGTGAGTCTGTGGAAATAAGTAAACAAAAAAGTAAGTCTTGACAATGTCCAAAATACTACTAAAATACACCTATAGGTTTTTTAACAGATCTTCAAAGTACCAGAAACTAAATACCACTATTAGCTCTGTGAGCAGTAGACCTCGCGGTAAAATAGACGAATAGATATTACGGATCGAAAAATAGTTTTTTTTTAAGTATTCTATTCAACATCCATGGCTTGGCAATTTTGAAAATATCCGAAAACTGAATCATGACAAAAAATAATTGCATATGCAACGCATGCAATTATCGAACATAAGACATAAGAAGTTTATTCGTACATAAAAGTTTACAGGTATAGTTGAACATATCATCATTTATAAGTAAATTTTTCGTTATGCGGTTCGACTGGCCCCTACACTAGGCTAAGCCTGTCCCGTAGGTAAAATGTTCACAAAAATTCACGAGTATCGGTTGAGAAATGCGACATGTAGAGGCGAACAGCAGGAAAGCATTTTGTTCCCAATTAGCTAATTATTTAGTAAAAATCAAGGACCATATACAATAGGACTGACAATCTCATACAAAAAAACGTAACTCTGAAATAGCTCAAAATTCGGTCTTAAAACTAGATGGCGCTGCTTCGTAAGCTGGAAGTCGCAAAAATGTCATTTTCACCAATGTTTTCTCCTGTTTTTTTTGTTTTTTAAGAACAAACGTCTAAGTGCTTTATTTTAATACCATTATATACCTTCTATACACAATTTTTAAGGATTATATTTTTTACTCATCAACAACGTGAAACAGATCGTATTTAACAGATGGCACTACCTCTGGAATCATTGATTGCTCGCGGGTTCGCCAATTTTTGCTACATAAAATAACTAGATGGCGCTGGTGAACTGGTAAAATGTGTATAAAATTAAATTACGCGTACAGTCAAAGGGCATAAATATATACACGTTCCCAAAGCGACAAAAATATCGTTACTATCCGTTAGCCAAAAATATCCATACAACAATTTCGATCAGATATATTTGAACATTAATCGAGTTTTGGGTGATGATGGTGAGCGGTGATTCAAACTCCAGTAGACAGGAATATTATATATATTGTAGCACGGTGGTGTAACATGTACAAGTAGTAAAAATGCTTACTTAACGGCAGTTAATAGCAGGTGCGTTGTAGATAGAAAAGAGAGCGAGATACAGCCGGCCATCGCTTTATATAAAACTGTCATTCCGTTCAGAATGAACGGAATGGTAGCGGCTGTATCTGCCAATCAGTGACCCGGTCTTTATGAGACCGGGAGTCAGTGTAGCCACGATACAAAATGTCTGGGAGAATAGAGTGGTGTGTTTAGACGCCACACCACCCCCCCAGGGAGAAAACAAGGCTACATAAAAAGAAACATACTTAAAATTAGTGTACACTTAACTTAGGTAACATTTATAACCTAAGACCGAACTACTTAGGTTTTACAACAAACACTTAAATAGAGAAAACCTTTGACATAAACCAACATGAAATGGCATGTCTAAGCTTTTCTTATGGCAATGAAAAAAAAATGTACATATGTCACTAAAAATGCCTTAAATAAATAAAGTATTAAATCTAAACATGAACAATGAAAATCACATGCTAGAGATCTAGGACATCTTTGAACCTAACTTTGCGACCTGACCGAGTGATAACGGGCTTTTGCCGGCTTGGAGGTACTACGTGAGGTAGTGGAGCGGTCTTAGGGACGAGGGGCGCTGGTGCGGGCACTGAGAGTGCTGGCGGCGACACAGAGGGCGCTGGTGTCGGCACTAAATGTGCGGGAGATGGCGCCGTAGGTGCTGGTGGCAGCGCTGGTCGGACCGGTGCGGCAGGATTCCTGGGAATGGTAAGGTCGCTTTCAATAGAAATATAGGCGGGTTTGACGCGGTCCATACTGACAGTAGTCTGCCTCCCAGCGATGTCGATGGTCATCGTTTTGGGATTGCGAGACACTACTCTGTAGGGGCCCGTGTAGGGTGGTTGCAACGATCGGCGGACCGTATCGTCACGCAGAAAAATATGTGATGTTGTCGCTAAATCTTTAAATACAAATGACCTGGGCTGCACGTGACGGGCAGCTGGAGTAGGTCGTAACTCTGCCATCCTAGCCCGCAATTGTGCAACTACGTCGTCAGTGTCGTGGGAAGGGTTAGAGCTGGGTACGAGGAATTCTCCAGGTAACCGCAGCGGTTCCCCATAGACAAGTTCTGCTGTCGAGCAATTTAGGTCCTCCTTCAGAGCGGATCGAACGCCCAAAAGTACTAGAGGGAGAGCGCTGTGCCAGCTGTCATTATGACACATTAGTGCCGCTTTCAACTGTCGATGGAATCTCTCTATTAAACCATTCCCCTGGGGATGGTAACTGGTGGTTCGTATGCGCTTGGATGTGCCCAGGTCCATTAGCCTATTAAACAGTACAGATTCAAACTGACGACCTCTGTCTGTTGTAACCGTGGCGGGTACACCAAAACGAGCAATCCAACCATCCACGAACCGGTTTGCTACCTCCTCTGCACCAATGGATATCATGGGCCACACCTCGGGCCATCGTGAAAATCGGTCGATCGCTGTCAGACAATATGAGTAGCCATTCGACATTGGCATTGGCCCGATAATATCCACGTGAACATGCTTAAATCTCGCCGTTGGAGTGACGAAATCACCAAGCGGGGTAGATACATGGCGGGTTACCTTACTCCTTTGGCACGGAAGGCACTCACGAGCCCATGTGCGGCAGTCCTTATTCACACCAGGCCACACATAGCGGGCGGCAACGAGGCGTACGGTTGCGCGTGCGCCGGGATGACTGAGGCCGTGCAGGCGCTCGAACGCGGGTCGGCGGTGCTGCAGCGGCAGGTATGGTCTCGGCTTGCCAGTTGACATGTCGCACAGGACTGTGATATCTGTCCCTGGAATTGGAGTAGATGTTAGTTTAAGAGATGACTTGTCCGCGATAGCCTTCAGCTCATCATCTGACTGTTGAGCTAGAGCGAGGCTCGTATAGTCATCTGAGAGGGAGATTGCTTCAATGCGAGACATGGTGTCCGCCACGACATTATCCTCTCCCTTGACATGTCTAATGTCAGTCGTGAATTGGGAGATAAATGTCAGTTGGTTTAACTGAGAGGGTGGCAGTTTCTCTCTCCGCTGTTCAAAAGCAAAAAGCAAGGGTTTATGATCCGTATATATCGTGGCGTGTTGCGCCTCTAATATATGACGAAAATGTTGGACAGATGTATACACTGCCAATAGCTCCCTGTAATATGCAGGCCAAATAGCTTGTTTTGGAGTGAGTTTCTTGCTAAAAAAGGCTAGAGGTTGCCAGCCCTGACTAGTCTGTTGTTCAAGCGAAGCGCCCACTTGTGTACCTGAAGCGTCTGTAAATAAGGCTAACGGGGCGTTGGGTATCGGATACGCCAGCTGTGTTACCTTCGACAAACTTTCTTTGCAGGCGTGGAAGGCGCTCTCTAGTTCAGGAGTCCATGGCATTGGCTTCGCACCCTTAAGCTTTGTAGCTGTGAGGAAGTCAATGAGTGGAGCTTGTGTCTCCGCGGCATGAGGTAAGAACTGTCTATAATAATTGATCATACCTAAAAATCTTCTCAAACCTTGAGCAGTCTTAGGTAGGGGAAAATCTTGAAGAGCAGATATTTTATCTGCCGGAGGCTTCAGACCATCCTTAGAAACGTGGTAGCCAAGAAAAGTAACCTCGGTCGCACAGAGTACACATTTAGCAGGGTTGACAACCATGCCATAGTCAGCCAATCTCCTGAATAGTGTGCGAAGGTGAGTAACATGCTCCTCAGCGTCCCGTGAGAAAACTAAGATATCATCTATATATGGAAAACAAAAATCCATACCTCTCACTATTTCATCGATGAAACGTTGGAATGTTTGGCCAGCATTCCGGAGCCCGAATCCCATATATGGTAGCTCGAAGAGACCAAACGGAGTTGTAATCGCAGTCTTGCATACATCAGCTGGTTCGACTCGAATCTGTTGATAAGCTTTTACAAGATCGATAGTGCTAAATATAGTGGAGCCGGCCAGGTTATGGCTGAAGTCCCCTATATGCCGCACTGGGTATCGATCCGGCACCGTGCGGGCATTAAGTGCCCTATAGTCACCACAAGGTCTCCATGTCGAATCCTTTTTGGGCGCGAGGTGAAGGGGCGAAGACCAAGGGCTCTTGGACGGTCGCGCTGTCCCAACTCGCACCATCTCAGCAAACTCCTTTTGGGCAGCACGCAGCTTGTCAGGTGCGAGGCGACGCGGTCGAGACACGACTGGCGGGCCGTCGGTTGTCTTTATGTGATGCACGGTGTTGTGCTTCACTTCGCGTAGGATGCCAGGAGGCCGGGTTATCTCTGGAAATTCAGAAAGAATTGTGTTATTAGGAGTAATATCTATGGCTTTAATACTCAATTGCCCACAGTTTGCGATAGTGGCCATAGATGTCAAATTTGTGATACCACAGCGCAGAACTTTGTTGTGACAATCAGGCAATAGGTTATAGAAAGCTAGGAAGTCTGCTCCTATTATTGGTGTCTCAACATCTGCAATGATAAAATTCCATACAAACTCTCGTCGGAGGCCAAGATTTAGGCTGAGTTTCCGGCAGCCATAAGTTTTAATACTGGACCCATTGGCTGCGCATAAGGTGTAATCGACAGGTTGTGGCTTATTTGTCAGCAGTTTTTTAGGGAAACAACAAATGTCAGAGCCTGTATCGAGCAGGTATGCATATTTAGTTACTTTATCTGTTACAAAAAGGCGGCTGCTGCTGGATGGACGGTCAGTAGCCGCCACTACTGGCCGTCGGGTTGGTTTCCCTCCCAGTTACACGGTTGTACGCACTTTGCAGCCTTGGTTTTATAATGATTATGGTACCAGCATAACCGCCTGCCAGTACTGCCGTCTCTAGTTCTCGACCTGGACTTGGATCTGGACCCGGAGTGGGTCCTTCCCCTGGACCTGTCCCTGGCTGTTAAAGCTGCTACCTGTAGACTGAGCTTATTTAAACGTGAATCTATAGAATTCCAGTCTGAAACAGGTCCAGGGTTGGTTACCGCTGCTATGTTATTAAAGGTAGGACTCACCTCCAATATCTTGTCCGCCAGTTCTGCAACCTTGTCCAGGTTGAGATCGCTCTGAGCCGCTAGAATGCCCTGCACGCTGTGAGGCAGCCTTTGAAACCACAGCTCCCTCAACACTGCTTCATCTTTAATAGACTTCCCTGCTAGAGACCGCAGGTGTCGAAGGAACTGTGTGGGCTTCCTGTCGCCCAGTTCTTCCCCGGAGAGCAGCTGCCGAACCTTTACAGACTCCGATGTAGAAAACCTGCTAATCATTTGGGATTTAATATATGAATACCTCTCGCCCTTGGGCGGGGGGTTGACGACAAGGTCCTCCATTTCCCTAGAGAGCCGTGCGTCCATCTGGCTGACGACGTAGTTATACTTGGTTTCGTCGGCAGTTATGTGTGCCAGAGCAAAACTTGATTCTATGTGAGCGAACCAGGCCGCCGGCCGGTCCGACCAGAAAGGCGCCAGCTGTGGGCGTATCCCATGTGTAGCAAACTGTGGTGCTTGCGCGGTAGCCGCGGCCGCAGGTGCCGCCAGCGCTCTGAGCTCCTCATTGAGGCTAACTAAAGCCTGGTTTTGTTCATCCAATGCTTGCAGTTTTTTTTCCAACTCTTCTATTGTATTTGCCATTATTATTCACTCGGTCAGAAATCGCGATTACAAATACACTAAAATAAAATACAGTAAAATACAGAAAAATATTCTAGTAAATGAATTAAAGTCCATACGAATTGTAAAATTTGATGACACGTGGTGGCAGCTTCGCTCGAACGAGTCGTTTTTGAGGTTATATAAAACACGCCGTCACTGCATGCGTCCACTAGATGAAAATGGTTGCTTCCTCGTTGAACAGAAGAATAAAAAATGTACCATGCGTTTTTTTAATGTAAAAACAATCACACACACACGCACCACACCATGTGTCGTATAGTTCAATGCGAGTCCCAAGCTGTTCGCCGTAAGCCGCAAGCGCGTGCACGTGCACTGTTAACACGTGCTTTTGGCGAACTATGTGCTGGCGTCCCCGCAAGCATGCACGATGCGCGCCTGGCGGCACTTGTAAGCCTGCCTAGGCAAATGGGAAAAAAAATGCGATGCACAATGCGGCCCGAGCGGTAAGGGGACTCCACTCCACGACGCCAGCGCTGCAGGCCATGCGTCGGTGTCGGCGTGGTTCCAAACACGCCGCGCGTCGGTGGTCACCAGTTTGGGTGATGATGGTGAGCGGTGATTCAAACTCCAGTAGACAGGAATATTATATATATTGTAGCACGGTGGTGTAACATGTACAAGTAGTAAAAATGCTTACTTAACGGCAGTTAATAGCAGGTGCGTTGTAGATAGAAAAGAGAGCGAGATACAGCCGGCCATCGCTTTATATAAAACTGTCATTCCGTTCAGAATGAACGGAATGGTAGCGGCTGTATCTGCCAATCAGTGACCCGGTCTTTATGAGACCGGGAGTCAGTGTAGCCACGATACAAAATGTCTGGGAGAATAGAGTGGTGTGTTTAGACGCCACAGAGTCATTAAATTGTGTACGCTAATACGTTCATAAATATACGTACAATGACAGACAAATATATGTAGACAAACACGCAGACAAAAGCATCTATGCACTTGTTTTTCATATTCAATAGATATTTTTGACTCCTACTTTGTTCGCATAAGCAGGAGTCAAAAATATGTACACAATTTTTTTCCAACCTCATATAGACAGCAAATAGAAACAAATATCTAAACAAACTTTTTTCTTAAATACCTAGGCAAATTACATACACAATTATATCTGCCTAAGAAGAGAGCAAAAATATGTAAACATGCAATGCTCATAAATATCCGCACTGTAAACAAACCAATAGGTATTCTAATTACAAAATTTGACGCTCATCGAGAAGAGATCGGAAATGTCATGCGATACATTCGTCCCTTTCATTTTGGGCCTTCATTTGTTTATGGAAATCGCCTTTGATTTAACACATTTATTATATTCACATTTTGCCTCTTACCAACTATAGAGTAAGTTACAGATAGTTCAATGTAGCTACCAAGGTTTTTTTTCGTTCAATAAATTAATAGGTGATGCGGGATATCGGTATCGCTTACCGTAGTTCATTTTGAAAGTAACTACGGACCCGTGCCTTTACACGTATGCAGGTAAATGTTAAGTAGTTAAAAGAAACGCAACTCCATTTTGTATTTAAGTATATATTTATCTATATACTCGTATAAGTGTCAGAGAGAGAAAATAAAAGCTTGCTTAGTTTGTTCGGGACTAGGCGGGGTCGATTTGTATATGATCATACCCACATTATTTATTACATATTATATATTTATTTATTATAAACTAAGCTAGGTGTTTCACTACGCATATGTTACAAACAATATAATGGATCTTAGATTTTTTAGAATTATCTTCGTGAATGAATATGCAATGAAAATTAGAGCTAGTCTCAGAAAATTACGCTTTATTAATTTGACTACTCTGTATTAAGCTGTGATTCGAGGACTGTAGAACATTTTTGACAATTAGGTGTTGTTTAGATATGTGGTCAGTATTTACTACTTGCATCTCTTAATACCTAAATAGGTTTAATGCGGAAGATAGGTTTATAAATTATAAGGGGAATATTTATATATGTACATCAAAAAATAGGCAGTGGCCGGCGATCGACGGCGCCACGCCCCTCCCGCGCCCGCGCTAGTCCACACGTGTTCGGCGCCGAATGAATTTCAAACACTATTATGAGTGAAAACGTTTGCTTAACCGAATACTAAGATCCAATGGCGAGTTAGTGGTAGACGTTTCAATTTTCATTTCAACTCGCGCAGAATTTAAACTTTCAATTAATCTTTTTAAACTAAAGTATAATTGCGGACATTATTTGGGTTCTTAAGATAAATTATAAATAACAAGGTAAACAAACTGTGAAATATATTGTTATGGATACGTCTTAATAATAGCGGGAGCTTGAATAGGAGGGCAGAGAATTTTAATACTTAGATACTAAGCAGTAGCGTTTAGAATCGAGCGCAGTTAGCAGCGTCATCGCGTCTCGATGCAATAGTGACGTAAGACCTCGCGGGAGTGGAGCATATGACTAATTCGTGCGTGTTATGTATGTCTCAATAGCCTCGTGGCATTGACAGCGGCTTATGATGCGAGAGGCGGGAGTTCGTATCCCGAATACGGAACTTACTTTTTCTGTTTTTAATGAATTTTGTTTGTAATTTAAAGTAACGACATAGTTTCGCCTAGTCATTCCAGCTCATGTCTTTACGGCAATTGTACCTGCAGTGGTGGAAACAATAATGTGAATATACCCGATATAGAAATTGTGATAACAGTGGTTGCTCGCCAATGAGTTAAGGATTTAAAGCAACCAAATTAAAGAAATTACGGACATTTGTTTTGCATACTTAAACTTGTGAGTGTCATAACCAACGAAGGGGTAAGTCTTAGTTCTTAAAGAATAGTGATCAATCAATGTATAGGCATAAGCCGGCAACAGTAACTAAGTTCAGTTCACCCCTTTGTTTTAGCATTTGGACATGCCCTTCTAGGTCCAGTAGTGGGCTTGATTTTATTAATATCGCGCTAGCCGGCGCAAGGGATAAGCAGGGATCCCGGACTTCATGTTCAAACCCCTCTTGGCGCTCAACACCTAGAAATAAGCTTTAGTTAAGAATCTTAGTTTAGTGTTACACATCACCTTTCCCTGTAAGTAATATACCTGGGTTCACTATTACCGTTGTTTTCATTCGCTACCCTGCTCAACACATAACAATATTTCATTTGTAAGTAATTATGTAAGTGCAAATAAATAGTGAAGTGCGCCAGAACGGAACGTACCTAGTACTAGTAATGAAACATCGCACCTAACGCCATCTTTTCGCTTTTTACTGTATCATTTGAAATGTCGTAACGTTCGATGGCTGTGAATTCACTTTTGCGCATTCATGGAAATTATAAAATTTACGACTTTTGAATGAATCGGTACTCCTAGCGGCATCTAGCTACGTAGAGAGATACTAACTTTCGGAGCACGGTGCGTAGTATGAAGATTGTCAGTCCTATTGTATATGGTCCTTGGTAAAAATCAATATGAATGCCGCTAGAGATCTCACTGTGAATAGGTACGAAATGACCCAGGGACGCTACCGCGAACAGCAAACGAAGTTTTCGCTCTCTGTCGCACTTGCACGTTCGGACGTAAGTGCGACAGAGAGGGAAAACTTCGTTTACTGGGCGCTGAAAACGAACGAAGTTCGAATATCTCCCTCTCTGCCGCACGAATTAGCAAGTGCGACAGAGAGGGAGATATTCGAACTTCGTTCGTTTTCGGTTCGCGGTAACCCCTCAAAACCCAATACTTATATATGCATCGTATTGGAATAAAATTACTGTTTATAAAATGTGAAACCAAATTAAGCATTACAGGCAATTAACCCTTTCAACGACCATTAAGAGCGCTTTAATAAAATGTAACAGGTCCACTAGCGCCACTCGCAAATAATTGTAATTATTTAAATTTAACGATATATAACTGTAAAAGGGGGCCGCTGCGTACTGTAGTTTGTATTTAAGTACTTTTTGAGTCCATCAAACTAGTTATTACGTTGCTGGATTCGTCAATCTATATGCGTCCAAAGTTAAAACGGCCGTTTTAATTTTGAGCTCATAGAGAAACCAATCTAGCACCGTAAAAACTAGAACTCTTGAGTGTCAAAAAACGTTGAATGATACACGTCGTTATGTCGTTGCCTACTACAGGAACATTTCCTCAAGTATGTGTTTGTTGCTTTCATATCGGCTCACCATCAGGTTTCATACGACCCACTACTGGGCACAGGCCTCCTCTCCTCTCATACAGTTCGTGGGCCATTCTACTTTTTCATGTATGGTGTCTTCGGGTAACTTCGAATGTCGGCTAATTCCGAAAATAACAAATTCCAGTCTAACTAAGCGATTTTATTGCATCTCATCATCATCACTATCAAAAAGAAATGTTAAATATTTTTGTTGATGTTTGATAGTGCAACAAAATCACTTAGTTAGACAGGAATCTGTTATTTTCGGAATTACCCGACAGTCGGCATTACCCGAAGACACCATACATAATTTTCAGACACTTTTTTTTTTAATGCAGATTTTGGAATACCGTACACCGGGGGTTACTTTCAAATTCAGGGGCGACTTTTAAAATCAAGTTTATAAGCCGTATTTCTAGTTTTTTATTTGGTTAACCTGGGATGCTGTCATACCTTGGTATATTTCCTAACTATTTACTGAACTGAATCAAATTAGAAATACTTAGTGACGATTATAATAGTGTTCTTAATCTATCAAAGTGGCCCCGTTTTTTCCTAAAGTCACCCCAATTTACGGTACTTGGCCCTCACTTCATATTTTTGTATTGTTATTTAGAAAGGGGTTTAATTGCAGTATCACTTCCGATAATTTTGATTATTACCGAACCACAGCTAATATCCATAAATCGAGTAACTCAGTGGTCCTTGGATGTCTCACCATTTGTGTGAAAAAATCGTTTTTACCACTGTGTTACCCAACTTTTACAGCTATATGTTAAGATTAAGTATGTTTACCTATAAATTCCTTTTATTGGGTTCAGGTACCATTTCGAAATCCTATTTTTGTACACTAATTCAATAAATATCATAGATTATTTTTTGTAATAGAAAATTGGTCATGAAAAATTAGAATGACCGTTGTATCAAATACCTAGTCAGCTTGAGATTTTTTATATGGGATGGGAACGCAGTCGACAGCCTAACTAACTAACGGAACTTTCATAAACACGTGAAAGAATTGTTGTAGTGGAACAAAATGAACACGATTATTTGTTAAAATTTTATTTCTTATTTTATGTTACGTGTGTGTTTTATCCTGGCCATTTGTGGCCCGTTTTCCATTTTTTTTATTGAATTCGATACTTTTTTTCAGGTCAGGTACCTGAAAAACATTCACTATATATGGTAAACACGTCAATAATATATGTGATCTGGCATTTTGAGGATCTGAACCTCAGATTAACCAGATTCGACGACAAATAATAACACCAAATCATTTATCATCTTTGTCATAGTTTCACATTGTTGTTTGCCACAATCGGCTTGTTACGAGGTTGTGTCAAACAAACCAACTTAAGTAGGATACTTATGGTCAGTCGTCAGTCATTTTAACCCATGACATTTGGCGGTAATGTCAATGTCATAAATTAAGAACATGTCTCTACATTGTCACTCTGATACATCAGACGATAGCAGTTCAAGGGTTAAACAAGTTCTCAATTTAACTGCAAAGGCAACATGTTGGTACACCTAGTGCCTTTACCATGAGTTTACATGATCGTACTAGCTAGCGACTGTTTAAAAATTTGTATGGGCAAAAGTACAGCGCCTCTGGCGGTTACGCAATAGAACTAAGAATCGGCATACTAAATCGTTTACGCAGTCGCTAGCGAGTACGGTCATGCAAACTCATGGTAAAGGCACTGGTTCCATGTTACAACTGGGGAAATTTAACAACATCTTATACGATGGTTGCAATTAATAAATGATTATTAAAGGAACTTTTCCGGTTCTTCTTGGGCACACTCATATGTCGACTCTGGTTAGTCCCCAGCCAGCACGATAAGTTTTATGGTCACGTTTTACGTCAGAAATCGCTTAATACGTCGCATAAAAGCTATCGTTCTAGCTGACCAGAGATCTGAGGGGCTACCGCGAACCACAAACAAAGTTTTCCCTCTCTGTCTCACTTACGTCCGAACGTGCAAGTGCGACAGAGACCTAAAACTTCGTTTGCTGTTCGCGATAGCGCCCCTGACCCTGAGGGACTACCGCGAACCACAAACGAAGTTTTCCCTCTCCGTCTCACTTGTATGCAAACTTGCAAGTCCGACAGAGAGGGAAAACTTCGTTTGCTGTTCGCGGTAGCGCCCCAGTACTCCGAACTTCGAAATTCGAACTTCGTATCGTGCCGTCCCTTACACTCTCGTGTTATTCATTATATGAGTGAAAGGGACGGCACAATATGAAGTTCGGAGTAGCCCCTCTGAACTTACCGAGCCTCCTTATCCGGGATCTGGTGAATCGAGAACGTTTTCCGGCACTAGTCCGAGCCACTGCTGGCAGTTGCGCCAGGGTTTTCAATCGGTGAGCGGGGCTCAATCTGTTTGGATATCATTTATTAAGAAAACATTTGCGAGTCGAGTACCTATCATCGAAGGTCAACGGCCTTTGAGTTTGTTTTAGAACTTGAGGGGCTACCGCGAACCGAAAACGAGCGAAGTTCGAATATCTCCCTCTCTGTCGCACTTGCTAATTCGTGCGGCAGAGAGGGAGATATTCGAACTTCGTTCGTTTTCAGTTCGCGGTAGCCCCTCTGACTGCTGCTTTAAGAGCGCTTTAATAAAATGTAACAGGTCCACTAGCGCCACTCGTAAATAATTGTAATTATTTAAATTTAACGATATGTAACTAAAATGGGGGCCGCTACGTACTATAGTTCATATTTAAGTACTTTTTGAATCCATCAAACTAGTTATTACGTTGCTAGATTCGTCTCTCTATGAGCTCAAAAGAAAGCCGTTTTAACTTTGGACGCATAGATTGACGAATCCAGCAACTTAATAACTAGTTTGATGGATTCAAAAAGTACTTAAATACAAACTACAGTACGTAGCGGCCCCTTTTTTTAGTTATACATTCATTCATTCATTCATCGGCCTATGCATCTTGACAGATGATTTAAACAGCGTCTGTGTGTGAGAAACAACGCTTCTCGTGACTATATAGTCCTATCGGGATCGACATTTACGTCCACATTTATGACAAGTGTACTGAGGATCCGTATCCTCTTGGTGGTTACGCCTTTTAGCACGCCTGTGGGGCCAGATCTTGGAACCAGGCGTTATCGTGGATTTCGCGGCCTTTTGCGATAGTATTTCTCCACTCATCGCGATTACAGGCAAGATCTTCCCAAGTTCTGCGATTAATGTTAAAAGCAACCATGTCGCGTTTCACGCAGTCTTTGTACCGGAGCATGGGACGTCCTACATTGCGCTTTTCGAATGCAATTTGGCTTAACATTATCTGTCTAGGCAAACGAGAGTTGTTCATGCGTTGCACATGCCCAAGCCACCGCAAACGCCTCTCTTTCAGCAGAGCGGTGATGCTGTGGAGCTGTGCGAGCTCCAGTACTCTTTCGTTAGTAACCTTATTCTTCCATGTGATGTTAAGGATACTCCGAAGACAGCGCATGTGAAAGCTGTTTAGCCGTCGTTCTTGCTTAGCATACGACGTCCAGGTATGCGTGCAGGTGTCCAGGTATGGTGTAGGTATGTATGTGGTTAGTTATACATATATCGTTAAATTTAAACAATTACAATTATTTACGAGTAGCGCTAGTGGACCTGTTACATTTTAGCCGCTACCAATAAAGCGATAGGAGTGCGCGGTTGGAGAAAAATCCTGGGAAAACCTCCGACGCGAACGGGAGGTTTAAACATATGAATACTCTAAGAGTTTGCGCTCCAGTGAGATTAGTTAAGCGACTTCAACCGTATCTGAGGTGTGAATGGAATGGGCTTTTAAGTCTATTACAAATACAGACTACTTATGCGAGCAGTGTCAACAGACGCTTGTGTGAGCAGGGAGACTACGTCTTTCCTGGCTGTGTAAACCACCGCTATAGTGTCCTCAAACCAAAGTGCCGACCGAATTGATATCGCTATCTCTTGCATACTTGCATAGTATTACGAAGTTTATCTCACATTTCTTATGACCTCAGTCGTCAGTTTGATTTACGGGCACTATAGTAAGATTTACACAGATCGACGTGTAATTTTTATTGCGTCAGTCACCACAATTAATCAGCAAATTCACCGAATGAGTAATATTACTCCAAATACAAATACAAAAAGGTTTATTTCTCAAAATTTTACAATGTTCAATCTATAGTAAGTATAGGTATTAAAATTAAGACGTTGAAAAATCGGTGTGAGCACAGCGCTAAGCTGGTTTTAAGCCCACCCGTAGTCAGTGAGTTGGTTTCACACTAAATAGGGGTTATAAAATGAAGCGCGCAAAGATTTCTGGCAGAACTCTGGTCCTGTACTCCGAAGTTCGAAATCCGAACTTCTTATCGTGCCGTTCCTTTCACTCTCGTGTTATACACTATATGAGTGAAAGGGATGGCACAATACGAAGTTCGGATTTCGAAGTTGGTAGCAGCCCCTCTGTTTCTAGAGTGAGCGTGTCAGATATTTTTACCTGCGGATTCTAAATCTACGGCAGATGTCAATGTTGGTACTGGTAACTGTAAAATGATTTGTTAGATATTTTTCCTAATATCGCTGTATCCTGAATTGTTAAATTAAGTGCGAGTCGGACTAACGAAGGAAGGGTTCCGTACCATTATATATAAAAACGGCAAAAAAAACACGTTGGTTTATGGGAGCCCCCTTAAATATTTATTTTATTCTGTTTTTTAGTATTTGTTGTTATAGCGGCAACAGAAATACATCATCTGTGAAAATTTCAACTGTCTAACTATCACGGTGCATGAGATACAGCCTGGTGACAGACGGACGGACAGCGAAGTCTTCGTATTAGGGTCCCATTTTACCCTTTGGATACGGAACCCTAAAAAAGGGTAAAAAAAACTTTTTTTTGAAAATTATCAAGCAGAACGTTTGCCCTACCCTACACTTTACTCAATAGTAAAGCGGCCATAAATAGTTTATTTACATAACTATCCAGCTGTAGTTCCCGCTTCTACTTGTAAATTATGTGTTATGTATTTGTTTTATTGAGGTGTGCTATATTGTATACAGGTTGTAACAAAACTAGTGAGGATCCGTTTAAGGGCATAATCCGTATAGTGTTTGATTAGGAAAAAATAGAAGAATTTTTTTTTGACGCAATAAATTTTTGGCCTTTGTATGGACAGTTGGCGGACTTGGACGACCTGCCCCATAGAAAAAAAAATCGCGTCAAAAAAAATTCGCGTCAAAAAAAATTCTTCTACTTTTTCCTAATCAGACGGATCCTCACTAGTTTCGTTACAGCCTGTATGTATTGGATTGTGTCTAACCTCACTCTTGTTGGTTGACGGCGGTGTCCAACTTCGAACGCTCTGCTGAGTTTTTGGCAGGCAGGGGCGGCGCCGGTTCGCCCTGAGATTCACAATTTCCCATTATAGCATAGTGAGCTGCAGTCTGACGCTGACTGTACAAAATTGGCCAGCTCGGCGAGCCCATAAATATGCAACATTATACAATTATTCACGACTACGGCTATTAGGTTTTCGACAAAGAGAAAAAAGGAAGCCTATGTGCTAATCCAGGGTATAAGCTACCTCCATTCCAAATTTCAGCCAAATCCGTAAAGCCGTTTTTGAGATTAAGGAGATCGTACATACATCCATCCATACATACATCGGCCCAAACTTTCACGTTTATACTTATTAATTGGATTAGGATATTAGGATGAGACAAAGTGACAGTGTAAATGGTGTAATTTTTCGACGTTGGGCGGTAAAAGAGTAAAAGTTAGGTATTTTTGACTCGTCACCATCAATCAGGCTACATAATGGACCCCAGTTACCCCAATCGCCGTTCTGTTCATTCCATTGCGACTTGAGGCTCGTCCAGAAATCATGTGATCATATTTTGCCTACTCCCCCAAAAAATAAGGAAATTTGAAATAAACTATTTGTTGGTAAAATATACGTATAATGAGAAGTTAAGAAAGCTTCGGAACAAAATTTTGTGACAGACGGCGGACGGATGGATGCGTGAGTGACAGCAGTAGGGTTCCGTTTGGACCCTTCGGGTACGGAACCCTAAAATTAGGGGTGCTCGACCGAATGACATAGGGAATTGCTGGCTAAACAGTAAAGTGATATTTTATTATCAAAAAATGATCTTTTGCTTTACAAAATGGTCGTACAGAGCTGTAATTTGTTATGGTGTAGGTGGTCACTAGAAATGGCCGAGCTGCGAAAGAATCTGGTTGCTCAACTATTCATACGTCTAAATTTTTTTTAAAAGCGAACCTGAACATGTAGTGTCGAGAGCCAAAAGCTCGAAGGTGAGCCGACGAGGAGTCGCGAGGCCAAAGTCGGAGCTCCGCGTAGGACCCAGGGCCCTACGTGTCCCGTGGGGCCGTAGACCCGATGAGTCCCATTAGAACTTGCTATCACTCTCGCGCTGTGTAAAAAAATTATTGTGATGACCCGCCCCCCCAGCCATCGTGATCATTCGTAATGTTTTTCCGCCCCATCCCCACCATAAACGATCCCATGATTTCTGTTTAAATTGCTTCGCACATGAATAGAGGTTTTTTACTGTACTCCATCTTCGGTTCTGACCCGTCCGTCGTGCCGTGCCCGCATCAAAGACGCCTTCTTCAAACTGCCCAACCACTACTGCTTAAGTTACAAAAGGTCATAACCTGCAACTGCGAAAGAGCGCAGCGTACAGCACTGAGCATCTCCGGCGTGGACTTACGACCGCCGGGCGCGTGCGGTCGGTGTGGCCGCGATATCCGTTCAGCCGCTGTGCCGGTTGACTCTGGAACGAAATGAGTGATATTTTTAACAATTGTCAATAGATAAAAAAGCATTTAACTAAAAAAAAAATAAAAAAAAATGCTTTTATTTCAGACCTTATGATCCATAATGGGTTAGTAACAATAACAATATCGTATCTTAAAAGTACTGTGTTAATTTTTCAATTTAGCCACATTCAAACTTTATCTAGTCACATTCAAAAGTATGACCACACACACTTAGTACGTGTATGTGGTCACATTTGAATGTGCTTTCGTCCAACATGTGAGGAGCTGACTGTCCAGCCTGTCAGCTATAACGGCCAGGAGGCTGTTGCGACTGTCCCGCAGGCGAAGGTTTAACTATAGAAACCTGATCACAAAAAAAACTTTCAAATCCGTTCATAAACGATGGAGTTCTGAGGCAACACACATTTAAAAAAACACATACAACCGAATTGAGAACCTTTTCCTTTTTTGAAATCGGTTAAAATTTGACGAGAATCGGTTGAGAAGTGCGACTTGTAGAGGTGAACAGCCGTACATCCGGATGATAATCGTTTTTTCCCAAGCTGAAAGAGTCGCTTTCCGCTCGCTCGATTAATTACACACTACACGGTGTCCGTAGTTAAAATACTTTATACGTTTACATTTTTTTTAACCGACTGTAGGAGTGCGTGGTTGTAGAGTGGCTGGGGAAAATCCAGGAGGACACGACTACGCGAATACTCTAAGAATTTACGCTCCAGTGAGATTGGTTGAGCGGCTTCAACCAAATCTGAAGTGTGAGCAGAATCGAGCTACTGGGAGTTTTGTAGACTAAACCTAGCCTAGCTGAGAAGAGTCCAGCAACAAACTCAGACTCCACCCGACTCTACCCGGTATGCGGTGGTACCGGGACGAATAGGGACTATATGTGTATGTATTATCGCGATCACGCGGTTAACATCCCCGCAGGCGGGAATGCCTATGTGTACGCGTTGTGCCTGAGTTGAACGCCGTAAGCGCAGCGTTCCATCTTTCGATGGACGCTGTGATTACGTCGTCTGGGTCCGTGAGTGTGTGCCCAAGACGCCGGACAGTACGGTCCCTAATTAGTGAACGCCGAGTTATGACAGAGGGTGTAGGGATGGGAACGTAGTGTCTGTGAATTATGCGCTGCCGCAAACAATCACATCTCCGAGTTCAAATCATAAAATTTTGTTCGTATGTTTATTAAGTTATGGAATAGTTTACTATTTAATTTAGTATTGAATATGCATGTTCATTACACGAAAGACACGAAGTGACCTTGTCTGCCTATCGTGTACACGGGTGCTTACACTTTGACTCCTAAGTGTTGGCAGTGTTGGCACATCCTTGTTTAAATATAATGCTTTACTATACAACATACATCCTTTCTATAAGTACTTAGCATTCTGACGCGGTCTCAGATCATGAATGTTTTCTGAGGTGGTATACCACCTCTCATTCTACACCATACGCATTCCAATTTTAGGATACAGTGCAACTTACATAATGCATTTCACCCGGGCCCGAGAAATGGCCTTTATCAAGCCAGTACGGTTCACAAACAGCTAAACATGTAAAATAGCTAAGCGTGAAAGAGTGACCATTACCGTACATTTATATGCTAAGCATTTTGGCGCGGTCTCATATTTTTCCTGAGGGTTCACACTCTGACGTAGAATGTATCACATCAGGGCATAGATAACCTCCTCCTCTAGATAGAGCTTATAGAGCGACACATGACCGCCATACAACGGCGATATTGCGCTTTTAAAACTGCCCCGGCCTATGCCGCTCAGTCAGTCTCGACCTGCCTTTACCATTTACATGACCGTACTCGCTAGCGATTGCGTAAAAATTTGTATGGGCAAAGGTATAGCGCCTCTGGCGGTTACGAAATAGAACTAACAATCGGCATACTAAATCTTTTACGCAGTCGCTAGCGAGTACGGTCATGCAAACTCATGGTAAAGGCACAGTGCCTTTACCAGAGGCGCTGTACTTTTGCCCATACAAATTTTTACGCAGTCGCTAGCGAGTACGGTCATGTAAACTCATGGTATAGGCACTGGTTCGCAACCTCTAAGTATTATGTTGAACGAAAAAGGATTAAAAATCTATTTCGACTAGTAGAAATGGGTTTTTGGTGTGGGTTTGATTGGAACTAAATCGTTCATAGGAGGTATCTAGAGGTTATGTACGCATCAGGGCCATCAACCCAGTAAGTCTCCGAACACTTACGGTTCACTCTAGAACGCTCCCGCTCCCTGCTATGGTCAATCTTGACACAGCACGTGCAGAAATAACAAGGCACGCCGGGCACGCCGCAGCACAGCGCGCCCCATAGCCACTTGTTCAGAGTACTGCTGGTCCGCGACCACACACTAGGCCGGTCGTCATGTATGTTGTACACAAAATCCCGATTCATGCTGCATGCCTATTGCTGTCGGGGTGACGTTTGATTTTTTTGAGGTTGCCAGTGGCGCAGTTGGGTGGGGACTAGTGGGCTATGACATAGTATAATTACGCTAAGGAGGATTTTACACTTCAAACTAGCGACCCGCCCCGGCTTCACACGGGTGCACTATTTAATGGATGTTATTATACATATAAACCTTCCTCTTCAATCACTCTATCTATTAAAAAAACCGCATCAAAATCCGTTGCGTAGTTTTAAAGATTTAAGCATACATAGGGATATAGGGACAGAAAAAGCGACTTTGTTTTATACTATGTAGTGATTACGTTTCGTTTCATTCATCTAAATGTTGTATAATAAAATACCCAAAGAGGGAGACATTGTAAGAAGTCGGTTCGGGTTTTAAAAAAGCAATCTGTCATAGTCACTGTCACTTATTCTGATCTTTCGTGCGAATATTCGTGCATGTCTGATGCAGTCAACGACAAAACTGCATAACATTAATATTAATTATTATTATTTTTCTGTGGCAATAAATGTCAAGATATTTTTCAATATTTTAAAATTGAAAATGATTTTCGCAAACATCCTTTTCCGCACTGTTCTTAGATATTGTACAGATGAAGGTGTTCTACTTGATCCTAATGTATAACCTTCCCTAACAGATGGTCGAGGGAGGCGATGGCTGAGATACGCGTCATACTCGTGAACGGGTGCTGTTTGTGGGGTCTGGTCTGTTCATGTTTGCAAGGACTAGTAACTTCGTACTAGTGTTCAGTGAATTGACATGATGAGAGACTTCGCTCTGTTCTCATTTGATTTTATTTTTAGACTGACGCTCAGAGACCTTATACATCTCTGAGGATATTTATTTATTAGATTTTATTATTTCCATGTTGTCGTGTTATAGATATAGCTCAAAATATTTTATTATGATTAGTGTACCTACTTTATTACCATTTATCTTGACGCTTAGACCTTATACATCTCTAACCGATTGTTATTAGTTTCTTAGTCTTATTTTTGACATGTAACACTACATTTAATCAATGATACTTTGATTATTGTATTATTTTTAATGAAAATAATTTAATTTTTATTTGATGTACTTAGATAGATTTTGACTTGTAAAAGTGCCCTTGAGGCCTATTTGCAGAATAAATGTTTTGATTTTGATTTTGATTGATTTGTAGGTCGCTTACTATTTTCGCTCCGCTTTGGCACCCATCCCAAGTTTTGGTGTAGAGTCCGACCACGCTAACTCTGTAAGTAAGTAAGTGTTTATTTGTGAACTATGTAGTTACAGGGGCGGTATTTTTAGAAAGTTTCACTATGTTTGCCAATCGTCGTACAAAAACAATGAACTTAATATTTAAATTTTTCTGCAAGGAATAATTTGGTACACTGTACATTATACGTCAGTACGAAAATGTGACGTTTGAGGTAGTGTTGCCAAATTATTTCAATGCAGAGTTAGCTTTTTTTTTATTTTGAACCTGACTGTGGCTTTATAGGCCGGGCCCAATAAAGCGATAGGAGTGCGCGGTTGGAGAGTAGCCTGGGGAAAATCCAGGGGAAAACCTCCGACACGACCACGCGTGTGGTTTGGAAGCAGAGTTAGCGTGGTCGGGACTCTAGGCACTTATTTTACGAAAGCGGCTGCCATCTGAAGTTTTTTTTTGGGAGTGCCAATGCCAACCCACGATGTGCAAATTGAAATTCGCGAGTCAGGTATGTACAGTTCGATTGCCCACTGAAATCAATTTTAGATTGAGAATGATTTTTATGAGTAACGCTCTCCTACGAGACAGACATTCAAACCAAACGTGTACTTAGAGGAACGTAAAAGATATTCATTTATCATCGGGACCCTATTCCTAAGACACCGCTGTCCGTCCGTCTGTCTGTCTATCTGTCGGCCTGTCTGTGCGTCTATCACCAGGCTGTATCTCATGAACCGTGATGGTTAGACAGTTGAAATTTTCACAGATGATGTATTTCTGTTACCGCTATAACAACAAATACTAAAAAACAGAATGAAATAGATACTCAAGGGGGCTCCCATACAATTAACATAATTTTTTAAACGTTTTTAAAGATAATGACGGAACCCTTAATCCTCGAAATACCTATTCTATAGGTACTTAGCCGACCTTAGATTTTTACGTTACGTCAATTAATTGCATACTTACTAATGTAATAAAACATAATAATACAACAGTTGAACGCTTATTAATCAAGACGTACCACGATCACGACGCCAATCATACGTTTCCTCTTATTTTACATACGGATTAACAACAAATTAACTTCCCCTCAATAACTCAAACAATGCCGTATCTAAGTTATCATTACATCATGCCTCACAATTACGAAGCCTTGGTGATCCCACGAGCGAGTAATCACCACTACCGCACAGCCTGTCTCGCGTTACACCCGTAAAAACCACAAAAAAAACTTAATTCTATCTGCTGAGCCGAAATCATTGATACCCGGCCGTTTGGCACGCTCACACGTCTGCCATTTTGAAAAAAGCAACCATAGATTATAAATTGTAATTTGCCGCGCGAATTTAACAGTTTTTTTTTTCGAAATGAATCTGCGGTTGCATGTGTTTTTCGGCCAGTTCTTGTGGTTGATTGCGGCTTTGAATGGCAAAACGTTACAAGGCATACCTGGTTACGGCAGGAATTTAGTAATTAAAACGTTACCGGCGATTCAAGATTACCAAAGCAACATTTATGAAGTCTTCATGGAACCGTACCTTTATGTAAGTTTTTCATATAAGTACACTGTGATTTAAGTCCTTAATAAAATCTGAACAGCCAACCTAACAATATCAATTGGTCTGGATTTTACTACTGTTAGTCTGTTCAGACTACATAGCTACTTTAACATTAGTGCAATTTTATTTAGAAGGTAAAATAAGAATCCTGAGGTAAATATGTACGTATGTGACAAACCACAGTAATGCCTAAGCCGACGTGTCCCGGCGAAAAAAATAAACAATAGTATTCCTTTGTAATGAGCCCTGGGATCCTTCATCTCAGGGACTGATAGACGACGGCTGCAAATGTCTGTAGGTACAATCCTGTGCAACCACCGCCACGCCATTTTATTTTCTACTTGCGACCCGCCCCGTCTTCGCACGGGTGCAATGCTGATGCATGTATTATACATATAAACCTTCCCCTTGAGTCATTCAATCTATTAAAAAAAACCGCATCAAAATCCGTTGCGTAGTTTTAAAGATTTAAGCATACATAGGGATATAGGGACAGAGAAAGCGACTTTGTTTTATACTATGTAGTGAAGAGGTTGTTGGTTAAATTAGTTAAAATATTCGTATTTTAAAGATCGCATGTATAAAATAAACTACTTAACTGTTATTGTAACTAACTAAGGTGTTTTAATAACCATACGGTTTAAGTTCACTGCATGTGTAATTTATTTAGGCCGGCTTTTATAAAGATCCGTTAGACCAAAAGTCAGATCAAATTTCAGTAAATTTTTTGACATAACAAACCGACATAAGCTCTAACGGATCTTTATAAAACTGAGCTTTAACCCTCCATAATAACTATTGGTTTTCAAGCAAAAGGTAACAAGTTCAAATCTCATTAACATTAATATTTAAAATCATAAAACTGAGTAATAATAAATATATTATTGGTAAGCTTCACTAACTGAGTAAAACAAGATGCCATACAAAATTACACTTTTACCGAACTACTACACTTTTATCGACTATAGTGTCGATATCCAAATTTTTTCTTGACTGTTCTGATACATACTAAAAAACGATCATTTGTCCAACGTCAGAGAAAAGAAGTTGACTATTCAGTAGGTCTGTAAATGCATTATATATGTTACGTTATGTACTGAAATAGTTAACTCTCAGACTGTTTAAAATAGTTTAAATATAATTTCATAGTTTAAATATCATTTAATAGTTTAAATATCATTTCATAGTTTATATATCATTTCATAGTTATAATATCATATATAGTTTAAATATTATTTAATAATCTAAAAATTCTGAACGGTTTAGGTATCTAACTACGGAAAGAATATCACAAGAATATTAAAATATTTGTAGTCCTAAATAGGAGAAGAGGACTTAACTATTCAGTAGGTATGTATCTAATGTATTAATTACGTTAAGTTATAATACAAAATTATTATCTCCCAGACTGTTTAAAATAGTTTAGATATAATTTCATAGTTTAAATATAGACATAATTCTATTGTTTAAATATCTATATCTATCATTTAATACGCAAAAATCCTGAACAGTTTAAGTACCTACGGACAGAATGTCATTTGATAAATCAAATGATATTTCTATAAAACGTATTACTTTCGAAACAAAGTTTTATCTCTATGGATTAAATTTTTAAGAGCATCAAACGGCCAGAGAAAAACTGAAAAAAAAAATCTGCAGCTACTTTTCAAGTGTATTGAACTTGTGCATAAGCCGTATCCATTTCTGCCGTAATTTACTTTTTACATGGGTCCATGAACTGACAACACATTAAAAATGACTTGCTTGACAGATTTTTTAATGGTAATGACAAAAACTAGATAGACATGAGATGTTGACTTGGTCATTGACCCCGCCCACGAGTATTAGAATAAATTAAAAAGTACTGGTTTTTGGTTAGTAATAGTATTTAATTATATTACTTTGAAGTCTACATCAGATCCAATCATAAATAAATAAATAATAAATAAATATTAGAGGACAATCTTACACAAATCGAACTAGCCCCACAGTAAGCTCAAGAAGGCTTGTGTTATGGGTACTAGATGACGATATATTTAATAGATATAAATATACATAGAAAACATCCAAGACTCAGAAACAAATATTCATGCTCATCACACAAATATATGCCCTGACCGGGATTCGAACCCAGGACCGTCAGCTTCACAGACAGGTGCACTACCCACTAGGCTAAACCGGTCGTCAATTCAAACTCAAACTTCAAATCATAACTTCAATAAAAGTCAGGAAAGATATCGAACACTATGTAAAACATTTAAATAGGTATTTGTTTACTTGGCTGTACCTTTTTTAAACAGAAAACAAGAAATTTATTCAATCCAAAACAAAGACACAAACTTAATAACTAAAATTAATAAAATAACCTACAATAATAACATATTAACTAAACTTATCAAAATCTTTAAAATAAATTAGCATAGTCTCAAAGATGCTGGCAGCATTTCCCCGCTGTATTTAGGTAGAGTAGGTAGGGTCGCCAGTTAGTTTGCGACCACCTGAGGAAAGAGGTTTTCTCAATTCAAGATATTTGTATTTTTACAGGCCCCAAAAACGGTTGTATGCATTTTATTTGAGAGTTATTGAACGATAATCCAATAAAGAAATTACAAAATATTCTTCCAGTTCATCAACTCATCCAAGTTGTCGCAAACCGGCGCACCAAATTAGCAGGCCGTAAACCAACCTATGTACCCTATAGCAATGCTGATGCTTTGTACACCCTATTGCATGTATATCCCGCCAACCCTATCTCGCCAAAAAACTGTCTTGTCAGTTTGGAGAGTAAAATTGAAACTGGAAACTTTATGTACCTTTTTGAAAATAAATTTTAAAAAAAGTTGCATGAAATTTATTACGAGTAGGGCTTGAAACAATTTAAATAAATAACACATACTGGATGTAACAAAAATAGAGGATCCGTTTAAGGGCATATTCGATATCGTGTTTTTGATTAAGAAAATAGAAGAAAAAAATTTTTGAAGCGATTTTTTTTTTGGGGCAGGTGGTCTGTGCCAGCCACACGATACCGAATAAGCCCTGGAACGGATCCCGAATATTGTTACACTTTTATATCACTCAAAATATGCTAACTTGAATGCTCCACTCAACCATTTGATCCAATTAATTTTCATGCCTCTAACTCTATGTCACTATAAGAACTATACTTAGTTGCTCCAAACGCATGTAGGAGCAAAAAAATGCGTCAAAAATGCAAAACGATGATTAATACATGAACAACGTGCTGCTAAGTAAATAGAGACCTATTTAAAACAAACCGGTTTCATAGTCTTTCATAATTAAGATCTTTAATCAATCTTTGATTAATCTTTTATAATTAAGATTAGTAGTTAAGTATAGAAAAAAATGTAACTATATTATTAACTCAATGAAATAAACAGTTTAAATTTTAATTATTAATTTTTTTTTTATCATTCACGCCATCACAAACTTATTATTATTACTGAAAGGTTATGTATTACAGGACCTCAGCCGGCCGGCCTACGGGTTTTCCAGAGACCGTACGCAAAAACAAATTGATTTGGCCGCTGTAAGTAGCTTCATAATCCGTAAATTAACAAACTAACATTAGTATTAAAAAAACTGGACGTTAACTTTTTAACTGACAGGGAATTGGACTGGATACCTATTGCTTGATTAAACTAGATATAATAGACTATACAATTTGGAGATTACATCTATACCTAAAGGAGTTACTTGTACGAGTGTTACACCTTTTTGAATGTGCCACACTGTAGCAGCCTGCGGTGGCGGCCAGTGTGACACACTATGGCAATCAAAGCCGCGTGTGTGAATGAATATTAGGATAGTCATAGTTTACAACAGACCGCCACCGCAAGCCGCTGCTGTGTGTGACACGCTTCAAGCGGGACGTAGGTAGAATCTGACTAGCGAGTCACAAGCATTTTTTCAATTATCTATACGTAGTCGGCCCCAAAGTTCTGTCACAAATGAAAATAATGATAAAAACAAAAGTACCAATCAGTGTTTAATAAATTATATACCAATTGAAAGTACATTTAATAAATAATTAAAATTATTCAAAATGACCTCGTTATTAATGCAGGCCCTTAATTGGCGCGGCCAGTCGTCTATCGCAGCAAGCACCATTTTCATGTCTATTTCAGCCAAATTTTTATGGGGTTGAGCACAGACCTTCCCCTCTAAGGCCTGCCAAATTTTATAGTCCAAATGAAGGTCCGGACAGGAGGAAGGCCAATCTTCGTGACTACCTAACACGCCTGTCAGTTCTAAGTACCTATGACGTTGCTATGTACTTTTGTTACCAGCATGCGATTTTTTATAATGCCGCATTTTTTTGTAACACGACTCGTTAGTCAGACTTTAGGTTGTCGTTAGAGCGAAATGCCTCAACTCCCCTCTGTTATATTTTAAGATTCTGAATCCAGAGGTGAAATAATTAACTTCTTAAGTCAAGTCAACCTACTAGAATAAGTTAACAAAACATTTTCAAAACTCTATGTGAACTCCCAAAACTCCGGAGGAGGCACAATGCTTGCTACTTACCCTTTATTGTTTCGAGGATTCTCTGTACTGACAAGTGAGAGACATTTTTCACACCTTCTTTTTTTTACCTGACTGTGGCTTTATAAGCCCGGGCTCAATAAAGCGATAGGAGTGCGCGGTTGGAGAATGGCCTGCGGAAAATCCAGGGGCTCTATTACGGTCGCGTGATAGCGAGATAGAAAGAAAGAAAGAAAGTATCAGAAAGTGACAGATGCTTTATCTTGTCATTTATCACGTTATCACGCGACCATAATACGGGGCCAGGGGAACCCTTCGACACAACCATGCGGGCGGTTTAAACACTGGAATACTCAGAGTTTCCGCTTCAGTGAGATTGGTTGAGCGGCTACAAACCAAATCTCAGGTGTGAGTGGAATCGAGCTAATGGGAATTTTGTCGCTGGTTCACTAAACTTGGCCTAGCTAAGAAGAGTCCGACAAGAAACTCAGCTAGGCCCGACCTGGGTCGGAAGGACTGGCTAGTGGCTCTGTGACTGTGTGTGTTGCGATCGCGTGATGGACGTCCCCGCCTTTTTCACACCTGTCTGATACCTAAAACGTGAAAGACCCGGCTCTCACACCCAACACAGCGCATCCTCGAAAGCTCTGGAGTCCTTGTCACCACCAGGAACACAAAATAGATATAAGCCCCTGAACAAGTAGTAGCCTTTAAGATAAGATAACATACTTGTAATCAAATACCAATCTCCTACTTGACTTACTTTATTATTACTAAGATTAATACCTGGGCCATTCTACGTTTTCATGTACATAATTTTCAGACTCTTATTTCGCTCACTTCATATTTTTGTATTGTTATTTAGAAAGAGGTTTAATTAGAGTATCACTTCCGATAGTTTTGGTAATTAACGAACCACAGCTACTATACGTAAATCGAGTAACTCCGTGGTTCTTGGATGTCTCACCATTTGTATTAAAAAATGGTTTTTACTACTTTGTTACCCACCTTTAACAGCAATATTTAAGTATTTTTATATAAAAATTCCTTTTATTAGGTTCAGGTACTATTTTGAAATCCTATTTTTGTACACTAATTCAATACATATCATAGATATTTTTTTGTAATAGAAAACTGGTCATGAAAAAGTAGAATGGCCCACCTAACGTTGACTCATAAACTCGACACTTAAGCTTCGTGACTGGATCATATTTTGGATCAATCCAACGGAAACACCAAGGCCTGTCAGTCGTCACGACTAAAGTTGTGACGTCACCACCGTATATGAATAACTGAGTTAGGAGATTCGTCATAATTTGACCTAGGCGTGTCAGAGATGTTCTGTAAAGCCGGTTACTCACTAACGATCTGTAGGTGTAGCTGTAACCGAAAACGGATACAGTAAACAGTTTTTTTTTTTAACCTGACTGTGGCTTTATAGGCCGGGCCCATAAAGCGATAGGAGAGCGCGGTTGGAGAGTAGCCTGGGGAAAATCCAGGGGAAAACCTCCGGTACGACCACGCGTGTGGTTTGGAACACTGGAATACTCTAAGAGTTTGCGCTCCAGTGAGATTGGTTGAGCGGTTTCAACCGAATCTGAGGTGCGAGTGGAATCGAGCTACTGGGAGTTTTGTCGCTGGTTCACTAAACCTAGCCTAGCTGAGAAGAGTCCAGCAAGAAACTCAGCTAGGCCCGACCTGGGTCGAAGTGACTCACAGTAAACAGTGTATACGTGGTTCACGAATAGTTCGATGAATGGCTCTCTTTCATTTACGTATACCTACACTCACTTTACGACATGGGAATGTTAAACACGAAGTTGAACCCTATAGAAATGCATGTAGGTTGATATCGCAGTGCACGGCGAGACGGTTATATCACCTCTGTGAACCTGGCCCCCCGCTTTAGCCGTTTTTTTTTCTCTATTTTTTTTTTGAGAGATTTTCGTTTGTAGTTGAATGTAGTAAAAATTATTTCGTTTGTAGTTGCGTGGAAAAAAAATTGGGGGACCCGGAAAAAACCTCAGCCCCCCACTTGAAAAAATATTTTCTTTACTCATCGATTCTGGTACTGTATCGTTTGTAGTTGATTGTAGTGAAAAGCATTTCGTTTGTAGTTCCGTAAAAAAAAAATTAGGAGAACATAAAAAAAAATCAGCCCCCCACTTTTAAAAAACGTTACATTATCGAATGAATCACGTTCAGAATCGTTTGTAGTTGATTGTAGTGAAAAGCATTTCGTTTGTAGTTGCATAGAAAAAAAATAGTGGCGACATGAAAAAAAAACCTCAGCCCCCCACATTACAAGACCTTTACTTTGCCAATTGAATCTTATTCTGAATCGTTTGTAGTTGATTGTAGTGAAAATCATTTCTTTTGTAGTTGCCTGAAAAAAAATTTGTGGGGCCCGGAATAACCCCAGCCCCCCACTTTAAAAAACCTTTACTTTAGCAATTGGATCTCGTTCAGAATCGTTTGTAGTTGAATGTAGTGAAAATCATTTCGTTTATAGTTGCGTGAAAAAAAAATTGGGGGGCCCGGAAAACCCCAGCCCCCCACATTAAAAATAAAATACTTAAGCAATTGAATCTCGTTCAGAATCGTTTGTAGTTGAATGTAGTTAAAAATATATAGATTGATGATGCGTTGGAGAAAAATTGGGGGACCCGGAAAAAATCCCCAACACGCATTTTCAAAACATTTTATTTTATCTGTTGATTCTCTATCAGAATCGAGTGCAATTGATTGTACTTCTCTTGCTTTCGTTTGTGGTAGCCCATACGGACAGTAAAACAAATTAGAGGAAAAATTAAGTAATCCGGTAACCTACATCGAAGTCTTTTCTACTTCTGAAAAGACTTCGACACTATTAAAGTGGAATATTATACAGAGTCGATTGTAGTTCATTGTAGTACTCTTATTTTCGTTTGTAGTAGCCAGATAATGGTGCTAAAAGATAAAAGAGGAAAAAGTTACGTAATCCGGCAAAGAGGACGTGGAGTTAATCCGACTCGCGAAGTTCTATACTTTTCCACTTAAATATTGTTCAGAGACGTTTGTAGTTCATTGTACTTCTCTTATTTTCGATTGTAGTAGCCATATAATGGTGCTTAAAGGTAAAAGGGGAAAAAGTTACGTAATCCGGCAAAGAGGAGGTGGAGTTAATCCTGACTGGCGAAAATCTTTACTTTTACAATTGAACATTGTTCAGAGACGTTTGTAGTTAATTGTAGTTCCCTTATTTTCGTTTGTAGTAGCCAGATAATGGTGTTAAAAGATAAAAGAGGAAAAAGTTACGTAATCCGGCAAAGAGGACGTGGAGTTAATCCCGATTCGCGAAATTCTATACTTTTACACTTAAATATTATTCAGAGACGTTTGTAGTTAATTGTAGTTCCCTTATTTTCGTTTGTAGTAGCCAGATAATGGTGTTAAAAGACATAAGAGGAAAAAGTTACGTAATCCGGCAAAGAGGACGTGGAGTTAATCCCGACTCGCGAAATTCTATACTTTTACACTTAAATATGTTCAGAGACGTTTGTAGTTCATTGTAGTTCTCTTATTTTCGTTTGTAGTAGCCAGATAATCGTGCTTAAAGGTAAAAGGGGAAGAAGTTACGTAATCCGGCAAAGAGGAGGTGGAGTTAATCCTGACCGGCGAAAATCTTTACTTTTACAACTGAATATTGTTCAGAGATGTTTGTAGTTAATTGTAGTTCCCTTATTTTCGTTTGTAGTAGCCAGATAATGGCGTTAAAAGATAAAAAACGAAAAAGTTACTTAATCTGGCAAAGAGGACGTGGAGTTAATCCCGACTCGAGAAATTCGATACTCTTACACTTAAATATTGTTCAGAGACGTTTGTAGTTAATTGTAGTTCCCTTATTTTCGTTTGTAGTAGCCAGATAATGGTGCTTAAAGGTAAAATGGGAAAAAGTTACGTAATCCGGCAAAGAGGAGGTGGAGTTAATCCTGACCGGCGAAAATCTTTACTTTTACAACTGAATATTGTTCAGAGACGTTTGTAGTTAATTGTAGTTCCCTTATTTTCGTTTGTAGTAGCCAGATAATGGTGTTAAAAGATAAAAGAGGAAAAAGTTACGTAATCCGGCAAAGAGGACGTGGAGTTAATCCCGATTCGCGAAATTCTATACTTTTACAGTGAAATATTATTCAGAGACGTTTGTACGTATAGTTAATTGTAGTTCCCTTATTTTCGTTTGTAGTAGCCAGATAATGGTGTTAAGAGACAAAAGAGAAAAAAGTTACGTAATCCGGCAAAGAGGACGTGGAGTTAATCCCGACTCGCGAAATTCTATACTTTTACACTTAAATATTGTTCAGAGACGTTTGTAGTTCATTGTAGTTCCCTTATTTTCGTTTGTAGTAGCCAGATAATGGTGCTTAAAGGTAAAATGGGAAAAAGTTACGTAATCCGGCAAAGAGGAGGTGGAGTTAATCCTGACCGGCGAAAATCTTTACTTTTACAACTGAATATTGTTCAGAGACGTTTGTAGTTAATTGTAGTTTCCTTATTTTCGTTTGTAGTAGCCAGATAATGGCGTTAAAAGATAAAAAACGAAAAAGTTACTTAATCTGGCAAAGAGGACGTGGAGTTAATCCCGACTCGAGAAATTCTATACTCTTACACTTAAATATTGTTCAGAGACGTTTGTAGTTAATTGTAGTTCCCTTATTTTCGTTTGTAGTAGCCAGATAATGGTGCTTAAAGGTAAAATGGGAAAAAGTTACGTAATCCGGCAAAGAGGAGGTGCAGTTAATCCTGACCGACGAAAATCTTTACTTTTACAACTGAATATTGTTCAGAGACGTTTGTAGTTAATTGTAGTTCCCTTATTTTCGTTTGTAGTAGCCAGATAATGGTGTTAAAAGATAAAAGAGGAAAAAGTTACGTAATCCGGCAAAGAGGACGTGGAGTTAATCCCGATTCGCGAAATTCTATACTTTTACACTTAAATATTATTCAGAGATGTTTGTAGTTAATTGTAGTTCCCTTATTTTCGTTTGTAGTAGCCAGATAATGGTGTTAAGAGACGAAAGAGAAAAAAGTTACGTAATCCGGCAAAGAGGACGTGGAGTTAATCCCGACTCGCGAAATTCTATACTTTTACACTTAAATATTGTTCAGAGACGTTTGTAGTTCATTGTAGTTCTCATATTTTCGTTTGTAGTAGCCAGATAATAGTGCTTAAAGGTAAAATGGGAAAAAGTTACGTAATCCGGCAAAGAGGAGGTGGAGTTAATCCTGACCGGCGAAAATCTTTACTTTTACAACTGAATATTGTTCAGAGACGTTTGTAGTTAATTGTAGTTTCCTTATTTTCGTTTGTAGTAGCCAGATAATGGTGTTAAAAGATAATAGAGGAAAAAGTTACGTAATCCGACAAAGAGGACGTGGAGTTAATCCCGACTCGCGAAATTCTATACTTTTACACTTAAATATTGTTCAGAGACGTTTGTAGTTCATTGTAGTTCTCTTATTTTCGTTTGTAGTAGCCAGATAATGGTGCTTAAAGGTAAAATGGGAAAAAGTTACGTAATCCGGCAAAGAGGAGGTGGAGTTAATCCTGACTGGCGAAAATCTGTACTTTTACAATTGAATATTGTTCAGAGACGTTTGTAGTTAATTGCAGTTCCCATATTTTCGTTTGTAGTAGCCAGATAATGGCGTTAAAAGATAAAAGACGAAAAAGTTACTTAATCTGGCAAAGAGGAAGTGGAGTTAATCCCGACTCGAGAAAATCTATACTCATACACTTAAATATTGTTCAGAGACGTTTATAGTTAATTGTAGTTCCCTTATTTTCGTTTGTAGTAGCCAGATAATGGTGTTAAAAGATAAAAGAGGAAAAAGTTACGTAATCCGGCAAAGAGGACGTCGAGTTAATCCCAATGCGCGAAAATCTATACTTTTACACTTACATATTATTTAGAGACGTTTGTAGTTAATTGTAGTTCCCTTATTTTCGTTTGTAGTAGTCAAATAATGGTGATAAAAGATAAAAGAGGAAAAAGTTACGTAAACCAGCAAAGAGGACGTGGAGTTAATCCCGACTCGCGAATTTCTATACTTTTACACTTAAATATTGTTCAGAGACGTTTGTAGTTCATTGTAGTTCTCTTATTTTCGTTTGTAGTAGCCAGATAATGGTGCTTAAAGGTAAAATGGGAAAAAGTTACGTAATCCGGCAAAGAGGAGGTAGAGTTAATCCTGACCGGCGAAAATCTTTACTTTTACAACTGAATATTATTCAGAGACGTTTGTAGTTAATTGTAGTTCCCTTATTTTCGTTTGTAGTAGCCAGATAATGGTGTTAAAAGATAAAAGAGGAAAAAGTTACGTAATCCGGCAAAGAGGACGTGGAGTTAATCCCAATTCGCGAAATTCTATACTTTTACACTTAAATAATATTCAGAGACGTTTGTAGTTAATTGTAGTTCCCTTATTTTCGTTTGTAGTAGCCAGATAATGGTGTTAAAAGACAAAAGAGGAAAAAGTTACGTAATCCGGCAAAGAGGACGTGGAGTTAATCCCGACTCGCGAAATTCTATACTTTTAGACTTAAATATTGTTCAGAGACGTTTGTAGTTAATTGTAGTTCCCTTATTTTCGTTTGTAGTAGCCAGATAATGGTGTTAAAAGACAAAAGAGGAAAAAGTTACGTAATCCGGCAAAGAGGACGTGGAGTTAATCCCGATTCGCGAAATTCTATACTTTTACAGTTAAATATTATTCAGAGACGTTTGTAGTTAATTGTAGTTCCCTTATTTTCGTTTGTAGTAGCCAGATAATGGTGTTAAGAGACAAAAGAGAAAAAAGTTACGTAATCCGGCAAAGAGGACGTGGAGTTAATCCCGACTCGCGAAATTCTATACTTTTACACTTAAATATTGTTCAGAGACGTTTGTAGTTCATTGTAGTTCCCTTATTTTCGTTTGTAGTAGCCAGATAATGGTGCTTAAAGGTAAAATGGGAAAAAGTTACGTAATCCGGCAAAGAGGAGGTGGAGTTAATCCTGACCGGCGAAAATCTTTACTTTTACAACTGAATATTGTTCAGAGACGTTTGTAGTTAATTGTAGTTTCCTTATTTTCGTTTGTAGTAGCCAGATAATGGCGTTAAAAGATAAAAAACGAAAAAGTTACTTAATCTGGCAAAGAGGACGTGGAGTTAATCCCGACTCGAGAAATTCTATACTCTTACACTTAAATATTGTTCAGAGACGTTTGTAGTTAATTGTAGTTCCCTTATTTTCGTTTGTAGTAGCCAGATAATGGTGCTTAAAGGTAAAATGGGAAAAAGTTACGTAATCCGGCAAAGAGGAGGTGGAGTTAATCCTGACCGGCGAAAATCTTTACTTTTACAACTGAATATTGTTCAGAGACGTTTTTAGTTAATTGTAGTTCCCTTATTTTCGTTTGTAGTAGCCAGATAATGGTGTTAAAAGATAAAAGAGGAAAAAGTTACGTAATCCGGCAAAGAGGACGTGGAGTTAATCCCGATTCGCGAAATTCTATACTTTTACACTTAAATATTATTCAGAGACGTTTGTAGTTAATTGTAGTTCCCTTATTTTCGTTTGTAGTAGCCAGATAATGGTGTTAAGAGACAAAAGAGAAAAAAGTTACGTAATCCGGCAAAGAGGACGTGGAGTTAATCCCGACTCGCGAAATTCTATACTTTTACACTTAAATATTGTTCAGAGACGTTTGTAGTTCATTGTAGTTCTCTTATTTTCGTTTGTAGTAGCCAGATAATAGTGCTTAAAGGTAAAATGGGAAAAAGTTACGTAATCCGGCAAAGAGGAGGTGGAGTTAATCCTGACCGGCGAAAATCTTTACTTTTACAACTGAATATTGTTCAGAGACGTTTGTAGTTAATTGTAGTTTCCTTATTTTCGTTTGTAGTAGCCAGATAATGGTGTTAAAAGATAATAGAGGAAAAAGTTACGTAATCCCACAAAGAGGACGTGGAGTTAATCCCGACTCGCGAAATTCTATACTTTTACACTTAAATATTGTTCAGAGACGTTTGTAGTTCATTGTATTTCTCTTATTTTCGTTTGTAGTAGCCAGATAATGGTGCTTAAAGGTAAAATGGGAAAAAGTTACGTAATCCGGCAAAGAGGAGGTGGAGTTAATCCTGACTGGCGAAAATCTGTACTTTTACAATTGAATATTGTTCAGAGACGTTTGTAGTTAATTGCAGTTCCCTTATTTTCGTTTGTAGTAGCCAGATAATGGCGTTAAAAGATAAAAGACGAAAAAGTTACTTAATCTGGCAAAGAGGAAGTGGAGTTAATCCCGACTCGAGAAAATCTATACTCATACACTTAAATATTGTTCAGAGACGTTTATAGTTAATTGTAGTTCCCTTATTTTCGTTTGTAGTAGCCAGATAATGGTGTTAAAAGATAAAAGAGGAAAAAGTTACGTAATCCGGCAAAGAGGACGTCGAGTTAATCCCAATGCGCGAAAATCTATACTTTTACACTTAAATATTATTCAGAGACGTTTGTAGTTAATTGTAGTTCCCTTATTTTCGTTTGTAGTAGTCAAATAATGGTGATAAAAGATAAAAAAGTTACGTAAACCAGCAAAGAGGACGTGGAGTTAATCCCGACTCGCGAATTTCTATACTTTTACACTTAAATATTGTTCAGAGACGTTTGTAGTTCATTGTAGTTCTCTTATTTTCGTTTGTAGTAGCCAAATAATGGTGCTTAAAGGTAAAATGGGAAAAAGTTACGTAATCCGGCAAAGAGGAGGTAGAGTTAATCCTGACCGGCGAAAATCTTTACTTTTACAACTGAATATTATTCAGAGACGTTTGTAGTTAATTGTAGTTCCCTTATTTTCGTTTGTAGTAGTCAAATAATGGTGATAAAAGGTAAAATGGGAAAAAGTTACGTAATCCGGCAAAGAGGAGGTGGAGTTAATCCTGACTGGCGAATTTCTGTACTTTTACAATTGAATATTGTTCAGCGACGTTTGTATTTAATTGTAGTTCCCTTATTTTCGTTTGTAGTAGTCAAATAATGGTGATAAAAGATAAAAGACGAAAAAGTTACTTAATCCGGCAAAGAGGACGTGGAGTTAATCCCGACTCGAGAAAATCTATACTCTTACACTTAAATATTGTTCAGAGACGTTTATAGTTCATTGTAGTTCTCTTATTTTCGTTTGTAGTAGCCAGATAATGGTGCTTAAAGGTAAAATGGGAAAAAGTTACGTAACCCGGCAAAGAGGAGGTGGAGTTAATCCTGACCGGCGAAAATCTTTACTTTTACAACTGAATATTGTTCAGAGACGTTTGTAGTTAATTGTAGTTCCCTTATTTTCGTTTGTAGTAGTCAAATAATGGTGTTAAAAGATAAAAGAGGAAAAAGTTACGTAATCCGGCAAAGAGGACGTGGAGTTAATCCCGATTCGCGAAATTTTATACTTTTACACTTAAATATTATTCAGAGACGTTTGTAGTTAATTGTAGTTCCCTTATTTTCGTTTGTAGTAGCCAGATAATGGTGTTAAAAGACAAAAGAGGAAAAAGTTACGTAATCCGGCAAAGAGGACGTGGAGTTAATCCCGACTCGAGAAAATCTATACTCTTACACTTAAATATTGTTCAGAGACGTTTGTAGTTCATTGTAGTTCTCTTATTTTCGTTTGTAGTAGCCAGATAATGGTGCTTAAAGGTAAAATGGGAAAAAGTTACGTACTCCGGCAAAGAGGAGGTGGAGTTAATCCTGACTGGCGAAAATCTGTACTTTTACAATTGAATATTGTTCAGAGACGTTTGTAGTTAATTGTAGTTCCCTTATTTTCGTTTGTAGTAGCCAGATAATGGCGTTAAAAGATAAAAGACGAAAAAGTTACTTAATCCGGCAAAGAGGACGTGGAGTTAATCCCGACTCGAGAAAATCTATACTCTTACACTTAAATATTGTTCAGAGACGTTTGTAGTTCATTGTAGTTCTCTTATTTTCGTTTGTAGTAGCCAGATAATGGTGCTTAAAGGTAAAAGGGGAAAAAGTTACGTAATCCGGCAAAGAGGAGGTGGAGTTAATCCTGACCGGCGAAAATCTTTACTTTTACAACTGAATATTGTTCAGAGACGTTTGTAGTTAATTGTAGTTCCCTTATTTTCGTTTGTAGTAGCCAGATAATGGCGTTAAAAGATAAAAGACGAAAAAGTTACTTAATCCGGCAAAGAGGACGTGGAGTTAATCCCGACTCGAGAAAATCTATACTCTTACACTTAAATATTGTTCAGAGACGTTTGTAGTTCATTGTAGTTCTCTTATTTTCGTTTGTAGTAGCCAGATAAAGGTGCTTAAAGGTAAAATGGGAAAAAGTTACGTAATCCGGCAAAGAGGAGGTGGAGTTAATCCTGACTGGCGAAAATCTTTACTTTTACAATTGAATATTGTTCAGAGAGGTTTGTAGTTAATTGTAGTTCCCTTATTTTCGTTTGTAGTAGTCAAATAATGGTGATAAAAGATAAAAGACGAAAAAGTTACTTAATCCGGCAAAGAGGACGTGGAGTTAATCCCGACTCGAGAAAATCTATACTCTTACACTTAAATATTGTTCAGAGACGTTTGTAGTTCATTGTAGTTCTCTTATTTTCGTTTGTAGTAGCCAGATAATGACGATAAAAGATAAAAGAGGTAAAAGTAGGGTAATCCGGCAATGAGGACGTAGAGTTAATCCTGACTGGCGAAATTCTATACTTTTACAGTTGAATATTGTTCAGAGTCATTTGTAGTTCTCTTATTTTCGTTTGTAGTAGGCAGATAATGGTACTAAAAGATAGAATAGGGAAAAGTTACGTAATCCGGCCAAGAAGTTGTAAACCATTACTAACTCTAGTAAATTAGACAACTGGCTTAAAAGCTTCGTGATCGTTTAAAAAATCGTTGACGGAATAATACGCCTTCCTTGCCATGTGACTTTTAACATGATACTTAAATCTCTTGAAGGGCAAAGCGCAGACTACTTAGGAGATACTACGTGGGCAAAGTCACTACATCGATAGGTATTTTATTATAAAAGCGTATACAGTTCCCCACGAAGGACGTGCTAACTTTACGGAGACGACATGCTGCCATTGTGAGCTTGTTTTCACTTCTTGTGTTGTAGTCGTGGATATCGCTGTTCAGTTTGTATTCATGGAGATTTTCCCGTATATATATAATATTCTCAATAATGTTTGAGATGCTAAAGTGAGAATGTTTGCCTCTTTGAATTTTTCTCTGAAGGAGATACGAGCTCCTAGTTCATAAATAGAACGCACTGCTCGATTAAGGAAGTCAGTGACTTAGGCGTCTTCGTGTTAGAAAGGCTCCGGGTGCGGATGGTGTATCCAATCGTATCCTGAGACTTCTCCCTGAAACCCTCCTCCTCATTTTGGTCGGCATCTTCAATGCCTCGCTGACCAATGCTCACTTTCCAGCCGCGTGAAAAGGTGCAGCGGTCATAGGAATAGCGAATCCCGGTAAACCCAGGACTTCGCCTGCCTCTTATAGGCCGATCAGCTTACTTAGCTCTCTAGGAAAGCTATATGAGCGGATCCTTCTCTCTAGGATTCTCAGATTTACGGCTGAGAATAACGTCATCATCGACGAGCAGTTCGGCTTTAGATCCGCGCACTCGTACGTCCAACAGGTGCACCGCGTCACGGAGCACTGATATACAAGTTATATCATCTCTTTATGCCTGACAAACTCGTACTCTCCATACGAGATTTTCTCAGGGATCGAAGCTTTGATACAGACTAGAGGGAACGTACTCGGACCCACACCCCATCCGGGCCGGAGTCCCGCAAGGCTCCGTGCTCTCTCCCACTCTTTATTCGTTATTCACGGACGACATTCCCAGGCACCCTAAAGTGCAACTGGGGTTGTTCGCGGACGATACCGCGCTCTTTACGACTCATTGTAAGTATACTTTTATCCGGCGATACCTCCAGGAGGCAATCACTGACCTAGGTCGTTGGTTTAATCTTTGGCGTATCGAAGTCAATCCGGAAAAAAGCACTGCGATAGTCTTCCACCCGTCTGACAGCGTTAGCACGGAAAGGCGTGTGGCTCCGATCCAGATGTTTGACCGGCCCATCCCCTGGGCCAACGAACAGAAAACTAACTTTCCGTAGCCACATCAGTAGGGTACGCAACCGTGCGTTGTTCTTGCTAGGAAGGCTTGGGCCGATGATTAACAAGTTTAGTAAAATGTCACTTAGAAATAAGCTGACACTCTACAAAACTTATGTTCGTCCAATCATGTCTTATGCAAGTGTAGCTTTTGCTCACGTGCCTATGACATCGCTCAAGCCGCTTCAGATCATTCAGAATCATTTTCTCCGTGAGCGACTGGTGCTCCGTGGTACCAGTTGAACCTCAGTCTGCACCACGACATGGGGATTAGCACTATGTATGGTTTCTTTAAGCAGACTGCCAGACGTTATTTTGGCAACGCTCCCCATCATAGGAATCCGTTAGTTAGGAAGGCTGTCGACTACGTGCCCATCCCTCCCCCCTCTGTCGTTACTCGGCGATTACTGATTAGGGGCCGCACGGTCCGGCGTCCTAGGCACACACTTACGAACCCGGACGACGTAATCACAGCGTCTATCGAAAGATGGAACACTGCGCTTGCGGCGTCCAACTCTGACACGACGCGTACACTTAGGCATTCCCGCCCGCGGGGACGTCCACCGCGCGATCGCGACAACACTGACACATATAGTCCCTATTCGTCCCGGTACCGCCGCACACCGGGTAGAGTCAGTCCGACCCAGGTCGGGCCTAGCTGAGTTTCTTGCTGGACTCTTCTTAGCTAGGCTAGGTTTAGTGAACCAGCGACAAAACTCCCAGTAGCCGATTCCACTCACACCTCAGATTCGGTTGAAACCGCTCAACCAATCTCACTGGAGCGCAAACTCTTAGAGTATTCCAGTGTTCCAAACCACACGCGTGGTCGTGCCGGAGGTTTTTCCCTGGATTTTCTCCAACCGCGCACTCCTATCGCTTTATTGGGCCCGGCGTATAAAGCCATAGTCAGGTTCAAAAAAAAAAAAGCACTGCTCGTTTTTGTAGTACGAAGATTGTCTGGATACCCGCCACTTCCCACCACAGCAGGATACCATAGGACATAACACTGGATGTAACTGTAGTACACCAATTAGGCTGTCTCGATGTTTGTCAGCTGCTTGATTCGCCTCACTGCATAGGTTGCGGAGCTAAGTTTTCCTGCTAATGGGACTATATTTGCATGCTATTTGAGTTTTTAATCTAAGGTTAATTTCCAAAAAAACTTCGAATTCTAGAAATTCGCCCTTTAATTTAATTTTCGTGTTGTTTATGTCATTAACATTGGGTAAAATTAATTTTATGCACTTCGTCTTCTTTACATTTAAAAACAAGTTATTGGCTGTTTACAATGACCTTTAAGCCAGTGTTTAGTTATACAAAAAATATGATTATTTGAACATTGTATGAACAAATCTATTTCTAATTCTTTACTGACAAATCCCTGGATATTTTGTTGAACTACGAGTATGTTCACTAGGCGGATGTAGCACACTTTGTCGAAAAGGTTGATGACAACCTTTTCGACAAAGTGTTCCCATGAGGGTTCCGTTCGTGATACTGTCCGTGGATGAAAACATTTGATAATTGTTATATGAAAAATTTAATGCGCAACACAAACACACTAAAATAGGATAGAGGTGCGAACAAAAGTAAAATGAAAGTAGAAATAACTCAAACAAAATCACCAGAACCGGGTAAAATATATGCTAAAATTAATTACAGGAAAAATAATATAAAACCGAGTAACTATCATGTAAACAAACCATAAAATGAAACAAAAAAAAAATACAAAAGGAAAAGATTTTCACACGGCCGGGGTTCCAAACTTGGTGAATCGAGCTCCGTAATCACTCGTCTATGCCGCTGTACCAGGGCGTTTGTTATGAACTGTTGCGAAATACGCAGTCTATATCGACCAACTCAACAATCTTCTCGGAATGGAGAATTATTCCAATAATGTCCGTACTAGATGGGCGTTCCCATAAACTGTGAACAATGTGACACTGTAAGGGTCAAAGCACTTCCAAATTTGATTAAACTACTATTGGGTTTAAAGTATTAATCCGCTGAAACAATTACCCCGTGACTATAGATTATTCCTCACACACGGACGAGTAACCCATATTGCCGCTACTATAGTGTACCACGTCCATAAAACTAAGTCATCTCTTTTTAATTGTGGTTTAACACAGACGGAACAAAGTACGCTGTTTATTCTACGCCTCTCATCCTGTTTTTCTTTTTCGCCGGTCGATCACGTTTTTATCTCTGTCCGTCTCGAATCTCCGTCCGATCCGTCTCGAATAGATGGTGCTACCATGAATATACAGTTTATCTACACCCATACACAAAGAGAATATAACCACTATGTTCTAAGAGACGGGATTTCGAACTAGGTTTTGGATGACAGTGACATTGTCATTGCATGACACTGACGTAGAGTTTGGCCAAACATTCTGTACCACAATAAAATAAAAAACGGAAATAGGTAATGCCAACATAACAGCGCGATAGGGATGTAACTTTGATGTAGTACGGTTAACGATATCGATATTGATAAACAATGACTATAGTGACGTCGTGGGTTCCATTTTTATAAAAATCCCAGTTAGAGGGCGTCCATTATTTACGTGAGATGTTTTTGGCGGGAGGGGATCGATTTTTTCCAAAAACACCTCAGATTAATAATGGATGCTCCTTTATTAACATTGGGGTTTGAATTCATTCTCAACTGGCTAGGTTATGACGACTACACTACGACGTCCATGCGCTTATTCCACAGTGGGTAGGGCTAGAAATAAATAAAATAAAAAAAGTATAAAGTTTTGTTGCTTTAAGTATATTAACCATCTCTTAAGACGACTTTTCTTTCGGTTAAAATCTTTGGGTTGAAAGTGGTCACCACAAACAAATTTTAATTTTAAGATTTGCTCTCCGTACAAACTTGGAACTCCCTTTTGAACCCTTTAGGGGAGCAATTTCGAAAGACGCTTATATATGTTTTGTTGTATTTAAACAAAGAGTCTACATACGAAGTTTCAAATATCTCACTTCAAAAAAGATTTGCTCTCCGTACAAACTTGGAACCCCCTTTTGAACCCTTTAGGGGAGCAATTTCGAAAAACGCTTAAATATGTTTTGTTGTATTTAAACATAGAGTCTATGTACGAAGTTTTAAATCTCTCACTTCAAAAAAGATTTGCTCCCCGTACATACTTGAAACCCCCTTTTCACCCTTTTAGGGGAGCAATTTCGAAAGACGCTTATATATGTTTTGTTGTATTTAAACAAAGAGTCTACATACGAAGTTTCAAATATCTCACTTCAAAAAAGATTTGCTCTCCGTACAAACTTGGAACCCCCTTTTGAACCCTTTAGGGGAGCAATTTCGAAAAACGCTTAAATATGTTTTGTTGTATTTAAACAAAGAGTCTACATACGAAGTTTCAAATATCTCACTTTAAAAAACATTTTCTCCCCGTACAAACTTTGGATCCCCTTTTCACCCCTTTAGTGGAGCAATTTAGAAAAACGCTGAAATACGCCATTAATATATTTAAACACAGACTCTATATACAAAGTTTCATGTCTCTCACTTTAATAAATACGGTTTTTCATACAAAATTTGGACCCCCGTTTCACCCCTTTAGGGGGTGAATTCTGAAAAATCCTTTCTTAGTGCACCCCTAGACCTTATAAGGAACCTACGTGCCAAATTTGGTATCTCTAGAACCAGCGCTTTGGGCTGTGCGTTGATATGTCAGTCAGTCAATCAGTCAGTCAGTCAGTCAGTCAGTCAGTCGGTCAGTTTCTTCTTTTATATATTTAGATAAAGTTAAATTATAATTAAAAATAAATAGTTAGGCCAACTTCATATTCTCCTTCTCCGATATCATAGCCGAGTAAAGAAACGCGAAGATAATATTTTTTCCTACACCACCACCACCGCGACAATGTAATGAATGATGTACCGCCTCGGATAATTTAGGCTGTCGACAACAAATAATACCGGCGTGCAGTCGTGGTCGAACTCGAAGAAGAAATATAGCTCAAGAAAATTAGATTGAAATGTATGGAAAATTTGGCAAAATTAATGGAGAACTTTTATCTATCAGGATATGTAGGTTATAGGACAAAGTTCAATTTTATCTACTCCCCCCCCCCCCTCCGGGGCGAGCGTTACCCCCCCCGCCCCCCCCCCCCCCCAAGCCCGTTACTACATATCGTGTGACATATCAAATGAAAGGGCACATTATGAGGATATCAAATATATTTTTTTCATAATTTTAAGATAAACATTTTTGAAATTATTTAAGAAAATAGGCGAAAATTGACCATTTCTCCGCCCCCCTCTTATCTCCTAAAGTACTGGCCATAAAAATATATAAAAAATACAGAAACTAGTCCTATACCTACAGATTACAGGAAAATGTATAAGAAGAATATGGTATTTTAGTACCACCGTTGAACTAGTATGAATATTTATATTTCGCTGTATGGCCGAATGAATTAAATTTAAAAAATAGCACAGCAACGGTTAATGAAAGTGCTTAGAAATGAATTATACCTTTTTATAAAGAGCATATTCTATTCTTTACTTTAGTAATACATATTTTGGCGGTAATGTGTGAAGTTTTTGAGAAAACTAAACTTACAGCAAAAAATATCGATAATTTTTTGAAAACGTTCGTATTTGGTGGCAGATTGCGCTGAAACTATGAGTGATATCGCTTTTGTATGTAGTAGAGGTTTATAGCTAATTTATCAAGGATTATTTCGTTCCTGTACACTTTTTATGTATCGTTTACGGTTTTCTTTTAAAATGGAAAATACCGCGCTCCGGGACACTTTCACGGGCGGGGGGGGGGGGGGGGAGAGTAGATAAAATTAAACTTTGTCCTATAACCTACATATCCTTGATAGATAAAAGTTCTCCATTAATTTTGCCACATTTTCAGCTATTTTCATTGAACTAATATCGAGATCAGACGCGCCCGGAATGCAATTCTTGCATTCTTGAACTCGAGATATGTTGAAGTATATATAATAAAGTATTCAAAATCCTGTTCATCAACAAAGATTAAGGGTATGATCCTTTTTCCTTTAGTTCGTCATTGAGTTGTTGCCATATTGCCTGCAGCTTCGAGACGTGCGTGGCAATCTCGTCAGCTTCGTCTTTCGCGTAAGTGAACAACTGACAGTACAACAAATCTAATCTTCCATCGTTCTTCTGCTCATATACTGAGTGAAGTATACCCCACATCTCCTTACCGGATTTAGCAGTGAGTATATGACGTTTAAGTTCTGAGGAGACGTCTCTGAACAATATTTAAGTATAAGAGTATAGATTTTTTCGAGTCGGGATTAACTCCACGTCCTCTTTGCCGGATTAAGTAACTTTTTCGTCTTTTATCTTTTATCACCAGTATTTGACTACTACAAACGAAAATAAGGGAACTACAATTAAATACAAACGTCTCTGAACAATATTCAATTGTAAAAGTACAGATTTTCGCCAGTCAGGATTAACTCCACCTCGTCTTTGCCGGATTACGTAACTTTTTCCCATTTTACCTTTAAGCACCATTATCTGGCTACTACAAATGAAAATAAGAGAACTACAATGAACTACAAACGTCTCTGAACAATATTTAAGTGTAAAAGTATAGAATTTCGCGAGTCGGGATTGACTCCACGTCCTCTTTGCCGGATTACGTAACTTTTTCCTCTTTTGTCTTTTAACACCATTATCTGGCTACTACAAACGAAAATAAGGGAACTACAATTAACTACAAACGTCTCTGAACAATATTTAAGTGTAAGAGTATAGATTTTCTCGAGTCGGGATTAACTCCACGTCCTCTTTGCCGGATTAAGTAACTTTTTCGTCTTTTATCTTTTAACGCCATTATCTGGCTACTACAAACGAAAATAAGGGAACTACAATTAACTACAAACGTCTCTGAACAATATTCAGTTGTAAAAGTAAAGATTTTCGCCGGTCAGGATTAACTCCACCTCCTCTTTGCCGGATTACGTAACTTTTTCCCCTTTTACCTTAAAGCACCATTATCTGGCTACTACAAACGAAAATAAGAGAACTACAATGAACTACAAACGTCTCTGAACAATATTTAAGTGTAAAAGTATAGAATTTCGCGAATCGGGGTTAACTCCACGTCCTCTTTGCCGGATTACGTAACTTTTTCCTCTTTTATCTTTTAACACCATTATCTGGCTACTACAAACGAAAATAAGGGAACTACAATTAACTACAAACGTCTCTGAACAATATTCAGTTGTAAAAGTAAAGATTTTCGCCGGTCAGGATTAACTCCACCTCCTCTTTGCCGGATTACGTAACTTTTTCCCATTTTACCTTTAAGCACCATTATCTGGCTACTACAAACGAAAATAAGGGAACTATAATTAACTACAAACGTCTCTGAACAATATTTAAGTGTAAGAGTATAGAATTTCTCGAGTCGGGATTAACTCCACGTCCTCTTTGCCAGATTAAGTAACTTTTTCGTTTTTTATCTTTTAACGCCATTATCTGGCTACTACAAACGAAAATAAGGAAACTACAATTAACTACAAACGTCTCTGAACAATATTCAGTTGTAAAAGTAAAGATTTTCGCCGGTCAGGATTAACTCCACCTCCTCTTTGCCGGATTACGTAACTTTTTCCCATTTTACCTTTAAGCACCATTATCTGGCTACTACAAACGAAAATAAGGGAACTACAATGAACTACAAACGTCTCTGAACAATATCTAAGTGTAAAAGTATAGAATTTCGAGAGTCGGGATTAACTCCACGTCCTCTTTGCCGGATTACGTAACTTTTTTCTCTTTTGTCTCTTAACACCTTTATCTGGCTACTACAAACGAAAATAAGGGAACTACAATTAACTACAAACGTCTCTGGATAATATTTCACTGTAAAAGTATAGAATTTCGCGAATCGGGATTAACTCCAGGTCCTCTTTGCCGGATTACGTAACTTTTTCCTCTTTTATCTTTTAACACCATTATCTGGCTACTACAAACGAAAATAAGGGAATTACAATTAACTACAAACGTCTCTGAACAATATTCAGTTGTAAAAGTAAAGATTTTCGCCGGTCAGGATTAACTCCACCTCCTCTTTGCCGGATTACGTAACTTTTTCCCATTTTACCTTTAAGCACCATTATCTGGCTACTACAAACGAAAATAAGGGATTTACAATTAACTACAAACGTCTCTGAACAATATTTAAGTGTAAGAGTATAGAATTTCTCGAGTCGGGATTAACTCCACGTCCTCTTTGCCAGATTAAGTAACTTTTTCGTTTTTTATCTTTTAACGCCATTATCTGGCTACTACAAACGAAAATAAGGGAACTACAATTAACTACAAACGTCTCTGAACAATATTCAGTTGTAAAAGTAAAGATTTCCGCCGGTCAGGATTAACTCCACCTCCTCTTTGCCGGATTACGTAACTTCTTCCCCTTTTACCTTTAAGCACGATTATCTGGCTACTACAAACGAAAATAAGAGAACTACAATGAACTACAAACGTCTCTGAATATATTTAAGTGTAAAAGTATAGAATTTCGCGAGTCGGGATTAACTCCACGTCCTCTTTGCCGGATTACGTAACTTTTTCCTCTTTTATCTTTTAACACCATTATCTGGCTACTACAAACGAAAATAAGGGAACTACAATTAACTAAAAACGTCTCTGAACAATATTCAGTTGTAAAAGTAAAGATTTTCGCCGGTCAGGATTAACTCCACCTCCTCTTTGCCGGATTACGTAACTTTTTCCCATTTTACCTTTAAGCACCATTATCTGGCTACTACAAACGAAAATAAGGGAACTACAATTAACTACAAACGTCTCTGAACAATATTTAAGTGTAAGAGTATAGAATTTCTCGAGTCGGGATTAACTCCACGTCCTCTTTGCCAGATTAAGTAACTTTTTCGTTTTTTATCTTTTAACGCCATTATCTGGCTACTACAAACGAAAATAAGGAAACTACAATTAACTACAAACGTCTCTGAACAATATTCAGTTGTAAAAGTAAAGATTTTCGCCGGTCAGGATTAACTCCACCTCCTCTTTGCCGGATTACGTAACTTCTTCCCCTTTTACCTTTAAGCACGATTATCTGGCTACTACAAACGAAAATAAGAGAACTACAATGAACTACAAACGTCTCTGAATATATTTAAGTGTAAAAGTATAGAATTTCGCGAGTCGGGATTAACTCCACGTCCTCTTTGCCGGATTAATGTTTTAATGTTTTAATGTTTATTTGGGCACAAACAGTACAATATTTCTTATAGTATATATCAGTTACTTAAATCATAAACCAACAAAGTTGCCACAACTTAATACTACATATAGGCAGAACAGAACAGATTACAGGATAATCCAGGATTTGAGCTGGGAAATATATATATATATATATGCCAGGCTGGGAAATATATATATATGTATATACCAGGCGCAGTGTAAATATCATCCATTTAAGGCGTTAGATATTTCACGCTTAAACTTAACTAAAGGGAGGTGAAATATATCAACATGTGTGAAATTATTGTTGTAGGAAGTACAAGTTCTAATAAAGAATGAGTTAGTTTTATATTTCTTTCTGGTGAAGGGAACGTGAAAAAGCTTGTAGTTGCGTGTGTTCAATCGAGGAATCTTGTAGCTAATTTTACTTGTTAAGTATGGGGAATCAATTTCATTTCTTATGATTTTATAAAGGAAAACTTGATCTCTGAATGTGCGACGGCATTCGAGGGAAACCATGTCCCCAATGTTAAACGGTAGGTTAGACTTGGAGGATTTATATTTTAAATGTTTGATAAGTATTTTTTGGATTTTTTCAATGCGATCTTTATACTGCTTATAATTTGGGTTCCAAACAGTCGACCCATATTCCAAAATAGGTCTAACCAGAGAGTTAAAGAGCATCCTCAAAGTGTTAGCCTCTTTAAACTCTCTACCAGTTCTTAAAATAAATCCAAGTAATTTAAAAGCCCTTTTAGTTATATTACGTAACTTTTTCCTCTTATGTCTTTTAACACCATTATCTGGCTACTACAAACGAAAATAAGGGAACTACAATTAACTACAAACGTCTCTGAATAATATTTAAGTGTAAAAGTATAGAATTTCGCGAATCGGGATTAACTCCACGTCCTCTTTGCCGGATTACGTAACTTTTTCCTCTTTTATCTTTTAACACCATTATCTGGCTACTACAAACGAAAATAAGGAAACTACAATTAACTACAAACGTCTCTGAACAATATTCAGTTGTAAAAGTAAAGATTTTCGCCGGTAAGGATTAACTCCACCTCCTCTTTGCCGGATTACGTAACTTTTTCCCATTTTACCTTTAAGCACCATTATCTGGCTACTTCAAACGAAAATAAGAGAACTACAATGAACTACAAACGTCTCTGAACAATATTTAAGTGTAAAAGTATAGAATTTCGCGAGTCGGGATTAACTCCACGTCCTCTTTGTCGGATTACGTAACTTTTTCCTCTATTATCTTTTAACACCATTATCTGGCTACTACAAACGAAAATAAGGAAACTACAATTAACTACAAACGTCTCTGAACAATATTCAGTTGTAAAAGTAAAGATTTTCGCCGGTAAGGATTAACTCCACCTCCTCTTTGCCGGATTACGTAACTTTTTCTCATTTTACCTTTAAGCACCATTATCTGGCTACTACAAACGAAAATAAGGGAACTACAATGAACTACAAACGTCTCTGAACAATATTTAAGTGTAAAAGTATTGAATTTCGCGAGTCGGGATTAACTCCACGTCCTCTTTGCCGGATTACGTAACTTTTTTCTCTTTTGTCTCTTAACACCATTATCTGGCTACTACAAACGAAAATAAGGGAACTACAATTAACTACAAACGTCTCTGAATAATATTTCACTGTAAAAGTATAGAATTTCGCGAATCGGTATTAACTCCACGTCCTCTTTGCCGGATTACGTAACTTTTTCCTCTTTTATCTTTTAACACCATTATCTGGCTACTACAAACGAAAATAAGGGAACTACAATTAACTACAAACGTCTCTGAACAATATTCAGTTGTAAAAGTAAAGATTTTCGCCGGTCAGGATTAACTCCACCTCCTCTTTGCCGGATTACGTAACTTTTTCCCATTTTACCTTTAAGCACCATTATCTGGCTACTACAAACGAAAATAAGGGAACTACAATTAACTACAAACGTCTCTGAACAATATTTAAGTGTAAGAGTATAGAATTTCTCGAGTCGGGATTAACTCCAGGTCCTCTTTGCCAGATTAAGTAACTTTTTCGTTTTTTATCTTTTAACGCCATTATCTGGCTACTACAAACGAAAATAAGGGAACTACAATTAACTACAAACGTCTCTGAACAATATTCAGTTGTAAAAGTAAAGATTTTCGCCGGTCAGGATTAACTCCACCTCCTCTTTGCCGGATTACGTAACTTCTTCCCCTTTTACCTTTAAGCACGATTATCTGGCTACTACAAACGAAAATAAGAGAACTACAATGAACTACAAACGTCTCTGAATATATTTAAGTGTAAAAGTATAGAATTTCGCGAGTCGGGATTAACTCCACGTCCTCTTTGCCGGATTACGTAACTTTTTCCTCTTATGTCTTTTAACACCATTATCTGGCTACTACAAACGAAAATAAGGGAACTACAATTAACTACAAACGTCTCTGAATAATATTTAAGTGTAAAAGTATAGAATTTCGCGAATCGGGATTAACTCCACGTCCTCTTTGCCGGATTACGTAACTTTTTCCTCTTTTATCTTTTAACACCATTATCTGGCTACTACAAACGAAAATAAGGAAACTACAATTAACTACAAACGTCTCTGAACAATATTCAGTTGTAAAAGTAAAGATTTTCGCCGGTAAGGATTAACTCCACCTCCTCTTTGCCGGATTACGTAACTTTTTCCCATTTTACCTTTAAGCACCATTATCTGGCTACTTCAAACGAAAATAAGAGAACTACAATGAACTACAAACGTCTCTGAACAATATTTAAGTGTAAAAGTATAGAATTTCGCGAGTCGGGATTAACTCCACGTCCTCTTTGTCGGATTACGTAACTTTTTCCTCTATTATCTTTTAACACCATTATCTGGCTACTACAAACGAAAATAAGGAAACTACAATTAACTACAAACGTCTCTGAACAATATTCAGTTGTAAAAGTAAAGATTTTCGCCGGTAAGGATTAACTCCACCTCCTCTTTGCCGGATTACGTAACTTTTTCCCATTTTACCTTTAAGCACCCTTATCTGGCTACTACAAACGAAAATAAGAGAACTACAATGAACTACAAACGTCTCTGAACAATATTTAAGTGTAAAAGTATAGAATTTCGCGAGTCGGGATTAACTCCACGTCCTCTTTGCCGGATTACGTAACTTTTTTCTCTTTTGTCTCTTAACACCATTATCTGGCTACTACAAACGAAAATAAGGGAACTACAATTAACTACAAACGTCTCTGAACAATATTTAAGTGTAAGAGTATAGAATTTCTCGAGTCGGTATTAACTCCACGTCCTCTTTGCCAGATTAAGTAACTTTTTCGTTTTTTATCTTTTAACGCCATTATCTGGCTACTACAAACGAAAATAAGGAAACTACAATTAACTACAAACGTCTCTGAACAATATTCAGTTGTAAAAGTAAAGATTTTCGCCGGTCAGGATTAACTCCACCTCCTCTTTGCCGGATTACGTAACTTTTTCCCATTTTACCTTTAAGCACCATTATCTGGCTACTACAAACGAAAATAAGGGAACTACAATGAACTACAAACGTCTCTGAACAATATTTAAGTGTAAAAGTATTGAATTTCGCGAGTCGGGATTAACTCCACGTCCTCTTTGCCGGATTACGTAACTTTTTTCTCTTTTGTCTCTTAACACCATTATCTGGCTACTACAAACGAAAATAAGGGAACTACAATTAACTACAAACGTCTCTGAATAATATTTCACTGTAAAAGTATAGAATTTCGCGAATCGGGATTAACTCCACGTCCTCTTTGCCGGATTACGTAACTTTTTTCTCTTTTGTCTCTTAACACCATTATCTGGCTACTACAAACGAAAATAAGGGAACTACAATTAACTACGTATACAAACGTCTCTGAATAATATTTCACTGTAAAAGTATAGAATTTCGCGAATCGGGATTAACTCCACGTCCTCTTTGCCGGATTACGTAACTTTTTCCTCTTTTATCTTTTAACACCATTATCTGGCTACTACAAACGAAAATAAGGGAACTACAATTAACTACAAACGTCTCTGAACAATATTCAGTTGTAAAAGTAAAGATTTTCGCCGGTCAGGATTAACTCCACCTCCTCTTTGCCGGATTACGTAACTTTTTCCCATTTTACCTTTAAGCACCATTATCTGGCTACTACAAACGAAAATAAGGGAACTACAATTAACTACAAACGTCTCTGAACAATATTTAAGTGTAAGAGTATCGAATTTCTCGAGTCGGGATTAACTCCACGTCCTCTTTGCCAGATTAAGTAACTTTTTCGTTTTTTATCTTTTAACGCCATTATCTGGCTACTACAAACGAAAATAAGGGAACTACAATTAACTACAAACATCTCTGAACAATATTCAGTTGTAAAAGTAAAGATTTTCGCCGGTCAGGATTAACTCCACCTCCTCTTTGCCGGATTACGTAACTTCTTCCCCTTTTACCTTTAAGCACGATTATCTGGCTACTACAAACGAAAATAAGAGAACTACAATGAACTACAAACGTCTCTGAACATATTTAAGTGTAAAAGTATAGAATTTCGCGAGTCGGGATTAACTCCACGTCCTCTTTGCCGGATTACGTAACTTTTTCCTCTTATGTCTTTTAACACCATTATCTGGCTACTACAAACGAAAATAAGGGAACTACAATTAACTACAAACGTCTCTGAATAATATTTAAGTGTAAAAGTATAGAATTTCGCGAATCGGGATTAACTCCACGTCCTCTTTGCCGGATTACGTAACTTTTTCCTCTTTTATCTTTTAACACCATTATCTGGCTACTACAAACGAAAATAAGGGAACTACAATTAACTACAAACGTCTCTGAACAATGTTCAATTGTAAAAGTAAAGATTTTCGCCAGTCAGGATTAACTCCACCTCCTCTTTGCCGGATTACGTAACTTTTTCCCCTTTTACCTTTAAGCACCATTATATGGCTACTACAATCGAAAATAAGAGAAGTACAATGAACTACAAACGTCTCTGAACAATATTTAAGTGGAAAAGTATAGAACTTCGCGAGTCGGATTAACTCCACGTCCTCTTTGCCGGATTACGTAACTTTTTCCTCTTTTATCTTTTAGCACCATTATCTGGCTACTACAAACGAAAATAAGAGTACTACAATGAACTACAATCGACTCTGTATAATATTCCACTTTAATAGTGTCGAAGTCTTTTCAGAAGTAGAAAAGACTTCGATGTAGGTTACCGGATTACTTAATTTTTCCTCTAATTTGTTTTACTGTCCGTATGGGCTACCACAAACGAAAGCAAGAGAAGTACAATCAATTGCACTCGATTCTGATAGAGAATCAACAGATAAAATAAAATGTTTTGAAAATGCGTGTTGGGGATTTTTTCCGGGTCCCCCAATTTTTCTCCAACGCATCATCAATCTATATATTTTTAACTACGTTCAACTACAAACGATTCTGAACGAGATTCAATTGCTAAAGTATTTTATTTTTAATGTGGGGGGCTGGGGTTTTTCCGGGCCCCCCAATTTTTTTTTCACGCAACTATAAACGAAATGATTTTCACTACATTCAACTACAAACGATTCTGAACGAGATCCAATTGCTAAAGTAAAGGTTTTTTAAAATGGGGGGCTGGGGTTATTCCGGGCCCCACAATTTTTTTTTCACGCAACTACAAAAGAAATGATTTTCACTACAATCAACTACAAACGATTCAGAATAAGATTCAATTGGCAAAGTAAAGGTTTTGTAATGTGGGGGGCTGAGGTTTTTTTTTCATGTCGCCACTATTTTTTTTCTATGCAACTACAAACGAAATGCTTTTCACTACAATCAACTACAAACGATTCTGAACGTGATTCATTCGATAATGTAACGTTTTTTAAAAGTGGGGGGCTGATTTTTTTTTATGTTCTCCTAATTTTTTTTTTACGGAACTACAAACGAAATGCTTTTCACTACAATCAACTACAAACGATACAGTACCAGAATCGATGAGTAAAGAAAATATTTTTTCAAGTGGGGGGCTGAGGTTTTTTCCGGGTCCCCCAATTTTTTTTCCACGCAACTACAAACGAAATAATTTTTACTACAATCAACTACAAACGAAAATCTCTCAAAAAAAAAATAGAGAAAAAAAAACGGCTAAAGCGGGGGGCCAGGTTCACAGAGGTGGTTATATCAGTCGATGGCGTTGAAGCGATCGTGCCCATAAATACGTCGTTGGCGTTGATAAGGTTAAACGATTTACAGTATCCGTTTGGTTACGATTACAGTTCTCTAATGACCCATTCCCGACGACATATCTGTTCATAAAACTTGACCGCTGTAGATCGTGGGTTGAAAGCCACCCATTTCAGACGAGATATTTTCAATTCGTCCCAATAGCCGTAGAGACTGGCGGGCCCTGGTGTGCCGAGGCTAAAGCGTTTATTGCAACCCTGGCTCGTCGCTTAAGAGATCGGGGAGGCGAACCCCGTTCTGGTGAGTACCTAGTGCAAAGAATATCCCTGGCCATACAACGTGGGAACTCCGCCAGTATACTAGGGACCTTTGCGCCGGGTAGTTATAGGAACGAGGAATCCCCCTTCTCACTCATTATACTGATTTCATATAGTTACGTAGTAATTTAATTGTGAGAATTAAATAACCTGTTATTATGTATTTCGCCAATAGTTCGAGGCTGAAATGGGTGGTTTCACCCAAATTAAACACTCTGCTTTTCAATAGAACGCGAGGACACTAAAAATGACAGAATATGCACAATGTTTGAATAAGCGAAAGAACCATTTTGGCGGGAACCGTTGAATGACGTTTAGTGTTTGTGTATAGACTTTTTTTTTTTTAGAGTTAATCGTACTAAGGTTGGTATGGGTTGCAGCCTTTGCCCAAATTAACTACATTTCACCGTACTTTTTTTCTTTTTAATGCCCTATAGCAGAAAAGTACCACTTTCAGCACGCCACCTATATGAAACTTGACCCACCTTTCAGAGTATGAGAAATGAAAAATCTTTTGCTGGCTCGTGAACATTCTCACGAGAAGCTGTGTGTGCTCTTGTTAAGCTATAAATCCTATTGTCATAAGTTCGACATAAATCTCAAGTCTATTTACACACAATGTATCTATAAATAGCAACGCTTCTATGATTACATAAATGAGTATAATATTATGACAGTCATTGAATATCTCGCCATAACCTGAGAGCCGAAGTTCCCCAACTCCTTATTATTTTACACGCAATTATACCACTTATATCCTAGAACATTAAGAGCTACAATACCATAACGATCACGCGATCTCGGTGACATAATGGTCAACTAACATGTTCTAGACGACCATCTTCGCGTGTCAGTAATTGTCATTGCGACTAATCTGTCATGCCAAGGACTTTGGCATGCGTCTAATTGTGGCACAGTTTTTAGGAGCCTATTGTCATGCGCCGTGACATGACATACTTAGGGGGCGCCTCGATTCGGTCAGCCACGCCCCCCATGAAAGAGACACGCTTATGTCTTTCGCACACTACAAAACGGGATGCAACATTCTTCGGGCATTCTTCGATGGCATTCTTAGACAAATCTCGATAAATATTTGACAGTGTGCAGTTTTATTAAATTTCCTCTTAATAGTGTTTAGATGAGGTATAATATTATCGTTTTAACTTAATTGTGTCGTTTAATAATACGTTGTTTTATTAGGCTGAATAAAAAAGGAAAATAAAGACTCAACTTTGGATTTTTAGTCCATTGAGAAAAATTTAAGCAATCACGTTTCGGTTATTGTCAGAAACACAGTCGTATAGTCAAGAATCATATATCTGAAAATCAATACTTACTGTTTCGTCTGGGCAGAACAGCGTTTCAAAGAACGCGATATTTCTCGTTGCACGGCCTTAACACGATATCTCGGTCACGAGAGTTGTCATCTTGCCATTTTGGGAGATACACCTCCAGGGGCGCTACCGCGAACAGCAAACGAATTTTTGCTCTCTGTCGCACTTGCACGTCCGGACGTAAGTGCGACAGAGAGGGAAAACTTCGTTTGCTGTTACCGCCACCATGTTTCGCCTTCATACAATTAACCGGTTAATAATTTCGGTTAATTGCGTTTTACCAAATATTTTCGTATTTTAAATCATTTATTTCATAGATGAAGGCTAACAAAAACAAATGCTAAAATAAAAATGGAGATATGAAAAGTACTTTAGGAGATATTTCAAAAATAGTAAAAACCGGTTCCGAGCCCTGTGGGGCTAGCACAACTTGCTGACAAATCGTATCTCACGCGACTCAGCGATTCCTGTCTCGCTCGAACTGTGCGGGTTAGAAAGAGGAGGATAGATTTTTCTCTACTCGCGTCGCGTCGCAGCGGTAGTTGTGGTAGCCCTCCTGGAAGCCACTAGCCGAGCGGTAAGACTCGTGACTTTCAACCTGGAGGTTGTCTTCTAACCCCGGCACAGGTTTTAGTTTTAGAACGAAACATCATCCTAGGACACTCACGGAACCTGACGACGTAATCACAGCGTCCACCAAAAGATGGAACGCTGCGCTTACGGCGTCCAACTTAGACACACGCGCAGGCATTCCCACCGGGGACGTCCACCGCGCGAACGCGAAAACACAGACGCATAATTATAGTCCCTATTTTTTTTATACCACGTCCAGGCACGTACCCAGAGGGGGGGATAGTTGGGATTTATTCCCCCCCCCCCCGAAAACGTTTTTAGCCGTCTGTTTATTTATTCGCTTGCGTGTTCTTTCAATAAGTAGGTACACAGTTCACATGGTTGTTTCAATGTTTGTCCCCCTCCCCCGAACCAAAAGTCTGGATACGTGCCTGACCACGTCGGTGGCAAACAGTAAACGTGCGGCCCGCCTGATGGTAATCTATCACCGCAGCCTGTGGACGCTTGCAACTGTAGTTTACAATTTTTAACACACTTTCTTGAAGAACCCCATACTGTAGTCCCTCGGGAAAACTTCGGCAGGGAGCTCATTCCACAACCGGAGTATATTCGTCCCGTTACCGCCGCATACCGGGTAGAGTCAGTCCGACCCAAGGTCGGGCCTAGCTGAGTTTCTTGCTGGACTCTTCTTAGCTAGGCTAGGTTTAGTGAACCAGCGACAAAACTCCCAGTAGCTCGATTCCACTCACACCTCAGATTCGGTTGAAAAGGCTTAAACAATCGCACTGGAGCGCAAACTCTTAGAGTATTCCAGCGTTCAAAGCCACCCGCATGGTCGTGTCGGAAAAGTCCCATGGATTTTCCCTAGTCTACTCTCCAACCGCACATACTTACCGCTTTATTGGGCCGGACCTATCAAGTTAAAAACAAAAGAAATATCGTTGTTTCTCGTTGTTTTTTTTTTAAGTTAATCCTGGGAGACCAAGAATTTTTCCGCCAAAGGAGGTTCCACCGCCAAAACACTTCATACGAAATATGTACTCAGATTTTATCACTAAAAAACAGTTAGTAGGTAGAAGATCACTCACGAGAAACTATAAGCACATTAACTTTTTTTATAAATACCCGCTCTAATTACTTATGTCACGCGCTCTTGTTAGCACTTCCTTATTAGCTACAAGCTTTTGCCCGCGACATCGCCCGCGTGGAAGTCATTTAGGTATATCGTACTTCCATACAAACTTTCGTTCCCATTATCCCCTTAGGGGGTAATTTTCGAGATAAAAACTCGTATTTTCTTCCCCGGGACTCAAATTATGTCCATGCCAAATTTCATCTAACTCCGTTAATCGGTTGAAGTGTGAAGAGGTACCAGACAAACATACTTTATACATTAAAAGTATTTAAATACACAAATAAATAATCCAGAGTCATTAACACTTCTGGAGGAACATTTTTACTGACTGTGGGGTTCAACTTACATGGTTAGTAAACAGTTTAATTAAAAATGATTTCTTTTTATATCAACAATTAAGGCAAGGCCCATTCACAGATCTGACGCAAATACTGAAGTTTGAGCTTCCAGTGTGAAGAAATAATGTAGAATTGCATTACACAAAAACCGGCCAAGGGCGAGTTGGACTCGCGCACGAAGGGTTCCGTACTAGTATCTATAAAACAGCAAAAATAACTTAACCAAAATTACAGTTAAATCAACCTATCTCAAAAACTATAAGAGATACTTTGATCAAACCAAAAATCGTTGAAAGAGTTAATTAGCATGCATCACCTCTATTTTTTTTAGAATTTTATACCCCGTAGTTATAAAAATAGAGGGGGGGGGACATACTTTTTACGACTTTGAGAGCTGATATCTCAAAAACCGTTCACTTTAAGAAAAATGTTTTTTAGAAAACTTTATATCATTTTAAAAGACCTTTCCATTGATACCCCACACGGGTATGTACATCGAAAAAAAAATTTTCATCCCTCAGTTACATGTATGGGGGGCCCCACCCCCAATTCTTTTTTTTACTATTTAGTGTCATAATTTTGTAGCGGTTCATACAACACATATTCCCATCAAATTTCATCACTGTAGTACTTATAGTTTCCGAGTAAATCGGCTGTGACAGACGGACAGACGGACAGACGGACAGACGGACAGACGGACATGACGAAACTATAAGGGTTCCGTTTTTGCCATTTTGGCTACGGAACCCTAAAAATTACAGTAGACTGAAAAAGAAACAACGAAAAGAAATAACCCAACAAAATATTGAAAAATGGCTTGGTAACTGTTAAAAAATCCTAAATATCATAGTAAATAAAATAAACTTTAATGCTGCAGATCTCGTAATTATCAACGACAGTGATACGTTTTTTTGTACAAAAACGATAGCTTTTTTATTGTTCTAAGGAAATAACCGGATAGATTTTTCATAAGTGCTTCAGTGTTCCAACAAGCAATAAAAATGTACAAAATATTTACGAAATTACGCGAAGAGCTTCCGTAGAGAGCGGGATGGTTAATTGCAAACTCAAATGTGTTAGAGGGGGTCATTTGCACTGGAATGGCCTTGCCTTAATTCGCATTATCCGGCAATAATAGCGGTTATTGTATTATAGACGTTTAACATGTCTATTACGGAGATTTTAATTAATATGAGATCGGAGACCGTGAATTATTACTAGATACCAATTATATATTTTTTGCTGCCGAACTCCGAACATGCGCAGCTCTATTATGATGTTTTAAGATACCTACTTATTTGCTGATTACGATACCGTAATTATTGAACGAATTTTATTTGAACCGGGCTTTGAGAGTCGGGTCAGACTTGAGGAAATCGCACGGTTTCTTCGTACTAAAATAAAAGGGACTGCACGGAAATTCCGCAATTCTGAACAGAACCTGTACTCCGAACCGAACTTCGTATAGTACCGTCCCTTTCATGCTCGTGTTATTCACTATAAATATGAGTGAGAGGGACGGCACGATTCGGATTTCGAAGTTCGGAGTAGCCCCTCTGGAGTGCTACCGCGAACGGCATTCGAAATTTTCCCTCTCTGTCGCACTTGCAAGTTTGCACATAAGGGAGACAGGGAAAACTTCGTTTTTGGTTCGCAGTAGCCCCTCTGAACACGAGCTGAAACATTATCCAAATAAAGGATAAGACAGGAGCCGGCAATACACACATATAAAGATGTGCGAAAGAGATGCAAGCATAGACACCAACATACGTGGGAACGAGACACATTGAGTTGACACAATCTTTCCCTCGTCGCTTATTATTTGTCACCGGCCTATGTCACCGAAACGTCATCGATGTATTCAAGCATTGGCTTAATTTATATTTTGTTGTTTGGAGCCAATGTATATACAGCACGACTAATTATGAGATGTCAGAATTGTGCTACATCCATATCAGTCTTCTGATACATCCCAATTTAGTCAGCCTATCATAAGTCCGTCCCCCTTGGTGATTCGCTAATCCTCCCTATCTAATCCTTTTTCTTAAGGCACGTATCCAGACTTTTGGTTCGGGGGGGGACAAACATTGAAACAACCATGTGAACTGTGTAAAAATCGCTGTAATCACTAATGGCTAAAAACGTTTTCGGGGGGATAAATCCCAACTGTACCCCCCCCCCCCCTGGATACGTGCCTGTTTTTCAACGATCCAAATATTTTTACGCCTAGCGCCTACTAAAAATTAATAGCAACAACTAGACGCTCGAACTAATTCTAATCCAACAGGCGCCCCGATCACTGCCCGGGCTCCAAGCTATCGCGTACCTGAAAGCTGATGAAGAATCAGGAGTGACTGGAGAGCTGCTCTTCACCCAGATCGTGCCAAATGGTCCAGTGACTATTGAAGGCAACATCACAGGGCTAGAGGCAGGGCTGCATGGACTCCACGTGCACCAGTCAGGTGCTATCCAGGACGATTGTAAAGATATTGGGCCGCATTTCATTGCTTATTATGTAAGTAATCACTTATTTAATTAGGTCATCATCATCAACATTCCCAATTTGTGATCGCCCACAGCTGAGCCATTGAATTAAGTATGGCAGACCAATTCAAGGATACAATACTACGTTTGCGAATAGAATACTGTTTTTGCAAACGCAAAGCTGTAAACGATTAAAATAGACGGCATAAAAATACTTATTATAATATATTTCGATGGAAAATAGTAGATTTTATGACAAGGGTCTAAAATAAGGTATATCAGCACTATAGATGGTTATTTTCCCGAACGAAGAACGAAGTGAGGGAAAATTGTTCGAATGTTACCTAATATGGCTTTTAGACCAGGGGCGCTACCGGGAACAGCAAACGAAGTTTATGCTCTCTGTCGCACTTACACGTTCGAACGAAAGTGCGACAGAGAGGGAAAACTTCGTTTGTGGTTCGCGGTAGCACTCCTGGAGTGATACCACGAACCACAAACGAAGTTTTCCCTCTGTCGCACTTGCAAGTTTTCACATAGGTGCGACAGAGAGGGAAAACTTCGTTTGTGGTTCGCGGTAGCACTTCAGGGTTATACACTCTAAGTACTTTTCACTTCAATTGCGAGAAAATTAATCGTGTTAACGACATTTTATCGACTCGTTGAGGATTCGATGTGCTGACAGCTAAAGACATGCAAGTCCTTCGCTCAACATAACGCATCTTCGGGAGTTCTGGCGACCTAACACCACCAGGAACACAACACCTCATAACTAAAGAATAAGTAGTGCTGTTTACGTGAACACGGTCTGAGAGCCTACCGCTAACCGAAAACTCGAACCGTCGCTCGAATTAGTAAGCGCCATGATACAATAATAATTATACTGCGATAGTGCCTTTACCATGAGTTTGCATGAACTTACTAGCGACTGCGTAAACGATTTAGGCTGGGTTGCACCAAACCGTCTGTAATCGTAAGCGATGTTCGTTAAAATCTGATTGTATGGAAAGTTTGACAAGTTTCTATGGGATGACAGCTGCCGGCGCCATATTTGACGATGACCGGCCTGTGATCGTATGTTGGTGCAACCGACCCTTAGTATGCCGATTCTTAGTTCTATTGCGTAACCGCCAGAGGCGCTCACTTTTGCCCATAGAATTTACGCAGTCGCTAGCGAGAACGGTCATGTAAACTCATGGTATGGCAATCCGTTCGGTTAGTAACTAGTGTGGGTAACACGACCTACGTCATCAGCCAGCATCAGCGTATCGACGGTATGCGGACGTAAGTGTGTGTGTGTCGTCGACAGTGACGTATGTGGTGTCAGGATCCGGTCAGACCTTGTTTTCTTAGACCATAAGTGCGACAGAGAGAGAGATACCGACGGTGCACGGATGTGACCATTAATCGTTCCGCAGGGCCGTCACGGGGGCCCCCGCGACCACATCCGCCACGTGGGCGACCTTGGCAACGTGAAGGCAGAGGAAGGCACGCTCACCGTCAAGATCGTCGACCATTTAGTCTCCCTGGCTGGGCCCAGGTCTATAGTGGGCAGGTCAGTTGTCTTTTTCATTTTGTCGAAATAATAACGTTACAAAACATTTTTCATTATTGTCTGTCGGGAAACTTTTGCATAGAGGTATAACAGCACCTTTCAACCTTCCCATCGTGCGCACTAGATAGGTATTGGTCTATTTTTAACCTCCGACCGGACCAACACGCAACGCAAGAGAGGGTTATTTATGCACGCGTTATGTTATAAGTTTAAAGCGTGTTACACACTGCATCGGCCTGCGAACTGCGGTGGCGGCCGCAGTAGCGGCCAGTTATCACTATGACAATCAAGGCCGCTTGTGTCTGAATGAATGTTAGGATTGTAATAGTGTACAACAGGCCGCCACCGCATGTATCTATGTATGTGTTTGTCAGTGGCATCGTATAGCTTCCTAACGGATGAACTGATTTGAGTGCGTTTTGTTTAATGGCGGATATGGTTCCTCGTAATGTTGACTGTCGGTTTTTGACGTGACAACGTCTTATAAATTGGTTTGCCGGGTGACACTTCAAGAAACTGCGTTACGCTCCGCTCACGTTATGCGCTCACAATGAGAGCGAGTGAGAGGCATGGTTAGCCCGCCTAAGAGCGAGAGAGACAGACATAAAAAGTGAAAGGCACGCGTCCCTTCCACTCGAGCACAGTTAGCCCGCCTAAGAGCGAGAGAGACAGAGCGAGAGAGAGAGAGTGAGTCGTTGTCACGTAAAACTTTCGCCCGTATACCGACTTTACAGGCAACCAATTTTTTTTTCAATTTTTAAGCCGCGGGTTCGACCCCGGCTCGTAACAGTGACTTTTAAAAAAAAACTTATATATGAAATATCATCTGATATTTAACATTGGCTTTTCATTGAAGAAAAGCATCGTGTGTAAACCGTTCTAATCCCAACAGTCTAGTTTTTGATCAGGATTGGTAGGACAGATGGCTATCGCTTTCGTAAAATTAGTTCTTACGCCAAAAATTGCGATTAGGTGTCAAAGTTGTCCCCGGTCTCCTTAGGCCCCCGACTTGCGGGAACCGCACGGTTCCTTATTTATATGAAACAACCGCGCGGTTATGTCTGAACACCTCGGAATATTTTCATGTAAATACGGAACCGCGCGAGAACCGCACCACGCGATTCCCGCAAGTCTGAACCGGGCCTTGAAGCGCACAACCGGGAAAACGATGATGATGTTATTATTATTTTCTTCGGTTTTCAGATCTTTGGCGATCACGAAGGGTGAGGACGACTACGGACGAGCAGGGACCGAAGATAGTGCGCTGACGGGATCGTCCGGACCAGCGGTCGCGTGTGGCATCATTGGCTATATGAATTAGGATTGTTGAATACGATATTGGATCTATTTGATACGCTCACAGGTTACCATATTATGCTCTATAGTTTCCTCTATTTATCTGTTACAAAAACAAGTCGAATTGTACCGACACCAAATCAATTTGTCGCGAATTGAATAGAGGTCTAGAGTGCAGAATCCGTTTTGTAAAAAAATAGTACCAGTAGTAAATAGTTAGGTTTTATCTTTCACCAGCTGTGACCTAAATCTAGATTCCAGGTATACACAGTCGACGCGCGTTCCCCTACTACCATCTGCTGCTGTGTAAACATGTTAGTAATCTAGAGAACACGCGTCGACGGCGCGTTTAGAAAACGCGTTGTGCATAGGCCCTTATGTTGTTCGAGAGGTGTCATAATTAATAATAAAAAATAACATTTTTACAAATGGCTCGTTAATTCAGGTGTAAAAACATGGTTAAAACCAATTAAATACTGTTGGTCCATTCAAGGAATAGAGATTTAATTTTTCATTGCTCTTTTATTTAGTACAGTCAACTGCAGAAGATACGCGACCTCGTGACCATACATTATTTAAAAAAAACTGGCGTGAACCGAACGAACGGAATCTACAGGACCTATTATTATATTACTACCGTCTCGTTTTATCAACTTGTATTTCCTGGTATTTGCATTCAAAGACTACAATTATACAAACTGAGATTTGCATTCCTATTTGCATTATTTGACACATGTCACTCACAAAGGACAGTTGCATTGCGAACGTTTACGTTCTACGTCTTTTTTTAAATTTAGGGTTGGACACCACCGTTATGAATCGGAAGTCGTCTAAGTAAATCGATATGATTTTTTCATTTCAGGTCGCGTCAAAGCATTATTAAATTTATTATTTTCTCTTAAATATTATTTTAATACAATTACAAAAAAATGTAAAAACCATACAATATTAGCTTTATTTAAATCTCAAATGAAACTTCATTAAACGTTACAATTCGATACCTCAGTCTAGGTGCCATCCAATCGTAATCGCTTGCTGAGACAATCGATTTGGGTTAGTTACAACTCTATAAACGTCAGTTATAATGTGTCAAATAATGCAAATAGGAATGCAAATACTATAACTAGCCAACTATGCCTAAGCTTGGAGGTAAGCAATGTAAGTACTTATTCTCGTTATGTTTACTTTGTGGAATAAAGTTATAAAACGATAAGAATATAAAACAATTCGGTCAACTATCGCAATCATTGCCAAAGCAATAAACACGGTTAGGTATAATATAATGTACATGATGTAATGCGCAAATTTGAACCTTATGCCAACACATTAAAGTGTCCTTATAGTTCATATTGAATGCCTTTACTAACATTAGCGCAAACTAGGTACAGCTATTGTTCCCAAAGTTTGCATGTTGTTTTCATAGTCTGGCCACCGATTGTGTCAATACGGAGAAGCTAACAACATAATAAATAATATCATCAACACCTTATGTGAGGGTGAAATGCTTAAACAGATACCATAAAATATGTATATGGGTAGGGTAACAACTGGTACCGCCGCATACCGGGTAATCAGTCCGACCCAGGTCGAGCCTAGCCGATTTTCTTGCTGGACTCTTTTCAACTAGGCTAGGTTTAGTGAACTGAACCAGCGATTAAACTCCCAGTGGCTCGAATCCATTCACACTTTAGATTTGGTTGAAGCCGCTCAACCAACCTTGCTGGAGCGCAAACTCTCTCAAAGAGTATTCCAGTGTATAAAACCGCATGGTTGTGTCGGAGGTTTCCCCAGGCTACACTCCAACCACGCACTCCTATCGCTTGATTGGACCCGGCCTACAAAGCCAGTCAGATTAAAAAAGGTAGGGTAACAAACTTTTAGTAGGTACGTTGTCCGTCTTTAACACAATCAGCAATACAGAAAAAAAAACATGGTTAAATTTCAAAGTTACAATTTAGAATATCAACAATGATAAGGTTCAGTAAAACCCATTCTTGCCATTATCTTGAAACCATAAACTAAAAAATATTTTCATACATTTATCCATATTATCATTATTCAAATTATTATATTTTCTATGCTACTAGGTTTTTCGGGATACCATAAGAAAACAACAAACTCAGTTCAACTGATTTTATTAGATAGACATTAAAAAAGTTTCTAACAAATCAAAAAGTCATCCCAAATTGGGAAAATTTGTGATGATTACAATGTGATGTTCGACATCTTACACTAGTTGTGCTTAAACCGAAATTATAAATAAAATAATAATAAATATAAAAGATTTAATCAAACTGCATGTGGTCGGTCTGCTTACCCCTGTTAGGAATAGGGGCGTAAATATATAATTAATCGACTTAAGAGACTGGCTGGAAGGCTGAAGGAAGATTTAATAACGGTATAAATGCGGCATAGTGGAGGTATACATAATAAAATAGAGTATCAGTTTTATTTTCAGTCTCGAATAAAAACAGCGACAAGCTAAAGGGCACTTGGACAATCTCATACTAAGAACTTTATATTATCAATTAACATAACCATGTAAAACTTCGTGACAATTTTGGAGTCTTCCTCAAATGCTTTAAAATTTTGACTGAACGATTTTTTCCTTACACCACAACATACAGCTTCAAAGTTTAAAAGTGTATGTTTGATGACCCTCCAATTCCTCCAATTGTCCGTGTGATGCCGCTAAGTGACACTTTTTAAATTATTGATTATTGCTGTGCCAGTATTGACTTATAAAATCTATTCCGTTAATATAAAGACCAAAGTACACAGAATCCGCCCATGCTTGTGCCGCCTCGTCTGGTTTACTGGAGGCCTATGGACGCGATGAGGGTCTCGACCTTCGCGATATAGGCCTTCTGAGAATCCTCCTTGGAGGTGCCCTTCTGTTTGGACCAGGCCTCGAACTTAGCCTTGCCCTTGAAGTCAAGGAAACCAGGCTTGTCTGCAAGAAAAAAGCGATACCAGTTTATCAATTTAGTTGAAACTATCAGCCAGCGAACAGAGGGGCTACTCCGAACTTCGTGTTGTGCCGTCCCTCTCACTCATATAGTGAATACGAGTGAAAGGGACGGCACGATACGAAGTTCGGAGTACAGAGCCAGAGGGGCTACCGCGAACCACAAACGAATTTTTCCCTCTCTGTCTCACTTATATGCAAACTTGCAAGTGCGACAGAGGGAAAACTTCGTTTGCTGTTCGCGGTACCGCCCCAGGACAGATATAGTTTTCAATATTTATTTTCCAAACGTCTCTTTTACCAACATGCAAGTTTTTAAATATAGAAGCAATTTCAAGGTAAGAGTATGCCAAGTAGGTTTGTTTACATTTAATGTTTTGGCAGTTATTTGAGATTGGCTTTGATGGACCAAAGCGATTCCAGCACAATAACCATTTGTACTTACAAGTTGAAGGTGGTTCCCAGGAATATTCCAGAAAAAAGTCTGACTTAGGGTTTACAAGTGGTACTCACTGGCAGGGTCAGCATCCCCAACGGTGGCCTGCTTGAACAGCCCGTAGATGTCCAGAAGGTCAGCGTCAGCAGGCGAGGACTTCAGCTTCTTAACATCATCAGCAGCTTTGTCAAATTGCTGGAAAGGGATATGCATTCCTATAGGTGACATATATGAGTAAAACATGGCTATAATCACTACATTTATTTATTTATTTTTATTTATTTATAGCCTCTTATTCAGAAGATTACATTAATACTAAAATTACAGTAACCACGTTTTTGTTTTTTTTTTGTACTTCTGTGTGCCTTCTGACAAAAGGCCTCCCCCAGTCTTCTCCATTCCTCCCTGTCTGTGGCCACTCTGGTCTACGTCCTGCCGGCCATCTCTACAATTTCGTCCTCCCATCTTTTACATTGTCTGCCTCTCTTCTGTTTGCAGCCTCTTGGGTACCATGTTGTCAAGGTTTTGCTCCAGGTCCTCTTATTATATCACTACATAGTATAAAACAAAGTCGCTTTCTCTGTCCCTATATCCCTATGTATGCTTAAATCTTTAAAACCACGCAACGGATTTTGATGCGGTTTTTTTTAATAGATAGAGTGATTGAAGAGGAAGGTTTATATGTATAATAACATCCATTAAATAGTGCACCCGTGCGAAGCCGGGGCGGGTCGCTAGTTTAGAATATATTACTATGTGGACTTAATAATGCAGTGTCTTCACCTCCAACAAAAGAGTGTGCCATTGCATTGTTCACATTATATAATAATGAGATGGTCTAAAAGAGATCACTCTTTTGCAAAGATTGCCTGTTTTGAGCCATGATTCATGATTTTTCATTTTTGGTACACACTTACTACTTACCTTGGTACTTTACTTACCTTAAGGCCGATTTACATGGTGCAAGAACTTGCATGCAATTTTGATTACATTGCGGGCTGCGGGCTACCATGGTAAGACCAGGACGATCAAACCCTGTAATGTATTGAAAATCGCATGCAAGTGCTTGCACCGTGTAAACGGGCCCTTATCTTCCACAGTCATGAACTACTTGTTCCGAGTTCCAATGAGCTCAAACATGAAGGGGTTTATGCAGTTTAGGAGTGGATGTCCACCTCCTGTCTCCAGCACCAGATTATCTTGGTGGCATATAGCATATCACCAAAGATACATAAGTATGCCAAATTTCAGCTCAATCCGTTGAGAACTAACTAATATAAAATACAGTTGCAAGATTTGTCCCACCAGTCTCATGCATACATACCCTACATATACAGTATACTGTATAGTAACTAGGGAAGTTAAATAAAAACTCTACGCAAATTCCAAATTTGAAATGCACATGAAAATTCTATTCTTAAAAAATCATTGGAAAATCTGCGAGAACAGAACCAGTTGACCTCTAACATGGACTTTGGACACAATTTATGCATATATACTGCAAATAACACTCACCTCTTGTAGAGACATGTTGTCTGGTGCAAATACTAGCAGCTAACCTAGAAACAAAGGTCCATTGAACATTCCATGTATTATTTTAAAACGCACGCGATGTATGTAAAGTGAAAACTTAATATTAACAGTTATTCGCAAGGACAAGTTAAGGTTTTTATATTTTCCAAACCAAACTTATAGTTCATTACATACTTTCGATAAAAAATTTCTTTACGGCATATCCCTCATGCCTTCGTTAAAGATAAAACTTTCTTAGAAAGTCGGAACACGTACTTACAGGTAAAAATAACGTACGCAAATGTTCTTATCGTGAATACTTCCACTGACACTGTAATAACCAAATCAAATCACAAATGGACTATCACTTAGTAAAAACCGCCATGCAACGCAGTGCAGAGGACATCTGTTATGTTAGGTATTGACTTTTTTACGACATGCGATGTTTTACGGCGTCGAGATTTTAGAATTAAAAATAATCTTAGTTTAAAAGTACTTACAGACGAGCAGGGTGGGGTGGTTCCTATTTTGAAACTCTTTTAAGTCTGTTTTGAAACTTGACTTTGATCTTAGTCTTACTTAAATTTGTTATCTGTCAAGTACTCATAAGTCAAGTCAATGTCACTATTGTCACTTTAATAATGACAGCTCAACCAGTATAACCATGACCCATGCGGATCAATGGATTGGTGGCCTCAATATTTACATTAGTTAGTTTATAATTATAACAATCTTCTACATAAATCTGGAAAACCGCGGCGCTTACAGAGCTGACGGCCAGTCCAAATCCGGGCTGCTACCGCGAACGCCATTCAAAATTTTCCCTCTCTGTCGCACTTGCAAGTTTGCACGTAAGTGCGATAGAAAGAGAAAACTTCGTTTGTGGTTCACGGTAGCAGCACTGAGGGGTACCGCGACCGAAAACAATCGAAGTTTGAATATCTCCCTCTCTGTCGCACGAATTATCAAGTCCGTCGCGGTAGCCCCTCTGTACTCTCGTGTTTATACACTATATGAGTGAAAGGGACGGCACGATACAAAGGTCGGATTTCGAATTTCGGAGTAGCCCGTGCGTATGATGGTGATCGCGCTCTGCGCTGTGAGGGTGATTCGGAACATGGCCTTAGAAAGCGAGGGGAATTGAAGGAAAAATATTATGCAGAACTGCCAATAGGTGGCAGCACAAGAAACGAATTATGATTGATGATAAATGATAATTTTCTACATTCAGTAAGTCGTCACTAGATGGCGGTGACGACGCTTTTCAAAGTACATTGGTAGTTTGGTTGGAGTATAGCAGGATGGAGCCTTTGGCAAATTGGCAGACGAACTTCAATTAGATTATTTTTCGAAGTGTAGGAAATCAGTAGGTACGCATCTTTTTCGGTTTTTGCATGTGTTTGTTTTGATGTCATACTCCTACGAACCAAATCAAATCATGTCTGAAGAAAGGATTTAAGTATTGAAAGAAATACAGTTAAGCTTCGATAAATTAAACCTCAATTGCAACAAACCTCTATATCTACTGATTAAAAAAACATTAAGCTTACAAAGCCGACAGCTTTTTGAATCTGACAAAAACAAATACCTTGTAATGCTTTTCTTCCTAAGCACAATTGATTTGCAGTCCATTTTTATGAACTTTAATTTATCGAAACATTAATGCATATATAAACAGTTCCCAACTGAATTTATTTCACAGACGTATAAAAAGTTTATAACAAAACAATACCAAATCAACGAGCGCACCCACAATATATACAGTATAACAAATGTGATGCTTACAATATTGTGATGTTCAACATCTTACACTAATTGTGCCTAAACCGAAATTATAAATAAATAAATGACTTTTGAGACCGGCGGTTGGAAGCTAAAAGGAAGAACTACTATTCGAACTATTTGATAATATAAACGCATGTTAATAAATAATTAGTGTCTCGCTTGAAAATGTCAGGAGCCCGAATAGCATGCGAGTAAACTCATAACCATAGACCGCCATTACAAAACAGTGGCGCTACCGCGAACAGCAAACGGAGTTTTCCCTCTCTGTCGCACTTGCAAGTTTGCATATAAGTGAGACAGAGAGGGAAAACTTCGTTTGTGGTTCGCGGTAGCCCCTCAGCGTTTTCGCTAAAAGATTTTTCGAAAAGCCATATTTTGTCAATATTACGGCCACGTATGAAGTTCTTGCTAACAGTTCCGCTCGCCTCAGTTATAGGTTAGTTTATTGGAGACCGATGGACGCGATGAGGCTCTCGACCTTGGCGATGTAGGCCTTCTGCGCATCCTCCTTGGAGGTACCCTTTTTCTTGGTCCACGCCTCGAACTTAGCCTTGCCCTTCAGGTCTAGTAAACCAGGCTTGTCTGTAATAAGAAACGGGATACGATTAGCATTTTGTGAGCTTATGATAGGTATCCAGACCGATGTAACACAGAATTAAAACTAAGTACCTATTTTTTGGATAAGAAGATAAGAATGAAGATCGGCTCCATAGAAAGTTTCAGTGCCTTTACCATGAGTTTGCAGGACCGTACTCGCTAGCGACTGCGTAAACGATTTAGTATGCCGATTCTTAGTTCTATTGCGTAACCGCCAGAGGCGCTGTACTTTTGCTCATACTTTTTACGCAGTCGCTAGCTAGTACGGTCATGTAAACTCATGGTAAAGGCACAGGTCTTTTGGATATTATAAGAGGTAAAATTTATGTGGTTGTATTGAAGTTATATGTTTTTGTGAGTTTGTGTTCAGTGGGTAATCTCCGGAAACTACTCATCTGCTAACAAAAAATTACCAGTAGGTACTTATATGTAATGAGCATATACCATAATTTATACCGCAGTGAGTCTGTTATAAAACAAAGACACTTAAGATTCAAAATAAACCAATAAATAAAAGTGCTTGATAACTGTTATGAGAGTATAACCTCAATAAAAATTATATCTTAACATAATAATAAGAACCGATGTAATAAATAGAAAATTAATTGCCTTATATTATTGTAATTATGATTAAATAAAAAAATGATATGTAAATGATGTGTACATTTATGAATAAATGATCTGAATCTGAAAGTTAAAGGTATCTTTATGGTAGGTACCTTTAAAATATTAAATATCGCAACAAAAACTGAATTCTTAAATCATGCCATAAATTACATGATTTTTTCAACTTTGCTTTGAAATTTTTGCTAACCTTGAGAAGTTAACCCGCGCAGCAGTTTGAAGGTGAAATAAAAACTGGTATCTTGACGTCATTAGTAGGTCATTAGGGTCTTAAAAATAGCGAGATGACTAAATTTATCTAAATTATTTTCAGTATTCACGACTTTACAAAATGTCAAACTTAAGTACCACACGCTAGACACCAATTACCTACAGCAACATTTGAACAACAACTGCTCAACTTTTAATGTAGTACAATTTATCCACTTTGTGAAGAGGCCTTATAAGTTTTAAAATGTTTTGATTTCAAATTATGACAAAAGTATTGACAATACCAATAAAGTTATTAAAGGCTACGATAACTTTATCAAAATTTTAGTTAGTAACAGCCATTTTTTGGTTTTATTGTGTGTAGTAGAATTTAAGCGGAAAAAACAAGTTTTTAGCTTGAAAATGGTCGATTTGGAGTGATGTTTGAAACGATATTTCTTAATGAAAAATCCAAAAAAATCTCCTGCAAGTCGCAATAGTCCTGTTATAGATAGTAACATTGATAAAATGACAAGATACGTATAAATTCAAACAGAAAATGGCGTAAATAGATGAACGTTTTTTAACTAATAAGGACCCTGAAGTTTTACTCAATTATTCTTTTTATCTTGACAACGAAACATAGTTAAAAGTTACATATCGTCGGTTGACAACCAAAACTCACTAAGCAACAAATACCTACTTAAAATAAAGCTTGTATCTCAGCATCGTTTCAGTACTGAGATACGAGGTTTCGAAGAGTAGTGACAGATTTCATAGTGAGTTGGTTGTCAACCGACAATATTATTCTATACCAATAGCACAACTACCTACCGATGAAAACCACCCCTATTTTCTTATCGTTATTAGCTATATCGTTTCACGAGTAGAAATCATGAATCAATTACATTTTACGTCCATTGATAAAGCAATCAGTTTTTTAAGCTGATTTAATTTTGTGATAAAAATATTTCAACGTAATTGCTATCAGTCGCTATCACTTACGATCCATCACTGATTTATCATGATGAAGTATTGTATGTTTGTAGTTTTTACAATAAAAAATAATGACATGTGGACGTTGCATGATGTTCGGGGGCTCCCCAAGTGATATAAATAATAATAATGTTAAATAAATATGACCAATATTCTTACAGCTCCAGTTCGGGAACACTCCCCGTACAAATGAAGTGATGAAACACTACTCACAACGTATCACGGATAATGTAATATGTACATCCTCGCTATGGTAATCTTCTATCGGAAATGTAGAGACATCAGTAAAAAAGTACATTAGTAGAGCTCTGTGTATGGTACAGGTAAGTGCGATGTACCAAATGGCTATGTAACTGCCCTCAACCTTTCATCATGATAAATACCATAGTTGCAATGAATAAATGATTATGATGATAGAATAACTGGCAGTGTAATACATAGATAAATAATTTAGATTTTTCAAATCTAGAATTTGACGGACCAAAAAGTAGATAGTTCTACCCTGTTGTATTTCACCGATTGGCTCCGACGGAAGACCAGCGTCGACCAGTTAGGCTGGCACCATGCTGAGTCGGGACCATTTCGTGGCGTTATTGATTGTTTTCTTTTTGTTGTACACCTTTTTACTGTTTTTACTCGTTTTTCAACTTTCATCCTTGGTATGTGTATCACTCCTGTGCCACGAATAAATGTTTTTTCTTTCTTTCTTTCACTGACAACCGTGGAGTCCTGTATAACGTAGGTATGTACAGGACTCCAGACTAGTCCGAGTCTCCTGACTTATCACGCTTACGGTGCGCACAAGATCGTATGGCATTCTGTTTTGGGGAAACTTGTATGACATTCTCCATGGTTTTTTTATACAACGCCGGTGGCAAACAAGCGTACGGTCCACCTGATGGTAAGCGGCCACCGCAGCCTATAAACGCCCGCAACTCCAAAGGAGTCACTTACGCGTTGCCGACCCTTTATAAAATTATTCTTTCATACAAACGCCTTAAGGGAGGCGTACAGTGACATCTACCAGAAGACTCATGCTTCATTAACGGCACTAACGTCTCAAATCTTATTGAGAATCGTCAGTTACGATAACCCAAATTTTAAGAATGAAGGAAAAATTTAAAAATTTAGGCACCGAGCAGAATTCGAACCTGCTACCTCCCGGCACTCGCGGCCAGTCGCTCTAGCCAACTGAGCTATAGGTGCAAACACTACCCAGTTCCAAATTTTAGAATGAAGGAAAAATTGAAAAAAAAAAATCTAAAATTTATTTAATAAATTTTTTTTTTCTAAAATAGGAGGATAAAGAAGGAACGGTTGATGAATTTGGAACTGGGTAGTGATTGCACTTTATAAAATTCTCCATGTGTTGTCAAAGTGCTATCCCCACAGGAGTGGTTACAAGATTAGAATGACTACGTACTGGCAGGGTCGGCATCTCCAACGCTGGCCTGCTTGAAAAGAGCGTACAGCTCCAGCAGGTCGGAGTCGCTGGGCAGCGCCTTCAGCTTCTTAACGTCGCCGGCGGCCTTGTCGAATTGCTGGAAAGAGAAGCATATAAATTAACATTCTCTCGAAGATCTAAACCAAATTGAAACACAAAAAATGGACTAACACTTTTTACAAGACTGTCATTACATACGGTATAGTAAGACTAAGCTAGCCAAAATAGAACGTGTGCCAACAATACTAGGAAGTCTCTAACGGTAAGCGTGCTATTGCTAGACTATTAGCATAAAACCTAAGTTATAATTATTTTACTATTCTGTGGTTACTATACCTGACTAGTCTGACTAGTAATCTAATGCCACATCATCGACAATAAGTACTAGGAATTCACGAACGGCAAGCACGCTATCTAATCTAAAATCTAACTTTAACGAAATTTCCAGTAAAAAATATTTCCTTATATCTGTTATAATAAATACTAAGTTGTAAGTAATTTCTAGTACCAAGTAGTAGTTTAGTAGAGTAGTAGGGTAGTAGTAGTTTTGTTGTTGTAAAAAAAAAGTAATTTCTAGAAAACTAGTTAATGAGTTTGTGTGGAATGTTCCAAAAACCGAAAGTTTAATGTTTTCAAACCAGTCCCATTAATTGAAGCGAGTTTTTTCGCTTTACACCCGAACGGGTTTCACCGAATAACCTTTCACTGGCGGAATCCGTGAAAGTTACACCGGCTACATATTTTTACATTTTATTAAAGTTACGATTTAAAAAAATGCATGCAACTTAATAACCTTAATCCTTGAGGCGGAACATAAAATGTAAAAAAACTATATATATATATATATATCTACTTATTCACCCTAATACTACGACCAAAATGAATTTATCTAGACAACGATCGTTCGCCAATTTAACATATTCTATACTAATAATAAAATTGCAAAAGTAACTATCTGATACTTATTCACGCTTAAACCGCTGAACCTTGGTATGCAGAATCGAAATTTGGTATTATTTATTTATTTATTTTATTTAACTAACAAGATACTAAGCTAATACATTAATAAAAACATAAAGTTAGATGACGCAAGTCCTGCCTGTATCTCAACAACAGGCGTGCAACATTATTAAGTAGTAAAGCAATAATCAAGAGTACAATTTAAGTTTCCGATATCAGCAAAATTACAATTAATGCGTTATTTAGATTATGAAATTAGAAAGAGAAAATATGCAGACAGATTGAGAACTGAAAAGAGCATAGGATATTTTTTATCCTGGAGCCGTGTTAAATGGATCTGTGATTTTAGTGGATTCCTATGCGAGTGTGATAATTCATAAAACGCCTTATGAGAATCTAATAGTAAATATCCCAAGGCGATTAACGTCTCTACACCGACGAAATCGCGGGCTTGTTGTAAATTTCAAATTAAGGGATACAAACAAACAGCAGGAGTTTTCAATTCTTTCCTATAATTTGTCTATCCAGTCTTCTGGTGACCGTAGGGCTGGCTCGTTCCTCGCTCAACGTATTGGCATTGCCATTCAGCGAGGGAACGCAGCTAGCCGTATGGGCACCCTTCCAAATTGTAGTGATTTAGGCGATATTTGTATTTATAGGTAGTAGCAACGTAGTTTAAGGTAGGTTTAGTTTAGTTTTAGAACTTGCAGATATATTTTGTGACCTCAGCTTGTTTGCTAATGTGTAAAAGTGCCCTTGTGGCCTATTTGCAGAATATTTGTTTATAATTTTAATTTGTTTAGTTTTAGTTTTGAAATAGACGCTAAACTAGTGATATATAATTATAACAGATTTTATTGTTTATCTCACTAGTTTTGTGGCCACTAAAACGGGTTTCTATAACGATAGCAAATTCCATTATATTGGCGTGCTTCCATAGCATGGTCGAATGGGATTAACATGGCACAAAAACTGATAACGGGACGGCACGACAACGGACGCAGCATGCGATGCGACAGTGTTTTGTTAGAGCAAAAAATTGGAGTAAAGCTCCCATTCAGGAACATCCGAATAGATTAAGACGTATCTTTTTTCAGGTTTTCTTAGAAGATTTGAGTCACCTAATCTGTAATATGCAATTGCATATTATAGACTAGATATATCATCCTAAAGTTCCTAAACTAATGGTCTACGAGTAATATAGGTAACAGGAACTGGATGGAAAGCGTGGGGGCCACTGCCCGAGCCCTAAGGACTATGTCCTGCATTGGGACATATCTACACGGCCTAACCTAGGCTTATGATGAATATATATGAAAGATTGTCTTGCCATGTTTTAAAATTCCTGAACAGTGAACACTGAACTGTTGTTTGACAGGGTTAAGGATAGTTCAATCCACGACAAAGCCCTCCATTGCTTCACTGAAAGATTTAAAAGAGTAGGGTGCTTCTTAGAGGACTGAACGATTTATAGAGAATAGCAAATCAAAGGTATTTAAATATCTAAAGAAGAAATAAGGTCCCATTCACGAATCGGCTGCATGCCGCACTACCCGCCGCGCTACCAACTAGGCGACTATGACATTTCCCGCCTCCGCCGCGCCTCCAGCCGGCTATAGTCGCCTGGTTGGTAGGGGTCGCGAACCGCTGCATGCAGTTTGCACAGTATAGGTACGTGAAAGCGACCAAAGATTTCCGTCGCGTATTCTGCCGTTATGCGCTAAAAGGGTCAATTGCTGTTACATGCAAAAACATATATAAATATTTAGTACCGCAACCGCACGAGGGGTCACACAACACGCCAACGCACCTAACGACCTTCGGACTGTTTAATTTACAGACGTCGCAAACGGAAATCGATCGTTTGTGTATCTATGTAGTGTTAATACAGCACGTATCAAAAATTAACCAGAAAGAATACAAAGGCGTGAATTAGCACAGTAGGTGCTTGTATATTGAGTCTTATTTGATAGTGCTTCTGAACGTTGAATGTAAGAGAATTGTTGTATTTGGAGCTGAAAACATAAAGGGGTATTTTAAAAGTGTTAAATGGGTCATACGCGGATTTAGGTTCGCGTCTTTTCTGTGGACATACCAAAAGTTAAGGGCTATAAAGCTTAATTTTAGATTGAACCAGTAACCAGCATAAATAGTGTCTCCGTTTCTATAAATCCCTGTAATAAAAACATAGCTAACATGCACATAAGCCGTTAACTACTGACCACAGGAGGGAAGACTTTTGTTTTTTTGACTAAGTATGACCCAAATAGTATCAGAGCTATAAAGAACTATAAGTATTCACCTAACCTGCACCTTGTAAAAATATAACTTATATGTTAACTATTGACAGCAGAAGGGACAATTTTTTTTTTCAACTGTGCTAGACCTTAAACTCTTGTGTGGATTTGAATATTTGATCATTATGAACAACTGCAACTGGTAGGTATCTAAGACTCCTAAGGCAGGTATTTTAATCCCGTCAATTATCAGATAATCACTGAACTGTGTCGCAACTCCCGCAAATTTTAGCGTCATGTAAAAATAACAATGGACCCGAAGAGATCAGCAGATGAGCAGACGATCAACGTAAGCGTAACGTATCGTCAATTTATTCACAAAGCCTAATCTTTGACCCTATCACCCTGACCTGTTTTACATGTTCGTCTGTCTCTGTTATACAACACGACACGTCATGTCGGACGCGTCTTTTTCTTAGTAAGGAAGGACACAGTACAATAGTATCTATTACATAGTGAGGATTTACTTATTACTAGTGAATTTTGGTAAAATCCGGCCAAGTATGAGTCGTATTTTGGATACTTATATTTTAATCCAGTAACTTTATACATCACAGATTGCGTCAGATCCGGTAGTTCTGATTTTTTGCAGACTTGTTTATGATGTTGGCCAATGAATAATCCAAGTTTGTGATGTCGAACGACCATCGACGAACGCAACTGTCAAAAATCCAAAAGCCGATTATAACTGTAATTGACTAGTTTCTGATAGTACCAGGAAGTTTTTAAAGAATACTAAATTTGCTACAATATGAGACTAGAATTGTCTCTGTAAACCCAATAGTTTCCGCGATAAAGTCTTTCAAAGTTAGCGAAGTTCGATAAAATGATAAAATATGAAAGGAACTTTATGGAAACTATATGGTCTAAAAAGACAATTCTAGTCCCATATTCTAGTTAATTAAGCCTACTTTAAAAAGCGTCCTGAGAAGGTACCAACAAAAACTTGTCATTTAGGGTTACAATCGTTTTTTTCGATTGTTATAAAATTTTGTCAGAAATCGAAAATCTAAAAACCGACCCTAAAGGACTAGTTGCTGATAATACCTTCTCAGGATGTTTTTAAAGAAGACTAGCTACAATATGAGACTAGAATTGTCTCTGTAGACCATATTACATAGTTTCCGAAATAAAGCCTTTCACTTATCATTTTTTCGAACTTCGCAAAATTCGAAAGGCTTTATCGCGGATAATATTGGGTCTACAGAGACAGTTCTAGTCTTATATTGTAGCAAATTCAGTCTACTTTAAAAATGTCCTGAGAAGGTACTACAACTAGTCCTTTAGGGTTGTACTCGGGTTTTTCGATTTCTGACAAAGTTGCATTAGGCGCTCGAGGTCACACACTTTGATTATTCATTGGGCCAACATCATAAAGTCATAAACAAGTCTGCAAAAAATCAGAACTACCGGATTTGACTCAAAGTGCCTCATACTTTCAGGCTACATACAAGGGTACTGTACAAATTTTTATTCGTCTGAGTCCCGTTTTTACCCGTTCGACACAGCCAGACCACAGATCAAACAGGTCAGGTCAGAGAGAGATCTCTGTTACAAAAACCGGCCAAGTGCGTGTCGGACCACGCAATGAAGGGTTCCGTACCAACACCTACTAGTCCACGTTTAAAATCACTATCCAATAGATTGAATGTAAAAAAGTCGTATCTTCATAGGGAACTCACGGCACTACGGAACCCTAAAAACGACATGTCTGCCATGTATTTTCCTTAGAAGGAGTTCGGTATTTTTGATGTTATGCTTATTCGTCTGATGCCTATATGCGTGTCTGCTAACTGTTGGTAACATTTTAGAGTATTGCAAAAGATAGTTCGTTTAGGAATACGCGTGGCGTTGTGCGTTGCGGCAAACAACCCAGTTCACAGTCCACACTGAAGTTAAAAATATTTATGATGATATATTCGTGTTAATTTATTTTGACATACTACAAAACAACTGAGAATCCGTAAGAAGGAGTATTAGTGATTAATTCATTATGTTAATTATGCTATGTTGTTATATATATCAGTAGTTTGAACAAAACGATGTAACCATTGATCAAGTTACTAAAAGTATACGTTATATTTTTGACATACGTAACTCAATTGGGTTAAATTAAAACAAAAACTGGTTTGAAAAACCGTTACCGTGTTTTTTTAGTAAATACTTTGGCACTTTTAGCAATATGATATATCAAATTGCCACTGTATTTTTACATTACTGTGTTAAAGTAAGTAATAAAATCTCTAGAAACTTTTGACCACCCAATTATAATTTAGAAAAAAATATACAAACTTCAACTATTCCTAAAATACCTAAATACACACATACACTTAGATTATCTTTAGCTGTAGCTGCATTTGAAAGCATTGTTTAATAATACAATGACACTGACTAAATTATTCATACATATAACACAATGGGTAAAAAATGATAAATAAGGTTTTCCATTCAATCATATTTGAAATGTTAATTTCATGCAAAATATGCCATCAATTCAAATTACCTATAAAACTCCAAACTATAGTTGCTAGTTTCCACAAAGCTGTACGTACTTAAAGAAAATAATGCAATTGTATTTGGAAATATACATCAACATTTTACGTTTTTTCAATCGTTTTTGATATTACCTTACAAAAAATGTTAATTAAGATTCCAAGAGTTTTATTTGTCCAACATAGGTAAAAAATGAGTAGGTACAAGATGTTAATAGCAGTTTCGTATCATGATGTGATGCCTGGTGGCATACAAATATAATTGTCAAAATATAATTGTCAAACGGTGTAAGTAAACCTTTTTGTTTCATCCACTGCCTGCCTCAAACCTTTGGTCCTTTTGATCTCATTTTAATTCAGGGCATAGGTAGTATGTTTTTTTCCGTAAAACTAGAACAGTGGTTACGGTCTACAGTTCCATAAGCTGGCTTTCACTGATAATGAGCTAAATACAGCTACTTAAACAGTAATTAAAACTCTTTCACAGCTCACTGAATCACTAATTAGAGTGTAGATAGATGGCTTCTCAGAAATTAATTAGCAGAGAAATAGTGGCAGTGCGTGTGAACTAAAAAGCAGCCAAATATATATTTTTTTATTTTAATACCATCTTAAAATTTTCACTGCATGGCTGCACCAGCCAAATGTAAATTTTGGAATACAAACAAATGTTTTTATGTATGTAAGTGTAACTCACCTCCTGGAGAGACATGGTGTGTGGTGCAGGTAGTTAGTAACCTGGAAAATACAAACATTTAAATTATAATACAAACAATATAATTAATTCAATATGCGTCCAGTGAAATTCGGTACTATGCCGGTGAAATCACTTATCAACAAGAGTTAATAAGGTCTTGAATTATTTAGGCTTTATTTTAACTCAATAAATAACTGGCATACGCGGCAGGCCTAACTTCAAAACTTTAAAAAAAGTCACGTCATGGCACTTACTGGTGAAGAGAATGGAAGCGGGTGTTCCTCGCGGATACAACCAATAAACTGAGGCACTAACTTCGTGAAGCAGCAGAGGTAAAACTCGTCATACGACTCGATCGACACTTGCTATCGGCTTTTTACGTCACACTCACACAATATCGTTTCCAACTTATTTTTTGTGATCCTGAAATTTAGAAACGCTTGGGATTCTTATTCTTGAATTTGAACTTGAACTGATCTGTGAACTTAGAATTATTTAAAAGTTTCGCTTATTATTGTTTAAGTGTTGCATAGATTTTAAAATTTGACAGTTCTAGCTGATCACAGACTACTCAAATCACACTGTCTATGTCACATTAATAGTTGCAACAGAGTCGAAATACAGCTTTTTTTTACAAGAAGCATCAGGGACTTGGGTTAGCGGCTTAGCGGGTAGCACGCGAGTGGATAAGAGCTTCAAGATGCATGTAAATATATGCATAAATGGGCCAGATGGGTGATTTTAATCGTTAAAGTTAATTGATGTCCTTACCGGTCCGAACGTTAAGTGAAAGTTAAGGAAATCAGAGTGCAATATAAACTTATTGTTGACTGCAGTTTACTCTATACCTGGATCCCTAACTGTTAAATTGAAATCAGAAATAATCACTCACGAGTCGTTAACAATCCGGGCCCGGTAAGGACAAATTAAGAAAATGTTAAATTTTGAACCTTCTATACGGGAGTAACATGTTACATTTCATATGCACGCTAGCAGGCACGACGCTGTCATTTAAAATATTTAAAAATGGAATGCAAAAACTGTGCCGAAGGTTCAAATTCCTTTGACTTCAGTATGATCCGACGTGATTCGACGATCCGATAAGACCTTTGAAGTTATTATGAAAATCATGAGTCATGAACGACTTTTGATTTGCCGCTGCGCGGAACCGCTCAACTAATCTCACTGGACCGTAAACCCTTAGGCTCGGTTTTAAAAAGATCCGTTAGACTTTAGGGCCGACGAAAGCGGGCTCACTTTAGTATGACCCTAGTGGTCAGCGGTATCGATTTTCCCTACGCTACTCTCCAACCGCCTATCGCTTTATTGGGACCGGCCTAAAAAGCCGCAGTCAGGTTCAAAAAAGTAAGTATATGTACGGAACTCTTCATTGTGCGTAATCCAACACGCACTTGGCAGGTTTTTTTAATTTTATTAAGGCATATCGTTTATTGTCATCAGATCTCAATAGACCCTGAAAGTGTGACGTCACAAGTCCATTAGGGTTGTTGTGGGCATGCCCATTGTGCCCATAACGGTGGACCCGCCCTTGCGGTGGCACCGTGGGACGGTGGCGCATTTCGCGCCAGCGCAGAGCACAGGTTTTCAAGATATTTTTCAAATTATAAGTAGCCAGGCACGTAACCAGAGGGGGGGATAGTTGGGATTTATCCCCTTATATAAAATACTTATAAGTGTGTAACTAATCTACGGACGGTAGGGTCGCTAGGCCAGTTACGCGGCCTGCGTCAGTTTGCGGCCTTCTGAAGAACGAAGTTTTTTCAATTAAAGATATTTACATTTTTGCATGCCCTAAAGACAGCGAGTTGTATGCGCTTTAATTGGTAGCTATTGAATGGGAATATATTCAAAAAGCAAGAAAATATCCTTTTAGTTCATCAACCCATCCATGTGGTCGCAAACTGACGTATCAAATTAACAGGTCGTAAACCCACCTACCGACCCTACTTCTTTATGTTATTTCAATGTCTGAACCCCCCCCGAACCAAAAGTCTGGATACGTGCCTGTAAGTAGCGCAGGATATGATAATTATTATCATTATTGGTTTAATTTTCAATGCAAAATTAGATCCACCGTGGAGCTACCAGCTAGCTCGACAGGTTTTATGAGTTGTTATAGTAGTAAAACTTGACCATAAAATATCCAAAGTGTGTGTGTGTAGAGCGAAAATGTAGCTACGTATAAGAAGGACAATATATCGCTTAACGAATAACTATTTCTGATCATTTAAGAGAGAATAGGTACATTATTAGCATCTCTGATACTCATCATCATTCTCGATTTGCTTTTCTGGTGTGTCTAAAATGGTCCATGGTCAGTTTTGGCACCAAATCCCAATATTTAGCGTAGACACTAGTTTCCCGAAATTTACTCCCATCTGACCTTTCAACCCAGAGCGATAAGGAAAACTAGATCTTCCTACAATATAGATCAAACTAGTATAGTTTTTTTTAAGTTACTATAAAATTCCTTCATGATTGAATACTTTTATATGTGTCCTGACTTCCTGACTCATACATATATCGTTGTATGTACTACGTAGGTACTTACGTGGTTTATTATTTGTCGATCGAACTAATAATGATATCTATTTTACACCTAAGCTGATAACCATTATCACCTGGCCCTGTACTCCGAAGTTCGAAATCCGAACTTCGTATCGTGTCGTCCCTTTCACGCTCGTGTTATACACTATATGGGTGAAAGGGATGGCATGATATATTCGGATTTTGAAGTTCGGAGTAGTCCCTCTGCGTGGACGTAATTTTATATTTTTAAACGTTTATCTATTCCTTCATAGAATATTTTTTATCAATTTTATCTGTTATCGAAAATGCGATATCTGTGAGGGCACTGCAATGGGCGAATTACTCACATACGGTAAAGTAGAGCATCTCGCAGTTATTCGTAACATGCATGATGACAAAAAAAGTCCTCATGCCATTCGAACCAGTTTTTAGAGACCAAATGTTTGTATGGGACCAACTACTATTAGAGCAACACAAAAGACGAAAATGAGAGACAAAGTACAGCATAGCTAACGAGCACTGTAAAGGCTCCATACTGTGCCTTTACCATGAGTTTACTTGACCATACTCGCTAGCGACTGCGTAAAAATGTAAAGTACCTACAGCGCCTCTATCGCGCATACTAAATCGTTTAAGCAGTGGCTAGCGAGTACGGTCATGCAAACTCATGGTAAAGGCACAGATTGACACGCAGGGTGACATCTTCCTTCATTTATTAGACCTCTATCTATGTTCGAATGTCCAGGACAGCCCGTTAGATTAGTAAAAAAAATCGATTCTTGGACATACTCCAGCGCGGTAAGGTGAGTTAGTTACAGGCCAAAAAGGGTATCTACATTTCATTATCTATAGAGATGCGCCGATGGGTTAGACCCCCAATCTCACTGGAGCGCAAACTCTTAGAGTATTCCAGTGTTCCAAACCACACGCGTGCAGGAGGTTTTCCCCTGGATTTTCCCCAGGCTACTCTCCAACCGCGCACTCCTATCGCTGTATTGGGCCCGGCCTATAAAGCCACAGTCAGGTTCAAAAAAAAAAGGTTAGACCGAATACGAAAATTCGGCCGAATAGATCCAGCTGTTGCCTAACCGAATATTCGATAATTCCTTCATATATTCTTGTAAAACAGACTAATTGAATGGTTAAATTTTTGTTCATTATCACAGCGAAATATTGACAAAAAATAAGTTAAATCACTGTTAATAATGGGTCAAGTATTAATTTCACGAAGCAGTAACTATAATAAACACTTGTAACTTGTAACAAAACCCTCTCAAAATTGTTCGATAAATATTCGGCAGCTGAACCGAATAATTGGGCTGAATATCGAACATTCTAAAACATGCCGAATATGCTGAATACCGAATAATAATCGAATAATAATGCTGCCAGCATTCTAGGGACCATGCCGCAGGGACCTTTTTTAGATTTTTATTAGTTTTTATTATTTATTAGTTCTACTTTAAGTTAGGTATTGTTATAATTTTTTATTTTATTGTATGTATCGAATAATAATGAAGTAAATCATTCAAGGACAACGGAAATCCTTAATCTGACTATGGGATATGTCCAGTATAAAGTGAGCTCTAAATATTAGAATTACGATTTGATCCGGGATATTTACCATGTAGGTATATTTGGATTTGTGTTTATCGTAATTCTAATGTAAATGACCATGTGAGCTTGAAATCTTATATTGAGCTCTAAATAGTCACAAGTTTTTTTTTAATAACTTCGTTCTGTTATACATGGTATTTGGACTATTTGGTAGTGAGAGATGTAGTTAAACCAGGGACCGATACCGGTATTTAAAAAAAACCCTGAATTAGCCCAATATTGTGGATTATTTTTTGCTCTTTACGTAGGGCTGAATCATGTATTTAGGTAACAACGTCGTATTGTCCCATTAAAAACGAAATAATGAACCGGTGACCGTAATAATACCGGTATTTTTCTATGGAGAACCGGTATCCGATCCCTGAGTTAAACATTGCGCTTCAGTAAAACTCAATATCAATTTTAGTATTTATTCATAATTAAATCTTAATAAATAAAATTAAAAATAAGCTTATGCGTATTTGCTCTGCCACTGCTGTGCGAGGTCGATGTACTGTTTCTTGGCGTCATCGGAGGAGATTCCCTTGCGTCCGGTCCATGCCTTCCACTTGGCCTTCTCCACCACGCCGCTAGGCTCAGCTGAAGCAAAACAGAATGATATTGAAAACACTACATACTAAAAATCAGTGGCGTAGCTACCTTGGGTGGCACCCGGTGCGGAAGTTGGTGGTGGTGTCACACCATCGAAAGTAAAAAGCAATAAATTTTATATGATAAAGGACATGGATCCTGAGCTAGTGCTAGTGGAGGAATCCCCGAAAAAGAAATTTTTGTGCTAGCGGTTTATTTATTTTTTGTTTGTACATTGTTCTTAAAGTTGAGAGACCGGGTGGGTGTCACCCCAAAAAAGGTGACACCCGGTGCGGCCCGCCCCTGTCGCCCCCCTTTTGCTACGCCACTGCTAAAAATGACATTTAATTTTCGTAGTCAGTTCTATAACATTTGTAAAAAAAAACTTCGGTGGCAAGCGCATCCCGGTCTCCTGTAAGATGCAACAAGATAACACTAACGGAATAAAAAGTTGGTCATGAATAGTTATTTAAATCATGGACCGATACCGGTATTTTTAGAAAACCCTGAATAAGCCCAATATTTTGGATTATTTTTTGCTCTTTACGTAGAGCTGAATCATGTATTTAGGTAACAACGTCGTATTATTAGATTGTCCCATTAAAAACGAAATAATGAACCGGTGACCGTAACAATACCGGTATTTTTCTATGAAGAAAATACCGGTATCCGATCCCTGATTTAAATACTAATCAATTGATTTAATCCTAACACGAAGACCATGAAAAACCGTGTGTAATACCTATCCGTGGAGAAGATAGAACTGTAGATTCTGTCAGCTATTTTATAATTATGTTTTTAATTAGTTTATTGTATCTGATGTAATAACCTCCAAGTCAATAACAGCCCGAGGATCAATGAGGTGACTAATAAGTAATAAATGATTTTCTTGAAGAATATGAATAAGTACTTTATATGTACGCGTTCGTTTTAAATACTAAAGTGTCACTTTGTATGTTATACAAAGCCCGTCATCTACCAGTCCCTGGGATCCCAGAGCTCATTATAAATGAATGCTATTGTTTTTTTTTCGCTGGGAGACGACGACTTAAAAATCCCATTCCATCTTAGGTTTCATTTCTCGCTAATACTAATCAATAGAAAAAGACATTATTTGTCAGAATAGGAAGGTAATATGGCACTTCATAGCAAAACCTATGCTTTTTTTTTTGAACCTGACTGTGGCTTTATAGGCCGGGCCCAATAAAGCAATAGGAGTGCGCGGTTGGAGAGTAGCCTGGGGAAAATCCAGGGGAAAATCTCAGCACGACCACGCGTGTGGTTTGGAACACTGGAATACTCTAAGAGTTTGCGCTCCAGTGAGATTGGTTGAGCGGTTTCAACGGAATCTGAGGTGTGAGTGGAATCGAGCTACTGGGAGTTTTGTCACTAAACCTAGCCTAGCTGAGAAGAGTCCAGCAAAAAACTCAGCTAGGCCTGACCTGGTTCAAACCTATGCGTCATTGGCTGGAGAGGTAGGAGGTTAGGAGTGCTACCGCGAACGGCATTCGAAATTTTCCCTCTCTGCCGCACTTGCAAGTATGCACATAAGTGAGACGGAGAGGGAAAACTTCGTTTGTGGTTCGCTTCCCCTCAGGCCCGTTCAGGATGCAATTAAAATAAATATGAGGGGGAGAGACTGCTCATATGAAGCCTAACCTCCATATCGTCGGGTTACAACCAAAAATCACTAAGTAACAAATACCTTCAAATAAAGCTCGTATATCAGCATCGTTTCAGTATTGAGATACGAGGTTTCGAAGACAGTGACAGAGCGCCTACCACAAACGAAGTTTTCCCTCTCTGTCTCACTTATGTGCAAACTTGCAAGTGCGACAAAGAGGAAAAATCTCGATTGTGGTTCGCAATATTACACCAGATTTGATAGTAAGTTTTGCTTCTCACAAGACGATATTATTTAATTGCATACCTACTGATCTGTTGTATGTCAGACATTGTAGAAGTTGGAAGTCTGTTATACAACCTGCTCACGACGTGTCATTAAATTTAATTATGAAGTAACCGGCTTCAGAAACAATGCCCCTGCGCCATGACCCATTGACGTATACCTTAACTGCCTAGATTTACGATATCTGCTTTAAATGTACGTTAGACGACTAAGACGTCAAGTCTATGATGAGTCGAAACTAATAACTTGTTTATGTGAAGTTGCAATATTATATTTAGCTGAAAACTACGTCATTCTCTTTTTTCGAACGTACATTTCTAAACGACAAAAACAACTTGAATGTGAAAACTTCGTTTGGTCACAAAAACACTCAAAAACACCATTCACATTAATTAAGCGTTACCTTTAGCGTCTGTATGTTACCTTGTCATGCAACGGAACGGATTTAGATGAAACTTGGCATGGAAAAAAGTATGAAGAATATTTTTTATTGGAAAACATTTTGTGTAGTTTGTCATGCGAAAGTCTAAAATAATAGCAATGATTTAACAAACGCGATAACGAGCTCTACGAGGACGAAATAAATATATACCCCTGTAACTTCACCCTTAGGCCCAGCCATCCCAACAAGTTAGCACCGTCATCTCGGCGAAAAAAACTTAACAATAGCATTCTTTTGTAATGAGCCCTAGGATCCCAGGGGCGCTACCGCGAACAGCAAACGAAGTTTTCCCTCTCTGTCGCACTTACGTCCGGCGTGCAAGTGCGACAGAGAGCGAAAACTTCGTTTGCTGTTCGCAGATCAGATTAGAGAAACATTACTAATTTCAATCTTCTCGGAAAGCATCTAGGCCCTAGATTCTAGGGGTACCCGATATATTGGGACAAAAGATCGTTAAGTGTAGTAAGGCCTTAAATAATATGGATATGAATAGAGGGAGTGGGTAGTTCGAAATCGAAATCCGAAATTCGTATCGTGTCGTCCCTCTCACTCTCGTGTTATACACTATATGAGTGAAAATGATGGCACGATACGAAGTTCGGAGTACAACTCACTGGCCATACAGTGGCAACATTTGTGGATTTTTTTAAAATTCTAAATAGGTTTGCGCTTGACCACAAATCACCTGATGGTAAGCAATATTGTGGTCTAGGGTGGAACGCGCTTACCTAGTAAAAACCGATTCACTCTCGCTTAGAAGACCAAAAGGTTGTAGTTTACGGGAAACAAGGATTCTGGCAAGGAGTTCCACAGCTTGGATTTTGACTTATCAAACAACTTCGACTAATGGTGGACACTTAGGATGCCTCTCGGATGTTACGCAGATACTCACGGATGTTGACATCGCCGGCGATGGCCTGCTTGTACAGGGAGTACAGAGCGAGGTTCTCCGAGTCGGCAACTTCGACTAATGGTGGACTTCACTTAGGATGCCTCTCGGATGTTACGCAGATACTCACGGATGTTGACGTCGCCGGCGATGGCCTGCTTGTACAGGGAGTACAGAGCGAGGTTCTTCGAGTCGGCAACTTCGACTAATGGTGGACTTCACTTAGGATGCCTCTCGGATTTTACGCAGATACTCACGGATGTTGACATCGCCGGCGATGGCCTGCTTGTACAGGGAGTACAGCGCGAGGTTCTCCGAGTCGGCGGGTTTGGTCTTCCAGTTCCTCACGGCGTCGGCGACTTGTTTGAATTGCTGGAACATTCGTTACAATAAATATTTCTGACATCCCTACGAGATGTAATTGTATATTTCATGTTTATTATCGTTTGTATATAACAAGAATAATGAGGTAAAAAAAGAAAAAACATAGTATATAAAAACTAAAACTAAGAGTGCCTATAAAATCTAAATCTAACACAATAATAGTAATCTAACACAGAAATATTTTGTCCTTAATATTAAAAAATATGTATGTATGTTTATATTGTAGCATTTGAATTCTGTAGTATTATGATACTATTATTTTATATACATTGTATATTGTTTTGAAAAAATTACACCTCGCCGAGTTTCTTACGCCGGTTCTTCTCGAGGCAGAGGTTTATTTTATGAACCGGTGGTAGTTTTTTGACATTCATAAGTGCATGTAACATGCCTAAATTAAAGAATAAATGATTTCATTTCATTCCATAAAAAGTAAATGCCCCCCAGGTCCCCCTCATTTGCCCTGTAGCCCGGGCATAGAATATGGCTACGGTATCCTCTGCCTGTCGTAGAAGGCGACTAAAAGGGGGTCCTCGGGGTCGAAGACGGTCGTAGTTGGGGGCTACGATCGTCATAGAAACATAGCGGGACCCACATAAGTGGACTCTAGGGCGGCACTGGTGCGTTCCGTAGGAGATCCCAGAGCCGCCCGAAATGGGTTGAGGAGGACACGCGGGGGTTTTTAGTCGGTGCAAGTCCGGAGGTGCGGAGGTATCCATATCGGATTTTCCCCCGTCGAAAAAAAAAAAAAAGGTCCCCCTCATTAGTTATTGTGCCCTCCTGGGCATCGTTGCCCCTTTGGATAGCTAAGCTTATCCTTTGGCCAAAATATAGCTGCCCGCCCTCTGTGCCTTTACCATGAGTTTGCCTGACCGTACTCGCTAGCGACTGCGTAAACGATTTAGTATGCCGATTCTTAGTTCTATTGCGTAACCGCCAGAGGCGCTGTACTTTTGCCCATACATTTTTATACGCAATCCCTAGCGAGTACGGTCATGTAAACTCACGGTAAAGGCACTGGAGTACTACCATGAACGGCATACGAAATTTTCTCTCTCTGTCGCACTTGCAAGTTTCCACACAAGTGCGACAGAGAGGTAAAACTTCGTTTGTGGTTCGCGGTAGCACTACTGGTCTCGTTAAGGCGTTCTCGATCTCTTTGGAGAGGGCCTTCGCGCCCGGTCCCCACGGCCCCAGTGTTTCCGATACTCTTACTAAAATCAATTTAGTCCCAAACTAAGTAAAGTTTGTACACTATAGGTACTAGACGGCTATATACATACATAAATAGATAATATAAATACGTACATAGAAAATATCCAGGACTCAGAAACAAATATTCGTGCTAACAACAAATAAATGCGCTGGCCGGGATTTGAACCCAGGACCACCAGCACTTCGTTCACTACCAACTAGGCTAAAGTGGTCGTCTAAATAGATAATATTACTGTGTCTGCGAGTTATTCTCATGTTGTATTGTTTGACTTGTCTAATTATTTCGAAGGAGTTTTGACAATCGATTAAGGCTAAGCCTAGATATGAATATGTGGATAAAAATCAAGGTCATTAATGTTTTGTGCATTCACTTAAAATAGTAGTTTATGCAATCGTTCAACGGAAATTAATTAAACAAACCGAAACAAACAAGCTAGTCCTGCGGAAATGTAGATTAGATACATGGGTCAAGCGCTCGTTGGTGTCTTTTTTTCTATGTACGCAGCGTCCCGTAAATGGTCAATTTCATAAGAGTACAGTAAAAAGCGACACGTGATTGGTCTATTTCATAAGAATTCACGGAATCAATAGAGAAATGCATGTGATTTTAGCTTCGTCTACGATATCTCAATTCAAATATATTTAAAGAAAGAAAAAAATCAGGCTGCACGGTGATAGAATCTTATATTATATATCACATATCGATATCATAATTATGCACGTGTTGCCATTTAAGCCATTAATATAGACTTGTCTTTATCTAAATCATTATTTTACGATGATACGATTAAATACTTAAAAAACAGCGATAAGTAATAGTTATGTAAAGACTTCTTTGTTTTTGTATAAAATGTAGGTACAGTCACCTCAAACGCAAATATTACCGAATACGCCCTAAAGGCCCTAGTGTTAACTGCTAAAGATTTAAAAGTAATTTTATAGGTGGATGTAACTATTTTACTGACTGTACAAATTTATATTCGTCAATTTATGTGAGCTGAGACGTTTTTAATTTACTGGCACCACAGAACATTCAATTAACATTCTGTGGCCTATTTAACCTATTTAATGTTCTGTGACTGGCACCCATGGGCACATCTTCAGGATAATGGGACTTCAGCTTGTAGACTAGCCAGTGAACTGGCATGTGTTAGACTTAGAGGGACCTATAGAGGACTGATAATAATCACAAGACTATAATATAGCTTTTCATACCTGCTATTTAGAAAACAGTCATTGTTGCCCTCGAATGAGAGATCAAAGTCGTACTTTTCTTTCCTCATTTGAGGGCAACAATTACTCTTTTCTGGATAGAAAGGTGTGAAAAGCAGTGTGTGCCATTCGGTAGCAAAATTATTTTTAAGACATTTCATGTGTTTAGCTGCGGTCCTCATAGGCGGTGTGAAATGTATGTGTCACACGGTAGCAAAATTCCGTCTTGGGCGTAATCACTTGAAACCTTCGCTACGCTCAAGATTCTACAATAGAATCCCTCGCTACGGTCTTTCGCTTCATTCAGGATTCAATATACCGCCCTCGCCGTAAATATATCATTTTGCTTCCTTGAGACACAATCTATTAATGTAACACTTGACCATGGCTGTTTTTTGCAACGAAAGTAATCGGCGAACCAGCCTATGCCGAATCTCCGATTGTGCACAAGTTATATGAATCTAAGATACAAATTACATTGTATACGGGGGCATAGTTGAATAATATGTTTTTTTCTTCATATTGTATATTGCGTAATATTCTTTAAGAGGCGTCACAAGTTTTAAAATGTATTGTTTTTTAAATTATGACAAAAGTATAGATAATACCAATAAAGTCATTAAAGGATACGATTATTTAATTAAAGTCTTAGATAGTAACAAAGCTATTTTTTTATTGTCTGTAGTAGAAGTTAAGCGGAAAATAAACAGTTTTTAGCTTGAAAATGGTTAATTTGGAGTGGTTTGAAACAATATTTCTTAACGAAAAATCCGAAAAATACATTTTAAATGTATGACATTCGGTTGCTATATTCCTGTTCTAGATAGTAACATCGATAAAATGACAAGATATGTGTCAATTCATACAGAAAATGGCCTAAATAGATGAGCGTTTTTCAACCGATAAGGACTCTAAAGAATAGGTACATATTCGTTAAAATGTGTATTTTAGTTTAGCTTCATTGTCGCACTGTGGTGGTGTGTTGTAAAGACTAAGGTGAAAGGTTAATGCTGATGAAACGCTTGCTTACCTCGTCGAGAGACATGGTGCTGGTTAGTTTGGTGAGATCTGTAAGGAAAATAAAATAACATTAGAATGAGACTACAACAAAATACCTGTTACACAGAAGTATGTCTTTCTAGATCTGGTCTTATTCTTACGTATAACGATATTGACTGACTGAAAAATACCAATTTACATATACTTATACCTATAAAAATCAAAGTCAAACATTTATTCTGCAAATAGGCTACAATGGTACTTTACATGTCAAAATATTAATTTACAATTGAAGAAAGAATAATAATTACGAGTCTACAAATATAACAAAATTAATGTCCTACAGTGATAAACTTGCATAGCACTTATATATTACAAATATTACAACATCATTTGGGTCATTCTACTTTTTCATGACCAGTTTTGTATTACCAGAAAAATCTATGATATGTATTGAATTGGTGTACAAAAATAGGATTTAGAAATAGTACCTGAACCTAATATAAGGAATCTATAGGTAAAAATACTTAAATATTAACATATTGCTGCAAAAGGTGGGTAACACAGTGGTAGTAACCATTTTTTCATACAAATGGTAAGAGATTCTAGGACCACTAGGTTACTCAATTTATGGATATTAGCTGAGGTTTGTTAATTACCCGAACAATCGGAAGTGATACTGCAATTAAACCTTTTTCTAAATAACAATACGAAAATATGAAGTGAAGGCCAAGTATTCCGAAATCTGCATTAAAAAAAAGTGTCTGAATTTTATGTAAATGAAAAAGTAGAATGGCCCATTGACAGACAGTAGTATATGGACGTGTGCACCGATGTTGCCCCGCGAACCGCCTCAACCGTGACCGTAGTGAAATTTGGGATCAACGCCCGACGGCGGTAGCGGAAACTCAGTCCACATTCGTTAACAACGTCCGACCGCGGCTATATCAGCGGAAATCTCTCTCACTTACTTAACACTGGCCAATACCTATACCACTAAGGATTCAAGAAGAACAAGGCGCGGATACAGGGTGGTGGGGCAATTGGACGCCTCTTTTTTTTTATTAAAAATGGGATCGCTCTTGGCCAGCATCTAGCCAGGGGGCAAACATGAGGCCGACGATGAAGCGAGCTCACCCAGGATGGTATCCAGCCGTACGTCTGGATGTCCGATGGAGGAAGGGGGAAGGCGGTATGAGTTCATGAAGCTCCTGAGCACACTCTCCGAAGTACAATTTGGAGTAGACGCACAGACATGCTACTTTGCGTCTATGTGTCTGAATCAGGTCCTAATAGGTTGTTTTCTTCTAACTATGAAAAAATACGCCTGCAGTGCGCCTCTATACGCTAGAATGCAATTTTATAAAATACACTGAGGTCAGGTTTTATAAAGATCCGTTAGACCAAATGTCAGATCTTTTCAGTAGCTCAGTATATATTTTGACATAACAAACCTACATAAAGTCTAACGGATTTTTATAAAACCGAGCCTGAAGGGGCGTTCAGTATAAGATAGGTTTAGTAAAATAAAATAAAAAACAACCCTGTTTACATACTTTATAAAATTAGCCTAGCGCATGACGTAAAGATAATAGAGCGATAAATATGCGATCTGAGGATTTCTTTATTATCGCCCGTGGTAAGTACAAAAATTTAAGTCTCCCATTGGCCAGGAAGTGGAGCGGGATTTTCCGCACTATACTGTCGTTGTTTAAAACAGTGTAGTGAAGGAACCGAGCAGACTATGAAACTAACGAATACGTAGCGTGGCATCCAAACAACTCGATTCCTTTCAACACACCTTTGCCAGACACTATATTCTAAAACTCTTTAAAAAATACCGCAAAACAGTTGAAGTTCGCCTACTAAAAATTACTTTTGTCACCAATCATCACGCCACTAATTCATAAACATGGTTAAGGTAAAGGTACCAGGACAGGTACCAATAGCAGCATATTGAATTTTAACACAAATCAAAGGTGACAAGCAGGTCTGCAATTGTTATGTCTGGGCTGTCATTCACAAACCGACTCGTCCTCACCTCTCACCCGTTTTTATATGGAAATTGTCAAAACGTGGCAAATGACATTTGACAGTTTCCACATAAAAACGGGTGAGCTGTGCCTTTTGTCCGGGTGTGCCTAAGACGTTTTTTACCTATATCGATACACTGCCTAAGTCGCTTTTAGTCTAAAACTCTAATTTCCTAATAATCATTATGCCCTCATATCTGTTGTACCGATTTGCATTAGGACTAAAACTGGTTTAGCTATATCGCTTTAGGTCTGAAACGCGTTTGGTCAACCTATACATTAGACTCAAGCCTAAAAAGCATTAACTGTTTGAGCTAAATCGCTATGGGTCTCAAACACATTAGACCTACTATAGGATTGAGACTAATAGGCAGTAGGTCTATAGAGTCTGATGCCTATTATGCCCTATGCCTAAAACGCGTTAGGTCTAAAATAAATTACAAGTAGAGTTTGTATTATATTATTTTGTATAGATTATTAGAGCCTTTTTTTATTTTTTAGAAAAATAATCTTTTCTTTTTCCATGATGTCGTCGGATAACAAATTCCCTATGAAATAAAATTACATTTACTTGGCAGTTGAATTGTGTTTTAGAATCACTTCAAATTTAAGTGGCCAGCAAAAGATAAAAAAGATAATGAGTTTGTACTCGTAACGATAACGAACTCCTTTATAATTTTGCAGTTTAGGCAAAACGCGAAAATGCCAGTTTGAGAGTTAGACAAGTCATCATAATGGTCAAAAAGCGAATTAGTCAACAAGCTTAATAGTCTTAACGCCACTGAAAATTGAAGTTTAGGCAAAATGCGACTTAGTCATAAAACGTTTAAGTCATTCGTCGAAACAGGCAGTCAACCAATTAGACAAAAAGCGAAATAGACAGCAAACAACATAGCCTTAATGCCACTGAAGATTGAAGTTTAGGCAAAACGCGACTTAGTCATAAAACGTCTTAGGCACACCCGGACAAAAGGTCAGAGAGTACAATGTACGGCACACACAATTCGAAAATTAAAAGCTAAACCCTTCAGAATAAACATTTGATTTAGATTAAAAAGAAAACCGTAATCAAAAAGTGCATAGCTTGCCTGCCTGCCGCCCATTGTCTACCATCAACATGTTTAATTTTTAATTGTTTTCAATGAATTTTCTGGTGAACAATAAATAATATTTGTATTGTATTGTATTGTATAGCTTACCGGGGGTGGAGCAAGGTCGGAACCGGCGAGTGTACTGACTGAAAATCAACTGCAACCTCTTATTTAATTCCCGCGCTTTCCGAAAGATTGTGTGTTGTGATAGGGCTGACACAATCTTTATCGCGCTTTGATAAAACCAACGTAAATATGTTATAAATGACCAATAGTGGCAACTTTAAAAAGATTTAATGTAAAAGGCGAGTTCATCGACACCACAGAGCCTTTACTATTTAGTTTTGAGGAGACCTCGAAGTGCTGCAACTGGCATTTCATAGAGCTGTAACGAGCCGCGGTTTGCCGATCCCAAGCCGATCTAGACACAGCTTTTTTGATCGCATGTTATCTTTTTTCTTGTGTATTAATTATGAATAAATTATAAAATAATTACTTTAACATTAATATTGAACTGGTCGCCTTGAAGACGAAGGGAAAAATCTCAACAACAGGGTGTAGAAATTGAACGACATGGGTACCTACAGCGCCATCTATAGGCGAATTTTGTTACAAATTTGAGCGACTGAATAACTTAGTATGTATGGCGGATTTTCAAAGATAATTCTTTATCAAGTGAACTGATTTCAATTTTTTTTCTATATTTGACAAAAGGTAGGTACATTCAGCATAATCGCGTAGGAATTTATAAAACAAGAACACATGCAAAGGTCATTAAATTACAAACTTAGTATAGAAACATTTTTTGATGATAAAAAAAAGAAAAACTAGATATAACTATAGTTATATTTTTCCTGTAAAATATACATTGATATCAATATTACGTAATAATTCATATTTTTTCCTTAATAAACTTGGGAGATAAGGGACGGTATTCTTTTATACATTTTCCCTCACAAGTCAAAATTGACAACGTAAAAAAAAAACTTTTTTCAGAATGTCCAACTCAAGCCCTTTCATATGACACCCCACTTGACATATTCACTAGACTTTCAAATTTTGAACCACCTAATCTGTCATGTTTCACAGAAAACAAAACAAAAATATTAAAAAGAAAACATGTTCTATTCGTTTAGGTCAGTAGTAATAAAGAAGGGTTCTTTATAACTATTCCAAATTTCAAATCGATAGCATAAGTAGTTCTTGAGATATTTAGCGATGTGTCACACCTTTGCTTTGTATTAAAATTCAATATATTGCAGTGTTTTTCGAATTTGCTTCCCAAAAGGGGTGAAAAGGGGGTTCCAAGATTGTATGGGGTGTCTTCTAAGTTCCGCGGGTCGCCAATTACGAAAATGACATCCATTTTCAAATCCAAGATGGCGGACATTTATTTTTCTTAAAAATCGATATGGCTGTCTTCGTCGAGGTTCCTCGAGGTGTCGATTACGAAAACGACATCCATCCATACATACCTACACTACGTAGGTACATACAAAAATACGCGTCAAACTGAGAACCTCCTTTTTTAAGACGGTTAATAATTACGCTTAGTACGCGGGCGAAGCCACGGGAAAATGCTAGTAATGATTAATCGTAATATTCGGCGAATGTCATACATAAGGTAAATATATTGATTTAAACCGTCGTCTACCGGTCCCTTTACAAAAGAATGCTATTGTCCTATTGTTTATTTTTTTCGCCGGGAGGCGAGGGCTACGAAACGAAAGTGTTGTGTTTCAGGCGAGTGACAACCCTAGTGTAAAAGTGTTTAATAAAGACCAAGTGCGGGTAGTTTGAAAAACCCGTGCGGCTAGAAGATGTTGATACCCGCTCACGCCTGTCAGCTCGCTACCACGGATGTTGTGATACTTTCGGAACGTCGGGCAAACCTTGAAAAGGGTAAATAAATTCGTATTGTAGGCGATTAAGTCCCGTTTTCCAGTAATAAGCCCGACACCTTAATGCCCAATAAATGACACCTATTGATCACCTCTTTCACTATGACAAAAGGATTGAAAGTGCCACTTATTTGGTGAGTGTCGAGCACATTTGCCTTATTACTCGGCCGATATTCAAGTCAATCAATCTAATTAATCACTAGTCTGCATCTTTGTTATCGAAAATGCGTCTAGCCGTTATCTTATAAATTACGGAAAAAAAAACCTAAGGGCATGTTCCCACTATCCGATATAATATCGGGTACACACTATCGGATCCGATATTGGATAATGTGGACACAGCCTAATGGATCATTCAACTCATTGAAACGAGAATTGGAGAGATATAGGGCACAGCACAGCAGATCCGAGCGCGATCTCGCTCTAGTGTAGAGCGATCCGCTCTAGTCGAGAGCGAGATCAAGATCACGCCCCGTTGTGCTATGAGCGAGACATCTAGATTAGATGGCTCGCTGGAATTCAGCTTTAAAAAAATATTGCGAAAAATTAAACTAGCGGCCGCCCGCAACTTCGTCCGCGTAGATTTTAGATGGTAACAAAGATACGACGACGACAAAGACGAGGTCTATTTTTTTCTGTCAGTAGTCTGATCTGTCTGATGCTGTTAATCTTCTGTGAAAAAATACTAAAAAAAAAAAATGGATGTCATTTTCGTAATCGGCACCCCGAGGAACCAAAAAGAGGACACCCATATCGATATTTAAGAAAAGTAAATATTCGCTCCGCGCACAAACTTGGAACCCGTTTTTCACCCCTTTAGGGGAGCAATTTCGAGAAACGCTGAAATATGCCATTAATGTATTTAAAAAGAATTTGTATACGACATTTCAAATCTCGCAGTGCAAAAAAGATCCCCGTACAAACCCTTTTCACACCTTTAGGAGAGCAATTTCGAAAACGCTGAAACACGTTTTGATGTATTTAAACAGAGAGTCTATATACGAAGTTTGAAATCTCTCACTTCAAAAAAGATTTGCTCCCCGTACAAACTCGAAACCCCCTTTTCACCCCTTTAATGGATTTTATACACACCATATGTGGTCCAGAATGATATATTTTAAACTAGATATCGGAAGGTTGGTATTGTGACGGAGATTTAACGGTTTTACATGACGGTATTTTGCTTGCAAGAAAAAATGGTTATGTGTCTTGACAAAGGTACAGGCTTCTAGGATAAATAAAGATATAAGTATTAGAATACCGAGTGTTTCTAAATGTGGTCCACAACTTTGTGTTCGTTTTATGTCAACTATGATTCTGATGCATTTCTTCTCTAACATCAGCCATATATTACTGTTTTTCTACTCTTTGAATTTCATCGTTTTAATTAAGACTTCGTAGCTTCAAGTATCTCTATGGATTTTCTGTGGAGACTTCCGACTCAACTATAAGAACTCGTAAGACAATACTTTAGAGAACTATAATGAAGAAGATCAGTCATATTTAATTATTTTTCTTTTGGCTATTATTTAGTGTATGGCGGCCCGTGAGTCACCGACGGTACTGGCTGAAAATCAGCGCTGTAGGTGTCTGACACCTCAGCATAATGCTGAGCCAGTGTCCGTTTCACTGTCGCGGGGACACACATGTTGTGGTTTGTTTTCTTCTGTTGTTGTTTTTTTTTTGTAATATGTGTGTCTTCTGTGTCTGTGAATAAATGTTTCTTTCTTTCTTTCTTTCTTTCTTTCTTTCTTAAGATCGGGAGGACCTGGAGCGAGATAAAGTGCGGAGCTCAAGACCAAATAAATGGGATGGAGATTCACTGTGGACGCCCTATGTCCCATATTAAGTCAAGTAAGTTCTAGGGATGTCAGAAATAATCGATTATAAAAAAATCGATTAAGAATCGATTATTATTTATAAAGTAATTGATTAATAAAAAGTCGATTATGATTTTCACAGCCGATTAATCGTAACATAATCTATCAAAGAATATTGTAAGCTACCACATTGGACATGAGAATATTAGACTTCTACAAGGTCCTAGTAAAGACCCTGGCATTATGAGGACATTTCTAGCAACCTAATATTGAAGTCACGCCCCTTAGGTATCGCGGATTTCTTAATATCCGGATTTGCTCAGATATTATCACGATACTGCAATACACGTCAACATTCTTGTGATACTGATCATGAGACGAGTGTATCGCATGATAATAACCACCATGGAACCGACCCCATAGGAAAAATAAATATGAAATCGATTATTGAAAAAAATCACGCCCCAGTTGACATATTCTCTAGAATTTCAAATTTTGAACCACCTATTTACCTGTCATTTTTCGCAGAAAAAAAAAACATGTTCTATGCATCTAGCTTCCCTTCTTTATAACTGTTTCAAATTTCAAATCGATAGCATAAGTAGTTATTGAGATATTAAGCAATGTGACAGACAGACAGACAAAGTGAAACCGTGGGTTCCTTATTAACCATTTCGCTGCGGAACCCTAAAAAGTAATTAAATCGTTTGAGCAACGCTTTGAAGCGCTCAATGGGGAAGGTCAGTAGCTTTTATTCGCGCGTGAATGTTGCGCGCAAACCACGGTGTCTATGCTTTATGTGTCAAAGCAGTTTAGAAAATAAAACATGCCGCCCAATTATACATATGTTCGCTGTGGAATTTATTGTTAATTTTGGGTGGAACAAAGAACTTTGTTTATTTATTTTCTCACTATCAATAAGGGCTTGAATCGCACATTCTGAAACATTTTTTAATTTTTATTGATATATTTACTGTTTATGAGGAAAAATGTAAAAAAAACCGTTCCCCCTTATCTCCGAAGTTTATGAAATTATTACATAACATTGATATCGTTATTAGCATTAATTTTGTTTTATAAATTCCTTTATGATTATACTGATAGTATCTTCTTTCAAATAAAGAAAAATAATTGAAATCGGTTAGTGATAAAAAAATATCTTTGAAAAACCGCCATACATACTAAGTTATTCAGTCGCTCAAATTTGTTACAAAATTCGCCAATAGATGGCGCTGTACCCGTGGCGTTCAATTTCTACACCGTATTGTTGAGATTTTCCTAAATTAATAGGGTTGGAACCGGTACACATATGGGTATGGAGCCGTTGGTGCGCGAATCGGACTCGCACTTGACCGGTTTTTTAAAAATTACATTGTGCTATAAGGACTAATGCAAACTTAATCTTTAGAGAAAAGAATTCATTCACGAAATATTTTTAAAGAGTTAAATTAGTGTTGTTGATTGAAGAGTTAGATTGGTGGAATAAATAGGTAAAGTGTTTTGATTGGCCAAATTAAAATGTTTTGTAAATCATATATATGTATTCAAATTTTCCCTAGGGGCTAAATGTACTATTTTAGCCCCGCTTGACAAGTCTAATATGACACACTTCTCGAGCATAAGAAGTGAAAAATAAATATTTTAAGTCCAAAACGCGACACACTCTCATCAGGTTATCTTTTTTTTTAAATCGTCACGGAAAACAACTTGCCCACCTGCCATGTTACTGCGATAACATGCATGCATTTCTTGCAATAACTGAAGTAGTAATCAACTAACTAAACACCAGCCTGATATCAATAGACTTTCAATTTTATATCGTATCTGTAACAGATAAAGCTCAATTTAGGGTATTAAGCTTTATCGCACACTATCTAAATCCATAAAAGAAGATTATCGAAATCCTATACATTACGCACAAGGGTCGCCATAACCGTTATATACAACCATATAAGTGGGACAAACATGTCCTGTGTTATCTGACAAGTAGAGGTGACTTTATCTAAAATTGCCGAGATTTTATAAAACTGTCGTAGGATTTTGAACTTTTTAGTCTGGACGGTAAAGGCGCTTTTTGAACGGATAGTTTGATACAACTGGGCCAACTCAAATGATTTCAAGTGCACAAGTAGGTGCCAAGTTATTTGCCGTCCACTTGAAACACTATCAGTTAGGAAAATTTGCGAGCCACACCTCCGTGACTTCTTGGTGCAGGCGATAACGCTGCAAAAACAAAAATTGAGGCTTGTGATTCTAAAAAGTAGGTATAAAATCATTCACCGGGGACTTTTTAAGTAATTTTAACCGTGCATCTAAGGGTCTTCGTTTTAATTTTATTCATTTTTAGGGTTCCGCAGTAAACAAGGAACCCCTGACTCCTGAGGTTTCGCCATGTCCGTCCGTCCTCGAGTCCGCGGCTTGACTTAGTAACCGTTAGTACTAGAAAGATTTTTTTTTAACCTGACTGTGGCTTTATAGGCCGGGCCCAATAAAGCGATAGGAGTGCGCGGTTGGAGAAAATCCAGGGGAAAACCTCCGGCACGACCACGCGTGTGGCTTGGAACACTGGAATACTCTAAGAGTTTGCGCTCCAGTGAGATTGGTTGAGCGGTGTGAGTGGAATCGAGCTACTGGGATACTAGAAAGATGTAATTTGACATGAGTATACGTATCAAAATATACACAAAGCGATAGAACAAAATCCAGAAAAGAAACTAGGTTTTTCGGGGGGTCGATTACGAAAATGACATCCATTTTCAAATCTAAGATGGCGGACATTTATTTTTCTTAAAATTCGATATGGGTGTCATTGTCGAGGTTTCTCGAGGTGCCGATTACGAAAATGACATGCATTTTCAAATCCATGATGGCCGACATTCATTTTTCTTAGAAATCGATATGTGTGTCATCTTCCAGGGTCCTCGGGGTGCCAATTATGAAAATGACATGCATTTCCAATTCAGAGGTTGCGGACGTTTATTTTACTTAATTATCGATGTGGGTGTCATCTTTGAGGTTCCTCTAGGTGCCGATTATGAAAATGACATCTATTTTCAAATCTAAGTCGTCGGACATTTATTTTTCTTAAAAATCGATATGGGCGCCATCTTCGAGGTTCCTCGGGTTGCCGATTACGAAAATGACATGTATTTTCAAATCAAATTGGCGGGCATTTATTTTTCTTAAAAATCGATATAGGTAACGTGTCATCTTCGAGGTTCCTCGGGGTGCCAATTACGAAAATGACATGCATTTTCAAATCAAAGATGCCGGATATTTAATTTCCTTTAAAATCTATACAGGCAGCATCTTATTCTCCGAGGAACCGGAGTGCCGATTACGGAAATGTCATCCATACGTACGTACATACAAACAAAAGGGTCAAACTGAGAACCTCCTTTTTTGTACACCGTTAGAAATTACTCTAAGTACGCGGGCGAAGCCGCGGGAACAAGCTAGATTTAATATAAATTATTGGACGTTTTGGTGGGAATTGCGATGCAGGTGTCATATTTGTAACATTGATAATGATAACTATGATAAGAGATAAGATTTTCGACCACGCAGAAAAGTAAGTAGGTACACTTTTGCTGCTAACATTACCTATTTATAACTTATAGGACGTTACTAAGTATACCTTGTTTTTATAAGATTAGATATTAGATAAACAAAGAAGCAGTGTTCGTAAACACACACACATTGAATTCTCATTATTCGCACGAAAGATCAGAATAATTGACAGTTAATGACTATGACAATTACTTTTTTATAACCCGACTTCTTACAATCTCAGCCTTTTTAGGTTTTTTATTGTAAAACTTTTAGATGACTGAAACTTTCTTATTTTTGAATAACAATATATAATGTAAGCATGAAATAAAGGTTTTATTATTCATTGCATTTTTATTTGACACTACCACAGAAAGTGCCGGATAAAAAACCTCGTAGGTCGTACTCCGGCATAATGCTAAAAAAACAAGGTAAGTATAGTTCTTAATCCTAGTATTAGAAAGAAAAGAGAATTTATTTCGCAAACCTTAATCTAGGTACATATACATAATTACGCTAATTACATGTAATGTTTTTTTAAAGTGCGAAAAAGGAGTCCACTCAGCACAATGTCGGGCCACAGTAGATGACCCGACGCTAATATTATGTGGATCCTTCGGTTAAGTGTCACATGACCGCATTTAAGTTAAATACATGTTTACTTATTACCCTATAAAATATATATATAACTAACCATAAACAATATTTACTTAAAATTATCAAATTTTGTGTTACGACCTATTAATAATGTACAGCTCAGAAATGAACACAAATTAATGGAGTCTGCAACTGAAGCAACTAATAAATCTAAAGGGACACGGAAATGCTATGCTGGATTAGTCTGATGTTCGAGTAGTTCGAGTATTAGGTGTCTGATGTTCGAGTAGTTCGAGTATTAGGTGTCAATGCGGACCTCGGGATCCGTAGGCGTAGCAAATTTTAATGAGCTTCTCAGCTAGGGTAGGTTTGGTGAACTAGCGAAACTCCCGGTAGCTCGATTCCACTCACAACTCAGATTCGGTTGAAGCCGCTCAACCATTTGACGACCGGTTTAGCCTAGTGGGTAGTGCACCTGCCTGTGAAGCTGACGGTCCTGGGTTCGAATCCCGGTCAGGGCAAATATTTGTGTGATGAGCATGAATATTTGTTTCTGAGTCTTGGATGTTTTCTATGTATTTAAGTATTTATATCTATTAAATATATCGTTGTCTAGTACCCATAACACAAGCCTTCTTGAGCTTACTGTGGGGCTAGTCCGATTTGTGTAAGATTGTCCTCTAATATTTATTTATTTATTTATTTAACCATCTCACTCTTAGAGCGGAGCGCAAGCTCTTATAGTATTCCAGTGTTCAAAAACACCCGCGTGGTCGTGCCGGAGGTTTCACCTGTATTTTCCCCAGGCTACTCTCCACCCGCGCACTCCTATCGCTTTATTGGGCCCAGCCTATAAAGCCACAGTCAGGTAATAAAAATCGCATTAGTGGGGTCGGCAATAAAACCGTGTCTCAAAAACCTACTTTTTGACAGAAGATATTTACAAAATAGTAGATTGTATGACAAGGGTCTAAAATGAGCCATATTACCACGAGATAGTTATTTTCCCGAGCGAAGTGAGGGAAAATAGTACGAGGGGTAATATGGCTTTTAGACCAGAGTTATACACTCTACTTTTCACTTCGATTGCGAGAAAATAAATCAAAATTAACAATAAATTCCACGGCGAAGATATATACTTTTGCAGCATGTTTTTTTTTTCTATACTCCTCTGACACACAAAACATAGACACTGCGGTTCGCGCGCAACATTCAGGCGCGAAAAAAACTAAACTGACCTTCCATTGAGCGCTTCAAAGTGTTGCTCGAACGATTTAACCACTTTTTTAATTATTGTGAAATAGGGACTACTACAAACTTACAGCCTTATTCATAAAAAGTTAGAGCCTCCTTGAAGGCTCCTTGAAGGTCCGATGCTAAAAAGCATGATTCATAAACGTCTGCTAACGCTAATCAGTCCTTCAAGGCTCTGCTAAATGGTCCGAAAGTTAGTGGACCGTAGACCCTTCTTTATCTCTCTGTTAACTCACAAAATGGCCGCCACAGACTTGAACAGCTGATTTTTGACAAGAGAAAAACCATACGCCAGAGAAGTGTGCTAAATCGAAGGGATTCTGTATTGTGGATTTTCCATGGGTTTTCTTAATTAATCATCTTAATTGGGTGTTTCTGAAGATAGGTACGTGTTGATTTAAAACTTGATATATATGTTCCAAATAAAATTACAATGATTAACATAGTTAAGTACTGCTTTTTGCACTTGCAGTCAGCAGCAGAAGTAGTTAGCTACGCGTTCGACTTTAATAGAAGGGAATAAAAGCGTGTGCAGATCATTATGGTCAACTCGCCCGCGTAGCTACTTTTGCTGCTGACTGTACAACACTAGGTACACACGGATCGGAAATGGCGGGTGTTTTACGATACCTAAGTACCTATTTTTGTTACTTTCGCGCAATACAAGGTAGCTATCCAGGCAATAGGCTGGCTGAGGAAGTATAAACCACTACAACCGCGACGTCGCTAGATGTATAACAAAAGGGAAATCTTATCGCATTCTTCGAATATTCTGGTCACAAACTATGTCTAACGCGAGACTGGCAGATAGGTAACTAACCAGAAGCCCACAACAAGTGGCGATGGAGTGGACACCCACTTCGATGATCGGATTGCTACTTGTCCAAGCAGTGCCTCCGTTGACAATCTAATGGCAGAAGACGGCCGGGGCGTCCTCTGCCATTCTACATGGAGGAGGCGGGCTCTAATGGCCTCGGCTGGAAGGAGCTAGAAGAAGCCACGCAAGACCGTGACAAAAAGAGAACTCTTCTGCGAGCCTTATATCATTATCAAATCCTGTAGAATAGGTTTTGCTTGATAAAGAATTTCGACGGCGGTACCGGTTTGAAACTGACGGTCTAATTTATTGTCGAATTGTCAGGGCAGACGTCACCAAGGACCGGTATTGTTGGATGCAGTCAATGCACGCAACAATACCGGCGGCACCCATGCACCCAACAATCAGAACGACATCTTCAGCGAGTGCTCGCTGGAGATGTCGTTCTTAGTCTAACGCGTATGGTCGGTCGGGCGTAGCTATCGCTGTTGAAAGCATAGGTACGTGCATTCATATTATATGTATGTGGCCATATAAAAGACGCCTGACCGACAGTAGGTCGAGCACCGTTTCCCACCTTATAGAGCTAGGCAGAGAGAAGAATAACCCAAAAGCATATTACTGTACACAAAATTACTTGTATGTTTCTGACTGTACATTAAATAAAATCGGCGTTAAAGATGTCTACATTTTTACTTCTTATTTTATTAATAAGAAAAATGTGTGTACATCCTGTGAAATTTTCAGGCCCAGTCTCTTCAACCAAGTTTATTTATATCTGAATTTGAGATGAATAATGTATATGACAAAGTTGCTAAAGAAAATAACAAGTCAAAAAAATAGTAGGTAAATGAAACTTCATGGACATATATAAAAATTAATATATTTGGAGGCAGCATGGGAAAACAATGAGTATAAGTTCAAAATCTTTTAATTTATTTACATTAAACACCCTTCTCACATTATTAATGTCTGGAGCCTCCTGGAGGCACCTGAACCAAAAAAGCATTAACCAGACAGACAGTTTGAGAAAGCCTTCGACAGACAAGAAAACAGTATTACAAACTACAGAACACCAAAATGTTAAAAAGAACCCTGTCTGGTAAATAAACATCTTTGTACTCGTCATTGCTAAGCAATTCGAACTACACTGGAATGTTCCTTATTCATCATCTAGCAGAGCCGGAGGCCGGGGCTTCCTGAGTTGCCAGTGACTTCGGCTGGTGTCATTTCTAGGGAGCAGGTTCTAACACTACTGGGGCTTCTAGGACTAGGTAGTGACAACTAGTGAGTTGTAGTAGCAGTCAGTACCTGAAAATAATAAGGAACATATTTAATAAAAATATTTTTTGAGCCGACATACTTTTATTTTTAACTTCCATCCACATTACTCATCTACATTAGTATAGTCAATAATATGTATGTCTCACATACTCTTTCTTCATAATTTTTTTCACCATCTGCTGGAAACAAGCATATAAACATAGACATATAATGTTATATCACAATGTTTGATTTGATTGTAACAGTTCATGTACAAGTATCTTCAAAAATACACTTAACAAAGCAACTTTAAATAATCATGCAGTTAGAATCATCTGATGCCTACCTATGTAGGTAATTATTATATGATGTTAAAAAGGGGCTTGCCAGAGCATAATGTTGCAGCAAGTTTACTACAACAGCATTTTCAGGCAGACCCTGGTAACTACAATAACTTGATCCATTGCTTGTTGTTGGTCTCATATTATGAATATAAATGCTGCTTATAAATCTATACCTCCTTAAAACACATCTTATTTTTAAAAGTAAAGGTGTAAGAACTTACTGAATGGAACTAACAGGAACCCAATACTCATCGGTAGGTTCATCTGATTCAAGCATTTTATTGTTATGATAATTTGCCTGATTGACTGACATTAATTTTACAGGGAGGCAAAGTCAGATATTATTTTGGGGCTTAATCTAATCAACACATAAATAACATTATAGATGTGTAATATAATCTTTCAAGTATATTTGTTTTGTCCTAAACTTGCTAAAAACTATACCTACACTATTCTTGTACGAAATTGTAGGCACGTTGAACAAGAAAACATAACCTTGGACAGGTGTGTTTACCTACATTCACATTATCTAGGCATATTGACTAGATTTTAAATACTATAAACTACCAACACTCTCTTCATGTATACAGCCCTTTGTCATTTGGATTTAGATGGCAGAACGGCTGGTTACGATCTGGACACCAGTACTTAAATTGTACTCACTCACTACATAAAACATACCGACACAAGCACATCATACCAACCCGATTTATTGCGGCCGAATCGAAATCCTTGGCGTCCGTCTCGAGCTCCAGGGTCCGCCCACGAAGCTAGCTTGTGGTTATTTGGATTGGTTTCGGTATTTTCGTTTTCTATTACATCTACTCTTTCTTTTACCAGCTCTTGAAGCAACATCTGAAAATGATAAAACTGATTAGATTCCATAGAAACACTGACGGTAAGTAAGCAATGATCCACTTCACATATAACTCCAAACTAAGCAAATTTATAACTTTTCTTACTTTATCCTCCGCTGTCCAATTATTGCTTCCTTTTTGGTAGTATTCATTATTTAATCAAATCAAATACTCGCACTAAACTCGCGTGTAAGATCAAGTTTTCTGTTTTGTTTCCCGCTAATTAGCTGTCAATTTTTTTTTTAATTCACAGTGAAGTCATGTTTTTGTCTATGATTTGTCAAGATGGCCAACATAACGCGTCTAATCAGTCTGTCAGCAGCTCAACAACTAACAGAGGGCTAGCAAGCGTTTATGAATCATACTTCTTAACAAGCGTCCAACAAGCCTAATCAGTCTGTTAAGTAACAGACCGATCAAGCCTCAATTAAGGATTTTTTATGAATAAGGCTGTAAATGTATATTTCCGCTACTTAGAATGTAAACTAAATTAGAATATGTAAAGAAATTAAATAAATGTTTTAATGTTTTTTTTAATGTAAATATTTTTTTAAGAGTTAAATTAGTGTTCTGTGATTGGTGGATTTAATAGGTGAATGTGGTGGTGGTATTTTGATTGGTCAAATTCAAATGTTTTGTAAATCATAAATATGTATACATATTATCCCTAGGGGTTAAATGTACTACTTTAGCCCCGCTTGACAAGTCTAATATGACACACTTTTCGAGCATGAGAAGTGAAAAAAGTTTTTCATGGAAGACTTCTAAGTAAACGTACCTACAAGTTAAGTAAATACCTAATGGAGGCTTCAGAGACGTAGGGCAGAACTGCAAGGGGATTCTCAAGAAATGCAAATAGCCTTTTGTTTCGACGTCATAAGTATATAGGGCTTGCAATTCTAATATTCGAATAATTTTTACACTGAAATTTTACAAAAAAAAACGAAATGTCACAGCGCGACTTGCGAGTTTTTTTTACGATAAACCGAAAAATGGGACATTCAAACCCTTACGATATCCTGTTCGTATCGGTCGGTATAATCCTGCCAGAAATAATCTCTAAGGCGGCTCACATTATGTCACTATGCTAGCTTAATCTTCATATACCTTTATCTGTTATTTTATCTGTTATGCGATTAAGCTCAAGCAATTCAGGTGAAATCAGTAGACGTGTAATGGAATACTTGTTACTCACTACCCCCCAATAAGTGGCAAACGCTAGAGGAGATATTTATATAGGTTATATAGGCTAGAGGAGATAGTTATAGTATTTGGACACATCTAAACGCTCTAAACCTCAAATGATGTAAAAGTTGCCGGGCAAACGATTCAATATTGTTTCATAGACGTAGTTACGACCAACCCTTTCGAAGGGACTCGTCTGAAAATCAGCGCAAGACAAGGTCCTGCATAATTGCATATCGACGCTGGAAAGGCAAAATGGGATAACGGAATCGGTAGAATCTGCCGATTTCAACGGTGTGTATAACTCAATATCGCCAAAAATGTCGGTTATCCCATTTTGCCTTTCCAGCGTCGATATGCTGAGACGAGCACCCATTGCCCAACTTAATACAAATAAATATGTATTTTAATAAGTGTCTATTTTAATAAGTTATGTTATAAGGGATCTCTTTGTACTGTACACATTTTGTTTCTTTTGTGGCAATAAATTATTTTGAATATGAAAATTAATATAACTAGATGCAAAACTGACGAGGTAGGTACTAGAGAGAATTTACACACTAATTTGGTGGTTAGTACGTGACTAAAGTAGTAATTGGCAATTTAAAATCCAATGCTTATTTTTAAATTTATTTTTATTTTTCATTCTTAACATGCAAGAATGTTCAAAAATACCTGAACACATTTTTAACACAGAAGGAGGTTCTCAATTCGATTGTGGGTATGTTCTTTTGAAATACAAATGACGCGCGGTGGCTAACAGCTTACCGTTAGCCACCGCGCGCAGGCCTTAACAGATACCGTAGTCTACGGATGCCTTCAACTTTTTTACAACTTCAGAGGAACCACAAGCTGTTTGCCAACCCTTTATTGATTTAATAAGGTCAACTTATTACTTTTTATTATTTAAATTTGAAGCTCCTGTAACAAATCTGGATTGTGATTTTTAGGGTTCCGTAGCCAAAATGGCAACGGAACCCTTATATAATCGTCATGTCTGTCCATCCGTCCGTCCGTCCGTCCGTATGTCACAGCCGATTTACTTGGAGACTATAAGCACTACAATTATGAAATTTGGTAGGAAGGTGTATTGTATGAACCGCTACACAAAAGTGATGTGATATTACAAAAAAATATTAAATTAGGGGGGGTACTCCATCCATATAACTAGTGGATGAAAAAAAAAAATCGGGAGTTTTTTTCTATTACCTGTTTAATTTATGTAATTTTGACAATTATATTATTATCAATTGCCCTTGTGGCCAATATTGCTGACTTAATTAAAAAAATGACTATTTTGATTCTTGATTTTGAAAAAAAAAGAGGTAAACGTTCCTGTGTTCGAGACTGACCCTATAAAATAGCACTTTCAATCTTATGTCATGATGACAGAGGTGATTAATAGGTGTCATCTATTGGTCACTAAGGTGTCGACCACTGGGACTTTTACCTTATAGGTATTCATCCGATCTATGACTAATCCTGCGGTCCTGCCCTTTAACCTTCATCCATACATCATAGCAACATCGGGCTGATTTTATGTAAAACAATGCTAATACATTCCGAACTCGCTTGACATTACACAAATGCAATGACAAAAGTTTTATGCTAATTGTATCTTGTTGTCGACATAGGTATACATAGGTACCTTTGACGTCATTACTCATTAGGTACCTACTAGGTTTTTCCCGCGACATCGTCCGCGCATACCTAAATTATACTTTACGAAGACAACGATACGATTAAAAAGAATTTGCTCAGCGAACAAATTTTTTACCCCATTAGGGGATGCAATTCGAAAAACGCTCTGAAATCATGCTGAAATATGTATTTTTGTATTTAAACAGAGACTATATCAAGTTTAATCAAAATCAAATCAAAATCAAAACATTTATTCTGCAAATAGGCCTCAAGGGCACTTTTACAAGTCAAAATCTATCTAGGTACATCAAATAAAAATAATACAATAATCAAAGTATCATTAATTAAATGTAGTGTTACATGTCAAAAATAAGACTAAGAAACTAATAACAATCGAGATTTGTTAGAGATGTATAAGGTCTCTAAGCGTCAATATACTGCGTAATATACGCAGTTTCAAATCTCTCACTTTGTAAAAGACTTGCTCGCCGACAAGCCCCTTTAAGTACGACGGAGCGACCTGTGCCTTTACCATGAGCTTACATGACCGTATCTCGCTAGCGACTGCGTAAAAATTTTTATGGGCAAAAGTACAGCGCCTCTGGCGTTTTCGCAATAGAACTAAGAATCCGCATACTAAATACAATTTTTTCGCAGTCGCTAGCGAGTACGGTCATGCAAACTCATGGTAAAGGTACTCGTTTCGGGGCTACCTAGTTTTCCACTGTCTGGCATGGGCTCAAAGCGATCATCTATGGGAGAAATATGTAACTTAAAACACCTTAATGGTCGAATATTGTTATATGATTTGTCATGTTTAATTAGTTATTTAGGTAGGTAGATAATGTTATGTAATTGTTATGTACTGTATAATTTAGCAACAGCTTAATAGAAAAGTGCAAAGATATTTTTAGGGGCCTATCATGTTAACGAGCATTTTTTTCCAGATCGTAGTGGTATCGACATATATACTATGAACTTATATATACCGCAAGGTATCTGTATAGGTACAAAATTCTTATTACCTACATTATCAGTGACTTAGAGACCATATACATCTCTAACAATATTAAATTAATTTTAATTTTGACGCTCAGAGACCATGTACATTTCTGGGATATTATATTAATTTCATTATACTCCTTGTTTAATCTTGAGACCTTATACATCTCTAACTTTACTGATGTTGTAATATTTGTAATAGATAACTTTGCAAGTTTATCTTCACTGTATGACATTAATTTTGTTATAATTGTAAACTCGAAATTATTATTCCTTCTTGAACTGCAAATTAATATTTTTTTGTGAAAAATGTATTACTTATTATAGTCAGACTTTCTTAAATTGTAAATTAACATTTTGACATGTAAAAGTACCCTTGTGGCCTATTTGCAGAATAAATGTTTGATTTTTTTTTGATTACAGTCATCTAGTAAGAATATGTTTACATAGTATATATAAGTACTAAAATAAATAAAATATTGTTAACGCACGTATCTAATCTAATCTCGTTATTTTATTTCAGTCGTAAAACTGACCGTCGTGTGAGTCCGCGTCGAGGTTGAGGGCAGAGTAGGATTCCGCTGTCCTTGGGAAACTAGTCCAATTCTTTCGAGTTAGCTTAGCTTATACATAGGTACATATTGGCTCACGCCCGTCTCCCTTTGGGGTCGGCAGAGACCAAAAACGCCAAATACTATGCGGTCCTTGGTCCTTACATACTTCTTAGTGTTGGGTAGACTGTTAGGGTTGAAGCGTTGATTTGTTTTGTGGGAGAGATGCAGCAGCAGTAAAAGAGGATAATTCGTAGGAAGGAAACAATGTATTGCGACTATATGGCTTGCACATGAAGTTAAGTAAGTATGGCGACAAGGTGCCACAGATAATAATCCAGACAGGAAACACTGAATCTTAATACTACGTTTAATCTAGAATATCAGTAGTACCAACTTAATGATTTAGGTAACTATTGTTGGACTCTCCAACACTTAGTGCTAGTCCCCATGTCGTGGTGCAGACTAAGGTTCGACTGGTACCACAGAGCGCCAGTCGCCCTACGGAGAAGACGATTCTGAATAACCTGAAGTAGCTTGAGCGATCTCATAGGCACATGAGCAAAAACTACACTTGCATTAGTCATGATTGGACGAACACAAGTTTTGTAGTGTCAGTTTTTTTTTCTAAGTGACATTTTACTAAACTTGTGAATCATCGGCCCAAACCTTCCTAACACGAACAATGCACTGTTGCGTACCCTACTGATGTGGCTACGGAAAGTCAGTCTTCTGTCGAGGGTCACTCCAAGATATTTGACTTCGTTGGTCCCATACAAACAATTGATCGTCTCTAAAAACTTGTTCGAATGGCATATTCTTTTTTTTTGTTGTCATGCCTATTCATTTCATTCATTCATAAATATCTATCAAGCTTATTATAGCCGCTAAAATTCGTTTTCCTTATCTGTCACTTTGACATTTTACTTGTGAGAAAGGGACAGAACTCATTTTAGCTAGCACAGGTTTGTTAAGTATGAATAAGGACCCATTTTTCAATCGCCAGATAAAATCATCGTTGTCATTTTCTAATGGCATATGAAAGAAAAGGACAGAGCTAACATTTATCTGACAGATACCTTTAATAGGGGATCGAAAAATTGGCCCGAAGTGGAACCTTTTTGCTCTTTTAGTCTTTGGTTTTTATATATTTTAATGTCGTCATGTTGATTGGGTCATTATAGCTTTTGTCTCTATGGAAAACCAGTGCCTTTTAATTGAATATTTAATAGGGGGATTATTCTATTATATAGAGAGAAAAATAGATATGGAGATCGAGACGGAGAGACATAGAGCGAAGCTCCTCACCCTTTAAGGGTGGGTTGCACCAAACCGTCTGTAATCCTAAGCGCTGTTCGTTAAAATCTGATTATATGGAAAGTTTGACAAGTTTCTATGGGATGACAGCTGCCGGCGCCATATTTGACGATGACCGGCCTGTGATCGTATGTTGGTGCAATTAACCCTTAATCGTTAAATCCCGGAAGGTTTAAGTAAAAGCAATTTTACCACTAACACATTTATTATCATACAATTAAATCATCGTATCTCGCGCGACTCAGCAATTCCTGTCTCACTCGAATTGTGCGAATTAGAAAGAGGAGGGTGGATTTTTTTCTACTCGTGTCGCGTCGCAGCGGCAGTTGCGCTAGCCCCGCATGACGCCTCTATCCGTCACTGGCAAATGCTGGATTACTAGCTCCAAAGTCAGCCGTAGCTGCCATCTTGTCGTACGGCAGCATCATGGGGTCGGTGGGCGGCATCAGCACGGTGGCGGCCAGCACGGGCGCGCCTCGCCCCGCCTTCAGCAGCAGCACCTTGAGAGAGGTAGGGCACAGCAATATGTAGAATAGAATAGAATAGAATAGAATACATTTTTTGTTTGCAACAACAATATAATAAATTACATTACAAAAGGCTTAAATCTAAGAGATATACAGTGTTGTCACAAAAAAGGAGTCCACTCAGCATGTGTCGAAGCACAGAGTGCAACAACGCTGATTTTCAGTGGATCCCATAAACTAAAACTAAAGAGATCAGTTGTGACAAGATTGAAAACATAAAAAGAAAAATTCATCCAATTGCATTGTGCCACATTAATGTTTTTACCAGCGGAAACCAATACAACAATAACAACTCAATGTAAACTTAAGCAGACACAGATACAAGACGCCGACACAGATCAGCTAGGCTGGAAATTGTACTTTGAGTAGGTGGAGTTTCAAACTGTTTTTAAAGGTGAACAGAGAAGGAGAGTTTCTAATTGGTGGCGGAATATTATTCCAATATTATGTCATCTGTCCCCAAACTGACAACTGTTTGATTCCACTAGTTCTTGTTAAAAAAATATATATTTCTATTATGTTTCCCATTTCCTTCACTTTCTGCTGTTCTGAGCTATCTTTCAGCCATGGGCTCCACGGAAGACCAGCGCTGCGGCATTGTAAAATGTCACAGCATTATGCTGAGTGGTGTCCAATTGCGGCCACTATAGCAGCACCCCTGCTCTTTATACTTAGTTCACCTGATGTATGTAGGTATTTTTAAGCTAGTTTCTAGGTATTAAGTTTTAAATTGTAATGTGTTGTTATCTTGGTGTGCAATAAATTTGGTTTTATTCTATTCTATGCTATTCTATTCATCTTGCTCGAATTTGGAGCAGCCCAACTAGGGAAGTACCTCCGCCTTGCAGAAGACCCCAGCCATAATAACATTATCTACTATACGCGTCAATCAACTTTATCTTGTTGTTATTCCGTCCCGTCAGCGAGGAGACAACAGTAACCGAGTTTCTTAGAAAGATGTTTATATTATGAGCTTCAAGCGCGCTCAAGAGATGGCCCATATCCAAATGGATTTATTCTCATCGCTTAAAACTCATGTTTGGTAGATTTAAACCCTATAAAATCACAGTATTAAAGAGTGACTCAGGAGACGTAACCATGGTAACGAGGAACAAGGAATAGTTGATCCCATACAAGTATGTAGTGTTGTGTTCCTGGAGGTGAGCAAGGTTGCCAGAGCTCCCGAGAACGCACTGTGTTGAGAGCGAGGGACCTAAATTTATCCCTTCTGCTGTCAACACAGTGCATCCTCAAATTGTATAAAGGGCAACGGCAACGCGCACGTGACTCCTTTGGAGTTGCGGGCGTCTATAGGATACGGTGGCCGATTACCATCAGGTGGACCATAAGTTGGTTTGCCACCGGCGTTGTATATAAAAAAAAACCTTGACAAGCGCACGCGCACCCGCCACGCCCGTCACTGACCGGAACATTATATCCGGGTTTAACTCCGCATCAAATACTTCCTCGATTTTGGTTGGGAAACGGAGCTTGCTGTTTGGTGCTAGGAGCGGTATCTGTAACAAACAGGGGACTTCACTACATAGTATAAAACAAAAAAAAAAATATATATTAGAGGACATCTTACACAAATCGAACTAGCCCCACAGTAAGCTCAAGAAGGCTTGTGTTATGGGTACTAGACGACGATATATTTAATAGATATAAATACTTAAATACATAGAAAACATCTAAGACTTATAAACAAATATTCATGCTCATCACACAAATATTTGCCCTGACCGGGATTCGAACCCAGGACCGTCAGCTTCACAGGCAGGTGCACTACCCACTAGGCTAAACCGGCAAAGTCGCTTTCTCTGTCCCTATGTCCGACCCGGCTTCGCATGGGTGCAATGCTGATGCATGTATTATACATATAAACCTCCCCCTTGAGTCACTTTATCTATTGAAAAAAGCCGCATCAAAATCCGTTGCGTAGTTTTAAAGATTTAAGCATACATAGGGATATAGGGATATAGGGACAGAGAAAGCGACTTTGTTTTATACTATGTAGTGAAGCGTCAACATGAAAATAATAAAATGTAATAAATAAATATCCTCGGAGATGTATAAGGTCTCTGAACGTCAGTCTAAAAATACAATCAAATGAGAACATGCTCATGGTAAAGGCACTGTGCCTTTACCATGAGTTTGCATGACCGTACTCGCTAGCGACTGCGTAAACGATTTAGTATGCCGATTCTTAGTTCTATTGCGTAATCGCCAGAGGCGCTGTACTTTTGCCAATACAATTTTTTACGCAGTCGCTAGCAAGTTCGGTCATGTAAACTCATGGTAAAGGCACTGGGCTTATTTAAAAACAAATGAGTGTTGCCTCCATACCTTTATATACGGCTGCGTCACCTTGTAGTTGGTGGTGTGTACGTGAAACAGTATCGAGAGGCCGGCGACAGCCTTGTCACTCGTGTTCTCAATCGACAGGGTGACCCGAAACACCGGCCCTAGTCCTTCCACCTGCTGACAAAGTTCTGCATCAGTGTTGCCAGACGGTTACATTTCTTACATTTCTCGTAACTTTTGACCGGCTCGCGTAACATGTAAGTAACTTCTGTTGTAAAGGAAGTTTTTGTAACTTTTGAGAATAATGAAACTCTATTTAAAAAGAAAGGTCAATTGTAACTAACCGGGACCAAGCGAGACAATTTATAGGCTTTCATACAGAAAAGGTGACAAAAGAACCTACGTGGTACGTATCAGTCTGTCCGTCTGTTGTAACTAAGTATGACAATCGAGATACCGCCCATCAGACTGGCGTAATTCTGACGCCGAACTCACCGAATTACAGTTGTATGTGGCTACTCATTTCTTAAAATCGAACGTTACGTAATTAATTATGAAAAATATAAAAAATGTAACCTTTGCATCAAATATGTAACTTTTCAAGAAAAGAAACGTAATTTTCGCCCTAACGGCCCTGGCAACACTGTTATGCATTAATTTTCTGACCATTACTGCTCTAAATCAACTCTAAGGGGCGGTTTTTTTTTGAACCTGACTGTGGCTTTATAGGCCGGGCCCAATAAAGCGATAGGAGTGCGCGGTTGGAGAGTAGCCTGGGGAAAATCCAGGGGAAAACCTCCGGCACGACCACGCGTGTGGTTTGGAACACTGGAATACTCTAAGAGTTTGCGCTCCAGTGAGATTGGTTGAGCGGTTTCAACCGAATCTGAGGTGTGAGTGGAATCGAGCTACTGGGAGCTAAGGGGCGGTTGCACATTACGTAACAAATATTTAAATTGGCTTCGTCATAGTCGCTTCAGTATCTTAATCGAAATATCTTAGCGCTAACCATGTAACACTAGGAATTTTGGATGACCATCCGTGGTCTTCTTCATCAATTCCTGTACACCAAATACTTTCTGAATGCAAATGTTCGATGTGTTATCGAAAATACTAAAATCGCTACGTATCCCTTGAAGTTTTAAGGAGTTCCCTCAATTCCTCATGGTTCCCATCATCACAAGTGAACTTTGATAACAACGGGACCAATCTATAAGCATATGCCTTCAAACAAAGAAATATTTTTCTAAATCTGTCCATAACTGGCAGAGTAATCGCGTAACAAACATACAAAAAAAAAAAAAAAGATATAGGCGAATTGAGGACCGCCTTTTTTTGAAGTCGGTTAAAAATGGCGGTCCAAATGCTTTTCTTCTTGTACCATTCTCAGGTGCCCAGGTGAACGCCAGGGGTGAGGAGGGGCGTGGGGGCCATAAAATGCAGAATGCGTTTAGAGTTGATAATCCGGTATAAAATGTTAATGCATGCAGTCTTTATCTACGAAATATGATTATTTTTTTTTGAAATATGACGGACGATAATGAGAAAAAACCACACAATAGAACAATGCATTAGACACAACAAAAACCTAACGACTTTATACCGCGAGTCTTAGAAATATTTTCAGAAGGCCGACATTACAGTAGCATGATGCAATGATAAACTGCGCCAGGTATGGCAATCCGGTACATGGAATGCTGCGCTTACGACGTCCAACTCAGACACGACGCGTACACTAAGGGTGGGTTGCACCAAACCGTCTGTAATCGTAAGCGGTGTTCGTTAAAATCTGTTTGTATGGAAAGTTTGACAAGTTTCTATGGGATGACAGCTGCCGGCGCCATATTTGACGATGACCGGCCTGTGTTCGTATGTTGATGCAACCGACCATAAGTCATTCCCGCCGGTGGGGACGTCCACCGCGCGATCGCGACAATACTGACACATATAGTCCGTATTCGTCCCGGTACCGCCGCACACCGGGTAGAATCAGTCCGACTCAGGTCGGGCCTAGCTGAGTTTCTTGCTGGATTATTCTCAGCTAGGCGAGGTTTAGTGAACCAGCGACAAAACTCCCAATAGCTCGATCCCACTCACACCTCAGATTCCGTTGAAACCGCTCAACCAATCTAACTGGAGCGCGAACTCTTAGAGTATTCCAGTGTTCCAAACCACACGCGTATCGGAGGTTTTCCCCTGGATTTTCCCCAGGCTACTCTCCAACCGCGCACTCCTATCGTTTTATTGGGCCTCTAAAGCCACAGTCAGGTTAAAATTTAAAATCAGATCTACGGCGCCTATCGATGGTATGCGGACGTAAGCGTGAGTGTGTCGTCGACAGTGACGTCACTGGAGTCACGATCCGGATTGTCAGTGTAATGGAACGTAACGGGTACAGACGCTATCAAATGAGCCGAGTGACATATTTGACAGGTAGCTGTCAAGATAGCGTCTGTACGGGTACAGACTAGGTGGAATGAAACGAGCCCCGCCGGAGAGAGCAGGAGGATCCGAGACACTCGTTGTCATGTTGTAATCATCGAATAGAAACAAATAAAAAGATTATAAAAAAGTTAAAGGCTACTTTATTAACAAACAATACAGTCAGACCTCGTTTCCTTAGACCATGTACAGTAGCGCCGGAATAGAACCTACCTCAGCGGCGAGGCGCACGGGCTCCAGGGCGCCGACCGCCAGAGAGTTGTCGCTCTTGACATGTGCCTCGAGTAACGTCTTCGCAGCCGCTAGTCGCAATCGACTCAACTCTTGTTGGAATGTTATGTGCATACCTGATAAATACGATTCAGTTTTACGTTGTGACAGACGAACGTACCAGAGAAAAGTTCCGTGTGATCAATTTTTATTTGGAACTCTAAATATGTATGATTAAAGAAAGAAAGAAAAAACATTTATTCGTGGCAAAGACAGTACAAATTAACATAACACCAAAATACAGAAAATAGCCACGAAATGGCCCCAAGTCAGCATAGTGCTAGCCATTGGCTAACGCTGGTCTTCCTTTGGGACCACGAGAAGCCACGAAAGACAAAAAACACTAAAGTCACTAAACGACTTAAAGCGCTCAAATCTGGTTAAAATAGAGGCCGGTAAGGCGATATAGTACACAATACATATTATTCAATAATAACATTTACTTGTACAGTGTTATTGCTATTGCATTGGTCAAGGCGTTTCTTAAACGGAGTAAGTACAAGAATGCAGGGCTCGGAAACCGGTTAATTTTTCAAACCGTTATCATGTACTTGCAGCAAAACCTTTTTATTTCGGTTTAGATACAAATACCGGTTTATTTAAACCGGTTTACGGAGGAGCTTTATATAAAGGTTTTGTTCGGATTAACCGGTTTAGACGATATAAACCGGTTAATGCGGGCGCACGATTATGGTTGAAATCATTTGAGCTGGCCGAGTTGCATCCAATTAATTTCTTTAAAAAACTATTTTACTGTTTAAACAATAAGGTTCATAATCCAATAATATGTTCATAGAAATTCGGTCAACGAAAAGAATTTCAACTATACCTACCTATCGTAATACCTACAGACGTGAGCTCCACTAGTACGCCCGCCGGGCCTCTCGCCTAATATACCGGTTAATATAAAGTTCTTAAAACGTTAAAAGTTAGAAGCTAAACCGAAATAAACCGGTTTTTACCGGTATATTGAAAACCGGTTCCGAGCCTTGCAAGAATGTATCAAAGGCAGAATAATTTAAGGTCGTGTAACCTCAAACAGTTATTTACGATACAAGTTAGGAAAGTAAGCAATTCCCAACAAATGTTGTTGTTGGGAATTGCGTTTCCGAACACTTATAGTACAACGTTTTATAATGCGAAAAGTTCATTTAAAACTTATAGGTTATAATTGACATTGCTCGATACGTCAACGCCAATGGAAGGCACAGCCTGAATTTGCATTCAGCCAAGCATGTTAGTGAATATTTACAATTTATTTATAGATAAATATTTATATCTAAAATGATTAATAATACGTTTAATAAAGTATTATATACTTTTTCCAAGAATTTTCGTTTAGAATACGTTTAATAAAGTATTATATACTTTTTAGAAGAAAACCTATAATTGACTAATTTCTAAAACATTTCTCAAATAACAAATTCTGTTTGTGTCGGGCTGACGGCGAAGATAAAAAAAAAGTAAAAAGCACTAGCGCGGAAAAGTGACTCTTTCCGCACAGTTTGGCTCCTTAGAAAACACATTTTTCGAGCACATGCATTATAAATAATGTGTTTCTTACCCAATAGTAAAAAACTTCAGTGCGAATTCTTACGTAGGCATTAATTAAAAAGAAATTATATAGCCAGCACCAGTAGGTACACAAGTTAAATCCACAGCCATCACTTACCAACGGCGTTCTCCCTCTCCCTCACACTCTGCTCCAAAAACAGCTTGGACTTCTTGGGTATGAGCCATGGTTTCCCGGCGTTGGGCGCCGCAGATTCTATCCCCACGCCGTGCGCGTTGAAATCCGCAGTCCGCTTCAGGATTTTCAACATTAAGTGCCCGCCTGTGTGATTGACAAGTTGTCATAACTCACGAATTAACATCAACAATCCAGTAATTGTCTATTATAATTATACACTGTGAGCGTAAATAACCCGAAAACTTTAAAATTAAAGAGCCTAATTAGAGTATATAAAGTTATATAACATGTAGTCCAAAAACCCCATAATTTAAGAGATTAATTATTGAAAACAAATCACAAGTTAGAATAAAATCTCAATTCTAAGGCGTGACGTTGCCACCTCCCACTTACACGCAGATGCACTAAGGGTGGGTTGCACCAAACCGTCTGTAATCGTAAGCGGTGTTCGTTAAAATCTGATTGTATGGAAAGCTTGACACGTTTCTATGGCATGACAGCTGCCGGCGCCATATTTGACGATGACCGGCCTGTGATCGTATGTTGGTGCAATCGACCCTAACTGCATGGCTGTTAGCCAGTTTCATTTAATTAAGTTTGGTGTCTATTCTACTAAAAGGAAAGTTTATTCTGTTCTCAATCGCGAGAGTGCAAACTGATAGTTTGTTTATGTCACTAAAATGACAATGCTCGCTCCCTGTTTCTCAACTTGAGATTAAACTCGCTCATTCTATTAATTGAAGGTTTGTTCACAAAGAAGCGGTCAATTAACATGATTTAATTTGTACTGAAATAGTAATCTAATTAAGACACATAATTGGACATGTTGATATAGCATTATTTACTCGTACTGACGTCAAAAATACGTGGTTTAAATCTTTCAGGTTGTTAACGCTCACGGTGTATATGTGCAGTTCTACTTTAACTTACTTCCAGTTACAATAATGAAGACGTGCTCCTCTTGCCCCAGCTGACCGAACTTCAGAACCGACGCCACATCTGCAACCACACATTATGCTACATTTAGACGCTTGCGGTGACTTTTCAAGCGTCCACAAGCTCCAAGCTCCAACATGTAAACACGTCGCAAGCGCTTGCCCAAACTTCCTTTGATCTGTGTTCAAAAACCGACACTAGTACGGATCGGACCAAGCTCTGGCAAGCCAAGCGAAACCCCCCCGTTTACACGCTTGTGCTTGTGTACGATTTCCAAGCCACCGCAAGCGTGTAAATGCAACATTACCTCTACTACAAATCTCAGAATTATTTATTTATCGTATGGCAATTGTTTCGAACCGTGAGACCTTCGAGAAGACAGTACGGTTGCCAGTTTTCTGTTACTTTTTGGCACCACCCAGGGGTCACGTGTAGGGTAGCTTCCGTTAAATGGCCCGAAACGTAACGCATTAACGTTTAACGAAGTTAACTTTTTTCTTAACGGATTAGCGATTAACGAAGTTAACTATTTGGTTAACGGTGCCCAGCTAGGGTCACTATCTAAAACTTTAATAAAGTCATAGTAGCCTTTAATAACTTTATTGGTATTATCAATACTTTTGTCATAATTTGAAATCAAAACATTTTAAAACTTATAAGGCCTCTTAAGTAGGTTAAGTAGTATCATTTTAATAAGCATATTTTCGGAAAAAATGACTGACTGACGACTTTTTTTCGGCGTTTCTTCTCGGCAGTGGTCTCTTGAGACCGGCTAGTAGTTTTGACTTGTAAAAGTGCCATTGCGGCCTACTTGCAGAATAAAGTTCATTTATTTATTGAGCCCAGCTATTAGCATGACGGCGTTTATGTCGAACATATAATTATAGCATCATGGACTATAGACTGTATTATCAAGTTACTAACTTCAATCGATTATATACGTGAAAGCGCCTGTCACGAAACACTGAGCTATGTTTGTGTGACTTGAGTTCAATCTTTACCTACAGTATAGGCAATGAATTGCAATATAATATTCAAATTTAGAATGAAGGAAAAAATGAAAAATTTAAGCACCGAGCAGGATTCAAACCTGCGACCTCCCGGCACTCGCGGCCAGTCGCTCTAGCCAACTGTGCTATAGGTGCAATCGCTACCCAGTTCCAAATTCATCAACCGTTCCTTCGTATTAAGCAGTACCGCTGCTAACGTAAATATTTTTTATAAAAACGCCTTAAGGGAGGCGTACAGCGACATCTACCAGAAGACTCATGCTTCATTAACGGCACTTAACGTCTCAAATCATATTGAGAATCGTCAGTTACGATGCGCCATCCCATACCCAAATTTAGAATGAAGGAAAAAATCGAAAAATTTAGGCACCGAGCAGGATTCGAACCTGCGACCTCCCGGCACCCGCGGTCAGTTGCTCTAGCCAACTGAGCTATAGGTGCAATCGCTACCCAGCTAAAAAAAAAGATAATATTCTTTTAACCTCACTAGCTCGGAAAGCCCTTTCTTATTCTTTAAAAACAGATAGCAAAACTGCATTTTATCCACAAGAGTGAAAAGAATATTTGAAATCCGAACGCGCTATCTGTGACTTTTTTAAACATAACAACATGTAAAGACCAGTCCAGAAAATCCAGCAACAATAATTTTACAGTGTGCTGTTATATTAAAAAAAAACTAGCACCTACGGCAAATCTCGGGATTAGGTAGTGGACAACTATATTTAGGATGCAACTGTACTGGAATGACACTAGGAAGAGGAGCAAAAATAAATCCTCGCTCTAGTGAGGTGAAAAGATTTGTGTTATCTGCAAAGTTATTTTACGTCTCGTGTCTTGCAACACTCACTACGCTCAGGGTTCTATTTTTAAACCACTCGCTTCGCTCAGGATTCTATTTTCTAAATAACAACACAAAAATATGAAGTGAGGGCCAAGTATTCCAAGATCTGCATTTAAAAAAAGTGTCTGAAAATTATGTACAGTCAAGGCATAAATATGTATACATTTTTGGACCCTATTTCAATGAAATCAGGTGAAAAGATTTGTGTTATACACGGCTGCAAAGTTATTTTACGTCTCGTGTGTTGCAACACTCACTACGCTCAGGGTTCTATATTTGAACCACTCGCTTCGCTCAGGATTCTATTTTCTAAATAACAATACGAAAATATGAAGTGAGGGCCAAGTATTCCAAGATCTGCATTTGGGCAGATCAACTATTCTTTGTTGCTCGTTGCCATGGTTACGTCTCCTGTGTCACTCTTTAAAACTGTGATTTAATAGGGTTTAAATCAACTAAACATGACTTTTTAGTAATTAGCATATATCCATTTGGACATGGGTCATCTCTTGAGCATGCTTGAAGTCCATAATATAACCTTTTTTCTAAGAAACTCGGTTACTGTTGTCTCCTCGCTGACGGGACAGAATAACAACAAGAAAAAGTTGATTGACTCATTTAAAAAAAGTGTCTGAAAATTATGTACATGAAAATGTAGAATGGCCCACGTATCATGGTTACCTCTGACGAAAATGGTGTCTCTACGCGCCTTCCCATCGTACAGATGTACGTGTCCGGAGGCCAGCGACACAGCGACGAGCGTGGCGCCGAGGTGCGATATAGCTACGAGCGATATCGCTATCGGCCGGTGCTCCAGGTTTAGAGACCACTGCTTCTTGCCCTGGAAGTGTTTTGGTGATTTTCAGTTGATTGTAACTACGTACTTAGGAGCGCTCGTGGCCCAACGGCGTCTATATACGAGATTAAGGGTGGGTTGCACCAAACCTCTGTAATCGTAAGCGATGTTCGTTAAAATCTGATTGTATGGAAAGTTTGACAAGTTTCTATGGGATGACAGGTGCCGGCGCCATATTTGACGATGACCGGCCTGTGATCGTATGTTGGTGCAACCGACGCTAAGCAACGTCGGCCGGGATCAACTCTTGGATGGGTGACCGCTTGGAGTGGATGATAACTGAGCGCTCCCGTGGTTTGGAAGGCACGTTAACCCGTTGATCCCGGCTGCTGTCTATGACAGCCGTCGTTAAGCCAAGTTAACTATGACCCTTATGAAAAGAAATGAAATGAAATCATTTATCCTTCAATTTAGGCATATTACATGCACTTGTGAGTGTCAAAAACCTACCATACCACTTACCAAAGTAACCCCACATACCGAACCCATACCTTCTTGCTGTAGCATGTGAGCGTGTGATCGGCGCATATGGTCATTATGCTGTTATCTGCCGGCATAACCTCAATAGCTATTATATGCTCCTCGGTATTAAATATAACTTTTCCTTCGCTCCACCCCCTCTTGAGTAGACACACTGATTTCTCTCTGAAATAAGTGAATATAAAGGTGAGGGCACATTGGTGTAAAGCTGGTGCTCATTTGTTATTTTCAATCTATATTAAGGGTCCTTATAAGCTAAAAAACGCTATTTAGACGATTTTCTGATTGAATTGATAAGCGCCTTGACATTTTCTCAATGTTACTATCTAGAACAGGGCTATTGCGACTTTATATCATAAACTTTATATGTATTTTTTGGATTTTTCATTAAGAAATATCGTTTCAAACATCACTCCAAATTTTGAAGCTATAAACTTGTTTTTTCCGCTTAAGTTGTATTACACTTAATAAAATGAAAAAATTGCTATGTTACCATCTAAAACTTTAATAAAATCATCTTAGCCCTTAATCACTTTATTGATATTATCAATACTTTTGTCATAACTCGAAAATTTTAAAAGTTACAAGGCCTCTTAACACGTTCACTGTCCGAATCCGAATTGTAAACCTTACGGCTTTGTAATAGAGGCTTGCAGTGACCCTTATCAGGGTCACGGACTATGCAACATTAAACGGGTCAATATATGACCGGTGTGAAGTTAGCTGCCTAAAGTTAGCTGACCATGATAACCCGCCCAAATAAGAAAGTCTCAATTATACTTCAACCTTAACTAAGAAAAACACTGATTTAAAGGGGTATTAGATAATTATAAACAAATAATTAACGAAACAATAAACGAATCTATCTATTTACACTCCGCAGAAACGTTAAAAAGAAATTTTTACATCATAATACGTTTAGGCAGCTAACTTCACACTTTTCTAAATTAGATACAAATTAGGTTTTCAGTAGATAGATTTTTTTCAGAATTTGTCCAGATAACACTTTTTAACTAGTATCAATAGAATAGTCCTTCCATGCACTTTCAAACAAGCCTACTTCCATCAAAATTGAAAGAGTCAGGCTATCTCTACTTAAGGCACAAAGATAGCTGCCTCAGCCCAAATTAGGTTTTCAGTCGTTTTTTTTTCAGAACTTGTCGAGATAACACTTTTTATCTAGTATCAATCGAAAAGTCCTTCCATGCGCTTTCAAACAAGCCTACTTCCATCAAAATTGAAAGAGTCAGGCTATCTCTACTTAAGGCACAAAGATAGCTGCCTGAGCCCAAATTAGGTTTTCATAAGATTTTTTTTAGAACTTGTCGAGATAACACTTTTTAACTAGTATAAATCGAAAAGTCCTTCCATGCGCTTTCAAACAAGCCTACTTCCATCAAAATTGAAAGAGTCAGGCTATCTCTACTTAAGGCACAAAGATAGCTGCCTCAGCCCAAATTAGGTTTTCAGTAACTTTTTTTTCAGAACTTGTCGAGATAACACTTTTTATCTAGTATTAATCGAATAGTCCTTCCATGCACTTTCAAACAAGCCTACTTCCATCAAAATTGAAAGAGTCAGGCTATCTCTACTTAAGGCACAAAGATAGCTGCCTCAGCCCAAATTAGGTTTTCAGTCGTTTTTTTTTCAGAACTTCTCGAGATAACACTTTTTAACTAGTATCAATCGAATAGTCCTTCCATGCGCTTTCAAACAAGCCTACTTGCATCAATATTGAAAGAGTCAGGCTATCTCTACCTAAGGCACAAAGATAGCTGCCTGAGCCCAAATTAGGTTTTCATAAGATTTTTTTTAGAACTTGTCGAGATAACACTTTTTAACTAGTATCAATCGAAAAGTCCTTCCATGCGCTTTCAAACAATCCTACTTCCATCAAAATTGAAAGAGTCAGGCTATCTCTACTTAAGGCACAAAGATAGCTGCCTCAGCCCAAATTAGGTTTTCAGTAACTTTTTTTTCAGAACTTGTCGAGATAACACTTTTTATCTAGTATTAATCGAATAGTCCTTCCATGCACTTTCAAACAAGCCTACTTCCATCAAAATTGAAAGAGTCAGGCTATCTCTACTTAAGGCACAAAGATAGCTGCCTCAGCCCAAATTAGGTTTTCAGTCGTTTTTTTTTCAGAACTTGTCGAGATAACACTTTTTATCTAGTATCAATCGAATAGTCTTTTCATGCGCTTTCAAACAAGCCTACTTCCATCAAAATTGAAAGAGTCAGGCTATCTCTACTTAAGGCACAAAGATAGCTGCCTGAGCCCAAATTAGGTCTTCATAAGATTTTTTTTAGAACTTGTCGAGATAACACTTTTTAACTAGTATCAATCGAATAGACTTTTCATGCGCTTTCAAACAATCCTACTTCCATCAAAATTGAAAGAGTCAGGCTATCTCTACTTAAGGCACAAAGATAGCTGCCTCAGCCCAAATTAGGTTTTCAGTCGTTTTTTTTTTCAGAACTTGTCGAGATAACACTTTTTATCTAGTATGAATCGAATAGTCTTTCCATGCGCTTTCAAACAAGCCTACTTTCATCAAAATTGAAAGAGTCAGGCTATCTCTACTTAAGGCACAAAGATAGCTGCCTGAGCCCAAATTAGGTTTTCATAAGATTTTTTTTAGAACTTGTCGAGATAACACTTTTTAACTAGTATCAATCGAAAAGTCCTTCCATGCGCTTTCAAACAAGCCTTCTCCCATCAAAATTGAAAGAGTCAGGCTATCTCTAATTAAGGCACAAAGATAGCGGCCTCAGCCCAAATTAGGTTTTCAGTCGTTTTTTTTCAGAACTTGTCGAGATAACACTTTTTATCTAGTATCAATCGAATAGTCTTTTCATGCGCTTTCAAACAAGCCTACTTCCATCAAAATTGAAAGAGTCAGGCTATCTCTACTTAAGGCACAAAGATAGCTGCCTGAGCCCAAATTAGGTCTTCATAAGATTTTTTTTAGAACTTGTCGAGATAACACTTTTTAACTAGTATCAATCGAATAGTCTTTTCATGCGCTTTCAAACAATCCTACTTCCATCAAAATTGAAAGAGTCAGGCTATCTCTACTTAAGGCACAAAGATAGCTGCCTCAGCCCAAATTAGGTTTTCAGTCGTTTTTTTTTTCAGAACTTGTCGAGATAACACTTTTTATCTAGTATGAATCGAATAGTCTTTCCATGCGCTTTCAAACAAGCCTACTTTCATCAAAATTGAAAGAGTCAGGCTATCTCTACTTAAGGTACAAAGATAGCTGCCTGAGCCCAAATTAGGTTTTCATAAGATTTTTTTTAGAACTTGTCGAGATAACACTTTTTAACTAGTATTAATCGAATAGTCCTTCCATGCACTTTCAAACAAGCCTACTTCCATCAAAATTGAAAGAGTCAGGCTATCTCTACTTAAGGCAAAAAGATAGCTGCCTCAGCCCAAATAAGGTTTTCAGTCGTTTTTTTTTTTCAGAACTTCTCGAGATAACACTTTTTAACTAGTATCAATCGAATAGCCCTTCCATGCGCTTTCAAACAAGCCTACTTGCATCAATATTGAAAGAGTCAGGCTATCTCTACTTAAGGCACAAAGATAGCTGCCTGAGCCCAAATTAGGTTTTCATAAGATTTTTTTTAGAACTTGTCGAGATAACACTTTTTAACTAGTATCAATCGAAAAGTCCTTCCATGCGCTTTCAAACAAGCCTTCTCCCATCAAAATTGAAAGAGTCAGGCTATCTCTACTTAAGGCACAAAGATAGCTGCCTGAGCCTAAATTAGGTTTTCATAAGATTTTTTTTAGAACTTCTCGAGATAACACTTTTTAACTAGTATCAATCGAATAGTCCTTCCATGCGCTTTCAAACAAGCCTACTTGCATTAATATTGAAAGAGTCAGGCTATCTCTACTTAAGGCACAAAGATAGCTGCCTGAGCCCAAATTAGGTTTTCATAAGATTTTTTTTAGAACTTGTCGAGATAACACTTTTTAACTAGTATCAATCGAAAAGTCCTTCCATGCGCTTTCAAACAAGCCTTCTCCCATCAAAATTGAAAGAGTCAGGCTATCTCTAATTAAGGCACAAAGATAGCGGCCTCAGCCCAAATTAGGTTTTCAGTCGTTTTTTTTTCAGAACTTCTCGAGATAACACTTTTTATCTAGTATCAATCGAATAGTCTTTCCATGCGCTTTCAAACAAGCCTACTTCCATCAAAATTGAAAGAGTCAGGCTATCTCTACTTAAGGCACAAAGATAGCTGCCTGAGCCCAAATTAGGTTTTCATAAGATTTTTTTTAGAACTTGTCGAGATAACACTTTTTAACTAGTATCAATCGAAAAGTCCTTCCATGCGCTTTCAAACAAGCCTTCTCCCATCAAAATTGAAAGAGTCAGGCTATCTCTACTTAAGGCACAAAGATAGCTGCCTGAGCCCAAATTAGGTTTTCATAAGATTTTTTTTAGAACTTGTCGAGATAACACTTTTTAACTAGTATCAATCGAAAAGTCCTTCCATGCGCTTTCAAACAAGCCTTCTCCCATCAAAATTGAAAGAGTCAGGCTATCTCTACTTAAGGCACAAAGATAGCTGCCTGAGCCTAAATTAGGTTTTCATAAGATTTTTTTTAGAACTTCTCGAGATAACACTTTTTAACTAGTATCAATCGAATAGTCCTTCCATGCGCTTTCAAACAAGCCTACTTGCATCAATATTGAAAGAGTCAGGCTATCTCTACTTAAGGCACAAAGATAGCTGCCTGAGCCCAAATTAGGTTTTCATAAGATTTTTTTTAGAACTTGTCGAGATAACACTTTTTAACTAGTATCAATCGAAAAGTCCTTCCATGCGCTTTCAAACAAGCCTTCTCCCATCAAAATTGAAAGAGTCAGGCTATCTCTAATTAAGGCACAAAGATAGCTGCCTCAGCCCAAATTAGGTTTTCAGTAACTTTTTTTTCAGAACTTGTCGAGATAACACCTTTTATCTAGTATTAATCGAAAAGTCCTTCCATGCGCTTTCAAACAAGCCTTCTCCCATCAAAATTGAAAGAGTCAGGCTATCTCTAATTAAGGCACAAAGATAGCGGCCTCAGCCCAAATTAGGTTTTCAGTCGTTTTTTTTTCAGAACTTGTCGAGATAACACTTTTTATCTAGTATCAATCGAATAGTCCTTCCATCCGCTTCCAAACAAGCCTACTTGCATCAATATTGAAAGAGTCAGGCTATCTCTAATTAAGGTACAAAGATAGCTGCCTCAGCCCAAATTAGGTTTTCAGTCAGTGAGCCAAGTCAGGCATTCTTATTAATCTTTATTTGCGACTTGGCAATCACACAATCCTGATAATATTATAAACGTGAAAGTTTGTGCGGATTTATGGATGGATGGGTGGATGTACGTTCCGCTTAATCTCAAAAACTACTGAACGGATCTCTATGAAACTTTCCAGTATTGTAGCTTAGACATCAGAATAGGACATAGGCTACCTTTTATCTGCGGGTAGCACCGCAGGGCGCTTCTAGTACTACATAGTTTTAGGTATGAAAAATTAATAAATGAAGTTCTGTGATTCCAAATTCTCAAAATTGTATGAAGCAAGCAAATAAAGATTAATAAGAATGCCTGACTTGGCTCTACGTAATAACTCACAACTTTTTACGATGATCACTTTTAATTAAACACCTGTTATTAAAGAGCAGGCCCATAGGTTAGCAAGTAGCAGTAAAACTGTTATTTATTCGGATCAGATTGGATCAGGGATGGGTTCCATGCTTAGTAAAAAAATAAATCAAAGTGTAATAAACTACTGTTATCACAATGCGAGTATGAACCAAATATGTGAGTTAATGTTAAAGGGGCATTGTGATGACAGTACTAACTTAGTAATTTTGTTAGGAAATAGTGTTAGTATTGATAAGTCTGCCATAGATAAGTTAATGTCCACATTAAATATTATTGAAAAATCTGGCATTGGCACAGAGTATGACATATCAATATAACAATAAAGTAGCTCATTTGAATTCCTTGATGTACCAAGCCACTTGTTTCAATAACAAATATCATTTCTTTGACACAAATAAATTTATAAAGCGCTTCACGCTAACACTAGAAAAAATATTTTTGCCAAAAAAATATTTCATGACTTTGGTGGATCTGTTAGCTTTTAATATAGAACCACACCAATTTAATAGTTCACCTAGCAGACTCCACCAAGTCGATAGTGTCATCAATACCATTCCTTTAAACTAAATTGTAAGACAGCGGAAAAACCATTGAGTGTTAATATTTTTCATCAAAATATTCAGGGTTTTTCCAGCAAGGAACTAGAAGTAGGCTTATTTTTAGATAATGATGATATTCAAGTTTTGTGTATTACTGAACATTGGCTCAAACAAGAACAGATGATATTTGACTTTGTGAATTTTAAATTAGTGAGTTTCTTTGCTAGAAAATCTGCCATTCATGGTGGCTCTCTCATAATTGTTAAAAGCTCTTTTAAATGCAAAGAACGGAAGGACATAGTAAAGTTATCAATTGAGAGGATTGTAGAAATTGCTTGTACAGAACTAGATAGCTATATAATTCTATGTGTATACAGGCCGCCAGCATCTGACTTCTGCACATTCGAATCCACTATGGAAAATGTGTTGAGGTTAGTAACTAAAAGCCAAAAAAATGTTATAGTTTGTGGTGATTTCAATGTCGACTTACTTCAACCATCTAACAATACCGTCAAGTTGTTAAGTTTGTTTAAATCTTTTAATTTGGTAAATTTGTTTTTTGAGCCTACCCGGGTAGGTGTTACCAGTGCAACCTGCTTAGATAATATTTTTTGTAACTGTGAATGTTTGGATAAGAAAATTATAAATTGTTTTAATTCCGACCACAGTGGTCAAAAGGCATCTTTCTCAAAGATAATTGAAGAACAACCCCAAACTATAACATACCGACCCATAACTAGTTCTCGTTTGGAGTTATTTAAAAATGAAATTAACTATAATATTTGTATGTTACCTTTTTCACAAAATAATTCGAATAGCATGTATAAAGATTTATTCGGCTTAATTATTGATCGCTTCAACGAAAATTTTGCATTGAAAACTATTTCCGGGTCAAATAATAATAATAATAAGATAAAGTTTAGTGATTGGGCTACTGTAGGCATACATAAAAGTAGAAATAGGCTTTATGAACTTTATGGTGAAAGGGAGGTGAACAAGAACAGTCATTTCCTGGACTTTGTCAAGACTTACTCAAGAATCTTCAAGAGAGTGTGTTTTAATGCTAAAGCAAACTATATTAGTTCGAAACTTAAAATATCTGACAATAAAGTGAAAACTGTTTGGAATATTATTAATAGAGAATCTGGTAAACTTAAAACCCGCAGTTGTCAAGTCAACATCCTCAAAGAAGACCAACAGGTCATGTCAAATAATGATGTTGCCTTGGCATTCGAGAATTATTTTTCGAATATAGCAAGTAGTACTACGAAATGTCTTCCGTCATCTGAAACCCAAGCTAACGCTTTACTTTGTGCTAACATTAGTAAATGTAATGTAACGTTTAATTTTAGTCAAGTAGATTCAATCAAAGTTATTAAAACTTTTAAATCGCTCAATTTAAAGAAAACGGAGGATTTATGGGGAACATCAGTAAAAGTTATTAATCATATCATAGATGTCATTGCGCCCCACTTAGCTGTGGTTTACAATAACTGCATATCAGAGGGTATTTTTCCGGATCTTATGAAATTTAGTAAAGTCGTAACTTTATTTAAATCGGGTGTTTTGAACGACCTAACCAACTTTCGTCCTATATCTATACTACCTGTGTTAAGTAAGGTTTTTGAGAAATTAATGTTAAACGATATGCTAATGCACTTCAATAGAAATAAACTTCTTACAAGTAATCAGTTCGGTTTCACAAAAGGGCGCTCCACGACTGACGCTGCATCTGTGCTTATTAAGTATATTTACAATATTTGGGAGAATTCTTGTGATGCGATTGGTATTTTTTGTGACCTTTCTAAAGCATTCGATTGCGTGGATCATGGAACGCTCATTTTGAAACTTAAACATTATGGTCTGTCTGATAATGCGTTAAGCCTTATGTCCTCATATCTTAGCAATAGAACTCAAACAGTTGTTGTAAATGGAACCCAGTCTAGTGGAGCTGTAGTAACGTTAGGAGTACCTCAGGGCTCTATCCTAGGTCCATTTTTATTTTTGGTTTATATAAATGACTTGCCGTCTATAGTAAGTGATCTTTGTGACATAGTATTATTCGCGGATGATACATCATTAATCTTTAAGGTTGACCGAAAAACAATAGAATGTTCTAACGTTAATGGCACACTGGTCAAAGTACTTGATTGGTTTACCGTTAACAACCTCCTACTTAATACTAAGAAAACTAAATGTGTCAGATTTTCTTTGCCTAATGTTAGACCGGTTGAAACTAATATTCTTTTAAATAACGAGTGTTTAGAAATTGTAGATAAAGCAATATTCTTAGGTATAACATTAGACAAAAATCTACAATGGAGTCCCCATATAGCCATTATGGCACGTAAATTAAGTTCAGCCGCTTATGCTATTAGAAAAATCAGACAACTGACCAATGTAGAAACAGCTCGCTTAGTTTATCACAGCTATTTTCATAATGTCATGTCGTATGGTATTCTGGTTTGGGGTAAAGCAGCTGACATACAGACAATTTTTGTGTTACAAAAAAGAGCCATTCGCTCCATATATAACCTGGGCTCACGTGAAACTCTAAGAGATCTCTTTAAAGAAATTAACATTTTAACGGTAGCATCCCAATACATCTATGAGAATATTATTTATGTCATAAAGAATCGAGAATCATTCTGTAAAAATTCTGATATCCATAATTTTAATACCCGGAATAAAAATAAAATTGCCACTCACAAGTTTCGTGTCCGTAAAGTTTACAAGTCTTTTGTAGGTCAATGTGTTCGTTTTTATAATAAGTTACCCGATGAAATTTTGAATTTACCCTTTCCAGCTCTTAAAAATTACCTAAAAAAAACTTTGATGTCAAAGGCTTATTATAGGGTTGAGGACTATCTAACAGACAGAAATGCATGGCCCAAACCAAATACCTAAATAGCGTAGAGTCTAATATTTTCATTGTATCTCATTTCTTGCAGGAAAGCATATCAAACGATTCGACATGTTTTTTTTGTAAATACCTATTGTTATTTTTTCCTCGTTTTTCTTTCAATTCTCTTTTGTTGTGTACCATTTACATTTACTTAAGTAGGTTAAGTAGTATCATTGTAATAAGCATATTTTGGAGAAAATGACTGACTGTCGAGTTTCTTTCGGCGTTTCTTCTCGGCAGTGGTCTCTTGAGAAACGCTAGTAGTTTTTGACTTGCAAAAGTGCCTTTGCGGCCTACTTGCAGAATAAAGTTCATTTATTTCATTTATTTCATTTATTTCATTTATTTCACCTTTTTGCAAAAAAATATCGTTGTTTCAATTAGAGACACTTGGAAAAAATATATACTGAAATACACGATGGAAGGAGATCAAGAGTGTTCCCCGGGTTCAGGAGTATAAATAACAGCTATCATCTAGCGACATCATATAAGTAGCCGTTTTTTTCTTCTTCGTCCAGTATTTATTGTAGTCGTAGAAGTTTGGCGGTTTTAAAATGTAATGTCTTCTTCATTTACTTTGTGATTGACAGACGAAAACGCTCATTTTTGACTCCCAGTGTATGAACAGTTTAATAATAATAATAATAATCAAGGGTGCGTGTACTGCTCACTGCGCACCGCATGCTACACCCACGCTCGTCTGTTATGAGACTGTACATCCCACGGAAGTGTGGAGGTCGCGGCTTTCTAAATGCCAAAGACTTCCACAACCGTGAGGTGTGCAGTCTCAGGGATTATTTCCTTAACAGCGAGTGTGGGATGCATCGGGACGTAGTAGCAGTAGACGCATCTTTCACCCCGCTTTCCATGGCAAAGGAGAACTGGCGCAGACTTAAAGTATGGAGCACCGAGGAACGCAAGGCGGTATGGAAGAGTAAGGAGCTACACGGGCGGTTCTACAGGGCCCTCACAGGGCCCGACGTAGACCTGCTCGCGTCGGTGAACTGGCTACGTTTCGGGGATCTCTTCGGGGAAACCGAAGGTTTTGTCTGTGCAATTGCGGACGAAGTTATCATGACGAACAACTACCGGAAGTATATCCTGAAGGACGGTACGGTCGACATTTGTCGGGCATGCCGCCGTCCCGGAGAATCACTCAGGCATATCATTTCCGGTTGTGGTCATCTTGCTAACGGCGAGTACTTGCACAGACATAACTTAGTAGCCAGGATCATTCACCAGCAACTTGCTCTTTTATACGGTCTTGTGGACTTCGAAGTGCCGTACTATAAGTATACACCTGCACCAGTTCTCGAAAATGGTCGTGCCACGCTCTATTGGGATCGATCTGTCATCACGGACAGGACTATTGTAGCCAATAAACCTGATATCGTGCTGACAGATCGATCGAAGCGCCAGGCAGTGCTCGTTGACATCACCATCCCCCATGACGAGAACCTCGTGAAGGCCGAGAAGGACAAAGTCAGCAAGTACCTAGACTTGGCACACGAGGTGACCGCCATGTGGGATGTTGATTCAACGATCATTGTCCCGATAGTCGTCTCTGCGAACGGTCTAATAGCGAAGAGTCTCGACCAACACCTCAAGAGATTCTCGCTAGATGGCTGGGTCAAGGGTCAGATACAGAAGGCGGTACTCCTGGACACGGCGCGGATAGTCAGGAGGTTCCTCTCTCTGTCGCCCTAACCACCGGTAGCTTAGGCCCTGCCTCGCTGCCGGCGGCACACTAGGTTAGGTTTTTATAATGATTTTATGTTTTGTAAATATTGATTTATATTTTACTTTTTATATAATTATTATAAAATCTAGCCTAAGTCTTAAAGAAAATAAAGAGAATAATAATCATTTATTTTCAGACAACATGGGTCTATAGATATATATCCATTAAGAGGATATCATATTACTGCTACATATATTACACGTCAGTATAGGGTCGGTAATATTTGCAAACGCAACTCTTCTGGCCGCTGCTTTATACCTAATTGTATTAACCATTCACCATCACTAGCCTATATATATCCAACTGCTGGACATGTCTTCTCGGGAGCGAACCAGTGCGGGTTGGGGGATTTCACATACACCTTTGAATTTTATCGCAGATGTATACAAGTTTGCTCATGATGCCCTTCACTGTAAAGCCAACAGTAAATATCAAACGGTGTTAAGTTCAAATGCATATAAGTTCCTAAAAACTCATTGGTATGAGCCGAGATTTGAGACCTTCGTTTAACATCCGCATTCTTGAACCACTAGGCTATACGTTCCTTCATATTATATCAACAAATGTTAACAAGTTATTTTATCTTTTCTAAAATAGCAGTTGCCGTCTAATCCTAAATAATCAGTTTTTGCGGAAGCGGCTGCCATCCGTTCTTCCAATAAATAAGGTACCTAACCGAATTGCAAAGGCTGATGTATGACTTCACATTGGTAATTACTTAAACCGGCCACGTTTTTTGATTTGCTCGAATCGTCGCCAAAAAAGACGACTATTTGATCATATTAGAAGGGGAGCTAGATTTCATAAACATAACCTTAAAACGTCAAAAATTTCATGCTTTCCCGCCGTTTACTTTTTTTTTACAAAATCGCAAATGTATTTTTCCACAGAAAAACGCAAATTATTTGAGACATAAAAAAACGTCGCGTTTACAAAGAAAAATACGAGTTGAATTGGCTGAATACGACCTGTGCCGTGTTTTATATGCCTGTTTCTACTTTTTAAAAAGTTTAGAACTCGAGAAATAAAGGAATTTATATGTAACATACCAGGCGGCCTGCAATGATTTTTATTTTTTAATTTTGATGTGGCCTTAATCTATAGACTTTACCTTCCAGTAATCCATTATGTAACGAGTAACGTTCACTTTGCGGGCCAAATCAAAATTAAGAAAATAAAAAACATTGCAGGCCGCCTGGTATGTTACATATAAATTCCTTTATTTGTCGAGTTCTAAACTTTTTAAAAAGTAGAAGAACCAGGCGGCCTGCAATGTTTTTTATTTTCTTAATTTTGATTTGGCCCGCAAAGTGAACGTTACTCGTTACATAATGGATTACTGGAAGGTAAAGTCTATAGATTAAGGCCACATCAAAATTAAAAAATAAAAATCATTGCAGGCCGCCTGGTATGTTACATATAAATTCCTTTATTTCTCGAGTTCTAAACTTTTTAAAAAGTAGAAACAGGCATATAAAACACGGCACAGGTCGTATTCAGCCAATTCAACTCGTATTTTTCTTTGTAAACGCGACGTTTTTTTATGTCTCAAATAATTTGCGTTTTTCTGTGGAAAAATACATTTGCGATTTTGTAAAAAAAGAGTAAACGGCGGGAAAGCATGAAATTTTTGACGTTTTAAGGTTATGTTTATGAAATCTAGCTCCCCTTCTAATATGATCAAATAGTCGTCTTTTTTGGCGACGATTCGAGCAAATCAAAAAACGTGGCCGGTTTAAGTAGTTACCAATTTGAAGTCATACATCAGCCTTTGCAATTCGGTTAGGTACCTTATTTATTGGAAGAACGGATGGCAGCCGCTTCCGCAAAAACTGATTATTTAGGATTAGACGGCAACTGCTATTTTAGAAAAGATAAAATAACTTGTTAACATTTGTTGATATAATATGAAGGACGTATAGCCTAGTGGTTCAAGAATGCGGATGTTAAACGAAGGTCTCAAATCTCGGCTCATACCAATGAGTTTTTAGGAACTTATATGCATTTGAACTTAACACCGTTTGATATTTACTGTTGGCTTTACAGTGAAGGGCATCATGAGCAAACGTGTATACATCTGCGATAAAATTCAAAGGTGTATGTGAAATCCCCCAACCCGCACTGGTTCGCTCCCGAGGAGACATGTCCAGCAGTTGGATATATATAGGCTAGTGATGGTGAATGGTTAATACAATTAGGTATAAAGCAGCGGCCAGAAGAGTTGCGTTTGCAAATATTACCGACCCTATACTGACGTGTAATATATGTAGCAGTAATATGATATCCTCTTAATGGATATATATCTATAGACCCATGTTGTCTGAAAATAAATGATTATTATTATTATTATTAAACTGTTCATACACTGGGAGTCAAAAATGAGCGTTTTCGTCTGTCAATCACAAAGTAAATGAAGAAGACATTACATTTTAAAACCGCCAAACTTCTACGACTACAATAAATACTGGACGAAGAAGAAAAAAACGGCTACTTATATGATGTCGCTAGATGATAGCTGTTATTTATACTCCTGAACCCGGGGAACACTCTTGATCTCCTTCCATCGTGTATTTCAGTATATATTTTTTCCAAGTGTCTCTAATTGAAACAACGATATTTTTTTGCAAAAAGGTGTTTAATTAAAAGTGATCATCGTAAAAAGTTGTGAGTTATTACGTAGAGCCAAGTCAGGCATTCTTATTAATCTTTATTTGCTTGCTTCATACAATTTTGAGAATTTGGAATCACAGAACTTCATTTATTAATTTTTCATACCTAAAACTATGTAGTACTAGAAGCGCCCTGCGGTGCTACCCGCAGATAAAAGGTAGCCTATGTCCTATTCTGATGTCTAAGCTACAATACTGGAAAGTTTCATAGAGATCCGTTCAGTAGTTTTTGAGATTAAGCGGAACGTACATCCACCCATCCATCCATAAATCCGCACAAACTTTCACGTTTATAATATTATCAGGATTGTGTGATTGCCAAGTCGCAAATAAAGATTAATAAGAATGCCTGACTTGGCTGACTGACTGAAAACCTAATTTGGGCTGAGGCAGCTATCTTTGTACCTTAATTAGAGATAGCCTGACTCTTTCAATTTTGATGCAAGTAGGCTTGTTTGAAAGCGCATGGAAAGACTATTCGATTGATACTAGTTAAAAAGTGTTATATATACCTAATTTGGACTGAGGCAGCTATCTTTGTGCCTTAATTAGAGATAGCCTGACTCTTTCAATATTGATGCAAGTAGGTTTGTTTGAAAGCGCATGGAAGGACTATTCGATTGATACTAGTTAAAAAGTGTTATCTCGAGAAGTTCTGAAAAAAAAAAACGACTGAAAACCTAATTTGGGCTGAGGCAGCTATCTTTGTGCCTTAAGTAGAGATAGCCTGACTCTTTCAATTTTGATGGAAGTAGGATTGTTTGAAAGCGCATTAAAAGACTATTCGATTGATACTAGATAAAAAGTGTTATCTCGACAAGTTCTGAAAAAAAAAACGACTGAAAACCTAATTTGGGCTGAGGCCGCTATCTTTGTGCCTTAAGTAGAGATAGCCTGACTCTTTCAATTTAGATGGAAGTAGGCTTGTTTGAAAGCGCATGGAAGGACTTTTCGATTGATACTAGTTAAAAAGTGTTATCTCGACAAGTTCTGAAAAAAAAACGACTGAAAACCTAATTTGGGCTGAGGCCGCTATCTTTGTGCCTTAATTAGAGATAGCCTGACTCTTTCAATTTTGATGGGAGAAGGCTTGTTTGAAAGCGCATGGAAGGACTTTTCGATTGATACTAGTTAAAAAGTGTTATCTCGACAAGTTCTAAAAAAAATCTTATGAAAACCTAATTTGGGCTCAGCAGCTATCATTGTGCCTTAAGTAGAGATAGCCTGACTCTTTCAATTTTGATGGGAGAAGGCTTGTTTGAAAGCGCATGGAAGGACTTTTCGATTGATACTAGTTAAAAAGTGTTATCTCGACAAGTTCTAAAAAAAATCTTATGAAAACCTAATTTGGGCTCAGGCAGCTATGTTTGTGCCTTAAGTAGAGATAGCCTGACTCTTTCAAAATTGATGCAAGTAGGCTTGTTTGAAAGCGCATGGAAGGACTATTCGATTGATACTAGTTAAAAAGTGTTATCTCGACAAGTTCTAAAAAAAATCTTATGAAAACCTAATTTAGGCTCAGGCAGCTATCTTTGTGCCTTAAGTAGAGATAGCCTGACTCTTTCAATATTGATGCAAGTAGGCTTGTTTGAAAGCGCATGGAAGGACTTTTCGATTGATACTAGTTAAAAAGTGTTATCTCGAGAAGTTCTAAAAAAAATTTTATGAAAACCTAATTTGGGCTCAGGCAGCTATCTTTGTGCCTTAAGTAGAGATAGCCTGACTCTTTCAATTTTGATGGAAGTAGGCTTGTTTGAAAGCGCATAGAAAGACTATTCGATTGATACTAGATAAAAAGTGTTATCTCGACAAGTTCTGAAAAAAAAAAACGACTGAAAACCTAATTTGGGCTGAGGCCGCTATCTTTGTGCCTTAATTAGATATAGCCTGACTCTTTCAATTTTGATGGGAGAAGGCTTGTTTGAAAGCGCATGGAAGGACTTTTCGATTGATACTAGTTAAAAAGTGTTATCTCGACAAGTTCTAAAAAAAATCTTATGAAAACCTAATTTGGGCTCAGGCAGCTATCTTTGTGCCTTAAGTAGAGATAGCCTGACTCTTTCAATATTGATGCAAGTAGGCTTGTTTGAAAGCGCATGGAAGGACTATTCGATTGATACTAGTTAAAAAGTGTTATCTCGACAAGTTCTAAAAAAAATCTTATGAAAACCTAATTTGGGCTCAGGCAGCTATCTTTGTGCCTTAAGTAGAGATAGCCTGACTCTTTCAATATTGATGCAAGTAAGCTTGTTTGAAAGCGCATGGAAGGACTATTCGATTGATACTAGTTAAAAAGTGTTATCTCGACAAATTCTAAAAAAAATCTTATGAAAACCTAATTTAGGCTCAGGCAGCTATCTTTGTGCCTTAAGTAGAGATAGCCTGACTCTTTCAAATTTGATGGGAGAAGGCTTGTTTGAAAGCGCATGGAAGGACTTTTCGATTGATACTAGTTAAAAAGTGTTATCTCGACAAGTTCTAAAAAAAATCTTATGAAAACCTAATTTGGGCTCAGGCAGCTATCTTTGTGCCTTAAGTAGAGATAGCCTGACTCTTTCAATATTGATGCAAGTAGGCTTGTTTGAAAGCGCATGGAAGGACTATTCGATTGATACTAGTTAAAAAGTGTTATCTCGAGAAGTTCTAAAAAAAATCTTATGAAAACCTAATTTGGGCTCAGGCAGCTATCTTTGTGCCTTAAGTAGAGATAGCCTGACTCTTTCAATTTTGATGGGAGAAGGCTTGTTTGAAAGCGCATGGAAGGACTTTTCGATTGATACTAGTTAAAAAGTGTTATCTCGACAAGTTCTAAAAAAAATCTTATGAAAACCTAATTTGGGCTCAGGCAGCTATCTTTGTGCCTTAAGTAGAGATAGCCTGACTCTTTCAATATTGATGCAAGTAGGCTTGTTTGAAAGCGCATGGAAGGACTATTCGATTGATACTAGTTAAAAAGTGTTATCTCGACAAGTTCTAAAAAAAATCTTATGAAAACCTAATTTGGGCTCAGGCAGCTATCTTTGTGCCTTAAGTAGAGATAGCCTGACTCTTTCAATATTGATGCAAGTAGGCTTGTTTGAAAGCGCATGGAAGGACTATTCGATTGATACTAGTTAAAAAGTGTTATCTCGACAAGTTCTAAAAAAAATCTTATGAAAACCTAATTTAGGCTCAGGCAGCTATCTTTGTGCCTTAAGTAGAGATAGCCTGACTCTTTCAAATTTGATGGGAGAAGGCTTGTTTGAAAGCGCATGGAAGGACTTTTCGATTGATACTAGTTAAAAAGTGTTATCTCGACAAGTTCTAAAAAAAATCTTATGAAAACCTAATTTGGGCTCAGGCAGCTATCTTTGTGCCTTAAGTAGAGATAGCCTGACTCTTTCAATATTGATGCAAGTAGGCTTGTTTGAAAGCGCATGGAAGGACTATTCGATTGATACTAGTTAAAAAGTGTTATCTCGACAAGTTCTAAAAAAAATCTTATGAAAACCTAATTTGGGCTCAGGCAGCTATCTTTGTGCCTTAAGTAGAGATAGCCTGACTCTTTCAATTTTGATGGGAGAAGGCTTGTTTGAAAGCGCATGGAAGGACTTTTCGATTGATACTAGTTAAAAAGTGTTATCTCGACAAGTTCTAAAAAAAATCTTATGAAAACCTAATTTGGGCTCAGGCAGCTATCTTTGTGCCTTAAGTAGAGATAGCCTGACTCTTTCAATATTGATGCAAGTAGGCTTGTTTGAAAGCGCATGGAAGGACTATTCGATTGATACTAGTTAAAAAGTGTTATCTCGACAAGTTCTAAAAAAAATCTTATGAAATCCTAATTTGGGCTCAGGCAGCTATCTTTGTGCCTTAAGTAGAGATAGCCTGACTCTTTCAATTTTGATGGAAGTAGGCTTGTTTGAAAGCGCATGGAAAGACTATTCGATTGATACTAGATAAAAAGTGTTATCTCGACAAGTTCTGAAAAAAAAACGACTGAAAACCTAATTTGGGCTCAGGCAGCTATCTTTGTGCCTTAAGTAGAGATAGCCTGACTCTTTCAATTTTGATGCAAGTAGGCTTGTTTGAAAGCGCATGGAAAGACTATTCGATTGATACTAGATAAAAAGTGTTATCTCGACAAGTTCTGAAAAAAAAACGACTGAAAACCTAATTTGGGCTGAGGCCGCTATCTTTGTGCCTTAATTAGGGATAGCCTGACTCTTTCAATTTTGATGGGAGAAGGCTTGTTTGAAAGCGCATGGAAGGACTTTTCGATTGATACTAGTTAAAAAGTGTTATCTCGACAAGTTCTAAAAAAAATCTTATGAAAACCTAATTTAGGCTCAGGCAGCTATCTTTGTGCCTTAAGTAGAGATAGCCTGACTCTTTCAATTTTGATGGGAGAAGGCTTGTTTGAAAGCGCATGGAAGGACTTTTCGATTGATACTAGTTAAAAAGTGTTATCTCGACAAGTTCTAAAAAAAATCTTATGAAAACCTAATTTGGGCTCAGGCAGCTATCTTTGTGCCTTAAGTAGAGATAGCCTGACTCTTTCAATTTTGATGTAAGTAGGCTTGTTTGAAAGCGCATGGAAAGACTATTCGATTGATACTAGACGAAAAGTGTTATCTCGACAAGTTCTAAAAAAAATCTTATGAAAACCTAATTTGGGCTGAGGCCGCTATCTTTGTGCCTTAATTAGGGATAGCCTGACTCTTTCAATTTTGATGGAAGAAGGCTTGTTTGAAAGCGCATGGAAGGACTTTTCGATTGATACTAGTTAAAAAGTGTTATCTCGACAAGTTCTAAAAAAAATCTTATGAAAACCTAATTTAGGCTCAGGCAGCTATCTTTGTGCCTTAAGTAGAGATAGCCTGACTCTTTCAATTTTGATGGGAGAAGGCTTGTTTGAAAGCGCATGGAAGGACTTTTCGATTGATACTAGTTAAAAAGTGTTATCTCGACAAGTTCTAAAAAAAATCTTATGAAAACCTAATTTGGGCTCAGGCAGCTATCTTTGTGCCTTAAGTAGAGATAGCCTGACTCTTTCAATATTGATGCAAGTAGACTTGTTTGAAAGCGGATGGAAGGACTATTCGATTGATACTAGTTAAAAAGTGTTATCTCGAGAAGTTCTAAAAAAAATCTTATGAAAACCTAATTTAGGCTCAGGCAGCTATCTTTGTGCCTTAAGTAGAGATAGCCTGACTCTTTCAATTTTGATGAAAGTAGGATTGTTTGAAAGCGCATGGAAGGATTTTTCGATTGATACTAGTTAAAAAGTGTTATCTCGACAAGTTCTAAAAAAAATCTTATGAAAACCTAATTTAGGCTCAGGCAGCTATCTTTGTGCCTTAAGTAGAGATAGCCTGACTCTTTCAATTTTGATGGAAGTAGGCTTGTTTGAAAGCGCATGGAAAGACTATTCGATTGATACTAGATAAAAAGTGTTATCTCGACAAGTTCTGAAAAAAAAACGACTGAAAACCTAATTTGGGCTCAGGCAGCTATCTTTGTGCCTTAAGTAGAGATAGCCTGACTCTTTCAATTTTGATGGAAGTAGGCTTGTTTGAAAGCGCATAGAAAGACTATTCGATTGATACTAGATAAAAAGTGTTATCTCGACAAGTTCTGAAAAAAAAAACGACTGAAAACCTAATTTGGGCTGAGGCCGCTATCTTTGTGCCTTAATTAGAGATAGCCTGACTCTTTCAATTTTAATGGGAGAAGGCTTGTTTGAAAGCGCATGGAAGGACTTTTCGATTGATACTAGTTAAAAAGTGTTATCTCGACAAGTTCTAAAAAAAATCTTATGAAAACCTAATTTGGGCTCAGGCAGCTATCTTTGTGCCTTAAGTAGAGATAGCCTGACTCTTTCAATATTGATGCAAGTAGGCTTGTTTGAAAGCGCATGGAAGGACTATTCGATTGATACTAGTTAAAAAGTGTTATCTCGAGAAGTTCTAAAAAAAATCTTATGAAAACCTAATTTGGGCTCAGGCAGCTATTTTTGTGCCTTAAGTAGAGATAGCCTGACTCTTTCAATATTGATGCAAGTAGGCTTGTTTGAAAGCGCATGGAAGGACTATTCGATTGATACTAGTTAAAAAGTGTTATCTCGACAAGTTCTAAAAAAAATCTTATGAAAACCTAATTTGGGCTCAGGCAGCTATCTTTGTGCCTTAAGTAGAGATAGCCTGACTCTTTCAATATTGATGCAAGTAGGCTTGTTTGAAAGCGCATGGAAGGACTATTCGATTGATACTAGTTAAAAGTGTTATCTCGAGAAGTTCTAAAAAAACTCTTATGAAAACCTAATTTAGGCTCAGGCAGCTATCTTTGTGCCTTAAGTAGAGATAGCCTGACTCTTTCAATTTTGATGGGAGAAGGCTTGTTTGAAAGCGCATGGAAGGACTTTTCGATTGATACTAGTAAAAAAGTGTTATCTCGACAAGTTCTAAAAAAAATCTTATGAAAACCTAATTTGGGCTCAGGCAGCTATCTTTGTGCCTTAAGTAGAGATAGCCTGACTCTTTCAATATTGATGCAAGTAGGCTTGTTTGAAAGCGCATGGAAGGACTATTCGATTGATACTAGTTAAAAAGTGTTATCTCGAGAAGTTCTGAAAAAAAAACGACTGAAAAACTTATTTGGGCTGAGGCAGCTATCTTTGTGCCTTAAGTAGAGATAGCCTGACTCTTTCAATTTTGATGGAAGTAGGCTTGTTTGAAAGCGCATTAAAAGACTATTCGATTGATACTAGATAAAAAGTGTTATCTCGACAAGTTCTGAAAAAAAAAAACGACTGAAAACCTAATTTGGGCTGAGGCCGCTATCTTTGTGCCTTAATTAGAGATAGCCTGACTCTTTCAATTTTGATGGGAGAAGGCTTGTTTGAAAGCGCATGGAAGGACTTTTCGATTAATACTAGTTAAAAAGTGTTATCTCGACAAGTTCTAAAAAAAATCTTATGAAAACCTAATTTAGGCTCAGGCAGCTATCTTTGTGCCTTAAGTAGAGATAGCCTGACTCTTTCAATTTTGATGAAAGTAGGATTGTTTGAAAGCGCATGGAAGGACTTTTCGATTGATACTAGTTAAAAAGTGTTATCTCGACAAGTTCTAAAAAAATCTTATGAAAATCTAATTTAGGCTCAGGCAGCTATCTTTGTGCCTTAAGTAGAGATAGCCTGACTCTTTCAATATTGATGCAAGTAGGCTTGTTTGAAAGCGCATGGAAGGACTTTTCGATTGATACTAGTTAAAAAGTGTTATCTCGAGAAGTTCTAAAAAAAATCTTATGAAAACCTAATTTGGGCTCAGGCAGCTATCTTTGTGCCTTAAGTAGAGATAGCCTGACTCTTTCAATTTTGATGGGAGAAGGCTTGTTTGAAAGCGCATGGAAAGACTATTCGATTGATACTAGATAAAAAGTGTTATCTTGACAAGTTCTGAAAAAAAAAACGACTGAAAACCTAATTTGGGCTGAGGCCGCTATCTTTGTGCCTTAATTAGAGACAGCCTGACTCTTTCAATTTTGATGGGAGAAGGCTTGTTTGAAAGCGCATGGAAGGACTTTTCGATTGATACTAGTTAAAAAGTGTTATCTCGACAAGTTCTGAAAAAAAAACGACTGAAAAACTTATTTGGGCTGAGGCAGCTATCTTTGTGCCTTAAGTAGAGATAGCCTGACTCTTTCAATTTTGATGGAAGTAGGCTTGTTTGAAAGCGCATTAAAAGACTATTCGATTGATACTAGATAAAAAGTGTTATCTCGACAAGTTCTGAAAAAAAAAACGACTGAAAACCTAATTTGGGCTGAGGCCGCTATCTTTGTGCCTTAATTAGAGATAGCCTGACTCTTTCAATTTTGATGGGAGAAGGCTTGTTTGAAAGCGCATGGAAGGACTTTTCGATTAATACTAGTTAAAAAGTGTTATCTCGACAAGTTCTAAAAAAAATCTTATGAAAACCTAATTTAGGCTCAGGCAGCTATCTTTGTGCCTTAAGTAGAGATAGCCTGACTCTTTCAATTTTGATGAAAGTAGGATTGTTTGAAAGCGCATGGAAGGACTTTTCGATTGATACTAGTTAAAAAGTGTTATCTCGACAAGTTCTAAAAAAATCTTATGAAAATCTAATATAGGCTCAGGCAGCTATCTTTGTGCCTTAAGTAGAGATAGCCTGACTCTTTCAATATTGATGCAAGTAGGCTTGTTTGAAAGCGCATGGAAGGACTTTTCGATTGATACTAGTTAAAAAGTGTTATCTCGAGAAGTTCTAAAAAAAATCTTATGAAAACCTAATTTGGGCTCAGGCAGCTATCTTTGTGCCTTAAGTAGAGATAGCCTGACTCTTTCAATTTTGATGGAAGTAGGCTTGTTTGAAAGCGCATGGAAAGACTATTCGATTGATACTAGATAAAAAGTGTTATCTTGACAAGTTCTGAAAAAAAAAACGACTGAAAACCTAATTTGGGCTGAGGCCGCTATCTTTGTGCCTTAATTAGAGACAGCCTGACTCTTTCAATTTTGATGGGAGAAGGCTTGTTTGAAAGCGCATGGAAGGACTTTTCGATTGATACTAGTTAAAAAGTGTTATCTCGACAAGTTCTAAAAAAAATCTTATGAAAACCTAATTTGGGCTCAGGCAGCTATCTTTGTGCCTTAAGTAGAGATAGCCTGACTCTTTCAATATTAATGCAAGTAGGCTTGTTTGAAAGCGCATGGAAGGACTATTCGATTGATACTAGTTAAAAAGTGTTATCTCGAGAAGTTCTAAAAAAAATCTTATGAAAACCTAATTTAGGCTCAGGCAGCTATCTTTGTGCCTTAAGTAGAGATAGCCTGACTCTTTCAATTTTGATGGGAGAAGGCTTGTTTGAAAGCGCATGGAAGGACTTTTCGATTGATACTAGTTAAAAAGTGTTATCTCGACAAGTTCTAAAAAAAATCTTATGAAAACCTAATTTGGGCTCAGGCAGCTATCTTTGTGCCTTAAGTAGAGATAGCCTGACTCTTTCAATTTTGATGTAAGTAGGCTTGTTTGAAAGCGCATGGAAAGACTATTCGATTGATACTAGATAAAAGTGTTATCTCGACAAGTTCTGAAAAAAAAACGACTGAAAACCTAATTTGGGCTGAGGCCGCTATCTTTGTGCCTTAATTAGAGATAGCCTGACTCTTTCAATTTTGATGGGAGAAGGCTTGTTTGAAAGCGAATGGAAGGACTTTTCGATTGATACTAGTTAAAAAGTGTTATCTCGACAAGTTCTAAAAAAAATCTTATGAAAACCTAATTTGGGCTCAGGCAGCTATCTTTGTGCCTTAAGTAGAGATAGCCTGACTCTTTCAATATTGATGCAAGTAGGCTTGTTTGAAAGCGCATGGAAGGACTATTCGATTGATACTAGTTAAAAAGTGTTATCTCGACAAGTTCTAAAAAAAATCTTATGAAAACCTAATTTAGGCTCAGGCAGCTATCTTTGTGCCTTAAGTAGAGATAGCCTGACTCTTTCAATTTTGATGAAAGTAGGATTGTTTGAAAGCGCATGGAAGGACTTTTCGATTGATACTAGTTAAAAAGTGTTATCTCGACAAGTTCTAAAAAAATCTTATGAAAATCTAATTTAGGCTCAGGCAGCTATCTTTGTGCCTTAAGTAGAGATAGCCTGACTCTTACAATATTGATGCAAGTAGGCTTGTTTGAAAGCGCATGGAAGGACTTTTCGATTGATACTAGTTAAAAAGTGTTATCTCGAGAAGTTCTAAAAAAAATCTTATGAAAACCTAATTTGGGCTCAGGCAGCTATCTTTGTGCCTTAAGTAGAGATAGCCTGACTCTTTCAATTTTGATGGAAGTAGGCTTGTTTGAAAGCGCATGGAAAGACTATTCGATTGATACTAGATAAAAAGTGTTATCTTGACAAGTTCTGAAAAAAAAAACGACTGAAAACCTAATTTGGGCTGAGGCCGCTATCTTTGTGCCTTAATTAGAGATAGCCTGACTCTTTCAATTTTGATGGGAGAAGGCTTGTTTGAAAGCGCATGGAAGGACTTTTCGATTGATACTAGTTAAAAAGTGTTATCTCGACAAGTTCTAAAAAAAATCTTATGAAAACCTAATTTGGGCTCAGGCAGCTATCTTTGTGCCTTAAGTAGAGATAGCCTGACTCTTTCAATATTAATGCAAGTAGGCTTGTTTGAAAGCGCATGGAAGGACTATTCGATTGATACTAGTTAAAAAGTGTTATCTCGAGAAGTTCTAAAAAAAATCTTATGAAAACCTAATTTAGGCTCAGGCAGCTATCTTTGTGCCTTAAGTAGAGATAGCCTGACTCTTTCAATTTTGATGGGAGAAGGCTTGTTTGAAAGCGCATGGAAGGACTTTTCGATTGATACTAGTTAAAAAGTGTTATCTCGACAAGTTCTAAAAAAAATCTTATGAAAACCTAATTTGGGCTCAGGCAGCTATCTTTGTGCCTTAAGTAGAGATAGCCTGACTCTTTCAATTTTGATGTAAGTAGGCTTGTTTGAAAGCGCATGGAAAGACTATTCGATTGATACTAGATAAAAAGTGTTATCTCGACAAGTTCTGAAAAAAAAACGACTGAAAACCTAATTTGGGCTGAGGCCGCTATCTTTGTGCCTTAATTAGAGATAGCCTGACTCTTTCAATTTTGATGGGAGAAGGCTTGTTTGAAAGCGAATGGAAGGACTTTTCGATTGATACTAGTTAAAAAGTGTTATCTCGACAAGTTCTAAAAAAAATCTTATGAAAACCTAATTTGGGCTCAGGCAGCTATCTTTGTGCCTTAAGTAGAGATAGCCTGACTCTTTCAATATTGATGCAAGTAGGCTTGTTTGAAAGCGCATGGAAGGACTATTCGATTGATACTAGTTAAAAAGTGTTATCTCGAGAAGTTCTAAAAAAAATCTTATGAAAACCTAATTTAGGCTCAGGCAGCTATCTTTGTGCCTTAAGTAGAGATAGCCTGACTCTTTCAATTTTGATGGGAGAAGGCTTGTTTGAAAGCGCATGGAAGGACTTTTCGATTGATACTAGTTAAAAAGTGTTATCTCGACAAGTTCTAAAAAAAATCTTATGAAAACCTAATTTGGGCTCAGGCAGCTATCTTTGTGCCTTAAGTAGAGATAGCCTGACTCTTTCAATTTTGATGGAAGTAGGCTTGTTTGAAAGCGCATAGAAAGACTATTCGATTGATACTAGATAAAAAGTGTTATCTCGACAAGTTCTGAAAAAAAAAAACGACTGAAAACCTAATTTGGGCTGAGGCCGCTATCTTTGTGCCTTAATTAGAGATAGCCTGACGCTTTCAATTTTGATGGGAGAAGGCTTGTTTGAAAGCGCATGGAAGGACTTTTCGATTGATACTAGTTAAAAAGTGTTATCTCGACAAGTTCTAAAAAAAATCTTATGAAAACCTAATTTGGGCTCAGGCAGCTATCTTTGTGCCTTAAGTAGAGATAGCCTGACTCTTTCAATATTGATGCAAGTAGGCTTGTTTGAAAGCGCATGGAAGGACTATTCGATTGATACTAGTTAAAAAGTGTTATCTCGACAAGTTCTAAAAAAAATCTTATGAAAACCTAATTTGGGCTCAGGCAGCTATCTTTGTGCCTTAAGTAGAGATAGCCTGACTCTTTCAATATTGATGCAAGTAGGCTTGTTTGAAAGCGCATGGAAGGACTTTTCGATTGATACTAGATAAAAAGTGTTATCTCGACAAGTTCTGAAAAAAAAACGACTGAAAACCTAATTTGGGCTGAGGCAGCTATCTTTGTGCCTTAAGTAGAGATAGCCTGACTCTTTCAATTTTGATGGAAGTAGGCTTGTTTGAAAGTGCATGGAAGGACTATTCTATTGATACTAGTTAAAAAGTGTTATCTGGACAAATTCTGAAAAAAATCTACTGAAAACCTAATTTGTATCTAATTTAGAAAAGTGTGAAGTTAGCTGCCTAAACGTATTATGATGTAAAAATTTCTTTTTAACGTTTCTGCGGAGTGTAAATAGATAGATTCGTTTATTGTTTCGTTAATTATTTGTTTATAATTATCTAATACCCCTTTAAATCAGTGTTTTTCTTAGTTAAGGTTGAAGTATAATTGAGACTTTCTTATTTGGGCGGGTTATCATGGTCAGCTAACTTTAGGCAGCTAACTTCACACCGGTCAATATATGGGAGTTTGTTCCAAATCACTTTCGTGGTCGTAATTTTGTCGAAGACGATAAAGAATTTAACACATTCAGCGACGAGGACCCGTAGTCAGGATCACCGTTCGTAGACAGTTTTCGCTACAAAGCGGAAAAACCATATTACCGGCTACGAGCGCGTAGCACTCGTCGGCAATGGATGTGTTAAATGAAATAAATGAACTTTATTCTGCAAGTAGGCCGCAAAGGCACTTTTACAAGTCAAAAACTACTAGCGTTTCTCAAGAGACCACTGCCGAGAAGAAACGCCGAAAGAAACTCGACAGTCAGTCATTTTGTCCAAAATATGCTTATTACAATGTGTTCTTGTGTGGTGTCGGTTCTTTGGTGGACCACTACCAACTAACTCAGAAATACAACCAAAACCGACAGATAAATTGGCAAAAACGCGCCCACAAAAGTAAAGCGGTTGAAATGCTCGAATAATGACCCCAGCAGAGTGGAGAGTGAGAGAGAGAGACACATACATATACAACTACTTGCTCTTTTTTTTAGGTATGTGGTGGTGAATTCCCGATGGTGAGTAGTCGCCAGAGCTCCCGAGCTTACGCTGTGTTGAGTGTGAGGCACCTGCTAGCTAGGCATGCAGGTGCCAACACAACGAATCCGCAAGTCAATAAAGGGTCGGCAACACGTTCATTATTCGTCTGGAGTCACTAGTGTCAATAGGCGACGGTGTCCGTTGTAGGTATATCAAGAAGTGTGGTGTAATTTTTAAATGTTTTAAAGTGAAGCATGAAGCAGAGGGGCTACTCCGAAATTCCAAATCCGAACTTCGCATCGTGCCGTCCCTTTCACTCATATAGTGTATTACACGAGAGTGAAAGGAACGACACGATCCGAAATTCGGATTCCTTTCACTCGTATAGGGAACTAGCGACCCACCCCGGCTTCACACGGGTGCACTATTTAAGTGATGTTATTATACATATAAACCTTCCTCTTCAATCACTATCTATTAAAAAAAACCGCATCAAAATCCGTTGCGTAGTTTTAAAGATTTAAGCATACATAGGGATATAGGGATTAGGGACAGAGCAAGCGACTTTGTTTTATACTATGTAGTGAAGGGACAACACGATACGAACTTCGGAGTACCGTGGCAGTGATTCGTGGGCAAACAAAACAATCGTGAGACAAGCATACTTAGTGCACGTGCCATATTTAGGTATCGATGTCACCTCGTGGCCACTGTGAGCCTGAACTCAACGCTGTACAGTCCCGTCGCCACCATTTGGTAGGGAGTCCTCTTCACGTTACACAGCTTTGCCTGTATTTACGAATAACGAAAATCAAACATTTAATAGGTTCGTATCCTACCGGCTACGCCATTTAAGTATGTGAGTCAAACACTTTTGTTACACATTTTTGTTATTCTACTCGTCTACCGGTCCTTGGGATCCTCGGGCTCATTACAAAAGAATGCTATTGTTTATTTTTTCGCCGGGAGACGACGGCTCCGGCCAAGTGCGTGTCAGATCACGCACAACGAAGGTTTCCGTACCAACACCTACTAGCCCAATAATAGCTCAACAACTCTAAATAGCTCAACACAAGTCCGTGACTGTACAACAGGTAGGTCCCGGGAATGTTCCAGGTCTTCCAGCTGTTCTAATGTCAGATTCACCTGTGACAGCTGGGTAAACATCTGTGACTCCAGCACAAACACATCTCCGTCCTCCGTGCCCACCACCAGGCATCCCGCTGCATACTTGTCCACGGAAGCCACCTTCATACCAACAGCACAAGTGATCTCCGGGAGCACCATCACAGGCAGCTCTGGAGACTGTTCCAGGTATTCTAGCTGTTGGTCTGGGGTCATGTTGAGGAAGTCCTGGGACTGCTGGCTCAAGGTCTTCTCGGGGAAGTGTTTGAGACTGTTGGTGTATGATGTGATGGAGTCGGCATTTTGATTTACCGGATCTAAGAGCTGAAAAGTTATCTTATTTATCATTACTATCATAGCTTTAAAGACAAAATAGTATGAACTAATCTCGATACACATTCTATTCTTGCTACACTTTTATTAGTTTACATCCCGAAATCTTGACGAACTGTGACTTGAGACAACTAACCCAGAGGAAAAACTAGACTTTGATGGGATTAGGTCGGTTTTCTCATGATGCTTTCCTTCACCAAATTCATAAACGGTCAGCAACGCACATGTGACACCCCTGGAGTTGCAAGCGCCCATAGGCTTACCATCTACATCTTACAGCTTATCATCAGGCGGAGTCGGGCACACTTATTTGCCACCTACGTAGTGTAAAAAAATATAAACCCTGTGGTTTGAAAATGACTTAAAGATTTCCAGAAGATTTTCACTAGTAAAAAATGTAACAACAGAATTTCAACAAACTCCCTACAACACACCTGTTTCCAAATCTCAATTTCACTAGCATTCAGCTCAACACTAGGCAGATAATATTTATAGAACAACTTCATGTTCCTATAGATATACACACAGGAGCTGAACGCGACAGCTATGACCGGAATGCTGCGGGGGACGTTGTCGCTCGTGTAAAGCCCAACCACCGCTAGCGGGAGGTCCGGGAGGACCAAGTCGGACGCTTGAGTTACGCCTTGGAAGATCTGGAATTTGATGAGAAATATTCATATCTAGTGTATGGTCTGCCAAGATACTGGTCTTTTTTTTTAAATTATTTTTTAAAAAGGTACATTATGTTACCAATTTCAATTTTAGTCGCTAAACTGATAAGACAGTTTGTTGGCGAGACCGCGCTCATTTTAACAGATCTATTATCATGCACCTAAGTTACGTAATTGAGTAATACTTGTAATTGTAAGAACTAGAACAATAAAAAAAAATTACTTCTACTTTTCGAATCTATTATTTGTATTAGTGCTTAGTAGCCCACTTCCTTGGCTAACCATATTCAGTCGAGGAAACTTAGTTTTGCATATTAATAAATAGTAGTACAGTAGAATCCAGATACATGGACAATCAAGGGAGCGGTGATATTACGTCGCACAAAATGAACTGATTTGCTTAGAAAGTGTTTTATATGAACACCTAACATGAGGGGATTTCGTCCTCATTAAAAGAGGTAAAACGTTATATGCAGAGTCATAATAAGTGGATTCTACTATATCACTACATAGTATAAAACAAAGTCGCTTTCTCTGTCCCTATATCCCTATGTATGCTTAAATCTTTAAAACTACGCAACGGATTTTGATGCGGTTTTTTTTTAATAGATAGAGTGATTGAAGAGGAAGGTTTATATGTATAATAACATCCATTAAATAGTGCACCCGTGCGAAGCCGGGGCGAGTCGCTAGTATATACCTATAATAAATAAGGCACCTATATTTTAAATAGTTAATGGATAAATGGCAGTCGCAGGGGCCTTTGCTATTATCATTGTTACGAACTCTCAATTTGGGCCCGTCGTCTTCACGCCCCAAGTCCCCAAGCAGCAGTCTGTACTCGTTATCATTATGCAAATCCACCAGACACAAGTTGGACGGTAACGCGTTCAAATCCACATCGTCCGTGCCCACTTCCACGTCCAGCCAACGGGTCATGTTGCTCATGATTAGTTGACAAAAGTTTCCGATGTTACAATTCTACGATTTTATTATTCACAAACTGGATGTTTACGAACCGTCGCCATGGTGACGAATATAAACGGTTGACGTTTGGTAATGCGGGCTGCCATATACGATTTATAAAATGCCTAATCCTTTTTTTATTTATAAATGTAGAGGACAGAGAAGCTGTATAAATGGAGGTTATTTTTGGCGCTGGCAGCTGCCATCCCATTAAAACCAACCTGGTAACTGGAAGGTCCGGGGTTCGAATCCTCTTAACATCATTTATAATTTTCTGTCTATAAACCTACCTGACTGAGTTTATACGACCACAAGCATTTTTCAAATTATTTATTGTCAATTATTGGTACCGTGAGACTAGAATGTTTACTCTGTGTAAGTCCTATCACGTTGATATGTATTTCATGTTACTAGTATGCGATTTTTTTTAAATTTTTCGCATTTTGTTTTGCAAGACTATCGTATTATTTCAACGATGATTACGACAATATTTTCCTCTGATTCTGTAAAATTTAACGATACTGGCAACCCATCGACTGTCAAAATTGACAGATATCCGCTGCTGCCACCAATACAAAGTCAAGTCCGTAATGAAGTTGATGATTCAAAATTATTAAACTTTAGAAATTATCGTAAAAATGGCTTATTTCGATATATCTTGTCGCAAGTATTTTGAATTAAATTAATTTAAAATATGTAATTAATATTCAATCACTGTTGAGTGGACACTCAAGATGGATTGTATGATTTGGACTCGTGGATTCTAGTAATTTCAGCCTGTTAATGTTTAAAATTGCTGACTGATTTAATTAAATAGAAGACTAGAAAAATATTTAGAAAATTTTGCTTGTCCTATCTTGAGAAATAATACAAATAAAGCGTTATATCAGTCTGTGTTTTTTTTACTTCTAACTTTTGTTAATTGACTGTGACAGTTGTGGACAGTTATGATTTATGTGTTCTAGTTTGATTTGTTTGTTGTTTCTAAGATTTTCAAGTTGTGTTAATTGACCATAATTGACGCCTTATTTGTTGTAAATTACATATGTTTTATGAGAAGTGCGCATATTCCTTCGCTCCCGGTTATGGTAAGTACTTATTTTCTTTAAATTAAGTACCTATCCTGTATGTTCTTAGACCTTGGGCCTTAACTTATTGATGTAAAAAAAAGTTAAATAAAAATGCACATTGATGATTTACCAATTGATTTTCATTTCTGAACAATAGAAATATCAATCTGGATTGGGATATGGTATGTTGCAACGTAAGTTTACTTAAATTATATTTTTTATGAGAAATAGACATACTTTCAATAGCATTTATTTAGGCCAAGGTCTTGATAACACATTTCTATTAAAGAGTATAATAAGTATTTCCATTACGGGAGAACTGTGTATGCACGAAGTAATGTTCAAATTAACATATCTTTATGTTATATTTCCTATTGGTGTCATTCTGATCTAGACTGGAAGACCAAAGCAGTAGTACTCACAGATAAATCATTTTTATGTAAGTAAGTACCTACCTGAAACTGGTTTTGGCAAGTTTTTTCCACATAACTATAACTTGTTTATTATATCAATACAAACTTACCTCCAGTTCATAGAGATTGGAACAAAATCATTTATTAACCCATCCTCGACTGACGAAAAAAATAAACAATAGTATTCTTTTGTTATGTGCCTGGAGATCTCCAGAATGGGTAGATAATAGCTTAACTATTTTGTGGGTCCAAACTAGACTAAAATAGAGTTTATTTTAAGTGTGATGCTTATGTATACTATTAAGACTATATTCTGTTCAGCAGCTCCACACAAACCTAATGATTTCAGATATAGATATTTATTTTACTTGTACATTAAGTGCAAGGTATTTACTTCAATGTAGCTGATCTTGACCTGGTAACTTATTATAATCCATCCCCGACTGACAAAAAAAAACAATAGTATTATTTTCTTATGTGCCCGGAGACCTCCAGGATGGGTAGACAACGGCTTAAATAAGTAATCTTTAAAATAGGTTAATGACCATCTTCAAGTGATTCATACAACAAAGATATTTTTATTGATATGGAGATAAGATAATCACTAGATCAGACCCTTTTTGTTGCTTTGTGTAGGTATCATATTATCAAAATTTATAAAATATTTTTTTTTTGACAATGGCAATAATATTTGTTAAAAATTAATGTATACAAATATCAATAATATTTAGCATGTTTAAATGATGTAAAGCCAACCTAAATTGATATAAAAATAGGTATGTCTTATATGTTGATGAAAAAGAGAGAAGGATGAGAAACCTTAACACCCAATCTCTTAGTAATAAACAATAAAATAATGAGCTAAATTTTATACCTGTACTTATATATTTAACCTCGACTGAGTAAGTAGGTACCTAACAGATTTTTATTCATCTTCATTAAACCCATCCTCTCATTATCATCATCCTATAGGATGCCCGAGGTCCGCGACCTAATCCCAAGGGATGCGCCAAAGTTCACATAAAATTGCTAAGTACTTCGATTATTGGAAGTCCGAAAATGTTTGTTATATAATTTTATATCATAATGATCATTACTTATAACTTGTCTTTGCGCATAACTATCGTAACACTGAATCATTCATGTTAATAATGTCAATCATAATAAATATCTGTAATACTAATGTTAATTTTCATTTATTTTTAAAATATAACGATTTTAAATAATAAAATTTTAAATCATTATTTATTTTTTAACAACGACAAATTAGTAATAAAAATTTATATAATATTTATTTTAAACTTTACCTGGTTTTATTTATAAACTGTCAGGTATCTTCCACACCACATTCAACTTGCTATCAAAATAGAAATGCAGTCCCAGAGTCGGGATAGGTACGACGACGAGCGAAGCGAGGAGGAGTGTTAGGTGTCTTTTGTTCCTCAGAGCGGAAAAAGGAGCCCCGCGAAGCGGGGCTCCGTCGACTCCTTGGCGGGCCGAAATCACTTAATAAGCTAGGTACATGAAAAATAAAAAAGTTGCGGGGATAATCGACATAATAGATGATTTATTGACAATCAAATTTACATGTTGTATATCAGCGCATACATTGACAGCCGATATAATCCAATACACCCATACTTTATATGTTATGCTTTCAAATACTTATACAATATAAGTTTATAATTATTAAGTTTATTTTAAAAATCATTATGAGTTGTGATGAATAGTTGGAAATGACATTATATTGTTAAAAAAACTGCCTAAATATAATTATGAGTAATGATGTTGGTAATACAAATGTATATACAACAAATTTGTAGGCAAAAAAATTATGACAAATGATTACTATGATCAAAAAGCGTTATTATGAAAAATAATATGACAAGTAATGTTATGTGAGCCAATATGGACCCAATCCCAAGAGTTAGCGTAGGCACTAATTTTTACGAAAGCGACTGCCATCTAACCTTCCAACCCGAGGGAAAACCAGACCTTATTGAAATTAGGCTTGTCAAGTGAGTGGGCAATTTGACAGTTAGAAGTTCTCGAGCCGCCCGAAGGCCTCTAACTTGGCTTAACGACTGCTATCATAGACAGCAGCCGGGATCAGCGGCTTAACGTGCCTTCCAAAGCACGGGAGCGCTAACCACTCAAAACGGTCACCCATCCAATAACTGACCTGGCCCGACGTTGTTTAACCTCGCATACCGCACGCGGTACGCGGGCGCCGCTGGGCCACGAGCGCTCCTCTCCCTGTGAAAAAATAAATAATGCATTATTTCATTAAGCGTACCACACTGCAGCGGCCTGCGGTGGCAGTCGCGGTGGCGGCCTGTATGTACACTGACAATCCTAACTTTTCCCGCGTTTTCCTATTTAATATGGCAAGATAATCGCAGTTTGGGGTGGTTAACGTGAAGTTGATCACCCCCATATCGTTTAAAAAAAAATGGATGTTAGAATCGGGTCCAAACCATTTAACCTACTGAACAAACGTGAGCTAACGATACCGATATGCCGTTTGCGGGCAAATGATTTGGGGGGTTGTCTCCACGGCGATATGTGACGAAGGGTCAAACTGTAATTGGTAACTTTAATATGGAAGTCACTACAAAAATTCTATCAGTACATACAGACTGTATTGATTGAAACATCAAATACAATAACTACCTACACGACACAATACTGTGTCGTGTAGGTCTCTCTTTCATACGAAAGTGATGTTTCTGCATAGCTTCGGAGTAAAAACACCTGGTAAAAACTTCTGGATGACTCAGTCCTAACGGCATTTACCTAGGAACCTGTCCCTTAACTGCATAATGTATTTTCACAAGCCAAAAAGTCGTAAGCGCGTGGTTAACATACATTCATAGGCCATTTGAATTAAGAGATGAAAACGTTGCAATACTAAAAAGTCCAATACGACTTAGACTTGGCGAATATCTATAGCTGTTTTGGTGTTAAAGGTAGGTGTGCTCTCGTTTTATTTTATTCATGTCTTTATAGGAAACGACTTCGTTCGCTGACTCACCAACGAGTCTGTTTGATTATGAACACGCTTTTACTTGCGATGAATGTTGCGGCCATGTTTAAGTATCAGTGTCTTGCAAATAAGTCTAATAAACTAATAAAGAGTCAGTCAACAACAACAACAACAAGTCAAGTCAGTTTTGTCTAACATATACCTACCTAGGTAACAGGGTTGCACCAAACTGTCTGTAATCGCAAGCGGTGTTCGTTAAAATCTGATTGTATGGAAAGTTTGACAAGATTCTATGGGATGACAGGTGCCGGCGCCATATTTGACGATGACCGGCCTGTGATCGTATGTTGGTGCAACCGACCCTTAATATTTAAGTAGACTGGTTGAAATCATAGATCATAGTCCAACTCTGAATATAGCGACATTCTTTGCAAATAATCGCGCGTATAATAGGGCTTTAAATTCTTCTTCCTTTAATTTTAGAACGCTTCATTCACCAGCTTCCTGCAATCCACGCAGTTTTCGGCTTTTATTTATCGCGATTGTGACTGTGAGGCCTTTTTTTTAACGTTGGGGAAATGCATTTACGCATCCCGCCTGGTTAGGGGGACCAGAGCGGGTACAGCATCGTGTACCTATTTTCCTTCGGCTAGGAGACCGGCCACGCCATCGCTTGCCAATTGCCATCCACCTCCACCTTCCCATCCAGTACTAACTTCTGCAGATTGTCAGGTTCTAGTCGATCGACGAGGCCAACGCAACTAAAAAATCTTTGATATGAAGTAATGGTGAAGCGCGGTGGACTGTAATTTGGTGTTTTGTATGGGCTGAATTTTCGTGGAAACAAATAAAAACCTGGAGACGTGTTACGCGTGTATTTTTGCCGGGATCGCCGGTAAGAGAGAGAGAGCTACAATTTTTTTCTACTTATATAAACTTCTGTTGGTGTTGCCAACAAATGGACAGTCTTAATATAGTTCCCAGATTGATTTAAATGTGCCTATAATATTCTGACAAAATGGGCCATTCAACGGGTTCAAGTTTTGCAATGCAAAAATATTTTTTAAAATCGATCCATAATCCCAAGGTAAGAAAACAACCTATCATAATAAAAAGAATCGAATTGAAGTCTATTTGAAAAGAGCTTCAGGAGTCAATTCACAAAACCAGAATGGCACTATCATATTTCATATACAGTTTTAGCCTATCGTTACATGTATTTTTTATGACAGCCGAACTTCTAGATGTCTTATTAGAAACCATTAAAAAATCGCTTTTTTGGTTCAACGTTGTCTTAACTTCAAATCTTTATGCCATAATAAACTTTACTGTGATAACACTACAGGTTGTTCTTGTTTAATAGATATTGATGATACCTAAATATTGAATTAGCAGGCATACATGTGATGGTATCAGTACCCAAGGCGAGACAATAGGAAAGCGACCTCGATATCACCCGGTTACGAAACGACCTTGCTACTGTTTGTTTTCATATTTGCATGATGAATTTAGATGACAAAAGACCCGACATTGATTTTATTATAATTAAACAGCCTTAATCATAAATTATTGTAAGAATAAGAGCGTCTACAAGAGCCGCTCTTATCGTAACGTCATTCGAGTCTAATTTTGATTACACTGATTACACACAGCTTTATGACATTGACCGCATTAGAAAATTATTCTCTTGCAGTTATACTCCTGCTTTCTTCAGCTTACTTGAACATCTGATAGGATTGATTACTATCTGTTCTCTTTGTCGCCGTCATATTATATATATTGTTTGATCTAGAAATCGTCAGCACCGGTAACATGTTTGCGGCTACGTCCGACATTAAGTAATCGTTCTTATCTCACTTGTAAGTGAGGGGCGAATACGTCCGACAATTAACGTGATCATGCTAGGCAGAGGGCCTACAGGAAACCGAAATCTAAGAATATCTCCCTCTCTTACGCTTGAATACGTAAGTGCAACAGTGAGGCAGATATCTGGGCACAGCTGTACGTACCATCCTTTTCTCGAAGCGAATCAGGCCATTTTCAACATCCTGTAATTTTGTGCTAGCTAAAGCTAGAACCCTGAATTTTCAATAACATAGGACAAAATATTCTCAGTAATATTCAATTTAAACTTGTACTTTCAGAACTAGTGCCCGTCAAAGTTCCTTAGTTTGTCACTGACACACTTACTGACTGACCGATCATCATATTCTAAGGTACTTCTAGCAGACCCACAAGCTTCAAATTTTAAACATAATTAGTTATCTATGAAAAGTTTTTAGTTCTAGATGCATTCATATATTTGTATTGACACATTTACCTACAAAAAGAAGTGAAAAATAGGCCAAGTCTCGAAACTATTTCACCGTAAAAAGTTGCGAGATATTAAGTAGAGCCAAGTCAGGCGTTGTTATTAATGTTTATTAGGTTACAAAATAAAATTTTGAGCCTTGAAAATCCCACAACTTTACCTCATTCATTAATTTTCGCGTACCTTAAACTATGTACTATTGTGTGATTGCCAAGTTACAAAAAAATATTTACTAACCAAATAAAGATTAAGGGCCTGACTTGTCTCTATTTAATATGTCATACTTTTTACGGAAAAAGAGTTTCGTGACTTGGCTTATTTTTACATGGGGTGTTTTTTATGGGTTTCATTTAAATTTCGTGTTAGGCCCTAGTCATTATAGCGAGTTAAGAGGCTATCGATCGTGTGACTTCAAAAATAGTCAACCCATTAATTAATGCCAATTTCTCAAAAAGATTCTTCCTAAAGGTTCCTTCCAATAGTGCCTACATCAGTTACTTGGGATTGAATACGTAGGTACTTCATTCGGGTTAAAACGGGATGAAGCATTTGAATCAAGGAAAATCATAATCGGGCAAAAGAAAAACCTTCAACATTTAATTCCCGTAAGACTTAATTTCCCTTCTGAATTCAAAATTCTCTGTCGCTTAGCACCTGTCAACATGACACGTGCGGTGCTGTCGTTTACTTGGCGTCAAATGAGTACAACACGAATGGCGGATCAGCGAACTTCCTGCAGGGTTGCCAACTTAGGGGTTTTACCCCTAAATTTAGGGGGGAAATAAGGAGCATGGGATTATTTTAGGGGTTTAATAATTTTAGGGGTAGGTATATTTAGGGATTTTTATTTTATATAACATTAAAAATAAGCCCCGGTATCAACTTATCCATTGAAATGCTGCAAAGCGTGTTGATAGTCTGATTCGCACTACAGAGATCAGGATCTTGCGTTAAATTGACTCATCTAACAAAATGTTTAAAATGTTCTATGTGCATGTGTGACCATAATAAAGTCGAACCATTAGAACAAAACTATTTAATATTTGAGGTCCTAAATAATGTATAACAACATTAAAGAAATTGAGACACATAATTTGTTTTATTTTGTACACAGGGGATTTTCCGAAAAAAATGTTTAGTTTTAGGGGGTTTAACTTAAGTTCTAGGGGTAAAAAAAATTGGAGTTGGTAACCCTGACTTCCTGTGCCAATAAAATGTTCACGCTTTCCTTACATTGAAAGGCTGATACTACGTGAAAGTCATTTTCTAATCCCTAAATAGGATCTCGAGCCCTATCTGTACATTATTGCAGAGTTGCGTGGCGATTCATGAAGTTTACCAGCTGCTGTCGGAGCCAGGATATTTTTTTTTATCTTTTCCTGGGGGTTTTAGCATTTGCTACGTCACCCCTGTAATACATTTATTATCCTAATAGTACAGACTTGTGTTTGTCCCAGGCAGGTTCAACGAGGAGCACACGTATAGATTCTCATTTCGGACCGAAGTTTAAAACTGGACAATCAAAGTCAATTGGTGTCGTCGTCGTAAACGAGACATTGGCAGTAATGGTCGCTCCCTTAATGTGACCGGTTGCCATAAATAAAAAAGAATAGAAAAAAATAGAATAGACTTACGAACTACTAACCAGCATACTTCTGACCTTCGATTATGTATAGTGGTTGCATCTAGGAGCTGACTTCGAATGTGCAGGTTCGGACAAAAATAGGCATGTCATAAGAAATGACTAAAGGGGATAATAAGCGTCGCGTGTGTTCTCAATGGCGGGGGCCTCAGCACTCAACTAACAACCCCAAGAGAAGACTTTCAGTGCGTTCATGTTGAGTGAGAGTCCTGGAGCCGCCGTGGAGATTTTTTTTACCTGGTGTGGTCGATGGTAACCTAACCCAGTCTTCCTCATCACCTGGCGACTCGCAGAAGTTCGCAGGTTTCCTGAAAAAAGGGGTCTGTTCTTTTTGGACGCTACTTTGATGCGTGACAGGCGAATTGTGAGGAGCTCATGCTAAAACCAGGTAGGACAGATATGATCGCGTCGCCTTTCCGTCTTGGTCACGGCCCGTTCCCTATTTACGATCGCTCAACTGTTACCGGTGATAATGGGACATTGTCGTTCGGTGTTACCAGTTGTAAATATTTTACCATCGTATATCAGAATCAGAATCAGAATCAGAAATTTTATTGGTAAAATTTCATTTTACATGTCAAAAAATGTATGTGAATTAAAATTATGTATATAATTTAAAATTAAACATTAAGTTCTGAAATACTATGTCATAAGTCATAATATCTTATTTTATACATTTGGATCAGAAACATTTATTCTCAGTTATATTCATTAAATAAATTATCTATACTTTTATGTGTTGGTCAATGATACATTGTTAATAAAATCATCAATGCTGTAACAAGCCATATTAACTAAAACCTGTTTCAGTTTATTTTTAAATATGTTGTCCGTCGTGGAGTTATTTATACTAGCTGTAAGAGCATTGCGCATCGCGCGCTAATCTGCCAAACAGTATTTAAATTAGATAGTGTTGCTATTTTCCGGTATTGATGGCTACAGTCGGTGATTGACTAGCATAAAAGAATCTCTCTCAGTGACCAATCATCAGAGAGTATTATCACACAAATGCATTCCTTCTGCTCAAAGTTAAGTGTATCAGTATCCGGAGAATGTGGGGTGGGGTTCGTGTAGCGGTTAAAAAAAACGTTATTTTCGAATTTCGAGGCAACCTCAAACATTTTAGTGCCATTTTCTCTCTGATAGAATGGCGTTCAATATTGGCAATGTCAACGAAAAAATCAAGCATTTATGTGTATGTAACGCATGGTACAAAAAGGTACGTCCGCCAAGCTACAACTATTATCATTGATCTTAATTTAAGGCCAATATATTAAGAAAATGTCCGTCTTTTACAAACATTGCTTCCTTCCAAAAAGACTGACCACTCCGAAATCAAATCAATTCGCCGCCAAATTGCTTGCAAATGTGCGCAACGGCATGCGCTCTCGGCGACGGAAATGACATCTGCTGAACATTATGTAACTCGTTACATTTTGTGCGCGTGAATGGAAGTAGAGCAACTTCCTTTCAGATTCTTGACTTGATTGTTCATTGATCGAGTGAAACGAAGGTCTCTGCTTCAGCGTCGACAAAAATGCTGTCGTTTCGGTTTGTTCTCCTCTACAGGTCGCATTTCCTAACCGATTCCTCTTGAAATTTTGTGTGCAGGTTCGATAATTCCATAATTATATAGATTTTTTTTGTCAGTTTTTGGAAATTTAAATATATTTTTCCAATGGTCTGTTCTTTTCTACAGGTCGCATTTCTCTACCGATTCTCATGAAATTTTGTGAGCAGGTTCGATAATTATGTAGAATTTTGTGGTCAGATTTTGGAAATTTAGAAAAAAAAACAGCTTAATTAGTAAAATAGCTTAATTAGATTTCTCCTAGTCTAAAAATGCATGCTGCAACACTCCGTAAAAAGGCTTGATCAATACGACTACGTAGTTATTTAACTGCGTTTTTTCTAAAAAGGTGTACTTACCTATATATAATATGACTTGATTCTTGTATGTATACATATAAAGTCGTTAGATACTGAGACTTGAAGCTTACTTTCCATTCAAATGAAGGCATGAGTTTAAATACTCGATTATTTAGATATTCACAGAGTAATAAGATTAATGTACCGGATGGTAGGTCAGATGATCAAATCGAGTCGAGTCGCATTCAAATTGCTGCTTACTTGAGATAAATTGTTTCATCACAGGTTAATTATACATGACCAGGAAAGTTAGAACACGCTTTAACACAGTCGAACTCACAAGGTGCATAACCCTTTCTACCTTGTCGCTTTAACATCATGTTTAACTGTCATACTAACATTTCCAACGGGTGATAACGACAAAGTACCAAAGATTCCAGCTACTTATGAGTTCGACTGCATCTTCCAGTTTTAACCTTTCGATATCCGTGTTTCTCTGGGTAGTCGACGTGTCAAAAGTTAGCAGAATTTTCATTTTAACTATAGTGACTCCTTGGGTAGCCGCCGAGTATTGATTGAAAGGTATAATATCAACAATTGGCTTCAATTCAAACGAAGTTATCGCAGTAGTTAAAGCGTCAGGGTTATAAAATGTGCAGATATTTGTGATGCTAAAACGGAGAAAATAGATTCTTCAGCATAAATTAGAACGATAATTCCCCGATGCCAGTGAACCGAGATCATTTAAATTTGAAGTAACTGTTAGAATAGTTGAGAGCAAGTGAGGGGTTTTTGCGGGCATTTTGCAAGCGTTCAACAGGAAAGCATCCGCAACAGCGATCATCGCATTCCTGCGATGTATCGGGATGTGAAATATAATAATTGCTGAAACAACCTCGCATCTATATCTATACTTAATGACTTATCACGTTGAAGATACAGTTCAAAATGCAATGCAATTTAGTGAGATATGAGATTGTGAAGATTAGTGATGGTATCCGTCATGCATTAGCGTTAAATTATGTACAGTGAAGGTATCTCGCTCTTACTTTTTCTAGTATTTATAGAGGAATTGTAATATCCGTGCGATTTAGATCATAGGATATTACTTTCAGCATTACTGGATTAAAAAGAAACTTCAAAAGGCAGTGGACGCTTATACAGTAGAAATAGCGTTTTTATGTCACCCCCTGTGATACCTACAGAAAAGGGGCCTAACAATCCAACCTTACTCTCTTTTAGTCTAGTGCTATCTTATTAGAAATAAAAGAGCGTAATACCTAGGTATTGTCTATCTTCGCTATTGGCGCAATTGATTGATTTGGTGGCAACTGGCGAGACATTTTTTTCTCCGTTCGTTACTGTGGTAAATAATGGGATATGCTGCACCAGAGGTGCTGGGAGGAGATCGTAGCTAAAATATGAGACTGGAGGCACATATGAATATAGTATGTTTCATACTGTTTCTGAAATATAATTAATTACAATAAACTCTTAAATGATTTACAGAACATGTGACTCCGATGGTGTCGTGAAGAGAAGTCCCTGGAAAACCAATTGTTTCCAGAAGAATGCCGGTTTGACGCATTCTCGATTCATATTTTAAATTCAATTTGTGTACGTTATGATTCTGGACCTACACGGGCAGCCTCATACCGTAACAACCTCTACAGTACCCAATAATTTATTTGATCCTATACAAATTACAAGTGTTACAATAGACACGTCCCCTGAAGAAACAAATGAACCCTCACGTAGACTGCTGTATAGCATTTTTGGGTCAGACGCGGATTTAGGTTCGCGTCTTTTCTGTGGACATACCAAAAGTTAAGGGCTACAAACCTTAATTTTGGATTGGACCAGTAACCCGCATAAACAGTGTCTCCGTGTCTATAAATCCCTGTAATAAAAACATAGCTAACATGCACAGAAGCCGTTGACTACTGACTACAGGAGGGACAACTTTTGTTTTTTCAACTAAGTATGACCCATTTTACACATCAGATACGATGACATCCAACTTAGCGGCATCCTATCGAATGGTCTGACCGTATGTTTTAGCTTCTCTACTAACACGATTGGTTGGCAACTAATTAGTCTTCGCCCCAAATTACTGATATATAAACCCTATAAAATGACAACCATTCCAATCCGTTACGCTCTTCATGGCTTAACTATTCGCCACCCACGTCTCCAGAAACAAATGAACTCTTGACTAGAGTGCTGAAACTGTACAGAATTTCACGCATCAGATACGGTGACATTGAACTTGGCGTGGCCGAGCGGCGGAACATCTTTGTGTTAATAGTCCGTTTACCTTCAAGCCGACGTCCTCTGATAACATTAGGATTAACTATGTTTTTGGACTCATTGTTGAATCGAATGACAAGTTCGTTCGATCGTGTTGGCTGGCACTTTCGCTAGAAAATGAGATCGCATGAGTTTTGATCCTTGCCTATAATAATTTCAATCAATGATGACGCCATGCATTGATCAGGTAGCCTAGCACAACTTGCTGCCAAGTCGTATCTCGCGCGACTCAGCGATTCCTGTCTCACTCGAACTGTGCTAATTAGAAAGAGGAGGGTAGATTTACTCGCGTCGCATCGCAGCGGCAGTTGTGCTAGCCCCGCAGAGGGGCTACTACGAACTTCTAAATCCGAACTTCCTATCGTGCCGTCCCTTTCACTCTCGTGTTATACACTATGTGAGTGAAAGGAACGTCACGATACAACGCTCAGGTGGCATTTGACAGCGTCCTATGGAAAGATAATGTCATCGCTCATCGACCACGAAACTAAACGTTAGTCAATCTTGTCTTGTCCTCTCTTCCGAATTTACATTATATATCAAATTATTTATACATTCGGCCGGAATTTACATCTAGTTAATTATAAGGTTATTCAGTATCAGTGGAAACGAAAACTGTCTAATTACGAATATTAAGATAGCGCGGCGGATGAAATCTGAAGGCCTTGCCCGCAATGCAGTGCTTTATCAGGAATCCTGGCACTAATAATGATGTGTATGATACGAGTATAATAATGTACATTTCGCGTTGAATATTCTCTATCGTATTATAGACTAGCGACCCGCCCCGACTTCGCACGGGTGCACTATTTAATGGATGTTATTATACATATAAACCTTCCTCTTCAATCACTCTATCTATTAAAAAAAACGCATCAAAATCCGTTGCGTAGTTTTAACCTCCTGACACCTGGCATCCTTTACAAAGTGCTAAATAAACCTTACAGTAAAGTCCGAATATTTTTGAACTTCTTATTTGGCCAACAGACGGCCGACCTTTTGGTAGCATCAATTCCCGAGTGTTTGCTTTTTCCTAAAGTCCTTTATAAAAGACAAAAAATACCTAAACAAAGTCAAGTAATATTAAAAATGATTTGTTTTAGTGAAAACTCGAGAAAACCTTAGTTTATATTTTATTTAACAGAAAAGGTCTCGGACTTTACAACAAAAACAGTTTAATGCTTTGCAAAGTACATTCGGCCGTAGTGGCAAGTGATTTCAGTAAATGCTCAGGGGTCAGGAGGTTAAAGATTTCAGCATACATAGGGACATAGGGATATAAGGATATAGGGACAGAGAAAGCGACTTTGTTTTATACTATGTAGTGATGTAGGTCACAGCGGAACGTCTACTACTGTACTACACACTGTGCCACTATTGCGACTGGCACCTACCACGCCCCTCCACCCGAAACATCAAATATTTTTAATTTTAGTTAAGTATCAAGCATTTCTTCTTGTCCTTTTCTTCTCTTTTCTTTGTATCACCTATTCTTACCTTCAACTTTATCCTCATTTCTTCCGTTTCCCTCTTCTTGACCTCGACACGGTCCTAAAGACCCCCAGTTTCCCCAGTCTGAAAGTAACTGGTCCAGGGATCGGATACCGGTATTTTCTCCATAGAAAAATACCGGTTCATTATTTCGTTTTTAATGGGACAATCTAATAATACGACGTTGTTACCTAAATACATGATTCAGCCCTACGTAAAGAGCAAAAAATAATCCAAAATATTGGGCTAATTCAAGGTTTTTTTTAAATACCGGTATCGGTCCCTGAACTGGTCCCGTAGGAGGGCAAACTTAATGAGAATCTATATTTTAAAAAAGCGGAATGTCATCTAGCTTATATTTGGAGCAGCCCAAATAGGGAAGTTCATTCACCTTTCAGCCATAAATAACACCACTACTTGCTCTTTAGGTATTCCTGGTAGTGACTATATCTTGTTTTTTTTAGCGTTAGAAAGAATGACAGAGAACGACTTACGAGGTTTTTTATCAGGCACGTTCTGCGGTAAAGTGTCAAATAATCTTAATGAAATTAAAACCGTTATTTCATGCTTACATTATATAGTGTCATTCAGAAATAAGAAAATATGTCTTTATTTACCTACTATGATAAGAGATCAATATATTTTAAATTACGTTTCGTTTCGTTCATCTAAAATATGTACAAGAAAATACCCAAAGAGGCAGAGATTGTAAGAAGTCGGTTCGGGTTTTAAATTTAAAGCAGTAATTTGTCATAATCAATAATAATAATAGTAATAGCCATTTAAACTGAATTGAAGACTGAAATAATATTGTTTCTCCTTTTCACAAAATCTCGCGCAATTCAGTGTGCCGTAAGGCATAGGCCTCCTCCAACTGTCTCCACTGGGTTCTGTCAGGTGCGACTCTTGTCCAACGTGGTTCCAAAGGTTAACCTGATGTCGTCTTCCCTGTCATAATCAATAACTGTCACTAATTCAGATCTTTCGTGCGAATAATGCAAATTCAATGTGTGTGTGTTTATAACCACTGCTTTTTGCTTACCTAATTTCTAATCTTAAAAAATACAAGGTATAATATCGATAGAGCCACCATAGATACTCTGTATTGAGAGTGACGGATCTGCATCGTCATTGTATAAAAAACCGGCCAAGTGCGAGTCGGACTCGCGCACGAAGGGTTCCTTACCATTTATCTATAAAAACGGCAAAAAATCACTTTTTTTGTATGGGAACCCCCTAAAATAACATTTTTGTTCTGTTTTTTAGTATTCGTTGTTATAGCGGCAACAGAAATACATCATCTGTGAAAATTTCAACTGTATAATTATCACGGTTCATGGGATTCAGCCTGTAAACCAGGGCTCGGAACCGGTTTTTACTATTTTGGCAATATCTCCAAAAGTACTTTTCATATCTCCATTTTTATTTTAATATTTGCTTTTGTTAGCCTTCATCTATGGAATAAATGATTTAAAGTACGAAAAAATATTGTAAAACGCAATTAACCGTTTGTAACCGGTTAATTGTATGAAGACGAAACCTGTTTCCGAGCCCTGCTGTAAACAGACGAACAGACAGACGGACGGAAGGACAGCGGAGTTTTACCCTTTGGGTACGGAACCATAAAAACTTTTTTTTTTAATTTTTAATTTATTTACCAAAAAAAAGTTAGAGACAGTTTTACATTAACATCCGTTCGCCAAACACAACGTTTATTGGCGAGTAATGCACTCATGCTCTTAACAAATGAATGTACCTATTTACCTTAAAACCTAAAAAAAAATATGTATTTAGAGGGTATCTATTAGCAATTTTTTCAATTTAGTGTTTGCTACTACAATCATGTTCTGGAAAGATGGTATTGAAAATGTCGAGTTCTTTTACCGTAATAGTTGTTAGCTGCGGGTTCTACGTAATTTTTAAACAATAATAATTCCTAATTTCTATAATTGCTAAACAGCAGCGGCCCATCTTAAACAATGAGTTCAAGCTAGAAAAGGTATTCGATACGCCGACACAGCTAATCGGAGTCATCGCCACTTGCGGATGGCGTGTACGTGATATTATCTCGCGTATCCCTTCGCTGGAAATCAACCTCACCATTAAGCGGTTATTACACTATCCTGAATTCAGGCGTCCTAACGGATGCGAGGGAGGGGATAGGAAGGAAGCTTCTGATTACACTACACTGAATCAGTTCGTTTCCACTGCTCGACGGAGTGCGACGTATCCTAGCGATGCCGCCGATATTGTCAAAAAAACAGAAAGTTGGCCTTGGCCTAGCTTTGGCAGTGGCTACTATGCCAATAAGGAAAAGAAAAAAAATCCAATTTCTTTTTCAAAGTTTTAAGCGTTGCATTCTCCTCGATAATTTTATATACACCTAATAAAATTTTGTAGCCCTCCTCTCGCACACTTTTATTCATATAATTCTTATCATTTTTGTCCCACAAATATGGCATGTCTTTATAAAGTTCTATAATATTTGTGAGCGTTTGTTTTTCATTATTACTTAATTTGTGAGACGTCATTTTTCACAGAAAAACCTGATAAATACCTACTACAGAATACATAATTCACTTTTACCACAGAGTAATCGCGCACTAGTGTTGTCATTCTTTCGTGCTTCGTTCATTCCACGCGACCTACACGTGCATACGCTGCCGCTGGCGCGAGCAGACTGATCTGGCTAAATGTTATTACACTGTCCTAAACAGCTTCCTAGCTAGGATGCTTGGTCATTCAGTTCGTCCGGAACCATCCTGACGGCCTAGTTAGGATACTTTTTAGGATCCTTACTTCCTGAATGCGATTACACGTTCCTGAATCTGCTTCCTAGCTCAGTCAGGATTCTGAATTCAGGATGGTGTAATAACCGCTTTAGACTCGGCATACTCCGGACGACCATGCATCAAAACCGTACTATGATACTTCCTTCAATATACACAGCTAATGAACTATTCAGATCTTTGTGATGCGATAGCGCGACGTGACGGATGTAAGAGATGTAAACTTGTACAGATGTTTGGACGTAATCATGAAAGGTAATTGTTCATTAGTATGTATGTATGTATGTAAATACTTTATTGTACACAAGACAAGTAAAATAAATTATACAGAAAAAAACAGATCAATCATGTACAAAGGCGAACTTATCCCTGTAAGAGATCTCTTCCAGTTAACCTTATTAGTTTTTACGGTTCCGTACCCAAAGAGTAAAACGGGACCCTATTACTAAGACTGCGCTGTCCGTCCGTCTGTCCGCCTGTCACCAGTCTGTATCTCATGAACCGTGATAGTTAGACAGTTGAAATTTTCACAGGTGATGTATTTCTGTTGCCGCTAAAACAAGAACTAAAAAACAGAATAAAATAAGTATTTAAGGGGGCTCCCATACAACAAACGTGATTTCTTGCCGTTTTACAAAAAAAGGGAACTGAACCTTTCGTGCGCGAGTCCTACTCGCACTTGGCCGGTTTTTATCACATGTACCTAAATTTCGATTCAGGGGCGCTACCGCAAACAGCAAACGAAGTTTTCCCTCTCTGTCGCACTTACGTCCGAACGTGCAAGTGCGACAGAGAGCGAAAACTTCGTTTGCTGTTCGCGGTAGCGCCCCAGAGCCTGTACTCCGACCTTCGAAATCCGAACTTCGTATCAGGCCGTCCCTTTCACTCTCCTGCTATTCACTATATGAATGAGAGGGACGGCACGATACGAAGTTCGGCGTAGCCCCGCAGTTAAGCAGGAGATTGTGCAGACACATCTATTTTTTAAATTGTTCACTATCATCCAGGATGTATCAGATAGGAACGCCAACTTCTGGCATCACTTACCAGAAGCCGTCGCCTCCCGGAGAAAAAAAAAACAATCAAAAAAATAAGCATTCTTTTGTTATGATCCCTGGGATCCCAGGGACCGGTATACAACGGGTTGACCAACCCACTAGCCGCTAACATTCTAGTGCTTAGTTACTTACTGTCACTCAAACATTAAAACAAGTGAAAACCTAACAGCCTCTTCGGTTCGCCCATACGGTTTTAACATCAAAGATTATCCGCCAGAGAAAGAACATGATATATCCTATCTTTTACAGTCCAAAGAATACCTTGCCTTCAAAGATCTAAGGTGTATATTCACTTAAGAATGATTATATCTAGTATTTTTGTAGTGGTAATTTCAGCATAGCTAACTGACCATTGGTACACTTTATCTCGTTTCAATAAGGTTCACGAATAGTATGTTTTGCTAATGCATGTGATGCGATCAGCGCTCGATCGTGCGGCAAATTGACTGCGCGCGCGCCGGATGTCTGCGCGGGAGTGTTCCTGCGCTCATTGAAGCTATCCATATCTTCAAATTATCTTTAAAATTGTTTGGAAGTGAATTAGTTTATCTAGCAACTTAATTTCAGATTATTTATGTAGCTTTCTTTTAATTTCAAATGCATTTGATATTTTAAACTTAAAAGGGTAATCCCCTTCAATTTGCTATCTATGCAAAAGAAATGAAAAGTATATAGAAATCTATCTACTGAATGTTTCAAAAATGATGTCAAAAATCGAAAAAAAAAATATCACCATTAGTTTTTGATAGTACATTCTCGGGATGTTTTTAAAGTAGACAAAATTTGCTACAATACAAGACTAAAAATTGTTTCTGTATATCAAATAGTTTCAGAGATAAAGCCTTCCAAAGATTTTTTTCGAATTTCGCAAACGTTGAAAGGCTTTATCGCAGATACAATTGGGTCTACAGAGACAATTCTAGTCTCATATTGTAGTATTTAGTATTCTCTAAAATCATCCTGAGAAGGTACTGTCAGAAACTAGTTATTTAGGGTTATGATCGGCTTTTCGATTTTTGACATAGTTGCGTTCGACGCTCGAAGTCACAAACTTGGATTATTCATTAGGCCAACATCATAAACAAGCCTACAAAAATCAGAACTACCGGATTTGACGCACACTACTCCATACTTTCAGGCGACAAGGTTACTGGATTATACTATGTACTTTAAGACATACTACACTTCTGTGCCATTACCATGAATTTGCCTGACCGTACTCGCTAGCGACTGCGTATACGATTTAGTATGCAGATTCTTAGTTCCATTGCGTAACCGCCAGAGGCGCTGTACTTTTGTCCATACAAATTTTTACGCAGTCGCTAGCGAGTATGGTCATGAAAACTCATGGTGAAGGCACTGAAACAATTTTGTCTTCTGTCTCAACCCTAATTGGTTAATGAGCAATTTTTTCCATGAAGCCTTTTCTTTAATTATAATAAGTTATGTTCTTAATTTTTCTGTATGTATAAACATGTTTTTTGTTTGGGTCTCAAGGAAATCGTTGTAGAACGGGAAAGGCCGTTAAAATCTAAGGACAAAGGTTTCGCGGGTTGAGCTCTACCATCCCAAAAGAACGTAGTAAATGTCTATAAGGCACATGTATACTTAGTACATTATTCCTCTATTCAGCTTCTTACGTCGGTACGTGCCTGCGAAAAGCATTATAAGGTCGAAAACCTGAAGGTTTGTTGACATCTACACAGCACTAAATGTAGTTTACTACGTACGTGTATCAAGTTTTGATATTTCCACTTGATTGTTCACGTTTTGAGGTTCGTGATATAAAACAACATTTAAGTTGAGTTGTATTCTCTTCTGTATAGTCGCAGTGTTCAAATCTAACTTAGGCGTAAAACTGAAAAAATTTAAATTGAAATTGAAACATTTATTTCGAGTAACATAGGACTCATACATAATATTTGTTAGTAAAATCAATTAATTATTATTCTTATTGTTAGTTCCTAATTCTAATACATTATGTAACATACTTTGTATGACAATTAAAATGACAGTATATTTAGAAATGTTAACTGTTATACAAAGTATGTACTCTTGGACACATGAAAAAGAAGGTTATGGACTCAGTTGTTACACTAACACTATACGGATAGCCACTAACTAAAGAAATAATACGTATGTGCAAGTTTTCTAAAGAGCGACCGAACGGAGTTTGCTCGGACTAAAGTTGCGAGACAAATAAAAAAATGACGATATCAGAAAAAAACAAAAATTTTAGAGGCAGTGGATCTTATGTGTCGACTTAAATGGAAATGAGCTGAACACACAGCAAGAATCTCTAAGGGCGGTGGAGTGAGAAAGTACTACACTGGTACCCACGGGATGGGATGAGAACTCGCGGCCGCTCCGGGACGACATCGTCGCCACTGCGGGCATGGCTTAGGGCCTACTCCAAACTTCAAACCCGAACTTCGTATCGTGCCGTCCCTTTCACTAATATAGTGTTTAACACGAGAGCGAATGGGACAGCACGATACGAGGTTCGGAGTAAGCCCTCTGGACGAATCTCGCCGCAGGCGCAGACTGAGAAAAATGGCACAGGATGGAGGAGGCCTATGTCCGTCAATGGGCAATCCAATAAAAAATAAGAATATATAGGGTGTCCAGTAAATAATGGACAAGCTTCTAACCACCGATAGGGCATCTGAGGCTGGTCCAGAAAATGGACTTTCAGGTTTAGTAAAAGTCCCTTGGTTTTCGAGATAATCGAACTTTTCCATTTTCCTAATAACTGGTACCTTATTTGACTTTAATGACCGTCGAGGCCATAAATGAAGAGATATTCTCGTTCTTTTTATTGCTAAATATTCTCTAATAGCGTTGCTAACAGACAGGTATTAGAGCTATAGGGTAGCCAGGACTCATTATTAAAAATTAGCCTATGGACGCTTGCTACTCCAGAAGATTCCCAAGCCAGTTGCTGCCTATACTTATTGACTTGTGGATGGTTGTGCTGACAGCTAGTAGAGACGAGGTGCTACATAAAGTTATCTCTGTTTTTCATTAACAACTCATTATTAGCTCTTAGCATTTCATTGACTCGGGTGGTAGACAATTATTAAGAAAATGGAAAAGTTCGATTATCTCAAAAACCAAGGGACTTTTACTAAACCTGTAAGTCCTTTTTTGGACCAGCCTCAGGTGCTCTATCGGTGGTTAGAAGCTTGTTCATTATTTACTGGACACATATATATGTCGGCGCGGGGCGGGTTATAAGCTCATCATAGCTGGGGCCCGCGCAGGTGACACGCATTCCTAGTTAAACCGTTGCTAAGTTCTCGTCTCTCCCCCGCTCGCTCTCGCTCCGACATATATGTACATATACATTTATTAAAGTAAAAAAAAACAAATTGGAATGAAAGGCTATAATAATAATAATAATTAGTCACACTGTTGAGTAGCAAATAACATAAAAAATCATTTTAAGCAATTGAAGAACGTTATGCATGACATTGGAGAGGCCTATGTCCAGCAGTGCGGACTCACACCGGCTGATGATGATGATGCATGACAGGAGCTTTGAAAGGACTACTATCCTATCACCTACATTAAATTCCTCATCTATCTAAAATACGCGCGCCTAGTCTTCCTGTGATGGGGGAGAGATAAAAAAATAGTTCTCACTAAATAGCGGTTTCTTAGATTAGGGTTTTTGATAGGTATATTTAGGTTCATTTTAGGTTAGTAAACATGTAAAATTTTGTATACATAATTTTGATAACGGGATGAATATATTGCCTCACTAAATAATTTGATATATAAATTATAACTAGAGTTGTGGTATCACCTTGATAGATCGTTCCATTGAATTTACGTTCAAGTGCAAAAACCGTGGAAAAAGAGATTTAAACGGCTGTAATGTGGATTTAACACCGCGATAAGATAAGCGGATCTCTTGCAGCTTGCTGTTCCGATAGTAAAAACTATTCAAATGTACTTGATGAGAAATAATGTCTGCTGGTAGAACTGAAAATTCTATAAATGTTTAATGCTTTTCAGATATAACTATTTATTATGTATATATGTTTTATTAGATATTCTGATTGATTGATATTTATTGGTAAATATTCATATTTACACTTCATTTACAGTCATTAATTTACAAGTCATTACAAAAAAGAAAATATATTTTTTACATTGCATGTAAATTACATTAACTACATAATTTTAAGTAAAAACACAATTATAGATTATTTACATAATGATGATATACATTTTCGTACTTTCTTTGCACCTTTTATAAAATATCTGTTTAGCCCAATGGCTGGCTGGTAGAGAATGCCATTTGGCATTAAGCCCGCCATTTGTACAATAAAGTATAAATAAATAAATCTTAAATAATTCTGGAAACTAATGAGACTATACGGTGATTATTTTAAAAGTTTTGTACCTACATAAAGTTAACTATTTCATCGTTTGGGAAATGAAACTAGTGGAAAATATTTTGCACATATGAAGTGACACAAAATTGCTCAGTACATTCGATAACACACGGAATACCTTAGACATGTTGGCACATGCCACTCGTAACAAACCTGTTATACAAACGGTTACCACGTAAATATAGCCATGCCACATAACACCCCGTATATGGTATGCGCGGGGCATCGGCCGTTGCAAAAGACTGTAAACATCAGCTTTCGTGGTGTGCAAGGACATTATTTCTAACTCGATTGTGATTCGGTACGCGTCCTGGTCGCGTACGGTAGGGCCGCCATGTTTATGGGCAAGGTGAGAAAATGCCAAGGGACAATTTCACACTGTATAACAACACTACTTTTTTCTCAGATTTTTAAATTTAAATTTATTTAAACACAAACAGTCGCATAAAAATGTCCAAAATGTCAGTACATGTAATGTACCTACATAAGAATAAACAATATAAATATAATAAATGAATATAAATATTTTTTAGACAATCTTACACAAATCAACCTAGTCCGAAACTAAGCAAAGCTTGTACTATGGGTACCAGGTGACGATATACATACTTATATAGATAAATAGATACTTAAATACATAGAAAACATCCAAGACTCAGGAACAAATATTCGTGTTCATCACTCAAATACATGCCCTGACCGGGATTCGAACCCGGAACCTCCAGCTTCGAAGGCAGGGTTACTACCAACTAGGCTAAAGCGGTCGTCTAAAACTAACAATAGACCTGGAGGTTCATTATTTTGCATAGTTTTAACTACAATTATGTAATACTATAGTTATGTACTTAGTTGTTGTATTTCTGGCGGTGAGGTCGCCGTGGTGTCTGCTACTGTTCACAAACTACCAAGCAAAAATACAAAGTTTATATTTAATTACGAGTTACTCTTGAGAAAGTCGCAGCAATTTAAACTTTACTTAATTTGACCACCTGTCTTAAACTCTCCCTCGTTAGGAAAAATGACCCCGCTACGTGGTCACCCTACACGTACTCGCTACGTGAGCCAACTCTGATAAAATAAGAGGTATTAATTACCACCTTACCAGTTTGTCGTTGCAAATCTGACACGGCCAGTGCCACTATTGCCACTTTCGATTCTTTCACTGACATCTATGACGGGCGAGCAAGGGGTGGCGGGTGAAAGCAACTAACATAACAATTGCGTAAGTACTCCTTAAAATCTGTACGACGGTTGAATGAAGGTAGTTCGGTTTATCAGCAATGACAATTACATAATCATAGCTGAGCACCGTTAACCAAATAGAACATCGTTAATCGATAATCCGTTAAAAACGTTAACTTCGTTAAACGTTAAAGCGTTACATTTCGGGCCATTTAACGGAGGTTAACGTTAATCGTTACCTCCTAACGCGTCTCACTTGCATCGTCTGTCTCACTCAGCGCCTATAGCTCGCGCTTTCGCCGCCCTGATGTCCTCGCGAACCTGTTTTTCGCGGCGCGGCGACGCGGTGTTCCTTTGATAAAATCGGTACTTAATTAACTGATTAACGTAACTTTGGATAGTTAGGGCTAACTAATGAGTCCGTTAACAACTTTGCAAGTTAACTTAAAAGTTAATACGGTACATGGATGTTTAACCACGTTAATTAACGGATTAACGAGTTACCAGCTCTGCACATAATAACCATAATCTAAGGAAAGGACAGATAAAGGGGATAAGAGACAGAGGAAGACCGATACGTCCGTTTATAGATCAAGCTAAAGAGAAGGTAAATGTAATGGCTAATGGCGTATCAGGCGCTCCGGCACGCGGGAATTTATTTAAACTGATAATAATATGTTCCATTAGCAATTATTTCCATGTGTTATCAAATCATAACTATGGGAATTAACTGAAACATTAAGTTTCCAAACTCCGCACCTTCAATGTACTAGGTGCACTAGGTGCAATTTTTACGCAGTCGCTAGCGAGTACGGTCATGTAAACTCATGGTAAACGCACAGGACCATTTAAATTGGCTTCGTCATAGTCGCTTATGTATCACCCGTCGTCTACCGGTCCCTGGGATCCCAGGGATCATAACAAAAGAATGCTATTGTTTTTTTTTTCGCCGCGAGACGAACAACGTAGTAAACAGAGCATTGCTGAGAGCTGCCATTTGTATTGCGTTGTCAATTTACTTTTCTTTACAGTGCCGGCAAAATCTAAAATCTTTAGTTTTATTATAAGATTAAGCGCATGGTTAGGTTTAGGAACTATGTTTAAATACCCTACTTAGAAAAGCCCGCATGCCGGTAAAACACGGTATATTCGGTATAATGATGATCAGCAATGGCCATTGTTCCCAACGCCTCTAGGTCTAAAGCGCATCGGTTCAGGCGACTAATAATATAAGGTTCCTAATCCTATTGCGCGTAAAAGACTAACTTAACAGTTGGGCACAAAACTTTTTCTTTTTCTTATGAAACGTTCACAACGCTCGGTTGATCTGAAGTTTGTTGGGAATATGTTGTCAGTTTTTTATGGTCAAACTGTGTTGTGTTGTCGTTGATATTGTCTCTTCTTTAAAATAGCATGAATAGGTTGAAGTTTTATATTTTACGAGTATATTTAAGTATTAAGTTTTCTTATATCGTCGAAAAACGTTATTACCGTTATGTAAATTCAAACGTACTCCTTAATGCATAACAGAACATATTTGAATAAGGATAATTTAAATCTGCAATGACTAGTTGCTCACGTATCCCTCTTATCAGCTTGTGTGGAGCACACAATGAAGTCACGGTCCAAATTGTAGCGAAATTAATTTGTTAACCTATATTAAAACACGGCTTCTCTCAGCCAGTCACAGACTGACCAAGTCCTCCAAAACTATGCAAGTGATCGTCCCGAAAGTATATAATATGTTACCAATCCACATCAAAACAGTCGACAACCCTAACACTTTTACTAAGAAGTTAAAAAACTGGTTAATCGGTCATGCGTTCTACAAATTAAATGACTTTTATAACGCTAATTAATTAAATCAATTATATTTGACATGTATAAATTAATTAATAATGGCTATTCACTGAAATTTATAATAATTAACAACAATTTGTTCACACTGTAGGTACCTAATAATGATTGTACTAAGATAATGTTACTTTATATATATTGTGCAAAATTGTAATGTGACATGTAATATTTAACAATATTATCAATAGAGAGTATGAATATGAGTATGAGTATTTTAATTTTTAACGTACCTGTTTTTGCCATAATGGTTATACCTATATCCAAATAGACAACGGGGTGAATTAAAGCTTCTGTCTTTCGAATGTCGCAAGTTAAATCCAGTAAAAGCTTAATAACATCCAGTTTCGGAAATGTTCGAAATACCTACTTCTAAAATATTTTCCGTTTGCTTGTTCGCGAAACCCTTTGCGGGCAGTGGCACAGTTACCTCGTTAAGCTGAACGTGTACGAGTATGGGGGGGGGGGGTAAAAGGTAGCCTGTGTGTTAAACAGGGGTTTCAAATTTCAGACAAATCTGTCCAAGCGTTTTTGAGATTAAGGGTGGGTTGCACCAAACCGTCTGTAATCGTAAGCGGTGTTGAACATGAACATAGGTACCACACCCAGCCAGGAAGCAAGCCTGACCCGGACGAGCCGGATATACCAGGGGGCACAAGTTTGTGAGGTGACACGCTCTGGGATGGGAAAGGAAGACCGACCAGCCGCAGCCAGTCGGCCACAATCGACCGGCTGTGCAGCCTTTAGCCAATATTGGAAACGAGGAGTGGTAGGAAAATTCGTCGGTGGATGAGCGTTGGTGAGATGCTGCACGTTGCTTCGTATGAAGTCTTCTTATTTTCCGAGTAAGTCTTCTAAGTAAGTAAGCGGTGTTCGTTAAAATCTGATTGTATGGAAAGTTTGACAAGTTTCTATGGGATGACAGCTGCCGGCGCCATATTTGACGATGACCGGCCTGTGATCGTATGCTGGTGCAACCGACCCTAAGGGTGGGTTGCACCAAACCGTCTGTAATCGTAAGCGGTGTTCGTTAAAACCTGATTGTATGGAAAGTTTGACAAGTTTCTATGAGAACACAGCTGCTGGCGCCATATTTGACGATGACCGATCTGTGATCGTATGTTGGCGCAACCGACCCTAAGAGGAACGTACATTTATTCCATACATCGGCATAATCTTTCAGTTTTATATTAATACTAACTTTTGTCCGCGGCTTCGTCTGCGTAAACTTGTGCCCTATTTCATTCTTCGACTTTTCGACGTTATCTCTAAACAGTAAAGTGTGAGAATAGAATTATATATGTCGGACATAAACGCGATGTTTCTATAGCTAGCCTGTATATGGTTCAATTCAATACACGAAGAATCGACTATGGACAAGACTCCCACTAGTGTTATATCCGACCCAGGTCGGGCCTAGCTGAGTTTCTTGCTGGACTCTTCTCAGCTAGGCTAGGTTTAGTAAACCAGCGACAAAACTCCCAGTAGCTCGATTCCACTCACACCTCAGATTCGGTTGAAACCGCTCAACCAATCTCACTGGAGCGCAAACTCTTAAGAGTATTCCAGTGTTCCAAACCACACGTGTGGTCGTGCCGGAGGTTTTCCCCTGGATTTTCCCCAGGCTACTCTCCAACCGCGCACTCCTATCGCTTTATTGGGCCCAACCTATAAAGCCACAGTCAGGTTTAAAAAAAAAAGTGTTATATATAAACTAGTCGTATTCTTCATTTCAATGAAAATAAGCAGTGTTTACGATTTTTTTAAAACTTAATCAAGAAGAAAGAACATTCGTACATACTTCAACTAACTTCGATTACATTTGATACAATACACATCATTTTATGTAGTAAGAGAAAAGGTAGTTTTTGTATACACTTTTACCCCTGGAATTCCCATTTCAATGAAACTTCTGGCTTCCCCGAATTTAAAAATACGAACATTATTTGCTAGTATCAAAATGAATAGTTTGATACTACCAAATAATGTTCGCTTTTGAAATGTCTCGAAACAGAAAACATAAATTTCTTTGCCATAAAAAGGAAAGTGTAGAGTAATAATTTACTGTCAGCCAGGATATACTTGACTGTGATTTTAGTAAGAGTGACACTCAAATGAACGCATAACATGATTAAGCTTTAATTTATTTTTGATGTTTACTGATTAGTAATCATAATGGCACCGGTTCTGTTTCCGCTATTATTACCTAATTTAGTAGAGCTAGTCTCATCTCTGTCAGTCTAAGAAATCTAGGTACGCCATTAATTCAACTAGTATACTGTTCATTTCGAGCATGAGGAAAATAAATGAGAAATAAAAGTAATAGTAAATGATATTCTAAGGATTCAGTAATAACAAGACGCGCTGCAGCAACCAGCAGTCGGCGCCGCCTCGCCCCGCGGCCCTTGCGTGCGGCCGGCGCGCGCCCCCGGCCTAATAGAACGGTAAAAAAAAATATTTTCACCCGCTCTGAAAGGCTTACTTTATCGTTTCAAATCTGCGTGCAAAAGTCCATTTTATCCGCTAGTGGGTAAAGTGATTTTGAAATTCGAACATGACGGAGTACCGCGCTATCAATTTTTTTATGGATGCGTTCAGAATCATGGTTCGGCCATCCGTTCTAAGGCCGTTTCTACACTGATGCGGTTTCCGCACGACGGTGCGGTGTGCGAGTGAGTCAGGGCTATACATGTATATATAGCGATGGCCCGCTCGCACAAGGAAAGTGTCATCCGATGAAATATTTTATTTTAGGTACTTACATTCAATTGAAAATCATTCAATTTCAGTTTTATATCATTATTTTACCTACTTTTTTAATTTATGGAAATACAAAAATAAGGAATATATTCAAACAATAATCGTATTGCAATTTTCTTTAATAATACTTGAATTGTTTTCTTGTACAGTCGCCATCAGATATATCGAAGCGAACAAGGTGTTCATAAGTATCTGAACACGCCTCTATTACCAAGGCGTTAGAGTGCACGTTCAGATATTTTTGATCACCCTGAAGAGTGCAGATATATTTGATGGCGACTGTACCTACGTTTCCTCGCTAGGGTGAGGTGAAAAGTTGTGTGTTTCGCTCGGCAGCAAAGTTATTTAGCTTCTCGTGTCTTGAAACCCTCGCTACGCTCAGGATTCTATTCTTGAACCACTCGCTATGCTCGTGGGTCAATTCTAGAATCCTTCGCTAGCTCGGCTTTCAATTCGAGCACTCGCGCCAAACAACAACTTTGCAGCCTTGCATAACAAATAACTATTTCCACCCTAGGGTCGGAAAAGCGTTTTTCAAGCCGTATCTACTTATGAAAATCGAACTTTCCGAATAGGACAGATGAAAATAATATATCCTTTCTAACGTTAAAAATGCAACCGATTGACGTTCCACTGTTCAAACGTTTATCAAGCCGGGCTATATGCGAAAATCTTTCCCATATCCGATTCGATCTCTATATTCTCTATAGCATTTGCCTTTATTCGAGTGACAAAGGATAGAGATACGTCATGTCATTATCGAGTGTTACGGTAAAAGCTCTGGACAGAGAATACTTTATTCTGATCTCTCGGGGGTCGAAGTTGCACCACGTCCGTAGGGAGTACCCACCATTACCCTACACGTGACCTCTGGGTGGTGCTAAAAGTGCAACGAAACTGGTAACAGCACTGTACTTCTCGAAGATCTCACGGTTCGAAATAATTGCCATACGATAAATAAATAAATCTCTGGCCCTCAAATCGAAAACGCCCCTACCACGAGCGCATTAAATAAATATGTCAGACTAGTATACTTATGTGTGACAAGGCTGGGAAGTCATAACATAATGATGTTCCTCTTTGCTTGTCAGTCCAATAAAATTTATGTGATTGATGTTTCCGTTCAGTATTCGATACCAACTGTTGCCGTTAATTCCAATTTTAGCAGGACCATCCTCTGAAGTGTGTTTAGGCGCTTGGTCTACTCCAAAAGCAACCCTCAGACCCGAAGATTCAATGACGAGCTCTTTGTAGTTTTAATTTTTTTTCTTCTGTACTTAATTCTAGCACGGGTTGTATCGGCAACATTCTACTGGCCAATAAATGTTTAAGATTCCTTATCAGTTAAAAAACGCTCATCTATTTAGAAAATTTTCTGATTGAAATGATACGTATCTTAACATTTTCTCAGTGTTACTATCTAGAACAGGACTATTGCGACCTAATGTCATAAATTTTTAATGTATTTTTTGGATTTTTCATTGAGAAATATCGTTGGCAACATCACTCCAAATCGACCATTTTCAAGCTAAAAACTGTGTTTTTCCGCTTAAGTTTTAATACACACAATAAAATCAAAAAATGGCTATTTTACTATCTACGACTTTAATAAAATCATCTTATCCTTTAATCACTTTATTGGTTATCAATACTTTTGTCATAATTTGAAATCAATAAATTTTGAACCTTATAAGGTCTATTAACATGGCGCGGCCAGCAGCTGTCATCTCACGAAGAACTAATAAAACTTTGAAATAACCTAGTCTTAGTACCTATTGTAATGATAACACCAACACCGCGGGGATCGTATTGGTCTTTTCTCAATTATCAGCACGACCTTCAACGGCAGACAGGCCTAAACATTTAAGTCGCCCGAGGGCCACAAAGCGACTAAACCAGATTAATTATTAGTAACCGGTGTGCCAGTGGCCTCCATGTTATGGCTGCCATGAGCCATTCAGCTACCGTTGGCAACTAGATTCTTATATTAGTATATACATATACTCATTTCTAGACCACTCCAGTTAAAATTTATTCCAGCATTCCATTCCTGCAAGGGAACATAACCAGTGGCGAGGCGCGCATACATACATCTTTGCTCAACATAACATAGCATACATTTACTTCAATAGCAGGAAAAGTTGAATAATCTCTCTAAAAGGGTGAGTTGCATCAAACCGTGTAAGCGGTATATTTGTTAAAATCTGATTGTACTCGTATGGAAAGTTTGATAAGGTTTTATGGGATGACAGTTGATAGTTGGTAGCGCCATATTTAAAATTGATCGGTGTGTATAATCGCAAGTTGATGCAACCCGTCTAAATCACACGGTGTGGTGTGAGCGTGACATACCTACGTAAGTTATCCACTACACCAACTGATGCTTTTCCATAATTCAAATCTAACGAGAAACATTGAGGTTATAATAAATGCTATGTCATCGACATCACTGGCCGCATCATCCGCCAAGTCATACTTTACTGACTGACGATAGGTACTTTATAACTATTCGACGAATCGAACTAGGGCGTGAACTCGAGAAATCTCAAAACACAACCTGGACATTGTATGTATGACATCTGACCATTAGGGGACCTTAATATTATTGCAATAGGGTTGACGTGTGGTCAGTGTACTGTGTACCTTATTTGGCAATTACTGGAATTAGCAGCTTTATTTCCAAGTGTTAAGGGCTGTTTTTGTGTGGCTAACCGGTTCTTTTGCTAACGGTACCGCACCGTGAATTGAATGTGACCTTGATGCATTAAACCTGTGAACGCCTCCGCGTTTTTAGAGTTCAGTAACACAATAACAGATGTCAACATACCTAATATAAGTTTTTATCCGTATCCTTCTGTGTTTATATATCTGTATTTGCGTGTGACAGTGAAAACCAATTGAATACGGATTAAAACTATAGCAATAGGGTTAGGTATTATGACGGTACCTAAGTGACCAGCTAATTTAGCGTGCCGGTTTGCGACCACTTGGAGTGCTTAAGTTCATTTGAGACTAACAGCCCGTAAACGGCAGTTAATAAGGAACATATGTTTTGTATCTTTTTTTTTGAACCTGACTGTGGCTTTATAGGCCGGGCCTAATAAAGCGATAAGAGTGCGCGGTTGGACAGTAGCCTGGGGAAAATCCAGGGGAAAACCTCCGGTACGACCACGCGTGTGGTTTGGAACACTGGAATACTCTAAGAGTTTGCGCTCCAGTGAGATTGGTTGAGTGGTTTCAACCGAATCTGAGGTGTGAGTGGAATCGAGCTACTGGGAGTTTTGTCGCTGGTTCACTAAACCTAGCCTAGCTGAGAAGAGTCCTGCAAGAAACTCAGCTAGGCCCGACCTGAGTCGGACTGACTCTACCCGGTATGCGGCGGTACTGGGACGAATAGGGACTATATGTGTCACTGTTGTCGCGATCGCGCGGTGGACGTCCCCGCCAGCGGGAATGTTTTGTCTCGTGTCAACTAATATTTAAGAGAAGCTATCCTAGCTGTTGTAATTATTATAAAATCAGAACCTTAGCAGTTTCCTAGTTCATTCTTTGCCTGTCACAAAAATCCAGTAAATCCTAAACGGACATTTCACTGTTGACTCTAGACTCTTATTATCGTGCTTGCGTCATATTACTCGTGCAAAATAATTATTTGATGTGAAGACGGTAAACACTGGTAAGACTTGCCTGTTAAGTACTCGAGTTGGGTGTTACGTCCTATGATAGATTGGATTGTGGACTGCCAATAAAACAATGCCTAAAGTAGCAAACAATGGGCTGCGTATATTATATTAAAATTAAATTGTATCACAGCAACCATGGATTTCGATTTAGTACTCGAGGTGGGTTTTACTTCAGATTTTGTTGTGGACTGCGGTCAATCAAACAATGCCTAATCGCTATATTGAAATACCGGTAAAACAAGCTCTACTTTATTTTTAGAGCTATTGATGAATTCAAAATAAAACAAACTGGATTTAGTATGAAGACGTAATCATTCCAATTGACCGCATCGAAGTCTTTGTTCCTATAAAACTACATAGTATTATTAGCATCACAGTTAACGGTTATATCGTTGCAAAAAGATTCACTTTTCTTTGAACCTGACTGTGGGTTTATAGGCCGGGCCAGGAAAGAACCTGGAACTTATCCTTACCATCAAACAGAGAAAGGTCAACCTTCGACACGCTCTGCGACATGATCGGTATTCTCTCCTACAGACCATCATGATGGGAAAAGTTTCATGAAAACGAAAACCTGGAGGACGCAGGATGTTTTGGCTCCGTGGACGGGGATAAAGACCGTTGAACAACTGTTCAGATTGGCACGTGACAAGGAGAAATTTAAAAAGCTGACTGCGAACCTTCAGTAATAGAGAGGCATATGAAGAAGAAGAGGCCGGGTCCAATAAAGCGATATGAGTCACTGTTAGAGAGTAATCTGGAAAAAATCCAGGGGAAACCTCCGACACGACCACGCGGGCGGCTTAAACACTGGGATACTCTAAGAGTTTGAAAGAAAGAAAGCATTTATTCGCTACACGAAAAGACACACCGTTGCAAACAGAATAGACTCAGTACATTGAACATATAATTATAAAGTGCGTCATCGCAGCAGTGAATCGGTTGCTGTCTCAGCATTATGCCGAGGTGTCAGACACCTGCAGCGCTGGTTTTCAGACAGCACCCTTCGTGATCCACGGAACGCAACATAGGGAGGGAAATACTATATAGGGAAGGTGTACATTTGCGCAATATGGATATCCTCATGTACTGTAACTGAGGAATTACTTGAGTCTACTACCTATGTACTATTGTCTTATTCATTAGATTGCTAACAACATGCTCTCGCTCCCGTTTACGCGTAATCAAATGGGTGGGAGCGGGGAGCAAGTTTAATTCCAGTCATATTCGATTTTAGTAGTAGTAGCATAGAGGCCCTGCATACGCGCTATTTTCCTCATCAAACCTGTTCCGGCGGATCGTTGACATTTAGGCAAGCGGCGCGGTCCGGCCTTCGGCAAACCAGGAATTGGTCAATTCACTCATACTTAATTATAGCCATTATAGGACGCTCTAATTACTATTAAAAACGGGTAAGTACTTACTTACACGTATTTTTGCTGCCAACCAAGTAAGGCGTCAAAGTCGCGTCGCCTGACATGCTGCGTGCAATTACTTACCATCCGGCAGGACAGTATCTTTAACCGTCGTTTTGCATTTTTTTCCCAACCGAATCGTTTGGACTATTGAGTGTCGCCGAGGCTATGGAATTTTTCCATATTTGAGGAATTATGTTAACGAACAATGACAGCGAGATGTATGTCGCTATAGCACTCTACAGTCACTTATCACTACTTACATTACCATTTCACCCTGTAATTTACATTGAGCATCAAATAATATCTGTACTCTTCAGGCTGCTCAAAATATCTAAACATGCAATCTAATGCCTTCACAGCAAAGGCTTGTTTAGAAATTTACGGGCATATTGTCCGCTTGATATATCTGACTACCACTGTATCTATGGTAATTGGTCGAAGAATTTGCAGTTGTTGAAGGCTAACGGTTGTAGGCGTTGCATAGTGGCTAATTAACATGGTTTTAAACTAAGATCTAATGTGTAAACCACGATATTGACAACGTTGGTTTTACAGTTGAGATTTTTTCGCTGGCCGATATTTTATAAAACTGTTCTTGAATTATGAATGTTCTAGTAAGTCGCTTTTTGTACGGTTTGCTCTGACAAGCTCGGCCAACTCAAATTATCTTAATTAGGTATACTATGCGTTTAGAACATGTGGGTTTTTTGGACATACACACTTTAAACTAGAGCAAACAGTTCAAATGTTAGAGTTAGAACAGGGTTTTTGTAGTGGGGTACCCATTGGTTCCTAGCCATCATACACAGATATTTTCTTAAATTAGGAGGTTCGCGGTTGTCTGAAAAATTTAAGGTACCTGTTAAAGTGTGAGGTATAAGTTTGTGAAACCCTGTATTAGAGACATCGATTCCCCCTGTGCTGGCCCGTCAGGCCGCGTCGGGAGGTTTGTCCACAACCATATCTGTTATTGGCCACGTAGCAGGCCAAAAAGGACCAAAAAAATAAATCTTAGACATCATTCTTGAACTCCACCTTTTGTTTTAATGTGTAAAAGTCTCGATGTAAAACCACGGTTTGCTTCGCGACATCAAGCTGAGTGACGACCTTTTTAGCATCTACAGCTCTATATAATATCTTTTTGTTTGTATTTCTTTAAATTGCTAAATAAACTTATTTTCTTTCTTTCTTTCTTTCTAAAAGAACGGATTAGATACAATGTTTTGTATGTAGAATCTCAAAATTGGCTGCGTACGATTATCACCATGTGGTACGGCATACAAATATTGAGAGCATGCATCAACATCTAGTATTTTACATCTGTTACAAATCCTATTATTTTTCGATCTGTGTCCTTATCAACTAAAAAATATTTTATAGAGAAGTAACTTTTCCGTGCTCAAAACAGTTTGAGAGAATTTTTGAATTTGTTCAGTTGTGATTGCCATCACAACATCACATCCCTACTTTTTTTGAATAATTTTCTCTCTTAGAACTTCACAAGAAAGACTGAGCACGCATATTTTTATATGAACATGTATCTATAGGTTCACTTTCTTAACTCTTGCTCTCATTGGGTTTTCACTTTCATCGGTTAAATCGGTACAAATGATCGTTCTTTTGTTTGTTAATGAAGGACGTAGTTCGCAGTGATCCGGTACGATTCAAGTTCACTTTCGTATTTTCCAACTACATGGGAATGCGATATCATTACAGGTTGTAGATTATATGACTGGTATTAGAAGTTTCTTGTTAACAACGTGATAAAACTTGGTTTATAGCCGCCTTTCGAACGTAGACCAGACTTCTAGATCATTTCAACGCTTTACCAAGTATAAGCCAATTATTTTTATTAGTCTACGTAATTCATGGTTTACCCTGAACTGGGAGCATGTTATGTACTCGTGGATCCGGCCAGCGCCTTTAGAGAAACTCATGATACCCCGATTTAGTTCGTGTTCCAACTTAAAAATGTTTTTGTTTCATTATCTCGCCTACCATGCTTCCAGTGCCTCGCAACAGCTCCGTGATTTTGAAAATTTTCTAAGAACTGAATTTAAAAGAACCCTTATCAAACCTGCTTACAAAATTTCACGAGAATCGGTTGAGATATACGATCTACCGGACTACCGGACATACGAAAGCATTTCTACCCATGTAAACGAAGACGAATGGCGATTGACTCGCTTGGCTCGCTCTGTTAATCAATTCTTGTCCGTGTAAATTTTTATCTTTATATCTAGCAGGCGTTAATGTCGCAAGATGTATCTCAAATTGAACGGCAATAATGTCCTCTTCATAAAACACCCGCTGCTGTTTATTTTGCAGCATCACGCTCACTACTCTATATTGAATCATTATCCCAATCATCTCATCAGCTCTCCATCATTCAGTTAATCCTACTTAGAGCGTTCCCACGACATTACAACATCGCTTGCATCACCACATTGTTTTACTTATATCGCCGAAATGAGATAACATTTCATTTGTCACGACTGAGAACTTTCCATCTTTAATAGATTTTTATGTTATAGCAAAACGCAGCGTAATACTGCCCATTGTGCTGTCACTTATTATTATCAAATCACATATATCATCATGTCCGGTAGGACGGGGCATGGGAATTACTTATGCAAAATACAATGTGAAAACAAAATCTATACGTATCGTCGTAATCCGCATAAATTTCAGTTTGTTATCGGCTAATGCTGAGCATAAGATAGACCTCTCTTTGAGCACGCCACTCATTTTGGTCTTGAGTTAGGTTATCCAGGAGTGACGCACAATTTTCCTAATGAGGGTTCTGGATGACTAAATAAATCTAATATTGTTTTAAAATCATTTCAAAATCTAACCTCAACGGCGTCACGTCCAAACGCAAAGGGACGAAACCAAAATCCGCCAATTCCGCACTTAGGGTGGGTTGCACCAAACCGTCTGTAATCGTAAGCGGTGTTCGTTAAAATCTGTTTGTTTTAAAGTTTGACAAGTTTCTATGGGATGACAGCTGTCGGCGCCATATTTGACGATGACCGGCCTGTGATCGTATGTTGTTGCAACAGACCCTTATAGGCGATTTAAGTCAACGTTAAGTATGGCGCCGGTAGCTGTCATCCCATTGAAACTATCCATACTATAATGAGATTTTAAAGAACACTACTTACGATTACAATTCGTTAGGTACGTGCAACGCTTCAACCCATTTACAACAATCTTAGAACGATTTAATGAATTAACTTAAGACTTAAGAGTCTCCTTTACTCCGCTTGTCATCTCTTGCGATGGAGCCTTAAGGACTGGATATGACAATTTAAAGAAACCGCATGAAATTTAAATATGAAATGGGGAAATGCGTAGGTATTCACAAGTAATGTATTGGCTGAAAGATTTCAATTATACGAGTAAGAGCTGTCTCAATAAGGGTGAGAGGCTCAAGAAGACAGATAAGGCCATTTGGATATGAAGACGGAGCAGGAATCTTATGAAGACCAGATTTTCTAAACTCCTGGACAAGAAATGCATTACAGTGAATTACAGCTACCACAGCACAGTTGTAGCAAAAAATAACTAAGTATTCTACATTTAAAATGTATAATTATGTATTATATGTGTTACCTACATAGTATTCAAAACATATTGTATCGCTTTACGAGACTATTATATTTACAAGTATTTGCATCAAAATATAATCTACATCACGCTCCTGTCAAAACAAAAAAAAAATACTTCAAGTTATGTCTTGATGCGGTTTGTTATCTTAAATGTATAATGACGTCTATTATAGCACATTCAATAAGATGATGAACTAAGATGTATCGTAATAATAATAACATATTACACTAGTCTAGCGAAAGTGGAATTGCAGGTTTTTTATGCTGGTTTCTCGACAGGCTCAGAATTATTTGATTTAAGTGACACTAGAGTTATATAATGCGTTGATTTATTGGTAGTTACCAATTCGCTATGCTACCAGGCGTTGATTTTATTTGATTGGTTTATCATTGTTGAACGCGACCAGCGAAAGGACAGGTTGTTTAGGTATAATGGGTCAACCATTAGTCAAGTTCGACCGTCGACCTCATTCAGTTGCGGTGTATAAAAATAAAGGATAACAATTCGATTTTGGAAGACTGAATAAACACACGACACACGACACACACACACACACACACACACACACGCACACACACACACACACGCACGCACGCACGCACGCACACACACACACACACACGATTCCGAGTAGCCTACCTACACCTTGTTTTTTTAAGATTAGAAATTAGGTAAACAAAGAAGCAGTGGTCATAAACACACACACATTGCATTTTTATTATTCACACGAAAGATCAGAATAAGTGACTGTTAGTGTTAGTGACTATGACAAATTACTTTTTAAAAACCCAAACCGACTTGTCGCTAACTCTGTCTCTTTGGGATTTTTATTGTACAACTTTTAGATGAATGAAACGAAACATAATTAAAAAATTGATGCCTTATCTTAAAAAATATGTACGTATGTGTCAGTAAATGTAAATTAAGACATATTTTCTTATTTTTGAATAACAATATATAATGTAATCATGAAATAACGGTTTTAATATTCAGAGATATTATTCAAGATTATTTGACACTTTTACCGCAGAACGTGCCTGATAAAAAACCTCGTCAGTCGTTATATGTCATTCTTTCTAATGCTAAAAAAACAAGGTATAATTTAAGGCGATGGTCCGACAAACCACAGAGGCAGGCTCGATGTTCTGCATTTATTTTTATTTGAAATATTAGCTTGACATTCGTAGACTGTACATCTGTACATCTCTGTATTATTGGATTTGAAGACGCATCGCCAAATCATGGTGCTAATTTTTGTTTAAAGTCTGACCACGCTAACTGCATTGAAATAATTTGGCAACACTACCTCAAACGTCACATTTTCATACAAATATGACGTATAATGAACAGTGTTGCCCAATTATTCCTTGCATAGTTATCGTGGTTAGAGCCGCTTAGTGCGTACCTAGCCTAATTGGACTTCTATTGCGTACCACTCCTAATACATTAATTAATTAATCTCGATCTGTGCACACGTTTTTATCGCGAAATGCTATTGCATAATTAAGAGTGGGACTTAGAAAATACCACTTTCGGGCTCAGAAAATAAATCTGATCTCTATCTAGGCGTCTCTTACGTGAATGTCTACACCTGTATTGAATTTTATATTGAATTCGGTGTAGACTTCAGTCATGATACCATCTAAAAAGAAGTATTCTCCAATTATCTTTCAGATCTTCAAAGAACTATCGCTATCGCTTTTGTGTTCAGAATCATCAAATTGACTATGGATGGATGAAATGGATTTTGATTTGGTTTTACCTCTAAAGTTGATGCTGGAATAGCGCCAGAATCTTCAGTTACTAGTTGTTTAGGCATAAAACCTGAATCGTTCTTCATTCAAATCGAATTAGCGCAGCCTAGCCGTCAATGCAAGGCACGCGACAGTAGCGCTCCTAGCGATGGTGTCAAAAGGTGAAAACTTTTAGTTTATCAAATATGGAGTAAAGTGGATTGCCACGTTGCTTTTTACGGTCGGAAATATTATTAAATCATGATGTAATTGTGGATTAAACTGTGTTGGTGTATAACTAAAGACAACTGTGACACGTAGTTACTAAGAAACCTATTGGAAATACAGTCCTGTGATGCTGGGCGACCAGCCCATGCTTGATGCTTCAAACGCGGTCTTCTCAATGACGGAGCGACACAACAGGTATGTGACTGGTTCTGTTTGTATGAAAACGATTCTTGTAATGCCTACATTGGGGTTTTAGCTTATTAGTTTGTAATTACGTGCATAGCCATAAGTATCCTTACTAGAAGGCCCCAACCCTTTATTCATTGTGTAAACAACTAAACACTGGGACCAATATAGATGTGGAGCGCTCATAGCCCAGCGGCGCCCGCGTACTGCGTGCGGTATGCGAGGATCATCGGCCGAGGTCAGTTCTTGGATGGGTGACCGCTTTGAGTGATTGTTAACTGAGCGCTCCCGGACTTTGGAAGGCTCGTTAAGCCGTTCATCCCGGCTGTTGTCTATGATAGCAGTCGTTAAGCCAAGTTAAAGGCCTTCGTGCTTGAGCACTTCTAACAGTCAAGTTGCCACTTACTTGACAAGCCTAATTCCAATATGGTTTGGCTGCCCCTCGGGTTGGAAGGTCAGATGGCAATCGCTTCCGTAAAAACTAGTGCCTACGCCAAATCTTGGGAGTAGGTAGCGGACCCCGGGCATCCTTCATGCTGCAACTGTACTGGGATAACGCTAGGATAATGATGTCTGTTTGTGACTAATAAACTATTTTCATTTGAGTGTGCCGATAAGTCATCCACCTAACATTTCTCCGGTTGTGCATTAGAGCCTAGGGTCCGCTATTACACCTAATCCAATGTTTTTTTTTTATAATGCCGGTGGCAAACAAGCTTACGGTCAGCCAGCCACATGCGCGTTGCCGACCCTTTATAAGATTTGAGGATGCACTGTGTCGACAGCAGAAGGAACACATTTAGGCCCCTCGCTCTCAACACAGTGCATCCTCGGGAGCTCTGGCAACCTTGCTCACCTCCAGGAACACAACACTACATACTTGTATAGTAGATAATGTTATTATGGCTGTGGTCTTCTGCAAGGCGGAGGTACTTCCCCAGTTGGGCTGCTCCAAATTCGAGCAAGATGACACCCCCCCTATCCCCCCTTGTCGTATCAAACCTAACCTCACGTCTCCAGTACACGTGTTCCAAATAGCGAAAGTCTTAATAGCCTTTATTTATATTCCATTTGTCAGTGCCCGACGCAACCATTGTTTGTATTCTAACACTTTCTCTATCAAGTGGGTGTCTCAATAAATTCTATTACTGTCGATCGAAAGGGCCACCTTTTCTAACCGGTTACGTCTATTAGTTTATGGTTCTAACATTAATTGAATGTAATGATGTTATCTAATAATCATTGCTTTATTATTATTAACTGCCGTCAAAAAGGAGGAGGTTCTCAATTCGACTGTATGTTCTTTTTTGTATGTTTGTTACGTGATTACTCCGCTATTTATGATCAAAGGGAAAATTATGATTAGTTCTGGAGAATTATTTGTTTGAATGAAAGCATATGCTTCTAGAGAATTCACTTCTGATAACTGGAAACATGAGGAATTGGGAACTTCACAAAAATTCAAGAGAAACATTATATAGCGATTTTAATATTCTCAACCATTTATTACCAAATCGAGCATTTGCGTTCAGAAAGTAGTATTTGGTGAACAGGAATTGATGAGGAAGATCACGGATGGTCATCCAAAACTCCTAAGGGGCTACCGCGAACCACAAACGAAGTTTTCCCTCTCTGTCTCACTTACGTCCGAACATGCAAGTGCGACAGAGAGTGAAAACTTCGTTTGCTGTTCGCGGTAGCGCCCCTAGTGTTTCATGGTTAGCTCTAAGATATCTCGATCAAGATACTGAAGCGACTACGACGAAGCCAATTTAAATGATTCTGATATAACGTTACCATCAACCTGATCTGGTACCTAATCGAAGCCGGAAGGTAGCAACGGAACTCCATCCGTAATAGTAAAACAGTGTAGCTTAGCCGTGTTTGAGCTTATTGGAATTGTCATGAGACACACTCTGGTTCACTAAAAAAATAATTGCTAACTAGGTCAATACGAGACTACGCTTCTTATTGAACAATGTAGGTCTTGTAATTTTTGTAGTCATTGCCATTTCGTCAACATAGGCAATTTCTTACAAATGATACTTGTTTTAACAATAAATAAATAAATAAATATTAGAGGACAATCTTACACAAATCGAACTAGCCCCACAGTAAGCTCAAGAAGGCTTGTGTTATGGGTACTAGACGACGATATATTTAATAGATATAAATACTTAAATACATAGAAAACATCCAAGACTCAGAAACAAATATTCATGCTCATCACACAAATATTTGCCCTGACCGGGACTCGAACCCAGGACCGTCAGCTTCACAGGCAGGTGCACTACCCACTAGCCTAAACCGGTCATCAATATGAAACTGTCAATATGAATCTGTTAATATGAAAGTTTTCCTTACCAATTGACAGACAATACAGCATTCTTCCGCACAATATTTTAGCAAAAGTAAATGTGTTACGAAACAAATTTAATTTTCTCGCTTAACGGAACGGCTAATTAACAAGCCAGTTTAACAAGGACGTGATTAACGCAGGAACTGGTACTGCTCACAGTTCAGGTTATGTTGGACGTGTGCTGTGAACAAAAGATGTCCTCATTTAAGTATGTAGCGCTGTCCGTTGGCTTGTTTGGTTTGTGTAGGGTTGCAACGCAACTGCTGAAATTCTGAACCAATCGTCTGTAAAAAAGCAAGTTGAATCTTGTATCGAATATTCGAATTCCTCTTATTCGAACCAAGCGCTTTGCATCATCTTTTATAATGCGCACGTCTAAGGTTTGGAATTCTCTGCCGGTGTTTGTGTTTCAGAGCTCATATAACCTAGACCTTTTTAAGGCACGAGTGAATAGGCACCTTCTGGGTGAGCTCGCTTCATCGTCGGCCTCATCTTTGCCCCCTGGCTAGATGCTGGCCAAGAGCGATCCCATTTTTAATAAAAAAAATAAGAATAGAATTCCTTTAGACTCAGATTAACATTGAAACAAAATCTTTTGTAATTACATTATAACAAAAGAATGCTATGTTTATTTTTTTTCGCCGGCGACGACAGCTAAATGCCGTGCCAGGATAAACAAAGTGATTCTGCTTCCATCGAGTTTGATAATTGAAGATCTTTTTTTTACTGCAACTACTACAAATGAGCAAAATTTGAGACCCCGAGACTTTGAAGTTCAAGTCTCAAATTTTGCATATTTGTTACTAATGCAACACCATCCATAAAAAATATTACAAGCCGAAACTCAATGGGGGCAGAATCACTTAGCTCTATTCACAGTGCCTTCAAAGACACTGTAAGAAACAAAGCAACTTCTTACATTATCTGTTTTATTGAATTGTTATTAACCCTTTAATTCGCAATGTTGTTTAGAAAAAACATCCATATTTGAAAAAATCCTGAGTTCTTGTTTTTATGTTTATCATCACGGCGCTTATATTATTCAAATTCCTGTATTTTTGTGTACTGGAAATTGGCCAGGTTAATGCTCCGGCGCATTTTAGTTAATAGTTGTCGGCAAGATGGCAAAGAGTCAACGCGGACCGGCAAGAGGCCACGTAAGAAAAAAATGTTTAAAAATACTTATGCTTATCTTTAATGTCTTTCGTTGATTGAAACATGTTTTGGAATGGTTAAATTATATGTTGCACTACGTCATAACTCACATTATACCAATGCTGAGAAAAAATAAGACTGCAAATATGAATGTTGTTTCTAACCTACATTGCGAAGCACTGAGCAATTGGTTTACACGTCCCTATGTTGTTTTAAACTAACATTGCGCTTTTCTCTGACATAATCTTTTTTTTCTAATTTTTTTGAATTTTAACTGTTAATGCTCGTTTTTTAACTTTATCCTACTTACTACACACATTGTAATTAATGCTATTTCTTCCCGTTTTTTGTTCTTATCCTCGTAACGCCCGTTATAAAAAAAAAATTGAATCGAACAGATTCGAGATCGCCAAAATGACCAGAGGAGCCAGCAAGCACGTCGTGTGTAACTGAAACCAATTGGCTGTTGTCAAATGGACCATTAATAAGTTTGTTACGTTAGCCAGCTCGTTTGTAGATTCACACCCCGTGGAATCGATCAGGCTTTGCTGAAAAGAGGCCAACGTAAAAGTAAATGTTGACTATCCCCAGACTGTCAAGCAATATAATATCAATATGGGCGGTGTGAACCTCGCCGACATGTTTGTGGCGTTGTATCGGTCAAATTTGAAGACCCGAAGGTGGGACATGGCTATTTTTTCACAAATATTGGATATTTGTGTAAATAATGCCTGGTTAATGGAGCTTCATCATTTCAGCCGAAAGACGTCCACTGCTGAACATAGGCCTCCCCCAAGGCTCGCCATTTAGACTGGTCCTGTGCCGTTCGTTTCCACCGGATTCCCGCGACCTTCACCAGGTCATCACTCCACCTTGTCGGAGGCCTACCGACAGCTCGTCTTCCGGTGCGTGGACGCCACTCAAGCAGTTTCTGGCCCCATCGACCGTCAGTCCTGCGACCAATGTGCCCTGCCCACTGCCACTTAAGTCTCGCAATTTTGAAGGCTATGTCGGTGACCCCAGTTCTGCTACGGATAGCTTCATTAATGATTCTATCACGCAGAGAAACCCCGAGCATAGCTCTTTCCATTGCTCTTTGGGTGACCTTGAGCTTTCTTATGAGGCCCATCGTTAGCGCCCATGTCTTGGATCCATATGTCATCACTGGCAACACACACTGGTCAAAGACTTTTGACTTGAGGCACTGCGGTAAATTGGACGAGAATACACTGCGAAGCTTCCCGAACGCTGCCCAGCCGAGTCGGATTCGACGAGTGATCTCTTTCTCGAAGTTGGACCTACCTAACTGGACTGTTTGTCTCAGGTATACGTACTCGTCAACAACTTCGAGCGCAGAGCCGCCGATTATTACGGGAGTTGGTACAACATGGGCATTAGACATGACCTTCGTCTTGTCCATGTTCATTTTCAGACCAACTCGATCGGAAACTCTGCTGAGATCAACGAGCATTGTACTGAGGTCCTCCATGGTCTCAGCCATGACTACAATGTCGTCAGCAAATCGAAGGTGAGTGATGTACTCGCCATTTACGTTGATGCCTCGTCCTTCCCAGTCCAGAAATTTGAAAGCATCCTCCAGTGCAGCGGTGAAGAGGTGCTTCGGAGAGATCACATCTCCTTGTCTGACTCCCCGCTGCAGTGGAACAGGCTTTGTTTCCTGGTCCTGTAGTCGGACGGACATGGTGGCGTTTTCGTACAGGCACTTCAGGACTTCGATATACCGGTAGTCAACTTGGCACCTCTAATGGAGCTTAACCACCGATAAAAAACAGTTGCCGTTAAAAAAATCCGGAATGCATATTGCTGCCGAACTCCTTAAAAAAGACAAAAGCCAATCAACCAACACCTTGCGAATAACAAAGCACAGGCAACTATCAAAGCTCCTGCAGCCCCAAGACCCTCGGATGGCATTCGATTTGACAATCTTGGCCATTTGCCAGTGTTTGTCGCAGCACAAGGAAGGTGTAAACACTGCAAACGTGGTTTTACCAAGACGCAGTGTGTCAAATACCAACTTCGCTCGTGTTACACTTAAAAGAAAAACAGTTTTTATGATTTTCATCTTCACAATTAAATAAATTATCTTTTAAATTACTTTTATTTTTATTTCCTGGGCCCTGCACAGTGTAGTCCATAAACTACATAGCTGAATAAAAGTCTCATTCTGAGTATTGGGCAATGTTGTATGTAGCCTACATATTATATTTTCAGACCTGAACCTGAAAGATTTTTTTTATTATTTTTGTGGGCTCAGAAATACCTCTATTAACCTAGTTTTTAACAATAAAATACTAAATTCAAGAAAAAAAATATTTGGGCATTAAAGGGTTAAACACGGTAATGACACAGACTTGCTTGTAATTAGGTATGTACTGTTATAAATTGCGGTAATTGCGTATAATGTTGTTCATCAAAAAACATATAATCTTAATTATGTCTGGCATTTAGAATCCAGTAAGTTACAAAATCCAGTTATATGGCTCAGAGCCTGTACTCCAAACTTCGTCTCGTGCCGTCCCTTTCACTCTCGTGTTATTCGCTATATGAGTGAGAGGGACGGCACAACACGAAGTTCGGATTTCGAGGTTCGGAGTAGTCCCTCTGACTTACCTACCTATGTTATCTAATTTCAGACATTAAGGTAGAACATCGACACGCACTGAATAGGCTTATTATAGGGTTGAGGACTATCTAACAGACAGAAATGCATGGCCCAAACCAAATACCTAAATAGCGTAAAGAGTCTAATATTTTCATTGTATCTAGTTGACACATTTCTTGCAGGAAAGCATATCAAAGTTATCAAACGACTCGACATGTTTTGTTTTCTTGTGTAACTACACATTGTAAATACCTATTGTCATTTTTTCCTCGTTTTTCTTTCAATTCTCTTTTGTTGTTTACCACTTACATTTACTTAAGTAGGTTAAGTAGTATCATTGTAATAAGTATATTTTGGAGAAAATGACTGACTATCGAGTTTCTTTCGGCGTTTCTTCTCGGCAGTGGTCTCATGAGAAACGCTAGTAGTTTTTGACTTGTAAAAGTGCCTTTGCGGCCTACTTGCAGAATAAAGTTCATTTATTTATTTAGGTACAGTCGCCATCAAATATATCTGTATCCTTCAGGGTGCGCAAAAATATCTGAACATGCACTTTAACGCCTTGACAATAGAGTCGTGTTCCGATATTTGTGAGCACCTTGTTCGCTCCGATATATCTGATGGCGACTGTACCTACACTCGCGTACAAAGAATACGGGTAGGTAAAATACCGTCATATTTCCAAAAATAGTGCAAAGTTGTACAGTATTTTAAATCCTTTCATGATCTTTATTTAATTTTGTAAAATATCAGTTAAAAAAATGTACGTTTCCTCCTAAAAACCGATGAAAAAAAGAATGTTGACGGAGCGAGATATCACAAAAATCGTCAGTTTAGGAGATTAATATTTTTATTTTATGATAGGATCCCGGAAATTGCTAATAATGTTGGGTATTAAATTACGAAGAATAATATATCATGTAAATAAAAGTAGCGTTAAAAAAAAATATGTAGAAAAACCTATTGCGATTGCTCCAGTATATTTCTTTACAAACAAAGAGAATCGAATTACATACATACAAAATAAACATGCTTTTGTTTTAATGATTTTAATTTCACATGATGTAGCTTTTGCGTAATTTTTGTGCTATAGATTTTAATTCCAATAGATAGTAATTATCGAGCCGGTATCGATTACGCAAAAGCCACATCTCTACACAGCCTTCGAACGAAGCCTGTCTCCAGTCCTCCGCTGCCGGCGCGCCTGCGCACTCGCGCGCGACGCGTTCCAATTTTGAATTTGAATTTCAAAATTTTAATTCCAAAACAAGTGAAGTGACAGTTAGTGTGTGTTACTGTCTTCTTTCTATCTCGTATGATAGAGGGATAGATGGATGGCTAGTTTTTGTTTTGGATTCTCTGACAATGGATCTTGGATTCCGCTTTTTGTGGTGAGTTGTTATGAATGTTTAGACCGTTAATGCGGCAGTTTGAATTCATATTTACGAATTCGTTAATACATGGATGCTGACTTGGCATGGCACGTCTGACATATGCATTGACGCATAATTTTACACGATTTTTGGGTACATAGGCGCCCGAATATTTAATGTCAAATGATAGCTGTACAGCCAAGTTCATTAATATGTGTACACTTTTGCACTCTATTCCATAGTCATAAAGTCCAAAAATGTGAATACCTATCTAAAACTAAACGTGGCTGTATTATAACGTTGATAATGTACTTATCATATGTCAACTAACATATTAATAGTACATTACTGCAGAGGCCGCGAAATAGGAGATTGCCAGCCGAGTAGTTGTAGATGGCCCAGTGTTGACGAGGTAATCTAGAGATACGAGGCTGACAATCCCTGTTCCCGCCGAGGCTTGTATAGGTGTTTTTCTCAAAAAACATAATGGAATTTGTAAATTATAAGAAAACCCGAAATTAAATTCTAAGGATTCAGTAATAAAAACACGCGCTGCAGCAGCCGGCGGCCGGCGAACGGCGCGCCCCGGAAACAAAAGACGATCAATTTGCCGGCCTAGGCCGACAATGTCGTATGAAATTCCATTACGGGCCGCTCATTGAGCCGCACCCGACGATACTTCGCAGCTTGTTATAACGAACATAACGTCAATATTTCATTGCATGTTTGAGAAAAATCATTTTAAGTGTACATTTTTGTATATGTAGCCGGGTTTTCCAATTACGGTATTAATGTAAAAGAGTTTTCTCAATCAACTACTATGCCGGCAATCCCCTATTTGGCGGCCTGCCCAGTAATGTACTATAAATGACCTAAGCTAATTGCAACAGTATACTTTTAACTATTAAAATTGCCAACATTGAATAAGGATGATTCGCACATATTGGAATTTTTTTATTTGTTCAGTTGTAATTTTTCAGGTCTTACTGCTTACAAATCTAGATTATAACTTGTTTCGTAAATTTGATACACCTATTCGCTATTTGTCATTTTTTTTATGATGCCTTTCGAACCAGTTTTTGGAAACGATCAAATGTTTGTATGACCAACTACAATAAGAGCAACACGAAATACGAAAATGAGAGGCAAAGTGTTGACGAGCACACAATAAACAATATTTTTAGGTTAATTAGATTAAGGAACTATGGGGGAGGGATTGTTGTATATGCATGCATAGATAGTTATAGTTATTAAGTACGGTGGCTGCGCCCACCGCTTATTGAAAATAAAAGGTAGTTCGTTAACAGCTACGTTGCGTGTTACTCGTGCACCCTGCCCGTTCCATATCCATCACAAAGTAAAGGATAGCTGTCGAGCACTGAAAACGCTCCCTACTGATTGACAGTTCTATGGACGAAGGAGTAATTTGCCGTTTAGGTCGTGAAATGTGTCGTTTATGGACATAGTTGCCAAACAATGTACTATTTAATGGAGACAAGAACAACAATAAAGATTGAGAGTTATCAATAGAATTATTGATAACTGGGTGATTCTCATCGTTAAAGTTAATTGATGTCTTTACCGGTCCGAACGTTAGTGAAAGTTAAGGAAATCAGAGTGCAATTTACACTTATTGTTGACTCCAGTTTACTCTAAACCTGGATCCCTAACTGATAAAATAAAGTCAGAAATAATCATTCACGAGTCGTTAACAATCCGGGCCCGGTAAGGACAAATTAAGAAAATGTTAAATTTTGGAATGAGAATCACCCAACTTTCAATTTACATTTGGACAATTTTGCAAAAAAAATTGCATGTCTTCAGTCACATATATTTTTATGATTTTGATTAATTTGTCTAATTTACAATTTATTGTGATAATTTGATAGTTTTCTATCCATATAGCCGCACTATGTTATAATTGTTATAAATTTCAACTTTTGTCAAATGCCGAATAGCTGATGTGTTATTTATTTAATTATAGGAAAGGTTTGACGACGGGTTTAGCCTAGTGGGTAGTGCACCTGCCTGTGAAGCTGACGGTCCTGGGTTCGAATCCCGGTCAGGGCAAATATTTGTGTGATGAGCATGAATATTTGTTTCTGAGTCTTGGATGTTTTCTATGTATTTAAGTATTTATATCTATTAAATATATCGTCGTCTAGTACCCATAACACAAGCCTTCTTGAGCTTACTGTGGGGCTAGTTCGATTTGTGTAAGATTGTCCTCTAATATTTATATATTTATATTTATTTATAAAGGTCTTAAATGCTGCAGTATTGGCATTTAGGGCGGGTTGCACGAACTTTACTGGCCGATCATCGTCAAATATGGCGCCGGCAGCTGTCATCTCATAGGAACTTGTCAAACTTTCCATACAATCGGGTTTCAACAAACACAGCTTACGATTTAAAGACCGTTTGGTGTAACCCACCCTAATTATCTTACATCTTTGCCACAAACTTTTTTGATGTAGCATAGAGGAAATTATTATATATCGAAATAGATTAGTTATCCATATAAATTAAATATACAATGCAAGGTAACACACATTGACACACGAATTAATAAGGGTCGGTTACACCAACATACAATCACAGGCCGGTCATCGTCAAATATGGCGCCGGCAGCTGTCATCCCATAGAAACTTGTTAAATTTTCCATACAATCAGATTTTAACGAACACCGCTTACGATCACAGACGGTTTGGTGCAACCCACCCTTAGCCTATTTTAGTTAAATTGCTCCTAAAACTCGGTTGTCCTTATCTTTCACTTTGACATTTATATTTGTAATAAAGGAACAAAACACATTTTAGTTTGTAGATGTTACGACGAAATTATGGTGTAATCGTTCAGCTAAAAGCGATTCCGGCCGAAGCAATGTCACTGAAGTGTAAAAGCCGATATGTTTCAGGCGAGGTGTGATTGTCACCGAACATTGGAAATCCTATTCCGAGGAGTCTGTAGGTATAAGAAATGTTAATAGTAAATAATCCCTTTGCTGTACACCGTTTGTATCACCGTCGGAATATCCGTATCATCAGCGCATTCTCGGCCGTATTCTGCGAGGCGAGCCGCGTGCGCCACATACCGCGCGGCAATTGCGCGCGCGCTGGTTTCCTTGCGAAAGGTCGCGCAAACAACTATTTCAAGTAACTACATCCATAACTTACCGAAGACAGATTCTAGGTCTCCTTAATTAGGGTGATTTGCACCAAACTGTCTGTATTCGTAAGCGATGTTCGTTAAAATCGACAATGGCTTTTCGATGAAGGAAAACATCGTGAGGAAGCCGATCTAATCCCAACAAGGTAGGGAAGCAATAACTGGTCATATTTCATAACCGGTGATGGTTTCGGTTATAACGAAAAAATAACCGAAAACCGGTTACGGTTATTTAATATGAAAAACATGGAAAATTAAAATTAAACACCATCAAATACAATGTGTCCACTCCATATGGAAGTCCAAATACCCCCCCTCATTCATACACAACATAAAACACATTAAAGTTTGAGTTTTAATTCTACACTAAAACTTCACATATTGGTAAAAATCACAATAAATAATACAGTAATCTTAATTCATTTTAGTAGTTTAAATTAGGAAAAGTAAAATAAGTAAAATAACCGAACGTAACCGAAACCGATTTATCAAATTTCCAATAAACGGTTATGAAATGTTGGCGAAATAACCAGTTATAACCGGTTTCTCCGGTTACGGTTAAAACCAGTTTGCATTCCCTACACAAGGTCTAGTTTTTTTATCTGATTTGGAAGGTCAGATGGCAGTCGTTTTTGCAAAATTATTTCCTACGCCAAATCTTGGGATTATGTCAGGGTCCTGCTCTGGGCTCTTGGGCACAACCGGGAAAACGCTAGAAAAATGATGATGCTTACGAAAGGTTATCTACCGATCCCGGAAATCCCCGAGCACATAAAAAATGCTATTGTTGATTTGTTCGTCGGTCGAGGATGGGTTAAGCTAGCAACTATGCTACCTCTGAGTGTATATATGTGTACAAACTCGTTCCCGTACATACCAATTAGTAACTAGTGTATAAAAGTTGACTCAATTAAAATGTGTCGGATAGTGCCAGCAAACAATTTTAATGAGCAGCTATCGCGATTGATTTGTGGAAGTGCAACGTAGTCAATACTGGCATATATATGGTAATACTAGTTTAGGTTTAATACTGGAATAAAGTTGTTTTAAATGTGGGTTAATTTGATTGAAGTAACTATCAAGCCGTTTTCAAAATAATAGAGTGTATAGCGCACCTTAAAAGAATACCTATTGAATGACAACTGTGTGAACGCACCACCTGTCACTTTGTCTATGTATCCTGGCAACATTGCCTAGCTCTCTCCCTGAACCTTGGTTTCAAGTGTAACATCATCTCCATATTAACAATTTATTAACCCTTAATAAGGCAGAGGCGATTTAGAAACCACTCGGTAATTAAACATTTACGGTAAAGACCGTCACCCTTTTTATTTAATGTTAACAGTATTATACAGCTGACATATCACGCTTTCCTTCCTCATTCTTACTTTTTCGGTTATTATTCAATTGTAGTGTAAATAATGAATCAAAGTATGTGGTCAATATATGCACTATGCCTATCAAGCGATTCAAGTGTTTAATATACCTACTGTTATCTGTAATTTTTCCTGAAATTCACGTGCCTCTAACAGTCAGAGTGCATATAATGACCACATGTTATTTTTTTAAATATTTAGTTTCATTTTGCTCTAAATATATTCCCCAGGGCTCAACAATCATGAGAATATATTAAACTTTTACGTAGCATATCTGTATAACTGGGGCCTTATTAAGGGTTAATATTTCTATTATTTCTTAGAACGTAAAATAAACACCTCGAAGACTTCACACATTTTTATTCAAGAAATATTACAAGCATAACACATACATTATATATATACTCGTATCTAATAGCATAGCATAACTAAGTACCTACTTTTTAGTCACTTTTACTAGGTCCAAATCATTTTTTTATGGCCCCAACGGTATTGCCGATGATTCCGCCAACGTGACAGTTAAAAAATGCACGGTTATTTTATTTCCTTTTTTAAAAATTTGACCGGTGAACTTCGATTCCCAGGATCATTTTGAGAATCTAAAACAAGGGACAAAACAGACATTTGGTTAATTTCGATACATAAGACATACACAAAAGGGGAGTAGACTTGCAGTAAACAGGTCGAGGGATTTCTGGGGGTACGATATCATACAAAGGAGTAACGATACGGTTACAATTAAAAAATAGGTGTTCGAGCGTACACTAGTGCCTTTACCATGAGTTTACATGACCGTACTCGCTAACGACTGCGTAAAAATTTGTATAGGCAAAAGTACAAGTATAACTGAGAATCGGCATACTAAATCGTTTACGCAGACGCTAGCGAGTACGGTCATGCAAACTCATGGTAAAGGCATAGGTCCTAAAAGAATTATCCATTCATTTGATATTGACATGAATGACATGCATAAACACATTGTCGATTTTAATGTGAGCCATCTGTCAATTTTTTTTCTAAGCGCATTAAATTACAAATGAAGTACCATAGGCATGTAAAAAATCGTGATATCACAAAACTGTAATTAGTATGTGAGACATTGCCGGTTTACTCCCAAAAAATGTGATAAAATCATACATACATACATAGACTGCTAAAAAAGATTCTCATGGGAGTCGGCAAAGCTAACTATGCGCTGTAAAAAACATAAAGATATCATAATGAAGTGATGGTTAAGTTTGATGATTGACGCTAATGACAAGCTCTCGGAAATGTTCACACGCAGGGCACCAATTAAAGACATTGATATTCCTTATTTTAGAACAATGTAATTAATGTAAAGTGGCCAAATTTTATATGCTTGGATGTTTGTTACTCAATAACACAAAAAGAGTTACTGATTTCGATGATATTTTGTATAGAGATCGACCTGAGTCGGAGTCAAAACATAGGATACTTATTCTGATTATCGTCCCCTAAAGGGATACATTGAGAATGGGAACTAAGCTCTGAGCTAATTGGGTGCCATTATATGACAGAAAAAAATCCGTTAGGCGTACAAAACAACAAACAATACAGAAAAAAAAGACAGTGTAGGTCGTGTAACGAAATGGACCCTGGTAATACACATACAACCAGCACTGATCTTCCGCAAGACCCATTAAGTGAAAAACCGGTCGGCAACAAAACAAGAGGTACACAAATAAACATAAAAAACGTAGTAACAGAATTACCACATATAGAATAAAATAATAAATAAATCAACTTAGCTAGTATATCGATCATTCACAAAACATTGCTAAACAAGCCAGTTTTTAAAATTTCAAACAAATTTTAATTGTTATACACGTTAAAACTTACTTAAGCGTAGATTAAACTGATGCTTGTTACTAGCGCCAGCGATGACAAAATGTAATATAATATAATCGTTAGTTAAGGACAATATATATAGTGCCCGCCTGCCGCCCCATGTCCGGGCCTGTACTACAACTGTATGCACGTGTACATAATTGGGCATCACAGACCAGATAACCTAAAGACGTCGCTTTGCGCAATTATTTCATTAAAACCGATGCTGCCAAAAATACAGGGGTGCGGGGGACGCAGCGAGCGCTTACCGTGCCGTGATTTGTCGAATGAAGGTCACTTGAGCGTCAGACGATAATGGCTGCCGGCCGCTAGAGATGTAACGCGTTAAATAAATATATTATTAATAGTATCGATGATTAGAAATATTAAAATTCTCTGCAAGTATGTGACGGTATAGCGCTATGACAATTCCTTATTCGCGATGTGCATTTTTACAAGCTTTTATTTAACTAGCAACATGTATGTAAGTTTCAAAATTATTAAACCATTTTTCAACTACTTCCTTGTATCCCATTGAGCTAAAATTTGGCATAGTAATGTAAGTTTGGTGACAATGCAAGATTACAATACCATCGAGCTGATCTGATTATGGAGCCGGAACTCAATCCAACCGAGTTTGGGCTCTTTAGTATTGTTTCGATGAGTAGTTGATGGATGTTCAAAGAAAATTACAGTCAGAAATAAAAGCTTATCACAAAAATTAAATTTATTACAGAAGCTTTTTGCTTTATAATTGATACGAAGTAGCTTGTGATGGCCGCATTTTATAAATGGATAAAGCGTCCGTCACTCTTGCACTTACCACCTACGTGTCAATGAGTAACAGATGCTTTATACATTGATAAAAATGCAAATATCATACATATCTCTCCTAGTCAAATAAATAAAACAACTCTGAATTGCAAAGTTTTATTTAATAGTAATAACAATTATCATTATAGAACAACAAAAACGAGATGTTTACATTAAACTACATAATTTAAGTGATAATGTAAGTGAGGGCGTACTTACCACGCTGGCAATGAACAAACAACAAAAAAATACACCTAAATATACTCACGACGGTTGGCAGATGAAGCGTAGGAACGGCATTTGGATGAATTTTATAGCCTATTATTAGACTTTGTTAATCTAAAATATTCAGATTTAAAGTGCCGAGAACATATGACACTGCTTGGAGAAGGAAACCAATCATGTGATCGATTTGTAGCATTGATCCACATTTCTTTTATGTTTGGACATTTAGGAAACCTAAAACAAAGGATGCACATTTTAGTAAACATGCTTAGAATGCTTTATAATGTAACACCAGTTTGAAAAGATCATAAAGGTTATGCATCCCGTGTTGCAACGGAAAATTCGATCATAGATAATTTGGTACGGCACACAAATACTTTGCCAACATAATAGGTATTATTTGTAAATTACTTGCGATGTATTGCATCTTCCGTGAATTATCTTATCGATAGTAAATGAACACATATTATGGACATCACTAGTTCGCACTAAGCAATGCAAGGGTGATAGACAAGGAAGGAGCGATTATTCCGCGCAGCATGGCAGAAAGAGACTTTCTTAAAAGACAACAACGAGGACCTACAATGCTTTCGCTTAAATTAATTTGTAATTTTATTAAAATCTACTTACCTGTGAAATGAAATACTATTTTTTTGCACACCAGATGTTTTAGTGTTATTTCCACACAATTTAACACAAAAATAATGCATTTTGCATCACTAAAACCACGTCAAAACTTTATTTTAGTGATAGTCTTACTTGCACGGACGACGTCTGTAGACTGAAGCATTAAACACTCGTAAGAATTTATTATGAAGCTCGCCTTCGGCTCGTTTCAAAACCACACTCGTCTTTTACTGCCCCTAACTAATCTCGACACGCGTCGTAACCATATCGCATTTTTGGGGGAAATACCTATTTACCAGTTCCTTTTTGACACATCACAACACCCAGATAACGTAAATCCGCATTACACATCGAAACAGAGAATAAAATCAAGTAATGATATCAGAGCTTCATTAGTAGTTAGGTAGTTATAACACGTGTTTTAGAGGAGCAATCACATGAATGTACCTATATTTTTTTCTATCACTGATGCGTAGTAATTTATAATAATAATTCACCATGAAAACAGTTACGTACTAAAATCTTTTGTTTTTTAAATCTAGTGTAGTGACTAAGTCATTCGTTTCGATCCAGATTATATTTTCGTAAGCTGATGGAAATCGATCAAATGAATGAATTTATAACCGTAATAAATTACGTGTTATAAGAAAATAAGTATTCCAATAAATTGCAAACGAATGAAGTGTGAAATTACCTTTATCGCGGAATTTGGAAATACAAATACAGTATCGATTTTTGAACGATACAAAATTGACGTGGGTAGAATAAAAATCATATGACAAAAGTTCTTGACTGTAGATTCGTATCCAGTAGTGAAATATGTGAGAACATTAAAAAACAAATTGTTATACAATAGATCTATTAATAATCGCTAATTAAGACAATCGATTCGTCTTACCCTCATGAATACAACCGCCGGTTCATGACTGTCAAAAAGGAACTGGTAAATATTTCCCACAATTACTATCTCTGAAACCGGGTTTTCTGCCATTTTAGCTGCCTTACCTCTTTGTTTACTTTGTAATATTTTTAATTAACAATGCACTATTCATGGGCATGGGTGTATTTAATTTTATCATCATAACATTGACTGTTTAATATGAAAACAATATAATTCTGCCCGATTAATTGGATGAATCATTGTTAGAAAAGATAAGTCTGTTTTCATTGTAATATTATAAACCATCATTCTCTTATGACGGTATGTTGTTGAAGTACATTGGTGTACCCTGGTACATATCCGAAGTGTATGCAATTTATAGTGTTCCGTAGTTAGTTCAACGGAACACAGATCAGCCACCAGCCTATACTCCGAACTCTCTCGCCTCTAAATACATATTTTATTTTAGGTTTTTTTTTTAACCTGACTGTGGCTTTATAGGCCGGGCCCGATAAAGCGATAGGAGTGCGCGGTTGGAGAGTAGCATGGGAAAAATCCAGGGGAAAACCTCCGGCACGACCACGCGTGTGGTTTGGAACACTGGAATACTCTAAGAGTTTGCGCTCCAGTGAGATTGGTTGAGCGGTTTCAACCGAATCTGAGGTGTGAGTGGAATCGAGCTACTGGGTTTATTTTAGGTTTTAAGGTAGATAGGTACATTAATTTTGTTAAGAGCATGAGTGCATTACTCACCAATAAACATTGTGTTTGGCGAACGGATATTAATGTAAAACTGTATTTAACTTTTTTGGTAAATAAATTAAAAAAAAAAAACTTCGAAATCCGAACTTCATATCGTGTCGTCCCTTTCACTCTCTTGTTATTCACTATGAGTGAGAGGGACAGCACGATACGAAATTCGAATTTTGGTGTAGCCCCTCTGGCCCGCCAGCAGCTGTAGTAGCACAAGGCTTGTCAAAGTGGGACAAAAGCCCAAGGGAGTTTGAGGAAGAAAGGAGACGAACCAACAAAGAAACGAAAAGAAATTCGAATTTGACGGGTACATAGGACTATGAAAACTTTACAGGTTCTTGAACGATTCTTGATTGTCAGAAAAATTCGCTACTAATTGTTCATATTTTCACTTTCATTGAAAATCCCAGATATATTCATTATCGATGAGGTATCAGCCAGTTCAAAGCGATAAAACACTATCATCACTCCTGCATACTCACTATACTCAGTTCCTAGAAGCCGTTAACTAACATTTTCATCTCTCACTTTGCGAAGTGTGCGTCTTGCTTAATCGGTTCACTTGGTTTCTCAATATTCCACTGAACTGCCTATCTCTAGTTTTTATAAACGTGTTTATTCGTATTTGAGCGGCCGCTGCATCTCATCGCAGCGATGCCACAATTATTTTATCTTCCTATACATTTCATTGGGAAATAGGTACTATGGAATTCTGCTCTACTTATGTCATAATCTATTTATTTTAGGGTCTATTTCATGTGAAATATTATGTCATTGTTATTAATTACTGAAAGATTTATTAATGCATTAGATTTAGCAGCTAGAGCCTGTCTAAAGAAAAAAGCGGCAAATCTAAAAAAAACACGTGGTGCAACACTGTGTATTAGGGTGGGTCGAAAATCACGAATTTTGGAGTACCGCAATGTAATAGGGCTCAAAAGTTGATGTGTATTCTGTAGATTACAGGAAAAATAATTAAAAAATTCTAGATTTAGACTTTCTACCCCCGCACAGCTGTTAAATATAAAAAAATATTTATATTTTTTATTTTCACTCCATATTAAATATATAAATACAAACTATTTAAATCATTAAATAACACTATTGTATATCAAAATTATTTATTTTTTATTATATTTTATCCATGTATCATATTTTGTCATCATGTAGCCAAACTAGAGAATTGGCCTTTTATGTAAAACGCATTTTGATGTGCTTAAACCGGCAAAATTATAATTTAAAACTGTTAACGGATCATCAGTGGTCTAAACACAGACAATAGAAACAAAAAATATATCGATTAAAGCAACACGAGGTGAGAAACAATACTCGAAAAACACAATTTTAAGGCTATTTGGTACTATTGTGTACCATTAAAAACATATAAATACCGTATGTTTTAGAAGAAAACAACTCTTTCCTGTAATATTTAGATTAGCTCTTACATTTAAGCTTGTATTTAAAAAATAGTAGCAAAAATTTATATAAATATAGCATTTTGCTTTATTTGTGCCATAATATCTTAAGTTATCAAACTTCAAAACGCTATAATGTCGACTATTTTGAAAATAATCAAAAAGTCGCAATATAATTTAGCTTTATTACAGTTTAATTAACTTTATTAAGTGATAAATTATTAAAATAATTGTCACGTACTTTATTTAAGTACTTATATAATCTAGGCCCTAACATCGATCTTTGGCGGCGGTGCGGGGGTTAAAAGTCTAAATCTAGAATTTTTTAAATATTTTTTCTGTAATCTACAGAATACACATCAACTTTTGAGCCCTATTACATTGCGGTACTCCAAAATTCGTGATTTTCGACCCACCCTACTGTGTATAGTGAACAATAATGATACTTGGGCCACAAACACGATTTTGCTGTATCCAGCAGCAGTGTAATGTACTATGTACATCAAATACGATGTTGCTGTACAGGATACAACAACATCGTATTTGCTGTATCCTGTTTATGACCTGTAAAGGATCAAGCAATGTTTGTCTCCATTGACACGACACTTAAGTGGCGTTTGACACATTTGACGTAGATATTATAGTTGCCATTTAAAAAGTATTAAATAAATCTCATCATCTCTCTTTCATTGGCCAGACTCTATTAATGTCTTAGATCGATTATTTGGCAACATGCGTAATAGTTGTATTTTTCATACTATATACCCTGTAATTCGTCAACCTCGTAACATACATGCGTAAACTGTACCTAAACGATTCATAAGAAAAAGGTGAAACTTATAAAAAACTGGTTTTATTATTAATTTAGTAAGAATAATCTCTGTTAAGTTTCGATCTTAAATATAATTTATATTTATCACATTATAATTAACAAAATGATAACTTTGATTACTTAATCGGACCTACGATTAAACGAGTTTTAAATTAAAGTAAAAAGTAATACATCATCTACCCTTACGTAATTGTTACAGAACCCTTGTGTAATATCACGTTACATCTTATATAGGGTGAGTAAAAGGGTGTATACAGGGCAACACAACATAATTCATCAGACACTTGAATATAATTCTTATTGAAGTCATGTAATCACCCTATTTTTACCAACTTTCGGACACCTTTCGCCGTCGCGTGTACGCGATATGTGTTTACTCAAAATGTATGGTTAAGAGAAATCGCAACGTCCTCGGTTTCTTAGAATAAAGAGAGGGTGTGCGGCGGACGCTGGTTTATCGTTTTCTAAACAATAATATCAGTAAGTAGTCACATAATTACGTTGACTTGTGATTTCTAATTGTACGCACAAATCGGAGATCACATTTAAAGCTATGTTTGCCGGCAATGGCTTTGCACATGATCTTGCTCTGATATTCTTTCACTGCTCACTCACTCTCTCTCTTTTCATTGGGCAGCAGTTTCGTTCCACACTATCACAGACATTTAGACAGCGGAATCATTGCGTACTTTTCTGACATCCGAGACCTAGAATTCAGTGCACTTCAAACGGTATTGTCTTTCCAACACAGAAAATTAGCTTATAACAAAACCTACGTCGTGCTATTTCAACGTTATCTTGTCGGAATTCCCATACATAAATTGTAATTGTAATGTCTGTCACTTTTATTGCACCACACGACTATTTTTACTGCGGTTGCATTAAAATTCTTTGCACTCTTGCTCGAAGGCTGGCCCCAAGTTTTCCCTAAGGTTGTATCGATGAATATTCTCAACTGAGGTTTAAAGAAATGACCTAGCCTTCTGATTAACATCTCATTGGCATAAGCGTGATGTCATTTTGCGTGACTGTTTTAAGTGTTTCTAAATTCATTAAGACAATGTTGCTTTTACTTTCGATGAGTGAAGATGTTCAATTGTTTGTGTGTTAGGTGTATAGTGATAGGGTATATAGTTACGAAAGTTTTCGAACCAATGTTAGGTTAGGAGTTTAGGACATACCAACTGTACATAATCGCCATCAATATGAAGTTGATATAATGATATGTAACTACTAACGCGAGAGACGCGCGTTTTTGGGGTCACCTACTAGCCCTTAAGAGTTAAAATACGTTCATCTATTTAGGCCATTTTCTGTTTCAATTTACACGTATCTTGACAATTTCTTAGTGTTACTATCTGTAACAGGACTATTGCGACCGAATGTAGTTAATTTTTAAATGTATTTTTTGGATTTTTCATTAAGAAATATCGTTTCAAACATCACTCCAAAACGACCATTTTCAAAATGAAAACGGCTTTTTTCCTCTAAAATTCTACTACGCACAATAAAATCAAGAAATGGCTGTATCACATCTAAAACTTATAAAGTCGTATCCTTTAATCACTTTATTGGTATTATCCATACTTTTGTCTTAATTTGAAATCAAAACATTTTAAAACTTGTAAGGTAAGAGGCTAAGGTAAGAGACTCATCTAAAATGAAATGTAATCGAACGTTATTTCAATATGAAAAAAAAAGTACCGAGTTGTAGTATGTAGGGTATATTAGAATTAGAATGCAATTATTTGAAACAGAACAAATAGAAAGAACCGTGATATCACACGCAGCCTTATGTACAAGCTTCTTATTCCTTCTTTAGGTTTAAAGGTGCGAATGCGAATTGGCTTGACAATATGGCGGCTGCAGAATTTCCGCGGTATGCGAGTCACGAGCGTGAAACCGCAGCGCTAGCGAACTGTGCGCATACGCTGCCTCCGGGATTTAAGGTCGCAGATACATCCCGCACCCGTCAGAGGGCTCTGCGGCCTATACGGAGTACACTGGCAACAGGCCCTGTGCTTCGAACCTCGTATCGTGCCGTCCATTTCACTCTCGTGTTATTCACTATATGAGTGAAAGGGACGACACGATACGAAGTTCGGAGTAGCCCCTCAGGCGTGGGTCCAGGTCCAGGCTTTTGTTTACTATTCAACTATAGTAAGAGCACATTATGGTCTGGATACTCTGGATCAAATAACTTTAAGGGCTGCCACGATAGATCATTTTTCTGGTCTCATCATCAAATCAGTATTTTGACTTATTTTTTTCGCTAGCATACTATTTGTTAGCGGTTATTTTGCTTGCATATATTGTATTTCGTACATCTTCTGGAAACTCATTTATTAATATTATAGGCAGTGAGTGTGGCAACGAATAAAAGTTAGATATAGCTCGGTTAGGACTGTATAATTATATATAATACGATTCAAAAGTGCTTTGAGTTTTAATTAGATCTGAGGATGGATGGTTTAAGAGCACTGTGAGGGCGGCATTTGTAAAATCATGTTTAAATAAATAAACATTAAAAAAAAACAGGGCTGCAGCCAAATGCGAGCCCGTGGTAGGGTCAGGACACTTGAGATATTCATCATCGATATACCTACTCGTAGCCTTGCCATGACCTGTCATGCTTACATACAGGCATACATCCCTGTCTACTACTAGCATTGATTTTATAATGGTTTTACTCTATCAAGTTATAATAAGAGAAAACATTCCGGAGGCGATGTAAGTGTAGCGCAGAGGACATTGCCAGTGAACGCCAGTCGCCTTATGCGCCGGATTCGATCCGACATCTCCATTCAGCGCGTGTAATCCAGTCAAAGCGAAACAGTCCAATAGGGCTTCGCGTGATTTCATTTATAACGGTTTGCGTTATAGTTTTTCATCTTATTTTGACTTTGAGATTAGATTTCGACATTATTCATAATGTTTAAGGTAATGCATAACACTAAACACAACAATCTGGAGTTATTTTAGTAATACTCTACTTGCATACCCTATTGAATATATCCTCTCGAAATAGAAATCTTAATTCGACCACATAAGAGCCATTTGAGTAGGGACATATTTTTAGTAAGTTGTATGCACCCATATTTTTGCACAAGCTGTATAAAATGAATATGTTTATACTTAAATATTTTTGTGTATAAAAATGAAAGCAAAGCAAGAAGCTTCGCTTTCAATTGCATAAACATAATATAATTTTATTGACATTAAATAGAAGGAATTTGGCATTGCAACGATTCGGTTGATTGCTGAAACAAATCGTCTAATTGCGGACATAATTGGTTTTAGTTTGCGTAAAACACATTGCTATCTGTTATCCAGTAGGTAACTGTTTTGCATTTCATATTGCACATTACAGCTAAATTGGGATCATGTGTTTTACTGCTATTATTGAATGTGGAACTAGCATAAGTCCCCCTGTACTCAAAGTGGATGATCAGCTTCGAACCAGATCAATAATACATATTTTGTTCATAAACGGAGATTTTCCGTATTTTCTCCATTTCACCGAAAGAAAGCTAGTTGAAAATGTCTAGTGTGTCAATGTTGCCTCATTAAAAATCGATTAACCTGTTAGGTTGGCTATCTGTGACGGGTTTGATTTGTGGCGCGTCATAAACGCTATGCTGGCAACACATAAATGTGCTAATGAACGAAACTTTATTTTATTGCTTTGACGAAAAAAGTATAACGCAAATTCATGTTTTTCTTTTAATTTACGCGGTGTCAGTTTTATGCCCAATTAGTTTTGTTTAGAGCAGCTTTTCGTTTGTCAATACCGCATGTCATGTAATCCCATTTATTCCAGTGACTTCGAAGTTTTAACACTTTTAACGACACACAATTCAAAATAAGTCATTTGTTTTAGAAAAAAACTATATTGTCATTAATTGTTCATAGTAGTTTGATATACGCTAAAGGTATACGCTATGACCATAAATCATGAAATAAAAAGTTTTTTTGGGCGACGAAAGACGAATTTACAAACAATAAGTACATGCAGACAGATTTAGCGACTAAATGCAACTTAACTTACAAGTTCGTCGATTGAACTAACTTCGTTGTCTGTAACTACATATTATTGTTGTCTGAACAAGGCCCTGTTCCAGGGTGTGGCAGATCAACGACACCAACCATTAGAAAGTGCATCGAAACTTCCATCTAAAGAACTCGCAACTGTCTTGTATTTGCTAAAAACTCCTAACAGTTAACAAGCAACATGTATCGAATGTCTTTCTCTGGTTTGTTATGTTATTTTTATTGCTACGTATCGCTAATCGATTTTCTTTCACTAGTGCACCTACTCGATTGGGTTTTCGATTGTCCGTGTCAATTCTTAAACTAGGTTGTACCTAATTTCGAACCATGCTTAGTAGTCGAAGAATCTCTTTCTGGCTTTCTTATTGTTAGTCCTTATTCTTTATTTATTACCGCTCGTGGCCCAGCGGTGCCCGCGTACCGCGTGCGGTATACGAGGTTTAAGCAATGTCGGTCCAGGTCAGTTATTGGATGGGTGATCGCTTTGAGTGGTTATTAACTGAGCGCTCCCGTGCTTTGGAAGGCACGTTAAGCCGTTGATCCCGGCTGCTGTCTATGATAGCAGTCGTTACGCCAAGTTAGAGGCCTTCGGACGGCTTGAGAACTTCTAACAGTCAAGTTGCCCACTCACTTGACAATTCCAATAAAAACTAGTGCCTGCGCCAACTCTTCAGACTAGGTAGCGGACCCCGGGCATTCTTTAGGAAGCAACTGTACCGGGATAACGCTAGGATGATGATGATGATTTTTATTTATTACTAGGGTCTAGTTACAACACAAGTTGAACCCAGTAATTCTTTAACAACCACATTTTTAGGGTTCCGTTGTAAACAAGGAACCCTAAAAATTACCATACGTCCGCAGCCTCGCTCAGTAACCGTTAGTACTAGCTGTAATTTTGCATGAGTATACATATCAATTACGCCTAGAAAACGGTGGAATAAAATGTTGAAAATCATTTTTAGGGTACCTCCCCGACACGTAATGCAAATTTTTTTTTTCAAACCCAATGGTCTTGGTTTTGTCAATTGACTTTCGTTTAATAAGTGATTCAAAGAATTTAAACATGTTCTTAATATCGGCGGAAGCACATTCACTTTCATTGTGAAATTGTTGTTGTGATTGATAACCCGCGCGTGCTCAGGCGCAGATACCACCATCTTAGATTTATCATGGCGGCCAATCAACTTATACTATTCAATTAACTGATTCTAGACGGCTTTATCTAGATGTATGCTGGACGGAGAAAGTACTGGAACTAGTCCTGAGAACGATTCCCAGGATTGTCAGTTGAATGCATGTGGGTGAAGTGAAGTGACTGACATATAGCCTGGTCACTATTTCACAAGTGAAGAACAGAAGACCGCAGCGATAATGAAATTACTATTTGGTATGTTGAGTATTCCTTGTGGTGAGTAGGATCGTCACAACTCCCTAGTAGGGATGTAAAAAAATAATCGATTTTTAAAAAACTATTCAAAATCATTTATTATTTATAAAGTTATCGATTTTTAAATCGATTTAGATTTTGTAATAAATCGATCAATAAAAAACCGATTATGATTTGTACAGCCGATTAATCGTAGCATAATTTATCAAAGAATATTGTATGCTACCACTTTGGAAATGATATACAAAGTCCTAGTAAAGACCCTGGCGTTATGAGGACATTTCTAGCAATGAAGCTAATATTGAAGCTACGCCCCTAGGTATCGCGGATTTCAAAATATCCGGATTTGCTCAGATATTATCACGATATCGCAATACACGTCGACATTCTTGTGATACTGATCATAATAAGAGTGTATCGCATGATAATCATCACCGTGGAACCGACCCCATTAGGAACAATAAATAAAAACGATTATTATTTCTTCAAAAATCTATTGTTTTTTTAATCAATTTTGATATGGAGCAAAATAATCGATATTTCAAGAAGGAAGTGACATTCCTACTCCCTAGAATGCGCTGTATTGGGTTGGGAATGAGGAATCGGCATTTGTCTAAGTTGGCGCGCGCTCTATTGTACTTATCTCCTTTACGTAGTCACAAACGATCACAGGAAAATCTGGCTGCTTACTGTTATGGTCCTACTGGGACTTAAATAAAAGCGGACTGTAAATTCTAATAGGCTGGTTTATTCCGCCTTAATTACAAACGGGAAACCCGGCCAAACAAAAAGTAATTTTAAATATAGAGTTCGTGAAGCCGAGTGTCGCTCGCGCCGTCCGCGATGATGACGTCGTGTTGTGTCTGCCGCCCGCGCGTCTCCTCCCGAACCCATGAAATCTCCAAATCTCAACAGCTCACCATGAGCCAGGCCGAAGGCTTGTTTGCCATCATCGTAACTTAAAAAACGTGTGAAGATTACTTTGACATCGTGTATCGCATAACTATTTCCATTCCTGACTCTACTAGAAATGCGCCGAATATGGGTTTGACCGAATACGAACATTCGGCCGAATATTAGGTGCAGCTGTTGCCGGACCGAGTATTCGGCCGAATTATTCGGTTCAACATAATTCCTTCATCTATTGTTGTAAAACACACTAATTGAATCTAACAGTTTTGTTCATTATATTGATAAAATATAAGTTAAATAACTCGTAATAATGGGTCAAATGTTAATTTCACGAAGCAGTAACTATAATACACTCTTGTAACTTGTAACAAAACCCTCTCAAAATTGTTCGTTAAATATTCGATAGCTGAACCGAATAATTCGGCCGAATACCGAACATTCAAAAACATGCCGAATATGCAAAATACCGAATAATAATCGAATATTCGGCGCATCCCTAGTACCTACGCTACGGCAATTGTACATCCTCAATGTTTTTATACATATCGACATCATCAAAACGCTGCGGTTAACTCTAAACGTAACTCTCATAACGCCCATTAAACATGCGTCACCACTGTCAAGGTATTTCAAATTAAACGTAACGCAATCGTATGCATTTCCCTTACGTCACAAACGGATCTATGGAACACTGTAACGTCACATTGACCCACGTTTCAGCTTATGAATCACGCTCATAGGTCATTTTGAGTGAAAGCTGCCAATGCAAATAATATCTTATTAACAAGGTGTTGCGATTTAGAATGCTTTGCGCTTTTACAGTCCATTCATATAAACTTGGTGAAATGAATGAATCATTGTTGTGTACAAACTTCAATTGAGGTTGTCCGCTGTTAAGGCCTTTCCGAACGTCGCACTACGGTATTTAACAACAGTATAGATAATATAAGTTTTACAAATTACCAACTAACAAAACTTTTGTATAAACTCGGAAAAGATCAATTGACAACATTAAGGCCGGGTTTTATAAAGATCCGTTAGACCAAATGTCAGATCAAATTTCAGTAACTCTTTTTGACATAACAAACCGACATAAGGTCTAACGGATCTTTATAAAACCGAGCCTTAGTATTTTAAACATTTTTAATATTAGAATGACCCCTTTGACCATAGAAAGCTCTGACGTCATTTGTCTGTACTTCCCTAGTTCATTTTTGACATTCATAAAAAGTTGACTATCAAATACCATCGCAAGAACCAAAAAACGCGCGTATGGTATTTTATATATTGTTGTTTCGTTCTAACTTCTAAGCTTCTAACTATATGTGCGTAACTGTCGATATTATGATAAATTGCTACATTTGTAAAGGCCTTAACGGCGGAGATGGGGTCGGTGGCGTTTCATTCGAAGCTTGTTATTAAAACATACTAAGTATATAAGGCTAGTATGAATCAAACTGTTATCTGTTTCGATCTGGATGTATTGGCATTGAATTAATTTCCTGTGTATGTATTCTAAAAGGAAGTTTTCTTTTGTAGCAGGCAGATATGACATAGCGGGTCCAGAACAATAATATACTTGCTCCTGAAGGTATTTTAAAAGATCGGATTTTCGTTATTATTTGCTGTATTTCTTATTGTGAAGAACAAAAATTTATCATCTTGACCTGTGTGCAAAATCTTCTGTCCTCATTTCAAAGGTCTATTGTAGGATCGCTAGGCCGCTTACAGGACCAGCTTCAGTTTGCGACCACCTAAAGAACGAAGTTTTTCAATTACATGTATAAACTTTTTTACAGAGCTTAAATAAACAGTCAGACGTATGCATGTTTCAGATCATAATTTCATCCAAGTGGTCAAAAATCCGACTAACGGTCGGTTGCACCAACATACGATCACAGGCTGGTCATCGTCAAATACGGCGCCGGCAGCTGTCATCCCATAGAAACTTGTCAAATTTCCATATAATCAGATTTTAACGAACACCGCTTACGATTACAAACGGTTTGGTGCAACCCATCATAAATTAGCTGGTTTCTATCGACCGTATACCGACCTATCCAATAACTGACTTTCGTAATAGGTGCAAAAAGCGTCAAATTTGACTTACCTGAAGGTGAAGATGAGAGGGCTCATCTGAGACTGGTCGGAGTCTTCTCGCCACGCGACCGAGGATGTTGTAACGTACAAAACGTCAAGTAATCTCAAAGAAATACATGTTAAGTCTCGTATACTAATTAATATTAAATATGGACAGTTTAAGTAAAATAAAATAAAATACTATTAAGATATATCCTCAAGTATGTTAGTGTTAGTTACGTTCGCATGTTACCCTAGAACTATAAGTATATAAATTCAACCTTAAAGTATATTATCAGAATTGTCGTGGCTTAAGAACAAAAACTCATCATTTCTACTGTAATATAATCTGTAATAATTACGACATCATTGTTTTAACAGAAACCTGGCTGAATAGTTCTGTGATGAGCAGCGAACTATTTGATAATAGGTATGTGGTGTACCGGAGAGATAGAGAACACGCTAGAACGCAGCACGGTAAGGAGGGGGGTGGGGTGCTTATCGCAGTGCAAAAATGGATCTCATGTAAAAGAATCCCCGCCTGGGAAAGCACTTTTGAAGACCTCTGGGTAACCATCAAAATTCCGGGTTCGAGTTCGTATAGTCAACAACTGGTTTTGTGTGCTGTTTATCTCCCTCCGCCCGTATTGCGTTCGAATCTTGTTTTATTACTTGATCACTACAACACTGTTCTTGAAGAAATTAATTCTAATATATGTATGCTAGGAGACTTTAACATGGGAAACATCGACTGGAAATCTGTTTACAATTCGAGTGACATTTACGTACCACCAAATATTAGTGAGATGCTACTGGATTTTATACATCTAAACCAATTAAAACAATATAATGATACACCTAACTCCATGGGCCGCATACTTGACCTAGTTTTATCGACTGTCTCCACTTGCAGTGTCAGTGAAAGTCCTAATTGTTTAAGCAAAATTGATAAATTTCACCCCCCACTTGATATATCTATATTGTTTTCTAAAGACTGCAGATTACCGTATAATAATGGAGTATGTAGACCTAATTACTATAAAGCAAATTACGAACTGATACGAAAAGATCTCATGACTTATGATTGGGAGAGAATATTCTATGATCTGAATGTGAATGACATGCTTGGAATTTTTTATAAAATAATTGACCAAATAACAAAAAAACATGTACCTATCACGCGATTAAGAAAACATAAATTTCCACCCTGGTTCGATCACAAATTACAAAAATTGTCAAATGAAAAACAAAAAATTAGAATTCGTTACATAAAATATAAAAACCCTCTAGACGCCTTAGAGCTTAAATTAATTAGTAAACGTCTTAATAAATTAACAGTTTCTAGATATAACGACTACATACATAAAACGGAAATCGAACTGAAAGAGAATCCTAAGTTATTTTGGTCATTTATGAAAGCTAAGCGTGGGGGAACAAGTCCATATCCATTATCTATGACGGACGGGACAGTTACTAGCACGAGCGGTACTGACATATGTCAAATGTTTGCTTCCTATTTCTCAACAGTTTACACCACAGTAGATCAAGCCGGAAAAGGTTTTAAGATGAGTGAGTCATTAGAGTTGTTAATAAAAAATAGTCAGAACTTACTTATTCCTATTATCGATGACGACTCTTTGCTAAATAAATTAAAAAAACTCGATCGTAATAAAGGCGCGGGTCCCGATGGGATTCCGCCAATTTTCATTCAATCCTGTGCTTCACAATTAGTTAGACCTCTAAGTATTATATACAACAGGTCATTAGCATCCGGAATATTTCCATCACTGTGGAAGACAGCAAAGGTGGTACCCATTTACAAATCAGGTGATAACAGCACAGTGTCTAACTACAGACCTATATCCATACTTTGTGCGTTTGCCAAGATCTTGGAATCGCTTGTTTGTCCACATATCAGTAGGCATTTTGGACTGTACATTAGCGACTTTCAGCATGGATTTGTTAAGGCCAGATCAACATCCACTAACCTTGTTTCATTCACTGAGCTCCTTTCTGATGCAGTGGATGCAGGAAAGCAGATGGATATCATATACACAGATTTTAGCAAGGCCTTTGATAAAGTTAGCCATAAAATCTTGCTGCAGAAGCTGTCTGCTTATGGGTTCGGGGCCATTTTGAATTGGTTGAAGTCGTATTTAGAAAATAGGTCCTTTTTTGCTGTAGTTAATGGGTATCGATCTCTACCACATACCATATCATCCGGGGTACCGCAAGGTTCTCACTTGGGACCAGTGTTGTTTAACATTTTCATAAATGATATTCCTGACTGCTTTATACACTCGAAAATATTCATGTATGCTGATGACTTGAAGCTTGCTCGCATCATTGATTGTGTTAGTGATGTTGACCTGTTGCAAAGCGATTTGGGTAGGCTTGTTGACTGGTGTACGGATAACCAGATGGTCTTGAATGCCAAAAAATGCGTACATATCAAGATATCAAGAAAGCACAATATTGTAAAATCTTCTTATCTCATTGGTGACGAAATTATACAAGAAGTAAATACAGTTCGTGATTTAGGTGTAATCTTTGATCAAAAGCTCACATTTATTCCGCACATTGAAAATATAGTTAAAAGAGCATCTAGAATGTTGGGCTTCGTTATACGGAACGTAAAAATATTTAAAAGTAGTATAACAAAAACTTTATTGTACAACAGTCTTGTTAGGAGTATTCTGGAGTATTGCAGTGTGGTCTGGCGGCCGCACTATGCCACTCACTCACTACGATTAGAGCGTGTGCAGAAAAGGTTTGTCAGGCATTTGAGTTTTTCTGCTACCAAATTTAAAAAATCATATTCTTACACACAAAGTCTAAAGAGGTTTGGGTTAAGATCACTAGAAACGCGGATGAAAGTTGCGGACGCAATTTTTTCATATAAGCTCATTAATAATCATATAAATTGTCCGCAACTATTAGCCCTCCTGTCTTTTCGAGCTCCTTCCCGAACTCCTCGCAAACCTATCACGCCACTCTGCCCCCCGCTCAGAAGGACTGTTCTCGGCAGCAGCTCGCCCATCTCAAGGTTATGTAAAGCGACCAACAGCTGCAGTCACTTGTCTGATATTTTCTCTGACTCATTCATAAAATTTAAAACACTTTCTGATAACTGCTTGGCTTTGTGAACCAAGTGGTATCTATTTTAAATTAATAAGGAAAGTGACGAACACAATATAGTTACAAAAAATAAATTCAATTATTTAGTTGTATACCTAGTAATAATTAGTTAATACTAAGACGTTTCTTCTATATTATGCATGCGGTGTTTACCTGTAAGTGATTGTTACACATAGCAAGTTGCTAATATACTTTGGATCATTGTAAACTTTGTGTAAACAATTGTTGGTGAACCATAATAAATAAATAAATAAAATAAAAAATTAACTAATTCATCATCATTCTCCTAGTGTTTTCTCCGGTTCACCATCATTTTCCTAGCGTTATTCCAGTACAGTTGCGTCCTGAAGGAGGCCCGGGGTCCGCTACCTAATCCCAAGATTTGGCGTAGGCACTAGTTTTTACAGAAGCGATTGCCATCTGACCTTCCAACCCGAGAGGAAACCAGACCTTATTGGAATTAGGCTGGTAAAGTGAGTGCGCAATTTGACTGTTAGAAGTAATGAAGCCGCCTGAAGGCCACTAACTTGGCTTAACGTGCCTTCCAAAGCACACGCTCAGTTAATAACCACTCAGAGCGGTCACCCATCCAAGAACTGACCTGGGCCGACGTTGCTTAACCTCGCTTACCGCACGCGGTACGCGCCGGGCGCCGCTGGACCACGAGCGCTCCAGTAGCGTTTTCTTCATTGTGTACAACAAGCCCGGTGTCCACTTTGACTCCTAATACCAAGATATGGCGAATATACATTATTCGTCGTTCGTCGTTAAGCGTTATTGTTCACATTATCATTCGCTTGCCTAAATTCCATTTACTTGGGCTCGGAACCACATGTCTCTTTCTTCCATACCTCTCTGTCACCCATGAACTCGTCGCTTAAGTCCTTCCTCTTCCAATCCTCTCGCACAACTGCATCTGGACTCCATTGCAAAATGTTATGACTTTAATTTTAAATACACAAAAGGGCTGTTGTCAGACATGAAACAAGCTGTGTTCAATTTGTGTTAAGTGAAATTAAACTGGACTGAAGTCATTGACTGCTTTACAAGTATCGTAAATATAAACGGGCATTGCGGCTTGTGGCTTTGGAGAAACTTAGGGGGCACTTACAAAGACGTTTATGTCACTTAGGGTGGGTTGCACCAAACCGTCTGTAATCGTAAGCGGTGTTCGTTAAAATCTGATTGTAAGGAAAGTTTGACATATTTTCTATGGGATGACAGCTGCCGGCGCCATATTGACGATTACCGGCTTGTGATCATATGTTGGCGCTACCGACTCTTATTCTGTGTAGTAATTATATGATTGCGTTAAAAATTGATGGAGGCGTTATTACCCGCGTAACGGAACTCATTTATTTCCGATTTGGGAATATTTTCCAAAATTCGGGAATATCGGGAAATATTTCGGCGAATGGAACATCATTAATAGGGGGTAATCTTCGAAACTGCGTACTCACCCGATTTTGTTAATTATTTTTCCAATAATCCGCGTTAAACTTAACATAATATTTTACGGTCTTTCGAAAGCTTCAGAAAACCTATTAGACATAGATTACAGATTTATAATATAAAATCTTTTTAAAATATAATTATGATCAAATATAATCCGTCTGTGAAAGACTGGCGGAGCCACGGGGAATACTATAGTACGATATAATAAAGATCAATAATTCCAGAGTAAACCAGCACTCGTAAACATAAACAGCCTGTCAGCAGACGCGCCCGAACTGATATTCCTAACGCTCACTAACAACCCACCTGAGGTGAACCAGTGCAAGTCTGTCCTCAGATTATGCGCAGTTGTTACTAATCGGAGCTTCAAGATATACTAGATGTGAACAATGAGACGAGTAAAGATAGCTTATGGATACTGGTTGGTACTTAATCCTCTCACTAGTGCTTCGCGCTCCACTTATATAACACCAGCTTTAAGGCTTCTGTGGTAGTAAGGATTACCTTACAAAGTTATTTAGTAGTAATACTTACTGCATGGCTATTACTATTTATAACAGACTTCACAATGACATAAAAGACTTGCCGTTGAACAAATTTAAACATACCCTAAAACATTGGTTAGTACAACAATGTTTTTATTCTATAAACGAATATTTTAATTATTATAAAAAAAATTGACATTACGTAAAGTTATATTATTAGGTATCTTGATTTAATCTCATCATTATTATTATCTAATTGGCAATTGTGTATACTTAGGTTTCTAATAACATTGTGTAATATTATTATTTGACTTTAATCTCATCATTTTATTGTTATCCAATTGTATCATTAAGTTTGTAATAATAATTATTATTATTTTGCATGCCAGCTGCTGGCAAAATGTGTGAAACTTGAACTCTATAATATCTTCTGTACAACATTTTAAGCAAAAATAAATGTATTTGTATTTGTATTTTTTGTATTTGCCTGTACCTATTTGTTCCTTAGGTAATATACCTGCTTATGTTATCAGTTAATTTTTAGTTATATATTAGGACCTCGGGGTCTGAAACTTGGTTGATGTTGATGGCTCTATTTCAAAATACGTAACATAATACCTAGGTAAATTGGCGCTATGGCCCCGACTCCAAACTCTTTCTTTTATTCTTTTTAAATACTAATTTCACATCAGAATACGCACTGTGATGTGCAATTAATATTTTTGCCTTGCAAAAATGACTCTTTTTTTTTTTAAGTAAGCCTGTATAGGTATTTGCAAATAAATAATGCAAACAATCAAGTAATACTTATCAAGCATCCGCGCCTGCGCTGCAGCGTTATCGCAGCCACTGACCGCGCATGCGCCGTGACCAGCTCATTTGCAAAAAACGTTGCCAAGCCAATAACAACCCTAATACCTAGAAACAAGCTCTATAAGAAATACAATTGCTGTTAATTTTAGCATCATATTTATGTTGAAACTATCGGGCCAAGTATGGCGTCTGTTCTCCCACATGTTCTTTTGTTAGAACTTGTTACAACACGCTAAAACAGCATATGAACGCTGGAATGTTAAATATTATGTGCCATTTGGGTATACGTACTGCCCGTTTATATTGTCATATATGGTTAAGCTCCTAAAGTGCTATCTGGAAGGTACTCGATTAAATCTGGACCTTGTTCCAACTGAAATAGGATATGTTTATTGTCAATACAAACTGATAATACATTTTTGAAAATAACTAATAAACATATCTTTGTATGGCAATCATTGGACAAGACCAGATATAGGTAAGGAGCTCGAGGCTATTTTGGGCGCCACTTACTTAATGTAAGTTTTACGGTTTGATAGGCTAAATTAATTAACAAGCTGTGGCTTAACTGAGGTAAAGGTTCAGTGTTACTTGACCCATATAGGCTATGAACTAACTTGTAGATCAGTTTTACCAGGGCACTAAGGTTTAGACGTAGGTACACATACATAGACCGTGTATAAGTAAATATGTGTTCGTAATAAAAGCCTTGATAAGCACACAATAGGTACTTGACGATAATTAAAACTTATCTAATAACATGCGGAATAATTAAAGTGAAGCTTAATAAATAATGCAAATGTTTACCTAATTACGATAACTAATGCGTATATCATGCACAGGATAAGCAAAACATGATTGCATTTTATGCAGAAAAACTAATTCGTTTTTTTTAAGTTTGAAACCAACTAGCTATAACGTAACGAGAGTAACGTTAGGCAGGAGCCTAACGTGGTCGTGATTATGTGGTATATAAAGCGTTCGACACATTCCTTTAATAGTATGTAGGTATGTAAGTGCGAAAAGGACGGTTGCATGTTTGTGCAATATTTCACGCGATGTGACGCGATCATGCTAGCTAGGCAGGAACTAGGTAAATATAATGGATTAAAAACAGATCATACACGATTTCAACGTAACACACGTGCGTATATTGTTGTTTTTATTACGTTACATGTGTTTGTGCGGTGTTGACCTAAACGCTATGTATTGTCACACACATTCCTTCTGATAATAACTAGCACAAATACAAACGTAACGCAAGAGAACGGAAGCAAACACCAACAATGATTTTCACATAAACATTTAAATTAACTACTCAGTGTATTATTATAAAACGGAGATTACGCAATGAAGAAACTATAAGAGAGTAAAGTAAAATTTAAACTACCTATTCATTTGATATTAAACCGCGGAAATGTACTGTCAATTATAAACGTAATAGATTTGTTTTGTATTACCACCGCACCGCCATATTGGATTTGCAACAATCGATGTCACAGACAATGGCTGTTCGCGCGCTTCCTTTGCCTGCAAAACATTGTTCCACAGATTATACAAGTTACACGTACGTGGTTCCCCAAGCTTCTTTGCACTGCGTTTCGTTCACTTCCTCATTATAATCTTCCTTGTCTTTGTCGAATCAATGATTTTAACATCAATCGCGGGCCTAAAACGGCATACTACAAAGTGATTATGTTTTGCGGAACCCGTTTTATTTAATGAGTTAACTGTATTATTGCGAAGTACAAACCTATCAGTTTAATGTATCAATGATTTAATTGAGTGTTTTTCTTGTTTCAGAATCTTCTGTTAATGTGAAGCACATGCACTTCAGGTGAGCACGAAAACAAAATAATTTGTGTGATTAACCCACAAAAAGAGAATCATTCGAATATCACACCTCATCAGAATGAGAATTCAATAGAATTAAAATATCAACTAGATGCTTGACAAGAGCAAAACAAGTGAACATTTAAAAAAAGTGGTCGTAGTGAAAACAGCAATTTTGAATGTAGCTACGAAGAGCCTAGCTGACACATGATCGCGATTATGTCGGCACATGTATCATTCTTTCCTACTCTCGCACTTAGACACTAGCTAGTACTATACTCCTGCCGACGAAAAAATTAAAACAATGTAAACAATCTAACTATTAGCCAATCGTAGATTTATCTCTGATCTACCTAAACAATTTAGTTTGAAGGCGTTTCCTAAAGTGAAACAAGTTTAGCCAGTTTTTGGCCGCCGCATTCATCGCCGAATATAGCAAATGTTATCGCCTAGACTAGCGTCTTTTGAGGATATATATGGAAGTTTACATACACTTATAAGTACTTATTTGTCCTTAAACTTGATTCTGCAAATATATACATACCTAACTAAGAATTCTTCTTCATATGAAGTTTTTTTAAAGTAATGGATGAAGATTCGATGACAAATCTGATTATACAACATGGTACAATTTATTTAAATGCATTTTTTGCGAGATCCAAGCAGATGTTCTGAGGCAAGTTTAATCTATGAATAGCATGTTTTAGCTTGAAGCTCAATGATTTCATCCTAAAGGCATGACATATGCCTCCTGTTAAATCGGCGATAATTGTGGAAAGCATTATATCATCAAGTTGACAAAAGTGGTCATGATGACCCTTAAAGGTGATCGTTGAGTGACCACCCGATGAGAAATGCCACCGGCTGCAATTAGGTGTCGTCACTGCGTAGAAACCACTGTTAATTACCTGCTTACCTGTCCAATTACGATGTTTTGGGGGAAATTTAATGCAATATACTGCGAATAAGCACTTTTTCAATCGGCTACATCACTTATAATACCTACCTACACTGGCAGTGTCTACGCGATTGTTACGTAAACTGATTGATATCTTCGGTTTTTATTTTAGCTGTTTGTTCAGCGATTTCTGGGGAAAGTGGGAATTTCTCTTTTTTTTTCATACAATTCTCCATTAGACCGTACATCACGAAGTTCATAATGTAGTCGGTAATTAGCTTCAAACGAAGACAAATGCCGCAAGAGTGGCCTACATTCCTGGGTAATATTGCGACGACCGCAGCGTTTTTCTATCTTTGAGATTGATCTCAAAGCATTCCGTTGTAGCAACATACTGTAGGTACTTTAATGCTAAGGCACCTACATTACATACCTGTATAATTTTAATGACGGTAAAGTTTATTACTACAAACTATAATTATCATCTTCCTTCTCTACTCTTGAGGTGTATTACAATTTACAGTCATGTTGTTTTTAAGTCTTTATTTGTATAGCAATCAAAGTTCGACATTGTATAGTAATCAAAATTGCATTTATTTCAAATATTCCCTTTAAATTAAACTCAGAAATGCCAATATTTAACAAAACTTTCCCTGAAAACACGTAATAATATCACATGTTAGCTCGAAATACGGTTCCATCTGACAGAAACTTGGTATGTACCGAATCACAGTTTTTTTTTTATTTTATTGAAAACGGCTGAAGCTAGACGAAAACTGTTAAAGGAAAAAATATTCCTTATAAAATTATCTCTCATTCTTGGTATGTATTTCGAGTATTAATTGGGTTAAGTACAGTAATAGAGATGCTAAACGGCTGTAACACTAAAGTAGGGGGAGGGGGGGAAAAAAGGGTTGTTATCCTTAAATATTAAAGCGCATATATGAAAGCTACATGCATGCCAAGTTCCGTGCTTTCTGCCAGATGGAACCGTATTTCACATATTTTCGAGTTAACAAGCCGTACTGTAATGTATCATTTCATAGTCTCGATATTAAGAGACTTGACCGTAAACTTGTCTTTACGGTCAATTTATTGACCAGCTTTCTCACTGCACTTGCCAAAGGTCATCGCCGATTGATTGAACGCTCAATTTTAAAGGTAACACTTTCATTCCCACGCGTACACGAAGGTCAATGGTTTACAGTCCGTTTCTTCTCGGCACACCACTCTTTTCCAGTATAACGGCCCCAAGATTGGTAACAATATCATACAAATTTTACACTTAATGCTTATATTTACAACTAATAGATTGTGCTACAAAATTCGACATGGATTAACCATAAATAAATATGTTCTCTATGGTTTAACTCCAGTTCCAGTGCAGCTGCAGTGGCAGCCGCGGTGGCGGCCGCCATAGCGGGCAGTTGTACACATATGGTTGTAAAATATAACTAATATAACTATCCTAATATTCCTTCAGACAAACGCGGCCTTGATTTTCATAGTGTACCCGGGCCGCCACCTCAAACCGCTGCAGTGTGTAGTACGCTTTAGATGGGATACCACAGATAACCTCCCAATAGGTAGCCTTGCCTAGGAGATGATTTGTGGTCTTTGGGAGAAATGTTAAAGAAACCTGCCCCCCTCCGTTCCTCTTTGACAGCCCTGTACCGGGAGCAAAAAGGCCTATAGCCATAATCCCTATTATATTGTTCGAAGTCGGAGGTCAGACACCAGTTCCCCTGGAGTGTTTTAGGCAAGCGTTGTGATTACCAGTCCCTGTAAACATGTGTCCATATCAGATTTTGAATGGGTGCTGTCAAAATTACGCGATTATTCAAAGGAGCTGAATCATTGAATGGATATATGCTTGTAAATGTAAGTATGTTGAAAGAGTAATGAAGGCTGACCTTAACGTGGATTGTGTAATTTGTTAAGAAAAACATGTCTATACTCGTATGTGTTTCTAAAATATATGAGCCTCCTGTAGTCTGTTAACTATACCAATACAATTTATGTAACCAAATCATTTTTATTACTTAAAGGGACAACTTCCAGGTAATACAAGAAATAAAATAATTACCCTAACGTTTTGAATGACTAAATCTCATCATGATATTATAAGAGTAAGTGATAATGTCGTAAGTAATAAAACCATCCATGACGTATGTTAAAATAAATCGTAAAATTATCTCCATAAATTTTGTGATTGACCTAGTGGAACCTCTGCTTCAGCTTCGACAAAAATGCTTTCGTATAATGGCATTTTATGATTTTGATGCGGTTTTTTTTAATAGATAGAGTGACTCAAGGGGAAGGTTTATATGTATAATACATGCATCAGCATTGCACCCGTGCGAAGACGGGGCGGGTCGCTAGTAATCTTATAAAAACAACTCATACATTGCCCCGTCTCAAAGAACAAACATTTCCTCTGTGTCAAATAACTATCTTGCTGTTAACGTAAACATTGAACTAGGAATGCGTGTCACCTTCGCGGGCACTAGCTATCATGAGCTTTTAATCAGCCCCGCGCCGACATATATATTTATTTTTTGGCGAGTCAGTTTTTGGAATTTAATAAACAATTTGATTTCGGTTTGTTCTCTACAGGTCGTATTTCTCAACCGATTCTCGTGAATTTTTCTCTGCTTCTGTATAATAATCTAGTAAAAACATAACCCATGCGCGGCACACAGGAAATGTTTTTTTGCTGTGTATGATGTATGATCGGTTAAGTTTATCCTGTTACCGCCTGATCGGCACGATTCGCGATAATGACGTCACTGATTAACGAGAAGCGAAGATGTGTCCGAGTCTTGGTGAAATATACTTTTTGCAATGTTCTAAGTGTTGATTTTCTCTCTTGAGTCACCAACATTTTGAGCTCTGAATGCAGGTATAAACCTAGTCAGAAAGGGGAAATTAGTCAATATGTTTGGGTCAAGCCGAAATTGCGCAATGTATTCAATTGAGCTTTATAACTATACATGTGACGTTATCAGGGTTAGGGTACCACTTTGTCGCTTATGGATTCCGAGATATCACTGATTTTGTCAATCAACTCGAAAATAGCGAAAATTTGTTTTGATTAAAAATAGCTTCTACACACTTAAAATAATACGGTGTATTGATAAAAAGTTAAACTTTTCAACTAAAAGTCGGAAAAAAACACGGCCAAAGTTTACCGACTAGGGTACCACATTGTCGCTCATAAGCTTGAAGTAAACTCATTAAAGTTATTTGCTTTGAAAATGAAAATATAATTTAGAAAACATAATATGTAATAATTGCAGACGTAAAATCCATACTTCCATGCTAATATTATAAATGGGAAAGTGTATGTGTGTGTTTGTTTGTTTGTTTGTCCGTCTTTCACGACAAAACGGGGCGACGAATTGACGTGATTTTTAACTAGGTAGGTATTATTTGTTCACGTCACGCTTATCACCCACACTAACACGATGTACTAGTTTGTTAGGCACATGTTCTAAACCCTAAACTAAATTTTAATTAAAATTATGTATTTTGATTCGATATAAACCACACTTCTTTCTACCTACCTAAGTAGCGAGTTGGCGCGGTAGGCACAAACCTTTGAAGTAAGCCGACGCAGGCACATGCTATCTCTCTCTACTACGTCGGGTTGCCGTCAAACGCGTTGAGTCAAGTCAAGTCATTCGCCGTGCGATGTTAGTGCTGAGCGCATGCTATTTGTTTCTCTGCCGCGGCGTCAGATTATCCATCCGATTACGAGTGTCACACCCCAAGATCCCCTAATAGATGCTTCAAACTCTGCCCTTGAGATGGTTGAGCCTACTGAAGAAACCGTGCAGACATTGACACAATTAAAAAGAAAATCACCTACATGCGGTTATTGCGGTGAGAAAGGTCATCGCAATCAAATCAGAAACGGTACTTTTATATGTAAAAAGCGAAAAATGGATCAATCAAATAATAGCAATTTAATTTAAAAATTCCTTCTCAGCTATAAGGAGGTACCAATACCGACAATATATTACCTTTGCCATGAAAATGTCACACATGATGTGATACTAGGAAATTTTACATACTAGGAAGTTTGGGAGCAGCATCCGAGACACTCGTTGTCATAGTTGTAATAATATAAGAGAAAATAATAAAACACATTACAAAAAGTTTAAGGCCGGGTTTTATAAAGATCCGTTAGACCAAATGTCAGATCAAATTTCAGTAACTCGGTACACTTTTTGACATAACAAACCGACATAAGGTCTTAAGGATCTCTATAAAACCGAGCCTAAGGCCACTTTATTAAGCCGTGGTTTCCCGGCGAAAAAAATAAAAATAGCATTATTTTGTAAGGAGCCCGGGGATCCCCGGCACCGGTAGACGAATATTAACAAACAATACAGAAACATCTCAAATTTCAACATTTTCTCGCGAAAGATATGTAAGGTAGAGAGTATACGCGAAAAACAAACTGGCACTGACTGCGATCTCGCTTGTCAAGGTGTAGATATAATATTCGTCGAGTGGCAAATGGTAGTACCTATAGCCTGCCATGCTAGCCCTATAAATTACGCGCATCCATAAACTCCGCCTCCTACTAGGTTGTTGCGTCAATGTCGTACATAAAATATATAAATGTTAGTGGACAATTTGTGTAAAATCGACCTAGTCCCAGACTAAGCAAAGCTTGTATACAATAGGTACTATATACATACTTTATGATAAATAGATACTTAAATACATAGAAAACATCCATGACTCAGGAACAAATATTCGTGCTCATCACACAAATAAATGGCCTGACCGGGATTTGAACCCGGGACCTCCAGCTTCGTAGGCAAGGTCACTACCAACTAGGCTAAAGCGGTCTACATATTACGAGCATCCAATAAACTCCGCCCAGCTTAAGTGCAATGCATCTGCAGGTGCGGCGTGCGTTCACCCTTCAGCTACTTTCCTTGTGACATGGTAATGGTTCTGGCCTTTAGAAAAACGAGGCAACCAAGCGTACGGCCCGCCTGATGGTAACTGACACCGTAGCCTATGGACGCTTGCAACTCGTAAGTTTCAACGGTACGTAATTAACCATCTGGTAATTTTGGATTCGAAAGAACAATCTTTTAACGGCCAGTAGCTCTCAAGAAAATATTATGCTATGGGAACGATGTTCTTCAACGAATCTTTCTACCTGTTCCCTCAAATTACGCCTGAGGGAGGTATGTAGCGATTAAGATTAGGGATGTTACGGAGGTGGTTTTATCGGAACCGGAGCCGAAACCGGAGTTTTCAAATTTGTTTTAACGAAACCGAAAGCGAAACCGAAAGCGAACCCAAAAGCGAAACTGAAAGCGAAACCGAATCCGAAACCGGAGCCAGAGGTGAAGGTGGAGGTGGAGAGAGACTAATGTGAGTCGTAAAACAGGTGGGGTAATTCCTGGGGAGACAAGTCAAAACCTGTTTGTACTCCTAGGCACAGTAGGCACACGCCGCGTGCCTCGGCCGCTGACTTTCGGCTCCGTTTAAACCTCCACTTAAAATTAGACGAAACCGAAGCCGGAGCCGGAGGTGTTCGCTTCAAATTAGACGAAACCGAAGCCGAAGCCGGAGGTGTGAATTCAGCCGAAAGTTTCGGTATATCGGAGCCGAAGTCGAACCTCCGTAACATCCCTAATTAAGATGCTTCTTCATAATGTGAAAATTGTGATGAGAAATCGCAAACGCGCAAGCTCATGGCGCAAATTGCTTAATACAGAAAATGATTCTGTGCGATTTTCTTTACTGAGTCATGAAGTAAAAATACCTATTTACTAAAAAGGTAATAGTTTTTGCTGTGTGTCATTAAACATACATGAATGGGGATTTATGATTTCGTAAATGGTATTTTTTTCCACTCTCACTACTTCTTTCTTCTGTCCAGTTCGAAAGCCTTTGTGTTAATATTTTTTGATAGCATCTCACTGATCCTATCAGAAACGTAATATTTAAGTATCCAATGATATCATGACATCCGATCTCTAAAAATAACCTCGTCTGCAATTACACGTACTCACACATGTTATTTAACTCTTACTTCATCAGAACCGAAGTACCACTTTCTCATCTCATTTACATCTCGTAATCGATACTGATTCGATTCGATATCGAATATGGAATCCGTACAGTAATCGATTACGGCTTACGCGGAAGGAAACCTTAGCTGGTCCCTATCCCTAGTCCGTCCGGCTTCCTAAATAGTAATCTAATATTTACGTGCTAGAGTTACACAAAGTTCTAAAATTATCTTTACAGAGCTGCAAAGCCGTTCAAAAATATTCTGCCATGCGCTCTAAATGGCTATATAAATCAGCAATAGTTAGGTACGGTATTAAGGCGCCGTGAGTTCACGCAACAGAGATTTTGAAAAATCATAACGCGTTTGTAAATGATGATATGGTTTCAAAAAAATATGCACAACAATCTTGAGACCTTTCTGTAGTGCCAAAAGCGATTCAAAACATGATTAACCAACTTTCGCTCGATAGAAAAAAATCGCAAACTTGTGTCTAAAGCAAACCTTTAAAAATTTGTAACTATTTTTGCATATTAGCTATTTACATGAAAATTATATCAATAAATTCGTAATGTTGTACTTCATGACATTAAGCGATTACTTTTTCTTGTATAAGAAACAATGAAAAATAATGATTCAAATATACTATTTTCCGCGAAGCCGCTCGTGCGCGGCTGACCCGGACGCCCGCTCAGTGCTCAGCGAGCTGCGTTCGAGGTCGGACCTGTGCCATTTCAACTCTGCTCCAACTCCGCGCCACTAAGTACAATTTTCGCATAAATATGGGTAACAAGAGGAATAAAATAAAACGTAGTCGGCTTAAGCGTTTAATTACATGCAGAGCGAATGCTAGAAGAACGAATGCAATACGGTAAGTACTAAACACGTGTACCCACAGTAGAAATTCTTACATACAGTAGTATACCTTTTCACTCTTTAGAAAGCGCGATGTGCGCTGGGCAACCACCCAACCCAGGCCTAGTAGAAGTACAATTATAGTATAAAAGTAAGACTAGTATGAATCGATAAATTTATATATTACAAGTATTTGTTTAATTTGCACTGTTAGTATGTAAAAAATTTGCAATTATTTTTTTCAACCACTTGCCGGTACCCGAGTGAGCCTAAATTTGGCAAACTTATGTAAATTCACTAACAATGTAATATTATGGTAGTACCGAGCTGATCTGATGATGGAGACAGAAGGTGGCCATAACAACTCCTAAACTGCACAAGATAAACTCGTCGTGTTTGGGCTCATTGAAACCGTCTCTACGAGTAATGATGACTGTGAAAAAAAAGTCCAGTCGGCAATAAAAGCTTGTACCAAAAATGATTTTTCTCTCAGAAACTCATTTTACTTCAAGTTTAACGAAGTGTCTCTGCCTGCCTACAAAGCTGACGGTCCTGGCTCCAACATTTTACTTCAAGTTTAACGAAGTGTCTCTGCCTGCCTACAAAGCTGACGGTCCTGGCTCCAAATACCGGTTGTTATATAAATCTATTTTTATTTTATATAAGTTATTAACTGCTTATCGTACGTAGTACCTATTAATACCTAATGTCGGTTCTAGCCTCTGATCAGGGTGGAGCGAGATTGGCTTTTTTTTTAGTCACCCAAACCACATACAAAGAAAATTACGAAGGTAGTAATGAAATATGTAGTTTTCAACCGTCAAATGAGTAAGTGTTTGATAAATATTATTAGTCAATTATAGTCCAAACATAAATTTGTTTAATACCATAGGTTACGGTGTCTGCTTACCATCAGGCAGGTCGTAGGTATGCTTGTTTGCCGCCGTCATAAAATTTAAGCTGGACTGTTCAATTTACTCCCCACCATACAGTATTTTGTTATTGACTCAAAATTTGACTATATATTCCAAAAGAAACTTTTTTTTTTTGAAGAGTAGCCTGGGGAAAATCCAGGGGAAAACCTCCGGCATGACCACGCGTGTGGTTTGGATCACTGGAATACTCTAAGAGTTTGCGCTCCAGTGAGATTGGTTGAGCGGTTTCAACCGAATCTGAGGTGTGAGTGGAATCGAGCTACTGGGAGTTTTGTCGCTGGTTCACTAAACCTAGCCTAGCTGAGAAGAGTCCAGCAAGAAACTCAGCTAGGCCCGACCTGGGTCGGACTGACTACCCGGTGTGCGGCGGTACCGGGACGAATAGGGACTATATGTGTCACTGATGTCGCGATCATAGATCAGATCACAGAGGGGGGAGGGATGGGAACGTAGTCGACAGCCTTCCTAACTAACGGATTCCTATGATGGGGAGCGTTGTCAAAATAACGTCTGGCAGTCTGCTTGAAGAAACCATACTATCACACCCAGCGCGCTTGAGCGCAATAAAATAAAACCGGCCAAATGCGTGTCGGATCACGCACAATGAAGGGTTCCGTACCAACACCTACTAGTCCACATTTAAAACCACTATCCAATACATTGAATCTAAAAAGGTCATATCTAACTCACGGCACTTACGACCTTTTGTTTGGGCAAGACAGTTTTTCAGCGAAAACTCAAAAATCGTAAAACCTGTCTTGTCCAAACCAAAAATGGTTGAAAGTATTTATTAACGCACACCGCCTCAATTTTTTTCACAATTTTAAACTTCATAGTTAAAACTTGAAGACTTATAATTATGTAATTATTTATTCTTTTGAGTTACTTTTTTCGCGAACAAAAAGCACTCGAAAACAGCTTGATAATCACCAACATGTAGCTTGATTCTTCGGGATGGTTTTGGCGTATAATTTATGTATATTTTTCTATAGGGAAATCTCTTTTTTATAGGGAAACAATAGTGTCAATATTTTATTTACTCTCAAACTGATATCCCGATGAGTGTAATCGGGTAAATGTATTTCTTTTATTTTACTAACTTGAAGTTGTTTTAAAAAATATTCAAATGCGATTGATATTCTCAGTCCTAGAGGGACAGGGTATTTATGCATGTGATTCGAATGTCATGATGCATACTTAATATTCCATAAAAGGTATGACACTAATACTATATTTTTGAATTAACTCCCAGAATCGCCAGCCTACATTAGTCAATTTATTTCCCACTTCGTTGCAGTACTGCTTAGTGAGTTTACTGTGTATTCTCACTGTAAGCGCGCGAGTGTGCCGGTGAGCGGGGCGCTCCCCGCGCGGCTAGTTACCTCACCCCCTGACATGATATTTTTCGTTGAACCTACGGCGCCTTAAGTGTACGAGGCGATGACGTACATATACGTAAGACCTGTGCAGACACGTCGTATATACATAAGACAGCTTCCCAGTACAATTAATGTCGTATTATGTCATATTAAGACGTTTCGTGCACCGGGATCACAGCTGTGAAAGGAATAGTATCAGATCTCGTAGACTGTATAAATTTTATGCATTTGCTTTGCCAGTTGACCTCATTTTGTTTCCACGTATGTAACGAGGAAATACTATTGTGACTCGCGTCAGATATACCCACATACCTAAGCTAAGAGAAGAGAACTGCATTAACTATTCGCATAATTTCACTGAATCCGGAATCAGGATATCCGACAGAGAACTAGAGTCACCGACTTAGCGCTGAGGATAAGCAGAAGCACAGGGACTGCATAATCGGAAAATAAAGGTAGCGTTTTAAAACGGTATGACGTCATACCGTTTCTTTTCGGTGAGGTTACGGTACCGCAAAAAATTTTTTTCGGTTGCGGAATATAACAGTACCGCTATTTTTTTCGATACCTGAACCGTTTTCATAAAGTTATCGTTTAGATTTTACGAGGGTGCCGCCAACGGCGCCAACCCATTAGCGCTAGTTATTGGGTGTATGCCTAAAATACCAATTTTTGTTAAATCTCGTTCGACGCGATAGATTACTGACGTAATCGCTGTTCGCTGTTGCGTCCGACATACGATAGATATGTAAACCCGTCGGTTTACATACCTATCGTGAGAGTTACGATCGAAATTTTTCGGTACCGAAATAATACCGGTAGGCTACCGTTATAATAAAGGTTTGAATACACCTATGAAAAATAGCGGTATCGTTATTTTATACCGGTAGCGTACCTTTATATTTCAACCGGTATAGTTCTACCTTTATAACGAAGCGGTATCGATATCCAATACCGTTACCATACCGTTTATACCGTACCGAAAACGGTCCCTGGATAAGCAGGCTGAAGTGGCAGTGGGCGGGGCATATTTGTCACAGAGCCGATGGCCGATGGGGCAGACGAGTTCTGGAGTAGAGACCAAGAACGACTCGGACTGAGGACGACCCCCCGCCAGGTGGACCGACGACCTGAAGAGAGTGGCGGGAAGCGGTTGGATGCGGAGAGCTGAAGGATCGGGTGTGAATTAGGGAAGGCCTATGTCCAGTAGTGGACGATTGCAGGCTGAGGATGATGATGATGATGATATTTTCACTACGTCATAATCGTTCTGAAATGCCCTGTACATTAGAACATGTTCAATTTTACGTTATTTGGAAGGTACGATATAAGTATACAACATATATTAGGAGTCAACTGTACTAAACAAAACTCCAATTCAACTTGACCACATAGACGCCTCTTGAATCTCTTGATTGACTTGACAGATTGATAGTAAATTAATAATAGACTCTTCACTGAATTAATAACAATTAAAATTTCAACATGTATTAGAAATTAATGATGACTCAGTCAACCTGACTATCTTTGAATCGAATGTATTATTGAGCTAATCACATCGACACCTGTCTCTGTCATATACTCGTAATAAGAAACAGACAGTTATCTTGATAGCGAAGACATCGCATGAGGATGAAGATTGATGATGTGTTGTGTTGTCGAGAAGTCGTAGCGCCAAATTGCATTCAGCCAGTGTTAAAATAAATGGATGGCATTGTGAAAATGGTGGCGTATTTCACAAAATAAGTGTTAAGTTCGTTTCGCTTATTAGGTAGGTATACGATGTAACTGTTTTGTTAATTTTTCAACCGGGAAGGCACTTAAATGGTCAAAATATAATAGATAATACTCTACAGTTTCTTAAATACAGACAAGTTATTACTTCAGCAGCTAATAAGTCATTATGCTAAGCTTGATTAACTAATTCAGTTAAATTGATATTTAGTCTTTGCTATATGAAGAATATTGCAACAAAAAAATATAAATTTCTTAATACCTATCTCATCTCAATATCAATGCGTCGTGCGTGTGCGCTGCGCGTACCTTATTACTGGTTGTTTGCTTACGCAAGACGTGAGGGGCAAAAAATATACACATTAAATATAAAAGTAGGTACGTTCGAAAATATACCCTAGTATTGAGATTGCTGGCTGCCGAACTAAGAATTAAAAAAAAATCAACATAGTTACAGTCAAGACGATCACGAATACAATATAATACATTACAACCGCGCTTGTTCAAATATTACTTCACCAGCGGAGAATGCGTATTGTGAACGGCCATCGATAATGGTTTTGTACAGCTGATTGCATGCTTGGGAATGAATGCTTATTAGTGCTACCGTTTACAGGTCAGTAAGCAGCGGGTGGCCTTGGGAGATAACGTTATTCAGCGCTGTAACGACCCTTATGTTACTTAAATGTGATACTAATTTTTTAACTTAATTCTGCATATTGTCCTCATTTTGAGGTTATTAATGCGGTTTGACTCTACAGTTTTAACCTGACTAATGAGATATTTTATGCTAACTAACATTATACATAGTTTATATACAAGTACGTAATAGGTACCTAAGTACATTTACAACGTTTATTGATAACGTAACTAAATGCCGAGTCGGTGATAAATAAAAATAACACGTGCTACTGCTAGGTAGTTTGATGTGTTTATTTAGAAAAAAACTGTTGTTCTGTACTTCACAATAAATTTCTTGTAAAATAATCCTTGCGACCCAGTTACGTGTAATTTCTTTATAAATTGTGCCTATCTTATAATAAAAGTGAGCAGTATGAACAATGGAGTCGTTTGTACGTTATAGTGACCCACATTCGACTGCGCGCCGCGCATGTCGCCGCGCGGCACCGCCGGCGACGTTCAATCGCATTGTTCTCTAGTTACCCCACCTTTATATCCACCGTAATTAAGCTTGTTAAGGCGACAGGGTGGGCATGGGCAAGCGCTCTCCATACAAACATTGTGCAAGTTTTTCTTCGCTTGTATTTGCAGTACAGTTATGATTTTTGGTCAGTATGCTCATTTTTCTGTTAGCCATAACCTTGAGAAAAAAATGTATTTTTATTTTTAATTCTTTTGAAAAAAAAAATTTTCTTCATGTTCTTCGTATATAGAAGAAGAAGAAGAAGAAAATTTATTTCGCAAACCAGTACAGTGGAATATCGAATAATTACAAGCAAAAAAGAAATTATATTCGGGAGTACCAAATCCGACGAATAAAACTTGCACAGAGTTTGTATGGAGAAGGCCTTGCCCTACCCTGCGCCTTAAATAAACGATGAATGATTTTATATATAGCTTCTTCTAAGCCAGTGTCGGGCGAAATGAGTGAAATATCCTTCAGGAGTTTCAGGTAAACACCACGATAAAAAAATGCCGTGGAAATTTAATTTAAAAGTCTCATAGAATCGAAATGGTATACAGGTACTTACAGGATGTAACAAAACTAGTGAGGATCCGTTTAAGGGCATATTCGGTATTGTGTTCTCATTAGGACAAAGTAGAAGAAAAATTTTTTTGACACGAGAAATATTTATTTTTTCTATGGGGCAGGTCGTCCAAGTCAGCTAACTGTCCATACAAACGCCAAAAATATATTGCGTCAAAAAAAATTTTCTCCATTTTTTCCTAATCGGAACACGTTATCGCATATGCCATTAAACGGAATATCACTATTTTTGTTACATCCTGTAGAATTGAAATGGTATACAGGTACTTATATCCAACGAAGAAGATGGAAACAAATTGAGAAGTTGGATGCTGGCCATTTCACATTATAAATATGATTTGACGTTAATTCTACATACTTATTCAAATTCTGTTGTTTATATAACATGTAACAGCAGATTTTGTAATGAGATGAATAATGGTAAAACGCCTTTAATTAAGTAAACCATGTATGGCTAACAAAAACAAGTACGAGCGTAAAAATAGAATTATATAATTAAGGCAGAATTTACGATCGTACGAAAAAAATTTTTTCGTAAGAGCCATAGGGAGGAGCCACCAAAGAATGCCGCGATGGTCCACGCAAGTATGTCTGTCGGCAAGTGGATCGTCTTGAGAAACATGTAGAGGTCAACTGTGGGCGTCGGCGTCGGACGGAGTGTACATACTAAGCTATCGATCATTTGGAGTAGAAACATTCACAAGATAACCTGAGGGCTAGTCCATTTGCGTTACACAAGCAAAGTAACCACCCGCGTGGTCGTGTTGGAGGTCTCTGGATTTTCCCTAGACTACTCTCCCAATCAGCGTTGCCAGATGGTTACATTTCTTACATTTTTGGTAACTTTTTACCGGCTCGCGTAACATGTAAGTAACTTCTGTTGTAAAGGAAATTTTCGTTAATTTGAGAATAATGAAACTGTATTTAAAAAGAAAGGTCACTTGTATCTAACCGGGACCAAGCGAGACAATTTATAGGCGTCCATACAGAAAAGGTGACAAAATAACCTACATGGGACGACTGTCTGTCCGTCTGTTGCAACTATGTATGACATTTGAGATAGCACCTACAAGCCTGACGTTATTCTGTCGCCGAAATGTAGCTGTATATCGCTACTCACTTCTTAGAATCGAAAATTTTGATAAGCAATTATGAAAAATATAAAAAAATGTAACTTTTGCATCAAAAATCTAACTTTTCAAGAAAAGAAACGTATTTTTTGTACCAAGGGCCCTGGCAACACTACTCCCAACTGCGCACTCCTATCACTTTATTTAGGCCGGCATATAAAGCCACAGTCAGGTTTAATAAAAAGGCGTAAACATTCACATGGGTATAACTCTACTCCGTCATCTTGTGCGCTTACAAAGCTTGTTTAAGTCGAAGTTTGACTTACAGTGGACAATGCAATCATTTCATTGTATCTCGCATTTGTTGTGGTTTTAATGACTAATACATGTGTTGTTTTCTAAAATGCGTGGTAATTGTGTACTTAAAATTTAATAATCTATCGGGTAAATCCCGTAATGGGTTTTGTCGTACGTTGGGTTTTAACTTGATAATCATGCCAACCTTTTCTAATTTTTATTACTTGTATTAATTTCATACGTATTTTCTTATTATAACGGTGATTCCTTGCAATTGCAACTTTTCACCTCTTCAGCACATCAAAACCTATGACTAGACTAGAACATCAGAAATTGACCCTTCTCTACTTTGCAAGTTTATCTTCACTGTATGACATTAATTTTGTTATATTTGTAAACTCTAAATTATTATTCTTTCTTGAAATGTAAATTAATATTTTGACATGAAGAATGTATTCAGACTCTTATTTTCTTTGTATTGAGACTTTCTTAAATTGTAAATTAATATTTTTACATGTAAAAGTGTCCTTGTGGCCTATTTGCAGAATAAATGTTTGATTTTGATTTTAATTTTCTGAATTTCCCTGACCGTCATGGTCATTCACTTGACCAATTTGTCGCAATAGCATCTTTCATTGTGTTCTATTTTTTCTTGTTTCTTGACAAAATAAAGTAGCACATGGCCTTCGGCTGGTTGAATGAACCATAAATAATCGGATTAACTTTCTTTGAATGGGAGATTAAGCAGGTAGCCCTTCGCATTCCACCGCCCACTGACGGGGCCATGTCAGTCGAGTCCAACGCCAGTAAACTGGTCAAAAGAAACGTCAGATCCGCTATGCACGCGAGAGAGCGCGCACGCTTCGCGTCAACTTGTGTAGTTTAGTTTATATTTACGTTATGTTTCACCACCCGCAGAGACAGCGTTTATAATAACCTAATAATAACATTATTAATCATCAGTGCGACGATGTTTCAGTGTGAAAGTGAAGTGTGTGTAGTGCAATGATTTCGGATTTCCTAACCGAGTTACAGGTATTATTATTTTATGCGTTTGTTGTGTAATACGTAATTTACTTGAAAATAACTATTAACATTTTATTAATATCGGAGAAAGTCCGTTAACTGTTCTTATGTCATTGTAACAGTGCAATACATGCATTGATTCAATTTAATTAAGAGTTCAATTTCGTGTGTGGTCGCGCGCGTAATTGTTTCTATTTTGTGCATCAAAATTGATAGCATGCCGATTTGATCGGATAAATAAAATATTGAAATATAATTCATACAAGACCGCACAATCCCTCATCGCACGGACCAACTCGTTTATATACTTTTTTTTTTAAATCTTAACTTTCAACGTATATATAGGAATTTTCTGATGGTATATAGGTAGGTACACACGCTCAGCGGTCTTGCAAACTATTTTAATTCTACTCTCTTTTATTATAATAATTTTTCATCACACCATAAAATGGCTCACTAGTATCAATAAGAAGACTCCATAATACAAAACAAAAGGCGTTAAAGGTAAATAAGTTAAAGTCGTTACTTGGGCTTGGGAGTTTTTTTCCCGTATGACAAATGGATGACATCAATTGTATCATTGTTTACCCTATTTTCCTTTTCAAATGAAATGAAATCAATTATTCTTCAATTATGAATGTCAAAAAACTGCCACCGGTTCATAAAACTAACCTCTGCCTCGAGAAGAGCCTTGGCGAGGTGTAATTTTTTCAAAACAATATACAATGTACATAAAATAACAGTATCATAATACTACAGAATAAAATGCTAAAATATAAAACATTTTTTTTTATATTTAGGACAAAATCTTTCTGTTAGATTACTTGTGCGGGAATGTGTTTTGAATTTACCTAATTGTGCGATGTGTATAGTTAAGGCCGTGCAACGAGAAATATCGCGTTCTTTGAAACGCTGTTCTATCCAGACGAGAATAAGGATTGATTTTCAGATATGTGATGCTTGCCTATATGACTGTGTTTCTGAAAATATCCGAAACATGATTGCTTAAAATTTTCTATATACAAAAAAAATACAAAGTTGAATCTTTATTATCCTTTTTTTATCCAGACTACTAAAAAACGCATTATTAAACAACACAATTAAAATAAAATGATAGTATTTTACCTCACCTAAACTCTGTCAAGAGGAAATTTAATAAAACTGCACTCAGTCAAAGATTTGCCTAAAAAAGCCATTCTCGAAGAGTGTTGCATCCCGTTTTGCCATGCGCGAAAGACATAAGCGGGTTTCTTTCACGGGGGGAGGCTGAACGAATCAAGGCATCCCCTTTATGGATTTACAAGCCTTACAATCAACTGAGGGTCTACTCCAAACTTCGGAATTCGAACTTCATATCGTGCTGTCCCTTTCACTCATGTAGTGTATAATAGGAGAGTGACAGGGACGGCATGATACGAAGTTCGGAGTACAGGCCCTGAATCAATTGACAAGCAATGCAAAAATTAGGTACATACTTTAAGCCTGCAATCTTCTTCGTCCTCGCCTTATCCTTACATTATAGTTCTAGATTTATCAAGGTCTGATTCTAAATTAATATATTCTGAGTGCACACCTACGTGTTCCTAAGTCTGAGTTAGTAGTTACATTGATCTAAGATCATAATGTTTTTTTAACCTTACTCAATGCATATTATTTAATATTTAACCGTAGCTATTCGGTGAAGGGAAATAAGGTGAGGGAATCGATCTAATCCCAACAAGGTCTAATTAGCCCTCTTGAGTTTGAAACTAGGATGGTAGTCGCTTTCATAAAACAAGTGCCTACGCTAAGTCGTGAGGTTAGATGACAAATCCTACCTCGAGGGCCTAAAGGGAAAACTCTTGGAAGATAATGACTCAACGCACTAAACGTTATACACTTTCAAAGTTCAATGGATTTCACTGTCTACAAGGGTCATACGCGGATTTAGGTTCGCGTCTTTTCCGTGGACATACCAGGTCAAAAGTTAAAGGCTACAAAGCTTAATTTTGGATTAGACCAAGTAACCCACATAAACAGTGTCTCCATTTCTATAGATCCCTGTAATAAAAACATAGCTAACATGCGACCACAGGAGGGACGACTTTTGTTGTTTCAACTAAGTATGACCCACAATAGATATCTATACTGCCTAACTTGTATTGCTACCAAATACCATTCTAGTCAAGTGAGGACCATTATTGATTTCACAGATGAGCCACAATGAGTTGTATTAATCTAACTGCATCGGTCGATTAAACACGCATTTGTTTTAAATTACCTCATTTTTATACTGATCTTATCAGTTTATTATTGTTCACTCAAGAATTGGGTACACTTTGAATTTCCATACAAAAGCTTACCCATTATTTTTTTATTTTATTTTATTCAAAATAAACTGACCTATGTGGTCAGTTTGTTGGCGAATAGTGCGCTCACTTTAACAACATTTTCTGTTGTACCTACTATATAATAAACTAAATACTAAGTTACTAATCTACTCTGATCTAAACTTGGTTACAAGACTAAAGTGTGAGTACTATGTATATATTTATTATATTAAGTACAGCAAGACGTATGCATTTGCTACCCTCTTCATCCCACGAAGGCAATGACCCTGACCAATGTTATTATTGTGTTGTTGTATTTATGCTCCTAAGTGTATTTGTATACGGACCTCGTCCGGTATTACTTACTACCTTTTACCCGCGACTTCACCGGAGTAAACTTATACTCCGTATGTCAGGGAACATACCCAAACTACGTGACCCGTTTATTGGGTTCCGCAATTTTTTTTTATAAAATATACTACGTGAAAACTAGGGGGAGGGGGGGGGGGTCTTGGCACATACTGCCCTTGGTCACCTAGGGGGGGAGGTTGGTAAAAAACGCAAAAAAATTGGTCACGTAGTTTGGGTATGTTCCCTCATCCCTTCGAGGGATGATTTTCGGGATAAAAAGTGTTCTATATGTTTATCCAGGCTTGTTGTATACCAAGTTTCATCATTTAAGTTTGAACTAAATTTAAGGCCCGGTTCACATTGACCGGCTGCAGCAATAGGCCCATACAAAGCTTATCTTCTATATATCAGCTCGGTGTAACTTTTTTTGGCAAGTCTTTATAAAATACCAAGGCCGGGTTTTATAAAGATCCGTTAGACCAAAAATCAGATCAAATTTCAGTAACTCAGTACACTTTTTTGACATAACAAACCGACATAAGGTATAACGGATCTTTATAAAACCGAGCCTAAATATCATGAAAAAAGGTACTACCAATTTGGTACTAAAGGTTAGCGAAAATATGGATTCGGTATAACGCCTAAAAGGAAGGGGAACTGGACTTGGTCCTGTCAACCTGACGTCAGAATGGCTGACCTTATTTTAAATTTTGCTAGATTTTTAGCGAGGTACTAATTATTTGAGGTCAGGTACCAAATAGTACTAAAAAGGTATACCATGATCCTGTCATTCTGATTCACCAATATTTTTTGTTGAATTATTTATGAACCGGAAGCGTCTGGTAATGAAGATAAAGAAACACCATATAAGAATGATACTTTTGAAGCACAAAAAACTTTAAATGTCTGAGATGAGATAAGTATCTGCTATTGCAGGAAAACCAATAGATCGTTTAATGAATATATGCGAAGTCATAAACAAGGTTTAGGGGATAAACCTACTGAAAGAACAATTATAACTGCTTGTTTCTGACACATGGCTAAACCAGCTAGCTCTAAAGAATGGATTAATCTAAATAAAACACGCACAAAGCTGCAAGTAACATGTGCAACGCGTTATTAAGGTCAGCTATCCGCGCCACTGGCTGCAATTACGAGCTGTTAATAATATGAAGTAATCCAACAGATGCAATGGCTAGCGCCGTGACGTAGCCAGGGTGGATGGACTTTGTTTCTGTGCAGTTTTTATTGCTTAGATTTTAATTAACTCCGCTTTAGAAGTGTCTGAGTGGCAACACTGACATTATCTTACAAGTTGTTAAAAATACAATTAATTTCTTCCTGCAGCAGTATGTTAGTGTTGTAACGTAGTTGCAAGGTTTCGCTTTTTTTTCACTTTTTAATATTTTAATGAGGTGATTTTGCTCATCTATAGCACGTGTATGTAATTAATTATTCTACTATTCCAAATACCTCATTTAAAAGTGCCCGTACATGCCAATATGTTCAAATATGCTTGCTAAAGCATTTTCCTTAATCGGCAATTTATTAATTTGTTATACTTTCGGTTTTTGTGATGTTAGGTGTTTCCTGATATAAATCGGTACATTAACATTTTTTTTACGATTCCATTTATATTTACAATAATATTTCCGTATTTCACGCATGTCAATTCAATTTTCTTCATAGCCGCGGATAATTACCAAATTGCACAAATACCTGACGCGATCTTCTTAATCAATTACGCTTCGGCAATCACTACCACGCGTTAGACCGGTGAAATCTTATGCTTCAACAAACATATATCTTCATGTAAAAATCTTTTTCCTCGCGGTCTTGTGCGATTTCGGTGTCGAAAAAGAGGGGGGAGGCCTTTGCCCAGCAGCGGGACATATTAGGCTCAATATCACTACATAGTATAAAACAAAGTCGCTTTCTCTGTCCCTATATCGCTATGTATGCTTAAATCTTTAACACTACGCAACGGATTTTGATGCGGTTTTTTTTAATAGTAGTGATTGAAGAGGAAGGTTTATATGTATAATAACATCCATTAAATAGTGCACCCGTGTGAGGCCGGGGCGGGTCGCTAGTAATATAAAAACCTTTTTAAGGAGTCGTTACACAAGGCATTGCCATAGGACCTGTCCTATTGTCTACAACACAATACCTATTATGTACTGACAGTTCGTCCGGTCGTTTTGTCTGCCGGCCTTGGAGTTCCCGTCGTTTTCGGAACTCATTAGAAGGATTAACTGGAATTATACCTGCTTTTTCATTTATCTTTAAGTATATCACTTTCGCTTAACTAATGACAACTATTCAAAAATCTGTACATCATTAGTGATTTATGGTGGAACTCCGGATTATACCCAACTAGCGACCCGCCCCGGCTTCGCACGGGTGCATGTATTACATATAAACCTTCCCCTTGAGTCACTCTATCTATTAAAAAAAACCGCATCAAAATCCCTTGCGTAGTTTTAAAGATTTAAGCATACATAGGGATATAGGGACAGAGAAAGCGACTTTGTTTTATACTATGTAGTGATTTCAATCCTTTGCACTGGGCAGGGCCCTAATAATGATGCAAACTAATTTGGACTTTGCAATAAGTATAAACAAACATATATGTAATAGGCAAATGAGAATTAATGTTATGTTTATAAAAGTCAGTGTTCACGATTACACATCATCTTCTTTACTAATATTTTCAAACATTTCCTTATTGTATTCAAGTATATAAAACAAAGCGGCCATTGTGTAAATGGATAATAGAGACGCAGTAACCTGACATGACGCACCTAGGTATGGCAACTATAAGATTTGACATGGATTATTATAATTTTCACTTATTTTTGTTTTCTATTTCCGTCATGAACATGAAACACTTGATCTAATTAATTTAATTTTAAGTATTGTATTCCCCGTCGTCTACGTGTCCCTGGGATCTCAAGGGCTCATTACAAAAGAATGCTATTAATTATTTTTCTCGCTGGGAGACGACGACTTATATAATTGATTAAGTTATACTTGTAACGGTGCCCTTGCGGCCTACTTGCAGTATAAATTTGATTTTGACATATCTACAAAGGGACGTAACTTTTCTACTGGTCGTTTTCAGCTAACTTTTCAACAAAAATACGTTCAGTCACTTTGTTCTCTTCCGTATAAAGTTAAAGTAGTATGAGTAGGTATAATTTATATGAATTTCGTATTGCGGGGCCTTGAAGCAGTCTTTTTAACGAATTTCCTCGTGTAATTAACTCCGCTTTAACAAAGTCGAAGAGTCTGTTGTAGCTTATAGCAGATGGGCTACATATTAGGGCATATAGAAAAACACCAGTTTTGAGTACTATTAATCACCATTTTATTTAATAGTAAACAGAGCAATGATTTAACGCGACTAATGCTACGGCGGTAACTCGCAACTGAACTGACCTATACATGCATACCTACATATCAGTACGTATAGACACTAGCTCACGGATCTTCGTACACCTTAACACTACAGTTCCTAGTTATACCTGTAGCCTATAGATTACTACTGTAGTCAGCACCTGGCGAAACCGGTAGGTCTCCTTAATTGTAAGACAATGGAGACAATAAGACTGCACGTCGCAAAAGGATCTTGACGCCCCGAGGCGCATTGACTTTTGCGAAGGTGACAACTTGAGGTATCATTGCCGATTTGCCTCTTCTATGGTAATCGGATTGGTAGTTTCGCACTTCCTTTCTTTGTATTCAAACGTTAACTTTTTCCCCACGGCTTTGCTTGTGGTTAAAGTACGTATTGTTAAACCACAGAAACCTTAAACATTTTTGACTGTCGAAATCGTTATATAAATAGCACTTACGGCACAGAAGCCCACCAGCCTTGGTTACAGCACTTATAGCGTTAGCTAAGCTGTCAAATTTTAGCCATAAACAATATTAGAGTACGATGACGAAAGCGAACGTTATCGACAGATCAAATAGTATAAACATTATATGAGATTATATTCGTTGTTGTACGTCGTTTTATAAATTGTTCTACTTCTTTACCCATTTTGCATGTTTCTATATTCGGTGTTGCAATGCCCCTGACCCTGACAACTTAGACCTACATTGTAAATCGGAAGGTTAACATAGATAAACGCCATTTCCCGCCAAAATGACAGTAGGCATGATATAGGCACGTTTGGTTGGTGAGGGACAGATTATAAATGTGTTTTACTATCAAGGATTAAACCTTACTGTGACTTTATAGGCGCTAGGCCGAATAAAGCGATATGAGTGCGGTTGAAACGTAGCCTCGGGAAAATCCAGAAGAAACCCAACACGACTACGCGGGATACTCCTCTGTAACCTGTTTGATAATTGGAAAACGTTTTAAACAAACTGCATGGTAATAATTATTATCCTTTATTGTCAGGTATACTCGTAGGTAAAGGAGTTTCGTAAGCTGCGGTTCGATAATTTCCCGTTTCCCTTTGACCTTAACGACGTGGTTAAACCAGTTAGAGATAGACACATAATCGTGATACTTTCATTTAAAATGAATTATCTTATCTCTGTTCAAATACCCAATACTATTATCAGTACTCAGAAATTAGTCTCATTTGTTATTTCGAAATGATAGATAATGTTTTTAAACAATGGGTGCTCTACTGTTCACGTTGACAGGGTATTGCATTGACTAGCCATTGAGGGATTAATGGAGTGTAGTTATATGTATGATTTAATCATTACTTATAAGTCTTACGTCATTTGTTTAATTGGTGTCGAATCGTGACGTCTCGGCCCTTGGTGCCTCGTCATCCATCACTCTGACATTGAATTTAGTTTGAAAATATCCTCATAGGTATTATATTTAGGTATGCATGGAATGTCGTATATTGTAGCAAGTATCATAACGATATAACCACTTCTTCTTTCTTTCTTCTTCACACTATAACTAAGATCCTATTGTACTCTGTCTTATGCGAATAAAGATACTTACTTACTTACTTGCTAGGACTTATGTGCGGCGAGTCGAAAACGAGAAAGGGAAAAGGATAAGCAAGTCGAATGGAATTCCCAATCAAGGCTAGCGAGATGCATACTGAAAAAAAAACAGATTTTAATGTAGTCGTTTTGTCATTCCAATCTTAATATACATTTACTTAATTGGCTTGTAATAGCAGAAACAACTCCATTTAAGCCAGTATTGATCCAGTAAGCTTGTTTATTGATGCCAAGGGTACATTTCACTTTCAATCAAGCCAAATCAGCGACCTTACTAAATGAATGTTCGTCTTTAGTTATAGCTTTGACCTTATATATACAACATAAATTTTGACGCGTTTTCACTTTTTGTCCCAATCAAACACACACAAGGTAATGTATAATAAATTTAATTTATAAATTTATCAAAAGCTTATTAAAATGTAAATAAATTCTACTCCAATGTTGAATAATCTAAGTTAAAGTTAAATTTAACTATAGATTTCTATTATGTACTATATTTGGAAGAGCGAGATCTCCTGATACAGGTATCTCTATACCTACTAGGAGATCTCAACCATACTGTACCTAAACTAAGCCCTATTTGTTGAATGAAAATAAACTTATTATTTTTTTTAAACAAAACTGCCCAGTAGGGTGTCCGATTGATTGCTAAGAATTTTCCTTATTCAGTATTGTATTGACCATTCCGTAAATGATTAGCTACGTTTATTCTAAGTGAAAGCGTTGGTAAATCGACGGTTTTTACATATATACATACTTACTTTAGTAGTCATCAGTTGATGGGTGACGGCCCTTCGTATTTTATGAGTTTCTCCTATTTAGAATATATTCATGAGATAACTCTATATTGACCTTTCATTCAATTCAATTATTTGTTGATAATTTTTAATGTAGTAGTTGAGCATAATTATATAAGATAGAAAAATGAACTGCAGAGTTATAAGGGTCATCGTAAATTATAAAGTTCAGTTTTTTCCTTCAGCATGAAGTATTTTTTTAAAACTGTGGCATCAAACACAGATCTACGACTGTAATGACGGAAGAGGCCGGGTAACTTCATAATTGCCATATTACTTATGAGCACGGGTTACGTACGTCGCTGCTAGGTACAAAATATGTAATATCATTGTTGTCAACTTAGTCACAAAGACTATTACTGTGTTAGTCGAGAGTCTAGATAAATCTTAACCGTAACTGCAGCAATTAAACTATCTTCCAACAATCTCGTTTCCACTGTGACAATCCTAATCCTATCCTAATAATATTATAGACGTGAAAGTTTGTGCGGATGGATGTACGTTCCGCTTAATCTCAAAAATTACTGAACGGATCTCTATGAAACTTTCCAGTATTGTAGCTTAGACATCAGAATAGGACATAGGCTACCTTTTATCCGCGGGTAACACCGCAGGGCGCTGCTAGTAATATTATAAACGTGAAAGTTTGTGCGGATGGATGTACGTTCCGCTTAACCTCTAAAACTACTGAACGGATCTCTATGTAACTTTCCAGTATTGTAGCTTAGACATCGGATTAGGACATAGGCTACCTTTTATCCGCGGGTAACACCGCAGGGCACTGCTAGTATTTTATATATCGTAAGTTTTCTAATAACATTTTCGGGTAATGGATTTTGTATGCACAATTTCAATAGTAATGATCTAATGATGATGATTTATGTTGTATTTTTCGTCATGTACAATAAATAATTTTATATAGAATTTTACATACATACATACATTAGGTTAATCTTCGTCTTCTTCCTCGCGCCACTCCGGCTTTTATATACCAGGGCTTGTACTCCGAACTTCGTATCGTGCGGTCCCTTTCACTCTCGCGTTATACACTATATGAGTAAAAGGGACGGCAGGATACGAAATTCGGATTTCGAAGTTACCCCTCAGTGTCCGTTTTCCTCCACTTTGTATGACGAAGTGTCTCCCCAAAGTCCGGCCAAATTACGTAGCAGTGGCGGCGCGTCCATAGAGCACGATTCCCGTCGGCTTGCCTAAGTTTCAGGCGCCTGAGCAGTTTTCCTACAGCTCATGAAGAAATTTTAAGTCAAATCCAGTACCGGCTTGCCTAAGAAAAATTTTGACCCACCGCCACTGTTACGTAGTATATACATTTTATATGAATATTCTTTCTCTTACCCCCGGTCGCTAAGTGGCGATCTATATCTACTTGTAGGTATATACTATATCTATGGATGATAACGATAAAGTCCCAGTGTCGCTTACTAATAAGGTCGACTGACAATGTTTGATTCCAGAAGTCGAATTCCTCACTCACGTCACTTCATAATACTCACAAATGCCAGCTTGATAGTTTTCTTAATTATTGTTTAATATATGCCATTAGTGTAAAAGCATCAAAATTACATAGATTTAATTTAGCTGTCGATCGTGCTATGAAAATTGTATATTATTTCACTACTTGCGCTTGAATCACTCTCACAATTTTTTTCTTTGAATTTCCTATTGTTTATTTTTTAGAGCGCACTATTTGTGTTCACTTTCTTGTGGCTACATCATTGCCTTTCGAATTATTTGTTTCAATACTTTAAATTACGTCGTGCTAATTAAGATCACAATACAAGTACTCTTTAGAAAACAAAATGCTCTTTATTGCGCGTCTCACTTAATAAAGCACGTACAAAAGAATAAACAAAGATACAGGGAGACAGGCGGTCTTGTCTCTAAAGATCGCTCTTTCAGACAACCACAATATTTAAAGTCTTAATTTGGCGACGCTAACCAGCTTGACTTGTAGGCCGTATTTAAGAGTCCTTATCAGTTAAAAATGCTCATCTATTTGACGATTTTCTGACTGAATTGACACAAATCTTGACATCTTCTCAATGTTATTATCTAGAACAGGACTATTGCAACCTAATGTCAAAAATTTGAAACGTATTTTTTGGATTTTTCATTAATTAATAGCGTTTCAAACGTCACTCCAAAACGACCATTTTCAAGCCAAAAACTGTGTTTTTCCGCTTAAATTCTAATATAAACAATAAAATCAAATAACGGCTATGTTACTATCTAAAACTTTAATACAATCATCATACCCTTAATCACTTTATTGGTATTATCAATACTTTTGTCATAATTTAAAATCAAAACATTTAAAAACTTATAAGGCCTCTTAAGTGACATTCCATCTTAGGGCAGGGGTCGGCAAACTTTTAGCTAGGAAAATTGTCGCGGGCCGCACGTGTTAGTAATATGTCACTATCAGACAAAAGGTACCACATTGTCGGTTGCCAATAAGGAGGCTCGCAGGCCGCAAGTAAGGCTTTCGCGGGCCGCCTGTTGCCGGCCGCTGTTATAGGGGAACAAATATGCACCAAACCTTCTATAATCTCAAGCAGTGTTCGTGAAATGTATTCCAGTGTTCCAAACCACACGCGCGGTCGTGCCGGAGGTTTTCCCCTGGATTTTCCCCAGGCTACTCTCCAACCGCGCACTCCTATCGCTTTATTGGGCCCGGCCTATAAAGCCACAGTCAGGTTCAATTATAATTATTATAATTGTTCGTTAAAATCCGATTGTATGGAAAGTTTGACAAGCTTCTATGGGATGACAGCTGTCGGCACCATATTTAACGTTAAACGGTCTGTAATCGTAAGATAGTGCAAACCGCAATAACAGCTCATATCGTAGATTATCTAATGGACTGATGCTTATAATGTACGGAGATAGAGTCGATAATCAATTGAACATTCAAGGCGGTTGTTACGGCTTTTGCAACGTGGGCATTAGTATTTTTTGCGAGTACCTTAACAATAGCATTGTTTTCTTAAAGTGGATCAGCCAAAATTGAAAAACAACGACTATATTTTGTGAAACACACACTCTAACTGCCGCAATACTCGCAGTAGAGACTAAGGTTACTAAGTCGAGTAATTTTATACTTGCAGGTAAATAAAAACATTCACACTGGCTATTTATTGCGAACTCACGATGTGTGTCCCAGTAATTAAGGTCATTTTCTAAGGCGTCGCTATTATTGTCATTTGTAATTCCAGACACATGGTAAGTGGACATTCGCTTTTCACTGCCATAAACAGCTGTACACAAAAGAATTATTTGCATACACAAAGAAGCAATAACTTCGCTGCGGGTATTTGGTATAGGTACTTCTTTTTACAGGCGTCCTGTGATGAAAGTGTTTTAAGAACAATGGAATCGCAACTAGTTTTCATCACTACATAGTATAAAACAAAATCGCTTTCTCTGTCCCTATGTCCCTATATCCCTATGTATGCTTAAATCTTTAAAACTACGCAACGGATTTTGATGCGATTTTTTTTAATAGATAGAGTGACTCAAGGGGAAGGTTTATATGTATAATACATGCATCAGCATTGCATCCGTGCGAAGCCGGGGCGGGTCGCTAGTATCTAATATTGTCACTTTTTTCGGACCGAGATACATTGCGCGCAGCTTGGTCCGCGTAAAACTTTCAACCTATTTCACCCTTTTATTGATAGATTTCGGGGCAAAAAGTATGAGATTCTCTCAAACTCTATAAGCGGTATCATAAAATTTTATACTAAACATTGTTACTTTCGCATTTATAGTATTTGTAAAAACCGTTACTTTATGTGCTCTTGTGTCGGAGCCCGGAGGCCAAGACTCATTTTGGGTCGTCGTGCAAGCCCAGTGAATCAGTTAGTTATTTTTGTACAGACCTACCTACCAAGGGTAGCTAATCAGCGCAATGACCCTTTCACAACCTATGTCAATCTTAAACATTTTAAAGATGTCTTCATCGAATCTAAATCATTAACCGCTTCAATTAACCTGTTGGATGAATCAATCCTGTGGTTTCGTTGATCAATTACAGCGAATAATGTTGTTCTTTCATCTGCCCACCGGCCAGTCCCGTTAACGTTACAGTTAGGAACGGACCAATGGAGCTTCAATTTGCACGTTTAGGGAATTTCTCGGCCTTCGATAATCGCTGTTTGAATTTAGAATGTGTTCTTTTGTGTTGACTATATGGGTTTGTGTGCCAGTGTCTTGTGATTTTCTCCTATTGATTCGCGTTGTGTTCGTTACATTAAACTTGTTGTTTATGTAGTTTTGTGAGAGGTGGAATGTTTGGTACTAGAGTCTAACTAAGCTAGTGGTGTCATACGCACACCAATGTTTACTTGGCAGCTATTATACCTAACTAATAAGATGTCAGTTAGGGTGGATTTTACTAGACTTCGCTATATGGATTTCGTAAATTATTTAAATTGGCTACATTTTTCCGTGACGCCTCGGTGATCAGACTCTAGTTGCACTAGTATTTTTTTTGTTTATAGTTCAGACACTTCCTTAAAATAAGTTATCTTCAAGACTTCAATCGCTCGCCTTCCGAGTGGGCTTCCGGAAGAGCGTACACAACATGCAGTTTCAGGGTTAAACTTGTTAGTTTTATGATAATTATATAATTACCGATGTTTATTTAAAACCTTGATTGCGGTATTAGAGGATTTCCTAGCAAGAGGTATTTTGTTATATACTTTTGTGAATAACCCGCTTATTCATAAAACTTAACAAACCTCTGCTAACTAAAATGTTCTTTGTCCCATTCTCACAAACGTCAATGTCAAAGTGACAAATAAGGACAAACGAACTTTAGCGGCTAGTTAACTAATATAGGTTTGGTAGACGTTTATGAATAAGGGGGTAAGTCTTTAGCTTCATACACTTCAATGTGTTTATCGCGCGTGATAAAAACCGTAAGAGAAAATATACCAGACGCACAACGTATCACTCGGTCTACCGCGAACTGTAATTAAAACTGTATTTGCATTTACCTCTCTGTCACACATGTATTTCTATTTTATTTCTCGGTTCGCGATGGTGCCTTTGTCTCCCGAATAACCAAGAATAATTAAATTCCTGCAACATCAGCCACAACATCGACTTTTATTGTCTGCCAAAATGTCGACCACTCACTCTACACAACACGCGCTTCACCTATGTTCTCAGAAATGCCCAAACCAAATACCTAAATAGCGTAAATATTCATGTATATTTTCATTGTATCTAATTGACACAGTTCTTGCAAAAAAACATATGGAACGATTTAATTTAAAAAGTTTTTCATAAGGCGATATTACCCAGTATGCAAAGTGTGGCAAAGACATTACATGGTGTTAATTGTAACACTGTATTTTGCTTTTAGTCACGTACAGAACTTTCTAGAGTATGCGTGAGCCTAAACCGACCGCCGCCGTTGGCGCCCAGGCCGCGTAATTTCGAGCGGAAAACAGCGCACGCGCATGTCGCAGAACTATAAAAATAACAGAGAATCCTTTGGCACTATAGATAAATTCATTCACTAAGAAGCGCCCAACTCCCTGTCATTGCGAAAACGCTTGTCACATTACATTGACGACCGCTTTAGCCTAGTTGGTAGTGACCCTTAATCATAACATTAGCCTTAAAAGAATACGCCAAAACCAAACACCAAGATGAGTGGAGGCTTGAGGCGGGCTTGAGGCACTCAAAGCTCTTCATGGAAGGAGTAGACCCAGGCTGGACCAAACAGATTTGGAAGTACAGCAGAAAGCAACTCAGGATCATAATTGGGGTGTTCACGGGTCACTTGGGGGTCAAAGGACTACTGGCCAAGATGGGACTATCGGAAAACACAGAATGTAGAATGTGTGGTGAGGATGACGAGACAATGGAACACCTACTGTGTGAATGTCACGCCCTTGCCAGACAGAGAATGAATGACTTTGGAATCGGCTACCCCGAGCCAAAGGAATTCAGAGTACTCCCGCTGAACTCAATCATCCGGTTCATGGAAAGTGTGGAGAACAGCTTGGAGTAGACATAAAGGAGGGGGCAATTGCACAAAAGATCCCAATGGGTCGAAGTGCACCCGCAAGGGCCCTCACCTAGACAAGATAAGATAAGAAGACCCTGCCTTCGAAGCTGGAGGTCCCGGGTTCGAATCCCGGTCAGGGCATGTATTTGTGTGATGAACACGAATATTTGTTCCTGAGTCATGGATGTTTTCTATGTATGTAAGTATCTATTTATCTATATAAGTATGTATATCGTCACTTGGTACCCATAGTACAAGCTTTGCTTAGTTTGGGACTAGGTTGATTTGTGTAAGATTGTCCTCTAATATTTATTTATTATTTATTTACATTAGAACGCACACACCAGTACCGAATATTACCCTCATTTTTACACGTTTAATTATACCCTATCAAATGATAAGGGCGTCAGTTTAAATAGAAATTACATAAAAAATCCTAGTAAAATGGACCGACCACCTTCGCCAGCGTTTTGTATTTTATCTGTGTGCATTGGTGTTGCATGTGATCTTTCTATTAATAATTACTCTGTGTACACGTTTTGTTGTGCAACTCTGTTACATTTATAAACAAGGAACACATATTTGGTACGATCCTTGTGTAGTAATGTTCATTTAATTTTTATATTACTTATAGTATTGTAAATGTAATATTTGTAATATTATACTGGAAGGACATACGTGTGCAGTAAAGTATTTCTCTCCAATAAGCAAACCCCTATTTCCCAGGCTTGGTAAGCCATTGTTTATGTATTGTTATTGCATACTCTATGGTCCTCATACAATAGTTAGTATTTTTCCATTCAATAATAAGAAAGACAAGAGCACTAGTTTCTCATTAATATCCATCGCACGCGGAGTTTACCTTTAAGTAACTGTCTAACTGTTATAATGTTCGTAGAATTAAGTATGCATGTACATTACCTTAAGCATTGGATGGGTTAACCGGTTGTGTACCGGTCCCTGGGATCCCCGGGATCATAACAAAAGAATGCTATTGTTAATTTTTTTAGCCGGGAGAGCGCGGGTTAAATCAATAAATAAATTAATATTTCTGTAATACATCAATCTCTTAGCTCAGGTCGATGTAAAATATGTATTGTATGTAAAAAATATTTATTTTCTATGCCAATCTATGGGGATTCCTTAGTTTATAGTACCAGCTTTGCTTAGTTTGGGACTAGATTATTTTTTTGATTGAAGGTTACCGACATAGCTCAGCGAATTGGTAAGTTGAAGTGGCCATGAAGAACCGATAGCCGTTGGGGCAGACTGGTTCTTGAGTGGAGACCGCGTGTCGGCAAACGCAGTGTAGGGCGCCCTGTAAACTAGGTGGGGCGATGATACGTAAGGCAGCGGGCAGGGATTGGAGGAGACGAGCTGAAGACCGAGCTCAGTGGCGTGCCATGGGGGAGGCCTATGGTACGCCACTGAGCTGATGATGATGAGGTTGATTTGTGTAAGATTGTCAACAAATATTTATTATTTTATTATTATACTAGCGACCCGCCCCGGCTTCGCACGGGTGCACTATTTAATGGATGTTATTATACATATAAACCTACTCTTCAATCACTCTATCTATTAAAAAAAACCGCATGAAAATCCGTTGCGTAGTTTTAAAGATTTAAGCATACATAGGGATATAGGGACAGAGATAGCGACTTTGTTTTATACTATGTAGTGATACTTAGTATTACACGCTGCTGACCCTTTATTGGCTTGAGGATTGGATTTCTTGACAGCTATAGATATGCGGGCCCTTATTGTCTTGGAAGCTCTGGCGACCTTACTCAGTATCAAAGGGGCTACCGCGAACCGAAAACAAACGAAGTTCGAATATCTCCCTCTCTGTCGCACGAATTAGCAAGTGCGACAGAGAGGGAGATATCCAAACTTCGTGCGTTTTCGGTGCGCCCCTCAGCAACAATAACACAAAACTACATAGGTACCTAAACGTCAGAGAATCCCATTTCTTTTGTTTTGCTTCGTTTACTTATTTTGTAATAGAACATTTACTAGCTTTTGCTCGCGCTTCGTCCATATAAACGTTAATTCCTTATCCTTCTGTCATCCGCCATATGATAATCCAGGCTATAGACTCTTCGCATACCAAGTTTCACCATAAGGCGTTCAGTCATTTTTGCGTAATTAAATAGCAAGCATCCAAACATCTAAACTTTCGCATCTGTCGTATATTATTATATATATACGTCAGAAAAAGGAGGACATGTTGTCTATACCCTGTAACACTGTTAATTTTGTCCCTTATCACTCATACAACTTACCTGACGGTTCCCAGTGAAAGCTGATCACGACTCGGTTGACCCCACTTGCACTCTTGCGCATACAGAACGCTGCCACACTGTTCAGCATCACGTAAACGCCCTAAGGGCATCTCTATGTTTGTGGCATTCTTGAGAAATTGAGCTTGATTCATGTATACAGTCAAGGGCACCAATATGAGTACGTTTTTTAACCTTATTCCATTGAAACAAGGTCCAAAAATTTATACATATTTATGACTTGGACAGCATTTTCTTATAATTCAGGTTTGGTACACAAATGTAAAAGCGACTTATCACACTTATGTAAAGTGGCTTTTGCTCTTGAATTTAAAAATAAAATACATTTATTATCAGACTCCAGCGGTCCATACCATAGTTGGTTAGAAAACTAAAAGGCTTAATCTATGTTATAGATAATAATTTACAGTTTAAAAAGTGAATCTAACGGAACATTTTTAGGTTAAACTAGACATGCAGTACCAAATATGCCACATATTATCGAATAAAATGATTCAATCAATATCCTCTTTTCCACCTCCTACCGGCTATAGGTACATATATTTTTGATTCGTTTAACTTTACGTTTGCTCTACGGCCAATCCACCAAATGAGCGAAAATATTCAAAACATGCTTTTAGCGTTCATTAATAACCAGCTCATCTGCCATCTATGAATAATTTCCTGATGTTTTAAATTGATCTACACGAGTTTGAAAGTTTACATTAATCATTATTATCAAAACATCATATTTAAATATTATATGACTATACCAACCCATGAGAAATCACTTGTTCGCACTGCATTATTTCCTACATATGTTTCCTTTATGCTCTCTCACGTCATACTCATGGAATGTCTGTTATTATCATTCAAATTAACTTCGTAGTCGTAAAATATAAGCAAAAAGCAACAAACAAAGGATACTGAAATGTTTCAAATGGCAATTTTGCAAGCGCTGTAAAAAGTTCCTACATAATGTAGTACAAGCTATCGTAATCGTCATCGTGGGAACGTCGGAGACGATAATACCGGCAATCCCAACGTCTGTCTGTCCGTTACTGTGGAAACTTATTTTGTACTACGCGTACTTTCGCTCTACAATCAACTGCAATCTGTTTCCACACATAAAGTAGGTTTATAGACGCCAATTAGCTTTCAACGCTATCATTTTATTATTATAAGGGATTTTACCTTAACCGACACTAGAACGTTAGTTTAATGTATTCAAATGTTCACTTTTGTTGTTACAGATGGCGTAGAAAAGCAGTCAGAGACATCCATCACAAATGTTATTGAACGGTCTAATGGAAGCCGAAGCCATAGCTAAGAACAACTTGATATCGCCTATCAAGCTCAACGACGGAAAAGAAAACAGGATCAGTGCCTTGATGAACTTTATCCTACCGGACGCAAGCATGGCTATAAAGGACAATCAAAACAACACCAAATACGTGTACGCCGTGCCCGTGCAGCCACAGATATCCGAAAGAATGAAGTCCATCAACGATGCAAAGAAAGCGTTCCTAAACTCCACAGTAAATTTGCAAACGGTGCCGCCTAAAAAAGAAACCAAAAGAGAAGATGTTACATTGCATTATGCTCAGATTGCAATCACAACAGAGAGCGAAGACTCAAGGAGCACCGGCGGAGGTAAAGATATCAAACAGACGGTTTATCGATTCAAAAGCAAGGAAACTGTTGTACCAAAGGACATATCGCCGAATATTAAGAAACTTATGGAACAACAGCAAAGGAAGGTCAGCTTTAAAATCAAGAATGGCGGAAGTTCTCACCGACGTCCTCCTCTAGCAGCGAAGACTTTAACAATCCCAAGCAGTAAAGTGACAGAATTAACAAAAAAGTTTAATGACCTTGTGGTCAGTGAACCAGTTAGAGGGTCAAGAAAACAGACCAACTTGGCTAAAGCCTTAGATTTGCAAGCCCGGGGCTCAGCTAGTAATAGTTCTACGCCGTCCTCAACGCTTTCGAGCCCGAACATAAAAATAGTAGTTCGTCAGCGACGCGGCTCTAGAAAACGAAATAGCAGACGAAGATGCTCAAGTATGGACTCCATAGACAAACATATGTCAGACAACTCGTCAAACAAATCACGTGTAATCCGCTCCAAATCTGATAATACCAAAATTCTAAAATCTCCCAAAAAAAGGTTAAAGTACTCGAATTCTAGTGAACAAAGTGGATCCGATTCCGTAGATGGAACTCCCAAGAAGACCAATAGTAAAGATGCCGAATCCCCTAAAGAAAGGAAACCAACGGAGAGCAATGTAGTCAAAAATGTTATAAAAAAATTTGAATGTGAAATCATTGCGCAAACAAATTCGACTAATAACACACTAAAAAGACAACCCGCTAAACCCCAAAAACCTGTACCTATACCTAAAGAAAAACCGAAAGTACCTGAAAAGAAATCGACTTTAGTTTTAACAAAAAACATTGTAGTCAAAGATGGTGTTCCAAAAATTAAAACGATAAAACCTATTCCTTCTGAACTGCCGCCGAAACCAGTTGGCGTCAAAACTCCCGTCTTAGAAAATCTCAAGCGAAAAGAATCTCTTTACGATAAAAATAAATATAAAACTAATTACATACATTCCGAAAAACTGCCTTTAAAAATCGTTGAAATAATTCAAGAGGATGTCAGTGAGAGTTCAGTGACATTACTGAATCCAGAATCAGAAATTATGGCTTCACCTGAAATTAAGGAAATTTCTAAAGTAGAAGTAAAAGTGGAAGATGTTAACAATAGTATAACACCCAATGAGTCATTTCTCTGGCGAAGAAAAAGTAGCATACTTTATTCTGACTCTGAAAAATCAATGTCAGAAAGCCCGTACAGTTTCTATTCCTGCAGCCTTAATGAAACAGTTGAATCATGTCCAGAGGTTTTCATATCTAAAGATGAATCTCAAACTAGTGAAGTAACTATTTCGCAAAGTAACGAAGAGACTGAAACTGATCCTAAAAGTGATCCAAATTCAGACTTTGAGAGCAACTTAGTTGAGGCTTACAATAAAGAGGTTCTAGTCGGGTTTACGACGAAGCCTAAAAAGGAGGCTGTTGTTGAAGATGACTATGAAATCTTGGAACCAAGAGATGCTGAAAATGTAGTCGTAATACCTGTTAGAACGCTAGATCGGGTTTCAAAAATAAATTGCCCCTTACCTGAAATCCCGAAAGAAGAACCAGCAGAAAAGAAGAAAGATGATACAGGAGAAAATATTTATCAATGTCTGTTGGAAATGAGATCCCACCCTGAAGGCGACGAGAGTAGTTTGCACAGCTATGAGCTGTGTGAATCACAATTGGAAGAGAGAACCAGAGGCGATGGCGACAGCGATGACGGATACGAATACTGCAAGTCGCCCATCAAACCCTACTGTGTCACCTCTAGCTCCGGCATACAGATAGCTGAACAGTACCAGCCATACCCACCTAAAGCTAACAAAAACTACGAAGTCTCCAAATCCGTCAGCGGAGCTTCCACAGTCAGCTACGAAAAGATTGGTTCCGACAGAATATACGAGAGAATCCCAGCGAGAACACCTAAGTCCAAAGAAAGCAGTCCCACGGATAGGAAGAGACATTCCTACGCCTCCGACTACACCACCTACAATGACTCTGAGAACATCTACGACACAATCAGACACGGTGACTCGAATTCCCTATCGCATTGCTACGAAAGCATCCCGAACAGCCCAAGCATGGTGAAACTGAGAAACAATCTAAGAAAACAATTAGCTTCTACTGTTCACAAGCGATTGTCGTTTGATAATGTTTCCAATATTAGTCAGTCGACGGTTTCTAGCGAGCAGAAGACTAATAGCATCTACGGGCAGAGGTCTGTGATGAGCTACAACGGTCAAGAGGTCGCTTTTCAAGTGCCGAGCAGTGAGACAAGTGTCAGTGACAGAAGCGATCGAAGCGACGACTGGGTCGATGTGTCAGACGAGGAAAGGACCGACGAGCAAAAGATCATTATGTAAGTATAATCGCTAGTCAAATGTCAAGTTCGAATCGGTGGTGACCTTATCTAAATTAGATTTTATAATGGTCTGCGGTGTTATCTAATACAATGCCGTATTGTGTGTTCAAGGGCAATAGTTGGTGTAGGAAGTGATTTCCAAAATTTGAGTGTCGTCTTGAACACGAGACGTGACTCTAGCGGGGTAATTGCGTAACTTTTGGAATGAACGTTAGGATATATCAACTGTCGTTTTCTATGATTTAACCCTGTACTGTATACTGTATACCTATAGGTACAGGGATCTATAGCAAGATTTATTATGTATTTACAATACCTATGCAACGTGGTATCACGTTTTACCTAAGTACGATACGATTTACGATAATTCAAGATTGGTACCGGGTTATGTACTGGGTTATGGATTCAGGTGACCCCTACCGGTCCCTGGGATCCCCGGGATCATAACAAAAGAATGCTATTGTTTATTTTTTTCGCCGGGAGACGACGGCTTAATTGCACGAATATTGATTATTCACAAGAGAGCCGAGTTCAGGATCGATAACACCTGCAATTGCTCCCAACGAGAAATGTAAACCTTCTTATCAGTAAGTGGCGCCACTTACTGATAAGAATGTTTACATTTCCCTTTGGGAGCAATTGCATGTCATTGCAACAATACCAGCCAAAGTAGGTTAACGTTTCAGCTTTATATAGTTCCCAATGTGACGAAAATGAATGTTTATTGCAGTGTGCGGGAGAGGAGTCGAGGGAGGAAGAGTCCGATCAGCTGGTCGCAGAAGGTGCGACATCAGTGGCAGAAGTCGCCCAAGGAGAATGGCAATGACCAAGGTAAGACTACCGCTTTAGCCTAGTTGGTAGTGACACTGCCTACAAAGCTGGACGTCCCGGGTTCGAATCCCGGTCAGGGCATTTATTTGTGTGATGAGCACGAATATTTGTTCCTGAGTCTTGGATGTTTCTATGTATTTATCTATAGTATGTATATCGTCGCCTAGTACCCATAGTACAAGCTATAGGTACTAGGCTTTGCTTAGTTTATGACTAGGTTGATTTGTGTAAGATTGTCCACAAATATTTATACATATTTTCATACACAAATATTTAATGCATGTTTTTTTATACACAAAAATTTCGGGTCCACTCTAAATTAAATAACCGCAATAGGTTTTTCTAAATATTTCACATTCGTTTTATTTACACCATACATATATTATTCTTCGTAATACCCAACAGTATTAGCAATTCTCGGAATCCTATAAAAAAATCAATGTCCAGAACTGACGATTTTTGCGATATCTCGCTCCGTTATTGTTTTTTTTCATGGGTTTTTAGGAGTCCGATTTCAACCTAGAAACGTTAAATTTTTTTTAACTGTTATTTTTGCGTAAAAATTAAAGAATGATCATGACAGGATTAAAAATCTACAATTTTGCACTATTTTAGGAAATAAGTCGGTATTTTACCGACCCGTATACTTTGTCCGCGAGTGTAGTTTGTACTAGAAACTCTTATACAAAATGGAATTCTTATATCAAACATTTAAATGGCAGTTAGTATAGGACCTAAGTATGATTATCTAACTTATGTTGAAAATTGCAACTATAAAATTAACCATACACAATAATTCGGCCCGCGATGTATAGCAAAATATTAACCTTAAAGCGGCAATTATTACACTGCATCGTTCACCTAATGCGGTCGCCGAATTCATTTTAAACTACTTAGGCCAACAAACGTCGTCTTCACATTAGTCTGTCCGCCTACCTATAAGCGTTGGCAGCTGTCGATCTCCGAATGCGGCCGACTAACGTGTTCTTTACAGTTTTGCGGTCGCCGCATGCAATGCGGCGAACGACGAAGTGTGATTGCCGCTTAACGCTTGTTGACTTGACAAGTACTTGTCAGCGAAGTAATCCCCAGTTTCGTCGCTTTTTAGGGTTCTGTACCAAACCCTACCCTTATGGTTTCACTTGTCTTTCTGTCTGTCACATCGCTAAATATCTCAAGAACTACTCATGCTATCGATTTGAAATTTGGAACAGTTGTAAAGAAGGCTAACCTAGATACATAACAATAGTGAAATCAATGTATATTTTACAGGAATTATTAAGTATTTTACTGATTTTGAAGGAATTTTGTGTAGGTATGACTCATATCTTCCGGAAATTCTTATGATACTCTTTGGGTCGGATGAAAAGTAACGCAGTTTTGGGTCTTCAGAAGCGGGAAGCCGCGGGAACTCGTTACCAGTAGCTAGCTACTCCCTCCACATTCCCGATCAGCCTTCTTCCTGAACTAGCGAACACGTTCATAATCACTCGAGCATTACGTTCGACAACTACAAATTGCAATAAAAATCCTCGACAAAAGGTTGATTTTAAAGGGACGTTAGTAAAAGTCAGTCTTGAATATTTTACCAACTCTGTAAAACGAGGCTGACCCTGGCGGGCGCAACCGCCTTTAGTTTATAATAATTATATATACCTGTTCGTGAAATATACGAATTCATTAATATATATCAATAATCGCTATTGTTATATGCGAGTACCTACGGAATGCGATCGGTTCTAAGGTAACAGTCATCAAAAACTTGAGCGTAGAGCGCCATCTATTGGCACACTGCCGTACTACGTGGCAACTGTGTACTAACTAATCGATGTGTTGTTGACGTTTGCCGCTAGATTGCGTTGCGGTGATCGTTAAATTGGATTGAATTTCACCTGAAATATACTGTAGGATTCTAGGTTCTAACTATAGGATTGCGACAGGTTTTTGATCAACTAGGTCTAGAAAACCACCTGGTGGGATTTCACAATTGCATGCTTTTATGGTTTAGAAGCAAGTTGCGCAAACGTCGGCGACAGGCGTCCTACGCTTGCATTGTTGCTGCATACAAATTGACAGAAGTTATTCAGTTTCCCAGTATAAGCAGATGTAAATTTTGTTTAGGCCATAAAATAGAATTAACTATTACAGTGTAACATTAACACCTTATTGTGAAGGTAGTTTACAGCGTATACAATTTGTGTGTTACAATTGGATTTCATTCTCACATATTGCAGTGTCCATACGCGGTGTGAGAAACCTGAATCACTAAACAGTTGCTACAATTATGGGTCGGCCAATTCTCGTGCTTAATTGTAGAATAATCACTTATATATAGTACAGGATAGGTCCACATTGGCGAATTCAAATTGAACATTGAAATCATTACTTAAGTGTGTGTGTGTTTACTTAAGTATAGTTATGTTCATGTGCTTGTCGCTGGCTCAATAATTAACTTCAAACATTGGGACCTTCACCTTATCCTTAGGTTGATGCCTCGATTACGTATGTAAACTACACTATTATGTAGAGACATATCCAGATGCAGTGCAGCTAAAGAGCTGTCAACACATCGGATCCTCTTGTCAATAGAGGGTCGCCAATGCGCTTGTGATTCTTTTCTGAGCTCCCAAGCGTCCATATAATAAGCTTAGGGGGCGTCCATAAATTACGTGAGATGTTTAAGGGGGGGAGGGGGTCGAGTCAAATCTCATCTAATCTTACGTTGGAGAGAGGGGGGTTCTCGGCAAATATCACGCAATTTTTTTTCTGATTGAAACAAAAAATAATTATACTATTTTGGTCCATTTAATCCAAATTATACACGCTTATAAGATTTAATCTTAAGAGTAATCGTAATACTATTAAGATTATTCACTAATTCGTTCGAAAGAGAATAATTTCATTCATACTTCGACGTTAACTCTCAGCAATATTCATTACTAATCTTAACTAGTCGTAAATAAAAGCACGAAGCAATTTTTTTTTTCTCTTTACAATAACAATCCAACGCGTTTACGTAAGAAACCCACATTTTACAAAATCTCACGTGAGATTGGGGGTTGGGGGAGGGGGTTGAATAAAATCTCACGACATCTCACCAGGGGGGGAGGGAGGGACAGAAAATTTAAAAAAACACCTCACGTAATTTATGGACGCCCCCTTACTGCTGCAGGTAAGGCAGACCGTAAGTATATTTGCCACTGTCGTTATATGAAACGTATTTCGTTCGGATTCTCATATTCATTCTCGATAAAAGTCACAGACAATCACAGGTAAGTAGGACTGTCGCAACAAGTTCAGGGACCGCGGTGGGCGGCGCTAATTGTTGCCGGATTCCTGCGCGCGCGCGCCCACCGCGCCACAGCGCAATTCAGATTACTCACTCAGCCCTGTGATTCCACGAGGCGCCCTTACGGAACACCACGGGATTCATGCGAATAAATTGGAGTTGGCTCCAGAGACATCCGAGAAAAAAACTACCCTGTACGTACAGTTCGGTACACCATACAAAACATAATTATGGTGTACCGAACTATTAAATTTGGCCACTGGCTGTTACATAGTATATGACGCTGCCAGTATACGCATAATACGGTAGCTGCATGACAACACTAATAATAAACTATTCTTACATTAGGTACCAAATATATATATATATATACATACATTTTTATAAAACTCCGGTGGCAAACAAGCTTACGGTCCACCTGATGGTAAGCGGACACCGCAGCCTATAGACGCCCGCAACTCCAAAGGAGTCACGTACCTACGCGTTGTCGACCCTTTATGAAATTATTCATTATTATTTATATATGTACTCGTGAAACATCGCGCTCAAACTTATTTTTGTCATTTTAAAGATTTTGAGTACATAATGACCAAACTACCATAAGAAATCGTGAAAGGCACTTTTTTGTTTATCGTACAAAAACGCTCTGTTAGTACATAGTAACAGAGCGTTTCTGACGTTTCATAATTATCTATGATTTGACTATCAATTAACATCTCAATTCTGCTTATAAATTATTTATTTATTTAATCACAAACAAAAGAAAACCTTATCAGGCGGACTTTATATAATAGGTATGTCACAGGTACTCTACAGTAAGCTCACGTCAAAGAACAAAATACCATAACCAGAATAGGATGCCGCTTCGCCAAGTCAGGAAGTCAATTTAGTTTGATTTCGATTTCTTAGTTTTCCTTTAATTTCTGTATCTCACTTAACTTCTTTAGACCGAGTTTATTCATTCTTTTAATTGAAGAAAATAATCAAGAAAGAGAAAGAATCGGCTGTGTTGTGGTTAACGCTATGTCGGCGTCCCGCCTACATGTTGCTATCTATATCGCTAATGCAATGAGAGTTACCGTTTTTGTGTTCACCACGCAGTTGGCGCCACTGCGCCAGTGTCTGTCACTGTCAAATTTAGTTATGGGTTATTATAGGCATGAAAACAAAGTTTACCTTGAAATTTTAGCGCGGTCCCGTGTTGTTCGGAAAAAACTAGGACGTATATGGTTACGAACGATGAAATTGTCTCAAATCACTGAAATTCGTTGATTCGTAACTCATATTTGCCATAATCAATCTCAGGTAGGTATTGCAAAATATTTACCATATTATTCTAATTAGAATTAGAAATTAACCCGCGAAGCCCACCCACAAGATATTTGACATCCGTCTGACAGCACACTAGCGCCTCTAGCGGCGAATTCATGTTCAAAACTGGAAATGAAACAAAGAAGGCTACCCTCTTTGTTTCATTTCATGCTTCTTATGCTTTATTTTTAACTCGATGAAAGTTTATGTGCTAAGTAACATAGTTTCTGATAAGATTTTAAATATCTCTATGCGCGATGCGACTGAGAGTAAAGTAAAAGTGACTAAGCCGTTGTTTTATGAAGACCCGTTAGACTTAACGTTAGATCAAATTTTATTTAATCAGTACATTTTACGACAGGCAAATGTAGTAGTTAGTAGGTCAAACGTATCTTTAGAACGGTTTTCTAAATAGATTTCTTTAATATACTTTTCCACGGCGCTTAATTCTGTAACAATGGTGGAAGAAAAACATCATATATGGTACATATATATATACATTAATAGCAAAGAAATAAGCATTGTAAGTAGCATTAAGTTTTTGACATAAAATCTATTGATAACGACATTATAGCTAACATTAAAATCCAGTTTGTATCTTATAATATTACGCTGTGTTATATATATATATATATATTTTTTCTCTTTTTAGTGTTATAAGTTACTGCTGTGCCCTACCAGGGTCATGCTTTAGCACATAATTGTAATTTAAGACCTATTGTAAAACTACACGGAAAAGCAATAAATAAATAAATAAATAACTATTACACAGACATGGTGAAATGTAGGTTTGCAATCTTCTAATCTCCCCCGTAAACTATTTTGATAATAACTTTGGTTACTGAAATATCGATCCGATAGCCGATGACCTACTTTGATACTAGCGTATATCGCTTAGAAAATGGTTATTCGTATAGAAACAAAGTAGTGTAATGTTCGTTTTACCGGAAAAGTGTTGTAAAAACGTGAGAAAGAATGTTTAAATTAGGAGGTGGCGTTATCAGTCGGGTAATAAACTTACATCGTTCAAGTTAAAAGTGTGTCATAAAGAGAGAGAGACTGATGAATGATGAAACTTCTGTCTGCAAAATGTTTATACTTGTACAAGCAACGCCGGATTCCCGCTTAGGCCTGCAAGGCCCCGGTCTAGGGGCCCAATCAGCCTATAGGGGGGGCTGTGGTTTAAAAGGGGGACGGGGCCCCAAATGCCAAGTGCTTGCCCTGGGTCTCTAGGTCCGGGCCTGTGAACAACTAGATAGTGTCAGTCTGCGAACATTGCTTTATTCTAGGATCTGGGGTTTCATCTCTAAAGAAACGGTAACTTATAACTGAGGAGTATTTGCAGTATAACTTCCTGATAGGTACATATTATTAACATATTATTATACGTAAATACGCACCTACCTAATAATACAAGTAGATACTTCATCATTCGCGCTTTTTATTGTGTTCCGTGAAAAATAAAAATTATTGATTGTCGGAAAAACTAAATATTGTATAATATAAATGATACATTTGTATGCAAGGAAGCGCGGCATTAGTTAGCCGTGGAAAGTAAAAGCAACGAATAAACAAGAGCTATTATTACGTGCGAATGGCCGGGAATTAAGTACATCTATACATGCACACGTAAACTTTACATAAAATAACTGCACTGTCATACAATGAACACATATGCAAACCTGTATTCCTGATAGCGTATAGTTTCCTTATAGTTTATACGGTATAATTATCTATAATTACAGATGTTACTACCTGTTTGGGTGTGTTCAGGAAGTAAAGTAGTCAATTTTACGATCAACGTTAAAAAGCAATAGGGTTGACCGAGTGAAACGAATGTCTCTTGCTTCAGCTTCGACAAAAATACTTCGTATGTCCAGATGTCCGGATTTCCAGATTTCCGGTTGTTCTCCTCTACATGTCGCATTTCTCAACCGATTCTCGTCAAATTTTTTCGAGTCAGTTTTTGTAAATTCTCAAAATCGATTTTTTTTCTATGATTTTGTAAGTTTCTGCGGGCGAATTTCGGGTTGTTGTCCTATACAGGTCGCCGAGGCCGCAAGTTTATTCCTCTGAAGACCACGTCTTTGGAAGTGCCACTTTAAGCTTATGACCCAGCAGGCTTATGCGGCCGGCGGTCAGTTCTGTCGCCACTGCTGCCCGCCTCAGAGTATCCCTGTCGCCCTTCCCCCTCACAGCCACCATGGTGTCGTCCGCGTAACATATGGTGGCCATGCCAGCGAGTTGTGTCCCTCTGATCGCCCATTCAAATCCGATGTTCCAAAGCAGGGGTCCGAGCACAGACCCCTGTGGAACCCCAAGTCCTCTGACTTCATAGAGCATTACCCTCCCGGTTAGGTAGTGCTCTGTAATCGTTCTGAAATAGGTAGGCACTCCGTGGTAGCGGAACGCTTCCTTTATCACCTCATAGGGAGGAAGCCGAAAGCGTTGGCGATGTCCAACGACACGGCTATAGCTCCCTCGCCTGTTCTCGCAGCAGAGTTGGAAAACTCCTGCAGAGTGCCCACTGCCTCAATCGTTGACCGCCCCTTGGAACCCGAATTGTTTCCCGCTGATGTTCGGGTCCGTGTGCTCCAAATTCTTGAGTATCCGACCCAGGTCGGGCCTAGCCGAGTTTCTTGCTGGACTCAGCTAGGCTACGTTTAGTGATCCAGCGACAAAACCCCCACATTAGCTCGATTCTACTCACACCTCAGATTCAGTTGAAGCCGCTCATACAATTTCACTGGAGCGCAAACTCTTAAAGTATTCCAGTGTTCCAAACCACACGCGTGGTCGTGTCGAAGGTTTTCCCCTGAATTTTCCCCAGGCTACTCTCCAACCGCGCACTCCTATCGCTTTATTGGGCCTATAAAGACACAGTCAAAGTAGGATGACTATTAAGTCTAGTAGCACGCTTTAAATTAATTAGCGCCATTGTTTGAGCAAATTATTAAAACAATAGAATAATGGTTGCATTATGAGCATTAGCAATTGTGCAGCGGTAGTGAAGTGGACTTCCTTATTGGGCCTGTCCCCCTATTCTTAGATCAGTTTTACTCGACCCTATTATAGTTTGACTCTAGAATTCGTAACATTTACTTGTAAACAGAGCTCAGATATATTGGTCTGCTGACAGCACAACCGTTTCGAACTCTGCAACAGTGCTCGAGTCTTCATGGGCTATAAACTTAGCTAATGAAGACTCGAGCACTGTTGCATTAAATGGGTTAACTATTGTATTCCAACCAAATTATGTATATCATATACGTAGTACAGAAGGCAAGAGATACGGTAATTTAAAAATGTTTTTCGAAAACTTATTTTCACCGTTCTCCTAACTTTTGTTCCGGTTGGCCTGGGGCCCGCTTTAGAACCTAAACACAACATTACACATATCTGCCTGTTCGCATTAAACTTTTTTGCTCTTGGAAAATCTATCTTTGGTCATGTAGGTCTCGGCCGCAGGTTTCGCAGCGTAACCACTGTTTGTTAAATTGACGAGAAAAAAGGGCGAGCGAGTGGAATGTCAACAAGCTCTGATGGTTCGTTTGTTCGCGGATTAATTCGATTTGGTACGTGACGGTGGTCGAACTAATAAAGGTCGCTCGTGGAGCGTGGGATGGATATTGGTTGATGTTTGTGTGTGTTAACTAACATACAAATCAATGATTCCACTCCGCTTAGGGATAGTTTGTTTATTGCTAAAGTTTTGCGTAGAATACATCGTTGGTGCAGTTATTCTTGTTGCAATAACATATAATAAGATCTGTATGTAGTTAGTATGTACTTTACTGCACACTTTAGTAAGGGATACCAACTAGCAAAAAGAGAACTTCGCTCCTGTTTAGACCGTTGAAAATGACAGGTATAATATTAGAAGGTTGACAAAATGATGAACGACTTAATAACTCAATTTTTACAATGATTGTGTGTTATTATTGTTATTAATGAGATATATCGTATAAGTGGAGTTAAAATCTTTGTTGCCATTTTAAATACAGTCTAGACATGTTCTATCGAGCTTCAAACATAGGATGATCCTCATGGTCGATCTCCGCCGCAGCGACTTTTTGTTCTGGTTCAGGAATATTTTGGTCCGCTATCTGTTGCACTCTCAAGTGGGTTTCGTACCTTACCTTTTCTACTAAGGTACGTACAATTTATAGGGTAACATATGGCACATACAGTGTCGCCAGACACCCCGCTTTTCCGCTCTTTTCCCCGTGTTTTTACCTCTGGCCCCGCTACTAACGCGGATCCGCTTTTTTATAATGTTACGATTTACTCCGTATAAAAAATATCGAACTAATAAAACTAGCTAGAATTACTGTAACATTTATAACTTCACTGACAGTGCATGTGACGGCTTATAACATTTTTTTTTCATTTGGAACATAAATATAAAGAAAATTATTAACAATGAATGTATTCCGAATTTCCATTCAAAAATCCGAGTCTTTAAAGCGCACCGCCCGCTTTTTGTTTGTCGGTATCTGGCAACACTGGGCAAATAGGATACACTGTGGCATTAAAAATACCTAACCTTCCAACTATCGAAACCTATGCAATTAATACCACTAACTTGTCTTGCCTTTTCCGAAGATAAGTCACCTTAAAAATTATCTCCTAATGATATTGTTACTATTATGACTCACTTTATGCTCTATTCGGTATGTTTGAGCCAGGCTTAAATATTTATTGCTATCTAATAATCATGATGCCAAATATCGAACCGACCTCGTCTGAATCATATTTTCTGTTCAATGCCGAGTATTAATTCCGTGTCAAAATGCAGTATTTATAAATTTCAAGCAAACGTGGACTTTTAATATACCTTACGTAATTGCAATAAGGTTTAAAACGCTACATAAAATGTATTCTGGTACTCAGTTATTGCGTTTAAGTACGGCAGAAGTTTGCCTTCGTGTCATTATGCACTAATTTCTTCCGCTTTGATTCGGTACAGGAACATATTGGCATCAGGACCAGTTAGTTTTCTGGTGAAAGCTATTACTTCCTCCATTAATATTGAACGGTCTTGCTCGATGGCATATTTGGTCAAGCACATCAGTTTTTCCGAATTGTAACGTTCACAATACATTGATGGCTGCTTGTTAACTTTTTTAAATGCTAGTCCAATTTAGGTGTGTGCAGTAGGTACAAAATGATATTCACACCTGCTATTCAGAAAAGAGTTATTGTTGCCCTCGAATGAGGGATCAAAGATTTACTTTTCTTCCCTCATTTGAGGGCAACAATGACTTTTTTCCTCATAGAAGGTGTGAAAAGCAGTATGTGACACTGTAGTAAAATCATTTGTAAGATATTTCATGTTTTTAGTAGCGGGCCTCATAGACGGTGTGAAAAGCAGTATGTGTCACACGGTAGCAAAATTATTTTCGTCTTGGGCGTAAACACTTGAATCCCTCGCTACGCTCAAGATTCTACTTTAGAATCCCTCGCTACGCTCAGGATTCTATTGTAGAATCTTTCGCTTCACTCAGGATTCAATATACCGCCCTCGCCGTAAATATATCATTTTGCTCCCTTGAGACACAATCTACTATTGATGTGTCATGGCATGGCATTGAAACTAAAGGATCGTGGACCTCGCGGCTGGCAGAGGTCCAAACTGAATTAATTTGAGTTGAGGTTTATCAAGGTCCATTTGTAAAAAGTCCGGTAGTAAAATGTTCTCACGTACTTCATACTTTAGCTGAACTAGTTATATAATTAAAAGCAATATCGTATCAGCTTTGAAATCCATGTAGATTTAATTACAAACTTGTGTTCCATGGTTCCCCATTGATTTAATAATGTAAGTATTTATTTTATGTGTCATAAATAGATAACTGAAAAAAAAATGTTCTACGATTATTTGATTACCAGTGTGGGATGCCCACAGACTTTTATCTATGCGCTATTGCAAGAGAGAGCGCGTAAACAAAGATAATTCATATGTAATTTCAATCGATCCAAATTACGGTATGGAAACGGGGTCCAGACAGTACGACTAAGTGACAAAGAAGTAGAGTATAGAGAATTTAACACGTTCCCTGACCGGGTGCCCCCAATGTGGGGTTATGCACCTTTTTTTCAGGAGTCCATGCTCCCACTATGGAGTCACATTCCCATACTGGATGCACAATCCAACTGTCAGTTGTGACATTGACAGATCGTTTTGTATTGGAACAGTGAACGTGTTAATAAAGTTATCATTTTTAAATGTCGACACTTAAATTAAAACGTTTACTTACGCAAATCAAGTATCGAAACGATATCTAAACTCCTATAACAAAAGAATTCCTCGCTAAGTATTGTGATTAGAGGTATAATGCGCGAATATCTTCTCACGGCGCTGAGTCTTATATCGCCCAACCTTGACCGAAAAGAGTATGGTCTTTACTGCAATAGTGCTGCCCAGTGGAAGCAGGTCTCTTGCCACAGACTCCTCGTGTTTGGCAATGACACGGCATAGGGGTCATCGTTATCTGGAGATTGCGTATGCGATGACTCGAGTTTTCATGGTGATATGCGTTTTGGAACATAACGAGTGTTCCATTGAATAAATTGAGCAGTTATCCAATACTTTGCAAGATTATTATAGCATTGAATATAGCCTCGGATGGAAATTACATGAGATGATTTAACAAATTGTAAATCATTTACACTAGCAGTTAAGCAGGAAGAACTGATCTGATAGATCTGACTAATTATCGTATAAATTACACCGTTATTGTTTTTATCACAGCAGAAAGTTGTACGTTTAACACATAGATTGCCGAAGACAATATGGCACATGAAATTGTCTCCAACAAACACAATGTAGCAGCAAAAACTCTCAAGAGACTCAGATCGCGGGAACCCGTATCAGATCTCTCGAAGGAAAAAGCCAATTCCAATAATCACTTAATGCAATCCGTGCACGACACTTTTCATATTAACAGATAAACCATTCTGAGGCAATTAGGAAAAACCTGCCGCGGACATGATTTGTCCACCGATTACAAAACACAAGTTAAATACAGCTCAATTCTAATTTATGACTTTCGCTAAGCAATTGAACATGCGGCTAAATATATAATGGTGAGAAGCATTTTGGAATCTGACAACAATGGTCCGATTACGTCGGCTCCGCACCTGGGCCTGGCCGGGTCTGCCGCTCGCAGATACCAAGTCATTAACCAGCAACAGACAAAACGTTTTAAAACACGCTTTTACGAGGAGATTGTCGCGGAATTCAAATAACCTTCAATAAAACCGGCGACAGAGACAACATACCATTCCAGCCGAATAGGTTTAATTCGAAGGTAATCCGGGAGTGCACAAAATCTCAAATCAGTTGTGCAACCTAGTTGCACAACACACTCAAAATAGCCGATGAAGTCGAACGTGGGATCAATTATTTACCTGTTCCAGTTGGGGCGACTTGTCGGCGTTATGTCACTTTAGACACGAGATCAATGCACTAGATTTCTTGTGCATTACAATTAGGCAAACCTGTTATGCGTTCACGCATTTACATACCTAAGTAAACCCTAACGTCATCTTATAACTATTCCGAAACAACAATCATTTCAAAAGCCTGTTTATTGGCTTTATCGTCGATTGCTACCTTTTCGGTGCTTGTCGAGAATTTATAGACGTTATACTGATCGCTTGCGTTTATCGTTCTGTCAGCACACAAATTTATAACTTAATTTAATTGATATCGCTTCGCACTAGATCCCCGCTGGTCTAACTGGACCAGTCTGAAATGTTGCTCCAGTTGAATACAGGCTTTTCTATTGTCTTTAATCTAGTTTAGACCAGACATTCTCCGCTCCAGCCGAATCGAAAGTAATTTACGTGGGAGTGCATTTACAATCAACGAGATAAGATACCTAATGTAAAGATTTGATACAAATGTTGTAAACAACTTTCTTATAATTTTTGGTTTTGTATGATCAATAATATTAAACAAAACTGTAGAGTAATATTATGATCTAATGATGTCGTTAAAGTATTAAAGATTTACTGCGGCTTACGTCAACCAAGTGGTGATGACATTTCTTTGTCTGCGTCCTGCTGCACGCATGGTCGCCGGGGTGTTACCTAAATGGGCATTCTGGTACGCCAACGCTTTTGCTACAGTTGCCGCGTATGGGTCGCGTGGGAGAGGGAAGGCGCGCGGCCAGAGTCAGCCCTGCGCCAGCTCGCGGACGGACGCGCCACCGCTGCGCCCGCGCCAGTGAAAGTACATCCAGTGATGATCCTACCTTCATTACACGTGCTTCACAATGTCATATGTCTTGTGAAATAGTGATTTGTCATTGCGTTGTGTTTCAAGTGCCGCGTCGGCCGGTTGCGTTGCTGTACAAAATAACACGGACTCGCGAAAACACACGAGCACTTACCAAATATTTACGAGCAGTTAATGGTTGCATCGGAGCGCTTTGTAGTTTACTTTCTACGGTTAGTTTACTAATTCGCATGTTATCTTTCGTCACGCCTCGTTTCGGTCCATCAATGTTTAGTATGTTTCTTTATATTCTCGTCTAGGTAATCTTGTCAATTGTACTCAACTCGTTTGTTAATTTAATTATTTTAATAACCACGCGTTATTGTCTGTTTCTTACCCAAAATAATGATACCTACATCATTTGGATTCCCCAACCTCGATATTGCATTTCTCATGACTGACAATGGCATTTAGTAAATTTCAGTCATTACGTATTAATGGTTTTATTGTTTATCATAGTGCTGGTAGGTCAATAGAGGACGGAGTAAATTCTGGTTGGACATAATACAGCTAGTAGTTATAAAGAGTGGCATCCGCATTCAAGCGCCCAGCTAACCGGAACCAGGAAATGACCAAAACACACACTTTACTCAAATTACTAGTATATTGATGTTGACGAAATATCCTTCTATCATCACTATCATGAGAAAGTTGCTTTAGGTAATATAAATTCAACGTTTCCATCTAATCTTGTTTTGCGCCGAAGTCCAAATTTGCTAGCGGTAAATCCAGTAGAATCTGCAAGTTTCTAGACTCGGTTCATGTTGTGGTTCAATTTTGAAACAACTCAAATTTCGTCATCGTATGTCGTGCGTATCTTACAATCGTTTTTCAGTTCTCGTTGTATATTTATGGGCTGCGGAGACAAAACATACTCGTTGACGGTTTCTATCGCCGCGACTATCTTAGAAAGTGTCGCGTGCTCGATATGGAGTGGAGATAAAAACCCAATACATCTGTTAACTTAACTCATCTTTATCCACACATCGTTGGCAGACAACTTAACAATACTGTTTTCATTCCACTCAGAAAGCATCCGCTGCATTGCAAAGCACAATAACCAACGTCTCCTGTTGATACTGTGTCGATAAGTTTACAAATTATCCGCACATAAACCTCTTTAATACTTAGTAATTGATTGTACTGTTCTCCTTCCGCGGAACTGATTATGTTGGGCCTTCATTGTTTTGCAACGTACAATGCTCTGATTGCAACGCCATACACACATATCTTCTAGTTTTGCAACTGTACCATAACCGCTTCACTGTTTGCACTATCGCAATCAAATTATGCCTATGCCGGTGATACGGAATATAGTTTACTATGTTCAAATAAGTGTCTGCCAATGTCAATTCAATAAAAGTTATTTTTTTGGTTAGTTTGCAATAATACGGCAGCATTGAAACGAGCAAAAAACAGCTCTCGTTTCTAGAGGCGTTGGAAATAAACCGCTGGTACCAGTTGACCCTGAAGCGCCGAGCAAAGAGCACCGCAGCTGCCGCCGTACTTTGTTTTTATTGTAACTTGACCATTTATATCTATCGGAAACATTAAACCAGTAAACGCAACCGGCTTCGCAGATTACGATGGAAATCTCACCGTAGCATTTTCATTCAAGCTATGACAGTTGAAAAGGCTATGTGAACCGAGTGCTTTGTTCGCGTGAAGCTTGTAAAACAGTGAAATGTGCGTGATAAAGTGAAAAAGTGCAGTGAAAATGAAAAATGGTCGCCGAGAGGCCCCCGGTGTGCGGGCCGCCCGTGCGGCCGCGGACTTTTCGGAGGAACTGCGGCGATCAAGGTGGTTTAAGGGCTGAAACACCTCGCTCCAAACTCACACAGCAATCACACTCACAGCACGGCTAGAGCAAGTTATATTATCTTGCTTGTTGCTCTGAGCGTCCATTTCATTATTGCCAAGCGACAACCAAGCAAATACAGCTTGGGCTAGCCGTGTTGGAGGAGATAAATGCTGTTTGTCGTTGATTGGAAGCTGGTTGAGTTGCTGTTGATATAGCTTGAGACACGTACGACACGATGACGCCAGGCAACATGACTCAATTGTGTAGCAACCGGCTCTGACTAAAATTGAGGTTCCATATTTGCATTGATTTGAGGCCGTAGAAATTTTGTTCTACCTTGACCACGAGAGCTGTCAAATTATATACATATAATATAGTTAACTTTGTCGTGACAATCATTAATGTTTCAGAGTAACAGTCTTTTTTAGCAAAAATTACTATTACTTTTATGCGGAAGTAAAATATGCACCGCACAATAAATTCTGGTCTAACATTTTACACAGCTCAAACAAATTAAAATTTAACAGTCTTATATATTTGCAAATAATTTAAAGTAAACTAATTCGCCAAAAAAATTGTCTGGGCCGAGGCATTGTATATTGAAAACTCAGAGCAAGCGTAAAATTTGGAAGTAGGTATTCTAGCTTAGCGTTATATGGCGTTGTGATCTCAACTATGTCTGAAGATGGTTTAGTCGCTATCACATATATCCTAACATGCAAAACTGTTCAAAAACATCTACACACGGTTCAAAGTTCTCACAATAACGGCAGGTTGCATCGACCATACTTTACAGAGCGGTAGACGTTCAATATTACGTACTTGTGGATCGTGTAGGTGTGAAATAAAGATATTTTATTTTTTATATAAATTGTGCGCCGGGAGCGAATAGAGAACTGTCAAACTGTAATCTCAAACGGATGTAAACAAACATATGACATCGGATATTTTATTACTCTAATTACGTACAGAAGGTCGTAAACAAAACCGGTATTTGACCACAAATGATGCTGGCATCCCGCTCGCACGCGCTCGCTGCATAGTACGTGCTCTATCCTTCCAGCGCTATCGGGTAAAACGGCATTTAGCCGAAGCGGCAAGAGTATATGATTACCAACGTGTGAAACAATAGAGACTTAGATCGTGTTTAGATGTTTCCGAACTTCTTGTTCGCTACGATATGTGTGACCAGGCGCGGATCCAGGATTTTGTTCAGGGGGGGGCACTTTCGAACTTTCCGAAAATAAAACTGACTTTTGATAACCGTTTTTATTGTCAGAACATATTTCCTACGTGAGGACATAGGCAATTGCTCTCCCCTGACACAGGCTTCAGGGGGGGGGCAATTGCCCCTGTTGCCCCCCCCCCCCCCCCCCCTGTATCCGCGCCTGTGTGTGATGAACAGCCTTGATCGCCATTCTAGTGTTCATATCCTCCCCGACGACCGTGTACATTGACACGAGTGTCAAGTCGCCGTACTACAGCAAGAACGATGAGCTAGCAAAGCATTCCGCCGACCATGCTGGCGCCACCGACACTGTGCGTGTCATCGATGTGCTGGAACAGAAGTGCTGGCTCAGCATTAGGACGGTGTTGCGGGACGGCGAGTTCGAGATACAGGATCTTATCGCCTTTATCGGTAAATTTGATTTGATGCTCGTCTTAATCAGTTTTTTACAAGCTATGTATGTACACTATGAGTGATTTGTTAGATGGGTGCCACGAACGCATTTTGCCCCGGCTCGTTTTTGTCCCCATTCGCATTTTGCCACGATCGTGTTTTGTCACATGTACTTTTAAGTCCGATTCGTGTTTTCTCATTTGAGTAATTTGCCATGAAGTATGTGGCCTAACTTGGATTTTGAGAGTCGGTTGCACCAACACATCGTCAAATGGCGCCGGCAGCTATCATCCTATAGTAACTTGTCAAATTTTCCATACAATCAGATTTTAATGAACACCGCTTACGATTACAGACGGTTTGGTGCAACCCACCCTATGTTTGTTCGGGTGGAATCTTGCAACTCAATTTTGAAGCGGATATCTTCAACAAAAGTATTAAAGGAAAAGTTTAATTTATTTTTTATTGAGAATGTCTTTGCTCTTGGCCAGCATATGCCCAAAGGTAAAGACGAGGCCGAAGGCGGAGTGAGATGACCCAGAAGATGCCTACAAATTTTGTAATATCTGTTGAGTTCATTCGCAAACACAATCGGATTATTATCTAATGATAACCTTCCGCAGTCGGGTAAAGATGATTAACCCTTTAACCGCCGAACATCAAAAAAATCACTCGCAATTATAAACTTTGTCGTAAATCGCGAAGATGTCATTTATCAGACGACGGCGGTTAAAAAGTTAATAAACGTTCCTGTTTTTCTTGTTTTTACCACAATCGGAAGCTGTCAGTTAGCCGTCAATTTCTCTCAAACTTGATAACGCTGTTATGGAGTTGTCCATAACTAAAATGGGTTCTTGAATCTTGATCCACTTTCTCGATTTATAGCCCGTTGTTAGCGTTTATTGGTTAGTCGTGTTTATTGAGTGTGTTTGAGGCAATTTGGTTTTATGTAATATTACAAAATTACATGCTCGTTGAAACGGCGTGTTTGCGAATGTGCATGCGGTTAGCAGAACTTGCTTAACTTTGCCATAACTTGATTCTTGTCTAGTCGTACATACATATGTGATAATCCATATTGAAAGGAACCTTATGGCGGCCGGCACTTACGCCTTTATTGCCGTTGTTCCAATACAATAGTGAATAGGTGTAACGTAAGCGCCTGCCGCCATAAGATCCCTTTCGATGTGGATTATCACATATCACGAAGCAATGTAGTGTCATCAATCATATCCTCAAGCAACCGAAGCTATTTTTTATTTACTTTTGCTCCAAAAGTACTAAGGTTTATGGTGCTTCAAATAGGTTTTATTTCAATCGAGCTCCATGTACGCCACGCTATAGTCACATACGTGGAGGTACTTTTTATATACACTAACAAACTCTGTAATGTAATTTCTTGAAATATAACTAATATAAATATTGAATTACAAGTTCAATCCATTAGCTATTACCTATGAAATGTAAGAAAGAAAAAACCATTGTTATGTTGTTTGTGACTTTAGTGTTTTTTGTCTTTCGTGGCTTCTCGTGGTCCCAAAGGAAGACCAGCGCTAGCCAATGGCTAGCACTATGCTGATTTGGGACCATTTCGTGGTTATTTTCTGTATTTTGGTAATATGTTAATTTGTACTGTGTCTGTGCCAGGAATAAATGTTTTTTCTTTCTTTGTGCTAAAGTTGCTGTATAAAGCTGTATAAAGCCTCTTAACAGCAAAAGGCATATGAATTGCAATTGAAATTGTAAAGTCGACATGACGTTTCCGAATGACTTGTGTTTCTCCCATCTGTAAACTGATGAAGAGTGTATTAAGGCTTATTACCAGGTGTAACCAGTGTGCAGAAATAACTTTCCAACCACTTAAGTTAATCAATAACACATTGATTCGCCCATTAAAATTGACAGACAGCCCATTAAAGTCATCGATAGCCGACGCCACTTATTACTTCATCATCATAAGTTAGTTTACGCAGAGACGTAGTTATCATCATTATCACTACATGGTATAAAACAAAGTCGCTTTCTCTGTCCCTATGTCCCTATATCCCTATTTATGCTTAAATCTTTAAAACTACGCAACGGATTTTGATGCGGTTTTTTTTAATAGATAGGGTGACTCAAGGGGAAGGTTTATATGTATAATACATGCATCAGCATTTCACCCGTGCGAAGCCGGGGCGGGTCGCTAGTAATATATAAAAAAAACCTAGGCTAGCTCAGAAGAGTCCAGCAAGAATTTGTGTTTGTTTTTATAATATACGATTTTGTGAAATAATGTCTATTAGTTAGTAAGGTGTTCGTGTGTCAGCGATATGTATATTATTCTGCTATTAATCAAGCAATGGTTTCTAGCGTGGTGGTAGTTCTAATAGGTACCTAGTAGATAACCTGTTATATGACGTTTTCCTCTATAATCACTCGTAATCCATATGGAACTCTAAGTAGAGTGGCCTCGATATATTACTTAGATACTTTATAACTTATGATTACATGTTAGTTAAACTCGTAGTGAAAGCAAAATACTTTTGAAGATTTTTAAGTAATAATTATTTAGATACTTGATTGAATAGGCAATGGCATGCAAGCAAAACAATATACTTTCTGGTCTAGTGCATCTACTCAGTACCAGTGTCTATACACAGAGTATTTTTTAGTTTCTGTGCCAAAATGGTAATAAAGGAGCCTTTATAAAGAAGGGTAACCTAGATGCATGGAACATGTTTTTTTTTTAATTTCTTTTTTATTTTCTGTGAAAAATTACATGGTGGTTCAAAATTTGAAAGTCAAGTGTAGTAACACAATTTTTTTTTTTACGTCTAATCAGTTTCGATTTATGAGGGAAAATGTACAAAAAAATAACGTTCCCCCCTTATCTCCTAAGATTACCAAGGGAAAAATATTAAATTATTACATAACATTGATATCAATATATATTTTACAAGAGAAATATAACAATAGCTTTATCAAGCCACAGTAAAGTTTAAAAAAAAAACAGTGTAATATTCCCCCCCACGGCTCCTTCAAATGTCATATATGACAATAACACACTAGCAAACCACAACCAAAACTCATTAGCAAATCGGTGATTACTCAAAGAAATATTATTATCGTACCTCAATCTCAATAGAAATATTATTTATCTGACTAACGATTCCGAATGGAAGATGCATTTATTTTTCTGTTTACTTTTTATCGTGTTTTGTACTACTCCAGTTGACATTATGTTATTTTTATTTTTCCTGTTATGACGATCATGATAACAATTCTTGCAATTTTGACATGTGTGCTAATTTATAATGTAATTCCTTATCATTGAAATAAATTATCTAAAAATGTATCTAAAATGCAGTACCTAGGTACTGAAACGATGCTGATATACGAGCTATATTTTAAGTAGATATTTATTATTTGGTGAGTTTTGGTTGTCAACCAAATTACAAACAACAACAACAAGTACAAATATTAAGTTAGGTGGCAGTCAATGATGTAGGTTCATCGTCACCGTGCTGCAACGGCACAGGCATTATATTAAGATACTAGAATGTGATCATAACGATCGTTCAGCGGTAAGAAGACCGCAGCATCTGCGCAACGATACGGCACGGAACCCGCTAACGCAACATAGCTGTAATGTAATGTAATCTGTTTGTGGGGTTGCTGAACTGAATATCTTATTCATTCTGTATTGGTAGATTTTGTCGATGGAGTCGCTTACGTTGAATAATGTAGGATTGAACGAAGAAAAGAAATTATAGTGACCAACCATCTTTCCTTTCTTCCTTCAATCCTACATTATCCATGGATGTTTACAGATCGCTGAATAGTTTATGAATTTACCTAAACTACTATGTACTAGAAAAAACCAAGTACTTTTCAAGTAGAATAAACAGTAGTAGAGCTAAAACTCTTTATGATACGAAATAAACATACCTAGTTACATAAAGATATTTTAAGTAGGTACAAAGACAAAACTTATTCCTTCGCGGGATTTCTTCATCTAAATAAAAAAAAAGTTTAGTTATGGTGTCTTCGGGTAATTCCGAAAATAACAGATTCCTGTCTAACTAAGTGATTTTGTTGCACTATCAAACATCAACAAGAATATTTAACATTTCTTTTTGATAGTGATGATGATGAGATGCAATAAAATCGCTTAGTTAGACTGGAATTTGTTATTTTCGAAATTAGCCGACATTCGAAGTTATCCGAAAGAAAGCCACGGATGTTGTACAAAGATGTACATTATCTTCTGCAACGATGCATGTGTACTTTGCATTAGCCCCAAATAAAGTTATTAACCTCGCACATGTACCGATGTAGCTAAAGTGCATTATTAACTATAAGTTGTACAAACAATCAGTGTACGATCGACCGGCAGTAGTAAATCACCTCTCAAATATTGCGGTCTTTTTATTCCTCGGCACTCGTCCTCCAATTGACTTATAGCATCCTTATACAGATGTGTTTATAGTGCTCTTCAGAAAAAATACTAGTTTGGTGTGTTTTCATCTAGCAATTGCGTGATATTACTACTACCTAATTTATCCATTTTCTCGTAGAAAAAGGAAAATTCATCAGCCATTTACGTTGAGAAAACACTGGGTGTGTCCAGTATGTATAAAATTCACATGGTATAATTTGTCCAACAATTCCAAGCCCATACCTGAACTAACCTTTCATCATACTAGACCTGTTCGGCCGGTAAGAACGGTTTTACTTTCATATTCACCCTCAATCAATCGAAAGCGAACCCTATTCAACACGTCCCAAGACTGCATTTTGAATGAAGTTAGGCAAACGAAAATACAGTAGTACTAAGTGTAATTGAAAATGGTGATTCTTAAGACTATAACAATAGAGTTGATTTTTGTCGGTCATTGTTATGAATTGCGTTGCCACATGTTACCGGCAGGTGATTATGTAAGTGATGGGTCATGCCGGTCATGTGAGGCCTTGACATTTTGTTTGTATGGCATTTTGTAGTTAGAAAAAAGTAACATTTGAGATAACCTTTGTAGGTATAAAGTCGTCATCGCTTAAATTAATTATTAGTATTTAATGACGTGTTTCTTCTAAAGGTGTTGTCTTGCAGCAGGGCCAGCAGGGGTCGGCAACCTTTTAGCTAACAAAGAGCCACATATTGGTTATCAAAGTTGTCGCGGGCCGCACCGCACGTGTTGATAATTTGTGACTATCAGATAAAAGGTACCACATTGTCGGTGGTCAATTTAGATAGGTAATATGTGGCCCTTTGTTTGCTAAAAGGTTGTCGACCCCTGCTGTAAGACAACACTTTTAATAATAAGGTTCGCGGGCCACCTGTTGTCGACCACTGTTTTACAGCATAACTTGGCTTAGAATTTTAATAATTATCAATTTATCGGATAGATTCGGAACGGATTCGTAGTATTAAAGTCCAAGAACCACGGACAGTGTCTGCTTTCATATTTTTTTTGCTGCTTTCATAGTGTGTTAAAGACGGGAATAACGCCGTGACACAAAGTGAAGGCCGAGCCGTCACTTCAATGGCCCAATTTAAGACTTACCGATATGCGTCTCTAATAACTCTATCGTGACTATTGTATTAAATGTTAATGCTGGGTACCTTCTGCATGCAAAAAACTGCATATTCACATAATATTCTGTAATAGTCACTGAAATGTGTCGCTCTTGGGAAAAAGGGAATTTAGAGAAAAGTGCAAAACTTATTACTAGTTTTCGGTAAGCATTGTGAACAACATGTAATATCATATTATATTCAGTTATTCGATCGTAGGCGACATCCTGACAGATTGATTTTTTTTCACAATATGTTAAATATGTACCTGCTTCTATTCCCCTATTTTCTCCATCCGTGTAATATTATAAAATACTTAATAATTATTGCAATTGATGAAATCCAAGAATTATAAACTAATATAATGTATCTTTCAGATAAAGAGACGTAAAAACTTTTAATACGTAGGTTAATAATATAATAAGTATTTTATCTACAATCGATTATTTGCAGAGAGTCGTTTCTAATTTGAAATGTCACGTTGTCCACAGAATGCGACAGCGGCGACTCAGGACATCTGTACGAGTCGCTAGAGACGCCGGCACCGACGCTGACGCCGCACGAGGCGCGCGTGCCGTTGGACGACGACTTCGACTCGTTCGACAGCGACACCGACGACGACCACGAGGTGACTACACTACCCACTAGTCTCACTAGCCAGGGACAGCTGTACGAGTCGCTACAGACGCCAGCACCGAGGCTGACGCCGCAGGAAGCGCGCGTGCCGTTGGACGACGACTTCGACTCGTTCTACAGCGACGCCGACGACGACCACGAGGTGACTACACTACCCACTAGTCTCACTAGCCAGGGACAGCTGTACGAGTCGCTACAAACGCCAGCACCGAGGCTGACGCCGCAGGAAGCGCGCGTGCCGTTGGACGACGACTTCGACTCGTTTTACAGCGACGCCGACGACGACCACGAGGTGACTACACTACCCACTAGTCTCACTAGCCAGGGACAGCTGTACGAGTCGCTACAGACGCCAGCACCGAGGCTGACGCCGCAGGAAGCGCGCGTGCCGTTGGACGACGACTTCGACTCGTTCGACAGCGACGCCGACGACGACCACAAGGTGACGACACTACCCACTAGTCTCACTAGCCAGGGACAGCTGTACGAGTCGCTAGATACGCCGACACCGATACTTGCGCCGCTCGAAGCGCGGGTACCGTTGGACAACGATTTGATTTGATTGACTTGTTTGGCAACCACATTAACGACGCACGCGAAGTGACGTTTCCCATTACTCCGCCCTCTGACCGGTCTAATATAAGTACACTAGGAGCTCCTCGCAATTCAGGCTCTCTACCTGCCATTCCGACGTGGTGAGATATGACTTCCTTTCACGTGAGGAGTATGATTATCTTTCTAATCTTTCTAATTTTTTTCAATCTTGTCACAACTGATCTTTTTAGTTTTAGTTCATGGGATCCACTGAAAATCAGCGTCGTTGCACTCTGTGCCTCGACACATGCCGAGTGGACTCTTTTTTGTGACAACACTGTATATCTCTTAGATTTAAGCCTTTTGTAACGTAATTTATTATGTTGTTGTTGCAAAATAAAAATGTATTCTATTCTAATTAGATTAAGGATCTTTTGTTCGAAGAAAAAATGCTGAGTAAATATGTTTTTGTTTTTCATTATTCCAGTCTGCCGCTCACGAAGCGCCAGCATTGCCTGCGTCGCGGCTGCCGTCTCCGCCGACGGCTGGCGCCTACACGCTCACCAAGATAGCGAGCGTGGCGCACAAGAAGATGCGCCAGCTCAAGCGGAACTTCACCAAGCGGTGCTCCGGTGAGTACTCTGTCGCCCACCAGGCGGCGCTACCCGCGCGGCGGCTACCATCAAATGACTGGTATTTTAATTCGACCTCGTCGGTGAAAACTTACAAAAAAAAGAGTTTTATAAACTAAGTTCGTAAAGTCAAATCCTTCTTTATTCCGAATTTTAAAAGATTCTTGTATATTTAATACGAGGTACCTACCCTCTAAGATTAGTTGCACCGAAAACGAGTACTAAACGTTGCAGTAATAATAGTTACTGCATGTGTATACGAATATACAACCAGGTTCCAGAGACCATAAAACGGTTGCCTATACTAATCATTTTAATTTTAAATGTATTATTATAAGATTATAACATTGTGACATAAATAGTGCTCCTTTGACATTTGTATGCCTATGAGGCAAAATAGTTGGATCTGATTGTATACCTACCTGACATCTTATTGTACACTATTTTATGCAAATAAAGTTACTTACTTACTTACTTATATTCCATCCTGACTTTTATTAAAACTACTTCAACATGCTCAAAAAAAATTACAGTGCTCAAAATCGAAAAAAAATATTCCGATACCGGGAATCGAACCCGAGCCTCCTGGGTGAGAGCCAGGTATCCTAGCCACTAGACCATATCGGATGATGCGGAGTGGAGCGAAATTCAGTGTCTGGCCGAGATAATTTCTGTTATGAAGAAAAATCTAAAAATAAGTCGACTGTCTCTTACAGAGTTATCTAAGATTACTACCTCGCGTCAATAGAGATATTAAGGCTCCGTTTTATAAAGATATGTTAGACCTTATGTCGGTTTGTTATGTCAAAAAATGTACTGAGTTACTGAAATTTGATCTGAGATTTGGTCTAACGGATCTTTATAAAACCCGGCCTAACTCTCTTAAGTATCCAAATTTTATAAATATATATAATCATTCATAGAGTACCAACACAGAAAAAAGTCGTGCCGTGAGATCACAACATCTAGAGAAACAGTTATTTCACGTCACGGTGATTTTTTTCTTGTATATTAAATAGCACTGAATCTGTCCTCTCCCGGCGAAGAAAATAGACAATAGCATTCTTTTGTTATGTGGCCGTAGATCTCCGGCACCGGGAGATGACGTCTGACTGACGATGAATAATTCTCTACTCTTTGGCACGCATGTGCTTATCCGAAAAATAATTGAACAGTTATTTTGATTCTGAAATCAAAAAGATATTCCGATACCGGGAATCGAACCCGAGCCTCCTGGGTGAGAGCCAGGTATCCTAGCCACTAGACCATATCGGATGATATAAGTTCTCGCGAAATAACGCGTCTAATGTGCTACTAACAAATGAATTAACTGTAATCTTATATTTCCAGTTGCAATGGACGGCACCTTCACAAAGCTATCGGCGCCGAAAACCAGCCCATACGACAACGAACCTAAGAAGTCTCCAATATACGCCAACTGTGAACCCCCCGATCACAGCTACAGCAATATGAACTTCCACGAAACGCGGCCCGCACTCAGTAAGACTGATAATCCCGTGAAGGGGTTTAAAGATGAACTAATAACGATTATTAATGAGAAAAGGTTCAGTAATGGAGATGTAGCTCCCCCGTTGCCTGAGAAGCAGGAGAAACCATTGACGCCTACGAGCGAGACTAAGAAGGACAGTGGGACGTTATCGAGGAAGACGTATTTTTCATTCAAATCCAGGTTCAGACGAGCGACGTCAATGGCGGTGGACATTAACTCTGATGTGCCCAGTGCTTTGAAGATCACTAATTCCACGTTTTATTTGACTGATTCGATGGATGGAGATTCCGGATTTAGCAACTGGTGAGGATAACTTTGTGTTTTTAAAATTATGGATATAAGTACTAATCGGGATATATTCGGGAATCATCGGAGTCCATCCCCACCACTCGGGGGACCGTGGCCAGCGAACCAGATCGCTTATTACACTGACGCGATTATGTATGATTTTTCATTATACTTCAGTTAAATAAGTCATCAAGATCTACATTTTTATTGGAATAACAACTAACACTAATTTAACAGTTTTCGTTACCAACAACCAACGTTTGTTATTTAGGTATTCAAACAATCAAAAATGCAACTAAGTATCTATATTCCTATGGTATGATTCAACTTTATCTCGAACATTTTGTATTATCTACGTTGCCTAATCCCACCTGTTACTACTAATTTGTTAACTAGTTACTTGGTACCAAAACTTAGATGGTAACAGCTGGGACAATTTCCCACTTTTTTCTCCCAGTAGATAGTTGATAACAGACGAGGATAATATGCTGATGTTGTGAATTTCTAAAGGCGGACGAACATACCTTACTACACAAAAGCATTTTTTGAATATTAGTCACTAAAATTGAGAAACCAACTTCAAATAGTTTGTAATAGCTGAGTGACAAATTCTTAGCTCTAATGCAGAAGTTACGCCGTGTGACCTGGAATAGGCGTGAGAGAACTACTAACTACTTAGGCGCCAGATTGTATTGATTAAATTATGTCCATTTATGTTTTGACGACCGGTTCAACCTAGTGGGTAGTGCACCTGCCTGTGAAGCTGACGGCCCTGGGTTCGAATCCCGGTCAGGGCAAATATTTGTGTGATGAGCATGAATATTTGTTTCTGAGTCTTGGATGTTTTCTATGTATTTAAGTATTTATATTTATGAAATATATCGTCGTCTAGTACCCATAACACAAGCCTTCTTGAGCTTACTGTGGGGCTAGTTCGATATGTGTAAGATTGTCCTCTAATATTTATTTATTTATTATTTCGCCGAGTTTCTTACGCCGGTTCTTCTCGAGGCAGAGGTTTATTTTATGAACCGGTGGTAGTTTTTTGACATTCATAAGTGCATGTAACATGCCTAAATTGAAGAATAAATGATTTCATTTCATTTCATTTCATTTCATTTATGTTAATCTTACGAGAATATTTTACCACATTAATCAAACTTATCAAATGCGAATGAGTTTTTACGAGCGTTTTGCAATTTTGCTCTGAAAAAACGCATATCTGAAGGATATCCCTCAATCATCTAATTTTAAAGTACCTACTCCGGATCGAGAAAGTTGTCTTCGAAGGATCAGGCTTTTAAAATTGGTTTATACCCATCTTTACTAGACTTGACATGACATGGTCATGACTCCCATTCCGGGTCATTCCTGATGCATTTTTTTTTATACAACGCCGGTGGCAAACAAGCTTACGGTCCACCTGATGGTAAGCGGCCACCGCAGCCTATAGACGCCCGCAACTCCAAAGGAGTCAATTGTTGTCTATTGCAGTCCAACGCGGTGATGCGGCCAGCGTGATGGGCACCTTTGACCCGGAATGACACGGGGCGGTCTATTTGAGTAAATTATGACGTGTAAACTGATTATGAAAATATTGTACTATTAAAAACTGTTGTATCTTCACCATCAGGTGGACCGTAAGCTTGTTTGCCGCCGGCGTTGTATAAAAGATCTTTACTAGATTATTATTAACGAGATATTTTAAGTAAATACTTAGTATAAAATAACTATCTACACGCGACATTTTTACCTTTATTTGAAGCAATATCTCGTTTAAATCCGTTTAAACTAATATCCAGGCAATCTTATATAAGTTATATAAGATTGCCTGGAATTTTGTTTCTGCTTTTTGGACCCACAAAATTTGGATATGTGCCCCATCTCGTCTTGGTCAGAGTATAGTGCTAAACGTAGCGCTACATTTGGACAAAATGTTAATAATGTTGCTTAACACGTTTCCTCCAGCAGCGACAACGGGCAAGGCAGCGTCGAGACCCTCTCCCCCACGGCACCAGCGCGGCACCACCGCGACGGTACGCGCGCCCTCATCTCCGCCTCCACGCCCTGCCTGGCTCAGGCCACTCAGGCCGCTCAGGCGACTCAGGCTCAGGCCGCTCAGGCCGCGCTCGAGCGGCCGAGCGTGCCACCGCCGCCGCCGCCCGGCCGACCCACTGACATTAGCGCTGTGAATGAAGGTAGGACGTCAACTGTTTTTGCTTGACCTAACTTAGTATTGTGTTTAGAGTTGAGATAGCTAGATTATTACTAACTTAGATTTGAAACTAATTGCACTAATGATAGAATTACATGTTTAGTGAGCGAATTAAAAGTAGATGAACAGATAGTATAATTCGAAAGCCTTTTTTGTAACAATCAATAATTTAAAATTAAAGCCAACGTTATGTGAAATTTAATTACGGAATAGGTGTTATGGTACTAATACAATTGTAGACTCGCTTGGAGAGGTCAGTCATAACAATGAGGGCTACCGTTTTTGTGCTCGCCAGCTGGCGCCACTAGTCGAGTATGGTCTAGCTGTCAAAGTTTGTGATTGGTTTTTATGGGCGTGAAACAAAGTAAACGTTGAAATGTTATTTAATACATTAATACCGCCCCGTTTTGTTCGATAAAAAGGAAGACATAAGTTTACGAAAGATAAAGTTGTCTCAAAGCACTGATATTCATTGACCCGTAACTCATATTGTATGTATGTATGTATGTAAGCACTTTATTGTACACAATAACAGGTTAAAACAATATACATGTCACATAAGATTAGAGTACAAAGGAGAACTTATCCCTATGAGGGATCTCTTCCAGCACCTTTGAGGGATTGAGTGGAAAATGGGAGAATGAGATAGACAAACTTACACAGTGTACTAAAAGGTTTCAATAAGGAAACTTATAGCTAAAACCAAAACTAAATAAATATATAACAACTAAACATATAATAAATACATATTATAAATATATACGTATTTAAATAAATATACATAAATAAATATATATAGTATTCAACCAAATCACAAGTCGTAATTTGTCATAATCAATCTCAGGTACTCAGGTCAATATATACGTATTTAAATAAATATACATAAATAAATATATATAGTATTCAACCAAATCACAAGTCGTAATTTGTCATAATCAATCTCAGGTCTTCAGGTAAATTTTGAGAAATAAACCTTTTTGTATTTGTACTTATTGGAAAATAGTCACCATATTATTAATTTATTTTAATTGAATATTAAATCGCGTAGCGCACACACAAACAGTGAGATTCGACATTTCGGATACCACGCATCACACTAGCGCCTCTGGTGGCGAATTCATTCGCGGTAGCCCTCATTGCCAAATGTGACATAAGCACAAATAAAACTGTCAATGAAAGTAACGAGGTAACCAAAACGGCAAGTTCTAGTTCTCAGAATACGAACGATTCCAAAGTAATTCCAGTTGACGTCTGTCCGATCGTATCGGGCGTTGTGCCTAGACACGAAGACAGCGCTAAACGAGGTCAGTGCCTGCGCTCGCTGGGAACCGCTATCGATTCCACTTATAGCTATACAAAAACACCCAATAACAATAATAATTATAATTCTGACGCTTTAACCCTTTGAACGCCTTCTGTCACTCAGCCGTGTGGCGCGCCTTTTTTGCGGAGGAGCGAAAATAAACCTTATCCGATAGCATGTAAGTTGCTTTGACATTTTACGCATTAACACCTCCGCCGCTGCCGCTAGCGCTGTGGACACCGGATACCGGCATCTCGTAAAACGTTTAGGTGTCTTTGGCGCTCAAAAGGTTAAAATCGAAGTAATTATTTATCTGACCTCTATATAGGCCATTAATTAGTAAATAAAACAATTTTGGTAAGGTAACTAGGACGAGATATGTTTCGCGAAAAATGACAGCTTTACGATGAATGTTATAGTTTCACACAAACTGCAATAGTTGACATACGCCGAAATTCTATCAATTGATGCAGGACTTCTAGAAATGAATAATTTTAACTATATTTCGTTGTAGATCAACATTGATTGATTATTGTCGGCCTTAAATTATCTATTTACGATTATTAATGTGTAAAATATGTAGAAGGAACTGTAGTGTTTTCCAGCGAACGCAGGATGGTTGAGGTCTATGTCCACGAGAATGCTCTGTGTTTGCACTGTCTTTGTTCTTACACTCATTTGTCTCATTCACTCACACACCTATTCATCTATAGTTATTGTTACTAAACGCAGAAAACCAATGCATTGTAAAAAAATGAAACATCCTCACTGGGCATGCAAGTCTGTATCATTTTAATACATGCACGTTTCAATTTACTCACTATATGGGACTTTTTTTTTATTATTAAAAATGGGATCGCTCTTGGCCAGCATCTAGCCAGGGGGCAAAGATGAGGCCGACGATGTAGCGAGCTCACCCAGAAGGTGCCTATTCACTCGTGCCTTAAAAAGGTCTAGGTTATATGAGCTCGGAAACACAAACGCCGGCAGAGAATTCCAAACCTTAGAAGTGCGCACACACTTAGATCTATGAAGTATTTGGTCGTGCGGATGAATTTGGCTGCGATATCGTCACAGCAAATATACTGAGCAAAAATACTGTAGGAGTTGTAAGTAGTGAGTCATATTATACTTATTTTATACATATCTTCCTATTCGCGCGCCCGCCTTATAGCAGTATACTCGTACAGTCTTCAAAATCAAATTCAAACATTTATTCTGCAAATAGCCCTTGTCTCTCGTCAATCCCCTATAAAAAGACACTAGGCTATGCCCTAGCAAGCATGAACAGACAGGACTCCACAAACAGCACCCGATCACGAGTATGACGCGTATTTCAGCCATCGCCTCCCTCGACCATCTGTTAGGGAAGGTGGCGACCCGATCAACAACGCCTTTCATAATTTTATGAATCCTCAAATTGTATAAAGGGCGCACGTGTCTGCTTTGGAGTCGCGGGCGTCTATAGGCTGCGGTATCCGCTTACCATCAGGTGGAGCGTACGTATGTTTGCCACCGGCGTATTATAAAAAAAAATTGGTATGAGTATTTCTTATTCGGATGGAATATGAAGGCCGGTAAGAAAATTCTCTATTTCAATAAATAAAGGCTTACACACCTGCCGTAGGGAAAGGCCGGCGTGTCGTAGGAACGTATTACAAATAAAAAAATTAAAATACACAATGAGGGCTATCGTTCTTGTGCTTATCAGTTGGCGCCACTGTCGAGTAAGGTCCAGCTGTCAAAAATTGTTATTGGTTATTATGGGCATGAGAACGAAGTTTACATTTAAATCATATTTAATACCTTAGAACGTAGCCCAGTCCCGTTTTGTTCGAAAAAAAAGGAGAAAATAAGTTTCCGAAAGACAAAACTGTCTCAAAGCATTTAAGTCATTGACCCGTAACTCATATTTGCCATATCAAGCTCAGGTATTACCAAATACTCACCATATTGTTCCAATTAGATACTAACCCGCGTAGCACAACCACAAAGAGTGACATTTGACATTTTGGAAACCTCACGCTACACTAGCGCCTCTAGCGGCGAATTCATACGCGATAGCCCTCATTCAACTTGTATCCTAAATATTTCGAATTTCATAACAGACAGAGTCCGTTCGGGATCTTTAAAAATAATTTTAAGAAACGACTTCTGAGATTATAACAGTACCTAAATTAATCACAATTTCTCATTACAGCAGATACCTACCTAATTCCCTTCAGAGTTCAGTGTAAAATAGAAGAAATTATACGCAGTAGCTTAAAGTAGCTGCTAAGGCAATTCCTACAAGTCGCCATTACGACAATTTGCAATGTTTTCCTGCAACTTGACAATGAATTCATAATTTGACCTTAGATACTTAATTAATGCCTATTGATACACAGCTAACATTACTAATGTACCTACTGATGCAGTAATTATTATAACAGAACAACGACGGGCACTTGTAATCAGCATATTGTATTTGAAACTCGACTTTTCATATTTTTTACGTCGACACCGACCCAACCTTACGTCATATATTTTAACTTACTCGTAATATTCTGAGTGGAAAATCATTTTTTGTAATGTGGGTGGATCAACTATTTTTTGTTGCTTGTTACCACGGTTACGTCTCTTGAGTCACTCTTTAAAATATACCAAACATGAGTTTTAGCGATAAGTATAAATCCATTTGGACATGGGTCATCTCCTGAGCATGCTTGAAGTCCATGGACTTGTAGAAAAATGTTTATAATATGGATATTATAAACATTTTTCTAATAAACATGGTTACTGTTGTCTCCTCGCTGATGGGACATAATAACAACAAGAAAAAGTTGATTGACCCATGTACCTGGTTAAAACCTGACCAGAAATATATGAATATTGTCAAGAGGGCGCTATGATTCTCATTTATATGGCAACAGGTCAGTAACGTCAGTATAGTCGGAATAATGACATTTTGACTTGTTTGTTTACCTCTCAGTTCTGATGTTAATTTTGAAAGGTTTTTGTAGCGAAATTGTTCCGTTTCCCTAACGTTTTTTTTCTAGAATATTATTATAAATATTGTTAACAGCTCTTGAAATTTAATCCTATTGGGCATTTTTGGTCATTTATTATTTAATACTCAACACTTAACCTAAACCACAACAGTGATAACCTATGATTAAAATTATTTCCAGTATAAGGAATTAATTCCGATGAAATTCCGCATATATTTTTGCTCGGGCTTTACTTTTCATATTAAAAAAAACATATAAAACCCTAATATATGATGTATGATTTGTCATATCTATAAATTCATAGGCACGTACTTTTTTATACGTTGTTTAAAATGCTCGTCACATCCCTAAAGTTATTACCGATGAGTCAGAAGCATTTGACGATAGGCAACGACAACTAAACTTAAGGACAATATGACTCGGTGAGAACAAGTGTTTATGAGTGAATAATGTTGGTAGCCAAAAAAAATTTTGTCTAAATATTTTTTGGAAAATTTGGAAGGTGCACCAAAGAAACCTTACTTAGTAACAGAGAAATCCAGCCCACAAATCTAATTTGAACTAGAAAAAGAATAAACAAATCTATGTTTCATAATCTTAAATATATACTCTATTTAAAAATATTTTCTGTTATTTCAGAAGATTCCTTATATGAACAAACGGACTTAGGATTAATATGAAATATTCACAGCTGTGAACACAAACCTTGTTGTTGGTATATGTACTACTACATTTTAAACAGATGTACTTATTACGAGTGTTATCATGTCACGATGCTTTATGACATCACCACATCACCGACCTTCCGCGCAGCATGCCAATTATATATCATTACATTCATTACTTATATACAACAGCACTGGCTGTGATTATGTACCGTTTCGTTTAGTTATGATCCGCTGCTCCCGCTCTGAGCACGTATGTTTGTTAACCGTCTTCCGTGTTGTGTCGTTTCTGTGTTTTTGTATTCTGTGTTATGGGTAGTGAGTTGTTTTTTAAACACAACATTCCATTTTCATCCTTATAATGTCATTGTTCCATCGTGATTGTCAATGTTAGTGTATAAAGTGTAGAAATGCATAATTTGTGCTTTTAATCATTTAATGCCCACGACATGCACAGTGCAATACCGACGAAGGTTAACAGGTTTCGCGAACGTGTGTTATGGACTAATGTTGTGAACTGTACCTAAATAGCATGAGTAATACCTAGTTTTTATCTATTTAACTCCCACGCATGCCAGTCATACACCATGTCATTTTTATACGAAAACATTGGTAGTGCTCGTGCAAACTGACAACACGAACCTGTGGAAACTACATATTGAAATAGCTTCTTGTTTGTATAAATATAATTTCGAAACAACTTGGGTAGGTATACTATAATAGTATATAGTATAGTATAGTATAGTCCTCCTTGTCGTATCCGACGACGGCGACCCTTACAACTTTCTCTGATGAGCACGGATATGGCTCGCAAAACCGAATTTGGATACAAATGTACTATAATAGTACAATAGGTATTAATAGATACCTTTGTTTTAATGTTACAAATATATCATGTCATATTTGTTTTGTTTTTGTATTTAATTACCTAGGTTTTATATATGCTAGGCTTTACGAAAATTTAACTACATATAATCAAAATCGAAATCAAACATTTATTCTGCAAATAGGCCACAAGGGCACTTTTACATGTCAAAATATTAATTTACAATTTAAGAAAGTCTAACTATAATAAGTAATACATTTTTCATGTCAAAATATTAATTTACAGTTCAAGAAGGAATAATAATTTCAAGTTTACAATTATAACAAAATTAATGTCATACAGTGAAGATAAACTTGCAAAGTTAATAATGATCTTTGCACCATGTTACTGATAAAACGCCAATTTTCTGATAATCACAGACTGTCTGCGAATGCTTTTCGATAAATAAGAAGATTAACAGGCTAGGACTACAGCGATATATGTGTCGTTTCGAATGGGCTGTTCCCATCCGTTACCAACAATCACTATTTTTTCCCAGTGGTAACTTTAACTACTGTAAAAAATCCCAATATACCTTTAAAATGGAGTTAGTGAATACGAATTCATTTTAATGATAACAGTTGGGATTTTTCCAAGACGTTCTCACTAGGAAAGAACAGATGGGAAAACATACCAGCTGTTACCAGTGGTAACAAATTGGTGGTAACCGGTGGGAATAATCCGCTTCGAGTGGGGCGCTTGTTCGTGGATGTTATTTACGAGTTATCCATGTACTTATTAAAAATTTACTAGTCACAGGTACTATGAAATTAATGAACGAACTACTATAACTCGCTTCGCTTTGAATTAACGAACACGCGTTCTAGTATTACAAACACATACACAACACATAACACATAACATTTGCATAGAAACTATAAATCCTTCAATAGAATTGATCGCGTGCGCCGATTGAGTGTTCAAACACTCGTGTCGCAAGTGTACTTGAAATTGATTGAGGTGGAATTGTAACTAAATCATCCATGAAAATAACTATTTTGTTGTATATGATTGAAATTGCAAGTAACAGTTACGTGTTGTTGGACACCTCAAATGTTTTAACTATAGCTACTGATTGCTTTTTCACAGTAGATTGAAGTGGCAGCTGCTATGAAGTAGTTACACTGCCCTACGAAAGCGTAAAGCATATCTATTTAAGTTTACACATACCTGCCATACGTACAGCTACCTACAATAATGGTTTTCACACCAAATCTGTACTCTTAGAGTATTCCAGTGTTCCAAACCACACGCGTGGTCGTGTCGGAGGTTTTCTCTCGGATTTCGCCAGGCTACTCTCCAACCGCGCACTCCTATCGTTTTTTTGGTTCCGGCCTGTAAAGCCATAGTCAGATAAAATAAAAAACAAATCTGTAAAAATAAGTAGGGTCGTACAGTCCAGTTCAAAAATAAGTATATACGTAAATTTAGAATGAAGGAAAAATTGAAAAATTTAGGCACCGAGCAGGATTCGAACCTGCGTCGTCCCGGCACTCGCGGCCAGTCGCTCTAGCCAACTGAGCTATAGGTGCAATCGCTACCCAGTTCCAAATTCACCAACCGTTCCTTAAAAAAAAAAGTATATACGTGCACTGACCAAGTGATCAAATAAATTGAGCATGACTTTAACGGGGCATAAGATTGTTTAGATATTTTTGAATCTTTGGTAATCTACATATAATTGACACCCCGACTTTATTTTTTCCAAATGTTTTTGACCACCTTATTTTATTTTATAACAATTAGGTACTTTAAGCCTTACCACTTTCAGCTTAGGAACACATTGCACAGTGTGCCGTCAAATATAATTGGGTCATACGCGGATTTAGGTTCGCGTCTTTTCTGTGGACATACCAAAAGTTAAGGGCTACAAACCTTAATTTTGGATTGGACCAGTAACCCGCATAAACAGTGTCTCCGTTTCTATAAATCCCTGTAATAAAAACATAGCTACCATACACATAAGCCGTTAACTATTGACCACAGAGGGACGACTTTTGTTTTTTCAACTAAGTATGACCCAATTACCTATTTACTTGAATAGTCGTACCGAAATAAGCCTACACTGAGGAGTAATTTCCTGTTTAGACGCAATCATAGAATCGAGTAATTGAACATACATCATTTCATAAACACGGAAAAGCGCATGCGCAAATTTCGTTTAGCATGTACGATTAATTAGCAGTAGCATATTGGAAGAGGTTTGATCATTGCAAACGGTAGCCTTATAGTATGTTCTTCCTTTAAAAAATATATAATTTTTGTTTATTTCCTTGATACCTAAAATACCGAGCTGAAAGCATCACCTACTCTCCATCTGAATGACATTTAGGCCGGGTTTTATAAAGATACGTTAGACCAAATGTCAGATCAAATTCCAGTAACTCAGTACATTTTTTGACATAACAAACCGATATAAGGTCTAACGGATCTTTATAAAACCGAGCCTTAGAAGTATGAACGCAACCGTAGCGTAGCTGATATGTATTTGGCGCCCACAACTGTTTTTTTGTTTCTTATTGCACCCACACCCACAGCCTATATGTATCTTTTATTGAAATCGGGAAATGTAAACGAGAACTGACCAATTGCTGTTTGAATATAGAACTAAAGCGGCTGCTGCCGACGCTGGCGCGGAAGGATAAGGCGCCGCGCGCGCGCACCTCCTGGTACGCCGAGTGCGGATCAGAGACCTCCACGCACACCTCCAACACTTCCAACACCTCCTGGTGAGTCATTTAATCCGTCGTCTACCGGTTCCTGGGATCCCCGGGCTCATTACAAAAGAATGCTATTGTTTATTTATGATCCCCGATCTCCCGAATACCTTACTACTCTTTTTCACTTTTATGGTGTCACTCGAGACCGTCAACTTCGCTCTTCCGGCAATCTTTCCCTCTCTATTCCGTCTCACCGTACTGGTTTCATGTCGAATTCCTTTTCCGTTCAAGTAGCCCGCCTCTGGAACAGTCTCCCCGTTAATATTAGACGATCTCCAAACAGGCCCGTTTTTAAAAAGATCTTATCTAAGTTTTTTGCTGGCAGAAATAAAGACTTAATGTATCTGACTCGTACATTTCATCTATATCGTATGTATGTGTATGTATGTAGTTGTATTTATTTATGTATAGCTTTATATTATATATGTTGTATAATATTGTATAATATCATATCGTATCATATATAACCTCCCCCTATTATTTTACATACTTAAGATTTCTTTCCTATAAGTTGCACCGCCCACAATCTTTCTGCTTTGCCTTAAGGTTGACTGGTAGAGAATGCTTTTGGCATTAAATTCGCCTTTTGTACTATAAGTTTTTCTTTTGTGCAATAAAGGTTAAATAAATAAATAAATAAATTTTACTCGCCGAGAGACGACGGCTTAATTTGTATAGTCAAAAGCAAAATTAACTTAAAACTTGCATCTAATTCCATTGTATGTCTGCTGTTGACTATCATCATCATCATATCAGCCGAAAGACGTCCACTGCTGGACATAGGCCTCTGCTGCTGTTGACTATCACTACATAGTATAAAACAAAGTCGCTTTCTCTGTCCCTATATCCCTATGTATCTTTAAAACTACGCAACGGATTTTGATGCGGTTTTTTTAATAGATAGAGTGACTCAAGGGGAAGGTTTATATGTATAATACATGCGTCAGCATTGCACCCGTGCGAAGCCGGGGCGGGTCGCTAGTATAATATATACCGGTCATAATGTCTGTGCACGTCCCCGGAATACGATGCTCGAGTCCACACCGTGCCCAAAGGCCGATATGACGTCACGCGGTGAGATGCAGAGTGCAAAGATATTGTGACCGTGTAGTAAAGTACAAATTCTATGTCCAATTGTCCTTGTGGGAGGAACAGTATCTAACATTTGAGCCTCCAACTATTTTCTAGAATAGGTAGAAATAGCTGGGCCGAAACCTCTTGATGAATAGTCTCATCTTAATACCGTGTCACACCTCAGATTCGGTTGAAACCGCTCAACCAATCTCACTGGAGCGCAAACTCTTAGAGTATTCCAGTGTTCCAAACCACACGCGTGATCGTGCCGGAGGTTTTCCCCTGGATTTTCCCCAGGCTACTCTCCAATCGCGCACTCCTATCACTTTATGGGGCCCGGCCTATAAAGCCACAGTCAGGTTCAAAAAAAAATCAATACCGTGCCCTTTCGGGTGCACTTTGAAGCCATTAGCAATCTGGCTAATCGTGGTAGATAATAAGTTGAATTATCAGGGTAAGTCCGGCGCGGCGGCACGATACGCATGCACGGTACTGTCCCGCTTCGCTTCTAACACTATCCTGTCAAGTGAGAATATTTGACCGAAATCAGCAAACTAATAAAATACTAGATACTGATCCCGCCCCTCCAATAGTTTAGGCACGGTATTTTACGGATACATAGCGCAGGCAACTTCGTACAGTTATTGTATTCTCTTAATGTATGTAGTAATTTCCCTTTGGGTGACCGCTTTGAGTGGTTGTTAACTGAGCGCTTTCGTGCTTTGGAAGGCACGTTAAGCCATTGATCCCGGCTGCTGTCTATGATCGCAGTCGTTAAGCCAAGTTAGAGGCCTTCGGGCGGCTTGAGAACTTCTAACAGTCGAGTTGCCCACTCACTTGATAAGCCTAATTCCAATAAGGTCTTGTTTCCCCTCGGGTTGGAAGGTCAGATGGCAGTCGTTTTCCGTAAACTCCACTTCCGCTCAGGTGACAATACATTTCCTTGTCAAGAGGCCTAATTGAGGAGCGATTAAATTCAAAGTTAGTATTTTGCCGGCAAGAAAGTAGCTTCGACTAAACATTTAATTGGCTTGTCACTAACCGGGATGCCCCTTTGTAACTTTCTCTCCGGAATTAAAAGACAGGCCCGAGAGCCACATATTGACCGTTATTCAAAACCCGTTCGCAAATCCGAAATCAGTCTCCAACTGCCGGGCACAAAGTGTTTTATAGGCAGAAAGGATACTACATTAGGTAGTTACATATAAGTATATTTACTAATTTTCAGAAATAACATGATTAAATAGACTTGTTGTAAAGAACATAGAAAAACTCGTTGTGGCAGGAAAGGTTGAAGGCAAAAAACCTGAGGTCGAAGGCCGAAGAGATGGACTGACCAAGTCTCCGAACATCTGGAGTTATCTGTCAGCACCGCCCTACTTCTGGCGGCGGACCGAACCATTTGGAGATAGACCACTAACTGTCTAAGAAGGAGTCACTATCCTCAACAATGGGGGAACGAGAAGAAGAAGAAATAGACTTGTTACTGTGCTCATTTTGCTCGCTAAAACGATAAATCTTAGAAAATTAGGAAAAATGAATGTATTGAATAAGGTATTCATTCAGTGACAGCCAATTTCGTTCACACTCAATTTGATTACGAGAGTATCGCCTACATGCTCGACTAACAGAAGCGAGAGTGCACAAACCAAAAAAAAAATGTCTTGGTTCAAGTCATAAAACGTGCAAACACAAGTATACTTAAATCGGGTAGATACTTTCGGGAATATTTCCGGGAACGATCCGTCTCTACCATACCTGCGTTGGCGCGTTTAGGAGTTCCCAGCGCCCGCGCCGGTGTGACTGGATGCGTGTGAGTCGGCGTTAGTCAGGAACGATGCGCCGCCGGCGCGGTGACTCACCACGCAGCCAGTTCCCGCACCGTTAGCTGGTGGCCCGAGCCACAAGCGAAGGGCCTTAGACCGCGTTCAACTAAATTTGACCGACTTCAATAGGTTTATGAATATACAGTCATCGATCTGCTGCCCGCTGGCATCCGCAACGCGTCCTAAAAGCGCCTTTTCCACCAGCAACCTCATCTTTTTATAGAAATTGGGTAGGCTATGGAAATGTACCTTAGCTTGGATCAAGTGGTAAAGCAGTAGCTGGTTTTGGATGTTTATGAATGGCTTGTTAGGTACAAGTTTTTATTTTATTGAAATATCGCTAACACTGTCCATCCTGTTTCGTAAAATCTGAACCACTGGAGCCTACTTAATTAACATAATCAAATGACTGATAAGCATTATTTATCTGATGATCCCAATATTCACGTATAATTAGAACAGTCCGATTAAAATATCAGATTATGTTAGTATCTTATTCCTTATCGCATTTGGAATCGGATTATGTATTCAATCGCTGTCCAACAATTATGTATTTAGTCGCTGAATTCCTTTTACTTAGGCCTCCGCCTAAGAACAGCGCGGTATTCGACGATTCCTTACCGGCGCTGCCTTCGGAGCAGACGTTACGTTCGGTTACGATTTCAAAATAACCGACTATCGAATACTTTTTCGTTTCGGCTGAACTTTCAATTGTTTTCGGTTAGTGTTGCCAAGTGGTTGCGGAGTGATGCTAGTTTGTGGATCGTGCTGGCTGATTAGGAATTGTAGCGACGCGCTGTTTCCCACGTTGTGAGTACGTAGTGTAGGGAAACAATAGAATTGTGGAGTGTTTATGGTAATTGAGCGTGTTTAGATTGTTGTTATCGTGTGTCGTGCGGGGTGTGAATGTTTTATGGAGTACATAACGCTTCGCGTTTTTACGTCTGTGTAACAATTAGATACCTATAGACACCAGAAAAAATATTAGGCATTTGCAATAGAAAAAAAGATTGTACTTAATTTTTAATTGCTTTTTTATAACGCGTTTGCGTATTTAAGCTTGATGTACCTACTATCCTACGAATAAGTACCTTAATATGGTTTTGCTTTGTATTATTTTTTTATTAGTGGCCCTATTTTTTCTGTTGAAATGAATGATCTAGGAGAAATAATATGTTGCCTACCTACGAAGATTGGTATTTAGTGATAAAAAAATAGTTAAGATAATATATTTACCTATCTAATACAGTAAATTGTCAATAGACGATACGAGAATTAATTTAGCAGTAGCAGGTGTAACAAATCCATACCGAACGCAGTAAATTATCCTCCAAATCAGACCGCGAGCTATTAAAACTATCAATAGAATCAATTTAAATAATTAACGATGGAACAACTCGTAACATTGACACAGTTTTGTACTGATGTTTAATAATTAATTAAACCTTTCCTTTCACACAAATCGATGTTCCCGAATTCGATTGTAGTTAGAAACAACTTAATTATTTTTAATCTGGGTCAGTAGGTCGTCCTAGGCAATAACTATTTTAAAATATCCATTATTTTGTAGCGTTTTTAGTTGTGTAGATGGGCTACCAACCTATCACTGCAATATCACATATTTTCCATCTTCAAACCTACAATTACTAAATATGGCACTGGAATTAAATTGCATGTGCTTTGCCTACCCCTTTTGGTAATAAAGGCGTGAGTTTATGTATCCAGAATTACGATTTGGAAACGGGATATTTACCATGTATATTTGTATTTTTGAGTTCCCGATATTTCGGCACTGTTGCAAGCGCCATTATCAAGGATATCCCGTTTCAAATCGTAATTCTAATGTAAATGACCATGTAAGCTTGAAATCTTATATTTTATGTATCTATGTATGTAGTTGTGGGACTTCATGTTATCACTTGTAATTAGCAGATATCTACATGTTGTGATATGATTCCAGGAACCTAATACATTCAATAACAGTACTATTCTTAGTAATTTCCCTCTAAACTATTCCTGAAACTAATTGGCCAGAGCCCATACTAAGTGCTGTCGTTTAACTTAAAATTATGTTTCTACCAAACCAATTGACGCGAGGATACGTCCGCGTTTAACATTATATTCGAGGTCTAAAGACACTGTCCACCGGTGCCTTTACCATGAGTTTACATGACCGTACTCGCTAGCGACTGCGTAAAAAAATTTGTATGGGCAAAAGTACCTACAGCGCCTCTGGCGGTTACGTAATAGGACTAGGAATCGGCATACTAAATCGTTTACGCAGTCGCTAGCGAGTACGGTCATGCAAACTGATGGTAAAAGCACGGAAAGGGTTAAGTTTAGAACCGGCAGTTACTGGTAACACATTCAATACTAAATAGTTATTTATTATTTTTATTTAAGTGCCTAAAATTTCCCACTGTTCATGTTTCATATGGCCACCTCGGATTTGGTTCTGATCTGATCTTTAATAATAATATAAACGTGATCGTTTGTGCGGATGTGTATATATGTATGGATGGATGTACGTTCCTGTTAAGCCGTCGTCTTCCGGCAAAAAAAAATAAAAAATAGCATTCTTTTGTTATGATCTCTGGGATCCCAGGGACCGGTAGACGACTGGTTCTCAAAAACTGCTGATAGATTTGGCTGAAATTTGGAATGGAGGTAGCTTATGCCTTATACCCTGGATTAACACATAGGCTACCTTTTATCCGGGGGTAACACCGCAGGGCGCTGCTAATAGGTATGAATCTGAAAATCTGTAGTACCTATATTCATTAACATTTTGACGAAAAAATCGTCAAAAATAAATTCTGATTTATTTATGGATATACTTAGGGCGGGTTGCACCAAGTTGCGATTACTGATCGATCAATGATAAATATGGCGCCGACAGCTGTCATCGCATAGAAACTTGTCAAACTTTCCATACTAACAGATTTTAACGAACACCGCTTTCGATTACAGACGGTTTGTTGCTCCCATAAATTGCTTAATGGCCGATCATCTTATTGTATTGAACTACTACTACCCCTATATCTATTCTTTTTCACTAACAGGCGTCCATAACCTGAGAAAACTTGAATTATTGAATTGAAAGATCGAATGCTGCTAAACTATATAATTTCTTATTCCACAATGAAGCGATAGATGCGCCGTTTTGTCGAATCAGGAAGAGGAAATAGAAGTGACAACTTAACATTATAAATCACCAGATATAATTTATATCTTCACACTACGCTGGCTCGATGACCCAAAGTGGGTTTTGGCCTCTGACACAAGAGAACGCCTCTCTTCCATGTTCTGCGCCACCTCACGCCATTTGAGCAACACGTCGTCTACCGGGATCATAACAAATTAATGTTATTGTTAGGGTTTGCAATATTCGTCCAATTTTAGTATTCGAATAATACGAATACATAAATTTCCAATATTTGATTCGAATATTTTTGAAAACCAACCAAAATAATCATTGTAAAGTATGTAATGTAAAATGTAATGACCTTGCAATTAAAAACATCGACATTTATAGTATCTTCTTAAAATTAAACAATGTTCATTACTGTACGGTATTTTCTTCATATTAGAATTTTGTTTTTGACAAGGGAAAAGAAAAATAATATGCTATTTTTCTTAGATTAAAACTTCTTTTTAATATTTCAGATTATTTCTACGGAGTTGTTAATGTAGAGGATAATTGATCTTGGCATTTTATTATAGTTTTTCGCAAAGTTAAATAATTTCAGTCAAATTTCTGCACTATTCGAAATATTCGTTTTATTCGAATAATGGATGTCGTCGAATTCGAATAATATATGTGGTGAATAATTCGAATATTCGAATAGTCGAATATTCGAATTGCAAACCCTAGTTATTGTTTATTTTTTTCGCCAGGAGACCACGGCTTAAAATATGCAGTATATACAATACAATACAATACAATACAAGTACTCTTTATTGCACACCTCAATCAAAGGATACAGTACAGTACAAAAACACAATGAGAAGAGGCAAACAACAGGCGGTCTTATCGCTAAAGAGCGATTTCTTCCAGACAACCTTAGGGTAGCAGAAATCTAATCAGAACGATTCATAGCAGGTGGTGCAGAGTTAATACATATGAAGCCTACTAATAATTGCAACAATAACATTTAATTAAGGATAAATAAACATACATAAATATAGTATAAAAATATACGTACATTATTATTATTATTATTTTTATTAAAAATGGGATCGCTCTTGGCCAGCATCTAGCCAGGGGGCAAAGATGAGGCCGACGATGAAGCGAGCTCACCCAGAAGGTGCCTATTCACTCGTGCCTTAAAAAGATCTAGGTTATATGAGCTGGTTACATAAACATATACAAATATATAGTCAGCCACAATAATGTGTATAATGTGTTCCGCGGCGCAGGTACGCGGAGGCGGGCCTGTACCAGGCGGGCAACATCTCGTCCTCGTCGGGAGCCTCCTCGGGCTCGCACCCCGCCTCGCCGCTGCCGCACTCGCTGTTCACGCACGAGCCCCTCTACCAGTTCTACAACGCGGCTAAAGTAGAGGTCAGTACAGCCAGGATTTAGTCCAGCGAGGAAGTGGGGCCAATATCAGACAGTCACTTGTTTTATTTTTATTTTATTTCGAAAGGTACATAAAACAGACAGTAATCGAAACGTACAGTGAAATTATATATATAAGAAGACACACATGACTAGATTACAGTCCAAAAATATATGTACACATCATGGCTATGAGTTATAATTTAGAGAGAAAATAAAAAAGTAGTTTGAATTACAGAGAAAGTGAATAGCAAAAGGCGAACAAACAGTTATTCAATCATTTTAAATTATTTGTAGCTAAAAATATCAGATTTTTTGAATTGAGAGATATTGGAAACATAAACATCAAGGTCCTTACAGACGCGAACCAAGTCATCAAACTTGTTTAATTATTTGAAAAAGAACACTTAAGGCCTGCTTCAGGGAGAGATACAGCTATTGATTAATGCTAATGTAGGTAACTAAGAGCAGGAGAAACCCTCGCTAATGTATACGCAAATATTCATCGGACATATATTGTAGCTGGGTCAATCGACTTTTTCTTGTTGTTATTCTTTCCCGTCAGCGAGGAGACAACAGTAACCGAGTTTCTTAGGTAAATGTTTATAATATGAACTTCAAACATGCTCAAGAGATGACCCATGTCCAAATGAAGTTATACTCATTGCTAAAACTCATGTTTGGTAGATTTAAACCCTATAAAATCACAGCTTTAAAGAGTGACTCAGGAGACGTAACCATGGTAATGAACAACAAAGAATAGTTGATACACCCAGCTACTAAACTAATGACAACAATCTTATTGGTCTAAATTGTATTATTTTCATTGTAAGTAAACCCAGGCCCTCGTTTCTCATGAAGTCTTACACGCTGTAACTGATATGCATAACAAATCTTCAGATACCTCTGCCTAACGAAATATTCAGAGCCCCAAATACCATGTGTTGTTTGTCATGTTTGCTCAACGAAGTGTCGACAGCCCACAATGCCTCAATAGGCGTAGTCGTCACATTCTCTCGAGTAATATATGCGGGTTTGCGTCAGTGTTGAGGTAACTTGTTTTGGACAAAGGGCATGTCCTTTACGTACATCGCTTCGCTTACGTAATACACAATCACATTGTTATCTGTAGGCCTCTTCAACTTAACATGAAAACGACAATTACGATGAACTTAACTTTAGAAAAACAAACCGCATTAGGTAAAGTTCTATTTTTTCAGTAGGTACTTTAATTTGAATAATCTTCTGTAATTATCCTTTTTGTTCAAATAGTTATTTGCTTATTAAATTTTGCGAAGGATATACCTGTTTGCTATCATTTAGTCTGTATGAATAAAATACAGAAAACTTATAGAATGCGTATGTGCGTATATTCAATGTATTAATATACCGCAGTTATGTAGTAACTTTAAGTCCATTACACGCAATATCCATACACGGTACTATTAACCCGGCAGTTTTGTATATTGACCTGTAAACTTGTTTGTAAAATAGTTTTAGGAAATGGCTCTAACGATTTCGATGAGATTATCAATACCGGGATTTCGGAGGCGTAATATAGATTTAGCTGAATCGAAAAACTTGTTTTCGCCGAGGAAAAAACAAAAAATACCGAGAAAACATCGATTGTCCGGGACTTTTCAAAAAATGTACAAAGTTACATTTTAAATAGGTTCGCCGTTTTTATTTATTTAAGCTGGACTAGCAAATGCGAACAGGGACTAAGCTGTTACATACAGAATCGCCTTCAGATTAATCGGAGCGAAAAAAGTGAGAACAAGGTTATTCCATGTATTTTTGAAAACCCAGAAAAGTACAAATATTCTTGATGGTTATTTTAGGTTAGTGAAAAAATCACGCAACCAATCTGTGGCAATCAAATATAATAGATTTGGCCATTTATGAATAGACATCGATGTACGCGCAACTATTACGATATTGTGCAAAATTCTCACACAATTTATTGGCCCACTAATGAACTGCAATGAGCACTTTTAATTGGCGCTATAATTGCAGCGACCTCCGCCGGGGCCTGCGAATTATCCGACCGTATGACCTCAGTCACTTCATTTAATTTTAAACTAAATGAGAGTGTTAATTGGATATTACGAGGATGTAGAGTTGTTTACGTCGGTGATACCCGTGAAGTGCGTGTTTTAAAATGAATGCGTTCAAAAATAAAGCGTTAAAGCGGAAGAACAGCGTGAAAAGTGTGAATCGTCCTTTGAGTGTGTTGTGCGCTCAGTCGTTGAAGATATTAGAGAGCTCAGTGCCTAACGGAGAAACGGTAGGTTGCCAGTGAAAGTGGCTAACAAAGAATTAATGTTTTGTTGTGCTGAAAGAGTTTAATAGATTTGGAGATTATTGTGATGCTTTATATTGCCTTTTGTCCGATAGTGTCTTTTTAAGATCTACCTTTGTCCATTCAGTGTTATATTCCAGTTGTCAAAAACCACTTGTTATATTGAACGATAGTTTTTTCAAGTGGAAATACGTTTATTCGATACGCGCTCATAGATACTATTATACTATTTTCGCTCTTAGCTAGATTCTATTATACCTAAGCGACGCACGGTCTCTATAACGAGACGAGTGTTGTTGTGTGACGAGAGACCGGTGGCGGCGTTCGCCGTCGTGACATCTTCCCGCTGGTCTCGTATTGTTGTTTTTTTCTTGGAAAGGAATGACGTGTTCTGTGACTACGTGCGCCTACTAACGTAGTTTTCGCGATTCTGCCCACAGTCAGTGTGCCGCGACACCGGCGACTCGGACTCGGACGCGTACGACGCGGGCGCGGGCGCGGGCGCGGCGCCGGCGCCGGCGCGGCCGTCCGCCATGGCGCTCGTGGCGCCGCGCGGCCCGGCGCGCACGCTCTGGTGCGAGGTGCCCGAGGTGCTGCAGTCCACTGTGCTTAGTAAGTCACAGTCTTGCGTTGTATCCTTAGCTTCGATGACACTAGGCTCCAGGGTCCTGCGGGGATTTTTTAAATTAAAAATGGGGTTGCTCTTGGTCAGCATCTAGCCATCAAATGGCCAGCAATAGCACAAGCTGCGTATCGAAGTGATACGAGAACCAACTACCCGCATTGTTCTAGCATGTAATATATAGTGCAAGTTGGAAAGGATTCGCTCAATCGCACGCAACGCGTCTAAGCAGCAAGTTGTGCTATTCCCTCCTGCTGAAGATTTAGATGACCTAACACCTGTTCACTTATCAATTACGGACCAATTGCCGTAGTTAAAGTTAAAGTAAATTACTAGTCTGAAAACCTGTGGGTTTGCGCACCTTTGAAATAAGAATATTCACGAATTTGGAAATATGAGAAGCAAACAAAAAATAAATGACTCATCTTCGCACTGGGTAGAGTGACTGCAGTGACGCTCGCTATGGTTCGGATGAATTTAATTCGGTCATATAAGACAATGACGCATTTGAATGTGAATAAACATTAAAGATGCATTACTTTTTCTCAGGTTCACTAGCGCCGGCTCAGAAACGACTGCAAGAGGCGAAATTCGAGCTGCTAACCTCAGAGGCGTCGTACCTCAACTCGCTGAACGTGCTCGAGTCGCACTTCATCGCGCACCCCGCCTTCCGCGACCCGCAGGTGCTGCCGCGCGAGGACTGGGAGACGCTGTTCTCCACAATACTGCCCGGTGAGTCACACTCCCACTTCTTGCTTATTCGCTTACTCCACTGGCTCAGCGACCCGAAGTCTTGGCCTCCGATACTGCGTGATGAATGTCACTTAGGGTCGGTTGCACCAACATACGATCACAGGCCGGTCATCGTGAAATATGGCGCCGGCAGCTGTCATCCCATAGAAACTTGTCAAACTTTCCGTACAATCAGATTTTAACGAACACTGCTTACGATTACAGACGGTTTGGTGCAACCCGTACTTATACTGCCCAATGAGTCCCAGAGGCGAGAGGCATCTGTTAACGTTAAGGGCTCATACCTGAACAAACTTTAATTATTTTTCTAGTCAATCACATTTTGTACTAAATTACATATTATTTTGTTATTTGCTAAAATTAACTTTAATTTTATTCTACTTATATTATTATAAATTGACATGTAATACTGACATCTGAATTCCACTATATTATTATTATTTGATAGAAATTTAGTGTAATTTAATTTTTAATCTGTTACTTTAAATCGACATGTAATCTCTTGTATAATGACAGTATTAATACCAATAAATGAATATGAAACAAACTAATGTTTAAGGTTAGCTATGCGGCTATGTACAGAATATTTCCTGTAAACAATGCAAAACTGTATTGTTGCTGTCGAATTCTGAGGAATAAGTAATTTTAGGTTTACCGCTTAACTGAGGCAGGACAGGGGATACGTCAAAGGGTAGCGAACGGGTAGCGGGCGGCGGGTGTCTGCTTCCCGCTACCCTGTCACGCCGTCTCAGTTGGGAGATTGTCAGATTTAGGTTCACGTCTTTGCGGTGGACATATCAAAAGTTAAGGGCCAAAAATCTTAATTTTGGATTGGTCTAGTAACCCGCACAAACGGTGTTTCCGTAACTATAAATCCATGTAATAAAACATAACTTACATGTACATACGCCGTTAACTATTGACCACCGGGTGGACAACTTTTGTTTTTAGGTACTTTTGTTCTGACAATAGCCCAGTTATGATCAAGTTTGCATAGTTTTAAGTGTCGTTTAAAAAGCTGGCTTATTGAGCGCCCGTTCTACAAGTACGATGAGTACATTATGTACAAAGAATTAGTATAATCTAATTATTTAAGAGTTTTACGACTTGTGTAATAACGAATCTCTTGTCTCTATTTCTTACCGCCGCGACGACCGCTTTAGCCTAGTTGGTAGTGACCCTGCCTACGAAGCTGGAGGTCCCGGGTTCGAATCCCGGTCAGGGCATTTATTTGTGTGATGAACACGAATCCTGAGTCTTGGATGTATTTAAATATATATTTATCTATATAAGTATGAATATCGTCGCCTAGTACCCATAGTACAAGCTTTGCTTAGTTTGGGACTAGGTCGATTTGTGTAAGATTGTCCACAAATATTTATTTATTTATTATTTATTTATTTATTTATTTCTACTGTTTACTATCACTATGACATTGAGATGTGACTAATTATTTTACCTACAACGGAAATATTAATTGTACTTTTATTTAGATTTTGACGTGTAAATTGACTTTATAAAATAAATGACTACGAGCCCCAATGCAAAATAGCTCGTCTAGTCGCAATTCTGCATGCGTATTTTTTTTCAAAAACTAGTATTTCTACCCGAATCGACTTTGATGATTAATGGAATACACTAGACGCAATGTCACTAAAGCTAGCTTAGTTTTGAGTTGTACAAAGTGTACATCTCGTTATTTATTTTAAAATAATTTAATTATAAATATTACATCTCACACGCAAATAATTACGTCTGCTTCATATTTAAGGCAAAATAGGTCGTCTATTTAAAATAAAACCTGTTTACCAGGGTTCGTAATATAAAATATTATTTTCAAATTGAATACGGAATATTCTCTGTCATGTAAAATGACAAACCACTATATAAAAGGGCAAATTCAGCCTAATTTTTTATTACTCCAAATCGTTTTTCTATCGAGATGGCACGAGGTAAGCCAGTGACTGAAGAAGTGCGGAAAATTATAATCTCCAGTAACAATAAAGGCAAATCTACGTACCAAATTGCCAAGGACCTTTCTATGCCAAGGTCTACAATCCAAACTATCATCGAGCATCATCGAAAACACGACAAAATTTCTTGTTTAAAGAAATCCGGCCGCCCACGAATTACTACTAAAGCAGAAAACAGGATTCTGAGGAAGATCATCAAGAAAAATCGTCGTGCAAGAGCTGGAGAACTTACGGTACTATGGCGTGACGCAATTAAAAAAAACATTTCAGTGGATACTTGCAAGAGAGTGATGAAGAGGATGGGCTACGGTTTTTACACTGCTAAAGAGAAACCGTTACTTACACAACGGCAGAAAACTAACAGGTTGAAATTCGCCAAAAAGTACAGAAATTGGACCGTCGATCAGTGGCGTAAAATTATATGGAGTGACGAATCTAAATTTGAAGTCACAGTAGGCGATGAACGAAGTAAAGTCATTCGCGAAAAAGGAGAGGCATTTCAAAAAGATTGTCTTAAGCGTAAGGTAAAGTTTCCAGCTTCCTTAATGATTTGGGGCTGCATGTCGGCACAGGGTGTCGGCTGTCTGCAATTTATAGATGGAACCGTCAATGCCGAAAAATACAAAAGCATCTTACAAGAGAGTTTGCTGCCGTCTATACGTAAGTTAAAGTATAAAAATGCGTATACTTTTCAACAAGATGGTGCCTCATGCCATACCGCTAAAGCAACGATGGCGTGGCTGAAAAAGAAAAAAATACCTACCATGTCGTGGCCATCCAGCAGCCCGGACTTGTCTCCCATAGAAACGTTGTGGTGGAAAATGAAGAAGAAGTTGCGAAAGGACCCGTCCAGATCAAAAGCTGATCTTAAAGAGAAACTTACCTGTGTTTGGAATGAAACAACCCCGGAAGAGTGTCGACAGCTGGTAGATACAATGCCGCTCAGAATTAAAGCCGTTTTAGATGCAAAAGGAGACGCCACCAAGTGGTAGACGTTCTAATCTGCGTCGGTAACACTAAAGACGAACTTTTTTGCATTTTAGTACAATTGGTGAAACAATGTTTTTTTTATTACCAAGGAAAGTTCGTTTTTTTTTTCATTGAATAAATAAAATACGATTTATAACTTATACTGTTTTTATATTGCTAATTCTTCCAAACACCTTCGTCCCCCAGAATTTTTAGGTTAACGTTAGTTTAGTACATTTTTTTCCTACCAGACGTACTCATTTGCATTGGGGCTCGTATGACTATGACTATGATTTGCGAAAGCAGTCAAATCTTCTGGCTTGTAATCCACGTAAGTGGGTGGATCAACTTTTTTTGTGTTGTTATCTTGGCTCGTTGTCCAAGTTACGCCGTAGTCGTAGTGACGCAGTTTGTTCAAAAAAATGTTGTATTAAGTTCTACTGACATATTTAGTAGATGGACCATTATGGAAATAGCTTATGAGTACCGCAAATACGTATTTTTGATAAATTTAAATAGCATAAAATCACGATTGTATTCGAATTTTGTCCCCTGGACAACTAACCACGGCAACGAGAGGCACTAAAAAGTTGATTCGCCCAAGTATGTATGTTACACCATCCTAACGGCCTCCTCTCCTCCCAGTCCGCAAGTGCTCGCAACTGCTGATGGTGGAGCTGGAGCGCTGCTGGCAGGAGAACATCCTGCTCACCGGCATCTGCGAGCTCGTGCAGCGGCACGCGGAGCAGCACTTCCACAGCTACGTCAAGTACTGCTCCGCGCAGGCGCTCATGGTGCGGGCGCTGCAGAGGCTGAGGGAGAGGCCCGCCTTTGCCGCCGCGTTGCGAAGGTATGTCATTACATATTTTGACGACCGGTTTAGCCTAGTGGGTAGTGCACCTGCCTGTGAAGCTGACGGTCCTGGGTTCGAATCCCGGTCAGGGCAAATATTTGTGTGATGAGCATGAATATTTGTTTCTGAGTCTTGGATGTTTTCTATGTATTTAAGTATTTATATCTATTAAATATATCGTCGTCTAGTACCCATAACACAAGCCTTATTGAGCTTACTGTGGCGCTAGTTCGATTTGTGTAAGATTGTCCTCTAATATTTATTTATTTTATTTATTTATTTACATATAGTACTACTTAGCACATAGACTACTTTGATGAGGTGTGGATTACTTTTCCACAGCTTTGTTTAATGCTGCTCGAATAAGAGCTGTTGCACGAAAGTATTAACACAGACGCTGGAGTCCCGAAAGGTTTCACACTATGCCCAATGCTATATTTGAGCATGCTTTTATTGCGAACAAAATTACTCGTTAACTGATTCACTGATTGTCATCGTCATCGACGAATTGAAATGACGCTGAAAACGTAATCGTTGATCAGAGTAGAGAAGTAAAGGTTCCCAGCCTCAGTCAACAATCCCTACGGGATCGGGGGCCCATTTCACTTCTATGGGCGCCTAAATGCCGAACGAGAAATCAAAATCAAAACAAAACATTTATAGTGCAACTACGCTACGCCGCAAGGGCACTTCTACAAGTCAAAATCTATCTATATCTATTAGAAATAATACAATAATCAAAATATCATTAATTAAATGTAGTGACAAAAATAAGACTAAGAAACTAATAGCAATCCAGATTTGTAAGAGATGTTTAGGGTCTCTAAGCGTCAAGATAAAAAGTAATAAGGTACACTAATCATAATAAAATATTTTGAGATATATCTGCAAGTGTCAACATGAAAATAATTAAATTTAATAAATAAATATCCTCAGAGTCAGGTCTCTGAGCGACAGTCTAAAAATAAAATCAAATGAGAACAGAGCGAAGTCTCTCATCATGTCAATTCCACTGAACACTAGTGCGAAGTTATTAGTGCTTGCAAACATGAACATACCGGACCGCGCCGAAACAATCCAGGGAACAATAAAACTTTTGCACCACCTAGCGTGCCGCGCTTGCATCGAACAGAATAGAATAGAACCAAATTTATTGCACACCAAAATAACAACACATTACAATTAAAAACTTAATACCTAAAAACTAGCTTAAAAGTATCTACATACATGAAGCGAGACTAAGTATAAAGAGCAGGGGTGCTGCTATAGTGGCCGCAATTGGACACCACTCAGTATAATGCTGTGACATTTTACAATGCCGCAGCGCTGGTCATCGCGCTTGCTTGTGCTTTCGCGGCACCTTTTGACGACCGGTTTAGCCTAGTGGGTAGTAGTGCACCTGCCTGTGAAGCTGGTGGTCCTGGGTTCGAATCCCGGTCAGGGCAAATATTTGTGTGATGAGCATGAATATTTGTTTCTGAGTCTTGGATATCTTCTATGTATTTAAGTATTTACATCTATTAAATATATCGTCGTCTAGTACCCATAACATAAGCCTTCTTGAGGTTACTGTGGGGCTAGTTCGATTTATGTAAGATTGTCCTCTAATATTTATAAAAATATTTATTTATTAATTTTGAGTGGCGCGGATTCAATCGCTCCACCCTGGTCGACGGCTCATAGTCCCAGGCCCGGCGCTGAGGGCATGTAAGCAGCCTTCATGTGCTGTTGTTATTCTGATTGCCTCACTCGCAGACTGGAGAGCCACCCGGCGTGCCAGTCGCTGTCGCTGCACTCGTTCCTGATGCTGCCGATGCAGCGCGTGACGCGGCTGCCGCTGCTGCTGGACGCGGTGCTGAAGCACCTCGCCGACGGCGACGCGGAGCGCGAGGGCTGCATGCTGGCGCTGGCCACTCTCAACCACGTGAGTACACAGCCTCTTCACAACTAGGTACATTTGCCTCGATCCTTGGCTCGATCTGATTGGCTATAATGAAATGACGTGTAAAATTATCCACAATTCTATCAATAAATGTCTCAATACCGACTATATATGCAAATTTTGTCAATGCAAAATTTACTAAGCTTCAATGTTGCCCTTGACCATATTTTAATAGGATACGTAGATTTCACACAAAATACGAATATCTTCTGGATGGAGTACGTTTTCCAAGATAGCGGCGGTTTTTGAAGCTCCTCTCCTGGGGACTTTTGGGAGACGAAAACAAGGCCATCAACGAAAATTCGTACCAAATTTCATCAAAGTTACTAACATTTCGAGGACCTAATTTCATCAAAGTTACCAACATTTCGAGGTTTTCCTTCCTCGACTGGGTTAATGGCCGTCAGTCGAGCACTGTTTCGAGGCCTAGGGTACCTGGGTCTCTTAAGTCCGGTCATGTGTGTAGCAGGTTGGTTATAAATGTTTCTTGGTCATTCCAGTTCGTGTCGCAATGCAACGAGGGCGCGCGCAACACGGAACGGATCGAGGAGATGTTCCGGATATCGCAGAGCATCGAGTTCCCGCCGAGCATGCGTGACCCGCCGAATCTTGGCCCGGCCTGCTCGAGGCGGGATAAGAAGTAAGCGTTACACACTTTTCAACACATTTGAACGTAATGTGGCTCTTATTACTTCCCTTTTAGACTCAAATTGCAGGAAATCAGCCTTGACTACAATGATCAAAGTATCTCACTTTTATCTTAATGTAATTAGTACAGTAATTAAGTGCCGAGTTAATTATCAATGGTATGGTGCTTTGGTTAAATTCACACACAATGAATAATATTAGCAATATCTTCATTTGCAAAGACGTAATTAGCATATGTCATACCATTTTAGAATCAGTATTAGATACACTACGTTTCAGAAAGTTGGTCGCAAACGAAACAAGATAACAGTTATTAAGAAAATTTAAAGTTCGATTATCTCGAAAACAAAGGGACTTTTACTAAACCTGAAAGTACATTTTCTGGACCAGTCTCAGATGCTCTATCGGTGGGTAGAAGCTTGACCATTATTTACTGGACTGCCTGTATGTATTTATCTAATATTTATAACAAGACGAATACTGAACAAAAGTGTTATCAGCTGCCCAAGTTGATACGGTGACTGGAGTAGTCGCATTACTCATAGTCTTACATAAACACAACATTATTCCAACATCTGATAACGACAACCGGTTGGCAATTTAGTAACCACAATATACAAAAACTAAATCGACTAACTGCCGTGTTTTTTCCTACACGACGAATACAGAAATGATATCGCAATTCAGGATCGCCCTCTCCACACAACAACGATAGCTATAAATCATCATTTATTGACAATAAAGTAATTAATAAAAATACTCACATAAGCAAATCCATAACGCAAATTTTGTCAAAAATATACAATAACCACCCGCAACACACTTCGTCCAAGCGACGATATCTATATATTACGATATCTATTGGGCAATTTATAAAGTACGTGTTTGTTATTCAGGCCTGTTCGGTGGCTGGTGCGGTCGGGCGAGGCCACACAGCTGGTGTGGAAGGCGGACGAGTCAAAGTTAACTTTCGGCCGCAAGTTCCATAAGACGCCGCTTCATCTGTTCTTGTTTAACGACCTGCTCGTCATCACTAAGAAGAAAGGGTTCGTATATGGCTTACACAGTGTAAAGTTTATATATCAATGAGTAATTGTGTTTTTCTTTCCATTCTAATAGATTTAACAAAGAAATCCCTTTTGTCTGTGTGTTTATTTAATATGTATCCTCATACAAGAAAAAAGTGTTAAAGAATTTGCATATGTGGGGAGAAATTAAAATGTGCACGTAAACGAAGTTTGCAATCCAAACCGAGCCCGTGTGAAGACAGCTCCTGCAATACCCTCCGATTAATAAGAGGACGTGTTTGCCAGGAGCCTTGGGCTGTCTTCAGTCTGACGACGTTTATATTTTAAAACGAAATATGTGTACGCTAGTTTTGGCAAAACAAGATGTGATCTTATATCTTATCTCCGGAAATTCAAATTTTATTTCAAGAATTAATTGATTAACATTTTGATTAAATTTGAAGTCATGTCCACATTATTGCGAGCAATGACGCAAATTTGTCCGATCTCTGCTTATAAGTTGTGACACCTTTTTATAAATATATTGATAGATTAATTTGATTGTCGGCAGGGAGAACAGTCACGTGGCAGTGGACTTCTGCCCGCGCTCGCTGCTGGAGGTGTGCGCGGGCGACGCGGCCGCGGGCCCGGCCGGGCTCGCCGCCAAGCACGCGCTGCTGCTCACGCTGCTCGAGAACCACGAGGGCCGCACGCTCGAGATGGTGAGTACTCGCGCCAGAGAGAGGGGCCGCGCGCCAGTACACTTCTGCTGGAGGGGTGAGCGGGCGACGCGGCCGCGGGCCCGGCCGGGCTCGCCGCCAAGCACGCGCTGCTGCTCACGCTGCTCGAGAACCACGAGGGCCGCACGCTCGAGATGGTGAGTACTCGCGCCAGAGAGAGGGGCCGCGCGCCAGTACACTTCTGCTGGAGGGGTGCGCGGGCGACGCGGCCGCGGGCCCGGCCGGGCTCGCCGCCAAGCACGCGCTGCTGCTCACGCTGCTCGAGAACCACGAGGGCCGCACGCTCGAGATGGTGAGTACTCGCGCCAGAGAGAGGGGCCGCGCGCCAGTACACTTCTGCTGGAGGGGTGCGCGGGCGACGCGGCCGCGGGCCCGGCCGGGCTCGCCGCCAAGCACGCGCTGCTGCTCACGCTGCTCGAGAACCACGAGGGCCGCACGCTCGAGATGGTGAGTACTCGCGCCAGAGAGAGGGGCCGCGCGCCAGTACACTTCTGCTGGAGGGGTGCGCGGGCGACGCGGCCGCGGGCCCGGCCGGGCTCGCCGCCAAGCACGCGCTGCTGCTCACGCTGCTCGAGAACCACGAGGGCCGCACGCTCGAGATGGTGAGTACTCGCGCCAGAGAGAGGGGCCGCGCGCCAGTACACTTCTGCTGGAGGGGTGCGCGGGCGACGCGGCCGCGGGCCCGGCCGGGCTCGCCGCCAAGCACGCGCTGCTGCTCACGCTGCTCGAGAACCACGAGGGCCGCACGCTCGAGATGGTGAGTACTCGCGCCAGAGAGAGGGGCCGCGCGCCAGTACACTTCTGCTGGAGGGGTGCGCGGGCGACGCGGCCGCGGGCCCGGCCGGGCTCGCCGCCAAGCACGCGCTGCTGCTCACGCTGCTCGAGAACCACGAGGGCCGCACGCTCGAGATGGTGAGTACTCGCGCCAGAGAGAGGGGCCGCGCGCCAGTACACTTCTGCTGGAGGGGTGCGCGGGCGACGCGGCCGCGGGCCCGGCCGGGCTCGCCGCCAAGCACGCGCTGCTGCTCACGCTGCTCGAGAACCACGAGGGCCGCACGCTCGAGATGGTGAGTACTCGCGCCAGAGAGAGGGGCCGCGCGCCAGTACACTTCTGCTGGAGGGGTGCGCGGGCGACGCGGCCGCGGGCCCGGCCGGGCTCGCCGCCAAGCACGCGCTGCTGCTCACGCTGCTCGAGAACCACGAGGGCCGCACGCTCGAGATGGTGAGTACTCGCGCCAGAGAGAGGGGCCGCGCGCCAGTACACTTCTGCTGGAGGGGTGCGCGGGCGACGCGGCCGCGGGCCCGGCCGGGCTCGCCGCCAAGCACGCGCTGCTGCTCACGCTGCTCGAGAACCACGAGGGCCGCACGCTCGAGATGGTGAGTACTCGCGCCAGAGAGAGGGGCCGCGCGCCAGTACACTTCTGCTGGAGGGGTGCGCGGGCGACGCGGCCGCGGGCCCGGCCGGGCTCGCCGCCAAGCACGCGCTGCTGCTCACGCTGCTCGAGAACCACGAGGGCCGCACGCTCGAGATGGTGAGTACTCGCGCCAGAGAGAGGGGCCGCGCGCCAGTACACTTCTGCTGGAGGGGTGCGCGGGCGACGCGGCCGCGGGCCCGGCCGGGCTCGCCGCCAAGCACGCGCTGCTGCTCACGCTGCTCGAGAACCACGAGGGCCGCACGCTCGAGATGGTGAGTACTCGCGCCAGAGAGAGGGGCCGCGCGCCAGTACACTTCTGCTGGAGGGGTGCGCGGGCGACGCGGCCGCGGGCCCGGCCGGGCTCGCCGCCAAGCACGCGCTGCTGCTCACGCTGCTCGAGAACCACGAGGGCCGCACGCTCGAGATGGTGAGTACTCGCGCCAGAGAGAGGGGCCGCGCGCCAGTACACTTCTGCTGGAGGGGTGCGCGGGCGACGCGGCCGCGGGCCCGGCCGGGCTCGCCGCCAAGCACGCGCTGCTGCTCACGCTGCTCGAGAACCACGAGGGCCGCACGCTCGAGATGGTGAGTACTCGCGCCAGAGAGAGGGGCCGCGCGCCAGTACACTTCTGCTGGAGGGGTGCGCGGGCGACGCGGCCGCGGGCCCGGCCGGGCTCGCCGCCAAGCACGCGCTGCTGCTCACGCTGCTCGAGAACCACGAGGGCCGCACGCTCGAGATGGTGAGTACTCGCGCCAGAGAGAGGGGCCGCGCGCCAGTACACTTCTGCTGGAGGGGTGCGCGGGCGACGCGGCCGCGGGCCCGGCCGGGCTCGCCGCCAAGCACGCGCTGCTGCTCACGCTGCTCGAGAACCACGAGGGCCGCACGCTCGAGATGGTGAGTACTCGCGCCAGAGAGAGGGGCCGCGCGCCAGTACACTTCTGCTGGAGGGGTGAGCGGGCGACGCGGCCGCGGGCCCGGCCGGGCTCGCCGCCAAGCACGCGCTGCTGCTCACGCTGCTCGAGAACCACGAGGGCCGCACGCTCGAGATGGTGAGTACTCGCGCCAGAGAGAGGGGCCGCGCGCCAGTACACTTCTGCTGGAGGGGTGCGCGGGCGACGCGGCCGCGGGCCCGGCCGGGCTCGCCGCCAAGCACGCGCTGCTGCTCACGCTGCTCGAGAACCACGAGGGCCGCACGCTCGAGATGGTGAGTACTCGCGCCAGAGAGAGGGGCCGCGCGCCAGTACACTTCTGCTGGAGGGGTGAGCGGGCGACGCGGCCGCGGGCCCGGCCGGGCTCGCCGCCAAGCACGCGCTGCTGCTCACGCTGCTCGAGAACCACGAGGGCCGCACGCTCGAGATGGTGAGTACTCGCGCCAGAGAGAGGGGCCGCGCGCCAGTACACTTCTGCTGGAGGGGTGCGCGGGCGACGCGGCCGCGGGCCCGGCCGGGCTCGCCGCCAAGCACGCGCTGCTGCTCACGCTGCTCGAGAACCACGAGGGCCGCACGCTCGAGATGGTGAGTACTCGCGCCAGAGAGAGGGGCCGCGCGCCAGTACACTTCTGCTGGAGGGGTGCGCGGGCGACGCGGCCGCGGGCCCGGCCGGGCTCGCCGCCAAGCACGCGCTGCTGCTCACGCTGCTCGAGAACCACGAGGGCCGCACGCTCGAGATGGTGAGTACTCGCGCCAGAGAGAGGGGCCGCGCGCCAGTACACTTCAGCTGGAGATGTGCGCGGGCGATAGTGAGGGGGAGATACTGAATTTACACTAGATATGTGGAGCTCTCTCGAGACAATGACGCCGAAAAAATACGCCACTATGTTTGTCTTATGTCTATGATCAAATAGGGAATAAATTTGACAGGCTGAGAAATACTCACCCAAAGCTCGAATTGTGAACATTCATTTTATCATAATCACACGCTCGAGACTAGATTGATACACGAGAAGAACAATGAATTTTTCATGATTTTAATTTTATTTCTCTTGATTTAGGGTATAAAAAAAACTATTCATGAAAAAACTTCAAGTTATATAAATACTAATGTAGCATTGCTTTGATAATTCGTTACAAATTAAATATGTTTTCAGATAACTTAGATTGAACATACGGACAAACAGACTGGACAAACTTCAAACTTGTACGTAATTAATAGTGCTTAATTTATTATGAAGGCACGTTATATTACCCAAACACTGCACTGTATAATATACATTACTTTTAGTGCATTTTATGCATTTTAAAATGGTGTTTGCGTTTTACTAATTATGCATTTACATAGCCGCACTCATAAACATATATTGTAAATAATTCATCTTAAAACCATGACTTAATATTTAAAATATTTCGGTAAGCTGTCACCTCCCGGGCACATAACAAAACAATGTTATTACTTGTTTTTTTCCCGGGCGGCAATGGGGAACTCCTCTAAATATCTAGAATAACAATCACAAACTAAATCCTAACTAAAATGGAATCCCTCACTATGCTCAGGATTTTTCGCTGGAATCCTGCGCTTGGTTCAGGATTGAAATGAAATGAAATCATTTATTCTTCAATTTAGGCATGTTACATGCACTTATGAATGTCAAAAAACTACCACCGGTTCATAAAATAAACCTCTGCCTCGAGAAGAACCGGCCTAAGAAACTCGGCGAGGTGTCATTTTTTCAAAACAATATACTATGTATATAAAATAACAGTAAAAATAGTACAAAATTCAAATGCTACCTACAGTATAAACATACATACATATTTTTTAATACTAAGGACAAAATATTTCTGTGTTAGATTACTTGTGCGGGACGCTATCACTGCCAAACATCCCTATCCATGATGTAATCGTTTATCTTATAATATGCTTTTGAAATAAGTGTCTGTTTCACAGCAGATTTAAATTTAGAATCCGTAAGTTCAGTAATGTGTTATGGAATTTTATTGTAGAATTTTATACAATTTCCCAAGAACGACTTTTTCGCCTTCATCATGATTCAGCATGTTATCCCTTTATAATATTGCATTTAGCTTCGTTGTAATATGGTACAATTGTATTGTGGTGCAGCTGATCTCGTGCCCGACGGAGACGGACGCGTCCCGCTGGGGCGAGGCGCTGTCGCCGCCGGCGGCGGACGCGGGCGAGGCGGTGTACGCCGGCTGGGACTGTCCGCAGGCCGTGGCGCTGTACGCGTACGCGCCCGCGCAGCCCGACGAGCTGCCGCTCGCCGAGGGCGACGTGCTCAACGTCACGCGCAAGACCAGCGAGGGTGAGTACTGTACACGTTGTTACCGTATGAGGCTGGTTTGTTACCTTGTAGCTCCAGAATCATAACGTATTATAATAAGACGTTTATTCAATGATTGTATACAAGGCCGACTTTAACCAATTGGAAGACCTGGGCACACTAGGGTAATGGGGCCCCTATGCCCTTGACAGATCACTAAATATTGGTTATCGTTTGGTGATCTGGCAGTAAGTAGTGGGCCCCTATCGATCGCGGGGCCCTGGGCAAGTGCCCTTAGTGCCCAGTGGGAAAGACGGCCCTGATTGTATACATTTACAGGTAACCAAGACAGGTACAATAAATCAAAGTATACAAAAACAATTGAAAGGATAGGTGGCTCAGCGAAGCTAGCTACTTACATACTAAGTAGGTGGGCATGAGCTGGCACTTTAACTTGTAACTCCCAACAGAACATACAAATTGAATTTAAACTATGATTCGAGAATGCGTCAAACTGGCATTCTTCTGGAAACAATTAGTTTTCCAGGGACTGGTCTTCACGACACCATCGGAATCGCATGTTCTGTAAATCATTTAAGAGATTATTGTAAATATATTTCAGTAAGAAATATACTAGTTTCATATGTGCTTCCAGTGTTATATTTTAGCTACGATCTCCTCCCAGTACCTCTAAACCCGTACCTCTCGTGCAGCATACCCCAGTATTAATATATATACCACGTTAGATACCACAGTACTGTATGTACACTTGTGTGGGTGTCCGCAACCCATCGCGCTACTCGCATACATACAGGCTCGTAGACATGGGCCTCTCCCAAATAGTACCATTATGACCGGTCCTGTGCCACCATCTTATAACATAGATCAAGCAAAAGTGAAGGCCAATGTAATGTCGTATCAGGAGCTCGAAGCCTTGGCGGAGAATCGAACAGAAAGGCGATTACTCCATCGACAAGAGCCAGGCTAGGCTCTTAAATATGATGATGATGAATCTTATATCATGTCGGTGTTACTGCCATATACTGAAAGTCATCAAATTTGTAATTCAAATATAGGCCTTAGGGCAAATCCGCCACTGTCTTCATGTGTATTTTAGTGGATCAACTATTCTTTGTTGCTCGTTGCCATGGTTACGTCTCCTGCCTGAGTCACTCTTTAAAACTGTAATTTTATAGGGTTTAAATCAATCAAACATGAGTTTTAGCAATGAGCATAAATCCATTTGGACACGGGTCATCTCTTGAGCATGCTTGAAGTCCATATTATAAACATTTTTCTAAGAAAGTCGGTTACTGTTGTCTCCTCGCTGACGGGACAGAATAACAACAAGAAAAAGTTGATTGACCCATTTAAGAAATAAATACAAATGTAAATTTATGTTACAGGCTGGTACTACGGCGAGCGCACGCGCGACGGCGAGGCGGGCTGGTTCCCCGGCGCCTACACCGCCGAGGTGGCGTCCGCGCACGCGCGCGCGCGCAACCTGCGCCAGCGCTACCGCCTGCTCGCGCTCTCGGGCACGTACCTCGGGCAGAGGAAGCGCCAGGCGTGACGTGACAACCCTAATGAACTTGAAGACTTGTACAGATAGCACGCTTTCGGGGAAACCCCTCGGGCAGAACCGGCAGCCCTTGATTTGGTCTGTAATCGTAAGTTGGAGCAACCCTAATACTATTATTAGGGTACAGACCGATCATCGTTAAATATGGCGTCGACAGCTCTCATCCCATAGAAACTTGTCAAACTTTTCATTAACAAACACCGCTTACTGATGATTTGGTTCAACCCACCATTAGTAAACCGAATGAACTGTGAGAGCGACTTGCGCCAGTCCCTTCTACTAGCACTGTCACGCACGGATACCGAACAAAAGAAAAGGCAAGCCTCATTGGCAGAGACAAAGTCCATGCATTAACAGTGCCACTTGGTTGGCGCTATATTGAATCTCTGACAGAAGCGCCGGCGCTGACGTTGGCATAGAGAGCGAGTTTCTCACTCGCTCTCTATGCCTCTAGTATCCACCATCTGTAAAGAAAACACTAGCAAGAACTCTGCCGAGGTTGCGATCCTCTAACCTCAATCTTGTTCGCGTCATGTCAGTTTGTTTTTTACTTGGATTATATGAGTATGTTCAGTTTGTTTCGCCCCAACATCGAAAGGCCCAAATGCTTAATTCAATAAGAAAACTCGACCAAGATGCTTTGACTTGTAATTATTGAGTTGTAATTGTTATCTACGATGTAGGTAGACTGTTTTGCATAATGATCTGAAGCGATGTATTTATGTCTCGCGCGGTACTAGACTGGGAACGTCCGTCCAGACACTGCCCTATTTTAGTAGATCTTTAGACCTTAGTATTTTGGAGCATTTTAACCGACACAAATGTCACTGCACCATCATTTTGAGGTTATCTCATGCTACACCTTGCCGTGTATACGAATAGGTTACTCGCCCTTTGAGCAAGTTATTTTTAACATATCTTCAGTATGTGAACACATGCAATATAATCGAAATGGTAGAAATGAAAAACAAAAACTGTATTACATGCAGAAACTCACGCCTGTTTTCACTAAAGGGGTAGGCAGAGCACATGAAAACGTTTCACGAGTTTATTGTACAGATATTTATGTAACTGCTGATTAGATGTAAGATAAGTATCACGAACTGTCAAAAAAGGGCCGTGGAACCTTATCACAATGACAATAATATAAAGTATACTATTTTGAACTAAATAACATTGTATTTAATAGGGTTTCTCTATGTTAGCTTGGTGTAGCATGATTCCTAAGACAAAATAAAATGCATTATAACTTGTTTTGTAGTTCTATGCATTTCGTCTTTAGAGGTACAGGCTGATTTATATTAGTCTAGCAGCTGGATTCGGCATCAATAGTTAAACTGCACTGAGGGCCAACTTCGAAATCCGAACTACGTATCGTGCCGTCCCTTTCACTCATATAGTGTATAACACGAGAGCGAAAGGGATGGCACGATATGAAGTTCGGATTTCGAAGTTCAGAATAGGCCCTCTGAATCGACTGGCACTAGCATAATGAAAACTGTAAACACGTCCATCATCCAGTGCAGTAATGCAAGTTCCAGTTAGTGTTTAATATATTTCAGTCTTTATAATGCTAATTAAATAGCTTGGGTAAGTTGACAGCTGTCATTTTGCTGTCAACCCAGTACATAACCTTAAAACGCCAAAAGTGACAATCTGCACTGGGGTGACAGGTGTCACTATACCTAAGCTATTTTAAAAGCAACAATAGTGATAGATTGTAACGGTGCTTGTTTATACGATGTATTCATGTTACGCGTCTCAAAGAGCGCTCTTAATGTAATTTAGTTGAGTGTACAGTTACGCATGAGATTCACGAGTTTATTGTACAGATGTTTATGCAACTGCTGAATAGATATAAGTATCACGAACTGTCAATAAAGGGCCGTGGAACCTTGTCACAATGACAATAATATAAATGGTTCTAGTAACTTTCATATTACGGTTATTGCGGAAAGGTTCTACATCGGCCCATTGGTTTTATCGTACGAACGGCTCGTTTTCTTGCCCGCTGTTTCGTTAACTAGTCATATAAGCGGAAAATAGCGGCAATCGCGATTTGAAAAAGAAATTATCACAATTAATTTAAATTCTAGAACATTCCGATGTTTACTGTGTATAATTTTTACTGTTTTACTAATTAAATGATTTGAATTTATGTACTTAAGTAAATTATTGTTATACATATGTATATGAAGTAGGGTGTACGTACTTCGTAGGGATTATTTAGTGTTGTCAAATATAACTCCGTACATATCAAACAAGTTTTTAATTTTTTTATCCCTAAAAATCTCTTGATAAACTTCTACTGCAGTTAAAGAGTGCTCGACGGTGAACATTCTGGCCAGTCTTCAGTAACTAAGTAACTGAAGGAAAACAAACGTCTCTTTCATACAGAAAAAGTATGATTATATATTTTTATACAAACGCCTTAAGGGAGGCGTTAACAGCGGTACTGCTTAATACGAAGGAACGGTTGATGAATTTGGGGACTGGGTAGCGATTGCATCTATAGCTCAGTTGGCTAGAGCGACTGGCCGCGAGTGCCGGGAGGTCGCAGGTTTGAATCCTGCTCGGTGCCTAAATTTTTCAATTTTTCCTTTATTCTGAATTTAAAAGTATGATTGTATGTTTTCAGCCACTACACTACTGATTGGCTCGACTAATCAGGTTTATGTGACTTTTCATACCGTAAGTGATAAGATCAATATGAGAAAATTAAAGACCCATAAATAATTACAAATTTAATTAAATATTCGATTCTGTAAGTACATCACATACAAAATGTCATCCCTACCACAGTTACCAGAACTTGAAAATGAATCCTAAACCTATCTTCAACCATCAGCAATATTATCCCACATTATATACTTTTAATTTGTGACATTAAAAAAATGGTTATAAAATTGTATTATTTTATTCAGATCAAAAACAATCAAAATATAAATTACATCTTAGAACATATTTCATGTGATGTAAGTAAAACAATCATAAAAGCAAAAAAATCTTATACAACTGCAGAAACTGAATTGTGCACCTTTGAATTGTACTAACACTGTATTATCCTTATTCATATTATAAAAGTAAAAAAGCAGATCTAAAAATAATGCATTTCAATAAAAATGGTTAAAAAGTATTAGAGTGCAGAAATAATTCAATAGGACACAAAAGTGCCCCATATTGAGTATGTAAGTAAGAGTGCAAAACATAATTCACCCAATATACTAGTTAATATATTATTACCTGTTAGCAGTCCTGGCTTATATATTTAAAAGATTATGTTATGAGAACACACGCATCTTATGTGCGCAAGCTCGGGAATATATAGTGCTGCCCTAGTCATAATTCGACTGGCGAATCAGGTGACATGATCGGTTCCGAACTTTTTATGAAACCAGCGCAGGTTTTATTTATTAAAATATGAAGACCATTTATATTCAGAACCGCCATGTGGATGATGATCAACAAGAAACAAAATTTGAAATATACAAGTCAAAGATTAAAATATTTTCATGTCATTTTTTTTTAAATCATAGAGATCAAAGTAGAGTAATAAGGAATGTTAGACTCAGTCGGAGAGTGGAAAGTCTAATAACAAATGCATTTTTTACAAAATAAAGGCCCAGAGAGAACAGTCTACCCATTAAACAACAAAATTAAAAGTACCCTGTTGAGTTTGAAATTATTTGAAATGTGCAATTACTCGTCTTAAGATGTCGTTACAATTTGAGCCTTTTTAGGTTTATATACAAACATATTTTTTGTCACATTTCATCTCAAATAATTTCAATTATTAATATACTAATAAATTACAATGTTTATGTGATTCATTTATATAACTAGTGAATGGTTGCACTAGTGACTAGGCTGTTCTATCAAACCCGTGATTCTCTTACAAACTACTCATATTCTCGTTTTTGAAGAGTTGTCCTTCACTTCGAAGAGTTTCCTTAAAAAGTATACTTGTAACGTCCCTGTCGCTGTGATGGCCAGGATCTGGATGAATGACCACCTGAAAAGAAAACACATTTCTGTTAAATCCTCCAATATTTAGCTATTGATGGTTATAAACTTGTTTGTTCAAGTATGGAGGGATTTTTTTCCTTAAGATAATGCGGTTATTACTATTAATTAAGAGCTAACAATACATACATTCAGTTTCACACTAACTCATAAAGCAGGTAAGTTTTTAGTGGTCAGAAACTTTAGTAAGATACTAGCAGCCCACGCGGCTCTGTCCGCATATTATAATAACGTAAAAACAAAGCCACGGAATAAAATATAACGTATGTCATTCCAGGGAGGTATAAGCCTAGCAAGACTGATCCTTGTAAGGGAAGAAGAGTTAAGAGAAAGCATTTTGTGTTATATACCTGAGCACATAAGTATTGTTGTCCTGCAGCAGGTTGTAGTCGCGGCTCTCGCGCGCCCTAGAGTGGTATTGGTACTGCAGGATGTCATTTATATTGCGCTCTACCAGCTGGATGGATGACTGGAAACATCATACATATGCATTGTTAGAATATTGGGAGATAAATGTATGTACTGGCTGATTTTAATAACAGTAGAATCACTCCCAAAATAGGAACTAAATCTAACAAAACCTAATCTAAAACAACAGATCCCTGGAACAGCAGAAAAATGGAACACAACACATTGGTCTAAATTTTGACTTAGGAATAAACTTTTCGTTTTGTTTACTGAAAACATATGCAGATAATATTGGACTCTATATTATAATCCAACCCACAACACACAGGCAACAATTCTGATTAAACAAACAAAGGTTTAGTTTTATGACTGCTTGCTAGGACATAGTGACTATGTTAATACTAGTGTCTTTTTATAGGGGATTGATGAGAGACATCATCCTGTTGTGGATTCGTTTTTATTATCAGTGACTTAGAGACCATATACATTTCTAACAATATTAAATTAATTTTAATTTTGACGCTCAGAGACCATGTACATCTCTGGGATATTATATTCATTTCATTATACTCCTTGTTTAATCTTGAGACCTTATACATCTCTAACTTTACTGATGTTGTAATATTTGTAATAGATAACTTTGCAAGTTTATGTATGACTTTAATTTTGTTATAATTGTAAACTCGAAATTATTATTCCTTCTTGAACTGTAAATTAATATTTTGACATGAAAAATGTATTACTTATTATAGTCAGACTTTCTTAAATTGTAAATTAATATTTTGACATGTAAAAGTGCCCTATTTGCAGAATAAATGTTTGATTTTGATTTTGATTGAAACTCACAGTAAAGTTTTTAATGTTCATATCCAGCTCCTCCACCTCCTTGGCGTACTTCTCCCACATGTCGTACCGGATTACCGACAGGTACAGGTTGACCAGCTTGCTGGCGAACCGCGAGAACTGGTTGTCGATGCACACGCCGTAGTACCCTCCCGTCGACGACTGGTCCGCGTACTCGGCGCTCTGCCGCCACTCGTACGGATGCACGATCTGGCCGTTAGGGTGCCGCACCGCGAAACCGCACATCCCATCGCCCCCTTTCAACACCTACAAATTAGAAAGTGATATCACTCGATTTCACTCAGAAACTTACATAGTTACAAAAATTCCACACGCTTTGTTAATTAAACCGGAAAGATACGCGATAACATATGCCTGAAAGCGACAATAATTGCTAATTACCTGATAGCTAGCGTAAAATGTGGCCCCCGGCTGCACGTATTGAAAGTAACAGTCTTCCTTGCCCGCGTCGATATGGACCTTGTAGTCCATGGTGACCGCGGGCAGGTTCTCGTACCATGGTGTCGGGGATGATGTACTCACATCGCCAACAAGTGATAAAATCGTAAATATTAGTGTTATCACAGTAAACATATGCCACGTCCGTCGAGCCATTTTTCAACTGACTGAATAGTGAATTGAACTGTCATTTGTCAATGATAGTGAAAGGGAAAAAAAGAAAAAAAAAACTTCGTCGATCTAGTGACAAATCAGCGCTATTAACATTGACTCAAATGGCTTTACTGACAGTTCTAAAGAGTTTGTATGAATTTACTTAATAAAATTCTTGATCTAAAAAAACAAGGGCTGACAATATACGAGCGAGCTTAGAGTAGTGCGAGCGAGCATCATACGTCACTGTCGACGACACACCCACACTTGCATCCGAATACTGTCGATAGGCTGATGCAAGGCTGATGATGTAGGTCGTGTCACTCGACTACTAACCAATGTACAGAATTGCCATATCTGAGGGCCTACTGCGAACTTCGAAAATCGAATTTCGTATCGTGCCGTCCCTTCCACTCATATACTGTATAACACGAGAGTGAAAGGGACATGATACGAAGTTCGGAGTAGGTGCGCTGACACATTAATGTTACGTGTAAAATCCACATAAATCTTTTTCTTTGAAATATACAATGAAAAATAAAAACGCCTCATAGATGTCAAATCTCCAATCAGCTGGAAATCTAACCTGCAAAAGCGAATACTTATTTTATGAATTAAATAATATATTACACCAAGTTTTCTGCGTGCTATTGAAATGAAAGCTAGATATCTAACATTTTTCTCATATATTGGGTCAACTTTCAGGTTTGTAAATTAATAAGCCTGCTAAGTAGCTTGCGAGAGATTGTTGTTCTCTGTTCTCCTCTCTATGTGAAACTTCCTAAGCGCAGGTCCTCGGAGAAACTTTGGTTGAAAGAAGGGAAAAATTATGCAGATACAGAAAGCATACAAGGTCGGCTCGAACTAGCACTGGTCCGACTGAGATCCTTAAACTACCCTAACCTTGTCCTGTCTAGCCGGTAAGTGATAGGCGCTTTGCTGTACCATTGTTGGCGAAATAGTATTAAAAAAAAATTAAAATTTAAGCTGTTTATTTCAGTGAAATTTTTTACATAATTTTATAAACACTTACTTAACTATTAATCTTAAAATACAAAAGATTTTTTAAGTTAAGGAGTTGCGGATATACAATTTTATCAATCAGTATACATTGTTGCTGTTAAAATATTCTTAGTTACTTAAGTCATAAGTAACTAAGAATATTTTAACAGCTTGATTTTTTTTTAACAGTTTGAAAGAACGATTGATTTATTGCATGAAGAAATATTGATTTATATAACTGAAATAAATAAACGTATATTTATAATAACCAATAATACCATAGCAAATCGAATTCAGTTCGCTTAAGCCGAATCGAGTTTGAGCGTAGGTAAATGAATAGTAAATATGTGACGGCTTTTGATTTTAATAATTATTGTAGTGAATGTATTTTATAGATATCCGATACAGGCGATTAAAACTGATGTAAAAATAATTCACAACCTTGACTTTGGACATAATCTTGTATAGCTGCAGAAAGTATCATGTAACAAATTCTTAAATCCTTCATTGACGAAAAGCACAATATGCAATTGAGACCGACAGATACAATACAATACAGATACTCTTTATAACTCAATAAAACTTCAAAACAGTTCAGAACATAACATATGCATATGACACATGCACATGCACACAGTTATTAAAGTAATTAGGTCATTCAAACGGAAACGGTTTTACAAAGGGTCGGCAACGGGTATGTGCTCCTTCGGAGTTGCGGGCGTCTATAGGCTGCGGTGGCCGCGTACCATCAGGTGGACCGTAAGCTTGTTTGCCACTGGCGTTGTATAAAAAAAAAAGTTTCTTTCTTCTTGACATGCCTTTTGTCAACCTTTGTATTTACATATTCTATGATTTACATTGAGTAAACAAAAGAATGTTCAAAATAATGGATTCAACATTGCAGTACAGATGGCGGAGTACATGCACTAAGTGCTAGTGCCCACTTTGACCTAGACCGATATGGAAGCAAGATCTATGAGCCACACGATGTCACCTACAGCTTGAATAAGATCTTGCTCAAAACGGGCACACCAATCTGTATTAAGGACTGTCTGAGGGTGTCTGACACCTTCCATGCTAGGTTCAAAGCAGTCTCGAGGACATATTTATACAGGTATTTGCAATGCTTGTAGTAACTGAAGATCTTAAATTATAGATTGACTAGTTTTTGCGAGTATCCTCCAAAAATTTCATCCCTTTCTCCCATGATTTCTATTGGTATAAGTATATTTTTTATATATACAATTCGATAATTAATCAAGTTTCCTGCCTCAAGCGTTACTCGTCATCTACCGTACCGGGGATACCAGGGATCATAACAAAAGAATGCTATAATATTTTTTTTCGCCGGGAGACAGCTTACAGTTAATTATGGAGATTATTCCAGACTTGCTGTGCTAAAGAAGGATGTAGTGTTACCAGAATACTCTAACATAGGACAACACATACCAATTGAGGAGTGGAGGAGGTGCCATTACATGAGGTAATTAACTTAACTCCAAGGCTTGTTATAAAAAGTGGTTATAATTGTACCTTTCAGAAGTTGTCTTCATTAAAATTGATTTGTAAAAAAGATTTTTCGCTACATGGCACTGTAACATATGACATTGTCTATATCACTAAACGATATTCTCTAATTAAAATGAATGCGTTTAACATCAAGAACTATCTCATTTCAGGGCGCCGGAATTCGACATAGATCGCTTCAAAGAGGGCTGCAAGTATTTCGTCGGGCTCCACGACTTCACTACGTTCAAGCGGTTCGACCGGCTCAAGCAGCACAAACACAACCGGCGGGAGATCAAACACATCCTCGTGCGGCCCGGGGCGCCGCTCACGACCAGCTACCCGCGGGAGAGTGTGTGGGACTACTGGGACGTCGAGGTTAAGGCTAGGGCGTTTGTGCACAACCAGGTAAACAAGCACACGAGATTGAAGAAACGTGACAACCGCGACGGCTCTCAGTACCACCTACACGGGAAAGTGTATGGTATGATATGATATGTCTTTATTTGTATTAATCATACATTGTCTTGTCAATAAATATTATTCAAACTTATAATTATTACAATAATAAATTAAATAGTCAGTTATGGAAATTAAAATGAATGTCTTAAATATGAGGATAACATTTCTTTCATAAAAAAAAAAATTAAAAAATTTAATCTGTTTATTTCTCTTAATTAACCTAATTATAAATGGCTTAACAAGGACTTAATCTTAATATTAAAGACTTTTTTAAGAGTTTTTTTTTTGATAAGATAATCTATACAATCAAGTGAATTTAACTGAATTTGACATACTTATTCACCTAAGAAATTCTTCACAGAGTAATATGCTTATGGGACTAGGCATGATAGGCAATGGTACATAGGTACAAGATCACAAGAGCAAACAGAATCTGATCTGTGGCTCCCCTCACTGTTTAGGCACAGAAGACTATGTGAGGTATGTGTAATTTTGGGAGACTCGAGAGTTTCGAGTGTCTGAAAAAAGACATTATTACTTTTAACCATTTTAACTGTTAGGTGCATGTACTCCTCTTTATAAGCTCTCTTCTACCAGGAACTGTAGGATCGTCAATGAAGAACTCCAGAATCTTTTTTAATGTAGAAATAACTTTTACATGCGTTTAGTTTAGGTATATGAAAAGAGATATAAATAATGTATGATTACATGTGTTGCCGCAATGGCTGTACGGTGCAGTCTGAGGAGCTCGGAGCGGGGTCGTGACGTAACCGTTACGTCACTATACTATAGTGACGTAACGGTTACGTCATTGCAACTCGTGCATTTATGTTACGCTAACACTAACTTTGCTCTTTTTATGGTTCCATAGCCAAAATGGAAAAAACGGAACCCTGATAGTATCGTTATGTCTGTCCGTCCATCCATCCGTCCGTATGTCACAACCGATTTCGCTGAAAAACTATCTCGCCCAAGCAAAAGGTCGTAAGTGCCGTGAGTTCTCTATGAATATGTAAGTGTTGGTACGGAAACCTTCATTGTGCGTGATCTGACACGCACTTGGCCGGCTTATGTTTAATCCATCCCTTATGTGTAAAATTTCCTACTTGCAGATTCGCCGGATGATGGGAACGCTGATTAGCGTGGCCACGGGGAAACTTCCAGCAGAAGAAATTAAGCTGATGCTACAAGTGCCTTCCAAGCACTCGTGGTACAGCTTCATCCAGAACTGCCCCCCGCACGGACTCTACCTCTGCGACGTCGAATACAACCCTGAAGACTTGATCTACCAGGAACATACCAAACAAGTTGAAGAGAGAGATAGCCAGGAAGAATGAGTTTCCTAAACGAATTACAGAAGCGAAAGAATACACTTAAAGTTGTAGAAACAGTAGTGACGAAGCCAGATGGACAGAGATATGTGGAACGCGGAGGTGACAAGACTGAACTATCCTCAAGCTACGGCTTCGTTGTGGACACTAAACCGGATAACATCCCTGTTTTAGTAACAGAACACTTGTATATAGGGTCTCAGGACTGTGCGGTTCCTGATGTCCTAAAGATGTATAACATAACGAATGTGCTAAGTGTGGGAGTGGATGCTGAAGTGTGTGTAGGACATAAATTTGTCCAGTGTTTAGATTTACCGGAGACTTATGTAAAACAGATTTTAGTGGAGTCCCTACCGTTTATACATGAGGCCGTCAGTCGCGGGGAGAATGTGTTGGTGCATTGCAACGCTGGAGTATCCCGGACCTCCGCTGTGGCTATAGCTTATCTCATGCAGTATAAGCAAATGGACTTTCAAGATGCATTTCGCTTGGTAAAAGAGAAGCGACCCGCCATACAGCCTAATGTTGGCTTCAGGAAGCAGCTGAGCGCTATGAAACCTGGACATATGATTTGATGCCTCTGTTCTATGCGTGGACCGTGGACGTGGGAACTTGCTAATGCTTCAGTACACACAAACAGATAATGAGACGGAATTCAGCTTAGTAAATAAATATTACGCATTTCTTTCGGTTCCAAAAGGCGTTTATCATTATCACTTACTAAATCCAATGGCGCCAATTTTATAAAAAAAGTCGAAGTGACCATTCTTCATCGGTCACAGCATCTTGTGAAAATCGAGTTGTACAGTTGAGTACTGTGAATAAAATTAGAATCCAAAAGTGATAAACATTACATTTCTTCGACTGTATATCAAAACGGGTCTTAGGATAGTTTTCTCACCAAAGAGTACCACCATCCTACATTTTAGTACAAGTGTAATAAGAGCACAGTTTACAAACAGAACTATTTATTGACTAAATATTAAGTACAAGGGCCTTTTCGCCAACATTAAAGCAAGCTGCTAGAGAACAATTCTCCGTTCATTATTGATTGGATATATTAAATACAAGGAATAAGATAAATTGTATCATTTCAAATTCATAAGACAATAGCACCGAGTTTCCTGAAGCTAAACTTAAACTTAATCAACATGTATAAAATTGTATAAATATCTTTCTGTACAGATGAAAACAATATAGGTTGCATTCTCAAGCAAAAGTGTACCTTTCGGCGGCGACAATAAGAGTACATTTGGCGGCCCGCGAGCCTCCTTGTTGACTCCCTGCAATGTGGTACTTTTTCTCTTATAGAGTTACACATTATTAAAATGTGCGGCCCGCGAAAATTTTTGTAGCTAATATGTGGCCCTTGACTGCTAAAAGGTTGCAAACCTACTATAGCAGCTGAAAGCATGCGATAGCATCCTTTAGCAGTTATTAAAAGCATGTGATGACACACTTCAGTAGCTAAATACATGCGAGTGCATCCCTTAGTACAGGGGTCGGCAACCTTTTAGCAGTTAAGGGCCACATAGTAGCTACTGAAATTGTCGCGGGTCACATGTGATAATTTGTGACTATGAGACAAAAGGCACAGAGACATTGTCAGTTGTCAATCAAGAGGCTCGCGGTCAGCCTGTTGCCGACCGCTACCTTGTAGATGAAAGCATTCGATAGCATACTCTGTTTCGCAATGCGTAGTGTCTATAATCTTCCAGCTAAATGCGATTAGATGTTTTTTTCACCGTAAAGCTTAACTGATATAATTAGAAATCGTCTTTATTGACATCGACAAATAGGTACTTTTTGCTTGAATATGACATTATAGATCCTTACTTGTAACTAAACATAACTTTTGTACCGTTTTTTTTTTTTTTTTTTTTTTTTTTTTTTTTTTTTTTTTTTTTTATATAGATTCTTTAAGATTGGCCTCCAGTGGGGCCAGTTTCTTTTTCGGGAAGACCCGCTCGACTCGGCCTTTTGGGCCAAGTCGAGGTCAAGAAATAAAATAGAAAAGGAAAAGTGAAGAGAAAGAGTGAAGAATAAAGTAGAAGAGAGAAGATGATAGAGAGGAAAGAGGAGAGAAGAGAATTTGTTTTTTTTTTTTAAACTACTAAAAACAACTAAAATTATTCACTTCAAGTCAGTGGGTGCGGCCACACTGATTGTTAAGAGTGTCACAGTATACAGTCGAACAACAGTAGGAAAGAGGACTAATTGATATTTTTTATTAAAGCTGGTGTACTGGGTCCGGGGGCTCCGGCGGGTCCGGAGGGGCTGGAGGTATGGGGGGAGCCGGAGGATCTGGAAGTCGGACATACGTTCCAGCTCCGAATCTGATGTCACGGTCGAGCGCACGTCTGGCATCCCAGTGCGGTTGGTTTCTGTAAAAGTTGGCGGGGCGGCGGATTCCCGGTCTGTATCTGGTCGACGGGTTGCGATCCAGATGGTTTTGTCGGTTTTCCATCTGACGCCTAAGGCGAATTAATTGTATGAGTTCATGTTGTTCTATTTGGGCTATTGTAATGGGATCATCTGGGTCTGATAGGACATGCCTAGGACGACGCACCCCCCTCTTAGGTGGAAGTTCAGGTGCGTAGTCCGCGGCATGTCTAATCAAAGGGTTTGGATTAAAAACTGAGGAATCGAAAAACTTTTTACTAATGTCTTTAAAGTGTTTGGCGACAGATGGTATATTTAGGTCTCTATGTATGTCCAGGTTTCTCGTAAACCAGGATGCCCCCACCATCCTACGTAGAAGCTTGTTCTGAAGCACCTGTAGGCGCTTCAGTGTGCAGGGGGTGGCTTGAGCGAAGGCTACCGAGGCGTACGAGAACACTGGCCGAATGATTGATTTGTAGAGTAAGAGTTTGTTTTTTAAAGACAGTTTGCTCCTGTTGTTCAGGAGGGCATGGAGACGGGTTATATAAAAGGAAGCTTTGTCAGAAACAATTTTAATGTGTCTTTTGAAGTTCAGACGTTTATCGAGGGTGACACCTAGATACTTGGCCTCGTCCTTCCAAGGGATTGGGGTGTGATTTAGGGTGATTTGGGGTATGGAATTAATTAGACGGGTGTAGCGGGAGGTACGGGAGAAAATGATTCCCACGCTCTTATCCGGGTTAACCTCTATGCGCCACAGTCTGCACCAACGCCCAAGGGCATCGGTTGCAGACTGTAGCAGTTGGGTAACCCGGTTAATGCGTGGTGATGTAGCGAAGATTGCAGTATCATCCGCGAAGAGGGCATAATTAGCTTGGGGGACTTTGGGAATGTCATTGATATAGACGGAGAAGAGGGTGGGGGAGAGGACAGAGCCCTGTGGAACACCAGCCTTTATTGGATGAGAGGCAGACCGCGATCCTTCCACCTTATAACGAAAGCATCGATTTTGTAGGTAATCTTGAATGAGGCGGACAAGACGGTCTGGCACGCCGATGTTATAAAGCTTGAATAACAAGCCCTCGTGCCAGACCTTATCGAATGCTTTCGCTATATCAAGGAAGATCGCCCCGGTTGGGATCGTACGACCCCAGCCAGTCATCCAAAAAAGTATGTGCTCCACAAGGCGGTGGATTTGGTGGGTGCAGGAGTGTTGGGATCTGAAACCAAATTGCTCGTTGACGATGATATTGTTGATGTTAAGGTGAGATAGGAGGCGCGCCAGGATTAGCCTTTCGTAGATTTTGCCAAGGGAATTTAGGAGGCTGATTGGGCGGTAATTCGAGGGGATATTCCTTGGCTTACCGGGTTTGGGGATGCCTATCACATCAGCTTCCTTCCACGCTGATGGAAAGTGGCTGTTGAGTAGAGCTGCGTTATAAATCACTAGGAGAAGGTTAAGAATGTGATCAGGTAGCATTTTGATTAAACGGTTTGATATGTTATCTGCGCCGGGGGCTTTCCTGGGCTTTAATTTTCTAATGATCTGTTTTAATTCCTCTAGAAGGATAGGCCTTAGCGGCGGGGAGAGGAGAGGAAGGGAGGATCTGTACTCTATTTCTTCCTCTACCACTCTTATGTGTTCGAGGTCGAGCTGAACCTGGCTGGGTGAGCACTGGGCCTCTAAGCTCATGGCCAGGCAGTTCGCCTTTTCTTCATCCTCGAAGGCAGGAAGAAGGTCCCCTCCTCTAGATAGGGGTGGCATATCTGCTATTGTATCATTTTTCATTTTTCTAGCCAGCCGCCAATAAGCTAGGTGGCTGGGCTCGATGTCTGATAGCATTTTATCCCATTGACCTTGTCTGTGGGAAGCTATTTTGCGTTTTAGGATTTTTTGGAGACGGTTGAGGGTGTTTTTGTTAGTGGCGGAGGGGATATCATCATAAGCTCTTAGGGCGGCATTCTTCGCCCTCACCAGCTCTTTTAGATGCTCAGGCAGTTTCCAGCGACGGTCTTCCGTCACTGGTACCCGCCTGGAGCAGTCACTGACAACAGTGGTGAGACCACTGGTGAGGGAGTTGACTGCCGCGTCAGTTTGTTCGGGAGTTACAAGGTCGTTGTCTACGGAGATGTTTTGAGTGAGTGAGTCAGAGGAAAGGGTTTGACGTACTTTGTTCCAGTCAGTGATGGTGATATGTGTCTGAGCATTATTAGGGTTTGGACCGAGACTGAGTATAATGGGGCGATGATCAGAAGTAAGTTCATGAATAACCTGAATTTGTCTTATTTGGAGTGATATGTTTTTAAGAAGGGCTAAGTCCAGGATGTCGGGTCTGTGCGTCACAATGTCAGGGTAATGAGTGGGTTCCAGAGGCGCTATTACATCAAAATTAAGGGACTGGGACAAGTTATAGAGTCTACTGCCATTTGGGTTGGTGATGAGGCAGTTCCAAAGGACATTCTTGGAATTGAGGTCGCCAGCCACTATTACCGACTCGTCGACTCCAAAAATGGCCTCAAGGTCTTCTTGCCTCATCACCTTGTTTGGGGACAGATATGCGGAAAAAATCGAAATTGATCTATGACCAGTTAGCGAGATTCTGCAGGCAGAGGCTTCGATATCAGTGAGGTTTGGGACACTGATGGGTGATATGTGTAGGGATTTTTTATAGTATATTATGGTTCCCCCACCGTCGGTCTGTCTGTCGTGTCGGATTATGTTGTAATTTGATATTTTAGGGTCTCTGACGTGCCCTTTGAGGAATGTTTCTTGAACTAGAAGGATGTCAACTTGGTGGTCCCGCATGAATAGTGCCACCTCGTCGCGTTTGAACCTTAGACCATTGGCGTTGAAAATTCCAACGGTCAATGACCTGGGCTTGACTCGCGAGGGTGCGCTATCCATTACGGGGCTCCAAATTGCTTGACATATCTGAGCAATGAGGCATGTCGGGCCAGGATTTCTAGTTTGTCTATTGGGGAAGAGGCGTACTTGAACTCTTGAGCTAGTTGCAGGAGCTCGTCGATGTCGATTTGATTGGCCAGGTTGAGGACTAAGCCTATATCATCTTTAATGTTATTAACGTTGCTGCCCGGGCCTTTATTTTGCGGGACTGGTGGGCAAAGGTTGGTTTTTGGTTGAAAATTTATTTCTTGATAGGTATTTTGATTGGAGTGTAGAGGTCGATGTGGGTATGACTTGTAGTTAGAATATGAGTCACGATTCTGAGAAGTAGAAGCAGGGGCTGACCCTCTATTACGGGTATCGGTCACCTCCTGTGATGGGGGCATTTCGGTCACCGTGGCGCCGGACAAAGGCCGTTCCGGAGAAAGAGTATCTCTCAGTTTAGGGGAGATGGGGTTGAAGTTTCTTTTCACCCCCACTTCCGGGAAGTTTCTGTAATAAGGATCATTTAGATCTGGTAAATAGCTCTGTCTTTTAGTATGGGACTCAGTCCATGGGTTGCAATGGGTAGGGGGAGGGGCGCTCATGGGAGCGAAAAAAGAGGGTTGTGGTGTTACTGGCCCTTGCCGAACACGGTTGGCCAGGGGAGCGACAGGGCACAGGGCGTAGAACGCCGAGTGGTCGCCCCCGTTGCACAGTTGGCAGTGATAAGGCTCGTTAGAGTCGGCTGGCCTGGTACAATCACTTGTGAGATGAGCCCCCGGGCAATGGCCACAGCGGGGCTCAAGTTCGCAGTAGTGGGCCGAGTGCCCATAATAAAGACAGCGGCGGCATTGCGGAATGCGGTGGTCCTTCCGCTGTTTCTCAACTTTCAGACCCCGCAGATCGCAAATTTCTTTTATATTAAAGAATTTGTCCCCTTCTACGGTCCTCTCCAAAACCACAATGACCGCGTTGAACGGGACCCTGCCTCTAGTCCTCCTTAAGCGGTGGACCTCTATGGCTGGGTAACCTTGCCTTTGGATGTCTTCGAGGATATCTACCTCATCGACCTCCACTGGGATTCCTTTTACATAAGCTCGAAGGGGCAAATTATCTTTGTTACATTGAGTGTGGTAACCTTTGCCCATCAGTTTGACCCACTTTCTGTAGTGGTCACTGTTTTCTGTGTGAATGAGGATACCCGGGCATCTCCATCCTTCATTCTCATTTATAGGTTTAGCCCTCAAGTGGGGGAAACCTCCCGCTTTAGCCTGGTTTGCCAGGTTAACCCACCTACTCGTGTCATATAGAAGTAGGGGCGGGGGACGACGGGGTGGTTTTGGGGTTTTTGTCTTTTCTGTTTGTTCGTCAGTTTGTTTTTGTCTCTTTGTATTATCTAGTTCGGGGGACGAGTTTTTGGTTCGGTCAATGTTGTCTATTCGATCTGAGTCTTGGATTGTCTTTTGTGGGGAATTATTTATCTTCCTTTTAGGTTTTTTATTTTTGACAATAGTAAAATTACCTTTTTCATTGTTTTCTTTTAGTTCCTCAAAGTCCATATCGGATCCTGATCCATTGTCGTCGAGTGGGAGAGCGTCAAATTTGCTATCCGGATGAGAGGTATGTGTCAGATTAGTACTGTTCTCCGACTGTACACTGTGGCGGGGTGTAGGTTTCGAGGGAGGGGCAGAGTAGCCGCTGCGTTCGGCGCACGATTGGTTTGGGGGCGTGGCCGGGTGGCCATCGCGCGATATAGCGGCCGCGCTCGGACGGTCGGAGCGTGGAGCTTGAAGTTCTGTGTGATCCGTTGGGGTCCATGGATCGGGAACTGTTTTGGACCTTGAATCCTTGTTAGGGTTATATGCCTTAATAGAAATTATCTTTACCTTGCGGGCCGGAGCTATTTTACGCCGCTCGGTTCTGTTATTCTGTTCACTACGGGAGCTGGAGCGCGAGTGAGAACGAGATCGGGAGCGGGAACGGCTTCGATCCCGATCTGTGGAATGAGAGTTACCTTTAAGGTCTTTAGCGGCTTTTTCTTTTAGAAATTCTCGGATGATTTCTGGCCGCCGGATAGTCATCCAGCGGTATAGTTGGAGGTCATCGAAGCTGGAACCTAAGGGCAGGTCGCTTGAGCTTTCCATGATGCACACTTGTAGTGGTCACTTATAAACTAGAAACGTTCCATTTGGACGTGCACTGATAATGAGATCGCTGAATAAAATAGTCACTGTCTATATAAATTTGAACACTATAAAATCACATTAACACTGTAGGTACACGGAGCGAGGCTCACGTGTGGTTAAACTTTGTTCCACGCGGAGCAAAGCTCAACGCGGGAGGCACAATTAATACGCGGAATAGCTGAGCGAGCTCTACGTAGTCAGGCGAAGTGCGACCATTTGTACCGTTGATCGCAAGCTAACTGCAAAATATGTTATTTGAGTATGTTGTTTAACTTACTATTTATAGACAAGTTTACAGTCTAACTTACTCGTATTTTCATGAAAAACAATGTTAGCAGTACAAAAGTATTACGATTAAATTGTACAGATAAACAGGTGAGCAAATTATAGTTACTTAATTGTAATCAAGCTTGCACTTGAACTAAATTAATCACATGAACAATCGAAAAACTGTTATCAAATATAATTGTAAATGGACGTCACGGTTACTATGCTACGCTACAGCTATTATAATGGCTCGTTTACACTGGGTCGATAATCGAATTCCATAGTCGAGAACAATACCGTTGTTGTCGATGGCTTATGGGTCACCGTAAAATGCCTAACCCCTCATTGATAAAATTTGACCTCTGCTAGCTAAAACATGTTTATTTATTTATTTTTATTTTACTTATTTTTTTATTTTTTGTCCCTTTTCTTGTTTTGTCCTTTTCTCACAATGAATTTCATAGGTTTGATGAACGATTATGAATAAGGGAGTAATAATATAATCTGACATAAACATCAGTTTATAATGTTTCGCGTAAGTCGTTAACTCATACTAATGGTTCTTATAATTTTACAATGATGTAGGTACATATATCACAGAAAGAGAGAAAAAACAAATGAGCATTCCGCTACTTTGCAACCCTCAACTCTCTTGCCACCGCTATGGAAAACATTACCGCTCCGTATAGGCTTTCAAAGTCATGTAAGGAACTTTCTCTACGCAAACACCAGTCGCCGCTTGAGTCACGCTTGAAGACGGATTGGGTCATCAAGCGAATACTAGCAGCCATGTTAATAGTGACACTGTTTATATTTATTTATCGTATGGCAATTAGTTCGAACCGTGAGCTCTTCGAGAAGACAGTACGGTTGCCAGTTTTACCCAGGGGTCACGTGTAGGGTAGCGGTGGGTCACCGGTGGGTACTCCCTACGGACGTGGTGCAACTTCGACCCCCCCTTGTCACATGAGTGGGCAATATGACTGTTAGAAGTCCTCAAGCCGCCCGGCGGCCTCTAACTCGGCTTAACGACTGCTATCATAAGACAGCAGCCGGGATCAACGGCTTGACGTGCCTTCCAAAACGCGGGAGCGCTCGGATAATAACCGCTCAAAGCGGTCACCCATCCAAGAACTGACCTGGCCCGACGTTGCTTATCCATCACGTCGCATAGTATAATGACACTAATGTAAGAACGGCCTTATGGTCCATCCCATAGTATAACGTAACGGCCTTATGGTGCAATTCATCAGTCGACCCAGTGTAAACAGACCCTAACAGTGGAAGCACCTTATCATAAGTACGATAACAATCAAATAAACAATTTGGTTACGATGAACACTCATTATTTGGTGATGATTCGACGCGTCGTCATCGTCGCTAGAGTTCCACATTCAATAAGTAGCGGATCCAGGGGGGTGTAAGGGGTACCATGCCCCTCCAGCATCAGATTCCCGGGACATAATAGCATCAACTAAGTTCTAAACTGTTGGGTCAAACCCCAACCCCCGCCAACCAAGATGGATCCACTACTGGATATAACTACTATTATTACATTTGTACAGAAACCATTAACAAACTTCCTCAACCACAGCAATTGTGCTTTCAAATGCGAATTGGCAAGTCAAATAACTGGGAAAATCACCATCAACCAACTAAATAATAATGTCACTTCATATTTATACAACCATTAATAATAATAATAATTTGAGACCACAATAATTATTAAATAATTATCAAGACTACACTGTCAAACAGGACGGGAATGTCAATTTTGAATCACAAACATTTGGTCTCCAAACAATATAAAGTAGACATGACCAGCATTCAGTCTTAGAGCTTTTTACAAAATCTCATTGTCAATATTTAAGAATACATTTTATTTTACATTAAGACAATAGGATATACATAGAAAATCGACCCGTGGCAGTAGAATTAGCTACGCAGACAACGGTCAAAATCATATACGCAAGCTTAGCCTGTGGGAAAAGTGTTTTTTTTTTAATATACCTGGGTCCAAACTTAGTATCGTGCCGTCCCTTTCACTCTCGTGTTATACGCTATATGAGTGAAAGGGACGACACGATACGAATTTTGGAGTAGCCCCTCTGTATACTTGTAGCCTGGTAAACCCAAGTTGAACCCAATAGATTAAATTAGACGACAACACTAAGGTGGGTGCACCAAACCGTTTGCAACGTAAGCGGTGTTCTTTGTTTTGAACCTGACTGTGGCTTTATAGGCCGGGCTCAATAAAGCGATAGGAGTGCGCGGTTGGAGAGTAGCCTGGGGAAAACCTCCGGCACGACCACGCGTGTGGTTTGGAACACTGGAATACCATAAGAGTTTGCGCTCCAGTGAGATTGTTTGAGCGGTTTCATCCGAATCTGATACGATATCGTGGAGACGACAGCGAGTCTATGGCATATCGTGGACGTCCACGGCATGCCGTTACCGTCCACGGTAGAATGAAAGCGCCTGCATACATTTTAGGTCCCCTGTTTTATCGTGACGGTATATGACGTCCTCGGTAAAGTATAAAATAACCATTGGGTTCAACTTGCGTTTGCCAGACTAAGGGTGGGTTGCACCAAACCGTCTGTAATCGTAAGCGGTGTTCGTTAAAACCTGACTGTATGGAAAGTTTGACAAGTTTCTATGGTATGACGGCTGCCGGCGCCATATTTGACGATGACCGGCCTGTGATCGTATGTTGGTGCAACCGACCCATACAATAGAGTTATTCGCTGATATTTTGAGCATTTCATCCGCGTAACTATTTCTGCCGCCGACTGTGCAGCAATAAACAATGCGATGCGAACCGCTCTACAAAACAAATCATAAGTATTGTAAGTATAAACATGTATATATATCAATCCATTGTACTTTAAGCTCGAACGGCAACTACGCTAAACTATATACATAAGGCACTTGCTAAAAAATCATTAACACTACACGAGTAAGTACATCAAAAAGACCTAATCTATTAAGTCATAAGGGTCATTATTGTGAAGCAACTTATAGTATGGGAATGCGAATAATGCGCTGTCACCTTTTACATAATTATGTGGGTATAGATATGTAGTGAGCATTTATAGTATCCGCCTTAAGTACGCAGTATTATTTATAAGTTTATAAAGCCATATATACACTGTCAATATTATTGTGCAATATTCTCATATCATGTACCAGAGCGCACATTGCGAAAGAGTCGCGAAACCTAAATCTAATTGGCAGCCGAGATATCAATATTTCATTATTATTAACTCTGATATGACACCTAATAGCCTATACAATATCAATCGTCTTTCCCGCTATCATAATCATAATTATACAGTAAGCTAGATGGCAAAAAAAATCAAAGTACAGCATATCTGACGAGCACTGAAAACGCTCCATACTGATTGAGACGCAGGCGTGACGTCACGCCTGCGTGGCCTCGTACTAGCGTTGTATAGAAAAGGGAAATTTGCCGTTTTTGTCGTGAAATATTACGTTAATATACGACATAGTTGCCATAAAATTTATATTGAAACATAAGAATTCTATTGGTAACTTTTACATTTGACCAATAAACAAAAAACAACGTTTTTGCGAATCTTTAGTCCCATATATTTTTATGTTTTTAATTAATTATACACCCATACAGTAAATCCTCTTTTATGTGCTCAAAAAGTGTAGGTAAGGACCAACTTTACAATATCGCGCCGGTCCGGGGCGGAGATGGCCGTAACAGCATCAAAAACGGTATCGTTATGGCCATCTCCGCCCATAACGATACAGGCTCGTGCTCAAAAGACTTCAACGGGCTCACGCTTGATCTCACTACACTTGCAACGCAATGGTTCCTGAACACATGAAAGAGGATTTAATATACGAATGTAGATAAAGTAGTGTATGCAACTGTACATAATTAGACCTTAAAACACTCGTGTGATCCTATTATGAAACTCGCTGACGCTCGTTTCATAAAACCACACTCGTGTTTTAAGACCTCTCATTATGTATCAGTGGCATAAACTATTATTGTCTAATTTATTGTGATAATTTGATGGTTTTCTATCCATATAGCCACACTATGTTATAATATATAACACGAATCATGATCCCTACATAAATGTACACATCACATATGCCTATACATACAGATGTTCGGGGCATACAGTACAAAAGTATTACTCACTATAAAACCTCCAAATTAATGCATGTAGAGTCCGACCACGCTAACTCTGCATTGAAATAATTTGGCAACACTACCTCAAACGTCACATTTTCATACAAATATGACGTACAATGCTCAGTGTTGCCAAATTATTCCTTGCAGAATTAGCGTGATCGGACTCTAGGTACAGTTGCCATCAAATATATCTGTACTCTTCAGGGTGCTCAAAAAAATCTGAACATGCACTTTAACGCCTTGACAATAGAGTCTTGTTCAGATGTTTGTGAGCACCTTGTTCGCTCCGATATATCTGATGGCGACTGTACCATCATAAGCACGACATTGATAGTCACTCAAATATTATCTCCTTCTAGAAATGGAGCATAAGTCGATAAACTGAATTTGAACAAGTTTCTTTCTTTATGAACCCAAGCACAGCACGATTTCAATTTAGAGAGATACCTATGTTGTAACCACACTTGAGTCACTTTCGCTACCACTAGATCAGGGTGGAGCAATTTATTTCGCGCCACTCAGAGGCGACTCTGATTTTATTCCCCGGGATTTAAAAACCCTTAGATATCTGGCGCCTATAGCGGCCGCTCCAATCCGGCCCAGCACTCGGTATGCAAATAACTTACCACGACACATGGCTTATCTGATTAGTTTCTAAGTCTTAGTTCTTAAGTAGTTGCATGTCATTACTTATAATATTTTATTTAATTGTAGTACTGTGTTATACCATGTATGTTGTGGATATGAATAAAGAGTTTATCTATCTAACTTCCTCTTATTTGACCATGAGTCGATAACTTCGCGTCCACAGACCGCATGCATGTTATACTAGATTGTTAAGAGTATAATATTACTTCTAGTGTGAGATCTATTTCAATAATGCAGTCAACATTTGGCAGTCACTGTGACCCTATAAAATACTTCCAACCGGGAATATAAGCAAACACCTACACTACTTGACGATTAGTCATCGAATATGACGAATAGTCGTCGAATATGACGAATAGTCGTCGAATATAACGAATAGTCGTCTAATATGACGAATAGTCGTCGAATATAACAAATAGTCGTCGAATATGACGAATAGTCGTCGAATATAACGAATAGTCGACTAATATGACGAATAGTCGTCGAATATGACGATAAGGAAGCCTGCAAACACAATACTTTTCTTAATAATATTACGACAATATTGTTACAAAGTTATTAGTTTTACTTCGTCTTGCTCGTATACTCACATAAAAGTAAAAGTTTGGCAAGTCAATCCAGACAGTCTAGTTACCAGGACAGGCTAGGCAGAAATATGACCTGAAAAAAAAGTAACAATAGACGTATTCACATCTCAAATATCTTATCTAATTTCACACGAAATACGCGCACGATTGACGCGTATGCATTACGCCTTATTACAATGGAATAAGATGCAGTGCAAACGCGTCCTTGACATTGACCGTAAACCTTAACATAATACGTATTTATTAGTGTCCGACCGAAATTTCGGTTTCGGTTTCGGTTTCGGCCAGTTTCGGCCAAAAAATCAAGTTTCGGCCCGAGTTTCGGTTTCGGCCAAAAACGGCCGAACCTTTCGGCCGCGCCGAAACTTACAACATCGTACCTTCGGGTCGCGCTCGGCTAACGTCGGGCGCGCTCGGCACGGCTGGCAATATGGCGTCGCTCGCCTGACTCCGCCGGCCGACTTATTTTATACCACCATTAAAAAATCGCTAACTTTGTGTTACAAATAATGTATTTTTTTCACTTTATTTATAGGGTAGTTAAATTTTCAAACAGAACCTCTGTAACTGTGCTGAAATTTCATTGTGATAAATCTTTGAAAGTAGAAACCTGTAATTATAGGTCGGCGAGATATTAATTTTAGAAAAAAATTACTAACATTTTTTCGACTTTTTAAGGACTTTTTTTTTTATAAAAGGTTCGGTTTCGGTTTCGGCCGAAACTACAATGAAACCGAACCTTCGGTTTCGGTTTCGGCAAAATAACATGTTTCGGTCGGTCACTAGTATTTATTTAGTGCATGAAATAAAGTATATGTAGCGTACGTGTACCTCCTAATTTTAATAAATTAGATAAGCGCGTCGCCAACAAACGGCTCTGCAGTTTGAGGAGACTTTAGTCTATATACACATTTTGTATCTTTCTTAAAAAAAAATCGCATGTTCGAGAATAAAACTCAAAATCTGATACGCTGGAGGCTGTTTTCTTTTTATAATTATAATTTTTGTCTCTTTATTATATTTATTTTTTAAGTTATGTAGTTTTATTAAAGCTAGTGTAAGATCTTGTTTTATTATTGTTCTATATTGGCATTTTATATTGTGAAACATAAAGTATTATCTTTAAAAATTAAATCTGATATAGATCTTTTTTCAATGTTGACTAGTTTGTGTCTTCTCGATAGGAAGGCGCGTCCTCGCGTATCGAACTGCCTATACCAGGAGCACATACCTGTCTCCTGCCGGTGCGAGGGCCAGGGCCAGGTACCAGGAGCGCACGCCGGGTCAGAAGCTCTTGAGCGTGAGCCCGCGCGCGGGCAGGCTGTTGGCCTTGGCGGGCGCGTGGCGCGCCTGCGACGTGGCCACGGCGATGCTGAGGCACTGCGCCCACTCCTCCGCGTCGCCGGCCGCCGGCTTCAGGATCAGGGTCTGGTCGCCGGTGAAGATCTCGAACGCTTTCGGGATGTTGCGGGCGCCGCGGGACACTTTCACTGAGCGTATTTGGTTGATGTCTATGCTCTCGCCTCCGCTCTGTAAACCAAAAAAGGAATTCCATCAAAATCATCATCATATCAGCCCGAAAGACGTCCACTGCTGGACATAGGCCTCCCCCGAAGAGTGCCATAATGACCGGTCGTGCGCCACCCGCATCCAGCGGACTCCCGCGACCTTTACAGGTCATCAGTCCACCAAAATCATGTAAACGCAAAGTTCATTCACCCTTCCGTGTCGTATCATGTAAACAAGAACATTATCATGATTTTCTCTAGGTACTATAAAATGGGGCTATATAAGACTTGCGAGGCTACTTGGAATAAAAAAAAATATAAGTTTTAAGTCCATATATTTCTTTAATAGCAATGGTATAAACGTAGATCTTTGTCCTAAGTCTCATGCACACACCTGCTTAAAAAAAATCTTGATTGCGTCGGTGGAAAATCAGTGCAATTGAATACCGTCCTACTTCTATCCAGAAGTTGGATGTTTGTGGGGTAAGCTTTTTTTACTATATATCTCTCTATCGGACCTTCCAACCCGAGGGGAAATCAGACATTGGAATTGTGCTTGTCAAGCGAGTGGGCAACTTGCCTGCTAGAAGTTCTCGAGCCGCCCGAAGGCCCTAACTTGACTTAACGACTGCTACCATAGCCGGGGTCAACGGCTTAACGTGCCTTCCAAAGCTCGGGAGCGCTCAGTTAGTAACTCAAAACGGTCACCCATCTAATAACTGACCTGGGCCGACGATGCTTAACGCGGTACGCGGGCGCCGCTGGGCCACGAGCGCTCCTTTATTTCTTTTTTTCAAACATATTAACCCGACGACCGGTTTAGCCTAGTGGGTAGTGTGCCTGCCTGTGAAGCTGACGGTCCTGGGTTCGAATCCCGGTCAGGGCAAATATTTGTGTGATGAGCATGAATATTTGTTTCTGAGTCTTGGATGTTCTCTATGTATTTAAGTATTTATATCTATTAAATATATCGTCGTCTAGAACCCATAACATAAGCCTTCTTGAGCTTACTGTGGGGCTAGTTCGATTTGTGTAAGATTGTTCTCTAATATTTATTTATTTATTTTATTTATAAATAAAAATAAACTGACCGATCCCTTGCAGCTGAGGTGCGCGCCGGACAGCGTGAAGTAGCGCGTGCGCCAGCGGCGGAACAGCCGCCAGCGGCCCTTCTTCTCCTTGAGCGTGCCCTCGATGACGGGCGCGCCGGGCTGCAGGAAGCCGGGCGCGCGCTCGGGGTGCGCGCACAGGAAGCAGCCCCACGTGGCGGCCGTGGGCCCCCCCCCGCCCCCGCCCGTCAGCGAGAACACGTCGAAGAAGCCCGCCGAGCGCAGCTCGCTCAGCAACATCTCCTGCTCCTGCCCATCAATGTATTGCCTCATTTTAGGTTTGCTATAGTAGATTGTGTCTCAAGGGAGCAAAATGATATATTTACGGCGAGGGCGGTATATTGAATTCTGAGTGAAGCGAAAGATTCTACAATAGAATCCTGAGCGTAGCGAGGGATTCTAAAGTAGAATCTTGAGCGTAGCGAGGGATTCAAGTGTTTACGCCCAAGACGAAAATAATTTTGCTACCGTGTGACACATACTGCTTTTCACACCGTCTCATAGACGGTCCGCTGCTAAAAACATGAAATATCTTACAAATGATTTTACTACAGTGTCACATACTGCTTTTCACACCTTCTATGAGGAAAAGAGTCATTGTTGCCCGCAAATGAGGGAAGAAAAGTACAACTTTGATCCCTCATTCGAAGGCAACAATAACTCTTTTCTGAATAGCAGGTGTGAAAAATAAATGTGATAATCCACATCGAAAGGGACCTTATGGCGGCCGGCACTTACGCCTTTATTGCCGCTGTTCCAGTACAATAGTGAATAGGTGTAATGTAAGCGCCTGCCGCCATAAGGTCCCTTTCGATGTGGATTATCGCAAATAGCTCGTTGTTAAGAAACTTATACTGATTACACATTTATTTTATTTAAATATATTTACTTTAATACACTGTGAAACGAAACATCAGTTTAAGTTTTCGACATTATATTATTGATGCGGATTTTTATTGTTATAAATGATGTGATTTTAGTAGTATGATCATTATTTAAATAATTTTGATAATTGTTGTATAATCTAATTTAATTATTATTATTATAATTTTTGACATTTCATAATTTTTTTGACTATCATAATATAAAGTCGTATAAATTGACTTAGGATAATTTATATTGTATTGTTATATTATGAAACAAATAAATCTAAATCTAAAGGAACAAAACAATAATACTACTAATCATGTTAAGGTGTACGAAGATCCGTGAGCTAGTGTCTATACGCACAGATATGTAGGTATGCATGTATAGGTCAGCTCAGTTGCGAGTTACCGCCGTAGCATTAGGGTCGGCTGCACTAACATACGATCAGGCCACAGGCCGGTCATCGTCAAATATGGCGCCGGCAGCTGTCATCCCATAGAAACTTGTCAAACTTTTCATACAGTCCGATTTTAACGAACATTGCTTACGATTACAGACGGTTTGGTGCAACCCACCCTTAGTCGCGTTAAATTATATGGTGATTAATAGTACTCAAAACTAGTGTTCTTCTATATGCCCTAGTAAATCATCTACGTAGTCGTATTAACTCTGATGACGAATGGAAATTGGCTGCCAATTTTTTAATTTTTTAGTTAATTGATTTCAAAGTAAAATCGATTTTTCTAAGGTCTCTGAAAACGATCCAATTATTGCCTGAATATAAAAACGTATACATATTTTTTTATCTTATTAAATTTTTTTTTATCCACGGAACCGATTCGCAAAGTGAACAGTCATTCAGAAAGATCGAAAAGAAAAAAATGTTTGGAAGAAATCGTATAGAGTTCCTTACACCCTCACCTTGATATCAGAGAAAGTGCTAGTGACCAACGTGAGAAATGTCTTGTTCTCACACATAAGTATATCCCAGCAGTGCTTCAAGCACACGGAAGCGTCTCTCGAAGGCAAGGAACATGAGGTGGATCCAGACGCCCGGGGAGAAATCGAATTATAAATAGATAAACCTTCACCTGGTGGGCAGGGCACATTGCTCGCAGGACTGACGGTCGATGGGGCCAGAAACTGCTCGAGTGGCGTCCACGCACCGGAAGACGAGCTGTCGGTAGGCCTCCGACAAGGTGGAGTGATGACCTGGTGAAGGTCGCGGGAATCCGGTGGAAACGAACGGCACAGGACCGGTCTAAATGGCGAGCCTTGGGGGAGGCCTATGTTCAGCAGTGGATGTCTTTCGGCTGAATTGATGATAATGATGATGAAATCCTCACCTTAATCCCGGGGAAGGCGCTAGTGACCAGCGTGAGGAACGTCTTGTTCTCGCACTTGAGGATGTCCCAGCAGTGCTTGAGGCTGGCCACGGAGGCGTCGCGCGAGGACAGCGCGGCGGCGTGGCGCGCCTGCAGCGCCAGGAACATGAGGTGGACCCACACGCGCGGCGCGCGCGTGCGCATGGAGAACAGCGAGCGCGCGTACAGGCAGTGCGGGCCGCGCGTGCCGCACGCGAACTGCAGCCGCGCCTGCTTCTTCGAGCGCCGCTCTGGGGGGTGGGAGCTATCTTGATACCTTTTTCAAACTTTTTAATCATAATAATAAAAAATTGTTTATTGCCTCGAACTTAAAACAAACAAAAAAAACACAATAATAATTTAATATAAACAATGAAACTTAAGTATCTAGGCAATGGGTATCAGTCTCAGCTTTTGCTGAACATAGTCCATCCAGCGCTGATTTTCAGACTGATACACACTAAGTAAAAACTAAACTAAAACTAAACAACTAAACAGGTCGGCCACGTTTGTAAATCTTGCTTGCGCGAATGTGTGTGTGTGTGTGTGTGCGAGTGTGTGCGTTACCTTTATGCGGATTTACTATTAATGAAGAAACAAACAACAAAACAAACCTTAAAAACTTAAAAAAGAAAAAACAAACCTTACAATTGTATTTATTTATGATATGATATTATTTATTTATTTGGGTGGTCTAAAATTATTTTGTAATGCCAGAAAGTGTGCTTTAACAAGTTTTTCAAATTTTAACAAGGGCATTGGGTTTCTTAGTGGTGGTGGACTTTTCACTATTTTGGTTACACTTAGGCCAAGCGAACTGACAGATCTGGGTATTAGTGAACTAGCGACAAAACTCCCAGTAGCTCGATTCCACTCACACCTCAGATTCGGTTGAAACCGCTCAACCAATCTCACTGGAGCGCAAACTCTTAGAGTATTCCAGTGTTCCGAACCACACGCGTGGTCGTGCCGGAGGTTTTCCCCTGGATTTTCCCCAGGCTACTCTCCAACCGCGTACTCCTCGCTTTATTAGGCCCGGCCTATAAAGCCACAGTCAGGTTCAAAAAAAAAGATCTGGGTAGGTAAATCCTCGTATGGACAATTTTTTTTCGGGATAGGTGAGTAGGAATCTTAGTAAGTATTTTAGACTCGGGTGGACAGGTCACCTGGTACACTTTCAAGTTATGATGTCATCAATTTGTTGTATGCAATGTTGTACACAATTTTTCTTTATAGAATAAAGTTGACTATCCTGTGGTCAATAGAAGTTTTTATCATACTTCACGTGAGAGAAAATTCCGATTAATAAGTGGATTGTGTCTAGCTAAATATTAGATTTCAAAACCGTTAACTATGGGTGTCGCAAAGACGCGACTTTAATCTCTGTATGACTCGATCACTTGGATAAAGTGTATCCCGCTGGTATCCGTATCCGCTCAAATTCGGTGATTTTGACTGGTTCATGGTGACGCCATATTGACATGAAAATAATAAAAATATGTGACGTAGCCGCAGCTACACCGGCGCACGCTACGTCACAAGCACCGGAGGCGGCGCGCGGGGAGAGAGCGGTACGACACAGCGGCCATCCCCACCACGCTCGCCGACCGGCTCCGACGCGCAGCGAGCATAAAACCAGATGCGCAGGGTAGAGCGCTCCCCTCCTCTCCGAGGCAGTGCTGGCAAGCCCTCACTTTGCCCGAGTATCCCGACCTCTCCGAGGCTGCGCTGGCAAGTCCTCGCATTGCCCGAGTATCCCGACCTCTCCGAGGCTGCGCTGGCAAATTCTCGTATCGCCCGAGTCACTCCCGACCGCTCCGAGGCACTGGGGTTCGCCTCGTTGCCCGAGACACCTAGTATTTGAGGCAGAGTGGTTCCGCCGCACTAGCCACGACTCTAGGATCCTTGAAATAACATTCCGCTCCAGTCCTACTTTAACAACCGCCCGCCCTTAGATATAAGTGCGTATTAATACTTCCGTACCGTAGATTCGCGATAACCCCGTCATACCATTCCGCGCCGTAGTTTATTCTAAACTAGGGTTTCATTATATCAATAAAGGGGCATAAGACCCATCTTTATTATAGATTTAAACCTGTGTTTGACTCTCGATCCCTGATATCACCTCTGAGCTAGTCTGGAAACCCTCACGAGGCCCTAAACGGTCGAGGGATATGGCTGTGCGCTAAACCCGCACATCACAAATAAATGTCAAATTACCTTCAATGGTGCATTTCGCCGGCGGCGGCAACCTCAACGACACCATATCCATGTACGCCTTGATCTTATCCAAGTGCTTCTCGCAGAAGTGCTGCACCGTGTCCCGCATCGGGTACGGCTCGAACACGCTGATGCGATGATTCTGGCTCGTGTTGATCATGGTGACGCTGGTGTTGTTCCGGCGCGCGGTGACGGTGACGGCGGGCGCGGAGGCGGGGGCGGGGGCGGGGGCGGGGGTCACGACGGACACGTGCCCGAGGGCGGACACGGAGCCGGGCAGAGTGTCCGCGGACTTGCCCGTGAGCGGGTTTATGGAGATGGACTGGCTTTGGGAAGGGTTGGTGATGATGGTTGGGCCGGCGCTCTGTGGAATAAACGACATTTTATTAGGTTATATTTATGTTGCGAACGCAACTCTTATTAAATTTTACACATATATAATAACTTAGTATGCAGTAGCAAAACGCGCCCGTCGGGCACGGTTAGTATAAGAGCGGCTTTTTTAAAGCCACCAATAGCAACGCTTCACATACGCTTTATCCCTACCATTGTAACATACGTTAACTCAAATTATGAAATCTTGCTCGTCATTACCTATTCTTTGTTCTTATATACAACCACTTCTGCACATACCTCTTTTGGCCAAGCTATTTTGTAAATCAGCACCTATTGTAATTATACAGTCAACTTTACATCGAAGTTTTATTTGAGTAATCGAGTTCCATCATCACCGGCACCGGCGTCTACATTTATGATCTGGCGTTTTCAAGGCAAGCTATCGGATTTTATTGGCACGTTTACAAATTGTAGTCATCGGCGTGTGTTACCCGAGTGCTATTTGGTCTGTGCTTTAGTGTATGGCAAATCTCTACTCTCCTCTGTGTAGAAGAGATTCTACTGGACTAGGAACAATATTTTCGAGTTCCAGGCCTTCTCGATTACTTCTCTATTGAATGCTCATTTAAATTTCCAAGCAGCCTTTTACGTTGAGGAGACGCTTTAGACCAGGGACCGTTTTCGGTACGGTATAAGCGGTATGGTAGCGGTATTGGATATCGATACCGCTTCGTTATAAAGGTAGAACTTTACCGGTTGAAATATAAAGGTACGCTACCGGTATAAAATAACGATATCGCTATTTTCATAGGTGTACTTAAATCTTTATTGTCAACCACAAATTATCAGTCTAGAAACGGTACTGATCTATGCTATCCTTTACTCTCTAAGACAGCTTTCTTCGGAAAAAAACATATTATGTATGACGATAAAAATATATAACAATTTACCTGTAGAAATAAAGAACTCTGACATGCCCGAATTTAAATACAAATTACATAAATTTTGCTTAGATAAGTGTTATTATAGAATTAATGATTATTTGAAACCAATAAAAGATAAATAATTTTGAATAATGACCAGAGCTCGGAATAGGTAGTGCCTATTTACCTAAACTTCGCGGGAGGACGTAACTAAGAGTGGTTACAAGCACCAAAAATAATTATTTATTTTTAATGAATGCGGGATTTCCCGGTATTTACTGTATTATTCTAGAGGCTTAATACATTTCGCTTTACTTATAAATCTTGTTATATTGCATATTATTTGTTTAATTACCTTGAAATAACAATCAGCCATTAAAAATATAATATGGATCAAATTCAATCAAAAGGATTCCGAAAGTTGATACCTTTTAGTTGACTTAGACAGAATTATACTCCTTTCTTCCATGAGAGGGGGCCTGTGTCTAGCAGTAGGACGTATATAGATTGGTGATCCTATCCAAATTTCGGAATCCTTTTGATTGAATTTGATCCATATTATATTTTTAATGGCTGATTGTTATTTCAAGGTAATTAAACAAATAATATGCAATATAACAAGATTTATAAGTAAAGCGAAATGTATTAAGCCTCTAGAATAATACAGTAAATCCCGGGAAATCCCGCATTCATTAAAAATAAATAATTATTTTTGGTGCTTGTAACCACTCTTAGTTACGTCCTCCCGCGAAGTTTAGGTAAATAGGCACTACCTATTCCGAGCTCTGATAATGACTAATATTGTAGTAGCTTAATAATTGTATTAATGTTTTGATAGTGAATGACATGTATAATATTTAATTAGTAATGTAATAATAATGCCTAATGTATTAAATAATAACCCATAGATTGCAAGTAAATATTTGCATGCTTCTTTAAGTAAAATGTAAGTTCTTAAAATGACAATTCCAGCTGTACTCAATACATTTTGCAAATAAATTATCTTATCTTATTTTATCTTGTAACGGTTGCCAACCGGTATTATTTCGGTACCGAAAAATTTACTTAAACGTAACTTTTACGATGGGTACGTAATCGCGACCAACAGCGAACAACGACTACGTCAGTAATCTATCGCGCCGAACGGAATTGAACCAAAATGGGTATTTAAGGCTTACACCCAATAGCGTTGATTGGTTGGCGCCGTTGCCGGCACCCTCGTAAACCCCAAATGATACCTTACTGAAATCGGTTCATATATCGAAAAAAATAGCGGCATACCGTTATATTCCGCTACCGAAAAAAAATTTTTTGCGGTATCGAAACCTAACCGAAACTAAACGGTATGACGTCATACCGTTTTAAACCTTTATTTTCCGGCTATGCAGTCCCTGCTTTAGACTACATAAATTGTAAGTAAGAATCACTACATAGTATAAAACAAAGTCGCTTTCTCTGTCCCTAGATCCCTATGTATGCTTAAATCTTTAAAACTACGCAACAGATTTTGATGCGATTTTTTTAAATAGATAGAGTGATTGAAGAGGAAGGTTTATATGTTTAATAACACCCATTAAATAGTGCACCCGTGCGAAGCCGGGGCGGGTCGCTAGTTATTATTATATATGTTGAAAGGATATGGCGCAAGTGATTTTTTTTCATACACCGCTGTACACTGGGCTTCGTAAGATTTCGACCGTATACAATTTTGCAGCCCATGGTACATCATACCCATGGCCCCGCAGCATGCTCCTCCGTAGACCGCGCCTCTTGGGTTTCTGTGTGGGCAACTCACGTTGTGGTTGGTGATGAGTATGTTGTGCGTGTGCGGCGCGGGGGCGGGGGCGGCGGCGGAGGCGGCGGCGTGAGCGGGGGCGGGGGCGGGGGCGGGGGCGGGCCTGGGCGCGCGCCCCACGCTCGTCACGGTGACCCCCGCCGAGCGCGGCTTGTGAACTGCTGACACTGAAAATTAAAGTGTTTCACTTTATCACATTAAGGGTCGGTCGCACCAACATACGATCACAGGCCGGTCATCGTCAAATATGGCGCCGGCAGATGTCATCCCATAGAAACTTGTCAAACTTTCCATAGAATCTGATTTTAACGGATACCGCTTACGATTACAGGCGGTTTGGTGCAACCCACCCTAAGTGCAATGTAATTACATAACATAGTATGCAATTATCAATTATTATGATACTACTTTTATGTAGTACCATGATGAAGAATAAAGCGTATTATGCAGGGTGTAACAGAAATGGTATATGAAGGAATTGCGATTCAGAAATTCACTTTTTTTTTAGTTAAAAAAAAATCTCATTGAAACTTTTCGAGGAAGAAAAAGGTTGGCTAGTGCCTACCCCTGGCAAGTAAACACAGGTGTACATAAATAAGGGGAACACGAACCCACCTGCGTTACCCGTCGCGTTTTGAGTGTTGATCTGCTGCGACGAGGACAGCCGAGTCATGCTTTTGTGCAAGCCGCCGACCGAGCCTCCTGTCGACAAGCGAACGAATCAGAACTCTTTCTTTTATTTATTTATTTAAGGTTAACCTAATTTACATAAATGCTTATGCCAAATTTCAGTCCAATCAGATACCGGCAAATGGCATAAAAAGGAGTGGCAATTTTGAGGACAATTTACGTATATACTTACACGCGAACAGTGCATGTTAAATAAGAGTTACACATAATTAAAATTATGTTACTAGTACTTTTACCTCTCGAACGCGGGTGAGCTATTGTTGTGTTGAGATATAACAATACAGATACTCTTTATTGTGTGCAAAAGAAAGAACACCGTAAATTAGGCTTAATGTATAGAGGTAAACAACATGCGGTCTTATCGCTAAAGAGCGATCTTTTCCAAACAACTTTTGGGTTGCGGAGACAAAGCAACATAATATAATAGCTGGTAAATCGAATTATGGATTTTAAGTAAATAACATCCACATGTTATACATGGATTTTAAGTAAATAATACTTACGTATTTAACCGAAAAATAAATAATAAACATACAATAAACATAAAATAAACAATCATACAATTTTATATAAATACAACACAAGATCAATCAAACAGGTTCAGTAGAAACCAAGAAATTCGAGTATTAAGGGAGAGACAAATAATATTCTGTGAGTTGTGATTTAAAAACAACAACATACATGCACAATACATGCACACATAGTGTGCTCTATGTGTGCGTCAGAGTAGGAGCTATGAGTTGACATCGGCTGTGTTGATATGTGTCCCAGTAGCCAGCGCCGCCCCACGCCGCCGGGAGCGGCGGCGCGAGCGCCGGAGACACTCACCCGCCACGTTGAGCCGCGCGGCGCCGCGCGGCGGCCCGGGGTGCAGGCGGCCCGTACTGCGCGAGTCGCCCAGCTTGCGCGCCGCCCCACGCCGCCGGGAGCGGCGGCGCGAGCGCCGGAGACACTCACCCGCCACGTTGAGCCGCGCGGCGCCGCGCGGCGGCCCGGGGTGCAGGCGGCCCGTACTGCGCGAGTCGCCCAGCTTGCGCGCCGCCCCACGCCGCCGGGAGCGGCGGCGCGAGCGCCGGAGACACTCACCCGCCACGTTGAGCCGCGCGGCGCCGCGCGGCGGCCCGGGGTGCAGGCGGCCCGTGCTGCGCGAGTCGCCCAGCTTGCGCGCCGCCCCACGCCGCCGGGAGCGGCGGCGCGAGCGCCGGAGACACTCACCCGCCACGTTGAGCCGCGCGGCGCCGCGCGGCGGCCCGGGGTGCAGGCGGCCCGTGCTGCGCGAGTCGCCCAGCTTGCGCGCCGCCCCACGCCGCCGGGAGCGGCGGCGCGAGCGCCGGAGACACTCACCCGCCACGTTGAGCCGCGCGGCGCCGCGCGGCGGCCCGGGGTGCAGGCGGCCCGTGCTGCGCGAGTCGCCCAGCTTGCGCGCCGCCCCACGCCGCCGGGAGCGGCGGCGCGAGCGCCGGAGACACTCACCCGCCACGTTGAGCCGCGCGGCGCCGCGCGGCGGCCCGGGGTGCAGGCGGCCCGTGCTGCGCGAGTCGCCCAGCTTGCGCGCCGCCCCACGCCGCCGGGAGCGGCGGCGCGAGCGCCGGAGACACTCACCCGCCACGTTGAGCCGCGCGGCGCCGCGCGGCGGCCCGGGGTGCAGGCGGCCCGTGCTGCGCGAGTCGCCCAGCTTGCGCGCCGCCCCACGCCGCCGGGAGCGGCGGCGCGAGCGCCGGAGACACTCACCCGCCACGTTGAGCCGCGCGGCGCCGCGCGGCGGCCCGGGGTGCAGGCGGCCCGTGCTGCGCGAGTCGCCCAGCTTGCGCGCCGCCCCACGCCGCCGGGAGCGGCGGCGCGAGCGCCGGAGACACTCACCCGCCACGTTGAGCCGCGCGGCGCCGCGCGGCGGCCCGGGGTGCAGGCGGCCCGTGCTGCGCGAGTCGCCCAGCTTGCGCGCCGCCCCACGCCGCCGGGAGCGGCGGCGCGAGCGCCGGAGACACTCACCCGCCACGTTGAGCCGCGCGGCGCCGCGCGGCGGCCCGGGGTGCAGGCGGCCCGTGCTGCGCGAGTCGCCCAGCTTGCGCGCCGCCCCACGCCGCCGGGAGCGGCGGCGCGAGCGCCGGAGACACTCACCCGCCACGTTGAGCCGCGCGGCGCCGCGCGGCGGCCCGGGGTGCAGGCGGCCCGTGCTGCGCGAGTCGCCCAGCTTGCGCGCCGCCCCACGCCGCCGGGAGCGGCGGCGCGAGCGCCGGAGACACTCACCCGCCACGTTGAGCCGCGCGGCGCCGCGCGGCGGCCCGGGGTGCAGGCGGCCCGTGCTGCGCGAGTCGCCCAGCTTGCGCGCCGCCCCACGCCGCCGGGAGCGGCGGCGCGAGCGCCGGAGACACTCACCCGCCACGTTGAGCCGCGCGGCGCCGCGCGGCGGCCCGGGGTGCAGGCGGCCCGTGCTGCGCGAGTCGCCCAGCTTGCGCGCCGCCCCACGCCGCCGGGAGCGGCGGCGCGAGCGCCGGAGACACTCACCCGCCACGTTGAGCCGCGCGGCGCCGCGCGGCGGCCCGGGGTGCAGGCGGCCCGTGCTGCGCGAGTCGCCCAGCTTGCGCGCCGCCCCACGCCGCCGGGAGCGGCGGCGCGAGCGCCGGAGACACTCACCCGCCACGTTGAGCCGCGCGGCGCCGCGCGGCGGCCCGGGGTGCAGGCGGCCCGTGCTGCGCGAGTCGCCCAGCTTGCGCGCCGCCCCACGCCGCCGGGAGCGGCGGCGCGAGCGCCGGAGACACTCACCCGCCACGTTGAGCCGCGCGGCGCCGCGCGGCGGCCCGGGGTGCAGGCGGCCCGTGCTGCGCGAGTCGCCCAGCTTGCGCGCCGCCCCACGCCGCCGGGAGCGGCGGCGCGAGCGCCGGAGACACTCACCCGCCACGTTGAGCCGCGCGGCGCCGCGCGGCGGCCCGGGGTGCAGGCGGCCCGTGCTGCGCGAGTCGCCCAGCTTGCGCGCCGCCCCACGCCGCCGGGAGCGGCGGCGCGAGCGCCGGAGACACTCACCCGCCACGTTGAGCCGCGCGGCGCCGCGCGGCGGCCCGGGGTGCAGGCGGCCCGTGCTGCGCGAGTCGCCCAGCTTGGCGCGCCGCGCGTAGCCCGCGCCGCTCCATGCCGCTGCAAGCGTCATTACAAGTACTCACTAATAACTAATAACACACCGTTGACAACCTCATTAATCACGACAATGACAACAGAGTATTAATTAGTGTATCGTTCATTTTCAACAGAAAACGATGTATGTTCAAACAAATAAATAACTAACTCGGCACGAAACAACACTGGCAGAGAATGATGCCTGTCATATTTTAACTTGAATTTAATGTTTGAAACTATAGGTCTAGCATTATTCACTAAAAGTCACTTGTATGTTTTTAAGACAGTTTGTTTCTAAATAATAATGAAAAAGAAACAAATACACGTAATTATTTAATTTAAGCTTACCCATTCCAATTCGGTTGAAACCGCTCAACCAATCTCACTGGAACGCATACTCGTAGACTATTCCAGTTTTCAAAACCACACGCGTGGTCATGTCGGAGGTTTTCCCCTGGATTTTCCCCAGGCTATTGTCCAACCCCGCACTCCTAACGCTTTATTGGGCCGGGCTATAAAACTACAGTCAGGTAAAAAAAAAAAATTAAGCTTACCCGTCGTCTGCGAGGTGGCGTTGGCGGATGACACGAGCGGCGCGGGCGCGTGCGCGGGCGCGGGCGGCGCCGGCCCGTTGGCGCCGCCCAGCTTCACGATCGTCACGCCGCCGGACGTCCGGTTCACCTCGCTGCTAAAATACGGATAATGACTCATCTTACAATTTATAACATAACTAGCGACCGCCCCGGCTTCGCACGGGTGCACTATTTAATGGATGTTATTATACATATAAACCTTCCTCTTCAATCACTCTATCTATTTAAAAAAACCGCATCAAAATCCGTTGCGTAGTTTTAAAGATTTAAGCATACATAGGGATATAGGGACAGAGAAAGCGACTTTGTTTTATACTATGTAGTGATGTGGCTATATGGATAGAAAACCATCAAATTATCACAATAAAATATCATCATCATCATATCAGCCGAAAGACGTCCACTGCTGGACATAGGCCTCCCCCAAATAGTACCATAATGACCGGTCCTGCACCACCCGCATCCAGCGGACTCCCGCGACCTTTACCAGGTCATCAGTGGGTCATACTTAGTTGAAAAAACGAAAGTCGTCCTTCCTGTGGTCAATAGTTAACGGCTTATGTGCATGTTAGCTATGTTTTTATTACAGGGATTTATAGAAACGGAGACACTGTTTATGCGGGTTACTGGTCCAATCCAAAATTAAGCTTTGTAGCCCTTAACTTTTGGTATTTCCACAGACAAGACGCGAACCTAAATCCGCGTATGACCCCAGTCCACCTTTCGAATCGCTAAACTTAAGTGGCAGTGGGCGGGGAACATTAGACGTAGAACCGATGGCCGTTGGGGCCGGAAGGTTCTCGAGTGGCGACCACGGACCGGAAGGAGCAGCGTGGGTCCACACAATAAATTGTAAATAAGACAAATTAATTAATTGAAAATTAAAATATATTTTAATGCGAACACTGCATTTGAGCATCGAATACATAGCCCACAATGTAGACGGCTTCTTTGTTTTTGACTGCTCGCTGAAATACACCAAGAATACGTTTTCCGAGAATGTGTTTGCATTTTTTGTCTTCCATTGAATAAATTGCTCGTAAACTCGATTATATTTTTCTCTTGCCTTAGCGGACAGCAAGTTTTGCATTGCTGCGTTCGCTTCCGCCTTCAGATTAGGCGGAGTGCAATCAATATCGAACTCATTTGAGAAATTAATACGCAAAATTAAAACAAATCCACGCACTAATAAACTGTAATTGCCGCCAATTTATTACTTATAAATTTTATTTTTGTAACCATAGACACTTTAAGAAGTATAATTAAAAAATGGCACTCATACGCACTGTGTTGAAAAACGAGCGGGTTGCTTGGCTGAACGCAAAATTTCTCAGGTCCGACTGAATTACTGTGAACCTGTCAGATAATTAAAAAAAAAAAGACACGCAGCGGAAAAAAATAGGTTTTGGTAGGATTATTATAATCCTAGGAGTATAATAATGCCTGGACAGGGACGAATTTTAACTTTTTAAATGTAGGCGGATAAAAACTAGTCACTTCCCGTGTTCGTCTATCAAACAAAATACGACCCTTTCCGAGCATGTTTGAGAAATAGTTATTTACGATACAAGTTCGGAGTAATTCGCTACGCAATTCCCAACAAGTGGCGGTGAACCGACACGAGTTGGCAATTGCGTTTCCGAACACATATAGTACGTTTTATAATGCATTGTGCGAGGAAATGAAAAATTCAATCGAAAAATTAATTTAAAATTTATAGGTTACAATTTACATTGCTCGATACGCCAACGCTAACGGAAGGCACAGGCTGAATCTGCATTCAGCCAAGCATGTTAGTGAATACATACGATTTATTGACAGATAAAAAATTAAATCTAAAAGGGTTGATTTACTTATACAACGTTGCATACATTACTTTTTCTACGACTAGGGATTAAATAATAAACAGCAATACAGCATAAGAAAAAGCGGCAAGTTGGATAGTGACAGACGACAGTCCACAGAACGTAATCATAGACACGGTAATTTTTTTTCAACTGTCATTTACTGACTTGCGTTTTTCCTTATGTTGGCAGTAATTATTTTTTTTACTTTTGTTATTGTTTCAAACCACATGAATTCAGTTGTTTGTTAAGTTGGCAGTTTTGATTTTAGTTGTAAATTTAGTGTTTTTTTTTAATTTGTTGGGTTCACAGGGCACCTAGGGTTTTTATGAAGAATAGACTAGATAAACTTTTTTGAAATTGCATAGGAAATGCTTTTATATTCGTTTGCGGGACCATATAATTGACAGATAAAAGTGCAGGAGTAGAAAAATAAATAAAAACCTCTGTGTGCGCAGCGCGGTGAGCACGCGCTCGGTGAAGAGCGCGGGGTAGGCGCTGCACAGCGCCGTGCACTCGCGCAGCAGCGCGGGCGCCGGCGCGGCCACACCCCCGCCCCCGCCCCCGCCGCCGCCCCCGCCCACCGCCTCCAGGATGAAGTTCAGGGCCTCCTGCGCGCGCTCCTGTTCACGCACCGATTTATTAGCGATTTTAACTTTACGTAATGAGGGCTACCGCATATGAATTCAACACTAGAGGCGCTAGTGTGATGTCAGTCCGAAATGTCAAGTCTCGTAGTTTAGTAGTTGGCTGCGCTACGCGAGTTAATATCTAGTTGGAATAATATGGTGACTATTTTCGAAAACTTGAGATTGATTAAGACAAATATGACTTACGGGTCAACAAATTTAGGTTTGAGACAATTTTATCGTTCGTAAACTTATGTCAGAACAAAACTGGTCTGCGTTAACAATACGGGATGTTCGATAGCCAGATTTGATCTGGCGTGAAGTAAGCTAATGTAAGCAACCACCCGACAATTACCGTCCACATATTATTGTTACGTATTGTTTTTTTCTTGTTATCAGTAGGCAGTGTTGCCAGTGCGGATCTTTTGGTCCGATTTCGGATAATTGAGGCCTCTGGCGGATCTTGTGGGGGAAATATCGGACCGCGGAACAATGTTGCTTGCTAATGTATGAGAAAATAATGAAATTGTACGTGGCAGATCCTTGCGACTGTTTTCGGATCTTTTCAAGGCTGAAATCGGATGGAATCAAATCCAGACCTGGCAACACTGTCAGTAGGTGATATGTTTATTTGGAGGTGTACCCCAGCACTAGAGACACTGGACACGCGCACTACTAGCCACTGACCTTGGAGGTGTACCCGAGCTGCGCCAGCGCGGCCGCCACGAGCGCCACGTGCTGCGGGCCCGCGTGCGGCGCCCGCGCCGCGCGCCGCAGCGCCGCGCCCTGCTCCAGCACTAGCGACACGGGGCACGCGCACTACTAGCCACTGACCTTGGAGGTGTACCCGAGCTGCGCCAGCGCGGCCGCCACGAGCGCCACGTGCTGCGGGCCCGCGTGCGGCGCCCGCGCCGCGCGCCGCAGCGCCGCGCCCTGCTCCAGCACTAGCGACACGGGGCACGCGCACTACTAGCCACTGACCTTGGAGGTGTACCCGAGCTGCGCCAGCGCGGCCGCCACGAGCGCCACGTGCTGCGGGCCCGCGTGCGGCGCCCGCGCCGCGCGCCGCAGCGCCGCGCCCTGCTCCAGCACTAGCGACACGGGGCACGCGCACTACTAGCCACTGACCTTGGAGGTGTACCCGAGCTGCGCCAGCGCGGCCGCCACGAGCGCCACGTGCTGCGGGCCCGCGTGCGGCGCCCGCGCCGCGCGCCGCAGCGCCGCGCCCTGCTCCAGCACTAGCGACACGGGGCACGCGCACTACTAGCCACTGACCTTGGAGGTGTACCCGAGCTGCGCCAGCGCGGCCGCCACGAGCGCCACGTGCTGCGGGCCCGCGTGCGGCGCCCGCGCCGCGCGCCGCAGCGCCGCGCCCTGCTCCAGCACTAGCGACACGGGACACGCGCACTACTAGCCACTGACCTTGGAGGTGTACCCGAGCTGCGCCAGCGCGGCCGCCACGAGCGCCACGTGCTGCGGGCCCGCGTGCGGCGCCCGCGCCGCGCGCCGCAGCGCCGCGCCCTGCTCCAGCACTAGCGACACGGGACACGCGCACTACTAGCCACTGACCTTGGAGGTGTACCCGAGCTGCGCCAGCGCGGCCGCCACGAGCGCCACGTGCTGCGGGCCCGCGTGCGGCGCCCGCGCCGCGCGCCGCAGCGCCGCGCCCTGCTCCAGCACTAGCGACACGGGGCACGCGCACTACTAGCCACTGACCTTGGAGGTGTACCCGAGCTGCGCCAGCGCGGCCGCCACGAGCGCCACGTGCTGCGGGCCCGCGTGCGGCGCCCGCGCCGCGCGCCGCAGCGCCGCGCCCTGCTCCAGCACTAGCGACACGGGGCACGCGCACTACTAGCCACTGACCTTGGAGGTGTACCCGAGCTGCGCCAGCGCGGCCGCCACGAGCGCCACGTGCTGCGGGCCCGCGTGCGGCGCCCGCGCCGCGCGCCGCAGCGCCGCGCCCTGCTCCAGCACTAGCGACACGGGGCACGCGCACTACTAGCCACTGACCTTGGAGGTGTACCCGAGCTGCGCCAGCGCGGCCGCCACGAGCGCCACGTGCTGCGGGCCCGCGTGCGGCGCCCGCGCCGCGCGCCGCAGCGCCGCGCCCTGCTCCAGCACTAGCGACACGGGACACGCGCACTACTAGCCACTGACCTTGGAGGTGTACCCGAGCTGCGCCAGCGCGGCCGCCACGAGCGCCACGTGCTGCGGGCCCGCGTGCGGCGCCCGCGCCGCGCGCCGCAGCGCCGCGCCCTGCTCCAGCACTAGCGACACGGGGCACGCGCACTACTAGCCACTGACCTTGGAGGTGTACCCGAGCTGCGCCAGCGCGGCCGCCACGAGCGCCACGTGCTGCGGGCCCGCGTGCGGCGCCCGCGCCGCGCGCCGCAGCGCCGCGCCCTGCTCCAGCACTAGCGACACGGGGCACGCGCACTACTAGCCACTGACCTTGGAGGTGTACCCGAGCTGCGCCAGCGCGGCCGCCACGAGCGCCACGTGCTGCGGGCCCGCGTGCGGCGCCCGCGCCGCGCGCCGCAGCGCCGCGCCCTGCTCCAGCACTAGCGACACGGGACACGCGCACTACTAGCCACTGACCTTGGAGGTGTACCCGAGCTGCGCCAGCGCGGCCGCCACGAGCGCCACGTGCTGCGGGCCCGCGTGCGGCGCCCGCGCCGCGCGCCGCAGCGCCGCGCCCTGCTCCAGCACTAGCGACACGGGACACGCGCACTACTAGCCACTGACCTTGGAGGTGTACCCGAGCTGCGCCAGCGCGGCCGCCACGAGCGCCACGTGCTGCGGGCCCGCGTGCGGCGCCCGCGCCGCGCGCCGCAGCGCCGCGCCCTGCTCCAGCACTAGCGACACGGGGCACGCGCACTACTAGCCACTGACCTTGGAGGTGTACCCGAGCTGCGCCAGCGCGGCCGCCACGAGCGCCACGTGCTGCGGGCCCGCGTGCGGCGCCCGCGCCGCGCGCCGCAGCGCCGCGCCCTGCTCCAGCACTAGCGACACGGGACACGCGCACTACTAGCCACTGACCTTGGAGGTGTACCCGAGCTGCGCCAGCGCGGCCGCCACGAGCGCCACGTGCTGCGGGCCCGCGTGCGGCGCCCGCGCCGCGCGCCGCAGCGCCGCGCCCTGCTCCAGCACTAGCGACACGGGACACGCGCACTACTAGCCACTGACCTTGGAGGTGTACCCGAGCTGCGCCAGCGCGGCCGCCACGAGCGCCACGTGCTGCGGGCCCGCGTGCGGCGCCCGCGCCGCGCGCCGCAGCGCCGCGCCCTGCTCCAGCACTAGCGACACGGGACACGCGCACTACTAGCCACTGACCTTGGAGGTGTACCCGAGCTGCGCCAGCGCGGCCGCCACGAGCGCCACGTGCTGCGGGCCCGCGTGCGGCGCCCGCGCCGCGCGCCGCAGCGCCGCGCCCTGCTCCAGCACTAGCGACACGGGACACGCGCACTACTAGCCACTGACCTTGGAGGTGTACCCGAGCTGCGCCAGCGCGGCCGCCACGAGCGCCACGTGCTGCGGGCCCGCGTGCGGCGCCCGCGCCGCGCGCCGCAGCGCCGCGCCCTGCTCCAGCACTAGCGACACGGGACACGCGCACTACTAGCCACTGACCTTGGAGGTGTACCCGAGCTGCGCCAGCGCGGCCGCCACGAGCGCCACGTGCTGCGGGCCCGCGTGCGGCGCCCGCGCCGCGCGCCGCAGCGCCGCGCCCTGCTCCAGCACTAGCGACACGGGACACGCGCACTACTAGCCACTGACCTTGGAGGTGTACCCGAGCTGCGCCAGCGCGGCCGCCACGAGCGCCACGTGCTGCGGGCCCGCGTGCGGCGCCCGCGCCGCGCGCCGCAGCGCCGCGCCCTGCTCCAGCACTAGCGACACGGGACACGCGCACTACTAGCCACTGACCTTGGAGGTGTACCCGAGCTGCGCCAGCGCGGCCGCCACGAGCGCCACGTGCTGCGGGCCCGCGTGCGGCGCCCGCGCCGCGCGCCGCAGCGCCGCGCCCTGCTCCAGCACTAGCGACACGGGACACGCGCACTACTAGCCACTGACCTTGGAGGTGTACCCGAGCTGCGCCAGCGCGGCCGCCACGAGCGCCACGTGCTGCGGGCCCGCGTGCGGCGCCCGCGCCGCGCGCCGCAGCGCCGCGCCCTGCTCCAGCACTAGCGACACGGGGCACGCGCACTACTAGCCACTGACCTTGGAGGTGTACCCGAGCTGCGCCAGCGCGGCCGCCACGAGCGCCACGTGCTGCGGGCCCGCGTGCGGCGCCCGCGCCGCGCGCCGCAGCGCCGCGCCCTGCTCCAGCACTAGCGACACGGGACACGCGCACTACTAGCCACTGACCTTGGAGGTGTACCCGAGCTGCGCCAGCGCGGCCGCCACGAGCGCCACGTGCTGCGGGCCCGCGTGCGGCGCCCGCGCCGCGCGCCGCAGCGCCGCGCCCTGCTCCAGCACTAGCGACACGGGACACGCGCACTACTAGCCACTGACCTTGGAGGTGTACCCGAGCTGCGCCAGCGCGGCCGCCACGAGCGCCACGTGCTGCGGGCCCGCGTGCGGCGCCCGCGCCGCGCGCCGCAGCGCCGCGCCCTGCTCCAGCACTAGCGACACGCGGGCACGGGACACGCACACTATCAGCTGAAATACAAACAAACTGTCAATCATTTGATACTAAAACAAATACAATAACAGTTATTTGTTATACAAGGGTGCAAAATTACATTTTAACCGCGAGTGTGGAATTGAAACACGAGCTAGCGAATAGATTCTAGGGTTGAACTACGAGCTAGCGAATGGATTCTATGGTTGAGCCGCGAGCGAAGCGAGTGGTTCGAAAATAGATTCCTAAGCGAAGCGAGTGGTTCAAAAATAGAATCCTGAGCGTAGCGAGTGTTGCAACACACGAGACGTAAAACAGCTTTGCAGCCGTGTATAACACAAATCGACAACAACCGCGGGAAGCTGGTCTTCAGCGAGGGCTGTGTAATAGCGAACGCAGCGAGGGCTCACCTGCAGTATGTCCACGCACATGCAGCCAGGATCCCCCGGAGGGGTGGTGTGCGGGCACAGGTACGACAACAACTGCGGCACGCTCGTCTTCAGCGCCGAGGGCCGCCGCGCCGCGATCTGCTCGAACAGCGCGAACAACGAGTTCTTCTCGACTTGCTCGGCGTGCGGTAGCAAAGAGACTAGAGCCATCACGTGGCCTTCCAGCGGCTCCGGGCAGACTTCGTACAGGTTGGTCAAGATGCGGCTTAGAGGATAGTTCCCTGGAATAGCAATGGTAAATCTATCAAATTTCTAGGAAACTTGACTCAAAATTTGTGTACTCTATATATATAAATTAATCCATAAGACTACTCCAAAAGAAACAAGGCAAAAAAATATGCCAAATGATGAAAATTCCTATACAAATATCTCAAAAAATAAAGAAACTACAACCGTTTTAATGTTGATGGTTAGAGGGAGAAAGCGCTACCGATCAGTAACGTCATTTCATTGACCACGAACGCCATAGAAAATGACAATCATTCCAATACAAAGGTGCGTTTTTCGGAAAAGGGAGAGTATAATAAAATAATAATAAAATATTTGTGAACTATCTTACACAAATCAACCTAGACCCAAACTAAGCAAAGCTTGTATTGTGGGTGTGATCAGTGGCGATGTACATACTTACGTAGATAAATATATACATGAATATATAGGAAACATCCAAGACTGAGGAACAAATATTAGTGTTCATCAAGGCAGCCAACCTTTTTGATTTTAGGATTAGGATTTTAGGAATTGAACTAGACTAGACTAAGCACTAGTTAACCAGATAACAATGAGCCCTCACCAGTCATGATAGAGTCCATGATCCCTTGCACATGCGGCTTGAGCAGCACGGCGTGGTGCACGGCGGCTAGAGAGAGGTAGCGCGCCATGTGCCGCGAGATCTCGCGGTTGCCCTTGTGCAGGAACTGGACTGCCACGGGCAGGAACAACTCCATTACATTCTTGTTGCCGCTGATCTCTTTGTCGGATTGGATTGGGAATGATACCTGGAAACAGATTATCACTACATAGTACTCGTATAACTACACAGTATAAAACAAGTCAAGTCGCTTTCTCTGTCCCTATATCCCTATGTATGCTTAAATCTTTAAAACTACGCAACGGATTTTGATGCGGTTTTTTTTAATAGATAGAGTGATTGAAGAGGAAGGTTTTTTTTTAATAGATAGAGTGATTGAAGAGGAAGGTTTATATGTATAATAACATCCATTAAATAGTGCACCCGTGCGAAGCCGGGGCGGGTCGCTAGTAACTATATATTTTTTTAACTTTGAGGTTGCGGGAGTCCGCTGGATGCGGGTAGCGCAGTGCAGGTCATTATGGCAATCTTTGGGGGTGGCCTATGTCCAGCAGTGGACGTCTTTCGGCTGATATGATGATGATAATGATTTTTTAACCAAGGACAGAACCATTTGAACGTCTACTTTAGGCGCCAGGTACCCAAATGCTGAATGGGAAATAAAAAACAAGGGAAACAGCATTTTGGAGGCATCCTTTGAGAGGTGAGCAATAAATCGCTCCACACTAATCAGAGGCTAGGGTTTCTGCCAAACATGAATAAAATCCTAATAAAAAGAAAAAGCCAGACTTCTTTACGCACAAGGTTACTCTATGATATGATATGATTTATTTATCTCACAACTAGCGGCTTAGCACGGGTGCACTATTTAATGGATATTATTATACATATAAACCTTCCTCTTCAATCACTCTATCTATTAAAAAAAAACCGCATCAAAATCCGTTGCGTAGTTTTAAAGATTTAAGCATACATAGGGATATAGGGACAGAGACAGCGACTTTGTTTTATACTATGTAGTGATATACAAATATCGCTTAAAATTAAACATAGTCAACTTTTAAGGAACTGAAATTGTGATCATCAGTTATATAACATTTTCAAATTATTAATATTTTACAAGTAAGTATATAATATGTCAACAAGGTACAAAATAAAGATTCAAGATTAAGATGTCAATATGTTAAAATGAAGACCGCCATTCACCATCTCCGTCATTAATCCTAATGGCCTGAATAATCTATTTAAACTTACCAAAACAATACATGCTATAACATCAGAAGCAATCTTGGCATGAGGCGGGTCATCATCTCGCAGATGCCCCACCGGCATCAGGTTGTGGTGCAGACAGGACTCTAGTAGCGCCACAAGCGCTCCACAGTATTTCTCCAACGTCCCCGTCTCCTTGATGCATGATGTCACACGCGTTACACATATTTCGATGAGAGCCTGGTCATGGTCGTTGCGGATGTAGTCTGGGCGGGATGAGATCTCCGTAATCTGTTTAAGCTGTAACAAAAGGGAATTTTTGGAATTGGCCTTTTACATATTTTCTATTTATTGACAGAGTGAGCGTGAAGCATCTCCATTTCAGCTGGGACAAAAAACCTTTCCGAACAGATTAACCTTGGATTGGTCTTTGTTACCTGTAAATGTATACAATCATTGAATAAACGTCTTATTATTATTATTATTATTATTATTAATGGCAAATTCAAATAGTTTGATAAATAAAAGGAATTTTATGTTGATACAGTTAATGGATTTTCTCAATATGGTAGAACCATGGGATTTTAAAACGAAAAAATCTATTTTCAGTTCCGTAAAAACCTAGTAGTCTATCTATTTTATTTCGAAGTCAATAGCTCACAGAGCTAGCATTTTAAATTATGGCTAATATGATAACATTCTTACTTTACAAATAAAAATATATGTTTTATTAATATCTCAGAGCTGTGTCCATACTTTTAAAGTAATGTACAAATAAAATTTCAACTGTTTTCATCAATATACTGAAGAGTGAAGATCTACACAAGTCTCCATATTATCATAATATGTTATTGATATCACACACAGGACAAAACAACTTAGACAATAGTATACTGACATCATTTTATTCTATGTTATCATAACAGACAAGCAACAGACATAAATTAATAATTATCAAGTCTGACAGTTTATCATGCCTAAGAATATCGAAAAGGCAACATCCTAAATGTAATAATTTAGAAGACTTTCAAAGTTAAAATACTATCTCTCACCACTTCATTCAGGTCATCGACGATCTCAGCGTCGGTGATGGAGAACAGGTCACCGGCGCGGGTGAGGTCCCGCTCCGTGAGGACGTGCTTCAGCAACTCGTGCATCGTGATCCCCGGGTCCTTGCAAGGAGCCAATCCACTTCTAAAGTCGCATAGTGCTCAATCACCACGAACTACTTCTGCCGACACATCACATTCACTTCACCAGGTATTGGTCACTATACATGGTTTCTTTGTATTAATAGTTTAATCATTCAAGACGAGGAAATACGGCAGCCAAACATTATTAGCGGTGTTTAAGCAATATTAAGTAAAGAGACGAGATCGTACTTTCGATAGGAAAAGTAGAAGTTTCGTTTCGTTCTTCACTTCGGGACAACCTTATGTTTAATCTTATCACTCATAAATAATTTTCTGAATAAAGAAATGAAATAGTGTTTGAACACTGTGTAAATAAGAATTATTGGACTAAGTTAAATAAATTGATCAATTATTGTCCACCGTACGTACAATACTGCCTAAGAAAATGAATAAAATTATTTGTGTACACCAACGTTCATTTCATGAATACTAGAACGGAACGTTATTTAGAAACGTCATCAACATTCTAGAAGGTAATTTATAGTCGTATATTCAAAGCTAGTCTACTTGATTTCATATTTTAATCCTTTGACATGTTGCAAAAGGGAGATTATAATAATTTAAATAAGTAATCTAAACCGCGAAGAAAAGGATTTCCTTAGTTAAAAAATTTGAGGTGTTTATTCTAATATAACCATTTGATTAATTGTGTTTAGCATTCTTTAATAAGAGAGCACGGATCTATAATTCCTATAAAATACTTAGCTGTCACAGTATTTACATCCGTCTTCCACACGGACTACTTAGGTTTTTACTGAATTAAGTATAATCCTTGTCGTTAATTTTAAGTAGATTAAATAATTACGATGCCCGTGGCGTGTCGAGCTGGTTGCGGCAAAAACGCTGTCCTGAAGGTAACTTCAACAATAAATTTTTTAGTTAGGTTATCTTGTAATCTAAGCAACATGTTTACTTACTGAGATCATTTCTTTTGTTTTCAGCGTCCGAAGACCGGTGATGCGCTGTGTAAGGAATGTTTCTATTGGGCTTTCGAGACAGAGATACACTATACAATCACAAAAGGTCAGCTTTTTAATAGAGGAGATGCTGTCGCAATCGCTGCTTCTGGCGGCAAGGACTCGACAGTACTCGCGCAAGTGATGAAGACGCTCAACCAGCGATACGACTACGGCTTAAACTTAATGTTACTTTCCATAGACGAGGGGATCACAGGATACAGAGATGACAGCCTAGAAACTGTCAAGCAGAATCGTGATGACTATGAAATGTCTTTAAAAATCCTATCATATAAAGACTTATACGGCTGGACAATGGATGAGATAGTAGCACAGATTGGCAGGAAGAACAACTGTACTTTTTGTGGAGTGTTCCGAAGGCAGGCGTTGGACCGCGGAGCTGCTATGTTGGGCGTGAAGTGTATTGCTACAGGCCACAATGCTGATGACATTGCGGAGACAGTGCTCATGAATGTGTTGCGAGGGGATATCGCCAGGTTAAAGAGGTGCACAGCTATATCTACTGTGAGTACTTAAATCTTACATTTAAAAGCTAAATGCCATAGTGCAATGCACTAAATATAATATTTGATGTAGATTGATTTGTATTTCTTGTGATAAATATCTGCTTGTACTTTCCATAGACAGTTAGTGTGATAAGTCTAAGAAATTTTGACTTTATTATAGATTGTATTACATAAGCTTACGGGTCATTGTCAGATTTAGGTTCACGTTTTTCGGTGGACATATCAAAAGTTAAGAGCCACAAAGCTTAATTTTGGATTGGTCTAGTAACCCGCATAAACAGTGTTTATTATTGACCCCACTGGTGGACAATTATTGTTTTTACAACTGACAATGACCCTTACATATCTGCCTACACTTATTACTTATTCCCTATACATTATTATCTTTTAATTTCAGGGTAGTGAAGGCACAATCCCAAGAGTGAAGCCACTCAAGTACACCTATGAGAAAGAGATAGTAATGTATGCACATTACAAGAAGCTGGTGTACTTCTCAACGGAGTGTGTGTTTGCACCAAATGCATACAGAGGACATGCCCGAGCGCTGCTCAAAGACATGGAGAAGATAAGGCCCACTTGCATTATGGATATCATTTATTCAGGTACTTTTTAAACGGCATTTTCATATAGACACAAGCCCAAATACCGACCATGCAATACAAAACGGCAATGATGTTTGAATCATGTGGTGTAGGCAATAGAGTTGGAATTCCCTTGTTAGAAAAAGTGATTTGAATTCCTTTTAGAATAAATCCTACCTGTAGGCCCATGTGGCCTGCTGTACTTATATATGTCGGGTGAGAAGCAAAACTGACTATTAAATCTGTCACTACTCTTCGAAACCTCGTATCTCAGTGCTGAAACGATGCTGATATATACGAGCATTATTGTAAGTAGGTATTTGTTACTTAGTGACTTTTGATTGTAATCCGATGATATGAATGGGTACAGTAAGCATGTTATGATGTAACATGCTTACTGTACCCATTCATGAGCTCTTTCCATGTAAAAGTAAACAGACAAATCTTTTCTGTAAATTCACATTGGTTCTCTTTTCAATAGATAGAATACCTATCTCGCTATGTTATGTTTCTGACCTGCTTTGTATGTTTATTGAGATGTGCAATAAAGAGTATTTGTATTGTAATAGTATAATTCATGCACTATCATGTGATAACTGTTATGAAATAACTAAATTACAATTTCAGGTGAGACAATGGCAGTGAAAGAAGAAGTATCTCTCCCATCACAGAGGATATGCGTGCGTTGTAAGTTCGTCTCCTCGCAAGAAGTGTGCAAGGCCTGTGTGCTGCTGGAGGGCCTGAACAAGGGCCTGCCTCGCCTGGGCATCGGCAAGAGCTCAAAGGCCAAGAAAATGTTAGAAGAGTACAATGCCAAGCAACCACCTGGGATAGAGCTAGACACAGCTATCAAAGATCTGAATGACGAATCAAATGTAAATAGTAGTTCAAAAAGTAAAGGCAAGTGTAAGAAGAAAGTGAATAAGGAGAATTGTGATAACTGTTCTGGCAATTGTGGAAAAGAAACAAATGAAACTAGCTCTAAGATAAACAGTCTGCTTGAGGAATATGGTTTAGAGACGAGTAACACAAATCATATAGCACCAGTCAATGGTAACCACGAGGACAATTCAGAGGATGAAGTGACCCCAAATGATGACGACGGCTGTTCAGGATCCTGTGGCAAATTGGGATCTATGCAAATAGGCTTCTGATCTATTAAATCATACACATATTTATATAAAACATTTATTAATTAACATACACACCCTATAAACTTAGCACAAAATACACTCAGCTCTAATATGATTAACCTAAAATTAGTTAACTGTTTATATTGTACAATCCGCGGCGCGTTCACAGACTTGAGTGGCAGAGACTATGTTGGAGATATTTCATAAATAATACAAATAAAATTTGTGGGCACATTATTCATAATAATATATAGTATATATATTCATACTAGGAGCTATCCAAGACAAATCACTGACTATTATGTCTGTATAAAATAAAACGCAGCTAAGGGACTCCATGTACCCTCAAAAATGGTATTTTCAACTATTGATAGAGCATGCTCTGGTCTGCAATACCCTATTGATTTAACTTCATACTTTTGATCGACCGCTAACTGAACGATGCGGGACACGACGTCCCCCGCCCTCTCGCCCCTTTCCCGTCGTAGGCGCCGTCTCAGTTAAACGGTTACTGAACGGTACTGTTAAAATAATTCAAAAAAATATTTTTTTTGACTAATCAGCTAGCTGTATCCTAATAATATTATAAACGTGAAAGTTTGTGCGGATGGATGTACGTTCCGCTTAATCTCAAAAACTACTGAACGGATCTCTATGAAACTTTCCAGTATTGTAGCTTATACATCAGAATAGGACATAGGCTACCTTTTATCCGCGGGTAACACCACAGGGCGCTGCTAGTATTATATATATCGTAAGTTTTCTAATAACATTTTCGGGTAATGGATACGTGCTACGCTGCTAGTAATTATATAATTGGCGTATTTTCACTTGAGAGAGCTAACTACAATAGCATAAAAATACAAACGAGATTCTCTTTAAAATATACGCCATTTATGACCCAGCTCGTTGATGAACATGAATATTTGTGTATTAATATCTATTAACCGGTCGTATACCGGTCCCTGGGATCCCCGGGATCATAACAAAAGTATGCTATTGTTTATTTTTTTCGCCGGGAGAGGACGGCTTAAATATACAGTCGTCTAGTACCCATAACATAAGCCTTACTTTGATTTGTGTAAGATTGTCCCCTATTTTTTTTCGTCGCTCCTCAGCGGCAGCCTCGCAAGTCTCTGTCTCTGATAGTCCACATCGAAAGGGAGCTATGGTGGCAAGCGCATACGTTGAACCGACTCATTATTATAATATTCGAACAACGGCAATAAAGGCGGCCTCCATTTTTTTTTCGTTTTGACTATCCTATTGTGAATTTATTATACTACTACTACTGCTACTTTTGACAGCAGTAATTATTTTCTTGAAAGAATAATAATTAGTTCAATCAATTGCTCTGAATAATTAATTTTAAATCATGTAACAACTGACGATTCAAAAGTGCTGGTGCTAGGCCTATTTGAATAAAGATTATTTTGACTTTGACTTGTCCCTTTCAATGTGGATTATCACATGTATCCGCCGACCCTGAGCGCCTACTCCGAACTTCGTATGGTACCGTCCTTTTCACTCATATGGTATAACACGAGAGTGAAAGGGACGGCATGATACGAAGTTCGGAGTAGGCCCCCTGTCTCTTGGGTAACGTCACAACTGTCACCTGTCACCCGCTACGTGATGAAGGCGGGCGCGCGCGAATCTATCCGCTCCCGGCAGATCGGGCAGTTCTCGTTGATGTTGTCGGAGCAGTCCTCGCAGAGACACACGTGTCCGCAGGGCAGGAGGATTATCTGGAAAACGGCATTGGAATTTGAACCTGATATAAAACATCGAGTGTGACTGCGAAATAACGACTGGTACCAGTATTACCTAGGTATCTACATAGACTTTCGCGTCGGTCATGTGAGCTTGTTTGCCAATGGTATACAAAACGAAACAAAAGCGTTACCTACATATTGCAGACATAAGCGTCCATGTTAAATCGACTATCGGCTGATGCACCAATCGTTTTTTTGTCCAAAGGCACGCAAATGAATACAATATAGGACCTGAAGCGGCGACTCACAGTTCAGTATAAGGGAGTAACAGATAACCTGCCCCTGCCACTCCGTATGCCGCGCTCTACACGCCCTTAACAAGCTCGGTACGGGGCAAATCTCCTGCGATTTGTTTGCGGATGGCTGGATGGTTGTCGAAAGAGAATGTCTGAAACTTTGTGAGAGTCTTACGTAGTACCTAATTGACATTAATGAATTTTATTTCATGGTTTATTGTTTCGTATTTAATGTAATAATGTATTGTTGACATAATTTGTGAGAAATCTGTAATGCCTTAGGACTATCCTGTAATATTGCACTTTTCTAATAGTTGAATAAATAAGTAAAAAATAAATAAATAGCTCGGATTCCGGGTTCCTAACGCGTGTATATAGTCCCAGCTTTACTAGTGGTGAATGTGGTGCACACACATATTTATCTGCTATGTGAATACAGCATTACTCGTACACACACTCACCTCCTTGGGGTTCTCGGCGCACACGACGCAGAGCTGCGCCTCGCTGAGGTCGCGCTCGCGCGCGCGCGCGCGGCGCTCGCGGCGGCCGGCCGCCAGCTGCCGCTTCACGCCGTCCTCGCGCGCGCGCCGCCGCCGCCGCGCTATATACTTGTATGCGATGCGGGACCCCGCCAACACCGCTACTGTGCCGAAAATCGCCACCAGCACTCTGTAAAAGGTGTATCATAGTGAAACGGGATATTCGCCACTGTCGCCAGTGAAAGCTATGTCAAATGTGAGGTGGGGAAAAATGAGGATAGTCCCTAATAGAGAAACTGTTCCCGGTTGGCAGAGGGAAACGGCAAAACAGGCACATCATCTATGCGGAATGGCTCCGTGACGCCGTACCGCGGTATCATACGACACAAGCCTTCTAAAAAACATTTTCAAGGATCGCTGCTCCTTAACCGAAGGTCACATCTTCGCAAGACCTATACCATCATAACCTGCTTGTTAAGACCTTTCTAACGATACCGGTTACACTACCGTACTATATTACCTTCTACTTTTGCAAGTATGCTGCTCATCTTCACGAGGACCTAGATCCCAAAAACCACCCTACGAAATTGCTCCTTCTCAAGACCTTTCAGGAAAACTTTGTTTCAAGCCTCTAGCTTTATCCGTTCTCAAAAAAAAGGTGTCGTTTCACTTTTCACTATTTACACCCTCTACCTGCAGCCTGTACGATACAAGAAACATTTCTAATTCAATAGCGAGCCATCCAGTCATTATAGGCAAAAAGGAATCTATAAATAATCGGTTACATACCGCTTCGTGTCTATAGTAGGGCCATCGGGCGTTGATGACATTCTGTGCCATTCTGCGACAAGGAGATGAGTAGACATATCTGCTTCTAATGATTTAATTGGAGAAGGAATCGCAATATTGCACTATTAAAAAGATCTAAGTACAAAAATGTGATTATGTTTCGACATTATTTACACCACGTTAAAGTTGAAACGCTTGCTTTCGGACCAATTAGGTAGTCTATAGCGTAGAAAACACGAACATTTTACACTTCATTACGACAGCGGACCAAGTGACAAATCGTGCGTTGGGCATCAGTAATGTACAGCGACGATAAGATAATTCCCGACCTGAGATTAAGACCAATCCATACACGATTGAAATATATACAATACAAAGAGTTACAATCCACGATTTGTACAGGCTGATAAGGCGAGCTAACAGTCATGTATTGCAAGTGCAAGCTCAAAAATCTGTACTTATCCATTTTGATGGACGGATTATTATTAGCCCGCACATTCCATGGCTGTACATTAAGGGGACTTTTCTACCAGAAACCTGTGGTGTTGTCAGCCGAAAAAAATATAAATATAATGTTACAGGTTAAGGAATCAGTGTTGGCTTTGAACGAACCCATCTACGGTGACGTATTTTTAATAATTGGTACATTACTTACTAGTTAACTAGGGCCGTAAAACAATGTTTTAGATCACAGGTATGTGACCCCAAGCTGAAGGCAAGGACTCTAAATAGGCGATCCGAGGCTTTCTTTATGGCTGCCCGCTGTAAGTATAAAATGTTAAATGTCCCCCTTGCGGCCTTGGCCAGGAAGTGAGATTTTTTCTCACGCGTAGCGGGCGGTAATTGCCACTTTATTGCGATGAATGGCGCCTTAATAATACATTACTTACCAAGGGCGGTAAAACAAAGAATATCTTAGATGACAGGTACTTGACGCCCAAGCCGGGGGCCAGAGCGATGAATATGTGGTCTGAGGCTAAAGAAAGCCTCAGATCACATATTTATCGCCGTTACCGCCCGTGGTAAGTACAAAATTTTATGTTTTCCCCTGGCCAGGAAATAGGTTTTACCGCGCGTGGAGCGTGCGGTAATTGCCAGTTTATGGCCAGGTGTCACATAAAATAACAGGACTATAAGGACTCTCTCGCTCGCTAGTAAGCATATTAAATTCTAATTGTTATCCGTAGCCTGGGTTCATCGATCATATTTAAATGAATGCATTGTAAAAACTATTATTAGAAAACCACTTAGTAAAGCTTACTTATGAAAGTTATGAAAGACACTTTATGGCCTGCCATCACCCTCCTGGCGTTTCGACACCTAACTGAGCCCGGAGTCCCCTTTGGCACATACTCCCAAGATTTGCCATAGTAAATGCAGTTTTAGAAAAGCGTCAGTCAACTGAACTGTGACTTTTTGGCCTGTAATATCTACAAATAATCGTATTGGCCTCAGACAAACCAACAAGGACACATTGGTACCTACATATAATTTGACGTATCACTTACATGACACCGTTGAACATTGCGGTCGTAAAGAGCTACGAACAGAATATTAATAAACGAGCTGTTATTGTAAACACCTTTTTTTTAACCTGACTGTGGCTTTATAGGCCGGGCCCAGTAAAGCGACAGGAGTGCGCGGTTGAAACACTTCACTCAACTCGATCCAGTTAATTGATGCATTGTATTAGGTAGGTGTCTCAATAAATGTTTCGACAATTAGTCGTTCTAATATTGAAAATGTATTACATGCCGTTAACGGCGTCCTAATATCGTTCAAATGGTTGTGTTAATTAATTGTAAAGAAAGAAAGAAAGAAAAAACATTTATTCGTGGCACAGACACAGTACAAAAGCAGAACTCACTGGGTAGTGATGAACATATCGACCGAGAATTAGCACTCAATGAAAAGCAATTAAGGACACGCGTCTCAATTCGAATGAATCAATGTGTGCATGTGCAATAAGCACGTGCGTGTCTTTCACAAGTTGGTGACCTACTGAAGAAATGTGGCGAAGACAGTTTCTATGTCGATACCTTTCCCGGTATACCTTGGATTTAGACACATGATAAAGTGTTATGTGAATATAATGGACTGGCTTTTTTAATTTTTATTTTATCTAATTTGTACTTGCAAATTAATTCTTACAGTACCGACGACGTCATCGATTTGGGTATGATAGACTTAGATGATGGCAGTGATTGATTTATAAATAATAATAATTAGTGCAAAAGTTTAATTCCCTTCGCAAAAAAAAATGAAAAATACGGAAAAACACGAAAATTTCAAAACATCCTGAAAAAAACGATTTGATATTTTTGAGAATGTTCAACCCTAATCAGGAGACTGGCAGAGAAACAGGAAGACTGGCGATTACTCCACCGACAAGAGCTTAGCTCTTAAGTTTAATGATGACGATGAATATCAGTGATTATGATATGATATGATGGGGTCCTGATGACTTACCTCAAGAAATTCCGGACTTTGTAGCAACAATGAGGTAAAGCGGCAGCCCGTCTCTTTGTAGCTGTAGATTACGAGGACGTCTGGTCACTCAGCTCCCCTGACCCTACAGCATCCATGCAAGCCTGCGTTTGAATATAAACCAACAACTGTAAACAGCCTTACCTCAGGAAATCTCTCGAGCTAGCCAGCCTCTTGAGCAAACTGGATTTAGTAGCCGTAGTGAGGTATAGCGGCAGCCCATCTCTCGGTGGCTGTATCTTCAGGGCCCCTGGAGGCCCACTTAACTCCCCTACAGCGGTGATGAAAGAGCCGTCCCGCAGCATCTCTTCCATGGACTGCATCCCCCGTTGCCGCACGCCGGAGAAGAAGCCCCACACGTGGTCTATGACCCCAGGGGACATGGGCTCGAACTTGTCTGAGATCACGTCCATGTCTGGGGAAAATAACCGTTCTATATATGACAGTAGAGGTCACGTATGAATGCTACAACGGGACCAGCACAAACAGCCACCAATTAGTCAACATACACTGTTATGCAACGCAAGTCACGTCCAAGTTTTTTTTTTGAACCTGACTGTGCCTTTATAGGCCGGGCCCAATAAAGCGATAGGAGTACGCGGTTGGAGAGTAGCCTGGGGAAAATCCAGGAGAAAACCTCCGGCACGACCACGCGTGTGGTTTGGAACACTGGAATACTCTAAGAGTTTGCGCTCCATCTTTCAATGGACGCTGTGATTACGTCGTCCGGGTCCGTGAGTATGTGCTCACATCAAGTGATTTTGTACTGTACTGTGTCCTTTAATTGAGGTGTGCAATAAAGAGTATTTGTATTGTATTATACGAGCAAAAATCCACTTTATAGTCGCGCGACTAACATAAAATTTTAAATTGTAGAGCAATAACGAATTTTGGTAAATTGGTACATAGGAAATGTAACCAGAAATTGAAACCTATCATTCGATTTGTTAAAAGTTAGGTTTAAACTGTTTATTATGTTTAAATCAGTGTCATTGTGTGTTTTTTACAAGCTTTTATTTACACTGTAAGTATGTAAATTGTCTCAATAGTTGCAATCCTTTTTTCATCAGCTGAAATGCCAATTGAGCTGAAATGTGGCATACATATTTCATAATTTAACTGCTAAGTGACTTAGTGAATTGTCCTATAGGCCATTATACTTTTTCATGTAGATAATTTTCAGACACTTTTTTTTTTAAATGCAGAATTTTGAATATTGTTATTTAGAAAGAGATTCAATTGCAGTATCACATCCGATAGTTTTGGTAATTAACGAACCACAGCTAATATCCATAAATCAAGTAACTCAGTGGTCCTTGGATGTCTCACCATTTGTATGAAAAAATGGTTTCTACCACTGTGTTACTCACCTTTTACAGCAATAAGTAAATATTTAACCATTTTTTCCTATAAATTCCTTTTACTCTTCAGGTTACTTTTCAGGTACTATTTTAAAGAAACGTAATTTTGTTGTACACTAATTCAATACGTATCATAGTATTTTTTTTTGTCATGAAACTGGTCATGAAAAAGTAGAATGGCCCCTATATCCTATAATTGAGGCCCCAGATCCTGCTGTGAGTGTGATGTCTCACCGAGCAGCTCAGCCGCGAGCGCGTCCACGACCTCGATGCTGTGCTTGCCGCTGCTGAGCACGAACGGGCAGGAGTTGCACACCTCGTGGATGGTGCGCGTCTGGTCCGACCAGAAGCCAGCCGATGTGCGCGCTATCACATGCTCTTTTATTGTTAGCCTGCCAAAAAAATAAAAAAAAACCTTTTACTTACAAGCACACATTTATAAGTCTGCCTCTACTGTTTGTAGTTATTGTCAGTCATTAATTCATACTGAATAGAATAGAATAGAAGAATAGAAAGATATTTATTCCTATACAACAAGTATCTAATTACACAACACACCTTAAAACTAACAAACGGAGATGTGCTACCGAAAAGGTCTCCACTCAGCAATGCAGTTGACACAGCAGTGCCAACAGCGCTCGTATTTTGTGGATCCAGATCCTTTCAACAAAAGGATCTCATGTCTGCAAGGCTCTCTCATAACTCTTTCTATTTTATCTAAAGTTACTAATAAAAGTGCTTAAGTAATCAGAAGTTTAGAAAACACCTCAAGATTTAAAGAGAGTGGCAAAATAAATGAGCACTTGACTTTTACTCATTATCAAGAATTTTGAAAAGTAGTTGCCATAAGAGAGAGATAAGATTCGAATTCGTTACGCTGCCTCTAAATGCTGGAACAATTTGCCGCCCCCAGTTCGGGATAGTAAGTCACTGGAGATCTTCAAAAACCGTTGTAAGGCTTATTTATTGGACTTTCAATAATAATATTGTATAGTTAGGGGTCGTCCACAAAGTATGTCACACTAATTTTGTGATTTTTTGACCCCTCCCCCGTCCTTGCCACAGTTGGTCATATTTGTGAGACCCCCCCCCCCATAGTGTGACGTCACATATTCCGAAATTAACTACTAACCAACATCAACTCAAACATTTTAAAAAAATAACATAACAATAAATTATCGCCAACACACAATTTAAACCTTATGCGTATACAAATAGAGTTTTTCCACCTCTATTTGTATATGCACTTGTAAGTTTTTCGTTAATAGTCCATATTTAGCATTTTAACTCATTAGATGTTTTGGATTTTGAAATGTGACGTCACAAAAGGTGGGACCCCTCCCTCCCCTTGTCACACAATGTCACACTTCGTCGACCCCCTCCCGCCCCCTTAACGTGTGACATACTTTATGGATGGCCCCTTACTAGTTACACAAGTGCTACTGTAGCACTGCTGCATAACATGTATTTAGGATTAAATTCTGTTGGGAGTTACAAGTTAAAGTGCCAGCTCATGCCAACCTACTTAGTATGTAAGTCAATTGCCTAGCTTCGTGTGAAGCTTATTTTAGTTCACATGCTATAGTTTTTAAGCCACGGGGGTGGCAGAATAACAGCGTCTGTAGACAAGAGTCTTTAGTGGTCTCTTGGTACAGACACTAGCTGAGCCACCTACCCTTTCAATTGTTTTTGTATACTTTGTTTTATTGTACCTGTCTTGGTTACCTGTAAATGTATACAATCATTGAATAAACGTCTTATTATTATTATTATAAGAGAAGGAAAAGGAAGGAAGGGTGAAGGAAAAGGTGGATGGACTGCGTGACAGGCGACATGGAGAGGAAGATGACAGGGGATCATGGAAGAAAAACAATGCTGCGCCGACCCCGAGCAAATGGGAAAACAGCAAGCCAATGTTGAGTTGGCATAGCAGAAACATGTGGTATTACAAAACCCTAGGTTTACCTCTGGACAACACCTGTGACGGAGTTGTTGTAATTGCTGGTGATGGGGTTCCCGAGGGGCTTCACCAGTCCCCGGATCACCACATACGGGATGGTGTTGTTGGGGTACTTGCTGATCTCCTTGACAAGAGATGAGTCTATGTCCAACACCGGTGCTGTCTGAAGAAATAAATAATGTTGACACAAATTTGAAGAATTTACGCAAATAAGATTCTTTCAATATAATAATTTATTAGACATCCAAAGTTAGTGTTAAAAATATATAGAAACAAGGCTATTGTCCTGGTACGAGTTAGAATATCTAGGTTATATAGGTTATTTCTGAAAATTGAGTCATTTCAAGTATTTTGAGATGTAAATACTGATGTGTAAAGATATTACCCAATAGTACAGACTTAAATCTAATGCACTGTCAAAACTATGTGCTACATGAACATAATTGGGCACACTATAATATAATTCCTCACTTATTATAAAACAAAATTTCCTTCGTAACTAATGGATGAGTCAATTTCATACAAAAGAAAACAAAATTCTCTATATTTCAGCTAAAAATCTAACCAAATACCTGCAAGGTTTGTTATTATTATGCAATTGTTTACCTTCAGAAAACCGTTTTTATAAGTACCGGCAAAGAACAACTACACAAAGGAAGTTAAATAATGGTGTAACTAACCTGTAAAGCGTTTAATATGTGCTTGCATTTGCTCAGCTGCTTCACACAGAAGCCTAAAATGAGCGAGTCAAGACCTAGAATTACGGTCTCTCCGATCACTTCTGTGAAGAAATCCATTACGAATTAAATTAAAACTACAGCACTGATAATCAATTTCAATGATATCCAGCCGATAATATCTAAATTTCCCTTAAAAATAAAGCCATTTTAACACGGAACTGTATTGTATTGAAAAATCAGCAGATCAGATCAGCTGTGATTTTTTTGACAGCTTGCGTTTTATTGTTGCATGTCATAATATTTTTAGGTTAGGTTACATCGATTGCTGCGATAATAAAACGTTATACGTCCATATGTACTATTTGTTTTAGGTTTCCAGTCTGATCCTTCCCCAAAAGTAAAACAAACAGGCTACCGAACATTTTCCACGCGCGTCAAGTCCAAAAACTTGATATTGGCAAATCCACCTTGCTAAAATCAGCAAGGAGTAGAAGCCATAAAAATAAATAAATAAATAAAACGTTAGTTCTAGTATGAAACGATATCATGCAGTGAACTTTGACCAAATAAAGAAAAATACGGGGAGGCTCCATGTTTATTGTATTCTTGCCCTTTAGCCATTATTAGTAATCCATCAAGGTGTTACATCTGTCTTGGTAATATGTGAAACGCAGTTTTAAATGAGACAACTATATCTATATTTACAAATTTATTATCAATATTATTATTGGAAGGACCAAATAAAACTGATAACATGATCACGTCTTCACAAATGGCATGTAATACTCGTAGAATTGTAGCCAGTGTGCAGGGTAGCTGGTTTATCCATTCAAATGCTGTCCATCTGTGTAGTACTTTCAATTACTTATTATATTTCGATACTTTCAATTCACAACACTCTTCCATCTTGAACCTATCAATACACACACATTAAGACCCCTAGTTTCTCCTACGTCGCACACGTGAGATTCTCCACGCATTCGGTTCTTCGTATTTGTTGTAGAGCGGCTCCAGCCTCTGGTTCTTCTTGAACTTGGACAGCTTGGTGGGGTCCGAGAACTTGAAGAAGGCGGGCGCAAACTCGACCAGCCATTTCGGGTCGATTGTGGTCACTTCGCGCATGTATTCCTTCGTTGTTTGGACTAACTCGTGGTAGATTACCCTGGAAAAAGTAGAAGATTTAGTATCTGCCTGAACGACGTGTATATTATACGGAAGAGAATGGGCCAAAGGACATTTTTAGTAGCGAACACTGGCGTTCCTCAAGGAAGTATTCTTGGTGTTACTGTACATCACCTATAGAGGAGGATGCACTGTGCTGAGAATGGGGGACCTACATTTGTGTCTGCACAGCTGTTAACACAACGAATCTTAAAATCAATAAATAACTCCCGACCAACAAACATAGCTAAAAACTATCTCCACAAACAACAACTTCAATTTAAAAAAACCGCACTCATTTGGTCCATCCGTTTGGAGCTACGATGTAACCGACAGACACACATATTGGTGCAGATAGCACTAACTCGCCCTAACATTACAACTATGACCTAAGCGCCGGGAGCGCAGGCGCTTATCAGATCTAACGGTGCCGGGCAGCCGCGCCCGCGCCTGCACCCGCGCCCGCGCCCGCGCCGCGCGCCGGGGGCACTATCATCGACCGCGGCCGAGAACGGACGGCTACCTAGCGTTCGCTTCGCTCGCGAGATATTTTGTACGCGCCGCGAAACCATTCCATCCTTGTAACGGTTAATCAATTTAATATATTCTCTTTATTATACAGTCCGCAATCATTTCTCTCCAGTAGCTAGACCAACATATGGTCCTTAAACGCCGTAGTAAATGAACGCAGCCCGTTACAAGCGCGAGTTAATAAACCAAAATATCACACCGTCGGACTGGGACTGATCACCTCATCACGGCGGGTCAACGAGTGGAAGCCGCAACGCATCATCAAAAAACCATCTTCAAGCGCCTGTCTTCAGTTGCATTCGAGATTGCTACGATCCTGAGGTCTTCGCCGAAAACATCATACATTCAATCATCAGTTAAAAACACTCGGCTCCTACAGGACAGCGTGATCTACGAAAGAAACAATAGGCGGAAGGTGGACCTTTAAGAGTGCAAATATTATTAGTGCACGGAGTTCGTCATATCAGGAATCCAACGTCACATTAATTGGGATTATATCTATCAAAACGGTGAGATCTCTCCAATATATCCGTCTTATTTAGTTTTGCATTCCTTTTTTTACGAATTTTAATTTCGTTTCATTATTTCAATATTCAAATCAAAACATCTAAAATTGCTTCAATCTAAGTTCATGCCTAATTCATATTGCTGTGTGTCTTAAATAATCATTTTAAACTTGCATCGCTATTAACTTCATTAATGCTAAGTCATTTCATCGTTAGTTAAAAAGTAAACAACATTTTTTTTATTAATATTAAGTGGGTGGGTCTGATATTGAAGTGCTGTAGCGTTGCTGCTACTTACAATTTTTAATAGCAATTTCACAATTTACAATCCTCCCAAATTTATAGCGCCTGATAAAAGGCTTAGAGCAAATATCACATTGTCATTGCTAATATATGTTTGAAAGTAACACTTCGGATAACGTGCCTACAAATATAAATTATAGTAAAGTTGCTAAATCACATTGCAATTTAACCCGCACAGTAGCATACTTACTTAGGACTGATCTTCACATTGCTTATTTTTTCGATATTGTTGCATAATGACTACAGAAGCACGGATCAAAGAATTGATTAAGAAACGTGGGACTACTAAAGCTAAGCTTACTCAATTCACGGCTTACTTGTCTACGGCTAAATCTTGTGGTCAGTTGAGCGACCTGCAATTGGTCGAGCTGGACTTACGTATTAATAAAGTAGATGCTTTATACGATTCTTACGACACGTTTCAGAGCGAGTTGGAGCAGCTAGTGGAGGACCCGAGCGAGCTTTATGCAGATCGAGAGCTGTTTGAAGGGACGTATTACAAGGAGCTCGCGACTGCGCGCGAGCTGCTAGAACGCCATCGTAGTCAGCGCGCCAAGGATTATGCTAGCGCCAGGTCCGAGGTAGACTCCAATGATTGCCCGACTGTCATATCACATAGACAAAATAACGTAAGGTTGCCAAAGATAAATTTACCACACTTTAGCGGCGGCTATCAAAATTGGCTAGAATTCAAAGATATTTATGTATCGTTAATTCATACAGAGAAGAACATAGACGACATAAACAAATTTCACTACCTTCGTGCTTCTCTTCATGGGAGTGCGGCCTTAGTAATCCGTAGCTTGGATTTTAGAGCAGAAAATTATAACTCAGCGTGGAAATTGCTCTGTGATAGGTACGATAATAAACAATTGCTTGTAAATAATCATGTGCAAGCTCTTTTCAACATAGATCCCATTCATAGGGAATCTAGTCATGGTTTACGACAAATAGTAGACAGTGCAAATAAAAACCTTAGAGCATTAGCAACTCTTGATCAACCCGTAAATCACTGGGATACGTTGGTAATTCATATTATGTCGTCCAAACTAGATAACATCACTAGCAGACAATGGGAAGAGCATAGAAACTCTTTGTCAGAACCGCCGTCACTTGATAGTTTTCTTACATTTTTGAGTAACAGATGTAATCTCCTTGAAACGATAGAAGAGTCGAAAAATAATAAGCTGAAAGCAGAATCCTCAGTTACTAAATCAAAAAGTTTCGTAGTCTCATCAAGTTATCACGACACTGCAAAAAATTATATTAGGCCTTGTCCACTCTGTAAAAAGGTTCACCATGTCTTCAACTGCGAAGTTTTCAGGGCCTTGCCAGTTGAACAGCGTTGGAGTAAGGCCAAGGAGTTTAAGTTGTGCCTTAATTGTTTGCGCCCCGGGCATCACGAATCGAAGTGCAGGCTCAGTCACTGTAAATACTGCAAGGTCAAGCACAATACGTTATTGCACGCACATAATGACAATAACTCTCCTCCTGAGCATGTGGCACTTTCTGCGAACAATCATAATACAGATGAATTGTCGCCACATGTCTTACTTTCCACAGCCCTGGTTAAGGTCAGTGATGGCAGGGGACAATTTCATACTGCTAGAATATTACTCGACAATGGGAGTACAGCAAATTTTATAACCCAGGATTTGTCTAGTAAGTTATCATTACCAACACGTTCAGTGGCTTCGAAAGTAACAGGCATAAACAATCAAGAGTCTAAAAGTACACAGTCTTGCTCTCTTCATATGGAGTCCTTTGATGGCAGCTTTAAAACAGATATTGATTGCTTCATATTGCCCAAAATCACATCAACTCTTCCTAACAAATTTTTAAACGTTCATGACATACCAATTCCTTCAGGAATTTGCTTAGCTGACCCGTCTTACTATGCTCCGTCTTCAATTGACATCCTCGTCGGTGCTCAAGTCTTTTGGAGTGTTATAGGTACAAAGCGGATAGACTTAGGAAAGCAAAATCCAACTCTTTTTGAAACCAAGCTTGGCTGGCTTCTGTCAGGTGTTTTATACCAGCCAAGTCTTAATAAACCTGTTTGTTTTTTTTTGAATGATCAAGAAACCGGCATAGATCTTACTCCATTTTGGGAGCTAGATACAATACCCTCAAAGCATGATTTAACTGTAGAGGAGAACACATGTGAACAAATATTCATAAATACAACAAAACGTAATGAAGAGGGACGCTTTGTAGTCACCCTGCCCCTCAAAGAGTCGCCTGACGTACTGGGGAATTCACTAGAGTCAGCTAAACGCAGATTTCTTTCCTTAGAGCGGAAATTTGATAGGGAACCTTTGTTCAAAGAGCGTTACGTTGAGTTTATGACCGAATATGAATCCTTGGGCCACATGACTGAAAGTCGTAGTGATCCAGCTCTACACTCATTTTTTATCCCACATCATGGAATTTGGAGGGAGTCCAGTTCAACAACCAAACTGCGCGCGGTGTTTGATGCTTCAGCTGCTTCAACAACAGGAAAATCCTTAAATGACATTCAGTTGGTCGGCCCCAGGATTCAGAACGACCTGTTTTCAATCTTACTTAGATTTCGTCAACATAGATACGTGGTGTCTGCGGACATAGAAAAAATGTACCGCCAAATCCTAGTTGACGAGGATCAACGATCCCTTCAACAAATTGTCTGGAGATCAGACCCATCGCAACCGTTAAAAATTTATACCCTTAATACTGTGACTTATGGAACGGCGTCTGCGCCTTACTTAAGCACGCGCTGTCTTTTCCAATTGTCCCAGGAATCTCCAGACAAGCAAACACAAGACGCCATTGCAAAGGACTTTTATGTCGATGATTTTCTATCAGGATCACATTCAGTCGCTGACACCGTGGCACTGTGTCAAAAAGTCACAGACACTCTTCGGTCGGCAAAATTCCATCTTAGAAAATGGCAGTCTAATAGTACAGTCATATTAAATGAAATCAATAACCAACCTTACCTTAAACAGACAGTCAATTTAAGCGAAAATGAGTCATCAAAAACATTGGGCATTCTCTGGCATTGTTCTCCAGACACTCTCACATTCCAGATAAACATTTCAGTTCCTTCAATAGTTACCAAGCGCAATATCTTGTCGGTCATAGCACAGGTATTCGACCCTCTAGGCTTAGTGACACCTTGCATCGTAGAAGCGAAAATACTGATGCAAAAATTATGGGTTAATAAATTTTCCTGGGATGAACCACTCTCCGGCAACTTACTCACTTCCTGGAACAATTTTGCAAAAACACTACCTAAACTTAATAACATCGATATACCTAGATGGATATTATGTGACTCATCTGCTACTGTCACTTTTCATATATTCACGGATGCCTCCGAGAAAGCATACGGAGCTTGCCTATACGTCCGCTCCGTGGCCGGGGATGGTTCTGTGTGTGTCCGTTTGCTTGCTTCCAAAAGCAAAGTTGCGCCAATTAAAGCCATGACTATACCTCGACTAGAACTTTGTGGAGCATTGTTGGGAGCAAGACTGTGTGTAAAGATCCTGGAGTCACTTACTCTTAAACCGGAGCGATCTGTGTTTTGGTGTGACTCCATGATTGTTCTTGGGTGGCTGAAATCTTCTCCGGCTCTTCTACGGCCGTTTGTAAAAAACCGTGTCTCCGAGATACAAGAAAGCTTCCCGCAGGAATCTTGGCGTTATATTCCTTCCAAGGAAAATCCAGCTGATCTTGTGTCTCGCGGGCTGGACGCGGATCTTATACAAAAATCTTCCTTGTGGTGGGCAGGCCCATCTTTTTTAGCGTCAGATCCGTCATATTGGCCGACTGAACCTAATTCTGAAAGGGAAACTTTATTACCAGATATCATAGCAAACAAGGCTTTACTCATCTGCCCTAACTCCTCAAATTCAGACTATGTCGATGCTATCAAAACCTTGATTGATAATCGTTCAGATTATTCCAAAATCCAACGGTTAATAGCATACATAAATCGGTTCATCTATAATTGTCAAAATGCCAATAATAAGAGACACGGGTTTCTTACCTCTTCGGAATTGTCGTCGGCGTCGACTATGCTCTTTCGTACGTCTCAACAAAACGCCTTTCCTGAAGAGTACGAATTGCTAAAATTAGGCAAGGACTTACCAAAACAAAGTCGTCTTACCTCACTGTGTCCATTTTACGATTCTGGTCTTCTTCGAGTTGGTGGGCGACTTTCTAATTCATTCTACGATTATGGGGTCAAACACCCTATAATCATTTGTTGCAAACAACCCTTAATAAAGCTTTTCTTTAGGATGATGCATTTTCGTGCTCTCCATGCAGGTCCTCAGTTACTTATGTCCATCATACGTCAAAATTACTGGCCTCTTGGAGGCCGAAACTTAGTGAAACATACAGTTAGAAAATGCATCCGTTGTGCTAGGCTTAAGGCGGAAACCGTGCAACCGGTAATGGGTAACTTACCGAAAGAGCGGCTACATCTTGAGTACCCATTTCTCGAAACGGGCACGGATTACGCAGGGCCTATTTTGATAGCTGATCGCAAGGGCAGAGGCTGCAGGCTCTTGAAATCTTACATTTGTATTTTTGTGTGCTTGGCAACAAGGGCTCTTCATTTGGAGCTTGTCTCGGACCTTACTAAAGAAGCCTTTATTGCAGCTCTCGATCGGTTTATATCTCGCCGGGGGAAACCTAGAACTATTTTCTCGGATAATGGTACTACCTTTGTTGGCGCCGCCAACGAGCTCGCTAACGCCTTGAAACAAGATTCTGCCAAAAACAAGGCAACTGAAGGTATAAATTTTTCCTTTATTCCCGCATATACACCTCATTTTGGCGGTTTATGGGAGTCCTCTGTTAAATCCGTTAAGCACCATTTACGTCGAGTGTTAGGTCTGACACACCTTACTTTTGAAGAGATGACAACATGCTTAACTCAGATTGAAGCAATTCTAAATTCACGGCCTCTTACTCCTCTATCCGACGACCCTTCGGACCTTACTCCCCTTACTCCTGCACACTTTTTGGTTGGAAGATCTCTAACAGCGGTGCCGCATCCTCAAGTCTCAGACCAAAGAATCTCCAGTCTTCAGAGGTTCCATCGCATAGAAGTTCTCAAACAGCACTTTTGGAGTCGCTTCTCTAGCGAATACATCTTCGGCCTCCAACAGAGAACAAAGTGGCGCAGTTCAAGAGGAAAACTTGAAGTCGGAACTATGGTCCTAATCAAGGAGAACAATCTCCCTCCTCTTATGTGGTTGATGGGCCGTATCGTCAACGTAGTACCCGGCAGAGACGGAATCGCCAGAGTGGCCGACATAAGGACTAAAAAGGGGATCATACGTCGAGCCTTTAATACAATATGCCCTCTCCCTGTACACAGTTTTGAAGACACAGGGTCTTCAACGCCGGGAGTATATGGTGCAGATAGCACTAACTCGCCCTAACATTACAACTATGACCTAAGCGCCGGGAGCGCAGGCGCTTATCAGATCTAACGGTGCCGGGCAGCCGCGCCCGCGCCTGCACCCGCGCCCGCGCCCGCGCCGCGCGCCGGGGGCACTATCATCGACCGCGGCCGAGAACGGACGGCTACCTAGCGTTCGCTTCGCTCGCGAGATATTTTGTACGCGCCGCGAAACCATTCCATCCTTGTAACGGTTAATCAATTTAATATATTCTCTTTATTATACAGTCCGCAATCATTTCTCTCCAGTAGCTAGACCAACACATATACAGATGAGATGTTAAACTTATAACACTCGTCTTTTGCGTCGGGAGTTTATAAAGGGTCGGCATGGCGTGTGATATTATTCTGGAGTCGCAAGAGTCCATAAGCCAAAGGTTTGTTTACCATCAGGCAGACGATTATGCTTGTTCGCCAACCTCATAGTATTTAAAAGAGTTTCAAGAGCAAGTTTGGTCTGGCCAGCTATGGCTAGACCAAACATATCAGAGCTCAATCAGGGATGTTGACACTAAATAAGACAATTAATAATTTCGAATTTTCTCTAAAAAGGATCAAATTCTTAATCAAATTGTGGGATTTAAATCACTCGGTAAATTCGTGCCGCTCATCGCATTCAAGTCGGCGGCGGCGGAACTCGAGACGACGTGTAGGACTCACAAAACCGGTATCACCGAAATCGAAAAAACCGGGTTTAAGACTTAATAAAACCGAGTTTTTTGTGTTTTAGATTTATCATTTTTATACAATAACTATAAATCTAAAAGAAAGGGTAAACATTCTGCCATATATATCTACTAGCTTTAAGAGTAAAATAACATTGTTACACATTTTGTTCTCTTATATATATTTTAGTACATATGTATGAACTTTTAGTTAGTTCAGACTGATTAGATGTAATACATTTCTTTTGCTTTATAATTCTGTTTTATTTATTAAACGATTGTTCATATTTATTTACGGGAGTCTGAATAGTAAAGGATAAATTCTTTAAACACAATAGTGAATCAACTTATTTCACAAAATATACACAAAATCGAAATCACCGGGAACCCGGTTTTGCTGTAGTGTAAAAACCGGTTATTTGAAATTCGGGCGGTTTTGTGACTCCTAGCGACGTGAATGTGCTCGCTCGCGCGGCGACGGCCCTCGACTGACGGGCGGCCCCGGGGCGCGCGAGCGTTAGGTATCTAAAGCTTCGCGCTCCGCCCACTGCAAGCCCCCTGCCTATTTGTCAAGGTCGCCGTTATCGATAGTATTAAAAAAGCAGCGTTACCACTCGGGTTGTCGGTTGAAAAGGGCGCTGGAGGGGTGGATGTAGACCACCTGGCTGTCGACGAGCGTGCGGTACCCCTCCTGCGGGTCTTTCTTGGCAGCGTTCCGGAAGAAACCAGAACAGATAGTCTTCTGAATGCGTACAGTGTTTTTTGCTGCGGAGACCACGTCTAACTTGTGCCTGTAAAACAATTATTATACGTTAATAAACATTTACCAAACAGTTTCACAAATTCACAGTCGCAAAGAGTACATTACATAATATTTTGTCTCTTACAAAGATTTAGCGGCGCGCCTGATGGAAGCCACAGGTGGCCAGAGGGCTGGCCAATACTTTGCACGCGTTAGCGTTGCTATACAGCGTGGCAATGCGGCCAGCCTTCTGGGCACACTGCCCATCGGCGCCGATTTGGAAGACATTTTTTTATTTGTAGCTTTTAGTTTTTTATTTATTTGTGTTGTTTAAATAAACTTATAAAAGTGCAAAAACCAAAAATAAAGCAAGTTTGGTTTGTAGCGCTGTGTGCACGACAACACGCGACCACATTTTTGCGTAGCTGATGTTCAAACCATTTCATAATCGTTCATCAAATCTATTTTAGTTAAAAATCCGCTAAAATTCGTTTGTCTTTATCTGTCACTTTGATATTTGTTTGTGAAAAAAGGACAAAACACTTTTTATTTAGCAGAGGTTTGCAATTTCATTTAAATAAGAGGGCAGGGTGCAAGTTGTTTGCATTTTAGTACACATAACAACTGAGCATCTTGCTCGTCTATCGAAGCTTTTTCCATAGACTGCCAGAGAGCAACTTTGGCTACTTGGGAGAGCAAGATTAGCCTAGAGTAGTAATGTACCTACATATTAATTTAATATTTAATTTTGTATATCCTCACAGGACGTCATGGTCTGACTCACTAAATTAAAATACCTTTATTATAATATATGTACACTTAGAGTATACATATATTCTAAAGAGATCCTATACGCGGGCCACCAAAAGTGACGGAAAAGGTCTTATGCAGATAAATTGAGAATTGGTTTAAAATGGTTGCCGGTTTACCATAAATTACTTCCTTAACTTGGGCGGGTAATCGCTTCTGTGACGTATTTAGGCACATCTGTCATATAAGATAAGTTGTGCTCGACAAAAAAAAGTGAAACTGTGACAGGGACAACAAATGATATGTAACTCTTTGTCGCTTTTATACAAAAATGTATATGACTGTCTCGCTCGGTTGTGGTATTATTATTTGCGTGTCGCGTCTGGTAAGTCTGTGTTGACATTACAATGAAATAAAGAAATGCTTTTTATCCCGCAAAACGCACACTACTCATAGATTTTGACAACTGACAAAAATGAAATAAATGAACTTTATTCTGCAAGTAGGCCGCAAACGCACTTTTACAAGTCAAAAACTACTAGCGTTTCTCATGAGACCACTGCCGAGAAGAAAGGCCGAAAGAAACTCGACAGTCAGTCATTTTCTCCAAAATATGCTTATTACAATGATACTACTTAACCTACTTAAGTAAAATTAAAACTCAGGGTAAAAGATATAAATCATCCCCCAGGACATTTCAGTTGGAGTTCCTCAAGGTTCCGCATTGGGAAATACGCTATTCCTAATTTTCGTCAATGATATGTCATCATTGAACACTGATGGCAGGATAATCCAGTACGCCGATGACACGACAATTTTAGTGAATGCAGACACGTACGAGCAGCTTAAAATCAAAATACTCAATGCGATGCATCTGTGTGGGGAATGGTTTCAAGCCAATGGGCTGAAGTTAAACTCGGAGAAGACGAGCATAGTGTTGTTTCACGCAGGGCAATCGACTTTAAAACTTGACATCGCATTAGAAACCAACATAATCTTACGGACAGATAATGTAGTGAAACTACTCGGATTTCACATAGATTCATCATTAACGTGGAAACAACATATTGACGTCACATGTAAAAAACTGGCAAGGGGTATTTTCGCTCTAAAACAATTGAAGCCCGTAGTATCGAGTGACAGTCTGAAAGAGACGTATTATGCCTACGTTCATTCAATTCTATCCTATGGTGTAATATTGTGGGGATGCTCAACAGAGAATGAACGTATCTTGAAGATGCAAAAGCGAGCGATAAGAACACTCATGGGAGCAAAGTTCAGAGAGACCTGTAGGGAACACTTTAAGACCTTGAGTATCTTAACGTCCATCTCTGTTTACATAATGGAAGTTATCATGTACGTCCGAAAGAATATGCATGAATTCCAAATACGATCTAAATGCAACCCACGTCATACAAAGAGATCACTCGATTTAATCCCGACTGTACACAGACTAAAGCTGGCTAGACGCTCTCCCACTGCCGTATCATATTAAAAATATAAAAAGTGACTGTGCATTCCATCAACGCTTGAAAAAACTCTTGCTGGATCGCACACTGTACAGCATTAAAGAATATCTCACTAATGATTATGCAAATTTTGATATAGACGAATCTAGTAAATTATAATATTGTAAATAACTATGTTTTTGATATATTACTTAGGACGATCCGAATATTACTGAGCACAATCATAAACATTTAACCGACGTTAGCATATGCTTTTAATTATAATTATAATAGTAAGAAATGAATATGTTTTAAAGAAAAACGACATTATGTATTAGATCTTGATTGACGAGGCATGCTCTATCTTATTTAGCATCGTGTACTATACAAAATGTTAAATGTGTGAGTGTGACAATAAATGATTCTGATTCTGATTCTGATTCTAAATGTAAGTGGTAAACAACAAAAGAGAATTGAAAGAAAAACGAGGAAAAAATAACAATAGGTATTTACAATGTGTAGTTACACAAGAAAACAAAACATGTCGAATCGTTTGATATGCTTTCCTGCAAGAAATGTGTCAACTAATAATGGATTCCTCACCTGTCCATAATCCCCAGCAGCTGCTTCCTTACGTCCTGCGCCCGCTTCAGCGTCCGAATCTGCACGAAATTCTCGTAGCACCACGCGTTAGAGAACTTATTGTTCCTCCAACTGTTGAACACAGCCAGCAGCGTCAGGTGGTCCCCCTCCGGTTGGTTGAACTTGGCTTTCTTCTGGTCTGCGAGCGCCTGCTTGTCCTTGGGCCGGTAGAATACGTTCTGCACGCTGAGCATGGAGACTATCGTGAGGATCTCGTCAGAGCACTGCAGGGCCACCGACATGATTAGTATCTTGGAGAGATTCGGCTCCAGAGGGAATTCGGCCATCTGGAAAGATAACAATGACATACGTTTGAGGTGGGTTAGGTTATTGATATTCATCACTACATAGTATAAAACAAAGTCGCTTTCTCTATCCCTATATCCCTATGTATGCTTAAATCTTTAAAACTACGCAACAAATTTTGATGCGGTTTTTTTTTATAGATAGAGTAACTCAAGGGGAAGGTTTATATGTATAATACATGCATCAGCATTGCACCCGTGCGAAGCCGGGGCGGGTCGCTAGTAGGTCATAAAGTGAAGAATAAACTTTGATACAACAAAGTCAAGTAAGGTTCCGTTCTTCACAGATTATTGAAAAATGCGAATTTGTTATGGACTAGAAAATTTCATGGTCAATCGTTATGGTAAAGTTAACGTTGTTGTTGGATTTCTTATCCGTTCGTAAGCTTTGGGCTTCATAGAGGATATGAGAAGTTGGGAGTGTTGGCTTTAGGAAACTTCCCATCTCGTATTCCAATAATAGTAAAAAATTGTTTTGTAAATACAGACATCTGTTTCATTTGTAACTATGTTTCACATAATAATACAGATTATTATACTACCTACGAGAGATTAACTCTTCGACGGATTTAAATCAGGCACGTATCCAGACTTTTGGTTCGGGGGGGCACAAGCATTGAAACAACCATGTGAACTGTGTAAAAATCGCTGTAATCACTGTACTATAAAAATGGCTAAAACGTTTTCGGGGGGGATAAATCCCAATTATCCCCCCTCTGGATACGTGCCTGATTTAAGTCTTCTTTTCTAAAATCTCATTCGATTGAATCATTAAAAAAAACAGAAGTAACGATGATTAAGACAAGAAGTCACGTCACACTTACCCTTTTTTTTTATAAAAATGGGATCGCTCTTGGCCAGCATCTAGCCAGGGGGCAAAGATGAGGCCGACGATGAAGCGAGCTCACCCAGAAGGTGCCTATTCACTCGTGCCTTAAAAAGGTCTAGGTTATATGAGCTCGGAAACACAAACGCCGGCAGAGAATTCCAAACCTTAGAAGTGCGCATTATAAAAGATGATGCAAATTACCCTGCGTCCAAGCCGTGTCAATAGCCCCTCCTGATCGAGCGCGGACAGGGAGTGCAGCTGCTCCAAAGCCATTATAAGCGACTCGACCGGCGGCGCGTCCATGAAGTCGAAGTGCAGCAGGTCGTTGATGCCCATGGTCTTCAGCTGGAGGACCGTGGTGGCCAGGTTGGTGCGCTGGATCTCGGGCACGGGCGTGGGCAGCATCTCGTCGCGGTAGGCGCGCTCGGTGTACAGCCGGTAGCACTTGCCGGGCCCGGTGCGCCCGGCGCGGCCCGCGCGCTGCTTCGCCGCCGCCTCAACACACAAACATCTTTTATTAAAAAAAAAACCGGTCAAGTGTGAGTCGGATATTTTTTTTGCATTTTCCCTCGTAAAACAAAAAACCGGCCAAGTGCGTGTCGGGCCACGCACAATGAAGGATTAAATGAAATAAATGAACTTTATTCTGCAAGTAGGCCTCAAAGGCACTTTTACAAGTAAAAAACTACTAGCGTTTCTCATGAGACCACTGCCGAGAAGAAACGCCGAAAGAAACTCGACAGTCAGTCATTTTCTCCAAAATATGCTTATTACAATGATACTACTTAACCTACTTAAGTAAATGTAAGTGGTGAACAACAAAAGAGAATTGAAAACGAGGAAAATAACAATAGGTATTTACAATGTGTAGTTACACAAGAAAACAAAACATTTCGAATCGATTGATACGAGTATGCTTTCCTGCAAGAACTGTGTCAACTAATTCCGTACCAACACATACTAGTCCACATTTAAAATCACTATCCAATACATTGAATCTAAGAAAGTCGTATCTTCATAGGGAGGGGACTCACGGCACTTACGACCTTTTGTTTGGGCAAGACGGTTTTTAAGCGAAAACTCAAAAACCGTAAAACCTATGTTGTTCAAACCAAAAATCGTTGAAAGTATTTACTAATGCACACCACCTTAATTTTTTTCAGAATTTTAAACTTTATAGTTTGGAAATTAGAGGGGGGGCACTTTCTATGACTTTGACAGCTAATATCTCACCAACGGTTGACTTAAATGGACAAGTTTTTTAGAAACCTCCTTATCATTCTTAAAGGCCTATCCATCGATACCCCACACGACTATGTGCCTTGAAAATTTTTTTTTTCATCCACCGGTTACAGGTATGGAGTGCCCCCCTAATTTAATATTTTTTTGTAATTTCACATTACTTTTATGTAGCGGTTCATAGAATACACCTTTCTATAAAATTTCATAATTGTAGTGCTTATATTCGAGTAAATCGGCTGTGACATACGGACGGACGGACAGACATGACGAATCTATAAGGGTTTTGTTTTTGCCATTTTGGCTACGGAACCCTAAAAATGACTCTACGTAAAAAAAAAGTTTCAGAATGTGCAACCCAAGCCCTTTCATATGACACCCCACTCGACATATTAACTAGACTTTCCAATATTGAACCACTGTCAGACATTTTTCACACAAAATAAAAAAATAATAATAATAAAAGTCATGTTCTCTGTATGCAGGTAAGCCTTCTTTATAACTATTCCAAATTTAAAATCGATAGCATTAATTAGTTCTTGAGATATTTAGCGATGTGACAGACAGACAGACAGACAAAGTGAAACCATAAGGGTTCCTTTTTTACCATTTTGGTACGGAACCCTAATTACCAGCTTTAACTTAACATCATGTGATCCCATATAAACCTGTCAAACTTTCCCCCAGTTCACTCGTAAACATGTGTAGCCACGTCACAGGAATATTTTGATTAGTAAACATGGCACAGAAAGAGTATTATCGTTTTAATTCTTACCTGTGAAATCGGTGTAACGACCAGCGAGTCCATTCCAGTCTTCGAATTATACACCTTCTGCTTCACAAACCCTGGGTCCACCACGTAGTAGATCCCGTCTATAGTCAGCGAAGTCTCCGCTATATTCGTCGCTATGACCACCTTGCGGGAGCCCGGCGGCGCGGGCTCGAAGATACGAGTTTGCATTTCTGATGGCAGAGCGGAGTATACTGGTAGGATGATCAGTTCAGGCACATCAGGGCCCAAAGACTTCATTCGTTCGTAGAGTATCTCACAAGCTGTGTCGATTTCTTCTTGACCGGTCAAGAAGAGGAGTATATCCCCAGGCGGTTCTCTCAAATGTATCTGCATAACTGTTATTAACGATGCATCCAAGTAATCCGTTTCTGGCTCTTTAGTGTACAAGACTTCTACGGGGAAGGTTCTTCCGGGTATAGTGAATATAGGTGCTTCGAAGAAGTATTGTGAGAATTTAACAGCGTCTAATGTGGCTGAAGTGACGATGAGCTTGAGTTCCGGGCGTTTTTGGACGGCTTGTTTCAAGAGGCCGAAGAGTACGTCGGTGTGGATGGTGCGCTCGTGGGCCTCGTCCAACATGATGACGGAGTAGGACTTGAGGTCCAGGTCCATGAGGCACTCGCGGAGCAACATACCGTCTGTCATGTACCTGCACAAAAGAAATAATGTTAGTTAATGGACGGCGTTCGCAAATATCAAATAGGAACTGACGTGTGTCAATTTATTGAGTTATACAAGCCCCTATTTCACCAAAGCTGACAGGCGCGACAATTGTCAGAAAACATTAGAATTGTAGTTGGTGAAACAGTTTTCACATGAAAATTGTCGATTTGTCAGCCTACATATATCAAATACATACATATGTCAACTTGGTGAAATAGGGGCCAGGTATCTGTGGAGAATCATTCGGATGTAAAACTTACTTGATGACAGTTTCAGAGCTGGTACAGCCCTCATATCGGTACCGACTCGAATGGGATCAAGGTCTTACATATCTACCCGCGAGTTGACGGCCTTCGCGGCTAATAAAGAGGTACCTATATAATAATAATGTCCCTCAAGTTCCTTCCCAAAAAACCGGTGTAGTTTCCCTTTTTCTCGCAATAGCCCTTGCACGTAGCGGGTGCTGTCGCCGGCTGTATCTCCTCAATAGTGCAGGCAGATATAGTATCCGCTAGGTGTACACATCCCAATACATTATCGTATCTCAAAGGGGCCTCTTCGTGTTGGATCTGCATCCCCATGAACGCCTTCCAAAAGGACCGGACATTGTGCCCTGATATCCCGAAGGAGAGATAAAAAAATAATGATAATAATTTCACTAGGGCGTAAAACTTACTTGATAACAGTCTCAGGGCTGGTACAGTCCTCAAATCGTATAGTATATCCGACTTCCTGCCCGAGCCGGCAGCCGAACTCTTCTGCCACTCGTTTGGCCACAGACATGGCGGCGACACGTCGGGGCTGCGTACAAGCGATCTTGCCCCGAGCAGTGAGACCACACTCGGCCAGGTACTGGGTGATTTGAGTGGTCTTGCCGGAGCCCGTCTCGCCGATTACAATGAGTATTTGGTTGTCGGATACCGCCTGAAAATGTAAATACGGTTAAGGAGTACTGAATTTATTTGGAACATGTAATCTGTTGGGAAAAGTATGGGGACGCCTTTACCCAGCAGTGGGACACTACAGGCGCTTAATAATAATATCAATCTATTTTTCACTGATAGTTTATGGGATAAGATGAAAAGTTATGTATTTTTTTTTATACGAAGGAACGGTTGATGAATTTGGAACTGGGTAGCGATTGCACCTATAGCTCAGTTGGCTAGAGCGACTGGCCGCGAATGCCGGGAGGTCGCAAGTTCGAATCCTGCTCAGTGCCTAAATTTTTCAATATTTCCTTCATTCTAAAAATTTATGTATTTTTTGTCTGTGCAAACTTAATAACGCGGGCTGCGCTGAGAAACTCGCTATATTTCTGACTATATATAGACATATAATAATTAATCCCTTTGGAAGTTTTCAAATATAATTTAAGGAAATATACCCAAACTACATGACTAATTTTTTACCTCCTTCCCATGGATGACCACCCGTAGTATACGCCAAGACCTCCCTCGTAGTTTTCACATAGAGTTTATATATGGTTTTAATATCACATTTTGCAGTAAAAGTGTAAAAAACATCGACCCCATGAGTTTGGTGTAAGGAAAAATGTAGCTAGAAAAGGGCGAGATTTCCCCAGGGGATATTGACTACGTGATGAAAACCTAAGACCTCTCCTCCCCTCAGTGACCAAGCGTAGTATTAGCGGACCCCTCCCCCAAAAACCCGGTCACGTAGTATGGGTACGTTCCCTAAGTTTACTAAGAAATATGATTCGGAAGAATAAATTGGGAGAACTTACTATTGAACGCCCTAATGTGATTAATAGTAATGCGATTTCCAGTTGATTTGATTATAATGACATACCTTAGTCAACTCATCCCTGAGTTTATAAATCGGCAGCGATTGCCTCTGCTCCAGCAGAGACAGATTCGTCTTCTTGCCAAATGACGACTTCTTTCCCCCAATCACATGCTTTTTCCACTCCGGCAGATCCTGGGGCGTGATACCAGTACCCCTCATATTAGCAGCTAAAGCTCTGCCATCAGTTTCTGGTAAAGGATCTATCCAATTCTTGTTAAGACCGGTCGGTAAGCTCTCCATCTCTTGTTCTCTCTGTATCATCTTCTGTTCTCTTCTCTCTTTTGCTAAAGCCGATTGCATCATGGCTGCTTGTGCTAGAGAGCCGTCGGGGTTCTTCACTATTCTGACGGGGGACAGGTCGTGGAGCGCCCGGCCGTGGCCCTGGAGGAATGGGGGCTCGTCTTCGACCAGTTCGATCTCTATATCCGCTTCGCCATCTTCCTCCTTGGGTAACAGACCGGTTTCCTCGTCAAAGTCGGGCAGCTCGCTCTTGTCTATCACGCCTGACGATATCATCTGTGAAATTTTAATGCACAATCCGTTGAAAAATAGTCCAAATATGACATTGTGAAAATGGGCTCTACAGGGTGACCACTATTTACTACAACCAAAATTCCCTGACTTTTCCCGGTTTTCCAGGCCTTTTTTCAAGTTTTTCCCTGACCATAATCTTAAATGTAATAAATAAAAAATATGTAATTTGAACACGTTTTTTCAGAATTATCTGCTAGCAAATTACAATTTATAAATACAATGAAATTAATACATAAACGAAAATAATAAGGAGTAGTATCTGAATAGCTCAGTTGGTAAGAGCGAAAGCATGTTAGACAGAAGTCGTGGGTTCACATCCTACATCAGGTGACGTTTTTGTACTGTTTTCTTGTATTTATATATTTTAATTTGCTATCAGACAGTTCTACAATTTCAATTACCCAATAATTCATTTCATTTTTGACCATTTTTGTTAAAAGCTGTACAGGAAAAATCAATTGGAAAAGTACATCTGACTACTGAATTTATTGGATATATTAAATGTATCATTATCATATAATATAATCCAGCGTGAAATACTAAAGAGAACACTTTATACGGGCCTTAATCGTATTAGTAAGTACTAGACATTAACATTTTGCGTATTATGGTACAAATTAAAGTGAAGAATTGATAAACCTCATTTTTTGAATTCTGTTAAAAATCTTGGGTTTAACTGAAACAAAACTACCTAGTCATCAGTTATCATGTTAATTATAATTTGAAATAATAATAACAAAAACCGACTTGTAGATAAGTATCTACATTGTGCAATAAGAAGAGTAAAGTCTCGTATTAGAAGGCAATTATTTTTTTTAATTTTTGGTGTCCGATTTATTTTTTTATTAAAAATTTTAATTATTTCTCGTTTTTAGTGAATCAGAGTGCATCTCATAACGATTCCAATAAGCTCAAACACGGCTAAGCTACACTGTTTTATTACGGAGTTCCGTTGCCTACCTTCCGGCTTCAATTATCAGATCAGGCAGTGATGGTGACATTACATCAGGACCATTTAAATTGACTTCGTCATAGTCGCTTCAGTATCTTGGTCGAAAGATCTTAATGCCACCCATGAAACAATAAGAGTTTTGGATGACCATCCGTGGTCTTTATCATCAGTTCCCGTATACCAAATGCTACTTTCTGAATCCAAATGCTCGATCTATTACCGAAAATACTAAAATCGCTATATGCTTCGCATGAATTTTCGAGGAGTTCTCTCAATGGGGGCTATCGCGTATGAATTCGCCGCTAGAGGCGCTAGTGTAGCGTGGGGTCCTCCGAAACGTCAAATATCACTCTTTTTGGTTGCGCTACGCGGGTTAATATCTAATTGGAACAATATGGTCACTATTTTGCAATACCTGAGCTTGATTATGGCAAATATGAATTAAGGGTCAATGACTGTCAGGGCTTTGAGACAGTTTTGTCTTTCGGAAAATTATTTCCTTCTTTTTTCCGAACAAAACGGGACCACGCTACAATGCGGTATATTCGATATTTTTACGGTACGGTTTTAAGGTATTGAATATGATTTAAATGTAAACTTCGTTCTCATGTCCATAATAACCAATAACAATTTTTGACAGCTGGACCTTAGTCGACAGTGGCGCCAACTGGTGAGCACAAAAACGATAGCCCCCATTCCTCATGGATCTCATCATCAAAACTAGATTCTGGATAACAGGAGCATATGCTTTCAAACAAAGAAAAAAATCCAAATCAGTTCATAAACAACGGAGATCTGAGGTAACACACATTAAAAAAAAGAACATACAACCGAATTGAGAACCTCCTCCTTTTTTTGAAGTCCGTTAAAAATATATTGCAACTTGGTAATCTGTTTTTCCAATGACGCAGCTTCTTTGGCAGCTCCTTCGAGAAATTTTGTCTTTTTGCTTCTAGTTCTTTAACCATTTCCGCAGTTTTTCTTTTTTCTGCTCTGATTTTTGCCTCCGAACTCAAATTTTCCTTCTTTTTGTGTAGATCCTCCGTGTATAAGGAGTGAGCATTACGAACCGCGTGGATATTTTTTTTTTTTCAATATTTATGTTGTCTAAACCGTCGTGGTAAGATTTAGCGTCATAAACGCGTCTTTGCGCAATTATAGACTTGCGAAAGATTTTCCACTAATATCTCCTTATTGATGGAAAAGCCACGCTCACTATATGCGTTTCCGTGGGATAACACCATGACCATTTTTATTAAAGATTGCAAGTCTTTATTTTCATTTTATATCAGACCGAGCCAAAGATCATCCAATCGGTGACTATTCTTATGGAAAATTGTTTCATTGATTTTTAAAATTCAGGTGATTTACAAATATCATTGAAGGCACTTATGGCGTTATCTGCGTCATATCCTGAAAGCCGGTTATTTTGGACAAATATGTCCAACAATTTATCGAGCCTCTCTCGTCGTCGGAATTCTGCATTGACTGTGATTGCGGGATCGAAACAAGATATTCCCTTAGTCAAAGCATACGAAAGTGGGAATCTCTGAGAGAACTCTTTAAAAAATTAACATTTAAAGTGTAGCGTCCCAATACATATATAAGAATATTGTTTATGTCATAAAGAACCGAGACGCATTCTGTAAAAATTCTGATATCCATAATTTTAATACCAGGAATAAAAATAAAATTGCCGCTTAAAAGTTTCGTGTACGTAAAATATACAAGTAGGTCTGTACGTTTTATAATAAGTTACGAGATGCAATTTTGAATTTATCCTTTCCAGCTCTTAAAAATTACTTTAAAACAACATTGATGTCAAAGGCTTATTATAGGGTTGAGGACTGTTTAACAGACAGAAATGCATGGCTCAAACCAAATACCTAAATAGCGTAAAGACTCATGTATAATATTTTCATTGTATCTAGTTGACACAGTTATTGCAGGAAAGCATATCAAACGATTTAATGTCTAGGAGAAGTATTTTCAATTATTATTCAAAATCAAAACATTTATTTTGCAAATATTGAGACCTATTTGCAAAATAAATTTTGGGCACTTTTAGAATTATTATCTTTATCTCGTATTTGGTAATACCATGTAATACCTATGCAGTTTCGACATGTTTTCTTGTGGAACTAAGCATTGTAAATACCTATTGTTCTATTCCCCCTTTTTTTAAAATTCTCTTTCGTTGTTTACCACTCGGATTTACTTAAGTAGGTTAAGTAGAATCATTATAATTAAGCATATTTTTGGAGAAAATGACTGACTGTCGAGTTTTTTTCGGCATTTCTTCTCAGCAGTGGTTTCATGAGAAACGCTAGTAAGTTTTGATTTGCAAAAGTGCCATTGGGGCCTACTTGCAGAATAAAGTTCATTTATTTCATTTACATAGAGAGACAATTTTTTTCCCTGACCTCCATTAAATTTCCCTGACAATTCCCTGACTTTTCCATGACTAGCGAAATTCCCTGACTTTTCCCGGTTTTCCCGGTTTTCCAGAAAGTGGCCACCCTGGCTCTATAACGTCTGCGAGCAAGCTGCAGACAATCTTCGTAACAGGTCGTATCACATAATAATAAAAACTGAGAATAAAGAAAAACCAAAATATAAATAAATAAATAAATATTTGTGGACAATCTTACACAAATCGACCTAGTCCCAAACTAAGCAAAGCTTGTACTATGGGTACTAGGCGACGATATACATACTTATATAGATAAATATATACTTAAATACATAGAAACCATCCTAAGACTAAAGACTCAGGAACAAATATTCGTGTTCATCACACAAATAAATGCCCTGACCGGGATTCGAACCCGGGACCTCCAGCTTCGTAGGCAGGGTCACTACCAACTAGGCTAAAGCGGTCGTCAATATTATATCGCATCGTATCGTATATTTCAGTGCGGGGACTGTCTAACGGCTTGTGTTGCAATAAAAACTGAAGAACTTATTGCATTTACAGATGCAAAATAAATAAAGAAAAAAAACTAGAACTAGGAAAAATGCAGCCAGTTTTGAACTTTATAGCACCGAATAACAAACAGTACATACAAAAGGTTCTCTGTGTAATAAACCGATGTTGGACAGCTAATCATGGCATCCCGCTTGCACAAGCTCACCGCATAGCACAAGCTTTTTCCAGTATCCTTGAAGCAGCAAACGGAACAGGCCCTTTTTAGTCCGTTCAGCCATTAGACTAATTTCATTTAAAATGCTTACCTGCTTGATCTCCCAGCGCTCCGGGCTGGACACCCTCGTGACGCGCTTCCGGCTGGAGTCCTCGTCGGGGTCGAGCGCGCCCTGCAGCCCCGCCAGCACGGCCGCCGCCACCGGCGGCCGGTCCGGGTTGCGGCCCTCGCGCTCCGCCTACAACATGTATATAAATATATTATACCACACATTGTTTAGTTGACAAAACGAAATGTTATTTCAAGAACGACAGATACTATTTTTTCACCTCACACGACGTCCCAAGCATCTCATGGCTTCCTAAAAGAGGCAAAGCTTTCTTAGACGATTCTTTTCTACCAAATAAACCTAACTGTGGCTTTATAGGCAGGGCCCAGTACAGCAATAAGAGTGCGCGCTTGGATAGTAGCCTGGGGAAAATCCAGGGGAAAACCTCCGACACGACCAAGCGTGTGGTTTGGAACACTGGAATACTCTAAGGTTGGGTTTTATAAAGATCCGTTAGACCAAATGTCAGATCAAATTTCAGTAACTAAGTACATTTTTTGACATAACAAACCAATATAAGGTCTAACGGATTTTTATAAAACCGAGCTTAAGAGTTAATTTGCGCTCCAGTGAGATTGGTCGAGCGGTTTCAACCGAATCTGAGGTGTGAGTGGAATCGAGCTACTGCGAGTTTTGTTGCTGGTTCACTAAACCTAGTCTAGCTGAGAAGAGTCCAGCAAGAAACTCAGCTAGGCCCAACCTGGGTCGGACTGACTACAGATTGCTTCTTCTACATTACTATGTGCCATGCAGTTATATTTTAAGGTTAGGAAGTGACCATTCAAATAAAAATTCTGTCCAGTTTACCAACCTCTAGATGCGCGTGCGAGGTGGGGTTGAGATCCTTGCCCGTGTCCTGGCAGACATCCTTCATTGTGAGAGATACCTTCTGTCCCGTCACTGACAACACTTTAATCTGTAACAAAAAAAAGTTAAAATTACGACGGTAAACTGCTTTCTGACTGTAAAAGTAAAACTTTCGTGTTGAAACCTCATAGCCAACACACTAATTTTAATTATTCTTTCAAACTACCCACATTTTCCTAAAGCTTTAAAATTCCAAAAGAAGGCACTTGTTAGCTTAACTAGGTACAGTGGCGTAGCAAAAGGGGGGCGGCGGGGACGGGCCGCACCGGGTGTCACCTTTTTTGGGGTGACACCCACTCGGTCTCTCAACTTTAAGAACAATGTACAAACAAAAAATAAATAAACCGCTAGCACAAAAATTTCTTTTTCGGGGATTCCTCCACTAGCACTAGCTCAGGATCCATGTCCTTTATCATATACAATATATTGCTTTTTACTTTCGATGGGGTGACACCACCACCAACTTCCGCACCGGATGCCACCCAAGGTAGCTACGCCACTGACTAGGTACGAGTACATTTACAGAAGATATTTGAACGGAACAATAACACTTGACTCAGAGGTCATCACTTGAAACTGGCCGCTCGCAGGTCTCACAACCCCCACACACTTCCTAAGCAACAGAGTGGTGAAGGCGTGGAATGGACTGCCATATGATGTGGTTTCGGCTCTCAATGTCAACCAATTTAAGAATAAATTAGACAAGCATATTTCAAATTGAGCTCAAGAATTATGTTTTAGTGCAAATTAAAATATATATGATATACATTTAATGATAACTGGATTCAGGCTTCATCATTATTTCAACTGCCTGCCTAATAAATAATAAATAGTACATTACTTACCAAGGGCGGTAAAACAAAGAATGTCTCAGATCGCAGGTATTTGAAGCCCGAGCCGAAGGCAAGGGCGATAATTATGAGATCTGAGGCTTTCTTAATTACCGCCCGAGGTAAGTACAAATTTTTATGTCACCCCCTGGCCAGGAAGTGGGATTTTCCGCGCGCGGAGCGTGCGGTAATTGCCACTTTATGGCCAGGTGTGACATAAAATAAATTAAATAGCCTCAATTTATGTTTGCTAGTGGGTACCACTATAACTGGCACTCATTCAACTTAAAACGCGCCTTCATATATTAGATTAAAGTTTATAATTGAGGTATTTTATGCGTGGTTAGTAATTTCAATATACATGATAGCATTCCCCAATTTTCAACTTTATTTTGACATTATTGTTCAAAAAGTGACGAACATTACATTACGCGACTGTACCTTGACTTTGTCTCCTCGGTTGACGACGTCAGCCACGTTGGTGACGCGGCCCTCGGAGCGCAGCTGCGAGATGTGCACCAGCCCCTCCCACCGCTTCCTCACACCCTCGATTTGGACGAAGCACCCAAATGGGACGATGTTTGCCACTCGCCCATTGTAGATCTGAAGAAAATAATCAATCAATCATTTATTTATTTGCTTGAACACATAAAAATGAATCCAAATACAGATTACAATAACATTTACACAATAGGGATGTTGACTCAAAATTGATTGGTATCCAAATTATTATCCAAAAGAAAGAAGACATAAAATGCCAAATGGTGAAAATCCCATTAAAATATCTCAAAAAAACAACGAAGCTACAACCATTAGAATGTTGTTAATAAGAGTGGGAAAGCCCTATAAATCAGTGACGTCACTGACCTAAAGCGCCATAGTAAATGAAGATCATTCAATACAGAGGTGCTTTTTTTTTTAACCTGACTGTGGCTTTATAGGCGGACCCAATAAAGCGATAGGAGTGCGCGGTTGGAGAGTAATCTGGGGAAAATCCAGGGGAAAACCTCCGGCACGACCACGCGTGTTGTTTGGAACACTGGAATACTCTTAAGAGTTTGCACTCCAGTGAGATTGGTTGAGCAGTTTCAACCGAATCTGAGGCGTGAGTGGAATCGAGCTACTGGGAGTTTTGTCACTGGTTCACTAGACACAGAGATGCGTTTAGCAAAAAAGGGACAAAACATGCCCCCACTTAAAACTTTGAAGGCTTGTAATTATGTAATTATTTGAGTTACTTTTTTCGCTATTTGGTTGAGAATTTGATCCTTTTTCAAGAAAATTTTAAGTTATTGATTTTCTTATTTAGTATCAACATCCCTATCCTAATATGCTGATAATATTATAAACGTGAAAGTTTGTGCGGATGGATGTACGTTCTGCTTAATCTCAAAAACTACTGAACAGATCTCTATGAAACTTTCCAGTATTGTAGACATCAGAATAGGACATAGGCTACCTTTTATCCGCGGGTAACACCGCAGGGCGCTGCTAGTTGGTAATAAATACCAATTGTGTAAATGTGGTAAAAGTGAGGCCAAAGCTTATACTTATTGAATTTTACTGGTAATTTGTATGCCCCTCAGTTGGTCATATAAGGATTGCATGTATTCGTGTGAAAGTTTATTTACCATCTAACTTCTGCTCCCAACTTCGTCTGCATAAACTCCCACTCCCTATTTCATCGCTTCGAGGTATGATTTTTGGGATAAAAGTGGGTGGATCAACTATTCTTTGTTGCTTGTTATCATGGTTACGTCTCCTAAGTCACTCTATAAAAAGGTGTTTTTGTACGGTTTAAATCTACCAAACATGAGTTTTAGCGATAAGTATAAATCTATTTGGACATGGGTCATCTCCTGAGCATGCATGAAGTCCATATTATAAACATTTCTCTAAGAAACATGGTTACTGTTTTCTCTTCGCTGACGGGACAGAATAACAACAAGAAAAAGTTGATTGACCCAAGTATTCTATAACTATGTTAATCCAGGCTACATGTTGTATACCAAGTTCTATTATAATCTGTTCAGCTGTTTTTGCATAATTGAATAAGAAACATCCAAACATAAAAACTAATAATTTTTAATGTTCAAAATCAAACATTTATTCTGCAAATAGGCCACAAGGGCACTTTTACATATCAATGTTAGTGGGAAGTAGGATTATGTCCCATACAAAATTGGGAAAATTGCCAGTATCATCATCATCCTCCTGGCGTTATCCCAGTACAGTTGCATCCTAAAGCATGCCTGGGGTACGGTACCTAATCCCAAGATTTGGCATAGACACTAGTTTTTACAGAAGCAACTGCCATCTGTCCTTCCAACCCGAGGGGAAACCAGACCCTATTGGAATTGGGCTTGTCAAGTGAGTGGGCATCTAGACTGTTAGAAGTTCTCAAGCCGCCCATAGGCCTTTAACGCGACAGTAGGGCACATGTCTAGTGTTAAACATACTTACCCATTTAGTACTTAATTACCCATTAAATAAGTGTTATGATGATAATTTTCTACTAGTATGGAAATAACAGCTTACTAAGACTTAATGGGTAATATTTGTGTAACTGGACCATTCTTATAGGACTATTTCGTAAATATAAACAAGAGCACTATATTATTAATGTCTTACCTTCCCTGGCTCAGGGTCATCACTCATTTCAACCTCAGGACTCTTTTTCCTTCCTTTCTTGCCAAAATCACCAAATCTATCCTTCTGATCTCTGTCCCGGGACACAGACCGGCGCTCCCGTGACTTGGAGCGCCTAACCCTTGATCGGGATCTCCTGCGCCTCTCCCTGGACTTGGATCTGTGCCGCTGCCTGCTCCTGGACCTCCGTCTTCGATCTCTACTCCTACTTCGCCTATCTCTGCTTCGACTCCTTCTGTGTCTACTTCTACTTCTTTTTCTGTCTCTTGACCCATCTCTTCTCCTACTCCTACTATCTTTACGATCTCTACTGCCACTGCGTACTCTTTTGCGATCATCCTCTTTTTTAGATTCATCTCTGCTCACTTTTTTAATACCAGATTTAGAAGGTGCTAAAGCTTCCAATTCAGCCATAGTTTCATCAACTACATTGTCATTTGATGATTTGATTTTCTCGTCTTTGAATATCTCTTTACTAGTGAGTCTTTTGGATTTTACCTTCTCATCCTCACTTTCTTCATCTGATGAGAATAAAGGTTTCTCATTGGGTATAGCTAACCCTGGGAACTTACTGGCTAAAGGATTCTTGTTGAGTCTTTCTTCTTCATTAGTCTCCATCTTACTGTTTGTGGGTTTCATATGCTGGATAATCCGAAGCAAGTTGGTCATGAATGAGTCTGAGAATTCCGCCCCATTTTCGGTTAGCGCCTTTTTGAACGAGTCGAAATTAGGGTTCTTGTCAGCCAAATCAATAATGAACTCGGCTGTAACAAATTATTATGAATATAATTCGGTTCTGTTAACAAAAATAATGTAAAACAAAATATAGGTACGTACCCAAATCTTTGTCATTCAATCCCAAGTGATTGTCCAGTTCTGTGCATATCTTTGATACTAAGGACAAGTGTTCTAGTTTAGCAACTTCGTCCATTGTTATTCTCTTATGTTTATCCTAGATTTAAACTCAAGGTCAAGTCATTGATCGTAAATTTATTTTCGTAATCAAGAACTACCTATACTAAACTACCATGTTTACGCCATAACACCGTGTTATTACCACGCAATGTGACATACATTATGACATGAACATTGTCACATGTCACATTCACTTGACTAGGCGTCCCGGCAACGATCAATACAGCACCACAACTGTCAAACTCCGTCAATCAAAACTAGCATCAATGGTTTTCGAGCAGGTAAACGACATTGACAATGTCATCAAACGCGGCAGCAACGATCAATATTAATTGACAGCACCCAGAATCAGAGAAGGGCATTAGTCGATTAATTTTTTAATAAACTAATTGATCGATTCAACAATCAATCGTCACACGATTAGTCAGAATTCATTTAATCGCGATTAAATTAGTCGACAGGATATTCGACAGATGATGAAAATCGTCATTTTTAATCGTGACGATTAAAAATGACGGCAAGAGACCCGACGGAATGACGTTGGTGCCTTGGAGTATGGGTCGGCCCCTTGTCTGGGATGCTACTTGTGTAGATACCCTGGCGCCGTCCCATATTCCAGGCACCAAAGTTGATGCTGGTGCAGCTGCATCCTCAGCTGAAAACCTCAAGCGCCGCAAATATGCCACTCTCGGCAGTAGTTACATGTTTACGGCGTTTGGGGTTGAGACTCTGGGGCCATGGGGTCCAAGTGCTCGTCGCCTCTATAAGGACATTGCAAGGCGCCTTATAGAGGCTTCCGGTGACCAGAGGGCTGGCCACTATTTCGCCCAGCGGATTAGCATAGCTATCCAGCGTGGCAATGCGGCCAGCCTTCTGGGAACCCTACCGAGCACCGAAGACTTAGGGCAAATTTTTTATTTATAATGCTTTATATTATTGTGTTGTTTGTTTTTTGCTTGTTTTTTGTTGTGTATTAATAAATTTTTCTTAAGAAATATTGTTACTAACATATTTTAGTTTTAGTTTTGTGTATCGAATTACGGTTCTGAATTAAATTATTATTATTATTATTTTTTTTTAATCGTTAGTCACGATTAAGTAGGTTATTCTTAATTGTTAATCGATTCAATTTTGTCCATCTCTGCGTAGGTAGTATTGACAAGTGACATTGATCGTTGCCGGGCCGCCTTATATTTGGGAAAAAATATGTTATCTTTGCTGCGCTAGTCTGTTTGAGTGTTACAAAAAACCGCTGCTATACAATGCTTTTTCGTATATATTGACATTTGACATGGCTGTGCTGTTAGTAAATTTTTTACATAATTATTTTCATTGTGAACGTGAAATACGATTGTGGTAGCGTTTGACTTTGTTAGGCAAGTTGTTTTTATTTGTGTTGACGTTGCTTGTGATTTGAATTTTATCATGGAAAACAATACCGACAATTCCGAACAAAATAATTTCACCCCGTTATCTGTGCAAGAAGTAGACGTAGATTTTTTACCAATTGTATACGAAATCATACGAAGGTATTTACACGTAGTATTTATTTTTAGCTTTACATGAGTTGCTGTTGTGTTACTTACTTATTGACCTTTCTATTGTTCAGTGTCGAACGTGATTTCCACGATAACTCCGCGAAGGTGCGAGAATCCCAGGAGTGCAGTCTGAAGGTTTTGGAGCTGCAGAAGAAACTTGATTACGCTCGTTCCCAGGTTAGACTATTACTTTGAATACTGGCTCGGCTGTAGATTATATCCCATCGAGTTCAGGGCTTATATTTTTTTATAGATTGTACTCATCATAAGGAGTCTCTCCACCAAATCTTAGATTGCGGAACCCATAGTTACTGAGGAAAAAAATGAAAGTTTCCAACTTTCCATATAAATTTCACCATTTCAGGGCTCATGTCAAGTTATTTTTCCTTAGTGTGTGTTCATTTTGCACATATTTATTTAGTTTGTGGCATTTTTGTGTCTAATTATTACAATGTTATTTCGATGTTGTTATATTTGTTATATTTTTATGGTTTTTTTTATATTATATCAAGTGTATAGCTGTAAACATGCTTTTTTATCCTAAATATCTACAATAAAGCCCAGAAAAACCTGTTAGGGCGAAATCAACTGAAGCGCAAATAGGTTAGAAGATTAAGCTCTAGTCTCTTCTTTTTATAAAAGCCCAGAAAGATCTGTTGGGCCAAAATCAACTCAACGCGGATAGTGATAGATGCCCCCATCCCCCCAATGAGTGAAAAATGAATTATGTATGAAACACAATTTTTTTTTAAACCATGCATTTCTGCAACTTTTCAATATTTTTTAAAATTCACTTAGGATGGCTTAAAATGTTATATTTGGTGATGGCACATAAAGTACAGTCATTTCTTAATACTGAATCATTGACTAGGTTTCAAGAGCACTATATCATGCAATTATGTATTACTTTGTATTACTGTGCTATGCTACAAGTTGTATTAAACTGATGTATGTTGCAGATAAGGCGTTTACCAGGCATTGAATACAACAAGCAAGACCAAATTAAGCAGTTTGAGGTACTCCGGACACAACTGCAGCTCAAACGAGAACTTCTCCAAAAGTACCAGAATATGTGCTCAATTGAAACATCTTTTAAGTGATATCTGATTAACAATGCCGCTCCGAAGTCTATTGAGATATCTAGCGAACAACGAGCATCTAGTTCAGAGGTTAGCCGAATCATATCCAGTCCGCCGCGCTGCACAGCTAGCAGTCTCCATGTTTTACAGAGGAAAGGAAAAGGTTTCTAAAATGGACCCTGAGCAAGTGAATAGGCTAACATCTTTCATTAGAAAATTCTCTCAAAACCTAAAAGAAGGTATTGAGAATGCAAAAAAACAATTAAAAAAGTAGGCTATGTATACTGTAAATAGTGTCCAGGTCAGATTTAGCAAGGCTGCGTATAATTTATGTATACTTATAGAATAAAACTCTAAAATTGTTTCGAGCTATTTTAATTTCCCTCACTCAGAACAAATCAATAAAAATATTCTCTCACTTAAACTAGAAAAATCACATTGTAAATGGTACTGCAAACAATCAAATACTGAATAATTATAATTATGATATGGAGTAGAGCAGCTAGCCTCACTAATATAACTAATGAAAATATATGCCGTGCAGGCATACAGTAAGGTCCCAGCAGCCAAGAGTCGGCTTGTCCTCACTATTGTCTTAAATGTCCACATAACCCACCATACATCACAACAAACTTAAAACTGTGATAATCACTTACCACAGTATAAAAGCTGCTCATTTCACATCAATAACTAATTATATGATTATTGCTTCACGAATGTTAGTTAATAAAACAAAATTTTCCAATCATAAAAGTTAACATAATACAATTAATGTACTTCTTTTCCTGAATCAAATCAAACAATTATAAGTAATTGCGCGTCACATCAATACATACGCATGTATCCCTACAACTCTGCAGCTATAGTACCTAAAGGTAAATCACTAAGTATGACACTTACATGCTAAGAGCATCCATTATATATTCTACTTTAACAACAATGTAATAGAGTTTATATTACCAGACACACTGTCTAAAAAATCGTATGTTTTGAATAGAAATTATTACATTAGCGGTTAAGTGAATTATCCAATGGAAAGAGCATATGTCAGTGTCATAAAGTAATCGTACTGTATCCGCACATTAGTGATGGCTGGAGCCATAAAGATGCGAGATACGCTCCGTAAGACCACGCAAAGTGCGAAACAATACATCCCCAGTCGTCACACTGGTTTGTCGATACGATAGTTAAGAAATTAACTGCCACACACGTACAATTGTAGGTAAATAATCAATAATTATGTAGCCCGTTCGCTTGAAGTTGGCCGCTTCCTCGTAGTGTATTTATTTATTTTGTATGGTTACCGGGACTTGAAAAAACGCTCAACTCGAAGCGAACGGGTAGTTAGTTCACTAATTCTCTCTAGACAATGAGGAATATTAATGTTTAGATTACAGCCTAAGACAGAAAAATGTAAACGCCCGTAGTTGTCAAAAATATGGAACAATCTATTGAGACCGTGTTTGTCTGGATACATCTACACATAATATATTGAATGAAGATAATGCAAACTATTTGGATAAAAACTCTTCAGTTATATTTGGGTATTCTCTTCATCTGGATGGTAATTAAGGAGGACAGTTTAAAAATCAGTAGCAACATTAACAATATTAATTTTTTAATTTGTGATAATCCATATTGAAAGGGACCTTATGGCGGCCGGCACTTACGCCTTTATTGCCGCTGTTCCTATACAATAGGGAATAGGTGCAACGTAAGCGCCTGCCGCCATAAGGTCCCTTTCGATGTGGATTATCATATTTAATAACTGTCTGCACAGAAGGAGGGTTGAAATTATTTAACACTCAGATTTATTTAACACGTTTTTTGCGTAGTTGCTGCTGGTTAAGTGGTTACACAACAGTAGCTATAGATTGCAGACATAATCATGTTATCATTGTCAATCATCATCGAACTTAAAACTGCTATCAATTTTTAATTGTGCACATGTGTAGATTATCCAGATAATGTTTCTATACCTAACTTAGTGTATAGATCCTAAGTACCTTGTACTCTTGGTAGCTGTAGAATGGTGGCTGGTAGCTGTAAAATGTTGGCTTAAGTCAGGGAACACTCGCACTTGAAAGCTATTTGTCTAATGCTAGTAAGCAGAATTGATTATAATGTGCTTCTAGTTTTATATGGATTATTATTATTAATAAAATAGGCGGATTTTTAATATGTTAAGATTCTTTTCATTTATTTGACTTAAATAATTTTGACTATAATCCAATTAAAATTTTTGAATGATTTTCTTACAAGATATATTTAAAAACGTTACATTTTAGTACAAGCATTCCCTAGCTTTTTTGTATTGAAATACCAGATTTTCGCCAGGAAACTATTAGAAAAATATTTTTTTATATACGAATTTGAATGTATAAGAAACACGATAGTGTCAGTGCGTCAAGTGACTTCATGATCGGTGTGAATATTTGAAGCTCTATGCGAGATTGAAACGGACTTTCTAGTGTACTACTTATTGCAAATTTGTACTTCCTTTACACACATAATAGGTACCTAGGTTTAAATATAAAACTCCCGAGAGTCAGACATGTTGAAATATAATAAACGAGTCACTGACGTCTTTAAGGTCCAGTATAGCTCGACATGTTTTGGATCAATATGTGGCCCTTAATCGTGAGCACTGCGCGCGCTCGCGGATCGATTAGCCGCTCGGTGTTGGCAGCGGCGGTGGTGCGGGAGGCGAGAATCCACCCTAATTCTCGTCATTATTCAACACATGTCGAACGCTACTCGACCTTAATAGTACATTACTTACCAAGGGCGGTAAAACAAAGAATGTCTCAGATCGCAGGTATTTGACGCCCGAGCCGAAGGCAAGGGCGATAATTATGCGATTTGAGGCTTTCTTAATTGCCGCCCGAGGTAAGTACAACATTTTATGTCACCCCTGGCCAGGAAGTGGGATTTTCCGCGCGCGGAGCGTGCGGTAATTGCCACTTTATGGCCAGGTGTTACATAAAGATATTTCAATAGGTACCTAGTTGTTGTTCGAACCAGGACAAATTAAAGTGAGCCTTATTCTGCTACTAAATATATGATGCCGAGTTAACTGAAGGCAGGAACGTACGGTAACGGTTTTAGAGAGGTAGGGCACAGCGAAATGTCATGTTGCTCGAATTTGGAGCCTCCGCCTTGCAGAAGACCACAGCCATAATAACATTATTTACTATACAGGTATGTAGTGTTGTGTTCCTGGAGGTGAGCAAGGTTGCTAGAGCTCCGGAGGATGCACTGTGTTGAGAGCGTGGGACCTAAATTTGTCCCTTCTGCTGTCAACACATTGAATCCTCAAATTTTATAAAGGGCCGACAACACGGTGTCCGCTTACCATCAGGTGGACCGTACGCTTGATTGCCACCGTCGTTGTATAAAAAAAAATAGTGACGCCACACAGGCAGCGCGACGCGAGCGGTACCTCTACTATAAGTTTTTTTGAATCGAAACAAACGAACGCGTTTGCGTTTAGTTTCTATTTGTATGGCATAAAATAGTTACCACCTAAGGCCACCAGAGGCGCTTGTCGAATTGTCATACAAATTGAGACTAAACGAAAAACTTACACTAGCGGTAGGAGACTACATCATAAATTCCAGCGCACAGCGCGAGCGTTGCGTTCCGCTTGCGTCCCGCGCGCCGTGACTAACCTCCTTATTCATAAACGTTTATCAAACCTATATTAGCTAACTAGCCGCTAAAGTTCGTTTGTCCTTATCTATCACTTTGACACATGTGCTTGTGAGACAGTGACACCAGACATTTTAGTTAGCAGAGGTTTGTTAAGTTTTATGAATAAGGGGGCAAGTCTTCACTCATCTTCACTGCTAGAAACCCGATGGGCTACCGCGAACCACAAACGAAGTTTTCCCTCTCTGTCTCACTTATATGCAAACTTGCAAGTGCGACAGAGATGGAAAACTTCGTTTGCTGTTCGCGGTAGCGCCCCCGCCTAGCGGGCGTTGGGTAACTTTTCTCAGATGCCGCACAGCCCGCTACAGTATAGTCCACCATTAGGCGAAGTTGCTTGACAAGTAAAAACGCCCAAATTTTGCCACAGTATGGCCGGTGCTGTTCATATAGATATTATTTAAGGCCTTACTTGTCTCTCAGCGCAATTTCTCGGGTACTCCTAGGTGATCGAAAATCTAAATTAGTAGCTTTTCTCTCAATAAATCAACATGAATTTGTCAAATTAAAATGATTTGTAAATCTTGTGATTTATTCCTATTTAAAGGGTTAAACTTCATACAGTGGTACGCCGATTATCCGAACGTCCGTTTACCCGAACAGTTTGTTGTCATTAAAGATATAAATGAATCAATATACATATAGGTCATAGGTACAGTTCGATTATCCGAAAATATCGGTTCCGAACACCCCAGTCCCCCAATTAGTTCGGATAATCGACGCTCTACTGTATTTAAATACCACTTTCGGCCCACTTAGCCTTCATGCATATTTTTATCAAGCCACCCACCAAATAAAAAAAATACGTGAAGATTGCTCAGCTATCATCAGCCAGACCTTATCTCATAGATTACAACATTGGAATAAGTTTGGTAGTACAACATTATACTTATCGATATGTTTTTATCGATATTTACTGCTCTGCGTTACCTTTTATCTTGACGCTTAGAGACCTTATACATCTCTAACAAATCTCGATTGTTATTAGTTTCTTAGTCTTATTTTTGACATGTAAAACTACATTTAATTAATGATACTTTGATTATTGTATTATTTTTGTTTGATGTACTTAGATATATTTTGACTTGTAAAAGTGCCCTTGAGGCCTATTTGCAGAATAAATGTTTCGATTTTTGTTTTTTTTTGTGTGTTTACTTCACGTAATTGTGGACTTTAGTTTAGGCGGGCTGTCGCTACATCGGTTTCTGGGGTATATTCACGAAAGTCTGGTAGTGAAAGTGTTCAACGTGTCCTCCTTCGTACATAAAGCCTAGTGCACTAGAGAGTTCGCCAAGCGTCGGTAACATCCAATCCGCAGCTCGGAGCTCCCTCGTCCCCCCCTTCCCCCTCGACTCCGCCCCTCCCTCAGTTGGCGACGACGGCGGGAGGCTCCGGCTTGTCGTGTCTCTTGCGCCCGCGCCGGCCTCCGCCGGCGCCGCGCTTGTCCGCTTGCACTTCGAATGGGGAGTCCGGTGACGTCACGTCAGGCTCCTGGGAATACGAATGATGACTCGTTACAATTTATAACATACTATATAGATAGAAAGTCATCAAATTATCACAATAAATATTAAATTAGACAAACTAATTAAAACCCCAAAAATATATGGGAGATAATCTTCATAGATTCGCAAAAATTTGGTCTATTATACAGGGCGTCCCACAGCTATGCCACATGGAGGGATAAATTCACAGATATTTAAATAATTTTGTGGTTGAACCGGGAATCGAACCCTTTACACGTGATCAATTGATTAATTTTGTATTAAAAATGTTAAAATTCATGATCTTCCTTTTATTTCTGATACTATGTTATTTAGCAAAAAATAATCCATATGATGAAGCCTTTTGATTGGTATGATAAAGCTACAGGGTAATTATTTTTCTTGTGGAACGGGTTCGATTCCCGGTTCACGGTTTAATTATTATTTAAATATCTGTGAATGCAGTTTAAATTGTTTTTAAAATTAAAATAATGTCTTCTTTCAGTAAAATGTTCTATCTACAATATTCAAGGTACTTTCCCTGCATGTGGCATAACCATGGGACACCCTGTAGACCAAATGTAAATTGAAAGTTACCAATAGAATTTTCGTTTCAATAAAAGAGGCTACTGGCACCGGTTTAGAGCACACTGCCCTGTTCGCACGATTAATACTACCAGCCTTTTGATTCGCGCCAAAAAATCGATAAAATAGGGAGCGGGCATGACGAGTAGCGTGGTCACACTACGTCTCGTCGAGGTATTATTACTTGGAACTTTGGGGCACAGCAGCTGAATGGAAACGAGTATTTGTACTCCAAAAACGAGCTGTTAGGACTATCTCATTCGTACCACCCAGAACAATAAGTTGACATGTAATATTAATGATATTATAAATAAATGAATATGAATATGAACCCCAGCACGACAACTCTTTATTATAGACGCTTACATAATGACACTGACATCACAATACATATTCTATATTGCAAAATATGTTAGAAGTAACATGAATCAATTTCCAAAAAAGGTATAAAAAAGTACAAGACTCGCTCAGAAAAATAATAACACATTTGCCAAAACATGTTGCCGACTCGTTAGATCGAACAAAACAATGTCTATCGCAGGGCCAGGTATCTACAATAAACTACCCGCCGATATAAGAAACATCGAAAATGATGCAACATTCTTCAATCAGTTGAAAAAATGGCTGACTGAAAACCCTTTTTACAATATAAATGAATTCTAGTAAAAAATGTAACTAATATTCTTAATTCCATATGTGCTACGTTGACTTTTTGACAAATTATGTATAATCAAATTGAAAAATTAACTCAACTGACATACCCCTTATATAAATATCTACCTTATTTTCTTGACATGTAAAATTTTATAGTTTATTTATAAATGAGTATGAGTATAACAAATTTGAAAAATGTCTCACCGCCCAGGCGTTTTATAATATTTCAGAATTTTATACGTATAATAAAATATTTGACATGTAATATTATTATTTGACGACCGCTTTAGCCTAGTTGGTAGTGACACTGCCTTCGAAGCTGGAGGTCCCGGGTTCGAATCCCGGTCAGGCCATGTATTTGTGTGATGAACACGAATATTTGTTCTTGAGTCTTGGATGTTTTCTATGTATTTAAGTATCTATTTATCTATAAAAGTATGTATATCGTCACTTGGTACCCATAGTACAAGTTTTGCTTAGTTTGGGACTAGGTTGATTTGTGTAGGATTGTCCAAAAATATTTATTTATTTATTTATTATTATCTTTATTTTCTTTAAGACTTAGGCTAGATTTTTATAATAATTATATAAAAAGTAAAATATAAATCAATATTTACAAAACATAAAATCATTATAAAAACCTAACCTAGTGTGCCGCCGGCAGCGAGGCGGGGTCTAAGCTGCCGGTGGTGTCGGGCGACAGAGAGAGGCACCTCCTGACTATCCGCGCCGTGTCGGGGAGTACCGCCTTCTGTTATTATTATTATATTTTATCAATAAAATGAGTAGGAGTATGAGTATTATGATTACCGTGCGCGCGTCCGGGGCGGCGGCGGCGGTGAGGGCGGCGGCGGTGAGGGCGGCGGCGGGGGCGCGCGGCTTGTGGCGCGGCGGCGGCTTGTGGCGCGGCGCCGCGCTGGCGGGCTCCGGCCGCAGCACGTTGCCCACCGCCTTCGTGCGGCCCTCGCGGAACACCTGCCGGCCCACACGTGTCGCTCACAATACTACTTGCTGGTTCACACTGACGCATGCGCTTATAGTTTAGTTTAGTTTATTTTATCTCACCATACAAGTTTCATATAATACACCACGTTTGCTTATACTACTAATCATATCGTGATCGTTTAACAAAATAATAATCAGCAATGGGCAAATATATTAGATACTCTGCTTTTTCGCTAATGTAATAGCGATAAGACCGCCTGTTGTTTGCCTCTACTCATTGTAATTGTACTGTGTCCTTTAACTGAGGTGTGAAATAATAGTAGTTTATGTAATCGTTATATAATGCATGCTTTTTTTTTTTTTTTTTTTAGTCGGGAACCGCGTTTAGACCACGAGGCTTGTCGAGTGGTATAAGTAAGGTTCGAGACTTAAAAAGCTAATTATATGTATAACTATTGCATACGCTATTTTTTCTACGAATCAAAGGAAATTAGTTAAAGAAACTAGTCCTGCGGAAATGAAGATTAGACACATGGGTAGGGCGTCCGTTGATGTCTTTTGTTCTATATCCGCCGCGACACGTGATTGGTCTATTCCATAAGAGTTCATTTGAAGGGAGCTAGTTAGAGAAAAGTATGTGATTTTTGTTTCGTTATCTTAATTCAAACATGGAAGTCGACGAGTAGAGTAAAGTAAAGTATTTGTATTGTATTGTAATAAATATTCAATTACAAACACGATTATAGACAGTGTTTTTGTAATGGTGTTGATGTTGTTAGCATGCCCCTGATTCGTACGAAGCACTTTACAACTAGCTTTCTTGCGATATTAGCTAAGGAGTGGAACTCTCTACCGCCAATTTTTTTTCCGGACACATATTTTTTCAAGTCGAGAGTGAATAGGTAAGCATTAGAGATGCGCCGAATAGGGGTTTCACCGAAAACGAACATTCGGTGAATATTCGATCCAGCTATTGCCGAATCAAATATTTGACCGAATTCATCCATTGTTCTAAAAGCACACTAAGGGTCTGTTGCACTCGATTCCACTCACACCTCAGATTCGGTTGAAACCGCTCAACCAATCTCACTGGAGCGCAAACTCTTAGAGTATTCCAGTGTTCCAAACCACACGCGTGGTCGTGCCGGAGGTTTTCCCCTGGATTTTCCCCAGGCTACTCTCCAACCGCGCACTCCTATCGCTTTATTGGGCCCGGCCTATAAAGCCACAGTCAGGTTCAAAAAAAAAAAAAAAAGGTCTGTTGCACCAACATACGATCATCAAATATGGCCGGTCATCGTCAAACATGGCGCCGGCAGCTGTCATCCCATAGAAACTTGTCAAACTTTCCATACAATCAGATTTTAACGAACACCGCTTACGATTACAGACGGTTTGGTGCAACCCACCCTAATTGAATGGTCAATTTTTTGTTGTGCAATGCACCCAGGGACCGATACCGGTATTTTTAAAAAGCCCTGAATTAACCCAATATTTTGGTTTATTTTTTGCTCTTTACGTAGGGCTGAATCATGTATTTAGGTAACAACGTAGTATTATTAGATTGTCCCATTAACAAAAACAAAATTAAAATTTTTGAAAAGCCCACGATGGATGTATAGTGAAAAATGTTTACTGCAGCGCCCCCTGGCGAGTTATCGTCGTAACACCTAGCTAAAATTCGTCCCGACTAAACTACAAACCTATTGCAGAAAACCGTTTCTGAATCCGTCAAGCCGTTTTGAAGATATTGATGTGCACACACAAACAAACAAACAAACAAACAAACAAACAACCTCTCACCCTAAACGCATATACCTTCTCCGTTCCGTCGTGGGTAAAAACGAAATAATGAACCGGTCACCGTAATAATACCGGTATTTTTCTATGGAGAAAATACCGGTATCCGATCCCTGAATGCACCACGGCGTAGTGGGGAGGTATGGAGGTCGCTGTCCGGGCGGAGTGGAGTACTCACCATCCTCTGCCCCCGCCTCAGGTACTCCGGGTGCTTGATGAAGCGGAACCGGACGAGCGCCTTGTCGCCGGTGCGCAGGCAGTCGCGCGACATGGACAGGATGGAGGCGGTCTGCCGGATGGAGCCGCAGTGCACCATGGCCTGGTAGCGCGAGCTGATGGTGGTGGGGTGGTGGAGCACTAGGATCTCGCCTTCGAACTGCCAGCAGGCCTGGGGCTCTAGCGCTGGTGATACCATCACCATTCCCTGAGGAAATCATTGTGTTACGATTATAGTCGCCAGCAGCATCACTACATAGTATAAAAAAAAGTCGCTTTCTCTGTCCCTGTGTCCCTATATCCCTATGTATGCTTAAATCTTTAAAACTACGCAACGGATTCTGATGCGGTTTTTAATAGATAGAGTGACTCAAGGGGAAGGTTTATATGTATAATACATGCATCAGCATTGCACCCGTGCGAAGCCGGGGCGGGTCGCTAGTTTACTATGTATCGTCGGGTGAGAACCAAAACTCACTATCAAATCTGTCACTACTCTTCGAAACCTCGTATCTCAGTACTGAAACGATGCTGATATACGAGCTTTATTTTAAGTAGGTATTTGTTACTTAGTGACTTTTGATTGTAACCCGACGGTATGTAGTTTAATGCTAAAAGCCATGTGGGGTATTTTTACGTTTTAAACCATCAACATTTAAATTTTAGAATAAAGAAAAATTGAAAAATTTAGGCACCGGGCAGGATTCGAACCTGCGACCTCCCGGCACTCGCGGCCAGTCGCTCTAGTCAACTGACCTATAGGTGCAATCGCTACCCAGTCCCAAATTCATCAACCGTTCCTTCCTATTAAGCAGTACCGCTGCTAACGTAAACTATATTTTTATACAAACGCCTTAAGGGATCAACATTTAGAGTTTTTTCCAAAAACTGTATAGAAAAAAAAAACCATGTACGTACATTATTGTACCTGTTCACAATATTTCACGAAAATCGGTTAAGAAATGCGATCTGTAGAGAAGAATTTTTTTTTTTTTTATTAAAAATGGGATCGCTCTTGGCCAGCATCTAGCCAGGGGGCAAAGATGAGGCCGACGATGAAGCGAGCTCACCCAGAAGGTGCCTATTCACTCGTGCCTTAAAAAGCCGGAAGTACGTAGGCATTTTTGCCTATAATCGGAGACGCTTTGCTCGCTGGGTCAAAAAGGAAAAGGTCAATTAACGCTAAGCGACCGCAGATGGTATTCGGCTGTACAACATTGCGAAAATGATATTTCAGTAAATAGTATCGGAGATAACAAAGTGCTTATAAATACAACTCTATTATTAAAGCGTTTGAGTTCATACTTACCGCATAGCATGTATGTGTATGTATATATTTATAATATCTATTTATTATATGTTATAGTTGTTATATATTTATTTACTTCTGGTTTTAGCTATAAGTTTCCTTATTGAAAAGTTTTAGTACACCTGTGTAAGTTTGTCTATCTCATTCTCCCACTCTACACTCAATCCCTCAAAGGTTAGTTGGAAGAGATCCCTCATAGGGATAAGTTCGCCTTTGTATTCTAATCTTATGTGACATGTATATTATTTTAACCTGTTATTGTGTACAATAAAGTGCTTACATACATACATACATAGCACGTGTTCGGTTGTCTAGTTAGCATACCTAGTCTTATCTGCGCGTCGAAGCCGTCTCCCAGTAACATTTTTAGATAACCTAGCTGAACGACGCTGTCAGGCGGTGTCAGCCGCCTTCGTGTGAATTAACACCCCGGGGGTGTGTTAGAGACGAGTTTGACCGAAGTGGTAAAAAAAGCCTGGCAGCGAGTCTTATACTATCAGAATCACAGTGCACCGACCATTCATGAACCTTATTGCAAGGAGATAGAGTCTACCAATGGTCAGTAAATGATACAACTCCGGAGTGGCCTCACCTTGCGTATCTGCGACCGCTTGATCTTCTTGAGCGCGAACGATGCAGTTTGTCCGCCGCGCACTTCAGAAACCTGCAAATAAAATGTCAGCATACATTATTTGCTTTCTCTTGACATATATCACTTTTTTATACAGCGAACTTTATCATTCCCATGCATTTAATAAGCTTAGGTTTAATTACGACTTAATTTCATTTAGGGCAGACCAGGGAGGAGATTACTCGCATATCAAAAAATACCGACCGACTGATTTACACGGCAAAAATATTTAGTATTTTTAGCTGGCAAATAAGCAATTTTAGGTTGTTAGGTTTCTATTTGATGTTCCATTTAAATACCTACCCCCTTATTAAATAAAACTTAACAAACCGCTGCTAACTAAAATGTCTTTTGTCACTGTCTCACAAGCACATGCGTCAAAGTGACCGATAAGGACAATCGAACTTTAGCGGCTAGTTAACTAATATAGGTTTGATAAACGTTTATGAATAAAGGGGCTAGCCTTTTAGTTAGCAGAGATTTGCTAAGTTTTATGAAATGGGTCTCATTATCATTGGCCTTTACGTCTTAGTTAGACGATTTAAGCAGCAACATGCAAACACTTTCTTGTGTGTCTATGTAAGTCTATACAGAGGGCCAATTACAAACTTCGAAATCTGAACTTCGTGTTGTGCCGTCCCTTTCACTCATATAGTGTATAAACACGAGAGCGAAAGGGACGGCACGATACGAAGTTCGGAGTAGGCCCTCAGGGGCGGCATTGGCTCCCGCAGAGGTGGCAGAAGAACTGAGGATTAAGGCGTAGTGCTTATTAGCTTCTTTTTTCTTCGATCGGTTCGGAATAAGAATGTAAAAGAATGATAATAGTAGATTGTGCCTCAAGGGAGCAAAATTATATATTTACAGCGAGGGTGGTATATTGAATTCTGAGTGAAGCGAAAGATTCTACAATAGAATCCTGAGCGTAGCGAGGGATTCTAAAGTAGAATCTTGAGCGTAGCGAGGGATTCAAGTGTTTACGCCCAAGACGGAAATAATTTTGCTACCGTGTGACACATACTGCTTTTCACACCGTCTATGAGTCCCGCTGTTAAAAACATGAAATATCTTACAAATGATTTTACTATAGAGTGTCACATATTGTTTTTCACACCTTCTATGAGGAAAAGAGTATTTGTATTGTAAATAAATAAATAAATATTAGAGGACATTCTTACACAAATCGAACTAGCCCCACAGTAAGCTCAAGAAGGCTTGTGTTATGGGTACTAGACGACGATATATTTAATAGATATAAATACTTAAATACATAGAAAACATCCAAGACTCAGAAACAAATATTCATGCTCATCACACAAATATTTGCCCTGACCGGGATTCGAACCCAGGACCGTCAGCTTCACAGGCAGATGCACTGCCCACTAGGCTAAACCGGTCGTCGTTCGTCGTTGTATTGTAAAAGTGTAGTAGGGCGATTCTCCGAGCGTTTGAAACGCTCGTTTCTAAAGTCATTGTCGACTCAAGATTATCTACCCAAAGTTGGGATAAACCGGCGAAATCATTGATCAAATGGGTCATTGTCAGTTGCAACAACTAAAGTAGTCCCTTCGGTGGTCAATAGTTAACGGTTTATGTGCATGTAAGCTAAGTTTTTAGTACATGGATTTATAGCAACCGAGACACTGTTTATACGGGTTACTGGACCAATCCAAAATTAAGCTTTGTAGCCCTTAACTTTTGGTATGTCCACCGAAAAGACGCGAACCTAAATCTGACAATGACCCAAATAAGACTTGGACCCGAAATTGGTTTACGCTTTTAACAAAAGTTTACTCAGATCATCGTCTCCTTTAACAATATTTAATGAAACGACAATGACGTAAAATAACCGCCGTAAAAATGTTGAATATGGGTCATTGTCATTTGCAAAAACAAAAGTTGTCTCTCCGGTGGTCAATAGTTAACGGCTTAGGTGAATGTAAGATATGTTTTTATTACATGGATTTATAGCAACGGTGACACTTTTTATGCGGGTTACTAGAACAATCCAAAATTAAACTTTGTAGCCCTTAACTTTTGATATGTCCACCGAAAAGACGCGAACCTAAATCTGACAATGACCCAAGTAAGACTTGGACCCGAAATTGGTTTACGCTTTTAACAAAAGTTTACTCAGATCATCGTCTGCTTTAACAATATTTAATGAAACGACAATGACGTAAAATAACCGCCGTAAAAATGTTGAATATGGGTCATTGTCATTTGCAAAAACAAAAGTTGTCTCTCCGGTGGTCAATAGTTAACGGCTTAGGTGAATGTAAGATATGTGTTTATTACATGGATTTATAGCAACGGTGACACTTTTTATGCGGGTTACTGGACCAATCCAAAATTAAGCTTTGTAGCCCTTAACTTTTGGTATGTCCACCGAAAAGACGCGAACCTAAATCTGACAATGACCCAAATAAGACTTGGACCCGAAATTGGTTTACGCTTTTAACAAAAGTTTACTCAGATCATCGTCTGCTTTAACAATATTTAATGAAACGACAATGACGTAAAATAACCGCCGTAAAAATGTTGAATATGGGTCATTGTCATTTGCAAAAACAAAAGTTGTCTCTCCGGTGGTCAATAGTTAACGGCTTAGGTGAATGTAAGATATGTGTTTATTACATGGATTTATAGCAACGGTGACACTTTTTATGCGGGTTACTAGAACAATCCAAAATTAAGCTTGGTAGCCCTTAACTTTTGATATGTCCACCGAAAAGACGCGCACCTAAATCTGACAATGACCCATATTCGCCCAGTAATCAGTAGAGCGTCATAGTCACCTGCATGCGCTTGCGGTGTATGGACTTGACGGTGATGGGCGTGAAGCGGCCGAGCGGGTCGGGCCCCAGCAGCAGCGTGTCGTTGAGCCGGATCACGCCCGCCAGCGTCGTGCCCGACACCACCGTGCCCACGCCCTGCAAAACACCTGCTCTAAATGTTGCCACTTCAAATAATTATCACAAGTAAAACGGATGCCGATAGACGATTAAACCTTTAAGTCTCATACCGCATCACCATGATCATTATAATCATCCTAGCCATTCCTAGTGCCGAAATTTTCGCAGCAAAACAAAAGACTGTCGCATCTATCTCATTTTAGAACCATTTTTTTATCTATATCGATAGTTGTTGTAATAAATGAAAAAACGGTCCACCAAATAAAAAAAAATGTGAAGTTTGTATAAAATTATATACAAACAGATGCAAAGTCTTCTTCGAAATCCATGTTAGTGGCAGACACACAGCAGCACATGACATTTTATTTGGTTTGTGATACACGTCCGACCACGCTAACTCTGCATCAAATAATTTAGCAACACTGGGCATTACATATAAAAAAAACAGCACTAACAGCCGCCATGCGTAACATTTCAAACTGTTTCCCAAAACAAGTTCGTATTAATATCTACAACGCCTTAATTAAACCTCACTTGGAATATCTAGCTGAAATATGTGGTAATGCAGCAGAGTCTAACCTCAAAGATCTCCAGGTTGCGCAAAACGGCATGTCTTCAGGCAGGTACTTCGTCAGCTCCAGGCGCTACTGCTAGAATCCTACAGCTCACCGGCACGGAGTAGGTTAGGTTAGGTACAGGTCCCACCGGTTTTTGTCTCTCCTGTTTGATCTGCTTTGCGACCAGAAACAGATAGATTTGGTGACAAACTCACCGGCACGGAGTAGGTTAGGTTAGATTAGCTCCAGGTCCCACCGTTTTTTTTCTCTCCTGTTTGATCTGCTTTGCGACCAGAAACAGATTTGGTGACAAACTCACCGGCATGGAGTAGGTTAGGTTAGATTAGCTCCAGGTCCCACCGTTTTTTTTCTCTCCTGTTTGATCTGCTTTGCGACCAGAAACAGATTTGGTGACAAACTCACCGGCATGGAGTAGGTTAGGTTAGATTAGCTCCAGGTCCCACCGCTTTTTTTCTCTCCTGTTTGATCTGCTTTGCGACCAGAAACAGATTTGGTGACAAACTCACCGACACGGAGTAGGTTAGGTTAGATTAGCTCCAGGTCCCACCGCTTTTTTTTCTGTCTGGTCTGCTTTGCGACCAGGAACAGATAGATTTGGTGACAAACTCACCGGCACGGAGTAGGTTAGGTTAGATTAGCTCCAGGTCCCACCGTTTTTTTTCTCTCCTGTTTGATCTGCTTTGCGACCAGAAACAGATTTGGTGAGAAACTCACCGGCACGGAGTAGGTTAGGTTAGATTAGCTCCAGGTCCCACCGCTTTTTTTTCTATCTGGTCTGCTTTGCGACCAGAAACAGATAGGATTTGGCGAGAAACTCACCGGCACGGAGTAGGTGTCGTCGATCTGGAACTCGGCGGGCTGGTCGTCGCTGGCGGGCATGCGCGTCTTCAGCAGGTTGAGGAACATCGTCAGCAGCTCCAGGTTCTCGCCGCTCACGTTCGACACCAGGAAGATTGGACACAGCCTGCCGGGGCGCAAAATCAAAACATTTATTCTGCAAATAGGCCTCAAGGGCACTTTTACAAGTCAAAATCTATCTAGGTACATCAAATAAAAATAATACAATAATCAAAGTATCATTAATTAAATGTAGTGTTACATGTCAAAAATAAGACTAAGAAACTAATAACAATCGAGATTTGTTAGAGATGTATAAGGTCTCTAAGCGTCAAGATAAAAGGTAATAAAGTAGGTACACTAATCATAATAAAATATTTTGAGCTATATCTATAACACGTCAACATGAAAATAATAAAATCTAATAAATAAATATCCTGAGAGATGTATAAGGTCTCTGAGCGTCAGTCTAAAAAATAAAATCAAATGAGAACAGAGTGAAGTCTCTCATCATGTCAATTCCACTGAACACTAGTACGAAGTTACTAGTGCTTGCAAACATGAACAGACCGGACCCCACAAACAGCACCCGTTCACGAGTATGACGCGTAGACAAGTCGTCCGGTTACAAGCATGTCACTAAGGGTCGGTTGCACCAACATACGATCACAGGCCGGTCATCGTCAAATATGGCGCCGGCAGCTGTCATCCCATAGAAACTTGTCAAACTTTCCATACAATCAGTTTTTAACGAACACCGCTTACGATTACAGACGGTTTGGTGCAACCCACCCTAAGTAACAAACACCTACTTACAACAAAGCTCGTATATCAGCATCGTTTCAGTACTGAGATACGAGGTTTCGAAGAGTAGTGACAAATTTGATAGTTTTGCTTCTCATCTATGCTAAAAAACGACTGCCATAGTCACGCGCTCGGAATCGGCATTAGACTAAATTTTCTTTATGGTTCCATTCGAGCCAGTTTTTAGAGAATCGAATGTTTGTATAGGACCAACTGCAATTAAAGTAATACAAAAGACGAAAACGAAAGGCAAAGTACAGCATAGCTGACGAGCACTGAAAACGCTCCATATTGATAGCCAGTGAAATGTGACACAGTTCTATGGCCTCGTATTACCGTTGTATGGAAAAACGAGTAATTTGCGATTGTATCGTGGAATATTGAGTTTATGGACATAGTTGGCATACAATTTCTTTTTCTTTGAAACAAGAGAGTTCTATTCAATTTACATTTGGACTATTAAAAAAAAACAATATTTTTAGGAAACTTTATAGTCTCATACCTTTTTATGATTTTGATTAATTTGTCTAATTTACTATGTGATCATTTTGATGATTCTGTAACTATATAAACATATATTGTTATACATTTTAACATGTGTCAAATACCCAATTACGTTTATGAAGTACGGGGCAAATGATTTTCACGATCGAACATTTAAAAAAACTGAATGTGAAAAGTTTTTTGTGTACGATAATAATGTTAGGTACGGCATCCTTTGTATGTGCTTCTATCTATCAATAAAGACAATTCCTAATTGCGTCAAAGGAAATACCGCTTTCTGAACGTTGCCATAAGTTAACTTTTAGCTTGAGGAAGACACATAAATTAGCAAAATAACTGATCACATTACTTGCATAAGGCGGTAAAACAGAGAACGTCTCTGATCACAAGTATTTGACGCCCGAGCCGAAGGCAAGGGAGATAAATAAGCGATCCAAGGCTTTCTGTAGTACCACCTGTGTTGAGTACAAAATTTAACGTATCCCTCCGGGCCGGAAGTGGGTCTTTCCGCATGCAGAGCGGTAATTGACACATTATGGTGTGATGTACAATACAAAATAAGGTGATTTAATAATTCTTGTAACATTCAAACGCTGTTGTTAGAAGGCCCCTTTCGTGTTTTTGGTAAGGAAAAAGCGTTAGAAACAGTTTTTTGACATTGTATTTCTAAGAAAGAGAAAATTTATTCTAAATTCTTATTACTTATTTGCATAAAAAGGAACTGTTTTATGCAAATAAGTAATAAGAATTTAGAATATGTGTACTACATATGTGTATATGTAGTATGTAGAATATGTGTATGTACTGTGAGTGCCTCAGATTTGAGAAGCTAGAACGTACCTCTGCGAGACGAAATTGGTTGCACTAACGATGACGTCATCCTTGGTCTTCACCATCACGGGCACCTTGCGGCACCCGGACGACTTCAGGATCCTGATCAGCAGCTTCAGATTATCCTGACAGAACATGTTCCACTAATTTAGAAAGTACCTGGGAGGACGAGCCTTGGCGCATTCCGGCTAATGAGACCTAGCTTGGTCGATTGTTCGCCTCCGAAAGGCCCCCATAACAAGATTTACTACGGAAAAAATACAGACTGCAAAGCTTATATCAAATACGAACTGTTTGACTTTTGACAGAAATTTATTTTCATGGGTTAAAGTTTAAACAATATATGACAACGGGCATATTTTAACGCACAATATGTAGATAACACCATCGTCCACGTCCACGGAAGCGCATCCCTCCACATATACGTAAAATTCGGCATAGTTTAGTATGAGATTCGCTGTGGAGGGGCGACTCCTCGCGGATGGCATCCCATCGAAGCCCATTAGCGTTTGTTACCTGAAGAACGTTGGGCGGGCACATGTCGATCTTGGTGACGACCACGAACACCGGCACCGACAGCGCCAGCGCCAGCCCGAGGTGCTCCTTCGTCATGCCCACTATGCCTGCGTTCGCCCCTATCTGCAACAACACCACATCGCGCGTGATATTTACAGGCCTATTAACAGGTCCCCTCCTCTTCAATGGAATTTATATCGTACATAATTAGAACAGAGTTGAATTTGTTTCGTTTCTGTCAATTTTTAAACAAAACACTCTAATTTTCTATTACAATTTCATTGTCAATTCTCAGAGCGGCTAAAGATGGAAAACCTTATGTCATTAACATATGTCAAAAAGATTTACCAAAATTTGCACTGATACTAGATCTAATGGATTTTGTTTATACCACGTCGGTGGCAAACAAGCTGACAGCCCACCTGATGGTAGGTGGTTACCGTCGCCTATAGACTCTTGCAACACCAGAGGTGTTACTCGCGCGTTGCGTTGGATGATTATAAAACCCTAAGCAGGCCTACGAAATGTTGTTTATTTTCGTGGCTACGAAAGCGAATACAGAAGCAACAACCGCAAAGTAGGCAAGTTTTCAAAAGAGGCTGCACAAAAACTTACTACGGATATGTGCCATCATTAATAATTTATGGGCTAATACTGTGGGGTAACTTTATTTGATATTTAAAATACAGGCCGTATTGTTTTCTCTCGAAGATCTCACGGTTCGAAATGATTGCCATACGATAAATAAATAATACCTACAGAAAAAGATAAAGGGTTATATATAGGTGAGGCCAGGATGGACAGCACAAGTGTCTCTCACCCAGGATACTCTGTCACTCGTCTTGAAACGAGGCAATGGAGACCCCAGATTTTGACTCACCATAAGCATGCCGAAGTCCGGCGCGTGACCTGTCATCCCGAACACGGTGGTCTTGAGGTAGCGCTCGTGGCCCGCCAGGTCGATGAACGTGATCACCTTCGACGACTTCTCGCAGATCTTCACCCAGTCCAGGGTGCCGTGGTCGGGCTTGTTCACCACGTTACCTGGGAACACAAATAGCATCATAATGTCGCGGACACGGCCCTGAAAGTGGTTGATTAGTTGAGCACCTATGTAAATACAAAAATACAAATACAAAAAGGTTTATTTCTCAAAATTTTACAATGTTCAATCTATAGTAAGTATGGGTATTAAAATTAAGACGTTGAAAAATCGGTGTGAGCACAGCGCTAAGCTGGTTTTAAGCCCACCCGTAGTCAGTGAGTTGGTTTCACACTAAATAAGGGTTATAAAATTAAATTAATTACAATAACAATATAATTAATTTCAAGTAGGTTGTATGCTATAATGTACTATTTACAAAGATGTGAACTGCTGATTATTCGCATAATTTCTGTTGCTGGAAGCTTGCTGGGTCTGGTCATCTGGTGTAGACCCTAGTAATCATTTGTTCTATATTGCTTAGTGTACAACCCACGCCAATGCTGTCAAACAAAGGGTCGGTTGCACCAACATACGATTACAGGCCGGTCATGTTCAAATATGGCGCCGGCAGCTGTCATCCCATAGAAACTTGTCAACTTTCCATACAATCAGATGTTGACAAACACCGCTTACGATTACAGACGGTTTGGTGCAACCCACCCTTAATGTGTAGAACCTAGAAGGAGCCCTCGACAGTGATAGCAACATTGTAGCAATTCTAGAACGGCTCCAAATATTCGTCCGTCATCCAACCTGTTGTCTCCCGACGAAAAAAATAAACAATTGCATTCATTTTGTTATGTGCGCGAACAAACTCTGGATCATTCACGGTACACGCTGTGAAGTTGTGGAACGAGTTGCCCAACAGTTGTGGAACAAGTTGTTAACAGTCCCAGTCTGTCGCCTCATTCAAGAGTAATTTAAAGAAATTGTGGCTCTCCAACGACTTGTGATTTGGTTGAATACTATATATATTTATTTGTGTATATTAATTTAAATACGTATATATTTATAATATGTATTTATTATATGTTATAGTTGCTATATATTTATTTAGTTCTGGTTTTAGCTATAAGTTTCCTTATTGAAAAGTTTTAGTACACTGTGTAAGTTTGTCTATCTCATTCTCCCACTCTACACTCAATCCCTCAAAGGTTAGCTGGAAGAGATCCCTCCTAGGGATAAGTTCGCATTTGTACTCTAATCTTATGTGACATGTATATTGTTTTAACCTGTTATTGTGTACAATAAAGTGCTTACACACATACATACATACATACATGTACGGGATACCAATCCCGCACATGTACGGGCATATAACAATGGGCACATAACAACGGCTTAAGCTGAATACTGTGTATCTACGTCCTTAAAGGAGCAGAACTTGATAATGAGTCACACAGATTCACTCACTCACCCAGACTGTCGAAGCCAAGGATATCGTTGCCGACTGAGCTGGTGCGGCCGCTCTCCATCTCGTGCTTGTGCCGGAACAGCCGCTGGCGCGCGTACCCGCGCCCGTTGTCCAGCTCCCCGTGCGTGAGCACGCCGAGCAGCGTGGACTTGCCGGCGTCCACGTTGCCTACCACTGCCACTCTGCGATAACATAAAATATTGACTCTATCTTGCATGTATGTGTTCGAAATATCAATGTATGTAAAACATAACATTAATCAATTTACTCGATTTAATAGCCTACGACACCAGGAAAAAATAAATTATAAGTCCTCCAAAACCGCTTTTTTATCAAAAAGTGTATTTGGTATGGCACCCCGAATTTTCAACAAACTACCAGTGAAGATTTTAAAACTGGAAAGTGGAAAAGAATTTAAAACTGCGTTATTTAATTTTTTAGCATCTAAGGCCTATTATTCCAATCAAGAATATTTAAATGACATTGTTTTTTAGTTTATAAGTAAATTATGCATGCGATACACATGACATACCTTAAATATTTGCATGTCCTTGTGACCAAACATGTAGTTCCTTATATTTTAGATTATGACCTATTTGTTGTACCATGTTTTAGCAAATAAACGACTGATTACTGATTACATATTGTGATAATCCTTATTGAAAGGGACCTTATGGCGGCCGGCGCTTACGCCTTTATTGCCGCTGTTCCAATACAATAGTGAATAGGTGCAACGTAACCGCCTGCCGCCATAAGGTCCCTTTCGATGTGGATTATCACATATTGTAAGTGTTCATAGAACGTCATGGTAAAGCATTGCTTAAATTTTAACGAGGTTATGAAAGCGAATACAGAGGTAGCAGCCGCAAAGTTGGCAAGTATTCAAAATATACCACGGTTATGAGGCGTCAGTATTAGTTTACGGCTTAATACTGTGGGGTAACTTTGTAAATGGATTTAAAATGCAGAGAATGAATGAATGAATGAATGAATGAATGAATGATTTATTTGCGTAAACATGGTAAATTGAAGTTGACATAGGTAATAAGTATAAGTAGTTTCACATGTTTAGCCTATAGCAGCATGCAAATACTTAATTCAAAAATTAACTTTAACAACAATGATTAAAGTTATTATTGATCTATAATTTTTTAAATTAACACTACACTATTTATCAATACATTAAATTGCTATTATAAATTAAAAAATATGTACCTATACATTAAATTATTATGTTACATTATTTTTCATTACAATGTTACGAATGAGCTCATGCATTTCTAAATTAAATATGTCAAATATTATTATTCGTCAAGAAATTCCCTAATTGTATAAAAACATTTATTTGTTAGCCATTTTCTTAATTTTGTCAAAAATAATCTGTCATGTAGTTTACGCAGCTCTTCTGGTATCTTATTATATACGGTGACGCTCATACCGTAACAGTTTTTTTTAAATAAAGCAGTTGAGCATGTTGGCATTACTAATTTACTCTCGTCTCTTTGCCTAAGTCTTTGATTGTATTTCGGTATGGTGTACGATGAGAGCTCTTTTCTTACATAACATGCCAGCTCGAGAATGTATAAGCCAGTCAGTGTAAGCAGGCCAAGTCTTTGGAACAAGGGTTTACAGGAGTCCCTAGGTCTATTGCCACAAACTGCTCTTACACATTTTTTTTGAATAACAAAGGCTTTGATAGCATCTGTCGAATTACCCCATATTAGGATACCATATTTTAAGACAGATGTTACATAGCCATGATATGCGAGCAGAGCGGTATTTTCTCCTGCGACTAATCTTAGTTGTTTTAGAGCGTAAACAAATTTTTCAAGTTTATTACATATGACTTTTATGTGCGCTTTCCAAGAACAATGTTTCCAAGAAGAATGCTTAACAGTGATATTATGGATGGCAGAACATCATGGTAAAGTATTACACTGATTATTACGCTGAGTTGTGACCATTTCGTGGCAATATGTTATTCTGTTCTGTCATCTTTGTAAATGTCTTGTGTTTGTCGCGAATAAATGTTTCTTTCTTTCATTACCTATAGATTGTGCCACTTTTGACAAACATGGCGGTGGGTCCAAAGCTCATAGCGCTCCGTCACAGTGTGCTCGCTGGGAGAGCCTAAGGCCGAAGGTCTACGCAGTAAACACACAGTTTCCCTTCCTTACTTCCCAAGTAGGTGTGAAGCGAGCGCAAACCTCTCACCCAATCACACTTACGCTTTCCCGTTGTCAAAGAAGATTATCAAGATTAATCTGCATCCTCCGCTGATCCTTTGAGAAGAACGACAGCACCCCGCTGACAATGACACCATAACCAAGATCACTCTTACAGGGGGGCAAAGTCAAGATCAGGCCTTGAAGCAGACCTTTATCCAATAACAAAAAGTCGCCCTCTACTCGCCTGATAGTGCCCCCTCTCCTCTGACTGATACTGCCAGAATTTGGCGCCCCGGGCTTATAAGGTTCGCCGCCCCATAAATTAAGAAAAATAATGTAATTTTTTTTAATAGTCTACATTTTTATTGTATGATAGTACATTACTGAAGAGGCCGCGAAATAGGGGATTGCCGGCCGAGTAGTTATAGATGGCCGAGTATTAACGAGGCCATCTAGAGATACGAGGCTGACAACCCCGGTACCGCAGAGGCTTTTATAGTGTTTTTTTCAAAAATGCAATTTTCAGGATTCTGTAATAAAAACACACGTTGCAGCTGCCGGTTGGGGGCGGCTAGGCGGTTACGCCGCCCTGGCGGATTGGCGCCCGGGGCCATGGCCCTGATGGCCCTAGGGTAAATACGCCCCTGGATACTGCCGAGCCAGACGTAGCCTGACCTGATCTCCATGAAGTCGGTGTGGTCGCGCTCGACGCGCAGCAGGTACTGGCCGGTGAGGAGCCCGCGCCCGCCGCCGCACTCCCAGCGGCGCAGCTCCACGCATGACACGCGGGACCCGCTCACTAGCGACTGTAGTGTGGCGACTGATGCGCTGTATTCATCCTCTGTTAGACCTCGACCGTCTGCGCAAATGTGTATTATTATTATTTTTTTTTAATAAATATTAGAGGACAATCCTACACAAATCGAACTAGCCCCACAGTAAGCTCAAGAAGGCTTGTGTTATGGGTACTAGACGACGATATATTTAATAGATATAAATACTTAAATACATAGAAAACATCCAAGAGTCAGAAACAAATATTCATGCTCATCACACAAATATTTGCCCTGACCGGGATTCGAACCCAGGACCGTCAGCTTCACAGGCAGGTGCACTACCCACTAGGCTAAACCGTCGTATTGAAGGGTAAATTATCTCGTGTCACGGTGATACTAAAATTGCCGCTTATGTCTAAAATAGTCCGCAATTTTAAATTTTAAATGAAGTAATGCATGAAACACTTTCCTGAATATACAGTCACTGTCAAAGAAAAAACGTGACTCCCTCAGAGCTGTACACTTGTACATTCCGCATCAAATCGTTAGCAGCACTGAATGTAGCCAAATATATCGTCGGGTTACAAGCAAAAGTCACTAAGTAACAAATACCTACTATACTATCCGCAAAACTATCTGGCCGGTAGGGCGATAAACGTCCGCTACCGTTAGGGGTGTAACATGTCGATAACTTATAATGTAAACGTCAATATAATTATTATATTTTCAAATCGTATATCATTATATATTATATATATATATATCATTATTGATATTGTTTTTAAAGTTATCTAATGAATAATACTAAATGTTTAAGATAATTAAATGTTTAAGATATTTCTAAAATACCACGTAATTTATACCTCCTTATTATTTTATTGTAATACTTTATGTCAATAGTTCAATATACCTATTTATATTTCGATAGTAACTATACAATACTGTTATACAAAACACCACGTAATTTATATTCTTTGTTTTATTACTTTATCGACATTCCTTTTTATGCGTAACGCTACCTGCCCTATTGCTGCTCGGCCCGCTCCATAAGCCGTACAGGTGTGAAAGAGATAGCACGATTCCGATTATTTATGACCTGATAGTTTGCGGCCAGATAGTTTTGCGGATAGTATAAAATGAAACTCGTATCTCAGCATCGTTTCAGTATTGAGATACGAGGTTTCGAAGAGTAGTGACAGATTTGATAGTGTGTTTTATTCTCACCCGATATTACCACAGTAGTAAAGATGTATGAAAATACTATAATAATCTTTGATTGCTAAAATCTATTTGATGCCGATAATAATCAGATCTGCTCTGTATTCAAGCCAAAGCCAGAGTGGCATACACTGCATACAATTTTTCCATGGCCTCTCCTTCGCCAGTCTTCAAACAATGTTTCGTCGTAAACTTTGATCAACTGATTACAGCAGTATAATAAAACCTCATAGCAACTACATTTTTCAATAAAATATAACAGTTTCAGTATTAATCTACTATGACTTATCAATGCCTTTAATTGTCCATAATAATGCATCGTTATGTTATAAGGTCAGTCACAGTAATGTGATAGTGTACAGCTAAGAGATAAGATTACAGTGGATTGCATTACAGTCTTGCTGAATAACAATGTATCTACACTACACAGTGTCCAATATAGATATGAGTTAACAAATTTTGGCCTTATCTCTGTTTTTATTAGTAAACATTATTACATTGTATAGACATTCTATGTGGCTGAATAATTAGAATATCTATTTTGGAAACATTTCACAAACTCTTAATCACTCATGGTTTTTCACATGATTCTGACTGATTAAAATAATCCAAAAATTTCCAAACACTTAAGAAAAAAGGAAAAGGAACAATACTGAGCGAAAACGCCCAAACATACATAGAAAGTTTTAATGGATAAATTGATTAAGCTAATTTTGATATATTATTGTGGCTTTGCGATTTGGGGATTCTCTTAATACTGTGTTGCTAGTTGAAATAATAAAAATCTGCCCTACTTAGGACCTATAAACAAAACTGACCAAAGGACTCTCTCACACACCAGATCCCATTCGGTCAAAGTGCAAGGGCCCTCATGTAGATAAGATAAGACCTGGGGAACTACATCAGCAGCTATATCTTTGTACCTATTTTTTCTATAGCCTTTTTTTATCTATAAAGTACTGCCATAGTAAAGTGTATGGCATGTTCATTTGTTTCTTTCCAATTCTTGCATTGAACTTATATAGGATAGTAATTTATAGATAAAACACAGAGCATATTCACATATTTTATCGCGCAAAATAAATACATAAAAAACAAAATTCATACATTTCAGAACAAAATGATACTTATATTGTAAAATTGGTGAAGTTAAATATCAACTTATGATATATTATAATATAGAAGTAATATTTGTATAATCCTTACCCTCCCCGTGTCCTATGTCATATATGATTTCACCATTGCCGGCCTCCAGTCTCTCCATCAGTTGCTTCCGTAGCAGGTCATACTCATCTGCAGATGGACTCACCAGCACCATCTAAAACAATATGAATTAACATTTTGCTTGTAATTGATTAGGAATTGAGACAGAAATTACCATTCTAAATTCTACCACCCTTGTTTGATGTATGAGAAAAGAAATACCTTGATTTATAACAGAGTTGACACTTGTAACTTTTTTGATGTTTGGTGGTTAAAATGTTAAGGTCTGAGTTGTTAACAGACAATAATACAATGATAAAGTTAGTGATATTGAATAAAGGCTGTATACTTTTATATTTTTCAATGGACTGTCATGAAAGATTTTGGTTTTTCTTTTAAAGACAGAATTATAGGGGTTGAATATAATCAAAGAATTCACTCATGTGGTCTCATTTCTAATGAATGAAGGCTAAAACAGAAGCACATAGTTCAAGATAATCAATGGACTCAATTTAATAATATTTCCTTAGATACTTGGTTGAATTACACATTGATTATAAATATAACCAACATGATTATAGTACATAGATTTATTAACTTTATGTGCCTTCTTGTTTGAATATAACATTCAACTCAAATTGCAAAGTAGTGCAGGAAATATGTTAATTATATGAAACAATATAAATAACATATATTCTATAATCAATATTGCATAATTATTCTGGGGTTTCCCAGAAGGAGAGGGAGGGGAGAGGATTAGACCAGTATCAGCTGAGTTGCAACACTATTGTCATTAATGACTCATATTACATCATTATTTTGGAGGTTCCCCTTTAATGGGTTACCATATAACTTAAACTTTTCAAGATTAAACATTTTTTATAAGAGATGTTCTCATTAAATAATTTGTGAAACTAATTTAAGATAATAAATAGGTAATTATTTGTCCTTTTCTAGTATTATAAGGTGTGATGCAACGAGTTAATGTATTTAGTAATTAAATGATGCAATGCAGTTAATGTAATAAGTACTTGCATACTTATCCTATTAACTTGGTTAAAAATAGCATTCATATTTACAAACAAATAGCAAACCAGTCACCAAATATTATGAGTGAAGGTTAAGCTATAAGAAAAACGGTCATTCAACTCCAGTTGGTACTTCATATTTGGAAAAATCTGACTTTCAGGTCATGTTACATAGAAAATGAGGCATAAAGGTTTAACAGAATTACCAAAGTACAGGTGGACGTTTTCAAACCATGATGAGCGTTCGTTTAGAAGGATATTGACGATGAACGGCACGTTTTAGCGGGAAACATATGTTTGTAAACAAAGGCGAATACCCACCTTTCCTCTGATGCTGGAGTAGTCGGTCTCGCTCTCCTGGTAGCCCTCCATTTCCGGCAGCGGCGCCGCCGCTGCGACGGACTCCACTTCGCTGTCCATGGCCAGTCAAGATCGCGCGAATAACACTTCTTATTACACAATTATGTCATCACATAACTAGACGCGATTCATACACCCACGTTTGTAATCGCTACAAATAAACAAAACAATATTTTATGAAGTCACACAGTCAATTGAATAATAAATAATTATAAAATTTTACAGAGAATAGCGACGACAAAATACTACGACTATTTCACAGCGCTAAGTAACGAAAATAGATTTGTAAACGTATGAAGCTTTTTGGCAAGGTGATAATTTCGCATTTATTGTAATTCAATAAAACTCACTAGTTATAAATTTATCGACGTTAAATAATGAAAATAGCTCTTTACACTAATAACAGATGGAAAGAATGCCAACTTTTTGACAACTCAACTCGACATTTTCCTTTCTAGTTCGACGTATTTCGTCATTTACAAAACCGCGCAACTGATCTATGATTCGAATGTTGCGATATAAAGATGACTTAAATAGCTCAATAATGAAAATAGAGGAATCATGAGTAAAACCGATATAACCAACATAACAAATATATTTTTTTCATCCAAGATCATAAGTTTTATAATTAACCATATCTTCTGCTTTCTTAATCGCATCTGTGGTAGCCATGAAAAAGTCGAAAAAGTAAACAAGTGGAGGATGTGATTTAATTTACGATTTATGCAATTTTATGCAACGAAATACTGTAATTCGGGAAATCGGTTCGATAATATGATTCTATGGATATCGCTGTCCCTGAATAATCAATATGGTTGAAAATTTCAGCTCATCCGATTGTTCCTGGAAGAAAATGGTAATAGCGAAAGCGAACGACGAATGGATCTCTACAATAAAATCGGAACAGATAGATGCCCATAGAGCCATGAACACGTCGGATTTCAGTATGGACGCTATTCAGATGCCCTTCGGCGGCGTGAAGACCGAGAGGGACGAGAGTGGGGAACGATCGTACCAGGAGTACGGAGACGACGGGTCATCGACGGGGCCCGAAGACCCGCTGATGATCGAGGAGGGTACGGCCGGGCGGCGCCGAAGGAAGGGCTCGGGGCCGCGCAGCGAGACGGAGGAGGAGCGGGCCGTGCGGCTCGCCAAGATGTCCGCGTACGCGGCGCAGCGGCTCGCCAACGAGACGCCGGAGCAACGCGCGCTGCGGCTCAAGCGCATGTCGGAGTACGCCGCGCGGCGACTCGCGCACGAGAGTGCCGAGCAGCGCGCGCGGCGACTGGCGCGCATGTCGGCGTACGCGGCGCGGCGGCTCGCCAGCGAGACGCCCGAGCAGCGCCGCGCGCGGCTGGCGCGCATGTCCGCCTACGCCGCGCGCCGCCAGGCCCGAAAGAAGATTTCCAACAACGCCAACACTCAGCCTCCTACAGAACCCGCCTCCAATCCACACTTGAACAATGATGTGAATGATCAAATTAAACCTTTTAGTGTCTACCTTTAATTAGTTATTAATCATAACAACTAAATGTTATCATTGGCTGAATTTTGTAATTGTTTGTGATGTGACAAGTGTTGATAGACTAATAAATACATAAAGTTGTGGAGAAGCACACTGGACCCATAACGGTCACTTGAGAGTTGGCTACCAAAAATTATAATATTGCACTTTTTGTTAAAGTAAACTACCTATTTGGATGTGGCAAATTGTCTGGGTGACTAGGAATTGAATAGGATTGTTTATTAAATTTAGTTTTATTTTAACATTTTAGAATATGTAATATGCAATAAATAACTGAATTTAATATTATATTAGTGTTGTAAATAATCTGCTTTTCATATGTAACAGCATATTCTATGTTTTTATAGAGTATTTATTTATACTGCGAGGTTTGCTAATGTAGAGCAGCAATAGTACCGGCGAGGTATTGAGTGTTTAATCTCAGCACATATTTTTACAAGATTAATAGTTTTAAATTGTCATGTGTACCTTTCAGAAGATCACAATAAATGCATTTTGTATGTTTTAGTGACATCAAGTGCTATTTTATTTCTTGATCATAGGGATATTGCCTGACATGTGATAGTGTAGAAAGTGAAACCAAAAAATAATTAAACATACTTAGTTTATTCTGATCATATGCTATAAATTCCACATAATTTTCAGAGAATAAATGTGTACTTAATCCAGATATCATAGAACCATATTAAAGTAAGTTACTTATATTTAGCTACCATTTTACATCTGAGATTCAGTGCCTACAGTCAAGGAATGTTTCTGTCAGTCAGTATTACGCTTAAATATATTATAGAATACCTACTACTACACAAAAACGGTAAAATAGGTACCCTCTTATTCATAAAAGACAAATGTCAAAGTGACAGATAAAGACAAACGAATATTAACGGCATTTTAGCTGTTTGATGAACGTTTATGAATAATGGGGGGGGGGTAGAGTTGCTAGGCAGATGTCCCTATCCCTCCATTATGTCAGACATACAGCATTTGTCTCTTACTAGCAAGTATGTAAGTGCGTGAGACACGAATGCCATGTCAGACATAAACGCGATCACGCTAGCTAGGCAGTACACCTCAGGGTGTTCAAAATTATCTCATCTGAAAAAGCACTCTCATGCCTTTACAATAGAGTCACATTCAGATGTTTCTGACCTCCTTTTCCGCTCCAATGTATTTCATGGCGACTGTACTTGCCACCATATGAATGTGCAGTGAATATGCACACTAATAACATCTTTCTTTTTTGTGAATTCATTTAAATCTTTTAGCAAAATATACATACACATTTAGAAATAAAGGAAAAATTGAAAAATATAGGCACCAAGCAGGATTTGAACCTGCAACCCCCGGCACTCGCGGCCAGTCGCTCTAGCCAACGGAATAAGCAATCTAAAGCCAATTTTTCCTTTAATTTTAAATTTGTAGTTTGCATTAGCAGCGGTACTGCTTAATAAAAAATTAAAATATACATAGTTACATAATGAGACATACATTTTTATAACAATCTGAAATCTTAAGACTAGTTATAATGTGACGATGTAACCTAAACATTAATAATACTTATGTAGCATAATTACATAATACTCCCATGATAGTCAAATGAAAATATACGTAAAAAAATATAAGGAAATAGTGGCGCTAAAAGCAACCCTTGAGCGAAATTGATGTCAAAGTTCATCTTTCTACCAAATGCTATTTACTTACGACGCAATTCATTTACACATTCTTACATAGAAAGCCAAAAAAATATTGAACAACTTCAATACACTTAATTTATTCACTATAAAAACATTCGCTTTAATTATTACATAGATTTGACAAGGAAAAATCAAAGAAATTATAACTTTGACAATTATTATCCCAGCGCAGTGTTGTGTGAATAAAAACTAGGGAAACCAATAACGTACAGCCTGATAATGCGCGCCGGCTACATACAAGCAGGCGGTGTCGGCGAGTCAACAGACGGCTAGCAGGCGGTGTCGGCGAGGTCAACAGACGGCTAGCAGGCGGTGTCGGCGCGCTCAACAGACACTATCGGCGCAGCCAACAGACGGCTAACAGGCGGTGTCGGCGTGGTCAACAGACGGCTAGGAGATGGTATCGGCGCGGTCAACATACGGCTAGCAGGCAGTGTCGGCGCGGTCAACAGACGGCTAGCAGGCAGTGTCGACGCGGTCAACAGACGGCTAGCAGACGGTGTTGGCGTGGTCAATAGACGGTTAGGAGATGGTATCGGCGCGGTCATCAGACGGCTAGCAGGCAGTGTCGACGCAGTCAACAGACGGCTAGCAGGCAGTGTCGACGCGGTCAACAGACGGCTAGCAGGCGGTGTCTGCGGGCAGCGGCGCGGCGGCTAACAGCTGTCGCGTGGAAGACGTGGAGCTGTACGAGTCGCCCGACGACCGCACAGAAGACTGCGACAGCGGCGTGCCTGTGACAGCCATAAAAACATCCGTAAGAAATAAAACAGTTAATTGTGAGTTTTTTAATTCACTAGTGGCAAACTGGCTTCCGGTCTACCTGATGGTAAGTATCGTTGCCTACGGACGCTTGCGAGTCTAGAAAAATCGCAATCGCTATCTGGGGAAGTCACAGGACCCCATTGTTTTTTTTAATCTTCTAATATCATTAACCTTTTTATTCGTAATTATGTGTAATAGGCTATTATGCTAATATTTGCATGCCGTTTAAGGCTGCATACTGTGACTTATCATATAATGTTAACATCTCATGCACATATTCTTGCAAATAAACATTACTTTAAATTGCAGTTTTCTGTGACCTTTCCGAGGCTTACGATTGTGTAGATTATAAATAAATAAATAATAAATAAATAAATAAATATTAGAGGACAATCTTACACAAATCGGACTAGCCCCACAGTAAGCTCAAGAAGGCTTGTGTTATGGGTACTAGACGACGATATATTTATATTTAATAGATATAAAATACATAGAAAACATCCAAGACTCAGAAACAAATATTCATGCTCATCACACAAATATTTGCCCTGACCGGGATTCGAACCCAGGACCGTCAGCTTCACAGGCAGGTGCACTACCCACTAGGCTAAACCGGTCGTCAATTATATTAATTTATGGTATTTTAATTTTAAATTTTATGGTATTAGAGGACACGCATGTGTAAGGATCTCATTGAGTCATATTTAACACAGAGAAATCAAAATGTAACCGATAACTGGAGCTATTTCGTCAGATAGTGGTAAAGATGGGAGTATCTCAGAGATCTGGTCAAAAAAGCTTTCAAACAGCTCCAAGACAATACGACCTGGCTACCTAGTCTGACAGACAACAAAACAAAAAAACGTGTAACCGACAGAAAGAAAATACTCAAAGTGGCAACTAATTTTTACCGTTCGCTTTATGAAGATCCAGACCAAAGACATTGCACCATACAAAAAAGGCACGATGGAGAAGACAATGTACCACCAATACTAGAAAGTGAGATCTTGAGAGCCATAAAATCCCAAAAAAATTGCAAATCACCAGGAGAAGACACTCTAACAAACGAACTATTGAAGAGCTGTGCCCCGGCTCTAGTAAATACACTTAAAGAAATATTTGATGATATCATAAACACAGAACAAATACCAAAGCAGTGGATTACATCTACCATTATACTTATACACAAAAAAGGAGACAAGAATAATATTGGAAATTACAGGCCAATAAGCCTAATGTCCAACTTGTATAAAATTTTTTCAAAAATAATATTACACCGAATTGAGAAAATCTTAGACATGAACCAACCAAAAGAACAGGCCGGGTTTCGAAAAGATTTTTCAACCATTGATCACATTCTAACTATTAAACAACTAATCGAAAAGTACAATGAATACAACAAAATATACTACCTCGCCTTTGTAGACTACAACAAGGCATTTGATTCCTTGAAGCACAGGTATATATGGGAAGCACTTCAAAATCAAGGAGTCCCTGACAAATACACAAGAATAATTAGCAAAATCTATGAACATACAACAGCTAAAATAAAACTAGAATCAATAGGAGAAGATTTTCAGATTAAGAAAGGGGTCCGTCAAGGAGACCCACTATCACCAAAATTATTCTCAGCATGCCTAGAACACATATTCAGAAAAATCAACTGGGATGATCAAGGAGTCAACATAAATGGAATACAACTGCATCACCTAAGGTTTGCTGACGATCTCATCATAATCAGTGACGACCCAACAAAACTACAGACGATGCTACAACAACTCGCAAATGAAAGTGAAAGGGTAGGCTTGCTTATGAACACTGAAAAAACCAAAATAATGACAAACCACCTGAAACAAGACATAAAAATAAACAATAGTACAATAGAATATGTAGAAGAATACATATACTTAGGGCAGATCATATCACCTCATAACCAAATACAAAAATAAATAGAAAGAAGAATATGTGCCTCATGGAAAAGATACTGGTCATTAAAAGAAATCATGAAAAATCCAGGAATAAAACTTAAAGAAAAGAAGAAAATATTCAATACCTGTATACTTCCCTGCATGACATATGGGTGCCAAACTTGGGCCTTGACACAAAAAACAACCAACAATTTAAAAACCTGCCAGCACAGCATGGAAAGAAGCATCCTTAATATTAAGAAAATAGAAAAAATAAGACTAGATCACATAAGAGAAAAAACAAAAGTTAATGATATTATGAAAACAATAAAAACACAAAAATGGAAATGGACAGGCCACTTGATGAGAAGCAAAGTAGAAAAATGGAGCAAAGAAATAGTAGAATGGTACCCAAGAGTTGGGAAGCGAAGAAGAGGAGGACAGGTTCGAAGATGGGAAGACGACTTGAAACAAGTGGCAGGAGCCACTTGGCGAAACAAAGCCAAAGATAGGAAAATTTGGCGGAACTTGGAGGAGGCCTATGCCGGGAGGCAAGACGATGATGTCGATGTCTACAATAGAATAAAATAAAATACTGTAGTGTAAATTATCGTTTAATAAGGCTTAAAATAAATAAAACACAGAGAAATCAAAATGTAACCGATAACTGGAGCTATTTCGTCAGATAGTGGTAAAGATGGGAGTATCTCAGAGATCTGGTTTACCACACACGGTAAGCCAAAGATCAGGCTTTGTCATGCCGCATTGCCGCAGTCGACAACTCGTTACTGTTCAAGGTTAATAGGGAAGATACTCAACTCATTGAACCAAATAATACCCTGTCCATGATATCCGACTACGTCAAATGTAAACTTATATACAAATACATATGAAACTTAATGGTAAAAAAATAGAAAAATATGGCCTAGGCATAGGCAAGTAAAGCGGATACATAAATAGTACAATATAAATCAAAACTACAGTTAATTATTATATTATTGACGCAAATTTGCTTAACTATACATATATTCCAGTTACCTGGCAAGGAGGTGACGCGGTGCGGCAGCGCCCAGCGCTGCGGGGTGCCGTCGCCGGGTCCGTTGCTCATCAGCTCCTGCCATCAAGACATGGTTTCAATACTAATGTGGCTACTGGGCCCTATTTCACAAACACTTGCAAATTGCAATACGACTCGAGGGGAAGTCTCTAAGAAAACGAGATAAAGAGGCTTCCTTATTACTAGTTACAAGTTTTGATATGGGCCCTTGCGGTGATAAACGTACTTGGTAAGTACAAGGACAGATACTTAACACCTTAGGGTGGTTTGCACCAAACCGTCTGTAATCGTGAGCGGTGTTCGTTAAAATATGATTGTATGGAAAGTTTGACGAGTTTCTATGGGATGACAGCTGCCGGCGCCATATTTAACGATGACCGGCCTATGATCGTATGTTGGTGCAACCGAGCCTTAGTGTGCAATGTGTGATGTAGTGAGTCGAGACTGCCAACCTGTGTGTGTACTTACAACAACAAATAAACTCCAAAGTCCAAGACAGAAGATAGACGGAGCGTTTTGAGCAACATAGTCTAGCTAGCCTGTTTTTAATCATGCTCAATAAGTTAGCACACCCTCACGCAGAGTCCATAGAACGTACGGACAGATAATGTACGATCCGAGAATACGCGTCACATGTACTAGACTTATCGGGCTTTATCATCTGCTTGTGCATTCTCGGTTACACTAATTGGTTCCTAATATACCGTAGATTATCACCTACGGAACGGGCACAAGCAGAGCAGATAGTAAACAACCGAAGAAGGTATAACCTACCATTAACGATGTAAAATAGATACGTAGATACGAATACGGCTATTGCTATGCCCTTACGGGGTCAATATGTGTGCAATAATTGTTTGAAATAATGAATAAATGAAATGAAATAAATGAACTTTATTCTGCAAGTAGGCCGCAAAGGCACTTTTACAAGTCAAAAACTACTAGCGTTTCTCATGAGACCACTGCCGAGAAGAAACGCCGAAAGAAACTCAACAGACAGTCATTTTCTCCAAAATATGCCTATTACAATGATACTACTTAACCTACTTAAGTAATGTAAGTGGTAAACAACAAAAGAGAATTGAAAGAAAAACGAGGAAAAAATAACAATAGGTATTTACAATGTGTAGTTACACAAGAAAACAAAACATGTCGAATCGTTTGATATGCTTTCCTGCAAGAAATGTGTCAACTAGATACAATGAAAATGATTATACATGACTCTTTACGCTATTTAGGTATTTGGTTTGGGCCATGCATTTCTGTCTGTTAGATAGTCCTCAACCCTATAATAAGCCTTTGACATCAATGTGTTTTTTAAGTAATTTTTAAGAGTTGAAAAGGTTGAGTTTGGTATGTTGCGCGCGTTCTCAAGTCGTGCATTATCTGTCCGTAACATTGGACTCGCTTACGTTGCACAACGTATACAAACTAAACCAAGCACACAATGTGTCTCAATGATGTCAAGATCACACGTTTCGAGCTCTGTGCATGGTTTGGCCTATATGTGTGAGTGAGCGTGTGCTCGCTTATTGGACATGATCAAAACCGATATCACTATGTTGCTCGTAATGCTGTATCTTATTTTCTTGGCCCGAGCAAATAAAGGACACTGAATAATGTATAATGAATTCCACAGAAAGATAAAAAAGTGTAGTTATAAAAACGGAAATGTCGTTGGGCCCATGCACGTTGTGTTATGTGTTGATGTGTGTAATTAGTGAACTTACAAGTAACAAATATACACATACGAGTGTATTACCTATTACTTTGGAATACATCAGTGAGCCTTAGTTGCATTTTAGTTACAGCGCCTTTACCATGAGTTTACGTGACCGTACTCGCTAGCGACTGCGTAAAGATTTGTATGGGTAAAAGTACAGCGCCTCTGGGATTACGCAATAGAACTAAGAATCGGCATACTAAATCGTTTACACAGTCGCTAGCGAGGACGGTCATGCAAACTCATGGTAAAGGCACTGTAACTAAAACGCACCATTCACCGATCTGAATACAAATGGTATAGGTATTCCGCACTATGACAACGATAAAGAAGTAAACAGTGTACGTACTTACATCTTATTATACAGTAACAACAGTAAGTCAAAACGCAGTTATATATCTACATAAAAAACCACTTACCCGTAACTACGTACTAAATAAATAGCTGAGTGAATGCAAAAGAAAAAAAAGTCAAAACACTAAAATAATGACCACAATGCAAAACAAAAATAACGTATTACGTGAAGAATGAATGCGCAAATTATACCACAACAACGGAGCGAGCGCTGCTAGATGGCGCGCGATATGGCGATGACGTGACGTCACGAACCATGAGGCGAGCCTACCGGTGGCTCTTACGACACGGTACCCCTTACGCAATTACAAGATGGGACTACACGGTACACACTATACGAGCATTATCAACGAAAGAGAGCTCGCTTAGTATAGCCGCAGTTAATATTATTAGCTAAATCAGTATCTTAACTGTCTCTTAAGACCTTTTAGACCTGCGCTCCATTGAAAACCAGTTCTCGGCACACATAATCTTTTAGAAAGCGATAAAACACACACGCACACGTGCTTGTAGCGCGTCTTTCAAAGTTAATTTTTTATAATACCTAAAATAAATTGAGACTGTAAATGAGTTTGTTTGTGTTTTGTTTCGAAAAATCTTATACACTGGCTTGTTTCCCGACACTTCTTGTGCATACATTTAAGAGTCCTTATCAGTTAAAAAACGCTCATCTATTTAGACGATTTTCTAATTGAATTGACACGTATCTTGACATTTTCCCAGTGTTACTATCTAGATCAGGACTATTGCGGCCTAATGTCATTTTTTAAATGTATTTTTTGGATTTTTCATTAAGAAATATCGTTTCAGACATCACTCCAAAACGACCATTTTAACGACGCTAAAAACTTGTGTTTAAATTCTAATACACACAATAAAATCAAATAATGGCTATGTTGCTATCTAAAACTTTAATAAAATCATCGTATACTTAATCACTTTATTCGTATTATCAATACTTATGTCATAATTTGAAATCAAAACATTTTAAAAACCCCTCTCCTCTTAATAGCCTACGGTACAGCAATGTCTTCCAACACTTAACTGTTTGCTCACCGGGCACTATCCCTTACATCACAAACATTGTACATTTACTAAAACAAAGAATTTTGTATAGGTGAACTTTACGGAGCACGCTTGCGTGTGGGTCATTGTCAGATTTAGATTCGCGTCTTTTCGGTGGACATATCAAAAGTTAAGGGCCACAAAGCTTAATTTTGGATTGGTGTAGTAACCCGCATAAACGGTGTTTCCATAACTATAAATCCATGTAATAAATTTTTTTTTTTTTTTTTAAATATTTGTGGACAATTTTACACAAATCTACTTAGTCCCAAACTAAGCAAAGCTTGTACTATGGGTACTAGGAGACGGATACATAGAAAACATCCAAGACTCAGGAACTAATATTCGTGCTCATCACACAAATAAATGCCCTGACCGGGATTCGAACCCGGGACCTCCAGCTTCGTAGGCAGGGTCACTACCAACTAGGCTAAGGCGGTCGTCAAATAAAAACATAACTCACATGTACATAAGCCGATAACTATTGACCACCGGGTGGACAACTTTTGTTTTTACAACTGATAATGACTCGTGTATTAAAAGTAGGCAAGGTGTCGTAAGAGCCCCCGCTCCCGCGGCGCGCGGACTTACTGCATGTTTGTGCTTGGGCACGGTGAGTATGGTGGTGGCGGTGTCCTCCGGCGTGAAATAGTCCGAGTCGTCCGCCAGCGGCGACCCCGCCGAGCCCGCGGAGCTCGCTGCGCCACAACCAACGTTTACCACAAGCCCTACTATAGCTAATATCCAGCATCTTTCCCCACTCCACCCTACTGTTTGTTTCCCAATCGTCATGGCAAACTTCAATGCGGCTAAACGAATAGATGTACGTAAAAATCGTTATTACGTTTTAGTTTCGGTCGTTACCTATTTATTATTAGGGATTTGTTGTGTCCTAAAAGCGAATGTATAGTTTACTAGCTTTTGCCCGCAACTTCCTCGGGCCGGAAATCGTAAAAGAATTTTCACCCCCCCCCCATTTCAGGAATGATTTCCAGGATAAAAAGTATCCTATATCCTTCCCGGGACTCAAACTATCTCCATACCGAATTTCATCTAAATTGGTTCAGCGGTTTAAGCATGAAGAGGTAACAGATAGACAGACCGACACACAGACAGACATCCACACTTTGACATTTATAATATTAGTATGGATTAGGGTCTTAACCAAATAAAGCAGAGAGACTGCATGGACTTTAGCAAGCGTTTTTTTGTCTGAATTTGTTAGGTACAGTCAGCGTCAAAACTAACTACGTATAATGAAGAGTTCGAAAGTTTTTATTGTAATGCAATAAGAGCTTTTGACGTCTTCATTTACGCAGTTAATTTTGTTGTTAACTGTACTTACACTTACTGAAACGCTCACACTTTCTATCCTATATGTAGAAGCTTAAAACGATAACAAGCTATTTATTATGTGTTCCGTTTTACGTCCGAGATCCGATGATTGATTGATGATTGAGAGGGCGCCACTGCGCACGATCGGAAGTAGCCCTTTGCGTCAAACGAGTCGCCCAACGTCACCGTCGCCACGTGACATCCGTTTCCGCTGACCTGCGAACAGCCGAACCCTCGCCCACCCCACTCGCCGCCATTATGGATCTCCATTGTTGCGTCGTCTGCCGTACTGATCGGACGTACCTTTCTTATAGCGATAATATACATGGAGGAAATTTTAATCCTCGGTGTTTAAATTTATTAATTCAGTTTTAATTCAGAGGGTGTCCTTAAATATCGATAACTAGTGTTAGAAGTTGTGAGACTTGTATTTCGGATTACCCTCATTTTGTAAATTTTTTCTTAAAAATTTTGTTCGCGAGTGTGTTGGTTGTGTGTTGTTTTGTTATTCGTAGTCGTCATGAATAACGAGTGTCGCCCTTCGTCGGAGGAGAGGCAACGCGCTTCGCGATCTTCGTCTCGGAGTCGGCGGACGTTGCGCGAGGAGTCGGGTTCGGACGAAGAGAACCCGCGCTCGCGCAGCCGGGGCTGGCGCGCGCGCAGCCGCGAGTCCTCGCCGCGCCGCGCCCGCAGCCGCGCTTCTCGGCTCTCCACATCCTCGGAACTGGAGCAGAGGTTCGAATATCTATCGAATCAATTGGTGAGCCAACTTAATAATATTCTTTCTGCGCACGTGCCCGATGCCACCGCTCGGCCCGCAATGAGGAAAACTCCATTGAGCGCTTCGCCCGCCACGTCGCCGGCTCCGCGCCGCCCGCCGCAACCGAGCCGGCGCTGCCCGCCACAGTGGTGGCGTCTGCCGGAATGGTGCCACCGATTGAATTGATGCCGTCCGCCGCAATGGCGCCACCGGCTACAATGGTGCCGTCCGCCGCAATGGCGCCACCGACTACAATGGTGCCGTCCGCCGCAATGGCGCCACCGACTACAATGGTGCCGTCCGCCGCAATGGCGCCACCGATTACCATGGTGCCGTCCGCCGCAGTGGCGCCTCCGCCTACTCGGTTGCTGTCCACCACAATGGCGCCTCGGCTACTAACCTTGATGCCGTCCGCTGTAATGACGCCACCGTCTACCTTGGTGCCGTTCGCTACAATGGCGCCACCTCCAGTCCTGGAAACGTATGCCGCGACGACACCGGCGTCTACAATGGTGCTATCCACCACGGCGGCGCTGCCCGGGCCGACCCCAGCCGACGCCCCGCGCGCCTAGTTGCCAACGTTTCCGGTTCAGGTGGTTCCGATCACCGCACCGGCGCCGATCCCGGTCGGGTCACAGCGTCCCCAAATCTCTGAGTTATCGGTATCAGTCAAGGACCCGCTCGTTGCCAAGGCGAACCCGGATCGAGTCGCTAGAAGCTGCGCCCTGTCGCGACTCGATTGTCGGAGTCACAGACAGTCGAGGAGATTCGATCTGCTCAGAGCCGTCAAGGATAAGTACATGAGGGAGGATATCGATAAGATCCCTCCGACGTCTGAATATATGTTTAGCCCCGAGAAACTATCTTCGTACCTTCAAAGGATCGGTGGCATCGACAAGGTTGGTAAACAGGTGTCACACCATCTCTCAGCTCGCCCTCGCTCGCCTGCTCAGGGCATGTCCTTCAAAGACAAACCCTTTCGTCGAGGCCCAAATAAGCAAAAATCGGACAAAAAACCCATCGCTCCTAAACGAGCCCGAGATTCCGCTCCTAAGCAAAAGAAATCGGAAAGAAATAGCTCTAAACGAGGATCTCATTACGTATATAAGAAATGACTCCCGAGATTTTTCAGCCGGCTGTCTTCGACTTTATCGGGAAAGTTGGAAAGCCTTAAAAGCCCCGAAAACCATTTTAGATCTGATTTCATCTGTAAAGATTCCATTTGTACAAAAGCCACCGCTGATTCTTCCGACTATCGATTTCCTACTCAAGTTTCAGACCCGAGAGTCACCTCAAATGACGGAGGAGATAAGGACAATGATGCAGGAGGGAATTCTAGAACCTGCTCCACTTACCCCCAGCTACATTTCGACACTTTTCCTGCAACGGAAAAGCAACGGCAATTTCAGAACCATTTTCAATCTAAAAGCACTCAACCAATATATGAGACCTTCCCGCTTTCGACTTTTCAGTCACTATCAAATGCACAAGTTCTTGCAGGCCAGAGACTGGTTAGCCAAGTTCGATTTAAGTCAAGCATACTACCATGTCCCGATACAGACTCGACACAAAAGATTTCTTCGAATAAGCTACCAGGGCCGGTTACTTCAGATGACTTGTCTCCCTTTTGGCTTAGCCGTAGCCCCAAAAATATTCGCCACTTTATCAAATTGGGTAGCGCATATTCTGAGATCGCGGGGCCTTCGCGTAATTGTCTATCTGGACGATTTCCTTATAGCGAACCAGTCGGAGCGAGCACTGACAAAACAGGTACTAATTGCCAGAGACACCTTAATCAACCTGGGCTGGCAAATAAACTATCAGAAGTCGGTTATGGTTCCCACTCAGACCATCGATTTCCTGGGCATCACCTGGGATACGCAGCACAACACCCGGTCGCTACCGACAGAAAAGGTAAACATCTTACGACGCGATTTACAGGCCTGCCTCAAGTTGGACGCTCTCACACAGAACGAGGTGCAACGCCTCCTGGGCCGTCTCAACTTTGCGAACTTTGTAACCTACAGAGGCAGACTGCATTGCCGCAGTCTCCAACTGTACCTGGGAGAGCTACGAAGGGCCTCACGCACTCTCCCTCATCTTCCGTCTGCTGTGCGGGAGGACCTCTTATGGTGGGCCGACAACATCACACAAAGGACCGGCATTCACACGAAGGTGAAAAAGACGAATTTTATAGTAACAGATGCATCGGATTGCCAGTGGGGAGCAATCGTCAATGGCAAACCGTTGTACGGTCTATGGAACTATCAACAGAAAAAGTGGCACTGCAACCTCAAAGAGCTTTACGCGGTGTTTGCAGTGCTGTCGATAGAAGGCAGAAAGCTGAGGGACTCCAGGATTGTACTACAAACGGACAACCGGACCGTTGTAGCATACATAAAAAACGAAGGCGGGACCAAGTCCCTCCCGTTGCTACAACTAACCCGCAAACTGTTAGCGCTGGCGGATCATCTACGGGTTGTTCTAGTCCCGTTCTACCTACTAGGTCGGTACAATCCCGAGGCCGATGGACTGTCGAGAGGGCACGCCACCCCCGAGTGGCATCTGAGCCCCGAGGCTACAAAGAAAATCTTCGATCGCTGGGGCGTCCCGTCCATCGACCTCTTCGCGTCGGACAGCGCCCACGTCGTACCGCGGTATGTATCAATCGACTCGCTCGACTCGAACGCATGCTATCACGACGCGTTCAGCAATTGCTGGCATTACGACCTAGCGTGGGTCTTTCCACCTCCCAGCCTGTTACCTCGTGTCCTACATCACCTCAATACGGCGTCGGGCTTGTTCATCGTGATAACGCCAGAGTGGAGCAGACCCTTCTGGAGGCCAGACCTGAAGAAGCGAGCCGTAGCGGGGCCGATGAAGGTACACAACCTGCGATCGACTCTAATCGACACGACGACGAACCGTCCACCTCCACAAGTCAACCAACTGCATCTGGAGGCCTGGCTCGTTTCGGGTGGGATATCTTGACACCGGGCTGGTCACAGGAAGAGAGACTCCTCCTGGCGTCACACTGGCGCCCCTCTACTATCAAAACATACACGCCTATATGGAACAAATGGTCATCGTGGTGCTCCAGGAACAGCATCAACCGCCAGGTACCTCCCCCCAGTCAAGTAGCGAGATATCTTGCGCATTTATTTTTAGCGGATAATCTAGCGTACCGAACGATTCTTGTTCATAAATCTGTAATAAGTGCTATGTGTGAACCACTATCGGACACTAAGATTTCGTCAAATGTCTTGGTCAAGAATGTTTTAAAAGCTATATCCTTAGCGAGGCCACCGCCTCCCAAACCACCGATTTGGGATGCGAGAGACCTCATAAATTACTTAAAAAATACCAGTCCTAACTTAGATAGCTTGTATGACGTCTCCAGAAGAACTGCCGCACTTTTACTGTTAGCCTCGGGGCGAAGGGTCCACGACCTCACCCTACTGCACTGTGGTCCGGGTGACTATATAGATAATTCCCAGTCCATTACTTTGTATCCGAAGTTTGGCTCTAAATCAGATAGCGCATCTTATCAACAGTCCACCTGGACCCTATTGGAAGCTGCGGACCAGAATATTAACCCGGTTTTCTGGATACGTCAACTTATAATGATTTCAGCAAATGTTAGGGGAAATTGCTCTAACTTATTTGTATCAACTAGAGCTACGTCTAAACCGGCCTCCCCCACGGTGATTGGAGGCTGGCTTAAGCGTCTTCTGACAGAATCAGGCATTCAAGCCTCGCCTGGTCGATCCTCCCTCGATCCGCGGTATCGTCGTTGAACTGGCTAGAAAACTACTCAATTAATGACATTCTAGCAAAAGCTAATTGGCAACATGAATCTACTTTTAGACGTTTTTACCACAGAAATATCCGTGGTTCGCAAGCTACTACATGTGAGAAATCTCTCTCAAATCTATTTAATGCATAATATATAACTACCGTTAAGGTATAAAGTAAGGTGTTAATTAAATTCATTATGATCATATTCTATGAGTTTATTATTTATTTCATAACGTTATGTAAAACCCTAACGTTTGTTCGCCCGCTAACTCGCCACCAGGAGATAATAAACAGATCTCAATCATCGGATCTCGGACGTAAAACGGAACACATAATATGAAATTTTACCTTCCAATAAAATTATGTTTCCTGATACGTCCGAGATCCGAGTAATGGCTTCCTGGTAGGCTGCCAACGGCATTTCCTCCGCAACAATGGAGATCCATAATGGCGGCGAGTGGGGTGGGCGAGGGTTCGGCTGTTCGCAGGTCAGCGGAAACGGATGTCACGTGGCGACGGTGACGTTGGGCGACTCGTTTGACGCAAAGGGCTACTTCCGATCGTGCGCAGTGGCGCCCTCTCAATCATCAATCAATCATCGGATCTCGGACGTATCAGGAAACATAATATCAATTTTATTGGAAGGTAAAATTTCATATTTTCTTTCACATTTCTCCATTTTTAAACCTACAATTGCTAAATGTGGCACTGGAATTAAATTTTGGGAATACAGGCGTCAGTTTATGCATTTCCATATGTTTCTTTTTCCCGAGAGTGACACATATGGTACCAATATAAATAATCATTGGCTTGGCAGCGTCCGATGTTCCTAACATAATGGATGCAATGGATATTCGCTTTGATAAGCGGATGACGAAAATAGGATCATCAATAACAACAGCTTGATATGAATAATAGAATATCGATGCAGCGAAACCATCAAGCATGCTTGGAATTTTTAGATAACATTATCAAAAGCTAAAATGACGTAATCCTTCGGACTTCAAATTCACAATGAGGGCTATCGCGTATGAATTCGCCGCTAGAGGCGCTAATGTAGCGTGGGTCTCCGAAACGTCAAATGTCACTCTTTGTGGTTGCGCTACGCGGGTTAATATCTAATTGGAACAATATGGTGACTATTTTGCAATACCTGAGCTTGATTATGGCAAATATGAGTTAAGGGTCAATGACTGTCAGGGCTTTGAGACAGTTTTGTCTTTCGGAAACTTATTTCCTCCTTTTTTCCGAACAAAACGGGACCGCGCTACAATGCGGTATGTTCGATATTTTTACAGTACGGTTTTAAGGTGTTGAATATGATTTAAATGTAAACTTCGTTCTCATGTCCATAATAACCACTAACAATTTTTGACAGCTGGACCTTACTCGACAGTGGCGCCAACTGGTGAGCACAAAAACGATAGCCCCCATTAAACTAATAATTTCGGGAGCATCGCGTTCATTGCTAGTTAATGGAAGATAGCTCCATAACAAATAACAGAAATAAAACTACGGTTGGATGGTAGGTACTCACAGGCGCGGGGCTCGGGCGCCGGCTCGGCGGGCGCCGGCTCGGCGGGCGCCGGCGAGCGCGCGCGCGCGCCCAGGTGCCCCACCTGCACACACGGACAACCTTCTCACATTTGCTATTCAGAAAAGTATGTACGAGTATGTATGTAAGCACTTTATTGTACACAATAACAGGTTAAAACCAGGGCTCGAAAACCGGTTTCATCTTCATACAATTAACCGGTTAAAAATTTCGGTTAGTTGCGTTTTACGATATTTTTTCGTAATTTAAATCATTCATTTATTAGATGAAGGCTAACAAAAACAAATCTTAAAATAAAAATGGAGATATGAAAAGTAATTTAGGAGATATTTCAAAAATAGTAAAAACCGGTTCCGAGCCCTGGTTAAAACAATATACATGTCCCATAAGATTAGAGTACAAAGGCGAACTTATCCTCATGAGGGATCTCTTCCAGCTACCCTTTGAAGGATTGTTGCCCTCGAATGAAGGATCAAAGTCGTACTTTTCTTATCCCTTATTTGAGGGCAACAATACCTATTTTCCTCAAAAAGCAATATGTGCCACTCAGTAGCTAAAATTATTTCCGTCTTGGGCGTAAACACTTGAATCCCGCTCAAGGTACTTTAGAATACCTCGCTACGGTTTCTATCGTAGAATCTTTCGCTTACTCAGGATTCAATATAGCGCCCTTGCCGTAAATATATCATTTTGCTCCCTTAAGACACAACCTACTATTATGTTCTCGTGCATTTTTTTAGTTTCCTCGTATTCAAAATGAAAAGCAGAGTGTTTATCTCGGGTGAAACCACCTATTTCAGCCTCGAACTAGTGGCGCCTGAAATAGGTAGCTTTCAACCCTTGCTTAACAATCTTCTAATGTATCAAAGACTTCGTAGGGAATGCAGACCGGGAGGTGCGGTAGTAACTCACCCCGTTAGAGGCGCGCGGCTGCGACTGCGACTGCGACTGCGGCTGCGGCTGCGACTGCGGCTGGCTCAGCAGCGGCGACAGGCGCTCCGCGTCGCTGTCGGGCTCGGGCTCCGGCTCCGGCTCGGGCTGCGAGGCGAGCTCCGAGCCCTCATCCTCCGAGCTCGGCTCGTGCACCGACCCGGCCTCCGCCGGATATTCGAGGCTTAGTGATGACTGCAAATATAATAGTAGATTGTTAACCAAGGGTTGAAAGCCACCCATTTCAGACGAGATACTGTTCGAGCGTTATATGCATGTACGATTTAAACTGTGTCCCAAACAGTTGAAAAAGGTATACTGACTGTAGGGGACAGGGTGAAATAAATGCAAATTTATAAAGAGAAAAAAATAAAAACGTAAGAGTGGTTGGACGGCGAGAAGCGTGTGTTAAGAGCGCGTAATGTTTGCGACTGACTGCCTCACAGCCAATGATATCCCCGATTGACCACCCGCCCGGGCCCCTCCCCTTCATACGACATAGGCGACACATACCACTCTGACTTCCATCCACCCCCAATCTTGTTAAAATATAAAGAAAATAAGAAATAAAATAACAAAGTTAGACATTAGGATTAACGCGTCGCCTACACTGACGTTGCCAAATTTAAAGTATCATATTTTCTTTTTATACCAAAAACACGGATTTTCTGTATTTACCGAAATTGTATTAAATATACTGTTAAGAGTGTCATCATGTAATGTAACTGAAGGAACAATAATTAAACCCCCTGTTTTCATAAAATAAGTTTCATTTACTTAAAAAGAAGATCCTGCAACCCAACGGATATTGGCATAGTTCGAGGTCGAAGTGGGTGGTTTCACCCAAGTTAAACACTCTGCTTTTCATTTCGAATACGAGGAAACTAAAAAAAATGCAAAATATGCACAAACATTTTCTGAATTAGTGAAAGAACCATTTTGGCGGGAACTTATGACTGACTTTAATGGTGTTTATGTATGGACCAATATATGTTTAATAAAAAATTAATTGTACTTACGCTCAGACTAACCAGACTCGACATCAAATAATAATACACTGCCGAAAGAGATGGTCGTATAAAACTTTATATAATAGCGACAGAGAGAGACATATCATTTGTTGTCCTTGTCATAGTTTCAATTTTCAACTTATCATACTATTTATTTTTAATACTTTTCTGCTCAAGAGCAGAAGTGGACTACTTTCAGCAGGCCACTTAGATAAACAATGACCCACTTTCAGAGTATGAGAAACAAAATTATGACATCATCATACAAACATTAACGTTTAGATGTAATTTTCGGGATGCCTAACTCCTTACTGAAGAGATGCTATAAAATTTCAATAATTTCCTAGGTATGTGCGAATGTATGTAGATATAAGTCGCTCTTTAGCGAAAGAAACCGCTTGGTGTTCTACCTCTGACTACTCCCTGTGTCTTTGTTTATTCTTTTCCATTTCTCCTGTTCAGAAAGTTCGATTTTCATGTGTAGATAGTCGGGTGGAAAATAGCTTTTCCCACCCTAACTTTCAACTCTCTTACTTTCCTCGTAGTCGAAATGAAAAGTAAGAGTTTTTAACTCGGATGAAAACATCCATTTCAGCCTTGAACTATTGGCGAATAACAATATCTCGGGTGCTTTATGTTCTTTGGCATTTGAAGCATATTGCTCTTTGGCAACATTATTGAGTATAATTCATATACTCACGAGTTTCATTTAGAAATTTGTTTTTGGTTTTTTTTATTGTATGGTTTCTAAGTAGCCAGTTCTAAAAATTTTTAGTATGACCAATAGTACAACACTAGCTTTAAAATTTCAAATGTACGGTCGCGCATAGTGCAATGATGTACCAGCCGACAGTTACCTTGGTGACGACTTCAGGGCTGACTCTGGCGGGCCCCCGCAGCAGCGGGCTGGCGGCGCGCTCGCGGCGCCCGTCCTGCTCGCGCGCCAGCAACACCGACATGCGGAACTGAGACAAACATATGCGTCACTCCTTCATCCTTATCTTTTACTGGAGTTAAAGGGAAACTTCGCCGAGTTTCTTACGCAGGTTCTTCTCGAGGCAGAAGTTTATTTTATGATCCGATGGTAGATTTTTGACTTTATAAGTGCAAGTAATATGCCTAATTTGAAAGTATTAACAACTTTAAAAAAAAGACAAATGAAACAAAAAAAAAACTTTGAAAGTTGTACTCGATCTGTGTAAATTAGTAAGAGAAGGGTAGATCTTCTAGTCAGATGCCTGCCCCATATAGTGGAATTTCTTGTAATAGTGCTTGGTTATCCTTAAAACTATTTAACTTGGTCCGTTCGAAAAGCGAATTTACCATACTAGAAAGAGGGTTCAAAATGTAATGGTAGTCTTATACGACATCGGATATTTTGAAGAATAGCAAGTATACCTCGGGCGTCAGCGCATGCGTGTTGTTGAGCGCGCTGCCGAGGCTCGTGGACGAGCTGCGCTCCAGGTTGCAGCGGTTCAGCGCCTCCGCCGCCTGCGCATGTAACAATAGCAAGTATACCTCGGGCGTCAGCGCATGCGTGTTGTTGAGCGCGCTGCCGAGGCTCGTGGACGAGCTGCGCTCCAGGTTGCAGCGGTTCAGCGCCTCCGCCGCCTGCGCATGTAACAATAGCAAGTATACCTCGGGCGTCAGCGCATGCGTGTTGTTGAGCGCGCTGCCGAGGCTCGTGGACGAGCTGCGCTCCAGGTTGCAGCGGTTCAGCGCCTCCGCCGCCTGCGCATGTAACAATAGCAAGTATACCTCGGGCGTCAGCGCATGCGTGTTGTTGAGCGCGCTGCCGAGGCTCGTGGACGAGCTGCGCTCCAGGTTGCAGCGGTTCAGCGCCTCCGCCGCCTGCGCATGTAACAATAGCAAGTATACCTCGGGCGTCAGCGCATGCGTGTTGTTGAGCGCGCTGCCGAGGCTCGTGGACGAGCTGCGCTCCAGGTTGCAGCGGTTCAGCGCCTCCGCCGCCTGCGCATGTAACAATAGCAAGTATACCTCGGGCGTCAGCGCATGCGTGTTGTTGAGCGCGCTGCCGAGGCTCGTGGACGAGCTGCGCTCCAGGTTGCAGCGGTTCAGCGCCTCCGCCGCCTGCGCATGTAACAATAGCAAGTATACCTCGGGCGTCAGCGCATGCGTGTTGTTGAGCGCGCTGCCGAGGCTCGTGGACGAGCTGCGCTCCAGGTTGCAGCGGTTCAGCGCCTCCGCCGCCTGCGCATGTAACAATAGCAAGTATACCTCGGGCGTCAGCGCATGCGTGTTGTTGAGCGCGCTGCCGAGGCTCGTGGACGAGCTGCGCTCCAGGTTGCAGCGGTTCAGCGCCTCCGCCGCCTGCGCATGTGACTCATGTAAGCCTTTACACATGTGAGCATTTACAACGCACTGATGCCACCACACAATGGGCCATGATGGCGCCGGACCAGATCGCGGCTATAAGATGAAAGGATGTCTTTCTCCTTTTAAAGCCTAAATAACACCACTAACATAGATTAAAGTCCTTTGTTTACTAACAAACTATGGACCATCGTGGTCTGAATCTAAACATATTATTATTGTTTTCCTTTTGTTGATTGACTTCATTAAAATAATTTTCTTTTCTTCTTTATACTTTTTGCACCTTTAAACTTACACTTCAATTGTATTATAGTAGGTACCCTTTGAGCAAATTTTATTGTTATTTCATTGGTGGAAACTGTTTTGGCTCGTGTATCAGTTGATCAATTTTATATTATGTATAATTTTTAAAGCTGTTTGTTTTCCAATAAAATAAATAAATGAACTTCAGCCTGTACGTTGGGCCTTCATGGACCACTGTGTGGATCCGGCTACAACCGAATTGATAACCTCCACCTTTTTTTAAAAGTCGGTTAATAAAATCGAAAGTACTCTTGTCTGTTACCTCTTCGCGTTTTATCCGCTGAAGGTATTTAGATGGAATTCGGCATAGATACGTTTGTATCTTGAGGAAGGACATAGGATAGATACTTTCTATATTCAAAATGATCGCCTCTAGGCGCCTGGAGCCTAGAGCGCCCGCTTCTCACTTTCTACCGTCGCGAAGAATGCATCATCTTGAAGACTTTGGTGTTACCTGCGAGGCGGTGTCGGTGTCGGGGCTGGCGATGGCGGGCGCGGGCGCGCGCGCGGGGGGAGGCCCGTTCAGCGCCTCGATCAGCGACACCGGCTCGTAGCCCGCCGGGATGTTCTCCATGCTGCCCTGGAAACAAAATTGGGGTTCAAAAGCTGAATATGCACCCTGAAATGCCTGACACGCAATAAGCGCCCTGATCGGGCAGTTGTTGGCCTGGTGGCGGCGCACGAGGACACGGGCACGTGTCCCTGTCCCTGTCACTCACCAGCGGGGGACTGGCGGGCGGGGGCGCGGCGGCGCGCTGCAGCGCCCTGATCTGCAGCAGCGCGCGGAGCGGCGCACGAGGACACGGGCACGTGTCCCCCGTCCCTGTCACTCACCAGCGGGGGACTGGCGGGCGGGGGCGCGGCGGCGCGCTGCAGCGCCCTGATCTGCAGCAGCGCGCGGAGCGGCGCACGAGGACACGGGCACGTGTCCCCCGTCCCTGTCACTCACCAGCGGGGGACTGGCGGGCGGGGGCGCGGCGGCGCGCTGCAGCGCCCTGATCTGCAGCAGCGCGCGGAGCGGCGCACGAGGACACGGGCACGTGTCCCCCGTCCCTGTCACTCACCAGCGGGGGACTGGCGGGCGGGGGCGCGGCGGCGCGCTGCAGCGCCCTGATCTGCAGCAGCGCGCGGAGCGGCGCACGAGGACACGGGCACGTGTCCCCCGTCCCTGTCACTCACCAGCGGGGGACTGGCGGGCGGGGGCGCGGCGGCGCGCTGCAGCGCCCTGATCTGCAGCAGCGCGCGGAGCGGCGCACGAGGACACGGGCACGTGTCCCCCGTCCCTGTCACTCACCAGCGGGGGACTGGCGGGCGGGGGCGCGGCGGCGCGCTGCAGCGCCCTGATCTGCAGCAGCGCGCGGAGCGGCGCACGAGGACACGGGCACGTGTCCCCCGTCCCTGTCACTCACCAGCGGGGGACTGGCGGGCGGGGGCGCGGCGGCGCGCTGCAGCGCCCTGATCTGCAGCAGCGCGCGGAGCGGCGCACGAGGACACGGGCACGTGTCCCCCGTCCCTGTCACTCACCAGCGGGGGACTGGCGGGCGGGGGCGCGGCGGCGCGCTGCAGCGCCCTGATCTGCAGCAGCGCGCGGAGCGGCGCACGAGGACACGGGCACGTGTCCCCCGTCCCTGTCACTCACCAGCGGGGGACTGGCGGGCGGGGGCGCGGCGGCGCGCTGCAGCGCCCTGATCTGCAGCAGCGCGCGGAGCGGCGCACGAGGACACGGGCACGTGTCCCCCGTCCCTGTCACTCACCAGCGGGGGACTGGCGGGCGGGGGCGCGGCGGCGCGCTGCAGCGCCCTGATCTGCAGCAGCGCGCGGAGCGGCGCACGAGGACACGGGCACGTGTCCCCCGTCCCTGTCACTCACCAGCGGGGGACTGGCGGGCGGGGGCGCGGCGGCGCGCTGCAGCGCCCTGATCTGCAGCAGCGCGCGGAGCGGCGCACGAGGACACGGGCACGTGTCCCCCGTCCCTGTCACTCACCAGCGGGGGACTGGCGGGCGGGGGCGCGGCGGCGCGCTGCAGCGCCCTGATCTGCAGCAGCGCGCGGAGCGGCGCACGAGGACACGGGCACGTGTCCCCCGTCCCTGTCACTCACCAGCGGGGGACTGGCGGGCGGGGGCGCGGCGGCGCGCTGCAGCGCCCTGATCTGCAGCAGCGCGCGGAGCGGCGCACGAGGACACGGGCACGTGTCCCCCGTCCCTGTCACTCACCAGCGGGGGACTGGCGGGCGGGGGCGCGGCGGCGCGCTGCAGCGCCCTGATCTGCAGCAGCGCGCGGAGCGGCGCACGAGGACACGGGCACGTGTCCCCCGTCCCTGTCACTCACCAGCGGGGGACTGGCGGGCGGGGGCGCGGCGGCGCGCTGCAGCGCCCTGATCTGCAGCAGCGCGCGGAGCGGCGCACGAGGACACGGGCACGTGTCCCCCGTCCCTGTCACTCACCAGCGGGGGACTGGCGGGCGGGGGCGCGGCGGCGCGCTGCAGCGCCCTGATCTGCAGCAGCGCGCGGAGCGGCGCACGAGGACACGGGCACGTGTCCCCCGTCCCTGTCACTCACCAGCGGGGGACTGGCGGGCGGGGGCGCGGCGGCGCGCTGCAGCGCCCTGATCTGCAGCAGCGCGCGGAAGGGCGCGCGGCAGATGGGGCAGTTGTTGGCCTGGTAGCGCAGCGAGTCGGCGCACGAGTTGCACAGGCACAGGTGGCGGCACGGCAGGATCAGCGTGTCCCGCACGTCGCACATGCAGATGACGCACTCTGACCCGCCCTCTTCTGTTTCTTCGTCGGAGGTCGGCTGAATAAATTTGAACTTTAATGTAGCAACGTGAAGTAATTTATTTATCAACTAGCGACCCGCCCCGGCTTCGCACGGGTGCACTATTTAATGGATGTTATTATACATATAAACCTTCCTCTTCAATCACTCTTTAAAAAAAGCATCAAAATCCGTTGCGTAGTTTTAAAGATTTAAGCATACATAGGGATATAGGGATTAGGGACAGAGAAAGCAACTTTGTTTTATACTATGTAGTGATATGAAAGTAACAAAGAGTTTTGAGATAGAAATCGAGGATTATTTCTTCATTGGAGTTTAGCTGGGCCCAGTTGAACGTTCATAGATTTTTTCACGATCACTCGGTTGGTAAAATTACCTTCACCGCCTGCCAATCAACAGAGAACTGAATGTAACCTACAATCACTGACGATTTGAATCATTAGCAACAATCCCTGTCATAAAATGGCGTGTTAAACTTTGAAATAGATAAAGCAAGGATTTCCTCAATCATACAAACCGTCGCATAGAAATGGCAACAAGTGGTATGAGCGAGGAATTTGAAAGTTGATCCCTTTAGGAGTCTATTAGCATTTTATTAGAGTCCAAAACTGACAAACATTGAAATCCCTTGACTGTACCTTAGTATCGAGGTTCTTGTTCTCGATGCCGTATATCTCCTGCAGCAGGTAGCACAGCCCGTCCACGAACAGCTTCTGTTTGAGCGCCTTCAGCACGTACGTGCCGTCGGAGTGCTTCTCCACTATGGCTATAGTCGTGTGTGACTGTCTGATCTCTACAAAACCAACAAGAACATTAAAATTTAGAAAGAACCAATATCGGAAAATTCTAATAAGTCCAAAAATCTCTAGTCCGTTGTAGTGGTACATAGAGCTTACCTACAGAGTGACCACTCAATCACGCTCCTGACTTCGTCCAGGATCTAGATACAGGGATAATTACCGTGTCGGCGTTGGACCTGATGAGTATAGGCTCCTTGCAGTGGTACAGGGAGTAATCTCACAGTGGCACCACTCACCCTCCTCTTCCTCGTCCACTACGTAAGCCGAATATGATCGTCGCTATGCACTTCTTGAAGAGGTAACTAGAGAACCTTACTGTGGTACCACTCACCCTCCTGCCCTTCGTCCACGACGCAGTAAATGGCGACGGGTATGATCTCCGTATCGGCGTTGTACAACAGTTCATCGTCCGCATGTCGGGAGGGGTCGAATACATGCGCTAGCTGGCAGAATTGTTGGTTTGCGCCCTTCTTGTAGTGATACGTCTGGGAGGTCATAGCCGGGTCGCGGGGGTAGTACCTACGACAAAAGTAATGAACATGAAAGTCTGAAGGAACATGAAGAAAATAACTTTTAGCATTCAATAAAATGAGTTCTTTCTGTTCCATAAATTCGTCCCATTCGGATGGGCAATTCTACTGATCTGGATATTTAATTATTATAATTAGTAGGTACTTAGATAATAGATTAAAACAGTAAAATTAACATATATCACTGATCATGCCATTGCCTACAGCATTTATTTCTACTTACACAACACCAGTGGGAGTAACTTCTTCAGTGCAGAAATAGAATATAGTGATGGCAATCCGAGCATCACAATCAAAAGTGAACTCTATGTTATAATATGTCCCCTTCCCATTGTTCTCAACAGGCTTGATCATGCCGTCTCCAATCTTGTTGTTTTCCACCAGTTTCCCTACCGGCTCTGGGCAGCGGACAAATCGGAGGGACTCTTTCCGGATGTTCACAAGGCTTTTTAGAGTTTTTGTTGGTTCATTAGATTGTGGTGGTGGGTATGGAAACTGAAAACTTGTTATAGATTAGTATGGCCAATCGAAACTTTATACAACTTCTAGACACAGAACCACGAGTTGAGACTCGAAATAGATGATATTTTGTGTTCTATTTACAAAAGAAAATTACTGTTATTGTACTTGTAGGCACCAAATTGAAAATTCTACCAAAAAACTGAAATATAAATATTTTAGCCAGAGTAAATGAAATGTCTGAAGGAATATCTATAAAAGTTATGGGTCCAATTCCATCATCATCTTTTATGAACTCAATAATTAATTTTATTCAACATTAGGTTTGATATTTTGACTGTAATGTCAGTGTCAGAAACCAACTCCTTAACTGACATGATTGAATTATATAACCAATAAAATGATTTGTCTAATCCATTAAGTTCTACACTTGTTATTTGTAGTTGGAACTGAAGTCTAGAAATTTACACAATCCATTAAGTATGTTGGTTTTACTCACAGGAGTAGGTCGGCTGCCTAGAAAATTCAGGTCCGCATTCTCTCCAAACAAATAAGCCTCTGGCTGAGGCGTATCAAATCTCTCGCCTCCCATTATGAAATGGCTGCCAAAGTAATTACCTAAGCCAAAACAACAGCATGGTATTTTATTTTGTATGATTGCTACAACTAAAATAATTGCTAATTAAACTGTTGTCTACACATCCCAAAAGAATGCTATTGCTTATTTTTTTCGTCGGTCGAGGATGGGATAACCGGTATATAGGCATGGTATTTTTATACAATATTTCCTACAGATTATCTACTTTGAAAATTACAAAAAAATCTCTTGATTTTGAACATACTAATGAACTATGGCAATAGAACAATTGTTTGATGCTCCTCTATGCAATAATACTCCATTCTTCATAATAAATATTTATATTGTAGGTACATGTAATTCTACGCAACAGTTGAATTATATAGAATTACTTTTATTTACTTAACTATGACAAAGGCAAATTAAATAGAGTTATTCATCCTTGGCGCATACTGCATTTATAACTTCTAAATGCACAATAATCGCCAATCTACACGCGTAAACTGAACAATACAACAGGATAAAATAAATAGAAGTATAAGGTCACCAATTTTACCTGAGCGAGGTGGATATTTATATGCATGATTCGAGACCACGTCGGCCTCCTCCACGCCAGCATTCTGCCTGCTGGCCAGGGCGCCCATTATTTATTAATTTTTAGAAAAATGACACCCTCGCGAGAATTTTTCAACTCAATGTACGTTATATATTCGCTTAGAAAACTGCTTAGATAGAAATCACTAGTAGTGTAAGTGTATCAATAAATGTCATAAATGAAAAAATACCACCACACAGCAACACAGCTGAGTTGACATTGACATATCAGAGGTGTATTTCGTTATGTTAAGTCAGAGCTTGTACTTCGAATTCCGAACCTTGTATCATGCCGTCCCTTTCACTCTCGTGTTCTTTAGTATATGAGTGAGAGAGACAGCACGATATGAAGTTCGGATTTTGAAGTTCAGAGTAGTCCCTCGGAGTATTAAATCAATACTTCAAATAGGTTTAAAGGGTAGAGCGTTGGTAAAGCGCACGTAGAGGGTTAGGGTGTGTATAGACTATCCAATCCGATATCACCTTAGGATCCGACACCGATAAAAATATATGAACAGCTTAATGTTCACTTCACACTATCCGATCCGATATCGGTGTAGGGTCCGATAAGCGAGCAATATCGGTGGCGTTTATTTGCGTGCTGTATGAGTATACGTTTTTTTGTAATCTGCTTGGTAACTGCGCAGGGGTGGCCAGTTACACTTGTCTATAATGTATAGTCATTCCCATACACCTACTCATATCACAACACGTATCACGTTGGTATATCAATACTAAATATTGAAGCAAAGTGCAAACAAATTTTGAATACCACTGTAATATTGGCACCCAAGTATTGTGATAATAACCATCATGGCTACTGGTACTACGCAAAACTAGCAACAAAATGGCGATATCGGTCCGATATTATCGGACAATGTGAACAGTAATATCGGTGTAGGATCCTACACCGCTATCGATTGGATAATCTGAACACGCCCTTAGAATATAATAATAACAATTATTAATCATTGCATGTGAGTTGCAGTTAATCCATTAAGCCTTATTTTAATGGAAATGTGAAGATTTATTCGTATTTCATATTTTTATTTCTAGCTTCTTCCAAGTTATGGTTAAGAGACGAAAACACCTCTGAAATTATGTTTTAGCTGTTTCAGCAAAGCTTAAAATCGTTGAAAGAGCAAGGCTTAAGTTTCTTTAATATGGCAACATTTTAACACAAACGTCAAGTTAACCTTTCTGTCTGTCTTTCGAGGTTAGGGTGTCACTTTGTGAAGGTGCATAATTTTTACTTGCTATAAAAATCGCTGAAAATCTCAATAAGTGCTTCATAATTTCGTGTCTCGTTAAGCAGTGGTCTTCTGTGGTAATTACTAAGTCGGATTTTTGTTTTATTTCAGATCACAATGGGGCGCCGACCCGCGAGATGGTAAATAATTTACGTTTACGAGTTCGTGCTTATTCCTGTTACCCACGACATTAATTAATAAATATACCTTGTTATTTCCAGTTATCGCTACTGCAAAAACAAACCGTATCCAAAATCGCGGTTCTGTCGTGGTGTGCCTGACCCCAAGATCCGTATCTTCGACTTGGGCAAGAAGAAGGCGCCGGTGGACGACTTCCCGCTATGCGTGCACTTGGTGTCCGACGAGTACGAGCAGCTGAGCTCGGAGGCGCTGGAGGCGGGCCGCATCTGCTGCAACAAGTACCTCGTGAAGAACTGCGGCAAGGATCAGTTCCACATCCGCATCCGGGTGCACCCTTTCCATGTCATCCGCATCAACAAAATGTTATCGTGCGCTGGGGCTGATAGGTATGTTCTTATTTTCATTTATGTTGCTTTTACTATTATAACAAGTTTTCGGAAGTAATTATTCCAACTGGAGTAAAGATGACCTGTTTTTCAACTTTACAAAGACATGAATCTGATGAGGTCAACCCTGAGATCCAAGGGCTCATTACAAAAGAATGCTATTGTTTGGTTTTTTTTCACACTTAAATTCGCTACATACCTATTGATGATTTATGTGGTATTTGGAATTCGAGTTAAGCTTGGATAGATTATATGATTTGAGTAATTTTTAAACCCTCAAAAACATGATAATAAACCTTATTATAAAGTGTCGGAATATCTAACAGAAAAAGATGTATGGAATAATTGTAATTTTTAAGTTGACTAATTAGCTATTATCAATTGTTTTAAGTTGAAGTGTATCAATGTATACCTACATGGGAAATAAATTGAATTGAATTCCATTTTACTCACTAAAATTTTGAAAAACCGATCCTCATTGGGGTACTGGTTTTAGGGTGACCCCCCTTCTCTTTTGTCACAATAACCTGCATAAAAAGAACCTATTTCATATTGGCACTTTAAATTTAAATATTTTAAGTAAATACAGCATGTGGTAACATAAATGTACCTGTATAAATTGTATGACAAATTCTTGTGTCACAACAAAATGAATTAAATTCTAGACAAATTAAGCCTTAACTTTTGTCCAAAAATTTGTTTTCCACCAAGTTACTTCTTATATGATTTCAATGTTGGGGATGCTTAGTAGACAGGAATTAAACCCCTATTCATATCCCCTTAAGAGCGCTTTAATAAAATGTAGTGGGTCCACTAGCGCCACTCGTAAATAATTGTAATTATTTAAATTTAACGATATCTAATTAAAAAAGGGGGCCGCTACGTACTGTAGTTTGTATTTAAGTACTTTTTGAATCCATCAAACTAGTTTTTACGTTGCTGGATTCGTCAATCTATGAGCTCAAAATTAAAACGGCCGTTTTAACTTTACACGCATAGATTGACGAATCCAGCAACGTAAAAACTAGTTTGATGGATTCAAAAAGTACTTAAATACAAACTACAGTACGTAGCGGCCCCCTTTTTTAGTTATATATCGTTAAATTTAAATGATTACAATTATTTACGAGTGGCGCTAGTGGACCCACTACATTTTATTAAAGCGCTCTTAACTTCATGAGTCATATAATTACATGATTTGGCAGATGATTAATTGATTGAAACATGACTTGGCAGTTTTGAAATACATTTTATAAATATTGTGCAATTTGAGTACCTAGTTTATCTTATCTGTTACATTGAGAATGTCTTTGTTCTATCATATTTTTATTATTGTTTTTTGTCATGAACCTACTTAAGTCTGATCACAAATATATGACCCTTCGCTTTGGGTTGTGTGAATCTTGGAGAATCACACAACTTACCTCATTCATTAATTTTTGCATACATAAAACTATGTCCTATTGTGCCAAGTCGCAAAATTTTATTTAGTAAGCAAATAAAGAATAATAACAATGCCTGATTTGGCTCTATGTAAATATCTCACAACTTTTTATGGTGAGAGTTTCGAGACTTGACCTATTTTTACATGGAATGCTTTTTATGGGATCTCACTTTTTGTAGGTAAATTGTGTCAATACAAATTTATGAATGCATCTAGAACTAAAAACTTTTCATAGATGCAGGAACTACAAAAGTATAACTTTCTTTTGCATGTATTTGTATAGGATTAGAAACTTATGTGATTTATATATATCTGAAACATGACTGAAAATGTAATATTTTTAGAAGGTTTTTTTATGACTTGATAGGCTAAACTCAAGCTTGTGGGTCTGCTAGCAGTACCTTAGTAATATGATCGGTCAGCCAGTGTGTCAGTGACAAAACTAAGGAACTTTGATGGGTTTGAACTTGTTTTTTGTTTAGGAAAAATGTTATAATACGGACTTCTAGCATGCTCAAGACTAGACCCGCGTCAAAATGGGTTAAATCATCGATACAACTCGTGTTTGTTAGATTTCACCCCTATAAAAATCACAGTTTTAAAGAGCGACTCGGGAGACAACCATTGTAACAACCAACAGAAAATATTTGTTTAGAGGCCTTATAAGTTTTAAAATGTTTTGATTTTAAATTATATATATATATTTGACAAAAGTATTGATAGTACCTACCAATAAAGTTATTAAAGCCTACGATGATTTTATTAAAGTTTTAGATAGTAACATAGCCATGTTTCGATTTTATTATGTGTAGTAGAATTTAAGCGGAAAAAACAAGTTTTTAGCTTGAAATTGGTCGATTTGGAGTGATGTTTGAAATGATATTTCTTAATGAAAAATCTAAAAAATACATTTAAGGTTTATGACATAAGTTCGCAATAGTCCTGTCCTAGATAGTAACATTGAGAAAATGTCAAGATACGTGTCAATTCAAACAGATAATGTCGTAAATAGATGAGCGTTTTTTAACTGATAAATTTGTGATTGCAGGCTCCAGACCGGGATGCGCGGTGCGTTCGGCAAGCCGCAGGGGACCGTGGCGCGCGTGCGCATCGGCCAGCCCATCATGTCCGTGCGCTCCAGCGACCGCTGGAAGGCGCAGGTCATCGAGGCTCTCCGGCGAGCCAAGTTCAAGTTCCCCGGCCGTCAGAAGGTACATGCGTTACTTTTGTTTCATTGTATGTTTTGTAAATTAATAGTTCGGGCAATTAAATTAAATTAAATTAACGTTTATTTCAAGCCCATGGCTCATAAAGTGTTAGTTACAATTAAACTTAAAAACTATGTTAGTAACAATTTTACTAGATTCAACACATTGATTCCCTGTTACTGGGCTTGTGAAGTCCACAACAGTGCTGCATAATGTACGGACAGTCAATCCTCTCCGCAATCATAGCTAGCAATGAATGCTCAAAAAGAGGTATAGAGGGAAATGCATGGAACACAATTTTTGGCTTCGTAACTTTGTTTGGACTAGTTAGGGGGTAAACATATCAAAATTCCCCGCCCATAGCCCTTGAGCCGGGGGAGGCGGGTTTGAATGTTCCATTTTTCGGATTTTCGTAAAAAAACTCGTAGACGTGACACATAGGAGAAAACGTTGTTAGACATAAGTAATTTAAATAAAATTCTCTTACGGGTGCTCCCATACAAATAAAGGGGGGTGCGAAAAAAAATTGGCCTACCTCATCATCGTTGATTAGAGCTCGCTGAATGCATAAATACTGTATTTTTTTTTTAAATATTGAAAACAAAGGAATGAATTTCTTAGAATGAACTTTCCCCCTTTTGAGGTGTCATTAAATGTTTCATCCTAGCGAAAAAGTGTGCAGAACCTTTTTTGTAGAGAATTTTATTTAAATTACTTATGTCTAGGAACATTGTTTGCTATGAGCCACCGTTTACGGTTTTTATAACGAAAAGCCGAAAAATGGTACCTTCAAACCAACTTGTAAAAATTAAGGCAATCATATGGTTACAAATATTTGCCCATTTATATATTAATATAGGTACCGAAATGTGTATATATAGCAAAACATCTTACGATATATTTCGCATATGTCAACTAGTACGCAAAATATTATGTACTAGCGACCCGCCCCGACTTCGCACGAGTGCAATATTTAAAGGTTGTTATTATACATATAAACCTTCCTCTTCAATCACTATCTATTAAAAAAAACCGCATCAAAATTCGTTGCGTAGTTTTAAAGATTTAAGCATACATAGGGATATAGGGACAGAGAAAGCGACTTTGTTTTATACTATGTAGTGATATCCGTCTGTGACGAGGTTTAATGAGGTCAAAACCTCGATAGATTTACCTATGTATCTGAACTGTACAGAGCGAATTATACAGGGATGGCGCAGCGCCGCACCGCTTGAGTGACACGTCGCTTCGTGTGAAAACGTTTCAAAGCAGCATCTTACCTTACGCCATCTCTGTATAATTGGAGCCTATCATCTATAAAAACTTCAAATCTTATCCTAACCTGTCGGAGTTGTAAGTAGACTAAACCAAAACGCTAACGATTACCACTCTCCCAGATCTACGTGTCCAAGAAATGGGGCTTCACCAAGTACGAGCGCGAGGAGTTTGAGAAGCTGCGCGCGGACGACCGGCTCGCCAACGACGGCTGCAACGTGAAGTACCGCCCCTTGCACGGCCCGCTCGACGCCTGGCGCAAGGTGCAATACGAGCTGCACAACGTCTAAGCTCCAAGTTAATATACTGTATAAAGTATACTAGTCTTTTTTATTTACAGTCTGTGGGATTTTCCACTTCTACACATGGATGTAGGTCTACATTATCCCTTTGAGCGCTTAGCTTTTAAAAAGCAATTGTTGCGGCCAGGCGCAAAGCAATATATAGGTCCTTTACATTAAATATGACCCTGACATATGTCAGGCACGTATCCAGACTTTTGGTTCGGGGGGGACAAACATTGAAACAACCATGTGAACTGTGTAAAAATCGCTGTACTCACTACTGGCTAAAAACGTTTTCGGGGGGGATAAATCCCAACTATCCCCCCTCTGGATACGTGCCTGACATATGCTCTTATTAACAGACTTCAAAAAAGGAGAAGGCTCTCAATTCCATTGTATGTTCTTTTTTTATGTCTGTTACTTCAGAACTCTTCAAAAACACTACGGGTCCACGGTTGAAACGCTCTGATAATTACCCACCAAATAGCGGCATTAGACATGGCGTCATTGTTAGTAGCACGACCTATCGATGTCTTAATTTACCGACGGTGGTCGTCACAGCGTTAACACAGAAGAATAGTGCAGTCAGTATCATATATATAGTAACTAGCCAAAACTAACATGGCTTCCAATTTTACAAATTTTAAATTAAAGGGAAAACTTACGTTTTCCGAGCAGTATTCGACCTCCCCCTTAATACAAAATTAATATGACTTCCAATTCAATTATAAATTATATTCTTTGTAGTCAATACTCATAACATTATTTTACATTTGTACACAACATATACTACACAGATTTCGCGCTGCAATGTCACGTATTTGCGCCAAAGAACGACTGTATACTCTTGCACGGCATTTTCGGCTTCTTCACCGGCGACCCAGAATTCCTCTTCCGTTTGACGCTGGTCGTTACTACAGGACTGGCTTTCTTATTCAACTGTCTACTCAATCTCCGAGCCTCATGAAAATCTAAATGCTCAGTTAACTTCTCAACCGCTACTCTCTTTCCACACTCTCCACATTTCTCTGTTGGCACGTTATTATCTACTTTGACGAGGAAACTAGCTATTGAAGAAGTTTCATTCTTCACTTCGACAGCCTTCTTTTTCGAAGATTCAATGTTCACAGATTTCTGGATCGTCTTTTGTTTCTCATTTCGCACTTGCTGTCTTTCTTCTTCGCGCAGTTTTAAAGCGAGATGATAGTCTGCGTGCGTGTCGAACATATCTATAGGTACGTGTTTTCTGCATTCAGAACATTCGAACGTTTCTAATTCGGGTGAAGCTCTTACATTGGTTGAAGGAGGAATTGGTTCCGGATGTATGAGTTCAGGAGAATCTTCTACTTCTTCTGCAGCTATAGCAGTGGTGTTTAGGAGTTCTCGCATACTGCTTACACGGGTAGTTTTTTCGGGGTCATCGTCAAACAATGCAATGCTTTTATTGATTTCTAATTCAATAGTGGAGCCCGAACATTCAGTGTCGTTACTGTCTTCGCCGCACGCGACCACTTTACAAACAGGTGTGGTAGGCCGAACCGTTTCAGACTTCAAAAACCTTGCAAAGAACGATTCTTGCTTGTCTAAAGTTGATTCTAGTCCTGAGATACTTTGCTCTGTTTTAACTGTGGTAATTATTTTTTGACTACCTGTTTTATGGCCTGTATCGCATTTTGCTGGTTTTGCTGTATTTGGTATTTCCTGAGTGTCTCTTTGTTTATTGCCGGATGTGTTATCATTGAGAAACCTTTGCATAATGTATTCTTTATCACTTTGTAGTCTATTTTTAGGAGTTTGTTGTGTATCATCTGAATGGTTCGTATCTCTATTCCTGTCTATTGACGATTCCGGTCTAGATTCATCGTGTTCTTTAGAAGAAAGGTTTGTTCGATTAACTACTTCATTTTTCTTCACTGATTTTTCTTCATTATCGTTAATTTTGAAGAACTTACGCATCATATTCTCTTTATCATTTTTTCGTTTATCATTTCCTTTTGTTTCATCAGGTCGCACGTTTTTGGATTTGTTCGTAGCAGTAGCATCTTTAGAAGACCCGGCAGTGAAGAAATCCATTATTTTTTTATTTTTCTTTTCTGAATGGTCTTCAAACTTACAAACACTTATGCCTAAAAACGTTATGGCCACTCCAAGTTTTCTGTTCGATTCTCCTTCTGAAAAAGGAAAAATAAGGTTAATAGGGATGTTGATACCAAATAGGAAAATCAATGAGCTCGTATTTTCTCGAAAAAGGATCAAATTCTTAATCGAATGGCGAAAAAAGTAACTAAAAGAATAATATTACATAATTACAAGTCTTCAAAGTTTTAAGAGCGGGCATATTCTGTCCCTTTACAGCAAAACGCACCTTTGTATTGGAACGATCGTCATTTACTATGGCACTCGTGGTCAATGACGTCACTGATCCGTCGCGATTTCTCTCTAACCAGCTACATTAAAAGGGTTGTAGCTTCGTTATTTTTTGAGATATTTGAATTGTTTTGGAGTAGGCAATACTTGAGTCAATATCCCTATTATTGCAGTTAAAATAAATAAACAAAGAAACTTGTGAACTTTATCTTATGGGAATAAGAATCACAATAATTACTTTAGGCCACTGTCACTAATTTGTCTAACCATTAAAAAATCAAGAAGGTTCTACAACTTCGTAAATTCACGCTTTTATCCCCTAAAGATAGGCAGCGGCAGAGCACATGAAATGTGTTTTTCAGTTCCAGTCTAGCAATTATTAAAGGTTTGAAAATGGATAAAATGTACAATTTACCTTTGACCTTCACTCCTTCAATGCTATCCATAACCAATTCTAAAGCTTTATTCGAAAAGAATTCCGCACACAGCTCTTCCTCAGTCACAAAATTGTACGACCTTGAGCTACTAGTTCCTCTCCCATCCGATAGTAGCGTTGAAAAACTCGCTACCATCTGCTTGGGCGCCCGATTATTGTCCATTGCATCCTTTTCTAAGCGATCTTCTATCTCATCGCCCAGGTCTCTTAGCCATTTCTTTAAACTGTCCAAGTCGAGTATGGCAGATTTGCCTTTGAAATTTTTGCAACAACCTATGCTTTTAGGGTTGAATTTGGCTTGTACTGGTTCTGAGTCGATACCGCGCGCTATGTTGTACAGCCACGTCCTGTAATATACGAGACAAAGAAATAATAAATAAGGACTAGAGAGTTCTACCAAAGAGAATACAATCACTATTTATTTACTACTAGCGACCCGCTCCGGCTTCGCACGGGTGCACTATTTAATGGATGTTATTATACATATAAACCTTCCTCTTCAGTCACTCTATCTATTAAAAAAAACCGCATCAAAATCCGTTGCGTAGTTAAAGATTTAAGCATACATAGGGATATAGGGACAGAGAAAGCGACTTTGTTTTATACTATGTAGTGACAATGATGTACAGTCGCGAACTGGGATCGTTGAGCCACTTGCCATTGTCCGTAATTTAGCCGGGTTATGAATGACCGATGTTACCCGATGATGTGTCAGTCCCGATTTGCGTTACAAACTTAATGTAAGACTGATTCAGCAGCACTTGGAGCAGAGCTAGGCATTAACTCGTTAATCGTTAATCAATGAAGTCAACCATCCGTGTATCGAATTAAATTTTAAATTAACTTGCAAAACTACTTTTGTCATAATTTGAAATCAATATATTTTTAAACTTATAATAAACCATCGCCTAGATCAGTGCATCACCAGGCAAAAGCCGGGATAACGCTATCTATGTACCACTTACCCGTTTTTTTCATCGAATTTCGCCTGCAACTCCTTTTCCGTAAACTTTTGTAGTTCATACATATTGTTAATTTTAAGCGCTTCACACACTGATAATCCAAACTTTCCACCTAGATGCTTCACCTTTTTCACCGGCAATGTCCTGTCAAAGCAACACCATGGATATTAAATAAATAAATATTAGAGGACAATCTTACACAAATCGAACTAGCCCCACAGTAAGCTCAAGAAGGCTTGTGTTATGGGTACTAGACGACGATATATTTAATAGATATAAATACTTAAATACATAGAAAACATCCAAGACTCAGAAACAAATATTCATGCTCATCACACAAATATTTGCCCTGACCGGGATTCGAACCCAGGACCGTCAGCTTCACAGGCAGGTGCACTACCCACTAGGCACTAGGCTAAACCGGTCGTCAATTAATAGAATTTTATTGCAAAGGATTCTAAAATGGAGCACATAAAAGACTGACTGACTGACGAGTTTCTTCTCGGCAGCGGTCTTCTTTTGACAAATGTTAGTAGATTTTGATTTATAAAAGTGCCATTGCAGCCTACTTGCAGAATAAAGTTGATTTATTGAAATTATAATAAACGGGACACACGTCTTTAAGGTCGAATATAGCTTGACTTGATTTTGCTTCCCTCACCACTGCTGCCGAGCTTGCAGAGCGCGAGCACAGTGCTGTTGTCGCAACTGGTTCTCATGAGTCATGTCATGAGTAAGGAACACGTAATGCTCCGAAACATGATATGAGTGTCATACTTAGTTGAAAAAACAAGTCGTCCCTTCTGTGGTCAATAGTTAACGGCTTATGTGCATATTAGCTATGTTTTTATTACAAAGATTTATAGAAACGGAGACACTGTGCGGGTTACTGGTCCAATCCAAAATTAAGCTTTGTAGCCCTTAACTTTTGGTATGTCCACAGAAAAGACGCGAACCTAAATCCGCGTATGACCCATGATATGATTTATTTATCTGACAATATACGATATCACTTAAAATTACACATAGTAAATTTTTAAGGAACTAAAATTCGATTGAATGTTGAGCGATATTCGACCTTATAGAAATGAGTGGCTCGTATATGTTTCACATATACGTTCACTACTCTTCGAGACCTCGTATCTCAGTACTGAAACGATGCTGATATATGAGCTTTATTTTAAGTAGGTATTTGTTACTTAATGACTTTTGCTTGTAACCCGACGATAATGTTAAGCCGTCATCTCCCAAGCCCGGAGATCTCCGGGCACATAACAAAACAATATCATTGTTTGTTTTTTCGCCGGGCGGCAATGAGTAACTTAGTAATTAAAAAAAAAAATATATATATATATATATATATATTTGTGGACAATCTTACACAAATCAACCTGGTCCCAAACTAAGCAAAGCTTGTACTATGGGTACTAGGCGACGATATACACACTTATATAGATAAATATATACTTAAATACATAGAAAACATCCAAGACTCATGAACAAATATTCGTGTTCATCACACAAATAAATGCCCTGACCGGGATTCGAAACCGAGACCTCCAGCTTCGAAGGCAGGGTCACTACCAACTAGGCTAAAGCGGTCGTCAATTTTAAAATTAGTTTCAACTCACTTGTAGAGTATGTTGACGGTGTGCTTGGGCAACACGGACTGTTTGTTCGGTTTGTTCATGCCACAGACCAGCTTGGCCAGGATCTTGTTGTGGGCTATGCCAGCTGAGCAAGTGTAGCCTGGGGAACTCACACTATAAGTTGAAATGTTGACCTAAATTATTGTATTGTATAATTATTTTAATATTGTATAAAACTGTCATTTTAATCTTATTCTACGATGTTGATTGTATATATTTTATTTGATTTGACATGTTTTAATTACTTTATTTCCCTATAATTGACATGTAATATGAATTATTATGAATAAATGATTATGATTATGAAATAGATCTGGAAGTATTTCATCACAAATTTCAACGTTAGATTCTAGCTCTCGCCATATGACTATCTAGGGACCGCCTTGGTGATATATTATAAGAATAAGAATAAGAATGTTTTTATTTGCCATTAAGGAAAACAGATACAATTGAGTGAGACAAACAAGGTACTTAAAGAAAAAAACAATTATGAAATAGAGAGAAAAAAAAACTTATAAAATTTATAATACGAAAAACTTTGAGTGTAAGATGGCAAATGGGTCCCAGTTTCAGCATGTGCCAAGCTTAGTAGCCCAGCGCTGGTTTTCAAACTGGTCCCTGAGAGAGTGGTCGCTAGTCCAGAAATTTAAGCTGTTTTTGTGCTCGATGGATAATTCTAAATAAATAAATAAATTACGTTCATGGCCGATGTGTGTGCAGAATTGTGTATGTTGTCTGTGTGTTTGCGTGTGTGTTTCGTTCGTATGTTGTTTTTAATGCGATTTAATTATATTGCTTATAATTTGAATTCTAATTAGTTGCGAGGGAGGTATTTCCCTGAATATCTAGGTGTGCTCGAGTTAATCGTTTAAATTTGAACAACGATATTAAGGTAAACACTGATATTTGTAGTTTGGGTGATTTTTAGAGGAAAGGGCTGCACTTCAAGGCAGCGGGGGGAGATCCAGTCTCCTTGGACCCACAGGAGTATTACAACAAACTTAATGTAAGACTGATTCAGCAGCACTTGGTGCAAAATTGTTAACGGACTCATTAACTTCCGCTAACTGTCCAAAGCTCCGTTAATCCGTTAACTAAGTACCTATTTAAGAATACCGCGCCGCGAATAACAGGTTCTGACAAGTCCGTTCGATCGGGGCGGCGTAGACGCGAGCTATAGGCGCTGAGTGAGACAGACGATCCAAGTGAGGCGCGTCAGCCGCGTGCGCGTGTGAAATGAACTATATTGTGTTGTCGACTCGGTGCGTCAGTAAAGTGCTGTTTATTTTGATAATTAAATTATTGTTGTTCTTATTATATACTAGCGACCCGCCCCGGCTTCGCACGGGTGCACTATTTAATGGATGTTATTATACATATAAACCTTCCTCTTCAATCACTCTATCTATTAAAAAAAACCGCATCAAAACCCGTTTCGTAGTTTTAAATATTTAAGCATACATAGGGATACAGGGACAGTGAAAGCGACTTTGTTTTATACTATGTAGTGATTAAAGTGTGTTAAACTATTTCCCAAGTATTTACCCGTTTCCCTGAAGACAGCAGCTCTGATCTCGCTCACGAGCACGGCTCCGACGAGTAGCAGCTTGGCGTGGTCGTGGTCAAAGTCGATGGAGTCGCTGCCGCAGTTCTGCACGTCGCTAATGAACTGCTCGATATTGTCGTAGCCGAGGGCAAATGTGTTGGGCATCATGGTTGTGTCCACTGTGTTTATGTTCATAGTTTGAAGTCTTTTTTGAACCTGGAAATATAATAGGTATCAATTCTAAGAGATTTCTTTATTCTGATAAACAATACAATACAAATGCTCTTTATTGAACACCTCATAAAATTAAGCCGTCATCTCGGCGAAAAAAAAAACAATCGCATACTTTTATTATAATCCCTGGGATCCCCGGGACCGGCAGACGATTGGAAACTAACGCAATTATGGCTTTTATATAAAAACCTTTTCAAAAATGGTTAAGATTTTTTTTTGTAACAAATAAATGCGCAAGTGTGGATGTCTGTCTGTTACCTCTTCACGCTTAAACCGCTGAACTGATTGAGATGAAATTTGGTATGGTGATAGTTTGAGTCCCGGGGCAGGACATAGGATATTTTTTTATCCCGGAAATCATTTCTATGGAAGCGCGATGATTAAATAAAAAATAGGAATAAAATTCTATGCAGACGAAGTTGCTGGCAAAAGCTAGCAAACTTATATGCAATCAAATCTATTATTAATGAAAAAACATCTATATGTACTTTACATGTAACACTTAAGCTGGGTTGCACCAAACCGTCTGTAATCGTAAGCGGTATTCGTTAAAATCTGATTATATGGAAAGTTTGACAAGTTTCTATGGGATGACAGCTGCCGGCGCCATATTTGACGATGGCCGGCCTGTGATCGTATGTTGGTGCAACCGACCCTTGTTAATGCATATTTACAAAGAAAGACGAGTTGAGTCTCATTCAATAAGACAAACAAGCAACAACACATTAATTACTTACAGAGGCAGTGATGTCCAAATAAGCTTCATCAATGGAGGCCCGCTCTAGCAGTGGAGTGAAAGTTTGAAGTACTTTGGCCACCTCAATGCCTGCATCTCTGTACCTGAAATACCACAAAAGAATAAAGACCATAGTCAGGTCTCCATAGTAAGTCAGCCCTTACATCAAATGGGCTCGGATTTTTTGTGTGTACCTCTTATAGTGAAGAATATTTTTGCCAAGTACGAATATTCTACTTGTTATATATAGTTTTTGACTTATGATTTTGAAAAGTTTTTTTTAATGTACGATACATTAAAACATATTCCCATTCAATAGCTACTAATTAAAACGCATAATACAACTCACTATTTCTTTAGAGCATGTAAAAATGCAAAATATCTTTCATTGAAAAAACTTCATTCTTCAAAAGGTGTAACTGGCCTAGCGACCCTATTAAACTTATAAAACTAAATACAGTAACTTTACATAATATTTAAAGTAAGTTTAAGCAGCAAGTGGTCTTACTTAGAAATATTGGCCTTTCCTCGATTGCAAGGTACCGAGGGCAGCTGAATTTCCGGACACTTCTCCTTTGCTTCATCCCCGCGCATGTGGCGCGTGACTCCGCGGGCTCTGGCCACATAGTTCACTGCGATGATGCTGCAAACAAAAATAATACAACAGGATAAAATAACATAATAAAATAACTTTATTGCTCTCATGTTGGCTTACAGCAGGTCTTACAGTAACTGTTATGAGTACAACATGACACCCTGTAAGGGTATTGCAAATTCTACTTATATTCTAAAGGTACATTCATAAAATCACAGGTTACACATATTGAGATCGAAGATAACAAGATAACCTGTTCTAACTATATTTATGGTATTTATTTACATTGAAAAATTCTTGTAGGGAATAAAAACAGTTCACTATTAGATATTTTTTAAATTTTTTATCATAAATATTATATTGAGTTTGTTAGAAGTTTCTAAGCGTTTCATCATTGCCATTAACATCCCATGCCCAATTGAACTATATGGTCCTAGAATTGCGGAAAACGGATCGAAACAAACAAAACGTACAAGCACAATTGACATGACAATGAATCACAAATTTTAACAACATATATTACTGTATGGTTGAATACATATAAACTATAACATTTTAATGATAAGTTTTCTGGCTTATATTTACCCTCCACCCTTCCAAGGGTTGTACTGCACTACGGCAATCGGTTGTCCCTTTAGTTCAGGATTCAATTTCTCCTCAACTTGGCAATAAAAACAGTCCATATCAATTAACACAATAACACGATTTTCTTGGTCCATTTTTGAAAATATGTTTACACACGGTAAGACTAATTCAATAATTTATGCACCATTTGCGAAAACTACATTTACAGTAAAATATTAAATGAAAACAACTTTGCACATAAACGCGCCGAAACGCATGATTTTTTTGACGCTCTAGGCAGTGTTGCCAGGGCCGTTGGGCCGTTCTAAGAAACGAGTCGCCATATACAGCTACAACTCGGCGAGTTCGGCGACAGAATTAAGCCGAGCTGATGGGCGGTGTCTCAAATGTTATACAAAGTTGCAAGAGACGAACAGACAGAGTCGTACTATGTAGGTTATTTTGTCACCTTTTCTGTATGGAAGCCTATAATTTGTGTCCCTTCATCCCGGTTAGATAAAATTACCTTTCTTTTTAAATACAGTCTCATTATCCTCAAAAATTACAAAAAAATCCTTTACAACAGAAGTTACTTACATGTTACGCGAGCCGGTCAAAAGTTACGAAAAATGTAAGAAATGTAACCATCTGGCAACACTGGTTCTAGGCCGAAATGTCAGTGTCAAAACAACAAAAATGTACTGCCATGGAATGCACGGCTTGATCACCCATTTTATTTCAAAGACTGCATTGGTTTGACTGCTCCTTCCTCGAAGGTCACAATTTTAACATGTTCTTCCTAGCGATATTAGCCTTATTATAGGTCCGTATTAGGTGCAGTCCATCATTGGTAGCAAGTCGTGCCTTCCAATGGCTTGTTATCCGCTGCTAAACAGTCTGATATCGAATGGATTCATAATAATAGAGTTTAAGCGGCTGTATAAATGTGTTGGGACTTTTCCCAGGAACGTCAACGTCACTGAGTGGGGAATGAAACACGTAGTTAAACAAGCAGTATATTGATTCAAAAATTTAAAATCCTTGGCCGTAAGTGTTGTTCCACTTGACGTACTGGCCGAGGTCGTCCTGTGACACGCTGGGCCGCACGCGTTTTAGCGCGTCCTTGAAGTCTTGTACGGTCACTGGACGCACCTAGAAAATAATTCATTTGAATGAATACTACACTATGATGGTTAAGTTGTAAGGGTCCATAAGCTACGGTTGCGGTTTACTATCAGGCGATCTGAACGATGATAGAAAATGATGGGGCGGCTACTTTCTTAGTCGTACATTGTGCAGACATGTTCCCATTTCGTTTCTTTCTCCATACCAAAGTAAGAGATGCATGTATTACCTACATAAGTACAGTATACGAGAGAATATTGAAAACCCTTGCGGCATTACCGAACGATCGCCGAAACTCGGTTGGGTGTTGGATGCGACATTGATTGGGCACTGATATTGACGACATTCCTAAACCACTGTTACTCGAATGTGCAAGTGCGACAGAGAGGGAGATACTTCGTTTTCAGATCGATGGTGCATATTTGGGACAGAGTACTGCCCTTACAGGCCCCATCTTCTGGAAGGTTCGAAATGCTAAATGCCACATGATAAATAAATAAATAGCCTTCAGTCAGTCGCGCGACGTCAGCCATGTCCCTTGTAGATAACGCGCTGTTTTCTGAGTTTAGGAGGTTTTACGAGCCTGGTAATAGTCGTTAGTGCAGTACTGTACCTTGTCACGGTCGATGGTGCATATCTGCGACAAAGGGACTGCCCTCACTGGCCCCATGGCGGCCTCAGAGCATAGCGACTTCATGTCGGCGCCCGAATAGCCTTCAGTCAGTCGCGCGACGTCAGCCATGTCCCTTGTAGATAACGCGCTGTTTTCTGAGTTTAGGAGGTTTTACGAGCCTGGTAATAGTCGCTAGTGCAGTACTATACCTTGTCACGGTCGATGGTGCATATCTGCGACAAAGGGACTGCCCTCACTGGCCCCATGGCGGCCTCAGAGCATAGCGACTTCATGTCGGCGCCCGAATAGCCTTCAGTCAGTCGCGCGACGTCAGCCATGTCCCTTGTAGATAACGCGCTGTTTTCTGAGTTTAGGAGGTTTTACGAGCCTGGTAATAGTCGTTAGTGCAGTACTGTACCTTGTCACGGTCGATGGTGCATATCTGCGACAAAGGGACTGCCCTCACTGGCCCCATGGCGGCCTCAGAGCATAGCGACTTCATGTCGGCGCCCGAATAGCCTTCAGTCAGTCGCGCGACGTCAGCCATGTCCCTTGTAGATAACGCGCTGTTTTCTGAGTTTAGGAGGTTTTACGAGCCTGGTAATAGTCGTTAGTGCAGTACTGTACCTTGTCACGGTCGATGGTGCATATCTGCGACAAAGGGACTGCCCTCACTGGCCCCATGGCGGCCTCAGAGCATAGCGACTTCATGTCGGCGCCCGAATAGCCTTCAGTCAGTCGCGCGACGTCAGCCATGTCCCTTGTAGATAACGCGCTGTTTTCTGAGTTTAGGAGGTTTTACGAGCCTGGTAATAGTCGCTAGTGCAGTACTATACCTTGTCACGGTCGATGGTGCATATCTGCGACAAAGGGACTGCCCTCACTGGCCCCATGGCGGCCTCAGAGCATAGCGACTTCATGTCGGCACCCGAATAGCCTTCAGTCAGTCGCGCGACGTCAGCCATGTCCCTTGTAGATAACGCGCTGTTTTCTGAGTTTAGGAGGTTTTACGAGCCTGGTAATAGTCGCTAGTGCAGTACTATACCTTGTCACGGTCGATGGTGCATATCTGCGACAAAGGGACTGCCCTCACTGGCCCCATGGCGGCCTCAGAGCATAGCGACTTCATGTCGGCACCCGAATAGCCTTCAGTCAGTCGCGCGACGTCAGCCATGTCCCTTGTAGATAACGCGCTGTTTTCTGAGTTTAGGAGGTTTTACGAGCCTGGTAATAGTCGTTAGTGCAGTACTGTACCTTGTCACGGTCGATGGTGCATATCTGCGACAAAGGGACTGCCCTCACTGGCCCCATGGCGGCCTCAGAGCATAGCGACTTCATGTCGGCGCCCGAATAGCCTTCAGTCAGTCGCGCGACGTCAGCCATGTCGCTTGCAGATAGCGCGCTGTTTTCTGACTTTAGGAGGTTGCTGATTATCTGTTCACGGGCCTGGTGGGCAGGAAAATATGAAATGAAATGAAAATGAAATGAAAATAATTTATTCGTGGCTAATTACACTAAAAGATAATACATTTATAACTAATAACTAATAAAATTGCCACGAAATGGTCCCGCCTCAGCATAATGCTGACTCACAAGCCAGCGCTGGTCTTCCGGCGAGAAAATAGAGTTTGTAATGTTTATTCCATTGGTTTATTAACCTTATGAGCGCCAAGCATCAGACGCCGCACCATCGCATGGTTCAACGCGTAATTAAACCTTATGCAATCGCGTATATAAATAAATATTAGAGGACAATATTACACAAATCGAACTAGCCCCACAGTAAGCTCAAGAAGGCTTGTGTTATGGGTACTAGACTACGATATATTTAATAGATATAAATACTTAAATACATAGAAAACATCCAAGACTCAGAAACAAATATTCATGCTCATCACACAAATATTTGCCCTGACCGGGATTCGAACCCAGGACCGTCAGCTTCACAGGCAGGTGCACTACCCACTTATTTATTATTTATTAATTGTTGCATTAGTTATAAGTTTTGTTCTCTGTTACTGTTAAGTATTCCTATTTTATGTGTATATTTGACATTTTGAAAGTGCTCGTTATGGGCCTATTTAAAAGAAATAAATTACTTTGACTTTGACTAGGCTAAACCGGTCATCAAAATCAATATGCATCGGAATTGCTTTGACAATTTGTCAACTGTAGCCGATATTGGCGTCCATGGCACGATTTTCCGATAACGACTCTACTGTTGTAGACTGTCGATGCCGACTGTGACGGTCAAAGGTTTAATCGTTTCCACGCCCACAAACTATTACGGGTCATAATCAGTATAATCACATTAACAAAACGTTATTAAATCTAACCAGAGGGCCTACTCTGAACATTGAAATCCGAACTTCGTAACGTGCCGTCCCTTTCACTCATATGGTGTATAACACGAGAGTGAAAGGGACGGTACGATACGAGATTCGGAGGCCCTCAGTGCCAACATGGGCTTGTTAGGCTAAGGTGTGTAACACGACATTTACATTATCTAACAGTTTCATCATGACGACCGGTTTAGCCTAGTGGGTAGTGCACCTGCCTGTGAAGCTGACGGTCCTGGGTCCGAATCCCGGTCAGGGCAAATATTTGTGTGATGAGCATAAATATTTGTTTCTGAGTCTTGGATGTTTTCTATGTATTTAAGTATTTATATATATTAAATATATCGTCGTCTAGTACCCATAACACAAGCCTTCTTGATCTTACTGTGGGGCTAGTTCGATTTGTGTAAGATTGTCCTCTAATATTTATTTATTATTTATTTATTTATCATCTGTTATCTACGATATCTAAGCGTGCGATAACTAGATTACTTGGTTGTGAACGTTCTATTTGTTCCCGTCTGTTGTGTTGCGTGGCTCAGCACGACTAGCAAGCAAGCCGACATAGCAAGGTTGACGTGCTATTTGTATCGTATCTATCTGTTTCTGATTGGAACTGTGCTAGCCATGCTTACGTTATTATTACTTTCATACGGGTCGAATGCGCATGGTTCAGAGGGGCTACCGCGAACCGAAAACGAACTAAGTTCGAATATCTCCCTCTCTGTCGCAAGTATGACAAAGAGAGAGACATTCGAACTTCGTTCATTTTCGGTTCGCGGTAGCCCCTCAGTATAGGTTAAGAGGCGTATAGTGACTCCACCGCGCGATCGCGACAACAGTGACACATATAGTCCCTATTCGTCCCGGTACCGCCGCACACCGGGTAGAGTCAGTCCGACCCAGGTCGGGCCTAACTGAGTTTCTTGCTGGACTCTTCTCAGCTAGGCTAGGTTTAGTGAACCAGCGACAAAACTCCCAGTAGCTCGATTCCACTCACACCTCAGATTCGGTTTAAACCGCTCAACCAATCTCACTGGAGCGCAAACTCTTAGAGTATTCCAGTGTTCCAAACCACACGCGTGGTCGTGCCGGAGGTTTTCCCCTGGATTTTCCCCAGGCTACTCTCCAACCGCGCACTCCTATCGCTTTATTGGGCGCGGCCTATAAAGCCACAGTCAGGTTAAAAAAAAGCGTATAGTGACTCACACCACAGTCCGGCAGCGGCACGTAGAGTCTCTTGACGAGCCGCCGGCGCGCCGCCTCGTCCAGCTCGTGCGGCCGGTTGGTGGCGCCCACTATCAACAACCGGTCTTCTTCGCCTGTCCAATATATCATGACCGTGGTGAGGCAGGGCTTGTGGTTGTTGAACACAATTCGAAATTCAAACTCTGTCCCCCTTATTCATAAAACTTAACAAACCTCTGCTAACTAAAATGTTCTTTGTCCCTTTCTCACAAACGAGGATTTCAAAGTGACAAATAAGGACAAACGAACGTTAGCCCCTAGTTAACTAATATAGGTTTGATGAACGTTTATGAATAAGGGGGTGTGCCTTTACCATGAGTTTACATGACCGTACTCGCTAGCGACTGCGTAAAAATTTGTATGGGCAAAACTACATCGCCTCTGGCGGTTACGCAAGAGAACTAAGAATCGGCATACTAAATCGTTTACGCAGTAACTAGCGAGTACCGTCATGCAAACTCATGGTAAAGGCACTGAGCCTGGTACGGGTTATGGCTCCAAACTATGGAATAATTGTAGTATAAGCTCCTTTTGGTGTAAAATAGCATTATCTCGTGAACTGCTGCGCAATTTAGGCAGTGCTGTACCATTTTGAAAACTACAATAAATTTGCAGTTTTTTAATATTATGTGCTATGTTAATTTAGTAATACTTTAAATTTAGAATGAAGGAAATTTGAAAAATTTAGGCACCGAGCAGGATTCGAACCTGCGACCTCCCGGCACTCGCGGCCAGTCGTTCTAGCCAACTGAGCTATAGGTGCAATCGCTACCCAGTTCCAAATTCATCAACCGTTCCTTCGTATTAAGCAGTACCGCTGCTAACGTAAACTATACGCCTCCCTTACTGTACGCCTCCCTTAAGGCGTTTGTATAAAAAATAGTAATACTTTATTAAAATTATAATCGATAGAAACCCTAGGTTCAATTTAAAATTTCTTTAATTCGGTTATTAAAATGTTTGTAAGGGCCAAGTCACACGGCGTGTGCAACGAGTTGAGTGCGCTCGCGCTGCGCGCCGGGACGGTAACATAACAATCTGTATTGCAATTTCATATCACCGATGAAGGCTGTTTGTTAATCACTACATAGTATAAAACAAAGTCGCTTTCTCTGTCCCTATGTCCCTATATCCCTATGTATGCTTAAATCTTTAAAACTACGCAGCGGATTTTGATGCGTTTTTTTTTAATAGATAGAGTGACTCAAGGGGAAGGTTTATATGTATAATACATGCATCAGCATTGCACCCGTGCGAAGCCGGGGCGGGTCGCTAGTAGAATAATATTGAAGGTGTACTAAAAAACTACTAGGTTTACTAATAATGATGTACAAACCTGTAGCGGCTCCATCGAACTGGACAAGGAATTCAGTTTTAATTCTCCTGGTTGCTTCATGTTCTGTGTCGCTTCTCTGGGTTAGCAGCGAGTCGATCTCGTCGATGAATATCACCTGTGCAAATGGGATAAAATCGGTTCATAACGATGGAGTTCTGAGGTAATACACATAAAAAAAAAGTACAACCGAATTGAGAATCTCTTCTATTTTTTTAAGTCAAAAATAGAATTACTACTTTATGTATGTACGAGAATACGGGTGGATTGCACCAAACCGTCTGTAATCATAAGAGGTGTTCGTTACAATCTAATTGTAAGGAATAGAGAATATGCATTTTTTTTCATGATGTTATTCGAACCACTATTTAGAGAACAACATACAAATGTGTATATGGAACAAGTACAATTAGAACAAAACAAAAGACAAAAATGGATTTCAAAGTACAGCATAAAATCCGAGCCCTCAAAACGTCCCACACTAATTGAGCATAGTATGTGACGTCATATACTTTGCGCCCGCACAATGAAAACACATACAATGGTGTGTATGGAAAAAAGAGTAATTTGCTGTTTCGGTCGTGAGATATTGCGTTTAGGTAATGTACCTAAACGCAATATATTGTTATACAAATTTTTGTTTATTAAAACAAGAACCGTGAAGGTGGATTTTAATTTCATTACACAATTTTCGAAACTTTCAAGTGTCATATCGTTTTAAGATTTTGAGCATATTTATTAATTTACTGTTTTTTGACACATTTTTTTACTATTCATATAGCGACATGGTATCATTATTTATTCCGCATGCATATTCTCTATTGTGACATGTTTCTATGAGATGACAGCTGCCGCCGCCGGGCAAACAATAAAATACGTGCCACCCCCACCCCCCTCGTACATAGTGCCCGCCCAGAGCCCCCCTCCCCCTTTACCCCATGAACCATATCCTAGATCCGCGTAGATCGTAAGTTGGTGCAACCCGCGTCACGTAACTTTATTTACTAACGGTAGATAGATTTTACTGTCAATTTTGACGTATAAATATATATATATATATATTAGAGGACAATCTTACACAAATCGAACTAGCCCCACAGTAAGCTCAAGAAGGCTTGTGTTATGGGTACTAGACGACGGTATATTTAATAGATATAAATACTTAAATACATAGAAAACATCCAAGACTCAGAAACAAATATTCATGCTCATCACACAAATATTTGCCCTGACCGGGATTCGAACCCAGGACCGTCAGCTTCACAGGCAGGTGCACTACCCACTAGGCTAAACCGGTCGTCAAATAAATGAGATGACAATTAAAATTTGACATTAAAATCTACCTAACGGTAGTAAAAAAGTTACGTGATTACCCCGCCGATCTAATTTGTATTGTAGCACCCTATGTGATGGACTTACAGCTGGTTGGTGCACTCTCGCGACGGCGAACAGCGCGCGCACCATCTTCTCCCCGTCGCCGATCCACTTGGACGTCAGCGACGACGCCGAGATACTGAAGAATGTCGCACGACACTGTGCCGCCACGCACTTGCCTGGCGGTAGAGAGCGATTTTGAATCTTATTCATCATACATAAGATCTAAAGTTTGTATGTCGTAACAACCACTTGCGACATCTAGTGTGAGGAATGACTCGTGTCACTAACTTTGAAAAAAAATTTTTTTTTGATACAATGCCGGTGGCAGACAAGCGATGGTAAGCGGCCACTGCAGCCTATCGCGACGCCCGCAACTCCAAAGACAGATAGTGACATACTTAGGATTGGAACGCCCGAGCCGAAAGCGAGTGTCATAAAAATAAATTGTCTTTGTCATCCATGTGTACACAAAATCATATATAACTTGTTTGTAATTAGGTAAACAAAGAAGCTGTGGTCGTAAACACACACACACACACTGAATTGTCATTATTCATTATTATTAATAGTTAGTGACTGTGACAAATTACTTTTTTAAAACCCGAACCGACGTCTTACAACCTCTGCCTCTTTGGGGGTTTTTATTGTACAACTTGTAGATGTATGCAACGAAAACCATCATTTCATGTAAGCATGAAATGATGGTTTTAATATTCTTTGAGACCATTACTGTACAACGTGCCTGTTAAAAAACCTGGTAAGTCATTCCCAGTCATTCTTTCTAATGCAAAAAAAAACCAAAGGATATATTAAATATTTGAATACAATTTCGATTCTTTCCCCTCATTAATTACCTACTATTACTATTAGTCATCAATTCAACATCCTCATAGCGTTTTCGGTTACTAATCACTGACTACTAATCGCAAGATTTGACGTAGGAACTAGTTTTACAAAAGTGACTGCCATCTATCTACTTATGTATAAAACCATAGTCTAAGGTATAGGTAATGTTTAATTTTTAAGGCTAAATATTCGTACATACACCCTTCTGGGTAGATCACAGAGGACTGTATAATTCATTATTACTGTCATCCTATTATGTAACCTGTATATCAAAAATAATAATCGATGGGTTGAAAGTGAACCATTTGACCCGAGATATTTTAAAGTTTAAGGGTAAAATGGGTGCTTTCACCGAGTTACACTTTACTTTTCTCTAATAAAAGTAAATGACATTCTAAGGATTCAATAATAAAAATACGCATGCACTGCATCAACTAACAGCGGGTGCCGCCGCGCCTATAGAACTTAAAAAAAATTACTTTCCACCCTAGGATCGGAAAAGCGACTTTCAATCCGGCTGTCTACTTATGAATTATGAAAATTAAACTTTCCGAACAGGTGAGATGAAAAAATACTTACTTACCTTTGAACCTACAGGGAAAACTATTTGTCGGGATTAGAACAGTTTCCTAACCATGTATTCCTTCACCGATAATTGCCAACTGTTTATTATAGCATGGCCTACTATTAGAATTAGCTCCTAGTATGCTTGCATTTTGAACCTATTGTTTTACACTAGCGACCCGCCCCGGCTTCGCACGGGTGCACTATTTAATGGATGTATTATACATATAAACCTTCCTCTTCAATCACTCTTATCTATTAAAAAAAACCGCATCAAAATCCGTTGCGTAGTTTTAAATATTTAAGCATATAGGGACAGAGAAAGCGACTTTGTTTTATACTATGTAGTGCTGTAGTGACTTATAACTTACTTGATTGAACAATTTTTACTTACGCATAAGGGGTTAGTTTTATTCTAGTAACGTTACCGATGAGAGTCTTCCCGGTGCCCGGGGGTCCGAAGAGCAGGATGCCCTTGGGCGGGCGGCGCAGCCCCGTGAAGATGTCGGGCCGCAGCAGCGGCCACACCACCGCCTCCTGGATCACCGACTTCACCAATTGCAGGCCCGCTATGTCGTCCCAACCTAACAACATTTTTTTGTGAGGTTCACTAATATTTTATTATTACTAATCTATATTTTAGACAGGCAGCTGACGCTGATACGTCTAAACTAAATCATAGTCCACTTGGCACAGGTTCAACCCTGCTTAGATCTTATCGCATTTTTGGGCCTTATTACAAAGGAATAGAGTGAAAAAGTGTATATACATATATTAAACCATCGGCTTACAGCGAAAGAAATAAACAATAGCATTCTTTTGTAATGAGCCGTGGGATCCCAGGGACTGGTAAACGACGGGAACTCGATTGTACATCAGTACTTCATCGAGTATATCTACAATTTCAATTCTTTAACTAACTAGGCTCATGACCGATCTCTGTGGCGGGAGATGCCATGTCTAGCAGCGGATATTCGGTTGATGATGAAGTAATTAGATATTGGGGCCCGCTCGCGACATCACTGCTGGAAGGCAGAGCTAGCAAACAGACGAGAAAATCTCTATTTAATTAGCATAGTGCAAATGAGACAGGAGTCACCGAGTATGAGTAGAGCGACAGACCGCGCGACGTTTTACGTCTATACGCGATGAATATACACGTTAGCAGTGGTACTGCTTAATACGAAGGAACGGTTGATGAATTTGGAACTGGGTAGCGATTGCACCTATAGCTCAGTTGGCTAGAGCGACTGGCCGCGAGTGCTGGGAGGTCGCAGGTTCGAATCCTGCTCGGTGCCTAAATTTTTCAATTTTTCCTTCTTTCTAAATTTGCGATAAATATATATATGATGATAATAAAAAGTGTTCCATTCCAATTAGTTAGTCACGGTTGCAAGTAATAGTCTAACATTAGTATAAAGTTAAATTGATTTTTAGTGTAGGCAAGTAGGATTAGTAGATATCGTAGTAGCGTGGAACAGTAAGACCGTAAGACGTTTCGTGACTTTCGATGCTTCAGAAACGTCGTACGCCTAAATACATGATACGCTAAAACACGCGCGGGCGGGAACGCGTACTTACGAGACCATGCCAAAACCTATTCCAAAAACCTGTTCCCGTAAATACGTCTCACCTCTAGATTTTTGAGAAATTCAGATTTTTTTTTTTGAACCTGACTGTGGCTTTATAGGCCGGGCCCAATAAAGCGATAGAAGGGCGCGGTTGGAGAGTAGCCTGGGGAAACTCCAGGGGAAAACCTCCGGCACAACCACGCGTGTGGTTTGGAACACTTAAGAGTTTGCGCTCCAGTGAGATTGGTTGAGCGGTTTCAACCGAATCTGAGGTGTGTGGAATCGAGCTACTGGGAGTTTTGAAAAATCCAGAATAAAATGACTACTTACCAATAGGTGTGCCTTTATCGATGATTTCACTCTCAATGAGTTCAATCATTTTCGGGTCCAGGTGCTTTAGTCTCTCATCAGCTACTGCTTGTGCCGCCTCTACAGTTTCCTGCTTCTCCCTGGAACAGAAAATCATCGAGTAATTATAGAATGATGAGTCTATTTGGGCCTATTTTTATGTATTCACATTTGTTTTTTTAATAATGGTAAAAATTGGTGGGTAGATTGAGTACCTTATTCTGATCAATATTTGTATAATTTTAGGGTACATAGGGGGCTCTCATACAGCTAAATGGGGCGCGAAATTTTTTTTTTGACCTACACCATTGAGTGGTCTACCATTGTTTTGAGCTCATTGGGTAGATAAATACTATATTTTTCATTTTTAAAAATATTGGAAAACAAAGGAATGAGATGCCACCAAAGTCAGCTTGTTTTACAAAATTTTGTTATGTAATTTTTTTAACTTCCCTTTAACCTATAAACTTGAAATTTGGTGATGTTTATTATTATGTATATTTTATCAACAACACTAACAAATTGATAAATCAAAATTTCCTTATTTTTCTGACTAACACCAACTTAATTTAATTAATAATAAGTTATTTGGTGGTTAAGTTAATTTTGCGGATGGTTAGGAACCCTAAATGTGCGGACTCCGAAATGCACTTGGCCAGTTTTTTATTATTAAATGCGAAAATGGGATATCACAAACTCCATGCATACAGAAGTGGCACTTGCATTTTGTATACTTACTGAGCTCCTATCATGGGCGAAACAAATTTTGCCTGAGCCTTCCGAGAAGTACCTAGAGTTCTCTTGGCTGCCGGATTTGAAGCCAAAAAACAGTCCTTGGCAGTTTTAAAAGTTATCTTGGCTACATTTGCCTTATGTGTTTTGTCATTTTCCTCCTCTTTTGTAAGGTCTACATCCATTTCTTGAGACAAGTTTGGTTTTGGTAAAACCGGTTGGTTTTTTACTATAGGTTTTGGCCGCCCAAATTTAGGCTTCAAAGCTGGTCTTTGTTCAAGACCTGTGTTCTCCTCGAAGCTTGAACTGTTTGAATGCAAAGTTCTAACAAACAATGATTTCTTATTGTCAACCCTCTTTGGTTCAACTACAGGGATGTTACATTTGCAGTCTGTGCTCATTAGTTGCTGTAAAGAAATGCTTTTAGAAGTATTAGAACTGCAAGCCTGGCAGGGTGGTATTGAGCGTTCAAATAATGTTTCTGAGTCTGTGAATGTACTGCAAATTGAAAACAAATAACAATTACAGTACAAAAATAATATCGTAAAATGCCAAGACTAGAAATTGGGCACTTAAGAGAGAAGCTTTGTAAATGTTGTTTAATATTATAACAGTGAATCAAATAGATAAGACCACTTACCTAAGAGAGCTTTTCCATGTTTTCATGCTACTTGTATCGTTATTTTGCGACAATGAGTTGGCGGAGTTGATTATTTGATCCCATGTCTTCTCGTTGCATAGATCCAAGTGAGAGTTCCATACTTCTTTCAGCAAAATGTTGGACGAAGCATTAGATGAACTGAAACAACAGGGATTTAATGTTGCAAATCCTAGAGTTCATTGTAAAAAAATATTGTTAAAATACTAACCTTTCAAGGGACCCTTTGTAATGTTGTACATTTGTTTTGCTCACAGTAAATAGATGGTTTCCATAAGTATCCTCGGGAGCCGTTCCATAGTATGTTTTAGAAATATTCATTTCTCTGAAGCAGCCTAAGCCGAAGGAATTTTTGATATTTATCAATTTAATTTATGATAACAACAACAAATAACACGACTCACGACGTCACGACTCAAACTCGAAGTCAAATATTTCAGCTGTCAGTTGTCAAAGTTCCCGCCATTTTCCTGACTACCATAGACTACAAAATCTCGTATCCGATTGTCTTTGGTTTTTCCGTTTGAGACACGTTTTTAAAAGCTGTGTAAATCGTTAAAATTGTCAGCTTATTGACGGTAATATACTTCTTTTTTACATTTTTCAAAATATTATTACAACTTTTGGACTTTAGTACCTAAATATAAGGGCTATTTTAAAATATCGTACTAGGGTAGTCGACTTATTACAACCATCGAAATATGTGAAATTATCCAATTTGTATTCGTAAAACTGTCAAACACACTTGTCATCACAAAATACTTGGGTTTTTTTTTGTAAAATTGTAATAATTACTGTGATTAAATTAATTAGTAAAGAATTCAGTTAACTACGCAATAATTATCATTAGCCTTCAGACAAGAGTAAAATAATGTGTGTTTTTTGTTAGAAAACTATGTAAAATTTAATGTTATCGGGATGTCTGGAAAACCGACGATATATCATGAAAAACAAGTTAAAGAGCTGTGCGCGTTGCACGCGCTTAACAATTTATTCCAGGTATGCATTATCCTCATCGCAATTGCTTAATTTCCTGTAGATTATGTTTTAAGTTAGTGATGTAAACATCATACTTGTTGCTAGATGCGCGGGACGTTTTCGAAGACAGAGCTGGACAGTATCTGCAGCCGACTGTCTCCCAACGTGTGGATCAACCCGCACCGCTCGCTGTTGGGGCTGGGGAACTACGACATCAACGTGATCATGGCGGCGCTGCAGAACAAGGGATGTGAGGCGGTCTGGTTCGACAAGAGGAAGTGAGTTTCAAGGTCGCACCGACGCGCTTATTAGCATGATTTACCATGAATTATGCAAGACCTTGTTAATGTTATGTGATCTTGAATTTCAATACAGATGAGTTTTTAGTATGATTTTGCTTACATGCTGATTTTATTAAATTGACAGTTGAAATGAAAATGTTTTTTTTTTTAATTCAGCTAGGCATAAAATGGTCTGTATTATTTGCATTTACTTGTTAATAAAAATCACTTGTTCCTATTTAATATACAATTAACATATCCTTCAAGCAATAAAATATGAAAAAATTTTTAGAGACCCTGGCTGCCTCGACCTCTCCAACATCTGCGGGTTCATCCTGAATGTGCCATCGGACTACAAGTTCGGGTTTGTGATGCTGCCGCTGCGCCGCCGGCACTGGATCACCATCCGCCAGATACAAGGCAATTTCTACAACCTCGACTCCAAACTGGACTCGCCACAGCTCATTGGACGAGTAAGTGTCACAGTGAGTGAGTAAAGTCAGCATCATAACTATGTATACATTCTAGCACTTTATTGTTTAGAGATAAAGTCAAAAAGTGTAGAAAATAATTAGAGGTGACAGGTTTTCCATATACTTACGTCAAAGTGAATGAAATGACAGCTATTCCGATCCGTAAACTATGTATGTAGATGTAGATGTAGTGTAGGGACGCCTGGCCGGAAACAGGCGGGCTGTCGATCTTTGTACAGGATCATTCAGCCCATTTCCCCAGAGTTTGAGCTCGAAGGTTATTGTCCCGGCGGCGCTATGTATACTGGGACTTGTAATACATATTTATGATGTTGACTACAGCTACACTTGTAAAATCTTCATATCTGTATCCATATAAGTGTAGGAAAGCAACCTCTTATTCTTAGCCTTTTTCATCGGACAAAATATTACAGTCTTATCTGAATAAGTCGTATATTTCACTTTTTCAAAGCAGGCAAAGGCCTCCTCCAATCTTCTCCACTCTTCTCTTTCTATATCAACAATGTCACCCAAAGCAAAGCTGTTGGAAGAGTTCACAGACTGTAATATAACTGAACATTAAACCATTGCAGTAAGGTTCTTTACAAGCATGGTCATTGTTACGTACATGTGCTGGCAGCCATGATCCGAACCGAAACTGAGGGTACCCGAAGATCTTCAGGCATACCCACATATCAATATATAACATGCCTTTCCCCCATGTTTTCATATAGTCCACTTCACTTGAGTTTTTATCACTACACACTACACATGCACATTTCAGTTTTTATTACTACACGATATAAGTCCTTAACCTAATTATTTATTGGTCTATTTATTTTATTAGTTATGTAACACATCGCCTGCACTGTCATCACTGTAGCTATTGTCATCCTGACTACAGTCTTCTTTCTCTTTATGCATTAGATCTGACAGAGCGATTCTGTTCCTAGATGAAGCCGCTGCCGGTGGACTTTCACTTGACCTGGATCTTTTATAGTTTTGGTCTTTCCTTGTGGTCACAATAGCTGAATCGCTAATCACACAATCTTCTGGTCCTCTTGCACCCACCATCTCTGCCCACCGACTCGGTGAGGGAATTCTTAACGTGCCGTAAGCCTGACCTTCTTCTTGCGAGTTAGTTTGTGTCAATTTTTCACCTCCTTCATCTGGTATTTTTTCTATATATTCAGGTGTCTCATCCTTGTTTTTTCCAAAACCAAGCATTTGGTTGACATGTCTAACGAATATTTTATTTCCCAGCTTTACTTTGTACCTAACTATACCGATCTTTTTTATCACTGTCCCTTCCAGCCATCTTGGTCCATTCCTGTAGTTCCTAAAACAAACCCTTTCACCGACTCTAAAATCTCTGACCTTTTGTGTTAAATTTTCTTCTATGTCTTCAGTCACCTTGTCTGGAGCCGCAAGGGGATGAAGCCTATCAAATTTGGTCCTAAATCGGCGGCCGTTTAACATTTCTGCGGGCGTTTTTCCGGTAACAGAGCTGGGCGTTGTTCGTAATCCATAAAGTATCTTCGGAATCCTTGTGGACCATGGAAGATGTGCCATCTTTTTTAATTTTAATTTTACTGTTTGTACCGTGCGCTCTGCCTGACCGTTTGATGCTGGGTGGTAGGGAGGCACCAGTATATGTTTGATGCCATTTTTCTTGAAATATTGCTGGATTTCTTCAGAAACAAAAGCTTTCCCATTATCGCTCACAATGGTGTCCGGCAATCCTTGTTCGGCAAAGATGTCATTTAATTTACTAATGACCATGCTAGAACTCTGTTCCCCAACTACTTTCACTTCTGGCCATTTTGAGTAAGCATCAATCACAATCAGGAAGACCTTTCCCAAAAATGGTCCTGCAAAATCCACATGCAATCTAGACCATGGCTTTGGTGGTGAAATCCATCTGTGGGTTACTTTCGGGGGCATATTCCTTACCTCTTTACACACCGGACATTCCTGAATCATGCTCTCTATATCCTTGTCTAAGCCCGGCCACCAAAAATAACTCCTCGCGACAGCTTTTGTAATCACCACTCCGTCGTGGTTACTGTGTAACTCCTGCAACACATTATGGCGTAATTTCTGCGGTAGAATAACTCTACTTCCCCACAAGAGACAATCCCTATACTCAGTTATCTCATTACGTCTTGTAAAGAAGTCTTGAAACTTCCCTTCTACTTTTGCGGGCCAGCCGTTCCTAATCCAAAACATTACTTTAGACAGCAACTCATCTGTTTTACTTAGTTTGGCAACATCCTTAACCGTAATTTCCAGCTCTATTGGAGTCTCGTTTAACAGTAACACACTTACGTCTTCGACTTCTTTGTCTATGCTCTTCCATTCAGGCGTCGGCCATCTGCTAAGAGCATCTGCATTGCCAATTTTCTGACCCTCTATGTATTTCAAATCATAGTCATAAGAACTCATAAATAACGCCCATCTTAACATCCGTGGAGATATCACGTTTGGTATAGGCTTTTTAGGGTCAAAAATACCCAGAAGAGGCTTGTGGTCCGTGCGAATAACTACTGAGCGTCCAAAAATATACTGATAGAATTTTTTTAATCCAAATATTATAGCTGCCGCTTCTTTATCGATCTGCGCATAGTTTCGCTCGTGTTTGCTCATCGTCCTCGAAGCGAACATTATTGGCCTCAAGGAGCCGTCGTCCATCTTGTGTTCCAGAACCGCTCCCAGCCCATATTGAGATGCATCACACGTCATCACTAGGGGCCTGGTTAAATCGTAATGGACCAAAGTGTCACTCGTCGTTAGCATATTCTTCAACAGTGTGAAAGCTTGTTGACAATCTTTTGTCCATACCCACTTGGCTCCTTTTAGTAATAGCTTGTATAAAGGTTCGGCCACTGTCGCTTTTTGTGGTACAAATCTGTCGTAGAAGTTTAACAGACCCAAAAATGCTTGTAGCTCTTTCAGGTTCTTTGGCGCGGGGGTACTTACAATACAATACAATACAATACAAAAAGGTTTATTTCTCAAAATTTTACAATGTTCAATCTATAGTAAGTATGGGTACTTGTTATCGCTTCAACTTTATCTTTACAGGGGTGAAGCCCATCAGCATCAACTACAAAACCTAAAAACTGTACCCTCGCCGTGCCAAATGTACATTTCTCTTTATTCACTCTCAACCCAGCATTCTTCAGTGTCTGTAATACCAGCTGCAGCCGTTCGCTGTGTTCTTGTACCGTCTTACCACTAACCACGATGTCGTCCAGTAGGACGGCCGTGCCGGCCACCCCCGCCAGTAGGTTGCTCATCATCCGTTGGAATATACCTGGTGCCGCTTTCACCCCAAAGGCTAACCTTTTAACTTTAAATAGTCCTTTGGGTGTGTTTAATGTCAACAGCTTTGCAGTTGATTCATCTACTACCACTTGTGTATATGCTTGTTCTAAATCTATTTTACTGAAGATGATTCCACCCTGCAGGGTTGCAAACGCTTCATTTAACGTTGGTAGTGGGTATGTATCTGTCTCAATGGCAACATTCACTGTTGATCTATAATCCCCACAAAGCCTAATGTTCCCATTTTTCTTAATAATCGGTACAATGGGACTGGCAAACTCAGAGTGACTCACCGGTTCTAGTACGTCTTCTGCCACCAGCCTGTCTATCTCTTTCAATACTCTGTCCTTTATAGCAAACGCAACCGGTCTACATTTTAAAAATGTTGGTCTTACATTAGGTTTGACGGGTATGGCTACTACTGGGCCTGAATACTTTCCCAACCCAGACTGGAAAACTTCTTTGAATTGCTCTAATATTTTTCCAACATCCACCTTATCTAGCTTCATATTGAATATACCATTCATACCAATATTCAATTCCGGGAACCAGTTTCGGCCCAATAAATTAGGACCATCCCCTTTAGCAATCAACACTTTCAACTTCTTTTGCACATTCTTGAACTGCACATCAACCTCTGCTTCTCCCAGCAGAGCGACCTTGCTGCTGGTCCAAGTGGTCAACGTTACCTTAGACTCGCCCAATCTTGGTAGACGATCAGTCCAAATACCTCGCGCCGTACTTTCCGTTATCATAGTATATGCCGCCCCTGAATCGACTTCCAAATTTACTAATCGACCATTCATATAAACCTTCACATAAAAAGGGGGCACCTTACTTGACACATAGTTACAGCTATCCTCTTCATATAATCCATTAAACTTACTTAATTCTTTCGGCTTCCCTTTGCTCTGTGCGCCTGTACACATTTCAGCAATGTGACCCATTCGCTTACATTCATAGCACCTACTAAAACGGAATTTACAAAACTTTCCATGCATTTTGCCACACCGCCAGCACTCCTTAGCTGATTCTACTGGTTTAGTTCCAATCTTGTTTATTTCCATCGGTTCATCTCCGCTGTGCGCGGGCGCCGGCCCTGCGAAGCTCTGCACCGGCGGCGTCGACATCGCCACTACCCCAGCGTCAGCTACCTCCGCCGATAACGACAACTTAATTGCCTGCTCAAAAGTCAATGTCGATTGTTGCAACAACTGCTTTTGTATGTTTTTATCGTGTATCCCACATACCAACCGGTCACGCAACGTTCTATCCAAATCAGTAAAATTGCAATCTATTGCCAGCTTACGTAATCCCGCAACATAATCCTTAATACTCTCGTTGCTTAATTGACATCTCATATGAAATTTATATGATTGAACTATCTCGTTTTGCTTTGGATTAAAATGGTCATCCAACACGGTTTTGATTTGTGTATAGGTTATGTCATTAATTTCCTTTGGAGCAATTAACGACAAAATCAAATCATATAAATTATGACCACAAACTGCAAGGAAATTCGCCTTTTTTAACTCGTCCGTAACTACATTGTTAGCTAACAAGCAATAATTAAACCTATCCACATAGTTTTTCCAACTATCCTTGTCCATACTAAATTCACTGAACTGCACCGACATTTTAGGTCACCGCTCCAACAACTTAACAAAACACTTTTAATCATTCCAGCACTATGTTTAAAACACTGTTTAATTTAATTCCCGTCGCCAGAATGTTACGTACATGTGCTGGCAGCCATGATCCGAACCGAAACTGAGGGTACCCGAAGATCTTCAGGCATACCCACATATCAATATATAACAGTCATATCATGATTATTAATTAAAAAAAAATATGATTGTTAATATACTAGTTATTTTAATGATGATTTAGAACTTCCTTATCTTACAATGCAAAATGAAAAGTAGTATTATATTTGACTTTGATTAGTCACTGACTAATCATTAAAAAAAACACATATTTGACAACCACTTTAACCTAGTTGGTAGTTGGAGCACGAATATTTTTTCCAGTCTTGGATATTTTCTATGTATTTAAGTATATATTTCTCTATATAAGTACGTATATTGTCGCCCAATACCTATAGTACAAGCTTTGCTTAGTTTGAGACTAGGTCGATTTGTGTAAGATTCTCCACAAAATATCTATTTATTTTATGACTTATCAATCTATGGCCTATAAAATTAAATATGTACCTAAATTATTTATTTCATTATAATTTTTTAACACAATTGTTATTAACATGACTAATTTCCCACAATTTAAAAATCCTAATCAACATTGATCTGTACTTTTCAGAGCAGCGATCTAATATCATACCTAAAAGAGCAGATGGAGTGCAAAGATAAAGAACTATTTGTGGTAGTCAGCAAGGAAGTAGAAGAGAAACAGCTTTGGATGAATCAGTTCACCTCCCACCCCCCGAACCACTGCGACAGTCCAGACTCCATCTCAGAGTCGAGCAACCCGTACGAGTCTAAGAACCAACATGTGGAGTGTCTAAAGCTGAACGAAGTGAGAAACTGTTCGTTGGCGGTTAATGACGTTTAAAAGTGTACTTCTTATTCCATTAGACTGATAGTGGTTATGGGTACTGGAAATTGGACCTGGATCTTGTAACTGAATATGTTTGAATATATCTGTATATCGTTCCAAAAACGAACGCGAGTTCAAAATAGCTATCAGAATAACCAAATTATGTACGACGCCAATGAAAAATTCCTAATTTTCGAGATGTTGATGCTTTTATAAATAACAAAAGAATGCTATTGTTTGTTTTTTTCGCCGGGAGACGACGGCAACGGCTTAAAGCGGCAATTATAATGCGTCGTTCACCTAATGCGGTCGCCGAATTCATTTTAAACTACTTAGGCCAACAAACGTCGTCTTCACATTAGTCTGTCCGCCTACCTATAAGCGTTGGCAGCTGTCGATCGCCGAATGCGGCTGACTAACGTGTTCGTTACACTTGCGGTCGCCGCATGCTGCATGCGGCGAACGACGAAGTGTAATTGCCGCTTAATCCGTAATGTCAGATTTGCTTAATCTGTTAGCTTTAGAGCCATTGTATCTGAACCATTAATTTATAAGTATTATGTCACCTTGTTTCAATCCGACATTTCCTTATTCTCATATCACCGAAAGGATTTTTTCCTTTTGATTAAATATTAATGTTTAGTTTTATTTCGTTCGGATACAATGACACTTTATTCGCTTCCCTGTTTTAACCCTTTGACCGCCACAGTCGGCTATTCACGTCATCGGAAAATCGTACCATGGGCGCCAACGACTGCTACAGCCGACAGCCCGGTCAAAGCAATAGCGATCTATACGCGATTGCTTGAAGTTTAATTTCGCGTTGAACGCGTGGCATCAGCGATGCGTCGTTTGTATGTAATGCTTGGCGCTCAATAGGTTAAACGTATATTTACTTTGTGTCACTAAGTTAGTCTGGAACAATTTCAGGCTCCATTTTCAGTACCCAGTATTTATCTATATATTGTATTAAACATTAGGGAAGGTACAATTAAATTTAAGCCTTACTAAATTTAACAAGGCGTGTTCTAAATATTTCTTAATATTAATGTGTACTGGTTGCGCTGTCTATGTATCAGTAAAATTACACATAACCCTATTAGCGCATGACTCTTGTATACGAATTTTCGGAACTTATGTAATGAGGATAACGCTGGCCTTGCCGCGCGCGAAATGAGTACAAGAAATTTGGACGCTGTTATGCGATAAATATGTCAACCTAATAGGAAAACCTATAGTAGATGATACGTTATTGACATAACAGCGTCCATTTATCAATCTATAGTTTTCCTGAATCTTTGTACTTTTAGCAAATACTTTAATGTTTTATTGAAATCTCAGTACATTTTTAATATATATAGCTACCGACTACAAATGTCCACTCTCTACAGTAGATTGTATCGCCTTTTAATAAGGTTTGAAACTATTATGGTCAGTATTGACTTGTATAAATAAGTACAGAAAACTTATAGGAACTGTTGTAATGTGAACCTTCTAGCTCAGGACCTAAACCTCTTTTTGATCAGATTAAGAGTAGAAATGATTGCAAGATTAATATATTATTCACCGGTAAAATATTAGGGTTCCGCACCTCATAAGAAAAAAAACGGAAACCTTAAAGGATCACTCTTATGCCCGTCTGTCACAGCCAATTTACTCTGAAACTACTGGACCGATTGAGTTGAAATTTGGTACACATATATAAGTCCGTGATCCAAAGACGGACATAGTAACGTAAATAAATGTTACAAACCATATCGTGTGACATATCAAAATTATTAAATGAAAGAGCACGTTTTGAGTTATGAGAGTCTCAAATTAATATATATATATTTTAACGAAAATAGACGTAAATCCCAATATCTAGGAAACTGCTGACCCAAATTTTTTTCAAGCGCCGTAAGTCCTTTGAAGGTACTTAGTAGGTACGGAACCCTTCATTGACACACACTTGGCAGGTTTTTATTGATTAACTCGTTCACTGGCCACCGTTTTGTAGCGTACACTGCACACGAATATTAACAGACAACAGAAGCCTCGCCAGCAGTGAAAGTGTTCGCAACAATAGTTACTGAGGGTTAAACAGTGGACTGCTTGTGTATACATTTATATATAGTTATATCGGTATATCGATGCATTGAATAATGTAGCTGTGATAACGATATGTCTCAGCGTTTTAAATATATAAAAGATCATTTTACAATTGTACAACGATACATACTTGCACCAAACTTTTTTTGTCCATAACAAGGACCCTGTCATACAGTGACTGTATTATGTATGTGTTATACATAGTACCGTGTTTAAACTCCGTAGTAAGTGAAATTTCTGTAATTTCTTTAGACAATAAAGTTTTTTAAAGCTAAGAAAACAAAAGAATGACGGTGAAAATCGAAACAAATAGATTTGAGTCGAGGCGCCTATATTATTTGGTGGGTATGTACTGTAGTACTTATAGTAAAAATATTTTGTTGCGTTACATGTTTAATTTATTTGTTTTATTCAATTTTGTTGGGTTAGTTTTAATATCGGAACTAGTCATTTGTCGATATTTTTCGAACTCTGTGCTTAAACGTATGGGTCCGCCCACCGACGTGTTAGGAAATAAATCTGAGCGATTTTATGCCTCTCTTCCCGAAATATTTTTGTTACATTCGCGCATATAGTCAGTAACGCATTTGCAGTTTTGGCCGCCCTAGGCCCCTTAGAACCCATGTCACGATTGGTCGCCCCTAATATCTGGCCCCACTAGACCTAAATCTGTTCTGACTAGAAATAAGTACAGTGGAATCCGGATAAAGCGACAGTCAATGGACCGGTGATATTACGTCGCACTAACAGGACGTCGCACAAAACGGACTGATTTACTTTGAAAATGTTTGATATCATATCTAATGTGTGGTGATTTCGAAGTCGTTAAAAGCGGTAAAATGTTATAAGCGGAGTCGTTGTATGCGGATTCTACTGTACGCAGATTTTTTTTGTATTGTATATCTTAGACAATAGGGTTGTTGACTCAAGATTAGACTACTCCAAAAGACTACTACAAATGAAACAAGGCAAAAAAATATGCCAAATGGTGGGAATCCTATTCAAATATCTCAAAAAATAACGAAGCTACAACCGTTTGAATGTTGCTGGTTAGAGAGAGAAAGCGCCACAGATCAATGTCGTCATTGACCACGAGCGCCATAGTAAATGACGATCGTTCCAATACAAAGGTGCGTTTTGCGGAAAAGGGACAGAGTATGCCCGCTCTTAAAACTTTGAAGACTTATAATTACGTAATTATTTACCGTTTTGAGTTACTTTTTTCGCCGTTTGTTTAAGAATTTGGTTCTTTTTCGAGGAATTTGTCCCTTCTGCTGTCAACACAATGCATCCTCAACTTTTTTTAAAAGGGTCGGCAACGCGTACGTGACTCCTTTGGAGTTGCGGGTGCCTATAGGCTGCGGTGGCCGTGTACCATCAGGTTGTTTGCCACCGGCGTTGTATAAAAAAAAACGAACTTATTGATCTTATTTTATCTTGCTAATTTTTAGTCAGTAAGCGTCGTATAAAAAAAGAATTGTCGTATCAGCATATCGACAAAACAATTGTCGTATCAGTATATCGACAAAAGAATTGTCGTATCAGCATATCGACAAATGGCAAGTACCGCGAATGATATTGTAGCATACGATATGATATGTTAATTAAGTTTGTTTGATTTCAACGTTAAATAATGTGTTAGTGTTACGATCCACGGCCTAATGTTGCGGTTTAGAGAGTATTTAAGACAAAATATTCACTATGTAACTATCTTATATAAGGAACGTACAGTCAGCATTACGTGTAGGAGTATGATACACAAAAATGATCCATATGATACCTACACAAAGATCTAAACACAAGTAGTGTAGCAGTGTTTTCCTATCAATGTCATAAAGTCTTGATGACATAGACATAAGGTTCAATTTAATCGGGTCCGTGAAGAGAGTTACCAAAAATTATCCTGTGTGTATAAATATCTGCCTCTCTCGCACTTGTATATTCGAGCAACAGAGAGGTTCGTTTACGAACTACCCTTATTTCACTTACCGGTTGCAACGATTATTTCCTGTATGCTCCTATATGTTATGCTGATTGTAATTGCGGCTAATTTTTTAACACTTTCATTGACCACAGCCTAATCCGAGGCGCAGGCTAGTTCAGTCTGCCCCGGGTGACACCCTATTGGGAGCACTGAGTACCATCGCCTGCGCACACTCCCTGACCACTGAGCCACGCTCATACGATTTTAGCCCGAGTACCATCTATGCTAGCTCGTAACCACTGAGTTTACCGTTTCTATATACGAAATAACACCAGGAGGGCTAGCACAACTACCGCTGCGACGCGACGCGAGTAGAGAAAAATCTACCCTCCTCTTTCAAACCCGCACAGTTCGAGCGAGACAGGAATCGCTGAGTCGCGCGAGATACGATTCGTCAGCAAGTTGTGCTAGCATAGTTGATATTCAAAAAACACATCTGCTGATATTCAAAAAACAATGGCTTTTTGGTGAAGGAAACCATCGCGAGGAAACCAGTCTAATTCCAACAAGGTCTAGTTTACCATCTGTTGGAAGGTCAGAAGGCAGCTTTCGTGAAACTAGTGCCTACGCGAAATCGGATTAGGTGTGAAAGCGGACCCCGGGCTTCTTAGGCCATGACCGGGAAACCGTTGGGAAGGTCCTAAGTTCTACCTAACCTTTTGAGCGCTAAGAATCGGACACAAATGACGCGTCGCTCACGCCACGATCGCATTGTTTAACGCAAAATTAAACCTTATGCGCAGGTCGCTATAGGGATGTTGATTCAAAATGTATTAGTATCCAGTTTTTCATCCAAAAGACAGAAGACATAAAACTATGCCAAATGGTGAAAATTTCATTAAAATATCTCAAAAAATAACGAAACTACAACCGTTAGAACGTTTTTAATTAGAGAGAATAAGCGCTACAAATAGTGACGTCACTGATCTAAAGCGCCATAGTAAATGACGATCGTTCAATACAGAGGTGCGTTTTGCGAAAAAGGGACAGAACATCCCCACTTAAAATTTTGAAGACTTAATTGTATAATTATTTATTCTTTTGAGTTACTTTTTTCGCCATTCGATTGAGAATTTTGATCCTTTTTCGAGAAAATCCCTACATCCCTATTGCTTTGGCCAACATCCCTGGCCAGGGGCGCTACCGCGAACAGCAAACGAAGTTTTCCCTCTCTGTCGTACTTACGTCCGAACATGCAAGTGCGACAGAGAGCGAAAACTTCGTTTGCTGTTCGCGGTAGCGCCCCAGGGTGTCGGTTGTAGACGTTTTCGAACTTCACGATTTCCGATGACATTATTTGCAGTCTGTGACGGTGATAGGGCTAAACTAGCTAACGTCTGCAGAAACTCGGAACCTCTGAACGTCGCAGCAGTTGCTCCTGTGTTTATATGGTAATGAGAGTGTTAACAGTGCTGCGACAATAATGAATTATTCATGTCTTAAATTAGCGACATTATGAATGATATTCATTCGTCTTAACTTGCTATTTATTAGTACGATATATGCTAAGTTTAGAGTTAAGAGCATAAGGCCATTGGAGGGTACTTCCCATTTGTTCCATAAATCTGCGGAAACCCGATTGGATGCTGTTATGTAACAATGTGTCAGCCTAATAAGAAAACCTGTAGTAGGTTGACATATTTATTACATAACAGCGTTCAATTAGGAGTCGATACAAATATAAAGAGCGAGTTCTGTGCGGAGTTCGCAAGCTACCTGTATTTGTAGTATTTTTAAACATATTTCTCTTGGCACCCACCGATTGCCCACATCTATTGAAAGTATTTAATTCGTTCTAGTAGGAATAGGTGTTTCTCGGCTATTTAACACGTCCCCTGTCCGTTCGTTTTCAGTTCGCGGTAGCCACTCTGGATGCACAGCCCAACTGTCAATTGTACTTGTGACATTGTCAGATCGTTTTGTGTGGGGACAGTGAACGTGTTAAGATTTCGACATTATACTTGTAATAAGAGTTCAATCCTTTTTACACTTCTATATGAACAATTGGCAACTGCCTATTTCAAAATGAGCCTTATGCTGTACTGTCCAAGGCACAACCAAATGCAGCCTCAAGGTAAAGTGTTCAGGTACAAGCAATAAAACCAAATAAATAGGATAATTTTGTGTAACACAAGTTTTTACGCACTCGTTGTAATATTTGTAATCTTTTTGAGTTTTCTCCACTGATGGTTCAGGTAATGGGTGTTTATTCTTGATCGAAATCAAATGAACGTTTTAATCTTAACTTGTCTGTACTTTGCATTGTAAATATAAGATATTTTTCCATAAAAATAGACGGTGTGATGACAAGATTGGTTTTTTTACTCAAACTTCTCCTCGTCTACTGGGGTGTATTTACCCTAGGGCCATCCGAGCCATGGCCCGGGGCGGCACAGTCCCCCCGTGAAACTTTTTAAAAAAATTTGTACCAACCCAAAAATAGTAGATTGTATGACAAGGGTCTAAAATGAGCCATATTACCACGAGATACTTATTTTCCCGAACGAAGTGAGGGAAAATAGTTCGAGGGGTAATATGGCTTTTAGACCAGAGTTATACACTCTACTTTTCACTTCGATTGCGAGAAAATAAATAAACAAAGGTTAACCCACCCAAAATTAACAATAAATTCCACGGCGAAGATATATACTTTTGCAGCATGTTTTTTTTTCTGTACTCCTTTGACACACAAAACATAGACAATTCGGTTCGCGAAAAAAGCTAAACTGACCTTCCATTGAGCGCTTCAAAGTGTTGCTCGAACGATTTAACCACTTTTTTTAATTATTGTGAAATAGGGACTACTACAAACTTAATCTTTAGACTCTTTAGAAAAAAAAATTATGTTTCCAGATTGGTCGATTTTAGTAAAGCTGTATTCTGGTTGGTTAATACCCAATACCAAATATTTTTTTAAGGGTTAAATTAGTGTTCTGTGATTGGTGGATTTAATAGGTGAAGTATTTTTATTGGTCAAATTCAAATGTTTTGTAAATCATAAATATGTATTCATATTTTCCCTAGGGGTTAAATGTACTACTTTAGCCCCGCTTGACAAGTCTAATATGACACACTTTTCGAGCATGAGAAGTGAAATAGTAGATTGTGTCTCAAGGGAGCAAAATGATATATTTACGGCGAGGCCGGTATATTGAATTCTGAGTGAAGCGAAAGATTCTACAATAGAATCCTGAGCGTAGCAAGGGATTCTAAAGTAGAATCTTGAGCGTAGCGAGGGATTCAAGTGTTTACGCCCAAAACGAAAATAATTTTGCTACCGTGTGACACATACTGCTTTTCACACCGTCTATGAGGCCCGCTGCTAAAAACATGAATTATCTTACAAATGGTTTTACTACAGTGTCACATACTACTTTTCACACCTTCTATGAGGAAAAGAGTCATTCTTGCCCTCAAATGAGGGGAGAAAAGTACAACTTTGATCCCTCATTCCAAGGCAACAATAACTCTTTTCTGAATAGCAGGTGTGAAAAAGTCGTTTTACAGCGCTGTCATGATACAATAATATACTGCGCCAAGTATGGAAATCAGGTACATCTGTTAGTAGTGTGGGTGACACGACTTACGTCATCAGCCTATCGATGGTATGCGGACGTGCGTGTGTTGTCGACAGTGACGTAGATAATGCGGTGTCACGATTCGGATTGTCAGACCCTGTTTTCTTAGATCATGCAGCGCTGTCAAACCCTTAGAGCGGGATGCACTCATTTACAATTACAGACCGATCAACGTTAAATATGGCACCAGCAGTTCATCCTATACAAACTTGTGAAACTTTAGGAACATACAATTACAGAGTAAGGATCGGTTGCACCAACATACGATCACAGGCCGGTCATCGTCAAATATGGCGCCGGCAGCTGTCATCCCATAGAAACTTGTCAAACTTTCAATACAGTCAGATTTTAACGAACGCCGCTTACGATTACAAACGGTTTGGTGCAACCCACTCTAAGGGTCGGTTGCACCAAGATACGATCACAGGCCGGTCATCGTCAAATATGGCGCCTACAGCTGTCATCTCATAGAAACTTGTCATACTTTCTATACTCCCCGTAACTTCACCCATTTTACCGGTGTCGGTTAAGGAAGTCAGTGACTTAGTCAGGCGTCTTCGTGTTAGGAAGGCTCCGGGTGCGGATGGTGTATCCAATCGTATCCTGAGACTTCTCCCTGAAACCCTCCTCCTCATTTTGGTCGGCATCTTCAATGCCGCGCTGACCAATGCTCACTTTCCAGCCGCGTGGAAAGGTGCAACGGTCATAGGGATAGCGAAGCCCGGTAAGCCCCGGACTTCGCCTGCCTCTTATAGGCCGATCAGCTTGCTTAGCTCTCTAGGAAAGCTATATGACCGGATACTTCTCACTAGGATTCTCAGATTTACGGCTGAGAATAACGTCATCGTCGACGAGCAGTTCGGCTTTAGATCCGCGCACTCGTGCGTCCAACAGGTGCACCGCGTCACGGAGCACGTGCTGGACGGTTTCTCTCGATTCCAGGGGCTCAGGACCGGTGCAATCTTTCTCGACGTGGCGAAAGCATTCGACAAGGTCTGGCATAACGGGCTGATATACAAGTTATATCATCTCGGTATGCCTGACAGACTCGTACTCACCATACGAGATTTTCTCAGGGATCGAAGCTTTCGATACAGACTAGAGGGAACGTACTCGGACCCACACCCCATCCGGGCCGGAGTCCCGCAAGGCTCCGTGCTCTCTCCCACTCTTTATTCGTTATTCACGAACGACATTCCCAGGCACCCTAAAGTGCAACTGGGGTTGTTCGCGGATGATACCGCGCTCTTTACGAAGGCTGTCGACTACGTTCCCATCCCTCCCCCCTCTGTCGTTACTCGGCGATCACTGATTAGGGGCCGCACGGTTCGGCGTCCTAGGCACACACTTACGGACCCGGACGACGTAATCACAGCGTCTATCGAAAGATGGAACGCTGCGCTTGCGGCGTCCAACTCTGACACGACGCGTACACTTAGAGGCATTCCCGCCGGCGGGGACGTCCACCACGCGATCGCGACAACAGTGACACATATAGTCCCTATTCGTCCCGGTACCGCCGCACACCGGGTAGAGTCAGTCCGACCCAGGTCGGGCCTAGCTGAGTTTCTTGCTGGACTCTTCTCAGCTAGGCTAGGTTTAGTGAACCAGCGACAAAACTCCCAGTAGCTCGATTCCACTCACACCTCAGATTCGGTTGAAACCGCTCAACCAATCTCACTGGAGCGCAAACTCTTAGAGTATTCCAGTGTTCCAAACCACACGCGTGGTCGTGCCGGAGGTTTTCCCCTGGATTTTCCCCAGGCTACTCTCCAACCGCGCACTCCTATCGCTTTATTGGGCCCAGCCTATAAAGCCACAGTCAGATTCAAAAAAAAAAAAAAAAACCTTTCTATACAGACGGTTTGGTGCAACCCACCCTAAGTTTTTGAATACCATGCCCAGGCGCATCGCTGCAGCTATCGCCGCTACTTAACGTCGAGACCGAACTGTGGGGCTACCGCGAACCACAAACGAAGTTCTCCCTCTCTGTCTCACTTATGTGCAAACTTGCAAGTGCGACAGAGAGAGAAAACTTCGTTTGCTGTTCGCGGTAGCGCCCCTGAATAGATACAAATGAAAAACGCGTCGTCAGAGTTTAGTTTATTTGATCGGCCGCATCGACACAATTGCTGTTCTTGGACAGCAGCAGTCGGTCCGGGTCGAGCCGTAGCTCCTGCAGGAGCGCGTAGATGTTCGCGCGGAGCTCCGCGCTTAGCTCGCGCCGTCGCCCGAGGATCCAGAAGCGATCTGTAACAGGTATTTAGGAGCTCGTTGTACTTGGTCTTGTCCACGTTCTTGGTCTAGCAGCATGCGAGCTGGTGTCTCGAAGTGAAGTAAAGTTGGGCGTGGCCAGTGTTGAGGCCCCAGCGTCTACAGGGGAAGCGGGGGCGCGTCGGGCCTAAACCTGTTAGTCGAGGAACAGAGGCCGACTCAGCCAAGCCCGATCCCCACTCACTCTCGCTAACGTTGCCCTACATGCAACACACGCGCTATACCACTAGACGCGCCGTAGTTAAGCTTTTATTATATTATTTTTTCTTAAATCAAATTGTAAAAGTAACGACATTATAGAAATCTAGAAAATCTATGTCTTCATCATTTCAACCAAGACCCCTAGTCTTGATCAGCCAGTTTGTGGACAAGTCACATCGAATTTTGGAAAGCACGTTAGGCAATTGAGATCCCATTAATAGTAGATTGGATTGTAGGTACACCAAGGGAATAAAGCACTGTTTTATGTCACGGGCGCGATATTGAATCCTGAACGTAACGAAGGACTCCAGATTTTACTCCCAAGCGTAGCGAAGACTGAGTCCTGAGAGTAGTGAGGGATTTAAGCGCGCCCAAGACAAAAACAGTTTTATCCCCGAGGAGTATCTAGGTGATTTTCTCACCTCTTGCGAGACAATACAGAATAACCAAGGCTAACTAGAAACGGAATCAGTCAGTCCGCCAAAACCCAATCACTTTCGTAACTCGCCATGTTATTAAAATTGTAAAATCCGTAGTTTTACTCCGTATAATGCAGCGTCTTGTAGCACTCGAGGCTTTTGTTTTAGGTATTTAATAGTAAGTAGGTACATTATTGCAAAGGCTGCGAAGGAAGGAAGGTCATCCCTGTTCCGGCCGAGGTCATTTCTCAAAAAAGGCAATGAAATTTGAAAATTATAAGGAAGCTCCAAATGAAATTCCAAGGATTTCAGTAATAATTAGAAACAAGCGCGGTCGGCGCGCCGGATGCCGGCTTCGTCGTCGTGTTTTGTTTCCAACCCGAGGGTCGCGGGAGAGCGATGCGGACTTCACGAAATTAGACTTTAAAGATATAACAATAAGAACTATGAAAAGTGAAATGACATTATTACCCAGCGGGTTATTATGACATTCAGTACAATATTACAACCCTGCTCAAGCCAAGGCCAAGGGCTATAATGATTTGCTTTCGGTAAGGTTTGCATGATATATAATTACTATAATTAGCCATTGCCGAGCAGGTGGTGTGAAAATGTAATTTACCCCCTAGGTTGAAGAGTCGCTTCCATGCTGAACTACTATACAGCCTTGGGCGGATTCAGCATATAACAGCTTGCTAAGACGAGGATCACAAAGACGGTGGCGAAATGGCTCGGGGAGCTCACAACCATCCCAGTTGAAACCGGTTGCTCAGCTATCTCAGTTTGTACACTAGTGGACTGACCGTTGTGCATGATGGACACGGACGTGCAGGACCACACGGCGGCGAAGTGCTCGTAGTCGGTGAACAGCACGCTGTACAGGCCCGCGCCGGGCAGCATGCGCCCGGTGTACGGCATGCGTCTGCTTGTACACTAGTGGACTGACCGTTGTGCATGATGGACACGGACGTGCAGGACCACACGGCGGCGAAGTGCTCGTAGTCGGTGAACAGCACGCTGTACAGGCCCGCGCCGGGCAGCATGCGCCCGGTGTACGGCATGCGTCTGCTTGTACACTAGTGGACTGACCGTTGTGCATGATGGACACGGACGTGCAGGACCACACGGCGGCGAAGTGCTCGTAGTCGGTGAACAGCACGCTGTACAGGCCCGCGCCGGGCAGCATGCGCCCGGTGTACGGCATGCGTCTGCTTGTACACTAGTGGACTGACCGTTGTGCATGATGGACACGGACGTGCAGGACCACACGGCGGCGAAGTGCTCGTAGTCGGTGAACAGCACGCTGTACAGGCCCGCGCCGGGCAGCATGCGCCCGGTGTACGGCATGCGTCTGCTTGTACACTAGTGGACTGACCGTTGTGCATGATGGACACGGACGTGCAGGACCACACGGCGGCGAAGTGCTCGTAGTCGGTGAACAGCACGCTGTACAGGCCCGCGCCGGGCAGCATGCGCCCGGTGTACGGCATGCGTCTGCTTGTACACTAGTGGACTGACCGTTGTGCATGATGGACACGGACGTGCAGGACCACACGGCGGCGAAGTGCTCGTAGTCGGTGAACAGCACGCTGTACAGGCCCGCGCCGGGCAGCATGCGCCCGGTGTACGGCATGCGTCTGCTTGTACACTAGTGGACTGACCGTTGTGCATGATGGACACGGACGTGCAGGACCACACGACGGCGAAGTGCTCGTAGTCGGTGAACAGCACGCTGTACAGGCCCGCGCCGGGCAGCATGCGCCCGATGATGTACGGCATGCGGTTGTTCAGCTTGTAGCGGAAGGACGAGGATCCGTTGTGGCTCGGGATGCCTACGCCGTATGTTGTGGATGGTGTTCCTGTCCTGGAAACATTAAGATAAGTGTTTAGTTATTTTCCTGATAGTCTTTTCCCAAATTGATTGACACTTTCAATACGCTTCGCAATACGTACCTACTGTACTGGCCTTAAGTATATATCCGACTGATCCAACTCCTTGTGAATGTTATTATATAGAGGTATAAGGTAGCTGTGGGTAGCGATGGCGATGAGGAGGTTCGTTCGTTAGGTCCGCATTCGTTTGAGCGTCACGTGCAGTTTGGTGCAGCTCGCGTTGATTTCATCAGGAAAGAGCGCTGATCGTGTACACACACCGCGGAGCTATGGCAGCTGTACTCACCACCTGTTGATGGTAGTGACGGCGATGAGGAGGTAGCCGCACTCGTTTGAGCATCACGTGCAGCTTGGTGCAGCTCGCGTTGATCTCATCAGGAAACAGCGCTGATCGTGTACACACGCCGCGGAGCTATGGCAGCTGTACTCACCACCTGTTGACGGTAGTGACGGCGATAAGGAGGTAGCTGCCCTTGTTGAGCGTCACGCGCAGCTCGCCATGATCTCGTCAGGAACGAGCGCTGTTCGTGCACACATGCCGCGGAGCTATGGCAGCTGTACTCACCACCTGTTGACGGTAGTGACGGCGATGAGGAAGTAGCCGCCCTTGTTGAGCGTCACGCGCAGCTCGCCATGATTTCGTCAGGAACGAGCGCTGTTTGTGCACACATGCCGCGGAGCTATGGCAGCTGTACTCACCACCTGTTGACGGTAGTGACGGCGATGAGGAGGTAACCGCGCTCGTTGAGCGTCACGTGCAGCTCGGTGCAGCTCGCCGTGATCTCCATCAGGTAGAAGGAGCGCTCCACCTCGTACCATGTGCCCGTCATCTGCATCAAAGGATTGATTTAACGTGCAGCGTGACCACTTTCAGTAGTTTCCTACTTTTTTGGTAGTTTTGAGGGAATTTTTTCAAGCTTTTAGTAGGAGAAAATAATTCAGTAGTTTTTAGTAGTCTACTTATAGCAATCCACAAGTGGCTATTTTTGAAAATCTGTTTCAATATGTTATAAATGTTGTTGAAGCGGATGAGGGAATTTAAATGAGGATAAAAAGGGATTACCTCGTGGATGATGATGGTGTTGTATCAAGGTACCTGGTGCAGTTTCTTCGGCGATCCTGATCACTTATATTATTTTTATTGATTCACTTGCGGGTTTTTTGGTTTTAGTTAATTTGTATGAGTTTGAGAGGTTTATTTGAGGTTTTTATATTTTTTGCGGTAGAGATGCGCGCGCGCGATGTTTGAGTTTTTTGCTTCAATATGGCGACTGGACGTGACGTCACAGGTTGGTCGGCACCGGAAGTATATTGCCAATTTGAGGTAAAAAGGAAAGGATGCGTTTGGGAAGGATACGTTCAGGAATTAAATATTTTTTATTTACAGTTTATAGAAAGTGTGTGTGTGATGTGATGAATTATGTGTAGGTGTATGTTTTTTATTTAATTCGGCCAAACCATACTCCCCCGCCTTGGAGTGTACTCCAACATAAAAATTACAAATTGAGAGAACAAAGTTAGAATACAATTTACATATACAGCGCTTTTTTCTTTCTTTTTTTTTACAAGTCTATAGAGTGCGAAATTTAATACTTAATACTAAAATTACTTAAAATAAAACAACAAATATATTATTGAGTGGGTAGAGGACACACTCTGACCACAGGACGAATGTAAGTACCGGTTTTAGTTTTAACCTTTACAACCCGAGTAATGCCATCATTACCAGGGTAAGTTTCCTCTACCATAGCAAGGGGCCAACATAAGAGAGGAAGTCTTTCTTCCTTTAATATCACTATTTCTCCTTTTTTAACAGGGTTAGAAGCAGTGTTCCATTTTTCGCGACTCTGTAATGAGGTAAGATATTCAATGTGCCATCTTTTCCAGTAAGATTGGACCATTTTGTCAATCAATTTATATCTTTGTAAACGAGTTACAGGAATATCATCTAAATTTACTGCTGGAATATATTTTAAAGGAGTTAAATTAAGAAAATGTGACGGAGTGAGAGCCAAAGGTTCTGAAGGATCACTACTGAGAACGCATAGAGGTCTGGAGTTCATGAGTGCTTCTATTTGAACAAGTACTGTATTCATTTCTTCATATGTTAAGATTTGCGAGCCAATTGCTTTGTGAAGATGAACTTTAACACATTTTACATTGCTTTCCCATATCCCACTCATGTGAGGAGCATATGGTGGTTGAATTTTGAACTCTATTTTCTGTGGAGTTAATTCCTGGATAATTGCTTTATTATATTCCTCAGAACAAACTACAGAATAGATATCATCAAATTGGTTACGAGCACCAATGAAATTCTTGCCTCCATCACTCATAATAAGTGATACAGGCCCGCGGCGTGAGATGAAGCGTTTGAATGCAGCAATATACATTTCTGTTGACAAATCAGAGACCAATTCCAAATGAATTGCTTTGGACACTAAGTCCACAAATAAACACACATAAGCCTTTTGGCTTCTTATTCCTCTTTTCTTGCTCATTGTTATATAGAGAGGACCCATATAGTCCACTCCACACTTTGAGAAGCATTTCTGTTGAGTAACACGAAATTCAGGTAAATTTCCCATAAAGGGATACAATTCTTTAGGTTTATGTTTAAAACATTTATTACAGGCGTGGATAACCTTGCGAACTAAACTTCGAGCGGGTAGCACCCAATATTCATGCCTGAGCAAGCCAAGAACTAACCCAGGTCCCGTGTGAAAGTTCTTTCGGTGATAATGTTCAATAAGTAAAGTTGCTATTCTACTTTTTGCGGGAACAAGTATCGGATGCTTTTGTTCATATATCATAGGAGCATTATTTAAACGTCCTCCAACACGTAAGATGCCTTTATCATCAATGAAAGCGTTTAATTTTCTAAGAGGGGCGCGAACAAGTTTATTATTTTTAATCGCATCAATGTCAGAAGCGAAGTGTTTAGACTGAACTACTTTTATAAGGCAAGATTCTGCGACATTCATATCTGATATATTTATAAGACCACTACTTTTTAATATCTTAGCAAATCTTAAAACATAAGTGACTGCATTTATCAATTTAGTCCAGATTGACATACGTTCAATGAGTGCTAACAGCGGGTGAGGTTCAATTTGTGAGTCTAGTTTCTGAACAAGAGAGATAGACTTTGACTCAGGAATAACAGCGGGAATATTCAATTTATTAAAATAGCTAATTGGCCATTGATCACAAGGTAGGGCAATCCATTCAGGGCCCTCAAACCATGATTTATTGTCAATTAATTTATTTGGTGTGACAGGTCGTGAAACAATGTCACTTGGATTTTCATGACCAGGAATGTGATACCAGTACTGCGGGGCTAGAATGTCATGTATTGCAGAAGTTCTGTTGGCAATAAAAGTTTGCCACCTGTGAGGTGAGGAATGAATCCATGCAAGTGTAATGGTCGAATCAGAGAAAGCAAGAGTAGTTTTCACTTGACATCTGGTATTCATAATTCTTAGAGCGGTCTGTACTAGTTGAGCGAGAAGATGAGCTGCACAGAGTTCAAGTCGAGCCAAAGTTATCTTTTTTAGAGGAGCAAGGCGTGAGCGAGCACACAGCAATGCCACACGCGAAGCTTGTGAGGTCAAAGAGCCAATCCGCAAATAAATGACAGCTCCATAGCACTTCTCACTTGCGTCTGCAAATCCCAAAAGACTAATATAGGAATTTTCATCTATTCCTACATGACGAGGTATTTTAATTTGGGAGAGATTGGACAGTTCACTTTGAATCTGTGACCACACTTTACAAATGTCACTAGGGACATCTTCATCCCAGGAAAGAAGTCGCTTCCAGCACTCCTGTACCAGAAGTTTCATGTAAGCAGTGAGCGGAGCAAGTAAACCTAGTGGGTCATATAGAGCAGCGGTTTGAGCAAGAATTGATCGTTTGGTATGATTATCATTATTTGTACAGTTTATTTTAAAGGTAAAATAATCTTTGACTGGGTCCCATCGGAGACCAACTAATTTGGTTTCAGACTCTGAGTCAAAATTTAAACTTTTTGAAGCCCGATACTCCACAGGTATATTCTGTAGAAATTGAGGTGAATTTGAGGTCCATTTGGTCAACTTAAAACCACCGCTGGCAAACATATTGACCAATTCATTGTACAATTCAAGTGCTTCCCTGTCTGAAGCAACAGAATGAATAAAGTCATCCATATACGAATAAAGCGGAGCTACTTGAGAGGCTTTCGGGTACTTGTGCCCTTCATCTTGAGCAAGCTGGCGCACCACTCTCATCGCGAGATAAGGTGAACATTTAAGTCCAAAAGCAAGCCTTTGGAACTCATATATTTGAATGGGTTCAGTTTCTGGGTCAAATCTGAATAATATCCTTTGAAAGGCTTTATGATCTGGTATCAATTTGAGTTGAAAATACATTTTTTCTAAATCTGCAGACACAGCAACAGCGAATAATCGAAGATTGATTAACAAATCAAATATGTTAGTTTGCAAGTTTTCACCGCAGTGTAAAATATCATTCAGGCTTTTGCCAGATGATGTCTTCGAACTAGCGTCCAGAACAATTCTAGTTTTTGAGGTATCTTTATCAGGTCGATACACAGCTCTGTGAGGTATATGATAAGCGAGAGGTGCAGTTGAAGGTTCAACCACTTTAGCTAAAAATCCTTTGTCTATGTAATCTTGCACAGTCGCGTTATAACCTGAGCGCAATTCCTTATCTGAATCTAACTTGCGTTCAAGCGATAAAAGGCGGCGGGTAGCGTTTTTGTAAGAATCACCCAACTTTTGGGGGTCATCAGAGAAAGGTAATGAGACAACATATCGACCATCAGATTCGCGGGACACAGTTTCATTAAACATTCGTTCACATTGTTGTTCATCGGGGCTCAATATTTTGCGTGCGGGTAATGATTCTAAGGTCCAAAATCTTTGTACCAAATTATCTAATTTGTTATTGTCTTCAATGAAAGCGTGAAAGGAATGATTCGTTGAATCGTAAGTATTGCTTTCAGCTTCGCCCATAACTACATAACCTAAAGTAGTTTCCAAAGCAACAGCGCGGGTGTCTGGGTGAGTGATTTTGCCTGATCGCAATAAATGCGGGAATAATCCCGACCCAACAACGCAGTCTATTTCTGATGGCATGTAAAACAGCTCATCAGCCAGTGTCGTGTTTTTAAAATATTCTAAAATGTTTGTATTCAGTCGCGTGGTAGGTAAGTTACCTGTGATTTGTTCGACGACGGCGGCTTTTATAGAATACTGGCAGCGGGGATCCATTCTTGAACTAAACACTATTGTCGTGTATCCTATCACTGGTTTCACTGTCATACCTATTCCATGCACAGAGGAACTTTGATAGGTTATGTTTAATTTAAGTTTCTGACAACAGGATTCCGTTATGAAATTCGCAGTCGATCCAGTGTCCAATAAGATTCTCATGTTACCGGGACTCACACTATTTAACACGTTTACACAAGCGGTAGGAACCACGTCGTTATAAAACGTGCACGAATTCACGTCGGAGGTTATAAAACAATGAATATTTTCACTTGCACTAGTTTGTTTGTCACGCGGCGCATTTGTTGTTGTTTGTCCGGAAACATCGACTCGCGAGTTTTGCGCAGTGACAGCGCCGGTGAGCGATGCGGGATTCGAGGAAGCCGAGGAGTGTATATCTTTCTCGCTCGCGCTTAGAGTTTGCGGTTCATGAAATGTCAAAACATTAGCTCGCGGCGGCGTATCAAAGTGTTGCATTTTGTTTGGTTGGTACATGTTGTCGATGTGCAAAAGACTGTGATGTCTACGACTGCACTTGGCGCAAGTTCTATTCGACTTACAAGAATTTACGTGATGAAATCCGAGACAATTTTTACAAAATGAATTTTTGGTCACAATCGAGTACCTAGAGGTTGCGTCAAGGTCGTTAAATTTCTTGCAAAAATACAAAGGATGTTTTTCATTATTGCAAACTATGCAAGTATGCATGTTTGCGGAGTTTGCGGGAGCGGTAGGTAAAACGTGCGGGTGCGGCGGCACAACTTTAGGTATCGAAAGCGGCGAAGCGGTATTCACCAAAGACGGCGGTGCGGTTTGCGAGTTATTCAACACGTATGATTGAAGAGGTTTGTTTCTATAAGCGTTATTTTGCGAGTAACTGTAACTTTGTTTAGCGGGTGCGCGGAAAGTATTCGATTGCGGTTTAATACTTAGTTCAGTACGCGACAATACTTTGCTTTGTCCTTTGACAAATTTCTCGAGCGAAGCGAATGTAGGTATTTTCTCCGAGCGGCAACTTTGTTCAAACAATTGAACAGTGTCTTTATCGAGTTTATTGAGAGCTATATGCGTAATCATGAAATCTGCTAAATCCTGAAGATTTAGTGATTTCAAGGCTGCTACTGACGCGCAATATTGTTCAACAAACGAGTCAAGGTTATGCGGTGAAGCCGTAGTTAAGGGCTTGAATTTGAACATCTTATCTAAATACTGAGTACCTAAAGTACGTTCATCTTGGTATTTCTCAACGAGTAAATTCCAAATGATGTTATAATTGGAGGCAACAGGGAGCACTCCCGCGATGACAGAGGAGACCGGCCCGGACAGTTTCGAGACTAGGTATTGAACGCGTTCGGCGTCTGAGAGGTGTTCATTCTCGTGAATCATTTCTTTAAAGTTTTGGTAAAATAGCGGCCATCGTGCTGGATCGCCATTGAATGAGATTAACTCTAAAGCCGGCAACTTAGGCATAGGCCTGCTGATAGGTACTGGTATTGCGGGTAAGGGCGCTGATTCTATTTTAACTGAATTAATGAGCGAATCTTCAGTCGATCGAATATGACAGTAAATTTCGTCGAAGGCTTCGACGGCCTTGAAGTCGACCTCGAGCTCCGGATTGAGGGTCATCGTTAGGCGATTCATTTCGTTTACTACATCTGTAAATTCTGTTCGTAATCTATCGAGAGTTTTTGTTCTAATGAGGAATTTCTTCTGTTCTTCCGCGGTTGTTACATTTCGGCTCAAATCGTACACATTTTGTAATATGGCGAAAAAACTTTTCCTTTTGCCATCTAAAAGTTTTAAATCTATATTTGTGGTCATTTTTAATAACACTTGTACACATCAAACAAGAAACAAGGGTTAAAAGTTACAAAACACGTGAAAAATGGCGAAACGGGTATGAAATGTGCGAATCGTGTAAATTGTAATGTGTGCTTGAATTAGATACTTAAATACAGTAAGATTTTAAAGTGTGTCTGTAAACTATCACGGGGAGAAGGACCAATGGAGCGGATGAGGGAATTTAAATGAGGATAAAAAGGGATTACCTCGTGGATGATGATGGTGTTGTATCAAGGTACCTGGTGCAGTTTCTTCGGCGATCCTGATCACTTATATTATTTTTATTGATTCACTTGCGGGTTTTTTGGTTTTAGTTAATTTGTATGAGTTTGAGAGGTTTATTTGAGGTTTTTATATTTTTTGCGGTAGAGATGCGCGCGCGCGATGTTTGAGTTTTTTGCTTCAATATGGCGACTGGACGTGACGTCACAGGTTGGTCGGCACCGGAAGTATATTGCCAATTTGAGGTAAAAAGGAAAGGATGCGTTTGGGAAGGATACGTTCAGGAATTAAATATTTTTTATTTACAGTTTATAGAAAGTGTGTGTGTGATGTGATGAATTATGTGTAGGTGTATGTTTTTTATTTAATTCGGCCAAACCAGTTGTAAATTAAACGTTTCAGCTTATAAGATTTGCAAGATAGGGATATGATGACCTTGGTTGTCTCGCTCTATCTCTAGGCTTGTGGATGCGCCTTCACGAAGCTGTCACTATGCATGATTGAGTGTTTTACTGACATTCTCTCCCTCTTGCACTCACTAACTTACTAGCAAAGGATGAATGCTTGTTCCGAACTACGATATACAAGATTTATACACAAATAATTGCGATTTAAACACAATCAAGTTTGATTTAGTTAGTCTAGTAGTTTCTAGTAGATTATGAAATTCATTTGGTAGTTTTTAGTAGTTTTCTGACCACTCTTTTAGTAGGAACGCCGATTATAAAGTGGTCACGCTGTTAACGTGCCTATCTGCCGTTTTCTTGGTCTGTGGTCAGATGCTCTAAATCACGTGATTATTTTTTAGTTTATGTTTTAACCCGCCTCAGGCGCCTCATTACATCATGGATGGTATAATGGTATGCCAATAGTTTTAAAATATTATCTTTAAACAATAATTTCCAGACAGTCATTATCATTAAGTTAGGTTTTTAGTGATTTATCGCCTTATAATAACGCGTTCGAGAACTAAATACACGCGATATCTCACTGGATAACCCACTCCATCACCCTTATGATATTTGCTGATTAATTCCAGAACACATCCCCTTTCGCTACGCACGTGATTGAAATGAAATAATTTTTTCTTCAATTTAGGCATATTACATGCACTTATGAATGTCAAAAAATTACCACCGGTTCATAAAATAAACCTCTGCCTCGAGATGAACCGGCGTAAGAAACTCGGCGAGGTGTCATATATGACCCTCTGACTGCTCTACCCAAGGAAGGGCCCCCTTGGCCCTAGGGAGTTTATATCCACTTGTTCGTCAGCAACAGAGGCGTATTTACCCTAGGGTAAATACGCCTCTGTTGCTGACGGACAAGTGGATATAGTCAATAACGGATTCAAGTAGGGGCTATTTTCCTCTGCGGTCTGAAAAACTCCTCTGCTGTATGATGTTGGTGACTCGTAATTCATAGGATGAGTAAATGAGTACGAAGGGTCGCAGGTGGCGACGTTGCGGCTACGTAAGTACGCAGCGCTGCGCTCGTGACCCCCACCCATCTGTATCGCAACAATTACGCATGTGTAATAAGTGGGCACGGCTTGTTGTGGCGGCTACGCTGAATTAACGAGCCCTTGCAGATTTGTAGGGCGCTCGGCATTGTCCAAGTATTGACGCGTAATTTGTATGCAAAGTTAATTATATTATTATTTTAAAAAGACCGACACGAAACATAGCTAAGAACAAATCAGTTCATCCGTTAAGAGAGCTATGATGCCACGCACAAGACACACATGTTATACTTATAATAAAACCTCTCTTTTCCGTTGCGCTTCGGGGATTACAAATGAGTTAGACCCAAATTTATTCTGTCATACAGTCTATTAGAACATTAACAAACACTAATATTTAAAACAATCTTTCTTTTCAGTCAGTATATAAGTAACACTAAGTATACCTTACCGTCACATGTTTTAAAAAGTACATTGAGTAAAATAGTATTAAATCAATCGAATCAACGGGTCAATTATTTTTAATACCATCATTGCGTAGTTGCATTGGTTCGATGCTAAAGCAAAACTTTAAGCATCCGGCTTGAAGGACCATTGGATATTATCATACTAAAGGCGTATTTAGAGCAGCATTTTCCACGCAAAATTAACGAAATCACCAAGTTACTGCTGGTATTGACAGTATCATGTGGTAATAACGCATAGCGACACATTGTACATATTATAAATTTATTCAAATTTTCGGTCACTGTTTTTAAAAACAAACAACCACGTGTCAATCACCTACAAATAACGGCAACTTCAATTTAGTAATTATCGATTGATAGATTATGACCGACACGAAAACAGTTAAATGTGACTGTCTATAATATAAGCCCTCCGGACCCTCAATTGTGTAAACGAAATAAGGTATACTTCAAATTGCGTCATCCAATTTCAGGAGCCGTTGCGAAAATGAATCCTGTGTTTTGGGCTAATTCGGAGTTTGGTAAGAGAGGAGCTAGTAGTATTCCGATGTCATAGAAACTCGTTTCAGCCCTGTTACCATGATAAAACATGAAACAGTACAACATAAAACATTTGGTCTAACGGATCTTTATAAAACCCGGCCTTAGTGTTACTTATGTACTGACTGAAAAGAAAGATTGTTTCGAATATTAGTGTTTATTAAAGTTCTGATAGACTGTATGACAGAATACATCTGGGTCTAACTCATTTTTAATCCTCGAAGGGGAAAAGAGACGTGTTATTATATAGTTTAACATGAGTCATCTGACAAAACGTTTAAACATCAACTGAGAAAGCTTTTGTTGGATAACCCTCTGTACTCGGTAAATGAGTACATGGAATTACATTTTTAATTGATAATACTTACGGACATTTTGCTGATAAACTGTTTTTATTATAAATTGTGTGATTAATTATTTTTTGACATTTGTTTAAAATTGTGTAATTACATTCGAATTAACCATTTATTTAATTGCCACCATATTGTTGTCTTAAATTCCATTTGTATTTTATTTATATTTTCTGTGTGCCCAATTATGTTATGACGATCCTTATTCGGTGAATATGTTTAAATCCTATTCCATTACAACTGGATAAAACACGTTTGAATTATTCTTCATTTATTTGCATCTAGAATCAAGTGAGAGGTCGAAAAATAAACACCTTGAATGTCGGTCATGAATGACATACCTATTTAGTTTCGAACAATTAAATCACTATACTTTGTTACATGTACTTTAGCTCTAATTTCTTTAAGGTTTAGGTAGTCGCCATCAAATAGTAAAATTTGAGTACCCAATGGGTATTATACTACCGTGATAATTAGACAGTTGTTTTCACAGATGATGTATTTCTGTTGCCGCTATAGCAAAAAACACTAAAAAACAGAAGAAAATAATTATTTAAGGGAGCTCCCATACAACGTGTTTTTTTGCCGTTTTTTGACCGAGTGAAACGAAGGTCTCTGCTTCAGCTTCGACAAAAATGCTTTCGTATGTTCGGAATTCCGTTTGTTCTCGTCTACAGGTCGCAATTCTCAACCGATTCTCGTGAAATTTCGTGAGCAGGTTCAATAGTTATATAGAATTTTTTTGTCGAGACGGTTTTTGGAAATTACCAAAAACAATTTTTTTTATCAATGATTTTGTAATTTTCTGCGGGCGAATTTCAGTTTGTTGGTGCTCATCACACAAATAACTGCCCTGACCGGGATTCGAACCCGGGACTTCCAGCTTCGTAGGCAGGGTCACTACCGACTAGGCTAAAGCGGCCGCCATATATGCATAAAACTGATATTACATTGACTGGTTGCCTTTAGCCGCGTTCCCTACGTCGACTTCTGCGACTCACAAGCGAAAATAACCCAAATAGGCCAGGCCAAGCAATTATTACATGTCTACACGCTCCTACGGTAGGTAGTACCCAACTGTGTACTTACCCTGTGTATTTGAAAGTTCGGCTGTTGTGGGTACACGGGGCAGACTCCCAGTTTCGTACCCGCCACGGCCGCCACCAGACTCGCCACCATCAGCTTAAACAACCCTCGCACTCTGAAGTCCCCCATCACTTACACTGTTAACTAATCTAAATAGAAAATAAAAGGCGGACAATAATAATCAACACGAATCCCGACTCAAAACGTTGGATTCAATAGCGACACGATAGTCACAAAAATGTCTTAAAAATCAGTTGTCAACTGAAATCGCACTGCACTGCGTTTTATAATAACTGCTTCTATCGCCGATTGTAATTACAGAAGCCAGGCTGGTCGGATGTTTGTAGAAAACGAGCGGTGTTTGTACAACACGCGGGCGACTGAGGGTGACGTGCACTGCTCGACTTTATGCAAATCGTAATTAAAACATACGATGTGACGCCGTAATTACAGGGAATTGGTTAGGCGAGTTTGTCTGTTTACTAATGTGAAAGGGTCAACGCGGATTTAATATGGAAAAGGTCCTTTAGGTTCAGTTAAATTATAGTTGTTTTATCTCGTGGAACGCTCCGTCTCTACAGCTCGTACTTCAGAATTTTTCTTTCGCATCAGTTTCGCGGGTTATCATCCACATATCAACATCTCGTTGAGTGTTTAATGCCTTACAGACTAGTCGGTTGCGTTTTTAAACAATATGAATTCCGTTAGGCAGGTCGTCGATTGGTTGACTTAGTCGCCATATTGTTATTAAACGTTTCCTGATTGGTTAGAATTGCTGCCATCGTTGTAGATAAAACTAAAATACAGTCGGTGAGATCTTTGTATACGCGGTGTACCGCGAACTCTGCATTATAATGCAGAGTTTGGCTCATGCCTGTGGAGCAATCTACATTAATGAAAATAATAATGAACTTTATGTCAAACACATAAGGTAAATTTCTCAGTAACGAAGCTCCGCCTGAAGCAAAGCCACAAATGAGACTAGACGTCGCGCGTACGCAACGCCGTGGGTGACAATGCACATCATAAATTATTGATTCGAGGAATGTTTTATATAACGACATTGCATATGCATGGGGCCCTCGTGTCAACCGAGTTTCTTCAAGGTCCTGTAAATAAAAAAAAGGTTTCACAACAACTCATATATTTCATTTTGTTCTTAACAATTTACTGTTAAACATAGTGTTTTAGGCGTACCTGATTTTTTCATTAATTTTACACCTTATCAAAGTAAGCTAAAGCTCAAAATCATGTGGTCTTGTATAGTATATTGCCTGGTTAAGGGTTAAGTTATGGTAAGTGGCAGTGGGCGGGGCACATTGCACGTAGAACCGATGGCCGTTGGGGCCGGAGGGCTCTCGAGTGGCGACCACGGATCGGAGGGCACAGCGTGGGTAGGCCCCCCACAAGGTGGACTGATGACCTGGTAAAGGTCGCGGGAGTCCGCTGGATGCGGGTGGCGCTGGACCGGTCATTATGGCACTCTTTGGGAGAGGCCTATGTCCAGCAGTGGACGTCTTTCGGCTGATACGATGATGATGATGATGATGTGTATTTCATATTTCAAATCTCGTTTCGCTCGTAAATCGTAAAGGCAGTAACACTCCCATTTTCAATAACGTTTATTTCTGACCGATTTTCGGGAAAGTGATTAGCCTAGCTGTTATTATTATGACGTTAAAGTCTCATTTCTACAAATTCACGTGACTTCGTAAACAGACGAAATGTTTGGACATCATATCCTGTGCATGGGTAAGTATTTAAAGCTATGAAAGAGTTAATAAATACATAAATATTTGTGGACAATCTTACTAGTAACCAAGCATAGCTAGTACTATGGGTACTAAGCGACGATATACCAGACTTGTATAGATAAATATATATTTAAATACATAGAAAACAAATACAAATACATTTACATAAATTGAGGGTGAGAGGCTCAAGAAGTCATAAAGCCATTTGGATGTGAAGACGAAAAACGAACTGCCTAAAATATAGTTTTTAAGACCTGCATTGTTTTTAATTTCTTGTCTTAAGTTTCTGTTTTATTACTGCGTTTGTCATGAATAAATTATTTTACATAATTTCCTGGCAATTGGGCAACTTTTCGCCTATTCAGCACACCAGAACCCACGACTAGACTAGAACATCAGAACAATTTCTGAAGAAGATAATCTTGCAAAGTAGAGAAGGGTCAATACCCTTCTCTACTTTGCAATATTATCTTCACTTTAAGTCTAAGTAATATTCTGTCTAAGTAATAGTCTCATCATTTAAGTCTAAGTAATAATATAGTTATTTAAGTCGCCATACTAACAATCTATGGATTTTAATAGTCTGAAATAAATGCATTTTATTTGACTTAATTTTATTTATTTTATTTTATTTTAATATTTGTAAACTCAAAATTATTATTCTTTCTTGAACTGTAAATTAATATTTTGACATGAAAAATGTATTCTTATATTCAGACTTTCTTAAACTGTAATTGTTGTAAGCCGGCGTCTCTCGGCGAAAAAAATAAACAATAGCATTCGTTGTTATGATCCCTGGGATCCCAGTGACCGGTAGACGACGGGACGGGAAAATACAAATATATCTGATGACCGCTTTAGCCTAGTTGGTAGTGACCCTACCTTCGAAGGTGGAGGTCCCGGGTTCGAATCCCGGTCAGGGCATTTATTTGTGTGATGACCACGAATATTTGTTCCTGAGTCTTGGATGTTTTCTATGTATTTAAGTATATATTTATCTATATACGTATGTATATCGTCACCTAGTACCCACAGTACAAGCTTTGCTTAGTTTGGGACCAGGTTGATTTGTGTAAGATTGTCCACAAATATTTATTTATATGTACATAAATTGTTAAAATCATAACCCTTCCTTTTGGCTCTGCCGTAGTCGGTTAATACACGTGCTGCCCTTTGAGTTTGCCCTTCGTAACCTAAATCAGGTTAACTTATGTAACAACAGTAAAGCAAAACAACGCAAGCAAGGGGCTCAATGTAGTTGTTTTGATTCTCAACCGTCTACAACTTTGAGTGAGGTCGAATTTTAATTAGTAAACACAAAATAAACAGATTCGTGGAATTTTATAAATTATGTCGCAATTTATAAAAAATAATGTTATTATCATAATATTACTAGCGGTTCCAGGTTCGGATCCCGGTCAGAGGGGCTACTCCTAAATTCCCGGGACGAACTCTCGAGCATGTGCTGTGTTGAAAGTGCTGCATTGTCACTAGCTGTCGACACAAAGAATCCTCAAACCAATAAAGGACTGGCAACGCCCTTGTGACTCTCCTGGTACAGCAGGTGTCCATAGGCTACGGTCTGCTAAACGCCAGGCAGAACGTTTGCTTATTTATAAAAAAGCAGAAAAAACACGGAAAATGAATGAGCACATACTTCCTGTTGTTACCTCTATTTTATTGGACTTTCCTGTCTCACGCTACCATTTAGACTGTTATTAGACCTTCTCAAACTAGTATTACATTTATTACACAAACAGAACCCTATTACCAACATTTTTTTCAACACTTCGCTTACTAAACAATCTAGACTCTGCCTCTGTAAACTTAAAGTCTTTTTACTCTAAATCACCATTAAATAACATCTTATGACATTAACATTGCTTACAAAGCAAACTTAACTCTATCACTCTTACCTTAAGTCTACATTTTGACAATTGATGTTGAACATCACATTGGCTTACTAAATTGTCAACACATCGGTCACAATGTGAAATGGACTCTAGCACTGTTCGCTTAAGATCTAATTCACCACTTGATGTTGAGCGCCACATCTGACTTCTCTACGGCGTGGTAGGTTGTATGTAGCATCGCACGCGCCTTGTCGGAGTCACGCCCGTCTAGCCACTCAGCATATAACCTGGTAAAACAGATATGTTTTTACGTGAAAATAGTTTGTTACAACCAAATTTGAACTTTAATTTTGAGACGCAAGGTTAGTTGTCACTTTTACCGTCGGGGAGACATGTCGAATAAAAGTGGGACGTAATAAATAAATGCTACGTTACCAATAAACAAAACAAAACTCACAAAAATACTCAGAACACATTACGCTTTAACCTATTTTTTTATTATAAAAAATATGTGTACATAAGAATCGACCAATGGATTCTGTTTGACTCTAGAAAAGTACACTATTAGGTGTTACGAAGTTTTCGATACGAGTCCGTAGTATCGTTAAAACAGACTAACGCGACGGAAAATAAAAGACGTGGCTATAGGAGTGGTCGACAAAGTATACCCATAAGTAAGTAGAGTTACTAACAAACTATTGTTCCTAATCTATCTTAGTCAGAAGGAAGATAACTGATTCTTGTATACACCTATTACAAGCATCAGTGTCGGAATGTCTAGAAGATCAAATACGATAGCAGTTAATGAAATGTATAATTATATTATTCTCTTTATTTATTTTTCGTGTTAGGCTAGACTTTTACAATATCTTTATAAAAAGTAAAATATAAAAATACACTTACAAAACATAAAAATATTATAAAATCATAACCTAGGGTGTCGCCGGCAGCGAGGCGGGGCCTAAGCTGCCGGCGGTGTCGGGCGACACTCGACAGAGAGAGGAACCTCCTGACTATCCGCGCCGTGTCCAAGAGTACCGCCTTCTGTATCTGACCCAGCCATCTAGCGAGAGTCTCTTGAGGTGTTGGTCGACTCTTCGCTATTAGACCGTTCGCAAAGACGACTATTGGGTCAATGATCGTTGAATCAACATCCCACATGGCGGTCACCTCGTGTGCCAAGTCTGGGTACTTGCTGACTTTGTCCTTCTCGGCCTTCACGAGGTTCTCGTCATGCGGGATGGTGATGTCAACGAGCACTGCCTGGCGCTTCGATCGATCTGTCAGCACGATATCAGGTTTATTGGCTACAAAAGTCCTGTCCGTGATGACAGATCGATCCCAATAGAGCATGGCACGACCATTTATTATTATTATTCTCTTTATTTATTTTTTCGCTTAAGTTGGGTTTTATAATAATTATATAAAAGTAACATATAAAACAATGTTTACAAAACATAAAATCATTATAAAAACCTAACCTAGAGTGCCGCCGGCAGCGAGGCGGGGCCTAAGCTACCGGTGGTGTCGGGCGACAGAGAGAGGAACCTCCTGACTATCCGCGCCGTGTCCAGGAGTACCGCCTTCTGTATCTGACCCTTGACCCAGCTATCTAGCGAGTCTCTTGAGGTGTTGGTCGACTCTTCGCTATTAGACTGTTCGCAGAGACGACTATCGGGACAATTATGATTATGATTATTATACCTGCGAAGCAGTTTGTTGTCTGCGGGGTTGGAGACCGGCAGCCGCCGGTACAGCTGCTCGAGGTGGGCGACGAGGTCGCGGCCGCTCTCACCGGGCGCGGGCCGCGCCTGCGCGCCGCCGTTCAGGCAACCTGGCGATATCGTCTCATCAATTAATATTTCGCTGTCTCTCTCGCCTCGTCGTGGATGACACGCATTAAACATCTGGGTCATTCTACTTTCTCATGACCAATTTTCTATTACAAAAAAAAATATGATATGTACAGGGATCGGATACCGGTATTTTCTCCATAGAAAAATACCGGTATTATTACGGTCATCGGTTCATTATTTCGTTTTTAACGGGACAATCTAACAATACGACGTTGTTACCTAAATACATGATTCAGCCCTACGTAAAGAGCAAAAAATAATCCAAAATATTGGGCTAATTCAGGGTTTTTTTTAAATACCGGTATCGGTCCCTGGATATGTATTGAATTAGTGTAGAAAAATAGGAATTCGAAATAGTACCTGAACCTAATAAAAGGAATTTTTAGGTAAAAAATACTTAAATATTTACATATTGCTGTAAAAGGTGGGTAACACAGTGGTAAAAGCCATTTTTTCATACAAATGGTGAGACATCCAAGGACCACTGAGTTACTTGATTTATGGATATTAGCTGTGGTTCGTTAATTACCAAAACTATCGGAAGTGATGCTGCAATTAAACCTCTTTCTAAATAACAATACAAAAATATAAGGTGAGGGCCAAGTATTCCAAAATCTGCATTAAAAAAAAAGTGTCTGAAAATTATGTACATGAAAAAGTAGAATGGCCCATCTAATAGAAGTTTTTCGAAACAAAACACAAACGGACGAAATTTTGGGACACGTTCTGAAATATTATAGATGATTAAATGTTAAATGACCGCGGCGGCCCCTAGGACTTACTGGGACTGAGACCGAGTTAGAGTCTGGCAAATGAAAGATGAAAATGAGTTTTAGAGCTACAAGTCAGGGATACCACACTCTCAATTTTTGAATTTGATGCTTTTCTCATTCTCATCTTTATTTGTCACTATCTAATATTTTAAGTCTGTCGATATCGAAGCTCCTCACAATATTTTACGAGAATTTGTTGAGAAATGGGATCTGTAGAGGAGACCAGCCCGACATCACATTTGCTCGATCGCTGTTTGTTGGAGGTTTAATTTAATAGGTGAAATATACCTTAGTATAATTTATTTATTTATTTATTGTTCAGAACACATACAGTCATACATAAAAAGATAGAGGTAAGTTACAAATATGTATAAAAACAGACCTGGAGGTTCATAAACACAAACATTAAGCAAAAATAAGTAATAAGCATTAGGAAAGTAAGTGGGTAGAACACTAAGTATTATTGATCAATAACAATTTGGATCTCGTATGTTCTTTTAGAATATCAAGGGAGATAATCTTGACCGACTCCATCGTGTCACGTTATGATTGACAGTAATGTCAATATCGTACTCTTATTTTATATCTTGTGCTGAATAAAGTCTGTTATATATTTTCTATAAAATATGTGGTTTTATTGACCAAGACATTACTGTTCCTTCAGGTGGTGGAAGGGTGGTTCAGGCACTGGTCCCACCGCCGGCGAGCAGCGAGTACTCTCATAGTAATACCACTCGTTTTCTCGCTCTAGCGAGTAGAATTACTATGAGATTACTCGCTATTCGCCGGCGGTGGGATCAGTGCCTTAACGCCAGATATAAAACTGTTGAGATTTCCATCGGCATGCGCTCGGGAGGAGACGCGCGGGCGGCGGACACAGCGCGACGTCATCATCGCGGACGGCGCGGCCGCCCGCGAGCGACACTCGGCTTCACGAACCCCACCGGCAACGGACGACTCTCTTTTTAAAATTACCTTTTGTTTGGCCAGGTTCCCAGTTGTATTAAGGCGGAATAAACCAGCCTATTAGAAATTACAGTCCACTTTTATTTAAGTCCCAGTAGGACCCTAACAAAAACAGTTTATCGGAGCATATAACAACAACGATTGGGAATATGTAAAGTGTTTAGAATCAAGGTTGTAGATAACTTTACCAGGTTACATTATGTGACATAACTAAATAATTTCCATTTGAGTTATAAATGGATACGTTCTTGACATTTGTACGATCACTACAATTATTATTATTGGGTGGATCAACTTGTTTTGTGTTGTTATCTTGACCCGTTGTCCAAGGGACACTAGTGGCGTAGTTTATTCAAAAAAATATTGTATTAAGCTCTACTAACATGCTTAGTAGATGGATCATTATGGAAATAGCTTATAAGTGCGACAAATACGTATGTTTGATAAACTTAAATAGTATAAAATCACGATTGTATTCGAATTTTGTCCCCTGGACAACTAGACGTAACCACGGCAACGAGTGGCACCAAAAAGTTGATTCACCCTATTCTATTTTACCTGAAGGGCACGCCATGACCTCGACGTAGTGGTACGGCGACTTGGCACGCTTCAGCTTTTGCACCAGGTTCTGTATATTGCGGAACCCATTAGCAATCGCGAACCGAAGCACCACCACTCCGCCCTTCTCGAGGGTCACCTCTCGGAAGTCGGGGTTTCTGGAACGAATTGTTTTCTATACTATATATGCTGTACTCGCGGGCATTGGAGGAGACAGGAACGCGGGGCGCGGGGCGAGACATCGGGGAGCAACGCTCGCGCACCAGTCAGTCCAACATACTTATTATACTCTTTGAGTCAGTCGGCGAGCCACATCAGCGTCAAGCGCATGTCGCGCGGATCGATTTTCTCTGTTAATTAAAAGCTCGTGTAGCTCCAATAAATAAGTTTATTCGAAGAAACTGCATTATTATTGTCCGCCTGGACAATGCCTTCGCATAATTTCATGTCCCGCCCGGCCGCCCGCGCCGCCGCTGGCGAGACGACATCGTCGCCGAGGCCGGCATCACGTGGCCCCGAGTAGCCGCCGATAGAGGCGAATGGAACAGGAGGGAGGAGGCCTATGTCCAAAAATGGAGCCCAGTACATAAATACAAAATCTAGCTTTTGAAAACCGTAACATAGATATATTATAAAATACCAATAACTATACCAATTTGTAACTGTTAAAACGATTGTCTACTGGAAATAAACGGCTGTATTATTATTATTATTTCATGTCTACCGGTGCCGGGGATCGCCGGGTTTATTACAAAAGAATGCTATTGTTTATTTTTTTCGCCGGGAGACCACGGCTTAGAAATATCGGAGCGCTCGTGGCCCAGCGGCGCCGGCGTGCCGCGTGCGGTATACGAGGTTAAGCAACGTGGGCCGGGGTCAGTTCTTGGATGGGTGACCGCTTTGAGTGGTTACTAACTCAGCGCTCCCGTGCTTTGGAGGGCACGTGAAGCCGTTGATCCCGGCTATCGTTAAGCCAAGTTAGAGGTCTTCGGGCGGCTTGAGGACTTCTAAAAGTCAAGTTGCCCACTCACTTGACAAAGGGGGGTCGAAGTTGCACCACGTCCGTAGGGAGTACCCACCGGTGACCCACCGCTACCCTACACGTGACCCCTGGGTGGTGCTAAAAGTGCAACAAAACTGGCAACCGTACTGTCTTCTAGAAGATCTCACGGTTCGAAATAATTGCCATACGATAAATAAAAATTAAAATTATGGCGATTGTAATGGTTTAGAGTTACGAGATGGAACCCTCGGCCTTTGCCTTCGTTATCGAACTGTGCACTTTTGGAACTCGATCTGACCTCTACTACTTCTACTGTTTACTTGTATAATGCTTAAAAAGGGGACTTCCTTTCAACTATTTTTGTTATAATAGTATACCGAGCGAGATAATTGAATCAAATTTGAATAATAGCGACACACTATCCATAGTGACATTTTCCGTCGTTTCCATAGTTTAATTTTTTTTGGTTGTCTCAAACAATTTGATACGTCTTTGAGGCAAACAAACAAGCCATAGAAAGTAAGTAGAGTTAAGCTCCAAAAACTTGACGACCGGTTTAGCCTAGTGGGTAGTGCACCTGCCTGTGAAGCTGACGGTCCTGGGTTCGAATCCCGGTCAGGGTAAATATTTGTGTGATGAGCATGAATATTTGCTTCTGAGTCTTGGATGTTTTCTATGTATTTAAGTATTTGTATCTATTAAATATATCGTCGTCTAGTAGCCAAAACACAAGCCTTCTTGAGCTTACTGTGGGGCTAGTTCAATTTGTGTAAGATTGTCCTCTAATATTTATTTATTTATTTATTTTAATTAGACCCCGTTATCTTGTCGCACAGAAATTGTTTTTTAGTAGAGCGTGAATGCTATTTTTATCGACTATCTAAGTGTCGATACTGTATGTCACTGATAATTTCAAAGAGGTGTCACTAGGTACTACTTATTACTTTTGAAAGTAAGTAGAGTTAAGCTCCAAAACATAGAGAGAAAACAAGAGAACACTGCCTAAAACATGTACATGTAATAATCCAGATCTGTAAGTACTAGTGGATGTAAATATGTGTCGCGGCGGCTCGCTTGCGTCAGCGCGGGGTCACGTTTCACAACGCCGCGGCCATTGTTCCTGCGAACCGTCTGGAAGGCGCCCGCGCAATACTGACTCGGAGGGTGGGGATCAACTGGATAAGATCTAAGATCGCACACTGCTTAGATATAAGATCTGAACAGTGTGAACCTGTGCTTATTATTATATATATAACAATTTACTATTAAATATATAACAATTTACCTGTAGAAATAAAGAACTCTGACATGCCCGAATTTAAATACAAATTACATAAATTTTGCTTAGATAAGTGTTATTATAGTGATTATTTGAAACCAATAAAAAATAAATAATTACGAATAATGACTAATATTGTAGTAGCTAAATAATTGTATTAATGTTTTGATAGTGAATGACATGTATAATATTTAATTAGTAATGTAATAATAATGCCCAATGTATTAATTAATAACTCATAGCTTGTAAGTAAATATTTGCATGCTTCTTTAACTAAAATGTAAGTTCTTAAAATGACAATTCCAACTGTACTCACTACATTTTGCAAATAAATTATGTTATCTTATCTTATCTTAGTGAATTTAATTTAGACATAGCAACATCAGCCGCCTGTCAAACAAACATAAAAATAAAAGTGCCTGTACCTGACTATATGTATCATCGCTTGATAAGCAAAAAAGGCTACAATAAGAATACAAAGTGATGCCATTGATAATATGTAGAATACTTTGTACCGATTAACAAGGATCGCATATATGTTAACCTAAGTTATCCTGTGTGTGCAATAAAGAGTATTTGTATTGTAGCAAAATCAAAATCAAACATTTATTGTGCAAATAGGCTACAAGAGCACTTTTACATGTCAAAATATTAATTTACAATTTAAGAAAGTTTTACTATAATAATAAATTTTTCATGTCAAAATATTAATTTACAGTTCAAGAAAGAAACACAGATTTACAGTTCAAGAGATTTCGAGTTTACAATTGTATTGTATTGTATTGTTATCGTGTACAAACTCGTGTACAAATTGAAAATCGCAAAGATCAACCTGGAACTTTCAGAGGAGAAAATTCTTGGGGCATTTCGGTTCAACCAAAGTTAAGCCATTTATAGGTTAATTGTTTGAAATGATTGAATTATAAAAACTACTAGCTTTTACCCGCGACTTCGTCCGCGTAGAGCTCGTATTATTTTAAACCAGGCGCTTACCCGGTCATCGCTCTTCCATACAAATTTCCACCCCCTTAATGGATAATTTCCGCGATAAAAAGTATCCTATGTCCTGTCCCGGGACTCAAACTATCTCCATACCAAATTTCATGTAAATCAGTTCAGCGGTTTAAGCGTGAAGAGGTAACAGACAGAAAGACAGACACACTTTCGCATTTATAATATTAAGTATGGATGTACCTACTTATAACCCTCCAAGCGTTCCTGGTTGTCCCCTATGGACACCCCGTCCGCTTTAACATTTAATTCCAATATTTGCCGTAGGAACTAGTTTTAATAAAGACCCCTGCTGGGATTAGACCGGGACCGGAAACAAAGTACCTGCTATTAATAGTAAAATCTATTTTATGAACTTATGGGTAATTACGTAATTTAATACACACGTGGTGACATTCGGAAGGCGCAGCGTGGGTAGGCCCTCCACAAGGTGGACTGATGACCTGGTAAAGGTCGCGGGAGTCCGCTGGATGCGGGTGGCGCAGGTCCGGTCATTATGGCACTCTTTGGGGGGGCTTATGTCCAGCAGTGGACGTCTTACGGCTGATATGATGATGGTGTCATTATATGAAATGACGCCAGAAGCCACACTCAGAAGGAATATGGACGAAATGGGAGTATTGACGAAGTGAGAATGTGGACGAAGTGGGAAGAGGACGAAATGGGAATGTTGACGAAGTAGGAATATGGACGAAATGGGAGTATTGACGAAGTGAGAATGTGGACGAAGTGGGAAGAGGACGAAGTGGGAATGTGGACGAAGTGGGAAGAGGACAAAGTGGGAATATGGAAGAAATGGCAATGTTGACTAAGTGGCATTTTGGACGAAGTAGGAATACAATACAATACAAAACAAATAATCTTTATTGCACAGCTCAATCAAAGGATACAGTACAGTACAAAAAACACAATGAGAAGAGGCAAACAACAGGCGGTCTTATCGCTAAAGAGCGATTTCTTCCAGACAACCTTAGGGTAGCGGAAATCTAAACAGAACGATTCATAGCAGAACGAATGTGAACGAAATGGGACTGTGGATGAAGTGAACCTAAACGTCAGCCACCACTAACCTCAAATTCCTATAGACCAGCGGCGCGTTAGCTTCCCCAAACAGCTGTTCAGCGGCGTACAGGAAGATGTGGTCGGCGTAGCCCCCGGAGCCCGAGCCCACGTGTCCGCGCAGCCCCGGGGCGCCGCCGTCCCACGGCCAGTCTAGATCCGAGCGGGGCTGTTCGACCAGCTCGGAGGCACCCAGCATCTGTTCCAACTCGACTGTTGAATGTTTAGCGGTTTAGTTGAGGTACTAAGCAATATAAGGAGTATGGATGGAAAAATAATGGCACGAAAACTTTGTTAGAGTCTGACCACGCTAACTCTGCATTGAAATAATTTGGCAACACTACCCGGCGTTGCCAGATGGTTACATTTCTTACATTTTTGGTAACTTTTTACAGGCTCGCGTAACATGTAAGTAACTTCTGTTGTAAAGGAAATGTTCGTAACTTTTGAGAATAATGAAACTGTATTTAAAAAGAAAGGTCACTTGTATCTAACCGGGACCAAGTGAGACAATTTATAGGCTTCCATACAGAAAAAGTGACAAAATAACTTACATGGGACGACTCTATCTGTCCGTCTGTTGCAACTATGTATTACATTTGAGATACCACCCATCAGCCTGACGTTATTCTGTCGCCGAACTCGCCGAATTGTAGCTGTATGTCGCTACTCACTTCTTAGAATCGAAAGTTTTGATAATCAATTATGAAAAATATAAAAAATGTAACTTTTGCATCAAAAATGTAACTTTTCAAGAAAAGAAACGTATTTTTTGTACCAAGGGCCCTGGCAACACTGACACTACCTCAAACGTCATATTTTCATACAAATATGACGTATCCGTCTGTTGCAACTATGTATGACATTTGAGATACCACCCATCAGCCTGACGTTATTCTGTCGCCGAACTCGCCGAATTGTAGCTGTATGTCGCTACTCACTTCTTAGAATCGAAAGTTTTGATAATCAGTTATGGAAAATATAAAAAATGTAACTTTTGCATCAAAAATGTAACTTTTCAAGAAAAGAAACGTATTTTTTGTACCAAGGGCCCTGGCAACACTGACACTACCTCAAACGTCATATTTTCATACAAATATGACGTATAACGCACAGTGTTGCCAGACTATTCATTGCAGAGTTAGTGTGGTCGGACTCTACAAAATGCTTTCCAAATGTAAGTGTTATGCCAAACCATTTCGCAACTATATTAAAATAAAATAAAACCGGCCAAGTGCGTGTCGGATCACACACAATGAAGGGTTCCGTACCAACACCTACTAGTCCACATTTAAAACCACTATCCATTACATACGGCACTTACGACCTTTTGCTTGAGCAAGACAGTTTTTCAGCTCAGCAGTCAGCAAAACTCAAAAGCCGTAAAACATATCTTGTGCAAACCAAAAACCTTGAAAGTATTTATTAACTACCATCGATTTAAAATACCCTAGATGCACCATCCGCCTGTCAAAAGCGTCCGCGCTCAAGAGTGCTTAAATGCCTTTTAAGCACTCTTGCGCTCATAGTCGCGCGCTAGCCATCGGCGAGTCAACATGCCCGAGTGCTCCGTAAAAAAATGCATAAACAACACGTTAACGACGTTAAAAAAGGATGGAATTTCGTATTTTCGGTGAGTATTTATTTAAAGTTTCATTATTTAATTGATTTGTAGTTATATTAAGCTTTAACGCGCTTATAACAATTATTTTATCAAAATATCAGACACACGACCAGCTATGCTACTGTCTCTTTCCCTCACGTTGAGTGAGTCGTATATAGAAACGAAACGGGAGACCTATGAATCGGAATATAGTAAAATTTCGAAGGAATGGAGTCGCAGACTGACTAATTTTTTTATGAAAGCTTTCAAGTATTGTTTGTTATTAGTACACACCTATGGAGTGTGTATGTAGATATGTAAGATCATAAAAACTATAAATTAAAATATTAGCGTTTATCTAAAAGAAAGTGAATAAAAAGTATTAAATGATTTATGGCTGTTTGTAGAAAGATAAGTTCTGGTAATTTTGAGGGGTATGTTACCTATATGTAATTTCAAAATGTAAAATAAATATTTCAAAGCTTGAGACACTATCATATATATAAGTTACTCTGATTCAGTATATTTTTTGTAAATTAAACCTTGTTTTTAAAAATATTGTGTTACGGATAATAATATTCTATTTCTTCTTTCAAGTATAACTTATTCGATTAACTGCTTTAAATTTAGAACTGCTTTAATTTAATGGTAACATAACATGAAATTACAGTAGAACCATTTAAAGTGGCTTTGTCATAGTCGCTTGAGTATCTTGATCGAAATATCTTAGCGCCACACACAAACACTAGGTGTTTTGGATGGTCCCATCCATGGTCTTCGTCATCAGCTTCTGTTCTCGAAATGCTACTTTCTGAATGCAAATGCTCGATTTGTTACCGAAAAACTAAAATCGCTATATGTTTCCCCTGGTTTTTTGAGGATTTCCCTCAATTCCTCATGGATACCATCATCATAACTAGTTTACGGCAACAACGGGACCAACATGCTTCGAGCGTATGATTCCAAACAAAGAAAGAATTTTCCGAATCGGTTCATAAACTACGGAGTTCTAAAGTAACACACATTAAAATAATAAAAATTAAAAAAGAACATACAACATAATAAATCGATTTATCATTACTATTTATAATAAATCGACGTTAACACCTGACGTCGTATACTTGTTTACCACCTACCTATTTTAAACAAATCATTTTCGACTCCACGGTACACGACCGACTCTGTTCCAATGTATGTCCAATGCTGCCAACACAATCAGGCCCGACTTGATTCGTGCAATTTGTAATGCTGTAACCGCCAAACGCTCTTATTTAAAATAAAACGTTACGCTGGTGATATAAGGCTGACTATTGGAAAAAAATAAATTGATCCCAATTGACTTACGCTCGTTTAGCGTGTGTCTAACACGCACACACTCACAATGTCAGCTCGGCCGGCTCGGACACTTTTTCGTCTTGAATTTGTAGGTGATAGTGTATCTAGGGTATTTTAAATCGATGTTAACTACTACTAATTTAAAACACCACCTAAATTTTTTCAGAATTTTAGGCTTCATAGTTTGGAAACTAGAGGGGTGGACACACTTTTCATGACTTTGACAGCTAATATCTCACCAACGGTTGACTTGATGATGAAATTTTTTTTAGAAACCTCCATATCATTTTTAAAGGGCTACCTACCTAGTGATACCTCACCTAAAGGTATATCCATGTTCGTTGAAAAAAAATTTTTTTTCATCCACCCGTTACATGTATGGTGCCCCCCTATTTTTTTTTTGTTATATCACATCATTTTTATGTAGCGCTTTATAAAATACACGTTCCTACCAATTTCATAATTGTCGTGCTTATAATATCCCAGTAAATCGGCTGTGACTGTCATCCCAAAGAAACTTGTCAAACTTTCCATACAATTAGATTTTAACGAACACCGCTTACGATTACAGACGGTTTGGTGCAATCCACCCTAAAATAAACTAATTTGTATGTATATAAACTAGCTATGCTTTTGAATGTTCGGTATTCGGCCGAATTATTCGGTTCAGCTGCCGAATATTTACCGAACAATTTTGAGAGGGTTTTGTTACAAGTTACAAGAGTGTATTAGTTAATGCTTGGTGAAATTAATACTTGACCCATTATTAACAGTGATTTAACATATTTTTTGTCAATATTTCGCTTTGATAATGAACAAAAATTTTACCATTCAATTAGTCTTGTTTTACAAAAATAGATGAAGGAATTATGTTGAACCGAATAATTCGGCCTAATATTCGGTTCGGCAACAGCTGGAACTAATATTCGAATGTTCGTATTCGGTCAAACCCATATTCGGCGCACCTCTAATATAAACTTACTAGCAGTTATGACGCAATCCACATCATGACAGCTCATCACATCGCTATAGAAGTCCTCTCGCGAGGCCTCCAACTTCTTGTCGTAGCATGGCATCACCGTCACATGGTACACTTCCGCAGGATTCACCTCTCGACGCTGGGACAGGACCTGCTTGACCAGGGACCCCATTATTTGTTGAGGGGACTTGGTGGTCGAGATGTAGGGGAGGATGAAGGTGCCGTGGGTTTTTTCCGCGTAGCACACCCAACCTGGGGGCAAATAGATGATTAGGAGTCAAAAAACCGATCGAATTTCAGAAAACCGGTTTTACGGTTTGTACACAGCACCAAAACCGGGTTTCAGGTTTCTTCGGTGATTTCGATTTTGTGTATATTTTGTGGAATAAATTGATTTAATATTGTGTTTTAAGAATTTATCATTTACGATTCTAACTTCCCGATCTCCCTTAGATACATAAGAACAATCATTTGATAAATAAAACACAGAATTATAAAGCAAGAGAAGTGTAATTACTTCTAATTAGTCTTTGTACTAACTAAAAGTTCATACATATGCTAAAATATAAGAGAACAAAATATTTAACAATGTTATTCTACTCTGAAAAATTAGAAAGTGACCGACAGAATGTTTACTCTTCACTTTAGGTTTATAGTTACTGTATAAAAATGTAAAATCTAAAACTCGAAAAACCCGGTTTTTTCAGTTGGCGGTAAACCCGGTTTTTTCGGTTTCGGTGATATCAGTTTTGTGAGTCCTAGTTTTGATTGTTAGCTATTGGAATGATATTAGTTAGTTTTACTGGGCTTTTTCCGCAAGTCGATATCCAACGAGTATTTTGCGTTGTTGGAATGTTAGTGGACGGATCTAAAACACTTTTGGGTGGCGTTGGTGAGAGGTGATGCAAAACTCCAGCAGACAGGAATATTATAATATTTATTGCAGCATGATGATGGCGTGAGATGTACATACAAGTAAAAATGCTTACACTAGGTACGATTAACAGCAGTTAACAGCAGGAGTGGCGGAGATAAAAAAGAGAGCGAGATGCAGTCGGCGATTGCTTTATAACTGTAGTTCCGTTCAGAATGAACGGAATGGTAGCGCGGCTGGAACTGCCGATCGGTGCCCCGGTCTTTATGAGACCTTATGAGAGATGTCTGGGAGAATAGAGTGGTGTTTAGACGCCACACACTACTTATATGCGGTTGAAATATTTAAAAGGGTGCTGTAGTTTGTGACTTATCTTACTCATTTATCAAAATCATCTAAGTCTTTGATATTTATAGCAATGCAATGACTAGTGGCGACGCAAGCTTTTTATAAGTGCATAGGCAAATCTTATAATGGGTTCTCAAATGAGAACCCATTATAAGATTTGTGTCTTTCTGGAAATAAATTCCAGATGCCAATGAAGTACTGTCAACAGTAAAAGTTTATACAGATCAGATCATATATCTAGATTATCCATTACTATTGGGATTTCTAAATCGACGATTCAGTACACGCGTTTGTCCATGGTTTTGTACGGAACAGTGTAGCTGGAATAATTACTAATGGCCAGGCATAAAGTATTTAGAGTTTGACGACCGGTTTAGCCTAGTGGGTAGTGCACCTGCCTGTGAAGCTGACGGTCCTGGGTTCGAATCCCGGTCAGGGCAAATATTTGTGTGATGAGCATGAATATTTGTTCCTGAGTCTTGGATGTTTTCTATGTATTTAAGTATTTATATCTATTAAATATATCGTCGTCTAGTACCCATAACACAAGCCTTCTTGAGCTTACTGTGGGGCTAGTTCGATTTGTGTAACATTGTCCTCTAATATTTATTTATTTATTTATTTTTTTACATACTCGGAGTATGAGGCACGTAAGACACCCGTCCTGCAGCGTACCTGGACAGGAGCTGGCCAGCATGGGCAGGTGCCCCGCCGCGGGCTCGTGCTGCTGGTTCTGGAACCGCTGCACGAACTCCTGCTGCGCCTCCAGCAGCGCCAGGTCTTCCGCCACTGTCATGTCCAGCACCAAGTCAGCGCCCAACTTCTTAAAATAACCTGTGAATTAAAACTTAATTAGTTTCGTTGTCGCCGTAATATATCGATCGATCGATCGTAATAATTATATCGTTGTCGTGTCATTATTATCGTCTCTAACGAAAAGCTTGTTATTCAACTACTGATCTATGAATCCTTTTTAGGGCCCTATTGTTGTCACTCACGCGTCCGTCCGTCCGTCCGTGGTCTATCTCACGGGTTTTACCTACAGCCAAACAGTTGGAGCAACACAGTCTTCAAATTTTCACAGTATAAGCATCTTGGGGACCCAAAGCCACACAAATTATCACAACTTATGTTTAAATATTTTTAAAGGGGGAAACACAGCTAAAGGGGGGCGCGCAAATAAATTTTTGACGTACCCTATCGAGTCTTATAGTTGTTTAGAGCTCATTGAGTAGATAAATACTTTTTTATTTGTTTTTTTTTTTTAATATTGGAAAACAAAGGAAAGTCACCAAAACCAGCTTTATTTACAATATTTTGTTCTGAACAATTTTTTAACTTCCCATTAACCTATGAACTTGTAATTTAGTGATAATGTTTATTAGTACGTATATTTTACCAACAAATACTAATATACTGATAAATACATAGTATATTTATAATATTAAAATCAATTTAATTTTGCGTTTGGTACGGAACTCTAAATGTGCGGAGTCTGACACGCACTTGGCCGGTTTTTAATAATGTCTAAATTTCCATGCGTTCCTTACGTAGAAAATAGTCACGGTTATATGTAATAGGAAAGTATCAAAACAAATTGTGGGTCACTAAACATTTGTCTATTTTAACGTTGCCTCCCGTCGTGCTTTTGTAAAATAGGCCCCCCCTAAAGGGGCTAAGATGATCGCTTATATTTCGGACATATAGCATTCGTCCCTTAATGTCAAGTATGTAAAGTGCGAGAGAGACGAATGCAAATATTTATGTAATCCCGACATATTTTAGGCTTCGAATAACGGTAGAGAAGCGTATATTTGTTATAGAATATGAACCTTTTTCTCGTTCAACAATAAAGAATATGAACCTTTTTTTTGATGACATTCGAACCAGTTTTTAGAGATGAATAAATGTGTATATGGAACTAATATAATTAGAACAAAACAAAAGACAAAAATGTAGTTCAAAGTACAGCATAACATCCGAGCGCTCAAAACTCCCATACTAATTAAGCATAGTATGTGACGTCATATACTATGCGCCCGTACTATCATTGTACGGAAAAACGAGTAATTTACTGTTTTGGTCGTGAAATATTGCGTTTAGGTACCTACATTGTTATCATACGATTTTTTTAACATAAGAATTTAATTTACTTTTAATCAATAGAAAAAATTACATCATTTTCCAAAACTTTCAAGTGTCATAACTTTTAAGATTTTGAGCATATTTATTAATTTACTGTTTTCTGTCATGATTTGATGGTTTATTATTCATATAGTGACATCTTATTACAGTAGAATCCGCTTATAACGACTCCGCTTATAACATTTTACCGCTTTTAACGAGTTCGAAATCACCACACATTAGATTTCATATCAAATATTTTCAAAGTAAATCAGTCCTTTTTGTGCGACGCTCTGTTAGTGCGACATAATATCACCGGTCCCTTGACTGTCGCTTTATCCGGATTCCACTGTATTATTCATTCCGCATGCATATTTGCTATTGAGACAATATTGAGCTACAATAAAAAAAGTGTGTAACGGGCCAGCTTACCAGCTAGCCGGCGTGTCGCCTCGTCGGGCTCCAGTTTGTAGCGCGCGGCGAGCGACAGCACGGGCTGCGGCGACAGCGAGACCACGACCACGCTCACATCCTGCGTCACGCCTTTACTGTCCGTGTGTTTGCGCTCCGAGAACACTCTGGAACACAGATGTTAAGTACTCCCTTATTACAATGGAATAAGGTGTAAAAGTGTAAACATATTTTTGATGTCGACTGTAGGGTTAGGCCTGGCAACGAAAAGGTATAGAAGGAAATGTTTGGAACACAATTTTTGACTTTGTTTAGAGACTATGGAAGACAGATGTTAAGTACTCCAAGTCAAAGATATGTATACATTTTTCACCTTATCACAATGGAATAAGGTGTAAAAGTGTAAACATATCTTTGTCGTCGACTGTAGGGTTAGGCCTGGCAACGAAAAGGTATAGAGGGAAATGTTTGGAACACAATTTTATACTTCGTAACTTTATTTAAGCCGTGGTCTCCCGGCGAAAAAAATAATATTGTTTATTGCATTCTTTTGTGATGAGCCCGGGAATCCCCGGGACCGGTAGACGACGGGACGGGGCGGGACTAGTTAGGACGACATAATATCAAAAGTCCCCGCCCGTAGCCCATGATCCGGGGGTGAAAGGGGGTGTAAAGTGCCCATTTTGCGGTTTTCGTAAGTAACTCGTAAAGGCCACCGTTTAATAGCGTATCAAATAATGGTCTGAGACATAAGTAATTTACATAAAATTACTATATATTTTTTTTGATTTAAAAAATTTTGAAAAACAGGAATGAGTAGCCATATAACTAACTCTCCACCTTTAAAATCTCATTATGTATTCATGTTAGCGAAAAAATGTTGCGAACATGTGCATAAGTGAATGTGGCATGTTTATAGATCTCATACATGTGTGTGTGTGTGTGTGTGTGTGTGTGTATTATACATTGCATCATATACATACAGGTAACCTGACATGTGTATATCAGATACTTAGTGATTTTAACAATAGTATTAGTAATAGAATAGTTCCATTAGATTAGACCCTGTACTGATGTTATAATCATATTTATGAATGATAATCTGTTTTCTGACAAACAATATAGTTAGTTATTCTGTACGGTAATGTCAAATGTCTTTGCATTACGTCAAATGGATTGTTGTGTATTGTGTACAAACGGGTTTCACTTGTGATAATGCATTTGAAAGTGCTAGAAGGAAAGATTGGCAGTTTTATCCCCCTTAGTCATATTTTTTATTAGGTTTTGCCTGCTAGCTGCTGTCAGCGTGGAACTCGTTTATCTCGTACTTCCATACAAACTTACACCCCTCATTTCATAAAAACTATCTCTAATTTTATCTCAATCCGTTCAGCGGTTTAAGCGTAAAGAGGTAACAGACAGAGAGACTTTCGCATTTATAATAGTAGTGGAATTGACATGATGAGAGACTTCGCTTTGTTCTCATTTTTCGATTTTATTTTTAGACTAACACTCAGAGACCTTATACATCTCTGAGGATATTTATTAGATTTTATTATTTTTATGTTGAAACTTAGAGATATATCTCACAATATTTTATTATGATTAGTGTGCCTACCTTATTATCTTTTATCTTGACGTTTAGAGACCTTATACATCTCTAACAAATCTTGATTGTTATTCATTTCTTAGTTTTATTTTTGGCATGTAACACTACATTTAATTAATGATACTTTGATTATTGCATTGTTATTATTTGATATAGATAGATTTTGACTAATTAAAGTGCCCTTGAGGCTTATTTGCAGAATAAATATTTTGATTTTGATTTTTGATTTAATATTAGTATGAATGACTGACTTGAGTAACTCTTCCTGGCTTTGCCGAGTGACCAGCACACTCTCCGCAGAGGTGATGCAGCCGCTGCAGGCCAGGCAGTCCGCCAGGGTGATCTCCACCTTCTGAAGCTTCTGCTCCTGTCCATTGCTGACATCAAAGTACCCATCGGCACCTATTTTGATTTTGGCACCAGTTTTGGTTTTCTGCTTTTCAATCTTCACTGGCTTTATACATTCCTGGTAATTAAGGTAATTTTTAATACAGGTGTGAATAAATACTATAAACCCATGTTATAATTGTAAGTAAAAGAAACAAGGATTCGGCCATAATCATTTATTTTCCATCTCAACTACCTTACTACTAATCTATCCTCTGTCTCTTTCACTCATTCGTTCATTCATCCCTTTCTTTCCCATGTACTTCTCTCATTCATCATGTACGTTCCAATTTACTTAATGTGCACCTTACATACCCTCTGAAATATACATATACAAAACAATAGTTTTGTATGTGAATATTTCAAACCTTACATAATTATAGTATTAGCAAGTATTATAAAATCTAAAACAATTGGCAGAGGATAAATACCTTTACAAATTTTTCATGAAGTAAACTAATAAAACACAAGGCATAATAAACCAGTTTGTATTACTTATTGAAAATATGTTGATAAACTCCAAAAACTTGAATCAGCTCATCATTTAGGAAAATGTGTTCTACGGGAGGAGGCTTGTGCCCAGCAATGAGATAGGCCGATGATGACGGTAGGACAACAATTTCAGGGATTACATTAAAACATGGACATGAGTAGGCACAAGTTTCTAAACAGAACCAAGGTGAGAAAAACTGAAAAAGGAAGTTAGGTTACCTGCGACGGAGTGATAAAATCGTCGAGGTCGGTGAGCTGGAGTGCTCCACTGAAGCGAGACGCCATTTTTTACTAGATTTTTATAGTTTAGAATGTTATCTTAAAAGCGTAACTGACTTTACATTTCTTTATCGTAATTTAAAAACAATTTATTTTGCATACACGAACTCCGTAGACAATCACAGTTCAAACTGACAGTGACATATGTTACATATGTTGATGACAGCTGACGTGACAATGACACCATCATAAGTTTTGTTTTAGTGCTTTTTATATAGTCTCAAACAACCCCAAAGAAAAAAAAAATTAAATATTCATCCGCCAACTTCAAATAATACCTACTATTTCCAAATTTCATAACTACTTATACCTGAAATCGCGAAGCGTTTGGTTGACGTAACTGGTGACCGAAGACCTGGTGACTTGCTCGCACAACGTATCAGAGGGACTACTCCGAACTTCGTATCGTACCGTCCCTTACACTAACAGTGTACCTATAACACGAGAGTGAAAGGGACGGCACGATACGAAGTTCGGATTTCGAAGTTCAGAGTGAAGGCTCAGCATTGCGATACAGCGAGGAAATCGTCACCAGCATCCTCGGTACAATACCCCAAGGGCCTGTTTTAGATTTAAGATAGTTGTAGTATTATTTAAGTTACTGTTATTTAGCTATTATTACCGTTTGTAAATCAATAAATTTTGAAGACTTATTTTATTATAAAACCCTGCTCGTATCTGTAGGTAGATTGACTAACTTTTTATCGTGTTAGAAATTCTATGATCTGGTTTAAAGTTCTTTACAATTTACACTTAAGTATTAGCGTGGTAGCATTTAAATTACATTTAGGCGTGAAAGCAATATTTAATCATAATATATGTCATAGTGACTCAGCTCCAAAATCTTAAGATTCCGAAATACAAACTTCATACAGTACAGGATTGCTACTGCGAACCACAAATGAAGTTTTCCCTCTCTGTCGCAATAATGTACAAACTTGTAAGTGCGACAGAAAAGGAAAATTTCGAATGCCGTTCGCGGTAGGCCCTCAGAATGAAGGTACCTACTTGGGCGATGACAGAGCAAGGCTGGCTGCATCCGTGTCGGTGAGAAAAATCAATCGTGCGCTTCCCGCCTCCGTCGGTCGTCAAGGTAACGCGTAAACAGTGGGGAGACGCGAGGCGCTTCGCTCGTCTGTGCAAAGAGAATATAATCACTACGTTTTACGTCTGTGTTTATTGGTGCTGAATTGAGATTTTTGTGGTTCTTGGTGATGGCGGACGAAGGCGCAGCACCCGGAGCCCCGGCGGAGAAGATTATACACACGTACCCGTTGATTCGAGTGAGTTGTTTATTGTTTATGTTGATGTCTGTCACTTAGGCTTACACACGACGATTACACAGCTTTAAGAGTGATTGTCGAATCAATGAGGCATAATGTCATTTATTACGTGCTTACGAATGGCTTACGTAAATAGTATAAATATAAACACGTAGTTCTCGTTTCTCATTCATGGGGAGAGGCCTTTGCCCAGCAGTACGACACACACAGACACGCATAGAGGCTAATTATAAAAAAAGTTTAACTAATATATACCAACTACCTACAATACGTCAGGTGGACCGTGCGCTTGCTTGCCACCGACCTGGTATAAAAAATAAACTTACTTCCCAGTTGTTGATGTTATAAAAGTTACTAATAAATAGATGCCATAATTATTCATTTTACACATGGTACAGTCGCCATCAGATATATCGGAGCGAACATGGTGCTCACAAATATCTGAACAAGACTCTATTGTCAAGGCGTTAAAGTGCATGTTCAGATATTTTGAGCACCCTGAAGAGGACAGATATATTTGATGGCGACTGTACCTAATTCAACTTTTCCGGGGGCTTAGGAAGTTTAGTACAATTTACTGCTAAATTCAGCAGTTTGTTTTGCTACCAGTAGTAGGGTCGATTAGCTATGCCAGCTACCAGCTAATTTAGGCTCGGTTTTATAAAGATCCGTTAGACTGGTTAGACCTTATGTCGGTTTGTTATGTCAAAATATGTACTGAGTTACTGAAATTTGATCTGACATTTGGTCAAACGGATCTTTATAAAACCCGGCCTTAGTGTGCCGGTTTGCGATCACATGGAGGGGGAGTTGATTAAATTGAAAGGACATTTTCTCGTTTTATTGATGTACAGATACGAGTATAAGTAGTAAGCTACAAGACAAGAGTGAGCACATACGTGGTAATACAGAGGAACCAGTATAAATTGGACGTCCAACTTTTAAATCTGAATGTTATCTTCAATCAGGACAACACGTATTAGCTCCCTGGTCCGGGGCGCTACTGCGAACAGCAAACGAAGTTTTCGCTCTTTGTCGCACTTGCAAGTTCATACATCAGTGCGACAGAGAGGGAAAACTTCGTTTGCTGTTCGCGGTAGCGCCCCCGATCTTTTTCAAGCAGCGCTCTACTTCCACCACACGAAGGGGCGATATTTTACTACATTACTACGCATAAAACCATTTGAACTCATAATTTATTGCCCCTTCCAGAATATATTGGAATCTATTCATATTCATCCCAGACATTTATAGAATGCGTGAATTGATTTAAAACGCCGCGGTGGGCCCATGCGGCCAAAACAAACACTGATGTTTGATGGTTCACAACGTACTTTAGATTTGAGCTGGCAGAATTGTGTCAAAGTAATCCACACAAAAAGCGACTTAATTTTGAATGGTAGAAGATTCAAAATCTAATAACAGTTTTCGAGCAGCACAAAAAGTATCCAGTTTATGTTTGGCCTCTGATTACTCGTAGTTGTAAGGTAATGTAAGAGTCGAATTATACTGGCGATAAGCTCAGTCAGGCCTGAAATGTTTTGTGAATAGATATAATCTCAATAAGCACAAACTCTTCCCTGCTGTTGGGAAAACATACTAATTCAACTATCTTCAAAAAAGTTGGTGACTTTAATACGAGTTAGATTTCTCTATGAGATGTAAACAACTGTAAAGTTATGTTGGTAGAAAGTAGTAGTATTGTCTGTTTAAGCATTGCCGTGAAATTTTGTTAGGAAATATGCGTGTCAGCCCAAATATGTATTTGGATATGTGTGGCACCAATCAATAAATGCCTTGGATCGTTTCCGCTTTTCTAACGTGATCATTCGTTTGCATTGACTACTTAACGTACGGTCGGCATAAACCATCTACAGAGGGCCTACTTCGAACTTCGTATCGTGCCGTCCCTTTCACTCTCGTGTTATACACTATATGAGTGAAAGTGACGGCAGGATACGAAGTTCGGATTTCGGAGTAGGCCCTCAGTTCCATTATAAATTAACGCAAGTTAAAGACAACAATTTGAAACTGGAAATACAAAAATGCATACTTGTATAGATACGTATATGTATATATACCTGGTTATGTGTTGGGAATGTAATTAAATAGGGATCGCAATGTGCGCTCGAACTTCAGAAGAATCAGTAATCAGTCGTTTATTTGCTAAAACATGGTACAACAAATAGGTCATAATCTAAAATATAAGGAACTATATGTTTGGTCACAAGGACATGCAAATATTTAAGGAATGTCATGTGTATCGCATATCGCATGCATAATTTACTTATAAACTAAAAAAACAATGTCATTTAAATATTCTTGAATGGAATAATAGGCCAAGAAGTCCCAGTGATTGTGTTTAAGATATCTTCCCTAAGAAATACACCGACTCTGTCAGGTGTCTCATAGCATCAATGGAAACCAGATTTATAATAGCCAATGATTGACAGCGAGGCGGAACGGAGTGTAAAGTGACACGTCACGGTCCCGCGCCGGGTTTGTTTTCCTCGGTAGATCAATGATGGTTAGGTAGGCTCGGTTCCCGCTGAGACCTTAGAGATCCCGTAGCTCGATTCCACTCACACCTCAGATTCGAAACCGCTCAACCAATCTCACTGGAGCGCAAACTCTTAGAGTATTCCAGTGTTCCAAACCACACGCGTGGTCGTGCCGGAGGTTTTCACCTGGATTTTCCCCAGGCCACTCTCCAACCGCGCACTGCTATCGCTTTATTGGGCCTGCCCTATAAAGCCACGAGTCAGGTTAAAAAAGGCCTTTCTCTCAACATTTCGGTGTGTTGCAACTCAGGAATCTCAGGATAGAATCGTTCCAGTGGCGGTACAGAGCCTGTATTGTTTCTGTTCTGCATATTAACATAAGGCATGAAGGACCATATCTAAACTGTCAAAATTAATAGCAAATCATGATCACGATATCAGTGTTACGATGGAAGAGATCCCTTTGCTAAAAGAAACGTATAAAGTTCGCCTTTGTACACTCGCGGGCAAAGAATACGGGTCGGTGAAATATCGTCATATTTCCTAAAATAGTGCAAACCTGTACAGTTTTTTAATTCTGTCATGATCTTTATTTAATTTTACACTAACCTGCAAAAATAACAGTTAGATAAATTAACGTTTCCAGGTTCAAGTCGGACTCCTAAATACCCATGAAAAGAGTAATGTTAACGGAGGAGATATTGATATTTTTATGATAGGTTCCCGGGAATTACTAATACTGTTGAGTATTACGACGAATAATATTTCCCGCCGGCGGGGACGTTCACCGCGCGATCGCGACAACACTGACACATATAGTCCCTATTCGTCCCGGTACTGCCGCACACCGGATAGAGTCAGTCCGACGCAGGTCGGGCCTAGCTGAGTTTCTTGCTGGACTCTTCTCAGCTAGGTTAGGTTTAGTGAACCAGCGACAAAACTCCCAGTAGCTCGATTCCACTCGCACCTCAGATTCGGTTGAAACCGCCCAACCAATCTTACTGGAGCGGAAACTCTTAGAGTATTCCAGTGTTCCAAAAACCACACGCGTGGTCGTGCCGGAGGTTTTCCCCAGGCTACTCTCCAACCGCGCACTCCTATCGCTTTATTGGGCCCGGCCTATAAAGCCACAGTCAGGTTAAAAAAAAAACACGAATAATATATCATGTAAATAAAGCTAGTGTAAAAAATGTAGAAAAAACTATTGACGTTATTTAATTTAGCGAGAACTGAAATTTTTGACCCCGAGTGTACATGCTTAAGTATGTTACAATTTACAATTATCCAAGACGCAAAGGTTTCTTATATCTAATTATTCCACAGAAAGGTGAAAAGATAATTAATTCAGTACAATTAATCCTAACCAATGTTATGTATCTACCTATCTACCCCATGCCGCATCTACGAGTCTTTACTAATCTATTGACTTAATTGTTCCTCTTACAGTATTCGAGGCCTCTCACATCTCTTCGACTGGACACCTTATTTGTTAGAAATTCAATATTCAATCGTATCGTATGGTTGCCACAAAAAATTAATAACTCGCCGTACGAATCCGACTCCGATTCAATTTCGGTGTCGATATTAACCCAGTATTCATCGCGTATTTTTTCAAACCAACAACTGTTAAAATTAAATACGTAAGTAGTTTTTTTGATACTACTTGTAAACGTGGTTTCACCTGCGTTAATAGTACTATAATCACATTCAACCTCTGAATATCAATTTTGCCTTTATTGCTTACTATTAGCTGCCCGCTATTCACTAATAGGACGTAGGCGGAACTGCGGAAAAAATAGGTATATAGCAAGTCCACTGAGAAGGTCCATTTTATTGGTGAAATAATTTGTGAAATCGGATGATAACAACAACTTATGGTACCTACGAGGGGTGTTCATTAAGTATACCTTTTAACTTATTAATTACTTTATTTTTTCGTGTAGTCACCTTTTAAGAGTAGGTATATATATTTGTTCTAAACTTAAAATTCCCTTTAAAAAAATCTTCTTGGTCCCTTAGAAAGTCCTGTACTGCGGCGATCACGGTGCCATCATCTTCAAATTTCTGGCCTCTGAGGTGCTCTTTTAACCGCGGAAATAAATAAAAAATCGCTAGGAGCGAGGTATGCTGAATATGGCGGATGCTCCATCAATTCAAAGCCAGCATCTTTGATGGCAGCCATCGCAAATCTCGACTTATGTGCAGGAGCGTTGTCTTGGTGAAACCAAACACCTTTGGAAAGTTTGCCTCGACGTTCCTCGCGTAGGTATAACATAACGCATTTTTTATTTGTTCTGCATATAAATTCCCCGTAATTATAGCTCCATGATCGAGGTATTCAATAATAACTACCCCTTGGCTAGCCCTGAAAAGAGAGCCCATGGCTTTACCGGCGGATGGGATTGTCTTAAATTTCTTCGGAGTCGGAGATGATGGCCTCTTCCAAGTCATGGAGTGTTGCTTAGTTTCTGGGTCGTAATGGTGAAGCCACGTTTCGTTCAAAGTTACAAAACGAGCCAAAAATCGGTAAGGATCTTATTGTAACAAGACCAAACAGCTTTGAAACCCACAGTCTGGTTTATTTGTGACTGTCCGTAAGCATTCTAGGTATACCCAGCGTGCTGATACCTGTTTCATGCCCGAATGGTAATTTATAATATTATGGAAACTCCCTACCGAAATCTTAACTTCTCCGGCTATATAACGAACAGCAACACGACGGTCCGTTAAAATTAATTTCTCAATTTTTTTGATCATTTATTCGGTTACTGCTGTGTTTGGCCGCCCTGAGCGTGGGTCGTCATTGGTGCTCGATCTTCCTCTTTTAAACTCAGCACACCACCGTGAAACGTGAACTTCAAATTTCTCCATTTTTGCCATTTGGTCCCGATACAACGAAATTAATGTGTTCTATTAAAAAAAAGAAACGACTGTCAAATTGTTATTTTTTATTTATCATAACAATTAAACGCGCTATGCCTGCCAGTACTTTTTTATTGTCATTATATGTGATTCTCATTACTTATTGAACCCCTCGTACAAGAGGCGGACTATAAACCATAATAACCATAGATAGTACCTTCCTTAGTACATTAAGTATCATCTAATATATTTTAACTTTTTCTAAATAAATAACATCACGCATAGAATCAATTTGTAAGGATGTCACCGTCGGTGGATACGTCTGGGAGGACATCATCAATATCACCATTACCTCAATCAACTTTTGGGCAAAAAGCAGAAAAAATCCTATATTTAGACTGCATTTTTTTATACCGTCGGTGTCAAACAAGCGTGCGGCTCGCCTGACGGTGAACGGTCACCGCAGCCTATGGACGCGTGCAACTCTAGGGGTGTCACATGTGCGTTGTCGACCCTTTAAAAATTATAATATAACACTCCTTTCTATAAGAACCCCATGCGGTAAACCCTCGGGCAAACCTCGGCAGGGAGCTCATTCCGCAACCGGAGCGTCCGAGGGAGGAAATTCCTCTGAAACCGCATGTTCGATTACAGTTATTAACCTTAACTTATTAAGTACTAGCTACCCGCCCCGGCTTTGCACGGGTGCAATGCTGATGCATGTATTATACATATAAACCTTCCCCTTGAGTCACTCTTCTATTAAAAAAAACCGCATCAAAATCCGTTGCGTAGTTTTAAAGATTTAAGCATACATAGGGATATAGGGACATAGGGACAGAGAAAGCGACTTTGTTTTATACTATGTAGTGATACCTGTTATGTGTTTCTAATTTAACATCTGTTCTTCCTACAGCACTCTGACATGAACGAGGAGATGCGAACGGAAGCCCTCGAGCTCTCAGTGACGGCCTGCGAGAAGTACGCCAATAACAACGAACTGGCCGCGCGAATGGTGAAGGAAACTATGGACAAGAAGTTCGGCCCCGCCTTCCACGTGGTGGTCGGCGAGAGCTACGGGTTCGAGATCACGTATGAATGCACCACCATCTGCTATATCTACTTTGGAGGGAACCAGGCTGTGATGATGTGGAAGTGCTCTTAAAACTGTATTTATACCCGACGCGCACGCAGCGTGGTGTATATGTACCTACCTTACCAGGCGCGGATACAGGGGGGGGGGGGCAACAGGGGCAATTGCCCCCCCCTGAAGCCTGTGTCAGGGGAGGGCAATTGCCTATGTCCTGACGTAGGAAATATGGTCCGACAATATAAACAGTTATCAAAAGTCAGTTTTATTTTCGGAAAGTTCGAAAGTGCCCCCCACTGAACAAAATACTGGATCCGCGCCTGTACCTTACTTAGGGTCGGTTGCACCAACATACGATCACAGGCCGGTCATCGTCAAATATGGCGCCGGCAGCTGTCATCCCATAGAAACTTGTCAAAGTTTCCATACAATCAGATTTTAACGAACACCGACGAACAGACGGTTTGGTGCAACCCACCCTTATGGACGCAAGCAACTTCGGGAGTCCGTCGTTGCAGATCAGATTTTTTATAAACATTCGCGTTATCGATAGCCATTACTAAATCCTCAGGTCTGGCGCTGTGCTGTAGGTACCTACTCTAAGTACCTCTATTGGCCTATTTTTTTGATGAACACCTCAAATGGGTCTTAAATATAGTGGAATAATCAGGACGCCACCTGAGATTCACAGTTAGAATGGCGAGTCGGTCAAGGGTTGTTATGTTAGGAATGTATGTTTGCAATTTACTGGATAATTATTTATATTTTATAGGCTGGAACGCTAGAGGTTAGAATGTTATCGATTGGTAATAAATACGTCTATATCATTGTTAACACCTAGCGATTGCTGTAAAGATATACAAAGATGTTTTCCCTAGGTAATTTATATTTTAGTTGTAATTTTCATTACCTCGAAGTACTATTATAGTAAATGCGTCGAGTCGAAATGTCTGGAACGGCCGGCGAGGTATTCGTATGTAAATCCGAGCTCATACAAATATGCCGAGTAGCCTTTATTAACATAAGTTTGAGACACTATTTGACTTAACGTAACGAAATGTAATCAAAATGTCTTTAATATTTATCGTGCTAGTTTGTGTTAAAAAACCATGTGAGGTCACTTTTAATGATGAGCGGAGCACAGCGCTGTTATTAGACTTATAACGTTGCATACTTCACGTATTTGCATAGGTAGGAGTGTTATGCATAGGCGTGAACGAGTTGCCATACTCGCCTGACAGCCCGCGTCACGCGCACGCGTTGCCTGACATTAAACAAGGTGCTTAGGCCGCGAACGCACTGGTAGGACGATTAGAGGTTTCAGTATATCAAGTCACCCAAGCTGTTCTGGAATCGCCGTCGCCTCGCCCAGCCAGTGCGACCCCGGCCTTAGCTTGATGTGTGTAGAAACGAGCCCGTGTGATAAATATAATAGCAATTCCAATTCGATACATTAACTTAAATAGCACCCTTGGTCAAATGACCGCATTACATTGTTTTCTTTTAGTAATTTCAGAACACGTGCTGAATACTCTTTTAGTTATTTAAACCTGGAAAAGGCAACGAACGGAGCATTTATGCAAATTAAGTAAATATTAGAGGACAATCTTACACAAATCGAACTAGCCCCACAGTAAGCTCAAGAAGGCTTGTGTTATGGGTACTAGACGACGATATATTTAATAGATATAAATACATAGAAAACATCTAAGACTCAGAAACAAATATTCATGCTCATCACACAAATATTTGCCCTGACCGGGATTCGAACCCAGGATCGTCAGCTTCACAGGCAGGTGCACTACCCACTAGGCTAAACCGGTCGTCAATTGTGAGAAATAATCCGTTTTTTTACTGTTTCTACCTATGAACGTTTCATGGCAAAAGCTCACTGGAGTCAGTCACTATCAAATTACTATAAAATATCCATTACATAAGTATAAGTTAGATATTTATACCTATAGCTATGTAGATACTTCTAATTGAAATTGTATGATCTGAATGCATAATTAAATTAACTATGAATACTATGCAAAGCAGGTGTACAGCGCACCATATGATAGGTACCGTTGCTATCATCCGAATTATTATGCCAAATGATAAGAGTATTTGAAAATAAAAATAAACTGCCGTTATTGTTAAATCTTGGTAGATACAAAGTACTTAACACTGTAGAGAAAAGAACCCGACACAATAAAAAAAAATTGATGTTTTATTATGGAAATTGATAGTGTTATTATAGCACTAATCGGTCCGATGCCAACACCGCATAGGTTATTATCCGTCACGGCGTCCAATGTGATGTCAACCTAGCCTACATGCAAAAGTGCTTGATGCTAGGCATATTTGAATAAAGAATATTTTGAGTTTATAGGACTCAACTTCGCGTTTGACTTTCCCATGTCGTGGCGTGTGACAGAGCGCTGAGAAGGTTAACCAAATCTAAAATGAACGCCCCCCCTAGCAGACATTGTTTCAAATCTTTCAATATGCGAGTTTCGGTGACTTATGCGGCGTTGAATAGAGCGCAAACGATTTTATTTATAGCGTGTGAAGCTAACAAAAAATGAATTGACAAGTTAAACCTGCAATTTAGTTAAATCAAGGAAACACATCTAATGAATACTTGTTTACAGACTTAACCATAATAAATATCGCTGGTCATTTTTATAATAGCTCCATAAACGTCGTGTTGAGACCTTGAACACTGCCCAAGAACCGTGGGCAGACACCATTGTCCATTGAGTCATATCCAGTCACCACAATTAACAAAACCACCATTAGACATTTAACATAGTCCTTGAGACGTTAACATAAGTTCTATTTTAGTGCGACACGTGTTCTTTGGCTAAACTCGGCATTTTTTTACTTATTTTGTCAATTATATACGTTTTTGTAATCGTTATTATTCTAGGACGACATAATTATGAACGTACAAATCGAGGCCATAACGAGAGATATGCATTTTTTGCATGACATTATTATATAGGTATATTGAATACTATATTACTTTATATTTATGCGAGTGATCGTGTTGATATTAACTATAATTATTTTATAAATCTACAAATAAAACACTATATTTTCTAAGATGTTTTATTTAACTGTCCACATCGCATAACATTCGGACATTGCACGTACCTATGATAAAGGAAGCTGACTAGAGTGCGACCACGCTAACTCTGCATTGAAATAATTTGGCAACACTACCTCAAACGTCACATTTTCATACAAATATGACGTATAATGCACAGTGTTGCCAAATTATTCCTTGCAGAGTTAGTGTGGTAGGACTCTACCTTCGTATTTATTCCGATAGGTACAAACAAGAGCGAAAAAGGCACAACCTGCGTGTTTTTCATTTCCTTGACTGTAGGTAAGTCCTAAAGATTAGTTTATTAGTTCGTTTTACTGGGCATTTGGCATTTTCCGCAAGTCGACATCAAACTTGCCTATTCTGCGTGAAAAATGGGTAGCGCTATTCTAATTTAACCACCCTAGTTCCTGTATGAAACTTATTAGCGCTTTTATATTGTTTACTGCTTCCTGTAGTGTTCCGATTTCCTATGCTTCTTCCTGTATACTTCTACCTGCTTACAGTCTAGTAGAATCTGTCTAGAAGTCTTCCTCTGCCTCCATGCATGCTCTACTCATGGGGCTGTCTGTAATGCCTAAGTTGTAAAGATGTCCTGTTATTATTCCTACTACTTGTCGCTGCTCAGCGCCTGCAGTACTGGTTTATTGTCAGAGAATATTCGTATATTTGTTTTTGATTTGTCGTCTCTTTACGTACAGCGTTGCATGCCTCAATGATCCCCACACATTCAGCCTGGAAGACCGTGTTGTGTTCATGATTTTGATGTAAATATTCAAACCTTCAGAGAATACACCACATCCTGTTCCCTTATTCGTTCTAAACCCATCGGTGTAAATTATAGCTCGGTTTGGTTTAGTCCTTATTTCGAGTCCTCTGTCAGGCAGGATGATATCATATTCGTTTTGGAAGACCATGGTTTTCGCTTGTCTATCTACTTCCGTCCGCAACGTGTGAGAAACTATAATAACCTACTACTGGTTATGTGAGCTGTAGACAGATCTCGCGAGTAATATATAACTATATACATTTTTAAATTTCTAAGGACTAAATCGACTAAAAAAATATGTAATTATCGAACCCATATAGTGTATAACATGAGAGTGAAAGGGACGGCATGATACGACATTCGGAGTAGGCCCTCTGTCCACAAGATTTCACTGGAATCGGTTGAGAAAATGCGAAACTAGTAAGTAGTAAGAACACTGTTCCATGCAAATAGTATACGGCAGCTCGCATGACTAGGTTTTTTTTTAACATGACTGTGGCTTTATAGGCCGTGCCCAATAAAGCAATAGGAGTGCGCTGTTGGAGAGTAGCCTGGGGTAAATCTTCGACACGACCACGCGTGTGACTAGGTTTGATTGATTTGGATTCGTAGAGGATGATGGTAATAAAACAATTAATAATAATCAATAGAATTTTATGTTAAACGATACTAGTTCTAATAAATTTCGTATGGAGCTAAAGAGAACCTGTTTCCTTCAATTTAAAGTGCTAAGTTACAAAGGTATAATGATTCAAGAGTGGTCCGGAATCTAACATTGGAATGAAACATATACATTATATCGTCGGTTGACAACCAAAGCTCACCAAGGCTAGGTTTTATAAAGATCCGTTAGACCTTGTGTTGGTTTGTTATGTCAAAAAATGTACTGAGTTACTGAAATTTGATCTGACATTTGGTCTAACGGATCTTTATAAAACCCGGTCTAAGTAACAAATACCTATATCTACTTAAAATAAAACTGGTAGCTTAGCATTGTTTCAATACGAAGATACGCGGTTTCTAAGAGTAATTTGCTGGTGAGGTTTGATTGCCACCCGACGATGTTATTTTACAATGCATGTATCTGATGCTAGAAATAGGCGGGCGGTGTAATCATCTCTTTAGGTAAGTCAAGGCAGTAAAGTTTCTGCTACACATGTGTAACGGGTGCATCAAATTGGGTTACAAAATGCAAAAACGTTGCAAAATTCATATTTTTATATAGCAACCAGTATTAAAATGACACTCACAGTAGACATTAGCTGTGTATGGCGTCTATCCCCCGTATTCATAAAACTTAACAAACCTCTGCTAACTAAAAAGTCTTTGTCCCATTCTCACAAACGTCAATGTCAAAGTGACAGATAAGGACAAACGAACTTTAGCGGCTAGTTAACTAATATAGGTTTGACAGACGTTTATGAATAACGGGGTATGTCTGTAGTAACATAATAAGTCACTTGATATTGGCAACTCTGGTTGCCAGGCATCTTATTACAAGGGAATAGAGTTCAACTCAAAATGCAAAGCAAGCGAGTGGATAAGCAATGTAGCCCATTTTAATCCCTTGAGTGTAGCCTCAAAAGCAGTTATAAATATCTAGCTATAGGGTGACCGCTTAACTGAGACGGCAAGGGAAGGTAGCGGAAGGCAGAGCCCCGCCGCCCGCTACCCTTTGGCGCCCCCCCTCTTAGGCCTGTCTCGTCACAGGCGCAGTCTCAGCTAAACGGTCTACCTATACATGTAAATAACTAAGTATTACAGTGATATATTAATACGATTATTCAACGGTTGCATGCATATTCTCTTCCATTAGATATTCTACTTTAACGTCATGTAATAGAGCTTCAGTCTAAAAATCGTATGTTTGTAAAAGAAGCTCTATCACATTATCTTAAAGTAGAATATCCATCTGTAATAAGAGCATAATCATGTTATTTGATTGTTTAAAGCATATAACTTGACTTCTATTGGAGACAGGAATTCTCATATAGCGTTGTCTACCTACTTACTATTCTAGGTCTTTTACATAAACATTGGCACATCACAAGTACTCGTTATATGTATATAAATAATTAATACTTATTACATTTCGTACGAAAGCTAATATATAAATTTCACATCGTATCTATATACGTACATTCAATTCTATAACATAGATAATATATGAAACGGTCATATAAAAAATCTACACAACTGATATAGTAAATATTAAGTTAGGTATCTAGGTTGTAACAAATGTATGAATACTTGAACATTTTAGGCACGATCGTTTAATCAAGTGTACTGGGTACAAGCACTGAGTCCACACGTCGAGCTCCGACGATTCCCAGTATACTACTCTAATTTGCGCATACAAAACGGGTTAACAGGAATTCAATATTAGGGTAACGGCACCTGTGTTGGACACTTTGAGCTGACAAGCACCAGGAATGGAAACTTGTCAAATTCAGTCATGGGGTTTCAAATTAATTGTTCTTAGTTTATTTTAAATAATAGTTAATGTGCATCATTGGATCCCCGTCCATTACTGGTGCTGTTACCCTAGTGGTCTCCTAAACGAGTGCTACACGGTGGCTGTCAAGGACGTTGTGATACATCCGAAACATCGAGTTCCCTCTAAAAAGGTAAATTTATATAAATGCGATTCAGTCCCGTTCATTTATTGATAATAAAGACCTACACGGTACGGTTTGAATCGAAATTTATCAAGCGTATCTTCATAGCTGATTAAAAACGTGTCGGAACGAAGCATGTCGAGCCAAATTCGACCTTAAAAACGTGGGCGGATAGTTGAGTTGTAGTGTAAGTAGCTAAAGTCAAGATATCTTTGGAAGCGATAGTAATATAGCTATTCTGAGATATTGAGACTGTAAACGCCAAATCGTTGTAAGAATACTTTTTTTTTTCTTGGTCTTAAATCTGCAATCAGTTGTACTATAAGCAAATTTGTCGGAAGCTTTAGATTGTGTAAGAATACTTGAAAGCAGATAGTATACATTAATGTTACTTTAAATGCAATAAGGGGGGTAGTTGAGTTACTGAATACCCGTATCGGAGGTGTCGTGATGAACATCATCATCATCATTATCGTAGCATTATCCCGGTACAGTTGCATCCTGAAGGATGCCCGGGGTCCGCTGCCTAATCCCAAGATTTGGCGTAGGCACTAGCTTTTAACTCGGCTGGGCAGCGTTCGGGAAGCTTCGCAGTGTAAGTATTCTCGTCCAATTTACCGCAGTGCCTCAAGTCAAAAGTCTTTGACCAGTGTGTGTTGCCAGTGATGACATATGGATCCGAGACATGGGCGCTAACGATGGGCCTCATAAGAAAGCTCAAGGTCACCCAAAGAGCAATGGAAAGAGCTATGCTCGGGGTTTCTCTGCGTGATAGAATTAGGAATGAAGCTACTTATCCGTAGCAGAACTGGGGTCACCGACATAGCCTTCAAAATTGCGAGACTTAAGTGGCAGTGGGCAGGGCACATTGCTCGCAGGACTGACGGTCGATGGGGCCAGAAACTGCTTGAGTGGCGTCCACGCACCGGAAGACGAGCTGTCGGTAGGCCTCCGACAAGGTGGAGTGATGACCTGGTGAAGGTCGCGGGAATCCGGTGAAAACGAACGGCAAAGGACCGTCCTAAATGGCGAGCCTTGGGGGAGGCCTATGTTCAGCAGTGGACGTCTTTCGGCTGAAATGATGATGATGATGATGATGACTAGCTTTTAAGGAAGCGACTGCCAACCTCCAACGCGAGGGGAAACCAGACCTTATTGGTATTGGGCTTGTCAAGTGAGTGGGCAACTTGATTGTTAGAAATTCTCAAGCCGCCCGAAGGCCTCTAACTTGGCTTAATGATGAACATATGGGACATATATATTGTTTATCAAGAACTAAAAGACAAAGTTCACAAGTTTCACACATTGGGTTCTTCGAATGCCACGTCCCTACTTTATATATAGTCTTTGTTTTTAATTTTGGCCCACTTAAAGAAAACAATGCTTTTGTTGGAGTAACCGCAAAAAACACTAATGACCACGTTGCAAACAGTCGTAACAACCGCCTTGAATGTTCAATTGATTATCGACTCTATCTCCGTAAGCAAAAGATTACGAGTGCACTAATAGAAAAATGGCGGTCCATATTCAGGTATTCAGCTAAACGCCGCCGGGTGTATTGTGTATGTAACATCACATTTCTATTAAAGCAATTTAAACTTGCGGCAAAAGCCGTAGAGTTGATAATCCGGTAAAGTATTAATGCACATGCAGTATTTAAGTATATTATCTTTTATTTTTATTTTTATTTTTTTGAACCTGACTGTGGCTTTATAGACTGGGCCTAAGACCCAATAAAGCGATAGGAGTGCGCGGTTGGAGAGTAGCCTGGGGAAAATCCAGGGGAAAACCTCCGGCACGACCACGCGTGTGGTTTGGAACACTGGAATACTCTAAGAGTTTGCGCTCCAGTGAGATTGGTTGAGCGGTTTCAACCGAATCTGAGGTGTATTATCTTTTACCTTTTATGACGGGCGATAATAGGGTAGCAAACCGCACAATAGGACAATGAATTGGACACGAGAAAAACACAAATACTATATGTACTTGCGGTCTAAGTAACGATGACGACTCGAAATAACCACTAGAAATAAATATTGAATTCCCGTTAACCTCCAAAGACTACTTACACCAAAGCATCACTAACCTGTCCTAGTGGTGTTATCCAATAAGCGTATATACTTACAAGCGACCCGAGGCCGCCAGTATAGGGGCACCATCGGGCGGGACCAGAAACAACCTTATATAACCACGAATAGAGTCCCGTTTACACTGGCTGATAAATACCGATAATCTAGTTTTATTAGTGCTGATGGGGGCCCATTTCACAAAAGCTTGTAATTTTGAAGTTTATTTTTTATATTAGTTGAAAAGAGGCGATGCTTGTACTACAAGTAATAAGCCTTTGGGCCCAGAGGCCTATTTCATAAAAAGTTTGTAACTTTGAATACAAGTGGAAGCGTCTTTTCAACTACTTTTACAAGCAACAACATCATCTTCTAATATGAGTTACAAGCCGTTATGACACAGGACCCAAAATTTATATGAAATATATTTTGTAAGTATAATGTAGGTACATAATACAGTGAAGAGAAGTTTTTCTAAACTTAAGTTATATTATGTATTAGGGAATCATAAAAAATATTATTCAATACACATAAATGTTAATAAATGCGTTATTTATACATGAAACTTAAATATAATCTCAAGAAAAAATATACTAGAAAATAAACGCACCTCGTGTCCATAAGAAGACTTCCATTTATATACAAACAAAATGAATTCTGGTTACACAGTACATGATTCAATACTGGAATCTATTTAAATCCAAAAGGAAATGCATCAGGCTCTTTCTTTCTATTTTGAACTTTATTTGAATTCTGCTAAGACTGAAATTTAAATGTTACATTCTCAAAAAAGGTCCCTCTTAGTCAATGTCAATAAGGTCGAATTCTAATTGAACCAGTAAGGAAATTGTGCCTTACTGATAACCCATAAAGTACCTTTTTTGCTTGAGAAAGATGGATGAATGATTTAGATTTAGATTTCATGCACTTAAATCTTACAATAGAATCCAATTTAACAGCTCAAAATAATTAAATTCATTGAAAAATATACTTCACTGTAATGTCAAAATACCTATCGAGAGCTGAGCGGTAAACCCCGATAAATGGAGATGAATAAGGCTCGGTTTTATAAAGATCCATTAGACCTTATGTCGGTTTGTTATGTCAAAAAATGTACTGAGTTACTGAAATTTGATCTGACATTTGGTCTAACGGATCTTTATAAAACCCGGCCTAAGTTGAGTTATCTAACTGAAATTTTTATTTTTTATTTAATCGACATAATTAAATTATTGTAACAATCTTCTGCCATGTAAAATTTTTTGTCCATTTTATGAATAAATAAATATGAATATGAATATATGAATATTAGTTAGGGTTTACCCGATAACTCAACTTCCGTTGCTCATGGTTCTATTTTCAAAAAACCTTTTACGACTTACCGGGTTTGACCGCACACCGAATATTAATTAAACAATTAAACTAATAAAGAACACTTAAAATGGAATGACACGCGCGTTATTGGCTAAAGCGAGAAAAGTTACACAACGACGTACATGTAAGGTTTAATTTCGCGTGACCTGTGCTTTTTATACAGGTTAATTTGTGACGATGACAAAGCGTTAGCTTTGGTTAGACCAATACAGCCGATATCACCCGCGCTGGGTATGGCACTTGAGTAGTTACACTTATAACGAATCAATAACTAATAACTATATTTCTACGATCTCAATTTAATGGCGCGAAGCTAAATAATTATCCATGTTCGCTAAAATTATTCACGGCGTCGATTTTGCAAACCAAGAATATTATTCTAAGTTACTCTGTACCTCTATAAGATTTTACGAAACAGAACACAAACGAACGCGTTTGCGTTTAGTCTCAGTTTATACAGGCTGTCCCACGGCTATGCCACATGGAGGGAAAGTACCTTGAATATTGTAGATGGAACATTTTACTGAAAGAAGACATTATTTGAATTTAAAAAACAATTTAAACTGCATTCACTGATATTTAAATAATTTTATGTTTAAACCGGGGAATTGAACCCTGGTGGAATCCTCAGTTGGGCTGCTCCAAATACTTATATGAGCGAGATGAAATTCCGCTCTGTCCAATCTCTCATCTCTCGATTGGACAAATCAGCTCTTAATTTTAGGGTTCCGTACCCAAAAGGTAAAACGGGACCCTATTTACTAAGACTTCGCCGTCCGTCCGTCTGTCCGTCTGTCACCAGGCTTTATCTGATACCATGATACTTACACAGTTGTAAATTAGAGGACGCCCATACAACAAACGTGATTTTTTTGCGGTTTTTATAGACAATGGTACGGAACCCTACGTGCGCGAGTCCGACTCGCGCTTGTTTTGGTGACACAATAACCAAATTTTAATTAAGAATGAATAAATTCGAAATCTAATATCCTTCAGTATATTTTAAACAAACCTGAGGGGCTACCGCGAATCGAAAACGAACGAAGTTCGAATATCTCCCTCTCTGTGGCACGTATTAGCAAGTGCGACAGAGAGGCAGATATTCGAACTTCGTTCGTTTTCAGTTCGCGGTAGCCCCTCTACAGGCGAATCACGTAACTTTATGTACTAACGGTAGATAGATTTTACTGTCAATTGTGAAGTATAAATGTATGAGCTGACAATTCATTCTTGACATTAAAATCTACCTTACGGTAGTACAAAAGTTGCGTGATTACCCCGCTGATTGTAACAATGCCCTTTTTGAAATTGAATAATTACTCAGCTCGAACATAACAACTATCTACGTATACAGTTGGGTGGATCAACTATTCTTTGTTGCTCGTTACCATGGTTACGTCTCCTGAGTCACTCATTAAAACTGTGATTTTATAGTGTTTAAATTTACCAAACATGAGTTTTAGCAATGACTGTGTATCCATTCGGACATGGGTCATCTCTTGAGCATGCTTGAAGTCCATATTATGAGCATTTTTCTAAGAAACTCGGTGACTGTTGTCTCCTCGCTGACGGGATAGAATAACGACAAAGAAATTGAAGTTGATTGACCCAGTTACAGTTTACAAAATTAACTTAATAACTAATACATTTATTTCGCCTACGTCTAAGGAACATGATTATTATTTATTACAATCATTTATTTATATCACGGCTCAATAATGGCCGCTTTAGTATGAGAGCGATTCGGGGCTCGGAACCGGTTTTTGCTATTTTTGAAAGACAATACAATACAAATACTCTTTATTGCACACCTCACATAATAAAATAGCACATAAAAAACAAAAAACATAGCACTCGTGTTTTAATAATTATTTTGTTACTTTTCAAAGACAGACGTTATTGTTTGACCTTGAATATTTGTATGCCAACCGGCAAAACATAGAGATCCATGTATTTATGTAAGACCAAACTCTGTACCACCTATGTTTCACAAATAAAGATTCTGATTCTGATTCTGATTCTGATTCTGATTCTGATTCATAGATACAGGGAGACAGAGGCAGAACAACAGGCGGTCTTATCGCTAAAGAGCGATCTCTTCCAGACAACCTTTGGGTGGTGGAAAGACCTCCTAGAGTATTTCTCAAAACACCATTTTTATTTTAAGATTTGTTTTTGCTAGCCTTCATCTATGAAATAAATGATTTAAAGTACGAAAAACTATCGTAAAACTAAATTAACATAATTTTTAACCGGTTAATTGTAAAAAGATGAAACCGGTTTCCGAGCCCTAAGAGCGATTGCTTATTTTATCTTCATCACCAACTTATTTCACTGAATTAGGTTAAACACTTAAATCTCACGGTAGATGGCGCCACTGTATTTAAGTTAAATAATCTTACAATCTGTGATAATACTTATAATGTATACAGGGTGTCCAGTAAATAATGGACAAGCTTCTAACCACCGATAGAGCACCTGAGGCTGGTCCAGAAAAAGGACTTTCAGGTTTAGTAAAAGTCCCTTGGTTTTCGAGATAATCGAACTTTTCCATTTTCTTAATAATTGGCCTGAGTCAACGAAAAAAGTTGTTAATAAAAAACAGAGATAACTCTAATGCCTGTCTGTTAGCAACACTATTAGAGAATATTTAGCAATAAAAACAACGAGAATATTTCTTCATTTATGGCCTAGACAGTCATTAAAGTCAAAGAAGGTACCAATTTTTTTACTAAACATGAAAGTCCATTTTCTGAACCAGCCTCATATGCTCTATCGGTGGTTAGAAGCTTGTCCATTATTTACTGGACACCCTGTAGATAGCGCCCCTCCACAGCGGATCTCATAAAGCTATAAGAAATTTAATTGTACAAACGCCAACCTTATTCCAATGTTCATAAAGTGTGCGAATGGTCAGTCAACTGTGTTGGCGATGGTACGGAATGGGCTGTGGAGGGGCGCGCCTTCGTCATGGCACTATCTACATCGTGGACGTTAATAATCCGAAATATTTAAACCAGCGATTTTAGAGCCCAATTAGAGTATATAAAGTTATATAACATATAATCCAAAAACCCCTAATTTAAGAGATATTAATTATTTAAAACAAATCACAAGTTTAAAAAATCTCAATTTTTTATTATTTTTCTCTTATGTATTATTTTTTCTTTTGCAGTCATATTTAATTATTTTTCTTTTGGCTATTATTTAGTGTATGGCGGTCCGTGAGTCACCGACGGTACTGGCTGAAAATCAGCGCTGTAGGTGTCTGACACCTCAGCATAATGCTGAGCCAGTGTCCGTTTCACTGCCGCGGGTACACACATGTTGTGGTTTGTTTTCTTCTGTTGTTGTTTTTTTTTGTAATATGTGTGCCTTCTGTGTCTGTGAATAAATGTTTCTTTCTTTCTTTCTTTAATTAAACACACCCTAAAGGCGTGACGTAGCCACCCTACCATTTTTACACGCAGACGCACTAACTGCATGGTTGTCAGCTAGTTTCACTTAATTAAGTTTAGTATCTATCCTATAAAAAGGCACTATCAAAAGTTTTGTTCTGTTCTCAATCGTGAGAGTGCATACTATTTACCTTTACTGATAACTGGCTGATAGTTTGAAACTGATGTCACTAAAATGACAATGCTCGCTCTCTGTTTCTCAACTTGAGATTAATTAAACTAGCTCACTCTCTGATATAAAGGTTTGTTCACAAAGAAGCGGTCAATTAATGATTTAATTTGTACTGAAATAGTAATTTAATTAAGACGCGTAATTGGACCCATGTTGATATAGCATTATTTACTCGTACTGTCGTCAAAAATACGTGGTTTAAATCTTTCGGGTTATTGACGCCCACGGTGTATATGTAGGCACAATAATGTAATGATTTATGAATCTAAACCAGGGGTGGGCAAACTTTTTTCATGGCGGGCCAGTAAGCTTGAGAAATTTCGGAGGAGGGCCGTAATTGCAGCAAAACTGCACTTTTGTATAAAACTGCTGCTCTGATTTTTGGCTGAACCGTCAAAATATAATCATCGCGCGCCATGTACTAAGTAATTCGATGTATCGGCGGCGGGCCGGATAAAATGCTTTCGCGGGCCGCAGTTGGCCCGCGGGCCGTACTTTGCCCACCACTGATCTAAACATAGAAGCGACATCTAAGGTAAGAACTTAAGTTTTTAACCCTATTGAATACTGCAAAAATAACCTTGCACCATATAAAATAAAGTTATATTTCAAAACCCGGTACCGGGCGGTTGTCACGCATGTTACTGGGAGTTCCTAGCGGTATTTACATCAACAAGAATTCATAGCCTTTCATAAACTCTGATAAATGCTAATATAATTTGTTAAGCAAAAATAGGGTTTAATCTCAATACGATAAGGTGTAACCACTGGGGCTACCAAGTACATTTGAAATGCTAGTAGTTTTTTTTGTATGAAAATACTTGTTTATAGTAATATAACGACCCTTAAAATGAATACTATGTAAAGTAAGTTTTATTATGTAATCACGAACACAGTTAAGACTCACCATTGATTTATTTCAAATTCATAAGTAAAAAACCGACAGAAACTAAAAAAATAATACTTTTACGGAAGCAAGTCTTGTACACAACCAATATTCATCAACCATATTGGAGTCAAAATAATGTATAAAAAGGTTTTTAAACGACTTGTGTCGATTAAAATGTAATATTCATCAAAAAACATGTAACAAAAGCTCAGATTTTTTTAATAATTGAAAAAACATTTAATGTTCAAACGTCCTCAAACTCCGCTTGCTTCATAAATTCATAATTTACCCGGATTTAGGTGAAGTCAAAATCAGTTAATACACAATGCTGTATTCAGGTGTATACAGGGTGGAAAAAAGTTATGGGCCCTGGAGGGAAACTGCTTTAAATCCTTTAGTTAGCTCATTTTACTGAAAGGAAACATTCCTTTATTTTTAAAAAGAAACAAAACTGCATTCAAAGATTGTTAAAATATCATATTTCAACAAGACGGTGGACGGGCAGATGGCCCACAATAGCAGAATTTCCAGGGCTTACCTTAATGAAAATTTCAATGTCTGGATAGGTACAAACGGGACGATTAAATGGCCAGCGAGAAGTCCAGACCTGACGCCTCTGGATTACTTTCTATGGGGTCATGTAAAAAATGAAGTTTACAAAACGTGTTATAATACTGTACAAGACTTAAAGGTTGGGGTAGAAAATGTTATTAGGAGCATACACCACAACACTATCCAGAGGGTTACACGAAATGAATTTCAACGTAGACTAAATTTGTGTAACCGGAACGAGGGGGGTCATTTCGAGCAACTTATCAGTTAAATTATTAACATTGTTTTTTTTTTAATGTCCGTCTACGTTAAAAATTTGTTTCATGTTTGTGTTCTTTTTATTGATAATAAAATAAAAACAATTGTAGTTTTCACTTTTTTATTTCAATGACCAAATAAACGTTTCTTAGACAAAGTTTATCCCAAACAATAATCCTACCGATTCGTATAATAAACTAGCGAGGGTAAATTTTTAATTTTTAGTCGGTTCGATTCCCGGTTGAGACTGGCAAAATTTTAAAAATCTTTGTATGCAGTTATGTTTCTTTTTAAAAATAAAGGAATGTTTCCTTTCAGTAAAATGAGCTAACTAAAGGATTTAAAGCAGTTTCCCTCCAGGGCCCATAACTTTTTTCCACCCTGTATATTTAGGGGTGTGCGGCCCTTTGAAAACATATTAAGGCCTCTATTTGTCATAACAATCCTGATCTAACCAAAAGATCCTTGAATATCACACATCTTAATAACTGATCAAATAGTCGGTCTCAATTTGACGTCGTACGCTGCGTACAGTCAAATAAATATATGGACGTTCCCAAAGCGACAAAAACATCAGGACACTCTTATGCCCTTGTCATTAGTCATGTTCGCATATTTTGTCACTGTGTTGCATATAGACATTTTTGATTTTGACTGTACAGTACAGTAGTACCCAACTGATATGGCTTACCGATGTACCTGCGCAGAAGATGAATTTTTAAAGCGCGGGAAATGCTATTGACCAATCGGCACGCTCCACGCACCGCTCTTCTTTTTCCTGTATCGCTATTAGTCCGCAGCTGCCGCCATGTTAGCGCGCGCCGCGTGGCATGTTAGTCAGCCGCCATACTTCTGATCGAGTACACGCGCATTATGAACAGTGTATTATGAACCTTATAGTAGTGATCTAAGGTTAATTGTAAGTTTTAAGCATTCTTTCGTTAATCTTCGGAGCGATACTTTCTTTTCTGCGCGAACGAAGATTCACGACGCGCCTTATCAGTTGGGTACTACTGGACCAGCGTCTGACGTCAGGAGACTCAGCAGCTAAACACCTAAATAAAACGCTCGCATATCGTTTGAACTTAATTTAAACAATTCATATAAACTTTCAACCTGCATACCTGATCATACACCCCGCGGTGAGTATAGTGCGCAAATACCATCGCGCACCGCTGTAATCACCCTCAATATTCACTAGAAGCTCTCATAAACTCATATTTTTAATTAAACTGACAGTATGAATATTTCTTAATTTAGGCGATATAAGGGTAACTTTAATTCATAAAAAGTGCTGTAACTTTAAAGATTAAGGAATAAACACGTCCGATGTGCGCACGAAAACGTCAGTTTACTTACCCTAATTAAAAACATGAGTTTAGTAACGCTGTGGCGCGCGCAAGCTCACACATACTTCGCATCACTATAGAACACATTTAGCACATCACAGTTTTAAAAGTCACTTACTTCAAGTCACGTACACACTACGGTTTGCTGCAGCTTACACCGTAGTGTATCGCGGTGTTCGCTAGGAGTCCACGTGGAAGTGCGTGACGAGTAGTTTCGTGGCTCGCGCCAGTTCGTACGCCGCGTTACGAACGTCGTCGATGGCGGCTGCTGCGTTGCACGCTGAAGATAATGTCTCGCCGCTGGTGCGGAGAGAACTTAGCACCAGGCTCAGTTCGCGGTCGGAACATGTCTGTTTAACAGAAATATCAGCGTTATTTTTTTTTAATCGTATGGCAATTTTATTGCCAGTTTTCGTTGCACCATTTAGCACCACCCAGGGGTCACCTGCAGGGTAACGGTGGGTACTCCCTAGGAAAGTGGTGCAACTTCGACCCCCAGCGTTAGAATATAATAATTTAACGTTACGTAATAGTAGAGCCAGAATCAATATGCCGTTTGAATCATAAACGCCGGAAGACCAGCGCTCGCTTGTGAGTCAGTATTATGCTGAGGCGGGACCATTTAGTGGCATTTTTATTAGTTAATAGTTCAATATGTATTATCTTGTCTGGTTCTATGTCACGAATAAATTATTTTCATTTCATTTCATTTCAAATGATTACGGCGGACCTCTTTCGTACAGTCACAGGCATAAATAGATGTACGTTCCCAAATCGACAAAAATATCTTTACGCTCTTACACCCTTGTGATTACAGTCATTTTCGAATATTTTGTGATTGTATTGCGAATAGGTACAAGATACGGTACGGTATAAGTAAGAATGGCAAAAGATACCCAAGCAATATGTCCAGTCAGGCAGATTTTCATAGTAAATGAAGATCGTTCCAATACAAAGGTGCGTTTTGCGGACAATACAATTATGTAAGTATTTATTCTTTTGAGTCTGTTTTTTCGCCATTTCATTAAGAATTTGATCCTTTTTGACATCCCTATTGACTGTTAGTGACTATAACAATTATTTTTAAAACCCGAACCGACTTCTTACAATCTCTGCCTCTTTGGGTTTTTACTGTAGGTACAACTTTTAGATGAAAGAAACGAAACGTAATTAAAAAATGTTTGATGCCTGATCATTAAATAAAAGTAGTTAATAATTAAAATATATTTTCTTATTTTTAAATAACAATACATAATGTAAGCATGAAAAAACGGTTTTAAATTTTCATTGAGATTTTTTCACACTTTTACATAGAACATGCCTGACATTATTTATAATGCTAAAAAATAAGGTATACACTTACCTGCGGAAACAGTGTTAGAAGCGCTCTAACCGCCTTTCTTATCCCCTCCGCCCGCTCAGTTAACCTCGCAGGCCCAAGTTCCCTCGCTGCCGCCCATAGTTCCTGTATACCATGAGTCACTGCCTCCGCCCTTCTATGGACCATCTCAGCTGTAGGCAGTACTTCGCTGGATTCGAGCACGCTTTGAGTTAAAGAGCGGTCGAGGCTCGAGAGAGTAGTTAGCTGGAAACATTCCATGTAACGGTTGGCTTTTCAAATACAAAATAATCGGGATGGAGTAGTCCAGACACTTAACGTTCTAAAACAAAACTGATGATGCTAATAAAAAAAATAAGGCTATATCCCTTTTTAAAAGAGACAGGTACAAAAGATCAATGCTAGAAACACGAGGATATATTCTACAGCGCCATTATCGCAGCGGTGTCAGTTGGACCGGTAATCCAAAGAGATTGGATTCGATTACTGGTTTACTCCGCTAGTATGTGAATTTAAATTTTTATTCCTCCACAGTAACGTGTAAAATAATAATTCATCCTGGTCACGACACCAAAATGTAACGTACGTTTTTTTATGGGGTTTCTGATATGGCTTTATTCATTTTATTCATTCTTCCATTAAAGTTATTGCTATTGTAATACATAACTAAAAATAATACTTAAATAAACCGTTTAACCATATCATCTTTGCATCAACCAGATTACTGTTTACTAATAATTCAGTGAAGTGTTAACTTTTATGAGTCTAATCAAGTAATCACCACACCCTATTGTTTTACAAATTATACTTATACAAATTTAAGTTAGTTATCTAAATCAAACTACTTTTAAGATTCTAACTACAAGCGACTAAAATTAGTAAAATTAATGATTAGTACCTGGTGTTTAGTAACGTGCCAGTTATTCTTTGGTCCCTCCCTAGTTTCATACATACTGACCGGTCGCTGAGAACTCTTGAGTGACTGCTTTAAGTCCGCCTCTTCGGCGCTTAGTGTGAGTTGGTCTGTCTCTAAACTCCGACCTCTTTCTGGGGGTTTACAAGCGCTATCTAAGCCGTTAGTTGAAATGTTGTCTGTTATATCGGTTTGTGAAGTTAAGCTGTTGTTGTCGTCTATACTATTCGTCTTTAGAACGCTGTTTTCTTTAGTGAGTTGCTCTACTATTGTCTGTAGATTCTTGAGTTGGTTTTTCAGCTCGGTGATGGTGGAATCTCTACTGTCTAGTTCTTTTTTTAATATAATGACGTCCTCCTTTCCTTGGAGGGATGTGAAGCGGAGATCGGAGCTTGTGGAGTGTTCGATGGGGAGAGATGGGTTGTACGTTGAAGCGACAGTCTCGCCGGTGCGTGGGTTTAAGCTCATCTGTAGGAACACAACTTAACTATGTACTCTGTGAAATTACTTTAGCTTTTAGTCTGAATGGCTAGTACAATATATTGCAATTTGGCAGCAGAGTACAAACTTCATTTTACTTAATAGATAACGAGAACAAATATAGTTCAGTGACCATCAAATGTACTAATACATACTTCTTCTAAAATATCTAAACACCCTCTGACACCTTGACAATAGCGTCGTTTTCAAATATATAGTATTGATGAGATTTTTGCTGTTTAATATTGAAGTAATCATTTTCTATGATTTTTGACATTTTTACTTATTACATGTCAGAAATATTTCTGACATGTTTTTGTAATATATTCTTAATTTTTGGAACTTAATTTATTTGTTGACATGACTTTTTTATTATTATTCTTCTTCTTTATTATTTATTATTGCGTGCTTCAATTTAATTTTGCTCTTGAATGTACTTAGATTTAAGTTAAGTTTATTGTTATATTTAAACACAATTGTAACATTTCTGATGAAATAAATGAATGAATGAATGACTGTAACGTGCATTGGTTAGGTTTTGTAGTGAGTACTCACGTCGAGGTCGATAGGCGCCAGAGCAGCGTAGTCGTCGTCGGACGCGACCGAGTCGTAGAGCGGCTCGTCGTCCGACATCTGCGACACGTGCTTCAGGTGGCTCGCCGACAACAGCGGGTTCAAAGGACCCATGAGCGCTGCACGAAAATTGGTTTCGATAACAAAATAACACTATCATTGATGTAAAAATCATCAAAATCGGCCCACGCGTTTAGTCTTTAGAGTGCCACAAACATAGGTACATACATTATATAGACACTAACTTTTGCCCGCGACGTCGTCCGCGTAAACTTCCACTCCCTATTTCATCCATTTGAAGGATGATTTTCGGGATAAAAAGTATCCTATATTTTAATCCAGGTTATAGACTGTTTGTATAGCAAGTTTCATCATAATCCGTTAGCCGTTTTTGCGTGATTGAGTAACAAACATCGAAACATGTACACTTCCGCATTTTTAATATTAGTAGGATAAACACATTAGTCCCTTTTGCGTAGTACAGTTGGGTAAATAGGTCAAATACTGCCTCCTCGTGGCGTCCAGCAGCACGTCGCGGCACAGCGCGCCGAGCTCCACGCACGACAGCCGCGCTAGTCTAGTGCCCGTACCGTGCGGGTGCAGCGTCGCGATGTGCTGCCTCCTCGTGGCGTCCAGCAGCACGTCGCGGCACAGCGCGCCGAGCTCCACGCACGACAGCCGCGCTAGTCTAGTGCCCGTACCGTGCGGGTGCAGCGTCGCGATGTGCTGCCTCCTCGTGGCGTCCAGCAGCACGTCGCGGCACAGCGCGCCGAGCTCCACGCACGACAGCCGCGCCAGCTTCTGCCGGCCCTGGTTCCGCGGCGCCGACAGCGCCGGGTTCACCGGGAGGAACACCACGCCGCAGCGCTCCAGCCCCGTGCCGCTCGTCTGCCATACTGAAATTGAAAAGTGATTTATTGGTAATCAAAAAGGTTAACAAAGACAAGGTTGGAGTTACCTTTTTTAAGGATCCGTACCCAAAGAGTCCAAACGGAACCCTATTGCTGCCATACACGCGTACGACCGTCCGTCGTCTTTCACAAAATTTAGTTCCAAAGAATTTTTTAACTTTCCTTCCCATTAACCTAGGAGCTTGAAATTCGGTGATAATGTTTATTATTACGTATATTTTACCAACAAATACTAACATATTGATAAATTTGATTTTTTATCTACCACATGCGTGTCAATGCAATTTCAATCTTAGTTCTGGGATTTAAGGTTAAAATTAGATTGCATTTTCTTAAAAAACTGACTCGTCTTGAAATGAATCACCAAAACGTAACTTTTTTTGAAATATATTTTGTTTTTTGTAAAGCCTCCTAGATTGGAGCGGCTCGAAAAGTGTTAAAACCAAAATGTGGGCACTCGGCCTATTTTTTATTTTATTGGGCGTTTAGGCAGTTAATTTCTGAGAGGCTGAGATTAATCGCAACAGTTTAGTAGCTCTACAGAAGCCAATTAGATACCCTACAATCGATTTATTTAGTGACGCCAAGGTACGTACTTAGTGTACGTAAACTTTATTTGAAATCAGGCCGCCTCGTGGAAAGCAAATCGTGTTATGCAATCTATAGTAATAATATTTGACAGATATTCCAATTTAGTCCATGAGCATTCAGCAATGAGTATAAAATCAACAATAACTTTGACGACCGGTTTAGCCTAGTGGGTAGTGCACCTGCCTGTGAAGCTGACGGTCCTGGGTTTGAATCCCGGTCAGGGCAAATATTTGTGTGACGAGCATGAATATTTGTTTCTGAGTCTTGGATGTTTTCTATGTTTTTATGTATTTATATCTATTAAATATATCGTCGTCTAGTACCCATAACACAAGCCTTCTTGAGCTTACTGTGGGGCTAGTTCGAATTGTGTAAGATTGTCCTCTAATATATATATATTTTTTATTATAATTCCAGCACTATAGAAACTTACTGGCTTCAGTTTCCCTCCTGTCAATTTCATCGTAGATATCCATCACAAGCTCTTCGAACAAGTGATTCGGGAGCTGTAACAAAAATAAACACAATCAAATATAGTATCAAAAATTAAGCAGGTAACAATTAATGTGCGCTGTTTTCAAAAACCACTTCTCTCTCAATAGCGGGCAGCGGTCGTCAAGGAAATTTCGTCGATTGAACTTCAATGAGGGCTATCGCGTATGAATTCGCCGCTAGAGGCGCTATTGTAGCGTGAGGTCCCCGAACTGTCAAATGTCACTCTTTGTGGTTGCGCTACGCGGGTGAATATCTATTTGGAACAATATCGTGACTGTTTTGCAATACCTGAGCTTGATTATGGCAAATATGAGTTACGGGTCAATGACTACCAGTGCTTTGAGACAGTTTTGTCTTTCGGAAACTTATTTCCTCCTTTTTTTTAGAACAAAATGGAACTGCGCTACAATACGGGGTGTTAGATATTTTTACGGTACGGTTTTAAGGTACTAAATATGACATAAATGTAAAGTTCGTTCTCATGCCCATAATAATCAATAACAATTTTTGACAGCTGGACCTTGCTCGATAGTGGCGCCAACTGGTGAGCACAAAAACGATAGCCCTCATTTGCCGCGCAACGACGACAAAACAATAGAACGCAGTGGCGTTTCAGAGAGTGGCACAAGTACGTTAGACTGTATAGAAGTTTACGTTTACAGTGTATTTTTAATTTTTATTTTATTTTATTTTATTTATTTTATTTATTAAGAAACAAACAGTCTCATATGTTTACAATTGACACAGTAAAGGGTATTAAGTTGTAGATTTACAGTTTCCTTAATTCGAATATGTAAACCTAAACATTAAAAACAATAAAATTTAAGAGCTTTTGAAATAAATAGTGCCAAAAAATTGCAATTATGAAAAAATATTGTTATGATTGTTGAATACATTGTAAAGATAAACGTTTGAAGCTACATAACGTCTCATGGAAAATATCTATTGTTTGAAATGTTTCGTCATAAAGCCTGCACGCTCTTTTAATGAAACCGTTTTTTGCATAAGAAGTACGACTAGGGGGGATATGAAACAGGGGTTTTTTTCTACAAGCTCGCTCGCAACGCCGGGGTACTCTAAAAGAAAGCGAGTGTATTAACGAAGGGGCATCGATCATGTTATTAATGATTTTGTACAGAATCAAGACATCAATTCGCTCACGACGAGAAGAGTGTAGTTCGTATGCCGCCTTCAGTGCAGAGTCTGGTGTGTACTCACGAGCTGCAGCTTGCCGCGCGCCGCCTTGGCCACGTCGGTCATCTCGTGCGCGTCGCTGGCGCGCGGCACCGCGAAGTGCTTGCCGGACGTGTGGTCGGGGCGCGACCCGGTCAGGAACTGGATCAGACGGTCCGTGGCCTCGTACACTAGCTCCACCATGCGGGCGGCGAGTTCCGTGTGACAGCCTTGTCTGCAAACATGTTTGGGACACGTGAGTAGTCGAAACACATCATACAATAAGATAAGATAATTTATTTGTAAAACCAATTTACACGTCATTTTTAAATAATTAGAAGTAGTACCTAGTGATTTACTACAATATATGATAGTTATTACAAATAGTTCTGATTAATTGCTTAATGTCATAAAATATAATAATAATAGTTAATATTAACATGTAGTATGTTTATACTACTTGGTGGAACATTAACATAAAATAATAGTAAGTATTATGCCTTATACGCAATGAATTCGTCATAGCTATAAAACAATTGCTCGATAAGCCACTGCTTTAAGCGGAATTTAAAGCTGCCTAAGCTTGGAGCATCAATTATATTTTTAGACAATACGATACAAACATTCTTAATTGTTCACCAGAAACTACATTGAAAACAAGATTAAAAATTAAACATGTTGATGGTAGACAACAGGCGGCCTTATCGCTAAAAAGCGATCTCTTCCAGACAACCTTCAAACCACCAGGCGTTCATCATCACGAATCACTAAGCGCTTCGTAATTTAGAAGAGTGAAGGGACCAATAGGCATTGCCTGCAGATAACAGTGTCGTGAGGCGTCGCACCGCGGTCAGCGAGAATTGATTTCCCCTGTTGCGGTCTTTAGAAACGAGACCAAGTTCGAAGCGAGGAAGGTATAAACTAATAACCTAGAGAAAACATTTTGAAGACACCGACTTTAGCCCAATCTAAGACGTTGAAGAAGTGTTGTTCATGTGTGAAGCGGCAATTACACTTCGTCGTTCACCTAATGCAGTCGCCGATTTCATTTTAAACTACTTAGGCCAACAAACGTCGTCTTTACATTAGTCTGTCCGCCTGCCCGTAAGCGTTGGCAGCTGTCGATCGCCGAATGCGGCCGACTGACGTGTTCTTTACACTTTTGCGGTCGCCGCATGCAGCATGCGGCGAACGACGAAGTGTAATTGCCGCTTGAGTGGATGACCAATAAATATCATGCTCGGCCAAGGACACTACCCGACCCGGTCAATCGTTCTTCCAACCCTATTACCCGCCGGCAATTATTGTCCCGATGTGCTTCTAACTCGTTATCATTAATTCCTCAAATATCATGCTGCTGAAAGGCAAGGTTACCTGGCGGCGTCGAAGGGCGTGTGTCCGTCGCGGTCCCTCGCGGTGGGGTCGGCGCCCCACGCCACCAGCAGCTCCGCCTGCGCCGGCTGCCCCGCGCGGCACGCCACGTGCAGGCACGTGTTGCCCTTCTCCTGAACATGCAAAAACCCACATTCACATTAATACTAAACCACCTGGGAGATCGGCTTTTTTCGATCGTGAGACCTAGCTAGATCAATCGTCCCCGAAAGCCCCCCATAGCTAATTTCATCGATATCAGAGACATTTACGAGATTCCGGAAATAATTAATAATATACAAGAATTGCCCGTTAAGACATTATATAATCTTTTGACATTGTATAATTTTTTTGACGACCGGTTTAGCTTAGTGGGTAGTGCACCTGCCTGTGAAGCTGACGGTCCTGGGTTGGAATCCCGGTCAGGGCAAATATTTGTGTGATGAGCATGACTATTTGTTTCTGAGTCTTGGATGTTTTCTATGTATTTAAGTATTTATATCTATTAAATATATCGTCGTCTAGTACCCATAACACAAGCCTTCTTGAGCTTACTGTGGGGCTAGTTCGATTTGTGTAAGATTGTCCTCTAATATTTATTTATTTATTTATTTATTTATTAATCTTGTTGTAGATGCAAATCAATTGAGTGTCAATAATAGCGAAACCAAAGGAACAATACGTCAAACTTGCAACTATTTAAAAAAAAAGATCAACAATGAGGCGGGCGTCCGAACTTTGTGAGGTTTGAGACGTAGTGTCAACGCATCCTGAAATGATACACTAGCATATTTGCATAATGACTTGTACCTAATATTTACAAGTTGTCACAAGCGACACCTAGTGGCGCGACCTAGCACCAACGAGCCTTAGATATACGTATACAATTAAGAGTTGACAAGGTACACTGGTGGTTCGGGCCGCATGGCGGTGTCGAGCGAGGCGCTGCGCACCGCGCTGCGCGGCTGCATACAGTACAGTAGTACGCACGCACGCACGCACGCACGCACAGACACCTGGTGGTAGTAGTTGGGGTCGGCGCCCTGCGCCAGCAGCCGCATGGCGGTGTCGAGCGAGGCGCTGCGCACCGCGCTGTGCAGCTACATACAGTACAGTAGTACACACACACACACACACACACACCTGGTGGTAGTAGTTGGGGTCGGCGCCCTGCGCCAGCAGCCGCATGGCGGTGTCGAGCGAGGCGCTGCGCACCGCGCTGTGCAGCTACATACAGTACAGTAGTACACACACACACACACACACACACCTGGTGGTAGTAGTTGGGGTCGGCGCCCTGCGCCAGCAGCCGCATGGCGGTGTCGAGCGAGGCGCTGCGCACCGCGCTGTGCAGCTACATACAGTACAGTAGTACACACACACACACACACACACACCTGGTGGTAGTAGTTGGGGTCGGCGCCCTGCGCCAGCAGCCGCATGGCGGTGTCGAGCGAGGCGCTGCGCACCGCGCTGTGCAGCTACATACAGTACAGTAGTACACACACACACACACACACACACCTGGTGGTAGTAGTTGGGGTCGGCGCCCTGCGCCAGCAGCCGCATGGCGGTGTCGAGCGAGGCGCTGCGCACCGCGCTGTGCAGCTACATACAGTACAGTAGTACACACACACACACACACACACACCTGGTGGTAGTAGTTGGGGTCGGCGCCCTGCGCCAGCAGCCGCATGGCGGTGTCGAGCGAGGCGCTGCGCACCGCGCTGTGCAGCTACATACAGTACAGTAGTACACACACACACACACACACACACCTGGTGGTAGTAGTTGGGGTCGGCGCCCTGCGCCAGCAGCCGCATGGCGGTGTCGAGCGAGGCGCTGCGCACCGCGCTGTGCAGCTACATACAGTACAGTAGTACACACACACACACACACACACACCTGGTGGTAGTAGTTGGGGTCGGCGCCCTGCGCCAGCAGCCGCATGGCGGTGTCGAGCGAGGCGCTGCGCACCGCGCTGTGCAGCTACATACAGTACAGTAGTACACACACACACACACACACACACCTGGTGGTAGTAGTTGGGGTCGGCGCCCTGCGCCAGCAGCCGCATGGCGGTGTCGAGCGAGGCGCTGCGCACCGCGCTGTGCAGCTACATACAGTACAGTAGTACACACACACACACACACACACACCTGGTGGTAGTAGTTGGGGTCGGCGCCCTGCGCCAGCAGCCGCATGGCGGTGTCGAGCGAGGCGCTGCGCACCGCGCTGTGCAGCTACATACAGTACAGTAGTACACACACACACACACACACACACCTGGTGGTAGTAGTTGGGGTCGGCGCCCTGCGCCAGCAGCCGCATGGCGGTGTCGAGCGAGGCGCTGCGCACCGCGCTGTGCAGCTACATACAGTACAGTAGTACACACACACACACACACACACCTGGTGGTAGTAGTTGGGGTCGGCGCCCTGCGCCAGCAGCCGCATGGCGGTGTCGAGCGAGGCGCTGCGCACCGCGCTGTGCAGCTACATACAGTACAGTAGTACACACACACACACACACACACACCTGGTGGTAGTAGTTGGGGTCGGCGCCCTGCGCCAGCAGCCGCATGGCGGTGTCGAGCGAGGCGCTGCGCACCGCGCTGTGCAGCTACATACAGTACAGTAGTACACACACACACACACCTGGTGGTAGTAGTTGGGGTCGGCGCCCTGCGCCAGCAGCCGCATGGCGGTGTCGAGCGAGGCGCTGCGCACCGCGCTGTGCAGCTGCCGCGCGAGCTCCGCGGGGGGCTCGTCGCGTCGCGCTCGCAACACGTACGCTAGGCGGAGGTGCTTCGATAGGATAAACTCCGATTTTATAGGGCTGGAAGTTCAATTTAGCTGTATAAACTTTCAACGTCAAAATGCTTTACGAAACTTGTTCAGATAACTTAATTTTATGATGTTGACTAAATGATTAGGTATGATATACTGGAATCGTTCACTATGGCAAGGGGTTGTTAGGAAGCCATACTTGTATAGTGTTTGTGTTTTTCTTGTGTCCAATTCATTGTCTTATTGTGTGGTTCGCTACCATATATTATCATCCGTCACAAAAGAGAAGCATACTTCGTAAATGTAAATAAAGACTGCATGTGCATTAACACTTTACCGGATTATCAACTCTAGGGCTTTGCAAAGGTTTAAATTGCTTTAATAGAAATGTGACGTTACACGCATGGCCCAATACACCCGGCGGCTGAGAATGGTACGAATAGAAGCCATCTGGACCGCCATTTTTGACGCACTCGTAATATTTTACGAGTGCGTCAATAGAAACTTACGGAGATAGATCGATATCAATAGAACATTCAAGGCGGTTGTTACGACTTTTTGCAACTTGGTCATTAGTGTTTTTGCGGTTACCCCAACAACACCATTGTTTTCTTTAAGTGGACAGGCCAATATTGAAAAACAAAAACTATATATGGCTAATTTGAGTTAAATACTTGCCCACGGTGAGATTCAATTTAAAAGCGCATGTAGTCATGCGATATATAATCACAAGTTTACTATTGATTCTATGATTTAAACAGGTATAGAATTATAAAAATACATGCATTGTTCGCGATTCCGGAGTTGTTATAGTAATATGTAATGTTTACATACCTAAAAAGAATGCTATTATAAATAACGTAAATAAACCTATTGAAATATTTCCTTACTTGGAGATAAACAATAACATTCATAGATACAGAGGAATTTGAACTGTATACACAGTAGGTACGTATGACTTCTTCATCATTGCATGATTCCATTCCAAATATTCAAATATGAAAAGTAACTACTGTGTATACTGTTCAAATTCCTCTGTACTTAGTAGAATGGTCTCCGACTCCGAGCAGTCGATGAGAATCGTACATGAGAGAGAATACGTCAAAGGGTAGCGAACTGAGGAGCTACCGGGAAACGAAAACGAACGAAGTTCGAATATCTCCCTCTCTGTCGCACTTGCTTATTCGTGTAGCCCCTCAGGGCACGTCCCTTTCGTCCATTCGCCGTCGGCCATCCTTTCACTTATCCTCTCTTGTACAGCGAGATGGGTTGACGTCAACATAGAGTTAAGACGATAGACCGATAAATGGAGGATGCAAATGCAACTGAACTTACTGTAGAGGATCTTTAGCCTGTGGCTTCTTGCGGAGATGCTTCGGTGCAGAGGTGTCCAGCAGAGAATGCTCCCAGATACTGTTCACATTCTGTGCCGTAAGAGCTTGGACCATCTGTTCAACAATCATGTAAATCTTAATTATCAGTGTTTTTGTTTAACCATTTCGCCGCCACAGACGGCAAAGCACAGCATCGGAAAGTCGTGCAATGGACGCCAATGACGTCTACAGCCGACAGCCTGGCCAAAGTAATAACGATGGATACGCCTTTGCGTAAGGTTTAATTTCGCGTTGAAGAAGGTGATGGTATTGCGTCAGCGGCGCGTCATTTGTGTCCAATGGCACTCAAAAGGTTAATAAATTGTTTTTATGTCTTTTTATTCTTTAAATTTTAGGCTTTCGTTGTAGCCCACCTGTAAGGACTAATTAGAGTAATAAAACTAAAATACATAGCTACTCTACTATGAATAAAACAGTAAATTTATTATAAATGGATGTCAAAATTTCCTTCTCAAATAAACATTCAGTTGCGCCAACAGGAAAATACAAATTCAGATCAGATTAATTGTTCACTCATCATTTCATTAAACATGAGTCATATCATCACAAACATGACACTACTGTGAATAGAATGCTCAGTAAATTAAAGTACCTACTTCCCACTTATCCTGAGTTTAAGTTTCATTACTTACGACCCCATTAATGAACATATGGCAGGACACTCCCAACTGTTTACTGCTATTTCAGTTTTATGGGATTGGATTTCTAATTCTAGTCACATCTCAATATATGGCTTTTCTTAAACTTTGCAACATAAGATGTGAGTTGCAACTACCCATTTATTATCTTCCTATTAGAAATAAATCACAATACTGTTTAACATTTAACCATTATGGAACTCTAATTTAGAAGAAAATTAGCAGGAAACTTTTTTGAAGATTGTTAATAAATAAATTAAGGAGTGCTTGTTAAATCATTAGTATCTCTGATGTGCCTAATAATCTATGGATTACTCAGCACTCAGGCATCAGCTGAAATAATGATTTCCATCAGGTACCTATAAAATTAACGTGTCGTCTCCCGGCGAAAAAAATAAACAATAGCATTCTTTTGTAATGAGCCCGGGGATGCCAGGAACCGATAGACGACGGGTTAATGAAGGAGCACTTACAGCCAGTAGTGATGGCGGCCAAGTACCCTGCCGCAGGGACTTGACATGTGATATGTGGCGCCCCATGCTGCGGTGCACGCTGCAGCATTCTGCACACAGCAGCAGCCCACGGTTGATCGACGCCCACGACGGATCTATGATCAATAGATGAGATTTCATTCAAAATTACTAAATCTTGGCAGCACACTAGTTGATTACCGGGAACTCAAATTATACCACAAATATAATTTCAAATTAAGATTTTATAGATAAGAGGAACCTGAACAATATGTATATGTTTGTTACGGCATCATACGTATTCATAGAACCATAGAAATTGCTTGCTCCTACAAAAGTACTAGACACCTCATTTTTAAAGATTGCAGCGCATTTCAAAGTGTAGGTAGTATAAGTTTGAAAAGTAAACACTAGGTTGTCTAGAGTAGAATCATTGATCTAGCTTTTTATAAAGTGAGACCTCATTTCTTAATTGCTATTGCCATTACTGACCCGAGGCTCCGCAATCGGCACACACCTCCACCGACGAGCGGTGCTTCGACCGCGAAATCATCATTTTCACTTATATTATGGAAGACTGCAGCCTCGAAAGGACTGACGGTGTAGAAAACTATAATTATAAACTAGTTAAAGACCACAACTAATTTGATACAAAAATAAAACATTTTACGAAACGTCAAGTCAAATCAAATCAATGCTACCAACAAAACCAATGACATGAATGGGTAGTGATTGAACAATATATTCTGGTATCGTCGATACCAGTTCAAGATTTGGAAAAGTGCAACGCAAAATTTAAATAGTATTTTAGAATACTGTCATCCATTTTACATCGAGCAAACTGAAAAACACAGAATTTGAAAAGACGTTTCAAAATGTATAAGAAATGATTACGTGTAAACTAGGCTTAAGTAATCCATAGATCACTAACGTATATTTTCTTATCAAAAATGTAGACCAAGGAAATAAACAGCCAAAAATGCAAAAATGACAATAAAGTTTATCTTGTTTGTGAATTTGAAGTACACGTCACTATAGAATTTCGTTTAGCATAGGTTAAATTAGCCGACAAAATGAAGTTTCCTATTATTTTAGCGTTAATAGCATCCTGTTCTTTGGCTCTAGCCGAACAGGAAACTCTAGTTTTAGTTGATAATCTCAACATTCGAGAAACTCACTCTCAATTCTTCAAATCTCTTCAGGGTAAGTGAATCGATCGCAATAGTAGTGATAAGGCGCCGGTATTTCAATACCAATTTATACGCTCATATCACTTCCATATATTACTTACAGATCGTGGTTATACTTTAACATTCAAGCTCGCCGACGACTCGAACCTCGTCCTCTCTAAGTATGGCGAGTACCTCTACAAGAATCTGATAATATTCGCGCCGTCGGTGCTGGAGTTCGGTGGGCAGCTTGACACGGAGGCCATCACCAGGTTCATCGACGATGGAGGCAACTTACTCATGGCCGGAAACGCTGCCGCTGCTGATATCTACAGGGAAATCGCCTCCGAATGTGGCTTTGAGGTAAAAGTTTATAATTTTCCTTATAAGAGCATAATTAAAATATAGTGTGTAGAGATACTTTACAGTGTGTTTATGAACTACAAACTTAGATGATCCAACTCCCATGATAATCCTTTCTATTTCTTACACTTAATGTGTGAATGAGGAAGAATACCACCATCTTTATAGTACTTAGGTTCAAAGATATTTATATCTCAAATGAATTACATCAATTTGCTTATTTGATAAAACTTGCGGGCACAATTCCTGCATTACAATTTTCTTATTCCACAGATGGATGAGGAATCCGCAGCAGTCATCGACCACTTCAACTACGACATCTCTGATGAGGGCGAGCACACCAGGATTGTGGTGTCTCCCAAGAACCTGATCAGCGCACCAACCATTGTGGGCACCCAGAACCTGCAGCCCCTGCTGTTTGAGGGCACAGGTCTCATCTTAGATAAGGACAACAGCCTGGTGCTGCCAATCCTGACCGCTGATAGCACAGCTTACAGCTACAATCCTAAGAGCCAGGTAAAATGACAGTGAATTAATTAATCTTAAGTTTAGACTCTTGCTTGTGCGTTAAGGGCCCGCCACATTGAGAGTGGTAGTGAACAATGTGGCGGGGCCTTTACTCATCTTCATGTATTCAATATAGTTTTGAATACATGAAGATGAGTAAAGGCCTAATTAAACTTACAAAATACAGAAATTGCAGGATTAGCATAATATATATGTACAGTAAGCATGAAAAGTAACTATGCATAATGAGGAGTTTGAAAGTCTTTATTGCAAGGGAATAATAACTTTGGCCCATTCGCCAGCATCTTACGAACTGACCGGCAAGGCCAAGCTAGAGAAAAACCGCGCTAAGTGTAGGACCTATGGCCCGAAGCGCGCTCACTAAACTCTTCCTATCCCTGAGTGTCTCACCAGAGGGCCCCTGAGGGCCGAAGGCTCGTAGGGTCCCATCAGTTAGTCACCCCCCTCCCTCTCACAAGCATGACGTACGAATGCAACCATCAATGCCTGACTTTTACGTTTGTCACTCCTTTACGTCGCCCTGTTTTGATCTCTTCATTTACATAGTTACTTTTAATGCTGTCTTGTTTATTATTATGTAAAATCTTATAGATACTAGTTAAAGAACTATATCAAAATGTACTATGAATTGCAATGTATAATAGCTTTTACATGTTTGACTATTGTTTTGAAATAATGTCCTAATTATTTTACTGACACCACACCACACTATTTGTTACCAACATTTTTTTTTGATGACAATTGAATAACAGGTGAAGGAGTACCCCCACGCCGTCGGCCGCAAGACCGTTTTGATCGCGGCGCTGCAGGCTCGCAACAACGCTCGCATCGTGTTCAGCGGCTCGCTCTACTTCTTCTCTGACGAAGCCTTCAGCTCCCCCGTATCTAAGATACATGTAAGTTTACCCTACATCAACTACAGTAATTGTATTACTCTGTCTTTGCAAGTAAAACTTAGGCCAGAGGCGATTACATGTCAAGAGCACCCTAGGCAACACCTCATTGGCGCCAGGATTTTTGTTCATCATCATTCGCTTGCCCTTTTCCATCTTTTTTTTTTTCATACATCTCTGTCATTCGTCGTCTCTTCATTCACATCCTTCTTATTGATATGATATTATGAATAAGAAGGATGCGATCTCACACAATCCATCCACCTCATAGAAATTTGTCAAACTTTCCATACAATCAGATTTTGACTAACACCGCTTACGATTACACCCACCCTGATGCTCTTCTTGTTCAGGTCTTATAGATTTTACTCTTCATTTTAAGGGGTATTTGGGCATCACAAATTGTCCCCGAGAGCTGTCGCCATTTCGTCCACCCAGCGCTAATTTGGTTTTTCATGTCATGGTCGATATCGCCATCAGACTGTACTACCGAACCGGAGGTACTTAAACGGAGCCTCAGCGCAGACCGGGAGCGTAACTTTGTATGGGCGTAAAACTGAGAAGACCGCCGAAATCGCAGAACAGATGCTCTTTTTGTTATTTTTCAAAAATTCCGCCACTTTTTAGCTTTGGGCCCTAGGATAATCTGATTTTCATTATGAAAATTGCCATCAGAAGATAATTTATGGAGAACACACATAATTTGACAAAGGACCTTATCAACACCTACCACGATTAGAGATCGACCACAATTTGATATATAACATTTTCCATACAATCAAACTCAACTCAAAATATTCTTTATTCAAATAGGCCTAGCAACAAGCACTTTTGAATCGTCAGTTATATATATTACATAAATTGAGTCTAATTATTCAGAGCAATTTATTGATGCATACGAAATTTAAAAAAAAAGACATGAATTACTGTAATGACATACATTACAGTAATTCATGTCTTTTTTTTAAAAAGAGAGAATCAATTTTTAACTAGCGCCACTTATTATGACTGACGGTTTGGTGCAACCCAGCCTTAGTCTAATTTAAAAGCTAACTTTAAATTAAATAATTTCGCAGGGTGACAAGATAAAATCGGACGTGTCCGGCAACAAGGCCCTAGCAGCGTCCCTGAGCTCGTGGGCGTTCGGCGAGCGCGGCCGCCTGCGAGTCCGCAGCGTCTCTCACAAGCGACAGGGCGACCAGCGCTCCTCTGACACCTACACCATCACCGACACAGTTGTGAGTGTACTATTGGCGACATTTATGAACACTAGTCAAAAGATTCTTTATTTCTCAATACCAGGATAGATTATGGTCTTTGTAAAACTTGGGCTAATTATCTTTTTTGTAGCATCTTTTGTGGTTGATTTGTGTAAGATTGTCCAAAAATATTTATATATATTTAAAAAATATTTATTTATTATTCACTAGCCATATAGCCATGCTTGTGTCCCCTGAGTCACTTTCAAAAAATCTTATTTTTTAAAAGTACCAATTTTTAATAGCAACTTGTATAATTTTGATTTAGAATTTAACTAAGTATCCATTTATGAGTCATTAACCCAGTATAGTAAAGAACTATACCCAACCCCTTCACTATTGTCTCCTTACAGGACAGAATAGCGACAACAAATATGTTTCAACCACCAATGAAGAAGTAATAAATAAATATAAAATGGCAAAAAAATGACGTTGGTTGTATGGGAGCTCCTTAAATTAATTTTTATTCTGTTTTTAGTATCTGTTGTTAGCGGCAACAGAAATATACCCCATCTGTGAAAATTTCAACTGTCTAATTATCATGGTTCATGAGATACAGCCTGGTGACAGACGGACGGTCGGACAGCGAAGTCTTAGTATAACCGGGAACCGTAAAAACACGTCTTATCATCTACATTTACTTCTCAGGTGTACAGAATCGAGATAGACGAACTAAAGAACGGCAAATGGCAGCCGTTTGACGCGAATGACGTGCAACTAGAGTTCGTGCGCATCGACCCCTTCATCCGCACGACACTACAGAAACGACCGGGCGGAGTGTACGAGGCCGTGTTCAAGGTGCCGGATGTGTGGGGCGTGTACCAGTTCAAGGTCGACTATGATAGGATCGGCTATACTAGGCTGTACCACTCTACACAGGTGAGAACTCTTGCAAGTCCCGTGATCCAGAAGACATACCCGTCGTCTTTTGGTTCACAGTCACAGCCGAGTACAGCTTGTTTATATACTCGTATTAAAAATAAAATAACGTAATGCATAGGGAGAGGCTATGAGCGAATTTTTTATTATTATTATTTTGTCTCTCCTTTGGGATATCACGGCACAATGTTCGGTCCTTTTGGAAAACGTTCATGGGAATACAGATCCAACATAAAGAGGCCCCTTTGAGATCCGATAATGTATTTGGATGTGTATTATTATTATTATTTATTAATCAGGCAGGCAGTTGAAACAACTGATGAAGTCTGCATCCAGTTCTCTTTTAATACAATCATCATCATCCTAGCATTATCCCGGTACACTTGCATTCTAAAGGATGCCCGGGGCTCGCTACCTAATCCCAAGAGTTGGCGTAGGCACTAGTTTTTACGGAAGCGACTGCCATCTGACCTTCCAACCCGAGGGAAAACCAGACCTTTTTGGTATTAAGGTTGTCAAGTGAATGGGCAACTTGGCTGTTAGAAGTTCTCAAGCCGCCTCTAACTTGGCTTAACGACTGCTATCAGACAGCAGCCGGGATCAACGGCTTAACGTGCCTTCCAAAGCACTGGAGCGCTCAGTTAATAACCACTCAAAGCGGTCACCCATCCAATAACTGGCCGACTGCTTAGCCTCGCATGCCGCACGCGGTACGCAGGCGCCGCTGGGCTACGAGCGCGTCTCTTTAAATACAATATCATATATATTTTAATATGGTACAGTATGGTATGGTTTTTAATATTGTAGTATTTATTCATTTTCAAATGATTGGAAGTGTTTATCTTCATATACTATATGGAAAAGTATCGGTTTCGAACCCTGCTTTCTTCTGCTAGTAAACACCTTCCCACTTTTCTTATGATTTCACCTTCTGTTAATTTCCAGGTGTCCGTGCGGCCCCTGCAACACACCCAGTACGAGCGCTTCATTCCCAGCGCATACCCGTACTACGTGAGCGCATTCTCCATGATGATTGGCGTCTTTCTTTTCTCGTTTGTCTTCTTGTACTACAAGGAAGACTCTCCCAAAACCAAGAGCGAGTAGTCTGAAGGTGTGGGTCAATCAACCCTATTTGTTATGTCCCTAGATTTGAAAATCCAAAATTTTTGGTAACAGTTCTACTTTAAATGAAAAGTAAATGAAATGTATAAATTGGGCAAACAAAAAGTTGAAGACCCTCATATGTATAAGATCTTTAATGTGTCAGAAAGTGTCGTTTGTAAGTTAATATTCAGTGTGAATCAGAGGCACAAATGTATGCTGATAATAAAGATGAATTTTATATGAACCATGAGTTTTCTTAATACCTATCATTGCTGTAGTAGATGTTGCGCCGCGATCTAACCGTACGTACACACTGATTACCAATACCAATGTCTGATTACCAACTGTGTCCGTAACAGATAAGCTGAAAACACTTCCGTATTAGAGCTATTGTAAAAAGCAGCCTCTAATCTAATCCCAGTAACACTGAGCATATAATCAATTACCCCAGTGACACTAATTATATTTACAAGTGCACTGTTTTACACCTGTTTTGTAAATATTACTGGTGTCACTGTTTTGAATTTTTCACCCGTAAATCTGGATTGAGAGCTCTCTGTATTGGGAAAAGCTCCGTTTGGGGAGCCTGTCTATTTAAAGTGAAGGCCTAAAATAATGATGAAGACTTATCTTAGGAGGGCAATTTACCCAGAAAAAAATCATAACATATCATTTGGGCGAAAGATAATTTAAAAGAACTATAGTAACTGTTTTGGGTACGGATTTCTCGGAAGGGGATAGCACGCCAACATACTTATTATACTCTTTGATAGTAAGTTCCGAAAGGTAAACCTTTGATAGAAATATAAACACAGAACGCATCCATAATTGACAATCCGCTTCCTTCACACGAACGCGATGTTAAAAAATGGCAATGGCATGTCATACATGGCTTTTAGAAATTTAGTTTGGTTAAAGGGTCATAATTTACGTATTGTATATTAAAAACATTATATTATTCACAATTAAGCTTTAATTTAGTGCCAAGTAAATGCTTCAAATATTTAGGACTCGTAAATATCGCGGGTAATTAATGTGATTTGTGTAGGCAGTGTATTGATGTTCCCGTATTAATTAAATATCGAAGGTTTTTAGTGTTCTGTGTTTGATATCGTTTTAAACAACCGCGTAATGTGTATGTTTTGAGTCCCGGGACGCGCTGGACTCCGGAGGGCGCTTGCAGTGATGTGTTTACAACTCTAACCGTCGTGAGTATGATGTCATTGTAGTGGCTGCCATATAAAAACTGTGTTGGCTTGGTGCCCACCCGTTTTCCTCTGGACACGACAATTCTGATACTGATTCGCGAATACACGCGGAAAAAGCGCAATCAGCCTCTAGGTTATACAGTTGTCCCAAATGCATAAGTGATGCAAATGAGGTGAATGATCTAGTGAGATTGGGTGCTGTCTCCCAACTAGTTTTGTTGTCAAATACTTCAAAACTGTAGTGAGTAATGTAGTGCTTGTTGAAACAGTGTATGTTTATAAGTGGAGTGCTGTCTCATATGGGAGCTTCAATTGTATGTAGACCATAGGTATTTATTCTTTTGTTTTGAAATAACATCACTTAGTCACTTAACCTTTGAGTAGACTACTGGTGGTGATAAGAAGCACATGAATGAGTTGAACTAATCTACAGTTAGTGCTCACTTGTTGCGTGTTAGTTGTGACTTTGACCTATATTCTATCTGTGCTGTTGCTTGGTGCATTATCTACACAACTAGCAATATAGTGAATGGTAGCTCTTTGTGTAAACTTTTGTTTATTTATCATGACTCTTAGATATATCCCTAGACTTGTCTATTCCAAAGCAATACCTTATTAGCTTTCACACTGTGAGGAACTGGTCCCTTATGAAAAAAATAGTATAGTTCCCAATGAGAATAAAAAAACAAGGGTTTTGTTTGACAGAAAGTGCAACAGTGTAGAGATGGATCCATCTCGGCGGCAGCGCACACATACCAAGGCCACTGCTGAAGAGCAGGCTCTTGACCAAATTGCTAAAGAGGTCAGTACAATTATTTAATTTTCGTTTCCCATATACATCCATCCATGGATGTATTTCTTTCATGTTATTGTATGATTAAACACTTGACAGGACTGGGGGCTACTCCGAACTTCGACATCCGAACTTCGTATCGTGCCATCCCTTTCTCTCATATAGTGAATAACACAAGAGTGACGACAAGAGTGGCAGGGACGGCACAATACGAAGTTCGGAGTAACCCCTCTGGAACCCCAGTGTTCCTTTACACTATACTACTCATATGTCGCTTGACAACCAAGGCTCACTAAGTAACAAATATCTACTTGAAATGAAAATTGAATCTCAGCATTTTTTCAGTACTGGGTACAGGTTTTAGTTGTCACCCGATTTATACTCAATTACACATTAACAATAACTATAATTAATTATTGTTTATCCACATAGTAATTAAAATTAAAAAAATAGTATTGGGCATTTAAAGAAAGAAGAAAAATGATTCACACTACTCCTAACATCCTTGAGAGACTAAAGTCGTTTACAAATCCACACTTGAGATTTAAACCCTATACAATCACAATTACTGCACACTAAACCTTATTTTTCTGCATTGATTCTAACAATACATGTTTAAGGAAAACTTTATTTTAGTATTACCTGAAAATTATTTCCTTTTCATTGTTTCCTGTAATAGCTTATTAACTAGCAGATAGTCAACTACTACTAACGCTACAATGCCTTATCAATTGCACTTAAATTAATACACTTGTCTTTTATCAGGGTGATAAGATTGTTAATTGGGTGTGGGCTCAGTGGACGAATAATACTGCACACACAAAAGATGTGACTCACTCAGATGTAAGGTGCTCAAATATACCTGAGTCACTATTGTGTGGGAGCTGGGATGAGAGGGTGTCATTAAATAAAGGAGGATGCCAACATTATTCCACAAACACAATTTGACAGACAGTCAAGAGTCCCAGAGTAAGCTATCATTGTATTATGGACTCTAGACTGCAAACAATTCGTATCCTTATATATGAATGTGTATTTGTATATATATAAGACAACCAACACCCAATGGATAACACATGTTTCTCACACAAATATTAGACTTGTTATGTTACTGGAATTCAAAATTCCCTTGCGCATAAAAAATAAAATAAAAACTAGCTTATGAAAGGGCGGCTCCAAATATAATATGTTCTTCAAATGTTTTGACAAAAGAAAACAATCCATTTAAACAGCGGTACCTACCACCATACTCCTCCAATCACTCTTCTTATGTCACTAATCACTGACCCGTCGCGCAACGCGCCGCTGCGCCGGAGTCGATGTCAGATCAATCTAATCTAGCGACGCCGCTACGACTTGCGAACGAATACGACTGCACTATTGCACTGTGGAGATTTTACACAGCAAAATATGTTACACATAATTTGTCTTTTCAACAGGTATTTAAATAAATAAAGCCTTTGGATCCCTTATCAAAATTGAATATTATATAGTTGTCAGTCACAAACACTTCTTTTAAATCGTACTGCCGGTCACAGGCCTCCACTGGGCAAGAGGGAGCCAGGTGGCGGGAGTACCTAGTCCTCATCCTCACACTGCCCAGTGCCGCTCAATATCGGCCCAAATCAAAGCTCAGTTCATTAAAGCTCTCATCTTCCTTAAAAAGCTTTCTTAATTATAAATCTTTCATTCCAAATTATGCAATCGTTTGTAGCACCAATATGAATTTCACACATGACTTAATCACGTAAAAATTAATTCACTTATTTTTTTTTTGTATTTGTTCGTTAATAATGGTATGACTATTTCTGTTGTTATTAAACACTTTTTTTGATGATACAGTAGGGCCTCGATAATCCGAACTTCAAAGAAACAACTACTGTTCGGACTCACGGAGCGCTCGAATTATAGTATGTTGGAATGAAATTACGTAATGTTCTGTTCCTTTTTCATCAGATCAGAAATTGTAGCTTTTCCAATATCATACTTTTGAGAAAGCGAAGTAGCAGAGACGCCATCTTTCAAGCTGTCTAATATGGCACACTTCTCAGCAATGGTCAAAATTTTGTGTTTACGTTTTGGTGTAGGAACCATATCATATTTCAAATGTAGGAACCTCATCATAAAACACGTGGTGTGCAGTACAGCATAAATTCGTATCCTTGAAAGAACTACAAACCGGATGGTTTAAACAAAGTCAGGTGTTACGGCGGAGGAGAAACGGGTCACTCGGCAGTTCGGATTACTGCGACGTTCGGATTAGCCCGTGTACGGATTATCAAGGCCCTACTGTATTTACTCGTCATCTGTTTTGTCGTGTCGCGGCCGCTCGTTGCGCACTGTGCCACCTGCGTAGTGTGACAAAATAAGACGCGATCGAAATAGTCTTCCGCATATCACCTTCGCGCCTGGCGCGCCTGCCGTGCCCAGGAGCTTCAAAATCGCACATTTCCTTGATAATAGTATATTTTCATGTTGTATTTGACTTTAACTGTTTTTAATACTTCCTGTAACATTTTTATATTATAGCATTACTTGGTGCGAAGAAATTAAACTCCTTGTAAGACGGTTACATACGAGATTTCTCCGAAACGGTTGTTTCGGAGAAATCTCATGATTTTTCAGGCATAGAGATGTGTCATGTATTACTGAAAGAATGAAGGAAAAATGTTTTTTTTGGTAGCATACAAAAACATACTCGTTCCGGTGCAAACCAGCATACAATCATTCAATTTCATTAGCCTAACCCTCGCTTGCCGATTGGCGTATGGACTTTGGATGCGGAACGTGAACTGCGAAGTGCGAAGTTATGGCGGGGTCGTCCACCGCGCGATCGCGACAACACTGACACATATAGTCCCTATTCGTCCCGGTACCGCCGCACACCAGGTCGGGCCTAGCTGAGTTTCTTGCTGGACTCTTCTCAGCTAGGCTAGGTTTAGTGAACCAGCGACAAAACTACCAGTAGCTCGATTCCACTCACCTCATATTCGGTTGAAACCGCTCAACCAATCTCACAGGAGCGCAAACTTAGAGTATTCCAGTGTTCCAAACCACACGCGTGGTCGTGTCGGAGGTTTTCCCCAGGCTACTAACCGCGCACTCCTATTGCTTTATTGGGCCCGACCTATAAAGCTACAGTCAGATTTAAAAAAAAATGCGAAGTTATAGAAGAGGAAGCTATAAACGCGGTGTTTGGCCCACTAAATCAGTTAACGAGGGTACTTTGAAAGTATGGTCCTTCTGTACAAGGGTGATAACAAGAGCGTATCGTAAGAGTTTACAAGTTCAATATTGTCAATGTTCGTATAATATAAAAAAACATTTAGATGCGGCATGTGAACTGCGCAGTCGTCGTGTAAATGTGAAAGAGGAAACTGTAAACGCGGCGTATGGCCCACAGGGAAATGTGGCGTATCGCACGCTTCGCGGATCTGTGTAAATCCTGCCGTAATTATGGAATTATTTAGTAGGGTTGGGAAAAATATACCGGCGAATTAATTAATATATGTAACTACACTTTTTCGCTCTAATATACCTTTGTAATAAGGTCCAAAGTAAGTGAACCTGACTTAACGGTTTTATTAACGAAATTATATAATTGCAGAATGGCTCAGTCAGAAAATGAAAGTCGTCATCCATCATCAATATCATCATCTAAAATACTATTCTTTACCTTTAATCTTATCTTATCTAGATGAGGGCCCTTGCGGATGCATTTCGAGCCAATGGGATCTTTTGTGCAATTGCCCCCTCCTTTATGCCTACTCCAAGCTGCTCTCCAATATTTCCACAAAACGAATGATGGAGTTCAGCTGGAGTACTATGAATTCCTTTGGTTCAGGATAACCAATGCCAAAGTCATTCATCCTCCGTCTGGCAAGGGACCTTTACTCAAACTTAATTCTTATGTTTGTAATGAATAATCAAAGAATGTGTGTGTTGGAAAGTTTAGGACGACCCAGGTAATGTCTATAACTATAACAATGTGAATATTGCCGGTATCTTTCACTAGCCGGAAATTATGTGTTTTATAACCTAAATTATACAGTGCCTTGGTTTCGACTGTAATGCTGTATATGTTTTGTTTGCAATAAATAAATAAATAATAGCGATTTTCAAATATCGAAGTATCCTGCCGCCTTTGCCAATATCCCGCTCACATTCCGCTAATAAGCGACCTAATTACCGCCGTCGACAGCCCTGCGCGATGTGATCTATTTGTGTGCAATCGCATGCGCTCAACAAAACCGCGCTGCTGAAATAGATCAGCTCCCATTGGTTCTGGACCTAAAAGATAACTGGGATTGAACTGGATCGGTTCCGCGCCATATGCAATCACTGTCTAAGGTCTATCTGAAGAATGCAGTCTACCGTTTACTCACTGCTTCCTCTTTTTAGGGTTCCGTACCAAAATGGTAAATAAGGAACCCTTATGGTTTCACTTTGTCTATCTGTCTGTCTGTCACATCGCTGGTTATGTCAAGAACTACTTATGCTATCGATTTGAAATTTGTAACAATTATAAAAAAGGAGCTTTTTTGGACCATGTTTGAATAAATCATAAAAAAATAAGTAGTCAGGTTTTTTCAAAATCTGGCTCCTGCATATGTAGATAAAGGATTGAAGAACCGATAACCGTTTGTGCCATAAGTATATCTATAGTTTTCACGGAGAAATATCAACTCTAAACTTGTCAAAAATCGAAGATAGCACGTGGAGCCCCTCCTTTGTGTATTTTTGAGCCTTATATTTGCCAATCCTACAAACCTTTTACGATTACTTCTTAGTTCTTATGACTTTAGATATCATAATGGTATGAAATATGTTTATACATATAATTAATCCATGCTATAGAAATAGATAACAAAGTAATCCGTGAGAGAGTTACAAAATGAGTAAGTGTTAGAGTTTTCTTTGTAAAGTAAACAAAGAAACTGCGATATGCAACTATTGTCTCAGCCATCCCTTTTATGACTTCCGAGTTCGTAGTTGAGTAAGTTTTAATGTGATCTTTGATAAGGATTGAGTAATAGTATGATTATAACATGATAAGACTACTTATGTCACAACATGAAGCATTTGCAAGAAGTGTCACATAATTTAATATGCTGCATTTTAGATGCTCTATAGAATATATTTTTCACAAACTTGCATGTAGTTTTCAGGGGCGTGGCGTTCATAGAATCGATTCTTACTGATTCTTGTCTGTTTTAAAACCGATTGACCAATGCATCTTCAAGGATTAACTCGAATTAGTTCCGCTTTGACTATCCGCAAGTTGGACGCCGCGTCAACGCCACTATATCCTTTATGACAATACTATAGCTTTTGCCTGCGACTTCTGCGTAAAACTCGTTCATTGCGTTAGAATTTCATTGCTATTTTTTATATCAGGCGCTTACCTAGTAATGGGTGAAATTACCTAGTAGTGTATGGAAGGGCCTATCCCTTCCATACAAACTTCCACCCCCTTAAAGGATGATTTCCGGTATTAAAAGTATCCTATGTCCTTTCCCGGGACTGGTACTATATCCATACCAAGTTTCATCTAAATCGTTTCAGCGGTCTAAACGTGAAGAGATAACAGACAGACAGACACACTCTCGCACTTATAATATTAACTAGCGACCCGCCCCGGCTTCGCACGGGTGCACTATTTAATGGATGTTATTATACATTTAAACCTTCTTCTCTTCAATCACTCTATCTATTAAAAAAACCGCATCAAAATCCGTTGCGTAGTCTTAAAGATTTAAGCATACATAGGGATATAGGGACAGAGAAAGCTACTTTGTTTTATACTATGTAGTGATATATAGTATGGATATTATAGTATCATCAAAAGAAAGCAATCGTCGGACAATCCAAAAATACATGTCCTCAAATCGATACGGACAGGAGCTCTGCGCTCCTTTTTTGATTGCTCCATTTATCGCACAATCGTTCAATTCACCGATCAATGAATGAAAGCAACTTAGTATATCTTAGTCAACTTCTTTTTCATGTTAAACGTTCTCTATTTTTATTTTTATTTTGTCTTCGTAGGGTTACACACCGTGAAATCACTCGACGGTCCCATCGGCCAGCGCTGGCGATTGCCCGCATTATGCTGAGATGGTACCGTTTCGAGATAACACAACTTTTTAGTTTTTTGTTTATGTTTATTTTCTACTAGCGACCCACCGCGGCTTCGCACGGGTGCACTATTTAATGGATGTTATTATACATATAAACCTTCCTCTTCAATCTATCTATTAAAAAACACCGCATCAAAATCCGTTGCGTAGTTTTAAAGATTTAAGCATACATAGGGATATAGGGACAGAGAAAGCGATTTTGTTTTATACTATGTAGTGATTTTGCTGTGTTAATTGTTGTCTTTGTCTCGAATAAATATTTCTTATTTCTTATATTTATGTTCATTGCCTTTTCTAAGTCATAAATGTAATAAGCCCATAACTTAAACTGGTATACGACATGATCTTATATTTTCAGTCTTTTTAAGACAGGCTTACTTCTACTAACTTGACGTAATTTGATTTAGGTACGGAATTGGTGCTTTGATACCTTGACAAAAAAGGACGCAGAAACAAACTTTTCAACCACCATAAAGGCTGGAATATAAACTCATGAACTACTTTTGAGCTTGATTGAAGAAAAATATTTAATCAGAACAAAATATCAACGCTATGATTATGCTAGAAACGTACAAATCAATCTTCTTGAGCACTAATCCCTCATAACCTAGATCTCTCCACACGCAATACTCGTTACCACTCTTATAAGAACCGCACTAACTAGATACAGTCGAAGGCATAAGTTTGTATACATTTTTGGACCTTATTTCAATTGAACAAGGTGAAAGAAAGTATAGATATTGGTGCTCTTGGCTGCCTTACTACGTTTTTCCTTTGAGTTGAACGACTTGTAATATCACTCCACAGCGCGATGGTTATTCCCGAAATTTCGAAACATCTGTACCTTTTAGTACCATGACGCTTTAACTTAAGAAAGATCGACCATACGAAATCGTCAAAGAGTTACAGCGACATGGTAATAAAATGTTCAGTTTACAATAGGGACGGCTTGAAAAGTCGTATGTTTACAGAGAACTCGTGGTAGTTGTTATCTTCTGTCCACGGAGAGAATCACACATCTTAATTAGGGTTTCAGGAATAGATTAAGGGGTGGGAATATTTATGTGACAACGTTTGTGTGTACACGCGGTTATTGATTAGGGATTTGTAGCGTCTGTGACTAGCAATTATGGACTCGAGAAAGTCTAAGTACGTCTCCGATCCCATGCCGTGAAAGTAACTTTTAATTTAAAAAGCTATATATATATATATGCACTACGCATTTAGATCTGCGAATTGATAACTAGTTTCTAGAGATTTTTTGTATAATAAAGGTAGGTGATGTGATGACTGGTGAGGTGAATATGGTTCGGGAGGATTTTTTTTGTGATTTATAATCTAAAAATTGTAGTAAATGTTACTATTGCTAAATAGTACTAACACACATCACCAAATGGGTATATGACCTGAAATAAAGTTTTATTATTATTATAATATTATTTAATTTTTATATAGTAGTAAGAAAAAATCTGAAGAGACATACACCTCATCGATCTGACCATGCAGGACATCATAAAATATAACTTTTCGTTGCAAAATATCCAAATGCCTACAGTTGTGATGCGATCCAGGATGTCTTTTAATCCAAGCTCAGTCCAATTGATCTCGTAATTTGTAATCCTAGATTAAGTCCGTGTGCCAATTGGGTCGACCCGCGCCTTAATCTACCGTACTTGTGGCATTAGAGTCTGCTTAGCGCCTTTCACGTTATGTGTGGCAGGTCACTGTTGAGAGAGCTGCATTCGATTAGCTCTTCGCATCTATGTATGTCAACGAGCTAGACTTTTTTTCGAACCTGACTGTGGCTTTATAGGCTGGGCCTAATATTTTTGTTGTAGAGCCGTTAGAGTGTCAAATTATGTTTACGCGGTTTGCCGTGTCTGATATTAAGCCTGACTGTACCAGCCAAAATTTGAATAACGTATTACCTATTGGTTGTTCTAGCTAAATTTTAGTATCCTTGCGAGATAGTTGTTATGTTGTGGTGTATGGTTAGTGTCAAGTTTTCTAAGCTAATAGCAAACATGCCTTCCACTTCGTAAGTCTTATAATGCAACCCTGTAAATGTCAGCCATTTCTACCACATTTTACAAATCATATAATAGGTGTAAAGTGTTAACAGCCGACCTATTTGCCAAACGGGATCAATTATAGTAGCCTAGGGTAGGGGTCGTCGTACGGAGCGATCGATCCCGTGTCCCAGTTCCAGCATTCCCGGACCCCGCCACCCTGTAGATATTATAAAGTGTAACCGTGTACCAAGCCTTCCACACATACAAAGCACCTTTAGAAACGTCTCATAATCTCGAATGCCTGCTGCAGACGACAGAATTGTAAAGCGCTCTATGTTGCTGCAAACAGCGCGTCTGCGTTTCAGTCATGGCTATTTGGAATTGTTCATAGAACAAACTTTGGTGCTTTCGTGTTCACAGGCATGAATATGAAATAAGGTAAATAACTGGCTTAGATACCTGACTAGGACTGAGTACATAGACGTTCTTCTGTGTCATTGATGTAGCCAAGATAACTTTTCATTAATTTTCCCCTGAACGCTTGCTACGTTTGGAATTTTAAATTGGAAATTATCCTAAACCACTTTAATTTAAAACTTTCTGTCAATAAATCGCCCCATGCCTGGCAATTAAGAACTTTGTAAGATCGACCTCACGAAGAATTTTAACTTAACACTTCTGTGCCTTGTCGCTTTAACTGTCATAGGCCGGCTGTACCGCCATTTATCCAGCCAGCACGGGCGGTCAGACTACTACAAAGTCCATCCTTCCCCATGAACTCTCGATCCCTAATCCCTAATGGAAGTGTTCCTAATCAGCTCGCGAGGGTCGGTATCGTAAATTGGGTATTTTATCGGATGTTTATAGAGCTTGGATAGTCGCGAGGCAGACACTCCTCGGCACGGGTGGGCAAGGTTTGACGTCAGCACAGCATCGATCTGTCTACCCCCGGCCCGGCGGCTGATGCAATTTTCTCTAGACAGGCGAAATAGAATCTTGTACTTGCAAGGCATGTAATGTTTTAGACAGCTTTTCCTCTGCTACTTCGAATGGCCTAACTGTTCTAAGCAGAGTTCTGTAAACTGTACAATCCTCAAACCGCACTGCATACTCAAGGATAGACAGGAATTGGAAACGCCTTGACAAAGGATGTGTTCATCAGATATTTAGAAATCAATTGTAATTTACCGTGACTGCGCTTTATACTATAGACATGGCTCAATTTATTCATTAATTTAATCTTTAATCTACTTCTCGTATTTTACTAACGGTTTTAAGTTGTTGTAGCGAATCCAAACCCAACCAAATCCAACCTGCTAAAGTCCTTAAGGTTGACGATAAAATTAGATGTTTATGATTTATTTGGCAATTTCTGACTTATCTGTTTGTACAGTAAATGCGTCATCATTCTGCTTCCAATGTAACAACCAAAACCCAGGGTCAAAAGTCGCGTGGGCTATCGACCCGACTTCCAGCCAATCGGGAGGCAGTGCACGTTGCAGATGCAATTTGTTCCAGCACGAAAATATTGCAAATAATGTGTTCCTTGTCTCGCTCTACGCACTGCATTGTAATTGCCAGTATTTTAGTTTAGTACATGTTTTTCTAATGTAATGTAACACCCGAAGTGAAGGGTTTCAAGACATTGAATACATTTTGATGATTCGAAACAATGCTATCTACAATTTTGCAATCCAGCAGTAAGTGTGCGGATGCGCGTGTTGCGTCATTGTGCTCTTCGTGTTACTTCATTCCGTTATTTACGCCAGTTTTAAACCCACGTGCATTGCAATCTGTAATGCTCCCTGTTTAATAGCGCGTTGCATTATCTTTTTTACGCGTTTAACCCGATTTGTTTTTATAGGTAGAGTACAAATTTTACCGTTATTGACACACGTCTGACCTACATTTAGATAGTCATTAAGTTGCACAATTGAGTCATTTTGTGATAAGAGCTCATGAATGTTAGATTAGATTGGATGCTGCATTTGAAAGTAGCACTACTCAAGTTTTTGCGCGACATTCTTGTGCACAGACGTAAGGGTAGTTCCTTTGGGCGGGCGGCTGGAGGGGCGCAGGGCGGCAGGCGGAGGGGAGGGCTCCAGCGTCAACGACCGGCACTCGGTAGTCTGCGGGCGCGAGAGAACGTCCCATGCAACTTAACCGGCAACTTTCCATTCTCAACTCCGCGGATCTTTTACATTTCTATACGCGTTAATTGAGTGATACAAGTGACTTTTTGACTTCTGCTCTAATAGAGTGATGTAGTTAATTGGATTCGGCACGTGCTCGTTTCGCTTACGTTGACGGAACACCGGAAGCTCTGAAATAGACGTTTAACAATGCATTGTTAGACAGTTTTTTTTAGTTAGACGAACAATGCAGTGAACTTAAGAAATTGACAATGGTGAAGTTAGGGTTAGCGATGGTTGTGGGGGTGGCGCCAGCGCTGGTGTCGTGGTGGCGCGGGCAGGCGCCGGCGCTGCTGAGCCCGGGGTCGGAGCTGGCCAGCCCCGAGTCGGAGAAGGCGCCGCGCTGGCCTCGCCGCTCGCCCTCGCTGTCCGACTGCCTCGAGAGCAGCAGCGACGAGGAGTCCGCTAGATCGATCGTCTGCCACGTTAGACCTAAATTAGTGAGTATGCTTCTTGTGGGGTCAATTCTCCTTTCTCTTAGTCTTGTTTTGTTTCAGTCTTCGTTCAAATACGGGTCACACCACGAAGTTGGGTCATCCCACGTGATTTAAATGCGATCGGCGAGGAAAACAAAAGTTTATTTAAAAATATTTTATTTACGGTTTGTGCCAGTTTTAGTTTTTCTAAAGTGGGTGTCTTAAACTCGTGCTCACCCTTGATAGTCGACAGCCCTTTATTCTCTAAAGCCAAATCATGTCCCGTATACTATGTTGGCCTATTTCCCTTAAGTCACTATTATCGACAACGTCAGTTAAATTCCTAATATATTTCCCTATTAATAACACTCTTTATTGTACAAAATAACAACCATAAATTGCAGAACAAGCAGTTCTATTATAATACACTTAAGAAGTTGCTAATAAATTAGTAATAAGTAATCGTTTAAGTTTTTTATTGTAATCCAAATCACGTTGACCAAAAAAACTTGTCCCATTTAGCAAATTTACTTTTATGTAATACATTTCAAGTGGTTATATTACGGACTTCGATTTTACTTTTTTAGGACTTTACAAAACAAATCGTAGCAATCTTGCCAGCCAGTCTTAGGTAACCTGACTTTCACTCGATTTGCATATTTTCGGCGACCATTCACGCAAGCAAGGATCATTACTTAACAATCGGAATGACAACCATTTAATCGCTTCCAATATAGAGTGATGATTTAGAGCTCAGAAGAGACAAATAAACTTTTTTTTGAATACAACGCCCGTGGCAATCAAGCGTACGGTCCTCCTGATGGTAAGCGGCCACCGCAGCCTATAGACGCCAGCAACTCCGAAGGAGTCACGTACGCGTTTATGAAATTTGAGAATTCACTGTGTTGACAGCAGAAGGGACAAATTTAGGTCCCTCACTCTCAACACAGTGCATCCTCGGGAGCTCTGGCAACCTCGCTCACCTCCAGGAATACAACACTACATACTTGTATAGTAGATAATGTTATTATGGCTGTGGTCTTCTGCAAGGTGGAGGTACTTCCCCAGTTGGGCTGTTCCAAATTCGAGCAAGATGACATTTTGCTGTGCCCTACACGTTCGAAATACGACGCAATGGCTTTTTGTACATACGCCGTAAACTGGCTTGAGCTGAATCACGTGTAGCGACGATGATCTTAAAAGGACGTGCCTGTTCCATAATTTACACACAAATGGTTGAGTAATTTCATAAATAACTTATAAGCGTCTCAGATTCCATAATCACTTAAGTTGTTATTGAAATGTGACAATAGTGACAGTTGAGGCCGTCATATAACTCGGCGACTGCTCCGGCAATTCATATTCAAATCTATTAGCGTTTAGTTCCATCTATCAATCAAAATAGTGAAACTATTGTGAAACGGGACTCGTATGTATACGATGAATTAATCATAGATCCATTTGCCATTTGCCGTCTGCATTTTGCATATTCATGATTATTACTTAGTTATTTCGCTAAAATTAGACCAGCGAAGCAAGTGCAAATAAACTGGGTACACCTTGTATCGATTTTCCTTATAAACTGACCAGTTTAAATTGCTCCCGAATGTATCAATAATGTTTTCAAACAAGGGCGAAAATATTAAATTACTCGTACTAAAGGCAGTTTTGGCATTCATCGTACTAAACTGGTCCCATGTCTTATTCGTTTACCATTCAAGTTGCTCGTTTCTGGAACAGTCTAACGTCCTGGTGGTGACTAACGTCGCCAGAGCTCCCGAGGAGGCGCTGTGTTGAGATTGAGGGACCCGCATATTGTGCATAATTATGTTTCTAGCTGTCAACACAACAAATCATCCAGTCAATAAAGGGTCAGCAACGCGTTTGTGATACTCCTGGAGTCGCAAGATTTCATTGAATACGGTGTCTGCGATCGTTGAACAAAATAAAAAACGTATAAAAGCAAGTGGAGAAACTATTTCATACCCGCATTCAAATATGTTTCGAAAGTAAATTATGATTTCTATAAAGTTAATTTTATGGCACCAATAACTATTATACAAATCGAAACTGACAGTTTATTGTCGTCTCGATTTATTTTCGTTTAAAAATAAATCTCGCATCGATCATTCACCTTTGGTGTTACGAAACGGTGCGTCGGCGCTGGCAGCGTGCGCATGCACATGCGTCGCGAAACAACTTACTTTTATAAACCTCTTATATTATACAACTCGCTTACTGTGAAATAGATCTAGGTACTTCTGAATAGAGTCGCTATTGGAACGGATAGCGTTAGAAAATCGGGTGTTTGCGAAAATGCTGATTTGAAAATGTCACGATATTTGCGGCGCGCGTGCGCATCTCGTTCAACTGATGTCCCACGCGATATTGTTCTTTAATTGCAAGAAGCTATGCCCTAGAATAGCATAGAGTGTTTGTGTATGTGAGTTTCTTTGCTACTCAGATATCCTAGTCGATACCTCGCCGTTAATCGTCGGAACCGATTAGTTTTTCAATCGATTCGGATCGATCGCGTGGCTTCGGAGGAATTAGGTAGCTTTCCGCATTGTTTCAGGCCCGGTTGCTCTTGCGCGTTTAAAATCTTATTAAGTTTTTACAACCGTTTTTTCTCAGAAAACGGTGTTCCGTTTTGTAATTATCGTAATTAAGTGCCTTAAACCGCGCGGTGTTAATAATATGGAATAGTTAACGGGCCAGTTGACCTACTTGTTTCATAAAATATAGTGAGTATATGTAGTTGCAGTGGGTTCAATCCCCATAAAACTCATTCTAACCGCGTTGTGTAATCTTGTGTTTTTTAAGAAACCACATCTGGTCCTCATTTCATACAACCATATCGTCGTCTAGTTTATTTATTTATTCAATTAAATACAATATACCCATAACACGCCTTATGAAGCTTGTTATGGGGCTATTGGCCAGTATGATTTATTTAAGAAAAAAAGTAACCAAATTGTGTTGTTACTAAAATGAAACTGCAAAAAATAGGGCCCGCGTCACAATAGACAAACCCGAAGACCCCAGTGTCCGTCACAGCCATTTCCTTCTTATTTTTTTTAATATTCTAAATAGGTTTGCGCTTGACCAGAAATCACCTAATGGTAAGCGATATTGTGGTCTAGGATGGAACGCGCTTACCTAGTAAAAACCGATTCACTCTCGCTTTCAAGACCAAAAGGTTACTTACACGAAAGTTAATTTACAATCCTGTCTCCTCTGGTAACTGACGTATCCCGGCAGACAATCGCAACGCGGATGCGTCCCGTCCGACTATTGTCTAGCACTTGCAATTGCAACCGGGCCTCAGTGTACCCGCGGCGGCGCGTGCGCGTGCGATGCGAGCTCCGTGATCTTGCAATCTTATGTAAAATCTGCAGTGTGTTTCGTATAGGAATCCTCTGGTAATCTTGTCTTATTAATTTATATTTAATTTTATTAGCCCTGCTATACACTTTTCGACTCTCATGGGAAGTAGAGAGGAAAGGAGGCAGAAACGTACCTAGTGTAGCAAAATAACTCGTAATGCCACACATCACATCATGCTCCTCGTCATGCCCGTCGCTCCCTCTGATTCGTCGGTTTTTTGGGTGCGAGTTAAAGAACCTGGTGCGGAGCGTCGCATATAATTACGCTTTTTTTTAACCGGACTGTGGCTTTATAGCCCGGCAAGCGATAGGAATGCGCGGTTGGAGAGTAGCCTGGGGAAAATCCAGGGCGCGTGGAAAACCTCCGACACGACCACGCGTGAGTTTTGGAACTCTGGAATACTCTAAGAGTTTGCGCTCGAATGAGATTGGTTGATCGGTTTCAACCGAATCTGAGGTATGAGTGGAATCAAGCTACTGAGAGTTTTGTCGCTGGTTCACTAAACCTATCCTTTCTAAGAAGAGTCCAGCAAGAAACTCAGCTAGGGCTGACCTGGGTCGGATTGACTACTCGGTGTGCGGCGGTACCACTCACACCTCAGGTTCGGTTGAAACCGCTCAACCAATCTCACTGGAGCGCAAACTCTTAAAGTATTCCAGTGTTCCAAACCAGCCGCGTGGTCGTGTCGGAGGTTTTCCCCTGGATTTTCCCCAGGCTACTCTCCAATCGCGCACTCCTATCGCTTTATTGGGCCCGGCCTATAAATCCACAGTCAGGTTAAAAAAATGGTTGCCAATTTGTTGCACTTTTAGCACCACCCAGGGGTCACGTGTAGGTTAGCGGTGGGTACTCCCTAAGGACGTGGTGCAACTTCGACCCCCCTTGTGAAGCGAGTGGATAACTTGACTGTTTGAAGTTCTCAAGCCGCCCCATGGCGTCCAACTTGGCTTGCAGGGCTGACGTGTAGGGTAGCGGTGGGTACTCTCTAGAGTCTAACCGAGCCTTAATCAGTATGTCCATAAACTTTAACGAAGAGCAGTTTAATGCGATTGCAATAAGAGCTATCTGCCTTGCAGTATAGTCGCTATTGTCAGGTATTGTGTGTACGCGACCCCGTGACGTCCTTGAGCCATTGTCGGCCGTGCTACGTTCAGGCCGACCTCAGTATGAAGGATCAGGAGAGTCTAATTATTTATACGAAAACGCTCATCGAAGCCACTGTAACCGAGCCGTTTGCAGGTCGAACCTATTTAAAAAAAACTTATTAAGTACCTAGTAGCTCTTCGGTTAGGAAATCGGTCTAATCTTAACAAGGTTTAGTTTTCCTTCTGGCTTGGAACGTCGCTCGTAAAAATATTGTCTACGCCAAATCGGTCGGGCTTTACCTAATTTTTTTGGTAAATTGTGTATTTGGGTGGATCAACTTTTTTGTGTTGTTATTTTCTCCAAGGGACACTAGTGGCGCAGTTTGTGCAAAAAAATCTCGACTTTATTTGTCATATATACGTGTGATTAATTTTACATGTGTTTCCTCTGATAATTTCAATGTCAGCGTATTATCTACCGCACTATTAACACATTTATTTTCGTTATCAATGGTCATTGTTTCTACATACGCATTAAACATAACAGTTTTCGATATATTTTTTCTGTAGAGAAATTTTAACGCTGAATTTGTAAACAACAACATTTGACAAAAAATGAGAAAGTTGTACTTGGGTGGGGCCCATTTCTCAAAGCTACAAGTTACAAATTGCAAAGTCTCTCTCTAATAAAAGCTATTGAAAAGAGACTTCCGCTTATAATTTATAACTTGTAGCCTGGAGAAATGGGCCCCAGGTTGTAGTTTGTGGTTTACTATAGTTCAACCAAACTATGGAATGAACTGTCGCCTGCGGTATTTCCGGACCGATATGACCTTCAAACCTTCAAGAAAAGAGCGTAGTCCCTATTGTCGGCCTTTCGACAACGCACTTGCGATTCCTCTGGTGTTGCAGGTGTTTATGGGCGACGGTAATTGCTTACCATCAGGCGATCCGTCTGCTCAAGTTATTTTCGCATTTATAATATTAGTATGGATAGTTGAATAATACAAAGTGTAGGTAGCCGTTTTCACGGTTTTTACTTGACATATATTCTTCTACACTACCTCCACAAATATTAATTTATGGGTCATTCTACTTTTTCATGACCAGTTTTCTATAACAAAAAAAACTATGATATATATTGATTTAGTGTACAAAAACAGGATTTCGAAATAGTACCTGAACTTAATAAGAGGATATTATACGTAAAAATACTTAAATATTAACATATTGCTGTAAAAGGTGGGTAACAGAGTGGTAAAAACGCTTTTTTCCTACAAATGGTGAGACATCCAGACATCCAAGGACCACTGAGTTACTCGATTTATGGATATTAGCTGTGGTTCGATAATTACCAAAACTATCGGAAGTGATACTGCAATTAAACCTCTTTCTAAATAACAATGCAAAAATATGAAATGTGGGCTTTAATATTCCAAAATCTGCATTTTAAAAAAAAGTGTCCGAAAATTATGTACATGAAAAAGTAGAATGGCCCTTATAAGCTTGGACCTTCCCGACAGGTTTATTACAACAGTAGTCTATACCGTACCTGTCACCTGTCACTAAACACTTCAAGTTCCCATTATGGTCCTATAACAGCCTCGCGAGGTCTCTGCCTGACCTAGTTCCGTGACACAATGCGATTGCCGAGAACCGTGGAAGTACTGAGACAGCATTCTGCCGCACGGTTCAGTGAAAAAACACATGAGAAAGAAACTGTTGACGAAAAAATGCTCTCAAATTTTTTTGATTCAAAATTTGACTACTCCAAGAGAAACGAGGCGAAAAAATATGCCAAATGGAGAAAATCGTATTCAAATATCTTTTTTTTTTATTGATTATGGCCTGGATGCGAGCCCTTTAAGCCAAGTCTTTTTTTTTATAGTCGTTTACACTTCATTTTAGGAGTTTTCAAATATCTCAAATAAACCGTTTTAATGTTGCTGGTCAGAGAGAGAATACGCGACAGATCATTGACGTCACCGAGCGCCATAGTAAATGACGCAATCGTTCCAATAAAAAGGTGCGTTTTGCGGAAATAGGACAGACTATGCTCCCTCTTAAAACTTTGAAGTCTTATAATTATTTATTGGATTAAGAATTTGATCCTTTTTCGAGAATATTCGAACTTATTTATTTTGTTATTTGGTGTCGACATCCCTATTGAGGGATTACATTAGGAAACTATCGAAGTAATGTGACGGTGTGGACTGTGTATAATTTTCACATTATAAACTAATTGTCTGTTCGACTATTTGCTATTGTCACATTTTTATTCTTAAACCACCAGTAAAACTGACTTTTTGACTGTTAGTAAGTCCGCCTTTCGTACGAAAGGGTTTCTTTTTTGCAATAAAGATTAAATAATAAAATGAAAAATCACCTGTCAGGTAAATGAGCGCCCTTACATCGTGTCATATACTTCTGAGCTCTCCTTTGTATTAGAATATTTATCACTGTATACTTAGCCAAGAAAATTGCCTACTACTTTTGAACCTTAATTAATCAATAATAAATAGAATCGTAAATGGCGTACACTTCAGGGTGTTCAAAATTATCTAGAAAATAAAGTCGCGGTCAGATGTAGTGATCACCTTGTTTGCTTCGACATAGTTATATGAAGGCGAGTTGGCGACTATCTATACGTAGTAGACTGAATATTCAATTAATATATTTATTCCCGCGGCCATGAACTTTAAAACGTCGAAACAGATTTAAATATTGTGAAGTATGTTGCGAAAGTCTAAATGGCGCGCTAATCCATCATTACTAACTATTTGAACCCTGACACGACGGTGATGCCCACTTTATACCTGTTGCATGCATCAGTGATGACTGATGACTAACCTACCAAATAATTTGAGGCACGTATGTACCTACCGCCTACTAATCGTTAGCTTCCACGTGATTAGACGTTGCCTAAATGAACTTCGTGACTGCTTTTGAAATTTGAAGGTACAGTCGCATTCGCTATTATATTCATAGTAAGGGTGCATTCACACTGGTTCAACAATTCGAAAGCATAATTATATTATCCTATTTTGTGTCTAGCAGTATAAGTCAGATCTTTTCGATTTCAGATGTATAGGTAATAGATTCTGCTTTAGTTTCTACAACAAAGGGGTACGATAATTAAATACATGTAAGTGGCTGGACCACAAATTGACACCGTCAAATATGTATCAATTCACATACCGAGACAAAACTCCCAGTAGCTTGATTCCACTCACATCTCAGATTCGGTTAAAACCGCTCCACCAAACTCACTGAAGCGCAAACTCTTAGAGTATTCCAGTGTTCAAAACCACCCGCGTAGTCGTGTCGGAGGTTGGATTTTCCCCAGGCTACTCTCCAACCGAGCATTCCTAACGCTTTATTGGGCCTGGCCTATAAAGCCACAGTCAGGTTAAAAAAAAAACATACCCAGACTCGTTCAAAGCGGAAACTAATAGAGTTGATTGCGGGTCGTGAGCGGCAAATCGTTTTATACTGTATTTTTATCTAACCAATTTCTTAGAATGCGACACCGTTGCAGTATTCACGAAGTTTACGAATTTAACCCTCAGACCTCCAGTAACGCGTAGTTGTTAATAATCTCTGGGTCAAGTTATACTAGCAACGTGTGGTGAAACAGGTTGTGCGTTGCATAGTTAATGTGGATAGTTAACTACCGGTGTTACGCCTTACTGGGCGCGCATAGTGATTCATCTCTGACCAAAAACGATAGGAAATACAACGTCATACGTGCATGTGATAAGAATAGGCGTCTTTTACATAAAAAAACCTAAATCCATGGGTACCTCTGTAATATTCCCCCCGAATATCACTCGTTAGTGAAGACCATATCGGACTTGGGACGTAAATACAGAGTTTTATGACTAAATCGCTAGTCGTTGCAATACTTGTGTAATTCAAGGTCATATAAAAAGTATTCATGTTTTCTAACTAAATTCATGCCATTCAATTATATTATACTTGGGGAAAATTTAATAATAATAGCCTTCGGACAAAGGTTAGGTATAGTATAAATAAAAAATGTTTTACTCATAAATATCGCTTTTCTTCCATTTCTGGATGCCCGTTTGCCGGGCGGCAAAGGCCTCCTCCAATCTTCTCCACTCTGGTCTTTCTATAGCTACCCTACCCCAGGTCTTTCCCGCTACCTGTCTGATGATATCATCTTTCCATCGTTTCTGTGTTCACTCAATTTGTAACGTAACAAATAGACAAACATTCATTCGCGCTTATACTCAGAAACAGTAGAGGAAAGCATCGATACAGGAAGTAACAAACTAGAAAACTGAAATGTATGTGCAAGACCTGTAATGAATGATAAATGCTAATAGCAATTCTCGCATCCGCTCCCGCTACCGCTTCCGCGTTTCCCGCACCATGTAACGGTGCGATACGATTACGACAGCGATATGCAGACCACAAGCACGACAGTCGGCCGCCGGCGCCGCCGCAATCGCTCGTGCCCAAACGACCCCTTGTTACTTTACCGTTTGTTTACACGGACGATTTTCGTGCGTTATTACTATTTACCCGACATTCGACAAAGAATCCAGTGTTTACAAATAAGTGACGTGCACAGGAACGCATCAACAATAACAAATTTGTATCATTATTTATAAATATCATCAACCTGTGATGATTAATGAAGTGTAGCAAATCATCGATAAGACTATTGATAAGTGCTGAAGTTTTCAGTCGCGATAGTTCAGTGCGAATAAGTGACTCGGCATTCACTCACGGTTTACACCATTGTTTATTCAAAGTATAGGGACATTCTAAGAACATTTGTGAAAGCGTTTGTTGACTAACAAAACGCGCGGGAATGCGTAAACCTCGGCTAGGAATCGCGGTTCCCGGGACATAACTGTAGTTGTTTATCCGATGACGCAAATCATGGGGCTTCAGACCAAAAGCGCAACACCTGACAATAGCGACGAGGAGAGCGGGGAAGCGTTCACCGACGCGGACTTCGGTGACTCCGATGACGAAATAAACATAGAATTAGACGTAGAGCGTAGCGATGATTCCAAAACATCCCCTGTCCCTATCGAAACGGTTAACACGGAGCTCGCAGGCATGGAGGTCGCGCACGGCACCCGCAATGGTTTCGAACATGATCTTGCTAAAGTTAACGGGCTCAAGAGCGACGGCGCGGAATGCGTCGCGATGCCTGAGATCCGGCGCGACTCGCACGGCGACCAGAACCCCTCCATCGTCGGCATTCTCGGCGGACAACAGGATCATGTATGTATCACTTCTAACTTGCCCCTCTCTTGACCTTTTTGCGAAACCTTGAAGCCGATGATTCAAATATCATTGAGTTTTGTACGAGTATATGCATATCCATAAGGTCTGTAATTTCTAAGCCCTTTCCCTTTCCACCGCTTGTGTAAACTGTAGGTAGTAAAGCAAACATTGTAGGTCTTATGGTCAACAATACGTGCAAGGTCGCTGCTATCTTATCATTTTAAAATTTCACTAACGTGCGTCCCGGAGGCCACGGCACCAGTTTTCTCATATGATCGCTGTTTGCTTAACGCACCGTGTTTTAACATTCCATAAATTGTCGCGCGTGTATTGGTTCGTGATTTTCCACTTAGCAACTATAGTTGCGTTACTGCTGTTCGTAATGTAATTGTAAGTTATGTGGCAGTGGTGCTGATGTATTTGCGGTGAGATAACCTTGTTGGCTAGCTAGCCGGATAAAACATGACGTTTCCGGAAACTTTACTTAGCCTAGCCGCCAGGACTGCTATTCTTTACGTGAGTTACTATGTTGATTCAGTATTTATTAATGAAAGTCATCTTTATTTATATTGTATGTTCGTCGTCAGTAAAACTAAACTGTTTTGGAACCAGTGCCATCTCTGTATTCGCGTCAGTTACCTCTGTTTTAATGTAAATTATGTTCATTAGGTAATTGAAACAGTTATCCCTAACTTTTCCCGTTACCTACCTATTGTTACCCTTATTGTGGCACTAAAAGAGCGATCAGGATGAACAATTATAGGTATAACTTCAGTTATACAATGCAACACGAGCGTCGTCTAAAAACACTTGTGTTCACTCCACCACTCCAGTCTGCCAGCCAACTTACTTCAGCTTGCACGTAATTACAAGCTGTGTTTTTGTGTGAACAGACATTTCAAAGACATGTCTATTAATGAGCTGTGAGATGTCATCTCCGGAGCTTTTTCTGCGCGTCGCCGGGCGGTTCCTCCTGCTGTATGTGAGTTATCAATCGTCACGTACTCGCTTGACTGCCGAATCGCTTATCTCTGGGAACTAGGCATAATGTTAATCGTGCGTTATGTCATACATCCGAAGTACTTCCTGTTCAATTGACGGGATATTACCGGGTCGGTTCTCGGAAATACATTCGGACTTATGCGCTGTGTAAAGTATGACATAATTATGAAAAATTAACAAATTAATTACTTACACGCAGTTCATATTCTGTTTAAATAAAAAACACGGTATTTTCTAATATCACAAGATCCCCCAACCGGTAGGAGGCGTACCTACACATATATTTAAGGGTCCTTATCAGTTAAAAAACGCTCATCTATTTACGCCATTTTCTGTTTGAATTGACACGTATCTTGAAATTTTCTCAATGTTACTATCTAGAACAGGACTATTGCGACCTTATGATTATGACCTTATGTGTATTATGTGTTATTGTGTGTGTATGTGTGTGTGTGTATGTATTGTGTTATTGTGTGTGTGTGTGTTTTAAATCTATTTTTTTGGATTTTTCATTAAGAAATATCGTTTCAAACATCACCCCAATCGACCATTTTCAAGCTAAAAGCTTGTTTTTTCCGCTTAAATTCTACTACACACAATAAAACCAAAAAATGGCTATGTTACTATCTATAACTTTGTTAAAGTTATCGTAGCATTTAATAACTTTACTGGTATTATCAATATTTTTGTCATAATTTGAAATCAAAACGCAAGTTCCCTTAGTTTCCTTATTGAAAAGTTTTAGTACACTGTGTATCTCATTCTCCCACTCTACACTCAATAATCCCTCAAAGGTTAGCTGGAAGAGATCCCTCATAGGGATAAGTTCGCCTTATACTCTAATCTTATTTGACATGTATATTGTTTTAACCTGTTATTGTGTACAATAAAGTGCTTACATACATACATACAAAACATTTTAAAACTTATAAGGCCTCTTAAGTATGTCGCGAACCGATAATGTAAAACATTGAGACAATATTTGTTTCTGATGAGATCATGCCCGGACAAGCGACAATCGCCGAGCGCAGTATCGCACAAATCAATGACGTTCTACTCGCCACGATAATGTGAAATACTTACGTGTAAATATTATTAATTCCCATTACCTACATTCGATTTTTAAATACCCAATTGGGTATAAGTACTCCTTTATCATCATCAGAGCTCGGAATAGGTAGTGCCTATTTACCTAAACTTCGCGGGAGGACGTAACTAAGAGTGGTTACAAGCACCAAAAAAAATATTTCTTTTTAAAAAATATTTCGTATTATTCTAGAGGCTTTATACATTTCGCGTTACTTATAAATCTTGTTATACTGCATATTATTTGTTTAATTACCTTGAAATAACATCAAGGATTCCGAAATTTGATACTTTTTAGTTGACTTAGACAGAATTATACTCCTTTCTTCCACGAGAGGGTCACCACCTGTGTCCAGCATTAGGGCGTATATAGATTGGTGATGAGACAGAACTATGATATGGCATAGAAGATATCGTACAGATGTATTCTAATTTATTTCTAATATGATGGTATACATGTACTTATATATTAAATAAAACTATTTTTCAACCGATAATATCGCGTATAATGAATTTAAAATAGATTCCGTGACCACGAGTGCTGTAAAGGACTCGAAACGTCGGAATGAATGTCAGAATTTTCTATACGATATCATAGTTCTGTCTCATCACCAATGTGTATACGCCCTAATGCTGGACACAGGTCCCCTGTCATGGAAAAAAGGAGTATAATTCTGTCTAAGCCAACTAAAAAGTATCAAATTTCGGAATCTTTTTGATTCAATTTGATCCATATTATATTTTAAATGACTGATTGTTATTTCAAGGTAATTAAACAAATAATATGCAATATAACAAGATTTATAAGTAAAGAGAAATGTATTAAGCCTCTAGAATAATACAGTAAATCCCGGGAAACCCCACATTCAATAAAAAGAAGTAATTATTTTTGGTGGTTGTAACCACTCTTAGTTACGTCCTCCCGCGAAGTTTAGGTAAATAGGCACTACCTATTCCGAGCTCTGATCATCATTTATCTATCTTTTTTTTTGAACCTGATTGTGGCTTTATAGGCCGGGCCCAATAAAGCGATAGGAGTGCGCGGTTGGAGAGTAGCCTGGGGAAAATCCAGGGGAAAACCTCCGACATGACCTCGCGTGTGGTTTAGATCACTGGAATACTCTAAGAGTTTGCGCTCCAGTGAGATTGGTTGAGCAGTGTCAACCGAATCTGAGGTGTGTTATCTATCTACCGTAGCGTATCGGTTTGACTAACTGTTTCATACAGATACATGTACAAGTTTAATAGTGAAAAAATCTTTTTCTATTAGCCAAATAAATTCATCTTAATAATGTCATAAAGACTTTTACAGTGAAAAACTGTTCTAATTATATATGTAGAGTAGACGTCTCGTCGACGCATGTGTCCACAGTGTAAACAAACATGACACAAACTGTCATCTTCGTGCCCGACGGAGCGAAGAGTAGACAACCCGTTCGCTGTCGGATTATTATTATAATTTATGTGCATGCATAAATATTTCGCGTTTGTACGGTGAGATGTGAACGCGGCTGGCATAACTTAACTGTCAAAATTGTGTCTTCGTTTGGAGTTTTATTTAAAAAAGAAAGATAGCAGGAACGTGAAGCAGATAAAGCCGATAAAGGTCTGGGGGTCTACCTTTAGGTATTACCTCTAGGTATTACCTTTTATCTTGACGCTTAGAGACCTTATACATCTCTAACAAATCTCGATTGTTATTAGTTTCTTAGTCTTATTTTTGACATGTAACACTACATTTAATTAATGCTACTTTGATTATTGTATTGTTTTTATTTGATGTACCTAGATAGATTTTGACTTGTAAAAGTGCCCTTGAGGTCTATTTGCAGAATAAATGTTTTGATTTTGATTTACCTTCTTAACATTAACTATTTTTTGTTTCTCAGTCACTCTTTAAAACTGTCACTGAACGCTTGTGCGTTGAAGCTCGGGATTTCTGTATAACTAGACTAATCAGTTAATCGCTTTCGCTTGAAATACCTAAGTTTATTCAACATACAATTTTAGCCTAATATTATAAGTAACATAATTTAACATCTGACTTAGCGATCAAGGCCTCGACATCCAGTGAAACATTAGTCACACATTATTTGGATTCGCGATAGCTTACAGCGAGAGGAGTGACCTTTTCGTCCTTTGCCAATGTCCAAAATGACGTCATCTACCGCATAGTCGCAGCCACGTGGTGACATATGTTTGTATAGGCTATCAGCTCTTTGCCTGCTTCTCTGTAAAGGTGCTTGGGGAATGCTGCGGATACTTTTAATGTATGTTGAGGAAATCTGCAACAAATGATCAGGTTGCTGTAGAATTGGGATATTGACAACAATAAAAAAATAAATTAGTCTTACATTCATTACAATCATTACCAGTAAACAAGATTCGTAAAAAAACATTTCGTTGTTACTTATTTTTGCTATTTTTAAAAACAAATGATAAAAAAATGGATGTTGTTCTTTATGGATGGTGATTTCTGTTGTTCTTTGAATGTACTTCGTTTGGTGAGCAATAAAGAATATTTGTATTGTATTGATGTTTGACAATAGAAAAGTCGTGACATGACTTTTGTCAATTTCTCTACGAACTTCATACAAAATTTTAACGTTTCAACATGTCGTCTACCGGTCCCTGGGACCCCAGGGATCGTAACAAAAGAATGCTACTGTCTATTTTTTTGCCGGGAGACGACGGCTTAAGCATAGATGCTGATTTGGTTATCAGTCAACAACCCAATTATAGATCGATAGTAGTTAATTTTCGTTGCCTCCTGATTTCTATATGACGGTTATACCAGTTGATGATTTTCAGCAATGGTTGCTTTGGTTGCTTGCAATTTCAGACTTTATCTACAGATGTCAAGAAAGTCATCAAAACAAAAGATTTCCCTGTTTTAAAAATACATCTGTTTTCAACAATAGCGTCTTATCGAATTCTTTCGTTATCGCTGAAGACGATATAATGTCTCCCTCCATTACCCTGTGTAGCTGATCCTGATAAAATTGGTACGAACAGATGAAAAATGCTTAAAAATCACTTATGCGTACTAACATAACAGGTAGGCATAATTGTGTCTTAATTACTAAAGAATATAGAATGTCACCCATGCAGTGAGCGGTCTGGACACTTTCAATATTATTTGAAGGCAATGGTGGTAGCAATCTAGCAAAACAAAGTCTAGCCTATGTATTTTCAGTGACGTTCAATAGACCGATTTCCCTTAACGTGCACGTCTTTAAATTGCAGTAGAAAAGAAGCAGAATATTAATCCATTTTATATGATAATCTAACATATTTACGTCGTGACATATATAATATACAAGTAAAATTGACGCTCCTTGGTTTACAATACAGGGTTGGGCACATTAAGTGTCCTAGCTTTATATCGTATTTTTTTTCTTACACAATCCAACTTTTTTTATTACATATACATGTTTTTAAAAATAAAATTTATTCGTCTTTTTGATCGCTAGACTTCATATTGCCTTTTTTTTGTTTTTCTATTGTTTTCAACAATGGACGCGAAACGTGAGCTCGTTGTCGATTTGCACATGAAAAATTTTCGCCCGTGCGAGATATTAAGAAAGCTGAAACAATTAAATATCAATATAAAGTTCATATCGCGGACAATCAAGCGATTCAAGGAAACAGGGTCTTCACGAATCAGGCCCAAACCTGGCCGCAAACCATCTGTCCGTGTCCAAAAAGTTGTTAAAAATGTTCGTGGGCGTATTAGGCGAAACCCGGCTCAGAGTGCAAGTAAACTCGCGAAAGATATGAAAATATCCCGCCGATCCATGAGTCGTATATTGCGACAGGATCTTGGATTGAAGGCCTACAAAAAACAAAAAATTCACGGACTGACGGACGCCCAGAAAAAAGCTAGAGTCACAAAATGCAAGGAGCTCCTAGCATGGCACGACGGCGATGACATTATTTTTTCGGATGAAAAAATGTTTCAATTGCAAGATAGCCACAACCAACAAAATGACCGTGTGTATGGCGTATCATTGAGAGACATACCAGTGGACAAATTAGCTGTCCAGCGATTTCAAAGTGCGTCGGCTGTCATGGTTTGGGGTGCTATATCGCCTAGAGGGAAGTTACCACTGGTGTTCATCGATCGAGGAGTCAAAATCAACCAAGATTACTATATTCAAAACGTATTGCAGGGTCATTTACTAGAAAATGCCCGGAAGTTATATGGGAGTGATTATTTTTGTTTTCAGCAAGACAGTGCTCCATCTCACAAGGCCAAACGCACTCAAGACTGGTGTCGAATGAATTTGACAGACTTTATACCTTGGCAAGAATGGCCTTCTTCGTCACCAGACTTGAATCCGTTGGATTTCTCAATATGGGGATTTATGCTGAGTAAGATAGGGAGCACACACGGCATGAATTTAAATTCATTCAAGCATCGATTAGTGAAGATATGGAACGATATTCCAGATGAGGTAGTGCGTGCCGCGTGTAACTCCTTCTATGGCAGAATGCGGAAAGTAATTAAAGCAAATGGAGAGAGATTTGAACTTATGAATTAATTTAATAATTTACAGGTAATGTTTTATATATTTATTAAAAATTATTTGAAATCTATCGAGTTGTTTTCATTTTATGGACATTTTAAAGTAGGACACTTAATCTGCCCAACCCTGTAGATCTCTCACGAGTTTCAGGTAATAGGGAACGGCTTTTATGTTGAATTAAGCACAATTTGAGAAGTTGTATGGGATAGCTTTAATTAGTTAATATTAAGATGTAAAGTGATCTAAATAAGGGTAATGCTAACGTAGTATTATGTATAATCCACCAGGATATATTATATATATGAGTAAGTTATTACTTATATTTTCTCAGTTAGATAGCCTGCCTACAGAATGCAATTGGAATGTGGTTTGAAATTTAAATGCTTAATTGATGCCGAATCGTGTCATGCTGCAACTAAACTATCAATTATAGTCTTGTTATAGGTAGTAATAAAATAATTGAAGTGTTTATGAAGTTAGAAGTAATACTGTGAGAGGGCACATGGCCTCAGCGCAACGGTATCCAGTATTTATATGCGATACCCAAAGCATCCCTTTTCCAAATTGTCTCTGGTCTTGAGCGGGCAGAGACAGTCTGAAAATGTCATCGATTTTAAAATGTACTATAATTAAGCGTTGATGTGAGAAGGTCTGGATCACTTGTCGGCTCGAATTTACTTTGACCGCCAGTTTCACAATAACGGTAGGCAAACAGTGAATGCTGTTATAATAGCTATTGTTTTAACCAAACGGGCTATATCGGGCGAATGCTTCCCGTCACCCGCATTTTATTCTTCTACTTTATATATCATGCCCCTATAAGTCGACGATTCACAATGTTTATTATCTGGGTAGTTCGCAGAGCGTTTCAACAGAAAATGCCATGAATGTCACTTTCTTGTCAGAATGTTGCAAGAATTCCCTGTTTATTTTAATGTCATTTGGGTATTGATAGTGGTCCCTGACTCCTATGAAGCAACCGAAAATACCATGAAAAGCTACAGGGATTTCGTTAAAAATGCCGTCAGAAAAGTGAAAGTGCATGAAACGTTGTGAGAACTACCCATCATTACAGCTGTAGTAGCATAAAATTAATAAACCCAACGCAGTGAATGCTATTTTTTTTCAGTTAAGGTAAATCAGGCAATATCCATAAAATATATTAATTAAAAATTCAAAGAAGCCTTACTTTCTAAGTTAGTTTTACCATCTGATTTAAAATATTTTATACACATGCTTCCCTCTGGCTTCCGTGTATGTATGCCCAGTGTTTCCACATTGCGCTGGCCAGAAACTCCCCAATAGCTTGACTACGAGACTGGTAAAAAAGGTACAGAATATCTCGATCTCATTTATTGCGCTGTTTACTCGTACCAAATTATTACCGTTAAATAACTGGCCGATCATACAATCAGAGTAGACGGTATAGGTCATATTAGACATATACCTTTTATACAACGCCGGTGGCAAACAAGCGTACGGACCACCTGATGGTAAGCGGCCACCGCAGCCTATAGACGCCCGCAACTCCAAAGGAGTCACGTGCGCGTTGCCGACCCTTTATAAGATTTGAGGATGCACTGTGTTGACAGCAGAAGGAACACATTAGGTCCCTCGCTCTCAATACAGTGCATCCTCGGTGTATCTTCGAAATTGTCACCACTCTGGTCATTGATTAGTCTTTCTGCATTCCAATTGCAATAATCTCGTTCTTGGTCGACATTTCACAAAAAGACATTACAAATTACTCTTCAATGAAACATTGTATTCGACTGTGAAACGTTCGCCAGTAACACGCGTTTTCCGCATTGTAGTCAAGTAATACAAATTTTGATTAAAATTCCAATCATTTTCCGCAGTCCAGACAGCAGCGAACATGTTTTCTGTATTTTATTTGTGTTTAAGAGGCCTTATAAGTTATAAAATGTTTTGGTTTCAAATTATGACAAAAGTATTGATAATACCAATAAAGTTATTATAGGCTACGATAATTTTTTTAAAGTTTTAGATAATAACATAGCCATTTTTTTATATTATTGTGTATAGTAGAATTTAAGCGGAAAAAACAAATTTGTTGCTTAAAAATGGTCGATTTGGAGTGATATTTGAAACAATATTTCTTAATGAAAAATCCAAAAAATACATTTAAAGTTTATGACATAATGTCGCAATAGTCCTGTTCTAGATAGTAACATTGGGAAAATGTCAAGTTGCCTGTCAATTCAAACAGAAAATGGCGTAAATAGATGAGAGTTTTTAACTGATAAGGACCCTTAAGTCGACTGATTCTCTTATGGCTCGTGTCGTGCCGTGAGTCAGCCGTCTAGCCCGTCTCGAGGGGTGCCCTACCCCGGTATTGACGTAGACACACCTAATGGACGCTTCATTTTATGGGCGTGCATTTTACTTATTTTAACGCAGTCTACGATAATTTATCCATTTTGTGATTGTAGGGGAATGTGGGAGATGATTGGAATGAGTTGACAGTTCCACGACGTTTATTAGAGAACTATGTATTGTGAATTACAGGGTATATATAGTACTTTACAGGCAGTAGTAATATACTAGAGAGTACACAAGAGTATACATACAGATGTCAGATGTGATATACAGTATATACTTGGGTCACACGCGGAATTAGGTTCGCGTCTTTTCTGTGAACATCATCATTCATCATCATTCAGCCGGAAGACATCCACTGCTGGATATAGGCCTCCCCCAAGGAGCGCCACAGCACACGGTCGCGAGCCACCCGCATCCAGCGACTCCCCGCTGCCTTGACCAAGTCATCAGTCCACCTAGTGGGAGGCCGTCCAACGCTCCTTCTTCCCGTGCGAGGCCGCCACTCGAGAACCTTTCTTCCCCAACGGTTATCGGTTCTACGAGCAATGTGGCCCGCCCACTGCCACTTCAACTTGCAGATTCTCTGAGCTATGTCGGTAACCCTCGTTCTTCTGCGGATCTCCGAGTTTCGGATCATGTCCCGCAGAGAAACTCCAAGCATAGCTCTCTCCATCGCACGCTGAGCAACTCTGAGCTTATTTAAGAGGCCCACATTCAGCGGCCACGTTTCAGTACCATAAGTCATCACTGGCAACACGCACTGGTCGAAGACTTTCGACTTCAGGGACTGTGGAATTTCTGACGTGGAGATCCTCCTCAGCTTTCCGAACGCAGCCCATCCGAGTTGGATTCGGCGATCGATCTCTTTCTTGAAGTTGCATTTACCCAGTTGGACCGTCTGTCCTAGGTATACGTAGTTATCCACAACTTCAAGTGGAGCATTCCCAACATGAACCGGTATTGGTGAGACATGGCCATTGAACATAACTTTGGTTTTATCCATATTCATCCTTAGACCCATCTGTTGGGATACTCTGCTGAGATCTTCGAGCATTATGCTCAAGTCTTCCAGCGATTCTGCCATGATCACGATATCGTCCGCGAATCGAAGGTGAGTGATGTATTCGCCATTCACATTGATGCCCAGTTCTTCCCAGTTCAGGAGCTTGAAGACATCTTCCAATGCAGCAGTGAACAGTTTCGGAGAGATAACGTCTCCCTGTCTCACACCTTTCTGCAATTGGATCGTTTTCGTACTCTGATCTTGAAGTTGAACTGTCATAGTGGCTTTCTTATACAAACACTTCAACACTTCGATGTATCGATAATCGATACGACACCGCTGAAGCGACTGGAGCACCGCCCATGTCTCGACCGAATCAAAGGCCTTTTCATAGTCCACAAACGCTTAGACATAATGGCCGATTATACTCCTCGGTCTTCTGTATAATCTGGCGCAGCGTATGTATGTGGTCTATGGTACTAAAGCCTTTACGGAAGCCGGCTTGCTCGGGGGGCTGGAATTCGTCAAACCTGCGTGAGAGTCGATTTGTAATGACCCTGGAGAACAACTTATAGACGTGACTCAGAAGCGAGATGGGTCTGTAGTTCCTCAACAAAGTGTTGTCACCCTTTTTGAAGAACAGCACCACCACACTCTTTGTCCACGCCTCTGGAACACTGCCTTCGAGAATGACGGAGTTAAAAAGTTTCTGGAGGACATTAACTATCGGTGTTCCACCCGCTCTCAGGAGTTCAGCCGTTATTCCGTCATCTCCTGGCGCCTTGTTGTTCTTCAGCTGTTTCAGGGCCATTCTGATCTCATACAGGCTGACGTCCGGTATATCTTCGGTGTAATGCCGGGTTAGCTTGGCTCTAGGATCTGTGGCCAAGCTAGCTGCAGGTTGTGATGATCTATACAACTGTCCGTAGAACCTCTCAACCTCTCTCAAGATCTCAGCCTTGGACGAAACTACGATGCCACCGTCAGTCTTTATCTTCGCCAGTTGACTTCGCCCAATAGACAAATCTTTCGCGAATACTTTGGATCCTCGATTCCGCTCGATCGCCTCTTCAATACGCGAAGTATTAAACCGGCGCAAGTCAGATCTCATTGACTTGGAGATTTGTCTATTGAGCTCGCGGTATTTTGGCACGTCGACCGAAGACTGCAATCGCATTTCGTGCCGGTTGCTCATGAGCTTGAGTGTATGGTCTGAGAGTTTTTGAGTTCTTTTTGTGCGGCGAGCCTTGAAAAACTTAGACCCGACCGCCTGGACAGTTTGCACAAACCTGCTGCTTACATCGTCCGTTGACTCGCACTCCTCTAGGCATCCAAAACGATTTTGGAGTTCCAGCTGAAAGCTTTCCGGGTTTTGGTATTGGACTGGGGTTGGACGGAGCGTGGACCTCACTAATCGCGACCTCTCGAGCCTCGTATTTATGTTCAATGTGCCTCTCACCATTCGGTGATCACTACCGGTTTTGACCCGGTTGATCACAGAGATATCATTGAACATTTGGCGATTGGTCGCGAGAATGAAGTCAATCTCATTTTTTGTCGACCCATCCGGGCTGATCCAGGTCCATTTACGCTGCGGCCTCTTCTTGAAGAAGGAGTTCATCATATAGAGTCCCTCCTTCTCTAGAAATTCGGCCAGCCGCTGTCCTCTGGAGTTTCGCCGTCCAACACCGAATTGCCCCACTCTCAGCTCATCGCCTACCCGTTTGCCTAGTTTCGCGTTGAAGTCCCCCATCACCACCGTGAAGTGTGCTTTGGAGGTCTGGATGGCTCTCGAGATGTCCTCGTATAGTGCCTCCACCTTATCATCGGGATGCGTCGCAGTCGGGGCGTAAACCTGCACGACCTTCAACGAATACCGCTTGGTTATTCGGAGGTTTAGGTACGCCACCCTGGGCGACACACTCCCGACGTTCTCCACGTTGTTGACGAGGGATCTACGGACGATGAACCCGACACCGCCCTGTGAAAGGCTGTCTCCTTCCCGGAAGTAAAACAAGTTACCGGACTTTAGGACATCGTATCCTCTCCCTCTCGTCGGATTTCCGACAGTCCCACAACGTCCCAACGCAACTTGCTTAACCCCTCTTCCAGCTCTAACAGCTTCTCGTCAGTCCTGAGCGTGCGACAATTATAGGTTACCAGGGCCAAGTTCGTTTGGTGGTAGCCAAATCCCTGCCGGGGATTCTTAGCACCCCCTGCTCCGCCGTTACCGGGTCCGCTACCGTAGACCGGAATAGCGGAGCTGCCGGGGACTGGGGGCCGTGGTTTTGTCGTACTGGTCATTTTTGTTTTGGGGGGTTTTGCCATAATCCCCACGCTTGGCAGGCGGGTTGGGGACCGCAGTAATAATATGTGTGACCTTCAGGGAACGCTGCTGCCTATTCCCTGGATATTCTCCGTTAGTCGCCTCTTACGACACCCACCGGATGATATGGGGTGGTGCAATTCTAACCCGACACCACGCGGGATACGTGAACATACCAAAAGTTAAGGGCTACAAAGCTTAATTTTGGATTGGACCAGTAACTCGCATAAACAGTGTCTCCGTTTCTATAAATCCCTGTAATAAAAACATAGCTAACATACACATAAGCCGTTAACTATTGACCTCAGGAGGGACGATTTTTGTTTTTTCAACTAAATATGACCCATTTATCTTACAGCAAAGGATGCATCAACGATATAGATAATATGCCATCATAAGTTTTAGGAATAACATGTTATGCTGAATTTACCTCGTGACTGCGAGTGTTTTGTAGGACTCGAGAATCTCGAGACATCGTCCATGTATTATAGGTAGTGCCACCAGAGTTGAGGTCACGCACACAACAACATGTCATGTAATGACAGCGGGATTTTGCAAATACAGTAGAATCCGCTTATAACGATTTCGCTTGTAACATTTTATCGCTTCATCACCGCACATTAGATTTCATACCAAACATTTTCAAAGTAAATCAGCCCATTTTGTGCGACGTAATGTCACCGGTCCCTTGACTGTCGCTTTATCCGGATTCCACTGTACTATTATTTTTTCGTACCGACCGCAAGTTCAGCAGTGAATTGCAAGATAGACCAAAAAGTTTCTTTGAACTATTTTGTTATGTTAAGTTTTATTTACAAAAATACATCGAATTGAAACGACGCAGTAAATATAACATTTTTATCTATATTATTTAAATATTTATAGATATTGGTTCAAAAGGGTATAAGCAAAGAACTTTAAGGGCTGCCACAATAAATCAATAACTGGCCCCTATTTCACCAAATCTGATAGGCGCGTTACAATTGTAGTTGGTGAAGCAGTTTTCACATGAAAAATGTCGATTTGTCAGCCTACATATGTCAAATGTATACATGTCAACTTGGTGAAATAGGGGCCTGGTCGAGGCGGCAAAGAAGACCCACAGCATACCAATACCAATAATAATAAATAATATTACCGGTTCAAATAGTTTTATTAAAATAAATGGGTTATATGAATAAACAGAGGTCAGATATGTTCATTTTTTACTGATTTTATACCTGTTAACAATATATATTTCAGTGTTTGCAATCAGTACTTCATGTAGCTGTGTGTCTATTCACCTCAACTCTCGTGGCTAGTGCCTATACGAAAATAATACATAATATAGGCGATATTATCTGTTTCAATTGTTTGTGTCAATGAGTTACATTAACAGATAACTCAAGTTTATTTCTTTTAACTGAAGAGTTATTGGTCTCAATCGTTTGACTCTTCTACGTATTCACCTTCTGTTGTCAACACAGTGCATCCTCAAATTTTATAAAGGGTCGGTAACGCGTACGTGACTCGTTTGGAGTTGCGGGCGTCTATAAGCTGCGGGGGCCGCTTACCATCAGGTGGACCGTAAGATTGTTTGCCACCGGCGTTGTATAAAAAAAACAAGTATATCATGATGTCAATGCGTCAAAACGCGTGCCCAGGTTATACGTCTGATGTATTGTTCACTTATTATATGTTCAACTAAACCTGTAAACTTTTATGTACGAATAAACTTCTTATGTCTTAAACTTCTTATTGCTGTGTGCTTTCACTATAGGTACTAACTATGTTTTTGACTTGTAAAAGAGCCCTTGAGTGAGGCCTACTTACAGAATAAATGTTTGATGTTTGATCAATCTATTGTAATTCTGAAATTAGTCCCATTACAACTTGCTCGAGAATTAGTCCACACGCCTATATACGTGACTTAAAATTATTTAAAAACTGTTACATGCAGTAACCGAATACCCGCGTTGTCCGGAGTTGGCAACGGCCCTTTGAAATAGGAATCAATTAATCAACCGGAAAATTTTACGTTAAATCCGATTCTTAAGTTCCGTTGACCAACCGTAGCAGCGGATCGTATTGCAATTTTGTAAAAAATAATTCAACGCCCATTGTTATAGGTACTATTTCGAGGTAATGAGTTTTTTTGTAGAACAACTCGAGTTGACTTGCGGTTTTCCTTATAGCTAATTTAAGAATTGTTGTACAGTCAGAAAAATGTCACCTTGCTCGAATTTGGAGCAGCCCAACTGGGGAAGTACCTACGCCTTGCAGAAGACCACAGCCATAATAACATTATCTACTATACAAGTATGTAGTGTTGTGTTCCTGGAGGTGAGCAAGGTTGCCAGAGCTCCCGAGGATGCACTGTGTTGAGAGCGAGGGACCTAAATTTGTCCCTTCTGTTGTCAACACAGTGCATCCTCAAATTTTATAAAGGGTCGGCAACGCGTACGTGACTCCTTTGAAGTTGCGGGCGTCTATAGGCTGCGGTGGCCGCTTACCATCAGGTGGACCGTAAGCTTGTTTGCCACCGGCGTTGTATAAAAAAAAAACTTTTTGGTCGTAGGTACTCTTTATTTGATTGTTTCGATACGTCCATCGAATTGACAGGTACCATCGCGAACAGAGGGCCTACTCCGTGCCGTCCCTTTCACTCTCGTGGTATACACCATATGAGTAAAAGGGACGGCACTATACGAATTTCGGAGTAGGCCCTCAGGGATTGTTATGCCACTTGACAATGTTCTCAATTTGGTCGTGTAATGCAAATCGGGACAGAGGGGCTACTGCGAACCTCGAAATTCGAACTTCGTATCGTGCCGTCGCTCTCACCCATGTAGTGACGACACGAGAGCGAAAGGGACGGCACGATACGATGTTCTGATTTCGAAGTTCAGAGTAAGCCCTCTGACACGACATCGGGTAACATCTGTCATTCATTACGCGGCTGAATTACGGACAATAGCAAGTAGCTCAACAAACCCGGTTCGCGACTGTCCGTCGTACAACTAATCTGTAAAAACCTCGCCACATTCAACGCGGCTATGTCACACCGGCCAAGCGCGGGACCGCGCGGCTACCGCGCGGTTCGAGCGCGGGCAGGTGTGACATAGCTCATAACGTTCCGTGCATTCAGATCAGCGCGGGGCCGCGCGCAAACTGCGACCGCGCCGCTACCGCGTTGAATGTGACGAGGCCTTAAATCGTACCAAGCTTGAGTGAACTTCTGTGCGTTGAAGGAATTTGAATCTTATTCTATTTAAGAATTGCACAGACAGCTTTTAGATTCGTTATGTACTTATATTTATTCCTTCTGGTATTTTCCCTAATATGAAGCCCTGCGTAGATAGATATCGCCGGGTTACAACCAAAAGTCACTAAGTAACAAATACCTACTTAAAATTAAGCTCGTATATATCGGCATCGTTTCAGTACTGAGATACGAGGTTTCGAAGAGTAGTGACAGATTTGATAGTGAGTTTTGCATCTTACCCGACGATATACCAATGCTGTAATAGCTACCTCTCGGTTGCTACAGCCTTATACAATGTAACGCCTGCGCCATAACAGATTTCCACATATAACCAACGATCACCCAGGATGTCTTCATGAGGTCATTTGTTGAGATGTAAAATAAACAAATTTATGCACAGCCAAATGTAGTTGTTTAATCTTCATAATTAAATACTCACATTATGCCCTTGTTTTTATAAGATTATTTATGATTAACTTTAATTAATTAGCAGAGCATATTTTTATGTAGCCATTGCAGTGACATGATATAAGACAAGTGACGGTTCCGGAAGGAAGTGTTGTCATATACAAGAATATGTTTACCAGTCTAAATAGGGTTGCTATATAATGTGTACAATTTCCAACATTTATTTCTCTATACAACAAGTAGCTATTTATATGTTTTACCCTTTTGCAGGCGGAGCAACGACTAGCGGCGCGTCGGGCGGCGCGGGCGGAGGCGCGCGAGATACGCATGCGCGAGTTGGAGCGGCAGCAGCGTGAGCAGGAAGACCATGCAGACAAAGCCTACGATATGTACGCCGGTATGCGCACCCGCTTACATAAGTCATGAGATACGCCGAATATGGGTTTGACCGAATACGAACATTCGGCCGAATATTAGGTCCAACTGTTGCCGAACGAATATTCGGCCGAATTATTCGGTTCAACGTAATTCCTTCATCTATTAAATAAATAAATAAATAATAAATAAATATTAGAGGACAATCTTACACAAATCGAACTAGCCCCACAGTAAGCTCAAGAAGGCTTGTGTTATGGGTACTAGACAACGATATATTTAATAGATATAAATACTTAAATCCATAGAAAACATCCAAGACTCAGAAACAAATATTCATGCTCATCACACAAATATATGCCCTGACCGGGATTCGAACCCAGGGCCGTCAGCTTCACAGACAGGTGCACTACCCACTAGGCTAAACCGGTCGTCAATTGTTGTAAAACAGACTAATTGAATGGTAAAATTTTTGTTCATTATCAAAGCGAAATATTGACAATAAGTAAGTTAAATCGCTGTTTATAATGGCTCAAGTATTCATTTCAAAGAAGCAGTAACTATAATGCGTTCTTGTAACTTGTAACAAATCCCTCCCAAAATTGTTCGGTAAATATTCGGCAGCTGAACCGAATAATTCGGCCGAACACCGAACATTCAAAAACATGCCGAATACCGAATAATAACCGAATATTCGGCGCATCCCTAATAAGTTATAACCACTAGCAGAACCCTCTTACCCCTTTAATTGTAGAGATACTGTACTTTCAGTATTTTTTTCTACTGTCCATCACTGGCGACCACTTTAGCCTAGTTGGTAGTGACAATGCCTACGAAGCTGGAGGTCCCGGGTTCGAATTCTGGTCAGGGCATTTATTTGTGTGATGAACACGAATATTTGTTCCTGAGTCTTGGATGTTATGTATGTATTTATGTATCTATTTATCTATATAAGTATGTATATCGTCACCTAGTATCCATAGTACAAGCTTTGCTTAGTTTGGGACTAGGTTGATTTGTGTAAGACACACAGATCACAAATATTTATTTATTTACTGTGTAATAGTAGCGATCCGTCTCTGCGGCGTATCGTCGATGAAAGCTGAGCCCTTTTACTCTGATGATCTTTCGCCATTACTCATAAAGAAACGTGTAGGTTTTTTATCGAAGATAGGCTCACGGTTTGCGATCGGGCCATCGAATTGGAACGAGTCTCCTTGTATTTTGTTGTAAATATAAGATGTTGACTTCAATATAGCAATGTAGTCTTACCTATTTTAGTATTTACGGACCGAGATCCTCGACTCAAGTACGACTAAACTCCACCGTCTTTAAACAGTTAGCCAAGTGTTCCAACGACGTAAAAGGTTACTTGAAGGAAAGAAAGAAAGAAAGAAAAAACATTTATTCGTGGCACAGGAGTAATATACATAACAAGGATTAAGTTGAAAAACGAATAAAAACAGTAAAATGGCTGGTTCCTAATAATTAGTTCCTGAATAATCCCTGCAGACCTTGTCAAAATATTGAATAGAATAGAATAGAATAGAAAACTTTATTGTAAAACTGTATACAAAGGTGACAAAAATAAAATATAGATTCAACAGTTTATCCATCACGGACATACAATATATGACAATATAACTAAATTGCATGCAAGCATAAATAACAGCTAAGTAATGAAACATTAATTCACATCATTGAAAAATTCATGAGTGCTGTAGAAAGCTTTGTTGATGAGCCATTTTTTTAGAGTAGATTTAAATGCTGTGTTTTCTAATATCTTAATTTCGATGGGTAATTTATTGAACACTCGCATTGCTGATGCTGCTTATGATGAATCGATCTGTGTATTGCAGAAACGGTGGGGCGGCGCGCAGGCTCCCGGCTGACGGGGCTGAGCCCCGCGGCGCACCACACCCCGCGGCGCGCCTCGGAGGACTCCGCCGATGACAGCTTCAACGTCAAGGATCTCAGGGTGACTACTTACATTACATGTCTTCAGCTTTACCAAATTATTGCCTTTAGGTAACTGGCCGATCATACAGTAACAACCGATATAGATCATATTAGACATATATGTATCTTCGAAATTGTCACCAATCTGATCCAATGAACTCAAAATAAAGCACTGTCTCTTAGGGGTCATCCACAAAGTATGTCACACTAATTTTGTGATTTTTTGACCCCTCCCCCGTCCTTGCCACAGTTGGTCACATTTGTGAGACCCCCCCCCCCCCCATAGTGTGACGTCACATATTCCGAAATTAACTACTAACCAACATCAACTCAAACATTTGAAAAAAATAACATAACAATAAATTATCGCCAACACACAATTTAAACCTTATGCGTATACAAATAGAGTTTTTCCAACTCTATTTGTATATGCACTTGTAAGTTTTTCGTTAATAGTCCATATTTGGCATTTTAACTCATTAGATGTTTTGGATTTTGAAATGTGACGTCACAAAAGGTGGGACCCCTCCCTCCCCTTGTCACACAATGTCACACTTCGTCGACCCCCTCCCGCCCCCTTAACGTGTGACATACTTTATGGATGGGCCCTTAGTAGTAGTAATATGTAATAGTTACGGTCGTAGTGCAACAGAAAGCACTCAAGGATCCTCGAGAACGATACAGACCCTTAGTCGGCAATCCCAAAAAAGCTAGGCCGTTAAAATGCTGCCTATGGTGCATTGCTTGCTCTTCACTTTCTATCCTGCGCACGACTACAAAATCAAGAAACTGGCAACAGGATTGCATGTTCATGTTGTTCTTAATTGAGTAATTCCTCCGTTTTATCCTAATCGTTAGTCAGTTCAATAAGCTTCCGATTGCAACGCAACTTAGCCAGACTAAATATCTGATTGAACGAACATCACACAACCTGTATATTTTGACTGATAAATGTTTACCGATTTCAGGGGGAGTTAAAAGAAGTAGAAGAGAAATTCCGAAAGGCCATGATCCTGAATGCACAGCTAGACAATGACAAAGCGGCGCTCGGTTATCAGCTCGAGCTACTGAAGGATCGTATCGAGGAATTACAAGAAGACTACGCGCAGTTACAGGTAACTCTATCATCAATTCAGCTGTGGAAGACACCCATTGCTACATGCGGGGTACTCCCACAGATCACAAAGATACGTACCCGTGTACACACAGCTAAATCGCTTCCCCACAATCTTAAACTCAGCTCTTAGGAGCGGTAGGCAAAGATCACTTCACTTAGTATTCATAAACATGTCTGATCTGATCTCGTTATTTTAACGCCTATACTTTGCCTTCATCTTGAGTCGAAGTCAAGAGTATTCATTACGTATACTTCTGCATTGCTTCGATTGTTCTGCTGATTCCTATCGAAGACTGTGTGTCTGCTGGCCGGACAATAACTTAAATGATTTGTTAGGGCTTGTTCCAAAAGAATTCATTCACATGAAAACTTATGCACGTACCTATGTATCTACAGCGTGAGCACAAAGAGAAATGCTCCGCCCACGAGCGCCTAAAACGCGAGCACGCGTCCCTCGAGAGGGAACTAGGCGCAGCCCGAGACGCGGTCCACGCGCGGAACGCCGCCGCCGCAGACGCGGGCTTCGCGTTCGTCGATGCGGCGCCGGCTGCGAATGGAGACGAGGGGCAGGTGCACACGTTCCCGCCTCTCGCGCTCGTGTCGCACCAGAATGAGAAGCTGCTGAATGACGCTGGAGAAGGGACGCTAGGTGAGGGCATGTCACCTCCGACAGGGTCCGTGGACGCGGCTGACGGAGACGAGGGGCAGGTGCACACGTTCCCGCCTCTCGCGCTCGTGTCGCACCAGAATGAGAAGCTGCTGAATGACGCTGGAGAAGGGACGCTAGGTGAGGGCATGTCACCTCCGACAGGGTCCGTGGACGCGGCTGACGGAGACGAGGGGCAGGTGCACACGTTCCCGCCTCTCGCGCTCGTGTCGCACCAGAATGAGAAGCTGCTGAATGACGCTGGAGAAGGGACGCTAGGTGAGGGCATGTCATCTCCGACAGGGTCCGTGGACGCGGCTGACGGAGACGAGGGGCAGGTGCACACGTTCCCGCCTCTCGCGCTCGTGTCGCACCAGAATGAGAAGCTGCTGAATGACGCTGGAGAAGGGACGCTAGGTGAGGGCATGTCATCTCCGACAGGGTCCGTGGACGCGGCTGACGGAGACGAGGGGCAGGTGCACACGTTCCCGCCTCTCGCGCTCGTGTCGCACCAGAATGAGAAGCTGCTGAATGACGCTGGAGAAGGGACGCTAGGTGAGGGCATGTCATCTCCGACAGGGTCCGTGGACGCGGCTGACGGAGACGAGGGGCAGGTGCACACGTTCCCGCCTCTCGCGCTCGTGTCGCACCAGAATGAGAAGCTGCTGAATGACGCTGGAGAAGGGACGCTAGGTGAGGGCATGTCATCTCCGACAGGGTCCGTGGACGCGGCTGACGGAGACGAGGGGCAGATGCACACGTTCCCGCCTCTCGCGCTCGTGTCGCACCAGAATGAGAAGCTGCTGAATGACGCTGGAGAAGGGACGCTAGGTGAGGGCATGTCGTCTCCGACAGGGTCCGTGGACGCGGCTGACGGAGACGAGGGGCAGGTGCACACGTTCCCGCCTCTCGCGCTCGTGTCGCACCAGAATGAGAAGCTGCTGAATGATGCTGGAGAAGGGACGCTAGGTGAGGGCATGTCATCTCCGACAGGGTCCGTGGACGCGGCTGACGGAGACGAGGGGCACGCGCACACGTTCCCGCCTCTCGCGCTCGTGTCGCACCAGAATGAGAAATTGCTGAATGATGCTGGAGAAGGGACGCTAGGTGAGGGCATGTCATCTCCGACAGGGTCCGTGGACGCGGCTGACGGAGACGAGGGGCAGGTGCACACGTTCCCGCCTCTCGCGCTCGTGTCGCACCAGAATGAGAAGCTGCTGAATGACGCTGGAGAAGGGACGCTAGGTGAGGGCATGTCATCTCCGACAGGGTCCGTGGACGCGGCTGACGGAGACGAGGGGCAGGTGCACACGTTCCCGCCTCTCGCGCTCGTGTCGCACCAGAATGAGAAGCTGCTGAATGATGCTGGAGAAGGGACGCTAGGTGAGGGCATGTCATCTCCGACAGGGTCCGTGGACGCGGCTGACGGAGACGAGGGGCACGTGCACACGTTCCCGCCTCTCGCGCTCGTGTCGCACCAGAATGAGAAGCTGCTGAATGATGCTGGAGAAGGGACGCTAGGTGAGGGCATGTCATCTCCGACAGGGTCCGTGGACGCGGCTGACGGAGACGAGGGGCACGTGCACACGTTCCCGCCTCTCGCGCTCGTGTCGCACCAGAATGAGAAATTGCTGAATGATGCTGGAGAAGGGACGCTAGGTGAGGATCTGACTGAGTTATCTCCGATAGGTTCTAGACGCTATACCACTAATTTCTATTTGGCAATATTAACAACAACAACGCACGCATTAAGCTTTTTGAACGGAAGATTGGGCGATAAAATCTGTATCAATTAACGTCTTAACTAACTTCCAGAACATATATACCGACTCATAATTCTTTCCCTGACAGAGTTATCTAGCCGTTACCCCGACTATGACCCGTAACATCGGCCGTATGTTTTCCAGACGTCCGGTTGCAAAAGCTGCTGAGCTCGAAGCAGTCGCTGGAGGGCGAGGTGCGGCGCCTCAAGCTGCAGCTCAACGAGGAGCGCCACAACGGCGTGGCGCGCGCGCACGACCAAGACCTCGAGTCCGAGCGTGAGTACCGGGGACTACTTAGGCTGGGTTGCACCAAACCATCTGTAATCGTAAGCGGTGTACGTTAAAATCTGATTGTATGGAAAGTTTGACAAGTTTCTATGGGGTGACAGTTGCTGGCGCCATATTTGACGATGACCGGCCTGTGATCGTATGTTGGTGCAACTGACCCTTAGTTCGTTGTTCTAGGAGTTCCAACAGCCTTAACTTAACAAACATATTAGCTTCTTAAAAAGAAATATGGAGCTAATTACAGAAACTCACAAATAGAAACGATATCAAATGTTACACACTATGTTACTGTGTCTGTGTTACTTTTAAATCTAATCGTCATGCTCCTAGCGTTATCCGAGTACAATTGCATCAGGATGCCCGGGGTCCGCTACCTAATCCCAAGATTTGGCGTAGGCACTAGTTTAGTATACTTACTTTTAAATGTAATAATAGAGCATTATTGCCGAGGCCGGGAAGGAGGTAATTGCAGGCTGAATTTATTTCTAAACGGACGAGCTTGTGAGTCCGTTTAAATAACACGAAGCCTGCAATTATATTTTTTTGATTTCTATCGGACCTTAAACTATATACATTACTAACGTGTAGCGAGTAAAGTTCACTTTGAGGGCCATTTTTGATGAAAATACTGCACCGACTGTAATTAATTCGCTAGCGACTTTAGGAACGTAATTTGAGGTTTCGACTGCAATTCATGGAGTATGGGTACAGGAAGATAATCTGGTCGTGTGGTGTTCCAGTGGAGGCGCTCCGCAAGTCGAGCGCGGAGGCGAAGGCGCGCGCGGCGCGGGCCGAGGCGGAGGCCGCGCTGCAGGCCGCCGGCGCCGCGCGCCTCGCCGCGCAGCTGCAGCGGCTCAAGGCGCAGGCCGACGCGCGCGACGACGCCGAGGAGCAGCTCAAGCAGGAGCGCAGGAAGCTGCAGCGCGAGGTCAGTGCACTCCACCCGACTGTAGGCCAGGGCGGAGGCGGAGGCGCGCGCGGCGCGGGCCGAGGCGGAGGCCGCGCTGCAGGCCGCCGGCGCCGCGCGCCTCGCCGCGCAGCTGCAGCGGCTCAAGGCGCAGGCCGACGCGCGCGACGACGCCGAGGAGCAGCTCAAGCAGGAGCGCAGGAAGCTGCAGCGCGAGGTCAGTGCGCCACACCCGACTGTAGGCCAGCGCGGAGGCGGAGGCGCGCGCGGCGCGGGCCGAGGCGGAGGCCGCGCTGCAGGCCGCCGGCGCCGCGCGCCTCGCCGCGCAGCTGCAGCGGCTCAAGGCGCAGGCCGACGCGCGCGACGACGCCGAGGAGCAGCTCAAGCAGGAGCGCAGGAAGCTGCAGCGCGAGGTCAGTGCACTCCACCCGACTGTAGGCCAGGGCGGAGGCGGAGGCGCGCGCGGCGCGGGCCGAGGCGGAGGCCGCGCTGCAGGCCGCCGGCGCCGCGCGCCTCGCCGCGCAGCTGCAGCGGCTCAAGGCGCAGGCCGACGCGCGCGACGACGCCGAGGAGCAGCTCAAGCAGGAGCGCAGGAAGCTGCAGCGCGAGGTCAGTGCGCCACACCCGACTGTAGGCCAGGGCGGAGGCGGAGGCGCGCGCGGCGCGGGCCGAGGCGGAGGCCGCGCTGCAGGCCGCCGGCGCCGCGCGCCTCGCCGCGCAGCTGCAGCGGCTCAAGGCGCAGGCCGACGCGCGCGACGACGCCGAGGAGCAGCTCAAGCAGGAGCGCAGGAAGCTGCAGCGCGAGGTCAGTGCACTACACCACACTACACTACACTACACTACACCCTCCCGACTGTAGGCCAGGGCGGAGGCGGAGGCGCGCGCGGCGCGGGCCGAGGCGGAGGCCGCGCTGCAGGCCGCCGGCGCCGCGCGCCTCGCCGCGCAGCTGCAGCGGCTCAAGGCGCAGGCCGACGCGCGCGACGACGCCGAGGAGCAGCTCAAGCAGGAGCGCAGGAAGCTGCAGCGCGAGGTCAGTGCACTCCACCCGACTGTAGGCCAGGGCGGAGGCGGAGGCGCGCGCGGCGCGGGCCGAGGCGGAGGCCGCGCTGCAGGCCGCCGGCGCCGCGCGCCTCGCCGCGCAGCTGCAGCGGCTCAAGGCGCAGGCCGACGCGCGCGACGACGCCGAGGAGCAGCTCAAGCAGGAGCGCAGGAAGCTGCAGCGCGAGGTCAGTGCGCCACACCCGACTGTAGGCCAGGGCGGAGGCGGAGGCGCGCGCGGCGCGGGCCGAGGCGGAGGCCGCGCTGCAGGCCGCCGGCGCCGCGCGCCTCGCCGCGCAGCTGCAGCGGCTCAAGGCGCAGGCCGACGCGCGCGACGACGCCGAGGAGCAGCTCAAGCAGGAGCGCAGGAAGCTGCAGCGCGAGGTCAGTGCACTACACCACACTACACTACACTACACTACACCCTCCCGACTGTAGGCCAGGGCGGAGGCGGAGGCGCGCGCGGCGCGGGCCGAGGCGGAGGCCGCGCTGCAGGCCGCCGGCGCCGCGCGCCTCGCCGCGCAGCTGCAGCGGCTCAAGGCGCAGGCCGACGCGCGCGACGACGCCGAGGAGCAGCTCAAGCAGGAGCGCAGGAAGCTGCAGCGCGAGGTCAGTGCACTCCACCCGACTGTAGGCCAGGGCGGAGGCGGAGGCGCGCGCGGCGCGGGCCGAGGCGGAGGCCGCGCTGCAGGCCGCCGGCGCCGCGCGCCTCGCCGCGCAGCTGCAGCGGCTCAAGGCGCAGGCCGACGCGCGCGACGACGCCGAGGAGCAGCTCAAGCAGGAGCGCAGGAAGCTGCAGCGCGAGGTCAGTGCGCCACACCCGACTGTAGGCCAGCGCGGAGGCGGAGGCGCGCGCGGCGCGGGCCGAGGCGGAGGCCGCGCTGCAGGCCGCCGGCGCCGCGCGCCTCGCCGCGCAGCTGCAGCGGCTCAAGGCGCAGGCCGACGCGCGCGACGACGCCGAGGAGCAGCTCAAGCAGGAGCGCAGGAAGCTGCAGCGCGAGGTCAGTGCGCCACACTACACCACACCACACCACACCACACCCTCCCGACTGTAGGCCAGTGCGGAGCAGGCGCGGATCCAGGATTTTGGTCAGGGGGGGGCACTTTCGAATTTTCCGAAAATAAAACTGACTTTTCATAACTGTTTATATTGTCAGAACATATTTCCTACGGCAGGACATAGGCAATTGCCCTCCCCTGACACAGGCTTCAGGGGGGAGCAATTGCCCCTGTTGCCCCCCCCCGCTGTATCCGCGCCTGGTGCGGAGGCGGAGGCGCGCGCCGCGCGGGCCGAGGCGGAGGCAGAGGTTCGTACACTACAGTACAGTCAACCCTCCCGACTGTAGTCCAACCACCAATTACGTATTTGACACATGACTACTCTTTATACTTAGTCTCGCTTCATGTATGTAGATACTTTTAAGCTAGTTTTTAGGTATTCAGTTTTAAATTGTAATGTGTTGTTATTTTGGTGTTTCTATTCTATTTTACTCTACATGTTAAAAGTTATTCCATAGTGTGGTTATATAGATAGAAAACCATTAATTTACACACAATAAACAGTAAATTATACAAATTAAACAAAATCGTAAAGAGAAGAGACTTCAAATATTCGCAAAAATGTTGTTTTTTTTTAATGGTCCATATATACATTGAAAATTACTAATAGAATTCTCATGTTTCAATAAGATAAAAATTGTATGGCAACTATGTCCTTAAACGCAATATTTCACGACTAAAATGTCAAATTACTCGTTTTTCCCTACAATGCGATTAAGTCGCCATTACACCGTGACGTCACATTTCACTGTCTATTAGTATAGAACGTATTCAGTGCTCATCAGCTATGCTGTACTTTACCTCTCGTTTTCGTCTTTTGTCTTGCTCTAATTGTAGTTGGTCCCGTACAAACATTTGATCGTCTCTAAAAATTGCTTCGAATGATATAAAAAAATTTTAGGTAATCAAATAACGAATGCTCCAAAACAACGAGGAGCACTTCGAGGAGGAGCGGACGCAACTGCAGAGGAGGGCCAGTACCGTGCTACAGTACACCTCAGATTCGGTTGAAACACACTGTAGCGCAAACTAAGTATTCCAGTGTTTAAACCGCCCGCGTGCTCGTATCGGGGGTGTCCCCTGGATTTTCCCTCACTCTCCAACCGCGCACTCCTATCGCTTTATTGGGCCCGGCCTATAAAGCCACAGTTAGATTAAAAAAAAACATACCCAGACTCGTTCAAAGCGGAAACTAATCAGTCAGTGTCAATATACTCGAACTAGTAGACACTTCAGCCAGCCATGCACAAGCATGTTACCGCGTAACGTTACACTATTACACCTATTTGTTGCGTTTTAGACGTAATATCTAATTGACATTTTCCCTTTCAAGTACAATGAATAGCGGTATTGTATACAGGTATTTAATATCGTAAGTGACAATAATACCTCTAATTAGAATATAGGTATAATTTTTTTTGCGGTAATAGTTTGACAATTTATATACAGGTATTAAATAAAACCGGTTTTACAATCCCTGCCGGAATGTCATCTACAGCTTCGATTTGTTTTCAGGAAGTGGTTGATTTCTGGGCCGTTATCAAAAATGGCGATAGTTAACGGTACAGTGCGTTTGCGTGCCCCCACAATACTACCTGTGCTCGACTTCACCCGTGTACTTTTATTGCGTTATAGAATCGTGGGTTTCAAAATAATGATGGGTTTCAAACAACCGAACAAACAGAAAAGGCTAGTATGGTTGTTAAATCGCTTCCGGCTGATTTTACACTACACCCTCCTCCTGTTCATAGAAATAAATTCAAGAAAATGAATTTTTAGGGTAATTTGGGACTAGAGGGTTTTGTGAATAAGCGATTATGACATTAGGTTATTTCGCCACTGTTAGGTGTAGCTAATTTAGGGTATTTTAGGAATAAAGTATTTTGAGACTCATTCGTAATGGGACGCAGTCCATTTGAATTTGGGTTGTATCGAGAGTAGTGTCCTTCGAAAAAAGAGGTTTTTATGAGAAGGTGATTTTAAAATTAGGGTATTAATGACTAGAGTATTTTGGGTGTAGTGTAAAATCACTAAAAAGAAGTAACAAATCATGGCAACATTTTTGAACGTTTGGCCAAAACCAGTATTTCTTTAAACTACTTTTCCCTTCTTTCATTTGTACGCGGTCTAGTCGTGTGCAGGCTGTAAATGACCCTAAGGAGTGTCGTGAACCACTAAGCAACTGACCCACCAATTGTATATACGAAGTCCCAATGTAAATCTGTCCTTGTGTAGCATGATTAACTTATGATTTTATGAATACGGTTATAATGATGAATTCTAATCTAAAGTTACCACAAACCATTACTATGTATTTTGTGTGGCCAACTGTCTATGTTACATTTTAACAGTTACTGAAAACCAATAAATAGGTTAAGAAAATAAATTAAGAATAAAATTTATGTTACCATTCCACAATTTGCTTACCGATTCGAAGTAAATAATCCATTTCATGTAGCATTCAAAATCGTAGAAATATAAACTTGTATATAGTCTATTACATCCATGTAATGCCATATTAACTGTATGTCATATTTAATCCTTTAACCGCCGAACCACATAAATACATCTTTGTACACGTGTTGGTTTGTCTACAGTTTAGTTCCTATTCTTCACTCAATTGCTCAAAGGTTAACTGGAAGAGATCCCTTACAGGGATAAGTTCGCCTTTGTACATGATTGATCTGTTTTTTTTTCTGTATAATTTATTTTACTTGTCTTGTGTACAATAAAGTATTTACATACATACATACAAAAGTTACTCGCAATTTTCAACTCAGTCATAAATCTGGAAGTTGTCATTTGCACTCTCACTTTGTTTGATATATCAGACGATGGTGGTTAAAGGGTTAACGTGGTGTTTTGTGCTAAACCCATCATCACTACTCCTATAAAAATTCTCAAAAAACACCTCTATTTCCAGGCCCGAGAAGCTCTAAACCGAGTTGAGGAGCTGGAGACAGAGAACAGCCATCTCACCAAGCGGCTCGACAAACTCAAGAACGCCAAGTCCGCGCTACTCAAGGAGCTGTGACCCGAACAAACTGTGCGCTGAATATCAACCGTGATACAAGGACGTAACGTCGAAATTGTAATGGAAGCTGGAGGTACGACGCCCTAATATGCGCTAAGGCGATATCAACCGTCGGTCAAGGGTGTAAGGTCGAAATTTTAATGGAGGAATGCATACATCTGAACAAACTGCGCTAAAGTAATATCAATAGTAGCCAAAGGACGTAGTCTAAATTTTTATGAAGAGATCATCTACACTACAAACTGGCGCCCAAGTTAAGTCCGCTGCCAATATCAGCCTTGATGCTCGGACTTAAGGTCTAAGAAATTGAAAACAAGCTCTAATTCAAGTCGGCGTTGTGGCATAGGCCGTACCAACACACACAATACAAATTCCTAGTGTGAACTGCCGGTCTAAACCTGAACCGACTATATAGTCAATCAACGTAGAACAGATTCTAAAATTGTATGAGATGATTTCCAATAATAATTTTAATTCCATAACTGCATTCATTATAATGTTACGCATTTTATAGGCATTTACACCGAGGTCAAGAGATTGCGTCCGATTTGTGTGAAGGAAAATATCCTTATGTTATTTGTTAATCAATAGTTTTAATTATATGATGTAACTATAGTGAGCACAGCTGATCTGACGGAATTTTAATTTACTCCCCGGACTAAGGCCGCGGAGTCGACGCCAGCGGGCAGCGGGGCGGCGCGAGCGACGCGAAAATGTATAGACTTGAATGAGCCTCAGTGTTGCCAGGACTGGAATTTTATTCCATCCGATTTCGGCCTTGAAAAGATCTGAAAACGGTCCCGAGGATCAGCCACGTACGATTTGATTAAACATACTGCCAGTGCATGAAAAAATTAGGTATCTGATAGCAACTGACCAATTCAATAAATCGGAATTTAAATCACCTCGAGTGTACACCCGCAAACAGAGAGTTACGACGCGCCGAAATTACGTAGAACCCGCAGCTAACAACTATTACGGCAAAAGAACTCGAAGTTGCTTAACACCACGCATTTTCAATACCATCTTTCCAGAACATGATTGTAGTAGCAAACACGTCTTCAAAACTAAATTGAAAAAATTGCTAATAGATACCCTCTAAATACATATTTTATTTTAGGTTTTAAGGTAGATAGGTACATTAATTTGTTAAGAGCATGAGTGCATTACTCGCCAATAAACGTTGTGTTTGGCGAACGGATGTTAATCTAAAACTGGAACTTTTTTTTGGTAAATAAATAATAAAAATTTGATCCCCACAAGATCCGCCAGAGGCCTGAATTATCCGAAATCGGATCAAAAGATCCGCACTGGCAACACTGATGAGCCTGCGTGGACGACGCCCCTCGCCCGCCGAATCGCCTTACAATTATATTCTCACAGTTTTTCCGAGATATTTAGCGCAGTTTCGGGCCCACGTCCCTGAGGCCCCCCCGCGAACTGAAAACGAGATATCTCCCTCTCTGTCGCACTTGTATATCCGGGAGAGAGAAAGGGAGATACTTCGTTTTCGATTCGCGGGAGGCCGTTTGATTCCCAACAACATTGTTAGCCGTATGCGTAGGTAATCTTCAGCGCTCGGCGCTGCCATTGCCGAAGCCAAAAATTTATTTTATTTATTTTCAACCAACTTACATTTACAGCATATTGCCAAACATGAAAGTTATAGGTTATAATAGTATGAGTAACACAATTAAGTTTACAAAATTAAAATTAACATTATCACCTTCTATGATCTATAAATATTCAATACTATATAAAATGGTTTTGCCAACGGCAGTGCCAGCGAACGAGCCGTGACATGTTAATAACACCCAAATGATTTGGTTGTGTTAAAACTAAATATATAATTCTAATTTGTAAATTGCTTGCTAACTGTTAATTCTGTAAAAATAATCATGTGTATAATTAATTTTGTTTTAATGATAATTATTTATTCGTAATGCATTGAATTATGTTCGTATTATTCTGTATATTTTCTATTTTATTTAAATTTAATGATAGCTTGCCGATGTTATTCGCTTCGCGTACTAATACTGAATTCTATTTTATTACTTGCCATTTGGTATCACAAATTTGTTTTATTTGCAATAAAATTGATAATATAAGCTTAAGTTGGAACGACAGAAGAACTTCACAGTATCAATAGAAGGGTCAGTAGAAGGCCAATCGAGAGTCATGGTCATTCAATGAATTAGACTCTTAAATCTGATAGGCTAGCACAACTTGCTGCCAAGTCGTATCTCGCGCGACTCGGCGATTCCTGTCTCGCTCAAACTGTGCGGAATAGAAAGAGGAGCGCAGATTTCTCTACTCGCGTCGCGTCGCAGCGGCAGTTGTGCTAGCCCCGCTGGGTCACTAATGATACTTATATACAGATCTTGTCGCATGCCGTGACGATCCGGCCCGAACGGATTTTGTAAAATGATAACCTGAGCCTGTACTCCGAATTTCGTATCGTGCCGTCCCTTTCACTCTCGTGTTATTCACTATATGAGTGAGAGGGACGGCACGATACGAAGTTCATAGTAGCCCCTCTGATAGTGTTACTCAGATATGTCACCTTTTCATCGCCGACGCTCGGAATGTACACTCGCAATCGTGTGTAATTTAGAATTACGATTTGAAACGGGATATTTACCATGTATATTTATATTTGTGAGTTCCCGATATTTTAATTCTTGATAATGGCGCTTGCAACAGTGCCGAAATATCGGGAACTCACAAATACAAATATACATGGTAAATATCCCGTTTCAAATCGTAATTCTAATGTAAATGACCATGTGAGCTTGAAATCTTATAGTGTGTAATTTTTACCCATCAACATTCATTCAGTCATTTTTCTCTCGTGTCGGGTGCGGCATGGCACAACGCGAGTTATAGACACGTATCATTTACTGATCCCCAATATTAATCCTGTGATATTTATTGATGTATAAATAAATTGCTCAAAATGTTATCCCCCACTATGTGATAGCCGCCTGCGAACACACGTCCACCACACGGGCGCCGTTCGCTCACTATGAGATTACATCCTTTATATTGGAAAGTTACCATGCAACTACTCTAACTAATGTCGCAGATTAGTAAATAATATAGACTATCCATCGATATAATTAGGCCGGTTTAAAAAATGTCAGATCCAGTTTTGGTAACTTGGGGCTAAAACACTCGTGTGATCCTATTATGAAACTCGCTGACGCTCGTTTCATAAAACCACACTCGTGTTTTAAGACCTCTCATTATGTATCAGTTGCATAAACTACTATAAACACGAAGAAAACTGAGCGTAAGATATTTGCTGTGTATGATATTTATTGTAACTTATTTCCGAGGAACGCAAGTTAGTACAGATGTAGTACAAAATGATTTTCCTTCGTACTTTATCGGAAAAGTTCGTATTTATCGTGCTCTCTCAATTAGCTTCAGTACCCATCTTGCAGCCGTAGGGGTAAGTCGCATCAGCAGACCAATATATATATAGAGTGGCTAACACGCAATTCAAATATTCGCTATAGTTTTGATTATATTTACAGTTTACTTATAAAAAGGTTGTACTACCATGCCGAAACCTCAAAAACCGTTAAAAAATCCAGTCCAAGGAATTATATTTAATCATGGTCTAAGAAAACAAGGTCTGACAATAAGGATCATGACACGAGGTCGAGTTGCCACTTTAGAGTAACAAAACGGATAACTAAGGGAAAAAAATCTGCCGTTATCATGCAAAATAAATTGTTTACGCATTAAAATTGGCATTTACTTGTTTAAGCACACAAAATAGGTCAAGTTGAACATGAATGTACTTAATAATTTAATAAAATACTCACAGAATACATGGAAGTCAGGGAGTATCATAATACACTACTGGCAACAGTGCTTACTCACACATACAAGCGTCATGTCAGTCGCTTTGACCTTAACCGCGATCTCGCTCGGATGTACTGAATTGCATATATCGCTCTCGGTCGGTGTCAGTTAAAGCAGTAGTTGCCAAACTTATTTGCGGTGCGGTTGCTAATAAGAGTTGATGTAGGCCAGATTTTAAAATGGTTGGCTGTTCTATTCGGAACTGCAAGAGTAGAAGTGTTAAAGGCGGAACCTTATTGTTTTTCTACACTTCCACAAAACGAGTCAGTAGGCAACGAATGGCTTCACTATTGTGGAACGAAAACAACGAAAAAAAAATGGTACACCGTACTACGTAAAGTTATTTGTTTTCTTAATTTGTGCATTTTAATGTTGTTGGCGTCCTTTTTATTCAGTCAAAATATAATTTTGACACTAAATGATAAGAATAGTGATGTGACTAAGCCGATACTTGACAATTGGAATATCAACCTATTATTTGCAAAAAACCGCAATCGTTGTGTCATGTTGTTATACTGATTGAATATAGACATGCAAGACAATTAAGGCCAGATGCCATACCTTTTTTTGCAATGGTTGTAATCTTGTTTTTTATACAGTCGTTTAATATAATTTATATCCTATTTTTTAAGTAAGACAACTATTTTTCCCCAAAATACAAAGTTTGAGAACCATCGATAGCAGGGAGTCCGAAGGTCGTGTCACCCACACTACTAAACGATGTTTCCGTTTGCCATACCTGGCGAAGTATATTATTGTACCATGTATTTAATATATACCTGTACTTCATGTCAGAAAATAGCAATAACTCTGTCATGTATGACATGACATAGGTTGTCAGTAATAAACCAGTTTCAAGGCAAGCACGTCGAGAGTATTTTGGTAAAGTTCAACAGCGAATTTCGGACGCAACGGGCATAAGATTTATTTGGTTGTACTTTATGTTTTAAAGTGAAGATAATGTTTCGTTTACTAATGACAATAACACTGAGTATTTTCAAAGTTATTAAAGGTGGTTGTAACATATCTATATTATACAATAACATTTTTCACTTTGACATTTGACACTAAACAATAAAGTTCCATAATAATGGATATGATAACGTCACTCATTTAATACAATCATTGATTGACAGTTCGGGTGCCATCGTATTCCGATTGAGATCCGAGTTTTCCCGAAGGAAAATCATTTTGCAATACATCTGTATACAAATCAGCTGTCTATATTATTTACTCGTCGCTAATGTCTTGAAAGAATTTTAATTTAATATATATCGGGATGGATGCGATGTTTTATATATTTTGATGGGTGGAGTGTGAAAATGGACCTTGTTGTATATGTAATATAGTTGTAATTCGATAGTCATGCTCACGTAACTTAACCGTGCCATCGCGCACCAAATTAACGTCTTAGAATACAATAAATTGATGTGGTAGTTAACTGTAGGAACGAATTCAATGTTGCGGTTAGGTCGCGGGCGCACCGCAGTTTATCGAATTAATTTTTGGGTTATGTAGTGAAAATCTTTATTATGACACACTATGTACAACGGAAAGCTTCCGCTGTTCGATAACCAAATGTTCGGGATCTTTAACCTACTCTGAATACACAGCCTGAAGACATTACTAGACCTTGGAACATAAATTTCGATGAACGTACGTGTGAACGCGGCTTTAGTGATATGCTTGTCAGATGTTTTTATATAACGGTTGAATGATTCTAATGTAACTAGACGAGTTTATATTGACTCGTGGAGCAGTAGAAGTAGATTTTTGTACGCAAAGTAATCGTATAGTAAATTGTTGAAGCGAAAATGTACGACTTATATCCATTCAAATATGAACCTTATAATTTAAACGAGATGGTTTAAATTGTAATTAGCATAGACAAACGACAAACGTTAACGATACGGTGTGATTTGATGGGCCAAACATGCTTGATAATATGATAACCTAGTATTGTTGTAACTGCGAAATGTATGATCTATTTGGGCTGTCAAAATTACTACACCTCCGTGTTTTTAATAGTTTGTCTATGGTTATAAGTTAGCCAGTTTTCGTTTCAAATTATTCCAACTAAATTGCACCTTGAATATTATATTTACCGTCGTCTGACGGCTTGAATGCATTTGCGAGGTGTAAACTTTACTATTTAACCGTTTCGGAGTTGTATTAAGCGCTGGGTTCGCGATTAATTTACCTATCCATTATTTTGATCGATTTTGTTCTTAGTATTGTCTGCTAGCTAGCTGAGCAAGAGTTACGTAGGTACATCAGTGAACGAAAATATCGTGCGAATAACAGCTTCACGGCACAAGTCTCAGACTTGTGCCGTGTGTATGCTGTGTTCAGAGCACTAATTTATCTTTCACATTACTATAGTTATAACTGACTCTAGTGCTAGTTATGCAGAGCGCAGGAACTGAAATCGAATCACACTCACTAAATTGTAAGTTGGAATATCTATTGTAAGATCTTCACATCGACGCAAAACTTGTTACTTATAAACTTATTAGCACAGAGTAGTAGTAGAGATATTATCACTTGTTTATTTGTAATAACTTGTTGTGTTGTCACGAATAAATGTTTGAAGTTTGAAGATATCGATAAAAACAGTGTGTCTCGTAAATAGCGGTTTTGCTGCAAGGCTTAGTTACAGCCAAGATTATTGACACTGATGTACTGAAGACTGTGATTATCAAACCTTTCCACACTATTTAGCGAAACTGCTATTTTGGCACGATTTTTTCTTTGATTTCAGTAAAATATAATAAGGAAATACTCTACGGCAATATCTTGATGAAATGACAGATTAACCCTTTAACCGTGTAAATGACACCTTCTTGATATGTTGATTTGATTTATAGAGTAGGAAATTGCGAGCTACTCTGAGATTTGGCAGTTAAAGGGTCAATGCTTGTTTTGCGCCGCTGTGCGATTCTGAGTACGATGTATGTATTTTGGTGCTGCATTACTAATTTATTTTGTTTAGGACTGACATAAAGCGAGACTTGACTTAATAATGTATAAATTTGGATACTTTGAATAAACTTCGCTCTGAAATCGTGGTTTTATTTTAGCACAGTTATTGTAAGTACTCATGGCAATGAGGAATGACGACCTATCAGTGCCTTTACCATGAGTTTGCATGACCGTACTCGCAAGCGACTACGTAAACGATTTAGTATGCCGATTCTTAGTTCTATTGCGTAACCGCCAGAGGCGCTGTACAAATGTTCACGCAGTCGCTAGCGAGTACGGTCATGTAAACTCGTGGTAAAGGCACAGTAGTGGAACTCCACTAAAATTTACTATAAGCTATAACATTGCTGAATTCAATTGAGCAGATTCCGACCGCAAGTGCTCCATAAAAATCTATGGCCCTGCTACAGACAGGCGGAAGAATTCCGCTTTTAATTATGGGCCCAGCGGAATTCATCCTCTGTAACGGTCGGTCGTGTCCAAATTCTTTTCTTTTAACAAAATGTTTCAGAATGACACCATGACGGTGTATGCGGGACATTTTTTTTTGGTGGTGCTAGAAGTGTAACAAACTGGCAACCTAACGAAGATCTCTCGTACTAAATAATTGCTATACGATTTTTTTTACCTTTCTTCTCCAGCTTTCTAGTCCGGTCTGGCCCCAATAAATAAAGCGAACGGCTAGTAAGTATACACCTATTATATAATATATAATTACATATGGGGACGAGGGGCGCGTATCCATACAATAATAATGCGAAAGTAGGTCCGTCTATCTGTTACTTCTTCACGCTTAACGGATTTAGATTAAATTTGGCATGGAGAACATTTCCATCGAGAAGAAGGACATAGGATAAATTTTATCCCAAAATCATCGCCTCAGGGGTTAAACGTGGACGACAGTTTTCATGAAAGTACATGCTATATAACCGACTCCCACGCGAAGTCGCGGGCAAAAACCAGTTGATTACTAAAGTGTGAATTTATCCGTATAATCACGGGATATTCACGTAACTAGGATTTAGGATGATCTATGGCGTGAAGAAAACACTAGCAAACATTGTATCGTTTCATTTATTTACATAATAGTTAATGGTGCACGAATAACATGAAATTAACAAACAACTAGCACTAAACCGGTATCATTATCTACTATTGGTTGAAGTTATAGTGAAAGAAGAAGCATCAGGATAAAAGTACTTTTTACATAGAATACTTAATTTTACTCCAATTAGAGGGTATCGAAGCAAAATAAATTCGAACTTTGGTGTCTACTTCACGATAAATCTCTACCGATTACAAACTTACTGCATGTCACTGTAGAAAAAATATGTTCTCAATCTTCCTCCCTGAGCAGTTAATTTTTTACAACAAAATTATTTGTATTGGAAGATAGACACTGCCTCGTTACAGCTTAGTCCACACTTGTATCTTTTTACCGTATCGTATCCCCGTCGCGTATCATAATCGTTAGTGTGGACGCGATAAGATACGCGATCATGTAAAATGCCGTATCTGATACGTATCGGATACGAGTACGCATACTCGCGTATCGGATAAGAGTATTATGATCGGTAAGTGTGGACGTATTTAGATACGGTACGAAGGTGTTTTTGATAACGATGAAATTTGATACGTGATACGCTGCGATCCAACCGGAGTAGATTTTTCCCCGATCATCAAGGTCACCAGAGCGGGGATACGATATGGACTGACAAGTTTGTACGCGACGCTTTGCCCACACTAGTATCTTTCTAGCGTATCGTATCTCCGTCGCGTACCACCGACGCGATACACATACTTACGATACACGTGCTGACGAGCTCGATACGATGTGGACACTAAGACGATACAAGTGTGGGCGTGTTTTTTGTACGTTACTCCCAAATTATGCGTCTACACTTAGGATACGCGTGCTCTATGCGATACGCTTGGTCTCGATACGCTAAAACGATACAAGTGTGGACTAACCTTAAAGTCTTAACATACCCATTAGCAAGTACAAATTATATTTCAGTTTCATTCTAGACCTACTACTTACTTACTTAGGGTCGCAAATGTAGACAGAAATAGACATTGTAGATTACGTCATAAAAGCCCTTTTCTATCTTCTTTTCAAAAATGTAAAAGAAACTTGCATCTAAAACTTTTACATCGAACATTACTGCAATCCCCCGAGGATGCAGTGTTGAGAGCGATGGACCTAAATTTGTCCCTTCTGTTGTCAACACAGTGCATCCTCAAATTTTATAAAGGGTCGGCAATGCGTACGCGACTCCTTTGGAGTTGCGGGCGTCTATAGGTTGCGGTGGCCACTTACCATCAGAGGGGCTAAGATGATCGCTTATATGTCGGACATATAGCATTCGTCCCTTACTGTTAAATACGTAAGTGCGAGAGAGACGAATGCTATATGTCCGACATATAAGCGATCATCTTAGCCCCACAGGTGGACCGTAAGCTTGTATGCCACCGACGTTGTATAAAAAAAAATAAAAAAAATTACAATAACTATTACACATTAGCTGAAGTTTGTTAATTCCCACAAAACAATTGGTTAAAAATAATTTTGTAACTATTTTCATTATAACTTTTGTGTACAAATAAAAATTCGACAAGTGCAAGGACCATATACCATTGTATATGGTCCTTGGACAAGTGTTTTGCTTTTAGAGAAATTAGCTTTGGAACAATTTGGATGGCCCCCAAGCAATTTGGCTAACCCGCCGTCTACCAGTCTCTGGGATCCCAGGGCTCAATGCTATTGTTTATTTTTTTCGATGGGAGACGACGGGTGAAATATCAGACCTTAACATTTCCATATTATGCTATTCGAACATTTAAAGCGGCTGTAGTTTACGCAGCATGCTGGCTGGGCGTGAGGTTGCCGTGTTCGGGGCTGTGTTTCTGCTTTTTCCGTTTCTTCTCCTTTTTCCTCTTCTTGCGCTCCTTCGCGTCGTCGTCGTGACGCTTTTGTTTTTTGTGCTTCTTCTCGTATGTGTCTGGGTTGGAGGAATCTGTCAAGTCCATTATTTATGATTAAAATACATGAAATGAATGAGGGAACCGAAAATGAATGAGGGTCATTCTACTTTTTCATGACCAGTTTTCTATTACAGAAAAAAATCTATGATACGTATCGAATTAGTGTACAAAAACAGGATTACGAAATAGTACCTGCACCTAACAAAAAGAATTTATAGGTAAAAAATACTTAAATGTGATAATCCATATTGAAAGGGGCCTTATGGCGGCCGGCACTTACGCCTTTATTGCCGCTGTTCCAATACAATAGTGAATAGGTGCAACGTAAGCGCCTGCCGCCATAAGGTCCCATTCGATGTGGATTATCACAAATATTAACATATTGCTGTAAAAGGTGGGTAACACAGTGGTAAAAACCATTTTTTCATACAAATAATGGTGAGATATCAAGGACCATTGAGTTACTCGATTTATGGATATTAGCTGTGGTTCGTTAATTACCAAAACTAATGGAAGTGATGCTGCAATTAACCCTATACCGGTTCCCAGGCTCATTACAAGAGAATGCTATTGTTTAAAAAAATTATCAATAGCATTCTTAAACCTCTAAATAACAATACAAAAATATGAAGCGAGGGTCAAGTATTCCAAAATCTGCATTAAAAAAAAGTGTCTGAAAATTATGTACATGTAAAAGTAGAATGTGGCCCATGAAGATTCATTCACTTATGGGAGGTAAAATAGAAAAAAAATTCAAGGGCTGGTTGTATGGCAAAAAATTGCTTTTTGCAGAGAGAATATAATCATTATGTTTGTTCTATATTTTTTCTTCCAGTGCCACATTTAGCAATTGTAGGTTTAAAGATGGAGAAAATGTGACATTACAGTGACAGGTTGCTAGCTCATCGCCCACAACACTACAGCCCGGTTCCCATTGTTGGCTCTTATGACACCCGCGGGAGGAAACGGGGAAGTGCTAAACACAATTCGCAATATATTTTTTTACTTTTAATATTTTCAATGCCAGGTGCCAACTAGGTGAGCCCTAGTCTCATAGGTGCTCTATGTACAGTTTTTTGCATCTTTCGTTAGCAGTAATGGTGTTACAAGTGGTTTATAATCTCCGGGATTGGTAGATGACAGTTAACCAATGATTAGAATTTGGTCAGTTTCTTACTTTTATAAATTAGGCATGAATTAGATCACAGAAACCAATAAAATATTGTTTTATGCAAGAATTAGGGAAGGAACCACTTACCCTGCAATGGAGTGTCTTGGCCAGGTGGTGCCCCATCCTTATGTTTATGTTTCTTATGTTTGCTCTTATGTCTTTTTGGTGGAGTGGAACTAACATAACGGTACTGTTCTGGCAATGGCCCAGGATGCAGCCGGAACCCTGCCAGCTGCGCACTAGTTAGGGGCAAAAGCTCCTTGCCACCTATAGGCCTCTTAGCTATCACCGAGCCGAGGGTACTATTGTCTTCTTGCCCCGGCCCATCCACGATACCTGGTAGATTTGGTAAAAAAGAGGACAAAGATTCTTTAAGCTTCTTGCCATTAAATTTGCTGTATGAGTGCTCAAGGCCGTAATAAGCCATCAGATTTGTAGCTCCTGTGAGTTCACATTCTCCTGCAACGGAATAGGCACGATATTAAATTTCATTCTTTAAAAAACGGGTAGGTACTTTGAAAATACTCCAATTCGCACAAATCCTCGATAATTGAATAAATAAATGTCTTACCAGGAGGCTCTTTCATCAAATAGAACGGTCCACTGTGTACTATAGAAGGATTTTTGCCGAGCTGAATAGTGGTCTTGAGTGTGCCTGAGGAGTCCTGCCGAGAGACCACGGGCGACCTGCCGCCCCTCGGCGAGGACTTTGGCGAGTACGGTTCCACCTTCCTAAACTGATCAGACATCATTTTGTATTATCATAATCCACTAAAAAAGATAAACTATTACATTAAACTATATTAAAATCTACTGCTATACACCCTTCTCTTTTCGAGATTTTTGACAAATCTGCAAAGTGCAAAATGCGCAGCACAGATAACAAACGAAAATGAAGCATCAAGCAACTAGTGATGTTTCCGACAAGGTTCTGGCATCTAATTTTGGTTTCCGTCATTAACCTGATTTTTCTTTTCTTGTTATTAAAACAAAAAAAAACCATTTATTCAGTTCATTTGTATAAGTAGAATCATATTTTCATCACCATACTGTAATAAATTAATATGAAAATATGGTCTATGGTAAAAACCACGTGTTCTAAGTGCCTTTGTGTAACCTCCCATTTCATAAAAAAAGTTAAATTTAAGAAGTTACATTTTAGTCTATGCTTCATGAATTAGCTTCTCGTAACGCGTTTCTTATTTCTCTCCAATGTATTGGGAAATAAACAGCATAACGTAATTAAATTAATATAATTGTGATTGTTTACATTATGTGAAAACTGAATAATGGTTGTGCAATGTGAAACAAGTGGCGTAACGGACCTAAATGAACGGCTTTAGTGGGAGCATTCCTCGCTCTGCGAAGTGACGCCATTTTACGGGAATGATCAGCTCGCGGCTGCCTCATAATAAGGCTGATGTAAGGAGCGCTTCGCTAAAACGGATGCATGGAAACGAATCTTTACTGTTATACTCGTACTGGACGTACGATTTCAGAGGTAAAGTCAACACACAAGTCTGTTATCATTCTGTTAAATATTTAAATAATGCTTCGATTCCGCCTCTCTTGTACGTCTTTTGTTTCTTAGCAGTCAAAAGTAAGCACGTGTTTTAATTTTTTCAGAAAACTATGGAAGATGGTAATAATGCCAATACGAAAGATAATAAAAACGCATTAGCGGCATTGGCGAATTGTTACGACGACCGGAGCTTTAAACTGATGACCAATGGGCACGATCTGGACGGCGCGCCGCCCAGCTCCCCCGGCGAGGCGCGCGCGGAGGCGGCGCCGCGCCGCGGCAGCGCCGACGCGCTGCACGCCGACCGCAGCAGGAAGCGCATCAACCCTCTCCGGATACACCTCGGCAAACGGCCCTTCGTTGATAATTCCCAGCAGTATTGTGGCACAGTGAAAAAAAAGAGACCCTCTGTAAATAATCCGATTGAACCCAGTATATTACCCAGGAATAATTTGCCCAGAGTTCCTAAACTAATACCAAAACGCTTACACCATGTCATGCCTCCAGCAGAAAACAGTGCAATTGATAGTGAAAAGAACAAACCTGTGCCTCGGCTTGTGCCGAAAAGTCAACTGGCACAGTTCAAGAAAGGTAAGTTGGAAAAGGGCTCGCAGTTGAAAGAATATGCTCAGAGCTTAGGTTTACAACCTATGGTCAAATTCAAGTGCCGTAAATGTTGTTCCATGTCATTCAAAACCCTTGCAAAGCTGAAAGAACATCAATTGGTATGTCGGGCTCAGGCCAAAGAACCTGCGCTGAGTCCGGAGGCAGCTCCAAGCACAGAAGCAAGCACTGGTGGCCCTTCCAGAGTAACAAGGAAAGTCTATCTCTGTTCAGCATGTGGCACTTATTATGAAAACTGGAATCTTTTCCTTCACATGCGAGAAGTGCACAACAGACACATCTGTCTTTTTTGTCTCGGAATGTTCTCAAAAGCTGAGAAGCTGTCTGCTCATCTGACAAATAAACACAATGTACAGGAATTCAGTTATGAAACCAAGGAGGATTTTTTCAATGTTTACAATGGAACTCTGTATTTGATGTGCTGTATGTGCGATGAGATCTGCAGTGAGAAGGATGACTTTTTCAACCATGACTGTAATAATGTGAAACCTAAACCTGTACCAGTGCTTGTCAGTAAAAATGCAGGCAAACCCATTAATCTTAAAATATCTAAAGCAAATGATTCATCAGTTAATGGAGCTACCACAATAACAAAAGAATTGACCAAACATGTTAATGAAAACAAAAATGAAAAGAAAGAATTAATTGAAGAAAAACTGGAAACTGTGACATCACAAACTAGTAACATTTTACAAAATCCAGATTCTGAACCAGTACATAGTGACACTAGCATTAGCTCTGACAATTCCACATCCTCAGGCAAAGACACAAGCCAAGATACAAAAGACTCTGGTATGGAATTAGACAGCTCTAGCACTAAACCCCCTAGTCCAATCCAACCAAGAGAGCCAAGTCCTGAAATGCATAATGATCATCACAATGGAGATGACAACTCTGAAAGCTCAGAAGACAGTGACTCTCAGACACAGCCTAATGAATATGAATATAATTCGTCTTTTATACCTCCAACAACAAAGCCAGTAGAGCCTGTATGCCCACCTATAGAGAGGGAAAAGGAAGGCATAAAGTTAAAATTAAGCCTAAACAATGCAAATTCACCAGTCATTATAAATTCTACAGTCGATCCCACTATTGGGCAGCACAGTGCCAGCAAGCCTCCTAGCAGAATGAGACGGCCTCCCAAGCGGTATGAAAAAGACACCCCTGCTGCTGAGGCACCAGTTGTACCAAAAACACCAACAATTAAAATGACTATCTGTGATAAAGCTGACAGTCCGTTTGTTAAAACAATGATATATGAAAATGATCAAGATACCACATTGAAGGCTCTTCTGAATAATAATTTAGATTCGACCACCAAAACCCCAGAGTATAAGCCAGAAAATACAATAAAAACCACAATTTATGATAACAAATTGGAGGATGATAATGCTATGAACAGGGTACCAAAGTTAACTGTGAGAGTTCCCAAGGAACTTTTGGACAAGGATTCTTCTAGTGATTATTCATCAGATAGTGACTATGGGGACAAATTGACAGTTGATGAAAACAAAAAAGACATAGAACCACAACCAGTGCCCAATGAGAGTTTAGAAGCAGAACCAACTGTGCCCGAAAATCCTGCACCACAACTAGAAGATATTAAAGAAGAACCCAATCCAGTAACTGAGGAACCAATACATGTGACAGAAGATTTACCTGCTGAAGAAATAGCTGAGCCCAAGACTGAGTCAACAGATGATGTAAATGTTGATGTCAAAGTGGAAGAGCCAGCTGCAGATGAACTTCCACTGATTGAGCTGAATTTAGATAGGCCACTGGATAAGTACCCACTAAAAGATCTTCTGAAAGTATTCTTGGCTTCCACTGTGTATAATTGTGTTTATTGCAATCATGTGCGTAAGATAGCTGTGAACTGTGAACATTTGTGCCTGCATATGGTGGAGCAGCACCGCTTCTGCGCGACGGTGGACAGCATCACGGCCGAGGAGCTGCTGCCGGAGACCATCACGGCCAAGGTGCGCGCCGGCGCCACCGACCTCAGCTCTGTCTACATCAACTTGGACTCTTATGACAGTGCTGACAATTGTGAAGGTGTGCAATTTGACCACATCTTTGAGTGTTTTCAGTGTTTTTTTAAAACTCCTGTCCATAAAGATCTCTATTTACATAATCGGAAAATGCATCAGAGAACAATTTTGTTGTGTGTTATGTGTAAATCTAATTTTTATAGTTATAGTGAGTTATTATGTCATTTATGCCCTGGAACATATGATTCTGAGTATGAAATTAAGTTTAGATGCTGCTTGTGCAATGTAGATTCAATACCATCATCTTTTAGGTTAATGGTTCACCTCAGGAAGATTCACCATGCATGTAATGTATGTTTAGAATTTTGTCACAGTCAAGCGCGCCTGTCAAACCATGTTTGGAAACATAAATTGCACCATCTATGCTACCGCTGCGGTATAGCATACAGAAATAAGCCAGATATAACCAAACATTTATTTTGGAAACATGGAACAGAAAGTGTGATGTGCAAAAAATGTATGCAGAAGAAATGGCCTCATGTGTACCACTTTTGCACACCTCCTACGGTATTTGCTTGTGATGAATGTAATCTGCAATTCACTAGAGCTGTGTATCTGAAGGTCCATAAGAGATTCCATTCTGGTGAGTTTCCACATATCTGCACTGAAGAAGGATGTACAGAGAAATTTGTATCCAAAAAATTACTAATGAAACATGCAGATGAGCACATCAAGAAATTATTTACTGAAGATCTGAATGCAGAAAAGCCTACCGCAGCTGAACAAAATCCCGCCGATATATCTAAAGAGCCTATTCCTGTAATTGATTTAGTTAATGATAAGCCTGATGAAGCTGGAACTTCTGATGTTAAATCAGAGCCGGGCTCTGAATTGCTATCTAAAAAATCAAAAAAGAAAAAACTGAAAGACAAGGATGCATTGCTGCTTGATGTAAATCTGCCAGCTTTAAATCTCTCAGAAAGTGACAGTAGTGATGAGTCTGATAGTGGCGGCCCACAGGCTACTACTGTATTGAAAGATGATAAACCTGCTGATGAAGAAAAACCAAAAGATGAAGATTTTGCTGCAACTCCGACAGATACAATTGACTCGGCTACACCAGTAGTAGCACCTGACAAAGTAGAAGAGGAGGCTGAACCTGCTGAAGAAAAACCAGAACACCAGAAAGTTTTGGAAATCTACCATAACTTACAAAAGTATCAAGGCAAAGCTGAAAAAGAAAAGACTCCACCATTAGTCCCCATCAGAAAGCATGTGTGCGAATCTGATCACGATTATTGTTTGGTACCAAAGGATTTAAATGGTGACGAAGATATGTTTAGTTTAGACAAAAAGAAAAGCAGAAAGTCTCCTAAAAAGAGGCACGGGGATCTGTCGTCGTCGAGCAGCAGCAGTAGTGACAGCGACTCGAGCTGTTCTTGCGGCTCCAACTGCAGCTGCTCATCAAGTAGTGGTTCCTCATCTTCCAGTTCTTCTGATTCCGACTCATCAGATGAATCAGGCAATGAAAAGAAAAAGAATAAGCAGCTACGAAAATCACTACCAAACAGAAGATTAAGCAACGGCTCAAATGTAGACGTAATGGGAATGTCGGAGACGCCAATACTAGTTCCAGAGAAGCCCGAGCCGCCTATTAATGAGACAGATCTGGAGACAGACGAGAGCGAAACTGATGAAGAGTTCTATGATGAGCACCCGCAGAAACTGGCCAATAAATTACACGCGGAAAAAAGGAACCAGTTGCTACTTCTGGCATCCGTCGCCCCGTCAGACGGAGGGTCCGTGTCTGGAGAACCCAGTCGAGCAGCTACGCCAGTCAAAGAAGAAATCGAACCCAAGATAGAAAGTGAAATAAAAGAGAAGCCAACAAGCAGTAGAAAGAAAAGCAAGAAGAAAAAGAAATCCAGGAGCTCGAAGAAACATGCCCCTATTAAAGTTAACATTCCTAAAGACATTATCGCAAAATCTGAAATGGAAACACCACCAACACTTTTGATACCGAATAAAATGACCATTTCCTTGAAATCGAACACAGTACATATTCCGGAAGTTCCTATTCCATCCCCGTCTGTCACACCGACTACGCTGAAAACACCCGCTGCTCCTGCATCCACATCCGCTTCCGACAGCAGCAAACGCGCTTCCAAGCGAAGACGAGTACCCAACAAATTTTACGGTTACTGCGACGACGAAGGGAATCAACAGGCGACAACTTCGGCATTAAAACCACAGCTACCTCCAAAGCTGGAATGGAGAAAAGAGGACCTGCCTTCGCCCGTTACGCATAAAGCTAAAAAAGAAGTGCCTTCAACTACTCTTTCCCATAAAATTTACAACTACCCGGAACCTACCCACACCCACATTAGGTTGACGGCGCCGATACCTGATCCTGAGCCTCCGCGAATCCTAATGAATTCTGAAATGGATTCGAGCGACTCTGACTCGAGCGAGGAAGGAGCGTTGGAGATCTTCCAGCCGACATACGGGTCTGGGAGCGGGGCGCTGGCGCCCCCACCTGCGCCCGCGCCCACGTACCTGAACTCTGGCACATCGAGCCTGCCCTACGCCTTCCAGCGGCCGGCCGTGAGGCAGGCGCGCGAGGGCGAGAGCGTGTACTGCTACTGCCGCTGCCCCTACGACGAGGTGTCCGAGATGATCGCGTGCGACGCAGAGGGCTGCGCCATCGAGTGGTTCCACTTCGAGTGCGTGGGCATCATGGTCCCGCCCAAAGGCCGGTGGTACTGCCCCGAATGTAGGAAAAATCAAAGTTTCTCAGGTTACAGATAAGTTAATTAGGTTGTAAATATGTAACTTTACCATATTGTTATTCTGTATATAACTTATTAATGATGTAGATACTTTAGCTTTACCTGTATTGTATATCTTTGTAGGTAGTCTGTGTAAGTTTTAGGTTATTAGGTCTGAAGAAATGTATCATTGTTACAAAAAGTACATGTTATGCTTGATACCGGCTGTGCGGCAAAATCTGTAACCTGGCAAATTGTTAATGACATTAACCAATACAGCAAAATGGAAATATAAATCCGATTTTTGATACCAACTTGTTTATTTCATTTTATTTAGCCTTTCAGTTCCTTAGTTTTGAAAGAACAGTAGGCATCAGAAAGCTAAAGCGGGCGTTACATCGTACGATATTTAGGCCGGGTTTTATAAAGATCCGTTAGACCAAATGTCAGATCAAACAGTAACATTTTTTGACACAACAAACCGCGCCTTAGAACGCTCGGGGAGGAGAGTTAAACTACCACGCTCTAATGAGTGAGATGCTTTAATTGCCCTCCCCTAGTTAGCGTGCTAAATATAGTAAGGTGTAAAATTCGCTTAACGCGTCCTCTCCCGGCGAAAAAAATAAACAATAGCATTCTATTGTAATGATCCCCGGGACCGGTAGACGGGTGTAAGGCTACCAAATCCGCAGAATGCCTTGTACACTACTAATTCACAGTATGTTATTCTCTGCAGCACTGCTGCCGACCACAGTGCAAGATAATTCCTACTATTCGTAGTGCGCGTAGTGCGATACAATACGTAGGCACCGAGGTGGCTTTAGTCCATATCACCCATGTAACGCCCGTGTGCAATCAATCTGAGGGCGTCCGAGCGGACCTTGCGCCCTTGTGCGCTGCACACCCTGCACCATGGCACGTTGTGTACCTTAGTATAGCTCTTTTAATTCACGAAAACGAGTGAAGTAGTTCCTGTGTACTAACTCTCGGCTTCGTGAATTGCAATTTTTTTTAAACCTGACTGTCTTTATAGGCCGGGCGCAATAAAGCGATAGAAGTGCGCGGTTGTAGCCTGGGGAAAACCTCCGACACGACCACGCGTGTATAATACTCTAAGAGTTTGCGCTCCAGTGAGATTGGTTGAGCGGTTTAAACCGAATCTGAGGTGTGAGTGGAATCGAATTAGGTACTGGGAGTTTTGTCGCTGGTTCACTAAACCTAGTCTAACTGAGAAGAGTCCAGCAAGAAACTCAGATAGGCCCGACCTGGGTCGGATTGACTCTACCCGGTGTGCGGCGCTACCGGGACGAATAGGGATGCAAGAGCTATAACTATGTATATCGGTATGTAAACTATGCAAATCTCTAATTCGACCTTTTACAATCCGATATGCTGTTATCATTTGACAACCTGTCAAGAACCAATCAATGTCATCTATCGCCCAATAGTTTACACCTGCGCTGAATATTCAGTTGTAGTTTATTTATATCCAAGTTTTAATACGTATCCTCCAAATATGGATTACATATCGTGCCCCAATAATAACATGTGCAAAGCGGGTAAGTGAACCATAAAACCAATCCTTGAAACTTTCATCTGAGGTCATACCACCCGTCAGATCTCGTCAAACCAGGGACCGATACCGGTATTTTTAAAAACCCTGAATTAGCCCAATATTTTGGATTATTTTTTGCTCTTTCCGTAGGGCTGAACCATATATTTAGGTAACAACGTCGTATTATTAGATTGTCCTATTAAAAACGAAATAATGAACCGGTGACCTTAATAATATCGGTATTTTTCTATGGAGAAAATACCGGTATCCGATCCCTGCGTCAAACAAACGTTAAGCTGCTATGCCGAGGACCCTCACTCGGGTCTAGCGGCCTCGTGCGAAGACAATCCTGTCAAGTTGGCCCAATTTAAAAGACACTCAGATGTAGGATGTAGATATTATATGAGTACTTAATAATTGCAATGACTACATGTTAAAATCACGCGACGACGCGTTTATTCCCGTTATATCCAAAGTGCAGCACGATAGGTAAAAGGGTTAATCCATGACATTTTAGTACATTCCGGTCCATTTAGGGCAGCTTTCCGTTATTTTGTCGTCCATTTGGCACTCGTAAAAGTATTTAAATAATTTCTGGGCCGTTATCTTGCGTTCGCTATCTCCTGAGGATCCACGGAGCACAATAGTAACTAGCATATGTAGACTCATCCCTGAACCTTTGATTTTATGATTCTAATCCCTAACGTACTAGTTAAGCTATGAAGGCAGAGGCATATCTGTCGTATATCTGTGAAAAAGCCGGTGCAAATCTCACACACTTTGCTCAAGAGAAAGAGAGGGGCGCATAAAATTGAATACGTACCTATAAGTCGCTGATGTTAATCGTTTTATGGATTTCTTTTGTGCCAGACATATGATGTCGAATCGAGGTAGCTAATGTATTATACCTACCATTATGTTTTCCATTAATCATTATATGAGTAGGCAGGTTGATATTATACTGACAATGACGTTGCTATTTTAGCACTTTGTTATTCCAAATGTGGTAAGGCAGCACCACAGCTGAGCTAGGTTTTCTGTTAAACAAACCCGAAGTTTGACAGTTTATCATGGCATCCCGTTCGCACGCGCTCGCCGCATAGCATGTGCTCTTCCATTCTTAGCACAGATAAGGGAACATACACAAACTACGTGACCCGTTTAGGGGGAGGAGGGGGGTCTTCAAAGTACCACTCTTGGTCACCGGGGTTCGGTTTCTTGTCACGTAGCCGGTAGAATACTTTTGAGAAACATTCTAATTGAAGCGGACTCACGCGCCACGGTTTAACCCCATCACTAAAACTTGTCCAGTTTCGCCACATCACTAATTGTACTGTTTCTTCTTGATATATTTTTTACTAAATACAATTACAATTGAATAGCTACGCTATACCAAGCTAGCACTCTCGAAGTATGCATTTTTAGGGGCCGTATGAGAAAATACAAAGAAAAGCCATTAATTTTTCAACTTTCCGCAAATTTTTTTCTTATAAAATATACTACGTGAAAACTAGGGGGGAGGGGGGGATAAAAAACGCAAAAAAATTGGTCACGTAGTTTGTGTATGTTCCCTAAGGTATCTGGACTGGTGTGCCAGAGCCGAGTTTAGCCGAAGCAGCAAGAGGAACAGAGGGGCTACCGCGAACGGAAAACGAACGAAGTTCGAATATCTCCCTCTCTGTCGCACTTGCTTATTCGTGCGGCAGAGAGGGAGATATTCGAACTTCGTTCGTTTTCAGTTCGCGGTAGCCCCTCAGGCCTGGCATAGGACTCTTGACATATGACTTTTTATTGCAACCAATAAGCGGAGTTACAAGCGTCCACGGGCTGTAGTCTCTGCTTACTATCAGAGAGGCCGTATGCGTGTTTGGGGAATAGGTACGATGCCGTGTACCAACGCCATGATTAGGAATAGGAACAACGCAGTAGGTTGTTCCTGGCACCGTGGTGGGCAATGACAATATTTATTCACGTGTTGGGATAGTAATAGCATGTTAAAACCATTACACATCTTTATACATACATATATTGTAATGTTTAAACATATGCTGTTTTATTATTCGAGTTGTGCCATAATTGTATGCGTATTGTATTATACCTATCTTTTGAAGCTAGCCATACAGTCTCGTAGGAGTTGTAGGTAATAGGTACCCACATATTTCATATGCATGGCACTAGGTCAACTTCGACGAAGTGCTAATAAGTTCAATTTGCTTCAATAAGCAAGTTTTCCCTCGTCGTCCGGTCGGTCGGCCCAAGTATGCTCTCTTCACCTGTCGAGTTTCTCCCATCCTCTCGAGGTGGCCAATCCAGAAGATGATGCGCTTTGATTACACCTATAATAATTGGAAATAAATAATTTTAGAAATTACGCAAGACCGAGCAAAGATTTTGCATCGAAGTGCCAGCGCAGCCAGTAAAGTGTGCCCTGGTATAGGTAGTCCTACCTACTGGCTTGAGTGAAAGTTTGATTCTTGATCACAGAACACCCCTAGAAGCACAATGTTGCTCATTTTGTTCGGGACGCGAGTCACCAAAGTATGAGGGAGTGTTCTGTGTTTTTGATTGAAGGCGGCGAAGAAGCATACACCCTTCTCGAAGCGAACACCGTAGCTTATGGACGGTTGCGATGCACTCACAAACGCTTTTACGATCTTTATTGAAATCGCCATTTGACTACTTCGCTTTTATAGTCACATTTCTTTTTATATTACTGATATGTTCAATTTACTTATTTATTGTGATAATTTGAGGTTTTCTATCCATTTAGCCAGACAATGTTACATAATGTGGTTCCATCAGTGCTACCCGTCCTCGACCGACGAAAAAAATAAACTATAGCATTATTTTGTCATATGCCAGGAGATCTCCGGGATCGGTAGACAAACGGCTTATCTTTAGGTTTTTTTTTTAATCTGACTGTGGCTTTATAGGCCGGGCCCAATAAAGCGATAGGAGTGCGCGGTTGGAGGGTAGCCTGGGGAAAATCCAGAGAAAACCTCCGGCACGACCACGCGTGTTGTTTGGAACACTAGAATACTCTAAGAGTTTGCGCTCAAAGTAAGATTGGTTGAGCGGTTTCAACCGAATCTGAGGTGTGAGTGGAATCGAGCTACTGGGAGTTTTGTTGCTGGTTCACTAAATCTAGCCTAGCTGAGAAGAGTCCAGCAAGAAACTCAGCTAGGCCCGACCTGGGTCGGACTGACTCTACCCGTGCCTGTACCATGAGTTTGCATGACGGTACTCGCTAGCGACTGCGTTAACGATTTAGCATGCCAATTCTTAGTTCTATTGCGTAACCGCTAGAGGCGCTGTACTTTTGCCCATACAAATTTTTACGCAGTCGCTAGCGAGTACGGTCATGTAAACTCATGGTAAAGGCACCGGTGTGCGGCGGTACCGGGACGAATAGGGACTATATGTGTCACTGTTGTCGCGATCGCGCGGTGGACGTCCCCGCCGTTACCTTTAGGACTTTAGCGTCAATTTGACCGGTTGATGTTTTCATTTCAGAGAATGCTCCCGTGTTTTACACAAGTTACGCAGTTACTGTAAATAAGCAGACTATAATAGGTAAGTGGAGATTACTTTTATTTAGTACTTACGATTTTTGGTATCGGAATGAAATAGAGAGAGAGAGAGAGGATAAACTAATTCTTCCCTAATCTGTCCTGGATATTTATAAAAAGGGTCCGCATTACAGCTCGATTAAGATTTATAATAAGATACCCAATACCCTAAAAACAATTAAAAAAAATAGCATTTTTGCAAATTCATTAAAATCATTCCTGATAAAAAAATATTATTATACAGTATCAGAGCTTATGAACGATAATGCGCTTTCAATTTAACAATAATTAAGTGAAAATGTATTGTTTTTACCTGCATGTAGTTCTATATTAGTTCTAAGGCTTTATTACTAGATTGTAAAATGATTGCTATGCCCTAGCAGGGTCCATGAGGTTCAAATAACTGTATTCTTAAGAACTGTATCTCACCATGGTTGCAATAAAGAATTATTATTATTAATACATGTGTAACTTTGCTCTTTTATTTGTGATAGGCGTTGTATTATTTTTCCTTGTTAGTTACATCTATTTCTGTAAATATAAGACCTTTCTCTTGTACAATATGTACAGGCACGGCCGGCTCTAGTGTAGAGCGTATGAAGTGGCTGCTATAGGCAGCAGATGCCTAGGACTTTAATGCCGAATGAAAAAAAAATCAAAGGAAATGTAAAGTTTTAGAGGCACCTTTTTGAAAGCCGAGGAATAAATCGCTCCACCCTGATAAGGGCCTTGTGCCGGTGCTATGTATAAGTACTTATTACAAAAAAAAATCTATAACAGTATGGAACTTTTTATTAATAAAAAATATAAAGTGAGTCTTATAAGTAAAACATAAAGGCATGCCTAATATAAAGCAGGACGATAACTGCTACTAAGATTTATTTATTTAATCTTTATTGCACAAAAGAAACCTTATCGTACAAAAGGCGGGCTTAATGCCGTATGGCATTCTCTACCAGTCAACCTTAAGGCGAAGCAGAAAGATTTGTTGGCACAAAGAATAAAGTAATTCAAATTACAATATGGTCTAGGAATAGGGTCGCTAGGTCGATTTTTGGCCAGCTAATTTAGTCCGCCAGTTTGCCTTGGATGAGTTAATGAACTGAAAGAATATTTTCTCCTTTTTTAATGCATTCTCAGTCGTCTACCGGTCCCTGGGATCCCAGGGATCGTTGCACAAGAATGCTATTGTTTATTTTTTTCGGCCTAGAGACGACGGCTTAAATACCTCCCACAGTTTGCCTTGGATGAACTAACGAAAGAATAATTTCTCCCAAATAAAACACGTACAACTTATTGTTTTTGAATCCTGTAAATAAACACATATCTTCAATTGAAAAAAAAACCTCGTTCTTCAGGTGGTCGCAAACTAACGCCAATCGCGTAACCGGCCTAGCGACCCTAATATAGCATCTGGGGTGCTACCGCGTACGGCATTCGAAATTTTCCCACTCTGTCGCACTTGCAAGTTTGCACATAAGTGAGACAAATATCGTTGCGGCTGGCTGGACTCCCCTGCCTGTCACTGTGGTGCCCAGGAGCAGAGTATCCATCATATATTTCAAGTTTGCCCATCTACTCGATACGCCGGAGGGCCTCCGGAAGACCTGATCAATTTAAACGACGAAGCTCTCAAGTGGATTAATTCTCTGGAGTTCGCTTTATGATCTTCTGTATGTACTTTTAAATATGCCGTACGAATAAATAAAAAGTGAGACAGAGAGGGAAAACTTCGTTTGTGGTTCGCGGTAGCCCCTCTGGTCCCCTCTTCTTTCGTAACAAGTTATTTGATTTATTTTGTACTGAAATACATACTTTAGTGGGTAATTATAAATGCTCTCGTCTTGAAAAGATACAAGCTGTAATTAGGTATCTAGTATTAAGTTTAACAATTTTATTATACCCTAAGTAGAAAATTAAATCTAAAACATCGAGGAATACGTGGTGCGCTTTGGTTTGTTCTTCGGAAACGCCTTCCAATTAGAATTACCACGGCAGCTCAGAGCCGTCGTACTGCAGAAACCGTCCCGAGTCTTCCTCGCCGAGCTTCGCCAATGTTTCGAAGATTCCAGAAATGCTGGTGTCGACGTCGAGTGGCGCGTTCTTTCCGCCCATGTCCGTGCGAACCCAGCCCGGGTGTATGCTGGCTACAAGGATCTGATCCTTCTTGAGGTCGATGCTCATGGATTTGGTCGCCGCGTTGAGGGCTGCCTGGAATGATGGAAGAAAAACTGACTGTTTTTATTTTTTAATCGTGGCATCGGGAAGATCCTTGCGCATCCAGTCGAGGAAACGGAAATAAAAGAATTCTGATCGAAGTAAACCGGCCAAGTGCGTGGGCAAGGGTTTCGTACCAATATCTATATAAACGGCAAAAAATCACGTTTGTTGTACGGGAGCCCCCTTAAATATTTATTTTATTCAGTTTAATTTGTATTTGTATAGCGACAACAGAAATACATCATCTGTGAAACTTTCAACTGTTTAACTATCACGATTCATGAGATACAGCCTGTGCCTTTACCATGAGTTTGCATGACCGTACTCGCTAGCGACTGCGTAAACGATGTAGTATGCCGATTTTTAGTTCTACTGCGTAACCGCCAGAGGCGCTGTACTTTTGCCCATACAAATTTTTCGCAGTCGCTAGCGAGTACGGTCATGTAAACTCATGGTAAAGGCACTGGTGACAGACGGACGGACAGCGGAGTCTTAGCGATAGGGTCCCGTTTTACTCTTTGAGTACGGAACCCTAAAAAGAAGCTTGTGTTTGTGTTGGAGCCTATTCAAATACGAACTTACGAAGATACCAACGAGAGAACGAACCTACATGGAACCTACCAATGCGAGTGAAAACTTTGAATAGTGTTGTCCGATGTATATGTATGTACCAATACCAAACTACTATGAATCGAAATTAGTATCGATTTAAGCATCATTATTACATTTTTTAAGAAAATATGAATACACGTTCAAACAGTTTGTCGTATATTCTAACGTTGGTTGTTATTATTTAGTTAGAGGCACATCACATGGGATGTTTGATACATTCATATCTAAATACCTTGTGTGTTCATAAGTTTTGAGGCGACTAATACTAGAATAAATTTTAATTATTAAAGTATTTTGTTATGCATACCTGTAATTCTTTAGTAATTTTTTACTTGACTACAGTTTGTTTAATAAATATACAAAGGTTTTATTTAAACTGTGTTCCAATATTTTATGACAAACGCCATTTATTGGGTCGACTGAGGGGCTACTCCGAACTTCGTATAGTGCCGTCCCTGTCACTTATACAGTGAAAGGGACAGTTAGACACGAGAGTGAAAGGGACGGCACGATACGAAGTTCGGAGTACAGGCCGACGGCCGAGATGATGAGACTACGTGACACGCAGATTCTTACAACATAACAGATTCTCTACAGCTTATCTTACAGTAGCTCATTAGTGAGAAACCAGGTTTTGATGGAATTTACGGGAGACGATGAGCTTTAAATTATGCGTTCATAAAAGGTAATTTAGTTCAAAAAGAGCAATCAGTATTATTTAGACCCGGGCTTAACGAAAGCTTTTTTTTTAACCTGACTGTGGCTTTACAAGCCGGGCCCACTAAAGCAATAGGAGTGCGCGATTGGAGAGCCTGGGGAAAATCCAAGGGAAATCCTCCGCGAGTGGCAGTGATAGCGTCCCGCATAAGTAATCTGATACATAAATATTTTGTCCTAAATATTTAATAAACATGTATATTATATTATAGCATTTTAATTCTTTAGTATTATGATACTGTTATTTTATATGCATTGTACATTGTTTTGAAAACATGACACCTCGCCGAGTTTCTTACGCCGGTTCTTCTCGAGGCAGAGGTTTATTTTATGAAGCGGTGGTAGTTTTTTGACATTCATAAGTGCATGTAATATGCCTAAATTGAAGAATAAATAATTTCACTTCATTCATTTAATTTCGACACGACCATGCGTGTTATTTGGAACACTGGAATACTCTAAAAGTTTACGCTCCAGTGAGATTGGTTGAGCAGTTTCAACCGAATCTGAGGTGTGAGTGGAATCGAGCTACTGGGAGTTTTGCCGCTGGTTCACTAAACCTAACCTAGCTGAGAAGAGTTCAGCAAGAAACTCAGCTAGGCCCGACCTGGGTCGGACTGACTCTATCCGGTATGCGGTGGTACCGGGACGAATAGGGACTATATGTGTCTGAGTTGTCGCTATCGCTCGGTTTGCGTTCCCGCCGGCGGGAATGCCTAAGTGTACGCGTCGTGTCTGAGTTGGATGCCGTAAGCGCAGCGTTCCATCTTTCGATGGACGCTGTGATTACGTCATCCGGGTACGTGCGTGCGTGGCTAGGACGCCGGACCGTGCCGCCCCTAATCAGTGATCGCCGAGTTACGACAAAGGGAGGTGGCATGGGAACGTAATCAACAGCCATTCTAACTAACGGATTCCTATGATTGGGAGCGTTGTCAAAATAACGTCTGGCAGTCTGCTTAAAGAAACCATACATGGTGCTAATACTCATGTCGTGGTGCGGACTGAGGTTCGACTGGTACCACCGGGGGTGCCTCGACTGGTGAGTCGCCCTACGGAGAAAACGATTCTGAATGACCTGAAGCGGCTTGAGCGATATCATAGGCACATGAGCAAAAGCTACACTTGCATAAGACATGATTGGACGAACACAAGCCTAGCACGAAAGAAGTGGCCACGGAAAGTCAGTTAACGAAAGCCATTACTTTGAAACCAGCCATAGCCATTTTTTTGATTGATAAAGGATCGCAAACTGTCAGCGTCAGGATGACAGGACCATGGTGGAATTTTGTAACGAGAGTGATTCCAATATTTAGTACTTTTTCTGTACTATTTAGTACCTGACATCAAATAATTTATCGCTAAAAATCGAGAAATATTGAAAATAAAACGGTCAGCCATTCTGACGTCAGGTTGACAGGACCAAGTCCAGTTCCCCTAATTTTAGGCGTTATACCGAATCCATCTTTTCGCAAAGATTTAGTACCTAATTTGTACATTTTACCATTTACCAAGAAAAGTTACACCGAGAATAAGCTTTGTATATAGTACCACAGTCTGTCCATGTGAATCGGACCTTAATTTTAGTTCAAAGATGTATAATTTATTGCTACAATAGTAGACTGTGTCTCAAGGGAGCAAAATGGTGTATTTACGGCGAGGGCGGTAAATTCAATCATGAGTGAATCTTGAGCGTAGCGAGGAATTTAAGTTTTTACGCCCTAGACTTTTCATTTCGTGTGCCGACACGACCAGGAGTGGCCACCACATTTCAAGGCTCAATTCGAAAATAAATAACGTCTATTTAACTAAACTCTATATACTTTTATTTCTCACAGTATAGTGGTTAGGTAAAAGCAATAAATAATATTGATAGAAACCATTTCAATAATTGCATTATTCAAAACGATAGCCGTCTCAAAACTCATGAACACACGAGGTAATATGCGGTAGTAAAAAATAATGATATCTATTCATACCTTGGAGCATCTGTAAGGGTAGAATCCGCCTTGGTCGTTCTGTGCTATAGATCCTAGGATGGAGCTCATGTTGATGACAGCGGCTCGGCGGACGCCAAACGGCTGGTCTTTGTTTGCTTCAGCTGCTTGTTTCAACAGTGGCAAGACGGTCTGAGGATAAAAGAACATAGACATTCATTGTAAAATTTATTAAAATGACATACTTATTAGAAGGTGAACCTACGAAAGTCATGAAAGTTTCATACAACAGAAGAAAAGACGAAATTGCACCAAATTTCTCTCCAAACCTTATGTTTTGCAGCAAGAACATTTAAATTTAAATTTCATTAACTGATTAGGTGTCTGGCTAGATTATTTGAATATATTGGAAACTTTTAAAGTACGCATATTCATGCAAACATAATGTAACAATTCGTACTTTACGAATTTATAATGTCTACAAGCAAGTCGTTCAACTCGTTCACCTTGGTAAGCATGATGGGTGCGATGGTGTTGATGGTGAGATTGTCAAGCAGCTGTTCCGCCTTCACCAGGTTGAGCTTGGTGAACTTGGTGGTTACCCCGGCATTGTTAATCAGCAGGTTCAGTCCGCGCGCACCCACTATTTCGGAGATCTGTGACGAAATCTCATCGTAGCTACCCGTTTTTGCCACATCTGTAGTTGAATGTATCAATAAATTAGCATGTTGTAAATATTTTGTATGGAAAACAAACACGTACCTAAATACGTTATTCTCTTAATTCAGTATTCGCTTTTTGGTGAAATGACATTACCGACCTAAATGTAATATGTGAAGGTTTTTGTTCTCATTCGACAGTTGCTTAAGTTCCTGAAAAGATAAGAACAAAAAAAAACATTATTTAAAAAATTGGTATTTCCTAGTTATGAAAATAGTTTGAAAACTACCGCGTTAAAGCTTTTACCAATAACAGCGTGCGAGCAGAAATCGTCACTTCAAATTGATACTTTAAGTTGGTACGTAATGATTTTTTTCTGCGTAGTCGTTCTTGATTGATGATAACTATGACAATATTTAGTGAATATATATTTATTTATTCCTAAAGAAGCAACTAGATTATTGTGAAATCGTTTCGGTATTCGTCATAAGTGTCGCGTCACTATCGCTGCCTATTCAAGGCAAGTGACGTCAGCTGGTAGCGATTCGACATCTCTTTCGCACGTTCCTATAGTTGAACTACAAAAAGCACTCCATCGGAGCCTTCACATTTTCATTGAAGTACTCGTGAAGTATTAACACGTTTAATACCAGTTTCGTGTTTGTTTCGTTTATTTATAAGTGAAATAGAAGAAATATTGTGTAAAAAATGGCACCTATAGGTAAGTCTCATCACAGATTTTGTAATACATACCTCGGATTCTTTGCGGCATGTCGCGAATATTGTTTCTGCCTTGTTGTGTTTAGTGAGATATTTCACCATACCCAGTCCTAAGCCTCGGTTGGCACCAGTAATTAACACCGATTTCATACTGTATATTGTTTGAAGTGTTCAGTTTACGGAAATAACTTGGAAATCTGAAGCTACCCGTAGTATCACTGCAAACTTGCTTGTGTGTGAAAGGATTTTCTTGTCTCTGTCACTATCGTTTACGTCAACATGACAATACTGAATAAATTGCTCAAGTTTAATAATTTGGCTAATTCGTTTTACCGAACGGATCGGACGGTGATAATATTGCGAAGATCCTTCAGTAATAGTAAGTGGCTTCGTATAATTGTATGGTTGACCTTGATGGCCTAGCCCGCCGCCTAACCTCTTACAGTCCAATGAGCAACTTTATTTTTGCTGTTCACTCATTTTGGTCGGATACTTCCCTTTTTATGGCATCCCATTTCATAATTAGATATTATTATGGATACGAGAAGTCAATCTAACCAATAATATTACATAAATATGGGTTACACAATATAAAAACAAAGTTAACATACAGTACATCAATAGAACACATATGAGAACACATAGTTAACATTTTTCAATGTCTTCTTTTAAACTATATATTATGATAGGTATAGGGTTTGCTGATGGTTCATGGAGTCTAGAGTATTCCTCCAGTTAATCTGATGTTGTAATGGCGACTTTCCTTTTGAGTCAATTATGGTGAGAGTTGAGCTACCAATAAATGATTTATTGTGGTTTGGTGTCATCAGGTTGCGGCATCATTTGTTGGCCTCAAAGCCGTAAGAACAACTCTGTTGTTCCCACAGATGCTTTAATCACAGGTACAATTAGTTGGGAAATCGGTTCTTCGCTCACTTGGTGCCCATCTCTGTGTCTGTGATGCGTCAGCACTCTCACCGTTTAAGCATCATATACCCCGGGCAATGTAGTATTAGTAATACAATATTCAACATCACTGAGTATTCCAATGTGCACCTTTTAGATGGGACTTTTGACTATGACTTGGCGGTGATTGGTGGTGGGTCCGGTGGCCTGGCTTGTGCCAAGGAGGCAGTGAACCTGGGGGCAAAGGTGGCAGTCCTTGACTATGTGACCCCATCACCACAGGGAACAAAATGGGGCCTCGGTGGCACATGTGTCAACGTTGGGTGCATACCAAAGAAACTGATGCACCAGGCCGCATTACTGGGAGAGAGTATACATGTAAGTCCCTTTTTATTGTATTTTTAGATGTTAAATTATTTACATTTTTTTTTGTAAAAGAGACTAATGATAGATAGATAGAATAATAGTGATTTATTTGTCTCTTTTACAAAAGCCTGTTTCAGTTAGTAGTAAAATAGGAAAACTGTTGAATTTATGTTTATAGCTTCATTGCATGTTATTAATTAAGAATTATCTTTGGTTATAGGCATTAGTAAGTGGCGACTCCTGGCTCCCCACCCTCCACCCTGCTCCTAACTCTCCTGGATTATTCCCAAACACTGGTTTACTCCTTTTAGCTTTTATCACTGTACTATCAATTGCATGTACAATTATCCACCATATCTGATTGAGATAAGGTTTCAACCTTATCCATAAGGCAAATATCTTATGTAAAAAATATAAAAAAATTACATTTACTATGATCTGCTGTAAGTGACATAGATAACTAGTGAATGTAACAACAGTTTATGGCAACAGACATACTTATATTTTTAGGGGTCCAGATAACTAGTGAATGTAACAACAGTTTATGGCAATAGACATATTTTTAGGGGTCCGTACCCAAAGGGTCAAAACGGAACCTTATTGTTATCACTCACGCGTCTGTCTATCCGTGCGCCTGCTGTCTGTCACGCAACTCACGCAGGTTTTACGGCTAAACCGTCAGAGCTACAGTCTTCAAATTTTCACAGTATAGGCACTTGCCCCACCGCCGGCGAGTAACGAGTAATCTCATAGTAATTCCACTCGCTTGAGCGAGAAAACTAGTAGAATTACTATGAAAGTACTCGCTGCTCGCCGGCGGTGGGACAAGTGCCATAATCATATTGTTGACCCAAAGCAATACAAATTGTCAAAAAATATTTTTAAATGTTTTTAAGGGGGGCTCTCGTACAGTAAAAGGAGGGCCTTAAATATTGTTTTGACCCGAGATTATTACGTATGTTTTACCAACAAATAGTAATATATTTATAGTGCCTAGTAGCGGGCCCTGTGCCCAGCAGTGGACCGTATGTAGGCTGATGATGGATGACGAGATCAAAATGCTAAGATATTAGATTAGATATACGACCGGTTTAGCCTAGTGGGTAGTGCACCTGCCTGTGAAGCTGACGGTCCTGGGTTCGAATCCCGGTCAGGGCACATATTAGTGTGATGAGCATGCATATTTGTTTCTGAGTCTTGGATGTTTTCTATGTATTTAAGTATTTATATCTATTAAATATATCGTCGTCTAGTACCCATAACACAAGCCTTCTTGAGCTTACTGTGGGGCTAGTTCGATTTGTGTAAGATTGTCCTCTAATATTTATTATTTATTTATTTATTATATTATTCTTAGGTTGGTGGCAGATTGAGTCCTAGGTAAGGAATCGTTGCTGGTAGAGGTTTGATCCATAAAATTATGTGTAGATAATAAAGAGAAAAGTACTCAAAATAATGAGTCATTTAATTAAGACTGCCATAACAGTCACTGGAAATTGGTTTATAGTACCTATAACATACAGTAGGCAAAATGACTTGCAATAAAATAGGAACAAACACTTATGTAATTATGTGTAATTATTCACATATTATATATTTAACTAGTCATACGTTTATGACAACATTTTATTACACTAGTGTTTTACACAATTGAATGTGTCTTTATCAAATTAGTTGTCACGCCTAACGATTCCGATGGGACCTCATATTCAAATAGACAAACAGTTTATTTTAATTAGTCCATTTTGGCATACAAGTACTCTCCAAAGCATATTTCAATCGTTTTAAAAGCTAATGCCAACAATCAGATTAGACATGATAATTAGTTATTGTGGTAATCGGATAAGAGTGAATTAAGACATCAGCGCGCTGCTCTTTCTTTTTTAACCGACTTCAAAAACAGGAGGAGGTTCTCAATTCAGTTGTATTATGTTCCTTTTTTTAATGTGTGTTACTGTTACCTAAGAACTCCGTCGTTTATGAACCGATTTGAAATTTTATTTCTTTGTTTGAAAGCATATGCTTCAAGGTTGGTCCCATTGTTACCAGAATCTAGTTCTGATGATGAAATCCATGAGGAATTGAGGGAACTCCTCAAAAATTCAAGGGAAACATATTGCGATTTTAGTATTTTCGGTAATAAATCAAGCATTTGCATTCAGAAAGTAGCATTAAATGCAAACCACCAATGCACCAAATTTTGGTGAACGAGCACTAATGAAGAAGACCACGGATGGTCATCCAATACTCCTAAGTGTTTCATGGGTGGTATTAAGATATTTCGACGGAAGTGACTATGACGAAGTGAATTTAAATAAGCCCTGATGTAATGTCACCATCAACCTGATCTGGTAATTAAAGCCGGAAGGTAGGCAACTTAACTCCGTAATAAAACAGTGTAGCTTATTATTTTTTTACTTATTAGTGTTTTTTGGAGTCGGTTTAATTTTTTTATTAAATATTTTTCATCTTCGGACGCGGTTTATTTGTCAATTATGCGATCGTGGGCTCATGGCTGTCGCTCCCGTATCAGTCTTAGTTACAAACCATTTAACCTTTTGACCGCCACTATACAAGTCATCGGAAAGTCGTGTCATGGACGCCAACGACGGCTACAGCCGAGAGCCTGGCCAACGCAATTGCTATCTATGCGCGATTGCATTACGTTTAATTTCGCGTTGAACAATGCAATCATTTTTCTTTTGAATGACTAAACAGCGATTGGCCTTAGTCCCGCCTGATGAAAGCGATGACAAGGCCTAAGATGTAGCTCGCTGGTTCAGTGATAGCCTATTCACTCATGCCTTGAAGAGGCTTGGATCAGGGATGTAACAGAGCTCCGGTTCCGGTTCCTTTAAGTCGGAACTTCCGATTGGTTTTAAACATACGCTTCTGTTCCGGTTCCGTTATTTTTAAAACGGATGTTATATCGGATGTCAAAGCAGCGCAGCGGGGGGAAATGAGCGGCGTACATCAAAAACACAGGTTTATAATTTTTATTTAGAAATAGACTTAGCTTAGACCTACCCTGCCCTTAAATCCATCTATCACTCGGGCTCCGCATCCGTTTTCAGGGTCGGCTCTGATTCCGGTTCCGGTTCCGATATACCGAATTTAAAACATCTGGTTCCGATTAAACCACATCTGTTACATCCAATCCAAGCCAGGGATTATAATTAGCCGGAAATACAGATGATGGGAGCAAGATCCATTCCTTTGCTGTTCGCAATAGAACAGAGGAAGCAAACCACTTCGAGCGAATTATTTTTATTTTATTTTATTTATTAGTATAGCACCGCCCTCCCCGTCTGAATACCCGCTGATGGCACGGAGAAGGCGGAATTAAATCGTGTAATTCATGTGCACACCACAAAATGTATCCGATAAAATACTGATAGGCAAGCGACTCGACGGCGGTGTTCCGTGCTTTGCAAATTAGACTCAGCTGACCGCTTTCTGTCAGGCTGTAAGGCCAAAACACCATCTAATTAAACAATGAATGAATTGATAACGGAGTTAGATCTTCTACGACAATTAGTTACAAATGAAGTTATTATCTTAGTACGTTATTTTGCATTTATTTTTGCCGTAGGTATACCACTATACTACAGGCGTACATTTATACTGATATTATAATGTATGTCTGTTACCTCTTCACGCTTAAACCGCTGAATGGATATTACTACATAGTATAAAACAAAGTCGCTTTCTATGTCCCTATATCCCTATGTATGTGTATAATTAAATCTTTAAAACTACGCAACGGATTTTGATGCGGTTTTTTTAATAGATAGAGTGACTCAAGGGGAAGGTTTATATGTATAATACATGCATCAGCTTTGCACCCGTGCGAAGCCGGGGCGGGTCGCTAGTAGATGATATTTGGCACGGAGATTGTATGTAGAGTAGATATTATCCCGAAAATTATCCCCTAAGGGATTAACTGGGGACGTAAGTTTGTATGGAGATACATACGTTATAAACAATTTCTAAGCGGATGAAAGCCAGTTTATCATATCCTCCTGACGACTAGGTATCTAAACTTGGCAGAATAAATGTTACTCTGTCAAATTGACACAGAGTCAAAACTTAATTGGGGCCTATGTACTATGTATAGGATGCCGGTCGTCAGGAGGATATATTTATGTAGACTGATGAAAAATTTGTTTTCTATTTTTTCGTAAATTTTTATGTTTCGTTCATAAATCATAGACACGGGTGGGTAAATCCCCTATAAAGAGGATCGATGATCTGATAGGTAAAGGCAGCGGGAGTCCGCTAGATCTAGATGCCAGTGGCGCAGAACCCGTAATGGGGCTGTTGACTCAAAATTTGTCTACTCCAAAAGACTACTCTAAAAGAAAAAAGGTAAAAAAATATGCCATATGGTGAAATTTCTATTCAAATATCTCAAAAAATAACGAAGCTAGATAAAATCGTTTTAAGAGGCCTTATAAGATTTAAAATGTTTTGATTTGAAATTATGACAAAAGTATTCATAATACCAATAAAGTTATTGAAGGCTACGATGATTTTATTACAGTTTTAGATAGTAACATAGCCATTTTTTGGTTTTATTGTGTGTAGTAGAATTTAAGCGGCAAAAACAAGTTTAAACCTTGAAAATCGTCGATTTGGAGTGATGTTTGAAACGATATTTCTTAATGAAAAATTCAAAAAATACATTTTAAGTTTATGACATAAGGTCGCAATAGTCCTGTTCTAGATAGTAACACTGAGAAAATGCTAAGATACGTGTAAATTCAAACAGAAAATGGCGTAAATAGATGAGCGTTTTTTAACTGATAAGGACCCTTAATGCTGCGTTTTAAAGCGCCATAGTAAAATGATGATCGTTCCAACACAAATATGCTTTTTGCGGGAAAGGGACAGAGTATAATAATAATAAATAAATAAATTAATTAATTAGAGGACAATCTTACACAAATCGAACTAGCCCCACAGTAAGCTCAAGAAGGCTTGTGTTATGGGTACTAGACGACGATATATTTAATAGATATAAATACTTAAATACATAGAAAACATCCAAGACTCAGAAACAAATATTCATGCTCATCACACAAATATTTGCCCTGACCGGGATTCGAACCCAGGACCGTCAGCTTCACAGGCAGGTGCACTACCCACTAGGCTAAACCGGTCGTCAAAAGTATGCCCTCTCAAAACTTTGAAGACATATAATTATGTACTTATTTATTCTGTTGAGTTATTTTTCGCCATTTGATTAAGAATTTGATCTTTTTTCAAGAAAATTCGAACTTATTTATTTTCTTATATGATGTCAACATCCGTATTGTGGCAATTAAATGGAATAAATGAACTTTATTCTGCAAGTAGGCCGCAAAGGCACTTCTACAAGTCAAAAACTACCAGCGTTTGTCATGAGACCACTACCGAGAAGAAACGCCGAAAGAAACTCGACAGTCAGTCATTTTCTCCAAAATATGCTTATTACAATGATACTACTTAACCTACTTAAGTAAATTATTGTGGTAAACAACAAAAGAGAATTGAAAGAAAAACGAGGAAAAAAAAACAATAGGTATTTACAATGTGTAGTTACACAAGAAAACAAAACAATACATGTCGAATCGTTTGATATGCTTTCCTGCAAGAAATGTGTCAACTAGATACAATGAAAATATTAGACTTTTTACGCTGTTTAGGTATTTGGTTTGGGCCATGCATTTCTGTCTGTTAGATAGTCCTCAACCCTATAATAAGCCTTTGACATCAATGTTCTTAGGGGAGGCCTGTAGTGCGTCCAGCAGTGGACCTTCACATGTTCACAAATTGCGCCTTGTTTCGTTCTAAATGAAAACTTCATACAAGTACTTATCGTTTGTTTACGGTACCGGGTTCGGTGGGAATCGACCATTACAATGATAACTGTGAATACCTGAGAGTTTACTGTATGTGCAGTTAATGGGCTTTTGTCTAATGTAATGTCAGTCGGTGTTCTTGACGACTGCATCGGTACATATTTAGTTCTTAGAATGAGATCAGTTTCTTACATCCTTATTTGAGCTTTCTAGAGATACGGACCCTTCTAAAAAAAAGACATTTTCACACCTGCTATTCAGAAAAGAGTTATTGTTGCCTTCGAATGAGGTATCAAAGTTGTATTTTTCTTCCCTCATTTGAGGGCAACAATGACTCTTTTCCTCATAGAAGGTGTGAAAAGCACTATGTGACACTCTGTAGGAAAATCATTTGTAAGATATTTCATGTTTTTAGCAGCGGGCCTCATAGACGGTGTGAAAAGCAGTATGTGTCACACGGTAGCAAAATTATTTCCGTCTTGGGCGTAAACATTTGAATCCCTCGCTACGCTCAAGATTCTACTTTAGTAGAATCTTGAGCTTCACTCAGAATTCAATATACCGCCCTCGCCGTAAATATATCATTTTGCTCCCTTGAGACACAATCTACTATTATTTCATGCCAGCCCACCCATAATGTTTTTCTAATTTATAATTTAGGTCGTATCATTTCCAAGCAATAAACATTTTTGCCGTCGATGATAAAAGAGGATTGTAAGGCAATCTGTACTGTTAGAGAAATCGCAACATAACAAGTGATTGAAGTTAATCACAATAAAAGCCGACGACAAATAACGCAGATTCTTATCAACACGAGTTACTGTTTATTTAGATGGAAACTGTGTCATGCTCTGCCAGCGGATATCACATACCTGCTCAGAATTATTAATTTTAGAAATGGCACTGGTTCTTGTTTCTTTCGAGTCCTTATTGCCCTATCTTAAGAATTTCAGGGAATCGAATGTTATAACACCGAGGGGAAGAAATTAGATCTCATTGGGAGTGTGCCACAAATGTTATTTTTATTTGTCTCTAGCTGTCAGCATAGCGAATCCCCATGCTTATCTTATCTTATTTAGATGAGGGCCCTTGCGGATGCATTTCAACCCAGTGGGATCTTTTGTGCAATTGCCCCCTCCTTTATGCCTACTCCAAGCTACTAATAAAGGGTTGATAATGCGGTGGATGTGACGCCTCTGGAGTCGCAATCCTCAAGCGTCCACAGGCTATGGTGTTGTTAGCCATCAGACGGGCCGTATGCTTGTTTGCCAGCCCTCGTGGTAGAAAAAAATGTTTTAGGTATGAGGCAACCGATTAAATCCGCCTCAGTAATTGACCGGGCCTGGGTTATCCGCCGGCGGGAATGCCTAAGTGGGTCATACGCGTATTTAGGTTCGCGTCTTTCCTGTGGACATACCAAAAGTTAAGGGCTACAAAGCTTAATTTTGGATTGGACCAGTAACCCGCATAAACAGTGTCTCCGTTTCTATAAATCCCTGTAATAAAAACATAGCTAACATGCACATGATCCGTTAACTATTGACCACAGGAGGGACGAATTTTGTTTTTTCAACTAAGTATGACCCAAGTGTACGCGTCATGTCTGAGTTGGACGCCGTAAGCGCAGCGTTTCATCTTTCGATGGACGCTGTGATTACGTCGTCCGGGTCCATGAGTGCGTGCCTAGGACGCCGGACAGTGCGGAGAACGACTATAGTCTGTTTTCGAAGCAATACCTATTTTACAAAGTTAAGCAACCGTTTTCTATCTATACTTTTGTAACGCCCACCATAACTAAACGCGAGTCCAGTCTGTTATTTAGCCCATTTGATTTTGCGCCGTTTGAGTAACAATAAAGTCTTATTTGGAATATACTGATTGATATATTTACCGTCACTTGCCTGGGCGTTAGTGATGTTTCATCAAGTCACGGCAAGGACGGAGATTAACATCAAAATGTCGTTAATATAGGTTTACTAATTACAGGCTGTACTGTATTTTTTATACGGCCATTAAAGTCAATGCTATACAATGTACTTGCCATCGATCGTTCGGCTATGATAAGATAAGAGCGATTTCGTGTCCACACTGCCGTTCTGGCTTTTGGAGATTCGCCGATTTTATTAAGATGTCTAGGTTGATCTGGGAAATTTTCCATTTTCTTTCGTGAAACCATTAGTAGATGTTACTAGTTTGCGTTTACTTTTAATTCGCTCGATTTAAAATGGAATCAATCCCGCCACAGAGGGGCTACTCCTAACTTCGTGTCGTGCCGTCCCTCTCACTCATATAGTGAATAAAACGAGAGTGACAGGGACGGCACGATACGGAGTTCGGAGTACAGGCTCAGACAGTCAGCCGAATAGGGATGCTGACACTAAAAAATAAATCAATAACTTCGAATTATCTCGAAAAGGGATCAAATTCTTAATCAAATGGCGAAAAAAGTAACACAAAAGAATAAATAATCACATAATTATAAGATTACAAATTTTTAACAGGGGGCATACTTTGTCCCATTTCCGCCAAACGCACCTTTATATTGGAACGATCGTCAGTTACTATGGCGCTCGTGGTCAATGACGTTACTGATTTGTCGCACTTTCTCTCTCTAACCAGCAACATTAAAACGGTTGAAGCTTCGTTATTTTTTGACATATTTGAATAGGATTGTCACCCTTCAGCATATTTTTTTGCCTTGTTTCATTTGGAGTATTCTTATAGAATAGTCAAATTTTCAGTCAACGTCCCTATTCGGTCCAGAAATTTAGCTTTTTTAATCGGCGATGAGTAATTTCTTGAAATTAAAAATGTGAACGGCTAAAGGGACATGGTAACTAGATGGGCCTGGAACCAGGTCATGTTGAAAGTACCCAGGCGTCTGTGTTGTCATCCGTGTCATCGAGCTTGTTTATAAATTATCATCGTAACTCCTAGCTGAATTTCTGCCCGACTAAATTACAAACTCATTGCAGAAATCCGTTTCTAAATCGGTCAAGCCGTTTCGAAGATATTGATGTGCACACACAAACAAACAAACAACCTCTCACCCTAAACGCATATACCTTCTCCGTTCCGTCGTGGGTAAAAAGAGAAAAAATATTTCTTGACTGGCCTAGATTAGTGCTAAGTACGACAGATCGATATCAAGATATGGTTTGTACTCAGACTCAGACTAATTGCGACCTTGGTCGGATTGCCGGGCCGTCTGGCAGTACGCGCTATCGTGTACACTCGCGGGCAAAGAATTTGGGTCGGTAAAATACCGTCATGTTTCCTAAAATAGTGCAAACTTGTACAGTTTTTTAATCCTGTCATGATCTATATTTAATTAACCATGTAACCTTCAAAATATCAGTTCTTTTGGTTCGGGGGGGGGGGGGGGGACAAACATTCAACAAACATCTATATTTTTATTTACCTACTTATTGAAAGAACACGCAAGTGAATAAAAACGTTTTCGGGGGCGGGGCGGTTTTATCCCCCCCTCTGTATACGTGCCTCCGGTGCGAGATATCGCAAAAATCGACAGTTTTGGAGATTGATATCTTTATGATAGGATCCAGGGAATTGCTAATACTGTTGGATATTACGAAGAATAATGTATCATGTAAATAAAGTAGTGTAAAATAGTTACAAAAAACTATTGCGGTTATTTAATTTAGGGTGACCAGAATTTTTTGACCTCGAGTGTAGAACGCCTTTAGTATTGAATGAATTGTTACTGTATTGATTATTAGAAAGAAAGAAACATTTATTCGTGACAAACACAAGACATTTACAAAGATGACAGAACAGAATAACATATTGCCAAGAAATGGTCACAACTCAGCGTTATGCTGGCAGGACCAGCGCTGATCTTCCGTTGTGACCATTTGGTGGTTTAGAATACTGTGTACGTAGATTAGGTATAATAATACTATGTGAATTAGTCAACGCTCTTTTACATTAGCTATTACTTTATAGCGTTGGAATACTCTAAAATCTCTAAATCGAATTCAGAGAGGGATCAGAAATTAGCATATTCCTCAGTAGATCCCGTTCTGGAAGTTAAAATGTATGATTATAACCATTATAAGATAGAACTTATTGTACCATTTGCTTGTATGACGTTCTTTTCAATGAAATATTGCAGAAATGACACGTTCAGTCGTTCACGTTAAATTAGTGTTAATAACTTACTTAATATTGCGCTATAGTTAGGGAGGCGAGGTAGCTAAATGGCGTAATTCAACGGCGCCGTCGAGACCTATCAAAATCTAAAGATAAAATAATTTCGAAAAGAAAAGCTCGTATGGTAAAAACCATTTTAGCGGTGGGTTTGACGTGTACGGTGTTTCAAAAACGTTAAAAAAACAGTTACTTGGGCATTCTCGAGCGCGTCAGATATTCATACTACGTATGCCCCAAGTGCCTCTGATAACAACGGTATACTAATCTGCCGGTTTGCGTTGTGGGGGTAGGAATATAAAGTAGTCAAAAATGCAAAAAAAAAAAATTTACTCGAGCGCGTCAGATTTTCGGAAGGGGTGTTAAGTAGGCCCCAAGGAAGCTCCCTTTAAAAAAACTGACGATTTCGGCGTGACGATAAGTTACGATGAATTTTTGAAAATGCAAAAAAAAAAAGTTTTTTTGAAATACTCGAGCGCGTCAGATTTTCATAGGGGAGGTTTATCTCGGTATCCTGAAAGCATATTTTCTTAATCTGACAAAAATGTTGGTGGGTTCTCTTAATCTGACCGAAAAGGCTACAGGGGAGAAAGTTTCAAGCACATTCGAGAAATATACTCTTCAATCGGCGTCATACTGAGGGCACATAGGTCTACGGTACGGTACGGTAGGGAACCATAAACATATACATATATTTAGGGTGTACCGAAAATTCCCTTCTACTGCTTCTTTCCCCACCATGAATGTTGCGAAATAAAGGAAAAATACTGGTAGGACGGCATATTTCCGCGAAGCGCTCAGTCTGTATTACATGTTTATGGCAAATTCCTCTTTTTTGCTTCAATTCTTCACTTCGTTTTGCTTACGGTACGTCCAAAATATAATTTGAGGATCAACAGGCTATTGAATAATATACATACATGAAACTGTACATGTTAATAATACTTTTTCACTTCTCATGCTCGAAAAGTGTGTCATATTAGACTTGTCAAGCGGGGCTAAAGTAGTACATTTAACCCCTAGGGAAAATATGAATACATATTTATGATTTACAAAACATTTGAATTTGACCAATCAAAATACTTCACCTATTAAATCCACCAATCACAGAACACTAATTTAACTCTTAAAAAAATATTTGGTATTGGGTATTAACCAACCAGAATACAGCTTTACTAAAATCGACCAATCTGGAGACATAATAAATTTTTCTAAAGAGTCTAAAGATTAAGTTTGTAGTAGTCCCTATTTCACAATAATTAAAAAAGTGATTAGTTCGTTCCAGCAACACTTTGTCTATTTTGTGTGTCAAAGCATGAAAGCAGTTTAGAAAAAAAAACACGCTGCCAAATTACATATAAGTTCGCCGTGGAATTAATTGTTAATTTTGAATGGCTAACCTTTGTTTATTTATTTTCTCGCAATCGAAGTGAAAAGTAGAGTGTATAACACTGGTCTAAAAGCCATATTACCCCTCGAACTATTTTCCCTCACTTTGTTCGGGAAAATAACTATCTCGTGGTAATATGGCTCATTTTAGACCCTTGTCGTACAATCTACTATTGTATACAGATACGCGTAACTTTTTCCGAGTCCACGAAAATTGTCGAGAAGCTTTAGAAAAAAAAAAATTTTGAGATATAATAAAAGTCACATAATTTAATCATCGTTATTTCGTATCAATTTTTTTTAACACCCTCAGTTTTCGAGATATACTCAAAAAACCGGGAGTTTGAGTTTTTACGATGCTTCAAGTCAAAAAGTTTGAACTATGGACAAAAATGTAAAGAGACCTTTTTTGTGTAAAATAAAATTACCTTTTTTGTTTATTTAAACTCTTTTTTTGTAAAATGTATCGTTCGCGACTTATATGCCGCGACGCGTTTTTCGGAAGACGAAATGGCTCCTCCACACTTCCGGTCATGCGGAAACCGGCAGATTTTGTATTTTTAGTAAGTTTTACATTATATTCTTCAAAATAAAAAATAAAAAAATCGCGCTCGAGAATGCCGGATTAACGTTTTTTTTTTACAAGTTCGCGACCCTATAACTCGGCGGCGTCAAGTACTTATCGTCAGATTAGTTAAATTTAGTCTTAAAACACTAAAATCAACCCCCAATATCTTAATCTGACGCGCTCGAGTATTTCAGACTATCGTTTTTTTTTTACTAATCTGATCGTCTATCCTAGGCGCGCGTCACTACATATAGAGCTAAATACTTTACAAGGTTGTTCTATTAGGTCTAAGGTATCTCTCATATCTTAAACTGCCACGCTCGAGTATTACCGAAAATTCCCCTATTCGCCTCCCTAACTACTACTTGTCTCCGTTACTTCTGCGTGCTGTAAAAATACAAGTGGGTTTCAGAGTCTTTCATAAGGAACGGAGTTCATTTGTTTTACTCGACACAGAAACAATCGACACTAATTTCTGTACAACTAGGTATAAATTCCACTAACTGATTTTGTTTTGTACATTCAGATTAGTTACATAAATTGATGTATTGTTATTGTATGCGCCTGCGCCCTTGAACTTATTGATGATATCAATAACACATGAACTTGAAGGGTAACCTTTATTGTCGATAGTTTTTTTTACACGTGCTATGTGACGTCATTCGTTTATCATGTAGTCATATATTAAAATCACAGGTTGTCCTTATCCAACACCGCGTCTTTTTGCAAGTCACGAAATTATATCGCTGCAGATCGGCCGTGTCCATGCATTAGTCGGTGCCTTTACCATGAGTTTGCATGACCGAAGTCGTTAGCGACTGCGTTAACGATTTAGTATGCCGATTCTTAGTTATATTGCGTAACCGCCAGAGGCGCTGTACTTTTGCCCTTACAAAGTTTTACGCAGTCGCTAGCGAGTACGGTCATGTAAACTCATGGTAAAGGCACAGGTCATCGTTTACCGGAAAATAGTCGACGGGTATAAACATCGAAACTATCATTAAATTATATTAGCTACGCGGTTTGAAATAAGACTGTATTGTTTGACTGGACGCAAGGTATTCTTTTACTTGTTCCTGTTATCATTACATAGTATAAAACAAAGTCGCTTTCTCTGTCCCTATGTCCCTATATCCCTATGTATGCTTAAATCTTTAAACTACGCAACGGATTTTGATGCGGTTTTTTTTTAATAGATAGAGTGACTCAAGGGGAAGGTTTATATGTATAATACATGCATCAGCATTGCACCCGTGCGAAGCCGGGGTGGGTCGCTAGTACTGCATAAGATATAAGGAACTGATGCGACCAAGTAATTCTTTTAGTCCAGTAAACTTGTCGCCTGAAAGTACGGGGTACTTTGCGTCAAATCCGTTGTTCTGATTTTTTGCAGACTTGTTTATGATGTTGGCATAATGCATAATCCAAGTTTGCGAGCTCGAGAGCCGAACGCAACTTCATCAAAAATTAAAAAAAAAAAGATTATAATCCTAAAGGACTAGTTGCTGATAGTACCTTATCAGGACATTCTTAAAGTAGATTAAATTTGAGATTAGAATTGTATCTGTAGACCCAATAAAAAAAATTGAATTAATCGATAGTTTAGGTACAAAAAATGATAAATTTTGAAAGGCTGTACCTCGAAAACTATTGGGTTTACAGAGATTCTAATCACATATTTCAGCAAATTTAGTCTAGGTACTTTAAAAATATCATAATAAGGTACTATGAAAAAGTAGTCTTTTAGGGTTAAAATCGGGTTTTTCGATTTTTGACAAAGTTGCATTCGGCACTCGAGGTCACAAGCTTGGATTATGCATTGGGTTAACATCATAAACAAGTCAGCAAAAAATCGCAACTACCGGTTTTGGCGCAAGCTCTGATGCATAAAGTTACTTGGACTATTAGGCTAAATCGCGAATACGCTAAAATACCTATCGCTTATTTTGGCAGTTTATAGCATTACGTACGCTCTACGAGAGTGAGATTCGGTTTCAGTTTTTATTTTGATATTTTATACAAAAAAATTTTTTTATTATTTTTTTAGTTTCGAATCCTGCTCGGTGCCAAAATTTTTCAATCTTTCCTTTATTCTAAATTCAGGTTTCAGTATTGCTACCGAAAGTCTATGACAGTAGTAGAACATCAATTCAGAATGCAATGCATTGCTGGAACTTGCGGCAGTCTCACAAAGCAGTGGGTGCAACCCTGGTACCCAGTATTGGGGAAGTCGTAATTTGGTACTTCTTTTTATACTAACTATAGTTCCATATCGGCTGACATCTGCAATTTGCAGTATGTTATTCGGAGGGCAGTAATAGGATCTGAGCATGAACGTAATAGATTTCTCGCGCCGGCCCCTGCTCTGCGGGCTCGCACTGGGATGTCATTAACGCCTCCTGTCTCTTTTCTTCTCTCAGTCAAGTGTTGTAGCTCTCATCAATGAACACCGTCGACCCATATATCTATGGTGCGTTAACGCAGTGCGAAGAGGGATAGATTTATGAGTTAAAAACCGGCCAAGTACATGTCGGACCACGCAAAATGAAGGGTTCCGTACCAACACCACTAGTCCACATTTATAAAATCACTATCCAATACATTGAATCTAAAAAAGTCGTATCTTCATAGGGAACTCACTTAGGGCAAGACAGTTTTTAAGCGAAAACTCAAAAACCGTGAAACCTATCTTGTACAAACCAAAAATCGTTGAAAGTATTTACTAATGCACACCACCTCAATTTTTTTCAGAATATTAAACTTTATAGGTTGGAAATTAGAGGGGGGGGACACACTTTCTATGGCTTTGACAGCTAATATCTCACCAACGGTTGACTTAAATGAACAAGTCTTTTAGAAACCTCCATATCATTTTTAAAGGCCTATCCATCGATACCCCACACGACTATGTGTGTTGAAATTATTTTTTTTCATCCACCGGTTACATCTATGGAGAGCCCCTAATTTAATATTTTTTAGGTTTCCGTAGCGTGACGCATGAGGCACGTCACTGCGATACCGTTCCGTCACCGTATTTTGACCATCGGTTTGGGCGAACGTTTAGACGTCTTTTACGACAGAGAACCTACATGGATGTACACGTTAGGTTTAAATCGAATTTGGCCGTAGATTATTTAGCTGTTTTTGAGTACGTTTGTATGTATGACGACCGTACGGAGTTGCGTTTCTTATTATGGTATTCGTAGCGCTCATTTGTCTAATTTGCTGCGCTTATTGTTGGCACGATAAATCATCTCGTTTTTGCTTCGACCACGGCGTAACTAGTGTTCGGCAAACTTCACCGCGAACAGCAAACGAAGTTTTCCCTCTCTGTCGGACTTGCAAGTTTGCATATAAGTGAGACAGAGAGGGAAAACTTCGTTTGTGGTTCGCGGTAGCCCCTCAGGCTTGTCGCCGAGCATACCGCTCCCGCACTTTCGGTGCTCACCTGACTTTGCTTGTATAATCTCGAGGGGTGAGTGGTCAAACCCGATAAATCGAGATAAATGTTTTTTGAAATAAGAACTTAACATCCATTACGCAGAGTTCTATTTTCAAAAAACTTTTTAGACGACTTATCGGGTTTGACCACTCACCAGTGTTGCCAGACATTTCTTACATTTTTCGTAACTTTTGACCGGCTCGCGTAACATGTAAGTAACTTAAAGGATTTACGTAAAGGATTTTTTTGTAACTTTTGAGGATAATGAGACTGTGTTTAAAAAGAAAGGTAATTTTATCTAACCGGGATCAAGCGACACAATTTATAGGCTTCTATACAGAAAAGGTGACAAAATAACTCAAATTCCACTGATGATAATTATTGGCGCGTTGAAAAAAGGAAATAGCAAAAGTTGGTCAATTATGACATTTTGTGGCTTTGGAATGAGTCAATAAGTGACAAACTGGTTTCTTCAAGAAAGTTGTGAGCGCTCTGATAATAAAAAAAATGTGTTTAAATTTCTAGTAAAAAAATACCTTAGTCCCCAAAGTTATTTGTCAGTAAGTCCAAAATGTGTATTTGTGTGTGTAGAATGGACCTTCACGGGGACACAGAGCGAGACAGTCAATTTCTCCCCGTATATTTACACTAGCTATAAAGTCAAGTACCTACAGGAATTATAAAATTAATAAAAGGGAAACTTTGATCTGCGCGATTAAAGGCAAATTAAATAAATAGAATGAAGCTATAAACATACGCAATGGTGTCCATTAGTCCAGTATTTAAGTGACAGTTTGTAGTACAAGTTATTTGAGAACTTTTAGAAGAACTATATTTCTCTTTATATCTCAAATGATTCGTTTAATGTACCTATTTCATGCTTTTGTTAGTACCTCTGATTAATCAACATATTATATTTGAAATTTAAGAAATTTGAAGATCTTTTAAAGTTTCCATTTTGTGTTTTAAACATTTATAATTATAACTTCACTGTGCCGTTTTTTTCTCTAAAGTGTCACTCACTTTTGGACGATGGGACGCTCATATTCCCTTTACGATTAGTTGCAAGTTCATTTTACATTTGTTGAATTTAGTAGCAGTAGTTATATGTCGTATTTTATGTAGGTAGAAATCAAATTTGTTAATTAGTTCCATCAGTGTACTCCATTCCAGTATTGTTGTAGTGTTAGGTAGTACTTCTCTGGTTATTAAAACCAGTGTTTGTTTAACTAACCATAGATTAGTTAAACAAACACTTAGGCTGGGTTTTATAAAGATCCGTTAGACCAAATGTCAGATCAAATTTCAGTAACTCAGTACATTTTTTGACATAACAAACCGACATAAGGACTAACGAAACTGAGCCTTAGCTTACGAGTTATTTCATCGATCGGGATTGTATTCTTTTGCTAAAAGTGCAGTTATACAGAATGTAAGAATAATGAGACGACACGTTAAAGGCGTTTATAAAAAATTTTTTTTGCATCTGTGGCTTGGCTTAAAACTTTCCAAGTCCGCATACGCAAATGTTTGACATTCATTTTCGATATGAAGGCCGAAAGTGAATTTATATTACGTATATTACCGTACGTTAATAGAAATGTTAGTTTGCATGTAATTGCATAACAATTGGCGATGCTTCCTATTCTATTAATGTAAATGATGTAACTAGTTTTGAAATAAGTTTCCTTGTCTAACGGCTTTGATGTCTTATGAATGTTTCAATGTTATATTTATTTTATTGTGGTAACTTATTTAAGTGCCATGTAATTATCATGTTATGTTTGATGGCAATTTGGATTTCTTTACTAAGCCTCAGAGGTTAGAGGCCTAACCTAACCTAACCTAACACTTCTCGGCAATGTTGTTTGGTATACATCAGGCTTTGAGTACCTACGTGAGGCACAATCAGGCTGCCTCTCCACTGAGGCGGAGCGGAGCGGAGACGTGCAAAAGTGACCAATCAAATTAATCTAGAGGAGTGGATCGCAGGAGCGAATTTTATTCTTCAATTCTGCAGTGGACAGGCAGCCTCATCCACTCACGCACGAGAGAAACATATTACATGATACACTTAGGGGGCGTCCATAAATTACGTGAGATGTTTAAGGGGGGAAGGGGGTCGAGCCAAATCTCATCTAATAAGTACGTTGGAGAGCGGGGGGTTCTCGGCAAATATCACGCAATTTTTTTTCTGATTGAAACAAAAAAAAATTATACTATTTTGGTCCATTTAATCCAGACACAAAGACACGCTTATAAGATTTAATCTTAAGCGTAATCGTAATACGATTAAGATTATTCACTAATTCGTTCGAAAGAGAATAATTTCATTCATGCTTCGACGTTAACTCTCAGCAATATTGATTACTAGTCTTAACTAGTCGTAAATAAAAGCACGAAGCAATTTTTTTTCTTTTTACAATAACAATCCAACACGTTTACGTAAGAAACCCACATTTTAAAAAATCTCACGTCAGATTGGGGGATGGGGGAGGGCGTTGAATAAAACCTCACGACATCTCACCAGGAGGGGAGGGGGGGGGGGGCAGAAATTAAAAAAAAAACACCTCACGTAATTTATGGACGCCCCCTTAACAATTTCAACTGTAACACACTTAATGCGATTCCAGGAAGCCGTGTCGTACGGCTGGCAAGTGCCAGACCTGAATGCCATCAAGATCGACTGGCCGGCGCTGACTGAGGCCGTGCAGAACCACATCAAGTCCGTCAACTGGGTCACCAGGGTCGACCTGCGCGACAAGAAGATCGATTACATCAACGGATTAGGAGAGTTCAAGGTTTGTCTAGAATGTAGTTAGGAACAGGCGCGGATACAGGGGGGGGGGGGGGGGGGCAACAGGGGCAATTGCCCCCCCCTTCCTGTGTCAGGGGAGGGCAATTGCCTATGTCTTGACGTAGGAAATATGTTCTGACAATAAAAACAGTTATCAAAAGTCAATTTTATTTTCGGTAAGTTCGAAAGTGCCCCCCCCCCCTGAACAAAATTCTGGATCCGCGCCTGGTTAGGAAGCTTCTGAGCTGAATATGTATTGGGCTGGCTTGTGCTCACTATGGAATGAACTGTCGCCTGCGGTATTTCCAAACCGATATGACCTTCAAATCTTCCAGAAAAGAGCGTATTCCCTTCTGAAAGGCCGGCAACACACTTGCGACTCCTCTGGTGTTGCAGGTCTCTATGGGCGACGGTAATTGCTTACCATCAGGTGATCCGTCTGCTCGTTTGCCTCCTATAACATAAAAAAACATGTCCGCACAGGACCGCATCTTGACAATTATATTTGTACAAGGTGTTAAAGGTATTATGACGACCGGTTTAGCCTAGTGGGTAGTGCACCTGCCTGTGAAGCTGACGGTCCTGGGTTCGAATCCCGGTCAGGGCAAATGTTTGTGTGATGAGTATGAATATTTGTTTCTGAGTCTTGGATGTTTTCTATGTATTTAAGTATTTATATCTATTAAATATATCGTCGTCTAGTACTCATAACACAAGCCTTCTTGAGCTTACTGTGGGGCTAGTTCGATTTGTGTAAGATTGTCCTCTAATATTTATTTATTATTTATTTATTTATTATCCGAGGGAGTATTTTCGGGTTTTCAAGAAATGAGTGTGTGAAGGGTGGAAAAGTGGCGGCTTTTTAATGCATAACGCATAAAACTTTGTTTAAATTTGAACCTTAACCCGTGTCTATAAAGTCATTATATATCTGCCATATATGGTTTCGCATGCAATAAGGGTTTATCCAGGGGCAGACCCAAAATAAGGTGGAAAGATAGGGCCAAAAGATATGATACGGAGACGATGTCGAGGATAGAGCGAATTGGCGAATATTAAGTTCGGAAAACCATGCGGGATTTACAGCTAGGAAGAGAGAGATGCAATAAGATTTTAACAATGTCTATTTGATGTGTCTAATGATTGTCTCGCTTTTGTAAGGACCCGCACACACTGATAGCCACCCTGAAGAACGGCAGCAAGAAGGAGCTGACGGCGCGCCACGTCGTGATCGCGGTGGGCGGCCGGCCGCACTACCCCGACATGCCGGGCGGGATCGAGCACTGCATCAGCTCCGACGACATCTTCAGCCTCGGACACCCGCCCGGGAAGACGCTCGTCGTTGGCGCTGGATGTATCCTTTACATTTATGACCTTCATTCTATGTTTTTTCTACTCCGGTACTTTTATCTGTCAATTATATGGTCCCGCAAACGAATATAAAAGCATGTCTTATGCAATTTCAAAAAAGTTTATCTAGTCTATTCTTCATAAAGACCCTAGGGTTATTATGTGATATAATGCAACTGCTAACAGAGGTGCCGTGTGAACCCAACAAATAAAAATGAAAAACGTTAAATTTACAACGAAAATCAAAACTGCCAACTTAACAAACAACTGAATTCATATGGTTTGAAACAATAACAAAACTAAAATAATTACTGCCAACATAAGGATAAACGCAAGTCATTAAATGACAGTTGAAAAAAAATACCGTGTCTATGATTACTTTCTGTGGACTGTCATTTGTCACTATCGAACTTACCGCTCTTTCTTATGCTGTATTGCTGTTTAATTTTGTGTTTTATTATTTAATCCCTAGTCGTAAAAAAGTAATGTATGCAACGCTGTATAAGTAGGTCAAAAAAGGCTCATGGCGTCTTTATTAACAATTTTCGGCTTCGCCTCAAATTGTTACACACGCCACTCACCTTTTTTGAACCCTCTTATACAACTATTGCATAAAATACTATATTGAGTCTATATTCCCATAAAGCAGCTATATCCTGTTTTTACTTTTCGAGTTGTCTTAAAAATAGGGTTGAGTTTCTTTTGTATGCCAAAACACAAGAAGTATTTCAGTTGATTCACGAGACGAACGTGTAATTGACGAGGTAAACGAGTAAAGGCAATCAACTATGCAATTTACCTGCTAAATTTATTGTCGGAAATACCACCTCCTTTTGTAGGGTTATCAAAGAAGAATAGTGCTAGAAATATCCGATTATGTAAAAAAACAACCTGAACTCTCACAATTAACTATATCTGCAAATAAGCCTAAAGCGCGCTTTAAAAAGTTGTTGTTATTTACTAATAACATAGTTCAAAATTTATTTGAGATGAATAATCGAATGGCGAACCGAACCATAGTTTATTGGTTGAAATATCTTCATTATGATATATACAATAGTCATGTTTTTGTATCTGTTGTTCACGTAACTATGACTCACGTAACTATGATAATGCATTAGTGGTAGTGATGACTTGCACTATTTCATATGTATTTACATTTACTATGCGAATTCGATATTGCCCTCCGTGTGCAATCTCGTTGGATTCCCATACGTGTCGTGTGTTACAACAAAATACTTACGTTATTCACTATAAATAATTACGTTATTCACTATGAGTAATTAACAATCTGCAGTTGGTTCCTGTGACGCTTGGAAAATCTTGATAACATGATAGAATGTTAGTCAACACGGGTTTTCACTAGAAATTATTATTGATGCTGGTGCGCAGGGTCCGGGATCTAGCTCCAATAGCATCCTGAGGGCATTCGCGGAGAGATTTGCTTGCCATTACCTGAATCATTGTTATATGATTCATGTAGTGGCAAACAAATCCTAGCCCGTAGCTTCCGCGTGTAGGGTGAATGGCTGCATACCTATATCACTTGGTTTCATTTGCCCTCAACTGTAATCTTTATTTTAGTTTGAAATATTAATTTTAGTTTTGATTATTTTATTTTTAATTTTTAATATAATATGATCCCAGTTGGTCGTATAAATGAATTTTATTATTATTAAGTACATTACTCTTTGTTCGTTTACCTAATTGGGAACATGGAATGGAAAAGGATTACGAAAGGTTATGGATTTGGTTAGCGAAATGAGTTCCATTAACCATTTCTGAAGGTATCAATAACGGTATTATTGTAGTCTTTGTGAATGTCCTGCGGGTGTTAGAAATAGTAGGACATCAAATTTCTCTAGGATCCAGAAGATTTCTGTTTATCATCTCTTGACCTTGCATAACTTTAGATACCTAGTTAGTTGCTGGCCACATTTCTGGTTCCTATTATACAATGACAATAACATAGTTCATCGAATATGGTATTTCGAATTTATCATGTTATCAATAGATTCGTCGGAGTATTTCCTTAATCGTTTCACCAGACATCGGCCTCGAATGCGCGGGCTTCCTCAACTCGCTCGGATACTCGGCGACAGTCCTCGTCCGCTCGGTGCCTCTCCGAGGCTTCGACCAGCAGATGGCCGGCATGGTTGTGAGCGAGATGGAGCAGCGAGGCGTCAATTTCCACCACCGAACCATCCCGCTGTCGGTGGAGAAGTTGGAGTCTGGACAGTTGAAGGCGCGCTGGGTTAACACGGAGACTAAAGAAGAGTGAGTACACTTTCTTATAGACAAGCGAGGTTTCTCGTTCTATTCCGCTCCGAGGCTTCGACCAGCAGATGGCCGGCATGGTCGTGAGCGAGATGGAGCAGCGAGGCGTCAATTTCCACCACCGAACTATCCCGCTGTCGGTGGAGAAGTTGGAGACTGGAAAGTTGAAGGCGCGCTGGGTTAACACGGAGACTAAAGAAGAGTGAGTACACTTTCTTATAGACAAGCGAGGTTTCTCGTTCTATTCCGCTCCGAGGCTTCGACCAACAGATGGCCGGCACGGTCGTCAGCGAGATGGAGCAGCGAGGCGTCAATTTCCTTCACCGAACTATCCCGTTGTCGGTAGATCAGTTGAAGGCGCGCTGTGTTAACAGGGAGACTAAAGAACAGTAGTGAGTGTACAATTTCTTATAGATGAGATAGAGTTCTATTCCGTGTCGTGAGCGAGATGGAATAGAGGGCCGTCATATTCCACCATCGAACTATTCCAGTGTCAGAGGAGAAACCGGAGAATGGACACAGGAACGAGTAATACTTTAGCTTGGGTGAGAAAAATTGCTGAATACAACCGGAAAATGGCTGTCAGCGAGGTGGATTAACAAGGTGTCAAGTTTCAGCCTGTGGGGAAGCTAGAGAAAAAAACAGTTGAAAACTTATTAAAGCATAGCTCGGGACGGAATATTGTACTTTCGCCCCTTCCAAATACTCGTCCCGTAAAAATCCTCTGTAATCCTCGTAAAAATTTTCGCGCCTATTGCACACGCAAGATGAACGACGCCAATGTTTCTTGGCACTAAGGCCTGTGTTGTTACAGAGACAGAAGATATTGAACACTGTGTAGTGCATGTGTATATTGTGTATACATATGTTGTATTAGGATTTGAAACGGGATATTTACCATGTATATTTGTGTTTGTGAGTTCCCGATATTTTGGCACTGTTGCAAGCGCCATTATCAAGATCGCTATGGTGTGTGGGGTAGACCACAACTAAAACTCGCAGTACGTCAGTTAATCCTTGATAATGGCGCTTGCAACAGTGCCGAAATATCGGGAACTCACAAATACAAATATACATGGTAAATATCCCGTTTCAAATCGTAATTCTGTAAATGACCATGTGAGCTTGAAATCTTATAATAATATGTTGTATTGTGTTGCAGGGGCGAGGACGTGTTCGACACGGTGCTGCTGGCCACGGGCCGCTACGCGCTCACCAAGCATCTCAATCTGGAGGCCGCGGGAATTAACGTGAGTTGCTACATGTTCGTCAATATTCATCATGCACCAAGATTTTTTGGTAAGAACACCGTTTTGGTTCGGTGAAGGAAACAAGGTGTAATACCAATAAGGTCTACTTTTCCTTCTCGGTTGGAAGTTCAGATGGCAGCGGCTTTCGTGAAACTAATACCTGCACGACATTTTGGGATTAGGTGTCAAAGCGAATCCTTAGACTACAGCCGGGGAAAAGTTAGAATGATTGGAAATAATTGACGGATAATAAATAAAAAATATCGTATGCGATATTCGGATCATCACATAAATGCCATTAAGAAAAACCAAAAATATTTTCGAAAAAAAATTATGTTCTTGTTGTAATGTCTAGACATGTCTTTGATCTGAAATGAGGTCTCCCATAGTCTAATCAGGATCTTGATAAAATTGGTTGAATTAAAAAAAAAACGCAAAATTTGTCAAAAAGCTGGCATTCGAGTATCCTCGCCGCCATTGTCATGGAAGTGCTCGGAATTTTAACCGGAGCTAAGCTAACACTTGTAACTGATACCGCGTAATAATGGCCGCCCAAGGAAAGTGCGCCGGTAAACGTCGCAGCCGCGCGGGCGAGCGTCCGCGGCGCACGATACAGGAGCCGGCCCAACGAGCGTGTGATGTCACGGCTGCTTTACCCTTACTAGGGACTAAGCAGCCATCTATACGGACATATGTGCCATCACACTATACAACACACCTCCGACAGTCTAAGGCGCCGTCGGGGTATATATACCGAGCGGGTTGAAAAATTTCGATAGCGCGTTGTAGAACGATTGTTTTTTTTTCTATGAAAATTGAGGAAATTTCAACAGATCTCTACTTAAATTGACCAGTAGTTCAATTTAGGATGGAACTCATTTGTTTTTAGAGCAAATAATGCGGTATTTTTTGACGAATTTGAGAAAAACGTGATAAGAGAAAGTGCGCGACGCATGTAACGCCATCTAGCAACGTGTCGGTGAAGTCCGTGCTAAACTATCTCTGCAGCTTAGGCCTAGACCAGATTCACTTCAGAACATGAATTGTGTTTTGAATTGGCCTTTAATTAAGCCGGCGACGATTACGATTGTTGTCTATGAAATAAAAGCAGCTAGCAGAGGGTATCGAAAATCTTGAGAACTTCTAACAGTTAAGAGGCCTTATAAGTTTTAAAATGTTATGATTTAAAATTATGACAAAAATATTGATAATACCATTAAAGTTATTAAAGCCTACTATGATTTTATTACAGTTTTAGATAGTAACATAGCCATTTTTTATTTAATTGTGTGTAGTAGAATTTAAGCGGAAAAAACAAGTTTTTAACTAGAAAATAGTCGATTTGGAGTGATGTTTGAAACGATATTTCTTAATGAAAATCAAAAAATGCATTTTAAGTTTATGACATAAGGTCGCAATGGTCCAGAGGGGCTACCGCGAACTGAAAACGAACGAAGTTCGAATATCTCTCTCTCTGCCGCACGAATTAGCAAGTGCGACAGAGGGAGATATTCGAACTTCGTTCGTTTTCGGTTCGCGGTAGCCCCTCTGTTCTAGATAGTTGAGAAAATGTCAAGATGCGTGTCAATTTAAACAGAAAATGGCGTAAATAGATGAGCGTTTTTTAACTGATAAGGACCTTTAATCCATTCGACCAAATGCAATAAAATACTTATAGCCTCTCCCCTGGGTTAGTATTACCACTAATTAAATGGAGCTTTACGTCCAAATCTACACCATACCATTTTTTTTAATTGGATAAAAACAACCGGTCCGTGTATGGACCTTTTGCTGCTAGCTGACTGGGCGTGCTGAGCGAGAGAGACAGCCGCAACAATGCCATACCAACACACTGATATAAGGGTGGATCAAATTTTTTTGCATTGTTATCTTGACCCGTTGTCCAAGGGACACTAGTGGACCAGTTTGTTCAAAAAATGTTGTGTTAAGTTCTACTGACATGCTTAGTAGATGGACCATTATGGAAATGGCTTATAAGTACCACAAATATGTATGTTTGATAAACTTAAATAGCATAAAATCACGATTGTATTCGAATTTTGTCCGCTGGACAACTAGACGTAACCATGGCAATGAGTGGCCCTAAAAACTTCATTCACCCATAATATATAATACATAAAATTCCAGACAATATCAGCGAACGGCAAGATCATTGCCGAAGCGGAACAAACCAATGTGCCCCACATCTACGCAGTGGGCGACGTGTTGGAAGGCCGGCCGGAGTTGACGCCGGTCGCCATCCACGCGGGACGACTACTAGCGCGGCGGGTGTTCGGCAATGGCACGCAACAAATGGACTATGAGAACGTAGCTACGACCGTGTTCACTCCTCTTGAATATGGCTGTGTGGGGCTTAGTGAAGAGACTGCATTACAGAGGTAAGTTTTTATTTGAGAACAAACTCTCTTCCGACACGTGGTACTGCGATATTTAGCCGTCACGATGCAACGGAGCTCCGCCATGCCAGCCTCTATTATTCTCAAGTGATTTAAGCTGCTTCTAGCTTCACCAGTTTGATGTAATTGTCCATAGCATTTGCAATTGTGTTAGTAGGCCGACCAGAGTTGTGTATTTGAAATGTTTGCCTGGTGCAAATAAATCCTGTGGTACTGCGATATTTAGGGTGGGTTGCACCAAACCGTCTGTAATCGCAAGCGGTGTTCGTTAAAATCTGATTGTATGGAAAGCTTGACAAGTTTCTATGGGATGACAGCTGCCGGGGTCATATTTGACGATGGCCGGCCTGTGATCGTATGTTGGTGCAACCGACCCTTAGCCGTCACGATTGCAACGGAGCTCCGCCATGCCAGTCTCTATTATTCACGAGCGATTTAAGCTGCCTTTAACTTCACCAGTCTGATATAGTTGTCCATAGCATTTGCAATTGTGTTAGAAGGTCGACCAGAGTTGTGTATTTGAAGCTTTCTATCTATATTTGCCTAAGCAAATAAATAAATAAATATTTAATCTTCTTACCGCCACCTGAAACAGTTATACAACATTCGTACTATATAGATTGCTTGTCAATTTTACCTGCCTTTCTTGAATCCTGACATAACCACGCCATATATTCATTTAATATTCGTCATTTACAATTTAATTCATTGAAGTTAAACATTAGTTTAGAGTGGGCTTGGATTGCTTGTTTTTTTCTTTTTTCTATTTTAACATTCTTGTTCCAATAACGTTTGTAATTGTGTATGAGTGCGCACTTTAGTTCAGTATATACACTCTAGCGCTATCTGTGAGATCCTATAATTGACTCTGCTGTTAATACGCATGTTGTTACATTGTTTGTGCTGCTGTTTGTTGGTTCTCCTAATATAAATAAATAAATAAATAACTTCGGCGGAGCCCCGCTGCGCGAATTTTTAGGCGACCTAACCCATACTGATTAATATAGCGTAAGCGGTCTTATCCCACCTGCTTTTACCACTGTGAAATAGTACATTACCGACCTAAGACGTAACAAAGAATGTTTGGTTCTGGCCAGGAAGTGAGATTTTTTGCACGCGTAGCGGGCGGTAAATGCCACTTTATGGCCAGATGTGACATAATAAACAGGCACGTATCCAGACTTTTGGTTCGGGGGGGGGGACAAACATTGAAACGACCATGTGAACTGTGTAAAAATCGCTGTAATCACTGATAAACAGACGGCTAAAAACGTTTTCGGGGGGGTGGGGATAAATCCCAACTATTCCCCCCCTCTGGATACGTGCCTGATAATAAACAATAGGGATTTATTAGTATTCAAATTATCCAAAACAAAGAAGACATAAAACTATGCCAAATGTCCCATTAAAATTTATCTCAAAAAATAACGAAGCTATAACCGTTAGAATGTTTTTAATAAGAGTGACGTCAGTGATTTAAAGCGCCATAGTACAGTCGCCATCAGATATATCGGAGCGAACAAGGTGCTCACAAATATCTGAACAAGACTCTATTGTAAAGTCGTTAAAGTGCATGTTCAGATATTTTTGAGCACCCTGAAGAGTACAGATATATTTGATGGCGTCTGTACATGACGATCGTTCAATACAGTGGTGCGTTTTGCGAAAAAGGGACAGAACATGACCCCCACTTAAACTGAACTGAAGACTTACGACTTTTTTTTTCATTATATGTACCTACTTGCTCACTAGAGCCTAATATACAGACCTACTGTTTTAGAGATATCTACTATGTAAGAAAATTGTTCCAAATTTATCTTTGTAACCAAACTTAAAGCTGGGAGATCTGAACAAATTGTTTCGTAATCCAGATTGGTAGTGTCTCATTTTCCTTTGCTCTCGAGTATAGATTTAAGATTAATTTAAATTTATTTTACTTTTATCCTTAACTTACTCAACACCTTGTATGAAAGAGCGAATTCCTTCTAACACAAGTTTTTACTTAAAAGGAGGATTCGACAACCTTGTTAACGTTATTTGATAAAAGAATAAATAATTTTGAATTTTTTTTTTGAAGACATAGTTATGTAATTATTTTTATGTCACACCTGGCCATAAAGTGGCAATTACCGCACGCTCCGCGCGCGGAAAATCCCACTTCCTGGCCAGGGGGTGACATAAAATTTTGTACTTACCTCGGGCGGTAATTAAGAAAGTCAAATACCTGCGATCTGAGACATTCTTTGTTTTACCGCCCTTGGTAAGTAATGTACTAATTCTTTTGAGTTACTTTTTTCGCCATTTGATTGAGAACTTGATCTTTTGTCGAGAAAATATGAAGTTATCGATTCTTATTTGTTGTCAATATCCCTATTGTTTTTTTTATTCAGATTCGGCGCGGACAACATCGAAGTGTACCACGCGTTCTACAAGCCGACGGAGTTCTTCATCCCGCAGCGCAACATCCGCAACTGCTACCTGAAGGCCGTGGCGCTCCGCGAGGCGCCGCAGCGCGTGCTCGGCCTCCACTTCGTGGGCCCTGTCGCCGGGGAGGTCATCCAGGGCTTCGCTGCCGCCATCAAGTGAGTGTCAAATTACTACTTCGTGAAATTTCAAGCTTACATGGTCATTTACATTAGAATTACGATTTGAAACGGAATATTTACCATGTATATTTGTATTTTTGAGTTCCCGATATTTCGGCACTGTTGCAAGCGCCATTATCAAGGATTAACTGACGTGCTGCGAGTTTTAGTTGTGGTCTACCCACACACCATAGCGATCTACCCTCTTCCTGGTTCGCTTTTTTCGCACAGTGTCACCGTCACTACCACCGTCCGCCTTGTCACTTGAAACTCGATTACAGTCACGTCACACTACACTCACAGTATCAATACGCGGGTTCTTTCCGGAAACAGTCTCTTTTCGATTACTACTTCGTGCCAGGGACCGATACCGGTATTTTTTAAAAACCCTGAATTAGCCCAATATTTTGGATTATTTTTTGCTCTTTACATAGAGCTGAATCATGTATTTAGGTAACAACGTCGTATTATTAGATTGTCCCATTAAAAACGAAATAATGAACCGGTGACCGTAATAATACCGGTATTTTTCTATGGAGAAAATACCGGTATCCGATCCCTGCTTCGTGCATGTACCGAAACTATTCGCTCGACGATTCGCTGGTGAGACTCGAGGTCCATGTAGTCAATCGAAAATATTGTCTAAGCCAAATTTGAGGGGCTACTCCGAAATTCGTATCCTGACGTCCCTTTCACTCATATAACACGAGAGTGAAAGGGACGGCATGATACGAAGTTCGGATTTCGAACTTCGGAGTACAGGCCCTGGGGATTAGGTAGCAGACTTCGGATTAGGATGCAACTGTACTGGAAGCACGCTAGGATGATGATGATGATGATGATGAACAGAGGTGGATTAAATGTAGAGAGCGTCCATTCTAGCCCCTCATTGGCGTCTATCTAGCGGGTTTTTGTTATTTTTCAAGAATTTTTGTAACCATTCTTGGCATAATCGAACTCTGATGATGAACTATATATAACCTACCGTTTCAGATGCGGCATCACGATGGAGCAACTGATGAACACAGTGGGCATCCACCCGACGGTGGCCGAGGAGTTTACCCGCCTGAACATCACCAAACGCTCCGGAAAGGACCCCAACCCCGCCTCCTGCTGCAGCTAAACACACACACGTAGACCACACACGCACACACAGGTACACAGCAGATACCTACAGATATCACAAACACACAGTGACCAATTTCACTAAACAAGTTCCAGTTTTAGTTTAACTTATAAAAAACTTATTTATATTTGACTTAACTCGTATGATTCGAAGTCACGATTTTCATGTTTACGGAATCCACTAGATTTGAAAACGCAAATGGTCAATTAGCAATTAACATTTGACAAAATACATCGGCTCGGTATTTGGACCTGTGGCTTAATTGTGAGATCACACCGCCCACGACAGGTATGCAGGTTCGAGTCCTGCCAGTGACAGGGGCTGGTAATTTTTCATGTTGTGTGGCCTTTGTTTCAATACACTTATTTAACTCTAAAACCGCAACGACAAACTGTTATGTTGGAAGGTGGCTCGTTGTTTGCGTAGACTTGAAATTATCGGTTATCAGTTTCGTGAAATGGGTCACTAAAATAGGCCAGACAAACTAAACCTTGGTTCACAGACGAGTAGATACAGCGATGCTACATAAAACACTGGAAAACAGACCAAACCTCGATTCAATCTTATCTCAGCAGTACGATAAATTGTGAATGTATTTTGAAATGTGTTAAAATCTATTGAAACGTTTGAAAGTCTATCTGGGGACAGAGGGAGTTTTACCTAAGTTTATCTAGGAAAACGAGAGTGATAATAATGCGTAGCGTAAAATACCAGTTTTGTTGTAAATGTGATGGAATTGTTCGCGTTTGGATCTCAACTTGTTATTCGAGTCGTACACAGATTCCCACTTCCGATAGTAAAGACATTAACTATGTTAGACCTAAGTTCCTTCGCGTTTATGGGATTGGGGAGAAAGTTGCACAATTCTCCAACTCAATCCTTTTACATTTTGTTTTGCTGGCGTTGCTGCAAGGACAAATCTTGTTATTCTGTGTATGGCTGATTGTTAAGACGTAAGTTTTCGGGTCAGGCTGCGTTACTTACATTATACTGATTGCTATCTGTTATTACAAGTTTACTACCCATTGTAAAAGCAGGGATTTTACGAATTTGATATGCCATGCGGGCTGCAAACGCATGTATATTGAACGATGGCACAGGTGATATTATTAGTCTAATTGTTCGAATTGATGCTGCTATTACGAACTTGCCTTGTGAAAGACAGATTAGGGTGAATTTCCGAACGCTTTGACCATGGAGTACATTTTCAATCAAAATTGTGAAGTTTTGAAAATCAAATATGACATTTGCCTAGAAATAGGCCATCTGATTTTGTCATAAAAAAATCTCCAGTGATTGTCAGTTTCTTCGCTTTAGACGTGATTTGTTTTCCGTCTGGTCAAAGCACACAGGGATTAATCTGTAGAAAATAACTGGAAATATATGTAGTTAGAATATTTGCACAACTATTTATTATTAAATGTATTTATCAAATTATCAATGATAATGCAATGCAGCGTTACTAAGGAAACAACTTGGTTCTCTCTTTGAATATAGTTCTATGAAGGTTTGTTTCTAAGCCCTATTAGTTGGTAGTATTGTAGTATTATCGTTATGGCACCTTTTCACAGTGTTTGAAAGGTTTTCGACAATAGTTCGGCTTTACAACTAATTCTAGAGAACAAATGTTATTACAAATTAGGTCGTCGCAAATTATGTATTATTAATGTCGGGCCTCAGAAATACCACTCTTTATGTTTACTATCTGCACAGGCACGTATCCAGACTTTTGGTTGGGGGGGGGACGACAAACATTGAAACAACCATGTGAACTGTGCAAAAATCGCTGTAATCACTGTACTATAAAAACGTTTTCGGGGGGGATTAAATCCGAATTCCCCCCTCTGGATACGTGCCTGTATCTGCATCAAATTTATCGATATTATTAATTGGATATCCACTAGAGAAGTGCGTTGCGGCAACAATCTTTAGAAAACAGCTTCACATATCTGACATTCTCCCTTATAATTTTATGTATTCGATATCGACGTATCGAATTTCCTGGTGCATGTTAATTTTGTACTACCTATAATTACGTAAAACAATGTTTGATTTACACTACACAACGATATTACATTATATATTGTAACAGTATTAACACTGCTATTTATCACAAATGGATGTTTTCTCCACGATGCGAGCCCGGCACATTCCGCATATGACGTATTAAATCAGTTGATGTTATTCATTTGTATGTGATTGTACTCTTAATAAAGTGATATATTTTTATTGTTTTTTTTTTAAGCGAATCTGAATGTCATCAACTCATCACATTCAATCCCATCTAATAGTATAACTACATGTTTTAACAACCTCTAAGCTCTACAGTACGCAAATACGCAGTATCGAAAATATCTATACGCAACACAGTGACAAAATATCGCATTGGGAACGGCTGATTGCCCTCTAAATAAAATTGTGTGACTTAGCAATCACACAATAGGACATAGTGTATGCAAAAAATTATGAATGAGGTAAAGTTGTGTGCTCAAGTCTCAAAATTTTATTTAGTAATCAAATAAAGATTAATAACAATGCCTGACTTGGCTCTACGTAATGTCTCACTACTTTTTATGGTGAAAGAGTTTCGACACAGCCTATTTTTACATGGAATGTTTTTATGGGATTTATATTTACTTACACATATTTTCAAATGATTAGGCATGAATTATATTTTAAATTACTAAGGTAAGTTTCGTTTCATTCATCTAAAAGTTGTACAATAAAAAACCTAGGCAGAGATTGTAAGACGTCGGTTTGCGTTTTTAAAAAATAATTTGTCATAGTCACTTATTCTGATCTTTCGTGCGAATAATGCGAATTTAATGTGTGACCACTACTTCTTTGTTTACCTAAATTCTAATCTTGGAAAAAAAAACAAGGTATAGACTGAGCTGTGTCTTGGTAGTCTGCAAGTGCGATTGACAAGATACACATGTTTAATAAGTAAAATTAACTTATATGTAGGTACATACTAGATTTATTATTAAATGCAGTGCTTGCTTGTGTGTGTGAGTGTGTATTAGTGTGTGTGTGTGTGTGAGTGTGTATTAGTGTGTGTGTGTGTGTGTATTTAGCGTTCAGTTTCTTTCAATACCTCTAGTATAAGTTTTTTCATCAAACACTAACGAAAGCGTTTGCGTTTAGTCTCAATTTGCATTGCAAGATGGCAACGCGAGCAGTGCTTCGCTTCTGGTGACCTTAAGCCGTGGTCTCCCGGGGGAAAAAAAAAACTAGCATTTTTTTTTAAATGAGCCCGGGGATTTTCGGGACCAGTAGACGAATGGTAAGCGGTAAGTATTTTTTGCGAAACAAATTGAGACTAAACGCAAACGCGTTCGTTTGTGTTTTGTTTCGAAAAAACTTATATTAGAGGTACAGGAGTGCTACCGCGAACGGCATTCGAAATTTTCCCTCTCTGTCGCACTTGCGAGTTTGCACATAAGTGAGACAGAGAAGGAAAACTTCGTTTGTGGTTCGCGGTAACCCCTCAGGTATTTTATTTAGTAACAAATAAATTGAGACTAAACGCAAACGTGTTCGTTTGTGTTTTGTTTCGAAAAAACTTTAGAGAGGTACAGGAGTGCTACTGCGAACGGCATTCGAAATTTTCCCTCTCTGTCGCACTTGCGAGTTTGCACATAAGTGAGACAGGGAATGAAAACTTAATTTGTGGTTCGCGGTAACCCCTTAGCAAGGCCGACTTTAACCAATTGGAAGCCCTGGGCACACTAGGGTAATGGGGCCCCTATGCCCTTGACAGATCACTAAATATTGGTTATCGTTTGGTGATCTGGCAGTAAGTAGTGGGCCCCTATCGATCGCGGGGCCCTGGGCAAGTGCCCTTAGTGCCCAGTGGGAAAGACGGCCCTGCCCCCTAGGTATTTTATTTAGTCTTCGTTCTTGGTGTAGCGCTCCATGTCGGGCGTGGGCCGGCACGGGAACCAGATCTGCGCGGTGAAGAGCGGGTAGTAGGGGTGCGCGCGTATCTGCGCGTTGTCGAAGCGCCAGAAGCGCGGCCCGCGGAAGAAGTACGTGTCTACAAGTCAGAAATCAGAAATATTTATTCGTGCAAAACACAAAAAGAACAAGAAAATAAATAAAAACAGAAGAACAAGGTATTGCACGAAATGGTTCTGTCTCAGCGTAGTGCTGGCGCGATGACCAGCGCTGATCTTCCGACAGAACCATTAAGTGATTTCCCAGAAGGTAACACATTGGACAATATATAATTTATTCATTGGAAATACATAATAGTAATTACAAATAAACAAAGAAATTAAAATAAAACTAAAACTAACCTAAAACGAACCTAAATATACTTATCAAAAACCCTAATCTAACAAACCGCTACCAGTAGGTAACGTTCCCAAAATGCTGGCCGCATTGCCACGTTGGATGGCAATGCTCAATCTTTGTGCCAGATAAAGGCCAGCATTTTGGTAACACATTTAAATAAAAATAAACTAAAAATGAAATAATGAATACCATAATTAAACAAAGATAAAGTATACACAAGAAGCTATAACTACAATTAAAACAGAGAAAAAAAAAGCGTAAAAAAATAACAGAAAAACAAGAATATAAATAAATTAAAAAATATACTAATTCCACAGTCACAAGTAAATGTACAGTCGAACAGCAAATACATGAAATTGATTGATTTAATTCATAAGTAGCTGGACACTGGTACTTTGTCGTTTTCACCCGTTGGAAATGTTAGTATGAAAGTTTAAAAATGACCTTAAAGCAACAAGGTAAAAAGGTGTGTTCGACTGTGTATACATACAGTCAACTTTGTACCGTGTCACAGTGAACATTAACATGAAAGCCGCTAGAGATCTATAGGAATGTCACTATGGCAAGGTACGAAGCGGCCCAAAAATTTAATTGGTCGACGTTACAGTCAAGAACATCAGTATGTATACATTGTGCACCTTATTCTATTGAAATAAGGTTCATAAATGTATACGTCTTTATGCTCTCGACTTACACTCGTGGAATGAAATGTTCGTCAATTTTTGGATCTTAACGTCATTAAAATATAGTCGTAAATTAGCGAACCTTTTTAGACTATACATTACAGTTCATAAATACTAAGTAGGTTCAAAATATCTAAACAAAACTTATAACTCTTAATTATAAGGAAGTGTTTGAACATTGTCCGTGTACATTTTCCGAACTCGGCTGTTCTGCTCGCATCAAACCTTAAGTCAATAAAAGGTCCGCAACGCGCTTGAGATTCTTCTGGACTTGAGAGCATCCATAGGCTGCGGTGTCTGCTTAACATTAGGCAGGCAGTAAGCTAGATTGCCACTGTCGTATAAAAATATAAAATAAGGTAAAGCAGTGATTCAAATCAGTCGTTCATGTCAAATTTATCTCTTATGTCTCCACCATCCAAAGGTTGTCTGGAAGATATCGCTTTTTAGCGATAAGACCGCCTGTTGTCTACCATCAACATGTTTAATTTTTAATCTTGTTTTCAATGTATTTTCTGGTGAACAATAAAGAATATTTGTATTGTATTGTAAAGCAGGGTGGTCACATGATAGCGTGATAAACGACAGGATAAGCGTTTATCTTGTCGTCTTTTTTTGAACCTGTCTGGCTTTATAGGCCGGGCCCAATAAAGCGATAGGAGTGCGCGGTTGGAGAGTAGCCTGGGGAAAATCTAGGGGGAAAACCTCCGACACGGCACGCGGGTGGTTTGGAACACTGGAATACTCTAAGAGTTTGCGCTCCAGTGAAATTGGTCGAGCGGTTTCAACCGAATCTGAGGTGTGAGTGGAATCGAGCTATCATCGCTGGTTCACTAATCTTGTCGTTTATCGCACTATCACGCGACCATCATACACCCTCAGAGCTCGGTAAACCGTAAAACGTGCCTGATTGGCGCACGCGGCGAAACACGCTAACACAAACTTATGATTATCGATATGAGTTTTTATATACAAGTCTGTTCGTTTTCATACACACTACCTACATGCTTAACGTCGCTTTAGACGAGGCCTAAGGGAAATGAAATGAAATCATTTATTCTTCAATTTAGGCATGTTACATGCACTTATGAATGTCAAAAAACTACCACCGGTTCATAAACCTAGAACCGGCGTAAGAAACTCGGCGAGGTGTCATTTTTTCAAAACAATATACAATGTATATAAAATAATAGTACAAAATTCAAATGCTTACAGTATAAACATACATACATATTTTTTAATATTAAGGACAAAATATTTCTGTGTTAGATTACTTGTGCGGGACGCTATCACTGCCAAACATCCCTATCCATGATGTAATCGTTTATCTTATAATATGCTTTTGAAATAAGTGTCTGTTTCACGACAGATTTAAATTTAGAGTCCGTAAGTTCAGTAATGTGTCTTGGAATTTTGTTGAAAAATGTTTTAGGTCGTCTGCAAGTGCAGTTAAAAGAACCTTACTAGTTTCATGGCTTAATGTGGTCCTTCAAACCGGACACTTACCTCCCCTCCAAATGATAGCTGAATCCACCGGGTACGGGAGGTCCCTCCACGCCGACATCCGTTTCGGGTACCTATGTAAATTAAACTTGCATTCAATAAATAAATAAATAAAATAAAAGGTGGTTACCTATATTTAATTTAATTTATTTTTATACTCTATTCTGCTTGAGCTCAACCGTTAGCACAATCATGAGATACTTTTTCGATTATTTTTTTTGCATGCTTACTCAAGCAGAGTATGGTGGGCCATAAAATTATTGTACCCACCTAATGTACCCATATTCCGCAAAATAAACATTCATTCATTCATTCATATATAAGCATATTTTTGGAGAAAACGACTGAATTTTTTTCGGCGTTTCTTCTCGGCAGTGGTCTCGTGAGAAACGCTAGTAGTTTCTGACTTGTAAAAGTTTTGCGAGGTGTGAGTGGAATCGAGCTACTGGGAGTTTTGCGCTAGTTCTCTAAACCTAGCCTAGCTGAGAAGAGTCCATCAAGAAACTCAGCTAGGCCCGACCTGGGTCGGACTGACTCTACCCGGTGTGCGGCGATACCTGGGCGAATAGGGACTATAATGCACGTTAAAAACAGCGAGTCTCTTTTTGCATAACGCATATACGAAAATAAACACAAGTTCAACTAATACAATACCATTTAGTTTAAAATTTAAATAGTGAAAAAAAAACAATAAAAAAACACGCGAGGTGTCTTGAGGGAGGGGGGTAGCCTTGAACCTTACCAAAAATCATCAGGGGGAGGGGGGTAGCCTTGAACCTTACCAAAGATCATCAGGGGGGAGGGGGGTAGCCTTGAACCTTACCAAAGATCATCAGGGGGGAGTGGGTAGCCTTGAACCTTACCAAAGATCATCAGGGGGGAGGGGGTAGCCTTGAACCTTACCAAAGATCATCAGGGGGGAGGGGGGTAGCCTTGAACCTTACCAAAGACCATCAGGGGGAGGGGGTGTCTAGTGGCCTAAAAAACTCGCGTGATTTCTGAATAGGCCCTAATATTTGTTCGAATTATATGCTATATACCTATAAATATAAAATCTATTAGCATTATGTAAATCGCCTAATTTGTGATTGGACGCACCAACATAAATCATTATAAATATTAAAATTCTAGACGGCGCGCCGGCGCGTAAGCCAGCCGCCGTTCAGGTGCAATTGTTTACGCCCACCGACATTATTTTGTCCCTTTCACTGGCATACGAATGTTAAATAGAGAGAACTGTATACTAACTCGTCTCCGTGGATAGAGTGTAACCCCCTTATTCATAAACGTCTGTCAAAACTAATATTAGTTAACTAGCCGCTAAAGTTCGTTTGTCCTTAGCACTTTGACATTGACGTTTGTGAGAATGGGACAAAGAACTTTTTAGTTAGCAGAGGTTTGTTAAGTTTTATGAATACGGGGGTAATGGTTTAAGGTGATGGGGTGGGCAAGCGCTCTCCATACAAACTTTGTGCAAGTTTTTCTTCGTTTGTGTTTGCACTATAGTTATGTTTTTTGGTCAGTATGCTTATTTTTCTGTTAGCCATACCCAGGAGAATAAAAATAAATTTTGTTATTATTTTTTTGAAATATTAATTTTTTTCTTCTTTTGGTTCTTCGTATATCCAATATTTACAAGCAAAAACCCTGCGTATTGAAGTTAAAAGTTTTTTAAAAAAAGCGTTTATCATCATCTTTATAAAACCTAGCCTAATTATGTTAAACCCGAGTTTAAAGTTGGATCCACACAAAGGGCCACGTTAGTCAAACGTACAACGCAGTGGTGCGTTAAAGGGAGAAAGACGTTTTCATCTCATTCCTTCACCTCAGTTCTGTTTGTTGGGTCATCGTGGCCCATTGTGTGAATCCGGTATAATAATAATAATTTTGTGGACAATCTTACACAAATCAACCTAGTCCCAAACTAAGCAAAGCTTGTACTATGGGTACTAAGTGACGATATACATACTTATATAGATAAATAGATACTTAAATACAAAGAAAACATCCAAGACCCAGGAACAAATATTCGTGTTCATCACACAAATAAATGCCCTGACCGGGATTCGAACCCGGGACTTCCAGCTTCGAAGGTTTTTTGGTCACTACAAACTAGGCTAAAGCGGTCGTCATAAATCGTTATATTAGTATTTCTCCTTAATTAGTATTTATCCTTAAATTATTTGCATGCTAATTTACCAATGATTAAATTTATTATTATTTATATTGTCTCTGTAACTTATTGTGTATTTAATATTTGACATTATTGACATTTCTATATTTTTTTTTACATTGTTTATTTTAATCTATTGTTCATAAATTAGACTTCACAAAATTAATGATAACATGATGATACGCTATATCACTAATATAATATTATATTGACATGAGTAATGATAATATCACTAAGTATAGAGTAATTTCCTTAAGCACCATTATTAATAAGTCTTTGTAACCTATAACTTGCATGTTTGGTTTATCTGTAAATGTAAGTTGGTTAATAAATAAATAAATAAATATTAACCCCTTGTCCATGGTCCAGGTCTGTTCGTCGAAACGCCAGAACCGTTCGTAGTCTATTAGGTACGTCTTGTTGTTGTGGTTGGACAGGAAGGCAGTAGTGAGCTCTGGCAGGTGCCTCGGGAGGCCGTAGTCGCGGAGGCGGCCGCGCTTCACGAGGCGAAACTTGCGACTGAACTCCCAGTACTGCTTGCCTGTATAAAACAAATGTGATAATCCACATCGAAAGGGACCTTATGGCGGCCGGCACTTACGCCTTTATTGCCGCTATTCCAATACAATAGTGAATAGGTGTAACGTAAGCGCCTGCCGCCATAAGGTCCCTTTCGATGTGGATTATCACAAATACACACTTAAATACATAGAAAACATCCAAGATTAAGGAATTCCTGATAAAATTCCTGTCTGTCTGTGGGTTGCACCAAACCGTCTGAAATAGTAAGCGGTGTTCGTTAAAATCTGATTGCATGGAAAGTTTCAACAAGTTTCTATGGGATAACAGCTGCCGGCGCCATATTTGACTATGACCGGCCTGTGATCGTATGTTGGTGCAACCGACCCTAAGTGATTTTGTTGCACTACCAAACGTCAACAAAAAAATCTATCATTTCCTTTTGTTGGTGATGATGATAAATAAATAAATAAATAAAATAAATATTAGAGGACAATCTTACACAAATCGAACTAGCCCCACAGTAAGCTCAAGAAGACTTGTGTTATGGGTACTAGACGACGATATATTTAATAGATATAAATACTTAAATACATAGAAAACATCCAAGACTCAGAAACAAATATTCATGCTCATCACACAAATATTTGCCCTGACCGAGATTCGAACCGAGGACCGTCAGCTTCACAGGCAGGTGCACTACCCACTAGGCTAAACCGGTCGTCAAATACATAGAAAACATCCAAGATTAAGGAATTCCTGATAAGATTCCTGTCTAAGGGTGGGTTGCACCAAACCGTCTGTAATCGTAAGCGGTGTTCGTTAAAATCTGATTGCATGGAAAGTTTGACAAGTTTCTATGGGATGACAGCTGCCCGCGCCATGTTTGACGATGACCGGCCTGTGATCGTATGTTGGTGCAACCGACCCTAAGTGATTTTGTTGCACTACCAAACGTCAACAAAAAAATCTAACATTTCCTTTTGATGGTGATGATGATGAGATGCAATAAAATCAATAATAGTTAGACTGTAATTTGTTATTATCAAAATTACCCGATTTTCGGAATTATCCGAAGACTCCTTAATATAATAGGAATGTTCTTAAAATTTAACTACTCCAAAACAAACAAGGCAAATAAGGCCATATGGTGGAAATCCTATTCAAATATCTCAAAAAGTAACGAAGCTACAACCGTTTTAATGTTGCTGGTTAGAGAGAAAGCGCGACAGATCAGTGACGTCATAGTAAATGACAGTCGTTCCAATACAAAAGTGCGTTTTGCGGAAAAGGGACAGTGTGCTCCGTCTTAAAACTTTGAATTATGTAATTACTAGCAGCGCCCTGCGGTGTTACCCGCGGATAAAAGGTAGCCTATGTCCTATTCTGATGTCTAAGCTACAATACTGAAAAGTTTCATAGAGATCCGTTCAGTAGTTTTTGAGATTAAGCGGAACGTATACCCATCCGCACAAACTTTCACGTTTATAATATTATTAGGATTTATTCTTTTGAGACTTTTTTCGCTAATTGATTAAGAATATGATACTTTTTCGAGAAATAACTTATGAACCATTACGAGAAAAAACGCTCATTTATTTAGGCCTTTTTTGGAATGAATTTAAACGTATCTTGACATTTTCTCAATGTTACTATCTAGAACAGGACTATAGCGACCTAATGTTATAAATTTTAAATGTACTTTTTGGCTTTTTCATTTAAAAAATATCGTTTCAAACATCATTCCAAAACGACCATTTTCAAACGAAAACAACTATTATCTGCTTAAATTCTACTACGCATAATAAAATCAAGAAATGGCTATTTCACTATCTAAAACTTTTATAGAGTCATCGTATCCTTTAATCACTTTATTGGTATTATCAATACTTTTGTCACAATTTGAAATCAAAACATTGTAAAACTTATAAGGCCTCTTATTGATTTGGTGTCAGCATTCGTATTTGCTGTAGGTACAGTCGCCATCAAATATATCTGTACTCTTCAGGGTGCTCAAAAATATCTGAACATGCACTTTAACGCCTTGACAATAGAGTCGTGTTCAGATATTTGTGAGCACCTCGTTCGCTCTGAAATATCTGATGGCGACTGTACCTGAGAACACCAAGGTAGAACACCAAAAATATTGACACAACTTAGGTACCTGCAGGCAATCCCGACAATCAACCCCGGATTGTCAAGGAGGCTGATGCAGCTGAAAAGGCCTACACTCCGCCTCCTAACGGGGGCTATCACTGGTCATGCCTTACTAAACAAGCACCTTTTCACCCTATGTGTTACAGACAGCCCTCTCTGCAGAGCCTGCATGGAGGACGAAGAGACAGCCGCCCACGCCTGACATGCCCTGGGGTGCCAGCATACCGGGCAAAATACCTCGGATCACCGAGGTCTCTACTAGAAGTCGTCGGCAACATCAAGGGTCTGCTAGGCTTTCTGGCGGAACTGGGTTGGCACGAGCAGTGCCACTAACCCATCACGTAAAATAGGCGCATGATTTGACGTCGAGTTGCGGAAACCAAGCCCGCGATTACCTATACCTATGACGACCGCTTTAGCCTAGTTGGTAGTGACCCTGCCTTCGAAGCTGGAGGGCCCGGGTTCGAATCCCGGTCAGGGCATGTATTTGTGTGATGAACACGAATATTCGTTCTTGAGTCTTGGATGTTTTCTATGTATTTAAGTATCTATTTATCTATATAAGTATGTATATCGTCATTTGGTACCCATAGTATAAACTTTGCTTAGATTGGGACTAGGTGGATTTGTGTAAGATTGTCCAAAAATATATTTATATTTATTAATTATATTGCTCGCAGGACTGACGGTCGATGGGGCCAGAAACTGCTTGAGTGGCGTCCACGCACCGGAAGACGAGCTGTCGGTAGGCCTCCGACAAGGTGGAGTGATGACCTGGTGAAGGTCGCGGGAATCCGGTGGAAACGAACGGCACAGGACCGGTCTAAATGGCGAGCCTTGGGGGAGGCCTATGTTCAGCAGTGGACGTCTTTCGGCTGAAATGATGATGATGATGATGATGAATTATATTAATTATTATTATTATTATACCTATACCTGTACCTGAGAATAAGACGATGTTCCCGTCCCGCTTCTCGTAGATGGTCCTGACGACGGACACGTGCTCCGGGAGACCTCTGAACACGTCGTGGAAGCGCTTCGGGTAGCCCGCGTCTATTTCCTTACGCTCGCTCAGCACCCACATCCACTGCCAACAACACTCACCCCATTACAAATCTTATCTTATCTTATCTTATTTAAATGAGGGCCCTAGCGGATGCACTTCGACCCAGTGGGATCTTTTGTGCAATTGCCCCCTCCTTTATGCCTACTCCAAGCTGCTCTCCAGCATTACAAATCACTACATAGTATAAAACAACTAGCGACCCGCCCCGGCTTCGCACGGGTGCAATGCTGATGCATGTATTATACATATAAACCTTCCCCTTGAGTCACTCTATCTATTAAAAAAAACCGCATCAAAATCCGTTGCGTAGTTTTAAAGATTTAAGCATACATAGGGATATAGGGACATAGGGGCAGAGAAAGCGACTTTGTTTTATACTATGTAGTGAAGTCGCTTTCTCTGTCCCTGTATCCCTATGTATGCTTAAATCTTTAAAACTACGCAACGGATTTTGATGCGGTTTTTTTTAATAGATAGCGTGATTGAAGAGGAAGGTTTATATGTATAATAACATCCATTAAATAGTGCACCCGTGCGAAGCCGGGGCGGGTCGCTAGTTTGGAAATAAAGGAAAAATAGAAAAATTTAGACACCGAGCAGGATTCACGAGACACGCTGTGTACAAAATGTGGTTTAATATTGCGAAAAAATATTGTGTTTGGACGTATTGACAAAAAATTGAGTATTCAAAAATAATCAACTAACAATAAACTTTTTGATTTGTTGAATATTCTCGATAGAAGTTGGTCTTTAAATTTATATTTTAGGTTTTATATTATGTCAGAAGTTGCCAAGTGTCTTATTTATTTATTTTATATACACCCATACAGTAAATCCTCTTTAATGTGCTCAAAAAGTGTACGTAAGGACCAGCTTTACAACATCGCGCCGGCCCAGGGCGGAGATGGCCATAATAACATCGACAACGGTATCGTTATGGCCATCTCCGCCCATAACGATACAGGCTCGTGCTCAAAAGACTTCAACGGGCTCACGCTCGGCCTCACTACACTTGCAACGCAATGGTTCCTGAACACATGAAACAGGATTTAATATACGGATGTAGATAAAGTAGTGTATGCAACTGTACATAATTAAGCCTTAAAACACTCGTGTGATCCTATTATTAAACTCGCTGACGCTCGTTTCATAAAACCACACTCGTGTTTTAACATCTCTCATTATGTATCAGTTGCATAAACTACTATTATCTACAAATATGAGTTATCAACATAACAGCTTACGCCATGGCGTTGATGATCTAAAAGTTATCTTAATCTATTTACATAGAGGACATACAATAAAGCAAGGCAAAAAACCATACAGAATCTGAGGTCTCATTAGAAATAATTTTCACAAAACTGTAAAATTTGTACCTTGTCTAAGGCCATATTTAAACTGTCATACTTAAGAGCGCTTTAATAAAATGTAGTGGGTCCACTAGCGCCACTCGTAAATAATTGTAATTATTTAAATTTAACGATATATAACTAAACAAGGGGGCCGCTACGTACTGTAGTTTGTATTTAAGAACGTTTTGAATCCATCAAACTAGTTATTACGTTGTTGGATTCGTCAATCTATGCGTCCAAAGTTAAAACGGCCGTTTTATTTTTGAGCTCATAGAGAGACCAATCTAGCAACGTAAAAATTAGTTTGATGGATTCAAAACGTTCTTAAATACAAACTACAGTACGTAGCGGCCCCCTTGTTTAGTTATATATCGTTAAATTTAAATAATTACAATTATTTACGAGTGGCGCTAGTGGACCCACTACATTTTATTAAAGCGCTCTTAATTTCCGACGGGTGAAAGCGACAAAGTCCAAGCTACTTATGAGGCCGATTGTACAACCTACCTCCTCCTCAAACACGTAGATTTTCCCCTGCAGCACCTGGATGGTGTCGAAGTTGGTGTAGCACAGGTCTGGCACGTCCTCGTCTTCGAGCCCCGGGCCCAGCGAGAAGCGGGGCATGGTCGGCTCTTCTGTCTGCACGGTCAGGGCGGAAGTTTCGGGTTGTTGGTCTTTAACTGGAAGTAAGACGTAGAGAGAGACGTAGAGAGTAGACGTAGTAGTTTGACGACCGGTTTAGCCTAGTGGGTAGTGCACCTGCCTGTGAAGCTGACGGTCCTGGGTTCGAATCCCGGTCAGGGCAAATATTTGTGTGATGAGCATGAATATTTGTTTCTGAGTCTTAGATGTTTTCTATGTATTTAAGTATTTATATCTATTAAATATATCATCGTCTAGTACCCATAACACAAGCCTTCTTGAGCTTACTGTGGGGCTAGTTCGATTTGTGTAAGATTGTCCTCTAATATTATTTATTTATTTTATTTATTTAAGATACTTACTTAGGGTCGGTTGCACCAACATACGATCACAGGCCGGTCATCCTCAAATATGGCGCCGGCAGCTGTCATCCCATAGAAACTTGTCAAACTTTCCATACTATTTAGATTAATTTATTTAGAGAAATGTAATGTAGGTACTTTAAAAATAACGAATGTATGACATTAAACTCGATAAAATGATGTAATTTATTTTATAATTTTGATTTATAGACATTTTATTTTACTTTATTTTTATCTCTATTTTGACATTAATGACCATAATATACTGTATTGCAGGTGTATACATATACCTCTCAATTTGCCATTTATGGTAAATTTTAGTGATATTAAGACTACTTTTAAGATCTCATTCTACCTGAAATTATGTGAAATAAATTATAAAACGGCCGTTTTAACTTTGGACGCATAGATTGACGAATCCAGCAACGTAATAACTAGTTTGATGGATTCAAAACGTACTTAAATACAAAATACAGTACGTAGCGGCCCCCTTTTTTAGATAGCTATCGTTATTTAAACAATCACAATTATTTACGAGTGGCGCTAGTGGACCTGTTACATTTTGGATCATTGTCAGTTGTAAAAACAAAAGTTGTCCACCCGGTGGTCAATAGTTAACGGCTTATGTACATATAAATTACGTATTTATTACATGGATTTATAGTTACGGAAACACCGTTCATGCAGGTTACTATACCAATCCAAAATTAAGCTTTGTGGCCCTTAACTTTTGATATGTCCACCGAAAAGACGCGAACCTAAATCTGACAATAACCCTTTTATTAAAGCGCTCTTAATCAGCAACTTAAAAAAAAAAAAAAAAAAGATTTGATAAGTAGTGTTTCGACTAAAAAAAATACCTAATCTAGTTTAAGTTTATTCATTTCTTGCATGTTTAATGTCCTCAAAGTGTTGAAATAAGTCTAATATGTTGTTTTTGGTTACCATCACGATTAAGTATGTCAATAATTTAGATGTATTACATAGTAGTGGCAGCTTTACAGGTCGATGTATCTATATAGTGTAAGTTATTATTTGTACCGTTGTTTGCCCAAATAAACATTAAAACATTAATTGGTAGAATACTCACAATAAAGCGCTTTCATGCCCAAGACATCGTCTTCGAACAGGCTCTGCACTCGCGACCGGTAGTACGGGTACATGACGGACGAGCGCACGTCGGAGTGCGCCAGCCCGAGCGCGTGCCCGATCTCGTGGACGGCCGCCGCGAAGAAGTCTGTCGCGTCCTCGTCTTCTTCGGCTTCGGCGGGCAAGTCGCTCCAGATCTGAAGGGGAATGTTCTACTTACAGTCATTGGTCTCTTCAGAAGATAATCTGTTTTCTATTAGGCTGGTGTCATACATATATACAGGGTGTACAATCCAAATGGGTCAGTATGGTGAAGTCGGAAACTATGAGAGATAGCAAGATCTGTTCTTAGGAACCATGACGTCGATTTTAGATTTAATAATAATTACATTCAAACTTTTTTATTAACTCTCATACATAACCGGGAATCGATACTGGTCAAAATCAATGTGTATAAATTCTGCAAGTCGCAAGAAGCACAACACTAATGGAATCTTGTTTAAATAATTGAAAGAAAAACCCACCAATAAGATAATTATTTTATTTCAGTAAATGTTAAAAAAAAATTAAAAAATTTTTAGTCTAACTTACTGTCAGTTGTGTTTACACAAGATTTCATAGCCAAATTTGGTCCTTTTTACTTAACGCGGTTACAAAAATATTGACCAGGTTCGATTCCCGGTTATGTATGAGAGTTATTAAAAAAGTTTGAATGTAATTATTATTAAATCTAAAATCGACGTCATGGTTCCTAAGAACAGATCTCGCTATCTCTCATAGTTTCCGACTTCACCATACTGACCCATTTGGATTGTACACCCGGTATATATATATATATATACTAGCGACCCGCCCCGGCTTCGCACGGGTACACTATTACTGAATGTTATTATACATATAAACCTTCCTCTTCAATCACTCTATCTATTAAAGAAAACCGCATCAAAATCCGTTGCGTAGTTTTAAAGACTTAAGCATACATAGGGATATAGGGACAGAGAAAGCGACTTTGTTTTATACTATGTAGTAATATTGTTTATTGTTTATTTTATTTCCCATATAGGTATACAGAGATACACTTATGTCCAATGTTTCTTATCACTAATGCTTACATTTTATTAAAAACAATTAATCATACAATTTTCCAAACATCCTTTTCAGTTAAATAATCTGAGACTTTATAATACGATTTCTTAATCAGTGTTTCTTTAATAACCTTTTTAAATTTAAAATCTGTTATGTGACTGGGAATTTTATTGTAAAAATGAATTGACTGTCGCATAATAGTAGATTGTGTCTCAAGGGAGCAAAATGATATATTTGCGGCGAGGGCGGTATATTGAATTCTGAGCAGGGACCGGAAAACCCTTCTTTAGGCTTAAGCCTATCGATTCGGTAACCCAATCAATTTGCTTACCCTATGATAGGGTTAACCCTATCATGAGGTTACCGTATTGTAAAGGTAAGCTTATTGAAGTGTTAACCCTAACTCGCAATAGGGTTAAGCTTAAAACCCTATCGCGATAGGGTTTTTGTTAAGGGTTTTCATTGGGTTATGGTAACCTTAACGTCAGCTGGTGACGCATTGGGTTAAAGTGAATTTTCGGCTGGTCCTCGTACAGTTAATGAAAGAATTATTAATATTCAATAATATATTTCTGTTATTTAAATATACGTATGTATCGTATGTAAAGATAATATATTTTTAATAAATATCACGTTATCTAATTACAAAAAGGTTTCACAAATCTAATAATATTATTGTTAATTAGTTTATTTAAGGAAAATTAGAAAAAATAAGGCTCTGAGCAATTATAAATTATTATTTCTCTAATTTCAATTCGTAGTTTACGTTCGAAGCATTACTGCTTAATACAAAATGAATAAAGTTAATAATATTTTTCACCTCACTAGCTCGGAAAGCCCTTTTTTATTCTTTAAAAACAGATAGCAAAACTGCATTTTATCCACAAGTGTGCAAAGAATATTTGAAATTCGAACGCGCTATTTGTAACTTTTTTAAACATAATAACATGTAAAGGCCAGTCCAGATAGTCCAGCAACAATCATTTTATATTGTGCTGTTTTATTAAAAAACTAGTACCTACGCCAAATCTCAGGATTAGGTAGTGGACAACTATATTTAGGACGCAACTGTCAACGTTAGGACGAGGAGGAGGAAAAAAAATTCCTCGCTCTAGTGAGGTGAAAAGATTTGTGTTATACACGGTTGCAAAGTTATTTTACGTCTCGTGTGTTGCAACACTCGCTACGCTCAGGATTCTATTTTTGAACCACTCGCTTCGCTCAGGATTCTATTTTCGAACCACTCGCTTCGCTCGCGGTTCAATCATAGAATCCGTTCGCTAGCTCGTGGTTCAATCCTAGAATCCATTCGGTAGCTCGTGTTTCAATTCGACACTCGCGGTTAAAATACAACTTTGCACCCTTGTATAACAAATAACTATTGTATACTTTTAATTAAAATGTTTTTTCCTATTTCTTTCTCCAATTAAAAAAAAACGCTGCAAACCTTCTCATTTTACGACTATATTCCTCCTTTACACTGCTTTTTATTAGGGTTCCGTAGTTTCCGTAGACGAAATAGCGAAAACGGAACCCCTCTAATTACCAAACTATGAATATTAAAAATTGTAAAAAAATGAGATGCTTTGCATTAATAGCTAATTTCAACGATTTTTAGTTTGATCAAGATATGTTGTACAGTTTTTGAGATACTTAGGTCGAATGAACGAAATCCCTCATGCGCACGAGTAACGCTTGGCCTGCTTTTACTGACATATCGATCCTTATGAAAGTCACAAGTACAGGTTCTTATTTCTATAGGTACTACTTAATGCTTAGAATTAAAAATATATATATCAATATTACTACTAACGATTATTTTCTATTTCAATTAATTGCACCGGTGTGTTGAAGTTAATATTTTTTACTGGAGATCACACGATACGTTTGACACATTACAGAGACTTACAATTAATACATACTTCTATTTATTTCGTTGGAAAAAAGAGAAACAAATACTTGCAGAGTACGAGTAGTCGGTAAAAGATCAATGAATATTAGAACAAAAGCACGGTTCGGCACGGTTATCTTTGAGGCCGATTGCATGCTCATCTAATATGGAGCTGCTAAACCGCCCAATCCCGGGATTATGAAGGTTACAAATTAAAAGTAAGTTTCGATTACGTATCGTATAAGAGATACGATTGAAAAATGTGAGAGATTAGGAAGATACGATTATTTTGCAATTTTAACTGATTGATTGGTAATGTCAACCAAGGTAGGTAAGTAGGTACTTTTATTGCAATAATTCATGTTTTGCTTTACTCTAAATGAGATACCAAAAAAATATCTTGACTTCATATTTTACTTGTTTTTACATAATGAAAGTAGACCTAAAAAGTAATACAAAAAAAGATACTTATGCTTAGTGAAGCTACTACGAAAAGCTGTCATATTTTCCTTTGCGGCGCGAGGGTGAGCAACTCTGATGCTTGAACAAAGTAGTAGCTATAATATATCGAAACCAGAAACATATAAGTAATCTGAAAGCCCTCTTAACCTGATCAATCAATTCGCTGCCGCTCCGATGTATTGACAATAGTGCTGATAAATAAAGTGTTGTCTTGTCTAAATGTTTACTGGCGCAAAGAAAACGTACAATAATTTATACCTACTGAGAGTTCATAACAAAATTGGATTAAGTGTTTTAAATGGCATTATCGTGTGCAAAACAAAATACATGACATAGATAATAAAAAAGTGCAGGTGTTTCATTCAAAAGAACCTTGGTTTTACAACATGCATTGGTGCTTTTGGTCTTATCTCTTTGTAATAAGCTCAATACACCTCCAAAAAAATAGAACAACTTATCTTTCAGGTAGGATTATCCCATTGTTTTTTTGCCGCGCAACACTAAATAGCATTTTACTAATGCCAGGTACAGCAAACAATGAATAATATCTATGCCTAAGATTTATAAAGAATCTGATACAAATGTTTAATAGATTTTCACATTTTTGTTATTAATTATAGGCATAACGTATTTTAATAAGTGTTTATTTCTTTGTAGATTGTATAATGTCGTGTTGTCATGATTAATGCCGTGTTGTCAAATGAAACTACAAACACAAATACAGAAAAATATGTTCGATATTTTACCTATTTTTGTTAGTGCTCATTGTTTATCATATTTTGACAAATTTTATATTTTTTAATGAATATTGCCAATTTCAATAAATATTTTCAACTTCGAATCTTTGCTTGATTTTTCACTTCTCCATCTACTTCGGTCATAAAATGGGAACCAAAGGAAATACTCGTAGAGCGCTACTTAGCGTTAGGCCAAACTAACTTAGCAATAATTTTGATAGCAAAGACTGCGCAGGTGTTATATTTTAATCGTCATCATTTCATAGAGGATTGACTGATTGTATTACAAATGATAAATATCTGTCAAACTAGGAACCTTATCGCGGTCTATACGTTACACACTCACCTTTCTTATAACATCCGCTTAACTTTTCAATCCATAAATAATAGCCATATTCATCACAAAATTTGATATAAACGCAAAAATAACAAAAATAAAAGAAATAACGTTAACAATAAAATCCACTGTCACACTCAAACGTCCTCAACTAGATGGTTATGAGAATGCACTAAAAACATACCTGAAGCAAGACCTGCACATTTAAGGAAAGTAACGAACGAAAATTCATTCTATTGTTTTTTTTGTCAATTACCGAGTGTAGATTCACTCTGAAAACAATGACAAATACCACGGCCTTTAGGCATGGGCACACTCTTTTGTATTAAGTTCTTAAAAGATAACAACGTCGGCATAAATGTCTTTATAAAATAAACAAGTTTATTTTACCATTTAGACTACCACCGCCATCATGCTAATCCTAAGACAATAGAAAACAGCAAGTCTTATCAGCTTTCGGCTCGCTTGCATATCGCCGTGCTGGTATAAATAAACAAAGCTTTAACAATTTCCGTAAGGTACCTACACAGCCTAATAATGTAATGAATCTCTATACGTATATGCGCCTAATTAATATGCTAACAAAAATACAAGTATTAATATATGAATAAGGATATATACTACTAAAATCCCGGATTTCTAAAAAACTTTTTTATAATCCCGGAATTGGGCGGTTCAACAACTCTATGTTCGTGCGTATTTGCTGTTTCCATAGGTCGAGGTAGTAGGATAAGTAATAGTTGTAACTGTAGGAATACTCGTATATAGTAAAGATTCCGATTAGTACTGTCAAAACGAATTATTATTTCGGAATATTTAAATTTAGGGCTCCCGGTCGTGTCCGTGTTTCGTGTACCCGTTGCCGAATACACGTTGCCGTGTTACACGGCAACGGGTTTCTGTCCCGATTTTCACGTGTAGTTACGATCCGTGTAATTAAGATCCGTGCACACGGGTAGCCGTGTACACGGGTACACGGATCTTAATTACACGTCGACACGACCCGTCCGCCCGTCATAAATATAAGTACGTAAGTATAAGTAAGTGTTTGTTTCGACTTAACTTTATGTATTAATTATGCTTAGCAACTAAACCTGTTTCAATATAAGCATTGGTGATGTCAATGATATTTTATGCCTAAATAAAATTAATTAAATTTCAATTGAATAGTTCATATTTCATTTTTAGGGGCCTACTACTAATTTCTTTTTTAATAAACAAGATGTAAGTCATAAAATGGATATAATACTACATGTAGTTGTGAGTTAGGCAAATTGTAGTCGACTTCGAATAACAGTCACAATAACAACTTTAGCAAATAACCGCTAAAAACTAACCTAATACTATTGAATAATTATTCTACATTAGCTAAGTGAGCTAGAATAAGTTAATCATTAATAGGTGAGCACAATTTGGTTAGTATACCTTAAAAATCACACATTGACTCTCTTGATTAAACTGTTTATAGCGCAACAGCCATTCTCTATTACGACGAAATGTGTTGATATTTAGACAGAAAATATTTGTCCATTGTTTATTGTGCATGTTATCTTATCAGGCTACAAAAGATGCCGACTAAACCTTTGAGTTCCCGAAGCACCTGAGGTCGTAAACAACCGTCTTGCTTTTGTTATTGTTAATTGCCTTGAACACATGGTACGTTCATATTAAAAACAATTGTAGTTGGTTGTTTTTCATTCATCTCTTCATATAACGGTAACTCTCTATAATGATAAAAACTCCTCGGTTCCTTGTTTCGTTATAAAGAGTTTACACTTTATATATGTAATACACTAGTTCGATGCTTATAAAATTATTCCTTAATGTTTATAAATTTATACTATTTGTCTAAAGAACTCTTTACGTCAATGTTACTTGAGCATGAGGCGCATTTAAAGCAGTATCCATTATATCGTTAGAAAACAAACACCAATATTATATGGCGATAATGGTTTAGTCAGAACGTTATCCTCCTAATAAATGTAATATTAAATGATGGACAACTTTGATAAACTACATTGAAATGGCGTCAAGAACAAAAAGATACATATAACGTTATTTTTATAACGGTATACTGAACATTGACTTCGATATTAACGAAAATTTAAACACAAACGGAATTATCTGTATGACATCGGTTTTTATTTATAATAAGGCCTGAATAATGTAAATTTCAATGACACATCTGTTCTGGAATATAATTCATTGAAATCTTTATTAACAGTAAACGAAATAAATAATTAATTGTATAAATAACGAAATAATTTCGACAACATAGACTATAATTAAACTACGAACTATTAAATGGAATATAGTAAGAAACATGTCGGTACGTACTCGTTAGATGTCGTAATCCGTATTGGAGAATTCATGTGTACTGCTTTCAAATAGTTTCCTATAGCAATACCACCACGACACGAAAACTCATTGTTTGCTCGATCATTGCACATTGTACACGTGGCATAATTCCACATCCACTTTTTTTTCATTTTTTACAGCTTTTTTAACTTGCAGTGTTGATATCAGTATATCAATGCAATTTAAATAATATTAAGTATGGTTTAAAAGATATAAAAAAGATTTATTGAATTTCCTATGTTTGAATAAGCCTATCCATTCCATCAGAGACACAACGTATGAATTAACTTGAAGCGTTGGATGACGAGACAGTCACATCAGGCCAATCCAATACGCATAATTTCATTTGTATAGCCTTGAGAGCGTAATGTTGCAGAACGAAAACACACAGTGATGAGCTCCTATTTTTAAAATTCTATTTAATCGACAGAGCCGTTATTTTGTACATTATGTACACCTGCAGGTCTAACGGTATTAAATTAATTAGACGATAAGATTATGCTAGTATTTTAAAGTTTCGTGTTTTCGAAATTTAGTATTCTGAATAACGTTATAAAAATAACATTATATCGTCTTGATTTGGACATTATCAAAATGTAATCTGTCTGCGTCTGTCAAAGTTATCAATGCCATCTTGGAACAAATAACGTTATTATATTGCTTTAACCAGTATCGCATTATAAATTAGTATATTTTTTATAGCGATTTAATGGATACTTATGTAAATACGCGTTAAATATAGCTATGAGTAAAACATTTTTCTAAGACAATGTTATGAACCATAATGATATACGAAAAAAGCGATATTGAAGGGCCTATATACATGCATACAAATGCTGCTCGTTAAGATAAGATATTAAATAAATATCTGTTTATGAAACCATACACAGTACCATATGATTACTAATTACTGATTACTGATTACCAGAGAAGGACATTAATGGATTATTTTTCAATTAACTAATTCATCGATGAAACAATTTAGTCGCTATTAAATGAATCGACAGAGTATTCCAATAATTATTAAATAGGTCATCATCATCATCATCTTGTGCCTTTGAATATACGTAGCGAGATATCTGGTTAATCAGTATTTTAGGTGATCGTGTTGTTGTCATTTTGTTAGTGCTGCTATCTAGTATTAGTTTCTTGTGTATTCTTGATTCTTGTATTTGATTTAGCTTGCTTTTTTGTATGCTATAAATTATTGAACTAAGAAAGTTCTTAATGGCCCAAAAGCCACAATCTACTTTTTATTTAGAGTGTTTATGTTTTAACCAGCATTGTTGCTTACATGGATAGTTGCGTATGTGCGTAACATTAGTATAAATTTGCTTATATTTCATATATACTGTTTCTACCTGCGAGATCTATAATTGGCTACTTGTTTATATGTTAAAATGTTGTCGTGTCATAAAAGCTGTTGGTCATGTAAATAAATAAATAAATAATCGCCAATTTCATTGGCTAAATTTCTCGAATTAAAGTTGGATGACACTCATTTTACACGAAGGTAACCAATATTCAATATTTCTTGTGTGCTGTGCGATATAAATTTGTTCCAATAACACAACTATATTTTTGATAGTGCAACACTCTATAGTCTTCCTAGGTAAGGCTTAAGGATTTAAAGATTGGATGGAGTGCAGGTAGAAATTTAGAAAGAGAACGTTTTATGAAAGAGCGAGAAAACCACTTTTTTATCCCTTTTGTCAGTAGATTACTGGTTTGTTTCTATTTGTCAATGCAGTAAATTATACTATCCTAAACTGAGGACTGGGGTAATAAACGCCGGCAACGGTAGTGATGGCGGCATATCGATACAGGTTTTACTTAAACGTCGATAAATTACTTACATTAGTTTAATAGTTAATGTTACTTTAATGGGTATTAGTTCAAGTTATTTGTCTTGTTCGTCATGCTGACTATCTCCAGAACGAAGACTTGTCAAAAGCACATTTAATAGACACACGTCCTCTCATAATTAATCTTCAAGACGTCATGTGACAACGACGAGGACGAGGATGAAATCGATTTATATTAAATTAGGTACAGCATATTGTCACTTTCATTAATCGTATTATAAAATTCATACTTAAAACACGTATTTTATCTAATCACTTAATTCTATCGACATGCCTTGCTACGGGTTTACTACCTGCACTATGGATCTCGGCCCGCTCTGTGAAAAACAATGCGAAAGAGATAACGCGAGCCTAATGGTTTTATTGCCCCAGCCCACAGTTTGGTCAATAATACGTGAAAATTAATAAATCTGAGTTCAAGTATCCTTTGTCGGTTAGTTGTTTACCCAGGATCAGAGATTGAAAAATAGATAACAATCCGTTAATGCATATATGACTACCTAATACCTATATTACGGTTGCCTTTGTCAGTCGATAAAGCGTACATCACCTTTGATACCATTTGTCAGAAAATTACGAATACTTTGGCATGTTATTTATGAAGCGATACTTATAGGCAAGTCCTCCAGCACCAGGTATATATAGTTCATACCAAAGTGTTATTTTAGGTACAATGTGGTTATACATTCCTTAAGTTGTAGTTACTTGCCATGGTTACCCGAAAATTAGAATTACAAGCGAGAGGAAATTAATCTAATTAATTAGTCTACTAAAAATGTAGTCACTGGAGACTAATCGACAGTTAATTTAATCGTGACTCAATTAATCAGAACTCGTACAACTAAGACTACTACTAATCGCAATTTTTAGTCGTTAGTCGCGATTAAATAAGTTAATCTTAATCGTTAGGCGATTACATTTTGCCCATCTCTGTTTACCACCATATATTTTTCATTCAAACGTTAGAGCGCTCAAACCGTCGCGGACGGGTGGGGCTGTGTCTGAGATTCGGAAACGGGTCGGCGTGTCCCGGGCCCCGGCTACGTAGCCGAGACACGTTGCCCGTGTACACGGGACACGGATCTTGGCGGGTTCGTGTAGTTCGGGTTCTTAGTACCGCCGGGCTTAAGTACACGGGGCAACGGGTCGGCGTGTAACACGGATATCGGGAGCCCTAATTTAAATAAATAAATGACTGTCATATGAACCGTCAATTTTTTTTTGACAGAATTGACCGAGTTTCCTTCCACTTCAGCTTTCCAGATTTCGGGTTGGTCTCCTCAAAAGATAGCATTTGTCAACCGATTTTTGTGAAACATTGTAAGCAGGTTCAATATTTTTTATATAGAATTTTTATCGAGTCTGATTTTGGAAATTTTCAATAAAGTTTCATTTATAAAAAACAAAAAGAAACAGGCGAGGTATACAGCTCACAGAGCTATTCTAGTATGTATGACAAATCAAATTTGTTTCTGACATTGCACCGAAAGTTAAAAATAGATGTTCAAAATGTAAAATAAACAAACAAACGCTCGCGGCCGACTCGTCCAAGCCGCCGCTAGGAATCTATACTTGCATGCACAGTAAATACGATTCTAACATAAGGACTCAAAGTACAAAGTTATTTGCATTAAAAACAAGGAGTGTGTTCGGTAAATCAAACTGGTTTCTACTGGGAGTGGTTTCACAGCGAGCTTATCGTCTGTGCCAAGCTGCCTGCCAGCCACGGTTATCTAAAAATGAGTCTAATTGAAGTGTGCGTAAAGATCACTTTTGTTTGGAACTGGTTAAAAACCCTATTGATAGGCTTACCGTATTGATAGGGTTTTGATTTTGGTTAGTGGTTAGTTGAGTTAACTCGATCAATATGGTAACCCTATCAATAGGGTTACCTTATCATAGGGTTACCAATATGGATAGGGTTTTTAAAACCACTTCTAAAATAAGCCTATGGAAAACCCTGATTAGGGTAACCGGTTCCGGTCCCTGATTCTGAGTGAAGCGAAAGATTCTACAATAGAATCCTGAGCGTAGCGAGGGATTCAAGTGTTTACGCCCAAGACGGAAATAATTTTGCTACCGTGTACCGTGTACCATACTGCTTTTCACACCTTCTATGAGGCCCGCTGCTAAAACATGAAATATCTTACAAATGATTTTTCTACCGAGTGTCACATACTTATTTCACACCTTATATGAGGAAAAGAGTCATTGTTGCCCTCAAATGAGGGAAGAAAAGTACATCTTTGATCCCTCATTCGAAGGCAACAATAACTCTTCTCTGAATAGCAGGTGTGAAAATGATTTTCTGGCTTTTGCTAATCGTAACAGTCTCACTGCGAGTTTTTCATATATAGCGGCTTGTGTGTTGTGCCACTGGTTTTCTTCCCCGCTATTCCCGTCATTCACGATGCCCTTCCATTCGATGCGGTCAAGGGCCATTTGAGCTGCTTTATGCATGGAGAAGCAATCTTGATGGTGTCAGAACACCTTTCTGGAATCCGCCCCCTGCATTTCCCTTACGAACGCTAGTTTTAGGGACAACTAGAAAGTAATAAAGGATCGAAAAACCGAACCGCAAGCAGGGCAATACGGTCACGACCCTCAGGCATTAGGGGTTGTGGACTACGGAGAAGGACTACCATGAAGACTACACTAGTGGATATACTTTATATAATTTTTAATTGTAGACGCCGGTGCCGGTGATGATGGAACTCGACGACTCAAATAAAGGTTCGATGTAAAGTTGACTGTATAATTTCAAAAGGTGCTGAGGGCCTACTGCGAACTTCGTATCGTGTTGTCCCTTTCGCTCGAGTGTTAAACACTATATGAGTGTAAGGGACGGAGTTCGGAGTAGGCCCTCTGATTTACAAAATAGCTTGGCCAAAAGAGGTATGTGCAGAAGTGGTTGTATGTGAGAACAAAGAATAGGTAATAAGGAGCAAGGTTTGATAATTTGAGTTAACGTATGTTACAATGGTAGGGATACAGCACAGCGTATATGAAGCGTTGCTATTGGTGGCTTTAAAAAAGCCGCTTTTATACTAACCGTGCCCGATGGGCGCGTTTTGCTACTACATACTAAGTTATTAAATATATAGGTATACAATGAAATAAGAGTTGCGTTCGCAGCATTAATTGTAGCCTAAATATGCCGTTACCCGGATCTCTTTTGGCGATTCTGACCTCATCGTCGTCGAAGTGGATATCACCGTGCGGAGGGCAGAAGGCGTGCGCCACAACCTGCCCGGGGCCGTCGAATGCGGAACTGTAATAAGTGAAGTTTGATGAGCAAACATTTTAAAGTCGTCGAGTTAATCAAGTAGATACAATACGAGTAACAGGCGCACTCTATAGTTTAGACCAGGGGTCGGCAACCTTTTAACAGCCAAGGGCCACATAGTGACTAACAAAATTGTCGAGGGCCGCATGTGTTAATGTATAATTTGTGACTCTATCAGAAAAAAGGTACCAACCACATTGTCGGTTGCCAACAAGGCAGCTCGCGGGCCGCCTGTTGCCGACCGATGGTTTAGACTGACCGTGCGACCGCTTGATTTCCGAACCGTAAGGGTCGAACATACGATCAAAGGCCGGTATTCGTCAAACAAAGCGCCGGCAGCTGTCATCCCATAGAAACTTGTCAACCTTTCCATACAATCAGATTTTAACGAACACCGCTTACGATTACAGACGGTTTGGTGGGTTGCACCAAACCGTCTGTAATCGTAAGTGACCCTAATATTTAGTAAAGTTTCTGGGTATCCTTAATGTTCAGCATGTGCAGTTTAAGGTCTGCACAATATCAGCTTCGCGCATGTCATGAAAAGTGTAAATCTCCGTGGGACTCGTACACTACCCGATCATATGATCCAGCTTAATAAGACTTAAGTATCTGATCTCTCAACCTATGAAGTAGGCAAAAATAATAATGAATATGGGCAGAGGGTATGGAATTATATTCTCCCTTCAATATTAAATAGATTTTCTAGTGACCTAATACTTGAAATTGAGGGTAAAACCTGTAGTCAAACAGAACCATTGTCAAACAGCATATACTGCGAAACAAAAACCAACTATAGAAGATATATGTAACAGTTTAACTTAATGATTATGTAAGAAGGCTCCTTAACTCAAAAAATCTTTTATAATTAAGATTAGTAGTATAGAAAAAATGCAACTTTATTATGAATTCAATGAAATAAACAGTTTAAAAATTTAAAATTTAAATTTTTGAAGAGACTGAACACTGGAAGCTAGGTGACAGGTCTCCCATCACTGTATCCTCGGAAGTTATTGGTAGAACTGTCAACTCACCCGTCCCCATGGTTCCCGGTGACGAAGAACACCTCAATATCAGCCGTGCCTGTTTCCTGGAGAGTGAAGGTGAGCCCTCCATGCGGTGCCCACACTGCTAAAGCGGCCGCTAGCTGCTTCTCCACTCGATGCTTCTCCAGCGTGCTAGAGCCATTCACCACCCTACAACGAAGCGGATATCCGGATTAACCCTTATTAAGGCCTCAGTTATACAGATATGCTACGTTAAAGTTTAATATATTCTCATGTTTGTAGAGCCCTGGGGAATACATTTAGAGCAAAATGAAACTAAATAATAATAAAAAACATGTGGTCATTATGCATTCTGCCTGTTAGAGGCACGTGAATTTCAGGAAAAATGACAGATAACAGTACTAAAAACTTGTTTCGCTTGACAGGCATAGTGCATATATTGACCACATACTTTGCTACATTAATTACACTACAATTGAATAATAACCGAAAAAGTAAGAATGAGGAAGGAAAGCGTGATATGTCAGCTGTATAATACTGTTAACATTAAATAAAAAGGGTGACGGTCTTTACCGTAAATGTTTATTTACCAAGGGGTTTCTAAATCGCCTCTGCCTTATTAAGGGTTAAAGGAAATAAAAGCAATAGGGCCATTCTATTTTTTCATGTATATCATTTTCAGACACTTTTTTTTTAATGCAGATTTCGGATACTTGGCCCTCACTTCATATTTTTGTATAGTTATTTAGAAAGAGGTTTAATTGCATTATCACATCCGATAGTTTTGTAAGTAATTAACTAACCACAGCTAATATCCATAAGTCGAGTAACTCAGTGGTCCTTGGATGTCTCACCATTTGTATGAAAAAATGGTTTTTACCACCGTGTTACCCACCTTTTACAGCAATATGTTAATATTGAAGTATTTTTAACTATTCCTTTTATTGGGTCAGGTACCATTTCGAAATGCTATTTTTGTGCACTAATTCAATACATATCATAGCTTTTTTTGTAATAGGTCACTGGTCATGAAAAAGTAGAATGCCCCAATTAATCATTGAAATATATGAAACGGGTCACTCATGTCTTCAAGGTCGAATATCGCTCGACATGTATCGGACCGTGCAGATCCTTACCCCTTTATTCATAAACGTCTATCAAACCTAGATTAGTTAGCTGGCCGCTAGAGTTCGTTTGTCCTTATCTGTCACTTTGACACATGTGCTTGTGAGACAGTGACAACAGACATTTTAGTTAGCAGAGGTTTGTTAAGTTTTATGAATAAGGGGGTTAGTCATGAGAACGAGTCCAGCCGTCGCTCTCATAACTAAAGGATCACGTAAGTACCTACGGGTCCGAAACATGAATGTAAAAAGACCCGTTTCAATACTGATTTTACTATTTAAAATTGAGAATCAATTAATAATTCATTGTTTCTGGTAATATGGCGTTGGTGGGCCTTTTTCCTACCAATTATACATATTCTTAAATGATTTTCTGTCGATCAGTAAATCTAAGTAGGTTCGTAATATACGACGTTTTGTAAGTTATTCAGTTCTTAAAGAACGCGTGCAGTCAAGGGCACCAATAGGTATGTCATAATTTTTTTTTTTTTTTTAAGATTAAAATTTGTATATTTGGTACTTCGTATATTTTTTCATTTACACTTGACTCGATAAGAATTAGTAGTATCATATCCTACCTTAGCGAAGATTACCACAGTACATCGTAAAGAACAGTACAATCGCAACGCATAGAGATAAATTAAAATACTTTTAACAAATTCTAGATAGGTTACTGTATATCTATACGTAGTTTAAATGAGGAATATTATTTATTATTAAATAGACATATGCAATGTGGTAATCTTCGCTAAGGTAGGATATGATACTACTAATTCTTATCGAGTCAAGTGTAAATGAAAAAATATATGTCATAATTATTTTTACTTTATTCCATTGAAATATATTGTACATGTTTATAAATGCCCTCCACTTAACTTTTTTTTAACCTGACTGTGGATTTAAAAGCCGGGCCCAATAAAGCGATAGGAGTGTGTGGGGAAAATCCAGGGGAAACCTCCGACACGACCACACGGGCAGTTTAAACTTAAACACTGGAATACTCTAAGTGTTTGCGCTCCAGTAAGATTGGTTGAGCGGCTACAACCAATTTAAATCTGAGGTATGAGTGGAATCCAACTACTGGGAGTTTTGTCGCTGGTTCACTAAACATAGCCTAGCTGGGAAAAGTCCAGCAAGAAACTCAGCTACGTCCGACAGGGACAGTGGATCGGACTGACCCATTCTACCTAGTTACCTGTAAGTGATATATTTCTTGTTCCACGGTTCTCGAGTGACATATCGTCTCGACCTGGACGACGTGGTTATGATGTCTTTCACGCCGCACCGCTTTTTCTTGAACAACTATAAAACACACGTTATTTGTCTTGTTGGATGTAATTACCAGAGATCGGACTTTGCGTAAATAAAATTTGAATTTGCGGAGATAATAGTTTATACGTGCTTATAATTATTAGCAAAATATTATTTAAAGTGGTTATCGTTTTCGTACATGTTTTTATATACGAAGAAGAAGTTTTTTATAAAGAAGTTAAACTGACACAATTATTTACACTAGATGTTATCTATAAGTAATAATAATAATATGTGTGTGTGTATTCATATTATTAATGTAAATATTTGACTTGTAACTATGGTGTTATCAATAAATTATTGTATTGTATTTGTATTATATTGTATTGTAGAAATAATATCCAACAACGACTACATGGTAAATATCCTGCTATGATTATTATTTCTGACCAAGAAGTTTTCTAGTGGATTGCGAGCGGAGTTTTTCAGCACTTAAGTATATTTTTGATGTAAAAAGAAATAGACTGACTGCAGAAAATTTGGAAAAAATATTGATTATTTTATTTAATAAATATGTACTTAAACTTTTTATTGACTAGGAATCAAATCATATGTCAAGTAAGAATTTAATTGATTGATTAACATATTGATTAATTTTGCAGTCATGTCCACATTCTTGCGAGCAATACAAATTTGTCCGATCTCTGGTAATTACAAATAAAAACTTTCATACATTTTGATGTAGGGAGGATGAGAGGGACAATCACAGATATGGGGTATCATAAAGTGGATTCAGTACTGTGCAATGTTAACCTTTACGACGCCAACGACGGATATATTCGTATCGGATTTCTACAGGGATCAAATTCGCATTTCATATTCCCATGTCAAACCGTGTGTGACAGCTTTTGAATTTGACATGGCGTTGAAAAGGTTAAAATTGCCCGAGATTAAATAAGCCCTGTCGAGTTGAAAGGAGTGCGAATTCTTTTAAAGGGTGAGTAACTCCCATTTGACACTCCCGGAGTTGCAAGAATCTTTTATTTGCCACGGTGAGCGTTTATCAGGCTGGCCATAAGCTAGTTTGCCGCAGACCTAGAAAAGACTAACCTTCTTGGTTTCGGCATCGATGACGCCCGTCGGCGTGAGGCCGGCGAAGGCCTGCAGCCGCCGCACCGCCTCCGCGTTGGCTTCTGGCGTGTAAGAGAAGTCTAAAGAGCCATCGGGTATTTCTGGCAGGTAACCGTAACGCCTCATGAACGCTAGCTATGAAGAAACAAACATGTTCAATAAGAAGTATTTAACAAGGGCAAAGGGCGAGGCGAGGGCGGTTCAAACCGCTTGTTTCCCCATAGGTAGCTAACGGGGAAACAAGCGGTTTGAATTGCGGCTTGACACAAGGTTCACTGTTTGAAAATCATGCGCCGTGTCCATGATAGGTATTCAGGCGCGGATCCAGGATTTTGTTCAGGGGGGGGGGGGGGGGGGGTATTTTCGAACTTTCCGAAAATAAAACTGACTTTTGATAACTGTTTTTATTGTCAGAACATATTTCCTACGTCAGGACATAGGCAATTGCCCTCCCCTGACACAGGCTTCGGGGGGGGGGGGGGGGGGGGCATTGCCCCTGTTGCCCCCCCCCTGTATCCGCGCCTGTAGGTATCAAATGTCCGACCGAAGTTTCGGTTTCGGCTTAAAAATCATGTTTCGTGCGCTGTTTATTCAGGTTCCCCTAAGACGCTCCTCCTCGCTTCGCTCGCCACCTCACCTAACTTGGCTCTGTCACATGTGAGATTTCTGTTACTTCCTATACTTATTTGAAAAAATCTTATTTGTTTCATGCATGGCCTAGTGAAAGATTTGGCAAATGATACGTATCCTACAATTTTAAGTCATTCATCTACTTCAAAATAATTCTACCAAATGAAACGTTATCATGCAAAACAGACACGTATCCAGACTTTTGGTTCGGGGGGGGACAAACATTGAAACAACCATGTGAACTGTGTAAAAATCGCTGTAATCACTGTACTATAATTTTTAATAACTTAAAGAAGTACCATCTAAAAACGTTTTCGGGGGGGAGATAAATCCCAACTATCTCCCCCTCTGGATACGTGCCTGATGTAAAAATTTGCTAATAGTTGTCAAAGTGAATCATCGGCGAAAGGTTGCTTGGCAAGTGAAATTCGCCCAAAAACAGTTCGGAGAAAAAGCCGAACATTCTGAATTTAAAAGGACAGAAAAAAAGAATGACTATTTGTTCAAGTTGTAGATCGAAATGTAGACTAGGTAGCATTTGTTGCTGCAATGCCATGCTGTATGAATGTAGTTAATAAAGTCCTGTTTCGGTCGGACACTAATAGATGGCTTAGCATATATTGTAGAATTTTGTCTCCGCGAAAGGATTTCCAATCAATGCTCCTAACTAAACCTTGCAGTTTCTACAAATGCCATAAATTATTAAAATAGAATAAAAGTTATGAATGTAAAGCAAAAAATATGTTGTTTATCGTAAGAGTCGTAGTGCAACGAGGAAAGTACTCAATACAACAAAAAAGGAAATCACTCGTACTGAATTGATTCTGCTTTGTCACTAAAGTATAAAACTTTATAAAATATATATAAATATTCGCAGTTTTAGGTATGCAAACATTAATGAAAGAGATAAAGTTGTGTGATTCTGAACCCTCAAAATTTTATTTAGTAAGCAAATATTAATTAAGTCAGGCATTGTTAATTATTAGTAAGCAAATTAACAATGCCTGACTTGAATCTACGTAATATCTCACTACTTTTTACGGTTAAAGGGTTTGAAGACTGGGGCTATTTTTACATGGAATGTTTTTTATGGGATAGTACTTATCTCTTAGATGCATCTATAACTACTCGGCCCGCAATCCCTGTTCCCGCCGGGGCTTGTATAGTGATTTCTCTTTTTTTATTTTGAACCTGACTGTGGCTTTATAGGCCGGGCCCAATAAAGCGATAGGAGTGCGCGGTTGGAGAATAGCCTGAGGAAAATCCAGGGGAAAACCTCCGGCACGACCACGCGTGTGGTTTGGAACACTGGAATACTCTAAGAGTTTGCGCTCCAGTGAGATTGGTTGAGCGGTTTCAACCGAATTTGAGGTGTGAGTAGAATCGAGCACTGGGAGTTTTGTCGCTGGTTCACTAAACCTAGCCTAGCTGAGAAGAGTCCAGCAAGAAACTCAGCTAGGCTCGACCTGGGTCGGACTGACTCTACACGGTGTGCGGCGGTACCGGGACGAATAGGGACTATATGTATCACTGTTGTCGCGATCGCGCGGAATTTCTCTTTGTCACTTAGTTAAAGCCTACACAACTTGGAAAGGATATGACAAATACAATCAATATATTGATATTTTATCACAGTATTCGTATTATTGCACGCATGTTTTTCTTCCTACACAATACACGTCTTATCTCTATACACGGTGACCCAATCGATAAGGAAACTGACCTCTTCATCATTAGGCCCCGCCAGTTCCTCCACGAAGATGGTGCTGAGCACCGGGACCGCGAGCAGGCAGACCAGCAGACGTCTGCGCATCGCGACGGACACAAAGCACTGGCGCATGCGTAATGTGCACCCGTGTGACCTTTGGTTGCAGATAGTGGGCTGGATTTGGTTATTGCCCTTAGGGCCATGGCTAGGTGAAGAAGTTTTGTTTATTTTCCGAAAACGTGTCCGTTAGAGTGGAGTTTATTTTGTGAAATGAATCATCGTCTTTAAGATGCAAGGATTTTTGGCCAAATAAATAAAATTACATACTACAATTTATATGTAAAAAAAAAAAAACTTGTTTAAAATCATAAAAAACTTATTTATATACATATATATTTGTTTAACCGCCATCGTTTGAATATCAGACAAAAGTGACAGTGTACCTTCTTGATACGTTGATAGAGTTGAAAATTGCGATTAACTTTTTTGACATTCAATTCAACGGTTAAAGGGCAATACAACAATGGATTTCAACAAACTTACAGGTCACCGATGCCGAAGTGGTTGCATCTTCAACTTCGAATGATGATTCTATACGTCCTTCGTAGTACAACATCCCAAAATATCACTCGATCATAATAATTATTTCGCAAGCTCTTATCGTTAACAATGTTACCAACGAGATTCCAACCTTGCATTATGCTGTTAAAGTTGAAATTTGAAGACGAGGCTGCGAAAGCTCCATATAATAAGTAAAACCTCATACATATTGAAATATTATGACTTAAGTCAAATATGTCACGTCATACGAAAATAACATTGCACTATTTGATAAACAAATATCTTTTCGTACTTAGAAGTAATTTTAATTGATTATCACAACACTGAACGTCAACAATGAGCGGCGAGAAGAACCAAGAGCGAAAGGAGGAGTTCCATTCGCTCCCAAACGTACGGAGCAACAGTAAAGACTCGGAGAAAAGGAGACTGTACAGCCTGTCTCTATCTCAAATACGGAAGCATTCGGCGCAGTTTACCGACTACCATCACAAGCCATCGCCCTTTGTAAGCGCTATTTTCACCAAGGGGCGGTCAGAGCACGGGTTACTTATACAATCCTGACTTACGAGTATGCCATCTTTACTAAAATTATAGTTCCGATCCATATCAGCAGTGCCGTTCACTATTCATGCGTTCATCTTCAAGAAATTTGAGCCCCGGGGGGCGTGGCCAGGCAGTGAACGCTTTAACAAAGGGGCGGAGCCTTGTTCGTTGCGTTACGCTCTTTCAAAATGTATAGGTGCATACCTACTGGTAGCCTTGAAAGCTAAGTATTAGGTATGTTTACACTAAACTGCCCAAAGAGCAATGGAAAGAGCTATGCTTGGGGTTTCTCTGCGTGATAGAATTAGGAATTAAGCTATCCGTAGCAGAACTGGGGTCACCGACATAGCCTTCAAAATTGCGAGACTTAAGTGGCAGTGGGCAGGGCACATTGCTCGCAGGACTGACGGTCGATGGGGCCAGAAACTGCTTGAGTGGCGTCCACGCACCGGAAGACGAGCTGTCGGTAGGCCTCCGACAAGGTGGAGTGGTGACCTGGTGAAGGTCGCGGGAATCCGGTGGAAACGAACGGCACAGGACCGGTCTAAATGGCGAGCCTTGGGGGAGGCCTATGTTCAGCAGTGGACGTCTTTCGGCTGAAATGATGATGATGATGATGATGATGACACTAAACTGCAACACTCCTCGTGTCTTTGAGACCTTACAGAGCAACAATTGTATTGTTGTTTTGGGAGCTGTCCTATTGTTCTGAGCTGAGAGACAACAAACTGACAACAATGTCTTTCAGAGCCTCCGCTGGATCTCCGGCTGGAACCCGAAGGCGGGCGTGATCAACCTGAACGTGCTGGGCAGCACGACAGTGTTCTACGCGGCTTGCAACTGTGGGATATTATACAACTGGACAACTAACCAGATGAGGATCTTGCAGGGACACGTAAGTGACGACTTACAGCGCCATGTCGTGCAAGTAGCTAAATGCTCGTGTATGTTCGCTGCTATTGTGGTATAAGTGCTTACCCTTTAAGTGATACTTGAAGCACTCAAAGCCTTGGTCGCCTTTGGAATCTGTCATGGAGCGCAAAATAGGACAGAATAGCGGTTCTCCTATGTTGAGACTCCTTTTAGGCTGCTTTCTGAGCCAGTGTGAGTGCTCGAGTATTCGGCATGCAGATGTGATTTTTGAAATGGAGATTACTTGAATGTTAAAATGAGTTTCCTAAAAATGTGTTCTTGGCCAATAACAGAAAAAAACATTTAATGGAATTTAGAGACGACATTTAAATAATTTATGGTTTTTTCGTAAAGAGAAGTCAACTTGTATTTCCAGCGACACATGGTAAACTGCATCGCAGCGGATGGCGATGGCAAGTGGCTGGTGACCTCGGACTCCGGCCCCGAGAACCTAATCACTATCTGGGACAGCGACGACTACTTTCCCAACAAGACTTACTTCCTGCCTCACGGCAACATGCGCGTGTCTAAGGTGGCCCTGAGCCAGGACTCTAGGTTTATGCTGACGCTGGGGTATCATGAGAAAACTGCGATATTTTGGTGGATTTGGTCGTCCGGGCAAGACGAACCGCACGGTAAGACTAAGACCGTTTTATAGGGCTTATTTGTCTCGACAATCTAGCCGAGTACCGACTACCTATCAATAAATTTTATCAACCTTGAAGGATGTTATTCCTTTAGTTAAATCACGTTCTTCCAAGACCTTGTCCAATGTGTAAATGATTAGAAATACATGAAGATTTGTGCAAAAGGTGTAACAGCTCAATCTTTATTCTCAGCGGCCCTAAACGTTGACATACCTAAAGATGGAGTTCTAGCCATGGAATTCAACCCGGACAATACTTGGCAGTTTGTTCTAATGACGAAGACTGACATTTGGATTGGACTTTCAGAGGTTGGGATATTCATTTCTAACAAGAGTCCTAAGTAGGACATTCGTAGGTAGCTACTAATACTCCAGGGTTTGTGTTAATTAGACCGCTGTTGTTTTAGAAAATATACGTTATGGAGAGAGGCCTACTCAAGGAGACTGATGATTATGAAATAAAAATCAGGATGATTGATAAAAAACCAGAAATAAATTTAGCCTTTGGGCGGTTATCCTGCTTTACATTCGTTAGCGTGACCTCCCAAATCCTAGTGGGTACGTTCAGGGGGGCGATTCACGTCAACGGATACTCCATCGAGTACCAGGAAAACGTCGAGCCGAAGGGTTTCGAGCATTTGAGGTTTGTTAAAGCGCTGAAGTTGGAAGAGAGTAAAATCAATGTAATCAAGAGCATTGATGGGTGAGTAAATCCAGTTAGGTACTTCTAATTCTTCTCTAGAATATAATGATAGGTGCCTGGAGCCTTATTTTGATATAATGACAGGTCGGTCTGCAGAAGCATATTAAATTGGTAATGACTAGTGTCCGACCGAAATTTCGGTTTCGGTTTCGGTTTCGGCCAGTTTCGGCCAAAAAATCAAGTTTCGGCCAGAGTTTCGGTTTCGGCCAAAAACGGCCGAACCCTTCGGCCGCGCCGAAACTTACAAAATCGCTAACTTGTGTTACAAATAATGTATTTTTTTCACTTTATTTATAGGGTAGTTAAATTTTCAAACAGAACCTCTGTAACTGTGCTGAAATTTCATTGTGATAAATCTTTGAAAGTAGAAACCTGTAATTATAGGTCGGCGAGATATTAATTTTAGAAAAAAACCTACTAACATTTTTTCGACTTTTTAAGGACTTTTTTTTTTTATAAAAGGTTCGGTTTCGGTTTCGGTTTCGGCCGAAACTACAATGAAACCGAACCTTCGGTTTCGGTTTCGGTTTCGGCAAAATAACATGTTTCGGTCGGTCACTAGTAATGACCAATTTAGCATGCTCCTCCATCGCGCACTCCTCATCGCCGAGTCAGAAACACGGGGTCGCGGGCATCCTTACATCATCTCGTCGCCTCGGTGATAATTATATTAATTGAAGTAACTTACATTCCTAATATCTTGTGGATTTCCAGTGTGATAGTGACGGGCAACAACGCTGGTCAGATCCACTTCTACGATGAACAGTTGAAACTACTACATTGGCTGCAGGACGTCTCCGTCGACCGCGTACGGTCTATCAGCTTCAACATCTCTCCCCGGAGCTACAAAATCATTGACCTCAAATGTTAGACACTCGGTTTTTGATCAGCAGATTATACAATACACTTTTGTAGATACTACTTAGCTCATCTTTAAAATATTTGAAACATTGTTCTGTGGCAGGTGGAAAACCGAAGAAATGTCTTTGTTGGGAAAAGGTGGCGACTGAATTGGACCCCGTAACGGGGGTTATTAGACAGAAGCTGGTCAAGAAGAAGCTTCCCACCGACGCAACTACCAGCGGCAAGACTTTCTTGGTTCGGGACTTCATTGTCTGTAAGTCTTATGTGGTAACCATCAAAATCGTAGGGAAATCTGACAGTCAACACGTTGACTTTTTGATAGTGTTTAAAATAATAAAATTTTTGATCAAGTGCATGATCAGGATGTTCACTTTTTAATAACATTATCTACTATAATATATTGTTCTAGGTACTGGCAATCAAGGAATTGGTTTCCTTGACTTCGTAACCGAGAAGCTTGTAACGATCTTGGATTACAAAACTTCGCCAGCTCTGGCTGTTACAGTGCATCCTGAAAAGTAAGTGCGTTGATCCGTTAAGCAGTGGGTTTTGGTGGATTAAGTGTCAATTCTGCGAATTTTGCCATTATATTTAAACTATTTTTATTGCAGACCCTATGTATGCCAAGGTTTCGCAGACGGTGTGATTGATCTGGTCAATTTCTCTCAGCATAAGCTGTTTGCAAGGGTGGACTTACGGGAACATTACAAGGTCGTGATACCGCCTAAGGACGACTCGATAAAGTACGACATCGAAATAAACAAGCCAGAACTTTCGGTGACCTGTCTGAAGTATTCCCCTTCGGGTATTATTGTATTTGATAGAAATTGTTAAAATAAGTAGTTGTCATTTAGAAAAATGGTCTGAAATCACAGCTTTGCACATCTCTGATAGATAGTCATCTATACTAGGTACAGTCAACCAATTCTATTGATGCAGGCTTACACCTCGGATGCGGACTGAATACCGGGCAGCTGATTTTCCTCGATCCGGTTACCATGAAGATCATGATGCAGTTCCAAGACTCTCAGCACAGCATCAAGGACATAACCTATAGTTGCGACTCTTTGACCCTAGCCTACTCTGTGAGTTCAGTACTGATGCAGAATCATGACACAATTAGATTTCATTTTCTTTGAAGTACGGTTTACCTAGGGTTTGCAAACCTAGGCTAGGTTGAGGGCCTCCAGCGAACCGAAGTTCGTTCGCGTATTTCCCCCTCTGTCACTCTTAAAAATAAGAGCCGCATCGAACTGCGTTTTCGTTTAGCAATAGGTCCTCAGTGAACTCATCAACGGCATTAAGGTGGCTGACTTATATTATTCTGGAGTATATTTTTATACAAACGCCTTAAGGGAGGCGATTGCACTTTTGATAGAGCGACTGGCCGCGAGTGCCGGGAGGTAGCAGGTTCGAATCCTGCTCGGTGCCTAGATTTTTCAATTTTTCCTTTATTCTAAATCATTCTGGAGTACTCGTAACACGATACAACCAGAGCATACAGTAATAGTTAGGGTGCAGCGACTTCAGACTCGCATGGAAAGGGTTGTGTAGCAGGTACGGAATCCTTTGTGTGCGAGTCTAACATACTATGCGGTGATTACAGGATGAGGGCCACACAGTGTGCGTGTACAAGTACGACTGTGAGGCGTTCGTATGGACTTTCATCGCCAAACATCGGGCCCACTACAAGGATATTACAGCTGTGTTCTTCACGCCCGTGATGAACCCCAATGGAGAATACAAGCTGCTCTCTCTGGGGGCTGATAGGATCATGGTTGAGTATGACATTGGTACGTAATGTACCAATTTTTAGTCTTACAACTGTTTAATTTGTCACAATGAATTTTGAAGCGCTTACTCCATGAACGCTGTATACTATTCCGAAGCTACCAGCGTAACAGCATTTTCTGCCTTGTAGCAGAAATCGCACATAGAGGCATGACACATAGGTGTCCTCATGGGCTTCGAATAGGTTAATAAAAATATCTAAAACGTAAATTCATCCGTGGAGCGCGGGCTACGAAATTTTGTGGATCTGTATTCTGCAGGTAACAGTTCAGGGGAACACCTGAAGGTGTTCAGTCTGGACCGCATGGACCAGACAGCGGTCCCACTCGCGGGTTTTAACTGGCCCACGCCCAAGGAGGTGGACCCTGAGACTCATCGTACCGACTTGCCTATGATCCTCGTGGCCACTGACGAGGTACTCCTTTGAAATTATCTGCATATACTACGCATCAAGCATTCTATGAGAATAAGGATTTACCTCAACTACTCATTACAGAGCCGTGGTTGAATTGAATGTGCTTTAATAATGATGAACATGTCCGATGCATTTGTTTTATCTTTAACAGTATAAATACAAAATCTTGAACTACGCTACTTCAATGACGTTGTCCACCGTACTCGGACCGCGCTTCGAGAGCCCGGTGTCCAGAATGCAGCTAGTCTCCAGGATAGAAGAGGAAAATATTCTGGAGTACATTCTTTTCGCCACTAAGAACGTCATTGGGTTGCAGAAAATGCCACTCGACGGAGACCCCTGGAAACATATTGGGGTCCTAGGACATCCTATTCAGGTACAGCCACCGAATTATATTCCATATGTGTATTTACATTGCGTATGCAAGGATGTCTGTAACATTTCTCTCCAGCTTTGCGAAGCCCAAAGACCATACTCGAAAAATCCTATCGGGGTGGTGACGGCAGTTTGTGGTTTATCTTTAGACCTCGTTATCTTGTCGCACAGAAATTTTTCAGTAGAGCTTGAATGTTTTTGTTATAGACTATCTAAATGTCGATACTGTATGTCACTGATAATTTCAAAGAGGTGTCAGGTACTACTTATTACTTTTGTATAAAAATATATATAATAATAAACGAAGAAATAAAAGTCTAGGGTGTTCGTTAGTTAGGATTTATCATAGTTTTTCCACAATAATTACAAACTTTACACAACCGTACATCGTCAGTGTAACTATGGGTTATATAGGGATTTTCGTGATGACAAGTTTCACATTGGGCGGCAACCGTAAAATTGATTAATATTGATTTGACATGTTCTTTGCAGATCATTGACTTGAGTTACCGAGAGGATTTGGGGACACTCTTTACGTTGGGAGCAAGAGACATATGCATGTGCCAGTGGGCTGCTAACTACAGGTAGGCTTTGTGTAACATTTTGGCCGTTGCATGCCATTTGCACATCAGGAGTATTCAGGACATGTCATCATGGAGTCCATCATTATCAGAGTAAAAAACGCAGATTGCAAAAGTATAATAGGCCTTGGCATATATTGTTTGAACGTAATCTTTGTTGAAGTGGGCGGTACGAGTATATAATCTGTAATCTGTCTTTATCAGGTCAGTAGACACCACATCCCAACAAGGCGGCGATGCTCTAGATCCGTACTACTGCCTGATCGAGAACGGGCGGCCCGGCTGGCTGTTCCAGGAGATACGCGACCTGTTCTATTACATCCAAATACTGTGCCAGGGGACATTCTCCCCCACAAGACGGTCGGTGAAGGATTACATACCGATTGATTCACTGCCGGATCTTATGAGAGCGCTCGGGTTCTTCCCATCTGAATACGAGGTTGGAATTTTTCTACGTCTCATACTGATTCCGTACTAGTGAAGTACGGAAAAAATACCAATTGACTTGACGTTGCCGGCAGACGTTATAGGCGCGTTTGAGTTCTTCCAGGGTAGGTATGAAGTTAATATCCTCGAGGTTCGTATTCTTCTACTACCAACGGGTATTTAATCAGGACACCTTTACTCAAGTTTCAGAAGGCATTCCTAATTACTTCCCCCAGGTTGAAAACCTGCTAACCGAAGCGAAGTACAAAGTGTACCAACTGACACCAGCCGCGGAGGTAGACTTCGAAGAATTTGTGAAGCTGTACCTTAACCACCGGCCCGCGTTCGGAGACGACTTGGGGAAGGTGCGCAACGCGTTCCGCGCGTTCGCGTCGCTCGACAAGGAGACCTACGTGATGAGTAGAGAGGAATTTGTGGAAATGCTTGGGAGCTACGGTAATATTTAAGGCTACGTCTGAGCACGGAGACGTCACTTCGAGCCGGGCCTCCAACCTCAACGCGGCCGCGCGTTTTAGTCATGTCTTATGAGCTATACTAATACAACCGCGACCACGCACCCACATCCGAACCGAAAACGAAGTGTCTCTGTCGCACTTGCAATTTCGAGCAAGTTTTCGAGACGTGGTGGGCCCTCTGCCCCTCACCGCCATTATAGCCGCGCGGTACTGCAGTTTCAACGCGGGCCCGCGCTCAAGTCTGGGTTTGCGTGCAAAATGCTCCGTCCTCTGTTCCGTTCCGCGGTCAATCTAACGGGTCCTTTGTCGTTTAAGTATCTAAATACTACTTAAGTACCTAAACGTAAATACAGTTGAGCGTCGCAATCGCAACTCGTTGACTTCTTAGTGCATAAGATCCTTATGTTTACCCACAGTATGTAAAACACAATATATGCACATATCACTAGGGTAACAGCACCAGTAATGGACAAGGATAACTAAGAGTTATTCATTTTCTACACCACATCAATTTAAAATTGTATAATATTTGAATTAGGAATGAAGAGTCTATTACTGGTGGTTAGGGGTCACAAAACCGGTTTCACCGAAACCGAAAAAACCGGAAAAACCGGGTTTTTCGTCGATTGAGAAAACCGGCTTTCAAATTTGAACAAACCGGTTTTTCGAGTTTTTCGGTTTTACACTTAAATACTTGATAGTTGTAAGTATTACTTTGATTATCAGTTTATTACTACTTATAACTTCTTCTTCTATTTGTAATTTCTACTTTTTAGTTTATCAGTAAATATAAAACATATAATTGAATTAATAAAAATTAGCCGGTAATAAACATACCGAACGAGATATTTTTTAACTATTGCATTTGCGTTCCAGAAGTGCATGGAGGATATTATTTTAGTTATTTTGTTTTGAATTTTTGTTCCTAATAATTATAAGATATAAAAAAGGTTTTATCATCATCATCATCATCATCATCATTTCAGCCGAAAGACGTCCACTGCTGAACATAGGCCTCCCCCAAGGCTCGCCATTCAGACCGGTCCTTTGCCGTTCGTTTCCACCGGATTCCCGCGACCTTCACCAGGTCATCACTCCACCTTGTCGGAGGCCTACCGACAGCTCGTCTTCCGGTGCGTGGACGCCATTCAAGCAGTTTCTGGCCCCATCGACCGTCAGTCCTGCGAGCAATGTGCCCTGCCCACTGCCACTTAAGTCTCGCAATTTTGAAGGCTATGTCGGTGACCCCAGTTCTGCTACGGATAGCTTCATTCCGAATTCTATCACGCAGAGAAACCCCGAGCATAGCTCTTTCCATTGCTCTTTGGGTGACCTTGAGCTTTCTTATGAGGCCCATCGTTAGCGCCCATGTCTCGGATCCATATGTCATCACTGGCAACACACACTGGTCAAAGACTTTTGACTTGAGGCACTGCGGTAAATTGGACGAGAATACACTGCGAAGCTTCCCGAACGCTGCCCAGCCGAGTCGGATTCGACGAGTGATCTCTTTCTCGAAGTTGGACCTACCCAACTGGACTGTTTGTCCCAGGTATACGTACTCGTCAACAACTTCGAGCGCAGAGCCGCCGATTATTACGGGAGTTGGTACAACATGGGCATTAGACATGACCTTCGTCTTGTCCATGTTCATTTTCAGACCAACTCGATCGGAAACTCTGCTGAGATCAACGAGCATTGTACTGAGGTCCTCCATGGTCTCAGCCATGACTACAATGTCGTCAGCAAATCGAAGGTGAGTGATGTACTCGCCATTTACGTTGATGCCTCGTCCTTCTCAGTCCAGAAATTTGAAAGCATCCTCCAGTGCAGCGGTGAAGAGCTTCGGAGAGATCACATCTCCTTGTCTGACTCCCCGCTGCAGTGGAACAGGCTTTGTTTCCTGGTCCTGTAGTCGGACGGACATGGTGGCGTTTTTGTACAGGCACTTCAGGACTTCGATATACCGGTAGTCAACTTGGCACCTCTGGGGAGCCTGCAGTACAGCCCAAGTCTCGATCGAATCGAAGGCTTTCTCGTAGTCCACAAATGCTAAACAAAGTGGCAAGTTATACTCTTCGGTCTTCTGTATAACCTGCCGCAAGGCATGTATGTGGTCTACGGTACTGTAGCCTTTTCGGAATCCGGCTTGTTCGGGAGGCTGGAAGTCGTCAAACCTGCGCGCGAGACGGTTCGTGATGACTCTCGAAAACAGTTTGTAAACATGGCTCAGAAGTGAGATGGGTCTGTAATTCTTCAGCAAAGTGTTATCGCCTTTTTTGAAGAAAAGCACCACCACACTTCTGTTCCATGCTTGCGGCGTTTTCCCGTCGTGAATTACAGAATTAAACAGCGTCTGAAGGGCTCTGAGGACAGGTTTACCGCCCGCCTTCAGGATTTCGGCTGTAATTCCGTCGTCACCCGGGGCTTTGCCGTTTGTTCAACTGTTTGAGAGCCATACTAATCTCATACAGGCTGACGTCCGGGATATCTTCGGTATAGTGTCGGGTTAATCTAGCTCTAGGGTCTTTGGCTAGATCAACGGCGGGTCTTCGGGTGGTTGTGTATAGCTGCCCATAGAACCTCTCAACTTCACGCAGAAGCTCAGGTTTGGAAGAAATGATCCTGCCATCGTCGGTCTTCAGCTTAGTCATCTGGCTCTGACCAACAGACAGATCTCTAGCGAAAACCTTAGAGCCTCTGTTGCGCTCAATAGCCTCTTCAACACAGTTAGTGTTAAATCGGCGTAAATCGCGCCTCAGGCACTTCGAGATCTGTCTGTTGAGCCGCCGAAAGCGAGACGCATCATCTGGAGACTGCAGGATCATCTCACGTCTTACATCCATGAGCTTCAGAGTGAAGTCAGAGATCTTCTGGACCTTTTTACGACGGTTCTTGAAGAACTTGGACCCGACCGTATGGACAGCTTCCACAAACCCATCGTTGTTTTCGTCCACGTCGCTCCCTAGGCATTCGAAACGGTTTTGCAATTCGAGTTGAAAGCTCTCGGGGTTTTGTAGTTGGGCTGGTGCCGGGCGGAGCGTAGACTTTATCAATCGACTTCTCTCTAGCTTAAACTGAATATTTAATGTGCCTCGTACCATACGGTGATCACTGCCCGTCTTGATCGCGTTGATCACAGAGACATCATTAAATATATGCTTTTTCGTCGACATGATAAAGTCTATCTCATTCCTCGTTGCACCATCCGGGCTCATCCAGGTCCATTTCCTATGCTCACGTTTCCGGAAGAAGGAGTTCATCATGTAGAGTCCCTCCTTCTCCATGAAACCAGCCAGTAGATGTCCCCGGTGATTCCTTCGCCCCACTCCAAATTGCCCCACTCTCAGCTCTTCACCGTCCCGTTTGCCCAGTTTAGCGTTGAAGTCCCCCATAACAACTGTGAAGTGAGTTTTGGAGCTATGAATGGCTCTGGAAAGATTCCAGTCAATACAAGAAAAGAATACGAACGATCTTTGGCTAACCCGGGTGAAATACCTAAAGTAAACACTTTAATTACGTTCTTAGAACGCGAACTTTCGGCGGAACAGATGATTACCGTATCCAATACACGAGGTTTTTTTAAAAAGGTTTTATATCCATTGTTAAATGACTGAATATTAAAGTTGAAATTCATAAAATGCAGTTTTTTTCACTTTTTATATGTAAAACCGAAAAATCACCGAAAAACCGGAAAACCCGGTTTTGTAATGTACAAAAACCGAAAAACCGGTTTTCAAAAATACTAGCGGTTTTGTGACCCCTACTGGTGGTTGTTAGCTTAAAGTTTCCAACTTGGAGGCGTTATTCAACCTTCTCCAGAAAAAAAAATGTCACGGTAAAAATATGTGTAGGTAAGCTCTTAGTGACAAAATACACAAATATGACTTTAATACAAAGCCACAGGGTAATAGCGTCTTTTGAAATTTAGGTACAGTCAGCATCATAAATATGTACCTATACACTCTAGGACTTATTGCGTAGAAATAAGGTTGAAAAGTGTATACATTTTAATGACGCTGACTGTACATATATTCAAAGTCAACATTGTTTAATCCACTGACATACAATATGCATTCGAATAAGTCTTAGATCTAGGTTTATATATTATGTCAATTCTGGTTTAAAAAAATGTATACCTATAATGTATGACTGTGATTGTACTCACGCGTGGTGGCGTGGTGCGGTGACATGACGTCACTGACACTGGTGTAACTTGTCGACTGCAGGCGAGTGCTTCTCGCGCGAGTTGAGCTGGTACCTGCTCTCCATCCTGCTGGGGCACAGCTTCGAGGAGCGCGCCAGCATGCCCGAGGACGACTTCTCCTTCTTGCCCGAGGTACCAACGAACACAACAAATGATAAGAATTCCACTAATTGTCAAGGCATTAGAGCGACTGTACACTAGATGTTCAAAATATCTTAACATGCAGATACTTTTAATCAGCTTGTAGTGTACAGTCCGCCAAGAAGTGGTGTATCACTTTTCGACTTACTTCGTTTTATTTATATTATAAGGTTCAAAAGTGGAAAACACTTTTTTACTAGACTGTTGAATTTAACGCTCTTGTTACACACCTCGTGTGATTTAAACCTTTTCGTCAAAAAGTTATTTAACAAGTCTGAACCGGCAACACCGGTCAAATAAACCTCGTTCATTGGTCAAATGAACGTCAAACGCCTCAGTGTTGCCAGTTGAAAGAAGCCTCAGATGTTTGAAATTATGATTGGGTGCGTTATTATTTCAGACTATATCGCTGCGCGACCTCTTAATCAACATCATGGGTATCCAAGACGTGGAGTTGTCGGCAGAGCAGTTCTCTGCCGTAGAATCCGTGGGCTCGTCTAGAGGCTCTTCATTCACCGCCACCTCTGATGAAAGGGAAAGAAACAACTAACTATATTCTGTATTGTCTTATTACAAATAAAATCTCATATTTCACAATTGTTTTTCTGTATATACAAACGCGATTTCATTAGTTTCAAAGGAAATACTCCAACATTCAATATCGATAACTTATTTAAGGGTAAAACACCCATTAATTGCCAGTTACTTCTAGTCTGTAAGATTTTTATAAGTTTAGACTTGAAAAAGGTTGATTCTGCCAGTGGGAAGGATGCCGGCAATGTGATGGTTTACCCTACTTTCATTCTAAAAACAAAACAATATCGTCCGATGCAGTCTAAAACTTAAATTAAAAGTTAAGATATTGCTATTTTGTACTTGTGCTTATGAAATAAGAAAATTTAATTCATTTTTTATTTTTATATTTGCTAAATTTTACAAGCCTAGCATTAAAATATATTGTGTATATTGACACCTTTTAAATTGATACATTAAGTCACATTTTCGTTATTCTACTCAGTTTCAATTTGACAACCCAGACATCATTATCAACACATTCTTAGCGTGTGATAATATTGGTGTCTTACTGTTATCCAAATATATCCGTGCATGGCGTGAATAAGTTGATAAGTCGAAGTAAAAAGTTGAAGAAATTTGAACCTTATTGCCATGTAATCTAACTTCAAAGTTTGACAAAAAACATCTCAAGTTGTCAATTTACTCCCACCATGCACGGATATGTCCATACCATAAACATACTAACTGATTTATTCAATAATTTAGGTTAATATTTACAAATAAATTTATACATATTTTAGCAACTGCAAAAGTATTTGTCTTATTCTAGCATATGTGAAAGAGGCAAACACTTTATCGAGGCTAGGGTAAAACATCCAATGATTGGCATCCAGTTTTTCCAGAGCATTCACCACTATTGCCTCCAAATAAGAACTTGCCTAGTTTTGAGGATGCCAAAATTAGATACATTTACTCTAAAAGTCTTATTCATATATAAAACATGGTTAAAATGCAAATAAAAAATTCAAGCTGTAAAACATTGGCCTAACACTTCAAAACAATATTACAACTCTCAGCAAACACTTAGTTTAAGCTGCTCGTGAAGGCAGAGCTTGCAGTTCACAAAATATGGCAGCATTTATAAATATTCACAGCACAGACATTGAAAAGTAAATGTTAATATTAAAGGGTCAACCAACTTTTTCTTGTTGTGTTCATCTCCACAAGGACACCATACTGTTTCTTAGAAAAATCATTATAAAATGTGTCAAGCAATATGTCTCTTGGCTAGAACAATGATTTCTAATTACTTCCGCAAGGAAATGGTACCTTACTGACATTGCCAAAGGTAACCTCTTGCTTGTGAGGGACACATATAAACTCCTAGCATTCTTACAAGATGCCACATCATATATTGAGTGTACAATTGCTATTGGATTAGGCCCTATAAACTCACATCTTTAAAAGTCCTTCAGCAGATGTAACCATGGCAAAGAGCAACAGAAAAAAGTAGATTGGCCCAAATAGCACTGCTTGTTCGTCATCACCACCACATCAAAGTCCGCGCCTCTGAGGCTCTATTTCTTTCTGCCTCAGTCAGTCTTTAACCGTTTGGCTGGCGTCGTGGTCCCACTGCTCTGCGAGTTGGAGTCTTCAGAGAAGTTCATGTGTGTTGAGGTGAACTCTGTTGGCCCCTGGGAGTCACTGACTGTAGAAAAACCTGGAAACAAAGTTATTATTATTTTTTAAACTGTTTATTTCAATTATTTATTTGTGACAATACAACATAATAAACAGAATAACAAGTAAAAAATGGTATTTCATTTAATTAATGATAAAGTTATTTTTTTTCTAGATTTAGCTATTCACTTGTGATTCTAATCTACAGTCCAGTTCGAAAAAATGTGAATGGACAATGGTCAAAAATATTTAAACATATTTTTATTGTTAAAACCATAAGGCTGCTCATGAATTCTACTCCTCGAGACTGTAAATATATTAATGAACTCTACTGCAATTCTAATTTGTTAATACACAAAAGAATGTAGCTGTAGCTGTTTGGAAAGGAATTCAAAGCATTCTAATTGAACTCATTCATCCATTTAAGATGAGATGGGGAGCAAGATTTTGTTACATAGTAAAATATTCCATTGGATTTAAGAATATTCTGATCAGTATGTCCCTTTCACTTGCTCTTATGTGATCTTGTGCCAAAATAGCGATTACATCCGAACCCGAACACTGGCTATCTCTATGAGGGCCTCAAATACTATACGATAAAGATTTTAACATGTTAAAAGGGACAAACTTTCTTATGGCAAGAGGTGTTAAAAATGTAATTACATGTATTAGAATCTTCGGCCATTCCGAAGTTGGAGTTGGAGGAGTCGTGCATCTTTTTCGGAGTCAACGTGTTTTCCTTATTATCTCGCTTCGCCGCGTGCTTTTTCTTCTGCTCGTTTGTTGATATCGGCACCCATTTATATATTTTCATTGTAGTTTCCCCGATCGTAACCCATTTCTTTTCCCTATAAAATGCTCATTTACATAAGTGTAATACATATTTATCATAAAAAATGTTCTGAATAAACTGTGCTGCTTACCAATGGCGAACTTTTTCAACAGCTTGCATGACTCTTTTGATGTCATCTTTCACACGATTTCTAGTTTCTGCGCGTACGGATCGAGACATTTTGTTAGGATTTATTAAGAACGTTAACAGTAAATACTAAGTTAAAATAAAACTCAAGTAACTTTATTAATTCGACGACGTTTAAAATCTTCCGCACTAGGCTTCACTTTCGCAGTTTCGCCATTACGATTTGAGGGTGAGGGACGAAGGGAGAGGGACGTCACCCGCAGGTAGGGTGTAATCTGGGAGAACTTTGAGCTCTGTTCCAAGTACGTAGGGTTTTAATTCAGATGCATACTAACGGCATTTTAGGTTGTCTATGGTTGCTCTATGGTAATCTATATGACATTTTGCGTTTTGTGCCATCATAATCGAAATAAAATTAAAAGCGGTGTTCATTCTGTAAGACCCAATTTGGAAGAATGCACCTGGATTAACTATTTAAATATTTGTTTCGCTAAGAATTGCAAACAAAGAATGTCCTAAAAGACGCAGGACCGCGTCACATGACAAGAGACATCGGGCCTTCTGCTCGCAGCAGCTTTGAATGAGCAGACATTCAATATTTAACGTAACTGATCATAAAATACATTTTTTTTGTTATTCTTATGGAAATACTGCTATATTGATTTGTATAAGTGTATTTGAGCACTAACAAAACAAAATGATCAAAAGTTTTGATTGGTCAGTATGACATTATTAGTTAAGAGCCAATCACGTTTGACCTACATGCATACATGAAAACATACCAACATAATAACTAGTGAAAAATTAAAAATAGGGAAAAATCTTACATGAAAATTTTCTAGGTAATCCCTGCCGATAAATAATTATACTTTTCGACTAAATTGGTTCAAAATGTTGCTCTAAAATACAGGTAAGAGTAAAATCGCTAAAATTAGCGAAATACTTCGCATGTTTCAGTGCGGAGGATGATAAGTTGACGAATTTTGTAGTCAAATTTGACTTATATTTAGCGGCTGTCAGTTGTTTTACGTCTTGTGTATTTTCTGAAATAAAATATATCCTGTCTATAAATATCATTGAATTTGTACACAATCATTCACGCCTTTCGGACTGCAGCGATGCGCATTGATTGCGATGATGCAACGAGATGATAAGGTGCAGTTTATTTCTACTTATTAAGCTTCCGTAATGCATATTTTGCATTGTATACACTCTCCTGCTGTATCTCGATGTCGTGCCTGTGTTATGTTGCCCCACCAAACTGTCCTGAGACATAACCTCAAATAACTGTTCCTGGTGTCAGTGCTTGGTGCCTGCACCCACTGTGCCCCGCACTCACTCCCCGTCACAGCTACTAGTCTTTTTACTACTGTCAGCTTCTTCTTGTAGTCATATGTTAGCACTTTAATGTTTCGTTGCAAATTTTTATGCCTGTTATTTTTTGTTGCAGTAACCTGCATGTTGTGTTCGAACTGTAGAAGTGATACAGTGACTATATTGTTGCGTTGTCCACCGTAAGGTACAGCTAACGAGAACCGTACATCTTCCCTTTCCGTATGGCTGCATATGTTAACCGAACTATATCCATGATGGCTGGTGACGGGCCGCACAATGTGGGGCTGAACAACGGCAATGTGCGCGTCAACATGTCGAATGTGGACTCCCCGCTGCAGATTTTTGTAAGAGCCAAGAAGAAGATCAATGATATATTTGTGGAAATTGATGACTATGTCAAAGATGCTGTCACATTTATGCATGGTAAGTCTATTACTTTCTATAAATATTATTCTATAGAATATATAACACATATGGATTCCTCACGGAAATTCCGAATGTCGGGTAATTCCGAAATTAACAAATTACAGTCTAACTAAGAGATTTTATTACATCTCCTCATCACCATCAAAAATAAAATGTAATTTTTGTTGATGTTTGGGTAGTCCAACAAAATCACTTGGACTGGAATTTGGTATTTTCGGAATTACTCGACATTCGGAATTACCCGAGGACACCATAGTAAGTTTACCGAAACAATTTTTTTCAAAAGTTCAAAAATAAGATTACAAAGCCTCAGTCTCAACTAAACAAATCAAGCATTGTTTATAAAAGTATCTACTGTGAGTTAAATGAATTAAAAAGTAGTAAGACATGTCTTAACCCATTGTCTACCCATCCCCTCTGGGCACATAACAAAAGAATGCTATTGTATTTTTTTTCACTCAGGATGGTTAAAATAGATTTTGAAGAAAGGACACAAAACCTCAATATTCCCAAGGATTTAATAGAATTTTATTTTGACAATAATTTACTGTCAAATGTGCTGTGATAACTCCATATTAATGACAGTTTAGCACTATTCAGTTAAAAAGAATGGCCTGTATAATCATCACTCTCATATGGGCGACCTTCATGACAATTATGGCATGAATGTGTGTCCATTCATTTTGTGGTTAATGATGTAATGCTTGATATATATGTTACTAGCGACCCGCCTCGGCTTCGCACGGGTGCACTATTTAATAGATGTTATTATACATATAAACCTTCCTCTTCAATCACTCTATCTATTATAAAAAACCGCATCAAAATCCGTTGCGTAGTTTTAAAGATTTAAGCATACATAGGGATATAGGGACAGAGAAAGCAACTTTGTTTTATACTATGTAGTGATACAGTGAGGGCATCCTAAGTAATGGTCATAGTAGATATCAAGCCCTTATTATTATTTTTGTGACTTATATATGGCTAATTTTAGACATCACTGATCATATTAGACAATACCTGGGAATAAAATTAGTGTCAGGATTAATTAGTACTACCATATAGAAGAAAACCACTTACAAATTAAATTATTATTGTTCTTCATAAGAATACTATCATATAACTGTACATAGTCTTGGGATCCTACCTGCCAATATTTTGTTAAGTTACTATATTTAGCATGCATAATATATTATATTTAGCATGTACAACACAAAACACCCTAATATTTAGCAGTCAGAGTACATGATATATATACATCAGTTGGGTGTAAATAATTACTTTTGTAACTAAATTACTACTTGAATTACATTCAATTCGATTACTATTACGATTACTATTACATATAATTCAATTACTTGAATTATATGTAATACTAATTACATGTACATAATTAAAATTACTGAATAATTTATAGTTAAAATTACATTGGTTAATAATTCCATTACTCAATTACTTACGTTAACCTTTTTTTGGAGTTGTCTCCAAAAAAAAATGGAGTAAATTTACTTAGAGTGACTAAGGAAAAATATGTAGTGTGCTAGGGCGAAGGAAATGGAATTAACAAATTTTCAAAACAAAATAAGTCATACACTGTAGGGTAAAAAATCTAATTTCAAAAGCTCATTTACATCTTTTAGTCTGATTTCGGTAATAAAAATGATGAAACATATTTTATGAGATAAACGTAATTTGTAATAGAATAAAGTAATTAATTACACATCATAATTGCTAGATGTAAATCGTAATTCAATTACCAATTACATTTTGTAATTGTTATTTGAAAGTGCTATTACTATATATTGATTTAAACTTGCACGATTTTCACACATTATTATTTGAAAACCGGACTTTATCGCGTACAATACTCACGACCACTTGTGACCACGGATGTTGTGATACATTCGAACCGTCGGGCAAACCTTGAAAAAGGTAATTAAATTAGTATTGTACGCGATTCTACTAATAATGTGTAATTGCTATATCCTTAATTGGTAATTGGAATTACATTTTGTAGTTGTAATTGTTAAATGAAATTAAATTTTGTATTTGCAATTGTTAATTTGTAATTTAATTACTTTTGCCCGACATTGATATGCATTAATACTGAAGCCACATTTAGAGAAACCAAAATTGAAACAATAATCCTATGATTTCCTATTTAATTAAATTTAAATGTTTTTAATTTACAGCCGTCTCTAGCGACACTAGTATTGCAACTCCACAGGACGTCACTAATGTGGAGGCCTATGTTAACAAAGTGCAGGCCATTAGGGAAGTGCTCAAGCGGGATCACATGAAAGTAGCATTTTTTGGCAGGTGAGTGTTCAAACAGAATGTAACCTTTTGTGATTTTGAATTTGGGATCTTCATTATTTTGTTAGTTTGGAACGGAACTAAATTTTAATTTACATGTACTTGTACAAGTACATGGAGACTTAGGAGGCTAAGCGGTCATGTACTGCGGAGGTCATTTATTATATATGAGCAGAGCTCGGAATAGGTAGTGCCTATTTACCTAAACTTCGCGGGAGGACGTAACTAAGAGTGGTTACAAGCACCAAAAAAAATTATTTATTTTTAATGAATGCGGGATTTCCCGGGATTTACTGTGTTATTCTAGAGGCTTAATACATTTCTCTTTACTTATAAATCTTGTTATATTGCATATTATTTGTTTAATTACCTTGAAATAACAATCAGTCATTAAAAATATAATATGGATCAAATTAAATCAACAGGATTCCGAAATTTGATACTTTTTAGTTGACATAGACAGAATTATACTCCTTTTTTCCATGAGAGGGGACTTGTGTCCAGCATCAGGGCGTATATAGATTGGTGATGAGACAGAACTATAATATCGTATAGAATATTCTGACATTCATTCCGATTTTTCGAGTCCTTTACAGCACTCGTGGTCACGGAATGTATTTTAAATTCATTATACGCGATATAATCGGTTGAAAAATAGTTTTATTTAATATATAAGTACATGTATACCATCATATTAGAAATAAATTAGAATACATCTGTACGATATCTTCTATGCCATATCATAGTTCTGTCTTATCACCAATCCATATACGCCCTAATGCTGGACACAGGTCCCCTCTCATGGAAGAAAGGAGTTAAATTCTGTCTAAGTCAACTAAAAAGTATCAAATTTCGGAATCCTTGATGTTATTTCAAGGTAATTAAACAAATAATATGCAGTATAACAAGATTTACAAGTAACGCGAAATGTATTAAGCCTCTAGAATAATACAGTAAATCCCGGGAAATCCCGCATTCATTAAAAAGAAATAATTTTTTTGGTGCTTGTAACCACTCTTAGTTACGTCCTCCCGCGAAGTTTAGGTAAATAGGCACTACCTATTCCGAGCTCTGTATATGAGTAGAATGTCAGGAATCTCTGGCCTCGGTAGATGAGTAGAGGGGCTACCGCGAACCGAGAACGAACGAAGTTCGTATATCTCCCTCTCTGTCGCACTTGCTCATTCGTGCGACAGAGAGGGAGATATTCGAACTTCGTTCGTTTTCGGTTCGCGGTAGCCGCTCAAACGTAATTGTGGGCACGTACGTGTTTACATTTATATTGGCACCATGCTTCGGTGAGCAATGTTGGTATGTGTTTATTTAAATCAGCAGAAACATACTTAACTAAATTATAACACATCTAACATTGTTCACAAAGTAAACACTGAGGTTAAGCAGATTTTATGCCCACCTTTTACTATGGTTGTAGGTTGATTTATGGTTTTTCTTTTATGAATTACTCATTCTCATTATGAGGTTATGCTGTAGCTGTAGTACATATAGATTTTTTTTGCTAAGTAGAGTCTTCTTAGATCAAGAAAGGTAATATTTACTATTATTATTATTAGATCAAGAAATCGGTATTTGTATTAGATCAAGAAAGGTAGGTTAGAATATTTTAATGTTTTCAATGCTAGGAACACGCTGAGTGGACGGTTTAAGCGTATTATCGGGTATGGGCGTATCTATATAAATAACTTCGCAAAAACACTTTATATCAGCTCATTCATTCGCTTTTTCATGAGAACTTGTAAAAGCTTATTTATAATAATTAACATGAAACATGATTGCATCTAGCTACTATAGTGAAAAAACCTCTTTTATAGGCCAGCTGAAATTCTATCTAATATTATTATTAATAATAAGACGTTTATTCCATGATTGTATACATCATGTACGGATAACTAACACAGGCACAATAAAACAAAGTATACAAAACAATTGAAAACGTAGGTGGCTCAGCTTGTTTCTGTACCAAGAGACCTTCCCTTGGTCTACAGACACGCAACAAAAGATTCAGTTAAAAAAAATATTTTTGGTACAACCTTTTATTGCCGACTACCTTTTCTTCCATAGTTGTCACATCAACTACTTGTTGAGAGGGTTCCAATGACCTCAAAACACGACTGATGTATCTTGTATAGTTTAGGAGTTGATATGGCCATCTTTTGTCTCAACTCTCAATCATCAAATCAGTTTAGTGGTACCATAATATTGCATAGCACCAAACTGAAATAAGTATGCAAAATAAATTAAAAAAAAAACACCAAAATGCGACTGCTAGTACACACAAACAGCAATTTAAATAAAGGCTTGTAAAAATACTATCAGGGATCTTTTGCACTTTATCTGTAACTCGTAAGATTCACATTTCGAGCGATCAAGATCTAGGCATTAGATAAGTTATTGAAGTGAAAAATAAACACAATGATTGGAAAGACATTTCACTCATGAAAAAGTCAATTAATCAGCAATTATCCGCATTATAGAGAGTTGTTGAATAAATAATTTACAGCTTCTTTCTGCATACCGTTGGTGCTCATCGAGCCATTAAATTGTTCTGATTGTGTACAATCGCCGCCGTATTTACGATTTATTTTGATTCTCAATGTCACACTTGGTAAACATTTCGTGATCTGCTAAACACGTGTTATTAATTTATTATTTTCTCGTCACCTGAATGAAGAGTACAATAACACTATTACAATCATATGGAAATCAATTTTTCATTGGTTTTTAATTAAATTAGTTGTGTGCATGGTCAGTATCTAATTTAATAAATATCAACGTTTGAGATTCTATGGGAGTTACAATAGGTAGGTAGACTTTTTTCCGACCTGGCTACATCGATGGTTCGCCTTCGAAACCACCCCATAGCACATTTCATCGAAGTCGATAGAGCCGTTTCCGAAATCTCTGATATAATTAAATATACAAGATTTGCTCATGAAATTATATAATTTTTACTCCTCATTTTATTCAAACTTGATATTTTTACCTAATTATATTTATTTTAACTATATTTTAAGACTGACATAAACAAATTTTAATTAAGTGCATGTACTGATTGACTGCATGTAAATCTTCGTATGCCTACGGGTACGAAATAGTGAAACAATATCGATTTTACCACCTTATGCAATATTATGTTGTGTACACCTATGATCGACGAATAAAGCATTTGTATTTGTATTATAGTGGTATTTTTCTAATATGTCCGAAAAGCCATAAAACGCTTATCGTTAGCAGTTCAAAAAGAAAAGAAGTATGAAAAAAGATAATTCGCACAAATAGCTACCTTCCATTGTAGATGATAAGGTTCAAGTTGTAATGACTTGGCAACAAAACAGTAGCAGCCTTTTGCCACGCGCTATGCCGGCCGACTACCTGGGCAAGCTCCGACCTTTTTATTACAACTTGTCATTACAACTTGAACTTTATCATCCAGGGTTCGAAATTATCAAGATAATTATTTTCTCTGATAATTCTCGCGATAATTATCCCTCTTATGGGTAGGGTAGTATACGTTATTTTATTAGTTAAATTTATTTTCCGATGTATGATATGACCTGTAAAATGTATTTTTACCAATAAAGACTACTCTGTACTAATATATAAAAGATTATGGTGTTTTAGGCTGCAAAATAAATAGTTGTTATACAATATTTTACTAGTTTTTTTATTAACCATTAAAAAATAATCAATTAATCATTACAACATCATTAAAACACATATACAGAGCGCAATTATTAACGTTCGAATTCACGCACGTATTTTTTTTTACTCATGCCGAGTTTATAATTTTAGGTTATTATCAAATCGATAATTATCAAAGCATAAAAATCACGATAATTATCAAGATAATTATCATTGATAATTATCCTTTCGAATCCTGTATCATCTAGAACGGAAGGTAGCTATTTATGCGGATTATCTTTTTCCATACTTCCTTTCGTTTTGAACTGCTAACGATAAGCTTTTTATGGTTTTTCGGACATATTAGAAAAATACCACTATACTTATGTGTATGTGGGTGGATCAACTATTTTTGTATTGTTATCTTGACCCGTTGTCCAAGGGACACTAGTGGCGCAGTTTGTTCTAATAAATGTTGTATTAAGTTCTACTAACATACTTAGTAGATGGACCATTATGGAAATAGCTTACAAGTACCGCAAATACGTATGTTTGGTAAACTTAAATAGCATAAAACCACGATTGTACTCGAATTTTGTCTTCTGGACAACTAGACGTAACCACGGCAACGAGTGGCACTAAAAAGTTGATTCACCCATGTGTGAACAGAACGAGCAACGGCAAGAGCACAGTGATCAACGCCATGCTGCACGACAAGATCCTGCCGAGCGGCATCGGCCACACCACCAACTGCTTCCTGCAGGTGGAGGGCTCCGACACCGACGAGGCGTTCCTGCGCACCGACGGCTCCGAGGAGAAGCAGAACGTCCAGGTACCTAACATGTAATTCTTAGATACAGATAATACCTACTTATGACATTAAGTTTTCATTAATTACCATCTGGGGAAATGCCATGGGGGAAATGATTCTCGTCCAATTTACCGCAGTGCCTCAAGTCAAAAGTCTTTGACCAGTGTGTGTTGCCAGTGATGACATATGGATCCGAGACATGGGCGCTAACGATGGGCCTCATATGAAAGCTCAAGGTCACCCAAAGAGCAATGGAAAGAGCTATGCTCGGGGTTTCTCTGCGTGATAGAATTAGGAATGAAGCTATCCGTAGCAGAACTGGGGTCACCGACATAGCCTTCAAAATTGCGAGACTTAAGTGGCAGTGGGCAGGGCACATTGCTCGCAGGACTGACGGTCGATGGGGCCAGAAACTGCTTGAGTGGCGTCCACGCACCGGAAGACGAGCTGTCGGTAGGCCTCCGACAAGGTGGAGTGATGACTTGGTGAAGGTCGCGGGAATCCGGTGGAAACGAACGGCACAGGACCGGTCTAAATGGCGAGCCTTGGGGGAGGCCTATCTTCAGCAGTGGACGTCTTTCGGCTGAAATGATGATGATGATGATGATGGGGAAATGCCGCTGAAATATCACGAATACTGATTCTTCAAAAACGCTCGATTAGAATCATTTACGGTATCAACCGACGCACATCTGCCACACCCTGCTTTGAGAAGTTGGAAGTTATTACCGTTATTTCACTATTTATATACAACTTGTCCTAGAGGTTCATGAGAAGGCAAGTACTCTTCTTAAACGCTCTGATTGCCACAGCTACAATACCAGAAACAAGAGCAAACTGATGCTTCCAACACTTAGATTAAGAAAATGTCAAAAGCAGAGTATTTTTATAAAGATTAAATTTTATAATAAGTTACCTATCCATATTACAAACTTGCCATTCAAATGTTTTAAACGCACTTGTAAAACATTTTTCCAAAAACATGCGTTTTATTCCATTAAATAATATTTGACCCTTAAAAACATAAAAATGTAAATTGGGACTAGATATTATTTAGTATGTCATATTTTAGAATTAAGATCAAAATTAAGATCTTGTTTTATATACACAGTGACTAAATTATTATTGTATTTACTGACATACCGTGTAATGATCATGTTACAATATGGCTAATAAATGAAATGAAATAAGGATCGGTTGCACCAACATACGATCACAGGCCGGTTATCGTCAAATATGGCGCCGGCAGCTGTCATCCCATAGAAACTTGTCAAACTTTCCATACTGTCAGATTTTAACGAACACCGCTTACGATTACAGACGGTTTGGTGCAACCCACCCTTATAATTATATCCTTTTAATCATGACTGTAAGCCGAAGTCTCTTTACCTTATGCGCCTCACGTTCAAAAAAATAGACATTTTATATTTTCCACATCGGTCGTCTGATGCTGAGCGGTGACCGTAGCCTAAAGACGCTTGCAATTCCAGAGGTGTCATATGCCCGTTGTCGACCCGTTAAAATGTTTACACTCGTTTGAAGTTTGAAAATGACTCGTTTTATGCTCTTGTTGTACAATCTACTATAGCAGCCCGTGTGTAACACAAATCTTTTCGCCCGACTAAAGCGGGGAAAATACTACACGAGAAAAATAACTGAAATAAGTAAATTCAGCCTTATTTTTATTTTATTTTATTTGCCAGTCAGCAAAACTATTAGCTGATGATTAGTTGTCGAAAATTGTTCTGTCTTTAATGGCCTTTACATGTATGTTGTCATGTTTAAAAAAGTAACTAATACCACTTTAGGATTTCAAATATTCTTTGCACTCTTGTGGATAAAATTCAGTTCTGCTATCTGATGTTAAAGAATAAAAAATGACTTTCCGAGCTAGTGTGGTGAAAAATTAAAACCATATTAGTTAACTAGTCGCTAAAGTTCATTTATCCTTGACGACCGGTTTAGCCTAGTGGGTTGTGCACCTGCCTGTGAAGCTGACGGTCCTGGGTTCGAATCCCGGTCAGGGCAAATATTTGTGTGATGAGCATGAATATTTGTTTCTGAGTCTTGGATGGTTTCTATGTATTTAAGTATTTATATCTATTAAATATATCGTCGTCTAGTACCCATAACACAAGCCTTCTTGAGCTTACTGTGAGGCTAGTTCGATTTGCGTAAGATTGTCCTCTAATATTTATTTATCTTATTTTATTTATTTATTTATCCTTATCTGTCACTTTGACACAATACATGTGCTTGTGAGACAGTGACAACAGACGTTTTAGTTACCAGATTTTTGTTAAGTTTTATGGATAAGGGGGTAAAGCAGCATTGAACCAGTACATATTTGTCCACAGTCCGTGAGCCAGCTGGGCCACGCGCTCTGCGCCTCCCGCCTCCAAGAGCGCTCTCTAGTGCACGTGTACTGGCCGCGCGAGCTGTGCGCGCTACTGCGCGACGACGTGGTGCTGGTGGACAGCCCCGGGGTGGACGTGACGCCCAACCTGGACGAGTGGATCGACCAGTACTGCCTGGACGCGGACGTGTTCGTGCTCGTCGCCAACGCCGAGTCCACACTCATGGTCACCGTGAGTACACCTCCTTAGTGTAGATGTGTGGACAGTTCGGGTGGACATGTCCAATCTGGACGAGTGGGTCGCTACTACTGTCTGGACACGGACGTGCTCGTGTTAGTGGCTAGTGCTGAGTCAACGTTCATGGTCATCGTGAGTACACCTCCCTAGTGTAGACGTGTGGACAATCCGGGTGGACGTGTCCAGCCTGGACGAGTGGGTCGACCAGTACTGTCTGGACACGGATGTGCTCGTGCTAGTGGCTAATGCTGAGTCCACGCTCATGGTCGCCGTGAGTACACCTCCCTAGTGTAGACGTGTGGACAATCCGGGTGGACGTGTCCAGCTTGGACGAGTGGGTTGACCAGTACTGCCTGGACGCGGACGTGTTCGTGCTCGTCACCAACGCCGAATCTACGCTCATGGTCACCGTGAGTACATCTCCCTAGTGTAGACGTGTGGACAGTCCGGGTGGACGTGTCCAGCCTGGACGAGTGGGTCGACCAGTACTGTCTGGACACGGATGTGCTCGTGCTAGTGGCTAATGCTGAGTCCACGCTCATGGTCGCCGTGAGTACACCTCCCTAAGTGTAGACGTGTGGACAGTCCGGGTGGACGTGTCCAATCTGGACGAGTGGGTCGACCAGTACTGTCTGGACGCGGACGTTTTCGTGTATTTCCCCAGTTGGGCTGCTCCAAATATGAGCGAGATGACGTTCCGCTGTGTCCTACCTCTCTTGTATATCTATACTATTCATCATAGTCCCGAGGGAAGTCTCTACACCAGACTTCACCCACCACATCGCATGCATTTATTGACTATGCGTATACTCTTAAGCAACATTCGATTATTTACTCGATTGTTGCTTAAGTGGACTAGCGAAGTGTGTATTCAGTAGTCATCAATACGTCAACTAATCAATTTTAGTTACCGATTTATTTGTTAGTTGCAAAAATAAGAAAATTTTATCCAAGTTCCACATTTTGTTTCAGGAAAAAAACTTTTTCCACAAAGTATCGACTAAGATATCGCAACCGAACATTTTCATACTGAACAACCGGTGGGACGCCTCCGCTTCCGAACCAGAGTATTTAGATCAGGTATTTATAACACGTGTTCTGTAGACGCGTCTTTGTATACTACATCATTGTTGTATGACGACCGGTTTAGCCTAGTGGGTAGTGCACCTGCCTGTGAAGCTGACGGTCCTGGGTTCGAATCCCGGTCAGGGCAAATATTTGTGTGATGAGCATGAATATTTGTTTCTGAGTCTTGGATGTTTTCTATGTATTTAAGTATTTATATCTATTAAATATATCGTCGTCTAGTACCCATAACACAAGCCTTCTTGAGCTTACTGTGGGGCTAGTTCGATTTGTGTAAGATTGTCCTCTAATATTTATTTATTTATTTATTATTTATTTATTTAGAGATTAGCCCTTTATTTATAAAAGATAATAAACCTCTGCCAACTAAAATGTGTTTCGTCTCTTTCTTACAAACATAAAAGTGACTGACAGCAATATGACTAAATGGGTTTGAAATAAATATGAAAAATGGGAGTGTTTATTCCCAGATAAGCCCTTTCCGATATAACATAGTAGTTCTAATTAGTGAATAATTAATGTTTGCAGGTTCGAACTCAGCATGCAAACCGCTGCGTGGACTTCCTCTCACGAGAGCTCCGCGTGTGCTCGCCCAAGGAGGCCGAGGAGCGTATCTTCTTCATCTCCGCTAAGGAGGCGCTGCTCACGCGCATGCGCGAACGGGAAAAACCAGTCACCTGTGAGTAATGCTACATACACAAATCATCAGCCTATGTCAGTCCACCGGAGGCGGAGAAGTGCAACTTCATCTCCGGGAGAAACCATTCACCTGTGAGTAATGTTATATACACGAATCATCAGCCTGTACTACACTTGCTTAAATAGGGGATGGGTTGATCAAGTTTTTTTTGTTGCTCGTTATCCTGGCAGGATCGCCATGTAGAGGAGGGACGCAGGCTAGACAATGAAACAAGTCGATGATCGAATATAAACTGATTTTTTAGGGCTATGCACTGATATTTATAGGTATGCGTATCCTAATACACGCCACAGTCTCCTATTACTCTATAAACTGTGATTTTATGGGGTTTGAATCTATTGAACATTAATTTTAGCGATGAATGTATCCATTAATAAAACATTTTTTAACAGACTGTTATATCTTCGCTGACGGGACAGAATAACGACATGGTAGAGTTCATGGACCCGTTAATTCTAACCTCATACTCCTAAATGAGGGCTACCGTTTTTGTGCTCACCAGTTGGCGCCACTGCTCTCCAGCTGTCAAAGTTTGTTATCGGCTATTATTGGCGTGAAAACAAATTATATTTTGAAATCGTATTTAATACATTGAATCCGTAATCCTTACCTAACGTAAAATTATCGAACATCCCGTTTTGTTCGGAAAAAAGTTTATGAATAATAAAATTGTCTTAAATCACTGAAATTCGTTGACTAACTCATATTTGCGTTAATCAATCTCATGTTTTGCAAAATAGTCACCATATTATTCTAATTAGATGTTAACCCGCGTAGCGCACCCACAAACTATGAGATTTCGGAGGACTGACAATACACTAGCTCCTCTAGCGACGAGTTCATACGCGGTAGCCCTCATTACCACTTTCGCTGCCAAGTTTTTCGTAGCGTTACGCACTTTACATACGGGGAAACGCATGGTATCAAGCTACACGTCTACGAGTAGAGTCAGGCGCGTTCCTGGCAGTGAACGATGTATTTGTATAGGGATGTCGACACCAAATAAGAATATAAATAACTTAGAATTTTCTCGAAAAAGAATCAAGTTCTCAATCAAATGGCGAGAAAATAAATCAAAAGAAGAAATGATTAAATACATCGTTATGTCCAAAGTTTTATTCTGTCCCTTTTCCGCAAAACGTACCTTTCTATTGGGACGACCGTCATTTACTATGGCGCTCGAGATCTGTAGCGCTTTCTCTCTCTAACTAGTAACATAAAAACGGTTGTCGTCGTTATTGTTTAAGATTTGAATAGGATTTTGCACCATTTGGCATATTTTATTTGCCTTGTTACTTTTGGATTGATAATAGATTTAGGGTCGGTTGCACCAACATACGATCACAGGCCGGTCATCGTCAAATATGGCGCCGGCAGCTGTCATCCCATAGAAACTTGTCCAACTTTCCATACAATCAGATTTTAACGAACACCACAGACGGTTTGGTGCAACCCACCCTTAGAGTCAACAAAGCTATTGGCACACACACACACAAGCAATCATGGCATTTAATAATATTAGTATTTCAATATGCACATATAAGTTAATTTTACTTTTTAAACATGTGAATCTTGTCAATCGCACTCGCAGACTACCAAGACACAGGCTCAGCCTAGTTTGGAGTCTGATGGGTAATTGTCTAACAAACCCATGTATGAACTATTTTGCTGAATAAATCATTATTATTATTTGTATCTCTCCTTTGGGATATCACGGCACAATGTCCGGTCCTTTTGAAAGGCGTTCATGGGGATACAGATCCAACACGAAGAGGCCCCTTTGAGATACGATAATGTACACCTAGCGGATACTATCTCTGCCATGCACTATTGAGGAGATACAGCCAGAGACAGCACCCGCTACGTGCAAGGGCTATTGCGAAAAGAAGGGAAACTATACCGGTTTTATGGGAAGAAACTTGAGGGACTGGTTGCTGGGATATTGATGAGACAACGGATTATTATTATTATTATTATTGTCCGTAGCGCCGACACTAGTGGAGGGCCACCAGGTCCGCTACTTCGAGTTCGTGGACTTCGAGCGCAAGTTCGAGGAGTGCATCAGCCAGTCGGCCGTGCGCACCAAGTTCGCGCAGCACTCGCGCCGCGGCAAGAACATCGCCGCCGACGTCATGGCCAAGCTCGACCAGGTACTTCCGCTGCCACTCATCATCACACGCACAGTGTATGTTGAAGAATGCTCCAGTAATTTAATAAATTCAAGTTCCTGACACAATTCGCAGAGCAACGCACCTCACCTACGTGGTTAACTAATAAGCTTTGTACAGTGAGGCAATAAATTAATGTCTCCTTAAAAATAATTACGCTTTGCTTATTCTTCTCCCGAAATCTCCTAAACATGGTCCTTCGAGCCGGATTGAGGATACCAGCGACGAGCCAGTCACAGCCCATACACTTGAAAGCTGTGTTTGAGTGCGTTGAGGGAACGGAGAAGTTAAGTTGTAGTTATGAAACTGTTTTATTATTTAAAAGTAGGTACAAAATAGTAAAGTTAATTGGCCTTTCCTTCAGTTGATGTTGATCGTATGCGAGTTTAATTTGCACTGCTCTATTTTACTTTATTTCGCTATATTAAAGCGCGGCCGAAAGTAGGTCGCAACGTAAACGGAAAAATGTACAGAATTGAGACTGTACACACAGCAATGCTTCAATCGTGAATCGGGTGCTGTTTGTGGAGTCCGGTCTGTTCATGCTTGCTAGGATATAGTGACTACGTTAATACTAGTGTCTTTTTATAGGGGACTGACGAGAAACATCATCCTGTTGTGGATTCGTTTTATTATCAGTGACTTAGAGACCATATGTGATAATCCATATTGAAAGGGACTTTATGGCGGCCGGCACTTACGCCTTTATTGCCGCTGTTCCAATACAATAGTGAATAGGTGTAACGTAAGCGCCTGTCGCCATAAGGTCCCTTTCGATGTGGATTATCACATATACATCTCTAACAATATTAAATTAATCTTAATTTTGACGCCCAGAGACCATGTACATTTCTGGGATATTATATTAATTTCATCATACTCCTTGTTTAATCTTGAGACCTTATACTTCTCTAACTTTACTGAAGTCGTAATATTTGTAAGAGATAACTTTGCAAGTTTATCTTCACTGTATGACATTAATTTTGTTATAATTGTAACCTCGAAATTATTATTCTTTCTTAAATTGTAAATTTATATTTTGACATGTAAAAGTGCCCTTGTGGCCTATTTGCAGAATAAATGTTTGATTTTGATTTTTAAGACGTCTATTGCAGACGATATTGCAGAGCTCCAGTTCCGACTAAAATACAGTAGAATCCGCTTATAACATTTGACCGCTTTTAACGACTGCGCAATCACCACACATTAGATTTCATACCACATATTTTCAAAATAAATCAGTCCGTTTTGTGCGACGTTCTGTTAGTGCGACGTAATATCACCGGACCCTTGACTGTCGCTTTATCCGGATTCCACTGTATAGGTTTTTTTTGTTCCACTCACACCTCAGATTCCGTTGAAGCCGCTCAACCAATTTCACTGAAGCGCAAACTCTTAGAGTATTCCAGTGTTCCAAACCACACGCGTGGATTTTCCCCAGGCTACTCTCCCACCGCGCACTCCTATCGCTTTATTGGGCCCGGCCTATAAAGCCACAGTCAGGTTCTAAAAAAAAACCGGTTGTTACATTATTGACTTGCTTTTGCCCGCGACTTTGCCCTGACATTCAAAATCAAAATTAAAACATTTATTCTGCAAATAGGCCTCAAGGGCACTTTTACAAGTCAAAATCTATCTAGGTACATCAAATAAAAATAATACAATAATCAAAGTATCATTAATTAAATGTAGTGTTACATGTCAAAAATAAGACTAAGAAACTAATAACAATCGAGATTTGTTAGAGATGTATAAGGTCTCTAAGCGTCAAGATAAAAGGTCAATTCAATATCTTTTTTTGAAAAATGCCGGTATGAAATTGCAGGTGTACAACAATGCCACGGAGCAGAAAGCCGCTAAAGTGGAGAAACAACGGATTCTCCACGAGCAACTGAGCTCGATCGAAGAACAGCTGACGACCGTCACGCGCCAGATGAAGGACAAGATCAACCGGATGGTCGAGAGCGTCGAGCACAAGGTCAGTGGGCATTTGACACGTGTTAAACTGTATAACATAGTGTGGTTATATGGATAGAAAACCAACAAATTATCACAATAAATTAGAGATGCGCTGAATATGGGTTTGAACATTCGGTCGAATATTAGGTCCAGCTGTGGGGCTAGCATAACTGCCGCTGCGACGCGACGCGAGTAGAGATAAATCTACCCTCCTCTTTCCAATTCGCACAGTTCGAGTGAGACAGGAATCGCTGAGTCGCGCGAGATACGACTTGGCAGCAAGTTGTGCTAGCTCACCTGTTGCCGAACCGAATATTCTGCCGAATTATTCGGCTCAACGTAATTCCTTCATCTGTTATTATAAAACAGACTAATTGAATGGCAAAATTTTCGTTCATTATCAAAGCGAGATATTGACAAGAAATAAGTTAAATCACTGTTAATAATGGGTCAAGTATTAATTTCACGAAGCAGTGACTATAATACACTCTTGTAACTTGTAATAAAACCCTTTCAATATTGTTCAGTAAATATTCGGCAGCTGAAGCGAATAATTCGGCCGAATACCGAACATTCAAAAACATGCCGAATAATAACCGGATATTCGGCACATCCCTAGAATAAATAGTAAATTAGACAAATTATAAAAAGATATGACGCTATAAATATTCGCAAAAATATTGTTTTTTTTTAAACAAATGTAAATTGAAAGTTACCAATAGAATTCTAATGTTTCAATAAAAAAGAAATTGTATGGCAACTATGGCCATAAACGCAATATTTCACGATTGAAATGGAAACTTACTCGTTTTCCTCTGGTTTTCGTCGGTTTGAAGGACCCATTCTCGTAAAAAATTCGATCATGGTGGCCCATAGCAAATAATGTTCTTAGAAATAGGTAATTTACATAAAATTCTGTACAAAAAAGTTTTTACATACTTTTTCGCTAGCATGAATTTTTAATGAGATTTTAAAGGGGGAAAGTTAATTCAGAGAAATTATAAGTGGTTTCTCATTGTTTCGTTTTTAATTTTTTTTTAAACAAAAATATAGTATTTATGAACTTATCACCCAGATAGACAGACATACAGACACATAAACACACTTTCGCTTTTATAATATTCGTATGGATAGGTGACCACTTTCGTCTTGTACTGATTCTTAGTTTGGGAATTGGTCAATATGTGTAAGATTGTCCACAAATATTTATTTTATTTAATTATTTATTCATAACGTATTGTTATTTGGGTGGATCAACTATTCTTTGTTGCCCGTTGCCATGGTTACGTCTCCTGAGTCACTCTTTAAAACTGTTGAGTTTATAGGCTTTAAATTTACCAAACGTGGGTTTTAGCGATGAGCGTAAATCCATTTGGGCATGGGTCATCTGTTGAGCATGCTTGAAGTCCATATTATAAACATTTTTTCACTTCTTATGCTCGAAATGTGTGTCATATTAGACTTGTCAAGCGGGGCTAAAGTAGTACATTTAACCCCTAAGGAAAATATGAATACATATTTATGATTTACAAAACATTCAATTTAGACCAATCATAATACTTCACCTATTAAATCCACCAATCACAAAACACTAATTTAACTATTTAAAAAATATTTGGTATTGGGTATTAACAAACCAGAATACAGCTTTACTAAAATCGACCAATCAGAAAACAGAATTCATTTCTCTAAAGAGTCTAAAGATTAAGTTTGTAGTAGTCCTTATTTCACAATAATTAAAAAAGTGATTAGTTCGTTCGAGCAACGCTTTAAAGCGCTCAATGGAAGGTGAGTTAGCTTTTTTGCTCGTGAATGTTGTGCGCGAACCGCGGTGTCTATTTTGTGTGTCAAAGCATGAAATAAAAGCAGTTTAGAAAAAAAACATGCTGCCAAATTACATATAAGTTCGCCGTGGAATTAATTGTTAATTTTGGATGGCTAACCTTTGTTTATTTTTTTTCTCGCAATCGAAGTGAAAAGTAGAGTGTATAACTCTGGTCTAAAAGCCATATTACTCCTCGCCTCGAATTATTTTCCCTCACTTTGTTCGGGAAAATAACTATCTCGTGGTAATATGGCTCATTTTAGACCCTTGTCACACAATCTACTATTCTAAGAAACTTGGTTACTTTTGTCTCCTCGCTGACGGGACAGAATAACAACAAAAAAAAGCTGATCAACCCGTCTGCACAGGTATCGCTGACCCTCAGCCAGGAGATCCGGCGGCTGGCGGCGCTCGTGGACGAGTACGACTCGCCGTTCCGCGCGGAGCGCGTCGCGCTCGAGCAGTACAAGCGCGCGCTGCACCGCCACGTCGAGGCCGGGCTCGGCTCCCGGCTCAAGAAGCGGCTCAGCCACGACATAGGCAACGAGATGGACGAGGCGCAGAAGGAGATGGCGGGTGAGTCACACTCTTAGGGTGGGTTACACCAAACCGTCTGTAATCGTAAGCGTACACAATCTTACACAAATCAATCGAGCCATGTTAGCGCGCGCCGCGTGGCATGTTAGTCAGCCGCCATACTTCTGATCGAGTGCACGCGCATTATGAACAATGTATTATGAACCTTATACTGCCGTCTCAAGGAGAAAAACCATAAGTGACAAAAAGTAAGTTTCGAGATAAAGCCAAAAAACTTTAGATTTCTTGTAAATTATGCACTTGTGGTTGTCTAAATCGTGATCTACAAAAGATATAGTACTATATCTCCTAGAGAGAAAGATCACATTTTTTTTCCTGATTACAAGGCTGGTAATAAGTCCATTTTGCAAAAAATGTCACTTATGGTTTTTCTTCTTGAGACGGCAGTATAGTAGTGATCTAAGGTTAATTGTAAGTTTTAAGCATTCTTTCGTTAATCTTCGGAACGATACTTTCTTTTCTGCGCGAACGAAGATTCACGACGCGCCTTATCAGTTGGGTACTACTGTAAACCGCTAAAGCAAATGTCATTCTAATGGGGAGAGACCTTTTTTTTAAACCTAACTATGGCTTTATAGGCCGGTCCCAATAAAGCCCTAGGAGTGCGCGATTGGAGAGTGGCCTGGGGAAAATCCAGGGGAAAACTCTGACACGACCACGCAGGCCGTTTTTCACACTGGAATACTCTAAGAATTTACGCTGAGAGGATTCGTTGTTTTGACAGACAAAACATTATCTTATGGAGCTTTGAGGACCACCTTACTCGCCACCAACAAAACAACACCTAAAACATAACACGCGGTTTTCTGTATATTGGCGGTCGGTACTTCCCCACTTCCCCAAATAATAAGCGAGATGACATCCACCTCCGTAGAAGACTTTAGTGGCGCAGTCATCTACGAATACAGTAGTTTTATCTCGCGAGCGCGGGTGAGCCATACTAGTGTTGAGATATACATACACAATCTTACACAAATCAATCGAGCCGACAGTGCTAGACGCGCGGCCGTCGCGGCTGCTACTCGTGATTAAGCCGTCGTCTCGCGGCAAAAAAAAATAAACAATAGCATTCTTTTGTTATGATCCCTGGGATCCCGGGTAGACGACAGGCCACGTGAGTGACACGTTTATGATATTTCAATAAGGGTGGGTTGCACCAAACCGTTTGTAATCGTAAGCGGTGTTCGTTAAAATCTGATTGTATGAAAAGTTGTCAAGTTTCTATGGGATGACAGCTGCTGGCGCCAAATTTGACGATGACCGGCCTGTGATCGTATGTTGGTGCAACCGACGCTTAATCAGGGATTGTAAAACCGGTTTCATTTAATACCTGTATAGAAATTGACAAACTGTTACCGCTAATAAAATAATAGAGGTGTTGTTGTCATTCGCGATACCTAAGGGACGTGGCTTCAATATTAGCTTCATTGCTAGAAATGTCCTCATAATGCCAGGGTCTTCACTGGGTATTTTTAGACATCTAATGTTCTCATGTCCAAGGTGGTAGATTACAATATTCTTTGATAAATTATGTTAAGATTAATCGGCTGTGAAAATCATAATCGTCCCTATTCGTCCCGGTACCGGCGCACACCGGGTAGAGTCAGTCCGACCCAGGTCGGGCCTAGCTGAGTTTCTTGCTGGACTCTTCTCAGCTAGGCTAGGTTTAGTGAACTAGCGACAAAACTCCCAGTAGCTCGATTCCACTCACACCTCAGATTCAGTTGAAACCATTCAACCAATCTCATTGGAGCGCAAACTCTTAGAGTATTCCAGTGTTCCAAACCACACGCGTGGTCGTGCCGGAGGTTTGGATTTTCCCCAGGCTACTCTCTAACCGCGCACTCCTATCGCTTTATTGGGCCCGGCCTATAATGCCACAGTCAGGTTAAAAAAAAAATAGAAAAAAAAACAATCGATTTTTTATTGCAAAATCTAAATCGATTTAAAAATCGATTGTTTTTTAAATAACAATCGATGTTTTAATAATCGATTATTTTATGACATCCCTGGGTCATTGTCAGATTTAGGTTCGCGTCTTTTAGGTGGACATATCAAAAGTTAAGGGCCACAAAGCTTAATTTTGGATTGGTCTAAGTAACCCGCATAAACGGTGTTTCTATAACTATAAATCCATGTAACAAAAACATAACTTATATGTACATAAGCCGTTAACTATTGACCACCGGGTGGACAACTTTTGTTTTTACAACTGACAATGACCCCCCTATGTTTTTTTGTAGAGCGCATGTACAACATCCTGCCGATGCACAAGCGCGCGGCCGCCGCCACCGTGATCCAGCCGCACCAGCAGCCCTTCGAGGTGCTGTACCGGCTCAACTGCGACAACCTCTGCGCCGACTTCAGCGAGGACCTCTCCTTCCGCTTCTCGTACGGGCTCACCGCCATCATCCAGCGCTTCCAGGGCCGGGGGCACGCGAAGACTGCGCTCAAAAACGCTCCGCAGTTCACGCCGGTGAGTTAAACACAACGTACTTCCAGGGCCGGGGGCACACGAAGACTGCGCTCAAAAACGCTCCGCAGTTCACGCCGGTGAGTTAAACAGAACGTACTTCCAGGGCCGGGGGCACACGAAGACTGCGCTCAAAAACGCTCCGCAGTTCACGCCGGTGAGTTAAACAGAACGTACTTCCAGGGCCGGGGGCACACGAAGACTGCGCTCAAAAACGCTCCGCAGTTCACGCCGGTGAGTTAAACAGAACGTACTTCCAGGGCCGGGGGCACACGAAGACTGCGCTCAAAAACGCTCCGCAGTTCACGCCGGTGAGTTAAACAGAACGTACTTCCAGGGCCGGGGGCACACGAAGACTGCGCTCAAAAACGCTCCGCAGTTCACGCCGGTGAGTTAAACAGAACGTACTTCCAGGGCCGGGGGCACACGAAGACTGCGCTCAAAAACGCTCCGCAGTTCACGCCGGTGAGTTAAACAGAACGTACTTCCAGGGCCGGGGGCACACGAAGACTGCGCTCAAAAACGCTCCGCAGTTCACGCCGGTGAGTTAAACAGAACGTACTTCCAGGGCCGGGGGCACACGAAGACTGCGCTCAAAAACGCTCCGCAGTTCACGCCGGTGAGTTAAACAGAACGTACTTCCAGGGCCGGGGGCACACGAAGACTGCGCTCAAAAACGCTCCGCAGTTCACGCCGGTGAGTTATACAGAACGTACTTCCAGGGCCGGGGGCACACGAAGACTGCGCTCAAAAACGCTCCGCAGTTCACGCCGGTGAGTTAAACAGAACGTACTTCCAGGGCCGGGGGCACACGAAGACTGCGCTCAAAAACGCTCCGCAGTTCACGCCGGTGAGTTAAACAGAACGTACTTCCAGGGCCGGGGGCACACGAAGACTGCGCTCAAAAACGCTCCGCAGTTCACGCCGGTGAGTTATACAGAACGTACTTCCAGGGCCGGGGGCATACGAAGACTGCGCTCAAAAACGCTCCGCAGTTCACGCCGGTGAGTTATACAGAACGTACTTCCAGGGCCGGGGGCACGCGAAGACTGCGCTCAAAAACGCTCCGCAGTTCACGCCGGTGAGTTATACAGAACGTACTTCCAGGGTCGAGGGCATACGAAGACTGCGCTCAAAAACGCTCCGCAGTTCACGCCGGTGAGTTATACAGAACGTACTTCCAGGGTCGAGGGCATACGAAGACTGCGCTCAAAAACGCTCCGCAGTTCACGCCGGTGAGTTATACAGAACGTACTTCCAGGGTCGAGGGCATACGAAGACTGCGCTCAAAAACGCTCCGCAGTTCACGCCGGTGAGTTATACAGAACGTACTTCCAGGGTCGAGGGTATACGAAGATTGCGATCGATAACAAACAGAAGAATAGTAGATTGCATCTCAAGGGAGCAAAATGACATTTACGACAAGGGCGGTATATTGAACCCTGAGTTAAGTAGAATTTTACTTTAGAACCCCTCGCTACACTCAGGATTCTATTGCAGATTATTTCGCTTAACTCAGGATTCTATTTACGTAGCGTAGCCAGGGGTTCAAGTGTTTAATGTGTATGATACATGGGTGGAGTTGATCCACGTTGATTCTTTGTTGCTCCTTACCATTACATTACGTCTCTACTTCTTAGTCACTCTTTAAAACTGATTTTATAGGGACTAAATTTGCTAAACATGAGTTTTAGCGATGAGTATAAATCCATTAGGACATGGGTCATCTCTTGAGAATTCTTGATGTCCCATATAACATTTTCCTAAGAAACTCGGTTATGTTGTCTCCTCGTCGACGGGACAGAATAACATCAAAGAAAAATTGCAGAGAATTACATACTGCTTGTCACACCGCCTATGACCTATGAGGCTCGCTGCTAAAACATGAAATGTCTTACAAATAATTTTGCTACCAAGTATGTGCCTAAAGTGACAAAAGGTGTGAAAAGCAGTAGCTTTTTTATTAGGAAAAGAGTCATTACTGCCCTCAAATAAAGGGAAAAAGTACGACTTGGACCCTTCATTCTAGGACAACAATGACTCGTTTCTGAATAGCAGGCCCCTATTTCACCAAGTTGACATATGTATTTGACATATGTAGGCTGAAAAATCGTAAATTTTCGCCAACTACAATAGTAATGTTTTTTGATAATTGTCGCGCCTGTCAGCTTTGGTGAAATAGGGGCCGTGTATGGAAACAACTCAAAAATCAAAATGAAACATTTATTCTGCAAATAGGCCACAAGGGCACTTTTACATGTCAAAATATTAATTTACAATTTAAGAAAGTCTGACTATAATAAGTAATACATTTTTCATGTCAAAATATAAATTTATAGTTCAAGAAAGAATAATAATTTCGAGTTTACAATTATAACAAAATTAATGTAATACAGTGAAGATAAACTTGCAAAGTTATCTATTACAAATATTACAACATCAGTAAAGTTAAAGATGTATAAGGTCTCAACTAATGAGTACTTATTTGTTCGTTCTCGCAGATCCCAGCAACGATCACCCCAGCGCCAACATCCATTGAGGTAGCGCGACCAGGCGCCGCCATCGGGCCGTTCAGCGCCGAGGAGTGGAGCCTCGTGTCCAAGTTCGCGCTCGGAGCGCTCACCTCGCAGGGCACCATGGGCGGCCTGCTGCTCTCCGGACTGGTAGCTACAGAACACATATACTCAGTCTGTACCCGTTCAGCGCCGAGGAGTGGAGCCTCGTGTCCAAGTTCGCGCTCGGAGCGCTCACCTCGCAGGGCACCATGGGCGGCCTGCTGCTCTCCGGACTGGTAGCTACAGAACACATATACTCAGTCTGTACCCGTTCAGCGCCGAGGAGTGGAGCCTCGTGTCCAAGTTCGCGCTCGGAGCGCTCACCTCGCAGGGCACCATGGGCGGCCTGCTGCTCTCCGGACTGGTAGCTACAGAACACATATACTCAGTCTGTACCCGTTCAGCGCCGAGGAGTGGAGCCTCGTGTCCAAGTTCGCGCTCGGAGCGCTCACCTCGCAGGGCACCATGGGCGGCCTGCTGCTCTCCGGACTGGTAGCTACAGAACACATATACTCAGTCTGTACCCGTTCAGCGCCGAGGAGTGGAGCCTCGTGTCCAAGTTCGCGCTCGGAGCGCTCACCTCGCAGGGCACCATGGGCGGCCTGCTGCTCTCCGGACTGGTAGCTATAGAACACATATATCCATGTATATAAAAAAAAAACAAACACAAACTTCCTCATCAACAACCACAACCAAGATTACAATATTTAAATAATCCATGTTACACGTGTATTTTCCTTTTTTTTAATATGTATGTACTATATCGTATATGAATGCTCGTAGGGTTGCGATCAATCCTGTCATAGGGACCAATCTGAAGATCAGCGCAGGGTTGCATGCCCAGCATATGCTGAGATTGGTACCCATTACCTAAATACTAAAAAATATGTACCTATCTATAAGTCGTTGCATACCTTTTGTTTTTGTATTTTTTGTGTTATGGTAATAGATGTATTTGTATTTGTATACAGCGTGGCTCATTCAGATCGGTCAGTATGGGAAAGTCTAAAACTATAAGCTATACGGAGATCTGTTCTTAGGAACCATGTCATCGATTTTAATAACAAGAAAAACTGCATTCATACATTAAAAAAAAAAACTACTCAGCTCGGGAATCGAACGTTTTAAAAAAAGAAACTAACACTATTATACATTATGTTAATAGAGTTTTGCATAGACACCTAAATAGCTCGGTTATTTCTCTGTTTCGTAATATTTAGATACTTGTTTTATTTTTTTTTATTTTTGTAATATCACATGTTTTAAGTAAGTAAAGTATGACGTTTGAATATCTTCATTAAGGAAACTGTAAGTCTACGATTTATTAACTTTCTCAATGTTATTTATAACTATAAAAGACTGTTTGTTTCTTAAATAAATAAATAAATAAAAACTATTTCTACGCGGATGGATCAAAAGCTAGTAGAAAATATTTTCTTATTCACCAGCTCTTGAAGACAGTCGGCTGGCGCATAGTAGCAGTGACGGGGGCCGTGTACGGAGCCCTGTATCTGTACGAGCGTCTCACGTGGACGGCCAAGGCCCAGGAGAGGCTGTTCAAGAAGCAGTATGTAGCGCACGCGAGCAACAAGCTGCGCCTCATCGTCGACCTCACCTCCGCCAACTGCAGCCACCAAGTGCAGCAGTAAGTAGTCTAGTTTATTATGATTTTCACAGCCGATTAATCGTAACATAATTTATCAAAAAATATTGTAAGCTACCATCTTGGACATGAGAATATTAGATGTCTAATAAAACCCAGTGAAGACCCTGGCATTATGAGGACATTCCTAGCAATGAAGCTAATATTGAAACCACGCCCCTTAGGTATCGCGAATGACAACAATACCTCTAATTAGAATATAGGTATTATTTTATTAGCGGTAATAATTTGTCAATTTCTATACAGGTATTAAATGAAACCGGTATTACAATCCCTGATTAAGGGTCGGTTGCACCAACATACGATCACAGGCCGGTCATCGTCAAATATGGCGCCGGCAGCTGTCATCCCATAGAAACTTGTCAAACTTTCCATACATTCAGATTTTAACGAACACCGCTTACGATTACAGACGGTTTGGTGCAACCCTCCCTTATTGAAATATCATAAACGGGTCACTTACGTCTTTAAGGTCGTGTATCGCTCTACATGTTTCGGACCAATACGTGGCCTGTCGTCTACCTGGGATCCCAGGGATCATAACAAAAGAATGCTATTGTTTATTTTTTTTGCCGCGAGACGACGGCTTAATCATGAGAAGCAGCCGCGACGGCCGCGCGTCTAGCACTGTCGGCTCGATTGATTTGTGTAAGATTGTGTATGTATATCTCAACACTAGTATGGCTCACCCGCGCTCGCGAGATAAAACTACTGTATTCGTAGATGACTGCGCCACTAAAGTCTTCTACGGAGGTGGATGTCATCTCGCTTATTATTTGGGGAAGTGGGGAAGTACCGACCGCCAATATACAGAAAACCGGGTGTTATGTTTGAGATGATGTTTTCTTGGTGGCGAGTAAGGTGGTCCACAAAGCTCCATAAGATAATTTTTTGTCTGTCAAAACAACGAATCATCTCAGCGTAAACTCTTAGAGTATTCCAGTGTGAAAAACGGCCTGCGTGGTCGTGTCGGAGGTTTCCTTTGGGTTTCCCCCAGGCCACTCTCCAACCGCGCACTCCTATCGCTTTATCGGGTTCGGCCTATAAACTCACAGTCAGGTTCAAAAAAAAGGTCTCTCCCCAATCTCCCCATCAGAATGACATTTGCTTTAGTGGTTTACCAAGCAACAAATTTAATGTTGACCATACCCGAGAAACCCATGTAGCGACCTACCAATATCGACAGGCCGCCAACCGGTTGTCCGGTATCTCAGAAAAATCACGCAGTTTGTTTACAAAATACGACACGTAAAGGTGCGTACGCATTTGAGGCAGCCTCGGGCCGAGGCACGCACGGCTCGCCTGTTTGCTCAAGTCCGTACGCGCGGGCAGCGAGCGAGCGGTGAGCGGCTCGCGATGAGCGTGAGCCGCCGTAGTCGGTCCTTTGACCGTGCTCAAAGGCGCCTCGGTGTGCGTGCCTCGACTAATTTGGACGTATATCCGCGCGTGCCCGTGTGCGCGCGTTGACTAGTTCAGACTTGTCATTGCTCACGGCGCGTAGGTTTTGTTGACTGTTTTGTGTGGTTAAGTGGGTTAAATTAAATATTTACGTTTGCCACTTATTAGTTATTAATTATTCGATGAATTATAATAAACGCAGCAGCAGCTGTTGTCGCGTCCGACGCCATTTTGTGCGGCGCACAAAGTCGGCTCGCCGCGAGCACGTTGCCTCACACAAACATAAACACATCATCACCGCATCTCGCCGCTCGGGGCGAGCATGCCTCGGGCCGAGTCGCTCAAATGCGTACACACCTTAAGGATGAATATACTACAGTACGGAAGACTAATCAACACTTTCCCTATTCTCCCAGGGAGCTATCAACGATGTTCGCCCGCCTCTGCCGCCTCATAGACGAGGCTACAACCGAGATGGACGACGAGCTCAGCGAGGTGCGCGAGGCCATCAAGATGCTCGAGGACGCGTCCACGTCCGCCAAGAAGCTGCGCAACAAGGCCAACTACCTCGGCCACGAGCTGGAGCTGTTCGACGACGCGTTCCTCAGCCACAACTGAGCCGCCTCGCGTGAGTACTTTCCCTATTATTCCGAGGAGCTATCAGCAATGTTCGTCCGTCTCTGCCGCCTCATAGACGAGGCTACAACCGAGATGATTACCTCGGCCACCAGCTGGAGGTGTTCGACGACGCGTTCCTCAGCCACAACTGAGCCGCCTCGCGTGAGTACTTTCCCTATTATTCCAATGAGATATCAACAATGTTCGCCCGTCTCTGCCGCCTCATAGACGAGGCTACAACCGAGATGACCACCTCAGCCACCAGCTGGAGGTGTTTAACGATGCGTTCCTCAGCCACAACTGAGCCGCCTCGCGTGAGTACTTTCCGTATAATTCCAAGGAGCTATCAACAATATCCGCCCGTCTCTGCCGCCTCATAGACGAGGCTACAACCGATATGACCACCTCAGCCACCAGCTGGAGGTGTTCGACGACGCGTTTTTCAGTTACAACTGAGCCGCCTCGTGTGAGTACTTTCCCTATTATTCCAAGGAGCTATCAGCAATGTCCGCCCGTCTCTGCCGCCTCATAGACGAGGCTACAACCGAGATGACCACCTCAGCCACCAGCTGGAGGTGTTTGACGACGCGTTCCTCAGCCACAACTGAGCCTCCTCGCGTGAGTACTTTCCCTGTTATTCCAAGGAGCTATCAACAATGTTCGCCCGTCTCTGTCGCCTCGTAGACGAGGCTACAACCGAGATGACCACCTCAGCCACCAGCTGGAGGTGTTGGACGACGCGTTCCTCAGTCACAACTGAGCTGCCTTGCGTGAGTACTTTCCCTGTTATTCCAAGGAGCTATCAACAATGTTCGCCCGTCTCTGCCGCCTCGTAGACGAGGCTACAACCGAGATGACCACCTCAGCCACCAGCTGGAGGTGTTGGACGACGCGTTCCTCAGTCACAACTGAGCTGCCTTGCGTGAGTACTTTCCCTGTTATTCCAAGGAGCTATCAACAATGTTCGCCCGTCTCTGTCGCCTCGTAGACGAGGCTACAACCGAGATGACCACCTCAGCCACCAGCTGGAGGTGTTGGACAACGCGTTCCTCAGTCACAACTGAACTGCCTTGCGTGAGTACTTTCCCTGTTATTCCGAGGAGCTATCAACAATGTTCGCCCGTCTCTGCCGCCTCGTAGACGAGGCTACAACCGAGATGACCACCTCAGCCACCAGCTGGCGGTGTTCGACGACGCGTTCCTCAGCCACAACTGAGCCGCGTCGCGTGAGTACTTTTAATAATCGCTTTTGATAACTACTTGCGATATACTGTCACTCGGGAGTATGGTCTGACCGTTAGCATACAAATATGTACCACGTAAAATAAAACTGTGTTTGGTTTTCATACAAATACGTTTCTTGTTCCTCTTTGACAAATTAATGTGGCGTTCCAGCTATATACGAATATAGAAAATTAATAGTTACATAAAAACGTGCAATTAGGTTCTGTCCTTAACAGTGTCAAACGTACCATTATTTCCGTCGCTGTTCGCGACCAAGGCGGCTGGTGTAGCGCGTGTTTTGTTAGAGAAGCTTTAAAATTTCTTTTGAATATATTGTTCAATTTTAATTTACCTCGCATTTTTGCGAAATGCGCTATCCATACCTCGTCCGGATCAGGAGTTGTCTGCCTCGTACTACTAGACGACCTCGTATGCGCTCGGCCGTCTATAACACACTTGGATCTCTCCCGGCTTTTGCCGCTATTTTTGAGTTACAATTTTCATTAGCCATTCTCTAGAGAAAAATAATAAACCTTAAACTTTTGGTAGGTTAGGGTCTTGTCGTCTCCCTGAAAAGCGTAAATATTAGGAACACATTTCTTTCTTTCCTTGTATACTGAAAATGTCTGCTGCCTTCCCAATAGCGTACAACTTCTGCTTCTTGGTCTTGTTTAGCTGTAGTAAAACAATATACATAATGATATTTAATTTTAATAATACCTTTCGAAGCAGTAGCGAACACAGAATAACTTGAGTAAGTACATTTACAAAATACCAAACATACGCAAATGTTCCTGAATCTTACAATTACAAGAAAAATACTTACAGTAGAGAATAGTCTTAATTTTTTTTCATGATGCCATTCGAACCAGTTTTTAGAGATGAACAAATGTATATAAGGAACAGCTACAAGTAGAACAACACAAAATGGCTTTCAAAGTTCAGAATAAAAACCGAGACCAGAAAACGTCCTATTCTAATTGAGCATAGACAGCATAGTATGTGACGTCATATACTATGCGCCCGTATTACCATTGTATGGACAAACGAGGAATTTGATGTTTTGTTCATGAAATATTGCGTTTAGGTACATTTTTTTGTAAAAACATATGAATCCTGACGCTGCATTTTAATTTACTTTTAGTCAATAAAAAAAATTACATCAGTTTTGAAACTTTCAAGTTTCATATATTTTTAGGACTGTGCATATTTATTAATTTACTGTTACCATTTACATAATTGGATGGTTTAATATTCATATAGTGACGTCTTATTATAATTTATTCCGCATTATATGTTACTAGCGACCCGCCCCGGCTTCGCACGGGTGCACTATTTAATGGATGTTATTATACATATAAACCTTCCTCTTCAATCACTCTATCTATTAAAAAAAACCGCATCAAAATCCGTTTCGTAGTTTTAAAGATTTAAGCATACATAGGGATATAGGGACAGAGAAAGCGACTTTGTTTTATACTATGTAGTGATTATTATATAATTTAGTTATATATTTAGGATTTAATTTAGCGGTAATTAGATTTATTTTTGTTAGTTAATATGTTTTTAATTTTACTTAGGTTTAAAGTAACAGATATTTTCTTCTTAATAAAATTTAATACACTTCCGCATTTCGAGGGGTGAGTGGTCAAACCCGATAAGTCGTCTAAAAGGATTTTTGAAAATAGAACTCTGCGTAATGGATATTAAGTTCTTATTTCAATAATCATTTATCTGGATTTATCGGGTTTGACCACTAACCCCTCGATTTCTATTGTAAATTGAATACTTTGTGCGCAGGTAGTGTTGGCGCTGCTAACAAACAAGAGCACGTGTGGCCGCGGCTCGCACTGGAAGGTAAACGTACGTTTATGTTGTCTGTGTATAGTATAGCGTATACCATGTACATTACAACTTGTTATTTACAAAGTTATTTATTAACTTGTTTTATAGCTATCGATTACGCGAAGGCTAATTTCTAAGAAACTGTTGAATGTATGACATTTTATTCGCTTGAATGAATTTATTTTAGGTTCCTTTGTGATTTTAATTTATTGTTTGCCTTCCCAACATCGGTGCTACACGAAATGTACATAAAATAGTGAAAATTGTCTTGAACGATATTTAGATTCCTTAAACAAATTGTTATCGTAATTTTAGGAAATTCTAAGAGAGGACAATCTTATGAATTTACGCTGCTTGTGTTATCTCTCTGTATGTATTTATTAGTGTATAGTTATCGCTTTAATGTTTCCTACTTTCTGTAAATGCATGAATTACAGTCTAGTAATTTGTGCTAGAGATTATACACGAATTAGTTAACCAGCGGGATTTTGTGGGTTCGAAGTGAGAAAAGCTTTCACAAGTCTATGACAATGACATAAGATCGAATTTCGCTTGGCATTTGTGAAAGGTTTTTTACTGTACGTTATTGGCAACGCGTTCGAGCCTGCAAAAGTATTGATTACCTGTGATACATCTTTATATTGCTTATTAGTTTTGTGTCTCCACTTGTAACACTCGCAATACACTAAGTGTACGAGTTTTTTGATAAACGGTACTGTACCTTTGTTTTAATCTTAATGAAATTAAAAAATCAAGTTCTATGTAGGGATGTCTCACGTTACACCGTGTCGTGTGTGTCCGTATTTACACTTTGGCTCTACGCCGTAGCTACCAAGTGTCAAATGGGTCATTGTCAGTTGTAAAAAACAAAAGTTGTCGACCCGGTTGTTAATATTTAACGGCTTATGTATATGTAAGCTATGTTTTTATTAAATGGATTTATAGTTACGGAAACACAGTTTAGGCCGGCGAGCAGCGAGTACTTTCATAGTAATTCTATTCGTTTTCTCGCTCAAGCTAGTGGAATTACTATGAGATTACTCGCTACTCGCCGGCGGTGGGACAAGTGCCTTATGCGGGTTACTAGATCAATCCAAAATTAAGCTTTGTGGCCCTTAACTTTTGATATGTCCACCGAAAAGACGCGAACCTGGGGGGCTAGCACAACTGCCGCTGTCACGCGACGCCAGTAGAGAAAAATCTACCGTCCTCTTTCTAATTCGCACAGTTCGAGTGAGACAGGAATCACTGAGTCGCGCGACATATGACTTGCCCGCAAGTTGTGCTAGCCCACCTGAAACTGACAATGACCCAAATACATACGGAGCACGGTCAACAAAGCATATGCTTCAAAATTTCAAAGATTAAGCATATTGTGGGACACTATTAAGTCAGATTTGAACGGAATCGACTCGGCGTGAGTCGCCAGTGTAGCGTGAGTCATGAATTAATATTTAATACATACGAGTATGCATATTGTCCTGCGATCTGGCTACGGATTCGACAAAAACCAATGACAATATCGAGGGCACAATCATATGAATATACTCGTAATTTCTATCAATGAAATTATTGCTCTATTTTTGTGCACAAAAGGTCCAGTTTACGATGTAGTGTCGACGGTATATATGATATGTCTAAACAAGCCCATGTCATCGTTGTTTAGATGTAAGCCGTGTTTACATTGATACTTTTGCTATATGCGAATGAGCAATTACGTTTACGTATAAATCTATAGACCCAACGTCCGACAGTTGATCGGGTGTTTGACAGTCAATCACTTAGTGCTTTAGGCAGAGGCCTCTCTAAATAGGCATTCTGTTTGTAAAATAAGTAAACTTTGCAATGGTTCTACATGCGCATTTAGTTCATTTTTAAATAATCTATACATATTATAAAATAGAAGAAAAAAAATTAAAAGTTGACACCCGAACGTCGTATACAGTAATCGGATCAATGTAAACAAGGTATTGGGTCATGCTGCGACCACGTCTATATTCCCTAATGAGGGCTACCGTTTTTGTGCTCACCAGTTGGCGCCACTGTCGAGTAAGGTCCAGCTGTCAAAAATTGTTATTGTTTATTATGGGCATGAGGACGAAGTTTACATCTAAATCATATTTAATACCTTAAAATCGTAAAAATATCGAACGTCCCGCATTGTAGCGTTTTGTTCGAAAAAAAAGGAGGACAAGTTTCCGAAAGACAAAACTGTCTCAAAGCACTGACAGTAACTCAGGTATTGCAAAATAGTCACCATATTGTTCCAAGTAGATATTAACCCGCGTAGCGCAACCACAAAGAGTGACATTTGACATTTCGGATACCTCACGCTACGAATTCATACGCGGTAGCCCTCAATACACAAATTCCAGCATTCAAACAAGGGAACCGTGAACGTAAAGTCGACGATTATTAGTTGAGCTGTTATTTTTAGGTTATTTATTCTTCATTTATATCGCGGTGACATCCGGGCTCATCCCACTGTTTACAACCAATAAACTGGCTAGTATATGGGTGACGACGGTTAACCCTTTTGACTACCATAAACGGTGAAAGACGGTAGATTGTTTTCTTGCACATTGGCAGTGTTACCACTATCCACACATTTTCATATGGCAAGTTCGGAAAGAAAAATCCTCGCTCATATTGCTCTATATTACAATTTCCAATCGAAGCGATAACTTGAAAAAATATTCCCCACGAGTGTGATTTGAAACCATAACCTCCGCGCTTCGTGCATTGCTCTGAACCAACTAAACTATCCTGAGATTATAATCCATACTAATATAGCGTGTCTGTCTGCCAGTCCGTCTCTTCGCGTTTATACGGCTGAATCGATTGAGTTGAAATTTGGTGTGGAGTTAGTTTCAGTCCCGGGGAATGATATATGATACTTTTTATCCCGGAAATCATCACTTACGGGGGTGGAAGTTTCTATGGAAGAGCGAAGATTAGGTTAGAACTACTGATTTTAAAAAATGCAATAAAATTCTATCGCGATGAACGAGTTCTGCGTAGACGAAGACGCGGGCAAAAGCTAGTACAATGATAATTCAAGTGCGCAAGTGAACTTTTCTTGGGGCCATGGAGATAAAGGAATTTGTATGAAATGAAATGAAATGAAATCATTTATTCTTCAATTTAGGCATGTTACATGCACTTATGAATGTCAAAAAACTACCACCGGTTCATAAAATAAACCTCTGCCTCGAGAAGAACCGGCGTAAGAAACTCGGCTATGATTACTATTCATGACCCATATACTGGCCACCGAAATCATGAAAGATACGGGGCTCTATTCTGTGCCCTATAACATTAAAGGTGATATTCGTTACTGACAGCAACAGCACGTTCCGCTGCATTCTAATTTGAACCGTAACGGTATTTAAAAATTTACGCTGGAATTTGAACCTAGTTGAATATATACGCATTAAAAGTAGTTTATATCAAATAAGAATGCAAATGCACTGTCAAAGACGATTTAGGTTAATCAGTGTTTAAGAAAGGCCTATTCAAGGGTAGGCAATGAGGGCTATCGTTTTTGTGCTCAGTTAGCGCCACTGTCGAGTAAGGTCCAGCTTTCAAAATTTTTTATTGGTTATTATGGGCATGAGAACGAAGTGTACGTTTAAATCATATTTAATAACTTAAACCGTACCGTAAAAATATTCAACATCCTGCATTGTAGCGCAGACCCGTTTTGTTAGGAAATAAGTTTCCGAAAGACAGAACTGTCTCAAAGAACTGACAGTCATTGACCCGTAACTCATATTTTCCATAATTAAGCTCAGGTTTTGAAAAGTAGTCACGATATTGTTCCAATTAGATATTAACCCGCGTAGCGCAACCACAAAGAGTGACATTTGACATTTCGGAGACGTCGCGCTACACTAGCGCCTCTAGCGGCGAATTCATACGCGATAGCCCCCATTGCCCCTACGGCCCTCCTGTATCCGCAGCTGCCTCGATTACACACTGGACCGTTTTGTATATCCGATGCTGACTACAACAATGAATGTGAAACAGACATCTGTTAATGAATTTGACATGTTTATTTAGACTACACATACATGGGAGCCATGTGACCGTTTCATATTTAGATTTTGTTGTCCATTGTAATTAGTCATCATAATTAGGTGAATTTTCTTATGTAAATAATAAAGGATTCCTTTATATAAAATATTGTTTTATTTCTATAACAATAATATTAACATTCCTTGAGATCTTATTACAATTATTGCAAACTTACAACGTAAATAAAATAACAACATAATCTTTAAAGAAATAACTTTGCGCAAAATCACTCACTAGTCATTCTACTTTTTCATGACCAGTTTTCTATTACAAAAAAAATGTATCGAATTAGGGTAAAAAAACAGAATTTCGAAATAGTAACCTGAACCTAACAAAAGGACTTTGTAGATAAAAATACTTAAATATTAACATATTGCTGTAAAAGTTGGGTAACACAGTGGTAAAAACGATTTTTTTCATACAAATGGTAAGACATCCAAGGACCACTCAGTTACTCGATTTATGGATATTAGCTGTGGTTCGTTAATTACAAAAATGATCTATACTGCAATTAAACCTCTTTCTAAGTAACAATACAAAAATATGAAGTGGGGCCAAGTATTCGAAAATCTGCATTAAAAAAAGTGTGAAAACTATGTACATGAAAAAGTAGAATGACCCAAACTCTCAACAGTAACATTTGTCATCAGCAATCAGCAATTATCATTGACGAGAAATACCTATTGGTACTTATCTTATTCACTTATAATAGATAAAATTTCAACTCTTAACAATGCTTTGTAATTGGAGAATAAAATTAGTTTTCTTATACTGATCAACCAGCACCTTGGAACTCCGATTACCAGCATTCTCTATGAGTTCAGAGATCAAACGTAATTGTTGTTACATCCGCGAAGGTACAGAGTATTAAAGCTTGATTGTTACAGTTATAATATCAAACAGCGTACTTGTAATCTTTGGAGAGATACGTAAAGACAGTTCGAGTCGAGAGACGCATCTTTTGGTCTTGGGAGAGCAGTTTTGTTGGCTCATGCTGAAACAATAAAAAGGAAATGGATTTCAGATACCATATATAGACATACATACATAATCTATCCGAGGGGTTAATCCGCCTCCAAATCGTGCCTAGAAAAGTCAAGCCTCCACAAATGCATCCTAGTCCATACAAAATCTGACCTAAGGTGTCAATTCCCCCAAATGGTGTCAAACCAAAATCGTGGATCCACCACTGGGCGGCTAAGCCGGCTAAGCAACGAAGAAAATCTAGTCGCTTCAGCATCACCTACTAGATTAGCTAGCATGATTGGCTGGTGACAATTATCAAGTTGGTGAAATAGGATCAGCTGTTAAGTTAACGTACCATAACAACATCTGCCTTGAAGTCCCCTCTACTGAAACGCACCGCCCCCTCCTTAGCGGGCAGTCCGTAGTGCGCGCACACTCGCGCCGCGGCGGCGTCGCTGTCGAAGCGAAGCCAGCGCCGCAAAGCGCTCAGTGGCACTGTTAACTGCTTGCTGTTGTATGCTGCACTCAACACTTGTAGAGCGTGTCTGGTAAGTAAATGAAGGTCACTTAGGCCGGGTTTTATAAAGATCCGTTAGGCCTTATGTCGGTTTGTTATGTTAAAAAGTGTACTGAGTTAGTGAATATATTTTTAATGAAGTATGAGTCTTCTGGTAGATGTCGCTGTACGCCTCCCTTAAGGCGTTTGTATCAAAATATATTTACGTTAGCAGCGGTACTGCTTAATACGAAGGAACGGTTGATGAATTTAGGACTGGGTAGCGATTGCACCTATAGCTCAGTTGGCTAGAGCGACTGGCCGCAAGTGCCGGGAGGTCGCAGGTTCGAATCCTGCTCGGTGCCTAAATTTTTCAATTTTTCCTTTATTCTAAATTTGAGTTAGTGAATTTTGATCTGACATTTGGTCTAACGGATCTTTATAAAACCCGGCCTTATAAGCTTCAAGGCTTGATAAAGATTTTATGCACTGAATACGGTACAACTTTTAACACACACACAACGCAACAACAACTTTCCAACTCCAACAACAACTTTCAGTAACTTTTCATTAAACGTCAAAAACGTTTCTTATTATGAAGTTTGTAGGGAAATAGGGCATTGGGCCGCGGACTCGATGCCAGCGGGCAGAGGGGCGGGGCGGCTCGCGACGTGAGTAGCGGGGCGCGGGGCGCGGGGCGGCGCGAGTACAAAGACATCGCGCCGCTGTCGTCCACACAGAGGGGCTATTCCGAACTTCGAAATCCGATCATCGTATGTTGACGTCCCTTTCACTCATATAGTGTATAACACGAGAGTGAAAGGGACGGCACGATACGAAGGCTCGTTCAAGCCCGACAAATTTTGATCGCGTCGCTCGCGCCGCCCCGCTGCCCGCTGGCGTCGAATACGCGGCCTTAGTGACGTCATGAATTACTATGATCAAACAGCGTCCATTTTTATCTTTATACGTATAAAATGTTTAAAATAGCTAAAATAATTAAAGATAAATGTTGTCCAGAGTATTCTCGTAAACAGTTTTTATTAGTAATGTAAAAAACAATTTATCACTACCTTAATACCCTATTGTGGTCAAGTTTGTTATACTTAAGCAGAAAATTTGATTTTCAGATTTTGTTGGTACTATTAAGGAGACGAACATACTAGAAGCATCGTTTTCGAGATCTTAACGAAAATTAAACGTTCTTTGTGCCCCCCACCTTAGGGCATTCCTTCGAGGGGTGGGGATCTGGGGACTTTTAAAATGTTTGACTTCTAATTAGTCCAAACAATATCCTGAAGTCAAATTTTCTGCTTTCGACCGTTCCATCCATAATCATTCGTTGCCCAGATTAATACTTATAGCTCGCTTTATTGGGCCCGACCTATAAAGGCTCAGTAACAGGTAAAAAAAAATTATAGAATTGGATTTGCAATGCAGTTCTCATGTATAAGAGTTGTACAGTCAGCTGCAGAGAAACGTGACATTGAAATTTGTATGCAGGGGTCAGGTTTCTCTGCAAAAATATTCCCAAAATTGTTATTTTTATTATCACTACATAGTATAAAACAAAGTCGCTTTCTCTGTCCCTATGTCCCTATATCCCTATGTATGCTTAAATCTTTAAAACTACGCAACGGATTTTGATGCGTTTTTTTTTAATAGATAGAGTGACTCAAGGGGAAGGTTTATATGTATAATACATGCATCAGCATTGCACCCGTGCGAAGCCGGGGCGGGTCGCTAGTTATTCTATATTTTAGACAGGCAGACGCTGATACGTCTGAATCATAGTTCACTCTGCACAGGTTAACATTGCTTAAAACTTAGTTTGCTAATGTTGTTAATTTACCTTTGCAATGTTGGCAGATATAGACACACGGCGCAATATGTCAATGGGCACAGATATTCCATATGCTTGCAAACTTGCACGAAGTTGCCTCTCCAATTAGCAATTGCTATTTTATAAGCTAACTTTATAGCTGCGTGACTGCAAACAGCAAAACAATATTAAAATGTGCCATTCTGAAAAAGCCCTTCTTGTTCGTTAATTTATTTATTCATTTTGTTAAACACAGGTTACAATTATTGTTGGCATGTACAAAGTATAAGACCACTATGTTTTACCCACTAAGTAGGTGTACAAAATATTCCTTCAACCAGCTATTGTTTAAATTGAGGACGACAACACAAAAAAATTCTGGTTGGTATGAAGATGATTTTTAATTGCGTCAGTAAAGAAAGTCACCTTTTGAATGACAAAATATGTTCCCTTAACACTTTGAGCGCCTTCTGTCAGTCAGCCGTGTCACTCACACGCCAAATCTTTTTTGCGAAGGCGTGGACACCTTATTTGACAGCATGTAGTATGCATTGACATTCTCTGTTGCTATGGACACGACACCTCGTACCTCACTCATCTCGTGTTATTGGCGCTCAAAAGGTGACCCATTTAATCGCCGAACGTCAATAATTTCATGTGCCATCAGTCAAAAAGATGTCATTTGCACTGGCACTTTATCTGATATATCAGACGATGGCGGTTAAAGGGTTGATTAATTATATATCAAACAAATTTTTACCAAGCAAGTGTTTTTACGTAATGTGCGAAAAATAATGCTTACCTTTTTAAACTTTTTGGCAAATTACAGAATCTATACATTGGATGGATATCATCCAGGTTGCACACAATATACAAACTTTCCATCAATATCCGGTCAATTTTATCCTTATTGTTTCTTACATTAGAGTTTATATTTAACTGTTTCAACTCCGCATTCAGGTCGGAAGATTGGTCTATAGAATCACAGCAGCTTAGAAACCACTTTAAACACTCCAGAAGTAATTTCTTGTTTAGCACTGGATCATATGATTTGATTGGATAATCACATAGTCTGAAAGTCACAAAAAATTATAACTGTCATAAACAATAGGTAAGTTGTTACAAGAAAGTTTGAGAACTTCCTATGTTATAGGTAATCAGTGTCATTTGTAAGCAGAGGTCTACCTACAGCAAACTGGAAGAGAAAAGAAAAAAAAACCGGCCATGTGCGTGTCGGACTTTTCACATTTAGGGTTCCGACCAAACGGAGAATTAAGTTGGTTTTGATAGAAAACATATAAGTTTCAAATAAAAAATAAATTTTATCAATATATTAGTATTTGTTGGTAAAATATACGTTAGCATAAACATCATCAACAATTTCCAGTTCATGCGTCAATGGGAAGTTAAAAAAATATTCGGAATCAATTTTTGTGAATGACGACAGACGGACGGACGGGACTCTTCGGGTATGGAACTCTAAAAGACTAAAAATAAAAAGAAACATAATATTATAAATAAGTAACAACACAGTATTTCGCGGATAAAACAGCTGAATACTTAGGGTGGGTTGCACCATACCATCTGTAATTGTAAGCGGTGTTCGTTAAAATCTGATTGTATGGACAGTTTGACAAGTTTCTATGGGATGACAGCTGCCGGCGCCATATTTGACGATGACCGGCCTGTGATCGTATGTTGGTGCAACCTTATTGTCCTGTCCTTTCGTTCATTCCCATTTCCGTCAATTTTATTTTGGTTCAATAATTTGTGTGTGACACCATAATATGGAGCAAGGTTTGTCCCTAGCTTATGCCCTTTATTATGTTTTAATTTAATTGTCTCTAAATAAGGCAGGGTCGCTACTAACCAGGCTAAAGTGGTTGTCAAATGGCGCCATATTTCACTGACTCGACCATAAGCTACCCTTATGCTTGAGAAAGATGCATATGAATAGACAATTTTACATCATAAGAGAAGAAATCTATGAATCTTACTTATATCCAAAGTAAACATGGAAGCGTATCATGGGCTCCAAGAGAGAGACACAATCCTCAGGAGAGAGCCTCTGCACAGTCATGTCCTGTCGCACGGCACGGAGCCGGTCACTCACGAAATCATAGATCACTACTGCACTTGTGTCCTCTCTTTGTAGTACTACGCTGAAAAATTGATTATTATTAATCATATTGATTTAATATAAAGTAAAGGTAGGTTTAGAAGAAGACTATTTTCGGCCACCTAAAAAAGGCACCATATAAACACTTTAAGTGTAATTTTTTCACAGCATGCCAGCACTGGCACTGAATAGGACACGCGCCTCCGCCCGCGACACTCGCTGCCCCCGCGCCTATTGTACTGAAAAGGTACCGTGTAAACGACTAGTGGCGGTTTGCTGGTCACTGGCAACAATGTTTAGGTTGCTGAAAATAGTCATTATCTAAACAGTCTGAAGATGTGTTGACGGTAAAATCGTAAAAGTAGATAAACCTAATGGGAGCCTAGTTAGTCTAATCTAATCATTTTGGATCCAAAATGAAGGTCCCAGGTCAATATCTTAAGGCCTACAGCCACAGCCATTTAGCTTCTTAAGCATGTCTCTTTGATTCATGAAAATAAAAAGACAAGAATTTATGGGCAAGCACATATTGACAACCATGGCCACAGTAAGCCAAAATAGAAACTGAATTATTACAGCTAAATTTATCAGTTTACTTAACTAAACTTATTAGTTATTTAACTCACTATATCAGATGATGAACAGTATCTTGCAGAACCTCGTATGGGCGCAGCAGCCGAGGCACAGCAACCTGCGAGTCCGCAGCTGACCGGCTGTAGCACTTTACCAGCACTTTCTTTCCATCGATAACCTCCAAAACATGAACCATTCTTGCTTTTTCTCGCCTACAGAAGAGGACAAATTGAACATCAACTTATAATACAATTAAATCAAAGTATATATCAATAACTTACATCATAACTTCATCCTCAGGACACATTGAGAGACAAGTGCCTTTTATGACTTCAGCATCTTTGGAAGTTATGGTGCTAAATTCTTTGCTTATTTTGCTCTGCTGCTTGGGTTTCCCCCTGAAAGTAATGCGTTAAGACCGAAAATTTTGAATTTAAGAAACTAATAAAATGTCGAAAAGTAAACTGTAAACTATTACTTATTATACTTTGGAATTGGAAGTACATCTTGTGAATTCGTCGAAGTTTTAATTTCTATAGGTGCTTGTGACTTGTTTATATTCTTGGTAAAATATTCAAAATACGACATGTTGTACTCATACGACCGTTACTTTCATTTACTTTGATAAATTTATATGAATTATTATTCAAAAGTTTGTTTTGAAATTTGAATAAATACCTAAGTACACTTTTAAAAGCTTTCAAAATTGCTCGTGTCAATCAATTGTCATTGTCAACATGAACAAATGTCAATTTTAAGGTATGTTCAAGGCATGGTTTATAACACAAAAAATATTCCATATTAGTATTTAACTATTCGAAACCGTCTGTTGTTCGTTTTGAAAATTAACAGCCCAAATATTGAAAATAAAGTAAACATCCCAATGCTCGACACCCAAAAGCGAGGTTTAGACTAGCAAGAACTTGTGTGCAATTTTCAGTGAATTTTCATTACATTTCAGGGTTTGATCGTATTCATCTTACCTCGTTAGACCGCAGCCTCGCAACGTAATGAAACTTGCATGCAAGTTCTTGCCAATGTACATCGGCGTTAATGACCATTAGTCGACAGCTATCGTTCACCTCTCTCACTGAAGCCGGAACAACACCAAGTGGACTGATGAGTTGATGACCCATCACAAAGTGACCATCGTCGAGGGAATAATGGCTGCTGTTTGCTGTCCAAACAATCGTTGACTTTACAAGATGGCCGCTATAGTAATAACATTTATTGGGATTCTATATGAAGAGTAAGGAGTAAAGAGTAAATTTATTGATTCTAACACAAATGATACAACAGGTTACACGGGATTTCTGGTGCAGTCCAAACTAGGCGAGCCTGTATCTTGGAATGCACCATTCGTAGCAGTTACGAGTATAAAACATGAAAATTAATAAACTAAATAAAAGTGTTTGTGTGTAATATGTGTGAAGATGTGTGAGTGTGTATGCGAGAAGGGGTGTGGTGTGTGCGTGTGTGACGTGAATGAGTGCGAGTAGCTTAGCTGATAAAAGATATATATTGGGTAGTACATACATACATTCATTGGCAAACTTTGCATCAATCAGTAACCATAAGTACAAATGCTATAAATCCTTTTCAAGCACTAGGCACTCGTTCAAGCACATTTAATCGGCATTTGTGACTTAGTAATGGTCGATTGTGACGAACATCGGCATGAATTCCTTTGATGTACGGCCAATGGACCGATTACGCTTGATCACAAGCAAGGATGGCCACTCACAGACGATTGCACTATCCCACCATTTATTTAGTCTAATAAGCCAAAGAATATAATCACTAAACTCTAAGCACCATTCAAACTATCTGTAATAGGCGCATGTCCGCAATGAGTCATGTCATTTAAGTGTAAACAAGATTCAAAGTGCCAATATATAATAATAATAATAATAATTCCCTCTATGGTGCCAAGTATTGGGTCAATGTCGAGCATTGGGACATTTACCTGATTTAACTTGTTTTCCAGTGTTGCTAGAACCTGCTTTTAAGCACGGTTTTACGTATTTTTTTAACACCAGCGTGCTTTTTACGTGCACTCGCCAGAATCGAGCTAAAACCGTGTTTTTTTATAAATAAATAAAATAAATATTAGAGGACAATCTTACACAAATCGAACTGTGGTACTAGACGACGATATATTTAATAGATATAAATACTTAAATACATAGAAAACATCCAAGACTCAGAAACAAATATTCATGCTCATCACACAAATATTTGTCAGCTTCACAGGCAAGTGCACTACCCACTAGGCTAAACCGGTCGTCAAAAGTTTTTTAAGTGTATAATTTTTTTTAGTAACCATTGTGTCAAACAATCTTGCTCTCCTACGCTTTGATAATCTATTAAACGTTATGTCTTAACTGTCGTTTGCGGGATAGGACTGTTCGGAGGGGCTATTTTGAACATCGTATCGTGCCGTCCTACATGAGTGAAAGGGACGGCACGATACGAAATTCGGATTTCCAAGTTCGGAGTACAGTGGCGCTACCGCGAACAGCAAACGAAGTTTTCCCTCTCTGTCGCACTTGCATGTGGTTCGCGGTAGCCCCTCAGGGCCTGTCCTGTAACTGAGCTCTATCGTTTACTTGCCGTGCAATGTAGAACATGATCTGAAGGCTCATACTCTGAATGTAAGGTGCTTATAAAAAAACCTGTTTTTTATTCCAAAAATGTACTTCTTTTGATACCCGAACGTGCTTTTTGATGGGAGTGCTCTGGCAACCCTGACGTTTTCCTCATTCTGCCGGTACTGCTATTGCACCGAAAATAATTTAAAAGGAACCCGTTTTTCTGGATTACATTATTAATATTTATTTTGAGTATTGGGTGTGGTTGCAAACGCTCACAGGCTGGGATGACGGTTATTTGGAACCGACGTGGTATTAAAAAAAAACTTGTGTACCATGGCTCTTAAGAAAAAACAAAACAAGTAATAATAACAAGAACATCACTATGAATTTATTTGACTAAATAACTACTGGGACATTGAAGTAAAAATATATTTATCACGCAATAATTTTCTCTTTTAGTTCTTTTAGTTCCTTCGCATGAATCCACTTGATACCTGTTGCCGACGCTGCGCTCGACGGGCGCGAAATAATTCTGAAAAAAAAAAAACAATAATGCCCGGCGCTCACTAACGCCAAGGCACGTCAAGGGATCCTTCGGCATTACAATGCAATACAAATACTCTTTATTGCACACCTCACATAATAAAATAGCACATAAAAAACAAAAAACAAAGACACAGGGAGACAGAGGCAGAACAACAGGCGGTCTTTTTTTTTTATTAAAAGTGGGATCGCTCTTGGCCAGCATCTAGCCAGGGGGCAAAGATGAGGCCGACGATGAAGCGAGCTCACCCAGTAGGTGCCTATTCACTCGTGCCTTAAAAAGGTCTAGGTTATATGAGCTCGGAAACACAAACGCCGGCAGAGAATTCCAAACCTTAGAAGTGCGCATTATAAAAGATGATGCAAAGCGCTTGGTTCGAATAGTTCTTGGGTCTTATCGCTAAAGAGCGATCTCTTCCAGACAACCTTTGGGTAGTGGAGAAATGAAATATAAAGTTTAAAAGTAGGTGGTGCATAAACTATTACAATGAGAAAAAAAAAGATTCCAAAACAACATTACATACATTACTAGGCATTACTAGGTAAGTACTTACTCAATTTTCTTATCAAGGAGATTTTCAATTCGGGGCTTGATGAATATCCACGGGCCTTGATTCTTGTGCTCCTCTTGACAGAAACAGATTCGGGCCTTCTGGTAGCGGCAGTACTCCTGAATGAATAAGTCAATAACGATATTAAAAACAAAAACTGTTTGACGGGGTGACGATAACAGCGAACGAAAACGTTCGCTGGACGGTAGGAAAAGTTTGTAGTGAGACCAATAGCGACAAAACTAAAACGTGACTTCATAGAACTTACGTGTGACGGATTAAAACAAATACCTACCTAAATCGGTTTTAGCGATCTTATGGCAATTATTTTGAACCGTGAGATCTTTGAGAAAACAGTATGGTTGCCAGTTTTTGTTGCACTTTTAGCATCACCCAGGGGTCACGTGTAGGGTAGCGGTGGGTCACCGGTGGGCACTCCCTACGGACGTGGTGCAACTTCGACCCCCCTTTGTCAAGTGAGTGGGCAACTTGACTGTTAGAAGTTCTCAAGCCGCCCGGAGACCTCTAACTCGGCTTAACGACTGCTATCATAGACAGCAACCGGGATCAACGGCTTAACATGCCTTCCAAAGCACAGATATTAATCACTCAAAGCGCTCACCCATCCAAGAACTGACCTGGCCCGACGTTGCTTAACCTCGCATATAGCACGCGGTACGCGGGCGCCGCTGGGCCACGAGCCCTCCGTTACTTGGAAATCTTTTGCGTTATAACCAGTTCGAAGACCTTATTGGTGTGACGAGTTGTTGCCTAATGGCCAGGCACGTATCCAGAGGGGGGGATAGTTGGGATTAATCCCCCCCCCCCCGAAAACGTTTTTAGCCGTCTGTTTACAGTGATTACAGCGATTTTTACACAGTTCACATGGTTGTTTCAATGTTTGTCCCCCCCCCGAAAAGTCTGGATACGTGCCTGCTAATGGCCCATTTATAGCTGTTCGGTACAGGATCTCCTTTTACACCTGGCGCCTACCTGACAACTTTGCCCAATCAGATTAACTTTCACCTGGAGCACTATGTCGTAGGGGAACGGGTAGAGCTGCTCGATGCGGCACATGGCAATCTTGTCCTCCATCTTCTTCTCCTTGCGCAGCTCGTCGACGATGATGGAAACTTTGCCCGAGCAGAAAATAAGCTTTTTCACACCTTCGGGCTTCTTGCTAGCGGGACCACTTTCTATTATCGCCCTGTGAAATTTCATTCGTTTAATAGGTACGAAGGTACAGTCGCCATCGGACGTCAGCACAGCGCGACCGCTACGCATCGGAACTTGACCGGGACGTACCATGAAGTAAGGATAAGACTGGAGCCAGCCAGGGCTCGGAACCGGTTTTTACTATTTTTGAAATACCTCCTAAAGTACTTTTCATATCTCCATTTTTATTTTAAAATTTGTTTTTGTTAGCCTTCATATATGATATAAATAATTAAAAATACAAAAACATATTGTAAGACGCAATTAATAACCGAAATTTTTAACCGGTTAATTGTATGAAGACGAAACCGATTTCCGAGCCCTGGAGCCAGCAATACACACATACAAAAATGTGTGAAAGAGATGTTAGCATAGATAACAACACACGTGGGAACGAGATACAATGTGTCATCTCCTGTACAAATTAATAGTAGGTACTTTATCGCCGTAACGTCCAATATATCCAGATGGCCTATTTCGCTTAAGTAATGTATGAAACTATAATTGGTTTTGTATATTTTTTCAATCTTGCGAGCGCGCTCAAGCACAAGGTCTATTTGAAACTTTTGCGTCGGGAAGTCAATTCGGTACCAACATTTCGCATACCTATACGTTATCAATGTGCGTCAAATAACAGCGTTGCGCGCTCGTATTCACGCACGTCAAGTTAACGTATCAAAACGAGAGCGCGTCACTACGCGAAATGTTGATTTAAAGTGACTTCATGGCCAACTGATTAAATATTTAGCCACCTATGCGAAAGCGATCTTTGCAAAATGTATTACGAAAGTTTGCCTTTGTAAAAACAAGCTTTACAAACGATACATATCATTAAAGCCTTAGTCAAGTCAACCGGCATTTAGTCAAGTGAATTAATGGAATTATTGCTGTCTCATTCCATCTTATACCTTCGTTTCTAGGTTACCTATTAGTAACAAATATGTCAATAACGCTCGACGCGTTGCCCAAGTATTTACAAAACAATCGTAGCCACGATGTTGTCATGGTGTTGCATATACAATGAACCTTTTGCCCTGACGTTTTAGCATAGAATATTTTAGAGAACATTAACTACATTTATAACATTATGGATTGTTACTCGTTTATTCAAAGTTTCGATTAAGACTAACAAAATGGAAGAGTACGAGTTCCGAAAACTTTTGCAGACGAAAAATGGATGTCGAATACCGAAAATGGCACCGATTCCAAATGTTAGATGCATGGAAAAATTGCCGTTCACGCCTCTACCGCCTTACAACAGAGAAAAGGTATTTATGAAATAAATAATTAAATAATATTGAATGGGACAGTTTCTCACAAATCGAACTAATCTCATAGTAGGTAAGCTCAATGAGCCTTTGTGTTATAGTTTAGACGACGATATATTTATTATTATGGATACTTAAATAAATGGAAAATATCCAAGACTCAGAAACAAATATTGATGCTCATCACATCACACAAATATTTCCCATACCGGCAATTGAATCCAGGATTGTCAGCTTCGTAAGCGATGACTAAAAAAGCAAATATAATTAATTAATACCTACACTTGAACATTAGATACCTAAGGTAGTGTTCTTCAAGTTGACCTAGCCGTATAAGTACAAGAGACTATAGGTACGTTACATATGTCTCGGTGAAAGATCAATTTGACAGGTAGCTGGTAACTAGTCCAATTATTGATCAAGTTCAAATGTAATATATACAATACTGAAATTACATTACATGACAAGCCGACTTGCGACTAAGGATGTTGACATTTCGGAAACGTCGGGTGACCTCAGTGGTAACTTACATGTTCGCTTACAGGAAAAACGCGCATATTATCGTCAAGCTATAGAAGAGAAAGCATCAAAGACAAAAATGCGAATCACCCGTCCGCACCAGCCCCCCCGCCCAAGCGCTACCGATCGCGACCCCGCGGTGCAAGCGCAACTTATCGCCACGTTAAAAGAGAGCGCCGATAAAGTGCAACCACCCCCCATGCTCAGATCCTGGGAAAAGAAAATTACAGCCCTCGTCCCGGCCAAATTACGTCACGCCTTCCCAACTCTCACCGAGGAACTAATAAACGAAAGCAAGGAAGAATGGAACACCCACCTCCATGATCTAGCAGTCAAAACCATCATCCGTGACGTCCCTGGTGTCCCACGAAAAAGGTACGAAGAACCATTCTTTAAATTCAAAGGCATCACGTCAAACCATGCCAAAATGATCAAGTTTCGCAAGAAACTCGAGGACGGTGCTCTAATAATGCACCCTTTTATTAGACTTGTTCTTGAGTCGTCGGAAAAAACATTCCCAGCAGCTGTTGTCAACCTGAAGAAATATCGAGATAAGGGACCGATAGATTTAGTTGCATTTAGAACCAAGGTTATGGAAGAAATTAGGCGTGCAGACTATTTGGTGTCCAGTACTTGGTATTCTATACTCGTCCAGTGGTTGAAGAATCCAAGATGCCTACGAGGTATGCACCCTAAAAGGATACCTCAGTTTGTACGTTGTGCAACCAAAATGATTTCTATGCAGATACAGGAACTGATGCGCAGATCCATCGAGGCAATAATTAGCGCTATAAAAGATGAAGACTCGGTTCCGATTATAAACTTGGAACTAGATTTTAATGGAGAATTTGTTTATGAAGAATCTCTAGAAACGGTATTTATAACTTACCATGATATACTCAATGCCATTTCATCTATAGCTCAACGTTTGATGCCAATAGAACAGTATCTTAATTTACATTATGATTCTGACGCTTTACCAGTGCAATATAATCAGTGGTTACATAAGAACGGACATAAAAGATTGCAAATACACCTAGATATTGTACATGAACCACTTATACGTTATTTAGACAAACTCCGTGTAGAATATAGTATGCTGTATGGAGCTTCGGCAAAATCAGAGCTTGTGAGATTTATAGACGAGACTGAAGTATTTGAAGAGTTTCGCGACAAAATACTGTACTTCCAAAGCATAGATTCCGATATTACTGCAGTTGTAGAAAATGCTTATTTTAACTGTACTGTGGTAAGCCAATTAAAAATGTTAGCTGGACTGAAAAATAAAGCTTTAGAATTTATTAACGATATCATAGCAGGGATAGTGAAAGCGCACATGGATGAGAATCGAAGCATCTGCAATGAATTTGAAATAATCAAAGAGAAAGCTCTAACGCAACCGGAAAATGCAGGCGAGTTAATAGAACAAGGAATTTATATTACACACGCTAAAACAGTATTGGTCGAAGAGTTGAAAGAAAGAATATCAAGACAAATAAGCATCGTTTCGAATCTACTAGAAATGACATATCTTACTTCTGAACACGTGGAGTCTAATACGAGATGTGTTAATTGGTTGAATGACATTAAGCCAATATTTGAGAAGAATGCGGCTGCTTATGAAGCAACCAAAATGGAAATGGAAGATAATGTTATGAATAAAATAACGTATCTGAATGATGAAGTATTGAAAATGATCCCTTACTTGGAACTACTCGATAATATGGACGATGTTAACCACACTCTAGAATATCTTGAATATTTGCGCAAATTTGCTTATCGCTTGAACGACTGCGATAAAGTAGTAGCATGGATAAATAGTGAAGAAAAAACATTCAAATTCCCAATTTCAAATTTTGCCGATTTGGAAGAACTGAAAGATTTTATATTACCGTTCTATAATCTAGTTTATTTAGTTCACAGATGGAAGCGCAGTTATTATACTTGGATGGACGGTACATTTGAATATTTAGATCACCAAGCAATAGAACACGATCACGATTTTTACTATAAAGAGTTTTTAAAACTGTCGAAAGGATACAAAAGTAAAATCAAACAACAGATCACTGAGGGTAATGAAAGACGATTTCAGGGTCTAGTGGACGATCCAGATGTGAATAATCTTCCGGCGCCTATGAAACTTTGCGCCCAAGCTATAGCTGAGATTAAAGAATGGCGACCAAATGTACAGATGGCGCATATCATGTGTAACAAAGCTTTAATGCAAAGACACTGGGACGAAATGTCTACAATAGCTAAATTCGATTTGACCCCTAATGCTGGCACCACCTTACGAAAAATCATCGACTTTAATCTATGGGATGACATTGATCAATATGAGATAATAAGCATAGCTGCTACGAAAGAGTTGGCTCTCATAACTAATCTAAAAAAGATGATAGTTGAATGGACAGATATTTGTTTTAAAACTAGCCCATATAAAGATACCGGTATAGATATATTATCGGGATTGGATGACATCCAATGCATTTTGGATGATCACATTATTAAAACTATAGCTATGCGTGGTTCCGCGTTTGTGAAACCATTTAGAACTGAAGTAATGGAGTGGTATGAAAAAATAATAAGAATCAATGCTACTATTGAGGAGTGGGGAAGAGTTCAAAGTCAGTGGTTATATTTGCTGCCCATTTTTTCCTCAAAAGATATTGTGGCTCAAATGCCTGAAGAAGGAGTAATGTTCTCTGAAGTCAACACTATATACCGCCGATACATGACGATGGTTGCCACTGATCCTCACGTCGTGGAAATCGCTGGAGCCCTTGGAGTGTTAGAAGTATTTAAAATTGCCTCTGGGCTACTAGAGAGAATCAATGATGGAGTCAACAACTACTTAGAAAAGAAACGGCTTTATTTTCCAAGGTTTTTCTTTCTGTCTAATGATGAAATGTTAGAGATTTTATCTGAAACTAAAAATCCGCTTAAAGTACAACCTCATTTGAAAAAATGTTTTGAAGGGATAGATAGATTAGTGTTTGACCCAGACTTTAAAATATCAGCTATGGTATCAATGGAAGGTGAACAAGTGGAGTTCCTTCAAACAATAGACGTACAAGCTGCCAGCGGGTCTGTAGAAAAGTGGCTTATCCAGGTCGAAGAACAAATGCTTAAGGCCGTCAAAATGGAAACGGAGTCGGCATATTACGAATATCCAAATGTTGGACGTACTGACTGGATTTTATCTCGGGAAGGGATGGTAGTTTTATCTATATCGCAGATTTACTGGGCCGTGGATGTTCACGAAACGCTACATTCACATAAAGTATCAGAACTAGAGATCTACCATGAACGTTTAACAAATCAACTCAACGACACCGTGGCTATAATACGACGTAGTGATTTAACAAAGCTGAATACTATTACTGTAAAAGCTCTCATTGTCATCGATGTACATGCGAAAGACGTAATTCTTGAGCTCATTAGTAAAAACGTGACTGAAGTCACTGATTTCGAATGGTTAGCACAGCTGCGCTACTATTGGGAAGAGGAAAGAGTTTTTGTAAAGATTATAAATGCAGTGGTTGATTATGCTTACGAATATTTAGGAAATTCTGATAGGCTAGTGATAACGCCATTGACTGATAGGTGTTACCGGACTCTGATAGGAGCTTACTATTTACATCTAAACGGGGCTCCTGAAGGGCCTGCAGGCACAGGTAAAACTGAAACTACTAAAGATCTGGCTAAAGCTCTTGCGGTGCAATGTGTAGTATTCAACTGTTCAGACGGTTTAGACTACAAAGCCATGGGAAAATTCTTCAAAGGCTTAGCGTCATGTGGCGCATGGGCTTGTTTCGATGAGTTTAACCGTATTGAAGTAGAAGTATTATCAGTAATAGCTCAACAAATTTTATGTATTATCCAAGCTGTTAGAGCGAATCTCCAGACATTTGTATTTGAAGGTACCACATTGACCTTAAATCCTGCTTGTTATGTGTGCATTACTATGAATCCAGGTTATGCGGGTAGATCTGAACTGCCGGATAATCTAAAAGTGTTGTTTCGAACGGTAGCTATGATGGTTCCAGATTATGCAATGATAGGGGAAATATCTTTATACTCCTTTGGATTCATAGATGCACGTAATCTATCAGTCAAAATCGTTACAACGTATAAACTTTGCTCTGAACAATTGTCTTCCCAAAATCATTACGATTATGGTATGAGAGCAGTTAAAACAGTTTTATCTGCCGCGGGAAATTTAAAGCGGAGTTATCCTAATGAAAATGAAAGCATATTACTGCTCAGGTCAATCACAGACGTAAATTTACCAAAGTTTCTATCTTTTGATGTTCCGTTATTCGAGGGCATTATATCAGACCTCTTTCCAGACATACAATTACCAAAACCAGATTACATTAATTTTCTAACCGCTTGTAAAAATACTTGCGAACTAAACAATCTCCAACCAATGGACTGCTTCTTGTTAAAAGTGATTCAGACGTATGAAATGATGATTGTTAGACACGGGTTCATGTTGGTCGGAGACCCTTATTCCGGAAAGTCGATGACACTAAAAATATTGTCCGAATCGCTAACGCTAATGCAAGAACGAAATCAACCGGGAGGATGCGCTTGTACATATAAAGTATTAAATCCAAAAGCAGTAACAATGGGACAACTGTATGGAGCATTTGATCCAATTTCATATGAATGGACGGATGGTATTGTAGCCACAATATTCAGAGATTTTGCTTCCGAAGATACTCCAACAAGGAAGTGGATTGTTTTCGACGGTCCCGTGGACGCTGTGTGGATTGAGAATATGAACACTGTTTTGGATGATAATAAAAAACTGTGTTTGACTTCCGGGGAAGTGATGGCCATGACGAATGTGATGTCAATGATATTTGAAGTGATGGATCTCGCTCAAGCATCACCAGCCACAGTGTCCAGATGTGGCATGATTTATATGGAGTCTGTTACACTCGGCTACAGTCCATTCTATAAATCATGGCTGAAAACATTAAACCCCATTTGGCTAGATGAAAACGACCAATTCATTTATGATATGTGCGAGTGGCTTTTTGAGCCATTGATTTACTTTGTTCGTAAAAACTGTAGTCAGTTGGTTACAGCAGGTGAAGTAAATTTACTAATGAGCACTCTTCGTCTCATTGAAATGTTGATGAACAACGCTATCGAAGGAGAAGAAGATACAAAACATGCACGATGTTGGCTTCAAGCGTCTTTCATCACCGCTTTGGTATGGGGTGTAGGCGGAATTTTAAGTACTGATTCCCGCGAAAAATTTGATGATCTGGTGAGAGAATATTTCAAAGGCGAAAAAGGAATGCCCCCTCAAATAGACAAATTAGACGTGTCTATTCCTCCTGATGGTATGCTTATTGACCATTACTACATCTACAAGGGTAAGGGCTGTTGGAAAACATGGTCAGAGGCCGTTAAAGCAGCTCAGGTTAAAGAACAAATCAACCTTTTGCAGACTGTTATACCTACTCTAGAAACAGAGAAGTATATGTTTTTACTCAGCCTGCATACGAAATTTTCAATGCCTTTATTATTGATAGGTCCAACAGGAACCGGTAAAAGCTTTTATGTTCAAAATTACTTAATGAACAAAATTGATATTGAGAAATACACACCAGGTTTTATAACGTTTACTACAACTACTTCGGCTAACCAAACACAAGAGCTGGTTATATCTAAATTAGTGAAAAGAAGAAATAATGTATATGGTCCAACAAAGGGTAAAAAAGCAATAATATTTATTGATGATATGAATATGCCAGCCAAAGAAGAGTACGGTGCACAAGCGGCTATAGAATTGCTAAGACTTTTCTTTGACCAAAAACATTGGTATAATTTAAAGACCACAAAAAGATTGTATCTACTTGATACATTCTTTTATGGAGCTATCGGGCCTGTTGGAGGCAGTCGGCAGTTGATATACCCCAGAATGTTACGCCATTTCAATATTTATTCAATAAATGAATTTTCCAAGGAAAGCATGACAAAAATCTTTACCACACTTCTGCAACTTGGTTGGAGAAAAAATGGTTTCGGGCAAGACACTCAACCTGTTATAGTGAATATAATAGCGGCTACAATGGAAATTTACGAAAAAGCTAGCGACGGTTTGCGACCGACACCAGCCAAGTCCCATTACGTCTTCAATCTTAGAGACTTTTCAAGAGTTATTCAAGGTTGCACATTGTTACGAAAAGAATCCGCCGAAAGCAAGAAGACATTCACAAGGGTTTGGGTACATGAAATTATGCGTGTCTTTTACGATAGACTCATAGATGAGGCTGACCGTACTTGGTTTTATGATCTTCTGAAAAAAACTACTCGTGATTGTATGAAAGATGCTTTCGAATCTGCATTAGACACTTATGCAAATGATGAATGTGAAGTGACACAAGAGAATGTCAAAGCTTTGATGTTTGGTTGCTATTTAGACGCAGACAGTATTGAAGGTGAAAGACGTTACGATGAATTGCCTTCAAAGGAAGCGTTTTTAAATGTTGCAGTCGCAATGTTAAATGAATACAATTCTATGCACAAAGCAAAGATGGACATAGTACTGTTTGATTATGCACTAGAACATTTATCAAAAATTTGTCGTCTCTTATCAATGCCTTCAGGAAATGCTTTGTTAGTAGGAGTAGGTGGTTCGGGTCGCCAATCCTTGACGCGGTTAGCTAGCACAATATTAGGCCAAAACGTTTACCAACCAGAGATAACCAAATCGTACAACGTTAAAGATTGGCATGATGACGTCAAATTAGTCCTTCGTGAATCAGGCGGCCTTAATAAAGAAACAACTTTTTTATTTACTGAGAGTCAAATAACGAATGAAGTCTTCATTCAGAATTTAGACAGTCTGCTAAATTCCGGTGAAGTACCTAATTTATATGGTATAGATGAGAAACAAGAAATACTTGAATTAGTACGACTAGCAGCTCAAGGTGGGAACAGAAACTTAGATATAAATCCGCTACAGATTATGGCCTTCTTTGTTGCTAGATGCAAAGCAAAACTACACTGCGTATTGTGTTTCAGTCCAATTGGAAATGCTTTTCGAAAACGATTAAGACTTTATCCATCGCTGGTTAATTGCTGTACCATCGATTGGTATGATAGTTGGCCTGAAGATGCATTGACAATGGTCGCTCATCATTATATGGGTAAAGTCAATGTGTCTGATCAAGCAAAAGCTGCTGCTGTTATAGCCTGTAAGCAATTTCATGTCGACGCCCGACATGCCTCTACGGAATTTTATAATCAGTATGGAAGAAAAACCTACGTTACATCTGCTTCCTATTTGGATTTGATTAAGGCCTTCACGTCTTTGACGAATAAAAAACAAAGAGAAATAAAATCAGCTAAGCTCAGGTATATGAACGGGTTAGATAAGCTTAGCCAAGCAGCTGATGCTGTGGGTATTATGCAGAGTGATTTGAACGAACTGAAACCTCAACTTATTATTATGGCAGAAAAATCGGCCAAAATGATGACAGAAATAGAAACTGAAACTGAAATTGCCGACAAAGCGGCTGCACAGGTTAGAGCGGACCAAAAAGTTGCAAATGTACAAGCAGCGGCTGCGCAAGAGTTGAAAAAAGATTGCGAGGCTGATTTAGCTCTTGCATTGCCAATATTAGAGGACGCTATTGCAGCATTAAATACACTTAAACCTGCTGACATCACTATTGTAAAATCAATGAAAAATCCTCCCGCAACTGTTAAGTTAGTTATGGCTGCAGTTTGTGTTATGAAAGGTATACCCCCTGATAAAATTCCAGATCCTGACAATCCAGGTAAAAAAATGTTTGATTATTGGGGGCCAAGTAAAAGAATACTAGGAGATATGAGCTTTTTAGAGTCTCTGAAAAACTACGATAAAGATAACATACCCATTGAAACAATGAAAAAGATTAGAAAAGATTATCTTTCTAACAAAGATTTTAAACCTCATATAATTGCTAAAGCTTCTACAGCTGCCGAAGGATTATGCAAATGGATAATCGCTATGGATATGTACGATGCTGTTGCTAAAGTGGTCGCCCCAAAGAAGGCTAAATTAAATGCTGCTGAAAAAGAATTTGCTGAGACTATGGCTATATTAGAGGAAAAGAAAGCAACTGTTGCCCGTTTAGAAGCCAGATTAGCCGAATTGCGTGAATCTTTAACGGAAGCGAATATCCAAAAGAAAGTTCTAGAAGACGAAGTGCAATTGTGCATAGATAAACTTTGTAGAGCTGAAAAATTATTAGGTGGACTAGGCGGAGAAAAGGAACGTTGGACCACTGCTGCTGAAAATCTACAATTGTTGTTTGACAATTTGGCAGGAGATATATTAGTTTCATGTGGAATAATTGCATATTTAGCGCCTTATACATTACCGTTAAGAACCAAAATGACTGAAAAATGGTTTCAACTAGTGATCCAACTGGAAATGCCACATTCAGAAGTATATGTCCTCAAAAACGTATTAGGCTCTGATATCAACATACAAAATTGGTGTATTGCGGGTTTACCTAGAGATACCTTCTCAATTGACAATGGTATCATATTAGATAATTCGATGAGATGGTCATTACTCGTAGACCCACAAGGACAAGCAAACAAATGGATTAAAAATATGGAAAAACCGAATGATCTCCAAATATTGAAGTTTACTGATAACAACTACATGAAAGTCATCGAAACATGTTTAGAATACGGCAAACCTGCTTTATTCGATTGTGTGTTAGAAGATGTAGAGGCGCCTTTAGACCCAATATTATTAAAACAAACTTATAAGCAAGGTGGTAAGGAGTTTATTTCACTAGGTGACAATGTGATAGAATATCACCCCAACTTCAGACTATACATGACCACTAAGCTAAGGAACCCTCACTATCTACCTGACATATTTAATAAAGTAACTTTGATTAATTTTGCCTTGACTAAAGATGGTTTGGAAGATCAATTGCTTGGAATTGTTGTTGCTAAAGAACGTCCTGATCTACAAGATAAACGTGAAAAGCTTATTGTTCAGGGCGCAGCTAATAAATCTGCTTTAAAACAAGTGGAGGATGATATATTACGCACTTTGCAGGAATCTAAAGGTGACATTTTAGAGGACGAAACTGCAATACAAGTATTGGATTCTTCTAAATTATTGGCTATTGATATAATGAAAAAACAAGAAGCGAGTGTTGAAACCGAACTTGCAATAGAAACGTTTCGACTCGGGTATAAACCTATAGCTTCACATTCCGCTGTATTGTACTATTGCGTTACAGAACTGCCGAATGTAGATCCCATGTATCAATACTCGTTAACTTGGTATATCGGCCTTTACATTTTATCAATAGAGAAAGCCAATAAATCTAAGGATCTAAGAAGGCGGTTAAAATTTCTAAAAGAAACATTTACCTATAATTTGTACAATAATGTATGTCGATCATTGTTTGATAAAGATAAACTAATGTTTTCATTTATAATGTGCTCAAAAATGATGTTGGCTAGTGGAGATATAGATCACGATGAATACATATTTTTAATAACAGGAGGAATCGCCGTCGAAAATCCTCTAAAGAAACCAATAGATTGGCTTACAGATAAAGCTTGGGACGAGATATGTCGGATTAATGACTTACCTTCTTACCGTGGAATCAAAGACGATTTAGTAAACACATCAGCTTTGTGGAAGAGAGTGTATGACGACCTGCACCCACAAAACAAGCCTTTACCAGGCTATTGGGATAAACAGTTAACCGATTTTCAAAAATTGTTAATAATCAGAGTTTTACGGCCCGATAAATTACCATTATCCATTTCCCAATTTGTAGAGAAACAATTGGGACGTAACTACGTTACGCCGCCTCCTTTTGATATAGCGAAGTCTTACGGGGACTCCAATTTTCTTACTCCATTGATTTTTATTCTATCGCCGGGGTCGGACCCTATGGATGCTCTAATTAAATATTGTGAGAAGACAGGGTACTCAAACAGGTTTAATTCGACGTCATTGGGTCAAGGGCAGGGACCGATTGCGGGGGCAATGATAGAAAAGGCCCAATCGGAAGGCGGTTGGGTTTGCTTACAGAACTGTCACCTAGCCACATCTTGGCTCCCAACACTTGAAGACATCATTGAAAGTTTCGACTTGACTAACACAGACCTAAGTTTTAGGCTTTGGCTTACCAGTTATCCCTCTGATAAATTCCCTCAATCCATTTTACAAGTCGCAGTGAAAATGACGAACGAACCACCTACAGGTCTTCGACATAACCTGCATCGGTCTTATATCTCAGAGCCCTTAAAAGAACCTGAATTCTTTGAAAGCTGCCAGGGAAAAGACAGAACTTTTAGCAAACTATTGTACGGCATAAGCTTTTTCCATGCGGTAGTACAAGAAAGGAAAAAGTTCGGTCCATTAGGATGGAACATTCAATATGGTTTCAATGATTCTGATTTTCAAATATCTGTTATGCAGTTACAAATGTTTTTGAATCAATACGAAGAAATTCAGTATGTAGCTATAAAATATTTGACAGGAGAATGTAATTATGGAGGTCGAGTAACCGACGATTGGGATAGACGTCTTATAACGACTCTTTTAGACAATTATGTAAATTCGGCGGTCGTAATCGATCCGAATCACACTTTTTGTGACATTGGGCCTCAGTATGGTTTGCCACGGAGATGCGAATATCAAGACTATTTAAAACATATAGAAACTGTTCCAGTGGATCCTCCACCAGAGGTTTACGGTTTAAACATGAATGCAGGCATCACTCGAGACTATTCTATATCAGTGGCGCTGACCGATGCGTTGGTACTTGTAGAAGGCGCGGGGGCGGGAGGAGAGGGTGGAAACACTGAATTAATACTAGTTCAAATGTCTTTGGAAGTGCTCTCTAAACTTCCCGAGATGTTCGATATAGAAATGGCACAGAAAAAATATCCAGTTGATTACAGTGAATCTATGAATACTGTTTTAGTCCAGGAAATGCAAAGATTCAACAAACTGATGAACGAAATCAAAGTTTCTTTGCTGGATTTGCAAAAAGCGCTCAAAGGTCTTATTGTTATGTCGCCAGCCCTAGAACATCAAGCCACTGCGATGCTGCTTGGGAAAATACCAGAAAACTGGCGCAAAGTGTCCTATCCCAGCTTAAAGCCACTACCAAGTTACGTTACAGATCTTATAGAAAGATTAATCATGTTAAAGAACTGGTACGATCACGGGAAGCCTACAACATTTTGGCTTTCAGGTTTTTTTTTCACGCAGGCTTTTCTAACGGGATCACTGCAAAACTATGCTAGAGCGAAGAAAATTCCCATAGACTTGCTGGTTTTCGACTTTGAAGTTCGTAATGTTGATTATGAAGATACGTCTCCTAATTTTGGAGTTTACGTGGCGGGGCTCTTCATGGATGGGGGACGTTGGGACAGAAAAACGTTCACTATAGCCGAACAATTCGCTAAAGTTCTGAATGACAATATGCCCGCGATTTGGTTGTATCCAAAATTAAGATCAAAGTTCGAAGAAGGCTCCAGATACAAGTGTCCTTTGTATAAGACTTTGGAAAGAAAAGGAGTGTTGGCGACCACTGGACATTCGTCTAATTTTGTATTAGCATTTTTCTTACCTTCGGACATGCCATCCTCCCATTGGATTAAACGAAGTGTTGCATTGTTGCTGCAGTTGAATAATTAGAAACTGTATGAACCGCATCAGATGATACGTTTGCATTATATTTATATTGATGCAGGAGAATTGTGATGGTAAACTAAGCCTTGAATGGAATCTAGGTATTGACCTGGTCAGCTACAATTTTTTTGACTATAGTTGCTGATGAACGCAACGGCTAAACCGCTTGCACGAACCCGAACCAGGGACGCGAAGTTATTGTTGTTGTGTAGTTCATATTAATTTATTTTTGAAGTAGACTGCAGCGTTATATTAGAGTTCAGGGAAATCTGTGAATGCGTATTTTATTCGTACCTATTATAAAAACTACACGTTGGTGTACACCCATTCAATGGGACAGTGGGTTTTGAGATTTATTAGACTCGACTCATCTGATTCTCTGAACATCTCTTTCGGGTCCCTTCAGCTACTTATTTATTTCAGATTTGTTCAGTATTTCTTATAATTCGATACATTTATACTTTATTTATTTATTTCATGATGATAGTAATGCTAATGACTATTATCTTCTTGATTTGGATTGTTATTTTTAATTAAATTTTATATCATAACGAAATACAAATAGTAATGAAGACAGATGGTTTTACAGATGAATTAATAGGTATCTATGTTATTTAATATTCAGTTACCTAATTGTATTGTAATATACCTAATTATATTAATTTGTATCTCTTATTAACAATCAATAAATCGTAGAATGATAAAGTGTGTCTCCATTTTAGATATTAACAAGCTGTAAAGTTCATCATAGTCCCTTCCTTTTTAACGCCATGACAAATACAAAAGATGTCATTCACACGACATTACACGGAAATATCAAACGCGAAGTTTAACCCTATAGAAATGCAGTTAGGTTGATATCGCAATGCACGCCGTGACGGATATGTCCGTCGTTGGCTTCCAACAGGATGTTGATTTTTGAACGAGTGAGCGCGGATAATCCTTTGGTATGTCTGTCCGGCGGATGACCGGGGCTGAGCTACAGGTAGCATTTCGCAATCGATTCTGGTGAATTTTTTGTTCAAAATGGTTTACTTAACATCTATCGCAAGGTCTACAGCTCGCAGAGCCACTAGTGAATATTACTTACTTACTCAGCTGGCTAGCGATCCGAAGTAGATCTTAGCCTCCGATACGAGTTGGCGCTGCGATCCCTACCAGTTTTCTGCTTGTAGGGCGCCAAGATCTATTACCACTTCGTCCTTCCAGCGGTACTTAGGTCGGCCAACCGCTAGGCCGTCCCGCGTAGGCCTTTTTCACCGCCCTGTCTGCTGGTATTCTCTCCAGGTATGTAAACCTATTAATGACAAAGCTGCTTACCTCTGAAAACAAGTTTTCGGCAGAAAGTCCTTAAACGGTGAGCGATAGAAGGGGTGCTTGAGGCCGACCTTCGGCGTGAAGAGGATTAGCGGCTTCCGGAACGGCATAGCGATCTGCCGGCGTATCATGTGGAAATAGTTGGCGGGGGTCGTGATGTTGCACACGATCCAGTTGCAGGCGCGCAGCTGTTTCACTGGCAATAATTAATAACAGTCATAGTCACGCCTAGTTTCTAAAAGGAGTGGACGGAGACAGCTCAGACAGACGCGCATCCAGGAGATTTTTCAGGGGAAGAGGGGACTACTTGTCAAAAACATTGCTCAACCGGTATCCGCGCCTGACCAGAGAAAACGAATATCTAACGAGGTTTTTATTGGAAATTGAGTTATTAGGAAATAAGCTTATGCCACCTGATTATATGAGGATACCGTAGCCTTATAGACGCCTTAAACTACAACGTCACTGAAGATTTGTTTGAGGGTTCAGTGTGACGACAGCGAGAAACCAATAGGTCCCTTACTTCCAAAATTCACAAAAAAGCCTATGCTTGAGAATGCACAGCTAGCTGTGATATAACTAGGTATAACTGCGATTTTTGTAAGGGATAAAATGGAGATAGTTCACGATTTGAGCTGCTCCAAATATCAGCTAAATCCCTTTTAGCTTTGCCCTACCTTAATCCCCAACTTCCACCGTCTGATATAAAAAAAAGTATGTGACTGAGTTGAAAGCTTTTTTTGACATTCAGCGCTTAAAGCGTTAAAAATTGGTAACGATCCTGTTAACAGAGGGTTCATGCTATATTCATTTTCATAGCATTAGACTAGGTAAAATATTCAATGACTTACGGACTAGGTCTTTGTCGTCTAGGTCGGGAATATGGTCCATGTCATCGTCGGCTTGCAGCAGGTAACGTTCGACTCGAGCCGACGAGTGCTCAGGGCCCTGAACAGTAAATTTTTGCTTACTGAAAAGTTCATTGTTCTACCTATGAAGAGGAACACGTAGGAAAACGCAATTGAATAATAACTTAACCGTCATAAGTGGCATGCATAATACAAAAGTCAAGCGCCTTTATTTTAAAGTCGTTGAAAAAAACAGGGAATATTCGGCAAATCAGCGGAGGCGCACCACACTTCCCAAGTACATCGAGCGCTTTAGCTTTTTTTAGCCTAGTTGATTCATTCCCGTGCATCTCGTTTTCTCGTGCGCGGAAGACATAAGCGTGTCTCTTATCCCCTTAAGCTATGTATCTACTATGAAGTAGCGTTGGCGTAACACCAAATGGTCTAGTGGAACTAACAGCGCCATCTATCCCATGCGGCAGCTGCACAACAAGCCCCGACTGGCAGATCCACTTGCTCTCCGCGTTGGCGATGAATGTGTCGAAGACTGGCTGCGCTGTGTCTGCGAAGTCGCCGTACTGCGCTTCCCACATCGTGAGCAGGCGGGGGCTGGAGTACGAGTAGCCCGTCTCGAAGCCGAGGATACCTGGTGACAACAGGCTAGGTGAGGTTATGGTCCCTCTTGAAGAAGGCGAATTGTATTACAGTCGCCCCCGCCTGTGGTAAAAGGCGACGGAAGGGGATCATCGGGGTTGACAGTGATCCATGTGGCAGGTCCGCAGCACTTGCTTATCAACCCCAGGGAGGGTGACGTGGATCAAAATCTAACAGTATTAAATTAATTTTGACGCTCTGAGACCATGTACATCTCTAAGGACGTTAGAATAATAACTATTAATTGTATTAGGACGCTTAGAGACCATGTACCTATTTGGGATGTTATATTAATTTCATTATAATCTCATCAGGCTGAGACATTATACATCTGTAAGAGCCCTTTCCCACGGTAACGTCCCGGTTTTTGCAGGACCGTTTTTTTGCAGGATCCAGTTTAGCAGCATACGTGCTACTATGGTAACATTCACACCAGCATTCGGTTTGCAGGATCCCGCAAAAATCCGATCCCGTCAAAATGTGCTGTACGGTTTTGCCGCTAGAAACTGTACGACTGGATCCAGTAAAAAACGGTATCCAGTTTAGCTACGTATATAGTTTAATGGCCGTATTCCCACGAGCGTCCTGCATACGGTTTTTTACTGGACGGAAAAGTGCCGCCCCCCTCGACCCCCGCTACCTAGCATTGTCGAAGGTGGCCATGGACATTCGGAAGTAGTTAAAAAATTTGGATTCATCCTTTCTCAATTCACCCATGAGATTACGAAAGGTATCTAATCTCGACCGTAGTTTTAGAATCGGGTGAACCCAAAATCTTCTTTTTTTGTATTGCTTTCGGCGGCGAAAGTACCAGTACAATATCAAAAGAGTATTCACGTCCATCGCGTCTGAATTTTTTTCTCCGAATGAATACTATCCCGTAAAAAACGGGAAACAAAAGTACCGTGTGAACACAGGTCTGATTTTTGCGGGATCCAGTAAAAAACCGATCCTGCAAAACTGGACGCCCGTGGGAAAGAGCTCTAATTTTAGTGATGTTGTAATAATTGTAATAGATAACTTTGCAAGTTTATCTTCACCGTATGACATTAATTTTGTTATAATAGTACAATTGAACTGTTGAACTGTAAATTAATATTTTGACATGAAAAATGTATTCGTATAGTCAGACTTTCCTAAATTGTAAATTAATATTTTGACATGTAAAAGTGCCCTTGTGGCCTATTTGTAGACAAACGTTTGATTGTTGAGCCGCTGTGCGGCTAGATGTACCCATTGTAAAGCCTGCTTAGCGAACAAGTAACTGAGGGTTTTAAAAAACCTCAACTGGACCTCCCAGCATACTGTGCTTTTGAAGGAACAACAGACCACTCACCAAACTCAGAAAGCGAACTGTTGTGCAGATGGTACTGGGCCTGGTCAGGGTAGAGCGTGTCGAACACGCGGTGAGTGGCGCCGTCCACACCCTGGTGGTGCAGCACATGATGCCTGCAAACAGCATCAAGTTGATTACTTAACAGGTCATGATGGTCCAACGTACGGGACCCAGTTATGCGTTAAAGGGAGAAATACATATTTTCATCTGATTCTACTGCACAACTGCTTCCCTTCCCAGCACGGCACATTGTGTATGATTCCGGCATAACTTACCTAAGGCACATGTCATTTTTAACATGGACAATGTTATTTAGATCAACCTTACTAACGCTCGAAAACGTTACGTACCTAATCACCCATCAGGTCCGGGGGATCACGAAACAATTACTATTAGCAGTTTTTCTTGATTTTATTCCGGATTATTCGAATCGCTAAACTTAAGTGGCAGTGGGCGGGGCACATTGCACGATGGCCGTTGGGGCCGGAAGGTTCTCGAGTGGCGACCACGGACCGGAAGGCGCAGCGTGGGCAGACCCCCCACAAGGTGGACTGATGACCTGGTAAAGGTCGCGGGAGTCTGCCGGATGCGGGTGGCGCAGGTCCGGTCATTATGGCACTCTTTGGGGGAGGCCTATGTCCAGCAGTGGTCATCTTTCGGCTGATATGATGATAATGATGATGATTCCGGATTAACTCTTTTTTCCAGCTTTTCTTGTACTGCCCTCGAGAAGGTGATCAAATTTTGAACAGCCCATTTGAGCAAATTAAACTTTACAGAAGACCATACTCAAGTTAACTAATTTAAGGAGTCGTCATAAACACATTTTGGATCTATTCTATTAGGAACACAGTAGTATTCAAAAAATAATTAGCAGAGTTATTTGAATGCGGTCTTTCTGAAGGGTGGATGTAGATGCAATGTCACTATGACCTATTTGATTCCTCCAAAAATTATTATCAACGAGTCTTTGAAGAAAGAAAGGAAGAAAATAATTCATGGCAAACTACAAAGTAATGAAACAAAAGACAAACAAATAAAAAGATTAAATTATAAACTTAAAAATTATAATACATACTAAACAGTTCAGTTTGTCACGAAATGGTCCCGCGTCAGAATAATGCTGCCTCGGGCAGGAGCCAGCGTTGGTCTTCCGGCGAGACCATTTTGTGCGCCACGTTCCCTGCTGGCCTTTGGGTGTACCTGTGTGCCATGGTGCCTCGCTCGACGTCCTCGCCCGAGATGCGGATGTGGATGTGGTCCCGGAGCAGCGATCCGTACGCCAGCGCTTCACCCATCGCCCAATCCGCTATGCCTTCTTTCACCTGCCATTACGACAAATAAAGGCCCTAATACACACTTACAGACTTGCATGCGGGTTTAACTACATTGCGCGGTTTGTTAGATCGATTGAAGTCATTATACCTGGGATACCCGCAATGTAATGAAAATTCTCATGCGAGTCTAGTCCTGTATGTGTGTAAATAAGGCTTAAATTGGAATCAGCTCTCTGCCGAGGTTCCCGAGGTTTCCTATACAGTATCTTCGAGAAAGGAGTTTGCACATTTTTAAAGGGTCGACAACGTACACGAGATACTATAGGCTTCCATAGCCTGCAGTGAGCGCTTACCATCAGGCGGACCTTACGCTTGGTTGTATACAAAAAAATCGCTTTAAATTTATATTGACGACTTTGTCACTTATCAGTGTCTTAGCATTTTCTTAATTAGGTAGGAAGGTAGGAACCCATTTTCATATCAGCTTAGCACATAGACATTGTGTTTAAGATATCTCGTCAACGACACTACATATATTTAAGATATTTTCCACCCAGCCAGCTTTCATTCAGCAAATCTTCTTTTGCCGTTCATAAACCTCTACAGCCTATTTTACGTTGAAGTCCAAAGTTTATAGAATCTTTTAAGCACTATTGGCGTACGGACCTATCCGGGGCCGGTATCGCGTCACGAAGACTGAACTGAATAACACTTGTACTGCCAGGTCGCCTAGCTGGCGCTGGGTAGCTTTTCTCAGATGCTGGACAACCCGCTAGCGCCCGCTAGGAAGGCTGTCGCTGTAGCAGACCTGATCCTCTTGCCGCTTCGACTAAACTCGGCTCTAACACACGTCCGTCGTGTCCATATACCCTATCGCGCGAGAAACGAAAGAGCACGTACTATGCGACAAACGCGTGCGAGCGCGATGCCATGATAGCTAATCATCGGTTACTATTCGGTCAAACGTCGGTTACTATTCTTTGGTAGGTCGCTCCGGGACATTTAAGATTTAAGTCTGGCATTGAAAGTGATAAGAGAGAATAGAGGAGCTGAGTAGCAACTTTAGCGTTGAAGGATACCTGTTTCTCCCTGTTCTGCAGGATCCTGCCAATGCCCTTGTGCAGCTCGAAGGCCCAGGGCTCCGGCGGCTTGCAGAAGTGGTTCGCGATAGTGTTGATGGTGGTCTGGCTGATGCCGGTTGGCTGGATCTGGTTAAACAATAATGTCTTAAGGTCGATTTATATTTATAGATACTTTCTTTTCATTATGCTCGTATTCCAGGGCCGCCATTTACCGAGTTAAGCTGAACAAACTCTGTTATATAATGAAAATTGCATGCAAGATATTGCAAATGTAAATCGTCTTCTAACGGATTTCACCTTGCGAGTTACAGCACGGTTTTTACACCAACCTACATTCTATGAAACAAAATCTGATAAAAATACTGGTCTTTTATCAAATGCTGGCAAAGGCACGTGTGGCTTGTGGACCAGATACACACAGAGATCGTATAGGGCTCTCCGGGTCCAATACAACAATGCTTTCAGGGCGCTGATGGGGCTGAGGAAGCACTGCAGTGCGTCAGGGATGTTTGCGGAGGCTCGAACGGATTGTTTTTCAGCAATAATTCGCAAACGAGTCGCCTCCCTGATGCACAGAGTGTGGAACAGCACCAACAGCTTCCTGAAAGTTATTGCTGAAAAATGGGACAACCCTATATTAAGCTTCTGGGTGAAAATACACTCCGGATGCTCAACAATTCTTTTATAATTGCTTAATTTATTTTATTTTATTTTAACTGTGTACTTTACTATCAAATATTATACTGTGTACCTACTAACAAAACTATGGATTTTTAAAATCTGCAATAAATGTTATTCATTCATTCAAAGGTGTCCTAGAAGGTTTATTTTGGGTTTATTCAAGATCGTGGGAACAACTCATTAATTTGTATAATACGACTCTGGAAGTAATACCGCTTTGCAGAAGGCCGTAACCATATTAACACTTGTCTGTAGGTATCTGGTTTTATGTTCCTGGTAGTGACGCGGATCGACACCGTGCTTGAGACCTGGAGTGATCCTGGGATGAGGAGACAGTGTCCGCTTACTACCAGACAAGCCGCGTATTTTTAGGTATTAGTTGGCATTGTCTTTGCGAATGTCATGGTTATCAAAAAAATAAAACCAGCAGTTTGGGACGCGGAGGTTCGGTTGCTGACAGGTCGGCAGAAACGGACGGCGAGGATGGGGCGGCTCATTTGACGTAAATGTGATACTTCCGGTCATGCGCAGCAAGCAACCTCTCAAAACTTGGGATCTCGAATGTAGAAAGGAACACATAATAAATATTTCAAACCTTCTTAGGATCGACGGCCTCAAAGAAGCCGGTCCACGGCGTGTCGATCCAGTCCATGATGCTGAGCTTGGTTATCTTCTTGGCGAGCTCGAAGTGCTTGTTCAGGGTGTCCGTGTACTCCTTCTCCCAGCCCTTGATGTCCGAGTCCGTTACCGTGCCTTCCGCTTTCAGCTTGTCGCCGTATTTTAAGTCCACTGGGAATACAATACAATATTCATATTCAAACGTTTATTCGTGACACACCTAACATAATAATAAAGAAAGGCATAGACATAAAAGGTCGTGTCACGAAATGGACACAACTCAGCATAATGCTGGCTCAGCAGCCGGCGCTGATCTTCCATTTAGGTGGAGAAAAGTGCAATACAAATAGATTCTATTGCGCTCCTCACGTAATAAAACAACATGCATAAGATAATCAAGGAAGAAACATGGAGACAAAGGTTACAGAACAGGTGGTTTTAATCAATGAAGAGCGATCTCTTCCAGACAACCTTTGGGTAATGGAGATGGGATGGAATAAGTACATTGAGTGAATAGATAAATCTCCTGCTGGGCATTTTACATTAAAAAATTTGACGACCGGATTAGTGAAATATTGACTCCTTTGAATTCCGGTCCAGGAATTCTACCGTACGTTCCGGCGCACAACGAGAATGCGAAATTAGAAGTTAGATTTAAGTATTCGAGTATGCTACCTGTCTTCTTGTACGTGAAGGGCTGTGTGTACATTGGCTCATCTTGCTCGCTGAGGCCGAAGCGGCGGTAATAGACCAGCTCGATGACTACATCCTTGTTGAACTTGCAGCGGTACTCGATAGCCTCGCGGGCGACGTGGACGACCGCCTCTGGACTTAAGTATTAGAGTATCCTACCTGTCCTCATGCTTTTAACCTTCTTGTACATGAAGGGCTGTGTATACATTGGCTCGTCTTCCTCGCTGTGGCCGAAGCGGCGGTAACATACCAGCTCGATGACTCCATCCTTGTTGAACTTGCAGCGGTACTCGATAGCCTCGCGGGCGGTGTGAGCGACCGCTTGCGGACTTAAGTATTAGAGCATTCTACCTGTCTTCATGCTCTTAATCTTCTTGTACATGAAGGGCTGTGTGTACATTGGCTCATCTTCCTCGCTGTGGCCGAAGCGGCGGTAGCAGACCAGCTAGATGACTACATCCTTGTTGAACTTGCAGCGGTACTCGATAGCCTCGCGGGCGATGGGGACGACCGCCTCTGGACTTAAGTATTAGAGTACCCTACCTGTCCTCATGCTCTTAATCTTCTTGTACATGAAGGGCTGTGTGTACATTGGCTCATCTTCCTTGCTGTGGCCGAAGCGGTGGTAGCAGACCAGCTCGATGACTACATCCTTGTTGAACTTGCAGCGGTATTGGATAACCTCGCAGGCGACGTGGACGACTGCCTCTGGACTTAAGTATTAGAGTATCCTACCTGTCCTCATTACCTTAACCTTCTTGTACATGAAGGGCTGTGTGTACATTGGCTCATCTTCCTCGCTGTGGCCGAAGCGGCGGTAACATACCAGCTCGATGACTCCATCCTTGTTGAACTTGCAGCGGTACTCGATAGCCTCGCGGGCGGTGTGAGCGACCGCTTGCGGACTTAAGTATTAGAGCATTCTACCTGTCTTCATGCTCTTAATCTTCTTGTACATGAAGGGCTGTGTGTACATTGGCTCATCTTCCTCGCTGTGGCCGAAGCGGCGGTAGCAGACCAGCTAGATGACTACATCCTTGTTGAACTTGCAGCGGTACTCGATAGCCTCGCGGGCGATGGGGACGACCGCCTCTGGACTTAAGTATTAGAGTACCCTACCTGTCCTCATGCTCTTAATCTTCTTGTACATGAAGGGCTGTGTGTACATTGGCTCATCTTCCTTGCTGTGGCCGAAGCGGTGGTAGCAGACCAGCTCGATGACTACATCCTTGTTGAACTTGCAGCGGTATTGGATAACCTCGCAGGCGACGTGGACGACTGCCTCTGGACTTAAGTATTAGAGTACCCTACCTGTCCTCATGCTCTTAATCTTCTTGTACATGAAGGGCTGTGTGTACATTGGCTCATCTTCCTTGCTGTGGCCGAAGCGGTGGTAGCAGACCAGCTCGATGACTACATCCTTGTTGAACTTGCAGCGGTATTGGATAACCTCGCAGGCGACGTGGACGACTGCCTCTGGACTTAAGTATTAGAGTATCCTACCTGTCCTCATTATCTTAACCTTCTTGTACATGAAGGGCTGTGTGTACATTGGCTCATCTTCCTTGCTGTGGCCGAAGCGGCGGTAGCAGACCAGCTAGATGACTACATCCTTGTTGAACTTGCAGCGGTACTCGATAGCCTCGCGGGCGATGGGGACGACCGCCTCTGGACTTAAGTATTAGAGTACCCTACCTGTCCTCATGCTCTTAATCTTCTTGTACATGAAGGGCTGTGTGTACATTGGCTCATCTTCCTTGCTGTGGCCGAAGCGGTGGTAGCAGACCAGCTCGATGACTACATCCTTGTTGAACTTGCAGCGGTATTGGATAACCTCGCAGGCGACGTGGACGACTGCCTCTGGACTTAAGTATTAGAGTATCCTACCTGTCCTCATTACCTTAACCTTCTTGTACATGAAGGGCTGTGTGTACATTGGCTCATCTTCCTCGCTGTGGCCGAAGCGGCGGTAACATACCAGCTCGATGACTCCATCCTTGTTGAACTTGCAGCGGTACTCGATAGCCTCGCGGGCGGTGTGAGCGACCGCTTGCGGACTTAAGTATTAGAGCATTCTACCTGTCTTCATGCTCTTAATCTTCTTGTACATGAAGGGCTGTGTGTACATTTGCTCATCTTCCTCGCTGTGGCCGAAGCGGCGGTAGCAGACCAGCTAGATGACTACATCCTTGTTGAACTTGCAGCGGTACTCGATAGCCTCGCGGGCGATGGGGACGACCGCCTCTGGACTTAAGTATTAGAGTACCCTACCTGTCCTCATGCTCTTAATCTTCTTGTACATGAAGGGCTGTGTGTACATTGGCTCATCTTCCTTGCTGTGGCCGAAGCGGTGGTAGCAGACCAGCTCGATGACTACATCCTTGTTGAACTTGCAGCGGTATTGGATAACCTCGCAGGCGACGTGGACGACTGCCTCTGGACTTAAGTATTAGAGTATCCTACCTGTCCTCATTATCTTAACCTTCTTGTACATGAAGGGCTGTGTGTACATTGGCTCATCTTCCTTGCTGTGGCCGAAGCGGCGGTAGCAGACCAGCTAGATGACTACATCCTTGTTGAACTTGCAGCGGTACTCGATAGCCTCGCGGGCGATGGGGACGACCGCCTCTGGACTTAAGTATTAGAGTACCCTACCTGTCCTCATGCTCTTAATCTTCTTGTACATGAAGGGCTGTGTGTACATTGGCTCATCTTCCTTGCTGTGGCCGAAGCGGTGGTAGCAGACCAGCTCGATGACTACATCCTTGTTGAACTTGCAGCGGTATTGGATAACCTCGCAGGCGACGTGGACGACTGCCTCTGGACTTAAGTATTAGAGTATCCTACCTGTCCTCATTATCTTAACCTTCTTGTACATGAAGGGCTGTGTGTACATTGGCTCGTCTTCCTTGCTATAGCCGAAGCGGCAGTAGCAGACCAGGTCGAGAACGACATCTTTGTTGAACTTGCAGCGGTACTCGATAGCCTCGCGGGCGGTGTGAGCGACCGCCTCCGGACTTAAGTATTAGAGCATTCTACCTGTCTTCATGCTCTTAATCTTCTTGTACATGAAGGGCTGTGTGAACATTGGCTCGTCTTCCTCGCTGTGGCCGAAGCGGCGGTAGCAGACCAGGTCGAGGACTACATCTTTGTTGAACTTGCAGCGGTATTCGATAGCCACGCGGGCGACGTGGGCGACCGCCTCCGCTTCGTCTCCGTTCACGTGGAAGACGGGCGCGTCCACGCATTTTGCACAGTCTGTAGGAATTCGAAGCAAAATTGAAAATTTATGTCACTAGTAATGTTCATGTTGATGCATCATTGGCTCGACTTGGCTGAAATAGAGTAGAGTAACTGTGTTATTGTATGCTGAACTTGATTAGAATTAACCATGTAATTAACCCTGCTCTGTGTTGGTCGACTTGACACTAGTGCTGTATGTGCACTTGGTCAATTATGCGCTTACTTATTGATCATGCTGTGTGCACTTGCTTTGGATGTCATGCTGGTCTATAAACTACTGATTTTGTGCAAACTTAACTGTATCATTTATTGTGTGATGTCTGTTAAGTGTACCTTTTTAAATAAATTAAAAAATAAAAAAAAATCCTTCTTGGGAAGACAACCAAGTGTCACCTATATTTTACTAGCCGTTCGCTCCAAGATGGCCGTCGCAAAATGACGTCATAGGTACTGACGACGGCGCGAGCGGAGAAGCGGACCGGGGAGCGGCAAGGGAGGCCATCTTAAAGCGTTAGACCTTATGTTGGTAAGTTATGTCACAAAACGTACCGAGTTACCAAAATTTGATCTGACATTTAGTCTAAGGGATCTTCATAAAACCCTGTCTAAGTGTACTAATTAGAACGTGAAGGATAGTCTTGCTCGTGCGCGGTCTTATGCTAGCCAAACAGAAACAATAAGTAGCTAATATACCTGAGCAGTAAGGTGAGCTCCTAGAGAACCTTGGCTCGGTGGTATAGCCGATCTGGTTGTTGCACACGATGTGTATGGAGCCATGTGTGGTGAAGCCGGGCAAGTTGCTCAAGTGCATCGTCTCGTACACGACGCCCTGGCCCGAGAACGCTGCGTCGCCGTGCATTATGATCGCCATCGTCTGACGGAGACTTTCATTAATCGAGAAGTTTCTTATGAAGGCAGTAAACAAGCAATCTAATGTTATATTTATTTATTTACTAGCTTTTGCCTGCGACTTCGTCCGCGTAGAACTCGTTCAGCGAGTTAGAATTTTATTGCTAATCTTTTATATCAGGCGCTTATACACGTAGTTATCGCTCTTACATATAAACTTCCATCCCCTTAATGGGCGATTTCCGTGATAAATAGTATCCTATGTCCTTACCGGGGACTCAAATTTCATCTCAATCGGTTCAGCGGTTTAGTAAAAGGTAACAGACAGATACACTTTCGCATTTATAATATTATATAGTATTAACAATGTTGCGACACTGGTTGCATTGGTCATGGTCGCAACAGAACTGGCGTCTGAGCAAGGTGTCAGCGGAGATTTGGGTACCTATACAACATTTAACTACGCCACAAAGGTAAAGGCTAGACGCAAAAAAGTTTTCTGGACGTCCATTTTGTCATTAAACGGCCTTTATGCCAAGTTACTAACTTTCGTCTCAACGTCACGGGATCAGCGTATAATTATGCAATTATTTATTCTTTTGAAGGAAAGAAGGAAGGAAGAAAGAAAGCATTTATTCACCGCACGAAAAGACACACCGTTACAAACAGAATAGACTCAGTACATTGAACATATAATTATAAAGTGCGTCTTCGCGGCAATGGATCGGTTGCTGTCTCAGCATTATGCCGAGGTGTCAGACACTGGCAGCGCTGTTTTTCAGACAGCACCGTACGTGATCCACGGAACGCAACACAACATACTATATAGGAAAGGTATACATATAATGAATAAAATCATAGGTGATATATATGGATGAGACATTATTCATTATTTTTGAGTTATTATTTTCGCCATTTGATTAAGAATTTGATACCTATTCGAGAAAATTCGAAATTATTGATTTTTATTTAGTGTCTACATCCTTATTGTTTTTACCTTGGCACCCCTACGGTCCCCAGTCCAGAACTGTTCAGCCTTCGTCTTCCCGGCTACCACGGGGCCTACCACCTCCAAATGGGAGGGGTTGGCGCTCATCGACACCTTGATGTACTTGTTTGTTCGCCGGATGAAGCGGTGGATGTATGTGCCCAAGTGGTACTTGATGTCGCCGGATCCCTGGTAAGATTTTAGTAGCAATGTCATCATGTTTTATTGGGATTGCATAAGTATACCTGTTATATCACTTAAATTTCGAGAATACAAATAAGAAAGCTGGAATATTGGAAGATAATCTGGATAAAATTATAGTTTCCATACTGGACCGGTTAAAAAATTCGGTTAATTGCGTTGTACGATATTTTTTCGAATTTCAAATCATCTATTTCATAGATGAAGGCTAACAAAAACAAATTTTAAAATAAAAATGGTGATATGAAAAGTACTTTAGAAGATATTTCAAAAATAGTAAAAACCGGTTCCGAGCCCTGCTTAGTACTTAGGACATTATAGTTTAAAAAAGCCGTAAATCCCGTTTTTTCCATACAGCTCGTTTTATCGGATCATTATAGAAAAAACAATGAAGTTTCTTGTTCCTATTACCGCCCTCACTGGAGCTTTACGAGGCATAGCGAAGTGTCTTCCCAAATCAGTTTGATACACAATCTACAACTCGCTAATAAAACCTCATATATAGACTATCTAATTGAGATATGCAGGTGCGACCTATATCAATTCAACAGTATACAAAGGGCCCAAAACAAACTCGTAAAAGTACTTTTTAAAGGGTATAGCGAGGTAAGGAGGACGAAATGGCCCCCACGGCCCATGACGGAATTATCATTTGTACTGGTATTGGCACTCTAAAAGAATACGAAATGTAAGGTCGTTGACCCCTGACCCTGACCTGTCTTTGAGATATTCGAGAAAGTTCGTAGGCGCGCCGATTTTTTTCAAAAATTTTTTTCCGAATAACTATAAAAGCTAGAAGGATGGGACCAGTTGCGTATATTGAGGGATACTTTGAAAAATATTCTGTATTTTTTTCAGAGTTCTCGTGAAATGACAACTGTGCAAAATAATTAAACAAATTATAAATATTTTTTTTTAGTACTGTTCTATTATGTCTACCGCGCCAAAAAAACTATATAATACTCTTTGATTTATATACTTATACCACACAAAAGCTGATCAAAATCAAAGAGGCGCTTCTTGAGTAATTTTGAATTTACTTAGTGTGCGTACGGCTGGTAGGAACTAATTAAAGAGGTCGTTTTTGGATTAATTATTATAATTACATGTTAAACATAATTTTAATCATCATCATCACTATTTTCATTTATTACAACATTGACTGCATCATTTGAAAATATTTTCGACAGAATTTGCTTTTGCTGCGCTCATGTCGCAAGTGTATATTATTTAGCTCATGCGAGATATCTATCTCGCATTTTACGTCCTGCTGAAATTCTGTCGAAAATATTTTCAAATGATACAGTCAATGTTGTAATAAATGAAAATAGTGATGATGATGATTAAAATTATGTTTAATATGTAATTATAATAATTAATCCAAAAACGACCTCTTTAATTAGTTGCTACCAGCCGTACGCACACTAAGTAAATTCATAATTACTCAAGAAGCGCCTCTTTGATTTTGATCAGCTTTTGTGTGGTATAAGTATATAAATCAAAGAGTATTATATATTTATTTTGGCGCGGTAGACATAATAGAACAGTACTAAAAAAAATTATTTATATTTTGTTTAATTATTTTGCACAGTTGTCATTTCACGAGAACTCTGAAAAAAATACAGAATATTTTTCAAAGTATCCCTCATTATACGCAATTGGTCCCATCCTTCTAGCTTTTATAGTTTTTCGGAAAAAAATTTTTGAAAAAAATCGGCGCGCATACGAACTTTCTCGAATATCTCAAAGACAGGTCAAGATCAGGGGTCAACGACCTTACATTTCGTATTCTTTTAGAGTGCCAATACCAGTACAAATGATAATTCCGTCATGGGCCGTGGGGGCCATTTCGTCCTCCTTACCTCGCTATACCCTTTCACCCTCAAACGCCCACGTCGAAAATCTATAAAGACACCAAAATTATGAACCTCACCCAATCATATACATATTACATGTTTTTATTATTACGCAAATATCAGCATTCAAAACGGGGACAAAGTCTTACTTACCGGTTCCTTTGGTTCCATGGGTTTAAACTGAGCGAAGATTTCGTTTAGTTGTTTGCGACACACGTTCACCAGCATGTTTAGTCGACCTGAAACAACATACATGGCGCATCCATTAGCAAAATATCAATATAAAATAAATAAATAAATAAATTAGAAGACAATCTTACACAAATCGAACTAGCCCCACAGTAAGCTCAAGAAGGCTTGTGTTATGGGTACTAGCCGACGATATATTTAATAGATATAAATACTTAAATACATAGAAAACATCCAAGACTCGGAAACAAATATTCATGCTCATCACACATATTTGCCCTGACCGGGATTCGAACCCAGGACCGTTAGCTTCACATCAGCTTCACAGGCAGGTGCACTACCCACTAGGCTAAACCGGTCGTCAAACCTACCTATTGATAGTGTAATAAAGTAGATTTATCATGTTACAATTTATTAACATCTAGACAACTCTAAGAGTCCGTATATTTAACTGCGCGCTCATCAATTTCACGAAATCTAACTCGATAAATAGATGGCATTAGAGCTCGGTACAGTCGGTACGCGGGCGCACATCCCTACAGCGTCTGTTTGCGTTTCAGTCCGACATCGATCGTTATGTTCAGTTCAGAGATATATTTTTTTAAGGTTTCGTATAATATATGTGTGAGGTGAATTCTATCCAAACGTATGCTTCTGAGTGTAACTTTGCGTATTTGTTTAATGTCCGGTAAGCGATGTGCATCTCTTGTTGCGTTGTTGTTTTCATTGTAGCTTTTAATTTTAAGATACAGTAACATAGTGTGTAAAATTTCACTCATCGTGTTGCTATTTGTGAGTTTCTGTAATTGGGTCCATATTTCTATTGAAGATGCTAATATGTTGTTGATGTTATGTTATGCTATGTGTTGCTGACGGTCCTGGGTTCGAATCCCGGTCAGGGCAAATATTTGTGTGATGGGCATGAATATTTGTTTCTGAGTCTTGGATGTTTGCTATGTATTTAAGTATTTATATCTATTAAATATATCGTCGTTTAGTACCCATAACACAAGCCTTCTTGAGCTTACTGTGGGGCTAGTTCGATTTGTGTAAGATTGTCCTCTAATATTTTTATGTTAAGGAAATCTGTTGAAACCACGCACGTATCCAGAGGGGGGTATAGTTGGGATTTATCCCCCCCCCCCCCCGAAAACGTTTTTAGCCGTCTGTTTATTTATTCGCTTGCGTGTTCTTTCAATAACATTCATCATTTTCACATGGTTGTTTCAATGTTTGTCCCCCCCGAACTAAAAGTCTAGATACGTGACTGGTTGAAACTCCTAGGATACATAAATAACTAAATAGGTAGCTACTACGCCGGCGGAAACGAGACCCTACACTTGGGTAGGCAAATGGCAAACCTCCAGTGTTGCCAGGGCCGTTGGGACGAAAGTTACATTTCTTTTCTTGGAAAGTTACATTTTTAATGCAAAAGTTACATTTTATATATTTTTCATAATTACTTATCAAAACGTTCATAATTACTTATCAAAACATTCGATTCTAAGAAACGAGTCGCCATATACAGTTACAATTCGGCGAGTTCGGCGACAGATTACGCCGAGCTGATGGGCGGTGTCTCAAATGTCATACAAAGTTGCAAGAGACGGACAGACAGAGTCGTACTATGTAGGTTATTTTGTCACCTTTTCTGTATGGAAGCCTATAAATTGTGTCGCTTGATCCCGGTTAGATACAATTACCTTTCTTTTTAAATACAGTCTCATTATCCTCAAAAGTTACATAAAATTCCTTTAGAACAGAAGTTACTTGGGTCAATCAACTTTTTCTTGTTGTTATTCTGTCCCGTCAGCGAAGAGACAACAGTAACCGAGTTTCTTAGAAAAATGTTTACAATATGAACTTCAAGCATGCTCAACAGTTGACCCATGTCCAAATGGATTTATGCTCATTGCTAAAACTCATGTTTGGTAGATTAAAATCCTATAAAATCACAGTTTTAAATAGTGACTCAGGAGACGTAACCATGGTAACGAGCAACAAAGAATAGTTGATCCACCCACTTACATGTTACGCGAGCCGGTCAAAAGTTACGAAAAATGTAAGAAATGTAATCATCTGGCAACACTGCAAACCTCTGTGCTGCATCCCAATGATGATGGACTCCACGCCGAGCCTGGTGGCCGTGTCGACGATCTCCTCCAGCATCGCGATCATGCTCTCGCCTCCTTCCAGGCCGAAGCGTTTTTCCGCGGGCCATTTTGTTGCGAAGTATTTCTCGAGACTGAAAAAAAAACGTAATAAATAAAAATCGTTAAATAAATAAATACCTAATAAATAAAAATCTTTCATTCTGAGACCTAATTGATCCACGGGTTGTGTTAAGCACAAGGTACCTTAGAAACTAACTTAGTAACATATAATTTCTAGCGACCCACCCCGGCTTCGCACGGGAGCACTATTTAATGGATGTTATTATACATATAAACCTTCCTCTTCAATCACTCTATCTATTAAAAAAAACCGCATCAAAATCCGTTGCGTAGTTTTAAAGATTTAAGCAAACATAGGGATATAGGGACAGAGAAAGCAACTTTGTTTTATACTATGTAAGTATGTAGTGAAGAAAATAGAGAGATAAAAAATATATATTGAACGGATAGCCGCTGACAGGAGCAAGCAGGGCAAACAACACACTCTATTTGGCCCTACCAATAACCAATTCCATCAAATATTTTGTAATATTAGGTAGGTGTAACAAATTTTTCATCGCAGCCGAAAAGGAAAGAGAAAAAATTTTTTTTCTTCATACATTGAGTGATCTACCCTATTGGTGAGCCGCCTTATAATACAGCCTTGGCGAGTCGCCTTATAACGAGCCTTACAACACAGCCTTGGTGAGTCGCCTTATAAAACAGCCTTGGTGAGCCGCCTTATAAAACAGCCTTGGTGAGTCGCCTTATAAAACAGCCTTGGTGAGCCGCTTTATAAAACAGCCTTTGTGGGTCGTCTTATAAAACAGCCTTGGTGAGTCGCCTTATAAAACAGCCTTTGTGGGTCGCCTTATAAAACAGCCTTTGTGGGTCGCCTTATAAAACAGCCTTTGTGGGTCGCCTTATAAAACAGCCTTGGTGAGTCGCCTTACAGCACAGCATTGTTAAGTCGCCTTACAACACAGCCTTGGTGAGCCGCCTTATAAAACAGCCTTGGTGAGTCGCCTTATGACAAGCCTTGGTGAGTCGCCTTATGACGAGGCTTACAACACAGCCATGTTGAGTCGCCTTATGGCGAGGCTTACAACACAGCCTTGGTGACTCGCCTTATAAAACAGCCTTGGTGAGTCGCCTTATGACAAGCCTTACAACACAGCCTTGGTGAGTCGCCTTATGACGAGGTTTACAATACAGCCTTGGTGAGTCGCCTTATAAAACAGCCTTGGTGAGTCGCCTTATGACGAGCCTTACAACACAGCCTTGCTGAGTCGCCTTATGACGAGGCTTACAACACAGCCTTGGTGAGTCGCCTTATGACGAGGCTTACAACACAGCCTTGGTGAGTCGCCTTATGATGAGCCTTACAACACAGCCTTGGTGAGTCGCCTTATAACGAGCCTTTCAACACAGCCATGTTGAGTCGCCTTATGGCGAGGCTTACAACACAGCCTTGGTGAGTCGCCTTATGACGAGCCTTTCAACATGGCCATGTTGAGTCGCCTTATGGCGAGGCTTACAACACAGCCTTGGTGAGTCGCCTTATGACAAGCCTTACAATACAGCCTTGGTGAGTCGCCTTATGACGAGGCTTACAACACACCCCCGGTGAGTTGCTTTATAAAACAGCCTTGGTGAGTCGCTTTATGACAAGCCTTACAACACAGCCTTGGTGAGTCGCTTTATGACGAGCCTTATAACACAGCCTTGGTGAGTCGCCTTATGACGAGGCTTACAACACACCCCTGGTGAGCCGCTTTATAAAACAGCCTTGGTGAGTCGCCATATGACGAGCCTTACAACACAGCCTTGGTGAGTCGCCTTATAACGAGCCTTTCAACACAGCCATGTTGAGTCGCCTTATGGCGAGGCTTACAACACAGCCTTGGTGAGTCGCCTTATAACGAGCCTTTCAACATGGCCATGTTGAGTCGCCTTATGGCGAGGCTTACAACACAGCCTTGGTGAGTCGCCTTATAACGAGCCTTTCAACATGGCCATGTTGAGTCGCCTTATGGCGAGGCTTACAACACAGCCTTGGTGAGTCGCCTTATAACGAGCCTTTCAACACAGCCATGTTGAGTCGCCTTATGGCGAGGCTTACAACACAGCCTTGGTGAGTCGCCTTATAACGAGCCTTTCAACATGGCCATGTTGAGTCGCCTTATGGCGAGGCTTACAACACGGCCTTGGTGAGTCGCCTTATAAAACAGCCTTGGTGAGTCGCCTTATGACGAGCCTTACAACACGGCCTTGGTGAGTCGCCTTATAAAACAGCCTTGGTGAGTCGCCTTATGATGAGCCTTACAACACAGCCTTGGTTAGCCGCCTTATAAAACAGCCTTGTTAAGTCGCCTTATGACGAGGCTTACAACACACCCCTGGTGAGTTGCTTTATAAAACAGCCTTGGTGAGTCGCCATATGACGAGCCTTACAACACAGCCTTGGTGAGCCGCCTCATAATAAGCCGCTTCTCCTCGACGCTCTTGTCGTACGCGCCGGGCTTCTCGAAGCGGTTGCGCAGATACTGCACGGCATCCACGTCGTACAGGTGCATGTACTCTACGCCTATCGCGCCGCAGTACACGTACTCGAGACGCCTTATGATCTCCCTGGAACAAGGACACATTGCAAAAAAAAACTGCATTTGTGAAGAAATCCAGAGAAGGTGCGTTTCCACCAAAGATGTGCTATCCTCCTAAGACCCCGCGTCCTATATAAAGGACAAAATATGGTCAACGGAAAATAAGTTAAATTTTGAAGTGATAGAGTTGCATTTGTTTTGGTTACATTTGTTTGAGTTGCATTTGTTTGGTTTGACATAAAATAAAATTCAAATTTGTAATCGGAACTGTTAGGTTCAAATTAGATTGTATTTTTATTTGTATGGTGGGTCTCAGGAGGCTATATGCTACAGTGCTATGGATGCCTTGATATCCATTAATCATATTTATCATGCACTGGTGAAAAGGTACCCTAACCGACGAACGATAAATCGGACGATAACAGTTAACCCTGTAACCGCCGATCGTCAAAAAACTATGTATATTTCTTATAGACGAGACAATTTCGATATTCAACATTTCTTATAGACGAGAGGGAATAGATTGCCTAAATGGGTCATACGCAGATTTAGGTTCGCGTCTTTTCTGTGGACATACCAAAAGTTAAGGGCTATAAACCTTAATTATGAATTGGACCGGTAACCCGCATAAACAGTGTCTCCGTTCCTATAAATCCCTTTAATAAAAACATAGCTAACATACGCATAAGCCGTTAACCATTGACCACAGGAGGGACGACTTTTGTTTTTTCAACTAAGTATGACCCATATGTAGTTCTCACTCCTAGTTTCACACTTTAATCACCATCTTAAAATTTATAACAGAGTTAAAAGTTGCGGGATAGTTTTATGACGATCGACGGTTACAGGGTTAACCGTTACCGATTTATCGTTCGTCGGTTAGGGTACCTTTCCAGTGCTATCTGCGAGGACGTGAAAGCTTTCCGTTTCCACCAGTGCTATGCTATGATAAATATTATACATATACCTTAATGTTAACTTTGTCTCTGTTCCTCCTATAGATGTTCTTGCAGGGAGTTCGAACTCCATATCCATATGTTCTTCTCCTGTAATTTAATTAAAATATTTTATTTTTTTGTGTTAAATACGATGACCTGGAGTCCACTGGATGCGCAGGCGCAGGACCGGGCGTTATGGCATTCATTGGGGGAGGGGGAGGCCTATGTCCAGCAGTGGACGTCTCTCGGCTGATCATCATCCTCCTAATGTTATCCCGGTACGGTTGCATCCTGAAGGATGCCCGAGGTCCGCTACCTAATCCCAAGATTTGGCGTAGGCATTAGTTTTTACGGAAGCGACTGCCGTCTGACCTTCAACCCGAGGGGGAACCAGACCTTATTGGTATTAAGCTTTTCAATTGAGTGGACAACTTGACTGTTAGAAGTTCTCAAGCCGTCAAGCCTCTCTGTCGCACTTATGTGCAAACTCGCAAGTTCGACAGAGAGGCAAAATCTCGAATGCAGTTCGCGGTAGCGCCACTGGCCGTAGTAAGGTGGTGAGGTGAACCAACGTAGAGTTTCCCCGATCTCGCGCGTGATGATGGGGCTCTTGAGGCCGGCGATGTCGGTGCCCGCGGACCGGTACTTGTTCAGCATGTTGGCGGGCAACATCAGACCCAGGGGGTCCGTCTTCGCCAGGAGGTGGCCGCGCGCCTAGTACACGTAAACAGTGCCTTTACCATGAGTTTACGTGACCGTACTCGCTAGCAACTGCGTAAACGATTTAGTATGCCGATTCTTAGTTCTATTGCGTAACCGCCAGAGGCGCTGTACATTTACCATACTAATTTTTACGCAGTCGCTAGCGAGTACGGTCATATAAACTAGTGGTAAAGACGCAGGGTTGAATATGTGGGTGAAATGTATTATTTTTGTACATACTCGTAAAGGACTTAATCAATAAATAATAATAATAAATATTAGAGGACAATCTTACACAAATCGAACTAGCCCCACACTAAGCTCAAGAAGGCTTGTGTTATGGGTAATAGACGACGATATATTTAATAGATATAAATACTTAAATACATAGAAACATGTTTGGTAGATTTGAACAAGTCACGGTTTTAAAGGGTGACTCAGGAGACGTAACCATGGTAACAAAGAATAGTTGATCCACCCTGATATCAAAGTGGAATGTAAAACACAGGTGTCTAATAGACCCCACGAACCTGGTAGCTGCGTATCAGCTGCTGGACAGCCAAATGTAATTTAATCTTCGCCTTCTGCTCCGCTTCGCTGCTGGACTTGTTTTTGTCTTTTCTCTCTGGCGGGTTAAGTTAACATGTTACATTAAAGTTAGGCATTGCACAGTTATTGAAGCAAGCATACTGATGATGAAGCTGATGATGGGATGGCACTACTGCCCGTGGTACTGATACGTATGAGGAATCATATGTGATAATCCATATATTGAAAGGAACCTTATGGCGGCCGGCACTTACGTCTTTATTGCCGCTGTTCCAATACAATAGTGAATAGGTGTAACGTAAGCGCCTGCCGCCATAAGGTCCCTTTCGATGTGGATTATCACATATTAGGTATTTAATAGTAACTTAACTGCAGCATTGTAAGCAGGTGCAATGGTTTATGCTTCGTAAGATATCAGTTACTTTGTTTGCGATGAATTTGTTGTTTAAAGAAGATCATTGCGACAGCGCGTGCTAAAAATGGTTTAACATGATTTGTAGGTACAAAGAATATAAATTCCTCGATAGCATCTTGTTTCATACGAAAAAAAATCGATCGCACTTTGTTACAAAGCTGATGTTACGAACGTGGCGTGGGCTGCCGTGAACCGAAAACGAAGTTCGAATATCTCCCTCTCTGTCGCACGAATTAGCAAGTGCGACAGAGAGGGAGATATTCGAACTTCGTTTCCGGTTCGCGGCAGCCCCTCTGATGGGGTCAGCAACAAGATTTCAAGATAATCCAATGGTATAAGAAAACAAGGTCTGACAACTCGAATCGTGACACCAGTGACGTCACTGTCGACGACACACACACGTCCGCATACCATCGATATGCTGATGCCGTAGGTCGTGTCACCCACACTACTATCCGATGTAGCGGATTGCCATACCTGGTGCAGTATATTACTGTATAAATTCATTATGTTAAGGCCGGGTTTTATAAAGATCCGTTGGACCAAATGTCAGATCAAATTCCAGTAACTCAGTACATTTTTTGACATAACAAACCGACATAAGGTCTAACGGGTCTTTATAAAACCAAGTCTAAGTGTAGTAAGATATCCCGCGTATATGTTTCAGTGAGAGCTGTTAAGGGAATAAGTGAAATGTTTAAATTGCATGTTAGAAACCTTGCCTCCTACTCACTTATTTCTGTTTGCTTTCCAAATAAATAAATAAAAAGACCCTATGAAATTAGAACTCACTGACAGTTGTAGGGCTGAACTCATCTTCGAATTCTTCTATCTTGAGTTGGGGCCCCGACACGCTGTTGTAAAAGTTATCCCAGGACTGCGAATATAATAATATGACACATCATCAGTAGCAAAAGAAATATACTGTGTGTCCGCCTGTTGTTCTGCCTCTGTCTCACTGTATCTTTGTTTTTCGTTTTTTATGTGCTATTTTATTATGTGAGGTGTGCAATAAAGAGTATTTATCTACACCCATACAGTAAATCCTCTTTTATGTGCTCAAAAAGTGTAGGTAAGGACCAACTTCACACTCGTGTGATCCTATTATGAAACTCGCTGACGCTCGTTTCATAAAACCACACTCGTGTTTTAAGGCCTCTCATTATGTATCAGTTGCATAAACTACTATTGTATTGTATTGTATGTATCAAATGAGTCACATCAAACCAAGATGCATGATTTGAGTTTGATACTCGGTATTTCTCGACTTTTATCGGAACAGATGGTTTTTCGATCTGTTTCGTTTAATGCTTGCTGCATATTCATATATAAATAATATCACTTAATCACAAAAACTACTCGTGGGATTTTGATGAAACTTTCTAGAAGGTAATGTAGCTTTAGTTAGAAAAAACCAGAACTGTCGCTGTGACGCGACGCGACCTACTTTACCTTCCTCTTTCTAACTCGCACAGTTCGAGTGAGACGGGATTCGTAGAGGCGACTTCGCAGCAAGTTGTGCTAGCCCATCAGGGCATACTTACATATACAGACATACACACATAAACTCACGCCCGCACACCCAAAAGGGGTAGGCAGCGCCCAAGAAATTCGATTCCAGTGCCACATTTTGCAATTGTAGGCTTAAAGATGGAGAAAATATGATATTGCAACGATAGGTTGCTAGCCGATCGCCCAAAACATACTACAACCCGGTTCCCGTAGTCGACTCCTACGACACGCATAGGAACATACACAGACATACTTATGTTTATATTATAGGCAATTAATAGGTACCTTTGTTTACGAAGTAGCGGGCAGCATCTAATACCTATTCCTAGAAACCAAAGCGAATACTCACGGGATCTATGGATCCTTTAGCCTTCGACCAGTCCAAGTACTGAGCCTCCAAGAAATTGGCGTTCGACCCACTAAGAAAGGACTCCGCCTTTTGCGAATATTCGGCAAGCTTCGGCCGGTTCAAACACTGCAAACGTATAGGAAACGACTCAGAAGTGGTATGCAAACGGGATCGCTAATGTGTTATTTTATATACACCTTTAAAACTTAGGTACCTAAATAAACTTACCGCAGGTTGGTTTCGTTTTAAAGCCTTTTGTGTTATGTAGAGGGCTAGCGGAGTCCGCGAAAACACTACCAAAGACATTGTTTATAAACTTAAAAATAATAGGTAAAGCTACAAGTTATCTCTTAGGTGTTATACATTTATCAATTTTGAACGTTCAGTATGTTATATATGATATAAATACGTAAAAATAAAAAAGTCTGTACCAAAAAAATGCTTTTAAGATGTTGTTCCTGACGTTGCTGTCATATTTATGATTTTTCAGGACATCTCGGAAGAACAGAATGTGTTATTTGTAAATGGCCAGTGTTTTTAGTGTAATGTAAAAGGATTGCGTATGCATATGCATACTTACTTCAGGTTGCCGCATCTGGCTGAATCTTAGTGTTGATTCGAAAACCGGATAGCGTCCGAATGCGTACAAAAAAATAGGGGGTCTACCGCGAACCAAAAACGAAATAGTACCCTCTCTGACACAATTACAGACTCGAGTGAGAGAGAGGGAGATAACATGTTTTCTCCTAAAACATGTTATCTCCTCTACTGGGACCTCAGTGAATCTCAGTCAGGTACCTGACATGTGCGGTGAACCTTATTTCAAGCTGTGTAATTGTTAATCTGTACTGTTCGTTTTCCACAGGACTGACCCAGCCTAGTGTGGGACCATAGCCACTATGTTTCTTTCTTTAGATAAATAAAAGGAAAATATATGTTACGTTCATGACAATATGTATTTGAGTAAACCAGTCAACAACAGTTGCTAAGATATATAAAATATTAAGCACAAAGGTATAATAGATACTGAAACCTTCTTCTTAACATCCCCATTCCTCTAGGCAACTGTAGTTATATTTCTTCAGATGGAGGCGCCGGCTAGCTTGCAGAGTTCTTGTAGCCGAGGCTTAAACAGAGGTTTAGTTAGAAAATCTGCTAACTGATCTTTTGTGGCGATTTTCTCAACTCGTAGAGCCTTTTCTAGGACACACTGTCTTACGAAAAAATGCCTTAGCCTTATGTGCTTGGTTCTATGATGTGTCTCATAGGACGGCGCCTGAGCCAATCTTATTGCAGATTCACTATCTAGGTAGAGTGGGGTAATCTCTTTTACAAACTCACTCGTCATAAACTCATTAATCCGTGTGAGCCAAATAATCTCTCTAGCGGCTTCGCTCGCTGCAATTATTTCAGCTTCTGTTGACGATATGGCGACAGAAGATTGACGCTTACTTTGCCATGCTATGGCACCGTTGGCATAAAGGCATATCATGCCGCTTGTGGAGCGTCCAGTGAATTCATCACCTCCGTGATCGGCGTCACTGTAGCACCTTAACCCTTGGCGTGTAGTGGAAGACTTGTATGTTATACCGTATTCCATGGTACCTTTAACATAGCGCAAGATTCGCTTAACTCTTGCTATATCATGTGGTGTTGGGCAATCGAGCTTGCGGGACACCATGCCGACCGCATACGCTAAGTCCGGTCTAGTGCCGACCATCAGGTAAGAGAGAGCACCAACGGCTTGTCTATAAGGAAAGTTCTCGGCTTTGTCGATGTCCTTGGTAGCTAATATGCCATCCTTGACTATCGGGGTTACCGCAGCTTTGCAGTCTTGCATACCGAATCTTTGTAATAGCCGTTTTGCATAGCCTTTCTGATCTATTCTAATTGTCCCATCCGCTTTGCGTTGTATTTCTATTCCAAGAAAATACGAGCCACATTTTGTTGTTATCTTGAAACGTTGTTTCATCTCATTTAAAAACTTCTCTTTAACATCGGAACTTGCATACGCAATGAGTCCGTCATCAACGTATAGAGCTAGTAATAGCTTGTGCTTTCCCTCTCCTCTTTTAAACAGGCATGGGTCGCTTTCACTCTGTTTGAAACCCAGTTCTAGGATGTATTCCGTTATGGTGGAGTTCCAGCAGCGCGGCGCTTGTTTGAGGCCATAAAGACTACGTTTAAGCCGGCATACTTTTCCATCATGGTTTGAATATCCTTCAGGAGGCTTCATGTAAATCTCTTCCTTCAATGTACCATAGAGAAAAGCGGTTGACACATCGAATTGAGACAGTGAAAGTTTTTCTTGAGCCGCTGTAGCGAGTAGCGCTCTTATTGTGCTTGTCTTTGCTACAGGGCTGAAGGTTTCGTCGTAATCCAGACCCTTCTTCTGTGAGAAACCCCGTATCACAAGGCGGGCTTTATATTTCTCAACCGAACCATCCGGGTTTGTCTTAATTTTAAAAAGCCACTTGCTAGAGATAGCTTTTCGTCCCTTTGGTAAATCTACCATTTCCCACGTTTGGTTTTCTTTAAGAGAATTTATTTCGTTATCCATTGCTTTACGCCATTGATCAGAATCCTTACATACCATAGCTTCTTGGAACATGCTAGGTTCCTTTAGAGGTTCATCGTTAATCGAATTAATGTTAAAGCAAACGTTGCAGACGTAGTCTTTATATCTAGACGGTGGCTTAATATTTGTCCGCTCTCGTAGCGTCCTCCTGCCTTCCGCCTCAATTTCCGATGCAGACAGTCGACCTTCTGTTTCAGGTTCATTTGCATCATTGACTTCTCGATCTGCTTCCATCGTATTGTTAACCTCTCGCTCAGGTGTTGGATCTTCAATAGTCTGTTCCGCCTCTAGGAATGAATCAGTCTCGGTGTCATTTTCTGAATATGATGGTTCAGAAGAATGTTCATCTTGCTGACTCGATGACACAAAGCTCATATCTTCCCCATGACTAGTAGATAGCTGGTGTTCTTCAGAACGCTCTTCTTGCTGACACAATGACATAGTGTTCATACCTTCATCATGACTAGTAGATGGTTGCTGGTCATCGGTCATCTCAGCCGGGACGTGTCTTACATATTCAGGCACAACAAAGTCAAATAGGTAGTCGGACTTTTTATCAGCAGCTTTGCTCTGAGAGGAATCAGGCTTGTCAGTCTCTTCTAGTTGACCCGATAGAGGATTCTCGTCGAAGGTGACGTCTCTTGACCGAATCAACTTGAATGAGTCGCTGTCCCATATACGATAACCATCGTCAGAGTCGTAGCCGATCAATATACCCTTCTGGGCCTTTTTCTCCAGCTTCCTTCTTCGTTGCTTGGGAACATGTGGATAACAGTGAGATCCTATTATTCTCATATGACTCAATCTAGGCTTCTTGTGGTGCCATAGCTCATACGGTGACTTCCCATCTATGCAAGTAGGGCCAGTTCTATTTAAGATATACACCGATGCTTGTACCATTTCAGCCCAAAGTCCAGTAGGAATCTTGGCATGTGCATACATCAAACTTCGCGCCATTTCCACTACAGTCCTGTTCTCCCTCTCCGTTGGGTTTTGCTCAGGAGTGTAGGGCATCGTCAATCTTTGAGTAATGCCTTCCTTTTTGAGAGTAGCTTCTACTTTAGCATTGACAAACTCTCCGCCATTGTCGCTTAACAGTTCCTTTATGACAACATGAGCTGCTTTCACTTCAGCCAGCATAAGCAACAGCTTTGCGTGAACTTCAGCTTTCTCTCTCATAAAATACACAAATCTGTACCTCATCAATCATCTTTGAAAAGAACAAAATACCTTAGCTTCGTGATAGAACACGGAAAGGGTCCACAGACATCAGCATATACCAATTCACCGGGTTGGGATGCCTTCTCTCTGGTTCCAAACTTAAGTCTGTGAGATTTACCGTAAATGCATCCTTCACAGAGTTCCTTGGTTACTTTGATTTTGATATTGAGCTCCCTTTCTATCAGTTTCTTCACATGACTCTTATTTTGATGACCAAATCTTTCATGATAAAGCTGTAACAGATTTGAGGTTGTGGACAGCTGATTCACTCGTACAGTTGGCTTCAGACATTTGAGTTTCAATTTAAATAATCCTCCACACTTGCTGCGGGTGCCAATCAGTTTTGTTTGTCCGTTTATTTTTAGTGTACATGTCAATGTAGTAGACTCAAATGCACTCCTGTCCGATATATCATGCGTAGCAAGCACTGAGAATAAGTTTCTGGTAATGCTGGGTACATACCAGACATCTTTCAACAGTATTGGCTCTAGCTTGCCGTTTACATCAGCCTCTGCAAGAATATCTCCAATACCTAGGGCTTCAATACATTGGCCATTTGCGCCAGTCACGGTATGCTGGCTTTTGAAGTACTTGAAGTGCTGAAACAGGTCTCCTCTATTAGTCACGTGGCTTGTCGCACCATTATCCGCGTACCAATTGTCTAGATCCTTTGTTTCGCCAAATCCTTCTGCCGAATGTATTGCCATTACTGTCAGATTCATATTCACAGTCTGTGATTCCTTTGGCGGTCTGCCGTCTTGAATCCACTTCTTACAACTTCTGACTCTGTGGCCCTTTTCTTTGCAATAATTGCATTTAAGCTCCTTGGGATAGTTCTTCTTCTTGCCTTTATTCATCTTCGTGAATAGGGCTTCCGCATTTGTTTCGTCTGTAACTTGCGTATCATTCTGACGTAGAACTCTCTCGTGTGCGCATAGTTGACTTGTCAGATTTTCGACAGAGCGTTCCTTTTTTGAAATTAACAGCCAGCTGGACTTAAATCCTAGGTATTCGGAGGGTAGGGTATCAAGGATTTTACACATTAGGAGGATGTCTGGTAATTTTGCCTCATTGTGTAGCTCAGTACACATTTCACTCCATATGTTCTTTAAAGCTGACACATGCGTAATTATGTCATGATTCGGGTCCTTTTTATAGCTGAAAAATCTCAGGCATAGATCGTATGTCTTGTCTACACACGTACCTCCAAAGATTCGCTCTAGTTCCTCCCACATATCTTTCGCATAATCAAAGCGCACAACTTTTTGCAGAATGTCATCGGACATGTTTGTCGTGAACAAAATCATGATCGCACTGTTCAAATTTTCGAAATCTTGAAGATCTTTGTCATACTTTGCTTTTGCATCAGCATTTGCTGTCGGCGCCAAGGACGGTTTGGTCTTCTTACCTTCGAGAACATCCATACCTCCCGGCATTGCCTTTAATACAATTAGTATTTTAAATCTCCATGTTTTATAGTTTTTGGAATCTAAATTCCCGATTTGAACTTTGCTCGCGTTTAATATTGTTTGTTCCATGTTCTCTGCTACCACTTTAGATAAATAAAAGGAAAATATATGTTACGTTCATGACAATATGTATTTGAGTAAACCAGTCAACAACAGTTGCTAAGATATATAAAATATTAAGCACAAAGGTATAATAGATACTGAAACCTTCTTCTTAACATCTTTTCGTAAATAATAGTATATTACTTACCAAGGGCGGTTAAACAAAGAATGTCTCAGATCGCAGGTATTTGACGCCCGAGCCGAAGGCAAGGGCGATAATTATGCGATCTGAGGCTTTCTTAATTACCGCCCGAGGTGTACAAAATTTTATGTCACCCTCTGGCCAGGAATTGGGATTTTCCGTGCGCGGAGCGTGCGGTTATTGCCACTTTATGGCCAGGTGTGACATAAATATATTTTAATTTTTTTTTTATTTTTTTTTTTATTATTATTTATTATTATCCTCCACTTTGAGTCCACTATAAGTACAGGTAAATTCGTGACTCTAGGGTTACTGAATATCAGTGAGACGCACAGCTTGACGTCTAGGGCCGGGTTTTATAAAGATCCGTTAGACCAAATGTCAGATCAAATTTCAGTAACTCAGTACATTTTATGACATAACAAACCGACATAAGGTCTAACGGATCTTTATAAAACCGAGCCTAGGTATACCGATCGGCCGGTAAGTTGAAAATTAAATACATGTATATTAAAATGTATAATTTATTGATTCAACGATAATATAATAACACATCAAAAATTAGAAAAGGAACAGAATCACAGTGTTCAAAAAGGGCTACATAATAAAAATTACCTACACTTAGAGGTTAAAATTGCGGCAGAAAAATAAACCCTAGTTTCATTAGGTCGTCCAGGGGGCCTATTCCGCGAACTTCGAAATCAGAACTTCATATCGTGCCGTCCCTTTTCACTCTCGTGTTATACACTATATGAGTGAAAGGGGCAGCACGATACAAAGTTCGGACCCTCAGTCCTTCTGTCCAAATGGTCTGACGACCTACGTATAAACGAGCCATGTATTGATCAAATAGATAGCGAAGTATCAGTTCTCTGCATCTAAGTTTTATGTATTTAAAATTGAGAGTTGGGTACGGTTAGGTACGTTATGTAACTAGTAACAATATTTCATTAAAATGCGTCTTTAAATTCTTAACTAATATAATTTGTTCTTACGTAATATATAACGGAATGCTAGCTTACAAGCTAATTATAAAATAGCAAATATACACTTGTATAATATGTTACAAATCTCACAACCGGCACCAGCCCAAAACTGTTCTCTGAAAATATATTCTCGTGGAGAAAACTATCGACACTGTACCTGCAAAACTAGAACAATATTTTTTTTTTTAAAGTAAGAGCTTTACTGACGTTTAATTCATTCAAATGAGTACAAAGCGTCCACGTAGCGCTCGGATTGGTGCTCATAATGGTTCAAATGATTTGAGCGACGTTTAGAGTGCCTAGAGCCCTGAAGAATTGAAAAGAAAAATTATTACTTTTTTGTTGATAAAAAAAAAGCCAAAATTAATGTTAAGCCAAATTGCATTCGAAAAGCGCAATGTAAGATGTCCCATGCTGCGGTACAAAGACTGCGTGAAACGCGACATGGTTGCTTTTAACATTAATCGCAGAACTTGGGAAGATCTTGCCTGTAATCGCGATGAGTGGAGAAATACTATCGCAAAAGGCTGCGAAATCCACGATAACGCCTGGTTCCAAGATCTGGCCCACAAGCGTGCTAAAAGGCGTAACCGCCAAGAGGATACGGATCCTCAGTACACTTGTCATAAATGTGGACGTAAATGTCGATCCCGGATTGGACTATATAGTCACGAGAAGCGTTGTTTCTCACATACAGACGCTGTTTAAATCATCTGTCAAGATGCATAGGCCGATGAATGAATGTTGATAAAATTAAGACTCGCCAATACTTCGATCCGCACGAAGACATTAACGAGTAGACGAGATTTTCGACATTCGGACGAGATGTGAATGCGATTTCAAAGCCTGATATCCAGCATAAGAATACTACAAAACGTGTGCTAACAGTTCTGACGACGCTGACTTACTAGTCATACACACTCTTATCTGGGACGCTGACGGACTTCGGAGCTGAAAGCCGTTCTGACGGACTTGTCAGAGGCAATATTTCCGTTATACATAGAACGTTAACGTTATGAGTTCTAATAAAACGTTAAAGAAAACGCCTCCATACTTCATGCCTCTTGGTGAGGTATACGATATATTTTGCAAAGCAAATAAGACTATTAGTCATTCTTCTGTCGAAAATTATGGGTAATCATAACACATAGTCTAATACGATAAATGCTTTGATCGACGAACCCAGAGAAGAACAGTGCGCGTGGAACTATTCTACATCAAGAATAATTGTACCTACTTTTTTTCTTATAAGAACGATGTACTTATATGTAGGCATAGAAAAATAAACAATCGATAATATAAATCTTTAGTTATAAAATCATGATTGCAATCGATGAAAAATATTTTAGGGAACATCGCTACCCCTCTATGCATGCTCTCACTTAAATCATATGGTTTTGGCAAAGACACTGGGCATTCAGTCACATGGAAGCCATGGCACAAGAGACCACTGACTCCATGCATACACAGCTGGACATATGATAAAAATACTTACTGTACGTGATGTCTAGGACAAGATAATCCGTTTATTAGATTCACAGACAACAAAATGAGACAGACAAAAGCTTTTCTTATACGTAGCTACTGCTGTTGAGTGCAGAAACAGACGTAAACAACAGCTCAATGAATCAGGTAGTAAGTATGACACAACGCATTTAGTAGGCCAGCTCCTAAAAAAAATCAATAACCTAAGAAAAAATTGACGAAAGGAAATTTCTGCAATAATGTCAGTCGCGTGATAGAAGAACTAACATCCTAGGACTAACAATTTAAACTGAATAATGATGAATGATGTTTTAATTGGCCATACAGCCCTCGAATAAAAATAATTACGAACATCTGAAAGCCTTCATTAAAGCACCATGGAACTAGAGATTAAAAAAAGCGGATACAGTCGACTATTATCACGAGGCTAACGACTGTTATCCTCTATAAAAAATAACGCAAATAGTGACCGTAAACGCAACGACGGTATCGGCAAAGTGACAGACATAAAGCATTATATAAAACGAGGTGTAGATGAAAATAAGAGGTAACAAAAACGGTTACAATAGACTAATACCCTGAGACCTGATATATCCTTCCAAAAACGAAACGACGGTGAAGGCAAAAGTGATAACATAAAAACACTGTGAAGTACGAGGTGTTAATAAAACTAGAGATGCCGAAAAAGAATACCTAGTCGGCTATTACCTTGAGGGTAAGGACTTGATTGACTCTTATTAAATGCAAACTGTCACTATAAACGTACCGACGGTAAAGCACTAGTTACAAAAAAAGGCGTAATGCAATCAAGACGTCAGCTCTGGACTACAATGTCAGTCCATGGCAGGAAATTTCTGCTTTGTGACAGATAGTCACGATAGTCAGACAGTCCTGCTGTAGAAAACGACGCAATATATATGACGACAGTAACGCATAAGCCCGCTGTCAGACGTAAGACTTCATAACAGGAACCGTTTTGTGACAAAGAATAGCAGAACAGTCATAGTCGACTATCCACCTGTGTTAAAGGACTTATCCTCTGGAGAGGAGTCCCTTGATAATTATACAAACAATTGTCATCAATGACACGACGGTGAGGCAAAAGTGACAGACATAAGGAATTATCTACTTATGGTTACTGACGTAGACTGAAACACCGAAAATCAGAAGGCGGTAAAGCATACGACAAATTCCAGAGCAGGAATTTGAAGTTTGCCACAAAAATAGTCACGACAGTCAGACAATCCTGTAGAAATAAACTCCATATATACATATAACGACAGTAATGCATGAGACCGCCGTCAGAAGTCAGACTCTGTGGCAGGAACTTTCCACTTTGTGACATCGAATAGCAGAACAGTCGTAGTCGACTATCCCCCTGTATTAAAGGACTTATCCTCTAAAGAGGAGTCTCTTGATAATTATACAAACAATTATCATCGATGACACGACCGTGAAGCAAAAGGACAGACATAAGGAATTATCTAGTTACGGTTACTGACGTAAACTAAAACACCGAAAATCAGAAGACGGTAAAGCATGCAACAAATTCCAGAGCAGGAATTTCAAGCTTTGCGACAAAAATAGCCACACAGTCAGACAATCCTCCTGTAGAAATAGACTCCGTATATACATATAACGACAGCAATGCATGAGACCGTCGTCAGAAGTCAGACTCTGTGGCAGGAACTTTCCACTTTGTGACAAAGAATAGCAGAACAGTCATAGTCGACTATCCCACAATAAAACGAAGGCAACGCAAAAGTTACAGACACAAGGAATTATTGGAGTTACGGTGACTGATGTAGACTACTACAATTTTGCAACGGCAAAGCATAATACAGTCATCAGACGTCAGACTCTGGACTAAAATGTAAGTACAGAGCAGGAATTTCAAGCTTTCCGGCAAAAATAGTTACAACAGTCAGCCAGTTCTCCTGCAGAGAAAAATATAAGGGTCGAAGTGCCAAGGCCCTCATCTAAATAAGGTAAGATAAGATAAGACTCGGGATACAGACAAAGACGGCAAAACATAAAACAGTCTGACGAGGCGGGCAGGCATATTCCGTTTTGTAAAAAAAACTACTACCCGAGGCACAAAATTTTCGATGCGTTTTATACCACTATATATTATATACTAACCCTGGTACTCGTGGAATTCTCTTAGTAAAATAATATTTTATAAGTGCGTTCACTCACAGCAGGTATTTCCCACCTTGTAATAATAATGACCACTGGCCCGAAGCTACAAATCCCGGAGAGTTTTGTACCAAAAACGTAAACTTGAATGCTCGTGGAACTCTCCTATTAAAAGTTAGTGGAAATCCTGTAGTATAAGAAAATGACAAGTAACTTCATATCAGGTAAGCGTAAACTTGAATGCTCGTGGAATTCTCCTAGTAAAAGTTAGTGGAAATCCTGTAGTATAAGAAAATGACAAGTAACTTCATATCAGGTATTTCCCGCTTTGTAACACGAGCGACTACTACCCTGAAGCTAGTGAGTTACGGTCCGTTCTGTCTCAAAAGCGTAAACCCGTGTTCGTGGAAATATTTTCCAACTCGTAACAAAAATAACCCTACCTACTGCCCCGAAGTTACAGTTCCGGTGCGATTTGTACCGAAAGCGTAAACTTGAATGCTCGTGGAATTCTCCTAGTAAAAGTTAGTGGAAATCCTCTAGTATAAGAAAATGACAAGTAACTTCATATCAGGTATTTCCCGCTTTTTTCCCGCATAAAATTATCGAACATCCCGTTTTGTTCGGAAAAAAGTAGGATAAAAGTTTATGAACCATAAAATTGTCTTAAATCACTGAAATTCATTGACTAACTCATATTTGCCTTAATCAATCTCATGTTTTGCAAAATAGTCTCCATAATATTCTAATTAGATATTAACCCGCGTAGCGCACCCACAAGCTATGAGATTTGACATTTCGGAGGACATCATACTAGGGCCTAATAACCACTTTCGCTGCTAAGTTTTTTCGTAGCGCTGCGCACTTTACATACGGGGAAACGCATGGTATCAAGCTACACGTCTACAAGTAGAGTCAGGCGCGTTCCTGGCAGTGAACGATGTATTTGTATAGGGATGTCGACACCAAATAAGAAAATAAATAACTTAGAATTTTCTCGAAAAAGAATCAAATTCTCAATCAAATGGCGAGATAATAAATCAAAAGAATCATCATCATCATCATCATCCTAGCGTTATCCTGGTACAGTTGCATCCTGAAGGATGCCCAGGGTCCGCTACCTAATCCCAATATTTGGCGTAGGCACTAGTTTTTACGGAAGCGACTGCCATCTGACCTGCCAACCCGAGGGGAAACCAGACCTTATTGGAATTGAGCTTGTCAAGTGAGTGGGCCACTTGACTGTTAGAAGTTCTCAACCCGCCCGAACGCCTCTAACTTGGCTTAACGACTGCTATCATAGACAGCAGCCGGGATCAACGGCTTAACGTGCCTTCCAAAGCACGGGAGCGCTCAGTTAATAACAACTCAAAGCGGTCATCCGTCCAATAACTGACCTGGGCCGACGTTGCTTAACCTTGCATACGGCTACGAGCGCTCCTAAACTAAAGCAAAAGAATAAATGATTAAATACATAGTTATTAAGTCCAAAGTTTTATGAGGGGCATATTCTGTACTTTCCGATAAACGCACCTTTGTATTGGAACGACCGTCATTTACTATGGCGCTCGAGATCTGTAGCGCTTTCTCTCTCTAACTAGTAACATAAAAACAGGCGTCGTCGTTATTGTTTAAGATTTGAATAGGATTTTGCACCATTTGGCATATTTTATTTGGCTTGTGACTTTTGGATTGATAATAGATTTAGGGTCGGTTGCACCAACATACGATCACAGGCCGGTCATTGTCAAATATGGCGCCGGCAGCTGTCATCCCACAGAAACTTGTCAAACTCATCCCTCCTGTGGTCAACAGTTAACGGCTCATGTGCATGATAGCTATGGTTTTATTACAGGGAGTTATAGAAACGGAGACACTGTTTATGCGGGTTACTGGTCCAATACAAAATTAAGCTTTGTAGCCCTTAACTTTTGGTATATCCACAGAAAAGACGCGAACCTAAATCCGCGTATGACCCAGGTTTCTCTGCAACTCTGAGCAAAAATATTCACAAAATTGTTATCATTATTATTATTCTATATTTTAGACAAGCAGCTGACGCTGATACGTCTAAATCATAGTTCACTCGGCACAGGTTAACACTGCTTAAATCCAGGGACCGATACCGGTATTTTTAAAAAACCCTGTATTTTGGATTGTTTTTTGCTCTTTACGTAGGGCTGAATCATGTATTTAGGTAACAACGTCGTATTATTAGATTGTCCCATTAACAACGAAATAATGAACCAGTGACCGTAATAATACCGGTATTTTTCTATGGAGAAAATACCGGTATCCGATCCCTGCTTAAATCTTAGTTTGTTGTTAATTTACCTTTGCAATGTTGGCAGATATAGACACACGGCGCAATATGTCAATGGGCACAGATATTCCATATGCTTGCAAACTTGCACGAAGTTGCCTCTCCAATTAGCAATTGCTATTTTATAAGCTAACTTTATAGCTGCGTGACTGCAAACAGCAAAACAATATTAAAATGTGCCATTCTGAAAAAGCCCTTCTTGTTCGTTAATTTATTTATTCATTTTGTTAAACACAGGTTACAATTATTGTTGGCATGTACAAAGTATAAGACCACTATGTTTTACCCACTAAGTAGGTGTACAAAATATTCCTTCAACCAGCTATTGTTTAAATTGAGGACGACAACACAAAAAAATTCTGGTTGGTATGAAGATGATTTTTAATTGCGTCAGTAAAGAAAGTCACCTTTTGAATGACAAAATATGTTCCCTTAACACTTTGAGCGCCTTCTGTCAGTCAGCCGTGTCACTCACACGCCAAATCTTTTTTGCGAAGGCGTGGACACCTTATTTGACAGCATGTAGTATGCATTGACATTCTATGTTGCTATGGACACGACACCTCGTACCTCACTCATCTCGTGTTATTGGCGCTCAAAAGGTGACCCATTTAATCGCCGAACGTCAATAATTTCATGTGCCATCAGTCAAAAAGATGTCATTTGCACTGGCACTTTATCTGATATATCAGACGATGGCGGTTAAAGGGTTGATTAATTATATATCAAACAAATTTTTACCAAGCAAGTGTTTTTACGTAATGTGCTTACCTTTTTAAACTTTTTGGCAAATTACAGAATCTATACATTGGATGGATATCATCCAGGTTGCACACAATATACAAACTTTCCATCAATATCCGGTCAATTTTATCCTTATTGTTTCCTACATTAGAGTTTATATTTAACTGTTTCAACTCTGCATTCAGGTCGGAAGATTGGTCTATAGAATCACAGCAGCTTAGGAACCACTTTAAACACTCCAGAAGTAATTTCTTGTTTAGCACTGGATCATATGATTTGATTGGATAATCACATAGTCTGAAAGTCACAAAAAATTATAACTGTCATAAACAATAGGTAAGTTGTTACAAGAAAGTTTGAGAACTTCCTATGTTATAGGTAATCAGTGTCATTTGTAAGCAGAGGTCTACCTACAGCAAACTGGAAGAGAAAAGAAAAAAAAACCGGCCATGTGCGTGTCGGACTTTTCACATTTAGGGTTCCGACCAAACGGAGAATTAAGTTGGTTTTGATAGAAAACATATAAGTTTCAAATAAAAAATAAATTTTATCAATATATTAGTATTTGTTGGTAAAATATACGTTAGCATAAACATCATCAACAATTTCCAGTTCATGCGTCAATGGGAAGTTAAAAAAATATTCGGAATCAATTTTTGTGAATGACGACAGACGGACGGACGGGACTCTTCGGGTATGGAACTCTAAAAGACTAAAAATAAAAAGAAACATAATATTATAAATAAGTAACAACACAGTATTTCGCGGATAAAACAGCTGAATACTTAGGGTGGGTTGCACCATCCGTCTGTAATTGTAAGCGGTGTTCGTTAAAATCTGATTGTATGGACAGTTTGACATCTTTCTATGGGATGACAGCTGCCGGCGCCATATTTGACGATGACCGGCCTGTGATCGTATGTTGGCGCAACCTTATTGTCCTGTCCTTTCGTTCATTCCCATTTCAGTCAATTTTATTTTGGTTTAATAGTTTGTGTGTGGCACTGACACCATAATGTGGAGCAAGGTTTGTCCCTAGCCCTAGTTATGCCCTTTATTATGCTTTAATTTAATTGTATCTAAATAACCCAGGGTCGCTACTAACCAGGCTAAAGTGGTTGTCAAATGGCGCCATATTTCACTGACTCGACCATAAGCTACCCTTATGCTTGAGAAAGATGCATATGAATAGACAATTTTACATCATAAGAGAAGAAATCTATGAATCTTACTTATATCCAAAGTAAACATGGAAGCGTATCATGGGCTCCAAGAGAGAGACACAATCCTCAGGCGAGAGCCTCTGCACAGTCATGTCCTGTCGCACGGCACGGAGCCGGTCACTCACGAAATCATAGATCACTACTGCACTTGTGTCCTCTCTTTGTAGTACTATGCTGAAAAATTTACTATTAATCATATTGATTTAATATAAAGTAAAGGTAGGTTTAGACAAAGACTATTTTCAGCCGCCTAAAAAAGGCACCATATAAACACTTAAGTGTCCTTTTTTCGCGGCATGCCATCGCTGGCACTGAATAAGACAAGCGCCTCCGCCCGCGTCACTCGCTGCCCCCGCACCTATTGTACGGAAAAGGCACCATGTAAACGACTAGTGATGGTTTGCTGGTCACTGGCGGCGAGATTTAGGTGGCTGTAAATAGTCATTGTCTAAACGGTCTGAAGATGTGCTGACGGTAAACACTGCCGCCGTAATTTAGGCGTCTCAAAATAGTCTCCTCTAAATCAACCTATGGTCGATTTAGACAAAGACTATTTTCAGCCGCCTAAAAAGGGCACCGTATAAACACTTTCGGTGCCATTTTTTCGCGGCATGCCAGCGCTGGCACTGAGTAGAACACGCGCCTATTTTTTGGCGCCAGTGACCTCCGCCCGCGTCTCTCGCTGCTCCCAGCATATTTGTACTGAAAAGGCACCGTGTAAACGACTAGTGTCAATTTGCTGGTCACTCGCGGCGTGATTTAGGCTGCTGAAAATAGTCATTGTCTACTTTCAACCGCCTAAATCTTGCCGCCAGTGATCAGCAAACCGACACTAGTCGTTTACACGGTGCCTTTACAATACAAAAGACGCGGGGGCAGCTAGACACGCGGGCGGAGGTCACTGGCGCCAAAAAATAGGCGCATGTTCTATTCAGTGCCAGCGCTGGCATGCCGCGAAAAAATGGCACCGAAAGTGTTTATATGTTACCTTTTTAGGTGCCTTAAGTTAGGCGGCTGAAAATAGTCTTCGTCTAAATTGACTATTATGCTTGTCACTCCTGCATATGAAAATCATTGAAAGCAACAAATCGTAAAGTAGATAAACATAATGGAAGCCTAGTTAGTCCTAATCTAATCATTTTGGAAACAAAATGAAACAGGTCATTGGTCATCATCTTATTGCCTACAGCCACAGCCATTGAGCTTCTTAAGCATGTCTCTTTTTGATTCAAGAAGATAAAAAGACAAGAATTTGTGGGCAAGCACATATTGACAACACGGCCACAGTAAGCCAAAATAGAAACTGAATTATTACAGCTAAATTTATCAGTTTACTTAACTAAACTTATTAGTTATTTAACTCACTGTATCAGATGATGAACAGCATCTTGCAGAACCTCGTATGGGCGCAGCAGCCGAGGCACAGCAACCTGCGAGTCCGCAGCTGACCGGCTGTAGCACTTCACCAACACTTTCTTTCCATCGATAACCTCCAAAACATGAACCATTCTTGCTTTTTCTCGCCTACAGAAGAGGACAAATTGAACATCTACTTATAATACAATTAAATCAAAGTATATATCAATAACTTACATCATAACTTCATCCTCAGGACACATTGAGAGGCAAGTGCCTTTTATGACTTCAGCATCTTTGGAAGTTATGGTGCTAAATTCTTTGCTTATTTTGCTCTGTTGCTTGGTTTTCCCCCTGAAAGTAATGCGTTAAGACTCGCTAAATTTTGAATTTAAGAAACTAATACAATGTCGAGAAGGAAACTGTAAACTATTACTTATTATACTTTGGAATTGGAAGTACATCTTGTGAATTCGTCGAAGTTTTAATTTCTATAGGTGCTTGTGACTTGTTTATATTCTTGGTAAAATATTCAAAATACGACATGTTGTACTCATACGACCGTTACTTTCATTTACTTTGATAAATTTATATGAATTATTATTCAAAAGTTTGTTTTGAAATTTGAATAAATACCTAAGTACACTTTTAAAAGCTTTCAAAATTGCTCGTGTCAATCAATTGTCATTGTCAACATGAACAAATGTCAATTTTAAAGTATGTTCAAGGCATGGTTTATAACACAAAAAATATTCCATATTAGTATTTAACTATTCGAAATCGTCTGTTGTTCGTTTTGAAAATTAACAGCCCAAATATTGAAAATAAGGTAAACATCCCAATGCTCGACACCCAAAAGCGAGGTTTAGACTAGCAAGAACTTGTGTGCAATTTTCAGTGAATTTTCATTACATTTCAGGGTTTGATCGTATTCATCTTACCTCGTTAGACCGCAGCCTCGCAACGTAATGAAACTTGCATGCAAGTTCTTGCCAATGTACATCGGCGTTAATGACCATTAGTCGACAGCTATCGTTCACCTCTCTCACTGAAGCCGGAACAACACCAAGTGGCCTGATGACCCATCAAAAAGTGACCATCGTCGAGGGAATAATGGCTGCTGTTTGCTGTCCAAACAATCGTTGACTTTACAAGATGGCCGCTATAGTAATAACATTTATTGGGATTCTATATAAAGAGTAAGGAGTAAAGAGTAAATTTATTGATTCTAACACAAATGATACAACAGGTTACACGGGATTTCTGGTGCAGTCCAAACTAGGCGAGCCTGTATCTTGGAATGCACCATTCGTAGCAGTTACGAGTATAAAACATGAAAATTAATAAACTAAATAAAAGTGTTTGTGTGTAATATGTGTGAAGATGTGTGAGTGTGTATGCGAGAAGGGGTTTGGTGTGTGCGTGTGTAACGTGAATGAGTGCGAGTAGCTTAGCTGATAAAAGATATATATTGGGTAGTACATACATACATTCATTGGCAAACTTTGCATCAATCAGTAACCATAAGTACAAATGCTATAAATCCTTTTCAAGCACTAGGCACTCGTTCAAGCACATTTAATCGGCTTTTGTGACTTAGTAATGGTCGATTGTGACGAACATCGGCATGAATTCCTTTGATGTATGGCCAATGGACCGGTTACGCGTGATCACAAGCAAGGATGGCCACTCACAGACGATTACACTATTCCACCATTTATTTACTCTAAGCCAAAGAATATAATCACTAAACTCTAAGCACTATTCACACTGTCTGTAATAGGCGCATGTCCGCAATGGGTCATTTAAGTGTAAACAAGATGCAAAGTGCCAATATATAATAATAATTCCCTCTATGGTGCAAAGTCATAGTGCAAAGTACTGGGTCAATGTCGAGCATTGGGACATTTACCTGATTTAACTTGTTTTCCAGTGTTGCTAGAACCTGCTTTTTAGCAAGGTTTTACGTATATTTTAACACCAGCGTGCTTTTTACGTGCACTCGCCAGAATCGTGCTAAAACCGTGTTTTATACGTGTATACATTTTTTTTAGTAACCATTGTCAAACAATCTTGCTCTCCCACGCTTTGATAATCTACAAGTTAAACGTTATGTCTTACCTGTCGTTTGCGGGATAGGACTGTTCTGAGGGGCTAGTCTGAACTTCGTATCGTGTCACTCTCGTGTTATACACTATATGAGTGAAAGGGATGGCACGATACGAAATTCGGATTTCCAAGATCGGAGTACAGGGTCTGTCCTGCAACTGCAAGCTCTATCGTTTACTTGCCGTGCAATGTAGAACATGATCTAAAGACTCATACTCTGAATGTAAGGTGCTTATAAAAAAAACCTAATTTTTATTTCAAAAACGTGCGTCTTTTGATACCCGAACGTACTTTTTGATGGGAGTGCTCTGGCAACCCTGACGTTTTCCTCATTCTGCCGTTACTGCTATTGCACCGAAAATAATTTAAAAGGAACCCGTTTTTCTGGATTACATTATTTATATTTATTTTGAGTATTGGATGCGGTTGCAAACGCTCACAGGCTAGGATGACGGTTATTTGGAACCGACGTGGTATTAAAAAAAAACTTGTGTGCCATGGCTCTTAAGAAAAAACAAAACAAGTAATAATAACAAGAACATCACTATGAATTTATTTGACTAAATAACTACTGGGACATTGAAGTAAAAATATATTTATCACGCAATAATTTTCTCTTTTAGTTCTTTTAGTTCCTTCGCATGAATCCACTTGATACCTGTTGCCGACGCTGCGCTCGACGGGCGCGAAATAATTCTGAAAAGAAAAAAACAATAATGCTTTTTTTTTAACCTGACTGTGGCTTTATAGGCCGGGCCCAATAAAGCGATAGGAGTGCGCGGTTGGAGAGTAGCCTGAGGAAAATCCAGGGGAAAACCTCCGGCACGACCACGCGTGTGGTTTGGAACACTGGAATACTCTAAGAGTTTGCGCTCCAGTGAGATTGGTTGAGTGGTTTCAACCGAATCTGAGGTGTGAGTGGAATCGAGCTACTGGGAGTTTTGTCGCTGGTTCACTAAACCTAGCCTAGCTGAGAAGAGTCCAGCAAGAAACTCAGCTAGGCCCGACCTGGAGCCAGAAACTCAGCTAGGCCCGACCTGGTACAATAATGCCCGGCGCCCACTAACGCCAAGGCACGTCAAGGGATCCTTCGGCATTACAATACAATACAAATACTCTTTATTGCACACCTCACATAATAAAATAGCACATAAAAAACAAAAAACAAAGATACAGGGAGACAGAGGCAGAACAACAGGCGGTCTTATCGCTAAAGAGCGATCTCTTCCAGACAACCTTTCGGTAGTGGAGAAATGAAATATAAAGCTGACAAGTAGGTGGTGCATAAGCAATGAGAAAAAAAAAGATTCCAAAACAACATTACATAATAATCTTTATTGCTTTTGCTTTAAAACCTAACGTTACATTACAATATTATCAGTAATGATAGAAGTAACATGTGTTAGGTTTGTGACAAGTTTACTGGGGGTGAGCCTCTGTCTCCCGAACTAGGCGTTGAGCCTGTGACTCGGGAGTCAGTGATTCCTCCAGGGTGTTAGCTCACAAGATGGTCACAATAATAAGAACAGTTTAAATTATGTACTATAAGGAAAGTTGTTATAACAAAATAAAGACAAATATTAAAAGATATGAGCCAGCGAGCACCATTACAAGGTACATACATTACTAGGCATTCCTAGGTAAGTACTTACTCAATTTTCTTATCAAGAAGATTTTCAATTCGAGGCTTGATGAATATCCACGGGCCTTGATTCTTGTGCTCCTCTTGACAGAAACAGATTCGGGCCTTCTGGTAGCGGCAGTACTCCTGGAGAAGTCAATAAGTCAATAACGATATTAAAAACAAAAACCGTTTGACGGGGTGACGATAACAGCGAACGAAAACGTTCGCTGGACGGTAGGAATAGTTTGTAGTGAGACCAATAGCGACAAAACTAAAACGTGACTTCATAGAACTTACATGTGACATATTAAAACAAATACTTAACTACCCTAAATCGGTTTTTGCGTTATCTATTTATTTATCGTATGGCAATTAATATGGCCGGTCATATTTGCCGAAGAGACGACGACCGATGGAGCCAACGAGTTCTGCCCTGGAGACCTCGAGCGGCGAGCCGTAGCGTGGGAAGGCCGCAAGCCAGGTGGTCGGATGACATGAGTAAGACCGCAGGGCCAACCTGGACCAGAACCGCTACGTCCAGAACGAAATGGAAAGGCATGGAAGAGGCATATATGTCCAGCAGTGGACGCAAATATGCTGAAAGAGATGGCAATTATTTCAAACCGTGAGATTCGAGAAGACAGTACGGTTGCCAGTTTTTGTTGCACTTTTAGCATCAGCCAGGGGTCACGCGTAGGGTAGCGGTGGATCACCGGTGGGTCCACGTCATGGGTCGTAGGGTCTATAATCACCTTCCAGGTGACATTACCGCTTCACAAAGTGGTCCAATATTTAAAGTCAAACTAAAAAAATGGTTTCTCGAGCAGGCGTTCTATGACCATAGAGACTTATTTTATAGAATTTAAGATAATGACATGACCTGTATTTAATATAAATTGACATGTAATCGGATATTATCAATAAAAATGAATATGAATACTCTCTACGGACGTGGTGCAACTTCGACCCCCCTTTGTCAAGTGAGTGGGCAACTTGGCTGTTAGAAGTTCTCAAGCCGCCCGGAGGCCTCTAACTCGGCTTAACGACTGCTATCATAGACAGCAGCTGGGATCAACGGCTTAACTTGTACCTGGAGCACTATGTAGTAGGGGAACGGGTAGAGCTACTCGATGCGGTACATGATCTCTTTTTTCATCTGGCGCCTACCTGACAACTTTGCCCAATCAGAGTAAGTTATATCTGGAGCACTATGTCGCAGGGGAACGGGTAGAGCTGCTCGGTACATGATCTCCTTTTACACCTGGCGCCTACCTGACAACTTTGCCCAATCGGAGTAACTTGTATCTGGAGCACTATGTCGTAGGGGAACGGATAGAGCTGCTCGATGCGGTATATGATTTCCTTTTACACCTGGCGCCTACCTGACAACTTTGCCCAATCAGAGAAACTTGTACCTGAAGCACTATGTCGTAGGGGAACGGGTAGAGCTACTCGATGCGGTACATGATCTACTTTTACACCTGGCGCCTACCTGACAACTTTGCCCAATCAGAGAAACTTGTACCTGAAGCACTATGTCGTAGGGGAACGGGTAGAGCTGCTCGATGCGGTACATGATCTCCTTTTACACCTGGCATCTACCTGACAAATTTGCCCAATCAGATTAACTTGTACCTGGAGCACTATGTCGTAGGGGAACGGGTAGAGCTGCTCGATGCGGCACATGGCAATCTTGTCCTCCATCTTCTTCTCCTTGCGCAGCTCGTCGACGATGATGGAAACTTTGCCCGAGCAGAAAATAAGCTTTTTCACGCCTTCGGGCTTCTTGCTAGCGGGACCACTTTCTATTATCGCCCTGTGAAATTTCATTCGTTTAATAGGTACGAAGGTACAGTCGCCATCGGACGTCAGCACAGCGTGACCGCTACGCACCGGAACTTGACCGGAGTGGCTACCGCGAACCGAAAACGAACGAAGTTCGAATATCTCCCTCTCTGTCGCACTTGCATATTCGTGTGACAGAGAGGGAGACATTCAAACTTCGTTCGTTTTCGGTACGCGGTAGCCCCTCAGGACGTATCATGAAGTAAGGATAAGACTGGAGCCAGCCAGGGCTCGGAACCGGTTTTTACTATTTTTGAAATACCTCCTAAAGTACTTTTCATATCTCCATTTTTATTTTAAAATTTGTTTTTGTTAGCCTTCATAAATGATATAAATAATTAAAAATACAAAAACATATTGTAAGACGCAATTAACCGAATTTTTTAACCGGTTAATTGTATGAAGACGAAACCGGTTTCCGAGCCCTGGAGCCAGCAATACACACATACAAAAACGTGTGAAAGAGATGTTAGCATAGACAACAACACACGTGGGAACGAGATACAATGTGTCTTCTCCTGTGCAAATTAATAGTAGGTACTTTATCGCCATAACGTCCAATATATCCAAATGGCCTATTTCACTTAAGTAATGTATGAAACTATAATTGGTTTTGTATATTTTTGCAATCTTGTTAAACCTTAAAGCTTCAGAGCGAGCGCGCTCAAACACAAGGTCTATTTGAAACTTTTGCGTCGGGAAGTCAATTCGGTACCAACATTTCGCATATACGTTATCAATGTCTTGCGTTGCGCGCTCGTATTCACGCACGTCAAGTTAACGTATCAAAACGAGAGCGCGTCACTACACGAAATGTTAATTAAAGTGCCTGTGAAGCTGACGGTCCTGGGTTCGAATCCCGGTCAGGGCAAATATTTGTGTGATGAACATGAATATTTGTTTCTGAGTCTTGTATTTAAGTATTTATATCTACTTATTAAATATATCGTCGCCTAGTACCCATAACACAAGCCTTCTTGAGCTTACTGTGGGGCTAGTTCGATTTGTGTAAGATTGTCCTCTAATATTTATTTATTTATTTATTTAAGTGACTTCATGGCCAACTGATTAAATATTTAGCCACGTATGCGAAAGCGATCATTGCAAAAGGTATTACGAAAGTTTGCCTTTGTAAAAACAGGCTTTACAAACGATACATATCATTAAAGCCTTAGTCAAGTCAACCGGCATTTAGTCAATGAACCTTTTGCCCTGACGTTTTAGCATAGGATATTTTAGAGAACATTAACTACATTTATAACATTATGGATTATTACTCTGTTATTCAAAGTTTCGATCGAATATAAGTTTAAAAGATTACCAAAATGGAAGAATACGAGTTCCGAAAACTTTTGCAGACGAAAAATGGATGTCGAATACCGAAAATGGCACCGATTCCAAATGTTAGATGCATGGAAAAATTGCCGTTCACGCCTCTACCGCCTTACAACAGAGAAAAGGTATTTATGAAATAAATAATTAAATAATATTGAATGGGACAGTTTCACACAAATCGAACTAATCTCATAGTGGGTAAGCTCAATGAGCCTTGTGTTATAGGTTAGACGACGATATATTTATTATTATCTTAAATAAATAGAAAACATCCAAGACTCAGAAACAAATATTGATGCTCATCACATCACACAAATATTTCCCATACCGGGATTTGAATCCAGGGTCGTCAGCTTCGTAAGCGATGACCAAAAAAGCAAATAAAATACACTTAAACATTAGGTACCTACGGTAGTGTTCTTCAAGTTGACCTAGCCGTATAAGTACAAGAGACTATAGGTACGCTACATATGTCTCGGTGAAAGATCAATTTGACAGGTAGCCGGTAACTACTTAACTAGTCCAATTATTGATCAAGTTCAAATGTAGTATACAATACTGAGATTACATGACAAGCCGACTCGCGACCAAGGATGTGTTGACATTTTGGAAACGTCGGGTGACCTCAGTGGTAACTTACATGTTCGCTTACAGGAAAAACGCGCATATTATCGTCAAGCTATAGAAGAGAAAGCATCAAAGACAAAAATGCGAATCACCCGTCCGCACCAGCCCCCCCGCCCAAGCGCCGCCGATCGCGACCCCGCGGTGCAAGCGCAACTCATCGCCACGTTAAAAGAGAGCGCCGATAAAGTGCAACCACCCCCCATGCTCAGATCCTGGGAAAAGAAAATTACAGCCCTCGTCCCGGCCAAATTACGTCACGCCTTCCCAACTCTCACCGAGGAACTAATAAACGAAAGCAAGGAAGAATGGAACACCCACCTCCATGATCTAGCAGTCAAAACCATCATCCGCGACGTCCCTGGTGTTCCACGAAAAAGGTACGAAGAACCATTCTTTAAATTCAAAGGCATCACGTCAAACCATGCCAAAATGATCAAGTTTCGCAAGAAACTCGAGGACGGTGCTCTAATAATGCACCCTTTTGTTAGACTTGTTCTTGAGTCGTCGGAAAAAACATTCCCAACAGCTATTGTCAATCTGAAGAAATATCGAGATAAGGGACCGATAGATTTAGTCGCATTTAGAACCAAGGTTATGGAAGAAATTAGGCGTGCAGACTATTTGGTGTCCAGTACTTGGTATTCTATACTCGTCCAGTGGTTGAAGAATCCAAGATGCCTACGAGGTATGCACCCTAAAAGGATACCTCAGTTTGTACGTTGTGCAACCAAAATGATTTCTATGCAGATACAGGAACTGATGCGCAGATCCATCGAGGCAATAATTAGCGCTATAAAAGATGAAGACTCGGTTCCGATTATATACTTGGAACTAGATTTTAATGGAGAATTTGTTTATGAAGAATCTCTAGAAACGGTATTTATAACTTACCATGATATACTCAATGCCATTTCATCTATAGCTCAACGTTTGATGCCAATAGAACAGTATCTTAATTTACATTATGATTCTGACGCTTTACCAGTGCAATATAATCAGTGGTTACATAAGAACGGACATAAAAGATTGCAAATACACCTAGATATTGTACATGAACCACTTATATGTTATTTAGACAAACTCCGTGTAGAATATAGTATGCTGTATGGAGCTTCGGCAAAATCAGAGCTTGTAAGATTTATAGACGAGACTGAAGTATTTGAAGAGTTTCGCGACAAAATACTGTACTTCCAAAGCATAGATTCCGATATTACTGCAGTTGTAGAAAATGCTTATTTTAACTGTACTGTGGTAAGCCAATTAAAAATGTTAGCTGGACTGAAAAATAAAGCTTTAGAATTTATTAACGATATCATAGCAGGGATAGTGAAAGCGCACATGGATGAGAATCGAAGCATCTGCAATGAATTTGAAATAATCAAAGAGAAAGCTCTAACGCAACCGGAAAGTGCAGGCGAGTTAATAGAACAAGGAATTTATATTACACACGCTAAAACAGTATTGGTCGAAGAGTTGAAAGAAAGAATATCAAGACAAATAAGCATCGTTTCGAATCTACTAGAAATGACATATCTTACTTCTGAACATGTGGAGTCTAATACGCGATGTGTTAATTGGTTGAATGACATTAAGCCAATATTTGAGAAGAATGCGGCTGCTTATGAAGCAACCAAAATGGAAATGGAAGATAATGTTATGAATAAAATAACGTATCTGAATGATGAAGTATTGAAAATGATCCCTTACTTGGAACTACTCGATAATATGGACGATGTGAACCACACTCTAGAATATCTTGAATATTTGCGCAAATTTGCTTATCGCTTGAACGACTGCGATAAAGTAGTAGCATGGATAAATAGTGAAGAAAAAACATTCAAATTCCCAATTTCAAATTTTGCTGATTTGGAAGAACTGAAAGATTTTATATTACCGTTCTATAATCTAGTTTATTTAGTTCACAGATGGAAGCGCAGTTACTATACTTGGATGGACGGTACATTTGAATATTTAGATCACCAAGCAATAGAACACGATCACGATTTTTACTATAAAGAGTTTTTAAAACTGTCGAAAGGATACAAAAGTAAAATCAAACAACAGATCACTGAGGGTAATGAAAGACGATTTCAGGGTCTAGTGGACGATCCAGATGTGAATAATCTTCCGGCGCCTATGAAACTTTGCGCCCAAGCTATAGCTGAGATTAAAGAATGGCGACCAAATGTACAGATGGCGCATATCATGTGTAACAAAGCTTTAATGCAAAGACACTGGGACGAAATGTCTACAATAGCTAAATTCGATTTGACCCCTAATGCTGGCACCACCTTACGAAAAATCATCGACTTTAATCTATGGGATGACATTGACCAATATGAGATAATAAGCATAGCTGCTACGAAAGAATTGGCTCTCATAACTAATCTAAAAAAGATGATAGCTGAATGGACAGATATTTGTTTTAAAACTAGCCCATATAAAGATACCGGTATAGATATATTATCGGGATTGGATGACATCCAATGCATTTTGGATGATCACATTATTAAAACTATAGCTATGCGTGGTTCCGCGTTTGTGAAACCATTTAGAACTGAAGTAATGGAGTGGTATGAAAAAATAATAAGAATCAATGCTACTATTGAGGAGTGGGGAAGAGTTCAAAGTCAGTGGTTATATTTGCTGCCCATTTTTTCCTCAAAAGATATTGTGGCTCAAATGCCTGAAGAAGGAGTAATGTTCTCTGAAATCAACACTATATACCGCCGATACATGACGATGGTTGCCACTGATCCTCACGTCGTGGAAATCGCTGGAGCCCTTGGAGTGTTAGAAGTATTTAAAATTGCCTCTGGACTTCTAGAGAGAATCAATGATGGAGTCAACAACTACTTAGAAAAGAAACGGCTTTATTTTCCAAGGTTTTTCTTTCTGTCTAATGATGAAATGTTAGAGATTTTATCTGAAACTAAAAATCCGCTTAAAGTACAACCTCATTTGAAAAAATGTTTTGAAGGGATAGATAGATTAGTGTTTGACCCAGACTTTAAAATATCAGCTATGGTATCAATGGAAGGTGAACAAGTGGAGTTCCTTCAAACAATAGACGTACAAGCTGCCAGCGGGTCTGTAGAAAAGTGGCTTATCCAGGTCGAAGAACAAATGCTTAAGGCCGTCAAAATGGAAACGGAGTCGGCATATTACGAATATCCAAATGTTGGACGTACTGACTGGATTTTATCTCGGGAAGGGATGGTAGTTTTATCTATATCGCAGATTTACTGGGCCGTGGATGTTCACGAAACGCTACATTCACATAAAGTATCAGAACTAGAGATCTACCATGAACGTTTAACAAATCAACTCAACGACACCGTGGCTATAATACGACGTAGTGATTTAACAAAGCTGAATACTATTACTGTAAAAGCTCTCATTGTCATCGATGTACATGCAAAAGACGTAATTCTTGAGCTCATTAGTAAAAACGTGACAGAAGTCACTGATTTCCAATGGTTAGCACAGCTGCGCTACTATTGGGAAGAGGAAAGAGTTTTTGTAAAGATTATAAATGCAGTGGTTGATTATGCTTACGAATATTTAGGAAATTCTGATAGGCTAGTGATAACGCCATTGACTGATAGGTGTTACCGGACTCTGATAGGAGCTTACTATTTACATCTAAACGGGGCTCCTGAAGGGCCTGCAGGCACAGGTAAAACTGAAACTACTAAAGATCTGGCTAAAGCTCTTGCGGTGCAATGTGTAGTATTCAACTGTTCAGACGGCTTAGACTACAAAGCCATGGGAAAATTCTTCAAAGGCTTAGCGTCATGTGGCGCATGGGCTTGTTTCGATGAGTTTAACCGTATTGAAGTAGAAGTATTATCAGTAATAGCTCAACAAATTTTATGTATTATCCAAGCTGTGAGAGCGAATCTCCAGACATTTGTATTTGAAGGTACCACATTGACCTTAAATCCTGCTTGTTATGTGTGCATTACTATGAATCCAGGTTATGCGGGTAGATCTGAACTGCCGGATAATCTAAAAGTGTTGTTTCGAACGGTAGCTATGATGGTTCCAGATTATGCAATGATAGGGGAAATATCTTTATACTCCTTTGGATTCATAGATGCACGTAATCTATCAGTCAAAATCGTTACAACGTATAAGCTTTGCTCTGAACAATTGTCTTCCCAAAATCATTACGATTATGGTATGAGAGCAGTTAAAACAGTTTTATCTGCCGCGGGAAATTTAAAGCGGAGTTATCCTAATGAAAATGAAAGCATATTACTGCTCAGGTCAATCACAGACGTAAATTTACCAAAGTTTCTATCTTTTGATGTTCCGTTATTCGAGGGCATTATATCAGACCTCTTTCCAGACATACAATTACCAAAACCAGATTACTTTAATTTTCTAACCGCTTGTAAAAATACTTGCGAACTAAACAATCTCCAACCAATGGACTGCTTCTTGTTAAAAGTGATTCAGACGTATGAAATGATGATTGTTAGACACGGGTTCATGTTGGTCGGAGACCCTTATTCCGGAAAGTCGATGACGCTAAAAATATTGTCCGAATCGCTAACGCTAATGCAAGAACGAAATCAACCGGGAGGATGCGCTTGTACATATAAAGTATTAAATCCAAAAGCAGTAACAATGGGACAACTGTATGGAGCATTTGATCCAATTTCATATGAATGGACGGATGGTATTGTAGCCACAATATTCAGAGATTTTGCTTCCGAAGATACTCCAACAAGGAAGTGGATTGTTTTCGACGGTCCCGTGGACGCTGTGTGGATTGAGAATATGAACACTGTTTTGGATGATAATAAAAAACTGTGTTTGACTTCCGGGGAAGTGATGGCCATGACGAATGTGATGTCAATGATATTTGAAGTGATGGATCTCGCTCAAGCATCACCAGCCACAGTGTCCAGATGTGGCATGATTTATATGGAGTCTGTTACACTCGGCTACAGTCCATTCTATAAATCATGGCTGAAAACATTAAACCCCATTTGGCTAGATGAAAACGACCAATTCATTTATGATATGTGCGAGTGGCTTTTTGAGCCATTGATTTACTTTGTTCGTAAAAACTGTAGTCAGTTGGTTACAGCAGGTGAAGTAAATTTACTAATGAGCACTCTTCGTCTCATTGAAATGTTGATGAACAACGCTATCGAAGGAGAAGAAGACACAAAACATGCACGATGTTGGCTTCAAGCTACTTTTATCACCGCTTTGGTATGGGGTGTAGGCGGAATTTTAAGTACTGATTCCCGCGAAAAATTTGATGATCTGGTCAGAGAATATTTCAAAGGCGAAAAAGGAATGCCCCCTCAAATAGACAAATTAGACGTGTCTATTCCTCCTGATGGTATGCTTATTGACCATTATTACATCTACAAGGGTAAGGGCTGTTGGAAAACATGGTCAGAGGCCGTTAAAGCAGCTCAGGTTAAAGAACAAATCAACCTTTTGCAGACTGTTATACCTACTCTAGAAACAGAGAAGTATATGTTTTTACTCAGCCTGCATACGAAATTTTCAATGCCTTTATTATTGATAGGTCCAACAGGAACCGGTAAAAGCTTTTATGTTCAAAATTACTTAATGAACAAAATTGATATTGAGAAATACACACCAGGTTTTATAACGTTTACTACAACTACTTCGGCTAACCAAACACAAGAGCTGGTTATATCTAAATTAGCGAAAAGAAGAAATAATGTATATGGTCCAACAAAGGGTAAAAAAGCAATAATATTTATTGATGATATGAATATGCCAGCCAAAGAAGAGTACGGTGCACAAGCGGCTATAGAATTGCTAAGACTTTTCTTTGACCAAAAACATTGGTATAATATAAAGACCACAAAAAGATTGTATCTACTTGATACATTCTTTTATGGAGCTATCGGGCCTGTTGGAGGCAGTCGGCAGTTGATATATCCCAGAATGTTACGCCATTTCAATATTTATTCAATAAATGAATTTTCCAAGGAAAGCATGACAAAAATCTTTACCACACTTCTGCAACTTGGTTGGAGAAAAAATGGTTTTGGGCAAGACACTCAACCTGTTATAGTGAATATAATAGCGGCTACAATGGAAATTTACGAAAAAGCTAGCGACGGTTTGCGACCGACACCAGCCAAGTCCCATTACGTCTTCAATCTTAGAGACTTTTCAAGAGTTATTCAAGGTTGCAGATTGTTACGAAAAGAATCCGCCGAAAGCAAGAAGACATTCACAAGGGTTTGGGTACATGAAATTATGCGTGTCTTTTACGATAGACTCGTAGATGAGGCTGACCGTACTTGGTTTTATGATCTTCTGAAAAAAACTACTCGTGATTGTATGAAGGATGCGTTCGAATCTGCATTGGACACATATGCAAATGATGAATGTGAAGTGACACAAGAGAATGTCAAAGCTTTGATGTTTGGTTGCTATTTAGACGCAGACAGTATTGAAGGTGAAAGACGTTACGATGAATTGCCTTCAAAGGAAGCGTTTTTAAATGTTGCAGTCGCAATGTTAAATGAATACAATTCTATGCACAAAGCAAAGATGGACATAGTACTGTTTGATTATGCACTAGAACATTTATCAAAAATTTGTCGTCTCTTATCAATGCCTTCAGGAAATGCTTTGTTAGTAGGAGTAGGTGGTTCGGGTCGCCAATCCTTGACGCGGTTAGCTAGCACAATATTAGGCCAAAACGTTTACCAACCAGAGATAACTAAATCGTACAACGTTAAAGATTGGCATGATGACGTCAAATTAGTCCTTCGTGAATCAGGCGGCCTTAATAAAGAAACAACTTTTTTATTTACTGAGAGTCAAATAACGAATGAAGTCTTCATTCAGAATTTAGACAGTCTGCTAAATTCCGGTGAAGTACCTAATTTATATGGTATAGATGAGAAACAAGAAATACTTGAATTAGTACGACTAGCAGCTCAAGGTGGGAACAGAAACTTAGATATAAATCCGCTACAGATTATGGCCTTCTTTGTTGCTAGATGCAAAGCAAAACTACACTGCGTATTGTGTTTCAGTCCAATTGGAAATGCTTTTCGAAAACGATTAAGACTTTATCCATCGCTGGTTAATTGCTGTACCATCGATTGGTATGATAGTTGGCCTGAAGATGCATTGACAATGGTCGCTCATCATTATATGGGTAAAGTCAATGTGTCTGATCAAGCAAAAGCTGCTGCTGTTATAGCCTGTAAGCAATTTCATGTCGACGCCCGACATGCCTCTACGGAATTTTATAATCAGTATGGAAGAAAAACCTACGTTACATCTGCTTCCTACTTGGATTTGATTAAGGCCTTCACGTCTTTGACGAATAAAAAACAAAGAGAAATAAAATCAGCTAAGCTCAGGTATATGAACGGGTTAGATAAGCTTAGCCAAGCAGCTGATGCTGTGGGGATTATGCAGAGTGATTTGAACGAACTGAAACCTCAGCTCATTATTATGGCAGAAAAATCGGCCAAAATGATGACAGAAATAGAAACTGAAACTGAAATTGCCGACAAAGCGGCTGCACAGGTTAGAGCGGACCAAAAAGTTGCAAATGTACAAGCAGCGGCTGCGCAAGAGTTGAAAAAAGATTGCGAGGCTGATTTAGCTCTTGCATTGCCAATATTAGAGGATGCTATTGCAGCATTAAATACACTTAAACCTGCTGACATCACTATTGTAAAATCAATGAAAAATCCTCCCGCGACTGTTAAGTTAGTTATGGCTGCAGTTTGTGTTATGAAAGGTATACCCCCTGATAAAATTCCAGATCCTGACAATCCAGGTAAAAAAATGTTTGATTATTGGGGGCCAAGTAAAAGAATACTAGGAGATATGAGCTTTTTAGAGTCTCTGAAAAACTACGATAAAGATAACATACCCATTGAAACAATGAAAAAGATTAGAAAAGATTATCTTTCTAACAAAGATTTTAAACCTCATATAATTGCTAAAGCTTCTACAGCTGCCGAAGGATTATGCAAATGGATAATCGCTATGGATATGTACGATGCTGTTGCTAAAGTGGTCGCCCCAAAGAAGGCTAAATTAAATGCTGCTGAAAAAGAATTTGCCGAGACTATGGCTATATTAGAGGAAAAGAAAGCAACTGTTGCCCGTTTAGAAGCCAGACTAGCCGAATTGCGTGAATCTTTAACGGAAGCGAATATCCAAAAGAAAGTTCTAGAAGACGAAGTGCAATTGTGCATAGATAAACTTTGTAGAGCTGAAAAATTATTAGGTGGACTAGGCGGAGAAAAGGAACGTTGGACCACTGCTGCTGAAAATCTACAATTGTTGTTTGACAATTTGGCAGGAGATATATTAGTTTCATGTGGAATAATTGCATATTTAGCGCCTTATACATTACCGTTAAGAACCAAAATGACTGAAAAATGGTTTCAACTAGTGATCCAACTGGAAATGCCACATTCAGAAGTATATGTCCTCAAAAACGTATTAGGTTCTGATATCAACATACAAAATTGGTGTATTGCGGGTTTACCTAGAGATACCTTCTCAATTGACAATGGTATCATATTAGATAATTCGATGAGATGGTCATTACTCGTAGACCCACAAGGACAAGCGAACAAATGGATTAAAAATATGGAAAAACCGAATGATCTCCAAATATTGAAGTTTACTGATAACAATTACATGAAAGTCATCGAAACATGTTTAGAATACGGCAAACCTGCTTTATTCGATTGTGTCTTAGAAGATGTAGAGGCGCCTTTAGACCCAATATTATTAAAACAAACTTATAAGCAAGGTGGTAAGGAGTTTATTTCACTAGGTGACAATGTGATAGAATATCACCCCAACTTCAGACTATACATGACCACTAAGCTAAGGAACCCTCACTATCTACCTGACATATTTAATAAAGTAACTTTGATTAATTTTGCCTTGACTAAAGATGGTTTGGAAGATCAATTGCTTGGAATTGTTGTTGCTAAAGAACGTCCTGATCTACAAGATAAACGTGAAAAGCTTATTGTTCAGGGCGCAGCTAATAAATCTGCTTTAAAACAAGTGGAGGATGATATATTACGCACTTTGCAGGAATCTAAAGGTGACATTTTAGAGGATGAAACTGCGATACAAGTATTGGATTCATCTAAATTATTGGCTATTGATATAATGAAAAAACAAGAAGCGAGTGTTGAAACCGAACTTGCAATAGAAAAGTTTCGACTCGGGTATAAACCTATAGCTTCACATTCCGCTGTATTGTACTATTGCGTTACAGAACTGCCGAATGTAGATCCCATGTATCAATACTCGTTAACTTGGTATATCGGCCTTTACATTTTATCAATAGAGAAAGCCAATAAATCTAAGGATCTAAGAAGGCGGTTAAAATTTCTAAAAGAAACATTTACCTATAACCTGTACAATAATGTATGTCGATCATTGTTTGATAAAGATAAACTAATGTTTTCATTTATAATGTGCTCAAAAATGATGTTGGCTAGTGGAGATATAGATCACGATGAATACATATTTTTAATAACAGGAGGAATCGCCGTCGAAAATCCTCTAAAGAAACCAATAGATTGGCTTACAGATAAAGCTTGGGACGAGATATGTCGGATTAATGACTTACCTTCTTACCGTGGAATCAAAGACGATTTAGTAAACACATCAGCTTTGTGGAAGAGAGTGTATGACGACCTGCACCCACAAAACAAGCCTTTACCAGGCTATTGGGATAAACAGTTAACCGATTTTCAAAAATTGTTAATAATCAGAGTTTTACGGCCCGATAAATTACCATTATCCATTTCTCAATTTGTAGAGAAACAATTGGGACGTAACTACGTTACGCCGCCTCCTTTTGATATAGCGAAGTCTTACGGGGACTCCAATTTTCTTACTCCATTGATTTTTATTCTATCGCCGGGGTCGGACCCTATGGATGCTCTAATTAAATATTGTGAGAAGACAGGGTACTCAAACAGGTTTAATTCGACGTCATTGGGTCAAGGGCAGGGACCGATTGCGGGGGCAATGATAGAAAAGGCCCAATCGGAAGGCGGTTGGGTTTGCTTACAGAACTGTCACCTAGCCACATCTTGGCTCCCAACACTTGAAGACATCATTGAAAGTTTCGACTTGACTAACACAGACCTAAGTTTTAGGCTTTGGCTTACCAGTTATCCCTCTGATAAATTCCCTCAATCCATTTTACAAGTCGCAGTGAAAATGACGAACGAACCACCTACAGGACTGCGACATAACCTACATCGGTCTTATATCTCAGAGCCCTTAAAAGAACCTGAATTCTTTGAAAGCTGCCAGGGAAAAGACAGAACTTTTAGCAAACTATTGTACGGCATAAGCTTTTTCCATGCGATAGTACAAGAAAGGAAAAAGTTCGGTCCATTAGGATGGAACATTCAATATGGTTTCAATGATTCTGACTTTCAAATATCCGTTATGCAGTTACAAATGTTTTTGAATCAATACGAAGAAATTCAGTATGTAGCTATAAAATATTTGACAGGAGAATGTAATTATGGAGGTCGAGTAACCGACGATTGGGATAGACGTCTTATAACGACTCTTTTAGACAATTACGTAAATTCGGCGGTCGTAACCGATCCGAATCACACTTTTTGTGACATTGGGCCTCAGTATGGTTTGCCGCGGAGATGCGAATATCAAGACTATTTAAAACATATAGAAACTGTTCCAGTGGATCCTCCACCAGAGGTTTACGGTTTAAACATGAATGCAGGCATCACTCGAGACTATTCTATATCAGTTGCGCTGACCGATGCGTTGGTACTTGTAGAAGGCGCGGGGGCGGGAGGAGAGGGTGGAAACACTGAATTAATACTAGTTCAAATGTCTTTGGAAGTGCTCTCTAAACTTCCCGATATGTTCGATATAGAAATGGCACAGAAAAAATATCCAGTTGATTACAGTGAATCTATGAATACTGTTTTAGTCCAGGAAATGCAAAGATTCAACAAACTGATGAACGAAATCAAAGTTTCTTTGCTGGATTTGCAAAAAGCGCTCAAAGGTCTTATTGTTATGTCGCCAGCCCTAGAACATCAAGCCACTGCGATGCTGCTTGGGAAAATACCAGAAAACTGGCGCAAAGTGTCCTATCCCAGCTTAAAGCCACTACCAAGTTACGTTACAGATCTTATAGAAAGATTAATCATGTTAAAGAACTGGTACGATCACGGGAAGCCTACAACATTTTGGCTTTCAGGTTTTTTTTTCACGCAGGCTTTTCTAACGGGATCACTGCAAAACTATGCTAGAGCGAAGAAAATTCCCATAGACTTGCTGGTTTTCGACTTTGAAGTTCGTAATGTTGATTATGAAGATACGTCTCCTAATTTTGGAGTTTACGTGGCGGGGCTCTTCATGGATGGGGGACGTTGGGACAGAAAAACGTTCACTATAGCCGAACAATTCGCTAAAGTTCTGAATGACAATATGCCCGCGATTTGGTTGTATCCTAAATTAAGATCAAAGTTCGAAGAAGGCTCCAGGTACAAGTGTCCTTTGTATAAGACTTTGGAAAGAAAAGGAGTGTTGGCGACCACTGGACATTCGTCTAATTTTGTATTAGCATTTTTCTTACCTTCGGACATGCCATCCTCCCATTGGATTAAACGAAGTGTTGCATTGTTGCTGCAGTTGAATAATTAGAAACTGCATGTACCGCATCAGATGATACGTTTGCATTATATTTATATTGATGCAGGAGAGTTGTGATGGTAAACTAAGCCTTGAATGGAATCTAGGAACTTACCTGGTCAGCAACAATTTTTTTGAATATAGTTGCTGATGAACGCAACGGCTAAACCGCTTGCACGAACCCGAACCAGGGACGCGAAGTTATTGTTGTTGTGTAGTTCATCTTAATTTATTTTTGAAGTAGACTGCAGCGGTATAGTACTTACAGTAAGAGTTCAGAGAAATCAGTGAGTGCGTATTTTATTCGTACCTATTATAGAAAACTTGGTGCTAGTGTACACCCAATCAATGGGCCAGAAATATGACTTTTGAGAATTAGACTAGACTCATCTGATTCTCTGAACATCTCTTTCGGGTCCCTTCAGCTACTTATTTATTTCAGATTTGTTCAGTATTTCTTATAATTCGATACATTTATACTTTATTTATTTATTTCATGATGATAGTAATGCTAATGACTATTATCTTCTTGATTTTGGATTGTTATTTTTAATTTAATTTTATATTATAACGACATACAAATAGTAAGATGGTTTTACAAATAATGAAATTAATAGGTATCTATGTTATTTAATATTCAGTTACCTAATTGTATTGCAATATACCTAATTATATTAATTTGTATCTCTTATTAACAATCAATAAATCGTAGAATGATAAAGTGTGTCTCCATTTTATAAATCAAGCTCCAAAGTTCATCATAGTTTCTTCCTTTTTAACGCCATGACAAATACAAAAGATGTCATTCACACGCCATGACATGGAAATATCAAACGCGAGGTTTAACCCTATAGAAATGCAGGTAGGTTGATATTGCAATGCACGCCGTGACGGATATGTCCGTCGTTGGCTTCCAACAGGATGTTGATTTTTGAACGAGTGAGCGCGGATAATCCTTTCGTATGTCTGTCCGGCGGATGACCGGCTGAGCTACAGGTCGCATTTCGCAACCGATTCTGGTGAAATTTTTGTTCAAAATGGTTTACTTAACATCTATTCGTCTATTTATCGCGAGGTCTACAGCTCGCAGAGCCACTAGTGAATATTACTTACTCCGCTGGCTAGCGAACCGAAGTGGATCTTAGCCTCCGATACGAGTTGGCGCTGCAATCCCTACCATTTTTCTGCTTGTAGGGCGCGAAGATCATTTTCCACTTCGTCCTTCCAGCGGTACTTAGGCCGGCCGACCGGTCGCTGACCGCTAGGCCGTCCCGCGTAGGCTTTTTTCAGCGCCCTGTCTGCTGGTATTCTCTCTAGGTATGTAAACATATTAACGACGAAACTGCTTACCTCTGAAAACAAGTTTCCGGCAGAAAGTCCTTAAACGGTGAGCGATAGAAGGGGTGCTTGAGGCCGACCTTCGGCGTGAAGAGGATTAGCGGCTTCCGGAACGGCATAGCGATCTGCCGGCGTATCATGTGGAAATAGTTGGCGGGGGTCGTGATGTTGCACACGATCCAGTTGCAGGCGCGCAGCTGTTTCACTGGCAATAATAAATACCAGTCATAGTCACGCCTAGTTTCTAAAAGGAGTGGACGGAGACAGCTCAGACAGACGCGCATCCAGGAGATTTTTCAGGGGAAGAGGGGACTACTTGTCAAAAACATTGCTCAACCGGTATCCGCGCCTGACCAGAGAAAACGAATATCTAACGAGGTTTTTATTGGAAATTGAGTTATTAGGAAATAAGCTTATGCCACCTGATTATATGAGGATACCGTAGCCTTATAGACGCCTTAAACTACAACGTCACTGAAGATTTGTTTGAGGGTTCAGTGTGACGACAGCGAGAAACCAATATTCACAAAAAAGCCTATGCTTGAGAATGCACAGCTAGCTGTGATTTAACTAGGTATAACTGCGATTTTTGTAAGGGATAAAATAGAGATAGTTCACGATTTGAGCTGCTCCAAATATCAGCTAAATCCCTTTTAGCTTTGCCCTACCTTAATCCCCAACTTCCACCGTCTGATATAAAAAAAAGTATGTGACTGAGTTGAAAGCTTTTTTTGACATTCAGCGCTTAAAGCGTTAAAAATTGGTAACGATCCTGTTGACAGAGGGTTCATGCTATATTCATTTTCATAGCATTAGACTAGGTAAAATATTCAATGACTTACGGACTAGGTCTTTGTCGTCTAGGTCGGGAATATGGTCCATGTCATCGTCGGCTTGCAGCAGGTAACGTTCGACTCGAGCCGACGAGTGCTCAGGGCCCTGAACAGTAAATTTTTGCTTACTGAAAAGTTCATTGTTCTACCTATGAAGAGGAACACGTAGGAAAACGCAATTGAATAATAACTTAACCGTCATAAGTGGCATGCATAACACAAAAGTCAAGCGCCTTTATTTTAAAGTCGTTGAAAAAAACAGGGAATATTCGGCAAATCAGCGGAGGCGCACCACACTTCCCAAGTACATAGAGCGCTTTAGCTTTTTTTAGCCTAGTTGATTCATTCCCGTGCATCTCGTTTTCTCGTGCGCGGAAGACATAAGCGTGTCTCTTATCCCCTTAAGCTATGTATCTACTATGAAGTAGCGTTGGCGTAACACCAAATGGTCTAGTGGAACTAACAGCGCCATCTATCCCATGCGGCAGCTGCACAACAAGCCCCGACTGGCAGATCCACTTGCTCTCCGCGTTGGCGATGAATGTGTCGAAGACTGGCTGCGCTGTGTCTGCGAAGTCGCCGTACTGCGCTTCCCACATCGTGAGCAGGCGGGGGCTGGAGTACGAGTAGCCCGTCTCGAAGCCGAGGATACCTGGTGACAACAGGCTAGGTGAGGTTATGGTCCCTCTCGAAGACGGCGAATTGTATTACAGTCTCCCCCACCTGTGGTAAAAGGCGACGAAAGGGGATCATGGGGTTGACAGTGATCCATGTCGCAGGTCCGCATGTAACTACTCCCCTTAATAAACGTATGCTCAGCTCACAAACTAACCTCCTCCTACCCCACATGTCTCATACCCCATATAATAATTAACTAAACATAAACATAAATTAATTTGGCCAAGTGATCGTCTAGTAACAAACCTACGTTGTGTACCGATATAACCCCAGTTCTTTAATGTGTAACAAATCAGACCGTCCAGGTCTGATTTGTTACACATTAAAGAAACTAGCCTAAACCTTCTTAATTTTTCTACTAAACCTACCAAATTTTCCTACCAATCGTAACTTTCTACTATTTTTTCTCAACTTTCATAATAGGTTCTACTAATGTATTTTAACTACTCTTGTTCCCTAATCTTATAGAATAATAATATTTGTTTTGGTAATTTACCTCCCACAAGTGACTACTGTGACCTCTTTACGTAATCAGCAGCTATTGGTCGTTATAGGAGGGCTTCTTTTAATGACAGAATAAACGTTTATCCTTTAGAATATCAAAGTTACAGAATCAGCCATCCACATTCTATTACAAGGCGTTCATTATAGACATGTTTCTAGTTACACGCAGCACTTGCTTATCAACCCCAGGGAGGGTGACGTGGATCACAATCTAACAGTATTAAATTAGTCTTAATTTTGACGCTCTGAGACCATGTACATCTCTAAGGACGTTAGAATAATAACTATTAATTGTATTGGGACGCTTAGAGACCATGTACCTATTTGGGATGTTATATTAATCTCATTATAATCTCATCAGACTGAGACATTATAAATCTCTAACTTTACTGATGTCGTAATATTTGTAATAGATAACTTTGCAAGTTTATCTTCACCGTATGACATTAATTTTGTTATAATAGTACAATTGAAAAAGTAACAATTATTAAGTACAATTTTAACTGTTGAACTGTAAATTAATATTTTGACATGAAAAACGTATTCTTATAGTCAGACTTTCCTTATTTGTAAATTAATATTTTGACATGTAAAAGTGCCCTTGTGGCCTATTTGTAGAACAAACGTTTGATTGTTGAGCTGTGCGGCTAGATGTACCCATTGTGAAGCCTGCTTAGCGAACAAGTAACTGAGGGTTTTAAAAAAACCTCAACTGGACCTCCCAGCATACTGTGCTTTTGAAAGAACGCCAGACCACTCACCAAGCTCAGAAAGCGAACTGTTGTGCAGATGGTACTGGGCCTGGTCAGGGTAGAGCGTGTCGAACACGCGGTGAGTGGCGCCGTCCACACCCTGGTGGTGCAGCACATGATGCCTGCAAACAGCATCAAGTTGATTACCTAACGGGTCATGATGGCCCAACGTACGGGACGCAGTTATGCGTTAAAGGGGGAAATACGTATTTTCATCTGATTCTACTACACAACTGCTTCCCTTACGTTGGGCCAGCACGGCACATTGTGTGTGATTCCGGCATAACGTATCAAACTTACCTAAAGCACATGTCATTTTTAACATGGACAATGTTACTTAGATCAACCTTACGAACGCTCGATACGTACCTAATCACCCACCAGGTCCGGGGGATCAAGAAACAATTACTATTAGCAGTTTTTCTTGAGTTTATTCCGGATTATTCGAATCGCTAAACTTAAGTGGCAGTGGGCGGGGCACATTGCATGATGGCCGTTGGGGCCGGAAGGTTCTCGAGTGGCGACCACGGACCGGAAGGCGCAGCGTGGGTAGGCCTCCCACAAGGTGGACTGATGACCTGGTAAAGGTCGCGGGAGTCCGCTGGATGCGGGTGGCGCAGGACCGGTCATTATGGCACTCTTTGAGGGAGGCCTCAGTGGACGTCTTTCGGCTGATATGATGATGATGATGATGATGATTCCGGATTAACACTTTTTTCCAGATTTTCTTGTACTGCCCTCGAGGAGGTGATCCAATTTTGAACAGCCCATTTGAGGAAATTAAACTTTACAGAAGACCATACTAAAGTTAACTAATTTAAGGAGTCGTCATAAACACATTTTGGATCTATTCTGTTAGGAACACAGTAGTATTCAAAGAATAATTAGCAGAGTTATTTGAATGCGGTCTTTCTGAAGGATAGATGTAGATGCCATGTCACTATGCCCTATTTGATTCCTCCAAAAATTATTATAAACGAGTCTTTGAAGAACGAAAAAAAGAAAATAATTCATGACAAACTAGAAAGTAATGAAACAAAAGACAAACAAATAAAAAGATAAAATTCTAAACTTAAAAATTATATTACATACTAAGCAGTTCAGTTTGTCACGAAATGGTCCCGCGTCAGAATAATGCTGCCTCGGGCAGGAGCCAGAGTTGGTCTTCCGGCGAGACCATTTTGTACGCCACGTTCCCTGCTGTCCGACACGGCCTTTGGGTGTACCTGTGTGCCATGGTGCCTCGCTCGACGTCCTCGCCTGAGAAGCGGATGTGGATGTGGTCCCGGAGCAGCGATCCGTACGCCAGCGCTTCACCCATCGCCCAATCCGCTATGCCTTCTTTCACCTGCCATAACGACAAATAAAGGCCCTAATACAAACTTACGAGACTTGCATGCGAGTTTTACTAATACATTGCGCGATTTGTTAGATCGATTGAAGTCATTATACCTGGGATACCCGCAATGTAATGAAAATTCTCATGCGAGTCTAGTCTTGTATGTTTGTAAATAAGGCTTAAATTGGAATCAGCTCTCTGCCGAGGTTCCCGAGGGACTATACAGTATTTTCGAGAAAGGAGTTTGCACATTTTTAAAGGGTCTGCAACGTACACGAGATACCATAAGCTTCCATAGGCTGCAGTGAGCGCTTATCATCAGGCGGACCTTACGCTTGGTTGTATACAAAAAATCGCTTTAAATTTATATTGACGACTTTGTCACTTATCAGTGTCTTAGCATTTTCTTAATTAGGTAGGAAGGTAGGAACCCATTTTCATATCAGCTTAGCACATAGACATTGTGTTTAAGATATCTCGTCAACGACACTACATATATTTAAGATATTTTCCACCCAGCCAGCTTTCATTCAGCAAATCTTCTTTTGCCGTTCATAAACCTCTAGAGCCTATTTTACGTTGAAGTCCAAAGTTTATAGAATCTTTTAAGCACTATTGGCGTACGGACCTATCCGGGGCCGGTATCGCGTCACGAAGACTGAACTGAATAACACTTGTACTGCCAGGAAGCCACCTAGCTGGCGCTGGGTAGCTTTTCTCAGATGCTGGACAACCCGCTAGCGCCCGCTAGGAAGGCTGTCGCTGTAGCAGACCTGATCCTCTTGCCGCTTCGACTAAACTCGGCTCTAACACACGTCCGTCGTGTCCAGATACCCTATCGCGCTAGAAACGAAAGAACACGTACTATGCGACAAACGCGTGCGAGCGCGATGCCATGATAGCTAATCATCGGTTACTATTCGGTGAAACATCGGTTACTATTCTTTGGTAGGTCGCTCCGGGATATTTAAGATTTAAGCCTGGCATTGAAAGTGATAAAAGAGAATAGAGGAGCTGATTGGGAACTTTAGGGTTGAAGGATACCTGCTTCTCCCTGTTCTGCAGGATCCTGCCAATGCCCTTGTGCAGCTCGAAGGCCCAGGGCTCCGGCGGCTTGCAGAAGTGGTTCGCGATAGTGTTGATGGTGGTCTGGCTGATGCCGGTTGGCTGGATCTGGTTAAACAATAATGTCTTAAGGCCGATTTATATTTAAAGATACTTTCTTTTCATTATACTCGTATTCCAGAGCCGCCACGTTTACTGAGTTAAGCTGAACAAACTCTGTTATGTAATGAAAATTGCATGCAAGATATTGCAAATGTAAATCGTCTTCTAACGGATCTCACCTTGCGAGTTACAGCACGTTTTTTACACCATCCTATATTCTATGAAACAGAATCTGATATAAATACTTTTATCAAATGCTGGCAAAGGTGTCCTAGAAGGTTTATTTTGGGTTTATTCAAGATCGTCGGAACAACTCATTAATTTGTATAATACAACTCTGGAAGTAATACCGCGTTGCAGAAGCCCGTAACCATATTAACAGTTGTCTGTAGGTATCTGGTTTTATGTTCCTGGTAGTGGCGCGGAGCGGCAGCGCGTTTGAGACCTGGAGTTCCAAGCGTCCATAGGTCACGGTGTCCGCTTACTGCCAGACAAGCCGCTTATTTTTAGGTATTAGTTGGCATTGTCTTTGCGAATGTCATGGTTATAAAAATAAAACCAGCAGTTGGGGGCACGGAGGTTCGACTGCTGACAGGTCGGCAGAAACGGATGTCAGGTGACGACGCCGAGGATGAAGCGGCTCATTTGACGTAAATGTGATACTTCCGGTCATGCGCAGCAAGCAACCTCTCAAAACATGGGCTCGGATGTAGAAAGGAACACATAACAAATATTTCAAACCTTCTTAGGATCGACGGCCTCAAAGAAGCCGGTCCACGGCGTGTCGATCCAGTCCATGATGCTGAGCTTGGTTATCTTCTTGGCGAGCTCGAAGTGCTTGTTCAGGGTGTCCGTGTACTCCTTCTCCCAGCCCTTGATGTCCGAGTCCGTTACCGTGCCTTCCGCTTTCAGCTTGTCGCCGTATTTTAAGTCCACTGGGAATACAATACAATATTCATATTCAAACGATTATTCGTGACACACCTAACATTGTTATTATGTTATATAAAGAAAGGCATAGACAAAAACGGCCGTGTCGCCAAATGGACACAACTCAGCATAATGCTGGCTCAGCAGCCGGCGCTGATCTTCCGTTTAGGTGGAGAATACAAATAGATTTTATTGCTCTCCTCGCGTAATAAAATAACATGCAAAAAATAATCAAGGAAGAAACATGGAGACAAAGGTGCTCTTAATCAATAAAGAGCGATCTCTTCCAGACAACCTTTGGGTAATGGAGATGGGGTGGAATAAGTACATTGAGTGAATAGATAGATCAAAAAATTGACGACCGGATTAGTGAAATATTGACTCCCTTGAATTCCGGTCCAGGAATTCTACCGTACGTTCCGGCGCACAGCTGCGCGGCAACAACGAGAATGCGAAGTTAGATTTAAGTGTTAGAGCATCCTACCTGTCCTCATGCTCTTAATATTCTTGTACATGAAGGGCTGTGTGTACATTGGCTCATTTTCCTCGCTGTGGCCGAAGCGGCGGTAACAAACCAGCTCGATGACTCCATCCTTGTTGAACTTGCAGCGGTACTCGATAGCCTCGCGGGCGACCGCCTCTGGACTTAAGTATTAGAGTACCTTACCTGTCCTCATGCTCTTCAACTTCTTGTACATGAAGGGGTGTGTGTTTATTGGCTCATTTTCCTCACTGTAGCCGAAGCGGCGGTAGCAGACCAGGTCGAGAACGACATCTTTGTTGAACTTGCAGCGGTACTCGATAGCCTCGCGGGCGACCGCCTCTGGACTTAAGTATTAGAGTACCTTACCTGTCCTCATGCTCTTAATCTACTTGTACATGAAGGGCTGTGTGTACATTGGCTCGTCTTCCTTGCTGTGGCCGAAGCGGCAGTAGCAGACCAGCTAGATGACTACATCCTTGTTGAACTTGCACCGGTATTCGATAGCCACGCGGGCGACGTGGGCGACCGCCTCCGGACATAAGTATTTGAGTATCCTACCTGTCCTCATGCTCTTAATCTTCTTGTACATGAAGGGCTGTGTGTACATTGGCTCGTCCTCCTGGCTGTGGCCGAAGCGGCGGTAGCAGACCAGGTCGAGGACTACATCTTTGTTGAACTTGCAGCGGTATTCGATAGCCACGCGGGCGACGTGGGCGACCGCCTCCGCTTCGTCTCCGTTCACGTGGAAGACGGGCGCGTCCACGCATTTTGCACAGTCTGTAGGAATTCGAAGTAAAATTGAAAATAAATCCTTCTTGGGAAGACACTTGGTTCACCTATATTTTACTAGCCGTTCGCTCCAAGATGGCCGTCGCAAAATGACGTCATAGGTACTGACGACGGCGCGAGCGGGGAAGCAGACCGGGGTGCGGCAAGGGAGGCCATCTTAAAGCGTAAGACCTTATGTTGGTAAGTTATATCACAAAATGTACTGAGTTACCAAAATTTGATCTGACATTTGGTCTAACGGATCTTCATAAAACCCTGTCTAAGTGTACTAATTAGAACGTGAAGGATAGTCTTGCTCGTGCGCGCACTTATGCTAGCCAAACAGAAACAATAAGTAGCTAATATACCTGAGCAGTAAGGTGAGCTCCTAGAGAACCTTGGCTCTGTGGTGTAGCCGATCTGGTTGTTGCACACGATGTGTATGGAGCCATGTGTGGTGAAGCCGGGCAAGTTGCTCAAGTGCATCATCTCGTACACGACGCCCTGGCCCGTGAACGCGGCGTCGCCGTGTATCATGATCGCCATCGTCTGACGGAGACTTTCATTAATCGAGAAGTTTCTTATGAAGGCAGTAAACAAGCGATGATTTGTTAATGCGGACCTAATGCTATAATTATTTATTTACCAGCTTTTGCCTGCGACTTCGTTCGCGTAGAACTCGTTCAGCGAGTTAGAATTTTATTGCTAATCTTTTATATCAGGCGCTTATACACGTAGTTATCGCTCTTACATACAAACTTCCATCCCCTTAATGGGCGATTTCCGTGATAAATAGTATCCTATGTCCTTACCGGGGACTCAAATTTCATCTCAATCGGTTCAGCGGTTTAGTGAAAAGGTAACAGAAAGATACACTTTCGCATTTATAATATAATATAGTATTAACAATAGTATGGATTTTACTGTATTTCCGATGTTTCGACACTGGTTGCAGTGGTCATGGTCGCAACAGAACTGGCGTCTGAGCAAGGTGTCAGCGGAGATTTGGGTACCTACACAATATTTAACTACGCCACAAATGTAAAGGCTAGACGCGAAAAAATTTTCTGAACGTCCATTTTGTCATTAAACGGCATTTATGCCAAGTTACCAATTTTCGTCTCAACGTCACGCGATCAGCGATGCAATTATTTATTCTTTTGAAGGAAAGAAGGAAGAAAGAAAGCCTTTATTCACTGCACGAAAGACACACCGTTACAAACAGAATAGACTCAGTACATTGAACATATACTAATAAAGTGCGTCTTCGCGGCAGTGAATCGGTTGCTGTCTCAGCATTATGCCGAGGTGACAGACACGTGCAGCGCTGTTTTTCAGACAGCACCGTACGTGATCCACGGAACGCAACACAACATACTATATAGGAAAGGTATACATATAATGAATAAAATCATAGGTAATATATATGGATGAGACATTATTCATTATTTTTGAGTTATTATTTTCGCCATTTGATTAAGAATTTGATCCCTATTCGAGAAAATTCGAAATTATTGATTTTTTATTTAGTGTCTACATCCTTATTATTTTTCTTTCAGCTATTATTTAGTGTATGGCGGTCCGTGAGTCACCGACGGTACTGGCTGAAAACCAGCGCTGTAGGTGTCTGACACCTCAGCATAATGCTGAGCCAGTGTCCGTTTCACTGCCGCGGGACACACATATTGTGGTTTGTTTTCTTCTGTTGTTGTTTTTTTTTGTAATATGTGTGTCTTCTGTGTCTGTGAATAAATGTTTCTTTCTTTCTTTCTTCTTTTCTTTATTGTTTTTACCTTGTCACCCCTACGGTCCCCAGTCCAGAACTGTTCAGCCCTCGTCTTCCCGGCTACCACGGGGTTTACCACCTCCAAATGGAAAGGGTTGGGGCTCATCGACACCTTGATGTACTTGTTTGTTCGCCGGATGAAGCGGTGGATGTATGTGCCCAAGTGGTACTTGGTGTCCCTGGACCCCTAGTAAGATTTTAGTAGCAATGTCATCATGTGTTATTGGGATTGCATAAGTATACCTGTTATATCACTTAAATTATAAATAAATAAATATAAATAAATATAAAAGAAGAAACTGACTGACTGACTGACTGACTGACATATCAACGCACAGGCCAAACCGCTGGTTCTAGAGATTCCAAATTTGGCACGTAGGTTCCTTATAAGGTCTAGGGGTGCACTAAGAAAGGATTTTTCAAAATTCATCCCCTAAAGGGGTGAAACAGGGGTCCAAAGTTTGTATGAAATACCGTATTTATTAAAGTGAGAGACATGAAATTTTGTATATAGAGTCTGTGTTTAAATATATTAATGGCGTATTTCAGCGTTTTTCTAAATTGCTCCACTAAAGGGGTGAAAAGGGGGTTCAAAGTTTGTACGGGGAGAAAATCTTTTTTAAAGTGAGATATTTGAAACTTCGTATATAGACTCTCTGTATAAATACAACAAAACATATACAAGCGTCTTTCTAAATTGCTCCCCTAAAAGGGTGAAAAGGGGGTTTCAAGTATGTACGGGGAGCAAATCTTTTTTGAAGTGAGAGATTTAAAACTTCGTACATAGACTCTATGTTTAAATACAACAACACATATTTAAGCGTTTTTTTTTTTTTTTATTTTTTTTTAAATACATGGAAAACCAACAGCGTAACACATTTATAAGAAAACTACAATAGAATTACATAGCCAATTAAAGGTTCTCACTTATAGAACTTAACTATCACACAAGAACAGATTTAGCCCAATTAATTTACACACACAAGTGAGCCTACAGCACAAGAGCAGTGGCTACCTTTAACCTATATATCAAAGACACAGAGTAAATACATAAGTTTCATAACTTTAGTAAACCGAGCCCGAACCCGAACCCGCGCCAGGAGTATCACCCATATAAAATTCAATTAACTTTTTCCTAATTACTGATATACTGTCATTGAATATGTCCAAGTCTAAATTAACTAAGACTTTGTTTAGACTCATGCCTGCCCTGCCCAAGAAACTGTTTTTCCTATATTTAGTAGAAGCCTTATAGATACTAATGGGACGAAATTGCCTAAACGTCCTCGCGGGAATGCTAAATGAGATTTTGTTAAGTAAGTTGGGACAATCAACATTGCCCTTAACAATATTTACCAAATATAATATGTCTGCAATTTCACGACGCTTGACAAGTGGGATCAGGTGATGTTTCTTACACAACTTAAAATAATTGGTAGAACTGTAATTTCTACGCATTTTATAGCAGAGAAATTTGATGAATTTAGTTTGCAACCGCTCAATCCTGTCAACGTAGATTTGATATTGAGGGTTCCAAATCTGAGATGCATATTCTAGTTTACTCCTCACATAAGCACAATACAAGATTTTGAGGGTCTTAGGACGAGTAAAATAAGCTGAACTACGCATTATAAAGCCTAGTGACTTGGCAGCTTTACAGACTATACTGTCAATATGTTCACTAAATATAAGCTTGGAATCATGAATAACACCTAAATCTCTAACGCTCGCTGCTTGCTGGAGAATGTTACCTTTTAATGAATATGATGTAGGAATGACATTTTGTTTACGAGAAAAGGTTACTGTATGACATTTAGAGGGGTTTAAATCTAGTTTGTTTTTAATACAGTAGCTATCTAGCCGGCTTAGATCGGATTGCAGCGCATACGCATCATTAGGTGAAGTAATTTTAGCAAAAATTTTCATATCATCAGCAAAGCTGAGTAATCTAGATGACTGAAAACAGGTGCTTATGTCATTCACAAAAATATTAAATAGTAGTGGACCCAATATGGAGCCTTGGGGCACGCCACTCGGTATAGATACCCAGCTTGACATATAATTATTGATGACTACAGACTGACACCGATTTTTTATGTATGACTTGAACCATCTTAAAAGATCCCCCCTAATACCAACTAAGTAAAGCTTAGATATTAAAATGTCATGATCAATTCGATCAAAAGCTTTACTATAATCTGTATAGATCACATCAACCTGATGGCCACTATCCATTGACTCAGAGACAAAATCATTAAGTAAAGCAAGATTCGACACAGTTGACCTACGTTGGATGAATCCGTGCTGTGTGCTATCTATGGATTTTTTTTTTTTTTTTTTTTCGAAATTGCACCCCGAAAGGGTTCAAAAGGGGGTTCCAAGTTTGTACGGAGAGCAAATCTTTTTTGAAGTGAGAGTTTTAAAACTTCGTACATAGACTCTATGTTTAAATACAACAAAACATATTTAAGCGTTTTTTGAAATTGCTCCCCTAAAGGGTTCAATAGGGGGTTACAAGTTTGTACGGAGAGCAAATCTTTTTTGAAGTGAGAGATTTAAAACTTCGTATATAGACTCTTTGTTTAAATACAACAAAACATGTTTCAGCGTTTTTCGGAATTGCTCCTTTTAAGGGGTGAAAAGAGGGTTCCAAGTTTGAGCGGGGAGCAAATGTATTCCTTTTCTTAAAAATCGATATGGGTGTCATTTTCGAGATTCCTCGGGGTGCCGATTACGAAAATGACATTCATTTTTAAATTAAAGATGGCGGACATTTATTTTTCTTAAAAATCAATATGGGTGTCATCTTCGAGGTTCCTCGGGGTGCAAATTACAAAAATGACATCCATTTTAAAAACCAAGATGGCGGACATTTATTTTTCTTAAAAATCAATATGGGTGTCATTTTCGAGGTTCCTCTGGGTGCCGATTACGAAAATGACATTCATTTTCAAATTAATGATGGCGGACATTTATTTTTCTTAAAAATCAATATGGGTGTCATCTTCGAGGTTCCTCGGGGTGCAAATTACAAAAATGACATCCATTTTCAAATCCAAGATGACGGACATTTATTTTTCTTAAAAATCAATATGAGTGTCATTTTCGAGGTTCCTCTGGGTGCCGATTACGAAAATGACACCCATTTTCAGATCAAAGGGTTTCGGATATTTATTTTTATGAAAATCGATATGGGTGTCGTCTTCGAGGTTCCTCGTGGTACCGATTACGAAAATGGCATGCATTTTCAAATCAAAGATGGCGGAGATTTATTTTTCTTAAAAATCAATATGGGTGTCATCTTTGAGGTTCCTCGGGGTGCAGATTACAAAAATGACATCCATTTTCAAATCCAAAATGGCGGACATTTATTTTTCTTAAAAATCGATATGGGTGTCGTATTCGAGGTTCCTCGTGGTGCCGATTACGAAAATGGCATGCATTTTCAAATCAAAGATGGCGGAGATTTATTTTTCTTAAAAATCAATATGGGTGTCATTTTCGAGGTTCCTCTGGGTGCCAATTACGAAAATGACACTCATTTTCAGATCAATGATGGCGGATATTTATTTTTATAAAAATCGATATGGGTGTCGTCTTCGAGGTTCCTCGTGGTGCCGATTACGAAAATGGCATGCATTTTCAAATCAAAGATTTCGGAGATTTATTTTTCCTAATTATCAATTTGGGTGTCATCTTCGAGGTTGCTCTGGGTGCCGATTACGAAAATGACATCCAGTTTCAAATCAAAGATGGCAGACATTTATTTTTCTTAAAAATCGATATGGGTTTCATCTTTGTGGTTCCTCGGGGTGCCGATTACGAAAATGACATCCAGTTTCAAATCAAAGTTGGCAGACATTTATTTTTCTTAAAAATCGATATGGGTTTCATCTTTGTGGTTCCTCGGGGTGCCGATTACGAAAATGACATCCAATACATATCTGCATGCAGGTCAAACTGAGAACCTCCTTTTTTGTAGACGGTTAAAAATTACTCTTAGTACGCGGGCGAAGCCGCGGGAAAAAGCGTTGAAACTTTGTATAAAGACTCTCTGTTTAAATACATTAATGGCGTATTTCAGCGTTTTTGTAAATTGCTCCCCTAAAGGGATGAAAAGGGGGTTCAAAGTTTGTACGGGGAGCGAATCTTTTTTGAAGTGAGAGATTTGAAACTTCGTAAATAGAATCTTTGTTTAAATACAACAGAACATATTTTAGCGTGTTTCTAAATTGCTCCCCTAAAGGGGTGAAAAGGGGGTTCCAAGTTTGTACGGGGAGCAAATCTTTTTTTAAATACAACAAAAAATTACTCGGCATTTTTCGAAATTACTCCCCTAAAGGTATGAAAAGGTGATTCCTGTGGTGTTTGTACGGGGAGCACATCTTTTTTGAAGTGAGAGATTTAAAAATTCGTATATATTATAGACTGTTAAAATACAACAAACCATATTTCAGCATTTTTTGAAATTTCTTCCCTAAAGGGGTGAAAAGGGGGTCCAAATTTGTACGGGAAGCAAATCTTTTTGAAATGAGAGATTTAAAACTTCGAATATGGACTCTATTTAAATACAACAAAACACGTTTCAGCGTTTTTCGGAATTGCTCCCCTAAAGGGGTGAAAAAGGGGTTTCAAGTTTGTGCGGGGAGCAGTAATATGGGTATATTCGAGGTTCTTCGGGGTGCCGATTACGAAAATGGCATGCATTTTCAAATCCAAGATGGCGGACATTTCTTTTTCTTGAAAATCGATATGGGTGTCATTTTTGTTGTTCCTCGAGGTGCCGATTACGAAAATGACATACATTTTCAAATGTGATGTCGTTATATGATGGATATACGGTCATTTTTATTTCCTAAAAATCGATATGGGTGTCATCTCCGAGGTTCCTCGGGGTGCGGATTACGAAAATGGCATGCATTTTCAAATCCAAGATGGCGGACATTTATTTTTCTTATAAATCGATATGGTTGTCATCTTCGAGGTTCCTCGGGGTGCCAACTATGAAAATGACATCCATTTTCAAATCTAAGATGGCGGAAATTAATTTATCTTAAAAATTTATATAGGTGTCGTCTTTATGGTTTCACGGGGTGCCAATTACGGAAATGACATCCATACGTATCTACATACATACATACAAACGTTCGGATCAAACTGAGAACCTCCTTTTTTGTAGACGGTTAAAAATTACTTTTATTACGCGGGCGAAGCCGCGGGTAAAAGCTAGTAAATAAATATTTGTGGACAATTTTACACAAATCGACCTAGTCCCAAACTAAACAAAGCTTGTACTATGGGTACTAGGCGACGATATATATACTTATATAGATAAATAGATAAATACATAGAAAACATCCAAGACTCAGGAACAAATATTCGTGGTCATCACACAAATAAATGTCCTGACCGGGATTCGAACCCGGGACCTCCAGCTTCGTAGGCAGTGTCACTACCAACTAGGCTAAAGCGGTCGACGATAAAATTTCGAGAATACAAATGAGAAAGCTGGAAAATTGGAAGATAATCTGGATAAGATTACAGTTTCCACACTGGGCAAGGTCAAGTACTTAGTACCAGGGCTCGGAAACCGGTTTCGTATTCATACAATTAACCGGTTAAAAAATTCGGTTAATTGCGTTTTACGATATTTTTTCGGATTTCAAATCATTTATTTCATAGATGAAGGCTAACAAAAACAAATTTTAAAATAAAAATGGTGATATGAAAAGTACTTTAGGAGATATTTCAAAAATAGTAAAAACCGGTTCCGAGCCCTGAGGGGCTACCGCGAACCGGAAACGAAGTTTCCCTCTCCGTCTCACTTATATGCAAACTTGCAAGTGCGACAGAGAGGGAAAACTTCATTTGCTGTTCGCGGTAGCGCCACTGCTTAGTACTTAGGACATTATAGTTAAAAAAGGCCGTAAATCCCGTTTTTTCCATAGGTACAGCTCGTTATTTTGGATCAGATATAGAAAAGCAATGAAGTTTTCTGCTCTTATTACCGCCTTCACTGGAGCTTTACGGGGCATAGTGAAGTGTCTTCCCAAATCAGTTTGCTACACAATCTACAACTCGCTAATAAAACCTCATATAGACTATCTAATTGAGATATGCAGGTGCGACCTATATCAATTCAATAGTATACAAAGGGCCCAAAACATACTCGTAAAAGTTCTTTTTAAATTTCACCCTCAAACGCCCACGTCGAAAATCTATAAAGACACCAAAATTATCAACATCACCCAATCATATACATATTAGATATTACACGTGTTTATTGATACGCAAATATCAGTATTCAAAACGGGGATAAAATCTTACTTACCGGTTCTTTTGGTTCCATGGGTTTAAACTGAGCGAAGATTTCGTTTAGTTGTTTGCGACACACGTTCACCAGCATGTTTAGTCGACCTGAAAGCCAACATACATGGCGCATCCATTAGCAAAATATCAATATAAAATAAATAAATAAATAAATTAGAGGACAATCTTACACAAATCGAACTAGCCCCACAGTAAGCTCAAGAAGGCTTGTGTTATGGGTACTAGACGACGATATATTTAATAGATATAAATACTTAAATACATAGAAAACATCCAAGACTCGGAAACAAATATTCACGCTCATCACACAAATATTTTCCCTGACCGGGATTCGAACCCAGGACCGTCAGCTTCACAGGCAGGTGCACTACCCACTAGGCTAAACCGGTCGTCAAACCTACCTATTGATAGTGTAATAAAGTAGATTTATCATGTTACAATTTATGAAATAACATCTAGACAACGCTAAGAGTCCGTATATTTAACTGCGCGCTCATCAATTTCACGAAATCTTACTCGATAAGTAGATGGCATTAGCGCTCGGTACTCGGGCTCACTTCCGTACAGCGTTTCAGTCCGACATCGATCGTTTTGTTAAATTCAGAGACTTACTTTTTCGGGTTTCGTACTTGTTGTCAATTATCACTACATAGTATAAAACAAAGTCGCTTTCTCTGTCTCTATGTCCCTATATCCCTATGTATGCTTAAAGCTTTAAAACTACGCAACGGATTTTGATGCGGTTTTGTTTAATATATAGAGTGACTCAAGGGGAAGGTTTATATGTATAATACATGCATCAGCATTGCAACCGTGCGAAGCCGGGGCGGGTCGCTAGTTATAATTAATAGGTAGCTACTACGCCGGCGGAAACGAGACCCTACGTTTGGGTTGGCAAATGGCAAACCTCTGTGCGGCATCCCAATGATGATGGACTCCACGCCGAGCCTGGTGGCCGTGTCGACGATCTCCTCCAGCATCGCGATCATGCTCTCGCCTCCTTCCAGGCCGAAGCGTTTATCCCCGGGCCATTTTTTTGCGCAGAATTTCTCGAGACTGAATAAATAAATAATACCTAATAAATAATAGTTATTTGTTATACAAGGGTGCAAAGTTGTATTTTAACCGCGAGTGTGGAATTGAAACACGAGCTAGCGAATGGATTCTAGGATTGAACCACAAGCTAGCGAATGGATTCTATGGTTGAACCGCGAGCGAAGCGAGTGCTTAGAAAATAGAATCCTGAGCGAAGCGAGTGGTTCAAAAATAGAATCCTGAACGCAGCGAGTGTTGCAACACACGAGACTTAAAATAACTTTGCAGCCGTGTATAACACAAATCTTTTCACCTCACTAGAGCGAGGATTACGATAACGTTGACAGTTGCGTCCTAAATATAGTTGTCCACTACCTAATCCCGAGATTTGGCCTAGGTACTAGTTTTTTAACACAACAGCACAATATAAAATTATTGTTGCTGGACTGTCTGGACTGGCCTTTACATGTTATTATGTTTAAAAAAGTTAAATAGCGCGTTCGGATTTCAAATATTCTTTGCACTCTTGTGGATAAAATGCAGTTTTGCTATCTGTTTTTAAAGAATAAAAAAGGGCTTTCCGAGCTAGTGAGGTGAAAAAATCTTGTATTCTGAGACCTAATTGATCCACAGGTTGTTAAGCACAAGGTAACTTAGGAACTAACTTAGTAACATATAATAAGAAAATAGAGAAATATAAAAAATATATATTGAACGGATAGCCGCTGACAGGAGCAAGCAGGGCAAACAACACACTCTATTTGGCCCTACCAATAACCAATTCCATCAAATATTTTGTAATATTAGGTAGGTGTAACAAATTTTTCATCGCAGCCGAAAAGGAAAGAGAAAAAAATTTTTTTTTCATACATTGAGTGATCTACCCTATTGGTGAGCCGCCTTATAATACAGCCTTGGCGAGTCGCCTTATAACGAGCCTTACAACACAGCCTTGGTGAGTCGCCTTATAAAACAGCCTTGGTGAGCCGCCTTATAAAACAGCCTTGGTGAGTCGCCTTATAAAACAGCCTTGGTGAGCCGCTTTATAAAACAGCCTTTGTGGGTCGTCTTATAAAACAGCCTTGGTGAGTCGCCTTATAAAACAGCCTTTGTGGGTCGCCTTATAAAACAGCCTTTGTGGGTCGCCTTATAAAACAGCCTTTGTGGGTCGCCTTATAAAACAGCCTTGGTGAGCCGCTTTATAAAACAGCCTTTGTGGGTCGTCTTATAAAACAGCCTTGGTGAGTCGCCTTATAAAACAGCCTTTGTGGGTCGCCTTATAAAACAGCCTTTGTGGGTCGCCTTATAAAACAGCCTTTGTGGGTCGCCTTATAAAACAGCCTTGGTGAGTCGCCTTACAGCACAGCATTGTTAAGTCGCCTTACAACACAGCCTTGGTGAGCCGCCTTATAAAACAGCCTTGGTGAGTCGCCTTATGACAAGCCTTGGTGAGTCGCCTTATGATGAGGCTTACAACACAGCCTTGGTGAGTCGTCTTATAACGAGACTTTCAACACAGCCATGTTGAGTCGCCTTATGGCGAGGCTTACAACACAGCCTTGGTGAGTCGCCTTATAAAACAGCCTTGGTGAGTCGCCTTATGACAAGCCTTACAACACAGCCTTGGTGAGTCGCCTTATGACGAGGTTTACAATACAGCCTTGGTGAGTCGCCTTATAAAACAGCCTTGGTGAGTCGCCTTATGACGAGCCTTACAACACAGCCTTGCTGAGTCGCCTTATGACGAGGCTTACAACACAGCCTTGGTGAGTCGCCTTATGACGAGGCTTACAACACAGCCTTGGTGAGTCGCCTTATGATGAGCCTTACAACACAGCCTTGGTGAGTCGCCTTATAACGAGCCTTTCAACACAGCCATGTTGAGTCGCCCTATGGCGAGGCTTACAACACAGCCTTGGTGAGTCGCCTTATGACGAGCCTTTCAACATGGCCATGTTGAGTCGCCTTATGGCGAGGCTTACAACACAGCCTTGGTGAGTCGCCTTATGACGAGCCTTTCAACATGGCCATGTTGAGTCGCCTTATGACGAGGCTTACAACACACCCCTGGTGAGTTGCTTTATAAAACAGCCTTGGTGAGTCGCTTTATGACAAGCCTTACAACACAGCCTTGGTGAGTCGCTTTATGACGAGCCTTACAAAACAGCCTTGGTGAGTCGCCTTATGACGAGGCTTACAACACACCCCTGGTGAGCCGCTTTATAAAACAGCCTTGGTGAGTCGCCATATGACGAGCCTTACAACACAGCCTTGGTGAGTCGCCTTATAACGAGCCTTTCAACACAGCCATGTTGAGTCGCCTTATGGCGAGGCTTACAACACAGCCTTGGTGAGTCGCCTTATGACGAGCCTTTCAACATGGCCATGTTGAGTCGCCTTATGGCGAGGCTTACAACACAGCCTTGGTGAGTCGCCTTATGACAAGCCTTACAACACAGCCTTGGTGAGCCGCCTCATAATAAGCCGCTTCTCCTCGACGCTCTTGTCGTAAGCGCCGGGCTTCTCGAAGCGGTTGCGCAGATACTGCACGGCATCCACGTCGTACAGGTGCATGTACTCTACGCCTATCGCGCCGCAGTACACGTACTCGAGACGCCTTATGATCTCCCTGGAACAAGGACGCATTGCAAAAAAAAACTGCATTTGTTAAGAAATCCAGAGAAGGTGCGTTTCCACCAGAGCTGTGCTATCCTCCTAAGACCCCGCGTCCTATATAAAGGACAAAATATGGTCAACGGAAAATAAGTTACATTTTGAAGTGATAGAGTTGCATTTGTTTTGGTTTGATTGATTTGACATAAAATAAAATTCATTTGTAATCGGAACTGTTAGGTTAAAATTCAATTGTATTTTTATTTGTATGGTGGGTCTCAGGAGGCTATATGCTACGGTGCTATGGATGCCTTGATATCCATTAATCATATTTATCATAGCATAGCACTGGTGGGAAGGTACCCTAACCGACGAACGATTAATCGGACGATAACGGTTAACCCTGTAACCGCCGATCGTCAAAAAACTATATATATTTCTTATAGACGAGACGATTTCGATATTCAACATTTCTTATAGACGAGAGGGAATAGATAGCCTAAATGGGTCATACGCGGATTTAGGTTCGCGTCTTTTCTGTGGACATACCAAAAGTTAAGGGCTACAAACCTTAATTTTGAATTGGACCAGTAACCCGCATAAACAGTGTCTCCGTTACTATAAATCCCTTTAATAAAAACATAGCTAACATACACATAAGCCATTAACCATTGACCACAGGAGGGGCGACTTTTGTTTTTTCAACTAAGTATGACCCATATGTAGTTCTCACTCTTATTTTCACACTTTAATCACCATCTTAAAATTTATAAATAAATAAAAAATAATAAATAAATAAATCAATATTTTTTGGACAATCTTACACAATTCAACCTAGTCCCAAACTAAGCAAAGCTTGTACTATGGGTACCAAGTGACGATATACATACTTATATAGATAAATAGATACTTAAATACATAGAAAACATCCAAGACTCAGGAACAAATATTCGTGTTCATCACACAAATACATGCCCTGACCGGGATTCGAACCCGGGACCTCCAGCTTCGACAAGCAAGCAGCTTCGTATTAAGCAGTACCGCTGCTAACGTAAACTATTCCTTTTATACAAACGCCTTAAGGGAGGCGTTATCTACCAGAAGACTCATGCTTTGTAGGCTCATGCTGCTTAATACGAAGGAACGGTTGATGGATTTGGAACTGGGTAGTGATTGTACCTATAGCTCAGTTGGCTAGAGCGACTGGCCGCGAGTGCCGGCAGGTCGCAGGTTCGAATCTTGCTCGGTGCCTAAATTTTTAAATTTTTCCTTCATTCTAAATTTAAATATACCTTAATGTTAACTTCGTCTCTGTTCCTCCTATAGATGTTCTTGCAGGGAGTTCGAACTCCATATCCATATGTTCTTCTCCTGTAATTTAATAAAAATATGTTACTTTTTTGTGTTAAATACGATGACCTGGAGTCCGCTGGATGCGCAGGCGCAGGACCGGTCGTTATGGCATTCATTGGGGGAGGGGGAGGCCTATGTCCAGCAGTGGACGTCTCTCGGCTGATCATCATCCTCCTAATGTTATCCCGGTACGGTTGCATCCTGAAGGATGCCCGGGGTCCGCTACCTAATCCCAAGATTTGGCGTAGGCATTAGTTTTTACGGAAGCGACTGCCGTCTGACCTTCAACCCGAGGGGGAACCAGACCTTATTGGAATTAGGCTTTTCAAGTGGACAACTTGACTGTTAGAAGTTCTCAAGCTGTCCTTCGCGAAGGCCTCTAACTTGGCTTAACGACTGCTATCATAGACTGCAGCCGGGATCAACGGCTTAACGTGCCTTCCAGAGCAGCTCAGGTAATACTCAAAGCGATCACCCAGCCAAGAACTGACGTCGGCCGACGTTGCATAACCTCGTATGCCGCTGGGCTACGACGACGTGAGATGAATTATGGAATCCTCATGTTTCAATAAAAAAGAAATTGAATGAAAACTATTTAACATAACGCAATATTTCACGATCAAAATGGCAAATTACTCGTTTTTCTTTACAACTTGTAATAAGGGGCTAGTGAACAGTGACGTCACATAACACGCTCAATTAGTGTCTATGGGCCGTTTTCAGTGCCTTTACCATGAGTTTGCATGACCGTACTCGCTAGCGACTGCGTAAACGATTTAGTATGCCGATTCTTAGTTCTATTGCGTAACCGCCAGAAGCGCTGTACTTTTGCCCTTACAAATTTTTACGCAGTCGCTAGCGAGTACGGTCATGTAAACTCATGGTAAAGGCACAGGAGCGCGGCATTTATGTTTGAACCTCATTTTCATCTTTTGTGTTGCTCTAATTGTAGTTGGTCTGATACAAACATTTGATCCTCTCTAAAAACTGGTTCGAACAAAGTCACCTAGCCTATTGCGGCGCGGCAAGTGTTTTATCTGTTCATTGCACGGTCGAGACGCAATCAGTGTTGCCAGGGCCGTTAGGACGAAAGTTACATTTCTTTTCTTGAAAAGTTACATTTTCTAATGCAAAAGTTACATTTTATATATTTTTCATAATTAGTATTATTACTTATCAAAACGTTCATAATTACTTATCAAAACATTCGATTCTAAGAAACGAGTCGCCATATACAGCTACAATTCGGCGAGTTCGGCGACAGAATTACGCCGAGCTGATGGGCGGTGTCTCAAATGTCATACAAGTTGCAAGAGACGGACAGACAGAGTCGTACTATGTAAGTTATTTTGTCACCTTTTCTGTATGGAAGTCTATAAATTGTGTCGCTTGATCCCGGTTAGATAAAATTACCTTTCTTTTTAAATACAGTCTCATTATCCTCAAAAGTTACAAAAAAATCCTTTACAACAGAAGTTACTTACATGTTACGCGAGCCGGTCAAAAGTTACGAAAAATGTAAGAAATGTAACCAACTGGCAACACTGGACGCGATGCACTGTAGGAGTAGGGATCACACGCAATGTATGAGTAAACTCAGAAACTCACTGCCGCTACCGCCGCCCCTCGAACTTGTGAACTTGTGTCAGAATAATCAATAGCACTTATGTACAGGTTTTCTAACAAAACTGACGTTTGATAGAAATCAAGGTATCCCGCTCGCACGCCGCATACGACGTCCTGTTTCGTTCCTAGCGCGGTAGGGTATTCGTATCTGGTGCCAGGGTCGAGTTCAGCCGAAGCGGCAAGGGCAACAGGCCTGATGGGCTACCGCGAACCGAAAACGAAGTTTTCCCTCTCTGTCGCACTTATGTGCAAACTCGCAAGTACGACAGAGAGGCAAAATTTCGAATGCAGTTCGCGGTAGCGCCACTGGCCGTAGTAAGGTGGTGAAGTGAACCAACGTAGAGTTTTCCCGATCTCGCGCGTGATGATGGGACTCTTGAGGCCGGCGATGTCGGTGCCCGCGGACCGGTACTTGTCCAGCATGTTGGCGGGCAACATCAGACCCAGGGGGTCCGTCTTCGCCAGGAGGTGGCCGCGCGCCTAGTACAAACGCAAGAGATTTTTACTTTTAACTCAATATCACAAAAGTTACGTCCAAAAAACTGGTTTTTAATACAGTTGCTCAAAAAGTGGTACTTTATGTGGCTGGATATCGTGCGCAAAGTTGGATTTCTCGCACTAGTGCCTTTTACATTTCCATTTTTTTTTTAATTTACTTTTGGTCTAAGCCATACATCCAACCGAAGAGCTGTAGGTGTAGTGTAGGTTCAATCAGTTTACTTATTTATTTAATAAAGCATTTGGCATCAAAAATAAACTTCTATTACCTTTAAGCGTAAGCTTAAAGGCTATTTGTTGACGCTCCAAAAAACCTAGTCCTAATCCAGCACTATTAGCAGCAAGAAAATATACCAACCGTATTTATTTATTTATTTATTTATTTATTTATTTATTTATTTGGAGAGACAAACAGAGATAGATGTACAAATTGAAGTAACTTATTTTAGGTTAATGTTATACATGCATCCAGCTCCTCAACAGCTCTCACCCAGACATAAAATTTCTATTATTTATGCACTACCCTATAGAAGATATTACATCCGAAAAAGTTGCAGAGAAATGTTACAAAACTTACAAAAGAAACACGTACTCGTACGAGCGGGAGATTGAATATTACCAAGTACTAACTACTAGCGAACAGGGCCGTGGACCGGGTCCTGCGGCAGGCCGGCACCCTGAACTTTACGAGCTCCAGTAGTTCACTGCTATTATATTCACTTCTGCAGATATTAAAAAGTGTTACTGCATCGGCCATTTTACGGCGAGTTAGAAGTGAAGAAACTTTGTATTTCTTTAGTAGGTTATTATATGATAGTTTTTTCCCAGTTAACCTTTTATGCATGATTCTTAAAAATTTCTTTTGCACCATCTCAAGGGAGTTACAGTATTTTGCATATAAAGGGTTCCATATTACTGACGCATATTCTACATGCGGCCTTATTAGCGTTTTATAAAGTAGTAGATACGTATCTGGGCTTTTGAATGGTTTAGCTGACCTAATCACGAAACCTAACATCTGGTAGGCCTTACGAACTATTTTATCCACGTGAACATCAAAGTGTAATTTTTCATCATAGATCACTCCCAGATCCCTAGCCACTTGGACTTTTTTTATTTGTGTGTTACCAATACTATATTGAACTCTTACCACCTTTTTCTTGTTTTTCGTGAAAGTTATTTGCATACATTTGCTAGCCGCTAGGTGTATTTTATTGCGCTCGCAATATTCATAAAAAGCATCCAAATCTGTTTGAATGAGATTACTGTCAGCTTCATTATGTATTGCCCTATAGATTTTTAGATCGTCTGCAAACATCAAAAAATTGCAATTTTTAAAACACATCTTGATATCGTTAACGAAAATAATGTATAACAACGGGCCTAAAATTGAGCCTTGTATCACTCCCGAGCTCACTGTGGCCAGACGCGACATGACACCGTTGATAACTACGACTTGCGTTCTATTCGCTAGGTAAGCTTCAAACCAACGTAACAGATTTCCGCGGATACCATTAAATGCCAGCTTTTTAAGCAAATACAGATGGTCAACCTTATCGAAGGCCTTTTGAAAATCCGTGAAGATAACATCCACCTGCCCTTTTCTATCGATAGATTTAAAGAGAAAGTCTGTATAAAGTAAGAGATTTGTGACAGTTGATTTGTTTTTAATAAACCCGTGTTGTTCAGCAATTAATGAAGGCTGCACAAGAGGGTAGATGACGTCGTGAATCAGGCCCTCAAACGTTTTTGGTATAATAGATTGAACAGATACCGGTCTATAGTTTGTGACTTGGGACTTCGAACCTGACTTGTGAATAGGCGTAACATATGATATTTTCCAGCATTTTGGGAAAGTTCCTGTAACAAGACACTTGTTAAAGATAATGTACAAAGGAGCAACCAATGCTGCAGCTGTATTTTTTATGAAGAATGGACTTATTTTGTCTGGTCCGGCACCTTTTTTAGTATCTATACTTATCATTTTTTTTAATATTTGGTCGTGACTCAAATGAATATTAGATATAATATTCGCGTAGTCGGAGGACTGCATGTGATATACTTCATTATTGTTATTATTATTATTATTGCCACAAGGCTCAAATACTGATTCGAAAAATTCAGAAAATAATTCATATTAATTTATAGATTTCAAAGTAGCTTTTTGTTTTTGTACTCCCGATGCTGTATGTAAGTAGTAAGTGTTTTTATTTTTGCTTATTATTATTAATTTATTTCTTTATTCATGTACGACTTGTTACGAATTGTTTTCACTATTGCGGTTATTTTTATTTTTTACTAATTTATTTTTCTGCAACTGTATGGCGTTCCGTGAGTCACCGATGGTACTGGCTGAAAATCACATGAACACACGAAAGGGGATATAAGTATATAGTAAAAAAAAAAATTGTGACCTTTTATCTGTATGTGAGACCTCCTAAAAACGTTTAAAAATATTTTTGTGTAATTTTTAAATTTCCAAAAACTGACCCGATAAAAGTAATCGCTATGACTATCGAACCCTCAAAATTGCGACCTGTAGAGGTGAACATCCGGACATACGAAAGCATTTTTGTCGAGGTTGAAACGGAGATCTTCGTTTCACTTGGTTAACTATTCATTTTTAGCTAATCTTGAACGGGGGGGCCCACAGGCGAGGATTGCTTAGGGCATCAATTAGTCTTAATCCGGCTCTGCTTCCATTCATGCAATAATAGATTGATATCAAAGCGGAATGTAAAACACAGGTGTCTAATAGACCCCCACGTACCTGGTAGCTGCGTATCAGCTGCTGGACAGCCAAATGTAATTTAATCTTCGCGTTCTGCTCAGCTTCGCTGCTGGCGGACTTGTTTCTATCTTTTCTCTCTGGCGGTTAAAGTTAACATGTTACATTAAAGTTAGGCATTGCCGAGTCATTGAAGAAAGCATACTGATGATGAAGCTGATGATGGGATGGCACTACTGCCTTTGGTACTGATGAGGAATCATATTAGGTATCTAATAGTAACTTAACTGCAGCATTTTAAGCAGATGCAATGGTTTTTGCTTCGTAAGATATCAGTTGTTTGCGATGAATTCGTATTCCTTTGAAGAAGATCATTGCGACAGCGCGCGCGAAAAATGGTTTAACATGATTTGTAGGTACAAAGAATATGAATTCCTCGATAGCATCTTGTTTCATACGAAAAAAAATCGATCGCACTTTGTTACAAAGTTGAGGTTACGAACGTGGCCCAATGGGAATCGTCAAACTGTCAGAGGGGCTGCTGCGAGCCGAAAACGAAGTTCGAATATCTCCCTCTCTGTCGCACGAATTAGCAAGTGCGACAGAGGGAGATATTCGAACTTCGTTTGTTTCCGGGTCGCGGCAGCCCCTCTGATGGGGTCTGCAACAAGATTGCAAGACAGGTAGTTCCATGGTATAAGAAAACAAGGTCTGACAACCCGAATCGTGACACCAGTGACGTCACTGTCGACGACACACACTTACGTCCGCATACCATTGATATGCTGATGTCGTAGGTCGTGTCACCCACACTACTAACCGATGTAGCGGATTGCCATACCTGAGGGGCTAAGATGATCGCGTATATGTCCAACCATATAGCATTCGTCCCTTACTGTCAGTATGTAAGTGCGAGAGGGACGAATGCTATATGGTCGGACATATACGCGATCATCTTAGACCCCTGGTGCAGTATATTACTGTATCAATTCATTATGATAAGTGTAGTAAGATATCTCGCGTATATGTTTCAGTGGGAATAAGTGAAATGTTTAAATTGCATATTAGAAACCTTACCTCCTACTCACTTATTTCTGTTTGCTTTCCAAATAATAAAAAAGACCCTTTGAAATTAGAACTCACTGACAGTTGTAGGGCTGAACTCATCTTCGAATTCTTCTATCTTGAGTTGGGGCCCCGACACGCTGTTGTAAAAGTTGTCCCAGGACTGCGAATATACAAAAATATGACACATCATCAGTAGCAAAAGAAATATGTATCAAATGAGTCACATCAAACCAAGATGCATGATTTGAGTTTGATACTCGGTATTTTTCGACTTTTATCGAAACAGATGATTTTTCGATCTGTTTAAATTTTTTTTCTATGTTATAGAGGGCAAACGATCAGACGGATCGCCTGATGGTAAGCAATTACCGTCGCCCATAAACACCTGCAACACCAGAGGAGTCGCAAGTGCGTTGCCGGCCTTTCAGAAGGAAATACGCTCTTTTCTTGAAGGTTTGATGGTCATATCGGTCCGGAAATACCGCAGGCGACAGTTCATTACATAGTTTGGTTGTGCGAGGCAGGAAATTTCAATGTTTCGTTTAATGCTTGCTGCATATTCATATAAATAATATCACTTAATCACAAAAACTACTCGTGGAATTTTGATGAAACTGTCTAGAATGTAATGTAGCTTTAGTTAACCAGAACTGTCACTGCGACACGATGCGAGTCTACCTTCCTCTTTCTAACTCGCACAGTTCGAGTGAGACAGGATTGCAGAGGCGACTTCGCAGCAAGTTGTGCTGGCCCATCAGGGCATACTTACATATACAGACATACACACATGAACTCACGCCCGCACACCCAAAAGGGGTAGGCAGTGCCCAAGAATTCAACTCCAGTGCTATATTTTGCAATTGTAGGCTTAAAGATGGAGAAAATGTGATATTGCAACGATAGGTTGCTAGCCCATCACCCAAAACATACTACAACCCGGTCAGGCACGTATCCAGACTTTTGGTACGGGGGGACAAACATTGAAACATCTATATTTTTATTTACCTACTTATTGAAAGAACACGCAAGCGAATAAATAAACAGACGGCTAAAAACGTTTTCGGGGGGGGAATAAAATCCCAAGTATCCCCCCTCTGGATACGTGCCTGAACCCGGTTCCCATAGTCGACTCCTACGACATCCATAGAAACATACACAGACATACTTATGTTTATATTATGGGCAATTTACGAAGTAGCGGGCAGTACCTAATACCTATTCCTAGAAACCAAAGAGAATACTCACGGGATCTATGGATCCTTTAGCCTTCGACCAGTCCAAGTACTGAGCCTCCAAGAAATTGGCATTCGACCCGTTAAGAAAGGACTCCGCATTTTGCGAATATTCGGCAAGCTTCGGCCGGTTCAAACACTGCAAACGTATAGGAAACGACTCAGAAGTGGTAAGCAAATGGGATCGGTAATATGGATTATTTTATATACACTTTTAAAACTTAGGTACTCAAATAAACTTACCGCAGGTTGGTTTCGTTTTAAAGCCTTTTGTGTTATGTAGAGGGCTAGCGGAGTCCGTGAAAACACTACCAAAGACATTGTTTATAAACTTAAAAATTAGGTAAAGCTACAAGTTATCTCTTTGGTATTTTACATTTATCAATATTGAACATTCAGTATGTTATATATGATATAAATACGTAAAAATAAAGAAGTCTGTACCAAAAAAATGCTTTTAAGATGTTGTTCCTGACGTTGCTGTCATATTTATGATTTTTCAGGACATCTCGGAAGAACAGAATGTGTTATTTGTAAATGGCCAGTGTTTTTAGTGTAATGTAAAAGGATTGCGTATGCATATGCATACTTACTTCAGGTTGCCGCATCTGGCTGAATCTTAGTGTTGATTCGAAAACCGGATAGCGTCCGAATGCGTACAAAAAAATAGAGGGTCTACCGCGAACCAAAAACGAAATAGTACCCTCTCTGACACAATTACAAACTCGAGTGAGAGAGAGGGAGATAACATGTTTTCTCCTAAAACATGTTATCTCCTCTACTGGGACCTCAGTGAATCTCAGTCAGGTACCTGACATGTGCGGTGAACCTTATTTCAAGCCGCGTAATTGTTAATCTGTACTGTTCGTTTTCCTCAGGACTGACCCAGCCTAGTGTCGGACCATAGCCACTATGTTTCTTTTCGTAAATAATAGTATATTACTTACCAAGGGCGGTTAAACAAAGAATGTCTCAGATCGCAGGTATTTGACGCCCGAGCCGAAGGCAAGGGCGATAATTATGCGATCTGAGGCTTTCTTAATTACTGCCCGAGGTAAGTACAAAATTTTATGTCACCCTCTGGCCAGGAAGTGGGATGTTCCGCGCGCGGAGCGTGCGGTAATTGCCACTTTATGGCCAGGTGTGACATAAATATATTTTAGTTGTTTTCGATCCACAATAGCAAAGCCATTCGTTGGCTACTGACTCGTTTTGTGGAAGTGAAAGAAAACAATAAGGTCCCGCCTTTAACACTTCTACTCTTACAGTTCCGAATAGAACAGCCTACCATTTTAAAATCTGGCCTACATCAACTCTTATTAGCAACGGCACCACAAAAAAGTTTGGCAATTACTGCTTAAACTGACACCGACCGAGAGCGATATATGCAATTCAGTACATCCGAGCGAGATCGCGGTTAACGTCAAAGCGATTGACATGACGCTCGTATGTGTGAGTAAGCACTGTTGCCAGTAGTATATTATGATACTCCCTGACTTCCATGTATTCGGTGAGTATTTTATTAAATTATTAAGTACATTCATGTTCAACTTGACCTATTTTGTGTGCTTAAATAAGTAAATGTCAGTTTTAATGCGTAAACAATTTATTTTGCATGATAACTCGACCTCGTGTCACGATCCTTATTGTCAGACCTTGTTTTCTTAGACCATGGGGTTACTGAATATCAGTGAGACGCACAGCTTGACGTCTAGGGACAGGTTTTATAAAGATCCGTTAAACCAAATGTCAGATCAAATTTCAGTAACTTAGTACATTTTTTGACATAACAAACCGACATAAGGTCTAACGGATCTTTATAAAACCGAGCCTAGGTATACCGATCGGCCGGTAAGTTGAAAATTAAACACATGTATATTAAAATGTATAATTTATTGATTCAACAATAATATAATAACACATCACTTAATTAGAAAAGGAACAGAATCACAGTGTTCAAAAAGGGCTACATATTAAAAGTTACCTACACTTGGAGGTTAATATTGCGGCAGAAAAATAAACCCTAGTTTCATTAGGTTGGCCAGAGTACTCCAAACTTCGTATCGTGCCGTCCCTTTCACTCGCGTGTTATACACTATATGAGTGAAAGGGGCGGCACGATACAAAGTTCGGACCCTCAGTCCTTCTGTCCAAATGGTCTGACGACCTAGGTATAAACGAGCCATGTATTGTTTAAATAGATAGCGAAGTATCAGTTCTCTACATAGAAGTTTTATGTATTTAAAATTGAGAGTTGGGTATGGTTAGGTACGTTATGTAACTAGTAACAATATTTCATTAAAATGCGTCTTTAAATTCTTAACTAATCTAATTTGTTCTTACGTAATATATAACGGAATGCTAGCTTACAAGCTAATTATAAAATAGCAAATATACACTTGTATAATATGTTACAAATCTCACTCACAACCGGCACCAGCCCAAAACTGTTCTCTGAAAATATATTCTCGTGGAGAAAACTATCGACACTGTACCTGCAAAACTAGAACAATACTTTTTTTTTTGAACGTACTTCACTGACGTTTAATTCATTCAAATGAGTACAAAGCGTTCACGTAGCGCTCGGATTGGTGCTCATAATGGTTCAAATGACTTGAGAGACGTTTAGAGCGCCTATAGCCCTGAAGAATTGAAAAGAAAAATTATTACTTTTTTGTTGATAAAATTAAGACTCGCCAATACTTCGATCCGCACGAAGACATTTAAGAGTGGAAGAGATTTGCGACATTCGGACGAAATGTGAATGCGATTTCAGAGCCTAAAAGCCAGCATAAGAATAAGGAGGTACCGAGACGGTAACTAGTGCTACAAAACGTGTGCTAACAGTTCTGACGACGCTGACTTACCAGTCATATACACTCTTATCTAGGACGCTGACGGACTTGTCAGAGGTAATATTTCCGTTATACATAGAACGTTAATGTTGAGTTCTAATCAAACGTTAAAGAAAACGCCTCCATACTTCATGCCTCTTGGTGAAGTCTACGATATATTTTGAAAAGCGAATGAAGTCGTTAAATAAGACTATTAGTCTTTCTTCTGTCGAAAATTATGGGTAATCATAACACATAGTGTAATACGATAAATGCTTTGGTCGACGAACCCAGAGAAGAACAGTGCGCGTGGAACTATTCTACATCAAGAATAATTGTACCTACTTTTTTTCTTATAAGAACTTATATGTAGGCATAGAAAAATAAACAATCGATAATATAAATCTTTAGTTATAAAATCATGATTGCAATCGATGAAAAATAATATAGAAAACATCGCTACCCCTCTATGCATGCTCTCACTTAAATTATATGGTTTTGGCAAAGACACTGGGCATTCAGTTACATGGAAGTCATAGCACAAGAGACTCCACTGACTCCATGCATACACAGCTGGACATATGATAAAAACTGCACTGCACGTGATGTCTAGGACAAGATAATCCGTTTATTAGTTTCACAGACAACAAAATGAGACAGCCAAAAGCTTTTCTTATAGGTAGCTACTGCTGTTGAGTGCAGAAACAGACGTAAACAACAGCTCAATGAATCAGGCATTAAGTATGACACAACGCATTTAGTAGGCCAGCTCCTGAATCAATAACCTAAGAGAAAATTGACGAAAGGAAATTTCTGCAATAATGTCAGTCGCGTGATAGAAGAACTAACATCCTAGGACTAATAATTTAAACTGAATAATGATGAATGATGTTTTAATTGGCTATACAGCCTTCAAATAAAAATAATTACGAACATCTGAAAGCCTTCATTAAAGCACCATGGAACTAGAGATGAAAAAAAGCGGATACTGTCGACTATTATCCCGAGGCTAACGACTGTTATCCTCTATAAGAAATAACGCAAATAGTGACCGTAAACGCAACGACGGTATCGGCAAAGTGACAGACATAAAGCGTTATATAAAACGAGGTGTAGATGAAAATAAGAGGTAACAAAAACGGTTACAATAGACTAATACCCTGAGACCTGATATATCCTTCCAAAAACGAAACGACGGTGAAGGCAAAAGTGATAACATAAAAACACTGTGAAGTACGAGGTGTTAATAAAACTAGAGATGCCGAAAAAGAATACCTAGTCGGCTATTACCTTGAGGGTAAGGACTTGATTGACCCTTATTAAATGCAAACTGTCACTATAAACGCACCGACGGTAAAGCACTAGTTACAAAAAAAGGCGTAATGCAATCAAGACGTCAGACTGGACTACAATGTTAGTCCACAGCAGGAAATTTCTGCTTTGTGACAGATAGTCACGGCAGTCAGACAGTCCTACTGTATAAAAGGACGTAATATATATGACGACAGTAACGCATAAGACCGCTGTCAGACGTAAAACTCCATAACAGGAACCGTTTTGTGACAAAGAATAGCAGAACAGTCATAGTCGACTATCCCCCTGTGTTAAAGGACTTATCCTCTGGAGAAGAGTCCCTTGATAATTATACAAACAATTGTCATCAATGACACGACGGTGAGGCAAAAGTGACAGACATAAGGAATTATATAGTTATGGTTACTGACGTAGACTGAAACCCAGAGAAGAACACTGCGCGTAGAACTATTCTACATCAAGAATAATTGTACCTACTTTTTTTTCTTATAAGCACGATGTACATATATGTACAATTGATAATATAAATCTTTAGTTATAAAATCATGATTGAAATCGATGAAAAATAATTTAGAAAACATCGGTACCCCTCTATGCATGCTCTCACATAAATTATATGGTTTTGGCAAAGACACTGGGCATTCAGTTACATGGAAGCCATGGCACAAGAGACTCCACTGACTCCATGCATACACAGCTGGACATATGATAAAAAACACTTACTGCACATGATGTCTAGGACAAGATAATCCGTCTATTAGATTCACAGACAACAAAATGAGACAGCCAAAAGCTTTTCTTATACGTAGCTACTGCTGTTGAGTGCAGAAACGGACGTAAACAACAGCTCAATAAATCAGGTAGTAAGTATGACACACCGCATTTAGTAGGCCAGCTCCTGAATCAATAACCTAATCGGAAAGATAATAAAAATCGGAAGACGGTAAAGCATACGACAAATTCCAGAGCAGAAATTTGAAGTTTGCGACAAAAATAGTCACGACAGTCAGACAATCCTGTAGAAATAAACTCCATATATACATATAACGACAGCAATGCATGAGACCGTCGTCAGAAGTCAGACCCTGCGGCAGGAACTTTCCACTTTGTGACAAAGAATAGCAGAACAGTCATAGTCGACTATCCACCTGTGTTAAACGACTTATCCTCTGGAGAGGAGTCCCTTGATAATTATACAAACAATTGTCATCAATGACACGACGGTGAGGCAAAAGTGACAGACATAAGGAATTATCTAGTTATGGTTACTGACGTAGACTGAAACACCGAAAATCGGAAGACGGTAAAGCATACGACAAATTCCAGAGCAGAAATTTGAAGTTTGCGACAAAAATGGTCACGACAGTCAGACAATCCTGTAGAAATAAACTCCATATATACATATAACGACAGCAATGCATGAGACCGTCGTCAGAAGTCAGACTCTGCGGCAGGAACTTTCCACTTTGTGACAAAGAATAGCAGAACAGTCATAGTCGACTATCCACCTGTGTTAAAGGACTTATCCTCTGGAGAGGAGTCCCTTGATAATTATACAAACAATTGTCATCAATGACACGACGGTGAGGCAAAAGTGACAGACATAAGGAATTATCTAGTTATGGTTACTGACGTAGACTGAAACACCGAAAATCAGAAGACGGTAAAGCATACGACAAATTCCAGAGCAGGAATTTGAAGTTTGCGACAAAAATAGTCACGACAGTCAGACAATCCTGTAGAAATAAACTCCATATATACATATAACGACAGCAATGCATGAGACCGTCGTCAGAAGTCAGACTCCATGGCAGGAACTTTCCACTTTGTGACAAAGAATAGCAGAACAGTCATAGTCGACTATCCCACAATAAAACGAAGGCAAAGCAAAAGTTACTGATGTAGACTACTACAATTTTGCAACGCAAAGCATAATACAGTCATCAGACGTCAGACTCTGGACTAAAATGTAAGTACAGAGCAGGAATTTCAAGCTTTCCGGCATAAATAGTTACAACAGTCAGCCAGTTCTCCTGTAGAAAAAAAACGCAATATACATATATAAGGGTCGAAGTGCCAAGGCTCTCATCTAAATAAGGTAAGATAAGATAAGACTCAGGATACAGACAAAGACGGCAAAATATAAAACAGTCCGACGAGGCGGGCAGGCATATTCCGTTTTGTAAAAAAAACTACTACCCGAGGCTCAAAATTTTCGGTGCGTTTTATACCAAAGTAAAATAATGTTTTATAAGTGCGTTCACTCACAGCAGGTATTTCCCGCCTTGTAACAATAATGACCCCTGGCCCGAAGCTACAAAGTGCCGGAGCGTCTTGTACCAAAAACGTAAACTTGAATGCTCGTGGAATTCTCCTAGTAAAAGTTAGTGGAAATCCTGTAGTATAAGAAAATGACAAGTAACTTCATTTGTAACACGAGCGACTACTACCCTGAAGCTAGTGAGTTACGGTCCGATCTGTCTCAAAAGCGTAAACCCGTGTTCGTGGAGATATTTTCCACTTCGTAACAAAAATAACCCTACCTACTGCCCCGAAGTTACAGTTCCGGTGCGATTTGTACCGAAAGCGTAAACTTGAATGCTCGTGGAACTCTCCTAGTAAAAGTTAGTGGAAATCATCTAGTATAAGAAAATGACAAGTAACTTCATATCAGGTATTTCCCGCTTTGTAACACGAGCGACTACTACCCTGAAGCTAGTGAGTTACGGTCCGTTCTGTCTCAAAAGCGTAAACCCGTGTTCGCGGAAATATTTTCCACTTCGTAACAAAAATAACCCTACCTACTGCCCCGAAGCTACAAAGTTCCGGTGCGATTTGTACCGAAATCGTAAACTTGAATGCTCGTGGAATTCTCCTAGTAAAAGTTAGTGGAAATCCTCTAGTATAAGAAAATGACAAGTAACTTCATATCAGGTATTTCCCGCTTTGTAACACGAGCGACTACTACCCTGAAGCTAGTGAGTTACGGTTCGTTCTGTCTCAAAAGCGTAAACCCTTGTTCGTGGAAATATTATCCACTTCGTAACAAAAATAACCCTACCTACTGCCCCGAAGCTACAAAGTTCCCATGCGATTTGTACCGAAAGCGTAAACTTGAATGCTCGTGGAACTCTCCTAATGGAATAATTACATATGTTTACAGCAGGTTTTTCCCGCGCTATAACTACACTTAGTAGTAGATTGCTATGTTTTTTATTCTAAATATGTTTTTTATTCTAAATATGTTTGCGCTTGACCACAAATCACCTGATGGTAAGCAATATTGTGGTCTAGGATGGAACGCGCTTACCTAGTAAAAACCGATTCACTCTCGCTTTGAAGACCAAAAGGTTGTAGTTCACGGGGAACAAGGATTCCGGCAAGGAGTTCCACGGCTTGGCGGTTCTCACAATAAAGGTGGAAGCAAAACGCTTCGTGCGAGTTTTTTGAACAGCCACCGTAAAACGATGGCGCCTTGCCGTATTCCTGCTCGTCCGATGGTAGAAAGCTACCTCGAGGCTCGAAAATTGCGATGAGTTTTGCATCAAAAACGTAAACTTGAGTGCTCGTGGAAATACTCTAGTGACGAAAATTTTATTCTTAGATGTATACCGCATGTTTTTTAAGCTTTGTAACGACATTCAGTAGTAGCTTACTATTAACCCGAGGCTGGAAAATTCCGATGCGTTTTGTTCCAAAAGCGTAAACTCGAAAGCTCGGAACTCTCCTAATGGAATAATTACATATAAGTATGTTTACAGCAGGTTGTTCCCGCTTCGTAACTACACTTAGTAGTAGTTTGCTCTACCTCGAGGCCCGAAAATTGCGATGAGTTTTAGTATCAAAAACGTAAACTTGGAATGCTCATGAAAATACTCTACTGAACAAAATTGATTTTAAGTTGTTTTTTTACAACGACCTGGAGCAAAGTAACTTAATTTATTCTTCTCTTCAGACGTACTTTCTACGTCAAAAAAAATGGAAATTGCTTCTAGCAATTGCACATCATCATCATCATCCTAGTGTTATCCCGATACAGTAGCACCCTAAGGGATGCCCGGGGTCCGCTACCTAATCCCAAGAATTGGCGTAGGCACTAGTTTTTACGGAAGCGACTGCCATCTGACCTTCCAACCCGAGGGAGAACCAGACCTTATTGGAATTAGGCTTATCAAGTGAGTGGGCAACTTGACTGTTATAACTAACTTAACTTGTGTGTTCTCGAGCCGCCCGAAGGCCTCTAACTTGGCTTAACGACTGCTATGATAGACAGCAGCCGGGATCAACGGCTTAACGTGCCTTCCAAAGCACGAGAGCGCTCATTTAATAACCACTCAAAGCAGTCACCCATCCAATAACTGACCTGGGCCGACGTTGCTTAACCTCGCATACCGCACGCGGTACGCAGGCACCACTGGACCACGAGCGCTCCTTCTAGCGCTTGCACATATACAGGGCGTCCCACGGCTATGCCACATGGAGGGAAAGTACCTTGAATATTGTAGATGGAACATTTTACTGAAAGAAGACTTTATTTGTATTTAAAAAACAATTTAAACTGCATTCACAGATATTTAAATAATTTTTTGTTTGAACCGGGAATCGAACCCTTTACACGTGATCAATTGATTAATTTTGTATTATAAATGTTAAAATTCATGGTCTTCCTTTTATTTCTGTTACTATGTTATTTAGCAAAAAATAATCCATATGATGAAGCCTTTGGATTGGTATGATAAAGCTACAGGGTAATTATTTTTCTTGTGTAACGGGTTCGATTCCCGGTTCACGGTTTAATTATTATTATCTGTGAATGCAGTTTAAATTGTTATCAAAATTAAAATAATGTCTTCTTTCAGTAAAATGTTCCATCTACAATATTCAAGGTACTTTCCCTCCATCTGGCATAGCCGTGGGACGCCCTGTATAATAAAATTAAAATAAGGTTTTACTCACAATATACATTGTAATAAATATTGTATTGGAACTATTTTAAACGGACAGGCAAGTGTAAAATAAGTGTAAAAAATATTTCGAGTATTTTGAAACATTAGAATAATTTTTTTTAGAACATTCTATAATATAATAGAAAATAAGATCGTACAGCTACGATCAGATGCCGAACCGAAAATGAAGTATTTCCTTCCTTGTCGCTCGAACATGCAAAGGCGACAAAAGGCAGATTTAAATCGTTTTATCATGTATTTGACGATACCATTTGTCGTCTCTTCTAGAAGCTAAGCCACAGGTAAACCCAGTGCTAGACATTAACATTGATCTAATAATTGAGTCTTTCAATCATAATTCACTACAATAACGGTTAATACATTGAACAATAGGCGTCAAGAGTTGGGACGTTTACCTTATATACACATAAATAAATATAAATATTTGTGGACAATCTTACACAAATCGACCTAGTCCCAAACTAAGCAAAGCCTGTACTATGGGTACTAGGCGACGATATACCTCACACAAATAAATGCGCTGACCGGGATTCGAACCCGGGACCTCCAGCTTCATAGGCAGTGTCACTACCAACTAGGCTAAAGCGGTCGTCAAACCATACCTTATTGCCTTAGAAACAACCAGTGTCGCTTATAGCATAAATAGATTGATTAAACCCGATTTAATATATTTTATTATTAAATCTATGCTTTATTCACAGTGAAATCAGCTTAATATTTTAATTAAAAATGTCTAGGTACTGTATGTACCTGTTTAAACTTTTATGAAGAAATATTTCATGTTGCAAATTGAACTGTAAAACTTAATTCATTCGAAATATATATAGCTTATTAGTCAAAACCGCATTTTTAAAAAAATAATTCTAAAATTAAGGAAGTAATGTGTATGCTTACACAACTACGTCGCTTTATCATCTTTATGAAGTCATACTTCACGTTACTGTTGCAAATTCAACAAAATCTATAAATCGGCAGAAACTGCCGATTTCAACGGTGTGTATAACTCAATATCGCCAAAAATGTCGGTTATCCCATTTTGCCTTTCCAGCGTCGAAATACACAGTGCATCGCCGGCTGTAATAGTAGTTTATGCAACTGATACATAATGAGAGGCCTTAAAACACGAGTGTGGTTTTATGAAACGAGCGTCAGCGAATTTTAAGGCCTAATTATGTACAGTTTCATACACTACTTTATCTTCATCCGTATATTAAATCCTCTTTCATGTGTTCAGGAACCATTGCGTTGCAAGTGTAGTGAGGTCGAGCGTGAGCCCGTTGAAGTCTTTTGAGCACGAGCCTGTATCGTTATGGGCGGAGATGGCCATAACGATACCGTTTTTGATGCTGTTATGGCCATCTCCGCCCCGGACCGGCGCGATATTGTAAAGTTGGTCCTACACTTTTTGAGCACATAAAAGAGGATTTACTGTATGGGTGTAGATAAATATATTTACATTTCCTGATTTCATGATTTCCTGTTTGCCATTTCAAATTAAACCTTAAGCCTATTACAATAAAGTTGCTGCCTGGTTATCCTTACAATCTAAGTTGTACTAGTGTGTTTAGTCGGCCTTTTTCGCCTTCGCTTTGGCCTGCGCTTTCGGCTTGCTCGGGTAGATGACGAAAAGAGATAGCTGCGCAGTGCAAAGGACGAATGCGACGACGTTTTGTAGCTGTAAAAAAACTTACGTTAATACTTTTCTGACAAAAAATGGTTTTTTCACACCTGCTATTCAGAAAAGAGTTATTGTTGCCTTCGAATGAGGGTTCAAAGTTGTACTTTTCTTCCCTCATTTGAGGGCAACAATAACTCTTTTCCTTATAAATGGTGTGAAAAGCAGTATGTGACACTGTAGTAAAATCATTTGTAAGATATTTCATGTTTTTAGCAGCGGGCCTCATAGACGGTGTGAAAAGCAGTATGTGTCACACGGTAGCAAAATTGTTTCCGTCTTGGGCGTAAACACTTGAATCCCTCGCTACGCTCAAGATTCTACTTTAGAATCCCTCGCTACGCTCAGGATTCTATTGTAGAATCTTTCGCTTCACTCAGAATTCAATATACCGCCCTCGCCGTAAATATATCATTTTGCTCCCTTGAGACACAATCTACTATAGAAACAAGTTTATTTTTAGAGTGAAATACTTGTTTTCATTTTCCTTTAGATTAAAAATGTCTAATGGTCGCCAGAGCTGTGAAGCTGAGTTTCGGAATATTTGACTAATGGTCGAATTCATTAACAGTCTTTTTTTTTTAACCTGACTGTGGTTTTATAGGCCGGGCCCAATAAAGCGATAGGAGTGCGCGATTGGAGAGTAGCCTGGGGAAAATCCAGGGGAAAACCTCCGGCACGACCACGCGTGTGGTTTGGAACACTGGAATACTCTTAAGGGTTTGCGCTCCAGTGAGATTGGTTGAGCGGTTTCAACCGAATCTGAGGTGTGAGTGGAATCGAGCTACTGGGAGTTTTGTCGCTGATTCACTAAACCTAGGCCTGGCCGACCTGGGTGGGACTGATTAACAGTCTATTGGAAGTCGCCACGAATACTTCGTTTAATTAATTCCGGTTGAATCGTAGAAAAAGTATTGTATACAATAATTATAGAATTAGCTCGGCAAGCATTCCAATTAGTACAATATGAGGCATATTGAAAAATATGCCTCATATTATATTAATTGGATGACATGACCATGACTATGGTCCCCGGCAGATAAGGATTTAAACGTCAAATGTTCTCATTTGATTTAGAATCTTCTGCAAGTGCCAATAAAGTGTATAATAGCGTGTACTTACGATAAGGAAGTTGTTTTTGAGGATAATGCCGTACAGCAGCCACATGAAGGTGACCACGGAACCGGAGAGGATCATAGGGAACGGTAGACCTTCAGTGCTCTTCTTGGCGATTATTTGCTTCTGTAATGTTAAACATATATCAATATCCTGGCAGGGACGCCATACGATATATCAAGATGGTGGCACAAAATAAGTAATAGTACAAGACCGAAAGCTTCACTTCCTAACAAAAACGGCTTTTAAGCATAAAAAACGTGCCTATTCAGTGCATCTCTGTCTATCAAAATCAAAATCAAAAAATCAAAAATCAAAACATTTATTCTGCAAATAGGTCTCAAGGGCACTTTTACAAGTCAAAATCTATAGGTACATCAAATAAAAATAATACAATAATCAAAGTATCATTAATTAAATGTAGTGTTACATGTCAAAAATAAGACTAAGAAACTAATAACAATCGAGATTTGTTAGAGATGTATAAGGTCTCTAAGCGTCAAGATAAAAGGTAATAAAGTAGGTAGGTACACTAATCATATTAAATGTTTTGAGCTATATCTATATGAAAATAATAAAATCTAATAAATAAATATCCTCAGAGATGTATAAGGTCTCTGAGCGTCAGTCTAAAAAAATAAAATCAAATGAGAACAGTGAAGTCTCTCATCATGTCAATTCCACTGAACACTAGTCCTTGCAAACATGAACAGACCGGACCCCACAAACAGCACCCGTTCACGAGTATGATCTATCGTATAACATGTATTCATTCACACGCGGCACGTGTAGCGCAAGGGCTGTCGCGTCAAAAATACATCGAGGTGATATACCGGTGAAAACGCCCCACAGACCTAACTCAGAAACTCACCAGTCCAAAGAGAGGCGACGCGATCAGATAGAACATGAAGGCGGTGAGAATAGTCCCGAGTCTGTTCTCGACGACCGCCGGATCGGCCATCTGTGCGTAGCTGATTACACCGGCGGTGAAGGCGCCCCACAGACCCAACTCCAACCAGGCCTTGACCTGTAATAAAATAAACAATTAAATATCATATCAACTCAGAGTTGTTCTCTGCTCAACGCCTCATAGACGTCTAGGGCTGGTTGCATCAACTTACGATTACAGGCCGATATAATATGTTCAATATAACAATATTAAATTAATTTTAATTTTGACGCTCAGAGACCATGTACATCTCTGGGATATTATATTCATATTCATATTCATATTCATTTATTGCTTTTCCATGTAGTTTTACAATAGGTCTTAAATTACAATTATGTGCTAAAACATGACCCTGGTAGGGCACAGCAGTAACTTATAACTAAAAAGAGAATATAAATATTAATTTCATTATACTCCTTGTTTAATCTTGAGACCTTATACATCTCTAACTTTACTGATGTTGTAATATTTGTAATAGATAACTTTGCAAGTTTATCTTTATTGTATGACATTAATTTTGGTATAATTGTAAACTCGAAATTATTATTCCTTCTTGAACTGAAATTAATATTTCGACATGAAAAATGTATTATTAAAAATGTATTATAGTCAGACTTTCTTAAATTGTAAATTAATATTTTGACATGTAAAAGTGCCCTTGTGGCCTATTTGCAGAATAAATGTTTGTATTTGTATTTGTATGGCGCTGGCAGCTGCCATTTACTATTTAATTGGTTCTTTTGTGTTACGGAAATTGGTCATACATCTAGAGCGGTATTTCGCAACACAAAATAACCAATTTTAAATATAAAACTCATGTGAGTTTCAGACATATTCAGAAATGATGGTGGATTCTCGCCCCCGCATCACCGCCGCCGTCAACATCAAGCAGCCGATCGAGACGCGCGCGAGCGCGCAGTGCTAGACGCGCGGCCGTCGCGGCTGGTTCTCATGATTAAGAGTCACGTATTGACGAAACATGTCGAGCGATACTCGACCTTAAAGACGTGTTTATTATATTTCAACACAAAACCAATTCAAAAGTAGTCGAATTAAGTTCTTAACTATATACTCTGTTTTTTTTTTGAAGAGAACATCATTCTATACATTTAAAGGGTGGCTGCACCAAACCGTCTGTAATCGTAAGCGGCGTTCGTTAAAATCTGATTGTATGCAAAGTTTGACAAGTTTCTATCAGATGACAGCTGCCGGCGCCATATTTGACGATGACCGGCCTGTGATCGTATGTTGGAGCAACCGACCTTAAATCTGTAACAAGGTTCTTAGGCGTAGCACGACAGCTTTAAAATGTATCGGAGGGCCGGTCCTAGGGTAGAGCGAATGGGGCGGTCGCTCTAGACGCCAGGTGCCTAGGTAGTCTAGAAAATTAATACTCACACCCTTATAACCACTCATTTTTTCTCATGGTATCCAAGTTGTAGACATTTTTACCACCTTTCAGTATGTAGTACAATAAAATTTCCTATGGCGCATCGTTTTCGAGGTTTAAACAAAAAAACCAACAAACGGGACTTTTTTTGCGTCTTCTCCTGGACCTCACGTCCGAGGGGTGGGGACTTTTAGTATGTTTGTCTCCTAACTAGTCCAAACCAAAAATAGGAACCTTCTTTGTGTACTCCCACCTAAAGCTTACGAAGTCGAATTTTCTGCTTTCGACAATTCCATCCTCAATCATCCGTTACCCAGACTAAGGGGCACCAAAATACCGAATAAGAGAAAATCAAGGACAGGTGAAATTTCGGAGATACCTTTTGAGGCGTAGAATGAATATCAGGGTGGAGCAGGGTTCGAAATTATCAAGATAATTATGGTCTTTGATAATTATCGCGATAATTATCCGATAATTATCGGATAATTATCCCTCTTATGGGTAGGGTAGTATACGTTATTTTATTAGTTAAGTTTATTTTCCGATATATGATATGATCTGTAAAATGTATTTTTACCAATAAAGACTGCACTCTGTACTAATATATAAAAGATTATGGTGTTTTAGGCTGCAAAATAAATAGTTGCTATACAATATTTTACTAGTTTTTTATTAACCATTAAAATATAATCAATTAATCATTACAACATCACTAAAACACATATACAGAGCGCAATTATTAACGTTCGAATTCACGCACGTATTTTTTTAAGACTCATGCCGATTGTACAATTTTGGGTTATTATCAAATTGATAATTATCAAAGCATAAAAATCACGATAATTATCTTGATAATTATCATTAATAATTATCCTTTCGAACCCTGGGGTGGAGCTAAAGGACCGGGGCTGGAATGGTATCACCCTATACTTAATTAAAGTCCTTCTTGGGTACCTTCTCCTTGGTGTAGCAGAAGTAGATGCTCAGGTAGACGATGCTGAGCGCGATACCGAAGAAATTGACGCGGATCATCGTGTCGTCGCGCAGGATGAAACCGTACTGCAAGTTCAGTACTCCCCTGTCGAGAAAGATAATCATTATCATCATCATCATATCAGCCGAAAGACATGGCATCTACATCCACCCTTCAGAAAGACCGCATTCAAATAACTCGGCTAATTATTCTTTTAACACTACTGTGTTCCTAATAGAATAGATCCAAAATGTGTTTATGACGACTCCTTAAATTAGTTAACTTGAGTATGGTCATCTGTAAAGTTTAATTTCCTCAAATGGGCTGTTAAAAATTTGATCACCTTCTCGAGGGCAGTACAAGAAAATCTGGAAAAAAGAGTTAATCCGGAATCATCATCATCATCATCATATCAGCCGAAAGATGTCCACTGCTGGACATGTCTCCCCCAAAAAGTGACATAATGACCGGTGCTGCGCCACCCGCATCCAGCGGAGTCCCGCGACCTTTACCAGGTCATCAGTCCTTCTTGTGGGGGGCCTACCCACGCTGCGCCTTCCGGTCCGTGGTCGCCACTCGAGAACCTTCCGGCCCCAATGGCCATCGGTTCTACGTGCAATGTGCTCCGCCCACTGCCACTTAAGTTTAGCGATTCGAAAGGCTATATCGGTTACTTTGGTTCTGCTACAGGTGGGCTCATTTCTGATGCGATCACGCAGAGGAACTCCCAGCATAGCCCTCTCCATTGCCCTCTGAGTGACTTTGAGCCTTCTTATAAAACCCATGATGAGCGACCACGTTTCCGTACCATATGTCACCACTGGCAACACACACTGATCAAAGACTTTCGTCTTGAGACACTGCGGAATATATATATATAATGAAGTATACACATTTTTGATACATACATACATATCACTAATAACCTGAAAACTTTACTATTGAAAAATGGGACTTAATCTAAACTTTTTGAAGGTTTTTTGCCGGATCGTCCATTAGGTACAGACAATGTTAGTATTGTGTGTCGGGGGAGGAGAGTTGATATCAATGTTATGTAACAATTTCATATTTTTTCTTTGGTAAACTTCGGGGGAGTACGGAGAATTTTTTTTTCATTTTCCCTCATAAATAGAAAATGACTCAACGTAAAAAAAATGTTTCAGAATGTGCAACTTAAGCCCTTTCATATGACACCCCACTTGATATATTCATTAGACTTTCAAATTTTGAACCACCTTATTACCTACTAAAAAAAGAATTAGATAGAGCTATAGTTAGCTATTGTTCCTTGGTGAACTTGGGAGAAAAGGGGGGCGGTATTTATTTTTTATTTTCCTTCATAAATCAAAAATAACTCAACGTAAAAAAATTGTAGCTCAAGCCCTTTCATATGACACCCCACTTGATATATTCACTAGACTTTCTAATTTTGAACCACCTATTTATTGTTTGTCATTTTTCACAGAAAATCAGAAAAATATTTTAATAAAACATGTTCTACACATCTAGGTTACCCTTCTTTATAACTGTTCCAAAATTAAATTGATGGCATAAGTAGTTCTTGAGATATGTAGCGTTGTGAAAGACAGACAGACAAAATGAAACTATAAGGTTTCTTTTTTTACCATTTTGGTATGGAAGCCTAAAAACAAGAGTAAAACATAACTCGCATTGGGAAATACATATTCATTAGGAAATTATTATTTATATGTCATATTTTTCCTTATAGATATGTAAAACACCGTTTTACTAATAAACTACCTATATATTCGTGTAAAACACATTTTATTTATTAGGTAATGTGGCTGCGTCTCTTATCTTTGTCGGTTACAGGACAGGACAAAAAAATAATCTCATGTACTGTATTATTACTTGACATTATGAATAAATTAATGTTGTATTAAGCAATACCGCTGCTAACGCAAACTACAAATTAAGAAATAAAGGAAATATTGATAAATTTAGGCACCGAGCAGGATTTGAACCTGCGACCTCCCGGCACTCGCGGCCAGACACGAATAAATAAATAAATATAGTATTATGAATAAATGAATATATTTTGTGATGCAATGACAGTCACATACGAAAAAATGTCTTCAAAGAAATGTCGAAAATTTTCATCATATGGCAATAAGGTGAAAAAATATATACTTTTTTAAATTAATTTGGAGTCGGCTTCTTTTAGCTGAGACAATGAAGGTGATAACAGTATAACTAACCACCAGAAAAATGCACGAAGGCACGCCACTAAATGTTTATATAATACTAGCGACCCGCCCCGGATTCGCACGGGTGCACTATTTAATGGATGTTATTATACATATAAACCTTCCTCTTCAATCACTCTATCTATTAAAAAAAACCGCATCAAAATCCGTTGCGTAGTTTTAAAGATTTAAGCATACATAGGGATATAGGGACATAGGGACATAGGGACAGAGAAAGCGACTTTGTTTTATACTATGTAGTGATAATAATTCGTCTTTAGTGTCCCCTAATTTGTGGATGCTCCAACATATAAGAGATATACTAATATCGGCCCGGCCGCCATGGTGCCCACGATCTCAATGTATGCTTACAGGATGCCTGATAGGGCTATATCATAACTTTCATGACCAAACCACCAGAGAAAGGCATATGAGGCAACACCCTTAGTGTTCCCCTACCTGTTGATCTCCCAGCACATGAACGAGCCGGTAGGACATCTGCGCCACCGTGTCCACTGCCGCGATTAGGTCAGACAGGACATCTAAAATGTATGCATGTTATGACTTACATGACCAAACCGCCGGAGAACGGCATGAGGGGCACTCGTTTCGTGTCCCCCTGCTTGTAGATGTCCTAGCACATGAACGAGCCGGAGAACATCTGCGCCACCGTGTCCAAGGCCTCGATTAGGTCCGACAGGACATCTAATACATATGCATATTATGACTTACATGACCAAACCGCTGGATAACGGCATGAGGGGCACTCGTTTCGTGTCCCCCTGCTTGTAGATGTCCCAGCACATGAACGAGCCGGAGAACATGTGCGCCACCGTGCGCAAGGCCGCGATTATGTCCGACAGGACATCTAAAATGTATGCATGTTATGACTTACATGACCAAACCGCCGGAGAACGGCATGAGGGGAACTCCTTTCGTGTCCCCCTGCTTGTAGATGTCCCAGCACATGAACGAGCCGGAGAACATCTGCGCCACCGTGTCCAAGGCCGCGATTATGTCCGACAGGACATCTAAAATGTATGCATGTTATGACTTACATGACCAAACCGCCGGAGAACGGCATGAGGGGCACTCCCTTCGTGTCCCCCTGCTTGTAGATGTCCCAGCACATGAACGAGCCGAGAACATCTACGCCACCGTGTCCACGGCCGCGATTAGGTTCGACAGGACATCTAAAATGTATGCATGTTATGACTTACATGACCAAACTTCCGGAGAACGGCATGAGGGGCACTCCCTTCGTGTCCCCCTGCTTGTAGATGTCCCAGCACATGAACGAGCCGGAGAACATCTGCGCCATGGTGACCACGGCCGCGATGGTGCCCACGGTCTCCTTGTATGGCTGCAGCGCGTTTGAGAGGGCCTCCATTATGTCCTGGAAGAGGAAATAAATAAATCTTACACGTAAAATCTTACATAAACGGACCTAGTATATACTAATCAGTCCAGCAGTCGCTGAATGTACTCCTTCTGCCTTCGCCCTTAAATGTTACTTATTATTGTTACTATTTAATTATGTTCTGGTTTTTAACAGTGTCACAAATTGTATTATGTTGTTTGTATAATGGCAATAAATTATTTCTTATTCTTATTCTAATCAAAGCTTGTATAGTGGTATTTTTCTAATATGTCCGAAAAGCCATAAAACGCTTATCGTTAGGATTTCAAAACGTAAAGAAGTATGAAAAAAGATAATTCGCACAAATAGCTACCTTCCGTTCTAGATGATAAGGTTCAAGTTGTAATGACTTGGCTTATATTTTTAAGATAAGTACAGATTTGCTCAACGCACAAACTTGGAACCCCCTTTTCAACCCTTTAGGGGAGCAATTTCGGAAAACGCTGGAATACGTTTCGTTGTATTTAAACAGAGAGTCTATTTACGAAGTCTCAAATCTCTCACTTCAAAAAAATTTGCTCCCCGTACAAAGATTGAACCCCTTTTAACCCCTTTAGGGGAGTAATTTAGAAAAATGCTGAAATACGCCATTAATATATTTAAACAAACAGAGAGTAGGCTAAGTTTCAAATCTCTCACTAGAATAAATACGTTTTTTCATACAAACTTTCACCCCTTGTTTTGTCCCTTGAAGGGATGAATTTCGAAAAATCCTTTCTTTTCCCTAGCCTACGTTATAATTGTAATCGACTGAGCAAAAATCAGCTCTCTAGCGTTAGCAGTCAGTCAATCAGTCAGCCAGTCAGCCAGTGAGGACTTCTTCTTTTATATATATAGATAACACCTACTTCATTACTGTATTAACTCAATAAGGTTAGAACAAATTGCATTTGTTGTTTGTTTGTATTAAAATACATTTTCGTGGCTAAAGCTGTAAGTAGGTAGGTACAATTTTATGCCAAAATGAAATAATAAATAAATTGTTCTTTACTCTGTGATGATATCTTGATTATCATGCAACATTTTATAATGAGTCGTAATCATTAATCATTTATTTTATCTTCAATACTTATTACTTGATTAGCCACTAACTATATCTATGTAGAATCTTTAACTATGAAGAGATTCAACAAAGTGAATATGTGCTCAGCTAGTTAATATTCTAATGTAGTTTACAAATCTGTAGCTTTTCAAAATGAGAGAACTACGTACGTCAAAGATGAGAATCAATTTGTGACATTCTGAACTGCTTACTTAGGTAAAATACTACCAGTGCCTTTACCATCAGTGCCTTTATCATGAGTTTGCATGACCGTACTCGCTAGCGACTGCGTAAACGATTTAGTATGCCGATTCTTAGTTCTATTGCGTAACCGCCAGAGGCCCTGTACTTTTGCCCATACAAAGTTTTACGCAGTCGCTAGCGAGTACCGTCATGTAAACTCATGGTAAAGGCACAGTTTACATGACCTTACTCGCTAGCGACTGCGTAAAAATTTGTAAGTACAGCGCTTCTGGCGGTTACGCAATAGAACTAAGAATCGGTATACTAAGGCCGGGTTTTATAAAGATCCGTTACACCAAATGTCAGATCAAATTTCAGTAACTCTGTACATTTTTTGACATAACAAACCGACATAAGGTGTAACGCATCTTTATGAAACCGAGCCTAAGGGTGGTTGCACCAAACCGTCTGTAATCGTAAGCGGTGTTGGTAAAAATCTAATGTATGGTAAGTATGTCAAGTTTCTATGGGATGACAGCTGCCGGCGCCATATTTGACGATGACCGGCATGTGATCGTATGTTGGTGCAACCGAGCCAAAATCGTTTACGCAGTCGCTAGCGAGTACGGTCATGCAAACTCATGGTAAAGGTACAGTAACAGTAAGCAGGTACAGTCAAGTGTAAAAATATGTATCGAATGAATCCTCTCATAAATATATACCGAGACCTTAATGCGTAGAAATAAGATCCATGGGGACATATTTTTGAGTAGCTTGCATACACCCATATTTTTGCACTCGCCTGTACATGCGTAGTTACGTAAATACCTACAGTCAAAGGCACACATACAATGTGTACGTCTCCAAAACGACAATAATATCTACAGGTACCTACAGTAATGTTCGCACATTTTGTTGATGAGTTCGTATACACCGTATATATCTTTCGATGCTGACTGTACATAGTATAATCGCTAAAACTGACTCATTAAAAGGATTCACTTGAGCACATAAATATTCCTCTAGGATAAGACTTCCTTGCATTTTTTGTATCAAAAATCAAAACATTTATTCTGCAAATAGACCTTAAGGGCACTTTTACAAGTCAAAATCTATCTATATCAAATAAAAATTATACAATAATCGAAGTATCATTAATTAAATGTAAGTGTTACAAGGTAATAAAGTAGGTACACTAATCATAACAAAATATTGTGAGATATATCTCTAAGCGTCAACATAAAAATAATAAAATCTAATAAATAAATATCCTCAGAGATATCACTTAACATTGACCCGATAAAATTACAATAAGAGCTAATTCCTTTCGCCTAAGGTCTATTCACACCAACACTAATTGAACTAAACACGCAGTAATGTACTCTATCGCGTCAGCACAGGTTATATTTAAAGCAAAGAACCTGATTGAGGATTGAAAACAAACACATCCTCGTCACAGTCTATATATTTCTTAAAGCAGTTATCCGACTATATTATAGGGATCGTAGAATTACTAAATGACGAGGGAGGGGAGAAAAAACTTTTTTGGCTACCCCATTTTTCGTGAAAGGCGGGCGTGAAAGGGGGCGCAGAAGTTGCTGCCAACGCAGGTATATATTTTAGCAGCTGACTACATCATCATCCTCCTATCGTTTATCCGTTTGTGCCCTAAGGAGATAATCCCAAGATTTGGCGTAGGAACCATGAAAACGACTGTCATCTGAGGGCCTACCTAACTTCGCAATCCGAATTTCGTATCGTGTCGTCCCTTTCACTCATATAGTGTATAACACGAGAGTGAGAGAGCGAGGCCCTCTGAATTTCCAACCGAAAGGGGAAACTAGACCTTGTTGGGATTAGACCGTGGTTTTCTAGCGATGTGTTTCTACATGGTACAAAGCAGGGGTTGGAGCCTGCGAAATCAGCATAGTTGCGTGGCTCAGCTACAGTGGCTTATAAGGGAACGTACCTATACAAGGTGACCGGTTTAAGGGGGGGAGCGGGTTCTCAAAATAGGGATGTTGACTCAAAATTTGACTACTTTATAAGAAACAAGGCAAAAAAGTATGCCAAATGGTGAAAATCCTATTCAAATATCTCAAAAATAACGGAGCTACAAACGTGTTAATGTTGCTGGTTAGAAAGAGAATGCGCGACTGATCAGTGACGTCACTGACTACAAGCGCCATAGTAAATGACGATCGTTCAAATACAAAGGTGCGGTTTGCGGAAAAGGGACAGAGTATACCCCTTCTTAAAACTTTGAAGACTTATAATTATGTAATTATTTATTCTTATGAGTTACTTTATTGCCATTTGATCATTTTTCGAGAAAATTCGAACTTATTAATGCCACAAAACCTTTTTTGTACCAAAGCCAGGGAGGTCCTTGTTTCTTGTTTATGATTGACACCGCCTAAAAATCGTTAGTTTCAAATAGAAACTCTATTACATTAGCGTTAAAGTAGAATATAAAACGTAGGTCAGCGGTAATGCCACGAGTGCTACCTACCTAGTTGAGATACTGCGTTAAGCTAAATATTGATTTACTGTGTCGTGTAGATGAGTGTAAATGGTTTTAGAATTGAAATTGACGCTTGTGCGTCACACACACACCCACACGTGACGTCACGGCATCGGAAACACGTTGTTTGTACATAGGGTCGTTTAGAGGTCGTATAACCGTTTAGGAGAAGGCAGAAGAATACATATAGTGACTAGAATACTAGAATTAGGTGCAGTCAAAACTCTATTTCACTCCTAACACGCTCGGAAATATCTTGAGGATTTCAAAAGTAAGGCTTCATCCGAATATTATGAACCGACGGTAGGGGTCGGCGCGCGCCTTACTAGAGTCAAAGGAATTTGAACCTTCTGCACTACTGTGCACTACAATCCATATTTAAAGCTCGAGACACTATCCCACGTAACGTATGCAATCTGGATTCTGAAATTTGTATACTTAGAAACACACTTGTTACACGCAACGTTGCGTTGCGTAGCGTGTGACAAGTGTGTTTTAGTGCATCCGTTGCGTACGTGGGATAGTGTCTGATCTGCTAGCGGACATCGCTGCTGTCATTTTAATATGAAATCTAATCTAACACTTGTTTAGAAATTTCAAATTCCTCTAACTTACGTTCGTAGTTCGTACCAAATGATACCAAATTTTTTGCCCCCAAATCGCGCGGGTAGGGGCCAGTGTTAAATGTATAAAGCCAATGCTTCACGACTGTATTATAGTACAAATATCAACTTGCTACACTGACCATTAGTTGACCTTATCTTGTTGCCATAACGCTCAAGATTGGTTAGTTAGTTTACTGAGTTGTCGATGGTAGGCAACAAGACTTGTGCGGCTGGATTGCGGCGTTACAACCGGATCTAGGGTAGAGCGAGTGGAGCGGCCGCTCTAGGCGCCGGATGGCAAGGGGGGCGCCAAAATGGCAAATGAGAAAAAAAGTTTCATTACAAAATATTATATTTCCCTAACGTTTTTGGGTAAAAGCTTTAACGAAGGGCGCCAAAACCCGATTTCGCTCTACCCTGATCGAGGGCTCGGGCCGGCGCTGGTTACAACCATGGCTAACCGTCGCTCGTGAGATAAAAGTACTATATAAACGTACTATATATGAGAAACGCTAGTAGTTTTTGACTTGTAATAGTGCCATTGCGGCCTTCTTAAAGAATAAAATTAATATATTTCATTTCATTTATAATATTGTTACTAACCTATGGATCGATTTGGTCTGAAATGCATTCAAGCATTTATTATTAATTCCACCCTTTTATTTAATTTGCAATATATGTATTGCAAGGAAAATATTTATAGTTCTGCTCATGTTCCCGGAAATTTGTAGATTAATAATGGCCTATTTAATTACCAGGATTTCTATCCTTGTACCCAACATCACTGGAATTTATACATTATTGCAACCTAACAGAGTTCTGTTTCTTTAAATTTTAATAGAATAACTACAACTCTTTTCCCTATACTCTTTGTTTCAAATGAAGTGTGGTTCGGTTCTAAATGTTCTAATTATATTTAGTAGAATGGATGTTTGGATACAAAATTATTTTTATACCTACAGCACATATATTAAGTATTAATGTTTTTTTTTGTGTGATAAATATAAATAATTGTTTCTTAGTGTTGAAAATCTTCTATGCGTATTCAAGTATTTATTTATCTATTTAAATATGTTATCATTGCCTAATACACATAGTACAAGCTTTGCTTAGTTTGGGACTAGGTTCATTTGTGTAAGATTGTCCACAAATATTTATAATAATACAGTGGAAACCGGATAAAGCGACAGTCAAGGGACCGGTGATATTACGTCGCAGTAACAGGACGTCGCACAAAACGGACTGATTTACTTTGAAAATGTTTGGTATGAAATCTAATGTGTGGTGATTTCGAAGTCGTTAAAAGCGGTAAAATGTTATATGCGCAGTGGTTATAAGCGGATTCTACTGTAAACTATCAGTTAAATATCAAATATTTCACACAAGTTTTTAGAAAATCCCAATGGTATGAATGCGAGGTTCGAATGCGGGCCTCCAGACTGAAAGTCGCGTGCCTTACTATTACAGCTACAGTGGCTAATTATAAACTATAGACAAACAAAAAAGGTGAATATAATTGTATTCAATTAACCTTTTAATGCATGTTTATTCTTTTAAAAAAAAAACGCGATATTTGGTAACTTAACGGGAAAAATAATGTAAACATTCTATTGTAAGTTCGGTTTAAAGAAACTTTATTGTCTAAAGAAATTACAGAAATTTCACTTACAAGACAACTTTTAAATAGTTAACTTAGGTATCTAAAACAATCTTACAAGTTACGCAATAAGCAAGCATTTCAATTATTCAACCAACATTTGTATTTTTAAACTTACGAGGCCAAGAAGAATAAAATTAAAACTAAGAATAGACCCTATTAGTTCTGTCGTAAAGCTAAAATTTAAGTGTTAAGTAACAGGAATAAATGAGGGTATCATTTCTTATGCCAGTCATAACTACTCAACTTGTTTACAGGGCTAGTTGATCGAACCTTTTAACCAGTACTTAATTGTCGGTTACCTTAGTGACTTTTTGTATATAATAATTTTATATATACGTAAAATTTTTAAGTAACTAGATGTACTTTACATATTTTACTAACTAGGTATTTTAAACATATTTTAATGCACATTATTATAGATCATATATATATTTTATGTCACACCTGGCCATAAAGTGGCAATTACCGCACGCTCCGCGCGCGGAAAATCCCACTTCCTGGCCAGGGGGTGACATAAAATTTTGTACTAACCTCGGGCGGTAATTAAGAAAGCCTCAGATCGCATAATTATCGCCCTTGCCTTCGGCTCGGGCGTCAAATACCTGCGATCTGAGACATTCTTTGTTTTACCGCCCTTGGTAAGTAATGTACTATTGTACATCATATATATATTTTTATAATGTAATTTATATTGACTTTTTTAGCTTTTATTTATTTTTAATTACTTTAACTTATTATTTTCAATAGTTATAGTTTTGACGTTTTTTTTTTTTTTAAATCATTTATTGTTATATGACATCATTTATCACGTGTGATTTTAGTCTGCTTTTGAAGGTATTGAAGGATTTGATATCTTTTAACGTTTTGGGTAAGTTATTATATATTTTAGCACCATCGTACATTAAATTTAGGGTTCCATATCGAGTTCTAGGTGAACGTAGTGCCAAGTGATCCGCGTTTCTGAGTTTTATTCTCTGGTATGTACCTTTCTTGTTAAAAGTTATTTCTGAGTGTACATCACCGTCCAGTATTTTACGTATTAAGAGACATGTTTTATAGACGTAAGTTTGTTTTAAATTCATGATGTTTGTTTTGAAGTTCTTTATACAAAGTTTGTAAATATAAAATAAATGTTTTTTTTTATACATCATGTACAAATAATGCTAATATATAATAATATATAAAAAAAGAAATGCTAATGCATAAAATTGGTCAATATTTGCGAAAAAACGCACTGTCACCTCTTATCGTAACACTACACAAAAACTAATAGACACATTCGCTTGTGTTGGGAGTAGACGACTTGTAGCCAGAGATAAAACTGCTGTGGATACATTAATTACCTGCGTTAAAACGCAAAATATAGTATTACACTGCTGACGTAATACAAAGGATCGAAATCTTTCACATATATATATATATATGTTTCATATTGTAGCATTTTAATTCTGTAGTATTACGATACTGTTATTTTATAAACATTGTATAATGTTTTGAAAAATTGATCACCGAGTTTCTTATGCCAGTTCTTCTCGAGGCAGAGGTTTATTTTATGAACCGGTGGTAGCTTTTTGACATCATAAGTGTATGTAATATGCCTAAATTGAAGAATAAATGATTTCATTTCATGTCATTTCATTTCCCCAAACTTTAAAAAAAAAATTGGATATAGTATATTGGTTCTAGAAACCTTGCAAACTTTTTTCTAGATATTTCGCGTTTTACTTAATAGGACCCTAAATAAATTTCTTGGCCCCAGCTGTTTTAATCAAAGTTATGATTTTTTGAACACTCTGTTACACAAAGGATATATAAAGTTTGTATGGGAGCAGAAACCCACTTTTTTTCGAAAATGAGATTTTTTATAAATGTATTCATTTTATACTATAAAACTTAATTAATACTAGAAAACTATAAGTTGAAAACAAAAATGAAACATATGCTACTCTAATATTTTTTTGTTTACATACAGATTTTTTAAATAGGACATTTTATTTTTTGGTATGTACAACTTTTTTGCAAGTCACCCCATAAGCAGTAATAGATTATACCTAATCACTTATATATGAAGTAAGCATGAGATAATTTCAAGGTTATCTTGATTGTTACTCAGGTTATGAAGATAATAGTTTAACCCGTCGTCTACCAGTCCCTGGGATCCCCGGGCTCATTACAAAAAAATGCTATTGTTTATTTTTCCGCCGGGAGACGACGGCTTTAGTACTACAAGGATATGTTGTTAAGGCATCAGTTACCAGATTGCAGCTAACAAAAGAATACATCTAATTTTGATGGGAGCTAAAAATATGCCGAACGTAACGAATTAAGTACAATAAGAATAATTAATCCATTATATGTACATTGTAGTGCAAATGCAAGTCATGTAGAGGAGGAAGCGGACATTTGGTAAACTGAATCTGAAGAGCGTAATATAACTCCGCACTACTCGGGTAACTTTGCTAACTTGATTATGTTACAGTTACAAGATCTACTCTTTATTACTTATTGATTGGCCGGTGATAATATAACCAGATGTTTAACATTAACCCAAAGTATGTACTTAAACATAATTAGAAAAATGATTACACCATGGTTAATTCTTGTTGCTTAGTTACAAAAAAATAAACTTTAAGTAGTATAAAAGTTAAAGAAAAGTATGCACTTACGGAATCCTTGGATTACAACGAAGTTGACAATTAAGTGATATATGTAAACTACAACTGTTTCTTATGATTAAAACAAAGATTTATTTATTAGCACTAACTGGAGAGGCAAATAAATACTCCTCCAAGCCAGGCCGCTACACCAACTGAATGAAATTGGAATGAAACACAGGAATGAAATGAAACCCAAGGTCAGGAATGCAAGATTTGACATAATGACAGCCGAATTGACAGACAACCAGCTGGAGAACGTCAAAGACACGTGGCCGAACCACGGCCGAACATTCATTACGTTCCGTTCCATTCATTGTTGTTTATGGATTGAATTCGTTCATTCATTGGTCGTTTGTTCCAATCGCATTGCAGTCATGCACTCTGCAGTAGATAGATTAAAGAAAACAGACGATCTTGTCTATGGTCAACCCCAGTTGAGTTGACATTTTATAATTTTCGCGAGATTTTCTAATTCCACAAATTTTCAGGCATCTGTTCTGTGTTCTATTTTAAGACTAATGACTGATAAGAGTTTCATGAATACCCGTGTTATTTTCTGGTATGTCATGTGTGTAGCCAGCGTGAGTAAGGCGTCGGTATGAGAGTTCTATGAATAGTGCGGAGGTAGCTTCCTAAGGGTTGTGGTTGGGACAGTTTGGTAATATGCAATGGATACACGAGAGTTGGAAGAGGCGATGGCTGTGGGTGCTGTTGGTGGCGGCGTTGTGCCCGCTGCTGGCGGCTCAGAAGATCGGTGACCCGTACGAGATCCTCGGGATATCCCGCCGGGCTACGCTCCCCGAGATCCGCAAGGCATACAGGCAGCGAGCTAAAGAATGGTGAGTTTTCGCTCAGGACTTGAGAGTACATCATCTAGGTCGTTGATAAGCACAGTGACCCCATTTGTGTGGTCTCTGGATCAATAAGTTATGAATAAACAAGTAGCGTGCCGTGTTTCGCTCGGAAATATTTGCATTCGATTTGTTTTGACGTGATCTTCGGTTGATATTCTTGACTTTAATTCAAGCACAATTTTAAATGTATATTTGAGAAGGTTGTATTGTATCACTGACTTGACCCATTTTGTTGTTATTCTTACCACTGCCATGATGTTGTCACCCTATAAAATAATTTACACATATTTATTATATTCTCCTCAAACTAGTTTTGCATAAATTCATTAATTTAAACTACCATTGAAAATGGTAATTTCGTGTTTACATTATCATATAACAGTATAATATGCCTGCTTGTTGCCATGTATCAATATTTTAATGATTGTTTTTTTTATCTATTATAACATCTAGGCAAAAAAAGTAAAACATTTCATTTAAACACATTGATTAGCACAATAAACATTTTAAAGGTGCACAGATGTGTCTAATCACAAGACAAGTGCTTAATTCATACAATCTTAACAATTTGGACCACTAGCTTTTTGTGCATCACAACAACAAATCTTACATACATTCACAATTTTCAGGCATCCCGACAAAAACCTGGACCCAAACGCAGAATCTCGCTTCGTGGAAATTAAGCAGGCATATGAGCTGCTGTCAGACACGGAGCGCCGACAAGCATATGATCTGTATGGCATCACAAATGAAGACGAGCACCTCTACAAGCAGAGACATGACTATAGCACCTATGCCCGCTTTAGGTCAGTGCTCTTGTAAAATGTGTATAGTGTCAACCTTATGTGTATAGTCAGTGTAATTGAATAAGGTCCAAAAGTGTAAACATATCTTTGGCATTGAATGTACAGTGTAATCCGGATAAAGCGACAGTCAAGGGACCAGTGATATTACGTCGCACTAACAGGACGTCGCACAAAACGGCCTGATTTACTTTGAAAATGTTTGATATCAAATCTAATGTGTGGTGATTTCGAAGTTGTTAAAAGCGGTAAAATGTTAAAGGCAGAGTCGTTATAAGCGGATTCTACTGTACTAAAATAATAGCAGTTATAAAATAACCAAATATTATTACCCCTTCATTATAAAATGATCTTTTTTCAGGTTTTTTAGAAATTCTTTTGAGAATTAATTAGTTCAGTAGCTACTCTAAAACCAAATTGAATGAATTGATTGATCAGTTACATCAATTTGAAAGAGCCAAGAACTTCATTTTTTTCAATAGGCAGTCATCTTTTGAATGATCGCAAAGATTTAGATTGGACTTAAGAGCCACAGTTGGCTAATCTTTACTTGAGGTGTATTTGGGCTTCGAGCCAGTTAAATTAGCATTTAAAAAATCAAACATAATTTTATGCATCATACTATGAATAGAGTTGATCTAGAAGCAGTAGATTTGAGCTAGAAACAGTACAATCCAACAGAATTTGCCCTAGCGACCTTTGTTAGCACTGCTATTAGCACTTATCTATATTTCTCGAAATTCTGTAACTTGATCATTGGTTTATTGTTTCTTTTTTCTGTATAACAAACACAACCTTAAAATTAATTCAACTGTTCAACTCAGAAAAAAAGGGACTGACAAACTACCATGTTTGTTACATATTTTCTATACTGAGTGATTAAATAAATAAATAAAAATAAATATTTGTGGACAATCTTACACAAATCAACCTAGTCCCAAACTAAGCAAAGCTTGTACTATGGGTACTAGGCGACAATATACATACTTATATAGATAAATACATACTTAAATACATAGAAAACATCCAAGACTCGGGAACAAATATTCATGTTCATTACACAAATAAATGCCCTGACCGGGATTCGAACCCGGGACCTCCAGCTTCGAAGGCAGGGTCACTACCAACTAGGCTAAAGCGGTCATCAAAAGATTCAATAATAGCCCATTAGTGCTAAATTGACTGTCTTCCAGATATTTGCTTCCTGCGGTTTGATTCACAGGAATTGAATGTTTGCTATGTAAACAACATTACTGGGAGTGAATTCCTTCCAAAAAACACTGAGTAATGATTTTATTTTTTCACGCCTAAACTGCTGAAACGATTTAGATTAAAGACTGATTGATTCTGGAAGTTGTCCTCTAGTGAGGAGATAGGACTGTGATTAATGAATTGAATGGGAATAATTATGCTTGTAGATTAAACGGTCACCACAGCCTATGTGTTAACTGAATACTTATTGTTGCAGCAATGACCCATTTGAAGAGTTCTTCGGAAACCACTTTAGAACTCAGGACCAAGATATCACACTGTTTCACAAGCTATCTGTCACCGCCCGGTAAGTCTTAGTTTCCCTACTCACAGACGCTCTACCGATGAGAGGTTAAAGAAGTTTGTTTACTTTCACTGACTTGTCAGTCTTTTCCCTCGGTGCACTTAAGTATTACTAGCACCGCCCTGCGGTGTTACCCGCGGATAAAAGGCAGCCTATTTCCTATTCTGATGTCTATGCTACAATACTGGAAAGTTTCATAGAGATCCGTTCAGTAGTTTTTGAGATTAAGCGGAACGTATATCCATCCGCACAAACTATCACGTTTATAATATTATTAGGATGTTCAAAGTAGCACTACCAGAAGCTAGTATTTTAACACAATATCCGACTGTCTTCCAGACACTTCGAGAACAACATAATGGAGAAGTCTGTCCACACACCAGCGCTCGTCCTCTTTTACACCGACTGGTGTTTCGACTGCGTTCGCGCGGCGGCCGCCTGGCGACGGCTAGTGGAGGCACTGCAGCCTCTCGGTGTGACTGTGGCCACGGTACACGCGGGTCATGAAACGAGTCTCGTCAGAAGGATAGGGGTGCACGGTGTACCGTGTTTGACGTTGGTGTTGGATCAACATGTGTACATATATAGGGAAGGGCTTCATTCCATGCCGAAGATATTAGGTGAGCAATTTACTTAATCATTTTGGTATATTTCAGTACTTTGGATTTTTTGGTTGGATTAAAACAGGGATCGGATACCGGTATTTTCTCCATAGAAAAATACCGGTATTATTACGGTCACCGGTTCATTATTTCGTTTTTAATAGGACAACCTAATAATACGACGTTGTTACCTAAATACATGATTCAGCCCTACGTAAAGAGCAAAAAATAGTCCAAGATATTGGGCTAATTCAGGGTTTTTTAAAAATACCGGTATCGGTCCCTGGATTAAAAAAGTGTTTGATTTACGATTTTATAAGCCCTTTTGGACTATTTCGGTAACCCGCTCCCTATCAGCCTGTCAGTAAGCTTATGTTGCAATAATCGTGAGAAAAACCTCCCTTAATACCCCCCACTTTCTTTACGTACAATAATTCCATTACAGAAAATATATAAAATTCAACTTTATCTCGTTTACAAAAAGTTTAAATCACATTGTCGTTCCAGAATGGATCCGCTGGAAGTTCCCGTACAAACTAGTGCCTCGCGTGACGGATTCCACGCTGACCAGCTGGCTTTGTGACTTTGAAGACAATAAGGTCAAGGCGCTGATATTTGAGGAGCAGCCAAACATGCGGCTGCGATATCTATTGACTGCTTTCCATTATAGAGACCGGGTTACATTCGGGTATGTATATAATGCTGCAACGTTGCCTACGGTGTATTAAGAAAAAACATTATTCACAGAAACTCCTACTGATTTTGGGTACAAACACTGATATTGACTATGAATAGCGTATTTTTAAAAATCCATTGTTGAGACAAGAATAAAGTTTTACTTTATTTGGTATTGCTTTTTATAATAAAATATATGGGTCAATCAACTTTTTCTGGTTGTTATTCTGTCCCGTCAGCGAGGAGACAACAGTAACCGAGTTTCATAGAAAAATGTTAATAATATGGACTTCAAGCATGCTCAAGAGATGACCCACGTCTAAATGGATTTATGTTCATCGCTAAAACTCATGTTTGATAGATTAAAGCCCTATGAAATCGCAGTTTTAAAGGGACTCGGGAGACGTAACCAAGGTAACGAGCGACAAAGAATAGTTGATCCACCCCACCCATATCTTAGAGCATTTAAGACTATAGACGCCATTGATATACTTACCCCTCTGCCAAAGGTATAGAATAAAAATCGGCCACGTTATTAAAAACTACTTCATTAATCGACGATTATACGTCAGTCTCGAAATCGTTCCCGACGTGTGAAGGGCTCCGTCAAAATACCTTTATGTGCTGTTTTCGGGTGCAAATAACATGTTAATTTATGAAATTTACCAAAAGATGTATTATCGTTTCACGTATGTTTTCGCTTTAAATATAATTTACTGTACAATTAAAATTTTATTCAAAGTCGTAATACAAATTCGATTTAAAAACATTCATACTTCACCAATCACTCTTGGTCGCTATTTAGACATCAAATTTCACCGTATTTCTTAATGCAATGACTACTTTCTATAAGAATTTCTATGAAATGTGAGCCTTAGTGACATCGGTAAATTTAGCCATGCGATAATTGACACGCTCGTAAGGTTGAATTTTATTACTGAATATTAGTGTTTTGAGTGTGTGTGCGTGATTTTTTTTAGTGTAGGTGGCGAAATGTTTTGTTCGGAAAGATGCTCTGAAGGCATCTCCTGTCTTAAAAGGGTCATTGTCAGTTGTAAAAACAAAAGTTGTCCACCCGGTGGTCAATAGTTAACGGCTTATGTACCTGTAAGTTATGTTTTTATTACATGGATTTATAGTTACAGAAACACCGTTTGTGCGGGTTACTAGACCAATCCAAAATTAAGCTTTGTGGCCCTTAACTTTTGACATGTCCACCGAAAGGACGCGAACCGAAATCCGACAATGACCCAAATGCTCTAAGGGATATATGGAATTACTAGCAGCGCCCTGCGGTGTTACCCGCGGATAAAAGGTAGCCTATGTCCTATTCTGATGTCTAAGCTACAATACTGGAAAGTTTCATAGAGATCCGTTCAGTAGTTTTTGAGATTAAGCGGAACGTACATCCATCCGCACAAACTTTCACGTTTATGATATTATTAGGATTAGGATAATATTGACTGACAATCTTACACAAGACGACCAAAACAAGCGAAGCATAGCTCATACTATGCTACGGGCACTAGACGACATTTTTACTTGGGTTTAATAGAACGTTTTTTTTTTTGGATTATACCTAAGTAACTCGCAATTTATTTATTCGATTCTTGCACGCGTGTCCAAATACGTCAAAAAAAAGTTATTCACAATTTTCAACTCTGTAATAAAGCAAGAAAGTGTCATTTACACGGTCACTGCCGCATATATCAGACGAGGGCGGTTGAAGGGTTAATCTAGAATTTTGTTGGTCGATTTCTTTGTCTCGGGTGCTAATATGTAAAACACCATCTTGAATTGAGGCACCCGCAATATGAGCTGTTCTTGAGTGCTCTTCAATTTGACGTTGATTTTATACATCCTGTAAGGTGCAGGGGCAATCTAGGCTGCGGGTAATTACAACTAATAGAAAATTAGGGTGATATCTATGTCCGGATAGCGGAAAAACGTTTTTACAATTTCATCAAGATTGCACTCTAGTAAATGATGTAAAACACGCGATGAGATTAATTTCCCGCAGTGGATTTCTCCGCTGCACCTTATACTCGTACATTGTTTCGTAAAATTATGTCAGCTCTCCACAGCGTTGTTTTGTAGTAATTTTCTATACTGTTTTCTGATCAATTATTTAAATTAATATGCCCTCACTAATGTAAACAAGCAAGTCATGGCCTAAGGTATAACACTGTATTTCTATAAGTTTAACTTTAACTTCACTATAATTATTGCATGTGGAGTTTACCTTTAAGTAGTTGTTACATTACTCCAAGATTGTTCACTTGTATGTTTTACCAAATGTAAGGATGTAAGCAACTGTTCGTGAACCTTAATTAAATAAAATAAAATAAAAATTAATAATCATGAAAGTTTTTTTTTCCAGTTTCGTAGCGATGACGGCGCGGGACTCCAGCAACGTCACGGCCCGCTACAAGGTCCAGCGACACATCGACACCATGGTGCTGCTCAAGGAAGACAGCCCGGAACCGGCCGCTACCGTCAGCACCACGGAGATACCTACGAAAACGCTCCGAGAACTGATCGAGGCGAATCAGTTGCTGACTCTACCGAGGCTATCGTCACAGGTAACATTAGATAACCATATACATCTTATGTTGTGGTGTAGTCCAAATAAACTAATAATAAGCATTCAGTCTAGTTAATTTAGAAACGGTGCACCTCATGTTTAATCCTTTAACCTTCAAACGTAAATAAGATACTCGTAATTTTCAACTTTGTCATAAAGTCTGTCAGCATTCAACCAAATAAAAAACTATTTTGGGAGAGGTTTTATGTCACATGATAGGTTAATTACTATTGTAATCAATTTATTTATAAACAAATTTATTCATTCATCGGCGCGGCGGTCTTGCATAATACTCTATTAATCGGAGGTCTCGCGAAGTAGAAACGAGTATTATTCGTTTTCGGTTATTGGTCTACTCAATCAGGCAACTTCTTGAAAACAGTTTTAGATTTTTTAGTATTTGATAACCATTTAACGTGTTTATGCCAAATGCTTTATTAAATAGATACTGATTGAACCTAAAACTCGTCGGTTGGATGTATGGCTTAATACAACAATAAATTTAAAAAAATTGGAAAAGTAAAACGCACTAGTGCGTGAAATTTAACTTTGCGTACGATGTACAGCTACATAAACTACCACGTTTTGAGTAACTGTATTAAACATACCATTACCGACCCGCCTTCGTGCACTTGCCGGGAAAAGTTGAAATAAATGTTATCGTGTTGTTTCCAGACAGTGCTGGAGCACGTGTGCCCGGTGGAGTGGCGCGCGAGCCGGCGCCGGCTGTGCTGCGTGCTGCTGTGCGGCGCCGGCGCGGGCGCCGCGGCGCGCGCGGCCCGCGGACAGCTGCGCGCGCTGGCCCGCGCCGCGCCCGAGCGCCTGCACTACGCCTACGTGTACCTGCACAAGCAGCCCGGCTTCGTGCAGGCGCTGGCTAACGGCTCCGGTGAGTGCACACTATGCGTGCGATAAAAATATGTAATCCTGGTCACGGCACCAATTTGTAACAACCCTTACGTGTATTATATATTAGTATTTGTACTTTAAATCCGTACAGACAGTAGAATAGAAACAACGAAAGAAGAAACTACGACGATTTCAAAAAAAATTACCACCATATTTTGGCTTCACGATCTAATCCTTAAATAAAATTATTATGAAATATTGACATTCAAAATAACAAAATTCCCTGTTTGCAGGCAGCGATACGTCCCAAATGGAGCACCGTATAGTCGTACTGTGGCGTCGAGAAGCCACTCGCATACAATACGAATGGCTGAACCAAACCTGGCCTGTGTGTAACAGTGGGCACTGCGACGACTTTAGTGAACCGAACAATGTTGAATACCAGGAGAGGCTTAATGAGACTAAGCGGGCGTTGGAGCAGCTGGTGAAGAGGTTGTTGAAGCCTACGGAGGTGATGGCGTATGAGGCGCATGTGCAGGTCAGTCGGATATTTTTATACGCTCTTATTCATAAAGGTTTTTTAGTTAAAATGCCGTTGAAATTCGTTTGTCTTACTCTGTCACATCGTGTTTGACTTTTTAAGGTTATGTATTGTACTGGAATGTCACGGTACCCTAGTTATTTCAAAAGCACAATACGACGTTGACAAACAAGCATATAGTCTGTCGTAAGCTTGTTTGCCGGAGTCGCATTGTGCTTTTAATATACACTCGCGGACAAAGAATACGGGTCGGTAAAATACCGTCATATTTTCTAAAATAGTGTAATCTTGTATAGTTTTTTAATCCTGTCTTTATTAAATTTTACATCTCACCTCCAAAAATAACAGATAGAAAAATTTAACGTTTCCAGGATTAAATCGGACTCCTAAAAACCCGTGAAAAAAGCAATGTTAACGGATCGAGATATCGCTAAAATTATTTTTTTGAGATTGATATTTTTATGATAGGATCCCGGGAATTGCTAATACTGTTGTGTATTACAAAGAATTAATATATCAAGTGAATAAAACGAATATAAAATATGTAGAAAAACCTACTGCGTTTATTTAATTTAGTGTGACCCGAAATTTTTGACCTCGAGTGTAGGTTGGGCATCGAGAGTCCCTTTTACCGATAAATTTTTCATCGATTATCATTTGCTACAAGTTAATTTAATGAATGATTGCAGCCGTGTGGAAGTAGGGGAAATTCTGTATTAAGGCAAGGCCATTCCAGTGCAAATGACCCCCTCTAACACGCGTGAGTTTGCAATTAACGATCCCGCTCTCTACGGAAGCTGCGCGTAATTTCGTAAATATTTAGTACATTTTTATTGATTGTTAGAACACTGAATCACTTATGAAAAATCTATCCGGTTATTTCCTTAGAACAATAAAAAAGCTATCGTTTTTGTAAAAAAACGTATCACTGTCTTTACTAATTACGAGATCTGCAGCATTAAAGTTATTATTATTTTTACTATGATATTTAGGATTTTTTAACACAGTTACCAAGGAATTTTTCAATATTTTGTTGGGTTATTTCTTTTCTTTGTTACTGTAATTTTTGTGTAGTGTAATTCTACATTATTTCTTCACACTGGAAGCTCAAACTTCAGTATTTTCGTCAGATCTGTGAATGGGCCTTGCCTTAATGGATATTTTCTTGTAGGACTTATTGGACGAGGCGGCGCGAGGTCCCCTATGGCGAGCCATGCTACTTATATGCGAGTGGGCGGAGAGGGCAGCACTAGCCTTAAGAACACAGAAGGCAATTTCACTTGCCTCTGTACTGGGAACTGTGGCCGTAGTCCTGGCGGCTGGTTACCTCATGGCGTACCTCATGTGAGTATTACCGGACCCGGATCGGAATAGCTGTTATTTCATATACACTTCGATGTAATTATATGGAAAAAATGTCACATTGTAATCTTATTCGCGGCTAGGGAATGCCAGGGATCGGATACCGGTATTTTCTCCATAGAAAAATACCGGTATTATTACGGTCACCGGTTCATTGCTTCGTTTCTAATGGGACAATCTAATAATACGACGTTGTTACCTAAATACATGATTCAGCCCTACGTAAAGAGCAAAAAATAATCCAAAATATTGGGCTAATTCAGGGTTTTTTAAAAATACCGGTATCGGTCCCTGGGGAATACCTACTTCCTGTCCCTAATAGGTATGTTATCCACTCCACGGAACCTTGAAGTAGAGGTTCCGTGGATAACAGTAGATCCTGGCTTGGCTACTTCGAGAAGGTCGACAGGTGGAGAGGGCATGCTTTTGCCAACTCTTGTGTGGGGGCCAAGACTCATTCTCATTCATTAGTTAGTTAGTTCTCCTTTGTGATTCTTCTCAAGTCGCAAGCGCCCATTGGATATGGTGTGTGCTTACTATCAGGCAGGCCGTATGCTTGTTTGCCATCGACGCCACCGTCGTTGTATAAAATACAACAGTAAACCAAAACTTATGAAAATAAATAAATACAATCATGGCAGCTAATCGTCGACGGGTGGTATGGACATGTTATGCGGAGCGATTAGTCATTTGACAAGAAGGGTATTGGAAATATACGAGAAGGGGTGGAAGTTTGTATGGAAGAACGATGACTAGGTAAGCGCCTGATATAAAAGTCTATCGCGAAGAACGATTTTTACGCGGACGAAGTTGCGGGTAAAAGCTTGTATTGAAATATTTTGTGTCTCAGACTCGCTTGACTTCAGGGATCGGATACCGGTATTTTCTCCATAGAAAAATACCGGTATTATTACGGTCACCGGTTCATTATTTCGACGTTGTTACCTAAATACATGATTCAGCCCTACGTAAAGAGCAAAACATAATCCAAAAATATTGGGCTAATTCGTCGCAGTAGAATGCCACGGCGATCCTGCGGCGCTCCACTAAAGGCGTCGCCGGTATTCGTTGGGTTTTTAGACGGTAGTACGGTCCATCCGGATAGTCCGTCATACACACCCAGGTCTTTCACTGGGTGGGATACGTAAATGTATTTTCCCAACGTAAAAAAATAGTAGATTGTGTCTCAAGGGAGCAAAATGATATATTTACGGCGAGGGCGGTATATTGAATTCTGAGTGAAGCGAAAGATTCTACAATAGAATCCTGAGCGTAGCGAGGGATTCTAAAGTAGAATCTTGAGCGTAGCGAGGGATTCAAGTGTTTACGCCCAAGACGGAAATAATTTTGCTACCGTGTGACACATACTGCTTTTCACACCGCCTATGAGGCCCGCTGCTAAAAACATGAAATGTCTTACAAATGATTTTACTACAGAGTGTCACATACTGCTTTTCACACCTTCTATGAGGAAAAGAGTCATTGTTGCCCTCAAATGAGGGAAGAAAAGTACAACTTTGATCCCTCATTCGAAGGCAACAATAACTCTTTTCTGAATAGCAGGTGTGAAAAGGGTTTTTTAAATACCGGTATCGGTCCCTGCTTGACTTTTCTATTTAATAAAATTATGAGAATCATGCTAATTGAATGTACTATATCAGCCGCGTGGAAGAAGAATCGGTGCAGCAACAGAAGAGTGAGCGGCGGCGGCAAAACGGCGCCGCCAAGAAGAACAACAACGAGCCACAGTCAGAGCTGAGGCTCCACGAGCTCAGGTCGGAGAAGTACAACGGGCTCGTTCGGTGAGTACATATTTACTGCTCACTTCACTTTTTTTTTATTCAAAGTAGGTTTGCGCTTGACCACAAATCACCTGATGGTAATAGTAGATTGTGTCTCAAGGGAGCAAAATGATATATTTACGGCGAGGGCAGTATATTGAATTCTGAGTAAAGCGAAAGATTCTACAATAGAATCCTGAGCGTAGCGAGGGATTCTAAAGTAGAATCTTGAGCGTAGCGAGGGATTCAAGTGTTTACGCCCAAGACGAAAATAATTTTGCTACCGTGTGACACATACTGCTTTTCACACCGCCTATGAGGCCCGCTGCTAAAAACATGAAATATCTTACAAATGATTTTACTACAGAGTGTCACATACTGGTTTTCACACCTTCAATGAGGCAAAGAGTCATTGTTGCCCTCAAATGAGGGAAGAAAAGTACATCTTTGATCCCTCATTCGAGGGCAACAATAACTCTTTTCTGAATAGCAGGTGTGAAAACAATATTGTGGTCTAGGATGGAACGCGCTTACCTAGTAAAAACCGATTCACTCTCGCCTTGAAGACCAAAAGGTTATAGTTTACGGGGAACAAGGATTCCGGCAAGGAGTTACACAGCTTGGCGGTTCTCACAATGAAGGTGGAAGCGAAACGCTTCTTGCGAGTTTTCGGAACAGCCACCGTAAAACGATGACGCCTTACCGTATTCCTACTCGTCCGATGGTAGAAAGGGGCGGGAGGAATTATGTTGTGTAATCCCTCAGCGCACTCCCCGAAATGCAACCGATAAAAAACCGAAAGACTGGCAACTTTGCGGCGATGCTCTAGACTTTGCAGCCTCGCATTGCAGAGAGAGTCCTTTCCTATGAGCCTCTTAGCACGCTTCTCGATTTCCTCCAACGCCTCAAGCTGATATCTAGCCGATCCATCCCATAGGTGCGAACAGATTCGAGCATTTAAGACCTTCAGCGCATCTTTCCGAACCATACGTCGTTATCGCGGGTGCAATAACCAATCAGATAAATAACACATATAACAAAATCTCTATTTGGTAGAAACGGAGGAGCGCTCGTAGCCCAGCGGCGCCCGTGTACCGCGTGCGGTATGCGAGGTTAAGCAACGTCAGCCTAGGTCAGTTATTGGATGGGTGACCGCTTTGAGTGGTTATTAACTGAGCGCTCCCGTGCTTTGGAAGGCACGTTAAGCCGTTGATCACGGCTGCTGTCTATGATAGCAGTCGTTAAGCTAAGATAGAGGCCTTCAGGCGGCTTGAGAACTTCTAACAGTCAAGTTGCCCACTCACTTGACAAGCTCAATTACAATAAGGTTCCCCCTCGGGTTGGAAGGTCAGATGGCAGTCGCTTCCATAAAAACTAGTGCCTACGCCAATTCTTGGGATTAGGTTGCGGACCCCGGGCATCCTTCAGGATGCAACTGTACCGGGATAACGCTAGGAAGATGATGGACATATTCTGCCTACAGCTATTGAGCATCTAAGAAGCTCATTACATGTGGAGAGTTTTCGCTAGAAAAGGTCTATAAAAATTGAAGGCATGTTTACAAAAACAACACAATTAACATTTTTGGTGGATTTGAGTTATTGGATAAGATAAGATAAGATAATTTATTTGTAAAACCAATTTACACGTCATTGATAAATAATTAGCAGTAGTACCTAGTGATTTACTACAATATATGATAGTTATTACAAATAGTTCTGATTAATTGCTTAATGTCATCAAATATAATAATAATAGTTAATATTAACATGCAGTATGTTTATACTACTTAGTGGAACATTAACATAAAATAATAGTAAGTATTATGCCTTATTCGCAATGAATTCGTCATAGCTATAAAACGATTGCTCGATAAGCCACTGCTTTAAGCGGAATTTAAAGCTGCCCAAGCTTGGAGCATCAATTATATTTTTACGCAACTTATTGTAGACAGTGGGACCCATGACGTGAGTGAGTTTAGATGACTTGGTCAAATTCCGGCTTATACCCACAATCCTATCTGAGTTCCGCGTTTCGAACGAGCTTAACATTCTAAATGTTTTAAATGACGTCAGATTCACTCTCACATATACAGCCATATGCATAATGACTATTGCCGGTAGTGTTAATATGCCTAGCTTGATAAAATGATGGGGCTTTGCGTGGGTATCGTGGGGAACTCGGGCGATAATTCTCACCGCTCGTTTTTGGAGGCGGAACACACGTTCCCATTGTGCACCATAATAAACCGTCCGAATGAAAAACTAAATGTGCGACTAAAATGATTAGTCGTACACGGCACAGTCGGAAATTTAGTATTTCAGTAAGTACGTTTAGTTTTAGTCGGTTAGGTTAGGTTAGTTTTCTTTCGGAGGGTCTACTACCCTTTTACAAAAACTACATATCTACATTGTTTTGTACAAAAAGAACATAACTGTATGCGTTCACGTAAAAAACTTAATTTTAAATATGATACATACACACTCTTTTTAGTAGGTTGTATAACTGGCAAGTATGGAAGTTAGGTATTGGAAAAACCTAATGTTGATAAATTTTAAACTCGTACGAGTAGGCATAAATGTTCCTCAAAATGAGTTTCGCGCCTGTTATTGCTTGATTTCATAATATTTCTGTGCTGGCAAATCGTTTTTGCTCCCACGATAACGACGTATGTTCCGAACAAAATATTTCGCCAAATTTAGGGGGGGGGGGGGGGGGGAACACATATAACGATAAGACTTGTAGAACATTCTCCCATTACTACGCACCTACATTTAAACACATGATTGATAATTGATTGATGATGATGATATGCCTACGGGTACGACATAGTGAAACAATATCGATTTTACCACCTTATGCAATATTATGTTGTGTCCACCTATGATCGACGAATAAAGCATTTGTATTTGTATTTAAACAATCACACATGCACACTGAAAACACTAAATTTGAGCAATAAAATTCGACCTTACAAGCGTTTACGTTAGGCCAATTATCGCATGGCTAAATTGACCAATGTAACTAAGGATCACATTTCATATAAATTCCCATAGATATTAGTCCCTACGGTCGGAAATACGGTGACGTGAAATGTGAAAATAGCGGCGAAGCGTGAAGCGTCGACTACGAATGTTTTTAAATCGACTTTGTAATCGATGCTCGATTTACGAACTAACTGTGCAGAAAATTATAATGAAAGCGAAAACATAGTTGCAAGTGAAATGATGATTCATCTTTTCGTAGATTTGTTAAATTAAAATGTTTTTTGCACCCAAAAACAGCACATAAAGGCATTTTGACGGAGCTCTTCATACGCCGAGACTGACGTATAATCGATTAATGAAGTAGTTTTTAATAACGTGGCTGATTTTTCTCCTTTACCTTGGCAAGTATAATCAATGGCGTCTCCAGTCTTAAATGTTCTAAGACTATACATCATATTTGTTTATGCAGGATTCGTAGCCGATAATTTTTTAAACTTATAGGATTTTGAATCTTCTGACATGCGATATTAAGTGGTTTTCTCGATTCTATCAACCACGCCGCCCGTAAAAGAGACACGCTTATGTATTTCGCGCACGACAAAACGGGGTGCAATGCAACACTCATCGGGAATGCCCTTTTTAGACAAATGTCGATAAACATGCCTGTGTGTAGTTTTATTTAAAAAAAAATTGATAGAGTTTAGATGAGGTAAGTACCGTCATATTGACCTAATTGTGTTGTTTAATAGTGCATTGTTTTAGTAGGTTGTGTAAAAAAAAACCACCTGTTTTTTTTCGATCAAGTAAATTATCAGAAACAGTCATATAGTCAAGAATAAGAAGAATCTTGTTTCCTCGTTTAGGCAGAACAGCGCTATTTATGCTTGCACGGCTTTAAGTCGCTTTTTGTATAGCTTTGATAACTTGGCCAGTTCAAAAAATCATACTTAGGTAAAATAGTGCCAATTTAATGTAAATCTCGCTCCCGACTGCGATAGTCACAGGTGTTCATAGGCAACGGTGTCTGCGAACCATTAGGCAGGCTATATGCTTGCCACGGTTCTAAAATATACACTTACTGTATGCCAATATTGACTTGATAATTTTATTTAGAAAACAATAGCAACTCTTTTTTAATTAAGTATAAGAATTGAATAGATATTCCATTCTTATCAGTAAAAGGAAACGCATACATTTTAACACATTTATTTTATGCACGTGTAGCAAGTTATCCTTGGTTATAGTCTATCGGTAATAAAATTGAACAATAAGCTTCACAAAACATAGTAACCGTATTCAATAATTGGAGATAACCTTCATCAATAAATGTAGCCTATGACTTTACACGACTCTAGTTATCGCTTGCGAACGTCGGCTGCTACCAGAAATATTTGATCATTATCAAGAGCGCGCTATTATTCTTATTGATATGTATGTCTTTCCCGTTCACGGGACAATGGTATCCCGGACCTTTAGGAGGCGTGCGTGGAGCCGAAGTACCGAGGCACCGAAGTACCAAACGAGTACCACATAGCCAACACGTAGAGGCCCTTTTGACACTTTAATGAAATGCAAGGGATACACCGAGCGGATGCTGTCCCTGCCCGTGTCATGGGACGCACACAGAGACAGCACCCGCCAGGGTGTACATGGACTATTTCTGGTTGATGGAGCCTAAATGAACTGGGTGAAAATGATGAACTAATGGCTGGGCTATTGATATTATTCTTATCGACTGCGGGCTGGTGGCGCGCGGATGGCGGGGCGTCGCGACCGTGGCGCTCGACACCCCCATTAGCGACCACAGGGCACAAGTCACTTTGCCCACCGAGGAACCGAGACAAAAAAATCAAGCCTAACACTTACATCCAAAAGCGACTATTCACGGACAATTCATTATTTACATTTTATATTGACATGGAAAATTATAATTGGAATTTTATAAATAAATAAATATTAGAGGACAATCTTACACAAGTCGAACTAGCCCCACAGTAAGCTCAAGAAGGCTTGTGTTATGGGTACTAGACGACGATATATTTAATAGATATAAATACTTAAATACATAGAAAACATCCAAGACTCAGAAACAAATATTCATGCTCGTCACACAAATATTTGCCCTGACCGGGATTCGAACCCAGGACCGTCAGCTTCACAGGCAGGTGCACTATCCACTAGGCTAAACCGGTCGTCAAACGTTATTTGATGACATAATTACTATTGACCATAAATTTGATAAACTATTTAATGTTTGAAAGTATTATATTGACATTCATTTTCCAATCAAAAGTATGTTCAAAAACCCTTTTAGGCGACTTATCGGGTTTGAGCACGCAACCCTCGGTATGCAATATTTTTGTTATTATTTTGTTTCAATTCACCAACTCATCTAAGTGGAAACCGGCACACTAATTAGGCGGTCGCTAACTCAATGGCCCACACCTACCCTTAACCTGTCCGGAATAGTTGTACATACAATGTCAAAGTAATTTATCTTCACTCAATAAACACTGAAGCATGATACACGACTTATCATTATCACTACATAGTATAAAACAAAGTCGCTTTCTCTGTCCCTATATCCCTATGTATGCTTAAATCTTTAACCTCGTGGCGCCCACGCGCCTTTTGATAAACCAAAATATGGCGGCTCCAGCCCAGCACTTTTTTCAACTAACCTTCGATTACTGCCCACGCGCCTTTCAGAAGGCCATATTAATAAACTCTGTAAATCTAGTAATTGAGGCCCAGTGGCCTTTGTAAAGATCAAAAGGTAGACAAATAATTGAATTTAAAAACACATGCTAACATAATCATAATTATACCCTGAAAGTTTCACTTCAAACCGGTAACTACACAAATTTCAACTCAAAATCTTGGGCGGATATGACTGTAACTATTATGTCCTATAAGAAGGACAGTCGGGTCATAGTTAAAGAGGAGCCAAAAAATCTTTGGGCGCCACGAGGATAAAACTACGCAACGGATTTTGATGCGGTTTTTTTTAAATAGATAGAGTGATTGAAGAGGAAGGTTTATATGTATAATAACATCCATTAAATAGTGAACCCGTGCGAAGCCGGGGCGGGTCGCTAGTTTAACTATAATTCTAATTGTACGATCTTCTAATCTTGAATGTAGTAGCTTCACTTTGTCAACTCATCAGGCACAGGAGTGTACTTTAACCCCGTATCGTTCAATATAGTGACCACCCACGCGTCCTCTGGCAGTCGCCCCGAGCTGAGTAGCTTGACAGCCGCAGCCACATTCGCCCCGCTCGTATAACCCACGTACAGACCCTCCTTCTCACCAATCAACTTCTTGTAGTGCACGGCCTCTTCATCAGTCACACTGATAGTTCCGTCCATATATTCGAACTTGAACAGGCCAGGGACAGCCCCGTATCCCGAGCCCTGTAGCAGATGACACGGCTTCGTTATAGGCTTCCCTTTTATAGGCTCGGAACCTTCAGGCTCGACCACATATGTCAATAACTCTGGATTCTTCTCTTTCAAGAACTTTGACACGCCCGTAAACGTACCAGCCGTACCAACCGTGGCTATGAAAGCGTCTACATGACCCCCAGTCTGTCTCCAAATCTCAGGGCCTGTTGATTCGTAATGTGAATTAACGTTGGCGTCATTATGAAACTGATTCACCAGGAAAGCACCAGTTTCTTCCACGATCTTAAGACCTTCCTTCTCGGCAGCTTCCACATCAGCCAAAGTCACTTTGCCATAAGCACCTTCAACTTGGGGTACTCTAACGCATTTCGCGCCAAGCGCCTCCATATGTATAGCCCTTTGAACGCTGTTACCTTTAGACATGGTCAGAGTTAGGGGGTGACCAAGCACAGCGCACACCACGGCCAAGCCGCAGCCTTGATTCCCTGATGTCACCTCCAAGACAGGGTTACCCGGTTTCAAATCACCGTTTTCCTTAGCCGCCTGTATCATGTAAAGAGATGAACGGCATTTTATAGATCCTCCTGGGTTCATGAATTCGCATTTAGCTAGGATGCGTCCAGGGCCTGGATGTAGTCTGTCCAAAGCGACGATTGGCGTGTTGCCGATTAGTTCTAAAGCTGACGATTTGATCTCGTTCCCTTGCGGAGCGGGAGCCATGGTGAAAGTTGACAGTTAACACTCACTGGTCGATATGTACTGAGCCTGAGTGTGGGCCCGTGTAGTTTTTAAACACTCGCAATGTAAACCACGTTAGTATCGATATCGTAATAGAAAGGCGCAAGGCAAGCGTGTTTACCAAAACATTACGGACCTTGAATCGATACTATTCTAAAACTATTACGGACCTTGAATCGATGCTTTTCTGACACTTGCGACTTTAAAAAGGGATTATATTTTTTCGATTTGCGCTCACGATCCAAAGATTGACGCGTCTCGGACCGCATGTATGAAATTGGCAAGTGGAAACATTCTCACACATATTTATAGACCATTGACTTATCATTACGTGATTACGTTAATGGATTTTAACCTTTAATTAATTTTAACTGCTAGTAATTATTATCACTTGTATATATGTAACGCATTTTTTAATGCTGTATAAACATTAATACTTTATTATCAAGAAAACAGAAGGCATATGTAAAACATTTGATTTGTATTCAAGTAGGTATGTTTATTATAGTCTGAAGCATATTACATTTTATCTGAATGATGAAATGTCCCCTAAAAGTTGTTTATGACATTGAATGTGTTAAAGATTAGATTAGATTAGATTAGATTTCATTTGTTACACAATACAAGACTTCATTATAAATTACATTCATGTCAATTTAAAAGAATCCCCATTGTGATCGTCAGTACATTGAATAGAATAACAACATACAATAAAACAATTAAAACAAAAAGAAAAACAACCATAAATCAAATAAAAATAACATTTCAAGTTTCACCCAAGAGGATCGTCATACTATTACTAATGTAGGTATTGATAACAATATGATAATGGTTAAAATCACTACATAGTATAAAACAAAGTCGCTTTTCTGTCCCTATATCCCTATGTATGCTTAAATCTTTAAAACTACGTAACGGATTTTGATGCGGTTTTTTTAAATAGATAGAGTGATTGAAGAGGAAGGTTTATATGTATAATAACATCCATTAAATAGTGCACCCGTGCGAAGCCGGGGCGGGTCGCTAATATGAAATAAACCGATTATTTGGATATTATTCAATCGATTTCGCTAAAATTAATAAAATTAAATGTTCTGTTGCTTTATATTAGGATCATGTGACATTTTTTGGTTCACATGACTTCAATAATGAATAACTTATAAAATACAGTTTAATGACATGATTCTCACGGATCATTAAAATGTATGAATTTCATGACATGGTCAATTGTTCACCATTTTTTTTTCTGTTGCCTCCCTACAGTACTGACTCGATAGTTATAATCTTATTAGGTGATAGAAAGAAAGAATAGTTATTTGTTATACAAGGGTACAAAGTTGTATTTTAACCGCGAGTGTGGAATTGAAACACGAACTAGCGAATGGATTCTAGTGTTGAACTACGAGCTAGCGTATGGATCCTATGGTTGAACCGCGAGCGAAGCGAATGGTTCGAAAATAGAGTCCTGAGCGAAGCGAGTGGTCAAAAATAGAATCGTGAGCGTAGCGAGTGTTGCAACACACGAGACGTAAAATAACTTTGCAGCCGTGTATAACACAAATCTTTTCACCTCACTAGAGGATTTTTTTTCGGTACAGTTGCATCCTAAATGTACATAAATTCCGAGATTTGGCGTAGGTACCAGTTTTTTTTTAACACAACAGCACTATATAATTATTGTTGCTGGACTGTCTGGATTGGCCTTTACATGTTATTATGTTAAAAAAGTTACAAATAGCACGTTCGAATTTCAAATATTCTTTGCACTCTTGTGGATAAAACGCAGTTTTGCTATCTGTTTTTAAAGAATAATAAAGGGCATTCCGAGCTAGTGAGGTGAAAAGATACATTTATATATAGCATTTCGTACTCTTATAGGGCTTTATTTTGCCACGTGTGTATTTTAAGTGTGCTGGCAAACCGCCAGTTTATTACACGCGGATGATATGATATAAGGTTATCGTGTATGTCTAGAGATCGAAACATGTTTACTTTTAAACCTGGGAAGTGCCTACGAAACTGGAGGTCCCGTGTTCGAATCCCGGTAAGAGGGGCTACCGCGAACCACAAACGAAGTTTTCCCTCTCTGTCTCACTTACGTCCGAATGTCCAAGTGCGACAGAGAGCGAAAACTTCGTTTGCTGTTCGCAGTAGCGCCTCAGGTCATGTATTTACGCGATTAGCACGAATATTTCGTCGAGTGAGAAGGAAAACTCACTATCAAATTTTTGACGCTTTAGCCTAGTTGGTAGTGACCCTGCCTACGAAGCTGGAGGTCCCGGGTTCGAATCCCGGTCAGGGCATTTATTTGTGTGATGAACACGAATATATTTGTTCCTGAGTCTTGGATGTTTTCTATGTATTTAAGTATATATTTATTAAAAAAAAAATCTGAAATAAAGTTGTTATTATTATATTACAATATAAATTACATATCAATTTACAAGAATCTATATTGTCATCATCAATAACATTAAATAAAACAAAATAAATTAAAAATCAATGAATAAAATTGCAGTTATTTATATAAGTATGTATCGTCGCCTAATACCCATAGTACAAGCTTTGCTTAGTGTGGGACCAGGTTGATTTGTGTAAGATTGTCCACAAATATTTATTATTTATTTATAAATCTGTCACTACTCTTCGAAACCTCGTATCTCAGTACTGAAACGATGCTGATATACGAGCTTTATTTTAAGTAGGTATTTGTTACTTAGTGACTTTTGCTTGTAACCCTACGATTTGTTCCTGAGTCTTGGATGTTTTTTATATATATAAGTGTCTATTTATCTATGTAAATACAATGTATATCTTAAGGTTAAGGGTGGGTTGCACCAAACCGTCTGTAATCGTAAGCGGTGTTCGTTAAAATCTGGTTGTATGGAAAGTTTGACAAGTTTCTATGGGATGACAGCTGCCGGCGCCATATCTGCTGATGACCGGCCTGTGATCGTATTTTTTTTTTATTTAACTCAAAAATGTAACTTACAGTAGGCATATGATTTGACCTCGCCAAACTGTATATGCAGTTTGTTGCCGAGTGTTGCGCTCTCTCACTTACAGGTTTGGAACTTACACCTACTTCTTTCCTATAAACCAAATCATGCAATGGTAATGACAGACTAACAAATCTAACAATAACTACCCAAGATACGTAGTGTGTGCTCCAACGACGCTACGCCGTACCGGTAAGCCTCTTGTTCAATTAAAGTCCTTATCTCGTTGCGGTAAGGTTCACAAACGGCCGGTTAAACGTTTCGCCGGTGGCGCGCTCACCACGTAATTAATAACAACATGTTAGTGCAACCGACCTGCTGACATAAAAATGGAAAAATGTGAAGAAACATTTAAACGGAGACTGAAAAACCTTTTATTAGAAAAGTCACTTTACTCGGTAAAAGAATATGTTGACATCATTAAATAAGGGTCTTCATATGAATAGAAATTTGCTTATTTTATTATACTATGATTTGACATTGTTAATATTTTAAATGACAGGTACTCACCTATGGTACCAAATTATTATTTGTATTATTGTTAGTATTAAGATTTGACATAATTATTATTGAATTAATTGAGATGTACTTCTTTAGTACTGCTTTTATATCATTATTTCTATTTTCTATTATTATTATTCAAATTGACATTAATATGACCTTTCTTCCCTGTTTATAATTGATATTATTATTTTCATTAACTGTAGCTATATATGTTTTGTATATGTGCTGCAAATTGTAATCTATTACCCATTGTTAATTATTATTTTGTTAAACGATCACGGTATGATTAGTAGTATAAACAAACGTGTTGTATTATATGAAACTTGGTATGGTGAGATAAAATAAACTAAACTAAACTAAGTCTGTCGATAATTCGGTGCTCTTCAGTAAGTAGACAGTGTTGTAATATATATAATGTTTAATCAGCTTCCACATAGGTATATATAGTATAATTTAGATTTAAATCATTAAAATAATTAAGACGGCGCTTGATCATTGCCGTATGCGATGGTGTCTGGTTGATATGTATCTCTGTCCTCTTCCCGCGCCCGCGCTGACCCCTCTCTCGTCCTGCTAGCTAAGGGTGGGCTTAGACAAAGTCTGTTATCGATTGATCGAGTAACTGAACAACGTTCCGCAGGTTGCTGAAGCCCGGGTGCCGCACTATAGTGCTGCTGGTGGACATGCAGAGCCGGGTGCAGCTGCTCTCCAAGTTCCACAAGATCGTGTGGCCGTACCGCAAGTGAGTAACATCGGTACACCAAGGGTTGAACCAATTTACCAATTATTTTATTCGTTTTATTTGGAGCGCTCGTGGCCCAGCGGCGCCCGCCTTATGGCTGAACGCCGTGATGCTGTGTCACAAAAAAATGTGGAATGGAAATTAAAAAAGAGCATCTTTGTATGAAATTCCTTTAAAGGCCTCTCGTCTTGCCGCACCCGAAACGTGACACTTCGCAGCCTATTATATTTATATAAATACATCTTTGTACACGTGTTGGTTTGTCTACAGTTTAGTTCCTATTCTTCACTCAATTGCTCAAAGGTTAACTGGAAGAGATCCCTTACAGGGATAAGTTCGCCTTTGTACATGATTGATCTGTTTTTTTTCTGTATAATTTATTTTACTTGTCTTGTGTACAATAAAGTATTTACATACATACATACATAAGGAACATAACCTCAATATTTCATTGCATGTTTGAGAAAATGTACTTTATTCTGCAAGTAGGCCGCAAGGACACTTACAAGTCACAACTACAAGCGTTTCTCAAAAGACTACTGCCCAGAAGAAACGCCGAAAGAAAGTCGTCAGTCAGTCATTTTCTCCAAAAATATTCTTATTACAATGATACTACTTAACCTAAATAAGATAAAGCTTAACCTATATAAGATTGAGGTGTGCAATAAAGAGTATTTGTATTGTATTGTATTGTAAATCTAAGTGGTAAATAACAAAAAAGAATTAAAAAAAAAGAGGAACTAAATAACAATACGTATTTACAACGTATATAGTTCCACAAGAAAATATGTCAAAACTGAATAGGTATTACATGGTATTACCAGGTTATGTATATGCGAGGTTAAGCAACGTGGGCCGGGGTCACTTCTTGGACGGGCTTGAAATAACAGCTATTCCATTCCCAATATAATCCGAGAAACACTAAAGTAATCGACAGTGTGGTAATTCCTAATGTATTTAGGCTCGGTTTTATAAAGATCCGTGCTAAGGTCTACCTTATGTCGGTTTGTTATGTCAAAAAATGTACTGAGTTACTGAAATTTGATCTAACATTTGGTCTAACGGATCATTGTAAAACCCGGCCTTAAAGGTTTCACTTGAAATACTGGCTAGTCACTCAGTTCTTAGACCGGTCTTAGTAATACAATGGGCAATACATTTGCAGTCAGCTATTACATTCCACTTATATTGATATGTGCAGTGACTTTCATCAGTTTGCGGTCTCATCACAATCGTTCATTATTTCTGGAGATAAAATTTAAACAATAAACAATAACTCAAGTCAGTACGTTCTTGGTAAGACATTCCTTGTGCATATCGTAACATTTTTTACCCTTTAACCGCCTAACGTCAATAAACTTATACTCACCATTTTCAATATAGGAGTCTCGGCACCGAATACAACTTTGTTCCGTTCGGTGTAGAGACCCTTGGTCCGTGGGGTCCCAGGGCCCAAGCGTTCTTCAAAGAACTCGCTAAAGGGTGGACACCACTGGTGACCAAAGGGCTGGCAGCTTCCTCGTTCAACGCATAAGCATTGCTATACAGCGAGGAAATGCTGCCAGCATCTTTGGCACCATGCCGCGGGGGGACCCCTTATTTTAGTTTATTTATTTTAAGTTTAGTTTATAGAAGGCCTTTTATTAGGGTTCCGTAGCCAAAATGGCAAAAACGGAACCCTTATAGATTGGTCATGTCTGTCCGTCCGTCAGTCCGTCTGTATGTCACAGCCGATTTACTCGGAGACTATAAGCACTAAAATTATGAAATTTGGTAAGAAGGTGTATTCTTTGAACCGCTACATAACAGTGATGTGATATTACAAAAAGAAATTAAATTAGGGAGGGCACATGTAACCTGTAGTTTTATACATTACATTTTATTATTACCTAATGTTATTTTAAATTAAATTATATATTTGACAATTGCTGTTAAAGGGTGGCGGTGAATGGGGTTTAAGGGTAGGGTAGGGGGCGGTCAAGGTGCGATATCCTTGCAAGCGAAGTATCCTAAAGGAATAGGCACAATTACGGCGTTTTGGCTGTTTTAAAAATAAGCGTCCTTCTTAATTTATTATTCATGTCATGGATTTTTTGATTAATACTGTCTTTTAAAAATGTCGGAGGTCAGTCCTAAAATGAATATTTAATAGTACATCCTTGCCTATGGCGGTAAAACGATGAACATCTCACACCGCAAGTATTTGACGACGATAAAATACGATTTGAGGCTTTCTTTATTACCCTGGAAGTGGAATTTCCGCACGCGAAGCGTTACACTTTGTGGGGCGGTGTGACGTAATAATTATTTCAAGGTCAAAGGCAACAAAGGGAATGTTGAGATGTTGTGAGGCGATGGATGCCAAGTGCTCAACTGTCCCAATATAATTTAGTTATTTGTTACCTTTTATTGTTTTTTTGTTTTTATTGTTATCCTAAGTTTCGTGACGCATTGGTCGTACTGTAATGTCGTGTTAAAGTTTATAAATAAATAAATCATCATAATACTTAAGAGCTTGGCTCTTGTCGGTGGAGTAATTGCAAGCTTATTCTACATTCAGCTTTGTCCTTCATTTCTTTGTGTGACGTAGCATTTATTTTATGTTTTATTTGCTCCATGTATGTCATTCTAGGTCCTCCCCTTTTCCTTTTTCCCTCTATCTTTCCTTCTATTATTGTTCTGATCCATTCGTCATGAGATGTCCTATCATTTAAATAAATAAAAAAAAAATTATGGACAATCTTACACAAATTAACCTAGTCCCAAACTAAGCAAAGCTTGTACTATGGGTACCAAGTGACGATATACATACTTATATAGATAAATAGATACTTAAATACATAGAAAACATCCAAGACTCAAGAACAAATATTCGTGTTCATCACACAAATACATGCCCTGACCGGGATTTGAACCCGGGACCTCCAACTTCGAAGGCAGGGTCACTACCAACTAGGCTAAAGCGGTCGTCTACACTAACAAATTCCTCAATTTTTCATAATTTTTCATATTATTATTATATTATATTGTAATAATAATAATTAACCGTTAGGTAATTAAAAAAAATCTTTAAAAAATAAGATTGCATGCCAAACCCTGTCAAATGTAATTTATATTATATCATATTATATTATATCCCCTTTCTGCTGTTTTTCCCCATGTTTATTTTAGGCTTTAAGTAATTTGGTGATCTTATTAACAATTCGCACCCATTTCGTAAACTCGTAATCGAATTGGCTACCTACGGGACAGGCTGTGCCTAGTGTAGGGGCCAGTGTTTCTCCTATGAATGTTTGTAATATTGAAGTGTAAATGAATTTGATATTTGACATCACCTAGGATATCCTAGTCATGTATACATTTAGACATTTTTATTCTATTATTTCATTAACATGTGACATTTCTTAATTTATTATTATTGTTTTGAAGTTTTGAAATTATTGTAGACGATCCTTTAATGAATCCATTTTATTTTATTTTGATGTAAAATAATAATGTTATTTTCTAAAGGAAATAAATGAATCTATCTAATCTATCTATCTATCTATCTAAATAAATAAATAAATAAAATAAATATGTTTTTCAGAAATAAACAGTTTAAATTTTTTTTTTTTTAAATAAACATATTATTTTCAGGAACAAAACCCTGCTGTTCGCGTACCTGCAAGTGGAGCGGAACATCGAGTGGTTCCGCCGCGTGCTGCAGCTGTCGCTGGGCGGGCAGGAGCTGCGCGTCAACGCGCGCAACTGCGTCGGCACCGTGCTCGCGCTCAACCCGCACAGGAACTACTTCTGCATATACCACGCCAAGCACCCCGAGGGTGCCAAGCCGCACAAGGTACAGTACATCGAGTGGTTCCGCCGCGTGCTGCAGCTGTCGCTGGGCGGGCAGGAGCTGCGCGTCAACGCGCGCAACTGCGTCGGCACCGTGCTCGCGCTCAACCCGCACAGGAACTACTTCTGCATATACCACGCCAAGCACCCCGAGGGTGCCAAGCCGCACAAGGTACAGTACATCGAGTGGTTCCGCCGCGTGCTGCAGCTGTCGCTGGGCGGGCAGGAGCTGCGCGTCAACGCGCGCAACTGCGTCGGCACCGTGCTCGCGCTCAACCCGCACAGGAACTACTTCTGCATATACCACGCCAAGCACCCCGAGGGTGCCAAGCCGCACAAGGTACAGTACATCGAGTGGTTCCGCCGCGTGCTGCAGCTGTCGCTGGGCGGGCAGGAGCTGCGCGTCAACGCGCGCAACTGCGTCGGCACCGTGCTCGCGCTCAACCCGCACAGGAACTACTTCTGCATATACCACGCCAAGCACCCCGAGGGTGCCAAGCCGCACAAGGTACAGTACATCGAGTGGTTCCGCCGCGTGCTGCAGCTGTCGCTGGGCGGGCAGGAGCTGCGCGTCAACGCGCGCAACTGCGTCGGCACCGTGCTCGCGCTCAACCCGCACAGGAACTACTTCTGCATATACCACGCCAAGCACCCCGAGGGTGCCAAGCCGCACAAGGTACAGTACATCGAGTGGTTCCGCCGCGTGCTGCAGCTGTCGCTGGGCGGGCAGGAGCTGCGCGTCAACGCGCGCAACTGCGTCGGCACCGTGCTCGCGCTCAACCCGCACAGGAACTACTTCTGCATATACCACGCCAAGCACCCCGAGGGTGCCAAGCCGCACAAGGTACAGTACATCGAGTGGTTCCGCCGCGTGCTGCAGCTGTCGCTGGGCGGGCAGGAGCTGCGCGTCAACGCGCGCAACTGCGTCGGCACCGTGCTCGCGCTCAACCCGCACAGGAACTACTTCTGCATATACCACGCCAAGCACCCCGAGGGTGCCAAGCCGCACAAGGTACAGTACATCGAGTGGTTCCGCCGCGTGCTGCAGCTGTCGCTGGGCGGGCAGGAGCTGCGCGTCAACGCGCGCAACTGCGTCGGCACCGTGCTCGCGCTCAACCCGCACAGGAACTACTTCTGCATATACCACGCCAAGCACCCCGAGGGTGCCAAGCCGCACAAGGTACAGTACATCGAGTGGTTCCGCCGCGTGCTGCAGCTGTCGCTGGGCGGGCAGGAGCTGCGCGTCAACGCGCGCAACTGCGTCGGCACCGTGCTCGCGCTCAACCCGCACAGGAACTACTTCTGCATATACCACGCCAAGCACCCCGAGGGTGCCAAGCCGCACAAGGTACAGTACATCGAGTGGTTCCGCCGCGTGCTGCAGCTGTCGCTGGGCGGGCAGGAGCTGCGCGTCAACGCGCGCAACTGCGTCGGCACCGTGCTCGCGCTCAACCCGCACAGGAACTACTTCTGCATATACCACGCCAAGCACCCCGAGGGTGCCAAGCCGCACAAGGTACAGTACATCGAGTGGTTCCGCCGCGTGCTGCAGCTGTCGCTGGGCGGGCAGGAGCTGCGCGTCAACGCGCGCAACTGCGTCGGCACCGTGCTCGCGCTCAACCCGCACAGGAACTACTTTTTTTTTTTTTTTTTTTTTTTTTTTTTTTTTTTTTTTTTTTTTTTTTTTTTTATTCATGCAAAACAAAAAGAACAAGAAAATAAATGAAAACAGAAGAACAAGGTAGGTATTGCACGAAATGGTTCTGTCTCAGCGTAGTGCTGGCGCGGTTACCAGCGCTGATCTTCCGACAGAACCATTAAGTGATTTCCCAGAAGGTAACACATTTAAACTAACTAAAAATGACAAGAAACTATAACTACAATTAAAAGAACAGAGAAAAACAAGCGTAAAAAATAACAGTAAACAAGAATATAAATAAATTAAAAGAAACTAGACTCCGTAATGCCTGATCCAGCAACCCGTCCAGCCGATGGGCACGGAGTGTCGGGCCGGGCACTACGGTAGCCGTACATTAATAGCACAGATTGTGTGATGAAGAAGATAAAACATGTCAAATACTTGCGCATGCCCATATGCGTGCCTTAATTTGTTATATTATTGCAAAGTTATTAACAAAGACTACAATTATACAAACTGGTTATTAATCAGTCATCCACGGTCAGCGAGTTTTAATACACAACAAGTACAAACACAATAGTAGGAAGAGATGAGGATAAGTGAAATGAAATGAAAAACATCATACACCGCCAAGTCAACGAGGCATACAATTTCGGTAAGAATAAATTATTAATAAATAAATTAATAGATTAGAGGCAGCTTGTGTCCAACCTTAACATTTCCTGTCCCTTTTGATGGCCGAATAAGAATTGTTTGAGCTTAATTTTGAAAGTGTGGATATTTTTTAGGCTTTTCACCGGCGGCGGTATATTGTTATAACACTTGGTAGCCGCATAACGAAAACTACCTCTGAAAGCGGCTGATGTATGCCGAGGGACCACGAGGAGCAACCCACACCGGCGCACCCTACGCTCCGACTGACTATGCGACCAGGTTAACTTTTCCGATAGATACTTGGGTGCTTTATGTTGCAATACATTGAAAAGAAGACAAGCTAAGTGAAGTTTACGGCGGTGCTGCATCTTTAGAATATTGTTCTTATTTAAAAATGGAGAGACATGAGCCCTTGGCGGAACGTTAAAACAATAACGTGCACAGGCATTTTGTACACGCTGGATGTACTTTTTAGTTTTTGATAAAAGTCGTGGGCCATACACTGTGTCCATATAGTTTAATTTAGATAGCACTAATGACTCCACAAGCTGGATACGTAAAAGTTCATCTATAAAAGGTCTAATTCTGTATAGTACTTTCAGCTTGTAGAAGCAATTACTTACAGCGTTTACTATATGTTTTTCAAACCTTAAATCAGTATCCATAAGCAATCCCAAATTACGTGCTTCATTGACACATTCTAAAGGCTCCCCCAGCAGCGTTACACATTTAGATGACTTACAGGCTGACCGCTGTTGCTTACTACCAAAGACAAGATATTTAGTTTTGGTTGGATTTAACAACAAGCAATTCTCCTGCGCCCAAATGGCTATTCTATTTAAGTCATCATTAAGCAATTGTATGGCATTGTCAATTTCTGTAGGCTTACAGGATATATAAACTTGAATGTCATCTGCATAAATATGATATTTACAATTCCTTATATGGGATCTTATATCTGCAGAGTATAAGATAAACAGAATTGGACCCAAAATGGAACCCTGAGGGACCCCTCTCGTGACCTCCAGCCTATCCGATGTCTGTGAGGACCCATTCCCATTATCTACCTTGACATATTGGGAACGACCACTAAGGTAACTATTGAACCATCTTATCGCTTCAATGTCGAAACCGTAGTATGACAGTTTAGACAGTAAGATATTTATGTTGATTAAATCAAAAGCCCTAGAAAAATCGAGCAGTACCAAGAGTGTACACATTCCTTTGTCTTGAGCACCCAGTATGTTATCCGTGACATCAAGTAGCGCAGTTACTGTACTCCTACCCTTCCTGAAACCTGATTGAACATCCGGAAGAATATTGTTGATTTCTAAATAATCTGTTAACTGCATGCACACAGCTTTTTCCAATATTTTCGACATACAGGGCAATATACTAATAGGCCTTAGGTCTTTCATTACAGCAGGATTAGAAATTTTAGGCAGCGGCCGTACAATTGCTGTTTTCCAGGTATCAGGAAAGGTAGAAGTAGCTATTGAAGCATTTACCAATTCTTTTATTGCATTAGTTGTTTGTGGCGTTGTCATTCTAAGCATGGATGCATTAATTCCGTCACAGCCTTCTGCATTAGATTTCAAGCTTTTCATTATCTTAATAATATGTTCTGTGTTAACTGGTTTTATATGAAAAACTGAGTCACTATACCTATGGAATTCAAAATAAGTCAATGTAGACAATGTTAAATTATTATTAGGAGGGAAATTAAGGAAATGATTATTAATAGCATTAGGGTTACTTAAGTGAGCTGGTATGTCATTCTCATGTTTAGGTAGCAAAGTAGATTTCAAATTTTTCCATAATTCTTTAGGGTTATTTATTTTATTATTAATATTAAGTTTAAAATATGCAGTTTTTTCTGAATAAATAGCTTTATTTACCAATGATTTGAAACTCTTATGGTACTCTTTCTTAGAATCGGTTTTGAAGTTGTGATAGTCAGCCGCGGCTTTGTCACGTAACCGCATCATAGTTTTCACTGTATCGGTGATCCACGGATAGGAACAAACTCTAATCGTAACAGTCTTTATGGGTGCATGCAAGTCGAACAAAGTGAGTATGCTCTGGCTTAAGGCCTGGACCATAGCATTGACATCACATAAGTCAGATATCCAGTCCCATCCCATACTCTGCAGGTCTGCATCAAAGCGGTCTAAGCATATGTCTTTTATCGGTCTAATGGACACTGTAAAAGGTTTCGGTTTAGTCCGCTTAATGATAAATTCGCTAATTACCAGACAATGTCCAGTCAGAGACATGTGCTCTACCTCGACTTTTACAGCACGTAAGTCAGAGCAAACTACATCCAGCAGCGTCTCGCTGCTCTCTGTAAAATGTGTAGGCACTGAAACTAACTGAGTCAGACTAAAGCTTTTTAGAAAGGACAAGAACTTTTCCACTCTAGTTGAATTGCTCAATAAATCTATATTAAAATCTCCCACTAAAATAATGTTATCAGATTTATGCAGTGAGCTAATGGAGTCAGATAGCGCGTCAAAAAACAAAACAGCATCCATCCATGGGGGTCGGTATGCCGTACCTATAGCCAGTCTTGTTCCGCTGAGGGTCAACGTCACCCACATTTGTTCTACCAATTTGTGCAATGGGTCTATCGGGTGGGGCCAGACGCGAGCACTCACTGAGCGCTTGATGTAGAAACCGACGCCTCCTCCCCGCGCGCGGTCGCCCCCCGCCGGCCGAGGGATGTGGCGGAGACGATACCCTGGCAGAACCGGTGCTCGCTGTTCTTGCCCCGTCTGCAGCCAAGTCTCATTTATGGCTAGCAAATCCAAGCCTTGTTGCATGCTCATCCCTATTAGATTGTCATGATTGGACCCAAGCGAGCCGGGATTATACAACCCAATTCTTAGACGGTTTTTAGTCATTGCAAATAGATATAATGATAATACATGTATATAGATCCGAGTAATAGATTATAATAGTTGCTGATAAAATAATTAAATATAGTATAATCTTTTTGAATTGTACATGGACTTATTTTTATGATATTAATTTGTATGCAAGTTAAGTTTAAGGTATATATTTTGTGTGGCTCGGCGTGTGTATCATGCTTGTCATTCCACATTCTGTAGTACTTTTTAACATAAAAACAATTGTAAAAACAACAGAATAGATTAATGACATAAACATTTACAAATATAAATATGATTTTTATTTTATCAAACAGCGCCATCCCCAAAAACACGCAGCAGATCCTCCTCGGACCGCAGGCAGTGCACCTGCGAGCCGTCAGCTCGCCGGGCGTAGACGCGGCCCCGCTTGGTCCATGAGTACCTCCAGTGTCGCTTGCGGCACTCCTCGCGCACGCGGTGGAACAGGACGCGATTGACACGCGTCAACCGCTCGTTGACATAGACGCGGCGCTCGGCGCCCGCCAGCCCCGCGTCGCCGGACGACAGCCCGCGCCGCACGCGCGCGGCCCGCAGCAGCTCGTCCCGCAGCCCGCGCCGGGCCAGCCGCACCACCAGGCGCCGCGGCCGCGCCGCGCCCGCGCCCGCCGCGCCGGCCTCCGCCGCGCTCACCGCGCCCACTCGCTCCGCGAACACTATGTCGCGCGGCTCGAGCTGCACGCCGAGCTTGGCGGCGAGCACGGTGACGACGTGGACGGGGTTCTCGCCGCGCTCCTCGGGCAGGTGCCCGATGTCGAGGTCGGCCAGCAGCGCGTCCTGGTCGCGCTCGGCCAGCTCGCTCTGCAGCCGCGCCACGCTCTTCCGCAGCTCGTCGACCTCCCCCCCGCCCGGCGCCGCCGCCGGCTCCGCCGCCGCCCTCTGTTCCACGGCTGTCAGTCGGCGCTCCATATCGTCCATGCGCGCCATCATACTGCCTAGAACGGCCCGGACCTCAGACCGAAACTCCCTCTGTTCGGCTATGTACGCGGCCAGCTCGGGCGGCATCACCCAGGGCGCCGCAGCCTCGGGCGCCCCCTTGACCAGGGCTTCCGCTGGGGACGTCGCCATGCCCTCCTGGCCGCCACAGGCGGGTTTCACCGGAGTGCTGCTATTGTCGGTCCGCCTCTGTTTTTTTTTACACTCTGGGCAGGCCCAGTCCTTGACAATAGCCGCACCGTCCGGTATCATCAGGCAGGCTCTATGGTACACGCAGGGGCAACTAGGGCACTGGACAGCCAAAGCAGACGCCATAAATTTCGCACAAGCAGAGCATTTATATGAGGGGGCCATTTTCGATACTCGACACTAGATGGCACTGAGTCTGCACAATGGTCTTATTATATATTGTGATAATTATTTTAAACTATTTAGCTGAATTTAGAAATAAGTTGAAACTAATAAAACGTTTTGAAAATAAAGTACACAATTGTAGTTTAAGTAAAACTCATTGTTTATTTTTGTAAAGTAAGATGTAGTCCTACCCACCTAGCGATAAATGTCACTGTGCCGTAGCTGGCTATAAAAAACACTATAAACATCTGATCTCCCGCGCACAGCTGATAACGAACACTCGCACGAGTCAGTCTGACACCGGGACGCACAATGTAAACACGGTCGGCGCAATCAATTAACGATTGATATTATTTATTTAACGACACAGCGCGAACATAAGTGTACGTGTTACCGTCCGTGACGTCACTCCCTTACTTCTGCATATACCACGCCAAGCACCCCGAGGGTGCCAAGCCGCACAAGGTACAGTACATCGAGTGGTTCCGCCGCGTGCTGCAGCTGTCGCTGGGCGGGCAGGAGCTGCGCGTCAACGCGCGCAACTGCGTCGGCACCGTGCTCGCGCTCAACCCGCACAGGAACTACTTCTGCATATACCACGCCAAGCACCCCGAGGGTGCCAAGCCGCACAAGGTACAGTACATCGAGTGGTTCCGCCGCGTGCTGCAGCTGTCGCTGGGCGGGCAGGAGCTGCGCGTCAACGCGCGCAACTGCGTCGGCACCGTGCTCGCGCTCAACCCGCACAGGAACTACTTCTGCATATACCACGCCAAGCACCCCGAGGGTGCCAAGCCGCACAAGGTACAGTACATCGAGTGGTTCCGCCGCGTGCTGCAGCTGTCGCTGGGCGGGCAGGAGCTGCGCGTCAACGCGCGCAACTGCGTCGGCACCGTGCTCGCGCTCAACCCGCACAGGAACTACTTCTGCATATACCACGCCAAGCACCCCGAGGGTGCCAAGCCGCACAAGGTACAGTACATCGAGTGGTTCCGCCGCGTGCTGCAGCTGTCGCTGGGCGGGCAGGAGCTGCGCGTCAACGCGCGCAACTGCGTCGGCACCGTGCTCGCGCTCAACCCGCACAGGAACTACTTCTGCATATACCACGCCAAGCACCCCGAGGGTGCCAAGCCGCACAAGGTACAGTACATCGAGTGGTTCCGCCGCGTGCTGCAGCTGTCGCTGGGCGGGCAGGAGCTGCGCGTCAACGCGCGCAACTGCGTCGGCACCGTGCTCGCGCTCAACCCGCACAGGAACTACTTCTGCATATACCACGCCAAGCACCCCGAGGGTGCCAAGCCGCACAAGGTACAGTACATCGAGTGGTTCCGCCGCGTGCTGCAGCTGTCGCTGGGCGGGCAGGAGCTGCGCGTCAACGCGCGCAACTGCGTCGGCACCGTGCTCGCGCTCAACCCGCACAGGAACTACTTCTGCATATACCACGCCAAGCACCCCGAGGGTGCCAAGCCGCACAAGGTACAGTACATCGAGTGGTTCCGCCGCGTGCTGCAGCTGTCGCTGGGCGGGCAGGAGCTGCGCGTCAACGCGCGCAACTGCGTCGGCACCGTGCTCGCGCTCAACCCGCACAGGAACTACTTCTGCATATACCACGCCAAGCACCCCGAGGGTGCCAAGCCGCACAAGGTACAGTACATCGAGTGGTTCCGCCGCGTGCTGCAGCTGTCGCTGGGCGGGCAGGAGCTGCGCGTCAACGCGCGCAACTGCGTCGGCACCGTGCTCGCGCTCAACCCGCACAGGAACTACTTCTGCATATACCACGCCAAGCACCCCGAGGGTGCCAAGCCGCACAAGGTACAGTACATCGAGTGGTTCCGCCGCGTGCTGCAGCTGTCGCTGGGCGGGCAGGAGCTGCGCGTCAACGCGCGCAACTGCGTCGGCACCGTGCTCGCGCTCAACCCGCACAGGAACTACTTCTGCATATACCACGCCAAGCACCCCGAGGGTGCCAAGCCGCACAAGGTACAGTATATATAAGGGTCGGTTGCACCAGCATAAGATCACAGGCCGGTCATCGTCAAATATGGCGCCGGCAGCTGTCATCCCATAGGAACTTGTCAAACTTTCCATACAATCAGATTTTGACGAACACCGCTTACGATTACAGACGGTTTGGCGCAACCCACCCTTATTCTCTATCTCGGTGAATATTTTTTTAGTTTATTTTATTTTATTTATGGGTGGATCAACTATTCTTTGTTGGTCGTTACCATGGTTACGTCTCTTGAGTCACTCTTTAAAACTGTGATTTTATAGTGTTTAAATCTACCAAACATGAGTTTAAGCGATAAGCACAAATCCATTTGGACATGGGTCATCTCCTGAGCATGCTTGGAGTCCATATTATAAACATTTTTCTAAAAAACATGGTTACTGTTGTCTCCTCGCTGACGGGACAGAATAGCAACAAGAAAAAGTTGATTGACCCTTATTTATTTAAGGTTTGCACACAGATATAACACTATATGACTTACAAAGTAAATTATGTATACAAAAACAGAGCAGAATGTTTATTCAATCACAGGCAAACAACATGCAAATAGACTAAAACTAAACATTGTGGTGTGGTTACAACCACATACTAAAAAAATATAATATATGAAAACAATAACAAAATAAAAGAGATTGTTAGTGGACGGTTGTTGAGGTTAAAGTTTACAATAACTATACAAAAACTTCTTATAACTCATTTGGGACATGGACAACAAGTCCACCTTAGTCGCTTTAAGTAGCTTGTTATACTCCCTGCATATCCTTGGGGAAGACACTATGGGAGCCAAGATTTGTGCGATAAGTTTTTATGGCAAAAGGTCTGAAATTGAATATACGCGAGTTTTGCCTCGGTACTGACAACTTAAGCATAGCCAAAAGTTCGGGAGAATCAATTAGGCTTGGTTTTATGAAGATCCGATAGACCTTGTGTCGGTTTGTTATGTCAAAAAAAGTACGGAGTTACTGAAATTTGATCTGACATTTGGTCTAACGGATCTTTATAAAACCCGGCCTTACTCTACCCACGAAGCTTATGGTTCCGAGTTATAATCAATAATGCTATGAGCACAAATACCTATTCGCCCCTGAGTTATAAAAGTTTTCTATGAATATCAGTATCTATTTATCTACATACGTATGTATATCATCGCAATAGTACCCATAGTAGGTAAGGTACAAACTTTGCTTAGATTGGGGCTAGATCGATTCAAAATCATAACATTTATTCTGCAAATAGGCCTCACGGGCACTTTTATAAGTCAAAGTCTATCTATATCAAATAAAACTAATACAATAATCACAGTATCATTAATTAAATATAGTGTTACATGTCAAAAATAAGAATAAAAAACTTTTTGTAAGATTGTCCCCAATTATTTATATGTGATAATCCATATTGAAAGGGACCTTATGGCGGCCGGCACTTACGCCTTTATTGCCGCTGTTCCAATACAATAGGGAATAGGTGCAACGTAAGCGCCTGCCGCCATAAGGTCCCTTTCGATGTGGATTATCACATATATCTATTTAATGTATGTAAGTACGTGTTGTTACAGAGGATGTCGCGGATGACGCGGTCTCTGGGCGCGGACGCAGACCCCGAGGCGGGCGCGTTCATCGGCTTCACCGAGCGCGACTCCAGCTCCGACGAGGCGCCCTCGCCGCTGCTGCAAGGTATCTCGTTACAGATGATGTCGGAGAAAGATAACGACCGATCGCGATGGGGGAGGGAGGGGTGTGAGCGGAAATCACTTGTAATAGTTTTATACAGTACGGTCAGTACGAAAGTCATAAAACAATAAAATTACTTAACAATAATTGGGTATTCGACACATGGGTCATACGCGGATTTAGGTTCGCGTCTTTTCTGTGGACATACCAAAAGCTAAGGGCTACAAAGCTTAATTTTGGATTGGACCAGTAACCCGCATAAACAGTGTCTCCGTTTCTATAAATCCCTATAATAAAATCTAGCTAACATGCACATAAGCCGTTAACTATTGACCACAGGAGGGACGACTTTTGTTTTTTCAACTGAATATGACCCACATGTTAAAAATTATTCCATAGTGTGGCTATGTGGATAGTAAACCATCAAATTATCACAATAAATAGTAAATTAGACAAATTAATCGAAATCATAAAAAGATATGGGACTTAAAATATTCGCAAAAGTGTTGTTTTTTTAATAGTCCAAAATGTAAATTGAAAATTACCAATAGAATTCTCATCTTTCAATAAAAAATGAAATTGTATGGCAACTATGTCCGTAAACGCATTATTTCACGACTAAAATGGCAAATTCCTCGTTTTTCATACAACTGGATTACGACGCCATTACACTGTGACGTCACATTTCACTGCTTAGCCGAGTGTTGTCAGTGCTCGTCAACAATGCTGTACTTTACCTCTGGTTTTCGCTTGTCCGGCATTTTTCTATGGAGAAAATACCGGTATTCGATCCCTGGTGGTTAACAGCTGAGATTTTTCCCCAGTGGTAAAAAGCGGTAGTAACATTTGGGAATATATTTCGGTCTACGCAAGTATGATCACATCTACTTTCGGTCTCAGCTTCAGTGGTTGCCGCTCCGCCGGCGCAGAGATGTGTATATTCTGTCGTTACTGTTCAACACACTTTTTAATCCTGCAACCCCTCCACACCTTACTGAGAGATTTAGATACATGGCTGATGGCAGTGGTCACCGTCTGAGGTCCAGCGCCAACCTTACTCTTGCTCTACCGTCTAATGAGACGCGAACATACTCTAGATGTTTCACGGTGCGCGTTGTGAATTTGTGGAACGAGTTGCCCTTGTCAATAAGACAGTCCCAGTCTGTCGCCTCACTCAAGAGTTATTTGAAGAAATTGTGGCTCTCCAACAACTTGTGATTTGGTTGAATCACTACATAGTATAAAACAAAGTCGCTTTCTCTGTCCTTATCCCTATATCCCTATGTATGCTTAAATCTTTAAAACTACGCAACAGATTTTGATGCGGATTTTTTTAATAGATAGAGTGACTCAAGGGGAAGGCTTATATGTATAATACATGCATCAGCATTGCACCCGTGCGAAGCCGGGGCGGGTCGCTAGTACTATATATATTTATTTATGTATATTAATTTAAATACGTATATATTTATAATATGTATTTATTATGTTTAGTTGTTATATATTTATTTAGTTTTGGTTCTAGCTATAAGTTTCCTTATTGAAAAGTTTTAGTACACTGTGTAAGTTTGTCTATCTCATTCTCCCACTCTCCACTCAATCCCTCAAAGGTTAGCTGGAAGAGATCCCTCATAGGGATAAGTTCGCCTTTGTACTCTAATCTTATGTGACATGTATATTGTTTTAACCTGTTATGTGTACAATAAAGTGCTTACATACCTACATATGGGCCATTCTACTTTTTCATGTACATAATTTTCAGGCACTTTTTTTTTATGTAGTTTTTGGAATACTTGGCCTTCACTTCATATTTTTGTATTGTTATTTAGAAAGAGGTTACAGCTAATACCCATAAATCGAGTAACTAAGTGGTCCTTGGATGTCTCACCATTTGTATGAAAAAATTATTTTTACCACTGTGTTACTTACCCAACTTTTGCAGCAATATGTTAATATTTAATTATGTTTACCTATAAATTCCTTTTATTAGGTTCAGGTACTATTTCGAAATCCTATTTTTGTACACATATCATAGTTTTTTTTTGGTAATAGAAAAGTGATCATAAAAAAGTAGAATGACCCATATATATTTCTCAATCCTGTTACATTTACTCCTATTGCTTGTTCCACAGAAAATCTTTTAGACGGACTAGAGAACTGGCTGGACCGACTGTTCGAAGGCAGCACCCACCGCTACTACATCAACTACTGGCCAGATATGACATCCAAGTGAAATGTAAGTGCAAGTCCGTTTGAACGCAGCTCTGCCAGTCGACTTACTAAATCTATTTTAAGACTATAAACTTATAGACGAAGGAACATACAGAAATGATGCGTTACCTCGCAGATATTGGAGAATTCGAAATATTACTTAGCGATGAAGATTTTTTTTTTTATTTAATTTTTATATCAATAAAAATGGTGGTGTTTCTACATTAAAGTTCTGAAACATTGTCGTGTTTCACAGGTCTACAAATTTCTACATGATACTTTGATCGGGTTAGGCCGGGTTTTATAAACATCCGTTAGACCAAATGTCAGAATTTCAGGAACTCAGTACATTTTTTGACATAACAAACCGACTAAGGTCTAACGGATGATTATAAAACCGAGCCTTAGTAGACGTATTTTATGGGAAATCAATTTAATGTCACAGTCGGTGAGCGAGGAGACAGCTGTCATTGAGGGTCAGTTGCACCGACATACGATTACAGGCCGGTCATCGTCAAATATGGCGCCGGCAGCTGTCATCCCATAGAAACGTGTCAAACTTTACATACAATCAGATTTTAACCACCATAAGTTTGTAGCAAAAATGGTTACAATGTATTCTTAGGCTGGGTTGCATCAAACCGTCTGTAATTGTAAGCGGTGTTCGTTAAAATCTGATTGTATGGAAACTTTGACAAGAGTCTATGGGATGACAGCTGCCGGCGCCATATTTGACGATGACCGGCCTGTGATCGTATGTTGGTGCAACTGACCATTAGGGTGGGTTGCACCAAACCGTCTATAATCGTAAGCGGTGTTCGTTAAAATCTGATTGTATGGAAACTTGACAAGAGTCTATGGTATGACAGCTGCCGGCGCCATATTTGACGATGACCGGCCTGTGATCGTATGTTGGTGCAGCCGAGCCTTAACATTCATAGGTTCGATTTCTCAATCGTCAGATAAAGTTATCCGTCAGTTAAAAATTATCGTTGTCATTTTCTACTGACATATGAAAGAAAAGGACAGCTAATATTTAACTGACAGATATTTTTATCTGGGGATTGAAAAATCGTCCCTTAGAGGATAACATAATGGCAGTGAACTGAGCCTATACTCCGAACTTGTATCGTGCCGTCCCTTTCGCTCCCGTGTTATTTACTATATGAGTGAAAGGGACGGAACGATACGAAATTCGGAGGATCCACTCTGGAACTTGACTAACCCAAATGTCACAAAAGAAATATAAAATGTCAATCCATTTTTTTTAACTCAAGATATGTTTAGACGAACGATGGGGCTATTATCGACTGTATTAGATAAATTTTACTGCCCATCGTATTTAAACTGAGCTAAAGTCGAGGTTACACCGACAAAGCTCTTTTGCCTTATGTGTATGTCTGAATGGGCTTGCAACGTGTGTACTACGCTTGAGGGAGCGTTCGGATACGGCCCATAAAATTAAAAAAAAATGGGTCATTCTACTTTTTCATGACCAGTTTTGTATTACAAAAGAAATCTATGATATTTATTGAAATAGTGTACAAAAAAAGGAATTTATAGGTTAAAATACTTAAATATTGACAAATTGGTAATACAGTGCTAAAAACCATTTTTTCATACAAATGGTGAAACATCCAAGGACCACTGTTACTCGTTTTATTGATATTAGCTGTGGTTCGTCAATTACCAAAACTATCAGCGGGGCTAGCACAACTGCCGCTGCGACGCGACGCGAGTAGAGAAAAATCTACGCTCCTCTTTCTATTCCGCACAGTTTGAGCGAGACAGGAATCGCCGAGTCGCGCGAGATACGACTTGGCAGCAAGTTGTGCTAGCCTACCTGAAGTGATACTGCAATTAAACCTCTTTCTAAATAACAATACAAAAATATGAAGTGAGGGCGAAGTATTCCAAAATCTGCATTAAAAAAAGTGTCTGAAAATCATGTACATGAAAAAGTAGAATGGCCCAAATAAATGACGTGCTAGTTTCGCTACAAGGCGGACACACATAGCACACGTAGAGTTCATGGGTGGATTTTGGTTGCGGCCAAACAAATTTAAAATGATTTCAAAATAAATTTAGAATAAAGGAAAAATAGAAAAATTTAGGCATCGAGCAGGATGCGAACCTGCGACCTCCCGGCACTCGCGGCCCGTCGCTCTAGCCAACTAAGCTATAGGTACAATCGCCACCCAGCCCCAAATTCATCAACCGTTCCTTCATTTATACAAACGCCGCCGCAGACGCGGTCGCAGGTTCGAATCCTGCTCGGTGCCTAAATTTTTCAATTTTTCCTTTATTCTAAATTTGTAGCTTACGTTAGCAGCGGTACTGCTTAATACAAAAATTAATTTGATTTCAAAATAGTGAAAGCTTTCCCTTTTGTTGTATTGTGGTTTGTTAAGGGCCGTACACACTGTACGACGGTATGGGAGTGTGGTGTGGCCATTAGATTAATTCCCACTAAGCTGTATCGCGGTTGGGATGAGTTCATGTAGCGAGTGTATTACGGAATGATTAAAAAAAATCTAGCATAGTCGAAGCGTGTTTTATAGTTTATGGTACGCATTAATAGTAAAATATACACTAAAAAGACTAAGAAAGATCAAAGTAACTAAAACTAGTATGTATGGTGTAGTGTTGTTTAAGAAAGTCAAACATACAAACATGCAAGGTGGCTGCCATTTTTAATATAATTAATTTTACATTAGATGCGCTAAGTATCGTCTCGTTAAAATTATTGATAGTATAGTTATTGATATTCATAATACTATTATGTTAAATCTTTGGCACAATTCGAATTGAAATTCCTCTTTTATACGCGTTTCCCAACTTGGTTAATAAAACGGTAAGTTATTAATTAGTTCTAAAATTTCAAGCCGGTTCAGTAATATTTTCTCGGCGCTCGCGCTGAATGAGGGCTATCGCTTATGAATTCGCCGCTAGAGGCGCTAGTGTAGCGCGAGGTTTCCGAAACGTCAAATGTCACTCTTTGTGGTTGCGCTACGCGGGTTAATATCTAATTGGAACAATATGTTGACTATTTTGGAATACCTGAGCTTGATTATGGCAAATATGAGTTACGGGTCAATGACTGTTAGTGCTTTGAGACGGTTTTGTCTTTCGGAAACTTATTTCTTTCTTTTTTCCGAACAAAACGGGGCTGCGCTACAATGCGGGTTGTTCGATATTTTAAGATACGGTTTTAAGGTATTAAATATAATTTTAATGTAAACTTCGTTCTCATACCCATAACAATTTTTGACAGCTGGACCTTATTCGACAGTGGCGCCAACTGGTGAGCACAAAAACGATAGCCCTCATTTCGTTCGGACTAAATTATCTAATATTATATTACAATTTTACTAAACCCTTAGAGAACTGACCGATTTACTTGTAAGAAAGGTTTTCAGTAAATTGTATGTATAAGAGGGAGAGAGTGGATTAAGAAGAAATCGTTATTTGAGAAAATTTTTGAATTTTTACAGAAAACCCCGTTTCTTTTTCAAAAATTGCGCTTTTATTTGTGTCTTACACCCTTTTAATCCTAAAAGCATATATATTTTTTTTATACAACGTCGGCAAACAAGCGTACGTAAAGTAAAAATATTATTAACTGGTAGTATTATGTATCACAGTAACATTGAAGTACAGTACGGCCGCATCCCCACCGTCCTGAGTGGCGGACGGCGTGAACGGTACGACGCTATATGATAGAACGAGATAGGCACACTAAACCAAGTTCATTCGATTACCTGTTTAACTTTATCTTATAGCTTCCTACCGCTTTTTTCCGTTTATGATGCGGTTTATGTAGTCAAGCACTTTATTAGGTACCTTATGTCATTGTCATAAGGTTAAAAATTGGATTCATCTTATTTTAGTCGACTGTACAGTCGAGGGCATATATATGTATATATTTTGGAACCTTATTTCAATGGAATAAGGTGAAAAAATGTATGCATGGTGCCCTTGAATATACAAGTGATAGTTATTCACACTTTTATAAAATTAGCTGTATATTATAGCTGCTTCCTTTCACAATAACTAGCTAAGTGCAGTGCATATAGTTGCTAGCCGCAATCTATCATTAAGGCGAGGCCATTCCACAGCAAATGTCCCGCTCTAACACGCGTAAGTTTGCAATTAACCATCCCGCTCTCCACGGAAGCTCTGCGCGTAGTTTCGTAAATATTTAGTACTATTTTATTGATTTCGTTTTCGATTCTCGGTAACCAATTTTATGATTTTTTGGAGTATTAGTAATTTAATACCATGTGGAATCCAAAGTTTTAGTTTCAGATTGAATACTTTATAAACCGGTTTTTTGTATTCCACTATCAAGCTCTTTCAAATTTCAATCTTACCTTGTTCAATAAACGTTATTACATCACGCCTGACCGTAAAGTGGCAATTATCGCCCGTTCGTGTGCGGAAAATCCCACTTGGCCAGGGAAGTATAAAGAAAGATCACAAATATTGTCAAATGCTTGCCATCTGATTAATCATTGTTTTACCGCCTTAGGTTATTAATTTACTATTATGATGTAGTCAGTCGATAGTTTAGGACATGCCTATTACAACACTCGTTTACAGTTTAGAATATAACTGCCTTATAATAGGGATGTTGACTCAAAATTTATTGGTATCTAAATTATTATCCAAAAGAAAGAAGACATAAAACTATGCCAAATGGTGAAAATCCCATTAAAATATCTCAAAAAATAACGAAGCTACAACCGTTAGAATGTTGTTAATAAGAGCGAGAAAGCACTAATTTGTAGTGACGTCACTGACTTAAAGCGCCATAGTAAATGAAGATCGTTCCATACAGAGGTGCGTTTTGCGAAAAAGGGACAGAACATGCCCCCACTTAAAACTTTGATGACTTGTAATTATGTAATTATTTATTTTTTTGAGTTACTTTTTTCGCTATTTGGTTGAGAATTTGATCCTTTTTCGAGAAAATTTGAAGTAGTTGAGTTTCTTACTTAGTGTCAACATCCCTATTGACGTGTTAAATTGTAAGTCCACAAACTTATATTGATAATTTACACCTATAGTCTTAAATTCTTCAAATTATGGATTAGTCGACCGGTTTTTTGAAACTTTTTAATGTAACCCACGTTTGATTATAATTGTCATATTAGTACATTACTTACCAAGGGCGGTAAAACAAAGAATGTCTCAGATCGCAGGTATTTGACGCCCGAGCCGAAGGCAAGGGCGATAATTATGCGATCTAAGGCTTTTTTAATTACCGCCCGAGGTAAGTACAAAATTTTATGTCACCCCCTGGCCAGGAAGTGGGATTTTCCGCGCGCGGAGCGTGCGGTAATTGCCACTTTATGGCCAGGTGTGACATAAATTATTATTGTATTATATTGTCTATTGATTGTTCAAATTGCTTGTATTAGGGTCATTGACAGTTGTAAAAACAAAAGTTGTCCACCCGGTGGTCAATAGTTAACGGCTTATGTACATGTAAGTTGTGTTTTTATTACAGTAGTACCCAACTGATATGGCTTACCGATGTACCTGCGCAGAAGATGAATTTTTAAAGCGCGGGAAATGCTATTGACCAATCGGCACGCTCCACGCACCGCGCTTCTTTTTCCTGTACCGCTATTAGTCCGCAGCTGCCGCCATGTTAGCGCGCGCCGCGTGGCATGTTAGTCAGCCGCCATACTTCTGATCGAGTGCACGTGTATTATGAACCTTATAGTAGTGATCTAAGGTTAATTGTAAGGTTTAAGCATTCTTTCGTTAATCTTCGGAGCGATACTTTCTTTTCTGCGCGAACGAAGACTCACGACGCGCCTTATCAGTTGGATACTACTGTACTTGGATTTATAGTTATGGAAACACCGTTTATGCGGGTTGACCAATCAAAAATTAAACTATGGAGCCCCTTAACTTTTGATATGTCCACCGAAAAGACGCGAACCTAAATCTGACAATGACCCATTAAATTAAAGCGTTTCCAATTTATAAATTAGCTATTTTTTTGGATCCATTTTGGTAAATATTGTCATTGTACCAAAGTGTTTCTAAAATACACCAACTGATTATACATTTTACTTAGAAGTAAATTTATAAATTTTGTACAAAACTTAATAAATTTTAAGATGACGTCATCCACAAGTATATAAGCTTAAAATGTCACTGATAGATTTGTCGTTCGTTCGAAAATGAAACGTGTATTAATCGGAGATTCTAGAAAGGTATTAGCACTACTCGAAACTACCGATAACATGTTGTTGCGAAAGAATGGATGTTATTTCCGCCAAAGGTTAACAAATTAGACACATTATATCAGATAGGTAATTTTAATTAGCATCACAACTGACCATTGGTAGACCTTATCTCGTTCAAATAAGAGTCTTAAATGGTAAATTAACTGTGCTGATAGTACTAAGAAGTGCGTTATGCCTTAAATAACACAACACGCTTTTATAATACGATCACAAGCATATAAATTTACAATGCACCTCGAGTTAGGTACCTATCGATTTTAAATTTCCTATGGGTACATAGTAACGTAGTTTCGTAGCTACGGTAATAGTTAAAACGAGGTTTGTAAGGTTTTTTACCTCGATGTAGAAATACACGCATTATTCGATCACGTGGTTTCTGAGTTTCAAACTGAGCCTTTCGTGTAGTAAAACAAAGGCTTTTTTGCAGTGTCTTTGTTCACCTGTTGGAACTTAAGTGTAATCATCCAAAGAACAGGAGCGCTCGTGGCCCAGCGGCGCCCGCGTACCGCGTGCGGTATGCGAGGTTAAGCAACGTCGGCCCAGGTCAGTTATTGGATGGGTGACCGCTTTGAGTGGTTATTAACTGAGCGCTCCCGTGCTTTTGAAAGCACGTTAAGTCGTTGATCCCGGCTGCTGTCTATGATAGCAGTCGTTAAGCCAAGTTAAGCCTTCGGTCGGCTTGGGAGCTTCTAACAGTCAAGTTGCCCACTCACTTGACAAGCCTAATTCCAATAAGGTCTGGTTTCCCCTCGGGTTGGAAGGTCAGATGGCAGTCGCTTCCGTAAAAACTAGTGCCTATGCCAAGTCTTGGGATTAGGTAGCGGACCCCGGGCATCCTCCAGGATGCAACTGAAGCGGGATAACGCTAGGAGGATGATGATGATATTTATTTTGAATGACCGGATTTGCATCAATTTGATGCCATCAAATGAGCCGCCCCAACGTCGCCGTCGTCACGTGACGCCCGTTTCCGCCAACCTGCGAACAGCCGTACCCCTGCGCCCCCCTACTCGCCGCCATCTTGCCTCATTGTTGCATCATCTGCCGTACTGATCGGACGTACCTTTCTTGTAAATTACGTAGGCAGGGGAGGAATCTTAATCCTCTATTTATTCTGCTGCTTATTCATCATCAGGAGGGAGTGCTACACAACACGCGCGTAACACTGCGCGTTGTGAAATTTTATTTTGCTTTAAATATCGGACTACCCTCTTTTGTAATTTTTTGTTCGCGAGGATATCGGAATCTCGCTATGAACAACGAGAGTCGTCCCTTCGGAGGAGCGCGCTTCCTCAGCCTCAGCCTCACAAGGCACTTACATTTGGACCCTGTCGCTTTAACTTCAAGTTTGAACTATCATACTAAATTTCTAAAAAGTAAAAGCGACAAAGTATCAAAACGCAGCTACTTATGAGACATTGTACAAAGCCATTGTTTACTTTGAACGAATAAGCTCAGTTTAAAAACCAACGACTATAAAACCATATTTTAGTCACGTTCCGTATAAGATCGTATTTGGTGCTAGTCTTACATGGAGTCACCGTTTTTGCAATTTTGAATAACTAGCTTTATTGATAGATTATGCGATTAGATTATAAAGATAATAATGTAATTTAGTTATATATTCGCATAGTCTTGTCAATTCGATATTATGGTACCTGTTGCGTTGCAATAAAATACGTTTATTAAACACATAACTATTATAGACCTTTTGTTCGTGAGTCAGCATCAAGTAGTAAATGACCAATGTAAAAAAAAGCCAGTAGTTAAGGTTGATTTTGGGATGGACATAGACTATATGTTATCCCGCAACTGCCTTGCCTTCTTTGTAATACTTGGGCGGAACTAGTGTCCTTATAAAATACTCCTTTAGACTTCTATGGAGAAATCTTGAGGCATAGGTCCATACGTGAAACATATAATATCAAATAGATGTTGTGATTCTACACAACCAGACGTTCGAATATATACAAAAAAACTACTACTAAAGTATTTCTGCACAGCGCAAAGGTTCCATAATATCTAAAACGACCAAACAATTTTAAAATCAAAATATTATGTTTCCCCTTTCCCAGCCTTCCCGATTCTCGTCTTTCACAGTTAGAACATAGAGTTTATTATTGATTAAACGTGTTAAATTTAAGTTGTTTAAATCGCAACATGTTAATCACTTGTTTTAAGCTGAAATTTTGCGTGATATTTACGAATCCTCATTGAAAATTATTACTTTCTTGTTGTGAGTAATGTGTATGAGAGTTTACCCAGAGCATATTCGTATATCTAGTAATATTTCAGTATGAACAAACTTTTCTCGTTAAATAATATAAGTTTTATCTCATAGCTATTGCTTAGAGAATATTTCGATTAGTATTCGAAAGTATTAAGCTCTCTTATAAACTTGCCTGTAAGTACCGTTTATTGTATTGAGTGAACACGGGTGTACCATGCTAGTCAAAAATGTTGTACCAAATATTATTTATTACCCGATACATTATGTGATTGTAATAATAGAACTAAATAGGCAGACCAACAAAACTTAAATGTACCTTACGCTGGCGCCCGAAAGTTTATATTACATTGCAGCGGAGGCACAACTAGTGCGTCAAGAACGCGCAAAGCGATTTCGCAACTGTAGGAAACAATTGCAATTCTAGTGTCTGCCTAGCTAACCTAGATGAACTATTAGGCCACACGTCCAGAGCTGACAACAGTGGCGTAGCTACCCAAGGGCTAGACGGGGCAGTGCCCCAGGGCCCGCAAGCCCTAGGGCAGGGATCGGATACCGGTATTTTCTCCATAGAAAAATACCGGTATTATTACGGTCACCGGTTCGTTATTTCGTTTTTAATGGGACAATCTAATAATACGACGTTGTTACCTAAATACATGATTCAGCGCTACGTAAAGAGCAAAAAATAACCCAAAATATTGGGCTAATTCAGGGTTTTTTAAAAATACCGGTATCGGTCCCTCCTCTAGGGGCCTCCGAAACCTGATTATCGAACTAGAGAAAAATTCTCCCACCTTCGGAATCTAAATAAAATAGGTTGCAACGCTACTTTAATCATGGGAACCCATTAAAAAAATATGATTAGGGGCCCCAGTCTTTTCTTGCCCCAGGGCCCTTGGTCGCATAGCTACGCCACTGACTGACAAGGTTTACTTTAGCGTCTGTTCTATACATTTAACTGTGTTACTTAAGCTATTTATCTTCCTTTCTCTATATAAATTAAAATATAACTCCTTACGTTTATAATTATAGTTTTATGCTAGCATAACTGGCTGCGATATACTGCGCGGCCGGAAGACGGGTGCAGTGTTGCCAGATACTCCGCTTTTCTGTTTTTTTCTCCGCTTTTTTGCTTTTTTGAAATGTTTGCATTTGCTCAGTGAAAAAGGCGGTAAATTCAAAATATTGAACGATTAGAACTAGTTACAGTGACTGCAAGTAACATTTATAACTTCTGTGATAGTGCACGTGAGGGCGTAGAGCACATTTTATACATTTGAAACAAAAATAAAGAAAATTAATTAACAATGAACGTATTCCACGTTTTCATTCAGAAATCCGCGTTTTTAAAGCGCACCTCCTTTGTATTTCGGCATCTGGCAACACTGAACGGGTGGTTCCTTTCTCACTCTAGGCAATTAGATAAAGATGGATAATATTTTTCCCGTTTCTCGCGCTGTCAGCTGTGCTAGTGGCGAATGTTGTTACTAGTTTTAGCACAAATGTTTTTGGAATCTGATCATTACCTATATTTGGAATAGTTTAAATTGATTTCGATGTAATTAACTATTGAATTATTACCTGTTGTATTTATGTGTACGGTAACATGGCTGGTTTAGTTAAGTAGCAAATATGTATTGGTAACTAACAATTTTCGTGCATTTCGGTCGTTCTATGGATGATAATGAAATTTGTCGTCATGTTATCGTACAGTAAAACCCGCTTATTTCCAACTTCTAGAGTAATGTTGAACAGTCGTTGCTGGCGTGATTATAAATTATGCAAACATATTCTTCTTTAGCTTAAATATTTCTATAGAGATCCCATATGCGTGCCACAGATAAATTGAGAATTGGTTTAAAATGGCTGCCAGTTTACCATAAATTACCTCCTTAACTTGGCCGGGTAATCGCTTGTCTGACGTAATTTGGCACAACTGTCATATAAATTGTGCTCAACAAAGAAAAGTGAAACTGTGACAGGGACAAGGACAACAAATGATATGTAACTCTCTGTCGCTCTTATACAGTTGTATATGACTATCTCGCTTGGTAGTGGCATTATTATTTACGTCTCGTGTCTGGTAAGTCTGTGCTCTCTAGCTTGCTCGGCCGCGTGGTCAGGTAGGCGCAATAGAGAGCGCAACAGACGGCATCCCGTTTGCACATTTTATTGCTTCATCGGCAGCGAGTATTTAAGATTACTCTAGCGAGGGTTCAGGGTCCCCAATAGGGTTAAAGAGAAGCTAAGGGCGTTTGGATGCTGTTATGCAATAATGTGTCTACGTAGTAGGAAAATCTATAGTAGGTTGACACATTATGGCGTAACAGCGTCCGTTTATGTTGTTTGCCCGAGGCAGCTACGCGTAGTTCTTTGTTAATTTAATTATTACTCTGCACTTGTTTATTTCTCGGCTCGTGGAAGCTATCGAAAATGCATTTGGTGATTGTTTAGACAAAAAGACAAAATATTTATATGGTGTTGTATCTAGGGCATGGAAACCGGGATCTTGGACCGGTTTTAGCGGTATTTCAATACCGGGATTTAAACAGACTAATATCGATATCCGGTATTGATGATTTTTATTAAATTTTGATAGAAAATATGAGTCTTATGTATTCGTAAAATTCATAAGAAGGCAATAATAAGATAATCGAGTGTTTATAATTATTTCGTTACTTTTTGTTATTATTCTCTGTCCTACACTATTTTTCTACTTATATATAACACATATAGGTACATCATCATCATCATCATTTCAGCCGAAAGACGTCCACTGCTGAACATAGGCCTCCCCCAATTTATTTTTCCCTTGGGGGGGATTTGCCATAGTCGCCACGCTTGGCAAGCGGGTTGGCGACCGCAGTTTGATGGTGGTAATGATCGAAGGATGCTGCTGCCCACCCTCCGATTTTCCATTATTCGCCTCCTACGAAACCCACGGGAAGAGATGGGGTGGCGCAATTCTTACCCGGCAACCACACGGGCTCGGCAACCACACGGGCTACATAGGTACAATGTGACGGTAAACTGTCACACACTCAGGTGAAAAATCCCGGTATCCAGAAATATCGAATTCCCGGAATTGAGGTCCAATACCGGATTATTGCATGCCCTAGTTGTATCGTTTTCACATGTATGCATTATTTGATATGCTTGTTCGAGGGGTTTGTACTCCGATTCCGTTATATTGTCATCAGTCATTTCCGCGGAGCTATATCTGTGTCATCTAATATTCTTGGTGGTTAATGCAGAGCTCACGAGGATGCCATGTGTTGAGAATGACGTACTCGCATTTGTTGTCTAGCTGTCAACACAAATAATCCTCAAATCTATTATAGTCGGCAGCGCGGCCTTTCTCATCTGTAGTCGTAAGCGGTAATAAGCTACGGTGTCTGCTTAGCATCAAGATCTACCGCCATCTTCGTCATTCAAAAAAATACGTACTATCAGGAAGAAAAGTCCGTACTGTCTTTAGGCCTGAAACTTGCTACTTATGTCCAATAATTTAGCAAATCGGAGTACATTTCGCTCGGACGTCTTCATTGGTATACATGTAATCTATGTTGTACTGTTTTTGTATTTGTATTGTATCAAATTACCACCAAATTGGGTGTCTGTATATGGGTTGTTGAAAGCTTTCGTCTATTCATACTAAATATAATTATCGTATTTAAATTATTTTTTATTGTTAAGCGACTAAATCTATCCTTTAATTCCAGTATCGATTTGTACAATAAATTTATTGTTCTTTAAATTATTGTTTTATTTACCAACATCTTTTAATTTGTGTAAATTAAAATTCTTACAGCCGGATTTATTTATTTATTAAATAGGCACACAAAACAAGTAACAATCATTAATACAACCATACAGCAATATTTTTTATAAAAACTAGACTGATGCTCTAAACTATGTACTTTAGTTGAGGGACATTATAGCGTGTAGTTAAGTTATACAGTATATATAATCCAGACTTAATTTTCATTTAAAGTGTAGGTAATAAAGGAAGTGTTAGTAGGTACATTTACTTAAGGTATAATAAGGTAAAAGTGAAAGTGATTATGTAAAGATTTTGGTTATTTGTCTCTTAAATACAGGAAAACTACTTTTAAATATGTCCAGTGAAGAATGCTGCGCTACAGTGGATTCGTAGGTGGTTATATGAAGATTCAGTCACTCATTTTGAAATACAATAAACGGGTCAATCACTGTCTTGAATACTACGTCTGTGACGAGTGTGGACGAGACTTTAGGGTGTGACGTTGTGAGTGTTATGTGTAACCCAGCATTGAATAATAGTGACGAAAATGAGGGTGGATTCTCGCCGCCCGCACCGCCGCCGCCGGCAACATCGAGCAGCCGATCGAGCCGACAGTGCCGACGCGCGGCCGTCGCGACTGTTTCTCATGATTTAGGGCCACGTATTAATCCGAAACATGTCAGTGATACTCGACCTTAAAGACGTGAGTGAACCGTTTATTATATTTCAATATGTCTGAAGTTCACGGGAGTTTTATATTTAAAATTCAGTCACGTCACTGCGTTCACGCAGCGTTAGAGTTTAGGGCGCGTTAGCGTATTTTAAGCTGCTTGTGTATGCGGTCGAACTTGTGACACAGTATAGGCCGTCACATCACCTTAACCTTTTCGACGCCAACGACACAATAAGTCAACCCGATAAGTCATCTAAAAGGTTTATTGAAAATAGAACTCTACGTAATGGATGTTGAGTTCTTATTTCAAAAAACAATTATCTCGATTTATCGGGTTTGACTACTCACCCCTCGATATATATCCATCACGGCATCCAATGCGATATCAACCTACATGCATGTCTATAGGGTTCAACTTCGCGTTTGGCATTGCCATGTCATGGCGTGTGAGTGACAGCGCTGAAAAGGTTAAATAACTATGAATCCGGCTTAATCCTTTACCAGGCTGAGGGAGATGTTTTCCACAAAGTATCTCGTTTGCCAAAGTCAGGTTCCCAAATCAGACAGGCATGTGTTTACAGGAACATCTAACTTGCTAATACCATTTGGTAGAGGACATTTCGAATGCGGTTGCAAATCTATATACCTAAAGTACTTTTAAAGACGCTTGTTTTTCGCGCCCAGTGCCTTTACCATGAGTTTACATGACCGTACTCGCTAGCGACTGCGTAAAGATTTGTATGGGCAATAGTACAGCGCCTCTGGCGGTTACGCAATAGAACTAAGAATCGGCATACTAAAACTGCAGTCGCTAGCGAGTACGGTCATGCAAACTCGTGGTAAAGGTTAAAGCCTTGAAGAAAAGTATTTATGAACGGGTGTGGGTGTTTCCATCTAAACTTCTAACAGCCCACATCTCTCGTCGCAGCACGCGCTGCCCAATATACCTACTTGAAAACTAACCTTGGCCCTCGCCTTGACGACCGCTTTAGCCTAGTTGGTAGTGACCCTGCCTTCGAAGCTGGAGGTCCCGGGTTCGAATCCCGGTCAGGGCATTTATTTATATCTATTAAATATATCGTCGTCTAGTACCCATAACACAAGCCTTCTTGAGCTTACTGTGGGGCTAGTTAGTTCGATTTATTATTTATTTATTTGTGTGATGAGCACGAATATTTGTTCCTGGGTCTTGGATGTTTTCTATGTATTTAAGTATCTATTTATTTATTTAAGTATGTATATCGTCACTTCGTACCCATATAAGCTTTGCTTAGTTTGGGACTAGGTTGATTGGTGTAAGATTGTCCACAAATATTTATTTATTCATATTTAACAAATAATTTTTTAAACCTATTATAATTATTATCGTAACATATATTATGTAAGTTCACATTTTATTTTCGCGGCGTCGGGGGACCGCTAAATGAGAAAAACAGGTGTAATCGCAGATTGTTCTCACTTGCGGTCCCCCGACGCGACGACGGTGAAACATGGCTAAGAACACTCGGGATAAAATTATCTATGACACAAAAAAAAACAACGAAAATCAGTTCATTCATTTGGGAGCTACGAGGCCTTATAAGTTTTTAAATGTTTTGATTTCAAATTGTGACAAAAGTATTGATAACACAAATAAAATGATTAAAGTCTACGACGATTTTATTAAAGTTTTCGATAGTAACATAGCCATTTTTTTATTTTATTGTATGTGGCAGAATTTAAGCGCAAAAAACAGGTTTTTAGCTTGAAAATGGTCGATTTGGAGTTATCTTTGAAACGATATTTCTAGATGAAAAATACAAATAATACATTTAAAGTTTATGACATAAGGTTGCAATAATCCCGTTCTAGATAGTAACATTGAGAAAATGTCAAGATACGTATCAATTCAAACAGAAAGTGGCGTAAATAGATGAGCATTTTTTAACTGATAAGGACCCTTAACCTCTCTTTTTGCGTCGTGGGTTAAAAACGCCTGACAGGTAACAAAAATAAAATAAACTAGCTTAAACAAAATGCATTTATTCCATAATTAAATAATTACATATTAATATAACAACACAAAATTACAACATTGTCTAAATAAGTGTCTACTGAACTGTGGAAGGTTACCCAGCTCCATTTGTGTGTATGTTAGGTTGAACAGTTTGAACTTAAATCCCTTATCTGAAAAAAAAAAAACTCGTTTATCAACGAGCGAGACGGCACGTGACGCGTTATTTAGGAAACGGCTGGAGTCGGCGTACGTCTTAACGTCTAGAGTTTGATTAATTTGAACCTTCTATACAGAAGTTAGATTTCATATTTAATTGGCAACAGCAATGGTCGCGAGCACCCGCGGGCGTAAGGCGCTGTCATTTAAATATGGAATGTAACTACTGTGTAGAAACTTTAAATTCCTTTGACTTGAGTAAAGGCCTTTGTACACTTACGGGACTCGTCTACGAGTTTAACTGAGGGATTTGATAGATGGATTAGTCATCATTATACTATATCTGGGATTCCGCAATGTAATGATTGTAATGAAAGTCGTACTTATTACATATGTAAGTAAGACTTAAGATGCGGCAACTCCGGCCGTCTGATTTGAATCCTACATAATGCGTTATTTTTAATCGGCTTCCAAAAAGGGAGCCTCAAGACATCAGTATCATCTTTTCTCATCATTGATGGTGTATATATGAGACAATAATAAAAGCAAGTAGTTGTATCCAATTATCATAATCCAGGACCCGACAACAGTCCAGAAGGAGTGTATGGAGATTTTTTTTGGGGAAATTGTAGTAGGAGTCTTCATAATCCAGGACCCGACAACAGTCCAGAAGGAGTGTATGGAGATTTTTTTTGGGGAAATTGTAGTAGGAGTCTTAGTAAGTACTTTAAACTTGGGTGAACAACAATCATGTACATTTTCACACAGTATTTTGTACGAAAAAAAACAATTTTTCTTGAGTGAGGTACCAAAAAGGCTCTATGTTTCAAAAATATACCACACTATTACATTTCAGCCAGTGGTGTCGTAAAAAATACAAAATTATTTTCAAAAACACTATGTGGGCTCTTCCTGACAGGAAATAGCTGGATTTCCAAAAATACGCTGAATGACTTGTTACATCTTCATATCAAAAACACAATAAAGTATTAAAAAAAATACCTGATAGTCATAGACTTCAATTTCTATGAAGTCGACTTCTTGGGATTTAGTTGAAACTCGCAATTTGCATATGCTATTCCAAGCCCCATTCCTATGCCAGTAAGGATGGGCCATTTCCGTCTGCCAAGGAATAGCAGCGATGCCAGGGATCCTAATAGCATACCACCTCCTGAAATGGACCAGCAAGCAGAAATAAGTATTCAACTCAATTTGTGTACTACATTTTCTAATGCATTATTTTTCCAGCAGTGCCTTGTTGATTATTTGATCATGTTACAATAGTATTTATTAAATAATAATGTCTCTTATCTTATTTTAATTTATTAATTGGCTTTAATTTATTATTGTAGTTTAAACTTGACATTTCTAACTTCATTTGATGTGTTTGACATAGATTTTAATTTTTGCTGACAATATTGTGTTTATACTTGACATTTGTAAATGTTTTTATTTTAAATTCAATTGGTTGACGTTATCAGAAGTAAATAAATAAATAAAAAATCTTACATACTGTTATTTCTCTACAGTTAGGGTTGAGTACACATTAACATCTTGATGATCTTATACAGATTAATACAAACTAAAGCATCAGTCTTAATACAGGCCTAAATTTATTTATGTTTCATACAAATAAATGACTGTACTTTGTGTGCCATCACCAAATATGATATATTTTTGTATGGTAAATTAAGCCATTCTAAGTGCATTTTTAAAATTGAATAGTTGCAGAAATGCTTGGTTTTTGAAAAAAAAACGAAATTTCCATACAAAATTCACATCTTGCCAATATTGTTTCAAGGCCATATGATCATAAATTAGGTCGAGGGGGGGAGATAGGGTGGCGGGATGGGTGCATTTATCCCTATCCACGTTAGAGTAGATTTTGCCACAACAAATCTTTCTGGGCTTTTATAAAGAAAAAAATAACCTCGAAGATTAAGACGGGAGCTGAAGCGAAGCAAACATAATCTTCTAACCTATCCGCGTTAGAGTCGATTTTGCCCCAACAGGTCTTTCTAGGCTTTATTGTGAGTATTCAATATAAAAAAATAACAAAAACAGAAATAATACTGTAATAATTAGATGCAAAAATGCCACAAATTAAATAAATACATACAAACGAACGCACACTAACTTTAACAGGAGCCTTGAAATAGTGAATTTTGTATGAAAAGTTGGAAACTTTAATATTTTTTCTCTTAGAAACTATGGGTTTCCACAATCTAAGATTTGGTGGAGAGACTCCTTGTGCTGAGTACAATCTATAAAAAAAAAATATGAGCCCTGAACTCGATGGGACATAATCTACAGTCGAGACAATATATTATGTTTCGTGTTACATCCCAATACTAACTGGTGCAATTTACATTTAAAAAGGTGCATATAAAAGACATTCAAGTTGGAAGTAGCATCTTCATTAATCGGTATGTTCATTATGAAATACACAATAGAACATAAGCAACGGATTATTCACTAAAAACCCAATTACTTACCGGTTTTAACAACTCCGTCCGTGAGACACATGTCCAGCTTAGCAGAAAACTCGTCGACGTTTTCTTTACCTTTCGCCATATTTACGTTTGTTCGTTACTGCCCAAGGATGTAAATTAACACAAAACTACAGCGTATCCGCAGTTTGTTGATTCAAGTTGAGATGAAAACGGATCTCATACACTTTTACATAATTCGATTCGGCAGTGAAGAATAAAATTTCACATGACAGTTTGTCGGACAGTATGGGATGACAGTTGACAGCCGCGCTATTTCGTGCAACGTTTAAAAACCTCAACACTGTTTTTTATTTATTTACGTTTTATTTACTTCAAACTTCGTATTATGCTGTCCCTCTCATTCATATGATAAATAACACGATAGTGAAAGGGACGGCACGATAAGAAGTTCGGATGCAGGCTCAGAGCGCTGCAGTGTGTGGCACGCTTAAACAGGCAACAAGGTATTCTAGCTATACTAACGAAAGTCGTGCAGTTGACCTAGTTACTTAAATTTAATAACTGTCTAGAAATCTAGCCCATGTAATTAAAAATTGCAGTAAATAAAATTAAAAAAATGTTAATAACGAATGTATTTTCACTTACCCACTCGTTAAGATTGAACTTGAATGTTTAAACTTAGGGGCTGGAATAGATTACTTACATTGTGACATTGACATTGACAATTAGAGCCTCTTCGTCTTTTAAATTCGATTCCGAATCGAATTGTGTTTTTACATAATAGAGGATATACTATGCTTTAAAATGCTGTCTAATCGAATACCGCGGCATAAACCGTGCCTAATGTTAATATCAAGGAATACAAGTACTACAAATGACGCGAAATCGATGCAAACACCTAATCCTACGAAAATAAACAGTGACATGGTAGGGCCTCCCGATCCCGTGTCGAATCTACGCAAAATTATTTACAAACAGCCAGCAAATGAGACAAAACTTGAAAAGAAGTACAGGGAGCTACGGATGGAAGTACAGAATTGGAACCATAACTTTTGGACTCGACACAATTCGAGATTTTTTCAGGTTTGTTCACGACACTAGACTAACTGCTAAAGTATATGTTAAAAATATAGGGAATCGTTATGACTTCACAAACATCTTTGAATTCCTGGGTGTGTAATTACTGAACCTATACATTATGTAGTTAAATTACATTGAAATAAATTAGCTAGATAAAAAAAGCCTCAACCTCATACTTTTTTAGGAAAGAGAAGACTACTTGAAGAAAAATCTACCAGAAGGCAAACAGAACTTAACGGCAGATGAGATGAGTGTGTTTTACAAAGCCTTCCTGGACAAGAACTGGAAAACCCACATTAACTACAACATAGAGTGGTATAAGAGAAATGTTACATTGTTGGGCTTAGCCATACAAGTTAAACTTAGGAGATTGTTTAGATTAAAAAATAAGTAGTTAAATGTGTTTTTTTTCTATGAAGTCTCAAATAACATATGAAAAATAAAACATAATTGTCAGAATTAGTATAAAAGCCACATAAACATTGTCATGCATGACATGACCCCTGAAAAGAAAAATTAAAATTTGAACTGTTTATTTCAGTAAAAATATCCTAGTGTCATAATTGCCGAATATTTGATGCCACAGTCACAAAATAATTAAGCTATTGTCTCCCGGCGAAAAATAAAACAATAGCATTGTTTTGTTATAATCACTGGGATCCCAGGGACCGGTAGATGACAGGTTTATAGTACTTACATATAGAAGGTTTTCTGTTGAACAAAATCAATGTTTGACAGCAAATCATGGCATTCCGCTTGCATGCGCTACCTGCACAGCATGTGCTGTTTCATTCATAGCGCAATAGGGTATCTGGACACCACGGAGGTGTACCCCAGCTGAGAACTGAAGCAGCAAGAGGACCAGGTCTGCCACAACATTACAAATATTATAATCCTTTTTTTGACATGGGAGTTGCTTGGAGACTTACATCTCTTTCGTTTTTACATTTCTCTTAAATTATGAACATTGTAATTCCTAAGAAAGAAATCAGTGTACATATGTTTTCCATACTTATGAAATGGTTATTAACTAGAATTATTGAGACTGCCCCCTAGGATCAAAATTGTGTGGAAACTAATGCACATTTCTGTAATAGCGATAATTTTACCTGGCGATTGAAAAATTGGCCCTTAATCAAGTTTAAACATCAAGGTTATATGCTTATATGTCCTAATCTTAAACTGAAATTGTCAGTAAAAAATTGGTATAAAAATACTGGCTGCAAGTGTGCAAATGACAGCTAAAGTAACTTTCCTTCAGCTCTGTCAATTGTGACAATTAGCTATTTGTAAAAGTATGGTTTTGATTGAAATACAAAATTAAGCTGTTTAAATTTAAAAGTGAAGAGTATAATAAATTATGTTTTATAAGGAGAAAGTATATTTAGAATAATGTATGTTGCATTCAAATGGCTGCTAGCCTTAAGCTTTGCCATGTGGCTGGGTCTATGTTGTATTGACATATATTTGGCCCAATATAAGACAAGTATTTACTTTAGTAAGTACCTTCATAGTACAACTACAGTCTAATATAATCACTACATAGTATAAAACAAAGTCGCTTTCTCTGTCCCTATATCCCTATGTATGCTTAAGTTTTTAAAACTACGCAACGGATTTTGATGCGGTTTTTTTAATAGATAGTGGTTGAAGAGGAAGGTTTATATGTATAATAACAGCCATTAAATAGTGCACCCGTGCGAAGACGGGGCGGGTCGCTAGTTATATTATAAATGTGGGCACAAATCATGTTTGTAGATGTACATCCTTTTCCAGGCATAGTATGATTCATCGACCATATACGTATTTCCGTATGTATTTTTGTAATCGAGTTTGATATAAGTAGAGCTTTCTAGCAAATTTAAATGCCTGCACCATATGTGTCAATGGTTGACTAGTAGAGAATGCCTTATGGCATTACGTCCGCCATTTGTACATACTTCTTGAATTGTGCAATAAAGAAATAAATAAATACGTGAAAGTGCTGGTGGTGATTCTCATTCCAAAATTTAACATTTGTATATGGAGATAAATAAACTAAACTAACATTTTCTTAATTTGTCCTTATCGGACCCGGATTGTTAACTACTCATGAGTGATTATTTCTGACTTTAACTATTTTAACAGTTATGGATCCAGGTATAGACTAAACTGTAGTCAACAATAAATTTAAATTGTACTCTGATTTCCTTAACTTTCACTTAACGTTCGGACCGGTAAGGACATCAATTAACTTTGACGATGAGAATCATATTTTGATTTTTTAAAGCCTCTTATTGCTCTCTATTCGGAAAAAAGAGCAAAAGTTCCATTTCCATCCCATGTATTTTTATTTTAACAGGAACCGCAGTCTCGCCTTATAAGGTTTATAAATACACTAATGTTTCTATTCTGCAAGACACAGAAATTCCCAACGTGTCCGAAAATTGGCATGCGAAGAAAATTCATAAACAATATCGGGTTGCTCTATTACATTATGCAACTTTCCTTGTTGGTGCATTCGCTGTATTGACGTACAATAAGAAAATCCCCATTATCTCCTACTGCACACATAAAATTGGCTTTAAACTTAGCAAGGCCGGTTTAAAAAAAACCGTTGAGCATGCGAGAGTTGCCATGCTTAATTTTTGGAACGTTTTACGGAAAACAATGTGTAATTACGCTTCAAGATTTTTGAAGCAACCTGAAAATGGGCAAAACGTGAATTTATCATTACTTAAAAGAATAAAAGACCTTGTGCAAGATCGAAAAACTATGGGTCAGTTGCTGATAAAGGCCATTGAAGAGAATAAAAGTATCAGGCGACAATTCCAGTTAGAGGTGGTCGCCAAAAACCGACTTCTACATCACATCCAAGACACCAGGAATGTGATGAAAGAGAGCAAATCCCGCTATGTAGACTTTCAACAACTTTACTCTACAACGGCAAAAGAAAATTATTTTCTTAGAAACAACATCAACAAATTGAGGACTGAAAGAGACGAAGCTGAAAAGAAATTATTAGAATTGATCAATGTTGTTTATCGATCGAAAAACAGCGATCTGAAGGCCTACTGCACTCGCTTTATTGTCCATACAAAGAAAAACCTGTTAAACTCCGATGTTAATGCAGAAATTAACAAATTTCTGCAGTCAAATAAGCCTTTGATAAAGGCGTTTGGTAATGAATTCGGAGATAAGTCGTTTTACGACCCGATGCCTTCCCGGATTACTGAGATTTTGGAAGACGATGATAATTTAGCGAGCTTTGGTTCTAGTGGGCCCAAGCTACGGGGGCTACCGGGCGAATGCGTCTGGACTATCAAAGATAAAAACGGCATTATTGAAAAGCTTTACGAATATGACTATGAAATAGATATCGATAATGGTGACACAATACGGAGGATAAGAGAATATTCTGTATATCATGATAAGGACTGTCTTCTGGACCAGGCTACGTAAGTTCCGTATAAGTAGCAGCAGTAAATGAAATGTTTCTCATTAGTTACATGACTATACGTTGAACTATTCTGGTTAATTACTGCCATGTATTGATTAAGGCGTCACTGACATTTCCTATCTACCCTCACTTAGTATTTTTCGTTATAGAATTTAATAAATACGTGTTTTTCAGCTTAGCGAGTAGACCAACGTGCCCAAGCCTAAGCGCGAGTGCGACAAGATTAAGGCTTGATATAAAGGCCTTCTCAAGTCAAGGATTTCTAGCAAAAATCTTGTTGAAAAACAATCTTCTACTACTACCGTCAACAGCGGAGACACCACCGTTGTCCCGGGCAACGGGGGTGTCTCAGGGCATTTTGCCCCATACAAGTTTATAGTTGTTTTGAAATGATCTTTTGTTCGAGTATAAAAAAATAAATTAATTTGCTTTCCGCAGTCGGTCATTTCTTTTTCGAATAAAAAAATGTGGGTAAATTAATTAGTAACGTTGGCAACATTATATTATAATGTTGTGAGGTACTTCGTGGGTACTTCGCAAATTATGACAGTCAAGTCAATGTCAAAAGGGAAATGAAATACATGTATCCTATTAGTGAATCACCAAGGGGGACGGACTTATGATAGGCTAACTAATTGAGATGTATCAGAAGACATATGGATGTATCATAATTAAGACGTCTCATAATTGGCCGTGTTGTATTTACATTGGCGCCAAATTTAAATTTAACCAATAGGCTTGAATGCATTGATGACGTTTCGGTGACACAGGCCGGTGACAAATAATACGCGATGAGGGGCTACTGGGAAACGACAACGAACGAAGTTCGAATATCTCCCTCTCTGTCGCACTTGCTAATTCGTGCGACAGAGAGGGAGAAATTCGAACTTCGTTCGTTTCGTTGTCTCACTTATATGCAAACTTGCAAGTCCGACAGAGAGGGAAAACTTCGTTTGCTGTCGCGGTAGCGCCCCAGGAGATGACACATTATATCTCGTTCCCACGTGTGCTGATATCTATGATTGCATCTCTTTCGCACATCTTTGTATGTATGTATTACCGGCTCCAGTCTCATCCTTACTTCATGTGAAGTTAATGTGTATACAGTATTCCAAATTGAAAGACAAATTGTAGTGTACACCTTAAGGTTCTAAAATTAAATTATAAAAGCAGTACCATTTGCTAGGAATCTCAATGTAAGCTGTAGTCTATTTTATAGTCAATTTAGTGTTTTAAATCGAGGAAGCCACACACAACTTTACAGCTTTTTCTAACCTTAAAACTAAAAGGGAAAATATACGCTTGATTCTTTTGATTTGACCATAAAGAATATAACCACTACGTTCCAGATTTGACATTCAGAATGTTGCCACGTCTTGTTTTTGAGCACCATGTTTTTTGCAGAAAATGTTTTCATTGCGCGAAGTTGACGCAACCTCGATAAATTGGAAAACAATACGGAAAGAAGGTCTTGATTTAGACTATGCTGTTGCCATACCTAAGGCTATTGCTAACGACATTTTAAAGGAACTGGAAAAAACATTGGAGTATTTCAAGGGAGATCTAGCAAAAATAACGTAATAATTTATCTCTAATTTATATCTTTTTTTTCCATTTTCTCCCTAGTAAAACATATATATACTATTGAGTTATTATTGTGTGCCAGGGTCTTTGGCAAGGAGTATCCTTTACCTCGCCAGCAAGTAGCATACGGTGACCCAGGTGTTACGTATAAATATTCGGGAAAAACGATACCAGCGCTGCCTTGGCCCGCACCTGTACTAGCTTTGAGGAGTTATCTAGAAACGATAAAAGGGATTAAGTATGATTTCGTCCTGGTGAACAGGTGAGTATTTTGAAAAAGATGCACTGGTCTATTGATGTATTCTATCGGATTAAAAATAGGAGTTATTTGCAGGTATAGGAATGGAAACGACCATATGGGAGAGCACAGAGACAATGAGCCTGATTTGGATTCTACTTACCCTATAGCATCCATCTCTTTTGGTCAAGAACGACCATTCGTTCTAAAACACAAAGACGCGAGGAAATCAGGACCAGATAAAAAGCAGATTGCTCCAGGTGAATTTATTTTAGATCTTCATACTTATTAATAGTTACAGAGTCGTCGATATTTCTTAGCTTATTGAACATGTATCGCAGCAATCGTGCTTCATACGTGACTGTTTGCTTGGCTTTAGTATTCGCGTCTTCTTCTTGGAAAGGGTTTTCAATAACGGTGCTCACTCGTCGACCGTAAGTCTCGCAACCTTCCAGGAATTGGAAGCAATCTTTGATGGTATTGTCTTTAACAACAATTAAATGCTTTGAAAGATTTTCCAGGAAAGACAGGAAGCAGCGTTTTGCGTAGAACCAAGTGTCCGTTCCGAGTCGTTTGTTGAAAGGCTCAAGCGACTTGATCACTCTGGAGATTCCAAACTCGTAGTTCCCTTTAGCGCAGTACAAAGTTCCGATAACTAAGTTGACGATGCACAAATGATAGAACTTCTTATGTGGATCCTCGAATATTTGCTGCTCTTCTTCCTTTTCTATCTTGCGCATTATGTCTTCAGCCTCCTCATTTTGGGATGTCATAATGTAAGAGACGCACAAGTTCGCTAAAACAACTGCACTTATGTCTAAAATGTTATCGTATTGCTTTTTAACGATAGGTTCGTAGAAGCTGGCTGCTTCTTTGTACTTGTTCTCCTGCATGAAAAGCACGTGAGCTACATTCAGTCGCCAAACGTCTGATTCATTGCAGAATTCCACTGATTTCCGAAAAATCTTCTCGACTTGTCCATAATTCTCCATGTCCCAATAAATTTTTGCTTGCGCCATTACCACCGGAATGTATCTCTCCAAAGCCTCTTCATACTCCACAACTGCTTTCTTTACTTGATTATTGTCTCCTTGGGATCTGCTTTCTTGGACAACTTTTGTTAGTTTCCTTAGCTGTTCGGCGTGTTTCGAAGCAATATCTTCGTATTTCTGAAAAGCTTCCTCAGGTGATGTTTGGCTTGTTATGATAGCGTCCAAGAAATCGTATAAGTATGGGGTTAAATACTTGTATGTAAACTGAGCATTTTCAGCTAAAACGTCTGCAGCTAGATCATAATATTCGAACTTGCAATAAAGTAATAATAGATTAGCAAAGGTCTCTGGAGGAAAAGGGTCTTGTTGCAGAAGGAAATGCAGCTTCTCGAAACCGTCAGTCGGTTTTATGTCGATAGATGTTAGGGCCACATTGTGTAGCGTGACAGCATCAAGTTCGTGCTCCTGTCTTGGAGGCATATCGTTGAGCGCCTCTCTTGCGGCTTCAATATTTTTCAATTGGTACTCGATAGCCGCTTTAAGATTGAATACCTCAGTAAGTGCTGTCTCGTGAAGTGTTAACGTGTTTCCTACAGATTTGACCTCGGAAGTCTCCGCTTGCATGCCCACGGCTAATTCAGGGTGATCACGGATACCTCTTTCAATGACCAGGGTAATATGTTTCAAAGCTTGTGGATATTCCTTCAGTTTGAAGTAACAAAGTGCTACGTTGTAATGAAGGTGTGCATTGAAACCAAGTACACTTAGACTGCGCGAAAACTTTTGTAATGCCTCTTCGTATTGATTTTCTTTGTACAATAAGCATCCGAGATTTATGTCCTTGTCTACGTCATCTTGAATGTAGGAGTCTACTAGACTTTTCGCAGCACTAGTGTCTTCCTCTCCGTACTTTACAGCTGATTGCAGTTTGATCACTGTCCTCTCCAATTCTGGAGCAGTAATTTGCATGGTGACTTTATAAGATTCGTCGAACATGGATGCTTCGTACAGCGCCTGTGCGAAATAGAGCTTGTATTCTGGTACATCTGGATGCATGGCTGACAGTTGTTCGTAGCAGTTAGCTGCTTCGACAAAAGCCTGAGTTCTATAGTAGCAGTAACTGAGTAAGGACAGCCCTGCCCTGTTTGGGTTAAAATTGATAGCCTCGTTGAGCGCCCTTATGGCGTCCTCGTACCTTGCTTCCTTTATCTGTAACATCAAAGGCATAAAATCAAGATATTATCTACATACGATGAAGTGTCTTGCGCAATATTTTACTTGAATACTATTAAGTAAACAACTATCTCGTCAGGCACATGTAGTGAGTGAATGCTCCCTGTGATAAATACATGGTACTCATATTGCATTCAGATAAGTCTAACATGTGTATGTCCTTCAGCCATAAATAGGTTGAGTGTTTGTCATCCTATTATTATGACGTACTTACACATAGAAAATATCAACGCAAATCGAATAGCATTGCATTACTTTTGTGTGCTTTATTCTTACTTCTTCTTCGTCGATTCCTCAAGGCTGAGGATCGTGACTACTAGAGAAGCAGTTCTTCGCCACTGCTCTTCAAACCTCTTCTATTTTGGGCTAGTTGTATTTTAACATTATTCTTATGTGGGCATATTTCTTTTGTGAGCTTTATATGCATTTGTTATAAGTTGCCCTTTTATAATCGAGTGTTTAGTACTGCTAGGTACTCTGTCATCTGCAACCCTGTGTACGAACCTTCGAAGGAGGTACTAGTACTAGATTATCTTGATAAAGATCACGCTCGAGTAGGATCCGGCTATTTATTATGATAAAGATCTGTTCTAATTGTTTACTTTTCTATCAAAACAAGTTAATAACAGGAGACGTTATAATACTACGCTGGTTTAATTGCGTGTTAGTTTTTAACCAGTTGGCGAGAGTTCTAGAATCTGGAATATTTGCACAATAATAAGAAACTAACACAAACAGTGTAAAGGGATGAATGATATTTGAGAAGTAGGTCGAAGCTTAATGCCACTTGCAGACATAATATCTTGTCCTAAAAACTGGCTAACGCCCGCGACCCTTGAATACCAGCTATGATGACCTGATGACAGCTGCTAGACTTGGTACGTTTGGCCAACTTTGTACTTCGTAAAGATAGATTACTCGATTAATTTCTGACTACAACTTACGCAATAAAAACGAAATCCCTACGGTGTAATTCTATAAGCCGCGCCGCGCCGTTAATCTAATCTGTGTCTTACAATTGACATATGCAGGTATCAGGGGTATCATCATAATGACCTGATAGATCGTTTATCGTTATCGCAAATGTAACGAAGCAGCTCCCAGCGCTATTTCCGTGTGCCCGTTTCAGTTTGATAAAATGCTAAATTCTATGCAATAATACGCGATAACAAGGTAGATTCGTAAGTCGTAACAATGCTTGCCTGTGTTGATGATAACTGATAAGTTTCGCCGTTGCAGATGCCAACGCGTGTAGGTACATTGTGTTTGTTTAGCTGCGTTATGTTTAAGAAAACAAATAGAAGTAATACTTCGTTAAATTTACTTTACTAAGACTTTAAATACCCTATTTATTTACCTATTGTTTTACTTTCCATAACTACGCAGCATAATGAACTATTTTAACTTTGCATCATATTTAGTAAAATATAGAAATCTCTAATACATTTCCAAATACTCACCATTGTGTATATAGTTTTAGTATATTGACCATCTTTGATTTGCAAGTAATCCATGTTATATTCAAATTATTTCCCGTGGATATTGAATCAACAATAAAATTCCCCAAGAGTATAGGTAATTTACTTTTCCTGTGTTTACCATTTGGGTTACTATAGTAACCTAATTTGTATCATAGAAGTTATACTTGTGTCTTTTTTTATTCTGTTAAGTTATAGGTACCTATCGAGTTTTTATAGTAGCTTCAACTAAATACTTTTTCTTTTACAGTTAAAATTGACCTGGAGCACGGAAGTATATTGTTCATGAATCCTCCTACGAACGACATTTGGTACCATTCTTTACCTACGAGAAAAAAGTTGCTAGGTGTTAGGATTAACTTAACATTCCGTAAAATGAGACCGAAATAAAACGTAATTACTTTATATGTGCTTTATATCCACGACTAATATTTTTATTATTTCATACCAATCCCTTTCCATACGACCATTCATGATTTTTCATTTCGGTACGATTAGGAATCCCGGAAAAACTAATTTGATAGGTAATTTATCTCAGTGAGAAGTGTACAATTGTAAATTTATTCGTTATTTCTTCAAATTATTATATGTCAAGTCAAGTACAATAAGTTTTTTCTTACTGGCTGACTGATATTATTCAACGTAACCTAACGTCCAGTGTTGCCAGCTCTACTGGTTTTCCAGTAGATCTACTGGTCTACAGGTTTTGCAAGAGAATCTACTGGATTTCACGAGTTGCATTCTGGTTTTAAAACTTTTTCTTATGTACATGCATTTGCGCATGGATAATGACGTATACTTATGAAACAAGTGTTAAGGCGGGCTTAAATGACATCGATAAACGTCATTTATCAAAAAATTAGGCTATGTTCCCATTATCCGATATTTATCGGTGTCAGAACCGACGACAAATGTATGGGAATGTGACCAATATCATATCGGATAACATTATCCGATACGATATTGAACGGTTTTCCGGAACGGAACACTGAGCGGTTTTCTTTACAATATTGTCGGATCCTACGCCGATATTATATCGGATAGTGAGAGCTGGCTCTTACGAAGTTTTTTAGTTTCAATTCTATTCAAGTATCTGTGGGCTCTTTGTTTGTTTGTTTGTTTGTTTACTTACTTAGACGTGCCTGAAGTTAGAAAATTTTGAAAAGAGTGGTGAAAATTTTTGAGGTAACGAATAAATTCCTGTGATTCTGAACATCGAACCAGGCTGTAAGGCTACAATATCAGGTAAAAAGAAAAAAAAAAAGGAAAACTTTTGATTTTGCAATATCAGGAAGTAACTAAAACGAAAGAAAATTTGTCATTTGACAATATCAGGAAGTAATAAAGAAAGAAAATTTGTGATTTGGTAAGTTTTGGGGCATAAAATTTTTCTACTGGTTTTTTCCCCCAATCTACTTGTTTTTAGCCTCATGTCTCGTGATTTTTTCAGATTCGGTCTGGCAACACTGCTAACGTCAGTAAAAAAAAAAGAACTGTCAATCTTTGTTTTGAGTCACAGAGGAAGACTTACAATTCACAAATTTATCACAAAATATTAAAATTACATGTATCTCGTTCCGTAAATATCACCAGTTAAATACGTAATTGAGAGGTGAGTTCATTACTTTATCGTAAATTACGTTTCAGTGTATAGAGACTCAGTCGTTCAACTTCCACTCGTTTTTTTCGTTTATATAAAATATGTTGATTCGTATACTTATCGGTGATAGTCTCAAGTACACGTTCGTGATAAGCGAAGCCTATATAACGGAGCGCTCCGTTGAACGGCGACCGTTAACACATACTGCGATGAATGCTTTTGTCTACCAGAATCAAAACATTCGCGAGTTGTGTTTGACACTAAAATGGGCTGAGGTTGGCCGCAGCGATAGTTTCGGCAGAGTTTACGAGTGTAGAGCATTGAAATTAGTTTGAGGTATTAACATGTGGTTTGGTCCTAATTTGCAGAGGTCGTATAAATATATTATGCTGGCGAAGATGCCATCGTTGCGGATTGACCAGAGCGATTTGAAGTGTAAGAATGGATGCGACTACTTTGGGAACCCGCAGTGGCAAGGGTACTGCTCCGAGTGCCATCGGGAACAGATGGCTAAGCAGCGGAGAGCAGGTGAGGGATCAGTCAATTAATATAAATTTCTATTATAACTTATTGACTTAATATCCTATTTATATTTCCAGCAATAAATAAACAGGTTTAATTCTTTTTTTGTAAACAAAATACGAGTCTTTATTTGATATATATTGGACTAGATACTGGAATAGATCTCTCATAGGGATAAGTTTGCCTTTGTACTCTAATCTTATGTGACATGCTGATGTGTATATTGTTTTAACCTGTTATTGTGTACAATAAAGTGCTTACATACATACATACATATATATGTAGCTGTTTCTAATGTGACCAATACTATATCGACGCTGGAAAGGCAAAATGGGATAACCGACATTTTTGGCGATATTGAGTTATACACACTGTTGAAATCGGCAGATTCTGCCGATTTCAACGGTGTGTATAACAAAATATCGCCAAAAATGTCGGTTATCCCATTTTGCCTTTCCAGCGTCGATATGTGAGATTATTATGTCTAATAATAATTTATTTATTCACACAAAAGATTGCTGATTCTAACACATGTCATTCTACTCACTGAAGTTCATTTTACAGTAGTATATTTATTTTGTATTATTTTATTTATTTATTTTCAACCAACTTACATTTAACAGCATATTACCAATAATGAATGTTAAAGCTTCTAGTATTAGTAACACAATGAAATGAAATTAAGTTAACAAAATTAAAATTAATAGATACAGATTTATTTATTTCAAGATAAAAATTTCAATATAAATTTGAGTGTATGTCAAAATTACAAGAATTTCTATCCACATTATCACCTATACCATATTTGATTTACTGAACTGAAATAACTATAGTGGTTTATACTACTACATATTATGCTTAAATGCAAAAGTTTAGATGTTTGGATGTTTATTACTCCATCACACAAAAACGGCTAAATAAACTTGGTATACGTTGAGTTTATAGGCTGGATTTACATATAGGATACTTTTTATCCCGAAATCCCTTGAAGGGATAAAATAGGGAGTGGAAGTTTACGTCAACGAAGTCCCGGACAAAAGATAGTTATAATATACTAAGATATTCACAGACACGTCCTAAGCAACAGAGTGGTGAAGGCGTGGAATAGACTGCCAGATGATGTGGTTTCGGCTTTCAATGTCAACCAATTTAATAATAAATTAGACAAGCATATTTCAAATTCAATTCAAGAATTATATTTTAGTGCAAATTAAAATATATCCTCGGGTTACGAGCAAAAGACACTAAGTAACAAATACCTACTTAAAATAAAGCTCGTATATCAGCATTGTTTCAGTACTGAGATACGAGGTTTCGAATAGTAGTGACAGATTTGATAGTGAGTTTTTCTTCTCATCCGACGATATATGATATTGTATTCAAAGATAGGCGGCAGGGTTAGGATATCTATTTCCTTGAAATAATCATGTATGTTAGGAAGAATTTATACAATTTCCCAACGAATACTGATAAGTAGTAGTAAGTACTACAAGAAACACTGGGAAAGTCAAAATAACTTTTTATAGACTAGTGAAGGCGAAAAAGTCGTTTTAGGGAAATTGTATAAAATTCTACAATAAAATTCCAAGACACATTACAGAACTTACGGATTCTAAATTTAAGTCTGTCGTGAAACAGACACTTATTTCAAAAGTATATTATAAGATAAACGATTATATCCTGGATACTTAACTGGAAACTGGACCTTATACATCTCTGAGGATATTTATTTATTAGATTTTATTATTTTCATATTGACGTGTTATAGATATAGCTCAAAATATTTTATTATGATTCGTGTACTTACTTTATTACCTTTTATCTTGACGCTTAGAGACCTTATACATCTCTAACAAATCTCGATTGTTATTAGTTTCTTAGTCTTATTTTTGACATGTAACACTACATTTAATTAATGATACTTTGACTATTGTATTATTTTTATTTGATGTACCTAGATAGATTTTGACTTGTAAAAGTGCCCTTGAGGCCTATTTGCAGAATAAATGTTTTGATTTTGATTTTGATTTTTGATAGGGATGTTTGGCAGTGATAGCGTCCCGCACAAGTAACCCGCACAACACAGAAATATTTTGTCCTTAATATTAAGAAATATGTATGTATGTTTATATTGTAGCATTTGAATTCTGTAGTATTATGATACTGTTATTTTATATATATTCTATATTGTTTTGAAAAAATGACACCTCGCCGAGTTTCTTACGCCGGTTCTTCTCGAGGCAGAGGTTTATTTTATGAACCGGTGGTAGTTTTTTGACATTCATAAGTGCATGTAACATGCCTAAATTGAAGAATAAATGATTTCATTTCATTTCATTTCATTGTCTGAACGGTCTGTAGATGTGCTGATGGACACTGGCGTCGTAATTTAGGCGGCTGTAAATAGTCTTCGTTTAAATCGACCTTATAATGGTCGATTTAGACGAAGACTATTTTCAGCCCCCTAACTTACGGCGCCTAAAAAAGGCACCGTGTGTAAACTTGGTGCCATTTTTTCGCAGCATGCCAGCGCTGGCACTGAATAGAACACGCGCCTATTTTTTGGCGCCAGTGACCTCCGCCCGCGTCGCTCGCTGCCCCCGCGTCTTTTTTACTGTAAAGGCACCGTGTAAACGACTAGTGTCGGTTTGCTGGTCACTGGCGGCGAGATATGCTTTAATCCAGGTTATAAACTATCTCTAATATCTCTATGCAAAATTCATCTATATCCATTCTGTCGGTTTAGAGTGATTGAGTTTACAAACATCTAAATATCGCAATAAAAGTATTTAATGAATGAATGAATTTAAATTTCAAATTTATTATCCGCGAGAAGGAACAGAGAGGAGCTTGGGCAAAAATGCCTTCGTGGGCAAAAATGTTTGTCTGGCTTTTCTCTATTATACAGGTCGTATTTCTCAACCGATTCTTATGAAATTATGTGAGCAGGTTCGATAAATGAAAGGAGTTTTTTTCTATTCATTGTTTAGAATTTTTTGTTAATAGGGGAAGGAATGGGGCTGGAAGATGTGAAAAATATCACTTTCTTCACAGAACCGCTTATACCTGTTAGTAGAATTGAAAATTCCTGTTTTTTTTAAATCGATCGAGACATTAGATAATATAACTGTTTTTCAGCCTTGGTTGCCTTGCGTAACTACGATAATCTGAACGGTTCCTTTTAGATTTCAATCTAGATTAGTAAGTGAACTTCACCTCATATCTTTACTGTTAAATGTTACGTGATACGTTTTTTGACATAACTTGTGCGATAATTGGTTAAATGCGAAAAGTTAGTAGCTGATAGTGTATCTGTTATTTAATTGTGTCTACTACATAATCACTTCCTGGTTTTTTTAGGTATTGTGACTAAAATCAGGCGCTATAAGCCTTTAAGTAGTCTTTAAAGTGTAGTAGTGTTTGTAAGTACAGGAGAATCCGCTTATAAAATTTTACCGCTTTTAACGACTTCGAAATCACCACATTAGATTTGATATCAAACATTTTCAAAGTAAATCAGTCCGTTTTGTGCGACGTCCTGTTAGTGCGTCGTAATATCACCGGTCCCTTGACTGTCGCTTTATCCGGATTCCACTGTAGGTACCTTAATACTGTGGCTACGCATCTTTAGAAAAATATCTATGTTACATAATGTCACTTTGACAACTTCCTCTTTGCCACCATCGCTCATGACGGTAACAAGTAGCTCCGTATAAAATATTGTCGAGTTACAAGCAAAATTCACTAAGGCCGGGTTTTATAAAAATCCGTTAGACCAAATGTCAGATTAAATATCAGTAACTCAGTACATTTTTTGACATAAACCGACATATGGTCTAACGGATCTTTATAAAACCGAGCCTAAGTATCAAATACCCAATTAAAATAAGGCACTGGTCCCACCGCCGGCGAGTAGCGAGTAATCTCATAGTAATTCTACTCGCTTGAGCGAGAAAACGAGTAGGATTACTATGAGTACTCGCTGCTCGCCGGCGGTGGGATCAATGCCTAAAGCTCGTATATCAGCATCGTTTCAGTACTGACATACGAGGTTTCGAAGAGTAGTGACAGTGATTCACCCGACGATATTATGGAAACTGGCAGATCAAAGCACACAATGAATGATCCTAAATTAAAAATAAATGGCAAAATTATAGATTCAAGTTTAGAAGTAGCAACAGAATTCGAAAATTTTTTTAGTGAGATACCAGTATCCACAAGTAACACAGTATTTAAATTCATCACCTTCGTCTGCCGTTGTGTTATTAAAAGACAACGCCCCAGAATGTAGTAGAGATTTTCATTTTGTACATGTTAGTGCCTCAGACGTAGTAAAGGCATTTAAAACAATTAATGTCAAAAAAACTAGTGACCTCTGGGGAGTCTCTGTCCATTCTGTCAAATTTCTAATAGAAGTCATAGCGCCTGATTTAGTGGTTGTATTTAATAACAGTGTTGATTGTGGTGAGTTTCCTGATCTAATGAAACACAGTAAAATAACTCCTTTATTCAAGTCTGGTAGCACTTTTGACCCCGGTATACTGCCTTTTCGGCGAAAAACGTATCGCCAAATTTCACTTCGCAACCAACTTTTCGCAGAAGTTTCATTTGGCAAACCAACCGTTGGCATAACTTTACTTAGCACTTTTCTTATTTGGGAACATTTTTATAATGCCAAATTTCACTTCAACAAACTTTTATGTGGCAAAAAATTATGAAGCAAATGATTTGCTTGGTATAATGACTTTTCGGCGAAATAGGTTTCGCCAAATTTCACTTCGCACCCAACTTTTTTGCAGAAGTTTCATTTGGGCTTTGAACAGGGACTTAGTGGCAAAACCGACTCGGATCGCGGATAGGTTAGAAGACGGAAGCGGGAGCTTTGCTCCCGCTTCCGTCTTCGAGGTTATTTTTTTTATAAAAGAGCGGAAAAACTTGTTATTAACACTTACAACATATGTCAAACAAAAGTAATACCCTCATATTTTAGCTATATGGTGCATCACCCTACCCACTTAAATAAAATACAATCATACTGCAACTTGAACCATCTATTCTATCGAACTAGGTACCTATTGTTTATCAAATAATTACTTAGTTGGGAAATGATATCAGTGCTAAAAGTATGTATGTTGCTAAAAGTATGGTATGCCAATAAATATATTTGACGAATACATAAATGACATCTTAAACAAATCCCAGGTAATATTTTGCCTAACAATAATTTATCAAATCATTAGTGGGAAATGATATCGTTGCTAAACGTTGAGTTGGGAAATAAAACTTCGCCCAAATTAAAATATGGGATACAAAGTTTGCGAGTTAAAAATTTGCTAAATAATTTTCGCCGAAACATTAGTGAACCTTTTGACCCCACTAATTTTAGACCAATATCTGTGCTACCTACATTTAGCAAAATTTTTGAAAAACTAGTTTTGTCCCAATTAATAAAACATTTTAATGCTAACAGTTTAATGCATCATAAGCAGTTTGGTTTTACGCGGGGTCGCTCGACAACTGACGCTGCTGTCGAGCTAACAAAACATATATTCGATGCCTGGGAGGAGTCACATGATGCCTTAGGTATCTTCTGTGATTTGTCCAAGGCCTTCGACTGCGTATGTCATGAAACTTTGATCAGGAAACTACACTACTATGGAGCTCGAGGATCGGCACTGAATTTGCTAAAGTCTTACTTACATGATAGAATACAAAGGGTCGACGTGAATGGACAGCGATCGCCAGGTTCATTGGTCTCTATGGGTGTACCGCAGGGATCAATATTGGGACCTTTCCTATTCCTTATCTACATAAATGACTTGCCATACCTCGTAAAGACCCACCATGATATAGTATTGTTTGCTGACGATACCTCACTCATATTCAAAGTCACACGGCAACAACAAGCTTGTAATTATGTATCTAATGCCATTTAACTTTTATATAACTTTATATAACTATCATAATTTTATATAACTATCGAACTTGCTGCTTGCGAATTTATTATACTCTCTTTTGACATACATTACAGTAATTCATGTCTTTTTTAAAATTTCATATGCATCAATAAATTGCTCTGAATAATTAGATTCAATTTATGTAATATATAACTGACGATTCAAAAGTGCTTGTTGCTAGGCCTATTTGATTAAAGAATATTTTGAGTTTGAGTTTAAACTAGTGGCTCTGTGAGCTGTAGACCTCGTGAGTGAGTTCTTTTATCGTTTCCAAAATCTGACATTATAAAACAGATCAATTATGAATATCGAACCTGCTAACAAAATGTCACTAGAATCGTTTGCGAAATGCGACCTGTAGAAGAGAAACCGAGATTGATGAAGATGTTCTTTAATATTTATTTTATTATCTTTGACATAAGATTCGAAGTTAAATGTACGTATTCCAGTTTAGAGGCCGGTATAACGATTTTATTCGTCGATAGCGCTTATCGGCGTCGCTAGTCTCGCTACTGAAACTAATTTAAATGTGTTGATAACGAAACTTTGTGGTTCCCTACATAATGACGTCAGTAAATCATTACCGCTGTTTTTAATTAATACATAGAGTTCTAATTACAGATAATAAATTAATGAAGGCTTATGAAAAGGGCGCCAGCGTGAACTATGTTATTGTTTCAGTATGTATTTATTTTATTTGAAATGAAATGAAAATAATTTTTTCGTGACATAGAACCAGACAAGATAATACATATTTAACTATTATATATAATATGTAATGATGAAAATAGCAAGAATATATAATGCAATGTTCTAATGTCATGTAATGATTGTAATGTAATCAATTATCTAATTAATATAATCTATAATGAATGTACAACTGTAAAAACACTGACTTGTAATACCTTATTACCAATAAATTATGTCTATGTCTATGTCTATACACTACTACTATACTAATACTATACTATTTTTTTAGACTTTATTGCACAAAATACACAACTTGTACAAATGGCGGGCTTAATGCCAAATTGCATTCTCTACCAGTCAACCATTTTATTTTATGAATAGGGTTGATGAACTATTCTTTGTTGCTTTTTACCATGGTTACGTCTCCTGACTCACTCTTTAAAACTGTGATTTTATAGGGTATAAATCTACCAGACATGAGTTCTAGCGATGAGCACAAATCAGGGACCGATACCGGTATTTTTAAAAAACCCTGAATTAGCCCAATATTTTGGATTATTTTTTGCTCTTTACGTAGGGCTAAATCTTGTATTTAGGTAACAACGTCGTATTATTAGATTGTCCCATTAAAAACGAAATAATGAACCGGTGACCGTAATAATACCGGTATTTTTCTATGGAGAAAATACCGGTATCCGATCCCTGAGCTCCATTTGGACATGTGTCATCTCTTGCGCATGCTTGAATTTTCTAAGAAACTCGGTTACTGTTGTCTCCTTGCTGACGGGACAGAATAACAGCAAGAAAAAGTTGGTTGACCCAATTAACAGACGCCCGCGCCCAGAGGCCCTACCGAGAGTCGAAAACGAAGTATCTCCCTCTCTATCGCGAAGTAGTAAGTTCGGTAGAGAGGGATATACTTCGTTTTCGGTGGGCGATAGTGCCTCAGCGCTGGCTCTAACCCCAGAACGCAGGTCTCTGCTTCAGCTTCGACAAAAATTCATTCGTATGTCCGGATTTCCTTTTGTTCTCGTCTACAGGTCGCAATTTTCAACCGATTCTCGTGAAATTTCGTGAGCAGGTTTGAACAAAAAAATTCTATATAACTATTGATAGTTATATAGAATTTTTTTGTTTTTCAAATTTCCAAAAACAATTTTTTTATTAATGATTTTGTAATTTTCTGCGGGCGAATTTCGGTCTGTTGGTGCTCATCACACAAATAACTTCCCTGACCGGGATTCGAATCCGGGACCTCCAGCTTCGAAGGCAATAGGCAGGGTCACTTCCAACTAGGCTAAAGCGGTCGTCATATGCATGATGAAGAATAAAAACTCCGAAGTTCGTAGTGTCGTCCCTTTCACTCTCGTGTTATACACCATATGAGTGAAAGGGACGGCACGATACGAAGATCTGATTTCGAAGTTCGGAGTAGGCCCTCAGCTTGCGTCGCGCACGCTGTGTGACCAAGCCAGTCCCGTTTGCTAATAATAATGTTGAACTTTTCACACTTTATTTGTATGTTTGTTTAGAGAAAGAGAAGGCGTCAGCGACGCTGCCCCGCCCGGAGCCGAGGACGCCCGAGCGAGAGCGAACTCGCCTAGCGCCGCATTCGTCATTCTCTAAATTTGAGGAGAAGACCCTGAAGAAGGCTAATCGGTTGAAGTTTAGCGTGTTCATGAAGAGCACCACTGGTACAACTCGTTTTTTTTTCATTGTTCTTATTGTAGTGTATGCAGTGCTACACTACACACATATCCTGGCAGGATCGCCATGTAGGGATGGGCGTGGGCCATTGTCAGTTGTAAAAACAAAAGTTGTCCACCCGGTTGTCAATAGTTAACGGCTTATGTACATATAAGTTATGTTTTTATTACATGGAATTATAGTTACGGAAACACGGTTTATGGGGGTTACTAGACCAATCCAAAATTAAGCTTTGTAGCCCTTAACTTTTGATATGTCCACCGAAAAGACGCGAACCTAAATCTGACAATGACCGGAGTATTGATACAACTGTTAGTGTTCGGATTATAATTTCTCTCTAAATATGATGGTACATGAGCTTAAATAATACAGTGTATGTGTGGGTGCATACACTATAATGTATGTACTTAACAAACCTCTCAGTAAAATGTGTTTTCACAAACACACAAACCAAGGATATTGCTATAATATTGTACCGGTATTACTTGAAGATACCAGGGGCCTGTTGCATAATGACTTCTATGCTTGTAAGTTATATTATGAGCGGAAGTCTTTTTCAAATGGAACAGGTTATTTATAATATAATATAAATTACAAGTATTTATGCAATATGCCTCAAAAGTTATTTTATTCAATAGAAACAGTGCAATAGAAGGCTTGTAATACTTTACGTATAAAGCGGCAATTACACTTCGTGGTTCACCTAATGCGGTCGCCGAATCCCTTTTAAACTACTTAGGCCAACAAACGTCGTGTTCACATTAGTCTGTCCGCCTACCTATAAGCGTTGGCAGCTGTCGATCGCCGAATGCGGCCGACTAACGTGTTCTTTACACTTTTGCGTAGTAACAACGAAGTGTACTTGCCGCTTAACTGTCAGTCAGCGCTGTGGATAGAATAAACTTTTCACCTCACTAGCTCGGAAAGCCCTTTTTTATTCTTTAAAAACAGATAGCAAAACTGCATTTTATCCACAAGAGTGCAAAGAATGTTTGAAATACTAACGCGCTAATTGTAACTTTTTTAAACATAATAACATGCAAAGGCCAGTCCAGACAGTCCAGCAACAATAATTTTATATTGTGCTGTTGTGTTAAAAAACTAGTGCCTACGCTAAATCTCGGGATTAGGTAGTGGACAACTATATTTAGGACGCAACTGTCAACGTTAGGACGAGGAGGAGGAAAAAAAAATTCCTCGCTCTAGTGAGGTGAAAAGATTTGTGTTATACACGGCTGCAAAGTTATTTTACCTCTCGTGTGTTGCAACACTCGCTACGCTCAGGATTCTATTTTTCAACCACCCGCTTCAAATAAAGATTCTGATTCTGATTCTGATTCTGACCGTTTTCGCTCAGGATTCTATTTTCGAACCACTCGCTTCGCTCGCGGTTCAACCATAGAATCCATTCGCTAGCTCGTGGTTCAATCCTAGAATCCATTCGCTAGCTCGTGTTCAATTCCACACTCGCGGTTAAAATACAACTTTGCACCCTTGTATAACAAATAACTATTATCTTCTCACTCACTTCTTAGAACAGGATAGATGTATGAAGAAGTGAACATCTCGAGATGTTCTTTTGTCGAACTTTGAACTTAGATTACATTGCATAAGGTTCAAATTTCTTCAATTTTTCACCTCGACTTGTCAACTTCTTCACGCCATGCACGGATATGACATTGTATTATTGTGTTCTATCTAGACATTAAAACTAAAGAAAACATTTCTCATTTCTAGACGAGCACCAAGACACAACCTTGAAGCGGCAAGAGTACAAAATACCCATATCCCTATTCGAGAACATGAAGCGTGACTTCCGCGTGCGTTTCCCCGCACTGCTCGCGCAGGTGCCGAACGCCGACCGCGACGCGCGCGCCTTCGTGGACAAGCTCGTGCATGACGTCATCAAGTGCTCGGGCATCCTGTTGATCGATGAGCTGTCGGAGCGGGTGCAGCGGTTGTATCAGGTGAGACGTCATTATTAGCATCATCAGTGTGATCATCAGTCATTGTCGTCAACAGCCGGCAGCTGATACTGCGATACTGACGCTCGCCTCCGTGGACAAGCTCGTGCATGACGTAATCAAGTGCTCGGGCATCCTGTTGATCGATGAGCTGTCGGAGCGGGTGTAGAGGTTGTATCAGGTGAGACGTCATTATTAGCATCATCAGCGTCATCATCAGTCATTGTCGTCAACAGCCGGCAGCTGATACTGCGATACTGACGCTCGCCTCCGTGGACAAGCTCGTGCATGACGTCATCAAGTGCTCCGGCATCCTGTTGATCGATGAGCTGTCGGAGCGGGTGCAGAGGTTGTATCAGGTGAGACGTCATTATTAGCATCATCAGCGTCATCATCAGTCATTGTCGTCAACACCCGGCGGCTGATACTGCGATACTGACGCTCGCCTCCGTGGATGACGTAATCAAGTGCTCGGGCATCCTGCTGGTGGGTGAGCTGTCGGAGCGGGCGCAGAGATTGTATCAGGTGAGATCGTCATTATTAGCGTTATCAGTCATTGTCGTCAACATCAGTCAGTTGTTACTACGGTACTGACGCTCGCCTCCGTGGACAAGCTCGTGCATGACGTAATCAAGTGTTCGGGGATCCTGCTGGTGGGTGAGCTGTCGGAGTGAGCGCAGAGGTTGTATCAGGTGAGACGTCATTATTAGCATCATCATAAGTCATTGTCGTCAACACCCGTCAGCTATTACTGCGGTTCTTAGTGGTCTGACTCGCGCTTCATTGTGGAATTCGTTGACATACTTGTTCAAATGTTCACTGATATGTACAGTAAATATTTTATGGGTGATTAATATATATGCTACGTGCACGGATAAAACGACCAAAAAATATGTGAAAACGCCTTAATTATTAATGGCATAATGTTGCACAGATTTTTTTGGAACTTTGGAAACTATTTATGGATTTTGTTTATTACGCAATATAAGACAAGACTTCATTATAAAATATCTACATTCATACCAACATAAAAGAAAATGTATTGTGATCATCAATAACTTGAATAAAAAAAAAAAAGAAAATTTACAGATATTTTTTATAAACGATTATGAATTCGACTGTAAACAAATCTGAACACGGTTACTATTGGGACCAAAAATTCCATACAGTCCTTTATATATTATTTCAATGTTTATCGTCGGCAGCGCTACATGAAACACATGGACGCCCACTACACGAGCGTGGACTCCGACACGAAGGAGGCGCTCATGGACTTCGTCGAGAAACACGCCATGACGTACCTGCACGAGTGAGTGTCATATTACGCCGACCTATTTGTACAAACCTTAAGCCGTCGTCTCTCGGTGAAAAAAATAAACAATAGCATTCTTCTAAATATATAAAAGAAGAAGTCCTGATCTACCATCAATGCACAGCCGAAACTACTGGAACTAGAAACTTCAAATTTGGTGCAGAGCTTACTTTTATGACGTATGCAAGGGATAAGACGGGATTTTTGGAAATTTCACCCCTAAGGGGATCAAATAGGGGTGCAAAGTTTGTATGGGAAACGTATTTTTTTGGACTTAGAAACTTGAAATTTCGTATTTAGACTCTCTGTTTAATTACAACAAAACTGAATTAAGCGATTTTCTAAATTCGTCCCCTAAAGGGGTGAAAAGGGGCTTCAAAGTTTGTAGGGGGAGCAAATCTTTTTTGAAGTTAGAGATTTGAAAGTTCGTAAATAGACTCTGTTTAAATACAACAAAAAATATTACAGCGTTTTTCAAAATTGCTCCCCTAAAGGGGTGAAAAGGGCGTTCCAAGATTGTACGGGGAGCAAATCTTTTTTGAAGTGAGAGATTTAAAACTTCGTATATAGACTCTCTGTTTAAATACAACAAAACATATTTTAGCGTTTTTTGAAATTGCTCCTCTAAAGGGGTGAAAAGAGGGTCCCAAGTTTGTAAAGGGGTAAATCTTTTTTGAAGTGAGAGATTTAAAACTTCGTAAACAGACTCTCTGTTTAAATACAACAAAAAGTGTTTCAGAGTTTTTCTAAATTGTTCCCCTAATGGGGTAAAACAGGGTTCCAAATTTGTGCGGGGAGCAAATCTTTACTTTTCGTAAAAATCGATATAGGTATCATCTTCGAGGTCCCTCGGGGTGCCGATTACGAAAATGACATGCATTTGCAAATCCAAGATGGCGGACAATTATTTTTCTGAAAAATCGATATGTGTGTCATCTTCGAGGTTCCTCGGGGTGATGATTACGAAAATGACATCCATTTTCAAATCCAAAATGGGGACATTTATTTTTCTTAAAAATCGATATGGGTGTCATATCGTCGAGGTTCCTCGGGGTGCCGATTACGAAAATGACTTCTATTTTCAAAACCAAGATGGCGAACATTCATTTTTTCTTTTGAGTAATTTTTCACAAAAGATTAATAGCATCAGACAACTGACAGAAACAAATAAACCTCATTTACATCTTTGTTACCATCGAAAATCTACGCGGACGAAGTCGCGGGCGGCCGCTAGTTTCTTATATGCGTACAGTTGTGTGGATATGTCGCGCAGCTCATTTTGGTCGGGACCCTTAGGAAACCAGCGTCGGGACACCTTTTGTGACCCGGCACATGCTGAATGGGCCCCTTTTTCGCAACTGATTTTAGTTTTAAGTAATTTAACCGTAATTGTAGTTCTTCTGTTGTCGAAATAATGATTTATTCTATTCTTATGATCCCTGGGATTCCAGGTACCGGTAAAAACACATCACTTTAATGTACAGTAAAGATTATTATTATTCTCTTTATTTACTTAAGGACTTAGGTTAGATTTTATAATAATTATATAAAAAACAAAATATATAAAATAATATTCACAAAACATAAAATCATTATAAAAACTAGGGTGCCGCCGGCAGCGAGGCGGGGCCTAAGCTACCGGTGGTGTCGGGCGACAGAGAGAGACCTCCTGACTATCTGCGCCGTGTCCAGGAGTACCGCCCTCAGTATCTGATCCTTGATCCCGCCATCTAGCGAGAGTCTCTTGAGGTGTTGGTCGACTCTTCGCTATTAGGCCGTTCGCAGAGACGACTATCGGGACAATGATCGTTGAATCAACATCCCACATGGCGGTCACCTCGTGTGCCAAGTCTAGGTACTTGCTGGCTTTGTCCTTCTCGGCCTTCACGAGGTTCTCGTCATGGGGGATGGTGATGTCAACGAGCACTGCCTGGCGCTTCGATCGATCTGTCAGCACGATATCAGGTTTATTGGCTACAATAGTCCTCTCCGTGATGACAGATCGATCCCAATAGAGCGTGGCACGACTATTATCGAGAACTGGCGCAGGTGTATATTATTATTATACATATTATAGTGTTGTATACAACTACAACTTGCATAGTGATTATAGGAGGTGGGGTAAGTTTGCGAGGTTCGAAAATTATGTAACCCTGTCAGGACACAGACAATACAAACCAATGCAAATACTCTGTATTGCACATATCTCAATAAGTAAAACTAATACAGTTGAATTTTTTATAAGAATTGCCCTAGAGGTAAACAACAGGCGGTTTTCTCGCTAAAGAACGATCTCTTCTAGATAACTTTTGGGTAAAGGAAAAATAGTCACAATTTTAAAAAAATGGGTGGCAAACTAAAATAATTACATATCCATTTATAATAGGTATATACGATCTCGTCAATATGAGTAATAAGTGTACGCACATTAATCATACAATTCAATATATATTCCTACATAAATATATTATAACTATAAACTTACATACAAAAATATAATACATTATTAGTAGTTTATGCAATCGTTATATAATGTATGCTTTTTTAGTCGAGAACTGCGTTTAGACCACGAGGCTAGTCCTGCGGACATGAAGATTAGGTACATGGGTCGGGCGCTCGTTGATGTCTTTTGTTCTATGTCCGCGGCGTCACGTGATTGGTCAATTTAAGCCGTCGTCTCGCGGCGAAAAAAAAAATTGCATTATTTTGTAATGAGCCCGGGGATCCCGGGGACCGGTAGACGACGATAACCCGTAAGAGTACAGTAACGGCGATACGTGCAATGGTCTATTTCATAAGAGTTCACTTGAAGGGTGCTCCATAGAAAAAAGTATGTGATATTAGTTTCGTTTACGATATCTTAATTCAAACATTGAAGTCGACGAGTAGAAAAAAATATTGTAAATAGAAAAATCTGTAGTAATGTATTTTTCACTTCTTATGCTCGAAAAGTGTGTCATATTAGACTTGTCAAGCGGGGCTAAAGTAGTATATTTAACCCCTAGGGAAAATATGAATACATATTTATGATTTACAAAACATTCAATTTAGACCAATCATAATACTTCACCTATTAAATCCACCAATCACAAAACACTAATTTAACTCTTTAAAAAATATTTGGTATTGGGTATTAACAAACCAGAATACAGCTTTACTAAAATCGACCAATCAGAAAACAGAATTCATTTCTCTAAAGAGTCTAAAGATTAAGTTTGTAGTAGTCCCTATTTCACAATAATTAAAAAAGTGATTAGTTCGTTCGAGCAACGCTTTGAAGCGCTCAATGGAAGGTGAGTTAGCTTTTTTGCGCGTGAATGTTGCGCGCGAACCGCGGTGTCTATTTTGTGTGTCAAAGCATGAAAGCAGTTTAGAAAAAAAAACATGCTGCCAAATTACATATAAGTTCGCCGTGGAATTAATTGTTAATTTTGGATGGCTAACCTTTGTTTATTTATTTTCTCGCAATCGAAGTGAAAAGTAGAGTGTATAACTCTGGTCTAAAAGCCATATTACCACGAGATAGTTATTTTCCCGAACAAAGTGAGGTTCCTCATTTTAGACCCTTGTCATACAATCTACTATTTAATAATGTGTTTTTTCTTTTTTTATAGTCTTCCGTCAATAGTGTTCTCTCCGTACGGCACGGACGACGAACGTCTGGACAGGGCGTTGTCCGAGCGCATCCAGCAGCTGAGCTGGGTGGGCGAGAAGCAGCTGGAGTGCAAGCTCGCCGAGCCGGCGCGGTGCCGGCAGTTCCTGTACCGCGCCATCAATGGTCAGTGTCCAGTGTGTTTTTCTTTTTTTTTAGTCTTCCGTCAATAGTGTTCTCCCCCTACGGCACGGACGACGAACGTCTGGACAGGGCGTTGTCCGAGCGCATCCAGCAGCTGAGCTGGGTGGGCGAGAAGCAGCTGGAGTGCAAGCTCGCTGAGCCGGCGCGGTGCCGGCAGTTCCTGTACCGCGCCATCAACGGTCAGTGGCCAGTGTGTTTATTTAGCCTCGTGGCGCCCACGCGCCTTTTGATAAACCAAAATAAGCATGGCGGCTCCAGCCCAGCACTTTTTTCAACTAACCTTCAATTACTGCCCACGCGCCTTTCAGAAGGCCATATTAATAAACTCTGTAAATCTAGTAATTGAGGCCCAGTGGTCTTTGTAAAGATCAAAAGGTAGACAAATAATTGAATTTAAAAACACATGCTAATATAATCATAATTATACCCTGAAAGTTTCACTTCAAAATTTCAACTCAAAATCTTGGGCGGATATGACTGTAACTATTATGTCCTATAAGAAGGACAGTCGGGTCATAGTTAAAGAGGAGCCAAAAAATCTTTGGGCGCCACGAGGTTAATGATGTTAACTCTCCATTTCTCCCCTATCCTCATAAGCCATGAAGAATGGGTAGGCCTAATAATAAATAAATAATAATAAATAATAAATATTAGAGGACAATCTTACACAAATCGAACTAGCCCCACAGTAAGCTCAAGAAGGCTTGTGTTATGGGTACTAGACGACGATATATTTAATAGATATAAATACTTAAATACATAGAAAACATCCAAGACTCAGAAACAAATATTCATGCTCATCACACAAATATTTGCCCTGACCGGGATTCGAACCCAGGACCGTCAGCTTCACAGGCAGGTGCACTACCCACTAGGCTAAACCGGTCGTCAAAGCCTACATTAAATCTATATATTGAGACCGATGTTTCCATGAGCCCGATTAATGTAATCATATGTTGTAGAGCTGCTAGGCATGGACAGCGCGTCATCGCCGGGTGGTAAACTGGCGCGAGTGCGGCGCTGCTGCCGCCACGTGCTCGCGCTGTGCGGCGCCCCGGCCTCCGCCGACGACCTGCTGCCCGCGCTCATATTCACTGTGAGTGCTGCCCCGTAGCGTGTAACGTGGCGCGAGTGCGGCGCTGCTGCCGCCACGTGCTCGCGCTGTGCGGCGCCCCGGCCTCCGCCGACGACCTGCTGCCCGCGCTCATATTCACTGTGAGTGCCGCCCCGTAGTGTGTAACGTGGCGCGAGTGCGGCGCTGCTGCCGCCACGTGCTCGCGCTGTGCGGCGCCCCGGCCTCCGCCGACGACCTGCTGCCCGCGCTCATATTCACTGTGAGTGCCGCCCCGTAGTGTGTAACGTGGCGCGAGTGCGGCGCTGCTGCCGCCACGTGCTCGCGCTGTGCGGCGCCCCGGCCTCCGCCGACGACCTGCTGCCCGCGCTCATATTCACTGTGAGTGCCGCCCCGTAGTGTGTAACGTGGCGCGAGTGCGGCGCTGCTGCCGCCACGTGCTCGCGCTGTGCGGCGCCCCGGCCTCCGCCGACGACCTGCTGCCCGCGCTCATATTCACTGTGAGTGCCGCCCCGTAGTGTGTAACGTGGCGCGAGTGCGGCGCTGCTGCCGCCACGTGCTCGCGCTGTGCGGCGCCCCGGCCTCCGCCGACGACCTGCTGCCCGCGCTCATATTCACTGTGAGTGCCGCCCCGTAGTGTGTAACGTGGCGCGAGTGCGGCGCTGCTGCCGCCACGTGCTCGCGCTGTGCGGCGCCCCGGCCTCCGCCGACGACCTGCTGCCCGCGCTCATATTCACTGTGAGTGCCGCCCCGTAGTGTGTAACGTGGCGCGAGTGCGGCGCTGCTGCCGCCACGTGCTCGCGCTGTGCGGCGCCCCGGCCTCCGCCGACGACCTGCTGCCCGCGCTCATATTCACTGTGAGTGCCGCCCCGTAGTGTGTAACGTGGCGCGAGTGCGGCGCTGCTGCCGCCACGTGCTCGCGTACTCATATTCACTGTGAGTCCTTGTTATGCTATACTGTTTCTCTTATGGAATGAAAGTGACCATGGACGCCAGTGCGAGCAGTACCTTTAGTAATTTCCGCGCGTGTAGTGCGCGGAAATTGCCACTTTATGGCCAGATATGATAAACGCATATTTTTGAACCTGACTGGCTTTATAGGCCGGGCACAATAAAGCCATAGGAATGCGCGGTTGGAGAGTAACCTGGGGATAATCCAGGGGAAACTGGTGTGGTCTGGAATACTGGCACGTAAAGAGATGAAATCTCGTATATAAAATTTGTACGCCGTTTAATCGGCAAAAAGTGGAGATCTTTTAAATTGTGACATAACACCTGTTGTATAACATTACCTACTTTTTGGGCAAATAAACTATTGAATTGAATTGAATTGAATACTCTAAGAGTTTGCGCTCCAGTGAGATTGGTTGAGCGGTTTCAACCGAATCTGAGGTGTGAGTTGACTAAATTTTATTTATTTATTGTTCTCTTTGCCTTTAGGTACTGAAGGCGAACCCGCCTCGTCTTGTGAGCAACATCAACTTCGTGACGCGGTTCTGCAACGCGCAGCGCCTCATGACCGGCGAGGGAGGGTACTACTTCACCAACCTGGTATGTAGATGTACCACTTTTCATACAATTCTCATTGGATTTTGTGTCTAAGTAGCTTGAACACTTCAAAGTCGCTTTTTGAATGGATAACTTTGGTACAATTCGGCCAAGTTAAATAATTTCAAGCATTCACATCTTCTAGGTGATCTCGCTTCACTTCACCTTTGTTTTCCCTCTCTGTCGCATTTACATACAGACTTGTAAGTGCGACAGAGGGAAAACTTCGTTTACGGTTCGGTTCGCCGCTAGCCAAGAACAATCCCATCCATACTAATATTATAAATGCGAAAGTGTATCTGTTTGTCTGTCTGTTACCTCTTTATGCTTAAACCGCTGAACCGATTGAGATTAAATTTGGTATGGAAGTAGTTTGAGTCGTATGGAAGGACATAGGAGGCCCTGAAGGGAGAAGTTTGTATGGAAGAGTGATAACTAGGTGAGCGCCTGATATAAAAGAATAGCAATAAAATTTCTCTCTCTGAAGAAAAGCCAATGAACGAGTTGTACGGGGACGGAGTCGCGGGCAAAAGCTAGTTTTTTAAAAAAAACCTCTTCAGTCCCGGGGAAGGACATAGGAGGCCCTTAAGGGAGAAGTTTGTATGGAAGAGAACTAGGTAAGCGCCTGATATAAAAGAATAGCAATAAAATTTCTCTCTCTGAAGAAAAACTCAATGAACGAGTTGTACGGGGACGGAGTCGCGGGCAAAAGCTAGTTTTTAAAAAAAAACCTCTTCAACGCTCCGTCAAATACAAAGGCTGTCACTCACATGCCATTGGAATCGGAATGTGAAACGCGAAGTTAAACCCTATAGAAATGCATGGAGGTTGATATCTCACTGCACGCCGTGACGGATATATCAGCCGTTGGCGTTGAACCTACTGTGCGGATATACCCGTCATTGGCGTGGGTCAGGTTAAATATATATAATATTTATTTAGTTTATTTTGTGCTAATTTCATAACTACAATGGAATCCGGATAAAGCGACAGTCAAGGGACCGGTGATATTACGTCGCACTAACAGGACGTCGCACAAAACGGACTTATTTACTTTGAAAATGTTTGCTTTGAAATCTATTGTGTGGTGATTTCGAAGTCGTTAAAAGCGGTCAAATGTCAAAATCAAAATCAAACATTTATTCTGCAAATAGGCCACAAGGGCACTTTTACATGTCAAAATATTGATTTACAATTTAAGAAAGTCTGACTATAATAAGTAATACATTTTTCATGTCAAAATATTAATTTACAGTTCAAGAAGGAATAATAATTTCGAGTTTACAATTATAACAAAATTAATGTCATACAGTGAAGATAAACTTGCAAAGTTATCTATTACAAATATTACAACATCAGTAAAGTTAGAGATGTATAAGGTCTCAAGATAAAACAAGGAGTATGTTGTATGCGGAGTCGTTATAAGGGTGGATCAACTATTCTTTGTTGCTAGTTACCATGGTTACGTCTCCTGAGTCACCCTTTAAAACCATGATTTTATAGGGTTCAAATCTACCAAACATGAGTTTCAGCGATGAACATAAATCCATTTGGACATGGGTCATCTATTGAGCATGCTTGAAGTCCATATTATAATCATTTTTCTAAGAAACTCGGTTACTGTTGTCTCCTCGCTGACGGGACAGAATAACAACAAGAAAAAGTTGATTGACCCCTAAACAAACTCAGGATCAGATCCGAGTTGGTTCATAGTATCCACTCGTTATAGGCGCCAAACTGGGGTTTTGTATGAAAAGTTTAGAATTAGGCTTTTTTACAATTTGAAGTTTATAAGCCACGGCACGGTAATTGAGTCCCAATCTTGATATTGCAGTTCAGAAACCCATTTCGCACCATAGGGTTTTTGTAAAAAGTACTGTTGTCTCCTCGCTGACGGGACAGAATTACAACAAGAAAAAGTTGATTGACTCATAAGCGGATTCTACTGCGTGTTGTTTAATAATTGTTAATATTGTATGTAGTGTTGCGCCGTGTCGTTCATCGAGAACCTGACGGCGGAGTCTCTCAACATGGACAAGAAAGAGTTCGACGGTTACATGGCCATGCCGGCCTCCATCGGGGGCAGTTCCTGGGTGAGATGAGCATTTGTGTTCTTCCATTTTATTAGTGAACTAGCGACCCGCCCCGGCTTGCACGGGTGCAATGCTGATGCATGTATTATACATATAAACCTTCCCCTTGAATCAATCTATCTATTTAAAAAAACCGCATCAAAATCCGTTGCGTAGTTTTAAAGATTAGCAAGAAGCATACATAGGGATATAGGGACATAGGGGCATAGCCCTTCAAAGTCGCTTTTTGAATGGATAACTTTGATACAAGTCGGCCAAGTCTATCTATTAAAAAAACCGCATCAAAATCCGTTGCGTAGTTTTAAAGATTTAAGCATACATAGGGATATAGGGACATGGGGGCATAGGGACAGAAAGCGACTTTGTTTTATACTATGTAGTGATAAACTTATTGCTAGAGCCTCTGAGCCAGGGAATTTCGGTTCGGTATAAGCGGTAAGGTAGCGGTATTGGGTATCGATACCGCATCGTTATAAAGGTAGAGCTTTACTGGTTGAAATATAAAGGTACGCTACCTGCATGAAATAACGATATCGCTATTTTTCATAGGTGTACTAAAACCGAAATAATAACGGTAACCAACCGGTATTATTTCGGTACCGAAAATTTTCGAACGTAACTTTTACGTGTACGTAATTGCGACCAACAGCGAACAGCGATTACGTCAGTAATTTATCGCGCCGAAGGAAATTGAACCAAAATGGGTTTAGGCATACACCCCATTGCTAGCGTTGATTGGCTGGCGCCGTTTCCGGCACCCTCGTAAAGCTCAAACGATACCTCTATAAAAACGGTTCAGAAGGGCTACCGCGAACCACAAACGAAGTTTTCCCTCTCTGTCTCACTTATATGCAAACTTGCAAGTGCGACAGACAGGGAAAACTTCGTTTGCTGTTCGCGGTAGCACTTCAGGTATCGGAGAAAATAGCGGTACCGTTATATTCCGCTACCGAAAAATTTATTTTGCGGTATCGAAACCTAACGGAAACGAAACGGTATGACGTCATACCGTTTTAAAATGCTACCTTTTGGTTTCCGGTTATGCAGTCCCTGCTCTGAGCGCTGTATTTCACGCGAGTGATATTTTTCAACCGCCGTTATTCCGCCATTTACCCCCCTCCGCTCCGCCGCTGTTGTCTAGGTACCTACCGGCTAAAAAATAAACTTGTCTAGGACCTACCTACCGGCTAAAAAATACTAAAAAACAAACAATGACCAGCCAGTCTGACTCAGGTCTTGCCTAGCTGAGTCTCTTGCTGGACTCTTCTCAGCTAGTCTATGTTCAGTGATCCAGCGCCAAAACTTAACCAATCTCACTGGAGCGCAAACTCTTAGAGTATTCCAGTGTTTAAACCGTCCGTGTGGTGTCGGAGGTTTCCCCTTGATTTTCTCCAGGTCACTCTTCGGTCACATACTCCTATAGCTTTATTGGGTTCGGCCCATAAAGCCACAATCAGGTTAAAAAAAAAACAATGACGAAATTTAGAATAAAGGAAAAATTGAAAAATTTAGGCACCGAGCAGGATTCGAACCCTCCCCCTCCCTCCTCCCTTAAGGCGTTTGTATAAAATATAGTTACGTTAGCAGCGGTACTGCTTAATACGAAGGAACGGTTGATGAATTTGGGACTGGGTGGCGATTGCACCTATAGCTCAGTTGGCTAGAGCGACTGGCCGCGAGTGCCGGGAGCTCGCAGGTTCGAATCCTGCTCGGTGCCTAAATTTTTCAATTTTTCCTTTATTCTAAATTTGGGTATGGGATGGCGCATCGCAACTGACGATTCTCAATATGATTTGAGACGTTAGTGCCGTTAATGAAGCATGAGTCTTCTGGTGGATGTCTCTGTACGCCTCCCTTAAGGCGTTTGTATAAAATAAACAATGACGAGTTATAAATAATCATGTTAAATGCGTCTGGGTTAGCCTTGTTTATAACTATTCCAAGTTCCAAATATATAGCTATGTTTATTTACCCTATTATTGTTATAGTTTAAAATGTTTAATAAAATATTGACGATTGCAAGTAAAAATGTATCATGATTAGTCAGGGTTCGAAAGGATAATTATCGTGATTTTTATGAATTGATAATTATCGATTTGATAATAACCTAAAATTGTAAATTCGGCATGATTCTTAAAAAAATACGTGCGTGAATTTGAACGTTCATAATTACGCTTTGTATATGTGTTTTAATGATGTTGTAATGATTAATTGATTATATTTTAATGGTTAATAAAAAACTAGTAAAATACTGTATAGCAACTATTTATTTTGCAGCCTAAAACACCATAATCTTTTATATATTAGTACAGAGTACAGTCTTTATTGGTAAAAATACATTTTACAGGTCATATCATACATCGGAAAATAAATATCGCGATAATTATCAAAGACCATAATTATCTTGATAATTTCGAACCCTGTAAGTAGTTCTTGATATATTTAGGGATCTTTTAGGCAGACTGACAGGTTCCTTTTTTACCTTTTTGGTAGGGAACCCCAAAAATCTATTGCAAATCATCTTTCATTTTCCCTTACGTAAGACCACATTGAGATTTACCTAACGTACGTACAAAACTTTACGCAACGCAATCGACTTGAAAATTACAAACACATCTATGATTACAATTATTTATTTACTTAGTTTAAGTAGTACCAACAGCTACTATTTATATTTAAGAATTTCATGACAATTAAGTGGTCAGGATTAATTATAATTCTTAGGTAAGTGGGTCATTTTACTTTTTCATGACCAGTTTTCTATTACAAAAAAAAATCTATGATATGTATTGAATTAGTGTACAAAAATAGAATTTCTAAATAGTACCTGAACCTATAAAAAAGAATTTTCACCTCTCATGCTCAAAAAGTGTATGACACACTTTTTGAGCATGAGAGGTGAAAATTCCTTTTATTAGACTTATCGAGCGAGGCTAAAGTAGTACATTTAGTCCCTAAGGAAAATATGAATACATATTTATGATTTACAAAACATTCTAATGTGACCAATCAAAATACTTCACCATATTAATTGCACCAATCAGAAAACACAAGACTACAATGTTATATTTATTTTATTTGAACACTCACTACAACTAACAAGATGGGCCTTTCTTAGGTTTTTTTTACGTTTATAACAACACAAGTTCTATGTATGTTTGGCTAGGAGAATAACAGAATGTGTATTTCGAGCTAAGAAATTTGAAAACCATAAGGTCAACCGCGATGTCAAAAAAATAGTCCGAAGAAAGCGCCCCGTATACTGTTTGCACACTGTGTTATAAATCCACGTATTGCTGTACCAAGAAACAAAACCTAAAAAAGCAAAAAGTATCTGGGCTCGTCCGGGATTTGAACCCGGGACCTCTCGCACCCTAAGCGAAAATCATACCCCTAGACCAACGAGCCGGTTGGAATACTGTTCGAATTATGCGAGCGCTTTGCGCCGCTATCACCGCCTTTCGCCGCGGCAAGTGAAAGGTGACCATGCGAGTTCGGCTTTTGAGGCTCGCATGCGATATTCAACCTTACTAGTCACGTGAAACGTATAAATTTCCCACTCGATTTTATACGCTCATGTTTATAATAGTAGGATTATAAAACGAACCTTATCTACAGTTATTATCAAAACCGCCAGTGTAACAGAAGCGTAACATAATGCACTGGTGGCCCTGTGAGCTGTAGAATTCGCGAGTGTTTTTTTTTTAATTTCGAAAAATGGTCTCGATAAAAATTCTATATTATTGAACCTGCTCACGAGAGAGAAAGTAGAGAAATTTGACCTGTAGAGGAGAACTACCCGACATCCGCCCGCATAAACATACAATAGGTCCCTGGGATCCCAGGGATTATAACAAAAGAATGCTATTGTTTATTTTTTTCGCCGGCTTCAAAATCAAACATTTATTCTGCAAATAGGCCACAAGGGCACTTTTACATGTCAAAATATAAATTTACAATTTAAGAAAGTCTGAAATAAGTAATACATTTTTCATGTCAAAATATTAATTTACAGTTCCAAGAAAGAATAATAATTTCGAGTTTACAATTGTAACAAAATTAATGTCATACAGTGAAGATAATCAATCTATTACAAATATTACAACAACAGTAAAGTTAGAGATGTATAAGGTCTCAAGATTAAACAAGGAGTATTAATGAAGTTTGCTTTCAAGCGGATGCTGCGTAAGCACCTGCAAGGCCGACTTTAACCAATTGGAAGCCCTGGGCACACTAGGGTAATGGGACCCCTATGCCCTTGACAGATCACTAAATATTGGTTATCGTTTGGTGATCTGGCAGTAAGTAGTGGGCCCCTATCGATCGCGGGGCCCTGGGCAAGTGCCCTTAGTGCCCAGTGGGAAAGACGGCCCTGAGCACCTGCTTAAACAAGAATACGTATAAAATCCATCATCATAATTATAGTATGTATTGAATATGTAGTAGTATATCTAATCCTGTATGTATGTATCTTGTATACCTGTATATATTTTATGTTTATATGTTTTATTAGATATTCTGATATACATTTTCATACTCTTTTTCTTTTTTTTGTTTTCACCTTTTATAAAATATCTGTTTAGCCCAATGGTTGGCTGGTAGAGAATGCCATTTGGCATTAAGCCCGCTATGTGTACAATTTGTGTATTTTGTGCAATAAAGTTTAAATAAATAAATAAATATAATATCCCAGAGATGTACATGGTCTCTTAATCACCCTGACCAATAAAAGTAACCCGACTTTACGGCATCTGAGGGGCTACCGCGAACCACAAAGTTTTCCCTCTCTGTCTCACTTATGTGCAAACTTGCAAGTGCGACAGAGAGGGAGAACTTCGTTTGCTGTTCGCGGTAGCGCCCCTGTATGCGTGTGCGCCGTTTCTGAGTAGTGTCCGTTGGCAGGCCGCGGCGCTGTCGCTGTGCGCGGAGCTGCGCGAGGCGGAGGAGCACGCGGCGCTCGCGCAGAAGCTACTTGCGCAGGCGCGGGACATCGAGCGTAAATCTGACGAGCTCGCCGACAACGCGGAGACCTTCGAGGTAACACATAAAATGTCAAATGTTAAAATGAGCCTATAGCCTTCGGTCTTAAAAGCAATATCGTGCTGGCCCTACAGACCCTTTTATATCTATTTTTCTTTACAGAGAGAAATAACGAAGAAGGTACAAGACGTACTTACGAAGACTCCGCTAGAGATCAAACCGCGTCGGACCCTCCCGAAGTTCGGAAAGTTTAAGACTCTCAGCGCTAAGCCGCTCGTCGATTTGGAGGTGCCACCGGTTGAAGAGAAAACCGAAGAAAAGCCAGACGCTAAAGATGAATTAGATGGAACATCTGAACCACCAAAACAGGATACTCCTTCTATACAAACAGAACAACCGACTGCAAACGAACCAGAGCCTAGAGAGAAACTAAACATATTAGGTTTCGATGAGCTCAATTCACCACCAAAATCGCCTCATCCCGAGACGTGGGACTTGAAGCAGACAAACTCTATGGAACTCCTCACTCCGTCCCCGCTAGGATTCACACCGTTCGACTCCAGGTCTATTGATGAGCTGATGACTCCCGATGAATTTGGATCTGAACACTTACCCCCGGGCCTGAGCAATATTAACTATGACATCGATTTGTCAGATTTTAGCGGTGACAATAGTATAGCGGAAGATGCACCCAAAGAAAAGGACCCGTTTAGTCCAGAAGGGTTAAAGAAACAACCCATTTTCGATCCGTTTCCACCATCTAGGGATCCTTTTAGTCCCACGCAGGATATGTTTGATCAGTTCACTTTGTTAGATACTAAGAATAGGCCTTCTGATCCATTTTCAATTGTTTCTAAAGAGGATCCGTTTGAGCCTCTAGTAGTCTCTGTTACTAAGGACCCGTTTAATCCTATTTTATGCACTGAAGATACTAAGGATCCATTTACTTCTGTGGACATTCCGAAGGTTTCTAAGGATCCGTTTAGTCCCGTAGTTACTAAGGGTCCGTTTAATCCTATCAGCGCTGCTGGTACTAGGGATCCATTTAGTCCTGGAGTCAGCTCTGGAGCAGCAGCAGCTAAGGATAACGTTAACACTATAGTCTCATGGTCAGATGATAAGGATCCATTTAGTCCAATGATGATGGTATCAGTTACTAAGGATCCGTTTAATCCTGTGGTAAGCACTGAAGAAACTAACGATCCTTTCAGTCCAATCGAGGCGCCAGGGAAGAAAGACCCTTTTAGCCCTAAGCAAAATGCCTCTTCTATTTTAGACGACCACGATTCCCCCACAGCAGCGTGTTTTCTACCATCGCCTATGTTACCACAGAATAGTGGTAAGAAATCCTAAATTTATTAAAAATGTAAAAATCATTTGGTATCGCTATTGAGTGGATACTAATTTCGGTTCCGCATATTGAAGTGCTAATGAAATGAAATGAAATGAAAATAATTTATTCCAGAACAAGTCCATAGGGGCCGTTCAAGTATTACGTAAGCAGATTTATTACAATTATTTACCCCCCTTCCCCCCTTGTCAGCAAAAGTAAGCAAAGCTCTTACCCCCCCCCCCCATGCTTACGTAAAAATTGGTACCTACTATTTTTTTTTTGAGACGAGCTGCAGTTTTAATTCTAGAAATAAGAAAAAAGATTTAGGATAGAAGACTTTAACGCACACAATAATAATTTACTTAAACAATTATATATTATTTGTGAGAATCCCCGAAAATGCGTTTCGTTTTCAAGTATAGACAATGTGTGGGTTGCCATTTGTGTAAAAAAATAAATAGCTATTGCTGACGTAATCACCATCTGGACCCCCCACCCCCCATGTCACCAAAAATAAGCAAAGCATAAACCCCCCTGCCCCCCTGTAGTGCTAACGTAAGACTTGAATGGCCCGATAGCATCATAAAATAAAAATTAAAAATGATATTGAATTGAATTAAACAGACTCAAGCATATAGATGAGTCCCTATTTAAAGCTATTGGAACTACATAATTTGAATTTGTCAGACGTACCGAAAGATACTAAATAATACCAAAACTCACTAAGGGTGGGTTGCACCAAACCGTCTAATCGTAAGCGGTGTTCGTTAAAATGTGATTGTATGGAAAGTTTGACAGGTTTCTATGGGATGACAGCTGCCAGCGCCATATTTGACGATGACCGGCCTGTGATCGTATGTTGGTGCAACCGAATCACGCCTTTTAATTATGTGCATCTGGGTCATTGTCAGTTGTAAAAACACAATTTGTCCACCCGGTGGTTATTAGTTAACGGCTTATGTACATGTAAGTTATGTTATTATTACATGGATTTATAGTTACGGAAACACCGTTCATGCGGGTTACTAGACCAATCCAAAATTAAGCTTTGTGGCCCTTAACTTTTGATATGTCCACCGAGCAGACGCGAACCTAAATTTGACAATGACCCATCTATAAGAGTCGAAGCGCTTGGCAATGGCAGTTTATGACCACTTATGCTGTCGAATGCGGAGTTTGGATCTTAAGTATTCATCGGAGATTGTATTCTTATTTGTGAACCTATTGTTTATTGTTATTTATTAAATACAAATTCTGTTTGGTGCTCCATAGATTATGAGGGTGATAAATACAAGGTACTATTTCCTATGGTTCCTACAAGGTTCCATATTAACCCTTTAACCACCGAATGTCAAAAAAATATCTCGCAATTTTCAACTTTGTCGTTAAGAGTCCTTATCAGTTAAAGAACGCCCGGTCTTCTATAAGATCTGTTAGACCTTATGTCGGTTTGTTATGTCAAAAAATGTACTGAGTTACTGAAATTTGATCTGACATTTGGTCTAACGGATCTTTATAAAACCCGGTCTTAGACGATTTTCTGATTGAATTGACACGTATCTTGACATTTACTCAGTGTCATAAATTTTGTATTTTTTGGATTTTTCATTAACAAATATCGTTTCAAACATCACTCCAAATCGACCATTTTCAAGCTAATAACTGTGTTATTCCGCTTAAATTCTAATACACACAATAAAATAAAAAAATGGCTATGTCACTATCTAAAACTTCAATAAAATCGACGTATCCTTTAATCACTTTATTGGTATTATCAATACTTTTGTCATAATCTGTGATCAAAGTATTTTAAAACTTATAAGGCCTCTTAATTACATAAATATATGCTCTTAACTATATTGACGTCGGCGAGACTAATTTTTTTTCAACTTTACATGTCTTTATTGCGAATATTGTATCATTTTTTTCGAAAATTATAATCTGTGATATGTTTTCATTGTAATTTCTGTTTATTTTTGAATTACACGCACGGTACAACCGTGTAATTGTGTTTATAATTATAAAATGTTATTTATTATTTATTAGTTTATTTGCTGTTGTTAAAATTTTAATATGAAATAAGTCACATTTATTAATAAAAAGTCAAAATTGTATCTAGTTAATTTAGCAACGTAAAATGTTAAAGAAAACTGAAATTTAGTTTCTGCTTAATTAGACCAGAACTACTACATGAAATTCGTAGTTTAAGATTAGTTTTGATACTTGTGCAGGGCCGGCCATAGAGTAGAGCGGCCGCTCCAGGCACTAGGTGGCTAGGTGCCCCTTTTGAGTGGCGCGCAAGGAATCGCTCCACCCTGATCGTATGAATAAAAGTTGAAGGCTCAGATTTCTAATAGAAAACGTAAATATTAAGAACTAATAAGTTCTAACATGTTGCGAAGAAAGCAAACCTGCAAATATTTTATTCAGATGTTTGTTCGATTTATAATAAATTGATTTAAGTACACCAATATGAAGTCTTATTTCTAGTTTAACAATAGGACTACGGGAATCTGGTTTTAATTTAATTAATTAATTTAATTTTTAAATTATTTTTCCAAAAAAAGTATGGTACAGTTTACATTTGTTTCCGTTTCGCCAAACGTTAAGTTTATCGGCGAAATATTACACTCACTTTCATTTTTTTGTACCAAGTTATAGTATCTAATGACCTAAGTAATAAAGTAATTAATCCCTATCCTTTGAATATAAAACAAGATGCGTACTAGCTTATTTAATTAATATTAAGCATCTAATAATGTATTGGGCGATTGGCTACCAACCTATCACTACAATACCACATTTTCTCAATCTTTAAAGCTAGCATTGCTAAACCTGGCACTGAAATTAAACATGTGCTCTGCCTACCCCTTTTGGGAATATAGGCGTGATTTTATGTATGTATGTAACTATAGGTTGACCGCTTAGGACGGGTAACTAATGAAATGAGGACCTATTAGCGAACTATAACCGTCACCGAGCGGATACTGTAGTCTTCAAGTGCGTAACTGAGGCTTCGGTTTTATAAAGATCCGTTAGACCTTATTTCGGTTTGTTATGTATAAAAATGTACTGAGTTACTGAAATTTGATCTGACATTTGGTTTAACGGGTCTTTATAAAACCCGGCCTGTACGTATACACTGGTCGGTGTAACCGTTACCGTTCGTTGACAGCTCGCTAGTGAGTAGCCAGAGGGGCTACCGCGAACTGAAAACGAACGAAGTTCGAATATCTCCCTCTCTGTCGCACTTGTTAATACGTTCCACAGAGAGGGAGATATTCGAACTTCGTTCGTTTTGGTTTCGCGGTAGCCCCTCTGCTTTAACTGAGACAGCGTCTTTAACTTCTCATGCTCCTGTCCGGCGACTGGCATTGTCTCAGTTACACGGTAGACTTATTCAACCTTACAAAATACAGTAGTATTAATATATTTACGTTGACGTGATTGCTTTTCCACCGGCGAGACGATAAACAGCAGCAGCTATAAAATTAGGTTATGAGTTTAAATATAAAACCACACAATTTGTTACAAAATGTTTATTTAAACTAGAATCTGTCGTATTTTTTACCAAGTGTACCCTACGAGATAGAAGAAAGTTTAAATAATAAAAGTATGTTACCATTACGGTGAAGCATACAATAGGATAAACTTATGGAAGAATAATCAAGTACAGAAAAGGATGCATTCAGATTTTTTTTTAGTTTTGGCGATAACACGCAACATTACTTAGTGTAGGAGGCACAACACACGATGAAATTTTATCGCTTGCGCTTCCTATATACCTCTCCTCAATCCGCTGCCGCCCGAAACGCGCGTTTGAAGCGATGTAATTGAGGCCCGGTGCGTGCGCGTCGAAACGCAACGCTTGCGCTGTTTGCCGGAATGTATGATAATGTACCGCTCGCGTCGCGCAGCCCGTGTGGGCAGCGGTCACGCGCTGTGTGACCAATAACATGCACAATCTATAGCTGCATTCTCACGCTCCAATGTAACTAATGAGTCTAACCGTATTTTCATAATAACGTAATAAAATTAAGCCGTAGTCTCGCAGCGAAAAAATAAACAATAGCATTCTTTTGTAACGTGTGGGATCCCAGGGACCGGTACACGACGGGATATGTGATAGGAAAATGTCTATTCAAGCATCAAGTTGCCTTGCGAGTTGTGACACCCGAATGCATCCTTAGTAATTACATAGCTATGATTAAGTAACATGGTCTTTGTATAAATAAAAGCTATTACATCTAAAACAATTGATCAGAACCACCAAACGATGCCCTGGTAGGTAACTGGCTAAATTTCAATCCTTAGAAGTATAGAGCCAGTTTTGAGATAATTTATGTACATATGGTTTACGTAATATTACCTAACGTTATGGTATGTATGCATGACAAATCAGTCAGATCATCCCTTTTGTTTCGCTCTGTGTAATTTAACAGTTTAGTAGTTAATTTTAATAACATACACAGGCCGTAAATTAAAAAATAAATTAGACATGTATGACTCTATTGGTTGCCCTTGCCATATCGGCTCGGACGGACGAAAAATGTGCGATCGGAGACTTTCTTGGCTACCGCCCGTAGTATGTTGTTGCTCGGCCTTGGCTAGAACTGAATTCTATGACATGTTACGTCAGGTCTCGATAACTATTAAAATTATCTAACGAATAGTTACCGAAATCGCTGCGCTGTTTCCCTGCGCGTTATCTTTGATCTTATTTAGTAGTCGAGATCCTTTTTTGTGGCCGACATTTTATACTGTTATTGAAGTTTGTATCTTCCAGCATGCAAAATTGAGTCACTTTTTGAACGGATTACTTTGGGCCAATTCAAGTAATCTTAAGAATACAACAATGATAGCCTGATATGACGCAGAAGATAACAGTAGGTATAACCAGCTAGCTTTGCATGTTTCTTTGGTCTACTATTAGACAAATACGAAGGTGTCACGCACACATCAAAGCCATTGACAACAAATCACACCTTACTTGAAAGCACTGGCGTTGTAAGGAATTTAGCCTGTTGTAAGCCACCGTGAACGATTATATGTTCTTGCCGTTGAAAAGCTTAAAGTTACTGTTACACATGATCAAAGTTAGCCCATATAAAGCATGCTTTTGAGCTGTATACATGTGATTAGCACGGGCTGCTATTTACTTGTTTTGAGCATTTGTAGAGTCGCTAGGCCAGTTACGCGGCCAGCGTCAGTTTGCGGCCTTTTGAAGAACGTAGTTTTTTCAATCATCACTACACAGTATAAAACAAAGTCGCTTTCTCTGTCCCTATATCCCTATGTATGCTTAAATCTTTAAAACTACGCAACGGATTTTGATGCGGTTTTTTTTTTAATAGATAGTGATTGAAGAGGAAGGTTTATATGTATAATAACATCCATTAAAATCCGTGCGAAGCCGGGGCGGGTCGCTAGTTAAAGATATTTACATCTTTACATGCCCTAAAGAAATACTGAGTCATATGCGTTTTAATTAGTAGCTATTGAATGGGAATATATTAAGAAAGCAAGAAAATATCCTTTCTGCTCATCAACTCATCCAAGTGGCCGCAGACTGGCGCATGGAATTAACAGGCCGTAAAGTTTTAAGTGCAGATATTATGAGTAAGGATGTCCTTTTTGACTCTGATAAGTATTTAAGTCATGATAATGGTCGAATATATGAGAGTAGCTCATTTCATAGGGCCTGTTGCGCAACAACTTATAATCCAGGCGGAAATCTCTTTCCCAGAGGTTGTACAGATCTCCACCCTATAAGTTATTATAGCAACAGGTTGGCGCACCAGGGTTTTGGTTAGGCTAGTCACACCACACATCATTTTGGTTTTTGTACCCTAGATCAAGAAATGTCTGGGAGTTGCACACGTATCCAAGGGATTACCAATTTGTTGGATTGGAGCTAAGAATTTTTACCGATGTTTGTCGGCTAACAATCTGTTTGGTAGATGAATTGACACGTACCGATTTGTCAGTTAAGACTCCAATTTGATGGTTAGAGTATTTTATCTGTAAACGCTTTAACAATTTCAGTACCTGATTAATACAATCATTCTTATATACTTGAGGATTTTGGAGGCAGAATATCATGCAGTTCCCCCCTCTTTTAATTTTTTATTCCTTCCTTCAGGCATTCAGTATTGTATTAAAAAGGTTTTAAGACGCTATTAGACTAATCCAGTTGCTCACGTCTGCCTTTGGATGCCAGCGATAGCAGGGCTACTCCGAAATTCGAACTTCGTATCGTGCCGTCCCTTTTACTCATATTGTGTATAACACGAGTGAACGGGACGGCACGATACGAAGTTCGGAGTAGGCCCTCAGAGTACTGGCGCCACGTAAACATATTTTCGTGGAAGTCTATCATAACTGAGCTACCGCGAACCACAAACGAAGTTTTCCCTTTCTGTCTCACTTATGTGCAAACTTGCAAGTGCGACAGAGAGGGAAAACTTCGTTTGCTGTTCGCGGTAGCGCCCCTGGATCTGTATGTATAGTACAGGTACAGTCCAGCGCTGGCGCGCGTCGCCTGTTGCCGCCAGCAACTAGATTCGTCTAATAGTGCCTTTACTACACGAAGTAATAAGAACAATTGGGTTTGGTGGTTTTCCAGTCCTTGTGACCTGAGCTTAGCCAATGGCGGTACACTAAAGTAGATTCAAAAGCAATCACACATTATATGTATATGTATAGAAATTGCTCAAACTTCTTAAAATTACACTTTATATACAAATGATTAAATGTTAACAACACAAATAATATTTGTTCATATTTTGGAATAAAGAAATCACTTACCCCCACTGACGAGGTCATATTAATTTGTTATATTTTTAAATCTATGTTTACAAGGCGCGTTCAGAAGCAAATGCCTCCGATTATACTTTCCACTACTTAACACTAAAGTGAACACACATATACAAAATGATAATGAAATAAAAAAAAAACATTTGGCTTACGTTGATGTACTATCAAATATAAACATGTCAAAGTCAGGGTATAGGCAGCTGCAAAAATATGTATACCTTGCCACCACATCTAAAGAACAAGTAATCTGACGGGTGGAGGTATTTCCCCAGTTGGGCTACTCCAAATGTGAGCCAGATGATGTGTTATTATGTCCTTCTTCTATACTATTAAAATACTCACAATTTGAGACAGTTCATTATCAATTGGAAGTCAACTTATATAATTCTTGTATCTTATGATTTGACGGTTTCTTGATGTTAAAGATTCCAAGGGGTTCCTACTCATAATAAATCATCAAATCATCACAACTTTAAAGTGTTGGTGCCAAATGTTTAGATATTTTTGCAGCCAACTATTATAAACAATGCAAAATGTAACAATGAAGTATTAAATCCAGTTTGATAATTTCAAACACTGTCTATACATAATTCATAAGAGATCTTTTATGATTTTATTCAGGGTTCGAAATTATCAAGATAATTATGGTCTTTGAAAATTATCGCGATAATTATCCCCCTTCCATAAGACCCCATGGTAGGGTAGTATACGTTATTTTACTAGTTAAATTTATTTTCCGATGTATGATATGACCTGTAAAATGTATTTTTACCAATAAAGACTGTAGTCTTTACTAATATATAAAAGATTATGATGTTTTAGGCTGCAAAATAAATAGTTGCTATACAGTATTTTACTAGTTTTTTATTAACCATTAAAATATAATCAATTAATCATTACAACATCATTAAAACATATACAGAGCGCAATTATTAACATTCGAATTCACGCACGTATTTTTTTAAGACTCATGCCGAATTTACAATTTTAGGTTATTATCAAATCGATAATTATCAAAGCATAAAAATCACGATAATTATCCTTTCGAACCCTGATTTTATTTCACTGACATTTTAAATATAATTAGATTATTCTTTATAGCCAATGAAATATTTGCCTGGCCTATTTACTACAAAGTTCTATATGTGGCAATGTTTTTAGGCAATAGATATTGTGACATTTATTCCGAGGTTTCCATTGTCAGCGAAAAGCTGCGCTAGTGATGTATCAAAAACGAGACAATCAGAATTCATGATTGCCGAGGAGACTCCTTCGTGTATGGAGCGCGGCATCGCCTCCCAGGTGAGCCGCCGGCGGTGGCCATTCAGCTCTAACCTGTAAGCAAAGTTCTCCGCCTCCTTCCTAGAACCTATGAGCTGCACAATAGCAAAGAATTGCTGATGCCCATCAAACTTCTCTTGCTTTTCCAGAACTAGCATGAAATGGTGGTTGAAGCAGGACTGCATCATGACCCAGTCTACGGCTCCAGGAAGGTTTATGTCCGTAGCCAAAAATACTATGTCTTCTCCTTGTAGAGTGGTGATGCTTTTGTGGGACATCATCAGGTGGGGCATCACTTGATCGAGGCCACCTTGCCACTTGCAGGAGGCGCCGGGACAGGGGCAGGAGTAAGGTCTGAACTCGCAGGCTTCCTCATGCTCTGCCTTCTCAGTGTGCACAAGGGTGACTGTGCAGCCTGTGTTTGAGTGTTTGCAGGGAAACATTACATTGCTGGCCACCTTTTCCATGGCGAGATTACGGATGTTACCGAGGGGCCCGCGGCAGGTGGGGCAGCAGGAGAGCTTGGGCCGGCAGCTGGAGCACACGAGGTGCCCGCTCTGGCACTGCAGAATGGGCGGGAGTACATAGTCGAAGCACACGGGGCACTCGAACAGCGACGCGAGGTCGGCCGACATGGCGGTGGGCACGGTGGACACAGCCAGCGCGGGCACCCCGGGCACGGCACAACTGCTAGCTCCTCCGCGCCGCTTATTCGTGCTCATGACACCGATACGCGCTCATAAAACTTGTCGACCAGCGTTCACCGATCAACCGACGTAGTCACAAACTTGTTTAGCTATAACATAACTCACTTGTAGCCTTCCACTGCCGATTTCTTTCGTTTGGTGGTCGCATTGAAATAAGATTCCATCACAACTTTGGAGGCCACCACTATTATTTTTGTCAATGTTAACTATTTTCCATGTCTATATAATCACTCAGAACATCTTTACGGATATAAACACGAACACATGAAGAATTTTATTTAGAATATAGATATTTTGCGGAATAACAGTTCTAATGTAACACAAATGATTGAAAATCGTCGCACGACTCAATGACGACCGACCAATCGAATCCAGAATAAAAATTTTGTCTAATGACAGCAACCATGATGTCATAGACTATAGAAATACAGAATAGCGCAACGTTGAACAACCAACCTCTGACGTTGACCATAGTATAAGGCTGTGTCCATATGATCCGATATCGGATCCGATTCAAATAAAATATGTATGGGAATTTGACCGATATCGGATCGGATAGTGTGAACACTAAGTGATATTCCATGCATTTTTATACGCGGATCCAACCCTCAAAAAAAGTTGTGATCACAGCCACCCGAAAATCGGCTAAGTGCGAGTCGGAGTATGAACTCGCTCATGAACAATCATGAGTCATTCAGAATCGATTTCACCCGACTAAGTATAGTCAAACAGTTTTGATTCAATTACAAACCAACTTTTATTAATAAAATATTATTTTACAAACAAGCACTGTCGTACACTACTGATGTGGTTATTGCGGAAAATTAGTTTTCTGTCGAAGGTCACTCCGTGATATTTGACTTTGTTGCAAGGGATGGGCCGGGGCCACATGGTCCGGTGCCCTAGGCACACATTCACGGACCCGAACGATATAATCACAGCATCCACCGAAAGATGGAATGATGCGCTTACGGCGTCCGACTCAGACACGACGCGTACACTGATTCTCGCCGGCAAGAACGTCCACCGCGCTTTCGCTGCCCTATTCATCCCGGTACCGCCGCATACTGGGTAGTCAGTCCGACCCAGGTCGGGCGTAGCTGTTTCTTGCTGGAATCTTTTCAGATAGGCTAGGTTTACTGAACCAGAGACAAAACTCTCAGTAAATACCTCGATTCCACTTGCACCTCAGATTCGGTTGAAACCGCTCAATCAATAGGCTCAGTCTTAAGAAGATCAGTTAGACTTTAGGGCCGACGATAGCTGGCGCGGTTTGCACCCCGCGGGGTCACTTTAGTATGACCCGCTCTGGGCACCCGTCAGCATACAACTTAAGGTCAGTTAGCGTAGGCCCTTATGTCGGTAAGTCAAAAATGTACTGAGTTATCAACATCAAATCTGACATTTGGTATAACGGATCTTTATAAAACCCCGCCTTAGAGTATTCCAGTGTTTAAGCCACCCGCTTGGTCAGCGGTTTCCTCTGGATTTTCCCTACGCTACTCTCCAACCGCCTATAGCTTTATTGCGTCCGGCCTATAAAGCCGCAATCAGGTTCAAAAAGTGTCTGTACGGAACTCTTCATTATGCGTAATCCGACAGGCACTTGGCCGATATTTTATAAATTTTATTATCATCAGAGGGGCTACCGCGAACCGAAAACGAACGAAGTTCGAATATCTCCCTTTCTGTCGCACGAATTAGCAAGTGCGACAGAGAGGGAGATATTCGAACTTCGTTTTCTGTTCGCGGTAGGCCCTCAGCCTATCGATTTCAATAGATCCTGAAAGGGTGACGTCACACGTCTATTAGGGTTGTGGGCATGCCCATCGTGCCCACAACGGTGGATCCGCCCTTGACACCGATATCGTATCGGATAATGTGGACACACACTTAGGCTGTGTTCCGAAATCGGATCCGATACCGATCAAAATTGTATGGATTCCCACGGGAATGTGACCGATATCGGATAGGATAGTGTGAACACTAAGCGTTTTTCCATACATTTTTATCGGTGTCGGAGCCGACACCGATATTGTATCTGATAGCGAGTATAGGCCCTAAATATTACTACTTCGGGTCTAGGGTTGCCATATGGACAAATTTTAAACCATGATAAAAGTCCTGACATGCTCCAAAATTTTCTGACTTTTCTCGTACTTTAAAAAAATACGTTAGTCAAATCACGCTTAAAACATCAATCGTGATTTGCTATGGGCGAGTAAAAGCGTTTGTGGGCGTTTTAATTCTAGTGTGGAAATTTCGACTTTCTATGAAGAACCGGTGTTTGTGAAAAGGCCCCTTAAAGCGTTCAGGTCCTAACACTTTCGTTTTCTACGCCGGGGCGCTACCACGAACAGCAAACGAAGTTTTCCCTCTCTGTCGCACTTGCAAGTTTGCAAATAAGTGAGACAGAGAGGCAAAACTTCGTTTGTGGTTCGCGGTAGCCCCTACGGTTCGCACCCCGTAACCCGCGTCTCCGCAAGTGTTTCGATAGCGATAACTATGGTTATACGCACGAGTTGCTTCCAGAGTTCTTAAAATTCCTGACACTTACAAATTCCGGCCGCAATCCTGATAAAAGCTCAAAAAACATGACATGTCAGGAAAAAATCTGATGTGTGGCAACCCTATTGGGTCCAAATTAAGGTAGTTTGAAGCATTATTTACTGAATATTTTATTTATGCGTTATATTGAGGTCTTAAGGGAATTTAAATTAATAATTTATCACTATTATGCGGTCAGTAAAAAACAGTCAATTCCTCCTATAGGTGTATTGCGATTTCGCTTGAAATGGTAATTTAATACGTAGTAAATTTATACGTAATACTTAAATGTAACAATTTCGTAACCTGCAAGATATAAGATAGAGCGAGAAAATCAAGGTCACCCCCCTATCTCGCTCTAACTTCAAGCTGCAGGACTGCAATACTCTATGTCCTACAACGTGCCTACAACTACTTAGCGAGCAAAGTTTGCCTTGAGAAAATTGACACCATCATTAGAAAACTGGCATTGTTTAAACGAGACAATCCGCTAGGAAATGTGTTAACTGTCCAGCCTGCGCGTAGGAAATTTGATGTGACACGCTATGCGTAACGAGGCACGTCTATAGTCCAATCAATGAGGACTCATTAAAATAAAACTACGTAACCGGATTTATAAAAATAGCAACTGCTTCCTTAAAAGTCAAAAGTAATTTATTTGCTAGAATACAGTCAAGCGGATGTTAATAATGATAATATTCGTACATTATATTCTGCCTGCTAGCTACTGGGCATGCAAATTATACTACAATTAAAATTAGAATGTTAAGAGTTAAGTTAAACGTTAGTCAAAATTTAATTTAATTATTAGGATTATTTAAATATTCTTTCCTTGTCGGATAATTGTTGCAACGTTTTGTGCTTATATTGAAGTACGACTATGGCTACGATTATACAGCTACGATTATGGCTGTACAATCCAAAAGCGGCGCGACAATATTTTTTTCTATGCTCTAAAGTCTAAATATTATCTATGTGACATGTGTGTGTGTCTTTTATTTTATTTTTTGTTAATTCCCGTACTTTTCTGAATATTACTCCACTACGCATGTATCCTACTAACATTATATGTAATAATATCAAAGTTTAGATGTTTTGATATTTGGATGTTTTGAATGTTTGTTGAATAAATACAAAATAACAAATATAATTATTAAGTAACTTTTAATTTTTTTTAATCCACTTTAGCCGAGTAGTACGGTACGCGTCTTTCAATGTGGTCGTGGGTTCGAACCCCGGCGCGTACCACTTTTTTCAAAAAATGGTTGTCTGTAAAGTCGGTTTACGGACGATAATTTTACTTGATAACTTCATAAGAAAACATTTAAGAAAAATTGCATACTTTTATGAATTTAATTGAATATAATTGATTTATCATTATCACTACATAGTACAAAACAAAGTCGCTTTCTCTGTCCCTATATCCCTATATCCCTATGTATGCTTAAATCTTTAAAACTACGCAACGGACTTTGATGCGGTTTTTTTTATAGATAGAGTGATTGAAGAGGAAGGTTTATATGTATAATAACATCCATTAAATAATGCACCCGTGCGAAGCCGGGGCGGGTCGCTAGTTTTGTATAATACAAAGAAGGAGTTACTTAATTGAAGGGGAGCTGGGATCGCGCTCTTTGGGTACCTAAGGCAGGGCGAGCAACAACGCCAAGTGCGAATTCGCCAAAAAGGGCTTAAGTACGGCTCATTTCCGGGCGCTTACGCGTTTTACCCTTTGAGGAGAGAAACCGATTTGGCCGTCAATTGTTTAGGTATAGCTTGAAATCATTCAGTTGGTCGAGTTACATAAAAGTAATTCGTTCAAAAAGCTATTTTAGCATTCGAACAATAAGGTTCAAAATCCTATAACATTTTTATAGAATTGCGCTTAACAAGGATCAGGTTAGTCATACATTACGTCACACTTTTTCGTGTTGGCCGTTTATAATTTAAGAAGATGTTATCACGTTAAAAACGTAGGTATGTACGAAATGTAAAAAGATTTTTGGTACAAAATACAGACGGCCTAGTTTGGGATCCACTAGGGATGTCACTTCCGTCATCGATTTTTCACGATTATTAAATAATTGATTATTTTGCTCCAAATTATAAATCGGTTAAAACAATCGATTTTTGAAGAAACAATATTTTTTTTTTATTTTTCTTATGGGGTCGGTTCCATGGTGATTATTATCATGCGATACACTCATATCATGATCCGTATCACAAGTATCGTGATAATATCTGAGCAAATTCGGATATTTTGAAATCCGCGATACTTAAGTAGCCTTGCTTCAATATTAGTGTCATTACTAGAAATGTCCTCATAATGCCAGGGTTTTTACTAAGAATTTGTGGACGTCTAATATTCTCATGTCGAAGGTGCTAGCTTAAGTAGCTTAGGTACAATATTCTTTGATAAATTATGTTACGACTAATCGGCTGTGGAAATCATAAACAATTTTTTTTAATCGGTTTATAGATTTAGATTTAGATTTCATTTATTACACAATACAAGTCTTCATTATAAATTACATTTAAGTCAATTTAAAAGAATCCCTATTGTGGTCGTCAATACATTGAATAGAATAATAACACATAATAAAACAATTAAAACAAAAGAAAAACAAACATAAATTAAATAAAAATAATTTTTCAAGTTTCACCCACGAGGATCGTCATATTGCAAATCGATATAAAAATCGACTATTTTTTGACAACCCACTGGCCCCCTATCGGTGATATGTTTAAGTTCTAAATAAACTATTCTATAAGGATGATTGACTGGAGTAACTTTACCTGTAATCGCGTGCGCACACGCATTGTGGCATGCGCATGCGACAGTTTAAACAGTGGACGGAACTAATATTTACACGATCGATGGCACTTCACGCTTCAAGTGGAGAAAAGTGGTGAACACGTGGCTTGAAGCAAGGTCGACGTTAAAGTTGGGGGTCGTGATTATTATCGCAATACTGGGATGTCAATATTATCGAATAGGTACTTAATTAATGTAAATACAATTACATATCAATCAATCAATCAATCAATCAATCAATCAAATCGTTTATTTGCTAGAATACAGTAAATACAAATAGGTCTTATACATTATAATACAGTTCCATGTATTCAGCCTGCACGCAGGCATGCAAACATTTGCGAGTGCTGCGTACGTTATGATATAATATGTCAACAATAATAAATTAGCAAAGAATACAATAATTAAAAAAAAAAAAAATAATAATAATAATAATAATAGTTCACAAAAAGTAATAATTATAAAAATAAATGTCAAAATACCCATACAGTCAAAAATTGCAGCTTCTATGTCAAGTTTCATTTAAATAGCTTTTTACGTTGTAGAAGCATTTGTCTAAAAGCCAAATGGACAACCTGTGTTTAAAACTATTGCCCTGTAGTAACTTTATTTCGTCAGGTAAATTATTAAATAGTTTTATACACATGTTGAACACATTTCTGCCGTACATCGCCTTACGAGCGCGAGGTTTATGCAACAGGTTCATAATTCCCGGTCTAGTCTGCCTGTGCATGACTTCAGCGCGTTTTTTGAAGTATGACCGATTATTGCAGACAAAAACACATACATCTCTTATATATAAGCACGGTAATGGGAGTATGTTTAGCTTTTTAAATAAGGGTATACAGCTATCATCTATCCACGCATTAGAAATGGCCCTGACACACTTTTTTTGAATTTTGAAAACTCTGTCGACATCTACAGAATTACCCCACAGTATTAACCCATATCGGAGAACAGATGACACATAGCCGTGGTAAGCTGTGAGTGAAGCCTCAATTGACACAGTGTTTCTCAGCCTTCGGAGAGCAAACACAAACCGATTGAGCTTTTTGCAAAGTTGCTCTATGTGTTCTTTCCAATTGAGATGCTTATCGATTGTAACGCCAAGGAATTTAATAGATACTACCTCGTTAACAACATCATCATTATATTTTAAGACACAACAAACAAGAACAAACAAAAAAAACACCTTAAATACGCCTAATTATTGATTGTTTTAAATTTCTAGCTAGCGACTGTGTAAACGATTTAATATGCCGATTCTATTATTGTGTAACCGCCAGGGGCGCTGTACCTTTGCCAATCAAATTTTTATGCACTCGCTAGCGAGTACAGTCATGCAAACTCATGGTAAAGGCACTGATCGTGTTATGGCACGTTTCTTAATTTCTTCTTCACAACTCCCGGTATTTGTAATAGTGGATCCCAGGTAAATGTAGCTCTGGACAACTTCGCAATGAGGGCTATCGTTTTTGTGCTCACCAATTGGCGCCACTGTCGAGTAAGGTCCTGCTGTCAATTTTTTTATTGGTTATTATACAAATACAAATACAAACATTTATTCTGCAAATAGGCCACAAGGGCACTTTTACATGTCAAAATATTAATTTATAATTTAAGAAAGTCTGACTATAATAAGTAATACATTTTTCATGTCAAAATATTAATTTACAGTTCAAGAAGGAATAATAATTTCGAGTTTAACAATTATAACAAAATTAATGTCATACAGTGAAGATAAACTTGCAAAGTTATCTATTACAAATATTAAGTTAGAGATGTATAAGGTCTCAAGATTAAACAAGGAGTGAAATTAATATATTATCCCAGAGATGTACATGGTCTCTGAGCGTCAAAATTAAAATTAATTTAATATTGTTAGAGATGTATATGGTCTCTAAGTCACTGATAATAAAAACGAATCCACAACAGGATGATGTCTCTCGTCAATCCCTTATAAAAGACACTAGTATTAACGTAGTCACTATGTCCTAGCAAGCATGAACAGACCGGACTCCACAAACAGCACCCGATCACGAGTATGACGCGTATCTCAGCCATCGCCTCCCTCGACCATCTGTTAGGGAAGGTGGCGACCCGATCAACGACGCCACCGTAGGCAAAGCCCTTAAAGCGAGCATGACATATTCAAGCTGGCGGACATTGATAATAACAAAGTTAAGGCGACTGTGAGGCGAGAAATAGCATCGTGTTACATAAAACGTAACGGAACTATTATACAAGAATATATCCTAAAATAAACATAGATATATTAAAAGTAACAGGATTAAACTACCACTGGCTTGAAAGCATTTTTGTCATTTAAGAAATCGTTGACAGTATAATACGCCTGGCTTAGCAAATACCTTTTAATATGGGACTTAAATTTACTGAATGGCAAATTAACTATTTCGATAGGTATTTTATTATAAAATCGTATACAGTTCCCCACAAATGACGTGCTAACCTTTCGGAGACGACTGGCCTTCACTGCAATCTTGTGTTTACTTCTAGTGTTGTAGTCATGGATATCACTGTTAAGCTTGAATTCCTGTAAATTTTTCCGCACATGCATAATATTTTCAAGAATGTATTGGCATGCTACAGTAAGAATGTTTGCCTCTTTAAATTTATCTCTGAGAGATTCTCTGGCTTTTAGTTCATAGATGGAGCGTACAGCTCGTTTCTGTAGCACGAAGATGGTCTGGATGTCAGCCGCTTTACCCCACAACAGGATTCCGTAGGACATAACACTATGGAAGTAACTATAATACACCAGCCTGGCCGTTTCAACGTTAGTTAACTGGGCATGAGAACGAAGTTTACGTTTAAATCATATTTAATACCTTAAAACCGTACCGTAAAAATATCCAACATCCCGCATTGTAGCGCAGTCCCATTTTGTTAGGAAATAAAGGAGAAAATAAGTTTCCGAAAGACAAAACTGTCTCAAAGAACTGACAGTCATTGACCCGTAACTCATATTTGCCATAATTAAGCTCAGGTATTGCAAAATACTCACCATATTGTTCCAATTAGATATTAACCCGCGTAGCGCAACCACAAAGAGTGACATTTGACATTTCGGAGACCTCGCGCTACACTAGCGCCTCTAGCGGCGAAATCATACGCGATAGCCCCCATTGGCTATCCTGTGTAAATCAGGCAGATTGTTATTCTTACGATCCATTACCATCATCGTCGTATTATTATTATCATTTAATTAAACACTAAAATAATGTGAAAAGGAAACCCCAATTATTAATGATATTGTCGCGAATTTCAAAACTATTGGATTTTACTTGAATATTCAAGTGCTCTACAAAAGTGCTAAACAAAGGTTGATTGTTCGTAATTTGTATTCATTGTCTAAATAAACTATTTTGTATTTGTATTTGTAATTAATCAAAAAGCAATCTTAATTCAGCATTCATAAAGGCTCTTTTTTCTGTATTCATTTGGAGCATTAATGTGTCGTCACATTTTCGACCAGAGCTGTTACCGCGAAAGGCATTCGAAATTTTCCCTCTCTGACGCACTTGTAAGTTTACACATTAGTGCGACAGAGAGGGAAAACTTCGTTTGTGGTTCGCGGTAGCACTCCAGAGGCCCTACTCCGAACTTCGTATCGTGCCGTCCCTTTTGCTCTCGTGTTATACACTATATGAGCGAAAGGGACGGCACGATACGAATACGAAGTTCGGATTTCGAGATTCGGAGTAGCCCCTCAGTGTCGAAAACGAATTAGGCGTGCGAATTACTTATTCTAACGTGAACAAAATCTATTGGCGTGATAATTCCGGGTAATTACGTGACATCACTGTTCATTTCATTACGGTAATGGAAATTAGACTTCCCACGCTTATTTAGGGTGGGTTGCACCAAACCGTCTGTAATCGTAAGCGGTGTTCGTTAAAATCTGATTGTATGGAACGTTTGACAAGTTTTATGGGATGAGAGCTGCTGGCGCCATATTTGACGATGACCGGCCTGTGATCGTATGTTGGTGCAACCGTAAATTCTTTAGGTATAATAAAAAAAAATGTTTATGGGAAGGTACCATTGTCGACTCCGGGGACCCTCTTCAATCTGATGAGTTCAAACTTTGAACTCGCGACCTCAGTTTCAACTTCAAATAAAACTTTTACTACTCGGTTTAAAACAACCGGCCAAGTGCGAGTCGGACTAGCTCACGAAAACGGCAAAAAATCACGTTTGTTGTATGTGAGCCCCCTTAAATATTTATTTTATTCTGTTTTTTAGTATTTGTTGTTATGGCAACAGAAATACATCATCTGTGTAAATTTCAACGGTCTAACTATCACGGTTCATGATATACAGCCTGGTGACAGACAGACAGACAGACAGACGGGCGGACAGCGAAGTCCTAGTAAAAGACTCCCGTTTTGTGTTTACTACCAGTGCCCTGCGGATAAAAGGTAGCCTATGTTTAATCTAGGGTATAAGCTACCTCCATCTAAATTTCAGCCAAATCCGTCCAGCCGTTTTTGAGATTAAGAAGAATGAACCATCCATCCATCCATATATCCGCACAAAATTTCACGTTTATAATATTATTAGGATATTAGGATTCATCTTTTAAATAAATTTTTAAAAATGTTTTGTCTTTATATTTAATTCCATCCTCACCACTTAGATGGTTGGCAGTCCAAAACTGTGCGTTTCTCAAGAAATTTTCTGCCTCGCACAACCAAACTATGGAATGAACTGTCGCTTGCGGTATTTCCGGACCGATATGACTTTCAAACCTTCAAGAAAAGAGCGTATTCCCTTCTGAAAGGCCGGCAATGCACTTGCGAATCCTCTGGTGTTGCAGGTGTCTATGGGCGAGGGTAATTGCTTACCATCAGGCGATCCGTCCTGCTCGTTTGCCCCCTATAACATAAAAAAAATCTGAACGAGAATATTATTCATTGTTATTTTCATACTGATGATTTCAACAAATATTGTTATCAGTTTATCTACTTCGGCTTTTATCGTCTTAGATACATCTTGTGTTTGCCAAATGCGTTTATCAAACTGTCGCGAGAGATATAATAGTAGGGTATTCCACTTAAACCGAGCAAAGGCAATAAGATAAATCTTTATATTTCAAGAAATAAGTGATAAGGCCAAGATTATCCGAAATATTGTTATAATAAAAAAATATATCTGGATGCATTTTCCCGCAAGGGTCATACATCGATTTAGGTTCGCGTCTTTTCTGTGGACACCAAAAATTAAGGGCTACAAAGCTTAATTTTGGATTGGACCAGTAACCCGCATAAACAGTGTCTCCGTTTCTATAAATCCCTGTAATAAAAATATAGCTAACATGCACATACGCCGTTAACTATTGACCACATGAGGGACGACTTTTGTTTTTCCAACTAAGTATGACCCGTAATTGGGTGGGAGAAGCGCTCAATAGGGATGTCTGGAAAACATGGGGAGAGGCCTTTGCCCAGCAGTGGCTACAAAAAAAGTATATATATGTGGCAAACAAGATTACGGCTTCCCAGATGGTAAGAAGACGTTGGCGACACACGAATCCGCTCCGCATTGCCAACCCTTTATTGACTTGAGGATTCGTGGTGACAGCTAGAGACATGTAGGTCCCCCTCACTCATACCAGCGCATCCTCGGGAGCTCTGGCAATCTAAGATCCCACCAACGAACACCAAAAGCGTGTGGGTGAGTGTTGGCTAACGTTTCTTGACTCGTGCAGACTTTCATATACCTATATATACGCACATACGACGCAATCAGTTCCAGCTTCTCATCTAAGAAAACAATGCCTATGTTAACAAATCAAATCATACGTATTATTATGCTATCACATGAAAAAGTATGAGGTATTTTACACAACTCTTGGCTGTATGCGCTACCTCTTTCGGCTGGATTGCATTCGCGCGTAAAAAGTTAAATACCTAGTTTGTGGTACGCGCCGTCTTGAGCGCACGTCGGAGCAGTGTGGCGGGAAAATTAATAACGAAATTCGATAATTTAAGTTTTCGCAAAGTGTGACTGTGTTACGGTGCCCAGTTTTTGAGAGATCTTGTGATTAAAAATTTTAAGGAGTGTATACATCAATCAACGCTACGTTTTCAGCAATCGTCAGTAAAATTTATGGTGAGAAAACAAATAAACTTCGATTACTTTTCTAAATTAATTCATTTGAGAGTTGACTGGACCTGTATGGGACATTTTTTTTTTCATGTTAGCGACATGAAATAACATATCATTATTAATATGTTTTTTTATAGATTCTCTTTTTGGGTATAATATTATTATTAGGTTTAATGTTTCATACCTAATAAGTTGAATGTTTTTATTTCTTTTTCTGTTTCTTTGTTTTGTGTCTGTATTTATTTGTTGTATTTTGTAGTTGTGTTTAAGTTTATTTATACAGGTTTATTTAGGTACATGAGACATACAATTTCAATTTCAAATAACCCTTATTTTAACAATCTTACTAACTAAAGTTTAACATCAGTGTTCCACTTATATTTTAATTTTTATTTAACACTAGCGACCCGCCCCGGCTTCGCACGGGTGCAATGCTGATGTATGTATTATACATATAAACCTTCCCCTTGACTCTATCTATTAAAAAAAAACCGCATCAAAATCCGTTGCGTAGTTTTAAAGATTTAAGCATACATAGGGATAAAGGGACATAGGGACAGAGAAAGCGACTTTGTTTTATACTATATAGTGATTATCTTGCTTTCCAGTATCCCCCGGTCTCCCCCAAGGTTCTCCTTAATTTCCGATCATCCTCGATACAGGATACATTTTTTTACATTAATAGATAAAAAATCGAAATAAAGTATTATTAGATCTGTAGTCTGTAAGAAATTAGTAGCCTATGGACGCTTTTGTAACTCCAGAAGAATAAGAGGCGCGTTGTCAGCCTTTTATTGAATTGAGAATTCGTTATGTTAAAAAATAGAGATAGCCACCCTGACTGCCTGCTGATAGTGCTGACTGAATTTTACTATTGTGACGTCGTCTCCTGGCGAAAAAAATAAACAATAGCATTGTTTTGTTATGAATGTTATGATCCCTGGGATCCCAGACATCGGTAGACGAGGGGTTTATAAAATAAATCAAAGTTAAAGGGCCTTTTTACTTGACAACCGCAGCATTTGTTGAACAGTTCTTTGGACTTTATTTATTTATTGAGGAGATAACACGGAAAACATACATGGGATGAACAAAAAACAAAAAATAGCATAAATGCCCTTGAATACAGTTGCTTCCATATACGTATCTCACTGAGAACATAGAATGCCACTTAATACATAGATAACATGCGGTTCACAACATTACAAGTGTTGAGTGAGAGAGACTTAGTGTATAATATATGTGACTTACGAAAATTACCTATACATATGGGAAGCGTAGCGTGAAGATTTCATAAGCGTAGACTTCGGATGTAATCCAGGTGGGCTAGCACAACTTGCTGCCAAGTCGTATCTCGCGCGACTCAGCGACTCCTGTCTCGCTCGAACTGTGCGGGTTAGAAAGAGGAGGGTAGATTTACCTCTACTCGCGTCGCGTCGCAGCGGCAGTTATGCTAGCCCCACAGAGTCAACAAGCAAAGTTAAGGGGATGCCTCGATTCGATCAGCCACCTCTCCCGTGAAAGAGACACGCTTACGTCTTTCGCGCACGACGGAATGGGATACAACGCTCTTCGGGAATGGCTTTTAGACAAATCTCGATAAATATCTGAATGTGTGCAGTTTTATTGAATTTCCTCTTGACAGAGTTTATATAAGGTAAAATACCATCATTTCAATTTAATTGTGTAGTTTAATGATGCGTTGTTTTAGTAGGCTGAGTGAAAAAGGAAAATAAAGACTTAACTTTGGATTTCTTTTCTTTCGAGTAAATCATTCAAACACATCCAAAAATTTTCTAGTTGTGAAGATTCGAGTAAATAAAATATTACTCATTAGTTAGGGAAGATAAGTCCCAGTGTTAGACACTGACGCAATACTTGACACTGTGTTCATAGGCTGCGGTGATCTGCTTACGATCAGGCAGGTTATAAGCTTGTTTGCCGACGTTGTGCCTATATAAAAACTTTGAGTCTTAATTCATATATATCTAAAGATAATCGATAGGTGTCAACTACTGAGAAATCAGAAGTCATGGGACCTCTACCTTATACTTACATGTCTAAAATATCGGGTTTTGCCGCGCAGCCGGATCAAAAAGGGACAAGTTATGACCCAGACAATAGCATGGCATTAGCTAGCGCCCTTGGATATAGTGAACATTTACCATTACTTATTTAGGGTGGGTTGCACCAAACCATCTGTAATCGTAAGCGGTGTTCGTTAAAATCTGATTGTATGGAAAGTTTGTCAAGTTTCTATGGGATGACAGCTGCCGGCGCCATATTTGACGATGGCCGGCCTGTGATCGTATGTTGGTGCAACCGACCCTTATTGAAGGCATGAAGTAAGCATAAGACTGGAGCCGGCAATACACACATACAAAGATGTCCGAAAGAGATGCAAGCATAGAGACCAATACATGTGGGAACGAGATACAATGTGTCATCTCCTGTCGCTCATCGCGTATTATTTGTTACCGGCCCGTGTCACCGAAACGTCATCAATGTACTCAAGCCTATTGACTTAATTTAAATTTGACGCCAAGTATAAATACACGACTAAGGCTCGGTTTTATAAAGATCCGTTAGACCTTATGTCGGTCTGTTATGTCAAAAAATATACTGAGTTACTGAAATTTGATCTGACATTTGGTCTAATGGATCTTTATAAAGCCCGTCCTTAGGCTCGGTTTTATAAAGATCCGTTAGACCTTATGTCGGTTTGTTATTATTATTTATTATTTATTTATTTATTTATTAAGAAATAATAATACAACACAAACAAGTACATAGACCCACAAAACCGTTAACCGTTATGTCAAAAAATGTACTGAGTTACTGAAATTAGATCTGACATTTGGTCAAACGGATCTTTATAAAACCCGCAGGCGAATCACGTAACTTTATGTACTAACGGTAGATAGATTTTACTGTCAATTTTGAAGTATAAATGTATGAGGTGACAATTAATATTTGACATTAAAATCTACCTAACGGTAGTAAAAAAGTTACGTGATTACCCCGCCGGCCTTATTATGAGATGTCAGAATTGTGCTACATCCATATCAGTCTTCTGATACATCTCAATTTAGTAAGCCTATCATAAGTCTCTCCTCCTTGGTGATTCGCTAATCATCCTTCTATCTAATCCTCTTTCTACGGTTTAAGGAGTACCAACAGTGTAAACAACTATTAAAAAAAAGACTTGGCTTAAAGGACGCGCATCCAGGCCATAATCGATTAAAAAAAAACAGCTACGATATACTTGTGTTAGGGACTTAGGTAATAATGCAAAACCAATAAAGGAACTCATCGTGGAACAATGTTGTTAAATTGTAGGTAGGTAGGTACTCCTACGTTCACGGTAATGCCATGCCCACGTAACGGTGACGTGTCTGCCATAAAAGCTTATCACAGCGCTATCAAATGGTTATTTAGTTTGTTAACACTAATAATAGAAGAATAGAGACGGAAATAATTTTGCTACCGTGTGACACTTTTTCACAACTGCTATTCAGAAAAGTGATTGTTGCCCTCGAATGAGGGATATAAGTCGTAGTTTTCTTCCCTCATTTGAGGACAACGATGACTTTTCCTCATAGGTGTGAAAAGCAGTACGTGCCACTCGGTAGCAAAATGAAAAAAAAAAAAAAAGAAAATATATTTATTTACGAAAAGAGCAATTCGATACATAGTGGCTATGGTCCCACACTAGGCTGGGCCTGTCCCGTGGAAATCAAACAATACAGATTAACAATTATGCGGCTTGAAAATAATGCAAGACAAGACATGAAATTTTACAAAGTAGTATACAAACAAGAAAAAAAAAAAATATTTCCATTTTGTACGTAAACACTTGAATCCCTCGCTACGCTCAAGATTCTACTTTAGAATCCCTCGCGACGCTCAGGATTCTATTGTGGAATCTTTCGCTTCACTCAGCATTCAATATACCACCCTCGTCGTAAATATATCATTTTGCTCCCTTGAGACAATCTACTATTTCTCGTTTTAATAGGTCTTATTTTTCATGAGGATTTCGTCAGACATTTTTAGTTAGCATAATGATCGCGCCAATTTCTCGATCATACTCGCGAGCTTCACTCTAGAAAGCGAGCGAGAGGATGTTTAAGGAGAATGTTCCCGACATTATCAACAACATCCTCTCGCTCGCTCATTCAAAAATATGGGAATATTCGAAGGAAAGACACATCGTAACTGCAGGATCTTCTTTTTAAGTAAATGAAACTTATTTTAGGAAAATATGGGGTTTTAATTAGTTAAATTACATTATCACGTTTTTAATGGTATAAATAATACAAATTCAGTAAAATTACAGGAAATCGATGTTTTTGGTATAAAAAAGAAAAGACGGTAATTTAAATTTGGCAAGTTCGACGTCAGAGGGGCTACCGCGAACCGAAAACGAACGAAGTTCGAATATCTCCCTCTCTGTCGCACTTACTAATTCGTCCGGCAGAGAGGAAGATATTCGAACATCGTTCGTTTTCAGTTCGCGGTAGCCCCTCAGTAAACCTTTTTACAGCTGTTTGGGACACAGTTTAAGTCGTGCATGCATACTCGTATAACGCTCGAACAGTAACTGTAAGGGGACTTTAGAGGCTAGACTCTCCCGCTCTTCGCTTCCCATAGCAGATTTTTACCGTCGTTTGTCATCCCTTGATGCTTGGTACCCGGAGCGGATCGCATTACGCCGCCACAGGTCTCACGTCGCCGTCGATGTCTGTTGGCTCGCTTATCTGCGACCATCGCAAACCATGCTTCGTCGTAGACTTTAAGACCATCAAGCACCAGTTTGCGCCTTGTCCCTGTCCTCGGCAAGTTCCTCCCATTTGTGAAACGGGATGTTGAATGCGTGCATGTCTCGCTTGACGCAGTCATTATGGCGCAGCATCGGCCTACAAACGCTTCTCTTGGGATCAACTATCACCGGTACTTTGTAACTTCCGATTGAAATGGTAAAGGTACTGTTACACATGCTGATTTCTAGCACGAAAGCATGCCACTATTGAGCAATTGCTACTTAGTAGCATGTGTGTCAAAACATTGCTAATAATGGGCATGCTGATTTTGAGTTTGCTCAAAAATCAACGGTCGTTCGATTTTTGCGCATGCTACCTGCAGCGCGGGTGGAGGGGGCGTGGTATTAGCAAGATTAGCAAGTGTGGACGCTCTTGCTTAATGAGCATGCTAGTAGTTAGTATGTGAGTAGCATGCTTATCCCAAGCAAATGTATACAACTCAAAAGTATGCTCATATTAAGCATACTAATGAGCATGCTTTTTATGTGCTAATTTTGAGCATGTGTAACAGTACCTTAAACCGCGTTTCCGCTTTGTGTTAAAGATCTTACTTAAAAAACACTTCACGATTGTCTATGCCCTCCATATCCGTTAATGCGCGTTCCCATAATTAACCGTCATAAAAGTTCACATCACCGTTCCAAGAACATAAGTGCACAAGTGACAACGAACCTTAAGTAAAATTGCCGTTTGTCTATGGCCGGATCCCGTGGCCGTTACGGCCATTACTCGAGAGTTTAATTGGCCTATGGCATTTGGATTGTACCTGGTTGTAGTTGGATAATTGTAGTTGGGAAATACTGTGTGAAAATAGAGTACGGAAATAAGGAATGACTTTAAGTACGATTAAAGCGTGCTACACACTGCAGCGGCCTGCGGTGGCGGCATGTTGTAAACTATGACAATCCTAAAGGCGAGTCTGCTGCGCCCAAAATCTAACAAAACATGTTTACAAAACATGTTTGCAGAACATGTTAGCCCGTCCGTTGCGATTTTCGAGTGCAATGTTTCTTTTCTTTTGACAGCTGTCATGCCCAAATTTCTGTTCGACAAACATGTTAGATGTTTGAAAACAACGAAAACATGGCGCAGCAGACCCGGCTTTACTTTCATTCAGGCCGCCACCGCGGCCGCTATCGCAGGCCGCTGCAGTGTGTGATAAGCTTAACTCTTAATTAAACAAAATAAAATAAAATGCTCCATACACAAACACTTAACGTCACTCACCACTTCCCGCCAAAATGGTTATTTCCTTTCGCTTATTCAAAAAATGTTTGTGCATATTTTTTTTTTTATTAAAAATGGGATCGCTCTTGGCCAGCATCTAGCCAGGGGGCAAAGATGAGGCCGACGATGAAGCGAGCTCACCCAGGTGCCTATTCACTCGTGCCTTAAAAAGGTCTGGGTTATATGAGCTCGGAAACACAAACGCTGGCAGAGAATTTTGTTTTTTTTTCCTAGTATTCGAAATGAAAAGTAGTGTTTAGCTCAAGTGAAACCACCATATTTCGTCTGAAATGGGTGGCTTTCAACTCTTGGTTAACAATACACTATTGCCGGTGCCCGCGTACTATTTTACACAAATCTACCTAGTCCCAAACTAAGAAAAGCTTGTACTATGGGTACTAGGAGGCGATATACATACTTTTATAGATAAATAGATACTTAAATACATAGAAAACATCCAAGATTCAGGAACAAATATTCGTGCTAATCACACAAATAAATGCGCTGACCGGGATTCGAACCCGGGACCTCCAGCTTCGTAGGCAGGGTCACTACCAACTAGGCTAAGGCGGTCGTCATAGTCTTATATATCTATACGGAAATATTCTGACATTCAATGTTCAATAATCCATTCCTCAAAATTGTTTGTGTGAATTAATTTGCGAGTACCTACAGATGGTAACAGATACCATAGCCTATGAACGCCTGCGACTCCAGAACAATCACAAGCGTTGCCGACCCAGGTTGCCAGAGCTCCCGAGGATGCACTGTGTTGAGAGCGAGGGACCTGAATTTGTCCCTTCTGCTGTCAACACAGTGAATTCTCAAATTTTATAAAGGGTCGGCAACGCGTACGTGACTCCTTTGGAGTTGCGGGCGTATATAGGCTGCGGTGGCCGCTTATCATCAGGTGGACCGTATGCTTGTTTGCCACCGGCGTTGTATAAAAAAAACCCATTATGAACTTGTGTTGACAGCTAGAGACTTATACAGGACTTAACATAAAAGGCATGTTGACACCAAATAAGAAAATCAATAAAGGAAAATCTAAAAAACGATCAAATTCTTAATCAAATGGCAAAAAAAGTAACTCAAAAGAATAAATAATTACACAATTCTTAACCCCCTTATTCATAAAACTTAACAAACCTCTGCTAACTAAAATGTCTGTTGTCACTGTCTCACAAGCACGTGTGTCAAAGTGACAGATAAGGACAAACGAACTTAGGTTCGATTGACGTTTCTGAATACGGGGGCAAGTCTTCAAATGTTTAAGAGCGAGCATACTCTGTCCCTTTTCCACTCAACGCACCTTTGTATCGGAACGATGGTCGTTTACTATGGCGCTCGTGGTCAATGACGTCACTGATCTGTCGCTTTCTCTCTGTCACCAGCAAAATTAAAGCTGTAGCTTCGTCATTTTTTGAGAAAAAACGGGGCTGCTTTGATACATATAAAACACTTATATATTAATCACTAAGTATTTCTAGTTTGATTCGGTTTAGTAAATAGTTAGGAAATGAACGAAGGTATAACTTGACTCAAGGTTAACTAAATAAAAAAGTAAAACACGGCATAAAAACTGATTTTTAAAAAGTCGCCCCTCAATTTGAAAGTAAGCCCCGTTTACGGTATTTAAATAGTATTTTCACCTCACCAGCTCGGAAAGCCCTTTTTTATTCTTTAAAAACAGATAGCAAAACTGCATTTTATCCATAAGAGTGCAAAGAATATTTGAAATCCGAACGCGCTATTTGTAACTTTTTTAAACATAACAACATGTAAAGACCAGTACAGACACTAGACAGTCCAGCAATAATAATTTTATATTGTGCTGTTGTGTTAAAAAACTAGTACCTACGCCAAATCTCGGGATTAGGTAGTGGATAACTATGTTTAGGACGCAACTGTCAACGTTAGGACTAGGAGGAGGAAAAAAAATCCTCGCTCTAGTGAGGTGAAAAGATTTGTGTTATACACGGCTGCAAAGTTATTTTACGTCTCGTGTGTTGCAACACTCGCTACGCTCAGGATTCTATTTTTGCACCACTCGCTTCGCTCAGGATTCTATTTAAGAATCACTCGCTTCGCTCGTGGTTCAACTATAGAATCCGTTCGCTAGCTCGTGGTTCAATCCTAGAATCCATTCGCTAGCTCGTGTTTCAATTCCATACTCGCGGTTAAAATACAACTTTGCAGCCTTGTATAAGAAATAACTATTTAACTATTAGGAATATTTTTTCGCTTGTTTCTTTTAGATTAGTCTTATGGGATATATTCAAATTTTGAGTCAACATCCCTAATATGGATAGTAAGGTAAACGTTCCTGTACTTGACACTGACCCAATACACGGCATTTTCAATCTTAGGTATGTCATGATGACATACCTAAAGCCACACATGCCTTAAGCTGTTATAATTGTAAACTCGAAATTACTATTGTTTCTTGAACTGTAAATTAATATTTTGACATGAAAAAGTGCCCTATTGTGGTCTATTTGCAGAATATGTTTGATTTTGATTTTGATATTGAAGCGGTGGTCTACCGGCGAAAAAAATAAACAATAGCATTCTTTTGTAATGAGCCCGGGGATCCCCGGGACCGGAAGACGACGGATTATTAGTGTCATCTATTGGGCACTACGGTGTCAACTACTGGGATGTTTACGTTAAATGTTTCGTTTGTGCTAACTACTGAAATATAATTTTAAAAGAGATTCATTAGATTTGGTAAATTGTAATAAATCCTACGGCCCTGAGCGCACCCAGTCCATTAACAGCGCTCATTTGTTAAATGACTAGCTTTTGTTAGGGTTCCTTTTGATTCATCGAAAAACTGTACTCAGAGACACGCAAAAGAACACAATACATACGAACACATTCTACAAACATGAAATTGTAAATCTAAGCTAAAACTAAACTAAACTAAAAAATATCCTAGAATAGAATAGAATATATTGTTTTGAAAATATTAAACACCTCGCCGAGTTCCTTACGCCGGTTCTTCTCGAGGCAGAGGTTTATTTTATGAACCGGTGGTAGTTTTTTGACATTCATAAGTGCATGTAACATGCCTAAATTGAATAAAAAAAAATACTTGAATGTCTAAGCCAGAATTATTCCAAATTACTACCGGGGGTCGAAGTTGCATCACGTCCGTAGGGAGTACCCACTGGTAAGTACCCTACACGTGACCCCTGGGTGGTGCTAAAACTGCAACAAAACTGGCAACCGTCTTCTCGACGACCGCTTTAGCCTAGTTGGTAGTGACCCTGCCTTCGAAGCTGGAGGTCCCGGGTTCGAATCCCGGTCAGGGCATTTATTTGTGTCATGAATACGAATATTTGTTCCTGAGTCTTGGATGTTTTCTATGTATTTAAGTATATATTTATTTATGTATATCGTCGCCTAGTACCCATAGTACAAGTTTTGCTTAGTTTGGGACCAGGTTGATTTGTGTAAGATTGTGCACAAATATTTATTTATTTATCTCACGGTTCGAAATAATTGCCATAAGATAAATAATAATAATAAGTCTAAATTACTAACTAAAATGGAGTCAAAATGTGTTCCTGTATTCGACTCTTCTAATGATTGATACTGGCATTTGTTATGATTTTTAGGTCGCACTTATTACATTTATTTTAAAACGTGTTTGAGACAGATATCTACTGCTTCGAGGACCGGTTCAATTTAGTCTTTACTAGCGACCCGCCCCGGCTTCGCACGGGTGCAATGCTGATGCATGTACTATACATATAAACCTTCCCCTTGAGTTACTCTATATATTAAAAAAGCCGCATCAAAATCCGTTGCGTAGTTTTAAAGATTTAAGCATACATAGGGATATAGGGACAGAGAAAGCGACTTTGTTTTATACTATGTAGTGACTAGTCATAATATGTATTGTTTAACAATTTGTTTTGGAAACATGAACCTCCAGGTCATTGTGTTAATGTTTCTAAATACACTACGTGTATATTTGTAATTTGGATATTTGTAAATTATATATATAAATTATATATAATATTTGTAACTTGAATATGCGACTGTTTGTGTTCTAGTAGTAGTTTATGCAACTGATACATAATGAGAGGTCTTAATACACGAGCGTGGTTTTATGAAACGAGCGTCAGCGAGTTTCATAATAGGATCACACGAGTGTTTTAAGGCCTAATTATGTACAGTTGCATACACTACTTTATTTACATCCGTATATTAAATGCTCTGTCATGTGTTCAGCAACCATTGCGTTGCAAGTGTAGTGAGATCGAGCGTGAGCCCGTTGAAGTCTTTTGAGCACGAGCTTGTATCGTTACGGGCGGAGGCGTAAACGACTTGGTGACTGCAATGTCTTAAATAGAATATAGTACTAGGAGTAGTAGTATTTTTATACTATAATTTATGTATTATTCTTAATTAAATGTTATTGTTGTAATTATTAGTAGGTTTCATATGTATTAACTCTGCACCACCTGCTATGAATCGTTATGATTAGATTTCATTTCCGCTACCCTAAGGTTGTCTGGAAGAAATAGCTCTTTAGCGATAAGACCGCCTGTTGTTTGCCTCTACTCATTGTGTTTTTGTACTGTACTGTATCCTTTGATTGAGGTGTGCAATAAACAGTATTTGTATTGTATTGTATAGTACAGAACTCCATGTTTTGCCTGTTGGCGTTCCACAGTCCTTTTGGATTCTTTTTTTTTTTTTTAATTTGGTTTGGAGTAGACTGCAGATCCCATCTGCTGGGTGAAAGCCTCCTCACTTTTTCTCCACTCTTTCTTGTCTTGGGCGTTTTGGAGCCAGCTTTTTTCTGCTACAGAGGAAATGTCTATCCACTTTTTTCCGGGCCTTCCTGGGAGTCAAATGTTATTTAGAGTCTAGTTATTAATACTTGAATTTGGACAAATACATCATTAAACATTACATGGTCAAGTTATAACATTAATAATAAGCAAATCCTAATAATATTATAAACATGAAAGTTTGTGCGGATGGATGTACGTTCCGCTTAATATCAAAAAAAACTACTGAACGGATCTCTATGAAACATTCCAGTATTGTAGCTTAGGCATCAGAATAGGACATAGGCTACCTTTTATCCGCGGGTAACACCGCAGGGCGCTGCTAGTAATTAATAAACCCTACAGCATTCGATTAGTACAAAATTATGTAATTATTTTATTTCAAATAAAATGCATTTATAGAATAATAACATTTCTTTACTAAATGTGAGTTTAGTTACTTTTTAAATCACTTAACCACTTGATTGAATAAATACTTGATTATTTATCCTTAAACATGGATTGAATTGAGCCATTATTTTAATCTTTCTATCTCATTAGCTTGGCTCTTGTGACACGGAATTAACATTTTAGTTTGTAGCGTACTTATCAATCGGCCCATATTTGTGCCATATAATTGGTGATTGCCATTGACGGAAATATTGCCGATTTATATGGGTGTTATTTCCTAATTGGTAATGAATGTTTTCTGCACGAAATGGAAACAAGGAACCTTTTTTATTAAATAGTATTTTCACTTGTCTAGTTTAAAAACAAAAACGGTATAACTATAGAGTAGTCGCGGTTAGTTAATCTCGATAAAAAATCTTAATTTTCTCGTATGGCCGTGACATCTGGCAATACAGTCACTCGGAACATCAAGACAATGTGAGAGTAGCTTGCACACAAACACACATGAAAATTTTATGTTTTGTACTATCAATGTACTAGCTTATAAATATGTGTTGTTGACAAAAGAGTCGTTTCGTCCAGGCACGTATCCAGACTTTTGGTTCGGGGGGGGACAAACATTGAAACAACCATGTGAACTGTGTAAAAATCGCTGTAATTACTACTGGCTAAAAACGTTTTCGGGGGGGGGGGGCGGCTGGGATAAATCCCAACTATCTCCCCCTCTGGATACGTGCCTGGTTTCGTCCACACCCTAATGGGAAAAAGAATGGTACAGCACAAATTTTATATCATCTTTCAGAGGAAAAATATTGGAATTATGTACGTCTATAAATAGGTGATACAACTTACGTAATCCTCCTCTGTCGTAACTCGGCGATCACTGATTAGGGGCCGCACGGTCCGGCGTCCCAGGCACACACTCACGGACCCGGACGACGTAATCACAGTGTCCATTGAAAGATGGAACGCTGCGGTTACGGCGTCCAACTCAGACACGACACGTACACTTCGGCATTCCCGCGGACAGGGACGTCTACCGCACGATTGCGACAACACAGACACATATAGTCCCTATTCGTCCCGGTACCGCCGCACACCGGGTAGAGTCAGTTCGACCCAGGTCGGGTCAAGCTGAGAACTGAGTTTCTTGCTGGACTCTTCTCAGCTAGGCTAGGATTAGTGAACCAGCGACAAAACTCCTAGTAGCTCGATTCCACTCATACATCAGATTCGGTTGAAACCGCTCAACCAATCTCACTGGAGCGCAAACACTAAGAGTATTCCAGTATTTCAAACCACACGCGTGGTCGTGCCGGAGGTTTTCCCCTGGATTTTCCCCAGGCTACTCTCCAACCGCGCACTCCTATCGCTTTATTGGGCCCGGCCTATAAAGCCACAGTCAGGTTAAAAAAAAAAAGTGAATTTCGAAAAATCCTTTCTTATCCCTAGCCTAAGTTATAACTGTGCAAAAATCAACTCTCTAGCATTAGCAGGCTGTGCGTTGATGAGTCAGTCAGTCAGTCAGTGATGACTTCTTCTTTTATATGTATAAATGTATAGGTAGGTACATAACATACTGATAAGAATAAGTTAATGTGTACTGTAAAATTACGTGTAAAGACGGTATAAAAAGAATAAAAGTATTTGTTATCTCATTGTTATCTCAATGAATGTTTTAAGGCTGTGCAACGAGAAATATCGCGTTTTTTGAAACGCTGTTCTGCCTAGACGAGGAAACAATAAAGATTGATTTTCAGATATATTATTCTTGACTATATGGCTGTATTTCTGACTATAGCCGAAACATGATCGTTTAAAATTTTCTCGATAGAAAAAAAATCCAAAGTTGAGTCTTTATTTTCTTTTTTTTACTCAGCCTACTAAAACAACGCATTATTAAACGACACAATTAAATTAAAACCATGGTATTTTATCTCATCTAAACTCTGTCAAGAGGAAATTGAATAAAACTGCTCACAGTCAGATATTTATCGAGATTTGTCTAAAAATGTCATTCCCGAAGAGTGTTGCATCCCGTTTTGTCGTGCGCGAAAGACACAAGCGTGTCTCTTTCACGGGGGGCGTGGCTGACCGAATCGAGGCATCCCCTTAAACATCGTCAGAATATCCGTATCCGGTGACAGTTTAAATAACAGTCATCATAATAAAAAACAAGTGTGACGCATAGTAACTACGAATATTAACATTGTGCAAGCATGTGAAAAGTGTGTAGAACTTAACAGTAGCTTTTCGATGAAGGAATATATAGTGCAGAAACTGGAATAATCCCGATAAGGTGTAAAATTATTTTTATTTTTATTTATTGAGAAAGAAACAAACGGTTAAATTATTTTTATTTTTATTTATTGAGAAAGAAACAAACGGTTTTATACAATAATGTGTACAGATTGAGATTTACTGATAGTCATAGTTTTCTTAATTGTTTAATTATTAAATTGCTATTATCAAGAATAGCGGTGACAATAATGTATGTATGTAAGCACTTTATTGTACGCAATAACAGGTTAAAACAATATACATACATGTCACATAAGATTAGAGTACAAAGGAGAAATATAAATGGCGTAAGCAAAAATTACAGTAGGTATATCTATTAAATAAGCGGGTGGAGCGGCGGATAATGCCGAAATATTAAAGCGTAATAAATATAAGTGCCGCGGCAGAGAGTACAATTTTGTACCTTTTGGTGTCGAAACTCTTGGTCCATGGGGTCCCAGCGCGCAAGTTATTTACTGAAATCACGAAGCGTCTAGTTGACGTAACTTGTGACCGAAGAGCTGGCGACTTCCTCGCACAACGTATCAGCATTACGGCGAGGAAATGCCGCCAGCATCCTCGGTACAATGCCCCAAGGGCCTGTTTTAGATTTAAGTTAGTTTTAATATTATTTAAGTTATTGTTATTTAATTATGATTACCCATTTACATAATTATTTATATATATTGTCCTGTACATACCCTTATAATAATATCACATGTAAATACGTGATTCTGTTTGGTGTTTTCCTGAATCTTTACCCGACAGGTAACGTCCCTAATTAAGTGTTCATTGTAATGTAATTTAAATACGGCAGCACGCACCGTTAACTAACTTTGCTGCTAATTGTTTCAAAATCCTCGTGACACTGAATACAGGTAACTTGGGAATGTGGGAATCCATACAGGAAATATGTTGTATGTGAAACGGAAATTAACAATAATAATGGTAATTTATGATTCCATCAGTTTTTAATTTGACTTCAAAATATTAATTAAAAGACTGAACAAAAAAATATTTATAAATTTAAAATTGATTTTGATTAAATTACCACTTTTCTATTACAAAAAAAAATCTATGATATGTATTGAATTAGTGTACAAAAATAGGATTTCGAAATAGTACCTGAACCTAAATAAAGGAATTTATAGGTAAAAATACTTCAATGCTAACTTTTTACTGTAAAAGGTGGGTAACACAATGAATGGTAAAAACCATTTTTTATACAAATGATGAGACATCCTAGGACTACTGAGTTACTCGATTTATGGATATTAGCTATGGTTCGTTAATTACCGAAACTATCGAAAGTGATACTGCAATTAATCCTCTTTCTAAATAACAATACAAAAATTTGAAGTGAGGGCCAAGTATTTTTTTTAAAGTGTCTGAAAATGATGTTCATGAAAAAGTAGAATGGTCCAAATATTGTTTAACTAAATAACAAATTGCACGTAGCGGTCGCTCATAGGTCGGCAATGCATAATATTTATGTGAAAATCCATTTACGGTCGTCCGAAATAAACTGTTTTGCGGCATCACAGTTCATGAATATAAAATCATTTTAAAAAAATTAGCTAGTCGGTGATACTTGCGAGTTTAATTAATATATATCTGCACTTTCTAATGAACAATCTTCTGCTACTAATAATTTATTGGAATTTGAAGATTTTTGACAGGTTGATACAATATTTCTCGTGTAATTACCCCGTTTATAACGACTCTCTTTAAATATCGACGAGCATACGCTTTTTGCTTTAAATCCAGTCATGTGTGCACATAAATAATGCATTTGCTTTCCTTTGTCGTGAATCGTTGGACTTTCATTGTGGAAATCAATTAACATGTATTTTTTTCTACTCGTCGACTTCAATGTTTGAATTACGATATAGTAGACAAAACTATAATCACATACATTTCTCTATTGGTTCCCTTCAAGTGAACTCTTATGAAATAGACCAATCACGTGTCGCCTTTTACTGTACTCTTATGAAATTGGCCAATCACGTGTCACCATTACAGTACTCTTATGAAATTGACCAATCACGTGACGCCGCGGACATAGAACAAGAGACCAACGAGCGCCCGACCCATGTGCCTAATGTTCATTGCCGCAAGACTAGTTTGTTTGATAGTTTCGGTTTGTTTAATTAATTTCCGTTGACTCGTAGAAAAAGTAGTTTATATAATTAGCTTTTTAAGTCTCGAACCTTAATTAGACCACTCGGCAAGCCTCGTGGTCTAAACGCAGTTCTCGCCTAAAAAGCATACATTATATAACGATTGCATAAACTACTATTGTTTGGGAAGAAGCAGTAAGATTTTTTTTTAACATCAGCTCCACGCGTGAAACATATTGAAATGAATGTTAACCAAACACATACGCTTTCTCTTTTCCTACAGGTACAAGAAAGTAGGTAAAATTAGTTGCAAATTTCTTCTTCTGCTAAAGCGCTAATAATATCTACATCGACTCCATGATTTTCGGGGTGAATGAAATAAACTAGGATAATATATTCGAAAGGCTCCGTCAGTAAAAGTTGCTATTTAAGGCCGGGTTTTATAAAGATCCGTTAGACCAAATGTCAGATCTCAGTAACTCAGTACATTTTTTGACATAACAAACCGACATAAGGTCTAACGGATGTATATAAAACCGAGCCTGAAAGGTTCTAATCCGGCCATTCGTAAACTATGGGTCACAACTCACAAATGGGTTGCGAGTAAATATTGGATCGGGTCTGAGATTTTTGGACAATCCTGTATTCATACATAGTTACGCTTTATAGGTACACTGACAACCACCTACGTAACACAGTCGTGTTGAATAAAGTTTGAGTAAACGTCTATTCAGCTGTTATTCAAGCAATTTGGGCACATTTTTAAACACTTTAGCCTGTATAACAGCGATGTAAAGTCTGGATAATAGCTTAGTAATATTATGGTATGATACCCACCTTAATACAAGTTTTACTATGCTTAAAGAGGTATTAAAGGTCTAAAGAGAATATTATTCAGAATTTGGCTATATTAATAGCCTTTACTCATACACTATAGAGATTATTGCTGAAATTTGCGAATTGCTATTACTCAAATTGCATTGCTGTGTTACTTGGGCAAGAAGTGAGCCCCAAAAATTTGCATTTTTTGTTAGGTTAGCCCAGTCTGTTCAACATTGGGAAGCAGTCTGTTTCACATCTGTAAAATAGACACCTCTATAATATCTGATGATCTTAGGTTAAATAGACACCAGGCGTGCTCAAGGTCATGGTGGTTTTCGGCAGTATGTAGCATGCTACCTAAGCGGTCATAAGTCATGTGGCTTATGACTGCTTTCTACGGAGACAGATACGTGGTCGCGATCCTCAGTAATGAGGGAGAGAGGAAGAAAAACATGATATCTAAGTTATACCTATCTAAATTGCAATCTCGAATAGAAGCCCATATTTTCTGTTCGGTTGACGGCCCTGGGTCTTTCCTTGCACCACTACCCGCGAAGGTTTTCTTTTTGTAGGTTTAATATGCAAAAAAACACATCGTTGAATTTATCACCATGACAGTACTTTGGTTTATGTCGTATTTTGCCGTATTTTTTATTTGGACAGTCCAAATGGTCAAGTTAATCCGCATATGACGTGACAGCGCAAGTAAACGTTTTTATTGACGTACGATTAGGTAGGTACATAATTTTTTTTTTACAGCTTGGTAATTATTGATTTACAGGCGGTAATAATAGTTAAATAACAATAACTTAAATAATATTACAACTAACTTAAATCTAAAACAGGCCCTTGGGGCATTGTACCGAGGATGCTGGCGGCATTTCCTCGCTGTATCGCAATGCTGATACGTTGTGCGAGGAAGTCGTCAGCTCTTCGGTCACCAGTTACGTCAACCAAACGCTTCGCGATTTCAGTATATAACTTGTGCGCGCTGGGACCCCATGGACCAAGAGTTTCGACACCAAAAGGTACAAAATTGTACTCTCTACCGAGGCCCCTATATTTATTACGCTTTAATATTTCGGCGTTTTCCGCCGCTGCACCCGCTTTTACTGTAGTACATAAATTAAATGTGTAACTTTCCGTGAATTGATTTAGTTTTGTACCTAACTGACCGTTAAATACATTTTAATAGGTTAAATTAAACGTGTGCATATAACTGAAATGCTATGCTAGAATGACAATATATACATCTACACATATAAGTAATATCACTACTTATGTTTTCAATTAATTTTAACGCAAGTTACGAGTAGATTGATTGATTATTTCAGATTATTTCAGTAGCTGGAATGTTTTAATTGTGTCTGTGTGTAAATACTAAAGTAATTTCATTGCACATAGGTACTTCAGCTTTTTTAAATTACAAAATACAATTTCATTTATTACTAAAATAATATGAAAATATATGACTAAAATTATAACTAAACTAAACTAATACATATTTATTAAATTGTATAGTTCGTAAGATGCTGGCAGTATTTCCTCGCTGAATCGCTATGCTGAGGCGTTGAGCGAGGAATAATATAATAATATCATAGTTTCTTACCTACTTAATCTACAGAAAAAAAATGGGATAGTCACGTCATATACCTACCTGCATAATGGCAAATCAAACTTGATTGTTATTGGTGATTTATGATTATATAGTATAACTTTTCTTGTGCATCTTCACTAACCTTAATTGTACTAGTTGTAAGTTTCTCATATAAGCGAATTGTATAAATTCTTATGAGAATAAAAGAATCTTTAAACCGATATAGTAGGAATAGGGTTACCGTGGTAAGTATATTATAGACAACTTTACACCTGAGACACGCCGGCTTATCAGATATCAGTGAACTGTTTTTATTTTATCTGACCGTTCCAAATCTCGTCCACCAAACATACGTAATTCCTTGTTTTTCATCAAAGCTCCCTTCGCGTCTGTTTCATGCTAAATTGTCAATAAAATCTCGTTAACCGCCTTATCACCTTATTGGCTGTTTGCCCGCGCGCATCCGAATGCTATAAAAATTAAACACGCCATCGATTTACTTGGAAGTTTGGTATTTTTCTCCCTGGAAATAAAGTAAAGTAAAGTAAATATTTTTGGACAATCTTACACAAATCAACCTAGTCCCAAACTAAGCAAAGCTTGTACTATGGGTACCAAGTGACGATATACATACTTATATGGATAGATAGATACTTAAATACATAGAAAACATCCATGACTCAGGAACAAATATTCGTGTTCATCACACAAATACATGCCCTGACCGGGATTCGAACCCGGGACCACCAGCTTCGAAGGCAGGGTCACTACCAACTAGGCTAAAGCGGTCGTCATAATAAAATTACAGATATTCACAAAACTTGTTCCAGATATTTACTAAAAGTGAAAGACTCAGAGTTGAGAACAGTGTGTTATAGAGGGCCGAACGACAGCGATACCTGCAATGTCCTATAACAACGTTTTTATTTCATTAGGCAACTATGGAGACAATTTGGGATGTTGATAACAATAAAAATAAATTATTATTAAATTACCAATAAACAAAACTCAGGAAAACACTCGGAAAATATCACGATTATCACGCTTTAACTTGTTTTGCTATTTAAATATTTTGTGGCTCTGTGAGATAAGACCTGGCGAGTGTTGCTTGTTTTTAAATTTTGTTTGAATAGAAACCGTTTTTGAAAATGTCCAAATGTGACGCGACAAAAAATTCTATATAGTTACCGAACCTGGTCAAAAAAATTCACGAGAATCGGTTGAGAAATGTGAGCTGTAGAGGAGAACAAGCTGAAGTATATACGAAGTCCAACCAAAGTTTTCACTCGGCCAGCAAAAAATTGAAAAAATAAGCAAGTACAAATCAAAAACAAGCAAAACAATGGTTTTTATGAAAATAAAGAACAATTTAAAAACAATTTACGCGTACGATATTTTTTTTTTGAAAATACGGCTGACTACTTCCTCGAACAACGGATAGGTGTCGTCGCTATCCAGCGAGTAAATGTGGCCAGCCTTATGGGCCACATCCCCAATGGCATCGACCTTGGGGAATGTATATATTAGCAAGGATATTCCACTCCATTCCACTCACACCTCAGATTCGGTTTAAACCACTCAACCAATCTCACTGGATCGCAAACTCTTAGAGTATTCCAGTGTTCCAAACCACACGCGTGGTCGTGCCGGAGGTTTTCCCCTGGATTTTCCCCAGGCTACTCTCCAACCGCGCACTCCTATCGCTTTATTGGGCCCGGCCTATAAAGCCCCAGTCAGGTTAAAAAAAAAAGCAAGGATATTAGTTAAGATCATATCGTCTGTTCTAGTGAATTGATTAGTTTTAACAATTTTTAATTGTTTGCATAAAATGTTGACCCCTAAACCCGTAATAAATAGTTGCATAAATTAGTAATACCTAACTTTCGTCAGCAAAATTTGTGTGTGCTTCAAACACTATTCGTTCTGCCACTAAGTACCTACTAATGGGATTGCTTTCAAAGGTCATCAGCACGTTGCATGCAAGCATTTAAGCTGTGAATAAACCATTTCACTTACGGCATATTTTGCAAACTGCTCGTTTAACAAATTAATGTATATTTTGGAATAAATGCATTTCCTCAACAGTTTATGAATCCGTAATTTACCTCTAGGTACTTATGCGCGAATAATTCATCCAACCAGGAATACCCGTCTTTTTTATGTTATAGGGGGCAAACGAGCAGACGGATCGCCTGATGGTAAGAAATTACCGTCGCCAATAAACATCTGCAACATCAGAGAAGTCGCAAGTGCGTTGCCGGCCTTTCAGAAGTAATTTCTGTAATTTTTTCCCTGCGTTCTCGATTATTGCTTTACCTTCGCTTAGCAAGAAGGCAGTACACAAAAGAAATAGACAAGTTGTTGCGATTCTGATCAGAAAAAACACACATTTCAGACGAAATATATAGAAATTCACACTTGGAACAGCCTACAAGAGAGGCTATAATCTAAATATTCTTATTATGCGGAGATGAATCAGTATATTTTCTACTATGAATATTTACTTTAATATATTTATTCGTCCTACTCATCAGTATTTCCATCCTCACCATTTAGATGGTTGGCAGGCCAAAACTGTGCGTTTCTCAAGAAATTTCCTGCTTCGCACAACCAAACTATGGAATGAACTGCCTGCGGTATTTCCGGACCGATATGACCTTCAAACCTTCAAGAAAAGAGCATATTCCCTTCTGAAAGGCCGGCAACGCACTTGCGACTCCTCTGGTGTTGCAAGTGTTTATGGGCGACGGTAATTGCTTACCATCCGGCGATCCGTCTGCTCGTTTGCCCCCTATAACATAAAAAAAGATACACCTTGGAATATCAAGATGTTTTCCTTCACCGAAAAGCTAACGATAAATATTAGATAATATTCCAACCTAAAAACGATATCATTCGCCGGTCTCTTGCATCGGCGAACGGGCCTGCCATTTTAGAACCTGCGGGCATGTCGAGAAACGATGGCAAGAGACCGGGCGGGATGTCCTTGATTCCGTGGAGTATGGGACGGGTGCTAGTGTGGGATGCTACATGTGTAGATACACTAGCCCCGTCGCATCTCCACCGAACTTCCACGAGGGCGGCGGCCGCAGCAGAGGCGGCCGAACATGCTAAAATCGGCAAATATAGTGGTCTCGGCGTCGAATACTTGTTCACGCCTTTCGGCGTCGAGACACTCGGTCCGTGGGGTCCTGGCGCTCTAAGCCTCTTCAAGGGACTATCGAAGAGGCTTATTGATGCCACAGGTGACCGAAGAGCTGGCAGCTACCTCGGCCAACGAATAAGTTTGGCTATTCAAAGAGGAAATGCTGCCAGTATCTTCGGCACCATGCCGAGGGGGCCATTTTTAGGGTTCCGTAGCCAAAATGGCAAAAACGGAACCCTTATAGTTTCGTCATGTCCGTCTGTCCGTCTGTCCGTCTGTCACAGCCGATTTACTCGGAAACTATAAGTACTACAGTGATGAAATTTGATGGGAATATGTGTTGTATGAACCGCTACAAAATTATGACACTAAATAGTAAAAAAAAGAATTGGGGGTGGGGCCCCCCATACATGTAACTGAGGGATGAAAATTTTTTTTTCGATGTACATACCCGTGTGGGGTATCAATGGAAAGGTCTTTTAAAATGATATAAAGTTTTCTAAAAAACATTTTTCTTAAAGTGAACGGTTTTTGAGATATCAGCTCTCAAAGTCGTAAAAAGTATGTCCCCCCCCCTCTATTTTTATAACTACGGGGTATAAAATTCTAAAAAAAATAGAGGTGATGCATGCTAATTAACTCTTTCAACGATTTTTGGTTTGATCAAAGTATCTCTTATAGTTTTTGAGATAGGTTGATTTAACTGTAAAAGTACAAGGCAAAATATCGGGAGAGTTTAGGCTCCATTCACCAGGTGTATAAATTGACATAATAAGTTTATTATATTTGCTGCTACGGAACCCTTTGTGCGCGAGCCCGACTCGCACTTGGCCGGTTTTTAGATTTAATTTAGTTTTATATTTAGGTTTTAATTTAGTTGTAATTAGATTTATATTTGTTGGTTAATATGTTTATATTTATGAAAGTAATATGTCATTGTATAAAGTAGTTTATTAAATACATTTTAATTTATGCGACCTAAAAATATACAAGGAAGTATTTTTTTCCTAATATATAACGTGCGAACGAGCCTGGGAAGTATAAGTACTATTCTACAAGCATTAAAAACGTTTCACACAGTAATACTGTTTTACGGGCATTGTTATTATATTCTGTTATCGCTTTAGGAAGTGAAAGCTCGGAAACACGACAGCTAATATTAATTGGCTAGCACTTGTTTATTAATTTTTTCCTGACATTCTTTTGTTCAAATTTGGCTTGTAATAACGGTTCGTAGCAAATTGCTGAAGAAATTAAGTTAATTAGGCTTACTTACTCAAACTTATTTGAGTGAGGTTTATAAACCGTTAAGTGCATGTAGCGGAAAATAAACATTATTTTGATCTAGTTTCGCACTAGTTTCGAATGTCATGTCTGTCATTAGGTCAGTTTAAGGAACTCTATAGACGTCTTTTAGACCGTTTAGTTCGTTTAGTTCAGTGCTTCTCGTAACTGATGTCCGTAATCTCTGAAATGTTCGATCACTCAATACCTCACGCATGGCTTCTTGAATGCTACTAAAGAATTAAAACCAGATTTAGATTCATTCTTACTAGTTCCTAGTTCGTGACTGTGTCAAACCGAGCCCATTCATAGATGGTCTACAATTAAATAATGCTTAAAAGTTCAATTGATTGCAAAATTACAACCATGATTGTAGACGACGTCCATAATTATGAGTGGACAATGCGGCCTAGACAATGATTTCTTGCTTCATTCACAATGTGATTGTTAAAGCGATTTTCTAGGAATTCCGCGAATTCTAAGAATGATCTAGACTTGATTATATAGCTAAACCTACCTAGTAACTGGTTGCCTTTTTACTGAATAACGGATGCCTTTGTACGAAATCACTACATAGTATAAAACAAAGTCGCTTTCTCTGTCCCTATGTCCCTATATCCCTATGTATGCTTCAATCTTTAAAACTACGCAACGGATTTTGATGCGGTTTTTTTTAATAGATAGAGTGACTCAAGGGGAAGGTTTATATGTATAATACATGCATCAGCATTGCACCCGTGCGAAGCCGGGGCGGGTCGCTAGTATTAACTAAAAAGAAGAGAATAGAACCAAATATATTGCAAACCAAAATAACACCACATATATTACAATATGAAACTTACTGCCTAGGAGCTACATAAATACATAAATAGTTATTTGTTACACAAGGGTGCAAAGTTGTATTTTAACCACGAGTGTGTAATTGAAACACGAGTTAGCGAAGGATTATAGGGTTGAACTACGAGCTAGCGAATGGATTCTATGGTTGAACCGCGAGCGAAGCGGGTTTCTCACTTCACTAGTTTAGAGAGCTTTTCACTTCAGTATCAGCGAGGATTTATTTGTCTTTTTTTTGCTCCTCCTCATGCTAGCGTTATTCCAATACAGTTGTATCCTAAATATAGTTGGATGCCCGGGGTCCAGTACCTAATCCCGAGATTTGGCGTAGGTACTAGTTTTTTAACACAACAGTATAATATAAAATTATTGTTGCTGGACTGTCTGGACGGCCTTTACATGTTCTTACGTTTAAAAAAGTTACAAATAACACGTTCGGATTTCAAATATTCTTTGCACTCTTGTGGATAAAATGCAGTTTTGCTATATGTTTTTAAAGAATAAAAAAGGGCTTTCCGAGCTAGTGAGGTGAAAAATTACTTAACTTAAAAAGAAAACATTTACAAAGAACAGTGGTGCTGCTATAATGGCCGCAATTGGACACCACCCAGCCATGATGCTCTGACATTTTGCAATGCCACAGCGCTGGTCTTCCATGGAGCTCAGGGTTGTAAGATAGTTCAGAACAGCAAAAAGTGATGAACGTGGGACCACATAACTATAATTTGATATTGTACTGGATGAGAGTAGAATTTAAAATATTAGTAATAATGATAAAATCCAATTTCGGGGCAGGTTAGGCTAGGATACTGTCTGGAGGCAGAGCCAGGCGCTATGCGCATTTACTGCCTCCACCGTAGTGGGTTCTTGCGGGGGTCAGGGGATAACCTGCAAATATGTTCCCACAGATTTAAATGCACCCATCCTACTGGCGCGTAAGATCTGCAGCCCATTACCCTGTGGGCTGCCCGCCGGGACGCGCGCAGTCGAATGCCGATGGTGATCCTGCGGCGTCCCACTCTACAAGGCGGAGGCGGACTCGGTGGGGTTTTAGACGGTAGTCCAAGGTGTTTTGCCGCGGTTAGTCCGTCATACCCGCCCTGGTCCCCCTAACCAGGCGGGATACGAAAATGCATTTCCCCAACGTTAAAAAAAAACAGGCTAGGATACTGTATTGTAAGGTGAATTGATTCCCGGCTAGGTCAACTTAAAAAGAAATACAATGTAATTATATGGCACGTAAGTAGAACTTGCGCAGTAGTCTATTTTCGGATAATCTGTGCCTTTACCATGAATTTGCATGATCGTACTCGCTAGCGACTGCGTAAACGATTTAGTATGCCGATTCTTAGTTCTATTGCGTAACCACCACGGGCGCTGTAATTTTGCCCATACAAATTTTTACGCAGTCGCTAATGAGTACGGTCATGTAAACTCATGGTAAAGGCACTTAGGTGAAGCAAGTTACCATGTAGAGTCCGACCAGGCTAACTCTGCAAGGAATAATTTGGCAACACTGTGCATTATACGTCATATTTGTACGAAAATGTGACGTTTGAGGTAGTGTTGTCAAATTATTTCAATGCATATAAAGATAAAAAACCATTTATTCAAGTAGGATTTTACAAAAAAATTTGCATCTTCAGTTAACACAATAACATACATACAATGAATACATTAAAATTAACAAAATTAAAATGAAAATTGTCAAAACAAAAAACAAAAACATTATTTACTTAGTCCTATGAGAGGCCAGGCATGCTTGTCATTTATATAGTCCTCAATAGTGTAATAAGCCTTTTGCATTAAGACAGTCTTTAATAGTACATTACTTACCGAGGGCGGTAAAACAAAGAATGTTTCAGATGGCGATAATTATGCGATCTGAGGCTTTCTTAATTACCGCCCGAGGTAAGTACAAAATTTTATGGCCAGGTGTGACATAAATATGTTTTTATTCTAGGAAAGGGTAACTCTAGCACTTCCTGGGGTAGTTTGTTATAATAGCGTATGCATTGACCCAAAAAGGATTTGCTGATCCTCCTAACGTGAAATTTGGCTATCGCAATTTTGTGCCTATGTCTCGCACTGTGCATTTTTTGGAACGTATCTATATTTTTCAGGGCATATAGAATGTTATCATAAATGTGTCGTGAGTGAGTGCAGAGTGTTGGACTCTAACAGATGTTGCACGATCCTAGGAACGGGACGTGTCGGCGCGTATTAACGAACCTGCTTACCCGTCGTCTACCGGTCCCTGGGATCCCCGGGCTAATTACAAAAGAATGCTATTGTTTTTTTTTCGCCGGGAGACGACGGCTTAAGCGCCTGAAGTTTTAATACTTATAAAAAAAAGTTTGCCTTCGAACATACAAATACCAGTAGGTAGTCAGTAGGTTAATACCAAAACAAACGAGACATTTCATGCTCCGATTGTGTTTCCACATTGTAATATAATATAATTGGTTGTTTAAAGAAAACTAGGTTCTTTGAGAAGCATCCAAGCATTGTGGCTTTATAGGCCGGGCCCAATAAAGCGATCGGAGTGCGCGGTTGGAGAGTAGCCTGGGGAAAATCCAGGGGAGATCCTCCGGCACGACCACGCGTGTGGTTTGGAACACTGGAATAGTTAGGTACATGGAAGTTGATATAAGTACCTACGGGTAAGTATTTTAGTATCGGTAAAGTTCAAGTCCAAATAGATGTTTGGATGTTTGTAATTCAATCACACAACAACGGCTGAACGGATTATGATGAAATTTGGTATAAAATAAGATTATAGTCCAGAATAATGAATAGTACCTACTTACGTACAGGTTTTCTTATAACAAAAGGGTCATACGCGGATTTAGGTTCGCGTCTTTTCTGTTTACATACCAAAAATTAAGGGCTACAAAGCTTAATTTTGGATTGGACCAGTAACCCGCATAAACAGTGTCTTCGTTGCTATAAATCCCTATAATAAAAACATAGCTAACATGCACATAAGCCTTTAACTATTGACCACAGGAGGGACGACTTTTGTTTTTTCAACTAAGTATGACCCAAAACCTACGTTTGACAGGTAATCATGGCATCCCGCTCGCACGCGCTCGCCGCATAGCACGTGCTCTTTCGTTCCTAGCGCGCCAGGGTATCTGGACACCACGGAGAGAGCCGAGTTTAGCCGAAGCGGCAAGAGACACAGGCCTGCTATAGGATACTTTTTATCCCGAAAATTATCCCTCTATGGGATGAAATAGGAAGTAGATTTTTAGCGGACGAAGTCGCGGACAATCGCGTTTGTTACTCAATCACGCAAAAATGGCTGAAATATACAACGAATGTATAGCCAGGATTAATATATAGATTACTTTTCATCCCGAAAATTATCCCTTGATAGACAGAAATAGGAAGTATGGAAGTTCAATGGCTCAGTCTTGGTTAAGTTTCCAATGTTTGCAAGGTAACACCATGACAGCTGCCGACTTATTGTAAATTGACTCAGCAAAATGTGCAGAACTTTAATGTAGTGCAGGCAGGTGTCCCTTATGTAGTTATATACATTCAATTACGCCAGCGGGTGATATCGCGGGCAAAGTAGTAATTATTAAATAGTCATTTGGGCTGTGCCCAAAGCGTATAATCATTAATCTGTCACTCGCTAATGAGTACATTACACGCCTAGGGCATTAAATTAAGATGCCTCAGGGCATTGCTATTTGCCGCACGTGCCAATGCCTGGGAGATACTTTTTGGGCTCTATTCGACTTAACGTCTGATTGTATTGGTTTCAATTAGTTGCCGCGCTCTTTCTTTTACGGTAAATTGGGTAGAGATCAAACCCGATTCCTATTTAAGTAATGAAATCGAATAGAATACCTTGTTGTTTAGTGTGCGGTGGATAGAATTTTACTCTTTCCTATACTATTTCCTTGCGGGCGGCAATGTGCCACTTTCTGCTACTAACGCAATAATGGCTGGCCAAGTTATTAATGTGACGGAGGCGTTTTGTCTTCATTTGTAAACTTGACCTTACAATTTGATGGATCAGTGACTTAGGCTCGGATTTATGAAGATCATTCCGTTTTTATGTCGTTAAGTAAGTTCTAAGGTCATATAATAAAATAGTGACATTGTCGGCCAACTGACATAGTAAGCTTTGAGACTGTAATAAGCACGATCTGGAATTACAGTTTTTTATATAAGAAACTAGCTTTTACCTGCGGCTTCGTCTGCGTAGAACTCGGTCATCGCGATAAAATTTTAATGCATTTTTTTTATATTAGCCGCTTACTTAGTTATCGCTTTTCCATACAAAATTCCATCCCCTTAAGGGATGATTTCCGGTCCGGTTGTCCTTCCCCGGGAACCAAACTATCTTCATACGAAATTTCATCTAAATCGGTTCAGCGGTTTAAGCGTGAAGAGGTAACAAACAGAGAGACAACCATTCGCATTTATAATACTAGCAGCGCCCTGCGGTCTGCGGTGTTACCCGCGGATAAAAGGTAGCCTATGTCCTATTCTGATGTCTAAGCTACAATACTGGAAAGTTTCATAGAGATCCGTTCAGTAGTTTTTGAGATTAAGCGGAACGTACATCCATCCGCACAAACTTTCACGTTTATAATATTACTAGCTTTTGCCCGCGACTTCGTTCGCGTGAACTTCTACTGACTATTCCCTTCCCCTTCGTAGATAAATTCTGCAAGTTAGGTTATAAACATCTTAACTTTGAATGACTCACTCAAAATTAACGTTTTTAAGTCTCAAAATTACAACCTTAGAAAGTTTCTTACTTATACAAATACAACAGCAAGTGAAATGGGCCCTCTTGTCCATGAAAGGAGGCATGTGTCCTGAAGTAGGATGTAATAGGCGGATAATGAAACAAAATGGGTATGATTTATGAATACCTATATATATATATGTTGGTAATAGGTATTGGCTAAGTAAGTCAGACGTTAAAATACTCATTTCAGCCCGGGGAACGCCGTCGATTCGATCCCATATAGCATTTATACGTACCAATTGTTTTTAATGATTTCTTATAACTATGTCACACTAATGTGTGCTAAGAAACTACCTCATCACATTCTTGTAGCATAGCGATGTCATGGTTCGATGTTGCGTGCGTTTTTGTTCGATGAAGTTAGCTAATTCCCTACTTTCCGATCCTTAGTAGTGACATGCTCGATGTAGCGACTACAGGGGAAGACATATTATGCTTGAATCGAACAAAAACTTCATTATAACCTAAGATTTTAGCATCCTCTCAAAATATCTGTAAGAAATTCTCCCTTTATCGTAGGTAGTGAAGAAACACTTTCCAAAACGTACAATCGAACCTGTGACATCCTTACATATGCAGCCAATCGCTTTAACTGAGGTTTCTGAACAATCAGTAATCACACTCGTTTACCAAATCCTTCAACCAGTTCTCTCTTACAAAGCCATGGGGAGGCGTACGCAGAGAGGCATCTACCAAAAAGACTCGCGCTTCCTTAACTTCAATTTATAATTTCGTTAGCATTTTAAGTACCTTCGTACACACAAATTAAACCCGAAAACTGACAGGTAGAATGCTGCCTAAACTTACTTTTCTCCTTCTAAGTAGCCAATTTCTACAATTTGAAGCTAGGCCGATTGTTTTTTTCGAAGAACCTAAAATTTGAAATCTCTTTGAATTGGATAATTTTTTCTTTTTATGTTTTCAATCTTGTCACAACTGATCTCTTTAGTTTTAGTTTATGGGATCCACTGAAAATGAGCGTTGTTGCACTCTGTGCCTCAACACATGCTGAGTGGACTCCTTTTTTGTGACAACACTGTATATCTCTTAGATTTAAGCCTTTTGTAATGTATTTTATTACGTTGTTGTTGCAAAATAAATGTATTCTATTCTATTCTATTCTCAATATCTCCCATGTACCTCCTACCTCAAAGAAATACGACACGAAGCCTGATAAAACCGGCGGACAGCTGAACACCGAATTTAGGTGGACACTGGACGACTATAGAACAAAACCTGTATTACCTGTACCTCCCAGTGATTTGATTGTTTATAACTAATCAGCTAGGTAATGACTGTTTTCATGGTACCTACATTGAATTAGTTTTTTTTTGATAAAGTGACCTATAGTAACGAAAAAGATTCGTAACAATTTCTATGGGTCCTTAGGATAGACACAAAATTACCCCGCCGGCGGGGACGTCCACCGCAGACACAAATAGCCCTATTCGTCCCGATACCGCTGCATACCGGGTAGAGTCAGTACAACCCAGGTCAGGCCTAGCTGAGTTCCTTGCTGGACTCTTCTCGGCTAAGCTAGGTTTAGTGAATTAGTGAAACAGCGACAAAACTCCCAGTAGCTCGATTCCACCCACACCTCAGATTTGGTTGAAGCCACTCAACCAATCTCACTGGAGCGCACACTTAGAGTATTACAGGGTTTAAGCCGTCCACGTGGTCGTGTCGAAGGTTTCTCATGGATTTTCCCCAGGCCACTTTCCAACCGCGCACTCCTTATTGCTTTAATGGATCTGGCCTATAAAGCAACAGTCAGGTTCAAGAAAAAAAAAACTGTTTTATATTTCTCAACCATCCGTTTTTACTCCAAAGATTTCGGAGTAACTTTCAAACACTTTGATTTTCTTTCATTTTGTAGACAAATATAACATAGGAAATAATTTGTTAATTCCTGGAGTGAAGTGGCAATTTGATAAATTTTAGGTAGACAGATATCAAAGCGCTGTCCAGTCAAAGCTGACCACAACCGTCTACGTCCAATCTATTTAATCTCCAATTTTATAAACAGTAAAGTTATTAAGGCTCTATGGGTCAGCAAGTTTTGACTTAAAACGCAAGCGCTTTAGAGGCTGCAAGTCAGTACCTAAATAACGCAAATCTATTCTGTTTTGCTTACGATTATGCATGTAATTAATAGAACTTTAGGTACTGAAATGCGGTAAACATTCACATTCACTTGAGTCGGTTTGGTTTTGAGATAATTAAGCTAAGAGTCACAAATATCCGAACTAACTCTTCAACTCAATCTCATCATAATCATTTGGCAGCGAAATTACTCAGTTTATAACTACAATGGTAAAAATGAAAACTATACATGCAAGTACCTACTTTATCTTATCCACTATAAGACTCAAATTATTGAATTGTGCAAGTAGTAAATAATCTACATTAACCTCGATTAGACATTACCGAATGTCATCTGTGTAATGGCACGTCTCTGACATGCCAAATGTCAAATATCGTGATATTTATAACTGTCTAGACTCGCCTCACCTTATTGTACCTTGACCCTACGATTCGTGACTACGATTTGCATATTCGGAGCTCAGACTTACACTGTTTCATCTGAGTCGAATTTTCGTACATTAGCAGGCATTGTAAATATCTATATAACTCTGGTTCATAGATTCAGAATTTATCAATTTGAGGAACGATAAAGGGATAAAAAGTATTCTTATATGTTAACCCGGGGTATAAACTCGTTGCATACCAAGTTTCATCATAATCTGTACAGCCGTTTTTATGTGATTGAGTAATAAACATCCAAACATCTGAACATCCAAACTTTCACATTTATAATATTAGTGGGAATAGTGGGAATTAGTGGGATTTTGTAGGCCCTCAGATAACACCGTTATCACACACGACCACTCTAACAACGTTCTGGATGACCACTGAAGATATGTCAATTATAGGTCTCCGTCTTAACTCCGTCCGTGCCTTGAATTCAAGGCACCGGATTGAATGTTGACAGCGACTGTCTAACATAATTAAATCTCTGATTTCAAACAGTTACTATGGGTTGAGGGATTTTTGTCGCTAGTCCCCTAAGTACTTTTTTACCCTCCATTTTTTCACATATTATCTGTTCATTGTACAATTTTTGAATGAGATTCTTTTTATTTTGCTTCCAATTATATGCTTACCAATTTTCAAGTCTTTAAGTCACGAATTGAAGGACTTCTCATACAAAGTTCAACCCCTCTTTTCATCTCCTTTCATCCCCAATCTGTATGATTTTTATAGCCTATAACCTGTCCGAAGATCCATTAAACTTGTTAGTGAAGGTTGTACTAAAATCTATTAGCTAGTTTTCGCGTGATGATGAGACAAATAAACAGACAGACAAACAGACACAAATTTTAAAAACTGTTGAAATGTGTTCTGTTATCGATTCTAAGACCCCTCAATCGATTTTTTTGCTAATATCTTCAATGTACAGATTTTCGAACCTCTACAGCTTTATTATATGTATAGATTAGGATTAGGATTAGATATGGAGAAGTTGTTGTCTCAACACTCAAATCTATTGCATAGTATTCTACGTCACTAAGATGTAGTTTACGTTCTACATTATATTTACATCAACGAATTCGGACTTGCCCAAGTAACACAGTCATGTTTATTAAAGTTTTGAGTAAATGTCTATTCAGCTGTTATTCAAGCAATTTGGGCACATTTTTAAATGCTTTAGCCTGTATAACAGCGATGTAAAGTCCGGGTAATAGCTTAGTAATACTGTGGTATGATACCCACCTTAATTCAACTTTTACTAAGCTTAAAGAGGTATTAAAGATCTTAAGATAATATTATTCAGAATTTGGCTAAATTCAAATTCACATTCAAATAATTTTATTTCGGATAAAATCCATATATGGTTAGTAACATTACTGTACAAACTTATATCTATGTTAGTGGGGTTACATAATAAATAGATTCAATAAAATTAAAAGGAATAACATAATAAAGGCTACTTAACATATTTCACAATCAGGGCTATTTAATATATTTCATAAGTGTCCTAATCTGTGCCACCCAGTGACAAAGAATGGGACAGTTGTACCTATCAGCTAACACCTTCAAAATGCTGTTTTACTATTTCCGACACGGTCCATCAACGATGCAATTTCGTCTTTACTTACACATTATGGAGAATATTGCTGATAAGAGGTGTAAACATTTGCGAATTGCTATTACTCAAACTATATTCAGCATGCTGTGTTACTTGGGTGACTTTGTGAACTGTGTATACTTTGCTATATTTCTTTATGAATAATAAATAATAATAAAAAAAACTTTGATGTCAAAGGCTTATTATAGGGTTGAGGACTATCTAACAGACAGAAATGCATGGCCCAAACCAAATACCTAAATAGCGTAGAGTCTAATATTTTCATTGTATCTAGTTGACACATTTCTTGCAGGAAAGCATATCAAACGATTCGACATGTTTTTTTTGTAAATACCTATTGTAATTTTTTGCTCGTTTTTCTTTCAATTCTCTTTTGTTGTGTACCATTTACATTTACTTAAGTAGGTTAAGTAGTATCATTGTAATAAACATATTTTGGAGAAAATGACTGACTGTCGAGTTTCTTTCGGCGTTTCTTCTCGGCAGTGGTCTCTTGAGAAACGCTAGTAGTTTTTGACTTGTAAAAGTGCCTTTGCGGCCTACTTGCAGAATAAAGTTCATTTATTTCATTTATTTCATTTATGTGGCTCCGCCATACTGAAAGAACTTCAAACACTGACTACAAAAAAATCTGTATAATTATCGAACCTGCTTACAAACTTTCACGAGAATCGGTTAAGAACATTTTTGCCCAAGCTGGAACGGAGACCACTCGGTAAATTCGGGTATATAACGTAGTCAAGCTAGTCTATGAATAATCAAAAAGCCAATGTATTGCATAACCAAAATATACAGCTAAATAGTAAAAAGAATTTAGGTAATTATTAAAAAAAGCTTATATCTAATTAATTTGGCTAGGACCCCTGTCGGGTAAAAATGCCTGCTGCAGTTCTTGCCATTTGATTCTGTTTTGTGCTGTGTTTGGCCAGTGAGCCGTCATTTGGAAAGACCGTGAGACTGCCTGTCATTGGGTCTTCCAGTTCTTCTTATTCAGCCTGGCATCAAAAAGATAGACATAGATAGCTACTCTGTGACCAGGCCACAGAGTAGCCATCTTTTCTTGGACGACCGCTTTAGCCTAGTTGGTAGTGACCCTGCCTTCGAAGCTGGAGGTCCCGGGTTCGAATCCCGTTCAGGGCATGTATTTGTGTGATGAACACGAATATTTGTTCCTGAGTCATGGATGTTTTCTATGTATTTAAGTATCTATTTATCTATATAAGTATGTATATCGTCACTTGGTACCCATAGTACAAGCTTTGCTTAGTTTGGGACTAGGTTGATTTGTGTAAGATTGTCCAAAAATATTTATTTTATTTATTTGTTTATTTTTGATAGATAAGCCAGTATAGCACGACCCAAGTAATAAGGCATGTGGATTAAGCAATAATAGTCTCTCAGTCAACTACTTAAGAGCTTTGACGCGCGCCATATTAATTGTGTTCTCCTGTACATACAACAAGTTTATCTCCAATAACATTTATCGAGTTGATAAAAAAACAATGCAACTTGCTAATATTGTTTCTTTTGCAGTAACACAATATGAGGTGCTCTTAACAGAATTGATGCCAATAAACCGAATTGCTGTTTTTATTAGGCTAGTACCACATATAAATTACATACTGTCGTGTCCAGACACGAGTATTGGATTGAGATGAATTACTTTGCGGTATTTGCTATTATCGTGTGGTTTTCCCATGATATTTTCTTACAGACATCCTCCATATAGTGTATTTATGTATGACCTATTTTATTTATTTACTCATTACAGTACTGGGGTATTTAAGGGTAGCTATCTTTGTAGTAGTTCGATTCGAAGACGTCCTATACTTAAATTAATTTTGTATTAAGCAGTACCGCTGCTAACGTAAACTACAAATTTAGAAATAAAGGAAAAATTGAAAAATACGCCTCCCTTAAGGCGTTTGAATAAATGAAGGAATGATTGAGGAATTTCGGCCCGTGTGGCGATTGCACCTATAGCTCAGTTGGCTAGAGCGATTGGCCGCGAGTGCCGGGAGGTCGCAGGTTCAAATCCTGCTCGGTGCCTAAATTTTTCAATTTTTCCTTTATTTCTAAATTTTTCCTCCTATACTTCGTGTCATCCACGAAGGTACGCCCCTCCACAGCCCAATCCGTACAATTAATTGCGCATAGATTAGTATGAGATACGCTGTGGAGAGATACTTGGCTACATAACGTGTCAAACTTACATTATCTATAGATAGATATATATATACTTAGATCTATATAATTTTAAGTATGGGATAACCTTACCCGGGTCATTCTACTTCTTCATGACCAGTTTTCTATTACAAAAAAATCTATGATACGTATTGAATTAGTCTAAAAAAATTGGATTTCGAAATAGTACCTGAACCTAATGAAAGGAATTTATAGGTAAAACACTTAAATATTAACATATTGCTGTAAAAGGTGGGTAACATAGGGGTAAAAACCATTTTTTCATACAAATGGTGAGACATCCAAGGACCACTGAGTTACTCGGTTTATGGATAAGCTGTGGTTCGTTAATTACCAAAACTATCGGAAGTGATACTGCAATTAAACCTCTTTCTAAATAACAATACAAAAATATGAAGGCTAAGTATTCCAAGATAAATAAATAAATAAATATTAGAGGACAATCTTACACAAATCGAACTAGCCCCACAGTAAGCTCAAGAAGGCTTGTGTTATGGGTACTAGACGACGATATATTTAATAGATATAAATACTTAAATACATAGAAAACATCCAAGACTCAGAAACAAATATTCATGCTCATCACACAAATATTTGCCCTGACCGGGATTCGAACCCAGAACCGTCAGCTTCACAGGCAGGTGCACTACCCACTAGGCTAAATCGGTCGTCAAGATATGCATTTAAAAAAAAGTGTCTGAAAATTATGTACATGAAAAACTAGAATGGGCCACCCTCTGTACAGCTCGTGATCCCGCAATGAGGAGACGGAAAGACAGGCTGTGGGTAACTTGCTAGCAAATTGATCACCGTTCTTTTTTAAAGCGGGTATTACATTGTCCTGAGGATGCTTCAACTCCCCTCGCTCTAACGTATATGTACGTCCCGCTCTAAAGGTTTAGGACAATATAATACACGCTTTACGAATATTTTGGAATGCTTGAATTTACGCATTTGAGTTTATAATGACGTCTATTGAGTATTATGCATTATCTCCTCATGATTACCTTGCGTTGAACAAGGTAAATCCTCGGAGCATTGTCCGATGCAATCTCTTAAACATCCTGTTTATTACAATGGTCGTTAGCTTTCAAAGTTATTTCAATTATTTTAGGTACGTGTTCATTTACGGTGTAATAACTATGATTATTAAATAGTTTTTTTGGGTTGTCTGTAATTGCACAAGGTTAGAGATGTCCCATGCCGTATCCTTTTCTTTAACCTGGCTGTGGCTTTATAGGCCGGGCCCAATAAAGCGATAGGAGTGCGCGGTTGGAGAGTAGCCTGGGGAACATCCAGGGGAAAACCTCCGTCACGACCACACGGTGTTCAAAACCACACTGGAATACTCTAAGAGTTTACGCTCTATATTTCTTAATTAAAAATCCAAAAAATAAATTTAAAATTTATGTCATTAGGTCGCAATAGTCCTGTTCTAGATAGTAACACTGATAAAATGTTAAGATACGTGTCAATTCAATCAGAAAATCGTATTTTTAAGTTATAAGGACTCTTAACAGATAGAAAAACTGGCAATATTGCGCTGGATTCAAGTAGGTATTCTTCGTAGTAACAACTATATTTTATTAATCTACCTAATTATAGACCTAGTCCACGTATCTTACGTTTAAAAACTAAATGTATGCCATATTTGTAACTTAAGGTTGTTGAATAGGACATTTTTATTCTCTGCGGAATATTTTTATATACAAGGATCTTAATCATAAGATTATGATTAACATCTTTAGACACACCAAGCCAGCTGTATTCGTGTGTTTACAAATAACATAATTTAGTTATAGGTAACTACTTACTGCATGTTTTGATTAGCAAGTTGACAACATAACATACTAAGTACATTTACAGTAACAGTGTTTATTGTGGTAAACATTGTTTCCTATGTTTCAACAGTATATATCTACTTATGCTGTGGTAATTGAATATGGTCGTAAATCTATAATTGAAGACGCAGAGAAGCAATCTTGCTAGTGATTTTAGGATTCCGTTTCCGAAGGGTTCAAACGGAACCTTATTGTTGTCACTCACGTATCCGTTCGTCATCTGTCACCATAGATAACCTCCACTAGATGGAGCTTATAGGGCGAAGCGCGCGCGCCACACATGGGGGATGTTGCGCTTAAGGGTCCTTATTAGTTAAAAACGCTCATCTATTTATGACATTTTCTGATTGAATTGACATGTATCTTGATATTATCTCAATGTTACTATCTAGAACAGGACTATTGCGACCTTACGGCATAAACTTTAAACATTTTTTTTGCATTTTTCATTAAGAAATGTCGTTTCAGACATCACTCCAAATCGACCATTTTCAAGCTAAAAACTTGTTTTTTCCGCTTAAGTGCTACTACACACAATAAAACCGTAAAATGGCTATGTTACTATCTAAAACTTTGATAAAGTTATCGTAGCCTTTAATAACTTTATTGGTATTATCAATACTCTTGTCAAAATTTTAAATCAAAACATTTTAAAACTTATAAGGCCTCTTAATAAACTGCCCCGCCCCACGCCGCTCAGTCAGTCTCGTCCAGGTTCATGACCTATACGTACGTGGCACAAAAACTACTAAAAATTGGTTTTGACTAACCGTAAGCATGGGTTTTTGTTCGGTAAAGTGGAGTGGGAACGACTCCCGAACTACAAATCGAAAAAATGGCGGGATAACATATCACAGGTAAATCAAATATATGTGATAATCCACATCGAAAGGGACCTTATGGCGGCAGGCGCTTACGTTGCACCTATTCACTATTGTATTGGAACAGCGGCAATAAAGGCGTAAGGGCCGGCCGCCATAAGGTCCCTTTCAATATGGATTATCACATATATAGATACACATTTAATTCTGCCCGGCGGGGATCATTTTACACTGGCCCACGAGGCGTAGTGAAGTGTGTGGAGGTTATCTATGTCTGTCACACAGGTTTTATAGCCAAACGGTTGGCGCTACAGTCTTCAAATAATCATACTCGTAGATCAAGGTCTAGATAATGCTTCCATAGCAGCCTCCTGAATTTATTCTTATTTCTTTCACATCTAATAGTTTCTGGCAAACTATTTAGAGGCCTTATAAGTTTTAAAACATTTTGATTTCAAATTATGACAAAAGTATTTATAATACCATTACAGTGATTAAAGGATACGATAATTTTTTTAAAGTTTTAGATAGTAACATGGCCATTTTTAATTTTATTTTCTGTATTAGAATTTAAACGGAAAAACGCAGTTTTTAGCTTGATAATGGTCGATATTGAGTGATGTTTAAAACGATATTTCTTAAAGAAAAATCCAAAAAATACATTTAAAATTTATGACATTAGATCGCAATAGTCCTTTTCTAGATAGTAATACTGATAAAATGTCAGGATGTGTATCATTTGATCAGAAAATCGTCTAAATAAATGAGCGTTTTTTAACTGATAAGGACCCTTAAGAAGGTATGGGATACGTTTTTTAGATTTCTGTCTCCATATAATAATAATAATAATAATAATCAGGACTCAGGAGGTTCCTCTCTCTGTCGCCCTAACCACCGGTAGCTTAGGCCCCGCCTCGCTGCCGGCGGCACACTAGGTTAGGTTTTTATTATGATTTTATGTTTTGTAAATATTGTTTTATACAGTGGAATCCGGATAAAGCGACAGTCAAGGGACCGGTGATATTACGTCGCACAAAACGGACTGATTTACTTTGAAAATGTATGGTATGAAATCTAATGCGTGGTGATTTCGAAGTCGTTAAAAGCGGTCAAATGTTATAAGCGGAGTCGTTATAAGCGGATTCTACTGTATTTTACTTAAAGTAAATAAAGAGAAAATAATAATAATAAAGCCATTTATTCCAATAAACATTGCTTTACATAACCAAACATGCATTAATTGCTGATTTGACATTATTATTCGTACAACTCATATTTTCTACATTTATTAAGGTAAACAACAAACTTCATTTTGAAATTACGGTAGGTATACATGCATTATTTTGTTTTCGTTAATTTAATTTCATTGAATGACATTTAACTTTTTAATGTTTTAATTTATTTTTTAATGTATTTTTTTTTGTTTTGTTTCCGTAGTATTTATATAGGAACAAATAGTTTGTCAGTCACAATAGCTTTGGATACTTATGGTCATTAGGTTTTAGGCGCAATTTAGGGGCAAAACAGCTATGGTTATTTGTAGCGAGTACATAAATAAATAAATAAATATTAGGGGACAATCTTACACAAATCGAACTAGCCCCACAGTAAGCTCAAGAAGGCTTGTGTTATGGGTACTAGACGACGATATATTTAATAGATATAAATACTTAAATACATAAAAAACATCCAAGACTCAGAAACAAATATTCATGCTCATCACACAAATATTTGCCCTGACCGGGATTCGAACCCAGGACCGTCAGCTTCACAGGCAGGTGCACTACCCACTAGGCTAAACCGCGGGGTAATCACGTAACTTTTTTACTACCGTTAGGTAGATTTTAATGTCAAATTTTAATTGTCACCTCATACATTTATACTTCAAAATTGACAGTAAAATCTATCTACCGTTAGTACATAAAGTTACGTGATTTGCCTGCCGGTCGTCAGTCAGTACATACGAGTACTTATGTTTAAGGCTTACTGGCAATATTTCAGATCTCAGATAGATACTCCTATCTCGATATGGAACTCAATGCTGTACCGAGTATCATCTCTATATGGGTTGACGCCATCTAACAAGCATTTACATACATATTCATCTCAGTAACAGTGGGCACAGCAGACTAAGGTCACGGGTATCTGTGGGTGTGAAATTTTGATTAGTCATTAAACCATTATAATACAATTTGATCATGAATTATTTAATTGATCTTTCCCCTAGTACTTTTAATTTTGGGTCTTACACACAATCTAACACCAATTTGTGGACAGTGTTCAACAAATCAACCTAGTCAAAACTAAGCAAAGCTTCTACGAGTATAATGGGCACCAAGTGACGATATACATACTTATATAGATACCGTAAACCGGGGTTACTTTCAAATTCGGGGGCGACTTTTAAAATCAATTTTTTAAACCGTCTTTCTAGTTTTTATTTGGTTAACCTGGGTCGGTGTTATCCCTTGGTATATTTCCTAACTATTTTCTGAACTGAAGCAAGTTAGAAATACTGAGTGCCGATTATATTAATGTTCATAATCTATCAAAGTGCCCCCGTTTTTTCCTAAAGTCACCCCAGCTTGCGGTACTTAAATAGATAGAAAGGGTTTAAGACTCAGGAACAAATATTCGTGTTCATCACACAAATAAATGCCCTGGCCGGAACCCGAACTCGGAACCTCCAGCTTCGAAGGCAGGATCACTACCAACTATGATAAAGCGGTCTAATAATTTTGTTTCATCTGTTTTCTTATTACTTATTTATTTATAGCTGAGACTATTATATGTTTTAGAGACAGAGATCGGTCAAATTTGCGTCATTGCTCGCAAGAGTGTGGACCTGACTCTAAAGTTAATCAGAAATTAATTAATTGATTAAAATTTTAATCAATTAATTAATTTCTTACTTGACATATAATTTGATTCCTAGTCAATGAATACAAAAGTTTATTAAAGAAAGTAATCAGTATTTTTTTCTTATTTTCTGCAGTCAGTCTATTTCTTTTTACATCAAAAACATACTTAAGCGCTGTAAATTACTTAACTAAACATAAATAAGTACTAACTCCATTCGCAATCCACTAGAAAGCTTCTTCGTCAGAAATAATAATCATAGCAGAATATTTACCATGTAGTAGTTGTTGGATATTATTTCTAGTGTAAATAATCGTGTTAGTTTAAAATCGTAATTTCTTTAATATACAATAATATTTACGAAAACTATAAACACTTTAAATAACTTTTTTCTAATAATTATAAGCACGTATAAAATATTGTCGTCGGAAATTCAAATTTTATTTATAGCTATCCAGCGTGGCAATGCGGCCAGCCTTCTGGGAACCCTACCGAGCACCGAAGACTTAGGGCAATTTTTTTTATTTATAATGCTTTATATTATTGTTTGTTTTTTGCTCGTTTTTTGTTGTGTATTAATAAAAGTATTTCCTTTTAAGAAATAATTAATTGATTAACATTTTGATTAATTTTGGAGTCATGTCCACATTATTGCGAGCAATGACGCAAAGTCCGATCTCTGTTTATAGAACTCTTTCTTTACTGTAACTAAAAGATAACTCATAGCGCACCTGCCGAGCCCGGGGGCGCTACAGCGAACAGCAAATGAAGTTTTCCCTCTCTGTCGCACTTGCAAGTTTGCACATAAGTGAGATAGAGAGGGAAAACTTCGTTTGTGGTTCGCGGTAGCCCCTCAAAGGGGTTACTCCGAAATTCGAAATCCGAACTTCGTATCGTGCCGTCCGTTTCACTCATATAGTGTGACACAAGAGTGAAAGGGACGCTACGAATTTCAGAGTAGCCCCTCCGACCGTGCCCGGACCGTACATAATTATAAACCGACTAGATAAAGTCATAACGAAAAACGGCAACGCACTTGTGACTCCTGTCGTCAGCTACGTTGTCGATTACTATCAAGAAGGTCGCATGCGGGTTATTGTCAGATTTAGGTTCGCGTCTTTTCGGTGGAATTTTTGATTGGTCTAGTAACCCGCATAAACAGTTTCTCCATTGCTACAAATCCATGCACTAAAAACATAGCTTACATGCACATAAACCGTTAATTATTGACCACCGAAAGGACAACTTGTGTTCTTGCAACTGACAATGACCCATGCGGTAGCTACCATAGTGGTGCAAAAACATGCATTTATTAGCTACACTCGGAAATCTATTTATGTACTTGTAATAGGAAGGTTATTAAATTATCTAACTACAATGACTCTATCATAGATTGACTTATGTGGGCATGACTTATTCTAGACTAACATTTTTGTCGCTATACAACCACGAAAGGATATAGCTTATATTTTATTCACGAAGTATAAATAGGAAACTGTGCCTTTACCATGAGTTTGCGTGACCGTACTCGCTAGCTACTGCGTAAACGATTTAGGCCGGGTTTTATAAAGATCCGTTGTACCAAATGTCAGATCAAATTTCAGTAACTCAGTACATTTTTTGACATAACAAACCTACATAAGGTCTACCGAATCTTTATAAAACCGAACCTTAGTATGCCGATTCTTAGTTCTATTGCGTAACCGCCAGAGGCGCTGTACTTTTGCCCATCCAAATTTTACGCAGTCGCTGGCGAGTACGGTCATGTAAATTCATGGTAAGTAAAGGCACTGATAATATCAAGCCTTTTAAGATAACGTCTCTATAAGAGACGTTTCTAGCAAGACAGACAATGATAAAAATAGAAGAGCTTGAATGAGGGAACGTACCCATACTACGTGACCTGCAGGCCAATCACGTAACTTTATGTACTAACGGTAGATAGATTTAACTGTCAATTTTGAAGTATAAATGTATGAGATGACAATTACAATTTGACATTAAAATCTACCTAACGTAGAAAAAAAGTTACGTGATTGCCCAGCTGTTTAGGGGAGGGAGTGGTCTTATGTCTTCGTCAAGTAGTCAATAAATATCCTTTAGGGAAATCTCGCGCTTTTTCGAGTTACATTCAATTCCTCCCGTCGTCTACCGGTCCCTGGGATCCCAGGGATCGTAACAAAAGAATGCTATTGTTTATTTTTTTCGCCGAAAGAGGACGGCTTAAGATGTCTCAACTCCTTTTACTTATATGAGTACCAAACCCAGGTGTTTTTTGTTTTTTTACTTTGTCATCAAATCAAAGCATGATAAAACCATATACAAACTAGTGGCTCTGTGAGCTGTATACCTCGTGAGTGAGTTTTTTTATCATTTCCAAAATCTGACATTATAAAAAAGATCAATATGAATATCGAACTTGTTAACAAAATTTCACGAGAAGCGGTTGAATGACACCAATCTTAAAATAAACGCGCCTCCTACGTTCTTCTTGGATCTTGATCGTTGAACATTCTTAATGATCAAATGTTTAATATTGAAAGGGAAAGCTAAATTCAAACAGTTAAACAATTGTTACAATAAACACAAAAATAAACTAGTAGAGTATGGAAGTGCATTAATTTTAATATTTCTTTTAATCTAGAATAGTAGGGTCCTGGCAGAACATCAGCGATGTGGCTATCTGCCGCATCATTATGCTGAGCCAGCGCCCATTCTCTGCCACATCTCATGGCTCATATAATATCACTTTTAGTTTATTTTCTATTTTTTTCTGTGATTAATAATCTTGTTAGTCTTTAAGGTGCATGTTTCATTCTTAATGTGTGCCATGTAAATTGTGGGAATGAATAAAGTATCTATCTAGAAAGCACACATACGTCATGTTACTATTGAACTCAGTTGAAGCCAATGATATGTACACTTTTGTACCTTATTCCTTTTTAATAAGACTTCAAATGTATAGATGTTTTAGAGTGCATTACTAAGAATTACGATATTATGTTGTCAACGACAGAACGTGACTCTGCCAAGCAAATATGGGCTGGCCTGATAATGCTGTGTTTACTTAAATTACCTATTTGATAAACAATTTCGCTACACGTATGAATCATCTCCGTTAAGCAATGAATAGTCAAGTATGCTGATTTCACTTTGAAAACGGCGATGTACGGCAGAAATGTGTTCAACATGTGTATAAACCTATTTAATACTTTACATGACGAAATAAAGTTACTACAGGCCAATAGTTTTAAACACAGGTTGTCCATTTGGCTTTTAGACAAATGCTTCTACAGTGTAAAAAGCTATTTAAATCAAAGTTGACATAGAAGCTGTAATTTTTGGCTCCGTGGGTATTTTGACATTTGACATTTATTTTTATAATTATTACTCTTTGTGAATTCTATTATTTTATATTTTTATGATTTTTTTTAAATTATTGTATTGTTGACATATTATATCGTAACGTACGCAGCACTATACTATTACTATTGTAATGCATAAGACCTATTTGTAGTTACTGTATTCCAGCAAATAAACGATTTGATTGATTGATTGAAACGTTCAGCCAAGTAGAAATCGTTTAAATGCTATAACATTTTATCTGATTTTGTGCGTGGATACCCTCAATTCCTCCTTATTTGTTCTAACCGGGCCATTCTACTTTTTCATGTACAATACAATACAAATATTCTTTATTGCTCACAAAACGAAGTAACGAAAGTAAAGAACAACAGAAATTAAAATACATGTAACAGTGGTAGACAACAGGCGGTGTTATACATAATCATGTACATAATATTCACACTTTTTTTTAAATGCAGATTTTGGAATACTTGGCACTCACTTCATGTTTTTGTATTGTGTTTAGAAAGAGGTTTAATTGCAGTATCAGTTCCGATAGTCTTGGTAATTAACGAACCACAGCTAATTAGCCATAAATCGAGTAACTCAGTGATCCTTGGATGTCTCACCATTTGTATGAAAAAATGGTTTTTGCCACTGTGTTATCCACTTTTTACAAAAATATGTTGATATTTAAGTATTTATACCTATAACGTCCTTTTATTAGGTTCAGGTACTATTTCGAAATCCTATTCTTGTACACTAATTCAATACATGTCACAGATTTTGTGATGTTACCACACAGATGAGACTGGCTTATGGACGCTTTCTTTTCCATCGGTTTGCCGACTCTATTGTGTTGACAGTTTAGAAAACTAGGTTTAGTAAATCAGCGTCAAAACTCCCATTAGCTCGATTCCACTGACACCTCAGATTCGGTTGAAACCGATCAACCAATTTCACTGGAGCGCAAACTCTTAGAGTAATCTAGTGTTCCAAACAACACGCGTGGATTTTCCCCAGGCTACTCTCCAACCGCGCACTCTTATCGCTTTATTGGGCCCGGCCTATAAAGCCACAATCAGGTTAAAAAATCTGTGATTGTGAGAAATATAATAGATACATATGTGCTACTAGTCTTATCTTTCAGCTAAGATCTCCTCCTAGTTCCTCTAAACCCGTATCTCTTTAGCAGTACACCACAGTACCTGAAATAATAAGGACGCAAACCGTGACAAACCTTATTTGAAACACTAGCTTGATGCTACTTGGCTATGCTGGCGATAGTTATCAAATTACCAAAACATTTTCGTGATGGGTATTGTCGTGATATGCATGGATGACTCAATATTGTAGTGTGTCCTTAAATAATTGGTATCAAAGAAACAACAATAGGATGCTGTCGAATGCATGAAGGTCGTTTTTAAACGATCTCTCAGTCATTACTCATTATATTACTTGATAGCTAACGTGCACTCATGCACTGCAAGGGCGCTGCGTAAATTTCTCTGATGCTACGTTTATTTTATTTATTAAATAGGCACACAAAACAAGTATCAATATAATTGGCTTTGTTATTAGCTATTAAGTTTTGTATTATTTTTCTGTAATGCTGTTGATGCCCCGAATAAATAAAAATAAATAAAATAAATACAACCATACAGCAATATTTTTTATAAAATCTAGACTGATGCTCTAAACTATGTGTACACAGCAAGATTGAAGTTTATACATTAGTTGAGGGACATTATAGTCGTGTAGTTAAGTTATACAGTATATATAATCCAGACTTAATTTTCATTTAACGTGTAGGTAATAAAGGAAATGTAGGAAATTTTGAAGCAGAAGGAGAGGGAAACTGTGAACTGACGTTCTGGACATGTAGGTGGTGTTTTTTTAACCTGACTGTGGCTTTATAGCGGGCGCAATAAAACGATAGGAGTGCGTGGCCAGGGGAAAATCTAGGGGAAACATCCGACATGACCACGCGGGTGGTATAAACACTGGAATTCTCTAACCCCCGCATTCATAAAACTTAACAAACGACCAGTTTAGCCTAGTGGGTAGTGCACCTGCCTGTGAAGCTGACGGTCCTGGGTTCGAATCCCGGTCAGGGCAAATATTTGTGTGATGAGCATGAATATTTGTTTCTGAGTCTTGGATGTTTTCTATGTATTTAAGTATTTATATCTATTAAATATATCGTCGTCTAGTACCCATAACACAAGCCTTCTTGAGCTTACTGTGGGGCTAGTTCGATTTGTGTAAGATTGTCCTCTAATATTTATTTATTTATTTATTTATTTATTATAACAAACCTCTGCTAACTAAAAAGTTCTTTGTCCCATTCTCACAAACGTCAATGTCAAAGTGACAGATAAGGACAAACGAACTTTAGCGGCTAGTTAACTAATATAGGTTTGACAGACGTTTATGAATAAGGGGGTAAGTGTTTGCGCTCCAGCGAGATTGGTTGAGCGGCTTCAACCAAATCTGAGGTGTGAGTGGAATGTGGGAGGTGTGGGTGGGGTGATGTCCTTTGAAAACGAATGGTGTTTCCACGATTTACTTTAGAGCAAGCTAATCCTTTGTATTGGATACGATTGCGATTAGATAAAATAGTCTAGTATTTCAGGACTGCCTGTATTATCCGTCTCTAGTGAAAGGAATTACTTTATTACTCATCAATATTTGACCGAGCGAGTGACGCCATTTCAGGCTATTCTGCTCGAGAGATCGTATAAGTCGCATTTCTAAACCCATTTTTGTGAAATTTTGTGAGCATATTCGATACTTATATGATTTTTTTGTGTAATTATTTTTTGGAAAAGTTTCAAAATGTTGTGCTTCTGCAACAAGAAGACAAATAAATAATAATAATAATAATAATATAAAGAAAAATAATACAACTTAATAGCTAATAACAAAGTGATAATAATTATTATTAAATGAATTAAAAACTTGAAATAAAAACAACTATACCTAACTAAAAACTAAACATTAAAAATTAATATCAAAATTAGGTCCCCTCGGGATGGTGCCCATTACGCAGGCAGCATTCCCGCGCTGGATTGCGATGGCAATTCTTTGCGCGAGAAAGCTGCCTGCGCGTGGTTCACCTGTCGCCTCCATAAGCCATAATATAATAATATTTGTGGACAATCTTACACAAATCAACCTAGTCCCAAACTAAGCAAAGCTTGTACTATGGGTACTAAGTGACGATATACATACTTATATAGATAAATAGATACTTAAATACATAGACAACATCCAAGGCCCAGGAACAAATATTCGTGTTCATCACACAAATAAATGCCCTGACCGGGATTCGAACCCGAGACCTCCAGCTTCGAAGGCTGGGTCACTACCAACTAGGCTAAACCGGTCGTCAAATCTTAAACTTTCCTACGAAAATTATTGTGGTATTTGATATGTTCATGATGAATCATTTTGTGAGTGCAAAGTCACCTTTAATTTATGAACGACGTAGATATTGACACGGTTGTGTAAGTAGATACTTGAGTGCTACCACGAACGGCATTCGAAATTATCCCTCACTGTCGCACTTGCAAGTTTGCACATAAGTGAGACAGAGAGGGAAAACTTCGTTTGTGGTTCGCGGTAGCCCCTCTTGCCTACTATTTAAGTGGCACGGAATGGGCTGCCAAATACAAGCTAAGACGTATCATACGAATTTAGTATTTGACAAATGTTAAAATTTATAACATAGTGAGGATAGAAAATCATCACAATAAATAGTAAATTAGACAAATTAATTACAATCGTAAAATGATATGGGACTAAAGATTCCAAAAATGATTTTTTACAGTACAAATGTAATTGAAAATTACCAATAGAATTCCCATGTCTCAATAAAAAAGACGACGATTTTCACGACCAAAACGGAAAATGACCCGTTTTTCTATAAGACGGCCACAGAACTTTCAATGCTGTAACTAGTTTGACGACCGCTTTAGCCTAGTTGGTAGTGACCCTGCCTTCGAAGCTGGAGGTCCCGGGTTCGAATCCCGGTCAGGGCATTTATTTGTGTAATGAACACGAATATTTGTTCCTGAGTCTTGGATGTTTTCTATGTATTTAAGTATATATTTATTTATATAAGTATGTATATCGTCGCCTAGTACCCATAGTACAAGCTTTGCTTAGTTTGGGACCAGGTTGATTTGTGTAAGAATGTCCGCAAATATTTACTTATATTTATTTATTTATTCATAAAGCCAATTTACACGTTATAATATAGAACATACAATATGTCCTTAAAAATACACACATCAATATAAAATAATCTGAACATTAATTTTTTATAAATATTATCAAAAATACAAGATACACAATGGTAGTACGAGGCTATAGAGTTGTGACGTCACATTTCGCTGTGAATCAGCATGGAATGTTTTCAGTGCTCATCAGCTATGCTGTATTTTACCACTCGTTTTCATCTATTGTGTTGCTCTCATTGTAGTTAAATAAATAAATAAATAAATATTAGAGGACAATCTTACACAAATCGAACTAGCCCCACAGTAAGCTCAAGAAGGCTTGTGTTATGGGTACTAGACGACGATATATTTAATAGATATAAATACTTAAATACATAGAAAACATCCAAGACTCAGAAACAAATATTCATGCTCGTCACACACACAAATAATTGCCCTGACCGGGATTCGAACCCAGGACCGTCAGCTTCACAGGCAGGTGCACTACCCACTAGGCTAAACCGGTCGTCAAAGTTGGTCCCATACAAACATTTGGTCGTCGATTGGAGTCTACTTCTCTGTGACACTTGTGTAAATATAAGTATCCACGTGTCTGACGCGTATTTGTGTGTGTTGACACGGAGCTGCTACTTAACTGCCGAGTGTATGATCTCAAACGGAATAGACAAAACCTGTGAAAAACAAACGTAGAAATACCACTCCATACAATGGGGGCTATCGTTTTTGTGCTCACCAGTTGGCGCCACTGTCGAGTAAGGTCCAGCTGTCAAAAATTGTTATTGATGAAGTTTACATTTAAATCATATTCAATACCTTAAAACCGTATCGTATAAATATCGAACATATCGCATTGTAGCGCGGTCCCGTTTTGTTCGGAAAAAAGGAGGAAATAAGTTTCTGAAAGACAAAACTGTCTCAAAGCCCTGACAGTCATTGACCCTTAACTCATATTTGCCATAATCAAGCTCAGGTATTCCAAAATAGTCACCATATTGTTCCAATTAGATATTAACCCGCGTAGCGCAAGCATAAAGAGTGACATTTGACATTTCGGAGACCCCACGCTACACTAGCGCCTTTAGCGGCGAATTCATACACGATAGCCCTCATTACCTGAGAGTGAAAAAAAATGCACATAGGCGTGTGGGGTATTTATGGATAACCTTTTGCGTTTGAACCTTTCATGGTGGGTCGTCAGACACGCTATTGACCGCAGTCTTCATTTTATTTTATTAAGTCATTGATATCGAAATTTTTGTTTTTGTTTTGTGTTTGCTATTTTATTTCATAGCACACACTATTGTTCTGACATGATATTATTACCAATTTTTAATTTACTAAGCAAAAGACACAACTGACAAATATCATTTTGCATTTTTTATCTTGTAGGTACATAAATTGCACAATGATTTAATTTTATTTTTATACAAACGCCTTAAGGGAGGCGTACAGCGACATCTACCAGAAGACTCATGCTTCATTAACGGCGATGCGCCATCCCATACCTAAAGTTAGAATAAAGGAAAAATTGAAAAATTTAGGCACCGAGCAGGATGGACCTTAAGGCGTTTGTATAAAAATATAGTTTACGTTAGCAGCGGTACTGCTTGATACGAAGGAATGGTTGATGAATTTAGAACTGGGTAGTGATTGCACCTATAGCTCAGTTGGCTAGAGCGACTGGCCGCGAGTGCCGGGAGGTCGCAGGTTCGAATCCTGCTCGGTGCCTAAATTTTTCAATTTTTCCTTTATTCTAAATGATTTAATTGTAAAATTATTATAATAAAAAAACTGAATCTTTGTAGTGTATTTGATACGAAGGAATGGTTGATGAATTTAGAACTGGGTAGTGATTGCACCTATAGCTCAGTTGGCTAGAGCGACTGGCCGCGAGTGCCGGGAGGTCGCAGGTTCGAATCCTGCTCGGTGCCTAAATTTTTCAATTTTTCCTTTATTCTAAATGATTTAATTGTAAAATTATTATAATAAAAAAACTGAATCTTTGTAGTGTATGTACATACTTACATATATCAAAAACCTCACCCTAAGTTCCAAAATATGGCGTACTTTAGAGAAAATAGGTTTACCACTGATATGATCATAGCTCTTACTATTTATGGAACGTATGCAAAATATGCGAAGCGTCTATACTAAGAATTTGCCACGGTGTGATCGATTTCGTCCTTGCTTCTGGGAATGTGCCGATAACGCAGTTGGTGCTCGACCGATTTGAAATAGACACGCTTTAATATTCTGTGTAAGGTAAATACAATTCGTATTTTGTTCATAAGATTCATAATAGTTGTTTTAGACCTGACTATCTTATGCAAATCCATTTAGAGATAAAATGAGACATGAGACATTTACCGAGATTAACACCTAGTGTGACGAAGATGCGGCTCTATCAATTTCACTTCGGTGGCTAGGTAGGTATGCTGCATGCGTTACGACAAAGCCTACAACCCCGCCATCTACCGGTCCCTGGGATTCCAGAGATCATAACAAAAGAATGCTATTGTTTTTTTTTTGCCGGGAGACGACGGCTTACGTCACGTCAGTTGGTCCTTGCGTGCCGGTCGGGGCCCGGGGCGCTACCGCGAACAGCAAACGAAGTTTTCCCTCTCTGTCGCACTTGCAAGTTTGCGTATAAGTGAGATAGAGAGGGAAAACTTCGTTTGTGGTTCGCGGTAGCACCAGCAGCTGCTGACAATATTGCCATTGGGAATATTCCCAGCAATATATAAACAGGTTTACTATAATTATAGTCGCGTCCGAGCTTGAACTCCAAAACTCTAAGAGCACAACTCTTTCACATGCAACAACTAATTTTCCTCTTTTTCTGTAGCTACATAGTTAGTTCCGTGCAACAGTGACAGATGATGCATTTTCACATGACCCTCGGGAATCTTTGTTATTTTGTGAGAACTCGTCGGAACGAACGACAATCAGCGGGGCGTGACTTTTTTTCTAACAATCTTTTGTTTTTCTTATCGGCCCTGAGTCAACAGTTCCGTACAGTTGATCAGATACAGTCAGATAGTGTTACTGGTGAACTACTGTGAATCAATCTCAATTGTTATTGTTTCTTGTCGGTGCGGGCGAATATGATTGCTCGGAGGTTTGCAGGGTGCTCCAGGGAGGTCAAAGTTACCCTGTTTAGAGCCTTCTGCACATCTATGTATACCTGCAGCCTCTGGGTGCAGTATTCGCAACGGGCCTTTAGGGCCCTTCGAGTTCTGTAGCGCATCAGGGATGTTTGCGGAGGCGCGTGTTGCCTGTTTTTATGCGAGCATGCGCGGGCGAGCCGCATCCCTGGTGCGCCGGGTGCGGAGCAGTCCCAATACCATTCTGAGAGTGATAGCGGACAAGCCTGACTGTGCTATCATGTTACACTGTGCGGGGCTGCATTCTTCCGCCAGTGTAATCAATTGGTAGCACTATGTGTGATTATTGTATTATGATAGATGTATTATGTATATAATTTCTATGTGTCAATGTTACACGAAATAAATGATTTGAATTGAATTGAATTGAGTTAAGTGTTATTGCTTAAAAAAACTACTATCCTGTGACGTGATCAAAAGTTATTTCCCATCCGGTCGATATTGCTTGGTTGACTATGAAAAGATGGTATAGATTTAAGCAATAGATGTAGGGTCGGTAGGTGGGTTTACGGCCTGTTAATTTGATCCGACAGTTTGCGGCCACTTGGAAGAGTCGATGAACTGAAAGGTTATTTTCTTGCTTTTTTTAATATATTCCCTTCAGTAGCTACTAATTAAAACGCATACGACTCACTATGTCCTTAGAGCATGTAAAAATGTAAATATCTTTCATTGAAAAATCTTCGTTCTTCAGAAGGCCGCAAACTGACGCAGGCCGCGTAACTGGCCTAGCGACCCTACTAGTGGATTTACCCGTCAAATATTAAGTCCAACTTGTAAAGGTGTCTCAATACCTATTTCCATAAATCAGATAATTATTTCTTATTAAGAAAATATTTTTTATATAAATAAATGGGTTGAGTGCAACTAGTTACAGCATTGAAAGTTCTGTTGCCGTCTTTTTTGACATTTACTGCAGTTTATTTCGAATTGCTGGCTATTGATTACTTTTTATTCCAGCTCGATATCCAATGTTACGTGTAAACATGATATTTGCTCTTATTTTTTTGGCGTATAATTGTGTAAACGAAATTCACGGATTTTGTAATTTATTTATAAACACAAGTGTTCCTGTTAGGTTTTGTTGACTCAATGAAACTTGATAGCTGATTATTATTTGCACGATTTGTGTAGAAACGATGGTTGCTGATTGCTTCAGATTGATTGCACATAATCACGCAACTTGCAATTAATGATGTACTATTGTATGATTGGTTTCATTTTATGAAACAATTAGGTACGATTTTGTCATTTATTGATGAAATGAACAATAACTTAAATAATATTAAAACTAACTTAAATCTATAACGGGGCCTTGGGGCATTGTACCGAGGATGCTAGCCCTGTACTCCGAACTTCGTATCGTGCCATCCCTTTCACTCATAATCATAATCATAATCCTTTATTGCACCATGGTATACAAGTTGTTACATTATATTATAGTCTCTCATGGACCCGTTTCGGGTGTAGCAATTGTAAATTTACACATTACATATCAAAGAATTGTAATAATAAATACCTAAATAAAACATGGCACAAAATGATCCTTAATTAACAAAGACATACAATTAAAAATATGAATCTTCTATCCTTTGAACTAATTACTATCATTATAAAAATCTTCAAGTGTATAGTAGGTTTTTTTTGTAAGGAATGACTTCAACTTTTTTGCATATACTATATCTTTTTCCTCTGCTTTGATATGGTTTGGAAGGTGGTTGTAACATTTTACTGCTGCATAATGGGGACTCTTTCGGTATATTTCTAATTTTGGTGCTGGTAATATTAATTTGTTTGAACCGTTTATTATTATGCTTTGTAAACAGGTGAGTGTTTTTCCGCACAAACAAGCATAATTCTAAAATATATAGGCATGGTAAGGTAAGTATTCCATTCTCTCGTATTATATACAGTATAAGGGTGAAAGGGACGGCACGATACGAAGTTCGGATTTCGAAGTTCGGAGTTGTTCCTCTGGCGGCATTTCCGCTGGATCGCAATGCTGATACGTTGTGCTAGTAAGTCGCCAGCTCTTCGGTCACCAGTTACGTCAACCAGACGCTTGGCGATTTTGTAGGTGCGTGGCTTTTAACCTGAAAGTGAGTGTGATGCTATACAGCACGTCCAGGGAGGATTCACGAAAAAAAAAGTACTTATAATTAAAAAAATGTACTCATGCGGTTTCGGCATTGCGACAGAGCTAATGGTCGTGCTAGGTAGATGCTACCTGGCACGACAACAGATAATTTTGTTATTATTTTTTGCTGTGCATATTCACGAAAAAATGTACTTTTATGTACTTTTACTGAAATCAATGTACTGCTCGTACGGTAGTCCACAATGTACTCTTTCATCATCATCATCATTCAGCCGGAAGACATCCACTGCTGGATATAGGCCTCCCCCAAGGAGCGTCACAGCACACGGTCGGTCGCGAGCCACCCGCATCCAGCGACTCCCCGCTGCTTTGACCAAGTCATTAGTCCATTCCATGTACTCTTTATTTTGCTTTTATTTTTGATCAGGCGCAATGAATTATAAAAGAAGTAATAAAACTATAAGTATGTAGGTACGAGTAGGTATTTAGGAGTTTATGCGTTCTGTTTTTAAAAATAAGTCTAGCCCGCCGAATAGTTCATTGTGGTTGGCCGGGCCGGAGAGCTTCGTTGGCGTGGTCGTGCCAGAATGTTATGCAATCCAACATTTTCGGTGAAGAAAAATCAAACGTCTAAGTTTCGGTGAAAAAAAATCAAACAACCCTGAGGACTCCGAACTAAGAAATCCGAGCTTCGTATCGTGCCGTCCGTTTCGCTCTCGTGTTATACACCATATGTGTGAAACGGATCCCTCTGGGTCGGAAGGCCAGCTATGCCAGTCGCTTTTGTAAAACTACGTCAATCTTCCTTTTTTTGTGATTGATCGAATAAAATACCACATTAGCTATTTTTCGCAATTCCGGTAGCGAAATTCCTGAGTTCCATTATTAACGGCACATTACAAATTACAATCGCATAGACACAAGAAGTCATGTCGACATAATAATGTGCAAATTTTTAAAGGTCATGATCATGACCTTTAAAAATTTGACGACCGGTTTAGCCTAGTGGGTAGTGCACCTGCCTGTGAAGCTGACGGTCCTGGGTTCGAATCCCGGTTAGGGCAAATATTTGTGTGATGAGCATGAGGGTCAATCAACTTTTTCTTGTTGTTATTCTGTCCCGTCAGCGAGGAGACAATAGTAACCGAGTTTCTTAGAAAAATAATTATAATATGGACCTTAAGCATGCTCAAGAGATGGCCCATGTCCAAATGGATTTATGTTCATTGCTCAAACTCATGTTTGGTTGATTTAAACCCTATAAAATCACAGTTTTAAAGAGTGACTCAGGAGACGTAACCATGGCAACGAGCAACAAAGAATAGTTGATCTACCCATGAATATTTGTTTCTGAGTCTTGGATGTTTTCTATGTATTTAAGTATTTATATCTATTAAATATATCGTCATCTAGTACCCATAACACAAGCCTTCTTGAGCTTACTGTGGGGCTAGTTCGATTTGTGTAAGATTGTCCTCTAATATTAATTAATTAATTTATTTATTTATGACCACAGGAAAGATTCAATTTGCTACACATAAGTACCTATTTTTAGATTTGACCGTACAAAGAGTAAGTGAATAGGTACTTTCAATTCAATGAGTGACAGACAGATACACAGACTGGTAAAACCGTACTGTTTACGAGTATCAATTTGAGATGTGAGGAATGCGTAATGCCAATCATGTATGATTGGAATACATTTTTATCGAGTTCCTCGAATTGTGTACGCACTAAAAGTCTTTCATCCGGTTATCATGTTCTAGATGTGTCATAAAGTAGGTTCACAATTTAATAATTCTACCCATTGCGGCTTCAACCGTGTGAATGGGATCGAGCTGCTGCTAGTTTTGTTGCTGGTTCACTGTTTTTGTTTTGTTTTGTAATATGTCTTTATTTGTCATAAGCAACTATTACAATGTAAGTACAATAATACAATCACTTACATACGAAAATTTAGGCTATAAATACTTTATACAGGCTAGTTTGCGCCTTTTAAAGTTGGTTGCATAAATATATATCTAAATTGTAATTAACAAAGAAACTGATAACATATATATTCTAATATATGATAACTAATGTTAATTTATATGGCCCATTGTGTTGGGTACATTTTTGCATCAAAACATTAAACTTAGAAACAGAGAAACTATAATTAAGTTACATTTAAAGAACAAGTGAATTAAATAATTACTTAATTCCGCTAATATTGCTGGTTCATTAAACTACCTCTAGAAGAGTCCAGCAATAAACTCAGCTAGGCCTGACCTGCGTCGGAGGTTCACTACATAGATAGGAGCGCTCTCGTGGCCCAGCGGCGCCCGTTAAGCGACGTCGGCCGCGATCTACTCTCGGATGGGTGACCGCTATGAGTGATTATTATCTGTTCGCTTCCGTGCTTTAGAAAGGCACGTTAAGCCGTTGATCCCGGCTGCTGTATAGGCAGCAGTCGTTAAGCCGAGTTAGAGCCTCCGGGCGGCTTGAGAACTTCTAACAGTCAAGTTGCCCACTCACGTGGCAAGGGGGGTCGAAGTTGCACCACGTCCGTAGGGAGTACCCACCGGTGACCCACTGCTACCCTACATGTGACCCCTGGGTGGTGCTAAAAGTGCAACAAAAACTGGCAACCGTACTGTCTTCTCGAAGATCTCACGGTTCGAAATTATTGCCATACGATAAATAAATAAACAATGATATAATTTAAGAGGATTGTGTAGCAGAATTTTTCCATACAAAAAACGGCGTTTTCCACACTCTAATCCTGAACCGATTTGCATGATTTTCGGAAATGTTATAGATATCATTGAATACTAGGTTTATACGTTTTGATTTGCTGATTTGATTTGATGTTAAAAATTGCCTACAAGTTAAAATACAAACCCCAGAAAATTCATTTTATTGACTCGAAAACTTCCTCCTGGTTTTTTGCTATTATTACATAAACGAGAAAGAATTACTAACAAAGAAAAACGCATAAACCTATTTAAAGATGTACCAAGTCAATTAAAGCGGATACAGTCTCATGATGTCCCTGATAAAGGTTTAAGGGAAATACCGAAGGACCGAAGCATTAAATCTGCGAAAAATTAGGCGCCAAACGGCCGACGGTGACGATTCTCTCTATAGCACGACGCAGGCGTATTCTTGCGACGGCTGAAATAAAAAGAATATTCCAAATGCCCGTTCTCGCCCCGCACGATATGTATAGGTACACAAATATTTGCGTACAATCACTACGTTTTACATCAATCAAGCAAAACTGACAGATATTTTTCTTTTTTACAGGTATTAAGAAACCAAGGCTCGTCACACCCAGCTGAACTCTCCTGGCTCACGCACGCGACACTGTTCTTTATGCCCAACGCGGCAGAGTCTAAATAGACATGATTGCAACAAGAACAGCGCTGAACTGGCGTATCGTGCATACTTTAGTGACGTGAACATGAAAAAGGTGAAGGACTTTTATGACATAATATTAATGATCCTTCCTGTAAGCCGTTGTCTCCCAGCGAAAAAAATAAACAATAGCATTTTTTTATTGTACTGAGCCCTGGGATCCCAGGGACTTGTGACGACGGAACACCCCGTATGATCGTGATATCGATTTTTTTAGATTTTTTTTATCTTAATGTACAAATTTAATTAAAAAAATTGTAAATATTACTTTAACTCCAATCATCAATACTTGTTTTATATTCTGGTGAAAGCATCCATAAAATTCCGAAAAAAATCTTTCCCAAAGAGAATAATCCTACAAATTACATATATCTATGTAAGGCGGTAGTCTTAATTATAAGGAAGCTTTCCTAGACAGAATATTTCTGAAAATGTTCTAATATGCCACATTTTGTCATGACTAAAAAATTCAAATAAATTTTATTCTTGTTACGGTTAAATACGTCCTAGTATTTGACAAATTAATCTAATAATTGGTAAAAGTATTGAGCCAGTGTCAACAGGTAAAGGTTTATACTTAACAAAATGTCCCCCTAAGGAAATTGTACCTATATCTTAATAATTACAAGAACTTACAATTATGCATTTATATTTATTATGCATACGCCATATTCATTCAAGTTACATATATGTAGAGACGCCTGGCTAAGTAAAACTCTGCAGAAGCCGTTTTTAAATTATATTTATAAAAATACCCCAAACCACCTTTCAGTTTCCCATTCAGATCTCAACTGCGTCATCCGTCAACTCTTTCACCACTCGTAAACAATTCAAAATACATTCGATCGTTCCTTATTCATCTTCTAACAGCCAGCACCTTGCACTGCCATCAAAAAGTACCAATCCCACATATATATGTTAACTTTGGAGTGATACATAATACAAAAAGACCTGTGAAGAATCACTCAGAGTTCAAATTAATTAGACCGTCCAATCACGCAGTTCGAATAAGGTCGGACTTTTTAGCGGTCATTTTGACAATGAGCTGGCTCTAATTTGCTCACCAGCTATTAGTAAACACGTTTATGCGAAGCCTGCGTATTATAAATTCCTCGAACACGTGGATGGACAGTGAATAGGGGGAGTGGCGGTAACATGTACTCGTATAATCTTTCCTTTGTAGTTACATATTTGATAAATAATGGTTGTATTGGTTCAAGCGAATTTAGTGCGTTGCCTCCGCAATAGCAGTAGTTGAATTCACGAAACTGGTGCAAATGTCCATCTTCCATTCAACCGGTTAACTCTTTCGTCACAGAATTTAAGAGATTTGGGAATTTTCGGAAGGTAGGTACTTTGTCCGAACTTTTCGATTTTCCAAATGGGTACTCAATATTTAAAACACCTATTCGGCTTAAGAGAAAAAGAACAAAAAAAAATACGAAATTTTTAAGCCTTAATACCCAATAGTTGTGCCTATTCTATAGCATTTTGATGTAAGATTGAAAATGTCTAAAATTATGTCGGCTTCGAGGACTGGGACGTTAACATTATTAAGGTTTTTTTATAGCCATCCTTCTCATGTATTTTTCCATATTAGAATGGTACCAATCTATTGTAAACAAGCTTTCCCATTATCAAAACAAATTACTAGAATACTGCCTATAGAGTTAAGTGCTTGATTGACAATATCTGTGCTCATTAAAACGATTAGATAAAGCGGGCAGATCAAACAATATGCGCCATTTTGTTTTCAGATGCGTCTGCCGCATGACACCGTCGCCTTAGCTGCCATATCATTCTTAATATGGGGAAGTATAACTCTAGGAGAAGCAAAAAGAGATAGACAAACACCCATCTGTCCAATAGGTTTCGAACTAGCTTACACCAATTACGAAAAACCTATCTGTTATAAACTTAAAGATAGCAGAGAAGCATTTGAGGACATCTTCGAAGATTGCGCTGGGAATCTATACACATCAGAACTGTACCATAGTCTCAACATCACAAAGACTAACTTAGGATTATGGTCCGGCCACAAATCGCTGTACCTTGGAGGGCCTTTCATAGATTGGTCTTTCTCACCGACCATTGGAAAGGTCCTAACATCTACTTATGATATGAAAATTAACTCTGCATTATTAGACGAGGAACTGTGTGTAGTCATTGACCCTGTCAGTAACTTTACTGCAGTAAGATGCACTGAGAAGCATTATAGATACTGCATGGTCGAGCCTTACGAAGATACTCTGTCAAAATGCGAAGAACTGTCGATGTCGAGTGATTATAATTACTACAGATTTTGGAGTCCTAAAGCGACTTGTTTGACACCTGTTACAGTCAAAAGTGGAAAAGTTAGGGCAAGTTGGAGCCAAGCTCAAAACTCATGTGTGAAGCGAGGAGGGTCGCTCCTTCATCGAGGCTGGAGGTATGCCAATAGTCCGCTGCTGCATCTGAACAAGACGAATTGGACTGATCCGTTGGGAATAGAGACGTCAGGGGATAAATTAAGATGGATCATCAATGAAGATGGTAACAATGTAGTAAGTATTCAAAAGGCACCTCTACCTTACAGAAGACCACGGCCATTTTGTTATCACCACTACTTGCTCGTTGCGTATGTGGTGTAGTGTTTTGTTGGTAAGGTCGTCAGAGCTCCATAGGAGAGTGGCCATAAAAACCCTCACCATCCAAAACAGCACGCGACATCATAATACTTCATTACCTAGTTATTAACGAATGTCTATTCTTCTTCAGGTGCCCGATTTGGAGAGAAATTTTGAAGCTGAAGCGGAGGATTTCATGAGTAATAATTCATTGGTGTCGCTACGGCAAGATGGCACATGGCATCTAGTCAATAATTCTTACATATTTATGGACGTAATCTGTGAGAGGTCTATACATCTAAGGAACGTTAGTTTGAATCTTACTGTGGAAGGGTAAGTAAAGTTTATTTCCGTTAGGCGCTATCATGAAATGAAGTATAATACCATGTTACTGTGACTATAGGGGCAGATGGAGTAAGGGGAACAGGCTTTTTTCTTCAAACCTTCAAGAAAAAAACGTATTCGCTTGTGAAAGTCTGGCAACGCACTTGCGACTCCTCTGGTGTTGCAGGTGTCTATGGGCGACGGTAATTGCTTACCATCAGGCGATACATCCGCTCATTTGCCCCCTATAACATAAAAAAAACGATATCTTTGTTATATAGCCCTTACTTATTAGTATTTCCCCGGTGTTTATCATATTTCCGACTATTACTTGGCTTGGGCTTGAGTATGTACACTAAACATATACTGAAGTCGCTAACCTCCCAGCCTGTATGCGCTGCTAACGCAATTGATCTATCCTTTAGTCTACACGCCACTTTAAATTTTTTTTAAATTGTCTTATCATGTAAATAAATCATTTATTTAAAACAACAGAAACCAAGCGAAGCAACATAATAAAATAAAGGCATAAATTAAAATACGCCTTAGCTGCTGTTTTATCGTAGTCAGTACCTTCATGACATTTCAACCACGATATCAGATGTTAATTAGACACTTTCATATTAATATCCATGGGAATTATCACTGCATGGTGATAGTTACAGCACTTTACTGTTAGATTGTTTATAGATCGATCACGCGTTATCTCTTTATTACATATCGTTTTTATGTGCAACGTTTTGGTGATACAACTATTCACTAAATAGATTCCACGGTGTTCAGATTCTACTAGACAAATTGTGCGTAATCACTCTGGAATACAAAATGGAATCACTTTCCATACGTAAATAAAGCCGTCTTCAAAACTTATTTTAAAAGAAGTAAAGATTAAATAAATTACATATAAAATAAAGTTTGTTTATTTTATAAGGTAAGGTAATGTAATGTAAGGAGCGCTCGTGGTTCAGCGGCGCCCGTGTACCGCGTGCGGTATGCGAGATTAAGCAACGTCGGCCTAGGTCAGTTATTGGATGGGTGACCGCTTTGAATGGTTATTAATTTTTAACTTTTGAAATTACAAATAAATGTTTTTGACTTTTGATTTTTGACTTTTAACTGAGCGCCCCCGTGCTTTGGAAGGCACGTTAAGCCGTTGATCCCCGCTTCTGTCTATGATAGTAGTCATTAAGCCAAGTTAGAGGCCTTCGGGCGGCTTGAGAACTTCTAACAGTCAAGTTGCCCACTCACTTGACTAGCCCAATTCCAATAAGGTCTGGTTTCCCCTCGGGTTGGAAGGTCAGATGGCAGTCGCTTTCGTAAAAACTAGTGCCTACGCCAAATCTTGGGATTAGGTAGACCCCGGGTATCATTTAGGATGCAACTGTACTGGGATAACGCTAGGATGATGATGATGATGATAAAATAAACAAAAAGTTATTTAATAAAATAGACCGCCCCTCGCCGTTTCCGGTGCAAAGGTGCCCATAACACTGGCGATGTTTCCTCACTGAATAGCCATGGACAGCCTTTGCACGAAAAACTATTCGGCGCGAGGGTCCTCCGTCTTTTGCTGAAGTCGACGGCCTATGCTACGGACAAATTTCTTAGCTCCCCCCAGCACCCCGCAGTCTCGAATACTAATGGGACAAAAATGTAGGCAGAATAGATAGATTACATAGATTCTACTTGAATTTCTACCTTGATTCTCTATTTTTTAAACATTGAGAAACTGTGCATTTCTATTCCAGGGACCAAGTAATTCTTTACGTCAATGACACCGTCGACGAATCCAACATCCATTGTTTCACCGACGCCATCTTCTATTCTCCTTCCAACATCAGCAAAATCCCCTTAGATGACAACAAATACTCTCTCAAGACCAAGTCTGACGGGATATACTGGTGCATTCACAGGGACTCTAGAAACTTCCGCGTCTCTGAATCCAACAAAGTCCTCTTCGTCCGTGAGAATAACGTAGAGAATCTATACGCCATCAATATTAGACTAAAAAGGAAATACAGACTTGAAAGCATCGACAAAATATACAAAATCTGGAAGAAGAAAGTGGAAGAATACATTTACTATAGAACTAAGTATGTTGAAAGATTTGGAGATATTAATGTAACTGACCGCCACGAGGCTGAAGGTCTCATACAAAAGTATAAGGCGTCAACTGGAGACGAAGGATCTGGTGAAGGGTCTTTTAAGGACACAGATGTGATATACCTGGTGAAGATAAAGAGGTTGTTTCTGGATGGAAGGACAGTGTTACTCCATGTACAGTTGAATCCAATGATGAAGCCAGTGCCTCCTGGATATTGGGGGGATTTGGAGGTGGTGTACATGAAGCCGGCGTACTTCTGTTCCGGAGATTCATTGCCGGTCAAGCGAGTGCCTTTAGGTAAGCTGATAATAGTTTCAAATACTCCTTTTATTACAGAAATCAAAAACTGGCTGTCAGCCTTATTTATATGCCTATGTTTGTACATTTGAAATAATGGAAACTTCGGAACATTAAGTCGTCTCCCGGCAAAAAAATAAAGAATAGCATTCTTTTTTATGATCCCTGGGATCCCAGGGACCGGTTGACGAAACAAAGGTAGGTTTACAAACTTTACATGAAATCAAGACAAAAACAGCATAAGAAAAACAGGCACACAGTCACTCACCTCGCTCACATCACTTTGTCTCATAATTTAGACTGAAATATATAAATGTGAATTGTGTGATGAAGTGAATTAAATGATCATGTAATAATCATAATCATAATGCATTCACAAATTAACATACCACTTTGGTAGTTCATAGTTTCAAACTGATTTGGTCCGCTAACTAATTAGTTTATTAGGTCACAAACATTCATCATTATCTTCCTTGGTCTTAGTAATTACGCGAAATTAACTCATTGCGTTCCGAGTACTAAGTTCAGAGCACCAAGGGTCAGAGGCGGAGCGAAATTACTCGTGCACAGTTGTTAAGGAGAAGTGACGTACGAGTATTCGTACTTAATGACTTTTTTTTGAACCTGACTGTGGCTGTAGGCCGGGCCCAATAAATCGTGTGTGGTATTTGGTGTGTGTAGGTATTCGTTCTTACTGTGGTATTCGTAATTGCATATAACCAACGCACAGTGTGGGATTTTCCTTCAATTTTGCGAAACACTACTTTACTGTTTAATTTATCCACTTTATCAAATGATAGCGAACACTGAAACTCCCACAGTTCTATGTCTCTTAGTTTTTGAGATTTTCCATAAATCGAGAAACAGCCATAGAAATCCATAGAAATATGAAAACCGTAATTACTCACTTTTCATGCCTCTTTTTAAAATCAGCCTTATATGTTAATATAAAGGTAGTTTTAATATACCAATATGACTCAATAAAAGTTTGAATTGATGACTATTAGAGGATGATATCATCAATTTTCTAAAAATTTAAATATATATTTTTCTCGATAATCTTACATCGGTCGCATTTTATTTTACAACTATTCGATAGTTTATAAGAAGCATTATCATTAGGAAAAAAAAGTAAATGAAAATATCGCAGGATTGGCGAGATATGATTTTTTAAATATTCAAGTTAGGGTTGTCACACCCTAGGTAGGTTAACTTTATTTTCAGTTGGGATGTCGTGGCACTTGTTGCAAAATCGTAGTATGTTTAAAAATATAAACAATATTATGCGCAAGAACAGGTTTTTAGCTCATCATCCGCACCGTAAATGAATGTAACAGCATAGTCCAATATTCAATATATTAAGGTCAGCAAAATCAAGGTTTGTTGGTTTTATATAGGTACGACAAAAAGCATTACTACTAGCAGAACGGTTGTGTCAGTATAATCTGTTGAATCTCTGATGACCCTTCATATCATGTGGCATTGGGAAGGGGTCCACCCTCGTCAAGCGCTTGCTGAAACCCAATGCCAATTACATGATAGCTGGAGGAGCGGGGGTGAGGTGTCATGGAGCCGGTAAAGACCCATGGCGCTGCTTGGCCTCAGCAGGAGCTGACCCGTTCTGCTGGGGGATGTCCTTCCGGGCCTCGACTGGGGGACTTAATGCGAGAGGGGCAAAAGGGCGCCAACCCTCTTGTTGGTCAGCGAGTGGCAGATGGAGATACTCTTCAACCTCCGGGAGCATCATCATTAACGATAGGAGATGTTCACCCAAAGACTGCTACCAGACTCGACATTTACAAAATTTTGATAGCAGCTTCAAAATCTCGTGGAACGAAAACCAGACCCAAGGATTTAGATGTGAAAGAACGAATTAGAGTAATTTTCAATTATTTGTGGCCTGATAGGATGTTACGCAATATTGATCTGAGTGATCAAAAAATTAATGATTATGTAACTAAATTTACCCATAAACGTAAACGTTTTATTTACTCAGTGTTCCCATTCTCAGACGGAAATCGTAAGACTTTTGCCGAAATACTCGGTATAGAGGAGTGGCTTGTCGACGATTTTCATACCATTTTGGTGGTTCTCTCAAGTGGTTTACAAATCGACACAAACGAATTTCGTGTATTTTATGCATCTGTGGGTGAAAAGTACGTACAATCATACGGCTGGTTTAATATGTCAGTCACCATGCACAAAATACTACTACACGGCTGGCAAATTATTGATATAAGTCCTTTGCCAATAAGAATGCTGTCCGAGCAAGCCGGTGAATCCCGCAACAAATTTTGGCGGTATGATCGTGAGCATCACACTCGAAAAATAGACCGAAAGACTACAATTTTGGACCTTTTTCGACGTGCTCTCGAATCTTCGGACCCTTTTATTTCACATATTTTGTCTTTCAAAGACCGCAATAGTAAACAAAAACGATCACCTATACCGCCTAAAGTTCTAACACTTATAAAGTCTACTGAGCCACATACTGCATTAATGCCCGAAAATAATGAAGACGACAATTTGTCACTCATTTTAGACGAACGACTTTATTATTCTGATGATGATTAAACTTCCAATTATCGAATAATGAAGAATTCATGCCAGTCAAGTGAGCAGAACAGAACCGTCGCCTCTAAACTCTGATATTATTTTCGTTTGTGTGTGATAGCCCTATTTCCATAGAAATGGAACAAATACTTAGAAACGCCATAAATCCCAAATCCCGTAAGATAAAATCGTGAAAATTTGAGGCATGGTAGATACATTCATTATACGTCCTTTGGAGCTAAAATAAAATGCGACCGTTAATAAACTTTGAAAAAAATAAAATAAATTATAAAAAATTAAATTATTTAATATCGTCCGGTTTATTAACTTTACAGTCTTGTATTTTCTTTATATTACTGAATATTGTTTTGTGAAATTACAGACAAAAAATTGGGGCATTATTGGCATTAATTACGAAAATAAAAATACAAACAGGTTTTGATGACGTCATTGATCTGGTGTTTAGAAATTTTTAACTTGAAAATTAAACGTGATAGGTGACTGGGAGTTTCACTATGGGCTTTAAAATAGTATTAAGCAGCGAATAAAATCATAATAAGGTAGTGAACAAAATTGAAGGAAAATCCCACACTGTGCAACGTCAGATCTATGGTTTTCCATGTAAGGTGTACGACTTTCTTGAACCTGAGTGTGGCTGTAAGCCGGGCCCAATAAATCGATAGGAGTGCGCGGTTTGAGAGTAACCTGGGGAAATTCCAGGGGAAAACCTCCGACACGACCACCCGTGTGGTTTGGATCACTGGAATATTCTAAGTTAGCGCTCCAGTGAGATTAATTAGCGGTTTCAATCAAATCTGAGGTGTGAGTGGAATCGAGCTACTCGGAGTTTTGTTGCTGGTTCACTAAACCTAGCAATGAATTTTATAGGGTACTTTTTTCAAAAGAACACCTTATTAACTTTATGTTACTGTAATTCGCTATTCAGCAATAATCACATTTTGGCTCAAAGCTTGATCGAATCTAGACACGAAATTAGGAGTGAAGTCATGCTTGAAGTTAGTATAGTTATCTAAGCCTTAAAAACACATTACTGTTGTTTAAATTAAAAAAGCAGCAAGTAACGTGTGTAATCGCCCTAGTTAAAGGTTTTTGATGAATTGTCATTATTTACAAAATATTCAATTGATCGGAATTACCTAATACTTACAAAGACAAACGTGAAATAAGTACGCAAAGTAAGCTAAATTATACAATGGCACGTGTCGAAAAGAGGTCGTATCATCCACACAAAGACATTATTAAACACTACTGAATAGATGTTACTGAAAGCCTAACAATAGTGACTATCTTTCATTGGCAATCAGTCATAATTTCCCTTCATTGGAAAAGAGAAGATTATATCTTAATGTTTTATTTTTATTTAAAGTTATTAGTAATCGTATAGACTCTAACAAATTACTAGAAAAAATCTCCTTAAAAATTTCTCGTTTCCACACACGATCTAAACCTACTTTTTCTATCTCATCCTGTGGTACAAAGTATGCCCAAAATTCTTTCTTTAGGCGCACTTGTAATATGTATAACGAAATGCTTAATGACATAGACATTTTTGCTCATAGTTTGTCCTCTTTCAAGAATAAAATTCGGCAATGTTTGTTTTCTAGATAATATGAATTGAGGGAAAACATTGTTTTTAGTAATCTCTTTTACTTTAGTTAAACTACTTTGTATGAGTACACAACTAAATAGGTAATTATAACGGCACCTGTAACTTATTTAGTCAATAATTGTTACGTAGTAATATATGAAACTTTAGGCCTAATCTGCGTCCATTTTTGTATGAATTGTTTTGTAAATGGCTGTTTGTTTTCTAAATAAACTAATAATAATATTTCAAAAACTTAAAAAATACATGCTTTCGTTACCTAAAATACGAGTCTTTTTTCCCAAACATAATGTCGACGTCGACGTGACTAAAAAAATATTTTTTACGGAAATTTTAACTCGATTGATTTTTATGATTATGAATAAATGCAGTAATGTACAAATTATAACTATAGAAATATCTAACCAAGTAGCGTTTGAGACACTATACCTTATCCGTCCGTCGTTCCGTGTTATGTTTATCGTCAATTAACTGCCCTGTTTCGTTTAATTATAATATATACATTTATATGTTACACGTTCTAAGTGTATAGTGAACCAGATTTAATCACATTGTTATACATAAAATAAATAACAAATCATAACAATACCTAACTGAGCATGTTTAAAGTCCATATTATAATTATTTTTCTAAGAGACTCGGTTACTATTTTCTCCTCGGTGACGGGACAGAATAAATAAATAAATAAATAAATATTAGAGGACAATCTTACACAAATCGAACTAGCCCCACAGTAAGCCCAAGAAGGCTTGTGTTATGGGTACTAGACGACGATATATTTAATAGATATAAATACTTAAATACATAGAAAACATCCAAGACTCAGAAACAAATACTCATGCTCATCACACAAATATTTGCCCTGACCGGGATTCGAACCCAGGACCGTTTGCTTCACAGGCAGGTGCACTACCCACTAGGCTAAACCGGTCGTCAAACCAAGCAACAAAACAACACAATAACAACAACAAAATAACAGCAAGAAAAGATTGATTGACCCATTTACCGCCTTTTTCACTGAACAAATGCTAACTTTTTTTAACGCGGATAGCGGGACACTGGCAAAAACGCGGGTAAATAGCGAAATATATAATGTGAATCCAGGGTTCGAAAGGATAATTATCAATACCTAACTTAAATTATTAAAAGTAGAGATAAAACTAATAAAAGGGTCATTCTACTTTTTCGTGACCAGCGGGGTAATCACGTAACTTTTTTACTACCGTTAGGTAGATTTTCATGTCAAATTTTAATTGTCAGCTCATACATTTATACTTCAAAATTGACAGTAAAATCTATCTACCGTTAGTACATAACGTTACGTGATTCGCCTGCAGTTCTCTATTTTAAAAAATATCTATGATATGTATTGAATTAGTGTACAAAAATAGGATTTCGAAATAGTACCTGAACCTAATAAAAGGAATTTATAGGTAAAAATACTTCAATATTAACATATTGCTGTAAAAAGTGGGTAACACAGTGGTAAAAACCATTTTTTCATACAAATGGTGAGACATTCAAGGACCACTGACTTACTCGATGTATGGATATTAGCTATGGTTCGTTAATTATCAAAACTATCGGAAGTGATCCTGCAATTAAACCTCTTACTAAATAACAATACAAAAGTATGAAGTGAGGGCCAAGTATTCCAAAATCTGCATTTAAATCAAGTGTCTGAAAATTATGTACATGAAAAAGTAGAATAGTCCAAAAATCTAAAAATGGCCCCTGCGGCGTACCAAGAACGCTGGCAGCATTTCCTCGCTGTATGGCGATGCCAAGGCGCTGTACGAGGAAACTGCCAGCGCTTTTGTCCCCGGTGACGTCGACCAGTTTCTTCGCCAGTTCATGGAAGAGCTCTGTTGCCCCAGGTCCCACGAACCGAGGGTCTCAAAAATCAAAATCAAACATTTATTCTGCAAATAGGCCACAAGGGCACTTTTACATGTCAAAATATTAATTTACAATTCAAGAAAGTCTGACTATAATAAGTAATACATTTTTCATGTCAAAATATTAATTTACAGTTCAAGAAGAAATAATAATTTCGAGTTTACAATTATAACAAAATTAATGTCATACAGTGAAGATAAACCTGCAAAGTTATCTATTACAACTATTACAACATCAGTAAAGTTAGAGATATATAAGGTCTCAAGATTAAACAAGGAGTATAATGAAATTAATATAATATCCCAGAGATGTACATGGTCTCTGAGCGTCAAAATTAAAATTAATTTAATATTGTTAGAGATGTATATAGTCTCTAAGTCACTGATAATAAAAACGAATCCACAACAGGATGATGTCTCTCGTCAATCCCCTATAAAAAGACACTAGTATTAATGTAGTCACTATGTCCTAGCAAGCATGAACAGACCGGACTCCACAAACGACGCCGAAGGCAACGAAGTTGTATACTCCCGGTACCCGCACACCGGGTAGAGTCAGTCCGATCCAGAGCGCCTACTCCGAACATCGTATCTAGCCGTCCCTTTTACTCTCGTGTTATAATACTGTACGAGTGAAAGGGATGGAACGACACGAAGTTCGGACTAGCCCTTCAGTTGGGTCTAGCTGAGTTTCTTGCTGGACTCTCCTCAGGCAGGACAGGTTTAGTGAATCAGCGACAAATACTCTCAGTAGGTCGACTCCACTCACACCTCAGATTCGGTTGAAACCGCTCAGCCAATCTCACTGGAGCGCAAACTCTTACCTCCTTATTCATAAAACTTAACAAACCTCTGCTAACTAAAATGTCTGTTGTCGCTGTCTCACAAGCACATGTGTCAAAGTGACAGATAAGGACAAACGAACTTTAGCGGCCAGTTAACTAATATAGGTTTGATAGACGTTTATGAATAATGGGGTTTGAGTATTCCAGTGTTCAAAACCACCCGCGTGATCGTGTCGGAGGTAGACCCCTAGATTAGCTTCAGGCTCCTGTATTTGGCGCAATTCGATGGCGTCGGCTGCCTCGGCCGCTGCGCCGGCCTGATTTAAATTGTCTTTTTGTTTTGCTAAATTGTCTTGTGAAGAGTGATGTAAAAAAAGTATGAATACGTAAGAGCAAGATGCACAACTCATCTCTGTCAGTTCTATTTTCACTGAATAATGCCCATAAATGTCACGTTGTTAAGACATTTTGAGGCGGGAGTATTGCAGAAAAAATAATGTCATTATTCTTTTAATACCTAAACAAGACTATACTCTGTATTTTTTTAACTATATAAAGTATTGCTCATCATGTATGGCGCGTTCATTTGTTTCTTGCCCAGAACTTGTATAACATAGTACGTCATAAATAAATCCGGCCAAGTGCGAGTCGGACTCGCGCACGAGGTGTTCCGTACCGTTATCTATAAAACGGCAAAAAATCACGTTTGTTGTATGAACTGAATTTGTTGTTATAGCAGCATCAGAAATGCATCATCCGTGAAAATTTCAGCTGTCTAACAATCTCGGTTCATGAGATATAGCCTGGTGACAGACGGACCGTTTTACCCTTTGGGTACGGAACCCTAAAAACAGTATATTTGTCTTGTAGTAGGTAGCTGATACATTTCTTAACAGTCTTAAAAAACATACACCAAGCAGGAAATGTCCAGATTTCCCCTATTACGGCGGTTGTTCTCTGTACCTACATGTAAAGGAAGTGCGCAAAAAGATATCCTATTTACTCAACCCTAGAGCGGAAGTTATTCTAAATGGATATACACAGTTACTAACCGCTTAAAATGCACTGCTACAATTTCCCGTATTTTCCTCATTTACCACCGGATCCTTAAGCCGTTGCCTACCCGTGCCGGAGATCTCCTTACATATAACATAAGAATGCTATTGTTTACTTTTTTGTCGATCGAGGACGGGTATTAAGGCAAGTCTTCAGACATTGGAATCATCATTTCAAGATATACACGGTTACTAACCGCTTAAAATGCACTGTAAAACAATTTCCCGTATTTTCCTCATTTATCGCCGGATCCTTAAGCCGTTGTCTACCCGTGCCGGAGATTTCCCGACATACAACATAAGAATGCTATCGTTTACTTTTTTCGTCGGTCGAGGACGGGTATTAAGGCAAGTCTTCAGACATTGGAATCATCATTTCAAGATATACACAGTTACTAACCGCTTAAAATGCACTGTAAAACAATTTCCCGTATTTTCCTCATTTACCACCGGATCCTTAAGCCGCTGTCTACCCGTGCCGGAAATCTTCCGGCATATAACATAAGAATGCTATTGTTTGCTTTTAGGGATCTTCTCAATACTTTTTTAAAGTAGACTAAATTAGTTACATTAGGAGACTAGACTTAAGATTTCAAGCTTACATGGTCATTTACATCCATTGGTGTCTGGCGTCCAGTGATCCGAAAGTTCTCAAATCGAAAAGAGACTGTTTCCGGAAAGAACTCGCGTATTGATACTGTGAGTGTAGTGTGTCGTGACCGTAATCGAGTTTCAAGTGACAAGGCGGACGGTGGTAGTGACGGTGACACTGTGCGAAAAAAGCGAACCAGGAGGGTAGATCGCTATGGTGTGTGGGTAGACCACAACTAAAACTCGCAGCACGTCAGTTAATCCTTAATAATGGCGCTTGCAACAGTACCGAAATATCGGGAACTTAAAAATACAAATATACATGGTAAATATCCCGTTTCAAATCGTAATTCTAATGAGACTAGACTTGTCTCTTCAAAGTTCCGTTAATCCATTAACTAAGTACCTATTTTATCAAAGAAACACCGCGCCGCCGCGCCGCGAAAAACAGTTTCTGACAAATCTGTTCATCGGGGCGGCGAAGGCGCGAACTATAGGCGCTGAGTGAGACAGAGGATGCAAGTGAGGCGCGTCAGGAGTTAACGATTAACGTTAACTTCCGTTAAATGGCGCGAATGTAACGCTTTAACGCTTAACGAAGCTAACTTCTTTTTGACGGATTATCGATTAACGAAGTTAACTATTTGGTTAACGGTGCCCAGCTATGGTTACTGTACTATACAGGGCGTCCCACGGCTATGCCACATGGAGGGAAAGTACCTTAAATATTGTAGATGGAGCATTTTACTGAATGAAAACATTATTTGAATTTAAAAAACATTGTAAACTGCATTCTCAGATATTTAAATATTTTTATGGTTGAACCGGGAATCGAACCCGTTACATGTGATAAATTGATTAGCATGTATTAAAAATGTTAAAATTTATAGTCTTCCTTTTATTTCTGATACTATGTTATTTAGCAAAAAATAATCCATATGATGAAGCCTTTCGATTGGTATGATAAATCTACAGGGTAATTATTTTTCTTGTGTAACGGGTTCGATTCCCGGTTCAAGGTTTAATTATTATTTAAATATCTGTGAATGCAGTTTAAATTGTTTTTAAAATTAAAATAATGTCTTCTTTCAGTAAAATGTTCCATCTACAATATTCAAGGTACTTTCCCTCCATGTGGCATGGCCGTGGGACACTTGTATAGACTTATGGTTTGTACCTATACCATTTTACAGGCCAGTCCGTGATCACAGCCGGCTGCCGCAACCACACTTGCCTCGGCGACTTCAACGAGGGCGTGCAATTCGTCATGTCCTACGCAAATAACTGCTCCATATCACCTCCACGAATAACTGTCACCAGCAGGACGACGGATATAAACGTCTTCATGCCGACCGCTCTACCTAATCTGTCTACTGTTGTAAGTATTTGTGATAACCCATATTGAAAGGGACCTTATGGTGGCCGGCACTTACGCCTTTATTGCCGCTGTTCCAATACAATAGTGAATAGGTGTAACGTAAGCGCCTGCCGCCATAAGGTCCCTTTCGATGTGGATTATCACATTTTGTTCGGATGGACTTGTAAGGGCTACCGCGAACCACAAACGAAGTTTTCCCTCTCTGTCTCACTTATATGCAAACTTGCAAGTGCGACAGAGAGGGAAAACTTCGTTTGCTGTTCGCGGTAGCGCCCCGGGTCTCTTCTTCGGGTGTATTCGACTCTAGAACACCTCCGTGGTGTCCAAATACCAGCACGTGCGAGCATGTACAGTCGCCATCAAATATATCTGTATCAGGGTGCTAAAAAATATCTGAACATGCACTTTAACGCCTTGACAATAGAGTCGTGTTCAGATATTTGTGAGCACCTCGTTCGCTCCGATATATCTGATGGCGACTGTACTAATGTGATGTCATGATTAGCTGTCAAACATCCGTTTAGCTAGACGAAATCACGACAAAACATTGTGTGGGTCATTCTACTTTTTCATGACCAGTTTTCTATTACCAAAAAAAAATCTATGATATGTATTGAACTGGCGACCCGCCCCGGCTTCGCACGGGTGCACTGTTTAATGGATGTTATTACACATATAAACCTTCCTCTTCAATCACTCTATCTATTAAAAAAAACCGCATCAAAATCCGTTGCGTAGTTGTAAAGATTTAAGCATCATAGGGATATAGGGACAGAGAAAGCGACTTTGTTTTATACTATGTAGTGATTAGTGTACAAAAATAGGATTTCGAAATAGTAGGGTCGGTAGGTGGGTTTACGGCCTGTTAATTTGATGCGCCAGTTTGCGGCCACTTGGATGAGTTGATGAACTAAAAGTATATTTTCTTGTTTTTTTAATATATTCCCGTTCAATAGCTTCTGATTAAAACGCATACGACTCACTATTTCTTTAGGGCATGTAAAAATGTAAGTATGTTTAATTGAAAAAACTTCGTTCTTCAGAAGGCCGCAAACTGACGCAGGTCGCGTAACTGGCCTAGCGACTCTACCTGAACCTAATAAAAGTGTTATAATAATGATTAATGAGCTCTTTATATTTGAACAGACATATTTATTGGCAGTTATTTTTCCAATACATTGTTTCTAGGTTACAAGACATAGAGCAAAGAGTATTTTTTTGAACCTGACTTTGGCTTTATAGGCCGGGCCCAATAAAGCGATAGGAGTGCGCGGTTGGAGAGTAGCCTGGGGAAAATCCAGGGGAAAACCTCCGGCACGACCACGCGTGTGGTTTGGAACACTGGAATACTATAAGAGTTTGCGCTCCAGTGAGATTGGTTGAGCGGTTTCAACCGAATCTGAGGTGTGAGTGCAAAGAGTATACGGTACGTTGTCTATCGGTATTTATACAAACTTTAGCAAAAAGAAATTTATAGGTAAAAGTACTTCAATATTAACATACTGCTGTAAAAGGTGGGCGATAAGACCGTCTGTTGTCTACGTCTACCTGTATATTGTTGTTGTTTTGATTCTGTGTGTAGCTGATTCATTTGTGTGAGGTGTGCAATAAAGTATTATATTGTATTGTGGGTAACACAATGGATAAAACCATTTTTTCATACAAATGGTGAGATATCCAAGGACCACTGAGTTACTCGATTTATGGATATTAGCTATTGTTCGTTAATTACCAAAACTGTCGGAAGTGATACTGCAATTAAACCTCTTTCTAAATAACAATACAAAAATATGAAGTGAGGGCCAAGTATTCCAAAATCTGCATTAAAAAAAGTGTCTGAAAATTATGTACATGAAAAAGTAGAATGGCCCACGTACCTTCTAAGTCCTATTAGTTATTCTGTGCCGATAATAGGCGGATTTCGGCTGTGATTATGTTAAGTCAATATACCTTTATTTTATTTAAGACTAATGGATACATATGTGATAATCCATATTGAAAGGAACCTTATGGCGGCCGGCACTTACGCCTTTATTGCCGCTGTTCCAATACAACAGTGAATAGGTGCAACGTAAGCGCCTGCCGCCATAAGGTCCCTTTCGATGTGGATTATCACATATATTTGACGTGGACTGTGCATGTAATACGTATAGGTACTGTAGTACTTTGAACGGTTCGTTCCGAACAGAAAAGCTACTCCGAAATTCATAAACCAAACTGTATTGTGTCGTCCCTTTCACTCATATAGTGTATAAAAACAGAGTGAAAGTGACGGCGCGATACGAAGTTCGGTTTTCGAAGTTCGAACCTTCGACACCCGCGAATTGCCAGGCTGTTGCAGGTTCAAATCCTGAGGAGCCCCTCAGGAACCTGCAACAGTAGCCACCGCGAACTGAAAACGAATGAAGTTCGAATATTTTCCTCTCTGTCGCACTTGCTAATTCGTGAGACAGAGAGGGAGATATTCGAACTTCGTTCGTTTTTGGTTCGCGGTAGCCCCTCTGAGCATTACATTTTCCAATAGTTCCTTTTAGTACGAAATGTATTAATATTCTAATATATATTGCATGGCAAACGCATTAGCAAAGCATGGCAAAGAATGCTCTTATAACGAAAAGCTATATTTATATTTCTGGGGTGCTGGTAAATCAATAATAATATAATCAATAAACATTATTAGATACAATATTGCCAACCGTCCGCTGCACCGGAAATATTGCCGAAATTTTCGACGTTCCTACGAACGCAAGTTGTAATTATTGCCATCCGTAAATCAATTGGCAAAATATACCGAAACGAATACCTCTTTGTGTCTTAAAAGTACATAAATGTACATACTAAACGTCAAATTATCTGTACAAACAGGCACAAATATAAGCACGATAGTTGCTCATCAATAATTCTAGATTCCAACTATATAGCGATCAAAAAGATAGGATTCTAGACATTTAGAATGCCATATTTGTGTTCACATAATGTAATTCTTTGCCTTCTGAAAACTGTTAAGTATCTCTTTGTCCAAAAAAATAATGTTAATTTAAAAAAGGTTAACTTTTCTATTGTGATATCGTTATCACGTAACTTTATGTACTAACGGTAGATAGATTTTACTGTCAATTTTGAAGTATAAATGTATGAGCTGACAATTAAAATTTGACATTAAAATCTACCTAACGGTAGTAAAATAGTTACGTGATTACCCCGCAGATGAAAATTCCTTCAAATAAAGTTTGGTAGTAATTACTAAGCACTCCAGTTATTTATAACGCTGCCATTATTAACCATCATACTAACACTAACCAAATACTTGTAGCAAAACGATGTGCCTGAGAAAATTCAGGAGGACAGTAAGGAAAACTTTACTGAAACCACACCCTGTCCCGAAGAACTCACAGAGACAACTACTGAAGATATGACCACTGTCACAACTTATTCGCCCGAAACTACGGTCAACACGGAACCAGATGCGACTACGGTCAAGATTTGGCATCCTAACAAACCCCCTATCACAACTACACCTACGATGGCTCCAATTACCGAACCCACGACTACGCAGAGGCCTTGGCTGCCGGTAAGTAAATGGGTCAATCAACTTTTTCTTGTTGTTATTCTGTCCTGTCAGGGAGGAGACAACAGTAACCGAGTTTCTTAGAAAAATGTTTATAATATAGACTTCAAGCATGCTCAAGAGATGACCCATGTCGGAATGGATTTATGCTCATCGCTGAAACTCAAGTTTGGTAGATTTAAACCCTATAAAATCAGTTTTAAAGAGTGACACAGGAGAAGTAACCATGGTAACGAACAACAAAGAACAGTTGATCCACCCAAATAAACTGAAGACTAAGCTTCAATCGGTAATGGTTCTGATTACAAAGGTGATTTCATTCAACGATAGATGTAGACACATCATACGATCCGTGACCTCATAGAATAATTTTAGGATCGGGCGAAATCACATTTTGCAATAAGAATATGCAACAGTAAACGAGACAGAAGTACTGTTCTGAGAACTCACTCTGTACTTCATTGTGTGTAGTTTTTAACATTGAGCTTCAACATTTCGTAACATGAGGTAATGATAGTGACATCATGAATTCATCTGCACTAATGCTAAATGCATGTAGAATATCGTTATATTTTACATAATAATATGCTCCGCAATGCTTGTTAAATTTAATGACTATGCATGATTAACTGATATTATAATTAATTTAATATAGTCAGTGTGTCATCGGAATATCGGGGTAAGCGCACCTACCATAGATATATGGAAATTTATTGCTGTTACACAACTACGAAGTATTATAAAAATGCAATAAACTTAAACAAGTTTATTGCTATTTCCGACCTTTGCCTTTACCATGAGTTTGCATGACCGTACTCGCTAGCGACGGCGTAAACGATTTAGTATGCCGATTCTTAGTTCTATTGCGTAACCGCCAGAGGCGCTGTACTTTTTCCCATACATTTTTACGATCATGTAAGTACGAGTACGGTCATGTAAACTCATGGTAAAGGCACTTATCTCCAAGAGATAAAGACCTAAAATGTATATATATTTATGATGCTGATTGTACATGTAGAATTTGAGATACTATTGTTTGGCGTACCCCGGTGGCAAACTTGTCCCGAATGACTATATTCGATAAATCTTACACACACCTTTGGCGTGCCCCGCTAGCAAACTTGTCCCGAATGACTATATTCGATAAATCTTACACACACCTTTGGCGTGCCCCGCTAGCAAACTTGTCCCGAATGACTATATTCGATAAATCTTACACACACCTTTGGCGTGCCCCGCTAGCAAACTTGTCCCGAATGAGTATATTCGATAAATCTTACACACACCTTTGGCGTGCCCCGCTAGCAAACTTGTCCCGAATGACTATATTCGATAAATCTTACACACACCTTTGGCGTGCCCCGCTAGCAAACTTGTCCCGAATGAGTATATTCGATAAATCTTACACACACCTTTGGCGTGCCCCGCTGGAAAACTTGTTCCTAATGACTATCGATAAATCTTACACATAAGTACCAGTATATGAGGGTGAGTCGGGCTAACATGAACACTGGGGAAAGACGAGAACTACACGCGTCGTCTTACCTAAATCCCGTTTCATACCCCTCCACACAATACACTGAACGATCGGACACTTACCAATTCCGAAGAGATACACCCCATTAAATAAAATAAAATAAATAAATAAGTAAATATTAGAGGACAATCTTACACAAATCGAACTAGCCCCACAGTAAGCTTAAGAAGGCTTGTGTTATGGGTACTAGACGACGATATATTTAATAGATATAAATACTTAAATACATAGAAAACATCCAAGACTCAGAAACAAATATTCATGCTCATCACACAAATATTTGCCCTGACCGGGATTCGAACCCAGGACCGTCAGCTTTACAGGCAGGTGCACTACCCGCTAGGCTAAACCGGTCGTCATTATTCATAAAACTTAACAAACCTCTGCTAACTTAAATGTTCTTTGTCCCTTTCTCACAAACGTAAATGTCAAAATGACAGATAAGGACAAACGAACTTTAGCGGCTAGTTAAAATAGGTTTGATGGACGTTTATGAATAAAATAAAATAAAATAAATAAATAAATATTAGAGGACAATCTTACACAAACCGAACTAGCCCCACAGTAAGCTCAAGAAGTGCTCAATAAGGGGGATACTGTTTGCAGGAGGAGCAGTTGGCGCAAGTGTTACTAGAATTGGATGCCATCGTCAACAATGACTCCATTTCCATTATGGTGGACGTCGCCAGCAACGCTGTTGACCAGGTAATTACGCAGCCTTGTTTTTTATAGTTGTCCCACAGCTGGACGAAGGCCTTCCCTTTTTTCCTCCGCTTAGGGGCGCTACCGCGAACAGAGAGGCTACCGCGAACTAAAAACGAACGAAGTTCGAATATCTCCCTCTCTGCCGCACGAATTAGCAAGTGCGACAGAGAGGGAGACATTCGAACTTCGTTCGTTTTCGGTTCGCGGTAGCCCCTCAGTAAACGAAGTTTTCGCTCTCTGTCGCACTTGCACGTTCGGACGTAAGTGCAACAGAGATGGAAAACTTCTTATGCTGTTCGCGGTAGTGCCCCTGGGCCTACTCCGAACTTCATATCGTGCCGTTCCTTTTACTCATATAACATGAGAGTGAAAGGGACGGCACAATACGTAGTTCGGAGTAGGCCCAGGGGCGCTACCGCGAACAGCAAACGAAGTATTTCCTCTCTGTCGCACTTGCAAGTTTGCATATAAGTGAGACAGAGAGAGAAAACTTCGTTTGTGGTTCGCGGTAGCCCCTCTGTTGCTTGTGTGCTCCCGACAATCCAAGCAGAAAGCATTCAAATCGTCCCGCCATCTCCTTTTTGGCCTGTTTCTGCTTCGTTGACCGACTCTGTACTTGGCTTAACCTGAGCCTGTACTCTCGTGTTATAGACTATATGAGTGAAAGGGACGTCACGATACGAAGTTCGGATTTCGAATTTCGGAGTAGCCCCTCAGTTCCAACGGTCTTGCTTTGACTCGTTTCAGTCATGCGTTGTTCATCAACTCATCAGTGACTCGTTTTAGTCATAGTTCGGATAAGTAGGGCCTCTGTCACTGCGTATATACCTTCTGGCTTAAAAACTAACTGTGTCAAAATCAGAGTAAGGGTCGGTTGCACCAACATACGATCACAGGCCGGTCATCGTCAAATATGGCGCCGGCAGCTGGCATCCCATAGAAACTTGTCAAACTTTCTATACAATCAGACTTTAAGGAATACCGCTTACGATTGCAGACGGTTTGGTGCAATCCACCTTAATCCTAAATTAGAACAATGATTCACAACCTAATTGGAGCACGCCGTTAACAAATAACAACAGCGTTAAACAAAACATTCAAACGCTAGTAGTTTTACCCTCGTATTCATAAAACTTAACAAACCTCTGCTAACTAAAATGTCTGTTGTCACTATTTCACAAGCACATATGTCAAAGTGACAGATAAGGACAAACGAACTTTAGCGGCTAGTTAACTAATATAGGTTTGTAAGACGTTTATGAATAAGGGGGTTACCCCCTTATTCATAAACGTCTATCAAAGCTATATTAGTTAACAAACCGCTAAAGTTCGTTTGTCCTTATCTGTCATTTTGACATCGACGTTTGTGAGAATGGGACAAAGAACATTTTAGTTAGCAGAGGTTTGTTAAGTTTTATGAATAAGGGAATTAGACTTTAAAAGTGCCATTGCAGCCTACTTGCACAATAAAGTTCATTCATTCTCACGTTCCAGGTGGACGCGCTTCTCGAGATCGAAGAAGACCTAGAGATCCCCGGGCAGCTCCTTGTCCTGGTCGACCAGTTGGCTGCCAGAGTGAACTTGAACGGTTTGCACGAGGGTCGTGCTATAGCCAATAATATTGCCATGTTGATAGCAGACGCCAGCCCGGAGAGTCCGGTCAAAGGCTTGAGGATAGCTGCACAGGACACTAATGAGGTGTTCTCTGATAATGCGTTCGAAATTATTGCTGGTAAGTTCACACCAAGGTCACACCAAGCTCCTTCATGTCTGTGCTAACAATAATATTGTTTTCACTTCTCATACTCGAAAAGTGAGTCACATTAGACTTGTCAAGCGGGGCTAAAGTAGTACATTTAACCCCTAGGGAAATTATGAATACCTACATATTTATGATTTAAAAAACATATGAATTTGACCAATCAAAATACTTCACCTATTAAATCCACTAATCAAAGAACACTAATTTAACTCTTAAAAAATTTTTGGTATTGGGTATTAACCAACCAGAATACAGCTTTACTAAAATCGACCAATCTGGAAACATAATTATTTTTTCTAAAGAGTCTAAAGATTAAGTTTGTAGTAGTCCCTATTTCACAATAATTAAAAAAGTGGTTAAATCGTTCGAGCAACACTTTGAAGCGCTCAATGGAAGGTCAGTTAGCTTTTTTCGCGCGTGAATGATGCGCGCGAACCGCAGTGTCTATGTTTTGTGTGTCAAAGGAGTATAGAAAAAAAATCATGTTGCAAAAGTATATATCTTCGCCGTGGAATTTATTGTTAATTTTGGGTGGGTTAACCTTTGTTTATTTATTTTCTCGCAATCGAAGTGAAAAGTAGAGTGTATAACTCTGGTCTAAAAGCCATATTACCACGAGACAGTTATTTTCCCGAACGAAGTGAGGACTCATTTTAGACCCTTGTTATACAATCTACTGTTCACGACAATATTGCTACGCCTACCATTGCAGGCGCTAGCCTACACAATCCGGTTAAAGGTTTGGAATTAGCATCCCTAGACACTGAAGGTTTTCTTTTGCAGGTGCGTTTGCTCAACGTTCATCTTTTTTGAGGCTTGGTTTAGTATTTAGAACCGCTTCTTGGAAACTAAAAAAAAGAAATTATAATGTTTTAAATGCCTGGGAATGACAATGTATATGTAAGACCGCCTGTTGTAGACATCAACATGTTTAATTTTTAATCTTGTGTTCAATGTATTTTCTGGTGAACAATAAAGAATATTTGTATTGTATTGTACTGTAATGTATACATATTCCGAACTTCATACTGAACACTTTCAAACTCCAAAATGATCCAGCTATGCGATTCACTAAGCACCGTTCCGACCTGTCAAATCACAGCTCACCCGTTTTCATATGGGAACTGTCAAATGTAATTTGACGTTTTTTGAGGGTTTCCATATAAAAACGGGTGAGGGGTGAGATAAACGTGAGGACGAGTCTCATCATCATCATCATCCTAGCGTTATCCCGGTACAGTTGCATCCTGAAGTATGCCCGGGGTCCGCTTCCTACGTGAGGACGAGTCTGTGAATAATAGCCCAGGTGTGATTGTCAAAATACTTATATGTACCAGAGTATAGTATGGTGTCTTCCGGTAATTCCGAAAATAGCAGATTCCTGTCTAACTAAGTGATTTTGTTGCACTATCAAACATCAACAAAAATATTTAGCATTTCTGATGATGATGATGATGATGTTATCACCAAGAAAAAACTTTTCTTAACAAATCGCTTGGTTAGACTGGAATTTGTTATTTTCGGAATCAGCCGACATTCGAGGTTACCCGAAGACACCTTAATTTAAATGTCGTGGTAGATGTTGATGATGATGATGATGATGATGATGTTGTCACCAAGAAAAAACTTTTCTTAACGAATCGCTTGATTAGACTGGAATTTGTTATTTTCAAAATTAGCCGACATTCGAAGTTACCCGAAGACACCTTAATTTAAATGTCATGGTAGATGTTGATGATGATGATGATGATGATGATGCTGTCACCAAGAAAAAACTTTTCTTAACGAATCGCTTGGTTAGACTGGAATTTGTTATTTTCGGAATTAGCCGACATTCGAAGTTACCCGAAGACACCTTAATTTAAATGTCATGGTAGATGTTGATGATGTTGATGATGATAATGATGATGATGTTGTCACCAAGAAAAAACTTTTCTTAACGAATCGCTTGGTTAGACTGGAATTTGTTATTTTCGGAATTAGCCGACATTCGAAGTTACCCGAAGACACCTTAATTTAAATGTCATGGTAGATGTTGATGATGATGATAATGATGATGATGTTGTCACCAAGAAAAAACTTTTCTTAACGATTTCGTTGGCCGTTACTAGGATTTCCAAAATATCTTCACTCACGCGACTTACCCCCTTATTAATAAACGTCTGTCAAACCTATATTAGTTAACTAGCCGCTAAAGTTCGTTTGTCCTTATCTGTCACTTTGACATTGACGTTTGTGAGAATGAGACAAAGAACTTTTTAGTTAGCAGAGGTTTGTTAAGTTTTATGAATACGGGGTTACATTACTCGTGATCGGGTGCTGTTTGTGGAGTCCGGTCTGTTCATGCTTGCTAGGACATAGTGACTACGTTAATACTAGTGTCTTTTTATAGGGGATTGACGAGAGACATCATCCTGTTGTGGATTCGTTTTATTATCAGTGACTTAGAGACCATATACATCTCTAACAATATTAAATTAATTTTAATTTTGACGCTCAGAGACCATGTACATCTCTGGGATATTATATTAATTTCATTATACTCCTTGTTTAATCTTGAGACCTTATACATCTCTAACTTTACTGATGTTGTAATATTTGTAATAGATAACTTTGCGAGTTTATCTTCACTGTATAACATTAATTTTGTTATAATTGTAAACTTGAAATTATTATTCCTTCTTGAACTGTAAATTAATATCTTGACATGAAAAATGTATTACTTATTCAGACTTTCTGAAATTGTAAATTAATATTTTGACATGTAAAAGTGCCCTTGTGGCCTATTTGCAGAATAAATGTTTGTATTTGTATTTGTATTTACAGAAGAGGTCAACTCTACCCACCTGAACGCCGACGAGAGCGAGGCGGTAGTCCACCTCCCGGAGTCGGTGACCAACTCCTCGCGGCGCATCAGCTTCGTGGTGTTCCGCAACGACCGCGCCTTCGGGCCCAGCCACGGGCTCTACTCCGTGAACAGCCGCGTGCTCAGCATCAAGATCGAGGACGTCACCGAGTTCGCTAACGGGGAGGTCAGTTCAAGTTTTTTTTTAAGGCGCGTAATAGAGTGAAATACCACATTTTGGTTGCGGTCAAAGGCCTAAAACTCAAAACTGGCCCGAAATATACGTCTCGAAAAAATATACTTAAAGAATTGATATGTCCTCTTCAATTTGAGCTGCGGAAATTGCAACACGCCTAGATTGTCCTAACAAAAAAAAAATTATCCAATAAGGCATTTTTCAACCTTTTAAATCGCTACTGCTCACTATCTAGACATGTTTTTTACACAGGATATTCAGAAAATAAAACTTAATTCAGTTTTTCATAATCTGAGCAGCATATATTGTAAAATAATCATTACTTTTGTCAAAAACCTGGAATAACTACCACACCGTCATAAAAGTTGGGGCGGATACGTGCGCGGCAGTCTGCCACCGGCTCTCGGACGGGAAGGCTGTGTCGCTTTGCGCGCGACGCTAAAATATAAGAGTTCGATTCTGAGACAATGTCCTACTTAACTATTTTATATATTTAATTACTTCAAACATTCCTATGTATTTAGAAAATAATAATATAAAAAATACATACACACATACAAGAAAACCAGCTGCAACTGTTACAGCGGGGGGGCGCGGGTAGTGCGGCGGGAAAGGCTACGCCACGCCCCAACGCGCAAGGTCGTTCGCGGTTATACGCGCCTTAACCTGACTGTGGCTTTATACGCCGGGTCCAATAAAGCGATAGAAGTGCGCGGTTGGAGAGTAGCCTAGGGATAATCCAGGGGAAAACCTCCGTGTAAGGCCTCAGTGCCTTTACCATGAGTTTGAGCGACTGCGTAAACGATTTAGTATGCTGATTTTTAGTTCTATTGCGTAACCGCCGGAGGCGCTGTACTTTTGCCCATAGAAATTTTGACGCAGTCGCTAGCGAGTATGTTCATGTAAAGTCATGGTAATGGCACAGTCAACGTCCCGCTCACAGCGTCCATTGAGGCCTTACAGTAAGAGTTTGCGTTGGTAATTCAAGTGATTATTATAGGTTATAGGTTATTCCACGGGCGTTTCAACCGCCGTCAGTCGCTGTTTGTTTGTTTGTTTTCTAGAAAAGTTCTAGATAAGTGTTAAGTCACACAGTAAATGGCATAAATAGATGTATATTATTAACTGATAAGGACCCTTAAGTAAGTGGTATACTAAATAAGTGGCAGCTACTCTGGTTACCGCGCGCCACTGAAAATCAGCGCCACGACTTAATGCCTAATAGCTTATTTCGTGGCACCAAGCTGAGTGGCGACCATTTTGGCATATATTAATTGTATTTTAATTTTCCTTTGTTTTATTATTATTTTAATATTGTATATGCTAAATAAACATGTTTTCTTTCTTTCTTTCTGTTTGAAATATTGACCAATAAGCTAAAATAAGATAAACTCAATTAATTCTTACAACACCTACGAGCACGGTATACCGTTGCATCATGTTTTAAATATTTCGGATTAGTGACTGACGGATGTTGAAACGCCCGTGGAATGACCTTTATGTGGAAAATGGCAGTTTTCTCGTCCTTCTACGTATACTGAACTAGATTTAAACGAAAAGAGCTCGGTCTCTCTTAGCATCCCATAATCATTTATGGATCTGGATTCATCCAGCATCCAAAGAGGGAAAAACTGAAGAACCTCAGAAAAATATGAATGAGTTCATTCACGCCATCACTAGTTGATGAGTCTTCCTCCTCCCTTTCTTTGTTTTCTTTTTATCTCTTAGCTATCTAGCGAAGCATCTTCAAGGAGTTCAAAGTCAGGGTTGGTTTTTGTGGAAGTGATTGCTATTTGACCTTCCAATGTTCCAATTTGAAAGCTCTCCTAGACTATGATTAAAAAAAACTAAAACTCCTATGCCCAAAAACAAACAGTTACTGAATTATTATTATTACTATTTATTTCAGGTAATAGATATCCATCTCCGACCGCTAGCAGGCGAGCCAGAGCGGAACCAAACGCGCACATGTGCTTACTGGCACTTCCAAGATGACAACTCGGGTTACTGGTCTCAAGAGGGCTGCACCTTCATCCCTGCCACGGACCCAAGCCAGCTCGATACCTGCCGCTGCGATCACCTCACCCACTTCGCTGAGGTCCTGGTACCTAAGACTGTGTTTTCAGAACGAAACGAGGCAGTTCTAGAAGTTATTTCTATCGTAGGATGCGTTCTCTCTATCCTAGGATTATTTTGCGTTGGTATAACCGCCGCCATGTTCAGGTCCTGGAGAAGAGACTTCAGCAACAAGATTTGGTTGCAACTCTGCATCGCCATACTCATACTAATAGTCTGCTTTTTGGTTGTAGTCTTCGTACACTTCGACCAATACGACGTGACTTGTTTGTTAGTGGGCGTGTTGTTACATTATTCTGTTTTGGCATCTTTTTGCTGGATGCTGGTGGCAGCTGTTTTGTCTTATAGGAGGTTGGTTTTAGTATTTACTAGAGACGCGTCTCATAAGTTATTAAGAGCTTCTGCATTTTCGTGGGGAGCTCCTTGCGCGATTGTGGGGATTCTTCTTTCTGTGAACCCTCACGCGTATTCGGGTCAATTTGAGGAGATGTCTCCCAGCTCGAGCTTCTGCTATCCTTCAGGGCTCAGTCTGTGGCTGACAGTCTATGCGCCCATTGCTGTCATGTTACTCGCAAACTGGACGCTATTTGTTCTGATAGTTCGCTCCGTGTTTGCTTCTCGAAGGATCCAGAGACACGGCGATTCCAACGAAGCCTTAAGGTGCGCTTCGGTGAGCTGTCTCTTGGTCTTCCTATTCGGATTGCCCTGGATTTTCGGCCTTTTCGCCTACAACGTCGTCGCAGCGTACTTATTCACGCTAACGGCGACATTCCAAGGTTTCGTTCTCTTTATTTTCTTCGTGTTGGGGAATAAAAAGACTAGAGATCTGTGGCTGAACAAGTTGAAGATCAAGCAGACTCAGAAGATACCAGTCACGTCGTCGACTTACACTAATAATAAGAGCCAGAATTCTGCTTCCGAGTGGAGAGGAGGCAGGTCTACCCCTGCTGCTATAGAGGCTAATGCCTCCAAGCCTCGGTCTCTCTCTTCTCCTGACGAATCCAGGTTCTCTTGACAGATATAAATTTAAGTTAAATCGGCAGCTATGATATCAGAGGTTCTTGCCAGACATATTCTTCCTCTGTGCGATCCAATATTTTCCTCTTGGTAACTTTTCAATTGAAAGTTAACTCTAAGATGTATATTTTCGAAAACGTACCTCGATCGACTTGATTTCGTGCTAGAAATTCTAGGAAGTAAGCGACTCCAGTATTAGTCTTATTTCTTTTGATTTTAAGGTACATATTTGCCTTAGGCAGTGTGAATGGAATCCGAGTGGAATGTGCAACTTGTATGATTTAAAAACTAAGCTTGTCCCGGTATAGTTAGTATCATTATTTTTTGTAGGTAAGTCTTTATCTAGTCTGAAAATGGTTTTAGTTCATTTATGACATTTGTAACTATGTTCACTTTATTGTTTCATTTAGAGCAGCAAAGAGTAACCAAATATTTCACTATTTTTAATTAGTTATTAATAATGGAGTAAGCTGTAAGAGTAAATTACCTATCAGTATTTCCATTAAACACTCTAGGGCGAAGTTACTTGTAAATACACATTTTCTAAAGTTTAAGTTTTAAATATAGGCATCGATTGTACATACAGAACAAAATATTAGCAAATACAGAAATATTTATTAAATCTTACGATAAATGGCTAGAAATAAGAATCGAGGCATTTAATGTTATAATTGAATAAAGGTGTACCATTTACTTTTCATATTGTTTAATTTATCGAACCAATGGTACCTACCGCAAAACGAAAAACGCAACCGTTATACTCACTTGTGTGTCTATCTGTCTGTTCTGTCTGTCTGTCCTACCGTCTGTCGCTAGGACGAAACTACTGGACCGATTGAGTTGGGTAGGTATTGTAAGTCGGTGACGCAACGACGCGTAACGTAAATAAATGACCCAAATAAATGAATAATTGAAGGAGGCCTCTTGGGGGTAAATTAAAATAGTGTTTTACAAACTATATAAACAAATGAAAGGACTCGTGACAATCTCAAATTTAACTAGGATTTAGGATTAACTGACGTGCTGCGAGTTTTAGTTGTGGTCTACCCACACACCATAGCGATCTACCCTCTTCCTGGTTCGTTTTTTTTTCCATAGTGTCACCGTCACTAGCACCGTCCGGTGGTAGTGACGGTGACACACAATTGTGACAGTTAATCCTTGATAACGGCGCTTGCAACAGTGCCGAAATATCGGGAAGTCACAAATACAAATATACATGGTAAATATCCCGATTCAAATCGTAATTCTAATGCAAATGACCATGTGAGCTTGAAATCTTACCTATTTCATTTTCAAAAATTATGCAAATTCATGATAAAAAAAACCGGTCAAGTGCGAGTCGGACTCGCGCACCGAGGGTTCCGTATACAGATGGGTACCGGTTAAATTAAATCAACCCTAAAAATCAAATCAGGAAAATCTCAACAACATGGTGTGGAATTTGGACGCTATGGGTACAGCGCCATCTATCGGCGACTTTTGTTACAAATTTGAGCGACTGAATAACTTTGTATGTATGGTGGTTAAATTCGTATGATTTCACTCACTACAATGTCATTCATGATACAAGTTACATAAAAGAAGTTTGTCTATACTATCCGCCACCGCTTAACTTCCGCATTAAATTCGACATCCGCATCTACAAAAAATCATCACAAGTCGGTACAGGAACGACTTAGCGGCGGCGCGTGTGACTCAAATATTTGGATTTATGTCCTAACATTTCTAGAAGTCGATATAAAAATCACATCACTAGCCACCAAAGTAACCTATTTTTATATTCGGAGATAATCGAAATTAAACCCTTATTTTATTCTTTTGCCACTAAACGTAATCTTTGGATTATTAATTAGTTAATAAATACAAAGTTATATATTAGTGAATACGAGTAAATAGATACTCGCACACGCACACACTGTCATCAAACAAGTAAAGAAAGTAGCATAAGTGTAAAGCATGTTTTAGAATTTAGAATTAAGTTAAAAATTCTATATTATTATTATTCACTCTTAAACTAGGGAAGAGCGGTGCCTCCCAATACAGGCAATTTTTGCTTACCGGGCGGTTGGTTCCATCCCCTGGATCATAAACTATGTTTTTCTTGTGAAATAAAGAATTTTATTTTATTTATTTATTTACTCACCAGAAGAAGTTGATAATCTTAATAATAACGATTATTTCAGTGAAAATGTAAACATACCGTTGAAGAGACAAACTTTCGTGATTTTCAATTTTTGTCGCGCCACAACCAACGACACTGCACTTACGCATTATGTCCTTAACCAACTTAATCACTGCACATAATTATAAAGCTGCAATGTCTTGCAAATTATATGGTATTTTTTAATTTATACAAAATCAATTAAAAAACTGTTAACTTCTCTTCTTAATCTAGGATGGGAAGGAGTAATGTTTGAGTAAGATACCTTCCCGCCTCCCGATTCAAGCCGTCAAAGTACAGGATAGTGGTTTTAAATGTGGACTAGCAGTACCTAATAGGTACGGAATCTTTTATACACGCAATTAACCGGTTTTTTTATCTTGTAAGGTTCCTTCGCTAATTGTAGGAACCCTATCACTGACACTGATTATGCTGAGTATAAAGAGATAAGACCAGATAAGCGGACGGGCAAGTGATATGAACAAGTGGGTGCGTATCGAGAACAAATGGTTCACGGTAAGTATTTAGTTAATATCAGTTATTCATTACGTTAATAGCTTAATAATAACTTTAGCAATTTAATGAAATGATGATGGTGCAATAGTTAACACGTTATGCATATTAAGGTGCAAGTTAAAGCGTTAAAACTGGTTTCTTAATAGTAAAATGTGTAGTTAGTTAAACGATGTTAAACTAAGTCAGTGTGGGAAAGAGCCTTACAAATGATAGTGCGTCAATTTTAGTGAGGAAAGATGACTGTACTGATGTGAAAGTTAAAAAAATCTTATACTTATAATCAGTTATGTTTCTGTAATGTGATCTGTACTGACTCTCCTGGACAGTGTCTATAGAATACAGTGATAATTTAAATCAGCTCGATCGTCGAAGTGTTTTTGTTATTCCTACCAAATAAAAACCTAGTGTAAATAATTGGAACTCAAGAATACAACAGTGAGTATAATTTATTTTTTTATATAGAAAAATAAAGAAAGAGAGAAAGGAATCGGTTGATTTTGATAACACGTAAGAAGCTTTATAAGTTTTTCAATGTTTTGATTTCAAATTATGACAAAAGTGTTGATAATACCAATAAAGTGATTAAAGGACACGATGATTTTATTAAAGTTTTAGATAGTAACAGCCATTTTTTGATTTATTTTGTGTATATTAGAATTTAAGCGGAAAAACACAGTTTTTAGCTTGAAAACGGCCCATTTGGAGTGATGTTTGAAACGGTATTTCTTAATGAAAAATCGAGTAAACACCAACCATATTACCAAGAGATAGTTACTTCGTTCAGGAAAATAGTTCGAGGGGTAATATGGCTTTTGGACCAGAGTTATACACTCTACATTTCACTTCGATTGCGAGAAAATAAATAAACAAAGGTTAACCACCCAAAATTAACAATTTTTTTTTATACAACGCCGGTGGCAAACAAGCGTACGGTCCACCTGATGGTAAGCGGCCACCGCAGCCTATAGACGCCCGCAACTCCGAAGGAGTCACGTACGCGTTGCCGACCCTTTACGAAATTTGAGAATTCACTGTGTTGACAGCAGAAGGGACAATTCCACGGCGAACATATATAATTTGGCACCATGTTTGTTTTTCTAAACTGCTTTGACACACAAAACTGCCCCATGGCTTGAAGGTTGTGTACATATGCGATATAAATATACGAAATTCTTTTGTGGTGTGTTTGTCATCTAACTCCTGTGTGAATTTGAAAATATTGTAATATTATCCCACGCTAATTCCCACGTATCCTACCTAATCTGTCCTCAAACATTTGATTCCCCTACTTGTTATTTAAAAAAATGTATTTCTATTATGTTTCCCATGTCCACCACTTTCTGCTGTTCCGAGCTATCTTTCAGCCATGGGCTCCACGGAAGACCAGCGCTGCGGCATTGTAAAATGTCACAGCATTATGCTGAGTGGTGTCCAATTGCGGCCACTATACCAGCACCCCTGCTCTTTATACTTAGTCTCACTTCATGTATGTAGGTACTTATAAGCTAGTTTTTAGGTATTAAGTTTTAAATTGTAATGTGTTGTCATTTTGGTGTGCAATAAATTTGGTTCTATTCTATTCTATAAAACATAGATACCGCGGTTCGCGCGCAACATTACGCGAAACAACGCGAAAAAAGCTAACTGACCTTCCATTGAGCGCTTCAAAGCGTTGCTCGAACGATTTAATCACTTTTTAATTATTGTGAAATAGGGACTACTACAAACTTAATCTTTAGACTCTTTAGATAAATTAATTCTGTTTCCTGATTGGTCTATGTAGTAAAGCTGTATTCTAGTTGGTTAATACCAACAATACCAAATATTTATTAAAGAGTTAAATTAGTGTTCTGTGATAGGTGAAGTATTTTGATTGGTCAAATTCAAATGTTTTGTAAATCATAAATATGTATTCATATTTTCCCTAGGGGTTAAATGTACTACTTTAGCCCCGCTTGACAAGTCTAATATGACACACTTTTCGAGCATGAGAAGTGAAAAAAAAGTTACATGTTATATATAAATAAAACGAGAAAGAGTTAATGGTAATGCTCCATTAATCTGTAGATTGGCGGTAAGATAACAGGATAACCTAATGGATGAAATTAAGCACTCCAATTGAACGTACACTGATAAGTGATGAGTGGAATTGAACCGTCGTTTGCCGATTATGAAGCAGTAGGTAGTCAGTGTCTAAATATATGATATATTTTGTATGGTGTACCGAACTATTTGGCCACTTTCGTTCGTAGTTGCCTATCTGACCGAGCTTTTTCCAGAATAGTTCAGGTTTTCCCAGAGAATGCGAATTTTATTCAGAAATAATAGCTAAGTCGATTTTTTAAAATAGTTGGTACCGTTTTCGAATACTAAATTACATTTCAAATAAAAACGACGCACCTGTGGAATATGCACAGTCCTAGAAATTGGATTCTGCTCGCTCTGCTATAATATTGATTTAATTCAGCTCTATTTAATTATGACAAATTTAATATAATTTAATTTAATTAATTCGATAATGAGTCTAAATAACCATTTCCCTCCCGGTTGGAAGGACAAATAACAGACGGTTTCGTAAAACTAGTACCTACGCCAAATCTTGGTCAAAGCGGACCCCGGGCTGATTAGAGCACAACCGGGAAAACGGTAGGAGGGCGATGGTTTTTAGAGTTAAAAATAATAATAATAGTGTGTGTGTGCACGTGTGTGTGCGTGTTTGTGTACGTGCGCGTGTATATGTTTGTATGTGTGTGTGTGTGTGTGTGTGTGTGTGTGTGTGTGTGTGTGTGTGTACATGCGTATGTGTATAACATTCAACGTACAGGTTTATGAAGTAAGTTTTGAATATCAAAATAGCTTCTTTTTTTACAATTTCAGATGCTGCCCCATAAATGCCTCAGCACACCAGACTTCCCGACAGCCATCACACACAACGCATACCAGTTTAAAATACACAGAAACATATTCAGAGGCCACGCACGGAACTTTATCATTTTATACATCATAGCATCACTGATGCTATGCGCGGGCGCTGATTATCGATTCAGACCTTCCCCTCCACGACCGGGATCAATTTTCAAACCATTGCCAGTAAATGAGATGTCGCCTGATGGATCGACTGATGATGCCCCTAATAATACATCAACAAAGCCTGAAACATCGGATGCCGATTTCACTGGACCGGTAATAGCCGAGACATCGGATTATACATACGATACAATGGCAGTGAGTTCTTTGTTACTATTCTTATTACTATCCCCACTATTTGGTACTGTATTGATGTATTCCCGCCGGTGGGGATATCCACCGCGGGATCGCTACAACACAGACACATATGAAGGGTACACGGAAAAACCATTTCTATTTTAAAACAGAAAACAAACTAACATCAGAGACAAGTAAATTATATAGACTGCCAATATCTATACGTTGTGGCGTACCTTTAAAATAATGAGCCAACTGTAGCTAGTGTCACTATAAAGAGGTCGCTGTATCATTCATTTCGTATGACACATAGACCTCTGCTTAAGACATTGGCGCCATCTATTAGGATATTTGTTGTTGCATCCATAGATGGCGCTAATGAGCTAAGCGGAGGTCTAAGTGTCAAACGATATTAATGGTACAGGGACCTCTACATAGTGAAACTAGCTACAGCAAGCTATTTATTTTAACGGCACTCCACAACGTATAGATATTGGCAGTCTATATAATTTACTTCTCTGCTAACATGTAATGGCATTTGGTGCAAACTAGCTTCGAAATTTTAAAGGACTAGACATGTTCTTTCCATGTACCCTCCATATATTCAGTCAGTCCGACCCAGGTCGCGCCTAGTTGAGTTTCTTGCTGGACTCCTCTCAGCTAGGCTAGGTTTAGGGGACCAGCGACAAAACCCCCGTAGCTCCATTCCACTTCGGTTGAAACCGCTCAACCAATGTCACTGGAGCGCAAACGCTTAGAGTATTTCAGTGTTCCAACCACCCGCGTGGTCGTGTCACGTTTCGTCCTGTCTGTCCGTCCGTATGTCACAGCCGATTTACTCGGAGACTATAAACACTACAATTATGAAATTTGGTAGGAAGGTGTATTCTATGAACCTCTACATAAAAGTAATGTGAAATTACAAAACAATATTAAATTAGGGGGGGCACTCTATACATGTAACCGGTGGATAAAAAAAAAAATATCGTGTGGGGCATCGACGGATAGGCCTTTAAAAATGATACGGAGGTTTCTAGAAAACTTTTCCATTTAAGGCCGGATTTTATAAAGATCCGTTAGACCAAATGTCAGATCAAATTTCAGTAACTCAGTACATTTTTTGACATAACAAACCGACATAAGGTCTAACGGATCTTTATAAAACCGAGCATAAGTCAACCATTGGTGAGATATTACTGTCAAAGTCATTTAAAAAGTATGTCCCCGCCCTCTAATTTCCAAATAAAAAAAGCTTAAAATTCTGAAAAAAATTGCGGTGGTGTGCGTTAACAAATGCTTTCAACGGTTGTTAGGTTAAACGGTTTTTGAGTTTTCACATAAAACTGTCTTGCCCAAATAAAAGGTCGTAAGTGCCGTGAGATCCCTATGATGATACAACTTTATTAGATAGTGTTTTTACCGACACGCACTTGGCGGGTTTTATTAATTTTATGGAAACGTTCCAAGTTTGAGAATAAGTTAATTTATACCATATTAACAGCTGTAGGTGAACAGCTATTGGGTAACTATTGGGTAATTATTTGAATATCCTTACTATTAACCTTGAACGTGTAAAAAAGTAACTATACATGATTTGATGCCTTTCGTCACTATGTTAAACCGTCGATGATTTTATGTATATTATGTAGTCAACCATCAACTTTTGATTAATCATTTTTAAGTAGGACGCAAATGGAGCAGATCCTAAGCATCCGGATGACAATGTCAACTGCGATTGGGACGGAGATAAGATTAACATACAAAACTGCCAGAATGATTCAGGGTCTTCAGAAGCACAGAAGACAGTGAGTATTTTCATAATCTATTAGCTATTTAAGATCAACCGTTGAATCATCATCATCATCATCATCATTTCAGCCGAAAGACGTCCACTGCTGAACATAGGCCTCCCCCAATTTATTTTTCCCTTGGGGGGATTTGCCATAGTCGCCACGCTTGGCAAGCGGGTTGGCGACCGCAGTTTGATGGTGGTAATGATCGAAGGATGCTGCTGCCCACCCTCCGATTTTCCCTTATTCGCCTCCTACGAAACCCACGGGAAGAGATGGGGTGGCGCAATTCTTACCCGGCAACCACACGGGCAACCGTTGAATGTTTATGTTCAAAACCACACGCGTGGTCGTTTCGGAAGTTTTCCCCCGGCTACTCTCCAACCGCGCACTCCTATCGCTTTATTGGGCCCGGCCTATAAAGCCACAGTCGGGTTCATAAAAATGACGGGATATGGGTAGGGGGAGAACGAAATAAGACCATGTATTAATTTTCCTTTAATTGAGGTGTGCAATCACTATCACTTCAGTACATAGTATAAAACAAAGTCGCTTTCTCTGTCCCTATATCCCTATGTATGCTTAAATCTTCAAAACTACGCAACGGATTTTGATGCGGATTTTTTTAATAGATAGAGTGATTGAAGAGGAAGGTTTATATGTATAATAACATCCATTAAATAGTGCACCCGTGCGAAGCCGGCGCGGGTTGCTAGTAAAGAATATTTGTATTGAATTGTAATTAGGTATCTATATCATCATCAAGCAGTGTCAATCATGTTAAACAACATCTTTCGCGGCTGTGTTGTGTATGATGCTCGTATATCCTCGTGTCCGCATTGGCGGGAGCGGCTTACGCGGGCGCAAGCCTGGCAAGTAAAGGCAGGCTTGGTAAGGCCTGTTTCTCTTGCCGCTACTGCTAAACTCGGCTCTGGTGTACCACCGTGGTGTCCAGATACCCTAACGTGCTAGGAACGGAATAGCACGTTCTACCGTCACTGAATGTTAAGTATGTATGTATTTGTAAAATCATTCACTAGCGTGTATGTACTCTTGTTCTTCTCTCTAGATTGTTATGTTTAAAGAAAAATTTAAGTATATGCATATAAAGTTGTTCCACCTTATTGTTAACCATGTCTCAAGCAAATAAATTTCATTTCATTTCATTTTTTCATTTCATTTCATTTATAATAATTAGTACTAGACAAGTCTCACATCTTTTTTCTTTTCATTAGGATTTGGCCGTTACAACAACCCAAATGGAACTTGTTTGTTTTAGTATTGCCATACAATATAAACGTTATTTGAGCTGTGTTATTAAGAGCGGTCGTGTCGTCACCCATTATATATTAATTAGGTTAAGACTAGTATATATATTTTTTGGTTGTCCTGAAAATCAGCGTCACGACAGATGTGTCGTGGCACATGCTGAGCGACAACCTTTTTGGTGTATACCCATTTCTAATTTGTATTCTTCTTTTTATCTGTATGTACACCAAATAAACGTTTTTTCTTTCTTTCTTTCTTTCTTTCTTTCTTTCTGTGCGGCGAGCACGTGCGAGCGGGATGCCATGATTAGCCGTCAAACATCGGTTTTGTTACGTAAGTACTATTAATTATTCTGTGGTAAAGGCTAACAGGTCTCACGTCGATGTCTCTTGGCTCGCTTATCTGCGAGAATCACAGATCATGCTTCGTCATGGACTTTACGCCCATCAAGCACCAGGTTTTTTATACAATGCCGATGGCAAACAAGCGTACGGTCCACCTGATGGTAAGCGGACACGCAGCCTGTAGACGCAAGCAACTCCAAAGGAGTCACGTGCGCGTTATTTGTCCATTTGTCCCTGTGCTCTGTAAGCTCCTCCCATTTGTAAACCGGGATGTTGAATGTATGCATAACTCGTTTGGCTCATATTATTTATCTAAGAGTACGAGTGATATTTTTTACGGTTACAAACCATAGGGCTAGGCCTTTTCAAAACTTTCCAAAAGCTGATCCGATAAAAAGAACCACATAACTATCGAACTTGCTCACAAACGAGAATCGGTTGAGATTAATGAGTGCAAGTAATGCTTGTCTATACATATAATAAAGCTGTAGAGGTTCGAAAGTCTGTACATAGAAGATATTAGCAAAAAAATCGATGGAGGGGTCTTAGAATCGATAACAGAACACATTTCAACAGTTTTTAAAATTTGTGTCTGTTTGTCTGTCTGTTTATTTGTCTCACCATCACGCGAAAACTAGCCAATAGATTTCAATACAACCTTCACTAATACTTTTAATTGATCTTCGGACGGGTTATAGGCTATAAAAATCATACAGATTGGGGATAAAAGGGGGTGAAAAGAGGGGTTGAACTTTGTATGGGAAGTCCTTCAATTCGTGACATAAAGGCTTGAAAATTGGTAAGCATATAATTGGAAGCAAAATAAAAAGAATCTTATTCAAAAATTGTACAATAAACAGATAATATGTGAAAAAATGGAGGGTAAAAAAGGGGACTACCGACAAATAACCATAAATCTCTCAACCCATAGTGACTGTTTGAAATTAGAGATTTAATTATGTTAGTCAGTTGTGAACATTATCAAACCAGTGCCTTGAACTTCGTCTACCTATAATTGATATATCTTCGTTGTTAGAGTGGTAGAGTACGAGTATGATAATGGTGTCATCTGAGGGCCTACAAAATACAGCAAATTCCTACTATTATTCCTACTAATATTATAACTGTGAAAGTTCGGATGTTTAAATGTAAAAACGGCTGACCGGATTATGATGAAACTTGGTACACAACGAGTTTATAGCCTAGATTAACATATAGGATACTTTTATCCCTTAGTCATCCCTCAAATAGATAAATTCGGGAGTGGAAGTTGAATTTCATAGATCCAGAATCATGTAGAATATTTACAATACCCGCTGACTTATGAAAATTCGACTCAGATGAACCAGTGTAAGTCTGAGCTCCAAATATGTACATAGTTGCCACGAATCGTAGGGTCAAGATACAGTAAGGACGTATCGTGAGGCGAATGTAGACTGTTGTAAATTCACGATATTTGACGTTTGGCCTGTCAAAGACGTGCCATTACAGAGATGCCATTCGTTCAAGTCGAATCGAAGTTAATGTAGATTATTTACTACTTGCAGAAATCAATAATTTGAGTCTTATAGTTGCTAAGATTAAGTACGTATTTTCATGTAAAGTTTTTAGTTTTACCATCGTAGTTATAAACTGATAAATGTCGCTACCAATTGATTATGATGAGCTATTATTATGAAAGATTTCGGATCTTTGTGACTCTTAGAGCTTAATTATCTCAAAACCAAAGCGACTCATGTGAATGTGAATGTTTATCGCATTTCAGTACTTACCTGAAGTTCTATTAATTATTTACATGATAATTGTAAGCAGTACCTAAATAACGCAAATCTATTATATTTTAGATTTGCGTTATTTAGGTACTGGCTTACAGCCTTTAAAGCGCTTGCGTTTTAAATCAAAACTTGCTGACCCATTGGGCCTAAATACGTAGACGATTGTTGTCAGCATCAGACTGACCAGCGCTTTGATATATGCCTGCATAAAAATTATAGAAATTCCACTCCACTCTATTCTGTTTATTGAAAAAAAAAGGATGGTTGAAAATTTAAAACACTTTTTTTTTTGAACCTGACTTGGCTTTACAGGCCGGGCCCAATAAAGCGATAGTGAGAGCGCGTTTGTTTTGAAAGTGGCCTGGGGAAAATCCAGGAGAAACCTCCAACGCGACCATACGGGGGGTTTAAACACTGCAACTGGAATACTCTAAGAGTATGCGCTCCAGTGAGATTGGTTGAGCGGCCTCAACCAAATCTGAGGTGTGGGTGGAATCAAACTACTGGGAGTTTTTTCGTTGTTTCACTAAACCAATCCTAGCTGAGAAGATATCAGCTAGGAACTCAGCCACGCCCGACCTGGGTCGGACTGACTCTACCCGGTATGCAGAGGTATCGGGATGAATAGGGACTATATGTGTCTGCGATATCGCGATCGTGCGGTGGACATCCCCGCCGGCAGGGTAATTTTGTGTCTATCCTAAGGACCCATAGAAACCGTTACAAATCTTTTTGGTCAGCTTATCCATAATATTTATTCAATGTAGGTAATATGAAAACATGGATTACTTGACTGATTAGTTTATACATAATTGTAAAACGATAATATGCGCGTAGGTAGTTAAAAATATTGCTACTGTTTTAAATTACAAGTTGAAGTTAAGGAAGCGCGAGTCTTTTTGGTAGATGTCACTCTGAGTATGGATCCCCAACACGTTGCAATTCGAGAAACATAGAAGTTTTTGTTCCATTCAATCATAATATGTTTTCCCTTGTAGTCGCTACATCGAGCATGTCAGTACTAAGGCTCGGAAAGTAGGGAATTGGGAAACTTCATAGAACAAGCGAACGAATGTGCATACGTACGCAACATCGAACCATGACACCACTATGCTACATGGATTTGATGACGTAGTTTCTTAGCACACATTGTGTTTCGTAACGTAGTATAAGAAATCATATAAATTATCTGTACGTATATATACTATATGGGATCGAGTCGACGGCGTTCTCGTGGCTGAAATGAAATGTGTATTTAACGTCTGAATTTCCTGGCCAGTACCATTGACCAGTACCTATTGAAAAATCATATTACCCATTTTGTTACATTATCCGCCTATTACATCCTACTTCAAGACACATGCCTCCTTTCATGAACAAGGGGGCCCATTTCACTTGCTAATATAATATTTATATGAATAAGAAACTTTGTAAGGTTGTAACTTTGAGACGTAAAAACGTTTCAGTACATTTTGAGCGAGTCAGTCAAAGTTAAGTAGTTTATAACCTAACCTGCAGAATATATTTACCAAGGGGAAGGAATAGTCAGTAGACGTTCACGCGAACGAAGTCGCGGGCAAAAGCTAGTATTAAATAAATAAATAAAATAAATAAATAAATATTAGAGGACAATCTTACACAAATCGAACTAGCCCCACAGTAAGCTCAGTCAGTAAGGCTTGTGTTATGGGTACTAGACGACGATATATTTAATAGATATAAATAATTAAATACATAGAAAACATCCAAGACTCAGAAACAAATATTCATGCTCATCACACAAATATTTGCCCTGACCGGGATTCGAACCCAGGACCGTCAGCTTCACAGGCAGGTGCACTACCCACTAGGCTAAACCGGTCGACAAATACTTTACAGGACGCTTTTTTGTATTACTTTCCAGGACGAAGAAGAACTGAATGAAATGATCGAGGGCCTGGGAAACTTGTTAAGCAACGAGTCTGCTGTCGTTACAATTGAAGATGTGTCCGGCGCTTTTGATCAGGTATTTAAATCATAACGGTACACAAACAAATCTGATTAGACATTTTAAAACAGATGGCTTTACATCAAAATGATGCACTCACATCAACTTTATTACATCCAGATAAGTGATAATCCATATTGAAAGGGACCTTATGGCGGCCGGCACTTACGCCTTTATTGCCGCTGTTCCAATACAATAGTGAATAGTTGCAACGTAAGCGCCTGCCGCCATAAGGTCCCTTTAGATGTGGATTATCACATTAAGGTAGGGTCGGTTGGTGAGTTTACGGTGAGTTGATGAACTGAAAGGATATTTTCTTGCTTTTTTAATATATTCCCATTAAATAGCTACTAATTAAAACGCATACGACTCACTATGTCTTTAGGGCATGTAACAATGTCTGTCAATCTTTAATTGTAAAAACTTCGTTCTTCAGAAGGCCGCAAACTGACGCAGGCCGCGTAACTGGCCTAGCGACCCTACTAGATATTTTGTATTCCTAAAATTAGATGTTAATTTCCGAATAGCAAAAGTTGTTCAAATAATTCGCCCTTTTATTTCTTGCGATGAGAAAGCTATCTAATTAGATTAGAAACTTCTATTTATTACTAACTTTTACCTTAGTGGCTCTGTGAGCTGTAGACTTGGCGAGTGAGAATTGGTCGAGAAATGCAACTTGTAGAGGGGAACAGCCGAACATACTAAAGCATTTTTGTCGAAGCTGAGACTTCGTTTCACTCGGTCAAATTAAAAAATAAATTTTCACCTCACTAGCTTGGAAAGCCCTTTTTTATTCTTTAAAAACAGATAGCAAAATTGCGTTTTATCCACAAGAGTGCAAAGAATATTTGAAATCTGAACGTGCTATTTGTAACTTTTTAAACATAATAACATGTAAAGGCCAGTCCAGACAGTCCAGCAACAATAATTATATTGTGCTGTTGTGTTAAAAAAACTAGTACCTACGCCAAATCTCGGCATTTATCTACATTTAGGATGCAAATGTATCGAAAAAAAAATTCCTCGCTCTAGTGAGGTGAAAAGATTTGTGTTATACACGGCTGCAAAGTTATTTTACGTCTCGTGTGTTGCAACACTCGCTACGCTCAGGATTCTATTTTTGAACCACTCGCTTCACTCAGGACTTCAATCAGAGAATCCATTCGCTAGCTCGTAGTTCAACCCTAGAATCCATTCGCTAGTTCGTGTTTCAATTCCACACTCGCGGTTAAAATACAACTTTGCACCCTTGTATAACCCGTGTGGTTGCCGGGTAAGAATTGCGCCACCCCATCTCTTCCCGTGGGTTTCGTAGGGGGCGAATAAGGGAAAATCGGAGGGTGGGCAGCAGCATCCTTCGATCATTACCACCATCAAACTGCGGTCGCCAACCCGCTTGCCAAGCGTGGCGACTATGGCAAATCCCCCCCAAGGGATTGGGGGAGGCCTATGTTCAGCAGTGGACGTCTTTCGGCTGAAATGATGATGATGATGATGATGATAACAAATAACTATTATACGTTGCAGATGGACTCTCTACTAGCAACCGAAGACGAATCCCTCGAGTTCCCGAGTACCGTGCTAACCGCGTTGGACGCGCTCGGCGCTCGCGCGGACCTGAACGGCTCGGCGGCTGTGGCGACGGCACGGCGTAATGTGGCTGTGGTCATGGCGGACTCGTCACCAGGACGAGCCGTGCGTGGGCTGAGGATAGCGGCCGGAACCAGCGAGGGTTTTACTGATGGGGCGCTTGAGATTCTACTAGGTACACATACTCGACGGCACGGCGTAATGTGGCTGTGGTCATGGCGGACTCGGTACCAGGACGAGCCGTGCGTGGGCTGAGGATAGCAACTGGAACCAGCGAGGGTTTTACTGATGGGGCACTTGAGATTCTACTAGGTATACATACTCAACAGCACGGCGTAATGTGGCTGTGGTCATGGCGGACTCGGCACCAGGACGAGCCGTGCGTGGGCTGAGGATAGCGACCGGAACCAGCGAGGGTTTTACTGATGAGGCGCTTGAGATTCTACTTGGTACACCTACTCGACAGCACGGCGTAATGTGGCTGTGGTCATGGCGGACTCGTCACCAGGACGAGCCGTGCGTGGGCTGAGGATAGCGGCCGGAACCAGCGAGGGTTTTACTGATGGGGCGCTTGAGATTCTACTAGGTACACATACTCGACGGCACGGCGTAATGTGGCTGTGGTCATGGCGGACTCGGTACCAGGACGAGCCGTGCGTGGGCTGAGGATAGCAACTGGAACCAGCGAGGGTTTTACTGATGGGGCACTTGAGATTCTACTAGGTATACATACTCAACAGCACGGCGTAATGTGGCTGTGGTCATGGCGGACTCGGCACCAGGACGAGCCGTGCGTGGGCTGAGGATAGCGACCGGAACCAGCGAGGGTTTTACTGATGAGGCGCTTGAGATTCTACTTGGTACACATACTCGACAGCACGGCGTAATGTGGCTGTGGTCATGGCGGACTCGTCACCAGGACGAGCCGTGCGTGGGCTGAGGATAGCGGCCGGAACCGGCGAGGGTTTTACTGATGGGGCGCTTGAGATTCTACTAGGTACACATACTCCACGCTATCTCAAAGAGCGTTTTACTTATCTTCGTTCCGTTAGGTCCTCCCGAAACTTGCTTCTCACTGTTCCATCTTCCTCATTAAAATTTTATAATTCTTCTTTCACTTTTCGAGCTATTCGGCTTCGGAATTCTTTATCTCCTGATTTGAGGCGCGCTGAATCTCTTGCTGTCTTCAAAAAACAGCTTAAAGATCACTATTTGTCTCTCTCATGACACACTTAAGACTTAGCTCCTTTAGACTATGTGTTTATGTACGTATATTTTTATACCATATTTATGTATGTTTATTTATCCTTAATTAAATGTTATTGTTGTAATTATTAGTAGGCTTCATATGTATTAACTCTGCACCACTTGCTATGAATCGTTCTGTTTAGATTTCCGCTACCCTAAGGTTGTCTGGAAGAAATCGCTCTTTAGCGATAAGACCGCCTGTTGTTTGCCTCTTCTCATTGTGTTTTTTGTACTGTACTGTATCCTTTGATTGAGGTGTGCAATAAAGAGTATTTGTATTGTATTGTATTGTATACTTTGGCTCGGTTATTATGATCTTGACTGAGCGCGGCGTGGCGTAACGTGGCTGAAGTCACTAGAGCTGGCGAGGACGGAAAACAGACGGGATGGGGCACTTATGTCATGCATTGTCGAATCCTCTCATAAATTGAATATAATTTTGTTTATAAACGGGGTTTTTAAACATACTTAAAGATTCGAACGTCGAAACGTCGATAACAAAGGTAAATACATAAATATCGCGTTAGACCAGGGACCGATACCGGTATTTTTAAAAAGCTTTGAATTGGCCCAATATTTTGAATCATTTTTTGCTCTTTACGTAGGGCTGAATCATGTATTTAGGTAACAACGTCGTATTATTAGATTGTCCCATTAAAAACGAAATAATGAACCGGTGACCGTAATAATACCGGTATTTTTCTATGGAGAAAATACCGGTATCCGATCCCCGCGTTAGACTCGTTTAAACAAATCTTTAAGTATATAAACGGGGTGTCGAGCAAATCTTGATTCTAACGTAATCTTTTGTATCTTTTGAATGTACAATTGTAATCATTGACCTGTAATACGTTATTATCAATAAATCTAAGTATACAACGGATCGAGAATGCATGTCACCGACTCCTTTAGAGGAATTTTCACCACTAATTTAGAGATTTTTGACTTGAGATTTTACAAGGCTTAGCCATGTGAACTATTATGAAAGGTATGACGGTTTTCACGTAGTCTATATTGGAGGAGGTTGCCAGATCTGGCATACCACCGAATATTATTATGAATTTTATAGTATCTTACAGTTTATAACAAAATCTACTTGGTTGAACTACTCAAACAAATAATAGTACATTACTTACCAAGGGCGGTAAAACAAAGAATGTGTCAGATCGCAGGTATTTGACGCCCGAGCCGAAGGCAAGGGCGATAATTATGCGATCTGAGGCTTTCTTAATTACCGCCCGAGGTAAGTACAAAATTTTATGTCACCCCCTGGCCATGAAGTGGGATTTCCCGCGCGCGGAGCGTGCGGTAATTGCCACTTTATGGCCAGGTGTGACATAAAAAATATTTCACACTTTTTCAGACGATGTTGACCCCACTACCCTAACTACCGATGACACTGATGCCTTGGTGAATCTACCAGCGTCTCTGGCCGAGTCGTCGCGCCGCATCAGCTTCGTGGTATTCCGGTCGGACCGGGTGTTCCTCCGACACGACCGCGAGCAATATGTTGTCAACAGCAAGGTCATTAGCGTTCATGTGGAGAACTTCACGCAGATGGAAGAGGGAGAGGTAAGGAGATGCGGGTATCCCCTTATTCAAACTCAAACTCAAAATATTCTTTATTCAAATAGGCCTAGCAACAAGCACTTTTGAATCGTCAGTTATATATTACATAAAATGAATCTAATTATTCAGAGCAATTTATTGATGCATATGAAATTTAAAAAAGACATGAATTACTGTAATGTATGTCAAAAGAGAGTATAATAAATTCACAAAAAGATCGTCCATATGTAAAATAAAAACATAAAAAATAGTGTAATCTAGACAGTTTCTAGGATAAAATCTGAATGTCAAGAGGAAAATTTAACGTCAACATCTAATGTCATAGTTATGAAAATAGTCTTTAAGATGTAATGTCATAATTATTAAAATATAATTAGAATTTCAACCACAATTATACCCACGGTATTTTATCATTCATGTAGTGTTTTGTGCTATAATATGCTTTCGATATGAGTTTACGCTTTACATAAGTCTTGAATTTATTAATAGATAAATTAGCCATGTTTGTAGACAAAAGACTCCATCGACAACAGTTTTTAGGCACAGCTCATTGCAGCAAAAATTCATTGTATAGAACCCATTAGGTGTACTAGAAAAGTAGCTAGGTTAGGTCAGAACTGTGACCTTGTTTCATTCACAAACCGACTCGTCGTCACCTGTCACTTTACCTCTCACCCGTTTTTTATATGGAAACTGTCAAAAAATGACAAATGACATTTGATAGTTTCCATATAAAAACGGGTGAGCGTGATGTGACTCATGAGAATGGTGCTTAGTGAATCGCATAGCCTGTGTGAAAAAAAGTAGTCTATCAGATGAAAAATCTGCGAAACATAAATTCGATGAAAGGTTTTCTGTAAAACAATGATAAACCGAAGATTCGATTAGATTTTTTTGTTTTTATGTTTCACTACATAGCTTCTTGTCCTTATCGAGTCGATGGCTGCACTATGCTAAATTGTGCTGGCCCAGAAACCAGCAACGTCTATTGCCCTTTGGTTAGCTTTGACCAGATCTTCCTGTGAGCAGGAGGATGGGCAAGCCGGGCAGTTGATAAGGTGCGCCAGAGTTTGTGGAGTGACACCACACACGCAGCTGTTAGAGGATGCCCCGATGAAACCCCACTTGTACAGGCTGTCTTTACTGCGACCGTCTCCAGTATGCAGTCTATTGAGGGACTTCCATGTTGCCCAGGGCAGGTCGTGCCCTGGTGGTAGGCTTAGTGCAGGTTGTACAAAGTTTTCAGGAGGGACTACATAGCTAATCATCGTCATCATCGCGCAAACGTCCCATTTCAGGGCCCTGTATCAGCTCATCGATGCTAGGGAATGAGCTTTAGCATTCACGCTGGCTCAGTGGGGGTTGGGGACTTCACATTTAATTTCTTCGCAAATATTTACACGGAAATACGATTTATGAAGTGACAGGAAAAAATAATTTGCACAAGTCGGGATTCGAATCCGAAATCTTACTCTTGACATTTTCCCTATTTTAATTAACATTAGACCAGTTGAAAAGTACTAATTAGTACAAATTTTTGTGTGACTTATTGAAACGAAGTTCCTAACTATTATTATTATTATTGGATTATTTTGTATGTGGTTTTATTTGTATTCAATTTAATGTTGTATTTTTTTGTAGTTGACATTAATTATGTGTTTGTAAGAATATACTGAACCGTATATTCTTATTTATTTTCATTTTTTGTTACGCAATTAGAGCGCCTGACGATCATTATGCAATAGTAGTATTTATAAGCAAAAATGTATCTATTTCTTACACGAAATTTTATTCTGTGATAAATAAAACTAAACTAAACTAAACTTATTGTACTTAATATCAACGCTCATATTTTACAGGTAGTGGATATCCACTTGAAACCTTCAACATACGAACCTGCCCGAAACATGTCCCGCGCATGCGCTTACTGGCACTTCAATGAGAACAACACCGGCTACTGGTCTCAAGAGGGCTGCACCTTCATCAAGTCTCCAACCGGCTTGCTGGATATCTGTCGCTGCACCCATCTCACCCATTTCGCTGAGATCCTCATCCCGAAACTAGTGTTCTCAGAGGAAAATGAAACTGCTTTAGAAATTATGTCCTTAATAGGGTGTTTCTTGTCTCTTTTCGGACTGATTATCATTGGTCTTACAGCCATTATGTTCCGATCGTGGAGGAACGATTTCAGTAACAAGATCTGGATACAACTAACCATAGCGCTACTACTAAATGACGTCAGTTATATCATTATCGTGTTATCTAAATTCGATGATTACAATGTTTTCTGTATGATTGTGGGGATTATTTTACATTACGCTGTCTTAGCAACGTTTTGTTGGATGTTAGTTGCAGCAGTTATTTCTTACAGGAAATTAGTTTTAGTGTTCGCATGGAACCCGAGACGTAGACTTTTGAAAGTCTCTATTTTTTCCTGGTTGGTTCCTTTAGTGATCGTTGCTACGCTTCTGGCTGTAGCCCCACAGTCTTACACGAAAAGGTTTGAAGGGAACACACCCACGGGAGGATTTTGTTATCCGTCAGGCCTTGGTTTGTGGTTGTCTGTCTTCGTACCAATTGGCATGGTAGTGATATCGAATTGGATTATATTTGCTTTAATACTGCGTTCCGTGTTTGGTGCTACAAAGATACAAAAACATGGTGATTCTAGCGAAATGCTTCGTAGAGCATCAGTATGTTGCTTACTAGTGTTTCTATTTGGATTACCTTGGATTTTAGGTTTGTTCGCTTACAATATCGTTGTTGCCTATCTGTTCACTCTAACAACAAGCTACCAAGGATTCGTATTATTTATATTTTTTATTATAATAAACACAAAAACTAGAGCCATGTGGCTGAATAAATTAGGTATAAGGAAAAAGACTGGAGGACCAGTTGGTTCTTCATTTATGATTAGTAAAAATGTTCAAATAAGTAATGAAGCTGAGCAGAACCCATTCATTGAACCCAGTTCCTCCAGGACTAATGTTACTTCATTAGTAAGCAACTCAAGTGATGGTAGGGTAGTATATAATGCAACATCTGGTCCTGCATTTAATGAAGATTTGCATTACAATAGTAAAGAGAGTGACATCGATTCATTCATAACAGCTAAGTCACACGATAATTTTAGTGAAGATGAAATATTTAAAAGTACGGATGGTATAACTGATATATTAGAAAATGAAGAAGGAAATAATAGAGAGCAGGCTAATTCTACACATACTGTTGATGCTGATATGATAGACACTCAAACTTTAAAAAAAATGTTGGCTACTGAGAAAGGCGTTACTGACGCTGATGTAACTGGAGATACGCCAAAAATTGATTCAACGAGTTTACCAGTAACGAAGGTAGTATAAGTGATTATTCTAGTCAAACAGTAGGGAATGACAATGCTTCTATTGAACCAAAGATATATAATGTACCGACACAAAACGCATCTTTGATAAGTTGATGTAGAATTGGTGTAATTATTGGATACTAAATCTAAATAAATGTATGTATTGTATTCGTGCGATGTATTTACATGTATTTCATAAATATACATGTATTATATTTTAAAGTATGTATTTTCGATGGATGTATTTAGATTTAAGTGTGTGACTAACCGTCTTTGTGAAACTCAGTTATAACTAATAATTCAAATAATTAATAAAAAAAATATTTTACGTTTTATGTTTTTATATAGTCATACCCATTCTATGGTGTAGTAATAAAGGCATATAAATAAATATATTGTATTCATAACATACTACTAGAGATAAATCAATAAACCTCATTAGCCTCAGAAGGCTATCTATTAATTAGTCGGCTGCACTGGCCGCTACTCGAGCGGCAACGCGTATAAATAACTCGTTGCCTTGACAACCCCCCACGAGCCCTCCGCTTCGTCGCCTCGTTGTTTACGTCGCCATGACTTTGACAATATTCCTTCAACAGTGATCAAAGCATCGACACACGTTTGATATATCTTGTAAAAATGTTCTGGGGACTCAGTCCAGCACTCGATTTGCAAGAGGAGTATCTAAAGCATGGGAATAACAGCGGCTACGAGTTAAATTTCCTAGTGATCGGAGGCAGTGATGCGAGGCACCTCATCAAAACCATCTCTCAAGCTTACAGGCACGAACGACGCTACATGAACTTGTTTGTCGTCGATGGATGCCCAGAGATAGTTGCCAGGCAGTTGCTTCTAATGTCTCTGGCTTTGGAGAAGACTACAAGATGCGGTTTACTGGAAAAGACGAGACGGTTCCTCGAGGTGTACGGAAATATGCTGCTTCGCCCTCCGACTTCAAGGTACATAATCGCTAAAGCTCGTCAGCTCGTTGGTATGGTTACGAACCCGGATTTTATGAACTGCCTATTACCGTGTATTTCAATTGAGCAAATGAAATATCGGGAACGCGACTATATGGAAAACCTCCTCAACTTTTGGACAACTGGCAACACAAATCAATTCAACGCTTGCGAGCTATGGGAGCACCGCCTTAGAAACTCTTTGGGGATGAGATATGACAATAGAGTGGGAGTTTACGATTGGGATTACCACATGCGTCTGAAAGAGATGGCTAGTCAGATCTGTTTCCAAGAGTACAAGCATTTTAGGGAGCATGGGATAGCATTTACATGGCTGGAGACTGAGGTCTGTCGACCAAACGTGTCATTAGCTGCCGGTGTTTACAAATGCGGGGATAGATACTTGCATCGAGGATACCTTGGAGATATTGTTGCTTCGCCGTACATAGCCTATGGCTTGGACTGTGAAGACAAGGACATGTTGAAATCATCCCACGGGGTTAATTATAAACGTGCAACTGACATTTCGGAGCGTAACATGATGCGTATGCTGTACGAGTTGGAGAATCGTGAGAAGTTCGATGCTACCCTTTTGAACTTGGATACTCAGAAGAATTTAGGAATGGTGGTGTTGAGCGAGCTGGATGCGAAGATATCTCAGAGCGGGCCTGAAGCGCCGTTACTGCTCCGCGAGGATCGTGACACGTACATCGGCGTGGATTATGCTAAAGTGCATTTCTTGTCTCTCTCCGCTTTGGACCATTTTCCTCACAAGCCGCAGTTCCAAGGGCTCTTCCATGGAGTATTCGTTGGGCACAACATGCTGCCGCGGGTCAAACCGAGTGTTTGGTCGATGGCGAGAGATGACGCTGTGGTAATCATGGAGTCTAGGAAGTATATGGTGGAGCTGAAGAGGGAGGACGTGAAATCGTATGGAGAGCAGCTAAAGCAGGCTGCGGCCGCGGCTCAATGCGACAGGCTGGGGTCTTTCGATCCTGAGAAGGATGAATTCGTCAAATATCGTATTAGGAGGTCTAGTGGCAGCTTTGAACCTGGTAATTAACTTTAATGATTAACGTCCAGTTGTTTAATTCTTGTGTATGCTCACTGCTCATAAAATCACTACATAGTATAAAACAAAGTCGCTTTCTCTGTCCCTATGTCTCTATATCCCTATGTATGCTTAAATCTTTAAAACTACGCAACGGATTTTGATGCGGTTTTTTTAATAGATAGAGTGACTCAAGGGGAAGGTTTACATGTATAATACATGCATCAGCATTGCACCCGTGCGAAGGGTCGCTAGTTACTGACATATTACTAAAATTAAACTACACACTTGAATATGGCCATGGAGTTATTTATTCATATTTTCTTTTTTTTAATCCTGATTATATTTACGGCCAGTAAGTATTAGGTATTCTTGAATATCCGTTTCTTATAGGTTTGCTATAAGCTAATAAATAAATGTAGAATTTAGTAAGGATTGCAAAATGTTCTAAACCGATTTCCCGGTTTCCTATTTAGGCGTTGGTTGAAAATGTAAAAATACACAACAAGAGTTAATGTAATTTTTGCAACTGGACCTAGATAAGTATGGTATAGATCGTCTTGTAGATTTATCCAATTTCCTATCCTCCATCCACTAATTTACTTTCGAATAAAAATTAAATAAAACAATCAGAAAAATTGTTCTTCATCTATTTTTTCTTGTTAATAATATGTTACATTCATTTAGTAAATCATATAGCAAATTTATTTACAAGGACAAAACCAAACGGAAAATGACGTTTCAACGTGTTTCGTTTAAAATTCGTATTTTTATATTACATAATATCACTTAAGTTTAACGTACTAATTATTTAGTTGGGCGCTTCCTCAAGCTAACCGAACCATTGCAACTGGCAGATATATTGAGCAATTACCTCGTTTCAAAATGTACAATTTATAGTGCAATATGTAGGATTCACATCAACCATGCGGAGTCGGCGCGCGTCTATAACGAATTGAACTTTCTACACAGTAGTTAGGTTAGGGAATTCAGGGCTCGGAAACCGGTTTCGTCTTCATACAATTAACCGGTTAATAAACTTTCCACACAGTAGTTACATTCAGGGTTCGGAAACCGGTTTCGTCTTCATACAATTAACCGGTTAATAAACTTTCCACACAGTTGTTACATTCAGGGTTCTGAAACCGGTTTCGTCTTCATACAATTAAGCGGTTAATAAACTTTCCACACAGTAGTTACATTCAGGGTTCGGAAACCGGTTTCGTCTTCATACAATTAACCGGTTAATAATTTCGGTTAATTGCGTTTTACGATATTATTTAGTACTTCAAATCATTTATTTCATAGATGAAGATAAAAACAAATCTTACAATAAAAATAGAGATATGAGAAATGCTTTAGGAGATATTTCAAAAATAGTAAAAACCGGTTCCGAGCCCTGGTTACATTCCATATTTAAATGACAGCGCCATTTATATGAATTCTAACTTCTGTACTTAGCTGGGCACCGTTAACCAAATAGTTAACTTCGTTAATCGATAATACGTTAAAAAACAGTTAACTTCGTTAAACGTTAATGCGTTACATTTCGGGCCATTTAACGGAAGTTAACGTTAATCGTTAACTCCTGAGGCGCCTCACCTGTATCGTCGGTCTCACTCAGTGCCTAGCTCGCGTCTCGCCGTCAGATCGAACGCATTGTCAGAACCTGAGTGGCTACCGCGAACCACAAACGAAGTTTCCCCTCTCTGTCGCACTTACCTATAGACTTGCAAGTGCGACATAGACGAAAAATTTCGTTTACGGCGGTAGCCCCTCTGTTTTTGGCGGCGCGGTGTTTCTTTGATAAAATAGGTACTTAGTTAACGGATTAACGGAACTTTGGACAATTAGCGGAAGTTAATAAGTCTGTTAACAAATTTGCAAGTTAACTTAAAAGTTAATCCGATACACGTATGGTTAACTTCGTTAATTAACGATGAACGGATTAACGTTAATGCCCAGCTCTGCTTCTGTATAGAAGGTTTAAATTCCCCTAACTCTAGTAAGACGCGCGCCGGCTCCGGCCGTTTGCTTGATGTGAATCCTACATTATACAATGTTTAACTTAAATAACTGTCGCACTGTTAGGGTGGGTATATGACGGCGATTCTCGCTATCAATTCGTGCACATTACCTCTACAGTACATGTACAGTATGAATGAAACGATGCCATATTTCAGAAGCCCTAACCCTACCTCTAAATGATAACATTGAATTTAATACATCTTTGTAAACACGCCCTTACACGCATCTAGCATAACTAGTCACAAAACCACGAATGAGGTAAGACAATCATGGATATGAATGAGGCTTAGCGTTACAAGTGGTTCACATTCCCGAGCCGTTGCAATGATTCGCGAGGAACAGAACACTGCCGTGAGCAATGACGTATCTGGAGCGTCCGCAATTGACGATTAGGCTTACGCGTACAAACTGGACTGTGCGATCGATTGTCGACCTTATATCGACGTGATTAAGCGCCTCGCCGAGCGCACAGACTAGTTTGATGGTATATTGAACGCGTGCTCGGGACGCCTACTGGATCAAGCACTCGCTAGTACGCTTTACCGACCCTGAAACTTTATAAAGATCGGAGTTAGATGAAAAAAGATAGGATATTTAAAAAAGACCTCGTTTCATTCGGTTTGGCGTACGCTTAAAGTGCGCGGCGCGTTGAACACAAACTAGGGTAGCCATAATGTCAGTTTTTCCCAGGATAGATTAGTTGAGCATTTATCTTGTTTATGTGTCGCTGACATCGACTTGCGCCGCGCAGGCGAGTGCAACACCCAGCTACAGAGTATTGCAATAACATCTACCCTGTACGTGTTCATAGTAACTATTTAGACTAACTTAAAGTACAACAAATATTCCGTAAAATATTGGAAAACCGGCGCGGAAAGCGGCGGGCCCAGGAGCAAAAGGACCATTAACGACACAGAGGTACAGACTAGGTTTATAATTCGTCTTATGTGCCTTTGTAAAGGCACCAAGTAGTCTTGAGCCCGCCGCTTCAGCTTTGCCCGGCGTTCTTCGCGTCGGAATGATAATAGCCGACACTTGAATCGTCTATTATATTACAATAATTACTGACTACAAGTTATGTCGTGGCCGGGCCACCTAGCCTAGCGTAATCGCGAATGAAACTATAAAACTCTCTAAATTTGTTACAATAAAATAAACGCGAAACTATAACACGTTTTATCGTACATATCTTTCAATCGGTTAAACTGCATAAATTCGTTTATTTAATACAATAATAATAATAGATATTTCTGATAAAATGGGTAACTTTTATAATTCACATTAAGTTTTAGAATATGCGTATTTTATGTCTAAAATATCAACTTGTGCACGGTACGAGATCTCTGGTAGTGTTATTTTGTTTAAATAGATTGTTTTTGTAAAATTTTCTTACATTGACAACTTAATCTATTCGGGTCTCATTGACATGGCTGACGCATGGTCACATGATGGCACGTTTTAGTGGAGTAAAGTAAATATTTCATCTCTATTAAATCGTTTCTTTGTATTTACTTTAAAATTTTCAGCTTACTATTAGAAAAATACGTATATCTCATACGTATATAGGTTTCTTATGGGAGATTTACTTAATATTTTTCTTTCGACATACCTTTTAAGTATAGACCCCACATTTGTACTCAAGGAAGGAAAATAAATGCTGTTTTTTAGCTCTTTCACGAATCAGCCATATCAAGTCAATTACTATATATAACAGAATATAAAAAAGGAATTTGAACTTTGAAGTTGATATTGGTGTTATGTTTCTTAGTTATAAATTCCTTAAACGCGATGTAACAAATTATGCAGTGTGAAGTGGGGCGTGTTCGGAGAGGCGTCACGGGCCATGGTAACACGGCAAACCAGTTGTAATATGGACCTTAGGGAACATACACAAACTACGTGACCATTTTTTTTTTGCGTTTTTTACCCCCTCCCCCCCTAGGTGACCAGGCGTAGTATATGCCAAGACCCCCCTCACCCCCCTAGTTTTCACGTAGTATATTAAAAAAAAAAAATTGCGCAAAGTTGAAAAAATAATGGCTTTTCTTTGTATTTTCTCATACGGCCCCTAAAAATGCATACTTCGAGAGTGCAAGCGTGGTATAGCGTAGCTATTCAATTGTAATTGTATTTAGTAAAAAATATATCAAGAAGAAACAGTACAATTAGTGATGTGGCGAAACTGGATAAATTTTAGTGATGGGGTTAAACCGTGGCGCGTGAGGCCGCTTCAATTAGAATGTTTCTCAAAAGTATTCTACCGGCTACGTGACAAATAACCGACCCCCCCCCCCCCCCCCCTAAACGGGTCACGTAGTTTGTGTATGTTCCCTTAATGGTTTGTTATAAAGTTATTTCTGTCGTGGTACCTTGGCATTGTAAACCGACGTCACCTCGCTCCGGGACGGGTACTCGCCGCCCACTTCTGCTCACACGCTGACCAAGTCTGACCAGGGCCGTCTTTAACCAATTTGAGGCCCTGGGCACATTAGGGTAAAGGGGCCCCTATGCCTTTGACAGATCACTATTTTGTTAGAATAGACAAAGAAAGTAGCTAAACAAGATTCTAACATTTATTTTTATTGACCGAGAGACGAAGGTCTCTGCTTCAGCTTCGACAAAAATGCTTTCTATGTCCCATTTTCCGGATTTCCGGTTGTTCTCCTGTACGTGTTGTATGATATGATCCACAAAAGTAACACTTTTAGTATTCACAGGTCAATGTTATGATTCTGTCAAAAATTTCATTTTTGTAGGTCATTATCGTTTGATTTTTTGAACTAAATATTTTTTCGATAATAAATATTGGTTATCGTTTGGTGATCTGGCAGGAACTAGGGGGCCCTATCGATCGCGGGGCCCTGGGCACTTGCCCAGAGAGCCCAATGGGAAAGATGGCCCTGAGTCTGACAAGCGCTCAACCTCACAACTTAAGCTAACCAAGTCAAATGCATCAATCGGGGCAGACGTCGAGCTCAGCCTTCTGCATCGAATATCGACATCCATCAAACTAACACACGTTACATTAAAGCTTCGCTTAATAATAACTGTTCAATTTGTTAATAGCCTATCTAATGCAAAGCTACTTGAGCTCCGACGGTCGGAAGTCACTCGAAAGCGAACTCGACGTCCCACAAGACCTCGGCACCGCACAGCCCTTAAACTAGACCATAAAACGACGAGCTTACCCTAGCTTACACTAACGCTAGCACTCGCGCCCCGCCCCCGGCCGCTTCGAACAGAGTTAAGAGTTATAATATAAAGCGTATCGATTAATAGAACAAATATAATTATTAAACATTTCAACTTAACAGTTACAGCGGCACAGGGCGCGGCGCGCCTCATTCAACTTACATTCAACAGTTTAATCTAAATTTTCTATAGATCAGTCAATCATAATAAACATGTGCTTTAATACGTCATACTTCAGTATATGTACACGGTATCTAACAATAACTACATATATGTATTCACAGCGGCGGATCGGCGCGCGCTGCGCGGAGGCGCCTACCTACATTCATTCGCTATTCATTTATTTCATTAGCTACGTGTGAAATATTATTGTGTCACTAACGGTTAACTATTCGTAACGTGATTACCCTAACAGTGCAACATGTTACATCGAATTAGCCTAAGGCGTACGCGGGGCTAACGCGGGCGTCTGCCGCACCGCGCCGTAGCGCCAGAAGGGCGAAGCGCTGGGCGCCCGAAGTGTCGGGCGCTTAGGGTTAAACGTAGGTAGTCGACGCTTCGGGCACCCGAAGTGTCGGGCGCTTATAGTTAAACGTAGGTAGTCGACGCTTCAGGCGCCCGAAGTGTCGGGCGCTTTGAGTTAAACGTAGGTAGTCGACGCTTCAGGCGCCCGAAGTGTCGGGCGCTTTGAGTTAAACGTAGGTAGTCGACGCTTCGGGCGCCAGACGTCAGACTTACCATGCGCCTCCAATCAAAGGTTGTCGCGTTGGCGCTACGGCGCGGTGCTTGTACGAGTGTTGGCGATTTCTTGAACATTAACACACACACAGGACTTACACTAAATTCCGCAAAACCACTGAAGCAAGTCAACAGTTATGTTTACTCTGATAGTTATTAAAATAAAACTAATATTATTGCTTTGTAATTAAATTAGTTTTTCTTTACCGTTAGGAATTTAGGTGCATAGTTTTTATGACTCTTGTTTAGGCATTTCATGAAGTATTAATTAATTTTTAAATTGTCTCTGAAGACAACAGGAAATAATAAAGAAAAATAAAACAAGACAAAGTGCCCGATTTTTTTTCACAATTCCGTAATATTCATGGTGGAACTGGATAACCCTTATCCGAGGACACACAATTTGGTCACTTCATACAGCAAACAAATCTCACATACAGGCAGTTATTGGTTACACACATAAGACAAGTATTTCAGTAAAGCTAATCGATATTACGTCTGTCTAAACCATTCTGACACTACCGAATGTGACTTTAATCTCACCGAGTGAACATTCCATCACAAGAGTTCAGCGATCAACATATCGTCACTTTTTTTAAAAATATTTAACATACGATGGCATTCAGTCCACAAAATTCTTTGGCTTCTCAAACATTGTTCTAACCTACGCTCACATTGGTCAATATGCTTCAAATAGGTGGCTCTAAAGCGATTACGTGAATTGAATTGTTTACAGAAGATTAGGAAAATCCGTTATTAGGGATGTTGAGTTGAGTATATTTAGTCTGTGATATCACTATCAGGGGTCATCCATAAAGTACGTCACACAAATTTCTTGATTTTTTGACCCCTCCCCCGTCCTTGTCACAGTTGGTCACATTTGCGAGACCCCCCCTCCTTAGTGTGACGTCACATATTTTGCAATATTATATCAGTTCAGAAATTAGTCTAATTCCCGTTTAAATTATTTTTTAATATAACCAACATCAAATCAAACATTAAAAAAATTAACAAAACGGTACATTTTCGCCAAGAAAACAATTTAAACCTTATGCCGTTTATACTGGAAGATTTTAATGCTTTTCGTTAATAGTTCAAATGTGGTATTTTAACACTTAGATGTATTGTATTTTGAAATGTGACGATACGAAATCTAAGACCCCTCCCACCCCTTGTCACACAATGTCACACTTCGTCGACCCCCTCCCTCCCCTTTAACGTGTGACGTACTTTATGGATGGCCCCTCAGTGACGTCATATTTGTTCTTATGACGTCTACTTTAACGGCAGAAATCGTAGAACAATCGAGTCTCTAGGATGTTTCAGTCGAGCAATAGCGCCACCTACTCTATGCTAGAACACTAGGAATGAGCTTCTCGAAATCGCCAACGCGCGTGCGCGGGCGACGCCAGCTCGCTCCGCGCAGGCGACACCTACTCTTACGGCTAAGGGCTTAAGGTTTAATACGACATCATTTCATTTTACCAAATACACCTTCATTTCAAAACGTAAGCCTTATACAGGGCGTCTCACGGCTATGCCACATGGAGGGAAAGTACCTTGAATATTGTAGATGGAACATTTTACTGAAAGAAGACATTATTTTGATTTTAAAAACAATTTAAACTGCATTCACAGATATTTAAATAATAATTAAACCGTGAACCGGGAATCGAACCCGTTACACAAGAAAAATAATTACCCTGTAGCTTTATCATACCAATCGAAAGGCTTCATCATATGGATTATTTTTGCTAAATAACATAGTATCAGAAATAAAACGAAGACCATGAATTTTAACATTTTTAATACAAAATTAATCAATTTGTCACGTGTAACGGGTTCGATTCCCGGTTCAACCATAAAAATATTTAAATATCTGTGAATGCAATTTACAATGTTTTTTAAATTTAAATAATGTCTTCATTCAGTAAAATGCTCCATCTACAATATTTAAGGTACTTTCCCTCCATGTGGCATAGCCGTGGGACGCCCTGTATATATCAAAGCCTGTTCGTTTGTTTCGAGGTTTAGTGATACGAGATTAAAACATTTTAATATTGATCCAGCCATTTCTGCGGGGCTAGCACCACTGCAGATGCGACGCGATGCGAAAAATCTACCCTACTCTTTCTCTCGGAGCGCTCTTGGCCCAGCGGCGCCCGCGTGCGGTATGCGAGGTTAAGCAACGTGGGCTGGGGTCAATGCTTGGATGGGTGACCACTTTTACAGGTTACTAACTGAGCGCTCCCATGCTTTAAAAGGCACGTTAAGCCGTTGATCCTTGCTATCTATGGCAGCAGTCGCTAAGTTAGAGGCCTTCGGGCGGCCTGAGAACTTCTAACAGTCACGTTGCACGGTGATTCCGCCGTAGGCCATAACTCGAACTAAGTCATTAGCATATTATGCCCTATCAGGTAACTAAAATTATTAACTAATAGATAGACTACTCAATAGTATAAATATTACATGAATAGATTACAATTATCATTTACTTTTGTGCAACGAAAGTGAACGTATCTCCACCCTAATCAGTAGTAAGTTTGCATCGCCGCAACTTAATCACTTTGTTATTGTCTGTTATTATTATTTACCGCGAGTGTCCACTTGGTGATATCATGGAAATACAAGAAGAAGGTATGTACTATTATTTGATTTATTTTATATTGTGCATATATATTTGTTTGTATTTTATAGGAATTTTATACTAGAGGTCTATCGTTCCGTTATTTTTTTCTTAAGTATGATTTTCATTGAGAGATATACTTTGAGGAAACCCTAAGCCACGTATGAAATATACGTCATTTAATAGAGTGAAATGTCCTTAATAAGGGCTGTAACTTTCAACTGCCCCTGGCTGCCTCTTCTTAGGTAAAGGGGGTGTTCAAGTAGAGGAGGGCGTACCTAAAAAAATTATGAAGTTTTATAAAATTGTTTCTCTTTTTGTTTTAGATACTTTTTGGAGGTGTTCTATATTTAGGCGTAATGTTTTTGATATTTGGCACTCAAAACAAGGAACTGGCGTAGAAAAATGTCAACATGTCCTAAGTGTGTTGACCAATACACCACCTTTAGCGGATGACATAGAAAATATCGACTTAAAAGTGTTAAGTGATAAAATAACGAGTTTATGTAAACGTTTATCTAGTTATTGGTTAAAAACAAATAGAACAAAGTCTAAACTAAATAAAGCAATTTAGGGAAAAGTTAGGTCTTATTGTTGATAAACCCAGAAGTGGAGGAAGCGGCACATCAAACGATGGCAATACTGCCAGGAGGTTCTTTTCTAACTCAGAAATATCAGCCGAAATTACTGGCATTAAGAAGAATCTTTTAGATCGTTGTTGGACTATACTTCAGTGCATTAATTCGGGATATAACATTGATCAGACCAAATTCAGAGAATTTACTTTAGAAACAGCTCGGCAATTAGTTGCAGAGTATCCATGGTATTACATGCCTGCTTCCGTCCACAAAATTTTAATTCACGGTGCTAGTATTATAGATCATGGTCTTCTGTCAATAGGGGAGCTGTCTGAAGAAGCAGCTGAAGCGTGTAACAAACACTACAAAGAATTTAGACGAAATCATACCCGAAAAATGACCCGCGTTTTGACCAATACCGATTTAATTAATCGGCTTTTTCTTCATTCAGATCCCCTAATATCTGCTTTGAGAAAGTTGCCCGTTAAAAAAAAAGTGTTTTACCTAAATCTGTGTCAGATTTATTATGTGTAAATAGAAAAATACAGTGTTAATAGCAAGTAATTTAAGTTAGTATTAACTATGGCTAATAATTGTAATGTTCTTATATGTAAGTATTTTTGGAATACATACTGTTATTATACATTGTATATTGTTTTATTATTAGTTGTCATAGTATAAACCTTACTTTCTTTAGTTTTAAAGTAAACGTCGAAATCGAAAATTGTTACAAGTACAGAAAATATTTTTTGTACGTACATCATCATATATGTTCGTTATTTATGTTTAAAATAGCTGTTTTTACCCCATTTCCTACTTTAGTAGCAATATTTGATAGTTTAAAATTGAACAAATTGCTTATTTTGGAACCGAGGTAGTTATGGCCGCCCTTGTATGGGAGCGGAATCACTGTGCGTTGTCCGCTCATTTGACAAAGGGGGGTCGAAGTTGCACCACGTCCGTAGGGAGTACGCACCGCTACTCTACACGTGACCCCTGGGTGGTGCTAAAAGTGCAACAAAACTGGCAACCGTACTGTCTTCTAGAAGATCTCACGGTTCGAAATAATAGCCATACGATAAATAAAAGTTCACGCGAGATACGATTTAGAACGGGTTGCACCAACTTACAATTACAGACTGATCATCGTTAGACATGGCGCCAGCAGCCAGGCACGTATCCAGAGGGGGGATAGTTGGAATTTATCCCCCCCCGAAAACGTTTTTAGCCGTTTTTATAGTATAGTGATTACAGCGATTTTTACGCAGTTCACATGGTTGTTTCAATGTTTGTCCCCCCCCGAACCAAAAGTCTGGATACGTGCCTGCCAGCAGCTGTCATCGCATAGACACATGTTAAACATTCCATACAATCAGATTTTAATGAAAACCTTACGATGCAGACGGTTTGGTGTAACCCGCCTTTATATAGAAGCATGTTGTGCTAGCCCTGGGATAGAGATTTGACACCAAGATTGGGCGAAATGAAATAAAGTCGTAATGAAACATCAGTAAGGTTTAGAATGCGTGCGCGCGGTCACAGCTCGGTGGCGCGGCAGCGGCAGCGCGCGGTCAGTGCTTGTACTCGGGGAAGGAGGACGACGCGGGTGGCGCGGGGGCGGGGGCGGGGGCGGGGGCGCCGGGGCGGCGGACAGTCGCGTCGCTGCTGGAGCTGCCGGGGGGCGACGGGAAGTACTCTCGCTCTCTCTCCCGCTCGAGCGCCGCCGCCGGCACCGCGTCTTCACTCGCCCACCGGGCTAACTGTTGTTGAGCTTGAATAAAGTCATCACTAGAAAATGATAGAGAAGAGGAACGGAGAGTCGATGCGTGTGTTCTATGTGGTAGCGGGCTCCCGGCTCTTTTGATTTAGGACGACCGGTTTAGCCTAGTCAAAAATCAAAAACCAAAATCAAAACATTTATTCTGCAAATAGGCCTCAAGGGCACTTTTACAAGTCAAAATCTATAGGTACATCAAATAAAAATAATACAATAATCAAAGTATCATTAATTAAATGTAGTGTTACATGTCAAAAATAAGACTAAGAAACTAATAACAATCGAGATTTGTTAGAGATGTATAAGGTCTCTAAGCGTCAAGATAAAAGGTAATAAAGTAGGTGTAGTGGGTAGTGCACCTGCCTGTGAAGCTGACGGTCCTGGGTTCGAATCCCGGTCAGGGCAAATATTTGTGTGATGAGCATGAATATTTGTTTCTGAGTCTTGGATGTATTTAAGTATTTATATCTATTAAATATATCGTCGTCTAGTACCCATAACACAAGCCTTCTTGAGCTTACTGTGGGGCTAGTTCGATTTGTGTAAGATTGTCCTCTAATATTTATTTATTTTAACTGACTTTGGTATGATTTTTGAATTGATGCACATGTGCCAATGATGTTAGACCCTGGAGCCCGCGTGATGTGTGTGTGAAGTGTCAGTAACATTAATAATGTGTATATATCTTTACTTTAAAATAAACTCGGAATGTCTTTTTATAATTTCAAACTTGAATATTAGGGCCAATCGAATCTATTCATTATGGGATAAAAGGATATCGATAAAATATTGTGGCAGAAAAAAGGGCAAACGCTTTTATGCTTCAGCGTTATTAGAAAGTATGATGTACGGCAGGGCTCGGAACCGGTTTTTACTATTTTTGAGATATCTCTTAAAATATTTGTCATATCTCCATTTTTGTTTTAAGATTTGTTTTTGTTAACCTTCATCTATGAAATAAATGATTTAAAGTACCAAATAATATCGTAAAACGCAATTAACCGAAATTTTTAACCGGTTAATTGTATGAAGGCGAAACCGGTTTCCGAGCCCTGGTGTACGGTCAAGTAAAGGGAGTAATTTCATATTCATTACAGTTCTTTTCTGAAACTGCTATTGAAAGAGATTTGTATACTTCATTAGCTTATATTTTGCGCAAATCTCGATTACAATAATTATTAACTAACTGTTACATATGATTTAAATAAATTGCTGAAAAATGAGATTATATTTCATGTGTAAGTCCGTAGATATTTGCTACAGTGATCTATATTTTCAGTTAGTTAACCCTTAATAAGGCAGAGGCGATTTAGAAACCACTTGGTAATTAAACATTCACGGTAAAGACCGTCACCCTTTTTATTTTATGTTGACAGTATTATACAGTTGACATATCACGCTTTCTTTCCTCATTCTTAGTTTTTCGGTTATTATTCAATTGTAGTGTAATTAATGAATCAAAGTATGTGGTCAATATATGCACTATGCCTGTCAAGCGAATCTAGTTTTTAGTACTGTTACAGGCAGAGTGCATATAATGACCACATGGTTTTTTAATTATTTAGTTTCATTTTGCTCTAAATGTATTCCCCGGGGCTCTACCAACATGAGAATATATTAAACTTTTACGTAGCATATCTGTATAACTGAGGCCTTATTAAGGGTTAATTGACCGCACACAGTGCAAAGCAAAGCAATCTCACCTTTCACTATCAGGCGCGTCTCGCAGCCGCTCCGCGTCCGCGGTCTCGTAGAGCGCGTCGTCGTCGGGCGCCCGCGCGTGCGGGCTGTGCGGCGCGTGGTGCAGGTGCCCCGCGAAGAGGGGCGCGTGGTGCCGCCCGCTGCCGCGGAAGCGGGGGTAGCCGAAACGGGACTCCTCCTCGCCGGGGATCCGACTGCGACATCTGTTACTGGAATAGTGAGAGGTTTCGTTGAGCAGGGTTATAATAATGATACTTATACCAAAGCTGTCGCTCACACGCACTGACATGGGAATGTCAAAAGCGAAGTTGAACCCTATATGCATGTACGTTTATGCATTATTGCACGCCGTGAGGGATATCCGTCGTTGGCGACCAAAAGGTAAATTTAGTTTCAGGTGATGGGTCGTTGCATAAGAACTGTGAACTGGTCAATTTAAATTAAATTTTCAAAAATTAAATAAATGCATATTAAAGTCGTTTTATGTTGATACTAAAAGTGAAAGAAACGTAAGGACCTGTTTGAAGACCCTGACGATAACGGGTGGGCCAACTTGAATTTATCGATAGGTAAATGTATTGAATCTGTGTTGTAGATATGCAAAAAATGAATTATCCAAGATGATAAGATGTTTATGAATCGTTTCTACCATCCTGCTCTCCATCAGGCAACAACTAACCTAACCTCTAGCTGGTAGGGCAATTAAGACAATATTCAGATGATGCTTTTTACGATTTATTTAAATATCAGGGTGGATCAACTTTTTTTTATGTTGTTATCTTGACCCGTTGTCCAAGGGACTCTAATGGCGCAGTTTATTCAAACAGATGTTGTATTAAGTTCTACTAAGATGCTTAGTAGATGGACCATTATGGAAATAGTTTATGAGTACCAAAAATACGCATGTTTGATAAACTGAAATCGCATAAAATCACGAATGTATTCGAATTTTGTCCCTTGGACAACTAGACGTGACCACGGCAATGAGTGGCACTAAAAAGTTGATTCACCCATCAGCACATAATGCTGATAATGAATATCGTAATTATGATACTTACGCCGGCACTTCCCCAGGCTCGATCCTATAATGTCTATCCGCCTCAGTCTCTGACATCCTTATATCTTCAGATCCTGACGGGCTCATGTGCCTGCTCGAATGGTGCTCCAGCTGCCTGATCAAATCCTCTAGATTCCTGATTCTGATGGGTCCACAAGATGGCGCGTCGTCTTCCTCTTCTTCACCGGCTCGCTGCCTTCTCAGTTCTGCTTCGTGGATCTTCTCCGCGCTGGGCGCTCGTTCTCGCTTGTACTCGTACTCCTGAAGAGCGCGGAGATCCCCGGAGCCCGCGGCTGAACCGGCGCTAGCGCGTTGAGCTGCTGCAGTCTTTAAAGCCACGATTATCCCTTCGTGGTAGCCGTTCAAATCCTGGAATTTAAAAAAATACGTCAGCAAATAACAAATCCGGTGTGTCCAGGTCTTGTATATTATCTTATTGTGGTATTGTATTTTATTTTAAATCTTAATTTGTAGTTTCTTTTTGCTGTATTTTTGTTGGCTTAATTTTGTAACTTTAATTCGTGGCAATAGATAATTTCTGATTATGATTCTGATTCTTTTAAAGGATCAAGTGGTTGTTGTGGCTTGAATTTGTAAACCTTTTATTGCTGCTCAATCTAGTGACTATTTATTATTTCAAATATTACTGGTACATTTAAAAGAGGTACTACCAATTTTTACTAATATATTTATAGTAAGTACTTAGTACTCCAATTGCTCACTCTGGCTGGTATCGTTCTCATACCCACGGAATCACAATTTTTACAAATAAACTAATTTCAATAGCCTGGTCTCTGACGAGAGTTTTACGCTTGTCCTGAACTTGCGTCAATACATGGTCTCCCCCCGTTTTGAGATCCTCCCGGAGTCGCAAGTGTCCAAAAGGCTACGGTATCTGCTTTTCATCGGACAGTGCCTTTACCATGAGTTTACATGACCCTACTCGCTAGCGACTGCGTAAAAATTTGTATGGACAAAAGTACAGCGCCTCTGGCGGTTACGCAATAGAACTAAGAATCGGCATACTAAATCGTTTATACACATACAGTCGGTAGCGAGTGCGGTCATGCAAACTCATGGTAAAGGAATTGGATGGAAACTTGTCTGCCGACCGTGGCAGAAAAAAATCTTTAATTCAGAAACCCCCACCTATCCAAGGGGTGTCTAGCAAGTATACCTTGAAGCGCAAGCTTAAGGGCTATCTGTTGACGCTCCAAAAATCCTATTCCTTAACCAACCAGCACTTATCCCAACTGTGTCGCCTTTTTTCATGTCTTTTTAATTAATTTTAACTGTTTTAAAGCTGTTCCTTGTTTTTTTTTTCATTTTGGTCTGTATCCCCCCACTGTTGAGTAAATTCCTTTCAGTTTGCCCTGTTTTGCGGTAGTCTCATTCATATATATAACACCTATGATTTTATTCATTATATGTATACCTTTCCTATATGTATAGTATGTTGTATTGCGTTCCGTGGATCACGTACGGTTCTGTCTAAAAACCAGCGCTGCAGGTGTCTAACACCTCGGCATAATGCTGAGACAGCAACCGATCCACTGCCGCGAAGACGCACTTTTTAACTGTATGTTCATGTACTGAGTTTATTACATTTGTAATCGTGTGTCTTTTGATGCAGTGAATAAATATTTTCATTGTATCTAATATTTTCATTGTATCTAGTTGACACATTTCTTGCAGGAAAGCATATCAAACGATTCGACATGTTTTGTTTTCTTGTGTAACTACACATTGTAAATACCTATTGTTATTTTTTCCTCGTTTTTCTTTCAATTCTCTTTTGTTGTGTACCATTTACATTTACTCAAGTAGGTTAAGTAGTATCATTGTAATAAGCATATTTTGGAGAAAATGACTGACTGTCGAGTTTCTTTCGGCGTTTCTTCGCGGCAGTGGTCTCATGAGAAACGCTAGTAGTTTTTGACTTGTAAAAGTGCCTTTGCGGCCTACTTGCAGAATAAAGTTCATTTATTTCATTTATTATTTCATGGTAAAGGAATTGGATGGAAGCTTGTCTGCCGACCGTGGCAGATTTTTTTTTAATTCAGAAACTTGCCTTAAATTTATACTCCATATCGGCAACAGCCCCAGTAGGCTCCTGGCCGTCGGACTGCGAGCCGGCCTCCAGGTGCTCGCTCTGGCTGTCGTCGCCCCACTTGTCTTTGCCATCCACTGCGCCGTACGCGTGCTTCTTCAGGATACCCTTCTCAGGCACCTTGGCCATCGAGTTGGTTTGGACGTCGATGAAGGCGATGTCCTCTTCTCCTGAAATTAAAAGGCCTTATAAGTTTTTAAATGTTTTGATTTCAAATTGGTACAAAAGTATTGATAATCATCATCTTCTCCTAGCCGTATTCGGCCACAGCGACTGTTTCTTTTTTTAAATTGCTGAGAGCGACGCTGATGGGCTCTCTGGTGACTGACAAAGCCAATCTTTGCAGCGAATGTGCGGTTACACTCGCTGCAAGTCAGCACCCCTCCGACATAGTTATAGGTTATGGCCGCAGGGTCTGGCCTTAAGCTCGTCGCGCTTAGCGTCAAGGTCTGCGCATCGCCTAGTTTCAAATTCCAATAAAGTGATAATACCAATAAAGTGATTGAAGGAAACGATGACTATATTAAAGTTTTAGATAGTAACATAGCTATTTTTTGATTTTATTGTGTATATTACAATTTAAGCGGAAAATACAAGTTTTTAGCTTGAAAATGGTCGATTTGGAGTGATGTTTGAAATGATATTTTTCAATAAAAAATCTAAAAACATACATTTAAAGTTTATGACATAAGGCCGCAATAGTCCTGTTCTAGATAGTAACATTGAGAAAATGTCAAGATACGTGTCAATTCAAACAGAAAATGGCGTAATAGATGAGCGTTTTTTAACTGATAAGGACCCTTAAAAGGCGATGCTAAACCCAAAGTAACTGATGTAGCACCCTGGATCGCTAAAATTAAGTGGCAGAGGGCGGAGCACATTTCACGTCGAACCGATGAACGGGCGGAAAGGTTCTCGGCTGGCAGCCAAGTATCGGAAGGCGCAGGGTGGGCAGATGCTTAACAAGGTGGACTGTTGACTTGGTAAATGGCGAGGAAGTCCGCTAGATGCCGTGGTGCAGGGCCGGTCTGTGTGCCAGTTTTTGGGGGAGGCCTACGTCCAGCAATGTATGTTTTTCGGCTGATTTGATTAACTCAATTAATGTGTCAGTTTTTCGGTGGATATAAGAAATGTGTTGTTGATGAACCACATCTTTCTTTTACGCGTATAAGCCACGCTACATCTCAGTCCCTGGCGTTTGTACTATGACGAAATATGTAAAAATACAATGTTAATAAAACGAAATTAAATCAGTTTTGTGAGTTTAAAAAATGAACACAGCAAAGTATTTAATTCAATTTACCTGAATGCGTAGGCTCATCTTCGCTTCCCGAGTGTACACGTTTCATTTGCTTATGATCTCTGTAACAGACAAAACATTTAAATGCATCTATTGATAACCGTTAAAAAGTAGAACTAGTCCAGCATAGCTAATTGCACGGGGGTCTAAGGAAAATGTTCACTCCGCCAAAACCTATTACTATAACTATAAAATTAACTGTCATCAACAAAATGAAAAGCATGCCCGGATAGTTTGGGCATGTACGATGATGATGACTGATGACTATGCAAATAAAAGCCAGGATCATGATGATACTATTCACGTAGACTAAGACCCATTTCTATAAACAATCAGTATTACCAACACCAGCACCAACTTAGATCTTAGCCAATCTTGAAAGAAAAATAAGTACCGTTCCTATAAATAATAAAGTAATCAATGACAGAAAAGATGACTACTAAGATGAATGGAATAATGATAACTGATTACGTTTCAATGTTTAAAGGAATCAAGTATTTACACGGAGACCATTGTAAGGTCATCTTATTTATTTTTGCCTTCTCCGATATATTTTATTGACGCTAATTACTAACGTTAATTACTGAACGATTGTGTACCCATTTCGTTAAATCGATTTGTCAAAACTGTCCCATAGATTTTGAGTTGTAGATACTTACGGATATCTACTAGTATTGCCTGGTCCCGACATGTGATTTCCGTGTCTGAAGATTACCCGCTGAGAGTCCCCTCGGCTAAAGAGAGCAAAAATGATAAAACTCGTAAAATTGTTTCAAAATTTTGCTTCAGATTATCGGATTTTAAATGATATGCAAAACCGCTCTCTCAATGCCCCAGTGAAGACTAATTTTAAGTTCTAATAGGGTGGGTCACACTGTAGTCTATTCAAACATTTTTCGGCACTTGACGACAAGCAGGCCAAGCGCTACATGACAGTGATGTCTATTCATAATGTGCAAAATTAAATTTTAGGTGGACTAAACCAAACGAAAATCCAAAATCTAGAGATCATAAAACAAATAAATCTAAATAAGGATTGAAAAACAAAGCGTGTCACTGAACGCCTGTGTGATTGTGCTCGGTCACACTAGGAATACACGAAAAATTCATTACAGCGTTTTCGATCAGCTCTGCAGATTTCTCCAGAATCAAAGCATATTGGCACTTAAGCGTATGTAATAAAAGCAATGTTTGTGTGCATAAGAAAAACTTTGCAGAGCGGTGCGACGCTTCCAAGACTACCTCGCGTCAAGCTTTCGACATACCTTAGAAGATTTCTGTTCGATGCCAGACCCGATAAAAAGAGGAAACGAGATTTAAAGACTGATAAACAAATAGACTGCTGATGGTTCTACCAAAGTTTTCCACAAGAAATCTCTGGTAAAGTAAAATATAGTGAGTTCAATAATGAAAACAAATCATCACGAGAATCAGGAAAATGAAGAATGTTCAACAGAGTTAAGAATGTTATATAAGAAGAAAGAATTACCTGAAGGTGTTGTTGAAGGAATGCATCTTGCCGCCTTCGAGGGAGATGTCCTCTTGCGAGTTGTTGCTGGTAGTTGAGCCGGCTCCGAAACTCTTCGCGATGGGTTTCTTCACGTAGGGCGGGTCGTACTTCGGCAGGGTGCTCTTTTTCCTGATGCGGGCGCGGCGTGGAACGCACACTCAGATCAATCGATTACGTTTACAAGAACGATGTTACGGACTAAAACGAAAGAGCCGTTACCGACGGCCAAATTTTGATTCGAATACAGGGAGGAACAGGAGTTGATCAGCTCGCTACGCCGAAGTACAGTAACGACAATTGGTTTTGTTGTATTGATTTGTAAGGTGTGTGTATCATGTCCAGTTCCTCGCCATGTGTCTTTTATTTTTTATTTGAGCAAAACTGGTGCTTTTGGATAGTTAAATCATTTAAGTCATTGAAATTTTTGATTTTGATTCAATTTATTTTTCGTTTCATTCCTCATGGGAATTGATGTTACATGGAAATAGATTTCAAGAGACTGATCTTAACTTAGATGTATAGGTTCTTTCCAGTAAAATTAATAGGTACTGAATGAATGGATGAAATGCTTCATGCATGCAAACTTAATATTTGAACATTTTTCAATTTATGAGATTAAAGATGTCGGAAGAAATTTTACCGGAAACATCCTATCGGTTCCTTATAGTAACATTAGGCGTTTCTAACTAGATAGACAGCTGCTTGAAAGAAGAATCCGTGCATCGCACATTCGCTCCTCGTGCAAATAGTTAGATTTTAGTGGTAGTGATTGGTGACGTTTGAGTCGAGCGATCTATATCTTCGCCAATTGTTAACAGCCCGTTTATTGGTAACCGAATGGTACATACCTCGTGTGGCGGTACGTTCGTTACCTGCCACGTACCATCCTTCACAGGGACGGCTTGTGACCAGTCTGTAACTGCGGCTGTACACATGAGTGAGTATAAGGTTAATGCGGTGGGATGACGGCGCTGATATAGGAAGATATAGACGCGATCGCGACCAAGAAAGGAAACGAAAACGAGTCACAGTTCACATAAGCCAATGCATACATCCAAGAGCCCAGAATCTTAAGGGTTTGAGTCGAGAAGGTGTCGCTCGATTACAACGAGGAAAGCCTTGTCGGCATGCAGCGAGGCGGCCGGACGGCGGGGCCTCGCGGCGAGTGGCGCGGGTGTGTGTGTGTCGCGTGTGTGTGCGCGTGTCGGCGCGCGCGGCGCGCGCAGCGACGCGGTCCGGCCGCCGGCGCGGACACAGAACCACAGATCAAATGCAGTTGTGGCGCGCCGACAGCGGCCGCGCCGCCTCGACGCGCCACCCGCCAACTCTAGCTCTACGACCACAACGTAAACGACATAAAAATTGTCCAAAACAAAAAAAAAACTTGGCCGATGTGTAAACCAACAGAAACACCAACGCTAACTTCTAAAAAAAACATACAGTATACGAAGGTGACGACTTAAATTTCTTCTTAAAGACTACCTTTGGTCTGTTTTCTGCTCACTAACCTTAGGCACAGGGAGAAGTTTTTGTGTACTACGACTGACCTGTAGCAGAGAGCGCTCAGGGCAAATACTATGAATACCCCCCCTACCACAGACATTAGCACCGCCACGAGGAACACCGTGTTCGAGCCGTGGTAGTTCTCTGCGCCCAAAGAGAAGGGAGTCAGAGCCCATTCACACAGATACTGTTTGCGGGGGCGTTTGTAACGGAACTGTTATTACTTATTTGATGTTTATGTGCTTAATAAACAACAACATATGAAGCAGTAAATAAATATCTTGAATATGCAACAAGTAAAGGTTTCCACCAAACGGCTCGCATCGCAGCGGATCGGAACGGATTTTACATTTTTTAAACTATACCCAATCATGTACACAGTATTTAAAGTCTATTACCAAGCTAGCACAGCAGCTTGACCGTGGGCGTCTTCCGCGACAAGCGATCGTAGCCGAAAATATGCTGCGACACGCGATGGACTCCGTTCGCCTGTCATCGTATCCGATCGGATCCTTTCGGCTGTCATCGTATCCGATCGGATTCTTTCGGCTGTCATCGCGTGCGCTCAACGCCGTGGCCGGGCGGCACCATTTATTCCCAAACCTTACGCCATTTTTGCCATTATTAATTTATGCAATAACCAACAATATAACGACAACTTCAACCATTTTCAGAAATTAGAACACTTCATTCAATGCGGTCAGAATGAAATTATTAGACCAGGTACAGAAACGGATAGATACGTTCTCAAGTAACGGTACCGATTGTATGCGTCGACATCCTGCCGCGATCGGCTGTCGCCGTATCTTTTGCGATTAGATGCGATGCGAGCCGTTTGGTGGTAATCATTCTGCTGTCGCCGCATCCGTGCGTATCCTTTCCGATCCGATGCAATGCCATCCGATTGCTAGAGATTAACCTTAATGCTGCCTCGCTACCCGTTTTGACAGCCACTGTGCTATTAAAATGAAAAGCCGCTATCAGCGAAGGCAGGCCCACACAACGTGAACACAACATCCAGTAGCAACGGCCCCACTAAATCGCCCCCGCAACTCCCCGTGCGAACGGGCCCTCAGGCCAGGCCTCTCGCCGGGGCGGCGCCGGCGACAACACAACATACGACACGACAGGACAGGCACGAGCGACAGACAGTGCGACAACACCGAGTTACCGGCCGTTACCTGAAGCAGTACGCCATCCACGCGAACCCCACGAACACCGAGAGCACGACCGCGAGCAACAATATCACCATGTTCATTGTGCTCATCTTATTAGCCGAGTGCTCACCTGGAAAAGGGGTCCCGCGCGTTAATGCGCCGGCGCCGCCCGAAACCCTCCGAGCAATGCTCTCAAATCTACAGCGAGAACGTATTTCGCGCGTTCTGATTTTAAAATTCACAGCGACAGCGCATTTCGGCTGTTAATTTCAAAATTTATAGCGACAGTGTGTTTTGGGTGTATTCTAATTTCATAATGTGTAACGACAGCTTCTTTCGGTTGTTCTAATTTCAAAATATATACAGTAGGGCCTCGATAATCCGAACTTCAAAGAAACAACTACTGTTCGGACTCACGGAGCGTTCGAATTATAGTATGTTGGAATGAAATTACCTAATGTTCTGTTCCTTTTTCATCAGATCAGAAATTGTAACTTTTCCAATATCATGCTTTTGAGAAAGCGAAGTAGCAGACACGCCATCTTTCAAGCTGTCTAATATGGCACACTTCTCAGCAATGGTCAAAATTTTGTGTTTACGTTTTGGTGTAGGAACCATATCATATTTCAAATGTAGGAACCTTATCATAAAACACGTGGTGTGCAGTACAGCATAATTTCGTATCCTTGAAAGAACTACAAACCGGATGGTTTAAACAAAGTCAGGTGTTACGGCCGAGGAGAAACGGGTCACTCAGCAGTTCGGATTACTGCGACGTTCGGATTAGCCTGTGTACGGATTATCAAGGCCCTACTGTAGTGTATTCCGCTTGCATACTAATTTCAAACTGTGTAGCGATAAAGTACATGCAGTGCGTTTCGCTGATTTTGTAAACACTATAGCGACATTGTGTTTCACCGACATTGTAATTTTGAAAATTATAGCGACGCTGCATTTTCACTTTGGTAGGGAGAAAACCGACACCCGGTTTTGAACTATTAAAGCGCTAGAGAATTTTAACATTTTTGGATTTTGAAAGCAGTGCTCGGATTCGTGTGGCCAATTTGTTAAACAAATTACGTTAGCAGGGGGAATATTAATAGCAACAAGAATACCTGAAAACATAAAAATTAGTAACACAAATTAGAGTTAGGTACTCTTGCAATTTACTGAACACTTTTCAATATTTTCAGTAGCGGTGATTGTTAATTTAAAACAATACAATAAACCAATAGTGTTTTTTTGTTGTAATTCTGATTTTTCGAATTCTTTGTGCAATGAAACGCAAACGTGACGTAAGTTAAAGAAATCGTTGTATCGACATAAATCGCATTACCTCGATGGGAGTTAAACATGACCTCTTTGACGAGATTGAGATGATTTTAGTGTTTTAAAGTTTTACGTCATGAGCGAAGTGTTCCTTAACTAACCACAGTAATCATTATAAAATCAAATGTTTTATTCGTTCATCACAGGTTGGTGGTAACTCAATATTCTAAGGACCGTAATATTCGCGTACAAAAGTATTTTATTACAATCATAATTATAAACAATATCACCGATTCAACAATCTCAACTTTGACGTCACATTGCGTTTCAGCACTTACAAAAGGTCTATTGTCATCCATTTTAGTGCATGTCTGAGAATAACGCAGGACTGTGTTAAAATAAGCAACTCTATCTTACTATTACACAATTACATCCCTCCCCACTCTATGTGACATGTATATTGTTGTAACCTGTTATGGTGTACAATAAAGTACTTACATATATTACAAATCACAGAAATACCTATGCATAAAAATATGGGTACACTTTGTATGGAAAATCAATATAAAGTGTACCCTTTTGATTTGCTCCAAGTGTAATATAAATTCCAAATCCCAATAAGATTAGTCGGGGCAAGTGCAACACCGGGGTAAGTTAGATAATCTACTACTACCATGATCTTACATCAACGCAATAAACTAAAACAAGTTTGTTGCGTGCGCTCTTAAGATTTCGATATTTACTTTTTTTGTTAGGCGCACTTACCCCATTTATACGAGCGTTATATGTATCTTAAGGTACGTTAATCTAAAGAGGGATTGTCAGTAGATGACGCTGTAAAATATATCAAACTAATATTTTTTTTGCAACACTATATATATACCCTTCTGTATGTAGGACGTAATTTATTTTTCTCTCAGACATACAGCTAAATAGATAAAACTGAGCCAATAACATAAATCATAAAGACTCAATGTCTATTTTCACATGGCTTTTAATAAGCGAAGGCTCAAAATCAGACAAGAAATTTGAGCTTTTGTTTATACAATTCCATTTATAGGACAAGGCAGGAACGCAACTTACTGACCATTACCATTAACTGACCATTCGTGAACTTTTTGCAATGAGATAAGGTCTACTACAGATGGACCGGTTAACTGACACGGCCCTTAGGCCGGTCACATACATTCGGAATTCCGTTTCGGAATTTCGGTTCGAAATATCGATTCGTAATATCGAACGCATTAAATCCATACAACATCTATGAATCAGCCACATACTTACAGTTCGAAATTTCGAACGGAAAAAAACTGTAAGTATGTGGCTGATTCATAGATGTTGTATGGATTTAATGCGTTCGATATTACGAATCGATATTTCGAATCGAAATTCCGAAACGGAATTCCGAATGTATGTGACCGGCCTTAGACGAGACAAAAGTGCGACGAGGGACGACAAAGGTTAGCGGGATGTTGGCGAGCGGCGCCTGCCCTCTGCTACCCCCCCATCCCCCTTTGTCTTCACCCCCGCGGCCTTCTCACCTCAGGTGCCGTCGTTAAGCGGTCAACTTATAATGGCTAAAGTTGCGTGATGCTCAAATATGATATAGAGGAACAAAACTGGTTCACTTTCAAACAAGCGCAACCGATTTTTGCCCTTGAGCGCAAAACAAACATTGGCTGTCTTTATAACTTAAAACTCTGAACCTAAATCTATGCAGAACCGGCATCGACTCACCATACGGTGTTTCTTTCTTGGTCATGTTGTAGGCGGCCTTGGTCGCGTTGTCTGGCACCCAGGCGGTGGGGGTGGGGGGGAGCGCGTCGGGCTGCGAGCAGTCGGGGCCCGTCCAGCCGCGGGTGCAGACGCATTTGTTGGCGTTGGAGCATACCTGGAATGGAGACGGGGGTAAAATGAAAATCGTTTATTTATAAGCAGGGTTTAATATAGCATCTTTGTGAGGAAACACCGGTTAAATCCCATTTAGGTCTAGTTTTCCTACTGCATTGGAAGGCTAGATGGCAGACGATTACGTAAAAGTAGTGCCTACACCAAGTCTTCGGATTTGGTTCCGAGCGCCTGTGGTGAGTACAAAATTTTACAACTCCTAGCCAGGAAGTGGGATTTTCTGCACGCGAAGCTGGTGGTTATTGCCACTTTATGGTCAGTTGTGACTACTTTATGTACTATAAAGTTCTTTTTTATTTGGCAATTACATAACTGGGCCATTCTACTTTTTCATGTACATAATTTTCGGACACCTTTTTTTTAAATGCAGATTTTGGAATACTTGACCCTCACTTTATATTTTTGTAATGTTATTAGATACAGGTTTAATTGCAGTATCACTTCCGATAGTTTTGGTAATTAACGCACCACAGCTAATATCCATAAATCGAGTAACTCAGTGATCCTTGGATGTCTCACCATTTGTATGAAAAAATGGTTTTTACCACTGTGTTACCCACCTTTTACAGCAATATGTTAATATTTAAGTATTTTTATCTACAAAATAATTTTATTAGGTTCAGTTACTATTTCGAAATCCTATTTTTGTACACTCATTCAATACATATCATAGATTTTTTGTAATAGAAAACTGATCGTGAAAAAGTAGAATGACCCAACTATAACCATATTGCTTGCTCGAGCGAAGCGAGATCATGACAATTTAAATCGAAAGTAATTGCTTAACTAATTAAAAACAGCCCTGTATCCTTCATCTGTTTACTCTATACCACTTATTATGAAATATAAACTTTATGTCCAACGTCGCTAGATCGCTTTTGCAAGCGTACCATCGAGCTAAATACGAGTTTTGACAGCTTGCTATTGTTTGAATACATGAAAAGTTTTCACATGGGTTGGGATTTCCAATTTCCGGCTCTCTGTTTGTTATGAGTTCGTTATCCTGATCCTAGGACAAACAAGGCTATAGAGAGGAAATATACGAAATATAAATTGTTGACATTTCCTTCAATTTATATCTACGAAGTAGCTGTATTTGCCAAAAATAACAATGACCGATTTCAGCGTCATAGTGCAGTATGCAGCTATCTCAGACCACATGATAATTACAGGATAAACTCAAACTCAAAATATTCTTTATTCAAATAGGCCTAGCGACAAGCACTTTTGAATCGTCAGTTATATATTACATAATTGAATCTAATTATTCAGAGCAATTTATTGATGCATATGAAATTAAAAAACAAGATATGAATTACTGTAATGTAACTAATGTATGTCAAAAGAGAGTATAATAAATTCACAAATAGATTGACTATGTAAAATAAAAATATAAAAAATTGTATAATCTAGACAGTTTCTAGAATAAAATCTGAATGCCAAGAGGAAAACATGTAATGTCATAGTTATGAAATATAATAGGCCAAATCACCAATACTGCCCTACTAAATAAATGTGTATTTGGTCTAACACCTAAAATCTATAATAAAATACCGTTAGAAATTAGGATTTGTACTATTGACATGTTTAAGAAATATGATGGAAATGATATTGCAAATATGTTACTATAATATTAATCACTTTTTTAAATGATGATAATTGGTAAGTGTTTTTAATGTATTTATTTAATTATGCCTGCGTAATGGGCACCATCCCGAGGGGACCTAATTTTGATATTAATTTTTAATGTTTAGTTTTTAGTTAGATATAGTTGTTTTTATTTTAAGTTTTTAATTCATTTAATAATGGCTATAATTAAAGTAATATCCCATTAAAAAAAATGAGAAAAATTTATTTAATCTTACGAAACATTCCAGAAGTAAAAGATGATAATTCCACGGACGCGTTTAAAGTTTATTTTGTTTATGACCCCCCACGCGCCACGAAAAAAATATACGTTTAACATATGTACCTGTGTAATGTAGGATGTGTGGCGAGGATGACAAGACAATGGAACACTTACGGTGTGAATGTCACGCCCTTGCTAGACAAAGAATGAATGACTTTGGCAATGGTTATGGAACCAAAGGAATTTAGAGTACTCCCGCTGAACTCCATCATCCGGTTTGTGGAAATGCTGGAGAGCAGCTTGGAGTATGCATAAAGGAGGGGGCAATTGCACAAAAGATCCCACTGGGTCGAAGTGCATCCGCTAGGGCCCTCATCCAAATAAGATAAGATAAGATAAGGTATATGGGTGTCTATTTGCATCGTATCTATCGCCCTACGGAAAAATATGAAATGTAGTCTTCATTTTAATATAAAATAACTTTTTTTCTTTAAGCGGTGATCTCCGGGCACATAACAAAAGAATGCTATTGTTTATTCTTTTCGCCGGTCGAGGTCGGATAAATTCGTCAAATAATGATCCGTTTTGACAATAAACTTGTACAACGCATTGACATCTAACCTTTTTATGTGACAGTTCAATTTTCTGTTCTATTTTTGACAGCAGGTATTCAAAATTGTATTCAGAGCACCCTGCGGGCCTACCAGTGACCCACTCCAGTACCGATTCGATCGTCGATCCTGCTGCTTGAATTGCTCTGAACTTCAAAACTAGCGATAGGTATATTTTTCAGGTCCACTAATAAATATAAAATAAATAAATAAATAAATATTTTGTTGACAATTTTACACAAATCGACCTAGTCCCAAACTAAGCAAAGCTTGTACTATGGGTACTAGGCGACGATATACATACTTATATAGAGAAATATATACTTAAATACATAGAAAACATCCAAGACTCGGGAACAAATATTCGTGCTCATCACACAAATAAATGCCCTGACCGGGATTCGAACCCGGGACCTCCAGCTTCGTAGGCAGGGTTACTACCAACTAGGCTAAAGCGGTCGTCAACATCGTTATTCCTGTTTTATTTACAATTCTTCTGGTTTTTCTGTGCTCTATTTTCTAATATGTATTTTTAGTAAAATCACCTTTTTAATGAATTACGTGTATTTTATTCCATGACAAATTTTTATGTCACAGTTATATCGACGGTGTAAAGGAATAACCCTTTAAGCGACATTTTGGTCAAAATCGAGTTATATATATCGTTGGAATCAGCGTTTTTTTCTGCGTCGTTTGAGCAGGGTTTCACGTCGATCCGATGACTTATATGTCGCTTAAGGGGTTACAGAAATAAGGCCCAAATTTAAAAATCGTTACCTGATGCGACACATAATTTGAGTAAAATCTTACCTGAGTCACTTAACCATATATACAGGCATAATCATAGTCGCATAAATGATTTTTAAAAATAGGCCATTTTCCATGTGATGTCACTTACATGTTTATTCCAAGTACATTTTACATAGGTTACGGCGCTTAAGTGGTTCTTCAAAAGTGTTAAAATTAACTGTTGTCGCTTAAGTGAATGTTACAAAAATGTACCTAATATTTCATTACTTTAAGCGACATGCTTGGCCCTGGCCGAAATTGTCGCTTCAAGTATTTTTTAAAAACAGCAATACGTTGGTTAAATGAAAATTGCAAGAGGTGTGATGGCGTTTGAAGTATCGCCCTTTATAGTATGGCGTTTAAGTGTATAATTTTTTGTATGAATTACGCGCGAAAGGGACTCTTATAAACGCAGTGTAACGCCGTCGGTCGCTTCAGTCACCGACAAACACTAGGAGGGGGTGGTTGTTTTGCCGTTCGCTGACGGAATTAACTAGGTACGTATGCTAGTTCATGTTCAAATAGTGAAATTTTTAATGTTTTAGATGTTAATATGTGTGAATAGTGATATTTAGTATATATATAGTGTTAATAATAGTGATAAACTATTTATTTCGGCACTTGTATGCCGTTTGTAAAAGTATTACTTAAATGGCTTACCTGTGCCCAAAATTATTTAGGTTATCACTTAATAATAGTAAAATTAAAGTGTTTACCTAATCTAATACTACTTATTACATTTCTTTAGAATATTGGTTATTCTTTATGTAGGTAGGTATGAATGTATGTAACTGATTCATTTGTGTGTGGTGTTTGATAAAGAGTATTTGTATTGCATTGTAATAAATAATCTTGAATTAAACGATACCAAATAACCTGATTTTTATACTACGTTATTTAATAAGTTGAACTCTATTGTGATAATGAGTGAACTTGTCTATCTTGATGTTATGGCTTAAGCCAACCAATAAAACAACAATTTGATTTTTCCTATTGTGTTTCCTTTATAAGTGTACGTATTTTCTTCTATTATACTTAAATGAAAATTCCAATACTTTCGAATAAAATAAACAACAATAAATTCATCACATCCCTTGCTTATTTAAAACGACGGACAATTTATTTTTATTTATGTAAATACACTACTGTCGCTTAAATTAATTCCCGAGATCAAATTAGATATATTGGTGTAGTTTCATTGGATTTTTTAGGGCCCTGGTTATAGCACGAAGGTGTCGCTTCAATGGTTCTTCCGGGATCGTTTCGGGGGCCTATTCACTTAAGCGACACTTATTTCAGAATCCTGTAAGATTTCAAGGTTGATAATATTTTTAAAATATAGCTATTAAAATTTGAGAAAACTTGTGTATAGAACTCAACTTTCTAAAATCAATAGTAAAAGAGATAAAATTATTTTTGTCTAAAAATACACTTTAATACGCTCTCCTGTAAAATTCAAAAAATGTCGCTTCAAGGGTTATTCCTTTATACCGTCGATATTTTCTGTTCTATTTTTGACAACAGGTATTCAAAATCTTAAACGCAGAAAAGTATAATAATCATATAAAAAATTCAAAACTTATAAAGAAAGAAGAAAGAAAGAAAGAAAGAAAGAAAGAAACATTTATTCACACACAGAAGACACACATATGACAAAAATGATAAATGAAGAAAAACATTATACACAAACCACATAACATGTGTGTCCCCGCGGCTGTGAAACGGACACTGGCTCAGCATTATGCTGAGGTGTCAAACACCTACCAGCGCTGATTTTCAGCCAGTACCATCGGTGACTCACGAAACGTCATACAATTGTAAAAAAATGAATAAACAACATAAAAATAACTGAAATATATAAAAAGGTAGGTATATAAATAAACCAAAAACCACCTACTACTTACATACAGCATCTGGATATAATAATAATATATTCAACTAATTTATCACAGAGGAGAGATTGATGATTGTGGCTTTATAGGCACCAAACCTAGTTGGACTGGGTCGGACAGACTCTACCCGGAGTTCAGCGGTGTAAGCGTGAAAAGGTATAAGGCGATAATTAAGATTGTGACTAAATGATTTTAAGGAAATAAAGCAGTTCTACGTTGGTAAAGACGCGGACAAAGTCTAGATAGTTCCTTATAACTCAGTGTTGCCAGGGCCCTTAGGGCGAAAATTACGTTTCATTTCTTGAAAAGTTACATTTTTGATGCAAAAGTTACATTTTTTATATTTTTCATAATTAATTTCTTAACGTTCGATTTTAAGAACTACTCATTTCTTAAATTAATCACATACAACTGTATTTCGGCGAGTTTGGCGACAGAATTACGCCAGTCTGATGGGCGGTACCTCGAATGTCATACTTAGTTACAACAGACGGACAGACTGATACGTACCATGTAGGTTCTTTTGTCATATTTTCTGTATGGAAGCCTATAAATTGTCTTGCTTGGTCCCGGTTAGATACAATTAACCTTTATTTTTAAATAGAGTTTCATTATTCTCAAAAGTTACAAAAAAATCCTTTACAACAGAAGTTACTTACATGTTACGCGAGCCGGTCAAAAGTTACGAAAAATTTAAGAAATGTAACCATCTGGCAACACTGTTATAACTGGACGACATCGTTGTGAGCGATAAATCCCTCTTTAATTCTAGTTTCAAATCTGAGTCGATTCGCCGTCTAACTTCGCTTTTAATATCGAGGATAGAGTCTAACTCTATGACATTGGAACTAATTCGCTGACTGAATCGAATCGCATCAGATTAAACTATTACAAATTGAACTAGCGGCGGTATAGCGGGTAGTTGGCTAACAGTAGTCTATACAGGTGGAAAAAAATATGGGCCCTGGAGGGGAACTACCTCAAATCCTTAAGTTAGGTCATTTTACTAAGAGAAAACATTCTTTTATTTTTAAATAGGCACAATATTGCACTCAAAGATTTTCTACATTTTCTACGATTATCTAAGAACTTGTGCACTATAAAACCCGTTTTATGGATACATTATTCGATACCCAGTGTTGCGAAAAAAAAAAATTTAATATTGACTGTATTCTGGGACTGAGTCGGTTTGTGTAAAATTGTCCCCAAATATTTATTTTTTAGATATTTATTTGTGCATTTAAACCTGTCAAACAACTTCGCCTATTGCTGGGCTTCACTTTAAGAGACGCTGCACCGTATATAGCTATAAATATGTAGGTATATGCAAATACAACAAGAACAAACAGCAGAAAGATGTTCTTTAGTAGAAACAAACTTTATTCTGCTCATGATACGTTATAGTGCACAGCTTAGGCTGTCCAAAACTAATCTTTTCTCTCAGTTCTCATCATCATCATCATCAGAAGCCTGATAATGTATTCTTATAGTCTTAAATTGTAAATTAATATTTTGACATGTAAAAGTGCCCTTGTGGCCTATTTGCAGAATAAATGTTCGAGTTTGAGTTTGATACGTCCCACTGCTGGGCACAGGCCTGCCCATAGAACTGAGAAGGAACCTGCGGTAGTCCTCACGCTGGCCCAGCGCGGTTTGGAGACGTCACAAACACCTTTGAATTTCTTCGCAGTTGAAACCCTTCTAGATTTTTTCACTATCTTTTTCACCATTTCATGTGCCTGCCCCTTTTGGGAATACAGGGGTGAGTTTATGTATGTGTATATATGTTTTTTTACCGAAAACCTAACACGTTTTATATAAGTTCCGAAATCCGAACCCGACCCACTATCGCCGCTTGACACTAGGCTACCGTGTGTTTGTTACTGTTTTTACATAATTTACTGTGACGGGATTATGCCGGAGAGAGTTAGGCAATTGATGGCGCGCAAGTTTAGCTAGCTCGTCAAACTATACCAATCGAACGCAAAAGGTCGTAATTCACGACTGTAACCTACTGTGCTACGACATTTTCATATTAACGGGGCAGTATAATGCTTCGCCTGTGAATCTAACATGTTCAATATCATATGAATCTAGGTATAATGAACACTTCGGCAGACATGACAACCCAAAATGTTAACACGGTTGGTTTATTTATTTTGGATGTTTTCTATGTATTTAAGTATTTATATCTATTAAATATATCGCCGTCTAGTACCCATAACACAAGCCTTCTTGAGCTTACTGTGGGGCTAGTTCGATCTGTGTAAGATTCTCCTCTAATATTTATTATATTTATTAATATTTATTGATTTATTTATATTTATAACTAGCTTTTGTCCAAGACTTCCTGCGGGTAAAACTCGTCATCATCATAGAGAGATTATTGTTATAGACTTTGACGTTCATGGTCGGCCAAGGGGAAAACACTTAAATAACAATTGGGTTTGATTGCCGAATTCCGTAATCAGGGCCGGGATTAAATTTAATATCTTAATTTTATTTTTTTAATTACGAGGAAATTTTTTTTTTTTAAATTTATAATAATACTAGCGACCCGCCCCGGCTTCGTACGGGTGCACTATTTAATGGATGTTATTATAGGTACATATAAACCTTCCTCTTCAATCACTCTATCTATTAAAAAAAACCGCATCAAAATCCGTTGCGTAGTTTTAAAGATTTAAGCATACATAGGGATATAGGGACAGAGGAAGCGACTTTGTTTTATACTATGTAGTGATTTATTGCATTTTTTTTCTGACATACCTTGTTCAGTTTTAATGTTTTTGAAATTTTAAGTTCTGTATTATTATTATTATATAAACTTTCTTAATTGATAATTTATTGCAATAGACATCGTTTTTCTACTCATTGTAATTATGTACTATACTGGGTTTTTTTTTGTTGAGGTTATGCAATAAAGAGTATAAAGAGTATTTGTATTTTTTTTGTTTCAATTTTAAGATTGACATGTAATTTCAGACACAATGTATATTGTTAAATGAAAATAAATTGAATTGAATTGAATTGGATAAAGCAATGGGAAACTGTTAAGCTGCGGTCTCGAGGCCAGCGGTTAGCGAACTTGAATGAACCTGTTCTGGACGACAGTGGCGGGTGATTCTTATCGTTAAAATTACTTGATTTCTTTACCGGAAAGTATATGAATATAGATAATAGCAATAGAAATACTTATATTTAATGACATTATAAATATTGTCAATTCTGAGATACGATAGTTATTAACCAAAAATAATTATGAATAGTGATCATTATGACATAAAATTGCATAAGATACATTTTCGGATGTACAATAATCGGAATTGCAATTTTATATGAACTTTGGCGCACCCGCTAACAAAACTTCACGAGAAGCGGTTGAAAAATGCGACCTGTAGAGGAGAACAAACCGAAATTCGCCCACAGAAATTTACAAAATCATTGATAAAAAATTGTTTTTGGAAATTACCAAAAACCGTCTCGACATAAAAAAACTATATAACTATCGAACCTGCTCACGAAATTTCACAGGAATCGGTTGAGAATTGCGACCTGTAGACGAGAACAAACGGAAATCCGGACATACAAAAGCATTTTTGTCGAAGCTGAAGCAGAGACCTTCGTTTCACTCGGTCAATAACCATTTTCGAAACAAAACGCAAATGAACGCGTTTCCGTTTTAGGTGATTCTCATCGTTAAAGTTAATTGATGTCCTTACCGGTCCGAACGTTAAGTGAAAGTTACGGAAATCAGAGTGCAATTTAAACTTATTGTTGACTCCAGTTTACTCTATACCTGGATCCCTAACTGTTAAAATAGTTAAAGTCAGAAATAATCACTCACGAGTCGTTAAAAATCCGGGCCCGGTAAGGATACCTAAATTAAGAAAATGTTAAATTTTCGATTTAAAGATATTTAATTCTCAAAAAGACTAACAATAATTCACTTACATGAGAATAAAATTATGTATAAGCTTCATGCATTATAACTAGTGAGTACAATAATAGCTTTAATTTTTTTTATTTTTTTTGACGGGTAGGGATGGAAACATAACGCCGCTGTGTGAGCGCAGCCGCTCTAAGCGGCCCGAGCGCAGTGTGTAATGCACTAGATTAGGGACGCAGATATAGAAAATTTTGGAATGAGAATCACTCTGGCGCGATTCCATTGTCCTCCGCGCTGCCCGCTGGCATTGAGGCCGCAGCCTTATACGCTCTCGCGGCCCGCATCCGGCCTGCGGCCGCAGTTTGCAAACCCCTGGTATATATAAAAGTGCTTCAACGCTCTCGAATCCATGCATGTAATGTGTCTTGATAATATTTTTTTTTCCATTTCCCTAAATCGAAACCCATTTCGAGATAAAAGCAGAAGCATTTAGCTCATAGTCTAGAATTTTGTTACATAGGTAGGTACGCATTTTTTTTATCAAACTTACAATAATAAAAAAAAAAGAAATAAAAATAAAATTCATTTATTTGAAGCGTCTAAAGGCTCATAAAAAGATAAAAAACACACAATTAAAATTATTAGAGTGTCAAATGACTACAAAATATAAATACTAAATTAAAAATTCTAGATAAATTACACAATATATATGCAATATGTATTCATGGATTGTTGCATTAATACATAAGATTTTCGCAAACACAAAAAAAAACAAGCCGGACAATAAAAAGTGCCACTCAAAAATATGAATTGTTGTCAAGTGTGTTCCTTCTTTCGAAGACGTGCAACACTTGTTGGTGGAGTGTGTTGAAACTCGAGAGAAAAGGGACAAGTTGAACAGAATTTGGGGCATCTCCCTTTTGCATGTTGGGGTTTTTCAGTCCATTTTAGCGGATCCTTTGTCAAAGGATGCAAAATTTGTATACGGATTTTTTTGGATATAAGTATACAAATTTTGTGGTATTTTTATTCGTTTTTTTAATTACATCTAAGAAGTTCAGACAAAATACCTTCCTGATTCGAGCTGGTAAGAGCCTAAATAGTGTAACGAAGGAGCTGGATATTGATATTTATAATAGTAACATCCAAACCGTGCGCCGTAAATTGACGGAGAATTTCTTTGAATGAGCGTGTTCTAGAAGAAGTGTAATTTATTTTAATACAAAACTTTATTCTAGTTTTTACTGCTGATTTATTTGGCTACCGTGATGCAGTGTATAGTGCTTATCACCATCTTTTCTTTGCTATTGTGTTGTTATTGGTGTGAACCTGTAATTGGCTTTTTATTAGAATTACGATTTGAAACGGGATATTTACCATGTATATTTGTATTTTTGAGTTCCCGATATTTCGGCACTGTTGCAAGCGCCATTATCAAGGATTAATCGTAATTCTAATGTAAATGACCATGTAAGCTTGAAATCTTATATTAATTGGCTTTTTGTATCATATGTCGAAAATTAATGTAATAATGGTAGCTGTTGGTTCACTGAAAAAAAAAAATAAAAAAAATAAGTTGTGTTGTAGTTAGATGCTTTCTGGAGCTGACATCGTCATCTTGATGAATGTTTCGAAATAAATATTGATTAAAAAAATCCTTCTTATTATCCATACGTATCTAGCCATATACAACCTCCCTTATCCATTGTTATACAAATGCAAATAGGTTCGATGCAATACTAAGCCGCGCCGACTACGATTTCATCAGCGTAGTGTAACCGAATTTGAAGCTCGCTCGCATTCGAGTTTGCGACTGAGAGTTGGCCACCCCTGCCGTTAGCACGCGCTACATGGTTCGGCAAGTCGATTTCACGTCAGTTGCAAAAAGGTTGACGATTGTGAAACGGGCTGGGAATAGTAGATTGTGTCTCAAGGGAGCAAAATGATATATTTACGGCGAGGGCGATATATTGACTTCTGAGTGAAGCGAAAGATTCTACAATAGAATCCTGAGCGTAGCGAGGGATTCTAAAGTAGAATCTTGAGCGTAGCGAGGGATTCAAGTGTTTACGCCCAAGACGGAAATAATTTTGCTACAGTGTGACACATACCGCTTTTTACACCGTCTATGAGGCCCGCTGCTAAAAACATGAAATGTCTTACAAATGATTTTACTACAGTGTCACATACTGCTTTTCACACCTTCTATGAGGAAAAGAGTCATTGTTGCCCGCAAATGAGGGAAGAAAAGCACAACTTTGAGCCCTCATTCGAAGGCAACAATAACTCTTTTCTGAATAGCAGGTGTGAAAAAGTATTTTCACCCTTATTTATTCAGTATGTGCTTTGAGAATGGAAAAGGTTGGCTACCGCCTTGGTAGTCGATAGTGTACTGTTACTTTATGAAAACCAAAATAAGTAAAGTGCAGACTCCTATTTCACCAAGTCGACATATGTATGTATTTGACATATGTAGGTTGACAAATCGAAATTTTTTATGTGAAAACTGTTTCACCAACTACAATTGTAATGTTTTTTGACAATTGTCGCGCCAGTCAGCTTTGGTGAAATAGGGGCCAGGTAGGTATTATTATTACAAAATAATGGCCCGATACTATCTGAAACTAATAAAAGCATGTATGTAATGTATGTAAATATTTTAATGTACACAAAACACAGGTAAACAGTACAGACAAAATTCGTTTACATTGGTACAAAGGCGAACTTATCCCTTTAAGGGATCTCTGCCTGTTAACCTTTGAGCAATCGAGTGGAGAACAGGAACCAGAAGTTAGACAGATTAATTCGTGTACAGAGACTATATATATGTATGTACATATATATTGTCTATATACTACAAACTAAGTAAACTAAAAAAAAATGCAATAAACTTTTGGCCTTTGTTGTTAACAGTTGGCTGAGTTGGACGACCTGCTCAATAGAAAAAAAAATTTCGCGTCAAAAAAAATTTTCTTCTACTTTTTCCTAATCAGAACACGATACCGAATATGTCCTTAAACATATCCTCGCCGTTTAGTTTTGTTACACCCTGTATAAATAAAAATAAATAAATAAAGTATTTATTCACGAAAACAGTACTCTTTTACAACTTGTTATAACTTCCGCCAAACTGTATAACAGTTTGTTGGCAAAAATAAGCTCCCTTTCTTTATATTACTGTTTTAAGTTAGCTATTTAGTTAAGTATATCAACTGCTGTAGTAGTGTAAGTTACAAATGCCCGCATAAGAATATCCGCATGATAAAAAAATAAAAAATATGTATGTATTTTTAAGTAAGGTGAACTTAAGTAGGTAAAATAATGTTACTAACATATTTAGATGGCTGAGTAAAAATTAAAGAGTGTTTCTTTCGCCAACAAACTGTGATGCAGTTTGGCGAAGTTATAGTGTAAACGAATGTAAACTTTTTTTGTAAGAAAAAAAACAAATGTAAGTATATTATAAATGTTATAACATAAACTATTCTATATTATATTATTTTATTATATAGACTGTATCCAATTAAATCACATGTCATACATGTCAGAGCCACAACTTCCTCAACTCATCCTTGAGTGATGCCACAGACTGTCTCCACGACAAGGGCAATAGCAGGCGAATCACGTAACTTTATGTACTAACGGTAGATAGATTTTACTGTCAATTTTGACGTATAAATGTATGAACTGACAATTAAAATTTAACATTAAAAATATTAAAATCTACCTAACGGTAGTACAAAAGTTGCGTGATTACCCCGCCGTGCCACAACTTGACGGCACGCACCAGAGTCATTCTACTTTTTCAGACACTTTTTTTTAATGTAGATTTTGGAATACTTGGCCCTCACTTCATGTTTTTGTATCGTTATTTAGAAAGAGGTTTAATTGCAGTATCACTTCCGATAGTTTTGGTAATTAACGAACCACAGCCAATATCCATAAATCGACTAACTCAGTGGTCCTTGGATGTCTCACCATTTGTAAGAAAAAATGGTTTTTACCACTGTGTTACCACATTTTACAGCAATAACTAAAACTTGGGTGGATCAACTATTCTTTGTTGCTCATTGCCATGGTTACGTCTCCTGAGTCACTCTTTAAAACTGTGATTTTAAAGGGTTTAAATCAACCAAACATGACTTTTAGCAATGAGCATAAATCCATTTGGACATGGGTTATCTCGTGAGCATGCTTGAAGTCCATATTATAATCATTTTTCTAAGAAATTTGGTTACTGTTGTCTCCTCGCTGACGGGACAGAATAATAACAAGAAAGAGTTGATTGACCCATTTAAGTGTTTTTACCTGTAATTCCTTTTAGGTTCAGGTACTATTTCAAAATCCTTTTTTTGTACACTAATTCAATACATATCATAGTTTTTTTTGTAATAGAAAACTGGTGATGAAAAAGTAGAATGACCTACCAGTAATAATTGTATGTTATATTCAGTTAAATAGAATTATCAATACTTTATACAACGTGTTAAAACGTGTAAGGCGCCTTAAGGCACCAATTCACTAGTTTGTAAAAAACGGATTCTCCTGGAAGGGAGAGGCGTTAATTACGAATTCAGGGTGCAATGCTAATTATCAGTGTGTAAGTCGGACGGACGCGAGGGCGGCGCGAGTGACGTGAAAAAGGCGGGTAGTAGCAACACTAGTCATCCTCTGTCGCAATAGCGACACTGTAGTTCGGCCGGTGACCGCTAGATGGCGCCGGCAATCTGGTTTATCGACAATTACTCTGTCGGTAAAACTGATCGATCTTTTTCTAATATGGACTCTGCGTAAAAAACACTGTGCCACGATGCCCGACAACTGATAATAAATGTAATAATTAATTAAGTTGGGATTAGAAAAAATAAAAGAATTGTACACCGCATGCAAGTTTATTTCGCCACTTCGTCCCAACATCCTCCTAGCGTTTTGATAGTGGTATACTACTTATTCCATTTATTTAACACGACAAAACTTATAAAAACCTTATCCACAACGCAGTCTTCGTCCTTGTTTTTGAACCTGACTGTGGCTTTATAGGCCGGGCCCAATAAAGCGATAGGAGCGCGTAGTTGGAGAGTAGCCTGGGGAAAAGCCAGGGGAAAACCTCCGACATGACCACACGTGTGGTTTGGAACACTGGAATACTCTAAGAGTTTGCGCTCCAGTGAGATTGGTTGAGCGGTTTCAACCGAATCTGAGGTATATCGGACCGGTTATTGCATTCCCTATTTGTTTTGCAGACAGAATTTACAGCTTTTTACATTTGTCCCAACAAGATCTTGATTCTCTAACCCAGGAAGGTCAGATAAAATAAGCGTCACGCCAACTCTTGGGATTAGGTGTCAGAAAGAAAAACCAGGAAATCTAGAAGGATGATGATTCTTTTTTTAGAGTTTGGGACTCTAATTACGAAATTATACTAAGGCGCTGGTTAACTTGAACTATTTAGGCCGGGTTTTATAAAAATCCGTTAGACCAAATGTCAGATCAAATTTCAGTAACTCAGTACATTTTTTGACATAACAAACCGACATAAGGTCTAACGGATCTTTATAAAACCGAGCCTTAGGCAAACATGGAAACTACATAAAGCAAACATTATTAAATTGTTTTGGTAACTTTAGAAATTAGTATAATGGTATTGTCAGCATCATTATTCACAAGTAGTTATGAGAAATAATAATTAACTACAAGACTCATATATATTTTTCTCTTTTTTTATATGATTTCAATGGACTAGACTGCGAATTAGACTCATAGGCTGTGGCAGAATAACAGCGTTGCAGTTTGCACGGCAAATAGTAACACATGCTGAGTCTCAGCCTTTTTTTTATGGCACACATTGCTGGACTCATTGTGCACCTTCACTCACTGTGTATTATCTTACACCCATTTATTAAGACCGGTTGTGTGTGCTTTATTGAATAAATGGTTTTTTCTTTCTTTCAAATTATACCTTACGAGAACGCATGCGCTTATGAACCACACCGTATGAGGAAAAAGGAAGCTCCCAAACTTATAATTAGTGACGTACAGAGTCGTCCCAATTATACACAGGCAGAATTGGGGGATTGTCCGTCCAAGCCGGATTACTCCCTGATTACGGGAAACGGGAAGGTGGACTGTTTACAAATGTGTATAAATGGGCCTATTGGGCCTTTCACTCGAAAGTGAACACGAACCTGTAATTTGTCTGATATTTAGTATAAATAAATTAGACGACCGCTTTAGCCTAGTTGGTAGTGAGCCTGCGTTCGAAGCTGGAGGTCCCGGGATCGAATCCCGGTCAGGGCATATATTTGTGTGATGAACTCGAATATTTGTTCCTGAGTCTTGGATGTTTTCTATGTATTTAAGTATCTATCTAAATATATAAAAGAAGAAACTGACTGACTGACTGACTGACTGACTGACTGATTGACTGACTGACTGACTGATCTATCAACGCACAGCCCAAACCGCTGGTTCTAGAGATTCCAAATTTGGCACGTAGGTTCCTTATAAGGTCTAGGGGTGCACTAAGAAAGGATTTTTCAAAATTCACCCCCTAAAGGGGTGAAACGGGGGTCCAAAGTTTGTATGAAAAACCGTATTTATTAAAGTGAGAGACATCTTTGTAAATAGAGTCTGTGTTTAAATATATTAATGGCGTATTTCAGCGTTTTTCTAAATTGCTCCACTAAAGGGGTGAAAAGGGGGTTTAAAGTTTGTACGGGGAGAAAATCTTTTTTAAAGTGAGATATTTGAAACTTCGTACATAGACTCTATGTTTAAATACAACAAAACATATTTAAGCGTTTTTTGAAATTGCTCCCCTAAAGGGTTCAAAAGGGGGTTCCAAGTTTGTACGGAGAGCAAATCTTTTTTGAAGTGAGAGATTTAAAACTTCGTACATAGACTCTATGTTTAAATACAACAAAACGTATTTAAGCGTTTTTTGGAATTGCTCCCCTAAAGGGTTCAAAAGGGGGTTCCAAGTTTGTACGGAGAGCAAATCTTTTTTGAAGTGAGAGATTTAAAACTTCGTATATAGACTCTTTGTTTAAATACAACAAAACATGTTTCAGCGTTTTTCGAAATTGCTCTCTTTAAGGGATGAAAAAACGGTTCCAAGTTTGAGCGGGGAGCAAATTTTTCCTTTTCTTAAAAATCAATATGGGTGTCATTTTCGAGATTCCTCGGGGTGCCGATTACGAAAATGACATTCATTTTCAAATTTAAGATGGTGGACATTTATTTTTCTTAAAAATCAATATGGGTGTCATTTTCGAGGTTCCTCTGGGTGCCGATTACGAAAATGACACTCATTTTCAGATCAAAGATGGCTAAATATATAAAAGAAGAAACTGACTGACTGAGTGACTGACTGACTGACTGACTGACTGACTGATTGACTGACTGACTGACTGATCTATCAACGCACAGCCCAAACCGCTGGTTTTAGAGATTCCAAATTTGGCACGTAGGTTCCTTATAAAGTCTAGGGGTGCACTAAGAAAGGATTTTTCAAAATTCAACCCCTAAAGGGGTGAAACGGGGGTCCAAAGATTGTATGAAAAACCGGATTTATTAAAGTGAGAGACATGAAACTTTGTATATAGAGTCTGTGTTTAAATATATTAATGCCGTATTTCAGCGTTTTTCTAAATTGCTCCACTAAAGGGGTGAAAAGGGGGTTCAAAGTTTGTACAGGGAGAAAATCTTTTTTAAAGTGAGATATCTGAAACTTCGTATATAGACTCTCTGTTTAAATACAACAAAACATATATAAGCATCTTTTGAAATTGCTCCCCTAAAAGGGTGAAAAGGGGGTTTCAAGTATGTGCGGGGAGCAAATCTTTTTTGAAGTGAGAGATTTAAAACTTCGTACATAGACTCTATGTTTAAATACAACAAAACGTATTTAAGCGTTTTTCGAAATTGCTCCCCTAAAGGGTTCAAAAGGGGGTTCCAAGTTTGTACGGAGAGCAAACCTTTTTTGAAGTGAGAGATTTAAAACTTTGTACGTAGACTCTGTTTAAAACCAACAAAACACATTTAAGCGTTTTTTGAAATTGCTCCCCTAAAGGGTTCAAAAGGGGGTTCCAAGTTTGTACGGAGAGCAAATCTTTTTTGAAGTGAGAGATTTAAAACTTCGTATATAGACTCTTTGTTTAAATACAACAAAACATGTTTCAGCGTTTTTCGAAATTGCTCCCTTTAAGGGGTGAAAAGAGGGTTCCAAGTTTGAGCGGGGAGCAAATTTTTCCTTTTCTTAAAAATCGATATGGGTGTCATTTTCGAAATTCCTCGGGGTGCCGATTACGAAAATAACATTCATTTACAAATTAAAGATGGCGGACATTTATTTTTCTTAAAAATCAATATTGGTGTCATTTTCGAGGTTCCTCTGGGTGCAAATTACAAAAATGACATCCATTTTCAAATCCAAGATGGCGGACATTTTATTTTTCTTAAAAATCAATATAGGTGTCATTTTCGAGGTTCCTCTGGGTGCCGATTACGAAAATGACATTCATTTTCAAATTAAAGATGACGGACATTGATTTTTCTTAAAAATCAATATGGGTGTCGTCTTCGAGGTTCCTCGTGGTGCCGATTACGAAAATGGCATGCATTTTCAAATCAAAGATGGCGGATATTTATTTTTCTTAAAAATCAATATGGGTGTCATCTTCGTGGTTCCTCGGGGTGCAAATTACAAAAATGACATCCATTTTCAAATCCAAGGTGGCGGACATTAATTTTTCTTAAAAATCAATATGGGTGTCATCTTTAAGTTTCCTCGTGGTGCCGATTACGAAAATGGCATGCATTTTCAAATCAAAGATGGCGGAGAATTATTTTTCTTAATTATCAATTTGGGTGTCGTTTTCGAGGTTCCTCGTGGTGCCGATTACGAAAATGGCATGCATTTTCAAATCAAAGATGGCGGAGATTTATTTTTCTTAGAAATAAATATGGGTGTAATCTTCGTGGTTCCTCGGGGTGCAAATTACAAAAATGACATCCATTTTCAAATCCAAGATGGCGGACATTTATTTTTCTTAAAAATGAATATGGGTGTCATTTTCGAGGTTCCTCTGGGTGCCGATTACGAAAATGATACTCATTTTCAGATCAAAGATGGCGGATATTTATATTTATAAAAATCGATATGGGTGTCGTCTTCGAGGTTCCTCGGGGTGCAGATTACAAAATCGACATCCATTTTCAAATCCAAGATGGCGGACATTTATTTTTCTTAAAAATCGATATGGGTGTCGTCTTCGAGGTTCCTCGTGGTGCCGATTACGAAACTGGCATGCATTTTCAAATCAAAGATGGCGGAGATTTATTTTTCTTAATTATCAATTTGGGTGTCATCTTCGAGTTTGCTCTGGGTGCCGATTACGAAAATGGCATGCATTTTCAAATCAAAGATGGCGAAGATTTATTTTTCTTAGAAATAAATATGGGTGTCATCTTCGTGGTTCCTCGGGGTGCAAATTACAAAAATGACATCCATTTTCAAATCCAAGATGGCGGACATTAATTTTTCTTAAAAATCAATATGGGTGTCATCTTCGAGGTTCCTCGGGGTGCAGATTACAAAAATGACATCCATTTTCAAATCCAACATGGCGGACATTTATTTTTCTTATAAATCGATATGGGTGTCGTCTTCAAGGTTCCTCGTGGTGCCGATTACGAAAATGGCATGCATTTTCAAATCAAAGATGGCGGAGAATTATTTTTCTTAATTATCAATTTGGGTGTCGTTTTCGAGGTTCCTCGTGGTGCCGATTACGAAAATGGCATGCATTTTCAAATCAAAGGTGGCGGAGATTTATTTTTCTTAGAAATAAATATGGGTGTCATCTTCGTGGTTCCTCGGGGTGCAAATTACAAAAATTACATCCATTTTCAAATCCAAGATGGCGGACATTTATTTTTCTTAAAAATCAATATGGGTGTCATTTTCGAGGTTCCTCTGGGTGCCGATTACGAAAATGATACTCATTTTCAGATCAAAGATGGCGGATATTTATAATTATAAAAATCGATATGGGTGTCGTCTTCGAGGTTCCTCGGGGTGCAGATTACAAAAATGACATCCATTTTCAAATCCAAGATGGCGGACATTTATTTTTCTTAAAAATCGATATGGGTGTCGTCTTCGAGGTTCCTCGTGGTGCCGATTACGAAAATGGCATGCATTTTCAAATCAAAGATGGCGGAGATTTATTTTTCTTAATTATCAATTTGGGTGTCATCTTCGAGTTTGCTCTGGGTGCCGATTACGAAAATGACATCCAGTTTCAAATCAAAGATGGCAGACATTTATTTTTCTTAAAAATCGATATGGGTTTCATCTTTGTGGTTCCTCGGGGTGCCGATTACGAAAATGACATCCAATACATATCTGCATGCAGGTCAAACTGAGAACCTCCTTTTTTGTAGACGGTTAAAAATTACTCTTAGTACGGGAAAAAGCGTTGAAACTTTGTATAAAACTCTGTTTAAATACATTAATGGCGTATTTCAGCGTTTTTCTAAATTGCTCCCCTAAACGGAATGAAAAGGGGGTTCAAAGTTTGTACGGGGAGCAAATCTTTTTTGAAGTGAGAGATTTGAAACTTCGTAAATAGAATCTTTGTTTAAATACAACAGAACGTATTTCAGCGTGTTTCTAAATTGCTCCCCTAAAGTGGTTAAAAGGGGGTTCCAAGTTTGTACAGGAACAAATCTTTTTTGAAGTGAGAGATTTAAAACTTCGTATATAGACTTTCTGTTTAAATACAACAAAAAATTACTCGGCATTTTTCGAAATGACTCCCCTAAAGCTATGAAAAGGTGATTCCATGTGGTGTTTGTACGGGGAGCACATCTTTTTTGAAGTGAGAGATTTAAAACTTCGTATATATTATAGACTCTGTTAAAATACAACAAACCATATTTCAGCGTTTTTTGAAATTTCTTCCCTAAAGGGGTGAAAAGGGGGTCCATATTTGTACGGGAAGCAAATCTTTTTGAAATGAGAGATTTAAAACTTCGTATATGGACTCTATTTAAATACAACAAAACACGTTTCAGCGTTTTTCGGAATTGCTCCCCTAAAGGGGTGAAAAAGGGGTTTCAAGTTTGTGCAGGGAGCAGTAATATGGGTGTCATATTCTAGGTTCTTCGGGGTGCCGATTACGAAAATGGCATGCATTTTCAAATCCAAGATGGCGGACATTTCTTTTTCTTAAAAATCGATATGGGTGTCATTTTTGTTGTTCCTCGAGGTGCCGATTACAAAAATGACAACCATTTTCAAATATGATGACGTTATATGATGGATATACGGTCATTTTTTTCCTAAAAATCGATATGCGTGTCATCTCCGAGGTTCCTCGGGGTGCGGATTACGAAAATGACATGCATTTTCAAATCCAAGATGGAGGAAATTAATTTATCTTAAAAATTTATATAGGTGTCGTCTTTATGGTTCCACGGGGTGCCGATTACGGAAATGACATCCATACGTATCTATATACATACATACAAACATACGAATCAAACTAAGAACCTCCTTTTTTGTAGACGGTTAAAAATTACTTTTATTACGCGGGCGAAGCCGCGGGTAAAAGCTAGTTTATCTATATAAGTATGTATATCGTCACTTGGTACCCATAGTACAAGCTTTGCTTAGTTTGGGACTAGGTTGATTTGTGTAAAATTGTCCAAAAAAATATTTATTAAAAATATTTATATTTATTAATCGACAAAATTATGGTACATAACATTTGTTGGTTTGTAACATTTGTATGCTTAAGCCGTAGTCTCCCGGTGAAAAAAATAAATAGCATTCTTTTGTAATGAGCCCTGGGATTTACCTTTCAATAGAGGTAATTTTTCCACGAGGTGAGAGTATGGTGGGCCAATAATTATTATTTAACAACTATTATAACCCATTCATAGTAAATAAATTTAATTTAATTTTTAATCAAAATCAAACATTTATTCTGCAAATAGGCCACAAGGGCACTTTTACATGTCAAAATATTAATTTACAATTTAAGGAAGTCTAACTATACTAAGTAATACCCCCTCCAGCTTCGTAGGCAGGGTCACCACCAACTAGGCTAAAGTGGTCATCAAACGCGGGCTTGGGACCCGTAAATGAAAAGAAGCTTTTTGTAACGAAGAGTAAGAGTTATTTCATCGTGGACTCTGTCCGGGGTATACATAACCACCTACGCTCTATATCTACGGCAATCACTTTAATGGAAGTTCTAACATGTCCCATCAAAACAATGCGCGCATCAATCGAGCTAAACCTCGTTACGGAGACGCTTGAAGGCAAAAATTCAATAACACCGGCCTACGACGGCACTCAAACTATTAAAAACTCGCTTTTTGTACTGAGTAGCGAGGCTGAGTACGCCGAAATGGACCTTGAGGCTAATGGGACAGAATTGATATTACGTTAAGAACGAGTCTGGTAACGAAATTATTTAGGATTATTCGCCTCAGAGGACGTTCTTATCTGCGTTTAGAAGTTATTATGCCTTTGCTAGGCGTAGTAAAGGTGATCTTCACAGATCTTCCGAAAAAGGGTCTGTATTCAGTTCGTATCGTGCAGTCCCTTTCACACTCATTTTATACACTATATGAGTGAAAGGGTCGGCTCGATACGAAATTCGGATTTCGAATTTTGGAGGAGCCCCTCAGACTGGCAGTTATTAAATTAAATTTAGAATTGTAGCAATCTGCTTGATGGAGAAATATCTGACGGCTGACTGTGGCTTTATAGGCCGGGCCCAATAGTGCGATAGGAGTGCGCGGTTGGAGAGTAGCCTGGGGAAAATCCAAGGGAAAACCTCCGACACGACACACGACCACAAGTGTGGTTTGGAACACTGGAATACTCTAAGAGTTTGCGCTCCAGTGAGATTGGTTGAGTGGTTTCAACCGAATCTGAGGTCTGAGTAGTATCGAGCTACTGGAAGTTTTAATTGTTACTGGTTCACTAAACCTAGCCTAGTTGAGAAGGGTCCAGCAAGAAACTCAGCTAGACCCGACCTGGGTCAAAGTGGCTCCGTACCATCAGGCTATGCCAGTTTGTCATCAGTGTAATATTAAAAAAGTATTTAATATAATTATTATCTGCTCATATTCCATTAATCTATTGAAACAAAATCCTTTCGCGCCCGCTCATCCGGACACTCAATACTACAGGAATCGAGAAATTTTAATTAAAAGTATTTCGAATGCTAAAAGGAAAATTTCACAATTAAATATTCCATAAAGCCCGGGTAACAAGCTGTAAACAGGAGATCGATTGGACTCGAATTTTGAGAGTTCAATATGATATAATTTTTCCGTGTTTTAGTTCTGATACACGACTCGGGGAAGAAATATAGTGAGAAATTAGGTCTAATTCCACCAAGGATTAGTTTTCTTTAGTAAAACTAGTGCCTAGGCCAAATCTTGGTATTAGATGCTCAAGTAGATCCCGGGCTGTAGGAGACATATGGGCTGTAGGAAACACTAGAAGCATGGCTTACCCTAGGAAGGAAATGAGTGCGCCCAATATTGATGTCAAAATGTCGAGTTATATTGGCTTCCAAGTTCGAGAGAATGAAGAACAGAGCTCGCCGCGTTAGATGAATACGTATATAATCTCTCTATTAAATATGTAAATAATCAGTCTGTCTCGGTCTACTATTCAACCTGAGAGATACATTTTATAGGTATTCCAATTTATTCGTGTGGTCGATGGTGGATCGTTTTTTTTTTTTGAACCTGACTGTGGCTTTATAGGCCAGGCCCAATAAAGCGATAGCAGTGCGCGGTTGGAGAGTAGCCTGGGGAAAATCCAGCGGAAAACCTCCGGCACGACCACGCGTGTGGTTTGGAACACTGGAATACTCTAAGAGTTTGCGCTCCAGTGAGATTGGTTGAGTGGTTTCAACCGAATCTGAGGTGTGAGTGGAATTGAGCTACTGGGAGTTTTGTCGCTGGTTCACTAAACCTAGCCTAGCTGAGAAGCGTCCAGCAAGAAACTCAGTTAGGCCCGACCTGGGTCGGACTGACTCTACCCGGTATGCGGGTATGGTGGATCGATGTATCCGAATATTGAGGTCCACTTCTGGTTGACGCAGACGAAGTTGTCTCCGGATGGGGTGCCGTTGCTCACGAGGCCCAGCCGACTGATCTTGGGATGTCAGAAGGCAGATGGTTGCTCATGAAAAGTGGTGGTTACTCATTAACTTACCCCTTTCCCGGAGCACTCGTTGTTGTTATGCCCACTAGGGCACTTCGTGTGGTCGATGAAAGGGAAGATGGAGGTGCACGTCTGGTTGACGCAGACGAGGTTGTCGCCGCATGGGGTGCCGTCGCTCACGAGACCCAGAGGGCTGATCTCCGGGTGGTCGGGGAGACCGGTGGTTGCTCTGAAAAGTGAAGTTGTGATGTGCAGTAGATGCTCTAAGGGGTAGGTTGTTAGTGGCTCTGAAAGATGGACTTGGATGGTATGTCGTGGGGGACGCAAGTGAAACGCACTGAGGTTAGTTGCACACTAATTTATTAACCCACGGTACACAGAGGGCGCGCGGGCGCAGCCGCTAACATAACTACGTACTATCCCTCCACCTTTATTTAACAGAACACTTAAAAGTATTTCTTAAAATCTAAATTAAGTCTAGCTTGCCGTGCCGGCATAGGTCTCCGGTCATGGGTGTCTTGCGGACCCGAGCACGAAGGTTGTTGTTGGTCTAGCTGAGGGCGCTGCCTCTCTGGGGACATACTACCTTCTTCCCCCTCTGCGGGGTGAAACATGTCGAGATCTTCAGGTTCCTCCAGAACAGTTGGCAAAACCGGTGTTAACGTTGAGTCAGCCACATGCGTGTGCTGGGCCGGCCCGGGAGTGGGTACGGGCAGGAAAACGGTGCACGTCGGTGCTGGAGTAGCATCAGCAGTAGGTACTATAGATCCCGGAGCAGATGACGTGTATGTTTGTTCCCCTTTGTCAACCACAATTTGATTTATATGTTTTTTGAGTAAGTTTTTTGTCACTTCATCTTTTATTAAATATAAACGCTTCCCTAGTTTTTGTACTATTTTTCCTCTCATCCAGTGATACTTATTTTTATTAATATATTTTTTGTATAATATTTGATCATTTATACTGAAATCGTTTCTTTCTGAACCACCGTGGTAGCTAACCTGCAAGGACTGTTTATCTTTCACTAACGAGACGCGATCAGTGAGCGAGGATGGCGGTGAGTTTGTCATTGTTAGTAAATCTAACCTTGACCTTAATTTTTTGCCAAATACTAACTCTGCTGGTGACGTACCAGTGGTCGAATGTATTGAGTTTCGGTAGTCAAATAAATATTTCATTAATTTACAGTTTATTTTAGTATTACTGGTATTAGACAGTAGTAACGATTTTATACCTTTCTTAATGACTTTAACGTAAGTTTCTGCTTGGCCGTTGCTGGCCGGATGATAAGGCGCACTAGTCAAGTGCTTTATTTTGTTAAGCATACAAAATTGTTTAAATTCATCTGAAGTAAATGACGTGCCATTGTCACTCACTATACATTGAGGGGTGCCGAAACGAGACATGACTTCGCATAGTTTCTCGATAACATTAACAGTGGACGTATTCGATTTCATATCAAAACACTCAACCCATTTGCTAAAAGCGTCTACTATCACTAAGTATGAGTGGTTGTTTATTGGGCCAAGAAAATCAATATGTAACCTTTGAAACATTTGTTCAGGGTATGGCCATGGCACTATGGGCACCCGAGGGGGAGAAGGCCGTAGATGAACACAAATATTACAAGTGCCCACTATCCTCTCAATGGCTTGGTCTACCCCAGGAAACCAAAATTTAGACCGTATTTCCGCTTTGCATTTGACTATTCCTAGGTGGGTGCTATGAACTTCTTGTAAAACCTGTTCTCTAAGTGTCGAAGGTATTATTATTTTGTGTCCTCGCATTAAACACTCATTTTCGACCGATAATTCATTTCGGCAAAGATGAAACGGTTTAAGCCTGTTATCGGTAACTTTTTTGGGCCAACCCTTCCTAACAAATTCACATACTTTTCGTAGGTCAGAGTCTTTTAATGTTTCGCGACGCAAATCATCAATAGTTAATGGTAAACATCCGTCTATAACAAAATTTATGTAAGCGGCGCGATCATCGAATGAACCGGTTTCGGCTACGTCATGACTTGCCGACAACGCGCTGTTGCTAAGTGCAATTGGCGCGCGCGATAGATAATCTGCGCTGTTATTCCCGCTCCGGACGTATTCAATAACATAATTGTACGCAGATAAGAATATTGCGTACCTTTGCAGCCGATTAGCCGTAATCTCTGGAATGCCTTTTTGGGGGCCAAAAATAGAAAGTAGCGGTTTATGGTCAGTGCGAAGGACAAACGGCTGTGACCTACCATATAGGTATTGATGAAACCGTCTGATGCCAAATATTATAGCCGTGGCTTCCTTCTGGATTTGAGCATAGTTTTTTTCTGCATCCCGTAGTACTCGCGATGCATAGGAAACCGGCCTTTCTACTCCATCGGGTCCCACTAACGATAACACAGCTCCAAGCCCCATTGATGACGCATCCACGGTAACTATTATCTTTGCGGCAGGGTCAAAATGTGCTAATACCTGTTCGGAAACCAACTGCTGCTTAATAGCATCAAAAGCCTTTTGATGTACCGACGTCCAGGACCATTTCACATTTTTTCTAACTAAGTCATACAATGGACTTAAAATACTAGATGCGTCAGGTACAAAGTTCCGATAATAGTTAACTAAGCCTAAAAATGACTGTAATTGTGTTACGTTTTCGGGGCGCGGTGCCTTTGTAATAGCATCTACCTTTTGTGGTGACTTTGAGATACCGTTTTTATTTATTACATGGCCTAAGTACGATATCTCATCTTTGAAAAATTCGCATTTGTCCCTATGGAGTGTTAAGCCCGCGTCCTTGAACCGAGCAAGTACGGCGTTCAATCTTTGTAGATGTTCCGTTTTATCGTGGCCTGTAATGAGCACGTCGTCCAAAAAGCACAACACTCCATCCAACCCCGCTAACAACGTACTTAAAGCACGCTGAAAGCTTGCTGGCGAGCTTTTTAAGCCAAAAATTAAACGATTGTACTTAAATAAGCCGCGGCTGGTGTTAATACAAGTGATGCCATTTGGATCATTGATCGGAAACTGGTTGTAAGCCATGGACATGTCTAACTTCGAAAATTGAACGCCGCCGTGCAATCTAGCAAATAACTCATCTACGGTTGGGAGCGGATAGGTCTCGTCGATCAGCTGATTGTTGATAGTGCGCGAGTAGTCTGCGCAGATTCGCACCGTGCCGTCCCGTTTCAATACGGGAACAATAGGTGAAGCAAACTCAGAGTATTCTACTGGCTCCAAAATACCTAATTCTACCAACCTATCGATTTCCTTCTCCACTTTTTCCTTGAGAGCAAATGCTACTGGGCGTGCTTTGATAAATACGGGTTTAGCGTCGTCTTTTAATCTTAAATTTATTTTGTATTTATTAAAGCAACCAAGACGATCAACAAAACTTTCTTTATAGTCGGAGAGTAATTTATCTACTAAATTCTCATCTTTGCAATAATTAATCGGTGCCAACTCGAGACCGAATTTCGAGATGAAATCTCGACCTAGGAGCGGGGGCCCACCATTTCGAATGACGTAAACATCCATCGCGTTTTCGCGGCCCTCATAGCATAACGGTAATTTGACTACGCCCATGCTATTTATTGTAGTTCCAGTGTAGCCGATTAATTTTTTCTTTGAGGGTAGCAATGGCACATCATTAAAAAAAGTACGATATGTTTCCTCCGAGATAGCTGTTACCGATGAGCCACTGTCTATTTGAAACTTAATGGAAACGTTATTTATCTTGATAAATTCGACCATTGGTGCCCCATCTTTTGAACGAATGTGAAAAAACTCACCGTCATCGTTCTCGCTCACCTCTCCCGCCTCGATGTACTTAACTACTTTGCACATATTGCTTAAATGCCCTTTCGTGTGGCATTTTTTACACTTATAATTTTTAAAACGACACTTGTTAGCACTATGTTTATATCTACCGCACACCGAACACTGTACACTGGACGAAGACGCGGACGCGCGCGCAGAGGCTTTTTCAATCTGGAACAGCCCGCTAGCTTCCCCAGCCATCGGGACCGGCGCTCCAGCAGGGCCGGCGGCAGCGCCGCCAGCGCGGGCAACTCTGATGCCCTCCGCCAAGTCTATCGCCTTAACTAACGTGAGCTCGCCGATACTTTGCGCGAACAGCTTTTCCCGCTCTGGACCGGGAAGCATTCCCATTAAGAATCTGTCCAGAATAGTGTCGTCCATATTTTTAAATTGACAATGCGCGGCGAGGCCTTTCAGTCGCGCAGCCCACTGCGCGTGTCCTTCGCCCGCTTGCTGGGTAGCCGAATAAAAATGGTATCGCTCCACGTAGCCACAGCGTTTTGGTGTGAAATGGTCGTCTAAAATTTTCACAACATCTGTAAATCCTTTCTCTTCTAGCGTCGTTGGTAACGCTAAATTACTTGCTAGCCGGTAGGTAGACTCGGCGAGTGCGCTTAGCAAGATGGCTCGACGTTTCACTCCAGCTTTGTCCGACGCGTCATCTATATCATTGGCTATAAACCACTGTGTCAGCCTGTTCTTGTAGGTATTCCAGTCTTGTATTTCGTGATTGAACCCCGAAATTAAACCGAAAGTCCCAGCCATCGCCGTCAAATGGTATGTCGTGGGGGACGCAAGTGAAACGCACTGAGGTTAGTTGCACACTAATTTATTAACCCACGGTACACAGAGGGCGCGCGGGCGCAGCCGCTAACATAACTACGTACTAGTACTTTTAAAACAGTGGTCGTTCTCATCATTCAATACAACAGCCTTACAACAGCCACCATACCTCTCCGTTAAATGTCTTCCTTACGCCTGCGTTTATTGTTCTATTTCCTGCAACTGTAATCTGATCTCGTATAACTAATAAATCGAACGAGTTTTGAAAAAAAGACTGTTGATATGACACGTGTTTAATTTTTTTTTATACAACGCCGGTGGCAAACAAGCGTACGGTCCACCTGATGGTAAGCGGCCACCGCAGCCCATAGACGCCCGCAACTCCAAAGGAGTCACGTGCGCGTTGCCGACCCTTTATAAGATTTGAGGAAGAACACATTTAGGTACCTCGCTCTCAACACAGTGCATCCTCGGGAGCTCTGGCAACCTTGCTCACCTCCAGGAACACAACACTAAATACTTGTATAGGTTTAATAGTTTATGCGCCCACGCAGCCTGCTGGTTTCTCCTGTTCAGATGAGGTGTCATAATATTCAAACTTTAAGCCTACCGCTTAACCCAGACGGTGCGTGCGTGGCGTCCGGTACAAGAAAAATCACGTCAAAGAATAAAGGCGACGTTTCTCCTTTAAATATTTATATATATATTATATATATTATAAAATTCTACAATAAAATTCCAAGACACATTACTGAACTTACGGATTCGAAATTTAAATCTGTCGAGAAGCAGACACTTATTTCAAAAGCATATTATAAGATAAACGATTACATCATGGATAGGGATGTTTGGCAGTGATAGCGTCCCGCACAAGTAATCGAACACAGAAATATTTTGTCCTTTATATTAAAATAGTAGCATCTGAATTTTGTACTATTTTTTACTGTTATTTTATATAAATTGTATATTGTTTTGAAAAAATGACACCTCGCCGAGTTTCTTACGCCGGTTCTTCTCGAGGCAGAGGTTTATTTTATGAACCGGTGGTAGTTTTTTTGACATTCATAAGTGCATGTAACATGCCTAAATTGAAGAATAAATGATTTCATTTCATTTCATTTACCACCGCTCCGCTGCGTTTGATATTCTTGTTGAGTCGCTAGTGACCACAGGCTTCGGTATCTGCTTACCATCAGGTAGCCCGTATGTTTTTGTCGCTGTTGAGAAAAATCCGAGGCTCGCCGCGCGAGCTTTCGACAGTGTTGACCTAAACTGACATAAAAAATCCGAGGCTCGCCGCGCGAGCTTTCGACAGTGTTGACCTAAACTGACATAAAAAATCCGAGGCTCGCCGCGCGAGCTTTCGACAGTGTTGACCTAAACTGACATAAAAAATCCGAGGCTCGCCGCGCGAGCTTTCGACAGTGTTGACCTAAACTGACATAAAAAACCCGAGGCTCGCCGCGCGAGCTTTCGACAGTGTTGACCTAAACTGACATAAAAAATCCGAGGCTCGCCGCGCGTGCTTTCGATAGTTCTGACCTAATTTAAACGGAAGCACAATAAAGGCTATATAAGTCAGTAAATGATGAAAGAAAGAAAAGAAAGAAAGAAACATTTATTCACAGACACAGAAGGCACACATATTACAAAAAAAAAAACAACAACAGAAGAAAACAAACCACAACATGTGTCCTCGCGGCAGTGAAACGGACACTGGCTCAGCATTATGCTGAGGTGTCAGACACCTACAGCGCTGATTTTCAGCCAGTACCGTCGGATGCTTGTCAATGCTTTCGGCTACTCACTTGCACTCGTATTCAGTTCCCTTGATGGTGATGACGGTTCTTGTGTAGTACTCGTCCATGCCGACCACCACGGGGTACCGGTTGCCGAGCTGGCACTGCAGAGAACCGCATTTCACGTTCCTGTGTGAAAAATATATTAAGAATAAGTAATATCACCCCTATTCAGCAACCTGAAAATACGTGCAGAGGCAAAAATTGGATAAACATTAGATCGATGTAGGTACATAATTATTCAAAGATAAATTAGACAATGAAAATTCTGCATCATCACACGGCTGGATTTTTTTATGTAGATACTTAGGGACGCTTTTATATCTGTCATTCTGGCCTTGAGTTCAATCGAAAGAGATGGATTTTCTTCTTCTTTGCGTCCTACGTCCTAACAATTTAGTAGACCCACTCAAATTCACACTTGATGTAGCCGTTGGCGCAGTGCCCTATCACGGTCTCTTTGGAGCTGAACTATTCAAAGCCCTTCTTGTCGGTGCTCTATAGCCTTAGATCTCGAGTCTACTCGTAATGACTTAGTATACTCACTCCATCTCACACTTGATGTAGCCGTTCGTGTCTTTCCCGCAGTGCCCAGTCACGGCCCCTTTGGAGCTGAACTATTCAAAGCCCTTCTTGTCGGTGCTCTATAGCCTTAGATCTCGAGTCTACTCGTAATGACTTATACTCACTCCATCTCACACTTGATGTAGCCATTAGCATCCTTCCCGCAGTGCCCAGTCACGGCCCCTTTAGAGTTGAACTGTTCGAAGCACTCCTTGTCGGCGCCCTGCGTGCCGGGGCCCCAGATGTTGGCGCATTGCGTGGACAGAGTCGGACAGGTGCCCGCAAAGCAATAGCCCTTGCCTGGAGAAAAATTTGAAGTTAGCAGGACCTGACGTGTGAAAAATAGACAGCTTGAACTTTGTGAACTAGTAATTTCTTAAGCCAGTCTTTCATCACGATACGTACACACGACTCTAACGGACTCTAGTGTCAGAGAGTAGAAGCGGATCAGTCTAACTTAGATCGGGCCTAGCTGAGTTTCTTGCTGGACTCTTCTCAGCTAGGTTAGGTTTAGTGAACCAGTGACAAATCGACTCGATTCCACTCACACCTCAGGTTTGATTAAAACCGCTCAACCAATGTCACTGCAGCGCAAACTTTTAGACTATTCCACTGCTCAAAACCATCCGCGTGGTCGTGTCGGAGGTTTTCCCCCTGGATTTTCCCCAGGCTACCCTCCAACTACGCGCTCCTATCGCTTTATTGGGCCCGGCTTATAAAGCCACAGACTAAATTAAATTCGGGGCTGAGTATCTTACATACATCAAAATATGAGGACTCGCACACTACGATATTGGATAAATGCATGTGAGATACTAGTCATGTGTGCATATCGGAATGAGAGAGGCTTTAATCCGATCAAGAAAAGCGAAGCTCTGTAATTTATTTTAAATAGAAATGAAATCTTAGTGACGTCGAATAGTATGAATTAACGAAGTCGAGAAAAAATAATAACACCGTTAAAGAATATGTCTTGGACGATGTCGAATTAAAGGTTAATATTAATATGTAGGGGTAACTTTCCCGTCAAATGGAATCGTGCTAAACTGAGATAATACAACGCAGTTAGTTCAAGGCTGTTTAGGACGATATCGTGTTTGTGGACCACTAGATGGCGCTGTACCTAATAGAAACTAGATAACGGTTGTTCGATTCGAATTCCTTAAGAAAGAGCCGTCTAGTCGTCATCTTCGATTGGTAACCAAGTGAGTGCATAGTATCGGTGTAAACAAAGGCTGAAACACATGCAGTCCTTGGTTCCAATTTCTGTCGAGGGAAAGTAATTGTTGATTTTCTATAGGATATGCATTAAAACGCGTAAGGATTAAACGCATCACGAACAAAATGCGTTAGAACTTAATGCTTTGAAACTATGGTATATTACCACCCAATTCTGAAGAGGTAATAGAGCGAAAGTGGACAAATAGACACGGACGCGATTCACGGTTATTTAAATGGGGTGTAACATCTGTTTTCCAGGTGGGGGTAACGATATTGAAAAGGTTTAGGAACCACTGCACGCTATACGCGTTAGGTGTGGTTAAGTTAGAACTTTACGCGTTAGAATGCCAATACATTGAAGCGGAGCGGAGTCAGAGAGGTCACTTTTGCACTCATCTGCTCCGCATCTCCTCAGTGGCAAAGCTGCCTTAACCTCCTGGGGTTCAAAGTGATAATACTAGGACAAAATCAGTTTGCAGTGAAAGCCCAAGTATTTTAACAGAGAGTTGGAACAATGACCCACTGTGATAGTACTAGAACAAAATATACGGTTAACCAGATATGAACAATTTTTGGTCCGGGCGTTCAGTACTTTATTAATTAGTTCTAATATTAGGACATTGGGTCTTCCTCGGAAGTACCGTCTTCGAAATTGGGTCGTAGGAGGTTAAGTTGCCAGTTTAGCGTACCATCTTCACACAGTTCCCCGTTCTTCCTGTACGCGTCAGGGGGACACACGCCGGTGAGACCGGTGCAAGTCTCCTCCAGGTCGCATTCGTTGGCGGCGTCGCGGCACGGCACGCCCCGTGGTTTTAACTGTTGAAAGACACGTATACGTAAAAAACAGACGTGGCCCGGTATTTCCAGAATTCCTTTCAATTTCATGCGAGAAAAATATCACTGGCATTTTTAACAATTGTCGTTGGAAGACCTTTGCGAAATGCTGGCAACTTTCTCACACAGCGGTTTAATACGTTTAGCCATAGAGAATGCTGCCAGCGTGTTTGGTACGATGGCACAGGGGCGGTAAATACATTTTCACACCTGCTATTCAGAAAAGAGTTATTGTTGCCTTCGAATGAGGGATCAAAGATGTACTTTTCTTCCCTCATTTGAGGGCAACAATGACCCTTTTCCTCATAGAAGGTATGAAAAGCAGTATGTGACACTCTGTTGTAATATCATTTGTAAGATATTTCATGTTTTTAGCAGCGGGCCTCATAGACGGTGTGAAAAGCAGTATGTGTCACACGGTAGCAAAATTATTTCCGTCTTAGGCGTAAACACTTGAATCCCTCGCTACGCTCAAGATTCTACTTTAGAATCCCTCGCTACGCTCAGGATTCTATTGTAGAATCTTTCGCTTCACTCAGAATTCAATATACCGCCCTCGCCGTAAATATATCATTTTGCTCCCTTGAGACACAATCTACTATTCCTACTTAGGATGGCAGCGGCAATCAGTTTTCAGCATTTCTCTATGTCCCTCAGTCTCAGTTGATATTCCAATTTTTTATTTATTTATTTTATTTATTTAAAAAAGGTACATTTTACAGACATCCCACAATAAATGATACAGTTAAGTTTGCACAAAATCCTGTTTATAGACCAGCATGACATCCAAAGCAAGTGCACACAGCATGATCAATAAGTAAGCGCATAATTGACCAAGTGCACATACAGCACTAGTGTCAAGTCGACCAACACAGAGCAGGGTTAATTACATGGTTAAATCTAATCAAGTTCAGCATTCTATAACACAGTTACCCTACTTTATTTCAGCTAAGTCGAGCCAATGATGCATCAACATGAACATTACTAGTAAAAGTTTAATTAAAGGAGATAAGTATACATTCTTAGGTACTAACTGAAAGGTAAACGATAAAACTGAAACGAAATTAAATTAAATATTCCAAATTCCATCCTAATTACTAAAAACGCATGGTTGAAACTCACTTGGCACTGTTCACAGCACTCGCCCGAAGCGCACTGGGCTTCCTTGGTCAGCCTGCAGGTGATGGGGTCGCAGCACGGATTGGTTTTCTGACACTCGTCTATGGCTCCGCAGTCACACTCCTCACCCTCGTCAAGCCGGCCGTTGCCACATTGCCGGTGGACGATCAGCTGGTGAGAAGACGAATCAGATAATAGAATTTATGTCACACCTGGCCATAAAGTGGCAATTACCCAGGGATCGGATACCGGTATTTTCTCCATAGTAAAATACCGGTATTATTACGGTCACCGGTTCATTATTTCGTTTTTAATAGGACAATCTAATAATACGACGTTGTTACCTAAATACATGATTCAGCCCTACGTAAAGAGCAAATAATAATCCAAAATATTGGGCTAATTCAGGGCTTTTTAAAAATACCTGCAATTACCGCACGCTCCGCGCGCGGAAAATCCTACTTCCTGGCCAGGGGGTGACATAAATTTTTTTACTTACCTCGGGCGGTAATTAAGAAAGCCTCAGATCGCATAATTATCGTCAAATAACTGCGATCTGAGACATTCTTTGTTTTACCGCCCTAGGTAAGTAATGTACTATTAACATGGTAGATAGTGAAATATACAATTGTTGCGTACTTCATAGATGTTAATTTATTTCTCTAGTGCACTATTAATACAGATGGTGGGTATCCAGGATATGGGCGTCGAGGTAAACTCAGTGTTGCTGGTAATAGAGTTCTTTTTAACTGTAACGAACCTAACTATATACCAGCTGATACCAGAAATATGCATTTATGTCCCAGTAATCTATTGTTACTATAAATAAATAATTAAATATTAAAGGACAATCTTACACAAATCGAACTAGCCCCACAGTAAGCTCAAGAAGGCTTGTGTTATGGGTACTAGACGACGATATATTTAATAGATATAAATACTTAAATACATAGAAAACATCCAAGACTCAGAAACAAATATTCATGCTCATCACACAAATATTTGCCCTGACCGGGATTCGAACCCAGGACCGTCAGCTTCAGAGGCAGGTGCACTACTCACTAGGCTAAACCGGTCGTCGAATATATATGTATACATGTTTATTTCTCCTATAAGTTAGGTATCAAATTACAGCTTATGGGTAAATTTGAGACACATAAAAAACAAGTTTGGAACTAAACGCACAACGAACCTTGCATTATGTTAATAATAAAATCGAGATGGCTTTCATTTCGACGTTTGTTCTCAATTTGTATGGCAACGCGACCAGCGCCTCTTGGGCTTTGGTGGTAAATATTTGTTGCCATACAAAATGAAACTGTTTGTTTAAAAAACAAATTTTTTTTTAAACAAAAAAAATATAATAGAGATACAGGTAATCATAGTCCATTAGACACCTGGCGTTTTCCCGATTGAGCCCAGGGTTTGCTTTAATATCTGACCCCAAACTTTGGAGAAGACACTAATTTTACGAAAGCAACTGCCATCTTACTTTCCACCCACAAGGAAAACTAGACCTTGTTGGGATTAGGTTGGTTTGCTCACAAGGTTCTCTTTCATCGAAAGGCCACTGTTGAATATCAAATGATATTTCGTAGGTACAGGTATTCCATTGAAATCCAGTAGCGTAATGTATGCTGGAGCACAGATGTATAACGAACTTCCAAATAATGTAAAGGACTGTGAATCCCTCAATTTATATGAAACCAATTTGAAGAAATACATACTTAGTCATATAAAATAAACCTGTAGCGACCATGCTAAATATGTTAACTTTAAAGATACCTATGTAAGCTCATTTAAGTGAACTGTTTGTTCTTTTGAGTAAATAAAGAATCTCTAAACCTAAATAAGGTCCAAAAATGTATACATATTTATGCCCTCGTCTGCACACAAGTTTTTAGCTAAACCCAGTGGTACGAACAGGAATTCAATACGGTATCAGGTGTTCAATAAATATACAATTCTCGAATCACTATTCATTGCGATTCCATCTAGAATTTTCCGCTTTCATTCGTCTAGACTAAAGCAGTATTGGTAGCTTGGTAACGTCCCGACGCTATCTCCCGAATTTTCCCCAGACTGAGATAGCTCCAATCAGCTCTGACCTTGACCCGTTTCAATTGAAACGGAGAAAAATAAAACCGACACAATCATCTCTCGATAAATATGTAAACCTGCCAAATCGAAGCCTGAGTGGGGGCGAAGCATTATCATTGGGCAATATGTAAATTTATTCCAATAAACCTCCCGGATGCGAGCGCTCCTGTTATTATATATTCTCAAACGAAGAGATAATTCTGTGCGCCCAGTTCTGTATTACCATAACTTTTATTAAAGGAGTGGGCCACAAGGAACTCTCAGCGACAAACAAAGCCGGCGTAGTGATTAATTCCTCCTGGAAATCTGCTTTGCATTTGGACTATACCGTGTTAATGTTTGAATCGAACTTCGAGCATTATTTGAGGCTGCAGATGACACGCCTGAATGGAATATATAAAACAGACACGATTTTATTCGATGTCGAAGTCGATTTAGAAAGTAATTCAAGTCCTTTGATTGCGTGTAAATAGATAGAATTCAATGTGGAGTCTTCGATTACGAGATCGAAGTTTCTGTTGACGATGATAAAATGAAGGGTACACGGGAAAAACACGTTTGGTCCATTTCAATTCCAAAACAAAAAGCAACCTAACTTATAATGAGATAAGGTGCAAACGGCGTTGAAATTTTAAAGGATTAAGACATGTTTCCGTGTACCCTTTTACATTCGGACGCGTTTTGGATACGTAAAAAGCGTCATGTGATTATCCTCTTTATTATAAGCCTGTACGTTCCAGTGCCACATACCTTCTTCCATATATGAAAGCACGGTACACGGTATACAGTAGATGTGGTTCCAGTATACGGCTGTCAAACTGTGTCAAACCGCGGTCGTCTGTTTGAATCCCGGCTCTTACTAATGAGTTAATTTTTAATTCTATATTAAGCAGTATCGCTGCTAACGTAAACTACAATTAATTTAGAAATAAAGGAAAAATTGTAAAATTCAGGCACCGAGCAGGATTTGAACCTGGGATCAAAAAATACAAAATTAATTTAGTGACTGACGAATTTCAACATGATTTGAGACGTTAATGTCATTAATGAACCCTGAGTCTTCCGGTAGATGTCGCTGTATGCCTCCCTTAAGGCCTTTGTATAAATGAGGGAACGATTGAGGAATTTCGGGCCGGATGGCAGTCGCACCTATAACTCTATTGGCTAGAGCGACTGGCCGCGAGTGCCGATGCCGGGAGGTCGCAGGTTCAAATCTTGCTCGGTGCCTAAATTTTTTAATTTTTTTTATTTCTACATTTGTAGTTAATGATTAATCCGGAATATCATTTGTAACTATGAAAACGATGCTGTATATTTTCGTTTATTAAATAGCTAAAAGAAAATCAGTAGTAAAAGCACCTTTTTTGCAGGAGAAATCTTGTTTTCAGCTGAAATCCGGATTTAACTGAAAAACCTCGTTCAGTAATCCCTTGGTGTGAACTCATCAAGGTTTCTTATTCAGTTCTCGGAATACAGCTTTGAATTCGATTAATATAGTTACATTGGTAGTTCCACGAAATGTAGATTATCGTTTTTGATAACCAGGTGAAAGGACAATGCTGATACTTGATAACGGTCTTTTAAAATAATTCTTCTATATAAACCTACAGGTTAAATTAGGCAGTGCCTGCGCGGCATGCGCCGTAAGAAAGAAGACGTTCGTTCGTTGAATCCTCGATTTCTATAAGGCGATACATCACTGGAAACGCAACGGATAATATTTTGAACAATTTTAACATGCCTAATAAATACACATGATGTTGAAAGGGGGCAGAGCGTAGTCAAAAACCTCACCAAGTGGAGGAGGTGTCGAAATTTGATAAGTAAGCATCGCTTGATTAATGTAAGATCCTTAACACTAACTATTTTACTGGTCTATACCATACTTCATTACGTCTGTTCAACAAGCACAGCCTCTGGCCTTCTCAACTGGTTGATGTAGTCGTTCTTGGGGCAGTCTGAGAACTATTAGGGCCACACGTGGAAAAGGCCGACTAAGGTCCATGATCTTATATACCACGAGCCTCATTAGGTTTGTTCAACAAGCACAGCCCCTGGCCTATCCTCAACTCGTTAATGTAGTCCGTTCTTGGAGCAGACGTCGAACTCGTAAGGCTACACGTGGGCAAGGCCGACTAAGGTCCATGATCTTATATACCACGTACCTCATTAGGTTTGTTCAACAAGCACAGCCCCTGGCCTCCTCAACTGGTCGATGTAGTCGTTCTTGGGGCAGTCTGAGAACTATTAGGGCTACACGTGGAGAAGGCCGACTAAGGTCCATGATCTTATATACCACGAGCCTCATTAGGTTTGTTCAACAAGCACAGCCCCTGGCCTATCCTCAACTCGTTGATGTAGTCGTTCTTGGAGCAGTCTGAGAACTATTAGGGCTACACGTGCAGAAGGCCGACTAAGGTCCATGATCTTATATACCACCTACCTCATTAGGTTTGTTCAACAAGCACAGCCCCTGGCCTATCCTCAACTCGTTGATGTAGTCGTTCTTGGAGCAGTCTGAGAACTTGTATGGCTGCACGTGTTCAAGGCCGACTAAGGTCCATGATCTTATATACCACGTACCTCATTAGGTTTGTTCAACAAGCACAGCCCCTGGCCTATCCTTAACTCGTTGGTGTAGTCGTTCTTGGAGCAGTCTGAGAACTATAAGGGCTACACGTGGAGAAGGCCGACTAAGGTCTATGATCTTATATACCACGTACCTCATTAGGTTTGTTCAACAAGCACAGCCCCTGGCCTATCCTCAACTCGTTGATGTAGTCGTTCTTGGAGCAGTCTGAGAACTTGTATGGCTGCACGTGTTCGAGGCCGACTATGGTCTGGGCCATGATGCAGCCGTGCCAGTCGCGGCAAAAGCACTGCTCACGTCCGTCGTCGTGGCCCATGCCTGTAGGGAGACAAGCAGGTAATTTTAATATGTGCACCAGAAATTATTATAAAGGAAATATGTTTCGATTCTGGAGCGCCGCCCATGTCTTGAGAAAAGTAGAAGTAGCGGGTTAGTATCCATTACGATGGATTACAATAGTACATTACTTACCAAGGGCGGTAAAACAAAGAACATCTCAGATCGCAGGTATATGACGCCCGAGCCGAAGGCAAGGGCGATAATTATGCGATCTGAGGCTTTCTTAATTACCGCCCGAGGTAAGTACAAAATTTTATGTCACCCTCTGGCCAGGAAGTCGGATTTTCCGCGCGCGGAGCGTGCGGTAATTGCCACTTTATGGCCAGGTGTAACATAAAAGTAAGTAATTTATTGTGGTAAAGACCATGAATACCTAGCGTACGTCAGTAATTGTAAGCAGTGTTTGTCAAAACACTACGGTGCCGATGAGCAAGTGTGGTTCATATGTTCTCGTGCCATCGATAATGCCAACAAACTTGGGCTTTACGCAATTGAAAAAACAATATTATAGTTGTCTTGCCTCTGGTCAATACTTGACGTCTTATGAGCATGTAAGTTATATTTTTACTACCTACATATATAGGTTTATAGAAATGGAGACGCCGTTTATGGTTCTCACTGAGGTTATATTCGATCATATGTGCCACAGTACCAGGGATGAATTGCGACTGATATCGACGGAGATGCCAACTGACATTTGTCGTCCATACTGTGTCGGGCACGGAGATGTTTCTTAAGAGCGCTTTAATAAAATGTAGTGGGTACACTAGCGCCACTCGTAAATAATTGTAATTATTTAAATTTAATGATATATAACTAAAAAAGGGGGCCGCTACGTACTGTAGTTTGTATTTAAGTACTTTTTGAATCCATCAAACTAGTTTTTACGTTGCTGGATTCGTCAATCTATGCGTCCAAAGTTAAAACGGCCGTTTTAATTTTGAGCTCATAGATTGACGAATCCAGCAACGTAGCGGCCCCCTTTTTTAGTTATATATCGTTAAATTTAAATAATTACAATTATTTACGAGTGGCGCTAGTGGACCCACTACATTTTATTAAAGCGCTCTTAAGAGGCCTTATAAGTTTTTAAATATTTTGATTTCAAATTGATACAAAAGTATTGATAATACCAATAAAGTGATTGAAGGAAACGATGACTTTATTAAAGTTTTAGATAGTAACATAGCTATTTTTTGATTTTATTGTGTATATTAGAATTTAAGCGGAAAATACAAGTTTTTAGCTTGAAAATGGTCGATTTGGAGTGATGTTTGAAACGATATTTCTCAATGAAAAATCTAAAAAATACATTTAAAGTTTATGACATAAGGCCGCAATAGTCCTATTCTAGATAGTAACATTGAGAAAATGTCAAGATACGTGTCAATTCAAACAGAAAATGGCGTAATAGATGAGCGTTTTTTAACTGATAAGGGCCCTTAAGGATAGCCCAAGATACTTGCCGATGTTATGTCCGATCATATGCGCCATAGTGCCGGCGAGCAAGTGCGGCTCGTACGTGTTGGTTTCGACGGAGATGCCGACCGACTTGGGCGTGCACACTGTGTCGGGCACTGAGATGCCTGACTCACCGCCGGGGAACGACAGACCACTGGAATGGAAAGATAATAAATGTAATTTACCGACTTGTAAATCTACTTGTAAACAATGACAGATAAACAATGTTAATACTAAGTATGGAAGAGTATCGTACTTGACAGAAGCTTTCTTTCAAGTACGATATGACCGGTGACGTTTTATTCTACCGTTTTGTCGGCGTCATTGATATGTATACTCATGCCAAATTACAGCTTTCTAGTACTAACGGTTACTGAGAAAAGCGGGGGACGGACGGACGGACATGGTGAAACTATAAGGGTTTCATATTTACTACGGAACCGTAAAAAGGGGTTGTCTGTAAAGTCGATTTACGGACGATAATTTTGCGTAATAACGTCATAAGAAAACATTGATACGAAGTCGTCGGGGCCTACCGCTACGCCGACGTCGCATCTCGCCGAGCAGAGTCCTAACAGCACGCCTGGTTTGCCTTCGCCGTCAGATTGATCGATATGTCGCCAACCGATCAAAATTTACAGAACTCCCAATAAAATTGAGGAGCGAAACCGGTTTGACCGTCAAACGTTTAGGTGTAACTTGAAATCATTCAGTTGGCCGAGTTGCGTCAAAGTAATTCTTTCAAAAATTTATTTTACGGTTCGAAAAATAAGGTTCAAAATCTAATAACATTTTTATATAAATTCGCTTAACAAGGCTCAGGTTAGTCATGTATACGTCACACTTTTTCGTGTTGGCATCCGGTCATTGATTTATAAGACGTTATCACGTCAAAAAAAGAAATATTAAATAAAAAATAAATTTCGTACATTACTTTTTAGAAAAACCCAATGGTGCGAAATGGGTTTCTGAACTGCAATATCAAGATTGGGAGTGGCTTACCGTGCCGTGGCTTATAAACTTCAAATTGTAAAAAAAAAACCTAATTATAAACTTTTCATACAAAACCCCAGTTTGGCGCCTAACCAGTGAGTGGGTACTATGAACCAACTCGGACCTGATCCTGAGTTTGTTTAGGGGTCAATCAACTTTTTCTTGTTGTTATTCTGTCCCGTCAGCGAGGAGACAACAGTAGCCGAGTTTCTTAGAAAAATGTTTATAATATGGACTTTAAACATGCTCAAGAGATGACCCATGTCCAAATGGATTTATGATCACCGCTAAAATTCATGTTTGATAGATTTAAACCCTATAAAATCGAAGTAGTCCGTTTTGTTCTACGAAATTTGACATATCCTGTCGTAGAACAAAACGGAATTTTTTGTCCGGTTTGTCCTACGATGTGAACAAAATCGTAGAACAAAACGGACTACTTCATAAAATCACGGTTTTAAAGAATGAATCAGGAGACGTAACCATGGTAACTAGCAACAAAGAATAGTTGATCCACCCTTAGATAGTCAAACAATGATCTTAGGGTGACACATAGATTACCTCCAGTATCAGGGATATACCTAAACCGTCTTACCTCCTATGAATGCACTGTCTGTATCGAACAAGGTCCATTTGCGTCGGAGAATTGTAAACCCCGAGAGAAATCTAAGAGCAATCGAACTTACGGATGCCCCCGATACTGAATTTATGCCAAGAGCAAACCTGACGAGAATCTTGAATATAGAATAGTTAGAACCACTATGGCAGGTACAGTCAACAGTGAGATGTATCCACTTTAGAAACTGATTACTTTTGACGACCGGTTTAGCCTAGTGGGTAGTGCACCTGCCTCTGAAGCTGACGGTCCTGGGTTCGAATCCCGGTCAGGGCAAATATTTGTGTGATGAGCATGAATATTTGTTTCTGAGTCTTAGATGTTTTCTATGTATTTAAGTATTTATATCTATTAAATATATCGTCGTCTAGTACCCATAACACAAGCCTTCTTGAGCTTACTGTGGGGCTAGTTCGATTTGTGTAAGATTGTCCTCTAATATTTATTTATTTATTTATTACTAGCATAATAAAGTGGAAATATTTCCTGTAGTTGACTGTACCTATGCTGTATAAAAAATTTAATAGATGACCTTGCGTTGGAAATCTTTATAAAGTAAACGTAATGAAAAGGGAGAAATGGCGTATAGAAATCCTACAAAAAAAAACAGTCTATGATTGATAGTGTACGAAGAGTGAGTGCTGTACGTGTTTCTATTTCCAAGACGGACAAGGCTTCAGGTGAACGTAATATACAGGGCGTCCCACGGCTATGCCACATGGAGGGAAAGTACCTTGAATATTGTAGATGGAACATTTTACTGAAAGAAGACATTATTTTAATTTAAAAACAATTGAAACTACATTCACAGGTATTTAAATAATTTTATGGTTGAACCGGGAATCGAACCCGTTACATGAGAAAAATAGTTAGTATGGTCTTACTAATTTGATACCACGGTCACTGTTGTAAAAACAAAAGTTGTCCACCCGGTGGTTAATAGTTAACAGCTTATGTACATGTAACATGTTTTATTACATGGATTTACAGTTACGGACAGACGGTTTATGCTTGTTACTAGACCAATCCAAAATTAAACTTTATGGCCCTTAACTTTTGATATGTCCACCGAAAAGACGCGAACCTAAATCTGACAATGACCCACAACCATTTTCAAGGCTTTTCCTGTTAACACAGTCCCTTCACCTTCAATAAATTAAGGCATATAGCCATTTAATTCTATAAAGTACAAAGTGGAGTGTAAGGCCCTGGCAACATTATCGGCTCCATATGCCCATTATTTCACCGTTAAGCAGTTTAGCCCTCGTCCTTTTTAACATGCTTCGGCAAATTAAATATGGCGTTTTAATTTTTGATGGAAGCAGCCCTAGCACGTTTTGTTTAGGAGTGGGCCCCAGGGGTGTCATTAGGACCGTTTAGTAATTCAATGGATGTTTAAATACCGTATTTAGGACACCGTTTGTTGTCCCCAATTCTTCAAGTTACGGTAAAGAATTGTTGGATTTTTTCCCTAGAATTAGTTTTGAGACCTTATTCATAAACGTTCATCAAATTTATTTTAGCTAAAATGCCGTTAAAATTTGTTTGTCTTTATCTGTCACTTTGACATTTGTTGATTTGAGAAAGGGAGTAAGCAGAATTTTTATGAATAAGGAAGTTAATTGTGTATTCTAAAGGTTTTGTTCTGTTAATATATCAATTTGTTTCAAGAATGATTTAAAAAATACAGGGTTTCCATGTTTTTTTAGAATTTAGATTACAGGTTGTGGTGATAGGATATTTTTTGATGTTTTAAGAAACTGCAATGCTTTTACTTGATATTTGTTCAATCTAAAAAGCACAAATTATATAATATTTTGCCTATTGCATAATGTTAATGAATGCTATACGGTTAAATAAATAAAACCAAAGAACAACACTGTTCTTGAGATCAAAAGTTAAGGCGAAGTTCAACACGCTCGCCTTCTGAATTTGAACCTAATTAACATAAAATTAAGACATAAAACTAACAAACTGCACTGAACTCCATGTTAGATATGTATGAGATCTGGGCATATCATTAGCACATGAATTTGCAACACACACAGAAACTGTACGTAAAATTAAAATGATGTAAGTATAAAAGGAAGTCAATAACTAGTAGTTCAAGTATTTCAAGTATTTTATTGCTTTCATGTTGTTACAGTAAGTACATAGATGATAATTGTTATAATAGGTCTCAAACATGAGCCCTTTAAGGGCATCGCAATATTTTATAATGTGGCTTACAGCTAGCTAATTTACAGTGCAAGAATAAAAGAAAAAAAAAATAAAACAATAAAATTATAAACAAAAATATCAGAATAAAATTGGTTCTATTAATTAAAAATTATCTGCAAGAAAATCCTTTGCTGTGTAGTATGCTTTTTTAGTAAGAAATGATATTATACATCTTTTACTAGTAGTCTTGCTTGTAACAGCTGTATCGCCGGAATTCGAGAAAGTTCTTTAAGTCAGTTAGTACAAGAACGTGCGGAAAATAACTTGGAACTGATACAAGTTTGGAACGAATGAATGTTAGATTCTGCGAACGTAGAGGAACACATCGCAAGATTTTGTAAGTTAGATGCTACACATATATTACCTGTCCTATAGAAGCTAGACATGCAGGTCTAGAAACTTGACATCTTGTAATTTTTAAGGTTAAGTATGGGCGAGGACCAAATTTTTAAGGTTAAGTATGGGCGAGGACCAAATTTTTAAGGTTAAGTACGGGCGAGGACCAAATTTTTAAAGTTAAGTATGGGCGAGGACAAAAATTTTAAGGTTAAGAATGGGCGAGGACCTAATTTTTAAGGTTAAGAATGGGCGAGGACCAAATTTTTAAGGTTAAGTATGGGCGAGGATAAATATGGGAGAGGACCCACTTTTTAAGGTTAAGTATGGGCGAGGACCAAATTTTTAAGGTTAAGTATGATGGGCGAGGACCAAATTTTTAAGGTTAAGTATGGGCGAGGACCAAATTTTTAAGGTTAAGTATGGGCGAGGACCAAATTTTTAAGGTTAAGTATGGGCGAGGACCAAATTTTTAAGGTTAAGTATGGGCGTGGACCAAATTTTAAAGTTAACTATGGGCGAGGACCACATTTTTAAGGTTAAGTATGGGCGAGGACCAAATTTTTGGCACATTGTTAAGGTATTTAATACGCTTACATTTTAATAAAGTTAAATCTGTCGTGAAACAGACACTTATTTCAAAAGCATATCACTACATAGTATAAAACAAAGTCGCTTTCTCTGTCCCTATATCCCTGTATCCCTATGTATGCTTAAATCTTTAAAACTACGCAACGAATTTTGATGCGGTTTTTTTTAATAGATAGAGTGATTGAAGAGGAAGGTTTATATGTATAATAACATCCATTAAATAGTGCACCCGTGCGAAGCCGGGGCGGGTCGCTAGTTATATGATAAACGATTATATCATGGATAGGGATGTTTGGCACTGATAGCGTCCCGCACAAGTAATCTAACACAGAATTATTTTGTCCTTAATATTAAAAAAAATTATTTGTATGTTTATATTGTAGCATTTGAATTCTGTAGTATTATGATACTGTTATTTTATATATATTGTTAAATACATTGTATATTGTTTTGAAAAAAAGACACCTCGCCGAGATTCTTACGCCGGTTCTTCTCGAGGCAGAGGTTTATTTTATGAACCGGTGGTAGTTTTTTGACAGGCAGTCAAGTTGAGGAATAAAATGATTTCAGTTCATTTCATTTCAATTGATGCCGTTGTATCACGAAAATTTGTCATACAATATATGGGTAAATTTCGTGTCACAAAGGAGTCCATTAAAATGTAGGCGTATTAAATGCCTTAACTATGTACCAAAAATGTGGTCCTCACCTGTATATAAGTACTTTATGCTGCTCTTAGAATTTACACAAGTGTGTGTGTACGACGGTCGGCCTCTCAAGGAGCTTAACCGTTTGTACCGTGTCGCTTTAATGTTATGTTTAAACTGTCATACTAAATTTCCAAAGGTTGAAAGCGACAAGGTCCCAAAGTATCCAGCTACTTACCTACTCGTATGAGGCCAACTGCACATACTGTACCCACGGCTGTACAATCAGTCAATACAATTTAAGTATATATACCTATTTAAAGTCAATGTGGGCAATTCCGTCCTTATTTCAAGTCCTTGCTATAATTATTCTTTACAAGACATTACACACCACGCTCGCCTAACTTGTCTAATTCTAACTACTAACAAGTTCTGGTTATTGCTTTGTCACACATACTCACACAAGTAAATTACGCGATAACTTTAGACAGCGCTAAATTACCGGCAAATAATGAAGTAAATAACTGCTTGCAATACGGTAATGGGGCGAACAATTTTGAGTTTCCGCAGCACACCGATTTTTGGAAGAAATCTGTTCCGTAAACTCTTGTAATTATGGTCCAAATCAAACAATTATAGTCCATCCGAACACAACAGCTTTTTGCGGAATAGCTAAGGCATGATGTCCCTAGGACATGCTAAGGAATATCTAAGGAATGTTGTCCCTAGGACAAGCCAAGGAATGTCCTAGGGACAACATTCGTTATCTAATGATATTTGTGCTAAAGCTATTCGTGAGAAGGCGAACATCCCTTTAAGGGATCTCGAGGCTATATAATATATGTATGTGTATTGTGTGTATTATGTCGTTGGCTGTCGTTCGCTCACTGTTCTCAAACAGTGCACGCCAACGCCAACTAATACATTGTTTAGACACAGAGCCTCCGCTCGAGTATCTTGTAACATTAACACGTCGACGCTACGTTGCATTGCGACTACCTCATCGAGCTAAAACTAAAACGGATTCATGGAAAGTTTGTATATATTACACTTGATTTCTGCATTAAACGAATTTTCTCCGTGAAAACTTAGGTATTTCGTATTTCACACTGTAGCCGAATGGTAAGACACGCGACTTTGAATCGCCAAACCCAGACTCCTGATCTTCCAATCCAGAGGGAAAATTTAGACCTTGTTGGAATTAGACCGTTTTACTCACGATGTTCTCCTTTAAAGCTACTGTTAAATATAAAATTATTCTTAGTACATACGTGTTTTCCAACCATATGGTCTCGTACCATAGAATTCGAACTCACGACCTTCAGATTGAGAACCACGTGCCCTAACGCTCGGCCAGTTCATTAGAATGCGTACCTCAGTATTTAACTAAAAATAGTAAAGTAGAGGCCAATGTCAAGGTTTTTGCAAATACAGTTGCTACGTTTAAATCTGTACAATACCCTGTGTATTCAAAAAGATCTGAACATGCATTCTAATGCCTTACAATACCTGAAGTCATGTGTGTTGTTTGTAAGCACTTTGTTTGCTCCGATGTATATTGCTGGCGACTGTAATATGAGCATCACAGTTAACTGACCATGGTAGACCTTATCTAAATGCTGTGATGTTGCATGTACAGTACTTTTATCTCACGAGCGCGGGTTAGCCATAGTTGAAAAAAGGAAACGAAGGTCTCTGCTTCATTTCCATTTCCATTTGTTCTCCTCTACAGGTGGAATTTCTCAACCGATTTTGGTGAAATTTGTTGAGCAGTTTTGATAATAATATACAATTTTTTTGTAGTCAGTTTTTGAATTTTTTTTAATCAATTTCGTTTTCAATGTTTTTGTACGTTTCTGCGGGCGGATTTCGGTTTATCCTCCTCTACAGGTCAAATTTTTCAACCGATTCTTGTGAAATTTAGTGGTCTACAGCACACAGAGCCACAAATAGTAGTTGTGACGTAGAAAATGTCGACTAATAGCTCCTACGCTGACGCACACATAGACAATGTGCATGCATAGCTCAACACACCCATGGTTCACTCGCGTTAAAAAAATACTCTACTTGGAGATCCCATTATTGTTTCGGAACGCCACGTCTAATATAACAACGTCACATCTAAAACAAAAGACGACGCGAAATAAAGCAACAAAGCTTGACAGCGCGTGAAGAATGACTAAAGTTTGCGACACGTCATTGTTGTGTCGTCACGGGAATTGTAAATTGTGCACGTAAATATCTATTCCTTACCTCTAGTATAAACAGTATAGTATATGTACTTTTACAACATTTTTTTTAACCTGACTGTGGCTTCGGCTGTGAGTCCGGGCCTAATAAAGCAATAGGAGTGGCCTGGAGAAAGTCCATGGGAAACCCTGAGGGGAAACCTCCAACACAACAACGCGGGTGTGTCGTCTCAATTTGTATGGCAAGAAAGCCACCAAAGGGCACCGGAATGACTCTAAACCCAAACTTGTTTGTTGGTATTTTAATTTCGTTGTTATAGAAATATGTATTGCATATTGGTACTGCTAGTCATAGTCATAGTCATTTATTAATAATATTATCAATATTACATGTCATTGTTATAGTTCACTTTACAGTATTAATTATTATGTGTTAATTCAATTCTACACATTACTGAAATCATTAAGTATAATCATAAGTAATAGGTATTGTTATTATTAATTATTGGGTAGGTCATAAAATTCTTTAATGCTATAAAATGAGTGAGTGAGGAGCCACGATTTTAATTTTTTTAAGCATGTGGAGACACTACCCGCATTTTTCACTTCTGCGGGAAGTTTGTTATATACTTTAGGCCCCACATGATGCATGGTTTTGGTTGACTTGGTCAGTCGACAGGTGTGTGTGAGGAGCTGGTATGTTGACCCTTTCCTTGTGCGAGTTATTTTCTTCTGAGCGAAGGTGTCAATGTTCTCAATGACAAATTTAGCGACATCATAAATGTACTGCGAGGGCAGGGTGAGGATTTTATTATATCTGAAGAGATTTTGACTATAACTAATAATAATAGAAGTTTGTTACTTACTAAACTGTCTTGTCTGGCTTTCTGCCTTTGCCGATTAAGATGACTTTTGTCAGGGAGATAGTTTGTACCCCGAGAAAGTACATATACATTTCCTATCTCGAAAATAATCCCTCAGGGGAGTTAAATGGGGGACGGAAGTTTATATGGAAGCATGATATAAACGACTTCGATGCGGGCGTGGTAAAGCTAGTGTTTGAATATTTGTTACTCAATAAAATGGTTTAACGAGTAAAATTTGACAAGCTTATTAGGATATAGATTTTTTCCCCAGATATTCTTTGGGTTATTACCCCAAAGAACAAAAGTGAAGTTAACGCAGATGAAGTTGAGGGCAAAAAATTATTTGATAAAAGAAACGGAGTTTTGATTTTGAAATGAACAAATTAAACAATACTATAATAGCTATCTCATTATGACAACCTTTTAAAATTGAAAATGTGGATAGTAAAATAAATTAATTTTACCGATACTACGGGTGGACATAATTGTTGACAAGTTTTCAAAACTCAGACACACGGTCTGACTCACAGGGGGCCCTTTCACTTTAAGACTATTGTGAACCTATTGTGTGGGGCGAGAACGGGTATTTCGGAATATTCTTTGTAGTCTTGCGCCGGCGTCGTGCGATAGAGAGACTCGTCGCCGTCGGCCGTTTGGCGACTAATTTCTCGCAGAATTAGTGCTTCGGCAGGCAACAGTGCTTTTTGTATGAAAAGATTTGCTACTTTTTATCTTTTTCGCGAATCAAATTATTTTTAAATTAAATTGTTTTTTTTTTTTGGCGAAAGGCTGTGAGCTTAAAGAAAATACAGAGGGGTTGTTAGTTGAAGCGGCTTAGAATGCAAGGCAAAGTTTTGCTGGGGCGACGTAGTGGTCTAGGTAAGGTAAAGTCCTAGTGGTCCGGCAAACCAGAGGCGCGGGTTCGATTCCCGTCTTAGGCTGCATGCGAGATCACGGTCCATTTTTTCTTTGTATTTGTCCTCTGTATCAAATGATTGTCATATATTTAAACTGATATAAAATTCCAACGGGTCAAAACGGCAAAGTACCAGTGGTCAGCTAACTGACTTGAATACGAATACTTATCTTATCTTATTTAGATGAGGGCCCTTGCGGATGCACTTCGACCCAGTGGGATCTTTTGTGCAATTGCCCCCTCCTTTATGCGTACTCCAAGCCGAACGAATACTTACTTTTGACATGCATGACTTATTGGTCATATCATGAAAAAATATTTTCACATGGCTCGAGGCCGAATATATTAAGGGTCAACAAGGTATACCTATCTATAACATACTAGTGTACCATATGTTCTTGTTAATAAACTTTCATTTAATTTAATTTCAATATACCTGACGACCGCTTTAGCCTAGTTGGTAGTGACCCTGCCTTCGAAGCTGGAGGTCCCGGGTTCGAATCCCGGTCAGGGCATTTATTTGTGTGATGAACACGAATATTTGTTCCTGAGTCTTGGATGTTTTCTATGTATTTAAGTATATATTTATCTATATAAGTATAAACATATCGTCGCCTAGTACCCATAGTACAAGCTTTGCTTAGTTGGGACCAGCGGGGTAATCACGTAACTTTTGTACTGCCGTTAGATAGATTTTAATGTCAAATTTCAACTGTCAGCCCATACATTTATACTTCAAAATTGACAGTAAAATCTAACTACCGTTAGTACATACAGTTACGTGATTCGCCTGCTGGTTGATTTGTGTAAGATTGTCCACAAAATATATTAAAATATATATATTGTCCACAAAATATATATGTCCACAAATATAGATAGCATGTACAATCATGGTTTACAGTCTCAACGCTTCAACTAATTTCTCTCAGCAACATTAACAAACTCCAACCCAAACCAACTAAATCACAACAGGATTCTATTTAAAAGAGAGCGGAGAACTTCGTAACAAGTAGCGACAAACGGGCTTGTAAATTATAACAAAGATACCGAGTTGGCAACTTCGCGTTTGATATAATTGCCGGGAATTCATGAATCAGGTACAGACCAAGTTGTCAACGATGTTTTGATCCCTATTGTATTTTTCTGCAGTTGCTTGAGTGGTGAAATGAAATCGAACAAATGCGAAACAACGACAAATAGTTATATATTAAGTGCGAAAGAAATTTCGTTTAAATCTAGAACGAAAAAAAAACGCATGACAACGTTTTAGCATAACATAATGCCATAATGCGCAAAAAAATGGCATCAATCAGGAGCAGAATCCAGAACGGTCTCAATTGCATCCTGAGGGTGTTAGCGGATTGGACTGATAGTGTCCTGCAAAGGCACTGGATGGCGAGACTAATAAACCCTGAGGCTGAGCGGGTTTATTATGTCAATTAATGTTAAATAATTAATCTGTAAAACTAACATAGAATAAGTAACTAATCACTAACGACTCGATGGAGCAAAGTTGTCTGATTAAATAAATATTATTATTATTATTATAACTATTTTTTTATGTAGTCGCCTGAAGGGCCAAGAACGAGAGTCCTTGCTTTTATTTACGAAGTTAAAAATTTATGTAGAGTATGCGAATCGAGGAAAATCCTCATGGAGGACTGGGAAGGGAGACCCAGATAGTGCCGGACTCTTATCGATTAAAAACCTCGGTTCGCATTCTCTACATAATTGCTATTTTTGGAATTTTTCAATGTCGAGAGGGGGGGAAGGGAATTTAGATGGATGTTAAACTACCCGCTAGATCCTTGCCTCAGTCATTTGCTGGAAGGCTGGGAGATAATCATGCATTCTCTCGTTTGGTTTCTGCGGGGTGCTCGGATCAGACATCGGGAGACCGTTTCCGGTTTCCCCACGTTACATTCTATTTGAGTCGGCAGCATAATTAATTAGGTGCCAGAAAGTGTATGGAGCGCTCGTGGCCCAGCGGCGACCGCGTACCGCGTGCGGTATGCGAGGTTAAGCAAAGTCGGGCCAGGTTAGTTCCTAGATAGCGACCCCATTACGTCCCCCAATAACGGCAGAGCGGATGACGCCCCTGGGTTTTTAGTGGGTAGGCTCCTCCCCTTGAAGTTACGGGAGGAAAGATGCCCACATAACCCCTCACCATGGTCCCCCTGACCGGGGGGTATGTGCCCCTCTGGGCTTGCTCGGAGGGGATAAACACATTTTCCCAGGGACAAAAAAAAGGTTAGTTCCTAGATGGGTGACTGCTTTGGGTGGTTATTATCTGAGCACTTCCGTGCTTTGGAAGGCACGTTAAGCCGTTGATCCCGACTGCTGTCTATAGGAGTCGTTAAGCCAAGTTAGAGGCCTCTGGGCGGCTTAAGAACTTCTAGCAGTCATATTGCCGACTCACTTGACAAGGGAGGTCGAAGTTGCACCACGTCCGCAGGGAGTACCCACCGGTGACCCACCGCTACCCTACACGTGACCCCTGGGTGGTGCTGAAAGTGCAACAAAAACTGGCAACCGTACTGTCTTCTCAAAGAACTCACGGTTCGAAATAATGGCCATATACGATAAATAAATAAGAGTATAAGAAGCAGTTCCTTCTGATAGGTCGAACCTAACTCAACCTTCCGGTTCTATATATATATGTATGTATATGTACTCTAACTTCATAGATGAAATCCTTATAAAGCTATAAAAAAACTTTTGTAATAACCATATCAGTAACGAACAACGATACGGCTCTCTGTAACATTGCTATAAACCAGACCCCAAGACTACATCCAAAAACTGCTGACATTCACGTTCTACTGATGCGCAATATCAATAAACTACAATACCTATTATTTGAAAACGAATTCCAAAAATGCAATCTATAAATCTGCTAGAAGAGAAATGAGCAAGCTTAAACATAGAATCATACGGTCTACCCATCTCCGGGCTTCTTCACTCAGGGAGAACGTACAACGCACGATGAGAACCTTAAAAGAACCTACATAGGAGTGAGATTGGAATGTAAAAGATGCTTGTGATAGCCGATACTCGCTTGGAAGAAGAAGGCCGTATGTCAAAGTAAGATTATGTTTGCATTGGACGTTTTTCTCCCGAGGGTCGAATCGTGAGCGTGGAGTACAGACGCGGGTTAATCAGATTGTGCCGTTTATTTGCCGACTACACCGGATCGCTGCTCAGCTCCTGTTTGTATTTAGAGTTACACGTGTTTGAATACATCTCAATATTGCAGCTGCACGCGGGGTTATGTTAAGACTGTCACGACTAATTAAGCAGTTAACGAGTCTGATACCTTTGGAACAATAAACTAACTGGGAATCTGTTATTGTTGTTTGGAGTGTAATGATTTTTATGAGATAGAGACAGACACAATAAGGTCTAGTTTCTCCTGTTTCAAGGATCAGGCAGTCTTTTTGCTAGCTGAACCTCGCCCAATATGAGTATTATTTTGTTGGGCCCAACAAACTTTTTTTGTTGGTAAATGCTTTCAATCAGACCCCTCAGATTTTTAGCAACATACTTGCATGATTCGTGAGACTGCATGTCAAATCAACAAATTAAATTTACCTACCATAAAATATACGATTTGATAGTTTTGAATTTACGTTTTTCCTTCATAAAATTCCCAAATCTGAAAATCATCCCTCTTTTCACTGGAATCACGAGAAGTTTATTTATATATTTATTTGTATCGGGCAACAAGGCACATATTTACATATACTACCACCATATGTATCATACATAACTAAAACCAATCCAATCAATACAATAGTGGCTTCGTGCGCTATATATAGAAGTACAAAAAAATACACACTCACATTTATTTATAGGTTTGTGACAATGAAATATTTCCAGTTTATCCGTAAAAAGTTTACGCAACCAGTCGTTCCGGGTCGAGATGGATGCGTCCGGAACACACCCATCCGGACCCTCACAATACTCAGACAGCGCATCTATCAGCCAGGTCAGGTGCCCCCACCCGATATCGACTAAGTCGAGCTAAATTATGACGCCACTTCCCCCAATGTCGGAAGCTTTTATCGACATCACATATCTAACTCCGAATTTGTGAAAATTAGTGCGATAAGCGTTCTGACAGCGCAGATACACGATAAATTTTCCCCAATTCTGTGCTTACAGTTTCAAATGATCCAACGTCGGAGACTCGACCTTAATCTAGAATACTCACAGCTCAGATTGTATATGCAAGGTTTTCATAATTTTTAGGACTGGCAAAGCTCCTTTCATCTGGCAAGCAGATTCGTTTATCGCTCGAATTAAAGTCTACTCGTTTCGTTTCCGAGATTAATTTCGAGCTGTTTAGCGCGCACTTGATTCTGTCTATCTTGCAATTTCGCTGGCTCAAAGTGAAAAGGGTTCGTAAGCAGATTTCGGGAATAAGGTGCTCCGCGTCGGCTTTAAGTAAATTCACGGCCATAACGCGATTTATTCAAAAGATTGTTTCCACCCAAATGAATAGTGGCTACATCGACTCGCATTTAAGACAGGGATCAAGACAAATTAAATAAAGTGAGGCGATGAAGTGTCAACGTCGATTACCGTCGCCGACTTTTTTCTTCTCGAGTGGAGATAAATTATGACAGTTGTCAAAACTTGTTTGGCGCAGACAGATACTTTTTAGCGTGGCGTATCACAAGATAATATAAAGTGAAGATCTTGTGATGAATAAAGGAGGTACCAAGTTTGAGACTTCTAGTGTTTGCTGTGAAAGTGTGCGAGCTGTGGAAGTCCCCAAATAACTTTATCAGCATGACGTCATAATCGTCGGGAAGGAATTTAAGGAAAGAATAAGATTGTTTGCACCTAAGGTTAAATTTCTCTCAATAACTGTTGGAGTTTGAGTAATTTCCAATAAGAACTGTTTGTTCTAGAACTTGAAATGTGAATTAAACGTAATTAATTTCAGTTAGAAACAATTGAGGTACTGCTGGTAACAACAGAAGGGGTTAAATTAATTAAGAAAGCCCATGACTCTTCGTGAACTGTTTTCAGTGTATACATGTAAATTGTAAACACGTGTAAGTACGTAATACCTACGCAGTTGTATTCCGTTTGAAACGGAATCATAGGATTTGGAAAGTGACTACTACTAAGTAATGAAATGTTACGTGATTGAGATTCAATAAACTTTTCTTATTTTAATTTTGATTTGTCCTCTGAAAAGTTATTATTATTGGCTTATTGTGGGACCTTTCCAAGCCGCTTCGACCAGAGAGAAATTGATCTATTGTAGCAGCTCTTAATTAGTTTTATCTCCTCCGGAAAGGTTAGGTTGCTATTAAGTTAAGTTTACTAAATAAGCTACGAAAGTATGTAATACTTATACTAAAAAGTAGATTAGCTTAGCTGTAGTTGTGGAAAAATAGTGTAATTGCTGATGTAGACAAAATTAATTGTAATAGACATTCGGAATATTTTGGAGTCGAGCATGGCAGGGATTTTAGCAGCTATTTATGCCCGTACCGTAGATAAGATAAAATGATATAGGTACGATCGTAGTCAAACAATAACTCGTACGTTAATTTTGAGAGCAGGATTCGATGACATTGACATTTAAATCGATTTGACGATTCGTTTCAATGCAAATTACGCAGAAAACAATTAATAGTACAGTCAATATAGAAAATATGGACGCGTAAAAAGTGCTAAAAACATGCGCACATGGCCTTAATGACAAGAGCGTAAGAACGTAGGGATATTTTTGTCACTTTCTTAACGTACATTTATGTTTATGACTTTGACTGTACTTACATACAACAAGGTCTTCTATCTAAACCGATGCTTGACAGCAAATTAGCTCGACCACACGCCCTCGCTATATAGCACGTACTCTTTCGTTCCAAGCGATCGGACATATCGACAGCTCGGAAGTGTGTTTAGATGAGTTTAGCCGAAGCGTCAAGAACAACCCTGACTTACGTGAGCAGCTGTGTGGTGTCCTTCTCGATCTTGAACAGCTTCCTCGCAGTGTAATCGTTGAACTTGAGTATGGCGCGCGTGATGTCCTGCTTGCGGTCTATGTCCGCCTGGTCCCCGCCCTGCCACGACTCGATGTACACCAGGGACACCCGCGTGTTGAGTGTGCGGAAATACTGCGGGAAAAATTATTTCTGTTTAAGAAACTTTTTTTACGTCACACCTGGCTATAAAGTGCCTATTACTGACGGTGTGGCGATTACACGATATAAAGTTGTGATCACCAGGGGCGGTAATAAAGAAATCTTCAAAAAACATATTTATCAAATACTTGCGAGCTGAGACATTCTTTGTTTTACCGCCCTAGGTAAACTGTTGCAATTATGAACTTGGCTGACAAGAGTACTACATACAGTACACAGTAAATTTTGATCCCTAAATGTACCTACTTTACATGTTTTACATCCTTAACTCGTAACATAATTTCTTCAAGAAGCTAACTCGCGTTTGTTCTCAATTTCTTTGATCCCGCTACTTTAATCACTCGTTATTATACCCTTATTACAATCATCTCTTTGATGTATATAATAATGTACACCTCGGTTACCTCCACATTTTGAGGGGATTGGCACAAAACTTTTGAAGATAACGGGGGAAATTCTGACAGCCAACCCATAATCATGCGAAGATAATGGTACAAAGTTTAGCACATGTTCGAGACATCTCTAGTGAAATAAGTTGCAGTGCATGGCATTATAGCCTTTATTATAGTTGTAGAAGCAGCTATAAAAGCGTGTAATGTGATTATTTGATACGGAATGCAGCACGTGTCGGTGGCACCCGTATGTAGATCGGAGTTTTTGATTTGATATTATTCTAAACCATTATCTTTGTGATTACCAGTGTATGTTCTATTAGGAAACAAGATGGCATTTTTTTGATGTACGAAATTTTTCGAGATTTGACATCAAAGTGATCGGTTTGTTTTGATCGTATAAATACTTAAAACTAACACTAAAGACTAAACTTGGTTGTAACTGTAAAGAGGTTTTTAAAGGTAACATAGAATGGCCATTGCATGAATAAATTGTAACTTACAATGTATGCAACGAATGTAATTTTAATAAAGACAATAGGCCTAGTAGTTCTAGCATGTCGCGGTCTAACAACGGTCCTGGGTTCGAATTTTGGCTCGTATCGATAAGTTTTTCGGAACGTATGTACTGGATATAAATTGACATGTACCGTTAACTTTTTGGTGAAGGTAAACAGTGAAAGAAAAAACGTATTACAGTACATTCGCAGAGAAATTTGTAGTTGTATATGAAATTTATAGATGTATGTGAAATTAAAAGTTGATACTTATCAAATTCCGGGATATATGTGAAATTCAAAAAAGTGTGGTCAAATGGCGAGTTGTTATGATTGACCAAGCGCATGTCTAAGTCCTCAATATTGCAAAACTTGTATAAGTCTAACTTGTGGAGCATTGCAAAACGATCCCTAATAATATCGATTACCGTTCAGCTTTGAACATTATTATAACTCACAGTTGTCTAAGTCACCTTGTGCGTTATTATACGTTTCTGTGTATTAGTCCTTTTGTATTTTTTTATTAGACAAAGTTATACGCTCGACGGGGCACCTAAAAACAGTCCCACGTCGCATGACACTTGCAGGAAAAAACCCACGAGTCATAGGGCCAACTATGACTCGACTATGAGCGACTACCCCTAGAACTGAAAGATGAAACTAGTGACGAAAAATTTAAGTCGCCTGAAAAACTTTTTACTGGAATATCCACTTTATTAGTAGATAAAAAAATCTTATTTTTTTATTTCATTGACATGTATTGGTAAATATTTATTTTTTATAGTAATTTTAATGTATCTCTAATTTGTACATGTTTCAAAACTGACACTCACAATATAAATTCCTCAAAATCGACTATGTGTAATTTTAAGTGATATTGTATATTGTGAAATAAATAAATCTAAATCTAAATCTATCAGAAAAAGTAGGCTGTCAAGATCGGAATTATGTGCGTGGCGTTGGCAGATTTCTATTAACATTCTAATTTGACATCATTTTCTACTCTACTACTTTCGCTTTTGGCTCCTTCATTGCGCTCGCCGTATGTACCGTAGTAATAGCGACTGTAGGTAATGATCAAGATACCTCACTTGTATCATAATGTGCTATTGTGCATCGAAATAGGCAATTAGCCTCTAAACCGTAGCGAGGTTTATTTACAAATGCGGTTTGCGACAGTCAGTTGATTATAAGCCTGGCCTGTGATAACACTTGATGGTTTTAATTACGCTGTTTACGCTGTCTACTTAGTTTACTTGAGAATCAGTCACAAGGCATCTATACACAATCACAAATAAATACCACTACCTTATTTAGATTAGAAGAATAATTAACATACTTTTTTCCAAATAGGTTTTATATATGTTCGTAGTTAGCAAAAAAGAAAAAAGTAGAGATAAATTATGATGTTAGTTGTTGGTAGCTGTGAGTTGTTATAAATAAATAAAATAAGTTATTGGTGCAAAAGTGAGTTGTTTTGTGTTTGAAATACTAATAAGAAGAAAATACAGTGTTTGTAATATTAAAATTAGTCCTTCGATGTTGGAAAATACTGTTTATTGCAAATTCCATTTTGGTTTGATATTTAATAAATAAATTCACGAAAAATCAATCGCAAACACGGACAAATGAGTGAAAAACAGCACACAGCAGTGACATAAATGTGATGATGTAAGTTGTTTGTATCTGTCAGTGGCTTTAAATAAATGAAATAGCTTATGATGGAAAAAATAGTTGTTTTATGCTTCAAATAATAATAAGAAGAAAATACAGTGTATGGAGCACTACTGAATGAAATGGTCATACCCGAACCTATAAAAGTAAGAGCGACAGATATATTTGAAAATTAATTTTAACAGCTAAAGGCAAAACTCTCAAAATGGTAGCCAGCGTCATCCTTCCGAGCGAGAATTTCGTACCTCACACCGTAAATTATAGCTCATACATAAAATACGGTAATCTTATAAAGCCTCATATACGCTGTGCTTTCATGTAAATTTACGTAAAACAATTCATCATGTCCTATTGTTTTAGGTGCGCAAACATCGTCGTGACACGTCAAAATAAAATGGTCCGCTGTACGCCGGTGGTTTAAGATTACCAACAATTTGCTCCAGGGAACCCATCTTAAGTCAGACCTACCATCACTCATAGTTGTTAAGCATGTCGGTGTCAAGTTATACAAGCGAAGAGTGAGGTTAGAGATAGTTTGTGAATAGTTGGGAGAGGATTAGAACCCGTTTGTTTATCTGTGTGTTTCACTGGCTAGTGGCTATGTTACGACTGAACGTACTTGTTATCCTTATTTAGAGGTGTCTACTTTGTAACGGCTAAAAGTAAGGAATTGAAAACTTTTCTCGCCTAGTTCTAGTATGTATGTAAGTACTTTATTGTACACAATAACAGGTTAAGTTTAAAACAATATACATGTCACATAAAAGTAGAAAGGCGAACTTATCCCTATGAGGGATCTAGTTGATTATAGCGGATTATAATAAAATACCGCGGACACTGAAAAATTTTGCTTTTACAATTAGTTGCCTTTGCTGTGCCGTGGCAGTCGAACACAGTATATTTTTAAGATGTTGAGATCTTGTTGCAATAATACATATCAAAGATAGGTATAATGTATTTAAAACAATGTGATTATATTCAAAACAATATTGGTATTAGAACTAGTTTTAAGAATGCGACTGCCTTTCTGAGATATGACTTTCTAAGACAGGAAATACAAGACCTTGTTGGGATTAGAACAGATTCCTTAAGATGTTTTAATTCACTGGAATATTACTATATCAAATGAAATATACTCTGTTTACATTATCCACCTTTAAAAAAAACTAACTGTATAAAGGGACTGCTGCTTAACCTTTCCCATTGGCAGCAGGCACTAACTTTTTCCATCCCATACCCAGAAGCAATTGTGACCCCGGCCTTAACGCTCAACCCAACGGTTATGTGTTCACTGCAAATCGACTGCTTACAACATCAACATCACAAATACTTCTCACAATATTCCGAAACATGAACCCTATCTTGAAGCGAATAAGGTAGTTTTCCAAACGCATAGCTAAGCAAGATACGACTATGATGCTGAACAGCTAAAATAGAGCCCTGAACGTAGAATCCTGCACGTTATGTTTGCGATGACAGTTTGCGGTTGTAAAAAGTCATCTTTATAGTTTAGGCACGTTTAAGTAACATTCTAGCTGTGGAATGTTACGGATCAGTCGGTGTCCAGGACAAGTTGGCTTTTAGATGAGTTTTTCTAATACTTAAAATATCCAGTTTCATTTGTCAACAAGATGAAATATTGTTTCAGATATATTCAATCATTGGGTGTGGTGGCGTGAATTAGGGGAGGCATAAGTCCAGCAGTGGACGACTGTAGGCTGAGGATGATGATGATGATGACGATATTCAATCAGAATGAAAGGTTACTCACGAACCGTGACCTACGTGAGTGAACTGTTTCATAATATTTTAGTATGTTGATAAGAAGTATGAAAAATAAAGGAATCGTCAACAAGTCATAAATCGGCTTAGTTATTGGAATGACTAAAAATTTATCACAATAACTTGCTTATAACACTCTTTTTTTGTAAGAATTATAATCGAACTGCGTATTATCTGAGTTATTGCTCCGATTCTAACTGTGTAAATCGTAGTCCAATATGCGTTCAGCTAGATTTATTCTTTTGGGACTATACTAGATCCATTAATGTAAAACTATTTCCTATCATTTCTATATCAGTGCCAATTTTTATTAGTACCTGTAGTTTTTTTAGATTGTGGTAATTTTACTTTGAATAGATTGAGATCCTTATTTTGACCAATGTATGCACAATTTTCTAGTGTCCTACAATTTTTTTCATTGAGTGACAAAACTTTTGGGATTTTCGTAACTCGGTGGATAAAAACAATGAAATAAAAAAATTTTAGGGAACACGTTATAATTTTATATGAATTTTGTGCAGAATCAGGAGCTCTTCCAACCTATCTACTTGTATTTTCATCCCATCCAGACAAAGAATAAAAATCGACAACAATATAAAAATCTTTACATCGTACATCGATGTTTCAGATCAGTATATATTTGTGCCTTTCGCTGTCGAAACCCTCGGGCCCTGGAGCTCAAGCGCCCACAAACTTTTTGGACAAATTTCAAAATTACTAGTTGAAGTTTCCCGGGACCGTAGGGCTGGCTCGCTCCTTGCCCAGCGAATTGTCATAGCCGTCCAACGGGGGAACGCAGCCAGCCTTATGGGTACCCTCCCCCAGGGTTCCGATATGGGGGATCTAATTTAGTTATGTTTTATTATAAAATTATTTGTAGTTGATGAATAAAATTGAATGTAGAAACCAATATAAAATTTTACCTATTATTCTAACAATCACCATTGGTAACATATTTTAAATTGGACATCTCTCTCGCCCTAATTCTGCCATGAATAAAGCACTATAAAAACCTACTCTCACGGCACTCGTGTGCCAATAACAACTCAATTGTTCGAGAACAAAGTCCACTCTAACTGGCAAGGTTGTGGCGACGAGCCAGCTATCGATCAAGTCAATAACAACGCCATAAAGCTGAATCCCGATTATTGTTTGTCACTTCGTATTTTAACTCAACGTGTTTCATTGAGCTTCAATGAGTCAGAAGTAGCAGGCAAAACTGGAGTCGGAATGGGATGTGAGAGAGTTAAAATGGATCTGCTTGGTCACGGAGTAGTTTCTTTTTTAGTAAGGTTATCATGATCCTGCTGGTCCGCTTTAGCAATTAAACCCAAGAGTTCGCGTAAACACAATTTGAATGAGGTTGCCATCTGACCTTCTAATTCAGAGGGCAAACTAGGCCTTATTGGGCCTAAATCGAATGCCTTACGATGATTTCCTTCAGCTTTGGGTTATCTGTACTATCTTTACAACGCTGCAGCAGGCATCTATAAACTACTGCTGCAACCCTTTTTTTTAACCTGACTGTGGTTTTATAGGCCGGGCCCAATAAAGCTATAGGAGTGCACGTTTTTTTATAGGGGATTGACGAGATACATCATCCTGTTGTGGATTTGTTTTTATTATCAGTGACTTAGAGACCATATACATCTCTAACAATATTAAATTAATTTTAATTTTGACGCTCAGAGACCATGTACATCTCTGGGATATTATATTAATTCATTATACTCCTTGTTTAATCTTGAGACCTTATACATCTCTAACTTTACTGATGTTGTAATATTTGTAATAGATAACTTTGCAAGTTTATCTTCACTGTATGATATTAATTTTGTTATAATTGTAAACTCGAAATTATTATTCCTTCTTTAACTGTAAATTAATATTTTGACATGAAAAATGTATTACTTATTGTAGTCAGACTTTCTTAAATTGTAAATTAATATTTTGACATGTAAAAGTGCCCTTGTGGCCTATTTGCAGAATAAATGTTTGATTTTGATTTTGAATAAATTATTTTATGAGTATATACATTATACAACCTCACCGGCTCTGCCGGACTGATAACTCCCATCGTGTATTATTGGACAAGTGCCATTATCAAGGATTAACTAACGTGCTGCCAGTTTTAATTCTGGTCTACCCACACACTCTTCCTGGTTTGCATGTTAGCTTAAAATCGTAGATTAAATTGTTCCTGAACTTACTAGATCAGCGATGTTGGCGACCTGTATGGCGTCGTGGACGACCTCAGAACGCGTGCTGCCGTTCCGTCGCTCAAAGATAGCGCGGTCGATGACAAGCGCTGTTTCGATGTATTTAGTAGTCTCGCGTACGTCTCGTCTGCGTCTCTTCAGCTCCCGAAGACCGGCGTCTTTCCACCACCGCCAGTCTTCCTTGGACCGGGACGCTCGTTCTCTGCAAGAGGAGTTGAGGTTCATTTTATCAAGGTTAGGGTCGTACAACTTAAACTAAAAAAAACTTTGATGTCAAAGGCTTATTATAGGGTTGAGGACTATCTAACAGACAGAAATGCATGGCCCAAACCAAATACCTAAATAGCGTAAAGAGTCTAATATTTTCATTGTATCTAGTTGACACATTTCTTGCAGGAAAGCATATCAAACGATTCGACATGTTTTGTTTTCTTGTGTAACTACACATTGTAAATACCTATTGTTATTTTTTCCTCGTTTTTCTTTCAATTCTCTTTTGTTGTGTACCTTTTACATTTACTTAAGTAGGTTAAGTAGTATCATTGTAATAAGCATATTTTGGAGAAAATGACTGACTGTCGAGTTTCTTTCGGCATTTCTTCTCGGCAGTGGTCTCTTTAGAAACGCTAGTAGTTTTTGACTTGTAAAAGTGCCTTTGCGGCCTACTTGCAGAATAAAGTTCATTTATTACACGGAAATAAAACTGGTGAATACTGCTTTTTAGGATTCCGTAGCCAAAATGGCTAAAACGGAACCCTTGTAGCTTCGTCATGTCCGTCTATCCGTCCATCCGTATGTCTCAGCCCTATTTACTCGGAGACTATTAAGCACTACAAATATTAAATTTTGTAGGAAGGTGTACTATGAACCTCTACATAAAAGTGCTGTAAAATTAGAAAAAAATATTTTTTATCATACATGTAACCGGTGTATGAAAAAAAATATTTCAACGCACATAGTTTTTAATGGATAGGCCATGGATACCCATGGCCTATCCATTAAAAACTATATGGATGTTTTTAAAACACCTATCCATTTATAAAAATAGGCCAAGTTTCGAAACTCTTTCACCGTAAAAAGTTGTGAGATATTACGTAGAGCCAAGTCATTTTTCAAGTTTATGGAGACTATTTTTTTCATAAAAATACGGCTTCCTATTTTTTGAGTTTTCCACACTGCGCACAGTTCTACAATCAATTATTTCACTACCCACAGGGCATAAACTTATGGTTCAGCTTTAAAAGTAAGGCATTGTGCAGTGGTCCATAAAGTTTTAATTCAATGATTATAGTTACCGGGTAAAAAAAAATTGTAACGTTTGGTGAAACGCCGAATAATAACATGTCTGGTACGTTTTCAGTTGTATTTCCTAACTCAGTATTAAATCGCTTAGCCGAATTTACCCCAGTTTTGAAAAATTTGGACATCCAAAACTTCCATGCACTCGTTATTATGTATTAATTTCCAGAACATCGCCATGGCTCGTTCTAGTTCAGTGACTGTCGGTACCTATATAAAAAAGGTTATAACTATGTTGCAGTTTGTGGCATATACGACGCTCTTTCACTGTACGGTGGTGGAGGCAAGTTGGGATTGCCACGAACTATTTACCGACGAAACATCAGTGAGTTATTAAAAAAGTTTCACGTTCCGACCTGCTGGGTGCACATCGATTATGTTACTGCGTGTCACTGTGGTATATGTAGTTTTATCGTGATGTATAAAGAGTTTGTAAATAACAGTGTTAACCAGTGCCAAGTGAACTATGATTTAGACGTATCAGCGTCAGCTGCCTGTCTAAAATATATAATAATAATAATAACAAAGTCAGCAAGTACCTACACTTGGCACACGAGGTGACCGCCATGTGGGATGTTGATTCAACAATCATTGTCCCGTAAGTCATCTCTGCGAACGGTCTAATAGCGAAGAGTCTCGACCAACACCTCAAGAGACTCTCGCTAGATGGCTGGGTCAAGGGTCATACACAGAAGGCGGTATTTCTGGACACGGCGCGGATAGTCAGGAGGTTCCTCTCTCTGTCGCACGACACCACCGATAGCTTAGGCCCCACCTCGCTGCCGGCGGCACACTAGGTTAGGTTTTTATAATGATTTTATGTTTTGTAAGTGTATTTTTATATTTTACTTTTTATAAAGATATTGTAAAAACCTAGCCTAAGACGAAAAATAAATAAAGATAATAATAATAAATACATGAAATCTAAAATCAGAAATGTTTATTTGCTAAGATACGGTTACTATGTTATTAAGTTTCATGGTACAGTCGCGAACCGGGATTGTTGAGGTAGTTAAAAATTAGAACGTCAAAATATTAAATAACTAGCGACCCGCCCGGCTTCGCACGGGTGCAATACTGATGCATGTATTATACATATAAACCTTCCCCTTGAGTCACTCTATCTATTAAAAAAAACCGCATCAAAATCCGTTGCGTAGTTTTAAAGATTTAAGCATACATAGGGACATAGGGACAGAGAAAGCGACTTTGTTTTATACTTACTATGTAGTGATTTGGAATAATACAATGAAGTAAATCAAACCTCCGACATGACTACGCGGGTGGGTTTTGAACACTGGAAAACTCTAAGGCCGGGTTTTATAAAGATTCGTCAGACCAAATGTCAGGTCAAATTTCAGTAACTCAGTACATTTTTTGACATAACGAACCGAAATAAGGTCTAACGGATCTTTATAAAACCGAGCCTAAGAGTTTCCGCTCTAGTGAGTGCGGTTTAAGCGAATCTGAGTTGTAAGTGGAATTCAGCTACTGGGAGTTTTGTCAATGATTCACTAAACTTAGCCTAGCTGAAAAGAGTCCAGCAAAGTGACACTTTAATGTCGAGTGCTTTATCCACGAATCATTGGCTCATCTTTGTTGTAAATGTAACAATACTCAATCGGTATTGGTATGTCTGTGTGTATTTTTACTTTCTACAGCAAATAATAAATGCTGAAAGAATTTGATAAATTCTATTAACCTAAAACGGAAATTTTGTTCCACTACGTCCTTTAAATATCCATCATAGAAACGTTTATTAGGAAATAGCTTTCTTTGAGATGAGATTACTATTGAACAATCCACTTTCTAGAATATAACACAGGAAAATAAGCAACGATCGACGTCAAAGTTTAGGTACGCTTTTATAAAATTTGTTTCATTTATCGTATGGCAATTATTTCGTACTGTGAGAGCGTCGAGAAGACAATACGGTTACCAGTTTTGTTGCGCTTTAAGCACCACCCAGGGGTCACGTGTAGGATAACGGTGGGTACTCCCAACGGACGTAAAAGTCAATGTATTTATATATAAATAAATAAATATTAGAGGACAATCTTACACAAATCGAACTAGCCCCACAGTAAGCTCAAGAAGGTTTGTGTTATGGGTACTAGACGACGATATATTTAATAGATATAAATACTTAAATACATAGAAAACATCCAAGACTCAGAAACAAATATTCATGCTCATCACACAAATATTTGCCCTGACCGGGATTCGCACCCAGGACCGTCAGCTTCACAGGCAGGTGCACTACCCACTAGGCTAAACCGGTCGTCATATATACTTCTAGATTTTCCCGGTTGTGCTCTAAGTAGAACGGGGTCCGCTTTGGTACCTAATCCCAAAATTTGATGTAGAAACGTATTTACCGAAAGCGGAGGCAATCTAATCTCGTTGAGATTAGACCGGTTTATTTACTATGTTTTCCTTCACCGTTATTTCGTACCTATGTACCGATATATGTCTTTTGAAAACCCCAGTGGTACGAGCCGGGGTTAGACCAAAAGCGTGAACAGAAGAATAAACAAGTGCGGGTCAGATCACGCACAATGAAGGGTTCCGTACCAACACCTACTATTAGTCCACATTTAAAACCACTATCCAATACACTGAATCTTAATAGGGAACTCACGGCACTTACGACCTTTAGTTTGGGGCAGGCAGTTTTTTTGCGAAAACTCAAAAACATTAAAAACCTATCTTGTTCAAAGCAAAAATCGTTGAAAGTATTTATTAATGTACAACACCTAATTTTTTTTTAAGAATTTTAAACTTCGTAGTGTATAAATTGGAGGTCCCCCACCTCCAATTTTATGATGGACAGCTAATATTCCACCAACGGTTGACTTAAATCGAAAATGTTATATAGAAACCTGCATATCATTTTTAAAAGCCTATCCAATGATATCACACACGACTATGTAAGTTGATTTTTTTTTGCACCCACCGGTTACATGTATGGAGTGCCCCCCCTAATTAATTTTTTTAAACAGTTTCACATCACTTTTATGTAGCTATTCATAGAATACACCTTCCTACCAAATTTCATAATTGTAGTGCTTATAGTCTCCGAGTAAATCGGCTGTGATAGATAGATAGATAGATATATTTATTTCCTTTATAAAATTACATCATGGTTTACATTTTTAAAACAAGATAAATTCACAAAAGGATCGTCAATAGGTATAATAATAATAATGAAAAAATAATAATTGAAATCAAATAATGTCAAAAGTAAAAAATTATAGAAATGTCAAAATTGTATACACGGCTAGAATATCCTAGGCAATGTCATTAGTCAAATTTAAAATAATAGAAATAAAAACAATATAAATGCTCGATTCCAAATATGGTCAAAATATCAATACAATGTCAGAATAATAAATAATATGGTAATGTCAAGAATTTTATATTGGCTGTTCATTGTATTCCTTTATGGAATACAGTGATTTGAGATATATGGACGGACAGACATGACGAAACTATAAGGGTTCCGTTTTCGCCATATTGCAACCCTAAAAACGATCATCAGGCCGTGAGACTAAGACTAATTTTGCAATGAACCCCGTCGTGTTAAGAATTAATTTCGTTTCGTATCGACTTAGCGCCCTATGGAATGACCTCTGAAGGCAACCGTTTCGCTCCAACGGCTCCGGTTGATCCAATATTCCTAGTAAGTGGAATCGAAATCCCTCTGATAAGATAATCACGGCCCTGGCAGTTGAAGTTGATTATGAGTGGGTTGCCAATTCCCTGATAAAGTTGCTGACTTAATCATTTTATTCCGTTTTTGGTTTAAAGTTTTTGACCTAGTATAGAACCTTTTTTTTTTATTAAAAATGGGATCGCTCTTGGCCAGCATCTAGCCAGGGGGCAAAGATGAGGCCGACGATGAAGCGAGCTCACCCAGAAGGTGCCTATTCACTCGTGCCTTAAAAACGTCTAGGTTATATGAGCTCGGAAACACAAACGCCGGCAGAGAATTCCAAACCTTAGAAGTGCGCATTATAAAAGATGATGCAAAGCGCTTGGTTCGAATAAGAGGAATTTCGACCAAGTAAGGATGGTATCCAGCCGTACGTCTGGATGTCCGATGGAAGAAGGGGGAAGGCGGTATGAGCTCATGGAACCTAGCGTAGTTCCAGCAGTTTAGCTTACGTATTACCATAATATTTGTTCTGCTATAGGGAAGCTATATTGTGAGAATCGTTACAGACTTGAATAAAAAAGCCGGTCAAGTGCGAGTCGGACTCGCGCACCGAGTGTTCCGTATACAGATGTGTACCGGTTCCAACCCTATTAAATCAGGAAAATCTCAACAACATGGTGTGGAAATTGGACGCCATGGGTACAGCGCCATCTATCGGCGACTTTTGTTACAAATTTGAGCGTCTGAATAACTTTGTATGTATGGTAGTTTTTCAAGGATAATCCTTTATCAGATGAACCTATTTCATTTTTTTTTCTTTATTTGAAAGTAGGTACTTTCAGCATAATCTCGTAGGAATTTATAGAACAAAAATACATGCAAAAAAAATTAGTATATATATGTTTTTCGACGATAAAAAAAATAAAAACTGGATAGAGCTACAGTTATATTTTTCCTGTAAAATATACATTGATATCAATGTTACGTAATAATTTCATATTTTTTCCTTGGTAAACTTCGGAGATAAGGGGGGGGGGGGACGGTATTTTTTTTTATATTTTCCTTCATAAAACAAAAATGACTCAACGTAAAAAAAAAGTGTTTCAGAATGTGCAACCCAACAAGCCCTTTAATATGACACCCCATTCGACATATTAACTAGACTTTCAAATTTTCTTTTAATATTCTGACATGTAAAAGTGCCCTTGTGGCCTATTTGCAGAATAAATGTTTGATTTTGATTTTGAAAAGCAGCGAATGGGATTAACCATCAGAGCTCTGTATTTCCCCCCACCGATTCCAAGGCACATTAATTGTTTAGACGATCTTGTTCGAAAGCAAACAGTCGGATAATTTATTAGGCTTTAATCCCTTTTGGGACTATTTTTGCCCGGGAGCCTTCCTAGGTGCCCGGTTTGCGTGATCCGTGGGCATTCGTCAGGAGTGACGGCAGCGGAAAACATGGCGGACACGCCTCTTACGTTATTTAGGTGTAATTGCTAGCTTGTTTGGTAGTGGTAGGTATCGGGGCTTCCTTGGGGATGTTTAAAACGGGCTCTGTGCCTTTACCATGGTTTGCATGACCGTACTCGCTAGCGACTGCGTAAACGATTTAGTATGCCGATTCTTAGTTCTATTGCGTAACCGCCAGAGGCGCTGTACTTTTGCCCATACAAATTTTTACGCAGTCGCTAGCGAGTACGGTCATGTAAACTCATGGTAAAGGCACTGTTGTTAAGAGAGATAAGAGATGATTTATTTGTCAAACATGAGTAATTTTACATAATGGTCACAGGTTTATAATAACGTCCGTCATGTTTTGCCTTTCGGCGTACAAATTCAAATTAACAATATTAACAATAATAGAATAGTAATTATTAAGAAATCAAATAAAATAAAATAAATACATTAAAAACATGATAGGACATCTCATACGCCATGACGAATGGATCAGAACAATAATAGAAGGAAAGATAGAGGGAAAAAGGAAAAGGGGAAGACCTAGAATGACGTACATGGAGCAAATAAAACATAAAATAAATGCTACGTCATACAAAGAAGTGAAGGACAAAGCTGAATGTAGAATAAGCTAGCAATTACTCCACCGACAAGAGCCAAGCTCTTAAATATTATTATGATGACATTAAAAACACTTACATCATTATTTATTACTTATCATCATTTAAAAAGTCATAAATACTATAGTAACATTTTTGTAATAATGTTTCCATCACCCTTTTTTGAAACATATCAATAGTACAATTCCTAATTTCTAACGGTATCTTATTATAGATTTTAGGTGTTAGACCAAATACACTTTTATTTAGTAGGGCAGTATTGGTGATCCTGTCATTATCACGTGGTCTGAGATAGCTGCATACGGTTAAGAACTATCAAACGTGTCGATGTTAATGAAGTTAATGACTGTCTGATTGTGAATGTTTTTTTTATACCACGTCGGTGGCAAACAAGGGTACGGTTAGCCTGATGGGCGGTCACCGTAGCCTATGGACGCTTGCAACTCCATGCGCGTTGCCGACCCTTTAAAAATTTTTACACTCCTTTCTTGAAGAACCCCATACTGTAATCCCTCGGAAAAACCTCGGCAGGGAGCTCATTCCACAACCGGAGCGTCCAAAAACAAAAAGCGAAATGTTACGGTTGTCCAATATTTAAAGGAGTAAAATACTCGCATAGACATTTTTTAAGCCGTAGTCGCAAAACGTTAAAAATAAACAATAGCATTCTTTTGACGAGCCCTGGGATCCCATGGACCGGTAGACGACTGGTTTAATAAACATTTAGTAATATCGTCGATACTAACTGAGCACTCCCGTGCTTTGGAACGCACGTTAAGCTGTTGACCCCGGCGTTAAGCCCAATTAGAGGACTTCGGGCGGTTAGAGAACTTCTAACAGTCAAGTTGCCCACTCAATTGACAAAGGGGGGTCGAAGTTGCACCACGCCCGTATCCTAATACGGAGTCTCCCTAGAGTACCCACCGCTGACCCACCGTTACACTACATGTGGCCCCTGGGTGGTGCTAAAAGTGCAACAAAATTGGCAATCGTACTGTCTTTTCTAAGATCGGTTCGATATTATTGCCATACGACAAATATTTTGTCCTTAATATTTAAAAATATTTATGTATGTTTATATTGTAGCATTTGAATTCTGTAGTATTATGATACTGTTTTATATACATTGTATATTGTTTTGAAAAAATGACACCTCACCGAGTTTCTTACGCCGGTTCTTCTCGAGGCAGAGGTTTATTTTATGAACCGGTGGTAGTTTTTTGTCATTCATAAGTGCATGTAACATGCCTAAATTGAAGAATAAATGATTTCATTTCATTTTATTTCAATAAACACTCCTTTAAACCAATTCCACATACCACTCTCCTTTAAATTTCTCGATGTCCCTTGGACTGTAAATACACTAAAGGGCAATTAAAACGGGTCAGTTTGTAAGGGAGTTCTTGACAAGTGTGTCCGTTTTATATGTTCTTAACCATATTATAAGCTATACCTGTATTTGTACCACAGTTCGGGCTCTCAATATTTTACTGGGGTCACTCAAGGGCGAAAGGGCACGGATTTTGGCTTTCCCAACTTAATTGAGTCTAATTTTACATTGTTTGCCTATTAAGAGATTTCTGAGAATTATTGAGCGCTATTAGAAAAACAAGACATTTCAGAGGTTCTTTCGCGTTGTTTAGTTTAGTCTCTGAACTTTAATTTGTTTATTAATGAAGTATTTTCTCAAAACGTTGATCGATCCATATCTAAAGGCGTAAAAAGTAGATTCATGTATTGCATTGGGTACTTTCACATGGTAGCATAGCAGAGAATATATGGTGTTGATTCAGTCAATAACTTATTATGCGTGGATATTGTAGTGTAGTGTATTGTTGTTGTTCATTTACATTCCGGGCTGTCCGTCTCTGGAATTCCCTTCCAGTTGAATTAAGACGTGCTAAATCGATTGCTATTTTTAAATCCCATCTTAAAAAATATTATTTGTCTTTCCCTTAAAATTTTTAATTAATTATTATGGCTGACACTATTTTATTCTTACTATTCTATAGCAGTGATATATATAATTATATATTATATGTATATATATTTGTATATTATTTAAGTATGTGTATTTATATTGAATAGTTGTTTTGGAATCTTTTTTTTTCTCATTGTAATGGTTTATGCACCACCTACTTTTCAGCTTTATATTTCATTTCTCCACTACCCAAAGGTGGTCTGGAAGAGATCGCTTTTTAGCGATAAGACCGCCTGTTGTTCTGCCTCTGTCTCCCTGTATCTATGTTTTTTGTTTTCTATGTGCTATTTTATTATGTTAGGTGTGCAATAAAGAGTATTTGTATTGTATTGTATTGTAGGTGAATGTTCTTTAAAAAACTTATAAAGAACATTGACCCATACTTGGCTGGAAGAAATCGCTGTTTGGCGATAAGATCGTCTGTTGTTTATCTCTTCAATGTATCTACATATTATGTTTTTGTAGTTTTATTGAGGTGTGCAATACATTTGCAAGCAAAATTTGCAATTTATATGATAGAAATATAATAAACGGATCACTCACGTCTTTAAGGTCGAGTATAGCTCAATCAGCCGAGCCGCTCGAGCCGCGCGCACGTCGCGGATAGTTCCCATGATTAAGGACCACGTATTGGTCCGAAACATGTCGAGCTATACTCGATCTTAAAGACGTGTGTAACCCGTTTATTATATTTCAGTATGTGTGAAACTCACGGGCGTTTTATATTTAAAATTCAACTCGTTGTCAAAGATACCTAAAATCTTTTAAAATTGACGCCTTTCTTTTATTAGACATTGCTACAATGTGATGATTTCTATGTATTACGCATTTATGGTTACGTTAGACGTAATAAGCGTACGTACACATATTACGCATTTATGGTGACGTAATAAGCGTATTACGTACATATATTACGCATTTATGGTGACGTAATAAGCTTACGTACATATATTACGCATTTATGGTTACGTCAGTAATAAGTGTACGTACATATATTACGCATTTATGGTTACGTCAGACGTAATAAGCGTACGTACATATATTACGCCTTTATGGTTACGTCAGTCGTCGTGTAGACCCTTTAGAAAACTTAAGATACTACCTTTGCCCTCACTTTATGTATATGAAATGCGTCTCTTTGTAAAAGCTCATATAAGTAGCTACAAAATCATGACTTCAAATCCAAGATCGACATCCAAACTACATGGGTTTAATCTTTGTTACCCAAGTCATAGTTCTGCTCACTTTAGAAATATTTTGAATTCTTGATTTTTTTTGTAGTCAGACGTAATAAGCGTACGTACACATATTACGCCTTCATGGTTACGTAAGTGCCTTTACCATGAGTTTGCATGACCGTACTCGCTAGCGACGGCGTAAACGATTTAGTATACCGATTCTTAGTTCTATTGCGTAACCGTCAGAGGCGCTGTACTTTTGCCCATACAATTATTTACGCAGCCGCTAGCGAGTACGGTCATGTAAACTCACAGTAAAGGCACAGACGTACTGAGCGTACGTACACATATTTCTCTCATTCGTAAGGTCACGTCGCCTTCACCTTCACTCGCCTAGATTATCTTTTTAATGAGGGCTACTAAAAGACCGGCTCTCATTAACGTTCCGAAATCAAACCATTAGCTCGGAACGACAGTTTCGACGTCAAAGCAGTCATTGTAACGTCCCCATGGGGCATCAAAGTGAAATGGGAAGGATAAAGCGCTTTCTTATCTACCCAACTTATTCTCCGATCGCCGTATACCCGTTTTGCGAATTTCAAATTTGAACTTTATCTCGTCGGCGAAGGTTGGTTTCAGAATTATGCAATCATGAGATACGAGGTTGGGGGTTTAGGGTTTCGATCTGCCTGTAAGGCGATTGGTTCGTGGATTGGTTAAAAAGGAGAAATTTAACGTAATGCCTGAACTTTGGAGCGATGCAGGTTACGGATTGTTAAACGGGGGACGGATTTTAGAGAAAAATCAAGTTAAAAATCTCTTCTATAATATTATACGCTTTTGAAAAGACTAACCCTCTTATTCATAAAACTTAACAAACGTTTGCTAACTAAAATGTCTGTTGTCACTGTCTCACAAGCACATGTGTCAAAGTGACAGATAAGGACAAACGAACTTTAGCGGCTAGTTAACTAATATAGGTTTGATAGACGTTTATGGATAAGGGGGTAACAATTTTAAACACATTCGTAGGCACCCTGTGACATATGGACAGACAGACGTATGGCAAAAACGGAATCCTAAAAGACATTGTATGCGTCTTCATACGTTTCAACTGTATTAAATTAAATAAAAAACACCGGTCAAGTGCGAGTCCGATTCGCGCACCAAGGGTTCCACAGATGTGTTCCGGTTCCAAGTTACAAACCTATTAATTCAGGAAAATCTCAACAACATGGTGTAGTTTAACGACATGAGTACAGTGCCATCTATCGGCAAGTTTTGTTACAAATTTGATCGACTGAATAACTTAGTATGTATGGAGGTTTTTCACAGATTTCAATTTAATTTTCTTTATTTGAAAGAAGGTACTTACAGCATAATCGGGTAGGAATTTATAAAACAAAAATACATGCAGAGGTGAATAACTTACAAACTTAGTATGATAAAAAAAGTAGAGAGAGCTATAGTTATATTTTTAAACTTCGGATATAATGGAGGATTTGATTTTTTTATATTTTCCCTCATAAATCGAAAATGAGTAAAGGTATAAAAAAAAATGTTTCAATACGTACACAACTCAAGCCCGTTCATATGATACCGCACTTGACATATTCACTAGCTTTCAAATTTTGAACCACCTGTTATTTGTCATTTTTAACAGAAAATTAAAAAAAAATTAATAGAAACATGTTCTATGCATGTAGGTTACCCTTCTTTATAGCTGTTCCAAATTTCAAATCGATAGCATAAGTAGTTCATGAGATATTTAGCGATGTGACAGACAGACAAACAGACAAAGTGAAACCATACGGGTTTTTTTAACATTTTGGTACGGAACGTGAGACTGTATTGAAGTGTGGTATTTAATGGTTACTTCAAAACTTCATATTCAACTTGTAAAACTCTGCCAATTACCTCAAACCGGTTTAAACACCGCAAAGCTGCCGCTAAAATAAAGCGAATTCCATATATCGAGGGACTTAGGCCCCTTGAGGCATTTCATCAGTTCCCGTCGACAAATTGGGTGCGACCGAATGATTTATGGCGAAAAGCGACTATTTTTTCTCCAAGAGCTCTCATCTCGTATCCGTGTAGTGAGCCCTAACTTGATGTGTTCACGGTTGTTTATTGATTGCAGTGTTTGTTGTGATAAGAGGTTGCGTAAGTGTAGTGGAAAGTGTCGGGTCGGTCCAAACGGTTGCGCGGTAATGATCGGTTGTATCGTCGATGCGGATTTCTTTCCCTTGACGGGCTGTGATTGCTGATACGTATGGCTTTAATGATTTGTTACATAAAGGCTGTAATATGTAATTGTGTGTTGTAATGATGATTGGGCAAGAACTTGCTATAGGGACAAGAAAAAAGCAATCAAACATTTATTGTGCAAAGGCCGCAAGGGCACTTTTCCATGTCAAAATAATAATTTGCAATTTCATAGTCTGACAATAAGAATAATTAACTTTTAGATGTCAAAATATTGACGACGATTAAATGACGACCGGTTTAGCCTAGTGGGTAGTGGCACCTGCCTGTGAAGCTGACGGTCCTGGGTTCGAATCCCGGTCAGGGCAAATATTTGTGTGATGAGCATGAATATTTGTTTCTGAGCCTTGCATGTTTTCTATGTATTTAAGTGTTTATATCTATTAAATATATCGTCGTCTAGTACCCATAACACAAGCCTTCTTGAGCTTACTGTGGGGCTAATTCGATTTGTGTAAGATTATCCTCTAATATTTATATTTATTTATTTACTTATTTATTTATTTAAATATTACTTGATTTTCATGTGGATTTTCGAAATAATCAAAATAATCCTTTCGGCATCCGAATTTTGTTATTGAAATAGTTAAATTGGAATTGTTATGAATGGTTATAACTTTTAAAGCATCGGGACAGATTCGGAACAAAGCCTACGAAGGATTAAGCCCTCGTCTCCCGGCGAAAATAAATAAACAATAGCATTCTTTTGTTATGCTCCCTGGGATCCCAGGGACCGGTAAACGACGGGGATGCGACGTCTATAATTTAATTTAATGTAGGCATCTAAACATTATATCTCGCTCGGTTATGTTAGGTCAATAATTATGCTGAGCTTATCTCATAATTATTGACCTCACCGCGAGCCGCCGGACTTTTTGTTTTCATATCAGAATGGATCGTTATTTCGAAAACTCGTACTTAATTTTATACAATAATGTTTCGGCACTAATCAGAGAAACAATCATATAGGTACTACCTACCACGGGCTGTTTTATCTGTATGTGTGACCTCCTAAAAACGTTTAAAAATATTTTTGAGTAATTTTAAAATTTCCAAAAACTGACCCGATAAAAGTAATCGCTATGACTATCGAACCCTCACAAAATTGCGACCTGTAGAGGTGAACATCCGGAAATACCAAAGCATTTTTGTCGAGGTTGAAACAGAGATCTTCGTTTCACTTGGTTAACTATTCATTTAACTCGGAGATCCGCAGAAGAACGAGGGTTACCGACATAGCTCAGAGAATCTGCAAGTTGAAGTGGCAGTGGGCGGGCCACATTGCTCGTAGAATCGATAACCGTTGGGGAAGAAAGGTTCTCGAGTGGCGGCCTCGCACGGGAAGACGGAGCGTTGGACGGCCTCCCACTAGGTGGACTGATGACTTGGTCAAGGCAGCGGGGAGTCGTTGGATGCGGGTGGCTTGCGACCGTGTGCTGTGGCGCTCCTTGGGGGAGGCCTATATCCAGCAGTGGATGTCTTCCGGCTGAATGATGATGATGAACTATTCATTTTAGCTAATCTTGAACGGGGGGGGGGCACAGGCGAGGCTTGCTTAGGGCATCAAGTGGTCTTAATCCGGTTCTGGTTATCACCCCTACGGTGGCAGACGTTTATTGCCTGACTCGCCACTTGGTCTTGCAGATAGTACTCGTATAGTATGCAGTAAACTCGCAGCGTTCACGGCGTCTAGAACGAAACCAAACTTTTTGGCTCAAACTTACTACACTGCATTATTCAAAAGTTGCCTGGACAGCTCCGTGATTTAATATCGTAACTAGTCGGTTTCTTGGGAGCTATTTTTGCGTTTTTTTTCTCACAAACTATTCTGATATAGTGTTTGTTTGTTCGAGTAGAAGCGCTTCGGATGCAAGTTCAGAATTATTAAATTGCATTAAGAGTTTAAACTCGACACTGGCGCTCCCATGCATGATTTTTTAATGGGTTTTTAAATTAGTATGCAGTAAAGATGCTGTTTATGCACTCACAGGACACTATTGTGAATATTTTAGGAGATGCGGCGAATTCTCCGGGTGGCAGTTTACTTTCATATCAATTTTGTTTACACGACTTCCGCATGAACTTTATATTATAATAGTTAGTAAGTTTATTTATAATATACAGGATGGAAAAAAGTTATGGGCCCTGGAGGGAAACTGCTTTAAATCCTTTAGTTAGCTCATTTTACTGAAAGGAAACATTCCTTTATTTTTAAAATGAAACAAAACTGCATTCAAAGATTTTTAAAATTTTGCTAGTCTCAACCGGGAATCGAACCGACTAAAAATTAAAAATTAACCCTCGCTAGTTTATTATACGAATCGGTAGGATTATTGTTTGGGATAAACTTTGTCTAAGAAACGTTTATTTGGTCATTGAAATAAAAAAATGAAAACTACAATTGTTTTTATTTTATTATCAATAAAAAGAACACAAACATGAAACAAATTTTTAACGTAGACGGACATTAAAAAAAAACAATGTTAATAATTTAACTGATAAGTTGCTCGAAATGACCCCCCTCGTTCCGGTTACACAAATTTAGTCTACGTTGAAATTCATTTCGTGTAACCCTCTGGATAGTGTTGTGGTGTATGCTCCTAATAACATTTTCTACCCCAACCCTTAAGTCTTGTACAGTATTATAACACGTTTTGTAAACTTCATTTTTTACATGACCCCATAAAAAGTAATCCAGAGGCGTCAGGTCTGGACTTCTCGCTGGCCATTTAATCGTCCCGTTTGTACCTATCCAGACATTGAAATTTTCATTAAGGTAAGCCCTGGAAATTCTGCTATTGTGGCCAGGTGCACCGTCTTGTTGAAATATGATATTTTAAAAATCTTTGAATGCAGTTTTGTTTCTTTTTAAAAATAAAGGAATGTTTCCTTTCAGTAAAATGAGCTAACTAAAGGATTTAAAGCAGTTTTCCTCCAGGGCCCATAACTTTTTTCCACCCTGTATAGAGACTCGTAAACAGGTAAACTGTTAAAACAGTTTTGCAGGAAAATGCATATAGTTAAAGTGTTCTGTACTTTTATTAGTAAAGTACAGAACACTTTACTAATAAATTAGCCTAGCAATCCAAAGAGGAAACGCTGCCAGCCTTCTGGGCACTATAGCTAGTGATGGGGACTTGGGGGGCATCTTCTTTTTATAGTTTAGTTATAGGTTTAGTTAGTTTAATTAGGTTAGTGATGTATTATTTAACTTTATATTTTAATTGTGTTATTTATGTTTGTTTCAAGTTTTAGTTTGTATAAAATGTAAAAAAATAAATAAATATAAATATTATGAATACTTACACAACGGCAATAGGGTCATCAGCGATTGGTGTCTCGATGAAAGACACGTGCTTGGTGCGGCGGCTTTTAGGCCGGTACTCCAGCTTGTTGGCACACCCCTTGTTTGCCTTCGTGCGTGCCTCAAATATCACATGTGGGTGTTTCTGCTGGAACAAAGCGAAACATAAAGTTAAGGAGCGAAATGAACCTTAGATCTTATATGGTATGGTTAGTTTTTGAATGCTTTCTGCTCGGCAGTGAGGGTTGTCGAGAGCTCGAAATTTTATTCACTCAATTAGATTTCTAGGGATTTCATTTCAATAATTGACTAAGTGAAGCGTAGTTACGGATTTCCGTTTGTTCTCTTCTGCAGGTCGCATTTCTCAGCCGTTTCTCGTGAAATTTTGTGAGCAGATTCGAAAATTACATAAATAATTTTTGTCGAATCAGGTTTTTGAAATTTTCAAAAATTTTTTTTTTATGATTTCGTATGTTTATGCGGATTTCGGTTTTTTATCCTCTAGGTCGCATTTCTCAATCGACTCTTGTAAAATTTTGTGATAGATCTTTTTCGAGTCAGTTTTTGAATATAAAAAAAAAAATACGCGCGAGGTCTACAGCCGACAGAGCCACTAATTTTAGTATTCTAAGATTATTGTATGTTTGCTGTGAAGCTGACGGTCCTGGGTTCGAATCCCGGTCAGGGCAAATATTTGTGTGATGAGCATGAATATTTGTTTCTGAGTCTTGGATGTTTTCTATGTATTTAAGTATTTATATCTATTAAATATATCGTCGTCTAGTACCCATAACACAAGCCTTCTTGAGCTTACTGTGGGGCTAGTTCGATTTGTGTAAGATTGTCCTCTAATATTTATTTATTTTTTTATTTATTTATTTATTTATTTATTTATTTATATTAATGTAGTTAAGCTTTAATGTACTTAGATTAAATATTTTAATAGCGCTGCTTCATCTTAATTAAATACAGTTCACTGCTTTAAGATTCATAAAAATATTAAAAATTCATTTGCGAAATATAAATGGGCATTTACGTAAAGTATATTTTTAAACATTGCGTCAGTAATTTACTTTAAGCAGCCATTAGCGTTGCGCAGAAACTGCAAAACTTTACGCTCATTAATTTTAAAATGTCCCGAAACTAAAACGGGGGTATACCCTAATTGAATTTTAAAACTATTAAGCGCCAATCGATAATGAACCTTCTTGATTGAAATGGAGAGTTACAAGTTGTTTGCTAATTGATTTTGACAGGCCTGTTAAATGCGCTTGCTGGTTAAGGTAAGCAATCATGTTTCGGTTATGATCAGAGGAAATCAGTTCTTATTGTTTCATAATTTGATCAGAGCATCATGAATGAATATATAACTTTCCAAGGCACGCAAATTGTACTTCGGAGAGTGTGCTCAGGAGCTCCATGAGCTCATACCGCCTTCCCCCTTCTTCCATCGGACATCCAGACGTACGGCTGGATACCATCCTTACTTGGTCGAAATTCCTCTTATTCGAACCAAGCGCTTTGCATCATCTTTTATAATGCGCACTTCTAAGGTTTGGAATTCTCTGCCGGCGTTTGTGTTTCCGAGCTCATATAACCTAGACCTTTTTAAGGCACGAGTGAATAGGCACCTTCTGGGTGAGCTCGCTTCATCGTCGGCCTCATCTTTGCCCCCTGGCTGGATGTTGGCCAAGAGCGATCCCATTTTTAATAAAAAAAAACGCCCTTAATTAGAGGCCTGAGGGCGTACTACGAACTCCGAAATCCGAATTTTGTATCGTGCCGTCCCTTTCACTGGTGTAGTGTATAACACGAGAGCGAAAGGGACGGCGCGATACGAAGTTCGGATTTCGAAGTTCGGAGTAGGCTCTCTGTGGAAGCGAATGTGCGAAACACATTGATGTCAAATTAGAATGCCAAAAGAGAAAATTATTTGACTATCAATCATTTCTATTGATAGGACAGATTGAATACTAAAAGACCAATTAATACTAAACAACATTATTGCACAGTGCGATAAAAGCCACATTACCGCTGTTAATCTGTGCACATTACTTCCAGTCTGCTGGACACACAAATTGATGTACTTACTGATTTATTTACAAACGTATAAAACAGTGATCCCAATGTAAGGGACTATGTATATTGGAATACGCATTCTCTATTCTGAAAATGGAAAAACCCAACCAACCTTAATCAAGGTTTTGTTAATAGCAGTCGAATTTTATGAATTGAATTCATAAATGATACAATATTGTCTGAAGTAAATTAATAGTATACTAACTTATACACTTACAGTGCTCCTAGACTAATTAATATAAATGCTCCAAAAATTTGTTAAATTGATTAACACCGTCAAAAATAATCTATTGTACAATTTCTAAATAAATAATGAATTCATAACAAAAATTTTATGGGCATTAAAAGCGTGAAATCATTTATAAATAAAATATGGAGCACAAAAAATGAATTAATACAGAATCATCATAACACAATCAATAAAAAATAAGAGAGGAAAGTTAATAAGAGCTTTTTCACTTCTCATGCTCGAAAAGTGTGTTATATTGGACTTGTCAAGCGGGGCTAAAGTAGTACATTTAACCCCTAGGGAAAATATGAATATATATTTATGATTTACAAAACATTTGAATTTGACCAATCAAAATACTTCACCTATTAAATCCACCAATCACAAAACACTAATTTAACTCTTAAAAAAATATTTGGTATTGGGTGTTAACCAACCAGAATACAGCTTTACTAAAATCGACCAATCTGGAAACATAATTAATTTTTGTAAAGAGTCTAAAGATTAAGTTTGTAGTAGTCCCAATTTCACAATAATTAAAAAAGTGGTTAAATCGTTCGAGCAACACTTTGAAGCGCTCAATGGAAGGTCAGTTAGCTTTTTTCGCGCGTGAATGTTGCGCGCGAACCGCAGTGTCTATGTTTGTGTGTCAAAGGAGTATAGAAAAAAAATCATGCTGCAAAAGTATATATCTTCGCCGTGGAATTTATTGTTAATTTTGGGTGGGTTAACCTTTGTTTATTTATTTTCTCGCAATCGAAGTGAAAAGTAGAGTGTATAACTCTGGTCTAAAAGCCATATTACCACGAGATAGTTATTTTCCCGAACAAAGTGAGGGAAAATAACTATCTCGTGGTAATATGGCTCATTTTAGACCCTTGTCATACAATCTACTATTAATATTAAATATTTCGTTAGTGCTATAATGACAACCTACTAATAAAATTTTCTTTAGTTTATTTTTGAATTTGGCGTGCGCTGTAATCATTATAAGCAGTCGTTGAACACTTTAAAGCCTGGTATTGGGTGTAGTGGTTCACTACCTTAAGATGCGGTATTATCCGTGTCTTGAGGTGCTTTGTACGAGAGGCCAAGCGAATGTCTTTCTTCCTTAGATTTTTTATGAAATTAGAAATTAGCACTAAAATGTAGAGACTAGGCACGGTGAGAATACATAGTCGAGTGAAATCTACATGATATAAATGGAGTACCATTACTCTGATGGCTTTTTTGGATTGTGAACGTTGTTTTAATATTATGTAGATAGCTGTTACCACAAAATTTAATACTCTATCGCAACTTCGATTCGACCACAGCAAAATATACTTGCCTAAGTATAAGCATTATCATTTCCCTTAAGGTTTTTAGAGCACAATCGATGTAGTCTATATGGACTCCTAAATATTTCACAGGTTCATTATATTTGTATCTACTCTAGTATTATTAAATATCATTTCTGGTAGTAGCTGATCCTTTTTGCGTATCGATATAAATGCAACTATATTTGTTTTTTCGGTATTTAATATGAGACTATTTGCAAGGAACCTGTGCTTTATACAACTTTAGTTTGAGTTCCAACGTGTTATCTGCAGTCACTACTATGTTAGTGTCATACGCAAACATAACTATTTTTAAATCTGAAGCCCTGCTATGTACCAATTGAATCAGGTCGTTTGTAAATATTACAAAGAGCACTAGTCCCACGGTAGAACCCTGTGGAACCCCTAGATACGTCTAGTATTTTCGACCTTACACATTTTTGAATGCCACCATCTATAGATTTACGTTCTACAATTAGTTTTATATTTTAATTTTATTTCATTTACGTTCCTTTTCTTTTCCATTTAGTATTTATTGTAAAGGTTTGTAGTAGTAATGTAAATATTTGAGTCCGAGTTTTCATAACACTTAATCGTTTTAGAGTAAATTGTTTGTAGTAAAAATATTTTTCAAAAGCAGCAAGCAGAGGACATGAAACTTAATTTCAGTGATAGACGTAACAATGATCATCATTATTAGTTATCTTATCATAATTATACGTCCCACTGCTGGGAATAAACCTACTCCCACGTATGGTCGAGTAGAAACAAACCTTTAAAAAAATGCTCACGCATCCTCAATTACTACGCCTGGAAAATTCCCTTGCACCCCAAAACGTGTCTTCCCGTCTCCTTTTATCCTTTTAAAGTAGAAAGGGTAACACAAACAGCCAATATGTTGGATTGGATACATTGATGGACTGAGCGGGACATGCTCAGGTTTAATGATGCAATAAAATACAACTCGGACGTGAGCTGGGTGGGAATGGAGCCCCATTCATGATGTGAGGTGTCGGGGCGATTCGGAAACCGCTAGAGCTACTTCCAAATTGTTAAAAAAAATACGACGGTGGCAACAAACTTGTCAAATGCACACACACTTTAGTTTATGGACTCTTGCAAGTGCAAAGCAATCGTAAGCGCGCTGCCGAGTATTTTTTGATAAGGATTAATTGTATTGATGGTTTGAGACAAATGCAGATTCACTGCCAATGCACAAGCAATACACAATTCGGCCGAAGGCCTCAAGCGGCGCAAATATGCAGCCATCAACAGTGACTACCAATTTGCGCCGTTTGGGGTTGAGACTCTGGGGCCGTGGGGTGAAGCGCCCATAGTTTATTTAAAGAATGCTCCAAACGCCTGATGGAGGTAACGCGTGACCGGAAGGCTGGATCCTATCTTGGGCACAAAGGATCAGCGTTGCCATTCAGCGTGGCAATGCTGCCAGCCTTCTGGCCATGCTGCCATCAGAAGGCGATTTGGGGCAATTTTTTTATGTATAATTATTTTAAAGATATTTTTTAGTAACAGTTTTAATTTTAGTTACAAAAGAAATAAAATTCTCTATCATGTATGTAAAATAACAGTATCATAATAAATACTACAAAATTCACATACACAAAAGCGGGACGAACATACTACGACCACTTTGGCCTAAAACGTTAGGTAGTCTGCCTACAACACTGGCGGTCTCGTGTTCGAATCCCGTTAAAGGCTTTTATTTCCGTGATGAACACAAATATTTCCTAAGTCTTAGTTCTTGGAGGTAATCTTATAATGTAAGTATAATTATTTAGTAGTTATACAAGTTTTGCTTGATTTGGGACTAGATCGTATTGTGAAAGCTTAATGTCGCCCAGTATCTATTCCAATTTGATTTGGCTATACGTCCCATAAAGGCATTTGATCAAGTTTTCATTCAGTAGGGGACAATTTAATATTGCATGCGAAAATAATTGAGGACACTTTTTAACCTTTTTTTGACCATCGCTCGGATCTCATTCCGTGTCCGGGAACGGATTTTTTCTAAAAAACCCGCCGCGGCGGCACTGCGCAACATGCCGGCTCGTAATAAAAAATGGCGTCAATTTAGAGGGCAAACGCGGCAAATTGGATATTTCTCACCGCTGCACCGTACGGGTCGAGTTCTTTTGTTTGGGTGCCCTGAAAACAGGCGGTTGTGGAGATATTTTCGCTTTATCGTAGGCTCAATGTCGATAATTATAGTTTTACTATATATGTAAAACAGGATATTTAAATAAATAAATATAAATATTTGTTGATGATATTCGTAAGGCAGTGGGCAGGGATTAGAGAAGAGCTGAAGACCGAGCTCAGTGGCGTGCCATGGGAGAGGCCTATCCAGCAGTGGACTGACACAGGCTGATGATGATGATGATGATGATGAAATATTTGTGGACACTACACAAATCAACCTAGTCTCAAACTAAGCAAAGCTTGTACTATGGGTACCAAGTGACGATATAATCACTTATATAGATAAATAGATACTTAAATACATAGAAAACATCCAAGACTCAGGAACTAATTTCGTGTTCATCACACAAATTCATCACAAAATCCCTGACCGGGATTCGAACCCGGGACCTCCAGCTTCGAAGGCAGGGTCACTACCAACTAGGCTAAAGCGGTTGGCAAAAGTTTTGATTTTAGACCTACTTTTTGCGTCGTGAATCAAAAAGTAGGTCTAAAATCGTAGGAATCGGTAGGTAGTAATCGTGTGTAAAAGCATTGTACTGTAAGCACTTGATCCACATAAAACATTAAAAGTTCATGCCTTTAAAGGATCATTTCTAGCTAACCTTTTGTTTAATATTTTGTGACCATAACCATCCTCGGGAAAGCCAAGTAACCAGCCTAGTAGGTTTTACCGGTGGATAAAAAATAGATAGCAGACGTTTTCCATTAGACGACTAATTACTTGTAGCTGTGAGTGTTTATTCAGTCTGTAAAAAGGTTATAGGAAACTTTTCATCTCAGACATAATCCAAGGAATGAAATTGGGATTAAAATTTGTATAAGAATGCGATTAATGAGTTTTGAGTGAGTAGATTTCTTGGGAACAGCTGGTATGCACGCAAAAAATATGGCGAGTTTGTCATATTACCGCCCTCGGCCTTATACAACCCAAATATATCTCAAACTATACAAAAATAAATAAATCTCAAACTTATTTATACTCATATACGCCCTTTTATTCATAAGATATACTAAGCAAACATGTTACCGGTACCGGTAGGCAAATAATTGAGTTTCCTAGTTTAGTTTTGTCAAATGGCAGTTGGTTTCGTAAAACCAGTTGCTACGGCACATTTTAGGATTAAGAGTCGGTTGCACCAACATACGATCACAGGTCGGTCTTCGTCAAATATGGCGCCGGCAGCTGTCATCCCATAGAAACTTGTCAAAGTTTCCATACATTCAGATTTTGACGAACACAGCTTACGATTACAGATGGTTTGGTGCAACCCACCCTTATATTTATATTTTAATTCAGAGTTACATGCGTCAGTATAAGCTACAACGTGATAAAATTGCAGCCGTTCAACAATACGCTGCAATCTAAAAACAATTGACAAAACGCAAAAAAAAACAAACTACAATTGAAAAACGCTATAAAAGTTTACGCTCCGTAAAAATCGAAACAAAACCACGTCTCATTAATATCCCTGACGCGTGTAACGGGACAGTCCCATCGATCGATGTTCACCCTAGTGGTGATCATTTTGAAGCATACATTTTACATTTCAAATTGGTTTTATTGCATTTAGTGCGCTCTTTCCCACACGTGCCGAGCTATAGGGAAACTACAGGTGGCAGCACTAGATCGACAAGAGACTATGCGGGCAGTAAAGGAAACTAATCAGACCTGGCCCCTATTTCACCAAAGATGACAAGCGCGACAATTGTTAAAAAACATTACAATTGTAGTCGGTGAAACAGTTTTCACATGATAATTGTTTTTTTAAAGTAACAAATTAAATCTTACTTTAATATGTTAGTACCAATCATTATCAAAACATTAAATTAAGGGAAAAGTATGAAAACATCTAGTTATTTAGGTTCTAGGATTTATAAGCTACATTTAATAATTCGTTTTGTAATCGTTAATTAAATCTGCCAAGTAGCCTATTATTCCTTGCATTAAAAATAAATAAACCGCCTTTTTGGTGCTTTTTAAGGAAGAAAAACTAGTAAGTATAAAAATGCAATATATAATTATATGTACTCATCAAACAAAAATCTGTAGTATATAGTCTGGGCTTGCTTAAATTTGAAAAGAAAAGATTGGTAAATGAAAAGTTGACAAATGTCATGTGAATCAGAATGTGTGTCTCAAATTGACCCCTCCGGGAGTAAAGTGGGACTTTTGTCCTGTAGTTGTTGAAGAAGTTGCGCCTTGCTTTCAGCAGTTTAGGTTGTACGCTGTATTCCAGAGTTCCAGACAGTGTGGTCACCGTAGTGAATGGATGTTAAGTCGGCTTTTAAATTACCTTCATGCGGAAGTTTTTGTAAATAGATTTCCGTGTATCCTACCGTACTTTTCAGTTCATGTACTCATGCTTGTAAGTATTCCAATAAGGTCGGCAACAGTAGATTGTATCTCAAGGGAGCAAAATAATACAAGTATTTTAGTTGGAGCTCGGGAGCTCCATGAGCTCATACCGCCTTCCCCCTTCTTCCATCGGACATCCAGACGTACGGCTGGATACCATCCTTACTTGGTCGAAATTCCTCTTATTCGAACCAAGCGCTTTGCATTATCTTTTATAATGCGCACTCTAAGGTTTGGAATTCTCTGCCGGCGTTTGTGTTTCCGAGCTCATATAACCTAGACCTTTTTAAGGCACGAGTGAATAGGCACCTTCTGGGTGAGCTCGCTTCATCGTCGGCCTCATCTTTGCCCCCTGGCTAGATGCTGGCCAAGAGCGATCCCATTTTTAATAAAAAAAAAATACGCCCAAAAAAGAATTAAAATTTTGCTACGGAGTGGCACATACTTCTTTTCACACTAGTAGGCTGGATATGGTATGGTTTGGAAATATTAATGATTTATTCATAAACTTAATCTAAAAGATCGCTTTCACAAGAAGATCTACCTATAATTAATACAAGAATTCAACCGCTAATATAAGTACAACTATAACTTCATTAAGACTCAGCTCTTGGCCTCGTCTGGTTTCGACAGCCAATCTCAACCACTGACGTCAAAATGGCTGCCAGATAACCTATTAAAATCAAAGTGACGTAAGGAGACGCTTTGAGCCATAACAAGATTCCAGCCTCGATTCAACATCTTATTGACAAGTATGACATGACGTAACAACTATTATGTGAGACAATGGGGTGCGCCAAAGTTCATAAAATTGTTAATTCCATTATTGGAAGTCCGAAATGTATCTTAAATAAATTTACATGATGATAATGATCAGTAATCATTATTCATATTTGTTATTGGTTAATAACGATTTTATTCATAATTCCATCTAATCCAACACAAATCCCTTTATTTAATTACTTTTCTTGTTTCAACATAACGTCTCCTAGCATTTTAATTAGGTATCATAATCATTTTAAAATGTGTATTGAATGTGCGGCATTTTTGTACTCTATTACAATAGAAATAAGTCTAAGTGACAAACATTCAAATTTCCTGACTGTACCTGATGAAATAAAACATAGAAAGAACTAGAGTCAATTTTATTGTGGCGCCCAACGTGGGGCCGAATTTCACATACAATATTGTGACTTTTTAACGACTTCTGTGAAACTGATGATGACCGAATTGTCAATGACATGAACTTGGAATCACGGAAATATTAGAGGGCTGGTGATCTAACTGTCAAAATACTATGTCAACTGATATCCGTGATACAGTTCGCGATCTACCCAGTATGGTAATTAGATCTAGCATCTGAATCGCTGCTCAAACTTGTACTGATTGGAGATATTAATTAATTTATTTGTATGAATCAACAAGGCCCATATTTACATATACGTTACAGACCAACATACATATCAAGAAAAGAAAATAGAAAAGAGGTCATTGTTCCCGTTGTTCATTGTTCATTGTTGGAGTTCACATGTGAATTATATTATGGCTTTATAAAGGTTTCGATACATTATGACAACAAAGGAAGTCAATATTTGGCATATATTGTGTTCTTAATTTGATCTCAACGACTGTTTCTTCTGACTGGTCGCTTGTGATTGGCACGTGTAGCAAGCAAATGCGCGAAAGATATTAAAATCAATGAGAACGAAATGCACTGGTATAACAAATCATTCGGGATCATATTTGACGGAAAGTGGAAGATCCAATTATTACTGTCCATCAGCTGTGACTGGTACTCAATTTCTGAAATCTTGAAACGGTTGTGTACTAAATCTGAATTGAGTTTGACAAATCTCCTCAAATTTTATCTCGCCTCACTACTCTTATTACATGAAAACACCCTGCAAAACTGCAACACATTAGTTATATGACCCATTCAACCGATGGGAATGATTCATATTTTTAATACAATGCCGGTTTAGTTTCATTGGCTTCCTAACGGCACCGCGGTTAGCCATCCGTGGACCGTAAACGTATATGAATTTACTTTTATACCCGCTAACCCCCGGATTTACGGTGCACCGCACCTACGACGATTTATGAAGAAATATTATTCCTTTAATATTGTATTTCGTATAAAACGCCTCTGGTGGATGGCAACAAAGATACATTTGCAGATTACGCAACCCGTATTGCTAGGGAGAGAAGGTTGGATTTAATGTGATTCTGTCGTGTTTGGAGCGTGCGAAACACGTATTTTCTGAGGCATTTGAAATTTGTGAGTTTCCCCGTCGCCCAGAACGTTTAAGATTTATTTCGATGCTTATTGCTGCTCTGATTGAAGTTATATAAAGTGTGTTGAGTGGACATTGCAGCGTTTTTCTCGTTATACCTATTTGAGTACGATTGAGAGCAGGAACGAATTTTGTTGAGTTTTCCGGTTCGATATTTAGGGTGTTTTATTTGTCGTCAATCATTTTATCATTAACTTTGATGAAGATATTGTTCGAAACTGGAGATTTTATATTAGATTTGATATAAGTACTGATTCGTATCGTATACAAGTTTCATAATACATCTCTACGTTTACGTTTCTAAACATTTAGTTCAATAGATTAGATAATGCAAACGTGATGACCCTAACTAGCGATAGTGCGGGAAGTAATAATTTAGTTTTCTAGTTGTCAATCAGTCCATGTTAGGGAGTGGACCTTCTGTACGCAAATTGTCTAGGTAGCTCACACTCACAGTACAGGTCGAGAACTAGTATGGTAATTAGACGTATACCCACTGAATTCACGCTCGCAGAACACTCGAACTTGCACCGACTTGAGGTATATTGTTTCGCGGTACGTGTTTAGTGGAATCACAGAAAGTTACGTTGTTACGCGAGTACGGTGTCTCATTTTGGAGTTGAAGTGATTTAAGACTCTGGCAACAGGGTAAAGACTGATATCACTGTTTTGTTAATACCTTATTAAACTCATAAAGTGATCTAAGAGAGTTTTAAGAGAGGTAGGGCTCTGCAAAATGTCATCTTGCTCGAATTTGGAGCAGCAACCGGGGAGTACCTCCACCTTGCAGAAGACCACAGCCATAATAACATTATTTACTATGCAAGTATTTGGTGTTGTGTTCCTGGAGGTGGGCAAGGTTGCCAGAGCTCCCGAGGATGCACGGTGTTGAGAGCGAGGGACCTAAATGTGTTCCTTCTGCTGTCAACACAGTGCATTCTCAAATCTTATAAAGGGTCGGCAACGCGCACGTGACTCCTTTGGAGTTACGGGCGTCTATAGGCTGCGGTGGCGGCTTACCATCAGGTGGACCGTACGCGTGTATGCCACCAGCGTTGTATAAAAAATAATCTATTGTACCTAGATGTAGATTCATACCCCCGTATTCATAAAACTTAACAAACCTCTGCTAACTAAAAAGTTCTTTGTCCCTTTCTCACAAACGTCAATGTCAAAGTGACAGATAAGGACAAACGAACTTTAGCGGCTAGTTAACTAATATAAGTTTGACAGACGTTTATGAATAAGGGGGATAATATATAAAGTTACCTTGTTAAACTCATAAAATAATTTATTGTTAGAAGAGAGAAGAGACTGATCGATTCCACAGTCAAACTGTGCACGTTTGCGTTTTGTGGGACTATGTACTTGTTTGTGTTGTATTATTATTTTTTAATAAATAAATAAATAATAAAAATAAAATAATTATTAGACTTGTAGTATTGACATAAAAATCAAAAACTTAAAAAAAAAACGTTATCAATGTCGACTATAGTTTAACCATGCTTTTTGTATCGACCTTTACGGCAAAGGCGAATAAAGTTGAAATTGCACTTTATTTCTATATTTGGGTGAGGAAAAGCAATTAAGGGCGATTAAGGCATTTATACGCCTACATTTTCATTGGTTCCGCTGTGACACGAAAGTTATCCATATAAACTGTATGGGTTTGGTAATTTTCATATCACAACGGAATGCCTTAACTATATGACAGGAATTTGGTCCTCACCCATTTATCTGTTGAATTTCAGAATAGGGTAACTCCAGATGTCAGTATACAAAGTTACGATCAGAATAGGGTAACTGCATCACAATACTACTTCCATTTAATAAAGTTTTGATTACGGAGTTTGTTAAAGTCCAGACGTCGTTTAACTGCTCCGTGACCCGTGGTTGGACCGTCCAATTATGCCGTTAACAATCTGTCTCGACGTCGCTCACGTCCAGTGTATTTTGAAGCCGAGATTCGTAATGACTACGTGTGATGGGAGGTCAGACTTAAGCTGGTTTACAAGCGAGTTGACGATACGAGTAAGTTGCCCGGGCGCATGTTCGGACGCTCTGTAAGCACAAGTGCGTGTACGCCGTCTTATTACCTGAACCACTTCACTATCATACCGTCTAGTTATAGGTATAAAGTTCACTTTACAGTGTCCTAATATTTAACACTTTTAGACAAAGGTTTAAATATAAATATAAATAAATATTAGAGGACAATCTTACACAAATCGAACTAGTCCCACAGTAAGCTCAAGAAGGCTTGTGTTATGGGTACTAGACGACGATATATTTAATAGATATAAATACTTAAATACATAGAAAACATCCAAGACTCAGAAACAAATATTCATGCTCATCACACAAATATTTGCCCTGACCGGGATTCGAACCCAGGACCGTCAGCTTCACAGGCAGGTGCACTACCCACTAGGCTAAACCGGTCGTCAAAGTCAGTTTCCGTCAATCAATTGGGTTATTTTTTACTAATTATAAATTCGTCTGAGTATTGCTGCGACCTGCGCTACTACGAACTTCGAAATCCAAACTTCGTATCGTACCGTCCCTTTCGCTCATATAGTGTATAACACGAGAGTGAAAGGGACGGCACAATACGAAGTTCGGATTTCGAAGTTTGGAGTATAGGCCCAGGTTGATTAACCCGTCGTCTACCGGTCCCTGGGATCCCAGGGAGCGTAACAAAAGAATGCTATTGGTTATTTTTTTCACCAGGAGACGATGGCTTAAATAAATAACGGGGCCATTTTTACTTTTATTGCGAATCGGAACGAAAAAACGGTTTCAAATTGAAAATTGACGATTCAGAGTGATGTTAGAAACGATTATTCTTAACCAAGAATTAAAAAAAAGTATCATCTACGATATATTAGAGCGCAGTCCTACTCCATAGCAATGAAGATAAAATATCATGATACGAGTCAATTATACAAAAATTAGCCAAAATAGGATGAGCGTTTTTAAAACACAAAACTTAAATCACAGTTTCTTGACAGCATCCTAAAACTATGGAATTCATTTGTAACGACCTGTGTGCTTATCACTACATAGTATAAAACAAAGTCGCTCTCTCTGTCCCTATATCCCTATGTATGCTTAAATCTTTAAAACTACGCAATGGATTTTGATGCAGTTTTTTTTAATAGATAGAGTGATTGAAGAGGAAGGTTTATATGTATAATAACATCCATTAAATAGTGCACCCGTGCGAAGCCGGGGCGGGTCGCTAGTAACAATGTAAATCCGCCAGTTAATACATTATTCATCTACATATCACACGAGAGTAAAGTAAGCGAATTCAATAAAATTCAAACCATCCATACATAATGGTTGGTTCTCGCAACGGTCCTAACAAATCGACTGCAGTTTCTTTAAAGTGCGGCAATTTATGTACTTCCAATACAGCAAAAAATGTGGAAGACAATATTGCAGTCTCTCGATAAAGAGCTATTGAGAGTGTATACAAAAATAAGTATTTATGGAAGCCAACAAAATTGTCAAACCTATTCTAACCAGGAAAACGACTTTGTAAAACTCGTCTGTATTACGATTGATGCCTAGTGTTACAATTTACAGCATATTAATACTCATTTACAAATAAAAAATTAGATGTCAAAGAAATTAAGGCACATACTTATATAATAGGTATGTAAGTTAAGTTAATTTTTCAATTTGATTACATAATTTGTCAAAATGTCAATGTAATACATATAGAATTATAAAATTACTTAGTTAATATTATTATATTTTTATTTTTATACAACGCCGGTGGCAATCAAGCTTACGGTCCACCTGATGGTAAGTGGCCACCGTAGCCTATAGATGCCCGCAGCTCCAAAGGAGTTACGTACGCGTTGCCGACCTTTTATGAAATTTGAGAATTCACTGTGTTTACAGCAGTGGGGACAAATTTAGGTCCCTCGCTCTCAACACAGTGCATCCTCGGGAGCTCTGGCAATCTTGCTCCAGGAACACAACACTACATACTTGTATAGTAGATAATGTTATTATGGCTGTGGTACAAATTAATAAAAATCTTAAAAACATAATGGAACTATGAAGATTCGCAAAAAAGTTGTTTTTTGGCCAAATGTAATTGAGAAGAGAAAAATATGAATTAAAATGCAAAAGATCTTGGCAAAAATATGGCCATATAACTCACAAGGTTTTGTTGAACATATGTAAGGTAAAATGGCATATTATGGAGCTCCTGCGATACAGCTCCTCAAAAATTATGTGAACCGAGGCTCGAGTAGAATCTTTTTTCGGTTTACTGCACCGATAAGCACGCTGCTCGACGAATCGAAAACAAGCATCTTGGAGTATTCCATAAACCTATACTATGGTGTCTTCGGGTAATTTCGGATGTCGAGTAATTCCGAAAATAACAGATTTCTGTCTAAGTGATTTTGTTGCACTACCCAAACATCAACAAAAAATTTAACATTTCTTTTTGATGGTGATGATGATGAGATGCAAAATAGCTTAGTTAGACTGGAATTTGCTATTTTCGGAATTACCCGATATTCGAAATCCGACCGCTACGACGACCGCTTTAGCCTAGTTGGTAGTGACCCTGCCTTCGAAGCTGGAGGTCCCGGGTTCGAATCCCGGTCAGGGCATGTATTTGTCTGATGAACACGAATATTTGTTTCTGAGTCATGGATATTTTCTATGTATTTAAGTATCTATTTATCTATATAAGTGTGTATATCGTCACTTGGTACCCACAGTACAAGCTTTGCTTAGTTTGGGACTAGGTTGATTTGTGTAAGATTGTCCACAAATATTTATTTATTTATTTATTTATTCGAAATTACCCGAAGACACCTTACTTACTTTTGTTATGTTATTTTAATTTATCTATGTTACGTATGATGATACGTTACGTTTTGTATTTCTTCTTTCAATGTAAAGATTCTCAAACTTTCCAAAGGTGAATTTACAAATTTACGGATTTTTAAGGAATGATGATGATGAGACCGCCCCGTGTCATTCCGGGTGAAAAGTTGCCCGTCACGCTGGCCGCATAACCGCGTTGGGCTGCAATAGATAACCTATTTTAGGGTGGATCAACTATTCTTTGTTGGTCGTTACCACGGTTACGTCTCCTGAGTCACTCTTTAAAACCGTGATTTTATAGGGTTTTAAATCTACCAAACATGTGTTTTAGCGATGAGGATAAATCCATTTGGACATGGGTCATGTCTTGAGCATGCTTGAAGTCCATATTATAAACATTTTTCTAAGAAACTCGGTTATTGTTGTCTCCTCGCTGACGGGACAGAATAACAACAAGAAAAAGTCGATTAACTCTTTAAATTATATTTTAAGTTTATTTTTTATTTGTCTTTATGTATATTTCTAAAACTTTGCCTTTTAAGTAAATAATTGGTATTTTAGGAATTAATGGAAAGCGATCTTAATAAATCTAAAACCCATTAGAAATTTATTTATATGTAAAAATAGTAAAATGCAAGAAGCTATTGGTATCGTTATCCAGGTAAAGATTTATTGAACAGCTTTACAGCATTAGGTTTCCCCAAATATTTTCGACTTAAAAATTCCGGATTTCTCATTCTCTTGATTTATCTCTGGCTGGGAGATAGCATATGTAATTTAGGTAGCTCTGGTCTAAGGTGAGCACCTGCGGCTTATTTACGAGTGGAGTGCGGCTGAATGCATTCTCACCTAATATTAACCATATACTTATGTAGGAAACGGTGAAACAGACGGGCTTTATTAACGATTCAGAAAACGTACTACGGATGTACAGGCAACATTGGAAATTTCTCTGTGTACTCACAGCGACAACTTCATCATCATCATCATCATCATTTCAGCCGAAAGACGTCCACTGCTGAACATAGGCCTCCCCCAAGGCTTGCCATTTAGACCGGTCCTGTGCCGTTCGTTTCCACCGGATTCCCGCGACCTTTACCACAGCGACAACTTATGCAAATATAAATTTAATGAGAAGCATAGATGTTTTGTCACTTTGGTAACGCATTAGCAATGTGCAAGTTGCAGAGGAATCCCAAAACGCGGAAACATTCTCGAGAATGTTCTCAGAACATTCTTGCAACATGAAACTTATCTATAAAAAAAGTTCATGCAATAAATAAAGGACCATAATTTAAAACTACACAAACTTAGTTATGTAAATGTTTCAGTTTGTTACAGTTGCAATAAATGATTTTGACTTTGACTTTAACCGAAAGCATTTTTCCAGATACAGAATATTTTTCCTTCCCTTCGGTGATTATTACTATTTATACGATTCTCGTACTTATGTTGCTCGGCTAGGATTTTCTCGGTTGTGCCTAAGGAGCCTGAGGTTCTTTCTGACACCTAATCCCAAGATTAAACTCGATCTTCGAACTTGATATCTAGCTTGACTCCCATTGAATTTATGGACAAAATTTCAAAATCACACCCCATAAAAACCCTCACCAATCTTTATCCAAAACCCGAAATCCTTAAACACGCTTCTCACAACACCTTTCCCCTTCATAAATCAACCACCGTCGCCCGAATATCTTTTGACTATTCGGAATCACTTGCCTGCCATTGAAGGCTATATATCTCTGGCAAGGATTACGTTCGAATGTAGACTAAATCACCTTAAAATCTAGGTGCGAACCTCCGTCCGGGGCGGAATGAGGCCAATCCGTCATAGTGACAATGACAAAGCTAGGCGGGACCAAGGCTTGTATTCACGTTTACCGTCAAGCTACCAGTATAATGCTGATCTTTGATTACACAGTTATTAAGGATTTTGAGGTCAAGATATACTGGGCGGTGATTGTGAGAGGAGTTGTGATCGGTTGCGAATGATATGGCAAGTTGGGCCGAGGGATCGGTCGTGATCGGTCGTATCTAGATCGCACAAACAGTCGAATTGGAACTCGTATTACGATAAAGTTGGTTTGGGACTTTCATGGCGTTTAGCAGAGAGGGTGAATGGTGTATTTGAATGTAGTTGGGGAGTTTTCATATGTCAAGGAGTGGAACGATAGATGCAATAAGGGTTTTGAAGTCGCGAGTGAGCAGCGCCTTTACCATGAGTTTACATGACCGTACTCACTAGCGACTGCATAAAAAAATGTATGGGCAAAAGTACAGCGCCTCTAGCGGTTATTCATATTCATATTCATTTATTCATAATTGTCAATATTAAATGTCGGGATAATTCTATAAATATATTAATATTACAATAAATTGTAACAAATGGTCTAACGGTCTAATAAATTAATAGTTAATAATTATCAGTCCATAATATCTATAAATAATCACATTGTAGATAAATTCATCGTAACTATAGAATGTGTGCTCGAGTAGCCATTTTTGAAGTTTACTTTTGAAACTAATTAGCGAAGCGGCCGACGAGACCATCTCCGGTAGCTTGTTATACACGGCTGGCCCCATCAGGTGTGTGTGTAGTCTTTCCGGACTTGGCCAGTCGCCGCTTCACTGGGAGAATTCTATTTGGGTGGTTACGCAATAGAACTAAGAATTGGCATACTAAATCGTTTACGCAGTCGCTAGCGAGTACGGTCACGCAAACTCATGGTAAAGGCACACGTATCTTCTGCAAGCGTGATGTAAACACATTAGATCGCATCTTCGCTTACCATAATGTGAGATGGTTGTCAAACGCCACCCTATTATTAATAAAAGAAATGTATATTGTATAGTTGTATACTGTTGGTATGTGAGAAACGTTTTTGTCAAGTATGTATGTATGTATGTTTGTTTATATGTTTTTTTAAACGCGAACCTCAGACCAAAATGAAAAGATAGATGAAGCATTATTTTTTAGGAATCAACTAGCCGGTTTTCAAAACCACGCCCACGTCAGCGCGCATGCGTGATATTACTTATTGTGCATGGTTAAAAACCGGCTTCACTAGATTGTTTGTAATGCTATTTTTCCCGGCATGAGATACAAATGTTAAAAAAAAAGAAAATTCAATCCTGTCTCACATATAAAAATGAGTTTTGAATTCTAACCTAATCCCGACCAAAATATATGACCACTGTCAAATGGGCGTAATAATAATTCAAGTTTATAGCAACAGGTCATCAGTGTCAATCAGGTAACAGAGCTCCGGTTCCGGTTCCGTTAAGTCGGAACTTCCGATTGGTTTTGAACATGCGCTCCGGTTCCGGTTCTGTTATTTTTAAAACGGATGTTATATCGGATGTCAAAGCAGCGCAGCGGGGGGACATGAGCGGCGTACATCAAAAACAAACAGGTTTATACATTAATATTTGCAATTTTTATTTAGAATAGACTTAGCTTAGACCTGCCCTGCCCTTAACATCTTATCCATCTATCACTCGGGCTCCGCATCTGGTTCCGCATCCGTTTTCAGTTTCTCCTCCGATTCCGGTTCTGGTTCCGATATACCGAATTTAAAACATCTGGTTCCGCTTCCGGTTCCGATATAACCACATCTGTTACATCCCTGGTGTCAATATAGTCGGAACAATGACATTTTAACTTGTTTACCTGTCAGTTCTGATGTCAATTTTGAAATGTTTTGTGTCATTTTCCGATCGTTCTTTTCCAGAATTTAATTATATACATTCAGTATAAATAATGTTCCCCTCTTGGCAATGAATCGTGTCGTCATTTATTATTTAACTAGCGACCCGCCCGGCTCCGCACGGGTGCACTATTTGATGGATGTTATTATACATATAAACCTTCCTCTTCGATCACTCTATCTATTAAAAAAACCCGCATAAAAATCCGTTGCGTAGTTTTAAAGATTTAAGCATACATAGTGATATAGGGATATAGGGACAGAGAAAGCGACTTTGTTTTATACTATGTAGTGATATTCAACACTTAACTATTGTTCAAATAAACCACTAAAGTGACACTGACAACAGTGATAACCTATCATTAAAACTATTGCCAGTGTAAGAAATTAGTTCAATTGAAATTCTGCAACATGACGCATGGTCATACATTTCCGAACGCCTGCAAGTGTGTTTTCACTCGCAAACGTAAGCATATATGCGCACTACACATTATACTCACACATTGCTTAATTCTACAGTCGAGTTATATTTGTAAACATTTGCACTCTATTCCCTTTTAATAACGTCCAAAATTGCGTACATATTAGTGAACGTGACTGTAATAAGAAACGGTCGTTCGTTTTAAATTGGTTTTTGGGCGCGGGCCCATATTTGACACTTAGCTGTGACGTCGAATATATGAAAATACATCCTCGCACATCTCTGGTGGGTACGCAGCCTTACCAAGTAATATAGTCCCAGTATTTGTACGCTTTGAGCATGTTATATCAGTGTTTAGATGACGCAGGGAATATATAGTGCGTCCTAATGTACTCAGTGACATCGGTTGTGAGCGAAGTCGCTCACACAGTATCGTCAAAAGGGTGTATCAATTTTTTTTTAATAATTTCAATTTGACACAATGATGACAATATTGAAATAATATGATCATTTATAAAGCGTTTCTACAACTGTATGTAAGACTGTAATTGTAAGCGATTGCATCCCGTTTTCCAATAATAACGAGTTAAAATCGTGTAAGTTTAAATAAATATACTGTCATAGTGTATAATAATGACAGAAACTGTTGATTTAGACATATGTACATTTAGGACATATGACAGATTCAGATCATGGAAATATTACCAAACAAGTCCTGTTCCGATATAACACCCGGTGAAATTTTATCTTAATTAGTTAAGTAACATGATGACGTTGCAACGTAAAACCTCCAAACAGAAAACAAAATAGTTTATTGGGTTTTAACATATGTGGTGAACAAAGGCAAAGGTAAGGTAAGGTCCAGTAAGCATAGCAATGCTTGTGTCAGAAGATACCGCGCTTCCATAACTCGGAATTGTTATTTGTAAACCAACAATAAACTGGTTACAAAATCGACTATTAAAACCAGTTACAGTTATTAAAATCCCAGTAAATCAATCAAATAAGATTACAGAATAAATAGGTACAGTAGCTTATAGCTTTTATACCAGAAAGTTAAAAATTAAATCATTTATTCAAATTCGTGGCATGTATGCAAATTAACAATTAAAACAACTAATCAAATTAGTCATATTGATAATGATGATCCTCCCATATGTGTCGTTGACGGCGACATCCTGTCAAAGTTTTCATTTAAGGTCAAAGACTTTAAGTGCATGGGCACAAAAATGACTCGCAAACCGCCTTTGGTTTTGAATGTACGATCACAAGAAACCCAGTGAAGTTGTCTGTTAATGTTGCAGGTGGGTCATTGTCAGTTGTAAAAACAAAAATTGTCCACCCGGTGGTCAATAGTTAACGGCTTATGTAAGTACATATAAGTTATATTTTATTACATGGTTTTATAGTTATGGAAACACCGTTTATGCGGGTTACTAGACCAATCCAAAATCAAGCTTTGTGGCCCTTAACTTTTGATATGTCCACCAAAAAAACGCGAACATAAATCTGACAATGACCCAGGTGTAGTGGTAGGAGTTTTACGGAGCTGGCGTTTAGCGTCTAGATCTTCAAGACGGGCATGTTCAAAGTCATACCGACAGCATTTCAGCAGTGTTCGGTGTAACACTGTGGACGGTGTACGATGCAAATGTGTTTGACCCGAGTTCGCAAACGCTGCCTGATTTTGTACTTGTCGTTTGTTGCACGCCGAATGCAGATTATTGCTTGGGTAGCTTTGAAAATCAGACGTATTGATTTCAGCAAATCAATACAATACAATACAGATACTATTTATTGCACACCTCAATTAAAGGACATAGTACAGTACAAAAACACAATGAGTAGAGGCAAACAACAGGCGATCTTATCCCTAAAGAGCAATCAATTTGTAGCTGATAGATTGACCCCGAAGTGACCTGTAAACACCCCAGTGCATCCTGAGCTGTTTTCTGCTGTATTTCCAAATTTTTTTGATCCAGCCTGTATCCACTCCTTTCATGAAGAGCTTTGAGTGCCTTAAGCCCGCCTCATTCCTCTACTGATATTGGTGCTTGGTTTTGGCGCATTCTTTCAAGGCTTGTGTTATGGTTCTCTGCGAGAGTCCCACAAACGGTTCCGGACCTACAAAACAGTTTGCTGATCCTGAGACCGCAGTAGCTAATGTATTAAAATGTTGTATTACATGAACTACGGCTCACGGGACTTCATTATCAAATTATTCAAATTAAGTACAAGCGATGTTCATAATATACCAGAATCCACAACAAAACATTTAATAAGCTCCTTTGAAAACTGTGCGAAACTCACGGCGTGTTTACGCAATAATTTTTCGCCACTTAAAACCCCACCCCATACATCTCCGCAGTTATCTTTTTAAAAAGATTAATAATTTAAAAAACAGTCTATTACGGGAGTCCCTTAACGTTTAAAGAAGCGTGGCTAACTCATAAATATTGTGAGAAATGTGGCCGTAAAAGTGATGATAAAGGCCTGTAAATTAGAGGGAGAATTGTAAATGGCTTTGTTGTTTACCGCATAATTTTAGCACCTAGTTAAACAATTTATGGCTTCTTGTAAAATTCTAACTCTATTTGAACTACTACAAGTTTGGTATACATACAAGAAGGCGCATATATGTTACTAGTCAATAAATATCTTACTTACGCTACGTATAATAATGTTCTATCTAAACTAATAGAAGTTGGATACATATTAGATAATAAATATAATATTCATTCTAATAAGTAATAAGTATATGAATGAATATTACATAAAAGACTTACTTTTATTTAACACACACTATGACTATAGTAAGCTCCATATAAATTAATAAACTTCCAGATCATTTTCTATTTTTGTAGGTTTTGCGTACTATCAATTTAAATATGTTTATGTGGCGTGTTTGCTTAAAAACAAAAAAAAAATTGTAGTTGCTACGTTCTCTTTAAATTGGCACCCAACGTGGGGCCAACGAAACATAATTTTGCTTTGAATGTAGATCGGAAAGATAAAAAAATGTAGTGCGGCTCCGCTATAAATATCAGCGCAGTAGTGCTAAACAACGGTTGGCTCTATTGATATTGCTAGTTTTACTTTATGCAATCAACCGCGGTATTTTTACACCATTTTGCAATTTTTCTTTTGCTGCATCATCATTGTGAAACTGGAGTTTATAAGTAACGTTGATTAGTATCAAAGTTTGCTAGTTTATGAATAAAATAAAGTTAACCAATTAGTCAATTAATTAAAATAATATAAGTAATCATCATTCCCATCCTTCAATATTCACATACCTTTTGGGCACGAGTGATATTTGAGAACTTGTTGCGAGAAATAAAATCGCCTCGTCCACAAATAGTGTTATATTATGTTTCAAAGTATATATCTCAAAACTATGTTTAAAGTAATACAGAAAACCGGATAATCAGGCTTGACAAAAAGCTATTCCGGGTCCTTATCTCTTAAATGAATTATCTGACTAATTAAAAATTACACAATCTCAATTTTCCTTCATATTTTCAACTGTTAAAGCACATTAATGCGATTTACTTATATGCAACTCCACTTGACACTTATAACATCAAAGACTTAATCATTGAGTCCAACCTAATATGAAGCCGAACAGAGTAGCTTTTACAATAAACGAATGAATGAGACAAATGCTGTAGGAAGTAAACTGTTGACTTTGCCAAGCAAACTTGCACTAAAGAGTCTGAAGATGCCATAAATCTAGAATATAAAAGTAAATTTTCAATAGGACGTGCCGTTGTAGGAAGAAAGTCTTATGTCGGCATATTATTTAAAGTAAAATAAAACTTTGTCTCACCAAGCGCCGTTTCTTAAATAAAAGAGCACAGAATATTAAGTTTTAAGAAAGTATTTCTCTTAAACTCGAAAGATTCTTTAGTTATCTAGTGAGTTAACTGTGGAAATTCAAGATTCGTCCTCCTTTTGTGGTTAAGATTAGACTGAGCTAAATTCTTAATTCGTACGCTTAAAACATTAACTTTCTTCTCAGTGAATCTTTTGACTTGTATTTTTCTTTTGTTTAACGATGAGTTATGGAAACAATTGAAAATTAATTAATACTTGAATTCATATTTTAAAATGTTTAGAACTCAGATTATACCAGAAATATTGATAATCCGAAATTAAAAAGACCGCGGGTTACTTCTGACTAGCAAGGGACGTACTAGAGGAGAGGCCTATGCTCAGCAGTGGCGATTACAGGCTGATGATGATTGATGATGATAATCTCAATAAACTTTTTTTTTTATTAAGGAAAAAAGGGACTTGTCGCCAGGCGAATATACCGCCCCGTATGGGCAGCAGAATATGTACAAAAAACTAAAATGAAACTTAAACTCTAGATTTTAAACCTACTTCTACTAAATTGTATAAAAACTCGGCTTCGTCCGAAATAGGAAGCGACAAAAAACTATTTACATATCCTGTGTCAAACAGTTTCAACTCGGACCAAGCTGCTCTCACAGCTTCGGTCCGGACACACTCCATCAATACATGTATTACATCCTCAACAGTTCCACACTCATTGCAATTTGGGGAGGAGACTTTTCTCATTAAAAAAGCAAATTTGTTTGATGGAATGTGACCGGAACGTAACCTGAGTGCCGTTTTTAATCTGTTTCTATTATAAGGTGCTTGGTCAATCCAGGGATAATAAGAAACATGTGGCTGAATGGTTCTAAACCAAATACCTCTCTCTCTAGATCGTAAGTCAAATCTCAATAAACTAAATAACTAGTTGGAGGTATACCAAGATATAAAACCTATTTGTAAGGCTACGATGCTCATAATAATGTTTTAGATAGTAACAGAGCCAACCATTTTTTGGCCATTTTTAGCAATTTTTAAGGTTCCGTACCCAAAGGGTAAAACGACTTGGCGAACATTGAAAGGTACTTTAAACAAGCTAGCCACGCTACTTGCTAAAGTTATTTGGGAGTTCGTTTAGTGCTAATTAGTTTAGTTCCCGGGTCAGCCGCTAATAATGAATGTTAGGTCAAACTTCGCCTAGGCCGTACTCGAGTAAGGCCACGCTTTGGAGCACTCGTTAAATAGGTGCTGTTACAATGGCGCCCAACATGGGGCCAATGGGGACACTTGGCTTTGAAAGCAGTCAAAAACCAACAGAATGTTATAAGTTAAATTTCATACAAAAGCAAGATACTTAACACTTAGAAGTTTAAATATATAAGACGATATTTACTCTGATATTGACTCAAAATAAAATAGCAAAAGATGAGTAACAAAAAGTACAAAAACGAGTTCGCGAATACGAATAGCTACAATTTGAGAAAGTACAGTACCAGATCAAATTTTAAATTATTTGTTGGGGGCTCAAGTTGTCATAACTTGCACTTTCTATTACTGATGCACTTTAGATAGACCGAATGTGCTTCGCCTCTTTTGAAATCAGAAATTCTCATGATTTTTAAACATATTCGAATGATATTCGACTTAAATGATGTGAATGACCAGTTTCATTATATTCTTATACCATTTGTTATGCAAACGCCACGATGTCCTAAGAATTACATGTACACCCAGCCAAGAATCTACCAATTTTGAACCTTAATGAACAAATAATGAAGTCAAAATTTGGCAGACCTATTCCTTGGCTGTGTCCGCTCGATTCCGACCACAACATTACCATAGGTGTTCAGTACGTTGGCAACTCGCTAATCTGGAATGCAAGCAAGAACTATTTGTGCAGTTAAACGGATAGTTCCGCCGGTCTTAGTTAACTGCGGGTCAGCCCTGATTGTGTAGTTTCTGTGTGGGAGTACTCGTTAATAATTTAGCTTTTTACATGACGTAGTACTTACTACGTCATGTATTAAATAATAGTCATTAAGTATAGAGGGTCCTTTTGAACAAAATCGATGTTAAAAAGTTAGAAAAAACTAAATAGATCCCGTTTTATATCCTTTGATGCCTCCACTCTTCAGAGTTGGATCAAAATACAAATCAGTTTCGTGGTAGATATGACTTTATTTGGTAAAATGCCCGTGTAACGTAACTAACAACTCAAATGAGTTTGAAAGAAACAGAGTTAATGTTGTTCAGTGTTATTATACTATTATTTATGAAGCAACCATGTCATGGAATTTGTAATGGTCAACTCAAGCTTCAAATGTATTATTAACTAAGCAAACATACACTATAGCTCAACACAATAACATTTTACGACCCTACATAACTCGAACCAACATAATTTGCATGCATGTCCGTCCATTGAAATATTTCTAGAACAACCCTTCAGGGCCCTATGATGTTGTGAGCGGGATATAACAAATTCAACAGACACAGTTAATTTCAACTGTATAACATGTGAATAGGGTTGCATATTGATCGACTTTTGCTATTTGATTTGTTAAGTTAATAATGGACCCCGACTAAATTCCTGCTTCTACCTATTGGCACATATCATATTCTGTGAAAATACTTGTGGTTATTTTCGTCATCAGATACATAGGAGCAAAGGTGTTCACTAACATCTGCACATTACTCTATTGTCAAAGCAATTAGAGTGTTCCGAACGATACCCATAGCGCCATCTATACTCGACTAGCAGCAGCTCATATATCGCGTCACATATGTCGCGACCAATACCAACGGCGGATATGCGGCCCCGTCACCCGATGTCACGATATATTGTTCCCTCTACCCCTATCCTCGAATCATGTACCTTATGACTTGCAAATTTACATTACACGAATAAGCACGTATAAGTTTTGAACTTTTCATTTTCACCATCCAAGATACGTCGCACTCTGTTACTTTCTTCACGCAATCAACGCATCGCAACAAACATAGAGTGTGGTCAAATATTTTTGACTACCCTTAAGACGTATCAAATGGCGACTGAATATGAAGAAGAATTTATAGTTTACTATGTCGATTCGTTATAAGTTTGTGAATCTGCATTAGCTAGTTATTTTAATTAGAACTGTATCAAAACCTTGTCCCTTTTAATCTCGTAATCAAGCAAATTATACAAACCGTCCGCTTCACATCAATTCAATTAAAGTAACATACTTAGTCCCCCAGAGTCCGCTAGCAAGTTGACGTTTTAAATACTTTAATATATGTAATTATCCTTTTAGTGAACAAACTGGGATTATTACGTTAGCGGAACAGTTTCTACATGTGAGGAATTCAATTATCTGCATGTAATGAAATTTTTGCATGCCGGACATGTGATTTAAATTACAAAAATTTCGCATTTCTGGTAATACTATCTTGTTCTTTATAGATATCGCAGTCTATCGACACTTAACAATACAATATTAGAAGACCGGAATTAGATTATACTCGGAATAGCTAGTATATGAAAAAACTGTCACCTTATAATACTAATCTAATCGCGGCTAGATAATACAATAGTTTACTGGTAAAGTAAAGTCATGAAAAAGTTAATCAAATAGGTGTATAGTTATAGTAATGGTACTTTCACGAATTCGTGGTTTCCGTGACGATGATTTAAAAAGATTCTGAAGTCAATTTGAGTTCAGCCTCAGTTATAGCACGTTAACAAGCACTGGCAGACTTTTTTTTATCAACAGCCATTTGAATGCAACCAATTGAGTTTTATATCCTAACAAGAGCCTTCAAAGTGGTCTATTGGAATAAACGTTTTGTTTTGATACGAGTATCAAATCAAATGTACATTATTATATCTTATGGATTATTTTATTTACCTATTACACATGTAAAAAGACTGCCTACTCAACATAGATATAAAATTATAATCCTATAACGTGTATATAATAAAAACAATAAATATTTTCTTCCCCACAATTTCCGAGAGCGACTATCCAGTGTCCTATGCCGACGAATGAAAAATGTAGGTTTCTCGGTTTCACGTTGGACCCTACACTAAACTGGAAACAACACGTCGACTTGCTTTGTGGTAGGCTGAGCAGCGCGGTGTTTGCGCTGCGTAAACTGAAGCCGCTGGTGTCCCGTGCTGCGCTGAAGCAAGCGTATTTTTCTCACTTTCACTCGCTTATGACTTACGGTACAATATTATGGGGCAACTCGACCGATGCTGAGAGGGTGATGCGAATGCAAAAACGAGCTCTGCGGACCCTGCTTGGCCTCCATCAGAGGCAGTCCTGCAAGGCGTTGTTTGCTGAACATCGAATTATGACCCATTACTCGCAATACATTTTCGAGGTAATCTTATTTACGCGTAGACACCTGTCACAGTTTAAGCGAGTGGAAGTGACGGGAAAGTGTCTGCGGAGCACGGGAAAACTTCGAACAGTACAACGGCGCACAGCACTACACGCAAAGAATGCGCGGGTGATAGGACCTACCTACTATGAACATCTACCCGAAAATATAAAAAATGAATGTTCCGAGGAAGTGTTTAAGCGCCGACTAAAGAACCATTTATTGAAGAAGTCACTCTACTCGGTAAAAGAATATATTGACATACCCAAATATAATTAAATTAACATATTTTGACATATTTATTTTCAAATTGTAAATTATCTCTTATATTTGACATTTTCCCTATTTTAATTAACATTAGACCAGTACTAATTAGTACAAGTTACTTTGTGACTTATTGGAACGAAGTTCCTAACTATTATTATTATTGTTATTTTTTGGATTATTTTGTATGTGGTTTTATTTATATTGAATTTAAATTATGTGCTTTTAAGAATATACTGAACCGTATATTCTTATTTATTTTCATTTTTTGTTACGCAATTAGAGCGCCTGACGATCAGTATGCAATAGTAAGCAAAAATGTATCTATTTCTTACACGAGATTGTATTCTGTGATAAATAAAACTAAACTAAACTACACGCTTTAACCTAATAGAACTTTCCCAACGTAGCAATTTATCGCAATAATCGACAAAGATACAGCTATGATTAAAAATTGCATAATTTGTAATGGGTCGTGGGTCTGATATATTTAACTTTACAATAACGTGACTGTCACATCGATTGGACACATTCATCACTGGTTAATTGACCCGTCAATGAATGATAGCTATGTTAATAACTTGTCATAAAATATGTCACTTTTGAATTTCCCAGTAAGTTTCAAACTCACGACCAATCAATTATGCAATTTACAATTATAATTACACTCCTATCGGCTGATGCAATAAATTGCTGCGTTTAGACCGTAATGTAATAGGCTGCAAGAGCTCAACAAATGTGAACTCGATTTCGAACCGATACGTTGAGTCAGAACTTCTGAGTGTCGATTGGCGTGGTTCAGTGTAACTTGTGTGGGGAATTGCGGCCCTAGGGACGTCAAGTAATTAACATGGCCACGGGACTGTGGAGTTATCATGATTGCAGGCAATCTATCACCTTGGAGCACATTTGAGTGGTGCGTTTCGCATTCTGATTTACTCGTTTCGTGGGCTAGATAACCAATATTTCATAATAACTGCGCGAAACCCATTGATAATGACTGAATGTGCAATGTAAAGTGTCTGATTGACTCCCTTGATGGGAATAAAACGTTGGTTCTCCACTTGGATAACATGAGTACTTCCTGTACAAATAAGCCTAGAAATTGGTCCACCAGTCTTCGACTCAATGATGTGTAGGTTAAGGCGCAAAACTAGTAGATCAGTTTATCGGCTAAATGTACATTAACACGATGTTTTGGAGTTCTGTATTGCATATAATGGTAATGACGAGTAGGTATATACGAATGACGGCGGATGAAGATTAGAGTAAAGGTAGATTATAATAATGAAGATTTTTATAATACTACGCGCCTACTACGGCCTACTACGGCTCGGCCATCCTGCTAAAGTGCTCCAATAGCGACTAAGACATGTATTATGTACAGTGAAGGGCATAAATATGTATACATTTTTGGACCTTATTTCAATGGAACAAGGTGAAAAAATGTTTACATATTGGTGCCCTTGACTGTAGTGTGTCGACGTTTTTACGCGTACATAGTATATTTATAGTATGGCTATTACTTTAACAGATTTAATTGTTTTATCCAATCACATACGATTTATGTAAGAAAAACAAAATGCTTTTATGTCCTACTAAAATTTTATATTACCTACATATATTTACAAATCCACAAGTTCAGTCCCAAAACTATAAAACTAAATTAAAACAGTTAAATACATCGACACGGTTAACCTATGGATTAAGTTGGTGGGCTTAACACCTGTTCCATGAATATAAATCCACTATGGAAATAGGGTTAACATGCGCGGAGCGTGACCGAAATCACAATCAATTATTATGATTTATGGTGAGTTGGCTCTTAATGATACATGGATATTCACAATCATGCTCTATTAGAGGTGATACTATGAATATCTGTATTGTCATGTACCTTTTTAGGTACTTCGACTTTAAAACAACAATATTACTTGTTGTGTTGTTGTGGTATCTGGTGTAGTCTTTCAAGTGGTGAGTAATGTTATAGTAGATTGTTAACCGAGGGTTCAAAGAGAAGAAGTTAAACACTCTACTTTTCATTTCGACTATGAGGAAAATAAATGAGAAATAAAAGTGGATTCAGTAATAAAACATACGCTACAGCAACCAGCATGGCCGGCGCGCGCCCGCGGCCTAATGAACTTTTAAAAAAAATACTTTCCACCCTAGGGTCGGAAGCGACTTTCAACCCCGCTATCTGCTTTTGAAAATTGAACTTACCGAACAGGAGAGATGAAAAACTATTATTAAATTTAAGAGAGACTTGGCGGTTATCCTCTTCTCTGCTCACCCTAAAAGGTAAAATGTAAAAAGTAAAATGTAAACGCTGATTTTCTTGTATGTTTATTTATTTAATTTCATTTCAGTTTTATTGTTCAGTTAGTACCTAAGAATGTATACTTTAATCAAACTTTTGCTACTAGTAGTGTTCATGTTGATACATCATTGGATCGACTTGGCTGAAACAGAGTAGTCTCAGTCAGGTCTGTTATGTAATGCTAAACTTGATTGGATGTAACCGTGTAATTAACCCTGCTCTGTGTTGGTCGACTTGACACTAGTGCTGTACGTGCACTTGGTCAATTATGCGCTTACTTATTGATCATGCTGTGTGCACTTGCTTTGGATGTTATGCTGGTCTATTAGCTAATGATTTGGTGCAAACTGAACTGTATCATTTATCATGTGATGTCTGTAAAGTGTACCTTTTTTAAATAAATAAATAAAATGATCAGAGCTCCCAAAATTGCGCAATGTTGAGAGTGAGAAACTTATATATATGTCGTTGCTATGGAATGCCACATATGTACATCCCTAAATATAAAAAAAATGGACGTCAAATGGTTGAAATTATTAATAAGAGAGTAACGTTTATTAAAATATATTTGAGATTTGTATTTATTAATTATACCATTACATCAACAACTTTTATACCCATTCGTAACTTCCTTATTCAAAATAAATAATTTATATAAGTATGTAGGTTTATTTATACGCAAGTTTATGGTATTCGCATTAATTATAGTTAATTTTATAATTTGCATAATTTAGTTATAGTTAATTTTATAATTTGTTTATACTCGTTTTTTCTGTTTCACCTACTCAAGTAATTTATATTTTCTAGCTTCGTTTCTACTACTCTCTCTTTTTGTTAGCGCTAAGACCGCCTGATGTCATATCACAGTTACGTGTATTAAATTTCTGTTGTTTTTTAATGTAGGTACTTCATTTGGTGAGCAATAAACAATATTTGTATTGCATTGTATAATAATATACTCAGCCTCACCGTTGCTACAGGCAATATTGCAAAACTGAGAGCTGAATATCTCATTACAGCAAGGAGACTAGGGCTTCAGCAGGCTTCGCAATAATTTGAGCCGCCGTGTAAGCCGAGATTGTGATGGGATCGGAATTAATTCATGCAACAGGGTCTACATTTTGCGACTAAAAATGTATTTTTATGATATTTTGCGACTAAAAATGTATTTTTATGATATTTTGCGACTAAAAATTCAGTTTAACCATCAGCCATCATCTGGCGATACTCAAGTCACTTGAATATTAGTAAAATACCATGTTGATCAAAGATAAAAAAAATATAAAAATAAAGATAATTTATTATTCATGCAACAGGGTCTACATTTTGGCACTAAAAAATTATTTTTATGACATTTTGCGACTAAAATTTCAATTTAACTATCAGCCATCATCTGGTGATACCTTAGTCACTTGAAAATGAGTAAAATAGCATGTTAATCAAAGATAAAGATCAGTTATTTCAAAATTGCAGTATCAGTACATACAGCATGTGTTGTCGACTTGACACTAGTGCTGTATGTGCACTTGGTCAATTATGCGCTTACTTATTGATCATGCTGTGTGCACTTGCTTTGGATGTCATGCTGGTCTACAAACTACTGATTTTGTGCAATCTTAACTGTGTGATTTATCGTGTGATGTCTATAAAGTGTACCTTTTTTTAAAATAAATAAATAAATACCAGGAGTCTCCGCACTAGGCCTATATCGCGGGGAACCAATTAGAATACAAATATCAGAACTAGTTACAATTTTAAGTCCAACATTTGGTAAGAAACTACAAACTAAGGCTAACTGATACTAAACACAATACTGAGATGAAACTAAAGTATTTTATCTAAAATGTCTTCCGTCTCGGCATAATTTTGTGAGTGTAACAGTTTGAAAAGCAGTTTTTTCGCTCCCGTTTGCGTGCAATACCAGAGGTTACGGAATTTATTTATTGCGTTATATGTGGACGCCCTGATCAAGAAAGTATACTTGGGCTTGGATTAATAAATAATATTCTATTAATAACAATAAAGCACTTTAGGTCAGGGTTTCATAATGTGGTCATATTTTCTATATTTATAATCTACTGAAATACTGTAATAATTATCATTTCATATCACTTCAATTTTGCACCATTTGGTGTCGAAACTCTTGGTCCATGGGGTTTCAGCGCGCACAAGTTATTTGCTGAAATCACGGAGCATCTGGTTGACGTAACTGGTGACCGAAGAGGCGATTTCCTCGCATAACGTATCATCATTTCGATACAGCGAGGAAATGCCGTCAGCATCCTCGGTACAATACCCCAAGGGCCTGTTTTAGATTTCAATTTAGTATTCGTTTTAATATTATTTAAGGTATTGTTATTTAACAAAGATATTCGATAACTTAAGTAAAATTAATGATAGTCAAATCAACATCCCACATGACAGTAACCTCGCATAGGGAGGGGTAAGTATTAAGTTACTAATTGCTATATTGTACACACACCGTATACAATCATAAAAAGCAATCCCCCTTTCGACTTATGAATGCATCCTATTGTAAGATAAGGTAACTTAATTATTGTCACAAATATACAAATAGTCAATAGGGAATTTGAACTCTGTTGTAAACCACATAACCTACTAACCTTAAAGCAACAAGGATCAAATATTAACCCTTCGCCCGCTGATTTATTACAAGCAAGTGAATACGGTCTTTGTGCCCAACCCTTCCATGCTGAATAGACCGATGGGGTTTAATAGACTTAACTTAATCACTGAGATTTCTTGTCCACTACATTAAGTGTCTAGATATTTCGGTACAAAATAGTGCCATTATCTCAGTTGTCGAGAGTGCTCATTAAATACCCCAACACGGTTCTAATACGATTCAGATTCATTTATTTCATAGATGTAAATTACAATATAAATTTGCATTCATGTCAAAAGTATACGAATTCACATCATGATCGTCAATTAAGATATAAATAATAATAATGGAATAGGATTTAAACATATTCACCGAATAAGGATCGTCATAACATAATTGGACACACAGAAAATATAAATAAAAATACAAATGGAATTTAAGACAACAATTGGCAATTAAATAAAATATGGTACACATGGTATGGTATGGTATACGTAATAAAATATGGTATATTTGAAATATAATCAGGATTCTTCCCTGCTTTGGCAATGCAATTTATATTGCGATACTGATGACATAAAGCGTTGTTTTACGCACGTATACAAAACAAACGTTAACAAAACAAAATCAGATAACAATTGCGCATCAAAGCAGTCGTATTTTTCCAGGTGTTCCGCAAATGAATCTGAGCTTATCAGGTCGTGTGGCAAATCGAAAATGCACGTGAAAATACAGCCACTAATCTGGACGTCAAATAAATTAGAGGGATGCGGCGGGGCTGCATCCCATTATTTTGGCGTCAAATGGCCTTAATTATACTGAAAACTTGTCCTGTTGGAGTCGTTGACTGGTTATCGGCGATATTTGACGACCGGTTCAGCCTATTGTTTAGTGACCCAGGTTTTAAGGTAGAATCAATTGATCAAATAGCCTCCTGAGACCCACCATACAAATAAAAATACAATCGAATTTGAATCTAACAGTTCCGATTACAAATTTGAATTTTATTTTATGTCAAATCAATCAAACCAAAACAAATGCAACTCTATCACTTCAAAATTTAACTTATTTTCCGTTTACCATATTTTGTCCTTTATATAGGACGCGGGGTCTTAGGAGGATAGTATGAAGAAGCTATTTTTTGGCACGGGCAAAGTTGGGCCTCTAAATCCCGCAGTTGTACAAAATCATGGTTAGATTCACATTGCATTGCATGCTTCAAACCATTAACGGGCTGGTCGGTTGCACCAACATACGATCACAGGTCGCTCATCGTCAAATATGGCGCCGGCAGCTGCCATCCCTTAGAAACTTGTCAAACTTTCCATACAATCAGATTTTGATGAACACCGCTTACGATTACAGGCGGTTTGGTGCAACCCACCCTAAATCATTCGTTTCTGACCAGAATAAGAGCATGAGGCCTCAAGTTTTAGAATAATGAGCGGCCTAATATCCGATGTTCCTTTATCACTCGGTGTAAATTCATGTAGTACCTAAAATTTAATTATATGAAAAAAAAAACTTCCGCATTTTTTTTATACTTTATTTTAAATGGAGCTCCCTTTTTCAAGATAATACTAAGTTCTCTATGAAATAATACCGGCTGCTAATGCTTACAATAACTTTTGAATAAGCCCGAGCACACATTTTATTTTAAAATTCTACATTCTTTATATTGCCTCTAAGATTGGCATGTTTAGCGGTCCTTTCACACCTGGTGCTGCATCCAAATCAAAATGCACGTTGCACGCTTAAATATAAAGTCTCATTTCAAGCGTAGCATTAGGAGGCAGATCCTTTTTACCATATATTTCATGCGATATTAAGCTTTATTTTGATACTAGCATAGTTCAAATTGTTATGAGTACATTCAGTGTGAAGGGGTCTTCCCTGTCAATGAAAATGGAATTTCTGTGTTGCGATTGCATTGTCAATACTAGGGAATTGTGTGGTTTATTTCAAAGATGTGTTTTCTATAAACAATAAACAATCCTTTGTGGTATGGATACGTTGAATGTGTTCGTGAACAGAATGGAGTACTTAGGTGAAATGTCTCGGTATTATTACAAGATTTATGAAGGTCAATGTTGGTTATCTATTTGGAATAAAGCATTTCTATCCGGCGGGAATCCGGTGGAAACGAACGGCACAGGACCGGTCTAAATGGCGAGCCTTGGGGGAGGCCTATGTTCAGCAGTGGACGTCTTTCGGCTGAAATAATGATGATGATGGTGATGATTTCTATAAATATCACAGTTCATACAGTGCTTGTATAAACTAAGTATATTGAAATATAATAAACGGGTCACTCACGTCTTTTAAGTCGAATATCGCTAACGTGTTCCTTTTTCAATGTGGCCCTTAATTTCGACGCTCGGCTGTTCGATGTTGGCGACAGAGGTGGCGCAGAAGGCGAGAGGGCACCCTCATATTCGTCACTATTATTCAATATACACACAACACTCACAACGTCATATGCTAAAGTCTCGTAAACACTCGTCATTGACGTAGTGTTCAAAACAATTCTCCAACTGGGCGGTACCGACCATCCAAAATCCCGATGAAAATTCGGTTGACGACCAATTTCGATGGCCTCCCGTACTTTGCGTGGCATAAAGAACTTTTGCTCTCGCTAGCACGGTTACTTTGTCACATCGAATATAGAGCGTTGAGCACGAATCCAGTGAATACTTCGTAACTGCAGAACTTCGGATATCTCGTTTATTCATACTACGTATGTGCTCTGAGACCCTAGTGGAAATGTTCTGGCCAGTTTTCCCTATATAGTTCTTGCCCTAGGAGCAGGGAATCATATAAACACCAGCGCTTTCAAAGGGGTCGTTCACAATATGTGTGAAACTCATCGGAATTTTACATTGAAAACAATAAGTATGTTCATATGATTAAGTATGACTCGAGAAAACACGAGAAAAGGATTTCAATCTTTCCACACTGTGCAACGTATAAAGTCCAAATCATCAATCAATTGCGTTTTTATATGGCTACATTGTTAGCGTCGCATTGTTGGGATAATACTGGTTGGGGCCTGACAGCTTGAAATATCGTCGCCAGGGCATTAACAACGCTCAGGACCAGTTTGAACCTGACCCCCGAATACCCATAGTTATTACGAATCGAGGGGTTAAGATATGCCGGACAGAAGTAGTGAGGACGAGCCAGTTTCTGGTGTAGCTGACAGTGAAATAATGAGTAGCGTCGGACGGTAGACAAGCGAGTGGAAGGCGTCGGACGGTAGACTGGAAGCTGGTTGTTCAAGACAGGAGAATTTAGGTAATGTAGGGTATGCTCTTCTGTCGTAAAAGGCGACTAAAGGGGGTCATCGGGGTTGCGAATGCTCAATGTGGCGTGGGTCGCAAGTACTTGCCATATATCAGCCCCAGAAAGGGTGGAGTGGATCGCTCTAAAAGCCATAGCTAGAAAACCACGAGGGCGGCTCTAATGCGTTCAGTATTGAGATCCTGGAGTTACCCACATGTGAGCACAGATGGCGGTCACCGTGGAGTTTTTAATGGGTAGAAATACCACATAACCCAGCCATCCCCCGATGTCTGGGTACCTGGATCGCAGGTTTTCACCACGAAAAAAAAATACTATGCTGTTATGAATAAGAATGATGTAGTGACGGGATGCGAACTAGTGAGGAGGAGACCGGTGAAGACTGCGTAACCCTCAAAAAAAGTTGCACCTACAGCTCAGTTGGTTACAGCGGTCGCAGGTTCAAAACCTGATCGGTGCTTATTACTAAATTCGTAGTTTAGCTAGCAGCGTCACTGTTTAATACGAAATTAATTTAGTATATATATATTTTCGACGTTGACCCTGACGTTGACTCCGCAAGTGGCCGTCTATTTGTTTGACGTCTTTGAGCGGGTTGCAAATTGTATTGTAGCCGAAATTAATGGCGATTGAGCGTCACTTGTCAAGTCCGAAGTCCGAATGGTTGGAATGGAAGCATTCATTTACGGTTGGTCATTAAGCGTTGTTGCATTTTGTGTTATTACGTACCATGCTGACGTATCCACATTAATTTTTTTTGTTAATTTATTTGTGACAAACAACAAACTAGTGCCAACGAATTATAAACGGGTGATAAATAAGGCAGTCTAGGTTGTGTCCCAATATAGACCTACTTTAGCACTAGAATCTCTTTCTTTTTGACATAGTTATGGTGAATCTTTAAAAATATATTATTTAAAATTAATTAATCTGAGAATGAAACGAAATTAAAAAATAGTTATCTGTAAGTACGGTGCTTGGATACCATAGAGCAAAATCTTACAATTACGACAAATAAAGACTCCATGGAGAAAAATAATAAAAACAAACATTTTCCATAATGCAATATTATGGTTTTACAAATATAGAAATACCACTTAAAACTTTTAACTTCATAAATCGTATCATTAATTAACCCTATATCTTACCACTGACACAAACACAGCTGGGTACACTCTTAAAAAACGACATTAGAGGCCAAAATCACTCTATAAATAACCCTAAATCTTCCATAAAGATATCCTAACAAGAATTATAATCCTTCCCAAACTCCTGAATCTTTATAAAAGTACTATTCTAATGGAAAAAGGTTGTATCTAACAGGTGGCTAGAGACAAATTTGGGCATTATTCTACTAATGGATACAAAGGTTCGGTAGGTATTTGAGAAATGAACCCTGTACATCCACTATTTATAGGGACATACTTCAAGTGAATGGGGTTCTTTGGTGGTAACAAACGACGTATGAACCACTGCGTCACCTAAAAAAAGTACCTTTCAGAGTGAGAAGGTTTAGTGGGCGCGTTCGGAGAAACCGTTTGAAATGTTTATTTTTTTACTCTCAGGGGACTAAAGTATTTTTAGAGCATTTATAACACTTCCCGGTTTGTAGACAAATGGCACTCGATTCCTGAGGACACACTTTGTTTTGTTTTGTTTCAACTTTTAATCAAGTAAAAATACACAGAGCATGTAAAAATTCAATTATAGGAGTGAGAATTGACATACAATTTATATGGATAACTTTCATGTCACAAAGGAATTAATTAAATTGTAGACGAATTAAAAACATTAACTATAGTCAAACAATTACAACCCTTATGAATAATCAACTAATTTACAATAAAGGCTAGAAATATAGTTTACACAAAAATATACGCTTTCACGTTTCACGTAAATATACCATTTGCCAAATTACGTCAGTGACAAAATTATCTACAAGTGATCAAGTAGGTAGATATCTTACTCCTATCATTCCCAGATTGGTCTTCATGCAGTCACGGATCCATTTTTGATCAAATAGGTACTTGGCATAAAATAAAGTATTCATTACGTCATATTAAGGTAAATTTGAAACTACGGAAAATGTCTATCTTTTGCCAAATATTTCCGAATCGACATCCCCTACTTTCTGAACAGTTTTGACAAACGGCCGAATATAACGTATTAAGTTCGGTTGTTACTGCTACGTTGACCACAAATCGTATATTTATAAGCCGGACACAAATAAAACAAAAGAACTATTTCTTATTCAACATTAGTCACAGGAAAAGCAACAAAATTAGTTACAAATATGTATATCGTATGTATACCATGTCTTCACCCGAGCAGCTAAGCCTAAAAACACTTTGAGTTCATGCATTTCGTAAGTGTTATTTGTATCGACGTGGTTAAAATGTCAGGAACTTATTACCATATTACTAAAATATACTGATCACGTACTGGCACGTTACAAAATTGGTGCCGGGACCAGGATTTATTATTTTCTTATAAAAATGTTTTGACATCATATTAACAGTAACCTTGAGGCAGTGATCATTTCGTAATTTCAGTACGAGTATTACTTTGATTTGATTTTGTTTAATATTATATTTTTAAGTGTCTTAATATATTATCGGAAAATACGTGTTTGTTATTTAATAACGTTAGTATTTATTATGTATAAGAATGATATTAACATAATTACTTAGCTGTAGTTACCATAAATTTGTTTCACAATTTCACATGCCGGGTCAAATTCAATTTTATGTCAAAGCCATACAGACTGACAGGGAAAACATATTCTGACTTTACTGAATAGTTTTTGGAAAAAAAAGAACTTGAGATCTAGATCTGTTTTTTATCTGTGCTCTAATAGTGACGCACCTCACATAAAATGTATTCCCTTCCAATTTGAATAATGTTCGTGAATATGAAAGCGCCGAAAGCTCGGTACGTGGTCATTCTTATTTATAGTGTTATGATTGGATAACATTGTTTTGGAGGTCCCCAGTTCAGGATTAATGGCTATTGTTCTCACGTGTTAAAACAAGATTAGTTATGTAATTTGTCGTTTTGAAATTAGTTTTGGCTCAGGGCTTAGAAATTAAATAGACACATATCACAAAATATAAAACAGAATCATAGCAATAATAAACATTTTCACCAAATTTTAAGTTTCCAGGTTAATGGGAAGTTAAAAAAGTCTTCGAAACAAAGCGTTGCAAAAAAGCTGACTTTGGTGGCTTTCTCATTCCTTCGTTTTATAATATTTTTAAAGCAAAAAATATGGTATTTATCTACTCAATGAGCTCTAAACAACAATACCTCACTCGATTGGGTAGCTAATTTTTTTTTCACCGTCCCCCTTTAGCTGGGATCCCCCCTTAAAAACATCTAAAAATGTTTTTTGATAATTTGTATAGCATTGGGTTAACAAGATGGTTACCCTATTCATAAACGGCTATCAAACCTATATTAGTTAACTAGCCGTTAAAGTTCGTGTGTTCTTAACTCTCACGTTGACACATGTTGCTTGTGAGACAGTGGCAACAGACATTTCAGTTAGAAGAGATTTGTTAAGTTTTATGAATAAGGGGGTTACACTGTGAAAATTGGAAGACTGCATCTCGAACCGTTTGGCTGTAAAACCTGTGTGGCAGATGACGGATGGATGGACGGACGCGTGACTGACAACAATAGGGTTCTTTTTGGACCCTTCGGGTACGGAACTCTAAAAATCAGGACGTAGACATAGCGAAGTATATAAATAAAAAAGTAATACGAACCAAGTCAATAAGCTATCGCGAACTTCCTGCAGGTTAAATTAAAATTGGTAGCCAATTAAATTACACAGCGTATCAAAATTAGGCGCAGGTATAATGTTACACTTTAATTTATTTGCAAATTTGCATCAAGGGTCGGCTTTCGAAATTGTATCCCGCGTGGGTTTTAGTTATTATCAAACCCCCTAAAAATGATGCATATTCTCTATTAGTTTTAAAACGTTACTTATATATATGATGCCCCGCTACTTTTCATTGCATATTTTGTACATAACATGATATTTGTTTAAAATTTCCAAATACATGTAAAACCCCTACCATTCAGCCTTAACACACAGTTAGGTACTTAAAACTAAAAAATCGTCTACTTCGTCGTCGTTATTACTATAATTCGCACTTTCTAGCGGATTTCGATACGTTACCGTTGCATACGTGAAAACGAGGCGGCGAAACATCGAAATGTGATTAAAATAGGAATTGACAGACAAAAATAGATCCCCCGGTTTATGTGTTCAATCATTACGAGATAGATTTTTACGGCGACACTAGTAGCCCAATCAACGGAGTTATAGACCCCATCAATAATTCTATCTGCGCTTACTATTTATTCCCTATATGGTCCAGAGAAATAAGGAAAATCCTTCATGAGTTTATGAAACTGTTCTCAGTTAACTTATCGTCATCACCCTAGCGTTATCCCAATATAGTTGCATCCTGAAGGTTGCCCGGGGTCCGCAACTTAATCCCAAGGTTTGGCGTAGGCACTGGTTTTTACGAAAGCGACTGCCATCTGACCTTCTAACCCGAGGGGAAACCAGACCTTATTGGAATTGGGCTTGTCAAGTGAGTGGGCAACTTGACTGTTAGAAGTTCTCAAGCTGCCCGAAGGCCTCTAACTTGGCTTAACGACTGCTATCACAGACCGCAGCCGGGATCAACGCTGTTCTCAGTTAACTAATTAGGTGAATTGTAGAAATCCAATTTGGCTAATATATACATATCTGCAAAAGTTTCTAAGGATAAACCAATGTAATTTAATAAGAGTCCTTCAATTTGAAAGTACATTTTAATTCATAACTATATTAATCGTAAATTATCATATTTGGAATCGAGCGTTTATATTGTTTTTATTTCGATTATTTTAAATTTGACTAATGACATTGCCTAGGATATTCTAGCCGTGTATACAAATTTGACATTTCTATTATTTTTTACCTTTGACATTATTTGATTTCAATTAATTTTCTTTCATTATTATTATTATACCTATTGACGATCCTTTTGTGAATTTATCTTGTTTTAAAAATGTAAACCATGATGTAATTTTATAAAGGAAATAAAGATATCTATCTATCTATCTATCTATTTCGGTCTCCATATAACATAGACAAGTACGTATAATCCACAAAAGCATCATCATAAAATGAAATGTGTGATTGTGGTGCAATAAATCTCCTTACGACTATAGTTCAATTGGTGTTCAACGCCATCTATCGAGAATTGTACTGAACTTGTCTCACAACACCCTCGCTATTACCGGAATGGCTTGCATATCTTCCAGTGAATTAACCATATTTACAGCCATCCGGCTATTTACGAGACGACGCGGCAATGGAGCGAGCGAGATAAAATTTAACAACTAAACTTTTAGCGGTCTCGCTGATCTCAGCGTGCGACGTCGGCGCTTTAACGCTGAGATTTGGTGTTGACTCCGTTTGTTGTTGTAAACCTTTGCTGAAGGAATTTGATGTTTTGTGTTTTTTTTATACAACGCCGGTGGCACACAAGCTTACGGTCTTTAATTTGGGATTGGACTCGCATAAACAGTGTCTCTATTTCTATAAATCCCTGTAATAAAAACAGCTAACATGTACATAAGCCGTTAACTATTGACCACAGGAGGGACGATTTTTTTTTCAACTAAGTATGATCCTTATAAGTGATACAGTGCAGTTGTTTTTTTTTAAACAACGCCGGTGGCAAACATGCTCACGGTCCACCTGATGGTAAACGGCCACCGCAGCCTATAGACGCAACTCCAAAGAAGTCACGTACGCATTGCCGACCATTCATATAATTGTTTAATGTGTGTGTGTGTGTGTGTGTTGTTAATTGTTGTTGTTTGTTGTTGTTGTTGTTATTTGTTTGTCATGACACTGATCATTAGTGGTATATGAAAGGAGATTTGAAATGTATGGCTATTAACTTTTTCAAAGCAACGCGTCACTGTAATAAGATTGGTTTGGATTGGTTTGATTGGCTTACTTTGGATGTCATGCTGGTCTATAAACTACTGATTTTGTGCAAACTTAACTGTATCATTTATTGTGTGATGTCTGTAAAGTGTACCTTTTTTAAATAAATAAATAAAGATTTGACCCAAAATGAAAGCACAGTAATATGATAAACTTTTTATTCGTAAATAAAAGCTACGGATACGAAAATTTAAACCAGAAACCATATTCTCGATGGCCGTATTAATATCATTTGAAAACTCATCCGGTAAATCATACCACGGATGTCTCAAGGCGTATGCATTAATTCAATCTAGCAAGATTTATTGAGGAAATGAGATCCCTGCTTCCGCGCATCGCAGGTATACCCCGGCCCCAATAGAAGGGATGCAACCGCCTTCGTTATACGTAAACTTGCGACCTTTATTGATTTGGGTAAGTATGAGATATGCTCCGATTTACGAGTTGTTTTTGGATTGTTGGCATATGCATAGGCGTATGGTATGGTTTTTTAAGAGGAAAAAAGTAGACGGCAAATTAATTACCGTATGGTATAAATTACGGGGTATTTTTTATTATTGTTGACACGGAAAAATTGATTATTAAGCCTTGGCTCTTTTAGGTCTTTTCTATTAGGTTTTGACCTATTGTTATTTTGACGACCGGTTTAGTCTAGTGGATAGTGCACCTGCCTGTGAAGCTGACAGTCCTGGGATCGAATCCCGGTCAGGGCAAATATTTGTGTGATGAGCATGAATATTTGTTTCTGAGTCTTGGATGTTTTCTATGTAATTAAGTATTTATATCTATTAAATATATCGTCGTCTAGTACCCATAACACAAGCCTTCTTGAGCTTACTGTGGGGCTAGTTCGATTTGTGTAAGATTGTCCTCTAATATTTATTTATTTATTTAAGACCATTCCATTGCAAATGGCCCCCTGTAACATGCGTGAGTTTGCAATTAACCATCCCGCTCTCTACGGAATCTGCGCGTAATTTTGTAAATATTTAGTACATTGTTTTTGGAACACTGGATCACTTATGAAAAATCTATCCCGTTATTCTGTTACAACAATAAAAAAGCTATCTTTTTATAAAAAAAACATATCACTGACGTTGATAATTACGAAATCTGCAGCATGAAAGTTTATTTTTACGATGCTTCTTTTAAAAAATTGACAGAGTTACCGAGGCATTTTTTTGTTCAGTTATTTTATTTCTTTTTCTACAGTAATTTTGTAATACGAGTAGTTAGTGAAATTCTACATTACATCTTCACACTGGAAACTCAAACTTCAGTGTTTGTCGCCAGATCTCTGAATCATGGGCCTTGCCTTTATCTTATTATTCACACATTTTTTTTAGCGACAGATCATCATCATCATCATCCTAGCGTTATCCCGGTACAGTTGCATCCTAAAGGATGCCCGGGATCCGCTACCTAATCCCAAGAGTTTAGCAACAGATAAACAAGTAAAATTGACAAAGTACGTGTACAATGGCTATTGTCAAAGAAGAATAAAAAAATTGTCTTTATAAATCCCGATTCTATAGACAATTTCCTTATTCCTTTGTAGTTGAACTCGAAAGGAACTGGTTGAAGAATGCACCATGATTTTTGTATAAAATGATCATTAGGGCTACAAGTTTTTTTCCATTTATGAAATGAAATGAAATGAAAGTATAAACTTTCATTTCATCACTTGTAACATCCTGCTGTACCATATGTTCTTGTGAATAATCACAAGAACATATGGTACAGCAGGATGTTATAGGTATACATTGTTGACCCTTAAGATATACCTCTCTTTTGACATACATTATAGTAATTCATGTCGTTTTTAAAATTTCATATGCATCAATTAATTAATGTAATATATAACTGACGATTCAAAAGTGCTTGTTGCTAGGCCTATTTGAATAAAGAATATTTTGAGTTGAGTTGAGTATATTCGGCCTCGAGGCATGTGAAAATATTTTTTCATGATATGACTAACAAGTCATGCATGTCAAAAGTAAATTAAGTAAATTGCATGTATGTCACATTAATTATAAGTGCATGTCAAAATACTTATACACGCCAAGATATTAACAAATTAATAAATAGGTATCTCAATTGCATAAGAAAACATGCGTTACGGGCGTTATAGTGTTTACATTTATGCATTGAATATTTCGGCGATGCAATTTCATTGAAATTAAATTATGATTATAATTGGTAATGTCAAAATTGATATTAGAATTAAGATTAAAATGTATATCTAAAATATTTTGACGACCGGTTTAGCCTAGTGGGTAGTGCACCTGCCTGTGAAGCCGACGGTCCTGGGTTCGAATCCCGGTCAGGGCAAATATTTGTGTGATGAGCATGAATATTTGTTTCTAAGTCTTGGATGTTTTCTATGTATTTAATTATTTATATCTATTAAATATATCGTCGTCTAGTACCCATAACACAAGCTTTCTTGAGCCTACTGTGGGGCTAGTTCGATTTGTGTAAGATTGTCCTCTAATATTTATTTATTATTTATATTCGTCCATCGGGTAGAAACATGCGTTAACTAATATATTTTTAAATTTGCATTTGAACTCGGCATTTGTCAGTGTCTTAATACTAGCTATGTATTCTTTAAGCCGATAACACACCATGATCCCAAACTCTCGCGAAGAAAAATATGTTCAACAAACCAAGATAGGCCATGGGTATTGACGGGCCATTAAGGCCTACCCGGCCATTCTGGGCCATTTCGGGCCCAAGTAATTGCCAGCTATCTAACTTGTTTTTCTTTTTTAAAAGATTTACGGCCAGAGATACCGTGGGAAGGATAGTGCGGTGGCACGGAGTTAAATGAATGGCGAGTAAACATGTAGTTAAGGTTTTGTTGGGGTTAGAGAAGCTTATGTACAGGAGTTACGGTTCGGTCTGTTGTATGTGTAATTGTGTATGTAATAATTTCGACTTTTAAAATAAAATGCCGTGTATTTTTATTTTATTGAATAATTAATTAATTATAAGATGTCACTATATGAATAGTAAACCATCAAATTATGACAATAAACAATAAATATACAAACATTAGACTAAATTTAAGACATATTAGAAACTTATAAAAATAAAAATTATTACAGAATAAAATAAACAACTAAATTAATCAATAACTATATAAAACAAAAAACTAAAAGTCGAATTCTAAAATAGGCCCCTGTGGCATGGTACCAAGGATGCTGCCAGCATTTCCTCGCTGAATCGCAATGCTTATGCGTTGAGCGAGGAAGCTGCCAGCTCTCCTGTCCCCGGTAACATCGATCAACCGTTTTGCCAAAAAGCGATATAAATTTTTTGCTGATGGGCCCCACGGACCGGGTCTCGACACCAAAAGGATTGCAAAAATGCCGTGCGTATTTTTTGCAAATTCAAATCCAATACATTGTATGAATATTGTTAATTATTTATTTATAACTTATAAATTATAATATATATTTTTCTTAATTTATTATCATAAGAAAACTGGTGCAAATCGTACGATTTCTAGTTTAAGTAGCACAAGTATACTCGTATTTCTAGGTTGCGTAATAAAATGTCGGTTGGCGGAAATGTCATGATGCGAGTTTTTGTTTTTTGTTTGTTGTTTTTTTGTTCTGGTACGTCTTTTGTATACCCTAAATTTAAGTTTATTTTATAACATGTTATTTTTTCTTTATGGATCAATTATTATTTCTACTTTTTTATGTAAAATATATCTGTCGTTGACGTCTGTGTCGCCACTTATCTTAGTTTTAAGTTAGGTCCCCACTGAAAATCAGTGCCTCAGCTTGCTGTGTCTCGCCGTGGCTTAACGCTGAGTGGGGATCCTTTTTAACGTCTTCTATTTTTAAATGAATATGTTTCTTTAGGTCCCTCGCCCTCAACACAGTGCATCCTCGGGAGCTCTGGCAACCTTGCTCACCTCCAGGAACACAACACTACATACTTGTATAGTAAACCTGATGGTAAGCGGCCACCGCAGTCTATAGACGCTCGCAACTCACAAAGGAGTCATAGGAGTTTAGCCTCCGTCAAATTAAAGATTCAGGATTCAGGCAACCGAAAAGAACATGTCCTATTTAAACGACACACTGACATATTTACTAGTCAGTAACGAAACGTCCATCTCCTAACGAGCCACCATTATTTTCGACATGTTTCTCTTACCACAGCTACTAGTGTTGGCATCTGTTCCCAAGCGCCTAGCGTCCTTACACCAACAGTATAATAATTCTGCATAAGTCGAAACAAGCAACTACGAGTTTACCCTTAATCCTAACAGTGGCCGCGGCTAGTTGTGAAACTAATTTGCATTAGCTATATTCGAAGTGGGAAGCGTAATCCAGTAGTCGGACAGCGGATAGTATTACGTTCGTAAATCGACCACAGGCGCTATATTCATAATCATATTCATTTATTATATGTCAAGTTGTAATAGGTCGCGTTCAATTTTTTGGCGAAGCGTGCTACACACACCGTCATTAACAACCTAGGTTTCGCCGGAAGATCAGCGCCAGCTCCCTGAGTCGGCATTACGCTGAGGCGAAACCTTTTTGTGGCGATTCTATGTTTTTTTTAATTACAATTTTTTATCTATATTTTATGTTTGTATCGTCACGAATAAATATTTTTCTTTCTTTCTTTTTTCTTTTGGTAATATTCATACACTGTCACTATACAAAAGATTACATGTCTATTTAAAGTATTTAATAAAATAAAAAATAAATTAGACGGATTTTTTTATCAAATAATAATAATAATGTAGTGGAATTCGGATGTCAATTTATAATAATGAAATAAAATTAAAGTTCATTTTAACAAATCACAATAATAATGTAATCGAATTAAGGCAATGTCGGCAGAGTACATTTCAACATTTAAAAAAAATACCGATATTACTGAACCATTATTTAAAAAAAATGGGTAATCAATATCAATTCAAAAAAATTCTAAAATATTGTAAGATTTTCTAAGAACTCGTGTAATAAATATTCAGTTTTATGGAGATCTTGTACGACAGATGAGTGTAAGCCCTCGTGTTTTTTAGAGAAGTGTTATCTGGCCGCAAGTGGTGTAGCCTTCAAATCAAAAAATAATAATATGGTAAATGTACGATTCCTACTGTTATTTATCTATTTACTGCGAGAAACGGTACGATATTTGAGAACCGTTTGTATTGCTAAGTGAGTAGGAAAGAGCATGCTATGCCGAGCGATATAATGCGATTCAGCCAGGATTATGTTGCGAGCGACGAATTTAATGGATGCATTGCATGAGATATTACGCTGAATTTATATCATGTTTCTATTGTGTTTTGAGTTAAGCTTTTCATACGGTTTGTTGCAGAATAAAATATAGATGAGATTAGATTAGATACTTTATTTCATGATAAAATACGTAATAATTTTGCATACATGTTAAAATTATAAGAATAGTTATCATGATCGTCAAAACAATAAAAATAACACAATGTCAAATAATCAATAATTAAAATACTTGGTACCGTGCCACAGGGATCTATTTTAGAATTCGACTTTTAGTTTTTGTTTTATATAGTTATTGCGTAATTTAGTTTTTAGTTAGTTATTTATTTTATTCTGTGTTAATTTTTATTTTTATAACTTTTTAATAATAAATTGTAACGTGTAGCATCAGAAAAAAAATTAAAAGAAAATCAAATTTAAATACAGGTATCTCCCACTAGGAATCGTCATTTACTTAATAATGTCTATTTCAAATAAGAATAAACACAAATTAAATAGGTACACAATTTAGGAGTAATAATTATTTACATGTCAAGTTCAAGATACTCTTCAACTGAATATAATGGACTATTTCAATGAAAGGCATTTCAGGCGGCGTCGAAATGCTTCGTCAGAGGGTTCTAGTCTGAGTTCGTTCGTAGTAGGTAGGCCCAATGACACGCGGATTCTTGTCTGCAAGTGCCATGCGACGGGGAACTGTTTTCAAACGCCCAGTGTGGCGGAGTGTTTTGCCACTAGCGTTTACTTTATGAAAATTACGTATATTCTTCCTTACAAACATCATAATATCGAAAGCGTAGAGTGAGTAGTGCGTCAGAATACCATGATTTGAGAAATGTTCTACAAAATCTCGAGTTTGCCATGATCATCGCACGCACAGCACGTTTCTCCATGAGCATATACAGTTAGTATTATAAATGCATTGCATTGCTAATGAAAATGACACAGATAATAAGGTCACCCTCACACAACCAAGACATTAACACCAACAGGAACTTCGCCAATAAAAGCCCAAACGAGAATTACCCAAATGAAGTTGTAAATTACCCTAAGGCCGAGCTCGGAAACAATCAGTCCGGGGTAAAAATTTAAACGCCTCGTTAACCGCCAACTTTCGGGTATTTTCGGTAAATTTCGGGGCCTCTCGGGCGGGTCAGAAGATTTCCCTAAGCGCTAACTGGCGTGGTGGGCCAAATAGTCGTATCTACATGAAGGGACCTTAGTGACTTATGACTTTACCATTACGAAAAGGTAAGGAATGGTCTTGTTGCTAATCGGGTTTGGTAAATAACGTTGTCAACTTCCCCGAGTTACCAATAAAAAGATTATTGATACAAAAATTAAACGACACACTAACATTGTTTTGTTTGTATAATGTTATTAAGAATAAGTCTCAAAGGAACGGGCTTGAACATCCAAGCTAGTACATGAGGGATGGAATATAAGTTCAAGTATATGTATGATCAAAATGGATTGACTCAATTCTCCGAATTTAACACAATAATTGTATCTCCTCCCTTTAACATTTGAAACGCGGAATCGAAAAAATATCCGTTGATCCCGGCTGCTGTATATGGCAGCAGTCGCATAATATATAATGAAACCTTTGACAAGATTTCAAGCTTACATGGTCATTTACATTAGAATTACGATTTGAAACGGGATATTTACCATGTATATTTGTATTTTTGAACAACACAACAACAACAGCAACAGCAACAGTGCCGAAATATCGGGAACTCAATAATATAAATATACATGGTAAATATCCCGTTTCAAATCGTAATTCTAATACATTTGACAGGCTTTGCTTAGTTTGGGACTAGGTTGATTTGTGTAAAATTGTCCAAAAATATATAAATATATATATATATATATATATATTTGAGAGCCGCGGAAATATAATGATACATTTGACAGCCAAAACAGCCACCAATAAGAACACACCCACCAACACCTTATCAAATTAATAATTAAACACATCATGACATTTAATTACCCTCATCGCCTAATTGTGAAGGGAAATCACATCAACAACTCACAGTCGGCGAAGTTAATTCAAATCAAATATTCGTACATCGGCACGATCTAATTTCCTACTCGAATTAAATAGTTTCTCGATTCCGAGATCCGAGATTCGATTAACGTAACGGTAAATACTCGGTTTACCCTGAGTACGGTCGGCAGATCATGAAACAAGACAGATTTAAAGTCATTCAAGGGAAATAAAATTATAATCTTGCTCATTTATTTGCAATGAATCATATACAGTTTCGACATTTATTTATTATTTTTTATTTTATTTTATTTGGAGATCCAACAGCTATTATATAACATTACACAATCAAGTAGATACAGATAGCCAATTATAGGAACTCACAGGTAGTGCCATGATACTTAACTAATAGGTACTGATATTACGCGCTAACGTAACCGCACATGCAACAAAAACAAAAAAAGGGGAAATAATCTGTTACAAATTAAAGGTTTAGAATTAAAACTTTGCCGAAACTGGAATTCTCATAACTAACGAAACTAATTTATTAGTACATTGTGTAAAATACATAACGAGGGTAGTTGGGCAGCAGCAAAACACTACTGAGCACCAGCTCAATGAGGACAAGGATAAAAACATAAAGAAAACATCCCTAAAGCTATGTGAAAAGTGGTCCAAACCATACTCACAAATAATAAGCTGGATCAAAGTCAAAATACAAATATCAATCATCAGAGCGGTCTCTATGAGAATTAGAGGAACGAGAAGAAGAATAGAAAGATGTATGCGAAGACGGCTGTGGAATACCCATCATAGAACACTAGATTCCTTTTCTTTTTATGATATATTATTTTAATAAAATTTCTCTCTCTGTCTATACAGTTTCGACATGTTTTCTTGTGAAACTACACATTGTTAATACCTGTTGTTATTTTTTTTCCTCTTTTTGGGTTCCGTACCAAAATGATAAAAAAGGAACCCTTATGGTTTCACTTTGGCTGTCTATCTGTCTGTCACATCGCTAATTATCTCAAGAACTAATTATACTATCGATTTGAAATTTAGAATAGCAGCTATAAAGAAAGGTAACCTAGATGCATACAATATGTGTTTTTTAATTTTTTTTTCTGTGAAAAATGACAGGTGGTTCATAATTTCAAAGTCTAGTGAATATATCAAGTGAGGTGTAATATGAAAGAGGTTGAGTTACTCATTCTGTAAAAATACACATTCTGAAACATTTTTTTTTTACGTCGAGTCATTTTTGATTCATGACGGAAAATGTAAAAAAAAAATCTCGACAGCCGGGGTCCACTTTGACACGCAATCCCAATTTTGGCGTAGGAACTAGTGTTACTGAAGCGACTGCCATCTGACCTTCCAACCCTAGAGGAAACTAGACCTTATTAGGTTCAGCCTTTGTCAAATGAGTGGGCAACTTGACTGTTAGAAGTTCTCAAGCCCGAAGGTCTCTAACGTGGCTTAACGACTGCTATCATAGCAGTAGCCGGGATCAACGACTTAACGTGCCTTCTGTCGCACAGCGACACCTGCCGGTGCCGGGTCTAGCCACTGGTACCCGCGTCTGCTAGTTTTTGGGCACAACGCAAGTGGTTGGGCCCGTCCCCGATAGGTGGCGCTTACAGACTAACCTTCCTGTTTTACCGACGGAGCCTGTACCTGTCGGTAAAACTGGGACTGATCGCTCTCTTGTGATCAATGGCCGAGTCGATAGCATATAAACTTAGGTACCAAACTTTGTAATAGATATAAGGAGAATAAAGATATCATAAAAGTGGAAACATATTTTACACCTTCTAAAGCATGGGAGACTGGGAGTGCTCAGTTAATAACCACTCAAAGCCGTCACCCATCCAAGAGTTGAGCATGACCTGACGTTGCTCAACCTCGCTTACCGCACGCGGGCGCGGCTGGACCACGAACGCTCAAATATATCTGGATATACGACGACCGCTTTAGCCTAGTTGGTAGTGACCCTGCCTTCGAAGCTGGAGGTCCCGGGTTCGAATCCCGATCAGGGCATGTATTTGTGTGATGAACACGAATATTTGTTCCTGAGTCTTGGATGTTTTTTATGTATTTAAGTAGGTATCTATTTATCTATATAAGTATGTATATCGTCACTTGGTACCTATAGAACAAGCTTTGCTTAGTTTGGGACTAGGTTGATTTGTGTAAGAATGTCTAAAAAATATTTAGATTTATTTTTATTTTAGATATAAAAAGGAATAAATAAACTTGCCTAATGATTTGTTTGCAGTTAGTACTGATTCCGCGTACGGAGTACGGAGTTAAAATTTGTTTAGCAAAGTGGTTACGTATTTCGAAATATATCATTTAAATATCTTGAAACCCATAATACCTTATCGGATCCAATCATTTATAAATTTAGAGTGGTATCGGAATGTATCAAACCAATGATAAATTATTAGAAATTGCGAAGCGTCTGGTTGACGTATCTGGTGAGGGAAGAGCTGGCGACTTCCTCGCACAACGTATCAGCATTGCGATACAGCGAGGAAATGCCGCCAGCATCCTCGGTACAATGCCTCAGCGACTTGTTTTAGATTAGTTAGTTTTAATGTTATTCATATTATTTTTGTTAAAAACATATTTTCTTAGTATACATTTTTTCATTTTTCTCAAATAGATTCGCAAGTTTATTGTTTTTTTTACGGAATGGTTAATACGGTTTCAAGTATTATAATAGTTTAGTAATAATCATATCACTAGTACGTTCGTACAAAACTCTTAAGGCAAAATTATGTCAAACGAACGGAATCAAAAAACGATTAAGAGCTCTGACTATAAGGTAGATTCTACCTTGCGTTCATTTGACAGCATTTGGCCGCAGTTTTGAAAGTAGTATACTAGCATTACTTAGTGTAGGGCTTAGGCATTCCCGCTGGAGGAAACGTCCACCGCGCGAACGCGACAACACAGACACATTATAATCCCTATTCGCCCGTCAGTCAGTCCGATCCAAGTCGGACCAAGCTGACTTTCTTGCTGGACTCCTCTCAGCTAGGCTAGGTTTAGTGAACCAGCGACAAAACTCCCAGTAGCTCGATTCCACTCACACCTCAGATTCGGTTGAAACCGCTCAACCAATCTCACTGGAGCGCAAACTTAGAGTATTCCAGTGTCCCAAACCACACGCGTCGTCGTGCCGGAGGTTTTCCCCTGGATTTTCCCCAGGCTACTCTACAACCGCGCACTCCTATCGCTTTATTGGGCCCGGCCTATAAAGCCACAGTCAGGTAAAAAAAAAACAACGGGTGGAGTCAGTTCGATCCAAGTTTGACCTAGCTGACTTTCTTGCTGGACTCCTCTAACCTAGGCTAAGTTTAGCGACAAAACTTCCAGTAGCTCGATTCCACTCATACCTCAGATTCAGTTGAAGCCGCTCAATCAATCTCACTGGAGCGAAAACGCCTAGAGTAGTCTAGTGTTTAAGCCGCCCTCGTACTCGTGTCGCAAGTTGCCTCTTGATTTTCTCCAGGTTACCACCACTACGCTCCAACCGCGCACTCATATCGCTTTGTTGGGCCCGGCCGCGAATTTACAATGCCTATACCATTTGAGTCAAAGTGAGAACTGAACTCGATTAGCTTTTGTTTAATCTTGACAAAACCCTAATCTGTTGTACTGCAAAAATCAATATAAGATTTCAAGCTTACATGGTCATTTACATTAGAATTACGATTTGAAACGGGATATTTACCATGTATATTTGTATTTTTGTGTTCCCGATATTTCGGCACTGTTGCAAGCGCCATTATCAAGGATTAACTGACGTGCTGCGAGTTTTAGTTGTGGTCTACCCACAAACCATAGCGATCTATCCTCTTCCTGGTTCGCTTTTTTCCCACAGTGTCACCGTCACTACCACCGTCCGCCTTGTCACTTGAAACTCGATTACGGTCACGACACACCACACTCACAGTATCAATACGTTCTTTCCGGAAACAGTGTCGAAATATCGGGAACTCAAAAATACAAATGTACATGGTAAATATCCCGTTTCAAATCGTAATTCTAATGTAAATGACCATGTAAGCTTGAAATCTTATAGAGTAGTCTAGTGTTTAAGCCGCCCTCGTGGTCGTGTCGGAAGTTGCCTCTGGATTTTCTCTAGGTTACCACTATGCTCCAACCGCGCACTCCTATCGCTTTGTTGGGCCCGAGTATACGCATTGTAAATTCACGGCCGGGCGGAATCTTGACAAAACCCTAATCTGTTATACTGCAAAAATCGACTGAAATCGCGTAGACTTTGTTAAATAAATTCGTAGTGGCATTGCAGCAACAAATGCTAGTCTATTTCGGTCTATAACTTGAATAAAATTTAGGTTTTTGTCAAAGTTTTGCCTAAACAAAAGCTGATCGAGTTCATTTATCACTTTGACTCACATAGTATAGGGATGTGACGACCGCTTTAGCCTAGTTGGCGGTGGCCCTGCCTTCGAAGCTGGAGGTCCCGGGTTCGAATCCCGGTCAGGGCATGTATTTGTGTGATGAACACGAATATTTGTTCCTGAGTCTTGGATATTTTCTATGTATTTAAGTATCTATTTATCTACATAAGTATGTATATCGTCACTTGGTACCCATAGTACAAGCTTTGCTTAGTTTGGGACTAGGTTGATTTGTGTAAGATTGTCCAAAAATATTTCATCATCATCATCATCATTCAGCCGGAAGACATCCACTGCTGGATATAGGCCGCCCCCAAGGAGCGCCACAGCACACGGTCGCGAGCCACCCGCATCCAGCGACTCCCCGCTGCCTTGACCAAGTCATCAGTCCATCTAGTGGGAGGCCGTCCAACGCTTCGTCTTCCCGTCTTTATTATTTATTGTAATTTTGCGGCCTGGCCTCTAAAGCCACAGTCAAGTTAAAAAAAATAGGATTGGATAGATTTTTTTAATTGGACCTTAATATCAAATTATTGTTTGTGACAAAAAATTAATGTTTTCGTTTCAGTTTACCTCGATTAGCTCGTATAATTCAGAACATCCATTTTGATTAAACATCAAACATCAAATTTATTCTGTAAGTAGGCCTCACTCAAGGGCTCTTTTACAAGTCAAAAACATAGTTAGTACCTATAGTGAAAGCACACAGCAATAAGTGAACAATACATCAGACGAATAACCTGGGCACGCGTTTGCAGAGATGTATAGAGTCTCAGGGTCTATAATAACTTTTTATAGTATAAACTTCTGCTATGGATAGCAGCTATCCGTAGCAGAACTGGGGTCACCGACATAGCCTTCAAAATTGCGAGATTTAAGTGGCAGTGGGCAGGGCACATTGCTCGCAGGACTGACGGTCGATGGGGCCAGAAACTGCTTGAGTGGCGTCCACGCACCGGAAGACGAGCTGTCGGTAGGCCTCCGACAAGGTGGAGTGATGACCTGGTGAAGGTCGCGGGAATCCGGTGGAAACGAACGGCACAGGACCGGTCTAAATGGCGAGCCTTGGGGGAGGCCTATGTTCAGCAGTGGACGTCTTTCGGCTGAAATGATGATGATGATGATGATGAGTATAATCTTAACTTATAACTAAGAGATGTAAAGAGTTTCGAGTGTCAAATTAAAATATGATTAGAAAAGAAAATAAAAGGATATGTAAATTCCAACTGACTCCATTTTAACTGACGTACACCTATCTGCCGACATTAAATAAATTGGTTGCCAGTATGCCGCTAAGCCTGCACTCGGCGTAATGACGCCTGCAGCGCAGACAGGCTGACAGATCTGATGGGATGGTGAAAAATGTGGATCGAGTTAAACGACACAGATACGGTTTGGGGATTGGATCTGTGTTATACCTGTTGGTTTTAACAATGAATTCTTTTACCGGAAGAAACTCGCTGCATGGGTGCCCTGCCATTAAAGGTGATTTTCATTAGTTCATTACAAATAATTAATTTGACGACCGGTTTAGCCTAGTGGGTAGTGAACCTGCCTGTGAAGCTGACGGTCCTGGGTTCGAATCCCGGTCAGGGCAAATATTTGTGTGATGAGCATGAATATTTGTTTCTTAGTCTTGGATATTTCTATGTATTTAAGTATTTACATCTATTAAATATATCGTCGTCTAGTACCCATAACACAAGCCTTCTTGAGCTTACTGTGGGGCTAGTTCGATTTGTGTAAGATTGTCCTCTAATATTTTTTTATTTTTTTATTTTTAATGGAGTAGCAAAAATTTGCTTTTACTTTAAGTATTTATTTAAAAACTCTATAGACACAAAATATTGCAAATCATTCTCAGATAATAAAATAATAAATAAATAAATATTTTTGGACAATCTTACACAAATCAATCTAGTCCCAAACTAAGCAAAGCTTGTACTATGGGTACCAAGTGACGATACTTATATAGATAAATAGATACTTAAATACATAGGAAACATCCAAGACTCAGGAACAAATATTCGTGTAATACCTATTATAATCAGGTTGATCCGCTTCAGAGCTTCAAACGAACCTTTGTCGGACACATTATAAAATTGGTGTGAATAAGCCTCAATTAAGCCTGCAATCTGATGATAACTTTTAATGTGAGCCAGATTTCCACTTGTTTTAATGGCAATTCGTTACATTGCTAATTTCGTGACGAAGCCAGCATTTTACGATGTTTGGCATCCCATTTTAACTTTCATGACATTTGTCACTACAAGCCATATTTTTTTTGTAATTATGATTTTAGAACCTGCATTCATTTTAGTGGAGCTCACAAGTCATTTTTAATTGGTGGTTGTGCAGCACTTACTAAAATAATGATTACAGCTATTACAATTGTATTGTCACTTTCCATCATGTTTATCTGAGGACTATATTTTAGAATGTATCTGACTTTATATTAAAGTAAAGATTTGCGAGAATAATGCGTTTAATTACGACAACTCTGTCATTGCAGTAACTGTTGTTGTGGAGTTTGAAACATTGAACATTATCTTGCCTTTATCTTATTTTTAAGATAAGTGGTTCATGTTTTAATACCGACCTAAAAAAAGCATAACTGAGATGCATATATCAGACGAAAGAGGCGCCATAACAAGTCGAAGATGCCAGAATAATGATAGCATTAGACAATTTGGCAATGACATCTGCCATTTCTCTAAAGTGTCCATGTAGTGGTTTTATAAAATCTGCAGAAACAAGCCTCTAATTCATATAATTAATTTTGTTGGTATCAATCCGGACTTGCCATGGGACATCCCCGGCGGTCCTAGGTGCACGGTCAGCGTCGGGAAACTTGACGCGAGCAACATGGCACGCCGCGAGGGCTCCGCAGTACATGATTGAGTGTATATCAATCAAATCTTCGTTAGCCCGTAAATACGGGTCTAGGAGATCATTTAGGGCTCCCATTAGCGCTAGATTGCGTCTATTAACGGGCAAGCGTGGTAGTCGTGGCCTAGAATTGAATGTGGAGCGGTACCGCGTAATAGCCTCATCCAAAGCCCTCAGTTGCTCATTGGCCTGGGTACTCACACTCTGATTCGTATATACCTCATCGGCGCTGGGATATTTTTTTAAACCACGTCGGTGGCAAACAAGCGTACGGCCCGCCTGATGGTAAGTGGTCACCGTAGCCTATGGACGCATGCAACTCCTGGGGTGTCACATGCTCGTTGCCGACCCTTTAAAATTTTATACACTCCTTTCTTTTAAAGTTTGTAAAGTTAAGGAAATAAATTAATATGAAATCCACTCTATCATAGATACTAAAATGACTGAAAACTTAAAATATACGGGTTCAAAATATTAATTTATCTAGGTTAGGGTGGGTCGAAAATCACGAATTTTGGAGTACCTCAATGTAATAGGGCTCAAAAGTTGATGTGTATTCTGTAGATTACAGGAAAAATAATAAAAAAATTCTAGATTTAGACTTTAAATGCACAGCTGTTAAATGTAAAAAAATATTTATATTTTCTATTTTCACTCCATATTAAATATATAAATACAAACTATTTAAATCATTAAATAACACTATTGTATTTCAAAATTATTTATTTTTTATTATATTTTATCCATGTATCATATTTTGTCATCATGTAGCCAAACTAGAGAAATGGCCTTTTATGTAAAACGTATTTTGATGTGCTTAAACCGGCATAATTATAATTTAAAACTGTTAACGGATCATCAGTGGTCTAAACACAGACAATAGAAACAAAAAATATATCGATTAAAGCAACACGAGGCGAGAAACAATACTCGAAAAACACAATTTTAAGGCTATTTGGTACTATTGGGTACCATTAAAAACATATAAATACTTTATGTTTTAGAAGAAAACAACTCTTTCCTGTAGTATTTAGATTAGCTCTTACATTTAAGCTTGTATTTAATAAATAGTAGCAAAATTTATATAAATATAGCATTTTGCTCTATTTGTGCCATAATATTTTAAAGCTTTATTTTTTTTTTAAATATATATTTTTTTTTATTTTTTAATATTTATTTTTTTAAGTAATCAAACTTCAAAACGCTATAATGTCGACTATTTTGAAAATAACCAAAAAGTCTCAGTATAATTTAGTTTTATTATAGTTTAATTTACTTTATTAAGTGATAAATTATTAAAATAATTGTCACGTACTTTATTTAAGTACTTATATAATCTAGGCCTTAACATCGATCTTTGGCGGCGGTGCGGGGGTTAAAAGTCTAAATCTAGAATTTTTTAATTATTTTTCCTGTAATCTACAGAATACACATCAACTTTTGAGCCCTATTACATTGCGGTACTTCAAAATTCGTGATTTTCGACCCACCCTAATCTAGGTCTCTTTTCCGGAAAAATATTATTTTCCCTAGATTAAAAATAAACGTGTGTATTCCCGGAACATCGAAAACGAAATTTCAACTGAACAAATTTGTGAAAATTGCTGGGGGACCGTGGGATTTACACGTTATGAGAGCTGTACGTCTAAATATATGTATACGTTCAGAAATCTATGTTTGGGAACTAGGATTCAAAATTGTATACATACTTTTAGACATGAGCGCACTAATGACTAATGTGGTGATATGTAAAGATGTAGTTAGTGTTTCGGTTTTTATTATTACAGTCTTTCTAATTAGTAGATTTTCTGGCCAGGTACAGGTGTCGGTTTCTTATTCGACAAGTCGCTTTTCCGACTAGGGTGGAAAGTATTTTTTTTAAAGTTCTGTAGGCCGGGGGCGCGTGCCTGTCGCACACACTTGATGTAGCCTCACTCTGCATTTTCTATCGCTTGTATCACGGGGAGTGCTCGGAGGAATTGTTCGGAATGATCCCCGCCGCATCTTTTCGTCATCGTCCTACGCGTCAACATTTCCATCCTCACCATTTAGATGGTTGGCAGTCCAAAACTGTGCGTTTCTCAAGAAATTTCCTGCCTCGCACAATCAAACTATAGAATGAACTGTCGCCTGCGCTATTTCCGGACCGATATGACCTTCAAACCTTCAAGAAAAGAGCGTATTCCCTTCTGAAAGGCCGGCAACGCATTTGCGACTCCTCTAGTGTTGCAGGTGTTTATGGGCGACGGTAACTGCTTACCATCAGGCGATCCGTCTGCTCGTTTGCCCCCTATAACATAAAAAAAACACACACACACACACACGGGCCGCGGGGCGAGGCGGCACCCACTGCTGATTGCTGCAGCGCGTATTTTTATTGCTGAATCCTTATAATATCATTTACTATTACTTTTATTTTCCTCATAGTCGAAATGAAAAGTAGAGTTTTTAACTCGGGTGAAAGAACCCATTTCACTCTTGAACTATTGGCGCACTCACTTCATTCGAGCGTCATAATATCTTGAGTGTAATGGGTCAATTTCAACCCTCGGTTCACAATCTAATATTCATCGTATTCGAAACTGAATTAATAATAATAATATTTATTTAATAAGACAACATAGGTCCATCGAGTCGTTAGTGATTAGTTACTTATCCTATGTTAGTTTTAGAAATTAATTAATTAACATTAATTGACATAATAAACCCGCTCAGCCTCAGGGTTTATTAGTCCCGCCATCCAGTGCCTTTGCAGGACACTATCAGTCCGATCCGCTAACACCCTCAGGATGCAATTGGGACCGTTCTGGATTCTGCTCCTGATTGATGCCATTTTTTTGCGCATTATGGCAAGAAATCACATCACGAGCATCGGCAAACATGCCTGACGCGCTGCAGAATATAGGCCAGACCCAAAAGCACCCTAAACATGTTATTGTAGAGGACACGCAAGGCGCTGATTGCTCGTTGAGTGTAACTAACCCACAGCTTGTATAAAAGGATAATTAACAGAATATTGCTATTAAGACTGTACCAAAGCTGAGCAATCGTATAACAACGGCAATTAACCGTTGACTGACTAGCGTCATTAAAAATATAACGAGTCCACAAATTAGGCATTTTCCCCCCGTTAACGAAGGCATCAAAGCGTGCTCTTTCCTCACAATGGAAATCACGGGCAGCAAAGGGTAGATTTCGGGATTATCCTTTTGTGATAATTCCGTTGTCAGTGGCTTATTGGGATGGTTACCACTTGTTAACCGTTGGTCATTGTTTGAAAACTTTTTGTAAAGTTCATCTTTGAAAGGTGAAACGTAATTCGACGTCATTTTTTTATGTTTAATATGTTTAAATATCGGGAAAATTCACAGGCAATTTAACACCGGTCGCCTTAATCTCCTAATAATACAATCTATAATCTAATCTATACAATCTTTGGAGCTAGGAGCTTTACTTTAAATTAGATTAACCTGAATGGAAAAGCTCTAACTCTGTTAGTTGTCTTCCTTCATCGTTTCGGTTGTATTTTCAATTAATTATGTTTATCCAAATTATTACATCTGGTTTCTTTTATTTACTGTATCTTACGCGATCTAAATACATGACTATTTGACAAATTCTATTTGTTTTATTAAATAGGTGCATTACCAGGGACAACCAACTTTGCTCTGCGTTTCTCCGGGCATGAGACTTAGATAGATTTCTCGTCCGACTTGCTCGCCCCCGAAAATTCCCACAGCAGCCGTTTCCGAGATTCTCCAAATAAATAAATTAATATATAACAAATGCTCGAAAGATATATTAAGTATATAGATAAAGATCAGATAAATATGTACTCCCATTCCCATAATTTTGTTTGGCACCGAAGCATTGCTCACTAACGGCCCCGTTAATAAGCCCCGTATAAATAAGGGTTGGATCAAATATCAATGTGTTATCGCACAAAAGGAGCGGCCGGCGTTATCAGCCACAAATCACAGAGACAATGCCGAGCTTATCGCAAAGAAGTCGCTAGTAGTGATGGGAAATGATAGGGAATTGTCGATAGGTTTTGGTTTGTCCGCACCGGGGGCAATTTTTCCCTTTTCACGCGGTCTTGTCAGTCCTGGCAATAAAAAAAAAAATATATTGGCGACGTTTTTAAAACATCTTATTCTGAAATTGAACATCAAATTTGGATTGAATTTTTATCAGATTCAATTTACAGCGTTTAGTTTTGCTTGTTTATCTTATCTTCCACTTTGCTTACATATTCTTATGGTGTCAGAACAATTGACGCTTTCTTGTATGTATACTGTGTAATCATGTTTATTTAAACATATAAAAATGTGTTCATCCATGTAGAATCCATAACCAAGTCCTTTTTAACCTTTCCAAAGAAATATGTAGTGTTTAGAACACGTAAGTTCGCAAAAGTATTTCATTTTGATTTAACGGATTTACACCTAAGCACAGACTTACCAGACGCGACACGCAAATAATAATACCACAACCGAGCGAGACAGTCATATACATTTTTCTATAAGAGCGACAGAGAGTTACATATCATTTGTTGTCTGTCACAGTTTCACTTTTTTTTGTCGAGCACAACTCATTCTATATGACAGTTGTGCCCAAATACGTCACACAAGCGATTACCCGCCCAAGTTAAGGAAGTAATTTATGGTAAACCGGCAGCCGTTTTAAACCAATTCTCAATTTATCTGCATAAAACCTTTTCCGTCACTCTTGGTGGCCCGCGTCTAGGACCTCTTTAGAAATGTTTATACTCTAAGCACCTGAATCAGAATCAGAATCAGAATATTTATTTTGTTAAACATAGGTAGAAAAAGATGGTACATAGACAGATACGGTTGAGCACTATGTTTTACCCGCAATGCAGGTGTACAAAAATTCATTTCATGCGATTATAATAAACATGTCATTCACTAATTTAATCATTAATTTAATAAAACAATAAGCAAATTAAAGAAAAATAACTACTACATATTAATATAAAGCTGTGTTAGTAGTATCATTAAAAAAATCATTTATGGTATAGTAACATTTGTCAACAAGGAATAAAGTCAGCTGTTTTTTAAAATTATGTATGTCAAGTGATATAATTGAGTCAGGAATTTTATTTAATATTTTCGGTGCCATACCCAAAATACTTTTTTTTTTTCCTGAGATATTTCCTTCTAAAATCATCCTAAGTAGAAACATGTCTTGAGCACTGTGAGACCTTAGTTTCCACATAGACACTCCACATATTAAACCTGGCGGTTCACTAGACTACGTGTGCCAACATCACTGAGAAGCAATCTCTTCCGTTCAGCGGTCAACCATTACGTATTTGAGATGCCAAAAGGAATGAGTCAAAATTTAAAAGGACTATGCATTAATTTGAAAAGGCGGTTGCAACTTAATAAAATGATTACATAGTGTAGGTCAGTACGACTAATCAGGCACGTATCCAGACTTTTGGTTCGGGGGGGGACAAACATTGCCATACAAACATGTGAACAAACCATGTGAACTGTGTAAAAATCGCTGTAATCACTACTGGCTAAAAACGTATCCGGCGGGCGGGGGGGATAAATCCCTCTTGGATACGTGCCTGCGACTAATAATAAGGTAGGATTGGCTACGTTTTTATAAATATGTTATTCTGAAATTGAACATAAAATTTGCATTGAATTTTTATCACATTTAATTTACAGCGTTTAGTTTTGCTTGCCAATGTCTTATCTTCCACTCTGCTTACATATATTTGGGAAACCATGGCAGAGATGTTTAGATGTGAATTGACTTAAGCGGCAATTACACTTCGTCGTTCGCCGCATGCTGCATGCGGCGACCGCAAAAGTGTAAAGAACACGTTAGTCGGCCGCATTCGGCGATCGACAGCTGCCAACGCTTATAGGTAGGCGGACAGACTAATGTGAAGACGACGTTTGTTGGCCTAAGTAGTTTAAAATGAATTCGGCGACCGCATTAGGTGAACGACGAAGTGTAATTGCCGCTTTATCCTAGGAACCCAACTTATATCAATACTTGGACATTGTGTACAGTTAACTAAATATTAAGTCGACAAAATATCACATCACTACCACCACTACAATACTTTGGTCCTTTTAACATCCAGATTCACTCCTGTCTCCCAAGTTATATGGAGAGGGGGGAGGGGGAAAGTCCTGTAGCTTCGGACGCGCTATCGTTGAATCTAGATAATTGATTGATAAAGATCTAAAGGCGGACAGAGAACGGGTTGATAGCAGTGTGGTATGTAACTGCGTGGGCATTCTTATTTGTTTTTAATCATTATATCGAAGGAACCGACACAACAGTATCGATTGATAACGATATAGGTACAATCATGTTGTTTTCACGTGAAAGGTTTGTAAAAATCACAGAGTAGTCGTATACTATTTCAGTCGTACAGAGAGTAGACTTATATAATCTCGAATACTGTAGATATTTCTATATTACATATGCGGTTCTATCTGTCGGAAATTTATTTATATCAATTAGTAGAAATAGCGACTGAAGCCGAAGAGGACAAAAATAGGTCACGTGAGTTCATTGAAGAAGGAGGTCAGAAGGAGGGTTCGAATCCCTGTCATTTGTTTTATGTAATGAGTATAAATATTTGAGTGTTGGATATTTTCTATGCATTTAAGTATCTAAGTTTATTATCTATACAAGTATTTACATCGTCACCTATAATAAAAGTTTTGCTTAGTTTAGGAGTAGGTCGATTTTAGTAAGTTTTTTTTTTAATATTTGTGGATAATCTTACATAAATCGACCTAGTCCCAAACTAAGCAAAGATTGTACTATGGGTACTAGGCGACGATATACATACTTATATAGATAAACATATACATAAATACATAGAAAACATCCAAGACTCAGGAACAATTATTCCTGTTCATCACACTAATAAATGCCCTGACCGGGATTTGAACCCGGGACCTCCAGCTTCGTAGGCAGGGTCACTACCAACTAGGCTAAAGCAATTGTCCACAAAATATTTTTTATTATCTATTTTTTTTAAATAATTATACGCAAACCAGTCCTTTTTACAGGAGTTTCTTTTCTTCTAGCATTCCAAATATCAAATAGAAAAACCTCATTTTTTTTTCCCGAAGCAAATAAACAAATGGTGAAAACTGATACCGATTTATAAGTTTAAATTGTTTTGTCCATTAACGTTTATCGAACCTTGATTGAACGGTATTCGATTACAACAAATTCAAACTAAAAGCTTGTTATCCTAATTATTTCCTTAAAAAATGGGAAGTTACTAAATTATTTAAATATGTTTATTACGCCAGGGACAAGGGTATAGCCGTACCTTCGCTGGAATTTTATTGAATAAAATAATTAAGTATTTGATTAATAATCATGCTTTCGCTCCTGCGCGCATCAATTATGCAAGACTGGCATGCATATTAAAATATGTATATTGGATGAAAGCTTACCTATTTGAAAATGGGTTAAAGTTCTAATGGCACAGAATAAGTAATAGTACAAGTACAGAAGTTTCACTTCCTAACAAAAACGGCGTGTAGGCATAAAAAAACTTGCCTACTCTGTGCGTCTCTGTCAATCGTATAACGACACGTGTAGCGCTAGGGCTGTCCCGCCAAAAATACATAGAAGAATAATGTTCTAGCTCACCAGAGGTCGCTCGAGTACAGTGAACCCATATTAATTAAGTACCTAACTACGTGTTACTTCACATAATTGTGCCTATGTATGCCAGTATCATACCACAACAACGCCAAAATTCTTTTGAATTCTTAAATTTTTTAATTCGAAGATTCGATTTTTTTGAATAGTTTTTACAACATGCGTTTTTATTAGGACTCTTTTCAGGGTTCCGTAGCTACTTTTATAGAAAATTGTATTGAACACGTTTTTGATTTCTGAGGGAAAATTAAAAAAAATACCACCCCCCCTTATCTCCGAAGTTTACCAAGGAAAAAATATGGATTCATTCCATAAAATTAATATCGATGTATATTTTGGAGGAAAAATATAACTATAGCTCTATCTAGTTTTTCTTTTTTTATCATCAAAAAACATTTTTAAACTTAAGTGTAAAGTGTAAGTGCAACAAATGATTTTGACTTGGTCTTTGAATGTCTAAAAATAATGAAGATATGAGAAATACTTTACTTTTTAATTGTAGGTAGCTTTATTTTTCAATCTATTAATTTCTTAATGTTAATTTATTCTTTTATTGTTAGTACTTTATGAGGTATTTTAAAAATAGTATATGAGGTATTTTAAAAATATTTTTAAAATACCTCATGTATTTTAAAAATAGTATAAACCGTGCCCTGCCAGTAGCATACCACACGGCGTCCACAAGCAGGATGAGTTGCCATTCCCAACTATCGATTCAGCCTGACACAGACACACTATTCATTACTCCACGGCTACGAGCTCAATAGCGCGTGCTACGAGCTACGAAACTTCGTAGCGCCGTGGAGCTACTAAACTTCAAAGTTATTGATTGTTGTTTTACTTAGTTTTCGTTTTAGGCCCAAAGTCGTTTCTTATTTTCGTTCTTTTTTTATTAACAATTTCGCTGCCATGCTGTTCTTAGTGATGATTCAGATTCATTTATTCACAATATAAGATTACAATATAAATTACATGTCAATTTACAGGAATCTCTATTGTGATCGTCAATAACATTAAATAAATTAAAAATCAATGAATAAAATAGCAGTTAAATAATACAATGAGTATGATAGATGCGGGTGATTATTATTCCAAAATTTAACATTTTTGAATAAGAATCACCCCGCAGCACTAAGAAAATTAGTCATTACCGGGCCCGGATTGTTAACGACTCGTGAGTGGTTATTTCTGACTTTAACTATTTTAACAGTTAGGAATCCAGGTAGATAGTAAACTGGAGTCAACAATAAGTTTAAATTGCACTCTGATTTCCTTAACTTTCACTGAGACAAAAGGGTGGTTCTGATTCCAAAATTTAACATTTTCTTAATTTGTCCTTACCGGGCCCGGATTGTTAACGACTCGTGAGTGATTATTTCTGACATTAACTATTTTAACAGTTAGGGATCCAGGTATAGATTACACTGGAGTCAACAATAAGTTTAAATTGCACTTTTATTTCCTTAACTTTCACTTAAAGTTCGAACCGGTAAGGACCTCAATTAACTTTAACGATGAGAATCACCCAAAACGGAAACGCGTTCTTTTGTGTTTTGTTTCGAAAAAGCTTATTGATCGAGTGAAACGAAGGTCTCTGCTTCAGTTTCGACAAAAATGCTTTTGTATGTCCGGATTTCCGTTTGTTCTCGTCTACAGGTCGCAAGTCTCAACCGATTCCAGTGAAATTTCGTGAGCAGGTTCAATAGTTATATAGATTTTTTTTGTCGAGACGGTTTTTGGAAATTTCCAAAAAATATTTTTATCAATGATTTTGTAAGTTTCTGTGGGCGAATTTCGGTTTGTTCTCCTCTACAGGTCGCATTTTTCAACCGCTTCTCGTGAAATTTTGTTAGCAGGTTCGATATTTTTTTTATATATAGTTTACGTTAGCAGCGGTACTGCTTAATACGAAGGTACGGTTGATGAATTTAGAACTGGGTAGTGATTGCACCTATAGCTCAGTTGGCTAGAGCGACTGGCCGCGAGTGCCGGGAGGTCGCAGGTTAGAATCCTGCTCGGTGCCTACATTTTTAAATTTTTCCTTTATTCTAAATTTAGTTTCGATATTCATAATCGATCTTTTCTATAATGTCATATATATTTGGAAATGATAAAAAAAACTCACTCACGAGGTCTACAGCTCACAGAGTTACTAGCACTATAGGGACTGTTTGTAAAAAAATACGAAATGGACACAAACAGAAATCAAGTTAAAAGTATATTTAGCATAAGTAGGCTGGATTTTAAGATAATGTGATTTACGAATAAAACAGAATTCCGCTGCCTTCTTCGAATCTAATTCAGTTTCTACCGTTTGAATTATTTAGGTTACTTTATCTTTCTCACTGAAATATAGTCACGGACTTTCTATGATCACGAATACACTCCGAAAATGGCCATGGGTTGGTCTAGTAACCCTGTAATAGTCTAGCTTGTTGTTGTTTAAATGGGATGGGTCATTGTCAGTTGTAAAAACAAAAGTTGTCCACCCGGTGGTTATAGTTAACAGCTTAGGTATATGATTTAGATTTAGATTTAGATTTATTTATTTCATAATATAAAAATACAATATAAATTATCCTAAGTCAATTTATACGACTTTATATATGATCGTCAAAAAAATTATGAAATGTCAAAAACGATAATAATAATAATAAAATTAAATTATACATCAATTATCAAAATTATTTAAATAATCATACTATTAAAATCACATCATTTATAACAATAAAAATGTGCGTCAATAATATAATGTCGAAAACTTAAATAATCATCAGTCACAATACATTAAAATTAAAATCAAACAAAACTATAATTTAGAACTTCAATATCAAACAAATTTTGTTTCCATGAAGTCATTTACGGAATAAAAATAATTTTCCAATAAAAGATTCTAAGTTGGCGTTTAAATTTTAATGCTTCGTCAGATGTTTTATGTAACTTATGTTTTTATTTAACGGATTTATAGTTACGGAAACACCGTTTATGCGGGTTACTAGACTAATACAAAATTAAGCTTTATGGCCCTTAACTTTTGATATGTCCACCGAAAAGACGCGAGCCTAAATCTGACAGTGATGTGACTGAATATTAGGTGAAAACCACATTTTACAGCCAGTAAAATGAAATACAAAAAGTATATAAATAAAATATAGAGTTGCCATCATCGCGCATCGATATGAAATGAATGAGCTCTTGTTATGTGATACTTGCATGTAAATTGACGACCGGTTTAGCCTAGTGGGTAGTGCACCTGCCTGTGAAGCTGACGGTCCTGGGTTCGAATCCCGGTCAGTTCAAATATTTGTGTGATGAACACGAATATTTGTTTCTGAGTCTTGGATGTTTTCTATGTATTTAAGTATTTATATCTATTAAATATATCGTCGTCTAGTACCCATAACACAAGCCTTCTTGAGCTTACTGTGAGGCTAGTTCGATTTGTGTAAGATTTTCCTCTAATATTTATTTATTTATTTAAATTGCAACTCTAAATGAAAAACAATACAATCTAAACCACCTATATGAATGCAATGGCGATACGAGCTTGCGATAATTCTTTACATAACAATGGTGACAAAATGAACACGCTATCCCAAATCCCCTACATATATACTTTGAATGTGTGTGTTTTGATTCACATACACTTATTCTATACAGGTATGTGTGCACTAGACGTATGCATCTGGTGTTAATGTGTGCTAGACATATCTTTATCCGGACACAGAGTATATTGTGTACGTGTGTGTGTACTTGTGTAGTGCTTTGTCCACAAGCAGATTAAGTCGTAAGAGGATCAGTCCTCTGTTAGGGAATAAAATATTTGTGAAATTAGTCCCACAAGTCCTGGATTTTCCGTCGAGTCGGGCGTTTCTTTGAAGGATTAAAGGGATTTTGAAATTCCAGGAAAATCTTATTACAACGAACGGAATACGAATGCATTCAATTCAATTTCATTCTCCTGATATAATTTAGAAGAAAAACAAGAACTCTTATTAATTTTTTGTTTAATTTTTTTTTAATACAAGGCCGGTGGCAAACAAGCGTACGGTCCACCTGATGGTAAGCGGCCACCGCAGCCTATAGACGCCCGCAACTCCAAAGGAGTCACGTACTCGTTGCCGACCCTTTATGGAATTTGAGAATTCACTATGTTGACAGCAGGAGGGACAAATTTAGGTCCCTCGGTCTCAACATACTACAATCAACACGAGATGCAGTTGAATTATTTAATTTTAAAAGTGTATGTAAAAAGGGAGAGCTTGTGGCTCACCGGCGTCCGCGTACAGAGTGCGGTATGCGACATTAAGCGATGTGGGCCGAGGTCAGTTCTTGAATGAGTGACCGCTTTGAGTTATTAACTGAGCGCTCGCGCTCCCGTGCTTTGGGAGGCATGTTAAATTCCCCACTCACTTGACAATGGGGGTCGAAGTTGCACCACGTCCGTAGGGAGTACCCGCCGTTACCCTACACGTGACCCCTATCTGTGTGCTAAATGGTGCAACAAAAACTGGCAACAAAATTGTCATACGACATATAGCATTCGTCCCTCTCGCACTTACATACTTGACAGTAAGGGACGAATGCTATATGTCCGACATATAAGCGATCATTTTTTTTTTGAACCTGACTGTGGCTTTATAGGCCGAGCCCAATAAAGCGATGGGAGTGCGCGGTTGGAGAGTAGCCTGGGGAAAATCCAGGGGAAAACCTCCGGCACGACCACGCGTGTGGTTTGGAACACTGGAATACTCTAAGAGTTTGCGCTCCAGTGAGATTGGTTGAGCGGTTTCAACCGAATCTGAGGTAAAGGATTAGGTATTTACCTCTAAACACAAAGAGAAGAAAAAGAAAAACAAAGAATCGTATACTGAGGTACGATATTTTAAATTAGCACGGCAGAATACTACAACAATTCGCAGTAAAACCGTGCTCTTCTCACGAACCTATTCAGGCAAAACATTGATACCATTTTCACTCGAATTCCATGCCGAAAACCAGAAAATTCGAACCGATCCAAAGAGCTCAAATCTCGCATAAAATTCGACATGACACCTCTTACGTCATCCGCGGCATTTAATCCAATCAACGTCGAGTCGAATGGCCTTCGAGAATTACTCAGAATATGAGATAAACTCAGTCGGATTTCGATTGTTCTCGATATGCAAATCATGGCGGTTCTCGCTGTAGGGTTGCGTAAGATATTTGAAGGTATGAGTGTATTATGTTCTAGGAAATATTTAATTTACATGCCTCTTTTCACTTAAATACTATATACATAAACACACGCCTGTCCTTATAAGGTCTAGTTTTAATACTGGGTTGAAAGGAAGTCACTTTCATAGAACTAGTTCCTACGCCAAATGTAGAGCTCCTTATGGTACAAGTGGATACGGAACCCTTTCGTACAAAACTTTAGGGTTACGTTTCAAAATGGTAAAAAAGGAACCCTTATGGTTTCACTTTGTCTGTCTGTCTATCATATCGCTAAATATCTCAAGAACTACATATGCTATTGATTTGAAATTTGGAATAATTATAAAGACGGCTAACCTAGATGCATAGAACATGACTTTTTTTTTCTGTGAAAAAATGTCAGATAATAGGTGGTTCAAAATTTGAAAGTCTAGTGAATATGTCAAGTGGGTTGTCATATGAAAGGGCTTAAGTTGCACATTTTGAAACAACTTTTTTTACGTTGAGTCATTTTTGTTTTATGAGGGAAAATGTTAAAAAAAATACCGTCCCCACCCCTTATCTCCGAAGTTTATCAAGAAAAAAATATGACATTATTACATAACATCGATATCGATGTATATCTTACAGGAAAAATAAAAGTTTTTCTTTTTTTATCGTCAAATTGAAATCGGTTCACGTGATAAAATTCTTGAAAAACCACCATACATACTAAGTTATTTAGTCGCTCAAATTTGTAACAAAATTAGCCGATAGGCCGCTGTACCCATGGCGTTCAATTTCTACACCATGTTGTTGAGATTTTCCTAATTTAATGGGGTTGGAATACGGAGTTTGACTCGCACTTGGCCGGTTTTTTTTAATTTAAATAAGGAATGAATTTCAAACTATCAAGGCTAATAGCTTCGCAAATACCTAATATCCATATAATGGGAAGAAATATTAATCCAAACAGCAGCAACCTATTATTTATTTATTTATTTAAATTTTATTGCACAATTCAAGAAGTATGTATAAATGGCGGATTAATGCCATAAGGCATTCTCTACCAGTCAACCATCCACTTTAACACCATCAATTCAAATTCAAATTCAAAATGATTTATTGCCAAAAAAGAAACAAAATGTGTACAGTACAAAGGATCTCTTATAACATAACTTAAAATAGACACAATACATATTTATTTGTATTAGGTTGGGCAATGTGTGCTCGTCTCAGCATATGCAGGGCTTTAGGCCTTGCGCTGATTTTCAGACGAGTCCCTTCGACAGGGTTGGTCGTAACACTACGTCTAGGAGACAATAATTGAATTGCTAACAATGCTAACTGAATCATTTGCCCGGCAACATAAGTATTAGGTACATGAATATAATAATTCTAACACAACATTGTCCTAACAAACTCTTGATTAATGTTACCAAACATGTTTCCGTGGTAATTATTCAATTTGAGCCACGATTTCAGCGTCGGGTGCTAATGGCCGACATTCGACAAAAAATGGGACTTTTCTGTCGACTTCTTAGATCTGCCTTTCAGCTTTAAAGCGGCAAATTGTAAAGAGAAAAAAACAGGGGCGCAGTGGAAGGAAAACATCGTTAAAACGGTTCGTTCTCTAAATAATAGAATTGCAAAATAACGAGGGCACGATACTCGAGTGTTCTTTGGCGATTGTGGGGCAGTTATATTCGCAAGATTTTTTTATTTATTTATTCATAGAAAACGTTTATTCAGGACGATTATTTATTAATTTATTCGGAGAACCAACAGCTGCTATCAATACATTAATTTTTGACATATGATACAAAAAGCCGTCTATGATAGCAGTCGTTAAGCCAAGTTAGAGGCCTTTGGGTGGCTTGAGAACTTCTAACAGTCAAGTTGCCCACTCACTTGACGAGCCCAATTCCAGTAAGTTCTGGTTTCCCGTCGGGTTGGAAGGTCAGATGGCAGTCGCTTCTGTAAAACTAGTGCCTACGCCAAATCGTGGGATTAAGTAGCGGACCCCGGGCATCCTTCAGGATGCAACTGTACAGGGATAACGCTAGGGTGATGATATGATACAAAAAGCCAATTACTGGTTCACACCAGTAAACCACAATAGCAAAGAACAAATGGTGATTAGCACTCTATACACTGCATCACAGAAGCCAAATATAGCCGTAGTAAAAAAAAAGGAAACAGTTTAATAAGAAAAGTAAATTACACTCCGTCTAAAACTCGCTCATTCAAAGAAATTCTCCGTCAGCTTACGCCGCACGTTTTTTTATTTAATATTTGGACAATCTTACACAAACCAACCTAGTCCCAAACTAAGCAAAGCTTGTACTATGGGTACTAAGTGACGATATACATACTTATACAGATAAATATATACTTATATATATACAAAACATCCAAGACTCAGGAACAAATATTCGTGTTCGTCACACAAATAAATGCCCTGACCGGGATTCGAACCCGGGACCTCCAGCTTCGAAGGCAGGGTCACTAACAACTAGGCTAAAGCGGTCGTCAACTGGTTTGGACGTTACTATTAAAGATATTAATGTCCAACTCCTTCGTTAAACTATTAAGGTTTACAAATTAAAAATAACAAGTGCTTATACGAAATCGTAATTGGAATGGCCTCCACGCAGCTTTAATGTCAAGGTATCTTGAGAGTATCTTGACGCTGGTATTCCGTGGATACCTTTCAAAAGAGTGCTCCAATAGTCTTCATCATCATCATCATTCAGCCGGAAGACATCCACTGCTGGATATAGGCCTCCCCCAAGGAGCGCCACAGCACACGGTCGCGAGCCACCCGCATCCAGCGACTCCCCGCTGCCTTGACCAAGTCATCAGTCCACCTAGTGGGAGGCCGTCCAACGCTCCGTCTTCCCGTGCGAGGCCGCCACTCGAGAACCTTTCTTCCCCAACGTCTTCACAAATACTTAAATATAATGCAAAAGATGTGTAAATTTTATTCAGAAAATAATAAAGTAAATATTTAAAACTAATTACACACGTCATTGAGCTGTCAGTTGAATGGACAGTCGGGTTTTGGATACGAGCCGCGTGTGCTGACGCGCATAATGGCTTGAATTGTGTAGATATATTTGGTTGAATTCGCGGTTTGTGTGACATAGTGCCAGCGCGATAATGGATTAGGTTCAATGTACTTCTTAAGAGAATTCGGATCGGAAGGTGCGATTTTTTTTTTAACCTGACTATGGCTTTATAGGAGTGCGCGGTTGGAGGGTAGCCTGAGGAAAATCCAGGGGAAAACCTCCGACACGACCACGCGTGTGGTTTAGAACACTGGAATACTCTAAAGAAGAGTTTGCGCTCCAGTGAGATTGGTTGAGCGGATTCAACCGAATCTGAAGACGATTTTTTTAAAATTAGGAGTGATATTTGAATCAATCCAAAAATACACTTAATTTTATCTGTATTAGGCCGCAATGATAGATAATAACGAAGAAAAATGACATGATACTTGTCAACTCAATATCATTTATACATTTGACTGATAATTAAACTTATAGTAACAATATTGGAGCGTAAGTAATTAACCAGGAGCGGCGCGTGCATGAAGACGGACGGACAAAAACACTAGTCATTATGGTTTCAATATTAATCAGCGCGCGAGTGACTGGCAGTTTCAACTGCTTTTAGCCAAGTTGGATGAAACGGTACTACTGTGGTAACTCGATTGGGAAGTGAACTCACATGGTTATCGCTGCGGTTTAAGACTACATTGAAAAATAATATGTAGTTTTAAACTCTTAGATAAAATACAATTAATTTGGGAACTTTCGAGCCATCTACGACCCGCGGCGGTCCATCATGTTAAGTTAATTTGACGATGCATGTTGCAGATTTCATTTTTGGATTAATAGTACATTAGTTGGTTAATTAATTAATAAATGAGTTAATAGTTCGGAGTTTACTTTCATTTTGTAAATGAAAATTCGAGTTAATTTACTAAATTATAATAGTATTATTTTAATGGATTATAAATATTCTAATATAAGCTCGGTGCCTAAATTTTTCAATTTTTCCTTTATTCTAAATTCGGGTATGGGATGGCGCATCGCAACTGACGATTTTTAATACGATTTGAGACGTTAGTGTGGTTAATGAAGCATGAGTCTTCTGGTAGATGTCGTTGTAATAAAATATACTATCCCTTAAGGCGTTTGTATAAAATATACTATACTAGCTTTTACCCGCGGCTTCGCCCGCGTAATAAAAGTAATTTTTAACCGTCTACAAAAAAGGAGGTTCTCAGATTGATCCGTATGTTTGTATGTATGTATGTAGATACGTATGGATGTCATTTCCGTAATCGGCACCCCGTGGAACCATAAAGACGACACGTACCTATATAAATTTTTAAGATAAATTAATTTCCGCCATCTTGGATTTGAAAATGGATGTCATTTTCATAGTTGGCACCCCGAGGAACCTCGAAGATGACAACCATATCGATTTATAAGAAAAATAAATGTCCGCCATCTTGAATTTGAAAATGCATGTCATTTTCGTAATCCGCACCCCGAGGAACCTTGGAGATGACACCCATATCGATTTTTAGGAAAAAAAAATGACCGTATATCCATCATAAAACGTCATCATATTTGAAAATGGTTGTCATTTTCGTAATCGGCACCTCGAGGAACATCAAAAATGACACCCATATCGATTTTTAAGAAAAAGAAATGTCCGCCATCTTGGATTTGAAAATGCATGCCATTTTCGTAATCGGCACCCCGAAGAACCTCGAATATGACACCCATATTATTGCTCCCCGCACAAACTTGAAACCCCTTTTTCACCCCTTTAGGGGAGCAATTCCGAAAAACGCTGAATCGTGTTTTGTTGTATTTAAACAGAGTCCATATACGAAGTTTTAAATCTCTCATTTCAAAAAGATTTGCTTCCCGTACAAATTTAGATCCCCTTTTTACCCCTTTAGGGAAGAAATTTCAAAAAACGCTGTAATATGGTGTTGTATTTTAACAGAGTCTATAATATATACGAATTTAAGATACGGTGTAATGTTTTGGGGTAATGCTACAGATCGTGAAATGGTGTTCAAGAGTCAGAAGAAATGTTTAAGATCTGTATTTGGTATTAAACCAGTTGATTCATGCAAGCCGCTTTTCATAAAACATAAAATATTGACTCTATCTTGCCTGTATGTGTTCGAAATATCAATGTACGTAAAACATAACATTAATCAATTTACTCGACTTAATAGCCTACGACACCAGGAAAAAATAAATTATAAGTCCTCCAAAACCGCTTTTTTATCAAAAAGTGTATTTGGTATGGCACCCCGAATTTTTAACAAACTACCAGTGAAGATTTTAAAACTGGAAAGTGGAAAAGAATTTAAAACTGCGTTATTTAATTTTTTAGCATCTAAGGCCTATTATTCCATTCAAGAGTATTTAAATGACATTGTTTTTTAGTTTATAAGTAAATTATGCATGCCATACACATGACATACCTTAAATATTTGCATGTCCTTGTGACCAAACATGTAGTTCCTTATATTTTAGACTAGCTTTTACCCGCGGCTTCACCCGCGTAATAAAAGTAATTTTTAACCGTCTACAAAAAAGGAGGTTCTCAGTTTGATCCGTTTGTATGTATGTATGTAGATACGTATGGATGTCATTTCCGTAATCGGCACCCCGTGGAACCATAAAGACGACACCCCTTTAGGGGAGCAATTCCGAAAAACGCTGAAACGTGTTTTGTTGTATTTAAACAGAGTCCATATTCGAAGTTTTAAATCTCTCATGTCAAAAAGATTTGCTTTCCGTACAAATTTGGACCCCCTTTTCACCCCTTTAGGGAAGAAATTTCAAAAAACGCTGAAATATGGTTTGTTGTATTTTAACAGAGTCTATAATATATACGCAGTTTTAAATCTCACTTCAAAAAAGATGTGCTCCCCGTACATACACCACATGGAACCACCTTTTCATACCTTTGGGGGAGTAATTTCAAAAATGCCGAGTAATTTTTTGTTGTATTTAAACAGAAAGTCTATATACGAAGTTTTAAATCTCTCCCTTCAAAAAAGATTTGCTCCCCGTACAAACTTGGAACCCCCTTTTCACCCCTTTAGCGGAACAATTTAGAAACACGCTGAAATATGTTCTGTCGTATTTAAACAAAGATTCTATTTACGAATTATTGACATCCATTTTCAAATCCAAGAAAATGGATGTCATTTTTGTAATCTGCACCCCGAGGAACCTCGAAGATGACACCCATATTGATTTTTAAGAAAAATAAATCACCGCCATTTTTGATTTGAAAATGCATGCCATTTTCGTAATCGGCACCACGAGGAACCTCGAAGACGACACCCATATCGATTTTTATAAAAATATATATCCGCCATCTTTGATCTGAAAATGAGTGTCATTTTCGTAATCAGCACCCAGAGGAACCTCGAAAATGACACCCATATTGATTTTTAAGAAAAATAAATGTCCGCCATCTTTAACTTGGAAATGAATGTCATTTTGGTAATCGGCACCCAGAGGAATCTAGAAAATGACACCCATACCGATTTTTAAGAAAAGGAAAAATTTTCTCCCCGCTCTCACTTGGAACCCTCTTTTCACCCCTTAAAGGGAGCAATTCCGAAAAACGCTGAAAGATGTTTTGTTGTATTTAAACAAAGAGTCTATATACGAAGATATAAATCTCTCACTTCAAAAAAGATTTGGTCTCCGTACAAACTTGGAACCCCCTTTTGAACCCTTTAGAGGAGCAATTTCAAAAAACGCTTAAATATGTTTTGTTGTATTTAAACAGAGTCTTTATACGAAGTTTCAAATATCTCACTTTAAAAAAGATTTTCTCCCCGTACAAACTAACCCCCTTTTCACCCCTTTAGTGGAGCAATTTAGAAAAACGCTAAAATACGCCATTAATATATTTAAACACAGACTCTATATACAAAATTTCATGTCTCCTACTTTAATAAATACGGTTTTTCATACAAACTTTGGACCCCCGTTTCACCCCTTTAGGGGGTGAATTTTGAAAAATCCTTTCTTAGTGCACCCCTAGACCTTATAAAGAACCTACGTGCCAAATTTGGAATCTCTAGAACCAGCGGTTTGGGCTGTGCGTTGATATGTCAGTCAGTCAGTTTTTTCTTTTATATATTTAGATTAAACCAATTCACAAGTCATTTGAAAGTTGCAACTTCTTCAAATTACTCTTAAGGCACGGAAAACACTGACATTGAGAGACAATATGTATTAGGGGCAAGGAAAACGAGCTGTAGCGAGCATAAGTATCGTACATGAGTCAGTCTGGAATAAACCATCAGGCGATCTGCCTGCTCGTTTGCATTAAAAAAAAAGAAAAAAACTAAAGACGTGTCTTATAATTTCACACCTCTCGTAAACATTAACATATTTTTGTGAAACACAGTGGTATAAACCATTTTTTCATACAAATGGTGAGACATCCAAGGACCACTGAGTTACTAGCGTAGAGTTTGACCTTAATATAATCCTCACACGATAATTATGCCCACTACAGAGCAACCCATTCTAGAAGATTTTTTATTTATTTTCTTTTTATACAACGCCGATGGCAAATAAGCGTACGGTCCATCTGATGGTAAGCGGCCACCGCAGCCTATAGACGCCCGCAACTCCAAAGGAGTCACGTACGCGTTGCCGACCCTTTATGAAATTTAAGAATTCAACACCAGTGGCCTTTGACTTTGATTTCTTATTTGGTGTCAATATTCCTATTCCCTCATACAATGGGGGCTATCGCGTATGAATTCGCCGCTAGAGGCGCTAGTGTAGCGTGAGGTCTCCGAAATGTGAAATCTCACTGTTTGTGGTTGCGCTACGCGGGTTAATATCTAATTGGAACAATATGGTGACTATTTTGCAATACCTGAGCTTGATTATGGCAAATATGAGTTACGGGTCATTGACTGTCAGTGCTTTGAGACAGTTTTGTCTTTCGGAAACTTATTTCCTCCTTTATCGCTAAAATGCGGGATGTTCGATATTTTTACGGTACGGTTTTAAGGTATTAAATATATTTTAAAGGTAAATTTCGTTCTCATGCCCATAATAACCAATAACAATTTTTGACAGTTAGACCTTACTCGACAGTGACGCCAACTGGTGAGAACAAAAACGATAGCCCTCATTGTAAGACGATAAGGGTTCTACCCTTAGTAGTGTCCGTGACAAGCCTAACTTGTAAGCACCCATATACTCTGAAACTTCCTTCAACTCGGGCGTTATCTTCAAACTGGCATTGGAAGCCTAAAATGTTTAATCTCCTCTTCAGATGTACTCTGATTGGGTTAAGTGAAAATTGAATTCGGAACTTTTTTTTGTTGCGACTTTTTCAATTTGGGGACAGGCCGGTTTTTGTTACTTTCAGAACGAGTTTGGAATTAATAGAATTCTTTATTAGAAGATGTTTTGAGTGTCTAATGGGGCGTAAATATAGCTATAATTATGATTTAGGGAAATCACGCAACAGCTCATCCGTATTATCCTTCTTTATTATTAGTCCGCGAAGCGGGGCTCCGTCGACTCGCTGGCGGGTCAGAATAGCTCGACGTCATAGTTATTTTTCCCAAATACACATATCCGAGATGAACATTCGGCATTCTGCCATTAGGGCTAATGGACAGTTAGGCAAAGTGAACTTTCGGGTTTGTGATTTTAGAGATATAGATAATAAGATTTAGTCTTTGTTAGACTTCGTAATATCAGGATTATTAAAAGAATCTGTTTAATAAAATTAATAATAATAATTATTGACGACCGGTTTAGTCTAGTGGGTAGTGCACCTGCCTGTGAAGCTGACGGTCCTGGGTTCGAATCCCGGTCAGGGCAAATATTTGTGTGATGAGCATGAATATTTGTTTCTGAGTCTTGGATGTTTTCTATGTATTTAAGTATTTATATCTATTAAATATATCGTCGTCTAGTACCCATCACACAAGCCTTCTTGAGCTTACTGTGGGGCTAGTTCGATTTGTGTAAGATTGTCCTCTAATATTTATTTATTTATTTACTATTAGTATTACTAAGAGTTCGGTTATGAGAAATTGGACATTATGAAATTTGGGAATAGTGACATTAGAGCTAATGAATAGTTAGGAAAAATGAAAATTCGGTTTTGTGATTTCAGGGTTCACAACATTAGGGCTAAAGAAATTAGGTAAGAAATCCTTAGGGCTAATGGAGGGGAACCTATTTTTGCACGTTGTCAACCACCATAATAATAATAAATAAATAAATAATCAATATTTTTGGACAATCTTACACAAACCAACCTAGTCCCAAACTAAGCAAAGCTTGTACTATGGGTACTAAGTGACGATATACATACTTATATAGATAAATAGATACTAAAATACATAGAAAACATCCAAGACTCAAGAACAAATATTCGTGTACATCACACAAATAAATGCCCTGACCGGGATTCGAACCCGGCACCTCCAGCTTCGAAGGCAGGGTCACTACCAACTGGGCTAAAGCGGTCGTCAATGACCATGATTCCGCCATTTTGAAAATAATCGAAATTCTGAATCGGGGACTAAAGGGTGAATCAACTTTTAGTGCCAATCGTTGCTGTGGATATGTCTAGTTGTCAAGGGGACAAAATTGGAATAATTATAATCGTGATTTTATGCTATTTAAGTTTATCAAACATACGTATATTTATGGTACTTATAAGCTATTTCCATAATGGTCCATCTACTAAGCATGTTAGCAGAACTTAATACAACATTTTTTTAACCAACTGCGCTACTAGTTAGTGTAGTGTCCCTTAGACAACGCGTCAAGATAACAACACAAAAAAGTTATCCACCCAAAAAAACATTATAATTGCAGAAACTTCCCGCAAACTTTCACAATAGTAGACAACAGCAGCGGATATCCAGACGTAGATATACGAAAGCATTTTTTCCTAAACTAACGCGACGTTTCGCTTCAATGATGCTGACTAGACAAAAACACATCAATCTTTCCTAAAATCGCCAAACTTACTAACTACTTTCGGATTGAACAAAGCGCCATCTATCTTGCGCAGTATAATGTACACAACAAACAATTAATACATCATAAGAGTGTGACATGCCGCTATAAATCTCGCGGTAGGCTTGTTCATACTTTGTGCCCTGTAGCCCGGGCATAGAATATGGCTACGGTATCCTCTGCCTGTCGTAGAAGGCGACTAAAAGGGGGTCCTCGGGGTCGTAGTTGGGAGCTACGATCGTCATAGAAACATAGCGGGACCCAGATAAGTGGACTCTAGGGCGGCACTGGTGCGTTCCGTAGGACATCCCAGAGCCGAAATGGGTTGAGGAGGACAAGCGGGGGTTTTTAGTCGGTGCAAGTCCGACATAACCACCGCGCCGCCCCCACGGTGCGGAGGTATCCATAACGGATTTTCCCCCGTCGAAAAAAAAAAGGCTTGTTCATACTTTATTTACGTTAATATATGAATCATCATCTTCATCCTCCTAGCGTTATCCCGGTACAGTTGCATCCTGAAGGATGCCCGGGGTCCGCTTCCTAATCCCAAGATTTGGCGTAGTCACTAGTTTTTACGGAAGCGACTGCTATCTGATCTTCCAACCCGAGGTGAAACCAGACCTTATTGGAATTAGGCTTGTCAAGTGAATGGGCAACTTGACTGTTAGAAGTTCTCAAGTCGCCCGAAGGCCTTTAACTTGGCTTAACGACTGCTACCATAGACAGCAGCCGGGATCAAAGGCTTAACGTGCCTTCCAAAGCATGTAGACCTCAGTTAATAACCACTCAAAGCGGTCACCCATCCAATAACTGACCTGGGCCGACGTTGCTTAACCTCAGATACCGCACGCGGTACGCGGGCGCCGCTGGGCCATGAGCGCTTATGTGCTTACGAGCGATTTATGAATTATATGCAGCTCAAATTAAGGAACACGATTTGGAATAAAGAATTAAGAGTGGAAACTGTCAAGGCAACAGTGATATTTGAAACAACTTTGTTTGCTTATCATCGGCAGTATGCTTCATTGCCACCTTCGTAGTAAAAAAATAACATACTTTCAGTAGTGAGATACGAGGTTTCGAAGAGTAGTGACAGATTTGGTAGTGAGTTTTGCTTCTCAATGTCCATTTCCATACAAAAAAATCGGTTAAGTGCTAGTCCGACTTGCGCAGCAAGGACTTCGTTCACAGATGTGCGTCGGTTTCCTATTAATTCAGAAAAATCTCAACAACATGGTGTAGAAATTGAACGCCATCTATCGGTGAATTTTGTTACAGATTTGAGCGACTGAATAACTTAGTATGTATGGTGGTTTTTCAAGGATAATCCTTTATCATGTGAACCGATTTCAATGTTTTTTCTTTATTTGCAAGAAAATACTTTCAAATTTAGAATGAAGGAAAAATTTAAAAATTTAGGCACCGAGTAGGATTCGAACCTGCGACCTCCTGGCACTCGCGGCCAGTCGCTCTAGCCAACTGAGCTATAAATACCTGTAATAAAAACATAGCTAACATGCACATAAGCCGTTAACTATTGACCACAGGAGGGACGACTTTTTTTTCAACTAAGTATGACACTACGTGATATAGTGCAGTTGTTTTTTTTTAAACAACGCCGGTGGCAAACTAGCTTACAGTCCACCTGATGGTAAGCAGCCACCGTAGCCTATAGACGCCAAAGGAGTCACGTACGCGTTGCCGACCCTTTATAAAATTTGAGGATGCACTGTGTTGACAACAGAGGGGACAAATTTAGGTCCCTCGCTCTCAACACAGTGCATCCTCGGGAGCTCTGGCAACCTTGCTCACCTCCAGGAACACAAGACTACATACCCCATAAATTTATTATCTCATAAAACACATATCTATAAATCTCACATTAACTCCTTACATTCGAAACTCAACATACATTTGTTTTCATCTACGTGTCATAAATTGGCATTAAGCCAGCGAATTACAGCGATTACAGTGAATTAAAGTTAATTATGGCGTGGCTCGAATCGTAATTTCGTTACATTCCCCCCCTGTACGGGACCATGGCAAGTCGTTATGGTAATTCGATGTCACATTCTTCATTAAAACTGTTGACGACGTATTCATTTCTAGTATTCGTTTAATTACCATCTTACGATTACCGTTCGTTTAAAAAAGCAGAATTTTATGGGTAATGGTAATAAGAGTTGATGGTTATTGCTAAGATTTTACTGGAATTAGTGAAATTGGGCCCATAATCAGTTTAAAAACGCTTAGATATTTTTACTATTTTCTTGTGAATTGACAGATATCTTGACACATTTTCTGCTTATTACTGTTTAGTTTTAAAATTATAGATTTTATATTTACTGGTATTGTATCAATTTTATCATTAAAAATCTATTTTTTTAAACGACATTCCAAATGGACTGATTTAGATTTTATTATTTTCATGTTGACGCCTAGAGATATATCTCACAATGTTTTATTATGATTAGTGTACCTACCTTATTACCTTTTATCTTGACGCTTAGTGACCTTATACATCTCTAACAAATCTCGATTGTTATAAGTTTCTTATAACAATGAAATATTACCGCCTGTAAAGTGCCACAACTTTTTAAAGAATTGTTTTGTTTAAATCGTCCTACAAATCCGTAAGCATAAACATATACGCTACACACGAGTATTTTCATTGTTTGCATATAATTTCTCCTGTGTGAATGGAGCTTTAGGGTAAGCCAGGGATTATCTCGTCGTGACAAATGTCTTTAGCCGTAGACGGACGGACAGACGTCGTGTTTGTTGGATGTAACGCTAGGGGCATGATGTGGGTACGTGTCGTGTCTTTAAACGTACAGTGTAGAGATTTGCTATGTTTTGAATGAATTAATAGCAGTTAATTCAGAATAAAATCCATATTTTTGTTACTAGGTACACAGTATATTTTTGTTAGTGGACAGTTGAAAAATATACTCTTATATGTAATAGAATTTTCGGGCTAAATCATTTTTATCCAAAAGATCAGAGGTTTAATTGCAGTATCACTTCCGATAGTTTTGGTAATTAACGAAGTACAGCTAATATCCATAAAACGAGTAACTCAGTGGTGCTTGGATGTCTCACCATTAGATTTAGATTTAGATTTAGATTTCATTAATTACACAATACAAAACTTCATTATAAATTGTAATTTGTATGAAAAAATGGTTTTTACCACTGTGTTACCCACCTTTTACAACAATAAGTTAGTATTTAAGTATTTTTACCTATAAATTCCTTTTATTAGGCTCAGGTACTATTTCCAAATCCCGTTTTTGTACACTAATTCAATACATATCATAGATTTTTTTTGTAATAGAAAACTGGTCATGAAAAAGTAGAATGACCCAGGCCTTTATATTGTAGACGATTCCATTGCTGTGTAGTGTAAAGTTAAGTGCAAAAATATATATCTAATGAATGCTCACATAAATATGTACCGAAACCTTATTGCGCCGACATAAGATCCATGGGACATATTTTTGAGTAGCTTGCATGCACCAATATTTTGCACTCGGCTGTACACCGTTTCTGGTGACTGTGTAGACCAATGCGGGAACAGCATGATCTTCCACAGACATTACACTGAAGGTTGACGTCAGGAAAACTTGCGATTCTTTTACCAGTTAAGAGGCCTTATAAGTTTTAAAATGTTTTGATTTCCAATTATGACAAAAGTACTGATAATACCATTAAAGTTATTAAGGGCTACTATAATTTTATCAAAGTTTTAGATAGTAACATAGCCATTTATTTTATTTTATTGTGTGTAGTAGAAAGCGGAAAAAACAAGTTTTTAGCTTGGAAATGGTCGATTTGGAGTGATTTTTGAAACGATATTTCTTAATGAAACATCAAAAAAATACATTTAAAGTTTGTGACATAAGGTCGCAATAGTCCTGTTCTAGATATTAACATTGAGAAAATGTCAAGACACGTGTCAATTCAAACAGAAAATCGTCAATAAGAAGAGCGTTTTTTAACTTAACCCTTAACCCTTGACGGAAAATTGAACTTATGTTATTATTATATTTGGACCATTGTTTTGGTTTTAATATCTGGGAATTTAATAGCCTTTCTTTGCTCGTAGTCCATGTATATGGATTATTTTGGTTGGAGTAACTGTCGATCATTTGCAAATATTCGTAGATATAGGAACTCTATTTTTTAATCTATAAAGTACAGCTCGTATGTAGTAAAATGCACGTTCATTTGTTTCTTGGATGGAACTTGTATAGCATCATCATCATAATATTTAAGAGCTTGGCTCTTGTCGGTGGAGTAATTGCAAGCTTATTCTACATTCAGCTTTATCCTTCACTTCTTTGTATGTCGTAGCATTTATTTTATGTTTTATTTGCTCCATGTACGTCATTCTAGGTCTTCCCCTTTTCCTTTTTCCCTCTATCTTTCCTTCTATTATTGTTTTGATCTATTCGTCATGGCGTATGAGATGTCCTATCATTTTTCCTCTTCTGTTTTCTATCATTTTCAATAAAGTCCTCTTCTCTTTAACTAAGTTTCAAACTTCTTCGTAAGTTTTCTTCTCTGTCCAGCTGATTCTTTCCATCCGTCTCCAACACCACATTTCAAACGATTCTAATCTTTCACGGTCCCTTTGCGTCATCGTCCACGTTTCGCAGGCATAAAGCTTATACTCCAGATGTACACCTTGACTAGTTTCTTCAGTACAACTTGATATTCTTACTGTAAGCAGATGTCTTTTAGAGTTAAAGGCTTTCTTTGCCATGGCTATCCTAGTAATAATATCGGTTCATCTAGAGTCGTCTGTAATAATACTGCCTAAATATCTACAAGAGCTGACTTGTATAACATAGGCATAGTACTTCATATTTAAAACAAAAAGTATAGTAATACTTTGTTTAAAAATTGGGTAGTCAGTTCAGGTCAGGACAGATGAGAAGACAGTTACCTATAGTTCATTTTTAAATTCGGAACCTTCTGGTTCCATTTTTTTTTAGTTAAGAGGCCTTATAAGTTTTAACCGCACCGGAAGACGAGCTGTCGGTAGGCCTCCGACAAGGTGGAGTGATGACCTGGTGGAAACGAACGGCACAGGACCGGTCTAAATGGCGAGCCTTGGGGGAGGCCTATGTTCAGCAGTGGACGTCTTTCGGCTGAAATGATGATGATGACGATGATGATGATAAGTTTTAAAATGTTATGATTTCAAATTATGACAAAAGTATGATAATAACAATAAAGTTATTAAAGGTTACGATAGATTTATTAAAGTTTTAGATAGTAACATAGCCATTTTTTGATTTTATTGTGTGTAGTAGAATTTAAGCGGAATAAACAAGTTTTTAGCTTGAAAATGGTCGATTTGGGGTGATGTTTGAAACGATATTTCTTAATGAAAAGTGAAAAAAATACATTTGAAGTTTATGACATAATGTCGCAAAAATCTTGTTTTAGATAGTAACATTGAGAAAATATCAAGATACGTGTCAATTCAAACAGAAAATGGCGTAAATAGATGAGCGTTTTTAACTGATAAGGACTCTTAAAATAGTCATGAATTTCGATGTGATACTTTAACATTCTCGTCCAATCATAATCCTATTTAAATTTTAACAAATTGTCATCTCCATAGATGACATTTCACGTTTTTAATCCCGTCTTAAATTTAATATGGACATGGACCCACAAACAATGCCCTTTATCTATCCCATGGACCCCCACAAACAAAAGGACCGAATGTTGGCCAAGATTAATAGTCAATTGTCACCATTGTCTAGTCCATTATACCAACGATTCAAGCGAAATTACACCTTAAAGCCCAAGATTTAGGCTTTCAAGGGTGTAAATCAGGTTGTCAAAATTTGTACTTGTAATTTTAATGTAGATTTATGCGATTGTGAACCTTAACAAACTTAAAAGATTGAAGAAAATTGATTAGAATTCACATAATTTATGACCAACACATTGAAAATTACCACCTATATCAATTCTTCAAATTGTGCAATTATAAGAAATAAGAAATATTTATTCGAGACAAAGACAACAATTAACACAGCAAAATAGAAAATAAAAATAAACAAAAAACTGAAAAGTTGTGTTATCTCGAAACGGTACCATCTCAGCATAATGCGGGCAATCGCCAGCGCTGGTCTTCCGACGGGACCGTCCAGTGATTTCACGGTGTGTAACCATACGAAGACAAAAAAAAGAACGATATACGAACGAACGAATAACATGAAAAAGAAAAAGAAAGAAGATGGACGGATTAGAGGAATATCCGCTTACAGGAACGACTACACCGCCGCTCAAAACGCAATGACGCACCGTCAAAGAATTCTCCTACATCTTTTAATGGTTTGAATTTTAAAGGAAAACTATCACAGCTAAGTAGACATTACCGTAAAGGGCAAAAATATGTATACAACACAACATCTCAAAAAAGTACATCATTAGTACTAAGATCAGTGGGGCTAGCACAACTTGCTGACAAATCGTATCTCGCGCGACTCAGCGATTCCTGTCTCGCTCGAACTGTGCGGGTTAGAAAGAGGAGGGTAGATTTTTCTCTACTCGCGTCGCGTCGCAGCGGTAGTTGTGTTAGCCCCCCAGTAAAAACCCTTCTACGGGTCCGTAATTTCGCATATGACCGGTGACGTGATGGACGGGCAACTACACTGTGCGTGGCCCGACACGCACTTGGCCGGTTTTTATAGATAATGGTACGGTAGCATTTGTACGCGTCCGGCTCGCACTTGGCCGGGTTTTTACTTTTTAACCACGTCGGTGGCAAACAAGCGTGCGGTCCGCCCAATGGTAAGTGGTCACCGCATCCTATGGAAGCTTGCAACTCAAGGGGTCCTCCAGATAGAAGGGTCAAAATCAACTTTTTCTTATTGTTATTCTGTCCCTTCAGTGAGGGGACAATAGTAACCGAGTTTCTTAGAAAAATGTTTATAATATGGACTCCAAGGGGGCTCAAGAGATGACCCGTGTCCAAATGGATTTATGCTCATCGCTAAAACTCATGTGTGGTAGATTTAAACCTTATAAAATCACAGTTTTAAAGAGTGACTCAAGAGATGTAACCATAGTAACGAGCAACAAAGTATAGTTGATCCACCCAGAAAGTCAATCACAAAATCCCAGAATATACTAACTATCCTATTTCCCAAAATAATCAAATGAAATATAACACAAACACGATGCGTATTTCACTGGCTAACTTAATTAAACCAAGGCCCATATATAACCCCGGTTTCAGGCGGAAAAATACATTTATAACCATTTGATTTATAACTGGTTACGTTAATTAGCTGACATCGGCTTATTTCGGGATTTCTGGTAACTGGTGGTAAATTTAACCTAATAATAATTTTGCAAAATGTCATCTCGCTCAAATTTAGAGCAGCCCAACTGGGTAAGTACCTCCACCTTGCAGAAGACCACAGCCATAATAACATTATCTACTATAGGTACAAGTATGTAGTTGTGTTCCTGGAGGTGAGCAAGGTTGCCAGAGCTCCCGAGGATGCACTGTGTTGAGAGCGAGGGACCTAAATTTGTCCCTTCTGCTGTCATCACAGTGAATTCTCAAATTTCATAAAAGGTCGGCAACGCGTATGACTCCTTTGGAGTTGCGGGCGTCTATAGGCTGCTAGTGGCCGCTTACCATCAGGTTGTTTGCCACCGGCGTTGTATAAAAGAAAAAAATCATATTTAAGTATGATATGACTGTTTTGTATTGTTGTTGTGTGGTGTCGGGTTAGAATAGCACTCCCCTATCCTCCCGTGGGTGTCGTAAGAGTCGACTATGGGAACCCGTTTGTAGTGTGGCGATGGGCTAGCAACCTATCACATTTTCTCCAATGACTTTTTTATTACATATTTATTTTATAACAAAACATAGCTAAATTATATCCCCCCAGATCGGAAGCCTGGGGGAGGGTTTTTTTTTTATACAAGCCGGTGGCAAACAAGCCTACGGTCCACCTGATGGTAAGCGGCCACCGCAGCCTATAGACGCCCGCAACTCCAAAGGAGTCACGTACGCGTTGCCGACCCTTTATAAGCGCTTCCGTAGAGAGCGGGATGGTTAATTGCAAACTCACGCGTGTTAGAGGGGGTCATTTGAACTGGAATGGCCTTGCCTTAAATTAGATGAGTATTGTAATATTGTACGTATTGATTGCTAGCTTCTTTCTCAATCGAGCGGCACAAAGAAGTAAAAAGTCGGGTTAAATCGACCTCTTGTTTATATTTAACGAATGGGCGTTTCAATTGCAAACGACAGTTACGGATACCTTTGTTTTAATTCGTACTTTGTTATTTAGGAAACCTAAGTCTAATTAATTAAAAACGTCAAAACAATTCTCGCTATCAAATCTTCAGTATTCAAACTTAGTTCCAGAGATAAATTAACAATAATTTAATTTAGAATTGGAAAATGCAAATGTTTTTGAAGATTTGGAACGTTTCATTTTTCAGCAGCATTAAAAATAGATTCCCATCGAATAGGTAAACTAAATTATACTTTTGTTCTAAATGTTAAGGTTTTTTCTACACTGTCAAGTATAACGGTCGAGATCAATAACATTATGACAGCACAAGGCGTCAAATTGCTTTAGTAAAACGGCCAGCATTTAAAGGCACATAAAAAACCTAACAATCCCCAATTCCAACCCTTAATTTCTCCTTCTGTAAATCATGGCTGTATTGTTTTTTCGTACAATAAAGAGTTTTACTACCACTACTAAAACTACAACCTAAAACTTCTTATTTTGCAAGCTAACTGCACATCAAATATTGCGCACTGTGATATGAAATTATTATTTTTGCTGTAACAATCAGTATTTTTTGAAAAGTAATTAAGTATATTCGAGTTAAAGCATCTATCCCTTTGTGTCACGACTACGATAGAAATTACACCTTTGTTCTAGATGTTAAGGTTTTTTTTACGCTGTCTGGTATAACGGTCGAGTACAGTAACATAAGGCAGCACAAGGTGTCAAATATCTTTAGTAAAATAGTATTTGTGGTCTACTTAATAAGGCCTATTGGGGCTGCACCAACCGATCGAATCGGACCGAAGAACGTGTACGTTATGAGTTCAGAAACCGAGTGTCGTATGGATACTTATGTGAATAAAGCAAAAGATACACTGTTAAATTGCTAAATTAAAATGATTTTTGTCGCCTTCATAACAAGGCATTACTACGGTATTCAATTTTGAAGAGCTGAAAAACAAAATTACTCTGCACCGCAAGTTAGGTATCAATGCCCATAAAATAGTCCCTATTAATTACAAAACAAGGCTTATCACTACTACTGACCGATAAATCCCCGCCGTAGAAGGGGTGTATGACGAATGTCTCGTTGCCGATGTGTATGACACCAGACACGCCGTTGCACGTGTGGAAAGCGGCCGTCGCGCCCGGATAGTCTTTCACTGTCCCGTGGTAGTAGCAGTGTTCGATTTCCTGTGGACAAGCAAACAATAAATTGAAACAGTTTTAAACATAAAACTCCCCATAGTCCCCTCTTTGAGACATATGATAGTAGATGACAACGGTCTAAAATGAGCCATATTACCACGAGATAGTTATTTTCCCGCACAAAGTGAGGGAAAATAGTTCGAGGGGTGATATGGCTTTTAGACCAGAGTTATACACTCTACTTTTCACTTCGATTGCGAGAAAATAAATAAACAAAGGTTAGCCATCCAGAATTATTTCCACGGCGAACTTATATGTAATTTGGCAGCAGGTTTTTTTTTCTAAACTGCTTTCATGCTTTGACACACAAAATAGACACCGCGGTTCGCGCGCAACATTCACGCGCAAAATAGCTAACTCATCTTCCATTGAGCGCTTCAAAGCATTGCTCGAATGAACTAATCACTTTTTTAATTATTGTGAAATAGGGACTACTACAAACTTATCTTTAGACTCCTTAGAGAAATGAATTCTGTTTTCTGATTGGTCGATTTTAGTAAAGCTGTATTCTGGTTTGTTAATACCCAATACCAAATATTTTTTAAAGAGTTAAATTAGTGTTTTGTGATTGTTGGATTTAATAGGTGAAGTATTATGATTGGTCTAAATCTACGAACCAAATGTCATCTAAAATGATTGGTCTAAATTGAATGTTTTGTAAATCATAAATATGTATTCATATTTTCCCTAGGGGTTAAATGTACTACTTTAGCCCCGCTTGACAAGTCTAATATGACACACTTTTCGAGCATAAGAAATGAAAAATATAATAAAGGGGTCACTCACGTCTTGACGACGTGATCCCGCGCCGTTACCAGTGCCTGATTAACCCTTAAGCAGACTAAGCAATTGCTTAGGGCACCACGTCTTGGGGGGCACCAGAAACACCACCCAAAAATAATTTGCAAATGAAATGAAATGAAATCATTTATTCTTCAATTAAGGCATGTTACATGCACTTATGAATGTCAAAAAACTACTACCGGTTCATAAAATAAACCTCTGCCTCGAGAAGAACCGGCGTAAGAAACTCGGCGAGGTGTCATTTTTTCAAAACAATATGCAATGTATATAAAATAACAGTAAAAATAGTACAAAATTCAAATGCTACAGTATAAACATACATACATATTTTTTAATATTAAGGACAAATATTTCTGTGTTAGATTACTTGTGCGGGACGCTGTCACTGCCAAACATCCCTATCCATGTTGTAATCGTTTATCTTATAATATGCTTTTGAAATAAGTGTCTGTTTCACGACAGATATAAATTTAGAGTCTGTAAGTTCAGTAATGTGCTCATGAACACACGAAAGGGGATATAAGTATATAGTAAAAAAAAATTGCGACCCGTTTTATCTGTATGTGAGACCTAAAAACGTTTAAAAATATTTTTGAGTAATTATTAAATTTCCAAAAACTGACCCGATAAAAGTAATCGCTATGACTATCGAACCTACACAAAATTGCGACCTGTAGAGGTGAACATCCGGACATACGAAAGCATTTTTCGAACGAAGATCTCCGTTTCACTTGGTTAACTATTCACTTTTAGCTAATCTTGAACGGGGGGGCCCACAGGCGAGACTTGCTTAGGGCATGAAGTTGTCTTAGGGTGGGTTGCACCACCGTCTGTAATCGTAACCGGTGTTCGTTAAAATCTGATTGTATGGAAAGTTTGACAAGTTTCTATGGGATGACAGCTGCCGGCGCCATATTTGACGATGACAGGCCTGTGATCGTATGCTGGTGCAACCAAGCCTTAATCAGGCTCTGGCCGTTACACGGTGACTGGTGCGTACCGTGGACGTGTGTCCACGCCTTATCTAAATTAGCAGTTGCACCTATAGCTCAGTTGGCTAGAGCGATGGGCCGCGAGTGCCGGGAGGTCGCAGGTTCAAATCCTGCTCGATATCTAAATTTTTAAATTTTTCGTTTATTTCTAAATTTGTAATTTTAAATAAGTTAGATTATCGACTGGTGCGTACCGTGGACGTGTGTCCACGCCCTATCTAAATTAGCAGTGGCATATGTAGCTCAGTTGGCTAGAGCGATGGGCCGCGAGTGCCGGGAGGTCGCAGGTTCAAATCCTGCTCGATATCTAAATTTTTAAATTTTTCGTTTATTTCTAAATTTGTAATTTTAAATAAGTTAGACTATCGACTGGTGCGTACCGTGGACGTGTGTCCACGCCCTATCTAAATTAGCAGTGGCATCTATAGCTCAGTTGGCTAGAGCGATGGGCCGCGAGTGCCGGGAGGTCGCAGGTTCAAATCCTGCTCGATATCTAAATTTTTAAATTTTTCGTTTATTTCTAAATTTGTAATTTTAAATAAGTTAGACTATCGACTGGTGCGTACCGTGGACGTGTGTCCACGCCCTATCTAAATTAGCAGTGGCATCTATAGCTCAGTTGGCTAGAGCGATGGACCGCGAGTGCCGGGAGGTCGCAGGTTCAAATCCTGCTCGATATCTAAATTTTTAAATTTTTCGTTAATTCCTAAATTTGTAATTTTAAATAAGTTAGACTATCGACTGGTGCGTACCGTGGACGTGTGTCCACGCCCTATCTAAATTAGCAGTGGCATCTATAGCTCAGTTGGCTAGAGCGATGGACCGCGAGTGCCGGGAGGTCGCAGGTTCAAATCCTGCTCGATATCTAAATCTTTAAATTTTTCGTTAATTCCTAAATTTGTAATTTTAAATAAGTTAGACTATCGACTGGTGCGTACCGTGGACGTGTGTCCACGCCCTATCTAAATTAGCAGTGGCATCTATAGCTCAGTTGGCTAGAGCGATGGACCGCGAGTGCCGGGAGGTCGCAGGTTCAAATCCTGCTCGATATCTAAATTTTTAAATTTTTCCTTTATTTCTAAATTTGTAATCACTACATAGTATAAAACAAAGTCGCTTTCTCTGTCCCTATATCCTATATCCCTATGTATGCTTAAATCTTTAAAACTACGCAACGGATTTTGATGCGGTTTTTTTAATATAGAGTGATTGAAGAGGAAGGTTTATATGTATAATAACATCCATTAAATAGTGCACCCGTGCGAAGCCGGGCGGGTCGCTAGTCTTAAATAAGTTAGTTGCCTATCTTAGGGTGGGTTGCACCAAACCGTCTGTAATCGTTAGCGGTGTTCGTTAAAATCTGATTGTATGGAAAGTTTGACAAGTTTCTATGGGATAACAGCTGCCGACGCCACATTTGACGATGACCGCCCTGTGATCGTATGTTGGTGCAACCGACCCTTAATCTAGTCTTAGTGAATAAAATTAACAGCCTTAAATATTGTGGCAAAAACAAAAACGTAGGCAGCTAGATATAATGTATTTAAATACTATCGAGGTAGTGGAACGAGGATCTATTAAATCTTTTTTTGTTTTGCTCCCTTCTAATAGCCGCTGGTAAGGCGTTAATTAAATATGGTAATCGCTTTTCGATGAATCTATCCCCATAGTAATTGCTTATTCTAAGTACAACATTTTCACTCCTCAGATTCGGTTGAAACCACTCAACCAATCTCACTGGAGCGCAAACTCTTAGAGTATTCCAGTGTTCCAAACCACACGCGCGGTCATATCGGAGGTTTTGCTCTGGATTTTCCTCAGGCTACTCTCCCACGCACTCCTATCGCTTTATTGGGTCCGGCCTATAGCCTCGTGATGCCCTGTGTCATATAGGTACTACATAAAATACAATTGATTTTGAACTATACGTAAAATTATTAAGGTCGAGATTATTTTGTTAATTTTTGAAGGTCAGACCTCAGGAGGATAGAGCCACAGTCAGTTTAAAAAAAAAGAGTAAGTACAGCATACTTACCTAAAGCTACATACCTACGAGTATAAAATAACGAATCCCCGAAAATTCATATCCCAGTAAAATAAGTATAATTTGGATCCGTTTCCCGTAAGCTTAATATAAAATTACCCTTTATTACGAACCTGAGGTCCGGGGACAACCTCCATTTATATAATAGGACTAGATCTATTCATCGCTAATAATAAACGGGACAGGGCTACGATAAAAAAAATTACGAAATTCAATAAAATATTCTGAGGGCGCAATTTTGCGCTCAGCAATGTCTAATTTGTCATTCACAAGTATCGTCCTTTTGCGGAGACGTAATGTTGGGCCAGAGAGACAGCGGGGTAAGTGTAAAGTAGGTATGTAAATCGCTAATAATTGGTCGCTTGGGGAACAAAAAATAAAAAGGGGAAATACGCTGGGGAATATACTTGCAAACTATGCACAAACAACCGTAGTTAATAGCAGTGTTTATAAATAGGTACGTACCAACAGTGTAAAATATAGATTTAGATTACTAAGAGAGCGGAGTGACCGCGCACATAATCTCAAATATTAGAGATTTCGCAACAAAAAGAAGAAAATTTTATATGTACTTTTTTTATGAAATAAATAGTTCTAAAAATTTTATTTTTAACTGTCGCTCAGTTTCTTACTCACCAATTTCGTGCGCACCTTTAACGGAATATGAAGTTCATCTAGCCAAGTCTGCATCTAGTTATTTTAATTTTATTGCAGAAATAAAAAAAAATACAAAACGGTTCTTAAACGACGAAGTTCTGAGGTAACACATAAAAAAAGAACATACAACCGAATTGAAAATCTCCCGCTTTTTTTGAAATCGGTTTGAAAAAATACACAAGTGATGTTATTTGTGTAAAGTATTCTTTCAGTTTTTCCAAAACTTATTACTTGGTAAAAAAGTACATTTTGCTTGCGCTTTATGTGATCCAATAATAGACGATATCCAATTTTTTTTATACAACGCCGGTGGCAAACAAGCGTACGGTCCACCTCATGGTAAGCGGACACTGCAGCCTATAGACGCCCGCAACTCCAAAGGAGTCACGTGCGCGTGGCCGATCCTGTATAAAATTTGAGGATACACTGTGTTAATAGCAGAAGGGACAAATTTAGGTCCCTCGCTCTCAATACAGTGCATCCTCGGGAGCTCTGGCAATCTTGCTCACCTCCAAGAACAAAACACTACATACGTGTACAGTAAATGATGCTATGATGGCTGTGGTCTTTTGCAAGGCGGAGGTACTTCCCCAGTTGGGCTGCTCCAAATTCGAGCAAGATGGAATTTTGGTGTGCCTCTCTAAAAACTATCGTGATTAAAATCCAAGCGCACGAGAATGTTGGGTAGCTTTTTTTAAAATTTGTTTTCAATTACGGATGGATCCATTAGACTTTACCTTCTCTAACATTTAATTAATCTCCCATCCAGCTCGCATAACACACCTTAACCGCCTTCCGTTAATCTCCTGTCCTGCTCGCACGACACACGTAAACCGCCCGTTTCCTGGCCTTAGCCTAAAAGCCCGGCTCGCAATTAGGTTGTGTTCTTTTTTTCGTTCTGCGGCACCGCCAATTATGGGGAGTGAACAAATGGCACGAATGGCACGAATGAACGAATGAAAGACCAGCCATCGGGCTCGCAAGAAATTGTAAAGGTTTTTCCATTCGCTTCCCTGTAAAGATGAAAAGGATACTAAGAGGTATTCGAATATTTGGATCATATTTCGGGTTTCTTTGGAATTATGCGTCTTTTATCGTTTGTGGCCAATTCATTACATAGAATTTTCATATATTTGAATCATGTCCCTTATTACTGAGCCCACAGTATTACTGCCGGGTTTTACTTGATAAAAATATATATTTTTCTTTTTAATTTATTTATTATGAAATATGAAGGTTACACAAAAATATGTTCCGAAAACTCGCACGAAGCGTTTTGCTTCCACCTTTATTGTGAGAACCGCGAAGCTGTGGAACTCCTTGCTGGAATCCAGAATCCTTGTTCCCCGTGAACTACAACCTTTTGGTCTTCAAAGCGAGAGTGAATCGGTTATTATAAAATTTGAGGATACACTGTGTTGACAGCAGAAGGGACAAATTTAGGTCCCTCGCTCTCAACACAGTGCATCCTCGGGAGCTCTGGCAACCTTGCTCACCTCCAGGAACACAACACTACATACTTTATAGCAGATAATGTTATTATGGCTGTGGTCTTCTGCAAGGCGGAGGTACTCCACTTGTAGGTACTTAATGTATCAAAATAATACCATAATTATACTCCATCTATAGCATGTTGTTTACAGCTACAGGCGTCTAAAATAAGACGTCCTTCAAAAAATCTCGCTAATATTTCTCAAAGCGAAATCGTTCCGTATTTTCTCCGCCCAGTCTTCCAGAAGTCGGGTGCGAGATAAAACTTCCGAGTCCACATGGGACTATTGCGATCATGTGTGAAATATCCAGTAGATATTACTCGTGTCCACACGATAACTACCTACTGTTATTGTATCTATATTGCGTTAGACTGTCATGAAACATTTGGCTATTTGATCTAATTTTTAAGGTGCAATTCGAACCAGTTTTAGAGGCGATCAATTGTTTTTAATTGTATTAGGCCATTCTACTTTTTCATGTACATAATTTTCAGACCCTTTTTTTAAATGCAGATTTTGGAATACATATTTTTGTATCGTTATTTAGAAAGGTTTAATTGCAGTATCACTTTCTATAGTTTTTTCAGTTTGTCTAACAACTTTTTGTATAATGAATTGTTTGTCTAAAGTCAATTTGTATAATATCATTTTGCATAGTTATTAGTTTATCGAAATACGTTTAGCCTAAACTACGATTTGCATAACCCTTATTTTGTCGAATGTTATTTCATCGAAAAATCAGTTCGTCGATTCTTATTTTAACTAATCGTCATATAGTCGAATAACGTTTTTACTAAGTTTATTTTGTCTAATACTGAATTAGCATAATATTTTTGTGTTATTTTTTTATTTAACAAACTTATGAGAAAGACCTGTTGGGGCAAAACGACTCTAATGCGAATAGGTTAGAAGATTAAGATGGGAGCTGAAGCGAAGCGAAGCTCCCGTCTTAATCTTCGAGGTTATTTTTTTTATAAAAGCCCAGAAAGACCTGTTGGGACAAAATCGACTCTAACACGGATAGGATTAGAGTAAATAAAATTATGGGAAATGTAATTTAGACGAAATATAATTGTCAATCAAACAGTATACAAAATAAGATTTTACAAAAAAAATTTGGTGGCTTCAATTAGGCGAAACAAAATTATATGAAGAAAGGATTATACAAAATTATTTTCATTCAAACAAAAATTAGATAAAGTTTTTTTTTTTTTTTTTTTTAATTTCTTTATTAACAATAATACAATGGTTACTTACGTATCTAGTGTACATTTGGATCCTAGAAAGTAAAAACATAAAACACAAACAGTTTAGTGAGCTAATGCGCTCATTTTAAACTTTTTTGCACAGCCATCCAGGCCTTGAACATTTTTTTCTAAACAAGTAGTAATTTACTCACTAGGTATAACAAGGAATTCCTTTTATATGGTAGCTTAGAAACAGCTCACATTTATTGCATGCATTTAGGTAATCACTACCTTTAAACTATCACCTAAATTGATTAATACAATTAACTTTTAATGAATTATTAAGTAGGAATACAACTACTATCTCACTATAAAATATGTAACAAAATAAAGAAAGGGACTTAAACATGAAATTACGTTAGTTAGTTATACTAAATAAATTTAGTTTAACTGACATTAGGCAAAAAAGTTATTAGGCCAAACAAGGGTAAACCCATTTTAGCATTGTGTCAAATACCCAATTGCTGGGTGCCCAACAAAAAAGTGAATTGGGTATAAAGCAATTATGTCGTACGACATGTTTGAGAAAAGTTTTCGGTTACCGGCATTTAACCTTCAGTTTGTCTTGTCGCAAAAAAATAGTTCTTTTTCTTGTTTAGACACTAACTATCGCACGACTTTCCTGTAAAATGAGCTATCAAGATAGTGTGTGTTCAAGAAATGTGTCTAACTAAACAGTTGATCTTTAAGCTTGACATAATTTGCTGTTTCTTAACACATCACAGAGAGCTTATAATATGTGTTTAGATAAAGAAGAGTATGTAACGGCACATAATTAGGCATTAAAACACTGCGTGTAATGTTATTATGAATATCACCTGTCGGCTCGTTTCATAAATTAATTTTGAGTTTCTTTAGTTGTTACTTGCACCACCAACAAATTTTTCGGCTTCGCCTTAAGGTAGAGAATGCCATACGACATTAAGTTCACCTTTTGTACTCTAAGGTTTCTTTTGTGCAATAAAGATTAAATAAATAAATAAACCCACTCTTATTTTAATGCCTTTCATTATTTAACAGTCATATAAACTACTCATCATCGTCAAAACTTAAGAGCTTCGCTCTTGTCGGTGGAGTAACCGCCATTCTTCTCTATTCATTGCCAGTTTCTTGACTTGCCCATATGACTCGGCAACTTCCCCACTTGGTTAAAGTAAGTCAGTCTAGGTCTTCCTCTAACAATATAAACTACTACAATGTACCCTTGGTCCGTGGGGCCCAGGAGTTTGAGCTCTTCAAAGAAATCGCGATGAGGCTTAAAGATACTACCGGTGACCGAAGAGCTGGCAGCTACCTCGCACAGGAAATTAGTCTTACTATTCAGCGAGGTAATGCTGCCAGCGTCTTCAGCACAATGCCGCAGGGGCTATTTTTAGATTTAGTTTAGTTTTTAATTTATTTTTTATTTTTATAGACTTAAGCCTTATATTAATAGTATGTAATTGTTATAGTATTTTATTATCATTTGTTTCAATAAAAATAACTTACTACAATGTATTAATTTTCAATAATTTTAAATGTCGCTTAAACAACAAAATTTGACGCGAGGGGAATATAATGACGTCATACAACACACTCTTGATTAATGACTCCTACATTGTTGCGACGTAAATTTATTGCTGAGAATTTTTAGCGGAATAATGTTATTGCAAAAGACGTTGATTAGTCTGTCGCGGGGAATAGGCCTCTTGTTTTTCAAGCTGGAAAATGACGAAGATATTACATAAATCGACTTTTCGTAAGTAGAAAAATAGGTCAGTCTCCTCCTCGGAGGAATATCAAAGGGAGGAATATCAAATGTTTTGATTTCAAATTATGACAAAAGTATTGATAATATCAATATAGTGATTAAATGATATGATGATTTTATTAAAGTTTTAGATAGTAACATAGTCATTTTTTGACTATATTGTGTTTAGTATAATTTAAGCGGAAAAAACAAGTTTTTAGCTTGAAAATGGTCGATTTGGAGTGATGTTTGAATCGATATTTTTTAATGAAAAATCAAAAAAAAACATTTAAAATTTATGACATAAGGTCGCAATAGTCCTGTTCTAGATAGTAACATTGAGAAAATATCAAGATACGTGTCAATTTAAACCGAAAATGGCGTAAATAGATGAGCGTTTTTTAGCTGATAAGGACCCTTAATCACTAAATTCGAACAGTGTCGAAAATACCCATTTGTTTATTTTTTTTTATTTATTGTTCAGAATACATACAGTCATACATGAAAAGATAGAGGTAAATTACAAATAAGTATAAAAACAGACCTGGAGGTTCATAAATACAAACATTAAGCAAAAATATACAACAGCGTCTTAGCGAGTAGGAGAGTAAGTGGGTAGAACACTAGAACACTAAGTATTATTAATCGATAACAATTTGGATCTCGTACGTTCTTTTGAAACATCAAGGGAGTTCATAAATGGATCGATGTCACAGAAATACTCATTGTAGTTTTTTAATACTCGTTTGGAAAATGTGTCTAGAATAATTAGTACGTGCGAAACTCACATAAAACAAATTGCGTGGACGTAAGGAGCGATGCGGTAGATAATACAGATTTTAATGAATTTATCGAAACAAGGCACATTATATTTTGACTTGTTATATAAAATAAGGTACAGCTGGTATTTTTATTATAATTATTAAAATATTTTTTTGCATTGTAAAAAAATATAGAATTATTTATTTTAATGTTTAAACTTGACATCTGTGTATAAGTTTATATTTGTCTGTATATAAGTAAGTCGTATGTAATTATGTGTATATTTTAATTTTATTGTGTTGAGAGCGAGGGACCTAAATTTGTCCCTTCTGTTGTCAACACAGTGCATCCTCAAATTTTATAAAGGGTCGGCAACGCGCACGTGACTCCTTTGGAGTTGCGGGCGTCTACAGGCTGCGGTGGCAGCTTACCATCGGGTGGAACGTAAGCTTGTTTGCCACCGACGTTGTATAAAAAAAAAACATTATTTAGAGTCGATAAAATGATTATTTGGGACCAACTACCATTAGAACAACACAAAAGACGAAAATGAGAGGCAAAATTTCTAAAATATAGTAATTTAGATTGTTGACAATTTACACTAAATATTTCTGACTGCACGTATTCATTAGGGTTTCTGCTAACCAGAAAGCTACAAATACCCAAACGATATACACAATAACAAAGCAACTATTCCCGTACCCGATACGTAATACTAACGAAACTCACTGGAGCGACATTCCCGCCCCGGTGCACAACCTCTCAATATTTAGATGAAAAACCTTTCAAAGGAATACAAATGCCGAATGCATTAGGAAACTCGACCTACTTCTGTTAGTCGCTAGGGTCAATTTTAAGCAAATGAGGAATTAAATTAATTTCTGCAATATATTATATTGGAAGAGATCGCTCTTTAGCGATAAGACCGCCTGTTGATCTGCCTCTGTCTCCCTGTATCTATGCTTTTTGTTTTTTATGTGCTATTTTATTATGTGAGGTGTGCAATAAAGAGTAATTGTATTGTATTGTATTGTATTATAAGACTTAATTCTAAACCTGATATTTCAATATGAATCGAACCCATTCATGAAATATATGGGTTAGTTATTTAAATTATGAAACTAGTGTCCATTTCCGGAACACGTTTGTAAGAGAGGTAGGGCACAGCAAAATGTCACCTTGCTCGAATTTGGAGCAGCCCAACTGGGGAAGTACCTCCGCCTTGCATAAGACCACAGCCATAATAACATTATCTACTATACAAGTATGTAGTGTCGTGTTCCTGGAGGTGAGCAAGGTTGCCAGAGCTCCCGAGGATGCACTGTGTTGGGACTTTGGGAGCGAGGGACCTAAATTTGTCCCTTCTGTTCAACACAGTGCATCCTCAAATTTTATAAAGTGACGGCAACGCGTACGTGACGCCTTTGGAGTTGCGGGCGTCTATAGGCTGCGGTGGCTGCTTACCATCAGGTGGACCGTACGCTTGTTTGCCACAGGCGTTGTATAAAAAAAATGCTCTTGTGTTTAAAGTTTAAAACTTCTTCGTTAGTTGTCTTCTCTGTCCATCTGATTATTTCCTTCCGTCTTTAACACTTTCTCGGTCCTTTAGCGTCATTGTCCACGTTTCGCAGCCATAAAGGAGGTGGTTGGAGGTCCAGGGTTCGAATCCCGGTCAGGGCATTTATTTGTGTGATGAACACGAAATTTGTTCCTGAGTCTTGGATGTTTTCTATGTACTTAAGTATATATTTATCTATACAAGTATGTATATCGTCGCCTAGTACGCATAGTACAAGCTTTGCTTAGTTTGGGACCAGGTTGATTTGTGTAAGATTGTCCACAAATATGTATTTTTTTTATAAAGCACTCTTCAGCTCTTTAGTTGAAATATACTTAATGATTAAATGAACTTACGTGTAAGCGAAGTTCTATCATAATTATACGAAGTGCTTCGTCCGAATAGATTAGTATCCTGGAATATTTGAAATATGTAGTAACACGCTAGTGACACCACTCCGACACTATAGTTTAGATTTTTTTTTTTTTTGTGAGGGTAGGCATGCCTGCATCGGCTCGCCCTTGACCGTAGACGTCATTAAGTTTAGAGTACAAGATAGACGTCATTGATGACATTCTCTGTAACTGGGCGTAATTTGTTCAGGGAGGGAGGGTGCTACTAATCTCTTCGGACGAAGCACTTCGTATAATTATGATAGAACTTCGCTTACAGGTAAGTTCGTTTAATCATTAATTATACTCGTGCTTCGTCCTCGAGATTAGTATCCTGGAATATTTGAAATATGTAGACTTTGAGAGTTACACCACAGGGAATGTCGGCAATGAAGGAGACTTGAGTATAAATCATATTCATACATTTATTACTTCAAGGTGATCCTTATCAATACCATATCGTCGTGTAACGATGTTGTAATTCACATGATCAAGAATTCTGAATAATTAATACAATTTTTATTGATCTTACAAGCTACAATTTCACTTTGTGTATGTTACAATCAGGTTCAGATATTAATCGGTACTGGAAGAGAATACCGCCTTTGCCAGCGCACTATTATCATTGTTAGTAACAGTTCTGTTATAGAATTTTCCGAATGTGCCAGAACTGTCACTCCAGCCTGCTGTATTTCGGATCAAATCGACAGTGACGCCAGATCTATAAGCCTTCGAAGTAGCGGCGTGCCGCGTACTGTGCGCTGTGAATATTGAGTCATCTATTCCACTATTTTTCAGTGTCCGTTTGATCCAACGGCTGAGTGATTGTGCTGACACTGCATTATGGGGTTTTTTGTAACTAATGAATAAACGATTGGTATTCTTGCGGATGTGATTCGTCTTATCTAGGTATGCAATCAACGTTGCAGAGGGACATACTTCTGGCCTACTCAGGAAAAATGGGAGTATTAATATCGGTTGTTTACAACCTGGTTTTGATGTTTTAATTAATTCTGGTACTTTGATGATCAACTAGGAGTCTTGTTTCTCAATGTTATTGATAGAGATCTTGGAAAATGTTTGTACCCTGTGTGCGGTAGCCAACGCTAGTAGGGTTACACATTTTTCAGTTAGATTTTTAAGCGATAAGGTTTCGTTTGGAAATTGGGTGCTTAAATGGTCTAGCACCATAGAAGGATCCCATGTAGTATAACATTTATCTCTCTCCCTGTTAAATTAACAGATGTATAACCCTTATTGTATCCAACATTAATCACAATTTTCAAAGCTTTTAAAAAATATGCTCGAACACTCCCGCTCGTTGAGTCTGTGGTAACTCGTGCTGTACGTCATTAACTTTTTTGTGTGCCAACATTGTCACAACAACTCCTCGATATATAATCGTTTTATTAATTGTTTATCAACAAATAACGAAATATAAATGTTGAAATGGTGTAGAAAGAAGCCTAAAGTGATTGTGAATAGAGTGCTGCAGTTTAACCATGCTACTAGCATCGAGATGTCGTATGTAAACAACATGCCGGCATTGCCGGCGTTCATTCTGAAGCGGTTTTTCTTCATTGTATAAACACGTAAGATAACAAGATCTTTCAGGTATGTTTTTGTTATATCCTAAATAATCTAGATTATTTACGTTTGGCCCCATGTATGTGCCTCATAAACAAATCTCTATTCCGGTTTATACCGGTAATGTCGAGGAATGTAATTTTTGTTTGACGAAAATATTGAAAACATCCGCTTCCGGTTACATTTTATCTATGAATAAAGTTTCGTTTTTGACTTTTCTCGCAACTGAAAACTCAACCGTTACTTTTTCGTTCGTGAGCCTTCACATAGTTCGCCTAATAGTTTTTCGCGTGTGTTAAAATGGGGAAAAGAAAGCGGGAAAAAGAAAAAGACGAGGACTACATCTGCAGAAAAATCAGGAAACTTCAAGAGAAGCTCAAAGATATATCAAGAAGAAGTGATGAAGACATTTCTCAAGATCACGGGCCGTTATCGTCACCGCCGCTATCGTCACCACCGTCGCGTCCGCCGAAGCCACAGATTCCACCTCCGCAACAGACGCGGTCTCCGTCTGCTTCGCCGCATCGTTCGATGCCACAAGATATCGACCAGGAGATAATTGCAGGTGCATTTTAGCAATAATGAAAAGAAAAATAAACATGCACCTCCATTTTTACCAGTGTGTATTCAAAAATACGGGTTTCTTATACCCAGTTAGCTAATTGTTATGAATTTAAAATACCAACTAGTTAAATTTACACTAAGCGCTGTCACTGTGTGGGCAGACATGATATTGTTTTTAATCAAACATTACTGGGCAGGCGCTATCACAATGCGGATAGACAATGCCACTATAATTCATATATAATGCGCTATCACTGGGCGGATAGACAAACCTTTTCTTGATTTATAATCAGGCCACTTAAAATTACAGTAGCGTCGGATGATGAATTACCAGAAGAGTTCCTCCTGGCTCTGGGGACAGAAGGGCAAGAGAGAACTGAAGTGGGTCCCCCAATAAGATCAGAGTTGGCAGCCCGCTGGAAGAAGATTATGAATGAAGGACTAGGCAAGGATGCCAGGGAGTTGCTCATTAATAAATATCCTACCCCGGAAAATTTCACAGCAGCAGTAGCCCCGATAATAAACCCGGAAATCCTGGCCACTCTTTCCGAGCCATCTATAAAGAGAGACAAACGAATTGTCATCAGGCAAAATTTGACAGGCACATTAATGTCTTGCCTGGGAAAATCCCTAACAAACATTTTAAAAGGGAATATAAGTACAAAGATGCTGATAGAAGAAATTAATGATGCGGCCAAGTTGGCGGCGGAGATTCACCACCAGGATTCCTCATCCAGAAAGTTCTTCTGCCTGGCAGGTGCAAATAAAACAATCCAAGATGCTGTCCGCCAGCAACCAATAGATAAATTTTTATTTGGTGAGGACTGTTCAGAGAAAATTAAGGCTGCACAAACAATACAGAGAACTATGAAGACCACAGAAAAAGAGAAGAAACAACTTAAACAAGTTTCTACCAACAAAGCCAAGCAGTTAAACTGGAAGGGCCCACCACATTTCAACCAACAGTTTCCCCGAGCACGTGGTGGGCAGCAATACCATCAACCTCGGAAGCATTACAACCAGCCTCACCGGAAAGAGAGACACACCAACTACAAGTCGAGGTCCAGATACCATCGATAGAGCCAGAGGTACATGCAGGTAGACTTAAGCATTTTATTAATAACTGGTTGGAAATTACTGATGATCCTGTGATTTTAAAGTGGCTTGAAGGGTATGAAATCCCTTTTCATACTACACCCCCACCTTATGAGGCAACGCTAAAGGTGTGGCATGGGGAAGAAAAAGAGAGCTTATGTTGTGAAATTGAAAAGTTACTGAAACTAGGTGCTATTTCTAAGTGCTCTCCTTGTCCAGACCAATTTACTTCCCCAATATTTTTAGTGCCTAAGCCTAATGGCTCCTTCAGATTTATATTAAACTTAAAAAAGTTAAATGAATATGTTGTTACAAATCATTTTAAATTGGAAGATATCAGAACAGCTTGTACATTAATATCACAAGACTGCTTTATGACCTCGATTGACCTGAAAGAGGCATACCTCTCACTGCCAATTGCTGAGAGCCATAGGAAGTTTTTAAGGTTCAGCTTTGATGGACAGCTTTTCCAGTTTAATGCTCTGCCATATGGCCTTTGTTGTGCGCCTCAAGTGTTCACCAAACTCATTAAACCAATCAGTACCTACCTCAGAAAGCAAGATATAGTATTAACTTGTTATCTAGATGACAGCCTGTATTTCAATAGGTCATATAATGGATGCCTAAATGACACTAAATTAGCATGCAAATTATTTCAGGATTTAGGTTTTGTGGTAAATTTTGAAAAGAGTGTTATCACACCTAGTCAAACATGCAACTACCTTGGATTTACCCTAGATTCAACTAACCTGTCCTTGTCTGTTCCACAGAAAAAACAAAGTAATATTCTAGAAATGATTAGAAAGTTCACATTTAAAAAGAAATGTACAATAAGAGAGTTTTCTCAACTTTTAGGGAAACTTAATTCCATTTGTCCTGCTGTCCCATATGGTTGGTTATATACCAAACTGCTAGAAAGGGAAAAATACCTTGCATTAGTACATAATAATGAGAATTTTGAAGCCTTTATGAATATCACAAAGATTGTTCATTTGGAACTTCATTGGTGGAGTATGAATGTACATAAATCCAAATTAATTAAAAATCATGAGTTTTGTATTGAAATTAATACAGATGCGTCAAAGACCGGATGGGGAAGTGTTTGTTCATCAAATAGGACATCTGGATCTTGGTCCAAATCTGAAAAAGAATGCCACATAAATTATTTGGAACTCAAGGCGGCATTTCTGGGTCTTCAATGTTTCGCTAAAAACTTACATGACTGTGAAATACTCCTGAGAGTAGATAATACAACGGCAGTTGCATACATTAACAAGATGGGTGGTATTCAATTTCCCCATCTTAATAGCATTACAAGAGCAATATGGCAATGGTGTGAAGAAAGAAATATTTGGATCTTTGCTTCCTATATTAACACCAAAGATAACTTCAGAGCTGATGAGGAATCTCGTAGGATTAATATTGAATGGGAACTGTTACAAGAAAGGTATGAAGATATCACTCAAGCTTTTGGACACCCAGAAATAGATTTATTTGCTTCAAGGATAAATAACAAATGTTCAAGATTCATTTCCTGGAAACCAGATCCGGAGGCTATTTCGGTAGATGCGTTTACTGTCAGCTGGAGTGATATGTTCTTTTATGCTTTTCCCCCCTTCTCTTTATTGTTAAAATGCTTGCACAAAATTAAGAGGGAAAAAGCCGAGGGTATTTTGGTGTTCCCTTACTGGCCTTCACAGCCATGGTTTCCTCTCATGAAGGCACTTTTAGTTACAAGACCTCTCATGTTCAAGCCTAACAGATTTTTATTATCATCTCCTTTCAGAGATGTGCACCCTCTGCACCATCAACTTACCCTGGCTGCAGGGCTATTATCAGCGAGGCGTACAGTAGGCGTGGAACACCAAGATCAGCAGTTAAAATAATGCTTAATTCTCTCTCAGGCAGTACTCTTAAGCAGTATGATACTTCTATTAAACAATGGTGGCTTTTTTGTGAACGCCATAATATAGACATGTATCAGGCATCAGTGCCCTTTGTCCTGAAATTTTTGACTGACCGCTTCGAGGCCGGTGCATCTTATGGTACAATTAATAGTACAAGATCTGCTCTCTCTTTACTAATTGGTCCTAGAATTGGAACTGATGACAGGATCAAGCGTTTTGTTAAGGGCGTATTTCGAATAAAACCACCGGTACCGAAATATAACATGACGTGGGACCCAGGGCTTGTACTTAATTACTTAAAAGGGTTGTACCCTAATGATGTTATAAGTCTGGAACAGCTGACTTATAAGGTCGTCACGTTACTTGCATTGACGACAGGACACAGGGTCCAAACATAGTCACTAATAAAAATAAATAATATTCAGTTCATACAGGATGGGGTCCAAATTTTTATATCAGATTTAATAAAAACCTCATCAAAAAATAGCAAACAACCTTTATTATATTTAAAAGAATTTAGTAGTAAAGTGGAGATCTGCCCGGTTACATGCCTTAAATCTTATTTAAAGAGAACAGAATCTATAAGGAATACTAACAAACTTATTATTACTCATAAAAGGCCATATCATGAGGCTTCCAAACAGACCATAAGTCGTTGGATTAAGAATGTATTAGCAGAGGCAGGCATTGATATTTCAGTCTTTTCTGCTCACAGTACTAGACACGCCAGTACATCTGCTGCAAACAGATCTGGTGTTTCCATAGATCTCATACAAAGAGCAGCCGGCTGGTCAACTAACTCAATTTGTTTTGCTAAACACTACAACCGACCGGTTGTTCAAGAGCAAACTCAATTTAGCAATGCCATTTGTAACCTTATAATTGATTGATTTGTTAATTTGATTATAGATGTTTGTTAATTACTTATTATTTGAATAAATACCTCTTAAGTTATCCTCTATACATTGTATGATTATGTACTCACAACCCCTACTTCAAACATCTACATCTGTTAATTTAACAGGGAGAGAGATAAATGTTATTATTAGATTAAACGAACTTACCTTAAGTGAAGTTCTATCTTAATAACATGATTCTCTCTCCCTGTTAAGGGAGACCCAACCCTTCCCATGTATATATGCTAATATACCTGTTCTTCCCCAAATACAGGGTTGCTCCTACGATCATACAATCAACTTTAAACGAAATGACGTACAGCACGAGTTACCACAGACTCAACGAGCGGGAGTGTTCGAGCATATTTTTTAAAAGCTTTGAAAATTGTGATTAATGTTGGATACAGTAAGGGTTATACATCTGTTAATTTAACAGGGAGAGAGAATCATGTTATTAAGATAGAACTTCACTTAAGGTAAGATCGTTTAATCTAATAATTATATTTGGGTAGCGGCGGCCGCAGTCTATATAAACCCTTGAAGAATCGCGATATCAAGTCGTTGCTAGTAATATGTGTACCTAGTACTAACGAAATGGCTGACCTGAGACAGTTAAGCGTGCCGTATTGACTACCGATATCGAAGTGCTTTGTAAGGAATGCTAGAACTGATGGAATGGGTGCGTCATACATATCTACGTTATTGTCTGAACAGAAAATGAACCATTTTTTAAGTGCAGTATCATATTGCTTAATTGAATTTTCTGATAGTGATGCTAGCATTATGTTCACTGATTCCGTTGGTACGCTGCGTCGCAGTAGCGCTGACCGCACAATATGCCGACAACCAGGGTAAGACTTGACTGTATGTTCGTGTTGCTGGAATGAGATAAAATGACGTTTGTGTTAGGCTTAAACGTCAAGGTTTCTGAAATGACAAGTTGTTGGAATAGTGGGTACCACGGTTGTGTTTTCCACATTGGGACGACCATTATTCCCCGTGCTCGGTCAGAAATTATTTTCCTTAACGTTTTCAGAATGATTGAAAATGGAGGAAAAGCGTAGAAATACATCCCAGACCAGTCTAGAGTGAACGCGTTAATTGCGAGTGCGTCAGGGTCTCGATGCCACGAGACATACTTAGCGCATTTAGCATTTACCCGGCTAGCGAATAGGTCTACTTCGGGATATCCGAATTTATTAATTATTTGCCTAAACGCCACATCCGCTAATTCCCATTCGATATCTGGATGTGTGCGCCTAGACTCTGCGTCGGCTACTACATTATCGGCTGATTTTATGTAGGAGGCAAATATGTATATATCGCGAGATTCACACCATTGCCAGATATCTTTGGTGATCTTTGTAAGATGGGGGTACTGGATTCCGCCCATGCGGTTAATGTAGGCAATGGCTGTGGAATTATCTATGCGCATTAAGATTTGACAGTTGTGAAGCTTTTTGGCAAAGACTTTAAGGCCGAAAAAAGCAGCTAATAGTTCTAAACAATTTATGTGCAAATTTTGCTCTTCACGCGACCACACTCCGCTAGCCGTTTCCGTTCCACAGGCGGCTCCCCACCCAGTAGTTGAGGCGTCAGTGTATATCTCAAGACAATAGTAATCGACCCTGATTTTGCGAACGGCCTTTTTTACTGTTGTCAGCCACCATTGTAGATCTGGCAATAGTGTGTCAGGTATAGTCATATGTCTGTCGTAATTGTCATCGTACTTCAAGTTGAGATATTTGCACCGCTCAAATTCTTTTGTATAAAGAAGGCCGTATTCTATTGCCGGACATGCAGCTATTAAGGTGCCTACCAGTAGTGCGAACTTCCAGATTTTGCATCTTTTAAGCGTTAACATTGTTGTAAGCTCTTTGGTGATGCGCGATCTTTTGTCATCAGGCAGTGAAACCTGGAACCTACGCGAATCTATAATTAGTCCTAAAAACTTGCATGTTTTTGATGGTATATGGTAACTTTTTTCCTCGTTAATGATAAAACCTAGGCTATGTACGTATAGCAGTTTGGTTGAAGTATTTAGGTTTTCCCTGCATTCCCTAAACGTTTGACCGATTAGAAACAGATCGTCCAAGTAGATTGTCGATAAATAGCCACAACTTCTTAATAGTTTTACAACTGGCTTCATTATTTTTGTAAATACGTATGGGGCCACGTTCAAACCAAATGGTAATACATTAAACTCGAAGATTTTGTCCTCCCATTGGAATCTAAGGTATTTTCTAGAATCTCTGTGTATATTGATTAACAAGTAAGCGTCCTTTAGGTCAATAGTTGACATATGACAGTTTTTAGATACTAGTTTAATTGCAGTACGGAAATCTTCGAGTTTAAAATGGTTGGTTTTTATAAACTTGTTAAGATTTTTAAGGTTTAGAATAAACCTCATTTTCCCATTTGGTTTGGGCCGCAGAAATATGCTCGACAAGAACTGATCATCCTGTGGTGGGCATGCTGAGATGGCCCCTATGTTAAGCAGATTTAGTATCGCTTCGTTAAAGTGGGCTTTCTCTGTGTTTGTATATGTCGCTGTGCTAGGGGTGTGATATTGAATTACTGGCTTCGTAAAATTTAGTTTGTAGCCCTTTATCCATGATAAAATTGTTTGGTCGTCGGTTAACATCGACCACTGTGCATGGAACTTAGATAATTGGCCAGCGTACATTACCGTATCTAGCGACGCTGATGACGCCGCTGCGGACGCTGCGATATCTTCGACGAGTTGCCGTGCCTCGGTGCTCGTGTATGTCTCGTTGAAGGACCCGGCGTCGCTGATCGGACAGGCTCGCGGCTCCGCTGCGGGCCCTGCTGCCTGCGTGCTGGGGCCGGCGGTCTCCAGTTTAAATGGTTGCTTGTCGAGCTAAAGGTTTTGACGGCTCTTACTTGACTCTTGACTTTTAGGTCGGTGCCAGACTTTGAAACTGCTTTAGCTGTCTTCAAGGTATCAGCCAGACCCTCACCGAAAAGGTATTTATCGATTTTTGCGTTCGCTACATGGTCCTTGAGGTCCTTTTTAATCGAGTAAATTGCAAAGTTGCGTTTGGTAACTGACTCGCTGTGCTGTACGTCGCAAAGTATGCGCCCTACATCCATGAGTTGCTTCAGGCGCTCGTTGTCTTTTTCATTGGATTCTAGCTCTTTGTTTATTATTCCGGCCAGCCCTGATATTGCGCATGCAAGCTGTTTTTGTCGCATCTCGATGCCCTTATCCCGCTTGGTTATTATTTCTGTAACGGCAGCTTTAATTTCTGCATTCATCAGAGGCGCACCGATTTTAGCACAGTTTGCCGGTATTAGGTATTTATCTAGCAGATCTTTGCGTACCTCCTTTGACAAGCCCGTCGTAGCGATATGTTCGAGTCTACTTGCTAGCTCTTGACGTATCTCTTTGCCGTATTCGACACCGTCCGATGGGTCCGCACCTAAGATTTCAAGTATAGAACTGTCTAGCGCCACGTAGCTCTCCTTCTGCGAGGCCTCTACCGTTGAGTCAGTGATTTGATTCGCTGTAGTCATGGCCTCAGCAGAACTTGTTGAGGGAATAGGTGCAGCACTAGGTACCTGTGTTATCGCGACGGTGTGTGCAGCAGTATCGGCAGTCACAGTGACAGGTGCAGCGACAGGCGCGGCAACGGCCGTCGCGGTAGGCGCGGCGTTAGGCACAAGCGTAAGGTCCGGGGCGTCAAGAACCATGATCTCCGCCGAGTCCTCCGGCGGCGGGTAATCCGGGCAGTCTCCATATATATCTCCATCTAAGGAGTGTTCCGAGTCGTATCGAACTGCAATCGATAATTACGGCGCTTGTTAGGAAGATTAATATCTCTGTTGTGTGTAAACAGAGAGTGCCCCGTGATTGGGTTGCATCGGATCAGTCCCCAAAAACTGTCCAGGTTTGCAAGGTTTTGTTTAGGTCGGATCAGTCCCAAAAACTGTCCAGGTCCGTGAGCCTTGTAGCGGATCAGTCCCACAAACTGTCCTGAGAAGGCGGGTGTTGTGATATAAGCCACAGCGAAACAGTCCCGAAAACTGCTCTGATTGTGGTTTGTTTACATTAACGCCTGTTAAGCATGTGCGAAAAGGTCCCAGAAACCATTCAGATTACATTGCTTAAATGCGCGTTGACAATCATCGCATACATAATATATCGGAAGTATGTGAGAGTGTGTATGCACTTTGTTTACATTTTGGTATTATGTACTTCAGTAGAATTTATATTCCACTTATGTACGTGACAAAGGAATAAATTTACTTACTTGAATTTGTATCCGAATGATCCGTATACTCGTAATAACGATCTCGATCGTCCCTGGAATCAACACTTCTTGTGTCCCGAGCGCGATGTAGATCTCGCTCCAACTTTTTTATTTTTCGGCTTATTTCGTCGTAATCATGACGATGGCGTTTACGTTTCGGCATTCTTATTCGTTAAACACTATTAATTGTTCTTAATTCTAAAGGATTACTGAGATTTTAGCAGATTGATTTTGAAAGATGTCGAGTGGTTGCACACTAAAACGTGAATGACGTCTACGGTCAAGGGCGAGCCGATGCAGGCATGCCTACCCTCACAAAAAAAATAAATAAATCTAAACTATAGTGTCGGAGTGGTGTCACTAGCGTGTTACTACATATTTCAAATATTCCAGGATACTAATCTCGAGGACGAAGCACGAGTATAATTTAGATATTTACAATCCAAGCGCTCCAAATTCATATACGTCAAGGAAAAAAACCCATTCATTACCAAAGTCGGTGAAAAATGAAGCGGCGATGCATGAGGTCTAATCTCGGCTAAGACGTTAAGGGTGTAATTACAATGCTTCAGATGAAAAATGGAGACAGATTACATTGTCATAAAAGTAAGTATTCTTAAATAAATGAAGAATGAGATGAGATTTTATGTCCTTTAGATAAAAATTAGATTTTTTTTCTTTCATTATGGACATTTTCACTTTCTCCGTGTAACCTTAAATGTTTGTTGTCGTATCTGGGTAATTTTGGGTTTTCCGATTGAGAATCTCCATATAATTTTTAGCGACCCGCCCCGGCTTCGCACGGGTGTACTATTTAATGGATGTTATTATACATAAAAACCTTCCTCTTCAATAATTTTATCTATTAACAAAAACCGCATCAAAATCCGTTGCGTAGTTTTAAAGATTTAAGCATTCATAGGGATATAGGGTCGTAGGGACAGAGAAAGCGACTTTATTTTATACTATGTAGTGAGAGTGATATCTGCATTCGAATATTTTTTTAAATTTGTTAAATATCGTCATGCTTAAATCCATATGGTGCTTGAGTAAAAAAAAACATGTATAGTTTCAGCAGACTAAATTGGTCAAAGGTTCCCAGAAGAGCTAGGGAGACGGCTGATACGCTCGTAATTAAGCCACGTCCATCTATTTGTACGGCAATGCTTTATGCCTGGTGCGGGACAAAATAAAAGTGTCTGCTTTATACAGCCCCTTGACACGAGACTAGTGAGGATAAAAGATTTTTTTCGAACCTGGCTCTGTATCCGAACTTCGAAATCACAAATTCGTATCAAGACGTCCCTTTCACTCTTATGTTATTCACTATATGAGTGAAAGGGACGACATTATACGAAGTTCGTATTTCGAAGTTCGAAGTAGTCCCTCTGAATGTGGCTTTATAGGCCGGGCCCAATAAAGCGATAGGAGTGCGCAGTTGGAGAGTAGCCTGGGGAAAATCCAGGGGGAAACCTCCGACACGACCACGCGTGTTGTTTGGAACACTGGAATACTCTAAGAGTTTGCGCTCCAGTGAGATTGGTTGAGCGGTTTCAACCGAATATGAGGTGTTGGTAAAGGCACTGGTTACGATAAGTTGCTGTAGATATCTGCGTCTAGTTCCTAGACGTTTAATATCGCTTTCTTTTGACGTTTCCCCTCTTTTTATATATTTTATCAAGTCTTTAGCACCACTAGGACGTAGAGGCTAGGAACAATAAGGATTCCAAACTTTCAAAGTAGTCTCTGCAAGATATCCACTGAGGGATTTAGACCATGATTCTAATAGTTCGTTTTGAGCTACCACAGCAAACTGGACATTGTATTTGTAGCTTACAGATAACTCCAATACTTGATACTTTAACGTAGTTTCAGTTATTCGAAAATATACCAAAAATTAGTCATCCCTTGGGGTGATTAACTCGTTCTATACGGACTAAGTCGTGGGCAAAAAACAGTACTTAATATTTAAAAAAAAAATGGTAAAAAATGTTATAAACTGGAAACCGGATCACAAGTAGTTTAATTGACTCACGCGAACTTCAAAGAAACGTTCACACAAGAAAGATCGTGCATCAGCCTCGCCCTTACTAAATTAAACAAGGTGGCGAGAAAATTCAATCCAATCTAAACTTCCTTCAATCCAATTTGAATTTCCTCACCTCGCCCCCCGTCGGCGGTTCGCATCGCAGCAATTTATTTGAGCCCCACCCTCAGAGGCGAATACGTCAATTTGTATACTCGCTTTCGATATCAGTGTTGGCAGTTGTTTTTCGACCCATGCAAAGTTGATGGAGGATTTTATACGATGTATTTTTTAACCTTTGGTATCAAAGCATTGTATATTCTACGGTCAACATCGAAAACATACTCAATACATTGACCATACGTACACACACACACGAACACATATAAATGGAGTATTGAGACCTAATGTTATTTTCAAATTTATATTTTTGATTTTTACCCACGACGGAACGGAGAAGGTATATGCGTTTAGGGTGAGAGGTTGTTCATTTAGAAATATCGTTTCAAACATCACTCCAAATCGGCCATTTTCAAGCTAAAAACTGTGTTTTTCCGCTTAAATTCTAATACACACAACAAAATCAAGAAATGGCCATGTAACTATCTAAAACTTTAATAAATTTATCGTATCGTTCAATTACTTTAATGGTATTATCAATACTTTTGTCATAATTTGAAACCAAAACATTTTAAAACTTATAAGGGTCATAGTTAGTTGAAAAAACAAAAGTCGTCCCTCCTGTGGTCAATAGTTAACGGCTTATGTGCATGTTAGCTATGTTTTTATAACAGGGATTTATAGAAACGGAGGCACTGTTTATGCGGGTTACTGGTCCAATCCAAAATTAAGCTTTGTAGCCCTTAACTTTTGATGTCCACAGGAAAGACGCGAACCTAAATCTGACAATGACCCAAAACATACTCAATACATTGACCACACACACACACACACACGAACATGACTTTAATGACAAGGGCGTATATATGGCTTTGACTGTAGCAATAATCTAATGCAAACGGCAAATTGTTATATTTTCGGGATAACCATAGTTATAAATTGTACACCAAATACATGATCGCTAACCTCAAAAGGTCTTATGAGTTTTAAAATGTTTTTAATTTCAAATTATGAAAAAAGTATTGATAATACTAATAAAGTGATTCAAGGATACGATAATTTTATTAAAGTTTTACCCCCTTATTCATAAACGTCTGTCAAACCTATATTAGTTAACTAGCCGCTAAAGTTCGTTTGTCCTTATTTGTCACTTTGACATTGACGTTTGTGAGAATGGGACAAAGAATTTTTTAGTTAGCAGAGGTTTGTTAAGTTTTATGAATACGGGGGTTAGATAGTAACACAGTCATTTTATGATTTTACGGTGTGTGGTTGAATTTAAGCAGAAAAAACAGTTTTTAGTTTGAAAATGGTCGATTTGGAGTGATGTTTGGAACGATAGATCTTAATGAACAACCTCTCACCCTAAACGCATATACCTTCTCCGTTCCGTCGTGGGTAAAAATCAAAAATATAAATTTGAAATTTATAACATTAGGTCTCAATACCTCAGTTCTAGATTTGAGAAAATGTCAAGATATGTTAATTCATAAAGAATATGGTCTAAATAGATGAGCGTTTTCTAACTGATGACTCGCCGCGCAGAATTTCTTTTTAGTGATAACTTTGGTTGAATTTGCCACTAGATGGCGATATATTGCCCGCAATAATTACTAAATCGCGCTGTTAAGAGTTTTCCTACTTCACCACTTGGAAAGCCACTAGTAAGTGGTTGATTTTTATACGCATTTTAGGGAAGAATATCAAGTGCTTTGAATGTAATACAGTGTGTCATCGTGTATTACGGGTATGACCTAAAGGTCCTTATCAGTTAAAAAACGATTATCTATTTAGACGATTTTCTGATTAAACTGACAAGTATCTTGACATTTTCTCAGTGTTACTATCTAGAAAAGGACTATTGCGACCTAATGTCATAAATGTACTTTTTGGATTTTTCTTTAAGAAATATCGTTTCAAACATCACTCCAAATCGACCATTTTCAAGCTAAAAACTGTGTTTTTCCGCTTAAATTCTAATACACACAACAAAATAAAGAAATGGCCATGTTACTATCTAAAACTTAATTATCGTATCATTCAATCACTTTAATGGTATTATCAATACTTTTGTCATAATTTGAAACCAAAACATTTTAAAACTTATAAGGGTCATACTTAGTTGAAAAAACAAAAGTCGTCCCTCCTGTGGACAATAGTTAACGGCTTATATGCATGTTAGCTATGTTTTTATTACAGGGATTTATAGAAACGGAGACACTGTTTATGCGGCTTATACTGGTTTAATCCAAAATTAAGCTTTGTAGCCCTAAACTTTTGATGTCCACAGAAAGACGCGAACTTAAATCCGCGTATGACCCATAAGGTCTCCTAAGACCAGGGATCGGATACCGGTATTTTCTCCATAGAAAAATACCGGTATTATTACGGTCACCGGTTCATTATTTCGTTTTTAATGGGACAATCTAATAAATACGACGTTGTAACCTAAATACATGATTCAGCCCTACGTAAAGAGCAAAAAATAATCCAGAATATTGGGTTAATTCAGGGTTTTTTAAAAATACCGGTATCGGTTCCTGCCTAAAACCCCTCTGAATAATTTCTGTTTTTTTCACTTTCAGCTTCTGTTGGTCACCGGATGTCATTGGAGTAGCGAAAGCTAACGCATCGACTTCGTTCGCTCGGTTACCTGGAATGAATGGGTGATGACCGTGTTGTCAAAAGAGCCTACCAGGATATACCGACAGGGAGACGCCCGCTTGACCGCCCCAGATACCGGGATTGACGCTGTGGAGGCTGATCTGCGTGAGCTTCAAGCTGGCTCGTAGAAAGAAATGTACTTGTATTGGGAGCCACAATACATTTTGGGTCGTCGTGGGAGTATCTTATCTTAGCTCATCTTATTTAGATGAGGGTCCTTGCGGATGCACTTCGACCCAGTGGGATCTTTTGTGCAATTGCCCCCTCCTTTATGCCTACTCCAAGCTGCTCTCCAGCACTTCCACAAACCGAATGATGGAGTTCAGCGGGAGTACTCTGAATTCCTTTGGTTCAGGATAACCATTGCCAAAGTCATTCATTATCTGTCTGGCAAGGGCGTGACATTCACACAGTAAGTGTTCCATTGTCTCGCCATCCTCGCCACACATCCTACATTCCGTGTCGTCTGCTAGTCCCATCTTGGCCAAGCGTCGTGGGAGTAAGTACTTAAGTGTCTTTTGTTCCTGATTATTGTAAATGGATTTGCTCGTTTTCTTATTCTAATAATGTACACCCAACATCTACATAAAGATCCATAGACCCTAAAAAACTGGTTGTTGTCAGAGGTCCAGTAATGTCCAGTCCACGGATTACGAAAAACTAACATATTGACCAGTCATTTCGAATATACCATGCTAATACTGAAACGTATTTGTAAATTACACGAAAAGGTTTTATTTAAATTAAATAATTTATTATCAATGTGACGGGGACTAGCAGTTCCATTTCACTAGACACTAAATAAATATTTTTCGATGTCATAAAATGTAATTACTGTGGTTGTTATAAATGAAACCGCAGAATTAATATATTTATTGCAGGTATTTATATTTATGGAAGAAACGTCCTTGTTTAATTTTGTATTAAGAGGTACCGCTGCTAACATAAACCACAAATTTAGAAATAAAGGAAAAATTTAAAAATTTAGGCACCGAGCAGGACTTGAGCCAGCGACTTCCGGGCACTCTTTTTTTTAACCTGACTGTGGCTTTATAGGCCAGGCCCAATAAAGCGATAGGAGTGCGCGGTTGGAGAGTAGCCTGGTGAAAATCCCGGTAGCTCTAGCCAAATGTAGGTCCAACTGCCACCCGGTTCGAAATCCCTAAATCGTTCTCTCATTTATCCTGCTCGGTGCGTAAATTTTTCAATTTACCTTTATTTCTAAATTTGTAACGTACATATTTGTTTATTTTGAGCTCAATATTTTGGAATGGTAATTATACGTAATTAAATTTATATTTGCTGTAGATGGTCATGGAAAAAGTAATAAATATATTGTATTGCATAAATAAAAACAGATTAGATTATGGTGTAAGTAGGAATTGATATTGTTTGTAGAAGTTGATCAAAAAAAGGCAGTACAATACTGTAAAAAAACCGGCCACGTGCGAGTCGGACTCGCGCACGAAGGATTGCCTACTATCATCTATAAAACGGCAAAAAAATCACGTTTGTTGAATGGGAGTCCCCTTAAATATTTATTAGCAGCAACAGAAATACATCGTTTGTCAAAATTTCAACTGTCAGTTAGACCACGGTTCACGAGATACATCAGCCTGGTGACAGACGTACAACGGACGAACGGACAGCGGAGTCTTAGTACCTAATAGGGTCCCATTATATCCTTTGGGTAAGGGATCCTAAATTATCAGGGTACTATTAAGGTAGAAAGAAATGCAGCATAATTTCAATGTATGTACTACGAACGATTGTAAACGATAACGGTTAGAATGCACGAAATACCGATAACAACAAAAGATTCGTAATTAAAATTAAAACAGCAATCGAAACGCCTTCATTCGAAACAAAAGCACATTGTTTTTTCCAAACGTTTTTATTCTGTATGTTTTCTAAATTGAAAACATTTCTCATTTCATCGTCCAGGATTAAATGGCGATTGGCTTACGCGATTTCACAGATCCCATTTCCCTATCGGAGCACGGGAACCTCAATTTAACAAGGTACCGGGCCAAATCAGCATATTCGACAGACCAAAACAAGCTAAAAACACACCTACCGCCTACGATTTAAGGTGCAAACGCGTCGAGGATCCGTTGCCCCGGAAATGCTACTGATGATGAAAAATTGCAAGGGCATCGGTTAATGTCTTAATTTTTTGCCAAGTATTTTTTTGATAAAAAAATGTTCGTTTCGACTGTCAGGCCATTTGTCAAGGGATAGCAATCATTACGTGTTTTTTTTGCGAATACACAGACCTAGGAGTTGTATCGATTTTTCTTTGCCTGTATAATGTACTGAAGTTCCAGTACACTAAATAGTTATGCTAATATGTTTAAGTGTATATTCTTAGGAATCCTATTTTATCTAGGTAGCTTACAATTTTTCTATCCGCTTACTTGAAAACTTACAAGGGCCATTCTACTTTTTCATGCATATAATTTTCAGACACCTTTTTTTAAATTTTTAAGTTTTTGGAATACTTGGCATTTCATAATTTTGTATTGTTTTTTTAGAAAGAGGATTAATTGCAGTATCACTTTCGATAGTTTTGGTAATTAACGAACCACAGCTAATATCCATAAATCGAGTAACTCAGTGGTCCTTGGATGTCTCACCATTTGTTTGAAAAAATGGTTTTTACCACTGTGTTACCCAGCTTTTATAGCAATATGTCAATATTTAAGTATTTTTACCTATAAATTCCTTTTATTAGGTTCAGGTACTATTTCGAAATCCTATTTTTGTAAACTATTTTTTTTTTTACAACGCCGGTGGCAAACAAGCTTACGATCCACCTGATGGTATGCGGCCGCCGCAGCCTATAGACGCCCACAACTCCAAAGGAGTCACGTACGCATTGCCGACCCTTTATAAAATTTGAGAATACACTGTGTTGACAACAGAAGGGATAAATTTAGGTCCCTCGCTCTCAACACAGTGCATCCTCGGGAGCTCTTGCAACCTATCTCACCTCCAGAAACACAACACTATATATTTGTATAGTAGATAATGTTATTATGGCTGTGATCTTCTTCAAGGCGTAGGTACTAATTCAATACATATCATAGATTTTTTTGTAATAGAAAACTGGTCATGAAAAAGTACAATGACCCACAATCATAATGTTGAAATAAATCTTAAATTCGTTTATTACCTTAAAACTCCACTAGAAATTGTTTTCGCGCCAGTTCGAGGAGAAAACTCGACAAAACTTCATAACCACAGCAAAACTTCTAGACGTATCCATTGTCCCTCACTCATATATGGTACGCTTATCAAGAAACTTGGTATAGGTATCAAAAAAGTTCCCTCGTTTCCACATCATGAAATGGAATGCTAGTTTTGGACTCGGTATAAAGTAGAAATTAAGTCATTAATATGAAACGGCATCACACAGTGCAGCTTTTACAATGCTTGATGAATATAGATTAATAATTAAAGATACGCCGACTATGGGTTTGACCGAATACGAACATCGACCGAATATTAGGTCCAGCTGTTGCCGAACCGAATATTCGGCCGAATTATTCGGTTCAACGTAATTCTTTCCCAACCTATTCATGTAAAACAGACTAATTGAATGGTAAGATTTTTGTACATTATCAAAATATTGACAAAAAATAAGTTAAATCACTGTTAATAATGGGTCAAGTGTTAATTGCACGAAGCAGTAACTATAATACACTCTTGTAAGTAACTTGTAACAAAACCCTCTAAAAATGTTTTGGTAAATATTCGGCAGCTGAAACGAATAATTCGGCCGAATACCGAACATTCAATAACAAGCCGAATATCGAATAATAACCGAATTCGGCGCATCACTATTAATAATCGATAATCTTTAAGGACGCGCAATGTTCGCTACAAGACGGAAAAATGCCGCTACGAAGCTTAGCGGATAATTAGTGGTTGAGGCGGCGGAGCAGTACAACTCAAATATTTCAAAATGAAAGTGTGTTTTTTTTATACCTTGCCTAAACAATGTTGACATTATTATTGAAATTAATGATGATGATGATGAATTGATAATGTCCTCCCAGACGCTTCCGTCGACGGCGACATCCTGACAAATTAATTCTATGCGATGTTAGATATTTTCTTATTGATTACGAGCATGTGCGCGAGAGTGACTTGCAAAGCCAAACTTGGTTTTGAAACTCCGGCAACATGGGAAACAGGGGAACTCTCCACTTGAGTTATAAGTATATAGATAGGAGGGCTTGGGTCGAGTTTTACGAATCTGGCGTTTAGCATCACGAGTTTGGAACAGGGACCGATACCGGTATATTTAAAAAACCCTGAATTAGCCCAATATTTTGGATTATTTTTTGCTCTTTACGTAGGGCTTAATCACGTATTTAGGTAACGACGTCGTATTATTAGATTGTCCCATTAAAAACTAAATAATGAACCGGTGACCGTAATAATACCGGTATTTTTCTATGGAGAAAATACCGGTATCCGATCCCTGGTTTGGAAGTCGCACGACTTCAGACTGTCCACAAAACTCGCCGTCTATAGAGCAATTATTCTGCCTTTGTTGCTCTACGCCTCGGAGACACGGTGTCTATACAAAGGAGACATCAAACGTCTTGACACTTTTCACTTAAAATGAAATTAATAGTAAGTTATTAATTGGTGTCTGTTAAACGTCTCAATACTTGAGACCTTATATCCCAACAGTCGCCACTTATTGTTCATCATTCATCATCATCTAGCGTTATCCCGGTACAGTTGCATCCTGATGCCCGGGGTCCGCTACCTAATCCCAAGATTTCGCGTAGGCACTAGTTTTAAGGGAAGCGATTGCCATCTGACCTTCCAACGCGAGGGGAAACCAGACCTTATTGGAATTGGGCTTGTCAAGTGAGTGGGCAACTTGACTGTTAGAAGTTCTCAAGCCGCCCGACGGCCTCTAAGTTGGCTTAACGATCTATCATAGACAGCAGCCGGGATCAATGGCTTAACATGTCTTCTTCTGTAAACTCGGGAGCGCTCAGTTAATAACCACTCAAATTGGTCATTTATTGTTCATCATTACTGTAATTTAATAATGTTAAGTGTCAAATTTGACGCCCGCTTTAGCCTAGTTGGTAGTGACCCTGCCTTCGAAGCTGGAGGTCCCGGGTTCGAATCCCGGTCAGGGCATGTATTTGTGTGATGAACACGAATATTTGTTCCTGAGTCTTGGATGTTTTCTATGTATTTAAGTATCTATTTATCTATATAAGTATGTATATCGCCACTTGGTACCCATAGCACAAGCTTTGCTTAGTTTGGGACTAGGTTGATTTGTGTAAGATTGTCCAAACATATTTATTTATTATTCATTTAAATAAGGGGTCAGTGTCTAAAACTGTGACGTTAACCTCACTTGGGTTAAATGCGACATTTTTGATTGCAATTTTGTGAAACGATCGCATGAAGTTTCAATCTTAGCTGCTTGGAAACCTTTAAAACACCAAACGGAAAAACTGGAAAGCCGCTGCCGCACTGCAGTTACTTTTAGAATAAAACTTTTAATCTAGACCATCATTTTGTTTGCAAAAAGACCTCGGACTTGCAATTAAAGCGCTCGGACTTAGCCGGTTTAATTAAAGTTGTCGCAATCGATTCCAGTTTTGATAGGGCAGGTGCCCCTGTTAATGGTCTCAAGGTATAACACTTTTATCTCACCAACGCGGGTGACCTATGGTTGTGTGTTGATATTGACATGCAAATTGTGTATGTGTGCGTTATCGTAGGACTATATGTTCACATTGTGTGTGTTCGTATATGTCACAACTACAAAGTCGTTCTTGGGAAATTGTATTGTTTTGACGCTCAGAGACCATGTACAGCTTTGGGATATTATATTAATTTCATTATACTCCTTGTTTAATCTTGAGACCTTATACATCTCTAACTTTTTCTTGTTGTTATTCTGTCCCGTCAGCAAGGAGACAACAGTAACAATGTTTCTTAGAAAAATGTTTATAATATGGGCTTCAAGCATGCTCAAGACATGACCCATGACCAAGGATTTATACCTATAGCTAAAGCTCATGTTTGGCATGGCTGAGATACGCGTCATACTCGTGATCGGGTGCTGTTTGTGGAGTCCGGTTTGTTCATGCTTGCTAGGACATAGTGACTACGTTAGAATAGAATAGAATAGAATAGAATAGAATACATTTATTTTGCAACAACAACATAATAAAATACATTACAAAAGGCTTAAATCTAAGAGATATACAGTGTTGTCACAAAAAAGGAGTCCACTCAGCATGTGTTGAGGCACAGAAAATTAAAGAGATCAGTCGTGACAAGATTGAAAACATAAAATGAAAAATTTATACAATTGCATTGTGCCACATTAATGTTTTTACTAGCGGAAACCAATACAACAATAACAACTCAATGTAAACTTAAGCAGACACATATACAAGACGCCGACACAGATCAGCTAGGCTGGAAATTGTACTTTGAGTAGGTGGAGTTTCAAACTGTTTTTAAAGGTGAACAGAGAAGGAGAGTTTCTTATTGGTGGCGGAATATTATTCCAGCAGCGCGTGGCAGCGTAACGGAAGCTGCCACGAAAGCTAGCGGATCTGTGTGGCGGACAGATGAGGCGCGGGGCTTTTCTTACATGCATACGGGAAAATATCAATTTGTCGTATAGGTAAGAGGGTTGTTGGCTATGGATTATGCCGAATAATAGAGAGGAGAAGTGGAGTGTACGTCGGGCTTCCATTTTAAGTAATTTGCCATTGTTTAAAAATGGTGTAACATGAGCTCGGTGTGGAATAGAAAAACAAAATCTAGCGCAAGCATTCTGAACTCTTTGTATTAACAGTTTCGTACGTGATAACAGACAACCTCCAATAACGGTATCCGCGTAGTTGAGCTTTGATAGAATAAGTGATTCACATAGGCTAATACGAATATCTAGGTTTAGGTAATCACGAACTCTATACAAAACCTTAAGGCGATAATAACAATTTCTAACTATTTCCGAAACATGATTTTCGAATAGCACCTTGCCTAAAACACCTAAATTTCTGGCTTCTGATACCCGATCAATGTCATTATCTAGGATACGGACCTGGGGAGTCCGAGCTATCGTGTTAGCTATTCCGAGTTTCGCGCCGAGTACCAGAAACTTCGATTTTAATGGGTTCAGGACCAGACCATTAGCCTCAGACCAGTGCGCAATCCGGTTTAGGTCTTGATTTAATTTATCTACAGCTAGATTAGTTTGTTCAGGCTTAAACGATATATATATTTGCAGATCATCTGCGTATAGGTGACATTTACAATTAGTTATATGTTTCATTATATCTGCGCTGTACAGTATAAATAAAATAGGTCCCAATATGGACCCCTGAGGTACGCCTCTGGTGACTAAGGATTCCTCAGACACCATTGACAAACCCTCTGGATTTTTCACTTCCACTCGCTGGGTGCGCTTATACTACTGTCTTTTTATAGGGGATAGACGAGAGACATCATCCTGTTGTGGATTCGTTTTTATTATCAGTGACTTAGAGATCATATACATGTCTAACAATATTAAATTAATTTTAATTTTGACGCTCAGAAACCATGTACATCTCTGGGATATTATATTAATTTCATTATACTCCTTGTTTAATCTTGAGACCTTATACATCTCTAACTTTACTGATGTTGTAATATTTGTAATAGATAACTTTGCAAGTTTATCTTCACTGTATGACATTAATTTTGTTATAATTGTAAACTCGAAATTATTATTCCTTCTTGAACTGTAAATTAATATTTTGACATGAAAAATGTATTACTTATTATAGTCAGACTTTCTTAAATTGTAAATTAATATTTTGACATGTAAAAGTATCCTTGTGGCCTATTTGCAGAATAAATGTTTGATTTTGATTTTTTGATTTTGTATAAAATTCAAAAATTCAGTTTGTTATCTCTAACGTGTAACTCGAAAAGCAGTCTTGACACTTGTAATGTATTTAAAACTTAGAACGATTTTATTAATTTACCTGTAGGTACATAGTACAATACAAATTAATATTTTAAACTATCTGTGCCCTGCCACTTCGTCCGCATGACACATGTGAACTTGATCGATTAAAAAGTACACTAAAAGTTGACCCGTGTTATAATCGATCCATATATCAAACATGCCAAATATTATTTTAAGTTAACCTGACATAAGTCCGCACGTATTTTTATTATACTCGTATTAGATAATGATTAGCGACGCGTAAAATAGGATAAACGTAAGTATCAAAAACGATATTTCATAGAAAGTTTGATAATTTAGGTTGTGTTGTCATATAAAAAGTTCCATAAAAAACTAATTATCATCTTTCACTTGCCAGACTCTATGAAGTTTGGTAGCGAGTTGGTTGAAGGTTGTTTGCACGCCTATTATGCAACGCACATTTGGAGTTCACATTTAAAACCACTATCCAATATATTGAATCTAAAAAAGTCGTATCATTATAGGGAACTCACGGCATTTACGACCTTTTGTTTGGGCAAGACAGTTTTTAAGCGAAAACTCAAAAACCGTAAAACCTATATAACCCAAAAATCGTTGAAAGCATTTATTAATGCACACCACCTCAATTTTTTTTAGAGTTTTAAACTTTATAGTTTGGAAATTAGAGGGGGAGGGGGGGCACACTTTCTATGACCTTGACCGCTAATATCTCACCAACGGTTAATTTAAATGGACAAATGTTTTAGAAACCTCCATATCATTTTTAAAGGCCTATCCCTTGATACCCCTCACGACTATGTACGTTGAATTTTTTTTTCATCCACCGGTTACATGTATGGAGTGCCCCCCTAATTTAATATTTTTTTGTAATTTCACATCACTTTTATGTAGCAGTTCATAAAATACACCTTTCTTTCAAATTTCATAATTGTAGTGCTTGTAGTTTCCGAGTAAATCGGCTGTGACATACGGACGGACAGACATGACGGATCTATAAGGGTTCCGTTATTGCCATTTTGGCTACGGAACCCTAAAAAGGAGAGACTACTGTCAACAAAATATACACACATTTTGTAAGCACTTGACAAGTTTAACTTTTAATCCAGCGTACGAAGAAATAGATTCCAACATTGCATTTAAAGTGTTACATGATCTGATAATGTTGCTATTTTTATGTTTTCCTTTTGTAAACGTCCAGCTGAGGAATAAGCCCATAAAAAATAAGTGGATTACAAGGGGGTTGAAAAAATCTTGCATACAGAAAAGACATTTATACTTTGTATATCACAAAGAAAATACGAACAAGAAGCATATCAAACATTAGTAAATAGCGTATTCAAAGCTTTGAAGTAAATATATTCTTAAGTCGCAACAACTAAACTGGCTCTGTGAGCTGTAGACTTCGTGAGTGAGTTTTTATCATTTCCAAAATCCGACAGTATAAAAAAGATCAATTATGAATATCGAACCTGCTAACAAAATTTCACGAGAAGCGGTTGAAATATCCGACCTGTAGAGGAGAACAAACCGAAATTCTTACGCAGAAACTTACAAAATCTTTGATATAGAAATTGTTTTTGAAAAATTCCAAAAACTAACTCGACAAATAAATTCTATATAATTACCGGACCTGCTCACAAAATTTCACGAGAATCGTTTGCGAAATGCGACCTGTAGGGGAGAACAAACCGTTGAACAAATTTTTTTTTGATTTCCAAATATCTGACATTATAAAAAATATCAATTATGAATATCGAACCTGCTAACAAAATTTCACGAGAAGCGGTTGAAAAATGCGACCTGTAGAGGAGAACAAACCGAAATTCGGACGCAGAAACTTATAAAATCTTTGATATAAAAATTGTTTTTGAAAATTTCCAGAAACCGACTCGACAAATAAATTCTATATAATTATCGGACCTGCTCACAAAATTTCACGAGAATCGTTTTTGAAATGCGACCTGTAGAGGAGAACAAACCGTTGAACAAATATATATTTTTTTAATTTCCAAAAACTTATTCGACAAAAAAGATCTCTATATTTATCCAACCTGCTCACAAAGTTTCACGAAAATCGGTTGAGAAATGCGACCTATATAGGAGAACAAACCGAAATTCGCCCGCAGAAACGTAAAAAAATATTGATAATAAACAGTTTTTTTTAAATTTCCAAAAACTGTCTCGACAAAAAAAAATCTATATAACTATTGAACCTGCTCACGAAATTTCACGAGAATCGGTTGAGAATTGCGACCTGTAGACGAGAACAAACGGAAATCAGTGAATATTAATTAATGTCGCTTATTATTAACTAAATTTCTCCAAAATATTTCTACGCCGATGTTGACAGAATATTCTGTTTTTACTAACCCTTAATTATACCATATTGTTAGAAATAAATAATTGATTGTATTGATTTTTTTTCACATTTCACGACAATAATATGGATCAGAATCCGTGACGTCGAAAACTAGGGGAATTTAACAAGTGCAAATCCCTTTGTTCGAGGTAATAATGCGCATAATCAAAGCAAAGCCTTCTTTAAACAAGCATCCCAAAAGGCCGAACCCCATAGCAAATCGGGAAGACAATTTAACTAATGAAACTCGCATCTTTGTCCCAAACTCGGCTATAATAATCCCAGTCAAAGCCCGTAATCGCGGAGTTATTGAAAAACAATCAGACGCGCATCGCCTTGTCTTAATCGGGAGTTCTTAAGCCAAGTTCTGATACGAAAATTTCCACGAAACTCAATTAGAACCTTCTCAACACTTTAATTGTGTTGCTGATGAATTGGCCAAGTTCTATAGACGTCGGAATGATCGGCCGGGGGACAGGGCGACAGGTCTGCAATGAGTGATGGGTAAACTTTTAATTATTGGATACGTATAAGGTTAAAGTGGTTCATGAAAAATTATTAAAGCACCAGGTGCTTAATTTTAAGTGAAATCTAGTTAAAACGGTATTTCGTGGTTTTATAGCCTTAGAATAATAATTGTTATTAAATTACTATACTTACTTACTTTATAGCCTATTGACTGTACCACTGCTGGGCAAAGGCCTTTCCCCATGTTTTCCAGGTCTCCCTATTGAGCGCTTCTTCCTCCCAATTCCTGGCAAATGCATCCAGATCATCCCGCCATCTCCGTCTGGGCCTGCCCCGTCTGCGTCGTCCATCATGTGGCACCCACTTGGTGGCTACATTAGCCCACCTATCTGGATGCATGCGACAGACGTGGCCGGCCCAATCCCACTTGAGCCTGGCAGTTTTTTTACCTACGTCAGCAATGCGTGTTTTAGAGCGCAGTGTAGTGTTTCGGATACGATCCGTCCTTTTGACACCCAAAATGCTGCGCTCCATAGTGCGCTGGCAAACCTTCAATTTGGATTTCTGGATCTCAGTTAACGACCATGTTTGTGCACCGTAGGTTAGGACAGGCAAAATACACATGTCGACGAGTTTTCGCTTCAAATTTAAATTACTATAAGTGCATGTTTAACTTTAGTTCTTTCTTACAATTTCCATCTACTTTTTCACATATTTACGGGATGATTTCCAGGTTAAAATATATCCTATGTCCTTTCCTTGGTTTAAAAATGTTCATATCCATCTAAATCCGTTTAGCAGATCAAGTGTCAAAACGTAACGGACATGAACACAAAGTTTCTTTCGAATTACTGTGGTAGACTTGATCTATAATTATTGGTAATCAATAAGAGGCGCAGCGTGGATAGGCCCCCCACAAGGTGGACTGATGACCTGGTAAAGATCGCGGGAGTCCGCTGTATGATTGTGGCACTCTTTGGGGGAGACCGATGTCCAGCAGTGGACGTCTTTCGGTTGATATGATGATGATGATGATGAATCAATAAAAATTGGTTGGTATATTTGCTTATACAATATGCATGCCAGGAACCCTTTGGTTAGAAAAATCATAATTTAGTAACTTTTGGGATGTGTTTAGAATGATTCTGCCGATCATTCATTCATTTTTTAGGGTTCCATAGCCGAAGGGTCCAAACGGAACCCTATTGCCTGTCACTCTTGCGTCCGTCTGTCGTCTGTCATAAAATTTTGTACCGATGAATTTTTCAACTTCCCATTGACCTATAAACTTGAAATTAGGTGATAATGTTTATAACGAATACTAATATGTTGATAAATTTGATTTCTTATTTGAAATTTTCTTATTTCGTATTAAAACCGACTTAATTTGCGTTTGGTTCGGAAACTTAAATGTGCGAAGTCCGACATGCACATGGCCGGTTCTTTTCAACAACTACCATTAATGCTAATTATTATTGAAAATACTTACAGTGTCAGTAAAAAGTCTAGTCTTCGTAATTTTCGGTACTTATATTCTAAGCAATGGAGTGCGTTTATAAATTTTAATTAACTCATAATTAATATTTATAAGGTAATAAAAATACGCAGTCTACTCAAAAGCGTACATAATTGAAATGAATTAGGGTCTAATTATTATACTTTAAAATGAAGAAAGCATTTTATATTCGAGTATGTCATACGAATATTTAAATTATTTGTCCTTGTAGCAGGGCCCTGTAGAGGTAACGCCAAGTTTTTGATCAGAAAAGAAAAATAATGGTGAATTTAAGCAAAATTAAAATACTTATACTTAATGTAAGGTGTTTTCGGGTAATTCCGAAAATAACAAATTCTAGTCTAACTGAGCGATTTTATTGCATCTCATCATCATCATCAAAAAGAAATGTTAAATTTTTTGTTGATGTTTGGTAATGCAAAAAATCACTTAGTTAGACAGAAATCTGTTATTCTTAGAATTACTCGACATTCGGCAGTACCCGAAGACACTATAATAAGAATTTATGTTTCATCAGATAAAGTATAAGGACTAAGCTGAGAAAATATCAAATAAAAAAAATCAAAGCTTATATTCCCGTGAAAAACGTGATAGAAAAAGTAAATTGCATTTAAATAGTCAAATGGAAAATTGAACCACTCCCTGAAAAAATATATGAAAAATATCCACTCAAACGTAACTTGATACTTATTTGAAATAAAGTTCTCAAACAGTCCACATTAATAGTCCTTTTAAGCGTTGCCGAGTTAAAAATGTTCGTAGAATTGAGTGTCCTTAGCGATGCCGTTTTTAAAACAGTTATTTCCCGCAATATCGTGTTGTTAAGTTTCTAGTGTGGTAGATGTATTTACCAGTCTTGCTTGCGAAACTTGGACTGTTTTATTTTCGTGCACGTTTATTTCAGCTCTTGAGAGTTGTTGAAATGTTTTTCGAGTGTATGTTGTACGGTCGATTCGTCTTTTGTTACTTCGCAGCCACGCCGCCCGGCCGGTGCGGAGCCAGAGGTATCGATAAATTTATCGATATATCGACACTCAACCAGTACCTACCGTATTATGTTTGTAATATTAAGTATGTGTGTATATGTACATGTATATATATGTATATTATAAATTGTGTATATAAGTATTATGTATAGTTAATTGTATTTATGTGTTATGAGTGATTATAATTGTGTATCGTAAGTATAAGAGTAGGTAGGCCACAGTGATAAACATTGCTCCGATAACAATAGCAGTTCAACCCCCGTATTCATAAACGTCTATCAAACCTGTATTAGTCAACTAGCCGCTAAAGTTCGTTTGTCCTTATCTGTCACTTTGACACACATGATTGTGAGACAGTGACAACAGTCATTTTAGTTAGCAGAGGTTTGTTAAGTTTTATAAATAAAGCAAGTGTATTATCATTTAGTTGATAAACCATAATGTTTTGTTTATATGTATATATTTACGACCGCTTGAGACTAGATGTTAGTGAACCAGCCTTCGAAGCTGGAGGCCCCGGGTTCGAATCCCGTTCAGGGCATATATTTTTGTGATGAACACGAATATTTGTTCCTGGGTGTTGGATGCTTTCTATGTATTTGTGTACATATGTATCTATATAAGTATTGTATAACGTCACTTAGTACCCATAGTACAAGCTTTGCTTAGTTTGAGACTAGGTTGATTTGTGTAAGATTATCCACAAATATTTATTGTTTATTTATTTTTTATATATATTCAAGTTACTTTGTAGTTTAAGTATAACAATTAAAAATGCCTTTTAATATATCTTAAACTAGGGTGTCTGATAAACCGTTTTTTAAAACTCTTAATTACTGTGTAAATCTACTTAAATAATAAAACGAGGCTTTATACTGTAAATTAACGATAAGAACGGAATATTGAACTAACAGCGAGTGAGCGAGACAACAATTTTGATTTTCACATCATATCTTATCTAAATCAGAATTGTTTCAGATGCACTTGGACCTAATATGGGATCTTTTGTGCAATTGCCTCTTCCTTTGTAACGATTACGTTTCTCCCCAACGTTTCACTGGATTCTTAAATAAATAATTCATTTAGAAAAATAATTCTTACATCGTAATTCTTACAATAGTTAGACAATTAACCATCAGACTCCAGACTAGGCTGAGCCTGTGTCTTGTTAGTCTTATTACACTACACCACACGCCACACCATACAACACAAGACATCATACAAGTATAAGACGTCCGTAGAGTACCCACCGTTACCCTCCCTACACGTGAGTCCTGGGTGTATTTTTTTGAACCTGACTGTGGCTTTATAGGCTGGGCCCAACAAAGCGATATGAGTACGCGGTTGGAGTAGCCTGGGGTAAATCCAGGGGCAACCTCCGACACGACCACACGTGTGGTTTGGAACACTGGATTACTCTAAGAGTTTGCGCTCCAGTGAGATTGGTTGATCGATTTCAACCGAATCTGAGGTGTGAGTGGAATCGAGCTACTGGGAGTTTTGTCGCTGGTTTATTAAACGTAGCCTAGCTGCTGAGAAGAGTCCATCAAGAAACTCAGCTCGGCCCGACCTGGGTCGGACTGACTCTACCCGGTGTGCGGCGGTACGGGGACGAATAGGAACTATATGTGTCAGTGTTGTCGCGATCGCGCGGTGGACGTCCCCGCCGGCGGGAATGCCTAAGTGTACTGTGTCTGAGTTGGACGCTGCGCTTACGTCGTTCGGAACCGTGAGTTTTTTTTTTATTAAAATAGGGATCGCTCTTGGCCAGCATCTAGCCAGGGGGCAAAGATGAGGCCGACGATGAAGCGAGCTCACCCAGAAGGTGCCTATTCACTCGTGCCTTAAAAAGGTCTAGGTTATATGAGCTCGGAAACACAAACGCCGGCAGAGAATTCCAAACCTTAGAAGTGCGCATTATAAAAGATGATGCAAAGCGCTTGGTTCGAATAAGAGGAGTGTGTGCCTAGGACGCCGGACCGTGCGTCCCCTAATCAAGTGATTGCCGAGTTAAACGGCGCAACAAAGCAACGATCTCGTTCAAAATAATTGCCATACGAAAATAAATAAACAAATACAAGTATACAGTATACGTTTAATACACGTATAAGTTCATGTCTCATCGAATGTAAATCTCAAAGCAATAACCAGTAAACCCATCGACCCTCTGAAGGAATCTAAAGAGATTGCCTCCTTTGCCGTCTATGTCTTTGAAGTTTTATCGATACAGTCCGTGTGTGGATAAGGATCGGCTAATTTGCCGCCCGACTGTCATTCGGAAAACAGGGTTCCGTTGGATGTACATACTTATTATTATGTATTTATTCAGTAAAGGAGATTGTATAAAATTCTACAATAAAATTCCAAGACACATTACTGAACTTACGGATTCTAAATTTAAATCTGTCGTGAAACAGACACTTATTTCAAAAGCATATTATAAGCTAAACGATTACATCATGGATAGGGATGTTTGGCAGTGATAGCGTCCCGCACAAGTAATCTAACACAGAAATATTTTGTCCTTAATATTAAAAAATATGTATGTATGTTTATACTGTAGTATTTGAATTTTGTACTATTTTTACTGTTATTTTATATACATTGTATATTGTTTTGAAAAAATGATACCTCGCCGAGTTTCTTACTCCGGTTCTTCTCGAGGCAGAGGTTTATTTTATGAACCGGTGGTAGTTTCTTGACATTCATAAGTGCATGTAACATGCCTAAATTGAAGAATAAATGATTTCATTTCATTTCATTTCATTTCATGACTTAAAATGATATACAACGTCCCGTAAAACTGTTTGCACAGTTTGACTGTGGGATCCATGAGTCTATTAAAATTTTAAGTATATAAGTAGTTTTTATTACAAATAAAATTTAATGTTTCGTATTCATTACGATATAATTAAAAATCATATATTCTTTGACCTTATGTTATTTAGTTATAGAACTTATTAAAATAAAACTGAACTGTCTTAATCTTCTAACCTACCCGCGTTAGAGTCGATTTTGTCCAACAGGTCTTTCTGGGCTTTCATTAAAAAAAACCTCTATTATATATAGATATTATCATCAGTTTTTATTTACATAATTGACAAACAATTACAATTATATATATATATATACAACTATTAATCTAAACCTAAACAACTTATAAATAAGTAGTTACTAATTTAGAAATTGAAAAATTTAGGCATCGAGCAGGATTTGAACCTGCGACCTCCCGGCACACGCGGCCATTCTAAATTAATTATTTTATTTCTAAATTTGTAGTTTACGTTATCAGCGGTATACTGCTTAATATATATTTTTTTATGTAAGTAGTTGGGTCATTCTACTTTTACATGACCAGTTTTCTATTACAAAAGAAATCTATGATATTTTTTGAATTAGTGTACAAAAATATGATTTCGAAATAATACCTGGACCTAATAAAAGTAATTTATAGGTAAAGTACTTAAATATTAACTTATTGCAGTAAAAGGTGGGTAACACAGTGGTAAAAACCATTTGTTCATACAAATGGTGAGACATCCAAGGACCACTGAGTTACTCGATTTATGGATATTAACTGTGGTTCTTTAATTAAAAAGGAAAGTATTATGGAGAATAACTGTGGTTCGTTAATTAAAAAGGAAAGTATGATGGTAAGCTGCCACCGCAGCCTATAGACGCCCGCAACTCCAAAGGAGTCACGTATGCGTTGCCGACCCTTTATAAAATTTGAGTATGCACTGCGTTGACAACAGAAGGAACACATTTAGGTCCCTCGCTCTCAACACAGTGCATCCTCGGGAGCTCTGGCAACCTTGCTCACCTTCAGCAACACAACACTACATACTTGTATTATAGCAGATAATGTTATTTGTCATTACTTACAGTGATATTGTAATACAGTAGTGGGACTCTTTTATTAGATTGGAGAAGGTATAAGGAGAAATCTGCATCCAATTGCACCGACAAGAACACAACGCTTGAAATATATGTAGGTATGAGGATTATGTCAGAGTCTTTTGCTATATTTCATTTGAAGATTTGCCATTCCATTGCAAATGACCCCCTCTAGCACGCGTGAGTTTGCAATTAACTATCCCACTCTCTATGGAAGCTCTGCGTATATTTAGTACATTTTAATTATTTTTTGGAAAACTGGAACACTCATGAAGAATCTATCCGGTTAGTTTTTTAGAACAATGCTCGTGGCCCAGCGCGTACCGCGTGCGGTATGCGAGGTTAAGCAACGTCCGCCCAGGTCAGTTATTGGATGGGTGACCGCTTTGAGTGGTTATTAACTGAGCACTCCCGTGCTTTGGAAGGCACGTTAAGCCGTTGATCCCGGCTGCTGTCTATGATAGCAGTCGTTAAGCCAAGTTAGAGGCCTTCGGGCGACTTGAGATCTTCTAGTAGTCAAGTTGCCCACTCACTTGACAAGCCTAATTCCAATAGGGTCTGGTTTTCCCTCGGGTTGGAAGGTCAGATGGCAGTCGCTTCTGTAAAAACTAGTGCCTACGTCAACTCTTGGGATTAGGTAGCGGAGCCCGGGCATCCTTTAGGATGCAACTGTACCGGGATAACGCTAGGATGATGATGATGATGATGATAAGAGCTACATTTTTTGTAAAACGATATTTCCGATTTTTCGACAGAGTTACCATGGTACTTTTCAATATTTTTCGGTTATTCTGTTTTTTTTTCAGTCCACAGTAATTTATGTGTAGTGTAATTCTTCATTACTTATTCACACTGGAAGCTTAAACTTCAGTATTTTCATCAGATCTCTGAATGGGCCTCGCCTTAAGTCACGATAGACTCATATACTAACATTTTCAGTAATTTTTTGACGGCCGGTTTAGCCTAGTGGGTAGTGCACCTGCCTGTGAAGCTGACGGTCCTGGGTTCGAATCCCGGTCAGGGCAAATATTTGTGTGATGAGCATATGAATATTTGTTTCTGAGTCTTGGATGTTTTCTATGTATTTAAGTATTTATATCTATAAAATATATCGTCGTCTAGTACCCATAACACAAGCCTTCTTGAGATTACTGTGGGGCTAGTTCGATTTGTGTAAGATTGTCCTCTAATATTTATATTTATTTATGTATTTATTGAATTTACAACATTATTGGCTAGTTGAAATCCTTTAACAAAAGCACAAACGCTGCAGATTATCTCATGAACTCTTTGTTTGCATTGCTTCACATATTCCTTCATTATTTCGATATTGCAAGTAACGCAAAGCAACTTGTATTTTATTGCAGACAGCTACGAGTAGTTGTACGCTTGAGTAACTATGCATGTTATGTTTGTTCATCTTCAGTTCTTTGTGCAATTTTCTTTTACCTAGCTCTCCTAGTTATTTGCAGTTTGTATGAATAATGTTTTGACTTTTAAACAGTTATTTCTTCAGTTCGCATTATTCCACATATCTTGCACTTATTCCTTTTCTGTGCTGTGAAAGTGTATATTTCGTGATTTCCCGGATTATACGAGTTTTCCCTAAGATGAAAAAAATTTCACCGAAAACGTCAGTAGTTTGCTAGAACTCAAATTAAAAAATAAAATAAAAAAAGTAAAATTGAGTTCTAGAACCAATGTTCAGGGTGAATATAAAAGCGGATCCCTAAATTTTTATTTTTTTTATTTTTTTTGGACAATCTTACACAAATCAACCTAGTTCCAAACTAAGCAAAGCTTGTACTATGGGTACCAAGTGACGATATACATACTTATATAGATAAATAAATACGTAGATACTTAACTACATAGAAAACATCCAAGACTCAGGAACGAATATTCGTGTTCATCACACAAATACATGCCCTGACCGGGATTCGAACCCGGGACCTCCAGCTTTGAAGGCAGGGTCACTACCAACTAGGCTAAAGCGGTCGTCTAAAATATTACTGCTGAGCCAGCTGGCTGACTTGGACGACCTAACCCGTAGAGAAAAAACATTTTTTTCGGCAGAAAAAAAAATTCTTTGACTTTTTCCTAATTAGAACACGATACCGAATATGTCCTTAAACGGATCCTCACTAGTTTTGTTACATCCTGTATTAGAAGGTATTTTTTTTTTCTTCGTAATAGAAAATTCCAATTACTAAAATTAGATTGTTCTTCATTCAACATTATTTTAGGAAAGTCCATGGTACCGCTACTCCTTAAATAAGTAGTGGTAGGGTTAAAGTTTGCTGCAAAAATGCGCTGTTGTACAGCTTGTGAGGGTATAAAAGGATAACTTTTAGTTACGTTTAAAGGTTTATATGGCGGCCGCTCCGAGAATTTTATCTAAACTGCAGTTTTCTTTCCACTTTGCGGGAAGCAATCTATTTACAGTACTTACTTAATCTCAGTGTAAGTTTTGTTGCCGACGATTAAAAGTTTCTGCATAAATCCGGTAGATGGCGCTTTAAACCAAAACGACTTCCTATACGTTAGAAATTCACTTTTCTAAGTATCCCGTGTGGAGGGTAAGAGGAAAGATTGTTTTGAATTAAGTTTCGGGAATATTGGCTACAAAATCTAGAAGTTAACGCTAGTTTTTATAAAAAAATTTAAGAATATGGATAGTGAAGTTTGAAATGAGGAAAAGTTTTGTTTATAACAATAGATATGGGCAAGAATGCATCTTTAGAGAGGAAATTTTAGTTGAAAAGGAAAGTATTATGGAGAATACGTAAAGGTAAAGATTTTTACCAAATGACATGAATTAATATCTTTATTAATATTCTCTCTGAAAAATGATTATCATATTGACGAAGGATAATCTGACATAAGTGGAATTTCATTGAAAGTTACGAAAACGGTGGAAAATCTTTGTACCTAAATATTTAGCTCTAAATGGTATAATATTGCTGTAAATGGTGCGTAACACAGTGGTTTGAGAGGTAAGACATTCAAGGACCACTGAGTTACTCCATTTATGGATATTAGCTGTGGTTTGTCAATTACCAAAACTATCGGAAGTGATACTGCAATTAAACCTCTTTCTAAAAAACAATAGAAAAATATGAAGTGAGTGCCAAGTATTCCAAAATCTGCATTAAAAAAAGTGTTTGAACATTATGTACATGAAAAAGTGGAATGGCCCGTTTACCTATAATAATTACGGCACCTATCGCTAAATAAATGTTCTGGTGTCAGCAATCATTGTCTTAATAGTTGAATAAAAAAAAAATCGGCTGTGTAAGTAAGAGAAGAATACTTTGACTCACCTGTCTTATTTCAGTCTCAACTCCGTTGGAAAGGAAGTGTGTTTGTTTCAAGTTGGGTGCCAGCAGTTGCCTGTGAACAAGGGAGAAACGTTTAAAATACTCATTAAGTAAATTATATACATAATAACTGCAATTGTTAAATGTTGCACTGGGATTTACTTTTAATCAATAAAAAAAATCATTTTTCGAAACTTTCAAGTGTCACAGCTTTTTATATTATCATGTTTATATTTTCATGTTTCAACAGTTACTCGCAGAGTACACATGTGTAAAATACAGTACCAGTTTTTTCGCATAGGCTATAAAAATAATATATATGAATTTTGGCTGAAGCTATAATAATTTTATCGATTTTGTTAATTATTCAAATTAAACTTAGAACTATTTTGATATACAACATTTTAAGATTTTAATAAAACACAAATCGCAAACAAATCTGTTATTTTTACAAGTTTGAAATCGGCCGTTTATAAAATTGGCGAGATCCAAAATCCGACGTTAATCAAATACTTCCAATACACAGTTATATTATAATTTGTTGCCGGGGAAAGTTTCGGCTTTAGAGCAATTTTCAACCGTTTATTAGCCCTTCGTTATCCGGGCCGCGTCAGTAATTTACTAAAAGGTTTTTAAGCCGGTCATACTTTTCGGCGCTTTCATCATTTTGTTTGTTGGTGAAACCGTCGTTTAAACCGCCTATAATTCAAATTAAAGTACATTATTAATATCATGACACATACTGTCATGTATACTTAATAAATGCAATGAAAAATACAATTTGTTAAATATATAAAAAAAAGAAAAATTTTTTGACGCGTAAATTTTTTTTTTCAATGGGGCAGGTCGTCCAAATCAGCCAACTGTCCATAAAAAGGCTAAAAATTTATTCCGTCAAAAAAAAATCCTTCTAATTTTTCCTAATCAGAACACGATACCGAATATGCTCTTAAACGGATCCTCATTACTTTTGTTACACCCTGTATATAGGCGTTTCATCACCCATTGCAAAATGGCAATAATCAATTCCAGTAATAAATACTACATTTGGTTATTAAAGCATTGGTTTTAATATCGTCCACAATAATAAATTGCAAATACATAGGGATATAGGGACAGAGAAAGCGACTTTGTTTTATACTGTGTAGTGATTATATTCTGTTTGAGTGGTTGTATGTCACCCACAAGGATTAGGCTGAAAATCAGCGCTGCAGCCGCCAGGCTGTAGCATCATGCTGAGCTTGATCCTTTTTGCTGGCACACGACTTAGGTATATACTCGTATTTTTGTGTCTGTTTCTGTTTTTTTTTTTAATTCTGAATTGTGTGCCAATGCAAATAAACATTTTTCTTTCTTTCTTTCTTTCAAATAAATAACTTTACAATATTCGAGCCATACGACAAGTGCACTCGTCCAACTCAAGAATGCCCCCACCAGCGCCAATCAGTCACATTCTTTGGGTTCAGGTAATGGCGCCAGGTGGTGGCGTGACGTCACAGTTTCGCGACGAGTCAGGCATTCGGAATATAGAGAGGGAGATATTCGGAATATCTCCCTCTGTCGCACTTGCTAATTCGTGCGGCAGAGAGGGAGATATTCGAACTTCGTTCGTTTTCAGTTCGCGGTAGCCCCTCAGGTGCAGGAGTGCTACCGCCAACCACAAACGACGTTTTCTCTTTCTGTCGCACTTATGTGCAAACTTGCAAGTGCGGCAGAGAGGGAAAAAATCGAATGCCGTTCGCGGTAGCAGCCTAGATGTTGCAAAGGTTCGGAATATTAGCTTGCGGCACGACGAATGAGCTGTCATATATCCGTGCACGGCGTGAAGAAGTTGACAAGTCGAGGTGAAAAATTGAAGAAATTTGAACCTTACGCAATATAATCTAATTTAGAAGCTCGACAAAAAACATCTCGAGTTGTCAACTTCCCGCCATGCACGGATAAAGGTATATCTAATTTTTTTTTTTTTTGTTGATGGCTTTCACTCCTTGCTGAATTTGGCAAGGTGTATTATATCTAAATTAAATAATTCATACAGGATTTTCATAGTTTAAGCCGTCATCTCCCAACGAAAAGTAAAAAATATCATTGACGAGCGGTTTAGCCTTGTGGGTAGTGCACCTGCCTGTGTAGCTGACGGTCCTGGGTTCGAATCCCGGTCAGGGCAAATATTTGTGTGATGAGCATGAATATTTGTTTCTGAGTCTTGGATGTTTTCTATGTATTTAAGTATTTATATCTATTAAATATATCGTCGTCTAGCTACCCATAACACAAGCCTTCTTGAGCTTACTGTGGGGCTAGTTCGATTTGTGTAAGATTCGAAGAAGAGAAGTGTAATTTATTTATCATTCTTTTCTCAAAGGTCGCACAATGCCCTGCGCATACAGTACAACAATGTCTTCAGGATGCTGTTAAAGCTGCCACGATATTGCAGTGCGTCCGCTATGTTCGCGGAGGCGCGCACGAGCGATTTTTACGCGATAATACGCAATCGATCTCTAATGCGGAGACTGAGTGGCAGCGCTAATAGCATCCTGTATACGTTTGTTGATAAACTGGATGCACCACTACCGAGACACTGGAACAAACTGCATGTACGTATGTACGACGTAACGTTTCGTTTCGGCGCGGAAACTTCTAATGACTTTGACATCTGTAGTGTTGACAGGTGCTGTTTATTTTTTTTTTATCTAGGGGCTATGAAAATCGCGACGTTTAGGCAATGGTAATTCCTGCTCTTTCAAGTTAATATACCACGGACTTAATACGAATATAATTATTAGTTTTTGTTTTGTTTTTTGAATTTAAATGTGTTTTGTTACTTGTATTGACCCTAACCCTAGTAAGTATCAATTGACAAATTATGGATCGCGTGGTCTCGAAATAAAGATTATTATTATTATATTAATGCTCACTGGGATCCCAGGGACTGGTAAACGACGGGTAAGGGGTTTTGTCGATCGTCCTTAAATACATTATAATTATTACAGTTTTTGATCAGTATGAGGCAAGGTTAGGTTAGGGCAAGATCACAGATAATGAAATGGGGTCTCTGGGTAACAAAAGTGGATGCAGAGATCAAACTCCTTGCTCGAAACAGCGCCCACTTGCGATTTGTTTGCGAGTAGGTACGACCACTGGTGCCCTGTAGCCCGGGCATAGAATATGGCTACGGTATCCTCTGCCTGTCGTAGAAGGCGACTAAAAGGGGGTCCTCGGGGTCGTAGACGGTCGTAGTTGGGGGCTACGATCGTCATAGAAACATAGCGGGACCCACATAAGTGGACTCTAGGACGGCACTGGTGCGTTCCGTAGGAGATCTTAGAGTAGAGGCTCTGGCGCCCGAAATGGTTTGAGGAGGACAAGCGGGGGATTTTTAGTCGGTGCAAGTCCGACATAACCACCGCACCGCCCCACGGTGCGGAGGTATCCACAACGGATTTTCCCCCGTCGGAAAAAAAGGTACGACCACTGAGGAGTGAGTGTAAGAGAGTGATTGAGCGAGAGATGCCTGAAAGTACTATTCACTGATGTATATGTATAGTGTTCACGTAAAAAAAATATGTTGTAATTGTAATTTTATTTAGTTTTATGTTGTAATTTGTGCCGCTTTGGCCTTAGCTGTTAAGGTACAAATTGTTTTAGGACATCCTAATCCTATAATAATATTATAAACGTGAAAGTTTGTGCGGATGGATGTACGTTCCGCTTAATCTCAAAAACTACTGAACGGATCTCTATGAAACTTTCCAGTATTGTAGCTTAGACATCAGAATAGGACATAGGCTACCTTTTATCCGCGGGTAACACCGCAGGGCGCTGCTAGTAATATTATAAACGTGAAAGTTTGTGCGGATGGATGTACGTTCCGCTTAATCTCAAAAACTACTGAACGGATCTCTATGAAACTTTCCAGTATTGTAGTTTAAACATCAGAATAGGACATAGGCTACCTTTTATCCGCGGGTAACACCGCAGGGCGCTGCTAGTAAATAAATAAATATCATGCCTAATATTAGGAAACCGTTTAAAACCCTATAAACTGGAGCTGATTATTGCAAAGACTAGAATTAATATTGCTCCCAAACTAACGCTGTTCTGAAAACAATGGGGTTTAGTAATCATATTCGACGGAAACCAGCGGTTTAAATTGGTCCAGATCAAAAACTGTAGCGATTTTTTTCCATTTTTTATGATTTGTTAGCGCTGGCAACACAAGGGTGTACAGTCGATTACAATAATAGCCACTTTCGGAGCTTATTATAATAAAATATGATATAATGCCTACGTTCAAAAATGTAAGGCCAAATCTTGTCAAATGAACGCAAGTAAGAATGTACCTTATAGTCAGAGCTCGTAGTTGTTTTTTGCTTGCATTCGTTTGACAGAATTTGGCCTTATAGAGTTTCTTTCGAACTATAATAAAGTGGATACATCTATATGCACGTCCAATCAGAAGACATCTTAAGCGTGCGCCCACAGCAGCATCGAAGCTTATAGTATACAAGCTTCGATGCTGATCTGACATCGGTACATGATCGGTTTTCGGCCGCCATTTTCTCTTTTACTTACTTAAATGATATATAACTTATTCATAAAACTTAAAACCTATGCTAGCTAAAATGTTCTTTGTCCCATTCTCACAAACGCATATGTGAAAGTGTCAAAAAAGGGCAAACGAACTTTAGATGCTAGTTAACTAATTTAGCTTTGATAGACGTTTATGAATAAGGGGGATAGTCTGTAGGACCTGCATTAAAGTTTTGAAAGAGTCGGCATTACGCTGAGGCAAAACCTTTTTATCTTTCACCAGTCGTGAAAGAAAGAAAGAAAGAAAAAACATTTATTCGTGACAATACAAACATAAAATATAGATAAATAAACGTAATTAAAAAAAAATCAAGGAATCGCCACAAAAAGGTTTCGCCTCAGCGTAATGCCGACTCAGGGAGCTGGCGCTGATCTTTCGGCGAAACCTAAATGCGGCACTGGAATTAAATTTAATGTGCTCTGTCTACTCCATTTGGGAATACAGGCGTGAGTTTATGTATAACAACTAAATAATAATAATTTGACACCCCATGGAGTTCCAAGCATCCATAGGCTGCGGTGACAGCTTACCATCCGGCGAGCCGTACACTTGCTTGCCACCGACGTAGTATAAAAAAACCTGCTTCATCATTCTATTTCACTGCATACGATATTTTCTTACATATCATTTAATAGAGTAGGTACAGACAAGAATAGTAACAGCATTTTTTTTAATTTGTGGACAATCTACACAAATCAACCTAGTCCCAAACTAAGCAAAGCTTGTACTATGGGTACCAAGTGACGATATAAATACTTATATAGATAAATAGATACTTAAATACATAGAAAACATCCAAGACTCAGGAACAAATTTCGTGTTCATCACACAAATAAATGCCCTGACAGGGATTCGAACCCGGGACCTCCAGCTTCGAAGGCAGGGTCACTACCAACTAGGCTAAAGCGGACGTCAATTCATTTATAGCATTATCACGCATTAGCTATTTGCAAACAAGTTCATAAATTCTCAACATTCCCTTAATCGCTACCCGCTCCCGCTTCAGTTGATGACTCAAATCAAATAGCTTTAGCTCATTTATAGTGCTTTTAGCGCCCTCTGGCGTGTTCATGAATACATTATGAGCACACGTCACTGTAAAATGATTCGTATTATTAGCTGCAAGGGTCGCTATTCGACTGCACTTGGATTTGTAAAGTTGACGGCTTCCATTGTCTAACATTGCATGGACTGCATAGCGCTTGGATTTGTATTTGTGTGATCATGTTTCAATAGTGTTACGAGTTTTTAACTATGTAGGTAGTTGACGTATGCAAGCATCAAATAAATGTTTATTTATTTATTTATATTAGGAGAACCAACAGCAGTACAAACAATGTAACAACATGCATATTAACAGCAGAGCCAATTACAGGATCTCACAGATAGCGCTAGAGTGTATTATGCTGAACTAAAGTGCGCACTCGTACACAATTACAAACGTTATTGGAACAAGAATGTTAAAATAGAAAAAATCACAACAAGCAAAAAAACAAGCAATCCAAGCCCACTCTAAACTAATGTTTAACTTGAATAAATTAAATTGTAAATGACGAATATTAAATGAATATATGGCGTATGCTACAAAGCACTCAGCGAAAATACGCCGCCTCCATGCCTCGCCTCACAGAAGGAATCTTGCAATTAAATATATCTATATCTAACTCCTTGGTTATCTGATTTAGACCATGACTAGCGCGTCTCAAAAATATGTTTTTTAGGGTTCCGTAGCCAAAATGGCAACAACGGGACCTTTATAGTTTCGTCATGTCTGTCCGTCCGTCCGTATGTCACAGCCGGTTTACTTGGAGACTATAAGTACTTAGGGTCGGTTGCACCAACATACGATCACAGGCCGGTCATCGTCAAATATGGCGCCGGCAGCTGTCATCCCATAGAAACTTGTCAAGCTTTCCATACGATCAGATTTTAACGAACACCGCTTACGATTACAGACGGTTTGGTGCAACCCACCCTAAAATTCTGAAATTCGGTAGGAAGGTATATTCTATGAACCGCTACATAAAAGTAATGTGACGTTACAACAAAATATTAAATTGGAATTGCACTCCATACATGTAACGGGTGGATGAAAAAAAATTCAACGCGTATAGTCGTGTGGGGCATCGATGGATGATAGGCCTTTAAAACTGATATGGAGGTTTCTAAAATCTTATCCATTTAAGCAAACCTTTGGTGAGATATTAGCTGTCAAAGTCATAAAAAGTGTGTCCCCCCTCTAATTTCCAAACTATAAAGGTTGAAATTCCGAAAAAAATTGAGGTGGTGTGCATTAATAAATACTTTCAACGATTTTTAGTTTGAACAAGATAGGTTTTACGGTTTTTGAGTTTTCACTTAAAAACTGTCTTGCCAAAACAAAAGGTCGTAACTGCCTTGAGTTCCTTATGAAGATACGACTTCTTTAGATTCAATGTATTGGATAGTGGTTTTAAATATGGACTAGTAAGTAGGTGCTGATACGGAACCCTTCATTGTGCGTGGTCCGACACGCACTTGGCCGGTTTTTTTAACCTGACTGTTGCTTTATAGTCCGGGCGCCATAAAGCGATAGGAGTGCGTGGTTGGAAAGTGGCCTGGAGTAAATCAAGGGGAAACCTCCGACACGAACACGCAGGTGGTTTAAACATTGGAATACTCTAGGAGTTTGCGCTCCAGTGAGATTGATTGATCGGCTTCAACCAGGAGTATTCCAGTGTTCAAACCGCCCGCGTGGTCGTGTCGGAGGTTTCCCCAGGCCACTCTCCAACCGCGCACTCCTATCGCTTAACCCTCCCGGGGTTCAAAGTACTAATACTAGAACAAATTCACTTCAATGGAATATGTATCTTTCAAAATTGGTATAGAGTTGCATTTGTTTTGTTTTAGTCAATTCCTAAACAAATTAAACTCTACTCTATTTCCTGTTACAGGAGATTGAAATTTCATTGCCATTTTTTCTTGTATGGTGAGCGGCTAGAGGTTACTAGGACAGGCTTTAAAGCCACAGTCAGGTTCAAAAAAAGTGTTAAACAATTATTGTGACTTCTTCAATAACGTAAAAGAACGTAAGTAGGTTCGTCCTAAAAACACATCAATCACAAGACACGTACAGTTTTCTGCATGAATAAACCTCTTATTGAGGCTTACCACACGTCACATAAGGACTTTGCCAGCTTACAACTTTAAAAGCTATGAACGTCCCAATAACACACACGTGTACAACGCCCTAATACTTGTTCCGTTGTTGTTCGTGTGCATACGCCCTTATAATATTCGGAATTTAAATTTTATGAACACAGAACGGAGATTAGGTTGCGAACACAAATATGAGTTTGCAAGATAAACTTTGGGAGTACTTTGGATATGAGGTTTCGTAGGTGAGTGTAGACATACAGTTACCATCAAAAGTAATAACATACATGAAGACTTGAAGAGGTAAAAAGCTCTTATTCCATTATGATAAAGACTTTATCACACCTGCTATTCAGAAAAGTGTCATTGTTGCCCTCGAATGAGGCATCAAAGTTTTACTTTACTTCCCTCATTTGAGGGCAACAATGGCTCTTTTCCTCATTGGAGCGTTTCTCAAAAAAAGTGTAAGCGTCACGAACCGGGCAACGATATTTTATAACATCCATTTAGAAAAATCTTTGCTTATTTAATTCCTCAGAAGTCATATTATTTGAGAAAATGGCATGAAAATATTTAAAAGTATAGAAAATAACTACATTAATGGCCCTTATCAGTTAAAAACCGCTCATCTATTACGCCATTTTCTGTTTGAATTGTCACGTATCTTGACATTTTCTCAATGTTACTATCTAGAACACCACTATTGCGACATTATGTCATAAACTTTAAATTTAGATTAAGACGAATTAAATTTTTAGAATTTTCATTAATAAATATCGTTTCAAACATCACTCCAAATCGACCATTTTCAAGCTAAAAACTTGTATTTTCCACTTAAATTCTATTATACACAATAAAATCAAAAAATGGCTATGTTACTATCCAAAACTTTAATAAAATCATCGTATCCTTTAACAACTTTATTGGTATTATCAATAATTTTGTCATAATTTGAAATTAAAACATTTTAAAACTTATAAGGCCTCTTAAGGGTCGGTTGCACCGACATACGTTCACAGGTCGGTCGTCGTCAAATATGGCGCCTGCAGCTGTCATCCCATAGAAACTTGTCAAACTGTGCCAAATGTGAAGTGTGGTTTAAGTCACACATCCATATCCCCCCGCCTGAAGGGCGTCTGGAGGTTTCCTAGGTAACTCAGCGGTCTAGGAGTGTCTACGGGAGTCGGGTAAATAAGAACACGAGACCCTACTATAAAAATAAGGGTCTTTATGGGTCATTGTCAGTTGCAAAAACAAAAGTTGTCCCTTCGGTGGTCAATAGTTAACAGTTTATGTGCATGTAAGCTGTGGATTTAGTATATGGATTTATAGCAACGGAGACAATGTTTATGCGGGTTACTAGACCAATCCAAAATTAAGCTTTGTAGCCCTTAACTTTTGATATGTCCACCGAAAAGACGCGAACCTAAATCTGACAATGATCCTTATGCCCGTTTATTAATAATTAAATCTTAACTCAATTAATGCAATAGCGTTGAATCTATACTGCGATCTTTACTTATTATTATACGGGAAACGCGGGAATGAGCCCTAGACAGCCTCCCGGGAACTAAGCGGCCTGCCGATAGCGTCTACCCCTAAATTAATCGGGGCGCAGGAGTAAGGACACTACGAGGGCTTCTCGGGAACCAAGCAGCCAGCGGGTAGCGGGTCGGGTTAAAGAAAGAAAAGAAAGAAAGAAAGCATTTATTCACTGCACGAAAAGACACATCATTACAAACAGAATAGACTCAGTACATTGACATATTATTATAAAGTGCGTCTTCGCGGCAGTGAATCGGTTGCTGTCTCAGCATTGTGCCGAGGTGAGCACCGTACGTGATCCACGGAACGCAACACAATATACAGGAAAGGTATACATATAATGAACAAAATCATAGGTAATATATATATATGGATGAGACTACCTCAAAACAGGGCAAACTGGTGTGAACATGAGGAGGAATTTACTCAACAGTGGGGGGATGCAGACAGAAATAAAAAAAAATAAAAAAAAGAACAGGTAACAGTTTTAAAACAATTAAAATTAATTAAAAACACATGAAAAAGCGACACAGTTGGGATAAGTGCTGGTTGATTTAGGAATAGGGTTTTTGGAGCGTCAACAGATAACCCTTAAGCTTGCGCTTAAAGGTATACTTGCTAGACTGGCTAGAAGGGGAGTCCCTACGGTACGCGGTTGAGCGAGACGGGAATACGGGGAGCTATCAGGGCTTCTCGAGATCCAAGCAGCCGGCGGATAGCGGGTAGAGTCGGAGGGGTGCGCTACGAGGGCTTTTCGGGATCCAAGCAGCCAGCGGGTAGCGGGGAGAGGGGTGACTTCTCGGCACAGTCGGACACTCTTTACATCTCTTAGTTATAGGCTAAGTTTATACTATAAAAAGTTATTAGACCCTGAAACTCTATACATCTCTCTGCAAACGCGTGCCCAGGTTATTCGTCTGATGATTCACTTATTGCTGTGTGCTTTCACTATAGGTACTAACTATGTTTTTGACTTGTAAAAGAGCCCTTGAGTGAGGCCTACTTACCTTACAGAATAAATGTTTGATGTTTGAAACCACACCGGCCAGGGGAAGTCAGGAGGAGGAAGGGTAGGGGGAGGGGCGTTACCGAACAAACACAATACAGTCAGATTTTAACGGACACCGCTTACGATTACAGACGGTTTGGTGCAACCCAGCCTAATACTTCGAATTGGATGATGTTATGCAATAATCTGTTGACCTTAGGAAAACCTATAGTAAGTTGACACATTCCCGCCGGCGGGGACGTCCACCGCGCGATCGCGACAACAGTGACACATATAGTCCCTATTCGTCCTGGTACGCCGGGTAGAGTCAGTCCGACCCAGGTCGGGCCTAGCTGAGTTTCTTGCTGGAATCTTCTCAGCTAGGCTAGGTTTAGTGAACCAGCGACAAAACTCCCAGTAGCTCGATTCCACTCACACCTCAGATTCGGTTGAAACCGCTCAACCAATCTCACTGGAGCGCAAACTCTTAGGGTGGGTTGCACCAAACCGTTTGTAATCGTAAGCGGTGTTCTTTAGAATCTGATTGTACGGACAGTTTGACAAGTTTCTATGGGATGACAGCTGCCGGCGCCATATTTGACGATGACCGGCCTGTGATCGTATGTTGGTGCAACCGGTCCTTAGAGTATTCCCGTGTTCCAAACCACACGCGTGGTCGTGCCGGAGGTTTTCCCCTGGATTTTCCCCAGGCTACTCTCCAACCGCGCACTCCTATCGCTTTATTGGGCCCGGCCTATAAAGCCACAGTCAGGTTCAAAAAAAAACAAGTTGACACATTATTGCATGACAGCGTCCAATTGTGGTGGAACTAGTTCCGGGTAGTAACGAATATAAAATCCATTATAAATTGATTGTAGTATTTTATGGACCAGTTTTCAAAATCAAAATCAAAAAATCGAAATCAAAACATTTATTCTGCAAATAGGCCTCAAGGGCACTTCTACAAGTCAAAATCTATCTAGGTACATCAAATAAAAATAATACAATAATCAAAGTATCATTAATTAAATGTAGTGTTACATGTCAAAAATAAGACTAAGAAACTAATAACAATCGAGATTTGTTAGAGATGTATAAGGTCTCTAAGCGTCAAGATAAAAGGTAATAAAGTAGGTACACTAATCATAATAAAATATGTTGAGCTATATCTATAACACGTCAATATGAAAATAATAAAATCTATTAAATAAATATCCTCAGAGATGTATAAGGTCTCTGAGCGTCAGTCTAAAAATAAAATCAAATGAGAACAGAGCGAAGTCTCTCATCATGTCAATTCCACTGAACACTAGTACTATTTTAGTTTCCACATTTAAAATGAAGACAATAAACTCTTTAAAACGGTCGGATCAACAGCTTAACGTGTCCAAAGCACGGGAGCGCTCATTTAATAACCACTCAAAGCGGTCATCCATCCAAGAACCGACCTCGGCCCACGTTCCTTACTTACGCCAAATATTTCGTGCTATTAAGAAGTTTTACGCGTACAGTCGCCATCAGATAAATCGGAGCGAACAAGGTGCTCACAAATATCTGAACAACACTCTATTCTCAAGGCGTTAAAGTGCATGTTCAGATATTTTTGAGCACCCTGAAGAGTACAGATATATTTGACGGCGACTGTACCTATGCGGTTACAGTCACGCGATACTAGTACTTACTGTATATCGTCTGTGTACTAGATTAGCGTAATTTCTTACCACAACGTATACCATTACGCCCGGGCCCTCAGATTATTTTCCTAAGGGACTACCTGCTTAGGAATCCATGTTAATTCCACCGCCAGGTCACACCGCCTAATATGATAATCAAGAGATTTCCAATTCAAATTCGTAGCTTATAATGAGAGTGTGGAAGGCTGAATAACATTTCCAGGGCTGGGGATAGAAAGTACTGTTTTGTGCTTTAGTGGGTAGTGGTTTTACGTATTGATTATTTTGTCGTATTACCAGAAGCTATGTGTATAACAATATATAATAAGCTACCATCCGAAATAATATGTATTGAAAAGGTTATTAAAATTAAAGAGCTCGACAAATATTTATTAGAAAAATGTTACTATACATTACAAGAATTCCTAAATGAATCGTAGATAATCGTAGATTAGATGTATTTAGTTTAGTGATAAGTTAGTATTAAGTAGATTTTTTGTTAATTGCTGTGCCCTTACAGGGTGCATATTATAATGTGTATTTTTGTACTATATTATATGTGTGTAATAAACAGTTTGAGTTTGAGATTGAGCTATTTTATTAGTTTCAAACTCAATTCACTAGTTTAGTTGGATCAATACAGCAAAATAACTTTATCATTATTTATCCGTACGAGTATCTTAATGATGTGTAATTTATCATTGCATCCACCGATGATGAATGACCGACACGCATCGTTACTAAGTGGCTTTTTATAGGATATGCTTTTTAACTATATTTTATGTCACACCTGGCCATAAAGTGGCAATTACCGCACGCACCGCGCGCGGAAAATCCCACTTCCTGGCCAGGGGGTGACATAAAATTTTGTACTTACCTCGGGCGGTAATTAAGAAAGCCTCAGATCACATAATTATCGCCCTTGCCTTCGGCTCGGGCGTCAAATACCTGCGATCTGAGACATTCTTTGTTTTACCGCCCTTGATAAGTAATGTACTATTAGCTTTTAGCTGATATGTTTTCAGAATAATAAAACAACAGATGATTGTGTTAGATACAACTGAATTACGTTGTTCGATACATGTTGAAGAAGAGAAAGATGCGGAATAGAAGACGATTTAGTGATTAAGATTGAAATAGGTATGCTTCGGTGGTTTAGGTATGTTGGGAGGATGTGTGAAAGCAAACTTGCTTTATTTTTATACTAACGCCTAAAGGGAGGCGTACAGCGACATCTACCAGAAGACCCATGCTTCATTAACGGCACTAACGTCGGCAGGTTCGAATCCTGCTTGGTGCCTAAATTTTTCAATTTTTCCTTTATTCAGACTTGCTTTGCTTTTTCTTGCGTCAGTCGACTAAGAGGATTTCTGGCCAGGAGATATATATCTTAATCTTTATGTGATGCTGAAAAAAGATCCCGAGAGGCTACCGCGAACCCGAAAACGAACGAAGTTCGAATATCTCCCTCTCTGTCGCACTTGCTAATTCGTGCAACAGAGAGGGAAACATTCGAATATCGTTTGTTTTCGTTTCGAGGTAGCCCCTCAGGCCAGAGGTTCCCGCGACCAACAAGCTGTACGAAGAGATGTATGGATGTGATCGAAGCAAAAGAAGTATGTAGGGACAGAAGTATTAGGCATTCTTTGGTCTAGCTGCTTACCCCAACGATTGTGTAGATGTTGTGATTCGATTATTTTTTTAAAGAGAGCGGTATAGTTTTTATACAACTTCGCATTTATAAACTTTCAAGATCAAAGTACTAAAATAGCATTTTTTTAAATACGATTATCTCGAAAACCAAGGGACTTTTACTAAACCTGAAAGTCCATTGCGGTGCTCTATCGGTGGTTAGAAGCTTGTCCATTATTTACTGGACACCCTGTATATGGAACAACTATTCTTTGTCGCTCGTTACCATGGTTACGTCTCGTTTTTATACAACTTCGCATTTATAGACTTTCAAGATCAAAGTACTAAAATAGCATTTTTTTTTTAATTCGATTATCTCGAAAACCAAGGGACTTTTACTAAACCCGAAAGTCCATTTTCTGGACCAGCCTCAGGTGCTCTATTGGTGGTTAGAAGTTTGTCCATTATTTACGGGACATCCTGTATATGGAACAACTATTCTTTGTCGCTCGTTACCAGGGTTACGTCTCCTGTCACTATTTAAAATTGTGGTTTTATAGGGTTTAAATAAAATAAAAAATAAAAATAAATCAATATTAGAGGACAATCTTACACAAATCGAACTAGCCCAACAGTAAGCTCAAGAAGGCTTGTGTTATGGGTACTAGGCGACGATATATTTAATAGAAATAAATACCTAAATACATAGAAAACATCCAAGACTCAGAAACAAATATTCATGCTCATCACACAAATATTTGCCCTGACCGGGATTCGAACCCAGGACCGTCAGCTTCACAGGTAGGTGCACTACCCACTAGGCTAAACCGGTCGTCAAATCTATCAAACATGAGTTTTAGCGATGAACATAAATCAATTTCGTCACATTTTTCCAAGAAACTCGGTTACTGTTGTCTCCTCGCTGACGGGATAGAATAACAACAAGAAAATGTTGATTGACCCATAATATCAATTTATAGTTATAAGGTGAACGCACCAGTTACAGAGATTGATATAACTTAGGGATTTTATTCTTAATTTATGACTTCTGGAGTGAACAAAATAACGACGTTTTAGCGAACCAGCGGCAAAACTCTAAGTAGCTCGATTCCATTCTCACCTCAGATTTGGTTGAAGCCGCTCAACCAAACTCGCTGGAGCGCAAACTCTTACCCCCTTATTCATGAAACTTAACAAACCTCTGCTAACTAAAATGTCTATTGTCACTGTCTCACAAGCACGTGTGTCAAAGTGACAGATAAGGACAATCGAACTTTAGCGGCTAGTTAACTAATATAGGTTTGATAGAAGTTTATGAATACGGGGGTTAGAGTATTCCAGTGTTAAATCCACCCGCGTGTTCGTGTAGGAGATTTTCCCTGGATTTTCCCCAGGCCACTCTCCACTCACTCCTATCAATTTATTGGGACCAACCTATAAAGCCACAGTCAGGTTAAAAAAAAGATATAGCTAATTCTACAGGAGAGCCAGAAAACGAAACATTACTTAACCAGAGCTTAATAATTAGTTTTAATATTAGATTAAAAACTATCGAGCGCTCGTGGCCCAGCGGCACCCGCGTACTGCGTGCGGTATGCGAGGTTAAGCAACGTCGGCCCAGGTCAGTTATTGGATGGGTGACCGCTTTGAGTGGTTACTAACTGAGCGCTCCCGTGCTTTGGAAGGCACGTTAAGCCGTTGATCCCGGCTGCTGTCTATGATAGCAGTCGTTAAGCCAAGTTAGAGGCCTTCGGGCGGCTTGAGAACTACTAACAGTCAAGTTGCCCACTCACTTGACAAGCCTAATTCCAATAAGGTCTGGTTTCCCCTCGGGTTGGAAGGTCAGATGGCAGTCGCTTCCGTAAAAACTAGTGCCTACGCCAAGTTTTCGGATTAGGTAGCGGACCCCGGGCATCCTTCAGGATGCAACTGTACCGGGATAACGCTAGGAGGATGATGATTAGATTAAAATCTATAATTACTTGACAACAGAATCCTTTAATGGTCAAGTAAAAATCAAAATTTTATCAATTTATTCTGCGCACGCGCGGCCGTTGCGGCTAGTTCTCATGATGGCCCTTGCCACGTATTGGTCCGAAGCATGTCGAGCTATACTCGACCTTGAAGACGTGAGTGAAAAGTTTATTATCCTAATAATATTATAAACGTGGAAGTTTGTGCGGATGGATGTATGTTCCGCTTAATCTCAAATACTACTGAACGGATCTCTATGAAACTTTCCAGTATTGTAGTTTAGACATCGGAATAGGACATAGGCTACCTTTTATCCGCGGGTAACACCGCGGGGCGCTGCTAGTATTTCAATATGTCTGAAACTCACGGGATTTCACATTTAAAATTTATTCATGTTCTAACAGCTAATAGACACTATAATAAATCTTTCAATATCATGCTCTTTCAATATTCTATTTTCAATTTCCGCATGCATTCTCAAAAAATAACAGCAGCTTATTGGCATTCCGGTGGCATCATAGAGATGTTCCCGGAATTCCGGAGAACGATGCCAGTTAAGTTAACTGAATTGTCAATAAAGATCGCGTTTTGAAAATCACTATATAGTATAAAACAAAGTCGCTTTCTGTGTCCCTATATCCCTATGTATGCTTAAATCTTTAAAACTACGCAACGGATTTTGATGTGGTTTTTTTAATAGATAGAGTGGTTTATATGTATAATAACATCCATTAAATAGTGCACCCGTGCGAAGCCGGGGCGAGTCGCTAGTTTGTATATATTACAGGCCAAAATGTCACAGTTCAGATGGCTGATGGCTGGTTACGATAATTTAAAACGAGTTAAAAAGAGCCCCAGTCCCTGTAGCTACATACTAAAAGTCAGGTATAAAAGCCAACCGCAACGCATCAACGCAGCTTACCCTACATTCGCAGACACGCGTCAAAGCCGAACCGTTGACGCGTCAAAATGACGCGACGACGCGTGACGCCCGCTAACGACGCAGCGAAGTCAAACCGACGCATGACGCGTTTGATGTCGTAAAATTTGAAGTGGAAATTTTAGTGAGCGACGGAAATGAGGGGCATTACGTGAATCGGCGTGGGAATGATATTGTTGGGTACTTTTCTCATGCGCGTGTATTTTTACGCATTATTACAACGTTATAATGATTTGAGTATAGGTACAGAAAAAGTATTAGGTGAAAAGCTTTTTTAAAATATAAAATAAAAATAAGTATTTGTGGACAATCTTACACAAATCGACCTAGTCCCAAACTAAGCAAAGCTTGTACTATGGGTACTAGGCGACAATATACATACTTATATAGATAAATATATACGTAAATACATAGATAACATCCAAAACTCAGGAACAAATATTCGTGTTCATGTGTGTGTGTGTGTGTGTGTGCGTGTTGTGTGTGTGTGTTTTTTTGGGATTAGATTAGGTTTTCGCTGACCTTCACTAAACAGCTTCGGTAAACAGTGGCCGACAGAGTGGATGGGGCCTTCTTGCAAGCCTGGGATGGCTTGCATTATTTAGAATGAAAGAAAAAATTGAAAAATTTAGGCACCGAGCAGGAATCGAACCTGCGACCTCCCGGCACTCGCGGCCATTCGCTCTAGCCAACTGTGCCCTTACCATGAGTTTGCATGTCCGTACTCGCTAGCGACTGCGTAAACGATTTAGTATGCCGATTCTTAGTGCTATTGCGTAACCGCTAGAGGCGCTGTACTTTGGCCATATAAATATTTGACGCAGTCGCTAGCGAGTACGGTCATGTAAACTCAGCCCACACTATATGTACAAAAGAGAGACGTATCGTAAATCGCTCCTCGGTGTTAATTCAATATTTATTCAAAATGCCGACTGGAGTGCGACAAACCGATAGTGCTATAATTAAGATAAGTTTATCAAACCTTGAAAAAGCGGTTAGTGCTCAACGAGATGAAATAAGTGCTTTAAAAGTGCAAATTACGGACCTAATCGATGTGATCAAATTACTATCGGAGGGTAAACCTACAAAATGCGACAAATGCGCTGCAGCGCACGAAAATCAGGCGGTTAACAAGGCGATGGCGAGTGTGAGCAGTGCGGCGATACCGCAGGCGCGCGCTGAACCCGTGAAACCGAAAGAGACAACACGAAAACAAATGGACGTTGTTTCACCAAAACAACAAAATGACAAACCTAAACGGATTTCCATGAAAAAATGTCGTCCTGAGCTCATATCACAGGTTATTTCTGATGTGCCAACGGATGTGTTACCGGAAAATAATAATGATGACCAACATAACGATGGCTGGATAGAAGTAAAACGTAAGCCGAAACGACCAAACCAACAGCGTAGAAAAAGGCAAGTTGTTAGGTGTAACGGTGCAACGAGTACCATCTTATCCGCAGCAGAGAGAAATAGGTATTTACATGTATGGGGCGCCCGTCCGGAGACCTCTGACAATGACGTTGTCAACTTCTTAAAAGGTAAAAAGCCTTCAAATAATTATGTAGTAGTCAAGTTGAGTCCGAAACGACAAACCGACTATGCCTCGTTTAAAGTCGGCGTACCGACAGAGATGTACGACGAGTGCCTAAAATCAAATTTCTGGCCGAGTGGGTTTTCTGCAGAGCGCTGGTTTTTTCGCCTCGAGCGAGCAAGGCAGGTCGAGAAGTAAACATTATGTTATCTCGCCCCTCAACATTTACTATCAGAATGTGAGGTGGCTAAAAACTAAGCTATTCGAATGGCGAAACAACTTAATTATATCTGACAGTTTGGACTTAGTCGTGGTGACGGAAACAAACTTAGATAACTCTGTAAGTGACGAGGAGCTGGGCGGCTCGAGTGACTGGACTGTGGTTCGGCGGGACCGCCGCGCGCGCGCTGGCGGCGGAGTGATGCTGGCCGCGCGCGGGGCGCTGCGTCTCGAGCGGCTGCCGCGATACGAAACGGACGACGGCGAGGACTTGTGGGCCAAATTCCAACTAAACAAGCAGTGCATTTACGTGTGTGTTGTTTATATTCCACCTCGATCGAACGATGATACCTATATGACCTGGTTTCATTGTGTTGAGAAAGTATGTAATATTCATTCTCCAAAGAAAATAGTAATTTTAGGCGATTTAAATTTATATAGTGCCAGTAGTAATATTAATGAGTATTATAAATGTTTTAGTTCATTATGTGACATGATACAATATAACAATGTTATGAATACCAACGGGCGCATGCTCGATGTAGTGATGACGAGTGCGGAGCTGGGGAGTGCGGTGCGCGTGCGCGCCGCCGAGCCATGCGAGCTATTGTCGAAGGTGGACGACCACCACCCGCCGCTCATGGTGCGCATCGACTATAGCTTCGAAAAGGAGTCAGTAAGACTTAAACCCTCTAACTTAAGTAGCGACGGTGATTGGAACTTTGCTAAAGCTGACTTTTATACATTATTCTGTATGATTAGGGAAGTCAAGTGGGATGAACTTTATTCGTTGGCAACTGTAGATGCGGCTCTTTCGCTTTTTTACGATACAATATATGATATATTTGGCCACTGCGTACCTAAAAAACTTCGTAAAATACACCGTAATCGCGTATATCCCGTGTACTACACAAATAATATTATAAATGACATCCGGCGTAAAGCCGACGCACACCGTCTATGGAAACGGAGCGGGGATGAAATCGCTCGTAGTAATTTTGAGGCACTTCGTGTAAAGATAAAAACAGATATTAAAATTGCACATAATTCTTATACTAACGAAGTCTCATCCAACCTGTGTCGGGACCCTAAAAAATTTTGGCAGTATGTAAACTCACTGCGCACTCGTGGTGGGTTCGAGCCCGTGGTGACGTTGAGGGACGTTGAGCGCGAAGGCGCGGGCGCCGCGGCCGCCTTCGCCGAGCACTTTCGCTCCGTGTTCCTGCCGAGCGCGCCGGCGCTGCAGCCCGCGCGCGCCAGCGCCGCCGCGCCCGCCGACAATCGCCGCGTAGATATAAGTGTTTTTAACTTTATTGACGTAAGACAAGCCATCAGGAAACTAAAACCTAATACGTCGCCGGGACCGGATGCGATACCGGCATTCGTCCTCAAAGGATGCGTAGAGGAACTCCTCGAGCCGATTACGTACATATTTAATTTAATTTTAAAAACGGGTCAATATCCCTCGTCTTGGAAGAAGTCTCGCGTCACACCGATTCCGAAATCTGGTACAAAAACAAAAGTCGAGAATTACAGGCCGATAGCCATACTTTGTGCGCTCGCTAAAGTGTTTGAAACTGTCATGCACGGCAGACTTTTGCCACAGTGTTTACCGTTCATAACACAAGCCCAACACGCATTTCTCCCACAAAGATCGGTGGCTACAAATTTGGTAACGCTTGTGGACCAAATATCTTATAACCTAGATAACAGAAACCAAGTCGACGTCATTTATCTAGATTTCCAGAAGGCGTTCGACCGCGTCGATAATGATGTTCTTCTACTTAAACTGGGCATCATGGGTTTCACACCTAGGCTCCTGAAACTATTTGCGAGTTACCTTGGCGACAGGGAACAGTACGTAAAGTATGGTCCCTATGTCTCTGAATATTATCCTACGAAATCAGGTATAAGTCAAGGATCAAACCTTGGACCTCTCCTGTTTGTCCTGTTAATAAACGACTTGCCAGAGGTGCTGCAAAACTCCTCTATATTAATGTTCGCGGATGACGTCAAACTTGTGAGAGCTTGTAATACGGTGGCCGATTGCGAAGCGCTTCAGCGCGATATCGACGCGGTTTTTGAATGGAGCCTAAACAATAAATTGTTATTTAATCCTGACAAGTGCGAAATGATGTCATATACTCTGTCGCGAGCCCCTCTGATACATCAGTACTCTCTGGGCGGCGCGGTGGTGACGCGCGTGGAGCGCGTGCGCGACCTGGGCGTGCAGTTCGACGCGCAGCTGACGTTCCGCGCGCACGCGCTGCACGTCGTCGACGTCGCGAACCGTCGCCTCGGCTTTGTCTTGCGGAATACGGCTAACCTAACTCCTGCGGCCACGAGAACCGTATACGCTGCCCTAGTGCGCAGCGTGCTAGAAACGAACGCAGTGGTGTGGAGTCCGCACGAGGCCAAATATATCATTCTCTTGGAACAAATCCAAAAAAGATTCCTCAGAGCCCTATACAGAAAATCATTTACGTATTATCCTTACTTGTACCCGACACTTTTTATACAAGGTCGACTAGGTTATCAGTCGCTAGAGGTCAGAAGATCCTTAGCCCTAGCTAAATTTGCTATTAATGTCATAAGAAACAGACTGGACTGCAACGGCCTCGTGGAAATTTTTACGCAAGTAGTAGTCCCTAATTTACAAATATGCGCATACCTACGGGAGCGCACGCGACCAGTGCTGGCGCCGGCGCCGGCGCGCACGGCGCGGGGCGCGCAGGCCCCGGCCGCGCGCGCGCTCCGGCTCCTCAACTCGGCACTCGAAGCAGCTCCGCACGCCGATATATTTACGACTGGGATAGGATGTTTGATGACGGAATGCAAGAAGGTGATAGAGAAGAATTCAAGGAAAAGTACAATTTTATAACTACATATCTACAAATTGGACATGAAATATTGTATAATTAATAATTAATTTTTAATCATAATTCCAAATGTATTAATAGAATTTTAATATTTGACATAATTTTACCCTTAAATCTGTCCTTGGCAAGTGCATGCTGGAGCTAGCCAGATATATATATTTTTATGACGAACTGTACCTACCTATATCTACTATAAGTAGTGGTACAATTTTTAGACAATGTATATTATAATGTATGACTAACAACGATTTGGTGATATCATGTATTACTGTCATGTTGTAAGTGTATTGAATAAACGAATCTTGACATCTTGACATTCATGGTAAAGGCACCGAGCTATAGGTGCAATCGCTACCCAGTTCCAAATTCATCAACCGTTCCTTCGTATTAAGCAGTACCGCTGCTAACGTAAACTATTTATTTTTTTATACAAACGCCTTAGGAGGCGTACAGCGACATCTACCAGAAGACTCATGCTTCATTAAAAAAAAAAGAAAAAAAAATGGCTTGCGTTTGTCGCTTAGGTTAAATTAAACATAATACTAACATAGTTTTTTAAGGACCATTGTACGCACTAATACGATATGGACATTTCCGAAATAAATGATTATTATTATTATTACAACCCAGTGGTAAAACCCAGGGTTCAGACCCAGTACCTTCAGATTGACAGGCACGTGCCTTAACACTCGGCTGCAGTGACTTCTATTAAGGCAAGGTCCATTCACAGATCTGACGAAAATACTGAAGTTTGAGCTTTCAGTGTGAATAAATAATGTAGAATTATAACTATACAAAAATTACAGTAGACTGAAAAAGAAACAAAGAAAAGAAATAACTTTATTATGTTATAGGGGGCAAACGAGCAGACGGATCGCCTGATGGTAAGCAATTACCGTCGCCCATAAACACCAGAGGAGTCGCAAGTGCGTTGCCGGCCTTTCAGAAGGGAATACGCTCTTTTCTTGAAGGTTTGAAGGTCATATCGGTCCGGAAATACCGCAGGCGACAGTTCATTCCATAGTTAACTGAACAAAATTATTGAAAAATACCTTGGTAACTCTGTCAAAAAATCCTAAATATCATAGTAAAAATAAACTTGAATGCTGCAGATCTCGTAATTATCAACGAAAGTGATACGTTTTTTTTACAAATACGATAGCTTTTTTATTGTTCTAAGGAAATAACCGGATAGATTTTTCATAAGTGATTCAGTGTTCCAACAATCCATAAAAATGTACTAAATATTTACGAAATTACGCGCATAGCCGTAGAGAGCGGGATGGTTAATTGCAAACTCACGCGTGTTAGAGGGGGTTATTTGCACTGGAATGGCCTTGCCTTAAATCATAATAATAATTTCCTAATTAAAAAAAAAGTCACAAATATCACAATTTAAAAAAAAAGAGGACAATCTTACACAAATCGAACTACCCCACCCACAGTAAGCTCAAGAAGGCTTGTATTATGGGTACTAGACGACGATATATTTAATAGATATAAATACTTAAATACATAGAAAACATCCAAGACTCAGAAACAAATATTCATGCTCATCACACAAATATTTGCCCTGACCGGGATTCGAACCCAGGACCGTCAGCTTCCCAGGCAGGTGCACTACCCACTAGGCTAAACCGGTCGTCAATTATTTGGGTGTCGGCACTGCATAACTTTTTCTTCCACTTTTGTCTCGTCATCTCATTCACACGCTCCTTATTCATGTCTTGTCTCACACAACACATCCACTTTTTCTTTAGGCTACCTGGTTTCTAGCATAATTATGATAATAACATATATTTCATATACTGTACATCTGAATGCCCGCGGCTGCATTTGCTAATGAACCGTGTTCCAGTTAGGATGAATACCTCAATCGGCCGTATTTAATTACACTGTATGAAGACCAATATATTAATTGAATTTCAATAACAGTTAAAATTAAATGTGGTTTCATGTGTTTGGGTAACCACATTGATTGAGAGATATAATTTTATTACTAATATTATTACGTTATTTCATATATAGGGCACATTGCTCGCAGGACTGACGGTCGATGGGGCCAGAAACTGCTTGAGTGGCGTCCACACACCGGAAGACGAGCTGTCGGTAGGCCTCCGACAAGGTGGAGTGATGACCTGGTGAAGGTCGCGGGAATCCGGTGGAAACGAACGGCATAGGACCGGTCTAAATGGCGAGCCTTGGGGGAGGCCTATGTTCAGCAGTGGACGTCTTTCGGCTGAAATGATGATGATGATGATGATGATGATTTCATATATAACGGAGAGTTTAAGCATATAAATCCGGACCACGTTATTGACGGACTTCATAAGTGGCCTAGACTAGTAGGCCTAGCTAGAACCGCGTAGTCTACGGGCGTCTGTGAAGTGGTGGTGTGTACCTGGTGTTGTGTAAGATCAAACTAAACTACAAACGTGACTAATTTATCTATTAATAAATTCAAGACTTATGTAAAGCGTAAACTCATATCGAAAGCATATTATAGCACAAAAGACTACATGAATGATAAAACACCGTGGGTATAATTGTGCTTGAAATACTAATTATATTTAAATAATTATGACATTACATCTTAATGACTATTTTCATAACTATGACATTAGTTGTTGACGTTAAATTTTCCTCGTGACATTCAGATTTTATTCTAGAAACTGTCTAGATTATACAATTTTTTATGTTTTTATTTTACATATTAACGATCTTTTTGTGAAGTTATTATACTCTCTTTTGACATACATTACAGTAATTCATGTATTTTTTAAAATTTCATGCATCAATAAATTGCTGTGAATAATTAGATTCAATTTATGTAATATATAACTGACGATTCAAAAGTGCTTGTTGCTAGGCCTATTTGAATAAAGAATATTTTGAGTTTGAGTTTGAGTTTGATCGCCAGACCTCCCGAGCATACGCTTCGAGAGTTAGACACCTGGTTTTTTTTCAAACCGTCAACACAGCGAACCTCTAAATAATACAAGATTCGGCAACTTCTGGAGTCACATAACTCTATATGAATGTATATGTCCCCATGAGATTAATTTGATAATTAATAACTATTAGTTCAGGGGCTTTTCACTCGTTACATTTGCCTAGATCCGCAGACTTTTTACTCTGAGGCTCGATCTGATTAGCTGCCGACTAATTATCGAACTGCGCTTCAGAGGGCGCTACAGTCTTTGTGTATTCATGCGTGTGTGCGTACGTGTGTGTATGTGTGTTAGTATAAGTACTTCAGCTTTGTAGTTATTTTTGGGACAATCGTAAAGCTTGACTCACAATTCTATCTCAGTATATAATAATTTATCTATACGTTAGATTATAATCTAACTAGCGAAATTGTTAACTGTCGAAAGATTGGAAACTACCCAAAAATATCACGTTAAACTGTAAGCAGTATTCTGCGGTTCCAATTCTTCCGACATTAAAATTGCAATTTAGGTTAGATTCGTTCGTTATCTAGGTACAGGTACAGGTTACACACTACGTCGACGACTGCCTTAGCCTAGTTGGTAGTGACCCTGTCTACGAAGCTGGAGGTCCCGGGTTCGAACCCCGGTCAGGGCATTTATTTATGTGATGAGCACGAATATTTGTTCCTAAGTCTTGGATGTTTGGTATGTATTTAAGTATCTATTTATCTATATAAGTATGTATATCCTCGCCTAGTACCCATAGTACAAACTTTGCTTAGTTTGGGACTAATTATTATTTACCAAATAATTTGCGTTGCTGTATAGCTAAGCTACATAGCTTACCTATATCCCATGTTAATCACATGTCCACATTATATTCATGTCGTCATGTGACACACACCACAGATATAATTAAACTGGTCGTGTTTGTACGTTGGCGCTAATCGCTGAGACCGACTACAACCCTAAACATAAGCTGTTAAGCAAATAGAATACAATTTGAGGGGCTAAGATGATCGTTTATATATTGTACATATATCATTCATTCCTTATAATCAAGTAAGTAAGTGCGAGAGGGACGAATGCTATATATTCGACATATAAGCGATCTTAGTCCCTCTGACATTACTAATGAAGTAAGAAACAAATACAACTCTTCACACATGCGTGGTCATGTTCCGCAGGCTACTCTCCAACCGCGCGCTCAAACAACTCTTCTGAGGTAGTTTTTTTTATACAACGCCGGTGGCAAACAAACTTACGATCCTCCTGATGGTAAGAGGCCACCGCAGCCTATAGACGCCCGCAACTCCAAAGGAATCACGTACGCGTTGCAGACCCTTTATAAAATTTGAGGGTGCACTGTGTTGACAACAGAAGGGACAAATTTAGGTCCCTCGCTTTAAACACAGTGCATCCTCGGGAGCTCTGGCAACCTTTTTCACTTCCAGGAACACAACACTATATACTTGTATAGTAGATAATGTTATTATGGCTGTGGCCTTCTGCAAGCCGGCGGTACTTCCCCAGTTGGGCTGCTCCAAATTCGAGCAAGATGACATTTTGCTGTGCCCTACCACTCTTAAAATAGTACCGGCCAATAATATGTCACTATCATCTCGATCGCTATGTATGAAAGTTTGGATAGAACCCTCGGTGCGCGAGTCTGACTTGCCCTTGAGTAGTTTTTAATATTGTAGTGATGAAGCATACCTATATTTTATACAAACGCCTTAAGGGAGGCGTACAGCGACATCTACCAGAAGACTCATGCTTCATTAACGGCACTAACGTCTCAAATCATATTGAGAATCGTCAGTTGCGATGCGCCATCCCATACCCAAATTTAGAATAAAGGAAAAATTGAAAAATTTAGGCACCGAGCAGGATTCGAACCTGCGACCTCCCGGCACTCGCGGCCAGTCGCTCTAGCCTATCTGAAAGAAATCAGATTACGTATTCCACTATCTCCACTGGATCAAACTTCTCTCAAAACAACGCCATACCATACAACGGTCTATCTGAACGATAACTTATAGATGTACCTGTGTGTACACTGTTTTAATGTCAATCTACCTGCTTAACCCAGACCCACTGAGTTCTTCCCGAGTGCCCGTGTTATTTCCACGTGGCCAGACCCTTACAACTTGCCGAGTTTTACCAAGCCAGCTGTGAGATTATCGAATTATCGTCAGCCATCCGCACTGGCTTCCGGATTTCCGAAACAGGTATTACATTTAATTAGGTCGTCGTTTTCGTTAGGTCCTCCCGAAACTTGCTTCTCACTGTTCCATCTTCCTCATCAAAATTGTATAATTCTTCTTTCACTTTTCGAGCTATTCGGCATTGGAATTCTTTATCTCCTGATTTGAGGCGTGCTGAATCTCTTGCTGTCTTCAAAAAACAGCTTAAAGATCACTATTTGTCTCTCTCATGACACAATTAAGACTTAGCTCCTTTAGACTATGTGGCTGACTATATATTTGTATATGTTTATGTACGTATATTTTTATACTATATTTTTGTATGTTTATTTATCCTTAATTAAATGTTATTGTTGTAATTATTAGTAGGCTTCATATGTATTAACTCTGCACCACCTGCTATGAATCGTTCTGTTTAGATTTCCGCTACCCTAAGGTTGTCTGGAAGAAATCGCTCTTTAGCGATAAGACCGCCTGTTGTTTGCCTCTTCTCATTGTGTTTTTTGTACTGTACTGTATCCTTTGATTGAGGTGTGCAATAAAGAGTATTTGTATTGTATTGTATTGTATTGTACATAAGCTAATTTGTTGTCAGGCCAAACTCGTATTTTAACTGGTAATTTACCCAACAGTGAATACATGTTTAAATAAAATTTCGGAATACGTAACAATAGTAAAATCAGACTAATTGCGATTCAAAAACTACCTCATCATTAGCAAAAACGTAACAAACTAAAGCAATGGCATATACTCGCGTACAATGGAACGCTCCCGCGTATAAACAAGGTACTACACACGTAGCATCCGAGCGAAATCATAAACTCGCTGCACAAAACACGAATAATAACAGAGTACTTTAGAGCGGAAATGGAACGTACCGAGCACAGACTCAGAAAAAGAACCCAATATTGCGTTCCGTACTGCTTTTAATAATGTTAACCATACGCAAACGAGGCAAAACTAAAAAAACGTACGTGCCATAGACAAAACGAGAAGTTTGAAATTGGAACAGCCCTCGTTTGAATTTCGTATGATGCAATCGTTTGTGTTCAACTTCGTTGTGGTGTAATTTATTTTTAATTTTGTTGAAGTGACATGTTGTTATGGAAATAAGGTAAATGAAGTGTTTTCATCTTCTTACTCAAATCGCCCTCAGGTCAAACGCCCATTATCATAAAAGGAACAAATGTTGCGTAATAATTTGTCTTCAGGAATAATGTTCATAAGGAGTTTTGAAATCTTTTCGGCATCGTTGCAACCTACTTCACAGATCAGTGTTCGGCATATAAAGGAAAACGGTGTAAAATATATTTTTCTCAAACATCAATTAAATATTGACGTTATATTCGTTAAAACAGGCTTCAAAGTATCACGTTTTGGGCAGAACAACTTGAGAGAATTTCATATAAAATTGAAGGCCTAGGTCGGGAAGTAAATTTTTAAATTATAATATAAACATGGCGTCTGTATTCATGAACAGGGCTGCGACCACAAAAGCACTATCGCAAAAGCGTTATCAAGAGTGCTACCGCGAACCACAAACGAAGTTTTCTCTCCTTGTCGCACTTGCAAGTTTTCACATAGGTGCGACAGAGAGAGAAAACTTCGTTTGTGGTTCGCGGTAGCACATCAGGTTATGTATCCCTAATAGGGTCTATTCGAACACTACATACGCAAAATACGGACGACTTCCGTAAAAAACATTGTGGAGGGAATGGAGGAAAAATTAAAATTTGTTTTTCGAGAGGCGTATTTTTTATTTCACTGCATATGTTTGAGAAAAGCACTATACATGTCTTGTCGTGAAAAGGGCTTGCCGGCTTCGTACCACCGTGTCTATACCTACTCACCCGTCAAGCCTTCTTTCCCGGCGTCTGCAGTAATGTATCATTGAAAGCCCAGTAGTAGTACAATTACTGTAGAGGCCGGGAAGAAAGGGGTTGCCAGCCGAAACTCCAATAAAACAAACTTAACTAGAGAAACTAAAAATAAACTAGGATTGAATTGAAAACACTACCCTTAAAACTACAAGAACATGCTTTCTTCGTCGGCGCTTTCATCGGAACTCAGATTAAATAACAAAATCAACAACGCACAATAAATCCAACAAAATAGATTTACACAATGAAAATTTTTCAATTTTTCCTTCAAAATTATAAAAATACCTTCGCGGTTTGAAATATTTAAAACGTATATATTTTATTTATAATCGTAGTGACGGAATGTCATAAGAAACCAAAAAGCAAATATTACTTATAATTTATTTGATGGCTGAATGCCGTGATGCTGTGTCACAAATAGATGTGGAATGGAAATTAAAAAAGACTATGTTGCACGCCTAGGTCTCCATTTTCGTATGAAATCCCTTTAAAGACCTCTCGTCTAGCCGCACCAAAAACGTAATTCTTCGCAGCCTATAATAAATATTTCATTACATGTTTGAGAAAATAAATATGACGAGCTAGTGGTAGTCTGTGGGAGTGACGTTTTCATATAATTTGCCGTCGGTGTATCGCAAGTTTGCGGGATCGTTAATCATGACAACTTTAGCGGGGCGTGTTGCCACTGACCTAAACAAGATTCAGCCTAATTAATGCAGGGTATTATTATGTTATACTATGTTTAGAAACCTCGCGAGCACGTAAGTTAAGAGCTGTTTATGACGCGGCAATTTCGCTTTTTGCAACGTTAACTGTCGTAAACAAAAATGGCTTTTTGTTCGCAAAAAGCATGTTAATTTTACGCGAAAGGCTTCAAAGCGGCGTGGTGAGGATATCATATGCTTATGAACGTAATCGGCCAATCACAGGGCTTGAGCCTGGAGTGTTTTTCATGTGCGTCCAATCGGGGCTCTTAGGTTTTCGAACGTATAAAATAGTAATTCTCTGGGACATTTCGCGAGGGAAAATGAGTGAATGAATGATGTGGGCAGACGGAATGTTGAACACGGAATGACCATTACAATAATGTATGAAATAAAATTAATGGGCGCCCAGGTGAGGTTGGTTTTGTGCTTCGTTATGGAACCATATCGCTCTTATTGCGTAACGAGGGTACGGAGCGAATGTTTTGATTTTACGAACGGCTTTTAATCGTATTAACTTTAGTAACATGTGCTTTAATTGGCATTTTCAAGGGTTGTTCGCAGTATTTATATCAAAATAATAATGTATGTATGTATGTATGTAAGCACTTTATTGTACACAATAACAGGTTAAAACAATATACATGTCACATAAGATTAGAGTACAAAGGCGAACTTATCCCTATGAGGGATCTCTTCCAGCTAACCTTTAACTTACTTTTTTTTTTAATAATAACTAGCGACCCGCCCCAGCTTCGCACGGGTGCAAAGCTGATGCATGTATTATATATATAAACCTACCCCTTGAGTCACTCTATTAAAAAAAACCGCATCAAAATCCGTTGCGTAGTTTTAAAGATTAAAGCATACATGGGGATATAGGGACTTAGGTACATAGGGACAGAGAAAGCGACTTTGTTTTATACTATGTAGTGATAATAATATACTTTATTGTGGATTATACAAAATGGAAATGTTATAAACAAACTTTAACACAGATAATAATGCAAACAACAGGCGGTCTTATCGCTAAAAAGCGATCTCTTCCAGACAACCTTAAAAATTTTCATTGAATAATTTTTTTTTTAGTTTGAGTTATTTATACACAGTGCTCGTGGTTCGTGCAGTTATTTATAAACATCAATTTATTGGGACCAACCTATAAAGCCACAGTCAGGTTAAAAAAAAGATATAGCTAATTCTACAGGAGAGCCAGAAAACGAAACATTACTTAACCAGAGCTTAATAATTAGTTTTAATATTAGATTAAAAACTATCGAGCGCTCGTGGCCCAGCGGCACCCGCGTACCGCGTGCGGTATGCGAGGTTAAGCAACGTCGGCCCAGGTCAGTTATTGGATGGGTGACCGCTTTGAGTGGTTACTAACTGAGCGCTCCCGTGCTTTGGAAGGCACGTTAAGCCGTTGATCCCGGCTGCTGTCTATGATAGCAGTCGTTAAGCCAAGTTAGAGGCCTTCGGGCGGCTCGAGAACTTCTAACAGTCAAGTTGCCCACTCACTTGATAAGCCTAATTTCAATAGTCTGGTTTCCCCTCGGGTTGGAAGGTCAGATGGCAGTCGCTTCCGTAAAAACTAGTGCCTACGCCAACTCTTGGGATTAGGTAGCGGACCCCAGGCATTCTTCAGAGTGCAACTGTATCGGGATAACGATGATGATGATGATGAGTAAACCTTTTGGTAAGAGACCTGATGGGGTGTCTTTAGTTCCTTGGAGTTTGGGACGAATGTTGGTGTGGGATACTACCTGTGTAAACACACTGGCATCGTCCCACCTCCAATGAACTACAGTAAAAGCGGGTGCAGCGGCGGAAAATGCTGAAATATTGAATCGTAATAAATATAGGGGCCTCGGCAGAGAGTATACTATTTTGTACCTTTTGCGAAACTCTTGGTCCATGGGGTCCCAGCGCGCACAAGTTATTTACTGAAATCGCGAAGCGTCTGGTTGAGGCTAAACCGGTCGTCTAAATTAAAATGATTTATTTAAAATGTTCCTTCTTATCATTTCTATAAAAAGAAAATCGCCCTGAAGATTGAGGAGACGTCTGAAATGTACGAAATATGATATAAGAATATCAAAACATTTTAGCTCGGCACACAATATCCCACGTACGGCTTAATAGAAACACGATTCTCACACGCAACGCAACGTTGCGTTTGACAAGTGTGCTCCTAAGCATACCAATTTCAGGGTTTAGATTTCATACGTTGCGTACGTGGGATAGTGTGTGTCGAGCTTTCTTGTTACTTTTCATTATGATACAATAATATACTGCGTCAGGTATGGCAATCCGGTACATCGGTTAGTAGGTGACACGAGATTACGTCATCAGCCATCAGTCTATAGATCGTATACGAACGTAAGTGTGTGTGTCGTCGACAGAGACATATGGTTGACTGTCAGACCTTGTTTTCTTAGACCTCTTCATCCCAGAAGACAAAACATATCACTTTCAAATTTAGAATGAAGGAAAAATTGAAAAATTTAGGCACCGAGCAGGATTCGAACCTGCGACCTCCCGGCACTCGCGGCCAGTCGCTCCAGCCAACTGAGCTATAGGTGCAATCGCTACCCAGTTCCAAATTCATCAACCGTACCTTCGTATTAATCAGTACCGCTGCTAACGTAAACTATTTTTTATACAAACGCCTTAAGGGAGGCCTTCTGGTAGATGTTGCTGTACGCCTCCCTTAAGGCGTTTGTATAAAAGAAAATATCATTTTCAACCGATTATTATATAAATATTGACCTATTTTTAGATTATGATTAATAAAATAGTAATTGATACAATTGACCAAGCGTAACATTCGATTTCAAAGATGAATATAATAAATATCTACTAACAGTTATTTCATCCGATTTAGCCAAAATTGAATGGTCTCTGAATATACACTGTTAAATGTCCAAAACATATTAACCGACCAAACGGATTGACAGTTTATTTTGTGTATTGTGTTTGGTATTGGCGTATATTCTTGTAACAATGCGTGTGCAATCCCGAGCATGCCTCGCTTCAGCAGCCAATGGCACGCCGCTGTGACGCATGGCTTCCCCCCGAGTAGGCATTCGGCTAGTTAGAATATCTGCGTTTCAGGCTAATATTGGATACCATTTAGGGCAAAACAACATAAATCGAAATTCAAACATATTCGAACTCTAGAAAATGATTTAATTGTTGAACAAACAAGCGAAGCGAGTGTAGCTATCAGATTATACTGGAACAATATGACGAGTATCGTTAGTTGGAAATTCATGGAATTTGGTGGGTGAATTCATTATTATTTTAAGCTCGTACGTAAATTATGTGTCAGGAGAAAATGAGTCTTATTTTGGAAGACAGGAATGAATGTAGCCCCCTAAAATAAACTGACGATCCATCCATCCAGAGGTTGTCTACTATAATTTCCTGGTTTGAATGCCATTTTTCAAACCACACGCTTTTCTTCCTCATTTATAATGTGTACCGCTACGATTTGGAATTCCTTGCCGGCGTCTGTTTTTCCTAGTTCTTTTAAACCCTTTAAAAGCTCGGGTGAACAAGCATCTTCTGGGTGAGCTCGTTTTTGGCCTCGTCTTAGGCCAGATGTTGACCAAGAGCAAGCCCATTCACAGTACAAACTCAGTGCGCGCGAACGAATGCATACAAGTTAAATTTCAAATCATTAAGTGGAACAATGTAACAGTTTATCGCTAAATTGTGACGTCTCGTGATTTTCGAAACTATGAAGTTTGAGCACGTTTAGTAAGTACCTATTCCCTCGGCAGCGAGTTGGCAACTTGGTACGTACGGGTACGTTCACGGTGATATTAATGGCTCGATTTTATACTGAACACAAGCAACATTTCTAGGCAGGCTGCAGTACACAGTTTCACACAGTAAGACACATGATTCACTTCACTACAAAGTGCGCATTTGTTACTTAGATTTATAGGACACTTACGTAACACTTCCCTGGATTAGTTGCATTGTTTTTCGCACTTGAAGAGTTTCTCCAGATTACATTTGTGAATGATAATTTTTTTGTACTTTTTAGGTTAGAGCCAACCCGCCAACACTAGTTTTTCTCAAGGTTTAGGTCTCCCTCAGTACGAGTAACACATACCTCCATTTAAGATAAGTTTTAAGGCTTGTCTTTTTAAAAATAAGATTAGTAACCAAAAATTTTTGACATTGCGTTATATAATATTTACGCTTGGGAGGCAACAAATCATCATACTTTGCAATCTGTTGGGTAACAGTGTTTTGGAGCTAAGAGTCGTGTCTGCTATGATTTAATACCGCACTTAGCGAGCATTACTACATCTCGGTTAAGTTAAACCTAATTTCATAGCCGAAAATTTATTCAGATTCAGATTGAGATTATTTATCGGTAAAAATATTTTTACAAGTCATAATTTACAGTAGTCTTCTACTATAATTAACGCTATACAAATAATTATCACAAAAATGTCAGAGTAATAAATTTCAATTCAATTCACACACATTAATTATATAAATAATTCTCAATTCTATAAATACAGTAGTCAATTTCGATGTCGAGCAACAAACACACTGATTATAAAATACACAAAAAACAATTCTATTGACTGATAAAAACATTTAGTCACTTGCTAGGTAATCGCACTGTTGAGAATAATTTAACAACAAGATACACGTACCTACACCATTTAGATTTCGAAGAGAAGATACGACTATTCCATTTTAATCCTCTTACTTTATATCTATAGGATAATTATTAAGCAATAGACCCAAGCCCCAACTTTAATCGTTGACCGTTAACTAGAGATTTATAGTCGGCAAATAATCGGTCACATCACCACCGATTAGTCGGCCAGTCGGCTAGTCGGCAAAAACCTTATTCGTCCCATCTCTACAACACGCCTTGGCTCTAGACATGTACTGAATAGTCTAGAAAGACGACTATCCGGCCACATTTATAGTCGGCGACATCACCGCCGATGAGTCGGCCAGTCGGTTAGCTGACTAAATCTATAGTCGGCCCACCTCTAGCGTTAACTTAACTACTTACCAGTGCTCGGAACCGATTTTTAACAACTTTTCAAATATCTCCTAAAGTATTTGTCATATCTCTATTTTTATTTTAAGATTTGGTTTTGTTAATGAAATAAATGACTTAAAGTACGATATAATATCGTTAAACGCAATTAACCGAAATTTTTAACCGGTTAATTGTATGAAGACGAAACCGGTTTCCCAGATCTGCTACTTACCTACTGATAGTAGCAATGGACACTCGCAACAGACGGAAACGTCACGCCACGCCGCCTGTGATATACGTCGCTCGTTGGGCTAAGAGTCTTGTCTTTCATGATTTAATACCGCCTCGAGCATTATACCTGGGACGTTAGAGCACACGTGCGGGCGATTTCTTTTATTCCGTTGCGTTAATGTTCGTGAGTTATAATAACATTCAAGTGGTGAGGGTAATAGGTCCTAATAAATCTATACTATCTGGTTAGAATGGACGAATGTTTCGATAACAATAAAATATAGAGTTAAGCTTCTAATAAATTTCAACGAGTTTGTAGAAATGTAACGAATGTTCAATAACTCTCTCATAGTGAATAACACGAGAGTGAAAGGGACGGCACGATACTAAGTTCGTAGTAGCCCCTTAGTAACGCCTAAGGTACCATAATAAAATATTGTGAGATATATCTCTAAGCGTCAGCATGAAAATAATAGAACCTAGTAAATAAATATCCTCAGAGATGTACGAGTATAAGGTCTCTGAGCGTCAGTCTAAAAATAAAATCAAATGAGAACAGAGTAATAACAATCGAGATTTGTTAGAGATGTTTGTAGGTCTCTAAGCGTCGAGATAAAAGGTTATAAGGTAGGTACACTACTCAAAATAAAATATTATAAGATATACCTCTAAGCGAAGCATGAAAATAATAAAATGTAATAAATAAATATCCTCAGAGATGTACGAGTATAAGGTCCCTGAGCGTCAGTCTAAAAATAAAATCAAATGAGAACAGAGTAATATAAATCGAGATTTGTTAGAGATGTATCATATGTAGGACTCTAACCGTCAAGATAAAAGGTTATAAGGTAGGTACACTAATCATAATAAAATATTGTGAGATATATCTCTAAGCGTTAGCATGAAAATAATAGAATCTAATAAATAAATATCCTCAGAGATGTACGAGTATAAGGTCTCTGAGCGTCAGTCTAAAAATAAAATCAAATGAGAACAGAGCGAAGTCTCTCATCATGTCAATTCCAAATATATATATCAAAGCGACCAACATATTTTAAGTCTCATTATACGTATTTCGCAATACAATGCTTTTTTGACCTTTTCTGAAGTACCTGCGCTACTCAGGTATTTTGATTGAGAGGTAAGAAAATGTGAATACAAAATCAACCCTTCAGAATATTAAAGCAGGTATGTAGGGTCCGTACGTAGGTGGGTTTACGGTCACTTGGATGAGTTGAACTGAAAGGATATTATCAATGCTTTTTTAATATATCCCCATTCAATCGCTACTAATTAAAACGCATACGACTCACAATTTCTTTAGGGCATGTAAAAATATAAATATCTTTAATTAAAAAAAAAAACTTTTCTCTTCAGAAGGCCGCAAAATGACGCAGGCCGCGTAACTGGCCTAGCGACCCTACTTAATTATATTTTAACACAAAATATTTATATTCTATAAAACTTTAAGCTTACCGCTAAAATTCCAAGTTGCTTATTATATCGACGGAGATTTCATTTCCAAAAACTGAGAATATCGGTAGAAAGAATCCTTATAGTATTTTATTTTTAACAAATATAGAAGTAAACTAGAGCCGTCGTCTCCCGATGAAAAAAATTAACAATAGCATTCTTTTGTTATGATCCCTGGCATCCCAGGGACCGGTAGACGAGTGTTTCCGAAAGTAATCTTAAAAAATGATGTAGTGTGTTATCTGTCGCAACTTGTGCAAAATAAATTAAAATTATTCACTCAATTAATTAATATATTTTCAATACATAATTTGTTTTCAATTTCAAGTTTCCCTGTGCCGCTGCACTAGGGTTGGCCTGCAGTGCTACCGCGAACTACAAACGAAGTTTTCCCTCTCCGTCGCACTTGCAAGTTAGCACATAAGTGCGACAGAGAGGGAAAACTTTAATTGACAGTTTTAAAGTTTACCTAGCATTAAATAATTGTAACCGTTACTTATAACGTCAGAAGTCTAAACATAATTTTCCGACACTTTTTTTAAACGCAGAATTTGGAATAATTGGCTCTCACTTCATATTTTTGTACTGTTATTTAGAAAGAGGTTTAATTGCAGTATCACTTCCGACAGTTTTGGTGGTTAACAAACCACAGCTAATATCCATAAATAGAGTAACTCAGTGGCCCTTGGATATCTCACCATTTGTATGAAAAAAATTTTTTACCACTGTGTTACCCACCTTTTACAGCAATAAGTATTTTTACCTATAAATTCCTTTTATCGGGTTCAGGTATTACTTCGAAATCCTATTTTTGTACACTAATTCAATAAACAAATAAATAAATAAATATCTTTGGACAATCTTACACAAATCAACCTAGCCCCAAACTAAGCAAAGCTTGTACTATGGGCACCAAGTGACGATATACATACTTATATAGGTAAATAGATACTTAAATACATACATAGAAAACATCCAAGACTCAAGAACAAATATTCGTGTTCATCACACAAATACATGCCCTGAACGGGATTCGAACCCGGGACCTCCAGCTTCGTAACACATAATAGATTTTTTATGTAATAGGAAACTGGTCATGAAAAAGCAGAATGACACAATTAATCCTAACACTGCACTAATATAATCTAAAATGAATGTACAATAGTCAAAACTGACTTGTAATACCTTATTACCAATAAATAATGTCTATGTCTATGTTTATGGCGGCACACCGCCGGTGTTCATAATAAATCGACTCCTCAGTAGACAAACAACACACGTAAGTACGTTTACTTAGTCTCAACATAAATTAACTTGTTAACATTCCCCGCTCCTGCCCTGCCAAATTTGACATCTCCGCTAATTATTTTAGTTTGAAGGTTAACCGTAACAATCAAGGCATGACGTTTATTTGACGAGAACTCGGTTGTTGCATGAGGAATAATGTTCCGAATGGCGTTTCAAAAATTCTTTTTGACGTTATGATTGCGTTAAATTATGGAAGTTATTTGTTTTAAACCATCTTGTCCCATCACATTATGACTTTGATCTTTTTGTCCATACTTTTTGGGATTGATTATTTTAAGCCATATTGTCACATCACAGTATGACTTTGATTTTTTAGTCCATATTTTTGGGATTGATTCTTTTAAGCCATTTTGTCCCATCACAATACATTATGATTTGATTTATTTGTCCATATTTTTTGGTAATGATTATTTTTCCAGTCCATTTGAGTCATGATTTTTATAATACCATAAGTCTAAATTTTATACAAACGCCTTAAGGGAGGCGTACAGCAACATCTACCAGAAGACTCATGCTTCATTAACGGCACTAACGTCTCAAATCATATTGAGAATCGTCAGTTGCGATGCGCCATCCCATACCCAAATTTAGAATAAAGGAAAAATTGAAAAATTTAGGCACCGAGCAGGATTCGAACCTGCAACCTCCCGGCACTCGCGGCCAGTCGCTCTAATTCATCAACCGTTCCTTCGTATTAAGCAGTACCGCTGCTAACGTCAACTATATTTTATACAAACGCCTTAAGGGAGGGGGGCTTAATTTGGGTATGGGATGGCGCATCGCAACTGACGGTTCTCAATATTATTTGAGACTTTAGTGCCGTTAATGAAGCATGAGTCTTCTGGTAGATGTCGCTGTACGCCTCCCTTAAGGCGTTTGTATAAAATATAGTTTACGTTAGTAGCAGTACAGCTTAATACGAAGGAACGGTTGATGAATTTGGGACTGGGTGGCGATTGCCCCTATAGCTCAGTTGGCTAGAGCGACTGGCCGCGAGTGACGGGAGGACGCAGGTTCGAACCCTGCTCGGTGCCTAAATTTTTTAATTTTTCCTTTATTCTAAATTTGAACCATAAGTCTAAAGTAGTTATATCCCCTTAAATCTCATCTTACAAGCGCACATCCAGTCAAAAGAGGTTCATCGGCCTTCACTAATGATTTTTACTTTTTCGCTTCTACTATACTTTTAAAAAGCAAAAAAGAAATGTTAATAAACCTCGTCACTGGCGGAGCGGCGATGCGTGAAATCGACGAAGGACCCAAAAAGACGCTCGAGGTACGGGATTATTGTAACAATGTTCGACGACCCACTGCGAGCTCGCTGATTGCGAACTGATGGGATTTGTTTCTAATTTAGCGGAATTATGGATCTTATGCTCAACCTTCGTCCGTAATAAGAAGCTTTGGAATGAGGACCTAGCAAAATAAATCAAACAACAAGCGAACAGTAATTATATAACAGGGAACAAGTCAGTCAGTACAAACTAATCAAAGGTTTCCGCAATTTACAATCACTACAATAACACAAAAGGTTAAATCTTAATTTTTATTTTATTTGTAACAGTATAGGCCCATGTATATTATATTGATATGTTTTTTGAAGATTAATGCGACTCTAACGGAACTGCGTAAATATTAATCTCTTCTCTCTGTAGTCTTGAATTAAGTATATTCGGTAACCTCTAATCTACGTCCTAGAGATAAAATTTCAATTTTAGTCAATTCTAAATTAAAGATGCACGCCTGTAGTCCTCACATCATGTCTATAAAGGTTTACAATAAACTCCTTAAAAATATTGGGAACTAAGAGAAAGACACTGTTTAATGAAAAATTACAAAATATTAAATCAAAACTGTTTTACTGATTGAAAGAGTTTTTGAAAGTTAATTTATAATATAGTTTAGTTAGATATAGTTAGAACAGTGTTAAAATATTAGTTAAATATGTGTGTAAAAATAGATTTAGATTAAAGTTAAGTTGCGGTGCCCTACAGGGTTTCATAGCTGAACTCAAATAATGTTACATCTTATGACCTATGAAAGCAATAAAATATTGATTACTGATATTAATATGATTAAATGTCTATGAAAAATATACATATGCCTATGAGAAAACTATCGAGTATTAACCCCAAAGTTTATTACCAGTATTAAAATATAGCTCAAAATTCTTTATCGAAATAAGCACATAGGTATATTTTACGGAGGTAAATTGAATCTTCTAATATGAGAGGATCCGAGTTTTACCAAATGATATTTGGCGCCCAACTTGGGGCTGCTGTGATGTTGCGAAAATTCAAATAGGAATAACAATCCTGCTGTCTCTGTCATTTGGTTCAGTCACAACATAAGAGAAAAAGAAATAGAATGAATAACATTTATGATGCCGTGTTTTCGAGTGACCTTCCCTTTTGCGGGGTCGCATTTGCTTACATTGCAAATATTGTATTTATCGTTTGTATGCGATGTTGGGCACTCCGACTTTGTAAGCATAATGAAAATATACTTTGTTTTTCTCTTACGTCTCTTATTTCGTTATTATTACCTTATCATATGAATGTTTAGATCTAAAATATTCTAACAATCAAAGGCAATTATTTTATGGTGTGTTCTACAATTCAATGTTGTTTTTTTTACCGACTAATCTTTCGACGTATAACGCAATCTAAAGATTGTTTTACTATAATATACTCCTTATTTTACATAAAAGTCAAAATGTAATCGTCACCAAATATGTAACAAATTAATACCAAAATGCAATTGAAAACAAAAATGGAGACACGCTATCACTTTAATAAAGCCATTTCTTTTTACGATACTGGCATCATTAGGTAATCAGCAATTTAAAAGAAAATAAGCAAATTAAAAAAACAACGCGGGTGCTGGGTTTAAATTACGAAGGAATCGATTGAAAGGTTTCCATTATTCAATGCCAGTGACGGGCAAACTGTACGCTGCTGGCTGCCAATATCACTAAGCCGGCCACGTTGAAAAAAAAACTAATTATAGAACTGCGAAAACAAGCGGAGGGAAGGATAATATTTACAATAGGTACCATTATTGATCATTTTTTGAAACAACAATAATTTATATACGTGTATAATTGTTGACTGGTAGATAATGCCTTAAGGCACTAAGACCGCCAATTGTACTTTATGGGTCTGTGTATTAAGTTTAAATAAATAAATAATTATTATTACATGAGATTACAAGAGAGATTGTGAATTACTTTATCATTCATGTTTCTTCCTTAAGATTAAAGAAAAAAAAGATTAAGAAAAATAAGTGTTAAACCTTTAATTTCCAAGCATTTAATGCTTGGAAATTAAAAGTTTAATTTTGCTCAGGTATAAAAATGTAGAACATGCCGACGAACTCCATAATAGAAGTCACTCATCATATTGAATTCATTTGTAAAGTGAAATTATTGATCGTAAAATGTCAATCAATACCTAATCCTAATACGCTTCATTATGGGTATTGAACATGTGGCTTGTAATTACAACATCATTTTTTTTAAACATTTTTTAACCTTTCCGATTTTGGTTGTTTATTTTGGGGAAACACTATTAAAGTTAATAATATCAACGCTATGTAACCTTAATCTTATTTTTCTTAAAAGGAAGAAACATGAATGATAAAGTAATTGACAATCTCTCTTGCAATCTCATGTAATAATAATTATTTATAAATTCAAACTTAATACACAGACACAAGAAAGTACAATTGGCGGGCTTAATGCCTTAAGGCATTATCTACCAATCAACCATTACACACGTATATAAATTATCTTATTTATGTATGTATAGTGATTCTTTCAATGTTTTTAATTCTTGGCGATTACGAGTAAGAAAATATTTGCTATTAAGGCACATTCCAATGCAAATGGCCCCCTCTAACACACGTGAGTTTGCAATTAACCATCCCGCTCTCTACGGAAGCTCTGCACGCAATTTCGTAACTATTTAGTACATTTTAATTAATTTTTGGATCACTAATGAAAAATCCGTCCGGTTATTGTGTTGAAACAATAACAAAAAGCTATTTTTTTGTAAAAAAAACTATATCACTGTTGTTGATAATTATGAAATCGGCAGCATGAAAGTTTATTTTTAAGATGATATTTAGAATTTTTTGACAGAGTTATCAAGGAATTTTTTAATATATTTTTTTCAGTCCACAGTAATTTTTCTGTAATATATTTCTGCTTTACTTCTTTACACTGGAAGCTCATACTTCAATTTCGTCAGATCTCCGAATGACCTTGCCTTAAAAGATGATTATATGTGATAATCCATATTGAAAGGGACCTTACGGTGCAACGTAAGCGCCTGCCGCCATAAGGTCCCTTTCGATGTGGATTATCACATATGTATAATACCAGCCAGTATCAAATTCGATTTTTTTTTCAGGACAGGCCGTCTCAAAGCAAATCTTAAAAACACTGAAACTGAATAGTTCCGACACATAACATGGCATACTCGTATGACCAGCTTGGTCTAGAAACCTTTGGAAATAAAACAAAACTCTCACGGACCTGCGCCTCGAACTTTAGGAGGCCGCTAAAAGAAAACGGCTCCGAAGTTTTTCTATCGCTTCCTCCGGTCGAAGCTTAGGTACAGATTCTGTTTTACCTTTTTTATACTTGCAGCTATTTATTCTTAAGGGAGATTTAAATGAAGCTTTAGTATGGACTCATTAATTACTAAGTGTTTTCTGCAGTTTCGTTGTCTTAAACTTGAATACATTTTTGTTCTTAGCATATTTTAAAATGGGCACAGGCACTTTGTGAATATTTCACGTACTCATAGTATTTTAGTATACATAAAAACGAGAGAAAGTGTTCGCTACTTTCTGATGTGTTTGTATGTTTCAAAATTGGAATTATAATTATACGTATTTAAAAATTGTGTATTATTATCTACTCTTAATCTAGGGAAGAGCGGTGCCTCCCAATACGGGCAATTTTTGCTTACCTGGAGGTTTCATCTCCATTTATTCTTTATTATTATAAGGTACGATTTATTACAAAATAGTGTATTTGGTTCTTTCTTACATTAAAACCGCAAATGAATTATACACCTCAAAACATATCACTTCGTGATATACTCAGAAACAATATGAACTCTTATATTTTTATGCCTGCCTGCCTGTGAAGCTGACGGTCCTGGGTTCGAATCCCGGTCAGGGCAAATATTTGTGTGATGAGCATGAATATTTGTTTCTGAGTCTTGGATGTTTTCTATGTATTTAAGTATTTATATCTATTAAATATATCGTCGTCTAGTACCCATAACACAAGCTTTCTTGAGCTTACTGTGAGGCTAGTTCGATTTGTGTAAGATTGTCCTCTAATATTTATTTATTTATTTAAGTATACATAAAAACGAGAGAAACGGTTCGCTACTTTCTGAAAGTTTGAAATATAGATGCTTTAGTGTAGCGTGACGTGAAAGACATATATGAACACTTTTCTAAAGAAGATGTAGAAGTACACACATACATCCAGGACCACAATATTAAATTATAACTGTCGATTTCTTTTTATTATTCGCTGTTAACTTATATATACATTTAATGATTTAGGCGGTAATAATAGTTAAATAACAATAACTTAAATAATATTACAACTAACTTACCTCTAAAACATGCCCTTGAGGCATTGTATCGAGGATGCTGGCGGCATTTCCTCGATGTATCGCAATGCTGATAAATTGTGCGAGGAAGTCGCCAGCTCTTCGGTCACCAGTTACGTCAAACAAACGCTCGCGATTACAGTAAATAACTTGTGCGCGCTGGGACCCCATGGACCAAGAGTTTCGACACTACTGTTAACTTATATTTATATATCTTTAATCTCTATTTTTTCCCCTATGTTGGCATGCTTAACACTCTGTCATCCACTTCCCGCTCTTTTTCTTACTATACAAACGTCCTGTATTCTCATTGCCGTCCTTAATATGTGTTATTATTTGTTTTAGGTTCTTAGACATATTCTACCATATTTTTTTATTATGATCATTCTTTTCTAGTGTGATATGTCTGCATACGTCGAAATTGGCGAAATACCGCTTGCCAAATTCAGCAAGCAGCGAAAACAAAAAAAAGAGAACATCGACCCACTATTGAGCTTTACTTATGGTTTATTATTTGAAAAACTTGATTATAACAGAATAAAAGATAACTAGACATTCATTATAAATAATACTACGGCTATAAAACGCATCTTAGTGCGTGGCTAAAAACTAAATCCTATCAGGATACGGAACAGCTGCTAAAATCGGCGTATACATACTTACGTTATACACATATAGCACACGCACGCACATATACAAACTCACACACACGCTCACACGCACACACTTACATACATGCTGTCATTACACAAGTAAAGTCTCTATTCGTCTCTATATTCGTATGTTTGTGTATGTATGTAGTTATATTTATTTATGTATAGTTTTATATTATATATGTTGTATAATATTGTATAATATCATATCGTATCATATATAACCTCCCCCCATTATTTTACATACTTAAGATTTGTTCCTATAAGTTGCACCGTCCACAATCTTTCCGCTTTGCCTTAAGGTTGACTGGTAGAGAATGCTTTTGGCATTAAGTTCGCCTTTCGTACTATAAATTTTTCTTTTGTGCAATAAAGTTTAAATAAATAAATAAAGATATAATATAAAAATTTAATAAGCATATAATTAGCATAAGTATTTGTAAAGCAGGTTTCAAAATTGGAATTATAATTATACGTATTTAAAAATTCTGTATTATTATCTACTCTTAATCTAGTTAAGAGCGGTGCCGCCCAATACGGGCAATTTTTGCTTACCTGGAGGTTTCATCTCCATTTATTCTTTATTATTATAAGATACGATTTATTACAAAAAAGTGTATTTGGTTCTTCTTACATTAAAACCGCAAATGAATTATACACCTCAAAACATATCACTTCGTGATTTACTCAAAAACAATATAACTCTTATATTTTTATGCCTGCCTGCCTGTGAAGCTGACGGTCCTGGGTTCGAATCCCGGTCAGGGCAAATATTTGTGTGATGAGCATGAATATTTGTTTCTGAGTCTTGGATGTTTTCTATGTACCTATTTAAGTATTTACATCTATTAAATATATCGTCGTCTAGTACCCATAACACAATCCTTCTTGAGCTTACTGTGAGGCTAGTTCGATTTGTGTAAGATTGTCCTCTAATATCTATTTTATTTATTATTATTTATTTGTAATAAAAACAAGCGTACGGTCCACCTAATGCTAAGCGGACACCGCAACCTACAGACGCCCGCAACTCAAAAGTATTGACGTCTCCGTTGCTTACTTTCCACAAAACCAGCGAAAAAGCTGAAAACCGAAACCGATAACAATATTCCGTAAATTCAATGAAAATGTCGAACAATTCAATTCTCTCGCATTGAATGCTGCTCGTTCTTTTGCAATGAATGCCGTTTTTTTCGAACTTGACCCTTCGGTGGCCATGTTCAGCGATATCTGATATACGTGAAAGCTTTTGTATGCTACGAAATATAGGCTCAAGGCAACCTTTATTAATATAAATGTTACATCGAATCCTAACTTGGGTACTGACCCATTCTGTAAAAATTCTGATATCCATAATTTTAATACCAGGAAAAAAAAAAAAAAAAAACCAGGAATAAAAAATAAAATTGCCACTAACAAGTTTCGTGTCCGTAAAGTTTACAAGTCTTTTGTAGGTCAACATGTCCGTTTTTATAATAAGTTACCCGATGAAATTTTGAATTTACCCTTTCCAGCTCTTAAAAATTACCTAAAAAAACATTGATGTCAAAGGCTTATTATAGGGTTGAGGACTATCTAACAGACAGAAATGCATGGCCCAAACCAAATACCTAAATAGCGTAAAGAGTCTAATATTTTCATTGTATCTAGTTGACACATTTCTTGCAGGAAAGCATATCAAACGATTCGACATGTTTTGTTTTCTTGTGTAACTAACTACACATTGTAAATACCTATTGTAATTTCCTCGTTTTTCTTTCAATTCTCTTTTGTTGTTTACCACTTAAGTAGGTTAAGTAGTATAATTGTAATAAGCATATTTTGGAGAAAATGACTGACTGTCGAGTTTCTTTCGGCGTTTCTTCTCGGTAGTGGTCTCATGAGAAACGCTAGTAGTTTTTGACTTGTAAAAGTGCCTTTGCGGCCTACTTGCAGAATAAAGTTCATTTATTTCATTTATTTAATATACATGACAATTCCAATCTTATTTCATTGTAATAGAGGATGCGCTCTTGGCCCAGCGGTCGCGTGCCGCGTGCGGTATGCGAGGTTAAGCAACATGGGCCGGGGTCAGTTCTTGAATGGGTGACCTCTCAATTCTCTCATATAATAATGAATCATTCTTTGAATAATACACGACCACTCAATGAGGACGTTTTTGTTGTCACCAGTTGGCGCCACTGTCGAGTAAGATCCAGCTGTCAAAAATTATTGTTGTTTATTATGGGCATGAGAACGAAGTTTGCATTTAAATCATGTTTAAAACTTTAAAGCCGTACCATAAAAATATCGAACATCCCGCATTGTAGTGCAGTCCCGTTTTGTTCGGAAAAAAGGAGGAAATAAGTTTCCGAAAGACAAAACTGTCTCAAAGCACTGACAGTCATTGACCCGTAACTCATATTTGCCATAATCAAGCTCGGGTATTGCAAAATACTCACCATATTGTTCCAATTAGATATTTACCCGCGTACCGCAACCACAAAGAGTGACATTTGACATTTCGGTGACCTCACGCTACACTAGCGCCTCTAGCGGCGAATTCATACGCGATAGCCCCCATTAAATAACGTAAATTTTCAAAACAATCAGTGGAATACCTTGGAATTACGTATCGGATCGATCCTAAATAGAGTCAATCGTCAGTGAAGACACGCAGTAGACGATTCGATGAATAAATTCAGTGAAAGGTTCCAGGGCATTCACCATTTTCATGACCAGATTTCCATTACAAAAATATGGACAAAACGATCAAAGTCATAATGTGATGGGACAACATGGCTTAAAACAAATAACTTCTATAATTTAACGCAATCATAACGTCAAAAAGAATTTTTGAAACGCCATTCGGAACATTATCCCTCATGCAACAACCGAGTTCTCGTCAAATAAACGTCATGCCTTGATTGTTACGGTTAACCTTCAAACTAAAATAATTAGCCGAGATGTCAACTTTGGCATGGCAGGAGCGGGGAATGTTAACAAGTTAATTTATGTTGAGACTAAGTAAATGTACTTACGTGTGTTGTTTGTCTACTGAGCAGTCGATTTATTATGAACACCGGCGGTGTACCGCAATAGTCATGGACATTATTTATTGGTAATAAGGTATTACAAGTCAGTTTTGACTATTATACATTCATTTTAGATTATATTAGTGCAGTGTTAGAATTAATTGGGTCATTCTGCTTTTTCATGACCAGTTTTCTATTACATAAAAAAACTATTATGTGTATTGAATTAGTGTACAAAAATAGGATTTCGAAATAATACCTAAACCCGATAAAAGGAATCTATAGGAAAAATACACAAATATCAACTTGTTGTTGAAAAGGTGGGTAACACAATAGTAAAAACCATTTTTTCATACAAATGGTGAGACATCCAAGGACCACTGAGTTACTCGATTTATGGATATTAGCTGTGGTTCGTTAATTACCAAAACTATCTGAAGTGATACTGCAATTAAACCTCTTTCTAAATAATAATACAAAAATATGAAGCGAGGGCCAAGTATTCCAAAATCAGCATTTAAAAAAAGTGCCTGATAATTATGTACATGAAAAAGTAAAATGGCCCTTCAACATTTGTCGCCAAATACTGGATTCGGCAACAAATATCAATGATTCCTTTCGACTTGCAGGTGTGGCTATCGCTGCGCGATCGGACGTTGCAACTGAGATTAGAATCTGCGGTTTGCGTTTGGTACAAGTATTGCAATTGGTAATTGGTAAAGAATTTTTTTTTATGATGACATTCGAACCAGTTTTTGAAGACGATCAAATGCTTTTCTTCTATAATGTAATTGAATAAGTGTAGTTAATAAATATTGTTTGCACTAAATTAATTCTGACATAATATTAATCTTCAACCTGACATGTAATATTTAAACAATATTATCTATAAATGAGTACGAGTATGAATATGAGTATGGGACCAACTACAATTGGAGCAACACAAAACGAAAACGAGAGGCAAAGTACAGCATAGCTGACGAACACTGAAAACGAACCATACTGACAGGCAGGGAAATGTGACGTCACAGCTCTATGGCCTCGTAATACCGTTGAATGGAAATGAAAAACGAGTAATTTGCCATTTTAGTCGTGAAATATTGCGTTTATGGTTGGCATGGTTGCCATACAACCATACAATTTCTTACTATTGAAACATGAGAAATCTATTGCTAACCTTCAATTTACATTTGGATAATTAAAAAACATTATTGTCCCATAATATTTTCATGATTTTGATTAATTTGTATAATTTACTATTTTTTACACTAATTTTATGGTTGTCTATCTATACATATATCCATACTATGTTATAAATTTTAATATATGTCAAATACCCAATTCTATTCAATTAGTTCATTACTTAATAAGTAACATTATTACGGAACGCCAAGATCTATATGATGTAGTAAAGATGTAGATACCTGTGGATCGCTTCTGGATAAAGGCAAAAATAATGTGTTAGGCTTAGGATAATGTCGGTGAACTACTTATTTCATAGTCAGTCCTAATTAACATGTATTTTGTTCAACCTTTGAGTATTTAAACAACTCTTGGCTTGTTTTTATAGGTATAAGCAGCTTTTTATAATAGAATCTAAAATAAAGGTCAAAGTGACACTCTAATGTTTTCAGTTCCCCAAGGTTATGTCTTCGGACCTACGCTAAATCTAGTTTTGTTGTTTGCTAGTCAAACTTGAATATGTGCATGTAACTAAATTTGCACAGCACTTGCGCCACACGAAACACGGTTAACGGTGGCTCCGAATTCAGCGTACCGCTCGCTGCAGATAGCGTTGCGGCCTCCATTTGCGGTCCATACAACATTTGAACGGATTAATAGTTTCGGGCTCGAAGACTTGATCACCTTCATCGTCCTACAAATAGATTTACTATTATTGATTTAATTTATCTATGTCTCTGTCTTGCAAAAACTACGCGCGAGTAGAAACAAAATCATTGGTTCTATTATGACTAGATCAAAATGATCTTTTTGTATAAAACAGAGCTCCAGCTAGTTTTCTTTCTGATAAAACTATTAGTGCAAATAAAACAAATGTGTCAAACTAAAAGTGAATGATTCTGTTACTTTATTTACAGTTGAATGTTTAATACCAAAACGCTTCACTGCATTTTCTGAACTCATAAACAAGTAGCGTTTCATTTTTCCTCTTATAATAATAAATCCTATAACTTTATTCACAGCTCAATGAACCCAACTAATGTTCCGAGAAACATTGAAGCTGTTCGAAACTCAATATAAATAATTGAAAACAATAAATTGGCATGATTAAACGGAACAGGGACCAACTAGGATCACAGAATTGAAATTAGCAAAAAGATCGAATGCCTATAACGCGGCAATTATGTTAATTCTGGCGATAAAACGAGATTTTATCTTCTGTCGCGCGATTGAAACGTCAGATTTTATCGCTGCAAAAGTGGAAAATTAAATAAATGACCACATTTGCATTTAAAGGGATAGTAATTTTGCACGCTTACACGATACAATAACTAGCGTTTTACTTTTTGATATCGGTATCATCGGTCCTATAATTTTAATATTTTTATTGAATGCCTTTCATTAATTTCACCATCCAATTATTTATATTTTCCTGCAATATGCATTACATATTGCAGGTCATAACAGTAATATGGGTACTTTATTCAAGATAGCTCATTGTACATTTGTTTGCTAGGAGTGTAAAAAAAATCTCCATCTCGTTAAGTACAAGATTGTTCAGGCGCTAATTCTACGAGCTATAGTAAATTAGTTCACATCAGCCATCAACTAACTAGCTCTATGTTATATAATAAAGGAGCAAAAGAACTAAGTAACCGTTTTACTTATTTTCGACAACATTACCTAATCGGGTCACACAGATTATAGTATTTTATGCAATAGTTGTATTAGAGGGTTCAAAACCGGCCAAATGAAAGTCGGACCACGCACAATGAAGGGTTCCGTACCAACACCTACTAGTCCACATTTAAAATCACCATCCAATACATTGAATCTAAAAAAGTCGTATCTTCATAGGGAACTCACGGCACTTGCGACCTTTTGTTTGGGCAAGACAGTTTTTAAGCGAAAACTCAAAAACCATAAAACGTAGTGTTCAAACCAAAAATCGTTGAAATTATTTACTAATGCACACCACTTCAATATTTTAATTTTAAACTTTATAGTTTGGAAATTAGAGGGGGGGGGGGGGGTGGACACTTTATATGACTTTCACAGCTAATATCTCACCAACGGTTGACTTAAATGGACAAGTTTTTTAGAAACCTCCTTATCATTTTTAAAGGTCTAAAAGTCTATCCATCGATACCCCACACAACTATGTGCGTTGACATTTTTTTTTCATCCACCGTTTACATGTATGGAGTGCCCCCCCCCCCCTCATTTAATATTTTTTGGTAATTTCACATCACTTTTATGTAACGGTTCATAGAATACACCTTCCTACCAAATTTCATAATTATAGTGCTTATAGTATCCGAGTAAATCGGCTGTGACATATGGACGGACCGACGCACGGACGGACGGACGGACGGATGGACGGACGGACGGACGGACAGACATGACGAATCTATAAGGGTTCCGTTTTTGCAATTTTGGCTACGGAACCCTAAAAATTGTTCTTCAGCTATTTTTTTACTGTTTTTGTAAAAACGAAATCGTAAGATTCATAAGTCCATTTCCGTCATAACAGAATATCACAGATCCGTGAGTTACTTGATCACGTGCAAAAAAATACTGACAAACTGATCAACAGAGCCTTCTAGAAAAACAGGCTCAAAGAAATTAATTAGTTTTGTTTTGCGAATCCGATATCAAAGCATTCTTTGCTAACGCAAAATTCAATTTATTCCCAGCGGAATTTGCTGTCATTAAACTTTATTAGTTTTAACTTAATTATAGTTCCAGTTTTATCGAAATAACGTTACAGATCCAGGGAAATAATGTAGTTCCAAATTTGAAATGGTGCGTTCCAAAACTAATGAAACACGTTTCTAGTCACGTTTCGTTACACATTTCGTTTTAAGTATTTTAATAAGTATCATTATACCCAGGTTTTATTACTCGAATCACATTCCAGTGAAACATTCATATTGGGTTTGATCAATCGAGTCATGGCATAGTAATTTAAACGATATTATTATCGAATTTTAACGCAACTTTCTGCGTTAAAAATTTTGGCAGTTCATTAAAAATTACTTCGATATGCCTGGGTCTTCATGTGCTAGATACCTGTGTAGGTATGTATGTTTTTTTATAATAATATTACAGTGGATCTTAGTATAAACACACACACACACACATAATTTTGAGTTATCTACTTAAATGATAAAGCAGAGGATTCGATTCCGATTTTTTTGTAGCCAAACACGTTTTGGGCTGTCAAGCGGCTATAGGCTACGGTAGTAGATACCGTAGCCTATAGCCGCCATCAGGCAGGCCGTAAGCTTGTTTGCTGTGCACAAAAATCGGTATTGCAGATTTTGGAGTTAAGACCGACAGGCTGAAATGGGACTGGGGCGGCCACGACTGCCGCATGCATCCACAGAGGTGGTTTTAATTAGCTACGGAGTGGGTGCCACAAGATGGGCGACTACGTGGCAGGCCGAGGCCGACCGAGGATGACCTGGACGCTTTTTTAAACGACTGGCCCGAAACTGCTCAGAGCCGAGAAGAGTGGAAATCAAGGGAGGAGTCCTTTGTCCAGCTTTGGGACACTTTACAGGCGTTGTAGTGGTGATATGAAGAGGAGATTTCATCAGTAATATGGTTTATAATAATAGAGAAAAGAAGCGGAGACAGTACACCGCCTTGCGGGACGCTGGTCAATGTGCTGCACCACCATGATCGGAAAGAATCAACTTGATCTTACATTTACTTTTTTCTGTCTCTGTTAGAGTTTATATTATGTTTGTATGGTTGTCTATAGAGCTCATACCTATGATAACTCTCTTTCTTTTACTACTTCAAACAAATGTATCGCTCTTTAATATATTTACTTCTATTCATTCTTACAAGTTCGTTTCCTTGAGAGAAGAGTGTCTCTCCGCCCATATTGCCATGTAATTGTGTTGTTAGAAAAAAGTCTTATATGTCTAGTGTGTGTGTGTGTCTTGTTTATTTATTTATTTATTTGGAGATCCAACAGCTATTATATAACATTACACAATCAAGTAGATACCAATTATAGGAACTCACAGGTAGTGCCATGATACTTAACTAATAGGTACTAATATTACGCGCTAACGTAACCGCACATGCAACAAAAACAAAAAAAAAGGGAAATAATCTGTTACAAATTCAGAATTAAAGCTTTGCCGAAACTGGAATTCTCATAACTAACGAAACTAATTTATTAGTACATTGTGTAACATACATAACGAGGATAGTTGGGCAGCAGCAACACTACTGAGCACCAACTCAATGACGACAAGGATAAAAACAAGAACGATAGTAAGAAGCTAACACGCTCACTGCAAGCACTCAAAATACTGCTGCACTATATATAAAATATTTCATAAAATATTTACCTTTTATTTTTCTCAGGCTATAATTTACTTCTCAATATCGTTTATTTGTGTATTTATACTTGTCCTTAATAAATTATATGTGTATGTTTGTTTTATATCTCTTGTCTTTTTTATACCTTGTTGTACAGGTTGCTGAATTTGTCTACCTCCGTTCATTTCTCCTCTCATTTCCTCAAAGGTTAACTGGAAGAGATCCCTTAAAGGGATAAGTTCGCCTTTGTACATACCATTTCTTTTTGTATTTGTAATTTTTGTTATTGTGTACAATAAAGAGTTTTACTACTACTAATACTACTACTATATTACGTGTCTTGTGTGTATAGTCTCGTATAGTCTTGTCTAGTCTTTGTATGTGTAAATTGTACATTACTATTTACTAGAACACCTGCAACACTCAACATGTCACCTGTGCAACACATTCACTCATTTTATCATCGATCATATTCACGGGGTTTCGCGAAAATATTGTACGAAATGATTGAATGCACTTAATTATTATGAACGTTAATAAATTACTGTTCAAATAAATAAAAGGAACGATTCTACGGATTCGTTGTTCTGTGAAAACATTTCATTTTAACTACTATGCGGAAATACGAATATGTAGATATATTTTACTGCATTAAAATATTGTATTGTCACTACATAGCATAAAACAAAGTCGCTTTCTCTGTCCCTATATCCCTATATCCCTATGTATGCTTAAATCTTTAAAACTAGGCAACGGATTTTGATGCGGTTTTTTTTATTAGATAGAGTGATTGAAGAGGAAGGTTTATATGTATAATAACATCCATTAAATAGTGCACCCGTGCGAAGCCGGGGCGGTTCGCTAGTAATGTATAAGTGTAAAAAACCTTTTAGATAGCAAATAGGTTATATATATGGGCCATTCTACTTTTTTATGTACATAATTTTCAGGCACTCATTTTAAATGCAGATTTTGGAATACTTGACCCTCACTTCAGATAACGGTAATCGCTAAAAATTGTAGTCTCCATCAGCATATATCATAGCGACCAAAGTGCCAATAACACCTAAAACGTCAAAAAAAAAATATTAGAGGACAATCTTACACAAATCGAACTAGCCCCTTTGGGATAGCGCGTTCATTTTGTCACCATTGTTATGTAAAGAATTATCGCAAGCTCGTATCGCCATGGCATTCATATAGGTAGTGTAGATTATATTGCTTTTCATTAGAGTTGCAATTTAAATAAATAAATAAATATTAGAGGACAATCTTACACAAATCGAACTAGCCCCACAGTAAGCTCATGAAGGCTTGTGTTATGGGTACTAGACGACGATATATTTAATAGATATAAATACTGAAATACATAGAAAACAACCAAGACTCAGAAACAAATAAAATATATCATAAATATATATGTCCAATATTTTTTTCTGAACGCAGAGAACGCCAGTGATATAAATGTAGTCAGGGGGTTAATATAAATTTCTGAGCATAGAAAATATTTGAGGATAGCAGGGATATGGATAAATAAAATGATTTATGTATCTAAGGAAAAAATACCTTAAGTTGGTATACCATACAGCTTAAAATTTGTTACAGTACCTGTATATGAATAAGGCTCACAAAAAACACTGCAAGAGCTCCATACTCGAATAACGTTATTTCAAAATAAAAATTAAAGTGAAGGGCTTAAAGCAGGCTTTTCCAGGAAAAAAATCACCGCTTACAAGTTTTGCATAAAAACCACTTAACCCTCTACAGCGCCACAATTTCGCGCACAAAACACCAATGCCATGAGGTCTATCACGCATCACGTTTCGCAGTCATATGACACTAATATGTTTACGCGCAGGATCTGACGCCAAATTATAATTATATCTATTTCAGATTGCTTTTGTTTCAGGGACGCCTGAGGGACTACTCCAAAGTATAAGTAGTGTGTAGTAGTGGTAGTATCCTACTGTTTAAAGCCTACAGTCAATCTTTTTACTCGAGCAGCCTGTGGGTAAAGTACACCAAAAGAGCCTATAATGCCCTGCGCGTTCAGTACAATAATGCATTCAGAATGTTGTTGGGACTGCCTAGGTGGTGTAGCGCCTCGCGTATGTTCACCGAGGCCCGCACGGACGGTTTTCAAGCCATCCTACGCAAGAAAATCGCCTCGATGCTGGGCCGACTCAGGGGGAGTACCAACAGCATTCTAAATGTCATTGCAGACAGGTATGACCAGGGATCGGATACCGGTATTTTCTCCATAGAAAAATAGCTTTTGTTGGATAACCCTCTGTATTCGGTAAATGAGTACATGGAATTAATTTAGTTAGGAAAGCTGTCGACTACGTTCCCATCCCTCCCTCCGTTGTAACTCGGCGATCTCTGATTATTGGCCGCACGGTCCGGCGTCGTAGGCATACACTCACGGACCCAGACGACGTAATCACAACGTCCATCGAAAGATGGAACGCTGCGCTTGTGGCGTCCACGGCGCGGCTCGTACACTTAGGCATTCCCAACGGCAGGGACGTCTACCGCGCCATCGGGACAACACAGACACGTATAGTCACTATTCGTCCCGGTATCGGGTAGAGTCAGTCCGACCTAGGTTAGGCCTAGCTGAGTTTTTGCTGGACTCTTCGCAGCTAGGCTTGGTGAATATTATCGTAGGCACCAGCGACAAAACTCCCAGTAGCTCGATTCCACTCACACCTCAGATTTAGTTGAAGCCGCTCAACCAATCTCACTGTAGCGCAAACCCTTAGAGTATTCCAGTTTTTAAACTGCTTGCGTGGTCGTTTCGGAGGTTTCCCCTGGATTTTCGCCAGGCCACTATCTAACAGCGCACTCCTATCGCTTTATTGGGCCCGGCCTAAAACCACAGTCAGGTAAAAAAAAACGTGCTATACGGGGAAGGCGTGCGAGCGGATGCCATTATACTTCGGAGAGTGTGCTCAGGAGCTCCATGAGCTCATACCGCCTTCCCCCTTCTTCCATCGGACATCCAGACGTACGGCTGGATACCATCCTTACTTGATCGAAATTCCTCTTATTCGAACCAAGCGCTTTGCATCATCTTCTATAATGCGCACTTCTAAGGTTTGGAATTCACTGCCGGCGTTTGTGTTTCCGAGCTCATATAACCTAGATATTTTAAGGCACGAGTGAATAGGCACCTTCTGGGTGAGCTCACTTCATCGTCGGCCTCATCTTTGCCCCCTGGCTAGGTGCTGGCCAAGAGCGATCCCATTTTTAATAAAAGTAGCTGTCAAACGTCGGTGTTGTTACACAGAAAACCTTCTGCACTTAAGTACTATTGATTATTCTGTGGTGTTCGTGTTCAAGCAATCTGAAATAGTTAGATGCGTGGAAGCGAGCGCCCGCATAGATATAAAATTAAAACACGAAACGCAAGTGTCAGATTGACCCCCATGTTTATGCTAGTGACGTCACGGCCCGAGGGACCGGGGGATTGAAAAACAATACACCTCAATAAACCCGCCCGTCCATGTAAATAATCCTGGAGGGATGTCCATGGTTCTTTGAAATGGTTTTGCGTTTTTTGCTTTTGGTTTGGAAAAAAACTTTGTTCATATATCTTGCTTTATTTTATACATGGGTTTACTAAATTTAACAAATCTCGATTGTTATTAGTTTCTTAGTCTTATTTTTGACATGTAACACTACATTTAATTAATGATACTTTGATTATTGTATTATTTTTATTTGATGTACCTAGATAGATTTTGACTTGTAAAAGTGCCATTGAGGCCTATTTTGCAGAATAAATGTTTTGATTTTTTATTTTTTTGATTAAAACAAACGTTAGATATCCGAATGTGTTGATTTGTGGGTTTGTTTGTATACGGGTAATGAGGATGAGAAAGTACCTAATATTGAAATAATAAGATTGTCTGGAATATAATTTTTATACATTACTAGTATTTTTTTAACTACCACTTGTGCTTGCATTGTAAATTAAAACATAATTATGTTGCTTACGTAATATTATAATATAACTAAGATGTGTTTTTTTTAAAACCCAACTTTTACAAAAACAATAAAAAAATTGGATTGTCTTTAACCTGCCGTCTACTTTGCTTTGTAACATTTTACTATGATTTTTTTCACGTCGCTCTGAATAAAATTGTGAGTAACACATTAATATGTAACAATTATCACAACAGAATACGCTACTAACTAAAAATACGTAAAACACCGGTCCTATTAATCAACCTATAGTTTTTTACAGAAACTATCACAAAAAGTACAAACTGAAGACTGTAATAGAATCCCTTTTGGTTTCAAAAGGGATTCTATTACAGTTTATTTTAATGACACATATGTTCATGTTAGTTTTAACATGAACATATGTGTCATTAAAATAAATAAATAAATAAAAATAAATAAATATTAGAGGACAATCTTACACAAATCGAACTAGCCCCATAGTAAGCTCAAGAAGGCTTGTGTTATGGGTACTAGACGACGATATATTTAATAGATATAAATACTTAAATACATAGAAAACATCCAAGACTCAGAAACAAATATTCATGCTCATCACACAAATATTTGCCCTGACCGGGATTCGAACCCAGGACCGTCAGCTTCACAGGCAGGTGCACTACCCACTAGGGTAAACCGGTCGTCATTCGTCCAATAAATTATAAATAAAGACTACGCAATTACGGGTACCCGAACATTTACGAAGCCATCAAGCGACCGCGGGAACGTTTGTCATCTCATAATTTTCCCCCTTGAGCATTCCCTACCAAGTTGGCCCAGAAATGGCAGGATATCATATAATTCTCGACTCCTGAAGGAGTAGGTGGGGTAATTTACGGTTTTCCTTGACGGTAATGCCCCAGAACCTACGGACGATGTTGAGGAAATAATAAATAAAGTGGCGTGAAATATTATCACCGGTTTGGGACTTTTTGGTATAACGTCACAATGCGAGGGTTAGAAGAGGCATATTTTTTGTTAAGTTTCGCGTTAAACATATACTTACTTAGACATAACGTTTCATTTTAAATTAAACTCAAACTCAAACTCAAAATATTCTTTATTCAAATAGGCCTAGCAACAAGCACTTTTGAATCGTCAGTTATATATTACATAAATTGAATCTAATTATTCAGAGCAATTTATTGATGCATATGAAATTTTAAAGAAGACGTAAATTACTATAATGTATGTCAAAAGAGAGTATAATAAATTCACAAAAAGATCGTCAATACGTAAAATAAAAACATAAAAAATTTTATAATCTAGACAGTTTCTAGAATAAAATCTGAATATCAAGAGGAAAATTTAACGTCAACATCTAATGTCATAGTTATGAAAATAGTCATTAAGATGTAATGTCATAATTATTAAAATATAATTAGTATTTCAACCACAATTTTATTATACCCACGGTGTTTTATCATTCATGTAGTCTTTTGTGCTATAATATGCTTTCGATATGAGTTATTATTATTACACACACAGCATAAAGCTCTTTCAAATGGAGTACCTCTTGATATTACTTTGTCTTAATAAGTAGTTTGTAATACACGCATGTTTTGAAACTTAATTCTTAAATGAATTGCCATCTTAGCCTCTGTTTTACCAGTTGTATGTTTTATGTTTTACGTTATTTTTCAACTAACTGTATTTGTGTGGACATCTATAATTGGCTTTAGTATTAGCTATTAAGTTTTGTATTATTTTTCTGTAATGCTGTTGATGCCCAGAATAAATAAAAATAAAATAAGTAAAATAAAAATAAAGACATACCTTACATAGTTTCAGATAATTTACATAGTTTGCAGCGGTACTTGTTTGAAAAAAACCCTGTACAATAACATATCTAATATAATTACAATAACAAAAGTTCTAGATAAGTGTTAAGTCACACAGTAAATGGCATAAATAGATGTATATTATTAACTGATAAGAACCCTTAAGTAAGTGGTATACTAAATAAGTGGCAGCTACCCCGGTTACCAGGCGCCACTGAAAATCAGCGCCACGACTTAATGCCTAATAGCTTATTTCGTGGCACCAAGCTGAGTGGCGACCATTTTAGCATATATTGTTGTATTTGAATTTTCTTTTGTTTTATTATTATTTTAATATTGTATATGCTAAATAAACATGTTTTCTTTCTTTTTTTTCTTTATAATGTTTGAATACGTTTTAATTTTGGCCGACACTTATAAGTCATCATCATCATCATTTTCAGCCTGTAATCGCCCACTGCTGAGCATAGGCCTCTCTTCGAGTACGCCACTCGTCCCGGTCCTGAGCCAGTCTCATCCAAGAGTGACCCGCGATCTTCCTAATATCGTCGACCCATCGAGCCGGTGGACGCCCGACGCTCCTTTTACCACTAAGTGGCCACCAGTCTGACACTATTTTGGTCCACCTGCCATCACTCTACCTGGCAAGGTGTCCTGCCCAACTCCATTTGAGTTTGGTAATGACGTATCCGACGTCACGCACTTTTGTGCGGCGTCGGATCTCGGCATTCCTCACCCGGTCTTGCAGTCTAATGCCGAGCATGGCGCGCTCCATGGCTCTCTGTGCTACTCGGATTTTGTGCACAGCCTCATTTGTAAGCGTCCATGTCTCGGCACCATACGTCATGGTGGGCAGTACACATTGGTTGTAAAGGCGAGTCTTCAGGCATTGTGGAACATCGGTGGATTTAAGGAAGTCGTCCAGTTTATTGAAAGCAGCCCACCCTAGCTGGACTCTCCTGGAGATCTCCTTAGCTTGGCTTTCCTTGTCAAAGGATAAAATATGCCCAAGATACACGTATTGGTCGACCGACTCCAGTTTCTCGTTTCCAATCGTTATGATCGAATTCGGGCCACTAGAGACGTTCGCCATAACTTTAGTCTTGGACATATTCATCCTCAGACCTACCTGTAAAGAAGCATGGTGAAGATCATGGATCATGCTTTGGAGATCATCCAGAGTTTCAGCAAACAACACAATATCATCAGCGAACCTTAAGTGCGACAAGAAAACACCATTGATGTTAATACCTGTAGTGTCCCATGCAAGCGTTTTTATGATATCTTCTAAGACGGCCGAAGTACCTTGTTAAAATTTTGTTATTTTAACCGAACATATATGTGTCTATAGTATGTTGTAAACAAGAAACGGGTATGTAGTAAAAATATTTATACTTAATTCTGATATAGCAATTTGTACGATAATATTAACTGCGTTATTGAATTGCCAGAAGAATGGTTGAGCCATTGATTGGTATAAATACGTATGATGAATCAGCTTAATAAAAAAATGCGTTTATTTCTTTTGTGTATGAAATGTGGTAATTTAGTTTAAAAGTAATAAAACAAAATGTTACTTAGTGTCTGTCATGCCATTCGCCTAGTTGTTTCATTAAACACATAAGAATAATCATTTCAGACCCTAATCGATCCATAATAGGTAAGTAACAAATTATGTTACCATCATCAAAACTTAAGAGCTCTTTCCTACCCTATTTCATCTTCTAGAAAACCATAAGGAATATCATTGATTTGGTAGGAATGTACATACCTCTATGTCTAAAATGTTTTAGTTTTCAAACCACCACATGGTGCATTTACAATTAAACCAAAACACGTCCAAATTCCATTCTAAACCGTTGAAACATACATTATGCTTTCAACACGTTGCGAATTCAACGACACTTGACGCAAATCAATTCTGCTCTCATTCGATTGTCGCACGCGACAAAGCACCGATTTCCCCCGCCACGATTTTCCGTTCCGCAGCTCAAATTCTAAGCTGTGTTTACGACGTTATCAAGCACATTTCTATATTTGAACCATTATATGTGTGACTAAGGATTTCACACAGTTGCTGCGTATCGCTGGTTCATGTTTTACTAGAAGTATTGTGAGGCGCGTCAAGGTAAGTTGCGAAATGCATTGCTGTGCTAGAAACTCGACATGCAACTGCTCAAGCGAAGGATTGTGTCAATTATTTTTGAGATGATTATCTGCTTACAGTTGCTATTCTATTGAAGGAACTTATTGACGCTTGCAACACTGTAGGTACACACAACAATAATTGCACATTTTATTGTAAAAGACATAACACGGTTACGCAATGATGTGTCGATTTTTCCGTGCTCAAGTTCTGTTAGTTTATTATTTAAGTTATTTTTAATATGCATTCTTATTATATATATTTACTATTAATCATTTATTGATTTACAGGCGGTAATAATAGTTTCAGATTCAGATTCAGATTCAGATATTTATTGGTTGGTTGGTTATTGTTAAATAACAATAACTTAAATAATATCACAACTAACTTAAATCTAAAACAGGCCCTTGGGGCATTGTACCGAGGATGCTGGCGGCATTTCCTCGCTGTATCGCAATGCTTATACGTTGTGATTTATGAATTAACTTTGACTTTTAAAAGTCTGTGTTGGTACCTCTAGTGCTAAGAGGCCTATATACTTCATACCTGTGTTAAGATGCAATAGAGAATATGCATGCAAAAAAATAATGATTTCATGTCCCTGTATATGAACCATCTGTCTTAGATTTAACTTAGTTTTAATATTATTTAAGTTACTTTTGTTAAATATTCCTGTATATATAATAAATAATTTGCATAATAATTGAGTAACATTTTTTACTTTTAATTAAAAAAAGAGAAAAATAAGAAAAAAAGAGAAGGTCAATGTAATGTCGTATCAGGAGCTTAAATCCTTGGCGGAGAACCGAACAGAATGGCGATTACTCCACCGACAAGAGCTAGGCTATGCTCTTAAACATATGATGATAACGACTTTTAGTATCGAAACATTTCACTCAAAGAATTATGAAATAAATAATAAATAAATAAATTTAATAAATATTAGAGGACAATCTTACACAAATCGAACTAGCCCCACAGTAAGCTCAAGAAGGCTTGTGTTATGGGTACTAGACGACGATATATTTAATAGATGTAAATACTTAAATACATAGAAAACATCCAAGACTCAAAAACAAATATTCATGCTCATCACACAAATATTTGGGATTCGAACCCAGGACCGTCAGCTTCACAGGCAGGTGCACTATCCACTAGGCTAAACCGGTCGTCGAAAGAATGCAAGTTATTATAAGAACGCCAGTATTAAATACTACTTAGCAGCTGCGCGCAACTGCGCTCCCTACAGGTGTCCACGGAAGACCAGCGTCGGGTACTCCAGTAGTACCTGGCATTATGCTGAGTGTTCACCTTTTTCAGTGTAATGTTCAGTGTACAATTTAGATAATAAGTTTTTCCGTTGTTTTCTTTCTTATATATTGTATTACTGTGTTTTTATACTGAAATAAATTATCTTCTATTCTTCTATTCTATTCTATTCTTATGTGCAATATTTTATAGGCTCGTAAAACAAACAGTTCTGTGTTCAGTTTCCTGGCCGCCGCCGTCTCGTTTCCTTCGCCAAGGCACGCTTCGCCGACGGCCCGCCATGCTGCAACTTCATTAAAAGTGTTGCACAAAGTCACAAACGGCACTGGCAGCAAACATGACGTTGTAACTGCTTTGTATGCCAATCAAATATTTAGGGTTCCTCGGCTTCGACGGTTTATCTTTGATAAACAGTGTTAGATTGAGTTGCTTGTGCAATGCAATGCGCTTCTCAAATATGGAAAGAGCTAGTTCATCAGTGAATTAATTAATTCACTAGTTTCATCTCCTATAATGACTTACATTTTATTTCGATTTAGTTTATAATCGTTTCTTTTTTTATATTACATGTAAAAATGAAAAATGAAAATGAAAAATGAAAATGAAAAATGAAAATGAAAAATGAAAATGAAAAATGAAAATGAAAAATGAAAGCTTTGTGGCCCTTTACTTTTGATATATCCACCGAAAAGCGAACCTAAATCTGACAATGACCAAATTAATAAACTCCAAAATTGATACCTTCTTTATATAACAAACGATATCCATTAAACGTAATATTTATATACGTTCCGAAGTATCTCAATGTGTAATAAGATTTTTTTAATATACCACGTCGGTGGCAAACAAGCTGACAGCCCACCTGATGGTAAGTGGTTACCGTCGCTTATAGACGCTTGCAACACCAGAGGCGTTACTCGCCCGTTGTCGACCCGTAAGATAACTTTTGAAGAGTCCTATTCAGTAGCCCATTGGGAATACCTAAGATCGTGCCAGATTTTTTTCAGTTAATTTAGGTTTAATAACATTGTCTATTTGGCACGAAACGTTACTTATATAACATCCCTGTAGGGATAAGTTGTCAGGGTCATTGCGGCACCAAATGTGATAATCCACATCGAAAGGGACCTTATGGCGGCAGGCGCTTACGTTGCACCTATTCACTATTGTATTGGAACAGCGGCAATAAAGGCGTAAGCGCCGGCCGCCATAAGGTCCCTTTCAATATGGATTATCACAAATATCGCACTCAGCCGTAAGTATTGAAATCTTTACGATTTTTTTTTAAACAGTAAATTAATTCAAGTGATGGGATGGGCATCTACTTTTTATAGATTACAGTTTAGGTATAGGTTTAGTTAGTTTAATCAGGTTAGTGGTGTATTATTTACCTTCATATTATTTATTTAAAGTATGTTTCAATAAAAGTTTTAATCTTCATTCAAGAAATATTCACTTTTTTCTTTCATTACTACTTTTCAAGATTTATGTGGTCTCGATGTTTTATACAAAATGGAAGAACGAAATTAATTTTATTGAATATCGATTTTCTCTGTCATCGTACTCCAGTATTGTTAATGGCACAAATTTGACAGCTAATCTCATTACTGAGGCAGAGGGCCATCTGTACTTTTCATAATCATTTTCAGCCCGATTTTGCCCACTGCTGAGAACAGGTCTCTAAATGTAGATAGGCAGATGGAATTCTCTAAGGAGAATGCCATCTGCCTATCTACATTTAGGTTTTATTAATTATTCCGTTGTTATTCCGATTGCTCAATACCAATAGGTTTTATTGTAATCTAAAGTGGTTAAAATTTTATACAATTAATATTTACTGAGTGGGTTATCAAGTCATGCCTAATGTTTGTCATGATTATAAGAAAGAAAGAAATTAACATTTATTCACAGACACAGAAGACACACATAAATGACAAGAAAAATATTACTCAGAAACCACACAACACGTGTGTCCCTATGGCAGTGAAACGGACACTGGCTCAGCATTATGCTGAGGTGTTATTGCCACCTACAGCGCTGATTTCAGCCAGTACCATCGGTGACTTGTGAGTCACCGATGGAACTGTTTTATACTATGTAGGGAAATCACTACATAGTATAAAACAAAGTCGCTTTCTCTGTGCCTATATCCCTATGTATGTTTAAATCTTTAAAACTACGCAACGTATTTTGATGCGGTTTTTTTTAATAGATACTGATTGAAGAGGAAGGTATATATGTATAATAACATCCATTAAATAGTGCACCCGTGCGAAGCCGGGGTGGGTCGCTAGTAAATTAATAAAATAAAAATAACTGCAATAGTGAAAACAATTCGTAGGTATACATGAATAAATCATCATCATCATCATCATTTCAGCCGAAAGACGTCCACTGCTGAACATAGGCCTCCCCCAAGGCTCGCCATTTAGACCGGTCCTGTGCCGTTCGTTTCCACCGGATTCCCGCGACCTTCACCAGGTCATCACTCCACCTTGTCGGAGGCCTACCGACAGCTCGTCTTCCGGTGCGTGGACGCCACTCAAGCAGTTACACATGAATAAATACTTACATCAATAATATCACTATTGTTCTTACCACGTCGTCTACCAGTCCCTAGAATCCCAGGGGTCATTATAAAAGAATGCTATGGTTAATTTTTTTTGCCGAGAGACGGCGTCTTAAACGGAACCCAGTATAGTTTTTCTAAAGTCGCTTTGTGTGCCTGAAATTCGCTCTTTTGAGCCATCGGGTATTTTTGCACTCAGATTGTGTTCGGCGAATTTAAACCCAAGCTCCAGGGAATGTTCAATCGAATCGGAAGCCGCAAATATCTAATTGGACGCTAGACTTCGTACACTTTCTGTGACGTGTAGTTTTTGCGGTAACGAACGTCCAAGGTATTGACTGTTTCCAAAACATCATTTTATTAATTACTAGCGACCCGCCCCGGCTTCGCACGGGTGCAATGCTGATGCATGTATTATACATATAAACCTTCCCCTTGAGTCACTCTATCTATTAAAAAAAACCGCATCAAAATCCGTTGCGTAGTTTTAAAGATTTAAGCATACATAGGGATATAGGGACATAGGGACAGAGAAAGCGACTTTGTTTTATACTATGTAGTGAAGTTACAAGTTGATATAAAAATCTAATTACAGTGGAATCCGGATAAAGACAGTCAAGGGACCGGTGATATTACGTCGCACTAACAGGACGTCGCACAAAACGTACTGATTTACTTTGAATATGTTTGGTATCAAATCTAATGTGTGGTGATTTCGAAGTCGTTAAAAGCGATCAAATGTTATAAGCGGAGTCGTTATAAGCGGATTGTACTGTATTTATTTATTTGTGTTTTGAACATTGTTACGATGAGCAATATCTGCGTATTAAATGTTATCTTTTTCTTCATATGACGAAATTGACGAATAAAATAATGCTTCTCCAGGTTTTTACCAAAGACTGTATAAAGATTTGTACAAATCCTCCACTGTTTTCCTCATAACATTACATTGATATTTCTTTGACAATACGGATCAAAATGGCATCATACGTTGAGATGATGCTTGCGCACCGTAAAACAAGAAATCTTGTATGTATTTAAATAAATATCACGCATCAATAAATATCGTTTTTCTGGATGAAAAGACAAAAGAACGCTTATAATAAAACGAGGTTTTTGAACGGATCCATATAACACATGTCAGTATCGCTGCAGTAGTAGACTTATATCAGTAGTACCTACATGTTAATAAAATTATAAATAGTAATTTTAGATTTTTTTTTGAATCTGACTGTGGCTTTATAGGCCAGGCCCAATAAAGCGAAAAGAGTGCGCGGTTGGAGACTAGACTGGGGAAAATCTAGCGGAAAACCTCCGACGCGTGTGGTTTGGAACACTGGAATACTCTAAGAGTTTGCGCTCCAGTGAGATTGGTTGAGCGGTTTCAACCGAATTTGAAGTGTGAATGGAATCGAGCTACTGGGAGTTTTGTCGCTGATTCACTAAACCTAGCCTAGCTGAGAAGATTTTAAGTCATCTCGATGTAAAGAATCCATTGAATTTGTCAAACTCGCTCAAATCAAAATTATTGCTACCTACCATAAAAACATTCCCTCTTTGCACCGCAAGACTTATACGCTGTGCACAGTGCAAAGAAGGCTCCAGCCCTGTGGTCGCCTGAGATGCCCATTAAACGTCCAGACACCTCCTTGATGATTTTTTTTGTGTCGGACGACCAAGCGCCCAAGGTCACCACCGTGAGTGCCACGAACTCGTATTCATTCGAGAGAAACGCGTACTTGCGGCTTTTCTGCGGCGGTCCCAGGCTTCCGAGCCGACCCTGTAACGTGGGACGACAGGTTGCGTCCCACGCTAAACGGCGGCCTAAGCACTAGGGGACGAGAGTGCAGCCATCGGGTCTCTTCCCGTCAGCAGAGCTGCGGACAGCCCTGAAGGCTCCAGACTTGCAGGAAGAGTTGCAGTGCTAAGTGACCGGCGCACGAGGTCTTGATAAAAAAAGTTGTTCTCCAAAACTGTATTCAATTTTAACATGACAAATGTTTCCATCGCTGCATGTTCTTTCAGAATTTTGACTGCCTAATGAAGTTATTCATACTGTTTAAACTCTGATTGCTGCCATGCACTGTCGAATATTGCGTTCCTTGGGATGATAATATCCCTCCCCAATAACACGGCCTGGTTACGGTCTGGGGAGTAATTCTCCGAATACAGCCCCAACTTCAAAAGGTCACAACTATCTATGGAACCGGCACCCCAGAACTGCGTTCACATAATTTGGTAGGTTGAATAATCTATGAGCTTTTTTTCGTCGATATTTCTATATGTGATAATACATTGCTTTCACTCGTTTCAGCGGTTTCTGATATATGAAAATGCGAGCTAAGGCTTTGTTTGGCAGAATTGCAAATAATACTCATATATTTTCTTTTGTTTTTTTTTCTTTACCTTTGCAGACACGAAAAATAGGTAGGTATTTGATTAATAATTGATTGTGTTAGGCTCAATTTAAAATTATCTTTCAACTTACTCTAAATTTAATCATTTAATTATGGTACGAAAATGCCACATTTTTTTTACAACTGAAACTGGGTTATTTTTTATATTTCTATTCGTTAAACGATTTGCTCATTGATAATTTCAAAGTGTTGAAATTATATTAAATTTTATTGGAATTGTAATAGTTATAATATTCATATTAATTAATTAATTAATTGTAACGATTCATAGTAGTTGAATTGATGTATTCTTTTACAATTGCTCGTGGATATTTTCACAGAACATCTACATAAAACAAAAAAACTATGCTATTTTTTTGTAATCCATTCAGTGATTGAATTTTCAATTTCTCTATGGAAATGGAAGTCTATCGGATTACGAAATCTCTTTTATTTATGATACCAATATTTTTATTACAATTTAAATAAAAAGCTTCTAAAAGTAAGGGGTACTCACGTGTTAAGCTCGAGATCTAATCTGAACTTATGGTTGAAAGCTTTGATGAGGAGTGAAGTCCGGTGGAAGTGTTTCCCAGTCTGTAACAAAAAAGGTTTTATTAATAAACATAATGCAATGAGAATTTACCTACAAAATGGATGATGACTTATGTTGCAGTTTAAAACAGTCTGCAAAAAGGATAGAAAACCATCAGATAATCAGAATAAATAGTATTATACATATTAAGTACAACTACAAAACGATATGGGACTATAAAGATACGCAATAACGTTGTTTATTGTTTATTAGCGACCCGCCCCGGCTTCGCACGGGTGCACTATTTAATGGATGTTATTACATTATACATATAAACCTTCCTCTTCAATCACTATCTATTAAAAAAAACCGCATCAAAATCCGTTGCGTAGTTTTAAAGATTTAAGCATACATAGGCATATAGGGATATAGGGACAGAGAAAGCGACTTTGTTTTATACTATATAGTGATTGGCTAAATGGTAATTGAAAATAACCAATACAATTCTCATGTTTCAATAAAAAAAGAAATTGTATGACAACTATGTCCATAAACGCGACACGACAAAAACGGTTTTGCCTTTTTTCCATACAAACACGACGTTTCTATAGAAAGTGACGTCACGCCTGCGTGTGAATCAGTATATAGCGTTTTCAGTGCTCGTCTTTTTCGTTGGTCTAATTATAGTTGATCCCGTACAAACAGTTGCTCGTCTCTAAAAACAGGTTCTACGTAGTGGTCCGGCAAAATAATTTGATTCGTGAAAAAAGGTATGGCAGTACAAAATTCACTTACATAAAGCCTGTTACAGACTGCAGTGACCTTTGGCAGCGGCCGCGGTGGCGACCTGCTGTCACGGTGACAATCAAGTGTGTCTGAATGAATGTTAGGATCGTCATAGTGTACAACTGGCCGCCACCGCGGATTGCTGCAGTGTGTGGCTCGCTTAAGTTTACTTTCATAGTATTATGTCGTATGGTATTTTACTCTGGGGCAGTGCTGCAGAGATAAATACTGTCTTTATTCTACAGAAGAGGGCTATTCGAGCAATATATAAGATGAAACATAGAGACTCACTTAGAGATAAGTTCAAGGACATTAATATAATGACAATGCATTGTCAATACATATATGACAATATTGTGTATGTACACAAAAATATTGTAAATTTTAGACAGAACTGTGACATACATAATATTAATACTAGAAACAAATATAAGCTTGCGGTACCCCCCACTCGGCTCCAAAAAATAAGAGAATCATTCATGTGTAATTGTGTAAAGTTTTATAATAAACTACCTACAAACGTGACTAATTTATCTATTAATAAATTCAAGACTTATGTAAAGCGTAAACTCATATCGAAAGCATAATAATTAGATTCAACTTATGTAATATATAACTGACGATTCAAAAGTGCTTGTTGCTAGGCCTATTTGAATAAAGAATATTTTGAGTTTGAGTTTGCCACAGCATAAAGGTATGCATTCTCTAAGGATAGAACATAAAGCCGAATGAAAATTCCAAACATGAAACCATTTACTGGCATTTCATAAATTGACACTTCACATTTATGTATACCCAGTGAAGCAAAGTAACAGACCGTACTGATAACGATCAAACAAGCTGAATTTGTTTCCAAAAAGGGTCCTACCGCATATTTGCAAAGGACCAAGAAAATGGGTCAGTTTATACTCGCCTTTGGGGTGCGTTCAAGTGAAAATTTTATTTCATTTGACTTACATTTAGGAGAGAGCAAACATAATTACGGGAGTTGACATTGACGATTGATTTTTGCCGGCTGACTTGGTCGCGTGGCCGAGGTCTATTCGAATCAACTTACTAATATCGTAACTATATTGGTATGTATTTTTATCCTGCTCGGTGCCTAAATATTTCAATTTTTTTCAATTTTTCCTTTATTCTAAATTTGGGTATGGGCTCATCTTCATCATCATCATCATTTCAGCCGAAAGACGTCCACTGCTGAACATAGGCCTCCCCCAAGGCTCGCCATTTAGACCGGTCCTGTGCCGTTTGTTTCCACCGGATTCCCGCGACCTTCACCAGGTCATCACTCCACGGGGTATGGGATGGCGCATCGCAACTGACGATTCTCAATATGATTTGAGACGTTAGTGCCGTTAATGAAGCATGAGTCTTCTGGTAGATGTCGCTGTACGCCTCCCTTAAGGCGTTTGTATAAAATATAGTTACGTTAGCAGCGGTACTGCTTAACACGAAGGAACGGTTGATGAATTTGGTACTTGGTGGCGATTGCACCTATAGCTTAGTTGGCTAGAGCGACTGGCCGCGAGTGCCGGGAGGTCGCAAGTTCGAATCCTGCTCGGTGCCTAAATTTTTAAATTTTTCCTTTATTCTTAATTTATATTGGTATGTACTCAGCGTATCACTTACATAAGCGTTAGTGACAATGTTGGTAGAAATGGCCGCTAGATGGCGCTGCACCACCTCCGTCGATTCCTGAATCTCGCTATTATTTTTTCCTTTGATAATGACTTCTGACCAGCAGGTTTGGTTTTTGGAACAAGTTTATCACTATCATAGTACATAGTATAAAACAAAGTCGCTTTCTTTGTCCCAATATCCCTATGTATGCTTAATCTTTAAAACTACGCAACGAATTTTGATGCGTTTTTTTCTAATAGATAAAGTGATTGAAGAGGAAGGTTTATATGTAAATAACATCCATTAAATAATGCACCCGTGCGAAGCCGGGGCGGATCGCTAGTAGAAAATAAAATATTTAATGTATTCTTATAATTGAATACAGTCTGTATTTAATTCTCAGTGGTGTTATTTTGGAACTTCTTTGAACAGTATGGTGAATTCGCTCCAATTACGGTGTGCCCGCAGTTGTCAGAGTTTTTGTTGATTTCGGTGGCATTTTTGGTTATATAGTAGAGTTCCTGGACTATTAAGGAATAGCTTAAAACGTCATAAAAATGAACATAAAATTGAACAATCATAGCTATGGTAATGAGGACGGTTAAAGCGATGTAGAATGACCCGTTAGATGCGCGAGTGGAAGAGAGAAAGAGTGACAAATGTCATAATATCAATACTAACCCATCATTTCAAGTTAGATAGACTTCATTAACGTGGTTGCTATTCGCAATGCTAAGCGACGTCGAAACGAGAGTTTGTTTTCATTTCCTTTTAAAGATGACAATACCAAACAATTGGAATTGGCTTTGGAAATTCAATATAGGTACCGGTAAAATAATTTTCACATCAGCAGCTTGAACAAGCCTATTTTGCTGCGACAAATCAGTGAGCAAAATGAGTTTTTGCTCACTCCGTGAGACAAAGTAACTTTTTAATTGTATATGGCATGAACTGCCATTTGACAGTTGGGGAACTATTACAAATTCGAATTATTTGGACTTCATTCTCTCTGTCCCTTTCAGTTCGTTACGAAAAAAGAGAGTGCCAGAAATAGGTCGATTCATAGTTCGACATCACTTCGATATTCTAATTTTTATAGTAGTACTTTTGAACAACTGTAGAAGAAAAAACAGAGAGTTCATCACGTCAATTAATAATTATACTTTTAACAACTTTATTTTAGGAAAACTATACCACGAGTGCAGTTTCAGAACGCTCCTTAAAAAAAAGTGTAATAAATATCTTTACCAATTTCTGTCCGAGACTTCGTCCGCGTAAACTTCCACTCCAGGGATAATTTTTCGGGATAAAAATATCCTATATGTTAATCCAGAGTATAAACTCTTTGTATATCCGTTCAGCCGTATATTACATCAATGTCCGTTCAGCTGTTTTTGCGTGATTGAATAACAAGACTAATAAACATGCAAACATCTAAACTTTCGCATTTATGATATTAGTAGAATAGGATTTGCCATTAAAAGTAGCTATACCGCGAAGTCACCAATCTTTTTAAAGAAATTGAGCATAATTTCAAAGAAATACATGAAATTAGTTGTTTTATTAACCTACCCACGATATTACCAACATGACAGATATTTTAGCTCGATTCCACTCACACCTCAGTTTCGTTTGAAACCGCTCAACCAATCTCACTAGAGCGCAAACTCTTAGAGTATTACAGTGTTCCAAACCACACGCGTGGTTGTGTCGGAGGTTTTCCACTGGATTTTCCCCGACTACTCTCCAACCTCGCATTCCTATCACTTTATTGGGCTCGGCCTATAAAACCACAGTCAGGTTCAAAAAATATAATATAAAATTTAAAATCACTATTTATATTTTATTAACATGTAGGTACTGATATAAGTCTACTACTGCAATGATACCAAGATATGTGTCATATGGATCCGTTCAAAAACCTCGTTTAATTAGAAGCGTTCTTTTGTCTTTTCATCCAGAAAAACGATGTTTATTGCTCCGTATATTTATGCGTGGCCTATAAAGCCACAGTCAGGTTCAAAAGAAAAGAAAAAAAAATGACAGACATGTTCCTCGTTCTTGGGCGTCTTCTAATATTCACCCATGAATGTAAGATATGTATTGTCCAGTACCTACAAATTTACCTAAAGCCTTAATGGGTGATATAAAATTTTATTAAATGAAAGCACAATAAGTTCTAAGCTAAGATAAAAGTAAACTATATACTATATAAAGTAAATTATAAAAACTAGCCTAATCGAATAACCCACCCCGAGTCACACCCGGTGCAAAGGTGCCCATCACACTAGCGGCATTGCCTCGTTGAATAGCGACTGCCAGCCTTTGCACCAGGAATGACCCGGAGCGAGGGTCCCTTAAACGGCGCCCTACGTCCGCAAAAAAGGTTTTCGCTTCCGAGCACCAACAACCCATCGTTTCGACCGCAAGCGGCACGAATAAGTAGTTAGTGAGCACGGCGTACTTTTCCCGCTTCCGTGCTGCTGCTAGCTCAGCCGCTGCTCCTGCCGCCCGCATAGTCCGGCCAAGGTGCGAAGCAGCAAAAGTGCTAACGCACGTGGCATCCCACAACATGCACTTGCCCTTTTCCCAGGGAACCAGTGTTAAAGCCTTAATTGGATCCCATTCTCAAGATTCTATTTATAAAAGAAATGACATTGCAACGAACCCACCGATTATCCAGAGAGGTAGGGCACAGCAAAATGTCATCTTGCTCGAATTTGGAGCAACCCAACTGGGGAAGTACCTCTGCCTTGCAGAAGACCACAGCCATAATAACATTATTTACTATACAATGTAGTGTTGTGTTCCTGGAGGTGAGCAAGGTTGCCAGAGCTCCCGAGGATGCACTGTGTTGAGAGCGAGGGACCTAATGTGTTCCTTCTGCTGTCAACACAGTGCATCCTCAAATCTTATAAAGGGTCGGCAACGCGCACGTGACTCCTTTGGAGTTGCGGGCGTCTATTGACTGCGGTGGCCGCTTACCATCAGGTGGACCGTGCGCTTGTTAAAAAAGTAAAAAAAAATATCTTTGCAAACACATTACATTTTCAATATTCAGGTAAATTATATTGTGATGACGTCAAAGTTGTTTCTCATTTCTTTGATTTATGAATAAGTTCGCGCCCTGCTTGCAAGCTGGCAGTAATGAGGTAATCCTAAACTTACTCCCGTTTCTTTGTATGAAACAAAGGCGAAATTCAAAGGAAACAAAGAAAATGACGAACTTATTCTAGAATGAGGAAAGAGAAAAAAGTGTAAATATTACAACCCAAAATGAACCTTCAAATACGTAACAAAAGACTTAAAATAAGATTACTCCACTTGGAATTAGAATATTGTAAGTGTGTCCCCCATATAGTGGTTCCGATCGGTTTGAGTCTCTCAAACCTCAGATTCCGTTGAAACCACTTAACCAATCGCACTGGAGCGCCAACTCTAGAGTATTCCAGTTTTCCAAACCACACGCGTGGTTGTATAGAAGGTTTTCCCTGGATTTTCCCCAGGATACTCTCCAACTGCGCACTCCTATCTCTTTATTGGGCCCGGCCTATAGAGCCACAGTCAGGTAAAAAAAAATGGTTTGAGTCTGATTATAGTAATGGCTCATTTCTTATGATATTTATAAGCCCTTTTACATGAAAAAGAGTGGACTTTGTGGGACATTTTAAAAGTTAAAGAATTTCAAGATAAGCAAATAAGCATGTGTATTTTGTAATACCTATGTTTAGGCCTTTATTCCATGATTTCGTTTTATGTCGCAGTTTGAAAATAATAACGAAGTTGTTAACCAAGGGCTGAAAGTTACTCTTTTCATACGAGATATCTCACTACGTTCAAGCGCCAATAAATCGATGCTGAAATGGGTAGTTTTGCACACGTTGAAAACTCTGCTTTTCATTCCGAATACGAGGAAACTAACATAATAGCTCTGTCATTATTAACACAGTCTGAAATCAATATTTTATTAAATAGCTGTGGCTGTACAGGTTTTTTTTAATTTGTTTTAGAAAAAGAAAATTACATTTTATTACAGCGTAATAAAACTCGCCAAACTGTGACGTTTGATGGCGAGATCCGCTCATTTGCAGGTTTTTTTCCATTCTACCATTGCTCAATTTCTTTTTATTAATTTTCAACCCATGGACCTACTTTCAGAGTATGAGGAACGAAAAATAACAATTAAATATGAATCGTACAAATCGGATTGATCCTAAAAATCGCACACAATGTTTAATATAATATAAAACTCTCGCCAAAATGGTATGTTTTTTCGAATCCCGTTAAAGCGTCTCATATGATGACAGGTAATGCAATCACGAATACCCCCCACCATACTATATCGAGGGGGGTATTCCGTGTCGGATTATCGTACGGCGTTGCAATTTAATAATGTGCCACCCGAGGCGAGTTCGATGCAAATTGTAGATTAAAATGTGTCCCCGGATTGTAATGCAGTTAATAGATGAAACGGTATTATTAAAGAACTATTATAGAGCGTGGCGTTGATTAACAGTCTTATTTTAATAGCTTCAGTACAAAGCAAAATTAATCAGTACAAAGCCATGAAAAGAAAAAAAAAGGCAAAGCTTGTTACTGTGAGTAATGACGGCGACAAACATACTTGTATAGACAGATAAATATCCTAATAATTAATAGATCATTAGGGTATCATTAAATCATAAATCATTTATTTTTCTTAAAATACAGATTACACAGGTGGAGAGTTAAATTAATTTAGTCTCACATGATTTCTCATAAAGATGACATCCAAATTTAAGTTTGAGTATAACGTTTATTATACGAGTATTTATATTACAGGTAAGAATAGAATAGAAAATTTCATCAAAATATATGACTAAAACTAAACTAAACTAAATCATATAAAAAAATTGGGTTCCCTGTGCATAGTGCCTAAGATACTGGCAGCATTTCCTCGCTGAATCGCTAAGCTCTATTTGAGTTTTAAATTAGAACATTTAACAAAACATCGCGATGAAAAATTTTAAGATCGCGAAAGTATTATAAGTTAATTCTCAATCGACGCGAAGCTTAAGACTGAACATTGAGTGGAGCGAGGGATTTAAGCGAGCCCAAGACAAAAACAGAGGTTTCGCCTATGCTCCAAAACCACCCAATAAATTACCAATAAAAGATTTATTTAAAATAAATAATGATACGGATCACTCACGTTTTTAAAGTCGAATATCGCTCGTTTTTTTTCAAACAGGCGTTTCATAATCATGAGCGCTCGCACAGGAACCTTAAAGACATGATCGTCTTGTTTCATAATATTTGAATAGGTATGTCTATATCATCATCATAATATTTAAGAGCTTGGCTCTTGTCGGTGGAGTAATTGCCAGCTTATTCTACATTCAGCTTTGTCCTTCACTTCTTTGTATGACGTAGCATTTATTTTATGTTTTATTTGCTCCATGTGCGTCATTCTAGGTCTTCCCCTTTTCCTTTTTCCTTCTATCTTTCCTTCTATTATTGTTCTGATCCATTCGTCATGGCGTATGAGATGTCCTATCATTTTTCCTCTTCTGTTTTCTATTATTTTCAATAAAATCCTCTTCTCTTTAACTAAGTTTAAAACTTCTTCGTTAGTTTTCTTCTCTGTCCAGCTGATTCTTTCCATCCGTCTCCAACACCACATTTCAAACGCTTCTAATCTTTCACGGTCCCTTTGCGTCATCGTCAAGCTTTATATTTTGTAAAACCCCCGAAAGTCACCAATTTCCCAAAACACCCCATAAAATAATAAACCCCGCACTAATTTGCGCCCGCGGCTCCGTTTATTGAATTAGGGACCCTCGTCTCGTGACCTATAAACGTGTATTGACAGGACCCTCAGCACCCATAATTACTGGGATTCATATTATAGTTCCATCCAACCCATGTCCAATATAAAGATTGCCATTATAAAAGTACGAGTTATTTGTACAGCAATAAGATATGTTTTTAAACGGCGGATGTCGATAAGATTGTAGCTTATAGTAGAAGCTTGTAACTTCGATTTGTTTGGCAGTGATAGCGTCCCGCACAAGTAATCTAGCACCGAAATATTTTGACCTGAATATTAAAAAAATGTATGTACTCGTATGTTTTACATTGTAGCATTTTAATTTTGTAGTATTATGATGGCAGGTGGACCAAAATAGTGTCAGACTGGTGGCCACTTAGTGGTAAAAGGAGCGTCGGGCGTCCACCGGCTCGATGGGTCGACGATATTAGGAAGATCGCGGGTCACTCTTGGATGAGACTAGCTCAGGACCTGGACGAGTGGCGTACTCGAAGAGAGGCCTATGCTCAGCAGTGGGCGATTACAGGCTGAAAATGATGATGAATGATGATACTGTTATTTTATATACATTGTATATTGTTAAAAATGACACCTCGCCGAGTTTCTTACGCCGGTTCTTCTCGAGGCAGAGGTTTATATGGTTGTATGGGACTAACTGCAGTTAGAGCAACACAAAAGGCAAAAATGAGAGGCAAAGTACAGCACAGCTAACGAGTAGCGGAAGCGATCCATTTTGATTCACACGCAGGCGTGACGTCACGCCTGCGTGGCCTCGTACTACCGTTGTATGGAAAAAATGGAAATATGTTTTTGTCGTGAAATATTGCGTTTATGTATATAGTTGAAATACAATTTCTTTTTATTGAAATATGAGAATTCTATTGGCAACTTCAACTTTTTTAGACAAAAAATATAAAAAAAACAACGTTTTTGCAAATGTTTATATTTCCATATCTTTTTATGATTTTAATTAATATGTATAATTTATTGTTTATTGCGATAATTTGATGGTTGTCTATCCATATAGCCACGCTACGTTATACAGGGCGTCCCACGGCTATGCCAGATGAAGGGAAAGTACCTTGAATATTGTAGATGGAACATTTTGCCTAAAGAAGACATTATTTGAATTTAAAAAACAATTTAAACTGCATTCACAGATTTTTAAATATTTTTATGGTTGAACCGGGAATCGAACCCGTTACACGAAACGAGCTACGAGCTTTATTTTAAGTATTATCAGAATCATTTCCTCGTATCTCAGTACTGAAATGATTCTGATAATACTTAAAATAAAGCTCGTATGGGCCATTCTACTTTTTCATGACCAGTTTTCTATTGCAAAATAATCTATGTTTCGAAGAGTAGTGACAGATTTGATAGTGAGCTTTGCTTCTCATCCGAAGATTTTATCCTATTACCCCAAATATATCCCTAGTTTTATCTAAAACGCCACAAATATACTGGCCAGCAACTCCCCGCATAAAATGCCATATAAACGAAATAAAATTAAGTCCTATTTGAGGCTCTTTGTGCCGGTTCAGTACTATCTTGGACCGAAATTATTCCCAGATTGGATTGGACACATGAAAGGAATTATATATTGGCTGTATTTACTTTTTGTATCGGGGCTTATATGCAAGTGGTTGAACCGAGATGATTGGATCGATTGGGTCCCATACCCAAAAGGGTGAAACGGGACCCTATTACTAAAATTTCGCTGTCCGTCCATCCGTCTGTCACCAGGCTGTGTCTCATGAACCGTGATGGTTAGACAGATGACATTTTCACAGATGATATGTTCTTTTGCCGCTATATGCGCTATATGGGCATGTATTTGTGTGATGAACACGAATATTTGTTTCTGAGTCTTGGATGTTTTCTATGTATAAATACATAGAAAACATCTATTTATCTATATAAGTATGTATATCGTCACTTGGTACCCATAGTACAAACTTTGCTTAGTTTGGGACTAGGTTGATTTGTGTAAGATTGTCCAATAATATTTATTTTTATTTTATTATTTATACCTAATAACTAATACTAAGAAACAATATAAAATAAATATTTAAGACACTCGCATACAACAAACGTGACTTTTTGACGTTTTTATAGATGGTACGTAACCCTTTGTGCGCGAGTCCGACTCGCAATTGGCCGGTTTATTTTTATACTAAACCAATTTCAGTTCGAAAATTATGGGTTAAACAAATATACTGAAAACATCTCAGGTGGAAACTTGTGTGTTTGTAACCTTTTCACACTTAAACCGTTGAATTTATCCCGTTTGAATGTATCGTAAGCGTCCACAGACTGCGGTGACCGCTTACCATCAGATGGGCAGTACCGTAAACTGGGGTGATTTTAAGAAAAAACGGGGCCACTTTGATAGATTTAGAACACTTGTATAATCGTCACCAAGTATTTCTAGTATACTCAGTAGTAGTAGTAGTACTCAGTTTAGTAAATAGTTGGGAAATTTACCAAGGTATTTTACTGACCTCATGTTAAGCAAAGAGAAACTAAAACATGGCATAAAACGTAGATTTTTAAACTAGCCCCTCAATTTGAAGTAGCCCCGGTTGACGGTACGCTTATTTGCCACCGATGTGGTATAAAGAACGATGTAATTTGGCACTGAGATAAGTAATTTGAGACCAGGAAAAGGATCATTAATAGTTTTTATACTAGAAATATTTTTTTAAGGCGAGAATAATTGCTTAGAATGTGGGTGGAGCTTTGTATGGAACACCAATTATTTATCTCAGGAGATAATGAGTTCTTCATCAGCAAAAACTAGTACAGAATGCATGGAACTGACATCTCACTTTTGGGCCATTCTACTTTTTCATGTACATAATTTTCAGACCCTTTTTTATATGCAGATTTTGGAATAATTGGCCCTCACTTCATATCTTTGTTTTGTTATTTAGAAAGAGGTTTAATTAGAGTATCACTTCCGATAGTTTTAGTAATTACTGAACCGTAGCTAATATCCTTAAATCGAGTAACTCAGTGGTCCTTGAATGTCTCACCATTTGTATGAAAAAATGGTTTTTACCACTGTGTTACCCACCTTTTATAGAAATATGTTAATATTTAAGTATTTTTAACTATAAAATCCTTTCATTAGGCTCAGGTATTATTTAGAAATCCTGTTTTTGTACACTAATTCAATATACATGATAGATTTTTTTTGTAATGAAATAAATGAAATTTTTATTCTTCAATTTAGGCATATGAATGTCAAAAAACTACCACCGGTTCATAAAATAAATCTCTGCCTCGAGAAGAACCGGCGTAAGAAACTCGGCGAGGTGTCATTTTTTTCAAAACAATATACAATGTATATAAAATAACAACTGGTCATGAAAAAGTAGAATGACCCTTTATCGTCGTCAATTAAACCTGTTATACTTTAAAATACTACTTTATCCACTCAAATTTTGAGAAAAGTATTGAAAATACTCGGAAAATGATTAATACTTCGTACGCCTTGTCTAGGATATGTCTCGATGTGACCTTTCATTAAATTCTAAAACAACTTTTTCATAACCAAATTTTATACAGTGTAGTATGTATAGTGATGTGAGTAATTGTGTAATTACATTCGAATTAACCATTTATTTCATTGCCACCATATTGCTGTCTTTAATTCCATTTGTATTTTATTTATATTTTCTGTGTGTCCAATTATGTTATGACGATCCTTATGCGGTGAATATGTTTAAATCCTATTCCATTATTATTATTTATATCATAATTGACGACCATGATGTGAATTTGTATACTTTTCACATGAATGCAAATTTATATTGTCATCTACATTTATGAAATAAATGAATATGAACCTGAATCTGAATCTATTACTATGAAAGTTTGAAATAGCACCTAACGGAGCCTTTTTAAGCCTTTATTTTGTGTTGTAGAACAAAAGCGATAAGAACCAGTTCTTAACCTAAAAGAAGACGACTGAAGTGATATTTTTTGAATAATTAATTACTTAATATATTGTTTCAAAATATATCTGTCACATACACCCATAATTTTTGTACATGGCGTATCGTCACTGCGGCGTGACTTCACTGAATGGTCACAATGGGAGACCAGCGGGGTAATCAGCTTTTTTACTACCGTTAGGTAGATTTTAATGTCAAATTTTAATTGTCAGCTCATACATTTATAGTTCAAAATTGACAATAAAATCTATCTACCGTTAGCACATAAAGTTACGTGATTCGCCTGCAGGACAACACTGACACATATAGTCCCTATTCGTCCCGGTATCGCCGCACACCGGCTAGAGTCAGTCCGTCCCAAGTCGGGCTTAGCTGAGTTTCTTGCTGGACTCTTCTCAGCTAGGCTAGTTTTAGTGAACCAGCGACAAACTCCCAGTAGCTCGATTCCACTCACACCTCAGATTAAGCTGAAACCGCTCAACCAGTCTCACTGGAGCGCAAACTCTTAGAGTATTCTAGTGTTCCAAATCACACGCGTGGTCGTGTCGTAGGTTTTCCCCTGGATTTTCCCCAGGCTACTCTCCAACCGAGCACTCCTATCGCTTTATTGGGCCCGGCCTATAAAGCCACAGTCAGATTCAAAAAAAAAGTAAGACCAGCGCCGGCCCTGCCAGCACTACGCTGAGTTGTGAGCTTTTCGTGGCAAATGCTGTTTTGTTGTGTCTTTGTAATTGTATTGTATTTGTGGTGAATAAATGTATCTTTCTTTCTTTCTAATAAAATGTCGAATAGAAAAAGTAAAGAAACGTGCCAATTCACGCAGAAAATAGCCTAAATAGGATGAGCGTTTTCTACCGGCAAGAACCTTTTAGTCTCGCAAAGTTAAAAACCTTGTAAAACAGTAAACAAAATCAAGCCTTTACCCAAACGCAACCCTTTCAAAAAGCACAAAAACTATCCAACCCCGACCCGGAACATTAGCCGAATAAGGTTTAAATCAATTCAGGGACCTGATTTAAGTGCCGGGACCCGGGTAACCGGTACCCGGGTATGCCCGGGTCGAAACTGCGATCTTTTTAATTAGTAGAAGAGGCCCCACGCAAGGCTGGGCCATTGTTGACTCGCGGTGAGTGCCCCGTTTCTCGAATAAAAATAGGTTGGAGGTTTTGTTCTGGGCCGTCTTGTATGTGGTATTAAGTAGATAACTATATATTACCAGAAACCATGGACGTTTTAGATGAAATATGTGCTTAGTTCATGAAGCATGCTTCGGATTTACAATTAAACTTAAGGAAATCTTATCGGTACCTAATCTCTAAAATGTACGGTAACACTGGGGAACTTGCGTTAAAATTACATCGAGATGTTATATTAGTAACCTAATACAAGCAAGTATTATATTAGTAACCCATTACAAGTATATGTATTACTGTAAGATTTATTCTGAAATTATATATATATATATATATATATATATATTTTTATTTAAGCCACAAGATACAATAACAAAACACTTCAAATATTTTCGCCAAACTGCAAAACAGTTTGTTGGCGAATATATTTTTTTGAAAAATATTTTAGTTCATAGTTACGTCTATTGAAACGTATTAAAACGCGCAGTGAATTCAGTTGAAAACATTGAAAAATATCTATAAAATAGAAAATGGTTTATTAAGAATGATTGAAAATTATATTAAATGTACTGAAAATATATTATTATATTCATGCGACATGAAAAGTTTCACGTCTTATGCAGTGACGTCACGTGAAGCCAGTGAGCGTTAGATTAAATAAATGATTTATGCATGTTATAACTTTTTCGTGTTTGGTAATAATTCAAGTTCCCTATTCAAGGTTTGATATGTTATTATGAGGTAATATGTCTCTTTATAATATGAAACCGAATTTTGAGGCCCGAACTAGCGTTACCCAGTAAATCATAAACAGTTTTTAACGTATTTATAATTCTTTGCTTCCATGGAAGTCGCTTTTATCACAACAAATCAAACTGACGTAGGTCCTGGTACTGGTGTATGTAGATACAATACGGGTATGGTAGTTAATAATCGCTGTGAGTAAATACCCATCTCGTTTATTTTTTGTATTATTTATTTAACTCAAAAATATAAATTACAGTAGGCATATGATTTTACCTCGCCAAACTGTATATGCAGTTTGATGGCGAGTGTTGCGCTCTCTCACTTACAGGTTCGGAACTTACACCTACTTCTTTCCTATAAACTAAATCATGCAATGCTAATGACAGACTAACAAATCTAACAATAACTACCTAAGATACGTAGTGTGTGCACCAACGACGCTACGACGTTACGCAACGTTCTAACAAATCATGTGCAATAGTAACACATGTATTATCCAGCGACGCGACGCTCATAAAATTCATAAACCTACTTTGTTGTAACATCCACTAAACACAAATTCATTGTTAAACGTTCCTATTCCATTTTATAGCTTAACAACTCACAAATTGAGTCTAAAACAAAGTGCTCCCCCATCGACCCGATTCTTTTTTGTTTCAAACGACACGACAGCGCAAACAACTTACTAAGTTCCCTCGGTACGAATTCTTCGAGACAATAGAATCTAAATTGTACAGTCGGCAACATCCGGCGTACACTTAGACGTAATAAATTGCTCTTGTTCTAATGCATGTACTTGAGAGGAAGTGGGTAAGAGGTCACGTTAACTGTACTAACAAAGCTCTTTGGGGATTGTTGCTGTTCAAAAATAGTTTTGCGATTTATATTGTTGGAGTTAGCGCTGTATCAACGTTTTAGTTATGCTATTAACGTAAAACATATATATTCTTTAATTTATTCATATTAAAAGAGAAAAAATAACAGTACAAACGTGACGCGAATGTATCGCACCGCTCAAAACAATAACATTATACGTACCTAAGGAGGCGATTAAAGTATGTAAGTTTTGTTTTTAATCTGACTGTGGCTTTATAGGCCGGGTCGATAAAAAAAACATTCACGCTCTACTGAAAAACAATTTAAGGTCTAAATCTATACCCAATACCGTTCCATATTCAGATTGTTCAACGAAAAACAAATGAACGCCCAGCGTCTGTCCCATAAAATAGTGTGCTCCACTCCCGGCCCCAACAATATATATTGTTTACGTGTAAAATACACATCGTGTTAATCTGAACAGAGATTTGTGTACGCTTTCCGGCGATGCGTCTTTTGGGAACGTGGTTAGAGTTTTTAGTTATGGGGTTCATACCAATTTGGTATAAAAGGAACCCTTATGGTTTTACTTTGTCTTTCTGTCTGTCATATCGCTAAATATCTCAGGAACTACTTAAGCTATCGATTTGAAATTTGGAATAGTTATAAGGACCGTACCAAATTGGTAAAAAAGAATTATGGTTTTACTTTGTCTGTCTGTCCGTCATATCGCTAAATATCTCAAGAACTACTTATACTATCGATTTGAAATTTGGAATAGTTATAAAGAAGAGTAACCTAGATGGATAGAACATGTTTTTTAAATACTTTTTTTATTTTCTGTGAAAAATGTCAGAAAAAGCTGAACGGTGGTTCAAAATATGAAAATATAGTGAATATGTCAAGTGGGGTGACATATGAAAGGGCTTGAGTTGCACATTATGAAACAATTTGTTTTTTGACGTCAAATCATTTTAGATTTATGCCGGAAATGTAAATCCCCATCATTATTTTACCAAGGAAGAAATATGGAATTATTACAGAACATTAATATCAATATATATTCTATAAAAAAAATGTAATTATAGCTCTATTTCTTTTTTTTATCATCAAAAAACATTTCAATATTAAGATTGTAATTTGATCACCTTTGAATGTATTTTTAGACATAGACATAGACATAGAAAATTTTTATTTAACACCAAATTGATAGGTGTTTACAATGCAATAAAACATTACAAGCGTTACAATAAAACTTAAATAGGCACAAATTGATATGTTTACATGTAGAAATAAAGACTTAAAATTATGATGCTAAAACGGAGCGAACCTCAGCATGTGTTGCAGTAGGCTTACCTACTACAACGCTGGTTTTCAGGCCGGCCCTTCGTACAATACGTATTTTTGTTTTATAAATTTCTACGCGATTATTCTGAAAGTACCTTCTTTCAAATTAAAAAAATGTAATTGGTTCACATGATAAAGAATTATCCTTGATAAACCATACCATACTAAGTTATTCAGTCGCTCGTAACAAAAATCGCCGATAGATGGCGCTGTACCCGTGGCGTTCAATTTCTACACCACGGTGTTGAGATTTTCCTGAATTAAAAGGGTTGGAATCGGTACACATCTGTGTAAGGCACCCTCGGTGCGCGAGTCGGACTCGCGCTTGACCGGGTGTTTTTTTTTGGGTCATACCTACGGCTATGTGTTGTATGTGTTTGTTGAAGCTGTATCGTGAGTTTGATTGATGATAATAGAAAAATGAGCTAGTCTGAACGACAGTAGCGAAAATAAATAACAGTGGATGCTTCGGTGGTAGGTATGATAAATGAGAGAAAATGTCTAACTTAAACTGTTATAGAGATATTTAAGAGGAAATTATATTCCACAACAAAGGAGAATATACATCTTTTTTTTTCATGATGCCATTTGAATCCGTTTTTAGAGAATAACAAATGTGTATATGGAATAACACAAAAGACAAAAATGGATTTCAAAGTACAGTATAAAATCCGAGGGCTCAAAAGTCCCCGGAAACTGTCATACTAATTGAGCATAGTATGTGACGTCATATAATATGCGCCCGTACTATCATTGTATGGAAAAACGAGTAATTTACTGTTTTGGTAGTAACACATTGCGTTTAAGTACATTGCTATAGTACAATTTTTTGTTTATTAAAACATAAGAATCCTGATGGTGCTTTTTAATTACTTTTAGTCAATAAAAACATATATATAATTTTACGAAACTTTCAAGTCATCTTTTTTAGATTTTGAGCATACTTATTAATTTACTGTTTTTTGACATAATTTTATGGTCTACTATTCATATACTGACTTACTATTATTCATTCCGCAAGCATATTCTCTATTTTAAACACTTGCCTTTATTCATAAATAGTAAAAAAAAAATTAAAGGCTTGTGAATTTATTTTAAAACTATGATTTACAAGGACGCAAAATATTAGGACTTTAATTTGTAATTTAAATATGATATTTTTGCCAGACAATAATCAAATCATTAAATGTATTTGAACTTACTCTTGGATTATATAATTATTGATTGTGCACGCTCGAGGCTATTCTTTTAAAAACTGCTAGGAATGTTAATAATTAATTGATGTCTATGTACATAAGAAATATAAAAACTTCTTCGGAATATCTGCGTAGATATTAAACAATTCTTTTTAATAAAGACAATTTCCTCATTTTTGTTAGTCTGTTCTTATAAGCCGGGAGCAATATTTATTCGGGATGTTATTTCAGGTTACTATTTCTCAGGCCGTTCCGGAATGTACCTTTTGTTCTTTTAATGAAATAAAAACAAGCCGACTATTACTAACAGTCCATGATACAATAATATACTGAGCGAGGTATATTATATATCGAGGGGTGAGTGGTCAAATCAGATAAATCGAGATAAATGTTTTTTTGAAATAAGAACTTCGGTTTAAAGAATCTTTATTGTCTAAAGAAATTTTACATAACTTCACTTTTAAGACAATTTGTAACAATATATTATATGTATTATATTTTAAGGTTAGCAGTAAGCAAGCATGCGGACTTATGTTAGGGTTAGTTGACTTATATTAATAATCCTATTTTAAATTGTATACTTTATTTAGCAGCCCTTAGAGGCATGACTATTTTTTTTTTTATTATTATTATTATTATTTTATTTATGTTTTGAACGCAAATCATTACGAAGACAAGTACAGTGATATTTGCATGTTAAATATATTTCATAAAATATTCTCTTGTATGAATGTTCTCAATTTTGTTTTAAATTTACTGTTACTTTTAATATCTTTAATAATTTTTTAACATCCATTAAGCAGAGTTCTATTTTCAAAAAACCTTTTAGACGACTTATCGGGTTTGAACACTCACCCCTCGATATGGCAATCCGGTACATCGGTTAGTAGTGTGGATGACACTACCTACGTACGGCGTCAGCCTTTTTTTATACAACGGCGGTGGCAAACAAGCTTACGGTCCACCGGCGTTTTATAAAAGCAATAATATATAATGCAATGTTCTAATGTAATGTAATTTTCCAATGTAATAAATTATCGTAATGTATTAAAGTATATTTTTTATTCAACGCCGGTGGCAAACAAGCATACGGTCCACCTCATGGTAAGCAGCCACCGCAGCCTATAGACGCCCGCAACTCCAAAAGAGTTACGTGCGCGTTGCCGACCCTTTATAAGATTTGAGGATGCACTGTGTTGACAGCAGAAGGGACAAATTTAGGTCCCTCGCTCTCAACAGGGCATCCTCGGGAGCTCTGGCAACCTTGCTCACCTCCAGGACCACAACACTATATACTTGTATAGTAGATAATGTTATTATGGCTGTGGTCTTCTGCAAGGCGGAGGAGGTACTTTCCCAGTTGGGCTGCTCCAAATTCGAGCAAGATGACATTTTGCTGTGCCCCACCTCTCTTAAATCCTTGCATCAGCCTATCAACAGTATGCGGACGTAAGAGTGTGTGTTGTCGACAGTGACGTAAGTGGCGTGGAAATTGCGTAGCGCTACGAAAAATGACCGATTTTTTTAACCTGTCTGTGGCTTTATAGGCCGTGCCCAATAAAGCGATAGCCCAATAGTGCGTGCTTGGAGTGGCCTGGGGAAACCTCCGACACGACCACGCGGGCGGTTTATTTAAACACTGAAATACTCTAACACCCGTATTCATAAACGTCAATCAAACCTATATTAATTGTACTTCGGAGAGTGTGCTCAGGAGCTCCTTGAGCTCATACCGCCTTCCCCCTTCTTCCATCGGACATCCAGACGTACGCCTGGATACCATCCCTACTTGGTCGAAATTCCTCTTATTCGAACCAAGCGCTTTGCATCATCTTTTATAATGCGCACTTCTAAGGTTTAGAATTCTCTGCCGGCGCTTGTGTTTCCGAGCTCATATAACCTAGACCTTTTTAAGGCACGAGTGAATAGGCACCTTCTGGGTGAGCTCGCTTCATCGTCGGCCTCATCTTTGCCGCCTGGCTAGATGCTGGCCGAGAGCGATCCCATTTAAAAAAAAAAATTAGTTAACTAGCCGCTAAAGTTCGTTTGTCCTCATCTGTCACTTTGACACACGTGCTTGTGAGACAGTGACAACAGATATTTTAGTTAGCAGAGGTTTGTTAAGTTTTACGAATAAGGGGGTAAGAGTTTGGCAGCGAAAGTGTTAAATAAGGTATATATATGTATAAAGGCTTTTGGCATAGAGGAATGGAGAGTTTTTGGATACGCTTCGACCGTAATGTTCTAAACTGGTAAAACAAGCTGGCGGAAAAACGCTATTTACTCCAACACATCCTCCCAAATCGAATTTTAGTTAACACAAATACTAATCACTTTTGTGACTAACTTTTATTCGGACGATCGGCTCAACGAGTGAGAACTTAACTGCTATCCGATTACGCTTTTGCTGCTAAGTCTTAAAGTCGTTTTTCATTTGATTCGACCGCATTAGTGGGTATAGTTGAACAGAGCGTTATTCCAGACGCGTTCGAATCGGGAACAATCGGCGTGAACATTCGATTTCTAGTTCGTATTCGGTCCTATTCGTTATCGGAGCCGATATCTGTCTCCTGAAGCGGTTAGTGGGGCATGCGTCGGATTGGAAAATGTTTCAAGCTACATTTGTACATTTTAGGTCGTATATTTCACTGTAAATGGACCTTTCTTCTTTTTAATGTACATAAATACCTATTGGAAACCTTTTTCTTAAAGTGCTCATTTAAGAATACCGACTCTCATTTAGTATTTCTGCATTACGATTGAGAAACGAGTTTAATAATAACTTTCGGTAGTTTTGGTAAATATCTAACTAGTGTACCTTTATTCATAACCTCAAACTAGTGTCTTTTTATAGGGGATTGACGAGAGACATCATCCTGTTGTAGATTCGTTTTTATTATCAGTGACTTAGAGACCATATACATCTCTAACAATATTAAATTAATTTTAATTTTGACGCTCAGAGACCATGTACATCTCTGGGATATTACATTAATTTCATTATTCTCCTTATTTAATCTTGAGACCTTATACATCTCTAACTTTACTGATGTTGTAATATTTGTAATACATAACTTTGCAAGTTTATCTTCACTGCATGACATTAATTTTGTTATAATTGTAAACTCGAAATCATTATTCCTTCTTGAACTGTAAATTAATATTTTAACATGAAAAATGTATTACTTATTATAGTCAGACTTTCTTAAATTGAAAATTAATATTTTGACATGTAAAAGTGCCCTTGTGGCCTATTTGCAGAATAAATGTTTGTATTTGTAGTTCGATGAAGAACTATGCGAGGATTTTCGTGGACGAACAATCAATCTACCTTGGCCTTGGAAAATGCACTTGAGCGAAATCGATCGCCCAGGTACAAAAATATCTGCTGGTTTACTAAGAAAAAATATTAAGTATTTTAAGTAAACTGTTTTAACATATAAGTGCTTGTAGGATGCTTCAATATCTAAAAATAAACCTATAAGGAAGCGTTCAAATTTAGTATTATTTGTACACGACCGTACGATCAATTTCGACTCGAATGAGCACAAATCGATAACGCCCTCCCTATTTCTCTATATCTTTCCAATAAGGACAGAACCATTCGAGCGAAAACCTAAGAGAGAATGCTCGAATGCATTCCCATGTTTCAACACACCTGCTCCGCTTTCATTCTGCCCTTTTAAACATCTACGTTCCCAAATTTCTCACTTTCTTCGTCAACACGGCTCCTATCGGAGTCTTTGGCACGTGGACACTACCAATTGACAATGAGACTAAAGTCGTTGACGGGTGAGTTGGTTTTTGATTGATACTCGATTCAGATTGGAAAGTTTTATCAGTCGGAAGATTACCTTATGTTTCTGCGAGTTCCTCAGCGAAAATAATATTATTTTTCTTGAAAGACTTAAGCGGCGAAGTGATTTTCTTGTCCTCTTTTATATATATATATATATAAAAGAGGACAAGGACTTTTATACATATTCTGCTTCCTTCATTTTAAATTGGTTTTATGGTTCTTAATAGCCCGTCACACCCTTTTGATATTTCTGAATCTAATCCTAATCCTAATAATATTATAAACGTGAAAGTTTGTGCGGATGGATGTACGTTCCGCTTAATCTCAAAAACTACTGAACGGATCTCTATGAAACTTTCCAGTATTGTAGCTTAGACATCAGAATAGGACATAGGCTACCTTTTATCCGCGGGTAACACCGCAGGGCGCTGCTAGTATAAAATAAACGTGAAAGTACCTACTCGTGTATGCCAATGTTTGTTCCTCTTAATCACAAAAACTTCTGTGCCTTTACCATGAGGTTACATGACCGTACTCGCTAGCGACTGCGTAAAAATTTTTGTGCACAGCGCCTCTGGCGGTTACGCAATGGAACTAAGAATCGGAATATTGTCGCTAGCGAGTACAGTCATGCAAACTCATGGTAAAAGCACTGATCGGATTCTGTTGCACAGATTTACTGAATTGACTGGTAATGTTTTACATTCGCGAAGTATTATTATATGCGGAAGTCGGGCAATACTGGAATATTGGGTTTCTCCTGGGTTTTCCCCAGGCTACTTTCCAACCGCGCACTCTTATCCGCTGATTCTAAATTTAAGTCTGTCGTGAAACAGACACTTATTTCAAAAGCATATTATAAGATAAGCGATTATATCATGGATAGGGATGTTTGGCAGTGATAGCGTCCCGCACAAGTAATCTAACACTGAAATATTTTGTCCTTAATATTAAAAAATATGTATGATACTGTTTTTTTATATACATTGTATATTGTTTTGAAAAAATGACACCTTGCCGAGTTTCTTACGTCGGTTCTTCTCGAGGCAGAGGTTTATTTTATGAACCGGTGGTATTTTTTTGACATTCATAAGTGCATGCAACATGCCTAAATTGAAGAATAAATGATTTCATTTCATTTCATATCGCTTTATTGGGGCAAAAACATTTGAATAAAAAAAACGAAACCGACTTCAAAAACATTAAAAAATTAAAAATAATTTACTTCTAACATAAAACTAACGCTTCTTATTAAACAATGTAGACGCGTACCTTTTGTAATTTTTGAAACCGGTGCCATCCAAAGAAATTGTCTTAAGTTGACGAAATGGCCCGACTACAAAAATTCAGACTCGCACGTGACCGGTTTTTTTAATTAAATAAATAAATAAAAAATAAAAATAAAAAAGCCTTGTATTTCTTGCAGTTGTTTTACATTGTTTGGTTAGTATTAATATTATAAAAAGTTATCCTAGTGTTAGTAGCTATTGAACGTAACCTATTATTAATTATTATTATTTATGCAAGAACCCCATCTTCACAGGTGAAGGCCTCCTCCAAGGATTTCCACTTATCTCTCTCCTGAGCCACTTGTATCCAGTTCGGACCGGCGATATTTTTAATTTCGTCCTCCCATCTTGTGACGGGTCTTCCTTTGCCTCTTTTCTTTTTTAATTATCTTGCAGTAAATCAGTAAGTGCCGAATAGTCGACCAACTATCCCGACCTATCCGACTCTTTTGCCAACTAATCGCCGACTAACAGTGTGGTCGGTTAGTCGCCTTTCCCAGCTAGTCGCTAAATACCCGAAACCTTAGAATTACGATTTGAAACAGGATATTTACCATGTATATTTGTATTTTTGAGTTCCCGATATTTCGGCACTGTATCGGCTCGCGTATTGATACTGTGAGTGTGGTGTGTCGTGACCGTAATCGAGTTTCAAGTGACAAGGCGGACGGTGATAGTGACGGTGATACTGTGGGAAAAAAGCGAACCAGGAAGAGGGTATCGCTATGGTGTGTGGGTAGACCACAACTAAAACTCGCAGCACGTCAGTTAATCCTTGATAATGGCGCTTGCAACAGTGCCGAAATATCGGGAACTCAATAATACAAATATACATGGTAAATATCCCGTTTCAAATCGTAATTCTAATGTAAATGACCATGTAAGCTTGAAATCTTATATTACCCGAAACCTAGTCAGGCGACGCTCCGTACAGCGGCACACGTATTTAGGTACACTTCTCTAAAAATACTGGAGCGTGCATGGTAATGCGATGTAGTACATGGGCACAGGGTATGATGTGGAAACAGTAACGCAATGAGTTGAAATTAAATTACATGGTTGTGTTATACCATGTAATTTAATAATAATATTTGTGTGATGAGCATGAATATTTGTTTCTGAGTCTTGGACGTTTTCTATGTATTTAAGTATTTATATCTATTAAATATATCGTCGTCTAGTACCCATAACACAAGCCTTCTTGAGCTTACTGTGGGGCTAGTTCGATTTGTGTAAGATTGTCCTCTAATATTTATTTATTTATTTTATTTATTTATGGTGTAACAAAACTAGTGAGGATCCGTTTAAAGGCATATTCGGTATCGTGTTCTGATTAGGAAAGAGCAGAAGAATTTTTTTTTGACGCAATAAACTTTTGGCCTTTGTATGGACAGTTGGCTGACTTGGACGACCTGCCATGGGGCAAAGAGTAGAAAAAAATTATTTGACGCGAAAAAAAAATTTTTCTCCATAGAGCGTCGCGAAGAGCATTCGCGTCAAATAATTTTTTTCTACTCTTTCTTTAAACGGAGTCTCACTACTTTTGTTACAACCTTTATGTATTAGTCTAAAGACATAAGGGGGTTTCACAAACTAAATTTTTAGTAGCGATTCAAAATAATGCATGTGACAGCCTGATGTAGAGGCAGTTGGTGTACTTTTTTATTATTCTCCAGTATTTATGTAACTTAGGTGCATATTAATGTTTCACCAACATACCGTTTCGTCAGTTTGGCGAGTAAAATTGTAATTGCCAAAACACTGTGTAGGTATGTACCTTTTTTGAAAAAAAAAACACGCTAAATTTGTGCATAAATTTTTCATTCGACATCGTTGTTAGAGTTGCATATCGTTGAAGTTGAAGATTTTCCTCTGCGACTACCAGCGCTATCTATTAAACCAGTACCTATAATGCTGAGTTGCTGCAATTCGTGGCATGACCTTATTCTACGTCATCTCTTGTCTCTGTTAAACTTTGTACTTGTTTATCACGAGTAAAAATTTGTTTTTTTTTTTTAATTAAACAAACGCCTTAAAGGACATCTACCAGAAGACTCATGCTTCATTAACGGCACTAACGTCTCCGTAACGTTTGGAACTGGGTAGCGATTGCACCTATAGCTCAGTTGGCTAGAGCGACTGGCCGCGAGTGCCGGGAGGTCGCAGGTTCGATTCCTGCTCGGTGCCTAAATTTTTCAATTTTTCCTTCATTCTAAATTTTGGTATGGGATGGCGCATCTTAACTGACGATTCTCAATATGATTTGAGACGTTAGTGCCGTTAATGAAGCATGATTCTTCCGGTAGATGTCGCTGTACGCCTCTCTTAAGGCGTTTGTTTGTATAAAAATAGTTTACGTTAGCAGCGGTACTGCTTAATACGAAGGAACGATTGATGAATTTGGAACTGGGTAGCGATTGCACCTATAGCTTAGTTGGCTAGAGCGACTGGCCGCGAGTGCCGGGAGGTCGCAGGTTCGATTCCTGCTCGGTGACTAAATTTTTCAATTTTTCCTTCATTCTAAATATATTTATAATAATAATAAAGTAATTTTAAGATTGGCCAGCCCTGACATATACATCCCGAAACTATCTAAAACTTAAGTAAACCGTTCGCTCTCAGGTGTAATGGGATACGCCACTAAACCAGAAACTTGTGAGCAAGATTTAGGGCCTTACCTTTGTCAATCAACAACTTCATTCGTTAATTTAGTGGGCTGACCCTTCTGGCCTTGGCATTGTCTCGAAATTTCAGTAATTTTATAATAAAATAATTGTTTATCCATTTAAGTTAATAAGTATTTAAAAAGTAATACTTCAGTCATATAACAGTCGACTTGCCCACTCACTTGACAAGCCCAATTCCAATAAAGTCTAGTTTCCCCTCCGGTTTGAAGGTCAGATGGCAGTCGCTTCCGTAAAAACTAGTGCCACGCGAAATCTTGGGATTAGGTAGCGGACCCCGAGGATGAAACTGTACCGGGATATCACTTCAGTCATATATAGACATAGACAGAGACATAGAAAAGTTTTATTTAACATCAAATTGATAAGTGTTTACAATGCAATAAAACATTACAAGCCTTACAATAAAACCTAAATAGGCACAAATTGATATGTTTACATGTAAAAATAAAGACTTAAAATTATGATGCTAAAAAGGAGCGAACCTTAGCATGTGTTGCAGCAGGCTTACCTACTACAACTCTGGTTTTCAGCCGGCCGACCCTTCGTACAATACGGATTTGCTTGTTACGTGTTATATCTATTTAGAATAAGTCATATTCTTTATTAAATACAGGCGAGGAGTATCTCACTGGTCAGATAATCCATATTTAAAAAATCGCATGTAGGTAACTCGAGACATATAGCAACGTGATAGGTACTAATTAGTATTACCAATCGAAACTGATTGCTGGTTATTAAATTATTGACAAGAGGTATTTTTAAACAATTTTAAGTTAATTTGATCACTATCACTGTCACTAGTTTTCAGGCACGTATCCAGACTTTTGGTTCGGGGGGGGGGGGGGACAAACATTAAAACAACCATGTGAACTGTCTAAAAATCGCTGTAATCACTGTACTATAATTTTTAATAACTTAAAGAAGTACCGTCCGTAGTTTAGTTACACACTTATAAGTTTTTTATATTAAGTATTTTAGTATTTTCGGGGGGGGGGGGGGGATAAATCCCAACTATCCCCCCCTCTGGATACGTGCCTGCTAGTTTTATTCACATGTAATTACTAGCCAATGTAACTAAACTCGCCCGTGCTTTAGAAGGCACGTTAAGCCGTTGATCCCGCCTGATGTCTATGATAACAGTCGTCAAGCCGAGTTAGAGGCCTCCGGGCGGCTTGAGAACTTTTAACCGTCAAGTTGCCCACTCACTTGACAAAGGGGGGTCGAAGTTGCAGCACGTCCGTATGGAGTACCCACCGGTGACCCCTGGGTGGTGCTAAAAGTGCAACAAAAACTGGCAACCGTACTGTCTTCTCAAAGATCTCACGGTTCGAAATAATTTCCATACGATAATAGTACATTACTTACCAAGGGCGGTAAAATAAAGAATGTCTCAGATCGCAGGTATTTGACAGCCGAGCCAAAGGCAAGGGCGATAATTATGTGATCTGAGGTTTTCTTAATTACCGCCCGAGGTAAGTACAAAATTTTATGTCACCCTCTGGCCAGGAAGCGGGATTTCCCGCGCGCGGAGCGTGCGGTAATTGCCACTTTATGGCCAGGTGTGACATAAATAAATAAAATTATTATTTACTGTGGTTAAACAGAGCAGTGTTCAAGTAAAGGGACCGTTACGTTGCTACGTCGCCAATCATCGTAATAACATTTTATAAAATATAGGCCTATGTCATACTGATGTAAATCTATATGATATGAAGGGGGAAGGTTAAGGCAGAGTGGGGGTCGTGGGCAACACTGCAAATAATGGGTTGGAATTTGTGAAGGAATCTTTTCGTTCGTATTGCCGCGTTGAGTACAAATAAATATAACCTAAGCATGAAAGAAGTTATTCAGCCAGATTACTAAGTACGTGGGTCCTTATCAGTTAAAAAACGCTCATCTATTTACGCCATTTTCTGTTTGAATTGACACGTATCTTGATATTTTCTCAATGTTACTATCTAGAACAGGACGATTACGACCTTATGTCATAAACTTTAAACGTATTTTTTTGGATTTTTCACTAAGAAATATTGTTTCAAACATTACTCCAAATCGACCATTTTCAAGCTAAAAACTTGTTTTTTCCGCTTAAATCTACTAAACACAATATAATCAAAAAATGGCTATGTTACTATATAAAGCTTTAATAAAATCATCGTATCCTTTAATCACTTTATTAGTATTATCAATACTTTTGTCACAATTTGAAATCAAGACATTTCAAAACTTATAAGGCCTCTTAATGTTTTTTTTTTAATTTTGGATTTAGAATGTGACTGCTGATTTATTTAAATTTTGGAACAAAGATACGGGGATTTATGGAAATGTTAATTTTCAGAGCACCTATAGGACACGTGAATACGATATTTTAAGCGGCAATTACACTGCGTCGTTCACCTAATGCGGTCGCCGAATTCATTTTAAACTACTTAGGCCAACAAACGTCGCCTTCACATTAGTCTGTCCGCCTACCTATAAGCATTGGCAGCTGTCGATCGCCGAATGCGGCCGACTAACGTGTTCTTTACACTTTTGCGGTCACCGCATGCAGCATACAGGGTGTCCCACGGCTATACTACATGGAGGGAAAGTACCGTAAATATTGTAGATGGAACATTTTACTGAAAGAAGACATTATTTGAATTTAAAAAACGATTTAAACTGCATTGCCAGATATTTAAATAATTTTATGGTTGAACCGGGTAATTAAGGTTAATAAAAGTTACAGGGTAATTATTTTTCTCATGTAACGGGTTCGGTTCCCGGTTCAACCATAAATTTATTTAAATATCTGTGAATGCAGTTTAAATTGTTTTTTAAATTCAAATAATGTCTTCTTTCAGTAAAATGTTCCATCTACAATATTCAAAGTACTTTCCATCCATGTGGCATAAACGTGGGACGCCCTGTATATAGTCAACTTTATATGAATTGTCAAAAACACTCGGTTGGCTGCAGTTTGTAAGGTAATATGACTAATGACCTAAACATTTTCGCTGGTCGAACTGTGTTGTCTTTCACTTACTCTAAAAACCCACGAAGGGTTCGAAATATGTCGCCCGTATTCAAAGGCAAAATCAAATATTTATTTTTTATACCAACGCCTTAAGGGAGGCGTACAAAAAAAAATTGTTTACGTTAGCAGCGGTACTGCTAAATACGAAGGAACGGTTGATGAATTTGGAACTGGGTAGCGATTGCACCTATAGCTCAGTTGGTTAGAGCGACTGGCCGCGAGTGCCGGGAGGTCGCAGGTTCGAATGCTGCTCGGTGCTTAAATTTTTCAATTTTTCCTCCATTCTTAATCAAATATTTATCCTGCAAGAAGACATCAAGGCCTCTTTGACGTGACAGTTTAGAATTTTTTTTTAATACAACGCCGGTGGCAAACAAGCGTACGGTCCACCTGATGGTAAGCGGCCACCGCAGCCTATAGACGCCCGCAACTCCAAAGGAGTCACGTACGTGTTGCCGACCCTTTATGAAAATTGAGAATTCACTGTGTTGACAGCAGAAGGGACAAATTTAGGTCCCTCGCTCTCAACACAGTGCATCCTCGGGAGCTCTGGCAACCTTGCTCACCTCCACGAACACAACTCTATATACTTGTATAGTAGATAATGTTAATAATCTATATGAATGTACAATTGTAAAAACACTGACTTGTAATACCTTATTACCAATAAATTATGTCTATGTCTATAGACAAGTTTTTTTATTACTTGTCTATTTGTATTAAAACTTTAGTGAGACATGTTTTAAATACTATTTATTTCTTTATTCTTTATTCCATTGTAGTCATGTTCATAATACATTAAGGTGTTACAAGATAAGTGTGGTAGGTACATGACACCTTGTAAGGGCACTCAGTAATGTATCTTAAATCTAGGTAATTACATGCTTTTTTTATATAAAACCACTAGCTTTTTCGACCAATCTTCTTATTTATACCCACCCTTCTCATTTCCGTTTTAAAACTACGAATAACACAGCAAATTATCGAGCGGCTACCAAATTGTTTTAATTTTCATTAAAGTGTGCCCAGTCCAGTGCTTTGGAGAGTGGACGCGGCCGCAATTTAATGAGCGTAAATTTTAAATTCATTAACCGAACCGCTCGCGGTTAGGTGGGAATTAACGATATATTGTGTTATAAATATGTTATATGTTCTATTCATACTTATCTTATCTTATCTTATTTGGATGAGGGCCCTAGCGGATGCACTTCGACCCAGTGGGATCTTTTGTGCAATTGCCCCCTCCTTTATGCCTACTCCAAGCTGCTCTCCAGCATTTCCACAAACCGAATGATGGAGTTCAGCGGGAGTACTCTAAATTCCTTTGGTTCAGGGTAACCATTGCCAAAGTCATTCATTCTTTGTCTGGCAAGGGCGTGACATTCACACAGTAAGTGTTCCATTGTCTCGTCATCCTCGCCACACATCCTACATTCTGTGTCGTCTGATAGTCCCATCTTGATCAAGGTTCCTTTGACTCCGAAGTGACCTGTAAACACCCCAGTTATCATCCTGAGTTGCTTTCTGCTGTATTTCCAAAGTTTCTATTCATACTAATATCAGGCTTGTTGAAGTGTAATAAACGCTTCCGGCTGATTTTACACTACACCCAAAATACTCTAGTCATTAATAGACCCTAATTTCAAAATCACCTTCTCTCAAAAACCTCTTTTTTCGAAGGACACTATTCTCGATACAACCCAAATTCAAATGGACGGCGTTCCATTACGAATGAGTCTCAAAATTCTCTATTCCCAACTATCATAACGTCTTAAGTGAGTAAGTTTCATTTGTAAACTAAGGTTACAGAATGGTGGTATAATAGGTACAGTGTGGCACTGTTTCGCCGGTAGGCATACAAATTTAAATTACAATTCATTACAATAAGTTTTTTAATAGAAAACGGTCACCATAGAATGTTATATTTAAAATGGATATAAAATGATAAAAAACCTAATAATAACAAAAACTAAATTGAAAGTAATTAAATTATGGGTCATTCTACTTTTTCATAACCAGTTTTGTATTACAATAAAAAATCTATGATATGTATTGAATTAGTGTACAAAAATAGTATTTCAAAATACTGCCTGAACCTAATAAAAGGAATTTATAGGTAAAAATACTTAAATATTAACATATTGCTATAAAAATTTGGTAACACAGTGATAAAAACTATTTTTTCATACAAATGGTGAGACATCCAAGAACCACTGAGTTACTTGATTTATGGATACTAGCTGTGGTTCGTTAATTACCAAGACTATAGGAAAAGATACCGCAACTAAACATCTTTCTAAATAACAGTATAAAAATATGAAGTGAGGTCTAAGTATTCCAAAATCTGCATTAAAAAAAAATGTGTCCAAAAATTATGTACATGAAAAAGTAGAATGGCCCTTATATCTAAAAAGAGCCCCCGTGGCATAGCACCAAAGACACAGGCAGCATCCCCTCGCTGTATGGCTATACTTAAACGTTGTGCGAAGAAGCTGTCAGCTCTTTAGTCACTAGTTGCGTCAACGAGCCTTTCACTGAGTTTTCACGTCTTTAAGATCGAGTATCGCTCGATATGTTTCGGATAATTACTTGGCTCTTAATCATGAGCACCAGCCGCGACGGCCGCGCGTCTAGCACTGCGCGCTCGCGAGCGGCTGTGCCTGATGGTAAACAGATGTACAACAGACTTAGATTATAATATATACTGGTTGCTATTCTTAATCTCTATTTGTTTATGAAAAAAACATTTATATTTTCGGGCATTTTTATATATGAGCTATTATTTAACTTAACACCCCGCGGAAGCTTTCAATATAACAAAAACATACTGCGGAAGCCATAATTTTTCAAACACGTTTAAAAACATGCCAATAAACAAATAATAAATCATTATTTAACACCACACCCAAACGTCTCAACTCCCAAGTGCGTCTTAATCGAAAATAAACCCTGTGTTTGAAAGATTTAGACTCAGTGTAGCTTAAGCGGTGGTTTAGGGTGAGTCCGATAGTTGGGCCGAGCTGCCAGCATGATTTAGTGATGGCGGGTGGAGTGAAAAATTACCCGCATTGAGCACAAATCATCGACGCGCCTGGACGCCGTGACAAACGGACAGTTATTTAGCGCTAACCGATACAGTTGTACAGTGTCAGCGGGCGTAATTGGTTACCTTCGGTCCGAATGCAGTGTAGTGCACTTTGCCACATAGATAGACAAAAGTATAAACTAGTGGCTATGTGAGCTGCATACCTCGCTATTGATAATTAGAAATATATAGAAATATAGAACGCGGATATGGAGCGCTCGTGGCCCAGCGGCGCCTGCGTACCGCGTGCGGTATGCGAGGTTAAGCAACGTCGGCCCAGGTCAGTTATTGGATGGGTGACCGCTTTGAGTGGTTTATTAACTGAGCGCTCCCGTGCTTTAGAAAGCACGTTAAGCCGTTGATCCCGGCTGCTGTCTATGATAGCAGTCGTTAAGCCAAGTTAGATGCCTTCGGGCGGCTTGAGAACTTTTAACAGTCAAGTTGCCCACTCACTTGACAAGCCTAATTCCAATAAGGTCTGGTTTCCCCTCGGGTTAGAAGGTCAGATGGCAGTCGCTTCTGTAAAAATTAGTGCCTACGCCAAGTCTTGGGATTAGGTAGCGGGCCCCGGGCATCCTTCAGGATGCAACTGTACCGGGATAACGCTAGGAGGATGATGATGATAGAAATATAGAAATATTTATTTATCCAAAGAAACAAATTTACACAGGATACAAGTTTTTTGGGTCCTCAACTAGGAATCCCTGTGTTACAGGACCCAGTAGAATAATAAGCTTACATTTTTAACATGCCTTCATACAGGGTAAATAAAATATTAAATAGTTAGCAGTTTTTTTTCCTTTTACAATAATAGATTAATCTTATTTATTATCTGTGTGTGTTGTTACACATATATATACACAACAACACACACAGATAATAAATAAGATTAATCTATTATTGTAAAAGGAAAAAAAACTGCTAACTATTTAATATTTTATTTACCCTGTATGAAGACATACACATATATATACACATGTATATTGTAATGAAATGTTTACGTTTTTAATCCCCATGACAATTATTATATTTATCCACTTCATTTATTCTTCTTCTTAGGGTGGGTTGCACCAAACTGTCTGTAATCGTAAGCGGTGTTCGTTAAAATCTGATTGTATGGAAAGTTTAAGAAAGAAAGAAAGAAAAACCATTTATTCAATAAAGCACACACAACAGGTCTTAATAAATGGGTGTAAGATAATACACAGTGAGTGAAGGTGCACAATGAGTCCAGCAATGTGTGCCATAAAGAAAAGGCTGAGACTCAGCATGTGTTGCTATTTGCCGTGCAAACTGCAACGCTGTTATTCTGCCACAGCCTATGAGTCTAATTCGCAGTCTAGTCCATTAAAATCATACAAAAAAAAAGAGAAAAATATATATGACAAGTTTTTATGGAATGACAGCTGCTTTCGCCATATTTGACGATGATGGGCCTGGTGATCGTATGTTGGTGCAACCGACCCTTAGATTAGGTTTGTATAATGTTTCCACAAAAAAAAATATAAAAACCTAACCTAGGGTGCCGCCGGCAGCGAGGCGGGGCCTAAGCTGTTTCAATTCCACACTCGCGGTTAAAACTCTCAAAAAAATCGGTTGAGAAATGCCACCAACGTGACATAAATCCGGAAATAAATACGTAGTTCAGAAATGGTTATACTGAAATTAATATAGTGGGCTGAACCACCGAGGGGTATATAAATAAATATAATAAATATTTTTGGACAATCTTACACAAATCAACCTAGTCCCAAACTAAGCAAAGCTTGTACTATGGGTACCAAGTGACGATATACATACTTATATAGATATATAGATACTTAAATACATAGAAAACATCCAAGACTCAGGAACAAATATTCGTGTTCATCACACAAATACATGCCCTGACCGGGATTCGAACCCGGGACCTCCAGCTTCGAAGGCAGGGTCACTACCAACTAGGCTAAAGCGGTCGTCAAAGGGTATTATGTTAACTCGAAATATCTTATTTAGATTCGTTTGTTTTATCCTACGACTTCCCACGCACAAACGTACTCAAATACAAGGAGTTAATATGTTAAGTTTAAATCAGATAGACCGTAATGTTCTTCCCACGCATTTGTTCTACTTTGAAGTATTACTTTCTATTTAAGTATTTACAGACATTAATGTATTTTCAATATAAGACATGTAAAGTAAGTAGAACATAGGGTAACCTACTATGCTTTTAGTAGATTTATATTTCCTTCCTAAAATTATAAATAGCCTCCCAACACACATACAAGATTCGTACCTATCCAACCCTAGATTAATTGAAGATGTTAACAAATATTTTCTGTCATGTAATAATTATGACTACGCCTTGTGATAAGTACTTTCTTGTTGTTTACCAATGAACTGAATGTAATCAAATTCAAAAATCAAAATCAAAACATTTATTCTGCAAATAGGCCTCAAGGGCACTTTTACAAGTCTAAATCTATCTAGGTACATCAAATAAAAATAATACAATAATCAAAGTATCATTAATTAAATGTAGTGTTACATGTCAAAAATAAGACTAAGAAACTAATAACAATCGAATAATGTAAGTCTTAGTCCGAACTCTAGCTGTAAATAAGCCATTCATGGCTTTAGCAGTTAAGCAATTTCAAACTCTGCGCTAAATTATTTGGAACTTTAATAATAATTAAAAAAAAAGATAAATTGCAAAATAAAAATAATCCTACTATGAAATATTTCATAATAAATTGAATACTTACCAAAATTGGCAACCCTATTTAACCCAGACATGATAAACTATAATACAGTTGCCAGAATGAGACTAATCATAATTGTGATTATGGAGCATCAATAAACGTCGTCCCCCTCTAACTGCCTTCGGCTGCCATTAGGCTGACAGAGATGTATGCCGAGCGACATTTGCTTAGCATTACAGCGGTTTAGATTAACTAACGTGGCTTCTTGGGTAAGGTTGGCAAAATCAAAATTCGTACAGTAATTTTCCCAATAGTAAATTAATTCTTGTATTAAGCAGTACCGCTGCTATTGTAAACTACACATTTAGAATAAAGGAAAAAATTTAAAAATTTGGCACCGAGCAGGATTCGAACCTGCGACCTCCCGGCACTCGCGGCCAGTCGCTCTAGCCAACTGAGCTATATACATAGGTGCAATCGCTACCCAATCCTGCTCGGTGCCAAATTTTTCAATTTTTCCTTTATTATAAATGTGTAGTTTCCCAATAGTATTTGTGTATTATTAGGTTAGGGTAACTGAATTACAACGAAGGCTGAAAGGCTTAACGATGTACGTATATTTCGAAAAAAAAAATCATCGTTTTTTTTTTCTTATAATAAAAGGTTTTATTCCATTTTATTACATTACCTACAAGTTACAAAATCATTGTTTTCTATAAATTGCTTTCTAATACTAATAATAATTGCTTTACTCGGGTATTTTTTGCCTGTAATATTTAAAATGCTAAGCAACTTACCCACGTAGCGTCCGTTCATGACATAGAAAAACAATTAAATATTACGATACATATTATATAAATATTTTCAATTTTTTATCAATCTAATTTTCTTGCTGTATTTTTATTTTAATGATAAAATGTGCTTCAACAACAAAACGTTTGATTATCAGAAACATAATCGTAAATTATAACAAATAACCGTAAATGGCTAACGGCGAAGGCCTTCTATGACATAGATGATGATTTAAGCCTTTTGTAATGTATTTTATTATGTTGTTGTTGCAAAATAAATGTATTCTATTCTATTCTATTCTATTCTATTCTATGAATATGTAAATTAAATGTGTTGCATGCTTTTGTAATTGAAATTTTTTTTGACATTTAAATTCACTATGTAATAATTTAAATAATGTACCTAATCTAATTGAAATTTTTTTTTTTTTTTTAATCGACATAATTAAATTATTGTAACAATCTTCTGACTTGTAAATTTTTTGTATATTTTATGAATAAATAAATATGAATATGAATATGAATATCATAAACATAATCGTAAATTATATTCAATTTGTATTAATTCTGTTGCTCACCATACACGATTCCTCAGCGTGGGCAATCGCAGCCATCTTTCTTTCTACTCGAAATCGCATTATCTTACAGCAGTAGAACCGCTTCATTTATATTACATCGTCTGTGTTTCATTCTTTTTAACCGAGTAAAGCGAAGGTCTCCGCTTTGGCTTCTACTAAAATGCTCCCGTATGGCCGGATTTCAAGAATTCCGTGCCTTTACCATGAATTTACATGACCGTACTCGCTAGCGACTGCGTAAAAAGTTATATGGGTAAAAGTACAGCGCCTCTGGCGGTTACGCAATAGAACTAAGAATCGGCATACTAAATCGTTTACGCAATCGCTAGCGAGTACGGTCATGCAAACTCATGGTAAAGGCACCGGTTGATAGTTCTCCTCTATAGGTCGCATTTCTCAAAGATTTTCGTGAAATTTTGTAAGCAGGTTCATTAATTTAATATAATTTTTATGTCAAACCAGATTTTTTATATTAAAAAAATGAACTAGGGAGGTATTCAGCTTCATACAGTCACTAAGGCCGGGTTTTATAAAGATCCGGTCAAATTTCAGGAACTCAGTACATTTTTTGACATAACAAACCGACATAAGGTCTAACGGATCTTTATAAAACTGAGCCTAAGTATTATTAAGTGGTTACTTTTATTAAATTCGTTGCCATATAGTTTATTTGTATTTATCCTAAATTGAATAATCTTGGATTCAAATACTGAAAATTATAGTTTTATTCATTAAAATAAAGTAATCAATTAGATAGCATACCACTCGATCATAATTTAATGGGTTTAGGGAACATTTGAACGGAATTTTTTTATATTTTTAGATATAAAAAAATTAAACCAAACCAAACCAAATTAAAAAATGAAACACCTGTCGAAGCATTTAAATGCCAACTTAGAATATTTTTGAAATAAATGATTTCATGGAAATGAAATTTGTTTGACAGTGTTTTTTTAATTATAGTTTTATTTTATTTTCATTTGAATGTAATGTGACTGATGATTACCGTTATTTTTGATATTTCATAATTTTTGACGATCATAATATAATATAAATAAATCTAAATCTATAAAAACTGAAAATCAATATTTTATTCTTTGCAAGTAGATATTCCATAAAAGTTTGCAAAATAATTGAAAACATACAGGAACCATTCAAATTGTATAAACCAAATCAATGTCATACTCTACTTAGCATTTATATACTTAGCAGACTAGCATACGATAGTGAAATTACACCAAAATTCTCAAAGACAAAACCTCACAAGGCATTACACTATCCAATTACAAGAAGTCGTAAGTGCCATGAATATCTTAGTGGCATAGTATCTTTTGTAATTGTGGTGGTTGGACAAAACGCTGCCGCGGTGCAGTCCTGCTAATTAGACGACAGCTTTGAGCACTATCGGAGGGTTTCGAGTGACATTCAATCTATTTTAGGGACAAACATGTAACATTCACGTATTGAGGGAATAGTTGTTACTCTTGTGTGAATTTATAGGTTTTTGGATCAGTTTTCTCATAAAATATTGTCTATGGAGACTGTGCCGACCAGGCACACAATTCTGAAATGAAATGAAATAAAATGAAATGAAATGAAATCATTTATTCTTCAATTTAGGCATGTTACATGCACTTATGAATGTCAAAAAACTACCACCGGTTCATAAAATAAACCTCTGCCTCGAGAAGAACCGGCGTAAGAAACTCGGCGAGGTGTAATTTTTTCAAAACAATATACTATGTATATAAAATAACAGTAAAAATAGTACAAAATTCAAATGCTACCTACAGTATAAACATACATACATATTTTTTAATACTAAGGACAAAATATTTCTGTGTTAGATATTCTAAATTGATATCTTATATTTACGTGCGTAAGACAAGTTAGAGATTAAGAGCGTGCGAGATGTATAGATGATTATGTATGTTGGTGCTAGTATATAAGGAAATAAACATGTATATTCACAGTTTTACAGATTACTTCTCCGTGTCACTGAGTGTGGACTTCCATAAACCCCTCTGGGGTGTGGTCCACACTCCCTCAATCAACTACCCCTAAAGAGACGATGATTAGATTCAACTTTTCTAAAAAAACGTAACCAATATCGGGTCTGAGTCTTATTTGATCAATATTTGTAGGACCTAATCTTGATTGGTGCCTATTAATAGCGTTCTGTCCTACAATTTTTGCTACAATTGAATTATTGTTTGCTAACATTTTTAACCGAAACCTAAACCCGCCAAACTGAAGTGGGACTGGGTCGGACATGTCCGCCGTATATATTCGGAAAAATGGACAGAAATAAGTACGCAGTGGACCCCACAAGATGGCTACCGGAACAGAGGCAGACCAAAAAGGAGATGGCGGGACGACCTGGACGCATTTTCCTTAACTTGGTGGGAACAGGCTAACAATAGGGCCGAATGGACGAAAAGAGGGGAGGCCTTTGCCCAGCAGTGGGACACTCAAATAGGCAAGAAAAAAAATGTTTTTATTTTTTATTTTTACCATTGCGCTTATAAGCTTACGTCGGATGTGAGCGGAAACAAAATGAACGGGCGTTCAGACATCTGTTTAAGATTTGCTTCACTCTAACGGCTTGGTGACGAGTTTGCGCAAATAGGGTTGTTTGTCAACAAAAATTAAAAAAAGGCAATAGTGTTAGATATTCTAGTAGGAATATGAAAATTAGAATCAAATGGTGACAAAAGGAAACCAAGATCATAAGTAATCACAAAGCGTTCAAAGTTTTACGATGGGGAATCTCCTGAGTTCCTTTTGCGCGAAACGTACCTTCGTATGGAACGACCGTCATTTACTATGACGCTAGATGATTGTGACGTCATATCTGCAGCGCTTTCTCTTTAACTAGCATCATTCAAACAGTTATAACTTCGTCATTTTGGGATATTAGTATAGAATTTCCATGATTCAGCATATTTGTAGTCTTGTTTCATTGAAAGTAATAATAAAATTCGAGTCGATAAGCCTATTGCGGCGCGGCTAGCGTTTTATCAATTCATTGCCTTGTCGAGAAGCGCAACGCACTCCAGTTAGTTGGGATCACTTAATGTATTATAAAAACTGCTGCCGCTGCCGCTCGACGCCGTGGCAGGGCCCTAAAATGTCTCCAAGATACATAGCTAAATAAAAACTGAATACACAAAAAGCATGCGCCAAACGATAAGGATAGAAACCATCCTTGCTAATACGTCGATTACGCTGTGCAACCGAGCGCGAGGCGATCGTTACGCGAACCTCTGTACTGTCCCCAAGTGTAATGCTCTAGAAAACGCCTTTGACGTATCGCTAGTTAGTTGCACTCGCTTGTGAATTTAGTATTCGATATGAAAAGAGTTCGTTGATCGCTTTTAAATTTTACCGTGGACGCCTAAATTAAATAAATAAATAAATAAATATTAGAGGACAATCTTACACAAATCGAACTAGCCCCACAGCAAGCTCAAGAAGGCTTGTGTTATGGGTACTAGACGACGATATATTTAATAGATATAATAAATACATAGAAAACATCCAAGACTCAGAAACAAATATTCATGCTCATCACACAAATATTTGCCCTGACCGGGATTCGAACCCAGGACCGTCAGCTTCACAGGCAGGTACACTACCCACTAGGCTAAACCGGTCGTCAAAAAAATAAAAAAATCAAAACAATAAAAAATAATAAATTGTGCTTGGACCTGAACGTGGACGTCAACAGTAAAGTTAAAAGCGACTCTTGAGTTTGATTCGAAAATCAAACTCAAGAGTCGCTTTTAACTTTACTGTTCCGATTGCAGTTACAAGGCTCCTAATCTAACGGTAACTATAGTAAAATGTGTTAAAGATCACTATTTGTCTCTCTCATGACACACGTAAAACTTAGCTCCTTTAGACTATGTGGCTGACTATATATTTGTATATGTTTGTATACGTATATTTGTATACTATATTTATATATGTTTATTATCCTTGATGTTATTGTTGTAATTATTAGTAGATTTCATATGTATTGACGGTGCAGAGTCCCTGCTATGAATGTTTATGATTAGATTTCATTTCCGCCACCCTAAGGTTGTATGGAAGAAATCGCTCTTTAGCGATAAGACCGCCTGTTGTTTGCCTCTACTCATTGTGTTTTTGTACTTTAATATGTCCTTTAATTGAGGTGTGCAATAAAGTGTATATGTATTGTATTTACGAGCGCTAGCATTAAGTTGAGTCTGTATAAGTACACCAAGGAAATAAATCGTGATATTTGCCGTAAGTCAGTGTTTTTTTAATATTCGTAACAGAATGTCCTCTCTGCCCAGACATCGGCTTTTTGTTCTCGTATCCCCACCCAAAAAGGGTAGGGAGTCAAGATCAAACGTCCGAACTGGTATTACAATATTATTGCTTACCCTCATATTTAAACAAATTATTTACAAATTACCCTCCATTTTACAAAATCATCACAGTTTAATTTACATTTACTATTATGGATTACAATACAATACAATACAAATACTCTTTATTGCACACCTCACACAAAGGATCAGCACAGCTACACACAGAATCAAAACAACAACAGTAACTAGTATAGTTATTGGTTGTATATTCCTGGAAACAAATGACTAATGACTTGATATTATGCCCATAACCTTTCTATTTGACACACTATTCCATAACCCCTTTGCCGATTGGCAATCCCGCTCATAATTGTCGAATGCCCAGATTGCCAGGCGGGCCAATTAACCATACAAATTGTGTTTGGCCCCCGTCGCGCCGGTTTTTCAGGGCAGCTCTCGAAAGCCCCAACATAATTGATTCGAAATAAAATTTTGTTACCTACTCGTATTTGGTTTGTGTGTTTGTACTCGTACAGTGGCAAATTGAACGGATTTTGGAAAGTTTGAGGAAAAATATTTTTCACTTCTTATGCTCGAAAAGTGTGTCATATTAGACTTAACAAGTGACGTAACAAGACGGGCCTAAGTAGTACATTTAACCCCTAGGGAAAATATGAATACATATTTATGATTTACACAACATTCAATTTAGACCAATCATAATACTTCACCTATTAAATCCACCAATCACAAAACACTAATTTAACTCTTTAAAAAATATTTGATATTGGGTATTAACAAACCAGAATACAACTTTACTACAATCGACCAATCAGAAAACAGAATTCATTTCTCTAAAGAGTCTAAAGATTAAGTTTGTAGTAGTCCCTATTTCACAATTATTAAAAAAGTGATTAGTTCGTTCGAGCAACGCTTTGAAGCGCTCAATGGAAGATCAGTTAGCTTTTTTGCGCGTGAATGTTGCGCGCGAACCGCGGTGTCTATTTTGTGTGTCAAAGCATGAAAGCAGTTTAGAAAAAAAAACATGCTGCCAAATTACATATAAGTTCGCCGTGGAATTAATTGTTAATTTCGGATGGCTAATCTTTGTTTATTTATTTTCTCGCAATCGAAGTGAAAAGTAGAGTGTATAACTCTGGTCTAAAAGCCACATTACCCCTCGAACTTTTTTCCCTCACTTTGTTCGGGAAAATAACTATCTCGTGGTAGTATGGCTCATTTTAGACCCTTGTCATACAATCTACTATCTAATATCGGTGACGAAATCGTACACAAACCTATTTTTTTACTACTAAGGGTTTTATAAAGATCCGTTAGAGCAAATGTCAGATCAAATTTTAGTATCTCAGTACATTTATGACATAACAAACCGACATAAGGTCTAACGGACCTTTATAAAACCGAGCCTAAGTTGGCCTAAAATATACGGCCGGCCTAATAGCACGTAGACACTATAGACTATGGACGCTTTCGAATCCATAACTTAAGATAATTACATAATCGTCGCGTTATTTAACGTTATTTAATTAGAATAAACCTGACCTGTAATTGATATTACCAATAAAGAGAATAATTATGAAGATTTTTTTTTTAAATATGGGAACCGGGTTGTAGTGGGTTGTGGGCGATGAGCTAGCAACCTATCACTGCAATATCACATTTTATCCATCTTTAAACCTACAATTTCATGTTTTTTTATACCACGTTGGTGGCAAACAAGCGTACGGCCCGCCTGATGGTAAGCGGTCACCGTAGCCTATGTACGCACGCTCCTGGGGTGACACATGCGCGTTGCCGACCCAATGTCCCAATGTGCTCTGCCTACCCCTTTTCGGAATATAGCCGTGAGTTTATGTATGTGTATGTATGTATGAAATTATTGGACTTCATGATTAGTTGTGTTGACTGCTAGGAACGGGTCTATCACTACACAACGCGACGCCCAGTGACGTCAAGAGGTAAATAAATTGAATTATATACAAATAAGCTCCGTTTACTAATAATAATATGTGAAAATATTGCAAGCTTAAATCGATATATCACACGATTTCCAAAATTATAAAGAAATATTAAACAACATTAAAACCAGGGACCGATACCGGTATTTTTAAAAAACCCTGCATTAGCCCAATATTTTGGATAATTTTTTGCTCTTTACGTAGGGCTGAATCATGTATTTAGGTAACAACGTCGTATTATTAGATTGTCCCATTAGAAGCGAAATAATGAACCGGTGACCGTAATAATACCGGTATTTTTCTATGGAGAAAATACCGGTATCCGATCCCTGATTTAAAACACTAGCCCCCTTATTCATAAAACTTAGTAAACCTCTGCTAAATAAAATGTGTTTTGTCCCTTTCTCACAAACATAAAAGTCAAAGTCACAGATAAGGACAAGCGAATGTTAGCGGATATTTAACTAATAGAGGTTTGATTGACGTTTATTAAGGGGGTAGGTATTTACGTAACGTGTAATGTAACTCTTTGTAAGCTGCATACTGCTTAGCTAGTACAAACAACCTCTAAAATGAATCCACAAAATGTATATTTAAACGTCTCCCTTTCACTCTAAACGAGAATCTGTTGAATCCGTCGCCGCAACGCTGATACCCACCGTTAAAATATTCTCTAAACAAACTCTAGAAAAATACGAGATGCAAACGGCGTGCTTGAAAGTGGGGAAAAAATACGAAGCGGTTTATAAAATCCACCGCAGACAGAAAGTTGCATTATTACAAATATAGGGTCACTACCAACTAAGTTAAAGTGGTTTCTCATTAAGTAATGTTTAAGATCGTAAATTACACAATAGATATACAGGGTGTAACAAAACTAGCGGTATCGTGTTCTGATTAGGAAAAAGTAAAAGAAAAGATTTTTTTGACGCGAAAATGAAATATCGATTTTAGCCGTCATATCCCAGGCCCGGAAATTTCCGGGCACATAGGTAACACAACAATGTTGTCAACAAGGTTGTCTGGAAGAGATCGCGGTTTAGCGATAAGACCGCCTGTTGTTCTGCCTTTGTCTCCCTGTCTCTATCTATGTTTTTTGTTTTTTACGTGCTATTTTATTATGTGAGGTGTGCAATAAAGAGTATTTGTATTGTATTGTAATGTCATTGTTTGTTTCTTTTTTACAGGGAGGCAACTGGTTAAGAAAAACATTTTAATTATTAGACTTAAACATTCCACTGTTTTACGCGATTTATTTTCCGTTTAAAGAGCTTTCATTCGACACCGGAGCGCTCGTGGCCCAGTGGCGCCCGCGTGCCGCGTGCGGTATGCGAGGATAAGCAACATGAGCCGAGGTCAGTTCTTGGATGGGTGACTGCTTTGAGTGGTTACTAACTGAGCGCTCCCGTGATTTGGAAGGCTTGTTAAGCCGTTGAGCCCGGTTGTTTACTGTCTTCTCGAAGATCTCACGGTTCGAAATTATTGCCAATACGATAAATAAATAAATAAAATTCTACACCTCATTCGTTGCAATACGTTCGGATAGTTGAAGAGATAATCGATAAAATTTGGTACCACCATCCGCCATCTTTGTGACGTCATAGTTATCCCCTCCACCACTTTAGAGAGCGACAGCCACGTTTTTCATACTCTGATGACGTCACTGAACCCAACGATACCACTTGTTGGTATGCGTCTGTTTGTACAAACGGAAATTTGATTTTAACCACTTGGCCTCTCTACTAACGACCATTGGGGGAATAGGGGATCGTCTTTAATTTGAATTTTGTTTAATTTCACGACTCCCAAACTGAAAACGTAGCAAGTAAACCGGTACAGTTCCACCAAACTTTCGAGTTCCCTTTGTTGTACATGTTTGAAAGAAAGAAAAAACGTTTATTTGGTGTACATACAGATAAAAAGAAGATATTACAAATTAGAAGTGGGTATACACCAAAAAGGTTGTCGCTCAGCATGTGCCACGACTGATGTGTCGTGACGCTGATTTTCAGGACAACCAAAAAAAATATATACTAGTCTTAACCTAATTAATATATAATGGGTGACGACACGACCGCTCTTAATAACACAGCTCAAATAACGTTTGTATTGTATGGCAACACTAAAACAAACAAGTTACATTTGAGTTGTTGTAACGGCCAAATACTAATGAAAAGAAAAAGATGTGAGACTTGTTTGTGGATACATATAACTTAATAAAATCAAAATCAAAGTTGTTTACCTTTCACATTGTTCGCATTACATTGTTAGAAGTATAGCTATAAAAAGACAGAAAAGTCGGTATGAGCATAGCCCTAAGTTGGTTTTAAGCCCACCCGTGGCCAGTAAATTGGTTTTACACTAAATAAGGATTCTTAAATTAACTTAATTACTATTACAATATACTTAAAAAAAGCTATTATGTAAGTTAAGTTGAAATGTATGAAATCACGTAACAGTTTTCAATTTAAAATTATAATTATATCTACTATTTGTGGGGCATCGCATATTCGTAATTCTGTTTGTATTGATATAAAGCGTTTTAAAGTGGTATTTAAAATGAGAGTTAGTTTTCGAAAGTCTTATAAGTGGTGGAATATCGTTCCAGCACTTGGTGGATGCGAAACGAAATGAGTCTCTGAATGCTGCGGAGTGGTGCCGTGGCACCTTGAGCTGCAGAGCGTTCGCTGCGCACTGGTGGCAACGCATTATATAATAATATGTACATTATTTATTAATAAACTCAAACTCAAAATATTCTTTATTCAAATAGGCCTAGCAACAAGCACTTTTGAATCGTCAGTTATATATTACATAAATTGAATCTAATTATTCAGAGCAATTTATTGATGCATATGAAATTTTAAAAAAGACATGAATTACTATAATGTATGTCAAAAGAGAGTATAATAAATTCACAAAAAGATCGTCAATATTTAAAATAAAAACATAAAAAATTGTATAATCTAGACAGTTTCTAGAATAAAATCTGAATGTCAAGAGGAAAATTTAACGTCAACATCTAATGTCATAGTTATGAAAATAGTCATTAAGATGTAATGTCATAATTATTAAAATATAATTAGTATTTCAACCACAATTATACCCACGGTGTTTTATCATTCATGTAGTCTTTTGTGCTATAATATGCTTTCGATATGAGTTTATGCTTTACATAAGTCTTGAATTTATTAATAGATAAATTAGTCACGTTTGTAGGTAGTTTATTATAAAACTTTACACAATTACACATGAATGATTTTCTTATTTTTTGGAGCCGAGTGGAGGGTACCGCAAGCTTATATTTGTTTCTAGTATTAATATTATGTATGTCACAGTTCTGTCTAAAATTTACAATATTTTTGTGTACATACACAATATTGTCATAGATGTATTGACAATGCATTGTCATTATATTAATGTCCTTGAACTTATCTCTAAGTGAGTCTCTATGTTTCATCTTATATATTGCTCGAATAGCCCTCTTCTGCAGAATAAAGACAGTATTTATCTCTGCAGCACTGCCCCAGAGTAAAATACCATACGACATAATACTATGAAAGTAACTAAAATATACTAATCGAGCTGTCTTCACGTCTGTTAATTGACGGATCTTGCTCACTGCAAATGCTGCAGAACTCAGTCTATTCGAGAGATTAGCAATATGGGGACCCCATTGGAGTTTTGAATCTAATGTCAAACCAAGAAAAACAGCACTATCAACTAGTTCCAATTCCTCATCTTTCACAGTGACACTAGTTTGCGTGTGATTTACGTTACTCGTGACGAACTTAATACATTTAGTCTTTTTCTCATTTAACAATAAATTGTTGACATTAAACCAATTAACTATTTTAGAAATGGCATTAGATACATAATTACAAGCTTGTTGTTGCCGTGTGACTTTGAATATGAGTGAGGTATCGTCAGCAAACAATACTATATCATGGTGGGTCTTTACGAGGTATGGCAAGTCATTTATGTAGATAAGGAATAGGAAAGGTCCCAATATCGATCCCTGCGGTACACCCATAGAGACCAATGAACCCGGCGATCGCTGTCCATTCACGTCGACCCTTTGTATTCTATCATGTAAGTAAGAGTTTAGCAAATTCAGTGCCGATCCTCGAACTCCATAGTAGTGTAGTTTCCTGATCAAAGTTTCATGACATACGCAGTCGAAGGCCTTGGACAAATCACAGAAGATACCTAAGGCATCATGTGACTCCTCCCAGGCATCGAATATATGTTTTGTTAGCTCGACAGCAGCGTCAGTTGTCGAGCGACCCCGCGTAAAACCAAACTGCTTATGATGCATTAAATTGTTAGCATTAAAATGTTTTATTAATTGGGACAAAACTAGTTTTTCAAAAATTTTGCTAAATGTAGGTAGCACAGATATTGGTCTAAAATTAGTGGGGTCAAAAGTGCTACCAGACTTGAATAAAGGAGTTATTTTACTGTATTTCATTAGATCAGGAAACTCACCACAATCAACACTGTAAAATAATAAATGCTATTATACCATTTCGGATTATTTAAATGATAATTATATGTAATATTTAACTTTTGACTATTATAAAATATGACTTCATTGCTTTAATAATTATTATATGACTTGCACAATTTTTTTAATTTTAATTTTTAATTTAGATTGATTATATTTTCGAATTGTTTTTTATGTATTTTTATCCAATGTTTTGTACGCCTATTGGCAAGACATAGAAGATCACTAAATGTATTTTTAACAACTCTGTATTCATCAGCCTACCTACTCGTATGTCTACAATAAAAAATTTTCTGATTCTGATTCTGAAAAAGACATAAAAAGTAAATCAAAGCTATAAGTGTATTATAGTAGTATATAAGTGCGCGAGTCCGACTCTTTTGGGCCGGTATTTGCTTGTGTATTTATAATGTATCCTTGGTTACAGGTAAATATATATATTTTACCAGTACCAGTTTCACAAACAAACACGCTGGCGCTGCTCCAATTTCTCAACCATCCAAATCAAGAACATTTCATCCACAATACATTAACTATGCTGACATAATTTCGTACCATTCATTTCTCGATAACGAATTCTCAATCATAATATATTTATTAGTTATTCCATTACATACAAATAGAGTGAATGGCTTACGTTAGGGCCCTTGAATCCCATCCTATTATTGAATTCCCCTTTATAGGGGTCCATCGGAATCTAATGAAGCCACTTCATATGCTTATATACTGACATACTAGGTATAGGCATGATACTAGGTATTGACGAACAACGCTTAAGATAAAATCTTTTTATCGTAAAGTATTTGTGAATTCATAAAACTACATTTCCATTATACTTGATTCTTGGTGAATATTATAAGTTGTAACTTATAAATTAAGCAAAATCGCAGCACCCGGCGGTGTTAATCGCGGATAAGGTAGCCTTTGTGTTAATGCAGGGTATAAGCTACCTGAAATAATATCTGACACGTAATATTGACATTATGAATAAACTAATATGAATATGAATTTTAAATTTCAGTCAAATCTGTCTAGCCGTTTTTGTGATTAATAAGAACGTACACCCATCCATCTATACATCAGGGACCGATACCGGTATTTAAAAGAAACCCTGAATTAGCCCAATATTTTGGATTATTTTTTGCTCTCTACGTAGGGCTGAATCATGTATTTAGGTAACAACGTCGTATTATTAGATTGTTGAACCGATGACCGTAATAATACCGGTATTTTTCTATGGAGAAAATACCGGTATCCGATCCCTGCTATACATCTGCACAAATTTTCATGCTTATAATATTATTAGAATACTACGTGTCCCAGAAGTGAGGTATTGGTACTTTCTTTTAAGCCGTCGTCCCCGGCAAAAAATATAAACAATAGCATTTACATACATACAGACGACAGATTTGTAATTTTTAAATCTGTTTTTTTTTTTGTTTTCCTTGTATCCCCAATGTAGTCGTATTTTTTTATGTTATAGGGGGCAAACGAGCAGACGGACGCCTCATGGTAAGCAATTACCGTCGCCCATAAACACCTGCAACGCCAGAGGAGTCGCAAGTGCGTTGCCGACCTTTCAGAAGGGAATACGCTCTTTTCTTGAAGGTTTGAAGGTCATATCGGTCCGGAAATACCGCAGGTGACAGTTCATTCCATAGTTTGGTTGTGCGAGGCAGGAATTTTTTTGAAAATTCATAATAATTCAGAATAAATCAGGGGCAGTGACCTGTACTCAAATTATTCATTACATTCATGTATCGGCTACTACTTATATTCGTAAAGGCTATTTAATCTGGAGATTATAATAATAACCAGTCTCTCTTCTCTCTTTAGCCATAAGACCGCCTGTTGTTTGCCTCAATCGTATAACTGTCTATGATAGCAGTCGTTATGCCAAGTTAGAGGCCTTCGGGCGGCTCGAGAACTTCTAACAGTCAGTTGCCCACTCACTTGACAAGCCTAATCCCAATAAGGTCTGGTTCCCTTGGTTGGAAGGTCAGATGACAGTCGCTTCCGTAAAAACTTGTGTCTACGCCAAATCTTAGATAGCGGACCCCGGGCATCCTTCAGGATGGAGGATAACGAAGGAGGATGATTACTGTGCTTTTTTGTTGAGGTCGTGCAATAAAGAGTATCTGTATTGTATTGTATAATCATCAACAAATATACCAATGCCATAATGATCCGGTTACGGGTTGCTCGCATCCAGCGGACTCCTGTGACCTTAATCATGTCATCAGCCGACCTCGTGATAGGCCTTCCCATCATGTGTCATCCAATACGTGACTGCTATCGATAAAGCGATAATGTTCGAAATCCTCAAAACATTTCAAAGTATAGTACATTGTTTAACGAGGGGTAAGTGGAATATTGCGAACGAGAGTCTATCAGAAGCCCAACGCCAAAGGCGGAGGGCTTTCGATGACTCGAGTATGCAATATTCTTACGCCCGTGTATACACAATGTTTTTCATCACATTTGCGAGGAAATAAATAACTATAAAAGACAGAAAAATCTATGTTTCATACAACCGCACCAATCAAAAATTTACGAAATTGACAACTTCACTTTCAGATCAGCGCGAGTGGAGCGCGAAGCTGAAATATTTCAACCAATCACAGAGCAATACAGTATTCTTGCGGCGGGTCGCATGGCCAACTAGATTTTTTTCAACCAATCACAGAGCAGAATTCTTGTGGCTCGCGGGCAACCAGATTTGTCAAAACCAATCAGATAACACACAAACGAATATTTCCCAAGGTAAGTAATGAAAAATTATTTCCCGTGGGAGGATTATCGGCTATATCTGCTCTATACGCCTGCGTGTAATAACCCCTTTACGAGCAAGTGTGATGAAAAAAATAATGTACAAGCTTTGCTTAGCTTTGGACTAGGTCGATTTGTGTAAGATTGTCCATAAATATTTATTTTTAATCTATACGAAAACCCCCTATGTGATCCCAACAGGCAGCATAGGGCGATTGTCTCAAATCGAATATGTTACTGGCCGGTTGACAAACCAAACAGGAAAGAAAAAAAATACATACGAAAAAACCACATTGTTCGCCACCGACGTGGCCTAATAAAAACAAAATAGATCTACTCAAATACTCTTAAAACTCCAGCGGGGTAATCACGTAACTTTTGTACTGCCGTTAGGTAGATTTTAATGTCAAATTCTAATTGTCAGCGGGGTAATCACGTAACTTTATGTACTAACGGTAGATAGATTTTACTGTCAATTTTGAAGTATAAATGTATGAGCTGACAATTAGAATTTGACATTAAAATCTACCTAACGGTAGTAAAAATGTTACGTGATTACCCCGCTGCTCATACATTAATACTTCAAAATTGACAGTAAAATCTATCTACCGTTAGAACATAAAGTTACGTGATTCGCCTTGCAGCGGGATAATCACGTAACTTTTGTACTACCGTTAGATAGATTTTAATGTCAAATTTCAACTGTCAGCCCATACATTTACACTTCAAAATTGACAGTAAAATCTATCTACCGTTAGAACATAAAGTTACGTGATTCGCCTTGCAGGACAACAGAAACGCATAGATTAGAACCCTTCAAAACATCCGAGTGTCAAGACTATCCTAAATCCTCAGAACTACGGAATCCTTCGAAGGGGAGTTTTTCCTGGAGGAAACGTAAAGGCAGAAATAATTACTGCGAGGCTTCGACCTCGATCACGTAGAGTATAATTAAGTCGAGGCCCCGAGGCGCCTTTGTGCGTGTGTGATGACTTAGTAGCGAGTCGGATGATACATCAAACCTCGATAATAATCATTCTTTTTGAATAGCGTTTGAGAGTCTGTAATTGAGGAATATATTGAAGTGTAATAACTTGCACTTTAAGGGTCCTTATCAGTTAAAAACGCTCATCTATTTAGACGATTTTCTGATTGAATTGACACGTTACTTGACATTTTCTCAATGTTATCTAGAACACGACTATTGCGACCTTATGTCATAAACTTTAAATGTATTTTTTGGATTTTTCTTTAAGAAATATCGTTTCAAACATCACTCCAAATCAATCATTTTCAAGCTAAAAACTGTTTTTTTTTTTCCGCTTAAATTCTAATACACACAATAAAATCAAAAAATGGTCATGTTACTATTTCAAGCTTTAGTAAAATTATCGTATCCTTTAATCACTTTAATGGTATTTTCAATACTTTTGTTATAATTTGAAATCAAAACATTTTAAAACTTATAAGGCCTTTTAATGTGACCTCATTGCGCCCAATCGATAAGGCAGCTACGCCATGATAGGCTTAATTTGCGAAACAGAATCTGGTAATACGAGTATCTGGTAATTTGCGAAACAAAATCAGGTCATATGCGTATCTGGTCATCTGCGTATCTGGTCATCTGCGTATCTGGTCATCTGCGTATCTGGTCATTTGCGTATCTGGTCATTTGCGTATCTGGTCATCTGCGTATCTGGTAGTTTGCGAAATGATTAGTATGTAAGTCAATTGCCTAGCTTCGTGTGACGCTTATTTTAGTTCACATGCTATAGTATTTAAGCCACGGGGGTGGCAGAATAACAGCGTCTGTAGACAAGAGTCTTTAGTGGTCTCTTGGTACAGACACAAGCTGAGCCACCTACCCTTTCAATTGTTTTTGTATACTTTGATTTATTGTACCTGTCTTGATTACCTGTAAATGTATACAATCATTGAATAAACGTCTTATTATTATTATTATTATTATCTCTCCTTTGGGATATCACGGCACAATGTCCGGTCCTTTTGGAAGGCGTTCATGGGGATACAGATCCAACACGAAGAGGCCCCTTTGAGATACGATAATGTATTGGGATGTGTACACCTATTATTATTATCCTCTTTATTTGCTTTAGCACTTAGATTAGATTTTATAATAATTATATACAAAGTAAAATATAAAACAATATTACACAAAACATAAAATCATTATAAAAAACTAACCTAGTGTGCCGCCGGCAGCGAGGCGGGGCCTAAGCTACCGGTGGTTAGGGCGACAGAGAGAGGAACCTCCTGACTATCCGCGCCGTGTCCAGGAGTACCGCCTTCTGTATCTGACCCTTGACCCAGCCATCTAGCGAGAGTCTCTTGAGGTGTTGGTCGAGACTCTTCGCTATTAGACCGTTCGCAGAGACGACTATCGGGACAATGATCGTTGAATCAACATCCCACATGGCGGTCACCTCGTGTGTCAAGTCTAGGTACTTGCTGACTTTGTCCTTCTCGGCCTTCACAAGGTTCTCGTCATGGGGGATGGTGATGTCAACGAGCACTGCCTGGCGCTTCGATCGATCTGTCAGCACGATATCAGGTTTATTGGCTACAATAGTCCTGTCCGTGATGACAGATCGATCCCAATAGAGCGTGGCACGACCATTTTCGAGAACTGGTGCAGGTGTATACTTATAGTACGGCACTTCGAAGTCCACAAGACCGTATAAAAGAGCAAGTTGCTGGTGAATGATCCTGGCTACTAAGTTATGTCTGTGCAAGTACTCGCCGTTAGCAAGATGACCACAACCGGAAATGATATGCCTGAGTGATTCTCCGGGACGTCGGCATGCCCGACAAATGTCGACCGTACCGTCCTTCAGGATATACTTCCGGTAGTTGTTCGTCATGATAACTTCGTCCGCAATTGCACAGACAAAACCTTCGGTTTCCCCGAAGAGATCCCCGAAACGTAGCCAGTTCACCGACGCGAGCAAGTCTACGTCGGACCCTGTGAGGGCCTTATAATATTATTTATTATTATTATTATTATTATTATTAAATGCACATCTGGTCATCCGCGTATAAGGTAATTTGGGTTTCTGGTACTATGCGTCTGAATGTTATATCATCGTGAATATTCCCGGAATGTGTTCCTGTGTGTCTATGAAAATTTCAGAGAATACTCGGGAATATGGCTGTCTATTTACAAAGTGCAAAAATAATTTAATATTAATTTTCACGTTTGTAGCTTGGGAAATGGTTCGTTATAATGTTGTTGTTTTATTAAATTGGTCATTGTTAGATTTAGGTTCGCGTCTTTTCGGTGGACATAATTATCAAAACTTAAGAGCCACAAAGCTTAATTTTGGATTGGTCTAGTAACCCGCATAAACGGTGTTTCCATAAATATAAATCCATGTAATAAAAACATAACTTATATATTCATAAGCCGTTAACTATTGACCACCGGGTGGACAACTTTTGTTTTTACAACTGACAATGACCCAAATGTCATTTTTTTGGATATTTATTTAATAAATATATTGAATTAGATCGGGATTAGTACTTTGTAAGATTTTATAATAATTATTTATTTAATGTTAGTTTGTAGCAGTAGCTCAGTTACCAGAGGTTTTCTGGAAGAAATCAAAATTTACACGGGAATTTTAACGGGATTTTATTTATACGGGCTTTTAAGAAAAAGAAACTTCCATGAACGCAAACTCCTTATCAAAGGGGGTGCTACAAATACCACACCGGTACTACGATACGTTAAGTCAAACAGACCTCCATATTTAATACCTATACGTGTATATAATCAGCATTTTGCCGCCCTCAGTCTCATTAATTCAACTTTTTTTAATACCACGTCGGTGGTAAACAAGCGTACGGCCCGCCTGACGGTAAGCGGTCACCGCAGACTATGGACGCTTGCAATTCCTGGGATGTCACATGTACGTTGCCGACCCTTTAAAAATTTAAGTATACACTCCTTTCTTGAAAAACCCCATACTGTAGTCCCTCGGGAAAACCTCGGCAGCTCATTCATATAAATAAATAAATATTAGAGGACAATCTTACACAAATCGAACTAGCCCCACAGTAAGCTCAAGAAGGCTTGTGTTGTGGGTACTAGACGACGATATATTTAATAGATATAAATACTTAAATACATAGAAAACATCCAAGACTCAGAAACAAATATTCATGCTCATCACACAAATATTTGCCCTGACCGGGATTCGAACCCAGGACCGTCAGCTTCACAGACAGGTGCACTACCCACTAGGCTAAACCGGTCGTCAAATTCATCCACCATCATTTCCATCATTCCACAACCGGAGCGTCCGTTTTCTAGATACATTTTAATGAAGACGTGTAAAAGAAGATAACGTTTTCTCTATTTATTTTTAAGACTGCTTTGCGAGAAATTCTTCCTCGTAAACGTTCATACACTTAGCTATTTAATAAACTCAAGGCATGCAGCTTCTTCGGCTTACATCGCCTGTATATTGTCTAATCATGTCCTGTATACACAACGCAAATTTGCATATAACTTTGGCCCTATACTGTGCCAGGAATTGCTTGCTCCAAGCCTTCAGACGACGGCTTAAACAGCGAGAATGCGTTCGAATACTAAGCGAATCCTGTACTACCCGACCAAATCCAATAACTTACATACGCCCACAGCACGAACGTATTATATGACATCGCAAAACGGTCGCATTCCAACGAAATGTGTTTGCTTCTTTGGAGACACATTAATTCGAGCGTATAACTAGTCTCTCCTTATGCGAATATTAAACGGGTGACGTCGCGCACACAATATTAAGTACTATTCTCTGCGTGTTAAAGTGAACTTTCGTTCGTGATTAGTTGGGAGCAGCTGGGGCATATGAGCCCAGATGAAGTATATAGGATACCGTATAGGTTTGGCTGTTGCCAGGTGGTATTTACAACTCGGACGGGTTTTGAATAAAATCTACGTCATAATTTGATACGAAGTCATTAAGAGGTTTAAGACCAGTTGTGGTTAATATTAAAGAAGATTTGGTTCTTGAAGTATTAAATGCCTTGTCAACTTATGACAACAAAGCATGATTTATGGGCCATTTATGCAATTCGGTGCTAAGAGTTTTAAAGCATGATATAGTTTAAAATTATCACTACATAGTATAAAACAAAGTTGCTTTCTCTGTCCCTATATCCCTATGTATGCTTAAATCTTTAAAACTACGCAACGGATTTTGATGCGGTTTTTTTTAATAGATAGAGTGACTCAAGGGGAAGGTTTATATGTATAATACATACATCAGCATTGCACCCGTGCGAAGCCGGGGCGGGTCGCTAGTAGTATATAAAACAAAGTCGCTTTCTCTGTCCCTATATCCCTATGTGTGCTTAAATCTTTAAAACTACGCAACGGATTTTGATGCGGCTTTTTTAATAGATAGAGTGATTGAAGAGGAAGGTTTATATGTATAATAACATCCATTAAATAGTGCACCCGTGCGAAGCCGGGGGCACCTACATTAAAAAAAACGAATTTAAAAAAAAACACTCCATCTAAAAGTTGTCCCTGAGGCATGGACCAGAAAACGCTGGCGGTGTCAGCCCTTTGAATAGCAAGAGCAATTCGTTGGGCTGTACGCGCCAGCTCTGGGGTCCCCTGAGGCATGGACCAGCCGTTACAAAAAACCTTACAAAATTCAGTTATTTTTTTTTTTTTTTGCAACCATGGTAAATACAGTACATCTTATATAGTTATATTGGTTTCACATGGACCCTGGTAGGGCATTGCACATTTTAAATAGCCTATATGTTACAATTATAGTAATAGCCTAATAGCATGCAACTTGCGAAAATTACAATTTAATTAATTATAGATATTAGATAGGGATATCAAATTTATATTATATAACATTTTATTATATGAAATATTAGTTCACATTTAATTAGGAAATAGTAATATGTCAAGTAGGTATAGCAGTTAAATGCAGTCATTATAATCATTATTATGTATACATGTCGTAGTATTAATTATTTAGTCTATATTATAATTGATTAAAGTTTCATCATAGAAGAATTCTTCAACGGAGTAATAACATTTTTCAATTAATAGTTTCTTTAACTTATTGTGGAAGAGTTTAAATTCATAAAAAAATCTGCAATAGGCACACGTTGACTCGTGTTGTAGGTAACAAATTCGGTACATGGATAAAACAAGTAGCAATTTCCTCCAACAAGGCGCGCCGCGTTTTACACAGCAAATTGAGATTGCTGGCAACATCGCATTAATTAAGAGGGATGGTTAAAAGCTAGGGCTGATTACGGTTTATAAACAGGCTAGTTTAGATGATAGACTGACTACATAAATACCTTTTGTTGTCATTATTGACTATGCCAAAGCCGTGTAACTTTTTTCCTAATGTTTTCGTGGTGCAATTGGCTATTTCACTAAAAGTTTTTTATGGTGCCATTCGAACCAGTTTTTAAAGCCGATTAAATGGGTAATTATTTGAGGTGTAAGATAAATGTTACAGAAATAAAAACACACATTTTGATGTGGTCTGTTTTATTTTGAACATAAGGATATGTACCGATAAGATGCTTTGTATTATAAGAGATCGATAAAGTTTATTTTGGTTAAAAAAAGCAAAAATCCAATTTCAACGGTAACAAAAATGAGCACCGAGACCACGAAAAAGAACATTTTGTTTATTTTAAAATCTTATAATTGTACTATTTGAATGAAAATGCGATCATAATGAGAAAACGAGTAAGCATTATTTAATTAATCAGGTATCAACAGAAATAGACAATCGATATCTATATAAAAAAAAATTTAAACTTGACCACGAAAATGACGACTTCAAATTGTCATTTTTGTAACCTTTTAAATACTATCTAGAAATTATTTAATTAAAGTAAGATTAATAACTTCAACTCACAAACAAAAACAGCTTTTAATACCTTCTATATACATATATTCCCGTGCAGGTCTACGGTAGACCCGAACGAAATTATGTTACAACGAAACAACACAACAAAATGTTCCTCTAAATGACGAAGTTTTTTTTTAATATTTAGATATATACTTTTCACACGTACATTCAGGGAAAAATAATTCTCCTTGCTTTCTTTTCATCTTCGGATATTTTATGACGCGTTCTCGCCATATCTCTGTTTCAAAAAGTAAAAACAGGATAATATTTTTTTCTAAAACAAACTACAAAAGACGGCATAACGACATAAACGATTACACTGTAAAAAGCAGAAAATTCTATAAAAAGTGATCTGTATTTTTTCTACTTGTAGGGAAAATCATCTTTTTCGTGGTCTTTAATCAGTTTCGTGGCCCATAGCACCACGAAAATGATGACCACGAAATTGAAAAGTTCTTACTTTCGCGGCTCTACAGTAAATATCCTATAGATTTGAAGCAAATGAAATCAATATTGAATAACTTAACTGCAAATGACACAGCACCAGTAAAACATTATATTTATTTATCCAATACTCACCAAGTCGCAACCGTAACGAAAATGACGCTCGATCTTTGACGCAAATCTAACTTGAACCTTTATTACATTAATTATAGATAAATAATTATGGCTTGCGATAAACATTATACGTCATATTGACGCAGTCTTATTTTCAAAGTTGCTTATAGTTAAAAAAGGATTTACAGGAGGTTTGACCTCTTTTTTTGTTTAAAATATTACTTAATAAGTGTGGCCACGAAAATGATGGTGTATTTTGGAACAACGGGAAATGTAGAAAAAAATAGTCTTATCAATGTCCTAATTTTTTTATGTTTGCATGCATGGTATATCATATTATGAACATTCAATCCATGTTTTAAACAGCAAGTTTTTCTATACCTTGTATTTTTTACAATACTACAAAGTAGTCAGGGATAATTCGAACCTGACCACGTAACTGACCTTTGTGCAGAAAATTTAAGTTATTGTGGAAAAAAAGATAAAATAGAATAAAATGTATTTACCACAAGTTTCAGTGATAATATCCTAAGCAACTTAAAAACAATAAATGATATATTTCTAATTGTATAACTGAAAATTTGAGTCTGAACACAATTGAACCTCTCGAAATAATAACCCAAATTAGAGATGGGTAAATCCGGACTTGACGATTTAAATGATTCGAATCCGTAAGGGGTGCCGATTCCTTATCGACTCTTTTCAAATCTTATCGAATCCGAGGAGTTATTAACTCCGACTCGTACGGAGCCGAATGAATGACCGGTATCGCGGACCGAAGGCAAAACTGGTGGACTTTCTTATATTTCTATCAAGTCCGGAGTTCAAAGAATCAAAAGATTCGAAGAACTATTAAGATCATTGGATTTCACAGGAAATTAAAAAGTTTTTTATTAAGAGGTTGCTTTTACACTATGGACGAAATATTTAATACTGTTTTAGATATAGACTAAGTTTTTTGGTAATTTACTTTTTTAACTATTGACATTTTTTTATTTTTTGCTTCTATGACATTTCTTATCATTAATATTATTTTTATTTTTTTTTGTATGTAATAATTTTATATGTAGTATTTTTTTTTTTGTATGTAATAAATAATTTTAATATTGTATTTCAAACACAGTACCTGTATTGTTTATGAATAAATACTATGACTATGACTATGACTTTGTTTTGAAACCAGCGAGTCCGGAGTGAATCGATTTGAGGGATTCAAAGGAGTCGAAGAGTCGATAAGCGGAGTCGATACCGATAGCGGAGCCGGATTTAGTGATTCGAATCGCACTCCAGAGTCGAGATTACACATCTCTAGATCAAATGTTTGTATGGGACTAACAACAATATGTATATTTTTATATATGTATATTTATATATTATTTAAGTATGTGTATTTATATTGAATAGTTGTTTTGGAATCTTTTTTTCTCATTGTAATAGTTTATGCACCACCTACTTTTCAGCTTTATATTTCTTTTCTCCGCTACCCAAAGGTTGTCTGGAAGAGATCGCTCTTTAGCGATAAGACCGCTTGTTGTTCTGCCTCTGACTCCCTGTATGTTTGTTTTTTGTTTTTTATGTGCTATTTTATTATGTGAGGTGTGCAATAAAGATTATTTGTATTGTATTGTATTGTAACATCACAAAAGGCGAAAACGAGAGGTAAAGTACATGCTGTTGACGAGCACAGAAAACGCTCCATACTGATAGGCAGGGAAATGTGACGTCACAGTGTAATGGCGTCATAACCCCGTTGTATGGGAAACGAATAATTTGCCATTTTAGTCGTGAAATAATTCGTTTACGGACGTAGTTGCCATACAACACAAACAAGCCTAATTCCAATAGGGTCTGGTTTTCCCTCGGGTTGAAAGGTCAGATGGCAGTCGCTTCTGTAAAAACTAGTGCCTACGCCAACTCTTGGGATTAGGTAGCGGACCGGGATAACGCTAGGATGATGATGATGATGGTGAAAATTCTATTGGTAATTTTCAATTTACATCCCATATCTTTTTATTATTTTGATTAATTTGTCTAATTTACCATATATTGTGATAAATTGATGGTTTTCTATCCTTATAGCCACACTAAGGAATAATTTTTAACATGTGTCAAAAACCCAATCAAGAATATTTCTTGTTTATACTATCCTCAAACCAAACTGAGGACTGTATAGGAAAAAACATTTATTGACATACAAGCGGTAATAATGGTTAAATAACAATAACTTAAATAATATTACAACTAACTTTAATCTAAAACAGGCGCTTGGGGCATTGTACCGAGGATGCTGGCGGCATTTCCTCGCTGTATCGCAATGCTGATACGTTGTGCGAGGAAGTCGACGGCTCTTGTTTAGTTAGATTGACAATTAATATGACACTGGAAAATAACCGGAATTTATGCCCCTTGAAAAATTTAATACTACATTTTTAATTGTTTATTTAATTTGTACAAACGGATGTGAAAATTGTAAGCGAGTTATTCTAGTGGCTCCTTTAACATAGGGGTTCCTAGCTCATATAGGATGTCCCACGGCTATGCCACATGGAGGGAAAGTACCTTGAATATTGTAGATGGAACATTTTACTGAAAGAAGACATTATTTTAATTTTAAAAACAATTTAAACTGCATTCACAGATATTTAAATAATAATTAAACCGTGAACCGAGAATCGAACCCGTTACACAAGAAAAATAATTACCCTGTAGCTTTATCATACCAATCTAAAGGCTTCATCATATGGATTATTTTTTGCTAAATAACATAGTATCAGAAATAAAAGGAAGACCATGAATTTTAACATTTTTAATACAAAATTAATCAATTTATCACGTGTAACGGGTTCGATTCCCGGTTCAACCATAAAAATATTTAAATATCTGTGAATGCAATTTACAACGTTTTTTAAATCCAAATATGTTTTGATTCAGTAAAATGCTCCATCTACAATATTTAAAGTACTTTCCCTCCATGTAGCATAGCCGTGGGACGCCCTGTATAGATACTGTATCAAATGCTTAAGCCATCCAACGTGGCAATTTTGGGAACGATACCTACTGGCAGCGGTTTGTTAGATTATGGTTTTTGATATTTTTCTTATATTTAGGTTAATTTTAGGTTAGTTTTAGTTTTATTTTAATTTTTTTTAATTTGTAATTACTGTTTTTTCTCTGACGTATAAAATAAATATTTCATTGTTATGTCTGGCGCTCATAAACGATACACGGAGACTATTGTTTTAACCCACAACGTTATTGATACCACCATTTACGTATTTTACTTGACGTACCTACAAGTTGAACCTCAATTAATGTACATTAGTATGATAATATTCATACAAATATGAATCAAAAATGAACCTAATATTACGCGGAAACGTACACGCCTCATCTCCTTTTCTTACTTACACATTATTTACACAATATAATATTTAAACTTACCCTAGCGCGTGAACGCGTGCCTTGTTGGTAATCCGACCCGTATCCACGTCCCTGCAAGGAAAAACACCATTAAAACTCAGTTTTTCAAATCATCAACCATAAAAATTGGCAAAATAGATGAATGGGTGCCGTTCAGTCGTCATAAAAACAAAATGCATATTTTCAAGTACCATATCTCCGATTTTCATAACAAACGATTGTCATAATAACAAAATGCATATAATACATTGGATATAATATTAAATACCGTAACACTCACTTACCACAACCACCTTTTTTATAACGTTTAATTGAACTAATGTATTTTTATATAATACACATTAATTATAATCATTAAAACTAATAACAACGTAAGCATAAAAGCTCAGAAAGACTTGTTAGGGCAAAATAGACTCTAACGCGGATAGTTAGAAGATTAAGACGGGAGCTTCAGCTGTTTAATGTTTATCTAAGCAGTAAATAATATGCATATATACAGCATAATAATAATATGCATATATATATGTATATATACAGTCGCTGCGGCCGAAACCGGTCAAGATCTATACAAATAATATGCACATACACTGTTTTATAATCTTTTACCAATAAATTATTAGCTAGATCCGGATAACAAGAACTATCAGAATATGACAATGCCAACTTTGCACAAACACCAAAAGTTTTTCACTCCGAATAATAATAACGAGCTCTCAAACTTTCAAGAATGAAGCGGTTCAAAATATCACTATTCTAATCTTAAGCCGATTTCACACGGCAAAGTTTTGCCACTAAAACTTGGCATTACAAGGAGATGAACCAACCGAGGAAAGTTGGCCAGCCACATAAACGCCATGGTAAGTGGTTAGTCGTTTCAATTACAGATTAACGAATTAACTTACCTTCTTGTCTATAGTAGTAGGCTGGTATCATTTTACGTTTACATTTTCACTATCTCTGAGATTATGTGGATTATTAGTTGGATGCTGAAGGTGTCAACGTAATAGGAAAACCTATACGACCTATATGACGAGAGACATCATCCTGTTGTGGATTCGTTTTTATTATCAGTGACTTAGAGACCATATACATCTCTAACAATATTAAATTAATTTTAATTTAGACGCTCAGAGACCATGTACATCTCTGGGATATTATATTAATTTCATTATACTCCTTGTTTAATCTTGAGACCTTCAACCGAGGAAAGTTGGCCAGCCACATAAACGCCATGGTAAGTGGTTAGTCGTTTCAATTACAGATTAACGAATTAACTTACCTTCTTGTCTATAGTAGTAGGCTGGTATCATTTCATGTTTACATTTTCACTACCTCTGAGATTATGTGGATTATTAGTTGGATGCTGAAGGTGTCAACGTAATAGGAAAACCTATACGACCTATATGACGAGAGACATCATCCTGTTGTGGATTCGTTTTTATTATCAGTGACTTAGAGACCATATACATCTCTAACAATATTAAACTAATTTTAGTTTTGACGCTCAGAGACCATGTACATCTATGGGATATTATATTAATTTCATTATACTCCTTGTTTAATCTTGAGACCTTCAACCGAGGAAAGTTGGCCAGCCACATAAACGCCATGGTAAGTGGTTAGTCGGTTTAATTACAGATTAACGAATAAAGTTACCTTCTTGTGTATGAAGTAGGCTGGTATCATTTTACGATACGTTTTCACTATCTCTGAGATTATGTGGATTATTAGTTGGATGCTGTTATGCTATAAGGTATCAACGTAATAGGAAAACCTATACGACCTATATGACGAGAGACATCATCCTGTTGGGATTCGTTTTATTATCAGTGACTTAGAGACCATATACATCTCTAAAAATATTAAATTAATTTTAATTTTGACGCTCAGAGACCATGTACATCTCTGGGATATTATATTAATTTCATTATACTCCTTGTTTAATCTTGAGACCTTCACCGAGGAAAGTTGGCCAGCCACATAAACGCTATGGTAAGTGGTTAGTCGTTTCAATTACAGATTAACGAATTGAGTTACCTTCTTGTCTATGAAGTAGGCTGGTATCATTTTACGATACATTTTCACTATCTCTGAGATTATGTGGATTATTAGTTGGATGCTATTATGCAATAAGGTATCAACGTAATAGGAAAATCTATACGACCTATATGATGAGAGACATCATCCTGTTGTGGATTCGTTTTTATTATCAGTGACTTAGAGACTATATACATCTCCAACAATATTAAAATAATTTTAATTTTGACGCTCAGAGACCATGTACATCTCTGGGATATTATATTAATTTCATTATACTCCTTATTTAATCTTGAGACCTTCAACCGAGGAAAGTTGGCCAGCCACATAAACGCCATGGTAAGTGGTTAGTCGTTTCAATTACAGATTAACGAATTAGTTACCTTCTTGTCTATGAAGTAGGCTGGTATCATTTTACATTACGTTTTCACTATCTCTGAGATTATGTGGATTATTAGTTGGATGCTGTTGAATAATGTGTCAACGTAATAGAAAAACCTATAGTAATTGAAGAGCTGGCTCGCACAGAAAATTAGTCTTACTATTCAGCGAGGAAATGCTGCCAGCGTCTTCGGCACAATGCCGCAGGGGCCATTTTTAGATTTAGTTTAGTTTTTTTTGTTTTTTTTATAGACTTAAGCCTTATCTTAATAGTATGTAATTGTTATAGTATTTTTTCATTTGTTTCAATAAAAAAATTATGTATGTATGTATGTAAATACTTTATTGTACACAAGACACGTAAAATAAATTATACAGAAAAAAAACAGATCAATCATGTACAAAGGCGAACTTATCCCTGTAAGGGATCTCTTCCAGTTAACCTTTGAGCAATTGAGTGAAGAATAGGAACTAAACTGTAGACAAACCAACACGTGTACAAAGATGTATTTATATAAATATTCTAGATATACAACTACACATTAATAAACATATATAACTACTAATATATAAATATATATATACATATATGTACATATATCTAAATAAAATATAAAATAATACATATAAATATAGTATCCAAGCAATTCACAAGTCATTGGATAGCCATAATTCCTTCAACTTGCTCCTGAATGATAATGAAAATTAATTACTATTGTAAAATAAAACTAAAAAAAAGAATCAAAAAGAAAAAGCTTTTTACAACTAACTGGAAATTGGTTAGTCTTAGTATTATATTTTTGTCTAATAAATTGAAATTATAACACACATACAGAGTTACTTTCTTATTTATCATATTGGTATGGATTATATTATGCGACGTAATATATTAATTTTTTTAATTATTTGTATGGAGCGTTCATGGCCCAGCGGCGCCTGCTTACCGCGTGCGGTATGCGAGGTTAAGCAATATTGGCCGGGGTCAGTTCTTGGATGGGTGGCCGCTTTGAGTGATTACTCTAACTGAGCTCCCGTGTTTTGGAACGTGCTAAGCCGGTGATCCCGGCTGTTGTCTATTATAGCAGTTGCTAAGCCAAGTTAGTGGCTTTCGGGCGGCTTGAGAACTTCTAACACTCAAGTTGCCCACTCACTTGACAAAAGAGAATCGAAGTTGAGGTAAGAAAAATCCAAAGTTGAGTCTTTATTTTCCTTTTTTTACTCAGCTTATTAAAACAACGCATTATTAAACTACACAACCAAGTAAAAAGATGGTATATTACCTAATCTAAATTCTGTCAAGAGGATATTTAATAAAACTGCACACAGTCAGATATTTATCGAGATTCGTCTAAAAATCTATTCCCGAAGAGTGTTGCATCCCGTTTTGTCGTGCGCGAAAGACATAAGCGTGTCTCTTCCACTTTATAACCTATGCAGTCCTTGCACCAATAACGCATACAATTCCAATCTTGGCCTGATATCGTAATGCCACAACTAATGGCAGCGGGGTGTGCGGCGTACCATAAACAGGGTGATCTGAGCCGTAGTAATTGCTAGTTAATGGAACACATGGTGCTTATACATAGGATGATCCAATTATTTGCATAACTTCGGAGCTCGGAGGCGTAAGTCTTTGACTGTGCGTACACGCTGCTTGTCAATACTCCGTGCAGGTAATTACATTAAGTTTGATATTGACATATTCTAGTACAGTCGCCATCAAATATACCTGTACTCTTCAGGGTGCTCAAAAATATCTGAACATGCACTTTAACGCCTTCACAATAGAGTCGTGTTCAGATATTTGTGAGTACCTTGTTCGCTCCGATATATCTGATGGAGACTGTACCAGTAGCTTCCAACAATGTCACTCAAAATAGTCCACTGGCACGTATGTCCACATCTTATAATAAAATCTGTAAAGACGTTGACATTTTTCGTTTAAGTCTGAACTCATTCAAAAATAACGTTAAAGATTGTCTCATAGTTAAGTAATTTACTAATCCATGATCTCATTAAATTTAATTCTAATAATTTGTTATTAGCATGTCATTAGAAAGTTGTGCATGGTTATTATTGAAATGTAAATTTAACATTTGTCTTATTAAGCTATTGTATATGTCTGAAATTATTTACATTTTGTTACCTTGCCTAAATAAATAAATAAATATGAGTCGCTTAACTTCAAATTCGGGTAAACCCAATTCTGACATATTTTAAGACTGGTATAAAATAATAGAGTAAAAATAATAGTTTTGTTAAAGTTTCATTTATTTATTTAATCTTTATTGCACAAAAGTAAAACTTATCGTACAAAAGGAGGACGTAATGTCATAAGCATTCTCTACCAGTCAACCTTAGGGAAAAGCAGACAAATTGTGTGGGCATATATCTTATATGTACTAAAGAGTTAGTTTGTTACAAAATCTGGTTTTCCTTTACTGTTAGTTGACATGGGAAGTGTGATTGGATTTTGTAGTTACATTGTGCATTGTGTAGATTGCAAACGAAATCGCGAAGTCAACATGTAGAAGGAATAAGAAACCTGTAAATTGTTTAGAGCCTTGGCAGCTTTGTTGAATAGTAAAACAGTAAAACGTATCCAGTGGGGCTACCGCGAACGACAAACGAAGTTTTCCCTCTCTGTCTCACTTATGTGCAAACTTGCAAGTGCGATAGAGAGGGAAAACTTCGTTTGCTGTTCGCGGTAGCGCCCCAGAGGGGCTACTACGAACTTCGAAATCCGAACTTCGTATCGTGCCGTCCCTTTCACCCATATAGTGTATAACACGAGAGTGAAAGGGACGGCACGATACGAAGTTTCGATTTCGAAGTTCGGAGTAGGCCCTCAGGTATGCAACAATTTAAAATAGGTAACTACATTGAAGTTATTGATTTTTTTTATACCACGTCCGTGTGGAAGCGATCACCTATGGACGCTTGCAACTCCTGACATCACATGCGCGTTGCCGACCCTTTAAAAATTTAAAAGTGTACTCCTTTCTTGAAGAACCCCATACTGTAGTCCCTGGGACCCACTCATACTGTAGTCTGAATATTTAAATGATAAGGTTTCATTTTATGTCGGACAGATGTAATGCATTTTGAACCACGTCTGTTTCAGTGTTGTATACACCATGCTTATTATTTATTGAATATCTCAACCTTATACATCTCTAACAAATCACGATTGTTATTACTTTCTAAGTCTCCTTTTTGACATGTAACACTACATTTAATTAATGATACTTTGATTATTGTATTATTTTTATTTGATATATATAGATTTTGACTTGTAATAGTGGCGTATTGGCAGAATAAATGTTTTGATTTTGATCATTCCATGAGCATCCTCCTCAAAAATTTTAATACCAAATCCTAACATATCCGAATGATAAACTACAATTTTCATTTAAATAATATTTCTTTTTAACGGATGGTTACTAATGGTAACACAACTGAACGTAAATGTCAATCGCAAATAGTTTGTCAACTAGCTGAATTTCTGCCCGACTAAATTACAAACCTATTGCAGAAAACCGTTTCTAAATCGGTCAAGCCGTTTCGAAGATATTGATGTGCACACACAAACAAACAAACAAACAACCTCTCACCCTAAACGCATATACCTTCTCCGTTCCGTCGTGGGTAACAAAGCGAACCTGTTAAACGCGATTTTAAACATCACTCCAGTAAACCTTATGCATTTTAAATGAAATCCCCAAATAATGAGTGAATTAAACGTATACATTTCTCGCAAATGCAATAATTAAATGGCGATCGTTGTTCGAATAGTAATCAAATTAATATTCTCAATTCCAAACATCGCTTTTTAACACTCAACCAATAAAATAATTTGTTTTCTCAGTAAAAATACGGGACTGTTTCAAACACGTGGCAATAAAAAGGTATATGTATTAAGTAAGCTAATTTAGAGATCCGTAATCGAATGTCGTGTTTGACTACGTGGGATCCGTTTTGATCGCGTCCAGGAAAAATATATATATCTAGAGGTGTCGCTACAATTTCTTAGTAATTACCAATGTCCTTTACATTGGTAATTACTAAGAAATTGTAGCGAAATTGTACCAATCATAATAAGCTAATTTAATAGAAGTCAATTTAATACATAATGTCAGAAGCACCATAATACAATTTGTAAGTGATACCAGAGAAATATCGATTAATGTCAGATCTTAAAAACTAGAAACAATGTCTCATAACTAACAAGTAAATAGGTAATAACTACAATTTATAATAAAATAAAATGTCAATTCAATAAGAATTAAAAAACCAAGTGCTATTCAAGAATGTTAATTGACTGAGTGAAACGAAGGTCTCTGCTTCAGCTTTGACAAAAATGCTTTCGTATGTCCGGATTTCCGGATTTCCGGATTTCCGTTTGTTCTGTCAGGTCGCAATTCTGGAGACGGTTTTGGGAAATTTCCAAACACTTTTATCAATGATTTTGTAAGCTCTGCGGATAAATTTCGGTTTGTTCTCCTCTACAGATCGCATTTTTCAACCGCTTCTCGTGAAATTTTGTTAGCAGGTTCGATATTCATGCACAGACGATGCGAAGACGGTGATTCCTTTGGAGTTGCGGGCGTCTATAGGCTGCGGCGGCGGCTTACCATCAGATGGACTGTAAGCTTGTTTGCCACCGGCGTTGTATAAAAAAAACTGGCGAAACTATAAGGGTTCCGTTTTCGCTATTTTGGCTACGGAACCCTAAAAACGTATAATAATATTAAGTGGCAAACCGAATAACGCTACAGAAAAACACCAATTCTTTTCGCTATCCGTAAAATAACAAAACACATTGTTATCAAAGCAGTTTGAGTCATACGCCAACGTCCAAATGTTCATTTTCCGTCTGCCTTTGATGTTATTGGAACATTCAAACAAACAGACAATCCATAGCGCAATAGCGTCGTTGGTACAGACAGCGAAGAAAATGGTCTACCGTTTTTGAACCATAACAAACAAAGAATAGAATCGAAAAGTGGTCGACACATTTTTAGCTTACTGTACAAGTAGCTAGAAAAACGAAATTTCCTCAACATCAAAAGGAAACGATTTTCATGTAATATCCCGTTGACGCCTTTGTTTCAAACGACGTCTCCCCCATTCCCTCCCCGATTTGTCAAGAACACACCCAACAAGGTTGCTGGTAACCAATTAGAGTTTATATTACTGCAGTAATAGAGTTGATTATCGATTGGATTGATTCTGACGAGTCAAACAAAGAAATTTCCTTTTGTAGGCATAAAACCTTTTTAAATTAGCCTGGGGTCTGCAAGTCTTAGATTTTGTTCGATTATTCATATTCAAAATGATTAAATTATATTACCATAGCGGTCACCGATCTAAGAATTGACCCCAGCCCATATTGCAAGCCGTCGTCCAAAAAATAAACAACAGCATTATTTTGTTATGATCCCTGGGATCCCAGGGACCGGTAGACGACCAATTATTTTATCAACACATTGAATAAATTTTAAATCGATCATCAATAATCATTTATTCTAAAAAGACCCGCTTCATAACGTCTATGATGTTAATTTAAAATAACATTATAAACGAAAGAATCAATTGAATTTATTAATTAACCAACTAATGTACTATTAATCCAAAAATGAAATCCGCAATATGCTTCGTCAAATTAACTTAACATAAAGGACCGCCCCGGATCGTAGATGGCTCGAAAGTTTCCATAACCCCGACGGCGTTGCCACGCTGAATGGCCAAATCGATAAACGAAAGTAGTTTGAAAAATACGGGTAATAAAAAATTAAATTATTTCCCAACATTCAACCGCGTAGAATTGTAAATAATGTTCACATTAAGTGTCGGTTGCACCAACATACGGTCACAGGCCGGTCATCGTCAAATATGGCGCCGGCAGCTGTCATCCCATAGAAACTTGTCAAACTTTCCATACAATCAGATTTTAACGAACACCAAAATCAAAAAATCAAAATCAAACATTTATTCTGCAAATAGGCCACAAGGGCACTTTTACATGTCATAATATTAATTTACAATTTAGGAAAGACTGACTATAATAAGTAATACATTTCTCATGTCAAAATATTAATTTACAGTACAAGAAGGATTAATAATTTCGAGTTTACAATTATACCGACCGGCGACCGACGACGACCGGTTTAGCCTAGTAGGTAGTCACCTGCCTGTGAAGCTGACGGTCCTGGGTTCGAATCCCGGTCAGGGCAAATATTTGTGTGATGAGCTTGAATATTTGTTTCTGAGTCTTGGATGTTTTCTATGTACTTAAGTATTTATATCTATTAAATATATCGTCGTCTAGTACCCATAACACAAGCCTTTTTGAGCTTACTGTGGGGCTAGTTCGATTTGTGTAAGATTGTCCTCTAATATTTATTTATTTATTTACAACAAAATTAATGTCATACCCCGCTTACGATTACAGACGGTTTGGTGCAACCCAGCCTATCCCTTAATTCATTTGTTAACACGGCTTAAGTCCCGAAGTTTTTAAAACCGAATCAATGCTTATCCAAACAGAGCCCTCCCAAAGGGCGTAATTACCTCGATACCTGGGTGGATCGCAACTTTGGGCCAAGTTTAATTGGCTCCCAGAATATTTTGAGAGAGGAATGTCGGATGCTCTTACACAGGAGAGAGGAGAATCAAGTATGAATTATATTGCTATACATAGGTGAGTAGTACAGTATAATTACTTTCAAATCGATGTAACAAATCATGCTCATATGATGCTATTATGCTCATATTCCATTAATTTTGACATGAAAAATGTATTACTTATTATAGTCAGACTTTCTTGAATTGTAAATTAATATTTTGACATGTAAAAGTGCCCTTGTGGCCTATTTGCAGAATAAATGTTTGAATTTGAATTTGTCTAGATTATACTATTGTTTATGTTTTTATTTTACATATTTACGATCTTTTTGTGAATTTATTATACTCTCTTTTGACATACATTACAGTAATTCATGTCTTTTTTTAAATTTCATATGCCTCAATAAATTTCTCTGAATAATTAGATTCAATTTATGTAATATATATCTGACGATTCAAAAGTGCTTGTTGCTAGGCCTATTTGAATAAAGAATATTTTGAGTTTGAGTTTATTAATTTGTGCCAATTATAAGTATAGTATTTGTGTTTTTCTCGTGTCCAATTCATTGTCCTATTGTGCGGTTTGCTACCATATTATCGTCCGTCATAAAAGATAACTTTTAATTATCAACTCTAAGACCTTTACCAAAGGTTTAAATTGCTTTAATATAAATTTGACGTTACACGCATTGCCCAATACACCCGGCGGCATTTTTCTGAGTACCTGAGAATGGAATGATCATTTTTCTATTGGTGCATTCGTAATATTTTGCTTACGGAGATAGAGTCGATAATAAATTGAACATACAAGGTGGTTGTTACGACTTTATGCAACGTTGTCATTAGTGTTTTTTGCGGTTACCCAACAGTAGCATGGTTTTTTTTAAGTGGATCGGTCAAAATTGAAAAACAAAGAATGTAACATAGTTTTTCTTATTTCAAAAATAATTTACATCAACAAAATCAGATTAAAATAAAGTGAATATTTGACGACCGGTTTAGCCTAGTGGGTAGTGCACCTGCCTGTGAAGCTAGCGGTCCTGGGTTCGAATCCCGGTCAGGGCAAATATTTGTGTGATGAGCATGAATATTTGTTTCTGAGTCTTGGATGTTTTCTATGTATTTAAGTATTTATATCTATTAAATATATCGTCGTCTAGTACCCATAACACAAGCCTTCCTGAGCTTACTGTGGGGCTAGTTCGATTTGTGTAAGATTGTCCTCTAATATTTATTTATTTATTTATTTATTTGAGCTGCAACAGGGAAGTCAATACTACTAAAATTTAACACTAAAACTAAAAAGCTTCTCCATCATATTCCAAGCGTAAGAAAAATGATACATTATTGCTATATATGACGTCACTTATCACGCCACGCTAAAAGATCACAACTTCATAAAAATTCGAATGTCACATACGTCGTATTCGATATTTTTTATTTCATTATCACATCACTTTTCCTCTGAGCTCGGGACTATTAATCATAGCGTTTTCTTCTTGTTTCGTAACATTCCGTAAATTATTTCCATTATTATTGTCTGCTGGTGCGATGCGAAATTGTCTTTTTAAAAGTACACCCGTAAATATCTTGCTGTCCTTCTCATAGGACGTTAGGTATTTTAGCGAGATTGTAGGCTTACGTTCCTAAGGCCGGTTTTTATAAAGATCCGTTAGACCAAATGTCAGATCAAATTCCAGTAACTCAGTACATTTTTTGACATAACAGACCGACATAAGGTCTAACGGATCTTTATAAAACCGAGCCTTAATAATTTCGAGTTTACAATTATATCAAAATTAATGTCATACAGTGAAGATAAACTTGCAAAGTTATCTATTACAAATATTACAACATCAGTAAAGTTAGATATATATAAGGTCTCAAGATTAAACAAGGAGTACGACGGTGACGACCGCTTTAGCCTAGTTGGTAGTGACCCTGCCTTCGAAGCTGGAGGTCCCGGGTTGGAATCCCGGTCAGGGCATTTATTTGTGTGATGAACACGAATATTTGTTCCTGAGTCTTGGATGTTTTCTATGTATTTAAGTATATATTTATCTATATAAGTATGTATATCGTCACTTGGTACCCATAGTACAAGCTTTGCTTAGTTTGGGACTAGGTTGATTTGTGTAAGATTGTCCAAAAATATTATTTATTATTTATTTTATTTATTTATTTAGTATAATGAAATTAATATAATGAAAATGAAAATGAATGAAAATGAAAATGAAAATGAATGAATGAAAATGAAAATGAAATTCAATATTATTGCGCGCATATTACGTTATACAACATTCAATCAAACTTGGCAACGTCCTATAAAAAGGACACTTAATATAAACTTACATCACGTGCAAAACGCGTCAAGAACAAAGTTCTTTCCCGTTGTCCCGCGAGTGGTACATTAATCATTTAATATCGCGGAGACGTCGCCTGGAACACTTTTACCGTCCAAACTGGTGCCATTATTTGCTAGCCAGTCTTTCAGGAGCACATAACGAGTTTCTTGAACGGCGGTCGGGAACTCGGGACTCACGTGGGGAATAAGATATGTTTATGGAGCGTTGTGGTATTGAATTGCATATAATATTTAGATGAGGTGAATCTACGGGTTTTAGATACTCATACTCATACTCATTTATTGATAATATTATTTAAATATTACATGTCATTCTTTCCAGTATAGATGGATTATCTAACTAGCGAACCGAATCTTTATACATAACTCTTTCGCCCCAAATAATACGAGCGTTTAAAATCTAGATTCTAAGCTTATGCCTTTTAAGTACATAATGCAATATACAGTCAGCAAAGTAGTAAGCTTAGTAATTTTGCATAGAATAAATACTTAGGTTTATGAGACTGTAAGTGTACAGTAGCGAAACGAGAATTTTTGCCACTGTGAATTGAGCCACTTGCCAGAGTGATGATAGAGAGTGGATGTCGAGGTAAATACGCTGCTGTTAGATACAGATAAACTTAAAGGTACATTTCAATCTTCCCTGCCTTCGAAGCTGGAGATCCCGTGTTCGAATCCCGGTCAGGGCATGTATTTGTGTGATGAACACGAATATTTGCTCTTGAGTCTTGGATGTTTTTTATGTATTTAAGTATCAATTTATCTATATAAGTATGTATATCGTCACTTGGTACCCATAGTACAAGCTTTGCTTAGTTTGGGGCTAGGTTGATTTGTGTAAGATTGTCCAAGGATATTTATTTATATATTTATGGGGTTTAAAACTCCCAGTAGCTCGATTCCACTTACACCTCAAATTCGGTTGAAACCGCTCAACCAATCTCACTGGAACGCAAACTCTAGAGTATTTCGGTGTTCCAAACCACACGCGTGGTCGTGTCGGAGGTTTTCCCCTGGATTTCTCCCAGGCTACTCTCCAACGACGCACTCCTATCTCTTTATTGGGCCCGGACTATAAAGCCACAGCCAGGTTAAAAAAGGGGCTTAAAAATGAATGTATTTTTTTTAAACTATTGGAAAGGGCATTGACTCCCTGGATTTGGAAGCTACTAGTCTACAGTGACCATTAAGCCGACCGTATGCGTATTTTGAACTGGTGGGCTAGCACAACTTGCTGCCAAGTCGTATCTCGCGCGACTCAGCGATTTCTGTCTCACTCGAACTGTGCGAATTGGAAAGAGGAGGGTAGATTTATCTCTACTCGCGTCGCGTCGCAGCGGCAGTCATGCTAGCCCCACTGATGTGGTATAAAAAGAAATGTAACAGTCGCAATCATCCATCAGTTACCGTGTATGCATGCCATTAGACAGGCCGCGTGCTTATTTTGAAAACCTCGTAGTTCTCCGAAGTATAAAAAACCGGCCAAGTGCGAGTCGGACTCGCTCACGAAGGGAAGGGGAACGCTCACCATTATCTATAAAAGCGAAAAAAAAACACTTTTGTTGTATGGGAGTCCCCTCAAATATTTATTTTATTCTGTTTTTTAGTATTTGTTGTTATCGCAACAACAGAAATACATCATCTGTGAAAATTCAACTATCTAACTATCACGGTTCATGAGGTACAGCATGGTGACAGGCGGGCGGATAGATTTAACGGAAGTGACTGCCCAAGGGGAAAAGTTTTGTTGGGATTAGGCTCAAGTGAGTGGGCAACTATAGACTGTTAGAAGTTCTCAAGCCGCCTAAACTTGGCATAACGACTGCTGTCATAGAAATCAGCCCGGATCAACAGCTTAACGTGCCATCTAAAGGGAACGCTTAGTTAGTAACCACTTAATGCGGTCACCCATCTAAGGGTCGATTGCACCAACATACGATCACAGGCCGGTCATCGTCAAATATGACGCCGGCAGCTGTCGTCCCATAGAAACTTGTCAGACTTTTCATACAATCAGACTTTAACGAACACAGCTTACGATTACAGACGGTTTGGTGCAACCCACCGTAAGAGTTGACCACGGCCAACGTTGCTTAACCTCGCATACCGGACACGGTATGCGGGCGGTGCTAGGCACGAACGTTTCCTGCTTGGATAGCCAGGTTACATATTATATAAAATTACCGAGGCGAGGTAGGGGTACTTCAACTGCCTTGGCTCGTTTTACAGACGAAGTATATAGTAACCTGGACAGCAGAAGGTATGTGGGTGTGCTATTTATAGACTTTAAAAAAGCATTCGATACCTTGGACCACGAACAATTACTACAGGCAATGACCGAGTGTGGAGTTCGGGGTCCAATGTTGGAATGGTTCCGCACATACTTGTCGGGTAGAACCCTGCGGACCGTCGTGGACTACATTTATGATTACTAGCTCTCCTTATATAAATACTAGTACCCAGCCTAGAATTACTGGGCACACATATAATTGTTTACATGTCCAAAAACGTAATTGTCAATGCAGTCCTATAGAAGTAGTGGAAAAGTATAAATATTTGGGATTAACTATAGATAAGAATATAAATTGGAAAATTCATATAGAAATAGTATGTAACAAACCTTTTGCGCGTTGACTTCGCGAGTGGAGATACCCATCTTCTCGTGATGCCGCAGCTGTACGGGGTAGATGATTTGGTAATAGTGGGCACCGATGTTCCGCACTAGCTCTTGGTTCTGTCGGTACTCGCGTAACAGCCGCTCGACTTCACCTGTGGACAACGTAAAAGAAGCTGTGAGGCTTCAAGAAAATACAGACGTCGCTAGAAATAGCTGTTACTGCAAAGCAAAAAGACGCGGTGACAACGTAGTGGTCTGAGTAATCTAGAAAGAAACAAAGAAAGAAAAAACTTTTATTTGGTGTACATACAGATAAAAAGAAGATATTACAAATTAGAAGTGGGTATACACCAAAAAGGTTGTCGCTCAGCATGTGCCACGACTGATGTGTCGTGACGCTGATTTTCAGGACAACCAAAAAATATATATACTAGTCTTAACCTAATTAATATATAATGGGTGACGACACGACCACTTTTAATAACACAGCTCAAATAACGTTTATATTGTATGGCAACACTAAAACAAATAAGTTCCATTTGAGTTGCTGTAACGGCCAAATCCTAATGAAAAGAAAAAAGATGTGAGACTTGTCTAGTACTAATTATTATATGCATATACTTAAATGTTTCTTTAAACATAACAATCCAATGTATGTAACATATTCACGAATGCCAGCTCCACAAGATGAGAGAGAAGAATCTAGTGATAGGATACTTGTTTTAGTAAAATTCTTCCTACTTTATTATTAAAAGGGAAGTGCTATAATTAGGACAAATGTGTATTACTATCAGGATTGCATATGGGTAGATAGATGATAAACGTTCAATACTCAGGACCAGCTAAATAAACTTGAACGTCTCCAAAACCTTTGTATCAGGTTCATATTTGGCTTGCGCAAGTATGACCACGTCTCTAACTTCCGTTCTCAACTCAAGTGGCTTCCTATTCGTCTTCGTCGCGACTCTCATATTCTCGCCCTTCTTTATGGCATACTTTTTAACCCAGCAACTCCTCAATATCTTAAGGAACGTTTTTCGCATCTCTCTTCCGTAAGGTCCTCTCAAAATCATCTTCTTGCTCCACCACCATCTTCCTCTAAATTCTATAATAGATCATTTACCTTTCGTGCTGTTCGGCTTTGGAATGCTTTGCCGTTGGATTTGAGGTGTGCGAAATCACTTCCTGTTTTTAAAAATGCTTTGAAACTTCATTTCTTGTCCCTCTCTTGATTGCCTTTGGATTTATATATGTATTTGTGTATAATATATATATGTATATAAATATTTATATATGTATGTATCTATTGTATTTGTATATATATAATATAGTTATTAGTTGTATTAATTTATTATATAGTATAGATCATTGTATATCTATCTCTCTGCTAAATATGCACTACCTGTTAACTTTCTTTTTCTGAATTTCCTGCTACCCAAAGGTTGTCTGGAAGAGATCGCTTTTTAGCGATAAGACCGCCTGTTGTTTGCATTATTGTCAGAGTTCAAATTTGTTTTAACATTTCCATTTTGTATAGTGCACAATAAAGTATATTATTATTATTATTATTATTACTCAATCTAGCCATTGTCTCCCGGCGACAAAAATAAATAATAGCATTCTTTTTTAATCAGCCCTGGGATCCCAGGGAACGGTAGACGACGGGTTGATACCCAATCTTTGACACCTATTATTCACCTTCATTACAACATAATATTGTTGGTAAAAACAGGATTCGATAAATTTACACACGTCTATCTCTGCCACCTATTTGGCTGTACCGACTTCAAACAGAGGTATTGATTAGTTTGCTAAGTAAAGTTTTGTGATTTAATTAGGTCTAAAGTAATGAATTGTGGACCTTTGAAAATAGAAACAATGTAATTAAATTATTTATTATTTAATAGATTTTATTATGTTCATATTGACGTGTTATAGATATAGCTCAACATATTCTATTATGATTAGTGTACCTACTTTATTACATTTTATCTTGACGCTCAGATACCTTATACATCTCTAACAAATCTCGATTGTTATTAGTTTCTTAGTCTTACTTTTGACATGTAACACTACATTTAATTAATGATACTTTGATTATTGTATTATTTTTATTTGGTACCTAGATAGATTTTGACTTGTAAAAGTGCCCTTGAGGCATATTTGCAGAATAAATATTTTGATTTTTTATTTTGATTTTGATTTGTCACTTTTTTGTGGTTTTAGATTAGGGGGTTTTTGTTTCGTGTAGTTTTTGAAGTAGTTTAATATTTTTTATAGCTTGTTTCTATTGTTTTTTTTGTGCTTATAATTGGTTTATATCCCACAAAGCGAAGCATTTCTGCAATTCACCATATTTAAGAGTTAGAAACAAAACAAGCTGGCACGGGTTGTCTGAATTATTTCAGAAGCGGGAAACTTTAGATGAACCAAAAACACCTAAACTGAGTCCGAAACATAATTTGTTTGCTTATCATAACTTCGGCATTATCATAATATTATTCTATTTAGGTTTCAACAGTATCTTCGGTAAATTGGAAGACCCATAGAGAATTGGTTCAAAATATTTACACGGGCCAAATCCGATAGTAATTTAGGTAAATAAAATAAACTGTCCAGGGAAATCTAGAGAAAGGAGAGATTTTAGATTTACCTTAAAGATAACATTAAATTAAACCTCCTGAGGGCTTATTTACAAAATAATCACAACCTTAATAACGTTAAGTACAGTTCAAAATCATTTGTTTTTAGTAACGAATTTTCTTATTTTATTTCATAATCAATCAGGTCCCAAATGCCGCATATAATATTACATGAGGGTACAATTTGATCACTGGAGGTCTTACTCAAGTATATATACAAAAATATATTTCATTTCTTGTACTAGGGGTACTAGACGATATTATTATTATTATTATTTTGAACCTGACTGTGACTTTATAGGCCGGGCCCAATAAAGTAATAGGAGTGCGCGGTTGGAGAGTAGCCTGGGGAAAATCCAGGGGAAACCTCCGGCACGACCACGCGTGTGGTTTGGAACACTGGAATACTCTAAGAGTTTGCGCTCCAGTGAGATTGGTTGAGCGGTTTCAACCGAATCTGAGGTGTGAGTGGAATAGAGCTACTGGGAGTTTTGTCGCTGGTTCACTAAACCTAGCCTAGCTGAGAAGAGTCCAGCAAGAAACTCAGCTAGGCCGGACCTGGGTCGGACGATATTATACGTACATAGATAAATATAAAATATAAGACACATTAACAATATTCGTTCTTATCACACAAATAAATGCTCTAACCGGGATCATTCGACTACCGACTACCTGGGATAGCGGAGATCATAACAAAAGAATGCTATTGTTCGTTTTTTTCACCGGGAGACCACGGCTTAGTCAACGAACTCGAACCCAGGACACGCCAGGACCACCGCCTCCGCAGGTCAAATTGTCGATATAATAAGAGAGGGATTTGTCATCATGTATATCAGGGTAGTTACAGAGGTGGTTGTATCGGAACCGAAGTCGAAACCGGAGTTTTCAAATTTGTTTTAACGAAACCGAAAGCGAAACCGAAACCGAATCCGAAACCGGAGCCGGAGGTGAAGGTGGAGGTGGAGGGAGACTAATGTGAACATTGTGAACCTAATCTATTTATATTTTTTATGTTAAGGCGGAGTCAGGCAATAAAATAAAACAATGCTAGTATATTACTTAGTTTTTTATCCTGGGGAGACAAGTCAAAACCTGTTTGTACTCCTAGGCACAGTAGGCACACGCCGCGTGCCGCGGCCGCTGACTTTCGGCTCCGTTTAAACCTCCGCTTAAAATTAGACGAAACCGAAGCCGGAGCCGGAGGTGTTCGCTTCAAATTAGACGAAACCGAAGCCGAAGCCGGAGGTGTGAATTCAGCCGAAAGTTTCGGTATATCGGAGCCGAAGTCGAACCTCCATAACATCCCTAATGTATATTTATGCTGTGATTATTAGGATATTTCTATATCATTCAGCTTCCACCACAAATAAAACTCTTTAGTGACTCTTTAGTTATGGTTGCTCACCCATTAGACATATATGAAGCTGTGTTTCCATTTGACGCTTTGCAAGCTTATCAGCTGTGAAATATACGGAAATGGTGGTGGATGCTGACCTTTAGCCCTCTATAGAATCTCATTGTGCAGAAAAGCAGCCGGGTGCCTTTCCGACAGAGCGCCCGATGTGCTGCAGCTATGCTACTAGGATGTTGAAAGCTGTCCATTTCCACCTAGCACTGGTGGAAATGGACAGCTTTCAACATGCTATGACGACTATTTTTTTTTTAAATTAAAAATGGGATCGCTCTTGGCCAGCATCTAGCCAGGGGGCAAAGATGAGGCCGACGATGAAGCGAGCTCATCCAGAAGGTGCCTATTCACTCGTGCCTTAAAAAGGTCTAGGTTATATGAGCTCGGAAACACAAGCGCCGGCAGAGAATTCCAAACCTTAGAAGCGCATTATAAAAGGTGATGCAAAGCGTTAATGAATTTGATTGGTTATCAATGCATCGTGATGGAAAGTTACCCCAAATACGGACGAGCACGTGTTTCGGCGTAATCGTAAAATGAACCACAAGAACATATAAATACTACACAAAAGCGAAAAAAATGGATAACAATCGTATGGAGTTTTTTGTATTTTTTATTTTATTTTTATAAGTACAACCACATCATATATATTACATTTAACTTAAATCTAGTAATTTAGGAGGTATTTATTCTGATATATACAACAATTACGGAAGTACATAACATTGGCTACGATTGTTGCAGTGAGATCAATAAGTTATTTAATTTATACAATTAGACAACAACCTTAAACTAACATTAACAGAATTTGTATATAAATATCTACAGAACTATTAACTCTTAACGGTTACAGAATTATTTGGGTTTTGGCAATAATGTCGATTTAAACTTAGGTAGACGGTCGTGGAAGGTATCGATTGAATTTTGGCTGACAAAGTCGTTGTATTGAATTGTATGTAGGTACCAATTATTTGTGAAGTAAACGCATTTTATTTGATCTTGAGTGTGGATCGGTTTTATCGTATCGCAATCCAAACCCACCAACGTGCAAGGCCGAACACCGATTCCAATTCAATTCATTTCCCAGTAAACCCTGGCTTCGGACAGTTGATCCCTTGTATTGAATCCGCAGGTAGCTAATCCAGCTGGTCAAAATCCACGTGTTTAAATGTGCCTGTTGGTGATGCGTTTCAATCGGCTTAAGGCTGCAATCGCAGCCTATGGCAGGTGGTCTAGTTTTGTCCGTGGCTTTAGATGTCATATTGAATTTTTTTTTCCTCTGTCGATTCCTCTCGAAATGATGGGTCTCAAACTGTGAGATGTGAAACACATGAAATAAATGAAATAAATGAACTTTATTCTGCAAGTCGGCCGCAAAAGCACTTTTACAAGTCAAAAACTACTAGCGTTTCTCATGAGACCACTGCCGAGAAAGAAACTCGACAGTCAGTCATTTTCTCCAAAATATGCTTATTACAATGATACTACTTAACCTACTTAAGTAAATGTAAGTGGTAAACGACAACGAAAAACGAGCTTTAAAAGAAAAACGAGGAAAAAATAACAATAGGTATTTACAATGTGTAGTTACACAAGAAAACAAAACATGTCGAATCGTTTGATATGCTTTCCTGCAAGAACTCTGTCAACTAGATACAATGAAAATATTATACATGACTCTTTAAGCTATTTAGGTATTTGGTTTGGGCCATGCATTTCTGTCTGTTAGATAGTCCTCAACCCTATAATAAGCCTTTGACATCAATGTTTTTTTAAGTAATTTTTAAGAGCTGGAAAGGGATGGAATAGGCTAGATGACTGCTTTTTTAATCATGCCTTTCGTACCAGTTTTTACACACGATCACATGGTTTTATGGGACCAACTACAATTAGAGCAACACAACAGATGAAAATGAGAGGAAAAATACCTACAACATAGCTGACGAGCACTGAAAACTCCCCATACTGATTGACAGCTTGAAGTGACGTCACACTTTCGTACCCTCGTACCGTTGTATGGAAAAAAGTTTAATTTGTAGCGAATATTGCGTTTATGTACATAGGTGACTTACAATTTCTTTTTTATTGAAACATGCTGATTTAAGAAATAAGAAATATTTATTCGAGACAAAGACAACAATTAACACAGCAAAATAGAATACCTATAAAAATAAACAAAAAAGTTCTGTTATCTCGAAACGGTACCATCTCAGCAAAATGCTGGCAATCGCCAGCGCTGGTCTTCCGATGGGACCGTCGAGTGATTTCACGGTGTGTAACTGTATGAACATATAATAATAATAATAATAATCATTGTCCCGATAGTCGTCTCTGCGAACGGTCTAATAGCGAAGAGTCTCGACCAACACCTCAAGAGACTCTCGCTAGATGGCTGGGTCAAGGGTCAGATACAGAAGGCGGTACTCCTGGACACGGCGCGGATAGTCAGGAGGTTCCTCTCTCTGTCGCCCTAACCACCGGTAGCTTAGGCCCCGCCTCGCTGCCGGCGGCACCCTAGGTTAGGATTTTATAATATTTTTATGTTTTGTAAGTGTATTTTTATATTTTATTTTTTATAAAGATATTGTAAAAGCCTGACCTAAGAAGGAAAATAAATAAAGAGAATATAATAATAATAAATAAATAAATAAATGATTTAATTCGTAACTTTAAATTTACTTTGGACTGCATAAAAAAAACAAAATTTTGCAAATAAACGCGCGGCTAGTTCTCATGATTAAGGGCTACGTATTAGTCCAAAACATGTCGAGTTATACTCGACCTTAAAGACGTGAGTGACCCGTTGATTATTAAATGTCAACATAATGTATTCTTCATTACATTGTATCCTCCAGAAGCATCGTCTACAACTCTGATTTATGCTCCATCCACTTTTCGACTACGTTCTCATTTTGAATTTGCGTTCGTAATAAATGTCAACGTTAATATCAGAACTCGTAAACGTGGCACCGCGGAGTAATAAACTTCTTTGTTACAATTGAAGGTTCACGTACAACTCGAATATTTACGAATGCATTATTAAGTTGTGGAAATTGAATCAAATTACGTTTACGATATCACTGAAGGAGAATGTTTCTTTTTCCAATAAAATATGAGGTTCCTTCATATTATGTTGTATTGTGCTTATTTGACGACCGCTTTAGCCTAGTTGGTAGTGACCCTGCCTTCGAAGCTGGAGGTCCCGGATTCGAATCCCGGTCAGGGCATGTATTTGTGTGATGAACACGAATATTTGTTCCTGAGTCTTGGATGTTTTCTATGTATTTAAGTATCTATTTATCTATATAAGTATTTATATCGTCACTTGGTATCCATAGTACAAGCTTTGCTTAGTTTGGGACAAGGTTGATTTGTGTAAGATTGTCCTAAAAATATTTATTAATTTTATTTTTAAACTTGGCTGTGGCTTTATAGGCCGGACCCAATAAAGCGATAGGAGTGCGCGGTTGGAGAGTAGCCTGGGGAAAAATCCTTTCATTCACACTGTTTTTAATTATTCGATTAGTTTCGATTACATTATTTATTTCAAGGTAAGGAATTACATTATATGTAAACTTTCGCACATGTCAAAATTACAAGGAATGTTATCATGATCGTTATGACAGAGAAAATAATAATAACATAATGTCAACAAAAGTAAAACATACACGATAAAAAGCAAAAAGAAAAAATAAACGTATCGGGTACGTCACAAAAATTAATGTCCATTACAATACACAAAATTTCAAAACACAAAACAACTTAATAAATAATTATTTACATGTCAGTAAGTTAAGATCGAGATCGAGAGAGGCGGCGTCAAAATATTTCGTCAGATAGTTCAAGTCTAAGATCAGCGGGCAGTCGCGCATAACAGGCGGGCCCAATGACACGTGGGTTTTTACTTGCAAGTGCCATGCGACGGGGAATTGTTCTCAAACGCTCAGTATTGCGGAGTGTATTGCCAATCGCATTTACTGTGTTAAAGTTATGACGTCAAAGTATTGACGTAAATAAGTGTTTTCCCTGACAGATTGTTGATAAAAAAAGCAACCACGGTCTCTCGCAACCTCATTCAAAAAACACCCAACAAACACTGCTAAGCTTAATTAAAAAATAAATATCGCTGCCGGCGAGACACGTGGCACACAAAAATCACAAACCTAAAAACTACGAACAAGTGGTCTCCGTTATAATAATATATTTGTCTAATTAAATGTTTCACGACACGAGCAATTTTCTCGCCACTTAATATTTTTGATACAGTTTTAGGTACACCAATATTGGATTATATCTCTGAACGAAATTAATTTAGCATCACTCTACCCACGCAATTAATTTTGATTGGCAGCTCTAGGAGGCTTTTCATTGAGTTTGCTAGGATAATATTGGTGTGTCGTCGGGCGTTGTTAGGTGTTATTGTTTATATACAAATTGTTTAGGACAGACGGTATAATTTCCTTTATATATTGACGACCGCTTTAGCCTAGTTGGTAGTGACCCTGCCTACGAAGCTGGAGGTCCCGGGTTCGAATCCCGGTCAGGGCATTTATTTGTGTGATGAACACGAATAATTGTTCCTGAGTCTTGGATGTTTTCTATGTATTTAAGAAGGCCTACTCCGTATCGTGCCGTCCCTTTCACTCATATAGTGTATAACAGGAGAGTGAAAGGGACGTCACGATATGAAGTTCGGAGTATACCCTCAGAACTACCATGAGTTGAGCTAATACAGATTTGACTATCAGCAAGAGCAGATTAATCTTAATTCAGTAAACAGTTAATATAACATTAAATAGAATAGAAAGTCAGTGTATTTAAGTATATATTTATTTATATAAGTATGTATATCGTCGCCTAGTACCCATAGTACAAGCTTTGCTTAGTTTGGGACTAGGTCGATTTGTGTAAGATTGTCCACAAATATTTATTTATTTATATTCCGTTATTTCGTTCAACATTGTCACGTGATAGCCCTATATATAGATCAATTACTTACGACCACTTCAACAACGAATAAACTGAATAAACAATTTGTATGTAATGGGACTTTTACACTGATAAGTTAAGCCGTATCTGAATATTGAAGCAAGATGTGAACAATTTTATATATATTACTAGCGACCCGCCCCGGCTTCGCACGGGTGCGATGCTGATGCATGTATTATACATATAAACCTTCCCATTGAGTCACTCTATCTATTAAAAAAGACCGCATCAAAATCCGTTGCGTAGTTTTAAAGATTTAAGCATATATAGGGATATAGGGAGATAGGGACAGAGAAAGCGACTTTGTTTTATACTATAAATAAATATTAGAGGACAATCTTACACAAATCGAACTAGCCCCACAATAAGCTCAAGGCGTGTGTTATGGGTACTAAACGACGATATATTTAATAGACAGAAATACTTAAATACATAGAAAACATCCAAGACTCAGAAACAAATATTCATGCTCATCACACAAATATTTGCCCTGACCGAGATTCGAACCCACTATGTAGTGATAATAATTAAAGTGTAAATTGTAATACCGAAAGTATTTCCCAAAACACGTTGTTCAACTAACAGCTTAGTAAGTTTACAAATTCCCAACACAAAATTATGCAAAATAAAACTAACATTACAGCTTAAGGGTATCTGTGAATTCTATTAAAATACGCATTCAGCCGTGAGGCCTACTAAAGTTATCCACAACTTTACCTCCCGTTAGTACAAAGGTTAAGTCGGTTTAAAAATGTCTTATAAGCCGAGATTCGGCGTATATGAAAAACTACCAAATACAATACAAACATTTATTCTGCAAATAGGCCACAAGGGCACTTTTACATGTCAAAATATTAATTTACAATTTAAGAAAGTCCGACTATAATATGTAATACATTTTTCATGTCAAAATATTAATTTACAGTTCCAGAAGTAATAATAATTTCGAGTTTACAATTATGACAAAATTAATGTCATACAGTGAAGATAAACTTGCAAAGTTATCTATTACAAATATTACAACATCAGTAAAGTTAGAGATGTATATGGTCTCAAGATTAAACAAGGATTATAATGAAATTAATATAATAACCCAGAGATGTACATGGTCTCTGAGCGTCAAAATTAAAATTAATTTAATATTGTTAGAGATTGTATTGGCAGGCCCAGACGGAGATGGCGGGATGATCTGGATGCATTTGCCGAGAATTGGGAGGAGGAAGCGCTCAATAGGGAGACCTGGAAAACATGGGGAGAGGCCTTTGCCCAGCAGTGGGACAGCCAATAGGCTATAAAGTAAGTAAGTATTGTTAGAGATGTATATGGTCTCTAAGTCACTGATAATAAAAACGAATCCACAACAGGATGATGTCTCTCGTCAATCCCCTTTAAAAAGACACTAGTATTAACCCTCATCTGTTATTCGATAACGACATACATTACATATTAGATAAAGTATAGATTGATAAATCACAGCGGTTGACAACCTGAAACCTGGACTGACCCTTTTAAAAACTAAAAATAATTATTTCCTTTTGTCGGTCAACTACCCTCTTCTGTTATTCGTAAAACACGAGTAGGAGAAAGAATATTACAAAAGGAATAGAAATGGGGGTTGGCTACTTGCAATCTGGACTACTACTTGACAGGGTTTAAAAGGGTCGCAAGTGGAGTGAAATTGCCCTCATCCATTATTTCATAAATTGCTATATGAAGTGAAAAGTTATTAAATACCCTACCCAAGGGTGCCACGTTGGCTAGGCATAAAGTTGGACACATAAAAGGTAGTCTAACAACAAAGATTAGATTATTCAAAGGCGGTACCGACACTTACAAAAATTTTAATTGGTTCGATGTTATTTTGATACCATCTTTTTATAGTATCATTGTACAGAACGTGTAAAAATGAGCATGTTATTTAGGATGCATGTAGCATTGTTTAGCATGTAGTTTAGGCATAAGTTGGACACATAAAAAGTAGTCTAACAACAAAGATTGGGTTATTCAAAAGCGGTACCGACACTTACAAAATTTATGATAGGTTCGATGTTATTTTGGTGCCATCTTTTTAAGGTATCATTGTAGAGAACGTCTAAAAATAAGCACGTAACATAAGTCCTAGCTGATTAAGCAGATACTAGAGTCTATAGTCGCTTGCAAAGCCGTATCACAAGCCCGTATCCCATCCTTTATAGATTAGATAGTAAGATTAAGGGTCGGTTGCACCAACATACGATCACAGGCCGGTCATCGTCAAATATGGCGCCGGCAGCTGTCATCCCATAGAAACTTGTCAAACTTTCCGTAAAATCAGATTTTAACGAACACCGCTTACGATTATAGACGGTTAAGTTTTTGTACGCCCACGGGAAAAATATAGTGTAACATTTATATATTTTTCCGACACTGTCATGACAGTTTCACCTGTATTTTTACAAATAAACACTTAGAAAGAAGAAAGAAAGAAATAAAACATTTATTCGTGACGATACAAACATAAAATATAGATAAATAAACGTAATTAAAAAAAACAAGGAATCGCCACAAAAAGGTTTCGCCTCACCGTAATGCCGACTCAGGGAGCTGGCGCTGATCTTCCGACGAAACCTAGGTGGTTAATGACGGTGTGTGTAGCACGCTTCGCCTAAAAATTGAACGCGACCTATTATAACTTGACACTTTGACTTTCGTTTATGCGACAAACGAAAAGATAAAGCATCTGTTACTTTCTATCCAGCGGTATCAGAAAGTGACGGATGCTTTATCTTGTCGTTTGTCGTCAACATAGGTGACCATCATAGAACCTCTGGTGGTGAGCAAGGTGAACAGAGTTTATTGCATATAACAGATTTTATATTTACTGTATTGAGAGTGATCTGCATTCTGAATATGTCTTTAGATATCATTATTGCTTATTAGGATGGGTTGCACCATACCGTCTGTAATCGTAATTGGTGTTCGTTAAAATCTGATTGTACGGAAAGTTATTCTTATTCTTTTTATTTATGGCAACCGGTCACATTAAGGGAGCGACCATTACTGCCAATGTCTCGTTTACGACGACGACACCAATTGACTTTGATTGTCCAGTTTTAAACTTCGTTCCGAAATGAGAATCTACGTGTGCTCCTCGTTGAACCTGCCTGGGACAAAGTACGGAAAGTTTGACAAGTTTCTATGGTATGACAGCTGCCAACGCCATATTTGACGATGACCGGCCTGTGATCGTATGTTGGTACAACCGACCCTTAATACGGGGCCAGGGGTACAGCACTATGTAGGCAAGTGACAGGGCAAGTACTCGTAAAGAAGCAGACTTCGGTTAAATGGGGTCGGAAAATGCGAGTAACATTTCATAAATGGATTAAAATTACTTTGTAAACACGGGCCCGAGCTCAACGGGGTACGGTCGCGACACTTGGAAAATTTGATCGTCCATTTTGAATGCGAAGCGATTTTAGGTGTGTAGGTGACGTTGTTTCTGTTTAAATGCTTCAATGACAGACTTGCTGACGTGTTTCGTATGCGTGATAATAATAAAAAGATATTACCACTTAGCTACTTCAATATTGTTTCTTATGACATTAGATGTTGACGTTAAATTTTCCTCTTGACATTCAGATTTTATTCTAGAAACTGTCTAGATTATACTATTTGTTATGGTTTATTTTACATATTGACGATCTTTTTGTGAATTTATTATACTTTCTTTTGACATACATTACAGTAATTCATGTCTTTTTTTAAATTTCATATGCATCAATAAATTGCTCTGAATAATTAGATTCAATTTATGTAATATATAACTGACGATTCAAAAGTGCTTGTTGCTAGGCCTATTTGAATAAAGAATATTTTGAGTTTGAGTTGAGTTTGAGTTTAATTTGAATTAAAATGCTTGAGATAATTTACAAAGCTTCTTTATTCGAGTCACCATTTTTGCCGAGTGCCTTTCCACAGATTATCTCCTCTGCCGTCCTACCACAGATAATGTACAGACAATACATTTATTTAACTTCCATAAACATCCCCCCTCTTTTAACAACATACATTCCCTTCTAATATTAGCAAAGTAACAAGCATATTCGAGCTATGCTTGGAGTATGTATTCATATGGAGCTATGCTTGGAGTTTCTCTGCGGGACATGATCCGAAACTCGGAGATCCGCAGAAGAACGAGGGTTACCGACATAGCTCAGAGAATCTGCATGTTGAAGTGGCAGTGGGCGGGCCACATTGCTCGTAGAACCGATAACCGTTGGGGAAGAAAGGTCCTCGAGTGGCGGCCTCGCACGGGAAGACGGAGCGTTGGACGGCCTCCCACTAGGTGGACTGATGACTTGGTCAAGGCAGCGGGGAGTCGCTGGATGCGGGTGGCTCGCGACCGTGTGCTGTGGCGCTCCTTGGGGGAGGCCTATATCCAGCAGTGGATGTCTTCCGGCTGAATGATGAATGATGATGAACAAGCATATTGATCAATCTAACCTATCTGGCACCTTAACTGTTCTGCCACTCCTAGTTACGACTGGTTGTGGAAAGATTATCATATTGTTGTTATTATTTCTAGCGTTTTCATCACTACCAGATACCAGCATCACTAGGAATATTAGCGGGAGTTATGGGATCATGATCATACATAATATCACAGTCAGTATCAGTTTTACAAATACAATACAAATACAAAAAGGTTTATTTCTCAAAATTTTACAATGTTCAATCTATAGTAAGTATGGGTATTAAAAATAAAACGTTGAAAAATCGGTGTGAGTACAGCGCTAAGCTGGTTTTAAGCCCACCCGTAGTCAGTGAGTTGGTTTCACACTAAATAAGGGTTATAAAATTAAATTAATTACAATAACAATATAATTAATTTAAAGTAGGTTGTATGCTATAACATAAGTAAGTTGAAATTTATGAAATCACGTAAAAGTTTTCAGTTTAAAATTATATTTATTTTGTTTTCATATTGTTTTCATTAAGGCTCTCGTCTCACTCTCGTGTATACATTATATGAGTGAAAGGGACGGTATGATACGAAGTTCGGAGCAGGCCCTCAGTGTCACTACTTGTTTTCACTTCTAGTTGTCATTTCGATCACTTGTTAGCTTCACTCAAATACTGCTTAATCGTCTTTGAGATACAGTCCCGTACCGGGTACTAGGTCGTCTTAATACCCCTATCCGAATATTCTAGGCGGTAATTTCTGATAATAATAAAAAGACATTAGCACTTAGCCACTTCAATATTTTTCATTAAGGCTCTACTATAAGAATTTCTACAAAGTAATTAATTTACGAATTATTCTATGAAATGATAATATGAGATTTATTTTATGAGAAACAAAATTCTATACAATTATTGTCTTGGTAATAATTTTTACGTAAACTAAATAATATCAGAAAAAATAATATTTCATTTGTAATGCTATGATATGAATATCGAAATATTAAAAAATATTGATATCAATAATCATTGATTTGAGTTTCTACAAAGTAAGTGTTCGGCGTAATAATTATTCTGCGAAATGATAATATGAGAAACATTTTCTGCGAAACGGAATTCTTTGAAAATGTTGTCTATAAAACAGTGTACAACCAAATAAATACTATATTTTTTATGATTTAATTAGAGATGTATAGTTTTCAGATTTTTCTCTGTACTTGCCCTATAAGACGATAATACTTGCTAAATTTCATAGTTCTAGGTCAACGGAAAGTACCCTATAACTTTGATTCCCTTGAGTGTCGAAAAATACGTTTTTTGCGGCATAAACGGCCGTAACTTTTTTTTACGTGAACTCGTCCTCGACCGACGAATAAAATAAACAAAAGCATTATTTTTTTATGTGTTCGGAGATCTCCGGGATAGGTAGATAACGGTTTAACTTAGAAGTTAGATTTTATCACAGCTTCAAGGGACTTTAGACCTGAGTGTATGGTTTTAATTTCAACTCGATACCTTCATGACAGATAGACAGACGGACAACTAAGTGATCCTATATAAGGGTTCCGTTTTTCCTTTTGAGACGGCGTTTTGTGGTTCCGAGCTTATATAACCTAGACCTTTTTAAGGCACGAGTGAATAGGCACTTTCTGGGTGAGCTCGCTTCATCGTCGGCCTCATCTTTGCCCCCTGGCTAGATGCTGGCCAAGAGCGATCCCATTTTTAATAAAAAAAAAGATTAAAAAAGATAAAATTGACCCCAGTTTACACCTAAGTACATACGTTTGTTTCATTATCTCCATTAACTGAATTATGTCAGTTTTGGGGAGCAACTGCCAAATTTATTGTATCTGTCTGACGATGGCATGATATTCACGCTCTAAAATTTCATCGTTGCCAAATATTCGCTGTACATTGTTCGATTAAAGTTGATTTGGTCTTGGGTTTGCCATTATTACCAAAGTTGTTCATTCAATGTATCGGTAGCGTGATATGATTCACACTGTAATGCTTCATATTGGCCACATATTCGATCTATAGTATTCGAACCAACTAACCAATTGCACAACAAAGTTAGTTCTGATCTCATATTCATTGACTGAATTGTTTAGTTTTCTGGTAGCCATGCTAAATCTCTTCAGCCACTTATTCTATGTGGGTGGATCAACTATTCTTTGTTGCTCGTTACCATGGTTACGTCTCCTGAGTCACTCTTTAAAACTGTGATTTTATAGGGTTTAAATCTACCAAGCGTGAGTTTTAGCGATGAGCATAAGTCTATTTTGACATGGGTCCTCTCTTGACCTCTTTATGAAACAAAATAACAGGTAATTTATTTTATCGTATGGTGACGATATACATATATAGATAAATAGATACTTAATTACATAGAAAACATCCAAGACTCAGGAACAAATATTCGTGTTCATCACACAGATACATGCCCTGACCGGGATTCGAACCCGGGACCTCCAGATTCGAAGGCAGGGTCACTATCAACTAGGCTAAAGCGGTCGTCCAATTAATATTTCGATATGTAACAGTGCCTTTGTGGCCTACTTGCAGAATAAATGCATCCAAAATATTGTCAATCCAGTGAAATGATTATTCCAAGCGCAATTAGCTAAGAGAATCGCTCTGCTCCGCTCAAGTCGACTTACAAAAGATTTGCTTTCATGAATACGTTTAGACTAAGATTGAGCTTAATTGAAGATGGCTGCAACTATTGTATTAAACAGGCAAGTTAATTGTAAGTGAACTTATACAGGGTGTAACAAAACTCAATGCTAAGAAAATTCAATGTAAATGCTAATTCAATGTAATTTTAATTGTAATTGTAATTGTACCAGTTGTAAAACATATGGGCTTATGGCCTGAAATAAATGTTTATTATTATTATTAAACCTAGTGAGGATCCGTTTAAGGACATATTCGGTATTGTGTTCTGATTAGGAAAAAGTAAATGAAAAATTTTTTACACAATTTTTTTTAATGGATCAGGTCGTCTAAGTCTGAACTGTCCCAGAGCAAAAAATTTATTGCGTGAAAAAAAAATCTACTTTTTCTTAATCAGAATACGATACCGAATATGTCCTTTTCAACGGATCCTCATTAGTTTTGTTACTCTCGTATCTCTAGATGGCCTCGTTGACACTCGGCCATCTATAACTTCTCGGCCATCATTTCCCTTTTCACGGCCTCTGCAGTAATTTACTATTTAGTTAGCATCAGGGGTTAGTTAAGTTGACTAAGGCCATTGGCTGTTCAGTCATTCATAAAAAAAAAAACATGAATAATGGGGTTGGTCGAGAAACGTCACAAAATAGTCGAAACTTTACGAGTATGTCATCTCTCTCTATCTAACTTCCATCACCGTATTTACAATGATCACCAAGCCAGTCAGACATAACCATGGTAAGCTTGAGATTCGATTACGTATAACTGTCATGATTCTGGGGTTCCAGATATATTGGAATTCTGTGATGAGATTGTGATTAGCGGGAGGAGGCGTATACTTAAGATTACATAACTTGGCCTGCATTAAAGTGATTTGAACAAAAAGCGACTTAATTTTTCATGTCCTAAGACTCAAAATACAATATCAGCATCGATCTGTTCGCAAACCAGACTAATCCTATCATTTGAATTTTCGTACAAGAGACTAATGAACTTCGCAATTTGGACCGACTCAAGCTTTAGAGTGTTTGAATTTGAATACTAAGTTATAGCACGTCACTTAGATCTTGTATATAAAGTAAAATTAAAAATTAAAAAAAACACACCGACACGAAAAATAAACTCTAAAAACTAAGGAATAATATTTTAAACTTATTATAATTCGTCACGTACAGGGTTTAACAAAACTAGTGAGGATCCATCATTGCATTTTTTTGAGAAAAGCCCTATACAAGGCTCGGTACGAACAGGAATTGTCAGCCTCGTATCTCTAGATGGCCTCGTTGACACTCGGCCATTTATAACTACTCGGCCGTCATTTCCCTTTTCACGGCCTCTGCAGGTGGGCTAGTACAACTTGCTGCCAAGTCGTATCTCGCGCATTTAAGGGCATATTCTGTATCGTGTTCTGATTAGGAGAAAGTAGAAGACATTTTTTTTGTGTTAGTAAATAAAAACACAACCGGCAAAGTGCGTGTCGGACTTCGCACATCTAGGGTTCCGAACCAACCGCTAAATTAATTCGGTTTTGATAGGAACATGAACAATTTTAAACTGATTTTCAAAATAATATTTGCTGGTAAAATATACGTAATAATAATAATCATAGACTCCATCAACCAGAAACAGTCCCTGTACACCCTGGTGAATGCTGTCTCTGTGAGCGTCCCATGACACGGGCAGGAACAGCATCCGCTCGGTGTATCCCTTGCATTTCATTAAACTCTCAAAAGGGCCTCTACGTATTGGTTATGTGGTACTCGTTTGGTACTTCAGTGCCTCGATACTTCAGCTCCACGCACGCCTCCCAAAGGTCCAGGATACCATTGTCCCGTAAACGGGAAGGACATAATACATTATCATCAATTGCCCAAAATATCAAGTTGATCAATGGGAAGTTAAGGCCGTGCAATGAGAAATATATCGTTTTTTGAAATGCTGTTCTACCCAGACGAGGAACCAATAAGGATTGATTTTCAGATATATGATTCTTGACTATATGACTGTGTTTCTGAAAATAGCCGAAACATGATTGCTTAAAATTTTCTCGATAAAAAAAAATCCAAATTTGGGTCTTTATTTTCCTTCTTTTACTCAGTCTACTAAAACAACGCATTATTAAACGGCACAACTAAGTTAAAATGATGGTATTTTACCTCGTCTAATGTATGTCAAGAGGAAATTTGATAAAACTGCACAGAGACAGACATTTAACATTTGTATAAAAAAGGCATTCCCGAAGAGTGTTGCATCCCGTTTTATCGTGCGCGAAAGACATAACCGTGTCTCTTTCACGGGGGGCGTGGCTGACCGAATCGAGGCATCCCCTTAATTTTTTTTTTTTAATATTAGAGAACAATCTTACACAAATCGAACTAGCCCCACAGTAAGCTCAAGAAGGCTTGTGTTATGGGTACTAGACGACGATATATTTAATAGATATAAATACTTAAATACATAGAAAACATCCAAGACTCAGAAACAAATATTCATGCTCATCACTCAAATATTTGCCCTGACCGGGATACGAACGCGGGACCGTCAGCTCCACAGGCAGGTGCACTACCCACTAGGCTAAACGGGTCGTCAAATTCTCCGTTCGGACCCTTCAGGTAAGGACCCCTAAAGCAACATGAAGCTGCAAGTGATTCGTCCCGAAATAATCCGGGACACGGGGCCGACTCGCGGGCGCTCGCTCCAGTTACCGTCACAATGGCTGCGGTATTACCACACAGCCGACTGCAGATGTATCATTGTTAGATTTGGGTTCATAGCGGTTCATATTTATGAACAATACCCTCTTTAAGAATACCTTAAGCGAGAACACACAAAACAATTAACAAATGTCTACTGATAATATATCTATTATTATCGTAAATTGTGACATCTTGATATGACATTTTAATGTACATAATTATCTTGCATGCATTTGACAATACATCAAATGTGATGCCAATTTTCACATGCCTGTCGAGGCTAAACATATTAAGGAACCTAAGATTAATTGTAACATCTATACTTGTACCATATGTTTAAAGTGAATAAAACATTCATTCATTCATTCATACTTCTCTTGAAATTTTACATTTATTAGACAACTTTTGTTTTTACCCGCATAAACGGTGTTTCCGTAACTGTAAATTCATGTAATAAAAACGTAACTTACATGTACATAAGCCATTAACTATTGATCACCGGATGGACAACTTTTGTTTTTACATCAGACAATGACCCAGCTTCAAGTACCGATAACTCTATCGTTGCGATATCTGCAGTAACATTCAAAAAATTATGCCGAGACTGTGCAGGAAATAGCCAATGTAACTTCAAAATCTTCTGATTTGTTTACATAGAATTATAAACATCTTTCCTCGTTCGAGTCCCGTTCGTTCATACTGAATCATACGTCAGCTCATTTTTTCGTCGATATAATTCAATCCGCATTCTATAGTCATTAATTAGGAGCACCTCAAACCATCAAAGGTAGTAGTAGACTGGACAGTGATTGACCCCTGTCTTATCTGATGGTAAATTAAGGTGGTCAATGGCAAGAGGACTTAACATTGTAGACTGAGGGGCTATCGCAAACCAAAAACGAACGAATTTCGAATATCTCCCTCTCTGTCGCACGAATTAGCAAGTGCGACAGAGAGGGAGATATTCGAACTTCGTTCATGTTCGGTTCGCAGTAGCCCCTCTGGTCTTGGTTTGTATCTTATTAGGAAAAAAATGTTATGATGTTTCAAATTTACTTTCTACTTCTCTGCAAGTTGCAAGAGAAATATTTCTTTACATTAAGACAATGATACAAAAAAAAAACTGCTATGGAAAGTGATGACAAAAATAAAAACGGCTACTATACATAGTGAAATTACTAATCCATCCCTATCATGGACATACCAGGCTATCCGCAGCACTCCGCAAAAAAGCCATGTGTTCAACAACTGCTCTCTACTCCACGAGTTGTTCAGCCGTCCCCATCTGTGTCGAGATTGCGTGCAGCGTTACTTACGCTCTGTTTCTCATCCGAAACTCGGGTCGAGTCGCGGACGAGTACCGAACGCCTAGTGCCGCTCCCGATGAATGATGCATTGTTCCATTAAATGTAAACGAGACTCCAGCCTTATTCCGACGTATTCGATTACGTTAATGGTATTTTTGGTCTTTGTTTACCGTCATGTATAAATTTGGATTGAGTAACAGTGATATGCGAAAATAACGGTAAACCATTTATTCGCCGAACTTGGCGCTGTGTAAGGTTCTACATATCTATATATATATTACGCGAGGCCGATTTTTGTACACCTCATCAGATATACAGTTATGGTCTGATCTTAATAAATGATGTGTCATAAGATTCGTCTCATGCTGGAGAGTTGCATGAAACTTTTATTTTTTCATATTTTTTAGGCAAAAGGACTAAAAAATTGATTTTAAAAACTACTGTGCGCTGACTACGTGACTTTGGCCGCGTGACGTCACGCGACGTGGCTCCTGTTTTGAATTGACATAACACAGTAAGAAATAAACAATAACTGAACTCGAACCCGTAGTAAGTTCTTCAGCATGAGAAAATATACGTTTTGAGTTGGCGACATATATCCACAACCCCAAGAAAATTAACAAAATACTAAATAAACGATCTTTTTGCAATGTTTACAGCACAGACTGTATACAATTTACATGAATGACAGACGTATTGTATCGTTATTTAAAAATTCAACGTCAACATTTAATATTTTTTTCTTGTTATTATTATTATCTTGTTTTTTTTATTTCTCAGCTTTAGCTGCTGGTAATTAATATCACCTACAGGTTAAAACCAAGTAGATGAGATTGGCCTACTCTGTATCCCTAGTATCGGTCATCGTCTAATTGCAAAAACTTTCGCACGATTTTGCGCACGATCCTACATGTATTCAGTATTGCGGCTTTCTGCAACTGTATGTAAGTATTTTGTTTAAGAGCAATGAGTTTCAGACTGTGATGGAGGTTTTTAGGAATGACACCAGTGGTTGAAATTATTATTATTATTTTTATACAACGCCGGTGGCAAACAAGCGTACGGTCCACCTGATGGTAAGCGGCCACCGCAGCCTATAGACGCCCGCAACTCCAAAGGAGTCACGTGCTCGTTGCCGACCCTTTATAAGATTTGAGGATGCACTGTGTTGACAGCAGAAGGAACACATTTAGGTCCCTCGCTCTCAACACAGTGCATCCTCGGGAGCTCTGGCAACCTTGCTCACCTCCAGGAACACAACACTACATATTTGTATAGTAGATAATGTTATTATGGTGGTCTTCTGCAAGGCGGAGGTACTTTCCCCAGTTGTGCTGCTCCAAATTCGAGCAAGATGACATTTTGCTATGCCCTACCTCTCTTAATAATAATATTAATTCTAATATCATATTTTAATGATAAAAAATCGGCCTCCTGCTGCATCAGCTTCCTTGATAATCCAGGGTTGATTGTCGGAAGGGCCTCCTTGGTTTGCCTACAGGCACCTAGGTTGTGGTCTGGTCTGTGTGTAGGAATATAAAAATAAAATTGCCACTAACAAGTTCCGTGTCCGTAAAGTTTACAAGTCTTTTGTAGGTCAATGTGTCCGTTTTTATAATAAGTTACCCGATGAAATTTTGAATTTACCCTTTCCAGCTCTTAAAAATTACTTACAAAAAAACATTGATGTCAAAAGCTAGGACTATCTAACAGGTACAAATGCATGGCCCAAACCAAATACCTAAATAGCGTAAAGAGTCGTGTATACCTAATATTTTCATTGTATCTAGTTGACACAGTTCTTGCAGGAAAGCATATCAAACGATTCGACATGTTTTCTTGTAGAACTACACATTGTAAATACCTATTGTTATTTTTTCCTCGTTTTTCTTTCAATTCTCTTTGTTGTTTACCACTTACATTTACTTAAGTAGGTTAAGTAGTATCATTGTAATAAGCATATTTTTGGAGAAAATGACTGACTGTCGAGTTTCTTTCGGCGTTTCTTCTCGGCTTTTTAACTAGTAAAAGTGCGATTGCGGCCTACTTGCAGAATAAAGTTCATTTATTTCATGTATTTGTGTCTATAGTATATAAAACTCCGGTTCACTCACGAGTCGACCTTAAAGACTTGAGTGACCCGACATGAAACATGTTTGTTTACAATCCAAAGATTTATAACATAACAGAATCTACCTGATATAACTTCAAGATACAAAGTGTCTTAACACTGCAAAAGTACCTAAATCTCACGTTATTCAAGACTCAGACTTCACAACTTCAAGGCATCTTTGAAAGTGCTCGGATGCCTTAGCTGCAGACTTGAGCAATTTAAAATTTCAACTCCTAACAATCTGTGAGTGAAGTCAGACATCTCTGTGTCAGGGTTTCCCTTTTCAGTATCCTCTTCATTATAATATATAATATATAAATTGACTAGAAACTGTTGTAGTTACTTAGTTTTACTGGGCATACGTAGTTTTACTACGCAAGTCGACATCCAGTGTGCCTATTTTGTGAGAAAAAGGGATAGCGCTACTCTAACCACCCTAGTTCCTGTATGAACTTTATTAATGCTTTTATATTGCTTACTGCTTCCTGCAAAGTGTTCGGATTTCCTATGTGCTTCTTCCTGTGTACTTCTACCTGCTTACAGTCTAGTAGAATGCATCTAGAAGTCTACTCTGCCTCCAGGAATGCCCTACACATGGGGCTGTCTGTAATGCCTAAATTGTAAAGATGTTTGTTTAGTATATTATGTTCTGTTATCATTCCCACTACTTACCGTAGTTAGTTTCTGTGTGTTCTCAGTAGTATAGTTGTAAGTTTGTGATTTCGTTCTAGCAGTTATTCTTTAGTCTGCCTACACGTGTCTATCTCTTCCCAATGTCTTTGATGTAGGTGTAGTTTTGTTGTAATAAATGTAGCTATATTTTTTCCTGGGTAACAAGCAATCGGCTCACGTGAGAGGTAGCGATTTCGGAGCATTCGTTTGAGCTGGTTAAACATCTGATAGCAGTCAGTTACTTGTAAAAACTAGTGCTAATACCTACCTGGGAGTACAGAGCAAGCAGATCCTATGCTTTTTTAGAATACGACTGGGGAGCGAGGGTTACCCACCCATTAGTTTGATGCAAACGAGGAAGGATACGCACTTAAAAATCAAAGGATATTTGAGAAACGCAGTAATTTATTGTGCCTGAAGACCCGCAGTCATGAGGTTTCGCTGCCAGAAGAAGAACCTATATTCGAAGTCCTTCAGGAGTCATCCGTCTTTAATTTAGATACGATTACTTAGCACTTTTATCGGTTAAGCAATCGCAAGCCGTTTTTGTCTCTGTTATTCTCTTTACTTTCTGGTACTACATGGCCTTAACTTTCTCTTTTATTCATTCGTAATAGATTATCCTTGTTTCTGGCCTCTCATTCCCTCAATCTTCCTTTCTGTAATAGTCTTAAAGAAAATGTAGTGTCTTAGCAGGTGTCCCGTCATTGTTCATTCTTTTTCTATATGACGACCGGTTTAGCCTAGTGGGTAGTGCACCTGCCTGTGAAGCTGACGGTCCTGTCTTCTGTTCGAATCCCGGTCAGGGCAAATATTTGTGTGATGAGCATGAATATTTGTTTCTGAGTCTTGGATGTTTTCTATGTATTTAAGTATCTATTAAAAGTATCGTCGTCTAGTACCCATAACACAAGCCTTCTTGAGCTTACTGTGGGGCTAGTTCGATTTGTGTAAGATTGTCCTCTAATATTTATTTATTTTTTCTATTTCAATTTATATATGAAGTTCTATGTTGGCACTCCCTGGTCTTATACACGCGTGCTATACAAGTTTCACTCAGCAAACCTTCAAAGGCAAACTTCTAAACTTGCAAAGCGAAGAGTTAGTTTTAGCTCACTCTATTTAAAAGTTAACTGCGGGCGACAACCAAAGCTGTTGTCTGAAGTGTTTATTAAGAAAATCTTCCCTTGTTTGGGAACACTTTAATCTAAAGTTACCGTAAAACTATTTTGAACCGAGCTCGTGTCATGATTTTAAAGGAATTGTTTGAATTTCAAAGTCTTTGTTAGGCGGAGATGAAGTCGCGTGTAAACTGCTGTCACTTTATTTTTGTTAGATAAAAACCGACTCAATATTTTAAAGAATTTTTACACAACGACGCTGGCAAACAAGCGTACGGCTGGATTGAATGAATGTTTTATTCGTTTTAGGGTTTACAAAACGGTCTTTATTTTATACATTTCTGATCTTCACATTGAAATAAATTAACTTTATTCTGTAAGTAGGCAGCAATAGAACTTTTACAAGTCAAAAACGTTTCTCAAGAGACCACTGCCTGATGTGTCATCAGCAAATATAATATATATGATTTATGTGGTAATTGACGACCGCTTTAGCCTAGTTGGTAGTGACTCTGCCTACGAAGCTGGAGGTCCCAGGTTCGAATCCCGGTTAGGGCATTTATTTGTGTGATGGTCACGAATATTTGTTCCTGATTCAATATATATTTATGTATATAATATGTTTATCGTCGCCTAGTACAAACTTTGCTTAGTTTGGGACTAGGTCGATTTGTGTAAGATTGTCCACATTGATGTGATGTGTGATGTGTGAATTGATCCGGTAAGTCATTAATGTATATTAAAAATAGTAAAACTCTTAAAATACTGCCTTGGGGCACACCACATCCATTATTTTCATAGGGAGATCCATAAATTCTTACTCATTGAGACAGCATAATACTGGGGGATCTTCACACATTTCTTACATTCGCCTGCCTGATGGTAAGCATATACTTTAGCCTTTAGCTGTCAATACAACGAATACTCGAGTCAAAATTAAATAAATAAATAAATATTAGAGGACAATCTTACATAAATCGAACTAGCCCCACAGTAAGCTCAAGAAGGCTTGAGTTATGCGTACTAGACGACGATATATTTAATAGATATAAATACTTAAATACATAGAAAACATCCAAGACTCAGAAACAAATATTCATGCTCATCACACAAATATTTTTCCTGACCGGGATTCGAACCGTCAGCTTCACAGGCAGGTGCACTACCCACTAGGCTAAACCGGTCGTCAAAAAAAAAGGTCGTAAAATTACTAGTTTTTCTGGAGTAGAAACCGTGCAAAGCCTAGCACTACTAACATCTAGTGTTGTGAATTTAAGCTTCGAGGCGTAAACTACAAGACTCGAGTCGCGACTGCTGAGCCTAGAAGCCTCGAACCTTAAAGCCTCGAGCGAATAAGCCTCAAATTAATAAGTTCACGTTGCTGCTTACGATCACAGAAACCTCGAGTCTTTAGGCCTCAAGCTTTAAAGCCTTCTGAGCTTTGAAGGTTTAAGTCTGTAAGGTTTGTAGCAAAAAGTACAAGCTTTGAACAAATTAGATCATCTATCCCATAGGGTGAAATAGGTTTTTGTGCAATAGGGAAAAAAACTGATTTATCGCATTTTTGTTTGTAATTTTATTTTGCAATTTTATATGACATTTTAGTCTTTACATATTGTCAGGAATACTCTATAAATATTGACTGAATATCTTCCAAATATTAAAAAAGAATTTCTGCCTATAACGCTCATTTAGCTAGAGCTTCCAATAGGCCCGAGTTTTTAAAGCTTGAGCTCTCTATGAGGCCCGAGTCTTAAAGACTCTCTTAAGAGCTTATAAAAAGCTTGAGTCTTTAAGGTTCAGAACCATTTTAGAGCTCAAACCTTCAACGCTTACGCCTTTAAAGCTTGAACCTTCAAGGTTTGCGAGTCTTTAAGGTTCAAAAGTCTTCAAGACTAGTCTTTTAACAACACTACTAACATCAGGCAGATCTTGTATGCCATTGTCTTTGTGAAACAAATGCTAACAACAAGACTTGGCGGAAAAAACGGTCGGCAAAAGAGCTGAGCATAAACTGTTAAGCCGTTTCAGCTGCAGTAAGAGTTGGCAAGGGCCACAGTTGGGACGGCATTGCGACGGAGTCTGAATCCGTAATACTCTATACTTGAACGTGTTGCACTTTATTGAGGTTTTAAGTCATTTTATGTCATTTGGTGTCGAAACTCTTGGTCCGTGGAGTCCCAGCGCACGCAAGTTATTTGCTGAAATCGCGAAGCGTTTGGTTGACGTAACTGGTGACCGAAGAGCTGTCGAACGTATCAGGCCCATTAGGTGTTGGCACGGTGGGTAACATACAGTAATAGAAAAAAAAAACAGTTTTACAAATAAACACCGTAAAAGAAAGAAAACAAGACAAAAAATAAATACGTATATCCTCAGCGCTGTATAAACAAAGATAAAATAAAAATAAAGGAGCATTTTATTTCTTGTCCTGTAAGTTTTTAGAATGATCAGTATTAGCTAACTTTTTTTTAAATAGGTATATAATCCAAAGTGTGTCCATGTTATTTTTGCATAATCATTACATTACATTACAATTACAGTTTTATCATTAATTAATTAGTTTCGATGTCAATAGCATTATGTAATAATAGATGCGGACAAGAACCCCTCATCAGGTGAAGTTGAAGACAGAAACAAAGATAACAAATTTAAAATAAAATAGCACAAACGCACCGGCAAGTGGTTCGTCTGTGTTAATTGAGCTGACCATGAACATGAACATTTTTGTATTTCAATTTCTATTTAAAATTCAATGGTCTGATAGGCATTCAAATCTGAGAGACTACCAGCTTCGCTTTTGGATGTCTTCACTACATAGTATAAAACAAAGTCGCTTTCTCTGTCCACATGTCCCTATATCCCTATATCCCTATGTATGCTTAAATTTTTAACACTACGCAACGGATTTTGATGCGGTTTTTTTTAATAGATAGAGTGACTCAAGGGGAAGGTTTATATGTATAACATGCATCAGCATTGCACCCGTGCGAAGCCGGGGCGGGTCGCTAGTAATTAATATAAAAAACTTTACGGCTTCCTACAACATAACCGAGTTTATGTTAAATCCAACTAACTATTGACAATTACCTACTTGGACTCAAAATTAAAAAAAAACTTGTGAAACATAATTGCTGTGTTGTTGGCCTTTACTTTAGGCCTTATCTTTTGAACTGCAAAGAACACAGTTGAAGTATGCAAAGTGTATTAGTATTGTATTGTAATTACTAGAAAATATGACCAATTGTAAGTTAATATAACAATGGAAATCACAAAAATAATAATAAAATAATAAATAAATATTTTTTGGACAATCTTACACAAATCAACCTAGTCCCAAACTAAGCAAAGCTTGTACTATTACTAAGCTTGTACCAAGTGACGATATACATACTTATATAGATAAATAGATACTTAAATACATAGAAAACATCCAAGACTCAGGAACAAATATTCGTGTTCATCGTGTGATGAAATACATGCCACATACATACATACATTTGTGTAAATACATGCCCTGACCGGGCTTCGAACCCGGGACCTCGAGCTTCGAAGGCAGGGTCACTACCAACTAGGCTAAAGCGGTCGTCATAATAATTAAAATACATGTACAAATGAAATGGTATGTAAAATGATCTTATCAATAAATATCTAAATCAATATAGGGCGCGGAATTTCATAAGGATATAATGATACTGATGAACGTGAATCTCAACGCCGGCGCAATCCGCAGATAACACCAACTAGCATTGAAATTAACCCCTGAACCAGCGAAGATATGCAAATAGATACCAGCACTGCATCGTTACCGGTATGAATAACAGTACTACCGGCAGGCTAATCACGTAACTTTATGTACTAACGGTAGATAGATTTTACTGTCAATTTTCGACCGTTCGAACGCCTGTCAAAAATTCGCACCAGGTAACTTTATGTACTAACGTTAGAAACACCATTTCGTACCGTACCGTTCACAAGGTGAATGAGATTCGACGTTCTGTTATTGCAAAGGTGATCCAATGAACGAATGGAAGTTCCTTCCAATGTTTTGCACAAATTTACTATCATAATAACCCAATTCAAAGCACTTTATCTAAAATTAAGGAAAAATGTGATTATGATAAATGAACACGAGTTATTATATTTAAATCACAAATACTAAACATGCAACCGATAAACACAAAACGCATTATTACAGAGAGAGTATGACAGAAAGACAAATGTAAATGTGACGATGTAAAACCTTTGTAATATTTTAAATTATTTTCTTTTAATAAGTCTTTAAATAATATCGGTACAAATAAATATAAGAATTTATATTGTATCATTTAATAATATTTATTTTAAAGAACTAAATGCCATCTAATATCGAATAGGAGAACTTGTTGACAGTTAATTCACTTGCATTCCATAATATTGACATCTAGTATGCAGTAGGAGAACTATCAGGCAGTAAAATAATGTTGGCTATACACCGAAGCCTAGACCCGCACCGAATTAAAAAATGAAAAGTGTGGTGAAATTGCATTATCATAACAATATTATTATTGCAATAATCTTATATCGGTATAGTCTTTCAAATCAGTCCAAAAAGGTTCAAATTTTAAGAATTGTAGGCATAACCTGCCTATTTTAGTTAACCGTTTAATCGCCATGCGTCATGTACGGCAGGGATCCCTACAAACAAACTCATTTTCCATAAGAGATTGTATATGAACTTTAGTGTAAAGCACGAAGGTCACTTTGACAACGTACGTGACACCACACCACACCACACCACCAGGTAAGCAGGTAACACCTATAGGCGTTTTTGTCATATCAAGAGGGTTAATCTACCTACGTCCCCAAACAGAAATGAAACGAGCATTTATATTTCCCAAATTTAATACATAATAGCTCTGGACGTTCCTTGAATATCCACAATAGACAGAATGTTCACTATAATTCAATCGGATCCGACATCAGTGTACACTAAGTAGGTACATGAAGGCAAAGGCGTCCACTATCGGCACGGCACGGCAAAGGGCTCCTCAGCCTCACACATTAGACTAGCGGGATAGACAATGCATGCCAAAGGTGTGCTTGGGAATGCCGAGGAATGCTCGGCATGCCTACTGAGGCCTGGGCATGCTTAAGGATGGCTGCGCATGCCTAAGGATGCCTCGTCATGCCTAAGGACGCCTCGGCAACCCCGGCAATCTTAACCACATCTTGGCGTGCCCGAGGAGGAATCCCTTGGCGTGCCAATGCCGTGCCAATAATGGGTGCCGGGCCTAAGGATTTGACAAACTTCTGACAAATTGAAGGTCACACTGTAGGCTTGCCTAATTATTGCTTCATGACTTTACTTCGTAATGGTCCATAATGATAAACTAAAAATCATTCTTTGCCCGTGGCCCTACACCGTTAGTCCTAATAATTGTACCACAGGTAATTTTCTTTGTCCTTGGTTCTATCAGTCTGACCATAGACACCTAGCATCCTCTTCTCCAATATGTTTGACTGTCTGTTTAACCAGTTGAACATATTGTATAACTTTCCTTCAATTTTTAAAAAGTAGTCGAGCAACTTGTTACTTAAAAATGCAATAAGTTGAATTACAGTATTATGACGTTAAATAAAATGAACTATTCTTACGATACATTTCAAAACCATAGAGGAAAGTTGTCCAATATGTTCAACTGGTTAAACAGACAGTTTAGTATATTGGAGCAGAGGCCTAGCATTACCCGTATTCCATATATCTCTACCACTACATTTACCCTGGTAGCTTACCGTTAGATTTCCCTCCTTCCACTTGGTGCCCAAGCCTATGATTCCATGGAATTGCAACGTAATGTTTTTGTCGCTATGCTCCCATGGTATCATTAGATGTATTTTGATGCCGTTTGGCTGCCATAACATCCATTGATAACTAAATATTTTTCCGTCATGCTTCCATGCAACTGCCCTGTGGGATCCAGCGGTGGTACTTTTCCACGTCTCTCCCAAGCCACTGCCCAACGGGATCCAGGGATAACGTTATTCCTCCTGGTTCCCATACCGCCGATTTTCCCTCTTGGCTCCCATACTGCTGCTGTTTGGGACCCAGGAATTTGTTTTCCTTCTGGCTCCCATACCACCCACCAGGGTAGGCAGAGCTGGCTGCATGCCAGATATACAATAGCTTCGACTACTCCTACTACCGATATCTTTATATGAAAGTAAGGGAATGAATATATTCCTGGATGCTATTGAGCTGTGGCGTGGCTTGGGAGTGGGAGCCAAGATATCTGGGATACCAGTATGCAATAAGTTCCATCCTATCCTTACCTGTGATTTCTAACATCTCCCCCGGAGGGTCGCTACAAATGAAACTACTGACGTCCACCTACATCTGTTAAGGGTGGTCGTTATAAAAGTAGTTCGTTTGACGACCATCCTTAAAAAGAGGTGTAGGCACGACGACGAGCGAAGCTAGGAGGAGTGTTCGTAAAACTGTGCGACCCGACTAGTTGCAAATAAAATGGTCGTTAGAAAAGATTGTTCGGTTCAGGTGCTTCGCCGGCCGCTGCCGCGGCACGGTCGCTTTGCTTGTAATGTCGCAGTTGTACCAACATTTTTTCTAGCTGCGCTCGTTGGCACACTGGCAAACAAGCCTATTACCCGAGGTCCCACCAACATGTCCCCCTTGTGGATCCACGGGTATTTTTTTTGACCCGTTGTCCTACCGCTCTAAACAGTGTTCTTCAGTGGGCCTACGGGCAATTTATTTTTACCATAGTCCCGCTGCACTACGTATTCGCCTCTAATGCAGCGAAGCGAGGAGTGTTTAAGCAGAACTATGAGCCTACAGAGCCGGCGAAGCGCCAGAACCGAACATTCGTTACAATTGGTTAGGTCAGAAATATTACTTGTTCGCAGTTCTACCAAACAAAATAGCTAGTTTTTAATTAATGTTTACCGCTTAATGCAGTGGGACCGTGGTAAAAATAAATTGGCCGCAGACCCACTGGCGAATACTGTTTAGAATGGGAGGACAACGGATCAAATACAATTACCCACCAGGGGGACATGTAGACCCACCTGCAAACACTGTTTCGAACTGTAGGACGACGGGTCAAGAACGACGGTAGGAAAACGGATAAAACAAATTACCCGTGGACCCACCAGAAGGCCTTCCTTAACTGTGGTACCATCAGATAGTACTATTGATGGTTCTATGGTGTTTTTTTTGCTATGGTAGCATTAATGGTACAACCGAAGTATTTTATTGCCGTGGTATCTGGTATAATTGATGGTAATACGGTAAAATAAATGTTCACTAGTACCATTGCGTTGCAATTATAATGGTCAATGATCAGCCAGTCAGTGACAAAACTAATGAACTTTGACCTGCAATCGTTCAAAAACAACAAGTTCAATTGAATCTTATAATAGAAAATGAAATAAATTATGAATGGCGCTTTAGCCAACACAAAATTACAAGAGGCTGAAAATGGCCTGAATGGCTTCGAGAAACGGCTGGTAATAGCCGTGATTTTGTATTGCTCGACTTGGCTAAATAATAATAATGTTATTTTCTATATTTCTATGCAGTTATTAAAATAAGATCTTTAAATTATATGTAACCATTATCTACATGACTGTTAATTAATTACCAAATTGTCTACTATCCAATACCACGGGTAACAAAAAATAATATTAGCCGTGGTTCTATTATGTCAATGGAACATTATTTGCAGTAGTATCATTGATGGTACAATCTGATGGTACCACGGTTAAGGAATGGTTGGTGGGACCAAGGGTAATAGCCAAATAATATCCCTACCGGTAGAGAAGAAAGTAAAATGTCCACATTTCTCTAACAGACGGGATGTGTCGGTAGAGACATATGGAATAAGGGTAAAAAATTACTATTTGCGGTAAGAAATACGTCGGAACCTTCATACCTTTAAAAGTATTTAAATCCTTTTTTATTAAAGATCTTTCTATAATAATAAAACAACACACAAATATCATTTATTACTACCTAAATAAGCAAGTACCCATACTCAAGAGCAAAAATAACGGGTACACTTTGTATCCATTTTTCTATGGAGAAAGTATACCCATTACTATTGCTCTTGAGTGTATAAAGTACGAGTATCGTTACGTTCTGGGTCTGCCGCGATGATTTGAACGTTGCGAGGAAGACCCTAGCAAGTCATAATTTGTAGTAAAAAAACCTGTTTGCAGTTTTCAAGCATTCCTGAAAAAAAAACTTGATCTGTAAAAGTTGCTTTGTAATATAAATTGAATTGTACTTATTCATATACATCATTTTACAATTCGAAATTATTATAACAGTAATATATAAACTGACATAAGTATAAGGTACGAAGAGCTAGTCAATAGAATAGAATTACTAGTTATTTACTGAAATTGCGAGGCATCTGGTTCACGTAACTGGTGACCGAAGACCTGGCGACTTCCTCGCACTACGTATCAGCATTGCGATATAGCGAGGAAATACCGCAAGCATCCTCGGTAAGCCTCCCTCAAGGGCCTGTTTTAGATTGAAGATAGTTTTAATATTATTTCACATATTGTTGTTACGTATTACACTATGTCTAAAAGCTAGTGCCTACGCCAACTGTTGGGATTAGGTAGCGGACCCCGGGCATCCTTTAGGATGCAACTGTACCGGGATGACGCTAGGATGATGATGATGATGATTGTTGTTACGTATTCTTGTATGTATTTTCTTGTCACTGAATTATAAGAATACTGCTACATGACGACCTCGAGCAGTAAGTTCTAGTGTGGGAAGGCCACAAGCCAGATGGTCGGACGACATCAAGGCATATGTCCAGAAGTGGATGCAAATATGCTGCAAGAGAGAGAGGGAGATGCGACAAATCCTGTTAAAGATGTCTTCTTGCCGTCAGGCATAGGCAGGTCATAAGCTTCTTTACAAAAAACTTGATGATTGAGTACTACTTTCTTTCTAAGCTCAAGGCACAATTTACTCCCATTCTGCAGGCTTCTGAATAATAAACATATAGATATCAATATATTATAGCTTAACCTTTAGATGACGTTGTTCTCTTGCAAACTTCTATCGTATTTCAGAGCTAAAAAAATATTATGTTAGTCATATCCTGTAATATTATACGTTTAGGTCTGTACCTAATCCACGTAGCATATTATAGAATTACTTAGGTCTGTAACACTCAAAAATATGATTTTATTTTTATTTTTGTTAGGTAAACATTTAAACTTTAATATTAAAATAAATATAAATAGTCAAATTTCGTTAAAATCTTTTGGAATACGATAAAACACAAATCATTTCATAACCCGAGCCAGTGTAGCCGAGCGGTGAGACACGTCGCTTTCAATCTTAAACTATATGATATTTCGTTTAATATGTAACAATGGCGCTTCAGTGAAGGAAAACATAGTGAAGAAACCGATCAAATCCGACAGAGTTTAGTTTTCCCTTTGGTTTGTAAGGTCAGACGGAATTCGCTTTAGTAAAAGTAGTTTCTAAGCCAACTCTGGGGATTAGGTGTCAAAGTGGACCCCAGGATCCTTAGGGCACAACCGGAAAAATACTGTGAGGATAATGACCCCCGATTTGGTTAATATTTTGAGCAGCCTATAATACTGGAGAAGTATGCTACTCCTTGGAGAAGCCATAATAATAGTATATAATATAGCAATAACACATAATTACTAACACATGAGGCGTTGTGTTCCTGGCAACCAAGAATGCCAGAGCTTCAGAGGTAGAGCTGTATTGAGAGCGACGGACCGCCATATTTTAGCTGAAAAATAGTTAAACTGATGTTAAGCAGACATACAAATACAAATAAATACAAATACAAACATTTATTCTGCAAATAGGCCACAAGGGCACTTTTACATGTCAAAATAATAATTTACCTCTAGTTTCAGTAGTTCGGTGGATTAGTCCGGGACCGAACTAGTGCCACATTTTTTTTCCCATTAGTTCGGCTCTGACGTCAAACCGAACTACTGGGAACCTATAGTTTCACTAGTTCGGTTGCTTAGTCCGGGGCCGAACTAGTGACACATTTTTTTTCCCATTAGTTCTGTTAGCACGTCAAACCGAACTACTGAGAATGAAAACGACTCACAAGTACGGTTAAGGATGCAGCTAAATAAAAAAACCAATTATTTTTTCATTACATTTTTTTTAAATAATAAAACAAAATTTAAATAACTTCTTCGTATTACATTTAGACACGCGGCAGCGTCTCCAGCCAAGTTTAAAGCCAAAAGGAACTAGCGACGCAGCAGCCGTGTGTTATGTTTATATTACACGAACCATTGGTACTTATATGTATTAAAATTTAAATGAACTAGAACCCGAAATTTCATATACTTACTTGATGATCAATCCAAATGGGTCAGTAGAGAGAAGTCAGAAACTATGAAAGATCTGTTCTTACTTCTTAGGAACCATGGCGTCGATTTTAAATTCAATAATAAAGGTATAAAAGAAAAGGTTTGTTTCACTGTCAGAAATTGAATTAAAGTTGCACATCATTAACCGAACTATACAATACTTCCCAATAGTTCGGTTCTACGCGATAGCCGAACTAATGGGAAAAAAAATGAGTCAGTAGTTCGGCCCCGGACTAAGCAACCGAACTAGTGAAACTATAGGTTCCCAGTAGTTCGGTTTGACGTCAGAGCCAAACTAATGGGAAAAAAAATGTGGCACTAGTTCGGTCCCGGACTAATCCACCGAACTACTGAAACTAGAGGATAATTTACAATTTAAGGAAGTCTGACTATAATAAGTAATACATTTTTCATGTCTACCAAGTATGATATGAACGATACCGCGCAGAAAAGGCGCTTTTATATTTACTTTACCGTGGTCGTACCAGTCAGCACACTGAATCCTCATAATTACGAGGATATTGGTTGAGCAACACGTTTGTGCGATTCAATACATACTTACTTTCATACCTATTGGTTAAAAGAAAGTTTAACAAAAGCAAGGTTGGAATCTCCTTTTAAGTAATAAATGTACTTGTGTCAGGAGACTACGCTCGCCCAAAAACCATGTAAGGGGTATCTACAATACATGCATACTAACCTCATGACCTTTTTATTTCAATAAAAATTATAATTATACAAATTCTTCGCATATTCAATATTTTGAGAGAAAATCTCTAATACCATAGACTGCAAGGCGAACAAACCAGTCCATCCAGCTACGTTAAGCTGTCGACTATCGACAGTATGTCAGGACCGCATCCTCATATATATTTCGAACACCTCTCACGGCGTTCTTCGGATAGCCAGTAGATAAATATTATGACGGGAAAAGTTGAGGGCCAGAGGTCCCGAGGCAGACTACCCGCTAGACGGAATACCCAAATCACTGGTGGTGTCGTGTAACTATATCTGCACGAGGCCATCCATAAGGTGGGTGACAGGAGCCTATGGAGGAGTCTGGTCAGCAAGAATTGGACATTATGTCCTCAGCATTGACGGAACGACTGATGATGATGATGATGATGTGCCGCATCCACGTTGTCCGGAAAACTAACTTAGCTAGCAGTCTACTATTAAGCATGGTTTTGGTCCGGCATAAAGTGACAATGAAAAGGAACTGTCGATTTTTAAGAACCCTTTTTTGCATGTTTTTGGTGTTCCTAAGAGAGGCACAAAAGTAAAGAAATGTATTTGTACCTTCAGTTGTTCCTTTTCTGAATAACTGTGAGAATTTCCGTATTTTAGCGGCGTCGGGACGCCGCTACGGGACTCGTTTAATATATTTTTCTAATATCACATTACTTTTATATAGCGGTTCATAGAATATACTTTCTTACCAAATTTCATAATTATAGTGCTAATAGTTTCCGAGTAAATCGCCTGTGACATACGGACGGACAGACGGACGGACGGATGGACGGACGGACGGACGGATGGACGGACGGATGGACGAACGGACGGACGAGCGGACGGACGGGCGGGCGGACGAACGGACGGACGAACAGACGGATAGACATGACGAAACTATAAGGGTTCCATTTTAAAAATGTCCTCGATTTACCATCTAATACTTTGTGTCAGTTTTGTGACGTGCCATATAAAACTATATGAGAAATGCGCCACAAAACGGAATCTTTTTGCACTTTGTATAAGGCTACCTTGTTTACTACGGAACCTTATAACTCAAATCCTTTTTTTTCTCTCTGACCCTGACTGTACCTTATAGGAGACCGCAGCCATAATAACATCACTGCTCTTTAGGTATACGATGTTGTGTTCCTGGTAGTGAGTATACAAAGTCACAAGAACTCCCGAGGATGCACTATTTTCAGAGTGCGTCACTTGTCTCTAGCTATCAATACAACAAATCCTTATGTCAATAAAGGCTCGGCAACGACCTTGTGATTCTTCTGGAGTCCCAAGTGTTCATACTGTATTTTAGAGATTACTCAATAAAAAAACTTACTTGCCTTGAGGTAAGGAGATCTTGTGGACCAGGCAGCAGGGTGGCGGTTATAGATTTTCATTTTATCCAATTATCATCATAACCATGTGTTGATCAAAGAAATAGTCATCTTTAACATGTTGCTTAAAAATACGCAATTCACAATTGCTGCACTGAAAGAAGTTAGAGCATAGTAATGAACATCTTGAAATAGCATCTGAATTATCATGACCCTGGCTACAGATTATGTATATTATAGTAGCCGTAGAAACTAAAAATGCTACAGTTTATAATAAGGACATTCCTCATTTGACTCAGTACTATTATCAGTATCACCCACGCATCCATAGTTTCAAAAATCCGCAATTTCATAACACCAAAATACCCATTTACATATATCCCTGACCCTGAATCCTAAACTTAATAAGGCTCGGCAACGTGCTTGTGATTCTTTAGGAGTCGATAGCGTCCATAGGCTATGGTGTCTGCTTAACCCACGCCAGCGACTTTTCGAGTGACGAATGCGTATCGGATGACGCAGTGAGTGAAGGCTCCTTACGAGGTGGCCTGATGACCTTAGAGTCAAAAGACCTGAGACGACACGCGACCGATCAGCAAGGCATTTTCCGGGAAAGGCCTATGACCAGCAGTGGCCGTCTATTCAGCTAATGATAATGAGTTATGCCATGGTGTTATGTTGTAACATGCACACTATTTATTAGTGATATGTAATAAAATTACTTACCCTTGGGGCGTTGTAGCAGATAAAGTCGTTACTTAAGTGAACTACCATAGCCAACTATTCGATACGAGCCATTATGAAAAAATGATTTTTATACGTGAAATTCACCAAATAAGTGTTTAATATTGCTCTGGACTAAATATTACATAATAATTGTAATAAATACATATTTCGTTGTACTCATTTTTTCTAAAATGTTGACTGACACGACGTGTCAAATTATTATGTTTAAAAGTTAAAGTACCTGTCCAGCCTCTTAATGCTAGAAGAAGACTACCGGATTTTACCGTTGCTATTGTATGAAACAAATTGGGTTCAACTTTAGACATCTAGCGTCAAGTAGAATAAGTTATTGTATATACATTACTAGTTATTTCATTGAGAGGTGATTGAGAGGAACTCAGTCTTTATAATCTATCCATGCACACGTTGGGCAGCAGTTATATTTTACAATAAATATCATATATAATTATAATCATGACCAATAACGTGATATTATTCTTTTCACACATGGATTACATTATTGCATCTACAACATTATTCGAGATTAATGTATTTTGAGCTCAACTACGCAATCGGTACTGATGAAGTCCCTTGGCTTCTTGTTCTTGCCAAATTTATTGCTCTGCGCTAGCGTTATAGACTGCTTTGGGTGCGATATGTGCCTTGATAGTAATCTATCTACACCCCACAAGGTTTATAGATCTGCCCACGCGTCGCTACTCGTACCGTTTGAATAAAAAAGAGTAAGAGTATTAATGAAACTCCTTCTTCGTTCTATTTGCATAGTTAAAGAAATACCATTTCAGAAGAATTTAATGAACATAAGTCGATGCAATAGCATACACACAATTTCAATATAGTGTATTCGTATGTACCTGCTTACACCTAATTAATGACGAAACGTATTATTTACATGTTTAAATAATGTAAACAACAACGAAAAAATACAAAAATATATTAAGAAATAACATCATGTCTTCATACAACTTTCTTCTCTCTTCATGCGAGTAGGATTTTTTCTTGGCAGTAAACCCGCGCGGAATTTAAAACTCACCAGCAACACCCGACGGCTTCGCAATCTCGTTGTATCATCTAAAACATTTGACATTTGTGTATAACTCTTGTGTTACTTTACCTGCCCACCCGCGCGGATCCGCCGGAGTATTACTCTATTTCCTAGGCAAAGCAAGTAGAGGCGCGGGATATAATATATCTTATGTACATTCCGAAGGTTCACATTACATGCTGGTTACAAAGGAAGAAAGAAATAGCATCCCAAGTGGACTTAATAAACTCATGTTTAAAGGATTCGGAGACTAGGTAGGTACGGGTCGGTAATTTATGTCGTCCTATTCTTTTCATAAATCGATAAGCATACATCGACACGCGGGGCACGTATATGAAAAAGTACATACTTATAAATTAACACTTCTATATTTCAGCGATGAATAATATGGCACGCTATTGCTTGGTTCATGTTACTTCATAGTTTCCCTCGTTTTGTCTCTCACACTCTGCATCTTGCAGTATCGCATCATCACCAAGAGATGGGGAATCTGGTTTACGTACATCCTGAAAAGAAGCACATAATAATACCAAATATATTAGTAAATACGAATGTGAGCAAATAAATACCACATGACCATGACATTTGTTGTTACTTACTTTTCGTTTTATTTAAAGTGCTTAGGGAATTTTAAACTCGATCGTGTGTTTTAAAGACATTTCAAGGAAATTTGGGACATTTTCACTAATTAATAAACCCAAATCATGACCAAATCCTTGTTTAATTCATTGTTATGATATGACAGACACGATGACTGACGATGACTTTGTCACGCAGTAATTGACATATTTATACCGTACAATTTAACCGTCAAAAAGTTACGTGTTTCCAATCATTTGATCAATTTCTCAATTTAGTATGGGATTTCCATTCAATCGTTCATTCATTTATGTACTAGCGTCGGGTACAAAAAACATGACATTAGCTCAGCAATTTATACTTCAAAATTGACATTAAAATCTATCTAACGGTAGTACATAAAGTTACGTGATTACCCCGCCGGTCACAATATCTGTGCACATATTAGTACAGTCACAGAATATGTAATAGTGCAAGTCAGCTTCACTTCCTAACAAAAACGGCGTTCAGGCATAAAAAACTTGCCTACTCTGTGCAACCCTGTCTGTCGTATAACTTGTATTCATTCACACGCGGCACGTGTAGCGCTGGGGCTGTCACGCAAAAAATACATCGATGAAGGCAATAAATTTTCTAGCTCACCAGAGGTCGCTCGAGTACAGTGAACCTATATTAACTGAGTACCTACCTACGTATTACTTCACATAATTGTACCTATGTATGTCAGTGTCATTGTGAATAACGCCATAAATAAAATAACATCTTGAATTTTTACTTCGTAAGTAACTAATAGTTCATAAAGCATGCGTTTTTATTAGGATACTCATTTTATGGTTCCGCAGCTACTTTTATAGAAAAAATAATTTGAACAGCATATATCGCTTCAAGCCTTCGGCATTAAGTCGGCCATTTGTACACTGTATTTTTGTGCAATACAGTTTAAATTAATGAAATAAATAGCTCAAAAATTATGTTATAACCGGAAAACGGCGGCGGTGGAACTTGAGACGACGTGCATGTGCTCGATCGCGCGGCGACGGCCCTGACTGACGGGCGGCCCCGGGGCGCGCGAGCGTTAGGTATCTAAAGCTTCGCGCGCTGTCCATTGTAAGCCCCCTGATACAGTAACGTAACAGTATTCCAGTGTTTAAACGGCCCGCGTGGTCGTGTCGGATTTTCCCTGGCTTGTCCCCAGGCCACTCTCCAACCGCGCACTCCTATCTCTTTATTGGGCCCGGCCTATAAAGCCACAGTCAGGTTCGAAAAAAAAACTTACAATATACTTTACACAACTGTACATCAATTGCAATCAATTTATCGCTTCACGTAAGACCAAAAAGGTTATCTACTTATTTGTAAACAAAAAGTTTTTATTAAAATTGAGCATAGACTTAAAAGGCGTAAATTCAATTGCATTATATAAACATCGATATCAAGAAGGTCGATAAAAAAAAACATACACGCTCTAATGAAAACCAATTTCTGTGCAACAAGATAACGGGGTCTAGTCATAATTTTTTTCAAAGTCTCTGTACTCGTATATATCTAGGGTACAGGTGTAGTATATTAATGTGTACGTGTATCCAAACGTCACAACTATTAATGCACCCCCTGTAACCTATACAATAACCCCTGTGACCTATACAAGCAAATCCAAGATGGCCTCTCGCCCTCTTGTTCATACTAGAAGACAACCAAGAAACAATGTAACAAAGTAACAAAATAAATGCACGTATGCTCACGTACATATTTTATTTAAGAACATTATTACATGGCGCAGTCGAAGAAGAACCAAGCTCGTGAGTTTTTAATAAAGTCCCTGGCTCTAGTAATAACTGAATATCTCACAAACCTAAGTTTAACCACAGTTTTATAATATTGCTGAAGAACTTAGGCGTTTTTTTAATTTATTTATCAAAAAAGTACATAAAAGTTACATACAACCTTTTAATTACTCGCCAAACTGGCATAACAGTTTGTTGGCGAGATCGCGCTCATTTAACTAGTGTTATGTGCTTACTATGATATTATGAAATAAACTTAAACACTGAATATGACAATGCCTAAACATTTAACTGTAATTTTTTTTTAAGTTTTTATAACAATAAACATTACATTGTTACCTATAACAATTAACTATAATATTTGCGGCGCTTGCAGTGGAAACCATGGGACCCTGGTCAGCCGACATGAAAATCTTCATGAAGGCCTTGTTGTCACGGCTGGTCCACGCCTCAGGGGACCCCAGAGCTGGCGCGTACCCAACGGATTGCTCTTGCGGTTCAGAGGGGTAACGCCGCCAGCGTTTTGGGGTCCATGCCGCAGGCAGAACTTTTAGATGGAGTGTTTTTTTTGTAATTGGTTTTATTTGTTTCTTTGTTGTAGTTGTAAGTATGTATCTTTGGTTTATTTAATAATATATGCGTTTATTGACTTAGGATAATTTATATAGTATTGTTATATTATGTCCTATAACAATTAAGCTTTTTTTTGTTTTTTGGAAACAAAAAATTGTTTGTGTTGTTTGAAACGCTCTAATATTCACCAGGAGATGTGTACAGTTGTGACCGGGTAGTACCCAGTACAGGTAACGCGGGTTAAATGCAGGCTGTTGCATAATGCACGTGTCATCTAGTCTGCACCGCGGCCGCGTGCCGTGTGAATTATGGAAACGTGGCTTGTCATACCGGCGTGACTCGGGATGCGATTCGGCTATATTAAGAGGCCTTATAAGTTTTGTGTGTGCCGGGTAACCCCCGGGTCCCCGTGTGGTTGCCGGGTAAGAATTGCGCCACCCCATCTCTTCCCGTGGGTTTCGTAGGAGGCGAATAAGGGAAAATCGGAGGGTGGGCAGCAGCATCCTTCGATCATTACCACCATCAAACTGCGGTCGCCAACCCGCTTGCCAAGCGTGGCGACTATGGCAAATCCCCCCCAAATTGGGGGAGGCCTATGTTCAGCAGTGGACGTCTTTCGGCTGAAATGATGATGATGATGATGATAAGTTTTAAAATATTTTGGTTTCAAATTATGACAAAAGTATTGATCCTGAAATCCAAATTGAAGGTTTGCCAGCGCGCTATGGAGCGCAGCATTTTGGGTGTCAAAAGGACGGATCGTGTCCGAAACACTACACTGCGCTCTAAAACACGCATTGCTGACGTAGGTAAAAAAACTGCCAGGCTCTAGTGGGACTGGGCCGGCCACGTCTGTCGCATTGTTGCAGCAGATAGGTGGGATAATGTAGCCACCAAGTGGGTGCCACATGATGGACGACGCAGACGGGGCAGGCCCAGACGGAGATGGCGGGATGATCTGGATGCATTTGCCAGGAATTGGGGGGAAGAAGCGCCCAATAGGGAGACCTGGAAAACATGGGGAGAGGCCTTTGCCCAGCAGTGGGACAGCCAATAGGCTATAAAGTAAGTAAGTAGTATTGATAATACCAATAAATTGATTAAAGGAAATGACGATTTTATTAAAGTTTTAGATAGTACTTACATAGCCATTTTTTGATTTTATTGTTTGTATTAGAATTTAAGCGAAAAAAAAAACAGTTTTTAGCTTGAAAATGGTTGATTTGGAGTGATGTTAGAAACGATATTTCTTAATGAAAAATCAAAAAAATCCATTTAAAATTTATGACATTAGGTCGCAATAGTCCTGTTCTAGATAGTAACATCGAGAAAATGCCAAGATACGTATCAATTCAATAAGAAAATCGTCTAAATAGATGATCGTTTCTGAACTGACTGACCCTTAAACAAATATTGATATCGGAAACATGTGATTGCGTATTCATAGACGCTTACGAATTAGAAACAATCATAACCTCTTTTGCTTTTAAGCAGCAATTACACTTCGTCGTTGCAGCATGCGGCGACCGCAAAAGTGTAAAGAACACGATAGTTAACCGCATTCGGCGATCGACAGCTGCCAACGCTTATAGGTAGGCGGACAGACTAATGTGAACACGACGTTTGTTGGCATAAGTAGTTTAAAATGAATTCGGCGACCGCATTACGTGAACGACGCAGTGTAACGGAGGCTTTATTCTATGAAAATGTGTTGAATTACCAGCAGAAGACCTATAAAAGATTACCTCAACAAATAAAAGAAAGCCCGATTGTAAATAGAAATAAAATCCTGTATAAAATGGCTCCTTAATCATAGATTTTATAAATTAAACTATTTTTTGATAAACAATAATGACTAATGAAATGTAATAACTTGACTTAAGATGAACTTGACTGTCAATTATATGTAATTATTTTAAATAATGGAATACTATAATGAAATATATTTAAGAAGAGTGCATGACAACTAAACTTAAGATGGAATTTATGTACCTAATTGAATAGCTAGTCGCATAAACTGTTAATATTTTGCATGCCATATGTAATGGCTGATTAAGGAGATACCTACTGAATGTTTTATATTAAGAATATGACAACCCTTTTTCTTGCAAAATAAACTATTTGTATTGTATTTGCAAGACAAATGCAGATCACATACTCTCCGCGCATCTTCAGGAGCTCAGGGACTGATATTGGTGTGGGATGGTACAGTCGCCATCAAATATATCTGTACTCTTCAGGGTGCTCAAAAATATCTGAACATGCACTTTAATGCCTTGACAATAGAGTCTTGTTCAGATATTTGTGAGCACCTTGTTCGCTCCGATATTTCTGATGGCGACTGTACCTGTGTAGATACACTGGCACCGTCCCATCTCCAATGAACCACAGTAAAAGCGGGTGCGGTGGCGGAAAATGCCGAAATATTGAAGCGTAATAAATGGAGAGTACAATTTTGTACCTCTTGGTGTCGATACTCTTGGTCCATGGGTTCCCAGCGCGCACAAGTCATTTACTGAAATCGCGAAGCGTTTGGTTGATGTAACTGCTGACCTAAGAGGGCCTCTGTTTTAGATCGCTTTCAAATCAATAAATATTTGGAATGGCCCCTAAAATTTATAATAAGATTCCAGAAGACATATTAAATATAGAGAATATGGCCTAATTCAAACGACAATTATTCAATATTTTGGCTAAAAAAGCTTACTATACAATAAGTGAATTTATGTTAGCTGTAATTAATGGAGCACAATCTGCATAAACTTTATTAATTTGCTGTAAAATTTGTATGCCTGACGGCCCAGCATAGTGACACAATAAGAAAACCTGACAGACCTGTATAAACCTACCTATGTTGAACAAATAAACGATTATTATTATTATTATTTAATAGTTTATTTACATGCGATAGCAAAAAGTAGTATAATTTACCATATCCATTAATAAACGCCTCACGCCTGCATACTAGCACTGTATGAAAAAAAGGAAATTTGCAAATTTTGTCGTGATATATTGCGTTGACGTACATTTTTTTTATTGAAACATAGAAATTCTATTGGTATTAACGGACATATGCACGATAACAATGATACAGCTACTTTCTCGTTCATATTAAACCCCAATACAATAAGGTTTTGTTGTTGAGTTTTGATGAATGGCATTATTAATGACATCAACGGGGACAAAGGACAACGAGAATTAATTACCGGTCTATCAGTGTCTATATAAAATAGCCTAACTTGATAGAATACATATGAAGGATACTACATTTTCATTCCAAGTGCGATGAGCATTGTTCACACAAAACAGCCTATTAGCATTGGAAATGGGTGGCGGTTAATGCCTCCTGCTTCCAAGATTCAGTTTTAACAGATGAATTTGAGGTGTTAATTATGTTGCTAAATGGAGTATTCGCACTAAAGACTCGGACTTGTAAAAGTTGGGCGACAATCGCACTTGTGGTAGACAATAGACATCTCGTATGATGTTTAGTTGTAATTTATGTACTGAATTTGTACATTTGGTGTTCTGGAATAAATATTACCTTACTAGCACAAAATTATTTATTTATTCTTATTTGGACTCTCTTAAAACACGGTGTCTTACATTCAATATAGTAAAAATATTGACTTGACCACGCACGAGTAACGTTTTATAATCTATCATAAGTTCTGTTGGCAAGCATACACTTCAGGAATGCATCAGATGCAAGTTATGTTAAGTACTATAGCCGTACAACCGCATTATTATAAATTGAAATAATCTAACAAAAAGCAAGCAATTTATGCATTTGCGTTACACAGTTACATGAAGTCATCATTAGTAACATAATTATTATTATTTTTTTTTACCTTAATTAAAACTAAATAAGTCTATGAAATATTTTAAAAACCTGCCAAGTGCGAGTCGGACTAGCGCACGAAGGGTTCCGTACCATTATCTATAAAAACGGCAAAAAATCACGTTTGTTGTATGGGAGCCTAAGTAAATATTTATTTTATTCTGTTTTTTATATAGCAGCAACAGAAATACATCATTGGTGATTTAAACTCTATAATTATCACGGTTCTTGAAATACAGCCTGATGACAGACAGACGGACGGACAGCGAAGTCTTAGGGTGGGTTGCACCAAACCGTCTGTAATCGTAAGCGGTGTTCATTAAAATCGGATTATAAGGAAAGTTTGACAAGTTTTTATGGGTTGACAGCTGCCGGCGCCATATTTGACGATGACCGGCCTGTGATCGTATGTTGGTGCAACCGACCGTCAGTAGTAGGCATCCGTTTTACCCTTTGCGTACGGAACTCTAAAAATTGGGCGCTCGCGGGGTGGTGCCGAGTAAGCTGGCAGCATTTCCTCGCTGGATTGCAATGCTAATCCGTTGAGCGAGGAAGCTGCCAGCTATCTGTATCTCAATAAATATTTCTATAAAGCAAAACGTTCTATCTGCAATATAGAAACTTTCCCTTTATGTCGCATTGTTTTGAAACTAGTTACTGCGGAGGATGATGTTTGAAAATTTTTTTGTTAATGTTTGGATTTCAAATTATGACAAAAGTATTATAAATACTAATAAAGTGATTAAAGCATACGATTACTTTATAAAAGATTTAGATAGTGACATAGACATTTCTTGGTTTTATTGTGCCTAGTAGAATTTAAGCGGAAAAAAGCTGTTTTTAGTTTGAAAATGGTCGTTTTGGAGTGATATTTGAAATGTTTTAACTTGATGAAAAATCCAAAAAATACATTTCAATTTTATGACACTAGGCCGCAAATAGCCCTGTTCTAGATAGTAACATTGAGAAAATGTCAAGATCCGTGTCAATTCAAACAGAAAATGGCATAAACAGATGAGCATTTTTAACTCATAAGGGCTCTTAAGCTGGCAAATGTAGGTAATATTACCTTGATTGAGACTTAACAAGTCTATAACATATTTTATGTCACATCTGGCCATAAAGTGGCAATTTCCACACGCTCCGCGCACAGAAAATCCCACTTTCTGGCCAGGGGGTGACATAAAATTTTGTACTTACCTCGGGCGGTAATTAAGAAAGCCTCAGATCGCATAATTATCGCACTTGCCTTCGGCTCGGTCGTCAAATACCTGCGATCTGAGATATTCTTTGTTTTACCGCCCTTGGTAAGTAATGTACTATTTAATTAAAAACCTGCCCGGCCTAAATAAATAATAAAATGGTAAAGTAAAGTAAAAAAAACATGTCAAAGGAATTTTATCTCACATTTGATATTAGATCTTTATGAAAACCAGTCTAAAAATACTTTATTAAAGACCAACCACAATCATTACCCCAGTAATTAATAACCCAAAACAAAAAGTATTTACGCCTAAACTTTGACCCCGCAATACAGAATTCAAACTCTGCGTAAAGTCGGCATAAAAGCCGTTAATCCTGCCAAGTTGAAAAGCAAACAGCCTTGTTCTGGCCGGCAATAAGGAATGCTCACCGTAAAACAGCCCGGTTAGCTTATTACTTGAAAACGCAATAAAATGGTGCGTTAAAAACGTAGGGATAAAAACTCTTTAAGATGCCGAGATCAAAGTGTTTTAGTGCAACTAAATTGTTCTTCTTTGTATATTTTTTACGCGGTTTACGAGCGTTGGAACAAAGTTTTACGTTCGTAGGCTTCCATAAAACTTAAACAGGACTATAATTTAAAATCACCTACCTATTGGGTACTTGGGCCGTTCAAATTTTTCATGTACATAATTTTTAGACACTATTTAATGCAGACCTTGGAATATTTGGCCCACACTTCATATTTTTGTAGTATTATTTAGAAATAGGTTTTATTGCAGTATCACTTCCGATAGTTTTGGTAATTAACGAACCACAGATAATACCCATAAATCGAGTAACTCAGTGGTCCTTGGATGTCTCATCATTTGTATGAAAAAATGGTTTTTACCATTATGTTACCCACCTTTTACAGCAATATAATATTTTAGTGTTTTACCTGTAAATTCCTTTTATTAGGTTCAGGTACTATTTCGAAATCCTGTTTTTGTACACTAATTCAATACATATCAGGGTCATTGTCAGATTTAGGTTCGCGTCTTTTCGGTGGATATATCAAAAGTTAAGGGCCACAAAGCTTAATTTTGGATAGACCAATCCACAAAGCTTAATTTTGGATAGACCAATCCAAAATTAAGCTTTGTGGCCCTTAACTTCAGTAACTCAGTACACTTTTTGACAAAACAAACCGACATAAGGTCTAACGGATCTTTATAAAACCGAGCCTAAATGAGTACGGACATACTTCAACTCACGCATGTATTCCCAAAAGGGGTAAACAGAGCACATGAAATTTAACTTTAGTGCCAAATTTAGCAATGTTAAGTTTGAAGACGGAGAAAATGTGATATTGCAGTGATGGGTTGCTAGCCCATCGCATACAACACGAAAAAAGGGGGAAGTACTATTTTAACCTGGTACCACACGGGGTTAATACAAACGAGGTTATTAAATGAGTGTCTATATAGCACATATACTAATATGTGCTCGGTTCTGAACTAATTAATACTAGTAAGTAAGGTACACTTTTCCGTAAGTAGGTCATTCTACTTCTTCATGACCAGTTTTCTATTACAAAATAAAATCTATGATGGGTCATTGTCAGTTGTAAAAACAAAAGTTGTCCACCCGGTGGTCAATAGTTAACGGCTTATGTACATATAAGATATGTTTATTACATGGATTTATAGTTATGGAAACACCGTTTATGCGGGTTACTGGACCAATCCAAAATTAAGCTTTGTAGCCCTTAACTTCTGACATGTCCACCGAAAAGAAGCGAACCTAAATCTGACAATGACGCATCTACTATACAAGTATGTAGTGTTGTGTTCCTGGAGGTGAGCAAGGTTGCCAGAGCTCCCGAGGATGCACTGTGTTGAGAGCGAGGGATCTAAATTTGTCCCTTCTGTTGTCAACACAGTGCATCCTCAAATTTTATAAAGGGTCGGCAGCGCGTACGTGACTCCTTTGGAGTTGCGGGCGTCTATAGGCTGCGGTGGCCGGTTACCATCAGGTGGGCCGTAAGCTTGTTTGCCACCGGCGTTGTATTAAAAAAAACGTTTTAAATCACAGTTTGAAGTAGACGATACCGAATTCTGCGATAGAACGACCTAAAAAAATCTCTAACTTGATCTATTTTTTTTTGGTATAAACCTAGAGCACGCATAACACAGCATACATTTGTTTTTTTTCTGTTTTTTCTCTAGTCTCTGCGACCGACAAACGCTAGGGCTCGGTTTCTGGACATTTTTTTTTTGCCCAGCACATGCTGAGACCGAGACCCATTGCCTCATTTTTTTTATTGTATTTTATTTTATATCTTAATTTGTGGTTTCTTTTTGCTGTATTTTTGTTGGCTTTATTTTGTAACTTTCGTGGCAATAAATAATTTCTGATAATGATTTCTGATTCTGATTCTAAATCTGTTTACATTTGGTAGACACTATATCTCATAGCCAATGAAGTAAATCAACCGAAACTATTATCTACACAATAAAATGTCCAAAGTTAAGTATAACCTTAAAATAAAATAAATAAATAAATAAATATTAGAGGACAATCTTACACAAATCGAACTAGCCCCACAGTAAGCTCAAGAAGGCTTGTGTTATGGGTACTAGACGACTATATATTTAATAGATATAAATACTTAAATACATAGAAAACATCCAAGACTCAGAAACAAATATTCATGCTCATCACACAAATATTTGCCCTGACCGGGATTCGAACCCAGGACCGTCAGCTTCACAGGCAGGTGCACTACCCACTAGGCTAAACCGGTCGTCATAAACAATAAAATGCCCAATAAAATGTCCAAAGCTAAATATAACCTTAAAAGTCCAATCCTGCCAAAAACTAAAATTAAAACACACCGACCCTCTCCATTGTTACCTGTAATCGATTCCCAAAGCATCAAAGCCTGAAAAATAATACATGCATAAAATCCGAGCTCAGGCAAGGGTGGCATTCAGCCCTTTCACGCGAAACAAAGTGAATGGTCAAGGGCCAGGCTCTTAACAACCCCTTTGTGTTGCCCCCGCGATATATGCCACTGTAGGGTAGGTCTAATGAAAGGGTAGCTTTTGCTAGGGATCAAATTCATGGCGGATTTTAGTGGTTGTGTTATATGTGTATACGTATGTATATGCTAGCATAGCTAAATTAAATATGGAGTGTTGATTTTCCTCAATACGCGTTTTTAATTATTTCATGATAAGCAAAAACTGACGACACAAAAAAAGCCAAAAAATGCTGCAAGACTGGAAAAAATCAGCTGAACAGAGAAGAAAACTAACGAAGAAGTTTTAAGCTTAGTTAAAGAGAAGAGGACTTTATTGAAAATAATAGAAAAGAGAAGAGGAAAAATGATAGGACATCTCATACGCCATAACGAATGGATCAGAACAATAGAAGGAAAGATAGAGGGAAAAAGGAAAAGGGGAAGACCTAGAATGACGTACATGGAGCAAATAAAACATAAAATAAATGCTACGTCATACAAAGAAGTGAAGGACAAAGCTGAATGTAGAATAAGCTGGCAATTACTCCACCGACAAGAGCCAAGCTCTTAAAGATTATGATGATGAAGCAAAAACTACCTTAGTTAATAATACAGAGTCAATTATCAATTATGACCTACAAAAATGATAGTATGAATATGCTAAGGCGCGGTGGTGCATTCGGACTTATACCGACTAAAAACCCCCCGTTTCTCCCCCTCAACCCATTTCAGTCGGCTCTGGGATCTCCTACGGAACGCGCCAGTGCCGCCCTAGAGTCCACTTATGTGGGTCCCGCTATGCTTCTATGACGATCGTCAATGATCACGAGGACCCCTTTTTAGTCGACTTTTACGACAGGCAGAGGATACACTACCCGTATTCTATTCTAACTCAGTGCTACTTAAAAAAATAATTAAGACATAAGTGTTGCCAGTGATGACTTATGGTACTGAAACGTGGCCGCTGAATGTGGGCCTCTTAAATAAGCTCAGAGTTGCTCAGCGTGCGATGGAGAGAGCTCTGCTTGGAGTTTCTCTGCGGGACATGATCCGAAACTCGGAGATCCGCAGAAGAACGAGGGTTACCGACATAGCTCAGAGAATCTGCATGTTGAAGTGGCAGTGGGCGGGCCACATTGCTCGTAGAACCGATAACCGTTGGGGAAGAAAGGTTCTCGAGTGGCGGCCTCGCACGGGGAAGACGGAGCGTTGGACGGCCTCCCACTAGGTGGACTGATGACTTGGTCAAGGCAGCGGGGAGTCGCTGGATGCGGGTGGCTCGCGACCGTGTGCTGTGGCGCTCCTTGGGGGAGGCCTATATCCAGCAGTGGATGTCTTCCGGCTGAATGATGATGATGAAGTTATAATTGAGCATAGCCCTTTAATTTTAGACGTATAATAGCATGCCTTTTATTTTTAGCAAATATATACTGCACAGCGGTGCCCGTGTACCGTGTGCAGTATGCGAGGTTAAGCAACGTCGGCCCAGGTCAGTTCTTTAATGGGTGACCGCTTTTAGTGGTTATTAACTGAGCGCTCCTGTGTCTATGATAGCAGTCGTTAAGCCAAGTTAGAGGCCTTCAGGCGGCTTGAGAATTTCTAACAGTCAAGTTGCCCACTCACTTGACGAGCCAAATTCCAATAAGGTCTGGTTTCCCCTCGGGTTGGAAGGTCAGATGGCAGTCGCTTCCGTAAAAACTAGTGCCTACGCCAAATCTTGGGATTAGGTAGCGGACCCTGGGCATCCTTCATGATGTAACTGCACCGGGATAACGCTAGGATGATGATGATGATGATGAGGTTGATACCAAATAAGAAATTCAATAAGTTCAAATTTTCTTTAAAGAGGATCAAATCCTTAATCAAATGGCGAAAAAAAAACTCGAAAGAATATAGTACATTATTTACCAAGGGCGGTAAAACAAAGAATGTCTCAGATCGCAGGTATTTGACGCCCGAGCCGAAGGCAAGGGCGATAATTATGCGATCTGAGGCTTTCTTAATTACCGCCCGAGGTAAGTAGAAAATTTTATGTCACCCCCTGGCCAGGAAGTGGGGTTTTCCGCGCACGGAGCGTGCGGTAATTGCCACTTTATGGCCAGGTTTGACAAAATAATTAAATGGTTCTCCAGTTTCAGGAGGCGGCATAATATGTCCTTTTTCCGCGAAACGCACCTTCGTATTGGAACGATCGTCATTTACTATGGCGCTCTTAGTCTATGACGTCATGGATCTGACGCGCTTTCTCTCTTACCAGCAACATTTAAACTGTTGTAACTTCATTATTTTTTAAGATATTTGAACTTTTTATCGGGTTACACGGAAGTCAAGCACAATTTAAATTATGAAATACTCAGCAAAATCGATTCAAAGTCGAACCATTTTTCACCTGCCTGTGAAGCTGACGGTCCTGGGTTCGAATCCCGGTCAAGGCAAATATTTGTGTAATGAGCATGAATGTATTTAAGTATTTATATCTATTAAATATATCGTCGTCTAGTACCCATAACACAAACCTTCTTGAGCTTACTGTGGGGTTAGTTCGATTTGTGTAAGATTGTCCTCTAATATTTATTTATTTATTTCTGTCGCTATTCAGCGCGGAAATGCTGCTAGCGTTATGGGCACTTTTGCACCGGGACGATGAGGGGCTGGTTATATGACTAAATTTTTATTTAGATGTAATAACCGTAATAAATGAAATGAATGAACTTTATTCTGCAAGTAGGCCGCAAAGGCACTTTTACAAGTCAAAAACTACTAGCGTTTAATAAATAAATTAAAATAAATAAATTAACAACACTATTATTTGCCACATCAAACAATTTATTGAAGCCAGCACTCCGTTCGGACACAAATTTCAATATCGCCCGCGAATGTAAAATCCCTTTCCTTGCGTTATGACAATAATATTTCACCTTCAACCACCATATTGGCAAATTTATTTCCCCCGAATACTTGGAAGGGCACGACTTCAGCGATAATCGTAAGCCGAAATCGGTTATTAATACCATAAATTTGGGGCATAAAATTTTACGTCATTATGTTGCGGGTTATCTGTGGCGCGAGCTGATAGGGTACAGATGAATATGACATAAACATGTTTGATTTTGATTTAGAAATACTCTGCACCTAAAATGATAAAGAAACAAATTGCGAAACATTTTTGACGTGACGACTCTTTTTCACGAATGAAATTCTTTCTTTAAATTGTTTTGGGTTCTTATTAAGGGTGTGGACTAAATTCTTGGCACATACTTAAAGCATTTCCGTTGTGACACGAAATTTACCCATATTAAATTCTTGGCACATACTTAATTCATTTCCGTTGTGATACGAAATTTACCCATATTAAACTCTTGGGACATACTTAAAGCATTTCCGTTAAATTGTGACACGAAATTTACCCATATTAAATTCTGGGGACATACTTAAAGCATTTTCGCTGTGACTCAATATGTACCCATATAATTTTTTTCGCATACCTAAAGCATTTCCGTTGTGACACGAAATAAACCCAAATTAAATTCTTGGCACACTTAAAGTGTTCCGTTGTGACACAAAATTTACCCATACTAAATTCTTGACAGATACTTAAAGCATTTCCGTTGTGACACGAAATTTACCCATATTAAATTCTTGGCGCGTACTTAAAGTATTTCCGTTGTGACACGAAATTTACCCATGTTAAATTCTTGGCGCGTACTTAAAGTATTTCCGTTGTGACACGAAATTTACCCATATTAAATTTTGTTTATTGGTATTATTACACAACACAATCAAGTACATTTGTATCTCATATAAAAACTTAAGAGGAAATATGACCATTCACAAAGTGTTGCTGTCTACTACCAACTCAACGAAAATCTAAGCTACGCCGTAGCCGCGTAGAGCATCTACGAGCTGTAGCGCCTCTACGAACATAAGCTATTCACATTTACAACTTATTGATTTCCGTACACGCCCTTCAAATGGTAATGGCTTTAGAACTAAGACGAATAAAGTAAATTTGTATGAGTTCTGTATGTTAGTGGGTTATTTAGTGTCGTATTTGTATGGAGCACCTTGCAGATTTTCAACAAAGGACGCCACTTGGCACAGTTGTACCTAGTGGTCATCTGAGCAGATTTAGCCCTGTACCCACGAAATTCGTCCATGGTGGTGGGGGCTGGAGGGGGGTGAAAACCCCATCTACCGCGCTGCACTCTGAGCTCGATTTCTTCATAAGTATAGTGAATAGGTCATGTTTGGTATCGTTTTCGAATAATTCAAGGATGAGGAATTCATTTCTGAAACAAAATTTCCCCTCCTCTATAGAAAATAAAAGAGTTCTGCACAAAACTTGAAAATTTTTTTTTAAGAAATCATACAAAATCTTGCACTACAATTAAACCGCGAGGTAATGCACTATAAAAAAAATATGAGTTAATAGCCCATTTTATGTGAAATGTTTAAGCATAAACTGTATTGACAGATTTAACCTGCAAATATGTAAAAAAAAATATTCATGTAGCGGCGGAGCTGCGTACTGGCGAGAAGCTATTTCATTTCTACATGAGTTTAGAAAATAGGTCATGTTTGGTGTCGTTTTTGTATAACTCAAGGACGAGGAATTAATTTTTGGAACATAATTTTCACTCGTTCGCAGAAAAAAAACAATTCTACACAAAACTTGAAAAAAATTATATGAAATACTACAAAATCTTGCCTTACAATTAAACCGTGAGGTAATACACTATAAAAAAATGAATTAATATAGAATGTACAGACATTAACTATATTAACAGATTTAACTTTTAAATGTGTTAAAAATACAATACAATAAAAATACTCTTTATTCCATACCTCACACAAATGAATCAGTAGGTAGAGGTAGACAACAATATAGAAATGAATAAATAAATAAAATAAATAATAAATAAATAAATAAATATTAGAGGACAATCTTACACAAATCGAACTAGCCCCACAGTAAGCTCAAGAAGGCTTGTGTTATGGGTACTAGACGACGATATATTAAATAGATATAAATACTTAAATACACAGAAAACATCCAAGACTCAGAAACAAATATTCATGCTCATCACACAAATATTTGCCCTGACCGGGATTCGAACCCAGGACCGTCAGCTTCACAGGCAGGTGCACTACCCACTAGGCTAAACCGGTCGTCAACACCAATAATTAATGAAGAATTATTTCTATTTAGCGGCGGAGCTGCGTACTGGTGAAAAGCTATAGGGTTCTTCGTTTTACTGTTTGCTAATGACTTTGATTAGGTGTTTCTAAATCTAGAAGTAATATTTTATGATGTTCTCAACATTAAAACAGATTGAGACTTGGTCCAATTGGTTTGCACAATTTTACTTGGAATCCATACTTTAGGTTACACTTTTAAGGGATCTGCTGGGGATAATTACTAAAATAAGGGATATATTACTGAAAATTAAAACCAAACTACTTAAAGTAAAATATGTTTAAAAAATTGGGTCATTAAGAAGCTGGCAGCGTTTCCTCGCTGAATCGCTATGCTGATGCGTTGAGCGGGCTTGTAATCCACCAGCATTTTGAATATGTCCTTGAATAGTTGACGGGCACTGGGATGGGCCAAGGGTCTCGACACCGAACGGTATAAAAGTGTAACCAGTGCCGAGGTATTTGTGCTTTTTAAGCTTTTCCGCCGTTTCGGCCTCCACGGCAGGGTGATTGCTAGTCCCGTGGAGGTGAAAAGGAGCCAGTGACTGTACAGCCTGCATCTCACAGTCTAGGGGATGAGGGACATGCCGTCCGGCCACTTGCCATCGATTCTAGCGATGCCAATTGGTTCAAGAAGAGATGGCACGTTGACTAGTAAGCGGCGGATGATGTCATTCAGAGCGGTCTATTTGAAAAAGCGGCCAACGGTTTCCGTCAATATCTTGCCATGGCTATCACCCGTGAGGCCCGTCAACCAAACTGCCGCTAGGATACACCGGTGTGGAATACAGATAGGGAGCCCGAGTCGTAAACAATTCGCGATTCGGAGGGATTCAGACTACAATAAGGTGCCAGTGTTTGGCGATGGGTAGGCGGTAGGCCATTCACCAGACTCCTTGGTGTCTGAGGCCAATAGCCTGGCTCGTTTTCCCCCTATCCTGTGGCTCAGAAGAAAATTAAAAGAAATCTTTGACACATCGTCGTCGTAGCTCCTCTGGCAGAATGGATGGCACCTAAATCATTACCCGTACAAGCAGACTATCAAGTGTTTTTGGTTTCCAAGCCAGTAATCTCATAGTTTGAGGGGAGACCCTGTAGGATTTTGCCTTTTAGATTAATTGAGCTGTGGACAGGCACGCCTTTTCTGGATGTATTTAATACAGTTTCTTTTTTTTGTTCTTCCAAGGCAGGAAGGAGGATTTGCCGATTTTTGACAGATTTGTTATTATTGCTTTATATTACATGTGAAGTTGAGATGATCTTCGGCATTTAAAGTTATTTAATTATTTATTAAATGTCTAACTATTGTCTTTATTTTAGATCAACTTTTTGCACTGATATCAACATACGGTTTCCAGGTAAAATTGTGGGGATACCAATATAACCAAATATACAAAAATTCGGAATTATGGTTATCTCAATCTGTTTTAATATTAAGAATATCATAAAATATTACTTCTTCATTTAGAAGCACCTAATCAGTTTCATTATCTAACAATAAAATTAAGAATTCTATAGAATCTTACCAGTACACGGAACTCCACCGCTAAATATAAATTATTTTTTAACACATTTCAAAGTTTAATCTGTCAATAAATATAGTTTATGTTTATACATTCTACATAAAATGGGCTATTAACTCATATTTGTATAGTGCATTACCTCATGGTTTAGTTGCAGGGCAAGATTTTTTAGATTATTTGAATTTTTTTTTCAGGTTTTTTGCAGAACTGTTAAATAATTCTTCATTAATTACTCATTTCTATATTGTTGTCTACCTCTACCTACTGATTCATTTGTGTGAGGTATGCAATAAAGAGTATTTGTATTGTATTGTATTTTTAACACATTTAAAAGTTAAATCTGTTAATATAGTTTATGTCTGTACATTCTATATTAATTCATTTTTTATAGTGTATTACCTCGCGGTTTAATTGTAAGGCAAGATTTTGTAGTATTTCATATAATTTTTTTCAAGTTTTGTGCAGAATTGTTTTTTTTCTGCGAACAAGTGAAAATTATGATCCAAAAATTAATTCGTCATCCTTGAGTTATACAAAAACGATACCAAACATGACCTATTTTCTAAACTCATGTAGAAATGAAATAGCTTCTCGCCAGTACGCAGCTCCGCCGCTACATGAATAATTTTTTTTACACATTTGCAGGTTAAATCTGTCAATACAGTTTATGCTTATACATTTCACATAAAATGGGCTATTAACTCATATTTTTTTTATAGTGCATTACCTCGCGGTTTAATTGTAGTGCAAGATTTTGTATGATTTCTTAAAAAAAATTTTCAAGTTTTGTGCAGAACTCTTTTTTTTTTCTACGGAGGAGGGGAAATTTTGTTTCAGAAATGAATTCCTCATCCTTGAATTATTCGAAAACGATACCAAACATGACCTATTCACTAAACTTATGAAGAAATCGAGCTCAGAGTGCAGCGCGGTAGATGGGGTTTTCACCCCCCTCCAGCCCCCACCACCATGGACGAATTTCGTGGGTACAGGGCTAAATCTGCTCAGATGACCACTAGGTACAACTGTGCCAAGTGGCGTCCTTTGTTGAAAATCTGCAAGGTTGATGACACTAAATAACCAGCTATGTATACTGTTATATTTTAGATAGTGGCATGTAAATAACACTAGTTAACTATGATGAAGGACGAAATGGGCGCGATTAGAAAAAAAACATGCCATTCGAACCAGTTTTTAGAAACGATCAAATGTTTGTATGGGACCTACAATTAAAGCAACACAAAAGACGAAAATAACAGGCAAAGTACAGCATAGCTAACGAGCACTGAAAACGATCCATACTGATTCACACATTGAAAGAATTTGCCGTTATCGTGAAACATTGCGTTTATGTACATAGTTGCCATACAATTATTTTTTTATGAGACATGATAATTCTATTATACGACCGCTTTAGCCTAGTTGGTAGAGACCCTGCCTTCGAAGCTGGAGGTCCCGGGTTTGAATCCCGGTCAGGGCATGTATTTGTGTGATGAACACGAATATTTGTTCCTGAGTCTTGGATGTTTTCTATGTATTAAGTATCTATCTATCTATATAAGTATGTATATCGTCACTTGGTACCCATAGTACAAGCTTTGCTTAGTTTGGGACTAGGTTGATTTGTGTAACATTGTCCAAAAATATATAATAAATACATATATATATATATATTTATTGGTAACTTTCAATTTACATTTCGCCAATAGACGAACATTTGTAGTCTATAATTATACAGGGTGTAACAAAACTAGCGAGGATCCGTTTAAGGGCATATTCGGTATCGCGTTCTGATTAGGAAAAAGAAGAATTTTTTTTGACGCAATAAATTTTTAGCCTTTGTATAGACAGTTGGCTGACTTGGAGGACCTGCTCGATAAAAAAAAATCCTTCTAAAAATTTTTCTTCTACTTTTCTTTATCAGAACACGATTATTGGCTTGGAAATGGTAGATTTGGAGTGATTTTGAAACGACATTTCTTAATGAAAAATCCAAAAATTCTATTTAAAATTTATGACATTAGGTCGCAATAGTCCTGTTCTAGATAGTAACACTGAGAAAATGTAAAGATACGTGTCAATTCAATAATAAAATCGTCAAATAGATGAACGTTTTTTAACTGATAAGGACTAAGGACTGTTTCACAGTTTTGAAATAATTTAAGTGTGGCAACACCGACGAAAAGTGACTTTATTCAATAACATTTGAAGTTCATTTAAATAATATAACTGTAGCTATCTTATAACTAACAGTATGTTATCCCATTATTCGTTTGCCGCTACTTATCTAAAGAACAAAGATTAAGTATTTTATCAAACGTTTCCAGTCTGATTGGCTAGACGATCGTAAATTTAAGTTTCACTACTTAAATTGGACTTTCCAAGAATTCTGTTTCTTAAGATTGACTCAGACAAATACAGCTTTGAATATTTACTCTATTCAAGAATACGTGATATTGGTAACTAAATTTTAAATTAAAACGGACTTAAGACTATGTATTTAAGTTCGTCTAAACTCAGCTAGGCCCGACTTGGGTCGAACTGACTCTACCCGGTGTGCGTCGGTACCGGGACGAATAGGGACTATATGTGTCACTGTTGTCGCGATCGCGCGGTGGACGTCCCCGCTGGCAGTCCTAATTAATAATCCGTCTATGTATATTAGACGCAAATTGTTAAGCTGTAGGTACATTTATGAACCATACCATAGGTGAAAATGTATAGATATTGGTTCCCTTGACTGTACTTTATCGCGGCCTTGTTTCATTGGGGTGTCTCATAAATAACGTCGGTTAGACAACTTTTATAGCATTCGAAAAGGTCTGGCATAACGGGCTGATATACAACTTATATCATCTCGGTATGCCTGACAGACTCGTACTCACCATACGAGATTCTCAGGGATCGAAGCTTTCGATAAAGACTGGAGGGAAGCCGCTCAACCAACCTCACTGGAGCGCAAACTCTTAGAGTATTCCAGTGTTCCAAACCACGCGTGGTCGTGTCGGAGGTTTTCCCCTGGATTTTCCTCAAGCTACTCTCCAACCGCACACTCCTATCGCTTTATTGGGCCTATAAAGCCACAGTCAGGTTCAAAAAAAAACTTTTATAGGTCGTATCTAATAATTTTAAGCGGCGGTGTACAGTGTCTTTAAAAGGTCCAAGTGAGACCGATAATCGACAAGTGCTGGTACTGGGTTGGTTTTCAAAGGCTTCCTTAGTAGCCTCAATATCGATCGAGAGGGGTCGATCTTCAAGGGTCAAATCTCCACTATCAAAACGATTAAACCAACGCTGTGCCATCCTTTCATTTAACACGTCCCCCCCTTCAACTTCACATGATTTTCTTGCTGCCGCGGCTGCTTTAATTTTTTTTTTTCAATAATGTCTCAACAATAGTCGAATTTCGTATTTGTCGCCTTCCATACTTTTTATGATCAAAACGCGTTACGCCGTCAATTAACAAAGACAGTATGATTAAAATAAAGTACAACAATTGCATTCTTTATAGAACTATATAATAGTCTTAATAGGTTACGAAATGCATAAATAATGGTGTAGTAAAATTTAGTTACGAAATCCGACATTAAATAATAAAATAAATAAATAAATATTTGTGGACAATCTTACACAAATCGACCTAGTCCCAAACTAAGCAAAGCTTGTACTATGGGTACTAGGCGACGATATACATACTTATATAGATAAACATATACTTAAATACATAGAAAACATCCAAGACTCAGGAACAAATATTCGTGCTCATCACACAAATAAATGCCCTGACCGGGGTTCGAACCCGGGACCTCCAGCCTCGTAGGCAGGGTCACTACCAACTAGGCTAAAGCGGTCGTCTTACACATTACTTATAAGACACTTTTAGTATTATTGACACACATTAACCAGAGCTACTCGTACACGATCTCAGCTTAAAACCCTCAATAACATGAATTAATCCATCAAATTCATTCCCGGAATCACTCTCTATTCAATCCTCATACGTCCTTATTCCGGCATTGGCAAATCGATTCGAAATCGATTTGCAGACGAGTCACGTTCCCCGGGGCGCGTGGCCGCGTGTATGAATGTAAGAATTTACATGCATTGATATGTAAATACTGGAGGCGCGTCGAACTGCCGTGTTACGATTGTGATAACGCAGAATATGGCTGCATATTTCGTTCGTAACGTCTTAGTGTAAGAACTGTGGTGTTTGTTGTCGCCGCGCTTTTCATGTTTGGAAAACTGACGACAGCGCCATCTTCACAGTTAAAACAGAAATTCACAACATCATGTGAAGTCGACAGTGGCGCCATACGTAGCCGAACAGTCTTGGTATTGAGGAGCGAGTTGCAGGTTACCACTTTTGCCTTCACCGATTTGCATCGAGTTCGTAGGCATTTGTATCGTTCCAGTAAATTCAAGTACTTTGTGTAACGATAACATATACTTTAACTATGCATTGTGTCTCAAGTTTAGTTTAGCTTAAAAATAAAGTTGAGATTAAATATACCTTTCTAAATAAATGTAAATTGCTATATTAAAGCATATGAAGTCTGTTACATATAAATAAGTAATTTAATTAACAATTACCCTTAGTTCGTGAATACCTACATTACCCTACATATTTACTTTTATAATAAAAGATTTGGATATATATTGTGTGTGTTTTTTATCATGTTTTTATATGAAAGCATCAATAAGGTAAATAAATAAATAAATTTTCTATTAAGCAGTACCGTTGCTAACCCGCTAGAGGCGCTAGTGTAGTGCGAGGTCCCCGAAATGTCAAATGTCACTCATTGTGGTTGCGGTATGCGGGTTAATATCTAATTGGAACAATATGGTGACTATTTTGCAATACCTGAGCTTGATTAATGCCAAATATGAGTTACGGGTCAATGACTGTCAGTGCTTTGAGACAGTATTGCCTTTCGGAAACTTATTTCCTCCTTTTTTCCAAACAAAACGGGACTGCGCTACAATGCGGGATGTTGGATATTTTTACGTTACGGATTTAAGGTATTAAATATGATTTAAACGTAAACTTCGTTCTCATGCCCATAATAACCAATTAAAAAATTTGACAATTGGACCTTACTTGACAGTGGCGCCAACTGGTGAGCACAAAAACGATAGCCCTCATTCCACTTGAGTTTGGTAATGACATATCCGACATCACGCACTTTTGTGCGGCAACGAATCTCGTCATTCCACACCCGGTTTTGCAGTCTAATGCCGGGCATAGCGCGCTCCATGGCTCTGTGCTATTCGGATTTTGTGTGTCCATGTACCGCAAAGTACGAAACCACAAAATTAATTTAGTATGGGATGGCGCATCGTAACTGACGATTTTCGACATGATTTGAGACGTTAGTGCCGTTAATGGAGCCCGACTCCTCAGGTAGAGATGTCGTTATATGCCTCCCATAAGGCGTTTGTATAAAATCAAAATCAAAAAATTTATTCTTCAAATGCACAAGGGCACTTTTACATGTCAAAATATTAATTTACAATTTAAGAAAGTCTGACTATAATAATACATTTTTCATGTCAAAATATTAATTTACAGTTCAAGAAAGAATAATTATTTCGAGATTACAATTATAACAAAATTAATGTCATACAGTGAAGATAAACTTGCAAAGTTATCTATTACAAATATTAAACATCAGAAAATTTAGAGATGTATAAGGTCTCAAGATTAAACAAGGAGTATAATGAAATTAATATAATATCCCAGAGATGTACATGGTCTCTGAGCGTCAAAATTAAAATTAATTTAATATTGTGAGAGATATATATGGTCTATAAGTCAGTGATAATAAAACGAATCCACAACAGGATGATGTCTCTCGTCAATCTCCTATAAAAAGACACTAGTATTAACGTAGTCACTATAGCGCGGAGATATCATAAAATTGTCGAATAACCCTGTCAACTGTCGGAAAACAATCCCAATTGCATTCTAGGTACTCTTATCGTCTCTCTGTCAGAGTATCAAAGAGAAGATCACTATTGAAAACCAACAGATCAGACAACTAAGTCGTTGCCACGTCAAATATTAGATACAACATGCACCGAACGGCAACTTGTTTGCGTACGTGACGGGTATAAGCGTCCATCGCATGCAAACGACATCGTTCACCTCCGCCCGATTTATGCCAAATGTTATCGTAAAAACGATTGAGCTACGAAATATGGAAGACGAATATCTCTTATTTAGAATGAAGGAAAAATTTAAAAATTTAGGCACCGAGCAGGATTCGAACCTGCGACCTCCCGGCACTCGCGGCCCGTCGCTCTAGCCAACTGAGCTATCGGTGCAATCACTACCCAGTTCCAGTAAAAAGAATAGTTTACGTTGGCAGCGGTACTGCTTAATACGAAGGAACGGTTGATGAATTTGGAACTGGGTAGTGATTGCACCTATAGCTCAGTTGGCTAGAGCGACTGGCCGCGAGTGCCGGGAGGTCGCAGGTTCGAATCCTGCTCGGTGCCTAAATTTTTCATTTTTTCCTTCACTCTAAATTTGGGTATGGGATGGCGCATCGTAACTGACGATTCTCAATATGATTTGAGACGTTAGTGCCGTTAATGAAGCACGAGTCTTCTGGTAGATGTCGCTGTACGCCTCCCTTAAGGCGTTTGTATAAAAAAAAAATTAATATCTCTTTTCAAAAAACCCTATATCGTTGAGAAGAAGTGGTTATGAATATTTTTTGGTTGATTCCCGTTAGCGTTAGTATTTTACCGGGTCAATTTGTGTATTTAATCTAGAAATATAATAATAATAATAACAATCAATTTATTTCAGGCCTTGCCCATAAAGTGTTAGTAGAAACAAATTTTTAAATCTTACAAAACTACTGTTAGTAAACATAATAAACAATAATTTCAGGAACCGGATGAGTTTCACAAATCAAATTAAAAAGTTGTAACGCATAACATAATTATCATTAAGAACTGAAATAAGAATTTCTAAAAATCAAAATAAAATCAAATTAAAAATGAAATAAGATTCAAATCAACATGTCAAATAATAATTATTTAGTAATAATTGATGTAAATATGCATGTGATAAGTGATTACATGTGTTTCTTAGGCTAGGAGCCAAATGCGAAAGGCTATTGAAATGAAATGCCTGAATTGTGTTGGATGTACTTACCAGTCCCTTTTGCGTATAGTTAGGATAATGTAAGACGAGTCAGAGCAATGACACGATAATATCTCGAAATCTGATATACCAAGATTGTGTCTATGCAATAATAGAGGAGCGCTCGTGGCCCAGCGGCTGTCGCGTGCCGCGTGCGGTATGCGAGGTTAAGCAACGTCCGCCTAGGTCACTTATTGGACGGGTGACCGCCTTGAGTGGTTATTAACGGAGCGCTTCCGTGCTTTAAATAAATAAAAAAATATTTGTGGACAATCTTACACAAATCAACCTAGTCCCATACTAAGCAAAGCTTGTACTATGGGTACTAGGCGACGATATACATACTTATATAGAACTTTGAACTGTAAATTAATATTTTAACATGAAAAATGTATTACTTATTATAGTCAGACTTTCTTAAATTGTAAATTAATATTTTGACATGTAAAAGTGCCCTTGTGGCCTATTTGCAGAATAATCCCCGTATTCATAAACGTCTATCAAACCTATATTAGTTAACCAGCCGTTAAAGTTCGTTTGTCCTTATCTGTCACTTTGACATATATGCTTGTGAGACAGTGACAACAGATATTTTAGTTAGCAAAGATTTGTTAAGTTTTATGAATAAATGTTTGATATTTTTTTGCCAAGTTAGAGGCCTTCGGGCGGCTCGAGAATTTCTAACAGTCAAGTTGCCCACTTGACAAGCCTAATTCCAATAAGGTCTGGTTTCCCCTCGCGTTGGAAGGTCAGATGGCAGTCGCTTCTGTAAAAACTAGTGCCTACGCCAACTCTTGGGATTAGGTAACAGACCCCGTGTATCCTTTAGGATGCAACTGTACTGGGATAACGCTAGGATGATGATGATGATGTGTCTATGCAATAACACTAACAATTTTCTTAGAAGCATGTAAGTTATTATAATACTTATCTGTATTTGAGATATTTTATGAGGCGCGCCAATGGGATATGGCACATTATCCCGACTGACCTTCCCGACTGGCCTTCTTTTGGCCGTCTTAGAAGATAGAACTATCTGCAATGTGATCTTTTGTTTTGCGTAAACAATTATACAGATAAGCTGTTGAACTACTTATTAGTAGTTCAACAGCTTATCTGTATTAAATAACACAAATGTTTCCCCAAGCTTAATGATTCACGTCCATTTTGTTTTACTCGTTATAAATCCTGAGAACGTTTAGGATTTTACAATTAACTATTAACAGCCGTACTACACGTCAATGGGACTCGTGCAGGTCCGCTATGAACCGCAAGAAAATGCTTGACAAAACAGGGGAAAAATAAATAAAATCGTAGAAGAAATACGGTATTTGTGGTTAAAGAATTTTTTATTTATCTCAAAGAAATTTTACATTTCACTTAAACTAGAGATATACATACATTAATTATAAAGTAAAAACTGGGTGAGCACGGAGTCTCTAAGGTAGATACTAATTACAAAATGAGCATATATTTTGTGCCATAATATTTAGAAACATAAAGGAAAATTAAAATTATCGTTCCCATTTTGTCGGGTATATTTTAAACATAGTATTGTTCAGTACTACAATGTTGCTAATCACTTTAACAGCTAAGGTGCCAATACATTTACGACTTTGAGTCTATACAGGTTGGGTTCATCATCGGTTCCTTGCCTATGCGTTATCGCGTCCATGCAGAAACTTGCCATTATTGCCAGGGCCGGATTTAGATGTTTTGTATTACATAGTCCATCAGTTGGCGTTTATAAATATTAAATTTTTTACACTCTTTAATAGTTTTAGGTAGTTTATTGTAAAACTGTGCTCCTTCGTAACATATATTTTTTTTACCAAATTTTGTTCTAGCAGGTTGAAGAGAGAGGTCATTAGTGTTCCGTAGGGGCCTCAGACCCTTTTCAAATTTAGTTTTAAATGTAAGTTTTGAGTGTAATGTTTTATCCTTTATTTTTCGAATTAAAATACAAATATTATTGAAGTACAATTGATTAATATTCAAAAGTTTTGTTTCTGAGTAAATTTTGCGGTTAGACGTAAGAAAGTCATATCCAAATAGAGTTTTTATTATTTTATTTTGAGCGATTTGTAGAATTTTTAGTATTGATTTAGTTGCGCTGCCCCATATTTCTATTAGATAGTTCAATTGGGACTTTACTAGCGAGTTATAGATAGTATATTTTACTTGTCGAGGGAAACAGTGTGCAATATTATAGAGGCAGGCTCGCAAAGATGACAGTTTGGACCGTATTTTATTTATGTGTTGTTTCCATGTTAGTTCGCTGTCTAAGATCAGGCCAAGATACTTTTCTTCAGTAGATTTCTTTATGTTTATATTATTAATTTTAAGCGAGATGTTTTCGTTGATTTTTTTGTACTTAGACTTGAATACTATATAACTGGTTTTTGCAATATTAACAGTAAGTACATTGAATTGGAACCATTCATGGAGTTTGTCAAGGTCTTCTTGAGCCATTATTACTATCTCATCCAAAGATTTACCAAAATAAAATATACAGGTATCATCTGCGTACAAGCTTATTTCTCCATTTAAAGGTAATTGACAGATGCTATTAATATAAATTAAAAATAGGAGAGGGCCAATTATTGATCCCTGCGGAACGCCACAGGTAATTCTTTGTGGACTGCTTTGCACATTACCTATTCGTACTACTTGGTATCTGTTGCTCAAGTATGATTCGAACATCTTATATGCATTAGCTGTAACACCTATATGCTTAAGTTTTTCTAAAAGTAGCGGATGGCTGACCGTATCAAATGCTTTTTTAAGATCTATAAAAATTCCTAAGCATATTTTTTTAGCATCTATATTTGTCTTGATTTTAGTCGTCAAGTCAATGGCCGCAGACAAAGTGCTTGATTTTGATCGGAAGCCGTATTGACTATTTGATAAAAAATCTATTTCCGTGAGGTAGGTGTTTAACCGATTGTAAATTATTTTTTCTATAACTTTAGAGATCACTGGAAGCACAGACACTGGTCGATAGTTTTCTGGGTCCATTTTACACCCTGATTTGAAGATTGGTGCAACTTTGGCTATTTTTAATGAGTCTGGAAAAGTGCCATCTTCCAGGCATTTATTAATGCATTTTGTAAGATTTGGTAAAAGATATTGTTTTATACATTTGATTGATTTAGTTGTTATTTTATCTACACCTGAACTGCTGTTAGCATCAAGACTATTGATTATTTTTTGTACCTCATCTTCATTGCATGGTGTTAAAATGGACAGTCTACTGTTATTGTCGTTCTGAGTATCAAGTTTTAAAACTGCGGTTATGTTATTGTGGTAGTGAGGTGGTATTTGATCTGCTAGACGGGGGCCTATAGTTGCAAAGAAAATATTAAAATGGGCACATATATCCTCGTTATTTGTGATTATACCGGATGGGGTAATAAGTTTTGGAGGAGCAAAGTTCGGTTTGATTTTGTTAACAGATAAAGAGTTTATCAGGTCCCACATCTTTTTAGGCTTGTTCCTGCATTTGTAGAAAGAATCGTTGTAATATTTACTTTTGGTCTTGTTCATCAGAATTGTAGTTTTGTAACAATGAGCTCACGTGTATCACTGAGAGAGCATTTCAAAGATATGAATACTTTAACAATGGTATCACAGTACATTTATGATAACATTATAAATGCCCTGAAACATATAGGTACGTTCCAAAAAATGCACAGTGCAAGACATAGGCACAAAATTGCCATAGCCAAATTTCGCGTTGGAATGATAGACAAATTCTGTTTGGGTCAATGCATACGCTATTAATTTAATTTAATTTAATACTAATACGTAGGTGTAAGCTGTACTAACACGATATGGAAACAAAGTCCGAAATAAAGATTTTATTATTATATTATTATTATAACAAACTACCTCAGGAAGCGCTAGAGTTACTCTTTCGTAGAATAAAAACATATTTAAAGACTGTCTTAATGCAAAATGCTTATTACACCATTGAGGACTATATACACGACAAGAATGTCTGGCCTCTCATAGGACTAAGTAAATAATGTTTTATAATTTTGTATTTGTTTTTTCAGTGTATTGACAATTCTAATTTTGTGGTGGTTTTTTATCTTTAAATGGATGATGTCTATCGTGAGTCTACTCCTTCATCCAAAATTGGTCAAGTTAATTTAAGCGTAGGAGAGAAAGCATCGAAGATGACCCTAGACTGGTCAGAGGTCGGTTAAGAGATGCTTCTTCAATCAAGACATGCTCATAGCCAAGTGCCAAGGCTAAATATTTAAGATTCCACATTATCTAATGTATCCCACAATTCTAAAATGTTGTCTAAATCTATTTGGGTGTAATTGACTTAAGGCTCACTATTGAGGAACAAGACTAGGCTAAAAATGTTCGACTAGGTAACTGAGGATTTTTGCAATATTATTTATTTGTTGGAAGATAAGCGCTGGCAATCGCGTCAGCGCTACGCTGAGATGGAACCATTTTGTGCACGTTTTACTGTTTTTAATTGCTTTTCTCCTTATTATCTTGTATTGTCACTAATAAATAATTGATTATGATTCTAATGGACTCTGATTCTGAATTTATTTACAATTTGTATATGTATCCCAGTCGGGGAATTTATTTGTGTGATGAACACGAATATTTGTTCTTGAATCTTGTATTTTTCTATGTATTTAAATATATGTATGTATATATATATAAATCGTCGTCTAGTACCCATAGTACAAGCTTTGTTTAGTTTGGGACTAGGTCGATTTGTATAAGATGTTCCATAAATATTTATTTATTTATAAGCAACGAAATACAGTAAGTTATTCAGCTATGAACGGCTCACAGCGGTCACTGACCCGACCCGCTCAGAAAGGGCTAATAAAGGCGTAGCCAGCTATTTATTTCGATATAATACATGTTTAATGTTACATTTATTCCAGGTACCGAACTCAAATCATAAAAACATTCCATTTACATTATAACTCTGAACTCGTATGAATCTAAATTCTCCGCGCCCACATCAAAGCGGTACGAACTAGTTTTCGCCGGTTCAAACCCTTTTGAAGCGGTTTCAACCGGTTTCTGACTATTCGTCGAATTTATTTGGAGTTCGTGTGTCTGAGGGCTCAATTTGTTTTGTTTTGAAATTGTTTCTCCGAGTAATGCGCTGATAACGTTGGAAAGTTAGTTTGAGTTTTAATCACCGGTTTTAGGTCTTAATTTAGTCTAATGTAAGCTTTAGGGTTAGCACAAGATTTTATTATCATGCTTGCATCGTTACCTCTAAGCTCATTGAAGTCCAGGCGCGGATACAGAAGGGGGGGGGGGGGGGGGGGGGCAACAGGGGCAAATGCCCCCTCCTGAGGCCTGTGTCAGGGGAGGGCAATTGCCTATGTTCTGACGTAGGAAATATGTTCTGACAATATAAACAGTTATCAAAAGTCAGTTTTATTTTCGGAAAGTTCGAAAGTGCGCCCCCCTGAACAAAATCCTGGATCCGCGCCTGTTGAAGTCATTCCATACAAAATAGGAAAGAATATCAATAACGACACGACAGGCGGACTGAAATCCCCTAAACGGTAATTGCGTACTTTCCGCCCTGAGGTATGGTATCTGGATTAATATTACAGATGATTTTCTGTAACGAGTCCGCGAGCAAGAACCACATTATGCCTGATATTGTCCAGATGGCTGATGATTTTTAATTTTGTTCTGATTGAATTTAGAATATTGGGTGGGCAGCTAAAAATATTTTTTTGGAATGGCAAAATTAGCAAGGTCGAAACGAGTACCGGAAAAAGGGAAGCGGCCATTCCCATCAGTTGGACACGACATCGGATAGGAATAATCTACACAGGCCAGGTTAGTGAAAACTTATATTTATTTAGTTTTGGTTTTAGCTATAAGTTTCGAAATGAAATGAAATGAAATCATTTATTCTTCAATTTAGGCATGTTACATGCACTTATGAATGTCAAAAAACTACCACCGGTTCATAAAATAAACCTCTGCCTCGAGAAGAACCGGCGTAAGAAACTCGGCGAGGTGTCATTTTTTACTCATTGAAACGTTTTATTACACTGTGTAAGTTTGTCTATCTCATTCTCCTACTCTCCACTCAATCCCTCAAAGGTTAGCTGGAAGAGATCCCTCATAGGGTTACTATAATCTTATGTGACATGTATATTGTTTTAACCTCTTATTGTGTACAATAAAGTGCTTACATACATACTTATATCAATGCTATTTTACTGTGAGAAACAGAGAAGTAAGTTTAATGAAATAGCGAAAGATATTATACGGACTCTTAGGCTCGGTTTTATAAAGATCCGTTAGACTTTATGTCGGTTTGTTATGTCAAAAAATGTACTAAGTTACAGAAATTTGATCTGACATTTGGTCGAACGGATCTTTATAAAACCCGGCCTTAATATTATAATCGATATTGAATTAATTTATTCGTTTATTAGTTACTTACCGACTGGGCTTTCTTCATTCCAAAATGAATCGTCCAGTGTGTAATCAGCTTCTGAAACAAGCAAAAAATATGATTAAACTCCTGATGTTTACAATGTCCGTAGCAATAATCGAATACCGGTATTTTATCCATATAAATATATAAATATTTTATTTTGACGCTTACAGACCTTGTACATCTCTAAGAAATCTCGATTGTTATTAGTTTCTTAGTCTTATTTTTGACATGTAACTACATTTAATTAATGATACTTTGATTATTGTATTATTTTTATTTGATGCACCTAGATAGGTCTTGACTTGTAAAAGTGCCCTTGAGGCCTATTTGCAGAATAAATGTTTTGATATTGAGAAAAATACCGGTATTATTACGTTCTTTTTCGTTGTTTGATTCATTATCTTTAATGGGACGATCTGATAATACAGAATTGTTACCTAAATATATAATTCAGTCCTATGTCACCCTCCTAGCGTTATCCAAGTACAGTTGCATCTTGATGGATGCCCGGGATCCGCTGCCTAATCCCAAGATTTGACGAAGGCACTAGTTTTTAGGGAAGCGACTGCCATCTGACCTTCCGACCCGAGGGGAAACCAGATCTTTTTGGAATTAGGCTTGTTAAGTGATTGGGCATTTTGACTGTTAGAAGTTTTTAAGCCACCCGAAGGCCTCTAACTTGGCTTCATGACTGCTATTGTAGATAGCAGCCGGGATCAACGACTTAAAGTGCCTTCCAAAGCACGGGAGCGCTCAGTTAATAACCACTCAAAGCGGTCATCCATCCAAGAACTGACGGCGGCCCACGTTTCTTAACCTCGCATACCGCACGCGGTACGCGGGCGCCGCTGGGTGACGAGCGCTCCTCATTCAGTCCCACGTTAAGAGCATTAAAAAAAAACAAATATTGGACTATTTCTGTTTTTTTTTTTTAATTACGGTATCGATTCCTGATCCGTACAACTACATGCCTACGGAACAGATATTATATGAAGGACATTTAAGTACATCTTAAAACATATTAATGTGTAAATCTGTCTCTAAAATGTAAGTATGACTGAGAAGTACAACTATCCTTTTACATAGTACGACTTATATGTAGTAGTACACTAAAACAACATAAACGTAAGACGAGGCCCGTGGATACGACATTGAGGCAATGATGGCTTTTAGTACCTCCCGCAAAAAAGATCATTACCATCGCAAAAAACGCGTAACAGAAAATAATTACCGTAGCCCAAAACAGTGAAGGGCATAAATATATATACAATTTCATACCTTATTTCAATGGAATAAGGTAAAAAATGTATACATATTGGTGCACTTGACTACAAAACACAATGAGGATAGTTCTGATGACGTCACATTCAACGTACGCCATTGTTATGATTGCCTCGTTAGTGTTGCGAGACAAAGCGGGGTTTTAATTTTGTTTTAATATTTAACGACTGTCGTTTGTTTACTTTTAGGTTTTTTTCTCTCTTTTTGCGTGTAACAATTTATCTGCAATTAGTTACGCACGTATTGTTAGGCATCACTAAGCCTATTTTAAAACCAAATGCGAGTCCAATGTATAAAGGGATTTTGTAGTTTATTTTTGTCGAACGGTTTCGCCTAGTGGGTAGTGATCCTACGAAGCTGGCGACCCTGGGTTAGAATCCCGGTAAGGGCATATATTTTTGTGATGTTTCTGAGTCTTGGATTTTTTCTATGTACTAATAACTATTAAGTACATCGTCTTCAAGTACCCATAACACAAACCTTATTGTAAAAAAATGTCGCCCAAATCCCAAACAACATTCATAATTAAAAATTAACACAATAAATTCCCGTCAAATTTAACATGATTACTTACTATTTCATGTTAATGTGCTATTATTTGTCTAATTTCCTATCATCATACTCAAACAAAATTAAAAATTTATTACTACCGACCGACCGAGCTTATTTATTCTTGATACGGTCTCCAGTACCCAATTTATCATAATTACCATCGCATTTATGGTGCGATTAAATCCACTGGTGATGACGACAATACCAATAGTTTTCTCATTTAACTTAAGTCAGAGTTGGGCAAAAATTAACTTGAATAAGAATAAGAAAAAAACAGGAATTTTATTCTTATTCCAATTGATTGAATAAGAATAATTCTTGCACTCGTTATTTAAAATAATTTGAACGGGAATAAATCATGCAACTTTTATTTTAAATAAAGAATAAAAAACTGAATAATTATCTTAGAAAAAGGATTATTATTAATAACTTTTTACTTAATTAAAATGTTATTTGGAATAAAGTTAACTTTGTAATAAAATACAAAGATACTCTATAAATTGAACAGCGGAGCTCTTTAATTGCTAAATGTATATGTTTTGCGTATTAACTTCTTTTTAATTTGGCGAATCTTTTAACTAAATTACATCTGGTATTATTATTTTGCATTTGTATCATTATCAAATTAAAAACAACACGTGTAACAAAACTATGTGACAGTGGTCTTGTGAGGACTTAATGTTGTCTTGTAATAATATAAAGGAGGTACTAGTATTAGACTACTATGTAGTACATACCTCTACCTTTTACCTACTAATTAATATGTCGTATTTGTCCCGGGTACCTAGACTGCATTTTTATTCTTGCAATAGTATTTAAAATAAAAAAATCACGATTAAATTTATTTGACTAAGAATAAGTTATCTTCATTCAATTTTCACGCGCACGAATTATTCCCGACCAAATTTATTTGAATAATTGTGTGATGAAAGTTAATCAATGTGATTTTAATCTTACGAATTCTTATTCAAATAATGATTTTATTCTTGAGTGCCCAACACTGCTTTAAACAAATTCTAATGAAAACACAAACAGGTGATTTTTTTTTTACAAGACTGGCCTCATTTTGGGCCAGTTTCTTTTTTGAGTAGGACAAATAATTTGAATAAATTTTGATGGGAATAAAATCAATGTTATTTTATACTTACGAAATCATATTCAAATAACGATTTTGGGTAGGTACCTTCGTAAATAAAAGGGAAAGGAATAAGTACCCTATCATTTCCTATTATCATACATAAGACATAATAATAATGTTATTACTACCTACTTGCCCTTTAACAATAAGGCTACCAGAACGGCATCGTAACCTTTTATAACACAATAAAAGCTCTTTGTCTTGCTGACTTTACAAATATTATATGAGTAGGGGAGGATGGGAAACTTTGAGGTAGCTACTTATTAATTTTGGAGGGTTTATATATAATCTTTACATAAATACATACTGGTTATTTGAGAACTTATATTTCAACATGGTAAGGAGGAAAATACGATTGTAAGATTTAAGCTTAAGAATAAGAATAAGAATAAGAAGAAATTTATTGCCCATAAAAAACCTTAACCTAACAGATACAAAACAATCAAAAAACAGTAAGTAACAATCGGAAAAAGGTGAGGCAATGGGTGCCAGGCTCAGCATGTGCTGGGCAGAAGTGCGCGGCGCTGGTTTTCAATCTGGTCCCAAGAACAAATATTAAATAAATAAATAAATAAATACAGCCAGGAGGGTCGCAAACTTTTACTACACGAAAACGCTTACTACACGAATATATATTTTGTTTGAAATAAAATAGAAATAGAACCAAATTTATTGCACACCAAAATAACAACACATTGCAATTTAAAACTTAATACCTAGAAACTAGCTTAAAATACCTACACACATGAGGTGAGTCTAAGTATAAAGAGCAGGGGTGCTGCTATAGTGGCCGCAATTGGACACCACTCAGCATAATGCTGTGACATTTTACAATGCCGCAGCGCTGGTCCGTGGAGCCCATGGCTGAAAGATAGCTCAGAACAGCAGAAAGTGATGGAGATGGGAAACATAATAGAAATACATTTTTTTAATAAGAACTAGTGGAATCAAATGTTTGAAATTATTATTTGATCGTATCATTATATATCCCCTGAAAACTAAATAATTTTTGTTAGTTATACATACCAAATCGTTCTTCAAGAAAGGAGTGTATACATTTTTAAAGGGTCGGCAACGCGCATGTGACATCCCAGGAGTTGCAAGCGTCTATGGGCTACGGTGACCGCTTACCATCAGGCGGGCCGTACGCTTGTTTGCCACCGACGTGGTATATTAAAATAATCTTATTACACATTGAGATACTTCGGAAAAAATATTACATTTAATGGATATATCGTTTTGTTATATAAATGTGATAATCCATATTGAAAGGGACCTTATGGCGGCCGGCACTTACGCCTTTATTGCCGCTGTTCCAATACAATAGTGAATAGGTGCAACGTAAGCGCCTGCCGCCATAAGGTCCCTTTCGATGTGGATGATTGTGATAACAAATAAGGTATCAATTTTGGAATTTATTAAGTAGGTCATTGTCAGATTTAGGTTCGCGTCTTTTCGGTGGACATATCAAAAGTAAAGGGCCACAAAGATTAATTTTGGATTGATCTAGTATCCCGCATAAGCAATCTCTCCGTAACTATAAATACATGTAATAAAACATGATGATGATTCCGACCGGTTTCGGCCATGGCGACCACTTCGACTCCTAATCAGTGCCCCGGCGCTCATGCGCCCGAAGATGGCTAATGTAGCCTATTTTAGCAATAAAACTCCGCGCACATTGAGGGCACGTAAGCACGCCGTCTACATAATTGTAGGAGATGGCAGCAGGTGGGCGGGCCTTAAGCTGGTCGCGTTTGGTATCAAGGTCAACTTTACGTTGATCCTCGAATACCCGTACCTTGCCGTTCACCAGCCTGCGCCATTCTGGGCGTTGTGCTGCCAAACACTCCCATTGAGAGGGCTCTATGTCGCATCTCTTCATGTGTCGCTTTAGGACATCCTTATACCGGGTATAAAACATAGCTTATATACGCATAAGCCGTTAACTGTTGACCACCGGATGGACAACTTTTGTTTTTTCTACTGATAATGATCCAATTCACGTAGATTATTATTAATAAACTAGCGACACGCCCCGGCTTCGCACGGGTGCACTATTTAATGGATATTATTATACATATAAACCTTCCTCTTCAATCATTCTATCTATTAAAAAAACCGCATCAAAATCCGTTGCGTAGTGTTAAAGATTTAAGCATACATAGGGATATAGGGACAGAGAAAGCGACTTTGTTTTATACTATGTTGTGATTATTTCTATCCAATCGTGATATAAGTGCGCTAGTTTTACTGTGATGACTCGTGTTGATAACCAAACAATACATACACTCAAAATATTTTGATTTATTTATCCCAATTGTCAATCAAACTAAGATAGGTGCCCGCGTTGATTAACTGAGCGCTCCCGTGCTTTGGAAGGCACGTTAAGCCGTTGATCCCGGCTGCTGTCTATGATAGCAGACGTTTAGCCATGTTATAGGCCTCCGGGTGGCTTGAGAACTTCTAACAGTCAACGTGCCCACTCGACAAGCCTAATCCCAATAAGCTCTGGTTTCCCCTCGGAGTGGAAGGTCAGATGGCAGTCGCTCTCTAAAAAACTAGTACCTATGCCAAATTTTGGGATTAGGTAGCGGACCTCGGGCATCCTTCAGGATGTAAAGAAAGAAAGAAAGAAAAAAAAAAGAATTTTTTATTGCAAGAACAGTATAAAATAGGTGGTAATAACAAGAAGAAGTTCCATGTTCGACCTAAAATAGGTATGCAATTAATGATTTATTCGTTCAATACAATAATTATATACAAATGTACTGGGATAACGCTAGCAGGATGATGATATTAGTCAAACTACGAGTTAGCTAACTTTTGAGTTAGTTGGATCGTAATTATCAGATATATGTTACGTCCCACTGCTGGGCACAGGCCCCTTGATACAGATGAGAAGGAACGAGGCTCCCTCTCATCTATAATTAGTTACAAATTTAGAAAAACATGAGTCTCCGTTTACTAAAGTTTAAACACACTATTTTGAAACATCGTCACAAAGCATAAGCGTAGATTTGGATTACATTCAAATTTGTACAACGTATAACCATTGAATTGTTTGATAATACAAACTATAGTCAAGGCAAAACCGTAACAAAAGGTCATTGATCCCACAAATGAACGCTGCGCACAGATCAGTGAACTGACTATTGAATAGACTCGGCTCAACGGGCACTCAAACCTCGACACAACCAGCGCAGTCGACAAAATTTGCTCGAATACATACAATATATGCGGCTGGAGGTTCAAAAGGCAATTATGTTGCACAGTTGTTCAATTCAGATTACATGTCGATATGACTATCTAACGGATTTAATTTGTTTGTCAAAATCCTTCCAATTGGTGATTCGGTGGTTTGGATATCGTCGCAACAGCGATGAGCTGTTTAATTTTGCAACTAAACCTCCATATGGCTTATATACCGGGTATACAATCCAAATGGGTCAGTATGGTGAAGTCGGAAACTATAAGAGATAGCGAGATCTGTTCTTAGGAACCATGACGTCGATTTTAGATTTAATAATAATTACATTCAAACTTTTTTATTAACTCTCATAACCGGGAATCGAACCGGGAAACGAAGTTAATAAAAAAGTTTGAATGTAATTATTATTAAATCTAAAATCGACGTCATGGTTCCTAAGAACAGATCTCGCTATCTCTCATAGTTTCCGACTTCTCCATACTGACCCATTTGGATCGTACACCCGGTATAGGTGGCTTGCTTCAGTCGGCACTGGTTCACGGGTGTATTATTTTCATCGTCTGTATTACAATAGGTACACAAACACAGTAACAAACTTAGTAGTACACAGTACACAATAGTGGTAACATTGACAGGTAGACAATTTTTTTTAATAATTTACGTTAGCAGCGGTACTGGTTAAGACGAAGGAACGGTTGATGAATTTGGAACTGGGTAGCGATTGCACCTATAGCTCAGTTGGCTAGAGCGACTGGCCGCGAGTGCCGGGAGGTCGCAGGTTCGAATCCTGCTAGGTGCCTAAATTTTTCAATTTTTCCTTCATTCTAAATTTAGGTAGACAATGCTTATGGCATTAAGCCCCTACCTCTCAAAGACCGTCGATATGTAACACTCCATTTTCTCTTGTTTTTATAGCTTATCATATTAAAAACAACGAGGTTTGTCGAAATAATATATCATATTTACTTCAAAACTTCTTTGTAAGTAGTCTTTGAAAAATATGGTACCAAACTTTGGCATTTTGAGGCCAAAAAAACTAGTTTTTTGGACATAACTATAGTGAAGATGAGTTAAAATAAAAATCTCTCATGCATTGTTGAGACGTCAATAAGGACCAGTTACATGTACATTTCATACATATAAGTGCATAAACAACATACTAATATCGAAAATAGAGCTTTTTTGGATCATCTTTGAATAAATCATAAAAAATAAGTAGTGAATTTTTTTTTAAACTTGTCTCGTGAACGTATACATAAAAGATTGAAGAACCGATAACCGGTTCTGCAATAAATGTATCTACAGTTTCGACGAAGTAATATCAACACAAAATTCTTCAAAAATCGATGACTAGCGCGTCGAGTCCACTTTTTGTACGATAAGCTTTACATGAAATGCAATAAAGATTAAATAAATAAAAAAATGTTAAAAACAATATATGACGAAAAATAAATGCATTGGTGTAATCGCCACTAGAGCTAAAAGTCTTATACATAAACCAACAAAACAACTGACAACAAAGTACGAACTAAACAATTCTTGACAAAGTCCAAGCGCTTATTAAAACTATGGAGCGTGACACATTAGCGCGACAGGGTGCTATCGCGGGCCGTGGCGCGGGCCAATTACGATGAGATGCCCGATAAGATGCCACTTTGTCAAAATAGACAAATTTATGCTCCTAGCTAAATTGAACAGCTCTATGAAATACCGACATTCTGTTTTCCTTGCGTTAAATATTTTTATCTTTTAATAAGCGGTCGAAGTTATATTTCATGGCAATTGAATGACTATTGAAGTAGTAAAATAAAATATTTCAGTATAGTCTAGAAAAGTGTAAGTAGTGCAAAAATAAAATAAAAATAGGTATTTAGTAATAAATCGTTGGTCCTATTCAAAATTGCTGTATCAGAAATGTGGGTAAAGTTAGCCTGCTTTTTCTGTTGGTCCCAGTTAAAAAAGTAATCACTTGTAAACGAAAAAATACTTACCTTTGTCATTGCTGATTTTCCTCAAAATATAAAAGAACAAAATTGAAAGAAGCTAATAACTCGCTTTTTCGATTCCACTGCATCTTCATTTAAGACAGTAATATTCAGACGGAGTCTCCAAATTAACTCCTAAGCGGAAATGCAATTAATTTTAATTAGGCCCACTTGGAAGGTGCGGAAAAAAAAACAATTTAAAGAAACTGTCCCTCCACTCGACGCCGTACCCTAAACAAGAGGCTTTGTATCTCCGCAGTTTCTAGAATGTTGATTTTTCTCCCTCCAAAGAAAACTTCACAGAAACCGAATGTATAATGAGACATTTACAACGTTGTTTGCGTTGATTAATTTTATTTAAAGTTTCTAACTACCTGAGTACTTTCCTTTGTTAGATTTTTGATAAATAATTGTTTTGGAAAGCAGACACATTCTTTAATGTCAAAGTTGAAATATATACATTGTGCGCTTGTGAAGTTTATGCGTTGTATTGTAATTAGATGATTTTTAATGATGTTTTTTTTTTCAAAACATACTTTTTTAATTTTCCGAGTAAACTACGGCTTTTCCCCATGGAGTACGTTAAATATTGAAGATAAGACATTCATGGTAGAGGCAGAAAATATTTCAAAAACTTGTGAATGCAGTTCTAATTATTTTTAGAAATGGATATTTTATTGCGTAAATTACATTTTCAGTTTTTAAAGTATTCACCCTCCATATGGCATAACTGTAGGGAAGCCTGCATATATATAATTATAATAAGTATGAATCGCTGTAACGTTTTGGTCTAAACTGTCATGTAGCACACTTTATGGTTCAATAAATAAATAAAATATATATTTTTAATGAATATACCAACTTATGGCTTGATTTCAGTTTCATGTAATAAAAGGTAATTTATTGCAAGAAAACTCGTTCGCTTTTATACGTAACTTCTCCTTCTGTAATTTATGTCTGTTATTTTGTACAAAAAAGAGTTTTACTGCTGTTACTACGGCCACTTTCATTGTTTTTTTGTGGCCCCAAGTTGGGCGCCACTTAGATGTTACTTAATATAAAATCGCAATAGTTAGTGCTAAACCGTTGCATAAACATTCATTATCGTCGCCGACGTGCCTGTGACACGTAGGTACACACACTTTAATGAAACAACTGGAACAAAGTAATCTAACTATAAATTACTTTGAAGTTATACCTTGCCTATAAATTGACTTTTAGCACACGTTGTGGTTCAGAAACTATAACGATGCATTGTCATGTCGTTAAAGTTCTAAGTAATGTTTTAAACTCAAAACTTTGACATCGTCAGCGACCTGAGTTGTTCCGAACCATTTGAGATTCAATAAAGACTTATAAAGTTACACTATACGTTAGAACTAAAAAGGTAATTACCTAGCTATTATTATTATGTATTATAATCTAAATCAATGTCATCAATTATTGAATAAAGGACAAATAAAATATACATAACATTATAAAAACCAACCTAACTAATAATAATTCAGATTAAAAACTACCTGCAGGTCGGGACTGTGTTGCTAAGTTGGCGGTATTAAGAAATTATTATAATACATAAGACATTATTAATACAATAAAAAAAAAGTCAATCGTAAATTCAAAGAGATAATAATTTATAAAACCTAAAATGTAACTGTTCTTGTACTATATATTTATAAAAATTGAACAATTCATCAGTTAATTAAACTGCAACAAATGTGAACCAGTGCTGTGGTCCCAAGGTTGGGCGCCACTCTGACCTATCTAAATCACTTCCTGTGTCCAGCAGTAATTGGACTTCCTGCCCCATCCTGCCGAGCAATTCCTCCGGGAATAATCCACCCGGACGATTTACCGAAGCACTAAGCACAATATAACCTGAATGCTGTAATTATTTAGATTCCTAGTTGAGTTTTGTACTTGCTATGTCTTAAGAACAGTTGATTATTATGATATTAATGGAGTTTCCACGAAGAAAATCATTTAAATTTGTAAAGTTAGTTACCTCGGTAAGCTATTTAGTTACTATACCGTTCGGAAAATAAGTTATGTTGGCCTGAATAATGTTGAAAATTCTTTTGGTGACATAGTCTTTACAATTTAAGGTTTTAATTACATTACTAAAACAGGTAAACTAACATACTATTAGGCATTAAGGGCGTCATGTTTCTAACCCTTAGGAAGTTTTTCTTCAGGACAAGTGTTTTACCGCTAACCGACTTCAAAGGAGGAGGTTCTCAAGAGATTGGAATCTTTTTTTACTCACTGATTACTCGGTGATTATTAGACCTATTTCAAAAATACTTCTTGTTCGAGAGAAGGTAGCTCCAAGTTGGTCCCATATAATTTTAGTGAAAATCTGATGACGAAATCCTTGGGTAACCGGAGGAAGATATGTATACTATAGACGATGTTTTCCGTAACCACCGCATTATCTTTCGAAGTGGCTTGGCGACGAACTAAATTAAACAAAACAGGAGTATAGTAGGCACCTCAAAAGGAAAAAAAACTGAACACTTATAGGATTACTTTATGGTCCGTATGTCTGTCTGTTTAAGACTCTTTATCGCAGGAACACGTATAGGTACCGAGCTGAAATTAAAACCGTACAATCAAGTCTACAGTTGAAGCTGTAAAAAATCAAACTTTTAAGTTAACGTTAATAAAAATATGACTAAATTATGCCGCAAAAATCGTATATTTCGACACTCAAGTGAATCAAAATTTATAGAGTATTATTCGATAACTTAAACCTATGAAATTTGGCAAGTAATATCGTTAATTAGATTAAATCATAAGAATGTCTTTATTTATAGTATGTAATCAATTTTGTACTCGGTGGGCGAGTCCGAGTCGCTCTTGTCCGGTTTTAAGTGCAACATAGTAGTATAACTAAAGACTAACCTAGAAATATGTAGAAACAGTCCACATAATAGATGTATTTTAATAACTAATAAAATCCCAAATTCAATTAAACAGGAACCACAAAATACACTATTTAAAAACAAACTAGAAAAACTGTTAATCGACAGATGCTATTACTCCGTAAAGGATTTTTTAAATGATGAGTTTATAAAATTTCATGATATTACTTATTTTTAGAAAATGTGTATTGTTTTAGTACTTAACTAGTTTTTAAGTTATAGTTGTGTGCCCTTTCAGGGCGTTATGGTCTGACTTTAATTGTATAAAATTACACATTAATTGAAATGTACATGATTTAACAACGAAATAAATAAATAAATAACTAAATCCTAAATCATGACCCATGGAAGTTTATATACACATTATATTAACGATTATCTTTATGGTTGTGGACTCCTTGCTCCGTGTAAGTTGGACCATTGTACTATTTAACAAGCACATTACGAATAGATAGATAGATTCATTTATTTCCTTTAGAAAATAACATTACATCACATTACATTTTTCTATATAAGTATGTATATCGTCGCCTAGTACCCATAGTACAAGCTTTGCTTAGTTTGGGGCTAGGTCGATTTGTGTAAGATTGTCCACAAATATTTATTTATATATTTTATTTTATTATTATTTTACATCAAAATAAAATAAAATGGATTCATTAAAGGATCGTCCATAATAATTTCAAAACTTCAAAACAATAATAATAAATGAAGAAATGTCACATGTTAATAATAGAATAAAAATGTCTAAATGTATACATGACTAGGATATCCTAAGTGACGTCAAATATCAAATTCAAAAATAATAATAAGATTAACTAATAATATACATGTGCATAAATAATATACATTTTATGTCTTGGTGAGAGCTGTTGAGGAGCTGGATGCATGTATAACATTAACCTAAAATAAGTTACTTCAATTTGTACATCTATCTCTGTTTGTCTCTCCAAATAAATAAATAAATAAATAATGTCATAATGTCAATAGGTACAATGTCAGCAATAGCAAATAGCTTTGCAAGCAGAAAATTACGTGCACTTTAACTGGTTTCACATCATTTTAGCCGCATGTACAGCTTATTATCGCATTACCATAACCAGTTAGTTATTTAGCGAGTTAGTTATTACACGTGTGAAGTGTAAATTACATTAGGTTTTGCAATTACGCGAACATGCAAAACTGACATTTTGTATTCAGTGTACGCATTACGAGTATGCTAAAATCGTATGTTTCTGTTCTGATGCAGTGTTGTTAACATTTTTGAGTGTTAGTTTAGCAATTTATGTTAATGCTAGTTGTTGAGAGACATATTTGCCATTATAAACTGAAAAGTTAGGCGTTTTGGTTATTTGGAGCAGTTTACTGGACAAAATAATTTTGTTAACTAATTGTAATTTCAATATAATTACTTATTAGATTTTATTATTTTCATGTTGACGCTTAGAGATATATCTCACAATATTTTATTATGATTATTGTTCCTATCTTAGTACCTTTTATCTTGACGCTTAGAGACATTATACATCTCTAACAAAATCTCGATTGTTATTAGTTTCTTAGTCTTATTTTTAACATGTAACACTACATTTAATTAATGATACTTGGATTATTGTATTATTTTTATTTGACATAGAAAGATTTTGACTTGTGAAAGTGACCTTGAGGCTTATTTGCAGAACAAATGTTTTGATTATGATTTCGATTTTTGAAAATAAATCACATTGTATTGCGAATGTCAGCTGTGTCGCTAACTAAAAAAATAAAAATTAATTTTACTTATCACTACATAGTACAAAACAAAGTCGCTTTCTCTGTCCTTATATCACTATATCCCTGTATCCCTATGTATGCTTAAATCTTTAAAACTACGCAACGGATTTTGATGCGTTTTTTTTTAATAGATAGAGTGATTGAAGAGGAAGGTTTATATGTATAATAACATCCATACACATACTCATACTGGAAGGATAAGAGCACACTGGTGGAAGTTCACGAGGACGAAGTCGCAGGCAAAAGCTAGTTTATATATAATATATCTTGAACTCAAATTCTGACAAAAGTAGGGATTGATTAAAGCATACGATGTTCTTATTAAAGTTTTTTAGATACGTTGGAAATAATTGCCATACGATAATATTAATGCTTAATTCATTCATCGTAATAAACTTCATTATTATTATTATTTTTATTCATGGCTTTCACTCCTTGCTGACTTTGGCAAGGGGTATTTCGCCAATGTCGCCGTATACAGACATATCACACGAGAGGAGAATGATCATAATATTTTTTTTTATTTTTGTGGAAGGATTTGTCTGGGAACCTAAAACAAATAATAACACATTAAGGACGGCACAGACAATACAGGACGTTTGTACAGTTGTAAACTTAATTATTCAATTGTTTTCATATTTAATTTCACAAGAACATCGGCTCTACGCGAGGCGCCTAAAGCACCAGTATGCAAAAAAAATATCTCTTACGTAATACGGCAACAATCAGAGTAATGGCGCCGGATTTCTTCCGCTCTCCCGCGCTTGAGTCATATTTTATGAATTTTGACGGGTCGTTCCCGAAATGTCTTTTTTTTAAGTGTTGCTCGTTTTGCGTAAAAGTTGGCCGAGGGATAATTTGAACCTTTCCGCGGGTAAATTAAATTAAATGAGATATTGTCTGAGTTTAGTGAACATTGTATAATAGCGTTGATCGGAGTATTTTAATATTATACTTTATTACCTTTTATCTTGACGCTTAGAGACCTTATACATCTCTAACAAATCTCGATTGTTATTATTTTCTTAGTCTTATTTTTGACATGTAACACTACATTTAATTAATGAAACTTTGATTATTGTATTATTTTTATTTGATGTACCTAGATAGATTTTGACTTGTAAAAGTGCCCTTGAGGCCTATTTGCCGAATAAATGTTTTGATTTGATTTTGATATTATTGAATACTGAACAAACAACAATTGTTATTATAGTAACTTATGCAATGCTAAAATGATAGTCATTTAAAGGCCGTATTATCGCTAATATGAGTTCATTTGGGCACATATTATAAGAGCAATAAACTTATACCCCCCATATATTGGCTTTTTATATGTTCTTTATTATGACAAGCAATGGAAAAGGCCCTTATGAAGCCAATACACTTATAAGAATTACGTTGAAAGCGTTAATAAGGGCAATAATCCTTATAAGTGTTTTATTATTGTCAAAAACCAAACTACAAAACTCATAACGGCAAAGAAAGTCTCTTAAAAAGCCGTTCACAATAAGTGATTTTGTTAGTGATTTGAAAAAAGTTTTTTTTAAGTCTAGAAATGTAACTTTATTATTAATTAAATGAAATAAACAGTTAAAAAAAAGAAAGTTTACGCAACAATTAATTAACTAATTATTGATATATTTCATGTACGTAGTTTATACTATTAAACATCCGCCATCTTAGATTGGCCGCCATTTTATTAGCTACCATTTTGAGATAGCAAACATGGTTTTATAACATCATAATAAACCTAACTGCTGTGAAAAGGAATTTTAGCACCCCCAAATTATTCCGATATCTTGGGTGGCCCATGGACTATGTGTGGGAATTCAACTGTATGGTAAAATGTGGTAGGCAGTGTGTTTTGTTATCAACGCGACCTTGAATAGCTTCTAGCGGCCCACCATACAAGAAAAAATGCTAATGAAATTTTAATCTCCTGTAACAGTGACGTGATATGCGATCTATTTAGTCATGCATATAGCATATAGTAGCAACCTTCGCGGTTGGATCTTCTATGTAATTGATGCAAATCTATCTTGTCACAAACTATGACATTCGTAATGTCTCTGTATTTTCTCATCTAATATTGCGTACAATTTTATGTTAATTAAAACCTATATTCTGTAGGTTTTGTCTTCATTTCAAACAGGAAATAGAGTAGAGTTTATTTTGATTCGGAATTCACTAAAACAAAACAAATGCAACTCTATTCCAATTTTGAAAGATACATTTTCCATTGAAGTGGATTTGATCTAGTATAATTACTTTGAGCCCCAGGAGGACAGTCTCTCTCTTCTCTCTCTCTTTCAGCATATTTGCGTCCACTGCTGGACATATGCCTCTTCCATGCCTTTCCATCTCGTTCTAGACGTAGTGGTTCAGGTGCAGGTTGTTGGAGGATAGTACAGTCGCCATCAGATATATCGGAACGAACGAGGTGCTCACAAATATCTGAACACGGCTCTATTGTCAAGGCGTTAAAGTGCATGTTCAGATATTTTTGAGCACCCTGAAGAGTACAGATATATTTGATGGCCACTGTACCACCACCAAATAATAACCACCTCCAATACTATTACCAAAAGTAAAACTATACTTAGTTTACCGTTACAACAAACAGCTACATTTCCGTAAGCGGCTATTAGTGCGACACGCCTACACGAGGCAACACATGTTTAATCCACTTCTATATAAATACAGAAACCCAAACAAAGCGTCCTTTTTACGAGAAGGAACAAAAATCATCCAATATTGACACGTTGTCGCTCGCGCGGCGATAACGTACGGAAATGCGTCAAGAACGAATATTTTCCGATAAGGGTTCCGTACCTCTAGTAGAAAACAAAAAATAAATGCTACGTCATACAAAGAAGTGAAGGACAAAGCTGAATGTAGAATAAGCTGGCAATTACTCCACCGACAAGAGCCAAGCTCTTAAATATTATGATGATGACCTCTAGTAGGGTCGGTAGGTGGGTTCACGGCCTGTTAATTTGATGCGCCAGTTTGCAGCCACTTGGATGAGTTGATGAACTGAAAGGATATTTTCTTGCTTTTTAATGTATTCCCATTCAATTGCTACTAATTAAATCGCATACGACTCACTATATCATTAGGGTATGTAAAAATGTAAATATCTTGAATTGAAAAAACTTCTTTCTTCAGAAGGCCACAAACTGACGCAGGCCGCGTTAATGACCTAGCGACCCAATAAGTTTTTTTGGAACAAAACATAACGAACACGTTTGCGATTACTCTCAATCTGGGGCCAATACCACAAAAATTTACTATCCGCCTTGTCACTTGAAACTCGATTACGGTCACAACACACCACACTCACAGTATCAATATGCGAGTTCTTTCCGGAAACAGTCTCTTTTCGATTTGAGAACTTTCGGATCACTGGACGCCAGACACTTGACAGTGACGGTGGTAGTGACGGTGAAACTGTGCGAAAAAAGCAAACTAGGAAGAGGGTAGATCGCTATGGTGTGTGGGTAGACCACAACTAAAACTCGCAGCACGTTAGTTAATCCTTGATAATGGCGCTTGCAACAGTGCCGAAATATCGGGAACTCAAAAATACAAATATTCAAGGTAAATATCCCGTTTCAAATCGTAATTCTAATGTGAATTTTTATTTATTATTTATTTTTATTTTTTTTTATTCAAAATAAACTTATGTGGTAGGTATACAAAAAGTTTCGCCAAACTGAGGTCAGTTTGTTGGCGAATAGTGCGCTCACTTTAACAACATTTTCTGTTATACCTACTATATAAACTAAATACTAAGTTACTAATCTACTCTGATCTAAACTTGGTTACAAGACTAAAGTATGAGTACTATGTATTTATTATGTTAAGTACAGGAAGACGTATGCATTTGCTACCCTCTTCATCCCACGAAAGCAATGACCATGTAAGCTTGAAATCTTATAAAGTTTATTCCTTGTTGAACAATAAGCAGTGGCACTCAAAAGTTACATCATTTACGGATTTTTATTTATTTTCACGGAACCCTAAAACCCGGGAAAACCCGTAGATTCCATCACATCGCGTTACCCGATACGCCTTTTGTCATTTCATATCCGGGGCCTATCGGCTGTTGACATAATTACGACCGTCGCCTTCCGGACTTCGTGATTTCTTTGTATCCTATATAAGTGTAGGTATTGGTGTTCGACTGATGTGTGTCGATCATAGTTAAATAGAGATTTTTAGAGGGACAGCGGCTCCAGCCGCTCACGTTTGTGGAGTCCGGTCTGTTCATGCTTGCTAGGACATAGTGACTACGTTAATACTAGCATCTTTTTATAGGGGATTGACGAGAGCCATCATCCTGTTGTGGATTCGTTTTTATTATCAGTGACTTAGAGACCATATACATCTCTAACAATATTAAATTAATTTTAATTTTGTCGCTCAAAAACCATGTACATCTCTGGGATATTATATTAATTTCATTATGCTCCTTGTTTAATCTTGACACCTTATACATTTCTAACTTTACTGATGTTGTAATATTTGTAATAGATAACTTTGCAAGTTTATCTTCACTGTATGACATTAATTTTATTATAATTGTAAACTCGAAATTATTATTCCTTCTTGAACTGTAAATTAATATTTTGACATGAAAAATGTATTACTTAGTATAGTCAGACATTCTTAAATTGTAAATTAATATTATGACATGTAAAAGTGCCCTTGTGGCCTATTTGCAGAATAAATGTTTGATTTTGATTTTTGGTTTTGACTCCTATAGCTTTTGGGGCCAGTCTATAAAGCCACAGTTTCAAAAAAAAGGGACAGCGTAGAGCGAAATGTCAACTCGCTTGTATTTGTCGTTCTTGTATTCGTTTAATTATGATACGAATCTGCAATTGCCATTCCGGCTGAGGTTAATATAATGCTTTTCTCAATATGAGGGAAATAAGACATCATTTGAATAAAGATTTGATAAACGGGTCAATCAAGTTTTTCTTGTTGATATTTTGTCCTGTCAGTGAGGAGACAACAGTAACCGAGTTTCTTAGAAAAATGTTTATAATTAGGACTTCAAGCATCTTCAAGAGATGACCCATGTCCAAATGGATTTATGCTCATCGCTAATACTAATTTTTGGTAGATTTAACCCCTATGAAATCACAATTTTAAAGAGTGACTCAGGAGACGTAACCATAGTAACGAGCAACAAAGAATAGTTGATCCACTCAAACATAACCTTAAAACGTCAAAAACTTCATGATTTCCCGACATTTATTTTTTTAACAGATTCGCATATTTTTCCACCGAAAAACGCAGACTATTTGAGACATATTATACAAAAACGTGGCATAAGATAGGGATAAATGGAAAAAAACTGGTGGAGGCCTTCACCCAAAGATGGGTCCTTAAAACCACAAAATAAAATGCACGAATTAATTATTAGGTACACCACATTATTATTTAGTAAATTATTAACTTTTATAAAAATAGTACTGAATTAATAAAATTAAAAATTAGGAATGATATTGTTATATGGTGTATTTGAAATTGTAATAATAATAATGTAACAAAATTTTTGTATTTCAATACTTTTAAGGAATAAAGTGGCTTTTTATTTTATTATACAAAAACGTAGCATTTCTAACGGAAAAATGTGAAGTGGATTGGCTGAATACGACCTGTGTCGTCTTTTAATGCCTGTTTTTACTTTTTTTAAAGTTTGGATCTCAACAAAAAAGGGATTATATGAAACATTCCAGGCCTGTAATATTTTTTATTTATCAATTTTGATCTGACCTTAAACTATACACTTTACATTCCAATATGTAGCAAGTAATGTTCACTTTGCGGGGCATTTTTGAGAAAAATCATTAACCTCGCTCACGTATCAATTTAGCCAATGTGTAATATTAATTATAAGCATAAAAATATGTATGTATGCGTACAATTGACCAGAGAAAAAAATCACCTATCCAATATTATAGCGGTCTTTGTCTCGTCGGCACTTTTCCTCAAACTGACAACACACATTGCATCCTTATTACATGGATAATAAAACGCTAAAGTAGACTTAATTTACGATATGTCAAGACAGATATTTGAAGTGGGGATAATGTTTCCTTTTGTCCAATATCGCGAAACATTAGCTCAGGTGTGTACTCTGCTTCATAAAAAATGTTTTAATTTTTGTAGCGATATCTGTTAGTAGCTAACCTCTTCGTTGATTTTTATTTAGAGAGGTAGGGCACAGCAAAATATCACCTTGCTCGAATTTGGAGCAGCCCAACTGGGGAAGTACCTCCGTCTTGCAGAATACCACAGCCATAATAACATTATCTACTACACAAGTATGTAGTGTTGTGTTCCTGGAGGTGAGCACGGTTGCCAGAGCTCCCGAGGATGCACTGTGTTCAGGGTGAGGGACCTAAATTTGTCCCTTCTGCTGTCAACACAATGCACCCTCAAATTTTACAAAGGGCAACGCGTATGTGACTCCTTTGGAGTTGCGGGCGTCTATAGGCTGCGGTGGCCGCTTACCATCAGGTGGACCGTACGCTTGTTTGTGTAAAAAAAGCTCGGTTTTGGGACCACCATCACAGGCACCACATAGTAGCATAGCTTTTCATAGTAACGAAATTACCCAGGAAAATATATGTCCTTAATTAAATTGTACAACGGGGTACAGCCCGGGTAAAAGGGCTCGTAGGGATAAATTTCCCAATAGGGCAAGGGATGATTTGTTACCTGCGCGCAGGATTCTGGCGGTCAATGCTCACACGCAAGCAGTTTCATGATTAAAATTTGGTCATGTGCAGGGCGTGGCCACGACTTCGCCCACAAAGAACTCATTTAGCCACTACGATTCGTGACATCTACGTGCATATTCGGAGCTCAGACTTACACTGGTTCTGAGACGAATTTTCGTAAGTCAGCGGCCATGTAAATATCTACATGATTCTGGATCTATGAAATTCAACTTCCACCCCCGAATTTATCAATTTGAGGGATGATGAAGGGATAAAAAGTATCCTATATGTTAATTCAGGCTAGTGACCGACCGAAACATGTTATTTTGCCGAAACCGAAACCGAAACCGAAGGTTCGGTTTCATTGTAGTTTCGGCCGAAACCGAAACCGAAACCGAACCTTTTATAAAAAAAAAGTCCTTAAAAAGTCGAAAAAATGTTAGTAAGTTTTTTTCTAAAATTAATATATCGCCGACCTATAATTACAGGTTTCTACTTTCAAAGATTTATCACAATGAAATTTCAGCACAGTTACAAAGGTTCTGTTTGAAAATTTAACTACCCTATAAATAAAGTGAAAAAAAATACATTATTTGTAACACAAAGTTAGCGATTTTTTAATGGTGGTATAAAATAAGTCGGCCGGCGGAGTCAGGCGAGCGACGCCATATTGCCAGCCGTGCCGAGCGCGCCCGACGTTAGCCGAGCGCGACCCGAAGGTACGATGTTGTAAGTTTCGGCGCGGCCGAAAGGTTCGGCCGTTTTTGGCCGAAACCGAAACTCGGGCCGAAACTTGATTTTTTGGCCGAAACTGGCCGAAACCGAAACCGAAACCGAAATTTCGGTCGGACACTAATTCAGGCTATAAACTCGTTGTATACTAAGTTTCATCATAATCCGGTCAGCCGTTTTTGCGTGATCGAGTACCAATATCCAAACATCTAAACATCCGAACTTTCACATTTATAGTATCAGTGGGAATGGGAATAGTGGGAATTAGTGGTATTTTGTAGATCCTCAGATGATACCGTTATCACACTCGACCACTCTAACAACGAAGACATCAATTATAGGTAGACGGAGTTCAAGGCACTGGTTTATCAATGTTGACAGCGACTGACTAACATAATTAAATCTCTCATTTCAAACAGTTACTATGGGTTGAGGGATTTTTGGTTATTTGTCGTCACGTCGTCTAGCCATCTCATAGTAATGTTACTCGCTTGAGCTTAAAAACGAGTAGAATTACTATGACATTACTCGCTACTCGCCGGCAGTGGGCCTTGAGGGCTTACTCCGAACTTCGAAATCCGAACTTCGTATCGTGCCGTCCCTTTCACTCATATGGTGTAAACACGAGAGTGAAAGAGCCGGCATAGTGCATTTCCTTAATCGGCCCTTGTACAAAATTTCCGCTATCGGTCTAAGAGCTGGATATGGCAATCCGTTTACTATTTATAGACACGAAATCCATCTAATTAGTGTGCTATACTATTATTATTAATGAATACGAGCACTGACAGCTTATCAGGGGTGGGGGTGCGAGTATTTGGCCAACAAAGAGGTTGTAAATGAAGGCAATTGAAGGTGTGCAATTTATAGAACTCTGTATATATGTCGTATCATATACGACATCGTCGTGTATATTGTATGTCGGTGCTCAAACCTGCTCATTGACTGAGGTCCAGAAGTCCAAACTTAAGGTTTGTCAGCGGGCGATTTAGCGCAGTATACTAGATTTTCGCAGAACTGATCGCATCAGAAACACGGAACTGCGCTCCAAAACACGAGTTGTAGATGTAGGTGTCAAGACCGCCAAACTGAAGTGAGACTGGACCGGACATGTCTGCCGTATACATCCGGATAGATGGGCGAAAATAAGTACGCAGTGGACCCCACAAGATGGCTACCGGAACAGAGGCAGACCAAAAAAGAGATGGAGGGACGACCTGGACGCATTTTCCTTGACTTGGCGGGAACAAACTAACATTTGCCCAGCAGTGGGACACTCAAATAGGCTTGAAAAAAAATGATACCTTTGTGTTTAATTCGAATATAATATTGAGTTATGAATAACACTTATAAATTTTACTATACGTATAATGATACAACAAAAATTTTCATGGTGCACAAAACTACATGCACATTAACGACATTTTTTTGAACCTGACTGTGGCTTTATAGGCTGGGCCTATAAAGTAATACTCTAAGAATTTGTGCTCCACTGAGATTGGTTGAGCGGTTTCAACCGAATGTGAGGTGTGAGTGGAATCGAGCTATTGGGAGTTTTGTCGCTAGTTCACTAAACCTAGCCTAGCTGAGAAGAGTCCAGCAAGAAACTCAGGTAGGCCCGACCTGGATTGGACTGTCTCAACCCGGTGTGCGGTGGTACCAGGACGAATAGGGACTATATGTGTCAGTGTTGTCGCGATCGCGTGCCTGCCACTGGCAATGTCTTCTTCGATGGACGCTGTGATTACGTCGTCCGGGTCCGTGAGTGTGTAATGAGCCGACCGTTTAAAACTAAATTTAGAGTAAAGGAAAAATTGAAAAATTTAGGCACCGAGCAGGATTCGAACCTGCGACCTCCCGGCACTCGCGGCCAGTCGCTCTAGCCAACTGAGCTATAGGTGCAATCGCCACCCAGTCCCAAATTCATCAACCGTTCCTTAGTATTAAGCAGTACCGCTGCTAACGTAAACTATAATTTATACAATCGCCTTAAGAGGCCTTATAAGTTTTGAAATGTTTTGATTTCAAATTATGACAAAAGTATTAATAATACCAATAAAATAATTATAGGATTCGATGACTTTATAAAAGTATTAGATAGTGACATAGCCATTTCTTGATTTTATTGTGCGTAGTAGAATTTAGGCGGAAGAAAGCCGTTTTTAGCTTGAAAATTGTCGTTTTGGAGTGATGTTTGAAACGATATTTCTTAATGAAAACTCCAAAAAATACGTTTAAAACTTATGACATTAGGTCGCTTTAGTCCTGTTCGAGATAGTAACACTGAGAAAATGTCAAGATACGTGTAAATTCAAACAGAAAATGGCCTAAACAGATGAGCGTTTTTTAACTCATAAGGGCTCTTAAAACTATTACATTGTGCACTGTAACTTATTTTTATCCACGTCATGTGCATCGGAATCGAATCAGAATTTGCATCCACAACGTACGTCGGGCGTTAAAGTTATTAATTGAATAACTACGTGACTTTAGCTCGGGTTTCTGACAGATGGGCGAGTGCCACTGACACTAATGGGAGACGAGTATATCTAGGTGGAGAAAACGTTGGTTGTGTTGCCCCTTTGAACTAGTTTTTCAAAATCAAAATCACACATTTATTCTGCATATGCACAAAGGCACTTTTACATGTCAAAATATTAATTTAAAATTTAACAAAGTCTGACTATAATAATACATTTTTCATGTCAAAATATTAATTTACAGTTCAAGAAAGAATAATAAATTCGAGTTTACAATTACAACAAAATTAATGTCATACAGTGAAGATAAACTTGCAAAGTTATGTCTTACAACATAAGTAATGTTAGAGAAGATTAAACAAGGAGTATAATGAAATTAATTTAATATCCCAGAGATGTACATAGTCTCTGAGCATCAAAATTAAGATTAATTTAATATTGTTAGAGATGTATATGGTCTCTAAGTCACTGATAATAAAAACGAATCCACAGCAGGATGATGTCTCTCGTCTCTCGTTTCAACGCAGTCGTGACGTTGTAGCTTAAGAACGCTGTTATAGATTGGATAATAGAAATATACAGAAATATTTTTTTATCTTATTCGTCTTAGTAACAATTACGTAAGTGCGAGAGAGACGAATGCTATTTATCCGACATAAACGCGATTCTTTCGTAAATTAAGAAATATCACCTGCCTAAAGATAATCGAAAGATATCTTCAAAAGTATAAATGAAATATGTTTTTGACTTCAAAGCAAAATCTTCAATGGAGACAATCACTGTCTAGCTCAACTGAACTGTCTTCACATCAAAATAAATCACTTTGTCAGTAATTTCCACATGACAATCACAGCATTGAATTCTTCGCTGCCATTAGAATCGACCTTTCCGCCGAAGATCCGGTCGAAGTATCGTCGAGGAATGAAATTACTTCCCTCCCTGCCCTTGTAGAGATATCGCTCCCAGAATCCTTCAACCTTATTACCAACTATATAAAATCTATTATCGTTGTTAAAAGAATCAGAAAAGCTTCTGAGGTTATGTAGGGTTCGTTTTGTTGTTACAATTGTATCAATATTGGACAACGTAACTCGATTTTCGAACTGAGTGCGCGCCTGTCAAGTTGAAGTTGACCGAATGATGGATATTTCCACTGAGTATTTCTTTAGTCCACTTGAAACAGAAATCTAGATCGGACAGACTGGCAATTTTAGGTCGTGTCCAAACAGAGTGTTAGTAATCAGTTTATTTTTCTAGTTTTACAGATAATGAGCTTACTAAGTATTGTACTAACTAAAGAAAAAAAACTGTTAACTAACTTACTTTTTTTTAGAATTTATACATCACAGTTTAGAATTTGGAGAGGGGGCATACGCTTTTTATGACTTCATAGATAATATCACACCAACGGTTGACTTAAATGGAAAAAAAATTAGAAACCTCAAACAACTTTACATATATTCAACTTGCATACTTGTTAATAAAATACTGTTACAGCAAAATACATTCAGAATTAGTATTTTTTAAAAGAAAATTTAAACACAAATTAAGAATCGGAAAATTTTTAATTATTTAGGTATAGAACTGGGTATGGATAAAACACCATACCTACTGTCGGAACGTGCACAGATGTTCAACAATCTATCTCAATATATTAAGGAATGTGAATAACACAATGTTTAAAACTAGGTTAAAACAATGTATTACAAAAAAAATTAATCTGTTTATTGCAGTATTTAGGGCATTACAAATATATTTATTGTAGTCTACATAGTTTATAATCTACGATAGTATTTGTTAAGCTATATTGGGCTATGTTACATTAAACTACTATTTTGTTATCTCATATAAGTGAACTATATTATGTTCTTACGGGAATAAATATCTTTAAACCGAATCAAAATCAATTAATGAAGGCTTTCGTCAAACAAACAGATTGAAACCAGATCTAGTTCGTGTGCTTCATCCAAAGAAAAAACTACTTTGACAGGCAATAGTAGTCCAATTTCTCACCTGAAAAGAAATTAAAAAGTCCAAAGTTTTCTGAGAAGCTCTTTGATGAAACGTCGAATCACTAATTAGAGAGAAAGCTTCGTAAGTGATCAGAAAGTGAAGTATTTTTGTTAATTGATCAGATGTAATGTGCCAATCAGATTAAATAATTAGAAAAGGTCATTTTGTCTGTGCGGCCTCTAATGAGGTTGTTTTTTACTTTTTATTATACATCTGATTACTTGTGGCGCGTGAAGGAATCTTTTTAGCTAATGAGAGTTGGGTACTAATGAAAATTCATAGGATTATAATGAAGGAGAGACCAGTATTCCAGTGTAATTAGTTCCGCTGTTTCATTTCGCTGATTCAATAATGCTAAACTTTATGTATTTCCTTGAAAATAACTTTATATTCATAAATAACTTCGTTTTGATATAAGATGTTTGTTTGTATAACATTTATTCCACATAAGAAAACAAAATGAACAAAAATATACATAGACATGTGAATATACCCATGATGGATCTCTTCCAGATAACTCTCAAGAAAAAAAACAGAAATGCTACATAGGCGAGATATATGGAATTTAGTGATTGTTAATAACCCATATAATTATATATAATATGATTTATTTATCTCACAATGTACAAATATCACTTAAAATTAAAGATAGACAATTTTTGAGGACTGAAATTGTGATCGTCAGTTATATACACTCAAGAGCAAAAATAGTGGGTACACTGTATATGTCAATTCAATACAATGTGTACCCATTATTTCTGCACTTGAGTGTAGTTATCTACCGCACGTCAATACTTAGACGTAATACCAACTTATAGACATATTTAAATAGTAGATTGTGTCTCAAGGGAGCAAAATGATAATTATATTTACGGCGAGGGCGGTATATTGAATTCTGAGTGAAGCGAAAGATTCTACAATAGAATCCTGAGCGTAGCGAGGGATTATAAAGTTGAATCTTGAGCGTAGCTAGGGATTCAAGTGTTTACGACCAAGACGGAAATAATTTTGCTACCGTAAGACACATACTGCTTTTCACACCGTCTATGAGGCCCGCTGCTAAAAACATGATATATCTTACAAATGATTTTACTACAGAGTGTCACATACTGCATTTCCTTCTATGAGGGAAAGGGTCATTGTTGCCCTCAAATGAGGGAAGAAAAGTACATCTTTGATCCCTCATTCGAAGGCAACAATAACTCTTTTCTGAATAGCAGGTGTGAAAACTATATATAAGATTTGAAGCTTACATGGTCATTTACATTAGAATTACGATTTGAAACGGGATATTTACCATGTCAATCAGTTCATGTTTGTCATGTCAGTTAATCCTTGATAATGGCGCTTGCAACAGTGCCGAAATATCGGGAACTCAAAAATACAGATATACATGGCAAATATCCCGTTTCTAATCGTAATTCTAGTGAAAACTATATTATTCGAAAAATTAGCAGTATAAAACTATAACAACCGATGTGCAAATCCATTTGAAAATAGAATACCGTATCATCGGGCCATTCAATCAGCGATCGTTGCTAATCAAATAGTCGGTCACGCAATCGCGTGTGCGGGCGCTCTAACAAGACGTCGGCACGCTCTCTGTGATGTGCGGCCATGAAAGGAGCGGATCTAATTCTAAATAAACACTTTTTTACAGTGAGAAAAACTTGAAATGATGATTTAATGGACAAAGATAAAGTACGTATTGGAGTAATCTTTCTGTCCATTAACATACTTTTTTTAAATGAAATGAAATATATTTATTTGCATATGACAACACAATTACATTATTTAACATTATTTACATATGAAGATGGTTTAATTTGAGTCCTTCCCCAAAATTATCTTGCCTTTACTATTAATATCTTATATACCAGTGTAGGCGAACCTTTATGCATCAACGTGCCATTTTTTCTAAAGAATGTTTAATGGGGTCATTGACGTGCCATCAAATAATTTTGACTTTCTGATTATTTGGAAAATAATAATAATAAATACTATGAAAACTCTTTATTAAATAAAGTAAACAAAGAAGATACATTTTGGAATGTTTTTATTACACGCATAAATTAAATTACTGTAAAATTAATGTGACTTCTGTTGCTGCAGGTTAGATGACAAATAATTTATGTTAGGGTTGTAAGATGTTACTTTTAGCAAAATGCATGCTGAACTGGATTCATCTGTCAAACGGTTTCTAACCGAGTTTTTAATATTATTCATCTCTGAAAATAATGACTCGCAGGCATAGGTATATAAAAACATTGTTACACATTTTTTACACATGTTTTATGATCGGCGACGTGCCCAAAATATTGTGCCGTGTGCCATCAATGGCACGCGTGCCATTGGTTCGCCTCATTATAATGAATTGCCTGCATTTGCCTCTAGTTATTAATACAACAAATTTTCAAATCACAAAACGGTCAGGAAAGAATCACTTGTGATTTTTCTGGAGTGGCAATCGCAAGCGTCCTCAAGCTACGGTATCTAATCAGGCAGGTCGTATGCTTGTTTTCCCACCATCGTAGTATGAAACAGCGTCCATCATGTGTTAGTATAAAAGACAGCGGTTGACATTTCTGAAAATCGCATTTATAAAAAGCTGTTTTAATGGCCGAACATTACATTCGAAAACCGCGGTTTTGCCATGAATTTTAGGAAGCGTACGAATGAATGAAAGAATGTAGTCGTTCGCACACCTAATAGTTCACCAAGTGTTTTTTATGGGGCAATTCTCGCCAGTTCATGCCAGATTATTGTTTGTTATTTTTCCTTAACACGATTTGCTTTGTTTGTTAAAATACCTTTTCAGGCCATGAAAGTAAAATAGGAGTGTGAAATATTTTCACAGTTATGTTTGTGTTTTCTATTGCTATGTGGCAGTTGTCACGCAAAGCGGCTCACCAGTACTTATATTATGACTCCTAGTCTACTGACGTGAAGTATTATTTAGAATACTTTCGTTTTTGATGTTTAGATGCCTCTTACGTCTGTAAAATATTATTCTTTGACTACGGAGACCCTTTACATCTCTGTAATGTTTTATAGGATAAGTTTATAAAAATTATGTGCCCAAGTTTTTGGGCCATTCTACATTTTCTGAAAAACGATCCGGATATCCAAATTAAAAATGCGCAATCTTGCATGGTAAATTTCATTTTGCGATCGCTTAACTTAATAATTAAAAGAAGTGCTTTCAAAGTGGCGGACGTACGTTAAAAAACCGGTTTAAAAACCGGTTAAAAAAACCGGATGAAGTTAGCCGAAGCGCACTCGGCTGCCAGCGGTAATCCGGCCCGTATTAAACCTCGCGTGAAATGACCGGAACCGGTTTTTCTTGGGACAACGTAATGAGAGATTCGCGGTTTTCTAACTTTGGCCCCTTTTTTTGGAGAGCTAATTAATTAGGGGTGTGTTTTTAAATTACTTGTGACAGAGTGTTGACTCATTCCAAATTAAATGGAATGACCGGGTAAAGTAGGAGCTTAAAAATAGAAGATAAAAATAGGCTTATAGCTTAAAAATAGGGAGCATAATTCAATATTTCATCAAGGGCTAGCGTGTAGCGAGGGATTCTAATATGGAATCCTGAGCATAGTCAGGGATTCAAACTGCCACGCCCGAGTTAGAAATAATTTTGCTGCCGTGTAAATACACTTTTCTTTTCACTTGTCCTCAAAACTATCCACATAAGTAATTACAAGAACAATACTTGATTAATCATCAATCCGTTTATTTTGGATAAAGAAAAAAATACGCAAAACAAATAAAAAGTGAAAATTTGCTCTATTAAGATACATAGTATACACCTACATTGATTGAACCCATAGAAAGCTTAGGAGGTGATTCTCATAGTTAAAGTTAATTGATGTCCTTACCGGTCCGAACGTTAAGTGAAAGTTAGGGGAATCAGAGTTCAATTTAAACTTATTGTTGACTCCGCCGATTTTGATTGATTGTAGCCATCTTCGGGCGCATGAGCGCCGGGGTACTGATTAGGAGTCGAAGTGGTCGCCATGGCCGAAACCGGTCGGACCCATCATCATCATCATTGTTGACTCCAGTTTACTCTATACCTGAACAATCGACTGAGAAGTTGCTTTGCTACTGGTTCACACTATTAATTTTTATAGTCGTTCGTGTAAAATATTGTGCAAAATTAAAACTAGACTCATATAACTAAACTTCTCAAGATTTTTTACGCTTAAATAAATAAATAAAATAAATAAATATTAGAGGACAATCTTACACAAATCGAACTAGCCCCACAGTAAGCTCAAGAAGGCTTGTGTTATGGGTACTAGACGACGATATATTTAATAGATATAAATACTTAAATACATAGAAAACATCCAAGACTCAGAAACAAATATTCATGCTCATCACACAAATATTTGCCCTGACCGGGATTCGAACCCAGGACTGTCTGCTTCACAGGCAGGTGCACTACCCACTAGGCTAAACCGGTCGTCAGTTGCTTTGCTACTGGTTCACACTATTAATTTTTATAGTCGTTCGTGTAAAATATTGTGCAAAATTAAAACTAGACTCATATAACTAAACTTCTCAAGATTTTTATGCTTAAAATATCTTGTTGATATTTCAAGCTGAGTGCCCTTATTTATATTTATCAATACAAACCAAGTGCCAGACGTCCATAACTTCGCTGATTGTTTGATCCCAGAACCGGATATCCTGGTTGAAAGACGGACCAATCTGTCGTCGTGTTTATGTAAATCAAAAGGGACCTTTCCGATTCGGAAACCGTCAAACGTACGAGGGAAAAAACTCGTGATACTCGCAACATTTTCCGAGACGAGAACGGAGGTTTTTTATCGGCCAAATGCATTTGAACGGATCTGCGCTTGACACCCGATTCTAAGCCGTGTTTTCCATGTGGATCGATTTTTAGGCTACTCTGTTATATTTTGTTTTTAAAGGCGATACTGACGCGGTACAGAAGGTGCCTATGGACGCGTGTGACGTCTTAAAAAGGAGTGTAATATTTTCAGGGTTCATTAGAATTACGATTTGAAACGGGATATTTACCATGTATATTTGTATTTTTGAGTTCCCGATATTTCGGCACTGTTGCAAGCGCTATTATCAAGGATTTACCGACGTGCTGCGAGTTTTAGTTTTGGTCTACCCACACACCATAGCGATCTACCCTCTTCCTGGATCGCTATGGTGTGTGGGTAGACCATAACTAAAACTCGCAGCACGTCAGTTAATCCTTGATAATGGCGCTTGCAACAGTGCTGAAATATCGGGAACTCACAAATACAAATACACATAGTAAATATCCCGTTTCAAATCGTAATTCTAATATAAATGACCATGTAAGCTTGAAATCTTATATTCAGGATTCATGTATGTATGTACGTATGTGAGATTTGTTTCCCCAGAACTTCTCAAAGCCTTAACCGATTTAGATGGGTGAGGTATCGTTGGAATCCTTACGTTATCCTGAATAACAAATATGCTTTGTAGTATACCATAAAAAAAAACAAAAACACAAGAAACTTAGACTCAAAAATGCTAGACAATATTAGGCATGATGAAGAAATGTATTTCCATGCCATTCGAACCAGTTTTTAGACGATCAAATGTTTGTATGGAACCAACTACAATTAGAACAACATAAAAGGCGTTTGAGAGGCAAAGTAGAACAAAGCTAACTATTACTAAAACGCTCCGTAATGGTTCACACGCAGACGTGACGTCATGCTTGCGTGTACTCGTACTACCATTCTCTGGAAAAAAGGGATATTTGCCGTTTTTGAAATGATGTAAAACATGTAAAACAGGAATGTGTATCAGAGACCGGAATTTTGATAGCATTTTTGAGCTATCATAGTGACTCCTCATTTTTCGACTTTCGATGTATGGTAAGTTATCGATAAAAACAGCAAATTCAAAATATATCTCATTTAAATGTAATAATGCTGTCTATGAATATATTTTCCTCTAATTACCTACTTGAATTCACATAATTATGGACTAATAAATTTATAAAATATATATATTTTTTTCACAATTAAATATAATTTTAGTAATAAGTTAAAAACGCCTTGTATGAAACTCGGTAATTCGAAAACAACCGTTTGAAACAAATCGGAAAGTTATCAGCAAGAAGAATATTTGGTATATTTACGAGTAAATATACCAAATATTACGAAAAATAAAAAGACGAGCACTTGTTAGCACTAAAAAAACTCAGTAAATCTAACATTTTTGATATGTGTATATCGATATGATGAAATCGATGAATGAGAAGTCACTATGACAACTCAAAAATGCTACGAAAATTCCAGTCTCTGATGTGTACATATTATATTTTCAAAACGAAAATCCCAAGTGTTGGTTATAATAATTCACCCGGTAAACGGGTGTAATAGGAAAAGTAAGAGTTCTAAAATATGCGCAGTCAGAAGCAGTTTTTCATGAATTTTTCATTCAAATCTCTGCCCTGGAACAGTGGGGGGAATCGCAATAAAAGGTATTTCCAAGCGTTAGTTTCACATTCCATTTCTTTGGCTGCGATTCAAACACCTTGTTTTTATAATGGAATGCTTTAACGAATTACTGATTTTGCAAGAATGGTAAATAAAGTTCAGTGCAAGCTTTCCACTTTATTAGGGTGGGTCACCAAACCGTCTGTAATCGTAAGCGGTGTTCGTCAAATTCTGATTGTATGGAAAGTTTGACAAGTTTCTATGGGATGGCAGTTGCCGGCGCCATATTTAACGATGGCTGTGATCGTATGTCGATGCAACCCTTAGGGTGGGTTGCACCAAACCATCTGTAATCGTAAGCGGTGTTCGTTAAAATCTGATTGTATGGAAAGTTTGACAAGTTTCTATAAGATGACAGTTGCCGGCGCCATATTTGACGATGGCTGTGATCGTATGTTGATGCAACCCTTAGTCTTATTTACGAAACTGAAATGTTCTTAGTTAGCTCTTATAGTCTGCATTCTTGTGACAGCTGAGCTAAGCAGCTGAGTGAGGTAAATCAAAAAAGTACATCATCAGTACTCAGATCAGTAAAAACCCTTCTACGGGTCCGTAATTCCGCATATGACCGGTGACGTGATGGACGGGCAACTACGGAACCCTACAATGTGCGTGGCCCGACATGCACTTGGCCGGTTTTATCACTTTCCAGTTATTCATTCTCTCCGTATAATACTACTACGTCTATATTCTATAAAGGGCGTATACGATGTCTGTCTATCATTGTCGATCAGCTGCAAAAACACTGAACATTGCACGACTAAACACCCTGTTAAGTTGGTGTTACAGAAAAACTATAAATTACATACATTTACATTTTTTTTTTGACGACCGGTTTAGCCTAGTGGGTAGTGCACCTGCCTGTGAAGCTGACGGTCCTGGGTTCGAATCCCGGTCAGGGCAAATATTTGTGTGATGAGCATGAATATTTGTTTCTGAGTCTTGGATGTTTTCTATGTATTTAATAATAATAATAATAATAATAAAAGCCTTTATTCTACCATAATACTGATTACATTGTCATGTCATTACATTTCATTAAAAAAACTCAAATTATTATATTATACGTATTCATGCAATTATAATCATTTGTCAATAACTCATTTGTCACATTAATTATTTTTAACTAATTTATTATGGAAGTCGCCTCATCGGCGTAGGCCTCCCCCAGTCTCCTCCATTCCTTCCTTAAGTATCTATTAAATTTATCGTCGTCTAGTACCCATAACACAAGCCTTCTTGAGCTTACTGTGGGGCTAGTTCGAATTGTGTAAGATTGTCCTCTAATATTTATTTATTAGATAATCTTACTCGATACTAGCCATATTTAAGGCAAGGCCCATTCACAGATCTGACGAAAATATTAAAGTTCGAGCTTCTAATGTGAAGAAGTTTATGTAGAATTTTACACTACACAAAAATTACTGTGGACTGAAAAAGAAAGAAATAAGGAAACAAAAGACCGCCTGTTGTTCTGCCTCTGCCTCCCTGTATCTTTGTTTTTTGTTTTTTATGTGCTATTTTATTACGTGAGGTGTGCAATAAAGAGTATTTGTATTGTCTTGTATAACGTAACAAAATATTGAAAAATGCTTTGGTAACTTTGTCAAAAAATCCAATTTTTTTTTAATTTATCAACGACAGTGATATGTTTTTTTAGAAAAAAGGGTTGTTTTTTTATTGTTTTAACAAAATACCGGATCAATTAATATTTACTAAATATTTATGAAATTACGAGCATAGCTTCCGTAGAGAGCGGGATGATTAATTGCAAACTTACTTGCGTTAGAGGGGGTCATTTGCAAAGGCAAAAGCAAAGTGAGGCCCCGTGTCATATAGGTACTACATAAAATACAATTGATTTTGAGCTATACATTAATTTATTAAGGTCGAGATTATTTTGTTAATTTTTGAGTGTCAGGCCTCAGGAGGTTAAGAAGCTGATAATCATACCTCAAGTGAATCTTCTGTTATAAAACCGCTCATCTCTTAAAGGCTCATCCGCTAATCGAGAAAAAAACTGAGGCTCGACGAGTAGAAAAACTCAACGGAATCACGGAACTTCCGAACTGTTTTAATGATAGACCCCCGACACGTTTAAAAGTTGGATTTGTTGAAAACCCAACAGAAGTTGGTGCCGTGGCCAAGTTTAATGAAGACAGGAATTTTATGAGGGGGCCGATTCTTAAAGCCGAACTTCGCGGTAAGGACGTGAGGCCTCAACTTCGCGTTTTCAATTCTCAGCGTCTTTTTTTTATAAAAATCAGAGATCGGATACCGGCATTTTCTCCATAGAAAAATACTCATACTCATACTCATTTATTCGTAAAGCCAATTTACATGTCAAAAGAATTTTAAGCAATATCAATATTACATTACAATATCAAATTATTACGTCACATTATGAAAAATACGATAGATTATAAAAAATGATAATTAAAATAGCTCAATAGAGAAAAAGAAAGATCATAATAATACATAACGTGGTCAAATCATTCAAATTTAATATATAATTTACAATTAATTTTACCGTTCGGTGTTCTCAATGAATTCCGTATACATGTAGAACGGGCGCTCAACAAGCCAACGTTTCAGTCGACTCTTGAAACTGCATAGGCTCGGCGCCTCCGTTATGGTTTGCGGTAGCCGTACCGGTATTATTACGGTCACCGGTTCATTATTTCATTTTTAATGCGACAATCTAATAATACGACGTTGTTACCTAAATTCAGTCCTACGTAAAGAGCAAAAAATAATCCAAAATATTGGGCTAATTCAGGGTTTTTTAAAAATACCGGTATCGGTCCCTGATAAAAATACCGTGACTAACAAGCTTACTCTGCCAGTAAGCAGACTCCGCAGCCTGAGGACGCTTGCGACACCAGAAGCGTCACAAGTGTGTGTATTCCTTTATTGACGACCGGTTTAGCCTAGTGCACCTGCCTGTGAAGCTGACGGTCCTGGGTTCGAATCCCGGTCAGGGCAAATATTTGTGTGATGAGCATGAATATTTGTTTCTGAGTCTTGGATGTTTTCTATGTATTTAAGTATTTATATCTATTAAATATATCGTCGTCTAGTACCCATAACACAAGCCTTCTTGAGCTTACTGTGGGGCTAGTTCGATTTGTGTAAGATTGTCCTCTAATATTTATTTATTTATTTATTTATTATGTATATTAGTTTGAAGTAATAATGAGATTAGTAAGAATCAAGTGTACTACGTACTACTATTTACATCTGAATTAGGTAACCTGACATTATATACAAATTATTCAATATAACCTATATTGAATAATTTGTATAAAATGTCAGATATTTACTGTTGTGTTCCTGGAGGTGAGCAAGGTTGCCAGAGCTCCCGAGGATGCACTGTGTTGAGAGCGAGGGACCTAAATGTATTCCTTCTGCTGTCAACACAGTGCATCCTCAAATCTCCTTTATAAGATTTGAGGATGCACTGTGTTTGTGTCGGCAACGCGAACGTGACTCATTTGGAGTTGCGGGCGTGTATAGGCTGCGATGGCCACTTACCATCAGGTGGAACGTACGCTTGTTTGCCACCGGCGTTGTATAAAAGATAAATACCTTTATTTATCATAGAATTGAAACTATTTGTTTTACAAATCAAAATAAAAATAGATTTTCGTTATTTCTATCAGAAATAAAATTGGTAGCCAGCTTAATTCTGGTTGGAGCTATGCAAATTAAAATAAATAACCTAAAATAATCGAGACAGGGCTAGTAAACAGACAAAAACAAACGCTTTCAACCATAATCCAGTGAGGACTCCATTAAACGATTATCATAAGCGTAATATTAATAAAACAGTCCCATCCAAAAAGGCTGTGTATACAAACCATTGAGAAAAAAGCAAATACGCAAACCGTTTCCACGCCATTACTCCTGTAGCCATTAACTAAACAATAACCGACTCAACCGATCGTCTACATATTTATGAGAAGTAAATGTACTCTGGTCAGCTGGTCAGTTAACCGAATTTAACGCTTACGACTCCGCAATAAGGCGTAATCGATCAGGATTGTAAACAATGCCGATGCCTAAGAACGATTCCTTTGTTTGGACTGTGACCGATTGTTTTCTGTCATTTATACGATGCTGGATCCCTAGCGAAGAGAAATATACTTGGATGAACCGCGGTCGCAACTGTTTCCTTAAGAGATTTGTTTTTAGAGTCGCATTGTGAGCTCCATCGGGAGAATTGAGCGCTATTGAAAAATATTTGCAATCCTACAATGGTGGGAATACAACGTGGCGCGGAAAACGGGAAAGATGTATATTTTGTACTTTGCTGGTTACGCTTTGTACGTTTGTTTGCGATTTCGTTAAGCAAACAGAGACGTGCAGTGTTTGAGTGAGTTTTTATTTTTATGAGTGCTAATTTGCATAGTTGTTTTTCTCTTTTGCTCACAAGCAGTCTGTGTTACACTTCTACGTAAGAGTTAACTGTACAAATTAGCTAGTGAATTCGATGTTTGATAATATCATTTTTCATTATCATTTTCATTGACGACCGCTTTAGCCTAGTTGGTAGTGACCCTGCCTACGAAGCTGGAGGTCCCCGGTTCGAATCCCGTTCAGAGCATTTATTTGTGTGATGACCACGAATATTTGTTCCAGAGTCTTGGATGTTTTCTATGTATTTAAGTATCTATTTATCTATATAAGTATGTATATCGTCGTCTAGTACTCATAGTACAAGCTTTGATTAGTTTGGGACTAGGTTGATTTGTGTATTTATTTATTTATTCATCTCTCCTGTTCGGAAAGTTAGATTTCATGAATAAATAGCCGGGTTGGAAGATGCTTGTCCGACCCTAAGATGGAAACTATTTTTTTAATAGTTCAGTAGTCCGCGGTGGCGACGGCACTGGCTGGAGTGTGTTATTGCTGAATCTTACAATATTCTTTTTTTTATCTCTCCTGTTCAGAAAGTTCGATTTTCCTGAGGGTGGAAGTAATTTTTTCAAAGTTCTATAGGCATGGGGCGGGCCGCTGGATGCTGCAACGCGTGTTTTTGTTACTGAATTCTTAGAATATCATTTATTATTTTCCTCATAGTCGAAATGAAATGTATAATGTTTTATGGATGAAAGCACCCATTTCTGTGATGAAATGGATCTTCTATCCTTGGTTAACAATCTACTATTGTTTATCATAGTACATAGTATTGAAAGTAACTTGCAATTCATTTTCAACAAAATACGGTACATTAATACTGGCTCGAAAGCGATAAAAGAGAAACAACGCAATTTAACAATACAGATTCAGTCAGGGACAGAGCCACTCAATTCCTTTAAAATATAACAGCTTTCCTGAAAAAAGACAACCGTCACTATAAAAGAGCCGATCGAAAAAACACAATGGTTGTTCCGTTCACTGGGGGCAAGATAGATAATAAATAGAAGAGTGAAATAGATATACAAGAGAGAAATCTTCCCAATGTGCGCTCTATTGTTTGACTTGTTAGGTGTAGGTTCTTGTTGTGCTGGCAATGAGACATTCTTCCCGCATAACTACTAACAACAATGAGATACCGAGAAGTACAAAATTAAATTTATTTAAGGCGCGTAATAGAGTGAAATACCACATTTTGGTCGCGTTCAAAGGCCTAAAACTCAAAACTGGCCCGAAATATAGGCCTCGAAAAAACATACTTGAAGAGTTGATATGTCTGCCGTCCTATGTCTAAAACTGATCAAAGCTGCTTTATAGCAGTTTTCTGTAGTTTACATGGGCTAAAAGAGAAAGAAAAGCTCTATCGAATGGTCTTGGAATCATATTTTTATCATTTGTAGTTGCGAAGATACTGAGTCGACCTACCACGCTAAGTGCATGATAGTTTGAGACTTTACAATACTATATAATCGCAAACCAACATTACTACACTATAAGTACTCTAAAAGCCCCTAGCTGTTGTTTAATTTAATAAATTACTAGCATGACTCACAGCTAAAAAACCGTTATTAGACAAAAACTTCATAAAGCGCCGTTAAAGTCCTTTTACCTTTTTCTTACCTTCTTTTATACATATAATTTCTTATCAAATACTACACAAAAAAACAGTTACTACGCTTATACACGGCAAAACACCCTTAGCCCTGTATTTGTAAGACTTTGCTTGTGATTCCTATTGCAAATACAACACTAAAACCTAGTAACTGTAACTAATCCGTGACTACCTACATTAAAAAACATAATAATGCAACTCTTAAACCCGGCTAACCAGCAATGCCACGCTAAAACCTAGCTATACGCAAAATATTATCCCTCCGATTTTACGGCATGCGGCCAGTCAGCCGAGCGGCGCGTGCGCAGGACGTTGTGTCTAGTTGTGTAGTGAGTGATAATATTAATTATCGTCACAAAATGTCAGGAAACCATCCTTCAAACCGTTTCATAGCCAGCTACCATATGGAAATATAAAATCCCGTTTAGTAGGTAGATGCGAAACGAGTCTTTCTTTATCATTTTGTAGCCAGCAACCGTATGGGAATTTAAAATCCTGTTTAGTTGCTGGATACGGAACGGGAAGTGGTAAAGGAGATCGTTGATTTTGTACCCACTGAAAATTGTAACGTTTCAAATTCAAAACTCAGATAGGACCTCAGAACTCAGGTCAGATTCTAGACTTGTTTAGATGAATTTAGGAGGTAAAACTCTAAATACCTAATTTTATCAAAATCGTTAGCCCTGTTTTTGAGATAGCTGGGTATCTAATATACAAGATTATCTGGTTAAAAGTACTGTTAGTAGAATTTACCTATGCTATTTTGCCAAAGAGTAGTCGAAATATTTATGCTGATCACACAAAAAATAAATGTGTTTATTTGATATGTAGAAATTTCATTACTAGGTATACGTTACAATTTGTCGTGGACCCTGTGGTCCTATCGCCGAACATAATCGACGGTCTTCTCTATAGTAATTGAACCTATTTGAATGCATCGCAATAAAATAGGAAAAAAATGCAGTAGATATGAGTTTTCAACGCTGTCTTGCTATCATATCATCAGAAGTGTTAGATTGGATATTGATATTCTAATTTTCACTGCTTATTTGAGTTGATTGCTGAGAACACTATAACAATGCATTATTCATCTGAATATTGTGAGCCGCCTACTTCATCAAGCGTGTTAGAAGATGATTTAAACAAATTACAGCTTATTCCTTCTAAAAGAGGAGCATAAATACTGTTAATCAATGGCCGTAAATATTACCGGAAAAAAGTGTACAAAAAATACTCCCAATCTTTGTGGATATGTGGTAGTACACCAGCCAAGGGAAATGTTACACGGGACTCCGGCTGGAAAGGTATTATAAAAAGCAAATACCATGCAACGTAATGCATAACAAATATAACAAAAGAAGTAGTAATAAAAAGAGATTGCTGGTTTTAAAAAAGATGTGCAAATAATTACGAACCAATCCAGAAGCAGTATACTTAAATGATATGATCTTCAGAAAAAAAACATTCATCTTCACTATTAACTTCCAAAATTCAATATTGATAAATCTTCGGCATATCGACAGAGAAAAAAGAATCTAGAAGTCTACTTTTTTTATTTAAGAGTTGACTATAATTACTTTTGTCGATTGACTAGGTACTCTAGAAGAATTAAAATTAAAATGTTGTACGCCCGAAGAATGTCAAATACTAAGGCAATTTGCCGATTTCCTACTCGTTGACGACAACTGCGATGGAAAAACGGTATTATTGCTGTTTGCTTAAAGTGATTGTAAAATCCAGATAAACAAAATACACCACTTCACTGCGGATGGTACTGTCAAGTCTTGTCCTCCTCCATTTTCACAAATTTACAGTTTTCACGGCTTAAATGAACAAACATAACGTAGGTATAACCCTATTGATTTATGCATTTTTGCATAACAAGAACATAAAAACGTATGAAATTTTGCTGAGTGTAACAAAATCACAAAGGTCGGATTGAAATCCCAATAAATAACTTTAGACTCCGAAAGCTCTGCAATGAAAGCTTTCACTTATATATTTCCCGATATTGTTGTTAAGGCTGTTGGTTTTACTTCACTTAAATAAAAATCTTTGAAAAAAAGCACGAGATCTAAAACTTAAATTGAGACTAGGCCGAAGACATGAATGACTGTAGCACGGTGTGCTTCAATAGCCTAGTTACCCATGAGTTAGATCTATGAAGGATTCCGATATATATATTAAACATAACTAAGACAACGACGGAGACAAATAAATTTCGTATCTACTAAACGAGATTGTATATTCCGATAAAGTTGGCTATGAAACGGTTCGAAGAGGATTTGTTTCTTTTTTTGTAAACAAATAGATACATCTATACAGATTTGATATATTTATTAAAAATATTGAATTACTTTTAAAACTACTTCTATAACAGTGTGGATTAACGTGGTTTTGCCAAAAAAATAAACCTTTTTTTCCACAAGATTACATGACTAAAACCCAGTTAGAGGCGATGGTTCGTTATCTAACGTGTTTTTAAATTAGGAACGCATACAACTTGCTTGAATGTTTGCAGTTATTGCAAAGCTACAAAACGGTTACAGTCCAATAACGTGCTTATTTAAAGTTTTTCAGTGTAATCTGCTCACAACTACAAATACTATAAAATTGTTAAGTGACTTAGCCGTTATTTAGCTATGTTCTGTTTGTTATGCAATGCTAAAGAACGGCTAAGGTATACTTAACGGTGTTTTAAGTGTAATATTGTTGGTAGTTTAGTAATTATTTGCAACAGTAAAACACAAAAACCTTATTATCCAAATAAATATTCATTCTTTTACGGAGTAATGCAATAAAAAAGCAAGTATAAATTTAGTTTTAATTTTTACGTAAAAGAAATCTGAAATAAATACACACATTTCCTAGAAATTTTTATTTTAACGTTTTTTGCTCATATCTCAAAACTATAATTTGTGGGTTAGTTTGGTTTTAGACATAGGACGGCAGATGTCCTCTTCAATCTGAGCTGCGGAAATTGTAACACGCCTAGATTGTCCTAATAAAAAAAAATATCAAATATAATATAGTCAAAATATTCAAATAAAATAAATATTTATATACAATCTCACACAAATCGACCAAGTCCCAAACTAAGCCAAGCTTGTACTATGGGTACTAGGCGACGATATACATACTTATATAGAGACATAGACACTTAAATACATAGAAAACATCCAAGACTCAGACTAAGAGATATTATTTTCGAAGAGTATAAAAATTATTAATTTCAAACGTCAAAACTCAAGACATTCTTTATTCAAATAGGCCTAGCAACAAGGACTTTTGAATCGTCAGTTATCACATGATTTAAAATTAATTATTCGGAGAAATTTATTCATGTAATTGTTATTCTTTAAAAAAAATAATTGCTGTAGGAATGTCAAAGTGGCCTTTAACATGTTATAACATGTCACTCAGTTCATTTGATAGCGTCTGTACCCGTTACGTTCCATTATCTGTAATGGACGAATAACGATCGTTAAAACGGAAATTAAAAAAAGTAAAATTAGTAGTCTAGAGAGAATCTTTTCTCTCCTACCATACTCAAAACCTCTTCATTCTCGTAATTACTTTTTCTCTTCTCGTAATTAAGTTTACTGGAAACAATTAGAAATAGAACAGGCAGGGTGATGGGACACTTGATACGGCACAGCTTCTTCTTAAACATCTTAGAGGGCAAAATTGAAGGCAGGAGAGGAAGAGGAAGACCTAGACTGACTTACTTTAACCAAGTGAGGGAGGAAGTTGCCGAGTCGTATGGGGAAGTCAAGAAACTGGCAATGAATAGAGAAGAGTGGCGGTTACTCCACCGAAAAGAGCGAAGCTTTTAAGTTTTGATGATGATTAGCGAAGATTGAATAAATAAATGTATTTTGAGTCAAAATTCTAATAAATATTTCGTAAACTCTTTGGGTTATATGAAAGCTTTTTAGGCTAGCTCAAACAACTTAATCAAACTGAGATACAGTTATTTCTAAAATTAATTAGTTTATGACTAATATCTCCAAATTAATTAAAAGTAACAAACGAGAGAACGTCCGTTCGATATGAGAGTCGCAACGAAAGTGAGTCGAGTTGGAGTCGCACGACGGCTGTGACAAACCTATACCCACTACCCCCACTCTTTACCAACATCACCCCACCCCGCGCCAGCTGCAGCCCTGATGACGTCAATCGTCAAGTAACTATTGTATTTATCTTCTTATAAAGTCTGGCAGCTTATTATATAGTTTGGTTGCCATGCCAAATACGCATTTTGCACGTAAGGCTGTTTTCGATTCGTTATTCGCGATTCTATGTCGCTGTCGTGCACTAAACACTTAAAAATCTAGGCTTTATTGCACGATTGTTATTTGTTATATCATGTTTTCTAACTAATATATAGCTACCAAGATTTACCTATACGACAGGATCGAAAGAAAGCACCTATTTTTATAATATATTATATGCTTTGTGTTGAACTTGGCCATACACAGGACAAACGTAGACGGTAAAAAATTACGTTATTTGTGACAACAAGCATTTCTCTTTCGTACCGTAATGAAGAAACTGATGGGATGGCCCACAAACCATCGCTCACCAGCCTAAGCTGAGCCGAAGTGCTGTCCAAAATCATTTAAGGAAATGTTTTGCTGCGGCATTGTGAAGATCTTGTGATTCTGGCCATCGTATACAATACGAATGCTACAATAGAAGGATATAATATCAGTACATAGGTACACCGCTTGGCATTTTTTTATCATTCGCTGGAAAAATGCCAGCATTATTAATTCGAATGAGATACGATCCGAAGATATACATTCAGTTTTTACCCTAATCTTCGTTGTTGCTTTTATTGCTTATTCGTGAATCGCTAAGCGAATACGCAAATAAGATGTTTTGCTGATTCGAATGTTGTTTCAAAAACCGATCGTTAACAGAATTTATCTATTTATTTAGACTTTATTACACAAACAGAAGTTGTAATGAGGATATTTATTTATTAGATTTTATTATTTTCATGTTGACGTGTTATAGATATAGCTCAAAATATTTTATTATGATTAGTGTACCTACTTTATTACTTTTTATCTTGACGCTTAGAGACCTTATATATCTCTAACAAATCTCGATTGTTATTAGTTTCTTAGTCTTATTTTTGACATGTAACACTACATTTAATTAATGATACTTTGATTATTGTATTATTTTTATTTGATGTACAGTCGCCATCAGATACATCGAAGCGAACGAGGTGATCACAAATATCTGAACACGCCCCTATTGTCAAGGCGTTAGAGTCCATGTTCAGATATATAAGAGCACCCTGAAGAATATAGATATATTTGATGGCGACTGTACCTAGATAGATTTTGACTTGTAAAAGTGCCCTTGAGGCCTATTTGCAGAATAAATGTTTTGATTTTGATTTTAATTTTGTATAAATGGCGGGTGTGATAGGATTCTCAACGTATCAATGAAATGTCATTGCAAACTAGATTTCAGAATTTAAAAAAAATCATAAATACAGAATATGGAGTTATGCAGCAGCGTAAACGTATAGCCTAAAATGTTGGCTCAATATATTTTTTTACAAAAACCTGTAATTATATTCCAATTGACGACCGCTTTAGCCTAGTTGGTAGTGACCCTGCCTACGAAGCTGGAGGTCCCGGGTTCGAATCCCGGTCAGGGCATTTATTTGTGTGATGAACACGAATATTTGTTTCTGAGTCTTGGATGTTTTCTATGTATTTAAGTATATATTTATCTATATAAGTATGTATATCGTCGCCTAGTACTCATAGTACAAGCTTTGCTTAATTTGGGACTAGGTCGGTTTGTGTATGATTGTCCACAAATATTTATTTTTATTTTTTATTTTTATTTCATATTACGTCTGATCATATTACGACACCCTTTGACGCGAACACTCCCAGAACTCTTATATAGCATTAATCGTGAACGATATTGCGTTTCATCAGATTTCAGTCGCACGGATTCCCTGTATTCCTTACCGTTATTATATTTGGTTGCGCGCTCGTGCGTCATAATTGTTTTTATTGAAATTGACTGAGACAGGAATTCACAGGTTTGAAACGTGATGTTTTTGACAAGTGGCGGTGAAGAAAGGATTCGTTATGTTTTTCTAGGAATTGATACATAATGAGGTATTCATTTATTAAATGTTTCATCGTCATGTATACAGGGTGGAAAAAACCTATGGGCCTTGGAGGGGAACTACTTTAACCGTTAACTATCTACGTCCTGTTTCTGCCACACAACCACCTACGTGCGGTCTCAGAGACCGTCGCAAAATACTATGCAAACACCTACGTGCGGTCTCGGAGACAGTCGAAAAATACTATGCAAACACCTACGTGCGGTCTCGGAGACAGTCGAAAAATACTATGCAAACAGCTACGTGCGGTCTCGGAGACTGTCGAAAAATACTATGCAAACACCTACGTGCGGTCTCGGAGACAGTCGAAAAATACTATGCAAACACCTACGTGCGGTCTCGGAGACTTTCGAAAAATACTATGCAAACACCTACGTGCGGTCTCAGAGACTGTTGAAAAATACTATTCAAACACCTACGTGCGGTCTCAGAGACCGTCGAAAAATACTACGCAAACACCTACGTGCGGTCTCGGAGGCTGTCGAAAAATACTATTCAAACCTCTAAGTGCAGAGACCGCCGACTGAAGTTTTATGCTCACCAAATCCCAAGGAACACACGTCCGATCGCGTCATTGGCATGGCCGGCACTGAGAGAACACCGGGGAAAGGTACAAGACCATAAAGGTCGGTACTCCGCGGCCATGCCCTGTTTATAACATTTTTAAATTTTCGAAAGTCTGCGAGACCCTACGTAGGTCGTTAAGAGTTAAATTCTTTAGCTCATTTTACTGAAAGAAAACGTTCCTTTATTTTTGAAAAGAAACAAGACTACATTCAAAAATCTTCTAAAAAGCGCTTGTATCAATCGGAAATCGAACTGGGTTGGATTTCGTGCCCAAAGGGTAAAACGGGACCCTATTACTAAGACTCCGCTGTCCATCCGTCCGTCCGTCCGTCTGTCCATCTGTCACCAGACTGTATCTTGTGAACCGTGATAGTTAGGCAGTTGAAATTTTCACAGATGCCGCTATAAAAAAAATACTAAAAAACAAAATAAAATAAGTATTTAAGGGGGCTCGTATACAACAAACGTGATTTTCGTGCCGTTTTTAAAGATAATGGTACGGAATCCTTCGTGAGTGAGTCCTAGTCGCAAATGACCGATTTTTATGAATCAAAGTTACCTTTACATCACTTGTTACATGTATTTACATGTATACTTTTATGGAATAATTTCTAAATAAAAAAATATTCACAATGACATCTGTCAGTTAGCTTTGTATAAAATTCAACTTTACGTCAGATGGAAGCGGTTATATATATAGAAGGGCCGAGAGATCTGTTTGAGAATGATTTACTATACTAAAAACTCATTTATAGTGACGAAACTCGTTTAATAAGGACATTAACATATTATCGCTGCTGAAAATACATTTAAATTAATCCCCAAATTAAGCCATGCCAAGAACTGCTCACTAATTAGTTTAGCAACATCCAGAAGACCCAAAATGCGCTTGTTAAGAGAAAACTAATTTATCATAAGACTTGCGGAAAATACAGCCTTAAATGCAGATCTGGATTCCTGCCAGTTCACACGAGCGAACGTGATGCTGTGAAGGCTTATTCTGGGATGGGACGTTCCGTCGCGCGAATATATTACATGGATAAAAATGCTGATACAAACACGAAGAGTAAGCATTCGTTATAACAATTGAAGGTTGTTAAAATACACACTATTCTAGCCATTATTAATCAGACCGTCTTTATAAATGAAATAAATGAACTTTAATCCCAATCCTAATTCAGCACTATTAGCAGCAAAAAAATATACCAACCGTATTCATTTATAGATTTCAAATTTGTAGCTTTTTTGTTTTTGTACTCCCGATGCTGTATGTAAGTAGTAAGTGTTTTTATTTTTGGTTATTATTGTTATTATTTTATTTATTTATTCATGTACGACTTGTTACGAATTGTTTTCACTATTGCAGTTATTTTTATTTTACCAATTTATTTTTCTGCAACTGTATGGCGTTTCGTGAGTCACCGACGGTACTGGCTGAAAATCAGCGCTGTAGGTGTCTGACACCTCAGCATAATGCTGAGCCAGTGTCCGTTTCACTGCCGCGGGGACACACATGTTGTGTGGTTTCTGTGTATTTTTTCTTGTCATTTATGTGTGTCTTGTGTGTTTGTGAATATGTTTCTTTCTTTTCTTTCTTTATAATCTGCAAGTAGGCTGCAATGGCACTTTTACAAGTCAAAAATTATTAGCGTTTCTCAAGAGACCACTGCCGAGTAGAAACGCTGAAATAAACTCTACAGTCAGTCATTTTCTTTAATTTCCCCTTTATATATTTCTAAGTTTGCTAAATTTATAATGTACAGTTATGGATCTTGTACCTAGGTAATTTTGTTTTGAATGATATGATGTTTAATCTGGTAGTCTTGAAAATATTATTTTTGTAAGACTTCTTTAATGTTTTTTTATACCACATCCGTGGCAAACAAGCGTATGGCCCGCCTGATGGTAAGCTGTCACCGTAGCCTATGGACGCTTGCAACTCCTGGGGTGTCACATGCGCGTTGCCGACCCTTTAAAAATGTATACACTCTTGAAGAACCCCATACTGTAGTCCCTCGGGAAACCTCGGCAGGGAGCTCATTCCACAACCGGAGCGCCCGTGGGAGGAAATTCCTCTGAAACCCTTACGCGACCATACAAAACATACACCGACTATCATACATAAATACTATACATAAATTAACTTTTGACATGTTAAACTGACCTATTTGCAGAATGAATATTTGATTCTCATTTTCATTGATGATTATCATTATGGCTGCGATATTTCCCTGTTGGGCTGTTCAAATATGAGGGAGCTAACTGTAACGATGCGTGTATCGGACCGTTACATACAAACTTTCTGGCCGTTTTCTGACGTATCTTTTCTTTAAATTTTAAAATTTGAACTACATTTTCGAATTCCACGTGACGTTGCGCAGCCATTATCGGCAGCGCAGTTCGATCTTGATTTCCGATCGATAATCATCTACCCAGTTATGCTGTTATTTTATTAATATTAAATATATTAGACCTAAATACCTACTGAAAACAGTGAAGTTTTATGATATTATTCGTATTGTGATCCAGAGATTTGTATTCTGTTACAATTTGTGTTCTGTTGTTTGTGTTGTGTGTACAGTGCAGTGTATTATACTGTTCCAAGGCACAATATTGTAAGTTTCCATACCTATTTGTTAATTTAACCCATTTAATACGTAGCTGACCAATAAATCGTAGGCTAAACGCATTATATGCTTGTTGCAGGTGCCTTATTCATCATCATTATCATCATTTCAGCCGAAAGACGTCCACTGCTGAACATAGGCCTCCCCCAAGGCTCGCCATTTAGACCGGTCCTGTGCCGTTCGTTTCCACCGGATTCCCGCGACCTTCACCAGGTCATCACTCCACCTTGTCGGAGGCCTACCGACAGCTCGTCTTCCGGTGCGTGGACGCCACTCAAGCAGTTTCTGGCCCCATCGACCGTCAGTCCTGCGAGCAATGTGCCCTGCCCACTGCCACTTAAGTCTCGCAATTTTGAAAATTGCGGTGCCTTATTGTTTATACGAAATAAATACCTTCTTCCCTGGCTACCAATCTTTGCTTCCCCATCCAAACACCCACTCCTGAGGGCCTGCGGAGCTCACACTAACATCCCGCTACCTTTCAATAAAACAATCCTTTATAATCAAGTCCACATTGTCACCACATCCTCAGATTACGCCTTGGATAGATTGCACTTTAAGTAGACGAGACTTAGTTTTGATGATGAGACTGCGTTCCGGGCATATTCCATTAAATAAGTTCGGTTATTTGATGAGAAAAGTTGCATCTACAAATTACGATGAATGTAATGTACCGGAAGATGTGGACCGTGTTATAATGGAATGTGTCCGGAATGAAGCCGCCAGGAGACGACTGGCTACTGAGTCCGGTTTTGATGTCGGGGCCTGCAACAGTGCTTTGGCTTCTCCGCTGTCGGACGAGGCCGCAGCACTGTTGGAGCTAGTTCGGAAGGCTATTTTGAATAGAATAAGTTAGATTTAGATAATAACATATATGTTGATCATAACGGAGCGACATGATCACTTGTGTGACAAGCTCCTTAAATAAAGAGAGAAAAAAAAAAGTCCACATTGTCACATGTCCATCGCAAACCCGCAAAAAACGTAATTGCATCCAGCGTACGTTTCCAGAATATTCTCCAACAACATTTGCAAACCTGCACCAGAATCTTAAATAAGTTGTGTAAAGTCTACGTGAGTGTCAGCCTTTAGCGATGGTGGGAGAGAATTTATCTTGTTTTCGCAAAATAAAACATTTCGGCCATTATTTCACGACTAATTTAAAAGACTATATTGTAGTTAATGCTGTTAAACGAGTCGGATACTTTTATCTGATTCCAAGTAATGGAATTAAAACTTTTGAGAGATCGTGATGGCCTACTTCCACGTTTTTATGAATAGTGACAGTTTTTTTATTAAATTTATTATTTCACATTCTACTTATGTTAAAAGCCCGTCAAGTGCGAGTCGGACTCGCGCACGAATGGTTCCATACCATTATCTAAAATGACGGCAAAAAATAACGTTTAATATTTATTTTATTCTTATTCTTAAATATTTATTTTATTCTTATTCTATTTATTTTATTTCTTTATTTTTTTTTTCTTTTATTTTTTTTGACGACCGGTTTAGCCGAGTGGGTAGTGCACCTGCCTGTGAAGCTGACGGTCCTGGGTTCGAATCCCGGTTAAGGCAAATATTTGTGTTATGAGCATGAATATTAGTTTCTGAGTCTTGGATGTTTTCTATGTATTTAAGTATTCATATCTATTTAATATATCGTCGTCTAGTACCCATACACACACAAGACTTCTTGAGATTACTGTGGGGCTAGTTCGATTTGTGTAAGATTGTCCTCTGATATTTATTTATTTATTTATTATTTATTTATTTATTCTGTTTTTTAGTATTTGTTGTTATAGCGGCAACAGAAATATATCATCTGTGAAAATTTCAACTGTCTAACTATCACGGTTCATCCTGTGCCTATACCATGAGTTTGAATGACCGTACTCGCTAGCGACTGCGTAAACGATTTAGTATGCCGATTCTTAGTTGTATTGCGTAACCGCCAGAGGCGCTGTACTTTTGCCCATACAAATTTTCACAGTCGCTAGCGAGTACGGTCATGTAAACTCAAGGTAAAGGTAATGGTGACACACGGAAGGACGGACAGCGAAGTCTTAGTAATACGGTCCCATTTTACCCTTTGCGTAAGGAACCCTATAAAAAAATGTTTTTGTAGGTATGCAAAATTTGATCGCAAACAAAAATTGAAATGTAATACCCATTTCTAGTATGCGTATGTTACTAACTAACTATTTTAAATTGTTGCTACTTATGGCACGAACACACTTTGATTAGTGTTTAGTGCGACTTCAAGGAATAGGAGAGTGTTTTATTTTCACGCGACTGCTCAATAGGAAATAATAATAATAATATTAATTAGCCATCGCGGCGTGCCGTGTTGCTCGCGTCAAGTTTCCGGACGCTGACCGTGCACCTAGGACCGACGGGGGTGTCCCTGCATGGCAAGTCCGGATTGAGCGGCGTATTAATACATTTAGGACACTAATAGCAAAGCTGATCTGCTTCAGGGGGGGCAATAACCGCCCCCGAGTCATGCGCTTCGTGATGCAGGCCTTCGCGGGGACTGGTGTCAGGCCCCGCGACTACATGGCCTGTGTCACGGAACGTATTGACTTTCTGAAGCAGAAAGTCTATGCATGGTCAAGCCGTATTCGCCGCTACAGAGAGCGTGTGGACCGATACCAACAGAATCGTCTTTTCCAGAGTGACCAAAGGAAGGTATACCGGAAGTGGGACGGAATCGAACATCGTGTGTCTGACGGACAGCAACCGGATGCTACTGCCATGGTTAACTTTTGGCGTAGTATCTGGTCAGTGCCTGTCGAACACACCGAGGGCGATTGGATCGGTGTTGTCGAACGTGAGTGTGAGTCCATCGAACCCATGGGGTCTGTTACCATCAGCCCCGAAGACGTAAGTTTTGCCATCCGTACGGCCCCGAACTGGAAAAGTCCGGGACCGGATGGATTGCACAACTTCTGGCTGAAGTGGTTTCGATGCTCACATGAACGTCTAGCAACGCAGTTCCAGCAAGCCCTTGAGCTCGGTTCCCTGCCACCTCCCTTAACAACTGGTATTACCTCCCTGCTCTATAAGTCCGGTAGTACCACGGAAGCGAAGAACTACAGACCCATCACGTGCTTGCCTACGCTGTACAAGCTCCTTACATCCATTTTGAGAGCAAAAATTAACACGCACATTGTTGCGAACAATATTTTGGCCCCAGCTCAAAATGGATGTAGGGTTGGGTCGCGTGGTACTAAAGAGCTCCTCCTCATAGACATGACCATTTGCCAACGAGTCCAGCGGAACAAAGGGACCCTGTCGGCCGCCTGGATTGACTATAAGAAGGCCTATGATTCGGTGCCTCATTCATGGCTGAGGCGGATCTTGGAGCTGTATAAAGTTGATGCAGCTTTAAGATCCCTCTTAAGTGCTTGCATGGGGCAGTGGACCACAGTCCTTCGTCAACCAGGAGGCGGAGACGGCCCCTCTGGTCCGCAGGATTCTATTAAGATTGAGCGGGGTATCTTCCAGGGTGACAGTCTTAGTCCCTTATGGTTCTGCCTAGCGTTGAATCCACTCAGCACTCTGCTGAAGGATTCAGGGCTAGGTTGCCAGCTGCGGAGAGGGGGTGAGGCCATTTCTCATCTGCTCTACATGGATGACCTTAAGCTATTTGCACCAAATAGACAGGACCTGTTGGAGCTACTGAAAACAACAGAAGCTTTCAGTAGCGCCATCAGAATGGAATTTGGTGTAGATAAGTGTGCGGTCATGCATGTACAGCGGGGGAAAGTTGTAAATTCGTCAAATTTACAACTTTCTGAGACAATGTCCCTCAGATCTCTCTCCGAAGCAGAAACCTATAAATATCTTGGTATGTCACAGTCTTTGGGTATTGAGGGTGAGGGCGTAAAGCGGGCGGTGAAGGAACGCTTCTTCTGTCGCCTGACAAAAGTGCTTAATAGTCTTTTGTCGGGCGGCAACAAGGTGCGCGCCTTCAACGCCTGGGTGATGCCCTTGCTCACATACTCCTTTGGCATACTAAGATGGACTCAGACTGAGCTGGATGCCCTGGACCGAAGGGTGCGTGTACTGCTCACTGCGCACCGCATGCTACATCCACGCTCGTCTGTTATGAGACTGTACATCCCACGGAAGTGTGGAGGTCGCGGCTTTCTAAATGCCAAAGACTTCCACAACCGTGAGGTGTGCAGTCTCAGGGATTATTTCCTTAACAGCGAGTGTGGGATGCATCGGGACGTAGTAGCAGTAGACGCATCTTTCACCCCGCTTTCCATGGCAAAGGAGAACTGGCGCAGACTTAAAGTATGGAGCACCGAGGAACGCAAGGCGGTATGGAAGAGTAAGGAGCTACACGGGCGGTTCTACAGGGCCCTTACAGGGCCCGACGTAGACCTGCTCGCGTCGGTGAACTGGCTACGTTTCGGGGATCTCTTCGGGGAGACCGAAGGTTTTGTCTGTGCAATTGCGGACGAAGTTATCATGACGAACAACTACCGGAAGTATATCCTGAAGGAGGGTACGGTCGACATTTGTCGGGCATGCCGCCGTCCCGGAGAATCACTCAGGCATATCATTTCCGGTTGTGGTCATCTTGCTAACGGCGAGTACTTGCACAGACATAACTTAGTAGCCAGGATCATTCACCAGCAACTTGCTCTTTTATACGGTCTTGTGGACTTCGAAGTGCCGTACTATAAGTATACACCTGCACCAGTTCTCGAAAATGGTCGTGCCACGCTCTATTGGGATCGATCTGTCATCACGGACAGGACTATTGTAGCCAATAAACCTGATATCGTGCTGACAGATCGATCGAAGCGCCAGGCAGTGCTCGTTGACATCACTATCCCCCATGACGAGAACCTCGTGAAGGCCGAGAAGGACAAAGTCAGCAAGTACCTAGACTTGGCACACGAGGTGACCGCCATGTGGGATGTTGATTCAACGATCATTGTCCCGATAGTCGTCTCTGCGAACGGTCTAATAGCGAAGAGTCTCGACCAACACCTCAAGAGACTCTCGCTAGATGGCTGGGTCAAGGGTCAGATACAGAAGGCGGTACTCCTGGACACGGCGCGGATAGTCAGGAGGTTCCTCTCTCTGTCGCCCTAACCACCGGTAGCTTAGGCCCTGCCTCGCTGCCGGCGGCACACTAGGTTAGGTTTTTATAATGATTTTATGTTTTGTAAATATTGATTTATATTTTACTTTTTATATAATTATTATAAAATCTAGCCTAAGTCTTAAATAAAATAAAGAGATAATAATAATATCCATCCCCCATGACGAGAACCTCGTGAAGGCCGAGAAGGACAAAGTCAGCAAGTACCTAGACTTGGCACACGAGGTGACCGCCATGTGGGATGTTGATTCAACGATCATTGTCCCGATAGTCGTCTTTGCGAACGGTCTAATAGCGAAGAGTCTCACCAACACCTCAAGAGACTCTCGCTAGATGGCTGGGTCAAGGGTCGGATACAGAAGGCGGTACTCCTGGACACGGCGCGAATAGTCAGGAGGTTCCTCTCTCTGTCGCCCGACACCACCGGTAGCTTAGGCCCCGCCTCGCTGCCGGCGGCACACTAGGTTAGGTTTTTATAATGATTTTATGTTTTGTAAATATTGTTTTATATTTTGGGTGGATCAACTATTCTTTGTTGCTTGTTACCATGGTTACGTCTCCTGAGTCACTGTTTAAAAGTGTGATTTTATAGGGTTTAAATCTATCAAACATGGGTTTTAGCGATAAGTATAAATCGAATGGGTCATCTCCTGAGCATGCTTGACATGGTTACTGTTGTCTCCTCGATGACGGGACATAATAACAACAAGAAAAAGTTGATTGACCCTTTTACTTTTTATATAATTATTATAAAATCTAACCTAAGTCTTAAATTAAATAAAGATAATAATAATATCCCCCATATTGGGGGAGGCCTATGTTCAGCAGTGGACGTCTTTCGGCTGAAATGATGATGATGATGATGATGAATAATAATATATATAGGGACTAATAAAATAAATTGATATTAGCTGTGGTTCGTTAATTACCAAATCTATCGGAAGTGATACTGCAATTAAACCTGTTTCTAAATAACAATACAAAAATATGAAGTGAGGAACAAATATTCCAAAATCTGCATTAAAAAAAATGTACATGAAAAAGTAGAGCCCACGTGTTTATAAATGTGTGTACTCGTATTTAAATGGTGTTCTATTGTGTGAACAACATATTATAGTCCCGCAGGCACGACCAACATTGCACAGCACTACCGCAAGGTTTCTGCTCTAAAAAACAAACTCGAATTGACGAATTGGCCGAGTGCCAGTGCTCGTCTCCGAGTGCGCTTTCTTCGGCCTGCCCGCAAAACGCTTAGCTGTCGGAACCTTGAGACCTCTTACGGGTTTCGGAATGTTCTAGATACTTCTGAGATTATACTTCGTGATTCGTCTTTCTAGATTACCTGAAAATAAAATCTAAGCAATATACTAATGAACTACGATTTGAAACGGGATATTTACCATGTATATTTGTATTTTTGAGTGCCCGATATTTCGGCACTGTTGCAAGCGCCATTATCAAGGATTAACTGACGTGCTGCGAGTTTTAGTTTTTTTTTTGTTTGTTTTGTATTGTTTTTCCGCTCACATGTAACTCTGGTATTAACTTTTAATACAATTAATAAACATGGTTTTATGACAGTATGTATGTAATAGAACCTCTATTATATTTGTGGGGTCCGGTCTGTTCATGTTTGCAAGGACTAGTAACTTCGTACTAGTGTTCAGTGGAATTGACATGATGAGAGACTTCACTGTTCTCATTTGATTTTAATTTTTTAGACATCTCTGAGGATATTTATTTATTCGATTTTATTATAAACTAATTTTTCATGTTGACGTGTTATACATATAGCTCAAAACATTTTATTATGATTAGTGTACCTATTTTATTACCTTTTATCTTGACGCTTAGAGACCTTATACATCTCTAACAAATCTCGATTGTTATTAGTTTCTTAGTCTTATTTTTGACATGTAACTCTACATTTAATTAATGATACTTTGATTATTGTATTATTTTTATTTGATGTACCTAGATAGATTTTGACTTGTAAAAGTGCCCTTGAGGCCTATTTGTAGAATAAATGTTTTGATTTTTGATTTTTTTTTTGATTAGCGATAAAGTAAAATATCCAATGAAATAAGCGCATATGACTCAAACTCAGATAAATCCACTCGAACCACTTGGGAAATTATTAAAAAAAAGTGATAATAACATTATAAGATTTCAAGCTCACATGGTCATTTACATTAGAATTACGATTTGAAACGGGATATTTACCATGTATATTTGTATTTTTGAGTTCCCGATATTTCGGCACTGTTGCAAGCGCCATTATCAAGGATTAACTGACGTGCTGCGAGTTTTAGTTGTGGTCTACCCACACACCATAGCGATCTACCCTCTTCCTGGTTCGCTTTTTTCGCACAGTGTCACCGTCACTACCACCGTCCGTGTCACTTGAAACTCGATTACGGTCACGACACACTACACTCACAGTATCATTACGCGAGTCCGTAGTTCTAATGTAAATGACCATGTAAGCTTGAAATCTTATAATATACTAATGTAGTTACGCATAATTGCCACCATTACCTACACTTTGTTGAGAAAAAAGATGGAGGTAATATGTAAGATTACGCACATAATTTTGAGGGTAATCTAAGTTTTATCTTCGACCTAATCAGAGACCGGGCTGGTACTTCATTCGCAATTTAGTGCTTCACCACTCAACACGTCTTAATAAACTAAGTTAAATCTAATTTTTTCATAAAATTGGGTCATTGTCAGATTTAGGTTCGCGTCTTTTCGGTGGACATATCTAAAGTTAAGGGCCACAAAGCTTAATTTTGAATTGGTCTAGTAACCCGCACAAACGGTGTTTCCGTAGCTATAAATCCATGTAATAACAACATAACGTATATGTACATAAGCCGTTAACTATTGACCACCGGGTGGACAATTTTTGTTTTTACAACTGACAATGACCCAATTAGTTCTGCATATTGGTTGGAACAAGGTCTATAGAAAAAAACTGACTAATTGCAAGTCGGACTAGCGCACGAAGGGTTCCATAGCATTACACAATACAATATAAATACTTTTTATTGCACACCTCACATAATAAAACAGCACATAAAACAAAAAACAAAGATACAGGGAGACAGAGACAGAACAACAGGTGGTCTTATCGCTAAAGAGCGATCTCTTCCAGACAACCTTTGGGTAGTGAAGAAATGAAATATAAAGCTGAAACGTAGGTGCTGCATAAACTATTACAAAAAAATATTAATAAAAACAGAAACAAAATCACGTTTGTTGTATGGAAGCCTCTTTAAATATTTATTTCATTCTGTTTTTTAGTATTTGTTGTTATAGCGGCAACAGAAATACATCATCTGTGAAAATTCCAACTTTTTTTTTTTACAACGCCGGTGGCAAACAAGCGTACGGTCCACCTGATGGTAAGCGGCCACCGCAGCCTATAGACGCCCGCAACTCGAAAGGAATAACGTACTCGTTGCCGACCCTTTATGAAATTTGAGAATTCACTGTGTTGACAGCAGAAGGGACAAATTTAGGTCCCTCGCTCTCAACACAGTGCATCAACTGTCTAACTATTACAGTTCCTGAGATACAGCTTGGTGACAGACAGACAGATGGACGGACGGACGGACGGCGGAGTCTTAGTAATAGGGTCCCGTTTTACGCTTCGGTTACGTAACCATAAAAAATAATCTTTAATCTTATTTATCATATACAATTTACTGTTTTAACCTGTTATTGTGTATAATAAAGTGCTTATATACATACATAATAGGGGATTTTTTAAGTTTTTCACCTATACCTACGATTTATAAGACGCGTTTGATAGAGTAAAATATCAATAGATAATAGATAGATAAATACATACCTTATTAATTTCCACAACATACATTGTGTGCTTCCTTAAGACACCATCCATTGATGGTGTCTCAAGGAAGCAAAATAATATATTTACGGAAATAGCGGCATTGAATCCTGAGTGAAGCGAAAGATTTTAAAAATATTCCTAAGCGTAACGAGGGATTCTAAATTAGAATCTTGAGCGTAGCGAGGGATTCAAGTGTTGACGCCAAGACGGAAATAATTTATGTATCGTATGAGACATACTGCTTTTCACACCGGCTATGAGTGACACATACCGTGACATACCTATGAGTGACACATACCGTGAAATAAGAGAAAATTAAAAAAAAACAATTCCGAAAAAAATTACTCCGAAGTTAACCAACAAAAAATATAAAAAATAAACTAACAACAATACACAGAGGGCTTTTGAATGCACTTCACATAAACAACAACCAACATTGCAAATGCAAGTAGAATATTTGAAAAAATTGTATAGTTTTTCTTCAATTATTTATAAGTTAGATTTAACATGAGCACAATTTCAAATAAAAACATAATGATTTTCAAAAATTGCCCGTAAATGACAGAATTCTGATAAAGATAAAAATTGAATCGAGAACTGCCTTTGCTGAAAATAGGTTCAAAATCACTCGCATTTGGAATAGATATTACTATTTATAAATAATGCTTTTAGCCTGTTTGTTTACACCTAACTTCTCTCAGCGCAACACGAACAAAGAGTCGTTTGAATAATTTACGTACATAACCCCACCGTACACACATATTGTATGTTCGTCAAAGTCACTCAAGTGTTGTCATGACAGTGACGTATACATATACTTGTTTTTTTCGTGTTCTCTTATATTTTATAAAACTGTTTTTGGATTATGAATCTTCAATCAAGCAAAATTAAGTCGCTATTTGTACGGATTACTTTGACACAAATCTGCCAACTCGAATAATCTAAAATATATGTATAAGGGGTACGGAGGTCACAGGGTGAATCAATTTCACATTACGCTCGGCCCATTGGCATCGTCTAATGGATATTATATTTTGCTGAGTTCGTTTGGCACATGAGCGGCGCCGTAGGTAACTCTGTATGCAAAGTAATAGTACATTACTGCAGAGGCCGCGAAGGCGTGGGGATTGCCGGCCGAGTAGTTACAATTATAGATGGCCGAGTATTAAAGAGACCATCTAGAGAATACGACGCCGATAATCTGTTCGTGCCGAGGCTAGAATAGTGCTTTCTCAAAAAATTCAATGCAATTTGTTAATTATAAAAAAAACTCGAAATGAAATTCTAAAGATCCTTTAGAATTTCATTTCGAGTTTCCTTTAGAATTTTATCCAGTCTTTCGTTTAAGGGGCGCGGCGGCGGAAACAAAAGACGATCACTTTGTCGGCCTAGGCCGGCAATGTTGTGTGAGATTCCATTATAGGCCGCTCGTCGCACCCGAAATGTTATAACGAACATAATGTGACCATTTCTTTGCATGTTTTAGAAAATTAACTTATTCAACCAGTCACTGCAAAGTGTGAGGCCGACCACCTATCTCTTGTACCTAATAAAGGCCGGCAGAAATAAAACACTGGGCTGTATAAAAACAGGATAAAATTTGACTTCCGTGAATAACCATAGAAATCCCCTTACACATTTACATACGTAATATTACCCTTAATTTAAAGCATGCGCGTGCTACATATTTTCCAACATTTCATACCCGTTTTAACTCTCATAGCCATCTAAAATTATAACCTATCTCCATATATACCAAGATTCATTTTGCGCTGCCGTATGTAACACAATGTATCTTTCTTTTTAAGTCATTCATTAGATATGGATGTGACAAGCCCAAATGAAACTCTTTTGGCATAAAGTGCCGATAATTTACGCATGATTTTACAACCCTCATGCGCTAAGGGCTGTTTCGCTGTTGGAGCCGTCAGGGGAAATTTTACGACCGGTATCGAAAAGATAACAAAACATCTTGTAAAAACAAGCTGATCTTTTACAATGTCACGGGTTCGTTTGAGAAAGGTTGGCTCTTTATTGAAGCAGAAGACAATTTATTTAATTTGTTATTCGAGGCTAAAGACGCTTTTTAATGAAAGATTCTTTTTTAAAAGGTAATTTTCGTTCCGAAGAAGAATGATTTTAATAAGGCTGAAACTTCAAGTTATATTTATTGGCTTAGAAAATAATAGATTAAATACCTACAGCATTTTTGCGCATACGGAGGGAGGTTAGGAGCATTAAGCGTATAGTAATTAATAAATATATGTAAATAATAATTATACTGTTCTAGGCGAATTGAAGCTATAAGCTGGACAGAAAGAAAAACAAACAAAGAGGTTCTGGATTTGATAGGAGAGAAGAGACTACTTTTGAGGACGATCGAGAACAGAAGAGGCACCTGATACGACATGACAATTACATAAAAACCATAAACGAAGGTAGATAGAGAGGAAGAGGCAGGGGAAGACCGAGATGTGCGTCTATAGATGAAGCAAAAGAGATGGTCAATGTAATATAGTATCAGGAGCTCAAAGCCTTGGCGGAGAACCGAACAGAATGGCGATTACTCCACCGACAACAGCTAAGCTCGGCTCTTAAATATATGATGATGATGATGAGAAACTTATTGTGTAATTACGAAATGTAAAAACTGATTTAATCAATATGTTACAATTATAGTAATAGCCTTATTAGGCTATTACTATAATTGTAACATATTGATATGCTATTGCATGCAACTTGCGGAAATTACAATTTAATTAATTATAGATATTAGATAGGGATATCAAATTTATATTATATAACATTTTATTACATGAAATATTAGTTCACATTTAATTAGGAAATAGTAATATGTCAAGTAGTAGTATAGCAGTTAAATGCAGTCATTATAATCATTATTATGTATACATGTCGTAGTATTAATTATTATTTATTACACATATATGTATCTAGCCAAAGAAATATCTAATTAAACACACACACACACACACACAACAGACAGACAACAGACAGTGGGTCTACTGAATAGATCTAATGAGATTTAACAAATATTTTAACACTGTTCCGACTATATCTAACTAAACTGTAATTTAAATTTGTATTTTAATTATTACTGGATAACTAATTAATAATCAATTACTTATTCTTAGTCTATTTAAACCCCTTGAGTATATTCGAGATCATTTGATATATTCCCTTGTAATTTTATTTTAATATGCATGTTGTTACATTGTTGTTACTCCTGTTGTTTCTCCTAATAAAACTAAATATTTTTTACTAATTACTTCTTTGCTGCTCACATTTTAGTGAGCATTTTCCAGCACATGAAATTCAAGTAGTGAAATGAATTTGTTCCAGGGCGTCACGGAAAAGAGCAATCCATAAGATATGGATAGTTATAATTTATTTCATTTAAAGTCCTTCTTCCATCTTATGTAAGTATTCATCTTTCTCGTCATCATAAGAGAATTATACTGATGAGGACCACAATTTTGGTATATAGTTAATTAGGCTTTAAATTCACATACAATTATTTTCTCTGGATAAGTATAATTTATTCAGAAAACAATAAGGTATTGTTTTATTAAAAATGTGACCGCTCTTGGCCAGCATCTAGCCAAGGGGCAAAAATGAGGCCGACGATGAAGCGAGCTCACTCAGAAGGTGCCTATTCACTCGTGCCTTAAAAAGGTCTAGGTTATATGAGCTTGGAAACACAAACGCCGGCAGATAATTCCAAACCTTAGAAGTGCGCATTATAAAAGATGATGCAAAGCGCTTCGAATAAGAGGAATTTCGACCAAGTAAGAATGGTATCCAGCCGTACGTCTGGATGTCCGATGGAAGAAGGGGGAAGGTAAATAAATAATTAAAGCTAATTTACACTCGGGCAAAGGCTCAGCTTTGCTGTGCAGTGGGGAATCGCCGCCAGCATCTTAGGTAATTTCTGCCTAGGATTTAATTGTTTTCGTTAATTTTCGCGTCACAATTGGAATAAATTGATTTGATTTGATACTGGACTGTTCTGCTGATTTACAGCAGAAGTCAGAATAAGCTCGAATTATATTATATAATAAAGTTATGTTGTTATTGAAACAGATTCCTCGCAACCGAATACCAAAAGATATATTGCCAAGACGGAGTGGATCATAACTATATTGGAAAATGTGCTCTTATGAATTTACTGGTATCTCATAAGTCGTAAATCGCCAACAAAATATTTTAAAGCCAATAAATGAGGGTGGTTTCTACATCAGGCAAGGATAGCCACTATGATCGTAAATAATATGGACTAGAAATATATTTAAGTATCCCTTAGTGATCCTTAGTAGTATATACGTGAAATTCAAAATTGATATTACTGATCATACTTTATTTTTCTTTGATTATAGAGTATTATTATTATGTTGAGCCTAATATGTCCCACTGCTGTGCAAAGCCCTCCCCTCTCTTTTTCCATTCTTCGCGGTCTTGTGCGATTTCTGGCCAGTCTTTTAAAAAGGAGTCCAAGTTATCCCGCCACCGCCGGCGAGTCTACCGCAACCCCGTTTTGAGTCGTGGGGCGTCCACTCTGTGGTCTTGGCCCACAGCTCATTTTGCGTCCGGTAACTGGGCTGTTTTCCGACCTACGTCAACTATTTGAGTCTTGGAGCGCAGTGTGGTGTTCCGGATACGATCCACCAATTTTACACCTAATATACTGCGCTCCATAGCTCGCTGACAAACCCCGAGTTTGGACTTCTGGGCTTCCGTCAGATTATAGAGTACTAGCGACCCGCCCCGGCTTCGCACGGGTGCACTATTTAACGGATGTTATTATACATATAAACCTTCCTCTTCAATCACTCTATCTACTAAAAAAAACCGCATCAAAATCCGTTGCGTAGTTTTAAAGATTTAAGCATACATGGGGATATAGGGACAGAGAAAGCGACTTTGTTTTATACTATGTAGTGATATGGTCTTGAAATATAACTAAATATATTCATGTATCACTAAAGTCTTCTCATTGGCTACTTATAATGAAATATTGCGGTAGAAAAGAAAAGTTTACTTATTTTGCCAGTATAGGGATGTTCACACCAAATGGTTGTCCTATTTAGCACATAAGATGTACAAGTTGTTTTACAATTAAATTGTATACTTTTTAATAATGTGTGCTAAATAAATACATTTCTATTCTATTCTATTCAAATAAGAAAATCGATGAGTTTGATTTGTCTTGAAACAGGATCAAATATTCAATCAAATGACCAAAGAAGTAACTCGAAAAAGTAAATAATTACATAGCAAAAGTTTTTAAATGTTAATAGGGGAAATTTTCTACCCCCCTTCCGAAGAACGCACCTTTGTATAGGAACTATCGTCATTTACTATGGCGCTCAATGTCACTGATCTAGATTTCTGTCACCATTTGGCACATTTTTTTACCTTGTTTCTTTTGGAGCAGTCAAATATAACGTTACAACCCTGTATTTTGCTATTCCGCTATTAATATATAGGTAAAGAAAGAAAGAAAACATGTTTATTTAGCATATACAATATTAAAATAATAATAAAACAAAGGAAAATTAAAATACAACTGACTACTCTGACTAATACTTTGACGACCGGTTTAGCCTAGTGGGTAGTGCATCTGCCTGTGAAGCTGACGGCCCTGGGTTCGAATCCCGGTCAGGGCAAATATTTGTGTGATGAGCATGAATATTTGTTTCTGAGTCTTGGATGTTTTCTATGTATTTAAGTATTTATATCTATTAAATATATCGTCGTCTAGTACCCATAATACAAGCCTTCTTGAGCTTACTGTGGGTCTAGTTCGATTTGTGTAAGATTGTCCTCTAATATTTATTTATTATAAAAAAACCTAATGTATGCTAAAATGGTCGCCACTCAGCTTGGTACACAGTTTTGCGTTATATATATAGCGTGACGTTACTCAATATTTCTTAGTATAAGTGTAAGTACAGGAAATGCAAAGTTGCAACGTAAAATGTCAGTTCACAAATTCCATTTCCGCACTTTTACAAGGAACATTCAAGTTTAGTACCCACATCATAAATTTGTTTACAGTTCTGGTCCTTATTTTATTGTACTACTTTTATCTCGCATGTCGACCTTTCCTTAGACTTATACTGAGTACTCATACGTTGACATGAAGACGATATAACTTATAATGGCCTATTTATTTGGTGTTTAAAATATACCCGACAAAATGGGAACGATAATTTTAATTTTCCTTTATAACTATGTTTCTAAATATTGTGGCACAAAATATATGCTCATTTTGTAATTAGTATCTACCTTAGAGACTCTGTGCTCACCCAGTTTTTGCTTTATAATTAATGTATGTATGTATAGTTTAAGTGAAATGTAAAATTTCTTTGAGATAAATAAATTCTTTAACCACAAAAATATTAATGTGACACAATGCAATGAGGGCTATCACGTATGAATTAGTCGCTCGAGGCGCTAGTGTAGCGTGGGGTCTCCGAAACGTCAAATGTCACTCTTTGCGGTTGCGCTACGCGGGTTAATATCTAATTGGAACAATATGGTGACTATTTTGCAATACCTGAGCTTGATTATGGCAAATATGAGTTAAGGGTCAATGACTGTCAGTGCTTTGAGAACGTTTTGTCTTTCGGAAACTTATTTCCTCCTTTTTTCCGAACAAAACGGGACTGCGCTACAATGCGGTATGTAAGATATTTTTACGGTACGGTTTCAAGGTATTGAATATGATTTAAATGTAAACTTCGTTCTTATGTCCATAATAACCAATGACAATTTTTGACAGCTGGACCTTACTCGACAGTGGCGCCAACTGGTGAGTACAAAAATGATTATCCCATTAGACGTATTTTTCTTTTTATGTTTTCAATAATGTCGCAACTGATATCTTTACTTTTTCATGGGATCCGCTGAAAATAGCGTCGTTGCATCCTGTGCTTCGACACATGCTGATTGGACTCCTTTTTTGTGACAATATTTTATTCTTTTTATTTTTAGGCTTTTCTTAATGTGTTATTATGTTGTTGTTTCAAAATATAATTTTATTGAAATGAAATGAAATGAAATCATTTATTCTTCGATTTAGGCGTGTTACATGCACTTATGAATGTCAAAAAAAACTACCACCGGTTCATAAAATAAACCTCTGCCTCGAGAAGAACCGGCGTAAGAAACTCGGCGAGGTGTCATTTTTTCAAAACAATATACAAGTATATAAAATAACAGTAAACATAGTACAAAATTCAAATGCTACAGTATAAACATTCATACGTATTCTATTCTTTTATACATCTTGCCTAGTAAGTAGGCATATATCTTCATGATGGCCACACGATTAATATATATATACATATCTCACAACAAATAAAGGCATTGCTACCATTTAGCATAAGTAGGGAGACGGTAAGTCGTAGCGGATAGGGAAGACGCGCAGGTAATTTTCCTTCCGTTCTTCGTCCTACCCAAAAATTTAATAATAAGTAAATTCGACTTAATATTTTGTATAGGAGGGTCATACTTAGTTGAAAAAACAAAAGTCGTCCCTCCTGTGGTCAATAGTTAACGTGTTATGTGCATATTAGCTATGTTTTTATAACAGGGATTTATAGAAACGGAGACACTGTTTATGCGGGTTACTGGTTCAATCCAAAATGAAGCTTTGTAGCCCTTAACTTTTGGTATGTCCACAGGAAAGACGCGAACCTAAATCCGCGTATAACCCGGGACTGCTATCACTTTGTTAGGTTAAGTACGATCTGTTTCTAAAACGAAACAAGTGAAAGCTATAATATAATATGTCAACGGCACTAATTACTGAGCCGATGTAGGACGTCCTGTACAATAGAGACCCGACAAGGCTTCCGAGTACGTCACACCCAGAAGTCGTGACAATATGGAATCGCTTCCTTGATTGACCTCTTTGGGAACTAATGGCGAAACTAGTAACTATTATACACTGGGTTAGAATATCGAGTCAATTTGCTGTATACACACGTGCGAATATATTAAATCAAAATCAAAATCAAACATTTATTCTGCAAATAGGCCACAAGGGCACTTTTATATGTCAAAATATTAATTTACAATTTAAGAAAGTCTGACTATAATAAGTAATACATTTTTCACGTCAAAATATTAATTTACAGTTCAAGAAGGAATAATAATTTCGAGTTTACAATTATAACAAAATTAATGTCATACAGTGAAGAAAAACTTGCAAAGTTATTTATTACAAATATTACAACATCAGTAAAGTTAGAGATGTATAAGGTCTCAAGATTAAACAAGGAGTATAATGTAATTAATATAATATCCCAGAGATGTACATGGTCTCTGAGCGTCAAAATTAAAATAAATTTAATATTGTTAGAGATGTATATGGTCTCTAAGTAACTGATAATAAAAACGAATTCACAACAGGATGATGTCTCTCGTCAATCCCCTATAAAAAGACACTAGTATTAACGTAGTCACTATGTCCTAGCAAGCATGAACAGACCAGACTCCACAAACTTTTACATTATATTTTTACATGTATAGGGTCGGTTGCACCAACATACGATCACAGGCCGGTCATCGTCAAATATGGCGCCGGCAGCTGTCATCCCATAGAAACTTGTCAAACTTTTCATACAATCAGATTTTAACGAACACCTCTTACGATTACAGACGGTTTGGTGCAACCCACCCTTAAACTACAAAAAGATTCAAAAGGGATAACCCACCCATAATATAGGTCTAATATTTTGAAGTGGTCATTGGACGCGCATGTATTTCCAGTTTAGCCTTGAATAAATTGGAACTTTGTGAATTGGACCAAAGTGTTTATAATATGTTTGCGTGTCAAGTCTGGCCACAGTTTGAGGTCCAAATCTCGATAGGGTTGACCAAAGGGCTCAGCGGTGTCCCTCAGGATTAAAGCAGCATTTATTAAGGGCCGCTACCAATGTTAAATGAGCGTTTGATAGTTTTAGGATAGAACGTCCTTATGCAGAAGGTAAGTATTTGTGAGTCTGCCAATAAACTAATACAAAATAAAACAATTTATTTTAAACGTATTTTACATAGAAATACTTATACATATTTAATTACAAAGGTCTTTTTTTATACAACGCCGGTGGCAAACAAGCGTACGGTCCACCTGATGGTAAGCGGCGGCGGTTTCCCCATATTATCAATTAGGTTCAGGGTTAGGTTAGGTTTAGCGAATGGCTATTCTTATACATAACTTGCAAACCGTATACTTTAAATACTAAATTATATTGTAATAAAATGTAATGCTTATTAAGTACACTTATTTCTTACTTATAGTTGAAACAGTAATAATATTAAAAAAAAACAATTAATATGTTCACATGTGTTTTCGTACGACATACATTGAAGTGCTTCGAGGAGAGTTTTGGAGGCAATGGGCGTTTAAACACAAAGTTTCAAAGCATTATATATATATTTTTTGGACAATCTTACACAAATCAACCTAGTCCCAAACTAAGCAAAGCTTGTACTATGGGTACCAAGTGACGATATACATACTTATATAGATAAATAGATACTTAAATACATAGAAAACATCCAAGACTCAGGAACAAATATTCGTGTTCATCACACAAATACATGCCCTGACCGGGATTCGAACCCGGGACCTCCAGCTTCGAAGGCAGGGTCACTACCAACAAGACTAAAGCGGTTGGCAAAAGTTTTGATTTTAGACCTACTTTTTGCTTCGTGAATGTATGTGTGAAAGCATTGTACTGTAAGCACTTGATCCACATAAAACATTAAAAGTTCATGTCTTTAAAGGATCATTTCTAGCTAACCTTTTTTTTAATATTTCGTGACCATAACCATCTTCGGGAGAGCCAAGTAACGAGCCTAGTAGGTTTTTCCGGTGGATAAAAAAATACATAGCAGATGTTTATTAGACGACTAATTACTTGTAGCTGTGAGTGTTTATTCAACCAGTAAAAAGGCTATAGGAAACTCACTACCAAGTAGGCTAAAGCGGTCGTCGCATTCGCAATTAGAAACAAATGCACAAAGAACCAGCCAAGTTCCAAAAAATCCTGTCACCTGCTCAATCAAGTCCCGCACATCCTCATCAAAGCACACATCCAACCTACATTTTAACTCGGTTCCGCTGATTGCCGGGTGGCACAAAAGGCGCGCTCTCAGGACTTGGCCGAGTTCCAACTTCACTGCTTTTGTCAACGTAGATTGAAATTTTCTCCGGCACCAAGTAGCGCTGATGTTATTGAAATGTTTGCTTGATATAGAGACCCACGATTAGGATGGACCTTCGACTTTTGAAGGGTCCAAACGGAAACGGTTTTATAAAGGATTATCGAATTTGGAGCAGCCGAACTGGGGAAGTACCTCCGTCTTGCAGAATACAGCCATAATAACATTATTTGCCTGACTTCTTCGCCATCCTGAGAGCCAGGTCTGCTGCCTTCAGGGAAAGACTTATAGACTCCAAAAATGAGATTATCTCGCTAGTAGCCAGGGATTATAATGACGCGTTTAACAAACACTGGCGCAAGCTGCACCGATCTGAGAACGACCAAGTATAGTATTAGTGTTTAATATTTTAATTGACTTATTGTAAGTAGTTTTATTTTATTTTTAGTCTATTCTACTTTTAATCATTTTATTGTATTTTTTATGGGTTTTTTGCCTGAAAAATAAAGAATTATTATTATTATTATTTACTACACAAGTATGTAGTGTTGTGTTCTTGGAGGTGAGCAAGGTTGCCAGAGCTCCCGAGGATGCACTGTGTTGGGAGCGAGGGACCTAAATGTGTTCCTTCTGCTGTCAACACAGTGCATCCTCAAACTTTATAAAGGGTCGGCAACGCGTACGTGACTCCTTTGGAGTCTATAGGCTGCGGTGTCCGCTTACCATCAGATGGACCGTACGCTTGTTTGCCATCGGCATTGTACATATTTTTTAAATTGAATTTCCTTATTTTTCCTGTTAAAACCAAAATTTTGGCCTAGTCGTCCATCAACTAGTGTCAATCGATATTCATATTCCTCCAATTGTTATTTTCTATGTAAAAGATCTCGGGGTACGTTTTAATACCTAATCCCAAGATTTGTGGTAGGCACGAAAGCGGCTGCCATTTGACCTTACAAACGCACAAAGAAAAGTACTTTGAAATTTTTGCCCTTATATTTAATGCAAGTTTTACTAACATAATCTAGATGAATTAATTCTGGGGATAATCCTAAACAAGTCTAGTATGGGTATTAGGCCAAGATATACCCAATTATGTTTAAAAGAAATGCATAAAATATTAATTTTGAGTTTCGTTAGTTGTTAGTTGCACCGTCAACAAATCTTTCTGCTTCGCCTTAAGGTTGACTGGTAGAGAATGCTTACGGCATTAATTCCGCCTTTTGTACGATAAGGTTTCTTTTGTGCAATAAAGATTAAATAAATAAATACAAAGAAAAAAACAAATATCAGAGAAAACCGTATCGAGCTCAAGCAATTACTTACTTAAAACTAAGCAAAGAAACTTCGTCTTGACAGTCTTGACCCCTGATCCATAAACATCTATAAACCAAAACAAAAACACTGCCAAGAAAATCCATTTTAATAACAACTCCAAACTCCCTAACGTCAAAATAATTAATACAGCATCTAAACTCCATGATTAGATTATGGGCACTGTCAACAAATCTAAGACGAGCGGATTTGAAGCTTGCCTCTTCGTGATACAGTTTATACTCGGTTAGTGTACGGCCTTGCTGATGGTCCTGCCAAGTCGGATCAGGAGATCGTGAGACGCGTTATCGTATGGACGAGTGATTGAAAGAACATTGGCAGCTGGCCAGCGCCCGAAGTACTTTCAAATGGCCTAAGTATGTTGTAGTACAACGGCGCTTAAACTCTTTTAGATATAAGCAATATGTCGGATAGACAAGTTTAGAGAGTTATCTATTAGGATGATGTTGAGATGGCTTCATAATCAACTTGAAAACGTGACGTGCTTGTGCTGTATCAGTCTGGAAAGGATTTTTTTAACAGAATAAGGATACTTGGCTGGACGGGGCGGAATCCGCATTCTGTATTTATACTTTATCAAATCGGATTTTCTCGCTTTTCCGTCATAAGTCATTTATTCATTAAACTTTAGCATTTTTATATTCTAATACAGTTTAATTTGATACAACTAATAGTACATTACTTACCAAGGGCGGTAAAACAAAGAATGTCTCAGATCGCAGATATTTGACGCCCGAGCCGAAGACAAGGGCGATAATTATGCGATCTGAGGCTTTCTTAATTACCACCCGAGGTAAGTACAAAATTTTATGTCACCCTCTGGCCAGGAAGTGGGATTTTCCGCGCGCGGAGCGTGCGGTAATTGCCACTTTATGACCAGGTGTGACATAAATTGATTTTACCGATGTCAAATACCACCGTTTTTATATTCTAGTACAAGTTTATCTTTCTATAATAATTAACTTAATGATGTCAAATATGCCTACCATAATCAACACATTACTAAATTCTAACAATTACAAGAATAATATGCCTGCCTGCCTGTGAAGCTGACGGTCCTGGGTTCGAATCCCGGTCAGGGCAAATATTTGTGTGATGAGCATGAATATTTGTTTCTGAGTCTTGGATGTTTTCTATGTATCTAAGTATTTATATCTATTAAATATATCGTCGTCTAGTACCCATAACACAAGCCTTCTTGAGCTTACTGTGGGGCTAGTTCGATTTGTGTAAGATTGTCCTGTAATATTTATTTATTTAATATATTATAACTACAGTAAATTTAATGTCAATATTGGTCATGTCAAATCAATTTCATATTTCTACTGAGTCCCTCCTATTCTGACAAAACTCCTCCACTGAATAAAAACATTACTTCAGCAAAAAAAAGTTTATTTTTAAACACTTTTAAACTCGTAATTGACTTCAACGGGTAGCCTATTAAAAGGAGAATTGCCGTATACTATTAGTACATTCAAATGTACTAATAGTATACGCTCAAGCATATAGTAAATAAGCAAAAAATACTTAACGTTAAAACTAGTGTCGTAAAAAGAGCATTACGATAGTATATAAACCCTCACGTGACAACGCCAAATTCCACACGAATCCCGGTTGAAATACTTTCTTGGAAACATTAACAACTTTGAAACTACACCAAACACATTTATAAACTGAACAAAACTAATAAAAAACGGTAGCATTTTTAATGGAGTCTGACTAAACTTTCTATAACTGTCCGTTTATTAAGACCTTTCACGACATTTAAATACAGAATAACAGAGTCATAAACAGGCGCTTAATCCGACTAAACGAGCGTTGCACAAAAACTCAACCATTCTAAAATAAAAAAGGCGTAAGTCAGTGTTACAGTCACGATTCTAAACATGTATACATTCCACAACTTTATTTCTAAGAGAGAAGGTCGAAAATTACACAAATATTTATGATATTGACTACAAGTATAGACATACGCCTTTATGTAGGTATATGGTGGTATTTTTTTTGTGTTTGCGAATCGCGTTAAAGATACGCAGCGGAATTTTGCAACGTTCAACGAGGATTGCTTTTTCTTTATAGATATCTTGTTTAATCCTTTTTATACACAAATTCTACTGCGACAGCGCACACAAGGTTACTTACCCCCTTAAATACTTACCCCCTTACTCATAAACGTCTATCAAACCTATATTAGTTAACTAGCCGCTAAAGTTCGTTTGTCCTTATCTGTCACTTTGACATATGTGTTTGTGAGACAGTGACAACAGATATTTTAGTTAGCAGAGGTTTGTTAAGTTTTATGGATACGGGGCTTAATATTTTATGTTATCTGTATTCCCATCTCCTTATTGTATAATCCCTACTGCTTTCTTTCCGTCCTCAAGACATAGGCTAGACCAGTGCCTTTACCATGTGTTTACATGACCGTACTCCCTAGCGACTGCGTAAAAACTTGTATTGTCAAAAGTACAGCGCCTCTGGTGGTTACGCAATAGAACTAAGAATCGGCGTACTAAATCGTTTACGCAGTCGCTAGCGAGTACGATTATGCAAACTCATGGTAAAGGCATTAGTGTGAGGGCCACTGATAATATATCTATATTGTTTTGCTGTTTTGATAGATACTTTTGTATTTGTATGTTCCAAGAGTTAAGGCCCCTATCGGTTGAAAATGCTCATCTATTTAAGTTATTTTCTGTTTGTGTAGACACACATGTATCTGGTCCTTTCTTTCTTGATTACTATGTATTGCACGATTATTTCGGTTAATATTACAGATTAGTTATTTAGTTTTTGGTTTTCCATTAAGAAATATCGTCTGAAACATCACTCTATATTAGAAATATCAAGCTAGAAACTGTTTTTATCGCTTAAATTCTGCTACACACAATAAAAGCAAAATATGGCTCAGTTTACTAGGCATCTAAAACTAAAAAAGCATAGTATTTTTTGAACACTTTATTGGTACTATCAATACTATTGACAATTTGTATTCGAAACATTTTAAAATATGTATGGACTCTTAAGTAGTTTTTGGTTACAGTTAAACCAGTTTTTAAACGAGCGCTTCTTTTTCTAGTAGACATTGTTTTGAGGCTCTAAAATAAGCTGGTAAATTAATCTGAAAAAGTATATGTTATTCTTTAATCTCTCGTTTATACTCTGAATGTTTGTTTTGTAAATCATTTTAAATTCTGTAATGTCAAAAACTACTTTTAAATTACAAGATTATATGTCATCAGATTGTCACACGCTTCTTTAAAAAAAAAACTAAAAAATCCAGTTGTACAAGGAATGTACCTAGGGGTCCCGAATATTAAAAGCCGTTAGTTCTATAAACCATATAATATTCATAAAATCTCCCAAACAATTCTCACAAACGAAATATAAAATACACACTTAATATTCTAAGGCGAACAGTCGTTAGCTAGTTTGCACAGGGGACAGCGCCATCTCTCGGTGCATTGTGAAACTAACCATCCCGACATGGGTTTTAGAAACGTTAAAGTTACGAGTTTAACACCAGTACAGTCATTCCTTTTTAACCGACATCAAAAAACGGAGGAGGTTCTCAATTCGGATGTATGTTCTTTTGTTAAAGTGTGTTACCTCAGAACTCCGTCGTTTATGAACCAATTTGATTTTGTTTTTCTTTGTTTGAAAGCATGTGCTTCATGATTGGTCCTATTGTTACCAGAATCTAGTTCTGATGATGGGATCCATGAGATATTAGGGAACTCCTTAAAAATTGAAGGGAAACGTCTAGCGATTTTAGTATTTTCGGTAATAAATCAAGCATTTGCATTCAGAAAGTAGAATTTGGCGAACGAGAACTGATGAAGAAGACCACGGATGGTCATCCAAAACTCCTAGTGTTTCATGGGTGGTATTAAGATATTTCGATCAAGATACGGAAGCGACTATGACGAAGTCAATTTAAATGGTCCTGATGTAATGCCACCATCAACCTGATCTGGTAATTGAAGCCGGAAGGTAGGCAACGGAACTACATAATAAAACAGTGTAGCTTAGCTTATCCGTGTTTGAGCTTATTGGAATCGTCATGAGATGCACTTGATAATGATTCACTAAAAAGTGTAAAATAAATAAAAAAAATATAGATAAATAAAACCGACTCCAAAAAACACTTAAAAGTAAAAAATAATTGTCCTACTTCTAACATATATGCTTAACTAACTTTATGCTTCTTATTGAACAATGTATTATAAATTAATATACATGCATGTGTTCCTTTGTGTTTAAGCTATTACTTATTCTGTGGTATATACCCGTAATTATTTCAATTTAATTTAACTACTACCTCAATGTAATCTGCTTAACGGTGTCCTGCAGCTCTTCGTTATAATTAAACGTTAAATTTTACAACTAAGTTTGTTTCATCGCTCGTGCAGAAGCGCGGAATCAAAGAGTTTCATCTAAGTAATCCTGGGAATCAGGTGAAGCGAAATTATCTTACTTCACTTCACAAATGAGGCTATTTCATGGATACAATGTCTACTAAGGTAAATGCCGCCTGTTATCTGGGTCATTATACTTTTTCATGACCAGCAGGCGAATCACGTAACTTTATGCACTAACGGCAGATAGATTTTACTGTCAATTTTGAAGTATAAATGTATGAGTTGACAATTAAAATTTGACATTAAAATCTACCTCACAGTAGTACAAAAATTACGTGATTACCCCGCAGTTATCTATTACCGATAAAAATCTATGATATGTATTGAATATGTGTACAAAAATAGGATTTCGAAATAGTACCTGAACCTAATAAAAGGTAAAAATACATAAATATTAACATACTGCTGTAAAAGGTGGGTAAGACAGTGGTAAAAACCATTTTTTGTTACAAATAGTGAGACATCCAATGACCACTGAGTTACTAGATTTATGGATATTAGCTGTGGTTCGTCAATTACCAAAACTATCGGAAGTGATGCTGCATTTAAACCTCTTTCTAAATAACAGTACAAAAATATGAAGTGAGGGCCAAGTATTCCAAAATCTGCGTTTAAAAAAAGTGTGAAAATTATGTACATGAAAAAGTAGAATGGCCCTTCTACCTCTACCCAATGACGATGTTCTTTTGTATTCTATTTGTAACTTATTTATTTGTGTGAGATGTGCACTAATAGTTCAGTCAACGAATGCTCAAAAAAAGGTATAGAGGGAAATGCATTAAACAATTTTCGACGGTACTATCAGCAGTCCTTTAAGGTTATAATCGATTTTTCGATTTATCACACGTTGCGTTCGGCGCTCGTAGTAACAAACTTGGATTATTGATTGCGCCAACATCATTAACACGTCTGCAAGAAATCAGAACTACCGGGTTTGCCAAACTCTGAATGTATAGAGTTACTGGATTATGATATCTATAAATAAATACTTAAATACATAGGTAACATCCAAGAGTCAGGAACAAATAATCGCGTGCTAATCACTACCAAATAAGAGTGGTCATCAAAATCCGGGGGAAACCTCCGACACGACCACGGGACAAACACCGGATTATTCTAATTTGCGCTCCAGAGCGATTAAGCGGCTTAAAATAAATTAAATCAAAATATATTTTCTGCATATAGGCCTCAATGGCACTTTGCAAGTCAAAATCTATCTATATCAATTAAAAATACTACAATACTCAAAATATCATTAAGTAAATGTAGTGTTACATGTCAAAAATAAGACTGAACATAATAATAACAATCCAGATTTGTTAGATATAGATATATAAGGTATCTCAAGATAATAAGTAATAAGGTACACTAATTATAATTAAATATTGTGCGATATATATCTCTAAGGGTCGACATGCAGCTCATCATCATCACCATCATCATCATCATCAGCCTGTGTCAGTCCACTGCTGGACATAGGCCTCTCCCATGGCACGCCACTGAGCTCGGTCTTCAGCTCTTCTCCTCCAATCCCTGCCCACTGCCTTACGAATATTATCGCCCCACCTAGTTACAGGGCGTCCTACACTACGTTTGCCGACACGCGGTCTCCACTCAAGAACCAGTCTGCCCCAACGGCCATCTGTTCTGCGACATATGTGACCTGCCCACTGCCACTTCAGCTTACTAATTCACTGAGCTATGTCGGTAACCTTTGACACAATGAGAACAGAGCGAAGTCTCTCATCATGTCAATTCCACTCAAATCAAAAATCAAAATCAAAACATTTATTCTGCAAATAGGCCTCAAGGGCACTTTCACAAGTCAAAATCCATCTACATCAGTTCAAAATAATACAGTAATCATTGAACACTATTACGAAGTTACTAGTCCTTGCAAACATGAACAGATCGGATCCCACAAACAAATAATATAGGTATTTAAACTAACTTAAGTCTAAAACAGGCCTTTGGAGCATTGTACCGAGGATGCTGGCGGAGAGGATCCTATTTATTGACATTAGGTCACCGAGTAACCCATTGTTCACACTAAATAATAGAACACTCAATACATAATTAAGTAGGTACCATTCATTGTTCTGTGGCTTCAAGTCAAACTACACGGACAAATGAATGGAAGGTACCTTTAAGTGTTAACGACAGCAATGGTATTATCGATATACTATCCGTTAACGGCATTCGATTACGGACTAACGCGCGATTGCTTTAGATAAAGCGGCCCGCGGGAGCAGGTAATAGACGTTTTACGGCCCGCGCGTTATTGCCTGCACGTCTAATGGCGTGAGTTAAATAAATAATGCCTGACTGATTGGTAAGTTGCAGTTTTCTGCCCTGTTGGGAAATTTCGAAATTGTCTGCATGTGACTCGGGAACTAGGGATCCGTTTCTTGGTTGCTTGTTGGTAGGTAATGCACGGTTTACGGCCTTGTGCGTTATTGAGAGCATGTTTGACGGCGTAATTTAAATAAATAGAATGCTGGGCTGATTGGTACGTAACTTACAGTTTTTTGTTCACATGAAAATGTATTTTGTTTGAAAATAAGCAGTAAATAAACCTGATAAAACATTAATGGCTATTACTGCTTAAAACAGTTCCCTATGAACCTATCGAATAAGGCAGTAAATTTCACTGCTCAGAAAACCGTCAAAAAATGTTCCCGTTACGACAGTAAATTTGACTGTTTTGACGTTAATTTTTATCTTTTTTTAAATAAAATGTGTAATTTTCAATCAAGAGTTAACGTTACTGTTTTCGATTTTACTGTTTAGTTCTAATAAAAATCACTTTAATATGACCATGCACATACATTAGAGGTATCTCTAGATAGATGTGGGAAAAACAGAAAAAAAAACTTTAATATGTGACAGTAAGAAAAAAAAATTTTCAGTGGGGAACGTGCATAGGTAGGTAATAGATATACATATAGTTTTATGGCATGCATGATATTGCCTGCACATTGCATAAATACTAAATAGCTTATTGGTACTTAAGGTAATGTGCAAGACACACAATACCTAATTGGCACTTGTCCCACCGCCAACGACGAAGCGATTAGCTATCGACAATTTTCTTGCTAAGAAACGTACAAAAGATACAAATCCCGTGTCAGTAAGAGACGCATATATTAATAAATGATCGCTGGCAGTTCACACTGCCGGCAACAACTCTCTCTTCACTAGTTAGTCGCAGCGACAAGAGCTGTTAAAGATAAAAATCGCTCAGCGATGCTCGCTTAGTACGAGTAACCCGTCGCAATCGAACACTCGCTTATAGCTTAGCGCCAAAACTGTCGAAACATTCGGAACTACACACTCGTTTCTCGCTGCTCGATAACTCATATCTAGTTTCTAGCTGTCATCGCTGCTCGCTCATCGCCGGCGGTGGAAGGGGTCTTCAAGATAAGAAGTTGCAATTTTCTGTCTATGTATTATTGGACGCATAATCTACCTATTCAATGGTAGTATGACGACCGCTTTAGCCTAGTTGGTAGTGACCCTGCCTACGAAGCTGGAGGTCCCGGGTTCGAATCCCGGTCAGGGCATTTATTTGTGTGATGAACACGAATATTTGTTCCTGAGTCTTGGATGTTTTCTATGTATTTAACTATATATTTATCTATATAAGTATGTATATCGTCGCCTAGTACCCATAGTACAAGCTTTGCTTAGTTTGGGACTAGGTCGATTTGTGTAAACTTGTCCACAAATATTTATTTATTTATTTTATTAGCATTCTTTACAAAAACTACCGTATCATTTATATTTTTTTTATACAACGCCGGTGGCAAACAAGCTCACGGTCCACCTGATTGTAAGCGGCCACCGCAGCCTATAGACGCCCGCAACTCCAAAGGATTCACGTACGCGTTGCCGACCCTTTATAAAATTTGAGGATGCACTGTGTTGACAACAGAAGGGACAAATTTAGGTCCCTCGCTCTCAACACAGTGTATCCTCGGTAGCTCTGGCAACCTTGCTCACCTCCAGGAACACAACACTATATACTTGTACTTGTGTTGTGTTGTTGTTGTTTTATTGTATACTTGTATATAATATTTTCATACATCCTACAAAAAATTTAACACTATCACTAAAATATACAGCGCCTCATCACACGTACTAGCCGTCAACGTCCGTACACACCTTAAAATAAAAGAACACACCTTTGTGGGAAGTTCGTTCAAATATGAAACGTAACTACTGTGTATACAGTTAAAATTCCTCTGTACTTGTAGAATGCTCTCCGACTTCGCGCGGCCGATTCGAATCGTACACTGCGACCATAGTAACGAGACACACGGCCATTGTCGTAAATATAACATGGATCAAAACAGGCTCGTATATCAGTCCCGGGGATACGATTTTTTATTTATCCCGCTGGGTGCGTAATTTATTTCGCGAATTGTAATAAAGTGACAGGCGAAGGTACGATGTAAAAATTATATTAGCCAACGCTACGACCGGTTTAGCCTAGTGGGTAGTGCACCTACCTGTGAAGCTGACGGTCCTGGGTTCGAATCCCGGTCAGGGCAAATATTTGTGTGATGAGCATGAATATTTGTTTCTGAGTCTTGGATGTTTTCTATGTATTTAAGTATTTATATCTATTAAATATATCGTCGTCTAGTACCCATAACACAAGCCTTCTTGAGCTTACTGTGGGGCTAGTTCGATTTGTGTAAGATTGTCCTCTAATATTTTTTTTTTTTTTTTTTATTTTTTTTTTATTTACGCGTGTTCACGTGTGTGTGTTAGCGCTGCGTGGTTTTGCTTTATCAAATATTGAGTTGATTAGAGCTGGCCGTTTTTTGCTCACTGATTGGATGTTGGGAGTGAATTGGACACGGCACTGGATATTATTGTTTCGTAAAAAAAAAGAAAACAAAAACCGATTAAGTGCGATCCCGACTCGCGCACAGATGAGTACCGGTCCCGACCAAATCAATTCAGGAAAATCTCAACAACATGGTGTAGAAATTGAACGCCATGGGTATAGCGCCATCTATCGTCGAATTTTGTTACAAATTTGAGCGGCTGAATAACTTAGTACGTGTATGGTGGTTTTTCAAGGATAATTCTTTATCACGTCAACCGATTTAATTTTGTTTCTTTAAAGAAGGTACTTTCAGTATAATCGCGTAGGAATTTATAAACAAAAATTTATGCAAAGGTGATTAAATTACAAACTTAATATTAAATTTTATTGATGATACAAAAAAGAAAAAATGGATAGAGCTATAGTTATATTTTTCATGTAAAACATACATAGATATTACTGTTATGTAACAATTCCATATTTTTTCCTTGGGAAACTTCGGAGATAAGGGGGGGGAGGGACGGTATTTTTTTACATTTTCCGTCATAAATCAAAAATGATTTGACATAAAAAAAAATGTTTCAGAATGTGTAACACATGCACACACGCATGCACACACACTCATCACACATAAACAGAGGAAGAATTAATTAATAAATAGTTACATTTTTATTTCTTTCATTGAATCTTTCATGAACACCAGGCTTAAAGTCTTGTAAATTTCAAATAAACGTAACACATACTTATTTTGCAAGCCTCACCATGAAGTTAAGTTGTAACCATAGAAGAATGAAATGTTACTAAAATTAACATAACTTGAGATTTAATATAGTTAAACACTTGCATAAAGAATTTTGATTTTTTTGAATTGAAAGATATGAATCAAGAAAAAAATCAAAGCTATCAAATCATCCGAACAAGACAAGCTGAAAAATAATCGGATATCAATCTGACACAAACCATTGTGAAATAAAATAAAAAAGTCAACGGAAGAACGAAACATATCCTTCTGTACATAGAGCTCATATTGTATCAACTAGCAACAATTGATGGATATCTGCTGATTATTTTAAGCTCATAACATCGTACGATCAGTTTTTCCAAGTTAGACTTTATATCTATTGTAGATAAAGTCCGCTTTGCGATCGGATATTGAGACTGATATGAGAATGCTGTATTTTTTATGTTATAGGGGGCAAACGAGTAGACGTATCGCCTGATGGTAAGCAATTACCGCCGCCCATAAACACCTGCAACACCAGAGGAGTCGCAAGTGCGTTGCCGGCCTTTCAGAAGGGAATACGCTCTTTTCTTGAAGGTTTGAAGGTCATATCGGTCCGTAAATACCGCAGGCGACAGTTCATTCCATAGTTTCTATAGTTTATTTAATATAATAAAGCAAAGAATTACAAAAAAGCAAAACGTATAAACTGAACCTAGTTAAGTATGTAAAGAATCGATCAATGCTAACATTGAGTGATTTAATAAAGGTTTAACTGTGGAAAATGTTACCGCCCGCATCACTAAATTTTGCAAGAAAATTAGACGACGCGAGGCAGGAGATTTCTTGAGAAACACAGTTTTCAACAGCCAACCGTCGTATGTAGCATAAGTTGCGGTTTAGTCCAGCAAGAATAAAATAAAATGCCTTCATAAATAAGTAGTAAAGGCTAATAGTAGGTCCGTAGCAGAACTGGGGTCACCGACATAGCCTTCAAAATTGCGAGACTTAAGTGGCAGTGGGCAGGGCACATTGCTCGCAGGACTGACGGTCGATGGGGCCAGAAACTGCTTGAGTGGCGTCCACGCACCGGAAGACGAGCTGTCGGTAGGCCTCCGACAAGGTGGAGTGATGACCTGGTGAAGGTCGCGGGAATCCGGTGGAAACGAACGGCACAGGACCGGTCTAAATGGCGTGCCTTGGAGGAGGCCTATGTTCAGCAGTGGACGTCTTTCGGCTGAAATGATGATGATGATGATGATGAAAGGCTAATAACCTAACACAGGACAAACAACCGTATAAACGTAAAAAACACTCGTCATAGCATTTTGTATCCATCGAGAAAAACATTACTTCACAAAGTAAATGGCAATAAACTTTATTATCCTAGGTTTAACGTCTCTTTTAGACTTTATGGGGGAGAGAGATAGTGATAACGGCGGATTACGAAGGTTATGCTAAATATTTTGAGTCAATCTGTTTGACGTGGTTTTGATAACCGTAAGCAATTTTTAGTTTAAACTTTTTCTAGGGTTCCGTACCCAAAAGGTAAAATGAGATCCTATTACTAAGACTTCGCTGTCCATCCGTCCGTCTGTCACCACGCTGTATCTCATGAACTGTGATAGTTAGACAGTTGAAATTTTCGCAGATGATATACTTCTGTTGTCGCTATAATAACAAATACTAAAAAAAGATAATTAAGTAAATGTTTAAGATTAAATAATAGTAAATAATTATGGGACCCCATATAACAAAAGTGTTTTTATTGCCGTATCTATATATAATGCTACGGAACCCTTTGTGCATGAGTCCGACTCGTACTTGGCCATTTTTTTAAATAACCCGTGTATTCTTGATATGTTCAAATTAACAACAAACTTAAATTATTTTAAACATGTATTCAAATTATAGCAATATACTTTTACTCCGATTTTTTTTTTTTTATATTTGCAAATACTCGTTTAATAAAACACTTTCCACCTCACTAGTTTGGAAAGCCCTTTTTTATTCTTTAAAAATAGATAGCAAAACTGCATTTTGTCCACAAGAGTGCAAAAAATATTTAAAATCCGAATGTGCTGTTTGTAACTTGTTTAAACATAATAACATGTAAAGGCCAGTCCAGACAGTCCAGCAACAATAATTTTATATTGTGCTTTTGTGTTAAAAAACTAGTACCTACGCCAAATCTCGGGATTAGGTAGTGGACCCCGTATATTTAAGATGCTACTGTACTGGAATAATGCTCGGACGAGGAGGACCAAAAAAATTCTCACTCTAGTGAGGTGAAATGATTTGTGTTATACACGACTGAAAAGTTATTTCGTGTGTTGCAACATTCGCTACGCTCAGGATTCTATTTTTGAACCACCCGCTTGGCTCAGGATTCTATTTTCGAACCACTCGCTTCGCTCGCGGTTCAACCATAGAGTCTATTAGCTAGCTCGAAGTTCAACCCTAGAATCCATTCGCTAGCTGGTGTTTCAATTCGACACTCGCGGTTAAAATACAGCTTTGCACCCGTGTATAAGAAATAACTATTACAATCCACACGAAACAGATAAAACTTCTTGAATATTGCATATAAACAACATCGTAATAGAATTACGAAGAAATACTATTTGAAACGGGATATTTACCATGTATATTTGTATTTTTGAGTTCCCGATATTTCGGCACTGTTGCAAGCGCCATTATCAAGGACTAACTGACGTGCTGCGAGTTTTAGTTGTGGTCTACCCACACACCATAGCGATCTACCCTCTTCCTGGTTCGCTTTTTTCGCACAGTATGTGTGTGTTCTAATGTAAATGACCATGTAAACTTGAAATCTTATATTACGAAGAAATATGCTCTAAAAACATTAGTCGGATAACTAATTGAAATAGAAAATGTTATCAGATGTTAAATTCTACTTAATAGTTATACCTACGTAGTATAAACTTAATGGCAAAACTACAATGTTACATTCAGATTGGTAATAAAGAAAGCATATGTTATAAACGTCTTCAACATAAGGTATGAACTTATCTGGCATGAAATGGTTTTAAAGTAGTAAAGAGACATTGTAGCAAGGCACGTAGTAAATTCGACATAACAGCAATTACATTTTCACTTAAATTCTTAGGAAAAGAATATTGTCAGAGAACTTTACAGTAACAATTAAAAGTTTATTCGAGTAACTGTTCCTGTTAGTATTATCTGGGTCATTCTACTTTTTCATGACCAGTTTTATATTCATCATCATCATCACCATTTTCAGCCTGTAATCGCCCACTGCTGAGCATAGGCCTCTCTTCGAGTACGCCACTCGTCCCGGTCCTGAGCCAGTCTCATCCAAGAGTGACCCGCGATCTTCCTAATATCGTCGACCCATCGAGCCGGTGGACGCCCGACGCTCCTTTTACCACTAAGTGGCCACCAGTCTGACACTATTTTGGTCCACCTGCCATCACTCTGCCTGGCAAGGTGTCCTGCCCAACTCCATTTGAGTTTGGTAATGACATATCCGACGTCACGCACTTTTGTGTGTCGCAGTTTTATATTACAAAAAAAAATCTATGAGATGTATTGAATTAGTGTCAAAAAATAGGATTTCGACATAGTGCCTGAACCTAATAAAAGGATTTTGTAGATAAAAATACTCAAATATTAACATATTGCTGTAAAAGGTAACACAGTGGTAAAATCCATTTTTTCATACAAATAGTGAGACTTCCAAGGACCACTAACTCGATTTATGGATATTAGCTGTGGTTCGTTAATTACCAAAACCATCGGCAGTGATACTGCAAGTAAACCTCTTTCTAAATAACAATACAAAAATATGAAGTGAGGGCCAAGTATTCCAAAATCTCCATTAAAAAAAGTGTCTGAAAATGTACATGAAAAAGTAGAATGGCCCATCTACCTTCCGATGGTAATTATTTTTGGTACGACAAAGAAAGTGCGAATATTGAGATAACAATTTGAAATACAATAAACGGGTCACGTCTTTAAGGTCGAGTATCGCTCGACATGTTTCGGACCAATAGGAATCAAGACGTGAGTGACCCGAATATGTTTGAAACTAACGAGGGTTTTATATTTAAAATTGATATAACAATTTATTATTATTTATAAGCAATTTTATTATTAACTAATGTAGGCGTTCACAACGAACCTTTTTTTAAATTCTTTATCTAGAATCAGAATCAGAATCAGAATCAGAATCAGAAATTATTTATTGCCACGAATTAAAGTTACAAAATAAGCCAACAAAAATATAGCAAAAAGAAACTACAAATTAAGATATAAGATAAAATACAATAAAAAAAATTGAGGCAATGGGTCTTGGTTTCAGCATGAGCTGGGCAAAAAAAGAAATGTCCAGCGCTGGTTTTCAGACCGAGCCCTAGCGTTTGTCGGTCGCAGAAACTAGAGAAGAAAACAGAAAAACAGAAAATGTTATTTAAAGAGTTTAGTCACAATGACGATGTCACTCTATAGTACAACTTACTAACTATTACAGATCAAGTTATTAACACTATGTACCCTAACAGCCGGCAGTCATACCTTGAAGTTAGTCAGGTGACAACAACCACACTTGTCTTAAGCCGTCCTCTCCCAGCACAATTTATATCACAATACAGCATTGAGTCAAAACAACTCGTGAAATAAAATCAAAGGGAACGAAATAAATCAGTACCTTGAAAAATATCGCAATTGGTCCAACTGTCCGCGCGGATATCCCGTGATCCCCCAATCACGCGGGATTATTACGGACAACAATGGTACTGGATTCGGGAAATATATACGAAGGATGCCCTACATTCGAGTTACTACTATTGTTATCAAACTCATTTTTACGTACGTCTCTACTCATTTTTACGTAGATGGACGCGAACATACTTGTCTTTTAAGTGCTATCCGGAAATTATAGTAAAATAATCTGAAATTTTGGTATAATGCGATACACTTCTTGTGTGCAATTTATATTTTTTCTTTGGTAAACTTCGGGGATACGGGGAGGGGGGAAATGGTATTTTTTTCTTTTTCCCTAATAAATTGAAAATGAATGAACAAACATGGCGTTATTTACTTATTAATTTATGTTTGTTTCTGAGTCTTGGATGTTTTCTACGTATTTAAGTATTTATATCTATTAAATATATCGTCGTCTAGTAACCATAACACAAGCCTTCTTGAGCTTACTGTGGGGCTAGTTCGATTTGTATAAGATTGTCCTCTAATATTTATTTATTTATTTTATTTATTTATTAATATAGACCAGGGTAAACTTTCAGACGATAGCATATAGACTATGTTAAGATTCAGAAATATGGCAGTCAGTCGTCTTACCAGCTTTATTATATTTGACGACCGGTGTTGCCTAGTGGGTAGTGCACCTGTCTGTGAAGCTGACGGTCCTGGGTTCGAATCCCGGTCAGGGCAAATATTTGTGTGATGAGCATGAATATTTGTTTCTGAGTCTTGGATGTTTTCTATGTATTTAAGTATTTATATCTATTAAATATATCGTCGTCTAGTACCCATAACACAAGCCTTCTTGAGCTTACTGTGGGGCTAGTTCGATTTGTATAAGATTGTCCTCTAATATTTATTTTATTTATTTATTTATTTATTTTATTTATTTATTTATTAATATAGGCCAGGGTCATCTTTCAGACGATAGCATATAGACTATGTTAAGATGCAGAAATATGTCACTCAGTCGTCTTGCGAGCTATATTTTCCGTGAGGAAAGTAGTCTCCATAATAAAGTAATCCAGCCATTTTACTTTAGTCGTTTCGAATGGCGAATCAGAACAGCTAATGCATTTAAATCGTAGTTGTGCTAGACATCTTTATCTCCGAGAGTAATTTAGCCGAGAAGTGAGCGTACCGTTTCAATTATATAACTTTATAAGGGGACTGTGGTATTATGTATCCGAGCTATTCTACTTTTTCATGTACATAATTTTCAGACCCTTTTTAGGGTTCCGTAGTAAACAAGGAACCCTTATAGTTTCGCCATGTCCATCCGTCCGTTCCCCGCTTTTCTCAGTAACCATCATCATCATTATCATCAGCCTGTGTCAGTCCACTGCTGGACACAGGCCTCTCCCATGGCACGCCACTGAGCTCGGTCTTCAGCTCTTCTCCTCCAATCCCTGCCCACTGCCTTACGAATATCATCGCCCCACCTAGTTACAGGGCGTCCTACACTACCTTTGCTCTCAGGTTTCTCAGTAACCGTTAGTACTAAAAAGCTGTAATTTGGCATGAGTATACATATAAATGACTCCGACAAAACGGTAGAATAAAATCATACAAAAAAAAATTTTTTAGGGTACCTCATCTACATGTAAAGTGGTGGTGCATTTATATTTCTTCCAAACCCCATCGTGTGGGGTATCGTTGGGCCACTCACAGTGCTGGGTTCCGTAGTTACCCGTCCATCACGTCACCGGTCATATGCGGAATTACGGACCCGTAGAAGGGTTTTTACTGATCTTAGTACTGATGATGTACTTTTTTGAGATGTTGTGTTGTATACATATTTTTCCCTTTACGGTAAGGTCTACTTAGCTGTGATAGTTTTCCTTTTAAATTCATGGTAATAGTATATATACTACTACCATGATTTTTTCCACATGCCTAGTAGCCACCGTTTAGTTGGCATGGGGGGACACTTAACCATAGCAAAAATTATCACTTCACAGCTAAATATCACGCCAACTGATTCTTGAATCTTTTAGAAACCTTATAATATGTTTGAAAGAGCTATCCAACGATACCCTACACGATGGGGTTTGGAAGAAAAAAAATTGCACCACCACTTTAATGTAGGGGAGGTACCCAAAAAAAAATTTTTAAGATTTTATTCTACCGTTTTGTCGGCGTCATTGATATGTATACTCATGCCAAATTACAGCTTTCTAGTACTAACGGTTACTGAGAAAAATGGGGGACCGACGGACTGACATGGCGAAACTATAAGGGTTCCTTGTTTACTACGGAACCCTAAAAACCAGTTTAAGTTTTCGTAAACTCCTTATTTTCCGCTAAACTTTTGATTCTTCAACTTGGATACGTGAAATTAGTCGACGTTAAAACTTTTCTCATTCTAAACTCTATTAAAATAGCAGTAAAGATAATAAAATTGCTTTACGTTATACTTACAACTGCCAAGAATAATATGACACGGAAAATGGTGTATATATATAGTATATAGTCCTCCTTGTCGTATTCAAAGACGGTGACCCTTACAACTCTCTCTGATGGGCACGGATATGACTCGCAAAACCGAATTTCGATATAAATGTTCGGTCGCACTGTGTACAGTATAACTGCCCCTGATCATTTTTTGTGTAGGAATAAGAGGGCTTGAGCCGAGTCTTCCGTAGATAGAAAGAAAGAAAGCATTTATTCACTGCACCAAAAGACACACCGTTACAAATATAATATACTCAGTACATGAACATACAGTTAAAAAGTGCGTCTTCGCGGCAGTGAATCGGTCGCTGTCTCAGCATTATGCCGAGGTGTTAGACACCTGCAGCGCTGGTTTTCAGACAGCACCGTACGTGATCCACGGAACGCAACACAACATACTATACATATTGGAAAGGTATACATATAGATGGTGTTTATGGTCCAGGTGTTCGAGTCGAGCTTCTTCAAAAGAAGCAACACCTTTTCGGACTCTATTACGCCATTCCGGTCTCATCGATGCAAGGTCCTCCCAGCGCTCAACAGGAATATCACAGGCTTTGAGATGGCGTTTTAATACGTATTTGTATCGCAGAAACTGTCCCCTATGATTAGATTTCTCATCCGCAAGCTCGGAATAGAACACGGATTTTGGGAGTCTGCAGTCTGTCATGTGACTAACGTATATAGTATAGGAAGTATTTCTAAAGAAAGGATAGCTAAGTAAATAAAATCCCGATAGAGATAAGACAAGCTACTAGCGACAGATCTTTCAGTAAAAAACTTGAAATGAGATTGGCCTACTCAACACTTAATGCCTTTTTCGGGGCTAACACCTGCGGTAGGTTAAGAGCGCTTTACTACAGTTTACTAACAGCAGACGAATCGTAACCTTATGTACTAACGGTTGATAGATTTTACTGACAATTTTGTAGTAGAAATATATGAGTGGACAAAAATTTGACATTAAAATCTGCCTAACGTTACGTGATTTCTCCGCTAGTCCACTAGCGCCACTTACAAATAATTGCGATTACTGTAGTTCATATTTAAGTACTTTTTGAATACATACAACTAGTTTTTACGTTGCTGGAGTCATCAATCTAGCCGTCCAAAGATAAAACGACCGTTTTATTTTTGAGCTCATGATCGACGAATCTTGCAACCTAAACACTAGTTTGACGTCATTTTCGATTACACGAATTCATAAAGTCCCATTTTACCCGAAACCATAATGTTATTTTAAGAGCTCATGGACTGTAAGTTGTGCCTCGCTAACTGTCATTGCTTTTAAGCGGTAAGACCGCCTGTTATCTACCATTTTACGTGTATAATTTAATCTTGTTTTCCTGTCTACCATTTTTGGAGTTCAATAAAGAATATCGATAAGAATACAGTACAGTCCGCTTATAACGACTCCGCATATAACATTTTACCGCTTTTAACGACTTCGAAATCTCCGCACATTAGATTTCATAACAAACATTTTAAAAGTAAATCAGTCCGTTTTGTGCGACGTTCTGTTAGTGCGACATAATATCACCGTTCCCTTGACTGTCGCTTTATCCGTAATCCACTGTATTGAAAAGTCATATACGAAGTAAAATATGTAATCTTGTCAAATTACAAAAGCCATTTGTAACTTTGTCAGAAAACATTCAGGTATGTTCAAACAAGCTCTAGACCCCGCCGCCGTCGAGTCTGGCTCCCAAACTATCTGATTTATCTGTTGAGTATCGGATACAACTTCTTTTACAACCTTTATAAAGTTTCCAAGCACTAAACGTGAGTCATCTTGAGCGCAACTCACCTAGGAGCCAATTTGGAACTACAATTCGCATTCTAATATTCTTTGAAAGATTTTGATGGAAACTAATATTGACCGTAGTAATAGCAAAACTTTAGTAAGCCTTTATTCAACTTATATTACAGTCACCTAGATTGTGATTATGTAATTTTTCAACGCTTAATTACTAGTTGTCCTAATGTTCATTCGAACAGGTTATACATCGTTGCCTTTTTATTCACATCAGTCTTAAAAAAATATATTTTTAAGCCATAAAACAGCTCGTACAGTAAGAGTATAGTAGTTTGTGCAACATATTATTATTTGAATGTGGCGTCACGGGATTGGTCAAATTAATTAAAATTCACTAACAGCGACACGTGATTGATAGTTAACTAACGGCGACAAGTGATTGGTCAATTTCATTATAGTTAACTAACGGCGACAAGTGATTGGTCAATTTTATTATAGTTTACTAACGGCGCCACGTGATTGGTCAATTTCATTATAGTTCATTAACAGCGACACGTGATTGGTCAATTGCATTATAGTTAACTAACGGCGACCAGTGATTGGTCAATTATATTACAGTTTATTAACGGCGACATGTGATTGGTCAATTGCATTATAGTTCACTTAAAGAGAGCTTCATAGAGCAAAGTATGTGATTTATATTTCGGCTTCTTCAAATGCCATCTCCTACCAAACAAACTGTGTGATGGGGAGACACGACTTCTAATAATTATTACTACCTGAGGTCGGCTATCATATGGGCTATACGGACTTATGACACGACCGCGCAGAATAAAGATCTCGTGCGCAGGTTGAACCAAGTGCGAAGATTCTTTAGCCACAAGTGACGCCTTCTTCCTTGTGGTCCTCCCTTGGATCTTCCCTCGTATAATGAGTTGCAGGAGTCCATATTTCTCATAACGTATTATATGGCCTAAATATTAGTTAACGTTTTTTAGCGTGTTCGCCAACACTCTCCTGAGGATTATTGCGGAAAGGATGGACAGCCCTATTATTACTCATTGGATGGCTGTGCATGTGCAATCCAATGAACATTTCGTGTTTTACTAACTTATTATTAATTAATTAATCTATAATTGTTACTAACAATTTCTTGTAATGTGTATATATAAGGTATATGGATGCCCGTCGTCCGAAATAAATGATTTCATTCCATTTCATTTTTGATAGTTTTGAGAACCTCAATATCCTTATCAACCAACTGCAGAACTCTTCTACGTTATCTTAATTCAAATATTAAAGTCGACGGGTAGAAAAAGAAAACATATTAGAATACAAAACGTCGAGACAGATTGACCTTCCGGGTACGAGTAGAAGTAATAAAGACTTTTGTCAATACGCCCCGAGTATTTGATGTACCGACGTCGACAAATTAGATAAGATAGATAACTGAGGCTCTATTTGATTCGTCTTGTAGATTATTTTTTTTAACCTGTGGCTCTATAAGCCGGGCACACAATAAAGCGGTTGGATGGTAGGCTGGGGAAAATCCAGGGAAAAACCTTCGACAAGACCACGCAGGTGGCTTAGTTGAGAGCGCCGATATACAGGGCGTCCCACGGCTATGCCACATGGAGGGAAAGTACCTTAAATATTGTAGATGGAACATTTTATTGAAAGAATAGATTATTTGAATTTAAAAAACAATTGAAACTGCTTTCACACATATTTAAATAATTTTATGGTTTAACCGGGAATCGAACCCGTTTACCGGTATAGAAATGCCCACAGAAAACGCCGGACACGCAAGAAGAATGAAAAATGCAATCTTGAGTGTATGATGATGATGTCCTCCTAGACGCTTCCGTCTACGGCGACATCCTGACAAATTAATTCTATGGGATGTTAGATATTTTCTTATTGATTACGAGCGTGTGCGCGAGAGTGATTTGCTAAGCCAAACTTGGTTTTGAAACTCCGGCAACATGGGAAACAGTGGAGCTCTCCGCTTGAGTTATAATATAGGAGGGCTTGGGTCGAGTTTTACGAATCTGGCGTTTAGCATCCAGAGCTTCGAGACGAGTGCGATCAAAGTCACTGAGGCCCGTATTAACAGCACTTCGCCAGTCCGACCTCAGAGTAGCAAGCTCCTCCCAAGTCTTGAGTGTATAATATCAACATAATATATTTAGTAAAGTTTCATTATGACCGCCAGGACAAACTGCCGTTGAAACCTGCTTCAAACAGAGTAGGTATAGACACTGTTTCAACCAGTCCTAAAGTAACAATTACAGACTGTTTCAACTACTATGGATCTGTTGCTATGTAATAAAACCGTATTACAGAGTTACAGCGCACTTTAACTATCGGCTTCATTGTAAATGCTGCCATTGAGTAAATTTGGAGCATTTAAATGCATTTAAATTTAACTTTATTACCGGTTTGCTACATAGTTGTTTACTCAGTGGACACAATGCTATTGAATATAATTTGAATAGGAAATAGTTATTTGTTATACAAGGGTGCAAAGTTGTATTTTAACTGCGAGTGTGGAATTGAAACACGAGCTAACGAATGGATTCTATGGGTTCATGGAACTTCTTCAATTTCACGGACAACTAGCATCAGCAGCAGGCCTCGTCAAACAATGTATATACAGACTATAAATCCACAACAAGTTTCGTCAGCCTTATACTAAATTAAAATAAGCTAAATAACACCCCACTCTGATACTCACCCGAACCAAACGTGCTAAAGATACTGGCGGTATTAGCCCGCTGAATGGCTAGTGAAATTTGTTGGACCAGGTAAAAACCAGAGGGGCTATGGCGAACCACAAACGAAGTTTTCCCTCTCTGTCTCACTTATGTGCAAACTTGCAAGTGCGACAGAGAGGGATAATTTCGAATGCCGTTCGCGGTAGCACTCGAGAGTGTGGGTCGCAGCCCCTATCAATCATTCCACCTTTTCTATTGTGCTCAACTCTTGGCTTAAAATACTTAGCATTATTATAATTATGTTTCATAATTATTATCTATATTTTAATATCCAGTTGAAAACACTAAACTGGGAGGCATGTTCAACAGTAACTTACAAATTAACCCCCTTATTCATAAAACTTAACAAACCTCTGCTAACTTAAATGTTCTTTGTCCCTTTCTCACAAACGTAAACGCGAAAGTGAGATAATTTGGCCATTCTACTTTTTCATGTACATAATTTTCAGACACTTTTTTAAATGCATATTTTGAATACTTGGCCCTCACTTCATATTTTTGTATTGTTATTCAGAAAGAGATTTAATTGCAGTATCACTTCTGATAGTTTTGGTAATTAACGAACCATAGCTAATATCCATAAATCGAGTAACTCAGTCGTCCTTGGATGTCTCAACATTTGTATGAAAAAATGGTTTTTACCACTGTGTTACCCACCTCTTACAGCAATATGTTAATATTTAAGTATTTTTACCGATATTCCTTTTATTAGGTTCAGATACTATTTCGAAATCCTGTTTTTGTACACTAATTCAGTACATATCATAATTTTTTTTGGTAATAGAAAACTGGTCATGAAAAAGTAGAATAACCAAGATCGACGTTTATGAATAAGAGGGTCACCCCCGTATTCATAAAACTTAACAAACCTCTGCTAACTAAAAAGTTCTTTGTCCCATTCTCACAAACGTCAATGTCAAAGTGACAGATAAGGACAAACGAACTTTAGCGGCTAATTAACTAATATAGGTTTGACAGACGTTTATGAATAAGAGGGTAAGGATTTACCTGGACTTATAGGGTCAGAACTATCTTCAATGCGGCTTAGGTTCAAAACAGCTTCGTGCTGAACGAATCTTCGTAGCGGCGAAGCTTCGTAGTTGGACCGTGTGCATTGCTGTTTTTCCGTTTTAGAATCCAAACGCTTTGCCCAATAACATGGCAACGGTAAAGCGTAGGAATTCTAAAACGAAAAGAACATCACATTTTCTGTCTTCATTTCAGGATCTTAAGTCGATAAATTCTTCATTTCCCGGTTATCAGGACACGGAGAATATTACTATACAATAGTTAATAAAGAAGTGTACATACTGTTGAGGATTTTCAATAGCAGCTTGAATCTTACCTGAAAAAAGAACAAAAGTAAATTAGATAATGATAATTTGAACATGTTAGGTTTACATGCAGTGTATATGAATTTCATTAGATTAACGTGTCGAAAGGGCCTCTACGTGTTGGAAACGTGGTACTCGTTTGGTACTTCACTTCGGTACTTTGGTGCTTCGGCGCCACGCAGGCCTCCCAAATGTCCGGCCAACGGAAAATAATGACTCAATATAAGATTTCAAGCTTACATGGTCATTTACATTAGAATAATGTGAGTGTAGTGTGTCGTGACCGTAATCGAGTTTCAAGTGACAAGGCGGACGGTGGTAGTGACGGTGACACTGCGAAAAAAGCGAACCAGGAAGAGGGTAGATCGCTATGGTGTGTGGGTAGACCACAACTAAAACTCGCAGCACGTCAGTTAATCCTTGATAGGCGCTTGCAACAGTGCCGAAATATCGGGAACTAAAAATACAAATATGCATGGTTTATCCCGTTTCAAATCGTAATTCTCAATAAAGACTCAACTTTGGATTATGTTTGTAATGAGGAAATTTGAAACAATTATGTTTCGGCTATTGTCGTAAACACAATCATATAGTCTAGATTCCTATATCTGAAAATCAATTCTTATTGCTTCCTTGTTTGAACGTAACATTTCAAAGAACGCGATATTATTTGTGATTATTTCTGAAGCGTATTGGCGCGCTCTCTTGAAAGGTATCCACGGAACCAGCGTCAAGGTACTCGCAAGTTTGACATTAAATCTGAGAGCATTTCAATGACGATTATGTATAAGCACGTTGTTTAAGACTATAAGATGTTTGTTTGTTAAAAAACTGTTAATTCAACTGGCTTGTTACAATCTAAGAGAGTTTATGTCAAGGCCAATTAACTAGGGACTGATAATTACTTACTTGAGAATGTAAAATATACCTATTGTATTAAACAGGTAAGCATGTTTACCTCTAAACCAATCTGTTTGTGTCAAAGTGTGCAATAAACTGTATTGTATCGTATTAACTGGTAGTAATAATAAGAATGTGAAAATTATTGTAAAAATTACATGTAAAATTACTTATAATTTTATGAATAAATATCTCAATCTCAATCTCAATTGATGTTTGGAAGCTACAACTCAAAAACGAGTAATTTAATAAGAGAACAACGGTTGGAACTCACTTCGAAATGGTTGGTGACTTTCCAAGTGAGTTCCAACCGTTGTTCTCTTATTAAGTGTAAATATGTCTCACGTTAGTGTAAATTTATGTAACGATTAATTATTATTTTTTCGTGCATATTTTCCTTATAAGTGTAGATATATTTGTGAGAACCTTACTGGCTTATGATCTACCTTAATTTATTAACTTTATGTGTGATTGATGCTGCTTGTTTTCCTTAATAAATTAATAAATAATCAGTTGTTATTTTTATTTTTTGTCAACGTCATGAACAAACATTTTCTATTCTATTTTATTCTATATTTCTCGCAGTACGCCCTTAAGAACATTCCGTAAAAACGCCGCTAAATAACTTCCACATGAAAATGTAGATGCAGACATTTTGTAGGAACGAACAGAGTTACGTTAAAACTTTGCATATTTTTCGCATTGCCCGGGATTTAGCCGGGAAATAGGGGCAAGAGTCGGGGAATTAAGGCTTGGGCGGTAAAATGTGTCAGTCGTGGTGAACGGTGACGGGTGTATTGAATTATACGAACGGCTTGACGTAACTTTTTACGTCCCTATGCTCGACTTTACGCCCAATAGATGACGCCTATTGATCACCTCTGTCATTATGTACATAAGACTTAAAATGCCATGGATTGGGCCAGTGTCGAGCATAGGGACATTTACCTTGTTAAAAAGTAAATGATTGTTATTGGCGCATCACTACATAGTATAAAACAAAGTCGCTTTCTCTGTCCCTATATCCCTATGTATGCTTAAATATTTAAAACTACGCAACGGATTTTGATGCGGTTTTTTTTAATAGATAGAGTGATTGAAGAGGAAGGTTTATATGTATAATAACATCCATTAAATAGTGCACCAGTGCGAAGCCGGGGTGGGTCGCTAGTATCTTATAAGCTAAAGACTGGAGTATAGCATTATGTGTAGGGATGTTTGGTACTGATCTAAAACAGTAATATTTTGACCTAAATATTAAAAATAAATATTTTCAATTGAAGCATTGTAATTCTGTAGTGTTATGATACTGTTATTTTATATACATTGTATATTGTGTTGAAAAAAATACACCTCGCTGAGTTTCTTACGCCGGTTCTTCTCAAGGCAGAGGTTTATTTTATGAACCGCGGGGTAATCACGTAACTTATTACTACCGTTAGCCAGATTTTAATGTCAAACTTTAAGTGTCAGCTCATACATTTATACTTCAAAATTGACATTAAAATCTATCTAACGGTAGTACATAAAGTTACGTAATTCGCCTGCCGGTGGTAGTTTTTTGACATTATTAAGCGCATGTAATATGCCTAAATTGAAGAATTAATTATTTCATTTCATAGTAAGTGTGATCTAAAATGACCTCCGCTATCATTCTTGATAGTTTTTACACCTAGCTATCATAATACCCTTGTGTTTGATATTCCATGTATACCCATATAGTTTTTATCTTTCGTTTATTTATTTTAATTAAAATGGCTCAATAAAGGGGTTATTAACGTAAATATACGCTTTAATATATTTATTTTTCTTACCTTTAAGAATTTTACAGTGAATGAAAAGTATACACAAACCTCTTAACTATGTGCCTTCGGAGAAATACATTAACGATATTATAAATAAAATTCTAACAAAGACATAAATTACGTTAGGCACATTACAATGTTTTGTTGAGCGTGAAATATGATCTACATTATACAACAGCTTGTTTTGCAAACAATAAAATTGTCTCACGAAAAACAGACCACTCGTAACATGAGTTTTAATAAGCCCGAATAACATTAACTACAATAAGGCCATTATTTCCCAATCAGATAAAAAAGGTCGGACAATTACATTTCACATTTGAATAAAATTATAATTTTCATACCGACTTTATTTATTTCGGCGCAGATACGATCTTGGGGGGTGTGCGACTAAATGCCGTCACATCCTTTGTTCCGTTTTTATGCAAAGGTGGGAATAATTATGCAATTATGCCGTTTTTATTGTGATGCAAAAGTGGTGTAAAACTGTAGAAAGAAATATAGGAACTGTTGCTACTTATAGGTTACTAATGGGATTTAATTTCACTGAGTTACTATGACTCCAAACTTTAAATCAGAAGGAATGTTTGACACAAAGGAAAATCACGTATAAGTAGAATTAAGTTTATTTATTGTTCTTCACTGTATGCACAAATGGTTTAAAGGTCACGATGTATTTTATTAATTGATTCTCACAAAGGTAAAGTTCTTTTAATCGATGATCCTTAATGGACCTAACCTAACCGGGCAGGGCGAAATGCAGGGAACAACTGGCGAGCTCCGTCCGCGTCTCGCGCCTCGTGGCTGTAATGCTATGTCAGCATTAGGTATTATGTGTCCCTACAGAAAGAAAGTAACATTTATCTACACCCATACAGTAAATCCTCTTTTATGTGCTCAAAAATTGTAGGTAAACCAAACCGGGGCGGAGATGGCCATAACAGCATCAAAAACGGTATCGTTATGGCCATCTCCACTCATTACGATACAGGCTCGTGCTCAAAAAGACTTCAACGAGCTCACAAACTCGAAATCCTGCACTTTCAACGCAATGGTGCCTCAACACATGAAAGAGGACTTTAATTTATGGATGTAGATAAAGTAGTGTATACAACTGTACATAATTAGGCCTTAAAACTCTCGTTTCATAAAACCACACTCGTGTTTTAAGACCTCTCATTCTGTATCAGTTGCATAAACTACTATTATTCACAGACACAGAAGACACAGATATTACAAGAAAAACAGCAGAAGAAAAACAAACCACATAACATGTGTCCCCGCGGCAGTGAAACGAACACTGGCTCAGCATTATGCTGAGGTGTCAGACACCTACAGCGCTGATTTTCAGCCAGTACCGTCGGTGACTCACGGACCGCCATACACTAAATAATAGGCAAAAAAATGATATATGAATGGTTTTACATCAAACATTTATTCGTGACAACACAACAAGTTATTACAAACAAACAAAGAAATAAAATAATGGACTTGAAGTTGTCACGAAATGGACCCTCTCAGCATGATGCTAACCTTGTTGTCAGCGCTGGTCTTCCACGGAGACCATTTGGTGAGGGCAAGGGTTTAACATATCAAACACATAACCAACATACATACTTGAGAAAAAAAATAAAATTACGATTTGAAACGGGATATTTACCATGTATACAGCACGCCACACGTCACGTCACATCACGTCAGTTAATCCTTGATAATGGCGCTTGCAACAGTGCCGAAATATCGGGAACTCAAAAATACAAATATACATGGTAAATATCCCGTTTCAAATCGTAATTCTAATGTAAATGACCATGTAAGCTTGAAATCTTAAAAAAATTAAACTATGAATTAGCTATACAATTGAAGAGGGCATGATCAAATCTCAATAACTATAGTAAAATTACAGTGAAAACAATATGCGTCCGTAGCGGGCTTAACAAATAACAATGAACGCAGCCATTGCGCGCAGTATTTAGCGTGAAGTTGGCGTCAGCTTTCTGTACCGCCAGTATAAGTTTTTTAAAAACAAATCACAAACAATGCGTTCGTACGCGTTTCGCCCCGGAAACAAAAGACGATCACTTTGCCGGCCTAGGCCAGCAATGTTGTATGAAAAATTAAATTACGGGCCGCTCGTTGCACCGCACTCGAAACGTGATGTTTCGCAGCCTGTTATAATGAACGTAACTTTACGTCAACATTTCATTGCATGTTTGAGAAAATATATGTACGTTCCCAAAGCGACAAAAATATGTATACGCTCTTACGTCCTTGTCATTAACGTCATGTTCGCATATTTTGTCACTGTATTGCGTAGAGCTATTTTGACGTACCTATACAATATAGTTCAAAATCAAAATCAAAACATATTCTGCAAATACGCCTCAAGGGCACTTTTACAAGTCAAAATCTATCTAACAAAAATAATATAATAATCAAAGTACAACTCATTAAATGTAGTATTACATGTCAAAAATAATACTAAGAAACGAATAACAATCGAGATTTGTTAGAGATGTATAAGGTCTCTAAGCGTCAAGATAAAAGGTAATAAGGTACACTAATCATAATAAAATATTGTGAGATATATCTCTAAACGTCAACATGAAAATAATAAAATATAATAGGTAAATTAATACCCTCAGAGACGTATAAGGTATCTGAGCGTCAGTCTAAAAATAAAATCAAATGAGAACAGAGCGAAGTCTCTCATCATGTCAATTCCATTGAACACTAGTACGAAGTTACTAGTCCTTGCAAACATGAACAGACCGGACCCCACAAACAGCACCCGTTCACGAGTATGACCCATATTTCAATACTTCAGTATCGCGCACAGAATTGACTCCCACTCTAGATTACCTTGACAAAGGCGATAAATTTCACATTCTGACTCCATGGCAACCAGGCATTGATATATAACATAACCACAAATACTGTCCTTGTAAATATCCTTGTACCTACTCACCCCTTGCCCCAATCACCCGGCTGTCCCATCCACCCCGGTCTCCCCCAGCCCTTTGTAAGACATTCTCGGGTATAATACTCGAGAGCCTCTCGAGATATTACAATTATGCTGAGAACAATCCTCGCTATACCTAAATCATTAATGACGAGGGCACGTTAAAATTCAAAGTTATTCTTCAGCTTAGGAAAATTACAATTTATTTATTTATTTATTTAAACATATTTACACAGCATTACAGATTGAGTCTAATACCCTGTGAAACGAAACATCAACTTAAAGGAACAAAACAATGATACTAATTATCTACGTAGGTACACTAGAAAGCCTATCATCCTTCATCTCACAGAACTTCAGACACTCCCTACACACAGCCGTCCATCGCCACGCAAGCAGATCACACTCGGGTGCTGACACCAACAGGGCATTCAGCAGCGTCAACAATACATGCATCTGGGTCATTCTACTTTTTCATGGCCAGTTTTCTATTACAATTTAGCACCACCCAAGGATCACGTGTAGGGTAACTGTCTGGAACAAGCGCCATCTAGGTCACGGCAATTGAACCCGGGACCTCGATGGCTTGGTTATTATCGATATATTTAGATCATAAGGCTATCTAACTTAGCGCATAGTTCACAGCTCCACCGATAGTGGGCGCTGTTATTAATGTAGAATTTAAGTATTTATTTATTTATTTAATTAAGGTTCACCAACAGTTGCTTACATCCATACATTTGGTAAAACATACAAGCGAACAATCTTGGAGTGATGTAACAACTACTTAAAGGTAAACTCCACATGCAATAATTATAGTGAAGTTAAAATTAAACTTATAGTATATAAACGAATGTAGCTCTAAACAGCTTCTTTTCCGAATTTTGGTTTGGAATTCTCTGCCGGCGTTTGTGTTTCCGAGCTCATATAACCTAGACCTTTTTAAAGCACGAGTGAATAGGCACCTTCTGGGTGAGCTCGCTTCATCGTCGGCCTCATCTTTGCCCCCTGGCTAGATGCTGGCCAAGAGCGATCCCATTTTTAATAACAAAAAATAGACACGATAGAATCAACACGCATCTTATTATTACCTAAAACCCATTTCAATACCCCAGTCTGGTCCACGAAGAAACAGTAACAGTGGGTACTGCCTACGGATGTGGTGCAACTACCACCCTTTTTTTTTAAATAGATTCTTTAAGATTGGCCTCCAGTGGGGCCAGTTTCTTTTTCGAAAAGACCCGCTCGACTCGGCCTTTTGGGCCAAGTCGAGGTCAAGAAAGGAAAATAGAAATAGAAAAGTGAAAAAAAAAAAGTAGAAGAGAGAAGATGATAAAGAGGAAAGAGGAGAGAAGAACTACGACCCCCGTTGTCAAGTGAGTGGGCAACTTGACTGTTAAAAGTTCTCAAGCCGCCCGGATGCCTCTAACTTGGCTTAACGACTGCTATCATAGACATCAGCCGGGATCACCGGATCAACGTGCCTTCCAAACACGGGAGCGCTCAGTTAATAACCACTTAAAGCGGTCACCCATCCAAGACCCCGACCCATGTTGACGACCGGTTTAGCCTGATGGGTAGTGCACCTGCCTGTGAAGCCAACGGTCCTGGGTTCGAATCCCGGTCAGGGAAAATATTTGTATAATGAGCATGAATATTTGTTTCTGAGTCTTGGATATTTTCTATGTATTTAAGTATTTATATCTATTAAATATATCGTCGTCTAGTACCCATAACACAAGTCTTCTTGAGCTTACTGTGGGGCTAGTTCGATTTGTGTAAGATTGTCCTCTAATATTCATTTATTTATTTATTTATGTTGCTTAACCTCGCATACCGCACGCCGCTGGGCTACGAGCGCTACGGTATTGTAATAACTTGTAACGAATGAAATATGCTACCAAAAAAAGTGAAGTCACATATTTCCCGTTTGAAAAAATACTATGACAGATAGTACAAATTTATCATACAGCTTGTAGTACTCTACTCAGCTGATTGATCGCACAAACGCCAGATAGGCATGTCATAAAATCGCACACTAGCTTACTGAGACAAAGTCATAAGTCGGACGATGTTCCCACTAACGTAGGACCTTTTTAGTTGCTACACCAAGTTTTAGTACGGAATAAAAATATTCCCTAGGATTTGCTGTGATGAGCACTGCCCTTGATTCTTGAGTTTATGGTTACAGTTAAGGCGAGGTCATTCCATTTCGTTTGCAATTTACCATCCCGCTCTCTACGGAAGCTATACGCGTAGTTTCGTAAATATTTAGTAGATTTTAATTGATTTTTGGAATACTGGATCACTTCTGAAAATGACTGTATCCAGTTATTGTCTTAGAACAATAAAAAACTATACAATATAAGATTTCAAGCTTACATGGTCATTTACATTAGAATTACCGTACCGACCGTGACCGTAATCGAGTTTCAAGTGACAAGGCGGACGGTGGTAGTGACGGTGACACTGTGCGAAAAAGGCGAATAAGGAAGAGGGTAGATCGCTATGGTGTGTGGGTAGACCACAACTAAAACTCGCAGCACGTCAGTTAATCCTTGATAATGGCGCTTGTAACAGTGCCGAAATATCGGGAACTCAAAAATACAAATATACATGGTAAATATCCCGTTTCAAATGGTAATTCTAATAAAAAACTATACTTTTTGTCAAAATAATATATCACTGTCTTTGATAATTACGAAATCAGCAGCATTAAAATTTAATTTTTACGATGATATTTAGGTTTTTTTGACAGTGTTACCAAGGCATTTTTCAATATTTCGTTCATCATCATCATCATCATCATTTCAGCCGAAAGACGTCCACTGCTGAACATAGGCCTCCCCCAATATGTTTTTTATTGGGGGGGATTTGCCATAGTCGCCACGCTTGGCAAGCGGGTTGGCGACCGCAGTTTGATGGTGGTAATGATCGAAGGATGCTGCTGCCCACCCTCCGATTTTCCCTTCTTCGCCTCCTACGAAACCCACGGGAAGAGATGGGGTGGGGCAATTCTTACCCGGCAACCACACGGGATATTTCGTTCAGTTATTCTGTTTTTTGTTTCATTTTCAGTAGGTACACATTGTGTAGTGTGTGTAGTTTAATTCTACATTCCTTCTTCACACTGGAATCTCAAAACTTCGGTGTTTTCGTCGGATCTCTGAATTGGAACTGCCTTAGCGAATGTAGGCTACTCATGACTAGCTTCTCATGTCACACGGAGAAACATTAAAAACGTGACAATTGTCACTATTTTATTCTTACTATTCTATAGCAGTGATATATATAATTATATATTATATGTATGTATATTTTTATGTATGTATATTTAAATATTATTTAAGTATGTGTATTTATATTGAATAGTTGTTTTGGAATCTTTTTTTCTATTGTAATAGTTTATGCACCACCTACTTTTCAGCTTTATATTTCATTTCTCCACTACCCAAAGGTTGTCTGGAAGAGATCGCTCTCTAGCGATAAGACCGCCTGTTGTTCTGCCTCTGTCTCCCTGTATCTTTGTTTTTTGTTTTTTATGTGCTATTTTATTATGTGAGGTGTGCAATAAAGAGTATTTGTATTGTATTGTATTGTCATCTTTTTTTTCTATTTGAGTTGTTTTTTAACACTCGACAACGACTAGAACCTATTTACTTTACTGTCCGCTGACCAGGATTCTCAATTCGGTTCTGAAACTAAGTGTGGGTTGCACCAAACCGTCTGTAATCGTAAGCGGTCTTTGTTAAAATCTGATTGTATAGAAAGTTTGACAAGTTTCTATGGGGTGACAGCTGCCGGCGCCATATTTGACTATGACCGGCCTGTGATCGTATGTTGGTGCAACCGATCCTAGAAAGCAAGCGTAAATAAAAATGAAATGTAATAAAGCTCTAATATTCTCTTGTTTTCTAACCTCAAACAAAATATCTGAAACTCAATGCATCCAGCATTAAGAACAAACGAATAAAGGTCGCTTCGGAGTTTGCGAACAGCAAAATTACCCCCGTGTCCGCTCGGCTAGACTCGGCCGTATTCGGCCGCCTTCGGGCTTAATCTCGGCCAAATTGGTTCGGTTTGGTGAAACGTCTAATATCCCTACTGCCTCTGAATGTCGGAACTCGAATTATTCGCTTATACAAATACGCCTTTTTAGAAATAAATAATGCAGTATAAGATAGGACTCGAAAAAAGACCTTAGTTTAAATTGTGAGATTTAAAAGAGCTATTATTTGTTTCGGGAGCGAACGTTGCCATTTGAATCGTATTATTGACCCTCTCTAGGGCTTGGGTGAATTGAGATGTCTATTGTTTTAGTTTTATCCTATTGTAAAATAAAATGGTAGTTATATAACAGTAGTAAAAACCTCATAGTAATTCTTCGTTTAAGAGTCATTATCAGTTAAAAAACGCTATTTACGCCATTTTCTGTTTGCATGGACACGTATCTTCGTATCTTGGTATTTTCTCAGTGTTACTTTCTAGAACAGGACTATTGGGACTTTATGACATAAACTTTTAATGTATTTTTTGGATTTTCAATTAAGAAATATCGTTTCAAACATCACTTCACGTCGACCATTTTCAAGCTAAAAACTTGTTTTTTCCCCTTAAATTCCATAACACAAAATAAAATAAAAAAATGGCTATGTTACTATATAAAATTTTAATAAAATCATCGTAGCCTTCATCACTTTGTTGGCTTTATCAATATTTTTTTTATAATTTGAAATCAAAACTTAAAAGGCCTCTTAAGGTTAAAATAGTTTATGCCTATATTACCATGTAGGAATATACAAACTCACGAAAATACTCGTTAAATACCACGCTTCGGCCTATTGTCGCTAAGTTTAAGATATTTAAATATATGAAAATCAAAACGTGACCGCTGTTTGACCATAGAAAAGACGTGACGTCATTTGTTGCAATTTCCCTCCATATTTCAATACTACCGTCACGATTTTCTGATATTACTGTTATGATTTTTTAAATATTTCGAGCTGGCAACATTAAATAACGTTCTGACAAGTTCATTAGAATGGGGGCTATCGCGTATGAATTCGCCGCTAGAGGCGGTAGTGTAGCGCGAGGTCTCCGAAATGTCAAATGTCACTCTTTGTGGTTGCGCTACGCGCGTTAATATCTAATTGGAACAATATGGTGACTATTTTGCAATACCTGAGCTTGATTATGACAAATATGAGTTACGGGTCAATGACTGTCAGTGCTTTGAGACAGTTTTGTCTTTCGGAAACTTATTTCCTACTTTATTTCCGAACAAAACGGGACTGCGCTACAATGCGGGATGTTGGATATTTTTACGGTACGGTTTTAAGGTATTAAATATGATTTAAACGTAAACTTCGTTCTCATGCCCATAATAACAAATAACAGCTTTTGACAGCTGGACCTTACTTGACAGTGGCGCCAACTGGTGAGCACAAAAACGATAGCCCCCATTAACCAATCACGTGCAAGCACCGATGAGTAATCCGATTCGAGTTCCGTTCCGGTAGTTTTACGCACTCTGTCGATTAAATAGCGGGCATTCGGATTTTGGCGTTCGAAGAAAACGGACTTTCGATCATTGTATTTAGAAGTCAGCAATTCAGAATTCATTATTTAATTGAAATGTGTGAGATATAAATTTTGTAATAAACTATCTTATAAACATTTTTCTTTTTGGACAATCTTACACATATCATCCTAGTCCCAAACTAAGCAAAGCTTGTACTATGGGTACCAAGTGACGATATACATACTTATACAGATAAATAGATACTTAAATACATAGAAAATATCCAAGACTCAGGAACAAATATTCGTGTTCATCGCACAAATACATGCCCTGACCGGGATTCGAACCCGGTCCTCCTCGAAGGCAGGATCACTACCAACTAGGCTAAAGCGGTCGTCAAAACAGGGTATGTGTTTTGATTATATTTACTATCAGTCAATATTCCAATACATGATTGAATTATTGTCAATGATTATTATATAAGGTATATATTTATATAAGGTTTCATAGGTAACATTCCTTATATGAGTACAGAAACAGACAAGTTTTTATATACAACGCCAGTGGCAAACAAGCGTACGGTCCACCTGATGGTAAGCGTCCACCGCAGCCTATAAGCGCCCGCAACTCCAAAGGAGTCACGTACTGGAGAGAAAAAAATATAGACAGCAATAGTGAATTAGTAGTAGCAACATCTTAATTAGGTATAAAAAAACATAACAGATATGATTTCCAAAGCATAAGTTAATGTCACTCATTAATTACGAAGGACCTACAACATATATATATTTTTTATTTAATTTTGATTGCACAAAAGTACATAGTATAAAACAAAATCGTTTTCCCTCTCCCTATGTCCCTATATCCCTATGTATGCTTAAATCTTTAAAACTAGGCAACGGATTTTGATGCGGTTTTTTTTAATAGATAGAGTGACTCAAGGGGAAGGTTTATATGTATAATACATGCATCAGCATTGCACCCGTGCGAAGCCGGGGCGGGTCGCTAGTTATCGTATAAAAGGCACAGACAAATTGTGGGCAACACCCCGCCGAAGTATACTTAAAATAATTATTATCCTATTTGCTGTCTAGGAATCTGAGCTAAAAATAACATGCTTAAATATCCTTGGGGATTCCTCGAAACAAAAAACTACTAAACTACTCTTACAGGTATTGCTGACGGGTTAAGCTGCAAAAGAATAAACTGATATAATAATAAACCTGTCAAATTACATCCAGTAGTATAAACAAAAAGGCACGTTCCAAAACGTATCGCGTTAACGAACTGATACAATACGGACTGAGGTGTATAAACCGGTTAACTTCAGAAGACGTACTCGTACACGTGCGCGGGTATTTCCTTTAGCCTACATATTTTGGAAGCGGTATAGTAGGCAAGGGTCCAAACCGAACGTGATCGCAATGTATAAGTGTATGGAGTGACAATAGAGGCCATTACCTATTGACCTGAACAGTAACTATGGAGTTTGTGAGGGTAAGTATATTCTTGTAATTGCTTCCTGTTCATTTTGTGCTGATCAAGAGACCGTCATAATCAATGTACCTATTGAATATGTTTGTACAGAGTCTATCAATAAAAATCATTCGATATTTTGTGTTATTTCTCATGGTTGAGTAAGGTATAGACGTTTAGTGTGAGAGGTGTTTTTTATTTATCGTAATGCAATTATTTCGAACCATGAGATCTTCGAGAAGACAGTAGAGTTGCTAGTTTTTTATTACACCGTTCAGCACCACACAGGGGTCACTTTTAGGGTAACGGTGAGTACTCCCTACGGTCGTGGTGTAACTTCGACCCCCCTTGTCAAGTGAGCCAACTTGACGGGTGTCTATTATTTTATCGAAATATCTTACATCGATTTTCATTTCACCGAAAACTTTTCGACGAATTACATTAGGTTTTTTTTTCTAATCACATAATCATCAATTCATTTCATTTTATATAATCGAACCACTTTTCATAGTTGATCGTTCCGAATCCGTCTCTAGTCGTAGCGTAACGGTACATCGAATTTACCTTTCATAGAAGTATTCGTTATTCATAGTATTAATTTAACGAAACATGATTCACAGATAGTACGTTCCATATAGTATTCTTTCTTTCTTTCATCGAACAACCAAGCAAGCATGATTTTTCAAGGCGCATAATCTTTCTGGGCTTATATAAAAAAAATAACCTCGAAGATTAAGACGGGAGCAAAGTTTGCAAAAATTGCATATTTTGTAATTGTATTTGTATAGATAAATAGAACCTTTTAAAGTCGTACTTAAAAATACAAAGTAGATTTCAAGTCTTATAGGTGGTGGAATGTTATTCCAGCACTTGGTGGCTGCGAAACGAATCAAACGAAATGAGCGTCTAAAGGCGGAATGGTGGCGATATCCGTGTCGAATTACCGAGCTCGCAGCACCCGTTATCTCAAACCACACAAAACGCAAGCAAAACGTTCACATTTGCATCGGCTGAGCCGCTCACTAAGCCTCGTTACCATACATTTGGTGGCGCACATTCATTCATTATACAAGAACACAGCTGACACTACTGTTTTGTGAAAGATGTCAGCTCCTCTTCATGTGGACAATAGTATACATTACTGCAGAGGCCGCGAAATAGAGGATTGCCTTCCGGTAGATAGCCTAGATATAAGGCAGACAATTCCTGTTCATGTATAGTGATTTTCTCAAAAATTGCGATTTAATTTGAAAATTATAAAAACTAGATATTAAATTCCAAGGATTCAGTAAAAGAACACAAGGAGGAGGACCCGCGGCCCGGCGCGCCCCAAAACAAATGATGATCACCTTGCAGGCCTAGGCCAACAATGTTACCAATGATACCGTGATACTTCGCGGCCTGTTATAACGAAAATATTTATACGTTTGAGAAAAATATATTTGTGGGTACTAGATTCGTACATTACGTTAACTGATCTCTTGTATGTAAAAAAAATCAGGGCTACTTTGACAGATTTAGAACACTTATATAATCATCACTTGTTTCTAGTTTTATTGAGTTTAGTAAATAGTTAGCAAATTTACGGATATAACACTGACCCCGTCAGGTTAACCAAATAAAAACTAAAACATGGCATAAAAACTGGATTTTTAAAGTCGCTTCCCAATTTGAAAGCAACCACGGTTTACGTTACTGAGTTATGAAGATTTGAAACCGAGCCTAAAGTTTTGGTTGACAACCGACGTCATGTCAACAAGGTTAACCTCCTAAGACCCCGCGTCCTATATAAAGGACAAAATATGGTCAACGGAAAATAAGTTAAATTTTGAAGTGATAGAGTTGCATTTGTTTTGGTTTGATTGATTTGACATAAAATAAAATTCAAATTTGTAATCGGAACTGTTAGGTTCAAATTCGATTGTATTTTTATTTGTATGGTGGGTCTCAGGAGGTGGCACTGGAGTATGCTCTGAGATATCACGATTTCAAAGTTAATGTGCTCAGGCCCCGTATTATGGTCACGTCATAAACAGAGATCAGACAAATTTTCGTCATTGCTCGCTATAATGTGGACATGACTCCAAAATTAATCAAAATGTTAATCAATTAATAATTTCTTGAAATAATATTTGAATTTCCGAAGATAATAGTTTATACGTGATTATAATTATTAACAAAACGTTATTTAAAGCAGTTATCGTTTTCGTAAATATTTTTATATAATAAAGAAGTTACGATTGTAAACTGACACGATTATTTACACTAGAAATAATACCCAATAACTACTACATCGTAAATATCCTGCTATGATTATTATTTCTGACGAAGAAGTGTTCTAGTGGATTGCGAGCAGAGTTTTTCAGCACTTAAGTATATTTCTGATGTCTAAAGAAATAGACCGATTGCAGAAAATTTAAAAAATGTACTGATTATTTTCTTTAATAAAAAAATACTTTACCAATTTTTTGTATTTATTGACTGGGACTCAAATTATATGTCAAGTAAGAAATTAATTAATTGATTAAACATTTTGATTAATTTTGGAGTCATGTCCACATTATTGCGAGCTATGACGCAAATTTGTACGATCTCTGGTGATAAACGACAAGTCTGTCTCTTTCTGATACCACTCGATAGAAAGTGACAGATGCTTTATCTTGTTTACCACGCTCATATCACGCTACCATCATAAACCCCCTAGAAACCTATCATCTCGCAAGTTATCCCAAACTCAGATTGAAAAGCATATCCGTGGAATATTGTTCGCGTTTCGATGAGTTAGTGCCATTACTTGAGCAAATATTTGCGAACCCCAGACTGAATTGACAGAGACGTGTTTATACGTCCCGAGTAGGGCCATTCTACTTTTTCACGTACACAATTTTCAGACATTTTTTTAAATGCAGATCTTGGAATACTTGGCCCTCACTTCATATTTTCGTATTGTTATTTAGAAAAAGGTTTAATTGCAGTATCACTTCCGACGATTTTGGTTATTAACATATACTGGAATTTTTGTGGCATTTTTGAGCTGTCAAATTGACTTCTCATTCATCGACTTCGTCATATCGATATACATACATTAAAAAGGTTGGATTTTATGAGATTTTTTTAGTGCTAACAAGTGCTCGTCTCTTTATTTTTCGTTATACGAATAAATATACCAAACAGTTTTCTTGATGATACGTTTCCTGATTTGTTTCAAACTGTTATTTTCGAATTACCGAGTTTCATACGAGGCATTTTTAGCTTATTAATTACTAAAATTATATTTGTAAATTCTTTATTAGTCCATAATTATGTGAATTAAATAAGTAGGTAATTAAAGGTAAATATATTCATTGTCATTTTTCATTTGTTAAGCACAATACTTTAATGAGATTAATTTTGAATTTACTTGATTTTATCGATAACTTACCATACATCGAAAGTCGGTAAACGAGACGTCACTATGATAATCAAAAATGCCACCAAAATTCCGGTCTCTGGTTATTAACGAACCACAGATAATATTCATAAATTGAGTAACTCAGTGGTCCTTGGATGTCTCACCATTTGTATTAAAAATGATTTTTACCACTGTGTTACCCACCTTTTACAGCAATATGTTAATATTTAAGTCCCATTAGCTCGATTCCACTCACACCTCAGATTCGGTTGAAACCGCTCAACTAATCTCAGTTGAGCGCAAACTCTTAGAGTATTCCAGTGTTCCAAACCACACGCGTGGTCGTGTCGGGGGTTTTCCCCTGGATTTTCTCCAGGCTACTCTCCAACCGCGCACCCCTATCACTTTATTACCACCTACCTACCTACTTATCGCCGGCCTATAAAGCCACAGTCAGGTTCAAAAAAAAATAATATTTAAGTATTTTTACCTGTAAATTCTTTTTATTAGGTTCAGGTACTATTTCGAAATCTTATTTTTGTAGACTAACCCCCGTATTCATAAAACTTAACAAACCTCTGCTAACTAAAAAGTTCTTTGTCTCATTCTCACAAACGTCAATGTCAACGTGACAGATAAGGACAAACGAACTTTAGCGGATAGTTAACTAATATAGGTTTGACAGACGTTTATGAATAAGGGGGTAATTCAATACGTATCACAGATTTTTTTTGTAATAGAAAACTGGTCATGAAGAAATAGAATGACCCTGCGTGACGGTTACGTGTAATAGATCTGAGACAACTTGTTGAGCGGTTGCATCAGGGGAGCGAATTCATCCTTCAGTAGACATCTCAAAATATTGATTACAGAATCAGAATCAGAATCAGAATCTTTATTTGTGAAACATAGGTGGTACAGAGTTTGGTCTTACATAAATACATGGATCTCTATGTTTTGCCAGTTGGCATACAAATATTCAAGGTCAAACAATAACGTCTGTCTTTGAAAAGTAACAAAATAATTATTAAAACACGAGTGCAATGTCAAACGACTTATAAACAAAATAGAAAATAATCATGAAACATAACTATATAATGTACTTTAAAATGTCAATTATATTAAAAAATAAATAAAAGAGAATTACAGATCCGTGTCATTAATAAAATCTTGAATAGAATAGTAACATTTTTCAATTAATAGCGTCGTCAACTTGTTCTTAAAAGGTTCTATTTCCAGTTGTTTAATGTCTGCTGGTATTTTGTTATAGATTTGCGGTGCCATTCCTACAGTGTATAGCGATTACTCAAAAATATCACTCGCAATGTCTTCGGCTAATAGTTAGCTTGTACTAAACGAGAATTATGATGGTTTGCATAAACACATCTCTAATCGTAACTGGTGTTCGTTCAATCTGACGATATGGAAAGCAATACATTTTAAATGAATGGGAATAATTAATAAAAAAATGACGAACCTCGTAAAGTAATACGGAGCTACGCATTACGAGTCTAGCTCAACTCTTAAATAAAAGAGAAAGAGAGGGGTGTATGGAACTGCAAATAACATTTAGTACTAACTAATATTTCCAAAAGTACGGGTTTACAAGTTTTGTTCAACCAAAGATATCTCTTTTTTGCGTAGTATCATAGTATGAATAAGGTATGTTATAGGTGACTTTGGCCTTAAGGAGACGGGGTGGGTAAGCGCTCTCCATACAAACTTTATGCAAGTTTTTTTCGTTTGTGTGTGCACTACAGCTCTGATTTTTGGTCAGTATACTTATTTTTCTGTTAGCTATAACCTGGAGGAAAATGAAATATTTTTTAAATAATTTTTGAATTCTTTTTTTCTTTTTTTATATTATTATTTTTTTTTCAGGTTCTTCGTACATCCAGTATTTACAAGATAATTAATAATTTTCTGGAGTGCAAAAACCGACGAATGAAAATTGCACAGAGTTTGTATGGAGAAGGCCTTGCCCTACCCTTGGCCTTAAATAATAATGATTTATTTGTTATGATAAAAGTGTCGAATCATGCAAATGATCACTTCGAGAAATGAAATATGAATGAGTCTTTAGCAAAGAAAAAAAGTTTAGTCTTTAATCCACTTTCCTATTAAGCGAATTGTGTAGCAGGATTTTTCCATACAAAAAGTAGCAACGTTTTCCACCCTGAACCTAACTGCACGACTTTTGAAAATGGTAATACTAAGTTAGTACGTTTTGATTTTTTGAAAAAAAAATGCATGGAAGTGAATATATATGGACACTTAAAGATTCGTTTTTTTAATTGGAAACTTTCTCCCGGTTTTTTGCTGTTATCTTTTTTTAAGTTATAGGGGGCAAACGAGCAGATGGATCGCCTGATGGTAAGCAATTACCGTCGCCCATAAACACCTGCAACACCAGAGGAGTCGCAAGTGCGTTGCCGGCCTTTCAGAAGGGAATATGCTCTTTTCTTGAAGGTTTGAAGGTCATATCGGTCCGGAAATACCGCAGGCGACAGTTCATTCCATAATTTCCATAGTTTATTTAATATAATAAACGACAAAGAATTACAAAAAAGCAAAACGTATAAACTAAACCTAGTTAAGTATGTAAAGAATCGATCAATGCTAACATTGAGTAATTTAATAAAGGTTTAACTGGTGGAAAATGTTACCGCCCGCATCACTAAATTTTGCGAGAAATTAGGCGGCAAACGGCCGACAATGAAAGAAAGAAAGAAAAAGAATAAAAAAACATTTATTCGTTGCACAGATACAGTACAAATAAACATAACACCAAAATACAGAACATAGCCACGAAATGGCCCCAAATCAACATAGTGCTAACCATTGGCTAGCGCTGGTCATCCTTTGGGACCACAAGGACAAAAAACACAAAAGTTACAAACAACATAAAACTTAAATAAATATGATAATTGTCAATTCGAACTGATAAACATGAACGCGACCGTAAATATCTTCAAATATCTGTGGTCTGTCACAAGTCGCAATTAGCGCTAGCGATGCGGGCGCAAGACCTTGACGGGTGATACAGAATATTCCGAAATGCATGATCTCGCCCCACACAATGGTCTTAAATATCCTAACTGTCCGTCAAACCTTCAAGAAAAGAGCGTATTCCCTTCTGAAAGGCCGGCAACGCACTTGCGACTCCTATGGTGTTGCAGCTGTTTATGGGCGATGGTAATTGCTTACCATCAGGCGATCCGTCTGCTCGTTTGCCCCCTATAACATAAAAAATATATATAAGTAAAAAGATTTTGGAGACGACGCATAATGTTATAAGGACTTAAACCCAAGATAGTTCCAAACATATCATCCGGCCCATTCCAAATGCGTCCAAGCTTGAGGTTTTCCAAATTTCACCCTTCAAATTGTCATAAATTACGGTCCCATTTGACCATTTCCACCACACACTCTAAACTGAGAATGTTCCAGCCTCCAACCTGAAATTGCACAGAAAGTTGGCAAACCGGGCCTTAAAAAAACTTTCATCCGGCGTCGGCGCGGCTTATCTCCAAATTACCGATAAATGAAAACGGACTCTGTGAGACGGTCATAAAGTGCGATTTGGGTTGTTACTTTTATGTAGCGAAGGTGCATTATCCCGGAGGCTGGCTTGCTTAAGAGTCGTCTCACGTCTTTCGCTGGGTAGATCACGTCCTCGGCTGCCCTAGCGTTTATTATGCAATAGCTAAATGTAATAGACATGTTCGGGCAGGACTGGAATGGACATGGTGCGCTATTTTTGAAGTCCAAATGCAACCGTTCCCTCAGTAAAAAATTTTTTCCATCTTAAAACACTCCAACTAACCAAAAAACATCAGGTTACCTTCAGGGATGTAACTCTTACAGAATAGGTTTTTCGTCATGTAATGCTTTTTTTTCCATCCTGACCGTGGATTTATAGGCCGCGCACAATAAAGCGATTGGAGTGCGCGGTTGGAGAGTAGCCTGGGAAAAATCCAGGGGAAAACCTCCGACACGACCACGCGTGTGGTTTGGAACACTGGAACACTCGAAGCGTTCGCGCTCCAATGAGATTGATTGAGCGGTTTCAACCGAATCCGAGGTGTGAGTGGACTCAATCTACTGGGGGTTTTATCGCTGGTTCACTAAAACTAGCCTATCTGAGAAGAGTCCAGCAAGAAACTCATCATGTAATGCGTAGCTTCGTATTACTTAACTAGGTTCGTAATTTTTTTTTAATTATTCCCATTGATTTAAAATTTATAGCTTTCCATATCGTCAGATTTAACGAACACCAGTTACGATTAGAGATGTGTTTATGTAACTCACCATAATTCTTGTTTAGTACAAGTTATTAGCCGAAGACATCGCGAGTGATATTTTTTACATTCTCAACCCGCTCTGCTATCGCCGTTTTGAAAAACTTTCAAAAACTGGATAAGCCACAGAAGTCCACGCAATTATAGAAGCTACTCACAAAAATTCACGAGAATCGATTGAGAAATAGCGACGAAATAGACGACCGCTTTAGCCTAGTTGGTAGTAACCCTGCCTTCGAAGCTGGAGGTCCCGGGTTCGAATCCCGGTCAGGGCATTTATTTGTGTGATGAACACGAATATTTGTTCCTGAGTCTTGGATGTTTTCTATGTATTTAAGTATATATTTATCAATATGAGTATGTATATCGTCGCCTAGTACCCATAGTACAAGCTTTGCTTAGTTTGGGACTAGGTTGATTAGTGTAAGATTGTCCACAAATATTTGTTTATTATTTATTATTATTTAAATGCGCCTGTAGAGAACAGTTAATCCGGACATCCGAAAATATATCTGCCCAAGCTGGTCCGTCAAAAGAACACTAAGGGGCCTTCGACCGTAATTCGACCTGTAACTCTCCGTTTTCTCGTATTATTGATGGCTTATCGTATTAAGAATAACGAGGTTTACCGAAATATACCATATATACTTTAAAACTCACTGCCTTAACGAGATATATGGCATCAAACTTTAGCAATTTTAGGCCAAAAACCAGTTTTTTGGACGTAACTTTTGTGAAGATGAGTTAAAAATAATAATGTCTCTTGCGTTGTTAGAGACATCATTAAGGAAAAGTTATATATACATATCATATATATAAGTGCATAAACAGCATACTATTATCGAATATAGAGATTTTATGGACCATTTTTGAAAAAATCATAAAAAATAAGTGGTCTGTTTTTCTCAAGATTTGGCTCTTCTAAATGTAGTGTTTATAAGAGAGGTAGGGCACAGCAAAATGCCGTCATCTTGCTCGAATTTGGAGTAGCCCAACTGGGGAAGTACCTCCGCTTTGCAGAAGACCACAGCCATAATAACATTATTTACTATACAAGTATTTAGTGTTGTGTTCCTGGAGGTGAGCAAGGTTGCCAGAGCTCCCGAGGATGCACTGTGTTGAGAGCGAGGGACCTAAATGTGTTCCTTCTGCTGTCAACACAGTGCATCCTCAAATATTATAAAGGGTCGGCAACGCGCACGTGACTCCTTTGGAGTTGCGGGCGTGTATAGGTTGCGGTGGCCGCTTACCATCAGGTGGATCGTACGCTTGTTTGCCGCCGGCGTTGTATAAAAAAGAAAATGTAGATAAATGATTGAAGAACCGATAACCGTTTGTGTCATAAATATATCTATAGTTTTGAAGGAGCAATAAATGTTTTTTGTTTCTTTCTTTCTTTCTTTCTTCTTTCTTTCAGTATGAACTCAAAACTCGTCAAAAACCGATGAATAGCGCATGGAGCCCCTTAAGGCAGGGCCCATTCAGAGTTGTAACGAAAATACTGAAGTATGTACTTCCAGTGTGAACAAGTAATGTAGAATTACATTACGCAAAAAATACTGTGAACTAAAAAAGAAAAAAATAAACAACATATAAATAAATAAATAAATAAATATTAATCTTTTTATACAAACGCCTTAAGGGAGGCGTAGCTCAGTTGGCTAGAGTGACTGGCCGCGAGTGCCGGGAGGTCGCAGGTTCGAATCCTGCTCGGTGCCTAAATTTTTCAATTTTTCCTTCATTCTAAATAAATATTAGAGGACAATCTTACACAAATCGAACTATAACCCCACAGTAAGTTCAAGAAGGCTTGTGTTATGGGTACTACTCGTAAATACTTAAATACATAGAAAACATCCAAGACTCAGAAACAAATATTCATGAACCGTCGGACCCAGGACCGTCAGCTTCACAGGCAGGTGCACTACCCACTAGGCTAAACCGGTCGTCCAAACCCAACAAAATATTAAAATATTGCTTGGCAACTCTGTCAAAAAATCATACATATTATCATCGTAAAAATAAACTTTATTGCTGCAGATTTCGTAATTATCAACGACAGTGATATGTTTTTTTTCTACTCGTCGACTTCAATGTTTGAATTACGATATAGTAGACAGAACTAAAATCACATACATTTCTCTATTGGTTCCCTTCAAGTGAACTCTTATGAAATAGACCAATCACGTGTCGCCTTTTACAGTACTCTTATGAAATTGGCCAATCACGTGTCACCATTACAGTACTCTTATGAAATTGACAAATCACGTGACGCCGCGGACATAGAACAAAAGACCAACGAGCGCCCGACCCATGTGCGTAATGTTCATTGCCGCAGGACTAGTTTGTTTGATAGTTTCGGTTTGTTTAATTAATTTCCGTTGACTCGTAGAAAAAGTAGTGTATGCAATAGTTATGTAATTAGCTTTTTAAGTCTCGAACCTTAATTAGACCACTCGGCAAGCCTCGTGGTCTAAACGCAGTTCTCGACTAAAAAAGCATACATTATATAACGATTGCATAAACTACTATTTTAACAATAGCTTTTTTATCGTTCTATATAACAAAATAACCGGATAGATTTTTCATTAGTGATCCAGTGTTCCAAAAATCAATTGAAAAAAAAAAAAACACAAAATGAAAAAAGTTTAATGTACTAAATATTTACGAAATTATGCGCAGAGCTGCCGTAGAGAGCGGGATGGTTAATTGCAAACTCGAGGGTGTTAGAGGGGGTCATTTGCAAAGGTTTGGATGGCCTGCCTTAATAAACAGAGGTAATGATCTAGCCCATCTTAATGGACAGAACAATCCATGCAAGCGACAACTTGATCAGATGATTCGCTCTTGCTAATCTCTTATTCCTCTCCATCAATATTAAGGGATTCTGAGATCCGGCATAATCACAGGGGGAGGGATTCCTCAATTTACCCTCTCATCCCTTGAGGCTCGAAATAATCTAAGAAAATTGGGTAACACTTTTTCGTGATAAATATTGCACGGAAAATGGGTATTTTTGACGGGTACGGGAGAGAGGTTAAGCCAGGTTTTGTTGGATTACCGTTAGTATTTTATGCCTTTTAGGAGGAATAGCGGAATGAGAGCAAAATTCTTCCAGGCATAGGCTTTTTTCTTAATTTATTGCTCACGAAAAGGAACCTTAAAATTTACAAGGAAGTTGAAACAAAATTTCGCCGAATTACGGTACAGTTTGTTGGCGAATAGTTTAACACTCCATCTTTGCTTATTCTAAAGATATGCATATTATTTATCTATTTGTTATGTACACGGCGTATCGTCACTGCACGGTGACTTCACCGAATGGTCACAACGGAAGAACACCCCCCTCTGTCGTTACTCGGCGATTAGTGATTAGGGGCCGCACGGTCCGGCGTCCTAGGCACACACTTACGGACCCGGACGACGTAATCACAGCGTCTATCGAAAGATGGAACGCTACGCTTACGGCGTCCAACTCTGACACGACGCGTACACTTAGGCATTCCCGCCGGCGGGGACGTCCACCGCGCGATCGCGACAACAGTGACACATATAGTCCCTATTCGTTCCGGTACCGCCGCACACCGGGTAGAGTCAGTCTGACTCAGGTCGGGCCTAGCTGAGTTTCTTGCTGGACTCTTCTCAGCTAGGCTGGGTTTAGTGAACCAGCGACAAAACTCCCAGTAGCTCGATTCCACTCACACCTCAGATTCGGTTGAAACCGCTCAATCAATCTCACTGGAGCGCAAACTCTTAAAGTATTCTAGTGTTCCAACCCACACGCGTGGTCGTGCCGGAGGTTTTCCCCTGGATTTTCCCCAGGCTACTCTCCAACCGCGCACTCCTATCGCTTTATTGGGCCCGGCCTATAAAGCCAGAGTCAGGTTCAAAAAGTCAAAAAAGGGAGACCATCGCTGGCACCGCCAGCACTATGCTGAGTTGTGACCATTTCATGGCAAATTTCGTTACGTGGTGTCTTTGTTTGTAACTGTCATATGTTTGTCACGAATAAATGTTTCTTTCTTTCTTTCTTTCTTTCTTAAATACGCTAAGTTTAAAAACTGAGTTAATTATACGTTGTTTACGCTAACAAGTTTTGTTACAGAATTTATTAACAAATAAACCCTTAATTATTTTAATATTTGTTTAGTTAAAAAGAATTGGTCTGAGGGTATGTTATTAAAAAAAAGGTAGTGTCATGTTTGAGACAGTTTGATATTAAATAATGTCTTCGGTCGGTAAATAAAACGTGTTATTTTTACCGACGTCAAAACAAAGAGGAGGTTATATTCTTGTCGCTATGTAATATGCATTTTTTTCATATTTAAGTATATAACTTCAACTAAATCAAAATAAAACATTTATTCTGCAAATAGATCACGAGGGCACTGTTGCATGACAAAACAATTTAAGAAAATCTGACTATAAAAATACATTTTTCATATCAAAATATTAATTTACAGTTTATGAAATAATAATAATGTCGAGATTACAAACATAAGAAAATTAATGTCATACAGTGAAGAATAATATAAGATTTCAAGCTTACATGGTCATTTACATTAGAATTACGATTTGAAACGGGATATTTACTATGTAGATTTGTATTTTTGAGTTTGGTGGTAGTGACGGTGACACTGTGGAAAAAAGCGAACCAAGAAGAGGGTAGATCGCTATGGTGTGTGGGTAGACCACAACTAAAACCGCAGCACGTCAGTTAATCCTTGATAATGGCGCTTGCAACAGTGCCGACATATCGGGAACTCACAAATACAAATATACATGGTAAATATCCCGTTTCAAATCGTAATTCTAACATACAGTGAAGATAAATTTGCAAAGTTATTTATTACAAATAGATGTAGAGTCGAGATGCCCATTCTCTGTTCCAAAACTTAAAAAAGAGACTTTTGGAAACAACACGTGACCCTAGGGCTGGCTCATTCCTCGGACAAAGAATAGGCATCGCCATTCAACGGGGGAATACAGCCAGCCTTATGGGCACCGTTCCGCAGGGATCAGACTTGGGGGACCTAACGTAGCCTTACCTAGGTTAGGTCTTAATTTAATTTAATTTAATTTATTTTTGTTAGTTCTATGTTAATATAGATCTTGTATTTTTTATTAAATAAAGTAGAGATGAACATGTCTCACTGGAGCGCAAACTCTTAGAGTATTCCAGTGTTCCAAACCACACGCGTGGTCGTGCCGGAGGTTTTCCCCTGGATTTTCCACAGGCTACTCTCCAACCGCGCACTCCTATCGCTTTACTGGGCCCGGCCTATAAAGCCACAGTCTGGTTCAAAAAAAAAAGATGAACATGGTCTCAGAGCGTCAAAATTAAGTCTAATTGAGTATATAGTTGAAAATAATTGAGTATAGTCGCTAGCGAGTACGGTCATGCAAACTCATGGTAAAGGCACAGGACTATTCGGAGCGTTTGTGGCCCAGCGGCGCCATACATTGTATGGAAGACCATTAAAGTCTACGTCTAGAATAGTTTTATAGTAGTTATTTCTCTTACACAATTTACGAGTTTTACGCTGACGAATGAAACAAAAGCTAGTATGAAATAAAAGTGTGCAGGTCAAATTGAGCCAATTATTGGTTCAGCAAGCCAAAAAAGTCTACCGCTTCTTGTGCAACTTCGATTCTATTACTAGTACATTAAGGTTCAGTGGTAGATTAATTTCTTGACTTAGGTACTACACGGTGGGGAAAATAAAGTTCGAAAACACAATGAGCTCATTTAAGGTTCGCTCGCGTCTCACTAATTCGTAGTTAAGTTCAATCGCATTGGGAGGTGAAAGGAAAATGGTCTATTTAAAAATGTAGTGGTTCTTTTAAAGTTATTTATTTATTTAATATTTATTGCACAAAAGTAAAACTTATCGTACAAAAGGAGGACTTAATGCCATAAGCATTCTCTACCAGTCAACCTTAGGGCAAAGCAGACAAATTGTGGGCGGTGCAACTCCAAATATAAAAACGAATATACTAAGTGTCAATATAGTACGTACATATTAATACCAATACATACATAAATAACGAATAACAAATATATACACATACATACATACATATATTATATACAGACGAAACTATGTACAGAAACATTAGGAATATTCGGTTCTGCTAGCAAAAAATTTACGTAGAGAGTTTTTAAACACTATTTTGGTATCAGATTTGGTATTAGATTTAAAGTTACACTCCGTTTACTTCTTTTGTCATTCCGAAGAAAAAATGGATCCGCTTGATACTTAAATACAAGATTTGGCGTAGGAACTAATTTTACTTTACTACATCAGCATCATCATTCGCTTGCTCTTTTCCATTTATTTGGGGTCGGCGCAGCATGTCTTTTTCTTCCATACATCTCTGTCATTCGTCATCTCCACCTTTTGTTTACAATACAATACAAATACTCTATATATAAAAATACAAGGTCAGAAACATAACAGCGAGATATAAGCAGAGGAAGCCAACAGGCTAATGAGCTATTTCTTCCAGACAACCTTTGGGTAGCGGAGAGAACTAAACACACATATCCAGTGGGTGGCGCAAAAATAAAAACTACTACTTGCTAGCTTTTTTATAAGCTTTAGTCACCTAAAAAGAAGAAGAAAGAAAGAAAAAGGAATAAAGGAACATAACAAACATTATGTGTCGGGGACTTGATCAAAAATCAAAATTAAACATTTATTCTGCAAATAGGCCGGCCACAAGGGCACTTTTACATGTCAAAATATTAATTTACAATTTAAGAGAGTCTGACTGTAATAAGTAATACATTTTTCATGTCAAAATATTAATTTACAGTTCAAGAAGGAATAATAATTTCGAGTTTACAATTATAACACAATTAATGTCATACAGTGAAGATAAACTTGCAAAGTTATCTATTACAAATATTACAACATCAGTAAAGTTAGAGATGTATAAGGTCTCAAGATTAAACAAGGAGTATAAAGAAATTAATCTAATATCCCAGAGATGTACATGGTCTCTGAGCGTCAAAATTAAATTAATTTAATATTGTTAGAAATGTATATGGTCTCTAAGTCACTGATAATAAAAACGAATCCACAACAGGATGATGTCTCTAGTCAATCCCCTATAAAAAGACACTAGTATTAACGTAGTAGTCACTATGTCCTAGCAAGCATGAACAGACCGGACTCCACAAACAGCACCCGATCACGAGTATGACGCGTATCTCAGCTATAACTGTAGTACATATAGTCTCCGCATAAATCGGACAGACATAGCGAAATTATAATGGTTCCGTTTTCGCCATTTTAGCAACGGAACCCTATAAACCAGTATAAAATAAAATGAAGAAAAACCTAGTTCTCCGATGATGGAGCACATAACAATAAATAAAAGATATCCTAATCCCATCGAACTTAACGTTAATGTCGTATTACCTTAATGATAGTAACGCATGGCGCGACATACAACGCCGGCTCGAACCATGATTTCCCCCGAGCACAAGCGATCACACGAAGTGTATAGCATCCAATTTTTATCATCCACTTACGTATCAGGTACTCTCCTAAATTGCGAGGTTGCGTGTTTTGATGTACGAGGGATTGCGCCTTGGAGGGTTAGCAGTGTATCATATTAGGCACAATGACATATGGGTGTATTTAGAGGCTTTTATTTAGGGTTTGGGACTTTGTCACAGTAAAAATGGATGAAACATTGTTACGTTATACGGTTATAATAAGTTACCCGATAAAATTTTGAATTTAGCTCTTAAAAATTACCAAAAAAAAATTGATGTCAAAGGCTTATTATAGGGTTGAGGACTATCTAACAGACAGAAATGCACGGCCCAAACCAAATACCTAAATAGCGTCTAATATTTTCATTGTATCTAGTTGACACAGTTCTTGCAGGAAAGCATATCAAACGATTCAACATGTTTTGTTTTCTTGTGTAACTACACATTGTAAATACCTATTGTTATTTTTTCCTCGTTTTTCTTTCAATTCTCTTTTGTTTTTTACCACTTACATTTACTTAAGTAGGTTAAGTAGTATCATTTTAATAAGCATATTTTGGAGAAAATGACTGACTGTCGAGTTTCTTTCGGCGTTTCTTCTCGGCAGTGGTCTCATTAGAAACGCTAGTAGTTTTTGACTTGTAAAAGTGCTTTTGCGGCCTACTTGCAGAATAAAGTTCATTTATTTCATTTATTTATTTCATTTATTACGGTTTAAGAGTATAATAGGAATTCAGTCTACTACATTCATGAGATGTAGTCAGGCAATCTTGGTCTACCACTTTTGAAACTGCAAACAAACCAATCTTCCTTCTTGGGAGCTAGCACTCGCTTTCTGCTTTTTTTTATTAAAAATGGGATCGCTCTTGGCCAGCATCTAGCCAGGGGGCAAAGATGAGGCCGACGATGAAGGGAGCTCACCCAGAAGGTGCCTATTCACTCGTGCCTTAAAAAGGTCTAGGTTATATGAGCTCGGAAACACAAACGCCGGCAGAGAATTCCAGAGCCTTCCTTGCTTACGCCAAATCTTGGGATTAAAGCTCAACCGGGAAAACGCTTGACGGATGATAATCACATTAAATTAGTAGTCTTGGATGAAACAGCGTCACAGATGATATCTATGAGTATCGTGTCTTCCTAGCACTGCATGGTAGTAGCATGCTTATCCCAAGCAAATGTATACAGCTCGAAAGCATGCTCATCTTAAGCATGCTTTTTATGTTATAATTTTGGGCATGTGTAACAGTACCATAACTCTTGCTACGAGTAGAAAAAATCTGTCCTCTTCTTTCGAGTGAGACAGGAAGCGCTGAGTAGCGAAATCATTACTTTGGGTTGGACCTAGATTTATACGTATAAGCGGGTCTTGATCCCTGGTACTGTTATACATGCTCAAAATTAGCACGTTAAAAGCATACTCATTAGTGTGCTTAAGATGAGCATGCTTTTGAGTTGTATACATTTGCTTGGGATAAGCATACTACTAACACGCTAACTACTAGCATGCTCATTAAGCAAACGCGTCCACACTTGCTAATCTTGCTAATACCACGCCCCCGTCCACCCGCTCTGCAGCTAGCATGCCCAAAAATCGCACGAGCGTCGATTTTTGAGCAAACTCGAAATGAGCATGCTCATTATTAGCAATGTTTCGACACACATACTATTAAGTAGCAGTTGCTCAATATTGGCATGCTTTCGTGCTAGTAATCAGCATGTGTAACTGTAGCATTAAGCAGTTCTTAAACTACTTAATTGAGGTTCATATTTACGAGTTGCAGTCTTTTATTGACGCCTAAGGCTGCGTTCAGTTTAATTTCTAAGAGCGGACCATAGCCACTGTCGAGGTGTCTCCACTTTGATGTCGCCATGATTTCCCTAAGCGCTCATTGGCTAACTTCAGCAGAAATACAGAAATTCCTTAAAAAACTCAAACGAGACTAACTTGGAACTTTTTTAATCAAATCCGAAGGTACGGCGACAACTTTATTAAATTGTAGCTTTAATTGTACAAGAGAAATAAAAGCATTTGAAAAATTACTTCTGTCTGCGCCAGCTCTAGGGTCCCCCGAACTGCGGATCAGCCGTGACGACAGGGCCCTCATGTATACCTTCATGTAATGTAATGCCGCCAGCATAATGGGAACCATGCCGCAGGCGGAGCTGTTGGAGGGGGTATTCTTTTTATAATTGTCAGTTTTTTTGTTAATTTATATTTGTTAATGATTTAGGTTAAGTTTTATTTGTTAATTTTTATTTTATTGTAATCCTATATATATATCTCATCTGTGTAATTTATTTAATCTTTTGTTCTTTGATTTATTTCTAAATATGCAAAGTTGGCTTAAGTATATTTTTCCTGTAAAATATACATTGATATCAATGTTAAAAAACGGAAATTCTTTTCTTAGTTAACTTCGGTCTTACAATAATTTAAGAGGGAGAGATTATATTGTAAAACATAATGTCAACATCATTTGCAAACTAGATTTGGTCTAAAAGTTTTGAAGAACAGTCGATCTCCCTCAAAACCAAACTCTCAAGTTATGAGTTGACTCAAAGTTAAAATACAAATATTGTTCCGATTTTTTTTTTAATTTAAAATGGGATTGCTTTTGGCCAAAATCTTGTCAACGGGCAAAGACGACGGTGAAACGAGCTCGCAAAGAAGATGCCTATTCACTTCAATATAATTATGCAGATATGGGTGTGATGATGGCTCTGGGATGCCCATCCTAGATCCTAGAGCCTAATCATAGTCACAGTTCTATATCTATATTTTACATATTTTACATTTACGTATGTAGGGTACCAGTGTTCCAAACCACACGCGTGGTCGTGTCGGAGGTTTTCCCCCGGATTTTCCCCAGGCTACTCTCCAACCGCGCACTCCTATTGCTTTATTGGGCCCGGCCTATAAAGCCACAGTCAGGTACAAAAAAAAACAGTATGTAGGATTACAGATACTTTCTTGTTTGGAATTAAATAAGTATCCTCCCTCTCTGACAGCTGTTTTCACCCTTATTGAGACCGCGAATAGGTAGATTTTGCTTGAGAAATACACAAATTGCTTATGAGAATGAACCTTTAGCCCTCGCTGAATGTGCCCATCTAAGCGGCGCAGAGGCGGTATATATTGGTATATAGAACAGTGCCCTTACCATGTGTTTGCATGACCGTACTCGCTAGCGACTGCGTAAACGATTTAGTATGCCGATTCTTAGTTCTATTGCGTAACCACCAGAGGCGCTGTACTTTTGCCCATACATTTTTTTACGCTAGCGAGTAGGGTCATGTAAACTCATGGTAAAGGCACAGGGGCATATTGCATAATGACTTGAAATTTATATTATGGGTGGAAGTATCTTTCTCATGAAACATTAAAAATAGACTAATAATACAAGTTACAACTCATTATGCAATAGGCCTCCGTTAGGCACAGCCAGTGAAGTAATTAAAGTCGAAAAAAGTTTCCTGACTTTCAGAATAATTAAATGGTTTCTTTTATATTAGACATCAAATGAGAGAAAATACCAAACTAAATTGAATAGTAGGTATTACATAGACTTATATTATAGGTACTCGCATTTGCCAGCCGCTTCGTCGAGAGCCGGCGGGGCGGCGGCAGCTGAAGCCTTAAAGCGCCGCAAATATGTTGATTTGTCAAACAATAACATATTTGCGGCATTTGCTGTCGAAACCCTAAGCCATGGAGTCCGTACGCCCACAATTTTATAAAAAATTTAAAGAAAAAACTACGGTAATCCAACGAAGATCGCAGGGCTGGCTCATTCCTCTGCCAAAGGATAGGCATTGCCATCCAGCGGGGGAATGTAATAAGAATAAGAAAGAATAAGAAAGAATTTATTGCCATTGCACAAACAACATAATACAATTTCTGACACTGTTAAAAAAACCAGAACATAATTAAATAGTAACCATAATAAGTAACATTTAAGGGCGAAGGCAAAAGGAGTACATTCAGCGACTGCTGGCGGCCCATAAATGGGCCACCAGCGCTGGTTTTCAATGTAGCCAGCCTCGTGGGCAGCCTGCCACAGGGGATAGTTTTAGTGATCTTTATTAGGTTAATATTTAGTAACAGGTTAGTTTTAATGTTATATTTACTGCTACTGAAAGTAATAGTGTAATAATTAAATCCGACCAAAGGAAAGTTTTACTTGCATTACAAATATATTTAATTTATCTGTTTGAAGCATGTGTCACCTTGTGTTAATAAAAATCATACTCAACATATTTCAAAAACATGAAAAATTTTCCTTTTATTATTCACCCTCATTCAAACCATGGTAATTAGATAAAAAAATTAACACAGCACAAAATCGCCATCAGCGCCTAAATGTCTACCACGTATCTATTGTGCCCTTTATTAAACGGCATAGAAGATTTACCTATAGGTAAGTGTGCAAAGATCCTACCTTTGAGCTAAAGAGGGTAAGCCAACACGCCAGATTGTCCGCCCGAGGCGTTTCCAGGTATTCTATGATCCCGCCTACTTTCAGGACAGTTGGACGGTTCTATTCAGGTACGTGATGTATAGCTAAGCCGGGATCGGTTGCTACTGAATTTTGTACTTTAATTTAATTTTGGATAAGACTGAATATTACTGTGTGTGGAATTAAGAGTATTTGCCAGCCGTAACCATGGGTTTATATGTAGATTATAGGAATTTACAATTTGTAGTTACACAAGAAAACATATCGAAACTGTACACGTATTACCTAATAAGAGATAAGGAAAATAACAGTAGTAGAAAATACTTCCCCTATACATTAAATTAAATCGTTTAATATGCTTCCTTGCAAGAACTGTGTCAAGTAGATACAATGAAAATATACATGATTACAATTGTATATTAAGAGCGCTTTAATAAAATGTAACAGGTCCACTAGCGCCACTCGTAAATTAACGATAGATATCTAAAAATGGGGGCCGTTACGTACTGAATTTTGTATTTAAGTACGTTTTGAATCCATCAAACTAGTTATTACGTTGCTGGATTCGTCAATCTATGCATCCAAAGTTAAAACGGCCGTTTTAATTTTGAGCTCATAGAGAGACCAATCTAGCAACGTAAATATTAGTTTGATGGATTCAAAAAGTACTTAGATACAAACTACTGTACGTAGCAGCCCTCTTTTTTAGTTATATATCATTAAATTTAAATAATTACAATTATTTACGAGTGGCGCTAGTGGACCTGTTACATTTTATTAAAGCGCTCTTAATCATAAACTTTACGTTCATTTGCTTCAAAATCTTTGTCCAAACTGACAAGCCGACTTTCGCAATTTTCCGCACGCGGGCGGGAAATTAGACAAAATTTTGACAGAATCATTCGCCTTTAGAATAGCTGCGAGTCTAAGTAGACTGATAATGTGTCTATTTACGTAGGTATTTGTTTTGGGCCATGCATTTCTTCTTAATGTAGTGCTGCCTCGCTTCCGCGCATGATAAGCTGACGTCAAAGAATAAATCCCATACCCCGGCCCTGTCAGGTCCAGAATTTTATTCTGGGCACGCCACGAAAAAAAACAGCGACTAAACAAGAAACGTTAAAATGAAGTCGCAATTATAATTCGAACAAGGAAATCCATTTCGTAACCTTTGAAATGTAACCCTACATTGTACAGTACACTCGACAACAAAGCGAAACAATTTTCCCCGCCAGTACGTATTGAACGACTCGGGGAAATTAATTTAGAACTCATTTGTATGCTTTAATTATTTTGCCGAGTGAATTCGGCGAAAGTTGTTTTGGACGCGACTCAGGATTTTGTGAGTGTAGTGCAAACTCAAGTTGGACCCTTTAATCTAACCCGTCTTGGGTTCCGTAAACATTTGTCCGGGGGTTTAATGAGTAACGGTGACAGCTATGAGTCTAAGTAGACAGATAATGTCTCTATTAAGGCGTTTCTATCTTTACCTACCTCGCCGTTTGATAAAAAAGGTAAGACTCCAAAATTAACGAAATAAAATTCCGAAAATAGTATATGTTAAACTTTGGTGGCTAATCATTCTAATTAACAATAGAATTGCTTGATTTTTTTAGAACTATAAATACTATCTCGTCTTGGTTATCTGGAAGACCGCCGTCTGTTAAAAAAATGCATAAGGCTCCGAAATTAACGAAATTAATTTCTGAAAATAGTATATCTTAAACTTTGCAAATTTATCTTCAATGTATGACATTAATTTTGTTATAATTGTAAACTCGAAATTATTATTCCTTCTTGAACTGTAAATTAATATTTTGACATGAAAAATGTATTACTTATTATAGTCAGACTTTCTTAAATTGTAAATTAATATTCTGACATGTAAAAGTGCCCTTGTGGCCTATTTGCAGAATAAATGTTTGATGTTTTTTTTGATGTCTAATTATTCTAATTTACAATAGCATTGCTTGATTTTTTAGAACTATAAACACTATTTTGTCTTGGTTATCTGGAACATCTATTCTTCTACCTCTGTCTCCCTGTATTTATTATGCAATAAAGCTTATATTTATTGTATTTTTTTATGTCAAAATAAATATATTCAAGTGAGGCTATTTTCTAGTTAAAATTCGCTACTGTGAAACTATAGGCAAAACCAATCAAAATACAATTATATTAATCATAAAGTTTACGTTCACTTGTTTTAATAATCTTTGTCCAAACCGACAAGCCGACTTTCGCAAGTTTCCGCACGCGGGCGGGAAATGCGTCAAAATTTTGTCAGAATCATTCGTCTTAGAACAGCTGCGAGTCTATGTAAGTAGACTGATAATGTGTCTATTAAGCCTGTAGGAACAAGAGATTAAGAGGTTCTCGGTCTGCAGGCTTATTAAAAATTTGCATAATTACCTCATCGACTTTCGGGTTCATCAAGCGTTTTCACTCCATTTTGGTGATCGCATTATTAAGTTAATTATGGCGTGAAAGGTAGATTTTGGTTGCTTGGACGCTTGCGATGGAAGATAACCTAGAAAGAGTTTGCATAAAAATGGACTAGTTTCTTCCTATAAATGAAGCACTAATAACGATAGTTAAAACAGGTCGGTTTTAACAGTATTTTTTGCAACTGTTGTATAAAAAGCGTCTTAAAAGGCGAGTGGCGTGGGTTGCGATGGGAGCCTTGGTGAGCATCGCAAGTGAATACGCCACGTGCGTTTTAGATCAGTCCTACACCGTAGTATTTAATAATTTTTCTACTACTCATTTCAAATAATAAGGGTTTTATAGACTTTTCGTGCACCATATTTTCCCGTACTAATTATGTGTAATTTACGCAATTTATTTAGGAGTGCAGTTATTTTCTTCTTCGTCTATTTGTTCATCGAACACATTTTTCGTCACGAAATATATTTTTATAAATATTACCGAAAGTAGATAAAACTTGTTAATTAATAGACTTGATGATGAGTTTTCTTTATTTTTATTTAGCTAATAATGTGATACACAAATGTGTTACTGAGAAAAATAAGTAAGTTTTATTTTTAGTTAGATGTACTACCGGCACTTGAATTGGCGTTGCGTGTCCGCGTTGCGTATTCGCCTCCCTGTCTTTTGCGATATTAATAAAGGAGATGCAAGACGAATATTTGCACAACTACAGCCAAGTGAAGTGCCAGCTTAACAGGGATTTTTTTGGAAAAAATATGAACTAGAAACGCACGCTAAACAGTGCGTTTTTAGACTAGAAAGCATCGAGTATTCACCAATTCTTGGTGTCATTATATAATTTATACGAGTTTGCTAATATGTATATGATAGATAAAAGGACGGGAGTAGTAAAAGTATATAAAATATCGTCGGGTTACAAGCAAAAGTCACTAAGTAACAAATACCTACTTAAAATAGAGCTCGTATATCAGCATCGTTTCAGTACTGGGATACGAGGTTTCGAAGAGTAGTGACAGATTTGATAGTGAGTTTTGCTTCTCATCCGACGATATGCGGTGACAGGTAAATTGTAGCTTATTGGATAAAAAAAATTGCCAGGCATACTCATACTCATACTCTTTATTGATAATATTGTTAAATATTACATATAAGTAACGAGTAATTTTCATTCTCTCCAACGTATGTAAATTCATGTCTCAAATAAAACACATTCTTCTATAATAGTCCAATATTTGTAGCTACTAGTTGTTTAAAATCAACCCTCGTGCCTAACATAATAATAATATATTAAGTACCCAATATTACCCGGACTTATGCTCATCCTTTATTATCATTATCGAACCCGCATATTTACGCAATTTTAAAACAAAATACTCCAGCAATGTACTTATCGTATGGCAATTTTGTTGCGTTTTGTTGCACAGTTTAGCACCGCCCAGGAGTCACGTGTAGGGTAACGGTGGGTACTCTCTACGGACGTGGTAAATTTTGTGATTAGGTTCAAAGCGGACTTTGGGCTCCAAAGGATGCAACCGGGAAAACGTTTGATTGTTCCAGTAGATTCGAAGAATTTCACTCTCTTAGCCGTTCGTTCAAAAATATGAATGTAAACATATATTTTTTTTAATACTTAAATACTTGTGGAAAAATTGTATTTAACGTAATTTCATGTTATATTTGTTGCAAGTTGAGTCAAGAACTTTTGTTCTTGGTAAGCGGCATGTTTAGGTCTAAACAGAATAAACTCCTTTGAATGGTAAAGTTGACCCAATTGCACGCTAGATGTCGCTGTACCTGCAGTGCAAATCCTGAATCACGCGAACGGTATGTCCACGTAGAATGTATAAGTGGTTGAGAGAATTATTTTAAATATAGGCATTTTTTTTTAATTTAGTTATCTAAGGTCGCTCAAACATCTATGGTCATTAGCCTATAGGTATAAAAAAAACATTAAATCAATTGAATGGGGGCTATCGCGTATGAATTCGCCGCTAGAGGCGCTAGTGTAGCGTGGGGTCCTCCGAAACGTCAAATGTCACTCTTTTTGGTTGCGCTACGCGGGTTAATATCTAATTGGAACAATATGGTCACTATTTTGCAATACCTGAGCTTGATTATGGCAAATATGAATTAAGGGTCAATGACTGTCAGGGCTTTGAGACAGATTTGTCTTTCGGAAAATTATTTCCTCCTTTTTTCCGAATAAAACGGGACCACGCTACAATGCGGTATATTCGATATTTTTACGGTACGGTTTTAAGGTATTGAATATGATTTAAATGTAAACTTCGTTCTCATGTTCATAATAACCAATAACACTTATTGACAGCTGGACCTTAGTCGACAGTGGCGCCAACTGGTGAGCACAAATTTATGTGCTCACCAGTTGGCGCCACTGTCGAGTAAGGTCCAGCTGTCAAAAATTGTTATTGGTTATTATGGGCATGAGAACGAAGTTTACATTTAAATCATATTTTAATAACTTAAAACCGTACCGTAAAAATATCGATCATCCCGCGTTGTAGCGCAGCCCCGTTTTCTTCGGAAAAAAAGGAGGAAATTAGTTTCCGAAGACAAAACTGTCTCAAAGCACTGACCCGTAACTCATATTTGCCATAATCTAGCTCAGGTATTAGAAAATAGTCACCATATTGTTCCAATTAGATATTAACCCACGTAGCGCAACAACAAAGAGTGATATTTAACATTTCGGAGACCTCGCGCTACACTAGCGCCTCTAGCGGCTAATTCATACGCGATAGCCCTAATTCTTTAAACAAACGTTTAAGCATCTAGGAAGATTAACATTTTATATGTTATTTTTTTATATATTTATTTAACTCAAAAATATAACTTTAAGTAGGCATATGATTTTACCTCGCCAAACTGTATATACAGTTTGTTGACAGTTGGTTGGATGTGACTGGTTATTTAACAATACTACCTTATATAAGGCTCCCTTTTTGAACAGGTTATGAGTAGGAGTACAAACATCGACTAACCCAGATAATTGAGATTGGTAAACGGTCTGAAATCCCGAAACATTGATGAATTTCGGTTCCGCTAGCGGAAACTGCGGTGGCGATAAGCTATCATTTCCGGACTAGTCCCTTAGATATAATTCACTAATTCGTCACTTACTGCGACTGAGCGTAAAGCTGGATTAACATACCTGTAACAATATGAGATAATTAGTCGTATCATGTAAATTAATTTCTGTGTAATTTTTACCCAAGACGGAACGGAGAAGGTATATGCGTTTAGGGTGAGAGGTTGTTTGTTTGTTTGTGTGTGCACTTCAATATCTTCGAAACGGCTTGACCGATTTAGAAACGGTTTTCTGCAATAGGTTTGTAGTTTAGTCGGACAGAAATTTAGCTAGGAGTTACGATGATAACTCGCCAGGGGACGCTGCAGTAAACATTTTTCACTTGCTAAAGTGCGTGTGAGTGCATTTTTTACAACACTTCAGAAAGCAATATATAAAATAAACTAAAAGAAAGTATACAAAAAAAACCATCGTAAAAATAAAATCCTGTCGATTAAGCTATATTCGCATTACACAGCTAGATTACGATCGACGAGGGATTATAATATCAGCCTACTTTATCCTCTTTCCTTTAAAAGGGAGAAGGGAGGAAAGTTCTCATTGCAAAAATTAACATACTACTTTTAAGATACGATATTGTTATTGTTACTAACCCATTATGGATCATAAGGTCTGAAATAAAAGCATTTTTTTTATTGCAGAACTTTCAACCACATGGCCAGTACTACTGCAAACGACGAAATAATAAAACAAGTGCATTACGGTCATTTTTCCGGACAGAAAGAGCCGCATAAAGTCCGCCATTCATTTCGGAAATGTCTATAAAATATTAATGTACACGGGAGAGCCTGCGGAATGATTCCACTTATAGACGCATTAAGACCAACTGCCGGATAAAACCGGGGCGCAGCTTACTGCGGCGCTGTCATTTGGTAAATTAATAGTACAATACTGCAGGGGCCGTGAAGTAAGGGATTGTGTTTGCGGAGTACGGTCTGTTCATGCTTGCTAGGACATAGTGACTACGTTAATACTAGTGTCTTTATAGGAGATTGACGAGAGACATCATCCTGTTGTGGATTCTTTTTTATTATTAGTGACTTAGAGACCATATACATCTCTAACAATATTAAATTAATTTTAATTTTGACGCTCAAAGACCATGTACTTCTCTGGGATATTATATTAATTTCATTATACTCCTTGTTTAATCTTGAGACCTTATACATCTCTACCTTTACTGATGTTGTAATATTCGTAATAGATAACTTTGCAAGTTTATCTTCACTGTATGACATAATTTTGTTATAATTGTAAACTCGAAATTATTATTCCTTCTTGAACTGTAAATTAATATTTTGACATGAAAAATGTATTACTTGTTATAGTCAGACTTTCTTAAATTGTAAATTAATATTTTGACATGTAAAAGTGCCCTTGTGGCCTATTTGCAGAATAAATGATTGTATTTGTATTTGTATTTGTATTGCTTGACGAGTTTGGAGTAGACCGCCGAGTCGTAAACGAGTCCTGCAATCCCTGTTCCGGCCGATGATTGTATAGTGCTTTTCTCAAGCAATGTGAGGACATATTAAAATTAAGATAACAACCGGGTAATCAAGTAAATAATAGTTTTTACTTTTTGCCGGTAGTATATCTCTCATTGCTAAGTTTGCCTCCTCTCTCAAAGGAGGAGGAGTACTAGTCTATAACTACCCCATAGCTCTCTTCACTAGAAGTTACTTTTATTTTTGTTGAATCAAAATTACAATCGAAACCATCGATCAGATTTTTTTTTTACCGTTTTTTTAACACAACCTATTCGAGCACCATGTTTAACCGCACATAAATATTAGTAATTTTTCCTTGGTCAGTTTAATGATAGTAAGCAAATTTAAATAATTAGAGCATGGTTTTTCTTAGGTTTTTCATACATTACTTCTTGGCCTTATTAATGACACGTGTAATCATGTATTATACTGATACTGAGGCACAATTTAATTACAATGAATAAGGTTTTCAATAAATAATATATAATTATTGATTACGGGGTTGATGACCGCACCACAGCAGTAACAATTTGTAATGGATCATAGGATACGCGTCATACTCGTGAACGGGTGCTGTTTGTGGGGTCCGGTCTGTTCATGTTTGCAAGGACTAGTAACTTCGTACTAGTGTTCAGTGGAATTGACATGATGAGAGACTTCACTGTTCTCATTTGATTTTATTTTTTTAGACTGACGCTCAGAGACCTTATACATCTCTGAGGATATTTATTTATTAGATTTTATTATTTTCATGTTGACGTGTTATAGATATAACTCAAAACATTTTATTATGATTAGTGTACCTATTTTATTACCTTTTATCTTGACGCTTAGAGACCTTATACATCTCTAACAAATCTCGATTGTTATTAGTTTCTTAGTCTTATTTTTGACATGTAACTCTACATTTAATTAATGATACTTTGATTATTGTATTATTTTTATTTGATGTACCTAGATAGATTTTTGACTTGTAAAAGTGCCCTTGAGGCCTATTTGCAGAACAAAATGTTTTGATTTTGATTTAGCGTAGTACGGTTCATACTACGATCGACATGTTTCAATATTGACATATTTTTAATAATCGTACTGATACATTTTTCAGTATTGCGAAATCGAAAAGGTAACTTGTTCTGTATGAGCTTCGACATTTTAAACAATAATTACACTATGAACACTATGGAGTCGAACAATTTTATTCTAATCATAAAAGTGAACTATCTATTGACGTAAGCTGTGGTTCAGGCAGTAAGTTGTCACCGTAATCTTTACGATAGCCATCAAGAGTTAAGAATGACCGTAAAGCGAGTGATGTAAACTTTGTGCAGGTATTGTCTCGTTAACTTATATATTGTTTTAGCTGGGTGCTATCAGATCGCGAGAAGAGCATGACGACTGACAGTCAAGAATGGGGTCTATCGTTTTTGTGCTCACCAGTTGGCGCCACTGTCGAGTAAGGTCCAGCTGTCAAAAATTGTTATTGGTTATTATGGGGGTAGATCAACTATTCTATGTTGCTCGTTGCCATGGTTACGTCTCCTGAGTCACTCTTTAAAACTGTGATTTTATAGGCTTTAAATCTACCAAACATGAGATTTAGCGATGAGCGTAAATCCATTTGGACACGGGTCATCTCTTGAACATGCTTGAAGTCCATATTACTTATAAACATTTTTCTAAGAGACTCGGTTACGATTGTCTCCTCACTGATGGGACAGAATAACATCAAGAAAAACTGGAATTATGGACATGAGAACGAAGTTTACATTTAAATCATATTCAATACCTTAAAACCGTACCGTAAAAATATCGAACATACCGCATTGTAGCGCGGTCCCGTTTTGTTCGGAAAAAAGGAGGAGATAAGTTTCCGAAAGACAAAACTGTCTCAAAGCCCTGACGGTCATTGACCCTTACCTCATATATGCCATAATCCAAGCTCAGGTATTGCAGAATAGTCACCATATTGTTCCAATTAGATATTAACCCGCGTAGCGCAACCACAAAGAGTGACATTTGACGTTTCGGAGGCCCCACGCTACACTAGCGCCTCTAGCGGCGAATTCATACGCGATAGCCCTCATTCCGACGAATCAGCTTCATTATAGATTTAGATTGCGTTTATTACACAATACAATACTTCATTATAAATTACATTTAAGTCAATTTAAAAAAAATCCCTATTGTGGTCGTCAATACATTGAATAGATAATAACACATAATAAAACACATAAAACAAAAAACAAACCATAAATTAAATAAAAATAACATTTCATGTTTCACCCAAGAGGATCGTCATACTATTACTAATGTAGGTATTGATAATTTTCATTCTCGCTACTCTAAGGTTGTCTGGAAGAGATCGCTCTTTAGCGATAAGACCGCCTGTTGTTTGCCGCTACTCATTATAATTATGTGCTGTACTGTGTTTTTTTGTTGAGTTTTATGCAATAAAGAGTAATTTGTATTTGTATACTTGATGTTTCTATATTGTAAATGCAATATGTGAATGATAAAAATCCCCTACATTTTTTTTAATATATAGCATGTTTAATTCACAGCCTCAACACTTTTAACGCTCCGAATGCGCCAAAAACCGTGACAATTTTAATGAAAGCTATGAGAATTGATTTGATTTCATAATGCAGGTGCTGGCTCGAAGCCAGCGACAATTAACGACAAGTCGTTATCTAGTCGAGACCAATCTGCATTGCTATTGTTGAAGGCGTTTTTTTAGTTTTAAATGCATTCGCTGAATATTTTTTCTATGCAAATAGGATTTTTAATGGTCAGCTTTTTTAGGTTCTTGGATTATGGTTATTCGAAAATGTTAGATCTATATATAAAAATAAATTCTACTAGGTAGCCATACAATATGTATGTAATACTATACATTTATAACCATTTGATTTATAACCGTGTGTTACGTGAATTAGCTGACATCGGCTTATTTCGGGATTTTGGGTAACTGGTGGTAAATATAACCTAATAATAATTTTGCAAAATGTCATCTTGCTCGAATTTGGAGCAGCCCAACTGGGGAAGTACTTCCACGTTGCAGAAGACCACAGCCATAATAACATTATCTACTATACAAGTATGTAGTGTTGTGTTCCTGGAGGTGAGCAAGGTTGCCAGAGCTCCCGTGGATCCACTGTGTTGAGAGCGAGGGACCTAAATTTGTCCCTTCTGCTGTCAACACAGTGAATTCTCAAATTTCAAGGGTCAGCAACGCGTACGTGACTCCTTTGGAGTTGCGGTCGTCTATAGGCTGCGGCGGCCGCTTACCATCAGGTGGACCGTACGCTTGTTTGCCACCGGCGTTGTATAAAAGAAACCTGTCCGAAATGTGTAATGTGTCCCGGTCAGGGCATGTATTTGTGTGATGAACACGAATATTTGTTCCTGAGTCTTGGATGTTTTCTATTTATTTAAGTATCTACATCTATATAAGTATGTATATCGTCACTTGGTACCCGTAGTAAAATAAATAAATGTATTTTCTTTCTTTCTTTCTTTCTTTCTTTCATAGTCCAAGCTTTGCTTAGTTTGGGACTAGGTTGATTTGTGTGAGATTGTCCAAAATATTTATTTAATAATGAAGTTACCTTTAATAGGTTTAATTTAATTTATTTTTGACAGGGAAAATCTAGAATTTTATTTTTATCTCCATTGGGCAAGTCTGCGACATTGATTTCATTACATATATAATTATGCGATTATTTATGACTGATTTGAGTAATTATAGTTGATGATGGTTTATAGCATAACTTCACCAGACTAACTACATCAAACAAGTAATTAAATAAGTAAACTAAATAATTTGATTTATTAACTATCCAAACTTAGATTATAATTAGTAACGTTATACAAAGCCAATGTATCTCATTGGAACTTGCAAACTATTTAATTACTATACACACCCACCTACCTTACTATACTTGTCTCTCCCTTAAATTTTTTAATTAATTATTATGGCTGACACTTATACATATAATTATATGTTATATGTACGTATATTTATATATAAACAAATTTTTATTTAAGAAGCAATGAATATAAAAAACAAGAACTAAACTAAGGATAAAAACCTACTTACAAATAAAAAATGGGCTCTAATTCAGAGCCCAGCGGTAGGGTGCCCAGAAGGCTGGCGGCATTGCCACGCTGCACAGCAAGACCGATGCACTGAGCAAGGTACGCGCCAGCCTTCTGGTCACCCGTCGCGTCAACAAGGCGTTTCGCCAGCTCCTTATAGGCGCTGTGAGCACCAGGTCCCCACGGCCCTAGTGTTTCCACCCCAAACGGCTCAAACATGTAGGCGCTGTCAATGACTGCATGTTTGCGCCGCTTGAGGTGTTCAGCCGCATCGGCGGCAGCTCCAGCCCTGACCGAGGTTCCTGGGAGATGGGATTATATATTATTTAAGTATGTGTATTTATATTGAATAGTTGTTTTGGAATCTTTTTTTTCTCATTGTAATAGTTTATGCACCACCTACTTTTCAGCTTTATATTTCATTACTCCACTACCCAAAGGTTGTCTGGAAGAGATCGCTCTTTAGCGATAATACCGCCTGTTGTTCTGCCTCTGTCTACCTGTATCTTTGTTTTTTGTTTTTTATGTGCTGTTTTATTATGTGAGGTGTGCAATAAAGAGTATTTGTATTGTATTGTATACTCAGAAATTTTTAAGTTATTTGTCTTTATTTCGTTAGTGTGACGTTACTCTTGTCAGCTGTCTAATCTCACATGTTCTGCATCGCGCTATCGAAGTTTCTTAAGTCAGTTGCATAAATATAAGTTCCAACCAACTCTCATTGGACTTCGGTCCCTGAGAGATTTCTCTATTGCCGTTACTTCCTGTGTCTCCTAGTCCTATCTAGTGTATGTTATACTATAATTAGTATAGATACTCCGTTTCATGTATATAACCATGTACATTATTTCTACTACAGTCCTATTGAAAATTTTGTACTGTTTCCAAATAACACAAGAACGTTTTTTGAACCTGACTGTGGCTTTATAGGCCGGGCCCAATAAAGCGATAGGAGTACGCGGTTGGAGAGTAGCCTGGGGAAAATCCAGGGGAAAACCGACGACGACCGGTTTAGCTTAGTGACGGTCCTGGGTTCCAATCCCGGTCAGGGCAAATATTTGTGTGATGAGCATGAATATTTGTTTCTGAGTCTTGGATGTTTTCTATGTATTTAAGTATTTATATATATTAAATAGATCGTCGTCTAGTACTCACAACACAAGCCTTCTTGAGCTTACTGTGGGGCTAGTTCGATTTGTGTAAGATTGTCCTCTAATAACGACTTAGAGACCATATACATCTCTAACAATATTAAATTAATTATAATTTTGACGATCAGAGACTATGTACATCTCTGGGATATTATATATTAATTTCATTATACTTCTTCTTTAATCTTGAGACCTTATACATCTCTAACTTTACTGATGTTGTAATATTTGTAATAGATGACTTGCAAGTTTATCTTCACTGTATGACGTTAATTTTGTTATAATTGTAAACTCGAAATTATTATTCCTTCTTGAACTGTAAATTAATATTTTGACATGAAAAATGTATTACTTATTATAGTCAGACTTTCTTAAATTGTAGATTAATATTTTGTCATTTAAAAGTGCCCTTGTGGCCTATTTGCAGAATAAATGTTTAATTTTTTTTTGATTTTTGAATATTTATTTATTTAAAAAAAAAAACCTCCGACACGGCCACGCGTGTGGTTTATTCTAAGAGTTTGCGCTCCAGTGAGATTGGTTGAACGGATTCCACAGAACTGTTCACAAATTGCCTCAGCGTACAATCAGGCCCTAATAGGCTTAGGTAACAAGAAAATCAATACATGCACGTGTACAGTCACGATTATTATTACATTAATTGAGTCCGCTGGCTCGCCGCCAGCCATTCACTCGCCTTAAGCTCTACGATACAAATGGATTGTCCATTGATTTCAGATCGCGCGTGAAATCTAGATGTCTGCGTTTTATGGTTTAGGATATAGGTTGGTGTCAAAGTTTACTTGGACACCATAAAGTAAAAGTGCAATTTATTTAATTTTACCGTGACATGAAAATCTGTCATAAAATGTATATAGGGTAACGTGTCAATGGCACTAATAATGTGACTGATAGACAGATGCATTAACACGTTTATTTGTATTAAACAAATGAATACAAAATAAAACAAAAAATACACAAGAAATCAGAAACATATTGAATAAAAAACACTTATAAATACGTTTCGTGCATTGCAAAAGGGTTCAGGCTCAGTTATACGCTTCGCTCTTTCTAGCAAAACACTTGTATTATGCCAGAACTCGGGTCATGACAAGAATATAATACACATTAAGTAATTACCTAAAAATATAATTCACTCCTAGCAGGCAAACTCTATATAGTACCTATCAATCATCGTCATCATTACCCAATCAAAGCACATTTTCTATGTTTCTATACGTATTCATGCGTTGAAGACGTGCGTTTATAGAACAAACAAAAGAAAAGGTAAATATAATGTCGTATCAGAAGCTCAAACCAAAGTTGACAGAGAACCGAACAGAATGACGATCACTCCACCGACAAGAGCTAAACTAAGCTCTTAAATGCATGATTATGATTGACGTATTCATTAAATAAATTTCCCTGTCGCATGGCACTTGGAGGCAAAAACCCGCGTGTCATCGGGCCTACCTACTACGAACGAACTCAGACTAGAACCCTCTGACGAAGCATTTCGACGCCGCCTGAAATGCCTTTTATTGAAACATCCATTATATTCAGTTAAAGAGTATCTTGAATTTGACATGTAAATAATTATTACATCTAAATCGTGTACCTATTTCATTTATTTTTATTTGTATTTGAAATTGACAATAATTATTATGCAAATGACGATTCCTAGTAGATACCTATATTTAAATTTGATTTACTTTTTGAGTATTGTTTATTTTGTTGAAATTGTGTTATTTTTATCATTTCGACGATAATGATAACTATTAATTCATTATGGCACTCATTGGGGGAGGCCCATGTCCAGCAGTGGATGTCTTTCGGCTGATATGATGATGATGATGATGATAACTATTCTTATAATTTTGACATGTATGCAAAATAATGTATTTTTTATCATGTAATATAGAATCTAATATAATCTAATCTAAATAAAATAACAAATAATAATAAACAACAAAGGTTAATAAAACGACTAAATGGGTCATACGCGGATTTAGGTTCGCGTTCCTGTGGACATACCAAAAGTTAAGGGCTACAAAGCTTAATTTTGGATTGGACCAGTAACCCGCATAAACAGTGTCTCCGTTTCTATTAATCCCTGTAATAAAAACATAGCTAACATGCACGTAAGCCGTTAACTATTGACCACAGGAGGGACGACTTTTGTTTTTTCAACTAAGTATGACCCAAATATCGAAGGTCGATCTAATATACTCGTAATGGTGGTATTATACCCAATTTTCATTTGTTCACGAATAGATTACCCATTGATTCGGTAATGCGAGGGTGTTTAAAATAAGGTGCTCGTCTGAATGGAGACCTGCATTTGATGATCTGTTTTAAGGTCGTACATCAACTCTAAACGCCGTTATCTGTCGGTTAAAGGGCATTTTATTTTAGAAAGATGTGATTTTAGAGTTTCCTAGCTTTTTCTGGGGATTACTGCGAGCACGACTGAGTAATCTTGAGTGCTATGTGATTTTGGATCGTGAGTTTTTGCTGTGACTATGAGTACATCAATAGAACATGTTTCATCGAATGTATCTACTGAGTTTACTTATTTGTCAATCGGAAGCATCCGCTAACGTAATTATAATTTCATTAATGGGCGGGAAGCGAAGGGATTCGTAAATTAAAGGACCGAGCTTTGTGGTGCACCTTGGGGGAGACTTACGTTCAGCAGTAGATTGCAGTGGGCTAATGATGATGATGATTATGTAACCTGAGGACCTACCGCGAACCGAAGACAAAATAGTAGTAGTAAACACTTTATTGCACAAATCAAGCAAATAGTGGAAAAAAAAAATAATCCTAATAATATTATAAACGTGAAAGTTTGTGCGGATGGATGTACGTTCCGCTTAATCTCAAAAATTACTGAACGGATCTCTATGAAACTTTCCAGTATTGTAGCTTAGACATCAAAATAGGACATAGGCTACCTTTTATCCGCGGGTAACACCGCAAGGCGCTGCTAGTAATAGATATTTGTACCATGGCGAACGTATCCCTTTAAGGTATCTCTTCCAGCTAGCCTTTGACAAACTGAGAGGACACAAGTACGACAAAGACGCATATATTTAGATTTCAGTTCGCGGTAGTCCATTTGAAGTGCAAACGGTGAATCGTACACTTGTGCTCACAAATTCTTCATATTCAAAACCTGAAAGGTCGACAACTTAGTCAACTTGTTAGTGGTGGTTCAAGAGCAATTTAAAGAACTCCGCAAACACAACCGTATATTAACCGGGCATTATGCAAACACTGCCTTAATAAGTAGTTTATGCAACTGATACATAATGAGAGGTCTTAAAACACGAGTGTGGTTTTATGAAATGAGCGTCAGCGATCACACCAGTGTTTTAAGGCCTAATTATGTACAGTTGTATACACTACTTTATCTACATCCATACATTAAAAACTCTTTCATGTGTTGAGGCACCATTGCGTTGAAAGTGCAGGAGTTCGAGTTCGTGAGCCCATTGAAGTCTTTTGAGCACGAGCCTGTATCGTTATGGGTGGAGATGGCCATAACGATACCGTTTTTGATGCTGTTATGGCCATCTCCCCGGACCGGCGCGATATTGTAAAATTGGTTCTTACCTACACTTTTTGAGCACATAAAAGAGGATTTACTGTATGGGTGTAGATAAAATATATTTCGTGCCGAGAACGGGCTTACTCGGGCCCTCAAGACGGATAAATTCCCTCCATTGTCCTTTATTGCGATTTTTTAAAGCGGTGGCTTAGACGTAAAATAATTACGGGGGAAAATTTTAGTTTTACGGTCGGATATTTGTGATAATCCATATTGAAAGGGACCTTATGGCGGCCGGCACTTACGCCTTTATTGCCGCTGTTCCAATACAATAGTGATGAATAGGTGTAACATAAGCGCCTGCCGCCATAAGGTCTCTAACGATGTGGATTATCACATTTTTGTTTGAAACTTAATTTTTTACAAGCACGGTGGCAAACAAGCTTGCAGTCTATCTGATAGCAAACTGATACCGTAGCCTATTCCATAAAAGGATGTATGCTAAAGGCTTTATCACTAGCGTATTTCCGACTTTTTACTGGTTCAAAATTTCATTTTAATTGCGATTATTTAATCCAACAACTAGTCTTTATTAATTCTAAGTATACAGCGCAAACTGAATTATCATCGCCATGTGTTATAGCTATAATTCGATTATTGTTATTAGAGATGCGCCGAATATGGGTTTGATCGAATACCAATATTCTGCCGAATATTAGGTCCAGCTGTTGAATTATTCGGTTCAACGTAATCGTTCATCTATTGTTGTAAAACAGACAACCAAAGTAAACATTGTAGTATTGTTGTAAAATATGTGTTCATTATCAAAGCGAAATATTACCAAAAAATTAGTTAAATCACTGGGTCAAGTATTAATTTACAAGTTACAATAGAGTGTATTATAGCATGAGCATTTTGTAGTTCATTCTATACGAGTAGTCTGTGGGTGAACTACACGCAAAAACAGTACAGCGCCTTAAGAGTGCAGTACAACAATGCATTTAGGGTGCTGATGGGGCTGCCTCGCTACTGCAGCGCGTCAACAATGTTCGCGGAGGCGCGCGTCGATAGCTTCTCTGCCGTCATGCGCAAGCGAGCCGCCTCGCTACTTAGCAGGGTGAGGGCCAGCGCCAACAGCATCCTAGCAATGTTTGCAGACAGGTGGGATGGCGCTTACTTAAATCACTGCACCGCGCTCCATAGAATGGTTAAGTACTAACATTAGGTGTAAGATATGTTATATAACCTACTAACATCGACATGTAATTATTATTTATTTTTAGTTTAGGTATTTATATATATACATTTTTTGAATTTGACATTTTAATTTTGATTGTGAATTTATTTTTGTGAATTTATTTTTGTGAATTTATTTTTATGTCAATTAATTTAAATTGTTAAAATTTTTATGATCCTAGTTGGTCGAAATAAATGATTATTACACGGAGAGAAAAATTTACTAGAAACAAGTAAAAAATATTAATCATTAGTAAAATTTTAGTGAATCCCAGGACAAGGAGATTATACTAACGGTTATAAACCAGTTTTACTAATGGTATTTACTAATACCAATAAAATTGTCCTACTTGGAAATACAATACTGTTTACTAAAAACAAGTAACTTTTATTTGAATCCAAATAATGTAACATACTTGCTTTTAAAAAAATCTTTTTGGAAAAACAATACTGTTTACTAAAAACAAGTAAACTTTTACTTGAATTCAAATATGTAACATACTTGCTTTTAAAACTGTCTTTTTGGAACAACAATACTGTTTACTAAAAACAAGTAAACTTTTATTTAATTTCAAGTAACCATAATAGCAATGTACAGATGCGTCCGTACCTGGGGCGCTACCGCGAACAGCAAACGAAGTTTTGCCTCTCTGTCGCACTTGCAAGTTTGCACATAAGTGAGACAGAGAGGGAAAACTTCGTTTGTGGTTCGCGGTAGCCCCTCTGAGCCTGATCCATACGCTATCGAAACACACTACACATATTTAGAACTTGTAAGAAACGATCACTTCTTACGTGATCTAAAGCGTGGCACGCTCCAATCGCGCTTGGACTGCTTGGATCAGGTACAGGTGCATCTGTAAATTGCAATTATGGTTACATACATGTCACTGTCCCAATTTTACAGGTTTCTGTTATATTTTTAACGTAGTTAAAATTAGACTTAGTGTAACACATTATGTCAAATTAAAATTTGTTAAAAGTGAACTGTAATATTGAGCTAGTGAAGTGATACTTGCTTTCTTCAGTATGCACATTTACGGGGTACAAGGAGTTAATTCTTTATATTTTTACAGTTACTCTTCAAATAATAGGAAATGATAAATTAAATCTAAGTAAGGACTGTACGAATGTAACAAGACGTTAATGAAAGAACTAGTCGCTGTAAAAACAAAACAGGTTTACACATTTTAAATAAAATATCAGGTATTTAGTAATTAAGTATCTTTATTTAAAGTTAAATGAAATCAAACATTGGCAAATTGAGACAAATACAAAACTTAGCAAAACATACAGAATCATCATTTATTCTAATCTATTGTTACATTTACACAAAGTCACAGTCAAGAGGCCACCGTGTGGTCACATAAATAGACGCATCAGGCATGACATTAATATGATTTGGTACCACATAAGTAGACAAATCGTGAGAGTCAGGATGGCGGGTGTACCTAAACAAATATGTAAATAAAGTGTAGCAAAAATTTGTACTATTTTGTACCTCTTTAGAAAAAAACTGTACCCTTCCGCATTTAAAGTTATTACAAAGTGAAGGTACACCCGCCATCCTGACAGTCAGGATGGCGGGTGTACCTGGGAAAATTATGATCCTACCAATTATCAACCAATGTTAATATCTCAATTTTTTGTAGGTACCTTTCAAAGCTTTCTAAGTATTGGGAGAAACCCCATGACTTTAACAAGTCCGACGTTAATAAGTCCATGCCCCACCACAGCACCACGCAAGTTTTTTTATTTTGGCACAATCACAAAATTCACAAGTTGATATTTTATCACAGACTACTTAGGATATTATTCAATTGTTTCGCCGCAGAGGTTACAAACAAAATGGACGAGTCAACGATGGATACGGGGCACGCGAGCGGGAGAGGGGCGGCCGGTGCGTTTACGAATCTTGTTATTAGTACACTTTACTAATATCTATAAAGCTATTTTATTATTTACGGAAATAAGTATACGAAAGAAACTAACTACTCATAAGAATAAGAAAGGGATTTGTTATTACAAGATTACCAATGATAGAAATCAGAATTGATTTTTAATTATTAGTATTCATTTGTAATCACCGACATTAGTATATCCCATTTGTATTATCTAGTAATCTTTACGTACTGGTGCTAGTACACCATTTATAAACCCAAGGAGAGTTTTATAGAATTTAAAGAACTCTAGTTATTCCGAGTAAAGAATATTAATTTCAGGATGAAGTAAAACCGTTTTGTATTTCCTATACTATGAAATTAATAAAATTTCCTTGAAATTATATTATTTACTAAGGCCTAGAAAAAAAATGTAAAAATTAATAGAATTTGATATTCCCTTCTTTTAGATATCAGGTTATTAATACGAACAAAAATTTTTCTCTCAGTGTATTATTATTATTATTATAGTTACTGCTTCGTGAGTAACTATAAGATTGCTCGCAGGACTGACGGTCGATGGGGCCAGAAACTGCATGAGTGGCGTCCACGCACCGGAAGACGAGCTGTCGGTAGGCCTCCGACAAGGTGGAGTGATGACCTGGTGAAGGTCGCGGGAATCCGGTGGAAACGAACGGCAAAGGACCGGTCTGAATGGCGAGCCTTGGGGGAGGCCTATGTTCAGCAGTGGACGTCTTTCGGCTGAAATGATGATGATGATGATGATGATGATGAGTAACTATAATACACTCTATTGTAACTTGTAACCAAAACCCTCTCAAAATTGTTCGGTAAATATTCGGCAGCTCAACAGAATTATTCGGCCGAATACCGAACATTAAAACATGCTTAATATGCCGAATACCGAATAATAACCGAATATTCGGCGCATCCTTAATTATTATGTACTAAAGTAATCAGTATGTTACAATATTTCTGTATATACGTAAGCCTAAGTAAGCCACTATCAAATGGCATTTGAAAGTTATTTAAGAATATAAAACAGAGAATTCAAAGCGTAAAACGGTAAAACGTCCTTTGCTGGCCATGGCCGCAAAATTAAAGTTCCAAACGAGGTAATTGAAATTGTGTGGTATTGATAAAACGACTTCGTGCTAGGCGGCGCACTAAGCTTGCAGGTTGTAAAATTTACCGAGCGGTATGGCTTCGAAATTACCTTTCGGGCACTTGTTGCATTTAGAACCTTCTCAATGAAGAATGATGTAAACGCCAGTCCTTTTCTTTTTTAACCGACCTCAAAAAAAGGAGGAGGTTCTCAATTATGAAGGTATATGCGTTTAGGGTGAGAGGTTGTTTGTTTGCTTGTTTGTTTGTTTGTGTGTGCACATCAATATCTTCGAAACGGCTTGACCGATTTAGAAACGATTTTCTGCAATAGGTTTGTAGTTTAGACGGGCAGAAATTTAGCTAGGAGTTACGACGATAACTCGCCAGGGGGCGCTGCAGTAAACATTTTTCACTTGCTGAAGTGCGTGTGAGTGCATTTTTTTGTTATTAATACCTTTATTTAGTTCCCGTTTTTGTATATATTACTAGGGTTACTGTATTATAATTATAGGAACAGTTGTACCTTCTTCGTATAGCAAAATTCAAGTTCCAAATGAGGTAATTGAAATTGTGTGGTATTGATAAAACGACTTCGTGCTAGGCGGCGCACTAAGCTTGCAGGTTGTAAAATTTACCGAGCGGTATGGCTTCGAAATTACCTTTTGGGCACTTGTTGCATTTAGAACCTTCTCAATGAAGAATGATGTAAACGCCAGTCCTTTTCTTTTTTAACCAACTTCAAAAAAAGGAGGTTCTCAATTCGGCGGTACGTTCTTTTTTTATGTCTATTACCTCAGAACTCTGTTATTTTATGAACCGATTTGAACAATTTTTTCTTTGTTTGAAAGCATATGCTTCAAGGTTGGTCCCGTTGTTACCAGAATCTAATTCTGATGATGGGATCCATGAGGAATTGAGGGAACTCCTCAAAAATTCAAGGGAAACATATAGCGATTTTAGTATTTTCGGTGATAAACCAAGCATTTGCATTCAGAAAGTAGCATTTGGTTAACGAAAACTGATGCAGAAGTTTCATTTTTCAAGAAAAATATTTCACACTTTTTAGCGAATCAATACTACAGCTTATCTCATAACGATTCCAATAAGCTTAAACACGGATAAGCTACACTGTTTTATTACGGAGTTCCATTGCCTACCTTTCGGCTTCGATTACCAGGTCAGGTTGATGGTGACACAGGATTTTTTTTTTATTTGACACTAAAAGGTCAGTTACTTTTCTTGTATAATCTCTGTTGTGATTATATTTAAAAATACTCGCCGATGACAAGTTCCTTATTTAAATTTGATTACATGAACAGAAATATAAAAATAAGACTACCATCAAAACAGTACCCCAAAAAAAATCTTGATAGCGCGTTTCAGGAATGGACGCGGACGGTACAGCGCCATCTACGAAGATTTGGAGGAACCTGTATATATTTACGCTTAGTAGTTCTTGTTTACCGGTAACACCAGTACCTATGCAATGAAATTGTAGATTAATGGTGGGTCGCACCAAACCGTCTGTAAACGTAAGCGGTGTTTAAAATCCGATTGTATGAAAAGTTGACAAGTTTCTATGCGATGACAGCTGCCGGCGCCATATTTGACGATAGCCGGCCTGTGATCGTATGTTGGTGCAACCGACCCTAATGCTATACGAAGAAGGTACAACTGTTCCTATAATTATAATACAGTACCTTAGTAATATATACAAAATCGGGAACTAAATAAAGGTCATTATCATCATCATAATATTTAAGAGCTTGGCTCTTGTCGGTGGAGTAATTGCCAGCTTATTCTACATTCAGCTTTGTCCTTCACTTCTTTGTATGACGTAGCATTTATTTTACGTTTTATTTGCTCCATGTACGTTATTCTAGGTCTTCCCCTTTTCCTTTTTCCTCTATCTTTCCTAAATAAAATCTATTTCTTTTTTCTTTAAATAAAGGTCGTCACCCATTATATATTAATTAGGTTAAGACTAGTATATATATTTTTTGGTTGTCCTGAAAATCATCGTCACGACACATCATTCGTGGCACATGCTGAGCGACAACCATTTTGGTGTATACCCATTTCTAATTTGTATTCTTCTTTTTATCTGTATGTACACCAAATAAACGTTTCTGCTTTCTTCTTTCTTTCTAAAGGTACTCATAGCAAAAAAAAGAACACAAACACACCGCACGATTGGGCACAGCACATACATTAAAAGTGTTCATTACGCATTGAGCGGCAATAACGGACCGAATTAAGTCCTCCGACTAATAGCGGTAATCAAGACGAATAGCGTTTTCGTTCGGCGATAATGTGAATTAGTTGGTGTTGGCTACGGGCTAACTTGTTTGGGGCCGTGTTGAAAATATGTTTGTTTTTGTAATGAGAGTTATAAATTACGGAAGTAGATCTAATGTATTTTTTTTATACAAACGCCTTAAGGGAGGCGTACAGCGACATCTACCAGAAGACTCATGCTTCATTAACGGCACTAACGTCTCAAATCATATTGAGAATCGTCAGTTACGATGCGCCATCCCATACCCAAATTTTAGAATGAAGGAAAAATTGAAAAATTTAGGCACCGAGCAGGATTCGAACCTGCGACCTCCCGGCACTCGCGGCCAGTCGCTCTAGCCAACTGAGCTATAGGTGCAATCGCTACCCAGTTCCAAATTCATTAGCCGTTCCTTCGTGTTAAGCAGTACCGCAGTTTTTTTTTTTTTTTCCTTCATTCTAAAATTTAGATCTAATGTAGTGTCTATCACATTTATTTAGCCACACTATAAACTTATATTACCATTATTCATTATTATATCATGTTAATATATCCTCTATTGGAATCGTACATTTGTATGGATTACATTTCCAGTTTACAGTATAAAAATATATTGCTACAAGCTTTGGGACTAGATTAATTTATGTAAGATTGTGCTACTAACATTTAATATTTCCCAGATGATAAAGGAGGCACGTTAAGCCGTTGATCCTGGCTGCTGTCTATGATAGCACCCGTTAAGCCAAGTTAGAGGCCTTCAGGCAACTTGAGAACTTCTAACAGTCCAGTTGCCCACACACTTGACAAGCCTAATTCCAATAAGGTCTTGTTTCCCCCTTGGGACCTTCCAGGTCAGATGGCGGTCACTTCCGTCAAATCTTGAGATAACCCGTCGTCTACCAGTCCCGGGGATTCCCGGGCTCATTACAAAAGAATGCTATTGAAATGAAATGAAATGAAATGAAATCAATTATTCTTCAATTTAGGCATGTTACATGCACTTATGAATGTCAAAAAACTACCACCGGTTCATAAAATAAACCTCTGCCTCGAGAAGAACCGGCGTAAGAAACTCGGCGAGGTGTCATTTTTTCAAAACAATATACAATGTATATCAAATAACAGTAATTTTACTGTTATTTGATATACATAATGCTACAGTATAATCATACACACATATTTTTTAATATTAAGGACAAAATATTTCTGTGTTAGATTACTTGTGCGGGACGCTATCACTGCCAAACATCCCTATCCATGATGTAATCGTTTATCTTATAATACGCTTTTGAAATAAGTGTCTGTTTCACGACAGATTGAAATTTAGAGTCCGTAAGTTCAGTAATGTGTCTTGGAATTTTATTGTAGAATTTTATACAATTTTCCAAGAACGACGATATTGTTTATTTTTTTCGCCAGGAGACCACGAATACTTCGGGCATCCTTCAGGATGCAACTGTACTGGGATGACGCTAGGAGAATGATGAGATGATAAAGGAATCTTGATTGGTACACTAGTTCTTGAGTTAGCACAGCCACAATTAGAGCGGCGAACTGATATTTAGGTCACGGGATTAGGGGTTCATTTTATAGGCGATTTGCGACCGGTACGCCAGCGAAGCGAACCTTGATTCGCTCCATGACTCGCTCCGCCTGCAAACCTCTCGCAAATTGCCAGTGTGAAAAGGCTCTTAGAATTCAATGTTAATTAAATTTTAATGCCTGTTGCCTGTTGGTTGATTACTATTTTGTCTGACTCGATAAAATGATTAGTATTTGTCGGATTGAATGCCGACCGCATTGAATGTGGCAAGGCATTAAGATTTCATGCTGTATTTTAAGCAATCATTTCCCTAACTTTAACTCACAAAACCATTACTAAATCTGATCACAATTAAACAACATCGGAGAGACTCGAAAGCGCAAAAACTCCGGCTTAGCCCCGTCAATCGTGACGCAGGTCCGAGCCGTAACACGAGCCCGGGAAAAAGTGACGCCGGCTACGAGTACATGACGCATGACCGCGGGAAAAACCCCCGGATTTGTTGGCCCGCGTCATTCCGGGATGTAGTGCGGTGTCGAGAGTTAGAGGTGGATCAAGAGGATTAATAATATGTGATTGAAAAACGTGAGCCGATTGGTTAAGGCGAACTATTGAGACACATCAAGTAATTTTTGCGAGTTAGATGTAAAATTAAATAAAGATGACAGGATTAAAAAACACCCACACACTACATACTCACACACACACACACACACACTACACACACTACAGACACACACTACAGACAGAGGGACTAAAGTATGGGGTTTTTCAAGGAGTGTATAAATTTTTAAAGTGTCGGCAACGCGTATGGGACACCCTAGGAGTTGCAAGCGTCTATAGTCTACGGTGACCGCTTACCATCAGGCGCGCCGTACTTTTGTTTGCCACCTACGTGTTATAAAAAAAACTAAGTTTGCATGAATATTTTGGGTAATATGACGGTATTTTGGCGACCCGTATTCTTTGTCCGCCAGTGTACATACGTAAGTACTACGAAACAGAGGGTCTACTCCATATCGTGCCGTCCCTTTCACTCATATAGTGTATAACAACGCGAGTGAAAGGGACGGTACTATACGAACTTCGGAGTACAGGGCTAGAACAGAATAATTTGGCGACGGCTATTAATTGATTGCCTAATCCCTAATAGTAATTGATTGCTGACATACTATTATTATTTTTTGACTTGTAATGTGTTATTACCAATAAATAATGTCTGTCTATGTATTAACTGCACCACCTGCTATGAATCGTTATGATTAGATTTCATTTCCGCTACCCTAAGGTTGATTGGAAGAAATCACTCTTTAGGGATAATACCGCCTGTTGTTTGCCTCTACTCATTGTGTTTTTGTACTGTACTGTATCCTTTAATTGAGGTGTGCAATAAATAGTATTTGTATTATATTGTATTGTATTGTATGTCTATATTGGTAAATAATAGGTACATTATTAATTCTTACGCTTTTTCTGACACCAAACTAAAAAAAGTTTTTTATATACAATATTGTGTTAACTAATTAAAAATAACCAGAGACCGATACCGGTATTTTTAAAAAACCCTGAATTAGCCCAATATTTTGGATTGTTTTTTGCTCTTTACGTAGGGCTGAATCATGTATTTAAGGTTAAAATTATTTTTGAGTATTTAAGGGAATGGGTCATTCTACTTTTTCATGACCAGTTTTCTGTTACAAAAAAAATCTATGAAGTGTATTGAAATAGTGTACAAAAATAGGATTTCTAAATAGTACCTGAACCTAATAAAAGGACTTTGTATATAAAAATACTTAAATATTAACATATTGCTGTAAAGGGTGGGTAACACCGTGGTAAAAACCATTTTTTCATACAAATGATGAGACATCCAAGGACCACTGAGTTACTCGATTTATGGATATTAACTGTGGTTCGTTAATTACGAAAACTATCGAAAGTGATACTGCAATTAAACCTCTTTATAAATAACAATACAAAAATATGAAGTGAGGGCCAAGTAGTCCAAAATCTGCATTAAAAAAAATGTGTCTGGCTAGAATGGCCCGAATATCTAGTTAAACCCAAGAGCTAAGGTTCTTTTTAAGTTAGAAGGAACGTCTCCCAAAATAAAACAGTTTAGCTCATAACGTAAACAAAATACGAGAAAAATAATTTGTTTCTCAACTCGGTATTGGGCGGTCGCGATAAATTCATATTTCGCAGCTTAGCGTTTCGTTCGGGGTTTAGGCTCTGAAATAAACGCCTAATAAACGTATGGCATTTCAGAACCAGGTAGAATTAATGTTGTAATAATTCTCAATTTAACACGCGTGGTTTTCGGTGTAATGATGTCGTTTCGCCGGATGATTGTCCATTTAATTGAGTGACGTTAATTAATTTAATTATAACAAGGGATAATTGATGTAATTCAGTAATGGACTTTGCGTGCTTAAATGAAAAGTTTAATTATGTAAGGATAAAAGAAAATACTAATTATACAGTTATTTTCAGGGATCGGATACCGGTATTTTCTCCATACAAAAATACCGGTATTATTACGGTCACCGGTTCATTATTTCGTTTTTAATAGGACAATCTAATAATACGACGTTGTTACCTAAATACATGATTCAGCCCTACGTAAAGAGCAAAAAATAATCCAAAATATTGGGCTAATTCAGGGTTTTTTAAAAATACCGGTATCGGTCCCTGGTTATTTTTAATTAGTTAACACAATATTGTATATAAACAACTTTTAGGTGGTTGGTACCTATTATTTACCAATATAGACATACAATACAACACAAATACTCTTTATTGCAAAATATTGGGCTAATTCAGGGTTTTTTAAAAATACCGGTATCGGTCCCTGGTTTGAGACGGTTGATTATTTTTGAAATTGGAACGTCAAAGACATGGCCCGGAGGTCGGCCAACTTTTGGCGACCATAGCCACAAGGCCCAAACACACTTAAGGCGGCAACAAATTTCCTCCAATTAAATCCGTGTAGAGGCCCCGTGGAGGGTTCCATTAATTAAACCGGCTCTTGAGCTCCCTCCGTCCTGAGGCCTCTTCTGCAGGCTCCACTCGACATAATCGCGGACCAAAATTATTTCCTTTGATTATCTATGGATCGTGGCCTTAATTGCGCTTGCTTAATTTGCGGTCTAGTTGGACGTAAAAAGTTGTGGGGCAACTCGGCTGACATTGAAAATAAAATTTATTTGATAAGATCACGTACGATCGACAAAGTTGAATCATGAAGATCGGACTTTGCGTCATTACTCGCAATAATGTGGACATGAATCCAAAATTAATCAAAATGTTAATCAATTAATTATTACTTGAAATAAATTTTGAATTTCCGTAGATAATAGTTTACACGTTACATTTACATTTAGATTTAGATTTCATTTATTACACAATACAAGACATCATTATAAATTACATTTAAGTCAAGCAAGTTATAATTATTATCAAAATATTATTTAAAGTGGCTATCGTTTTCGTAAATATTGTACTTGCTAGCGACTGTAGTAGCGTAACAAGAGTTTTCGATAGCAACTCATGGTAAGGGTACAGAAGCCTCTATTAGGCGCTTCGACAGATCTTATTAAGTCGCCGCGCGCTTATTAATCTATTTCATAGATTGGTATCCATGTGTACTTACTTCACCGATCAGAACGAGCGCGCAAAACATATTGATATGCGAAAAATGGGCGAAAGCGATAAGCCGAATAGAAGCCAGTCGAGACAATGTGGATCTAGACATTGTCTCGACTGATGCGCTGAGACAAATTGACAACTGCAGACGTTAATGGACGCGGGACGGTAATGACATCCAATCAGCAGGCGGTAATGAAATGATGTCTTACTGACAGGCGACACGTGTGTCTGAATTAATTATTCGGATTAACCTGTGTCCGGTCACCTATTTGAGTGTTTGTTTAATTGGCAGTCGTTTAATCCTTGAGATTATAAAATACCCTCCTTCAGGATGCAGCTATACCGGGATAACGCTGGGATGATGATGATTGCGAAAAGAAATATGTATGAACGTTCCCAAAAAATAGAGAATTCAAAACGTGTGAATTAATAATAAGCTTTAATTTAGTCCAGTTTTTTTTTATTAAAAATGGGATCGCTCTTGGCCAGCATCTAGCCAGGGGGCAAAGATGAGGCCGACGATGAAGCGAGCTCACCCAGAAGTTTTTATATTTATCGCGATCCCTGGAAATACTTCCTCTTATAAAATCCCGGTGCGTTGAAACCAATTGTCATAACTTACAATCCAATATTACCCGTTCTCGCAACCGAAGTCAGTAAGCACATAGGCACGCGTACAAAAAGGTAAATAACTGGAATGCACGACTAGGGCGCAGTAGATAAAGGCGGCGGATGCGGGAGTACCCCGAACGACAGCCGCCGTGTCCGCTTCCGCCGCCACAGAGCGGGTCGTGGCGTGTGAATAAGAAATATTGAAATTCAAATACGCTGTTAACCGTTAGGATTTTGTTTGAGACGCAGTCTTTTTACTGTGCCTTTACCATGAGTTTGCATGACCGTACTCGCTAGCGACTGCGTAAACGATTTAGTATGCCGAATCTTAGTTCTATTGCGTAACCACCAGAGGCGCTGTACTTTCATCCATACAATTTTTTACGCAGTCGCTAGCGAGTACGGTCATGTAAACTCATGGTAAAGGCACTGGTAACTAACTAAATGGATTTAGCGTCGAGACAATGCTCGTTGTTTTGTTTTAATTATTTTTTCACTTCTCATGCTAGAAAAAATGTGTCATATTAGACTTGACAAGCGGGGCTAAAGTAGTACATTTAACCCCTAGGAAAAAAATGAATACAATGTTTTGTTTTAATTATTTTTTCACTTATCATGCTAGAAAAATGTGTTATATTAGACTTGCCAAGCGGGGTTAAAGTAGTACATTTAACCCCTAGGGAAAATATGAATACATATTTATTATTTACAAAATATTCAATTTCGACCAATCAAAATACTTCACCTATTAAATCCACCAATCACAAAACACTAATTTAACTCTTTAAAAAAATCAACCAGAATACAGCTTTACTAAAATCGACCAATCGGGAAACAGAATTCATTTGTCTAAAGAGTCTAAAGATTAAATTTGTAGTAGTCCCTATTTCACAATAATTAAAAAAGTGATTAATTCGTTCGAGCAACGCTTTGAAGCGCTCGATGGAAAGTGAGTTTTGCGCGCGAACCGCGGTGTCTATGTTTTGTGTGTCAAAGCAGTTTAAAAAAAAAAATTGTGCCAATTTATATATAAGTTCGCCGTGGAATTTATTGTTAATTTTGAATGGTTAACTTTTGTTTATTTGTGTTCTCGCAATCGAATTGCAAAGTAGAGTGTATAACTCTGGTCTAAAAGCTATAAATTACCCCTCGAACTATTTTCCCTCACTTCGTTCGCGAAAATAACTATCTTCATTTTAGACCCTTGTCATATAATCTATTTTAAGTGTGAATTATGCTGGCGTAAATTTAGTAATATATATAAAAAGGGGTTAATCAGGTTTCAATCAAAATTCACTTACATTCATTGATATGCATATTAAAATCAAACCAAATACACTCAGTAATTTAGAAATCAAGACCTTTTATTTTTAATTCAGACACTACTCTAATCCATTTGTTTCTAAAACAAGACTCATTTCAGTACCTGTTTAACATTTAATATGTCTTATTTCTCTTGAAACTCTTAGATTGTTCGCCAAATCTTATTAATTTACATTTGATTTATACGTTGTGTGTTTTTGGGCACTCATACAGACACGAAACCTTTAATTAGGGAGAGATAGTTGAAGGTAAGCCGTTTAAGCCTAGCGGTGCGTGTCTGGAATACCAAATAAACTAAATTAAAAAATAGGCACTTCTAGTTACGTGTCCTTGATATTTCCAGCATTGTTTTAAGTCAATACATACTGCCGTCGGCTTAGGCAAAGAGGAGAGGACTCCCGCTCCGAATCGTTTCTGGTGCAAAGACTTTCTATCGCTATTCAGCGCGGAAATGCTGCTAGCGTTATGGGCACTTTTGCACCGGGACGATGAGGGGCGGGTTTTATGACTAAATTGTTACTGGGATGTAATAATTGTTTATTTTTAGATATATGATTTAAGAAAGTGACTATAAATGAAATAAATATATATACATACTTATTCACTAGATGCTCTGTAGAAGTAAAGATTACTGAAAAGATTGATTGAAAGCTTTCTGTCAATCTTTTTACGCGAGTGGCATGTGGGTTAATAGGCCTTATAAGTTTTAAAATGTTTTGATTTCAAATTATGACAAAAGTATTAATAATACCAATAAAGTTATTAAAGGATACGATAATCTTATCAAAGGTTTAGATAGTAACATAGCCATTTTTTGATTTTATTGTGTTTAGTAGAATTTAAGCGGCAAAAACAAGTTTTTAGCTTGGAAATGGTCGATTTCGAGTGATGTTTGAACGATATTTCTTAATGAAACATCCAAAAATACATTTCAAATTTGTGACATAAGGTCGCAATAGTCCTTTTCTAGATAGTAACATTGAGAAAATGTCAAGATACGTGTCAATTTAAACAGAAAATAGCTTAAATAGATGAGCGTTTTTTAACTGGTAAGGACCCTTAAGTACACGAAGCGAGCTTATAATGCCCTACGCGTGCAATATAATAATGCGTTCAGGATGCTGTTGGGACTGCCTAAATGGTGTAGTGCCTCGGGCATGTTTGCTGAGGCACACACCAATGACTTTTACGCTATAATGCGCTACAAAATTGTGTCATTAATGGGACGGATTAGGAAAAGTCACAACAGCATCCTGAACATGGTAGATAACAGATTTGACTGCGCATTGTTTCAGTACTGGGTTGGGCAAGTAAAATCTGTAGCTAAGTATATTAAATAATACCCCTGTCTACTAACCTAAGTATCATCATCATCATCATCATTACAGCCGAAAGACGTCCACTGCTGAACATAGGCCTCCCCCAATTTGGGGGGGATTTGCCATAGTCGCCACGCTTGGCAAGCGGGTTGGCGACCGCAGTTTGATGGTGGTAATGATCGAAGGATGCTGCTGCCCACCGTCCGATTTTCCCTTATTCGCCTCCTACGAAACCCACGGGAAGAGATGGGATGGCGCAATTCTTACCCGGCAACCACACGGGGCTAAGTATAAGTTTTAATATTACTAACATAAATTAATATGGGTCGATAAAGACCTGAAATAAAAAAATAATAAATAAATAATATTTCGATGATAAAACTATATGAAGTGAGTGTAGTGAGTGAGAAGGGGGATTCCTCGTTCCTAACACTACCCGGCGCAAAGGTCCATAGTATACTAGCGGAGTTCCCTTGTTGTATGGCCAGGGATATTCTTTGCACCAATTTCTTATAAGTCAATACTATACGAAAATAAATACAATACAATACAGATATCCTTAGGTTTCTAATGACATTGTGTAATATTATTATTTGACTTTAATCTCATCATTTTATTTTTATCCAATTGTATCATTAAGTTTGTAATAATAATTATTATTATTTTGCATGCCAGCTGCTGGCAAAATGTGTGAAACTTGAACTCTATAATATCTTCTGTACCACATTTTAAGCAAAAATAAATGTATTTGTATTTGTATTTGCATACTCAAAAAAAGAACACAGTACAGAACAAGGTATAAAGTGGAGGTACACAACGGACGTTATATATATATGGACGCTATTTTTATTAACCGCGAGATCTTCAAGAAGACAGTAGGGTGCCAGTTTTGGTGCACTTTTAGCACCACCCAGGGACCACGTATAGGGTAGCGGTATGTTATCTACTCCCTACGGACGTGGTACAACACAACGCCCTTTGTCAAGCCGCCCAAAGACCTCCAACTTGGCTTAACGACTGCTGCCATAGACAGCAGCCGGGATCAACGGTTTACCGTGTCTTCAATAGCGGGAGTGCTCAGTTATTAACCACTCAAAGAGGTCACCGATCCAAGAACTGACCTCAGCCCATATTACCTGGCATACCACACGCGGGCGCCGCTGAGCCAGGAGCGCTTCACTTATTCGCTTAGACTCATACTATATCGTCCCGCGGGGTAATCACGTAACTTTTTTGCTACCGTTAGGTAGATTTTAATGTCAAATTTTAATTGTCACCTCATACATTTATACTTCAAAATTGACAGTAAAATCTATCTATCGTTAGTACATAAAGTTACGTGATTCGCCTGCAGGTTATCGTAAGCATCTTGTCCTATTAGGGCACTTACGATAACCGGGTCGGTTGTCCCAACTTACGATTACTAATTGATCAAGTTTAATATAGCGCCTTAGCCGAAACTTGTCAAACTTACCATACATATTTTAACGAACACTGCTTACGAATAACGACGGTTTTGTGCAACCCACCCTTAGGCTATCAAATCATCTGCATAATATATTATTATCGATGCTTCAACAAGCGACTAATGGACCTTTGTGTCCATATTAACCGCCCGGAGGAGCGATTCCTCTCGCTATCTGCATTTGCCTGCTGGCACATTGCTATATGCTGTAACTGAGACTCTCAACTGCAGTTAGGCTATGTTTGTGTATACAGAGTGAAAAAAATTGTAACTGAGACTGATTAAGACTAGGGTCTTAGTTGAAATGATGAAGACATAGATTTTCTAGACTTCTATAATGTCGTTACTTTTACAACTTTTGATTTAAAAATATAATAAAAGCTTAACTACGGCGCGTCTAGTGGTATAGCGCGTGTGTTGCATGTAGGGCAACGTTAGCGAGAGTGAGTGGGGATCGGCTTGGCGGGGTCGGCCTCTGTTCCTCGACCAACAGGTTTTAGGCCCGATGCGCCCCCGCTTCCCCTGTAGACGCTGCGGCCTCAACATCCTGGGGGCCCTTGAAGACTCCTGTCTTCAAGGATTCGTCCGTCTCGTCCAGTAAAGGGCAGAGGTAGGCCACACCTCGCCGATAGGTGCCCGTAGCGGTGGCTACGTCAGCCACTCGGGAAATGCCGTCCGAGCCGGGGAACAGTTTGGCGATTCGTCCCATTCGCCAGTGAAGTGGAGGAGCGTTTTCCTCCTTGAGAAGTACCAGGTCGCCCTCTTGAAACGATCTGCCAGGAACGCGCCACTTCGTCCTCTGCTGGAGTTCGGAGACGTATTCCAGCTGCCAACGTTTCCAAAAATGCTGCCTCAACGCCTCAAGCCTCTGAAACCTATCTAATCGGTTTTGGGTTATATCCAACAAGCTGGGTGATGGCAGTGCCGTCAGAGCTCGGCCGATGATGAAGTGACCTGGAGACAGAGGTTGGAAGTCGTTAGGGGAGGAAGATAAGGGACATAAGGGTCGGCTATTTAGGATAGCCTCTACTTGACTAAATAAAGTTGCCAACTCCTCGAAGGTTAAATGCGCATTCCCTAAAATTCGCCTCAGATGATATTTCGCCGATCGCACGCAAGCCTCAGCTAAGCCATTAAAATGAGGAGCATAAGCCGGCGAAAACTTGAATTTAATACCCTCGTCAGATGCGAAATTAGAGATGTGATTGGAATTGACCTTTAAAAAATCGCTTAGTTCCTTGGCGGCGCCTGTAAAATTTCGACCGTTGTCACACAGAAGTTCGCGCGGCTTTCCTCTGCGAGAGATAAAACGGCGCAATGTTAAAATAAAGGAGTCTGTAGATAGCTGACTCACGGCCTCCAAATGTACGCATTTATAGCGGGTGCAAACGAAAACAGCTAAATAACATTTGGTAATCTTGCATCCTCTGCCATGTCTGTCAGTTATCAAGAAAGGACCGGCGAAGTCGACAGCAGAAACAACGTAGGGGAAGTCCGGCGTGATGCGATCCCGCGGGAGAAGGCCCATTAGTGGAGCAGAAGTGTTGCCAGCAGCGCGACGACACGTGACGCACTGACGCGCCACCGTGCGAGCTAAGTCGCGCCCGCGAACTGCCCACACAAAATCTCTAATGGAACTATGAAGCAGCTGGGGAGGAGCGTGAAGAAGACGCAAGTGCTCTTGCCGAAACAACAATTTTGTAAGCCTGTGCTTTGAATGCAATATAAGGGGGTGGCGTTTTTCAAACGCATAAAACGACGAGGCAAGTCTTCCTCCTACACGCATTAATCCCTCGTTATCAACAAACGGGTTCAAAGAAATAATTTTATTTTTGGGGCTAAGGACTTGTTTATTACGAAGAATCTTCAGTTCGTGAGAAAAAGTGTCTTGTTGGGCCAAACTAACTAATTTATTAAATGACTGTTTAAGTTCCTCAGGTTGTAAAACACCTGTGTGTTTATCAGTTGGATGTAAACAATTGTATAAGAACCTGAGTACATACGCTAAAGAGCGTTGCAAAGTTTTTAGTTTTGAATACCTATCGAAATCGATCAAGATAGGCTCGTTTATCGCGTTATTGAGCAAGTTAACGTTTAACTTTAATTCGGGCAAGTCAATTCCAGGGTTCGCGGAAAACTGTGGCCAATTCTGTTCTGGCTCGCGCAAAAAAGAAGGTCCGTTCCACCACATCTCCAAATTGGGTAGCTTACAAGCATCAATCCCGCGAGAAGCGTAGTCTGCCGGGTTGAGAGAAGTGGGGACGTGACGCCATTCACTACCATCAGTGAGTTCTAAAATACTAGCCACACGATTAGATACAAACGTTTTGAGTTTATTGTAATTAGTACCTAACCACGATAAACATATAGATGAGTCCGTCCAGCGGGGTAATCACGTAACTTTTTTACTACCGTTAGGTAGATTTTAATGTCAAATTTTAATTGTCACCTCATACATTTATACTTCAAAATTGACAGTAAAATCTATCTACCGTTAGTACATAAAGTTACGTGATTCGCCTGCTGTAGACAGTGCGCGCAATCTGGCAACGCAGCGTTCTCGAAACAGCTGACGCGAGCTGCGCGCCTAACAAACAAGCCGACAGCTCCGCGCGGGGAACCGTAATGACCTTGACCGGGCATACTCTGGCCTTGGCACACAGTAATCTAATGACGATGTCACCGTTATCATTAACTGACTTCAGATAAATGCAACTAGCATAAGCGGCCTGACTAGCATCGCAAAAACAATGCAGCTCGATTTTGACAGGAGAATTGCATATTACATGCCGTGGTAATTGAAGCGAAGTTAAATGAGGCAAACCGTTAACAAAATCGCACCACGAACCTTTAATCGGTTCTGGAACGGGTTCGTCCCACCCGATCCGCGAAATCCACAGTTTTTGAATCAATATTTTTGGTACGATGGTCAACAAAGAAAGCACTCCTAATGGATCGAATATTTTGCACGAGTCCGAGAGAATAGATCGCTTAGTGGGAAATTTATTTTTGGCTGAATATTCAGTCGGAAAGTGAATAATATCTGCGGCAGAATCCCAGCCTACACCTAATGTGTATGAGGAGGCGCTAATGATCAGACTACCTTCTGGCTTGGGGTTCTGTGGGCCTTGTAACACAGACGGTAAATTTGAGCGGTATTTGCGTAAAGGGAAACAACCGGCTGCTAATGCACATTCGACCGATTTTTTAATGTAAATGAGTTCTTCCTCCGTGTCTGCCCCTGTCAACAAATCATCGACTAGAAAGTCGTTTTGAATTATCGTTTTAATTTTAGTGTCACCGCATTCTTCGCCTAACTGCCATAAACACCGAGTGCTCAAAAAACTAGCTGCGGAGTAACCGTAAGTCACGGTGTTGAGACGAAGAGTTTGCAGTGGCTTATTTTCGTCCTCCCGCCAGAGAATTAACTGTAAATCGCGATCGCATTCTTGTACCCTAACCTGCCGATACATTTTCTCCACGTCACCTGTAAGCACGTATTTATAAGTGCGAAATCGCAGTAAAATATTAAAGAGCGAGTCCTGTATCGTGGGGCCTATCATCTGCAAGTCATTTATGGAATAACCAGAAGAAGTAGCTGCGTTTCCACTGAACACGATCCTAATCTTGGTAGATTCGCTGGCGGGTTTCAGGACGCAATGATGGGGGACGAAAAAGGAGGGGTCCGGAATGGCAGTAGCAGACACGGATAGGTGGCCTAATTCAGAATATTCTCTAATAAACTCCCGGTACATTTTTTTAAGAGTGGGGTTCTTATTAAAACGCCTTTCTAACGCGAGAAACCGTTTTTTCGCTAAATGAAACGAGTCCCCCAAACAATCAGGTTCAGTAATTAGAGGCAGGCGCACAAAAAATCTGCCATCCTCGTCCCTGTAGGTATGAGTCACAAAATGTTGCTCGCATTCATCTTCCAAATCTGTATAAGGTTTGGTAGGTTGGGGGATCTGTTCCAGTTCCCAAAACTTAGTCAGCGACTCGTCTAAGCTACTATCGCAAGTGGATAAGTGATTGCATTGAATCGAATCATTAAAAGGGATGTCGCCTGACCTTGGGGAAATGCTAATCGGTCCGGCCAATATCCAACCTAACTTAGATTTACGCATGACTGGCATATTATCGCCTAACGTAACCTGCTCGGAGCCAATCAAATGCCAGAACAGATCCGCGCCAATCAAAACATCAACAGAGGATGGCTTATTAAATGTAGGATCGGCCAATCTTAAATTATGAGGCATCCTTAAGCGCGATACATCTATAAACGTCTGCGGCAGATTGCTTGAGATAGTAGGCAAAACTAAACACGATATATCTAACTGCGTCTTATTGTCGTATTTCGAACGTATTTGTATTGCACAGCGCTCGGGCGTGCCGGTCAAGGGAACGTTACCTGCCCCCACCACACTAACTGTGTTTGGCTGCGGAATCAAATGCAGTTTTTGTTTTAAACCGCTCGTTATCAGTGACGTCATGCTACCTGAGTCTAAGAGTGCGCGCGCGGCAACATACTCGTTAGTGACCGGATTATAAACATCAATAAGAGCTGTAGACAATAACACATTATTTGAGTGCGCGACGGTCATATTATTACATGCTAACCCGGGCGACAACTGCGACGGCGACGGCTCGGCCGCGGCCGGCGTGTCTACAACCTGAGGAACTTCCCTGTGTAATAAGGTATTATGGCGCTTCTTACAAGTGCGACAAGGCATGGCTCTGCAGCGATGTGAAGTGTGTCCCTTACGCAGACAATTGAGACAGAGCCTTAACTTAGCCGCTCCGGAGATCCGATCCTCAACTGACAGCGACAGGAATGACGAGCAGTCGTAGATCCGGTGGCCGCCTTGGCAGAAGACGCACGACGCAGGAGCAACAGGAGCGTCATGCGCAGCGCTGGGAGTGGCTGAAATTGTGAAAGTTTTCACGACAGCTTTCTCTTGCTTGTTGTGGGAGAAATGGGGTTCACGTTTACTATTAATAACTTGTTTCTCAGACCTATTACGCTGTACCGATTCTAATACATCGGCGCGACCCTTCAAAAACCGATTAAAATCGGCCAGGGATGGCAAATCATCATTGATACTGTCGTTTTTAAATTCTTCCCACTTGAGAGAAGTGTTGTTATCCAGTTTGGCTGACACCATGTGAATAATTAAAATATCCCATTGTGAAGTGGGGCAGCCCAATGTATTAAGGGCTCGTAAATTTTTAGACACATGATCCACCAAGTATCGTAAAGCCTTGGCCGACTCACGACCTATGGGCTGAAGATTAAAAAGAGAAATTAAATGATTACTAATCAACTGTTTCTTGTTGTCATATCTCTCGCAGAGGAGACGCCAGGCCTCAGTGTAGTTGGCCTCGGTAACCTCCAAATTACTTATAACCTGGGCGGCTTCACCCTCTAAATAAGAATTTAAATAGTGAAATTTATGAATGAGCTTAATTCTCTCAATCTTATTAATGAGCGCGTCAAATGATTCACGGAATTCTAACCACTTAAAGTAAGAACCGTCGAAACTAGCGATCTTGATTAAAGGTAATCGGAAATTCAACTCGTTCTCATGGTGGTTGCAAGGACTTTGAAGCTCCGACTTTACACTTACAAATTTATCGGTTGCTGAATCAATTAATTTTTGAGCATCCGACATTAATGAATAAAAGTCCTTCTCCATCTCATCTCTCACATCAATTTCCGAGTCCAGTGAGGTGGGATCGGCAATCTCGATTTGAGTTTGTAATTCATCAAACTTGTTGAGAAGCAAACGAAAGCGATCCAACCTCATGGAGCATTCATCCACCTCTTTCGGCGTAATACTTTTGCTTTGCTTTAAACCTTCAAGGAAATTTCGAAATTTGGTCATGCGCCCTTTAATTGAACTTCTAGAATTTATCAAGGCTGACATGATGAAAATACTCGAAACAAACGGATGAACACCTAAGTATTAAGTTCAAATAAAATGAAAAGTTACGTAAATTCGTCCGGCTTATGTCCAAAGTCACCGTGGTGGCACGATGCGCTAGGTAGATGCAGGCGCACGGCAACAGCACTCGGTAACAGCGCGCCCGGCAACGGCCCGGCGCAAGCGCAGCGATAAGGCGTCGGGCGATCGGAACAATAGGCACCGGTTTGGATGGCACTGCTAGGCGAAAACAACTATGTTACGCAACGACATAGAATATTTTATGAGGATAATGGACTGATTATAGGTATTGGAAGTTAGGAATCTAAAATCCTTATCGCTCGACTGCGGAGATAAAGTGGAAGTTTAAAAATCGCACTTATTACGGAAGAATTAAATGGTGAATTAAATTAGCAGTAAGCAAGCCTTCTTAAAAATTGCAAATTGCGTTTGTTTTGGCTAAAATCAGAAGTTAAGCGGCAATGCAGCTTAGAAAAATAAAAGAGCGACCAGTACGATTTGCTGGCACTAAAATACGTCAGTTAGCTAAGCGATGCAATGCAAATAAAATGTCTGATGCGTGACTAAAGCTTGTGCGAAACGAAGAATTGTAAGAAGTGGGCAGAGCTTAATAGTCAAATAAAGGGGGAAAGTTTTGGTGAGAAGGAATAAAAGGAACGGTGCACTTCCCTTGCTAAGCCTTGGCTGCGGCTCGTTGACGATGACCGGCGGGCTTGAAGTAAGGGTGGTTGGCAGCTTGGAACGAAGCACAAGGAGTTTCTGCGTCCTTCAATGTCTTGACCTCTGTTCGTCCTTCTCGAAGCGTCGACTCTCGTAGAGCACAGAAATGGCGGCGTAGTTCTCGTAGATATCACGTCGATTGTGGTCACCAATGATTAAGACTAGGGTCTTAGTTGAAATGATGAAGACATAGATTTTCTAGACTTCTATAATGTCGTTACTTTTACAACTTTTGATTTAAAAATATAATAAAAGCTTAACTACGGCGCGTCTAGTGGTATAGCGCGTGTGTTGCATGTAGGGCAACGTTAGCGAGAGTGAGTGGGGATCGGCTTGGCGGGGTCGGCCTCTGTTCCTCGACCAACAGGTTTTAGGCCCGATGCGCCCCCGCTTCCCCTGTAGACGCTGCGGCCTCAACAGAGACTGTCAACTGCAGTTAGGCTATGTTTGTGTATACAGGGTGAAAAAAACTTACGGACCCTGGAGGTAAACTGCCTTAAAACATCCATCATGTTACTAAGCAGTGATTATCACAACGCGTAACGACAACTCACGTGATTTGACCGGTGTAAAGAGACCTCGGATTAAGTATGGTTGTAATGTTCTTCGCGTTAACTTACACTGGAGTAGTGAAAATTGAGCCTTAATGTTTCGGTACCCGAATTGGGATTATCTATTTAATATTACCTCACAATGTAATTACCATGTTGGTGTCTTTGTTCAATGTGTCATACATAGCTTTTAGCTCATTTTCATATAAACTCACTACCTTATTGTCCGTGAATGTTGTGTCGATACAAACCCGATAGGGTTTAACGACACTTATCTGTCAAACCTAATATAAGATTTTTCTTTTTAATGTAAATAAAAAAAAATCCTTAAGTTAGCTCATTTTACTTAAAGAAAACATTATTTTATTCTTAAAAAAAAGATAACCTACTATCACACCTGATCATACAGTGGTAATTACAAGACGATACAGCGGAAAACCACTGTTCCTAGTCAGGTCTAGGGCGGCAATAAAAATAGCTTCAGATCGCATATTTGTCGCCCTCTCGGCTCGGGCGTCAAATCCCCGCAAACTGAGACATTATTTATTTTACCGCCCTATGTAAGTTATGTACAAATCGAATACTAGCTCCTGTTTATGCAAAAATATCTAGTGAAATTTTTGCCATGGCAGACTTCCAAATTCACTACTCTTTGATATTACGAACTTACTTAACTATTGATGGATGTGTGTACAGACGAGCGATTGCAGAATCGTTTCTCAAGCGGTTAATATGATAGGTCCATTAGGTACTCGATGAGGCTTCTACATTATACAAACTTCGTTATGGCCTGAAATAAATCAGTCCTAATCGCGATTTTGGTTACATAATTAAACAATAAGAGCATACACGGACGAGATTATTTTTACAATAGAAACATTAATTGATCACAACTAGTGTTTTTATATTATTATATTCGTTGACGCCTCCTCTGTGAAACTATGTAGTAATGTTTATGACGAACCTTACGACACGAAATTTTAAAGAACACGAAAGTGGGAAATAAAAACTTATACTGGTATCCCTATTTATCACTAGCAACACTCCATGCTAATGTCAACCATTGTGTATTTTCGTGCCGCATGATACGATATACCGGTTCAATTAATCTTATTTAGAGTGGACTAAATAGCAAAATTACTATAAAAGATATATAGAACGTAAAGAAAATGAATAGGAAAAAGCACAGGAATGATTCCAAAAAAGGTAATTAAAGAAAATATTGAGAAATTTACTTTGAGCCGCCATGTTGATGCGGCGTTTTTTCTATTGAAACGCATTTGTTTTTTCTTCATCGAAAAAATTCAATTTTCAATTTTTAATTTTGATCGAAGGTCACTTACATGTAACTTACTTTGATCAATCAATTATAAACAATCATTGTAAAATATTTACCATTTTTTTACGACACATAAACATTCTAATTCAAAAGTATATGCACTCTTCAAAAAAGGCGTGAAAAGGTTTCTTACGGGTCGGCAACGCGCGAGGAACGCCTCTGGTGTTGCAAGCGTCTATAGGCGACGGTAACCACTTGCCATCAGGTGGGCTGTCAGCTTGTTTGCCACCGACGTGGTATAAAAAAACAGGTGCAGCGGGGCAATCTAAACTGCGGGAAATGAAAAGTAATCGAAATATTTTATATGTTATATCATTTACTAGAGTGCCATCTTGGTGAAATTGTGAAACGTAGAAAGAGGATTAGATAGAAGAAAGAAAGAAGAAAGAAAGAAGAAATAAAGAAGAAAGAAAGAAAGAAGAAAGAAAGAAGAGAGAAAGAAGAAAGAAAGAAATATTTATTTGGTGTTAAATATTACACAATACACACAAATGAAATAAACACTAAATTAAGTATGAGTTATGAACACCAAAAAGGATACCACTCAGCATATGCCAATAGCAATATATGCTAAGGCGCTGGTTTTCAGGGCAGATAGAAGGAGGATTGGCGAATCACGGAACGGAATTATGATAGGCTGACTAAATTGATATGAATAAGAAGACTGATATGGATGTAGCACAATTCCGACATATAATTAGTCGTGCTGTATATACCGGGTGTACAATCCAAATGGGTCAGTATGGAGAAGTCGGAAACTATGAGAGATGGCGAGATCTGTTCTTAGGAACCATGACGTCGATTTTAGATTTAATAATAATTACATTCAAACTTTTTTGTTAACTCTCATACATAACCGGGAATCGAACCTGGTCAAAATCAATGTGTATAAATTCTGCAAGTCGCAAGAAGCACAACACTAATGGAATCTTGTTTCAATAATTGAAAGAAAAACCCACCAATAAAATAATTATTTTTTTTTTTTTTTTTGCAAATTAATAAAACTGTGGGCATTTTAGTCTAATTTACTGTCAGTTGTGTTTACACAAGATTTCATAGCCGAATTTGGTTCTTTTTACTTAACGCGGTTACAAAAATATCGACCAGGTTCGATTCCCGGTTATGTATGAGAGTTAATAAAATAGTTTGAATGTAATTATTATTAAATCTAAAATCGACGTCATGGTTCCTAAGAACAGATCTCGCTATCTCTCATAGTTTCCGACTTCACCATACTGACCCATTTGGATTGTACACCCGGTATATTGGCGCCAAATTTAAATTAAGTCAATAGGCTTGAACAATACGCGATGAGGGACAGGAGATGACACATTATATTTCGTTCCCACGCGTGTTGTTGTCTATGCTTGCATTTCTTTCACACATTTTGTATGGGTGTATTGCCGGCTCCAGTCTTATCCTTCATATTGTGAAAGCGATTTTTCGCTATCCGGGTATAGATAGCACTCTAGTGATGATGTAAAAAACGGATTATATATTTTGGATTAGTTTTAATTTCCCGGAGTCTAAATTGCCTCTCTGCACCTTACACTTTATTTTATTGATGAGGAAAACAATAATTTCGTTCAGTATATTCGACTGTGATTCAAATATTTTATTATGATTAGTGTGCCTACTTTATTACCTTTTATCTTGACGCTTAGAGACCTTATACATCTCTAACAAATCTCGATTGTTATTAGTTTCTTAATCTTATTTTTGACATGTAACAGTACATTTAATTAATTATACTTTGATTATTGTACGATTTTTAATTGATGTACCTAGACTTGTAACAGTGCCCTTGAGGCCTATTTGCAGAATAAATGTTTTAATTTTGATTTTGTGGACTTTCTTCATAGAATTATATGACTTATCATTTACTAAAACCTAAAACCATGAATTATTTAGTATTTTTTATCAGCATCGGTAGCACCAATGATTTTGACTACGAAATATCTTCCCATAGACAATGTATATAACTACTTCTTTAACTGTAAAAACTTAATATCCAGGTCTTAACCTTATTCTTAAACTAAATGAACTCGCGCACATGAAAGTGTAAACTAGGCTTAATGCGAAAATTACATTTAGCATTTAGGCTAATTGGCTCAAGCCACTGTCGGCTTACAGGTAATGTTGGAAGTTCGCGCCGGCTTTTGTTTCAGCTTATATAAAACGAGCGGCGGATTATCTCTAATTAAATTTGTATTGGGTACATTTTAATTGTGCTCGCAATTTTAATAAAAAAATGTCATTAAAACTAACCTATTACTAAATATAAACCTAATAACCCCAAATCGAGGGTTACCGACATAGCTCAGAGAATCTGCATGTTGAAGTGGCAGTGGGCGGGCCACATTGCTCGTAGAACCGATAACCGTTGGGGAAGAAAGGTTCTCGAGTGGCGGCCTCGCACGGGAAGACGGAGCGTTGGACGGCCTCCCACTAGGTGGACTGATGACTTGGTCAAGGCAGCGGGGAGTTGCTGGATGCGGGTGGCTCGCGACCGTGTGCTGTGGCGCTCCTTGGGGGAGGCCTATATCCAGCAGTGGTTGTCTTCCGGCTGAATGATGATGATGAACCCCAAATCGATCCCATGTGGCAGGCTGCCCACAAGGCTGGCTACATTCCCCCGCTGGATCGCAATGCCTATCCTTTGGCAGACGAGCCAGCCCTGCGATCTGCGTTGGGCTCCCGTAGTTTTTTATTTATATTTTTTATTAAATTGTGGGCGTCCGGACTCCATGGCTTAGGGTTTCGACAGCAAATGCCGCAAATATGTTATTGTTTGACAAATCAACATATTTGCGGCGCTTTAAGGCTTCAGCTGCGGCCGCCCCGCCGGCTCTCAACGAAGTGGCTGGCAATTGGGTACTAATTTTAATATTTTTATTAAAAAGAGGAAAATGAGCAGGTGTTAATCAGCTGCAAAAATATGTAACCAATTAATAATATTTTTACGCCGGTATTGGCAAAATAAGAACCTTAAATCCTACCTAATACGTGTTTAAAAACTTTAATAAACTCGCCGTCCATTTATTTTAATACCTAAATTAACTTGCTTTAGTATCTTGGCTAAAACACGTGAAATAAAACCGGGCAAGTGCGAGTTGATCGCAACGAGGGTTCCGCCCAAATCTTGTTTGTGGAGGTTATAAAATTCAGCTATTATATAGATAGGCATAGAGTTGTATTTCTCCTGCAATATGTATGGTAATCTTAAGCTTGTGTAAGAATACTAATAATTTCGAAACATTCTATAACACAATATACATAAATGAAATAAATGAAATAAAATGAAATAAATGAACTTCATTCTGCAAGTAAGGCCGCAAAGGCATTTTTACAAGTCAAAAACTACTAGCGTTTCTCATGAGACCACTGCCGAGAAGAAACGCCGAAAGAAACTCGGCGTCAGTCATTTTACTGTGTTTTTTCATTTACTGTGTTTTAACATTTTTCACGACTGTTTTAACTGAGTCCCCAGGCATAATAATAAAACGGAAAAGTAAAACCTTGTTGGACATATATTCGTATTCGTCCTGCACATTTTTACACACCAAAGCAGTACACATTAATTAAAAACGAAAACTTTTCGACATTAACACAAAAAGGATAGTGTTTGACGCGATTATTAAAACCGAGGCGACAGTTAAAACTGAAAGCTTTTAACTTCAAAAGTGAATTAGCTTACAGAGTCCCGTGTCTTTACAAAGTTTATATAATTGGGCAACAAACTTGCCCGGCTTTAACAGGAATGAGCTTTCGATAAAAGTCAGCGGATATCCGGTCCCCGGACCCGAATAACTAGGACCTCTCCAATGTTATTATGGGAAGGGCCCTCTGAAGATTTCTTTTACATTTCGTGCTTTAAGCCCCTGTAAATTAAATCTCCTTATATGATATAGGCAATGTAATTTGTTATAATTCAATTGGTCGTTTGGAAGGATATGACAGGTAGCATTATGGGAGTGTTATTAAGTGTTTCTATTTCGTTTTATTTGCTTTGTTAGAAGGGGATCGGTATAATACGGACCACTATATAGAATACTAGCGACCCGCCCCGGCTTCGCACGGGTGCAATTCTGATGCATGTATTATACATATAAACCTTCCCCTTGAGTTACTCTATCTATTAAAAAAAACCACATCAAAATCCGTTGCGTAGTTTTAAAGATTTAAGCATACATATGGACATAGGGATATAGGGACATAGGGACAGAGAAAGCGACTTTGTTTTATACTATGTAGTGATAGCGCGTGATGAGGTTTGTTTTATTTTATTTTATTTTTATTTTATTTATTTTAGGGATAACAAACAACCATACACTTAAGTTTACATCGAGAGTTACAATAGATTCCGTGTTACAATGTGAAAGGTCAACAGCATTATCCACAGATTACTTTAACATTTAGGGTTGCCATAGTGAGACTATTTTTAAGTTTAAATACATAATATATGAAAGGAAAACAGGGAAAACACTAAACAATTAGTCTACAGAAAATAAATGTAGTTTAACTGTGAGTGGTGAACACACTACGAAGCGTTGTAACGTACGGCTAACAATTAATTTTAAGAAAATAACAAAAAAAAGGAAAAAATGATTAATTATGGGTTAATTTAAGGCTTTTAAGATGGCATGTTTATATTTAGTGGAAGGTAAGTGAAATATGTCGATATGGGTGAAATATTCATTGTATGCAGCGAGAAGCCGACGGAGAGGCGCGCGCGCGCCAGCGTTGGTACGGCACGGGGCCGTCGCGAACTGCCGGTAGGCGCGCGACCCCCGCCGGTAAACATTTCTAGGCACCACATAGCATATTTTATTGACTAGTTGCGCACAATCAACTTTGTTATTACAAAGTCCATGGAGGAACATTGCTTGTAATAAGAGACGCCTATTCCTAAGAGAAGACAGCTTGTATTTGGATAATAGATAATTGTATGGTAATCGACCTTTACCAAATAATTTAAAATTTACTCTTTTTAGAAATTTACATTGTATTTTCTCAATTGAATCTATATATTTATTGTAGTAGGGATCCCAAATTATGCTAGCGTATTCAACTTGAGGGCGGACTAAGCTATTGTAAAGATAGGTGTAGGTACTAGCGCTTTTGAAGTCTGTTGTAGCCCTAATTACAAAGTTGTACATTTGGTAACCCTTAGTGACTATCATTTCAACGTGTTGGTCCAGGTGTAGCTTGCTGTCCAGAAGTATTCCGAGGTCTCGCACGACATCTAGTCGATGTAATTGCTCGTTACATAATACATAATTGTGAATAAATCTATTTCTATTTTTAGTAAAGGTAATAATGTTACACTTTGAGATGCTTAGTTCTAGTTTGTTTATAACACAATAGGTACTTAACCGATCTAAGTCGTCTTGAAGTTGACTGCAGTCAAGTGAACTAGTACTTTTTTTGAAAATTTTTAGGTCGTCTGCGTACAATAGGACATTTGTATTATGAAAACAAGATTTAATGTCATTAATAAATATGTTGAAGAGCATGGGACCTAAAATAGATCCCTGCGGGACCCCAGAAGTGACCTCTACTACATCTGACTGAAATCCGTTAATTACAACTCTTTGAGTTCTTCTAGTGACATAAGAGATAAACCATCGGAGCAAGTTTCCATGTATGCCATTAAATGCTATCTTGTCCAGGAGACGCCTGTGATCAACTCTGTCGAACGCCTTGCGAAAGTCCGTATACACTGCATCTACCTGAGTGGCACGATCCATACTATCGAAGAGGAATTCAGTATATACCATCATGTTAGTGACTGTAGACCTCCCTCTAGTAAAACCGTGCTGCTCAGGGATGATCCTATGGTTAATAAATGAACTCACTCTTGCATGAATTAGTTTTTCAAAGACTTTAGCCAGTGCACATAAAATAGAGATAGGGCGGTAATTTTCAATATCCTGTTTAGAGCCTTTTTTAAAGATAGGTATAATATTAGCAGATTTCCATATCGGTGGGAAAGTACCTTGATGCATACATTTTGAGAATATTATGTGCAGAGGTCTAACTAATGTTTCAGCTGTGTGTTTTAAGAAGACGGCAGGTAGACCATCAGGACCAGGACCCTTTGATGGATCTAGGGATTTTAATGAGTATTTGATTTGATCAGTTGTAAAATATAAATCTGAGATTACAGAACAATTGTCTGAGTTTAAGTTTGGAGGGCACCAGGTAATGTCAAGCGAGGAAGGCTCATAAACGGAGTTGAAGAATGTAGAAAATAAATTACATATTACCTCAGGCTTATTTGAACGAATGTTTTTGTAGTGCATTTCCGAGGGAATACCAGTATTACCTTTGCGATTTTTCAAGTATGTCCAAAAATATTTTATATTAGTATGTATACTTTTTTCAACACTATCCTTATATTTTATAAAACATTTTTCGCACTCAGTCTTGAACCTATCTCTGTACAGGGAAAATAATTGATAGTCAGAGATATTTCCATATACTTTCCATTTTCTCCATGCTTTACTCTTGTTATTGTACATGTGAATAAGAGGTTTAGAGAACCAAACAGGAAAGTGTGAGTTTTTAGGTCTTGACAGCGGGACGCATTCTTTAATAATCGCGTATATTTTCTCATAGAAGTTGTCAAGCGCTGTTTCGGCTGCAAGATTGTTTAGAATCGAGTCCCAATCAATTTTACTGATGTATTGGTTTATTAACTCGTAATTAGCTTTGTAAAAGTTATATTTTGCTATATTGTTTAGCTTCATATGAGAACCATGTTTAATATCAATCGGTATGACAGTACAAAATGGTGGGTGATGCGGATCTACAGTTATTAGAGGAACACTTACAGGAGACACTGTACAGTTATTATTGGACAGTACTAGGTCTAAAATTCTGTGATTAATGTTAGTGATATAATTATATTGTTTTGCCTTATATACTGTCATAAAATTACTTAGCGTTAAACAGGCAGGTGATGTGCCTGTAAGGATTTGATAAGTATCGTAGGGAGTCCAGATTGCAGCCGGTATATTGTAATCACCGAGAAACAAGTAACTTTCTGTACTAGGGTCATTGAGAAAACTTGCTAGAAGGTGAAAATGAGAATCGTAAATATTTTTTGGTACAGAGTTTAATATGTAGGCTACACTGATAATATGACGTTTGTTTAATTTAAAGTTGGGTATACCTATAATTACATTTTCGATACTGTGCGATAGGTTGTGATTTAAAGTTTGTAAAATGCTGATGGGTTTTAAATAACGCATCACGGCTATCAAAACTCCACCGCCATCCTCCTTGAGCGTTGATTTTCTATCTCTGTCACATCTAAACACTGTATACCTTTGGTCAACAAACTCGCTATCATAAATTTCTGGTACCAGCCATGTCTCTGTCAGAGCTTTGTTGTTCATTATTTATGGTGAAACTCCCATGGTCCACCTGCTTTATTATGGACTATGATAGTGCGATCCGTAGCATCGTTTAAAATCAATATTAAAACACATCTTATCAACTTACAAATTGCTAATGTATACGCGGACACTACATATATACCAAGTACCAGTAGGTATGACAATGTGTCATCTACATATTTTAGTTTAACCAAATTTGTAGCTAATTTCCATAACACTTATATTTGAAATCTGGTCTGTTGCTGGTCCTATGTCTGTCAATAGTAACATACATGTACTATGTAAATAGATATGTTTCTTTAATGTTTACACCGTTACTACATATTCACTTGGCTACCAACCAAATATGTTTTTTTTTCATAGCACAAGTTCTAATAGTTGGTCCCCGAAGGAGACCGTAACTAAATACCATAAAAAACTCTTTCTTAAGGAATTTGAATCGAACAGCCATTAGCTAGTTTCTGTTAGGTACAGCGCCATCTAGTGGTCCACAAAAACGATGCCGTCTTAAACATCTAATATTGATACCTACTACTTCTCGAAAGGACAACACACAGCCTAACCAAGTCCCCGTTCGACCGCTAGCCTACCCTGTTATTTTTGGCGGCGCCAAATTTTCTCAACGAAATTTGAAGCACATGTGTGCACTGGACAAAGTTTTGGCAGCAGTAAATTATACGGGAATAATATTCAGATTTATTAAACTTGAACTTCGTAGTGGTTTCCAGATTAGTTAAACGATATAAGTGGAGTTTGAGCCGTCATTTGTAACTTGAGTTAGTCTTAATACTACTATTACTAACTAATATTCACAAAATGAAGTAGTGGCTGACATTGAGTAGGTCATTTCTAATTAGGAGAACAATTAGGACACAATGTACTCGAATATTGATTCATACCATAATAAATAATAAATATCTTTGGACAATCTTACACAAATCAACCTAGTCCCAAACTAAGCAAAGCTTGTACTATGGGTACCAAGTGACGATATACAATACAATACAATACAATACAAATACTCTTTATTGCACACCTTAATCAAAGGATACAATACAGTACAAAAACACAATGAGAAGAGGCAAACAACAGGCGGTCTTATCGCTAAACAGCGATTTCTACATACATACTTACATAGATACATACATACTTACTTACATACATACTTATATACATACTTATATAGATAAATAGATACTTAAATACATAGAAAATATCCAAGACTCAGGAATAAATATTCGTGTTCATCACACAAATACATGCCCTAACCGGGATTCGAACTCGGGACCTCCAGCTTCGAAGGCAGGGTCACTACCAACTAGGCTAAAGCGGTCGTCAAAACCATAATATTGCCCCGGATTTTGCGTGCGATACTTCGAACACTCGTTTTTCGGGTAAGGATCATGAGTACGTCTGCAAATAAATTTTAAGTATACATCAACCCGCAAGAAAGGACGGAAAAAATCCGGCCAAGTGTGGGTCAAATCCCACACATGGTTTCCACACCATTGTACAAATCCGTACCGTAAACTGGGGTGACTTTAGGAAAAAACGGGGCCGCTTTGATAGATTTAGAACACTTATATAATCATCAAGAAGTATTTCTAGTCTAATTCAGTTTAGGAAACGGTTAGGTTTATCATGATATTTCACTAACCTCATGCTGACCAAATTAAAACTAACATACGGCATAAAAACTGAATTTTTAAAGTCGCCCCTCAATTTGAAAGTAACCCCGGTTGACTGTAACGAAATTATCACGTTTCTTGGACTCCATAGGTAATGGGGTTCTATTCTGGATTCAGAATCTTAAAAATAACCCATTCGTCAATGATCACCTTATTCATTATGCTTGCCTAAATTATTAACAATTATATGTGATTATCCCAACAAAAAATGTAAACAATAATTAAGAATAAATCGTTAAAAAATCCGGTTCAAACCTAATTAAATTCAATCAAAATATCTCCCGTAATCCGAGTCAGGCACGGTCTGCAACAAATCAATTCGTAATTCGTGCCTCCTTCGCCATCCGACCCTCCAACTCTTTCATCTCAATTTGTTAATTTAAAAATAATACCCCCCCTTTTAAGGGGGATTGTTCTTTCCAGACGAGCCTTTTATAATCCAATTTTGTTTTTTCCTGAAGCCAAATGGCGGAAAGTAAACGTTTGAATTTTCACAGCGAAGGGTTGAGTCGGCCCGGTTGGCTGGCATTTTGTAGCAATATTGTTGAGTTATCGGATTTTTTACGTCAATTAACATAATTAAAGGAAGTCAAAGGCTCCATTAGTATTAAATTGTGTTTAAAGCCCGACCAGATACATGAACAACATAAGTATGTTGTTGTTTTACTATACAAGTATGAAGTGTTGTGTTCCTGGAGGTGAGCAAGGTTGCCAGAGCTCCCGAGGATGCACTGTGTTGAGGGCGAGGGACCTAAATATGTTCCTTCTGCTGTCAATACAGTGCATCCTCAAATCTTATAAAGGGTCGGCAACGCGCACGTGACTTCTTTGGAGTTGCGGGCGTCTATAGGCTGCGGTGGCCGCTTACCTTTAGGTGGACCGTACGCTTGTTTGCCACCGGCGTTGTATAAAAAAATGACCGTGGGCCATGTTGTGGAATTTTATTGGAATTAATCTCTTACACTGGCAATAATTTTACAATACAATGCAAATACTCTTTATTGCACACCTCAATTAAATGATATAGTACAGTACAAAACACAATGAGTAGAGGTAAGCATGAGCGATTTTTTCCAGACAACCTTATGGTAGCGGAAATGAAATGTAATCATAACGATTCATAGCAGGTGGTGCAGAGTTAATGCATATGAAACCTACTAATAATTACAACAATAACATTTAATTAAGGATAATAAACGTACATAAATATAGTATAAAAATATACGTACATAAACATATACTAATATATAGTCAGCCACATAGTCTAAAGGAGCTAAGTCTGAAGTGGTATTTTAATGATAGGCTGTCACTGTGGTGGTTAATTTCATCAATAGTAGTGTTTAATATTAAAAGAACAAATGACAAAAAATGCCCAAGAAGATTTATAGTCAAGAGCGGAACATTATTAATAATGTACATAATAAAATTCTGGAATACAAAGCTCAGGAAATGAGATTGTTTCGCTACAAAACATTTAAAAATTATTTATTTTATTTATTTATTTATTTATCGATTAACATCGGAACTGACAGGTAACAGGTCAAAATGACGTTATTACGACTAGATTGACATTACTGACGTGTTTGCGTTATAAATGAGTGTAATAGCGCCCTATTGGCAATAGTCGTATAATTCTGGTCGGGCCTTAATGACTTAACTGATTCTGATACTCGGTAGAAATACCAATACTAATGCAACATTTGTTGAACTGGGGCCCTATATTACGGGTGGATTGCAAAAAAATTGTACGTAACGCATAGGAATATTCACAAAAATGTTAAACAAAGGAAGTAATTGAAAGCTAATTAGTATGGGAAAAAAATGTGTAACGTCACACAACGTGACACAATATAACACAAAGGATGCGAAATTGGAGTCCAAAAAACTTGTCAATTCGTATTAAAAAAAATACTGTAAATTCTAGCATTCGTATATGCCAAGCCGTTTACCTATTAATTCCACCATCCAACTATGTAAATACAGTAATAAAAAAACAATAAGATTACCTTTTTTAGGCATAACACAAAATTGACCAATATTTGCGAAAAAACGCTCCGTTTCCCTTTGTCGTACCACTACACAAAAACTAATAGGGCTATCGACAAATTCGCTTGTGTTAGTAGTAGACTACTTATAACCAGAGATAAAACTGCGGTGGCTACGTTAATTATCTACGTTAAAAATCAGAATATGGCGTTACACAGCTGACGTAACACAAAGGAACTAAATCTTTCCCCGATCTTTGAAAAAATTTTTTGGTATAGTATATTCGTTCTAGAAACCTGACAAACTATTTTCTATATATTCCCGTTGAACTCAATGGGACCCTAAATAAATTTCTTGACCCGGGCTGTTTTAATCAAAGTTATGATTTTTTGAATACCCTCTGTTATATAAAGGACATATGAAATTTGTATGGGAGCAGAAATACACTTTTTTCGAAATTGAGATTTTTTATAAATGTGTCCAATTTATACTATAAAACTTTATGAATACTAGAAAACTATAAGTTTGACTACGTTTGATAAACGGAAAATATGCTACTCTAATACTTATTTTTGTACAGATTTTTAAATTAGGTGGACATTTTATTTTTAGGAATGTAGTTTTTTTTTTGCAATTCACCCTTATAATGATCATTTATATTAGACTCAACCATACTACTACTAATTGGCCTGATGCTTTTTCAACGAGTTCATCAGAAATATATTATTAGGCCACTAATAAAGTAACCGATGCAATTGCGTGGCGTATTTGTCACACCTGGCCATAAAGTGGCAATTACCGCACGATACGCACATGTAGGGATGAAATCCTGTACTTACCACGGCCGGTACTAAAGAAAGCCTCAGATCACATATTTATCACCCTTGCCTTCGGCTCGGGCGTCAAATACCTGCGACCTGAGACATTCTTTGTTTTACCGCCCTTTGGTAAGTAATGTGCTATTAATACATTAGTGTTGAAATAGAATACCTATCAAATATATTAAACATCATCATCATCATCATCATCCTAGCGTTATCCCGGTACAGTTGCATCCTAAAGGATCCCCAGGGTCCGCTACCTAATCCCAGTATTTGGCGTAGGCCTAGTGCGACTTTTTACGAAAACGACTGCCATCTGACCTTCCAACCCGAGGGGAAACCAGACCTTAATGGAATTAGCTTATCAAGAGAGTGGGCAACTTGACTGTTAGAAGTTCTCAAGCCGCCCGAAGGCCTCTAACTGGGCTTAACGACTGCTATCATAGACAGCAGCCGGGATCAACGGATTAACGTGCCTTCCAAAGCACGGGAGTGCACAGTTAATAACCACTCAAAGCCGTCACCCATCCAATAACTGACCTAGGCCGACATTGCTTAACCTCGCATACCGCACGCGGTACGCGGGCGCCGCTGGGCCACGAGCGCTCCTTGAAATATATTAAATACCATCAGTGGTAAATTAGGATTGTATTAATCTTCTTATTCTTGTAAGCCAAAAAAGATGGATGAAAGTGTTAATCCTGTGACTCTGCTATGTATGTAATTAATATACAATTAGCGTGAACCAGTTTAAGTAAAATGTACACCGACAGTCCAACGGCGGTTTCTAATCAATTTGCACAAAGTGTCAGTCGAAGCAACTCGGTTACCCTTCTGGCACCACTAATGCTCCATCCAGACCGTTTAGCGAGTCTTACTCTGTCACAGTTTATGAGTACGGGGTTTCTAGGTCAGCGAGTTGGTGTTTCGCTTTACTTTTGTGATTTTTTACTCGCAGCCGGGTGATTCTCACCGTTAAAGTTAATTTATAGCCTTACTGTCCCGGGAACGAACTTTAAGGTTTAGGAAATGTTTGCTGATTTTTAACTCTTTGTTGACACCGGTTTACTCCATCAGTCGGCCGCTTAATGTAAAAATAGTTAAAGCTGTAAGAATCACAAGTTAACAATCCAGGCCCTGTAATTAAAAAATAGGAAATTGTTGAATTTCATTATGGGAATCACCCAGACTCTCTGATAAACTATATTTATATGTATTATTTTATATTTTATTTAAATATATGTACATATATGTATATATATATATATATATTTATATATTAGTAGTTATATATGTTTATTAATGTGTAGTTGTATATCTAGAATATTTATATAAATACAACTTTGTACACGTGTTGGTTTGTCTACAGTTTAGTTCCTATTCTTCACTCAATTGCTCAAAGGTTAACTGGAAGAGATCCCTTACAGGGATAAGTTCTCCTTTGTACATGATTGATTTGTTTTTTTTTTCTGTATAATTTATTTTACTTGTCTTGTGTACAATAAAGTATTTACATACATACATACATACATACATACATAAACTACAATATTGCATACAGTTTGAAAGCTTTGCGATATTTTTGGTACTGACGTGCGATGATTAGAATTATTGTTTAGGGGTTAATTTAAAATTATGATAATGTAATTTAATAATAATAAAATGGAATATCATTCTCCAGTAATATTAAATTGCCCTGTAATATTATAAATAACTGAGTATAAGTACATCACGATTAAACCTTTCTACACGATTGATTTGAGGTGTTGCGTGATTGTAAGTAATAATGCTGGGTGGTGCAACAAAACTGGCAAATGTACTGTCTTCTCGAAGACCTCACGGTTCGAAATAATTGCCATACGATAAATAAATAATAACCATTACAAATACCTGCCTGTTGTTTGCCTCTTCTCATTGTGTTTTTTGTACTGTACTGTATCCTTTGATTGAGGTGTGCAATAAAGAGTATTTGTATTGTATTGTAAATACTTAACACGAATATATTTCTCAAATATAAGAAACATTTTATCTTCCTCACAAAATCCCCAGAAAATGGCGATTCAATCCAGACTTTAACACACTATAAAACAGAATCGCTTAAAACTCCGCTTAATAATACAGCAATTAATTTATCGTTTATAGCGAAATTTGGATTTAAAATTAAGGGTAGTTAAATTAAATTTTCATAGCCGTTCTTATTTACGACGCTAGCCGGTGGTTCAACTCGTTCGAGGTATTAAAGTGACATAACTATTTAAATATTAAACTGAGCTGTAATAAGCTCGAATATTATGAGAAAGTTGAGCGTGGCAGGGCATCACTTAACTAATGAAAGGTTTTTGCGATTAAAATATAGTTTTCAAAAGTTAAATGGGATATACTGCTATTGGATTTGAAATAAATAAAAAATAAATGCAATTTAAAAATAAACTTTATTCTGCAAGTAGGCCGCAAAGGCACTTTTACAAGTCACAAACTACTAGCGTTTCTCATGAGACCACTGCCGAGAAGAAACGCTGAAAGAAACTCGATAGTCAGTCATTTTCTCCAAAATATGCTTATTACAATGATACTACTTAACCTACTTAAGTAAATGTAAGTGGTAAACAACAAAAGAGAATTGAAAGAAAATAAGGAAAAAATAACAATAGGTATTTACAATGTGTAGTTACACAAGAAAACAAAACGGGTCCATATTGGCTCATATAAAATTTTTCTATCGATTTTTTCTAATAATACCGCTTTGTGATTATAATCATCACTCTTCATAAAATTCGTACTAACACTTTTTTTGTTCATACATTTCTATTACTAACAACCGATGTCATAACGATCAGAAGTCATACATTTCTTGTTCATCATTTCACTACCAAGAACACATCTGTTGTCATAATTTTGTTTTACATAATGGTTTTCTTCATAAAGGACATATTTCATAATTTTGCTAGTAATAATGTCATTACTAAGAAAGTATCTTAATTCCTAATAACCCTAACCTAATCACCTATGACTGTACAATGTTATAATTGTCGTATTGTTGCTGTATATTGTCGCTTCAGCTGCCGACTTAATCTTCTAACCTATCCGGGTTAGAGTCGATTTTGCCCCAACAGGTCTTTTTGGGCTTTTATAAAAAAATAACCTCGAAGATTAAGACGGAAGCTTCGCTTCGCTTCAGCTCCCGTCTTAATCTTCTAACCTATCCGCGTTAAGAGTCGATTTTGTCCCGAAAGGTCTTTCTGGGCTTTTGTTTTCTTTATGTTTTGCCCAATAAGAATTTGATGAAACATTATTTTGTAATACATTTTTAGGTATAATGAAAAATTATGTAAATCATTATTAGCAACAAAAAAAACTCATAATCAAAACTTATTGCATTTTTATTTAATAATACTAGAAGATACTAAACTTGCTAGTTATCATGGCAATAATATTTTGATTAATTGCGAGCTTCATTATTATATTGATATTCTTTATTAATAAAAAAAAATAGCAATAAAACTAGTATGTATAAAAAAGGTGCGCCAAAGTTCATATGAAATTGCAAATTCGATTATTAAATCTCCGAACATGTATTTTATACAGTTTTAATTATTTTCGGTTCATAAATATCGGAATATTATTAATAAAAAAATTAGCAATAAAACTAGTATGTATAATAATTATATAAAAATAAACTATATTGCTAATAATCGTTATGATAAAAAGTATATAAATATAGATAATAGCGACAGAGATACTTATATTTAATAACATTATAAATATTGACAATTCTGAGATACGATAGTTATTAACTAAAAATAATTATGAACAGTGATCATTATAACATAAAATTGTATAAGATACATTTTCGGATGTACAATAATCTAAATTGCAATTTTATATGAACTTTGGCGCACCCAAACAAAACATGTCGAATCGTTTGATATGCTTTCCTGCAAGAACTGTGTCAACTAGATACAATGAAAATATTAGACTCTTTACGCTATTTAGGTATTTGGTTTGGGCCATGCAATTCTGTCTGTTAGATAGTCCTCAACCCTATAATAAGCCTTTGACATCAATGTTTTTTTAGGTAATTTGAACATTTTTACAAAGCTTTTTAATTAAATATCCCGACAGGCAGCCGCTGTCAGACCGCGCGGGAATCGGTAGGTAAGACTGGTTAGGAGCGTAAAATGTTGCTCTGTATCAATAATTTTCTAATTTTATGCAGATTCTTGGTATATTTGTAGAACCAGTGATTACATTTTGTTATTTATCGATTTTAATGTAAAGCCTCGATCGAAGCCAGTTTCGAAACTCCGGTTTCGTAGACGGCCGAAGCGGTCTTTCATTGCTAAAACTACGATTATAAAAAAATGGTTTCATTTAAAAGGATTGAATTCACTACGTTTTAATGAGGATTAATTATCTGTCCATCTGTATGCTTCCAGGCAATGAATTATGTCCATTCTGTCTTAACATCAGCAGAATTCAGGTCTGTGACATCGGAAATACTTGACGAAAGAACTCCAATTTAATTTCCCTGTCATTCAAAATCAGAACAACAGATACATCAAAGAGGGGCCATATCCGGCCTGACAAATATCGCGTATAGAATAAATAAATAAATAAATAAATATTAGAGGACAATCTTACACAAATCGAACTAGCCCCACAGTAAGCTCAAGAAGGCTTGTGTTATGGGTACTAGACGACGATATATTTAATAGATATAAATACTTAAATACATAGAGAAAACATCCAAGACTCAGAAACAAATATTCATGCTCATCACACAAATATTTGCCCTGACCGGGATTCGAACCCAGGACCGTCAGAATACTGGCCCAGAGTGAACTTCTTCGCTTGCATTTCGTATAGCTATAAAGGATGATTCACACTAGACCGTTCCGTGTCCGGGCCGGTCCGTTTTCTATGACAGAAAATCAACGGCCGCCCGGCCACGGATGGGCCCGGTGACGCTCGGAAACGGGCCGGCCCGGACACGGAACGGCCGCTCTATTATCAATGCAAACGTTTGACGGCCGATCTAACTACGTCCGAGGCTCGGAAACGGCACGGTCCTAGCCCAGCCCGGATGCGGAACGGTCAGCACATTGACACACAAAAAAGCTCGGAGACGGGCCGGCCCGGAGACGGAACGGCCCGGACACGGAACGGTCTACTGTTAATCATCCTTAACTCGACTAAAAATAACTTATTTACAAAAATGCTCCAAAAGAATCCGGCTTATTAGGGAATTCCCAGCACGTCCCAGAAATAAATATTATGGGCAGTTAATAAGGCTTCACAAATGGAGTAATTAGTGGCTTCATTGTTGCGTCATTATAAAGAGCCACACAAGGCTGTGCGGCGTTTTTTGTGCGATTTGGGAGCGGGCTAGCGACGGCTACGCAGCGCAGCGTGTTCGCTGCGGTTGCGCAACGAGATACCCGTACACATATAATTTATAATTGACGTTATTTTAAATATATATCTTCGTAAACAACAAATACCTACTCATTCCTATAGGAATATTGTAATATGAAGTTCATATACCCGTCTCTATTACACCGGCACATGTTGTCCCACTCGCACAGGGACCACCACTGTAGCAATGTTTAAAAATGAATGACGTTATGTATAAAGCTATTATATGTATATAGAATTTAGGTACATAAACAATTGTTCCTTACTGAAAATAATTTACGCAGCGTCTGTACCTATTCGACATATTGTTTCAATATATCATAGATAGGGATGTTTGGCAGTGGTAGCGTCCCGCACAAGTAATCTAACACAGAAATATTTTGTCCTAAATATTAAAAAATATACATATAACGGCGCGCGGTTTATTTTGATCGATGATTTGTATTGAGTAGTCGTGAATAAAGTTGACACAAATTATTTGATTAATTATAAAGCGGGTAGTTGTCAGTACTCACATCAAGTCTATTTATTTTAAGAGCGGGTATACCCCGAATGGAGTTGTAAGTGTCATGGCGGCGCGGGACGTCATTCGTTGACAGCGTCCCGGCCGTGATGGTCGCTTGCAAACCCATTGGCTCTTAATCGAATTTTATTATTGTAATCACGATATATTTTGTGTGTTAATGAATTAATTCGAATAGAAGAGTGATCAAACTATATTGTGCTACTTTTATTCGTGAATACCTGCACGTGCACGCCCACAATATCGGAATCGCCTTCACACACGCCTCCCGATCCTCCAACACATATATGTTTTGTATTGTAGCATCTTAATTTTGTAGTATTATGATACTGTTATTTTATATACATTGTATATTGTTTAGGAAAAATTACACCTCGCCGAGTTTCTTACGCCGGTTCTTCTCGAGGCAGAGGTTTATTTTATGAACTGGTAGTTTTTTGACATTCATAAGTGCATGTAATATGCCTAAATTGAGAATAAATGATTTCATTTCATTTGTTTTCAATATACAGGAATACGATATGGTTGTAACAAGTTTCACTCAAAAAATGACTGCCAAATCATTCCAATTATAAAATTGAGTGAAGTAACCAAATTCAGAGCACGCTCGCAAGAAATTCGGAAAATATTATACGCATAACAGTATTATTCCAGCCCATGCTTTGTACCATTTCATAATAACACAAAGACTTAAGTTACCAACATTTAAATGATACATAAGACGTTTTTTGTTCATAATCAGGACTGGACGACCGGACATTTTCCTCCTTATCGCTCTTAACGAATAACAAAAAAAAAGGTGTATTATTTAAATTAATTAATAGTCTGGACACGTTTTCGTGATGGACACCATTTTGCATTGTTTGAGTTCTTGAATAGGTATGCGAATATTTCATCAGCCGGTGGCCCTTATTTTTCAGCAATTTCTCCTCTAAGGTACTTGCCAATTTCACCTCGTAGATAGAAGGGTGTAGACTCAAAATTTTACTACTCCAAAAGAAAAAAAGGCAAAAAAATATGCCTAACTGTGAAAATCCTGTTTAAATATCTCAAAAAATAACGGAGCTACATAACCGTTTTAATGTTGCTGGTTAGAGAGAGAAAGCTCGACAGATCAGTGATATCATTGACACGAGAGCCATAGTAAATAACGATCGTTCCAATACAAAGGTGCGTTTTGAGAAGAAGAGACAGAGTACACCCCCTCTTAAAACTTTGAAAACTTACTTACTTACTTTATAGCCTATTGGCTGTCCCACTGCTGGGCAAAGGCCTCTCCCCATGTTTTCCAGGTCTCCCTATTGAGCGCTTCTTCCTCCCAATTCTCGGCAAATGCATCCAGATCATCCCGCCATCTCCGTCTGGGCCTGCCCCGTCCGCGTCGTCCATCATGTGGCACCCACTTGGTGGCTATATTAGCCCACCTATCTGGATGCATGCGACAGACGTGGCCGGCCCAGTCCCACTTGAGCCTGGCAGTTTTTTTACCTACGTCAGCAATGCGTGTTTTAGAGCGCAGTGTAGTGTTTCGGACACGATCCGTCCTTTTGACACCCAAAATGCTGCGCTCCATAGCGCGCTGGCAAACCTTCAATTTGGATTTCTGGATCTCAGTTAACGACCATGTTTGTGCACCGTAGGTTAGGACAGGCAAAATACACATGTCGACGAGTTTTCGCTTCAGTGACAGTGGAAGGGTGCCCTTCATTAGCTCCTTCATGGACCAGTAGCTCTTCCAGGCATTTTCGATACGGCGTTCGACTTCCTTGTCTTGCCTGTTCCTGAAAGAGACTAGCTGGCCCAAGTATATATACTTGTCAACGTAGTGTATGATATGCCCGTCTACCTCGACCCTACGCTTTGTGCTGTTTGTCATCACCTGAGTTTTTAACCGATTGATTGTGAGTCCAATTTGAAGGCTTGCCAAGCTCAGATCTTCGAGCATTAGCTGGAGTTCTGTTGCAGAAGGGGCGAAGAGAACAATGTCGTCAGCGAAACGAAGGTTTGACAACTTCCTTCCACCAAAGACTATTCCCCTCCCCTCCCAGGTAACCGCCAGGCTCTTGAAGACTTCTTCGAGGGTGCTCGTGAACAGTTTTGGAGATAGCGGGTCACCTTGTTTAACCCCTCTTTGTATCGGGAATGGTGGTCCAGAAGACTGAAGCTTAATGTCTGCTGTACTATTGTTGTATATTGTGGTAATTAGTCTAATATAATTTGGATTAATATTTTGGTTTTTAAGTGCGGTAACTATGGCAGAATGGGTGATACTATCGAACGCTTTGCTGTAATCTACAAATGCTAAATATAAAGGAATATTGTATTCAGTAAATTTCTCAATTATCTGGTTGAGTGTGTGAAGGTGGTCGGTAGTGGAAAATGCGGGACGGAAGCCTGCTTGATGGGGGGGTTGGTGTCTGTCAAGTTGCCCAGCAATACGATTCTCAATAACCTTGATGAATGTTTTGTAAATATGGGATACCAAGCTGATCGGTCGATAATTGCCAATGTCGCTTTTATCGCCTTTTTTATGCAGAAGTATAATGTTGGAATGAAGCAGTTTTTGAGGGATTTGGCCCGTTTGTAGCATATCATTAAATAGTTTTGTGAGCGGCAGTAAAAGACTTTGCTTTCCGAAAACGAGTGCTTCTGTGTTGACTCCGTCAGCTCCAGGGCTTTTACCAAGTTTAATAGTAGATAGGGCTTTGGTTACTTCGTCGGCTGTGATAGGAGTGATGGTATCAGCACCAACGTTAAGCTCGTCGGTGTTATACAGCTTTATTGGGTCTGAGTATAAAGTTGAGTAAAATTGTGTACATATGTCCATTATTTTGCCTCTATTACTGTGTTTGTGACCGTCGACGTCTTTCAAACTGGTGATCCATGATTTTCCATTTGAAAGCCCATTTGAAAACTTATAGTTATGTAATTACTTATTACAAGCTCGAATGCACAAAAGCCGCAAGTACGCGTTTCTCTCGAATGAATACGAGTTCGTGGCACTCGCGGTGGAGACCTTGGGCCCTTGGTCGTGCGACACAAAATAATTCATTAAGGAGGTGTCTGGACGTTTAATAGGCGTCTCAGGGGACCACAGGGCTGGAGCCTTCTTTGCACAGCGTATAAGTCTTGCGGTGCAAAGAGGGAATGCCGCCAGCGTCCTAGGCACCATGCCACAAGGGGGCGAACTGGGTGGGGTATTTTATATATAAGTAGTACATAAGTATAGTTTAAAGTTCTATACTTTCAATTATGAATTAAGTTACTTCCTAATTTGTACATGTTTCGGAATTAATTAATGCATGTCGAATCAAATATGTAAATGGATATTTGAATTTTTCATTAAGAAATATCGTTTCAAACATCCAAAACGACCATTTTCAAACTCAAAACGGCTTTTCCGCTTAAATTACTTATTCTTCTGAGTTACTATTTTCGCCATTTGATTAAAAAATGATTTCGAGAAAGTTCGACAACAACACAAGTTGGTGTCAACATCACTATTTTGCTGTAATTACTTGGTATTTTTTTTTAATATTGTCCAATGGCTTAATACTATATGTATACATAATAATGAATGAGGATAAAATCGAGTACGCAATGTCACTGTAAAAGTGCGTTTAAAAAACCATGTAACAGCATATTAAATTCTTTGGTTCTTGAGTGGAGACCAAGTGTCGGCAAACGTAGTGTAGGGCGCCCTGTAACTAGGTGGGGCGATGATATTTGTAAGGCAGTGGGCAGGGACACACACATTTTATGACTTTGACAGCTAATATCTCACCAACGGTTGACTTAAATGCAATTTTTTTTAGAAGCCCCCATATCATGTTTAAAGGCCTATCCATCGATACCGCACACGACTATGCGTGTTGATTTGTTACATGTATGGAGTGCCCCCCCCCCCCTCTAATTTAATATTTTTTTTATAATTTCGAGGGTTGCGTGGTCTAACCCGATAAGTCGCCTAAAAGGTTTTTTGAAAATAGAACTATGCGTAATGGATGTTGAGTTATTATCTCAAAAAACAATTATCTCGATATCACATTTATGTAGCGGTTTATAGAATAGACCTTCCTACCAAATTTCATAAATGTAATAGTCTCCGAGTAAATCGCCTGTGACATACGGACCGACGGACAGACATAACTATAAGAGTTCCGTTTTTCCCATTTTGGCTACGGAACCCTAAAAACTAGATATTGCCATTTAAAGCTACCACCTCTATCGCAACCACTCCGCCGCCACACGCATCTCTCTCCAACTCCTCTATTTAGAAAAAGATAAATATAGACGTAAAGACGGGATTGTTATCGAAAGAGTCCAAATCGCGCCAGGGTTGGCACACAGTTTAGATTGATTTTGAATTTATTGGATAGCAGACTGCCAGTTGAAGATATAGGGCTTTCATCGAAGACGGACGATTTATTCTCGTGACATGCTGGCGAATAGAAATGTTAGTTCGATTTGCGAATACTTTGCGGTTGGGCGGAGCGTCTTTTCAAAGTTTGTTACGCGATATAGGAGACGGGGCATGGCAAGTTATATATTGGTATAACTTGCGTTGCTCAAAAATTATCTTAGAAAAGTATTATAATATGTTGACGACCGGTTTAGCCTAGTGGGTAGTGCACCTGCCTGTGAAGCTGACGGTCCTGGGTTCGAATCCCGGTCAGGGCAAATATTTGTGTGATGAGCATGAATATTTGTTTCTGAGTCTTGGATGTTTTCTATGTATTTAAGTATTTATATCTATTAAATATATCGTCGTCTAGTACCCATAACACAAGCCTTCTTGAGCTTACTGTGGGGCTAGTTCGATTTGTGTAAGTTTGTCCACTAATATTTATTTTTTTATTTATTTATGTTAATTTAAACTTTCTTCAGACATGATTATAGTTATATTGGCGACATGTTTCAAATACTTCGGGTATAAACCGTCTGTTGTTTTTTATACAACGCCGGTGGCAAACAATCGTACGGTCTACCTGATGGTAAGCGGACACCATACCTTATAGACGTCCGCAACTCCAAAGGAGTCACGTGCGCGTTGCCGACCCTTTATACAATTTGTGGATTCACTGTGTTGACAGCAGAAGGGACAAATTTAGGTCACTCGCTCTCGACACAGTGCATCTTCGGGAGCTCTGGCAACTTTGCTCACCTCCAGGAACACAACACTACATACTTGTATAGTAGATAATGTTACTATGGCTGTGATCTTCTGCAAGTCGTAGGTACTTCCCCAGTTGGGCCGCTCCAAATTCGAGCAAGATGACATTTTGCTGTGCCCTACCTCTCTATGATCTGTCTGTGCTCAGAGCGCTGCGAGCCACATACCGAAGAAGAACTGCTGAAGGGTTCGAAACATGTCGCCTATATTAAATATTAATATTTGATGATTAGTCTTATTATGTAAAATTATAACTGAAAGGCAAAAACAACAATAACCGATTTAAATACCCTCGAAATAACAAAAAAACAGAACACTGGTTTTATATACATACTGAAGAAAAAAAATCTTTATACCTCTTTAGAACCGACGTAATACAAGGTCTCGATCGGTTCAATCCAAGTCTAAAGATATAATGTACAGTCGAGATTTAAAATATGTACTTGGAAAAAGTAATCAAACGGTTGCAAATACGGCTTCATTGCTAAGGGCATAAGGTTGCTTAGAAATGTTTTGACTTTTGCCAATGTACATATAATTATGAACTCGACGTTACTTCGGAGTTTTCGAAGGTTGAAATGTTTATCTTACTACGTTGAAGGACGGGCACTCTTTTTGAATAACATCAAAACAGGAACATACCTGTAACAAAAATACATACAAATTATCAAATTATACACAATTATGTACATATATTTATACATAGCCTGTTTAAGTGTCCCACTGCTTGGCAAATGCCTCCCCTCTTTTCCCACATTCGGAGCTATTCCTTGCTTCCTCCCGCCAATTTAGGCAGAATGTGACTAAATCGCTCCACTATTTCAACTCAATTATGTAATACATAGATAATTTTTTATTACTTGTGGTGCCCGGTTAGAACCCCGTATGGTGCTGGGTTAGACCGCGTGTGGTGCCGCGTAAGAACCCCGTGTTGTGCTGGGTTAGACCCCGTGTGGTGCCCCGTTAGAACTCCGTGTGATGCTGGGTTAGACTCCGTGTGATGCCGAATCAGAACCCTGTGTGGTGCTGGATTAAACTCTGTGTGGTGCCCCGTTAGAACCCCGTGTGATGCTGGGTTAGACCCCGTGTGGTGCCGAGTCAGAACCCCGTGTGGTGCTGGATTAAACCCCGTGTGGTGCTAGGTTAGACCCCGTGTGGTGTCAGGTTAGAACCCCCTCTAGTGCTGGGTTAGACCCCGTGTGGTGCCGCGTTAGAACCCTGTGTGGTGCTGGATTAGACTCCGTGTGGTGCCCCGTTAGAACCCCGTGTGGTTCTGGGTTAGACCCCGTGTGATGCTGGGTTAGAACCCCGTGTGATGCTGGGTTAGAACCCCGTGTGATGCTGGGTTAGACCCCGTGTGGTGCCGCGTTAGAACCCTCTGTGATGCTAGGTTAGACCCCGTGTGGTGCCGCGTTAGAACCCCGTGTGGTGCTGGGTTAGACCGGGTGTGGTGCCGCGTAATAACCCCGTGTTGTGCTAGGTTAGACCCCGTGTGGTGCCGCGTTAGAACCCCGTGTGGTGCTGGATTAAACCCCGTGTGGTGCTAGGTTAGATCCCGTGTGGTGCCGGGTTAGACCCCGTGTGGTGCCGGATTAGAACTCCGTGTAGTGCTTGGTTAGACCCCGTGTGGTGTCAGGTTAGAATAACACTTCCCCCTTCCTTCCCGTGGGTGTCGTAAGAGTCTACTATCTATGGGACTCGGTTGTTGTGTATTGTGTATCAACCTGTCACTGCAATATCACATTTTCTCCATCTTTAAACCTGCGATTGCTAAATTTGGCATTGGAATTAAATTTCATGTGCTGTGCCTACCCCATTTGGGAATACAGTCGTGGGTTTATGTATGTATGTATGTAAATATTACGTAAGTACAGTACGATTACTAAAACTGACACTGACAGGTGATGTTAATCCAATTAAGAGGAAGATATTATTATTTCTAATACATGAAATAAATTCAACCTTGAATATTGAACTAAAACCCTTATAAAAATAGAAGTATATGGATAGTAGAAAATTGCATAGAATTTATCACAAAATCAAATCGGCATTATGAGCATCGAATTCAATTTAGATCTGATTTGTGTAACATTTCGTCTGGCTTCCATTTTTGAAGTATTTAGGTAACTCCCTTAAAGTTATTCGAAGTAATCTAATTTAGATTGATAAAACTTCAACGGTTCTTTAGCGTAAAGGTCAAAGATTCACATATTGATTTATTTTATTGATGTAATTTTATTTGCCGCAGTGCCTCAAGTCAAAAGTCTTTGACCAGTGTGTGTTGCCAGTGACGGCATATGGATCCGAGACATGGGCGCTAACGATGGGCCTCATAAGAATAAGACAGCTCAAGGTCACTCAAAGAGCAATGGAAAGAGCTATGCTCGGGGTTTCTCTGCGTGATAGAATTAGGAATGAAGCTATCCGTAGCAGAACTGGGGTTACCGACGTAGCCTTCAAAATTGCGAGACTTAAGTGGCAGTGGGCAGGGCACATTGCTCGCAGGACTGACGGTCGATGGGGCCAGAAACTGCTTGAGTGGCGTCCACGCACCGGAAGACGAGCTGTCGGTAGGCCTCCGACAAGGTGAAGTGATGACCTGGTGAAGGTCGCGGGAATCCGGTGGAAACGAACGGCACAGGACCGATCTAAATGGCGAGCCTTGGGGGAGGCCTATGTTCAGCAGTGGACGTCTTTCGGCTGAAATGATGATGATGATGATGATCTGAAATAGCCTAATTTTATATTCTTTATTATACTAAACATCAAGTAATACATTATAAACATTTACCATAAACTCCAAGATCGGGTTCGATAGTTCGCGCATGTCAAAAGATCGCCAAAGATGTTGTCAACAAAGCACTTGCTCTTGTTTTGGCTGGTTCTCTGAGAAACGGCAGATTATCTCCACGCGAGGAGAACAATGTTCTACTTCTAACACGGTAGCTAGAAGCGTGTGAAATCGATGAACTGTAATTGGGAGCTTCGCGCACAAAGAGACAAAGTTGACATTACAGTCCGCCTGAAAACAGTCTAAAGAATGGCTTAAAGTATCAATTCCCACTTCCGACCATCGTCAAACGGATCATTATCGACACGGCATTAATTTGTCGAACATCTGTTAGCCAACTTATAAAGACTGTCAGGGTGGAATTTTAACATTCCTTTTGGATTATAATTTAAGCCAGTCAACTAAAGATTTTTCAGCCAGAGGCTTAGTATTTGGAAATTTAATTTGATTTAATTTAATCTTTATTTTGGACTTACAATCCATATATTATTAGTAATTTCTTAACCTGTTATGGCATGTTAGTATTTACATCATTTCATAAAATTGCTTTTTGAATTAATTACATTGAATCAATTACAGAAAGGTTTAACCAGGCTGGTAAGTTTGTGTATATTGTATCGACAACACGCTTCATTTCCTACCACGAGTATGATATTCTTTTAAGTTATATATAATGACGTTGGGGGCTGGTTTTATTTGCGTCATTAATTCATTTGAATCATCACTACATAGTATAAAACAAAGTCGCTTTCTCTGTCCCTATGTCCCTATAATAATAATAATAATATATTCTTTATTCGCCAACCCACCTGCCAAACGTGGCGACTATGGCAAATCCCCCCCAAATTGGGGGAGGCCTATGTTCAGCAGTGGACGTCTTTCGGCTGAAATGATGATGATGATGATGATTCTTTATTGCACCACAAAAAGAAATTGTCACAAGATTATCCTTAAAAACTAATAGGTAACAACAGGCGGTCTTATCGCTATAGAGCAATCTCTTCCTATATCCCTATGTATGCTTAAATCTTTAAAACTACGGAACGGATTTTGATGCGGTTTTTTTTAATAAATAGAGTGACTCAAGGGGAAGGTTTATGTGTATAATACATGTATCAGCATTGCACCCGTGCGAAGCCGGGACGGGTCGCTAGTAAGTTATATGTCCAGAATTATTAGGTGAGCCAGAGCTCCCGAGGATGGACTGTGTTGAACCCCAGGGACCTAAATTAGTCCCTTCTGCTGTCAACACAGTGAATTCTCAAATTTTATAAAGGGTCGGCAACGCGTACGTGACTCTTTTGGACTTGCGGGCGTCTATAGGCTGCGGTGGCCGCTTACCATCAGGTGGACCGTACGCTTGTTTGCCACCGGCGTTATATTGCGAAATTATTAGGTTATTAAAATAATCTCTATTGATTGGACTGCTAAAGTAATTTGGCTTATATTTTGTCTAAATTGTTTTCCTTATTAAGTTTTAAAAAAAATCTTTCATGTTTAGTGAAAAAATTAGTGGAACATTAATATTTTATTCATTTCCAATTTCCATTTAAACATAAATTGCCTCAACAATTACGTATTTTTTAGAAACTTGAAATCAGTTCTCAGAATTATTACCATATCATTTGGTATTTCAAATAGAAGAAATTTATTCATATTAATACATTTGAATACTTATTAGCATTCGCATCGTATGAACTCATAAATGTTTAAACTCATTATAGCTATTTATCTTGTACCTTTAAAAAAAACCTAGAGACTATAAGCACTACAGTTATGAAATTTGGTAGGAAGGTGTATTCTATGAACCGCTATATAAAAGTGATGTGAAATTAAAAAAAAAAATTAAATTAGGGGGGCACCCCATACCGTAACCGGTGGATGAAAAAAAATTTTCAACGCACATAGTCGTGTGTGGTATCGATGGATAGGCCTTTAAAAATGATATGGAGGTTTCTAAAAACTTTTCCATTTAAGTCAACTGTTAATGAGATATTAGCTGTCAAAGTCATAGAAAGTGTGCCCCCCCCCCCCCCCCCTCTAATATCCAAACTATAAAGTTTAAAATTCGAAAAAAATTGAGACGGTGTGCATTAGTAAATACATTAGTAAGATTTTTGGTTTGAATAATATAGGTTTTACGGTTTTTGAGTTTTCGCTTAAAAACCGTCTTGCATAGAAAAATACCGGTATTATTACGGTCACCGGTTCATTATTTCGTTTTTAATAGGACAATCTAATAATACGACGTTGTTACCTAAATACATGATTCAGCCCTACGTAAAGAGCAAAAAATAATCCAAAATATTGAGCTAATTCAGGGTTTTTTAAAAATACCGGTATCGGTCCCTGGGTCCGACACGCACTTGGCTGGTTTTTTTAATTTGGTGTCAAAATCTCTATTATGTCCCAATCTGACTTCAAAACATGATTAGTGATGGTAAAACAGATTCTTTCAAGTTCGTTCCTATTACATAAAAATTAGTTCATTCATTGATAGAACAACGTGGTAATTGAGAATGGTCGTTTTTTTTTTGTGGACAATCTTACACCAATCAACCTAGTCCCAACCTAAGCAAAGTTTGTGCTATACATAAAGCTACTAATACCTAACGAAAACACCTCTTTTCACCTCACATTTCAGTCAGTCGCACATATTTCTTTTAATATTCTTTCTCTAACATATTATTGTAATATTTCAAATCATAACGTTTATATTGTATAAGAGTACGTATTGTAACACAAAATAATATTCAAAACCTCGAACGTAATATTATGTGAACAAAAATATTCTTTCCAATAAAACGTATCGAAAATGTGATTTTCCACTTCGATGGTTTCTCTCTGCTCGCATTGTGAATCGAAAGATATTTTGTAACAGAGGTATGATGTTGCAAGCTAATACCGACGTGAAATATTTCAGTGATTGGGATATTAAGCAACAATATTTTTATATTATTGCTTGCCATCTGCTCACCCTGGGTACTAGTCTAGAAAATGAGACAAAAAGCCTGTTTGCACATTAATTAGTAAGTGCTATTCGTAAAAAATAGAAGGCGCTCTTAGCGTCGGTTGCACCAACATACGATCACAGGCCGGTCGTCGTCAAATATGGCGCCGGCAGCTGTCATCCCATAGAAACTTGTCAAACTTCACATACAATCAGATTTTAACGAACACGGCTTACGATTACAGATGGTTTGGTGCAACCCACCCTTAGCGTCGGTTGCACCAACATACGATCACAGGCCGGTCATCGTCAAATATGGTCGGAAATAATTTTACTACCGTTTGAAACATACTGCTTTTCACACTGCCTATGAGGCCCGCTGCTAAAAACATAAAATGGCTCATAAGTAACTTTGCTACCGAGTGGCTTACTACGTTTCATGAAAAAAAGAGTCATTGTTGCCCTCAAATGAGGGAAGTAAAGTTCGACTCTTCTAAATAGCAGGTGTGAAAAATACTTTGGATGGTAGAGATTAAGGACTGGTTGGAACTCACGATTACAGACCAATCAACGTTAAATATGGCGCCGGCAGCTGTCATCCCATAGAAACTTGTCAAACTTTCCATACAATCAGATTTTAATGGACGCCGCTTACGATTACAGACGGTTTGGTGCAACCCACCCTTATTCTATGAACTTGCACTGAACAGTAAAAGTGTACAGCCGAACCAACTGATTCATGACCCACTTGGCCTACAAATGGCTTGGAACCGTCAAAACAATAGGATTTACATGTCTCGCACTATGTAGCACTTAAGTCGTTTCAAATATTAACAAATTGCGTTAACACGGATTTATGATTTATCAGTAAAGAAACTGAACTTTTTAATTTAGGAAAATTAACCATAGTAATAACTGACATTTAAAATTGTTCTGTCTTTTTACTGTATTTTTTTATTTTTAATATGTTTTTATGTACAAATATTTCAATTGCAATGTATATTGTTTATTTCATAAATGAACTGATGAACTACCGCGACCTTTACCAGGTCATTAGACCTTAGACGAGAAATATATCAAATTCTCAATTCATTTCTGTTTTCACCGCTCAAATTTTAAGAATAAAAAAACACGCATATATTTTTTTTATTATTAAAAATGGGATCGCTCTTGGCCAGCATCTAGCCAGGGGGCAAAGATGAGGCCGACGATGAAGCGAGCTCACCCAGAAGGTGCCTATTCACTCGTGCCTTAAAAAGGTCTAGGTTATATGAGCTCGGAAACACAAACGCCGGCAGAGAATTCCAAACCTTATAAGTGCGCATTATAAAAGATGATGCAAAGCGCTTGGTTGATGGATACATTCACACTCAAAACTGTTCTATAACCCGTACTAATTCACACCTATCCGGTTTCGAAAATACCCGGAACCGAACACTAAAAATCAGTCTAGTTGTTAAAAATTCGAGCGAACGTGATTTTTCCTCCATTTTTTTTATCCCCCGGTGTCTGTCACAACGCAAACATACCAACGGAAGGTGTGTCTACATTGCAGTGAGATAAGCTGCCGTCAATAGAGCGCGTTCAATAGATGCGGTTTGAAAGGCTTTTGCCAATATTATTGTGTGTATTTGCTAAAAACTGGGCTAGTGGGGGCGCGAGATAGAAGTATTAAAGGGGAAATCTTCGGAACGGAGGAGCTAAGCTGTAATATGTTTTGGATTTAAACTTTAAGTTCTTTAGAATACTCAAACAAACATTTATTCTGCAAATAGGCCACAAGGGCACTTTTACATGTCAAATTAATTTACAATTTAAGAAAGTCTGACTATAATAAGTAATACATTTTTCATCTCAAAATATTAATTTACAGTTCAAAAAGGAATAATAATTTCGAGTTTACAATTAAATATAACAAAATTAATGTCATACAGTGAAGATGAACTTGCAAAGTTATCTATTACAAATATTACAACATCAGTAAAGTTAGTGATGTATAAGGTCTCAAGATTAAACAAGGAGTATAATAAAATTAATATAATATCCCAGAGATGTACATGGTCTCTGAGCGTCAAAATTAAAATTAATTTAATATTGTTAGAGATGCATATAGTCTCTAAGTCACTGATAATAAAAACGAATCCACAACAGGATGATGTCTCTCGTCAATCTCCTATAAAGACACTAGTATTAACGTAGTCACTATGTCCTAGCAAGCATGAACAGACCGGACTCCACGAACAGCACCCGATCACGAGTACGAGTATGACGCGTATCTCAGCCATACTTAAGAACTTACACACGCGCCACAGCAAATATCTCTGCAAAATACGTTATGCTACTAAAGGAGCCTCTTTTTTATATTTATTTAAGTGTTTCTAGTATTCCGTACTAAATATGGTCCAACGCAACACTCATACGTGTGCAATCAGTTTTTTATGATTACGTAGCAAAATATGACGCAATAACTACTTTTAGTAGTAACGAAATGCAAAAAATCCCTATCATTTTCATTTTTTATGCTAAACTCGGCCCGGCGAAATCCCATTTAATGCATACTAGCGACCCGCCCCGACTTCGCACGGGTGCACTATTTAATGGATGTTATTATACATATAAACCTTCCTCTTCAACCATTCATCAAAATCCGTTGCGTAGTTATAAAGATTTAAGCATACATAGGGATACAGGGACAGAGAAAGTGACTTTGTTTTATACTATGTAGTAGTGTATGTAGTGATTACTACTATCAAAATAACCAGCCAAGTGCGAATCTGACTCGCGCACCGAGCGTTCCATACAAAATTTTACTTATCCCATCCCATCTTAACTCGTAGGGCCCGTTTATGTTAAGTTTGCACCTAGTACGTATGACGCCGCATACAAATGAGGGTCAAAATTAACGCAAACGGGTCCTCACATAATTTTTGTAAACGCTGATACCCGTCCGACTATCACAGATTTCACAGCAACTTTGATATGGAAAGCTGAAATTTGGTACAGATATGGTAAATGAAATGAAAATAATTTATTCCAGAAACAGGTCCATAGATAGCATTATAAAATTATAAAATTAAAATTAAAAATGATATTGAATAGAATTAAATTAAATTGAATATAAAAAAAATACAATAAATTAATAAGCACCTCTCCAAATCGCGGGTTACCCCGAGCCCCGACGACAGGTCTATGGTACTCTTTCTTTTTTTTTTCTTTTTTTTTTTTTTTGAACCTGACTGTGGCTTTATAGGTCGGGCCCAATAAAGCGATAGGAGTGCGCGGTTGGAGAGTAGCCTGGGGAAAATCCAGGGGAAAACCTCCGGCACGACCACGCATGTGGTTTGGAACACTGGAATACTCTAAGAGTTTGCGCTCCAGTGAGATTGGTTGAGCGGTTTCAATCGAATCTGAGGTGATCTATGGTACTCCCTCCAACGCTCGTGTAGCGGGCTGGCGTCCCACTCTCTTACCGCCGCGAGCATAATGTTGGAGGAAGCGTAAATTGCCTTCCTGGCAGTGGCTAAATGCTAGGTTGATTACGTATAACAAGCGTAAGTCCTATGTAAGGGGCTGTTGGTTATTTTATGGCACTCCAAGGATCATGTGGGATATCATTTTGAAGGTAAACATTCAGTCAAAGTTCAATTTTTGTTTCGGTTCCTTTTACGCTGGATCATTCCAATATAAAGTACGACTTGACGTGTTAATTATATGAAACACAATACAAATATTCAGTGTCGACGTGACACAAATGAATTAGTAACAAAGAGGAACAAAACAGCGGAATGTAGAGGAGGGACAGCAAGCGTTAAATGTCTACTAATGTAGTTTCTATGAGTATAAAAACACAGCGTATCAATTAGATATTAGTACTGTGTACCATCTTGTCTTGTTTTATTTAATCCATACTCGTAAGATATAAGATATAATAATAACAATAAAACCTTTTAAATTAACAATCTACATTTTTTTTATATATGTATTTTGTTGCTTAGCGTATAATTTCCTTAAACTCTAGTAATTATCTCGGTTTGAAGTTGATTGTCCTACTTTCCAGCAAAGGCCTCCCCAAGAATTTTCCATGTTAGCTTTTTATTTTTTGAACCTGACTGTGGCTTTATAGGCCGGGCCCAATAAAGCGATAGGAGTGCGCGGTTGGAGAGTAGCCTGGGGAAAATCCAGGGGAAAACCTCCGACATGACCACGCGTGTGGTTTGGAAACACTGGAATACTCTAAGAGTTTGCGCTCCAGTGAGATTGGTTGAGCGGTTACAACCGAATCTGAGGTGTGAGTGGAATCGAGCTACTGGGAGTAGGAATCGAGCTACTGGGAGTACCATGTTAGCCGATCTTTTGCTTCTAGTCCAGGTTAACCCTGCAGTTTTCCTAATATCGTCTTCCCATCTCCGGCGTTGTCTCCCCTGATTGCTATTATTATATCCAGGACACCATTCTGTCACATCTCACTAAGATGTAAAAAAAAGCCTTTGTTTCATGTAAACTACATGTACAGAGAATTATATTTACACTACTTCGTTCTTATTACTGGTTTTATTTTTTATTAATATTACTTTAATTTATGTATTTTTCTCTAAATCTTAAGATCTAAGCTACATATTACTATCAGAATCTGCATGAACCCCTAGACGGGTATAGGCCTCCTCCAAAAGATTCCATTGCTCTCTATCTTGGGCTATTTGTGGCCAGGAGGAACCAGCTGTCCCAATGATGTCGTCTTCCCATCTCGCGAGGGGTCTTCCTTTTCGGCGTGTACCTTTAGGACCCTTCCATGATGTAACTCTTTTGGTCCATCTGTCGTCCTGTAATCGCGCTACGTGCCCCGCCCGTAAGATGTAAAATATAGTATCACAAGTACGCACGCGACGCGAGCACTGCCTATGTTCAATGAAGCGACAGATCCAGACAACAATGACATAATTTTCCGTTCATTCTAGAGATCGATTATGAAGTTTATGAATATTCAGAGCCAGCCAGACGGAATGAAATGGGAATACCTTAGCCCTGCCTCAAAATATAGATGGGGTGTTATAGGTAACCCTGCCTGAGTGGCAACTTAAGTTCAAATGTCCTTAATAATTCAGTAACTAATTTCGCGGATTCCGTTCCTGTGTGAGGAATTTTGCTATAAATTTTGAATTTCTGATCATTTGGGGCCATCCATAAAGTATGTCACACGTTAAGGGGACGGGAGGGGGTCGACGAAGTGTGACATTGTGTGACAAGGGGAGGGAGGGGTCCCACCTTTTGTGACGTCACATTTCAAAATCCAAAACATCTAATGAGTTAAAATGCCAAATATGGACTATTAACGAAAAACTTACAAGTGCAAATACAAATAGAGTTGGAAAAACTCTATTTGTATGCGCATAAGGTTTAAATTGTGTGTTGGCGATAATTTATTGTTATGTTATTTCTTTCGAATGTTTGAGTTGATGTTGGTTAGTAGTTAATTTCGTAATATGTGACGTCACACTATGGGGGGGTCTCACAAATGTGATCAACTGCGGCAAGGACGGGGAGGGGTCAAAAAATCACAAAATTAGTGTGACATACTTTGTGGATGACCCCTTTCAAGTGAATCTGACGCACATTTACCTTAATACATATTCCTGAAAGTTGCAAAAAGTAGATTGGAGAAATTCTGAGAACAACATTTCTACCAACTCTCTCTCTCTCATCTTAGCTATGAATGGGATCAGATATCCTTTATAATCACCTCCACTTCGCTCTAACCTCAACATTTACAGATGCCTAACACTCCATCATTTAGCAATGTCATTCTTCCAACTTATTGGACCTACAGCCCTGAATCTTCGATCGGGGATGGAAACTTATAGCGCTAAACTTCTGCGTAGTCGGATAGTTATTAGTGTTCCGTTATTTTTAATGACTGAAGACAGAATCTTGTAGGTCAATTTATTTTGTTTTCTATTACGTATGGTAATTGGTATCCCTACGAGCTTCTAGCGATTTGCTGCTTCTTGTCTTGAAGCCGTCATCTCCCCGGGATGGCAACACCAGCGCGCTAATAGGGTCATACTTAGTTGAAAAAACAATTTCGTCCCTCCTGTGGTCAATAGGTAACGGCTTAATGTGCATGTTAGCTATGTTTTTATTACAGGGATTTATAGAAACGGAGACACTGTTCATGCGGGTTACTGGTCCAATCAAAAATTAAGCTTTGTAGCCCTTAACTTTTGGTATGTCCACAGAAAAGACGCGAACCTAAATCCGCGTATGACCCAACAGCGCCACCTATCGGAAGTGGATATACAAATGTGCAGTGACACGCACTTCTTCAAAGTTCAGTTCGTTAACTAGCGGCGCCGCGAGAACATCATTCTTTTCAATATTATTTGTGTGTGCGTTGAGGACCTTTCCCTCTTGGAAGAGTGCTATCAGTTACCTAGGAACCTGTGTACGTCATATTCAACTGGACACTAACCCCTGGACCTGCAGCCTAGCCCTCGGGACCCGAGGCGGTGGATGGGCACAGTGGTGGTAAGTCGTTGAATGCTGTAGGAATATCGTACAGTTGGCAATAAACCTACCCATGTGGTATAAAAAACTACTTACTCGCACCAGTAATTGGCATAATAGAATTTGTTTAATCGAGTTTGACAATCTCCCTCAAATCTTATAAAGGGTGGGCAACGCGCATGTGACTCCTTTGGAGTTGCGGGCGTCTATAGGCTGCGGTGGCCGCTTACCATCGGGTGGACCGTACGCTTGTTTGCCACCGGCGTTGTATAAAAAAATATATGATCATGATCTTATGAGGGTCTTCATTCCTTGAAACCAGTCATCATGAACCAACTTTATGCACCCTGTTGGATGGTTTAAACAATATCGTTTTAATAAAGTAAAAAAAAATACATCTCCATTACTGTGAATGTCGACCGTTAATGTTCGATTCTTGAAAAAATCTAGAAGAGAGGCCACTAGAGTACGCTCACCAGTGGACGATTACAGGCTGACGATGATGGTGATGATATTTTTTTGACAAGAACATGATGCACTAATGAAATAAATGAAATAAATGAACTTAATTCTGCAAGTAGGCCGCAAAGGCACTTTTACAAGTCAAAAACTACTAGCGTTTCACATGAAACCACTGCCGAGAAGAAACGCCGAACGAAAGAAACTCGACAGTCAGCCATTTTATCCAAAAATATGCTTATTACAATGAAACTATTTAACCTACTTAAGTAAATCTAAGTGGTAAGTGGTAACTACAAAATATTCATTTAGGCGATGGCTCTAGTGCACACTAAAATACATTTTATACATTGCTGTAGTTTTCTATTTTGCCAAATGTAACAATGAAATGTAACAGCGAAACGCTACCAACAAAGCTGCGGAAAATTCCGCATTTTCACTTTGTTTCGAAGAATCAATTGATTTGGTTTGGAATGTTTCATCTCGGGTTTTACTATATATTCCATATCTAGCCTATGTTGACTCGATGTTGAACTTTTTTTACAATTACTTCTTTTTTTTTGAACCTGACTGTGGCTTTATAGGCCGGGCCCAATAAAGCGATAGGAGTGCGCGGTTGGAGAGTAGCCTGGGGAAAATCTAGGGGAAAACCTCCGGCACGACCACGCGTGTGGTTTGGAACACTGGAATACTCTAAGAGTTTACGCTCCAGTGAGATTGGTTGAGCGGTTACAACCGAATCTGAGGTGTGAGTGGAATCGAGCTACTCGGACAATTATTTCAAAAAATACACTATTGAACAGTAGTAATTTGGACTCAAAGTTAGTTGGACTCCAGTCTGAGATATTAGTTTTCTTTGTGCTACTACACTCGAATACACATTACTATCGGTATACCATACACATCGAATTTCAATTCAAAGTGCAGTGTATACCCATTTCATTGAGCGTAGACGAATACTTACTTCTACATTATAACCCTTATTGAATTTAGGCATGTAACATCATGCACTTATGAATGTCAAAAAACTACCACCGGCTCATAAAATAACCCTCTGCCTCGAGAAGAACCGGCGTAAGAAACTCGGCGAGGTATCATTTTTTCAAAACAATATACAATGTATATAAAATAATTAACAGTATCATAATACTACAGAATTCAAATGCTACAATATAAACATACGGACTTACACCATTTTGTAACTGAACTTACAAAAATAGCGTAAAATTAAGTCTGTGCGGAATTCATTCCGCACCGCGTCAGACGCAGAAGCCACAGTGGACGGCCAATTCTCTGGACGTCAGCCACCAAGGGGGCAATATGAGGGTTACGTTTCGCATTTCGATGTGTTTCATGCACTCATGCCAAGCGTAAACATGGGACTATAGTGCCCACAAACCAAACTGGCGACTGAAACTTTGTTCTCATGCCAATGATAACCAATAACAATTTTTCGCCAACTGGTGAGCACAAAAACGATCTACCTCATTGCATCCCATTCCATATTCTGACCAAAACCTAACGAACTAAATACAATTTTCATGGCAAGTGAAAGTTACACGGTCCACCCAAATCCAGCGAGAACGGCAAATAGGGTGCCATTATTGAAACCTGCCGGTAATTATCGTCGGTTCCACTAATCGCACCGCATTACCGCCGCTCGAATATTACCGAGCAATATTACCAGCAATATTGCCAATACGGTACGTGGTACGGTGTAATAATAATTGTAGCAATGTAATTATTCGGTGCACCAATTTCAATGGCCGCCGTTTGGAAATTGAAAGCGCGGTTTTAAGGCCGCATTGTGTTGAGTGAAAAATTATATGCTTAATTGTGTAATTGCTGGATGGTAATGCAATTGCAGGTTCTTAATGCAAGAACCGGTTACTACGGTGTTTTAGATATCGTCACAGTATTGGTATATAGGTACATTTATATCCAAATTCGGTTTTGCGAGCAATATCCGACAAGGAGGACTATATATAGGCTATAGGTATATAGGTGGTACAGAAACTAACTAGTATCCAATTTTAGTGTTATTGCAGTGAGTAAATCCGCTGTGACATACGGACGGAGAAAATAACATAAAACGTACATTGTGACACATAAGTCATGATACAAATTAAAAAAATCGGATTCTATCCGTGATTACGAAACAGTTTTACTATGGGACCAACTATAAATACTAGTGGACAATCATACACAAATCAACCCGGTCCCAAACTAAGCAAAGCTTGTACTATGGGCACTAGGCGACGATATACATACTTATATAGATAAATATATACTTAAATACATAGATAATATCCAAGACCCAGGAACAAATATTCGTGTTCATCACACAAATAAATGCCCTGACCGGGATTGGCACCCGGGACCTCCAGCTTCGAAGGCAGGGTCACTACCAAGTAGGCTAAAGCGGTCGTCTAGTCCGACTATGTCAGTGCCAAAAACAAATCTGGTTCTTCATACGATTAGTCGATGGAAGACCATTTTCTACGAAGCAGCATTTTTTTTCCCGTAACAAAAGTGCTTCGAAATCATGGATAGAATCATATTTTTATATTTTGTATCATGACTTATGTGTCACCTAGTATACTGTCACGAAAAGGTCTCGCCTCAGAATAATACCGACTCAGAGAGCCGACGCTGAGCTTCCGGAGATATCTAGGAATATACCACCACATGACATACCTACAGAACAAGCAGTGGTATTATTGTGGCTTCGGTATTTACCTAATTCATTTATTTTCCTAATTCATTATTATCTGTTTATCCCAGAACCTCGATATATTTTTAGAATCTCATCAACATTTTTCCTTCAAGGCTCAAGTACTGATACATGATATTCCGACGAGAGTTGTTTGTGACCTTGTGTTTGTTTACTTATTTACGGCCAGGTCTTTGTGCCGAGGCCGGGTGCCCCGCGGCGGTGGAAGGTAATTGAGATAGGATGATTAGAGTTTTGGACCGAGAACATTGTATCTCAACGGAGCAAAATTATATAACTCATATAACCTAGACGTTTTTAAGGCACGAGTGAATAGGCACCTTCTGGGTGAGCTCGCTTCATCGTCGGCCTCATCTTTGCCCCCTGGCTAGATGCTGGCCAAGAGCGATCCCATTTTTAATAAAAAAAAAATGACTAATTTACGACGAGAGCGATATATTGAATCTTGAAACGAAAGATTCTACAATAGAATCCTGATAATGATGATTTAATATCCGCTACCCTAAGGTTGTCTCGAAGAAATCGCTCTTTAGCGATAAGATCCCCTGTTCTTTGCCTCTACTCATTGTGATTTAGTACTGAACTGTGTCCTTTAATTTATTTACGCCCTAAGTCTCTTTGAGAGAGGTAGGGCACAGCAATATGTCATCTTGCTCGAATTTGGAGCAGCCCAACTGAAGAAGTACCTCCACCTTGCAGAAGACCACAGCCATAATACTCGTAACATTATTTACTATACAAGGATGTAGTGTTGTGTTCCTAGAGGTGAGCAAGGTTGCCAGAGCTCCCGAGGATGCACTATGTTGAGAGCGAGGGACCTAAATGTGTTCCTTCTGCTGTCAACACAGTGCATCCCCAAATCTTATAAAGGGTCGGCAACGCGCACGTGACTCCTATGGAGTTGCGGGCGTCTATAGGCTACGGTGGCCGCTTACCATCAGGTGGACCGTACGCTTGTTTGCCACCGGCGTTGTATAAAAAAAAAGGCTTCTATTTTTCTTTTGTAGTCAACGTATCTAAAACTCAATATTAATTCCTATCAAAGGTTCCACAAAATGGCGGCCGGTTACTCAGGCATCGAGAACACTCCAGATCTCGTAAGATAACCCTTTTCTGTAGTACCCTTCAGATTCACGAGGCCCCTTTGGACATGGTTTTTTTCTTTTATGTTGGCTATATGTTTTATAGGTGTTAAATTGCCGATGAGGTGAGAGCGGCAATTTTAGAGCGCCGAAGCGAAGACAAGAGGCGGTTATTCAGCGGCTATTCTATCCGATTCTTTTCAAAGCCAATTTCGTTGGCCACATTTTTATGAGAGTTAAATTGATGCTGAGGCACTTAATATTGAGTGACAAATGAAAACTACGGTCAGTTTTTTTTATTATACCACTAGCGACCCGCCCTGGCTTCGCACGGGTGCAATGCTGATGCATGTATTATACATATAAACCCCCTTGAGTCACTCTATCTATTAAAAAAAACCGAAGTTTTTTATTATGATGTTAAATAAATGTATTTTCTTTTTTCGTTACTTAAGCCTCACCTTTGTCTTTTAAAGGTAGGTTATTTTATATTTAATTGACGACCGGTTTAGCCTAGTGGGTAGTGCACCTGCCTGTGAAGCTGACGGTGCTGGGTTCGAATCGAATCCCGGTCAGGGCAAATATTTGTTTGATGAGCATGAATATTTGTTTCTGAGTCTTGGATGTTTTCTATGTATTTAAGTATTTATATCTATTAAATACAATACAATACAATACAATACAAATACTCTAATAAATATATCGTCGTCTATTACCCATAACACAAGCCTTCTTGAGCTTACTGTGGGGCTAGTTCGATTTGTGTAAGATTTGTCCTCTAATATTTATTATTATTATTATTTATTAATTATTTTGTTTCTTTTGTAATTTTTTTTATTTGCAATAAAGTGTCATACATGTATACAAAAACTTCAACGCCTTATCCAACTATTAGACCATGCATTCCCAGCTCAATTCCTCTGCCTTCATCAGCTATGCTCAAAAGTGCTCGCTGTCTACGTCTAGGATTTACCCTAAGACCTGGTTTTCTTAAATTTATATTCAGTACACGCCACTTGTGGGATTCTGTGCTTTTAATGTTGGATGCGAGCTTCGCGTATTGAAGGCGGGATTTTATTTCAAATGATAGTGCGGGTTGGAATTGGATTGTTGAGTTTTTGTGGAACGATTGAAATTTGGTTTGCTGGGGGTCGATTTTTCAATGTCTAACGTTAGATTTTTCACCCGAGATCTGTCAAAAAACTATGATAATTTGATAGAAGTGGAGTGAAAAGTCGTGCGTTCGACAGTCAAATATCAGCCACCTGCGGGGTAATCACGTAACTTTTGTACTACCGTTAGATAGATTTTAATGTCAAATTTTAATTGTCACCTCATACATTTATACTTCAAAATTGACATTAAAATCTATCTAACGGTAGTACATAAAGTTACGTGATTCGCCTGCAGCTCATACATTTATCCTTCAAAATTGACAGTAAAATCTATCTACCGTTAGTACATAAAGTTTCGTGATTCGCCTGCTGGTGAGGATCTATAAGTATAGTTCAATTAAGTATCGAAAGCAGATGACATGGATGTTAAAAAATCTTTAAATAACCAATAAACAAAAATCACGAAAATTCTAGAAACAATCACACTTCTACTATTTACTTATTTTGAAGATTTTTAAATGCACACATTTATATTCCGTAAAAAAGGAAATAAATATTCAACTACTTATCTCACTTAATACGTAGCTACATTATTGAACGACACAATCAAGTTAAATTGATGGTACCTCATGTAAAATGTCATAAGAGGAAATATTGACTGATCGATTAGTTTTAGTTTTAGGGAATAATTATAAAAATAAATAAATATAACAGTTTCCGAAACGTGTCGCAAATCGTATTCTCGTGCGCTGTTCAGTCGTTTAAAAACTAAAACGATTTTAATCCTTTTTCTTGAATCAATGTATAATTCAGATAAAAATCTCAATTCATTGAATGTAATAATTTAATCTTATAATTACAAATTTAGAAATAAAGTAAAAGTTAAAAAATTTAGGTACCGACCAGGATTTGAACCTGCGACCTCCTGGCACTCGCGGCCAGTCGCTCTAGCCAACTGAGCTATAGGTGCAACCGCTACCCGGCCCTTCCTTTATTTCTAAATTTTTAGTTTACGTTAGCAGCGGTACTGCTTAATACAAAATTAATCTTATAATTATTTCAATCATACTTACATATTTTTTAAATAAAATATTCAATGTATAATATTAAATTCATAACCAGTCTAGTTAATATGCACAATTTTTATATGGCAACGTTTAGATTTCAAAATTGACTTACGTTAAAAAACTTACGGTTGTTATCAATTCCCAGCTACTGTACCACTCACTTTTCTGTATTTTTATGTATGAACATTGTGGACAAAGTGGGTAGATTTGTGACAAGTGTGAAGATATGGAAGGTAGACTGAAAAAGCAGTCTGTCATCGCGTTTCCAGACCAGAGCATGTGCTAGGATCCCTAAACTGTGAGTTATAAAAGTGGCGACGAAAAAATTAGGACAATAGTGTGCATTAGCAGTGTAAAAGTGTGTAATTTGAGTGGAAAATACATAAAGATAAGTATATATAGTACAAAATGGGTGTTAAATTTGGGGAGTTCGATATGGCACGTGGCTGTTAGAAGAACTACATAGAGAGGATTACCTTCTGTCTGCAAGCAAGTGATATCGAAGAAGATGATAAGAAGAAGGCTAATTTAATTTTTCTGTTTTGGGTTACACCAGCTCCTGAATCTACATTCCACTATTTTTATTCATCACCTACGGACCTGCGAAGATTTATGCGCGGGAGACGCATTTACGTCATTTACCCGCATCGAGGCATCACCTAACTATAACCCAACCATCCGCTATCAAAACTTAGCGTTATCATTGTCCAGCCAGCGCTTCCCAAAGTCAAGAATAGCAGGTACGCTCACCGGGCTAAGATACTCAAACTCAATAGCACGTACTTCAACTATTCGAAGTTGGAGAATTGGTCGTAATCAACCAAGATACCTTCACCATTCTAGTTTATAGCTATATTTATTGATTTCGATCTGAAGTGAAATTGGTTCGATTCTGTCTACTCTGGATTTAAAGCATGGATTCAAATATTAAGTGAATTTGAATATTCCTTCAAGTGGTGATTTCCCGCAGCGTACACAAAAAAATATCGTTAACTGACATACGCCATTTTGTCAATTTTGGCTTATCTGTCGTGAACACGCCACTTAAGCCGAAACTGCAAAATTTCGCTTGCAACAAGAAGGTATATGAGAATTGTCTCTGAAAGAAAAAAATAATTGTATAATGGGTCATTCTACTTTTTCATGACCAATTTTCTATTACAAAAAAAAATCTATGATATATATTGAATTAGTGCACAAAAATAGGATTTCGGAATAGTACCTGAACCTAATAAAAGGAATTTATGGGTAAAATTACTTAAATATTAACTTATTTCTGCAAAAGGTGAGTAACACGGTGGTAAAAACCATTTTTTCCTACAAATGGTGAGACATCCAAGAACCACTGAGTTACTCGATTTATGGATATTAGTTGTGGTTCATTTATTACCAAAACTTTCGGAAATGATACCGCAATTAAACCTCTTTCTAAGTAACAATACAAAAATATGAAGTGAGCGCTAAGTATTCTAAAATCTGCATTAAAAAAATGTGTCTGGATATTATGTACATGAAAAAGTAGAATGGCCCGTATCAATTTTTCTCAAAGTTACTTAGATAGTCACCATTAAATATATCTATACTCTTCAGGACTTCACGAAGATCTGAATATGAATTCTAACGCCTTTACAACAGCGTTGTATTCAGATATTTATGAGCTCGCACCGATATATCTATATACCTTTCATTAATCACTTACTCGTTGATCAGCATAAAATAACTAAATATTTCAATGTGTGTTGATTTATTCAAAGTACTTGACCAAATAATTATGAAAGCAATGAAAAAAAGCATTTACTTGAGGCAATCATTCAATCAATCAGAACTCAAGTAAAAAGTTACAGAGCGATAGTGGCAAAAAATATGACACTGAATAATTTTAGTTCAAATACACATACAAGAAGGTTTATTTCTCAAAATTTTACAATGTTCAATCTATAGTAAGTATGGGTATTAAAAATAAGACGTTGAAAAATCGGTGTCAGCACAGCGCTAAGCTGGTTTTAAGCCCACCCGTAGTCAGTGAGTTGGTTTCACACTAAATTAGGGTTATAAAATTAAATTAATTACAATAACAATATAATTAATTAGTTAGTTAGTCATTAGTTTCTAAGTCTAATAATCAACATTACGTCTCGCTCATTTCTCTTACTCTAAATATATACATATATATATATATATATTTGTTTACTAAAAGAGCATTTCACCCAAAAAGTTGTCATTCTAATCGGCAACGCCCAAAAAAGTGGCCAAAACTTGCAATTCACGTAACAATTTTGGCGAGCGGTCGAAACATTTCAAGCTACCCAACTTCATAAAGCCTTAAGTCTGCCTGTATTCCATTGAAATTCAGCTCTATTGATAACAAACTACAAGTTATTATTGTAAGAGCAGGCTGGAAAGTCGTTTATAATTTAATTAAGATATTGTAAGAAACCCCTGTCTTGGATTATCAGAAAACAATTACTTTGGCAAACCCGATCCAAAGTAATTCTGTTTTTAATAAGGCTCAATGAATTGACATTGTCATCTAAGGATAAATAGTAGGCGAAGAGGATAGTTGCCAGTGTGATGTGCGGGTTTAGCGCACATCCATATCCCTCGACCGTTTAGGGCCTCGTGAGGGTTTCCAGACTAGCTCAGAGGTGATATCGGGGATCGAGAGTCAAACACAGGTTTAAATCTATAATAAAGATGGGTCTTACGCCCCTTTATTGATATAATGCAACTCTAGTTTAGAATACACTACGGCGCGGAACGGTATGACGGGGTTATCGCGAATCTACGGTACGGAAGTATTAATACGCACTTATATCTAAGGGCGGGCGGTTGTTAGAGTAGGACTGGAGCGGAATGTTATTTCAGGGATCCTAGAATCGTGGCTAGTGCGGCGGAACCACTCTGCCTCAAATACTAGGCGTCTCGGGCAACGAGGCGAACCCCAGTGCCTCGGAGAGGGCGGGAGTGACTCGGGCGGTGCGAGGACTTGCCAGCGCAGCCTCGGAGAGGTCGGGAATACTCGGGCAATGCGAGGACTTGCCAGCGCAGCCTCGGAGAGGTCGGGATACTCGGGCAAAGTGAGGGCTTGCCAGCACTGCCTCGGAGAGGAGGGGAGGGCAGTGTTCACCACAGCGAGCCGTGGCTCACACTGCCGCCGCTCTACCCTGTGCATCGGGTTTTATGCGCGCTCCGCGTCGGAGCCGGTCGGTGAGCGTGGTGGGGATGGCCGCTGTGTCGTACCGCTCTCTCCCCGCGCGCCGCCTCTGGTGCTTGTGACGTAGCGTGCGCCGGTGTAGCTGCGGCTACGTCACACCAGTATACACGATAAAAATGTACCTTCAAAACGTCGGGGATAGTGCAAAATCGCGTAACTATCGCGCTGAGGCGAAACCTTTTTGTGGCGATTCCTTGTTTTTTTTTTTAATTACGTTTATTTATCAATATTTTATGTTTGTATCGTCACGAATGTTTTTCTTTCTTTCTTTCTTTAACTAGCACTGAGCCGCGTAACTTCTAAATCCGAACTTCGTATCGTGCCGTCCCTTTCACTCTCATGTTATTCACTATATGAGTGAGACGGACGGCATGGCACGAAGTTCGGATTGCGAACTTCGAAGTAGCCTCACCCTGGTAAATACTGCGTATCTACACAAAACCCAACTTTAAAGAGAACCTTAAAATGTTTTTTTTAAAGGATTTTACGTTCGTTGGCTGGAAATCTTAATTTGGCTACATTTGTTAGATACGCGGATTTGCCCTATGGGTGTTGTGTAGATTCAGAGTATTTACCAGTGCTAGTTACGCGGTATTGCACTATCCCCGACGATACATTCTATGTTCTAGTTCCATTTTTTTAAAATTCGTAACTTCTTCTGCAACCTCAATGCCTGTTCAAAGACTACAAAATAAGCGTTGATGCTTATTAACGAGCCATACCTATCTTTTTTTAATGCCATAAAATTGTAATAGAAACAAAATGTCAAGATTGGTCAACAACACAGTTCGAAAGAAAGAAAACAGAACGCGGTAGCTAGGGCGATCGAGCGAAACCTTCCAGGGCAAAATATAATATAATATTTTAATACAAAAATCTGTCAATCGAAAATATAGAAAATTAAACTTCGAACAAATGAAATATTGTAATCAGGGATCGGATACCAGTATTTTCTCCATAGAAAAATACCGGTATTATTACGGTCACCGGTTCATTATTTCGTTTTTAATGGGATAATCTAATAATACGACGTTGTTACCTAAATACATGATTCAGCCCTACGTAAAGAGCAAAAAATAATCCAAAATATTGGGCTAATTCAGTTTTTTAAAAATACCGGTATCGGTCCCTGACTGTAATACGAAAAAAGGCGCTTCGTTTTCGGAATTTTAATATTCCTTATAAAAAAAATCTTAGTTGTGATAGAATTAGTTATGGTAGAACCATATAATTTCTATATTTATAAAGGTTAATATGTTATGTAAATAAATCCTTATTAAATGTTATTGTTGTAATCATTAGTAGGCTTCATATGTATTAACTCTGCACCACCTACTGTGAATCGTTCTGATTAGATTTCATTTCCGCTACCCTAAGGTCGTCTGGAAGAAATCGCTCTTTATCGATAAGACCGCCTGTTATTTGCCTCTTCTCATTGTGTTTTTGTACTGTACAGTATCCTTTGATTGAAGTGTGCAATAAAGAGTGTATTGTATTGTATTGTATAAATAAAAATAAACTGTATTAATAGGTTGGACTATTTACGATTACTTAGATACATTAGAAGAAATCCTTTCATTAAACACGCTATTAATATTACTTTTTTAAACCAGTGAAATTGACTTTACTACGAAATTCGGAGCAGAAAATCAACATTGACGCAGACGCTGCAAAAAAAACTGCAGCAAAACCGCAATAATGCGGAGCTTACGTCGAAATGAATCTTCATATCGCTCGCTGCACAATGTCCAGTGGTTACGGCAGATGGGCTTAGGGATAATTGTAGTCCAGTCAACAAGGGTGTTGAACCTTAAATAAGTTGAGAGTAAGAGCGGTCATTGTGGGAACAGTGAATCTTTTTTCAGAGCCACGTAGAGACGTTACTTTATTAGCTTGGAGATTTTTCCTTTAAACGTTTTATTATTTCGTTTTATATATTCTTTTTATATTTGGAGTTGCACCGCCCACAATTTGTCTGCTTTACCCTAAGGTTGACTCGTAGAGAATGCTTATGCATTAAGTCCTCCTTTTTACGATAAATTTTACTTTTGTGCAATAAAGATTAAATAATAAATAAATAAAGGTAGACTAATTGGCTTCATATGTGTCATTTTCAGAAACTGTGTATCTCTAACCACTTAAGAGTTGGTTATTGTTATTATTGTTATTTTTTTCGAAAAATGGGATTTGATTCACTGTGAACTTATTGGCGTACACACTGAAAATCACATCACAATGGATTGGGGGGTGGGTACAGTAAAACGGGTATCATATTACTTTGATTAAAAACCAATTTTAACTATTTATTTTTACTTATTGTAGCTAACAATTGACTCAGTCTCAATTTACGCGTATACGTTTACGCATATAGAGCGAAAAATCATCAATCAGTTAAACAAATAACTGTCAAATCAGATCTAAATTATTTTTTCTTATACAAAAAGAACCTTACAAAAAGTACCTAGGTTTTATAACACTAAAAGTTATTAAAGTTTAGTTTTTGTAGTTTTTATATTTTTTAGCATAGTACATAAATGCAGCCAAGTGATATTTTAGCGTTTATGCCATAGTAATAAACAATCAACAAAAAGGTACCTAAGTACTTATGAAAATCACTATCCAGTGTATACCTTTCAACCTGATCCACTGAGTACACCCATGCCATTTCCAATTTATGACGCCGTTGCGAGAAATACATGACAAGAGATATCAAATTTTACCGAAAAAACATTCAAATTAAAGCCCGATTAATATTTATTTACAGGTAATATTCATTAGGGACACAAATAAATATATTTAGAAAAGAAAACATCAAAACTAACCTGTTCTTCTTACTTTTGGCACGGTGCAAGACATAATCTGTCGTAAAACGTGTATGCGTTGCGCAATGGCGTGTGGGCCAATGTGACTGAGGGGCGACCGAAAGCATGCCGTGAGACAGAGATAGCCTCTGTAGAATCATTACTTCTAAAAATGTAGCTGTTTCACTGTGTACGCATGATCCACCGTTCCCACGATGATGATACATAAAAATAATATGAAATTACATTCCAGCAATTCTTAATTATTGAAATGCAGAAAAAAAATACTGTTTTTATATTTTCTTGTCTGATTTGTGCCCAGGAATATTTTAGTCTTCGATATTTGGCAATTTAATCCTATCGTCTTATTCGATATTAATAAGTACTGTCCATATCGTAAAAACTGGGATTTTCTGAGAACTACCTATTTTTCACATCTATTACTTAACGAGTGATAAGTGATAAGGAGTTTTAAAAAATATACAATTTTGGGTAGGAGAACTTAGGCTTCATAGGAAATGTTGCAGCATGTTACGGTACCTCATTGATTAGTCTTTTAGGGTGACTCGTAGGCACCATATTGACTCAGCGAGGCATAGCTTATTAAAGCTCAGTAATAAGCCGGATTTTCAGGCCGTGTGTTACCGCTTTACGGTATAAAGTCCCTCTGAGCACACAATTCAAACGGATTCAGAGCGCAAATGGAATTGGCCGTCGTTTATTCATGTAAAAGAGAGAACAAAGCTACAGGCAATATTAAATAAGGGCTAAATTTTTGGACCAAAGATAGAAAGAAAGAAAGAAAGCATTTATTCACTGCACCAAAAGACACACCGTTACAAATATAATATACTCAGTACATGAACATACAGTTAAAAAGTGCGTCTTCGCGGCAGTGAATCGATCGCTGTCTCAGCATTATGCCGAGGTGTTAGACACCTGCAGCGCTGGTTTTCAGACAGCACCGTACGTGATCCACGGAACGCAACACAACATACTATACATATAGGAAAGGTATACATACAAGATGAGTTTTTTTTGTCTGTAATTTAATTGATTCCGTTTGTAACCCGAAAGTTAGTGTTAAATTGTAGAATTTTGAGAGCGTTCAAAAATTTTAGCCTCACCCATTACCAGATGCGCCGTGTTGAGAGTGGTGATGTCCTTTTGTTTCTAGCAGTCAATACAATGTATCCTCATTTCAAAAATGGATCGGCAGCGCCATTGGCTAGTTACTATAAGTAAACTGTTTAAAAGTTGTACCACTGCTGGACAAAGGCGCTCCCCATAGATTTATACATTCTTTCTGAACTTGATCAAAACCAAAACATTTAGGCTCGGTTTTATAAAGATCCGTCAGACCTTATGTCGGTTTGTTATGTCAAAAAATGTACTAAGTTACTGAAGTTTGATCTGACATTCGGTCAAACGGATCTTTATAAAATCCGGCCTTATTGTGCAAATAGGCCTCAAGGGCAATTTTACAAGTCAAAATGTATCTATATCGATTAAAAATAATACAATAATCAAAATAGTAGTGTTACATGTCAAGAATAATACTAAGAAACTAATAACAATCCAGATTTGTTAGAGATGTATAAGGTCTCTAAGCGTCAAGGTAAAAATAAAGTACTGCTATACTTTATTGTGAAATATAAAATTATATTTCATAATATTTAATTATGATTCGTTTACTATATTACTTTTCATCTTGACGCTTAGAGACCTTATACATCTCTAACGTATCTGGATTGTTATTAGTTTCTCAGTCTTATAGAGATTTTCATGTTGACGCTTAGATAATTATCTCTAAAATGACAAATTCGAATAAACAAATATCCTCAGAGATGTAAAATGTATCCGAGCTTCAGTCTAAAAATAAAATCATGAGAACTGAGCGAAGTCTCTCAGAATTAGTTAGAGGTAGTTGAGGGTCCTTATCAGTTAAATAACGCTCATCTATTTAGGTCATTTTCTGTTTGAATTGACACGCATCTTGACAGTTTCTCAATGTTACTATCTAGAACAGGACTATTGCGACCTTACGTCATAAACTTAAATGTATCTTTTGGATTTTTCATTAAGAAATATCGTTTCAAACTTCACTCCAAATCGACCATTTTCAAACTAAAATCTTGTTTTTTCCGCTTAAATTCTACTACACACAATAAAATCAAAAAATAGCTATGTTACTATCTAAAACTTTAATAAAATTATCGTAGCCTTTAACAACCTTATTGGTATCGTCAATACTTTTGTCATAATTTGGAATCAAAACATTTTAAAACTTTTTTTTTTTTTCTTAGCCTATATGGGTGTCCCACTGCTGGGCAAAGGCCTCTCCCCATGAATGCCATGACTGCCGCATCAGCGCCTCCTCCTGCCAGTTGGCAAGAAGTCATCCCGCCATCTCCGTTTAGGCCGGCCTTGTTTGCGTCGCTCTTGTGGCATCCACTTTGTAGCTATATTAGCCCACCTGTCCGGGTGCATGCGACAGACGTGACCGGCCCAGTCCCACTTGAGCCTAGCAGTTTTTTCGCCTACATCAGTTATGCGTGTTTTGGAGCGCAGCGTGGTGTTCCGGATGCGATCCATCCTCTTAACACCTAATATGCTATGTTCCATAGCCCGTTGACAAACCTTCAATTTGGACTTTTGACTCTCCGTGAGTGACCATGTTTGGGCACCGTAGGTTAGGACGGGCAGAATACACATGTCGACAAGTTTGCGCTTGAGTGACAATGGAAGGTTGCCCTTCATTAGATCTTTCATGGACCAGTAGCTCTTCCAGGCGTTACTGATACGGCGCTCGACTTCCTTGTCTTGCCTGTTGCTGAAAGAAACTAGCTGGCCCAAATAAATATATAAAACTTATAAGGCCTCTTAAAACAAAAAGAAAACTGCACAACAAAAACCGATCGCTTCCTGTCTCTTAGACTCCATTAAAGAATAATAAGGACAAACAACTTGTTTTTGGACATTATTCACCAACCGCTGAAACAAAGTGCTAACCGAGATGTATTGACGCATTTCAAATTCAGATGCAAAGCGTGGAACCGTCTGTCCCTTTTAGACTCTTTCAAACGCCGTTGTTTGAGTAGAAACGACTATGTTATGTTTACGACTTTTTAAAAGCTTATTTATAAATGGCGTATTTTTGTGTGTAAACCATGTCGGTTACGCCCTTTAGTATAGAGAAAATGGTAATGGAGTGAGTCTAGTGAGAGTTTTATTACCGGATCATCTATAAGTCTCAACGGTATATTAGTTACAATCAATATGTCCTATATTTTATTCCTGATGGTGTTATTTAATTTACTTTTTATCAATAAAAATAAATACATAATTTTTCGAAAGTTTCAACTGTCATATTTTTTAAGATTTTGAGCATGCTTATTAATTTACTGTTTTTTGTCATGAATGGCTTATTATTCATATAGTGACATTTTATTATTATTAATTCCGCATGCATATTCTCTATTGTAAGCGTAATATGTACATACATACAATTGAAAGCTAGCGTGATGAGCTGAAACCCAAACTATGTGAAACAGACACTTATTTCAAAAGCATATTATAAGATAAACGATTACATCATGGATAGGGATGTTTGGCAATGATAGCGTCCCGCACAAGTAATCTAACACAGAAATATTTTGTCCTTAATATTAAAAATATGTATATATGTTTATTCTGTAGCATTTGAATTTTGTACTATTTTTACTGTTATTTTATATACATTTTATATTGTTTTAAAAAAATGACACCTCGCCCAGTTTCTTACGCCGGTTCTTCTCGAGGCAGAGGTTTATTTTATGAACCGGTGGTAGTTTTTTGACATTCATAAGTGCATGTAACATGCCTAAATTGAAGAATAAATGATTTCATTTCATTTCATTTCAAACCTATTTGAGACTAAACCGGTTTCCATATGTTTTTTCCTTCACCGAAAAGCCACTGTAAAATATTGATATTTCAAAGGTATTTTTTTCAAAATCCGGTGGCACAAACCGCTGACCATTCGTGACCCTTATTACAATACGCATAAAGTGCACGAATAGTCAGTTAACTGAATTAGCGATGGTACGAGCCGGGTTCAGGAAAAAGCGACCTTCAGATAGACTACAGTGGGTGTACGATTGTACATATTTATTTTTCATTTATTTATTTATTGCAAACAAAACATATACAGCATTACAGTCAAAACCAAGGCACTGTATAATTTAGGTTATTAAACACATAATTCACAATAGGAAAATTCAAATACCAATCAACACTCATTCATCATCTCACAGTACCGCAGACACATTCGATACACAACCGTCCATCGACTTGCAAACATATCACATGCTGGTGCCCATGACAGAAGCGAGTTCAGCAGTCGCAGAGCGCGTACAGCTGGCGAGCTTCTATACGCCACAGTGCGTGTAATTGGGACTGCCAAAAGGTTGGGACTTCGCGGTCTTAGGAAGGGCAGAAACGGGATAGCGAGCCTAACAATTCGTGCTACGAGCTCAGGACAGTCTGTATCGCCACGTAAACTTGCACATATAGCAAGCAAATGCTAGTAGACAAATAATTGGGTCGTCGAACTTCTAGTCAGTTCAGTAATTGGCCGCGCCGGCACTGAACTTACCAGTTTTCATTTACCCACAGCAGCCTTTAAAAGCCCTTATAAATTAAAAAACGCTCATCTGTTTCGGCCATTTTTTGTTTGAATTTACACGTATCTTGACATTTTCTCATTGTTACTATCTAGAACAGGACTATTACGACCGAATGTCATAAAGTTTAAATGTATTTTTTGGATTTTTAATTAAGGCGTTTGTATAAAAATATAGTTTACGTTAGCAGCGGTACTGCTTAATTCGAAGGAACGGTTGATGAATTTGGGACTGGGTGGCGATTGCACCTATAGCTCAGTTGGCTAGAGCGACTGGCCGCGAGTGCCGCGAGGTCACAGGTTCGAATCCTGCTCGGTGCCAAAATTTTTAAATTTTTCCTTTATTCTAAATTTAAGAAGTATCGTTTCAAACATTACTCCAAAACGACCATTTTCAAACGAAAAACGCTTTTTTCCACTTAAATACTAGTACGCACAATAAAATCCAGAAATGACTATGTCACTATCTAAAACTTCTATACAGTCATCGTATCCTTTAATCAGTTTATTAGTATTATTCATACTTTTGTCACAATTTCAAATAATAATAATAATAAATACTTGGGGACAATTTTACACAAATCTACCTAGTCCCAAACTAAGCAAAGCTTGTACTATGGGTACTAGGAGACGAATATACATACTTATATAGATAAATAGATACTTAAATACATAGAAAACATCCAAGACTCAGGAACAAATAAATCTAATTATAATTCTATTATTTCATTAACATGTGACATTTCTTAATTTATTATTATTGTTTTGAAGTTTTAAAATTATTGTAGACGATCCTTTAATGAATCCATTTTATTTTATTTTGATGTAAAATAATAATGTTATCTTCTAAAAGAAATAAATGAATCTATCTATCTATCCAATCAAAACATTTTAAAACTTATAAGGTCTTTTAATGAAAACTTTTTAGCACAGGCTATAAAAATAAACCAAATAACAACCTGCATCCCTCAACCCGTGTGCATTCTTCGCGAAGAATCCACCGTTATTTAATAACCTAACAAACTCTAGTGACTTGGCCCAAAACGTAAAGTACGAACAAAGAAAGTTATTAATGTTTGCGCCCATTGTCTCGGGACCTGAGAAAAGCCAGCTTAACATGACCCTTGAAATCCCAGGGCCTTAAAATAAAAGCCACATATGCGTGGAGGTCAGTATAGCTGGGCATTCGTGTCTGCTAAATTATAAAAGCTTCATTGTGCCTCGGAAGGATACTCTTTTAGTTTTTGTTGATTATCTTTTTGAATGATTATTTAGGCCGGAGACAGTTGTAGCTAATAGTTAATTTATCTCTCTATCATAGAACAAAAGCGAACGATCTTCGCTGGGAGTGCATTTTTCCAGAAAAACAAACCTATATTGGTCGCCCGCGAAACCCCCCACAGCAAATTTCATCGAATTCGTAAGAGCCATTTCCGGGATCGAAGATATAAATGAATAAATAAACAAGAACTGCTCATTTAAAGAGTTTCTTTTGAGATTATAATACAGAAAGTATTCGTTTAAAGATAAGTATAAAATATTATACGCTTACACAAAGAGCTAGTCTGGCTGACAGAATCAAGTATCAAATTCTTTTTTTTGTTTTTATACAACGCCAGTGGCAAACAAGCGTACGGTCCACCTGATGGTAAGCGGCCACCGCAGCCTATAGACACGTAACGTTGCCGACCCTTTATGAAATTTAAGAATTCACTGTGTTGACAGCAGAAGGGACAAATTTAGGTCCCTCGCTCTCAACACAGTGCATCCTCGGGAGCTCTGGCACTGCTCACCTCCAGGAACACAACACTACGTACTTGTATAGTAGATAATGTTATTATGGCTGTGATCTTCTGCAAGGTGGAGGTACTTCCCCAGCTGAGATGCTCCAAATTCGAGCAAGATGACATTTTGCTGTGCCCTACCTCTCTTAAGATTCTAAACATTTATTCTGAAAATAGGCCAAATGACCGCTTAACCGATTTAGATAAAAATTGATATTAAGATAGTTGGAGTCTTGGTGGAGGATTATAGGATAAGTTTTATCACGGAAATCGTCCCTTAAGGGGGTGAAAGTTTGTATTGATGAGCGATAACTAGGTAAGCGCCAGAAGTATAACGATAGGAATTAAATTCAAACGCGACTAACGAATTCTACGCGGACGAAGGCGCAGGAATAAGCTAGTTAACAATAATTCACTGAGGGCTATCGTTTTTGTGCTCACCAGTTGGCGCCACTGTCGACTAAGGTCCAGCTGTCAAAAATTGTTATTGGTTATTATGGACATGAGAACGAAGTTTACATTTAAATTATATTCAATACCTTAAAACCGTACCGTAAAAATATCGAATATACCGCATTGTAGCGTGGTCCCGTTTTATTCGGAAAAAAGGAGGAAATAATTTTCCGAAAGACAAATCTGTCTCAAAGCCCTGACAGTCATTGATCCTTAATTCATATTTGCCATAATCAAGCTCAGGTATTGCAAAATAGTGACCATATTGTTCCAATTAGATATTAACCCGCGTAGCGCAACCAAAAAGAGTGACATTTGACGCTTCGGAGGACCCCACGCTACACTAGCGCCTCTAGCGGCGAATTCATACGCGATAGCCCCCATTGATTCGTATGTTAGGTATTTATTTATGTTATTTACTGAACTCGCGAAGCGTTTTGTTGACGTAACTGGTGACCGAAGAGCTGGCGACTTCCTCGCACAACGTATCAGCATTGCGTTACAGAGAGGAAATGCCGCCAGCATCCTCGGTACAATGCCCCAAGAGCCTGTTTTAGATTTAAGTTAGTTGTGACATATATATATATATATATATATTTATGTTATAGGGGGCAAACGAGCAGACGGATCACCTGATGGTAAGCAATTACCGTCGCCCATAAACACCTGCAACACCAGAGGAGTCGCAAGTGCGTTCCCGGCCTTTCAGAAGGGAATACGCTCTTTTCTTGAAGGTTTGAAGGTCATATCAGTCCGGAAATACCGCAGGCGACAGTTCATTCCATAGTTATTTTAAGTTATTGTTATTTAACTATTATTACCGACTACGTTTATTTATGAAATAAAGATTAATTTATGTATATTATAAATACATTTTCTTAAAGAAAGGTACAGCTATAACGCAAACCGATGATAATGCTCCTTGAAAATCCTTGAGAATATGATCTTATACTCGAAATCCACTTGTTAGTGAGCCAAGTTCTCGATAAGAATTATATCAGGCATTATGCGATTAAAACTTTGTGAGTTATGGATGGTATCTCAGTACTTACGAAGTTATACTTGGTTATGCGAAATTGGTATTTCTAGAATGAGCTACGCCCCACTGAAGGTGATTATCTTAAAGCCAGACTGGGTGTGTGTTCTCGACGAAACTATAAAACAATATAATCACGCACTTGTGAACAAATTTAAGGGACCTTATCAGTTAAAAGACGCTCATCTATTTACGTCATTTTCTGTTTGAATTGACACGTATCTTGACATTTTCTCAATGTTACTATCTAGAACAGGACTATTGCGATCTTATGTTATAAACATTAAATGAATATTTTGGATTTTTCATTAAGAAATATCGTTTCAAACATCACTCCAAATCGACCATTTTCAAGCTAAAAACTTGTTTTTTCCGCTTAAATTCTACTTCACACAATAAAACCAAAAAATGGCTATGTTACTATTTAAAACTTTGATAAAGTTATCATAGCCTTTAATAACTTTATTGGTATTATCTATACTTTTGACATAATATGTCCATCAAATGGCCCTCTGCCGCGTACCGCGATAAAAAATGCTTTAAATTTAAAAATGACACAATGCTTCGCCTACATCACAACGCCCTACAGTAGCACCACGCCCCTTGTCAAACATGTTCTAAAAGTTACTATGCAAAATGGCTGAAGTGCGCTGTAGGCAACGTACTAGCAACGCAATGTCAATTTAAACCAATTTTTATCGCGGTACGCAAGGCGTATTGCAGAGGATCATTTGGTGTATACATTTTGTAACTTATTCGATTTCAATGTGTTTCGGATGCCATACGCACGCATTTGAATCAAATTAAATAATAATAATAATATGGTTAATAATATTACAGATCTTAGGTACTATCAAATGATATATTTTCAATCTCGAGGAAATTATCCAGGAGCAAAATCTTTGAAAATCTGTCGATGTTGCTTCGATAAATTGGATTCTTAGATTTGAACAACCACAAAAATGGTGTAAAAATATTATATACGTTATTCTTCAACCTTTAAATAAAATAAGTAATAGTTTTGAAAAACTCACACAGGGTTCACCCAGGAGACGTAGGGACAGAAAAAATCGGTTGGCCTATTTGACAAAGATGAGAAAAGTTCCATTCTACTTTTTCATGTAGATAATTTTCAGACACTTTTTTTTAATGCAGATTTTGGAATACTTGACCCTCACTTCATATTTTTGTAGGTATTGTTATTTAGAAAGAGGTTTAATTGCAGTATCGCTTCCGATAGTTTTGGAAATTAACGAACCACAGCTAATATCCATAAATCGAGTAAATGTCTCACCATTTGTATGAAAAAAAGGTTTTTACCACTTTGTTACCCACCTTTTGCAGGAATATATTAATATTTAAGTATTTTTACCTATAAATTCCTTTTACTAGGTTCAGGTACTATTTCTAAACCCTATTTTTGTACAGTAATTCAATACATGTCATAGATTTCTTTTGGTAATAGAAAACTTGTTATGAATGACCCAATTTATGTATTTTGTTGTATTCAATTTATGTGTTTTGTCCCGAGGATGCACTGTGTTGAGAGCGAGGGACCTCAATTTGTCCCTTCTGTTGTCAACACAGTATATCCTCAAATTTTATAAAAGGTCAGCAACGCGTACGTGACTCCTTTGGACTCCAAATGTTCGCTACTCCAAAGTTTGGAGTAGCGAACATCTGTAGGCTGCGGTGGCCGCTTACCATCAGGTGGACCGTAAGCTTTTTTGCCACCGGCGTTGTATACGAAAAAAGTATCCCCCCTTCAGACAACCTCAGTGATCGTTTTGTTTATTGTAACCTCAAATAATTCCATTCTCCTAAACAAGACTTTCTGCACGCAGCATTAGAGTCGCATCTAACTCACGCAGAATACAAACCTCCGTATCAACGTATCTTGCCCATAGAATATTAGTATCAGCCCGACATAACAATACAGTACCCTAACTAGCCAAAGAGCTTCTTTCATTACAGTACATCCATACACGCCATAATGCCCAGATTTCTGCGTAAGCCAACATAAACCTTGTTTAATGGGTGTTATGACACAATTTCGCTTTGTCCCTTTGGTTTCCTTGAGTGGGACGCCGAGTCAAAAGAGATGCTTATGTGTCTTACCACGGCGAGTTATTTTTAGCGAGATAGTAGGTAACAAAATTATACCATCGTTTGGAATTTTATCTTTGCATGCTTTTTAAGTAATTATATCTATATCTCTGAGTAATTAAAGTATATTTACTCTAAATAATTCAAAGATCAAAAATCAAAATCAAAACATTTATTCTGCAAATACGCCTCAAGGGCACTCTTACAAGTCAAAATCTATCTATATCAAATAAAAATAAAACAATAATCAAAAGTATCATTAATTAGATGTAGTGTTACATGTCAAAAATAAGACTAGGAAACTAATAACAATCGAGATGTGTTAGAGATGTATAAGGTCTCTAAGCGCCAAGATAAAAGGTAATAACTAATAATGTACACTAATCATAATAAAATATTGTGAGTATTATCTAAGTGTCAACATGAAAATAATAAAATATAATAAATAAATATCCTCAGAGATGTATAAGGTCTCTGAGCGTCAGTCTAAAAATAAAATCAAATGAGAACAGAGTGAAGTCTATCATCATGTCAATTCCACTGAACACTAGTCATCATCATCATCATCATCCTCCCAACGTTATCCCGGTACAGTTGCATCCTGAAGGATGCCCGGGGTCCGCTGCCTAATCCCAAGATTTTGTTTAGGCACTAGTTTTTACGGAAGCGACTGCCATCTAACCTTCCAACCCGAGGGGAAACCAGACTTTATTGGAATTAGGCTTGTCAAGTGAGTGGGCAACTTGACTGATAGAAGTTCTCGAGCCGCCCGAACGCCTCTAACTTGGCTTAACGACTGCTATCATAGACAGCAACCGGGATCAACGGTTTAACGTGTCTTCTAAATCACGGGAGCACTCATTTTATAACCGGGCGATTCTCCGAGCGTTTGAAACGCTCGTTTCTAAAGTCGTTTTCGACGCAAGATTAACTACCCAAAGTTGGGATAAACCGGCGAAATAATTGAACAAATAAGACTCGGACCCGATATTGGTTTACGCTTTTAACAAAAGTTTACTCTGATCATCGTCTCCTTTAACAATATTTAATGAAACGACAACCACTCATAGCGGTCACCCATCCAATAGCTGACCTGGGCCGACGTTGCTTAACCTCGCATACCGCACGCGGTACGCGGGCGCCGCTGGGCCACGAGCGCTCAACTGAACACTAGTACGAAGTTGATTAACTTAAAAACATTAAATCGACTCAATTCTTACCCAAAACATGCCAAAATAATATATCTCAACGAAAACGCACACGAAGTCAACAACAACTCTCCCCAGCATTACAATGCATTCTCTAAAGAAACGGTATCATCGATCATTCGCTGTAAACCGCCTCGTCAGTACACGAAACTGACGGCGGACCACTCAAGGAGCGAGCAATGTAATGTTCACAATGAGATACCCACTGTAATGAAGACATTAATGACTTTTGTGCCAAGAGGAAAATTCCTTTTTCTGGACGTGAACGAATTCCATTTATGCATTAGTCTGCGGAATGTTTCGTTTTTTGTTTTAACTGGATAACGACTGTGACCTTTACCAGATTGTATTTAAGGAACATAATAAAGGTACATTTTTGCTAATTTACTTGCGAGTTTTAAACCTTTTTTTTTTAACCTGACTGTGACTTTATAGGCCGGGCCCAATAAAGCGATAGGAGTGCGCGGTAGGAGCATAGCCTGGGGAAAATCCAGGGGAAAACCTCCGGCACGACCACGCGTGTGGTTTGGGATACTGGAATACTCTAAGAGTTTGCGCTCCAGTGAGATTGGTTGAGCGGTTTCAACCGAATCTGAGGTGTGAGTGGAATCGAGCTACTGGAAGTTTTATCGCTGGTTCACTAAACCGAGCCTAGCTGAGAAGAGTCCAGCAAGAAACTCAGCTAGGCCCGACCTGGGTCGGGCTGACTCTACCCGGTGTGCGGCGGTACCGGGACGAATAGGGACTATATGTGTCACTGTTGTCGCGATCGCGCGGTGGATGTCCCGCCGGCGGGAATGCCTAAGTGTACGCGTCGTGTCAGATTTGGACGCCGCAAGCGCAGCGTTCCATCTTTCGATAGACGCTGTGATTACGTCGTCCGGGTCCGTAAGTGTGTGCCTAGGACGCCGGACCGTGCGGCCCCTAATCAGTGATCGCCGAGCAACGACAGAGGGGGAAGGGATGGGAACGTAGTCGACAGCCTTCCTAACTAACGGATTCCTATGATGGGGAGCGTTGTCAAAATAACGTCTGGCAGTCTCCTTAAAGAAACCATACATAGTGCTAATCCTCATGTCGTGATGCAGACTGAGGTTCGACTGGTACCACGGAGCACCAGTCGCTCTACGGAGGAAACGATTCTGAATGACCTGAAGCGGCTTGAGCAATGTCACGTGAGCAAAAGCTACACTTGCATAAGACATGATTGGACGAACACAAGTTTTGTAGAGTGTCAGCTTATTTCTAAGTGACATTTTACTAAACTTGTTAATCATCGGCCCAAGCCTGAGTTTTAAACCACCCAGGACGTAAACCGTCGTCTACCGGTCCCTGGGATCCTAACAAAAAGAATGCTGTTTTTTTTTTTGGGGGTAAGCCGTCGTCTCCCGGCAAAAAAACCTGCAAATATCAGTCCGAATTAACACAGTCGAGTTCGAAAATATGTGCACGGACGAAGTGATCAATAATATGTGAACATGACTATGATAATGACACAAGGTTGTTCAGATATTTTTCAACCTTTGGAAACGTACATATATTTATGAACTAGCTACTACAGCGTCTTCTCAGTTTGATTCTAATCGTCAAACAAAACGGATTTTCATATCCGTTTTGTCCTACAAAATTTGACATATGCTGTCGTAAAGCAAAACGGATTTTTTTGTCCCAACTGTGTCGCCTTTTGTCATGTGTTTTTAATTAATTGTAATTGTTTTAAAGCTGTTACTTGCTTTTTTTCATTTCGGTCTGTATCCCCCCACTGTTGAGTAAATTCCTCCTCATGTTCACACCAGTCTGCCTTGTTTTTAAGGTAGTCTAATCCATATATAAATTACCTATTATTTTATTCATTATATGTATACCTTTTCTATTTAGTATGTTGTGTTGCGTTCCGTGGATCACGTACGGTGCTGTCTGAAAACCAGCGCTGTAGGTATCTGACACCTCGGCATAATGCTGAGACAGCAACCGATTCACTGCCGCAAAGACGCACTTTATTTATTTATTTATTCTTTATTTATTAATTTACATATTTATAATGTTGAGAGCGAGGGACCTAAATGTGTTCCTTCTGCTGTCAACACAGTGCATCCTCAAATCTTATAAAGGGTCGGCAACGGGCACGTGACTCCTTTGGAGTTGCGGGCGTCTATAGGCTGCGGTGGCCGCTCACCATCAGGTGGACCGTACGCTTGTTTGCCACCGGCGTTGTATAAAAAAATGTACTAAGTCTATTTCTGTTTGTAACGGTGTGTCTTTTCGTGCAGTGAATAAATTCTTTCTTTCTTTCTTTAGAAGAAAACGGACTACTAAGTTTAGAATTTAGTAAAAGTGAAATATGATCCCATTTCTTTCTTCTCAGATTTCAGGCCACAAAATTTGGCACGACTGGCTTTTACCCAGGACTTGATCCAGAACTCGTTCATCGCGATAGAATTTAATTGCCATTTTTTAATATCAGGCGCATATTTAGTCATCGCTCCTTTCACCCCCTTAAGGGATGATTTCCGTGATAAAAAGTATCCTATGTCCTTTCCCGGGACTCAAACTACCTCCATACTAAATTTCGTCTAAATCGGTTCACCGGTTTAAGCGTGAAGAGGTAACAAACAGACATACACAAAAACAAACAAGACACACTTCCTCATTTATAATATTAGTAGGGCAGTATGGATATATATTATTTATTTATTTATTTAAACTTTATTACACAAACAAATGAGTACAAATGGCGGACTTAATGCCTCAAGGCATTCTCTACCAGTCAACCATTAGGCCAAACAGAAACTTGCAAAGGTGGGTGCAGGAAGCAGACTAATAAGCAAAATTCTTCAGATATTTAAGTAGTAAATAATAATAAAAATAATAAAATAAATAAATATTAGAGGACAATCTTACACAAATCGAACTAGCCCCACAGTAAGCTCAAGAAGGCTTGTGTTATGGGTACTAGACGACGATATATTTAATAGATATAAATACTTAAATACATAGAAAACATCCAAGACTCAGAAACAAATACTCATGCTCATAACACAAATATTTGCCCTGACCGGGATTCGAACCCAGGACCGTCAGCTTCACAGGCAGGTGCACTACCCACTAGGCTAAACCGGTCGTCAAAGTATGGATAATTTCAAATAATTAAAACGAAATTCGTCTCGAGTCCGACCTTGTTTAAATTGTAAATTATTCAGTAGCTCATCTTCTAAATTATGCCTTAAGTTAGTGAAACAACTCATGAAATATTAAACTGTTTGAAGACAGGATATAGAAAATTCTGCGTCGTAAGTAATTGTCGTTCAGACAAGCAATTGCGTCTTGTATTGATTTCTTCATCCGGTCCAATGGCAAACGAGTATGTAAATGATTACAACCTAATCATGAGACTGAGGCTTTACTTTTAAAATTAGGTAGTCTAAGTGAAGTAACTGTGGGTACCTACATATATTTATGTATCTATTTATGTTTTTGACGACCGGTTTAGCCTAGTGGGGTACCTGCCTGTGAAGCTGACGGTCCTGGGTTCGAATCCCGGTCAGAACAAATATTTGTGTGATGAGCATGAATATTTGTTTCTGAGTCTTGGATGTTTTATATGAACGATAGCCCCCATTATGTCACTGATCACAGGGCCTACTCCGAACTTCGAAATCTGAAATTCGAATCTGAACTTCGTATCGTGCCGTCCCTTTCACTCTCGTGTTTTACACTATATGAGTGAAAGGAACGGCACATCTGAGTAGACCCTCTGTCGCGCTTTCTCTTTCTGACCAGCAAGATTAAAACGGTTGTAGCTTTATTAGCTTTAGATTAAATAATGACATAATCATAAGTCTTCAATTTTTTGAGTCATTTTATTAAAAAATTGTTTGATGATGAAATTCTAACTGGTTTTTTTTTCTGGTGTCTGTGACATTCCTATTTCCACTAACAACGTTACACAAAACATTAATTATAACGCCTTTAGATACACACTAAATACATCGTTTACCTCAAGTTTCTCTAGTACCTGAACCTCTAACATATACGAGCAGGTATAAACACTAGTTGCTAACAGTTTATACTCCACATTACCGAGCCCATAAAGGATAATACTCCGTTGGTAACGAGCGAGCGTATACGTTTCGTGTGCCTTACGTTTCAGTCTTGTTGAGACTGTCTTGAGAAATGGATGTTTGAAATTACTCTATTTTAAATTTATTTTATATTAAGCAGTACCGCTGCTAACGTTAATTACAAATCACTACATAGTATAAAACAAAGTCGCTTTCTCTGTCCCTATATCCCTATATCCCTATGTATGTTTAAATCTTGAAAACTACGCAACGGATTTTGATGCGGTTTTTTTTAATAGATAGAGTGATTGAAGAGGAAGGTTTATATGTATAATAACATCCATTAAATAGTGCAGCCGGGGCGGGTCGCTAGAATAGAAATAAAGGCCTGCTCGGTACCTAATTTTTTTAATTTTTCCTTTAGAAATAAAAAATATCCGTTCCATCTTCCTCATCAAAATTTTATAACTCTTCTTTCACTTTCCGAGCTATTCGGCTTTGAAATTCTTTATCTCCTGATGTGAGGCGTGCTGAATCTCTTGCTGTCTTCAAAAAACAGCTTAAAGATCACTAATTTGTCTCTCTCAGGACACACTTAAGACTTAGCTCCTTTAGACTATGTGGCTGACTATATATTTGTATACGTTTATGTACGTATATTTTTATACTATATTTATGTATGTTTATTGATCCTTAATTAAATGTTATTGTTGTAATTATTAGTAGGCTTCATATGTATTAACTCTGCACCACCTGCTATGAATCGTTCTGATTAGATTTCCGCTACCCTAAGGTTGTCTGGAAGAAATCGCTCTTTAGCGATAAGACCGCCTGTTGTTTGCCTCTTCTCATTGTTTTTTGTACTGTACTGTATCCTTTGATTGAGGTGTGCAATAAAGAGTATTTGTATTGTATTGTATTGTATAATTTGTACTTTATTATACTATTTACTAAGAAGTAGATACATCCCTAATGATGAGACCAAATAAGAAAATCAATAAGTTCGATTTTTTCTCGAAAAAGGATCAAATTCTTAATGAAATGGCGTAGAAAGTAACTCAAAAGAATAAATAATTACGTAATTATAAATCCTCAAAGTTTTAAAAGGGGGCATATTCTGTCCTTTTTCCACAAAACTCACCTTTGTATTGGAACGATCGTCAATAATTCGAGGTATGATATCAAATCAAAAATCAAAATCAAACATTTATTCTGCAAATAGGACACAAGGGCACATTTACATGTCAAAATATTAATTTACAATTTAAGAAAGTCTGACTATAATAAGTAATACATTTTTCATGTCAAAATATTAATTTACAGTTCAAGAAGGAATAATAATTTCCAGTTTACAATTCATCATCATCATCATCATTTCAGCCGAAAGACGTCCACTACTGAACATAGGCCTCCCCCAAATGGGGGGGATTTGCCATAGTCGCCACGCTTGGCAAGCGGGTTGGCGACCGCAGTTTGATGGTGGTAATGATCGAAGGATGCTGCTGCCCACCCTCCGATTTTCCCTTATTCGCCTCCTACGAAACCCACGGGAAGAGATGGGGTGGCGCAATTCTTACCCGGCAACCACACGGGTAAGTTAGATTAGGGTAGTTTACAATCTAAATATATAAAAGAAGAAACTGACTGACTGACTGACTGACTGACTGACTGACTGACTGACTGACATATCAACGCACAGCCCAAACCGCTGGTTCTAGAGATTCCAAATTTGGCACGTAGGTTTCTTATAAGGTCTAGGGGTGCACTAAGAAAGGATTTTTCAAAATTCACCCCCTAAAGGGGTGAAACGTGGGTCCAAAGTTTGTATGAAAAACCGTATTTATTAAAGTTAGGGACATGAAACTTTGTATATAGAGTCTGCGTTTAAATATATTAATGGCGTATTTCAGCGTTTTTTTAAATTGCTCCACTAAGGGGGTGAAAAGGAGGTTCAAAGTTTGTACGGGGAGAAAATCTTTTTTAAAGTGAGATATTTGAAACTTTGTATATAGACTCTCTGTTTAAATACAACAAAACGTATATAAGCGTCTTTCGAAATTGCTCCCCTAAAAGGGTGAAAAGGGGGTTCCAAGTTTGTACGGGGAGCAAATCTTTTTTGAAGTGAGAGATTTAAAACTTCGTACATAGACTCTATGTTTAAATACAACAAAACGTATTTAAGCGTTTTTTGAAATTGCTCCCCTAAAGGGTTCAAAAGGGGGTTCCAAGTTTGTACGGAGGGCAAATCTTTTTTGAAGTGAGAGATTTAAAACTTCGTATATAGACTTTTTGTTTAAATACAACAAAACATGTTTCAGCGTTTTTCGAAATTGCTCCCTTTAAGGGGTGAAAAGAGGGTTCCAAGTTTGAGCGGGGAGCAAATTTTTCCTTTTCTTAAAAATCGGTATGGGTGTCATTTTCGAGATTCCTCGGGGTGCCGATTACGAAAATGACATTCATTTTCAAAATAAATATGGCGGACATTTATTTTTCTTAAAAATCAATATGAGTGTCATCTTCGAGGTTCCTCGGGGTGCAAATTACAAAAATGACATCCATTTTCAAATCCAAGATGGCGGACATTTATTTTTCTTAAAAATCAATATGGGTGTCATTTTCGAGGTTCCTCTGGGTGCCGATTACGAAAATAACATTCATTTTCAAATTAAAGATGGCGGACATTTATTTTTCTTAAAAATCAATATGGGTGTCGTCTTCGAGGTTCCTCGGGGTGCAAATTACAAAAATGACATCCATTTTCAAATCCAAGATGGCGGACATTTATTTTTCTTAAAAATCAATATGGGTGTCATCTTTGAGATTCCTCGGGGTGCCGATTACGAAAATGACATTCATTTTCAAATTAAATATGGCGGACATTTATTTTTCTTAAAAATCAATATGGGTGTCATCTTCGAGGTTCCTCGGGGTGCAAATTACAAAAATGACATCCATTTTCAAACCCAAGTTGGCGGACATTTATTTTTCTTAAAAATCAATATGGGTGTCATTTTCGAGGTTCCTCTGGGTGCCGATTACGAAAATGACACTCATTTTCAAATCAAAGATGGCGGATATTTATTTTTATAAAAATCGATATGGGTGTCGTCTTCGAGGTTCCTCGTGGTGCCGATTACGAAAATGGCATGCATTTTCAAATCAAAGATGGCGGAGATTTATTTTTCTTAAAAATCAATATGGGTGTCATCTTTGAGGTTCCTCGGGGTGCAGATTACAAAAATGACATCCATTTTCAAATTCAAGATAGCGGACATTTATTTTTCTTAAAAATTGATATGGGTGTCGTCTTCGAGGTTCCTCGTGGTGCCGATTACGAAAATGGCATGCATTTTCAAATCAAAGATGGCGGAGATTTATTTTTCTTAATTTTCAATTTGGGTGTCATCTTCGAGGTTGTTCTGGGTGCCGATTACGAAAATGACATCCAGTTTCAAATCAAAGATGGCAGACATTTTTTTTTTTTTTAATCGATATGGGTTTCATCTTTGGGGTTCCTCCGGGTGCCGATTACGAAAATGACATCCAATACATATCTGCATGCAGGTCAAACTGAGAACCTGCTTTTTTGTAGACGGTTAAAAATTACTCTTAGTACGCGGGCGAAGCCGCGGGCAAAAGCTAGTTATAACTAAATTAATGTCATACAGTGAAGGTAAACTTGCAAAGTTATCTATTACAAATATTACAACATCAGTAAAGTTAGAGATGTATAAGGTCTCAAGATTAAACAAGGAGTATAATGAAATTAATATAATATCCCAGAGATGTACATGGTCTCTGAACGTCAAAATTAAAATTAATTTAATATTGTTAGAGATGTATATGGTCTAAGTCACTGATAATAAAAACGAATCCACAACAGGATGATGTCTCTCGTCAATCCCCTATAAAAAGACACTAGACGATAATTTCAGTTTCCTAAAAGGCAACTGAGAATGTGATGAAGACCATTCAAAACAGCCAGAAATGTGGTCACCATAGTCATCTCACGTCGATTATTCGTCCATTTTTCGGCCGCTCGCATTTATGATTCAAAGTTTCCTTCTTTTACTACGTCATTCGAAACACGACTCTGTTCAGCTGAACTTAGAGGACTTCTTGAGTTGAGTTGAATATTTATGTATCAGCGTACAAGTGGGACGTTTAAGGGCCATTTTATATTTGAAGTGCATCGTAGCGTTTTCTCGAAAAGGATTAAGGAAGAAGGCAAATAGGTTCATTAACATCAATATCATCCAGACTAAGTACCAAAAACATGCGAAAATGGCCTCTAATGACAAACATTTACAGATATTTTGCAGCCTTGGGAACATGTGTTAGAAACTTTGACTGTGCATGGAATTTGGTATCTTCTTCAGAATTAATAAGGTTTTACTATATTTCATTAATTATTCAAAGTAAATATAATCCGTTTAACCTGATGATGATGAATCAAAAGGGTTTTAATTCACTATCAAGCAAGGCAAGGCCATTCCAGTGCAAATGACCCCCTCTAACACGCGTGAGTTTACAATTAACCATCCCGCTCTCTACGGAAGCTCTGCGCGTAACTTCGTAAATATTTAGTACATTTTTATTGATTGGAACACTGAATCACTTATGAAAAATCTATCCGGTTGTTTCCTTACAACAATAAAAAAGCTATCGTTCGTAATCGTAAAAAAACGTATCACTGTCGTTGATAATTACGAGATCTGCAGCATTAAAGTTTATTTTTACTATGATATTGAGGATATTGACTGAGTTACCAACGCATTTTTCAATCTTTTGTTCGGTTATTTATTTTCTTTGTTTCTTTTTCAGTCTACTGTAATTTTTGTGAAGTGTCATCATCATCATCATCATCATCATTTCAGCCGAAAGACGTCCACTGCTGAACATAGGCCTCCCCTAAGGCTCGCCATTTAGACCGGTCCTGTGCCGTTCGTTTCCACCGGATTCCCGCGAGCTTCACCAGGTCATCACTCCACCTTGTCGGAGGCCTACCGACAGCTCGTCTTCCGGTGCGTGGACGTCACTCAAGCGGTTTCTGGCCCCATCGACCGTCAGTCCTGCGAGCAATGTGCCCTGCCCACTGCCACTTAAGTCTCGCAATTGTGAAGTGTAATTCTACATTATTTCTTTACACTGGAAGCTCGAATTTCAGTATTTTTGTCAGATCTGTGAATGGGCCTTGCCTTAAGGTCTTTTCCTGCTATAATGACCTTTTTCAAAAGATTTGGATTCTTCATACAAGTTTTATAGTTTAAATATCCTGTGTTAGTACATTGAGTTATCTTATCAAGTATCATGACCGGCTGTAATGCCGGAATTATGCTGAGTTGGGTCCATTTCGTGACACGACTGTTTTTGTATTCTGTCCCATTATTATGTACTTGTCTGTCATGAATAAATGTTTGAATCTTAAATCTTGAATCTTGAATCTATCAGTAGTGTTATTTTGGCCATTTAAAGACCTCTCTGAAAATAGTATTTCTAAAAATATTAAAAATTCAAGGATTTCTGTTATACATTTTGTGTGAACGTCAAAGAACCAATAAATATGGTAAGCACGCTGCAAACAGGTTTTCTCGGGATAAATCGAAACGAATATATAAGAGAAACCAGAGACGAACGCTCAATACTTCAAGGATAATATAGAGATGACAGCAAATGCTGTTTAGAAATTGAGTTTAGTAGCTAATGAGGGCTATCGTTTTTGTGCTCACCAGTTGGCGCCACTATCTCGATAGAAATCGTACCGTCCCTCGTATCGTGCCGTTCCTTTCACTCATATAGTGTAAAACACGAGAGTGAAAGGGACGACACGATACGAAGTTCAGATTTCGAAATTCGGAGTAGGCGCTGTGATCAGTGACATAATGGGGGCTATCGTTTTTCTGCTCACCAGTTGGCGCCACTATCGAACAAGGTCCATCTGTCAAAAATTGTTATTGATTATTATGGGCAATGAGAACGAAGTTTACATTTATGTCATATTTAATACCTTAAAACCGTACCATAAAAATATCTAACATCCCGCATTGTAGCGCAGTTCCGTTTTGTTCGGAAAAAAAGGAGGAAATAAGTTTCCGAAAGAATAAACTCAGAGCACTGGCAAGTCATTGACCCGTAACTCATATTTGCCATAATCAAGCTCAGGTATTGCAAAATAGTCACCGTATTGTTCCAAATAGATATTAACCCGCGTAGCGCAACCACAAAGAGTGAATTTGACAGTTCGGGGACCACACGCTACACTAGCGCCTCTAGCGGCGAATTCATACGCGATAGCCCTCATTGCGGTGAGTTTTGTTGTAATGCAGGGGCAGCAGACACGGCCAAATAGTCACGGTAAAATCTTTAACGTCAAATGAACAAAGAAAGAAAGCATTTATTCACTGCACTAAAAGACACACCGTTACAAATATAATATACTCAGTACATGAACATACAGTTAAAAAGTGCGTCTTCGCGGCAGTGAATCGGTCGCTGTCTCAGCATTATGCCGAGGTGTCAGACACGTGCAGCCCTGGTTTTCAGACAGCACCGTACGTGATCCACGGAGCGCAACACAACATACTATACATATAGGAAAGGTATACATATAATGAATAAAATCAAAGGTGTTATATATATGAATGAGACTACCACAAAACAGGGTAAACTGGTGTGAACATGAGGAGGAATTTACTCAACAGTGGGGGGATATAGACCGAAATGAAAAAAATAAAAAATAAAAACAAGGAACAGCTTTAAAACAATTAAAATTAATTAAAAACACATGAAAAAAAGGCGACACAGTTGGGAACAAAGAAATGAAATAACCGTTTTTTTGCTTCTTTTTCAGTCCACAGTCATTTCTATGTAGTGTAAGAAATACTACATTATTTCTTCATACTGAAAGCACAAATTTCAGTATTTTCGTCAGATCTCTGAATGGGTCTTGCCTTAAGTAGGCGTAATTTTTTAGGGTTCCGTAGTAAACAAGGAACCTTTATAGTTTCGCCATGTCCGTCCGTCCGTCCCCCGCTTTTCTCAGTAACCGTTAGTACTAGAAAGCTGTAATTTGGCATGAGTATACATATCAATGACGCCGACAAAACGGTTGAATAAATTCATAAAAAAACATTTTTTTAGGGTACCTCCCCTACATGTAAAGTGGTGTTGCAATTATTTTCTTCCAAACCCCATCGTGTGGGGTATCGTTGGATAGCACTTTCAAAAATGTTATAAGGTTTCTAAAAATATTTTTGATTCAAGAATCGGTTGGCGTGATATTAAGCTTTGAAGTGATAATTTTTGCTATATATGGTCAAGTGTCCCCCCCCCCCCCTGCCAGCTAAACGGTGGCTACTAGGCATGTAAAAAAAATCATGGTAGTAGTATATACGATGTATACAACACAACATCTCAAAAAAGTACATCATCAGTACTAAGATCAGTAAAAACCCTTCTACGGGTATGATCGGTGACGTGATGGACGGGCAACTACGCTGTGCGTGGCCCGACACGCAATTGGCCGGTTTTATTTCTTGCGCATATTGTGATTTGCTAATTATCAAAGACAAACTATATAATAATAATATTATAAAAAAACAAGTCACGTTTTTAGAATATTGAAAAGACGGTATTCTCCCAAGAGAGCAGTAAGTAAACAGCAATATTAATTAATCTGAGAGCTCTTCCATTTTCGACTAACATTATTAATTATCTTTCAACCGGTATTGGTGATTATTACTTATAGAATTTCTCTCCCCCATACATGCTTACCAATAGACATATGATACTAGATGGCGCTGGCTCGCACCGCGTTTGAAAATGTATTTGATTCTGTAGTCACTAAGGTTGATATTTTACTGGAGCGCGTAAACCTAAGAAGGGAATACGGTATTTGTGTCTTACTGTGATAAAGTCTTATGTTACTAAAAGATTGATTGTTATATACGACTTTGTTTCGCTACGTGTAAGATATTAAGTTACTTGTGTATCCACTGGCTGTTATTGCTTCATACTTCGTAAGTCAATGTGATTACGAATGTCGCAATAACCCTTAATTAAGAGAACAATTTGGTTAAAGATATCCTTGAATAGATTATATTATTGATATTAAATTATACGTGTTTTGAATTCCAAAATAAAGCTTGGTATATCAAATATTTGATTTATTGAGGTCATCAAACAGGATTCCCGTTTAGACGAATTTTATAGATGAAGACAAATGAATACATAATATATGATGAGATCCATAAACACCTTTATCTACACCCATACAGTAAATCCTCTTTTATGTGCTCAAAAAGTGTAGGTAAGGACCAACTTTACAATATCGCGCCGGTCCGGGGCGGAAATGGCCATAACAGCATCAAAAACGGTATCGTTATGGCCATCTCCGCCCATTACGATACAGGCTCGTGCTCAAAGACTTCAACGAGCTCACGAACTCGAACTCCTGCACTTTCAATGCAATGGTGCCTCAACACATGAAAGAAGATTTAATGTATGGATGTAGATAAAGTAGTGTATACAACTGTACAAATTTGGCCTTAAAACACTCGTGTGATCCTATTATGAAACTCGCTGACGCTCATTTCATAAAGCCACACTCGTGTTTTAAGACCTCATTATGTATCAGTTACATAAACTACTATATCAACTTTAATAACTAATCATATTATTATTTATTGATCGTATTTCAAACCATGAGATCTCCTAGAAGGCGGTACATTGCCAGTTTTGTTGCACTTTTAGCACCACCCAAGGGTCACTTGTAGGGGTCATGTTCCTCTTATCACTTTGGCTACACTCGGCTCTAACACACCGCCGGGGTTACGATATAGTTGGCTTGCTTGCGAGTGGGATGCCACTTCTATCTGTCAAAATCGATTCCGTTAGACACAAAATATTCTGTACGTAAATACTCATAATGTGTTTATACACTTATAGTAGGATGTTGAAGTGGTCGAATATAACTGTACTGAGTTGCTCTGAAAAGAGATCGATTATTTTATTATTTATGAACACTTAGGTTTAGCACACTTGGTTTTTCTTATAGAATAAAATAACAAAAGCATCTTACCTGAAAATAGAAACAACATTAAAGCTATTATTCCACTTATTCTTCTTACTCTATCTTAAGTAACTATTAGCATTTTACAATATTTCTCCTTAGTTACTTGCATTTTTTCATAGTCACAAAAGACCTTTGATCTGTCAACTGTCACTTGTCATGGACTGCCACAGATAAATCCAAACCGACACATATGAGGTTTATGCACAGCAATAGTGCAATTATGAATGAAGTCAAACAGCCTTCATTTACATACTATTAATTATTATGTGGCAGTGGCTTCTTTGAAATCCATCTAATTAATAAGCAAGGAAATCACAAAAAATAGTCAAAGTTTCGCATACAAGTTTCACGCAAATATTTCTCCCCTTTTGTGTAATCCTCATTGGACAGCCAAGTTCTGGATAATTTTATGATACCTCTGGAATAGTTATCAGTGGACGCCATTGTGCAAGCGGCCAAGTTTTAATAACATCCCCTAGTTTGTGGAAACTTTTCAATTTGAACAATCTGTGGAGATCGACCTTAAGGGTGAGGCTGGACGCTCATGTGTGAGGGTGGGTATATAAAAATGGTGTGTTGCATTACATATTTTTGACGACCGGTTTAGCCTAGTGGGTGACCTGCCTGTGAAGCTGACGGTCCTGGGTTCGAATCTCGGTCAGGGCAAATATTTGTGTGATGAGCATGAATATTTGTTTCTGAGTCTTGGATGTTTTCTATGTATTCAAGTATTTATATCTATTAAATATATCGTCGTCTAGTACTCATAACACAAGCCTTCTTGAGCTTACTGAGGGGCTAGTTCGATTTGTGTAAGATTGTCCTCTAATATTTATTTATTTATTATATTGCTACCTAGCTAGCATGAGCGTTTATTGCAGACATATAGCATTCATCCCTCTCGCACTTTTTGCGTGATTTGGCAGTTGCTACACGTTACATAAACAAGATCATTACTAGGTTTCTCGAGATCATAATGCGTTCACTACCAAATCATAACATGATTGTTTTTTATTTACCAAAAAAGTAGATACAGTTTTACATTAATTTGGTATCGGTACTCTGGTTAATTGGAATCACCATGACGCTGAAGACATTTTAGTACGTCCCAAATTCTGTTTCGAACTACAAAAACATTAACGAATATGAATCTAACTTCTATATAAAAAGCATTTAAGTATTAATTTACTGGTAATAATAATTAGAAAGAAAGAAAGAAAGAATAAACATTTATTCGTGGCACAGGAGTGATACACATACCAAGGATTAAAGTTGAAAAACGAGTAAACTCAAACTCAAAACTCAAAATATTCTTTATTCAAATAGGCCTAGCAACAAGCACTTTTGAATCGTCAGTTATATATTACATAAATTGAATCTAATTATTCAGAGCAATTTATTGATGCATATGAAATTTTAAAAAAGACATGAATTACTATAATGTATGTCAAAAGAGAGTATAATAAATTCACAAAAAGATCGTCAATATGTAAAATAAAAACATAAAAAATTGTATAATCTAGACAGTTTCTAGAATAAAATCTGAATGTCAAGAGGAAAATTTAACGTCAACATCTAATGTCATAGTTATGAAAATAGTCATTAAGATGTAATGTCATAATTATTAAAATATAATTAGTATTTCAACCACAATTATACCCACGGTGTTTTATCATTCATGTAGTCTTTTGTGCTATAATATGCTTTCGATATGAGTTTATGCTTTACATAAGTCTTGAATTTATTAATAGATAAATTAGTCACGTTTGTAGGTAGTTTATTATAAAACTTTACACAATTACACATGAATGATTTTCTTATTTTTTGGAGCCGAGTGGAGGGTACCGCAAGCTTATATTTGTTTCTAGTATTAATATTATGTATGTCACAGTTCTGTCTAAAATTTACAATATTTTTGTGTACATACACAATATTGTCATAGATGTATTGACAATGCATTGTCATTATATTAATGTCCTTGAACTTATCTCTAAGTGAGTCTCTATGTTTCATCTTATATATTGCTCGAATAGCCCTCTTCTGCAGAATAAAGACAGTATTTATCTCTGCAGCACTGCCCCAGAGTAAAATACCATACGACATAATACTATGAAAGTAACTAAAATATACTAATCGAGCTGTCTTCACGTCTGTTAATTGACGGATCTTGCTCACTGCAAATGCTGCAGAACTCAGTCTATTTGAGAGATTAGCAATATGGGGACCCCATTGGAGTTTTGAATCTAATGTCAAACCAAGAAAAACAGCACTATCAACTAGTTCCAATTCCTCATCTTTCACAGTGACACTAGTTTGCGTGTGATTTACGTTACTCGTGACGAACTTAATACATTTAGTCTTTTTCTCATTTAACAATAAATTGTTGACATTAAACCAATTAACTATTTTAGAAATGGCATTAGATACATAATTACAAGCTTGTTGTTGCCGTGTGACTTTGAATATGAGTGAGGTATCGTCAGCAAACAATACTATATCATGGTGGGTCTTTACGAGGTATGGCAAGTCATTTATGTAGATAAGGAATAGGAAAGGTCCCAATATTGATCCCTGCGGTACACCCATAGAGACCAATGAACCCGGCGATCGCTGTCCATTCACGTCGACCCTTTGTATTCTATCATGTAAGTAAGAGTTTAGCAAATTCAGTGCCGATCCTCGAACTCCATAGTAGTGTAGTTTCCTGATCAAAGTTTCATGACATACGCAGTCGAAGGCCTTGGACAAATCACAGAAGATACCTAAGGCATCATGTGACTCCTCCCAGACACACATGAAAGAGCATTTAATGTATGGATGTAGATAAAGTAGTGTATACAACTGTACATAATTAGGCCTTAAAACACTCGTGTGATCCTATTATGAAACTCGCTGACGCTCGTTTCATGAACCACTCTCGTGTTTTAAGACCTCTCATTATGTATCAGTTGCATAAACTACTATATCAACTTTAATAAGTAATCATTTTATTATTTATTGACCGTATGGCAATTATTTCGAACCGGGTCATTGTCAATAGTAAAAACAAAAGTTGTCCACCCGGTGGTCAATAGTTAAGGGCTTATTGCCCTAGCAATTAGCAATTAGCTATTAGCTTTGTGGTCCTTAACTTTTAATATGTCCACCGAAAAGACGCCAACCTAAATATGACAATGACCCAACCGTGAGATCTCAGAGAAGGCGGTACATTGCCGGTTTTGTTGCACTTTTAGCACCACCCAAGGGTCACTTGTAGGGGCCATGTTCCTCTTGTCACTTTGGCTACACTCTAACACACAGCCGAGGTGTCGATATAGTTGGCTTGCTTACAAATGGGATGCCACTTCTATCTGTCGAAATCGATTCCGTTAGACACAAAATATTCTGTACGTAAATACTCATAATGTGTTTATACACTTATGGTAGGTTGTTGAAGTGGTCGAATAAAACTGTACTGAGTTGCTCTGAAAAGAGATCGGTTATTTTATTATTTACGAACACTTAGGTTTAGCACACTTGGTTTTTCTTATATAATAAAATAACAAAAGCATCTTACCTGACAAGAGAAACAACATTAAAGCTATTATTCCACTTATCTTAAGTAACTATTAGCATTTTGCAATATTTCTCCTTAGATTACTTGCATTTTTTCAGTCACAAAAGACCTTTGACCTGTCAACTGTCACTTGTCATGGACTGCCACAGATAAATCCAAACCTACACATACGGGGTTTATGCACAGCAATAGTGCAATTATGAATGAAGTCAAACAGCCTTAATTTACATACTATTAATTATTCTGTGGCAGTGGCTTCTTTCTTTGAAACGGATTCTAAATTTAAATCTGTCGTGAAACAGACACTTATTTCAAAAGCATATTATAAGATACACGATTACATCATGGATAGGGATGTTTGGCAGTGATAGCGTCCCGCACAAGTAATTGAACACAGAAATATTTTGTCCTTAATATTAAAAAATATGTATGTATGTTTATACTGTAGCATTTGAATTTTGTACTATTTTTGCTGTTATTTTATATACATTGTATATTGTTTTGAAAAAATGACACCTCGCCGAGTTTCTTACGCCGGTTCTTCTCGAGGCAGAGGTTTATTTTATGAACCGGTGGTAGTTTTTTGACATTCATAAGTGCATGTAACATGCCTTAATTGAAGAATAAATGATTTCATTTCATTTCATTTCAATCCATCTGATTAATATAAAACAAAGAAATCACAAAAAATAGTCAAAGTTTCGCATGCAAGTTTCACGCAAATATTTCTCCCCTTTTGTGTAATCCTCATTGGACAGCCAAGTTCTGGATAATTTTATGATACCCCTGGAATAGTTATCAGTGGACGCCATTGTGCAAGCGGCCAAGTTTTAATAACATCCCCTAGTTTGTGCAAACTTTTCAATTTGAACAATCTGAGTGGAGATCAACCTTAAGGGTGAGGCTGGACGCTCATGTGTGAGGGTGGGTATATAAAAATGGTGTGTTGCATTACATATTTTTGGCGACCGGTTTAGCCTAGTGTAGTGCACCTGCCTGTGAAGCTGACGGTCCTGGGTTCAATCCCGGTCAGGGCAAATATTTGTGTGATGAGCATGAATATTTGTTTCTGAGTCTTGGATGTTTTCTATGTATTTAAGTATTTATATCTATTAAATATATCGTCGTCTAGTACTCATAATACAAGCCTTCTTGAGCTTACTGTGGGGCTAGTTCGATTTGTGTAAGATTGTCCTCTAATATTTATTTATTATATTGCTACCTAGCTAGCATGAGCGTTTATGGCAGACATATAACATTCGTCCCTCTCGCACTTTTTGCGTGATTTGGCAATTGCTACACGTTCCATAAACAAGATTATTAGGTACTAGGTTTCTCGGGACCAAAATGCGTTCACTACCAAATCATAACATGTTTTTCACTTCTTATGCTCGAAAAGTGTGTCATATTAGACTTGTCAAGCGGGGCTAAAGTAGTACATTTAACCCCTAGGGATAATATGAATACATATTTATGATTTACAAAACATTCAATTTAGACCAATCATAATACTTCACCTATTAAATCCACCAATCACAAAACATTAAAATAACTCTTTAAAAAATATTTGGTATTGGGTATGAACCAACCAGAATACAGGTTTACTAAAATCGACCAATCTGGAAACATAATTAATTTTTCTAAAGAGTCTAAAGATTAAGTTTGTAGTAGTCCCTATTTCACAATAATTAAAAAGTGGTTAAATCGTTCAAGCAACACTTTGAAGCGCTCAATGGAAGGTCAGTTAGCTTTTTTCGCGCGTGAATATTGCGCGCGAACCGCAGTGTCTATGTTTTGTGTGTCAAAGGAGTATAGAAAAAAAATCATGCTGCAAAAGTATATCTCTTCGCCGTGGAATTTATTGTTAATTTTGGGTGGGTTAACCTTTGTTTATTTATTTTCTCGCAATCGAAGTGAAAAGTAGAGTGTATAACTCTGGTCTAAAAGCCATATTACCCCTCGAACTATTTTCCCTCACTTTGTTCGGGAAAATAACTATCTCGTGGTAATATGGCTCATTTTAGACCTTACTATTTATTTACCAAAAAAGTAGATACAGTTTTACATTAATTTGGTATCGGTACTCTGGTTAATTGGAACCACCGTGACGCTGATAGACATTTTAGTAAGTCCCGAATTCTGTTTCGAACTACAAAAACATTAACGAATATGAATCTAACTTCTACATAAAAAGCATTTAAGTATTAATTTACTGGTAATAATAGTTAAATAACAATAACTTAAATAATATCACAACTAACTATGCCATTGGGGCATTGAACGGAGGATGCTGGCGGCATTTCCTCGCTGTATCGCAATGCTGATACGTTGTGCGAGGAAGTCGCCAGCTCTTCGGTCACCAGTTACGTCAACTCCTACATTAGTTAAATAAAACTATTTTGCAAAATACGTTCAACATTATAAGATTTCAAGCTTACATGGTCATTTACATTAGAATTACGATTTCAAACGGGATATTTACCATGTATACAAATATACATGGTAAATATCCCGTTTCAAATCGTACGTTCAACATTATTCTAACTTTAAACACGTGTAAATCCATTTCACACAAATATAACTCTAACAGCAGGCTCGCTTCTCGACGTGTTAATTATGAAATAATTGAAAATTGGAATGAAAAATTATGCAAACTGCGAAATAACGGCACAGCGGCACGGCAGTCATTTTCGAGTATTAAAGGTGTTGCCGTAATAGACTATTGACTGCAAATTGGAATTATAAGGGAAGCGAACAAGAATAAGGGTTCGGTGAAGTGTACTGAGTTCGGTGAGTTTTCTCACTGAATCTTGGTTTTGTAAGTAGGATTTTGCGAAGTCGGCAATAAAGTTTTTGACAATTGACAAGTTAGACATCAAAGAAGCCACTGGTTTCGGAGCTTGGGACTTCATTATACGATTGCTTGGGTAGAGTAGATTGCAACAGAGTAGATATATATGTTATTCATATCTCGGCAATGCCAGAGGGCCTATTCCGAACTTTAAAATCCGAACTTCGTATCATACCGTCCCTTTGAGCCATAATCAAAAATCAAAATCAAATATTTATTCTGCAAATAGGCCACAAGAGCATTTTTACATGTCAAAATATTAATTCACAATTTAAGAAAGTCTGACTATAAGAATACATTTTTCATGACAGAATATTAATTTACAGTTCAAGAAAGAATAATAATTTCGAGATCACAAATATAACAATAGAAACAAAGAGTATAATGAATGTATATAATATCCCAGAGATGTACATGGTCTCTGAGCGTCCAAATACAATTAATAGTTACTATTATAACATCCTTAGAGATGTACATGAGCGTCAAAATTTAATGTTTAAAGATGGGTAGTACTGCCAATATAATAAAACGAATGAGTAAAATCATTTTATTACTAGACATATGCAATAAAATAGAATATAAACTAACCTTAAAATGAACTAAACTCAAAACTAAATACTTACATTTATTTTATTTATAATTATTGTAATTTCTTAAAATATTGCTCATAGAAATTTTACTAGAGCTGAATTATATTTTATAAGTACCTACCATCACTTATCGTTTTCACCACAGCTTAATCTTTAAAACATACAAGCTGATTCATCATAAATTTAAGAGTTAGACTTGTCGGTGTAGCTCTCTCCATCCGACTCTATCCAGGGCCGCCTCTTTGACCTCCTTATACGACACGACTGCTAGCTTTCCTTTTATTTGTTGCATGTAGCTTAACCTCGGCCTTCCCCTTCCTCGCTTTCCTTCAATTTGCCTTCTATGATGTTCTTTATAAAATCGTCGTGTCGTATAAGATGACCAATCATTTTCCCTCTTCTATTAACCTCTTCCTTAAAATCGCCAGCTTTGTTATTGGCACTGAAAATTTTCCATGCTAGAATACTGTCCATTAAGTCTTTGGGTAATTTAGCTATCATCAGGCCCCTAAGTGGCCGACGGAGCCTGGCGGAGATAACACGGCCCGGACGATCGCCGGTTATACGATTAGAGGTTGCAAAATTAGGAGTTGTATTTATGTGTTTGGGATATCCGAGAGCCCAATATTGAACCTCATATTCTACACAATAGGGTTTTTCCATTTATCAAGATAGAATATAAAATATAGACTAAATGAAACCTCCATTGCGGCCTACATTTTTTTTTTGAATTCTCAATTTTTTAGGGTTCCGTAGCCAAAATGGCCAAAAAGGAACCCTTATAAATGAAATTTTAAATGAACTTTATTCTGCAAGTAGACCGCAAAGGCACTCTTACAAGTCAAAGTATGTCTGTACGTATGTCACAGTCGATTTACTCGGAGACTATAAGCACTACATATATGAAATTTGGTAGGAAGGTGTATTCTATGAACCGCTATATAAAAGTAATGTGAAATGCCAAAAAATAAATTAAATTAGGGGGGGCACTCCTTACATGTAACTGGTGGATGAAAAATAGGACGTGGATAGGCCTTTAAAAATTATACGCAGATTTCTAAAAAACCATTTAAGTCGACCGTTGGCGATATTATTAAATTGTGTCCCCTCCCCCCCCCCCCCTCCTCTAATTTCCAAACTATGAAGTTATATAAGTATTGAAGTTTATAATTCTGAAAAAATTGAGGCGGTGTGCATTAATAAATACTTTCAACGATTTTTGATTTGAACAAAATCCGTTTTACGGTTTTAGAGTTTTCGCTTAAAATCTGTCTTGCGCAAAAAAAGGTCGTAAGTGCCTTGAGTTCCCTATGAAGATACGACTTTTTTAGATTCAATGTATTGGATAGTGGTTTTAAATGTGGACTAGCTAGTAGGTGTTGGTACGGAACCCTTCATTGTGCGTGTTCCGACACGCACTTTGCCGGTTTTTTGTTAATACATCCAAAAACTGTTGGGCTTTATTTATAATCAAATATTTAACAGTAGTTTTTCAGTGAAAGGGGATATCGTGAGGTGACCGGTCTAATTCCAACCAAGTTTAGTTTGTCTAACGTTCCTTAACTAAGTCTTGTATTACCTTACCCTATCGTCGATCACCGAATATACCATAAATCATCAGGCTAGCAATGCTTTAGACACCCAAAGATAGAAATTGATAAATGTACCCCGACACCACGGAATCCTATCGAACGCGCACCTGCGATGCAATAAAGTAATGGACGCACTCCATTGCGGCCTACATCGACTCACTTGATTAATGGATCGGGAGAGAACAAGCGATCGATAGCGTAATTGGCGAACGGATCGGAAAAGTGGAATGGAATGAAACGCCTTAACAGAGCATAATCTAGAAGATGTTTAACAATTTAATGAAAAAAATATAAATATTAATAGCAATTTAATGAAATATGGCGTGGAACTTAAAGACCCAAAACTTATAGTGTTACAACTCAATACCATGTTTCTGGTAGATTAATAGTACGTTTTATCAAACGTGTTTTTTTTTAATTTCTCTTACTCTTTTTACATGTGGTCGCTTTTTCAAGTTGGTATTTAACTTGTTCGGATCAAATGTTGAAACTGACTAAGACATTTTATAGTTTCTCTGCGTGATCGCATCAGAAATGAGACCATCCGTAGCAGAACCAAAGTAACTGATATAGCCATCGATTCGGTAAACTTAAGTGGAAGTGGGCGGGGCATATTGCATGTAGAACCAATGACCCTTGGGGCCGGAAGGTTCTCTAATGGCGACCATGGACCGAAAGACGCAACGTGGGTAGGCCCCCACAAGATGGACTGATGGCCTGGTAAAGGTCGCGGGAGTCCGCTGGATGCGGGTGGCGCAGGACCGGTCATTATGGCACTCTTTGGGGAGGTCTATATCCAGCAGTGGACGTCTTTCGGCTAATATGATGATGTAGCTCCAACCGTTTGGCTGTAAAACCTGTGTGATATGACGATGGACGAACGGACGCGCTTGACAACAATAGATTCCGTTTGGACCCTTCGGGTACGGAACCCTAACACAAGCATTGAAACCTTTGAGCCGTTAAAATTATGACTAGCCTTATGAAATACTGAAAATACTCTCATTAGCTCTGATAGCGCAAGTATTTAAGGCTCATCCGAGCACTAACTCACAACACAACCGAACGATAGACACTGTCTTTGGGTAATACTCGACTTTCCTTGCATGCAATTGACACACGCGAGCTTGTCTCTCATCAGTTTTTTTTTTCTTTTGAAACTGACTGTGGCTTTATAGACCGGGCCCAATAAAGCGATAGGAGTGCGCGGTTGGAAAGTAGCCTGGGGAAAATACAGGGGAAAACCTCCGGTACGACCACCCGTGTGGTTTGGAACAGATGAAATTCTCTAAGAATTCCCGCTCCAGTGAGATTGGTTGAGCGGTTTCAGCTGAATCTGAAGTGTGAGTGGAATCAAGCTACTGGGAGTTTTGTCGCTGATTCTCTAAACCGAACCTAGCTGGGTCATTGTCAGATTTATGTTCGCGTCTTTTCGGTGGACATATCAAAAGTTAAGGGCCAAAAAGCTTAATTTTGGATTGGTCTAGTAACTATATAAACTGTGTTTCCGTAACTATAAATCCATGTAATAAAACATAACTCTCATGTACATAATCCGTTGACTATTGACCATCGGGTGGACAACTTTTGGTTTTACAACTAACTGTAGCGGACACAAGCAGGCGCAGGACAGGTAAGTACTTTGGTAAATAAAACTCCGATATTTAGCGGGTGCTGACACGAGCGTTGACATGCGTGTGTCGTTTGGCGGTCATAGGCCAACTGACTCGTAGGAGTCATAGGGTTACGCACACATGTGAACGCGTCGTGCATACGTAAGTTTCTTTATTCTAGGTACACACACAGGCATACAATCAGCGGCGCAACAAGCACGGTAAGTACATATGCATTTACTATTAATATTTATTTATATAACTAACTAATGTTTTATTTTATGTTTCAGGTGCAGAGCCGGGCGTGTAGTCTACAACTGACAATAACCCGGCTAAGAAGAGTCCAGCAAGGACTCTCATCCGTCTTCATAAAGCCGAGTAACATCAACGGTTTCGATGCTGACCGTTATTAGTTATTTACATCGGCCATTGGGTTTGTATAATGCGCCCTCATCAGGATGGTAATAGCTCGGAGGGTATGCATAATTCCTGAGTCCATTCATTGGCACCTCTGGATAGTTTACTGTCAACAGTGGCTTAGAGGAGCGCTTAAGTAGAATATACACTTACATTTGGGGTAAACATACGACTATCGATCGAGCATTGGCGTTAAGTATTTGTTGAATAGTAATGAGCGAAGTGAAGGTCTCCGTTTCAGCCTGGGCAAAAATGCTTTCATATGTGCGGCGGGCGGTTGTCCGTCTGTTTGATACGCGTCACACTCGTAAACGGGTGCTGTTTGTGGGCTCCGGTCTGTTCATGTTTGCAAGGACTAGTATTTTATTATTATTATTGTTTGTTGTGGGCCTTAGTTGCCGCCTCGACCAGTATTGATCTATTGTGGCAGCCCTTAAAGTTCTTTGCTTATACCCGTGGCTTCCAGGAATTTCCAGATTCTTTGGGTCGCAATCTGTTGTATCTCCTCTAGGGGCATGATGTGCCTCCCTAGGTAGATACTTCTTTTGCGCATAAGTGGTCCACAGGAGCAGAGGATATGGATGGCAGTTTCCTCCGAAGGACTAGTAACTTCGTACTAGTGTTCAGTGGAATTGACATGATGAGAGACTTCGCTCTGTTCAAAAGTGCCCTTGAGGCCTATTTGAAGAATAAATGTTTTGATTTTGATTTTGTTCTGCTCTACGGAAAGCATTTTCGGAACCAATTCTCGTGAAATTCGAGGTAATCACGTAACTTTTGTACTACCGTTAGGTAGATTTTCATGTCAAATTTTAATTGTCAACTCATACATTTATACCTCAAAATTGACAGTAAAATCTATCTACCGTTAGTACATATAGTTACGTGATTCGCCTGCGGTTCGATTATTACTTAGGTTTTTTTATCTAGTCACTATTTGGAAATTTATTAATATGGCGGAGTCATGTAGTTTTTAAGCGTAAAAAATTTTCTCGAGGTCCGTACAGTTTGTGCGAGTAATACCGCCTCTTCTGTATCAAAATTCATAATATACAGTCGAGGTTATAAATATATATACGTTTTCGGACCTTATTTCAATGGAATAAGGTGAAAACATGTATACATATTGGTTCCCTTTACTGTACTATATTCAGAATATTGTATTTTAAAGCCTCAATTAAAGCAACTGCTTAAACAAGCAATTTGTCTATACTGACGTAGGTATAGATTGATACTATGAGTAGCTATTACTCCGCTGGGTATCGAAGACCCATCCCATTTCCATACCGGTTCACTAAAAATGTACACATTTAATTTATATGCCCATAAACCCTAAATAAATAAGCTCCCTGCATCTAGTTTTAGCCAATTACCGAGGGCCGGGGCAAATTATTTTAATTAGATTTAGGTTCTAGACTGAGACTGCCTATTAAGGTGAATTATATGAGGCAGTCACATACGCAGAGGCATATGTCGCAGAACCGATGGCCGTTGGGGCAGACTGGTGCTTGAGTGGAGACCGCGTGTCGGCAAACGTAGTGTAGGACGCCCTGTAACTAGGTGGGGCGATGATATTCGTAAGGCAGTGGGAGGAGCGTAAGGGATTGGAGGAGAAGAGCTGAAGACCGAGCTCAGTGGCGTTCCATGGGAGAGGCCTATGTCCAGCAGTGGACTGACACAGGCTGATGATGATGATGATGATGATGATATGAGGCAGTAGTTTGCTTGTCAAGCAAAAAATAAAAACCCACTCCAAAAAAATCACAAATAACTACCTAAAAAATAATTGGCTTTTTTTGGAGTCGGTTTTAATTCTATTTATTTATTTCACACTATTTTTAGTGTATGATTACCAGATTGCATCTCATGGCGATTTCAATAAGCTCAATCACGGCTAAACTACACTGTTTTATTACGGAGTTCCGTTGCCTACCTGCCGGTTTCCAAAATCAGATCAGGTTAATGGTAACATTACATCACAACTATTTAAATTGGCTTCATTATATTCGCTTCAGTATCTTGATCGAAATATCTTACTGCTAACCGTAAAACACTAGGAGTTTTGGATGACCATCCGTGGTTTTCTTCATCAATTCCCGTTCACAAAATGCTACTTTCTGAATGACATGCTGTAGTTATTACCAAAAATACTATAATCGGTATATGTTTCTCTTGGATTTTGGAGGAGTTTCCTCAATTTCTCATGAACCCCTTCATCACCACTGGATTCTAGTAATGTAGTATGGCGATTGTCTGAATATTAATAAAAGAACTCTACTACCAGCAATACTGAGTTTACCTCACCTCCCATATCCTGGGCACCCACCATCTTATATTAATAGTACAGTAACATTGGGACCAATCTTGAAGCATATGCTTTCAACAAAAGAAAGAATTTTCCAAATCGGTTCATAAATGACGAAGTTCTAAGGTAACACACATTAAAAAAAAGAAGAGAAGAACATACAACGGAATTGAATACCTCCTCCTTTTTTTTAAGTCGGAAAAAATTTTGTGGTACCTAATCTAAGGATTGTGGAATATTCAAAGGGTACAACAGCGTGTTTAGAAAATACCTCTTACGTTTTAACAATTTGATAATTAATTTGAGAGGCTTTTGTTTCGTCCCGATATAGCTCCTTAGCGTAATTCGGAACGATAAAACGTCACACATCATTGAGCTGTCATTGAATGTCAAATCATGACAGATATATAACCTCACTTCGGGAGTGGAACTAGTGATAGCTGCCTCGTAGGGTGAGGTGCTAGCGAGGTTGAAGAGCCACGCCGTGTGGGGCGCGGGTTGCATAATTTGTAAAATCTTGATTCTGCTTTGACGTCATTGACCAGCGCGATTGGTGCTTTTGCCTAACCTAACCTAGAATTTGGAAGGACAGCCACGCAACGTGGTGGTGTTTGTGGGTGGGTATATGTTGATTTGCGAGTGTTGTTCTTGCGGGGTAATCACGTAACTTTTGTACTACCGTTAGGTAGATTTTAATGTGAAATTTTAATTGTCAGTTCATACATTTATACTTCAAAATTGACCAAGCAGGCCAGCTCGGGTTAATGACTCAAAATTTAACCACCCCAAAAGACTACTGCAAAAGAAATAACCCAAAAAAATATGACAAATGGTGAAAATCTTATTCGAATATCTCAAAAATAACGAAGCTACAGCCGTTTTAATGTTGCTGGTTAGAGAAAGAAAGCGCGACAGATCAGTAACGTCACTGATCTCGAGCGCCATAGTAATTGACGATCGTTCCAATACCCTCCTTAAAACTTTGGATACATAATACAATAGAATACAATACAAATATTCCTTAGTGTTCTTAGTTGTTGTTGCATAATTTTGTAATAATTTATTATTTTGACTTACTTATTTCGCTAGTTGATTAATAATGAAATCCTTTTCGAGAAAATACGGACTTATCGATTTTCTTATTCGGTGTCAGCATCCCAATGTGGTTTCGCGCGGTTTGAATCGATGAGACAATCGACGCTCGCTGGTGAAACTATCTGAGGTGACAATCGGTACGGATATCGTAGCCAGGTTGTCACGTAGACGCTACAGCTACACCGTATCGGTACCGGCTCCGTCACAAGCGCCGAAGGCGGCGCGCGGGGAGAGAGCAGTGGGACGCAGCGGCCGGCAGCCCCCCGCCCCCCACGCGTCAGAAATAAAAGCCGATGCGCCGCATGCGCAGCACGAGACGCCTAGTATTTGAGGCAGAGTGGTTCCGCCGCACTAGCCACGATTCTAGGATCCTTGAAATACCATTCCGCTCCAGTCCTACTTTAACAACCGCCCGCCATTAGATAAAAGTACGTCTTAATACTTCCGTACCGTAGATTCGCGATAACCCCGTCATACCATTCCGCGCCGTAGTTTATTCTAAGCTAAGGTTTCATTATATCAATAAAAGGGGCGTAAGACCCATCTTTATTATAGATTTAAACCTGTGTTTGACTCTCGATCCCTGATATCACCTCTGAGCTAGTCTGGAAACCCTCACAAGGCCCTAAACGGTCGAGGGATATCTATGTGTGCTGAACCCGCACATCACAAGGTCGTAACCCTCGCCGAACAGAGAAGAAAGAAGACCATCACAAAAATGAGTTTGAACTTTATTAGTTTTAAGTAGGCATTAACAGTTATGTTAATAAATTTTAGTTCATATCTTTTCAACATCCGTATTTTGCTGACGTTCTTTGGCCCTGAGCCCAGCATGGGGTCATACAGAATTAATAGTTAAGATTCATTGACACAGCAATAAATAACAATGCCAAGGAAATGTACATAGCAATGTAAATAACAGTAAGTCGTGAATCATGGTAATAAAATGTGTGAATCTATCCATGATTCTGATCAACTTTTACCATGAAAGGATCCTTGTCCGTGCCAAAAAAACAGCGATATCATATATTATTGTGGTCATACGATTGAAGTATTTTGAAACGTAGACATAAGCAAACTAATGGGTTGTATTTTCGCGAGGACAGGGATGGTCCTATAAGTAATATTGTTTAAGAATCATGGAGAGGTTCACATTTTATTACAATTCAAGACTTAAATTTCATCCTGTATAATCTTTTGGGCATAATCTGTGTAGAAAAAATAACAACACACATTAAATAATTTTGTGTACACTCGTTACTCGTACAGTACACCATTGGTAAACCTTATCTCGTTGGAATGAGGTTGACAAAAGGTTAGATACATATGACGCTTATAGTACTATCCATCGTCCAATATGGACGTAAAAATATTAAAAAGATATTAAAATATTTTAACATTTTCACTTATATTGTAAATTTCATTGTGTTCCATTTTGGCACGCCCCCCACTTTTGCCTGGCGGGCATCCAGACACGTCTTGGATTGAAATTTTGGGGCGAAAAAAGTAAAAATGGCGAGTGTGTTAGATGAAACATACAATGGAAGCTATTTTAGTTACTAGTCTAGCCAGATTTTTATGTACGTGTATGAAACTCCCGTGAGAGAGAGAGTGAGAGACGACCGGTTTAGCCTAGTGGGTAGTGCACCTGCCTGTGAAGCTGACGGTCCTGGGTTCGAATCCCGGTCAGGGCAAATATTTGTGTGATGAGCATGAATATTTGTTTCTGAGTCTTGGATGTTTTCTATGTATTTAAGTATTTATATCTATTAAATATATCGTCGTCTAGTACCCATAACACAAGCCTTCTTGAGCTTACTGTGGGGCTAGTTCGATTTGTGTAAGATTGTCCTCTAATATTTATTTATTTATTTATATTGAAATATAATATACGGATCGCTCACGTCTTTAAGGTCTAGTATCGCTTGACATGTTTCGGACCAATACCTGGCCCTTAATGTGGTTCTAGACGCGCGGCCATCGCGGCTGGTTCTCTTGATTAAAGACATGAGTGGCCTGTTTACTATATTTCAATATATATGTGTATGCCCTGAATCGCGTTCTAAACGAGATCCACGCAAAGTCATGACAGGGTCTATTTGAGATGTCGAAAAAAATCAATTTTTTTTTAATTCAAAATAGGTTTGCGCTTGACCACAAATCACCTGATGGTAAACAATATTGTGGTCTAGGATGGAACGCGCTTACCTAGTAAAAACCGATTCACTCTCGCCTCGCCTCAATCAATCATCAATGTTGTTTATTTTTCACATTGATTGAATTATATTTTTACTTATGAAAAATCGGTGTGAGCCCAGCTCTAAGATGGTTTTAAGCCCACCATAGTCAGTGAGTGTAGAAGTGAGAGACTCTTTTCTTCGTATTATTATTAACGTAAACAGATATCTATTTAAACGTTTCTCTAGTGACCCTTAGTTCAGTGCTCTTACAAAATCAAAAATCAAAATCAAAACATTTATTCTGCAAATAGGCCTCAAGGGCACTTTTACAAGTCAAAATCTATCTAGTACTTACATCAAATAAAAATAATACAATAGTCAAAGTATCATTAACTTAATGTAGTGTTACATGTCAAAAATAAGACTAAGAAACTAATAACAATCGAGATTTGTTAGAGATGTATAAGGTCTCTAAGCGTCAAGATAAAAGGTAATAAAGTAGGTAGGTTTCATACATTCACAGTTTCATATAGTGAAGCCAAAATATTCGAAGAATCTTAATTTTTGGATGAAACTCCTTTCATGGTCGGTCAAATCAAAGTTTCCTAAAGCATGGTCAGCAAATATTTCATTTACCCTGCTTAATTCCCGAAAAAAATCGCAAATTACTTTCGCTACCCAATATTTTCTTTCGAACAGCTTCGTAGTAAAAATCTTTATTTAGGACTTTCTTGAAATAAATCCAGGGGTATAATTTCCTGAGCTAATTTACATACTTTCCCTCATAATTTTTTCATTTTCTTTTAATTAACTTCCACGAATTGAGTCGAAGGTGCCGTGTGGACAAGAGCGATCGGCGCGGGTAAAAGTTCGTTACAGGGGTAAATTGCTGTTCTTTTGTTTGTTATGATGGTATTAAATTATTTTGTTCACTTTGAGGAATAAAAGGCGTATCTGCCTTTAACTTTCGCAGCGATATAGTCCTTGTCTTACCAAACATCTTTTGGAAAGGGTGATCAGCAATTTATTATTTAGGTTATGAAATTGAGGATTACTCTGCCGTTTTTGGGAATTTTATCAATTCTGAAATTATTTGGAATAAGACTAATTCCTTTAGATCCTTTACAATCTTGTTATTTCACAATTACGTAGATATTGTTTTTTATTTATTTATTTGCTGAGTAGAGTATAATGTTAGCTTCAACCAGCAATCTATTATCGTTTTATTTTAGTATCATGTATATTTTGTTTCCTTAATTTCAGTGTAAATATTATAAAAAAACCGGCCAAGTGCATGTCGGACTACGCACCGTGAAGGGTTCCGTGCCTCTGGTCCACATTCTTTCACAATTTTATACAATGCAATACAAATACTTTTACCAATGTTGTGTATTTTACTTCTCCGATCTGTTACTAATATGGTGTTTACTAAGAAACCTGCAATGTGATTGTGACTAGCAAAGTATGGAAGAAAGTGCAATGAAAATGTTATTTCATTTATATTAAGGCAAGGTTTTGCTCCTGGTTTGCTCAGTCTCATTGTAGGGTTCAAAGTAAACCCAGAAATGTATACGTGCGTGCGTGTGTACGCATACGTGTGTGTCAAAAATCAAAATCAAATTTATTCTGCAAATAGGCCTCAAGGGCACTTTTAAAAGGCAAAATCTGTCTAAGTACATCAAATAAAAATAATGCAATAATCAAAGCATCATTAATTAAATGTAGTGTTACATGTCAAAAATAAGACTAAGAAACGAATAACAATCGAGATTTGTTAAACTCAAACTCAAAATATTCTTTATTCAAATAGGCCTAGCAACAAGCACTTTTGAATCGTCAGTTATATAAATTGAATCTAATTATTTAGAGCAATTTATTGATGCATATGAAATTTTAAAAAGTTAGAGATATATAAGGTCTCTAAGCGTCAACATAAACGGTAATAAAGTAGGTTCACTAATCATAATTTATTACAGTCTACATAGTCTATAATCTTTTACATTTAAGATTTTATTAAACTATGGGGTGTTGGGAGTGGCTCCCTATCTATAATTTAAATATACATTTGTTTACTTATTTGACATTATGTGATATTGTGTATACATATATATTTATATTATAACTATGCTCTCATTTTTTTCTTTATTTATGAGTGCTTGTTTGACAATATTTTTAGTTCTATTAAGCTTTTCCATTATGCAATCTATGACTTGTCTAGGGAAGCTGTTTAGCATATGAGGTAAGTATGTACTGGATACTCGTCTGCCATATTCATTGTTTTTCTTTGGAATTGTAAAGTATGGTTCATTAGGTAAGTTCCGAAGCTTAGGTGGCCTCTTATATCTATCCAGCGTCCCTATTGTGTCTTTGTACTCTCACCTCTCAACTCAGTATGGATTAATATCCTCTATGGATATATATTTTATAAACTGCAGTGTAAACTGAACACGCTGACATCATCTAAATCCACCAGCTTACCTATAGCCCGGCTGACGTACTACGGCGTAAACGTCGGCACCATTTGTCGTCACCCGCCACGCATTTATACCACGATAACACCTCTAACTTACGAAACGACGTATATGCGTACTGTATCACTATCAAATACGACTTCTGGTAGCTGATAATATTCCTTTCTATGGCGAAAAATGGTATATACACTGACGATATGTCGCCTTCGGCGTTGAAAACATTTAATGTCAAAAGGATTTTCTACCATCAAGAGTCATATCCACTTACGTCTTTGTGGTTTTTGAGAGCTGTTTGAGGCAAAGCCATCATTTACCCAGGGCAGCATTTATCATTCGATTTCTTAAGAATAATCGAATTTCTGGCTGTGAATCGATAAAAGCTCGAGTTATGCAAAGGCTAATTGTATCTGAAGGGTGATAAATGATTGACTATAATTTTGTACTTTATTCGTATATTACTAACAAATTAAAAAAAATAATAATAATTATATAAATACTTTTGGTAGTTGATTAACTGCATGTTTGGTACAATATACACAGATTGACATATCGTGATTTTCAATAATAAGTACTTAAATATATTACAAGAGGGTGACCTCTTGCTGATGAATAATACCGATATTATTATCATTTATATGGCAACATCAGTAATGTCAGTATAGGCACTGGTTAACTTTAACTATTTAGGCAAACATGGAAACTATACAAAGCAAATATTATTAAATTGTTTTGGTAACTTTAGAAATTAGTATAATGGTATTGTCAGCATCATTATTCACAAGTAGTTATGAGAAATAATAATTAACTACAAAACTCATATATATTTCCCTCTTTTTTTGTATGATTTTAATGGACTAGACTGCGAATTAGACTCATAGGCTGTGGCAGAATAACAGCGTTGCAGTTTGCACGGCAAATAGCAACACATGCTGAGTCTCAGCCTTTTCTTTATGGCACACATTGCTGGACTCATTGTGCACCTTCACTCACTGTGTATTATCTTACACCCATTTATTAAGACCGGTTGTGTGTGCTTTATTGAATAAATGAATTTTCTTTCTTACTTTCTTCTTTATAGTTGGAAAAAAGATATTTTGACATGTTTACCTGTCGGTTCTGATGTTCATTTTAAAATCCGATCGCCATAGAAGTGAATTCAAGTGGACCAATCATTTCATAATTAAATACCGGCCCACACGAATCGATTCCTCCTCTCCCTCTCTCAAAATCAAAAAAACAAAATCAAAACATTTATTCTGCAAATAGGCATCAAGGGCACATTTACAAGTCAAAATCTATCTACATCAATTAAAAATAATACAATAATCAAAATGTGAATAATTAAACGTAGTGCTACATGTCAAAAATAAGACTAAGAAACTAATAACAATCCAGATTTGTTAGAGATGTATAAGGTCTCTAAGCGTCAAGATAAAAAGTAATAAGGTATACGAATCATAATAAAATATTGTGAGATATATCTCTAAGCGTCAACTTGAAAATAATAAAATCTAATAAATAAATATCCTCAGAGATGTATAAGGTTTCTGAGAGTCAGTCTAAAAATAAAATCAAATTAGATCAGAGCGAAGTCTCTCATCATGTCAATTCCACTGAACACTAGTACCAAGTTACTAGTCCTTGCAAACATGAACAGACTCTCTCTTTCGTACTCACTTATTCGAACAGACAGGGAGATCGATTAAGTTAGGTATGTCAAAAAACATTCGATTATTAAAAAATCGAGTATGATTTTCACAGCCTATTAATCGTAATATAATTTATCAAAGAATATTGTAAGCTTGGCCATGAGAATATTAGACGTCTAAAAAGTCCTAATAAAGACTGGCATTATGAGGGCATTTCTGGAAATGAAGCTAATATTGAAGCCACGCCCCTTAGGTATCGCGGATTTCAAAAAATCCGGATTTGCTCAGATTTTATCATGACAATACACGCCAACATTCTTGTGATACTGATCATGATATAAGTGTATCGCATGATAATAATCACGATTGGAAAAATAAATAAAAAATCGATAATTTCTAGATTTTTCACGGTACGCGCTGTGAAGTTGTGGAACGAGTTGCCCTTGTCAATAAGACAGTCCCAGTCTGTCGCCTCACTCAAGAGTAATTTGAGAAATTGTGGCTCTCCAACAACTTGTGATTTGGTTGAATACTATATATATTTATTTATGAATATTAATTTAAATACGTTTATATTTATAATATGTATGTATTATATGTTTAGTTGTTATATATTTATTTAGTTCTGGTTTTAGCTATAAGTTACCTTATTGAAAAGTTTTTGTACACTGTGTAAGTTTGTCTATCTCATTCTCGCACTCGACACTCAATCCCTCAAAGGTTAGCTGGAAGAGATAATAATAATCTTATGTGACATGTATATTGTTTTAACCTGTTATTGTGTACCATAAAAGGTTTACATACCTACATACATAATTGTAAAAATCGATACTTATTTTTTAAAAATCGATTGTTTTTTAATCGATTTTAATTTGGAGCAAAACAATCGATTATTTAATAATCGATTTTTCAAGATGGTAGTGACATCCCTAATTTAGGTTCGCAGTAGCCTTCAAATACAGACAGATGGTTTGCAGGCAACCATTAAGCCAGCCACAACGCATAGAGATCTTAGTAAAGTACATAATTCAGCACTAAGAACCTTAAGCCTTATCTATGTTGTGTCTAGCTCTAGGCGAGTTAATTAGTAGAACGTACGCTAACAACATGACAGAACCCAACTCACTCCGCCCGCTTCAAACTGTCAGATATGCCTAGGGCAGTACAACAAGGAGCGCTCATAACTCAGCGGCGCCAACGGGCAGCAAATCAAATCAAAACGTTTATTCTGCAAATAGGCCTCAAGGGCACTTCTACATGTCAAAATCTATCTATATCAAATGAAAATAATACAATAATCAAAGTATCATTAGTCAAAAGTAAGACTAAGAAACTAATAATAACAATTGAGATTTGTTAGAGATGTATAAGGTCTGTAAGCGTCAAAATAAAAGGTAATAAGGTAGGTACTAATCATAATAAAATATTGTGAGATATGCCTCTAAGCGTCAATATGAAAATAATAAAATCTAATAAATAAATATCCTCAGAGATGTATAAGGTCTATGAGCGTCAGTCTAAAAATAAAATCAAATGAGAATAGAGCGAAGTCTCTCATCATGTCAATTCCACTGAACACTAGTACGAAGTTACTACTCGTAGTCCTTGCAAACATGAACAAACGGGACCCCACAAACAGCACCCGTTCACGAGTATGACGCTTGCGATATGCGAGATTAAGCAACATCGGCCCTGGTCAGTTCTTGGATGGGTGACCGCTTTGATTGGTTCTTAACTGAGGGCTCCCGTGCTTTGGAAGGCACGTTAAGTCGTTGATCCCGCTGCTGGCTAAGATAGCCGTCGTTAAGCCAAGAGGCCTTCGGGCGGCTTGGGAACTTGTAACAGTCAAGTTGCCCACACACTTGATCGCTTGACAAGGGGGGTCGAAGTTGCACCACGTCCGTAGGGAGTACCCACCGTTACCCTACACGTGACCCCTAGGTGGTTTTAAAAGTGCAACAGACCCCCGTTGTGTGTGGGCAACTTGAATGTTAGAAGTTCTCAAGCCGCACAGAGGCATCTAACTTTGCTTAACGACTGCTATCATAGACTGCAGCGTCAGCAGCTTAATGTGCCTTTCAAAGCACGAGAACGCTCAGCTAATAACCACTAAAAGCGTCACCCATCCAAGAAGTGACCTGGGCCGAGCTTGCTTAACCTCGCAAACCGCACGCGGTACGCGGGCGCCGGACACGAGATGACACGAGCATTCCGCTGTACCCGAACTCTCATAAAATTTAAATGATTAAATTGCAATCCATTGTTCTCTAACTAACGAAGACCTGTCAAAGACAATCCCTATCCGTCCGCGAGACATTATATTAATGGAAGCGGCGGCTTGTTGGGATTATGTGGAGTTGCATACGTCACTGGGATCGACGTATCGAAGCCAGAGTGACGTAAGAAAGGGGTAGGCAGTCGATGTGACACAGTAAGGCCAGACTACAACGTCATTAGAACATTTCTGAGAGCATTACCGTCCCTTTTCACGATAAGGTTGTCACTTTTAAAACTGCACGGGTCGTTTATAAATTGAAGCAATTTTCGATTTTTATTTTGTATCCTTTGTGATGTAATTGGGTCATTGTCAGATTTAGGTTCGCGTCTTTTCGGTAGACATAACTAAAGGGCCACAAAGCTTAATTTTTGATTGGTCTAGTAACCCGCATACATAACTATAAATTCATGTAATAAAAACATAACTGGACTGTCGACAACTTTTATTTTTACAACTGACAATGACCCAATTGTAAGGAAATATGTTTTGTTCAATATTTTAATTTCAGTTACAGGTTAAAACTTGCATTTAAAACTTGTCAATATCAACATATAGAAAGTTGAATTGAAAAAAAATATTTTGTCTATTGACGCAAGGATAAACTTTAGTAGCGAGCACACGTCGCACAAACCTTTTTGTTTTCAAATTCAAATTCAAAATTTAAATATTTATTGTGCACTTTTACTCGTACAGGCCAAATTTTGACAAATACATTTACAGTAAAATTGTTAAGGCCATTGGCTAGCGCTGGTCTTCCTTTCGGGCCACGAGAGGCCACGAAGGACAAAAACTAAAGACTATATCTAAAGAAAGTTACAAACAACAAAACTTAAATAAATGTGATAATTTACAATGTGAACAGACAAGAACAGATAAACATGAACGCGACCGTAAACATCTTCAAATATCTGTGGTCTGTCCCAAGTCGCAACTAGCGCCAGCGGAGAACTACTAAAACATTGACGGATTTCGCGATTTTGTGAAATGAGAATGGAGGCGTTAGGTTAGCGTCATATGACAATATTAAGATTACTTTTTAAAACTATTCAAATAAATAAATGAAATGCCTGCGTCGTAGTCACAGAACGAGACAGAGATTACATTACAATCAATCAATCATCGCAATGCAAATGGTGCATAACTCAATGGTAAGATGATAATGAATACTTATTGTTACTAGACATGTGTAATGCGATTAATATTACAAATGAAATATCACACAGCCGCGTAATGACATATTACGCATCACAGTCAGCTCATGAGAAACCAGCCAGCTGGTCACATGGACATTCAGATGACTCCTACTGGAGGGAGTACACTCCATACGCTTCACTGCCCAGCACTGGTGACGTAAGTCAAGGCAAGCCTTTAGCGCTAATCCACACTCGGAAAGTATCACGCTAAACATCACTAAGTGTGAAAGGTATATATGCTATCCTTTCGCCGGCATGTGACAGACAGAGGGGCTACCGCGAACTGAAAACGAACGAAGTTCGAATATCTCCCTCTCTGCCGCACGAATTAGCAAGTGTGACAGAGAGGGACTTATTCGAACTTCGTTCGTTTTCGGTTCGCGGTAGCCCCTCAGCTCTCTCCGGCATCACAGCGCTGTGAAAGAGATGGGAGTTGTAATGAGTAATGCTACGAGTATGCCACTCCGATGCTCGCTCAACATCGGTTACGTTCCGTTCGACAGTTCAGCAGCAATGCCATCTAACGGGTGATGTGATATCAAAAATTGATGTCTCTTTTACTGAGATGTAACATTATATGGCATTACATTTAAAAGCACTGTTTTCATCATCATCATCATCATCATTTCAGCCGAAAGACGTCCACTGCTGAACATAGGCCTCCCCCAAGGCTCACCATTTAGACCGGTCCTGTGCCGTTCGTTTCCACCGGATTCCCGCGACCTTCACCAGGTCATCACTCCACCTTGTCGGAGGCCTACCGACAGCTCGTCTTCCGGTGCGTGGACGCCACTAAAGCAGTTTCTGGCCCCATCGACCGTCAGTCCTGCGAGCAATGTGCCCTGCCCACTGCCACTTAAGTCTCGCAATTTTGAGGGCTATGTCGGTGACCCCAGTTCTACTACACTGCACTAAAAAAAAAGCACTGTTTTGCGCATGTCTAATTGTTACACTTACCTCCAGAGGCGGCGAGCAGGCCGTGCGCGCGCAGCAGCGCCAGCAGCAGCAGCGGCAGCAGCGGGCGCCGCCGCATGCCGCGCGACCCCGCCCCGCCCGCGCCGCGCCGCCGCCCACACCCGCCGTACCCCTCACCTGCGACAAAAAAGCATTTACGTCAGAAATGAAATGAAATAATTTATTCTTCAATTTAGGCATATTACATGCACTTATGAATGTCAAAAAACTACCACCGGTTCATAAAATAAACCTCGAGAAGAACCAGCGTAAGAAACTCGGCGAGGTGTCATTTTTTCAAAACAATATACAATGTATATAAAATAACAGTATCATAATACTACAGAATTCAAATGCTACAATATAAACATACATACATATTTTTTAATATTAAGGACGAAATATTTCTGTGTTAGGTTACTTGTGCGGGACACTATCACTGCCAAACATCCCTATCCATGATATAATCGTTTATCTTATAATATGCTTTTGAAATAAGTGTCTGTTTCACGACAGACTTCAATTTAGAATCCAAAAGTTCAGTAATCTGTCTTGGAATTTTATTGCAGAATTTTATACAATTTCCCTAAAACGACGGGCAACCTACCACACTTTTTAAAAGGTGCCCATAAAAAGAGAGTGCACAAGTAGTATACAGCCGATTCAATAGCGAAAATCCGTAGGAATACACCGATTCTGTCTTTAAAAGAGGCGGGAAAGCATTAAGTTTTTAACGTTTTAAGGTTATGTTTTTTTTATAGCCTATAGAGTGCCCCACTGCTGGGCAAAGGCCTCCCCTCTCCCGAAGCAGAAGATGACTCACGAGGTAGAGGCAGAACGAAAAGGAGATGGCGGGACGACCTTGATACATCTAAGGATTGATGCATCGAGACGAGTGGCGAAAAAGGTTATGTTTATCAAACCTTAATTAAAATTTCGTCTATTTCCCCCATTTTTGTGGAAAGTACTATATTAGCCCCGACCGTAATGGCAATTGCATCATCTGTCACTTCTATCTAGGAGTATCAGAAAGTGACAGATGCTTTATCTTGTCGCTTATCACGCTATCACGCGACCATCATAGACCCCCTGGGGAGGCATTAAGTAGCTAGCCTTGGATAGGCAAAGATGATGAAATATATATCAAAATACACCGACGACACCCAAACTCTTAAACAAATGGTGATTCCCGTCATCATATATTGATTTTGTAGAAAATGTAACAAAATTCGATATTTAGATACCACTACTGCCATTTCTTAGTGTCTTAGCGATAACTCCTATCGTACTAAAGGTATATTTAAAAAGAAATAAATCAGTCTATTTGCAACTGTCATACGAGTTTTATTAGGTTATGGGCCCAGCACGCTTCCACTGAAAGAAAGAAAGAAAGAAAGAAAGAAAGAAATATTAATTTGGTGTTAAATCATTACACAATACACAAAAATGAAATAAGATGTAATAAACACTAAATTAAACACCAAAAAGGATACCACTCAGCATATGCCAATAGCAATATATGCTAAGGCGCTGGCTTTCAGGGCACCCTAAGAGAGATACAAAGATAAACTTAACTAATAACACATCTTAACTAAACTACCCAGCTTAACTTAATGATGGAGTAGAATGAGAGATCGCTGGTCAATGATTTCAAATATTTGGAAATTAGTTACAGATTTGGTTAAACTAAAATATGTAGATGATACAACATTGTCATATATGTACTTAGTATATATGGAGTGTCCGCTTATACATTAGCAATTTGTGAGTTGATTAGATATGTTTTAATATTGATTTTAAAGGATGCTACGGACACTGCTGCTTTAGATTTAAACACAATTTTCATACATTATTATTGAAAAACGGAACTTAATCCCATCATCTCCTTGGTGAGAAAACCTTCAACAGAATCTGTTTTCATCGTTATTCATCTAATCTTATCCAGATGTTTTTAAATTGAGCCAGCTGGCTTATGTAGTGAGTATCGTCATCATCATCATCCTAACGTTATCCCGGTACAGTTGCATCCCGAAGGATGCCCGGGGTCCGCTACCTAATCCCAAGATTTGGCGTAGGCACTAGTTTTTACGGAAGCGACTGCTATCTGACCTTCCAAACCGAGGGGAAACAGACCTTATTGGAATTAGGCTTGTCAAGTGAGTGGGCAACTTGACTGTTAGAAGTTCTCAAGCCGCCCGAAGGCCTCTACCTTGGTTTAACGACTGCTATCATAGACAGCAGCCGGGATCAGCGGCTTAACTTGAAGGTATTCTTGAAGGTTTTCTTGAAGGTATCAATATTATGTATGTATGTAAGCACTTTATTGTACACAATAACAGGTTAAAACAACATAAATGTCACATAAGATTAGAGTACAAAGGCGAACTTATCCCTATGGGCGATTTCTTCCAGCTAACCTTTGAGGAATTGAGGAAATCAGTGAGGGTTACTATCATATTATTTCTTAATTAAATTTCATAAGATTGCTTGTAAATGTTTCTTGTAAGAATAGATACAATTTTACACAGAATTTCTTTCTTCGTTTGATCAATTCAGAAAGAGATGAAAACAGAGAAAGGTTGTAGAAGTAAACTCAAAACTAAAAAAAAACAGCTAAAATTTAACACAGTTATACTATTCTGTGACACAATTTAACTTTACTTCTGTGTTTAATAAAGTCTGAGTACCTATAGTGAATTTATTGCAAAAATAGAAAAATAATACCCCCCCTTGTCTCCGAAGTTGACCAAAAAAAAAAATGACCGGTACTTGACCAGTTTTTTTAAATATGCTTACGTCAAAAAGCAAACGAATTGACAGCTATTCTATTACGAAACGAATGGCGATCTTACAATAATGTAATATCTATTCTCTAAGCTACCTTTTGAAGGTATTCGCATCGTTGAGTATTTTCTCCAAACATGTTATTAAGGGAAAACCCCAAAATACCACAGTATAAGAATAGCCGCAGTATATCAATTGTAACGTGGGAAGTTGAAGTGGGCTTCACGTCCCGTACCTTACGTTATTTGTAATTGAATTGTCAGTTTATAGGGCCCGCGTGGACAGTAGCCGGCCCCTTGCTGTGCTTTAAAATAAAGGATGAAGCGATTGCAACCCAGGGATCGGATACCGGTATTTTCTCCATAGAAAAATACCGGTATTATTACGGTCACCGGTTCATTATTTCGTTTTTAATGGGACAATCTAATAATGCGACGTTGTTACCTAAATACATGATTCAGCCCTACGTAAAGAGCAAAAAATAATCCAAAATATTGGGCTAATTCAGGGTTTTTTAAAAATACCGGTATCGGTCCCTGTTGCAACCACACGCATAGTCGTGTCGGAGGTTTTCCCCTGGATTTTTCCCAGGTTACTCTCCAACCCCGCACTCCTATCGCTTTATTGGGCCCATAAAGCCATAGTCAGGTTTAAAAAAAGCGGTTGCATAGGTCAAGAAACACATTGTCGTTATGTCTTATAATATAAATTTAGAATGAAGCAAGAATTGAAAAATTTAGGCATCGAGCAGGATTCGAAGCTGCGACCTCCCGGCACTCGCAGCCAGTCGCTCTAGCCAACTGAGCTATAGGTGCAATCGCTACCCAGTTCCAAATTCATCAACCGTTCCTTCCGAACCGTTCCTTTCGTTCGTCCGTTCCTATAATATATATTTTTAGGAGTAACATTTTACTCACATGGTTTCTGCGCGGCGCTTAGTGTAATAGGAGAGACGAGAGGTAAGAGTGCGTTTGAATGGCGCATTTTCTTGTCATAAGTACGAGAAAATCCGTCTGTTTCCAAGATTGATAAATATGATGAGAAGAAAATTAAATGGGTACACTTAGTATCGAATTTCTCTATAAATTGACACACACATTTGCTCTTAAGTATAGCTGTCATCCTAATTAAGGACTCTCCCTTCCGAATTATGGTCAACAATCTCAATTTAAATAATTGTTATCAGGTTCTATAACAATATTTTAATTGAGATAATTAAACACAAAATTTGTCATTTATTTATGTCATATGTTAAAATGCTGTTAATGGATAGCCGAAAATAACATGCTACAAGAAATAAACATTATGCCAGCATCATGTTGAGATGAAACGTGTTTGTGGTAAAACAAATTTTCAATATTATCATGAAAAAGGCCTATTTTTTCTATTCTTAAAAAGTACATGTGAACAATTTGTAAATATTTGATTTTTTTTTGACGACCGGTTTAGCCTAGTGGGTAGTGCACCTGCCTGTGAAGCTGACGGTCCTGAGTTCGACTCCCGGTCAGGACAAATATTTGTGTGATGAGCATGAATATTTTTTTCTGAGTCTTGGATGGTTTCTATGTATTTAAGTATTTATATCTATTAAATATATCGTCGTCTAGTACCCATAACACAAGCCTTCTTGAGCTTACTGTGAGGCTAGTTCGATTTGTGTAATATTGTCCTCTAATGTTTATTTTATTTTTTTTCTGACCTTTCTTAACTTGCACCACACTTCATTGTTGGTCCCAACGAAAATCACCTCCACGTAAAAAAGAAAAGATTCTCAAACTGCCCCGGCTTAATTCCGTAAGATTTGCCCGAGATATTTTATAGAAAAAGTTCCACCCGTTCTTATCTGCGACTACGTTTATCAAAATATACGCAGATAACACTGAAGTTTATTCGAATGTACTTCAGTTGTTTGGAAGGCGTATTAAAGTTTTTTTTTTAATCATCGTCCTCCTAGAATGGGGGCTATCGCGTATGAATTCGCCGCTAGAGGCGCTAGTGTAGCGTGGGGTCCTCCGAAACGTCAAATGTCACTCTTTTTGGTTGCGCTACCCGGGTTAATATGTAATTGGAACAATATGGTCACTATTTTGCAATACCTGAGCTTGATTATGGCAAATATGAATTAAGGGTCAATGACTGTCAGGGCTTTGAGACAGATTTGTCTTTCGGAAAATTATTTCCTCCTTTTTTCCGAACAAAACGGGACCACGCTACAATGCGGTATGTTCGATATTTTTACGGTACGGTTTTAAGGTATTGAATATGATTTAAATGTAAACTTCGTTCTCATGTCCATAATAACCAATAACAATTTTTGGCAGCTGGACCTTAGTCGACAGTGGCGCCAACTGGTGAGCACAAAAACGATAGCCCCCATTGGGATGATAACTTTTTACAATTTATAACATAGTGTGGCTATGTTGATAGAAAACCATAAAATTATCACTGAATAGTAAATTAGAAAAATTAATTAAAATCATCAGGTTCTCGAGTGGCGGCCTCGCACGGGAAGACGGAGCGTTGGACGGCCTCCCACTAGGTGGACTGATGACTTGGTCAAGGCAGCGGGGAGTCGCTGGATGCGGGTGGCTCGCGACCGTGTGCTGTGTTGCTCCTTGGGGGAGGCCTATATCCAGCAGTGGATGTCTTCCGGCTAAATGATGATGATGATGAATTAAAAAAGATACGGGACTATAAAGATTCACAAAAAGATTTTTGTTTATTGGCCAAATTTTAATTGAAAGTTACCAATAGACTTGTCATGTTTCAGTAAAAAAAAAATGTACAGCAACTGTGTACATAAACGCACTATTTCATGACAATAACGGCCCCTTTTCTCCATACTACGGTAGTACAGTCAGCATCGTTAATATGTATACACTTTTCGATCTTATCTCTTAACATTGAAGTGCTAGAATGTATACATATTTATGATGCTGACTGTACGAGGCCACGCAAGCGTGTCGCGCCTGAGTGTGAATCAGGATGGACCGTTTTCATTGCTCGTTAACTTTGCCTCTAATTTTCGTCTTTTGTGTTGCTCTAATTGTAGGTCCCATACAAACATTTGATCGTCTCTAGAAGCTGGTTCGAATGGCATGTTTTTTTTTTCATCATGCCTCTTTTCCCGGGTGTACCCTAAGGAGTCAAATCCCGGGGTCCATTTGACACGTAATCCCAAGATTTGGCGTAGGCACTAATTTTACGAAAGCGACTGCCATCTGACCTTCCATTTTAGGTCTTCGTACTCAAAGGGTCAAATGGGACCCTAATTACTAAAACTCCGCTCTCCGTCCGTCTATCTGTCACCAGGCTGTATCTCATAAACCGTGATAGTTATGACTTTTATGAATTATTTTCTCATTGCACCCACATTTGCTACTTTCTTTATGGTCCTATGGTCGACTGGTAGAGAATGCCTCATGGCATTAAGTCCGCCCTTTGTACTTATATTCTTTTTGTGCAATAAAGTTCAAATAAATAAATTGTTAGACAGTTAAAATTTTCACAGATGATGTATTTCGTTGCCGCTATAATAACAAATACTAAAAAACATAATAAAATAAATAATAAAGGGAGCTCCCATACAACAAAAGTGATTTTTTTGCCGTTTTTATACATAATGGTACAGAACTCTTCGTGCGGGAGTCTGACTCGCACTTGACCGGTTTTTTTTACCTGACCGTCGCTTTACAGGCCGGGCCCAATAAAGCGATAGGAGGGCGCGGTTGGAGAGTGGTCTGGGGAAAATCCAGGGGAAACCTCCGACGCGACCTCGCGGGCGGTTTAAACACTTTAATAGTTTGCGCTCCAGTGAGATTGGTTGAACGGCTTCAACCAAATCTGAGGTGTGAGTGAAATCGAGCTACTGGGAGTCTTATCGCTGAATCACTAAACTTAGCCTAGCTGAGAAGAATTCAGCAAGAAACTCAGCTAGGCACGACCTGGGTCGGACTGAACCAGGGATCAGATACCGGTATTTTCTCCATAGAAAAATACCGGTATTATTACGGTCACCGGTTCATTATTTCGATTTTAATGGGACAATGTAATAATACGACGTTGTTACCTAAGTAAATGATTCAGCGGTACGTAGAGGGCAAAAAATTATCCAAAATATTGGGCTAATTCAGGGTTGCTGCATATTTGACGACCGGTTTAGCCTAGTGGGTAGTGCTGACGTGAAGCTGACGGGCCTGGGTTCGAATCCCGGTCAGGCCAAATATTTGTGTGATGAGCATGCATATTTGTATTTGAGTCTTGGATGTTTTCTATGTATTTAAGTATTTATATCTATTAAATATATCGTCGTTTAGTACCCATAACACAAGCCTTCTTGAGCTTACTGTGGGGCTAGTTCGATTTGTGTAAGATTGTCCTCTAATATTAAAAAAAAAGCTGCACATACAGCGTTAGAAATATTAAGTTGAGCCCATAAACCTTAAACCGAGATTTACTCTACATAAGTTTGATTGGAGTGCTCAGTTGCAATTACATTAGTAACTGGCAAGACTAACGGGGCGTCTGTTTGTGTTTGGGACGAGTTACTTAATCGGTTCCGAGGGAGCGTTTGATAACTTGGATGTTGATAGTGGACTTTGAAAATATTTAGACTAATTCGGGGCTAATTTTCCATAGTAACGTTTAAAACATGTTTATTGGGGTACATAAGCCAATCAAAGCAGACATACATTCTGGTGGCAGTTACAAATCTTTTATCTTTTACCCATACAGTAAATCCTCTTTAATGTGCTCAAAAAGTGTACGTAAGGACCAGCTTTACATTATCGCGCCGGCCCAGGGCATCTCCGCCCAAAACGATACAGGCTCGTGCTCAAAATACTTCAACGGGCTCACGCTCGACCTTACTACACTTGCAACGCCATGGTTCCTGAACACATGAAAGAGGATTTAATAACGGATATAAACAAAGTAGTATATGCAACTGTACATAATTAGGCCTTAAAACACTCGTGTGATCCTATTATGAAACTCGCTGACGCTCGTTTCATAAAACCACACTCGTGTTTTAAGGCCTCTATTGTATGTATCAGTTGCATAAACTACTATTGTCATCTAGCTACTCATTGATTACATTTCCCGATTCCATTCTTTATGGTGTTAATTTTCGTAATAAAACGTGTGCTACACGTATGTCTATGTTAATTTTGTTAGTTTAACCATAACCCGAATATTGCAATGTCGTATTTGGTAAACAACTGTATGGAACAAAATTTTTAGATTAGAAACACAAGGGTCAAATTGGTTGAAATCTGAATGAATGGAAATAAGTCGAATCGGTAAAAGGGCTGCCGACCTATAGGAAGTTGAAAGAGGGGTTTTTTTTTGGATCAGTAAATAGATAGTTCACAGTTCGGAACGAACCACTACTGCGTTTACCATTAGTTTGCATGACCGTTCTCGACTGCGTAAACGATTTAGTACCTATGCCGATTCTTAGTTCTATTGCGTGACCGTCAAAGACGCTGTACTTTTTCCCATACAAATTTTTACGCAGTCGCTAGCGAGTACGGTCGTGTAAACTCATGATAAAGGCATAACTCCACTAGTAATATGAAACTGTTAAAAATAAGCAAGTACCTTTTTTTTTAACCTGACTGTGGCTTTATAGGCCGGGCCCAATAAAGCGATAGGAGTGCGCGGTTGGAGAGTAGCCTGGGAAAAATCCAGGGGAAAACCTCCGGCACGACCACGCGTGTGGTTTAGAACACTGGAATACTCTAAGAGTTTGCGCTCCAGAGAGATTAGTTGAGCGGTTTCAACCGACTCTGAGGTGTGAGTGGAATCGAGCTACTGGGTGTTTTGTCGCTGGTTCACTAAACCTAGCCTAGCTGAGAAGAGTTTAGCAAGAAACTCAGCTAGGCCCGACCTGGGTCGGACTGGCTCTACCCGGTACCGGGACGAATAGGGACTATATGTGTCACTGTTGTCGCGATCGCGCGGTGGAAGCAAGTACCAAAGCTGCGAATGGCGTAGTTTGTTATACGGAAATACATCGTAAACCAACAATACATTGTCATACGACGTGTCCCATTTGTAAATAGCCAACCCTTCCTAACTTACTAGAAGAGCATTATCACTGACAATATTCGAGCACAATTCGGCAGCCATTTCAATATCGCCCCCATTTCCATACAAAGCACAATTGCCGCTCGAACCATCAATTATGCTCCCCATCTCAATATCGCAGGTTCGTTTTATCAAAATAAACTGTCTTGGCAAAGATACCGGCGGAGACTGGTCGCAGGGTAACTAGTGACAGTAGGAGACTAGTGGCCCATGCACGAAGCTATTTATATTTTTTTTATAGGGGGCAAACGAGCAGACGGATCGCCTGATGGTAAGCAATTACCGTCGCCCATAAACACTTGCAACACCAGAGGAGTCGCAAGTGCGTTGCCGGCCTTTTAGAAGAGAATAAGCTCTTTTCTTGAAGGTTTGAAGGTCATATCGGTCCGGAAATACCGCAGGCGACAGTTCATTCCATAGTTTGGTAGTAAATTTCTTGAGAAACGCACAGTTTTGGACTGTCACTAGGTACAGTTTTATCATTAATTCTGTTATAACTCTTAGCGCCTGTAAAAAATAATAGCAAAATAAAGAGTACATTATGGACTACCGTACGAGTACATTGATTTCAATAAAAGTACATTTTTTCGTGAATACGCACACCAAAAAAAAATAACAAAATTATCTGTGGTCGCGCCAGGTAGCATCTACCTAGCACGACCATTAGCTCTACGTTGCAATGCCGAAACCGCATGAGTACATTTTTTTTAATTATAAGTACAAAAAAGTACCTTTTTTTTCGTGAATATGTACTGCAAAAGAAATAACGAAATCCTCCGTGGACGTGCTGTATAGCATCACACAAAATATTAATTTACAATTTAAACATTCTGACTATAAGAATACATTTTTCATGTCAGAATATTAATTTACAGTTCAAGAAAGAATAATAATTTCGAGATTACAAATATAACAAAATTAATGTCATACCGAGAGTGAAAATAAACTTGCAAGGTAATCAATAGATGACGAATATTACAACATCAGTAAAGTTAGAGATGTATATAAGGTCTCAGTCTGATTAAACAAAGAGTATAATGAATTCATATAATATCCAAGAGATGTACATGGTCTCTGAACGTCCAAATACAATTAATAGTTACTATTGTAACGTCCTTAGAGATGTACATGGTCTCAGAGCGTCAAAATTAAGACTAATATAATATTGTTAGAGATGTATATGGTATCTAAGAGTCACTGCTAATAAAAACGAATCCAAAACAGGATGATGTCTCTCGTCAATAACGTTACTCTACAATACAAATACTCTTTATTGCACACCTCATATAATAAAATAGCACATAAAAAATAAAAAACATAGATACAGGGAGACAGAGGCAGAACAACAGACGGTCTTATCGCTAAAGAGCGATCTCTTCCAGACAACCTTTGGGTAGTGGAGAAATGAAATATAAAGGTGAAAAGTAGGTGGTGCATATACTATTACAATGAGAAAAAAAAGATTCCAAAACAACTATGTATTCAATATAAATACACATACTTAAATAATATACAAATATACATACATAAAAATATACATGCATATAATATATAATTATGTATATCACTGCTATAGAAAAGTAATAATAAAATAGTGGCAGCCATAATAATTAATTAAAAATTTTAAGGGAGAGACAAATAATAAATAAATAAATAATAAATAAATAAATATTAGAGGACAATCTTACACAAATCGAACTAGCCCCACAGTAAGCTCAAGAAGGCTTGTGTTATGGGTACTAGACGACGATATATTCAATAGATATAAATACTTAAATACATAGAAAACATCCAAGACTCAGAAACAAATATTCATGCTCATCACACAAATATTTGCCCTGACCGGGATTCGAACCCAGGACCGTCAGCTTCACAGGCAGGTGCACTACCCACTAGGCTAAACCGGTCGTCAAAATAAAAAAAAAAAAAAATATTCTAAAAAATAATATTCTTTAAGATGTTACTCTACTGCTCGTTATTGTGGATTGTGGCCGCCGTGCCATTCATTAGGTGACAAAGGAGGCTGCACCTGTCCCTTTTGGATAAAAGCTTGGTTATTGCGGTCTTTGTCTATGAATTGTTAGGGTACGATACATTTTTGGTGACACTCCTCGAGATTAATCATGGAAAGTGTCGGCGTCAAGTCAAGTATACTTGAGTTCGTTGAGAAATCCAAAGTTGCTATAAGTAGTACAGCCAGAGGTCACGCACAAAACATGTCATGTAATGATAGCGAGATTTTGAAATGACTATTTTTTCGTACCGATAGCAAGTTTAACTGTGAATTGCCTAAATGCATGCAATAAATGTGAGCTGTTTCTAAGCTAACATAAAAAAGGAATTCCTTGTTATACCTAGAGAGTAAATTACTACTTGTATAGAAAAAAAAATGTTCAAGGCCTGGATGGCTGTGCAAAAAAGTTTAAAATGAGCGCATTAGCTCACTAAACTGTGTGTGTATTATGTTTTTACTTTCTAGGATCCAATTGTACACTAGATACGTAAGTAAACCATTGTATTATTATTAATAAAGAGATTAAATAATAAAAAAAAACAGTGAATTGCAAGATACAGCAAAAAGTTTCTTTAAACTATTAAGTATTATTATTTATACATTGAATTAAAACAATACAAAAATAAAATGTTTGATCTATTTCATTTAATTATTAATAGATAGAATAGAATAGAATAGAATATAATTTATTGTATTGATCATACATTGTCAAGAACACCGATACCGATATAAGGGTATAGCGATTCAAATAGTTTAATTTAAATAAACGAGTTATATGAATAAATAAAGGTCAGATTATGTTTATTTTTTACTGTTTTTTATACCTATTAAAAACACATTATTTATTGACATTCATCTTATTCATTCACTTTTTTCGCAATCAGTATTACCTAGCCGCGATTATAATAATATTTTCAATTTCAATTTTAATTTATTTCCCATGTAGGTATACATGAGTACACTTATGTCCGTCAATTATTGCACATTTTCAACTTAAAACTATTGATAATACCTAATTAGTCACAATTAAACTTATCATTAAAAAAATACAATTATTCCATACATCTTTTTCTGTTAGGTATTAAATTAGTTAGGTACACTCTAAAACTCAACTATTACTGCATTCACTAATTACGAATTTAATGTATACCCGGGACATATTGTTTGTAATTAAGCTTATTCTACTTGTATTTTGCATTATGAATTATAATGTCACATTAAAATTTAAATTTGTATGCCTACCGGCGAAACATAGTGCCACACTGTACCTATTATATCACCTTTCTGTAACCTATGTTTACAAATAAAACTTACTTAGGGTCGGTTGCATCAACATACGATCACAGGCCGGTCATCATCAAATATGGCGCCGGCAGCTGTCATCTCATAGAAACTTGTCATCTTTCCATACAATCGGATTTTAACGAACACCGCTTACGATTATAGACGGTTTGGTGCAACCCACCCTTAGGGTAGATTACACCAACATACGATCACAGGCCGGTCATCGTCAAATATGTTTAATCATCTACCCAATGAATTAAAAATGCTAGATGATATGAAATTTAAACGTCACTTAAAAATATGGTTGATCAAGAACGTATTCTATTCCCTAAAAGATTTTTTTGAATTTACGCCTTAGGAGAAAAAAAATAAATAAATAAATAAACTTGTATATAGAATGTTACACATAGCATAAGATTTGTTTTTCTTAGTTTTAAGCAAATATTGTACACCCGAAATGGGTAGCCGTTGAAACCTAACACTTGTAATACCATATCTGTAACACGGTTAAACAATAAAGTTTTTCTATTTCTATTTCTATTTCTATTTCTATGGCGCCGGCAGTTGTCATCTCATAGAAACTTGTGAAACTTTCCATACAATCGGATTTTAACGAACACAGCTTACGATTACAGACAGTTTGGTGCAACCCACCCTTACTCACAACCGGTAAAGTATTAATAATTACAATAACATTTTTCTCTCTCATTTACTCAATATTACTCCTCTGACACTGTTCTAAAGGGCACGTCAGATTCACTTATCCAATTTCACGTCAGCCAGCCTTCAACTGCCGCCAAATCCAAATAATTGTCATTTTGTCGAGTCTCGTTAGTGTCAATTTTTGAGAATAACCTCAATGGATGTATTGTAAATAAAGAGTGACTTATCAAATATTTGCTTTTGTTCTGACTTTTGAGACTTTTGATAATATGTATTGTAAACATTGAGGACCAATAAAATAACAATATTTTTAAAAATCAATCAATGAAAAAACATCTTAAATTATACAAAACTATTGAATAAAACTTAAGGATAAATGATAGTGTGTTAAGAGAGGTAGGGCACAGCAAAATGTCATCTTGCTCGAATTTGGAGCAGCCCAACTAGGGAAGTACCTCCGCCTTGCAGAAGACCACAGCCGTAATAACATTATTTACTATACAATTATGTAGTGTTGTGTTCCTGGAGGTGAGCAAGGTTGCCAGAGCTCCCGAGGATGCACTGTGTTGTGAGCGAGAGACCTAAACTACTCTACTCTAGTTGTCATTAGCTAGCTCGTGTTTCAATTCCACACTCGCGGTTAAAATACAACTTTGCACCTTTGTATAACAAATAACTATTCATCATCATAATATTTAAGAGCTTGGCTCTTGTCGGTGGAGTAATTGCCAGCTTATTCTACATTCAGCTTCGTCCTTCACTTCTTTGTATGACGTAGCATTTATTTTATGTTTTATTTGCTCCATGTACGTCATTCTAGGTCTTCCCCTTTTCCTTTTTCCCTCTATCTTTCCTCCTATTATTGTTCTGATCCATTCGTCATGGCGTATGAGATGTCCTATCATTTTTCCTCTTCTGTTTTCTATTATTTTCAATAAAGTCCTCTTCTCTTTAACTAAGTTTAAAACTTCTTCGTTAGTTTTAAATAACTATCATCATCATCATCATCATCATTTCAGCCGAAAGACGTCCACTGCTGAACATAGGCCTCCCCCAAGGCTCGCCATTTAGACCGGTCCTGTGCCGTTCGTTTCCACCGGATTCCCGCGACCTTCACCAGGCCATCACTCCAAATAACAGGTCTAAATAACTATTATTTACGCTAAATTTGAAATGAAATGCTTTATTATCCGCCAATCGATATCGCGACCTAAAAACCTGGTTCTTCTAATTCATATTCAGTTAGCGTGAAAACTTCCTGCGTCGTCGGTAAAAACAAAAGTAGGAGACAATTCGGCCCTCCTGAAACTTCCGAAACCCATCGAGATAAGCGACTGGAAGCCGTTGGGAAGTTGGGGACTGCTATCTGGTAGATAGCAATGGTCGATTATTGAATTTTCGCTTTTTCTTTTGATTAAATTGCCTTGGATGATTAATTCAAGATTAGGACAAGATTAGGAGAAGTTTAAAAGAAGTTTCATTCTCATGCATATAAATATTAATTGCAATAAGCTAACGTTCAACACGATGGTTAACTTTCATAATGTATACAGCGGCGTTAATAACCCGAAAGATTTAATCCAACGATTTTAGAGCCTAATTAGAGTAAAGAATCTACTTTTTATACCGTATGCTAGTTTTAATTTGGTTAGCATGAGGTCAGTGAAATAGTTTGGTAAATTTTCTATTCATTTACAAAACTGAATTAGATTAGAAATACTTATTGATGATTATATAAATGTTGTAAATCTATCAAAGCGGCCCCGTTTTTTCCTAAAGTCACCCCAGTTTACATATCTATTATACAAAAAGGTTTCACTATAGAAAGTTTTGTTCTGTTCTCAATCGCGAGAGTGAAAACTATTTACCTTCACTGATAACTGGCTGATAGTTTGAAATTAATATCACTAAAATGACAATGCTCTCTCTCTGTTTTCAACTTGAGATTAATTAAACTCACTCACTCTCTGAAGTAAAGGCTTGTTCACAAATAAGCGGTTAATTAATATGATTTAATTTATAGTGAAATTGTAATTTAATTAAGACACGTAATTGGAACCATATTGATATAGCATGATATAGCACGGTGTACTCGTGTATAAGAATCTAATGCAATAAATGCTTTTTAGTAGAAAAACACATTTTATATATATTTTTTACCCAAACAGCTGACGTTTTGCACTTGTTTTTAGCCAAGTATTTATTTATTAGTTAAATATTTAAACTTGAATATTTGAATTTGTATGGAAGAAAGTAAAAGAAACATTTTTTTTTTATTCATGAGCCGAGCATCACGTAGCTTATCAAGTTAACTTCTTGTTTATGTACAGTCAGCGTTGAAATACACGGACAATCGGATCAGAATATCTGAAAACGACTTTATTCTTAAAGCCATAAAGTTGCTCAGAATAAATATGAAGTCGTAGGAGCGTACAATATACAATAAAAACGTGACAGGCAGTTTGTTACATTGCCAGATCATGTAATGTAAATACCATTGGGATGTCAAATAGGTCCAAATTGAGGCCCTTCTTTCATTTTATTCCAAAAATGTCATGTCTCGCTGACGTATAGATGTAGCTCAACACCGTGTAAATAATTACATATAGTGTCGATAACGTATACAATACAAATTAGTGTTTAACATACATTCGATCTAAACCATAACCACATGTTGACACACATGACAGCACAGATAACGGTGGTTACAACCTAAATGAGGTGCCAGCGCGTACCCAATTCACTAATGGCTGCAGAGCCATCTGTTGAATAATGTAGGGAACCAGCGCTTTGTGCAACGCGGGCGTTTTATGTAAGCTTCTAATTTGTGCAGTTGGGGCGGAACTGTTAGCCTACTGTTTTTTTTAAGTATTCTAATGCATCCCAGCTTACTATACATCTCTTTATATCCTAGAAATATCCACATTTGTTAGAAACAATCTTCATTTATTTAAATTCAACACAAACGCTCGTCGGAGAGACAGGCTTGTCGCTCCGGAGCCAATATTAGACATATACAAAAAAGGTCCATACTACAGATCGATCGAACAATAAATTACCAGCATATACAAGAAATTTACAAAACAATTACTGTTTCACCAACAAACTAAAAACCTATATCATAAAAAAAGCCTACTACTCTATCACAGAGTTTCTACAAGATGATTACCTAATATAGTTAAGTCACATGTTAAATGTCAAGTTATCATCATCATGTAGTTTCACATTTGTTTAGCTTATGTTATTAATATTTTTCAAATATTCTCTAGACAAACAACTTAGCTCTTAAGTAACATTGCTATACCCTACCAGGGTCCATGTGATTCCATTTATTATATTTTAACAGCGCTGTAAATACCATGGTTTGCAATAAACATTATTATCATTATTATCATTAAATCATATCAATTACCTTTTGAACACCATTCTTCATATACGGAAGTGACATCTATATGCCATCTCATTTTCCGTAAGAGATTGACTTTAATGTACGAAGGCACCAGCAGTCGTTATTCAGATTCAGATACAGATTTATTTGACGACCGGTTTAGCCTAGTGGGTAGTGCACCTGCTGTGAAGCTGACGGTCCTGTATTCGAATCCCGATCAGAGCAAATATTTGTGTGATGAGCATGAGTATTTGTTTCTGAGTCTTGGATGTTTTTTATGTATTTAAGTATTTATATCTATTAAATATATCGTCGTCTAGTACCCATAACACAAGCCTTCTTGAGCTTACTGTGGGGCTAGTTCGATTTGTGTAAGATTGTCCTCTAATATTTATTTATTTTATTATTTATTATTTTCTTTCTTTCTTTTCTCTTTGATATTCATTCTACGCCTCAAAAGGTATCTCCACAATTTCATCTGTCTTTGATTTTCTCTCAAATTAAATTATATCGTATCTCCCGGTAGTCAGGATTGTTAAAATGCAATAAATTTAAAATAACAATAGTGGTACACGTCAATAAATAAAATATAACAAACAAACAAGTGCAGAGATAATGTCATAAAAAATAACAGCAAAAATAGATTAATGGTAAACAAATTAAATTCAAGCAAATGTCATTTCCATAAATTCCTTAGTCGAGTACATTGGTTTATTCAATGACAGGTTTCTGAGTTTATTATTGGTGGTAAACTTTCAAAAGGTTAAATTCAAAACTCTTATCCGAAGTACTTCGTTCTAATTCCATTTGGTTCCGTATTTTGTTGTATGCAAACTCAGTAGAATTATATACAGGACGTCCCACGGCTATGCCACATGTATTGAAAGTACCTTGAATATTATAGATGGAACATATATTTTATTGAAAGGAGACATTATTTGAATTTAGAAAACAATTTAAACTGCATTCACAGATATTTAAATTATTTTATGGTTGAACCGGGAATCGAACCCGTTACACGAGAAAAAATTCACATTAAATGTTAAAATTCATGGTCTTCCTTTTATTTCTGACACTATGTTTTTTAGCAAAAAATAATCCTTATGATAAAACCTTTCGATCGGTATGATAAAGCTACAGAAAGGCATTTTTCTCGTGTAACGGGTTCGATTCCCGGTTCAACCATAAAATTATTTAAATATCTGTGAATGCAGTGTAAATTGTTTTTTAAATTCAAATAATGTCTTCTTAGCCGTGGGACGCCCTGTATATCAATTGATTATTATGTTTTGAAGGTCGATGAAAAACTCACTTTGGCATTTCAATGTGATATTGAAAAAACGTTAGTATCGAATTGGCATACGAAACGGGAATCTTTTAATGTAATATTCTTGACCATTTGGAACGCTGAAAATTTTTTTTTATAAAAGTATTCATATTATATATAGATACCAATTTTATGATAACACCAACATGACACCTAAAAACAGCTTTATAAGGTCTAGGTCGCCTAGGTTGGCTTCATTCTAAGGGTGTTCTTATTCATGTTATTCGTATTTTTTTTATGTTGACTTTTCACAGAGTAAGTCACATAGTCAAATTTTAGAATGAAGGAAAAAATTGAAAAATTTAGGCACCGAGCAGGATTCGAACCTGCGACCTCACGGCACTCGCGGCCAGTCGCTCTAGCCAACTGAGCTATAGGTGCAATCACTACCCAGTTCTAAATTCATTAACCGTTCCTTCGTATTAAGCAGTACCGCTGCTAACGTAAACTATTATTTTTTTTATTATTTAAAAAAAAAGAATAAGTCAACATAGTACTAAAATCAGCTACTATTTAGTTGGTTTCAAAAATATTAGAAAATATTCTAAAAGGTCTGAGTTATCTTAGGGTGGGTTGCACCAAACCGTCTGTAATCGTAATCGGTGTTCATTTAAATCTGATTGTATGGAAAGTTTGACAAGTTTGTATGGGATGACAGCTGCCGGCGCCATATCTGACGATGACCGGCCTGTGATCGTATGTTGATGCAACCGACCCTTAATCTAGACAGGTATTTAATGTTATTGACATCATCATCCTCCTAGCGTTATCCCGGTACAGTTGCATCCTGAAGGATGCCCGGGGTCCGCTACCTAATCCCAAGACTTGGCGTAGGCACTTGTTTTTACAGTGACTGCCATCTGACTTTCCAACCCGAGGGGAAACCAGACCTTATTGGAATTAGGCTTGTTAAATGAGTGGGCAACTTGACTGTTAGAAGTTCTCAAGCGGCCCGAAGGCCTCCAACTTGGCTTAACGACTGCTATCATAGACAGCAGCCGGGATCAACGGCTTAGCGTTGTGTTGTTTGTGACTTTAGTGTTTTTGTCTTTCGTGGCTTCTCGTGGTCCCAAAGGAAGACCAGCGCTAGCCAATGGCTAGCACTATGCTGATTTGGGGCCATTTCGTGGCTATTTTCTGTATTTTGGTGTTATGTTAATTTGTACTGTGTCTGTGTCACGAATAAATGTTTTTACTTTCTTTCTTTCTTTCTTTCTTTTCTTTAACGTGCCTTCCAAAGCATTTAATGTGATTGACGATTGTCAATAACACGAGGACAGTACAAAGATACCAATTAATTTCACGACATCGGAATCGGGACGCACGAACTTGGAAAGCATTTTCACTGTTCTCACAGGATTCTTACGAGTTACTTAATTAATTTAGCATGCACTTCCTTTGTTCGAGGGAAACAATTTATTCAACACTGTTTTACCAGTTGCGTGCCATTAAAAACTTTACACGTACTTAATGCAGACAGGTGCAGTGAAATTTGCATTTAAACATGAATACCGGCACGGTTTGGTTTTAGTTTTATTATGCAAATTGAGTTCAGCACGAGCTGATATAGTTACAAAATTAGTTTAATTACTAATTTTCATTGTGTGGAGAGAGGCCTTATAAGTTTTAAAATGTTTTTATTTCAAATTATAACAAAACTATTCATAATATCAATAATTTTATGAAATGCTACGATAATTTTATTAAAGTTTTAGATAGTAACATAGCCATTTTTTGAGTTTTTGTGTAGTAGAATTTAAGCGGAAAAAACAAGTTTTTAGCTTAAAAATGATCGATTTGGAGTGATATTTGAAACGATATTTCCTAATAGTGAAAAATACAAAATATACATTTAAAGTTTATTACGTAAGTCGCAATATTCCTGCTCTAGATAGTAACATTGAGAAAATATCAAGATGCGTGTCAATTCAAACAGAAAATGGCGTAAATAGATGAGCGTTTTTTAACTGATAAGAAGAGTCCTTAATCGAGGATCGAATTACAGTAGAATCCGCTTATAACGACTCCGCTTATAACATTTGACCGCTTTTAACGACTTCGAAATCACCACACATTAGATTTCATACCAAACATTTTCAAAGTAAATCAGTCCGTTTTGTGCGACGTCCTGTTAGTGCGACGTAATATCACCGGTCCCTTGACTGTCACTTTATCCGGATTCCACTGATTCTGAGCCGGTCGCCTACTTCCATTCTTACTTGCATTGACAACCTGTGCTACTGTATTTATCATCAGAAAAGATTGTAATACATAGATTCAACAGTCGGTTCCCATAATCCTGGTCATTTAATGCACGTCCAACCGGATGCCTTTTTAAGTTGACTACTTAATAAATGCTTGCCATTTGTAGAGTTATTACCTACATTTATTGAGGCGGACGACCGTCGATTTGGATGACTCGTCTAGTGTATACAAATTGTATCAAAATTCGACAACAATGATAGCCGTATTAGGTGTGTCACCGTAGAGGTTGCGGTGTCTTTTTAGCATCAAGCAGGTTGCTTATTAGCAACCATGGCTGCATTTGTAAATAAATAAGTCATTATGTGAGGCTGACTCGCTCTTGCCTGATTTTTTTAGCAAGCCGGAGGATTGATTATGTGAGAGACGGTATGAATAGCAAAGAAATAAATAATGACGATGCGTTGACGGGTGACAGAGAAGAATGGGCGTAAAAATAATATGCTAAGGAGCAAATAATTAATGTTTCTCAACTTGTGTCTATTATCAAAATCCGATCATCCGGATCTAAGTCTAAATCTATGTGTCTCAACAAAGACGTAGTAACCTTTGGAAATCTCCTAGCACCTCCACCAAGTCAAATAAAAATAACGTTACAAAGAAGACGATTTCGTGTTCTTTGTAACGTTCTTTTTATTTTTCTATATTTTATGTGTGTTTCGTCATGAACGTGAGAAACGCTAGTAGTTTTCAACTTATAAAAGTGCCATTGTGGCCTACTTGCAGAATAAAGTAAATTTATATCATTTATTTAATAAATGTTTTTCTTCTAATTAGATGACCGAGTCGCTAGTACTATACTAACTTATGATATTTGACTTCACCCAAAAGATACCATTGCTATAAGTTTTCTTTTTGAACCCAGTGCCGACGCCGTGGTTCGATCCGAAGTCGCGTTGTCACTCGGCTACAGTTCTACTTCGATTCTTAAGTGAAGTATTTTTTTTAATTGGAATACATATTATTATGGAACGAGGTACGACTGAGTAGTTTTCGTGTTAGGTATGAGTACCTTGTCTTCCCTGTTATATTACGTATCATGAAGTGATAGTATATAACTTGGCACTTGACTTTGCAACTTTTGGAAATTGAAGCTAGTTAAGTAAAATCATTGGTGCTTCACCTTATAACGAGTTCAAAGCGAACCATATTTGACGACCGTTTTAGAAGCTGGAGGTCCCGGGTTTAAATCCCGGTCAGGGTATTTAATTGTGTGATGAACATAAATATTTGTTTCTGAGTCTTGGATGTTTCCTACGTATTTAAGTATCTATTTAGCTATATAGCTAGTTTTGATTTGTGTAAGATTATCCACAAATATTTATTTATTTATATTTATATATTAAAGTTTTATTTGTAATCAAATTAGTATGTCACCGATCAAACCCACTACACGAGCTTACATAAAAATATGTTAATAAACTTCACCTTGATACATTTTGTACGGATTGGCGGGAACTGGCACACGACCGAGACGAGTGGCGAAAAAGAGGGGAGGCCTTTGCCCAGCAGTGGGACACTATTCATAGGATAAAAAAAAAAAAATCACCACAATTTCATGTGTTTTATACTCAGCATACTTCAGCTTCAGTTCTTGTTACACTGATGTACATCGTTAGCCAAAATAAAGCCACAAAGTATAATTTAACATTGTTTGGTAAAGTTTTTCGCGGGGTCGTTTGAACTCGCGTCGCAAAGAAACTTGTAATTTTGTTTACAATTCCAGCCAGAAGGTGTTTGCATGGTGTCAACCCGGCAAATTTTCTATTAAATTACGCAAATTCCATGAGCGATGAGGATAGAATGTCTCTGGTTGTAAGTAAAGTGTGAGACGCTTCAATCAAGGGTCGTGTTCGACGCGTGCTGATCGGTGGTTTTGAGGCAAGTTTACTTTCAGTGTAATTTATACGGGTTTTTAGAAATGCTATCAAAAGTTTCATAGGCTGTCTAGATATTGGTAAACCACTCCACAAAAAAGAAAAAAGGTGAAAAAATATTAGGCATGACCGGCTGATGGTAAAAGCAGATAATCTGAGAATATTCACCACCACATTTTTCTAGTTATTGGATATGTAATTCCCACTCGAACCAACACCAAAAATATTAAATTCTCTCTAACACAAGATATTAATGTACTAAACTTAAATTAGACAAATAAATACAAATACCTGTCATTAATTACACTTTGGTGAAAATAGATTTTAGGATGACACACAAAGAACCACAACTCATTAATCTACACATTCACATTTTATGTTCCCAGAAATACATCTGCGTAATAGGTATGTAACCAATAACGCGTTGTTACTGATCTGTGAAACCCAATCAACGACATGTAATACGAATTAGCTAGCTTTGATAAAGTAATATCGACTCGATAAACTCTTGAACTCAGTTAATTATAATTATCGTGGCGTTATTGATAAACCACACAAATTTAAATTAGAATGTATCCCGAAATATGCGCGAATATTGTCTTACGTTGTTTAATTAGTTTAAAATTATGCTTACTCGCTTAATTGAATTGAATTGAATTGAAATCATTTATTTCGTGTAAAATTGACACATAGAAATTATATACATAATACATCTATCATAATACAATAATCACACGTAGTGCTACCAATTGATTACACTGGCGGAAGAATGCAGCCCCGCACAGTGTAACATGATAGCACAGTCAGGCTTGTCCGCTATCATTCTCAGAATGGTATTGGGACTGCTCCGCACCCGGCGCACCAGGGATGCGGCTCGCCCGCGCATGGTCGCATAAAAACAGGCAATGTAATGTAATGTTTCTTCAATTTATTTTATTTTTAACAGATCATCATCCTCAGCCTGCAGCAGTGAATGGCTTCAGGCTGCGGATGATGATCCTCCGCCAACCGCTTCCCGCCACTCTTCAGGTCGTCGGTCCACCTGGCGGGGGTCGTCCCACAGGCAGAGTCGTTCGTGGTCTCCACTCCAGAACTCATCTGTCCAATCGAACATCGGCTCTGCGACAAATATGCCCCGCCCACTGCCACTTCAGCTTGCTTATCCTCAGCGCTATGTCGGTAACGGTTGTAACGGTCCTTATCAGTTAAAACGCTCATCTATTTACGCCATTTTCTGTTTGAATTGACACGTATCTTGACATTTTCTCAATGTTACTATCTAGAACAGGACTACTGTGACATTATGCCATAAACTTTAAGTGTATTTTTTGGATTTTTCATTAAGAAATATTGTTTCAAACATCACTCCAAATCGACCATTTTCAAGCTAAAAACTCGTTTTTTCCGCTTAAATTCTACTACACACAATATGTTATCTGTTGTGTTACTATCTAAAACTTTGATAAAGTTATCTTAGCCTTTAATAACTGTATTTGTATTATCAATACTTTTGTCATAATTTGAAATCAAAATATTTTCAAACTTATAAGGCATCTTAACAGACATGTACAATTATTACATAACCACGCTACTAGGTAAAATTACATAGGACTACAGCAATTTTATTCCATCTCAATACCGACTTATATCGGCGATAGGAGATACCCTAATGTCCAATCCGATATATCCGACCCTAAACCGATCGCTTGCCCGCCGGTTTGCCTCAATAATAATTTACACGGCACACAATCCCCGACTTTCGCAGCTTTGTCCGACTCTGTAGAGATTTCTATTTGAATAAAGGATCTGAACGTTACGACAACGTATCAAAGAACCAGTATAACTGCGGCCGTCGATTAAACACAGTTCTTATGAATAGTTGGGTCAAGATATACTGGAACTGATTGGTGCTAGTCAAGAAATGTTTTGAATTCTATTGTGTGCCAGTAACTTGGTGTAAGGGCAGTGTTGCTTCTGTTATAAAAAGCGTATGTCCTTAAAGAATCTTCACAATTGATATCATTATGTACGTAGAACGTAAAGTGGAGATTTTTTGGGATTTAAGAGGTGTGGGTGAATTTGTTTCCTCATTCAAGATATCATTATGCAGCCATCTTTGTATTTGCAAAATGTTGACTCCCTTCGTTGACTATTTTATTTCATAAAATATAAGGAAAGTTTAGGTAGCGTATGAATTTACGAATAGATATGTACACCTAATTATATTTAAGTAAAAAAATCATTTGATAACTATACAATACACTTTATATGAATACATATATGTTGTATGTGTATGTTTTTGCCATTAAAACTTCACAAGTTTCAATATAATTTATGGTTGTTGTGTAATGAGTCTTTCAACCACAAAACGAGCAACTTAATTAAGCAAACAGAAAGATAAAATCAAGCAACCAAACGAGATAAACGGCAATAACACTAAACATCCAACTTCGGCATTTGGTGAATAAATAAAATTAGTCCGGCATTAGGGCGGTGGGGCACGAAATAATGCTTAATTCCGATCCACTTGCGCCTTATTTATCTTAATAATCCGATTAAAATATTCCATTCCGCTTCGTTATCGTGATGGGCCATGAAATGTTTATCTCTTTTAAAACTTTTCAGTGATTTTAAAATTTTTACAACCACGATAGTCTAAAGGTACTGTTACACATGCTGATTTCTAGCACGAAAGCATGCCACTATTGAGCAATTGCTACTTAGTAGCATGTCTGTCAAAACATTGCTAATAATGAGCATGCTGATTTTGAGTTTGCTCAAAAATCAACGGTCGTTCGATTTTTGCGCATGCTACCTGCAGCGCGGGTGGAGGGGGGCGTGCTTTTAGCGCGTGTGAACAAGTTTGCTTATTGAGCATGCTAGTATCGATCAGCAGCATCCGCAAATAGTTTTTATAACCCACAGAATCTTCTACTCGCATTTCTGTAAGCAACTGAGCACTAGCTCCTAAGTGCGGTCTTCTGGATATCCAATCACGGACCCAAACCTTTCTATTTCTTTTCTTCTTTTGCCGAGCTGATATGAGTTTCTGGATGCATTGCATCGCCAGCAAAAGGATGATCTTATTCAGCTCCATACGGATAGCTGCTTGATTTTCCATGGCTTCATTTGAACTGACAGAGAGCGAGAGAGCGCGCTATAAAATGTCATGTGTATATGGAGTGTTTGCTCTGAGCATGCTTATTGACGAGCATACTTAAAACTAGCATGCCTATTGCTAGCAAATGTAAACTGGTCGTGAGAATGCTCGTATTGAGCATACTCAATAGCACGCTTTTTAGCATACTATTTTAGAGCATGTGTAACAGTAGCTTAAGGGTCGGTTGCACCCACATACGATCACAGGCTGGTCATCGTCAAATATGGCGCCGGCAGCTGTCATCCTATAGAAACTTGTCAAACTTTCCGTACAATTTTAACGAACACTGCTTACGAATACAGACGGTTTGGTGCAACCCACCCTTATTATGTTTTGTCCAATGGCACGGCATTTTAAAAAACCATATTGCAACTCGAATCTGGTCATCTGAGTTGTCCTAGAAGTAATAACTTAATGACATTTGTAGTATATGCGAGAAAAAGAAGCATATATCTATTGTCTCCTGCGCACACGGCGCGACTCTAGACGCGCGGACGCCAGTGTCTATGCGCGGGTGGAGCGGTGAAGTGTGACCGATGGTGGCAAGGAGCCGATTATTACTTCCGTTAAATACTCGGTTTTATCGATGTGTCAGTGACCTACGTAAATAACTAACATTCTCAATACAACAATACAAAGGTTGTCTGGAAGAGATCGCTCTTTAGCGATAAGACCGCCTGTTGTTCTGCCTCTGTCTCCTTGTATCTATGTTTTTTGTTTTTTATGTGCTATTTTATTATGTGAGGTGTGCAATAAAGAGTATTTGTATTGTATTGTATTTCCTATTGACCGGACACTACAACATTGAAATTAACATAGGATATATTTGAACATTTTACCATGAAAATACGTGTAAAATCATTTAAATTCTTATTCCCCAAGCATGAAATTTAGCAAAAGTAGTCACGTAAAAATGGCAACCGTAATTATGTACCCGAGTATAATGTTGACATAAACTAATTCGTTTTAACCCGCTCGTTGAGTGCCCCTACACCCCCTAAGCTTATTAAAGATGTCGCTAGCAAAGATCGCCTTAATTCCGCAAACGGCACCCGCCTTAATAAATAAGTTTTTTAACTGCCTGCCCCTTTCATAAAGTTATTCAGCTAAATTAAATGCTAAAGGTAAGGAAAGTGTCGCAAGTTTATGAAAACACTCGAGGTTATTTTGAAGCATCTTCCTCGCTTTTGATACTATATCTAAAGCGGTCTACAGATGCATAAAACCAAGACAGCCTTGAAAGTCAATACAATAAAAATACTCTTTATTGCACACCTCAATTAAAGGACATAGTACAGTACGAAAACACAATGATTAGTGGCAAACAACAGGCGGTCTTATCGCTGAAGAGCGATTTCTTTCAGACAACCTTAGGATAGCGGAAATGAAATCTAATCATAACGATTCATAGCAGGTGGTGCAGAGTTAGTACTTAAGAAACATTCTAATAATTACAACAATAACATTTAATTAAGAATAACATACATATATAAATATGGTATAAAAATACACATACATAAACATACAGAGGAATCCCGATAAAGCGACAGTCAAGGGACCGGTGATATTACGTCGCACTAACAGAACGTCGCACAAAACGGACTGATTTACTTCGAAAATGTTTGATATCAAATCTAATGTGTGGTGATTTCAAAGTCGTTATAACCGGAATCCACTGTATAACAAATATATAGTCAGCCACATAGTCTAAAGGAGTTAAGTTTTAAGTGTGTCATGAGGGAGACAAATAGTGATCTTTAAACTGTTTTTTGAATACAACAAGAGATTCAGCATGCCTCAAATCAGGAGATAAAGAATTTCAAAGCCGAACCATCTTATTATTGTGTCTCTAGGTTGTTATTAACAAATTGAAAAGTCTGTAGAACGCTTGAAATTAGACAAATCGTGCGTTAATAGTCATGTTGATAAGAAAAATAATTAAAATTAGTAGATTGTATGACATGGGTCTAAAATAAGCCATATTATCACGAGATAGTTATTTTCCCGAACGATGTGAGGGAAAATTGTTCGAGGAGTAATATGGCTTTTAGACCAGAGTTATATCTACTTTTCACTTCAATTGCGAGAAAATAAATAAACATCCCCTCAAAATTAACGATAAATTCCACGGTGAACCTCACCAACTTCCTGTAGCAAAACAAAATCCTATCCGACCGTCAGTTCGGTTTCCAAAATCAAAATCAAAATCAAAATCAAAACATTTATTCTGCAAATAGGCCTCAAGGGCACTTTTACAAGTCAAAATCTATTTAGGTACATCAAATAAAAATAATACAATAATCAAAGTATCATTAATTAAATGGAGTGTTACATGTCAAAAATAAGAATAAGAAACTAATAACAATTGAGATTTGTTAGAGATGTATAAGGTCTCTAAGCGTCAAGATAAAATGTAATAAAGTAAGTACACTAATCATAATAAAATATGTTGAGCTATATCTATAACACGTCAACATGAAAATAATAAAATCTATTAAATAAATATCCTCAGAGATGTATAAGGTCTCTGAGCGTCAGTCTAAAAATAAAATCAAATGAGAACAGAGCGAAGTCTCTCATCATGTCAATTCCACTGAACACTAGTACGAAGTTACTAGTCCTTGCAAACATGAACAGACCGGACCCCACAAACGGCACCCGTTCACGAGTATGACGCGTATCTCAGCCATCGCCTCCCTCGACCATATGTTAGGGAAGGTTGCGACCCGATCAACGACGCCACCGTAAGCAAAGACCTTTAGGCGAGCATGACATATTCAAGCTGCAGGACATTTATAATCAAAGTAGTTCCGCCAAGGGAAGTCTACTGAGGACGCGGTAACTATGTTAATAGATACCGTTGTATCTCATCTTGACGGGGGTCGACACTGTGTCGGAATTTTTCTTGACCTCGCTAAAGCTTTCGACACGGTGTCGATTCCCATGCTTCTCAAAAAGCTGGCATTCGTGGAATCGCCTTGGATTGGTTTGCTAGTTACCTGTCCGATAGAAGTCAGTTGGTAAGAATCGGTGACAAAAAGAGCGACCTGAAACCTGTGTCATTTGGCGTACCGCAGGGTAGTATTCAAGGCCATACGCTTTTCACAGTTTATATGAACGACATCTTGAATCTCGAAATTGATAAGAGTGAAATCCTGTGTTACGCCGATGACACTGCTTTATTATTTTACGGTGACTCTTGGCAGGACGTTCGGAATTCGGCTACTGAGGGCTTAAAAGGAGTTGTAAGCTGGTTAAATCACAATCTCCTTACTATGAATTTCACTAAAACACAATTTCTATGTTTCCATAAGACAGCTTCGTCGCGCCCTATGGTCCCAATGAGTAATTTGAAAATACACACTTTGAACTGTGTTGCCCCTTCTATGGCCGATGACTCTACATGTAGCTGCGCATATATCAGCAGAGTTAGTTATTTAAAGTACCTCGGTGTGATTTTAGATGAGAACCTTAACTTTAAGAAGCATATTGCAGTTACATCTGGTAGGGTACGCAAATTCATATATACTATGAAATATTTAAGAAACTGTGCTGATAAAAAGCTATTGAAACTTATATATCTGGCCCTGTGTCAATCGATCCTAGATTATTGTATTCTAGCTTGGGGTGGATGTTCTAAATCTTTACTGATTATGTTAGAAAGAGCTCAAAGGGCAGTATTGAAGGTGGCCCTCCGTAGACCGCGGCGTTTTCCTACTATAGACCTTTATAAAGAAGCTGAAGTTTTAAGCGTGCGTAAACTATTTTTGTACCGAGCCACTATGTTCACTCACAGGTCAACTCTACAACTTCCATCCTATTCTGACCTGCTAAAGAAAAGAGTGTTTAAAGTCCCTGTACCTTCAGCCAAAACGGCATTTGCAAAACGTTTTAAAACATGTGTTCTCCCTCGCGTTTATAATTACATCTCAAAAGTCTGTGACATAAAACTTTGCCAAATGGCCGCAGCTAAAAAGCGAGTACGGGAGCTCTTGATGGCTTGGACCTACGACCAGGCTGAAGAAGCATTGCAGTAGATTACTCGCATCCTCTCCTACACACTCTCCCACACATTCATCACGCACATTCTACTTCACTCACTCACACAAACCAGCGCCCAAATAAAATTATAGATTTTTCTTAGTGTTTAAAAATATAGTGTTAAAGCTTGTTTTACTTTTACTTTTGCTTAAAAATTGTTAAGAGCCGCATGCTACTAGTATTTCTCGTGTTTGATCCGACTCCCACGATACAGGCTGTGCCTAGTGTGGAAGTCATTGTTTATTAATATGTTGTACTCTTATTTGGTAAATAAAATATTATTATTATTATTATTATTAACTAGACGCCATGTTTTTTTTTCTAAAGTGCTTTGACACGTAAAACATAAACACGGTTCGCGCGCAACATTCACGCGCGAATAAAAGCTACTGGCCTTCCCCATTGAGCACTTCAAAGTGTTGCTCAGACTATTTAATTACTTTTTTAATTATTGTGCAATAAGGTCTACTACAAACTTAATCTTTAGAGAAATGAATTCTTTCCTATTTGGTCGATTTTAGTGAAGCTCTGTATTCTGATTGGTTGATACCCAATACGAAATATTTTTTTAAATAGTTAAATTAGTGTTCTGTGATTGATGGATTTAAGAGGTAAAGTATTTTGATTAGCCAAATTATAATGTATTGTAAATCATATATATCAATAATGTTTTTGTACTGTACTATGTCCTTTAATTGAGATGTGCTATAAAGAGTATTTGTATTGTAGTGTATTGTATATATGTATTCATATTTTCCCTAGGGGTTAAATGTACTACTTTAGCCCCGCTTGACAAGTCTAATATGACAAAAGAAAAAAGAGAAAAGGAAAGAAAAAGAAAAGAAAAAAAAGGAAAAAAAGAAAAGAAAAGAAAAAAATAAAAGTCTAGCATGAGAAGTGAAAAAGTTTTTTAACTAAACCTGTAAGCGACATTTTTATGAAATGCTGCAACTTATTATTATCTATCATATCCCCTCCATAAGCAAATACTCTTCTCTCAAATTATGATATACATCAAAATTGTAAACACAGCAAAACTCTTTCACAGTCATTTACATAAAAGCACGAGCCAGCATTTCCGTCGTCGCCAAGAAAAGCATTCCTTGCTCAATGAAACAACTAATATATCATGGCGGCGTCATGTACGATGTGCTGAAATTCGCGTGTATTTAGAGAAATGAATGGGGTAGCGCGCTTAGTGCAAACAGGAAATTGTAACAAGCGATTATGGTTTTTAATTACGTTATAGTAGTTTATGAATTGAAATTAAAATAATTTATTCCAGAACAAGTCCATAGCATCATAAAATAAAAATTGATAATGATATTGAATTAAATTAAATTAAACTGAGTCAAGCATCACAAATCAAAAAATAAAAATCAAACATTTATTCTGCAAATAGGCCATAAGGGTACTTTTACATGACAAAATATTAATTTACAATTTAAGAAAGTCAGACTATAATAAGTAATACATTTTTCACGTCAAAATATTAATTTACAGTTCAAGAAGGAATAATAATTTCGAGTTTACATATAAATCAAGATAAAATAGTATCAGGTATCTTCTTTTTATACAATGCCGGTGGCAAACAAGCTTACGGTCCACCTGATGTTAAGCGGCTACCGCAGCGTATAGACGCCCGCAACTCCAAAGGAGTCACGTACGCGTTGTCGACCGTTTATAAAATTTGAGGATGCACTGCGTTGACAACTGAAGGGATAAATTTAGGTCCCTCGCTCTCAACACAGTGCATCCTCGGGAGCTCTGGCAACCTTGCTCACCTCCAGGAACATAACAGTACAATAAGTTAATATAATTAGCTGTTGGGCATTGGACCAAATCGCGGGTTACCCCGATCCCCGACGATAGGCTTATACTCCCTCCAATGCTCGTGTACCGGTTCGGCTCGGTTTATGATTCATTAAAAAAAGAGTGTGGTTTTATGAAACGAGCCGGAGGCGAGAACAATAAAAATAAGAGTTCAAAAACCATACGTGTGGTATGGCTTTTGAACACATTTTTTTATACAACGCCGGTAGTACGGTCCACCTGATGGTAAGCGGCCACCGCAGCCTATAGATGCCCGCAACTCCAAAGGACAATCTATGCGTCCAAAGTTAAAACGGCCGTTTTAATTTTGAGCTCATAGAGAGACGAATCTAGCAACGTAAAAACTAGTTTGATGGATTCAAAATGTACTTAAATACAAACTATAGTACGTAGCGGCCCCCTTCTTTAGTTATATATCGTTAAATTTAAATAATTACAATTATTTACGAGTGGCGCTAGTGGACCTGTTACATTTTATTAAAGCGCTCTTAAACCCGTGTGCTCACATAAACTTCGTTTCCAAAAACGCTCACAGACGCCCCCAAAACCGCTACCTTTAACCAGTGTAATGAATCTCGTGCATTCTGCAGCCGCGCGCGAATTCGGCTACCTACTTAATTAGAATGCAGTTTTCTCGTTAAGAATAACTGGCGTGGAAATATGTTTGCTTGCTATTCGTTGGATGCCTTTCCATGAAATGTTCCGTGTAATAGGAATCCAGTGTGTGATACTTTAAGGCATGTCGGTTTGTTATGTCAAAAAATGTACGGAGTTACTAAAATTTGATCTGAAATTTAGTAATATTCTGAACGTAACTGATGTACTAATTATCATTACATAAAAACAGGGCTCGGAACCGGTTTTTACTATTTTTTAAATATCTCCTAACTCCTAAAGCACTTTTCATATCTCCATTTTTATTTTAAGATTTGTTTTTGTTAGCCTTCATCTATGAAATAAATAATTTAAAATACGAAAAAATATCGTAAAACGGAATTAACCGAAATTTTTAACCGGTTAATTGTATGAAGCGAAACCGGTTTTACGAGCCCCGCGTATTAAATAATTTAAAAAAAAAAAATTCTTTATTGCACACAAAAATATAAAAATATTAATTTAAAAAAGAACATTAAATCAGAACACATTACGTGGTGCATGACATTAGGTTTATGCTGGGATTGCAGGGGTCTCCGCACTAGGCTAGGCCTGTATCGCGGGAGACCAGCTATACATTTATATTGCAGGCCTAAAATTTTGGTACAAAATTATCTTAGAAACTATATAATAGTGTAGTAACAGTGTTATAAAGAAGAACATATACACAATAATATAGACTTTAAAATCATATTAATAGGAACCACTTCACTCGATTTCGTAAATTACAAGAGCTAATAACACTACACAATCATGAGAAAGTCTTATATACAGATTCGTTTATGAATCCAAATAACACTTACTTCTATAATTAATACTCAATAAAACTCAACGACGCCACTCGGCTGCAAGATAAACAAGATCATAAGATAACAATAACTTAAAGTAAAAACCAAGCAGATATAACTGGCGTAATTAAGACAATATCCTAAGTTTGAGCCGAGTAAGCAACTTGAACCATAACAATACGGAATAATTTGCTTGTTCGCCGTTTGTGTGTGACTTTTGGAAGCGTATGCGTATGTTAATTAAATTACTTAAAATACTGATGGAGAATATAATCAACTTGAAATTTATTGAAAAATAATATTTAAAATTGGGGTCACCGACATAGCCTTCAAAATTGCGAGACTTAAGTGGCAGTGGGCAGGGCACATTGCTCGCAGGACTGACGGTCGATGGGGCCAGAAACTGCTTGAGTGGCGTCCACGCACCGGAAGACGAGCTGTCGGCAGGCCTCCGACAAGGTGGAGTGATGACCTGATGAGGGTCGCGGGAATCCGGTGGAAACGAACGGCACAGGACCGGTCTAAATGGCGAGCCTTGGGGGAGGCCTATGTTCAGCAGTGGACGTCTTTCGGCTGAAATGATGATGATGATGATGATGATTTAAAATTACAAGTGAAACCAGTAAACATCAAATAACTGGAGAATCAACAGCGAAACGCTTTGTGAACGTTATTGCAACGAGATAAGGACTAACTGAACAAAAGGCTGACCGGTACGGCGTGACGTCGTTGGTGCACACACTACGTATCTTAGGTAGTTATTGCTACATTTGTTAGTCTGTCATTAGCATTGCATGACTTAGTTTAGAAAGAAGTAGGTGTAAGTTCCGAACCTGTAAGTGAGAGAGCGCAACACTCGCCAAGAAACTGTATATACAGTTTGGCGAGGTAAAATCATATGCCTACTATAATTTATGTTTTTGAATGACACAGCGACTAACCTACACTCTTATTACGTCCTATTGCGGTCACTTACTACGTTCAAAATCAAAATCAAAATTATCTTTATTGCCAGATTATGGTAAATTCACAATGGTGGAGATGTTTGGTACAGTTTTTTGTTATGCGCGCATAATCTACTCATAAGAGCATGCAATAGTTACTTTAAATACAGTTAAAAATAATATAATCTACATCACAAAGTACAGAATGAAATAGGTAATTATTGTTGGCGAGTACATTAAGTTATGTCATTAATTATTTCGGTCATGTCAGGTCAAATTTTACATTTTTAGAGATAAATTATTAAATATGTTTAATGTCATGAAAATTAAAATTAAAATATTCCTTAAGATCATAAAAACTTAATTAGCACTTTAATTAAACAATTTTCTGATGCATGTTATCTGTGTAAACAAACCACTCGTGTCTGCAAAAACAATTCCGACGGAGCTAGATTGATAGAGAGGTATTTGTTCGGAAGCGCGCTGGCGCCGGCACCTGAGCACAATTAACGCAGACGTTAACTGATAGCCGCTGAATTGGATGGAAATACCCGTGTAAAGTTTAAATTTCAATGTATAACGTTTGATAATTCCTGGTCGCGGCATCAATTTGTAACGACGCCACGTAAATGCTTCAAAATTAATATTGATAAAGTGTGTATTTTTTTGTAAATACATCCTCCTAGCTTTCTATTACCTTCGATCTGTAACTTCTTCTTGTGTTTTTATGGCTTATTGTATTAAGAACAACGAGGTTTATTGAAATAGTATACCATATTTACTTTAAAATTTACTGTCTTCGAGATACATTGCATCAAACTTTGACAATTTCAGGCCAAAAAACGAGTTTAATAAATAAAATATAGATGCTACCGTAATTAACCTTCCGTTAATAAATTATTCATCAAAATGTGTCTTTAATTTTAAGGCCTCACGAAAACCTAAAGAGAACGCTCTGTAATTAAATAGATAATTCAAAGCTTGCGAGAATTCCCGTTTCTGAAAGCCGATACTGGATTCTTCACATAACTAACGCCTCCAGCTCATGAGGTGTCTTCATTAGAAGCACATCAAAGCAAGCCGCGGAGGGAATATGAGATTTGGCGTGTTGTTTTAGGCTGCGGTGTTAATGAAAATGGGAGATTTTTTACTTCGGATATATATTTTACTTTATCCTTACATGTAAACAGATTTTAGAGTACTGGCTTTTCGCTGCGACTTCGTTCGCGTGGAAACCGTTCACATCGCACCTCCATACAAATTTTCTTAGAGGATGATTTCCGGGATAAAAATTATCCTACAAGAATATGAGATTTGGCTTGTTGTTTTAGGCTGCGGTGTTAATGAAAATGGGAGATTTTTTACTTCGGGTATATATTTTACTTTGTCTTTACCTGTTAACAGATTTTAGAGTACTGGCTTTTCGCTGCGACTTCGTTAGCTGGAAACCATTTATATCGCATCTCCATACAAATTTTCTTAGATGATTTCCGGGATAAAAATTATCCTATATCCTTCCTCGGGATACAAACTACCTCCGTGCCAATAATAATCTAAATCCGATCAGAAAGAGAAGACAGACAGAGTTACTTTCACATTTATAGTATAAGGCTCGGTTACACCAACATACGGTCACAGGCAGGTCATCGTCAAATATGGCACCGGCTGCTGTCATCCCATAGAAACTTGTCAAACTTTTCATACAATCAGATTTTAACGAACACCGCTTGCGATTACAGACGGTTTGGTGCAACCCACCCGTACAGTGATATCTACTTTTTCTAATTTTAAATGTGATTTTTGTTTGATATTTGCTTATGTTTATCTCTTTTAAGTTAGCTTAATTTTTTAATGTTAATTTATTAATAAGCTTACCTATAGTTATATTTAGTTTAAAATTAAATAAATTATTTTCCAAACATTTTTTAAATCCTGTTGTTCAGATATGATCATGATGATTAGACAATATAGTAACGTTGCTAATCATGTTATTTATTGAATTTGGATTAAAGAAAAAAGTGGCTTTAAAAATCCACCTTGTGACACTGTGTATAATGTGGCAAAACAATAATGATACTTGGACAACAAAATAAAATGTTCCCACTACATAGTTCAGCACATACTATGAGATAACATTATCAAAAATAAGATTTACGATATTTAAATATTCCAAGTGTGTTATGGAAGTAACAATTCAAGCGGAATAATGTACTGTAAATACTGTGATACAATTTGCTATATCATTTTTCTAACCCGTAAATGATCAAGCAATGTTTGCCTTTGACAAGGCAATTAAGCAACACTTTCAAATCCATTTAATTTCATTACAATATATATACACATATATATACACAACATCAAACACAAATAATAAAGACTCTTAATGTATCTGACTCGTACGTTTCATCTATATTCGTATGTATGTGTATGTATGTAGTTGTATTTATTTATGTATAGCTTTATATTATATGTGTTGTATAATATTGTATAATATCATATCGTATCATAATATATTACCTCCCCCTATTATTTTACATAGGTACTTAAGATTTTTCCTATAAGTTGCACCACCCACAATCTTTCTGCTTTGCCTTAAGGTTGACTGGTAGAGAATGCTTTTGGCATTAAGTTCGCCTTTTGTACTATAAGTTTTTCTTTTGTGCAATAAAGATTAAATAAATAAATAAATAAGATTAATCTATAATTGTAAAAGAAAAAAAAATACTACTAATTGTTTAATATTTTATTTACCCTGTATGAAGGCATGTTAAAAATGTAAGCTTATTATTCTACTGGGTCCTGTAACACAGGGATTCCTAGCTCAGGACCCAAAAAACTAATATGTGTAAATTTGTTTCTTTGGACAAATAAATATTTCTATTTCTACTTTTTTAAAAGTTTAGTACACGAGAAATAAAGGAATTTATATGTAAAAAAAACATTTGACATAGATAGATAGTATTTCGTTTATTCATGTAAAGACAATTACATAATACAGTTCACAAAATGCGCCAAACTGTAGCGAACAGTTTGTTGGCGTCGCGCTCAGTTTACTTTTTAACATAAGGTAATTGTTGTTTACAAATGTGAGTTATCTTATTTTATTTTATAAGGTACATAGATATTATAGTTGCAAAAAGTTTTAAATAAATCTCAGTTTAAGTTTTCATTAGCTAGACTCACACCCGATCATTTTTAAAGAGATTTGTTAAGAGTAAAAATATTTAAATATCCTCGTCGCTTTACTAAACGCCACAGCCTTACTCTAGATATGCGGTTGTGTTTTATCGCGGTAACAACATTATTTACGGTAACATTCGAGTTGGAACACAAAATAATATTACGCACGCGACTCGAGACACATGTACGATTGGGTGAGATGAGTGGCATTACCATACCAATGGCATGCCTATGTTACAAAAGCGAAAAAATTAAAAAAATGTGATTTATGGATTTTTTTTTCCTTTTTTATTTACCAATATATTGTTGACGTTATATTCTTCCATTAAATTTAAGACATATTAGAAACTTATAAAATAAAAATTATTACAGAATAAAATAAACAACTAACTTAATCAATAACTATATAAAACAAAAACTAAAAGTCGAATTCTAAAATAAGCCCCTGTGGTATGGTACCAAGGATGCTGGCAGCATTTCCTCGCTGAATCGCAATGCTTATGCGTTGCGCTCAACGCATAAGCATTGCGATTCAGCGAGGAAATGCTGCCAGCTCTCCTTTCCCCGGTAACATCGATCAACCGTTTTGCCAAAAAGCGATATAATTTTTTTGCTGATGGGCCCCACGGACCAAGGGTCTCGACACCAAAAGGAACAAAGTTGTAATTGGTGTCGAGACCCTTATATTTGCGCCACTTTAATGCCTCGGCCGCCTCAGCCGCCGCGCATAAATGGTAAACTAGAAATCAAATTAAAATTAAAAACACCGTCTTACTTGGTAACGCTAATTGAATCATATGTATGAAAGATTGGCTGAAGAGAGTGTCAATACCTCATTCCCGTGGGAAACTATCTCCACAGAAGACCGCATGCGGAGCGCTCGTGGCCCAGCGGCGCCCGCGTGCTGTGTGCGGTGTGCGAGGTTAAGCAACGTGGGCCGGGGTCAGTTCATGGATAGGTGACCGCTTTGAGTGGTTACTAACTGAGTGCTCCCGTGCTTCGGAAGGCACGTTAAGCCGTTGCTCCCGGCTGCTGTCTATGGCAGCAGTCGTTAAGCCAAGTTGGAGGCCTTCGGGTGGCTTGATAACTTCTAACAGTCAAGTTGCCCACTCATTGACAAAGGGGGTCGAAGTTGCACCACGTCCGTAGGGAGTACCCACCGCTACCCTACACGTAACCCCTGGGTGCTAAAAGTGAAACAAAACTGGCAACTGTCTTCTAGAATATCTCACGGTTCTAAATAATTGCGATACGATAAATGAACAAGTATAATGTTCGTTCGTTCATTAACTAAAACCACCATTACATTGCTTTGATATCACCATTACGTTATTTTGCTAGCCTAAACGCGTCACGTAGTAAACAATTTAAATTAGCAATGTGGCATCCATCGACACGAACACCAAACATTTGTTGCGATCACCGAACCCACAACTGATCCGATCCACGTACCCGAAGCTTTTGAGCTACGTAGAATATTTACCAAATATCGAGCCTTTGTTAATGGCAAATAGTTGCGTCTATTAAAGACCCCGTACACAACACGACCTGTCAGTCCGACCCAGGTCGGGCCTAGCTGTCAGTCCGACCCAGGTCGGGCCTAGCTGAGTTCCGTGCTGGACTCTTCTCAGCTAGGCTAGATTTAGTGAACCAGCGACAAAACTCCCAGTAGCTCGATTCCACTCACACCTCAGATTCGGTTGAAACCGCTCAACCAATCTCACTGGAGAAAAAAACAACACGACCTATCGTTATAGATTAAGAGTGACGACTTAGCATATTAATTTCATCGTTCGTTCTTCTCAGTACCACCTGTTTCCGTTCCATGGTGTTGTGTGGCTCCTCCTGCGCTGGATGCTCCTGGAGCAATGCTAGGGTCAATTTCAGCTTTTATCGACCACTAGGCAGTTAAATCGTTTTGATGTCCATCCACTGTACTACATCCCACTTTCCCCGGTAAGTATATATGTATGATAGGTATCATATGTCATGATACCTATCATACGAACAAAAAATTTACGTTCAGACAACTGGCAAACCTAATCTTGCCATTGCCACTATTTTCTAACTAACATCTGCTATCATCATGTCTAAAGGTAATATTTGTAGACATATTAGTATGTATTTAGCTCTTAATAATTGACATTTGGATATTATGTAATTTTTCTAATTCATTCTTATCGTAGAACTGTTTTGGTGTTACCATTTTGACGTCGATCGTCACGATTTTTTCTCAAAATTCATAAATTACATAAATCGTATCGTATATGGTGCCCTTTAATCCGGTTTAACCCGGTTGAAACTAGTTCCGGCCGACAGGCTCACGGGAATGTGCCAATCAATGCGACGTTAGAATGTTTGGGCTCAAACAGCCAAAAATAGCCTCGTTTGTGCCACTATTTGCATAAACGTACTGTTTGTATTTTGGGGTTAAACATGCTTGTTGTGCACGTTAAAGAGGATTATTATTGCAGGTTTGAAGCAAAATATAATAATTTTGATGCTAAAAAATCACATTACTAAACTGCCAACCGTTTAAAATTGGGATATTTTTAGGTATATGTGCTCGCAATTCTCCCTTTAAAACTAATGATTTAAAACAGAAGTTCAGACATAACATGCTCACAACTGTGTTAGCCACTAGCTTGCTTTTCAATTGACCCCTATTCCCTTGTAATAAGGGTGTCTGGCAACCAGAGTTGCCAAAATCAAGTGACTGGCCCTATGAAATCAACGCAGTCAAGAAGTTGTAAGGAATAATTAATCTATGGGCACAATTAAACGTGTATATCGAATGCGGGCGGCGTTTTTGTAACTCTCGGAACCCTTCGCTGACGAGGGTTTTCCCAACGAAAATAAATACAGTACGCAATTAGGCAATTTAGATATCCAACTTCACCAGATTCCTTGCAAAATGTTTTCATTAACTTTTTCCGTAGGTGGTTTGTAGGTCAGAGTGATCGATCACACATTAATTTTGCAGCATAAACCTTCATACATTTTAGATGATCCATCTGATTCAGTGACCCTCACTTTTTTCCACTACATGACACAATAATAAATAAAACTAGCAAACCTAACAGAATCAGCCCAGACAAATTGGCCACTCAAATTGTATCAGCCCAGACATAAACTAAAATTATTTGGCATGAATGTGTATTGTGTGGCTATATTGGCTATAAAATTGTATGAAAAAGTTCCTGAAGATTACAATACGCTACAAACACATCAATTTGAAATAAAATGTTTAGATGGTTACTAAATAAATGTTTTTATTCCGTGACTGAATTATTAAATGATGAATAATGAATTTGAATTATTTATTAGTTGCATAAGATTTGTAATAAACTTATTTCACGATTTAATAATGTTACTGCGAATTTGTTAATATTAATGTTTTTTAAATAATTATTATTTTAATCAGAATGTTAATATTATTTATTTATAATTTAATTCTACTTTGTAATAGTCAATACTAATTAATGTCACTTATTATTAACTTTCCTCCAAAATATTTCTACGCCGATGTTGGCAGAATATGCTGAACTAACACATTCTTACTAACCTTCAATGTACCATATTCTCAGATATAAATTGATTGATTGATTGGTCCGTCATTACAGAACACAATCCATACAAAAACGAAGTTCGCTTGCGCAGGTGCCAGAGAAAAAGAGATAGAGGCCACGGCTTTGCGCGAATTAACTATTTGACAAAATAAAAATATGGTGCCATTCAAACCAGTTGTTAGAGACGACTGTTTGGGACCAACTACCATTAGAGCAACAGAAAAGACGAAAATGAAAAGTTGAGCATAGCTGACGAGCACTGAAAACGCTCCATACTGATTGGCAGTGAAATGTGACGTCACAGTGCAATGGCCTTGTAATTCAGAGTAATTTGCAATTGTAACGCAATATGCGTTAAATGATATATTTTTCATACAATTTATTTTTTTATTGAAATATGAGAATTGCATTTGTAACTTTTAATTATTATTATTTTATTTATAAAGGTAGCACACAAAACAAATAATAACTAAAAACTAATTAAAAAAAAAAACAATTCACAATGCAAGATATTAAATAAGTACAATAAAGACAGACCTAAAATTAAATGTACATAATTAATTTATATTTGGACTATTAAAAAATAAAATCTCATATCGTTTTATTATTAATTAGTCTAATTTACTATTTATTGTGATAATTTGATGGTTTTCTATCTATATAACCACATGGTATAAATATTAACATGTATCAAATACCCAATTTACTTCAAGATTAATCCACGTCATTTTAACGTTTGACGTTAGATTAAAACCTTATTCCTGTACCTGTGCCTGTACCATGAGTTTACATGACTGCGAAAAAATTTGTATGAGCAAAAGTACAGCGCATCTGGCGGTTAAGCAATAGAACTAAGAATCGGCATACTAAATCGTTTACGCAGTCGCTAGCGAGTACGGTCATGCAAACTCATAGTAAAGGCACTGAGTTCAAATCTTTTCTGGTCTGCTGTATTTGGTACGCACTGTGTATTACCTAAGCCCTGACCAATTCGGAAGGGGCACGCATCACGCGGATTATGCTGTCTGTCGCTATGCCTTCTGACAGGTACTACACGATCACAATATTTATTCACGTCACGTGGAACCACTGTATCTTGTAAAAACAATAAAATAAAAAAAAATAAAAAATTATTTTGGGGACATTACAAACAACAATAGCTCAACATATTTTATTATGATTAGTGTACCTACTTTATTACCTTTTATCTTGACGCTTAGAGACCTTATACTTCTCTAAGAAATCTCGATTGTTATTAGTTTCTTAGTCTTATTTTTGTCATGTAACACTAAATTTAATTAATGATACTTTGATTATTGCATTATTTTTATTTGATATAGATAGATTTTGACTTGTAAAAGTGCCCTTGAGGCCTATTTGCGGAATAAATGTTTTGATTTTGATTTTGAGTTTCATTGAAATCCGCAACATGGCTCATGGTCATATATATCTGGGCGTGCTGTAATGGAGCACTGAGCTACGAGTTTTTAATAAAATTTCCTTCCAATAAGACTTTTATATTTACATCAAGTCACAATACATGGCCTTAACTATACAGCGGTAGTGTCAGATCTGACGCTGTTTATTTTTCCACGAAACAGGGTCGGCTACAATTCTAAATCAAATTTACTAACTGCCAGTCCCTGTTGCGCAAGAACTGAAAAGGGTGTTTAAACAACCTTTACAGAAATATGTACTGAGTTGAGGGGCGGGCAGGATTGAGTTGACACTGATGGGAGGCGGCGTGGTAAACTGACAGCCGGGGAATATGCAGGCTTTACTACATCGCCGCTTTAATATTAGGATTCCGTGCCCGAAGATCTTTCTGCTTTGCCTTAAAGTTGACTGGTAGAGGACGCTTTTGGCATTAAGTTCGCCTTTTGTACTATAAATTTTTCTTTTGTGCAATAAAGATTAAATAAATAAATATAGGGTAAAACGGGACCCTATTACTAAGACTTCGCTGTCCGTCCGTCTGTCACCAGCGGGGTAATCATGTAATTTTTTTACTACCGTTAGATAGATTTTAATGTCAAATTTTAACTGTCAGCTCCATACATTCATACTTCAAAATTGACAGTAAAATCTATCTACCGTTAGTACATACAGTTACGTGATTCGCCTGCAGGTTGAATCTCATGAACCGTGATAGACTTTAGAATTACGATTTGAAACGGAATATTTACCATGTGTATTTGTATTTTTGAGTTCCCGATATTTCGGCACTTGCAAGCGCCATTATCAAGGATTAACTGACTTGCTGCGAGTTTTAGTTGTGGTCTACCCACACACCATAGCGATCTACCCTCTTACTGGTTCGCTTTTTTCGCACAGTGTCACCGTCACTACCACCGTCCGCTTTGTCACTTGAAAATATCGGGAACTCAAAAATACAAATATACTTGGTAAATATCCCGTTTCAAATCGTAATTCCATGTAAGCTTGAAATCTTATACCGTGATAGACTGTTGAAATTTTCACAGATGATGTATCTCTGTTGCCAGAATAACAACAAATACAAAAACAGAATAAAATAAATATTTAAGCGGGCTCCCATACAATAAACGTTTTTTTTGCCGTATTTATAGATATTGGTACGGAATCTTTCGTCCGCGAGTCCGACTCGCACTTACCGGTTTTTTATTAATGACTTACGAACTATAAGGAGTTTACTAATGAGCTGTAAAACTTACCACAAGTATTTGTTATAGATTTGTCAGGAAATTCGATACAAAGTATACCTATCCATTTTATTTTTATTTATTTATAATAAACTCACTCACGTCTTTAGGTCGAATATTGCTTGACTTGTTTCGAACCGGCAGGTAAGCGGTGTAAACCTGTCAAACGATTTTCGACTTAAAAACGAGTCAAAACATCAAAAATGCATTCAAGTAAAATAAATAGCAAATTAAATTTGAAAATGTATATTTTTTGGGTTTTGTCTCGTGAATACTCCCAAATTTCTCTCATCCGCAGTACGCCCCGCTCCCCGCCCCGCTCCCCGCTCCGCTCCAACCCACTCTTGCCGTCGCCACTCGACCCGCTCTTCAAGCCTCGTGATTATGGAAGGTCACGTGTGCCTCCTGGATTAAAATGTAGTATCGCTGCCAGAGATACATTATACTTTATCTCATTGGAATAATGTGCAAAATTGTATGGCACCTTTTTGAAGTTGTCTGGATCACCGAATCGCTGGAGGTCAGTGTTTTCACTAGAATTTACCTAATAAAGATTCAAGGTATAGATAAAAATTCTACTCAAACTTTAACTGGAAGAAAGCCCTTAAAACGTTAGCTTTTTTACAAATTCTGTGTTCATAGATATATGCATTTTGATTTTGTATTTGTACAAAAGGCAGTATAAGGAGCGCTCGCGGCCCAGCGGCGCCCGCGTACCGCGTCTGGTATGCGAGGTTTAAGCAACGTCGGCCGAGGTCAGTTATTGGATAGGTGACCGATTTGAGTGGTTATTAACTGAGCGCTCCCGTGCTTTGGAAGGCACGTTAAGCCATTGATCCCGGCTGCTGTCTATGATAGCAGTCGTTAAGCCAAGTTAGAGGCCTTCGGGCGGCTTGGGAACTTCTTACAGTCAAGTTGCCCACTCACTTGATAAGCCCAATTCCAATAAGGTCTGGTTTTCCCTCGGGTTGGAAGGTCAGAGGCAGTTGCTTCCGTAAAAACTACTGCCTACGCCGAATCTTGACATTAGGTAGCGGACCCCGGGCATCCTTCAGGATGCAACTGTACTGGGATAACGCTAGGATGATGATGATGATAATGGGCAATATAATAATGGCTGAGCATAAGGCTGGCTACTTCCTTGGTCAACGGATAGGTGCCGCTATCCAGCGAGGAAATGTGGCCAGCCTTTTTGGACAACATACCCAAAGGCGATCTTTGGGAATGTATACAGGGCGTCCCACGGCTATGCCACATGGAGGGAAAGTACCTTGAATATTGTAGATGGAACATTTTACTGAAAGAAGACATTATTTTAATTTTAAAAACAATTTAAACTGCATTCACAGATATTTAAATAATAATTAAAGTTTAAACCGTGAACCGGGAATCGAACCCATTACACAAGAAAAATAATTACCCTGTAGCTTTATCATACCAATCGAAAGGCTTCATCATATGGATTATTTTTTGCTAAATAACATAGTATCAGAAATAAAAGGAAGACCATGAATTTTAACATTTTTAATACAAAATTAATCAATTTATCACGTGTAACGGGTTCGATTCCCGGTTCAACCATAAAAATATTTAAATATCTGTGAATGCAATTTACAATGTTTTTTAAATTCAAATAATGTCTTCATTGAGTATCTACAATATTTAAGGCACTTTCCCCCCATGTGGCATAGCCGTGGGACATCCTGTATATTAGTTATGTCTATATCTTCGTTCTACTAAGTTAACTGATTGTTAAGTATAAAATATTCTGGGTCACCAGTAACCCGCATAAAGAGTGTCTCCGTTTCTATAAATCCCTGTAATGAAAACATAGCTAACATGAACATAAGCCGTTAACTATTGACCACAGACGACTTTTGTTTTTTCAACTAAGTATGACCCATCTAGCTATCTCAATGATTACACAAAACAAACAGACAGATTTATACAGAAAAAATGTTTAATAACTATAATGGTTCGAAATATTTTCACTGGAAATTTTTCTTCCCCGAAAACGGTTCAGTTTTTATGAAACAAATATTTTGTTTCCCATTAATATCTATTTGTAACAGTACCGGATCATTTTAAAACAATATCACTTTCCGGATATTCCATCCGCCAGTCCAAATTTTCACATTTTTTTTATTATTTGGAAAGTAAACGGAAATAAATGTAGGAGGTAAGGTTTGAACATACAATGTAAATATTTCACTCATTCCCGTAACGGCTCTCACTAAAACATAGGTATGAGAAATATATTACTACACTTAACAAAAGAAATTAATAATTGGGTATTTTTTTATTTTATACAACGCCGGTGGCAAACAAGCGTACGGTCCACCTGATGGTGAATGTCCACCGCAGCCTATAGACGCCCGCAATTCCAAAGGAGTCACGTGCGCGTTGCCGACCCTTTATAAGATTTGAGGATGCACTGTGTTGACAGCAGAAGGAATACATTTAGGTCCCTCGCTCTCAACACAGTATTATGCACATGTTAAAATGTATACCATTGATATAGATAGGGAACCATCAAATTATGAAAATGAATTGTTAATTAGACAAATTAGTCAAAATCATAAAAACATATGGGACTTTAAAGATCCGCAAGAAGGTTGTTTTTTTTAAATAGTCGAAAAAAATGATGTGTTTTGTTTTATTGGCCAAATATAATTGAATGTTACCAATAAAATTCTCATCACTACATAGTATAAAACAAAGCCGCTTTCTCTGTCCCTATGTCCCTATATCCCTATGTATGCCTAAATCTTTAAAACTACGCAACGGATTTTGATGCGGTTTTTTTTAATAAATAGAGTGATAGAAGAGGAAGGTTTAAATGTATAATAACATCCATTAAATAGTGCACCCGTGCGAAGCCGGGGCGGGTCGCTACTATTTCAATAAAAAATAAATTGTATGACAACTGTCTCCTAACGTCAAATTACTAATTTTTCCATATAACGGAATTACGAGGCCATGCACTGTGACGTCACATTGTCTATCAGTATGGAGCGTTTTCAGTTCTCGTCAACTATGCTGTACATTACATCTTGTTTTAGTCTTTTGCGTTGCTCTAATTGTAGTTGGTCCCATACAAACATTTGATCCTCTAAAAACTAGTTCAAATGGAAACATTTTAGTCTAATAGCCAATTAAAACAATATAGAAGAAAATAACGATGTGCCATAGTTTTTGCCAGAGAACAACTACATTATATACATATACACATAAATAAATAAATAAATATTAAATAAATATTAGAGGACAATCTTACACAAATCGAACTAGCCCCACAGTAAGCTCAAGAAGGCTTGTGTTATGGGTACTAGACGACGATATATTTAATAGATATAAATACATAGAAAACATCCAAGACTCAGAAACAAATATTTATGCTCATCACACAAATATTTGCCCTGACCGGGATTCGAACCCAGGACCGTCAGCTTCACAGGCAGGTGCACTACCCACTAGGCTAAACCGGTCGTCACATACATATATATTTGACAAACACAATTATCAAATGGCATGTATAGCATTCGGATATATATTAGCATCCTGTTTCTCATTAGTGAGTTCCAATAATCAACTGTCATCTTTAATTAAGGCAGTATAAGGATGACTCGATGATCCAATCTCTTAGGAGTGGGAGTAATTACTGAGATCGCCCACACACACTTATATTTGTATAGTCAACAACATTAATTTCGTACGAAAAAAGTTAAGAATATGTGCGTCATAGGACCAGCAGGCGAATCACGTAACGGTACATAGATTTTACTGACAATTTTGAAGTATAAATGTATGAGGTGACAATTAAAATTTGACATTAAAATCTACCTAACGGTGTTGTCAAACTTTCCATACGTTCAGATTTTAACGAACACCGCTTACGATTACAGACGGTTTGGTGCAACCCACCCTTAAACCACAAAGATTCAGGAGGAATAATGTTAAATTCTTTCTTTCTTTCTTTCTTTTTATTCCATTGTTTATTTGTAAAACTTTAACTTATTTGTGTAACTATTTTATTTTCTATTATTGTGTGCTACTCACCGTGCCGACACCTAATGGGTCCAACGGAAGACCAGCGCCGGCTGTAATGCCGGCATTATGCTGAGTTGGATCCATTTCTTGACACGACTGTTTTTGTATTCTGTCCCATTAAGGTTGTCTGGAAGAGATCGCTTTAAAGCGATAAGACCGCCTGTTGTTACCATTATTAATGTTACCGAATCTATAAATGTACTCCTGTATTAGTGGTGCAATAAAGAATATTATTATTATTATTGTATGTGTTTTTTCATATCTCGGGACCATGGGGTCCCGGACCTTTGGAAGGCATGCGTGGGGCCGAAGCCAACAGCGCAGAGGCCCCTTTAAGACAAAAATAATCTAAAAGCAAGGAATACACATGGCGGATACCATCTCCGAACGCACAACATGATACATCCGGAGATGGTCCCCGCCTATTATTATGTGCTTGTCTGTCATGAATAAATGTTTGAATCTGAGTCTGAATCTGAAATTTCAGGATGAGAATCATCCTCCTATGCAATTTTCTTCAGAACCGTTGACACAAACGTTACGGTCGCGTAGTTAGGGTTCGTTGCCACCACAATCAGTTTCAACTGACGTCGCGTTTGAGACGTGCAAACTGCTTGCCGCGCATTCTGCTGAATCGAGATAGTTTGTATGCTCATTTCTTATCTGCTAACTTGTACAGCTAGCCATATTAATTTATCGTACGGCCATTATTTCGAAGCGTGAGATCTTCTAGAAGACACTCGAGACAGTACGGTCGCCAGTTTAGTTATACCCATATGAGAGATTTATCAAAACTTCATTTCAATTGTAAATTGATGTCAAAAAATCAAAATCAAAAATCTTGAATTTATTAATAGATTGATTAGTCACGTTTGTAGGTAGTATATTATAAAACTTTACACAATTACACATGAATGATTTTCTTATTTTTTGGAGCCGAGTGGAGGGTACCGCAAGATTATATTTGTTTCTAGTATTAATGTTATGTATGTCACAGTTCTATCTAAAATTTACAATATTTTTGTGTACATACACAATATTGTCATAGGTGTATTGACAATGCATTGTCATTATATTAATGTCCTTGAACTTATCTCTAAGTGAGTCTCTATGTTACATCTTATATATTGCTCGAATAGCCCTCTTCTGCAGAATAAAGACAGTATTTATCTCTGCAGCACTGCCCCAGAGTAAAATACTACTAGTGACAAAATAAGCGTACATGGCAAGCGATTCAATATTAATCCAACTGGTGAATGAATCGATATGTATACCATCCTTAAAGCCGCTTAGAGGTATCTAAATCTAAGCATTCATCGGAGCAGAAAAACAAACAAGCCTGATTACGATTTCACCAGCCTCCGGCGAATCAGCTCGTTTGTTTAGAAACGCGTGCAGTCCAATACTACTCCAGTTCCCTGATTGATTCCTTTGATTAGTCGAAAGGCACCGATGAATAACAACCAATGACGAGAAGCTATTCCGCGGAGCGAAGCAGAATATTGCGTAGACACAAGTACTCTAGTACTCAGGCACGTGTATGCTATTCAGAGCTGAACGCTGTTCTATTTATTAAAGGGCCTCATATCTCGTGTTATTTGAGTTTTGCTCGTATATTTAATCTTCAACAGATTTTTCCTGACGTCTTGCCCCATTGCCTCATAAATATTTCATCTTTGGTAACATATAAACCGATATTACATTTTTTGCATAATATCAGATTTCTAATATAAACACGCGGGAGTGAATGATACTTAACGTTGTTGTAACGAAACAAAAAGTTTGATGTTATATAAATGGTTATGATGTAAAGCAAAATCGTACTTACATACGTTAGAATTACGATTTGAAACGGGATATTTACCATGTATATTTGTATTTTTGAATTCCCGATATTTCGGCACTGTTGCAAGCGCCATTATCAAGGATTAACTGACGTGCTGCGAGTTTTAGTTGTGGTCTACCCACACACCATAGCGATCTACCCTCTTCCTGGTTCGCTTTTTTCGCACAGTGTCACCGTCACTACCACCGTCCGCCTTGTCACTTGAAACTCAATTACGGTCACGACACACCACAATCACAGTATCAATACGCGAGTTCTTTCCGGAAACAGAAACTTTTCGTAATTCTAATGTAAATGACCATGTAAGCTTGAAATCTTATAAAATCGTACTGTTACGTCCCAACTTCATTAATAATAAGCAACTGTATGACAGCCAAATGCTCATACTCACACCAGTTTGCCCTGTTTTGAGTTAGTCTCATCCATATATATATTACCTTTGATTTTATTCATTATATGTATACCTTTCGTATATAGTATGTTGTGTTGCGTTCCGTGGATCAAGTACGGTGCTGTCTGAAATCCAGCGCTGCAGGTGTTTGACACCTCGGCATAATGCTGAGACAGCAACCGATTCACTACAGCGAAGACGCACTTTATAATTATATGTTCAATGTATTCTGTTTGTACATAACGGTGTGTCTTTTTGTGCAGTGAATAAATGCTTTCTTTCTGTCTTTAAATTTTTCTTCCTGCTTGTGCACTGTGAACTTTCTTCTTCTGTATTTCGTTTCTACAGTTTGGCAAAGTGTTTCTAAATTAAAATAAACTTTATATCTTAATTATATGTGGTATTTTAATAAGTAACATCTGCACCATAGTTTTGTTTGTTTCTGAACACAACTTGTTTTTGAGCTGTCATCATAATGTCATAAAAATGATCAAGTGCATTGACGGTTCCTTTTTTTTGATGTGGTGCATTAAATTCGTTCCCAAAAGCTTAAATCAATAGTTTTCCTCTTTGTCGCGAAATTCGTAAGTTTCGCCCTAATACAATGATCGCAGATCGCTTTGCTGTGTTATTAGGAAACAATGTATTTTTACCGCCAAACGTATATGAAAGAAATCACGCGTTCTTCTGAACTTTGCGGTAGTACTAACATTCTTCCACAGCCTGACAGTTCTGGGGCCCGTCGAGTCTCCAGGCTCGCCACTCACCGACCAGAAGAACAGTGTTGGCCCGTAAATTTAGGGATACAACATGTACTAAAAGCATAAAAATACTAGGTATCTATGTAACAGTTACATCATCACATCACTCTTAAGGTATTGATTTGACTAAAATATAATCGTAGGACGTGTCTGTTACATTTGTAATTAAGAGAGAAATAGACGGCATAATATCTCTTACTCTCTGATGAATGGGACACAAGGTAACGAACGAAACTACCTGAGTGTAATAAGTAAGAGTTTTATATAACTAACATCTAAATAACACATGACAGGCGATCTCAATAATTGCCTCCGCCCCCCTGCCCCCCCTCCCAGTAAAGAGATGTTATCCGAATCGAGTACTTATTAATGACATATTGCTTTAATTAAAGGACTCGCGATGTTCATACCTCGAAGGCTAATTAGATTATGGCATTTGATTATTATTACACACTAATGAGATAATAATATCTCTCCGATAATAGCCCTAGGGAGTAACATATGTGTTTAAGTTGTTTTAGCATCGAATTTGTAGATTGTTAAGAAGGGGTTGAAAGCGACCTTATCACACCAGATATATTTTGGCGCTCGAACGAAGTGAGAGCGCCAATAGGTCAGGGGTGAAATGGGTGCTTTCACCAGAGTTAAAACACTACTTTTCATTTCGACTATGAGGAAAATAAACGGGAAATAAAAGTGGATTCAGTAATAAAAACATGCGCTGCAGCAACCAGCAGTTGCAATGCAATTTACAATGTTTTTTAAATTCAAATAATGTCTTCATTCAGTAAAATGCTCCATCTACAATATTTAAGGTACTTTCCCTCCATGTGGCATAGCCGTGGGACGCCCTGTATAATAAACTATGGAATCGAAAACAAATGCACCATTACCTCTACTGACCACAAAGCGGCACCAAAATATCAGTACAACGATAAAACTAGACATTGCGCACACGCGATAAAGAGGTTTACGCGTCTAATGACGGTACTCGATCTCATTTGCAGTAAATCATATAGATAGTGTTGGGCCATTACTGCCTCTTACACACACCTATAATGGTTTATCTAGTAGAAGAATGCTTGGCGGTTACGCCGTTCTGTGTTCAAAGAGATTAGGGACCGCAGATGGTGTAAACAATGTTAAGATTTTATCCATGCGAGTGCAAAATTCTGATGTTAATTTATGTTTTACTCCATAACTATTTGATACACACCTGTCGTGGGTCATACTTAGTTGAAAAAACAAAAGTCGTCCCTCTTGTGGTCAATAGTTAACGACTTATGTGCATGTTAGCCATGTTTTTATTACAGAGATTTATAGAAACGGAGACACTGTTTATGCGGGTTACTGGTCCAATCCAAATTTAAGCTTTGTAGCCCTTAACTTTTGGTATGTCTACAGAAAAGACGCGAACCTAAATCCGCGTATGACCCTCGTAACGAAATGGTATGTACAAAATTATAAACAAAGATACAGATGTCCATAGTTATTAAACTAGCGTCACTTTCAACAAAAAAATGACTGACTGTCGAATTTCTTTCAGCGTTTCTTCTCGGCAGTGGTCTCATCAGAAACGCTAGTAGTTTTTGACTTTGCCCCCTACTTGCAGAATGAAGTTCATTTATTTCGTTTATTACAATTAGTCATTTTTCTAATTCATAAATACATTAATTTCTTATTATTAGTAGTGCGTCCTTCAAAAATATAAAAAAATATTGTTTATCTCTTCCATAATAACTACCTGGTTTTGATACTGGTCTGTAGTTTATTTTCGAGTTTCTCTTAAGTTTGTGGTATATGTGTATGTATCTATGTATGTTTATTATATGTGTTTACTTCCATTTATATCTTTTAGTTTTACTTATATATTCCAGTACTATAAACTGGGGTGACTATAAGAAACGGGGCCACTTTGATAGATTTATAACATTTATATAATCATCACCAAGTATTTCTAGTTTGATTCAGTTTAGTAAATAGTAGGGAAATTTACCAATGTGTTTTACTGACCTCATATTAAGCATATAAAAAGTAAAACACGGCATATAAACTGGATTTTTAAAGTCGCCCCTCAATTCGAAAGTAACCCTGGTTGACGGTACCTAGTTTTTATTTTTGCACCACCCACTGAATACGTTTGCTTAGTTCTCTCCGCTACCCAAAGGACGTCTGGAAGAGATCGCTCTTTAGCGATAAGACCGCCGGTTGTCTACCTCTGCTTATATCTCGCTATGTTATGTTTCTAACCTGCTTTGTATTTTTATTGACGTGTGCAATAAAGAGTATTTTTTGTTGTTGTTTGTATTTAAAACATTAACATTGAATACGCGTTATAATGTAATGTGTGTGTGTGTGTGGCTTGTAATGTTTTATTGCATTGTAAACACTTACCAATTTGATGTTAAATAAAAAATTTCTATGTCTATGTCTATGTTATTGAAAAAACACAATTATTCACACTAAAACACAATTATTCACACTAAAACACAATTATTAACAACACGATTCAAAAGTGCTTGTTGCTAGGCCTATTTGAATAAAGAATATTTTGAGTTTGAGTTTATTAAAAATCTATGAGACGAACATTTACCCTACTACCTTGTCGGATTGCCCTTCTCCAATCTATACCTAAGGCATTGTAGACAAGAGGGCGCAGGGCGGAGGGCGGTCAGCAAATTACCTCCTGGCATTTCCTTTGTTCCGCCTTTGACATCAGCCCTTGACATGTGTTGATTACAATTGTCTGCCTCGTTATGTTGACATGTGGGGCGCGCTATGAGGTTGCGTGTAGGCCAAACGGAAGGTCGGTAGGGTACTACAAAGAGAATTAACTTCATACCGAACTTTATGCAATATAACGCTCATTTTATTTACTACTTACCCGCCCCAGCTTCGCACGGGTGCACTATTTAATGATGTTATTATACATATAAACCTTCCTCTTCAATCACTCTATTAAAAAAAACGGCATCAAAATCCGTTGCGTAGTTTTAAAGATTTAAGCATACATAGGGATATAGGGACAGAAAGCGACTTTGTTTTATACTATGTAGTGATACAAGTATGTACTGTTGTGTTCCTGGAGGTGAGCAAGGTTGCCAGAGCTCCCGAGGATGCACTGTGTTGAGAGCGAGGGACCTAAATTTGTCCTTTCTGCTGTCAACACATTGAATTCTCAAATTTCATAAAGGGTCGGCAACGAGTACGTGACTCCTTTGGAGTTACGGGCGTCTATAGGCTGCGGTGGCCGCTTACTGATTATAAACGAATCATTATTTTATTTGCTTATTGTTTTTATAAATTATTGCATACCATAAAGCGATTTAAGGGTGACTATTTCTGACTCTCATAAGTCAATTGCACATACAGGCCCTTTGCTATACGGATAAGATTCCTCAAAAAATGCATTCGAAAATTGAGCACTAGATTAAAAAGCTATCCAGCGGGGTAATCACGTAACTATTTTACTACCGTTAGGTAGATTTTAATGTCAAATTTTAATTGTCAGCAGGCGAATCACGTAACTTTATGTACTAACGGTAGATAGATTTTACTGTCAATTTTGAAGTATAAATGTATGAGCTGACAATTAAAATTTGACATTAAAATCTACCTAACGGTAGTACAAAAGTTACGTGATTACCCCGCTGACAGTTAAAATTTGACATTAAAATCTACCTAACGGTAGTACAAAAGTTACATGATTACCCGTTGGTAGCTCATAAACTTGTTTGCTTTAAACGAAATTAATTCACTGTGTTCACAAGCACCGAAGAGGCATTTTTCGTGTCGCGCGCTACCCTAACTGTTATGTCACTGTAAGTAGCCTAGTTTCGCACACTTTGGATTCAGTCCAAGTGTCGTTCCATCCAGCCAGTTTGATTTGACCTCCCGCACCTTTTTCGCCACCCATTAAACCGATTGCACCGATCAAGTCTAGCCAATTCATGGGTCTAGTTATAGTGGACGAAACGGCACTTAAGACTAAGTGGGAGTATGGTGTGACATATAGTATGTTTCCGTAATCGTAAATAAAGAGCTAACTGTTGACAAGCAGGGAATGTTATTTGTGCTACGTTAAGACAGTCGGAAATCGAGACAGCATTTGTTATGAAAACGGAAATTAATTCTGTTTCACAAGACATCTGAAAGGGTTTTTTCTTTTATTTTTCAGGCAACAACAAAATTTTGTTCTAACTGGTAATACCGCCAAAAACAGTATTATTTGTTTCAACTCGTCCCAAGTAGATTTAGTTCTATTAGGACACATCGTAATTTTGTAGCTATTAGTCACACTGCAAATCTGTTCCTATGCGTTATCCCGTTACTGATGACGCATCGCCTGAATCTTTTGGAGTAACCTTATGGAAGTGGTTTTCGAAAGTTGTCCAAAATATCAATAAGGTAGTTAATAAAAAAGAAATTAATTTCTTCTTACATTATCAATTGGTATCTTGAATCAGGAAAACTCACTAAATTAGTATTTTAGAAACACCAATCTAATACTGACGTTTAAAATAAACATAAATATTAAGGTATATTGCTTTATAAAACTAACTTAAAAATAAATATAATATAGAGACAAAAATTATAATTAAAAAAATCTAATACTTATTTTTATTTTATGAAATATTTTAAAATTCATAAATATCAAAAGATTTACGCCTCATTCGTATTTCTTAGAAACTTCATTCTTTACCAAAATATTTTACTGAATAGTTTCATTTAGTAACTATGAAATAATTAACTAAGTGGATAAGCGCAACCGCTAAAGGTATTTTATTATTATTGTAATACAATATTTTTTCATTAAAAAAAAAAACTTCATAGTATCAAATCGTTTTTTGACGTTTCTTTACTAGTTTTTAGTATCAGTCGTCCGAATTCTCTCCTCAAAGTGCCGTTCACAAAACAACTGAAACTTGGTCAAATTTTCTCTAAACCCAAACCCTCCCCAGGCAAACATGAACTCAACTATCTCCTATGCATTTTTCATCAAGAAAACCCACGACAATCTTCGCGAAATTTAATCTAGACGACGCCAAACGGCATCTCGAGTACAAAGGGTATATTTAAATTCAAATCCATTCCGCTTATAACCAGATCTTACCAGATGAAAAGCAAACTGTATCTACATGGAAATATGGAGTTTATTATTTCTTATACAAAAGCCCGCTTTGACACAATAGAAAAAACTTGTTTACATTTAAGAGCGGTTTGCGAATGGAGGTTGTACTCGCGGGAGGCGGCTACCAGCCTGGTTTATAACGGTTTCTATTATGCAGTCACCAACTCACCATAGCTGACTCTTTAGGGTAATAAAATTATATGGACATCCCTTTGCATTGCGAAACCGTAAAGTCTGGAACATGGTCGCAAAGTGCTATGTGTGGTTCCGAACTCGCATATATTCGCTCGCGCTTTTTGTTAGAGCAGCCAAGTCGTGAAAGTCCTTGCCGGAATCTTCCGGAATCCTTTTTAAAAAATACCGACGAATCCGTCGATGATGAGTTGTTATGATCCACCACCATCTTTAACTTGTATAATTACTAGCTTTTGCCCGCGACTCCATGTAGAATTCGTTCATCGCTTTAGAATTTTATATCAGACGCTAATAGCATTTCCCGCGCTTTAAAAATTCATCTTCTGCGCAGGTACATCGGTAAGCCATATCAGTTGGGTACTACTGTACCTAGTTATCGCTCTTCCATACAAACTTCCAATCCCTTAAGAGATGATTTCGGGGATAAAAAGTATCCTACGCCCTTTCCCCGGGACTCAATGTACCTTAATACTAAATTTCATTTCAATCGGTTTAGCGGTTTAAGCGTGAAGAGGTAACAAACAGACAGACACACTTTCGCATTTATAATATTAGTATGTTTGGAACACTTTGGGACATTCAGTAGTGATAACGACAATGACAGGACTTGTCATAGGCACTTGTCCCACCGCCGGCGAGCAGCGAGTACTTTCATAGTAATTCTACTCGTTTTCTCGGTCAAGCGAGTGGAATTACTATGAGATTACTCACTACTCGCCAGCGGTGGGACAAGTGCCATAACGACAGAGACATCAAGTGGGGATGTGTCCTTCTTAAAAAATTATAATGGGACACCGGTTCTGAATATATTCAAGTATACGCATTCTCTACCAGCCAACGTTAGGCCAAAGCAGACAAATTGATGCAAATTATTGATTGAAGCAGTTGAATTGATAGTAGTCTTGATGCTATCTTATAGAATACGAAACGAACGAGAGACTTTTTGATAATTTGCATACCAAATCGTATAAAATATTCAGTTTCATATCTGTGAAAATTGTAATAACGCATTCCAGATTACTAGTCATCATCATCATCATCATCGGCCGAAAGACGTCCACTGTTAGACATAGGCCTCCCCCAAAGAGTGCCATAATAACCGGTCCTGCGCCACCCGCATCCAGCGGACTTCCGCGACCTTTACCATGTCATCAGTCCACCTTGTGGGGGGCCTACCCACGCTGCGCCTTCCGGTCCGTGGTCGCCACTCGAGAACCTACGGTTACCAAAGTAACCGATATAGCCTTTCGAATCGCTAAACTTAAGTGGCAGTGGGTGGGGCACATTGCACGTAAAACCGATGGCCGCTGGGATCGGATGGTTACTAGTATTCTTGCAAAATTAAATGTACGATTTAATGACGATTATTTAATTCGTAGCGGAACATTTTGCAGTCGGACTTAATATTTTTTAAATTCCGTATTCATTTACATTTCTCCCTCTCCATTAGTCTCCTGTCACTTGCACTCGTCCGGCAATGTTGACGTAAAAAACTGTACATTAACAAAAACGGTGGTGTTATACGCCATTTACGTACGTATAGACCTTTGGTCAGAGGGCCTGCTCCGAACTTAGAAATCCAAACTTCACTCCGTCCCTGTTACTCATATTATAGTGTATAATACGAGAGTGAACGGGACGGAGAAGGTCGGAATACGTCCTCAGTTGATGTTCACTAAAACCGAATATTTATCTAATATTCAAATTCAATTCTAAGATATTCAAATTACGCGGTAAATAATCAGTTCATTCGTTCGTTACGAGGTGCGTCCACAGCGCCACCTCGCGATAGAAGTGTCAAAAACTCAAAAATGGCGATTTAGCGTCAAGTTGGAAAAATATGGGCTCACGAATAATAAATTCAACATTCATGTTGACATGACAATCAAGTTTAAGAGGCCTTATAAGTTTTAAAATGTTTTGATTTAAAATTATAACAAACGTAATGATAATACCAGTAAAGTTATTAAAGGCCACGATAATTTTATTGAAGTTTTAGATAGTAACATAGCCATTTTTTGATTTTATTGTGTAGTAGAATTTAAGCAGGAAAACTAGTTTTTAGCTTGAAAATGGTCGATTTGGAGTGATGTTTGAAACGATATTTCTTAATGAAAAATCCAAAAAATACATTTAAAGTTATGACGTAAGGTCGCAATAGTCCTGTTCTAGATAGTAACATTCATAAAATGTCAAGATGCGTGTCAATTCAAACAGAAAATGGCGTAAATAGATGAGCATTTTTTACTATGATACTTTCTGCCTGGCACAAAATGTAACAGTTTGAGCCAAAGTAATATATTTTTATATACATACCAGCGGGGTAATCACGTAACTTTTGTACTACCGTTAGGTAGATTTTAATGTCAAATTTTAATTGTCAGCTCATACATTTATACTTCAAAATTTACAGTAAAATCTATCTACCGTTAGTACATAAAGTTACGTGATTCGCCTGCTGATCTAAAGTCCACTAAAACACACTCTTTTTAATAACAATAAGAAATAAAAACGCAAGGTAGGGCGTAAAAACAGTCATAAACCCTTCAGCTCTGCCGTTCACAGCCTGTCCCAACTCTCATACTATTGTGTAATATAACTTGACCCTGAGATCCATATCAACTATGTTTAATCAGGGGTCAGACTTAAACTGGTTTTGCTGAGGCAAGTTGTTGATAACAGTGGCTATTTACAGTCTTTATCCGGTCCGAAAATATTGGACCAAGTCCACATATGCATGACTTCATGATCGAAAAATGTAAAGATCGAACGTAATCGAACGAAAACGAATAACGCTTTTATAAAATAATAATAACATTATGACAAAATATAATAATTGTCGGTATAGTATAACGAAAATTTAATGACTCATAAAAAAAAAAAACAAAGAATACTTTTCGATTATTTTACACAACATTTTTTATAAAATTGTGAAAAAATACATCCTACGTGTAAAACACATTTCCGTAGTATCTATTTAAAGCCATGCTAAAACTGTATTACTATCAGATTTATGTTCGGTTGATTACTATATCCTTAAAATGGCTCGTGTCGAGCTTTTCGCGAATGATCCGCGAACCACGTATACACTGGTTACTGTGAGTTAGGAGCACTCGTGGCCCAGCGGCGCCCGCATGCCGCGTGCGGTATGCGAGATTAAACAACATGGGCCGGGGTCAGTTTTTTTTTTATACAACGCCGGTGGCAAACAAGCTTACGGTCCACCTGATGGTAAGCGGCCACCACAGCCTGTAGACGCCCGCAACTCCAAAGGAGTCACGTACGCGTTGCAGACCCTTTATAAAATTTGAGGATGCACTGTGTTGACAACAGAAGGAACACATTTAGGTCCCCCGCTCTCAACACAGTGCATCCTCGGGAGCTCTGGCAACCTTGCTCACCTCCAGGAACACAAAACTACATACTTGTATTATGTCAGTTCTTAGATGAGACCGCTTTGAGTGGTTACTAACTGATCGCTCCCCTGCTTCGAAAGGCATGCTAAACCATTGATCTACATAGCTCTCTATGGCAGCAGTCGATAAGCCAAGTAGGCTCTGGCGGTTTGAAAACTTCGAACAGTCAAATTGCCCACTCACTTGACAATGCCCCGAGTAACACAGCATGCTGCATAAAGTTTGAGTCAGAATCAGAATCAGAATCTTTATTTGTGAAACATAGGTGGTACAGGGTTTGGTCTTACATAAATACATGGATCTCTATGTTTTGCCAGTTGGCATACAAATATTCAAGGTCAAACAATAACGTCTAAGTCTTTGAAAAGTAACAAAATAATAATTAAACGAGTGCAATGTCAAACGAATTATAAACAAAATAGAAAATAATCATGAAACATAACTATATAATGTACTTTAAAATGTCAATTACATTAAAAAATAAATAAAATAGAATTACAGATCCGTGTCATTAATAAAATCTGGAGTAGAATAGTAACATTTTTCAATTAATTGCGTCGTCAACTTTTTCTTAAAAGGTTCTATTTCCAGTTGTTTAATGTCTGCTGGTATTTTGTTATAGATTTGCGGAGCCATTCCTAATAGACTTTTGCGCACTAATGCAGTTTTACACTCTTCACTACGTAACTTGTTTTTATACTGTGGACGAGTGGGTAGCTTACGTGTATCTGTAATTTTATTAAATAAACTTATATTTAAAATAATCAAAATATTCGTCAATGGGGAGGATAAACACGAGTCTTCTAATAAAAGAATATTTCCGAACATAAATACATATTTACGTCAAGGCCGACTCATCTTTATCCATAGACACATTCATATAAGTATCCCCGCGTATCGGGCGACAATTTACGAGCGGCCCATATTAGCGCCCTTTCAAATTTTATTACATCTCCGATATTATTATGAAACGAACGGTATGGGATGTGATTTATTCGCCGCGTTTAGGGTTTGTGTGAATCTAGTTCGCTGACATTTATTGTTTGTGGTTCGTTGTTTGAAAAATTTTTTTCCTTAACAGGGGTGACCGAGGGCTTATGACTTGTAACAAAATACAAACATTTATTCTGCAAATAGGCCACAAGGGCACTTTTACATGTCAAAATATTAATTTACAATTTAAGAAAGTCTGACTATAATAAGTAATACATTTTTCATGTCAAAATATTAATTTACAGTTCAAGAAGGAATAATAATTTCGAGTTTACAATTATAACAAAATTAATGTCATACAGTGAAGATAAACTTGCAAAGTTATCTATTACAAATATTACAACATCAGTAAAGTTAGAGATGTATAAGGTCTCAAGATTAAACAAGGAGTATAATGAAATTAATATAATATCCCAGAGATGTACATGGTCTCTGAGCGTCAAAATTAAAATTAATTTAATATTGTTAGAGATGTATATGGTCTCTAAGTCACTGATAATAAAAACGAATCCACAACAAGATGATGTCTCTCGTCAATCCCCTATAAAAGACACTAGTATTAACGTAGTCCATGTCCTAGCAAGCATGAACAGACCGGACTCCACAAAATAATCTCCGATATTATTATGTAACATGAGAGAGGTAGGGCACAGCAAAATGTCATCTCGCTCGAATTTGGAGCAGCACAACTAGCGAAGTACCTCCGCCTTGCAGAAGACCACAGCCATAATAACATTATCTACTACACAAGTATGTAGTGTTGTGTTCCTGGAGGTGAGCAAGGTTGCCAGAGCTCCCGAGGATGCACTGTGTTGAGAGCGAGGGAGATAGATACATACAACGGTTACCATAATTTATATTGACGACTACACTGGCAACAATAGGTACTCCTATAGAATATAAACTTTTTTTTATAAACTAATGGCACTAAGTGCTATTCTTTAAACGCTGCTATTCTTTAGTTTAAAAACAAACAGGTGACTTGCCTGAGACATAATAATAATAAAAACAGCCGTTACATTTATACTTCAAAATTGACAGTAAAATCTATCTACCATACATACCGTACCTAAAGTCTATCGTACATAAAGTTACGTGATTCGCCTGCTCCTCCCAAGATTTGGCGCAGGAACTAGTTTTACGAAAGCGACCGCCATCTGATCTTAGCGCTAACCATGAAACACTAACCCCCTTATTCATAAAACTTAACAAACCTCTGCTAACTAAAATGTCTGTTGTTACTGTCTCACAAGCACGTGTGTCAAAGTGACAGATAAGGACAAATGAACTTTAGCGGCTAGTTAACTAATATAGATTTGATAGACGTTTATGAATACGGGGGTAAGAGTTTTAGATGACCATCCGTGGTCCTGTTCACCAAACGCTACTTTCTGAATGCAAATGCTCGATTTGTTACCGAAAATACTAAATTCGCTATATGTTTCCTTGATTTTTTGAGGAGTTCTCTCAATTCCCACCATCGTCAGAAGTAAACTTTGATAAAAACGGGACCAGTCTACATATAAAAAAAAAATCTTTTGAATTGTAAATTGGCTTTACGAAAAAATGAGTATAAGTATGAGTATACTTTCAAACAAAGAAATAATTTTCCAAATCTGTTCATAAATGGCGGAGTAATCGCGTAACAAACATACAAAAAAACTTTCCTTTTTTGAAATCGGTTCAAACGTACATAGCTAAATAGCATAAAGAATCATATGTATATTTTATTGAATCTAGGCAACTTGTTGACACAGTTCTTATTACGTTTGTAGTGTAGGAGTAACCTAATTTCCATACGCATACAGTTTGGACATGTTTTCTTGTGGAACTACATATTGGATACCTACATTTTATTTTTTCTTCTTTTTTTTGTTTACATTCTCAGATTTACTTATCTTAAGTTTTCGGGAGAAAATTACTGACTGTTGAGTTTATTTTGCGTTTCTGCTCGGCAGTGGTTTTAAGAAACGCTAGTAGAATGAGTTTTGCTAAAGTGCCATTTCGACCTACTTTCAGAATAAAGTTAAAATAGAATAAATCAACATCAAAACATTTATTCTGCAAATAGGCCTCAAGGGTACTTTTATAAGTCAAAATCTATCTATATGAAATATTTAAAAGTAATACAATAATCAAAGTATCATTAATTAAACGTAGTGTTACATGTCAAAAATAAGACGAAGAAACTAATAACAATCGAGATTTGTTATAGATATATAAGGTCTCTAAGCGTCAAGATAAAAGGTAATAAGGTAGGTACACCAATCATAATAAAATATTGTAAGCGTCAACATGAAAATAATAAAATCTAATAAATAAATATCCTCATAGATGTATAAGGTCTCTGAGCGTCAGTCAAAAAATAAAATCAAATGAGAACAGAGCGAAGTCTCTCATCATGTCAGTTCCACTTGCACTTTCAACGCAATGGTGCCTCAACACATGAAAGAGGATTTAATGTATGGATGTAGATAAAGTAGTGTATGCAACTGTACATAATTAGGCCTTAAAATACTCATGTGATCCTCGCTGACGCTCGTTTCATAAAACAACACTCGTGTTTTAAGACCTCTCATTATGTATCAGTTGCATAAACTACTATTACTCACACATTATGGAGATTATTGCTGATAAGAGGTGTAATAATTTGCGAATTGCTATTACTCAAACCTTATTGACGACCAGTTTAGCCTAGTGGGTAGTGCACCTGCCTGTGAAGCTGACGGTCCTGGGTTCGAATCTCGGTCAGGGCAAATATTTGTGTGATGAGCATGAATATTTGTTTCTGAGTCTTGGATGTTTTCTATGTATTGAAGTATTTATATCTATTAAGTATATTGTCATCTAGTACCCATAACACAAGCCTTCTTGAGCTTAATGTGGGGCTAGTTCGATTTGTGTAAGATTGTCCTCTAATATTTATTTATTTTTTATTTATTTATTCAGCATGCTGTGTTACTTGGGTTGTAATATTAAGTATGGATTTGTCATCGCCACGCTCCCATACTGCTGTGACCCGCTCCCACGTCACGTCCCGGGTTATTGGATTACACCCCCGTGTAATTGATTACGAAATAATCAATTTTATCGAATATGGAGCTGAGTAATGATGCTTTTATAACGGTAATGTGTAAAGGGGCGGATTGTGAAGGCACGTATACTTGTGTTTCAACGAGCGATCACACCGCTGCTTGACGGTGCGTTATTTGTGAGTTCCCGATATTTCGGCACTGTTGCAGGCGCCATTATCAAGGATTAACTGACGTGCTGCGAGTTTTAGTTGTGGTCTACCCACACACCATAGCGATCTACCCTCTTCCTGGTTCGCTTTTTTCCACAGTGTCACCGTCACTACCACCAAACTCAAAAATACAAATATACATGGTAAATATCCCGTTTCAAATCGTAATTCTAATGTAAATGACCATGTAAGCTTGAAATCTTATATTTTTTTATGTTCGTTCTTTGTGTGTTGTTTTTTGTTGTGTTTTAAATAAATGTATTAGAAGGGAAAAATGGCTAAAAAGAGCATTGCATATGATATCTATCTTTGGCTACCCAAAAATACTGGAACAATTCGTGAAAAAAAAAATTTTTTCTTCTTACGTCCGTTTATAAGAGATACGGATATCGCCTGTAGATATAAGCTAATGTGCAAACAGTAAGTGAAAAACTCCGTTTTTTTTATTAGATAACGTAAGGCATCATAGGATATATTGCAGCAATTTGAGGTACTGAGAATGAAAGTAAAATGAAATAAATCATATAGAACTCACCGTTCTAAGACACACAATATCAGAAAACCGAGCGTCTCATCCAATTACTACTAAAATCAGAAAATCGAGCGTCACATCCACTTACTACTAAAACCAGAAAACCGAGCGTCACATCCCATTACTACTAATATCAGAAAAATGAGCGTCACATCCAATTACCATTAGTACTATGAGTAAACATTGTAAAGTTGAAATATTCCTGATTCGTTTTCTTTGTCCTGTGTAAGGTAAATTGTCTTAGTTATCGACCCTGGCTCAATACTGGGCGCTTTTAATCTTATGCCATAGTAACACCGGTGTAATACAGGTATAAGTTATAGTAAGTGAAAAACTCCGTTTTTTTTTAGTAGATAACGTAAGGCATCATAGGAAATATTGCAGCAATTTTAGGTACTGAGAATGAAAGTAAAATGAAATAAATCATATAGAACTCACCGTTCTAAGACACACAATATCAGAAAACCGAGCGTCTCATCCAATTACTACTAAAATCAGAAAATCGAGCGTCACAACCAATTACTACTAAAACCAGAAAACCGAGCGTCACATCCAATTACTACTAATATCAGAAAAATGAGCGTCACATCCAATTACCATTAGTACTATGAGTAAACATTGTAAAGTTGAAATATTCATGATTCGTTTTCTTTGTCCTGTGTAAGGTAAATTGTCCCATCGACCCAGTTATCGACCCTGGCTCAATACTGGGCGCTTTTAATCTTATGTCATAGTAACAACGGTCGAATATAGGTATAGGTGTGTAGTAAGTAATGAATAGATATGATTGATTTAATTTCCGCTACCATACGGTTATATGGAAGAAATCGCTCTTTAACGATAAGACCGCCCGTTTTTGTGTCTACTTATTGTGCTTTTGTAATGTACTGTGCGCTTTCGCTACCAAGTTCTTCGTAGTGCTATGGTATTTTCTCTACATACGGGGAAACGCATGGTATCGGAAACGCGTCTACGAGCAGAGAACCCCCCACGGGAGTTCGTGGCAGCGAGTGTTAATTGAGGTGTGTAATAAAGAGTATTTGTATTGTATTGCGTCCACAAATTGGCATTAAGGTGTCTGGTCGGGAATCGGCACATTTACCTTACCGTCCAACTAAAACTAACATCTCCTAACATCACCAGTGACGTTTAGCGAGCGCAATAAAATCGTATGTAATTAAGGCACGTAGCGATTACCGTGCTACGCCGTAGAGGGTGCTACGCTCGTAGCACTAATCGCTACGGAGATTAGCCTGGAATTGTTTTGTTGAATTAGGTTTTGTTGTTTCTTTTTTAGGGTTCTTGTTGTGATGTGAATAAAAAATAAGAAGTTGATTGTCCTTGGACAAAATGTGCTCCGATATTTTTTGTTGTATATTTTTGAATATTGATTGATGTTTATTAATGATATGTTTTTAAAACACGTTTTTTTTTCATTTATTAAGAAAAAAAAACGACGATAACATTTTCAATTGCTATTTATACAATTTTGATAAAGCTAAATATGCATAAGCATTTTCCATAATATATATTTTTTATTTTTGACATAATACAATTATTCTAGACATTTATTCTAATTTATAACACCGATACACATAATAAGTACCTATATAAAATTTCTGTTTCATATTTTTCCCATTTTGTTAAATAATTATTTCTTAACACATTATAATAAAACTAAATAAAACAAAACTAAACTAAACACAACCCATAAATTTACCAAATTCAGTAATCCACATAAAAAACTCAGACTTTAATTTTAAAAAGTAATTAAAACTAAAAATTATAATCTAGCTCAACTAAATCAGCGTCCCATTTTTCCCGACGACTAAACGGCCATAATTATGTAACCTGCCACGGCGGTGGCGTAGCACTAATTGCTACGCGTAGACCCGCTACGGCAAAGAGCGTAGGTTAATTGCTACGCTTTCTGCGGTCCTAGTACTCCGTTTAGCTTAACGGAAACCCTCATACCGTTTTAATAACTACTTAACTTTTTTGAATTAAAATAACTAGTTTTTTTTTTTTCAAAATTTTTTTTGACGATTTTTTTTTACTAAAAATTATTTACCGTACTCACCCGCACACTTAACTAAAACTTTATTAATACACGTTACTCACCGATGATCACTATAAAACCATAAATCGAACATTATATATCATTATCCTCACTATAGTCGTATGTCCGATTTAAGCACTCACTTGTAGGCGATCCATCGCGAGTCTTAAGTATGTCATAACTGAGCGGTCATCTCGCACGAGCGACGCGCGCCGCGGCCAACCGCCGACTGCCGCTCGCACCGAGTGTTACAAGGCATATAAAATTTCTACCATTTTCTACCATATCTGATTTTTACATTCAAACCATGGTTGTATATAGTAGTTTTTCCTGGCGAGTTCAAAAATATAGAGATCATATTTTTAAAAAAAATTCTTCCTAAAAAAAAAACAGTTATAACGTGTCTCATTTTATATAGACGACGCTAAAAAATACAAACGTATTCCAACAATACACATTACACGTGTTTAACTTGGAAACCTTTCGAAAAAATCGCATTGGTAATAGATTTCGTATCAAAATGTTCCCGGCAACCGGGAATCTGCCCCCCGGAGGGGGTGGAGGGTGGCGCGTGCGCGCTGCGCGGCCCCACCCTTCCCGGGCGAGCGGGGACCTATTTGATATTTTTAAACTTTCGACAAGTGTAGAACAAATATAATTCGTTCAGTTTTCAAAACAATATATTTCGGATGTAAAGGATAGAGAAAGATTACTATAGGCACGCGTTCTCTTGCAGATTTTTCAACTTAAGTCCTCTTATTTACAACAGGCTTAATGCGCGGCTAGATTTATATTCACTGAACTACATGAGATGTAAATCTACGCTACGAGAAGCCCTAAAAAGTTGTCATATGATGACACAGAGAAATTATTAATTGTTTTAAAATAATTTTGAATCGTAGCATATGTTTTATTTTGCATGTGAATATTTCTAAGTAATTGTAAGTCCTTCTTTGCCTGAAACACAGGGTTTCCTAGCTCAGGCACGTGTTATTTACTACCATATATTTGTAAACTCCTAGCCTATTATAGTTTTTAATTTAATACAACATGTTTTATGAATAAATTATTATTATTATTATTATTATACTAGATGCAACTTAAGTCATATATAACTAAAAAAAAAACTTTATGACTCAGCCAAAAAATAAGCTAAATGTAAACGCATTCATTTCGGTTAATACTAATTTTGTTTTTCTAAGATAAAAAAAACGGTTTTTTATGCGGCAATCGAGTTAATGTTTTGGTATTTTTAATAGAAAGATTATTTAATAACGATAGGTAAATATAATTACATCATTATATAAGAATAATAATAATAATATAAATCATTTATTTCGGATAACATGGATCCATACACAGACAAATTAAATTAAATTTGAATTAAATTAGTTAATGAAAATAATATAAAAAAACAACTTTACCTAAACCAAGATAATATATTTTTTCTTTTGGTTATTTTTAATTTTATACCGTTTTATTTCAATTCATATAGTCTGATAAAAGAAACGGAATCTTGTAAGATTTGTACTTGTGAGAGTTATTGTTAATTCGACGTCGTGTTGTAACAGTTATAGTAATGTATTTAATAAAAATAAATTAAAAATTATGTACTAAAAAGGGAAAAAAACAAGCCTAGTTCCCCATAAATCTAAAATAAATTCTAATGTGGAAAATGTTATTTACTGAAATCGCAAAGCGTTTGGTTGACGTAACTGGTGAGGGAAGAGCTGGCGACTTCCTCGCACAACGTATCAGCATTGCGATACAGCGAGGAAATGCCGCCAGCATCCTCGCTACAATGCCCCAAGGGCCTATTTTAGATTTAAGTTAGTTGTAATATTATTTAAGTTATTGTTATTTAACTATTATTACCGCCTGTATATAGATACATTTTTTTTTTAACCTGACTGTGGCTTTATAGGCCGGGCCCAATAAAGCGATAGGAGTGCGCGGTTGGAGAGTAGCCTGGGGAAAATCCAGGGGAAAACCTTCGTCACGCGTGTGGTTTGGAACACTGGAATACTCTAAGAGTTTGCGCTCCAGTGAGATTGGTTGAGCGGTTTCAACCGAATCTGAGCTGTGAGTAGAATCGAGCTACTGGGAGTTTTGTCGCTGGTTCACTAAACCTAGCCTAGGTGAGAAGAGTCCAGCAAGAAACTCAGCTAGGCCCGACCTGGGTCGGACTGACTAATACATGTTTATTTTATGTGGAAAATAGCGTTTTGTAACAGTCGAGACTCATAAGAAATCTAGATCGGGGAAAATCTCAAGAATCGGTAATGTTCCCCATTTCTTTTTACCAAAAAATTACTGTAATATTTCGTACATAATTTTTTGAAAAACCTGTTACACGCCGGAGTTTAAACCAACATCCAGATTGAATTTTTTTTTTATGATGCCACTCGAACAAGTTTTTAGAGAGGAACAAATGTGTATATGGGACAAGTACAATTAGAACAACACAACAGACTAAAATGGATTTCAAAGTACAGCATAGAATCCGAGCGCTCAAAACGCCTCCAAAACTCCCATACTAATTGAGCATAGTATGAGACGTCATATTATACTATGCGCCCGTACCATTGTAATGTCAGTCCGACCCAGGTCGGGCCTAGCTGAGTTTCTTGCTGGACTCTTCTAGCTAGGCTAGGTTTAGTGAACCAGCAACAAAACTCCCAGTAGCTCGATTCCACTCACACCTCAGATTCGGTTGAAACCGCTCAACCAATCTTACTGGAGCGCAAACTCTTAGAGTATTCCAGTATTTCAAACCACACGCGTGGTCGTGCCGGAGGTTTTCCCCTGGATTTTCCCCAGGCTACTCTCCAACCGCGCACTCCTATCGCTTTATTGGGCCCGGCCTATAAAGCCACAGTCAGGTTCAAAAAAAAAAGTACCATTGTATTGAAAAAAGAGTAACTTTTATATATAATAAAAAAAAAATATTCTCTTTATTTCACAAGAAACAAATAGTTTATGATCCAGGGGATGGAACCGCCCGGTAAGCAAAAATTGCCTGTATTGGGAGACACCGCTCTTCCCTAGTTTAAGAGTGAATAATAATAATAATAATTCTTTATTTCAGATTTTTACATCCATATGTTGTTAGTACATTGCAACAGTATATTTAAACAAAAAAACTTATCCGCTAAGGTTAGTAAAAAGTAAAATAATCAAAAACTAATTGCCAGCTACAAGCTCCATCTGCTATCATCTGTTCCGCAATGCAAGCTGTTCCAGTGCCTAAGCAATGGAGCATCCAACTTGGCAACCAACGTCTTCAGGATGCCATTCCCACTGTCACTCAGCCGCCGCATTAGTGACGCCGTCCTGTTTCGCATTATTAATAAGAATATAAATTTTTTAACTTAATTCTAAATTCTAAAATATGCTTTACACTTATGCTACTTTCTTTACTTGTTTGATGACAGTGTGTGCGTGTGCGTGTGCGTAACTTACTGTTTCATCGTGAAATATTGTGTTTAGCTACATTATTATTACACAATTTTTTGTTTACTAAAACATAAGAATCCTGATGGTGGTTTTTAATTAACTTTTAGTCAATAAAAACAAATTATGTAATTTTTGGAAACTTACAAGTGTCATATCTGACGACCGGGTTAGCCTAGTGGGTAGTGCACCTGCCTGTGAAGCTCACGGTCCTGGGTTCGAATCCCGGTCAGGGCACATATTAGTGTGATGAGCATGCATATTTGTTTCTGAGTCTTGGATGTTTTCTATGTATTTAAGTATTTATATCTATTAAATATATCGTCGTCTACTACCCTAAGCCTTCTTGAGCTTACTGTGGGGCTAGTTCGATTTGTGTAAGATTGTCCTCTAATATTTATTTATTTATTTATTTTATATCTTTTTAAGATTTGAGCATATTTATGTCATAATTCGATACCTATTTGTTGTAATTTGATGGTATTCATATAGTAACATCTTATTATTATTCATTTCGCATGCAAAGTATCTATTTCTGGTATCAGATCATTTAAGACAGGAGAAGCCTTCAGCGCATCTTTCCGAACAAAACATTTCGCCAAATTTCGGGGGCAACGATGTAACAGACTTATAAAGAAACTAGGCACACTTGCAAAACTTTCTCCCATTACTACGCACCTATAATAAAACATGCACAGTAACTATTTCTGGTATCAAATCATTTAAGACAGGAGAAGCCTTCAGCGCATCTTTCCGAACGAAACATTTCGCCAAATTTCGGGGGCAACGATGTAACAGACTTATAAAGAAACTAGGTACACTTGCAAAACTTTCTCCCATTACTACGCACCTACACTAAAACAATCACGCACGTACACTCAAAACACTAGATTTGAGCAATAAAATTCGAATTTAGAATGAAGGAAAAATTGAAAAATTTAGGCACCGAGCAGGATTCGAACCTGCGACCTCCCGGCACTCGCGGGCAGTGAGCTATAGGTGCAATCGCTACCCAGTTCCAAATTCATCAACCGTTCCTTCGTATTAAGCAGTACCGCTGCTAACGTAAACTATTTCTTTTTTATACAAACGCCTTAAGGGAGGCGTACAGCGACATCTACCGTTAATGAAGCATGAGTCTTCTGGTAGATGTCGCTGTATGCCTCCCTTAAGGCGTTTGCATAAAAAATAAAAAAATAAAAAATTCGACCTTACAAGCGTTTATACTAGGTCAATAATCCCATGGCTAAATTGATCAATTTCACTAAAGATCACATTTCAGAGAAGTTCTAATAGAAAGTAGTCCTTATGTAAAACAATGAAATAGTTTTTAATATCAAGAAACTCAGCTAGGCCCGATCTGGGTCGGACTGACTCTACCCGGTGTGCGGCGATGCCAGTATATTCGTCAATAGGGACTTTATATTCTGTGCCTTGATCTAATAGCCTAGCACATAGACGCAAAGTAGCATGTCTGTGCGTCTTCTGCAAATTGTACTTCGGAGAGTGTGCTCAGGAGCTCCATGAGCTCATACCGCCTTCCCCCTTCTTCCATCGGACATCCAGACGTACGGCTGGATACCATCCTTACTTGGTCGAAATTCCTCTTATTCGAACCAAGCGCTTTGCATCATCTTTTATAATGCGCACTTCTAAGGTTTGGAATTCTCTGCCGGCGTTTGTGTTTCCGAGCTCATATAACCTAGACCGAGACGAGTGAATAGGCACCTTCTGGGTGAGCTCGCTTCATCGTCGGCCTCATATTTGCCCCCTGGCTAGATGCTGGCCAAAAGCGATCCCATTTTTAATTAAAAAAAAAACTCGGAGCGCTCGTGACCCAGCGGCGCCCGCATACCGCGTGCGGTATCCGAGGTTAAGCAACGTGGGCCGAGATCAGTTCTTAGATGGGTGACCGCTTTCAGTGTTTAATAACTGAGCGCCCCCGTGCTTTGTAGGGCACGTTAAGTCGTTGATCCCGGCTGCTGTCTATGCTGTCTATGATAGCAGTCGTTAAGCCAAGTTAGGAGTTTTCGGGCGGCTTGAGAACTTGTAACAGACAATTTCTTTTTGTAGGGTCCTGGCAGAATAACAGCGATCTGCGATTATGCTGAACCAGTGCCCATTCTCTGCCACAACACAGGGCTCATATTGTATTACTTTTAGTTTTTTTTTGTGATTAATAATCATGTTAGTCCTTAAGGTGCATGTTTATTTTCTTAATGTATGCCATGTAAATTGTGGGAATGAATAAAGTGTTTATGGGCCATTCTACTTTTTCATGTACATAATTTTCAGACACATTTTTTTAAATGCAGTTTTTGGAATACTGGGCGCTCACTTCATATTTTTGTATTGTTATTTAGAAACAGATTTAATTGCAGTATCACTTACTATAGTTTTGGTAATTAACGAACCACAGCTAATATCCATAAATCGAGTAACTCAATGGTCCTTGGATGTCTCACCATTCGTATGAAAAAATGGTTTTTACCACTGCGTTACCCACCTTTTACAGCAATATGTTAATATTACTGTAAAACTGTGTATATTTAACTATTTTTGCCTATAAATTCCTTTTATTAGGTTCAGGTACTATTTCGAAATCCTATTTTTATACACTAATTCAATATTTTTTTTATAATAGAAAACTGGTCATGAAAAAGTAGAATAACCCTAATATATCTAAGTTGCTCACTCATTTCACAATGCTGGGGGTCGAAGGTGGTGCTAAAAGTACAACAAAACTGGCAACCGTACTGTCTTCTCGAAGATCTCACGGTTCGAAATAATTGCCATACGATAAATAAAATATCAATCAACAGAGGTATCGTGGGAATCCGAATCCTTGTCGCTTTTCTCTTCTAAGTACGCCTTGGGGAGGTTTAACAACATCTAACGCGAAGTTATTAGAACTTTTTAATCTGTACCAACATCTTGGCCTTAAAACTCACTCACCAACTGATTAGGACTCATACAAATTTAGAATGAAGGAAAAATTGAAAAATTTAGGCACCGAGCAGGATTCGAACCTGCGACCTCCCGGCACTCGCGGCCAGTCGCTCTAGCCAACTGAGCTATAGGTGCAATCGCTACCCAGTTACAAATTCATCAACCGTTCCTTCGTATTAAGCAGTACCGCTGCTAACGTAAACTATTTTTTACGTTACGTTTTGTACGTTAGTGCCGTTAATGAAGCATAAGTCTTCTGGTAGATGTACTGTACGCCTCCCTTAAGGCTTTTGTATAAAAAATAGGACTCATACACTTAGGGTGACGGCAGTAACGGACCCTTAATACTTATTCTTAATTCAAAGATCATACGGTTTTAAATTGGTTGTCATATAAAAAATAAATGAATCTTATTTTCTTTTCAATATGAGTGGACATCATAGGTCCCTTTCCATGGTGCTATCACCCTACACACCAGAGGGGCTACCGCCTACCGAATATCTCCCTCTCCGTCACACTTCCATATTCCTGCGACAGAGAGTGAGATATTCGAACTTCGTTTGTTTTCGGTTCGCGGTAGTCCCTTCAGCACATCTTCATTTCACCCCTCAAAATGATGATTTACGGAACACCGGAATGGGAGTCTGTCGTTACCGAATTTGACTTAAATTGATTTAGCGGGACAACTGAAGATCTTCCGATAAATCGCTGTGTTGAGAAGGTCCTTTTTTTTTCAAGATGTGGAAATGCTTTATCGATACCTCCGATCTGGGAAATCTGAAATTTTTTAAGTGGGTCTTAGGAGCATGCCTACTAAAACCATCATCATGGGATCGCTGTCCGTAGGCATTCCGGCCGGGGACGCGATAACACTGACACATATAGTCCCTATTCGTCCCGGTACCGCCACACGCTGACTGGTTCTACCCGGTGGTAGAACCAGTCTGACCCAGGTCGGGCCTAGCTGAGTTTCTTACTGGACTCTTCTCAGCTGGGCTAGGTTTAGTGAACCAGCGAAAAAAACTCCCAATAGCTCGATTCCACTCACACCTCAGATTCGGTTGAAACCGCTCAACCAATCTCACTGGAGCGCAAACTCTTAGAGTGTTCCAAACCACACGCGTGGTCGTGTCGGAGATTTTCCACTGGATTTTCCCCAGGCTACTCTCCAACCGCGCACTCCTATCGCTTTATTGGGGCCGGCCTATAAAGCCAAAGTCAGGTTCAAAAAATATAGGATCGCTGTCATTCTACCAAGACACCCCCGGCACGAGAATGAAGGAAATGTATTTATTTATCTCGAGCTATCGAGACAACGGATCTTCAAATCTAAAAAAGGTCAGCAATATTTGTGGCTCTTTATTTTATGGATCGCAAGAAAACAACCTAGGCACAGAAACAAAGGTTTGATAACATATTTTTTTATCCATGCTCCATATCCATTTTTTTGGTCCACATTCTGGACCCAACGTCCAAAGGTCTACTGACGACCAAAGGGTAAAACAGTATCTTATTACTAAGACTCTGCTGTCCATCTGTCTGTCTGTCACTCCGTCTGTCACCAGGCTGTACTCATGAATCGTGATAGTTAGACAGTTGATCACAGATGATGTATCTCTGTTGCTGCTATAACAGAGATAGGATTGAGAGAGGTAGGGCACAGCAAAATGTCATCTTGCTCGAATTTGGAGCAGCCCAACTGGGGAAGTACCTCCGCGTTGCAGAAGACCACAGCCATAATAACATTATCTATTATACAAGTATGTAGTGTTGTGTTCGTGGAGGTGGGCAAGGTTGCCAGAGCTCCCGAGGATGCACTGTGTAGAGAGCGAGGGACCTAAATTTGTCCCTTCTGTTGTCAACACAATGCATCCTCAATTTTACAAAGGTTCGGCAACGCGTACGTGACTCCTTTGGAGTTGCGGGCGTCTATAGGCTGCGGTGGCCGCTTACCATCAGGTGGACCGTAAGCTTGTTTTCCACCGGCGTTGTATTAAAAAAAAAATAACAAATACTAAAAAACAGAATAAAATAAATATTTAACGGGGCTCCCGTACAACTACGTGATTTTTTGCCCTTTTTTAGATAATTGTACCCTTCATGAGCGAGTCCGACTCGCACTCGCGTATTGTTCAATCTGATAGTATTTTTAAAACAAATGTGATCCATACAAAGCGATGACAAAATAAGTAATGCCCACGATTATCATGTCCTTTTTGGCCAAAATGAAACGAGGTAGAAAAACGGCGCAGAAAAAGATTTTCTCTTTCAGTCGCCCGCTGAACCGTCATAAATAATGCTTTTTACTGGAATACTACAAAACTCGTACCTGCGTCATTTCGCTACAAGCGAGATAAATCAAATTCAGGGCCCGATTCTGGCATGCGTTACGTTCAGCCGACCTCAGTAGCTGGACACTACTCTGTCGCTCTCAACAATCGGAAAGTTAACTACCTAATACGACAGTTTAATTACCTAATATGACAGTTTAACTACCTAATATGACAGTTTAACTACTTAATATGACAGTTTAACTACCTAATATGACAGTTTAAATACCTAATATTACAGTTTAACTACGTAATATGCCAGTTTAACTACCTAATATGACAGTTTAACTACCTAATATGACAGTTTAACTACCTAACATGACAGTTTAACTACCTAATATGACAGTTTAACTACCTAATATGACAGTTTAACTACCTAATATGACAGTTTAACTACCTAATATGACTGTTTAACTATCTAATATGACAGTTTAACTACCTAATATGACAGTTTAACTACCTACTATGACAGTTTAACTACCTAATATGACAGTTTAACTACCTGATATGACAATTTAACTACCTGATATGACAGTTTAACTACCTAATATGACAGTTTAACTACCTAATATGACAGTTTAACTACCTAATATGACAGTTTAACTACCTAATATTAAAGTTTAACTACCTAATATAACAGTTTAACTACCTAATATGACAGTTTAACTACCTAATATTACAGTTTAACTACCTAATATGACAGTTTAACTACCTAATATGACAGTTTAACTACCGGATATGACAGTTTAACTACCTGATATGACAGTTTAACTACATAATATGACAGTTTAACTACCTAATATGACAGTTTAACTACCTAATATGACAGTTTAACTACCTAATATGACAGTTTAAATATGGCGTTAAGGTTACGTGTTTGGTTATTTTGTTTGTGGGAGAGGGACAATATAATTATGTGATAATCCATATTGAAAGGGACCTTATGGCGGCCGGCACTTACGCCTTTATTGCCGCTGTTCCAATACAATAGTGAATAGGTGGAACGTAAGCGCCTGCCGCCATAAGGTCCCTTTGGATGTGGATTATCACATATATTTAACAAGCATAAGTTCGTTATTTTTTATGAATAAGGGAGTAGTTGTATATGTATACTTATGGAATACATATAGTATTGGCCCAATAGCCGGATTGTTTGATTACGAAGTGAGTTGACGGGGTTCGTTGCCGCTAGAGGCATTATGGTACCACTAATATTGACTTTTCTCCCAGGGCCTAGTTTGTTTATCTTTGAATAAACCCAAAATCTTGTTTATGGGTTTAGTTGAGTATTTTGGAGCACAGTTAGTTGGCTTTTAATTCAACTACAATAGGGATGACGACTCGTGTTACGACCAGGGACCGATACCGGTATTTTTAATAAACCCTGAATTAGCCCAATATTTTGGATTATTTTTTACTCTTTACGTAGGGCTGAATCATGTATTTAGGTAACAATGTCGTATTATTAGATTGTCCCATTAAAAACGAAATAAGGAACCGGTGACCGTAATAATACCGGTATTTTTCTATGGAGAAAATACCGGTATCCGATCCCTGGTTACAACTTATAACATAATGTGGCTGTATCGCTAGAAAACCATCAAATTATCGCAATAAATATTAAATTAGATACATTAATTTTGTATTAAGCAGTACCGCTGCTAACGTAAACTACAAATTTAGAAATAAAGGAAACATTGAAAAATTTAGGCACCGAGCAGGATTTGAACCTGCGACCTCCCGGCACTCGCGGCCAGCCTATAGCTCAGTTGGCTAGAGCGACTCCTTTATTTCTTTTGTAGTTTACGTTAGCAGCGGTACTGCTTCATACAAAATTCATTTAGTATGGGATGGCGCATCGTAACTAACGATTATCATATTCATATTCATATTCATATTTATTTATTCATAAAATATACAAAAATTTTACATGTTAGAAGATTGTTACAATAATTTAAACAAGATGAAGCCCGAGTCTTCTGGTAGATGTCGCTGTATGCCTCCCTTAAGGCATTTGTATAAATGAAGGAATGATTGAGGAGTTTCGGGCCGGGTGGCGGTTGCACCTATAGCTCAGTTGGCTAGAGCGACTGGCCGCGAGTGCCAATTAATATAAATAAATAAATAATTATGGCTAAAAAGAATAGCTTAGCTTTAGGTGAAAAACAGCCCGATCTTTGGTATACAATCAAAAAACCGCCACTAGGCCGGACAGATAAATTAACAATCCTCATAAAAGAGCCTGTTCCTACATGGAGTTAATAAATCCAAAAAACGCTCAAAGAGCACCACAATGGCGTAAAAGTGCGCGTTAAATCAATTCAGCGATGTAAAACGATGTGTAACATGGAGCTGTCTCCCTCTGCCCCCTGCCACTGCCGCGGGACGGAGGGAGCCAGTGGGGTTTGATAACGTCCATGCATGAAGCTGTTACGGCAATTGTTTTAATCGTTACTGCTTTATGATCTCCTGGTATTGTCCAGATGAAAAATAATGCTTGTAACATTAATTGCCGTTTTATTCGGTTCGGATTTATATGCCATTTTGCATACATTGCTTTGTTATATACTGCTCAACACAAAATAAGAGCCATTTATATATTTCTGTTTTATTGTTAACTAGAGACCCGCCCCGGCTTCGCACGGGTGCAATGCTGATGCATGTATTATACATATAAACCTTCCCCTTGAGTTACTCTATCTATTAAAAAAAACCGCATCAAAATCTGTTGCGTAGTTTTAAAGATTTAAGCATACATAGAGATATAGGGATATAGGGACATAGGGACAGAGAAAGCGACTTTGTTTTATACTATGTAGTGATATGCAAATAGTAAGTGAAAAACTCCGTTTTTTTTAGTAGTAAACCTAAGGCATCATAGGATATATTGCAGCAATTTGAGGTACTGAGAATGAAAGTAAAAAATCCGTTGCGTAGTTTTAAAGATTTAAGCATACATAGGGATATAGGGATATAGGGACATAGGGATAGAGAAAGCGACTTTGTTTTATACTATGTAGTGATGATGATACACACTGGCGTACACTGGCGTACAATGTTATGTGAAACCAGGGTTCGTTACCGGTATTCTTACTACCTGTTTTAAATAAGGTATAACCGTTGTAATGGTATATGAGAAATGAATGGCTATTTTATGTACGAAATATCATTTGGTATTTAAAAATGAAGGAGGAGGGAAACATCGAGGCAAAATCGGTCAAAACCAACAAGGTTCAGTTTTCTCTCTGGGTTGCAAGGTCATATGGCAGTCGCTTTAAAAACTAATTCCTACGCCATATCATGGGATTACGTATCAAAGCGACCCACGGCACAACCGGCAAACGCTAGAAGACTCATGCGTACGATAACGCGTCATATTAGAATGCGGTACGTCGATTTAAATATACCTCTCTTTCCTCCTGTTTGGAAAAGCGATTTGTAAATTTTATTGAAATGTTACTGAGCCGATTTAATTTGTTTTTGATGAACCAATTGAATGGCTTTACCGTTATTTTGGTGTTACTTAAATGGGAATACTCGTAGCAATGTGTATTCGATATTGTCATTTTGGTATTGACATTTGTTCTCATATTACACATAAACAAACGCAGAAGACTAACGTCATACCAGTATTTTATCTTTATCTAAATATACGGTGAGTGAAAGACCCAATTCGACATTCAAATTATGGTACGTCTTTTCATGTCATATAAAAAACCACTGCTTTAGCCCAGTTGGTAGTGACCCTGCCTACGAAGGAGGTCCCGGGTTCGAATCCCGGTCAGGGCATTTATTTGTGTGATGAGTACGAATATTTTTTAATGAGTCTTGGATGTTTTCTATGTATTTAAGTATTGTAGAGGTTGGATATGTAACGATTGTTTGCGTGCTCCGGAGATAGCACGCAGTCGGATGGCCGAGTGTAATGATTTTTATGTTATACTGTGGTTTTTTTTAAGTTTCACTTTTAATTAAGTTTGAGGGTATTCCGCCGCCATTATGACTTTAAAAAAGATTAACGGGTAGAAAATAGCCAGAGGGCGTAATGGTGAGAAGGTTTTAAAAAGGGGAACAACGTGTTTCTTCTGGGGACTTCTAACGATCCGAAAGAGCGGACGTGTAAAAATAAACTTTAGTTTTAAAACGTGTGTAATTGTGACTATCAGTGTTGTCTAATAAATTATTCAAAAGTATCCAGAGGAGTTTAACTATAGATATGAGGCTGGCCGTGTAGGTCCAGAATCATAACGAATACAAATTGAATTTAAACTATGATTCGAGAATGCGCCAAACTGGCATTCTTCTGGAAACAATTGGTTTTCCAGGGACTTGTCTTCACGACACCATCGGAATCACATGTTCTGTAAATCATTTAAGAGTTTATTGTAAGCATATTTCAGTAACATTAAGAAATAAACTAGTTTCATATGTGCTTCCAGTGTTATATTTTAGCTAAGATCCCATCAGTACCTCTAAACCCGCACCTCTAGTGCAGCATTTATATATATATCACGTTAGTTACCACAGTATATATTTCTCTATATAAGTATGTATATCGTCCCCTAGTACCCATAGTACACGCTTTGCTTAGTTTGGGACTACGTCGATTTGTAAAGATTGTCCACATAATATTTATTATTCTTATTTATTTTAATAATATACCTGGGTCATTCTACTTTTCCATGACCAGTTTTCTATTACAAAAAATCTGTGATATGTATTGTATTAGTATACAAAAAGGATTTTGAAATAGAACCTGAATCCAATAAAAGGAATTTATAGATAAAAATACTTAAATATTAACATATTGCGGTAAAAGGGGTCATACAAGGATCACTGAGATACTCGATTTATGGATAATACCTGTGGTTCGTTAATTACCAAGACTATCGGATGTGATACTGCAATTAAACCTCTTTCTAAATAACTATATAAAAATATGAAGTGAGGGCCAAGTATTCCAAAATCTGCGTTGAAAAAAAAGTGTCTGAAAATTATGTACATGAAAAAGTAGAATGGCCCACCCACTCTGAAGGACTCATTTTGATTTTGAATGATGCTCATATTTTCGGATTCGGATTGGAATTGTTTATTTTAGTGAAAGGCTACATAATCATAATCATATTTATTGGTAATATCGAATTACATTTCACAAAGAATTTAAAACTGCGTTACATAATTTTTTAGCATCTAAGGTCTATTATTCCGTTCAAGAATATTTAAATGACGTTGATTTTTAGTTTATAAGTAAATTATGCATGCGATACACATGACATACCTTAAATATTTGCATGTCCTTGTGACCAAACATGTAGTTCCTTATATTTTAGATTATGACCTATTTGTTGTACCATGTTTTAGCAAATAAACGACTGATTACTGATTACTGATTACATGTCAATTCATCTTAATATATCATACATTAAATGTAATGTAGGTAGCTATGGTATTGTAAATACATTATTATAAAAATACATGGTCTTTATCCTCGCGTAATACAAAATAGCTCCTTATGATATCCAACTAATCACCCCTTGAGTCTTTAAATTCCTATTCATAAGACTTTTTTTAATTCTATTGATGATCATGGGTGGATCAACTATTCTTTGCTGCTCGTCGCCATGGTCACGTCTACTGAGTCACTCTTTAAATCTGTGATTTTATAGGGTTTAAATTTACCAAACATGAGTTTTAGCAATGAGTATCTATCCATTTGAACATGGGCCATCTCTTGAGCATGCTTGAAGTCCATATTATGAACATTTTTCTAAGAAACTCGGTTACTGCTGTCTCCTCGCTGACGGGACAGAATAACACCAAAGAAAAGTTGATTGACCCTCATGACAAATTATAATTAAACCTTGATCCTCTGTCCGCAGAGGGCGCTTGGTTTGCGGTCCGCCTGGGGCCTGACGTATCCCGTTTGTATTTACGTCACTGTTGACTTTAACGGTGCTTTATGTGAACATGTCAATTGCAAAGTAACAGAATGTTTGCAAATAAACGGCTGCTGAAATCTAAAATGAATAAATAATTTTACAGAACATGAATATGATATATAAATAAATAAATTGTAAATTTATTATAATAAATAAATAAATAAATATTAGAGGACAATCTTACACAAATCGAACTAGCCCCACAGTAAGCTCAAGAAGGCTTGTGTTATGGGTACTAGACGACGATATATTTAATAGATATAAATACTTAAATATTTACATAGAAAACATCCAAGACTCAGAAACAAATATTCATGCTCATCTCACAAATATTTGCCCTGACCGGGATTCGAACCCAGGACCGTCAGCTTCACAGGTACATGCACTACCCACTAGGCTAAACCGGTCGTCAAAATTAAAAATTAAAAATTTTAAAAATATATATTATTATTAATCAATGAAAAGTGACATGAAATTATAATAATGTTCCTATACCTATAATCATGACTTGTAAAATACAATATTTTATCAATAAATAAATGAATGAATGAATGTAATTTCCCTCTCATCCTACTAGAAATGCGTAACCCTGGAATGCGATGGGTGCAAAATACGATCACAACGTTTTCATTAAGGAATACTTTGTAATGTGTAGTTATTTTCGTTTCTTTGATGTTGTTGCTTATGTGTCGTCATTCGATAGTTTTTGGGGAGGCGACGTTCGTCGCCTCGATGTAGAAGTGTTCAGGTCAGCAGGCAGGAGATGAAGTAAAGATTCCACACTTAGTCCACAAATATATTGAGTATTTTACAGGAATTATTTAACATGCAGTTATACAATACAATACAAATACTCTTTATTGCATACCTCAATCAAATAATACACTACAGTACAAAAACACAATGAGAAGAGGCAAACAACAGGCGGTCTTATCGCTAAAGAGCGATTTCTTCCAGACAACCTTAGGGTAGCGGAAATCTAATCAGAACGATTCATAGCAGGTGGTGCAGAGTTAATACATATGAAGCCTACTAATAATTACAACAATAACATTTAATTAAGGATAAATAAACATACATAAATATATTATAAAAATATACGTACATAAACAGATACAAATATATAGTCAGCCACATAGTCTAAAGGAGCTAAGTCTTAAGTGTGTCATGAGAGAAACAAATAGTGATCTTTAAGCTGTTTTATGTTGTTGCTGTTTTGTTTTAGTTGTTATATGTCTACGGACACAAATTAGCCTTAATGGCTGTTGTCAATCTGTCACCAAATCGAACATGCTAAATACAAAAATATTTACCAAGAAGTTTATATACAATCGCCACAAGTTTTAAGGCAGGACCCCACTGAAAACCAGCCTCGCAGCTTGCCGTGGCATTATACTGAGTGGGGCCCTTTTTTAGCGTCGTTTATTATAATTTTTTCACTAATGTGTAACATAAGAGCGCTCGTGGCCCAGCGGCGCCCGCGTACCGCGTGCGGTAAGCGAGGTTAAGCAACGTCGGCCTAGGTCAGTTATTGGATGGGTGACCACTTTGAGTGGTTATTAACTGAGCGTGCATTGGAAGGCACGCTAAGCCGTTGATCCCGGCTGCTGTCTATGATAGCAGTCGTTAAGCCAAGTTAGAGGTCTTCCGGCGGCTTGAGAACTTCTAACAGTCAAGTCGCCCACTCACTTGACAAGCCTAATTGCAATAAGGTCTGGTTTCCCCTCGGGTTGGAAGGTCAGATGGCAGTCGCTTCCGTAAAAACTAGTGCCTATGCCAAATCTTGGAATTAGGTAGCGGACCCCGGGCATCCTTTAGTAAGCAACTGTACCGGGATAACGCTAGGATGATGATGATGATGTGTAGCAGAAAGCAGGATGATAACTGGGGTGTTTACAGGTCACTTCGGGGTCAAAGGAATCTTGGCCAAGATGGAACTAGGAGACAGAATGTAGGATGTGTGGCGAGGATGACGAGACAATGGAACCTATTGTGTGAATGTCACGCCCTTGCCAGACAGAGAATGAATGAGTTTGGCAATGGTTACCCTGAACTAAAAGAATTCAGAGTACTCCCGCTGAACTCCATCATTCGGTTTGTGGAAATGCTGGAGAGCAGCTTGGAGTAGGCATAATGGAGGGGGCAATTGCACAAAAGATCCCACTGGGTCGAAATGCATCCGCAAGGGCCCTCATCTAAATAAGATAAGATAAATAAAATAAATAAATAAATAAATATTAGAGGACAATCTTACACAAATCGAACTAGCCCCACAGTAAGCTCAAGAAGGCTTGTGTTATGGGTACTAGAGGACGATATATTTAATAGATGTAAATACTTAAATACATAGAAAACATCCAAGACTCAGAAACAAATATTCATGCTCATCACACAAATATTTGCCCTGATCGGGATTCGAACCCAGGACCGTCAGCTTCACAGATAAGATAAGATAACATGAATATACAGACGTTAATAAATGTATTTTCTTTCTTTCCTCTTCATTCTTTCTAATGTGGAGAAATGGCATTGATAATAAATTAAAAGACAAAATTGGCGATAGGCAAAATAAAATTCGGGAAAAAACTCAACAGTGAAATTAAACGTTCTGGAAAAACGATAACAGGCAAACACGGTTGAGAAAATATACGAAAGGAAAAACCACGAAGAAGTAAAATCCGAGTTGTTTACTCGATCAATGTGTACTATGGAGTATTTTAATGTCACTCTTCCAACAATTTCTCGTGTATGTATAGGAGGCGGAGTATCTACAAATTATATACATACATAATATACGATTCGTAATATTATAGATGTGGCATCACTCCTCTCAACTGTCAAATCTGACATACGCTTATAAATATAATTCAAAATATTTTATAATGATTAGTGTACCTTAGAATTACGATTTGAAACGGGATATTTACCATGTATATTTGTATTTTTGAGTTCCCGATATTTCGGCACTGTTGCAAGCGCCATTATCAAGGATAATAAGGGTAATATCGGGAACTCAAAAATACAAATATACATGGTAAATATCCCGTTTCAAATCGTAATTCTAATGTAAATGACCATGTAAGCTTGAAATCTTATATTAGTGTACCTACCTAATTACCTTTTATCTTGATGCTTAGAGACCTGATACATCTCTAACAAATCTCTATTATTATTAGTTTCTTAGTCTTATTTTTGACATGTAACACTACATTTAATTAATGATACTTTGATTATTGTATTATTTTTATTTGATGTACGTAGTATTTGCAGAATAAATGTTTTGATTTTGATTTTGACATGTTCTGCATCGCGCTATCGAAGTTTCTTAAATCTGTTGCTTATATACAACCTCCCAACATTTCTCATTGTTCTTCGGTCCCTGAGAGATTTCTCTATTGTCGTTTCTTCCTGTGTTTATTATATACAGTAGATAGATAACTATATGCTGTATGTACGATCGACAAAATTGAATCATGATCCACCGTAAGGTCATTTTGCTAAGTCATCTAAATACTAGTTAGGTTAAAATTCGCCTGCACATACATTTCTATGGTAACGAACTTGTTATCATTTTATTAGACTCTGACATTTACTAACAACTGTCTTAAACAGTTTGGATAACCATGATTGAGTTTTGGCCTCGGCTATATTCATTGATCACAAAAGAGAAATCCTATTACTGTCTCTGTTCTTCACAGTAATACCATAGCCTTCTTCACTGAGCACTATATATAATCCGAGCACTTTGTTCTGCCAAATGTCAAATGTGGAGGATAGAAATCTCATTGACTGACTACTTGATATCTGTGACAAGCACTTGATCTTTGAAATTGATATATATTTTTTTGTGATGAAAAGAGTTAGGTTTTTATTATAAACGACAGCTTGTTCGAGATTCAAAACATAACTATTTTTTTATTTAAAATGTATCTATTGTAGTGATAACAAAGATTAAAATTGCATAGATCTCCGACCCATATTGACGCAATTTGTTAATGTTTAAAACGACCTAAGTGCTACATAGTGCGAGTCATGAAAACCCTATTGTTTTGACGGTTTCAAGCCATTTCTATGCCAAGTGGGGTCATGAATCAGTTGATTCGACACGTACTGTATATATTATATACAGTAGATAAGTACAGTATATGTTTATATACAGTAGATTAAGAAACACAGGAAGACACGAAAATAGAAAGATCTCTCAGGGACCGAAGAGTAATGAGAATTTTTTTTTGAACCTGACTGTGGCTTTATAGGCCGGGCCCAATAAAGCGATAGGAGTGCGCGGTTGGAGAGTAGCCTGGGGAAAATCCAGGGGAAAACCTCCGGCACGACCACGCGTGTGGTTTGGAACACTGGAATACTCTAAGAGTTTGCGCTCCAGTGAGATTGGTTGAGCGGTTTCAACCGAATCTGAGGTGTGAGTGGAATCGAGCTACTGGGAGTTTTGTCGCTCGTTAACTAAACCTAGCCTAGCTGAGAAGAGTCCAGCAAGAAAATCAGCTAGGCCCGACCTGGGTCGGACTGACTCTACCCGGTGTGCGGCGGTACCGGGACGAATAGGGACTATATGTGTCACTGTTATCGCGATCGCGCGGTGGACGTCCCCGCCAGTGGGTGGACACTCGCCTACATTGTTAGGCTTCCAGTTTTACTGACCCCTGTAGCCATTAATAACACTTTGATTTACTGGTTCAAGTTATACTGGTATGTTCTGCGTGTTGCGCCAACATAATAATAATATATATATCGGTTGGTGGTGTACCAACTCAACGAGAAAAATATTTTTGTCAGGTTGGTACAACTGTTAGTAACATTATTTGTTGAAAAACAAGTTTTCAATTTTGAATTGTCTGTTGAATCTGTGGTTCTTAATTAAAATGGCGCCGTTTTCAAAAATCCCGTCATCATTGTCAACATTAGTCATCGGTTATAAATTTTGCTATGGCTCCTAGATAAGAGCGTGTATGACTGGGAACTATGGCTAGCCGTATATATAAAAAGTGTACAGTGTGTAACACTCGACGGGTAACCGGATCAGATGTGTTTTTAGCCGCATTACCACTTGATCCTGTTCGGTAAGTAAAACTTAGAATTTATAAATATTATTGTTGTAGTACCTACAGAATACTAAATTTATTTACTTTTAGCATCTTCCACAAATCAACCAAGTCAAGCAAAGCTTGTATGATGGGTACTAACTAACTAGGTCGGTAGGTGGGTTTACGGCTTGTTAATTTGATGCGCCAGTTTGCGGCCACTTGGATGAGTTGATGAACTGAAAATATATTTTCTTGCTTATTAAATATATTCCCATTCAATAGCTGCTAATTAAAAAGCATACGACTCACTATGTATTTAGGGCATGTAAAAATGTAAGTGTTATTAATTGAAAAAACTTCGCTCTTCAGAAGGCCGCAAACTGACACAGGTCGCGTAACTGGCCTAGCGACCCTACGTACATACCTAAATAGATACTTAATCACATAAAACAATTAGGACTCAGGAACTAATAATATATTCCGATAGAATGGTCGATTTCGTAATACTATGCCTTGTACAAAGGAATACCAAAATAGGAATTATTATGCGTCCATAGAAACAACCATTCAGTACTCTATTGATTGCTAAATAAAATATAACAGATTTGTATAATTATTTTATTCATTTATCACTTCCAGATGTCGTTTGTGGGTTCAAGCCATTGGGCAAGAAGATTTAGTACACATGCCCATCGAAAAATTGCATGCTCTGAAATATGTATGCGCCATCCATTTTGCTCGTGAAGACTTCAACAAACAGGGAAACCGTTTGTTGCAAAGTGCAGTTCCGAAGTACTGTCTGCCTCTTCCACCTCTACCAGAAGCACTTTTTGATGAATTTCCACTACATGTTGGTTGGGAAAAAGAAAACAGTCAGAGTGGTGAGCTATTAAAAATATTGTATGTTGTTGTTGCTTCTGCCATACTGCCCCTCAACTCATTGGCTGTATTTTTTTTTTGCAAATGCATGGATTTGTTACATACGATCCCATTTAGCCGACCCCGCGCGTATGTGTAAGAAAAAATGTCGTTACTACCAACAGTGGTATTATTTTGTTTTCAGGGGTATTGAGAGACTCCACCAATTTGATGAAAGATGTACAACACCAAAAGCCCTGTCATCAGGAACTTTCAACTGCTGCAGGTAATATCTAAATACATACATCATTAAATTAACCCTTCACTGGCCATACAAACTTATTTTAAACCAACCTCCAAGAGAAGAAAGGTGGGAGGTTCTCAGGTCATCGTCATATTCTTATTTTTTATATAGGTACATATGATATTCTAGATTCTAGGTGCCATATAAATTTGGTCATGATCTGATGTTGACACCTAATTCGTTAAATCTATACTTAATATTATAAGTGTGTCTGTCTGTTACGTCTTCACCCTTAAACTACTGAACCGATTTAGATGAAATTTAGTATGGAGATAGTTTAAGTCCGGGGGAAAGACACATGGGATACTTTTATCTCGGAAATCATCCCTTAAGGGGGTGGAAGTTTGTATAGAAGAACGATCACTAGGTAAGCGCCTGAATCCTGATATGGAAAAAATAACAATTAAGTTAATTTTATCGAGATAAACGAGTTCTACCCAGACCACGTCGGGAATATCAGTATTTTCTTTTTTAAATATCATGCGTGACAGTGGCAATCAAGCCGCCTGTCTAAAGGAAACTGTAGTCTCTGCACGTTTACCACTCATTGCAGGGGAGTCTAGAGCGCGTTACCAACTCTTTATTGGTGTTAGGATTACCTGTGTCGTCAACATAATATAAATGCAGGTCTCTAACTCTCAACACAATGTAAATTCGAAAGGGCTGGGACTTTAGCAAAATGTAATACCCAGCGAGATATCAGTGCTGTTACTATGTGTTGTACTTACTGTCCTGTTTAGGTATACTAAATCACAAGTTTTGTGATGTGGAACTGATTATTATAACTACTGATGAACCAATATGGAACTACTCACGAATGTAGTCATTTCCCAGATTTCGATGAAATATTGTACATAATAGTGGGCTACTACCAGTACTACCTCGATTGAAGTCGCTTTTTAGGGTTCCGTACCCGAAGAATCCAAACGGAGCACTATTGCTGTCATTCACGTGTCGGTCTGTCCATCTCTCCGTCCCCTATCACACAGGTTTTGCAGCCAAATGGTTTCATTCTACAACGGTGGCAAACACGCATACGGACTAAGGACGCGGGGACTGAAGAAAATCACAAGCGTGCAGCCGACCCTTTTTAGAGTTCTGTATCAAAAATGGCACGGAACCCTTATAGATTCGTCATGTCTGTCTGTCCGTCCGTCCGTCCGTTCGTCCGTATGTCACAGCCGATTTACTCGGAGACTATAAGCACTACAATTATGAAATTTGGTAGAAAAGTGTATTCTATGAACTGCTAAATAAAAGTGATGTGAAATTACAAAAAAAAATAAAAATAACGGGGAGCACTCCACACATGTAACCGGTGGATAAAAAAAATTTCAACGCACATAGTCGTGTGGGATATCAATAGATAGGCCTTTAAAAATGATATGGAGGCTTCTAAAATAGTTGTCCATTTACGTCAACCGTTGGTAAGATATTAGCTGCCAAGTCATAGAAAGAGTGTGTCACCCCCTCCATCTAGATAGATACGTTTTTTTTAGATTGGATAGTGATTATGTGGACTAGTAGGTGTCGGCACGGAACCCTTCATTGTTCCGACACGCACTTGGCCGGTTTTTTTGATATGAAGATTCTTTGTATTTCCACTCTCTGCACAGCGCATCATCGATTTAAAATACCCTAGATACTCTATAACCTACCAATTCAAATTCTATAATATGCAAATATCATAGGCCCTACTACCTACCTATGGCGTCTTGGGTATTGTCTACGAAATCGAATGGAAAAGATATGGCGAAGTACAAAGCTAGTATTTTCGTTATAATTTTTTTTAATGAAATATGTATATTAATTTTCAGAATGTTACTCAGGCCCAGTGGTAGTTGAAGAAAGTATAGATAGGACTTCAATTGTTCCAAAATATGGCAAAAGAAAATTTGGTGAGTATTATTAATTTTACTTTGTATTAATTCATAGATGTAGGTATTTTATATTACACTATTTCGGAGTTTATGTATGAGGCACTTACTCATTACGGGAATAGCAGGAGCGTTTAGAAAGTGTTCTTTCTTAGATTTCTTCTGTAGGTTGGTAAAATATGACCACTATCAAAGTTCTAATTTTTGATTCATTGACTCACCAATTCACCTCAATCGGTGATTGACGACCGGTTGATAATGACTGCAAGTTAAATAAAAGCTTGTAAAATGATATTTACTCTGCTACGGAATTATCCAATAATTTTAATCTGCGCGACATAATAGAGGTAACGTGTTTAAGTATTTATTGCTCATAACTTAATATTGCCTTTTCAGATGATATTGATGTCGGCGCCGCATCAGGGGAACCACAACCGTCAACAAGCAGCGCAACAGAAGAAACCTTGGTGCAAAGCTATAAACGGAAGAGGACCTCGGGGGAGAAGCACGCAAAAAACGCAAAAGAATCGGAACTTTTAGAACGTCTTAAAAAGGCGAAACTTTCTTTGCGGGCTTTAGCGAAGACTTCAATAAATATTGACCAATTAGAATCCACTTTCTTGAAAAACTTCTTAATGGATTTCGTGAAAAATCAAAAGAAGGCTCCACATGGCAAACGCTGGGACATGCAAAATAAAATATCCGCACTGGCAATATTTAAACGTTCGCCACGAACTTACAGATTTCTACAGAAAAAAATGTCTCTTCCCAGTGAAAAAACCTTACACAGATTATTAAGGAGCATACCAATGGAACCGGGGCTAAATTCAGGCATAATTGAAATGTTGAAGAATAAAACAAAAGAATTGAGTGAAAAGGAAAAATATTGTGCCTTACTTTTCGATGAAATTGCCCTTAAGAAAAGACTAATTTACAACGAAAGCACCGACAAGGTTGAAGGGTATGTTGACTATGGTCCAGGAGAAAACATGGGAAGAAATTGCATCGTAGCTGATCACGCTCTAGTTTTCATGCTACAAGGTATTGGAAAAAAAATAAAACAGCCACTCGCTTATTATTTTATTAATGGGACAGTGTCATCCGAGAAGTTGGCAGTTATTATAAAGCATATTGTAATATCACTCAATGAAGTTGGCATTTCTATTTTAACAACCGTGTGTGACCAAGGGCCAACCAATATAGGAGCACTGAACTTGTTAAAAAGAATGTCCAGGTTAGAAACCACCGATAATTTCTTTTTTGTGGATGAAAAAAAAGTTTTTATGATTTATGACGTCCCACATTTATTCAAGTCAATAAGAAATAATTTCTGTCAAGCAGGACAACTCTCGTACAATGGAAAAATTGGACAGTGGCGTCACTTGATCGAGGCTGAAGAAAGAAATAGGAATTTCCTGAATTTTAAAAAACTTAATTCAACTGTGGTAAATCCGACCTACAGGATAAAAATGAAGGTAAAATATGCCGTCCATGCCCTGAGCAACACTATGGCTGCTATAATAAAAATGTTAGCATGGAGCCAAGTAGACCCAGTAAGGCAACAATTGAACGATACCGCTTACGTGATAGAGGAAATGGACAGATTGTTAGATGTCACCAATGGACCATCGTCCCCAAAAGACAAAAAAAAGGGAATCCGCGAAAATGTCTCTGAAAAGTCTATTCACGTGGAATCGTGGGATTACTATATTAAAAAAATGGAGACCGTACAATTCTTGAAATCGCACTCAAAGGTGACACTGCGAAATGTACGATGTATAAAAGGGTACTTAATTACTCTCCATTCTCTTAAAGACATTTGGAATTGCTTAAAATCTAAGGGGTTCAAATACTTAAACCTTAGACAGCTCAACCAAGATTCCCTCGAAAATTTATTTGGGACAATCAGGCAGCACAGCCCAACAAATAGAAATCCCACGTGCTCGCATTTTACCGCGGCTTTGAAGTCTTCGATAATATCTGGGTTAACTGCTTCCCACAATCGAGGCTCAAATTGTGAAGAAGACGGAAATCTATTATTGTTCCATTTTCAAAATTTACTTGCAGACAAGAAAAGTGGGGCTGTAGATGAAAATACTGCTTATTCGTCATCTGGATTCCACGTCGTGGAAACTGAGAGACAAGAACTCTCAGCTTACACAGAAGAGTACCCTGTTATTTCTTTACCAGAAGAACTACAAGACATTGAAAATGACTTGCTCTCATTTGAAGAGCAACCGGTTGTATATGTAAGCGGGTACATCGCTACTAAACTTTTACATAACAGTACATGCAGCATGTGTGAGGCATGTATAAAAAATAAAAACCCAGATTGCCAAGAAGGTTTATATAAGTACATATCTCTCAGAGAATGGTGGAAAGACAGAACTTCTCTTACATATCCCACAAAAGAATTATGTAACACAATAAATACGGCGAAAAACGTATTTGGAAGCGATATTGTGAAATCTTTACACAGTGAGAATATATCCAACTTTACTGTCCTCGTGTTTGAGATGCACTGCGATGTGACATGGCTTGCTTGTCCAGAACACTCTGAGAAAATGAAAAAAATACTATTCACTACTGTTGCGAAGCTATTTATTCGACAGCAATGTACCATGGTAAATAGTAATCTAAAAAATATGGAAAATTGTAATGCTGATTTAACTAAAAAAGCCCAACAACAATCTAAAGAAAGATGAAGTTTTCTTGTGGCTAAAATTTACAAGTTCAGACACAACATAACCTTATGTTGTGTCTGAACTTGTAAATAATGATTTAAAAAATATGCAAAATGATAACAATGATCTAACTAAAAAAGATAACTTTCTTTTTCATTAACAATAATTTGTTGGGCTTTTCCATTCTATTTTGCTAAGTCCATCCGATATTGTGAAACCTCAAAATGTTGGGGACTTTGAGGATTAATGGTGAACTTAACCACCTTACCTCTTTTGTTGAAATTTGCGATAACTTAAATTAGTTGTTATGAAATGTACGAAAAACTGTGTAAACTGAGAGTTGTTTTCTTTCAGTTTCCTCGAAATGCAGCATTTTACATATCTCTCTACGTTATTTTTCTAAAATTTGTATTGTTGGTAAAAATTACCTAAGTCAAATCCTGACCTGAGAAATACATGCGTAGTGAAATGAATTTCAGGAAGTTCTACACAAAACTTGGCACCCATAAAGATCTCAATTCTTTAGCCGGCGAAGTCAACAACGGCGCTTATTTTTAATAATGAACTTGGCGCTCATTTTAAATTTGTTTCAATGGGTTTTTTCTAACAAAATAGAAATGATAACAAATGTGTAGATACCCTGGCGCCGTCTCATATTCCAGGCACCAAAGTTGATGCTGGTGCAGCTGCATCCTCAGCTGAAAACCTCAAGCGCCGCAAATATGCCACTCTCGGCAGTAGTTACATGTTTGCGGCGTTTGGGGTTGAGACTCTGGGGCCATGGGGTCCAAGTGCTCGTCGCCTCTATAAGGACATTGCACGGCGCCTTATAGAGGCTTCCGGTGACCAGAGGGCTGGCCACTATTTCGCCCAGCGGATTAGCATAGCTATCCAGCGTGGCAATGCGGCCAGCCTTCTGGGAACCCTACCGAGCACCGAAGACTTAGGGCAAAATTTTTATTTATAATGCTTTATATTATTGTGTTGTTTGTTTTTTGCTCGTTTTTTGTTGTGTATTAATAAAAGTAAACTATTAAAGAAATGACAACATAAAATTAAATTATAGTTTAATTGTTATATACTTAACACCGTATAATTTATAATTGCCTTTGCCAGTATCTCTCTGTACAAAGCGTAACTTACTACATATGTCTATAATTGTTAACATATTAACCTTTTCAACGACATGTCCAATACAAAAGTTTCACACGGGAATGCCAAACGTGACGTTGTACCCTGCTATCGCACTGCACGCCGTTACGGATAATATCCTTATTTGGCGTCAAAAAGTTTAATAAATCGCTTATGGTTTCCTCTTTTTCAATATATTTATTTTGAATTTTCTATAAATAAAAATAAATAATGAACAACAGAAGAATTTTGATTTCTCAAATGCCGTATCAGATATCCCTTCTAAAAACAGGTAAAGTATACAAATGTTGCTGATTTAGTACTCGAATAGTAATATATATTACTATTCGAGTATAGAGGAATACGGTGAGCCTGTAAAAGTATCGTTAAAAATACCGACTTTGTACATCACTACGTGGATAAATTTAAGATGAGATTGGGCAGCACTAGCGTTTTTTTACGTTCGGTTGGCAATACTTTGCATAACATTTCAGAAATTAAAAAAAAAAGTGAGAGATCACTCGAATCTATGAAGTGCCGTCTCTTAAAACGTAGTGATTATATTCTCTTTGGTCCCCGCCGGCGGGGAGTAATGAGAATTCTTGGGTGGTTATATATAAACAACAGACTTAAGAAACTTCGATAGCGCGATGCAGAACACTTCAGATTAGACAGTTGACAGGAGTGACGCCACATCTGTAAAGTTACGAATTCTCTTTAACCTGGCAGCGTAGTAGACGTTTACGATATTAAATACGTCCGATCACGCGTTGTGCTAAAGTTTATTATACTTTTACTTCGAGTTTAAAGTGAGGAAACGTTCCTAAGAGACGTGTACAGAAATGTTGGCTACATTTTTACGTTATCGGAAATAAAATAACGTTATTTAGCGTGTTATTAATGACCTACTTTATTTGTTGGTGTAATAAAACAATTTCAAGCACTAAAAGCATCTGTAGCTAGGCGGTAACGCACGCGGGTCACTCCGGAGATCGTGAGTTCGAATCCCGCCTCATACTACTAGGTTTTTCGAAGAAACTTATGTACGAAATTTATTGTATTTTGACACATCTAAACACTATAAACATGTTAAACGCATGACATGAACGTATAAATGTAAAAGTTGTCGAAAACGATTCAATTATTGCTCAATTGTAATCATAAATCTGTAATAGTTACGACCAACCCTGTCGAAGGGCCTCTAAAGCCTTGCTATGGTGAGAGGAGCACCCATTACAACCTAATACAATTAAATATGTATTTTAGATTTTTTAGGGCCGGTACCTTTGTTGACTTTATGTTATTAAGTATTATAATTATTTTTATATTAAATGTATTGTGTAGGACATTCAGTAACATAAAACTATTGATTTCCGAATGGGAGATACGTTTCTTTCACTTTTTACCGTTGACATTACGTTATTATTATGATTATTTTTCTTAACAAACGACATAAAATGGCGACAGAACTCCTAGTACGTTCTGCTCACACCTCAGATTTGGTTGAAGCCGCTCAACCAATCTCACTAGAGCGCAAACTCTTAGAGTATTCCACTGTTTAAACCGCCCGCGTGGTCGTGCCGGAGGTTTCCCCTGGATTTTCAACAGGCTACTCTCCATCGCATTCCTATTTTGGATCAAGCCTATAAAGCCACAGTCAGGTTAAAAAAAAACTCTCCAACCGCGCACTTCTATCGCTTTATTGGGCCCGGCCTATAAATAAAAAAAAATGTTGACAATCTTACACAAATCGACCTAGTCCCAAACTAAGCAAAGCTTGTACTATGGGTACTAGGCGACGATATACATACTTATATAGACAAATACATAGAAAACATCCAAGACTCAGGAACAAATATTAGTGCTCATCACACAAATAAATGCCCTGACCGGGATTCGAACCCGGGACCTCCGGATTCGTAGGCAGTGTCACTACAAACTAGGCTAAAGCGGTCGTCACACGTCACATAATGCCACAGGTCAAAAAAAACATGGCACTTTCAATCTTAAGTTATAATGAGAGTGATGATTACTAGGTGTCATCTATTGGTCACTAAGGTGTCGAGCACTGGCACATTTACCTTATAGTACAGAACTCTGAAACGTGAAAAAACTCCCAATAACACTTATTCATGAGTAGATAGATACGCAGTATATTAAAATTCAGTCGCTTCGGGTCGTTTGTAAGCGCTTCCCTTTGTTTCCAGTTATCATTTTTTGTTCGTAATTCCGCATTTAAATTTCAAATTTCTGATTGATTTGAAGCTTTTTTTTTATGTTGCTTAATAAAGTGACTGGGCAGGTGTTTTAAGATGTAAACACTTTATTGATATACCTAAAATATTTTTGATCACCGTAAGTTGCAGAGCTTAGAGTATAAATATTTCTATAGAGATCCTATACGCGTGCCATTATGCAGATAAATTGAGAATTCGTTTAAAATGGCTGACGGTTTATAATTGCCTCCTTAACTTGGGCGGGTAATCGTTTGTCTGACGTAATTGGGCACAACTGTCATATCAAATAGGTTGTGTTCGATAAAAAAGTGAAGCTACGACAGGAACAAAAAACGATATGTAACTCTCTGTCGCTCTTATGAAATAATGTACATGATCGTCTCGCTCGGTAGTAAATTATTATTTACGTGTCGCGTCTGGTAAGTTTCTAAAAATATCACTTTGTAGGTACATATTTAACAGTCACTAGCTGTCTAATTGTAAAGAGGAGATTTTAGTTTGCCAAGGTCAGATGGTACTTGAGTTTATGTATCTTAAATATTATGCAAGTTTCATATATACAACACATTTTGTTTACATTTCTAAACGAGCCATCCTTATATATTTTTATGTTATAGGGGGCAAACGAGCAGACGGATCGCCTGATGGTAAGCAATTACCGTCGCCCATAAACACCTGCAACACCAGAGGAGTCGCAAGTGCATTGCCGGCCTTACGGAATACGCTATTTTCTTGAAGGTTTGAAGGTCAAATCGGTCCGGAAATACCGCAAGCGACAGTTCATTCAATTTTTTTTTCGGGGACTTCGGAAACGGTTCCAACGAAAATGAAATTCGCTATGGTGGTTTTAGGGGGCGAATCGATGTAGCTAGATCGCATTCCCGGAAAAACGCCCAGAAAGGCTCGGTCGCCCAAGTGCTGTGTAAATAAATTTCCCTGTTATCGGAAGTGACCGTACATAGACAGCTGACTGTGGCACTGCCCGATCCCCTCAGGTACCTACTGGACGGGTAGCCGATTCGATTTCCGCCGCGCCCCGGGCCGTCTATCGATTGTGCAGTCATTATTTAGCTAGTGAGCTAGGTAGGTCGCTTAGGGCCGGTAATAGTCACAAATATGACATGTTTTAAATCTCATGGTTAGACATTAAGTGATGCTATTCATTCTATCATTTATTCTTCAATTTAGGCATGTTACATGCACTTATGAATGTCAAAAAACTAACCGGTTCATAAAATAAACATCTGCCTCGAGAAGAACCGGCGTAAGAAACTCGGCGAGGTGTCATTTTTTCAAAACAATATACAATGTATATAAAATAACAGTATCATAATACTACAGAATTCATATGCTACAATATAAACATACATATTTTGTAATATTAAGGACAAAATATTTCTGTGTTAGATTACTTGTGCGGGACGCTATCACTGCCAAACAAACCTATCCATGATATAATCGTTTATCTTATAATATGCTTTTGAAATAAGTGTCTGTTTCACGACAGACTTAAATTTAGAATTCGTAAGTTCAGTAATGTGTTTTTAAATTGAGAATGAGGGTTGGAGCATACACAGACCAAAAAACAAAAGTAGTACCTATTTTCCATGCGGTACGTATTAAAATATCGAAAATTGATAGATCGGTACTTAAAAGAGCTAGGTCCAAAATATCGAAAATCAAAATTACGAATGGTTGCAAGATCGTAAATCAAAATTTCGAAACTGTAACTTACCAAACGCTTAAAATATAGTAGAACATTTTTTTTATACAACGCCGGTGGCAAACAAGCGTACGGTCCACCTGATGGTAAGCAGCGACCGCAGCCTATAGACGCCCGCAACTCCAAAGGAGTCACATACGGGTTGCCGACCCAATATAAAATTTGAGGATGCATTGTGTTGACAGCAGAAGGGACAAATTTAGGACCCTCGCCCTCAACACGTTGCATCCTCGGGAGCTCTGGCAACCTTAGATATACACCTTAATTTCTAAAATCAAAACACCAAAAATTAAACACCTAAATTCCATAAGGTCGATGTTTATAATATCGAAAGTATTTATAACCGAATAGTTTAAGATCGATTGTTTACATATCGAATGTAAAAATATCGACATGATAAATAATTATGGGAAGTCAAGAATGTTCATTGAATTATTTTACGTTTTTATTATTTTCATGTTGACCCTTAGAGATTATATCTCACAATATTTTATTATGATTAGTGTACCTACCTTATTACCTTTTATCTTGACGCTTAGCGACCTTATACATCTCTACCAAATCTCGATTGTTATTAGTTTCTTAGTCTTATTTTTGACATGTAACACTACATTTAATTAATGGTACTTTGATTATTGTATTATTTTTATTTGATATAGATAGATTATGACTTGTAAAAGTGCGCTTGCGGCCTATTTGCAGAATAAATATTTTGAATTTGTTTTTGACGTGAAAATGATCGGTTTTGGTGCTTCGCCGGCCGCTACCGCGGCACGCTCGCTACTCTCCCTCGGCTCACGCGCTGTAGGGTCATAGTGCTACGTAACCACTCCTCCACGCTTCGCTCGTCAACATACCTACACCAACCCGCATTAGAGCTTGTGTAGAGGTCGAGCCTTTCTAGGTACTCAATTACCTAAATGTCCATTGTCATAATTTATGCTTTACATTTAGGTAGTTGAGTATCTAGGTTTAACGACGAGCGATCTATTGTATCCAATTATTTATAACTGATAGAAAACGTCTTGTAAAAGTGCAGCTGTGATTTTTTATTTTGATCTCCTAAACAAGAAAGAAAGAAAAGAAAGAAAAGAAAATTTATTTCGCAAACCTTAATCTAGGTACATATACATAATTACGCTAGTTACATGTAGTGTTTTTTAAAGTGCGAAAAAGGAGTCCACTCAGCACAATGTCGGGCCACAGTAGATGACCCGACGCTGATATTATGTGGATCCTTAGGTTGAGTGTCACATGACGGCATTTAGGTTAAATACATGTTTACTCATTACTCTATAATATATATATATATATATAACTAACCATAAACAATATTTACTTAAAATTATCAAATTTTGTGTTGCGACCTATTAATAATCTACAGCTCAGAAATGAACACATATTAATGGAATCTGCAACAAAAAGACTCACTTCCATGGTCTTAAAAGTTTGAGGAAGCCACCTTCAGTGTATAACCCGTCCAAATCTAATAGGACACTGTTTCGGTAGAAAATCTATACATTTCGTTTGTGTAGCTGACTCACTCAGTGTTGCCAGAGCCGTTGGGATGAAAGTTACATTTCTTTTCTTGAAAAGTTACATTATTAATACAAAAGTTACATTTTATATATTTTGCATAATTACTTATCAAAACGTTCATAATTACTTATCAAAACATTCGATTCTAAGAAACGAGTCGCCATATACAGCTACAATTCGGCGAGTTCGGCGACAGAATTACGTCGAGCTAATGAGCGGTGTCTCAAATGTCATACAAAGTTGCAAGAGACGGACAGACAGAGTCGTACTATGTAGGTAGGTTATTTTGTCACCTTTTCTGTATGGAAGCCTATAAATTGTGTCGCTTGATGCCGGTTAGATACAATTGCCTTTCTTTTTAAATACAGTCTCTATCCTCAAAAGTTACAAAAAATCCTTTACAACAGAAGTTACTTACATGTTACGCGAGCCGGTCAAAAGTTACGAAAAATGTAATAAATGTAACCATCTGGCAATACTGGACTCACTCGGTTAGTGGAGAGCACAATGTCGACACAATGGACTTTCCCCACGTGTTCTCAACTATTATGATGTTATGAATTATATGACATATATTTTTTATTTGACCGCTTCATTTTCTTTTTTTTTTTTTTTTTTTTTTTTTTTTTTTTTTATTCATTTCGCGGTTATCTTTTTTCATACTTCCTTTCGTTTTGAACTGCTAACAATAAGCGTGATATGGCTTTTCGGACATATGTGATAATCCATATCGAAAGGGACCTTACGGCGGCCGGCACTTACGCCTTTATTGCCGCTATTCCAATACAATAGTGAATAGGTGTAACGTAAGTGCCTGCCGCCATAAGGTCCTTTTCGATGTGGATTATCACATAAATTCTGAACTTAACTTAAGAGTCCTTATCAGCTAAAAACGCTCATGTATTTAGACCATTTTCTGATTGAATTGACACGTATCTTGACATTTTCTCAATGTTACTATCTAGAACAGGACTATAATGCGACCTAATATCATAAATTTTAAATGTATTTTTTGGACTTTTCATTTAGAAATATCGTTTCAATCATCACTCCAAATCGACCATTTTCAAACTAAAAAGCTGTGTTTTTTCTCTTAAAAAATCAAAAAATGGCTATGTTACTATCTAATATTTTAATAAAATTATCATATCCTCTAATCACTCTATTGTTATTATCAATATTTTTGTTATAATTGGAAATCAAAACATTTTAAAACTTATAAGGCCTCTGAAACTGTCAAGATACGTGTCAATTCAATAAGAAAATCGCAAATAAACGAGCGTTTTTAACTGATAAGGACTCTTAAGCGGCATTTGGGCATCAAAAATAGGGATGTTGATACCAAATAAGATAATTAAAAAGTTCGCATCTTCTCGAAAAAGGATCGAATTCTTAATCAAATGGCGAAAAAAGTAACCCAAAAGAATAAATAATTATATAATTATAAGTCTTCAAAGTTTTAAGAGGGGCATACTCTGTCTCTTTTTCGCAAAACGCACCTTTGCATTGGAACGATCGTCATTTATCCAAATTCAAATTTAAATTCAAATGGTTTATTGCTTTTCATGTGTACATTGTGATCGTAATAAAAACATATATATAGTATCAACATGAACCCTGTGAGGGTATAGCACAAGGGCATTTTTACATGTCAAAATATTAATTTACAATTTAAAAAAATCTGACTATAATAAGTAATACGTTTTTCATGTCAAAATATTAATTTACAGTTCAAGAAGGAATAATAATTTCGAATTTACAATTATAACAAAGTTAATGTCATACAGTGAAGATAAACTTGCAAAGTTATCTATTACAAATATTACAACATCAGTAAAGTTAGAGATGTATAAGGTCTCAAGATTAAACAAGGAGTATAATGAAATTAATATAATATCCCAGAGATGTACATGGTCTCTGAGCGTCAAAATTAAAATTAATTTAATATTGTTAGAGATGTATATGATCTCTCAGTCATTGATAATAAAAACGAATCCACAACAGGATGATGTCTCTCGTCAATCCCCTATAAATCAAAAATTTAAAAAGCATCCCCGATTCTCGTCTCAACCCTGAGACAATATAAATTATTTTATGTTAATTCTGTAAACAACCCTATAAAACACCGATTATCCCGTGCCAGTAGTTTAGCTCGTTTCCAGTACACTGAGCAAGTCAACGGTCGAGTCCAGTGACTGCGTCGGCGTCACTACCCTGCAATTAACTTGGACGATACGTTGAACTCATAATTGGCTAAACTTATCTCCTTCTGAGATCTAATTAGTTATTTTCAAATATACTAGACTAGTAATTGTAATACTGGCTAATAAGATATTTTACTGATGCTCATATCAGCATTATTTTTAGAAACATATTATTTCTTATTATTTCTTATTTATTTTTTATTATTATTTCTTATTCTTTTTATGTATTTCCCGGTTCCATTCATTTTTCATAGTTTTGTGTAGCCGAACTTACTAAATTCAATTATAAATTTGTATAACCATTGTTTTGTAAACTTTGTAAACTATTATTCGGTCAGGGCAAATATTTGTGTGATGAGCATGAATATTTGTTTCTGAGTCTTGGATGTTTTCTATGTATTTAAGTATTTATATCTATTAAATATATCGTCGACTAGTACCCATAACACAAGCCTTCTTGAGCTTATTGTGGGGCTAGTTCGATTTGTGTAAGATTGTCCTCTAATATTTATTTATTTATTTATTATTTAGTTTTTGTAAAACCTGCACACATATTCTATGCATGATGTGTCTACTTTTTTAGGGTATAAGAGTGTAACTAGCCACTGTAATGTAATAGACCATGAGTGTTCAAAACTTGTAACATCTAGTTTGTAGACCATAATAAAAAAAAATAAAAAAATATCGAAAGCGCTCAATTGGTATAAACTTTACAGGGAAATATGAAAAATTAAGTCATAATTTTCTATAGTCAAACTGCGTCTTTTTTTAGGGTTCTGTACCGGAAGGTTCCAAACGAAACCCTGTTGTTGTTACTCACACTTCCGTCCGTCCGTCCATCGACTGTCACATGAGTTTACTGTCAAACAGTCTTCAAATGATAATAATGTATATTTTTACGTATATATACGTATATCCTACCGGTATACGTTTACCGGTTTAGCCTAGTGGGTAGTGCACCTGCCTGTGAAGCTGACGGTCCTGGGTTCGAATCCCGGTCAGGGCAAATATTTGTGTGATGAGCATGAATATTTGTTTCTGAGTCTTGGATGTTTTCTATGTATTTAAGTATTTATATCTATTAAATATATCGTCGTCTAGTACCCATAACACAAGCCTTCTTGAGCTTACTGTGGGGCTAGTTCGATTTGTGTAAGATTGTCCTCTAATATTTATTATTATTTATTATTATATCATTTAGTTAATTCTGAATAGCAAAGTGTAACCACCTTATTCATAAAACTTAACAAACCTCTGCTAACTAAAATGTCTGTTGTCACTGTCTCACAAGCACATACGTCAAAGTGACAAATAAGGACAAACAAACTTTAGCGGCTAGTTAACTAATATAGGTTTGATGGACGTTTATGAATAAGGGGGTAAATGTGTGCGCAAAGCTGGTTAAATTCCTTGCTTTGTTTCTATCTGTGAGTTCCTTTAATTGGATTTGTATTATTATCTAAGTCTCTTATCAGAATCTAGTAGCTGTTTGTACTCCTTAAAATAAATAAGTAAATAAATATTTTACCAACAAATACTAAAGTATTCATAAATCTGATTTTTTAATTTTTTCCTATTAAAACCAATTTCAATTTTGGGGTTGATTCGGAACCACGTGCGAAGTCTGACACGCACTTGGCTGGTTTTTCATATTTATGTTTATATTCTTTTAAATATAATAATTATGTTGAAGTTTTTTTTTATACAACGCCAGTGGCAAACAAGCTTACAGTCCACCTGATGGTAAGCGGCCACCGCAGCCTATAGACGCCCGCAACTCCAAAGGAGTCACGTACGCGTTGCCGACTCTTTATAAAATTTGAGGATGCACTGTGTTGACAACACGAGGGACAAATTTAGGTCCCTCGCTCTCAACACAGTGCATTCTCGTCAGCTCTGGCAACCTTGCTCTCCTCCAGGAACACAACACTACACTTGTATAGTAAATAATGTTATTATGGCTGTGGTCTTCTGCAAGGTGGAGGTACTTCCCCAGTTGGGCTGCTCCAAATCACACATCAATACGTACACACACACATCCATAGTTTGATGTTTTCCGAGTATTTTTTAATTAAATTAAGTACCACCCACAGGTGTTGGTTGGTAAGAGCACATACAAAAATATGTATCGAATTAATCCACTCATAAATATATACTGAAACCAGTAATTCGCCTACAGCAAACTTAGGACTTAATTATTTCGTATACTTAATATTAGTCTACAATATAAGTAATTTTCGGTTAAAGATCGTTATTTTCTCAAGCGAATAACAGTAATTCTCTTTTGAGTAGAAAATTAATATAATTTGCTACTGCTGCTCGTGCGTATTTTTAATACAAAGCAGATAAATTGCAGATGGTGTACCAAAGGATAATAACGAATATTTTTAGAGAATTATGATAGTTTCATTATTAAATTATTGTTTAAAGAAACTTTAGTTATGAACGTTTATTAAAATTTTCAATTACAGTGAAAAATTTATCGCCCGTGGATTTTTTCTTCTGGAGTGAGGGTGGGTTTCTGAAGTTGTAATAATGAAATGAAATGAAATGGAAATGAAATGAAATAATTTATTTCGGACGACGGGTATCCATATACATTAAGAAATAACTTCGCATTAGTTGTCGCTCGTAGTAGAATTAGAGGAGTATAATGATTGAAAGAATCGTAATCACAAGGGATACCCACGGTAGCTCAGTTGGTTTAGAGCAATGGACGGATTCCAGAGGTCGTGGGTCCCACCTGTGGCGCTACAGTTGTTGTTTTTTTTTTATGCAACGCCGGTGGCAAACAAGCTCGTAAGCTTGCCCTCGTGAGCACCGGCTTGTGTGAACCGTAGTTCACCTAATGGTAAGCGGCCACCGCAGCCTATAGACGCCCGCAACTCCAAAGGAATCACGTACGCGTTGCCGACCCTTTATAAAATTTGAGGATGCACTGTGTTGACAACAGAAGGGACAAATTTAGGTCCCTCGCTCTCAACACAGTGCATCCTCGGGAGCTCTGGCAACCTTGCTCACCTCCAGGAACACAACACTACATACTTGTCTAGTAGATAATGTTATTATGGCTGTGGTCTTCTGCAAGGCGGAGGTACTTCCCCAGTTGGGCTGCTCCAAATTCAAGCAAGATGACATTTTGCTGTGCCCTACCTCTCTTAAAGGAATGAGCTCCTTGCCGAGGTTTTCTTGAAAGACTACAATATGAGATATTTCAAAGAAGGAGTGTTTATATTTTTAAAGGGTCGGCAACGGGCATATGACACCCCTGGAGGTGCAAGCGGCCATAGGCTGCGGTGACCGCTTCAGGCGGGCCGCAAGCTTGCTTGCCACCGACGTGGTATAAAAAAAAGAAAACACTTTTTCACTTTGAGAATCGTCATTTCGTTAGCTGACGCATCCGCTAGGACAAAATTTAAAGTTTTTTATTACATTCACAAAACGAACAAAAAAAAATCAAAAATCAAAAAAAATCATCCTAAACCTCAATCAATCATCCTGCTGTACCATATGTTCTTGTGAATAAACTTTCATTTCATTTCAAAATGTGTCGTATTGAAACATACCCTTTTTTTTAAAACCTGACTGTGACTTTATAGGCGCGGCCCTATAAAGCGATAGGAGTGCGCGGTTGGAGAGCGGCCTGGGGAAAATCCAGGGGAAACCTCCGTCACGACCATACGGCCAGTTTAAACGAAGTAGTCAGTTTTGTTCTACGATTTTGTTCACACCGTCATTGGAATACTCTAAGTTTTACCCCCGTATTCATAAAACTTAACAAACCTCTGCTAACTAAAAAGTTCTTTGTCCCATTCTCACAAACGTTATTGTCAAAGTGACAGATAAGGACAAACGAACTTTAGCGGCCCGTTAACTAATATAGGTTTTACAGACGTTTATGAATAAGGGGGTTAGAGTATTCCAATGATGGTGTGAACAAAATCTAAATGGAGCGTAAACTCTTAGAGTCTAAGAGTTTACGCTCCATTTAGATTGGTTGAGCGGCTTCAACCGAATCTGAGGCAGGGCTCGGAACCGGCTTTTACTATTTTGACAATATCTTCTAAAGCACTTCTCATATCTCCATTTTTATTTTAAGATCTGCTTTTGTTAGCCTTCATCTACGGAATAAATGATTTGAAGTGCGAAAAAATATGGTAAAACGCAATTAACCGAAATTTTTAACCGGTTAATTGTATGAAGATGAAACCTGTTTCCGAGCCCTGATCTGAGGCGTGAGTGGAATCGAGTTACTGAGAGAATGGAAGCCTACAGCTGTTACTACCAACCCGCTATGACGCATCGCGATTGCTTCCGGCGCGGCCCGACTTTTGTGAACGAGAACCGCACGCTGAATAACCGATCCGATTAAAATACTGTTTCTTTCTGCGGCCATCGAGTTGGGTTTCACTATTTCTAACTAGAGATGCGCCGAATATGGGTTAGACCGAATACGAACATTCCAACCACACACACCGAATATAAGGTCCAGCTGTTGCCGAACCGAATAAATAAATAGATATTTGGGGACAATTTTACACAAATCTACCTAGTCCCAAACTAAGCAAAGCTTGTACTATGGGTACTAGGAGACGAATATACATACTTATATAAATAAATAGATACTTAAATACATAGAAAACATCCAAGACTCAGGAACAAATATTCGTGATAATCACACAAATATATGCCCTGACCGGGATTCGAACCCGGGACCTCTAGCTTCGTAGGCAGGGTCAATACCAACTAGGCTAAGGCGGTCGTCAAAATGGGAATGCGAATATTCGGCCAAATTATTCGGTTCATCGTAATTCCTTCATCTATTGTTGTAAAACAGACTAATTGAATGGTTAATACTCGTTCATTATCAAAGCGAAATATTGTCAAAAAATAAGTTAAATCACGGTCAATAATGTGTCAAGTATTAATTTCTCAAAGCAGTATCTATAATACACTCTTGTAACTTGTAACAAAACCCTCTCAAAATTGTTCGGTAAATCGGCAGCTGAACCGAATAATTCGGCCGAATACCGAACATTAAAACATGTCGAATATGCCGAATACCGAATAATAGCCGAATATCTATGTGACATTTAAATATTAAATAATATATGTGTTTCTTTTTTTTAAATATTATTATTGTTATTATTATTTTAATTTTATACTGGAATTCCAAATTTAAATGTAATTTTACTGTGACATTTTGACATAATTTGTAAATCAATCATACCTTGACATTTTTATCATTGTCAATCATTGTTTCTGACGAGTAAATAAATGAGTATGAATATGAGTATTCGGCGCATCCCTATTTCTAACCAATACAGAGCGTAAATGAAAACGTAGCGAATACTATTGGTTTCTAATTATTCTACTGACTCTAAAAACATTGAAATACGGTAGGTATTTCACAACAGTGTAAAAATATTATTTTTACTTTACAAGGGTCAATCAACTTTTTCTTGTTGTTATTCTGTCCCATCAGTGAGGAAACAGTAACTGAGTTTCTTACAAAAATGTTTATAATACAAACTTCAAGCATACTCAAGAGATGTCCCATGTCAAAATGGATTTATGCTCATCGCTTTTTAATTTATTTATTTCACGTGAAGTTTACATATATATATTTTTTTCTCATCTGCCAAACTGCATTACAGTTAAAACTAATGTATGGTAGATTATAACCGTATAAAATCATAGTTTTATACGAGGCAGGAGACATCTTACGCATGGTAACGAGTAACAAAATATTGTTGAACCACCCACAAAATGAACTAAATTTACGAACATTCTCGGAAAAACTTCAGCCTTCCACTTGATTTTGCATTTTTTAAATATACAGTGGAGTCCGGATAAAGCGACAGTCAAGGGGCCGGTGATATTACGTCGCACTAACAGAACGTCGCACAAAACGGACTGATTTACTTTGAAAACGTTTGGTATGAAATCTAATGTGTGGTGATTTCGAAGTCGTTAAAAGCGGTCAAATGTTATATGCGGAGTCGTTATAAGCAGATTCTACTGTACATAGACATGTAAATAATAACGAAGATTGACACAGAATAGTCACAACATAAGTTATATTTCCGTATAAACTGCAAAATGACCGAGCTTTTTTGACGTTTATCTCGAAACAAATAAATAAAATGTCTTAATTTGAGAGGAAAATAATGTTTTGTGCGAACAACAAGCCTTTTTTGTGTGATCCTTTTGTTTGCAAAGATTTACCGCTGCGATAACATTGATCCCGAAGAATTCGAAATATTTCACTTGTATAAATATTTTTTTCCGGAAAAAAGATAATATAACTTGTATTAAGTTATATATTTAGGTTTTAATTTAGAGGTAATTAAATTTATTTTTGTTAGTTAATGTTTTATGTCACACCTGGCCATAAAGTGGCAATTACCGCACGCTCCGTGCGCGGAAAATCCCACTTCCTGGCCAGGGGGTGACATAAAATTTTGTACTTACCTCGGGCGGTAATTAAGAAAGCCTCAGATCGCATAATTATCGCCCTTGCCTTCGGCTCGGGAGTCAAATACCTGCGATCTGAGACATTCTTTGTTTTACCGCCCTTGGTAAGTAATGTACTATTTAACTTTACTTAGGTTTATAGTAATAGACTTTTTTTTTCTAATATTTTAGTCATTTGTATTTCAATCTTAAACATGTCTCACAAAAGTTCAAATTCTTAAATGTCTAAAATATGCATCAGAACAATAAACAATACCACAAAGCAATAAATTGTGTACCAAACTAAACCGATAGCAATTTTCACTCGCAACAGAACCTAGAATTTCCATACTAGTACAAAAACGACTACATAACACTCGACTCGTAGTCACGCTAATGGCTCATTATTGCTAATTTGCTTTTTATCCTCCGCTCGTTCGTGAAGTTGTAGAAGATATACTGATTATTATATATACATTCAATCTTATTAATTAATAGAAACAATTCGCATACGAATGTGCAGACTGTACAACGATATCGTGACGGAACATTCTTCTTTGGACATATTTGTACAAAGATTACCCACATTTAAAAATACTGTTAGAAGTATATTGTGTAAATCAAATTAGGATCTTGTGTCTTAGCGATGTTAACGTAGATAAACATTATTATTATAGGTTAAGTAACGCAATAAATATTAAATGTTTAGTTAAATTAATGTTATGAAAGCAAATATATACCTCAAAATTAAATTAAAAACATCATGTATACGCTACTCTTGTAAGTTCACCATTAATCATTTTATCTTTGTCTAGCGATTGATTTGTAATATATGTTATTAATCTGTCTGTGCACACATATGTAAGAATTATAGTCCAAATCTAGACTTTAAGCTATTTATGTATTGTGTAAAAGACTGTAATTTGTTGTGTGAGCCTAATAATAAATAAATAAATAAATTCGCATAGTTAACGCTGACGCTTCCATCCTACAGCGACCTCACATGGCAAAACAGCACAAAGACACAGCCGAGAAAAACATCTAAAATATGATCGAGCTACAGAAGACTTAAAAGCCTCATTTACACCATTAGTAATCTCATGTGATGGAGCTTTAGGAACTGAATATATGATTTTTTTGAAAAAAAACAGCATCCAAGTTATCATCCAAATGGGAAAACCGTACTCACAAATAATTTTCTGGCTAAAAGTTAAAGTACAAATATCAGTCATACGAGCTGTCTCTAATTCTAATGTTTTTCTCAGTTAAATTAATTTACTAAATACTTTTTTCATACTATCATCAAATCCATTTCAACCCAAATCCCGTTCCTCTGTGTCACTAAACAAACACTCGTTTACGAATGATACTAATATAAATTCACAATATAGCGGGGCGCCTATTTACAATACGCCCACAGTTAAAGCTCATTTCGCCAAAGCGTAACTTACTGCACGTAGTTCCGAAGTAATTAAAAAGAAATTAACAATATTCAAATACTATCCGCTTGCCAGGGGAAATTCACCTTTGTTGCAAAGGTCTACGCTATGGCGGAAGTTAGAGCAAGATAAAAGTTGGATAAAATCCTTTTTGTTTTGTTTATCGGACAACGTCCGTCGTAACGTATTTGGAAACTGTTTCATAATTGCGTAACAATATTTAAGCGTAATGGTATTTCTGTTTATGGCGAATAGTTTTGATGGCTGAGATACGCGTCATACTCGTGATCGGGTGCTGTTTGTGGAGTCCGGTCTGTTCATGCTTGCTAGGACATAGTGACTACGTTAATACTAGTGTCTTTTTATAGGGGATTGACGAGAGACATCATCCTGTTGTGGATTCGTTTTTATTATCAGTGACTTAGAGACCATATACATCTCTAACAATATTGAATTAATTTCAATTTTGACGCTCAGAGACCATGTACATCTCTGGGATATTATATTAATTTCATTATATTCTTTGTTTAATCTTGAGACCTTATACATCTCTAACTTTACTGATGTTGTAATATTTGTAATAGATAACTTTGCAAGTGTATCTTCACTGTATGACATTAATTATCTTGTCTTCTTCTCCGAGATTTACCATTTACAATGTAGTAGTAGTCTTGCTGTGCAACAACCAAACGCACAAGTATTCAGAGTAGAAAGAGAAAACAGTTTGTTGTCTCTTTCTCTAGATCCCTCCTAATACACCGCTCCCGGAGCAGCCTCATTCTTGTCTGTGCGTGCGCACCGATTGCACAAGTAAAATCTATTCGTTCCGTCGTCCATCGAGATGTCTAAGCGTCGTAAAGAAACTAGTAAGGAGAAATGGGCCAGGTTGATGGAAGAATACGAGCGAAGATTTGAAGAAGAACCTAAACCGAAACGCCGCCGTATTATATACTCCAGTTCCAGTAGCGAAGATGAAAATGATGTGCCAAACGAAGGTTAATATTCATACAACCTAATCGTTTCATAATTTTTACCGTTGAATTCTTCGGTAAAAATAAATTTGACCTATATTTTATACCCGTTGTATTCTTCGGGTTACATTATATCAATTTACATGCCACCATGAACAGGAATTGTGTTTCTACTCGCATTTAAATGCGTCGTTATATTCTATCCGTTGAATTCTTCGGTAGAATAATTGACAAATTTTTATCCCGTTGTATTCTTCGGGATTTGCATTTTAAGACACGTACTTGATTTTTTAAGATCATTTTAGTCATCTGTAACAATAACGCTTAAGTATTTAACCAGTCGTTTAAAAAGTCTGACTTCAAACTACCCTCAATATGGTCAAGTTTTTATTTTTAACCCGTTGCGTGCTGTAACGGTATATCTGATAAAGATTTTGGTTTCCATTATGTTGCTATATTGTTACAGAACATCTAAAGTCTACTGACGGTAACACTGAAGTCTCAGAGACTCCCACTACTAGTGATATGGTTAATAAGGATGAATCCACTCTTACGGACTCTGTTGATAATTTTGATCCCGAGCTAATAAAAGCTCTCGGGGAAACTGAAGGCGAAGTCGTTGAATATGGAGAAGATTTGCAGTGTGATATCGCTAACCGCTTTCAAACTATCCTGGTAAATGGGCTCAAAAAAGAAACACGAGATGAGCTCAACAAAAAATATTTGTTTCCAAAAAATGTTTCCTTTGCAAAAGCCCCTACTCTGAACCCAGAGGTAAGCGCCATGCTTGTGGAGACATGTCGGCTACGTGACAAACGTCTGCTCGGTAAACAGGATCAGCTTGGCAGGGCTCTAGCAGCTCTTGGTAAGGCCATGACAGTATTATTGAAGAAAAACCCAGATATAGCGGAAGTAGTCACAACCTTAAATGACGCGGGCAAACTCATCGCTGACTCACATTTTGCAGAGACCGATACTCGCCGATCAGTTATCACGCCTTTAATTGACAAGTCATTTATTGAAACTTTTAAGGACAGAAAAAGGGACTGTTTCCTGTTTGGTGATAAGTTAGGCGACTTGGTTAACAACTCTAAGGGCATAAAGAAAACAAGCCAACTTATACAAGCGTCAACCTCTGCAAATGCAGGGTTAAACTCAAGAGGCCCATCGTCGTATTGACCGCGGCAACAACGAGCCGGTCAGTACTTCCCGCGTCGTGCCGGTGGGCCGCCAGCGATCTACCCGCAAACGAGCCGCCGCCGCGGCGCCACACTGCCATCGCCCGGCCGGCGCTACCCCCCGTCCCCGCCGCCGCCGCCGCCGCCGACGCACGCTCGCCGTCATCCGACTCAAGCGCATCGCTCGACCTATCGCCACCGCAATTAGGCTTAGAATCGCAGGTACATGCAGGTCGTTTACGACATTTTATAGCAGAATGGCGAATGTTTACGGAAGATAGATTTATATTAAATACTGTTTGGGGTTATATGATTCCATTTATTACCAACCCCATGCAATCTCCAAAAGAATATCCAAAAAGAGTCTTTTCAAAAAATGAGCTTGCTGCAATTAAACAAGAGTTATTACATTTAATTCAAATCGGAGCTATTTCGAAATGTACTGCCATGAAGGGTCAGTTTATATCGGATGTCTTCTTAGTACCGAAAAGTGATGGAACTATGCGTTTCATATTAAATCTTAAAAAATTAAATAAATTTGTTTATAATGATCACTTTAAGATGGAAGACATCCGAACAGCGACCAAACTCATTTCAAAGGGATGTTTCATGGCTACCATTGACCTCAAAGAAGCTTATTTATTAGTACCAATTCATGAAGCTCATAGGAAGTATTTGCGTTTCTATGTTGACCAGCTATATGAATTTAATGCTTTGCCATTCGGTTTATGTTCGGCACCCCAAATATTCACCAAAATTTTGCAGCCTGTGATAACCCATTTACGTTCGCGTGGTTATAAGTCTGTACGTTACCTTGATGATCTGTGTCTTTTTGGTGATACGGAAGAAATGTGCAAAGAAAACGTGAAATACACACTCGAGTGTCTGAATAGGCTTGGTTTTGTGGTCAATTATAATAAAAGTAGGCTTACGCCTACTACATCATGTACTTTTTTAGGTTTTGTTCTAAATTCAAATACGATGACTTTGCAATTGCCCGATTCTAAACGACAAAGTTTGTTTCAGCGCATAAATAGTATGCTAGCTACACAAAACACGCGAGTACGAGATTTTGCACGTTTTCTTGGTTCGCTTAGTGCAGCTTGTCCCGCGATTGCTTATGGCTGGTTGTACACCAAGTCACTAGAACGGGCTAAATATCTTGCGTTGTTGAATAGTGATGACAATTATGATGCTTTTATGACTATTCCAAAGAATTTAACACAAGATTTAGTATGGTGGAAGATGAATGTTTTGTCGTCAGTAAACCCTATAAGGCAACATAAGTATGTAATTGAGATCTTTACTGACGCCTCAACCACTGGATGGGGTACTGCTTGTAATGGTGAGAAAACAGGAGGTTTATGGAACCAGTCAGAACGCAGTAGACATATTAACTATCTTGAGCTTTTAGCCGTATTTTTTGGACTCAAGACCTTTGCGTCCAACTTAAGTCACTGCGAGATTCTTTTACGGGTGGATAATACCACAGCCATATCGTATGTGAACCGAATGGGTGGTGTACAATACCCCCACCTAAATTCTGTAGCAAATATGATCTGGAAATGGTGTGAAGAGAGAAACATTTACGTTTTTGCTTCGTACATTAAGTCTTCATTAAATATCGAGGCTGATAGCGAGTCTAGAAAATTAAATGTTGATACAGAGTGGGAATTAGGATCCTATGCATATAGAAATATTGTAGAGTCCTTTGGAGAGCCTGTAATAGATCTTTTTGCGTCAAGAATAAACGCCAAGTGTCCAGTGTATGTATCTTGGAAAAGGGATCCATTCGCTCATAATATTGATGCATTTACCATAGACTGGAATCCATATTTCTTTTATGCATTCCCACCATTTGCTTTAATTTTAAAAGTCCTGAATAAAATTGTAGCAGATCAAGCGACTGGCATTGTAATTGTACCACAGTGGCCGTCCCAGCCATGGTACCCTCTATTTCAGTCTCTATGTGTAAAAGAAATTTTGATATTTTCCCCCAATAAAAATCTCCTTTCTTCGTCTTTCAGACAAACGCACCCGCTCCACCGTCAGCTTTCCCTGGCTGTGAGTGTGCTATCCGGGAAGCCTTCGTCAGGCAAGGCATTTCATTAGCACCTGCAAATATCATGCTTGCGTCCCTGGCGCCTGCTACAAAATCTCAATATTCGTCAAGTTTACGACTATGGTGGGCGCATTGCGAGTGTAATAACCAAATTCCGTACGAAATCACGGTTTATTCCTTGTTAGATTTTTTAACAAACTGTTTCAATTTGGGGGCCTCTTATGGAACCCTTAATAATCATAGATCAGCTATATCGTTGATTTCCAGAAATAATATTGGTCAGGATGAAAAAATAAAAAGGTATATTTAAATTGAGACCAGTGTTCCCTCGCTATAATGTCACTTGGGACCCAAATAAGGTGCTCGATTACTTAACACGTTCGCGGACAATAAGTCACACCTGTTTGACACTAAAATTTTGTATGGAATATTTGGAACTGTTATAGCAGTTTCGTCATAATTGTGCTATCAAGTACAATTAGTATATGACAATGAATGCTATGTATGTCGAATGCTATACCAGCGGCGTCCATTTGACGCGTTTTTATAGGACGTTATGTGACTATGAATGCTATAGCATTGGACAGCCATAGCAGTTTTGTAACATGGCCTAGGTAGGTTGTGATATAATTATGACAGCAAATGCTATAACAGTTACCTGCTATGGCTAGTATATGTGAAGGCGTTAGCTCATATGTGGCGATGGAGCCCTTTGCGATGGCCAACCGGGCTCGCTTTGCAGGAATGAGACTGGCTTGAATGGCTGTGAACGCGTCGGGTCACGTTGCGGCGAAACTTTCGACTCGTCTGACGGCAAAAATGCTGCTACCCTATGCGGTGAAGGAGCATTTAAAGACGGCAAACGGGCTCGCTTCGCGGCAGAGATTGGCTCGAATGGCTGTGAAGGCGTCAGCTCACATTGCGGCGAAGATGCTGACTTGTTTGGCGGTAAATGTGCAGCTTCCCAATGCGGCGAAGGAGCCCTTGTCGGCGGCAAAACGGGCTCGCTTTGCGGCAGTGAGACTGGCTTGAATGGCTGTGAAGGCGTCAGCTCACGTTGCGGCGAAGATTCTGACTAGTTTGATGGCAAAAATGCAGCTTCCCTATGCGACGAAGGAGCCTTTGGCGACGGCAAAACGTGCCCGCTTTTATACAAATTCTAATTATCATTACAAGGTTTATGTGTGGTTCTTAAGGTCTTTAAAGCTATCAAAATTAATGATAGTGCAATAAGCAGTTAGCAAATATGTCAAATATTACAACAAAACATAATATCCATCAAAAATAATCGAATGAATGTGACTTACAATGATCGAAATAATTCTTTCAAATGGCGTTTATGCGCATAATTAACTGACATTTCGGGTAACTACTCAGCGGCGCACTCGCCGGTCGACTAAACATAATCTCATACAACCACGACCGCTATAGCATCTGTGTGCGTAAAAGGGGGGAACGGATAGGCGACGACACATGATTGTTTGTTAGTGTGCGAAAACCATGTAATGTGACAGTAAACGTTCCCTGATTGCACAGAGTGTGACAGTGAATACAGGGCTACAAGTATTTACTGTGGCAAAGCGTATTCATTAGCATTCCCGTCGAGAAAAGAGTCCCAAAAGAAGACTGCTATAGAATTGGTGTCATATACCGTACTCGAAATTCGAATGCTTTAGCATGACCGTCCGCGAACGTGTTAAGCACTATTCCAAATGATACAACCGAATTAGAGCAATTAACTAAAAAGTTGGTTATGTTGTTAGCTTTAGCGTCTGGGCAAAGGACTCAAACACTTTCATTAATTCGAACAACGAATATAAAAGAGTATAATGATCGCGTAATTATTACAGTATCGGATCTGATTAAAACCTCTGGTATTGGTCGGGCTCAACCTGTGTTTGATCTACCTTTTTTTAATCAAAATCTTAATATTTGTCCAGCAAGCACATTAAAGAGTTATTTGTCAATTACATCAGCACTAAGATTACATAATGAAGACCACTTGTTGTTAACACATAAGAAGCCTCACAGAGCTGCTTCATCTCAGACTATAGGTCGATGGATCAAGCAGACTCTACAGGCTAGTGGCATCGACACATCCATATTTGGAGCTCATTCCACGAGGCACGCTTCAACTTCTGCCGCTGCTCGTAACGGTGTTAGTGTCGATGTCATTAGACGGGCTGCTGGTTGGTCTGGCCAATCAGCCGTATTTGCCAATTTTTATAATAGACCCATTGTTGATTTAAATACAAGTTTACTACAAAAGTAAACGTGTGTAAACGATAATTTAAGGAATTTAAGGTTTATTAATGTGTATAAGGAAAATAAACTGTAAATGACAATTTTTCTTTTATTCTGACGGCAACATTGCAAATCTAAACATCTACATTGTAAATGGTAAATCTCGGAGAAGAAGACAAGATAATTAGATGATCAAACGAACTTACCTGAAGTGAAGTTCGATCTTAATTATCTTGTCTTCGCCGAAGAGATTTAAGGTCCCTCCCATCCCTTACTGTCACGTTTTTTACCCGAAGGTTCAATGTTGCTCATCCTTCTCTAAAATAATGAGGCTGCTCCGGGAGCGGTGTATTAAGTGGGATCTAGAGAAAGAGACAACAAACTGTTTTCTCTTTCTACTCTGAATACTTGTGCGTTTGGTTGTTGCATAGCAAGACTACTACTACATTGTAAATGGTAAATCTCTTCGGCGAAGACAAGATAATTAAGATCGAACTTCACTTCAGGTAAGTTCGTTTGATCATCTAATTTTGTTGCAAATGTAAACTCGAAATTATTATTCTTTCTTGAACTGTGAATTAATATTTTGACATGAAAAATTTATTATTATAGTCAGACTTTCTTAAATTGTAAATTAATATTTTGACATGTAAAAGGTCTCTGCTTCAGCTTCGACAAAAATGTTTTCGTACTTATGTCCGGACGGCGGATTTCCGTTTATCCTCCTCTACAGTTTCTCAACCGATTGTCGTGAAATTATGTAAGCGTTTTCAGTATTTACATAGAATTTTTTGTCGAGTGTATTTTTGGAATTTTCAAAAACAAAGTTTTTTCAATGATTTCGCATATTTCTGCGGGCGGATTTCCGTTTATCCTTCTCTACAGGTCGCATTTCTCAACCGATTCTCATGAAATTTTGTAAGCAGTTGTTTCGGTATGTGTATTGAATTTTTTGATCCAGTCACTTTTTGGAAATATTTTCAAAAACAAAGTTTTTTTCAATGATTTCGCACATTTCTGCGGGCGGCTTTCGGTTTGTTCTCCGTTACAGGTCGCATTTCTCAACCGATTCTTGTGAAATTTTGTGAGCAGTTTCGGTATTTATTTATATAAAACTTTTGGTCAAATCACTTATTGAAAATTTTCAAAACAATGTTTTTTTAATGATTTCGCATGTTTCTGCGGGCGGCTTCGATTTGTTCGCCTCTACAGGTCGCATTTCTCAACCGATTCTAGTTAAATTTTGTGAGCAGTTTTGGTATAGTAAAATTTTGGAAATTAAAAAAGAAATTAATGGTCTGTCTGCCTCTAAAAGTCGCATTTCTCAACCTACTCTGAAATTTTGTGAGCAGGTTTAGTAATTATATAGATATTTTTGTCTACGGCTCACAGAGCCACTAGTCTGCTATTGAGGCAAGTTTGAAAGATCCTCTTACGTGTTCGTTGCGGATTCTGTCCGGTTGTGTTACGCCCCCCCCCCCCCCCCCCCCAGTAAATTATCATAATTTCGGCTGTGTGCAATTGCTGTTTGTGGTTTTTTGTAGCTGTCCAGCTCTCCGCTCCGTACAGCTTTGCGAATCTTAAGACAAAAGTCCCAATGTCTGACACCCTCATTCGAGTAAACACGTCTTCAAAACTAAATTAAAAAATTGCTAATAGATACCCTCTAAATACATATTTTATTTTAGGTTTTAAGGTAGATAGGTACATTAATTTGTTAAGAGCATTACTCGCCAATAAACGTTGTGTTTGGCGAACGGATATTAATGTAAAACTGTATCTAACTTTTTTGGTAAATAAATAAAAAAAGTAGTTGACATTTTTACGAGTTTATTTATTGATTCCTTCATTTTTTTTATTTATTGTTTTATTCGGCGAACCAACAGCTACTATCATATCAAAAACGAATTAGGGGTTCACACCAGAGCCTGTACTCCAAACTTCGAAATTCGAGCTTCGTGTCGTGCCGTCCCTTTCACTCTCGTGTTATACACTATACGAGTCAAAGAGACGGCACGATCCGAAGTTCGGATTTCGAGTTTCGGCTCAGTAACAACAGAATAGCAAAGAACAAATGGTGATTAGCACTGTAGACTTTTTTTTTTGAACCTGACTGTGGCTTTATAGGCCGGGCCCAATAAAGCGATAGAAGTGCGCGGTTGGAGAGTAGCCTGGGGAAAATCCAGGTGACAACCTCCGGCATGACCACGCGTGTGGTTTGGAACACTGGAATACTCTAAGAGTTTGCGCTCCAGTGAGATTGGTTGAGCGGTTTCAACCGAATCTATAGACACTCTATAACTTATTATCAAGTTAATGTTAAGAGGGTCATTCTACTTTTTCATGACCAGTTTTCTATTACAAAAAAACATCTATGATTTTTGTATTGAACTAGTGAACAAAAATGGGATTTCGAAATATTTCCTGAACCTAATAAAAGGAATTATTAGGTAAAAATAATTGAATATTAACATATTGCTGTTAATGGTGGGTAACACAGTAGTAAAAACCGTTTTTTCATACAAATGGTGAGACATCCATGGACCACTGAGTTACTCGATTTATGGATAATAGCTGTGGTTCATTAATTGCCAAAACTATCGGAAGTGATACTGCAATTAAACCTGTTTTTAAATAACAATACAGAAATATGAATTGAGTGCCAAGTATTCCAAAATCTGCATTAAAAAAACCACACCACAATACCACACCACACCACACCACCACAATATTGCTTACCATCAAGTGATTTGTGGTCAAACGCAAACCTATTTAGAATTAAAAAAAAAAAGTGTCTGATAATTATGTACATGTAAAAGTAGAATGGCCCAAGGAATCGTCTTGGCCATTAGAATTCCAATTAAAAATGAGATATTTACCATATTTTGTATTTTTCAGTTCCCGACATTTCGTATCTCTTTAGTAATCGTAATTCTAATGTAAATGATCATGTGAGATTGAAATTACTAAGAAAAACACTGACTTACGGCAAATATCACGATTTATTTCCTTGGTGTACTTCTACAGACTCAACTTAATGCTAGCGCTCGTAACAGAATACCCTCTGTGCCCAGACATCGGCTTTTTGTTCTCGTAACCCCACCCAAAAAGGGTAGGGAGTCAAGATCAAACGTCCGAGCTGGTATTACAATATTATTGCTTACCAAACAAATTATTTACAAATTACCCTACATTTTACAAAATCATCACAGAATTTTGTCTTGACCATTTATTAAATTTAATCTAACATTTAACACCACAACACAATAACGTCCAGACATGCTGTGACATAAACTTTATGAACCGCTTTACGGGCAAGGGATTTAATCTAACTTCTCAATGAGGAATGGCCACCACACTTCAGGTTTAATTGAAAAATATTAATAACAAAACTTATATCCGTGGTGGACTAAACGACGGCATTATCCATGTTCACGACCACTTTAGCCTAGTTGTTAGTGAACCTGGAGGTCCCAGGAGGTTGTAATAAGCATATTTTTAGAGAAAATGACTAACTGTCGAGTTTCTTTCAGCGTTTCTTCTCGGCAGTGGTCTCATCAGAAATCAGAAATCAGAAATATTTATTCGTGCAAAACACAAAAAACAAGAAAATAAATAAAAACAGAAGAACAAGGTATTGCACGAAATGGTTCTGTCTCAGCGTAGTGCTGGCGCGATTACCAGCGCTGATCTTCCGACAGAACCAGTAAGTGATTTCCCAGAAGGTAACACATTTAAATAAAAATAAACTAATAGTGAAATAATGAATACCATAATTAAACAAAGATAAGGTATACACAAGAAGCTACAACTACAATTAAAAGAACAGAGAAAAAAACAAGAAAAACAAGCGTAAAAAAGTAACAGAAAAACAAGAACATAAATAAATTAAAAAAAATATACTAATTCCACAGTCTCGATAATGCCCGATCCAGCAACCGGGCGGGGCACTACCGTAGCCGTACACTCATGAGAAACGCTAGTAGTTTTTGACTTGTAAAACTGCCTTTGCGGCCCACTTGCAGAATAAAGTTCATTTATTTTATTTCCAGGGTTCGAATCTCAGTCGGGGCAATTATATGCGTGATGAACATAAATATTTATGTACATAAGTATGTATATCGTCGCTTAGTATCCACAGTACTTTGCTCAGATTGGGACTAGACCATATTATGTACGATTGTACACAAATATTTATTTATTTTATTTATTAAAATAAAACCTGATTTTAGTTATTTATTGTTCCGACATCGACGTTTGAAATACATATTAATATTATAAATACAACAGTAACTCTGTCTGTTACCTCTTCATGCTTAAACCTTTAATAGATCTAGATGAAATTTGGCATGGCAATCATTTTTATAAAGGACATAGGATAGCTTTCATCTCGGAAATCATCCCCTGAGGGGATAATGAGAACGAAAGTCGCGTTCAAAAGTTGTTAGAAAGAAAGAAAGATAGAAAGAGAGAAAGAAAAAACATTTATTCGTGGCACAGATACATTACAAATAAACATAACACCAAAATACAGAAAATAGCCACGAAATGGCCCCAAATCAGCATAATATTAAAATATAATCCTAGTCATACAGATTTTGTCATCTATAAATAATCCTAATAATAGTCCAATTGATTTTTAATACAGTACTATTGGATTCGATGAGTTTTCAAAGCCTCAAATATACCGACTGACAACCGCTGTCAGTTCGCGCGGGAAACGGTAGATTTGACAGTTGTTGCTAAGATTGGTTAGGCGCGTATAGTGTTGCTCTGTGTCCATAAATTGTTAATGTAATGCAGATTCTTTGTATATTTGTGTTAACAGTGATTACATTTTGTTATTTATTGATTTAATGTCTTTCACTGCTGAAAGTACTATTACTTTTAGATACAGTACTATGCTTTATCGGCTTAATAGGCCGTCTAAAATATAAATAAGAAGATAATTAGAACTGAAATTATGACAAAGTATTAGCAATTCCAATAAATTGATTACCTACGGAAGGAACGGTTGATGAATTTAGAACTGGGTAGTGATTGCACCTATAGCTCAGTTGGCTAGAACGAATGGCCGCGAGGGCCGGGAGGTCGCAGGTTCGAATCCTGCTCGGTGCCTAAATTTTTCAATTTTTCCTTCATTCTAAATTTGATTACCTACGGTTTCTTTATTTCAGTTTAAGAGCCATTATTTCCTTTTATTGTGTATAGCAGAAATAATTTTATTAATAGTGATGTTAGTAACGATATTCCGTAATGCAAAATTTACATGAAAATCCATGATAATACTGATAACAGACTTAATAGTAACGTAAGAGAAAATGTCAAGAAATATATCAAATCACATACAAAATAGCCCAATTACTTAATAAGTACCATAATATATTAGTAAAACTAACCAAAAATGTATTGCTTTTACCAATCAGCAGTTCGTTGAACCAGCTAGCAGAGCTAATTGTTTAACTATCGAAATATATCGACATATTTCAACAACATATCAACATATTTACGTAATTTCTACATTCAATAAATTATTTTACCTATCAATTTACCGTTACGTTACATAAAATATCATTAATCAAAACCAGGTACACAAAACAGTTGAAGCCCTCATCTTAATAGCTGGAATTGTGAACGATTTTCGTACGTTTTCCTCAGAAATAAGTAGCTTTGTATCCACTTGTGGCCCATCCCGTTCAACTGACGAGAAAACATTACATTACTTACCAATTGAGTTATATTACCTACATTACAGTATCCAGTAACATAATGGATACGTCCCTAAAGATTAGTGGCTCGAGCGTCCTTAATTTAATAATATAATTGGACATGGGATGAAACTTTTAAATACTATGAGATGGTAGTTTAAGTATTTTAAGTGGTATTTTTACTCGATGCTCTATTAGCGAAATTTAAGTGCTTTTAGCATCTCATCATCATCATATCAGCCGAAAGACGTCCACTGCTGGACATAAGCCTCCCCCAAAGATTGCCACAATGATCGGTCCTGCGCCACCCGCATCCAACGGACTCCCGCGACCTTTACCAGGGAGTTTAGCATCTACTCTTGTTAAATTAACATCATAAGTCACAGTGATTAAGATTTCTTTACAGTAATTTTGTTATTTTAAATGCCGTGCTTTCACTAGTCTACGGTGTCAGCGTCAGCGCATCATCGTTAAGTCAACGTGTTGTAAATTTCAAGATAAAACTAAAACTAACCTAAAATGAACCTAAACATACTTATCAAAAACCCTAATCTAACAAACCGCTGCCAGTGGGTAATGTTCCCAAAATGCTGGCCGCATTGCCACGTTGGATGGCAATGCTCAATCTTTGTGCCAGATAAAGGCCAGCATTTTGGTCACGTGTTGCGTCGACCAGACGTCCAGATAGATCTTTGAAGATCTTATGGGCTCCCGGTCCCCACGGCCCAAAATATAAATGAAATATCCCGAAGTTATGTTCGCAAAAATTATGTCGTCAAAAATTTGCTTATAATTAAGGAGATGCGATTTCTCAAGTATTTTCAACCAGTATAAATAACAAGTACAAGTAAAATACTAAGTACAGGCGCTTAGATCTACTAGTAGCTGCACGCCTCAAGTAGCTCAACTCTCTCTTATTCCCTTATTCCCGGAATATACCGATAAATATTATAATGAGGCCTTACCTTTGGAAAATAATGTATGGAGGTTTTTGGTGCTTACACGTGACTTGCAAATGTAAAGATATGCCGTATCAACATTATAGTCAATCGGAAAAATATGGGGTTGGTAATGATGTCCATAATTTCACTTGCACTAATCCATAATTTTTAGAAAGAAAAGAATGTAATAAAGCATTTATACGTGACGGAACACAAAATAAAAATAACATAAAACATATACTCATATCGTCTGGAAGAAATTGCTCTTTAGCGATAAGACCGCCTGTTGTTCGCCTCTACTCATTGTGTTTTTGTACTGTACTATGTCCTTTAATTGAGGTGTTCAATAACGAGTATTTGTATTGTATTGTATTGTATTGTATTGTATTGTTATGAAAAGGTCTCTCTTCAGCATAATACCGACTCAGAGAGCCGATGCTAATCTTCTGGCGAGACCTAGGTGCGTAGTGATGGTGTGTGTAACACGCTTCGCCTAATATTGAACGCAACCTAAAATTTCTGTGACAGATTACACTGTCTTGTGGCATCGAGCCGTCCTAACAAAAATGTCAAAGGTACGTCCAAAATGGCGGCGCCTACTACAGTAGATAGAGTGATTGTAATCACTCACGGCAGTAATTGGCAATATGATAAAACAAATGCAAATGTCAGAACAAATTTCAGTAACTCAATACATTTTTGACATAACGAACCGACATAAAGCCAAACGGATCTTTATAAAACCGAGCCTTAGAGTAAATAATAAAGTCTACATTAAAGAGTGGTTTTCAATACTGATGTAATATCCATAATCATTATTATATTCGTAATTTTATGTTCCATACTTTAACGATCCATAACTACTTGTATGACATAAGACTAGTTTTTCCTAATTATAACATTATTCATTTCCAATATTATTGAAAAGACTAAATAATAATGGTTGAGTTTGATGACGCGCCAGTGTGTTGAAGCCTTCCCGCTATCACGGGGTGCTTATTCCGCTCTGAGGGCTGAGGGACGCAGGTGAACCCTAACCTAACCGAACTTTGACAGTAGTGACCTACATACGTGTTAGACAGTTTTACGGTTTATGGATTGTACTGATAAAAACATAATGATTTTATTACAAACGCTATTATTGCATTTGATTTTATAAAAAATAATTAATATGTCGTATATGGTTTTTATGGCATGTAACATTTTCGGCATTAGATATTATGGCAAATAAAATTAAGACGTTAACTATTATGGCAAATGAAAATTATTGCAAGTAAAATTATGGCAAACGAGAAGCTTCCAGAAATTTGTTAGCATTATCACAATGAAATAAGGTACACATTCCTACTTACACCGTGCGTGGCCTCTGTTTCTGGTGCACCAACACAACACCACCAATCCGGATTCATACTTATCTGACGTAGTTCTTAAGTGCGCCTGACGCAGTATGAGCCCTCACGTCAGAGCGCATCAGATTAATGTGAATATACCGTATTTAAATGTATGCTATCCTAACAGACTTCTTCCAGTAAAGCGGCGACTATCTCGATCTGGAAAAATGACTCGTGTGATGGGACCGACCATTTATAACAAGTTGCCCGAAATAGTCAAGTCGGCCCCTTCCGTACAATGCTTCAAACGAAAGCTAAAAAGTTGGCTTCTCGAGCACACATTCTACAGCTACGACGAATTTGTAAACCTGTAGAATATAATGATTATTACTTATTAATAAAATTGATTGTAAGTATATGTAAAATGAAATAATATCTGACATGTAATTTTGACATTATGAATAAATGAATATGAATATGGAACTGACATAATTCTGTGACGTCACGACACGTGACGTCAGGCAATTGTGAATCCGGCTTCATACTGCAGCAGAGGTAGCATTTGACATCTTAACTTAAATTTGACATGAACGAACTCACGATGACATGACGATGTCAAAGAAATTGGCAATGTCACAACCAGTCAACAAACGTTGTCGAATCGCGCCCCTGTTCCACATTTCGCCCCCGGAAGCCTAACCTCTCTTATACCTCTCACAAAATTATGGCGTAACGTATTTAAAAAGCACTCGACTCACATCCTGGTGAGATGGTACTCGAACTGAGAGGCTAGACAATGGCTGCTTTTATTAGTACACATCCCCTATACGGCCTTCGTGAAAGAGTTGCTTCGTTGCCTTTTAAGGCTTTTTGTATTATAGTACCCACAGAAGCTACTAATCTTAGATAGGTCACAGAGAATGAATGAATGAATGAGTGAATGAATGAATGAGTGAATGAATGAATGAATGAATGAAGGAATGAATGAATGAATGAATGAATGAATGTATGAATGAATGAATGAATGGTTTATTCATATTGAATATATGGTTTTACATCAGATCTTAGTACATATTTTTTCTTCCCATAATATATTCAGCCAGATCAGGCATATGAAAACTTAGGTCAGTCATATAATCACTCAGTCTATAAATAGACCTGTTGGGGCAAAATCGACTGTAATGCGGATAGGTTAGAAAATTAAGATGGGAGCTGAAGTGAATATGACATGTACCTACGGTCATAGGTGATTAGGTTAGGGTTCCGTTACAAATTATGAATTAAGATACTTTCTTAGCAATGACATCATTACTAGCAAAATTATGAAATATGTCCTGTATGAAGGAAACTGTTATGCAAAACAAAATTAGGAATTCCGATACTTTATTATTAATGACATTATTACTAGCAAAATTATGAAATATGTCCTTTATGAGGATAACTGTTATGTAAAACAAAATTATGACTTTAGATATGTGCTTGGTAGTGAAATTATGAACAGAAAATATATGACGACTGACCGTTATGACTTCGGTTGTTAGTAATAGAAATTTATGGACAAAAAACGTATGAGTACGAATTTTATGAAGAGTTATTATTAGGAGTACGAATTGGTAGTACAATTGAAAATAGGACAATGATTTTTATGGACCGGCCTATAAAACCACAATCAGGTTAAAAAAAATGAAAAAACATCATTTTTCATGATACCATTCGAACCAGTTTTTTGAGAGGAACAAATGTTTATATGGAACAAGTACAATTAGAACAACACAACAGACAAAAATGGTTTTCGAAGTACAGCATAAAATCTGAGCGCTCAAAACGCCCCCAAAACTCCCATACTAATTGAGCATAGCATGTGACGTCATATACTATGCGCCCGTACTACCATTGCATGAAAAAACGAGTAATTTACTGTTTTGGTCGTGAAAAATTGCGTTTAAAAATAATAAGTTCATAAGAAAATAATAAGTTAATATTAAGTTCATTGTTTTTGTACGCCGATTGGCAAACATAGTGAAACTTCTAAAAATACCATCACTGTAAATACCTATGTTCACAAACAAACACTTACTTACTTACTTTAGGTACATTGTTGTCATACAATTTTCCTTTATTAAAACATAATAATCCTGATGGTAGTGTTTAATTTACTTTTCACTACATAGTATAAAACAAAGTCGCTTTCTCTGTCCCTATATCCCTATGTATGCTTAAATCTTTAAACTACGCAACGGATTTTGATGCGGTTTTTTTAATAGATAGAGTGATTGAAGAGGAAGGTTTGTATGTATAATAACATCCATTAAATAGTGCACCCGTGCGAATCCGGGGCGGGTCGCTATAAAAAAAATACATCATTTTTCGAAACTTGCCAGTGTCATATCTTTTTAAGCCCTTGAGTATATTTATTAAATTTTTTTTTCTTAATTTATTGGCCAAAAACATTATTTTACAAAAAATGGTAAATATTGCTTCACCAACGGAAACCTCCGAGGGTTTATATGCTGGTGAATAGTTCGCTATGGTATACATTAACTTTTTTACATTAAGTACAACAAAGTACGTAAGTAAGTACTGTTTGTGTACGTATAAAAAAAAAATAAGAAAATCATTCATGTGTAATTGTGTAAAGTTTTATAATAAACTACCTACAAACGTGACTAATTTATCTATTAATAAATTCAAGACTTATGTAAAGCATAAACTCATATCGAAAGCATATTATAGCACAAAAGACTACATGAATGATGAAGCACCGTGGGTGTAATTGTGGTTGAAATACTGATTATATTTTAATAATTATGACATTACATCTTAATGACTATTTTCATAACTATGACATTAGATGTTGACGTTGAATTTTCCTCTTGACATTCAGATTTTATTCTAGAAACTGTCTAGATTATACAATTTTTTATGCTTTTATTTTACATATTGGCGATCTTTTTGTGAATTTATCATACTCTCTTTTGACATACATTATAGTGATTCATGTCTTTTTTTAAATTTCATATGCATCAATAAATTGCTCTGAATAATTAGATTCAATTTATGTAATATATAACTGACGATTCAAAAGTGCTTGTTGCTAGGCCTATTTGAATAAAGAATATTTTGAGTTTGAGTTTGAGTTTATATTTTTATACTATATTTATGTATGTTTATTTATTCTTAATTAACTGTTATTGTTGTAATTATTAGTAGGCTTCATATGTATTAAACTCTGCACTACCTGCTATGAATCGTTCTGATTAGATTTCCGCTACCCTAAGGTTGTCTGGAAGAAATCGCTCTTTAGCGATAAGACCGCCTGTTGTTTGCCTCTTCTCATTGTGTTTTTGTACTGTACTGTATCCTTTGATTGAGGTGTGCAATAAAGAGTATTTGTATTGTATTGTATTGTAATAAACTTGATACTTTAATATTCATATAGTAAACACATAACATCTTTTTATTATTATTCCTCATGCATATTCTCTATTGCCAACAGTGCCACCAGTTCTCCCGTTCGCCCGTCAAATTGCAGCCTACCAGGGAACCTGATGGATTGTTAAATTTTCGAGCAGCGCCGACGTGACCTACTCGATTTCCGGGCCCGACGGTGCTTCCGGCGTGCCGGAGCCGGCGTGTGAGCGTCGTTTTACAGTCTATGCCAAGGTGTAGGGCGTTTAGATGCATTCAGATAACTAAGAAAAAAAAACATAACTAAGGCGAAAAATGTGTACCACCCTTGGTAGGTGAATAAATTCTACGCGATTAAGTCCCGTTTACGATTAATAATTTATTTCTTACAAATATATTTAGGAGGCATTAAAGTATTTCGCTATTTATATCGCTAAAGCTCTGATTAGCGGTATAATCAAAACCGGTATTCAAATATTAGCGGTTTCACCAATTGACAACAATACTTCAATTTGACACTTTACCCACAAAAACCATTACCGGTAATAGCTGTCAGTGTCAATATACTCGATTATTTGTTTCTGCAAACTGGCGTATTGTAAAAAGTATGTATGAATATTTCAGAACGGGTATTTTTGTGATTTTTGTTCATCGTAATAAACGAAAGGGACCCATTAAATACTTTTTTTTTAATACAACACCGGTGGCAAACAAGCGTACGGTCCACCTGATGGTAAGCGGCCACCGCAGCCTATAGACGCCCGCAACTCCAAAGGAGTCACGTGTGCGTTGCCGACCGTTTATAAGATTTGAGGATGCACTGTGTTGACAGCAGAAGGAACACTTAAATAATTTACTTCTAAAAGTAGCCAATTATTAATTTACTATGTACTACCAACTTGCTGAATGGGCGTTACACTATTACACGTATTTGTTGCGTTTAAATAGCAATATTTCATTGACAACTTACCTTTCAAGTGCAATGAATAGCGGTATTGAATACAGGTATTTAATATCGTAAATAGTCTATACATAGAGGTATAGAGAAATCGGAATGACAACAACACCTCTAATTAGAATATAGGTATTCTTTTATTAGCGGTAATAGTTTGCCAAATTCTATACAGGTATTAAATAAAACCGGTTTTACGATCCCTGGTCCATGACAAGAATTATTATCGGCCCCAAAATTGTAGATATCTAATTGAATAATCCCATATCCGACTATTAAACGTAGGGCAGACAAATTAGAATATCAACCTGGAAAGGCTTCAACAGCTGTGCCTCACTAATAAACCACCGTAAAACATGAAACTTAGCTTATCTCAAAACTAGGGCCACTTCACAATGCGACTCGCAAATCCTCGTCTCAGACAATTACCAAAGTTTCCAAAATCGATTAACCTTCGCATAATATATTCATCGGCATCCATCATCTGAGGATATCTATCCCCTGAGGCGGACTTACCGCCGACAGCAATTTGAACGGAATTAGTTGATATATTGATTATGTTACATGTAAGTGGAGGGTGATTCTCATTCCAAAATTTAACATTTATTTGTCCTTACCGGGCCCGGATTGTTAACGACTCGTGAGTGATTATTTCTGACTTTAACTATATTAACAGTTAGGGATCCAGTTATAGACCGGATTGACGACCGGTTTAGCCTATTGGGTAGTGTACCTGGTTGAATCAACTTTTTAGTGCCACTCGTTGCCGTGGTTACGTCTAGTTGTCCAGGGGACAAAATTCGAATACAATCATGATTTTATGCTATTTAAGTTTATCCAACATACGTATTTGTGATACTTGTAACCTATTTCCATAATGGTTCATCTACTAAGCATGTTAGTAGAACTTAATACAATATTTTTTTGAATAAACTGCGCCACTAGTGTCCCCTGGACAACGGGTCAAGATAACAACACAAAAAAAGTTGATTCACCCATCTGCCTGTGAAGCTGACGGTCCTGGGTTCGAATCCCGGTCAGGGCAAATATTTGTGTGATGAGCATGAATATTTGTTTCTGAGTCTTGGATGTTATTTATGTATTTAAGTATTTATATCTATTAAATATATCGTAGTCTAGTACCCATAACACAAGCCTTCTTGAGCTTACTGTGGGGCTAGTTCGATTTGTGTAAGATTGTCCTCTAATATTTATTTAATATTTTATTTATTTATTTATTTATTATGTTACGTGTAAGTGGAGGGTGATTCTCATTCGAAAAAATTACATTTTCTTTACATGTCCTTACCGGGCCCGGATTATTAACGACTCGTGAATGATTATTTTTGAGTTTAACTATTTTAACAGTTAGGGATCCAGGTATAGAGTAAACTGGAGTCAACATCTTTTATAATGCGCACTTCTACGGTTTGGAATTCTCTGTCGGCGTTTGTGTTTCCGAGCTCATATAACCTAGACCTTTTTAAGGCACGAGTGAATAGGCACCTTCTGGGTGAGCTCGCTTCATCGTCGGCCTCATCTTTGCCCCCTGGCTAGATGCTGGCCAAGAGCGATCCCATTTTTAATTAAAAAAAAACAATAAGTTTCAAATTGCACTCTGATTTCCTTAACTTTCACTTAAAGTTCGGACCGGTAAGGACATCAAATTAACTTTAACAATGAGAATCACCTGGCCCCTATTTCACCAAGTTGACATATGTATGTATTTGACATATGTAGGCTGACAAATCGACAATTTTCATGTGACAACTATTTCGCCAACTACAATTGTAATGTTTTTGGGTGGATCAACTATTCCTTGTTCCTCGTTACCATGGTTACGTCTCCTGAGTCACTCTTTAAAACTGTGATTTTATAGGGCTTAGATCTACCAAACATGAGTTTTAGCGATTATCATAAATCCATTTGGACATAGGTCACCTCTTGAGCATGCTTGAAGCTCATGATATAAACATCTTTCTAAGAAACCCGGTTACTGTTGTCTCCTCGCTGACGGGACACAATAACAACAAGAAAAAGTTGATTGACCCTTTTTGACAATTGTCGCGCCTGTCAACTTTGGTGAAATAGGAGCCTGGAGCGCTCGTGGCCCAGCGATACCTGCCGCGTGCGGTATGCGAGATTAAGCTCTGAACTGCTTGAGCAACTTCGCTTTAGGGCCCCTACGCGCAGCGCGCGCTCGCTGCATTCCCTCGCCTCTTTTGCCGTCCCGCTCTCCACAAGCCATGCCGGTAATCGCGCTCCTTTGCATCGTATTTGTGACGCGTATAATAAGTTTTGGGTTTCAGTTGACTTTGCAACAGTAAGCCTCAATTTAGGAGAAAGGTTCTGGATTTGGTAATGGAATCTGGTTAATGTATTGGGTAGTAGTTTATCTATTTACTGTAGTTCTTCTCTGACAGAAACCATGGCACGTTTTGAACTGGTCTCTACGAGTGTTCTATTATGTTTTGTATTTCGATTAATTCATTATGTTAAGTGTAGTAAGATATCTCGCGTATATGTTTCAGTGAGAGCTGTTAAGGGAATAAGTGAAATTTTTAAATTGCATGTTAGAAACCTTACCTCCTACTCACTTATTTATGTTTGCTTTCCAAATAAATAAAATAAAATAAAATAAGCAGCGTGGGCCGAGGTCAGTTCTTGCTTTACCGCTTTGATTGGTTATTAACTGAGCGCTCCCGTACTTCGAAAGACACCTTAAGCTATAATGCTGTCTATGATAGCAGTCGTTAAGCCAAGTAGACGCCTTCGGGCGGCTTGAGAACTTGAACGCTGATTGAAATGAAATGAAAAAGAAAGAAAGAAAGAAAAAACATTTATTCGTGGCATAGACACAGTACAAATTAACATATCACTAAAATACAGAAAATAGCCACGAAATGGCCCCAAATCGGCATAGTGCATATCATAGTGGCATAAAATCATTTATTCTTCAATTTAGGCATATTACATGCACTTATGAATCAAAAAACTACCAGCGGTTCATAAAATAAACCTCTGCCTCGAGAAGAACCGGCGTAAGAAACTCGGCAAGGTACATTTTTTCAAAACAATATACAATGTATATAAAATAACAGTATCATAATACTACAGAATTAAAATGCTACAATATAATAATATTTCTGTGTTAAATTACTTGTGCGGGACGCTATCTCTGCCAAACATCCCTATCCATGATGTAATCGTTTATGTTATAATATGCTTTTGAAATAAGTGTTTGTTTCACTACAGATTTAAATTTAGAATCCGTAAATTCAGTAATGTGTCTTGGAATTTTATTGTAGAATTTAAAAAAATATATATATGTACGTATTTTTACATAAGGTGAAATTAAGTAGGTAAAATAATGTTACTAACATATTTAGATGTCTGAGTAAAAAAATAAAGTGTTTCTTTCGCCAACAAACTGTGATGCAGTTTGGCGAAGTTATAGTGTAAACGAATGTAAACTTTTTTTGTAAGAAATAAATTAAACAAAAAGAAAAAACAATTTCCCATGAACGACTTTTTCACCTTCACTAGTCTGTTGCCCACTCACGTAACAAGCCTAATTCCAATAAACTCTGTATTCACCTAGGGTTGGAACCTTAAAAACTAGTGCCTACGCCAAATCTTGGGATTAGATAGCGGACCCCGGGCATCCTTCAGCGTGACTGATTTGTAAATGCCACATTTAAGTATATTTTGGCTACCATGCTTTGTTAAGAGCCCTTATGAGTAAAACGCTCATCTATTTAAGCTATTTTCTGAATGAATTTACACGTATTTTTTTCTCAATGTGACTATCTAGAACAGGTATTCTACTATCACAAAAATTAAAATTTATGGCATTAGGTCGCTACAGTCCTAATGCTATAAATTTTAGTTTTTTGGCTTGTTCATTAAGAAATATCTTTTCAAACATCACTCCAAAACGACCATTTTCAAATGCAAAACGGCTTTTTTTCATGTACTCTGCCTACCCATTTTGGGGATACAGGCGTGAATTTATGTTTATGTGTTTATAGACACAGGTGACAGTCCAAAGTACTCTATTGACTAACTATACATGTATATTGTTTTAACCTGTTATTGTCTACAGTAAAGTGCTTACATACATAATCCTGTGTAGAAAAACCATAATCTTTTTCTAAGAAATTAATTTTCTAGTTTACCTTTCGGCCTAAAAATGTCATATTAAGAGGCCTTGTAAGTTTTAAAATGTTTTGATTTCAAATTGTGACAAAACTATTGATAATACCAATAAAGTGATTAAAGGATACGATTACTTTATAAAAGATTTAGATAGTGTCATAGCCATTTCTTGATTTTATTGTGCGTAGTAGAATTTAAGCGGAAAGAAGTCGTTTTTAGTTTGAAAATGGTCGTTTTGGAGTGATGTTTGAAGCGATATTTCTTAATGAAAATCCAAACAATATATATAAAATTTATGTCGTTAGGTCGCAATAGTCCTGTTCTAGATAGTAACACTGAGATAATATCAAGATACGTATCAATTCAAACAAAAAATTGTCTAAATATATGAGCGTTTTTTAACTCATAAGAGCTCTTAAAGACTGCTTTTGAAAATTTATTTTTCTCAAAAATATATAAGCGAGAAACGCTAATTGCACGGAAAACCACTGATCCGATAACGTGTTTATCTAAAAAATTGCGATGCAACTCAAAATTACGTTCATAAAATTCGCCCAAGCCAAGTAAACATGTAATGAGGACTTAAATATTTGCCCGTTCGCAGTCGAACGCGCACGCTTCGAGAAACTTCGGATTTTCACGTTGATTGCCACACAGGTGCTGAGTTTTGGGCAAAGTTTAGGTTGCTTAGGTTATTTTGAATTTCTTCGGCGGATAGCGGTGGAACAGTTATACAAAGGTGCAAAGTTGTATTTTAACTGCGAGTGTGGAATTGAAACACGAGTTAGCGAATGGATTCTAGGGTAATAATTTGCTCAATGGAGTGATGACCTGGTGAAGGTCGCGGGGATCCGGTGGAAACGAACGGCACAGGACCGGTCTAAATGGCGAGCCTTGGGGGAGGCCTATGTTCAGCAGTGGACGTCTTTCGGCTGAAATGATGATGATGATGATGATGAATTTGCTCAAAAATATCTTAACATGACACATCAAGGTGTTAGAGTACTTTTCAGAAATTATTGAGCACCCTGAAAGTACAGATTTATACAAGTTACATATGTACAGGTTATATAATATAGCTTGCACTAACCAAGCCATTTTAAACGCCACACTGAAATAGTTATTTGTTATACAAGGGTGCAAAGTTGTATTTTAACTGCGAGTGTGGAATTGAAACTCCAGCTAGCGAATGGATTCGAGGGTTGAACTACGAACTAGCGAATGGCTTCTATAGTTGAACCGCGAACGAAGCGAGTGGTTCGAAAATAGAATTCTGAGCGAAGCGAGTGGTTCAAAAATAGAATCCTGAGCGTAGCGAGTGTTGCAGCACACGAGACGTAAAATAACTTTGCAGCCGTGTATAACACAAATCTTTTCACCTCACTAGAACGCTCATAAAACCACTTCATAAAAATGGTCCATTGGATGATTTAAGTAATTATAGGCCTATAGCTCTTTTACCTAGTATTTCTAAAATTTTTGAAAAAGTAATTTATGTCAGACTAAATAACTTCTTGATTTCGAAAAAATATTGCAAGTATTGCAACCCAACCAATTTGGCTTTCAAAAACAAAAATCCACGTCTTTGGCCATCTTCAAAATGTTTAAAGGCATACGGGATAAAGTAAATGATAAGAAGCTTTGTGTATCTTTGCTCTTAGACATGTCGAAGGCTTTCGACTGTGTAAAGCATAATATACTTTTAAAACAATTAGAGAATATTGGGGTTAGAGGACATGATCTAAAATTATTCGAAACTTACCTAAAAGACAGACAGCAAGCGACAATGGTCGTTAATTACCAATAAGAAATAAAAACAGTTGATAATATTCTGTCACATTTTGAAGTAACAAATATGGGGGTACCTCAGGGTAGTGTCCTAGGACCCCTTTTATTCTTAGTTTATATTAATGAACTTCCCAAGATTGTTGATACGTTGTGCGTACTGTTTGCGGATGATGCCACTATACTTTTTTCAGGAGATAAATCCAATACATCTCATATGGAGCAAAACATTACCGCTACCCTTAAAAAAGTGACAAATTGGCTGCATACTTTAAATCTTAAGGTAAATCTAAATAAAACGAAATTTATTCAGTTTAGAAGCTACAAAAGCACACCTATTAAGTTAAATTTAACAGAGGCTGGAACAATAATTCAAGAAGTTGATACTATACGTTTTCTTGGTGTTATTATCGACACCTTCCTAAATTGGAAAGATCATATTGCGAAACTTAATAAAGTATTATCTAGGCAATGTTATGCCTTAGCCATTCTATCGGGAACCTGCTCTGAAAGCGTAGTTTGAAATTCCTACTTTGGGAACGTGTTTCCTCTACTAAACTACGGAATAATTTTTTAGGGAACTCCGTAGAAGTGCAGAGTACATTTATTCTACAAAAAAGATGTATACACATTATATACCGTATGAGAAATGAACAATCATTACGTAATGTGTTTAAAGAAAAGCGATTACTTACTCTTACAGGAATGTACGTTCTCGAATTATGTACTTTAGTTAAAAATAATATGGAATATTTCACTAAGAAGTCTTCATTAAAGAATAATCTGCGCGAGAAGTATAAATACAACCTGCTGCGACCTAAGAGTAATAATACTCAATACTTTAAAAGCGCTTTCATTACTGCAATACGTGTTTTTAATGCTCTACCTAATGATATTAAGATGTTAGAGGGTAGTCAATTTAAGGTGAAATTAAAGTCCCGTTAAAGAAATTCCTGATAAACAATGTGTTCTATAGCTTAAACGAATTTTCCGAATACAAGTAGTTCGTAAAATAAGAATCATATGTGTATCTACTCGTAACTGGTGTTGTATAGTTTTAAGGCTAAAAATTGTACGCTCGAAATGAGCAACTGTTGTTTCTAGCACTACTTACACTTTAAGACCTTATGTACACAGTTTACAATGAATAAATACTTTACTTTACTAGAGCCAGGTTTTTTTTGGCACCTGATCATCCTAGTGTTATTCCAGTACAGTACAGTTGTTATTGTTGCTGGACTGTCTGGACTGGCCTTTACATGTTATTATGTTTCAAAACGTTACAATAGCATTTTCGGATTTCCAATATTCTTTGCATTCTTAAATATTCTTTGCACTCTTGTAGATAAAATGCAGTTTTGCCACCTGTTTTTAAAGAATAAAAAGTGATTTCCGAGCTAGTGAGGTGAAAAGTGATTTTCGGTTATACAGCAGCGAGGCTTCTATTTGAACAAGTAGTTTTGCAAATAACAAACAGTTCCACAATTTCTCAATGGAATTTCAGACGTTGGTGCCGTTAAGGAAGCCTGAGTCTTCCAAGATGCCGCTGTACAGTCGCGAAGTCGGTGAGCCACTTGCCATTCTATGTAATTTAGCCGGGTAATGCATGACCGATGTTATCCGATGACGCATCAGTCCCGATTTGCGATACACGTCTCAGTTGCGAAGATTGGCAAGTAGCTCAACAATTACTGCGCGCTTACTGCACTCTTTGGGGGCGGCCTATGTCCAGCAGTGGACGTCTTTCGGCTGATATGAGGATGATGATGATGAATTGCAGTTGATCCCATGCAAACATTTGATCGTCTCTAAAAGCGGGTACGAATGGCATGATTTTTTTTTGTCATCATGCCTATTGTCAATGCGGACCTCGGGTTCCCTAGGCCACAACCGGGAAAACGCTAGGAAGATGATTCGTTAAAGCACCAGGCTGAACACGCATAACGCATAATCCCAGCATGTTACATCTTACCCTTTGGAAGCCCTGGCCTTGAACATAAAAATAAAAAAGCCAAGTGCGTGTCAGATCACGCACAATGAAGGGTTCCGTACCGACACCAACTAGTCCACATTTAAAACCGCTATCCAATACATTGAATCAAAAAAGGCCATATCTTCATAGGAAACTCACGGCACTTTCGTCCTTTTGTTTGGGCAAGATACCTATTCAATTCAATTCAATCATTTATTTATAAAATTTTACATTTTACATGTCAAATAAATATGTGATTATTTTTTAAACGCAAACTCCAAAACTGTTCAACCTATCTTATTCTAAAATCAAAAGTCGTTGAAAGTATTTATTAATACACACCACCCAATTTTTTTTCAGAATTATAAACTTCATAGTTTGGAAATTAGAGGGGGGGGGACACATTTTTTATGACCGACGATTAAAATCTCACAAACGGTTGACTTCAATCGAAAAGTTTTTTTAGAAACCTCCATATCATTTTTTCCATATCATCTTAGAATTTTTTTTTATCCACCGGTTACATGCATATAACGAACCCCTCCCCCCCTCCTAATTTAATATTTTTTAAAATTTTACATCATTTTTATGCTCATAAAATACATATTCTTACAAAATTTCATAATTGTAATGCTTATAGTCTCCGAGTAAATTGGCTGTGACATATGGACGGAAGGACGGACAGACATGACGAAACTATAAACGATCCGTTTTCGCCATTTTGGCTACGGAACCCTAAAAATCCTTGTCCAAGGACAGTGTCTTACAATGTGACATGGCATATATATGGATTACGACTATCTCAGCAGCAAACGTCCTTCAATTACTGGCTGAAATATTGAAGCATTCTGTAAAGGAAGTGATAAATATATTAGGGTGTAGATTGTATACTGATCCTTAAATTAGCTTACGTCTAGACAAGAAAATATGTCCTATTTTCTGGTGAAATTGGATTAAACCATTTTTTCTCAAACACGCAATGAAATATTGATCTTACGTTCGTTATAACAGGCTGAGAAGTATCACGTTTCGGGTGCGGCGCAACGAGCGGCCCATAATGGTATTTCGTACAACATTGTCGGCCTGGCAAAGTGACCGGCTTTGTGCTGCAGCGCGTGGTTTTATCACTGAATCCTTAGAATTTAATTTTGGATTTTTTTTTATAATTTTCAAATTTCACTGCATTGTTAGAGAAAAGCACAATACAAGCCTCGGCGCGATTAGATTGTCGGCCTCGTAACTCTAGGTGGCCTCGTTAACACTCGCACGTCTATAACTACTCGGCCGGCAATCCCCTATTTCGCGGCCTCTGCAGTAATGTACTATATCATAATACGGTTTTTCTGTATCCTGTATATCTTACTTGTATAAATCTTAATCTGACTAGAAACAACATTTTTGCCAACTTATGTGTTTTTTACATCAAACATTAAAATAAAAACTAATTATGTTTTTTCTTCTTATGATATAAAAGTTGGGTTCAAGCCCAATACAGAAATTTAAAAAACCATAAGGGGTCACTTAACCATTTTTCTGTATCTTATTACAGAATTATGTTTTTTCTTCCTCAAAAAAGGGCCAATTTTCAATCATTTTGTTTTGGGTTCATTTTCTGTTTCAGCAATTTTTTTACAAAATACTAAACGTATGTAAGTTTTATTGATCGTCTGTAAGTAGTAACCTTTATGTTTGACCGGTTACACTGAAATACACATATATTAGAGCATGAGTTTCGTTTAAGCCGTCGTCTCTCGGCGAAAAAAAGAAATAATAGCATTCTTGTGTTACGATCCCTGGGATCCCAGGGACCGGTAGACGGTCACAAACAAGTTACATACAGTTACATGAAATAAATAATTAAAAACCCTTATAGACCCTATACGACTCGGGGCCAATATTCTGGAACCTCATCGTTGCTACTGTGGCTCAATAGTAGACAGGACAGGTCACCACGGCCTAGCCTGCCCAAAAAGCCGCATGTCCCTCCACTCCTGCCTCAACGACTTCAATACAATACAATACAAATACTCTTTATTGCACACCTCAATCAAAGGATACAGTACAGTACAAAAACACAATGAGAAGAGGCAAACAACAGGCGGTCTTATCGCTAAAGAGCGATTTCTTCCAGACAACCTTAGGGTAACGGAAATGAAATCTAATCAGAACGATTCACAGCGGGTGGTGCAGAGTTAACACATGAAGCCTACTAATAATTACAACAATAACATTTAATTAAGGATAATAAACATACATAAATATAGTATAAAAAAATATACGTAAGACATAAGACATAAGAAGTTTATTCGTACATAAAAGTTTACAGGTATAGTTGAACATATCATCATTTATACCTATAAGTAATGTACAGAGTGGATTTTTCGTAATGCGGTTCGACTGGCCCCTACACTAGGCTAAGCCTGTCCCGTAGGTAGCCAATTCAAAAATGGATTAACAATATGTGCGCGAGAAGTCAGAAAAGATGACAATACAATATAATTATTATTACTAACATATACTAGATATAAAAACGTACATAAACATATACAAATATACATCATTCGTCAGGTTCTGGTCAGTGTCAGTGTACCGGCCCCTTTAGAGCCAAACGGTTACGCGTGACGACGGCAAGAGACCCGACAGGTTGACTCTCGTGCCCTCAGGGTTGCCAACTTAGGGGTTTTACCCCTAAATTTAGGGGGGAAATAAGGAGCATGGGATTTTTTAGGGGCTTAATAATTTTAGGGGTATATTTAGGGATTTTTATTTTATATAACATTGTTAAAAATAAGCCCCGGTATCAACTATCCATTGAAATGCTGCAAAGCGTGTTGATAGTCTGATTCGCAATACAGAGTAGGATCTTGCGTTAAATTGACTCCATCTAATAAAATGTTAAAAATGTTCTATGTGCATGTGTGACCATAATAAAGTCGAACCATTAAAACAAAACTATTTAATATTTGAGATAGTAAATAATGTATAACAACATTAAAGAACTTGAGACACATAATTTGTTTTATTTTGTATTCAGGGGATTTTCCGAAAAAAATGTTTAGTTTTTGAGGGTTTTAACTTAAGTTCTAGGGGTAAAAAAAAATTGGAGTTGGTAACTGCGTGCCCTGACAACAGGGACGGCCGTTAGTGTGGGATGCAATATGCATGGACACCCTAGCGCCGTCCGACTTGGGCACGACGTCGTTGAGGGCCGGTGGAGCGACCTCCGTGGCTGAATCAGCATAGCGCCGCAAATATACAACTATCGACGATAGATACATATTTGCGTCGTTTGCTGTGGAGACCCTGGGTCCGTGGGGACCGGATGCAATTAAACTTTTCAAAATATTCAGTTATTTGCTTATTCGGTCCTCAGGTGACCGCAGGGCTGGCGCGGTCCTCGCTCAGCGAATCGGCATTGCCTTAATATTAAGTTATTTGCTTATCCGGTCCTCAGGTGACTGTACGGCTGGCACGTTCCTCGTTCAGCGAATCGGCATTGCCATTCAGCGAGGCAACGCGGCCAGCCTTATGGGAACTCTGCCCAGTGGCAGCGACTTGGGCGAGACCCATACAGTAGGCCTTCAGTTTAGGTTAGGTTTAGGTAGTTAGTAAGATCTTGTTTTGTTCTTGTTGACGAATAAAATGATACTTAATAAAGTTTTCATTAAGTAAAAAATATATTAAAAAGGTTCAGATCTGGACTATAACTCTGAACATCAGTGCACAGCTTAAAAGAAGTATAAAAGAATTTAGGTTATACATGAACACTAGAAAGATAAGCTGATCTCTATATAAAAATATTGAAATATTGTACTGTTTGTGCCCAAATAAACATTAAAACATATTTGTTCATAACAAACGAGTTCCATGTGTAAGAGCATAGCCGTGTGTGTGTGCGTACTGCTCTATTTATTACCTTTTTTTTTTAACTTGACTGTGGCTTTATAGGCCAGCAGGCGAATCACGTAACTTTATGTACTAACGATAGATAGATTTTACGGTCAATTTTGAAGTATAAATGTATGAGCCGCAGGCGAATCACGTAACCTTATGTACTAACGGTAGATAGATTTTACTGTCAAATGAGCTGACAGTTAAAATTTGTCATTAAAATCTGCATAACGGTAGTACAAAAGTTACGTGATTACCCCGCGGGCCCAATAATAATATCTAGTACCTATTGAAGTTATTTTGTAAAAAAGATCTCAGCTTATGCCATCTATAGGGACCCTAACACACTACTAACTACATATTACAAGTACTATTCTATTCATCCGCTACACGTTTTAATCAAGTTAACGATTATGAGACAGCGTCTTTAACTGCTACAACATCGTAACTAGCTCACAAGACATACCGTTTTGCTAGTTTAAAACGTCGTACGTATATATGGCTTTCAAATGGACTTACGATGTTCTTAAGCCCATGACGGCTGACCTAGTTTGGAACTGAATTTGTCGTTTGTTAATTTATAAACGCCGGTTCTACTAGTGTACCAGTGGCGCGGGTTAGGTCAAGATGGAAATAGAAGTTTCTTTGTCAACAGACTTCAGGGGAACTCAAAATTATTTCGTAATTTACACTCACGGACAAAGAATACGGGTTGGTAAAATACCGTTATTTCCTATAATACGAGTAGTGCGAACTTGTACAATTTTTAACCCTGTAATGATCTTTATTTAATTTTACATCAAATCGTTTTCGGTTCGCGGGAGGTCCTTTGGAGTCCATGGAGATATTAATTTTGCAAATACTACGAACAAATTATGATTTTAATTATGTAACTACAATTAATGTAATTTAAATTACATTAATCAGGTAGTAGGTACTTTGTATTAATCTTTTTTTAGAAGACAAAAAGGAGTCGATTTACTTGAAGTGTTTCTAGGGAAAAATATGCAGGATGCTAGTATAGGGCGATAGAATTTGAAACTATTTTCAAAAGCTCATTTATATTTTTAAGCTGTTATAGGAAAAACATATTTTGTTAAATAAAAATAATTTGTAATTGAATAAAGTAATTGATTACATATTATAAAAACTACATTTACAACTTATTAACTGAATTACTAATTACATTTAGTAATTGTAATTGTTAATTGTAAGTGCAATTACTATTTCCTTATCATTGTAACTGGTAATTGAAATTACAATTTGTAATTGTTAATTTGTAATTCAATTACTTTTTGCCCAACACTCTAGATTGATAGTCGCGTCATAGAATAGCGTTCTTTGACTTGACTTGTTACAACAAAACCGACGTTGATAGCAAATCATGGCATCGCGCTCGCACGCGCTTACCACATAGCACGTGCTGTTTCCTTCCTACTGCGACAGGGTATCTAGACACCACGGAGGTGTGCCAGAGGGGCTACCACGACCTTCAAAATCTCAAATCGTGTCGTGCCTACCCTTTCACCCGTATAGTGTGTAACACAAGAGTGAAAGGGACGGCACGACACGAAGTTCGGATTTCGAAGTTCGGAGTACTGGGCTAGAGCCGAGTTTAGCCGAAGCGGCAAGATGAACAGGCCTGGGACCGCGAACGGCCTTCGAGATTTTTTCTCTCTAAGTGCGACAGAGAGGGAAAACTTCTTTTGTGGTCCGCGGTAGCACTCTTGGTCACGTGCAGTAAGTGTACATTTTGTGACTACAGTGGAATCCGTTTATTATGACTCCGCCTCTATTGACCAACCGCCTGTTATGACGTAATTACACAACGAAGTTTGGTTTTCACATAAAAATCTTTGTAACAAAGACTTCGCTAACAGTGACATGTCTCTTATTATGACCCATTTATAATAAATATTGTCCGTTCATAGTGGCCGACATCATTCTTTACACCTACCTTCGGTCATGTTCGTTGATTCCCGACGACGTTCGGCACGTGGCTGGTTTTTGTTCTGAATCTCAGTGAGTAATTGACAGTTGAACGTCACAGATTTTTAGTGATATTACGTGCAGTTTTTATTTTGATTTAATATGCTATGTTTCTCTATTAAAATAAGTATTTACCTAAATAATAGGTTGTTTTTTAATGCTTTGTATGACGTCCGCTTAGTATGACGTGTTTGTCAATTCCCTTCGATGTCATTATAAACGGATTCCACTGTATATCAATTCGCATTTAAATATCATAGGTCGCTGGCCCTGTCAACGGTGACACAAGCTAGACAAAATGAAATATTTTCTAGATTTACAAGTTTTGAGTCTCAATGAAAACTTTTAGAACATATTCTAAGTTGTGCAAGTCAGTAATGGCGTGGTGGCGAAGTTCCGAGACGCTATAATTCGCTTCATTATAGTTCACCAAGTCTATTAGCGCGAGTGACCTCTGGGGTCGCGTGGATTATGCATAGCATTTTGATTTAATGCTATTAAAGGATATTCAGAGGTCTAAACACAGACAATAGCAACAAAAGTGTATCGATTAAAGCAACACGAGGCGAGAAACAATAGGTGCCCGAATTGGTACTATTTGGTCTATTAAAAACATATAAATACTGTACGTTTTTGAAGAAAACAAATCTTTCCTGTCATATTTAGATTAGCTCTTTTTTTCGAGCTTGTATTAAAAAATAGAAGAGCGAATTTATAAAAATATAGCCAATGACTTCCTCTAAAGCAGACTGAGATATTTCATGTAGTTAGTAACTAAAACGAATATTTATTATACATTCTATTACTCACGTAAAGTTAGCATAGCGTTTGAAATCAGCGCATGACATGAATCTGAAACAAGAAGAAAACATCATTAATATTTCATGCCTACTTAATTTTTTCTTAACTAAAGTTAAATTAGGTTACTCACAGTACGATTACAGAAAAATAGGCACTAACAGGAGATGTTAATCCAATTGATATTCTATCTTAACGTCAATGTAATAAAGTATTTATTAAAAAATATACGATATTTAGACAGTGTCTATGTAATGGAAACTCTAGGAGCGCTCGTGGCCCAGCGGCGCCCGTGTGCGTGTGGGGTTGCGAGGAAGATTAAGCAACATGGGCCGGAGTCAGTTCTTGGATGGGTTTTATTTATCATATGGCAATCAGCTGGACAGAGAAGAAAACTAACGAAGAAGTTTTAAACTTAGTTAAAGAGAAGAGGACTTTATTGAAAATAACAGAAAACAGAAGAGAAAATGATAGGACATCTCATACGCCAAGCGGAAGGAACAGAACAATAATAGAAGGAAAGATAGAGGGGAAAAGGAAAAGGGGAAGACCTAGAATGACGTACATGGAGCAAATAAAACATAAAATAAATGCTACGTCATACAAAGAAGTGAAGGACAAAGCTGAATGTAGAATAAGCTGGCAATTACTCCGCCGACAAGAGCCAAGCTCTTAAATATTATGATGATGGCAATTTTGTTGCCAGTTTTGTTGCACTGTTTAGCACCATCCAGGGGTCGCGTGTAGGGTAACGGTGGGTACTCCCTACGGACGTGGTGCAACTTCAACCCCCCCTTGGATGGGTGATCGCTTCGAATGGTACTGAAAGCTCCCGTGCTTTGAAGGCACTGTAAGCTGGTGATCCCTGCTGCTGTCTAAAGTTGCAGCACGTCCGTAGGGAGTACCCCCCTTTACCCTACACGTGACCCCTGGGTGGTGCTAAACGATGCGACAAAACTGGCAAATAAATTTCCATACAATAAAAAAATAGAAACTATTACATAAATTAGTGTTTATTAATAGTGTTTTCACACCTGCTATTCAGAAAAGAGTTATTGTTGCCTTCGAATGAGGGATCAACGTTGTACTTTTCTTCCCTCATTTGAGGGAAACAATGACTCTTTTACTCATAGAAGGTGTGAAAAGTAGTATGTGATACTCTGTAGTAAAATTATTTGTAAGATATTTCATGGTTTTAGCAGCGGGCCTCATAAACGGTATGAAAAGCAGTATGTGTCACACGGTAACAAAATTATTTCCGTCTTGGGCGTGAACACTTGAATCCCTCGCTACGCTCAAGATTCTACTTTAGAATCCCTCGCTACGCTCAGGATTCTATTGTAGAATCTTTCGCTTCACTCAGAATTCAATACACCGCCCTCGCCGTAAATATATCATTTTGCTCCCTTGAGACACAATCTACTATTGTCTCTATCCCTTACTTTGACATTTATGTTTGTGAGAAAGTGACATTCATTCAAGAGGCTTGTCGATTTATGAATACTGGGGAAACTTTACATGTATTAAGGTGTCGAACCACTCGAGCGGACCGGAAGGCACAGCATGGGTAGGCCCCCACAAGGTGGACTGATGACCTAGTAAAGGCGTGGGAGTCCGCTGGATGCGGGTGGCGCAGGACCGGTCATTATGGCACTATTTGGGGGAGGCCTATGTCCAGCAGTGATGATGATGATGATGAAGGTGTCCAATAGTTGAACGTTTGTTTACCTTACCTCAATGCCAATTATTCGCACGCACTGAGCCATAAACTGAAAAAACGAACACTTGGGATGTCAAGCGATGGCTCGACTTTATGCCGCACACAACAGGAAACAATCCATCACTGCATCTCTCAACTCAAACGGTTCCATCGCCGCATTACAACGCTGTACAGTATTTTATCTTCATATTTATCATATACGATCCATACAAAGGGGCGAAAAAAGGAAAAAAGGAAGGATATTGAAACGATGGGAGGATGACTTGCTTAAACAGTGGAGAAGGACTGCTTGAAGCAGGGAGAGATGGATAGAACTAGTGGAGGCCTATGTTAAAAGACAGCCTGACGAAATAAATCGAAACAGTAATTCGTAACATAAAATAAAAATAAATAAATAAATATTTGTGGACAATCTTACACAATTCAACCAGGTCCCAAACTAAGTAAAGCTTGTACTATCGGTACTAGGCGACGATATACATACTTATATAGATAAATATATACTTAAATACATAGAAAACATCCAAGACTCAGGAACAAATATCCGTGTTCATCACACAAATAAATGCCCTGACCGGGATTCGAACCCGGGACCTCCAGCTTCGAAGGCAGGGTCTCTACCAACTAGGCTAAAGCGGTCGTTCTTTTAAATTATATTTTAATAAAAATGTATATTGTGAAAAATGTATAGTGTATATTCGGTGCCGAGTAAATTATATTTTATTCTTTTAAAGTATATTTTAATAAAAATGTAATTTAAAAGAATAAAATATAATTTACTCGGCACCGAATATAATTTCGTCCCTTTCGGTGTCTACCTCGCACAGAAAATTAGTCTTACTATTCAGCGAGGAAATGCTGCCAGCGTCTTCGGCACAATGCCGCAGAGGCCATTTTTTGATTTAGTTTAGTTTTTAATTTATTTTTTATTTTTATAGACTTAAGCCTTATCTTAATAGTATGTAATTGTTATAGTATATTATTTTCATTTGTTTCAATAAAAATAATTTATTCCTATTTAAAAGAAAAAAGATTTAAGGGTCCTTATCAGTTAAAAAACGCTCATCTATTTACGCCATTTTCTGTTTGAATTGACAAGCATCTTGATATTTTCTCAATGTTACTATCTAGAACAGAACTATCGCGACTTGTCATAAACTTTAAATGTATCTTTTGTATTTTTCACTAGGAAATATCGTTTCAAATATCACTCCAAATTGACCATTTATAAACTAAAAACTTGTTTTTTCCGCTTAAATTTTATTACACACAAAAAACTCAAAAAATGTCTATGTTACTATCTAAAACTTTAATAAAATTATCGTAGCCTTTCATAAAATTATTGATATTATCAATAGTTTTGTCATAATTTGAAATCAAAACATTTTAAAATTTATAAGGCCTCTTAACCAGTAATTTTAGTTTGTATTACTTAAGTGTCAAAACGTCAGAGAAAAAAAGAGTAAATTAAAATACTGAAAACCTACAGAAAACTAGTCGACTATGTTATCATGTATGAGAGATATAAAGATCCTGCTAATGTTATAAATGCGAAAGTTCAGATGTTTGTATATTTGGATGTTTAGATGTTTGTTACTTAATCACTCGAAAAAGGATGAATGGATTATGATGAAATTTTATTTATTTATTTGGAGAACCAACAGCTGCAATGAATATATTAATTTTTGACGATACAAAAAGCCAATTACAGGTTCACACCAATAACAACACAACAGCAAAGAACAAATGGTAATTAGCTGTTAGAAGAGAGAAGAGACTGATCGATCCCACAGTCAAACTGTGCAAACGGTTTTGTGGGTCTATGTACTTTTTGTGTTGTATTATTATTTCTTAATAAATAAATATATAATAAAAAAATAGCACTCTATACACAGCATCACAGAAGCCAAATAAAGCAGTAGTAAAAAAAGTAGTAGTTATGTATAAAAAGTTTTTAGCCTTGTTTTTAACCTATATATTAATAGGTTTTTTATCTCGAAAATCATACTTCGGAGGGATGAAAAGGCAGTAGAAGTTTACGCGACCGAAATCGCGGGCAGTAAAATATATTATATAATTTTTCAGCCCCCTCTAGCTCTTACACAGGCTGTAATATTTTACTGCCACCTGGAGGGAAAGTACTCTTGAAGATAACAAATTCCACTCAAACGAATCATTCCTTTATTTTTATATTTGTAAACGGCATTTGATTATATTTTTTTTCTCGTATATGTACTAAAGGTAGATAGATTTGATTGTCAATCTTGAAGTATAAATGTATATGCTGACAATAAAAAATTGACACTAAAATCTACCTAACGGTAGTACAAAAGTTACTTGATTTCGCCGCAGGCCTAAAATCGGCCAAATTTTGAAAAAAACAACAGCCTGTAATTTAATGGCATCACTCGAAAGGGATCAATCTTAAGGGATTTACTCGAAATGATAAAGTCAATCAATCTGGCTGTTTTGGACGACCCTCATAGAAAAAAAAAAATCGGATCAAAAAAAAATTTCTTCTACTTTTTCTTAATCAGAACACAATACCCGAATATGCCCTTAAAAGGATCCTTACTACTGTTGTTACATCCTGTATATACAAACTAAGGGGATCCATCATTTTACCGAAAATCGTTACATCGATTATCATTTCCCATAACACTATTCGCAGAATTTTATTATCACTTAGGAATCATTCATCGAACTTCGTTAGATCGCTCAAACATTTGCTCGAATTACCTTTTACACAAGAATCAACTCATCGAATTTTAATTCAGTATTTTATTTGTTCATCGACGTAGTCGTTCATCGAATGGCCTTTAGTATAATTTTGGTTTAACGAAGGTTTCAGTTCCCAAAATTCTTATTACCTAGAACATCATTTCACCACTGTTTACTATTCTTGATAAAAGTAAGTCTAAAATTATTTTTTTTCTCAGATTCTTGGTGTACTCTGTAAAAGTACTCATAAACAAAAATACTCAAAAACAAAAATACCCAAAACCTAAAATGTACAAAAGACCTGTTAGGGCAAAACCGACTGTAATGCGGATAGGTTAGAAGATTAAGACGGGAGCTTTGCTCCCGTCTTAATCTTCGAGGTTATTTTTTTTATATAAGACCAGAAAGACCAGTTAGGGCAAAACCGACTGTAATGCGGATATTTTATATTATCGAACCACTTTTCATAGTTAATCGTTTCGAATCCGTCTCTAATCGTAGCGTAACGGTACATCGAATTTACCTTTCATCGAAATATTCGTTGTTCATAGTATTAATTTAACGAAACTTGATTCACAGATAGTACGTTTCATATAGTATTCTTTCCAAGAACAATGTTTCATCGAACAACCAAGCAAGCATGATTTTTCAAGGCGTACAATCTTTCTGGTCTTATATAAAAAAAATATCCGCATTACAGTCGGTTTTGCCCTAACTGGTCTTTCTGGGCTTATATAAAAAAATAACCCCAAAGATTAAGACGGGAGCAAACCCTCCCGTCTTAATCTTCTAACCTATCCGCATTACAGTCGGTTTTGCCCTAACAGGTCTTTTGTACATTTTAGGTTTTGGGTATTTTTGTCTTTGAGTATTTTTGTTTATGAGTACTTTTACAGAGTACACCAAGAATCTGAGAAAAAAAATAATTTTAGACTTACTTATATCAAGAATAGTAAACAGTGGTGAAATGATGTTCTAGGTAATAAGAATGTTGGGAACTGAAACCTTCGTTAAACCAAAATTATACTAGAGGCCATTCGATGAACGACTACGTCGATGAACGAATAAAATACTGAATTAAAATTCGATGAGTTGATTCTTGTGTAAAAGGTAATTCGAGCAAATGTTTGAGCGATCTAACGAAGTTCGATGAATGATTCCTAAGTGATAATAAAGTTCTGCGAGTAGTGTTATGGGAAATGATAATCGATGTAACGATTTTCGGTAAAATGATGGATCCCCTTTTCTGTATTTTAAGACATATCTTGACATTTTCTCAATGTTACTATCTAGAACGGGAGTAACGCAACCTAATGTCATACATTTCAAATTTATATATTTCATTTTTCATTAAGAAATATCGTTCCAAAGATCACTCTAAAACGACCATTTTCAAGCTAAAAACTGTTTTCATCTGCTTCAATTCTACCACACACAATAAAATCAAGAAATGGATTTGTTACTATCTAAATCTTTCATAAAATCATCGTATAAAGGATACGATAAGAACACCAGTAAAGTGATTAAAGTAATCACTTTACTGGTATTTTCAATACTTTGATCATAATTTGAAATCAAAACATTTTAAATCTTGTAAGGCCTCTTAAAAGGCATTGTACTCATACTCATACTCATACTCATTTATTTGCAATGGATCATATACATTACTCGTCAGAAACAATGATTGACAATGATAAAAATGTCAAGGTATGATTGATTTACAAATTGTCAAACTGTCACAGTAAAATTACATTTAAATTTGGAATTCCAGTATAAAATGAAAATAATAATAACAATAATAATCATAAATCAATTTAAAACAATAATTATATCCTCCTAAGACCCCGCGTCCTATATAAAGAACAAAATATGGTCATCGGAAAATAAGTTAAATTTTGAAGTGATAGAGTTGAATTTGTTTTAGTTTGATTGATTTCACATAAAATAAAATTCAAATTTGTAATCGGAACTGTTAGGTTCAAATTCGATTGTATTTTTATTTGTATGGTGGGTCTCAGGAGGATATTTAAAAAAGAAACACATGTATTATTATTGTAGGTATACAAATAGATTCCTAGCGTAGTGTTTTACCTCAAACACCGCTATCAAATACTGTACAGTCGCCATCAAATATATCTATATTCTTCAGGGTGCTCTTATATATCTGAACATGGACTCTAACGCCTTGACAATAGGGGCGTGTGAAGATATTTGTGATCACCTCGTTCGCTTCGATGTATCTGATGGCGACTGTACGTGGATGCGGTAATTGTGTTCCCGCGTTCTACTCGTAATGGTGGTAAATAAGAGGAACACGTCTCGAGGTTTATGCTAATTAGTGGCTTGTTATTTGCGTGCATGTTTCATTGTTTGAATGGGTTTTGAACACGGGTGCTTATAGGCCATATATCGCTAATCGGGCTTGGTACCGTAAACCGGGGTTACTTTTACTACTACAAATTCGGGGGCGACTTTTAAAATCAAGTTTTTAAGCCGTCTTTCTAGTTTTTATTTGGTTAACCTGGGTCGGTGTTATCCCTTAGTATATTTCCTAACTATTTACTGGACTGAATCAAGTTAGAAATACTGAGTGCCGATTATATTAGTGTTCATAATCTATCAAAGTGCCCCCGTTGTTTCCTAAACTCACCCCAGCTTACGGTATAGAGAAAACATAAAAATACTAGTGGCTCTGTGAGCTGTAGACCTCGTGAGTTTTTTTATCATTTCCAAAATCTGACATTATAAAAAAGATCAATTATGAATATCGAACCTGCTAACAAAATAGCACGAGATGCGGTTGAAAAATGCGACCTGTAGACGAGAAAAACCGAAATTCGGACGCAAAAACTTACAAAATCTTTGAAATAAAAATTGTTTTTGAACATTTCAAATCAAAAAATGAATCGGCAAAAAAATATATATAATTATCGAACATGCTTACAAAATTTCGCCAGAATTGGTTGAGAAATGTGAAAACAAACAAAATGTGAAATTGGTTGAGAAATGAGAAATATGAAAGAATTCTGCTCCATTTCACTCGATCAAAAAAGGTGTTTTCCTGTCATTTGTAAACAAATTACGTTATGTTTATGTTTATAATGAGGAACCTTTAATAACCTATAATGCGCATACAATTTATTGAAAGGAAAATTTAAAAAAAGAAAAAAAAAATTATATACGTAATTGATACGCGTCATAATCGTGAACGGGTGCTGTTTGTGTGGTCCGAAACCACAAACGAAGTTTTCCCGCTCTGTTGCACCTATGTGAAAACTTGCAAGTGCGACAGAGAGGGAAAACTTCGTTTGTGATTCGCTGCAGCACTCCCGGTCTGTTCATGTTTCAGGGACTAGTGTTCAGTGGAATTGACATGATGAGAGACTTCGCTCTTTTCTCATTTGATTTTATTTTTAGACTGACGCTCAGAGACCTTATACATCTCCGAGGATGGTTATTTATTAAATTTTATTAGTTTCATGTTGACGCTTAGAGATATATCTCATGATATTTAATTATGATGGTGTACTATTATTACTTTTTATTTTGACGCTTAGAGACCTTATATATCTCTAACAAATCTGGATTGTTATTAGTTTCTTAGTCTTGTTTTTGACATTTAATTAATGATATGTTGATTATTGTGTTATTTTTAATTGATATAGACAGATTTTGACTTGTAAAAGTGCCCTTGAGGCCTATTTGCAGAATAAATGTTTTGATTTTGATGCCAATCAAAATAATATAAACCCTTTAAATAAAAAATACGTATTCAATAAAATTAAAGCAAACGAAAAAAGCTATATTGTCTCATATTCCATGATTTTCAATGGAGACATAATACTGTTTGCAATACTATCTGCATAACCTCAGAATACATTGGTATGCTACGTCACTGCACACAACAACAAACAATACACACGAGCTTTCACACTGAACACATACACAAGGATAAGTACACTACGCAGTTTCAATGTGTGCTATAAAGGCGGGGTCACACGTGGACTGATGTAAAAGTATGTTGGTACCCGAGCTTGGATACTACACCTTAATTAACGGACTTATGGATAATTAACGAAAATTAATGAGTCCGTTAGCAATTAAGTTCACTTAAAAGTTAATCCGTTACCCAGTATGTTAACTGCGTTAATTAACGATTAGCTGTCTTGTGCCCAGATTTGGTTGGTGGCTGACAGTAAGCAAATTAACCCATTCAAATTCCATGACGACTTCAATGCGTCTAAAGATGCCTCAAACATTTTTTTTAACCTGACTGTGGCTTTATAGGCTGGGCCCAATAAAGCGATAGGAGTGCGCGGTTGGAGAGAATCCAGGGGAAAACTTTCGACATGACCACGACACTCGAATATCAATTTCATGAATAGCCTGTGAGTTCAAATAAATTATTTAAGAACCAGTACCATTTTAAAAAATGTAGTTTAGCAGGGCTGACTCATGTTTGATGATATACTACATTCTAAATCTTTCATGAATTGCTTTTCAAATTACTTTCAAATTACAGTTTAAAAATAACTGTCATACATCACCTAAAACATCACAAATACGAGTTTGTAAAAGTATTTTTTTTTAATGTATGTAGAAGTAAAAACTTTCAAAATATAAAAACAAAAATGTCAGAATAATTAAGGGTAAGGCCGCGAATTTTGACCAATGTGACACAGAACAAACATAAAAAAGAATACGTGACGTTACTATAAAATGTAACGTCAGTTGCTGTAAAGCTTAGATCATACCGGTGAATATTCTCATTAAATTTAAGGCATATTAAGGCAATAAACAGATCAGCGTAAGTTTATATCTTTTGTTTTGTTACCGTAGCTTCCTATTGGTCAAATTAATTATGCTATAGAAAAGGTGAGAAGTGATTAGTATAATTCATTATAAAGAGTTGCCTTATGATTTTTTATAGTTGAATCGACAGAACATAGTGAAAGTCTGTGATTATAGCTTGGTCTACGAAGTCTTAATCCAAACATTAAAGTCGACGTTTATAAAAAATATAACATATTTCATTCAAAGGTCTCAAATATGCATTTTTATCCGTAGTTCTCCCCATACCTATAATGTTTATTCAGTTTCAAAATCTCTGCATGCTTTATTCATATTTACACACTCAATATCAAAAATTATAACTAACTGGCAAAGTTTCACGAAATGTAAAAAAATTGAAACAGATATTAAAAATGAAACGAAATGAAATAATATTTGAATATCCCTTTATCAATGTTTTATTCGGCTATTTGGGTCATACACGGATTTAGGTTCGCGAGTTCTCTGTGGACATACCAAAAGTTAAGAGCTACAAAGCTTAATTTTGAATTGGACCAGTAACCAGCATAAACAGTGTCTCCGTTCCTATAAATCCATATAATAAAAACGTAGCTAACATGTACATAAGCCGTTAACATTGACCACAGGAGGGACGACTTTAGTTTATTCAACTAAGTATGACCCCTTCAGGATCGGTTTTATTTATTTATTTATTTATTGTTATAAAATTCACAGCACGCCTTACAGCATTTTTAGAAAAGGTTACACCTTACTTTTTCATTGGCCAATTACGGATTTACATTTTGTTTGCTAAACAATTACAAAGAAAACCAATCATTACGGTCAGACGTATTCCGACTTGAAAAACAGAAACTACAGTTAGTGAAATGACATCCAGTAACAATGTTAAGAATCAAAAAAAGGACATTATATAATTTTGGAAAAACTAAGCCAAGTGTTAGACACAAGTATTTGAAGAGTTTGAGTTTGGCATGAGGTTGATGTATACTGCGCTGTGTGTGTGTGTGTGTGTGTGTGTGTGTGTGTGTCGGTTTGTTATGTCAAAAAATGTACTGAAATTTGATCTGACATTTGGTCTAACGGATCTTTATAAAACCCGGCCTTATACAACCAGCCTCAGTCAGTAAAAATGGCCCAAGTTTATAATTCTAGTGTACCGCAGCTTAACCGAGCCGCCTCAGTTTTCACTTGACCCAGATACCGCGTAGGGGGAAAACTTGCAAATTATCGAATGTTAAAACTTGACCGCACTTTTATAATGCACGTTACGAGTGATTTATTTACCTGCATTCCGAAACTCGAGCAGAGCTCGTGAAACTCTTGAAGTTTCATCGTATTCTATAGAACGGTGGATGAACTGAATGAAATGTAATTAAATATATTTTTTTCACTGAAATAAACAGTTCAAATTTTAATTTTTTTTTTTTTTTTTAACTTCCCAACCAGCAAAAAACAGGCTTAGAACAGTGCCTTTACCATGAGTTTACATGACCGTACTCGCTAGCGACTGCATATTTTTTTTTTATCTACACCCATAAAGTAAATCATCTTTAATGTGCTCAATAAGTGTACGTAAGGACCAGCTTTACGATATCGCGCCGGCCCAGGGCGGAGATGGCCATAATAACATCGACAACGGTATCGTTATGGCCATCTCCGCCCATAACGATACAGGCTCGTGCTCAAAAGACTTCAACGGGCTCACGCTCGACCACACTACACTTGCAACGCAATGGTTCCTGAACACATGAAAGAGGATTTAATAACGGATGTAAATAAAGTAGTGTACGCAACTGTACATAATTAGGCCTTAAAACACTCGTGTGATCCTATTATGAAACTCGCTGACGCTCGTTTCATAAAACCACGCTCGTGTTTTAAGACCTCTCATTATGTATCAGTTGCATAAACAACTATTATGGGCATAAGTACAGCGCCTCTGGCGGTTACGCAATAGAACTAAGAATCGGCATACTAAATCGTTTACGCAGTCGCTAGCGGGTACGATCATGCAAACTCATGGTAAAGGCACAGTCTCAAGACTAAATAGGTACTACTAGGTAATAAGACTGAGCGTCCTTAAGTCCGTACTAGCTTGTCTAAGACTAATATAAGTTCGATGACATCTTCTCTAACAAATATTAGAGCGCTATAAGCCTACCACTCTTATGAAGTGCGCATTGTGGGACTGTTTTGCTGGTTGTGTTGGATGGATTTTTTTAAGTAGGGTAACAGCACCAGTAACTGACAAAGGCCAATGAGGTACATCAACGCTTATTATTATATTGATTTTAACTTACTTACGCGATTTTCACACATATTCATTCGAAAACCGCCCTGTCTTTCGCCCTTTGCCCTCTATAACATAAAAAAACGAAAAACCTCAAAAAAAAAGTGAATTACAATTGGACGCGTTTAAGTCCCGTTTCCCAATAATAAATCAAAAATTATTTAAAAGAAACTATGACCTTTAAATATAAAATTTACGTGAGTTTCAGACATAAACAGGTCACTCATGTCTTTAAGGTCGTGTATCGCTCGACATGAGACACGCGGCCGTCACGGCTGAACATGTCGAGCGATACTTGCTGACCTTAAAAACGTAAGTGATTCGTTTATTATATTTCAAACTATAACATATACAATTTTTATACAACAATCAAATTGAAACCATATGATCTTTGAATTTAAAGTATCCATTGGTGGTTGTCAGCTTAAAGTGTCCAACACTGATACAGTTACCCTACTACTACGATGGTTAAGTCCTTATCAGTTAAAAAACGCTCATCCATTTGCCGATTTTCTGATTGAATTGACATGTATCTTGATATTTTCTCAGTGTTACTATCTAGAACAGGACTATTGCGACATAATGTCATTGATTTTAAACGTATATTTTGGATTTTTCATTAAGAAATAACGTTTCAAACATCACTCCAAATTGACCATTTTTAATCTAAAAACTGCGTTTTTCCGCTTAAATTCTAATACAGACAATAAAATAAAAAAATGGCTATGTCACTTTCTAAGACTTCAATAAAATCATCGTATCCTCAAATCAATTTATTGGTATTATCAATACTTTTGTCATAACTTGAAATCAAAACATTTAAAAACTTATAAGGCCTCTTAACAAGGTTACATCCTGCCTGATTGCTCCAGATTAGAGATGCGTCGAATTTATACAGTCTCTTTTTAAATTCTGATAACTCATCTATTTTAATTATATTTATACGTTCCCTGTTCTTTCTAATGCTAAAAAAACAAGGTATATACAGGCTGTCCCACGGCTATGCCACATGGAGGGAAAGTACCTTGAATATTGTAGATGGATCATTTTACTGAAAGAAGACATTATTTGAATTTAAAAAACAATTTAAACTGCATTCACAGATAATTAAATAATTTTATCGTTGAACCGGGAATCGAACCAGTTACACGAGAAAAATAATTACCCTGTAGCTTTATCATGCCGATCGAAAGGCTTCATCATAAGGATTATTTTTTGCTAAATAACATAGTGTCAGAAATAAAAGGAACAGCATGAATTTTAACATTTTTAATACAGAATTAATCAATTTATCACGTGTAACGGGTTCGATTCCCGGTTCAACCGTAAAATTATTTAAATATCTGTAAATAAATAAAAATAATAAATAATAAATAAATATTAGAGGACAATCTTACACAAATCGAACTAGCCCCACAGTAAGCTCAAGAAGGCTTGTGTTATGGGTACTAGACGACGATATATTTAATAGATATATATACTTAAATACATAGAAAACATCCAAGACTCAGAAACAAATTATTCATGCTCATCACACAAATATTTGTCCTGACCGGGATTCGAACCCAGGACCGTCAGCTTCACAGGCAGGTGCACTACCCACTAGGCTAAACCGGTCGTCAAAAGTAGAATGACCCCTTCACATTTGAAATAGACGTTTGTCTTCGAAGTTTAGCCCCATTTTTTTTTTAATTATAAATGGGATCGCTCTTGGCCAGCATCTAGCCAGGGGGCAAAGATGAGGCCGACGATGAAGCGAGCTCACCCAGAAGGTGCCTATTCACTCGTGCCTTAAAAAGGTCTAGGTTATATGAGCTCGGAAACACAAACAAATATTCATGCTCATCACACAAATATTTGCCCTGACCGGGATTCGAACCCAGGACCGTCAGCTTCACAGGCAGGTGCACTACCCACTAGGCTAAACCGGTCGTCAACCAATGAATGTAGTTTCAATTGTTTTTTAAATTCAAATAATGTCTTCTTTCAGTAAAATGTTCCATCTACAATATTCAAGGTACTTTCCCTCCATGTGGAATAACCATGGGACGCTCTGTATAGACAGATTGAGATTCTTAGGGCACACCACAACTCGAACTTCAGGTAATGTTGACTACGTTCTAACCTTTACCGATACTTGACCTTATTGACTTGCATGTACTATCAGCACAGTTCACTGACGATTAATAGACCATATCCATTCGCAATAAGGTTCAGAAACGGTTAACTGACACTACATTGGCCAATGCCACGCTATTTAGATGTTGCACCGGCCACCTGGCTGCATGCATTTAAATCGCTTATTACTGGAACCGGTTATAAGCAGTTCCTACCGGTTCTTGGACCGGTTGCTATGTGGTTATTGGGAAAATAGGATTGCCGCTGAAAGTGCCGTGAAAGGAATAATAAATGGTTGCGAACGCGCAGCAGTGATATGGTTTTCAATATTAAATAAATATTTAGAAAGAAAGAAAGAAAAACCATTTATCGACGACCGGTTTAGCCTAGTGGGTAGTGCACCTGCCTGTGAAGCTGACGGTCCTGGGTTCGAATCCCGGTCAGGGCAAATATTTGTGTGATGAGCATGAATATTTGTTTCTGAGTCTTGGATGTTTTCTATATAAGTATTTATATCTATTAAATATATCGTCGTCTAGTACCCGTAACACAAGCCTTCTTGAGCTTACTGTGGGGCTAGTTCGATTTGTGTAAGATTGTCCTCTAATATTTATTTATTTATGTATTCAATTAAGCACACACAACCGGTCTTAATAAATAGGTGTAATATATATATTTTTTTATGATATAGGGGGCAAACGAGCAGACGGATCGCCTGATGCTAAGCAATTACCGTCGCCCATAAACACCTGCAACACCAGAAGAGTCGCAAGTGCATTGCCGGCCTTTCAGAAGGGAATATGCTCTTTTCTTGAAGGTTTGAAGGTCATATCGGTCCGGAAATACCGCAGGCCAAAAATCAATTAATTTTTTTATTTATTAAAGTAAAACACACGAACATTACAATTGGCTTAACAGCACCGTTAAACCACGTGGTTTATCTCGACGCAGCATTCCACGACAGCTAAAAACCAGTACATGAGAATGTACTATATATTTACGATACGCACAGAGCATTCGTAGAGAACGGGATGGTTAATGAGGGCTATCGTTTTTGTGCTCACCAGTTGGCGCCACTGTCGAGTAAGGTCCAGCTGTCAAAAATTGTTATTGGTTATTATGGGCATGAGAACGAAGTTTACATTTAAATTATATTCAATACCTTAAAACGGTACCGTAAAAATATCGAACATACCGCATTGCAGCGCGGTCCCGTTTTGTTCGGAAAAAAGGAGGAAATAAGTTTCCGAAAGACAAAACTGTCTCAAAGGGCTGACAGTCATTGACCCTTAACTCATATTTGCCATAATCAAGCTCAGGTATTGCAAAATAGTCACCATATTGTTGCAATTCGATATTAACCCGCGTAGCGCAACCACAAAGAGTGACACTTGACATTTCGGAGACCCCCACGCTACACTAGCGCCTCTAGCGGCGAATTCATACGCGATAGCCCTCATTGCAAACTCACGCATGTTAGAGGGGGGTCTTTTGCATTGGAATGGCCTTGCCTTAACGTATTTCAAATTCACCGCCAAATCTGAAGAGTACCTATAATTTAAAAAGGGCCGGTAGCACAAAAACCGCAAGACCAAGAGCCTCGTAAAACGTAACTTTTAATCAGTACCGCGTAATACGCCATGGGCCCACCTGAATTTTTATTAAACAGAAGAAAAGTTAGCGGAGTAATCCCGAATAACGTCGCAGCAATTGCGAATTTTATTCCAAATGGAAATTGATAAATTATGTGTGCCGCTTTTGTGGGGACTAGCCGCCGCAAATGTTTGAGTACTTGAGCGGGATTCGTCTTTAATCTTTGCGAGGCAATATTCATGAGCTACCATTTATTTTTATACACATAGATGTAGACCCTGGACTGGGCCCACGTAAATAATAAAATCTCATAAAATCTCTTTTTTATATACATAACTAGCGACCGCCCCGGCTTCGCACGGGTGCACTATTTAATGGATGCCATTATACATATAAACGACCGGTTTAGCCTAGTGGGTAGTGCACCTGCCTGTGAAGCTGACGGTCCTGGGTTCGAATCCCGGTCAGGGCAAATATTTGTGTGATGAGCATGAATATTTGTTTCTGAGTCTTGGATGTTTTCAATGTATTTAAGTATTTATATCTATTAAATATATCGTCGTCTAGTTCCCATAACACAAGCCTTCTTAAGCTTACTGTGGGGCTAGTTCGATTTGTGTAAGATTGTCCTCTAATATTTATTTATTTATTTATTTATTTATAAACCTTCCTCTTCAATCACTCTACCTATTAAAAAAACCGCATCAAAATCCGTTGCGTAGTTTTAAAGATTTAAGCATACATAGGGATATAGGGACATAGGGACAGAGAAAGCGGCTTTGTTTTATACTATGTAGTGATGATACATAGTTCAGTGCCTTTACCATGAGTTTGCATGACCGTACTCGCTAGCGACTGTGTAAACGACTTAATATGCCGATTCTTAGTTCTATTGCGTAACCGCCAGAGGCGCTGTACTTGAAGCCCATACAATTTTTTACGGAGTCAATAGCGAGTACGGTCATGTAAACTCATGGTATCTCCTGGAGGAACTAAAGCTGCTGGAGGGAAACGCCTTTAAACGCAGTCTAACAAACTGGCTTTTAGAGCATTGTTTTTACAGCGTAAAGGCGTATCTCGAACACCAGCATTATAATTAGTAATATTTAGTTATATAATTGTTATTATTTTATGATTTTATTGTGCCTCTTTGACTGTGATATGCCTATTATGTTAATTTTACTAGTATTTCGTAAGTGACGGCAACAAAATGTATTGAATCACCGATCTGACGTTTTGTCTAACGGATAGTTACAGAACCCGACCTGAGGGGCTACCGCGAACTGAAAACGAACGAAGTTCGAATATCTCCCTCTCTGTCGCACTTGCTAATTCGTGCGGCAGAGAGAGAGATATTCGAACTTCGTTCGTAGCAGTAACATGTTCCAACTTTAAAAGACGTCTCCAAATCGCACGTCAAATTCCCATTTGCTTGCACAACAGCTTTCAAACATCGCTCGGGGCTCAGTTTATAATATATACGTACATATAACATGTACGTCGTGTCCGTTTGTCGACAGTTGCGACAAACTGCTTGTACGTGTTTGTATGGCTGAATCGAAAAAAATATGTCTGACGTGTTTTATGTGAGAACCAACAAATGGTTTATTGCTGCCAAGTATTTGTGAAAGGCAATGAATGAGCGCATTTATGCACTATAAATTATTAGGATGGGTTGCACCAAACCATAGTAAGCGGTTTTTTTTTATATACAAACGCCTTAAGGGAGGCGTACAGCGACATCTACCAGAAGACTCATGCTTCATTAACGCAGGGATCGGATACCGGTATTTTCTCCATAGAAAATACCGGTATTATTACGGTCACCGGCTCATTATTTCATTTTTAATGGGACAATCTAATAATACGACGTTGTTACCTAAATACATGATTCAGCCCTACGTAAAGAGCAAAAAATAATCCAAAATATTGGGCTAATTCTGGGTTTTTTTTTAAATACCGGTATCGGTCCCTGCATTAACGGCACTAACGTCTCAAGTCATCCTGCAATCCTGCTCGGTGCCAAAATTTTTCAATTTTTTCTTCATTCTTAATTTCATAGTAAGCGGTGTTCATCTTTTATAATTAAGATTAGTAGTTAAGTATAGAAAAAAATGTAACTTTATTATGAATTCAATGAAATAAACAGTTTAATTTTTTGTTTTTTCTTTTATAAAAAAAATTATTTAGTCGGAATCTAATCGTATCTATTGAAGGTGTCTGTTGTTGTTTTGATTCTGTGTGTAACTGATTCATTTGTGTGAGGTGTGCAATAAAGAGTATTTGTATTGTATTGTATTGCATGTTGTAATCCATTGTATTCTGTAAATACATTTTGTAAATTAACTTCGTAATGCTTTATTGTGACATTCTATTTGATAAGTATTAAGTATTTTTGAGTTTTTTGACATTGTAAGTATTAAATAATACATCGAATATATTATTAAATATACATACTTACAACTACAACATTGTAAGTATTTTGATATATAGGTAGGTAATTTCGTATTTTAACCATTATTATATTGTTATCAAATTATCAATACCTACATTAGTAATAGTATGACGATCCTCTTGGGTGAAACTTGAAATGTTATTTTTATTTAATTTGTGGTTGTTTTTCTTTTGTTTTAATTGTTTTATGTGTTATTATTTTATTCAATGTATTGACGACCACAAGAGGGATTCTTTTAAATTGACTTAAATGTAATTTATAGTGAAGTCTTGTATTGTGTAATAAATGAAATCTAAATCTAAATCTATTATCTCATAAATAATGTCGGGGTTTGTAACTAGAAATTTACTACACCACTATTTGTGCATGTCGTAACCTGTTAAGACATTCTCTAGTTCTATAAAGAGTGCAATAGTTCTACTTTATTTTAGTCATACTGTCTTTGTTAATTGACCGCGTAACGCGTTTTGATAATAAAAAGTATGGAGGGCGACAAATATGGAATTCGCCTATTGTTGAGACATTATTGGAAACAAAAATTTAAAGCAGCCGCGGCAGCAAGAAAATCATGTGAAGTTGAAGGGGGAGACGTGTTAAATGAATGGATGGCACAGCGTTGGTTTAATCGTTTGAATAGTGGAGATTTGACCCTTGAAGATCGACCACCTTCTCGAACGATATTGACGCTGCAAAGGAAGCCGTTGAAAACAAACCTAGTAACAGCACTCGTCGATTATCGGTCTCACTTGGACCTTCTAAAGACACTATACATTGCTACTTAAAATCATTAATAATAATAATAAATTTATTTACGAAACAACCCTTTGTTAACAATTTTTTCTTCTGCAAAACTGCAGGACAGTTTGTTGGCAGAGGGGCTCCCTTACATAGAATGATGGGTAGGTTTGCACAATACGCAGTTACCAAAGTTACTATAGTTAGGTACATACGAATACACACTTATAATAGTTAGTTGTATGATCAAATACATATATATATATGTATATGCATTCATCGGCGTATATGTATGTATATGCTCACACGCACTCATTTTATGTAGTTTTAAACAGACTTCCTAAGTTTCACGAGTACTAACTACATGCATTTTAAATGACTTATGTAATGACTTGTACACATATTTTACATCCATGTTTATTTATTTTATTTATTTATTTATTAAGAAATAATAATACAACACAAACAAGTACATAGACCCACAAAACCGTTTGCACAGTTTGACTGTGGGATCGATCAGTCTCATCTCTCTTCTAACAGTAAATTATTTTATGAGTTTAACAAGGCAACTTTAAATATTATGAATCTACATCTAGGTACAATAGTTTATTTTACGAGTTTAATAAGGTAACTATGTAGCTTAATTTTTACTAACTTTAGCTTTATTAGCTTCCTGCCTTATGTTAGAGGGCAGGCTGTTGAGTATGTAGGGAAGGCGGTTTAGACTTTAGGTATATATTTATATCTAGAACAATAAATTTGATCTTTTTAAATTCTCAAATTACATTGCCACTTTTGCTTTTATTTTGCTTTAGATACGACCTAAAAAAGTTGTCAAATCGACATTATTTATGGGACACCCTAATAATATCTGTAAAAAAAAATAGAAAATAGAACATAGCTAGGAACATTAATGGCCTTATATTATTGTAATTATAATGTAAAAATTACATGTAAATGATCTGTACATTTATGAATAATTGATCTGAATCTGAATCTGAAAACTGAAATTCTTGTAAGTATATTTATTCCTTGAATTTCGATATCGGCTTCAACGACTTTGATTAAATTTGTGGGAAAATGTAGGATTTCGGGAGCGAACAATTGATCTGTCTAGGTCTAATTCCAGGGAAAATGTCGAACAAAGCTCCGTTTCCCAGGTACTTCAATTTATCACGCATCGATCCAAAAATAAACCTGCCAAGTGCGAGTCGGACTCGCGCAGGAAGGGTTCCGTACCATTATTGGATTGGCTCCGACGGAAGACCAGCGTCAACCAGTTAGGTTGGCACCATGCTGAGTCGGGACCATTTCGTGGCATTATTGATTGTTTTCTTTTTGTTTTACACCTTTTTTTACTGTTTTTACTCGTATTTCAACTTTAATCCTTGGTATGTGTATTACTCCTGTGCCACGAATAAACGCTTTTTCTTTCTTTCTTTCTTTATTATCTATAAATACGGCAAAAAATCACGTTTATGGAAGCCCCCTTAAATATTTGTTTTATTCATACATACATCATCAGTGAAAATTTCCACTGTCTAACTATCACGGTTCATGAGATACAACCTGGTGACAGACGGACAGACAGACGCACTGACAGCGGAGTCTTAGTAATATGTTTCCGTTTTACCCTTTAGGTATGAAACACTAACCCTTTTGTGAATTCTATTATTTTTTTTTATAATTATTTTTTTTTAATTATTGTATTCTTTGCTAATTTATTATTGTTGACATATTATATCATAATGTACGCAGCACTCGCAATTGTTTGCATGCCTGCGTGCAGGCTGAATACATGGAACTGTTTTATAATGTGTAAGACCTATTTGTATTTACTGTATTCCAGCAAATAAACGATTTGATTGATTGATAAAATGACAAAACATTTTGTTTTATAGCCTCGTGAGGCCCCGTGTCATATAAGTAGGTACTACATAAATTACGATTGATTTTGAACTATACCTAAACTTATTAAGGTCGAGATTATTTTGTTAATTATTGAAGGTCAGGCTTCAGGAGGATAGACCGGGCCTAATAAAGCGATAGGAGTGCACAGTTGGAGAGTAGCCTGGGGAAAATCCAGGGAAAACCTCCGCACGACCACACGGGCGGTTAAACACTCGAATAATGTAAGTTTGCCCGCCAGTAAGATTGCTTGAGCGGCTTCAACTGAGGTGTGAGTGGAATCGAGCTACTGGGAGTTTTGTCGCTGGTTCACTAAACCTAGCTGAGAAGAGTTCAGTGAGAAACTCAGCTCAGCCCGACTTAATATGCGGCGGTACCGGAACAAATAGGGACTACGTGTCTGTGTAGTCGCGATTACGCGGTAAAAGTCCCCATGCAATACCTAAAACATAACTAACCCTATTCATAAAACTTAACATGCCACTGTTAACTAAAATGTGTTTATACGTAGTCCCTTCCTATTAAACGCAAATTTCAATATGACAGTTAGCGACAAACGAATGTTTAGGTAATACGGCATTTTAACTAAAAATCAAAATCAAAACATTTATTCTGCAAATAGGCCTCAAGGGCACATTTACAAGTCAAAATCTATCTAGGTACATCAAATAAATATAATACAATAATCAAAGTATCATTATAGTGGGTTATTTAGTGTCGTATTTGTATGGAGCACCTTGCAGATTTTCAACAAAGGACGCCACTTGGCACAGTTGTACCTAATGGTCATCTGAGCAGATTTAGCCCTGTACCCACGAAATTCGTCCATGGTGGTGGGGGCTGGAGGGGGGTGAAAACCCCATCTACGGCGCTGCACTCTGAGCTCGATTTCTTCATAAGTTTAGTGAATAGGTCATGTTTGGTATCGTTTTCGTATAATTCAAGGATGAGGAATTCATTTCTGAAACAAAATTTTCACTCGTCCGTAGAAAAAAACAGAGTTCTGCACAAAACCTGAAAATATTTTTTTAAAAATTTTTACAAAATGTTGCACTATAATTAAACCGCGAGGTAATGCACTATAAAAAAAATATGAGTTAATAGCCCATTTTATGTGAAGTTTATAAACATAAACTGTATTGACAGATTTAACCTGCACATGTGTAAAAAAAAATAATTCATGTAGCGGCGGAGCTGCGTACTGGCGAGAAGCTATTTTATTTCTACATGAGTTTAGAAAATGGGTCATGTTTGGTATCGTTTTTGTATAACTCAAGGACGAGGAATTAATTTTTGGAACATAATTTTCACTCGTTCGCAGAAAAAAAAAACAAATCTGCACAAAACTTGAAAAAAATTATATGAAATACTACAAATTACAAAATCTTGCCTTACAATTAAACCGCGAGGTAATAAATACACTATAGAAAAATGAATTAATATAGAATGTACAGACATAAACTATATTGACAGATTTAACTTTTAAATGTGTTAAAAATACAATACAATACAAATACTCTTTATTGCATACCTCACACAAATGACTCAGTAGGTAGAGGTAGAGAACAATATAGAAATGAATAATGAATGAAGAATTATTTCTATTTAGCGGCGGAGCTGCCTACTGGTGAGAATCTATAGGGTTCTTCGTTTTACTGTTTGCTAATGACTTTGATTAGGTGTTCCTAAATCTAGAAGTAATATTTTATGATATTCTCAACTTCCCAACTTTAAAAAAGATTGAGACTTGGTCCAATTGGTTTGCACAATTTTACTTGGAAACCATACTTTAGGTTAAGAAATAAGAAATATTTATTCGAGACAGACAACAATTAATACAGCAAAAATAAAATATGAAAATAAACAAAAAAGTTGTGTTACACTTTTTAAGGGATCTACTGGGGATAATTACTGAAAATAAGGGATACATTACTGAAAATTAAAGCCAAACTACTTAAAGTAAAAGATGTTTAAACAATTGGGTCATTAACAAGCTGGCAGCGTTTCCTCGCTGAACCGCTATGCTGATGCGTTGAGCGAGCTTGTAATCCACCAGCATTTTGAATAGGTCCTTGAATAGTTGACGGGCACTGAGATGAGCCAAGGGTCTCGACACCGAACGGTATAAAAGTTTACACTTTTATAGCCAGTGCCGAGGTCCCTATATTTGTGCTTTTTAAGCTTTTCCGCCGTTTCGGCCTCCACGGCAGGGTGATTGCTAGTCCCGTGGAGGTGAGAAGGAGCCAGAGTGACTGTACAGCTTGCGTTTCACAGGTACTAGCGCCATTCCCACCTTCTAGGGGATGAGGGATATGCCGTCCGGCCACATGCCATCGATTCTAGCGATGCCAATTGGTTCAAGAAGAGATGGCACGTTGACTAGAGAGCGGCGGATGATGTCATTCAGAGCGGCCTATTTGGAAAAGCGGCCAACGGTTTCTGTCAATATCTTGCCATGGCTATCACCCGCGAGACCCGTGAGATCTGTCAACCAAACTGCCGCTAGGATACACCGGTGTAGAATACAGATAGGGAGCCCGAGTCGTTAACAATTCGCGATTCGGAGGGATTCAGATTCCAATAAGGTGCCAGTGTTTGGCGATGACTCCTTGGAGCCTGAGGCCAATAGCCTGGCTCGTTTTGCTCCTATGCTGTGGCTCAGAAGAAAATTAAAAGAAATCTTTAACACATCGTCGTCGTAGCTCCTCTGGCAGAATGGATGGTACCTAAATCATTACCCGTGCAAGCAGACTATCAAGTGTTTTTGGTCTCCAAGCCAGTAATCTCATAGTTTCAGGGGAGACCCCGTAGGATTTTGCCTATTAGATTGATTGAGCTGTGGACAGGCACGCCTTTCCTGGGTGTATTTAATACAGTTTCTTTTTTTGTCGGTAAAGGGAAGAAAAGCGCGTTTCATGCTTCCGATAAAGGCCAAAACAGGAAATTTAAAGGAGGATTTGCCGATTTTTGACAGATTTGTTATTATTGCTTTATATTACAAGTGTTTATGTGAAATACTTATTATATTACATGTGAAGTTGAGATGATCTTCGGCATTTAAAGTTATTTAATTATTTATTAAATGTCTAACTATTGTCTTTATTTTAGATCAACTTTTTGCACTGATATCAACATACGGTTTCCAGGTAAAATTGTGGGGATACCAATATAACCAAATATACAAAAAATCGGTGGTATGGTTATCTCAATCTGTTTTAATATTAAGAATATCATAAAATATTACTTCTTCATTTAGAAGCACCTAATCAGTTTCATTATCTAACAATAAAATTAAGAATTCTATAGAATCTTACCAGTACGGAGCTCCACCGCTAAATATAAATTATTTTTTATCACATTTCAAGGTTCAATCTATCAATAAATATAGTTTATGTTTATACATTCTACATAAAATGGGCTATTAACTCATATTTGTATAGTGCATTACTTCATGGTTTAGTTGTAGGGCAAGATTTTGTAGATTTTTTTGGTTTTTTTTTTCAGGTTTTGTGCAGAACTGTTAAATAATTCTTCATTAATTATTCATTTCCATATTGTTGTCTACCTCTACCTCCTGATTCATTTGTGTGAGGTATGCAATAAAGAGTATTTGTATTGTATTGTATTTTTAACACATTTAAAAGTTAAATCTGTCAATATAGTTTATGTCTGTACATTCTATATTAATTCATTTTTCTATAGTGTATTTATTACCTCGCGGTTTAATTGTAAGGCAAGATTTTGTAATTTGTAGTATTTCATATAATTTTTTTCAAGTTTTGTGCAGATTTGTTTTTTTTTCTGCGAACGAGTGAAAATTATGTTCCAAAAATTAATTCCTCGTCCTTGAGTTATACAAAAACGATACCAAACATGACCCATTTTCTAAACTCATGTAGAAATAAAATAGCTTCTCGCCAGTACGCAGCTCCGCCGCTACATGAATTATTTTTTTTTACACATGTGCAGGTTAAATCTGTCAATACAGTTTATGTTTATAAATTTCACATAAAATGGGCTATTAACTCATATTTTTTTTATAGTGCATTACCTCGCGGTTTAATTATAGTGCAACATTTTGTAAAAAAAATTAAAAAAATATTTTCAGGTTTTGTGCAGAACTCTGTTTTTTTCTACGGACGAGTGAAAATTTTGTTTCAGAAATGAATTCCTCATCCTTGAATTATACGAAAACGATACCAAACATGACCTATTCACTAAACTTATGAAGAAATCGAGCTCAGAGTGCAGCGCGGTAGATGGGGTTTTCACCCCCTCCAGCCCCCACCACCATGGACGAATTTCGTGGGTACAGGGCTAAATCTGCTCAGATGACCATTAGGTACAACTGTGCCAAGTGACATCCTTTGTTGAAAATCTGCAAGGTTGATGACACTAAATAACCAGCTATTAATTAAATGTAGTGTTACATGTCAAAAATAAGACTAAGAAACTAATAACAATCGAGATTTGTTAGAGATGTATAAGGTCTCTAAGCGTCGTAAAGTGGAATTAATGAACGTATATAAATTAGAACGTAGGAGCGCTCGTGGCCCAGCGGCGCCCGCGTACCGCATGTTGTATGCGATGTTAAGCAACGTCGGCCCAGGTCAGTTATTGGATGGGTGACCGCTTTGGGTGGTTATTAACTGAGCGCTCCCTTAGGCATGTTAAGCCGTTGATCCCGGCTGCTGTCTATAATAGCAGTCGTTAAGCCAAGTTAGAGGCCTTCGGTCGGCTTGAGAACTTCTAACAGTCAAGTTGCCCACTCACTTGACAAGCCTAATTCCAATAACGTCTGGTTTCCCCTTGGGTTGGAAGGTCAGATGGCAGTCGCTTCCATAAAAACTGGTGCCTACGCCAAATCTTGGGATTAGGAAGCGGACCCTGAGCATCCTTCAGGATGCAACTGTACCGGGATAACGCTAGGATGATAAAAAAAAATTAGAACGTAAGTATTATTACTTATTTATCCGTGGAAGAGACAGGGACCGATACCGGTATTTTTAAAAAACCCTGAATCAGCCTAATATTTTGGATTATTTTTTACTCTTTACGTAGGGCTGAATCATGTATTTAGGTAACAACTTCGTATTATTATATTGTCCCATTAAAAACGAAATACTGAACCGGTGACCGTAATAATACCGGTATTTTTCTATGGAAAAAATACCGGTATCCGATCCCTGGGAAGAGACGGGCTGAAAAAGAATGATCTTATTTTAAATCACTCGTTTCTAATACACTGGGTCATCGTAAAAAATCCATGTTTTATTACCAAATAAATATTAAAAAGGGTCGGCCGATACGAGGACTGCAAATATTCGAAATTACACTCGGTGGCAAAAGTATAGGGGACGAATAAAATAAAACGTTCAAGTGATCGTATGTTAATAATAGATGCGGTTCATATATTTTCACCTCACTAGCTCGGAAAGCTCTTTTTTATTCTTTGAAAACAGATAGCTAAACTGCTTTTTTGTGTATAAAAAGTGTAAAAGAGTGCAAAGAATATTTGAATCATCACCATTTGTATTTTATTTATATTTTCTGTGTGTCCAATTATGTTATGACGATCCTTATTCGGTGAATATGTTTAAATCCTATTCCGTTATTATTATTTATATCTTAATTGACGATCATGATGTGAATTCGTATACTTTTGACATGAATGCAAATTTATATTGTAATTTACATCTAAGAAATAAATGAATCTGAATCTGAATCTAATCCGAACGTGTTATTTGTAACTTATTTAAACATAATAACATGTAAAGGCCAGTGCAGACAGTCCAGCAACAACAATTATATATTGTGCTGTTGTGTTAAAAAAACTAGTACCTACGCCAGATCTCGGGATTAGGTAGTGGACCCCGGATATCCAACTGTATTTAGGATGCAACTGTACTGGAAAAACGCTAGCACGGGGAGTAAATAAATGTCCGCTCTAGTGAAGTTAAAAGATTTGTGTTATACACGGCTGCAAATTTATTTTACGTCTCGTGTGTTGCAACAGTCGCTCAGGATTCTATTTTTGAACCGCTCGCTTTGCTCAGGGTTTTATTTTCGAACCACTCGCTTCGCTCGCGGTTCAAACATAACATCCATTCGCTAGCTCGTAGTTCAACCCTGGAATCCATTCGCTAGCTCGTGTCTAATTCCACACTCGCGGTTAACAGGCCTTATAAGTTTTAAAATGCTTTGATTTCAAATTATGACCAAAGTATTGATAATACCAATAAAGTTATTAAAGGATACTATTCATTTAGTTAAGTTTTAGATAGTAACAAAGCCATTTTTTGATTATTGTATGTGGTAGAATTTAAGCGGAAAATATAGTTTTTAGCTTGAAAATGGTCAATTTGGAGTGATGTTTGGAACGATAATTCAAAAACATTAGTTTGAAATTTATGACATTAGGTCGCAATACTCCCGTTATAAATAAATAATAAATATTAGAGGACAAACTTACACAAATCGAACTAGCCCCACAGTAAGCTCAAGAAGGCTTGTGTTATGGGTACTAAACGACGATATATTTAATAGATATAAATACTTAAATACATAGAAAACATCCAAGACTCAGAAACAAATATTCATGCTCATCACACAAATATTTGCCCTGACCGGGATTCGAACCCAGGACCGTCAGCTTCACAGGCAGGTGCACTACCCACTAGGCTAAACCGGTAGTCAAAAAAGTACTCTAACATCTGGATGTTTTTGAGCAAATTATTCGCTCCGATGTATTTGGTAGCGCACAGCAGGCTGAAACTAAAGGCTTTTGTAGGCTTAACTTCAGGTTGCGCCTTCTAACTTTTACATCTGACCGTAATTGACAACGACGCGACCGCCGCATCGTATCCCATTTTCGACATTAGGTGTCTTCTAAGGTTTGGAATTCTCTGCCGGCGTATGTGTTTCCGAGCTCATATAACCTAGACCTTTTTAAGGCACGAGTGAATAGGCACCTTCTGGGTGAGCTCGCTTCATCGTCGGCCTCATTTTTGCCCCCTGGCTAGATGCTGGCCAAGAGCGATCCAATTTATAATAAAAAAAAAATGGGGCTAAACTTCGACAAACGTCTATTTCAAATGTGAAGGGGTCATTCTACTTTTGACGACCGGTTTAGCCTAGTGGGTAGTGCACCTGCCTGTGAAGCTGACGGTCCTGGGTTCGAATCCCGGTCAGGGCAAATATTTGTGTGATGAGCATGAATATTTGTTTCTGAGTCTTGGATGTTTTCTATGTATTTAAGTATATATGTATATTAAATATATCGTCGTCTAGTACCCATAACACAAGCCTTCTTGAGTTTACTGTGGGGCTAGTTCGATTTGTGTAAGATTGTCCTCTAATATTTATTTATTTATTTATTTTAAACTGGGTAGAAATTATGTTAAGATAAAATGAAATTGTAATTAGTTTTATCTTTTAAGGAATCAAAGAGGCTATGATAATAATAATAAAATAATAACTTCAGAGGGAAAGGCACTCAGTACATTTTTGGACCAATCAGGTTAAATTTTTCCGCCTCGAGACAATGCCTTTTTACATTTACTTCTATTATCCATCCCGTGATATTAAGTAAGTATATTCGTATACCAGCAGCGCACGTTTATTTACGTATCATTTGTTGAGCCCGTTCTTCCCCTGCTGATCATATATGCTGATCATAAGCCTCTCTTCGCCCGCTCGTATCAGTTTGGGGTAGTCTTACCCAGGAGTGATCCGCGATATCGTCAACCAACGAGCTGGTACTTTTACCTTGAAGTGGCCACCAGCCATCATCCTGCCTGCCAACCTGTTCAGCCCAATCCTACTTAGAAAGAAAGAAAAAACAGAAAGAAAGAAAGAAACATTTATTCACAGACACCAAAGACACATATTACAAAAAAAACAACAGAAGAAAAACAAACCACATAACGTGTGTCCCCGCGGCATTGAAACGGACACTGGATCAGCATTATGCTGAAGTGTCAGACATCTACAGCGCTGATTTTCAGCCAGTACCGTCGGTGACTTACGGACTAACATACACTAAATAATAGCCAAAAAAATGAAATATGGCTGCAATAGAAAAAATAAAACATAAGACAAAAAAAAAACCACTTGCTACTTACATACAGATATCTGGTGTACCAACACTTGTGATGATTTTGTAAAATGGAGGGTAATTTGTAAATAATTTGTTTAAATATGAGGGTAAGCAATAATATTGTAATACCAGCTCGGACGTTTGATCTTGACTCCCTACCCTTTTTGGGTGGGGATACGAGAACAAAAAGCCGATGTCTGGGCAGAGAGGGCATTCTATTACGAGCGCTAGCATTAAGTTGAGTCTGTAGAAGTACACCAAGGAAATAAATCGTGATATTTGCCGTAAGTCAGTGTTTTTCTTAATATACTTGATTTTTAATATAATGATATCTTCACGAAAGAGAAGAAAAGGCCAGGTCAGAAGTATAGCACGTTCTAAACTGTAAGGAGTGTAAGGCCAAATTCTGTCAAATGCAAGCAAGAATGTACCTTATAGTCAGAGCTCTTAGTCGTTTTTTGTTTTTCAATGTAAAATTTGGCCTTTCTTACGAACTATACCCGACGATCCTGTATAAGGAGATGCATGGCTATGATTGAAGCGAAATAAGTATGTAATAACAGCAGTTTTTGGCATTGTTTGGTCTCTTCCTACCCTAATGGGATACGGGCGTGAGCATATAATCACTATATAGTATAAAACAAAGTCGCTTTCTCTGTCGCTATTTCCCAATATCCCTATATCCCTATGTATGCTTCAATCTTTAAAACTACGCAACGGATTTTGATGCGGTTTTTTTAATAGATAGAGTGATTGAAGAGGAAGCAGATATCAAAACGAAATTGAGAGGATTACCAGAATTTCAGGTCATTTCTATAACTAGTAATTGTATTTCTATTTCTAGGAATACAAAATACTCAATTACTCGTATCTTGTTAACATTGCCTATTTGTAATACATTATCACTACATAGTAAAAAACAAAATCGCTTTCTCTATCCGTATATCCCTATATCCCTAAGTATGCTTAAATCTTTAAAACTACGCAACGGATCTTGATGCAGTTTTTTTTAATAGAGTGATTGAAGAGGAAGGTTTATATGTGTATAATAACATCCATTAAATAGTGCACCCGTGCGAAGCCGTGGCGGGTCGCTAGTTATGTATATAAGTGTGTATCTTCTCGATAGTGCGTGACGTCAGATCTCAGCCTGTGCCTTGCTGCCTTTATTTTGTCCGGGGGTGTAGATCATATATCAAATATCAATCCGCGATGTTCTTACGGATCACATTTGTATTATAATGTGTTGGCTGCGATCCACAAAGGATGCATAACGAATGTATACTACTCGGTCTGGTGAGAAGGGTCATTAATTTGATGATTATTAACGATCATTAGAGGTTGTGTTGTGTCTTATATTATATTTTGTATCATGTGAGTGATGCGGTCAAAGATGACACACATCTTTAACGTCGATAGATAGATCACATATAGGTACTCACGCGGTATTTCCAAAAGGAGTAGGCTGTGCACATGAAACTGAATTCCAGTGCCATTATTAGCAATTTGCAGTTTTTAAGATGGATAATATGTTATGGTAGTGATAGCCGATTAAGAAGTCTTATAAATAAATAATAAATAAATATTAGAGGACAATCTTACACAAATCGAACTAGCCCCACAGTAAGCTCAAGAAGGCTTGTGTTATACATAGAAAACATCCAAGACTCAGAAACAAATATTCATGCTCATCACACAAATATTTGCCCTGACCGGGATTCGAACCCAGGACCATCAGCTTCACAGGCAGGTGCACTACCCACAAGGCTAAACCGGTCGTCATAAAAAGTATAAGTTTTAAAATGTTTCGATTTCTAATTATGACAAAAGTATTGATAATACAAATAAAGTGATTAACGGTTACGATGATTTTATTATAACTTTAGATAGTAACATAGCCATTTTTATATTTTATTGCGTGTAGTAGAATTTAAGCAGGAACAGTTTTAAGCTTGAAAGTAGTCGATTTGGAGTGATGTTTGAAATGATATTAATGAAAAATCCAAAAAATACATCTAAAATGTATGACGATAGGTTTCAATAGCCCTGTTCTAGATAGTAACACTGAGAAAATGTCAAGATACGTGTCAATACAAACAGAAAATCGTCAAATAGATGAGCGTTTTTAACTGATAAAGACTCTTTAGTCTCAAAAAGGTTAGTGTCTACTCACTCAACGAAAACACTCTTATACAGTAAATATGCCATATTTACATATTAAAATATCAAAGAACACTTTACGTCCCAATTTCTCGGGTGGATTGCTACATTTTGCTCTCAAAGGGCACGCTGTGATCACGCTCTTACACTAGGCAAATACTTGACTGGACATCTTTGATATCGATTACAGCGACATTAGAAGTCTGTAACATGTATTATATAGATTATTAAAGTGAAGTCCACCATTAGGCGAAGTGCACAGTGCATCCTCAAATCTTATAAAGGGTCGGCAACTCAGTGTTACTATATAGAACAGTACTATTGCGACCTAATGTCATAAATTTTAAATATATTTTTTGGATTTTTCAATAAGCTATCAACCATCACTCCAAATCGACCATTTTCAAGTTAAAAACTGTATTTTTCCTCTTAACATTTAATACATACAAAGAAATCAAAAATAGGCTATGTTACTATCTAAATATTTAATATAATCATCGCATCCTTTAATCACTTCATTAGTATTATCAATACATTTGTCATACTGAAATGTTACATTTAAAAACTTAGAAGGCCTCTTAAAACTCGAAGAAAAATGAGCAAAAAGCTCAATGGACTCCAATTTAAATTTGTAAAACGATATTTGCTAAAAATATGTTCGTTACTTGGTCAAGTAAAGAAACTTGAAAAAATGCATTCGCTTGACGATATGTTATTTTCACTCCTCATACAAATTCTACTGTGAATTTCAACAAATGTTTTAACATCATATTTTTATTCTAAAATTAAATATGCATAGTTAATTAACTTGACGTCTCTGATCAGAAGTGGTGGGAGAATGCACAAGAAAGGGACGCGTGGAAAGAAAAGAGGGAGGCCTTTGCCCAGCAGTGGGACACTTGAGGCTCTTAATAATAATAATAATAGTTAATTAAATTCCTACAACTAGCATTCCGAAACAATATTATATTCCTATAATCACCCCTTTTCCATTCTGGCATAACTGCGTTTGTACACATAAATTATATGTACGGTAAAAAACATTACACTCCTTTTCGGGCAGTAGTGTAAACAATAATGTACCTATTAATTTATAATGTACTAGCGACCCGCCCCGGCTTCGCACGGGTGCACTATTTAATGGATGTTATTATACATATAAACCTTCCTCTTCAATCTCTCTATCTATTAAAAAAAACCGCACCAAAATCCGTTGCGTAGTTTTAAAGATTTAAGCATACATAGGGATATAGGGATTAAGGACAGAGAAAGCGACTTTGTTTTATACTATGTAGTGATTACAAATAGGCAATGTTAACAAGATACGAGTAATTGGGTATTTTGTATTCCTAGAAATAGAAATACAATTACTAGTTATAGAAATGATCCGAAATTCTGGTGATCCTCTCAATTTCGTTTTGATATCTGCTTCCATTCGTTTCATTTCGCCCACCAAATATTTTCACCGACTTGGAAAGAGTTTTTAGTTATTTGATCAGTATTTTTTCATCGATTTTTATATCTCGATCGGATATGCCGGCGTCAATATCCATTTCAGTTAAATTGAAAAGTTTTCTAGTACGCATTTTTTTTGTATTCGTTATTTTAGATAAAGTATTTATTACGAATTGCATATTTATTATTTATCGAATAAGCGCCAAAAATTTTATCAAGAACTTTAGAAATTGCAGATAAAACCGAAACATACTAGAGATAAATAAAATAAAGCGGCAATTACACTTCGTCGTTCACCTAATGCGGTCGCCGAATTCAATTTAAACTACTTAGGCCAACAAACGTCTTCTTCACATTAGTCTGTCCGCCAACCTATAAGCGTTGGCAGCTGTCGATCGCCGAATGCGGCCGACTAACGTGTTCTTTACACTTTTGCGGTCGCCGCAAGCAGCATGCGGCGATCGACGAAGTGTAATTGCCGCTTAAAGCCCGATCAGTAATTGTCAAGAGGGCGCCGTTATTATCATTTATATGGCAACAGGTCAGTAATGTCATTATAGTCCGAATAATGACATTTTTAGTTGTGAGTGTTAGTAGGAGTGTTATGAGGATAATTGACGACCGCTTTAGCCTAGTTGGTAGTGACCCTGCCTACGAAACTGGAGGTCCCGGGTTCGAATCCCGGTCAGGGCATTTATTTGTGTGATGAACTCGAATATTTGTTCCTGAGTCTTAGATGTTTTCTATGTATTTAAGTATTTATTAATAAGTATGTATATCGTCACTTGGTACCCATAGTACAAGCTTTGCTTAGTTTGCGACTAGGTTGATTTGTGTAACATTGTCCAAAAATATTTATTTATTTATTTTATACGAGCTTTATTTTAAGTAGGTATTTGTTAGTTAGTGACTTTTGCTTGTAACCCGAAGTATGTTAAGTCCTGAATGACTTAATAACGCACAACCAAAACTACTAAGGCTCGGTTTTATAAAGATCCGTTCGACCTTATGTCGGTTTGTTATGTCAAAAAATGTACTGAGTTACTGACATTTGGCCTTACGGATCTTTATAAAACCTGGCCTAAGTGTCCACCGCGCGATCGCGACGACAGTGACACATATAGTCCCTATTCGTCCCGGTACCGCCGAACACCGGGTAGAGTCAGTCGAACCCAGGTCGGGCCTAGCTGAGATTCTTGCTGGACTCTTCTCAGCTAGGCTAGGTTTAGTGAACCAGCGACTAAACTCCCAGTAGCTCGATTCCACTCACACCTCAGGTTCGGTTGAAACCGCTCAACCAATCTCACTGGAGCGCAAACTCTTAGAGTACCAGTTCCAAACCACAAGCGTGGTCGTGCCGGAGGTTTTCCCTTGGATTTTCCCCAGGCTACTCTCCAACCGCGCACTCCTATCGCTTTATTGGGCCCGGCCTTTTTTTTTTTTACCTATAAAGCCACAGTCAGGTTCCAAAAGAAAAAAAAAACTGGCCTAAGTAACTCTAGAGATTTTATTTTTGAACAGTCGGTTACGTTTATAACGTAGGCTAGGGAAGAAAGGGTTAAATAATAAAAGCAATATTATATTTATAAGCTTGCACGGAATAACTTTGAAATATGTATAACTCTGAAATAGCGAAAGAATAACTTCAGTTGTTAAATTGATAAGAATGATACATCTAAACCAACCCTTCTCAACTTCCACGGCCTTTTTGAAGGCTTCCAACTTTTCCAACAGTTATGTATTCGAACACATACATATGTATGATTTATAAGAGGGTGAATCAACTTTTTAGTGTCACTCGTTGCCGTGGTTACGTCTAGTTGTCCCAGACGAATCACGTAACTTTATGTACTAACGGTAGATAGATTTTACTGTCAATTTTGAAGTATAAATGTATGAGCTGCAGGCGAATCACGTAACTTTATGTACTAACGGTAGATAGATTTTACTGTCAATTATGAAGTATAAATGTATAAGCTGACATTAAAATTTGCCATTAAAATTTACCTAACGGTAGTACAAAAGTTACGTGATTACCCCGCTGACAATTAAAATTTGACATTAAAATCTATCTAACGGTAGTACAAAAGTTACGTGATTACCCCGCAGGGGACAAAACTCGAATACAATCGTGATTTTATGCTATTTAAGTTTATCAAACACACGTATTTGTGGTACTTATAAGCTACTCGCGACCCGCCCCGGCTTCGCACGGATGCAATTCTGATGCATGTATCATACATATAAACTTTCCCCTTGGTCACTCTATCTATTACAAAAAACCGTATCAAAATCCGTTGCGTAGTTTTAAAGATTTAAGCATACATAAGGATATAGGGATATATTTAATTATTTATTTAATCTTTATTGCACAAAAGAAACCTCAGCGTACAAAAGGCGGACTTAATGCCGTATGGTATTCTCTACCAGTAAACCTTAAGGCGAAGCAGAAAGATTTGTTGGCGGTGCAACTAACAACTAACGAAACTCAAAATTAATATTTTATATAGTTATTTTATATATAATTATTTGTATAATGTAACAAAACGAGTAAATAGGGACAGAGAAAGCAACTTTGTTATATACTATGTAGTGATTTCCATGATGGTCCGTCTACTAAGCATGCTATTACACCATACAACATTTTTTGGAACTAACTGCGCTACTAGTGTCCTTTGGACAACGGGTCAAGATAACAACACAAAAAAAGTTGATCCACCCAAAAAATATTATCTGACAATATTCTAGGAATTGTAAGATACTTGAATTAAAACTCCCGAAGAGTTCGAAACATTTTTTTTGTATACAACGCCGGTGGCAAACAAGCTTACAGTCCACCTGATGGTAAGCGGCCACCGCAGCCTATAGACGCCCGCAACTCCAAAGGAGACACGTTCGCGTTGCCGACCCTTTGTAAAATTTGAGGATGCACTGTGTTGACAACAGAAAGAACATATTTAGGTCCCTCGCTCTCAACACAGTGCATCCTCGGGAGCTCTGGCAACCTTGCTCACCTCCAGGAACACAACACTACATACTTGTATAGTAGATAATGTTATTATGGCTGTGGTCTTCTGCAAGGCGGAGGTACTTCCCCAGTTGCTGCTCCAAATTCGAGCAAGATGACATTTTGCTGTGCCCTACCTCTCTTGAAGATATCGCCCGTGACAATTAGACGTGAGTTTTAACCGTTTAATAAAAAATATAGTATTATTAAAATGGAGAAGAGTTTGGAACTGCAGTGATAAGTTGTTAAAGACTGAGCAGAAATATATGAGCGTTGGTCAAATGGCCATGCTGCGGAATTTCATTTGAAGTATGTAATTTCTTACACTGGCAATAATTTTAATCATAGGATGTCATTGTTAGAATTACGATTTGAAACGGGATATTTACCATCGCCGTTCAAAAAATAAATCGTATCGTATCCCGTTTCAAATCGTAATTGTAATGTAAATGACCATGTAAGCTTGAAATCTTATATTGGATGTCATTGTTACCAATCGGGTTGTGTGTTGTGTGTTTAGCCCGCCTGTTGTTTACCTCTACTCATTGTGTTTTTGTACTGTACTGTATCCTTTGATTGAGGTGTGCAATAAAGAGTATTTGTAGAATCAGCATACTAAATCGTTTACGCAGTCGCTAGCGAGTACGGTCATGCAAACTCATGGTAAAGACACTGTACAGGTGACGTCTCTCAACCGATTCTCCTAAAATTTTGTGAGCACGTTCGATAATTTATTATTTAATTCACTTTTTGCATGGAAAATGTCGGCGGTATTGAAAACGTAAAAATAAAGGCGAATCATAATCATGTTGCCTCCATGAAAAATAATCTACCATAAAAGTTTATAATTATCGACTAAATAAAATAAATAAATATTAGAGGACAATCTTACACAAATCGAACTAGCCCCACAGTAAGCTCAAGAAGGCTTGTGTTATGGGTACTAGACGACGATATATTTAATAAATATAAATACTTAAATACATAGAAAACATCCAAGACTCAGAAACAAATATTCATGCTCATCACACAAATATTTGCCCTGACCGGGATTCGAACCCAGGACCATCAGCTTCACAGGCAGGTGCACTACCCACTAGGCTAAACCGGTCGTCAAACAATTTACAAAGACATACGCCGACACAAAGCCATACACATTGTACTCACTTCAAAACCATATTAAATCCCAAAAGTCCCTAACAACATGAATATGCAGAACGACACTTTTCGAGCAGCTGACGCCGATGCGGGCAGAGCATTCTACGTTGCGCCAGAACGTAATTAGTCTGTAGCGGCCCTAATGCGACACCCTGTGAATTATTTGGCCAGCTTCGTTCCTAGCGAGCCTGATATACCTATATATATCAACATGAATGACTGACTGTCGAGTTTCTTTCGGCGTTTCTTCTTGACTCTGCGGGGCGACGCGGGTAGAGAAAAATCCACCCTCCTCTTTCTAATTCGCACGTTCGAGTGAGACAGGAATCGCTGAGTCGCGTGAGATACGACTTGGCAGCAAGTTATGCTAGCCCACCTGGTCTCTTGAGAAACGCTAGTAGTTTTTAATTTGTAAAAGTTCTTGTAAAATTAAAAAAAGATACGGTCGTTTATGCCGCAAAAATGTATATTTCGACACTCTCAAGGGAATCAAAATTTATAAGGTACTTTCCGTTGACCTACAACTATGAAATTTGGAAAGTAATATCGTCTACAAGTACAGGGAAATATCTGAAAACTATACATTTGTAATTAATTGTACATATACTTATTGTTATTTTTGCTCCCGATTTTTATTATTTAAGTTTTTATTATTCTTTTTTGTTGTTTAAGTTTTAAGTAGGTTAAGTAGTATCATTGTAATAAGATTACTTTGGATAAAATGACTGACTGTTGAGTTTTTTTTGACGTTGCTCGGCAGTGGTCTCATGAGAAACACTAGCAGTTTTTGACTTATAAAAGTGCCATTGCGGCCTACTTGCAGAATAAAGTTCATTTATTACATATTTTCATATATTTTCTTCCAATCTGTCAAGTTTGCGAGCTATCAAGTATACACTCAAATGCAAGAAATGGGTACCTGGGTCATACACGGATTTAGGTTCGCGTTCTGCGGACTTACCAAAAGTTAAGGGCTACAGAGCTTAATTTTGGGCTGGACCAGTAACCCGCATAAACAGTGTCTCCGTTTCTATAAATCCCTGTAATAAAAACATAGCTAACATGCACATAAGCCGTTAACTATTGACCACAGGAGGGACGACTTTTGTTTTTTCAACTTAGTATGACCCACCATTTGTTTGGAAATTGAATACAAAGTGTACCCATTTTATTTGCTCCTGAGTGTATATCAAAACACAGCTCCGCATGAGTCTGAAGGAGAAATATTGAAAATGAAAAAAGTAACGTGTCGTGTAAATGTAAAAATTGATTTGGCTGCGTTAGTGCTCCCAACGGAGCTACCAATGTTCGCGTTTTAGATTCAGTCGAAAACAGTAGAACCAGGTTGTCTGGAAGAGATCGCTATTTAGCGATAAGACCTTGTTTTGGCTATCATGCCAACTGAAAGCGTGAATATCGGAGCGTTTCAAACGGCTAATTTCTTTAGCGTTATTAAAGGTAAAGTTTCAGTACATGATATACATATTATGAGACATTGTTTGTACTTTTTAAGATCTGACATTAATCGATATTTCTATGGTATCACTTACAAATTGTATTATAGTGCTATATTAACTTCTGACATTATCTATTAAATTGACTTTGTTATGATTGGTACCCTTACATTGGTACAACTGTTAAATATTTTTTTTTATTTCAGCTTAGGGTTTCAATTTAATCTTTATATGACATTTTCAATTGTATTGTTTTCCTATTTATACTTTATATGACATTTTTAATTGTATTATTCCCTGATTATTGTTTAAACCCTCATATTATAATTATTGATTATTTCATTGTTATAACGATCGATATACGATTAGCAAAATAAGCGAACATGTTTTATAATGTAATTGTATATGGAGATAAATAAACTAAACTAAACTAAACTAAACATGTTGATCGTGTACTCCGTCTTTTGATAGAGATCCCGGCCTTCTACCAAACAGTCGAAAAGTCAAATACATTTCTGAGTTATTATAACTCGAACCTTTTTAAGTATCTAGAGCATAGGGATCTTCTGGATGAGCTCGCTCTATTTTCCGCCACTTATTTACCCAAGAACAAACCCATTCGCAATAAAAACGAAACGTTCTACAACATTTCGAGTTCGAATCGAGAACCGCTGGTGGTGTCAAAGTAGATTGTTTCGCATTTTTGCGTAAACACGTCGCGCGGCGTTACCTGCGCCGTATTTATTGATTTATGTAAATACGGTTGTGTTTATCGCTTCTCAGTTATTAAGGGCCGCTATTGCCCCTGTAGACCGGGAGCTGGACTGAATAGAATAGAATTTTTTATTACATGTCATGTACTGGGGTCACCGACATAGCCTTCAAAATTGCGGGACTTAAGTGGCAGTGGGCAGGGCACATTGCTCGCAGGACTGACGGTCGATGGGGCCAGAAACTGCTTGAGTGGCGTCCACGCACCGGAAGACGAGCTGTCGGTAGGCCTCCGACAAGGTGGAGTGATGACCTGGTGAAGGTCGCGGGAATCCGGTGGACGCGAACGGCACAGGACCGGTCTAAATGGCGAGCCTTGGGGGAGGCCTATGTTCAGCAGTGGACGTCTTTTGGCTGAAATGATGATGATGATGATGATGATTAAATGTCACATTACAGGTTATAGGTGGAAAAAAAGAATAATAATACAGGTATACATGTGACGCCCTGCAAGGGCATAGCAAACATGAGAGGGCTAAACTAAATACTAGTGCTTATTCTAAATACATTTTGAAAAATTTTCGACATAAAATTAAATTAAATATCCTCAAAATAATCCCTTAAACTATAGTAACATTTTTGTATAAGATAAAAATCTTATTATCCTATCTAGCTAGATAATAACCTATCTAGGTTTTTAAATGTATGGTGAATAAGTTAGGTTTCTCTATATTTTTTAAGGAATTCGGCAGGTGATTATATATTTTAATTGACATATAATGTGGGCTGCATGAAACTATTAAACTGAGTTTTTTTTAAACAATAACGTTGGCACCCGGGCTCGGAAGCGGTTTTTACTATTTTTGAAATATCTCCTAAATTACTTTTCATATCACCATTTTTATTAGCCAGCATTTGTTTTTGTTAGCCTTCACCTCAGAAATGAATGATTTAAATTACGAAAAAATATCGTAAAACGCGAGTAACCGAAATTTTTAACCGATTAATTGTATGAAGATGAAACCGGTTTTTTGAGCCCTGGTTGGCACAAACTTAGGATCTGCCTGATGGTTGCGACTCCAGAAGAATAACAACAGACCTTTTTTTTTATTAGAGGACAATCTTACACAAATCTAACTAGCCCCACGGTAAGCTCAAGAAGGCTTGTGTTATGGGTACTAGACGACAATATATTTAATAGATATAAATACTTAAATACATAGAAAACATCCAAGACTCAGAAACAAATATTCATGCTCATCACACAAATATTTGCCCTGACCGGGATTCGAACCCAGGACCGTCAGCTTCACAGGCAGGTGCACTACCCACTAGGCTAAACCGTTTTTGCATTTAAATATAGCTCCCGTGAGCGAGAGAAATAGTTATTTGTTATACAAGGGTGCAGTTGTATTTTAACCGCGAGTGTGGAATTTAAACACGAACTAGCGAATGGATTCTAAGGTTGAACTACAAGCTAGCGAATGGATTTTATGGTTGAACAGCGAGCGAAGCGAGTGGTCCCAAAATAGAATCCTGAGCGTAGCGAGTGTTGCAACACACGAGACGTAAAATAAGGCTGCTAGCACAACTACTGCTGCGACGCGACGCGAATAGAGAAAAATCTACCCTCCTCTTTCTAACCCGGATAGTTCGAGCGAGATAGGAATTGCTGAGTCACGCGAGATACGATTTGTCAGCAAGTTGTGAGCCCCACAGGAACACAAGACGTACCTAAAGAGCAAGTATTATTATTATGGCAAGTAGTATTATTTGACGACCGGTTTAGCCTAGTGGGTAGTGCACCTGCCTGTGAAGCTGACGGTCCTGGGTTCGAATCCCGGTCAGGGCAAATATTTGTGTGATGAGCATGAATATTTGTTTCTGAGTCTTGGATGTTTTCTATGTATTTAAGTATTGCTATCTATTAAATATATCGTCTTCTAGTACCCATAACACAAGCCTTCTTGAGCTTACTGTGGGGCTAGTTCGATTTGTGTAAGATTGTCCTTTAATATTTATTTTATTTATTTATTTTATTTTATTTATGGCTGCTTAATTGACTCCTTGTGTGATTCAAATAACAATATTAGGATCGAATTTGCAGACTACTTCACTCCGCGCCTGACAATTATTGAATTGGCAGCTCAATCACTGATAAAAAGAAATTCGAATAGCGAAATTAGCTATAAAGATCGTTTATATTTTATCTATACCAAGGGGTCCAATATTGTCTGTTTTAATGTTTAGTTTTATTAGTGTAGTATAGAAGTAAGAGTTACGTAACCGAAATAAATATATTTTACACTTATTCTTGTTAGTTGTTAATCTATATACATATAAATATTGTAAAAGTGCCCTTGAGGCCTATTTGCAGAAAAAATGTTTTGTTTTAATTTTGATTTCGATTTTGATATATATTAGTTAAGTTACAAATTACAATTCAAAAATTACATAAATTAAATTAGATTAAATTATAAAAGCAACTGGCGAACTTCAAAAATTTATAAAATATTAATATTGTATCTAATTATAACTAAAAATAACATGAGAATATATGACTAAAAATTAAAACTAAACTAAACTAAAATTATTATGTTATGTATATATAAATTAGTATGTTATGTAAATATCACAGTTAGAAATGATGTACATTGACAGTTGTCTCGATATTACGTCATAATAATTTTAATTAATTCCTCTTCTCAATAATCGCCCGCAAAGAGACCATTACTCGTCACTCAGATCAAAATTTAAAAAACTAAAATCGTTTCAGGCGGCCTGGAATGTTACATATAAATTCCTTTATTTTTAGAGATCCAAGATCGATATTATACCTGTTTCTACTTTTTTTTTAGTTTGATTATAATTTACTAGCTACCCGCCCCGGCTTCGCACGGGTGCAATGCTGATGCATGTATTATACATATAAACCTTCCCCTTGAGTCACTCTATCTATTAAAAAAAACCGCATCAAAATCCGTTGCGTAGTTTTAAAGATTTAAGCAAGGGATATAGGGACAGAGAAAGCGACTTTGTTTTATACTATGTAGTGATGATAAAAGACTGCACGTACACAATACGACATTCAGCCAATTCAAGTCGTATTTTTCTGTTAGAAATGCGACGTTTTTATATGTGTCTCAAATAATTTGCGTTTTTTGCTCGAAAAATACACTTGCGATTCTGTTATAACGGGGGTAAATCATTAAGTTTATGACACTTCAAGGTGATGTTTATCTAATCTTAATTCAAATTCCAAATTATTTCCCCATTTCTGAGAAAAGCGCTATATTAGTCTTAACCGTAATTTCAATTGCAGGCTTCGTATAATTAAACCGAGTCTCAAGGTCGCCCGTTTAAACAAATACTCAGCCTACAATTGCCTCCTTCCCAGCCACGGCAATAATGTACTATTTCACCATCACAGAGATCCGCAAAGAAAAAACTCCAACAAGACTTTTGCCTAAAAACAAGAGCGTAACGGAAAAGTATTAGAAAGCCATAAAAAATAACTGTTATATTCCAACTGACAACTTTAAAAACAATCAAACGTTATAGTGATGGAGTAGTGACACCATGCGTACTCATCAACAAGGACTGTCCTTTTTTTACTATTATTGCTGGTGACTCGTTGTTATACAAAATACGAATATTTGTACTAGTAATATGGCGGTGTCTGGCGTATTAATTATTAAGTAAATAATGCAGTGCCCTAACTTAGCAATCTAAGTAGGTACCAGTGTATAGTTTCCGACGTGTATGTATCGAGCATTTGTTTTGGAATGTATTCACATATTCACTGTGTTTGATTACGCTTATTTTAACATTGCTAGATATAGGGTAGACGTACCAACGCTCGACACCTATGCCCAATAGTTGACACATAGATACTGTTCGTTTTTTTACCTATAATGATTTGAGATCGGAGGTGACAAGTATTGGGTTGGTGCTGGGCACTGGGAAATTTACACTATGAGAAATCAATGGATAACTGTTATTGGCCTTCTTTTATGTAATTATCAATACGTCATGGTTATATCTACGGCTGTAGTTGTCCTGAATACCAATAAATAAATAAAATAAATAAATAAATTCGTTCTTGAATGAACCTCCACGATTTCCTAACCTTCTTCCTAGCGTTTTCCCGTTTTTGTCCTAAATGACCCCGGGGTCCACTATGGCACCTAATCTCATGATTTGGCGTAGGCGTAAAACGATGAATAAGTATGTAGGGTAGAGTCAGCCTAACCCAGGTCGAGCCTAGCTGACTTTCTTGCTGGACTCTTCTCAGCTAGATTTAGGAAACCAGCGACAATACCCTCAGTAGAAAGAAAGAAAGAAACATTTATTCACAGACACAGAAGACACACATATGACAAAAATGATAAATGAAGAAAAACATATTATACACAAACCACATAACATGTGTGTCCCCGCGGTAATGAAACGGGCACTGGCTCTGAGTAGCTCGATTCCACTCATACTTCAGATTTGGTTGAAGCGGCTCAACCAATCTGACTGGAACACAAACTCTTAGAGTATTCCAGTGTTAAACCACCCGCGTGGTCGTGTCGGAGGATTCCCTTAGATTTTCCTCAGTCCACTATTCAACCGCCAACTCCTATCGGTTTATTGGGCCCGGCCTATAAAGCGACAGTCACTTTCAAAACAACAAAAAAAGGTTGACAACCAAGTCTCACTTAGGGTCGGTTTCACCAACATACGATCACAGGCCGGTCATCGTCAAATATGGCGCCGGCAGCTACTTGCTCAAACTTTCCATACAATCAGATTTTAACGAACACCGCTTACGATTACAGACGGTTTGGTGCAACCCACCCTAAGTAAGTTTAAGTAAGGTTCGTATCTCAGCATCGTTTCAGTACTCAGATACGAGGATTTCTAAGAGTAGTGACAGATTTGCTAGTGACTTGGTTGTCAATTCTTTTTCAAAAGTTAGTTGTAGTGCATGACAATTCGATGCTTGACAGTTCTTTGCCATTCCTACCCCTTAGAAGGCGTAAAAAATCTCAGCCTCGAAAAGCATGGTCACCCTAGAAATGACCTTTATGGGGCTGTAAAATTAACGAGGGCATTCCGCGGAACCCATCGAGCTGTTTACGGGCGCGGGAACCCTCCCCGCTGAACCTTGAGGAATCAATTCCAGGGCTTATGGGTGTATTGTCGTGGTAATGGAAAACCATGAAGTGCGGGCGTTGGGTGCAGTTTATAGGGTGTAAGGTGGAGTACCTATACTTGAAACTGTATTTTGATCGATATCTTGATATTTTATAGAGATTGGATTTCGCCGACCAGCCGACTAGCTGACTAATCGGTGCTGAAGTGGCCCACTAGTCGCCGACTAATCGCCGACTATAAATTAGCCGGATAGTCGGCTTTCGACTGTCGGAGACTGGTCGGTACATCTCTAGACATTTTTTTTTAATTAATAATATGATCAAAATAAAAATGTTCTATAGTAATCGTCTTAGGAATACCTAAGACGATTTTTTGTGATGATGCAACTGATGGAATAATAATAACTGAACAGCCCAACACAAACGAATAATAACAAATAAATTTATATTAACACTTGGATGCATTAACAGTGCCCACCCCAAATCTTGGGATTAGATAGCGGACCCCAGACATCCTTCAGGATGCATAAAAAAATATAAAAAGCAAACATAATAATAAATTAAAAACCACCTTATCTCGTTAAAAGCTAGGTAAATCCAAACGAGCATCCTCCAACACATGTAAACCCCGACACACAAATATTTCCACTTCCAAAACATTCTCAATATGAAAAATTCCCTAAGCGCGGTGCACACTGCGGCTCATGTACAATTCATTACTACGTCCAATCCACTATCCGGCGGGACAAGACTCGAGAACATTTGGATTTTTAAGGCAAGTGCACACGAGTTTTAAGGTGATTTACGGTTCATAAGTTCGACAGAAATATTGTCAGTCTAGCTGAGCGTTAAGGCACTACTTTTAATTTTTAATATGCAGGTTGAGAATTTCGTGCCACATCATCATTATATCTCCTACACTATCTTAAAAATCATGAACTTCGCCACGGGGTATTCAATAAGTAATAAGAATTATATATAAACTCTGCTATGCCTCGTTTTTTTTAAGTTTAGAATTTTAAAGGCAATTTTCGCACATATTTATTCGATTACTTGGGATATCTGAGGATAACATTGTAATAAAGTAAAATCGCACGACAGATAACGCACATCTCAAATATATTTAGTATATAAAGCGGCAATTACATTTCGTCGTTCGCCGCATGCTGCATGCGGCGACCGCAAAAGTGTAAAGAACACGTTAGTCGGCCGCATTCGGCGATCGACAGCTGCCAACGCTTATAGGTAGGCGAACACACTAATGTGAAGACGACGTTTGTTGGCCTAAGTAGTTTAAAATGAATTCGGCGACCGCATTAGGTGAATGACGCAGTGTAATGGAGGCTTAAGGAGTTAAAAAAAATATGAGCCAGTATACCCCATATTATTGCCACAGTAAATAAGCAAAAAAAAAAAGATTACGGTTTGTTCTTTTGAACGAAAGCATTTATTTTATTCTGTTGGAGCGAATAGTCAAAAATGAAGAAAATTCACGTATATGCGGTAATTAAATTGCTGCGCTTGAAAAAATTTACTACAGAGCAGGTTAGTTTAAACTTGTACGTAACATTAGGGGTTCGTGCACCTTCTTATTCTACGCTTGCGCAGTGGGGTGCGAAGTTTAAAAGTGGAAGAACTTGCGCTGATGATGACCCCGGCTTGGGGCGCCTTACTTCAGCAGTAAGCGATCAAGTGATAGCAAAAAAAAACGAATTTATCCATTAAGTGATTTCCCAGAAGGTAACACATTTAAATAAAAATAAACCAAATATGAAATTTTGAATGACATAATTAAACAAAGATAAAGTATACACAAGAAACTATAACTACAATTAAAAGAACATAGAAAAAAAAACAAGAAAAACAAGCGTAAAAAATAACAGGATCGCAGTGTTCCTGTTCATTTTATAGCTGAGCTGAGTATATGTATACATGACTCTTTGGGTATGAAAAAAGTATCAGCGCGCTAGGTGCCCAGAATGCTTACAGATGCGTAGGAATAGGTACTCCAAACTGCGAATTTCTCTCAACTGTTTCGAATTGTTACAACAAGATTCTGTCCAATTTTTGCCTCGATTCACAACTAATATGGACGAAACGTGACTTTTCCATTACGACCCAGAAACTAAACAACACCCCATGACTTGTAAGTGGCCATCATCTGAGAGTCCTGAGAATTGTAAGGAAATTCCATCCGCCGGTAAGGTTGGAGTCATTTTTCTGGGATAGCCAAGAGGTGGTAATGTACCTTGCCCATGGAGCCACTACTACGGGGATTTTATACACAGAACCAATAATAAATGCGTGACGTTATATGCGACGAAAGTCTAGGAAAATGATCAATGGTTGCTCAGTTTGACCAAGGTAATGCTTTAGCGGATAAATCAAAGGTTGTAATGGCTGCTATTGCGATGTCCCGACATAAAAATAAACAATAGTATTCTTTTGTTATGAGCCCTGGGATCCTAGGGACTGGTAGGCGGCGGGGATATGCTCTTTCAAATCAATGATGGAGCATCCTCCAAATTCACCAAACCTCCCTTCTCCTATTTCTATCTATTTCCGAGGCCAAAAGAACACCCCAGAAGCTACAAATTTGAATATTATCGCCGCAGTAGAAGAATTTTTACGGGTTCAGGATAAAGATTTTAAGAAAGGATTTTTTTTATTTAGATACGTAAACGATATTAGATAACTATAATGAAATCTAAAATAAGCTTTATTAAAAGATACCTGCATCTATATCATTCTCGTTACTTATTAAACACCCCTAATTAACTGACCATTTTCGACACGTACTGCAACGACATAAGGTCTGCAAATGGTCACTTCACGTTAAAATTCTAACTGGCGCAGAGTAGAGTGGCAGAGAAGTAGTGCCAAGAAATGAATAGTTGATGGAGCTCCGCAGACTTCGTTGCTAATGAACATTAATGCGTTGTTTTAAAAATGGAGCCAAGTGTTTAATGTGTCCCAAAGCTGCTTGTTAATGTAATTTAGCACCAGGTTGTGTTAAAGTCTTAAAATGTTAACTAAGGTTTTGTAACTGAAGTACCTATTTCACCAAGGCGTTGGGCGAGGGAACTGCCATCTCTCTTGTCCCTGGTGACGTCAACCAGTCTCTTCGCTATTGATGGAAGAGCTCCTTTGCCCCAGGGCCCCACTGACCGAGGGTCTCGACGCCGAAGACAAGAAAGTTGTATCCAACGACAAGACCCCAAGTATTTACGTAATTGGATGGTATCGGCCGCCTCGGCCGCTGCGCCGGACCTGTGCATTGTACCATGGAGATAGACGGGGCTAAAGTGTCAACGCAAATTGCGTCCAGCACCCGTCCCATTTTCCACGGTGTTACGGACATCCAGCACTCTTGGCACCATTACGCAGGGATTTTTAGATTTTTATTAGTACTTTTAATAATTAAAGTTAGGTTATCTATTTTTATTTATTTTATGTATTAATTATGTATATATTAAAGATAACTTTGCAAGTTTACCTTCACTGTATGACATTAATTTTGTTATATTTGTAAATTTGAAATTATTATTGTTTCTAAAACTGTAAATTAATATTTTGACATGAAAAATGTATTATTATAGTCAGACTTTTTTAAATTGTAAATTAGTACTTGACATGTAAAAGTGCCCTATTTGCAGAATAAATGTTTGATATGTGCCCGGAGATCTCCGGGATGGGACAACACCAGACAACGGCTTTAATTTATAAATTTCACCAATGACTACAATAATTTTGCGGTGTAATACATACATACATATACATTGTACATTAGCATTTACGTTTTAGACGATTTAAGCAGCGAATTGCGAACAGTTTCCTTGTATTGTGTAAGTATATACAGTTGTATATAGTACGGGAGCGGCATTGTCTCCCACAGAGGTGGCAGGAGAACTGAGGATTAGGGGATAACGAAGTGCTTATTTGCCATTTCCTTCTTCAGTCATTAAAAAGGTCAAACCAGACCTTGTCGTGGTTCTTTTTCTTTTTATACAAACGCCTTAAGGGAGGCGTACAGCGATCTAACAGAAGACTCATGCTACATTAACGGCACTAACGTCTCAAATCATATTGAGAATCGCCAGTTACAGTCAGTGCCGGGAGGTCGCAGGTTCGAATCCTGCTCGGTGCCTAAATTTTTTCAATTTTTCCTTCATTCTAAAGTTGTCGTGGTTGTTCACCTGGGATAAGACTGGGATAGAATTGCATCACTTCATTTATTTCCCTTCTTTCAATATCGTTTGGGCTTCAATTTATTACTTGAATATCACATTCTATCTTTAAATCTATTACGTGTTCTCTGCCCACCTATCCCTTTTAAGTATTATAAGAAAAAGGACCTCCCGATTCGGCGATGTGATGGAGACATTTGAAAATAATCCTGAATACTGTTGCAACATCTTACTAGTTAACTGAACATCTGTGGAACTTACTGCAATGAGATAAGGTGTACTAATGGTCACCTGCGTCTTCCATAGGTTCATACATATGTATGCATAGAGAGCATAAAGTTGGCAACAAGGTGCTGTAGCCTGCAGCGCACTTCATCTCCTATTCATTACTTGTGCCACTACCCACCGATCCGGTAACTTTGATTTTGAACGTACGGTCAGTGAATACCCCGCCGCCGTATCAACTATTCATCGCTTGAGACACTGTCCTGTTATCGAAGGCGACTTTGGGGCATAAAAATTTCAAAATAAGGAACGTATACCCGTTAATTAGGCGCGAGCGAGCGAAGCGAACGTAGCGTCTCCGCTTGGGCAAAATGGGTTTCGTAAAGACTGTTTGTGACAGGTCACTTTTCTAAACCGATTCTTGTGAATTTTTGTTAGCAGGTTATTATTTGTTTTCTTTTTGTTGGAACCGTCTTCGTAAATTACAGAAGTGTTCCTCGTTAACTCTATAATAAAACAATCGATTACACAATAAACACAATTATAGTTTAATTTAAAAAATATAAAACAATGTGTAGGACTCGAATATTGATTGATCTTAAGCGAATTGTTTACCAAATATATGATTTATTAGTCGACAAATAATCACTACATAGTATAAAACAAAGTCGCTTTCTCCGTCCCTATATCCCTATGTATGCTTAAATCTTTAAAACTACGCAACGGGTTTTGATGCGGTTTTTTAATAGATAGAGTGATTGAAGAGGAAGGTTTATATATATAATAACATCCATTAAATAGTGCACCCGTGCGAAGCCGGGGCGGGTCGCTAGTACTTACTATAGTAGTTATAATGATGTACCCTAGATGCAAGATGATTTCTGTGTCCTTTACAATATGTGTGCAATAAAAAAATGATTTTGAGTTTAAGGGTCTCCACATGCTATACATTGATTTTTGACGAGTTTTGAGTTGATACTGCTCTGTCAAAACTATAGATATATTTATGACACACATAGTTATCGGTTCTTCAATCCTTTATTTTATATTTCCAAAAGCAAAAAGGACTACGTACTTATCTTTTACGATTTATTGATACATGGTCCATAAAGTGCTATTTTCGATACTAGTATGTTGCTTATGCACTTATATATATGACACTAGCAGCGCCCTGCGGTGTTACCCGCGGATAAAAGGTAGCCTATGTCCTATTTTGATGTCTAAGCTAGAATAATGGAAAGTTTCATAGAGATCCGTTCAGTAGTTTTTGAGATTAAGCGGAACGTACATCCATCCGCACAAATTTTCACGTTTATAATATTTATTAGGATATAGGATTATAGGGTGTACACGTAACTATTCCTTATTGAAGTCTCTAAAAACGCAAGAGAGATTTTATTTTACTCGTCCTCACCAAAGTTAAGTCCAAAAAACTAGTTTTTTTGGTTAAAATTGCCAAAGTTTGCTGCCATATATCCCGAAGACAGTGAGTTTTGAAGTAAATATGGTATATTTCGGTAAACCTCGTTGTTCTTAATACTATAAACATAAAAAAACACGGGAAAACGGAGAGTTACAGATCGAAGGTCTTTGGGAGCTAGGAGTCCCTTAATGAGTATTTATATATGTCATCAATTTAGTCAAATTTAACACTATACTATTCACAGATGGCCCAGTGTCAATTACTGCAGCGCAAGGCACGCCCGTTTCATTACTTGCGCTGAAAACTTTCCGAAAGCTCGGCTACAAAACTTCCGTTGACAATATCTTTGAAAGCCCCCACGATTGCGAAGTTTTGGGCTTTTTAGCTCTGTGTAGTTGTAATTAAGCTTCTAACAACCCAAGGGCTGTAAGGAAACTTTCGATTCTACAACTACCGTCGAGTTGGCGTTGTAGTATAATTTGCAATCAGAATATACGTCTTATGGTGTATAGATATATATACATACAGGGCGTCCCACGGCTATGCCACATGGAGGGAAAGTACCTTAAATATTGTAGATGGAACATTTTACTGAAAGAAGACATTATTTGAATTTAAAAAACAATTTAAACTGAATTCACATCAGATATTTAAATAATTTTGTGGTTGAACCGGGAATCGAACCCTTTACACGTGATTAATTGATTAATTTTGTATTAATAATGTTAAAATCCATGGTCTTCCTTTTATTCCTGATTTGTGGTTGAACCGGGAATCGAACCCTTTACACGTGATTAATTGATTAATTTTGTATTAATAATGTTAAAATCCATGGTCTTCCTTTTATTCCTGATACTATGTTATTTAGCAAAAAATAATCCATATGATGAAGCCTTTCGATTGGTATGATAAAGCTACAGGGTAATTATTTTTCTTGTGTAACGGGTTCGATTCCCGGTTCACGGTTTAATTATTATTTAAATATCTGTGAATGCAGTTTAAATTGTTTTTAAAATTAAAATAATGTCTTCTTTCAGTAAAATGTTCCATCTACAATATTCGAGGTACTTTCCCTCCATATGGCATAGCCGTGGGACACCCTGTATATATGTATATTATACAAGTATGTATTTTGTATAGGAGCGTTCGTGGCCCAGCGGATCTCGCGTACCGCGTGCGATATGCGAGGTTAAGCAACAAAAAGTCGGCCCAGGTCAGTTATTGGATGGGTGACCGCTTTGAGTGGTTATTAACTGAGCGCTCCCGAGCTTTGGAAGGCACGCTAAGCCGTTGATCCCTGCTGCTATCTATGATAGCAGTCGTTAAGCCAAGTCAGAGGCCTTCGGGCGGCTCGAGAATTTCTAACAGTCAAGTTGCCCACTCACTTGACAAGCCTAATTAGCCACTCACTTGACAAGCATAATAATTCAGTTTAGGTCGGTTACCAAGTCTAGCAAATAAAAAAACAAACCATAAACAAAATGACATAATTTTAATTTTCCACCAAATTCCTAATTGAAAACGAAAAAATAAATAAAACGATTTTTTTGTGTTCATGAAGAAAATGTGTAGCTACGTTGATTCTTTTAAAAATCCACGAAGAAGATATACAGCATTACTGAAGATATTGCGTAGGTAAGTTGCACAATGACTAAGGGAAAATATAGCGCATGAAAAGTTTGAAAAATACTTAGTTACTTTTTATTTAAAATGAGTCGTAGAAAAAGCATTTTATGCAACGGTGTATAAATGGTATAAAAAGGCTCGTGGTGTCTTTACTTGCGATGTTGACTTTAGAAGGCTCACATCGCAACTCACACCACTTTATACCCTTCTTATACACTAGTTGCATAATATACTATATAACTAGAAATAATTTCTCAAGACACTAACTAAGAGCCAGCCGGCTGTCAGTCTCGGTCGAGTAAGCAAGCTATTATTAGTTAAGTTTTAGTGTTCTTAAAAACAATTGTTTTCAAACAAGTGCATTAATATTAGCTAGATACCATAGTATTGTAATTGAGGGTATACTTACATGTTTTCTGCCAACAAACTGTAATACAGTTTGGCAGATGAGAAAAAAATATATGTAAACTTCACGTGTAATAAATAAATTAAAAAAAAAGATCTACGGTGGACGAAATTGTGGCCAAAAGCTAGTATACTATACTGCTATCAACATATACAAATACATGCTAACTAAATCCAGTCGAGTCGCGAGCAAGTTGTCAAAGACGCTTGTTAACAAGTTTTATATTGGCGCCGCTGCTAGTATCATTGAAATGTACGGAAGGCGTGAATAAAATTCATCTGGGTCTCAGTGCATCGCAATTGAACGTACATAGTTCAAATGCCTAATTATAAAATCGTTTTCATTTTTCTGTTATTCAAGCACATTTGTTTATTTAATCTTTATTGCAAAAAAAAACAAAAAAAGTGAATAAAATTCATCTGGGTCTCAGTGCATCGCAATTTTATTAATCTTATGAACGTACATAGTTCAATTGGCTAATTATAAAATCGCTTTCATTTTTCTGTTATTCAAGCATATTTATTTATTTATTCTTTATCGCAAAAAAAAAACAAAAAAAAAGAATAAAATTCATCTGGGTCTCAGTGCATCGGAATTTTATTAATCTTATGAACGAACTTAGTTCAATTGGCTAATTATAACATGGCTTTGATTTTTCTGTTATTTAAGCGTATTTATTTATTTAATCTTTATTGCACAAAAAGAAATCTTAACGTACAAAAAAGGCCGACTTAATGGATAAGCCATAAAGCCTACGTGAATAGGAAGTAGACACTGCCTATGGACGTTTTTGACTCCGGCAAAATCACAATTTATTACCCACAATTTATTGACGTGGGGAATCGTTTTATTGACATCAGCTAGAGAAAATGTCTGCAGCCATCACCGCTTCCTCGGGAGCTCTGGCGACCTTTCTCAACACCAGGAACTCAACAACATACTTTTTTTTGAACCTGGCTGTGGCTTTATAGGCCGGGCCCAATAAAGCGAGTAGGAGTGCGCGGTTGGAGAGTAGCCTGGGGAAAATCCAGGGGAAAACCTCCGACACGACCACGCGTGTGGTTTGGAACACTGGAATACTCTAAGAGTTTGCGCTCCAGTGAGATTGGTTGAGCGGTTTCAACCGAATCTGAGGTGAGTGGAATCGATCTACTGGGAGTTTGCTGGTTCACTAAACCTAGCCCAGCTGAGAACAACTACATACATTCAGAGCGATGAGTGGTGTTGTTATGGCTGCGATTTTATGTAAAGTGGAGGTGTATGTACCCTACCTCTCTTAGCTCATTCGCTCTATTCTCAAACTATTGTGAACCTATCGTGCGGAGCAAGAACAGGCATTCCGGAATATTCTTTCTTTTTCACCCGTCGGTGTCTTGCGCCCGCATCGTGCGACAGAGTCGTCTCAGTCGGACGTTCAGCGCCTAATTTCTCACAGAATTAGTGCTTCAGGCGGCAACCCTCCAACCTTTATCAAATGCGAGAGTATACACCTTGATCTATTTATACATCCTTAACTAGGTTTATGTTTTGTTTCTTTAGTGATTCTTTCTCGTTTATGGAATAATAGTAGGAAGTTTTTAAGACAAAAAACGAATTTTCAACGGCCCATACTTTCACTTTATACGTTTCGATTTTTTGAAAAAAATTGCATGCATTTTTTCAAAAAATCGAAACATGTAAACCTGGTATTTAATTTTATCTATACCATTTCCAAAAATCATGTAAATCGGTTCAGTATTGGGGGGAGGGGGGGAAACTTTGCCGCTTTCTGTATGGAAGAAATCTGCTGCACCAAAACAAAATCAAAACATTATTCTGCAAATGATTTGTTAGAGACATATAGGGTCTCTAAGCGTCAAGATAAAAGGAAATAAGGTAGGCACACTAAGCATAATAAAATATTGTGAGATACATCTCTAAGCGTCAACATGAAAATAATAAAATCTGTAAATAAATATCTCCAGATATGTATAAGATCCCTGAGCGTCAATCTAAAAATAAAATCAAATGAAAACAGAGCGAAGTCTCTCATCATATCAATTCCACTGAACACTAGTACGAAGTTACTAGTCCTTGCAAACATGAACAGACCGGACACCACAAACAGCACCCGTTCACGAGTATGACGCGTATCTCAGCACACTATAATCTTAATGACTAAAAAGTTACCTTTTAATTTACACTTAACAGCAACCTAAGTCCGATTAGACAGTAATTTATCACCCTTTGATTTATTTGCTTTGTTTTAGTTAACTGCGTAATCAATCGCGAGCGACATTCAGAGTAAGTAGCGATTGCCTCTCCAACTTTTATAGTACTTTGCAGACTTCTAGACGAAGCGGAGAAGGTTAAGTGAAGAGCAGTCGACTGTTTTCCCTTTAACAGTATAACGATACTTAACGAGCAACACGCCCAGACTTCGCACGTAGGTACATTATAGTTCAACTCCTTTTCCACTCCCTACGGGATGAAGTAGAACTACTGAATTATGTTTTCTTTTATTGTTGGAAACGACTGGCGATTACTCCAAGTAAGAGTAGTCGACTCTTAAATAGAAGAGAGAATATTTTATCAGTCTATTAGTAAATTTCAAGTATCACGCTCCATAAATTACTCGTTTTCCATACTAAATTTCAACCCCTTTTCGATTTTTTAAGGGATGTATTTTCAAAAAAGCTTATATCGCCTTTCTCTTATTATAACTATTCACACTGATGTCAATCACTTTAAATAGATTTTTTTTTAAAATTTATTTACCAAAAAAGTTACATACAGTTTTACATTACAAACGTTCGCCAAACACAACGTTTATTGGCGAATAATGCACTCATGTTCTTAACAAGTTAATGTACCTATCTACCTCATCTAGATCAGGTGGGCCATACAATCTTTCCACCCCAAATAAATTATAGCAAAAAGGTTGGTTAGCCCAAATACACCTTTGCGATTGATTATACGCAAATATTAAATTAAAATTAATATGGAATATAAATTTAAAAAAATTATACCCTCCGTTGTATTTCCACTGACATCTGACGTAAGCACAGGCGCAATACACAAAAACTCACATATTGAACTAAGAGAGGTGCTGTCATTTTTAAATTGGTGTGACTCTTCATAAAAAGTTTTCCACTTACTTACGTAGGCATACCGCCGCACATAACTGTCCGTATAAAGTTAGAGACGGGTTGCACTGCACCAACTTAATATCGATTCATATTTACAGACATTGAGCCAGACACGTGTCATGACAGACAAAATAATATTCTTTTCCACAGCGTCTATTAACGTATTTATATCTATCGTCTGTTGGTGTCTGCGCGGCCATGTAACGATAGAATAAATACTTTAATAGACACTGTACCTTTAACATGAGTTTACATGACCGTACTCGCTAGCGACTGCGTAAAAAATTGTAGGACCAAAAGTACAGCGCCTCTGGCGGTTACGCAATAGAACTTAGAATCGGCATACTAAATAGTTTACGCAGTCGCTAGCGAGTACGGTCATCCAAAATCATGGTAAAGGCACTGTATACAAGAATTTGTGGAGTCCGGTCTGTTTATGCTTGCTAGAACATAGTGACTACGTTAATACTAGTGTCTTTTTATAGGGGATTGACGAGAAACATCATCCTGTTGTGGATTTGTTTTTATTATCAGTGACTTAGAGACCATATACATCTCAAACAATATTAAATTAATTTTAATTTTGACGATCAGAGACCATGTACATCTCTGGGATATTATATTAATTTCATTATACTCCTTTTTAATCTTGAGACCTTATACATCTCTAACCTTACTGATGTTGTATTATTTGCAATAGATAACTTTGCAAGTTTATCTTCACTGTATGACATTAACTTTGTTATAATTGTAAACTCGAAATTATTATTCCTTCTTGAACTGTAAATTAATATTTTGACATGTAAAATGTATTACTTATTATAGTCAGACTTTCTTAAATTGTAAATTAATATTTTGACATGTAAAAGTGCCCTTGTGGCCTATTTAATAATATTTTTAATATAATATAATATTTTTGGACAATTTTACACAATTCAACCTAGTCCCAAACTAAGCAAAGCTTGTACTATGGGTACCAAGTGACGATATACATACTTATATAGATAAATAGATACTTAAATACATAGAAAACATCCAAGACTCAGGAACAAATATTCGTGTTCATCACACAAATACATGCCCCGACCGGGATTCGAACCCGGGACCTCCAGCTTCGAAGGCAGGGTCACTACCAACTAGGCTAAAGCGGTCGTATTTGCAGAATAAATGTTTGTATTTTGTATAATATTATTTTATCTGCCACGGCACGCTCAATATCTGTAGATATTGAATCGACCTTTACAATTACAGTCGCATTAACGTTAAATATATATTGTCCCAGCTGTCATCCCATAGAAACTACAACCTTACTCTTAACTTTACAGGTTTGGTGCATACCACCCTAAATAACAGAGGTTGTATTTCCAACCTCTACGATTCTTGCTATATATGTATGTATGTAAAATTCTTTATTGTACATGAGTAAAACATAACATAAATTACAAGAACAGTTGACATATATGTACAAAGGCGAGCTTATCCCTGTAAGGGATTTCTTCCAGCTAACCTTTGAGCAATTGAGTGGAGATTAAGATTAATAGGCAAACCGAGAAACATGTACAATTCGAACACAAAATTATCCTAATAACATCACAATAATATATAGATATATATATATATATAAACGAAAAAAAAATGTATATAAATATTTAAATACTGAATATAAGTATATATAAATAGATACGCACATATATGTAATAAGCAAATGTCAAAACAAAATAAAATATCCAGTCATATGTTACTCGACAACCACAATTCCTTCAACTTCCCCTTCTGCGAGGCTATATTATAGCATTGTTCGTAAATTAAATGGCCTGTCTAGAAGCTTGTAAATAAGTGAAGATTGAAAACGTTAAGCTTGAGGCTTTCGCCTCTAGGCCACGAAACGATGTACATATCCTTCAACAAATCAAGGTTGAGTGCCATAAGTACGTGTTATTACCCCACCTAACCTGAAGGCCTACTCCGAACTTCATATCGTGCCGTCAATTTCACTCTCATGTTATACACTATATGGGTGAAAGAGACAGCACGATACAAAGTTCGGATTTCGAAGTTCATAGTAGCCCCACTGAGGCCGTATATATAGTTATTTTAGGCATATATACCGCACACCCTTGTAAATACAGTTTAGTTTATTACTCAATCCTATCGATAAGGTTTCTGTTATTAGAAATTTGGGAGTTCATTTCGATAACAAACTTGACTTTAATATACATATAATGAATCATACAGAAAGGTTATTAAATACTGGGTTTTATTCTTAGGGCAACGTGTATTAAGCGGCAATTACACTTTGTCATTGCATGCTGCATGCGGCGACCGCAACAATGTAAAGAACACGTTAGTCGGCCGCATTCGGCGATCGACAGCTGCCAACGCTTACAGGTAGGCGGACAGACTAATGTAAAGACGACGTTTGTTGGCCTAAGTAGTTTAAAATGACTTCAGCGACCGCATTAGGTTAACGATGAAGTGTAATTGCCACTTAAATGTGTAATAAACGCTTCGTTTCGGTTGATATATTAATATTAATAAAAAACAATTTCAATATCAAGTGTCACAAATGTTAGCCTCAGAACTTTAGTGGCCAAATATAAAGATATGTGAGGAGCTAGGTTAAGTGTAGCGTAGTATATCTAAACCTACTTAAGAGGCCTTATAAGTTTCAAAATGTTTTGATTTCAAATTATGACAAAAGTATTGATAACACCAATAAAGTGAATAAAGTATACGATGATTTTATTAAAGTTTTAGATAGTAACATAGCCATTTTTAATGCATTATGTGTATTAGAATTTAAGCGGAAATACACAGTTTTTAGCTTGAGAATGGTAGATTTGTTTTGATTTGTGAGTGATGTTGAAACGATATCACTTAATGAAAAATATAAAAAATACATTTAAAATTTTGACATTACGTCGCAATAGTCCTGTTCTAGATAGTAGTAACATTGTTAAAATGTCAAGATACCTGTCAATTCAATCAGAAAATCGCCTAAATAGATAAGCATTTTTAACTGATAAGGACTCTTAATATGCATGTCTCAGTAGGAAATGTCAAGAGGGTAAATGCATGCTTAGCAACTAAGCACTGGCGTCATGTTTTCCTTTTATACATTTAATTCTGTTTGTTTCTGCTAAATAAATAAATATATTTACACTGTTGCATTCTATGCCTTTGTAATAAGGTTATAAATGCGAATATATTTGAGAACCTGAGTGTAACAAGACTTACTCGACATGAGACTGCATCTTCTTGCATTAACGATATTGGTGTCGCCAAATTACCTTATTCCCGAAGAGGGCTGAGTGATTGCGTTAGCTGACAATGCAGTTATTTAACCTCTAGACCGAACATAACGAGACATACAGTGAAGCCGGTTTTAAACCATGTCCAATGAGTCTTCAGTACTTACATGTCGCAATTGGCTATTTGACCAGGGACCGATACCGGTATTTTTAAAAAACCCTGAATTAGCCCAATATTTTGGATTATTTTTTGCTCTTTACGTAGGGCTGAATCATGTATTTAGGTAACAACGTCGTATTATTAGATTGTCCCATTAAAAACGAAATAATGAACCGGTGACCGTAATAATACCGGTATTTTTCTATGGAGAAAATACCGGAATCCGATCCTTGGGTAAGAAGCGACCAGGCAATCAAATTGGTTGACTGTACATGGAAACGAGTTAAAAATAAATTGGCAATGCCACAACAAACCTACCAGATTGTCCCAAGCAGCACCTCAAATTGCAATCTAACAATTAATCCCGTTGAGCCCCGTGGGCGAGCTGTGATTGGGCAGGCCCTTGCTCCAATTTCTAACCCACGTTGCTTGCTTAAAAATAATTATAAACACAAAAATGTAATAGAGGTTTGGGCTTGTTGTGTAAACAAAGGCTCGGAACCGGATTTTACTATTTTTGAAATATCTCCTAAAGTAATAAAATAAAATAAAAATAGCCTTTATTGTTGAAGTTTTGTTTTCTTACATCATTGTTTTACTTTTATTATATTTTACACTTTTATTTATTACAAAAAAAAAATACAAAAATAGTTTATTTATACACAGTGCTATTAACATTACCAAACGATCAAAATATATAAAAAAGAAAATGTTACAGACACTGCATGACAAAGTAAATTAAAACACTTTTCTGTGACCCCTACACTAGGCTAGACCTGTATCGTAGGCTGACACAAGATAGAGTAGAAATTTAAAAAGATAGACTTTTAATAATTATTTGATAGGAAGGTACTCGTCGTAAGTGTAACGGTATGAGTGTGTTAATAAGCGATTTTATCTAATCTAATGTACTAGTTCTCCATCGACAACCTCAACTTGTCCCTTGACAAAGGCCTCTTCCAGAGCTTTCCATTTGTCACGATCCCTTGCCTTTTGCAGCCAAATACCTCCTCCAGTTGTTTTAAGGTCGTCTGACCATCTAAGATTAGGTCTACCTCTTTTCCTTTTATTTCCTCTTGGATACCATTCAACTATATCTTTTATCCATTTGTCCAGATTTTGTCTAATCATGTGGCCTGTCCAGCGCCACTTTTGTTGCTTTACTATCTCCTAAAGTACTTTTCATAAATCAATTTTTATTATAAAATTTGGTTTTGTCAGCCGTCTGTTTATTAACCGAAATTTTTCGACGGCCGCTTTAGCCTAGTTGGTAGTGACGCTGCCTGTGAAGCTGACGGTCCTGGGTTCGAATCCCGGTCAGGGCAAATATTTGTGTGATGAGCATGAATGTTTTCTATGTATTTAAGTATATATTTATCTATATAAGTATGTATATCGTTGCCTAGTACCCAAAGTACAAGCTTTGCTTAGTTTGGGACTAGGTCGACTTGTGTAAGATTGTCCCCAAATATTTATTTAAAAAAATATTTTAACCGGTTAATTGTATGAAGACGAAACCGGTTTCCGAGCTCTGGTGTAATAATAATAATAATAACTTTATTTCAGATTTTTTTTTACATCCATATATTGTTAGTGCGACTTAAACGGTATATTAGTAAACACGCGCATTTTGTGCTATTTTCTGTGTGACTACACGAGTCTTGACCATCTCGCTTCTTTACTATCTTGTATAGGACTGTTCGGTGCGCCTACACATACTTAAAAGCCGGTCAAGTGCGAGTCCGACTCGCGCACCGAGGGTTCCATGCACAGATGTGTACTGGTGTCCACCCTATTAATTAAAGAAGATCTCACCGACATGGTCTAGAAATTGAACGCCATGGGTACAGCGCTATCTATTGGAGAATTTTGTTACTAATTTGAGCGATTGAATAACTTAGTATGTATGATGCTTTTTCCAGGATAATGCTTTATCTCGCAAACCGATTTCAATTATTTTTTTTTATTGGAAAGGTACTTTCAGCATAATCGCGTATGAAATTATAAAATAAAAATACATGCAATGGTGGTTAAATTACAACTTAGTATAGAGATGTTTTTGATGCTAAAAAAAAAGAAAACTTAGATAGAGCTATAGTTATATTTTTCCTTTAAAATATACGTTGATATCAATATTATGTAATAATTTCATATTTTTTCCTTGGTACACTTCGGAGATAAGAGGGGAAAGGTATTTTTTTTACATTCTCCCTCATAAATAGAGAAGGACTCAACGTAACAAAAAATGTTTCTGAATGTACAACTCAAGCCCTTACATATGACAGCGCACTTGACATATTCACTAGACTTTCAAATTTAGATCACCTATCTGTCATTTTTCACAGATAATAAAAAAATATTTAAAAAATTGTTCTATGCATCTAGGTAGGTAGGTATTTTTTTCACTTCAAATGCTCGAAAAGCGTGTTAAATTAGACTTATCAAGCGAGCTAAAGTAGTACATTTAGCCCCTAGGGAAAATATGAATACATATCTATGATTTACGAAACATTCCTATTTGACCAATCACAATACTTCACTCACAAAACACGTCAACAACCAATCGGAACGTTGGGTTCTTTTTGGTAATACTTTATTCAACTAATTTAACTATTAAAAACATTAGGTGTTTTTTCATCCCTATTTCAACTACTATGTATCTGAGGTAAAACAATTTTAAAAAAGTTGCCGCCATATTCTCATTGTATTTTGTTATTAATTATAGGTGTATAATCTTTGTTTATTTATTTTCTCGCAATCGAAGTGAAAAGTAGAGTGTATAACTCTGGCCTATAATCCATACTACCACTCGTACTATTTTCCCTCACATCTTTCTGGAAAATAACCATCTCGTCCAATTGTGGCTTATTTTAGACCCTTGTCAAATAATCTACTATTATGTCACACCTGGCCATAAAGGGGCAATTACCGCACGCTCCGCGCGCGGAAAATACCACTTCCTGGCCAGAGGGTGATATAAAATTTTGTACTTACCTCGGGCGGTAATTAAGAAAGCCTCAGATCGCATGATTATCGCCCTTGCCTTCGGCTCGGGCGTCAAATACCTGCGATCTGAGACATTCTTTGTTTTACCGCCCTTGGTAAGTAATGTACTATTATGAAACTAAACGTATCATAAATAATAAACACTAGCGCCATCTCGATATCACGCGACGAAACAAATTATCTAGAACATTTATGATAGCGATAGTTTCAAATAAAAGCACGTTGGAACTACGTTCGTGCTTGCCAGGCTTACGGCAATATGTATTATTATTCATAACGGTACACTTTCCTCGGAAAACGTAATAAATAATGGCCTACTTAAAATGGACGAATAAATGTAAATTATGAACGTACCAATATTATTTGCCATGGAAAGGTCGAAGCTACACATAATTTAATACCACTTTATTGCATAACCTAAACAAAAAAACAGTACAGTACAAAATTATAATGAGTAGACGCAACCACAGGCAGTCTTATCGCTAAAGAGCGATCTCTTCCAGACAACCTTAATAATAAATAATAATAATAATAGCCTTTATTTCCAATAGATTACAAATCGAATAATACATTTAAATTTATAAATGGGTAATAATTATTAAAGTAATACCTAATATCATAAAAATACACATATTATACCGAATTAATATATTTTTATTCACATGATTCATTATGTCATTTTATCTTTTTATTATTTTACTATCCTACATATATTGGTTTGTCCATTTCTGGACATAGGCCTCCTCCATCTTATGACAGACAACCTTAGGGTAGCGGAAATCAAATCAAGCATTATGATTCACTACCTAAATATTCAAACATTTAATGAGGATAAATTGAGGCAGACGATTTATTGTTTAAATTTTATTCACATCTTATACCGCTCCACCTGCGTTCAATGCTTTATTATAAAAAATAGCCTCATATCTAGTTACCATGCGCGAAGCTATTTCACCTCAAATTGCTAGATTTCTGCTGGCGAATTCAATACGGGAATATTCTAACACACTTTAAATAACGTTTATATTTACACTGTTGTCACTTCCACGTAAGGATCACAGTTCCATTCTATGACAGAGTAATTACTCCACACAAAATTGCCTTTTATTGACAAAGGTGCTTTTAATGCTAGGTACAAAATTGCCTTGGCACCTTCTTGAAATACTTTTGCTGATTTCCTATCATCCTTACTATTAATACTGCCAGGATTCACACAGTTTATTACTATTCCTTTGCTGCTCCACTCTCTGTGTTGCAAGAAAGTGACAGCATTCAATGCCACCTTGCTCACTGCTTGCACACTCAAGCCCCATCCTTCAGTCTTCTCTATACCTCTTCTACACGCTTCTTCGTAGTCTTGTATAACTGCTACTAACTCGTCTTCCGTTAGGTTCGGGTCACTGAACCTTTTCCTTATCGCTGCATTTTCTATCGTTGCTAACAAACCAGCCGGACCAGATACGTTGATTACTCTCGCATTTTCAACTAGCAAAGGATACATCAGCTTCCCAAAATTAATATATCCATAAAAATTAACACTCAATGTTCTTCTGACTTTTTCCGCGTGAGGCAACTTCTTATTTATGTGTACATAATCTGTGTTGTTAATAAGTAGGTCAATCCTCTCTTCTTGATCCTGTATGTAATGTCTAAAATTGATAATGCTCTTCGTATAAGTTATGTCCATACGAAAATAGTGTATGTTCGTTGCATTCTTTTCCAAAGTCCGCAGTATATTGTAACCAATGGATTCCTCTTCAGTGGTAAAGTATATCTTTCCCTTGTAGGTTTTCGCGAGGTTTTTCAGTACTTGGTATCCGAGGTTGCTGTCTGCGGCGACCACAACGGCTACGGTGCTCATTTTTGTTGTACACTGACTGATATCACGGTATCGGGCGGTGTGATTGTGTTATCTAGACTGACATTGTGCGAACGTGATAAGAGTTTTAGTTACCGATAAGAGATAAGCTGAAAGTGATGCTGGGAAATTCTACGTGTAAATCATGGAAATAAGATTTAGGTTAGAAGAGCTATTGTGTAAAGTTCTAGTGCATTTCGAGGGGTAAGTGGTCTAACCCGATAAATCGAGACAAATGATTTTTGAAATAAGAACTTAACATCCATTACACAGAGTTCTTTTTCGCATGAAGAAGTGCAGTAAAAGAAGCGCTCGTAGCTCAGCGGCGCCCGCGTACCGCGTGCGGTATGCAAGGTTAAGCAACGTCGGCCTAAGTCAGTTATTGTATGGGTGGCTTTGAGTGGTTATTAACTGAGCGCTCCCATGCTTTGGAAGACACGTTAAGCCCTTGATCCCGGCTGCTGTCTATGATAGCAGTCGTTAAGCCAAGTTAGAGGCCATCGGGCGGCTTGAGAACTTCTAACAGTCAAGTTGCCCACTCACTAGACAAGCCCAATTCCAATAAGGTCTGGTTTCCCCTCAAGTTGGAAGGTCAGATGGCAGTCGCTTCCGTAAAAACTAGTACCTACGCCAAATCTTGGGATTAGGTAGCGGACCATGGGCATCCTTCAGGATACAACTGCACCGGGATAAAGCTAGGATGATGATGATGATAAAGAAGTACAGCAAAAAAACAACTCAATTGATTTATAGGAGACCTATAGGTAACTTGACCCCGCGATATGTATAATAACTAGGTGTAATTACAGGTCTGGCTCCTGGCAAAATCCAATAAAGTAATACTTATATGGGTACCGGGTCACTCCGATATTGACGGAAACGAGGTAGCAGACAAACTCGCCAGGAAGGGTGCAGATACACCTTTCATTGGCCCAGAACCTTTCTGTGGGATCACCAAACAGAAAGTAAGCTCTCTGCTAAGCAACAAATCGGAAGCTATAGAATTGTGGAAGTTCACTAAAGGACTAAAACAATCAAAAGCTTTAATAAAAGGCTACAATGCCAAGTTGTCTAAAGAGCTATTACAACTCAAAATACACAAAACTAGCGCAGTGACAAGAATACTCACTGGTCACTGCAAACTTAACAAACATCTAACACAAATGGGCATAAAACAAAGCGCAGCATGCAGATTCTGCCAAGAGTCGGAGGAAACTGCCATCCATATCCTCTGCTCCTGTGAACCACTTATGCGCAAAAGAAGTATCTACCTAGGGAGGCACATCATGCCCCCAGAGGAGATACAACAGATTGCGACCCAAAGAATCTGGAAATTCCTGGAAGCAACGGGTATAAGCAAAGAACTTTAAGGGCTGCCACAATAGATCAATACTGGTCGAGGCGGCAACGTAGGCCCGTAACAAACAATAATAATAAATAGTCGTCTCTGCGAACGGTCTAATAGCGAAGAGTCTCGACCAACATCTCAAGAGACTCTCGCTAGATGGCTGGGTCAAGGGTCAGATACAGAAGGCGGTACTCCTGGACACGGCGCGGATAGTCAGGAGGTTCCTCTCTCTGTCGCCCTAACCACCGGTAGCTTAGGCCCCGCCTCGCTGCCGGCGGCACCCTAGGTTAGGATTTTATAATATTTTTATGTTTTGTAAGTGTATTTTTATATTTTACTTTTTATAAAGATATTGTAAAAGCCTGACCTAAGAAGGAAAATAAATAAAGAGAATAGAGGTCTGGCTTCACTGCTTTATGAAATAATTTCGTAGGTTATAGCGACAAAAGTCAAAGAAACGTCGATAGGTCAATGACCTCCTCATAGTATGAATAGAATAGAATAGAATAAATTTACAATAGGATCCGCTTATAACATTTGACCGCTTTTAACGACCTTGAAATCACCAAACAATAGATTTCATACCTAACATTTCCAAAGTAAATAATTCCGTTTTGTGCGACGTTCTGTTAGTGCGACGTAATATCACCAGTCCCTTGACTGTCGCTTTATCCGGATTCCACTGTATTTGCATACTGTGTACATAAGAGCCATACGAAGAGCCTGTATATTATTATTTAACGAAAAATGTGATACTATTTAAAAAAAAAATGCGAGAATTGATATATATATATATATTATTTAGAAATTAGGAAAATTAACTATTATAATAACTGACATTTAAAATTGTTCTGTCTTTTTAGTGTATTCTGCTTATTTTTAATATGTTTTTATGTACAAATATTTCAAATACAATGTATATTGTTTATTGAATAAATGAACTAAGATCTTAAAATTTAGGTACAGTATGGTCGGGGCCAATAAATAAATAAATAAATAAATAAATAAATAAAAAATTGGGGACAATCTTACGCACGTTGACCTAGTCCCAAACTAAGCAAAGCTTGTACTATGGGTACATACTTATATAGAGAAATATATACTTAAATACATAGAAAACATTCAAGACTCAGGAACAAATATTCGTGCTCATCACACAAATAATGCCCTGACCGGGATTCGAACCCGGGACCTCCAGCTTCGTAGGCAGGGTCACTACCAACCAGGCTAAAGCGGTCGGCCAATGTGACTACCAAGGAGCAACCTTTTTCGAAATGATTTTAATGCGTCATTTTTTATAAAAGTATTTTTTTTAAGTTCCCTAAGAAGTGATTTTTGGAATCGCAATTCTATACCGATTATTGCCTTAAGCGCTTCATATATCATTCTTGTAATATCGACGTCAAACAAAACACATTCCATAGAGACTAACCTATATATAGCGCAGTTATTTTCGCAACCTCAGATCTAAACATAGCATTTGAAAAGAATGTCAACATTATAATTTACAAAATGAGGTCGCTATTGATATAACACAATTGAACGAGATAAGAGATTGGTAAAGTAAGTTTATAAATTATCAAAGTCAATGAGCGTGTTTAAATTGCTTCGAACGCTGAAAACTGTAAAGATATTAACTAAAAGTATCTCAATTTTGTGTCGTGAATACAGTTCGAATAAGATTCAAAGTTAAATGAAGATTGTTTTTGAGTTAAGACTGTTGTTATTAAGAGTATGTTCTTATCGGTACGGATTGAAATAGTTGATTAGATGTTGTATATAATATGTAGTAGCAATATCGGTCATTATCATGATTGTGTTCGTTAATTACCTAATCACGAGGTCGAACACATAACTATCTAGATAAAGAGTAGGTAACCTAAATATCAAAGTAGTAGTAAGGTCCTTCTCATCGCATTACATCAGGCGAGACTAAGGCCAATGGCTGTACAGTCATAATTTTTTAATAGTCATAAAAGTCATAATTCATAATAAAAAGTATGGAGACTTTGGCTTGGATGTTGCTGATGCTTTTGCAGTTCACTGTCCGAACATTTTGCGTTTATGTCGCTATACTATGCCGGAAGTATACAAACTAGTTACTAGTAAAGTTTTAGTACACTGTGTAAGTTTGTCTACCTCATTTTCCCACTCTATACTCAATCCCTCAAAGGTTAGCTGGAAGAGATCCCTCATAGGGACAAGTTCGCCTTTGTACTCTAATCTTATGTGACATGTATATTGTTTTAACCTGTTATTGTGTACAATAAAGTGCTTTTACATACATACATACTATTTTTTTTTTATATGTATATTTGTGGACAATCTTACACAAATCGACTTAGTCCCAAACTAAGCAAACTACTATGGGTACTAGGCGACGATATACATACTTATATAGATAAACATATACTTAAATACATAGAAAACATCCAAGACTCAGGAACAAACATTCGTGTTCATCACACAAATAAATTCTCTGACCGGGATTCGAACCAGAGACCTCCAGCTTCGAAGGCAGGGTCACTACCAACTAGGCTAAAGCGGTCGTCCTTCCCGATCGGTCGTATTTTGCGTTTGGTCCGCATAAGATCGAGACATGTTACATGGTAGTCATAGTGACATTTAGGCAAAATTCAAACTAGTCATTTTGTGTTTAAGGCTGGGTTTTATAAAGATCCGTTAGACCAAATGTCAGATCAAATTTCAGTAACTCAGTACATTTTTTGACATAACAAACCGACATAAGGTCTAACGGATCTTTATAAAACCGAGCCTTCCTGTTGATAATGGGTGTCTCAGGTAAGAAAATCCCAGTAGCTCGATTCCATTCACACCTCAGATTCGGTTGCAACCACTCAACCAATCTCACTGGAGCGCAAACTAGTAGAGTATTCCAGTGTTCCAAACCACGCGTGGTCGTGTCGGAGGTTTCCCCCTGGATTTACCCCAGGCTACTTTCCAACCGCGCACTCCTATCGCTTTATTGGGCCCGGCCTATAAAGCCACAGGTTAAAAAAGGAAAAAAAAGAAAAAGGTTTTTATCTCATTTGGCGGTTATTTTAATTAAGTTCTGTTTTTTATATCGTTCAAATGATACTTACATTCCAGCGTGGCTCTAGCTACAGTGAGCTAGATTTACGTAACAAAAGGTAACACATCAGTAGAAAACCTTTGACGCTTACGTCATTCTTAGTGAGAATGCAGTAATGAATCGTTCGTTACGTGGCAGAGGGCACTGTATAAGTTCTAAATAGAAAAACTTGCGTCATTAGTGGTGCGGTGTACACTTTATGGTTCGCTGCGTTATATAAAAATGGATCTAATGTGTCTGGCAGGATAAAACATGTCCCGAGAATGTACAGTTAAGAAATTTGTAATACTGTTAAAGTTGATTGAAACGAAATCGCTTATATATTAGATATTGATGCATAAGCATTTCGTTCTCACTTAACCTTTGCTAGATGCCGCGAATATGTGTTTGACTGAATACGAACAACGTTGTCTAATGACAAGGAGATAGATCGTACTGGCAGGGCATCCACGTCGTTCGGAAAGCTCTGCTCGCATGTTTAGAGGAACTAAAAGCTGACGATTAACACCAAAGTCCTTGTGTATCAAACCTGTATTCTGAGTATTCTATTGTATGCTGCACAGACACTAACTACATATACCATACAATAGCGAAAACTAAATGTTTTTCGTATGAGATTGCTGCCTGAGAACAATCGTGGGTGTCACTTGGAAGGATTATATGAATAATCAGACTGTGCTGCCCCAAAACGCATTGCTCCAGCATTGTAGCAATCTTAAAGCAAATAAGCTCACTTTGCTTGGCCATGAAATAAAATGAAATTATTTATACTCCAATTTAGGCATATTACATGCACTTATGAATGTCAAAAAACTACCACCGGTTCATAAAATAAACCTCTGGCTTGAGAAGAACCGGCATAAGAAACTCGGCGAGGTGTCATTTTTTCAAAACAATATACAATGTATGAAAACAGTAGCATAATACTCGTACTACAGAATTAAAATGCTTACAATACAAGACAAATAATACAAGAGAGGTAGGGCACAGCAAAATGTCATCTTGCTCGAATTTGGAGCACAACAGCCCAACTGGGGAAGTACCTCCGCCTTGGAGAAGACCACAGCCATAATAACATTATCTACTACACAAGTATGTAGTGTTGTGTTCCTGGAGGTGAGCAAGGTTTCCAGAGCTCCCGAGGATGCACTGTGTTGAGAGCGAGGGCCCTAAATGTGTTCCTTCTGCTGTCCACACAGTACATCCTCAAATCTTATAAAGGGTCGGCAACGAGCACGTGACTCCTTTGGAGTTGCGGGCGTCTATAGGCTGCGGTGGCCGCTTACCATCAGGTGGACAGTTTGCCACCAGCGTTGTATAAAAAAAATATATAAATATATACATATATTTTTTAGTGTGCACCGCACATGTACACCGAATGGACCCCAAGAGACTCCCACGCCAACTCATGCTGAATTAGATTGCACACGCCAGGAGACCGGTTGGACGTCCTCTGCTGATGTTCAAGGGACCTGGTCTGCTTTAATATTCGACCCCATATCTGGGAGACTCGGGTTTGAGACCAGAGTGGCGTCGTAACCTCAGCAAGGGTGTGGAAAAGCACGGCCAGCCCTCCACCTCAGGCCTCACGCCACATTTGTGATCCCTACGGCAGAAAGTACCGCTCTGCTTTGACTTTGTGGCCACGGGAGACGTTATGGGCAGCCTCCCTTCAATATTTCATGATGCTGCAACAATTATCAGCAAAGATGCTGTGGCCAATGGTGATGTTGCCGAATCGAATATTCTGCTGAATTATTCGGTTCTACGTAATGCCTTCAACCATTATTCTAGAACAAACTAATTGAATGGTATATTTTTTTCATTAAGAATCGAAGCGAAATATTGACAATAAAGTGAGTTAAATAAAAGTAATCATGGGTTAAAAGTATTAATTTCACGAAGCAGTAACTATAATTCTTGTAACTTGTAACAAACTAGCTCACTTTTTTTCATGTTTTTCTCTAAGTGAATTATTTCACATCTATTCCGGCACTGTTTGGTCTATTAGTAGTATAAAGAATTATTATAACACTCATGTAATGACTGTTTGTTACCAAAATAAAAATAAAAACTCCCAAAATTATTCGAATAGCAAATATTCAAAAACATGCCGAATATGCCGAATATCGAATAATAACCGATTATTCAGTGCATCCCTAACTTTTACGCTTGTAACTATTATAAAAGGGTCAATCAACTTTTTCTTGTTGTTATTCTGTCCCGTCAGCGAGGAGACAACAGTAACCGAGTTTCTTAGAAAAATGTTTATAATATGGACTTCAAGCATGATCAAGGGATGACCCTTGTCCAAATTGGATTGTTGCTCATTGCTAAAACTCTTGATTAATAGATTTAAACCCTATAAATCATAGTTTTAAAGAGTGACTCAGGAGACGCAACCATGGTAACGGGCAACAAAAAATAGTTGATCCACCCAAAACGAGAACCAAATGACTTTTAGTATCAAACTATCCAGTTGGCTGGACAAAAAACTATAAATAGAACAGAGCCTGTGACTCGGAAAGCCAGGACGTGCATAAAATGCATCAAACCTGGATACGATCTATAATTCCCTCCATAATAAGATTATACAATGCCCCGCGGACAAACGGCCATAACCGCCGTGAATATATTACTGCTTTATGCAACCGTGGATAGGCTGGTCAGTGACCCGTGAATAAAGCAAACGCCATCTAGGGGGACGGAGTATAAAACTATGAAATGGGTACTATAGACTTTGTATCGGTAGATATAAAGTGCATTATGCCTTAAGTATGTGAGATGAGATTTTTCATCTCAGCCTCATCTTTTATAATATATGATGTGAAGAGTAACATAGTATATTATTTTAGGAATTAAATTCATAAGATCAGCTTTTCGTGTGGCTAAGAAGAGTAGGAAGCGGTCTTATTGCATTTATTGTGAGCTTTAGACCCCGTATATTTAGGGTTCCGTACCCAATGGGTAAAACGGGACCCTATTACTAAGACTTCGCTGTCCGTCCGTCTGTCACCCGGCTATATCTCATGAACCATGATAGTTAGACAGTTAAAATCTTCACATATGATGTGTTTCTGTTGCCACTATAACATCAAATACTAAAAATGAAATAAAATAAATATTTAAGGGGGCTATACATATGTTATGGACCACGATCGTGGTCTTAGGGACTGGACGTATTAGGACAGAAAGTCGCTTAAGTAGGGACTGAATAAATTAATAACCGACTTGGTATTACATGGATCTCACAACTTTTTACCGTAGAACAACTGAGTTGCGAGACTTGGTTTTTTTGACAAGTATTGTTTTTGATGGGATTTACCTATTTGGAACCATAGGAAACTAGTTTGTTATACTGGCTGGCATTATGCAAATATTGAAAACAGATTGTTCTATTTTTTAGAATAAAGGAAAATTTTTAAATTTTAGGCACCGAGCACGATTCGAACCTGCTACCTCCCGGCATTCGCGGCCAGTCGCTCTAGCCAACTGAGCTATAGGTGCAATCGCTACCCAGTCCTAAATTCATCAACCGTTCCTTATAAAAATATAGATTGTTCTATTATTTTCGATACACGGAAAAGGTAAAAACCGGCCAGGTGTGAGTCAGACTTCCTCACGAAGGTTTCCGCACGTGATTTTTCACAAAAAACCACTTTCACTGTATGGGAGCCCCCTTAAATGTTAATTTTTTTTTTAGTATTTTTTGTTATAGCGGGAACAGAAATACATCATCTGTGAAAAATTCAACTGTCTAACTACCACGTTCATGAGGTACAGACTGGTGACAGACAGACAGACAGACAGACAGAAAAACAGAAAGATGGACGGACAGCGGAGTCTTAGTAATAGGGTCCCGTGTTACGTTTTGGGTACAGAACCCTAAAAAGCAAAACACATCGAACCGAACCAGGGATCGGATACCGGTATTTTCTCCATAGAAAAATACCGATATTATTACGGTCACCGGTTCATTATTTCGTTTTTAATGGAACAATCTAATAATACGACGTTGTTACCTAAATACATGATTCAGCCCTACGTAAAGAGCAAAAAATAATCCAAAATATTGGGCTAATTCAGGGTTTTTTAAAAATACCGGTATCGGTCCCTGAACCGAACTCCCATTCGTAAATTTTCGCATGAACATCAAAGAGAAATCTAGCCGGTCGGCAGTTTACACGCTCTTATTTCCAACCAACGGAAATTTGGGTGGAATCCGAACTTTTCCAGGCTCGCTGGGCCTGTCAGAATTCCCGTGATGTCATTCACAACCTTTCAAACTCACCTTACTGCCCACCACTATTATATCTTCACGCTGGCATTCGTATCAATCACGCGTATTCACAGGTCGGACTCACAGTGGTTTTAGTTTGAAGCGATTTGTCGGTGTGTTGTGAATACCGGCTCTGGTAACTGGCATAATTCGTCTAGCTACTGTCACTCAGGCTGCCTGTCACACCAGAAGTGCCAGTCACTTTAGTTGCGAAGAACATGGCCAGATCGGAAATGCTTTTTGACTTTGAAGTTTTTGTGTTTGTTGCCATGGAATACTTTAACACGGAAGAACTGTTAATTGCAAAGATTTCCTCCTTGTGTTTTTGCGATTATAGTTCTCGGGTTTGATTCGATTATGGTTTTATAACTACTGTGTTGACTTGAATGATATAGAAATAGAAATATTTATTTGTCCAAAGAAACAACACAGGATACAAGTTGTTTGGGTCCTGAGCTAGGAATCCCTGTGTTACAGGACCCAGTAGAATAATAAGCTTACATTTTTAACATGCCTTCATACAAGGTAAATAATAGTAGATTGTGTCTCAAGGGAGCAAAATGATATATTTACGGCGAGGGCGGTATATTGAATTCTGAGTGAAGCGAAAGATTCTACAATAGAATCCTGAGCGTAGCGAGGGATTCTAAAGTAGAATCTTGAGCGTAGCGAGGGATTCAAGTGTTTACGCCCAAGATGGAAATAATTTTGCTACCGTGTGACACATACAGCTTTTCACACCGCCTATGAGGCCCGTCGCTAAAAACATGAAATATCTTACAAATGATTTTACTACAGAGTGTCACATACTGTTTTTCGCACCTTCTATGAGGAAAAGAGTCATTGTTGCCCTCAAATGAGGGAAGAAAAGTACAACTTTGATCCCTCATTCGAAGGCAACAATAACTCTTTTCTGAATAGCAGGTGTGAAAAATATCTTAATTCAATTAAATGTTTAGCTCAAATAAATGCTTAGGCAAGGACAGTTAGGAGCAGTTCGGTTTTACCGTAGTCATGTTACTTTAGCCAATTGGTCAAAATACTTTTAGTTGGGGGACGGTGATCTGCTGTATAGGTTTTGCAAAAGATTTTTAAAACATGAAGGGATATAAATTGACTGAATTGTAGGCAAATCTGGTCTTAGTTCTTTGGCATTTTCCAGCATTGACGTCTTCTTGTCTCATCGTCAAAGTTTTTGTCTTGTTTTTGCCGTATGCACACATGTCCTTCAATCCTTTCACATTCTTCATGAATTTATGCATTATGAAGAAAATCAACATTTAACACAGGGATATCATATTTGAATACTTTTAAAAGGTGTATATTTATAGATAGATAGATAGATATATTTATTTCCTTTATAAAATTAAATCATAGTTTACATTTTTAAAACAAGATAAATTCACAAAAATATAATAATAATGAAAGAAAAATAATGGAAAACAAATAATGTCAAAGGTAAAAAATAAAGAGAAATGTCAAATTTGTATACACGGCTAGAATATCCTAGGCAATGTCATTAGTCAAATTTAAAATAATAGAAATAAAAACAATATAAATGCTCGATTCCAAATATGGTCAAATATCAATACAATATCAGAATAATAAATAATATGGTAATGTCAAGAATTAAACGATATTTAATTTTTATAATGACAAAGGAAATGAAAATGAACGAAGTATTGTATCAATTCTTTTGTAATTTCTGTTTAAGTCGAAATCTGTGTAAAATGTAAATACAAGTAAGTTGAAACTGACTTTAACGCTTATCCAGAAATTACATGGGTTTTTTTGCTATGGTCAAGTGTACCCCCCCCCCTCCGGCTTGGTGATCTTTGGTGAGGTTCTAGGAGACCCCCCCACGAAACGTCACGTGTATTTTATCACTATTAAAAATTTAGACTGAAATGATATTGTGTTAGTTGATATTTGTGTTCTGCAAGCGCTCCAACATTTCAAAAAACATAAATAGGCTCGCTGTTTTTGACGTGCGAAATGACGATTTATAATTTCCTACATGAGTGAATATTATTTTACAAATTGAAGTAACTTATTTTAGGTTAATGTTATACATGCATCGAGCTCCTCAACAGCTCTCACCAAGACATAAAATTTATATTATTTATGCACTACCCTATAGAAGATATTACATCCGAAAAAGTTGCAGAGAAATGTTACAAAACTTACAAAAGAACACGTACTCGTAGCGAACGGGAAAATAAATATTAAATATTACCAAGTACTTTAGCCTAACATTTAAATACAATACAATACAATACAAATACTCTTTATTGCACACCTCAATCAAAGGATACAGTACAGTACAAAAACACAATGAGAAGAGGCAAACAACAGGCGGTCTTATCGCTAAAGAGCGATTTCTTCCAGACAACCAAAATACAAATAAATATTACCATTCTTCCTCGGGAAGAACATTTAAGACTTGTTTTTTAAATTACGCTTTAGACGTATTAAATATATCGACCGAGACGAGCGATTTGTTATACGCGTCACACAGCGCGCGAACAGAGCCTTTACCATGAGTTTGCATGACCGTACTCGCTAGCGACTGCGTAAACGATTTAGTATGATTCTTAGTTCTATTGCGTAACCGCCAGAGGCGCTGTACTTTTGCCAATACAATTTTTTACGCAGACGCTAACGAGTACGGTCATGTAAACTCATGGTAAAGGCACGGGGCCGTGGTCCTACGGCACGCCGGCCTGAACTTTACGAGCTCCAGTAAGTAGTTCACTGCTATTGTTCACTTCTGCAGATGTTAAAAAGTGTTACTGCATCGGCCATTTTACGGCGAACTAGTGAAGAGACTTTGTATTTCTTTAGTAGGTGATTATATGATATAATAAACACCCGCTTAATCCGCGTTTTATACCAAGTTTTATTTAGATTATTCACAAAATATTTTCAATGACAAATACTAATAACTAAAAAAATAAAAAAAATAAAGTGAGTGTAATATTTCGCCGATAAACTTAACGTTTGGCGAAACGGAAACAAATGTAAACTATACCATACTTTTTTGGGAAAAATAAATTAAATTAAAAAACTCTTTGGAATTTTTGTTTCAATTTACAATTTGTGTAAACTTTTAATATACAGACAAATAAGATACAGATTATTAACATTTTGGCGCTAAACTAGCTACATTAGCTACAAGTTACAAATGACAAACGGAAGTTTCTTTTCAATACCTTATAATAGAAAGAGACTTCCGCTTGTAGCTTTGAAAAATGGTCCCAGCTCTCCAATATCCACCTCAAAAAATTATCCATTCCGTTTGCACATACGCCATTTTCTACGTGTACCATCACCAACACAGTTAACTGACCATTCATGTACTTTATGCGCATTGTAATAAGGGTTAAAAACGGTCAGTTAAGTTTTCTGGCATTTGTACCACACTTAAATGTTATATTCCCCCGCCTACAGTGTCAGTGGCGCCCAAATGCTGTATACGAACTTGACAGTATTATAACGGCGTAAGAACGTTCGTAGCTGGTAGGTTTTTAGGTGTTTTCGGGCGGTTGGTTGAAACACGTGCATTTGGAATAAAAGTTGTTTACGACGGCACACCCAGGTGCGCTCAATAATGCACGAATGCATCGCATTTACGTGCCCGACACGTGTTAATGTCGTGCAGACGGTTTTAGGGGATGGACGCCGTTTGTGGTAATTTCTTTTGCTTGTTGTTTGCGAGGCATACACGTTAAATTTTCAGTGCATCTTATGCATCTGCATTGCAAAATGATATCAGTTTTTGAAAACAATGCTGTCTATACCCAAGAAAAATATATTTAACATTAAGGCGCTTATAACCGCGAACGACCTTGCGCGTTGGAGCGTAGCCTAGCCTTTCCCGCCGCACTACCCGCACTTTTCATCATCATCATCATCATTTCAGCCGAAAGACGTCCACTGCTGAACATAGGCCTCCCCCAAGGCTCGCCATTTAGACCGGTCCTGTGCCGTTCGTTTCCACCGGATTCCCGCGACCTTCACCAGGTCATCACTCCACCTTGTCGGAGGCCTACCGACAGCTCGTCTTCCGGTGCGTGGACGCCACTCAAGCAGTTTCTGGCCCCATCGACCGTCAGTCCTGCGAGCAATGTGCCCTGCCCACTGCCACTTAAGTCTCGCAATTTTGAAGGCTATGTCGGTGACCCCAGTTCTGCTACGGATAGCTTCATTCCTAATTCTATCACGCAGAGAAACCCCGAGCATAGCTCTTTCCATTGCTCTTTGGGTGACCTTGAGCTTTCTTATGAGGCCCATCGTTAGCGCCCATGTCTCGGATCCATATGTCATCACTGGCAACACACACTGGTCAAAGACTTTTGACTTGAGGCACTGCGGTAAACTGGACGAGAATACACTGCGAAGCTTCCCGAACGCTGCCCAGCCGAGTCGGATTCGACGAGTGATCTCTTTCTCGAAGTTGGACCTACCTAACTGGACTGTTTGTCCCAGGTATACGTACTCGTCAACAACTTCGAGCGCCGAGCCGCCGATTATTACGGGAGTTGGTACGACATGGGCATTAGACATGACCTTCGTCTTGTCCATGTTCATTTTCAGACCAACTCGATCGGAAACTCTGCTGAGATCAACGAGCATTGTACTGAGGTCCTCCATGGTCTCAGCCATGACTACAATGTCGTCAGCAAATCGAAGGTGAGTGATGTACTCGCCATTTACGTTGATGCCTCGTCCTTCCCAGTCCAGAAATTTGAAAGCATCCTCCAGTGCAGCGGTGAAGAGCTTCGGAGAGATCACATCTCCTTGTCTGACTCCCCGCTGCAGTGGAACAGGCTTTGTTTCCTGGTCCTGTAGTCGGACGGACATGGTGGCGTTTTCGTACAGGCACTTCAGGACTTCGATATACCGGTAGTCAACTTGGCACCTCTGGAGAGACTGCAGTACAGCCCAAGTCTCGATCGAATCGAAGGCTTTCTCGTAGTCCACAAATGCTAAACAAAGTGGCAAGTTATACTCTTCGGTCTTCTGTATAACCTGCCGCAAGGCATGTATGTGGTCTACGGTACTGTAGCCTTTTCGGAATCCGGCTTGTTCGGGAGGCTGGAAGTCGTCAAACCTGCGCGCGAGACGGTTCGTGATGACTCTCGAAAACAGCTTGTAAACATGGCTCAGAAGTGAGATGGGTCTATAATTCTTCAGCAAAGTGTTATCGCCTTTTTTGAGGAAAAGCACCACCACACTTCTGTTCCATGCTTGCGGCGTTTTCCCCTCGTGAATTACAGAACTAAACAGCGTCTGAAGGGCTCTGAGGACAGGTTTACCGCCCGCCTTCAGGATTTCGGCTGTAATTCCGTCGTCACCCGGGGCTTTGCCGTTCTTCAACTGTTTGAGAGCCATACTAATCTCATACAGGCTGACGTCCGGGATATCTTCGGTATAATGTCGGGTTAATCTAGCTCTAGGGTCTTTGGCTAGATCAACGACGGGTCTTCGTGTGGTTGTGTATAGCTGCCCATAGAACCTTTCAACTTCACGCAGAAGCTCAGGTTTGGAAGAAATGATCCTGCCATCGTCGGTCTTCAGCTTAGTCATCTGGCTCTGACCAACAGACAGATCTCTAGCGAAAACCTTAGAGCCTCTGTTGCGCTCAATAGCCTCTTCAACACAGTTAGTGTTAAATCGGCGTAAATCGCGCCTCAGGCACTTCGAGATCTGTCTGTTGAGCCGCCGAAAGCGAGATGCATCATCTGGAGACTGCAGGATCATCTCACGTCTTACATCCATGAGCTTCAGAGTGAAGTCAGAGATCTTCTGGACCCGCACTTTTACTCATGTACAATAAAGAATTTTACATACGTATATACTAACGGCAGGTATATTTTAATGTCATTTTTGTTAGCTAATGTCAAAAAATTACATTAAAATATACCAAACGTTAGTACATAAAGTTACATGATTGCAGCAGGCGAATCACGTAACTTTATCTACTACCGTTAGATAGATTTTAATGTCAAATTTTAAATGTCAGCTCATACATTTATACTTCAAAATTGACAGCAAAATCTACCTACCGTTAGTACATAAGGTTACGTGATTCGCCTGCGGCTCATACATTTATACTTCAAAATTGACAGTAAAATCTATCTACCGTTAGTACATAAGGTTACGTGATTCGCCTGCGGCTCATACTTCAAAATAGTCATTAAATTCTATCTACCGTTAGTACATAAGGTTACGTGATTCGCCTGCGGCTCATACATTTATACTTCAAAATTGACAGTAAAATCTATCTACCGTTAGTACATAAAGTTACGTGATTCGCCTCCTTTAGTACAAAAGTTACGTGATTGGTCCGCTGGTCGCCGGAATTTAAATATAAACATATGTCAATGTCAAAAAATAAGGTTTTAAAAAAGGAATTAAACAAAGCCCGTAAATCTGGTCCTACGTTATTATACATATGATTTATACCTTGCGTGCTGTTTACCGTAATCCTTTGATGAATCTGCTTTGGGGTTGTTTTGTTTTAGGAGTCCGGCCGGACGGCCTCAGGGCCTGTACTTCGAAGATCGAAATCCGAACTTCTTATCGTGCCGTCCCTTTCACTCTCATGTTATATACTACATGAGTGAAAGGGATGGCACGATACGAAATCCGGATTTACGATGTTGCTTCCGCGGTAGTGCCCCAGGCTAAACAGCTGAATTACATATTTTTAATTTTTTTTAGAGGCTGAATGATTATCGGACCAAAAATATCCGCGCTATTGCCTATTACACACGACCTGATATTAAGGATACATCATCATCATCATCATCATCATTTCAGCCGAAAGACGTCCACTGCTGAACATAGGCCTCCCCCAAGGCTCGCCATTTAGACCGGTCCTGTGCCGTTCGTTTCCACCGGATTCCCGCGACCTTCACCAGGTCATCACTCCACCTTGTCGGAGGCCTACCGACAGCTCGTCTTCCGGTGCGTGGACGCCACTCAAGCAGTTTCTGGCCCCATCGACCGTCAGTCCTGCGAGCAATGTGCCCTGCCCACTGCCACTTAAGTCTCGCAATTTTGAAGGCTATGTCGGTGACCCCAGTTCTGTTACGGATAGCTTCATTCCTAATTCTATCACGCAGAGAAACCCCGAGCATAGCTCTTTCCATTGCTCTTTGGGTGACCTTGAGCTTTCTTATGAGGCCCATCGTTAGCGCCCATGTCTCGATTCCATATGTCATCACTGGCAACACACACCGGTCAAAGACTTTTGACTTTTGATTAAGGATACAAATCTGTATGATTCAAATGTGTTGATGAAATATTATCTATACCTCAGTCACCGGAGACCATAGAAAATATTTGAAATCCTCTGCCATTATTTTATATTATTTATTTTATATTTTATATATATTATCAGGTTATGTATAATGGCCCTAATAGGGTCTATTCGACACTAACGCAAAATACGGACGACTTCCGTAAAAAAAAAGCATTATGGAGGGATTGGAGGCAAAATAATTTTTTTTTTGAGAAGTGTATTTTTTTATTTCATTGCATATGTTTGAGAAAAGCACTATGCATGCCTTGCCGTGAAAAAGGCTTGCCGGCATCGTATCACTATCCGGCACGCCTACGGTCGGCCATCTATACCTACTCACCCGGCAAGCCCTTCTTTTCCGCCGCCTTTAGTAATTACTACTACTACTACTAATTATGGATTATAGTTTTTATCATTTACAAATGATAAGATATTGATTACAATCAGATATTAATCGGATCAGATTATATAGATATTTGTACATTTGTAGTCGTCAATAACCACTTTTTTAGGGTTCCGTACCCGCAGGTTCCGTTTAGAACCCTATTGTTGTCACTCACCCGTCCGTCCGTCCGTCCGTCTGTCCGTCGTCTGTCACAAAGGTTTTACAGAAAAACGGTTGGAGATACAGTCTTCAATTTTTCACAGTATAAGCATACTAGTGACCCAAAGCCATACAAATTCTCAAAACTTATTTTTAAATGTGAGTGGGGTGTCTTTTTTTAGAACTGATTGAGCAGGTAAATAACATATTTTTTATTTTTAAAATATTGAAAACAAATGAATGAGAAGCCACTAAATTTAGCCTCCTTTTACAAAAATTTGTTTCGAAGAATTTTTTACCTTCCTCTACACTTGAAATTTTCTGATAATTTTTATTATTATGTATGTTTTAGCAAAAAATACTAATATATTGATAAATCAATTTTTTTCGTTTAAATTTCCTTATTACGCCTATTAAAACCAACTTAGTTTTGCGGTTGGTTCGGAACCCTAAATGTGCGCAGTCCGATTCGCACTTGGCCAATTTTTTATATCCTACAGAGCTGGGCAATCTGTTTTTATATTAAACGATAATCCCATTTGCTGTCAGATGTCACTCATCGGATACATTTATTTAATGTTTATTTATTTATTTATATTAGGAGAACCAACAGCAGTACAAACAATGTAACAACATGCATATTAACATTTTGACGACCGGTTTAGCCTAGTGGGTAGTGCACCTGCCTGTGAAGCTGACGGTCCTGGGTTCGAATCCAGGTCAGGGCAAATATTTATGTGATGAGCATGAATATTTGTTTCTGAGTCTTGGATGTTTTCTATGTATTTAAGTATTTATATCTATTAAATATATCGTCGTCTAGTACCCATAACACAAGCCTTCTTGAGCTTACTGTGGGGCTAGTTCGATTTGTGTAAGATTGTCCTCTAATATTTATTTATTTAATATTTATAACAGCAGAGCCAATTACAGGATCTCACAGATAGCGCTAGAGTGTATATACTGAACTAAAGTGCGCACTCGTACACAGTTGTTAAGTTCCATGCGGCCACGTGCAGTCGACACTGGCCGAAATCGAAACATCGTTCATACTGGGCCGGTCTGTCACTTTTTAGGATTACGTACCAAATAGGTAAATTTGTAAGGAATCATAAAGATATTTTTGGACGCGAAAGAGATGATTGCTGCCAACGAAATCTCAGGAAGAGGAATCAGCTAGTAAGCTCATTAAAGAAATCACACACCGTATGGCAATAAAAATTTATAATGAGGTACCACTCCCAATTAAATAAATAAAAAAGGATAGTTTGTTTTTTAATGCTCTTAGGAAATTTCTATTGGATAATTGTTTTTATAGTGTTTGTGGAGTCCGGTCTGTTCATGCTTGCTAGGACATAATGACTACGTTAATACTAGTGTCTTTTTATAGGGGATTGACGAGAGACATCATGCTATTGTGGATTCGTTTTTATTATCAGTGACTTAGAGACTATATACATCTCTAACAATATTAAATTAATTTTAATTTTGACGCTTAGACCATGTACATCTCTGGGATATTATATTAATTTCATTATACTCCTTGTTTAATCTTGAGACCTTATACATCTCTAACTTTACTGATATTGTAATATTTGTAATAGATAATTTTGCAAGTTTATCTTCACTGTATGACATTAATTTTGTTATAATTGTAAACTCGAAATTATTATACCTTCTTGAACTGTAAATTAATGATTTGACATGAAAATGTATTACTTATTATAGTCAGACTTTTCAATTGTAAATTAATATTTTGGCATGTAAAAGTGCCCTTGTGGCCTATTTGCAGAATAAATGTTTGATTTTGATTTTGATAGCTTACAGGAATATTTTGAACACAAAATAAATAATTTAATGTATAAAAGTAGGTTCAGTCTATTTGCTGTGCCCTTGCAGGGTTTATGTTGAAAGCATGTGATATAGGTTTAATACCTTATTAAAAATAAAAAATAAAATAAATATTTTTGGACAATCTTACACAAATCAACCTAGTCCCAAACTAAGCAAAGCTTGTATTATGGGTTCCAAGTGACGATATACGTACTTATATAGATAAATAGATACTTAAATACATAGAAAACATCCAAGACTCAGGAACAAATATTCGTGTTCATCACACAAATACATGCCCTGACTGGGATTCGAACCCGGGACCTCCAGCTTCGAAGGCAGGGTCACTACCAACTAGGCTAAAGCGGTCGTCAATACAACGGGCGGTATTGTACAACTTAATGCAATAAATGTATATGACTATGACTAAGGTATCAAAAGAACGCTTATACCCCAAAATCGCGATAAAGTATTCATCTAGTCTATTCGTTACGTCCGGAACAGGCAGGGGTAAAAAACCATTAGACAGATTTTTATCACATCTCGATCAAAAATTGACTGACCACCCCTGATCCCAAACTCAAAATTAAAAATTCAGCCCCTAATAAAACGTCACGGAAGACAACCGTGACGACCATCAATCACCAGTAATGACGTCATCCATTATCAATTATTGACAAGCTACACGCTCAGGATTTTCCAAGTTTTTTCCCCGCCGATTGATCATTTTAGTTTAGACCTATTACTGGGCTACTTAGACCATCAATCTCGTGTAATGCATGTGGTGAATGGACAGTGGATTTCTTGAAGGTATAAGGTTTCTTGCATATGTTACACGTTTTTGAGAGTAGTGGTAATCTACCTTATGGTACCTCGACGATCGAGCAGCTAGACTAAAGTAGTCTAGCTGTTAGGCCTACGAAACTAATTGTCACGTGTATATGACGACCACTTTAGCCTAGTTGGTAGTGACCCTGCCTACGAAGCTGGAGGTCTCGGGTTCGAATCCCGGTCAGGGCATTTATTTGTGTGATGAGCACGAATATTTGTTCCTGAGTCTTGGATGTTTTCTATTTATTTAAGTATATATTTCTCTATATAAATAATTAAGTATGTATATCGTAGCCTAGTACCCATAGCACAAGCTTTGCTTAGTTTGGGACTAGGTCGATTTGTGTAAGATTGTCCACAAAGCATTTATTTATTTATTTATATATCTGTATAGTTTTGACGATCATAATAATGACATCATGTAAATGAACATACCATTGTAAGTTACAATCTAATCTTATTATGGAATAAATGCATTCATTAATTCATTTTCTTGTGGGTTGCAAGATGGCTGCCGGAACAAAGGCAGACCAAAAAGGAGATGGCGGGACGACCTGGACGCATTTTCCTTAACTTGGCGGGAACAAACTAACAATAGGGCCGAATGGAGGAAAAGAGGGGAGGCCTTTGCCCAACAGTGGGACACTCAAATAGGCTAGAAAAAAAATCATTTCTTTTTGTAAAAAAGTCATTTTTCTTCGCGCTAATCTGCATTTTTTATAACATGCTAAGTTAGATTTTTAATTTTTTCAGAAACGTTCATAGTTTTTTCAATTCAGGAATTAAAACGCCCTGAAACCAGCCAATCTATTACGTAACGTAACTTACGATAGGGAGATTTAATTGTCATTTTTAGTATGGAAAATGACGTTTAGACGCCTTACGCACGGTCAAAAACCTTACGTAATCATCACAGGGTATTTTAAGTTTTCGGTACGATGTTACATACATCCTGTATTTTATACCACAACGATGAAGAAACATCCAACCTGCCTAATAAAACGCGGAAATCATTAGCCTATTGACGCTGGGTTTCCAGAGAAATCACAGTAGCAAAGTAGCTGAGAAGACTCAGGGATCGCTTTATGTGTGAAGAACGCGCTTATTTTATCAAACTCCATGCAATACAAACGAATAATATGTATGCATATAGATATAGTTATAAAATTTCAACGATTAGCATAAGTTTTAATAAAATCTCCATAGGCATCTGGCTAGAGTTTTACGAATATATTTCAAACATTAACGAACTTTAACGGCATTCGAATTTAGGAACAAAACTTTTAGAATACTTTAAAATCCATCCCAAATCACACTTTAGCCTTGTACAAATACAGTTCAGATTGGAAACTTAGCTACGCCGGTCAGTTTACGGGCAATGTCCAGCCAGCGTTTAGCACCTCGTTTGGGCGGCGAGAACAACTTAGCGGGCCGCGTATACCCGATAATCTACACAACCTCATATCTTACTTATTACGTTAAAGCAACAACAACCTGATCTCAGTGGCGTAGGGTTCAAATTTAAACAAATGATAATCACGTATAGGATGCTTTCGGAAGTGAACTTGTTTTAAAATTTGGAACAATTGTGCTCTGACCGCAGGTTGCTGCTGCAATTACGGGTTTAACTTGTTTTTTAGGGTTTTGGGGTATTGAATTAAAATGTTGATTACTTTTAGCGTTTATTACTTTTACCCTCAATCGATTCTCGTGAAATTTTGTGACCAGGTTCTTCTACAATTATATTATTTTTCAATTATGTCGAGTCAGTTTTTGGAATTTTTAATTTTTTTTTAATGATTTCGTATGTTTCTGTAGGGGATTGTGGTTTGTTCTCCTCTACAGGTCGCATTTCTAAATCGATTCTCGTCAAATTTTGTGAGCAGGTTCGATAATTACGTATATACGAGTGAGTTTATGAAAAATCTCAAAAATATTTTTTTAAATGGTTCATTTTCCTCTACAGGTCGCATTTCTTAACCAATTCTCGTGAAATATTGTGAGTATTTTCTATAACTATATCGTTTTTTGTCGAGCAAGTATTTGGAAATTTAAAAAAAACACTAGCAGGGTCTACAGCTCACAGAGCAGTAGTCAAAATTTTTAATCCCTCATGATAAAAACTTTTGACTTGATGCTTACTGTATATAAGCTAAATCAGTGGCCCTACCAAATCTAGTATAATATGTTTAAAATATAAACATATAAAAAGAAAAGAATACATAACCAATAATACATTACTTAAATATTTGGGCAATGGGTACCAGTTTCAGCCAGAGCACATGCAGCCCTGATTTTGAGACTGTTCTCTTTATTTCTACTGTCGGCCATGTTGCATAGGTACCAACGTTCTGTTTGTTATATCAGTGTGGCGCGGATATAAGTGTATAAGTGCATGTGTGCTGTACTTTATTTAGTTACGGGGTAGTTTCTTTTTTGCAACTTGAGAAGGTGTACCTTAACCAGTTTTTTTTAATTTTAACAATGGCATTGGACTTCTTAATGGTGGTGGCAAATCATTCCATATTATTGTCGCTGCAAATTTGAACCATCCTAACCACCACAATGACCATAACAATGCATAAGGTAGCTTGCTTCGAGTCTGTAATCGGAAGCGTTTTCTAGCCGTCAAGCATCGATTTGTTAGGACCACTACCTCACCTAATTTTTATCATAAGAGCCGTTTGACCTGTTCATATGCTTAGTTACTTTTGGTGCTGATTGTACGTACTTAATATTTGTTCTGCGCTTCGAGGCAGTTACAGAGACAAAGTGTCCGCGTACTAATCCCCTCTTACACCGCCGTTAGCGTGGTCCATTCAAGCTGAGAGCCATAAACATACTGATTTGACGTGACATTACTACAGATTAGAGAGGAGCTCGGGAATCTGGAATTTTCAGAAGATTATGTATTTATTTAACCTTTATTGCACAATAGACATTTATAAAGTATAATAAAAAGGCACAGTTCGAGTGGGACTCGCGCACGAAGGGTTCCGTACCATTATCTATGAAAACGGCAAAATATCACATTTGATGTATGGGAGCCCCGTTAAATATTTATTTTATTCTGTTTTAGTATTTGTTGTTATAGCGGCAACAGAAATACATCATCTGTGAAAATTTCAACTGTCTAACTATCACGGATGATTAAGAAAAAGATATCAAAAAAGACAAACTTAATGGCATAAAGCATTCTCTACCAGCCAGTCTTAAGGCAATTTAGGGTTCTATCCAACAAGTCAACTTTAAGTGTGCTTTTGAGAAGATTTATGTTTTCCGTTCTATATTATAAACGTTTTTTTGTTTATCGGTGCGTCACACTCCTACTTATGCATACGTGCTTAAATCATAGAGTGGAGCACTACTGTATTTGTACACTTTTTATATAGCTACTATAAAAAAGTTGAAATTCTTTGTGCTAGCAGAATTGCTACAATAGCATCATTGGATTATGAGTCTTCTTGTTACATTTGTAGAATAGCTTTTTGAACGAAATGCTTTGATGCAACTCTGTCAACTTAAATGTCTATTTTTACAAGGAAGTAAAAAGTTTGTGACTTGCTAAGTTTGTATGTAGGAGGTGTCTCCGCGACCAATCGTCCGGTTTCATTTTTTTTTCACATACATTTTTATCTCTGAACAATCGTGAAAATATACGGTGTCAATCGAGAAAATAAAATAGATGTGGGAAAAAAGTAAAGACCCAACGGATATCAGGCGATTCGGTATCCGGACCGAATACCAAATAGTGGCTTAGTGTTCGACCGGATAGTATGCTATCGTATAGAAAAGAGTAAAATATAAAAATAATAAATAATAAATATTTGTGGACAATCTTACACCAATCAACCTGGTCCCTGGTTAAGCAAAGCTTGTACTATGGGTACTAGGCGACGATATACATACTTATATAAATAAATATATACTTAAATACATAGAAAACATCCAAGACTCAGGAACAAATATTCGTGTTCATCACACAAATAAATGCCCTGACCGGGATTCGAACCCGGGACCTCCAGCTTCGAAGGCAGGGTCACTACCAACTAGGCTAAAGCGGTCGTCATATGGGTGAATAAATAACTAAGCCAAGAGTCTCCCACGTGACTTTAAGCAGTCATAATAGTCGTCGAAAACAGGGAATAATTCGCGACGAAATATTACGTATCGCAGTTCAATGCTCACGTGTGTATCGGAATCTGTCTACAGCAAGTAACAAGTTGCAACATGCGCAAATTGTCTCACACCCGCGCAGCGAAATTTCTTCATTTTAGGCAAAATTTTTGGCCGATTATCAGGCGGCCGATTACTGGATACCTATCAGTATCCGTAGCATCTCTAGAAATAAGAAGATTTAGACGAAATCTAAAAAAAAAAAATATTTTTTTGCGAAATTTTATAAAGGGTCGGCAACGCGTACGTGACTCCTTTGGAGTTGCGGGCGTCTATAGGCTGCGGTGGCCGCTTACCATCAGGTGGACCGTAAGCTTGTTTGCCACCGGCGTTGTATAAAAATAAAAAATGAAAAATTTGGTAAAACATTTTGCAAGGCAAGAAACGTATTCGTATGGCACTTAGACCTTTATGGAATATTGAGACTGTAAATAAAGCTCCAATTTTACTGCTAAACATCTGAAAGCTTCCGTCCTGTCAAACGCACCTCTCAAAGTCCACGATACTCCTTATAAAAGCTGAGGTGAAATTTGATTTTGCGAGACGCTTTAAAAGCTCGGTTGATTGATTGTCCCCGGGGCTTTTAATTACCTGGGTACAACGCCACACTCAAGTTTTGCATTTCAAACTAATGTCAATACAATCGAGTACAATGAAATGAATCAATTTTAAACCTTATCACAATGGCTATATTATACGGCTGTATTATATGGCTTTGACTATATTTATGTATGTTTATTTATCCTTAATTAAATGTTATTGTTTTTATTACCTGGGTACAACGCCACACTCAAGTTTTGCATTTCAAACTAATGTCAATACAATCGAGTACAATGAAATGAATCAATTTTAAACCTTATCACAATGGCTATATTATACGGCTGTATTATATGGCTTTGACTATATTTATGTATGTTTATTTATCCTTAATTAAATGTTATTGTTGTAATTATTAGTAGGCTTCATATGTATTAACTCTGCACCACCTGCTATGAATCGTTCTGATTAGATTTCCGCTACCCTAAGGTTGTCTGGAAGAAATCGCTCTTTAGCGATAAGACCGCCTGTTGTTTGCCTCTTCTCATTGTGTTTTTGTACTGTACTGTATCCTTTGATTGAGGTGTGCAATAAAGAGTATTTGTATTGTATTGTATTGTAATGGCATAAGCTAAAAATATACATCTCTTTGCAGTTGATTGTACATGATAATGGAAGCAACTGCAACCGAGCGGTAAGGCAGTTTCAATCTGGGTTCAAAGCCCAGTTAAAAAAATATAATTAGGGTACATACCCCATTCGAAAAGTGGGTATTCTTTTTTTTTCTTAACCCATTTTATGGACGTATCGTTGGATAGACCATTACAAATACTGTGGTTTTCTTTTTTTTTCAGGAATCCGTTTGCTTTATGTAAAATGGTCATTTTTGTTATAGTCAGGCGTTTTAAAGCGTCCATAAGCTACGGTAACCGCTGACCATCTGGCCATGCGCTTGTTTGACGCTAGCTCCAAGTGCGACTGAGCTTACGTTTCAAAAGAATTACAAGAAACACATTGATAAAGAATTGAATGCGAAAAGTAAGTGTCAAATTGACCTTTTATATGAGTGAAGAAGGATAACATTTATTTTGGGGCTGCTTAGGCTGGGATTTATTTCTCATAAATTGAGAAGAGTGGTTTACTGATTTCAATGGCCGTCACATTTTTCAACTATTCAGTGTTTTTTTTAACCTGACTGTGGCTTTATAGGCCAGGCCCTATATAACGAGGCCGGGCCCAATAAAATAATATTCGCTCTTCTCAGCTAGGCTAGGTTAGGTTAGGTTGGGTTAGGTTAGTGAACCAGCGACAAAACTCCCAGTAGCTCGATACCACTCACACCTCAGATTCGGTTGAAACCGCTCAACCAATCTCACTGGAGCGCAAACTCTTAGAGTATTCCAGTGTTCCAAACCACACGCGTGGTCGTGCCGGAGGTTTTCCCCTGGATTTTCCCCAGGCTACTCTCCAACCGCGCACTCCTATCGCTTTATTGGGCCCGGCCTATAAAGCCACAGTCAGGTTAAAAAAGTAATATTCGCGTTCCCACACAAGTTAATCTAACACAAAAATATTTTGTCCTAAATATTAAAAAAAAATGTAGCATTTTAATCCTGTAGTATTATGATACTGTTATTTTATATACATTGTATATTGTTTTGAAAAAAATGACACCTCGCTGAGTTTCTTACGCCGGTTCTTCTCGAGGCAGAGATTTATTTTATGAACCGGTGGTAGTTTTCTGACATTCGTCGCGACAACACTGACACATATAGTCCCTATTCGTCCCGGTACCGCCGCACACCGGGTAGAGTCAGTCCGACCCAGGTCGGGCCTAGCAGAGTTTCTTGCTGGCCTCTTCTCAGCTAGGCTAGGTTTACTGAACCAGCGACAAAACTCCCAGTAGCCCGATTCCACTCACACCTCAGATTCGGTTGAAACCGCTCAACCAATCTCACTGGAGCGCAAACTCTTAGAGTATATCAGTGTTCCAAACCACACGCGTGGTCGTGCCGGAGGTTTTCCCTTAGGAAAGTACCTTAAATATTGTAGTAGGATATTTTGCTAAAAGGAGACTTCATCTTGTTTTTAAAAGTTAGTAATAACTGCATTCAAATATTTCCCAAAAATTACTTACCGGATGCGGCATTGTCACATAACTGAACGTTAAGGGTCCTTATCAATTAAAAAACGCTCATCTATTTGCGCCATTTTCTGTTTGAATTGACACGTATCTTGACATTTTCTCAATGTTAATATCTAGAACAGGACTATTGCGACCTTATGTCATAAACTTTAAATGAATTATTTAAATTTTTAATTAAGAAATATTGTTTCAAACATCACTCCTAATCGATCATTTTCAGGCTAAAAACTTGTTTTTTCCGTTTAAATTCTACTACACATAATAAAACCAAAAAAATGGCTATGTTACTATCTAAAACTTTGATAAAGTTATCGTAGCCTTTAATGACTTTATTGGTATTATCAATACTTTTGTCATAATTTGAAATAAAAACATTTTAAAACTTATAAGGCCTCTTAATCTCAATCATACATCTCGTCACACAATTGACAGGTTAAACGTGACTTGAACCTTAACCACAACTTTTAATGCAAACTCATCTGTCTTATTGTATACTGTTCAGGCTGTAAAGTAAACAGCATTCATAATTTGGTTCGCGGCAGCATTAAAGTCAATTCTCATTCTCGCCGTACACGAAACTGGAACTCGGAATATCGTGACGCTGTTGTTAATAAACAATGTCTCACGCCCATAGTAGGAGTACTCGCAGGCGAAATATTCTAATATGTCCTAGACGTAGACTCGCCAAATCCCGGAAGTCACTCGGTGTCATAGGGGTCAAATTATTCAACTCTCTCCCACTTGAAATATCTGAATCAGATAGTAACAGAATGTTTGCGAATAAACTTAAAACGCTATTAACTGACCAAGCGTATTATAGCATTGACGAATTCGTCGGAAGCGGCTGCTGAAACTTAAAATGAATAAATAATTTTACAGAACATGAATATGATATATAAATATAAATAAATAAATTGTAAATTTATTATAATTATTATTAATCAATGAAAAGTGACATGAAATGTAGAAATTATAATAATGTTCCTATACCTATAATCATGACTTATAAAATACAATATTTTATCAATAAATAAATGAATGATCAGAAAGGCTACCGCGAACCGAAAGAAGTTCAAATATCTCCCTCTCTGTCGCACGAATTAGTAAACTCATGAGTTTACATGACCGTACTCGCTAGCGACTGCGTAAAAAATTGTATGGGCAAAAGTACAGCGCCTCTGGCGGTTACGCGATAGATCTAAGAATCAGCATACTAACCCTCTTATTCATAATATTTAAAAAACCTCTGCTAACTAAAATGTTCTTTGTCCCTTTCTCACAAACGTAAATGTCAAAGTGACAAATAAGGACAAACGAACTTAAGCTACTAGTTAACTAATAAAGGTTTGATAGACGTTTATGAATAAGGGGATAAATCATTTACGCCATCGCTAGCGAGTACGGTCATTGAGATTGAGATTGAGATATTTATTCATAAAATTATTACAGTGTAGTAAGTAATTTTACATGCAAACTCATGGTTAAGGCACTGTCTGATTTGCAATAACACAAGTGAATGTGGTTAGAAGTGTGACAAATCCATCCATCAGCGTCGAACTTAGCAGAAGCGAAGCGGGAGCAGCGAAAAGCGCCAGTTAGTGTTCACACTTGGCTGAATGCATACATGGGTTCCTTGTATTTTAAATTTGATCGAGTAACCGATTTTATAACCCTACTACCTAATCCCAAGAATTGTCGTAGGCACTAGTTTTTACGGAAGCGACTGCCATCTGAGATTCCAACCCGAGGGTAAACCAGACCTTATTGGAATTAGACTTGTCAAGTGAGTGAGCAACTTGACTGCTAGAAGTTCTCAAGCCACCCGCAGGCCTCTAGCATGGCTCGACGACTGTTATCATAGACAGCAGCCGGGATCAACGCCTTGACGTGCCTTCCAAAGCACGGTAGCGCTCAGTTAATAGCTGAATGCATACATGCGTTTCTTGTATTTTAAATATGGTCTTTCAAATAAATCTTGTTGCTCTGAACTGGGACGAGTGGAAGTGAGAAAGGAAGGGATTTGCCCAGGAATTTGGACACTTCAGAGAAATTATAGTAAAAACTTTAGCTATTTATTCTGCGTACATACGCGATTACTAGTAAAATATTTCCTTTGAAACGATATCTTCGTTGTCTCCCCTGACCGATAAGTCAGGACAGAACAGCGAAGAGAAAATATTGTTCGGATCACATACATAATTTTCAACGAATTATTATTAGTAAGATATGTTTTTTTTGTTAACCATTTCTTGTTTTCCCCGTAATGGATCCGTAAAGGATCAAGCAATGTTAAGGCCACAAGGGCACTTTTACATGTCAAAATATTAATTTACAATTTAAGAAGGTCTGACTATAATAAGTAATACATTTTTCATGTCAAAATATTAATTTACAGTTCAAGAAGGAATAATAATTTCGAGTTTACAATTATAACAAAATTAATGTCATACAGTGAAGATAAACTTGCAAAGTTATCTATTACAAATATTACAACATCAGTAAAGTTAGAGATTTATAAGGTCTCAAGATTAAACAAGGAGTATAATGGAATTAATATAATATCCCAGAGATGTACATGGTCTCTGAACGTCAAAAATTAAAATTAATTTAATATTGTTAGAGATGTATATGGTCTCTAAGTCACTGATAATAAAAACGAATCCACAATAGGATGATGTGACGTTTGACACATTTGACGTAGATATTATAGTTTCCATTTAAAAAGTATTAAATAAATCCCAGTCTTTTCATTAGCAAGAATATAATAAATTCGGAAGTTACTTGTCTGTTTTTGTACCGCTTTCTTGTGTATAGGAATTAAAAGGAAAAAATTACGAATAATCATTTCTATAAAAAATATACAAGTTCAAAAGAAAAAAAATAACTGTCTTTTATTACTTCCTCCGTCGTCTCATCATCGTGTTCACGATGCTTTTTTGTTTTCACTCCAAAGTGAAATAGCAATGTTACTGACAGCCGGTTTATTGAACTGTTAATAAAGACAGGGTTACATTAAGGGTAAAATGAGAAAATGTGAGATGAGTTGTTAGTGATGATACCAACCTGTGCCAAATCCAGATAGAGTAGATGTCGCTTTAATAGTTTTTTTTTTTGAGTTTACTGGATTTTTCCGATATTAGTACAGTCGGCCTCACAATGGCCTTTAGAGGATTGTGTAGCTAAATTTTTCCATACAAAAAGCGGCAACGTTTTCCAATTTGCATGATTTTTGGAAATGTTGTAGATATCATTAAAAACCAAGTTTATTACGTGTTGTTGAGTTATCAGTGGTATATATTTTTGTAGTACTGAACAAAAACAAAACAAGATCTTACTAACTACCTAAAACTAACCTAAACTAAAAGCCTAAACTGTATGAGCATGGGTAGCGCAAGTCGCTGCCACTGGGCAGAGTTCCCTTAAAACTAGGTTTGTACGTTAGTATTTTTGGAAAAATTGCCTACAATTGAAAATATGGACCCTTGAGGATTCGTTTTTTTGACTCGAAAACTTCCTCCTGGTTTTTGCTATTATTTCATAAACGAGAGAGAATTACTAAAAAAGCTAAAAGTATAAACCTAGATCAGGATGTAAAAGGGTCAATCAACTTTTTCTTGTTGTTATTCTGTCCCGTCAGAGACAACAGTAACCATGTTTCTTAGAGACATTTTTATAATATGGACTTCAAGCATGCTCAAGGAGATGACCCATGTCCAAATAGATTTATACTTATCGCTAAAACTCATGTTTGGTAGATTTAAACCATATAAAATAACTTTTTTATAGAGTGACTTAGGAGAAGTAACCATGGTAACAAGCAACAAAGATTAATTGATCCACCCAAAAAATCGATCAAGGTCTATAAATGCAAGAGCGTTCGTTTGTGTTTTGTTTCGAATAAACTTATACTAAAACTAGTGACGAATTGTAGATACGTGTTAGTATCTACCGTATTTCGTGAACAAAAAAATATTGAAGAAAATGACTTACCGGCTTTCGTTCTGCCTAAGCTAGACTCCATTGGATTGCCGCATTATTGTAAAAAAATTCTGGAACAAAAATACAAAATGTTATTTATTGTAAACGTTACCCCTATTGTACGCTTATCCTCGACTAGCGACCCGCCCCGGCTTCGGTCGGGTGCACTATTTAATGGATGTTATTATACATATAAACCTTCCTCTTCAATCACTCTATCTATTAAAAAAAACCGCATTAAAATCCGTTGCGTAAGTTAAAAGATTTAAGCATATATAGGGATATAGGGACAGAGAAAGCGACTTTAGAATTACGATTTGAAACAGGATATTTACCATGTATATTTGTATTTTTGAGTTCCCGATATTTCGGCACTGTTGCAAGCGCCATTATCAAGGATTAACTGACGTGCTGCGAGTTTTATTTGTGGTCTATCCACACACCATAGCGATCTACCCTCTTCCTGGTTCGCTTTTTTCGCAGTGTCACCGTCACTACCACCGTCCGCCTTGTCACTTAAAACTCGATTACGGTCACGACACACCACACTCACAGTATTAATACGCAAGTTCTTTCCGGAAACAGAAAAGAAGAAAGAGACTGTTTCCGGAAAGAACTCGCGTATTGATACTGTGGGTGTGGTGTGTCGTGACCGTAATCGAGTTTCAAGTGACAAGGCGGACGGTGGTAGTGACGGTGACACTGTGCGAAAAAAGTCGATTATTATTATTTTTTAAAAATAGTAATCGATTTTATAATAATCGATTATATTTTGACATCCCTACTACCTAATCCCAAGAATTGTCATAGGCACTAGTTTTTACGGAAGCGACTGCCATCTGAGATTCTAATCCGAGGGGAAACCAGACCTTATTGGAATTAGACTTCTCAAGTGAGTGGGCAACTGGACTGCTGGAAGTTCTCAAGCCGCCCGCAGGCCTCTAACATGGCTCGACGACTGTTATCATAGACAGCAGCCGGGATCAACGGCTTGACGTGCCTTCCAAAGTACGGGAGCGCTCAGTTAATAACTATTCAAAACACGCCACTGCCTTATTAATAAAATATGATTTTAACTGTATCATCATACGCTATTTCTTGCCCTAACAATACTACTACAATCCAATTTCAATAATATGTAAACAGCTTAAAGATCACTATTCGTCTCATGACACACGCTTAAGACTTAGCTGCTTTAGACTATGTGGCTGACTATATATGTCTTTATGTTTATGTATATATATTTGTATACTATATTTATGTATGTATGTTATTCTTAATTAAATGTTATTGTTGTAATTATTAGTAGGTTTCATATGTATTAACTCTGTACCACCTGCTATGAATCGTTATGATTAGAATTCCTTTCCGCTACCCTACGGTTATCTTTAGCGATAAGACCGCCTGTTGTTTGCCTCTACTCATTGTGATTTTGTACTGTACTATATTTTAATTGAGGTGTGCAATAAAGAGTATTTGTATTGTATGTAATAGCAGTTTACAAAACAGAGATCTGGGTAGTAAACTCGAGCGCTCATAAATAGATGTCGTCATTAAATACTGTTTCGCGCGAAAGGTTGTAACCGACATGTATTTAGTATAGGCAAATGTCTGGTGGTTTTATTGAGGAATAGTAGATATTGAGTATTTACTACTGACGACATACGTGGCTTATAACTAGTATACTACCCCTCGGACATGGCAATAGGGGTATTAAGTATGTCGAATGCTGTTTGGGATTATTAGCTTGTTGCTTCCGATACTAGTTTTTTCGATCGAGCGTAGAGAGTCGAGGTTGAATAAAGCGCTAATGATTTTTATGGCTGCTGGACTCTTCTCAGCTAGACTAGTTTAGTGAACCAGCGAGAAAACTCCCAGTAGCTCGATTCCGCTCACACCTCAGTTTCGGTTGAAACCGCTCAACCAATCTCACTGAAGCACAAACTATTAGAGTATCCCAGTGTTCCAAACCACACGCGTGGTCGTGTCGGAGGTTTTCCCCTGGATTTTACCCAGGCTACTCTCCAACCGCGCACTCCTATCGCTTTATTGGGCCCGGCCTATAAAGCCACAGTCAGGTAAAAAAAAGACTTTTATGGAGTCGCAAACGTCGATAAGCAACTGTCATTTTACCGTGGGCAGGTATCATAGTCGTTTCCAGCGTCGTGGTTTTAGATAGATGAAATGAATAACCATTTTAACCAGTCCTCCACTTGTAAAACCATTTCAAAATGAACATGTATAAAATAAATATTAGATGACAATTGAACACAAATCCAATTAGCCCCAAAGTAAGCACAATAGTTTTGTGTCTAATAAGGCTATTGGTAAAAGATTTAATAGATAGTATATACGTAAATATATAGAAAACATCCAAGATTTAGAAACAAATATTCATGCTCGTCACACAAATATTTGACCTGACCGGAATTCGAATCCGGGACCGTAAGCATAATTGCGACTATATTTGCTTGTGGGTACGTCAGATACGGTTCTGCATATTACCTTACTTAAAAAAAATAACATTGACAATAATAAAAATCGGTCCAGGAGAGCGATTTTTGAATATCGAACACTCGACTTTCCATTTTCACTCGAGATCTGTCAAAAAACTATGATGATTTGATAGATGTGCCAACAGCTGTACAAGGCGCAGGTTCGCTCACATATGGAATACTGCTCTCATCTGTGGGCAGGGGCACCCCAGTACCAGCTTCTCCTCTGGATCGCATTCAACGGAGAGCAGCTCGAATCGTCGACTGCCAGCGTATTTCTGATCGGCTCGACTCCTTGGCATTGCGTAGAGATTTAGCCTCACTCTGCATTTTCTATCCCTTGTATCACGGGGAGTGCTCTCCGAAATGAATTATTCGGAATGAACCCTGCCGCATCTTTTCGTCATCGTCCTACGCGTCAGCATTTCCATCCTCACCATTTAGATGGTTGGCAGTCCAAAACTGTGCGCTTCTCAAGAAATTTCCTGCCTCACACAACCAAACTATGGAATGAATTGTCGCCTGCGGTATTTCCGGACCGATATGACCTTCAAACCTTCAAGAAAAGAGCGTATTCCCTACTGAAAGGCCGGCGTCGCACTTGCGACTCCTCTGGTGTTGCAGGTGTTTATTGGCGACGGTAATTGCTTACCATCAGGCGATCCGTCTGCTCGTTTGCCCCCTATAACATAAAAAAAGATGTCGAGTGAAAAGTCGAGCGACTCAAAAATCGAACGGCCCCCAGATAAACTTGAAATAAATTTATGAAAAGGGCGGCGATTAATTTTAAATTGGAAAACTCGTGACCGTGAAACGTTCTTAGCTCATTTTAATACTCGATCTAAAACGAGACAGCACCTTATTTAGAAGTTGCCAAGATAAATACAGGGCGATCCGTAAAAAGCAGGCGAAAGTTTATCAATTAACGCGCAAGATACAGAACTTTCTGATTTTGTTGTTCTGAGTTCTTGAATGATTGGAGAGCGCCACGAGGGAGTAGGCTACGGAAATATGTATCCATGTTTCACCGTATTGCATTGGGGTCATTGTATGTATGTATGTATGTAAATACTTTATTGTACACAAGACAAGTAAAATAAATTATACAGAAAAAAAAACAGATCAATCATGTACAAAGGCGAACTTATCCCTGTAAGGGATCTCTTCCAGTTAACCTTTGAGCAATTGAGTGAAGAATAGGAACTAAACTGTACATTGTCAGATTTAGGTTCGCGTCTTTTCGGTGGACATATCAAAAGTTAAGGGCCAAGAAGCTTAATTTTGGATTGGTCTAGTAACCCGCATAAACGGTGTTTCCGTAACTATAAATCAATGTAATAGAAACATAATTTAGGATCGGTTGCACCAACATACGATCACAGGCCGGTCATCGTCAAATATGGCGCCGGCGGCTGTCATCCCATAGAAACTTGTCATACTTTCCATGGTTGTACACTGTTTTATAGACCACATTTTCAAAGAATTTCGTTTCGCAGAAAATGTTTCTCATATTATCATTTCGCAGAATAATCATTACGCCGAACACTTACTTTGTAGAAACTCAAATCAATGATTTTTGATATCAATATTTTTTAATATTTCGATATTCATATCATAGAATTACAAATGAAATATTATTTTTTCTGATATTATTTAGTTTACGTAAAAATTATTACCAAGACAATAGTTGTATAGAATTTTGTTTCTCATAAAATGAATCTCATATTATCTTTTCATAGAATAATCAATTCGTAAATTAATTACTTTGTAGAAATTTTAATAGTAGATTTTTATTACAAGGAAAATTTAATGTTTCGATATTCATTACGATATAATTACAAATCATATATTCTTTGACCTTACGTTATTTAGTTAATTTAAAACTTTTTACGCAGAAAAACATGTTTCTAAACATTCCAATTCATGTCTTTGACAAAATGCATACCCTCCTATAAAATTACAACACTCCGTTCACAACAACAATGCGGGTAAAAAATCTAGTAAAACTGAACTGTCTTAATCTTCTAACCTATCCGCGTTAGAGTTGATTTTTCCCCAACAGGTTTTCTGGGCTTTTATAAAAAAAATAACCTCGAAGATTAAGACGGGAGCTTCGCTTCGCTTCAGCTCCCGTCTTAATCTTCTAACCTATCCGCGTTAGAGTCGATTTTGCCCTAACATGTCTTTCTAGGCTTTTATTAATAAAATAACCTGTATTATATATAGATATTATGATAGATATTATATTTTTATATGTACACATAGTTATTATGTGTTGATGTATTTGAAACACATGAAAAAAAACACCGAACAAACAATGTTCGTTAAAACATAATCCTACTGTTTGATCAAACATATTTCACAGAAACACAATTCAATGAATTTTGTAATATCATTGATTTATTTAACAAACTTATCAAACCGTAGAATTACGTTTGGTGTTTCATTGTTTCGCAGACAGAAAATTCATAGAATTTCGTTTTACAGAAACTTATATTAAATAATATTTGGTTCTTGTATTTTTATTTCGAATATGATTGTATCACCGCTTATTAACTTCACAGAAACATATTTTGCTCAAACACAATTCAATGAATTAATTTTTTTTATTTAAGAAACTTATAAGTTTCTTAATTAAAAAATTATGGATTTCATAATTTTTTATTTAAGAAACTTTCTGTAAAACGAAATTCTATGAATTTTCTGTCTGCGAAACAATGAAACACCAAACGTAATTCTACGGTTTGATAAGTTTGTTAAATAAAACAATGATATTACAAAATTCATTGAATTGTGTTTCTGTGAAATATGTTTCATTCAAGTAAATAGTCATTGAAACAATAATAGTCGAAATAAAAATACAAGGACCAAATATTATTTGAAACATTTTCTGCGAAACAAAATTCTATGAAATTTCTGTCTGCAAAACAAGGGGACACCCTTTCCATACATGATTTTAACGAACACCGCTTACGATTACAGACGGTTTGGTGCAACCCAGCGTTTATTACATGTACATAAGCCGTTAACTATTGACTACGTGGTGGACAACTATTACTTTTACAACTGACAATGACCCATTGAGGTAAAGTGAAAAAAAAACATCCTGTAATAAGAATGTTGACTCAAAAATTGACTACTCCTGTTAACTTATGTGATATTTGAGACAATATTTCAATGTCTAGTTGTCAACAGTGGCAACACTGGAAGAAGTGTCAGATTGAGCCTAATCGTAGTAACTCAATGTGCTTTGTAATTGTGAACTCTGGAATCAATAATAAACTATTTTAACGAAGTCTGGGCTATATTGTACGTTTTTAATAGTTCAGAAGTGGTATTAATGCCCACGAATTACTTGCCATGATAGCTAAATTATTTCGCCAAAGCATTCGTTTTTGAAGACCAACTCGGACGGTTGGTATCAAGAAAGGAAAGCCCAACACTCTTTAGTAATTTAATAATTACTATTTAAATGGAAAGAAGAATGTGTGATATACATAGTAAAGCGTGTTGGTATGGATTGTATACAACAATAGGTACGTTGACACGTTTTCAAGGAAATTGGCGCGAAATTATTGTTATTGAAATCTGTCTAAGATTGTTATAAAGTGTATTGAATCAAAGTAAAAATCATTTTTTTTTCATTGACCTATGTATTGTATCTACACTATGTAGGTATATGAACTTGAATTGTTGTTATACTGGTTGCTCGAAAAGTAAAATTATGTAAAACTTAACCTTAAATCAGTTACCCAGTTTCCCATTAGATACACTTATACCGATGGGGTTGTTATGTAGAAAGAATAGGTATGGTGTTGTGCTGTGTTTGTGTCTGAATTTCAGGAAAAGAGAAATAAATGTCTACCTACATATGCAGAGTTTATATACTGGCTTTGTCTCCATGAATGTGTTTAAGCTGCATGAACTAATAATGAAACCATATAATAAGACTGTACAATCCCCTGAGATAACCCGTTGCCGCCCGGAGAAAAAAAGAAAACAAACAATGATACTTTTTTTTGTTATATGCCCGGAGACCTCTGGGTCTGTGAGATGACGGCTTAACCTATAGTGGACACCTGAATGTTTACAGCATACTTGAGTGGTTAGTTCATGGAAAGCAGGTATGTTAACACATGTTTCATTCATTCATGAATACTATTAATGTTGACAATTATTTTCTAATTATGATTTTATATGCTAGGAAATTGTATACTTCTCACAGGATATTATTATGATAATGTAGCTAAGTACCTTATTACTGGTTTATTTTATCGTGACACTTGGAGACCTTAAACATCTCTAACAAGTCTGGATTGTTATAAATTTCACTCAGTTTCTTTTCTGACATGTAATCTTCAATTAATTATTTTTATTTTGAGTACCTATTTTATTCTTTTAATTGATAGAAAGTAATTTTGACTTGTAAGAGTGCCCTTGTTGCCTATTTGCAGGATAAATGATTTCATTTAATTTTGATTTTTGATATCAATTATAACCTATTGGATACAGTACAGAATGATGTTAACAGCAAATGATTTGATTTTGATTGATGTATACTCTTTTAACCAGTGCATAGACATTCTGTAAGGTATAAATGTATTGACTAGGTATTATGTCTCACATTAAAATTAATCAAACCGAATGTTTATTCAAAAGAATGTAAGTAGTTACTAGATGTTGAGATATTGATCATGCCATTCACATTCAACCAGCAATTAGTGCTTGCAATCCGGATATCCGGATATTCGTTTTATTCGAATATCCGCTTGATTTTGGTATCCGGTTTTTGAGACACTGTTTATCCGGTTAAAATGAATATTCCAAATACTTAAACAGATAGCAATAAATTAACTTTACCACATTTTCTAGAGAATTTTCACTATTTTGGAGCTTTATGATCCGCGTCTTTAGTTTTATTAAATTTAGAAAGTTAAATTGTACCGAGATTTTACACATATTGATGCATAACAATGATGTTGATGTAGTGTAGAGACGCCTAGCCGGACGCAGGCGGGCTGTCGATCGCAGGTCAGGATCATTCAGCCCAATGCATAACAATAAAATTCAAGGTTTTTGGACGATAAAATAGAAAATATTTATTGCATAAAAGTATGTAGATACAAAGGTGAGATGAGAAAGTTGTTATACATATACTTTGACTGTATTGTCAGCCTAGAAGTACCAGGTATTCAAACTTTGGGTTAGTGTTATTCTCTGTTAAAAAAAAAAAAAGAAATTCAAGAATGACATGGAGTGGGATTACTACTGTGCCTCCCAGGTACGGTGTTATGACATGCATATTTCTATCTTACCCGAGTGCTACAGTGCCTGATATAGTCCTGTTGGTTTAGATTGTTACTAACAAGCTAAGGGCATAGTCTGAAATTAATTATTTTATTAGTTGATAATGATGAAGTTAGGTGAAGCAAATTATTGCAGAATATGTATATTTCAGATACTCGCGAGTTAAGAGCACTATCTTACATCAACTTCTGGAGGAGGCTGAAGCACTTCTGTGAGCAAGCAGTACCCAGAACTTATGTTGTCACTATGGAGGAGGCCGAAGCATTTGTGTGCAAGCGGTACCCAGAACTTATGTTGTCACTCTGGAGGAGGCTGAAGCACTTCTGTGTGCAAGCAGTACCCAGAACTTATGTTGTCACTCTGGAGGAGGCTGAAGCACTTCTGTGTGCAAGCAGTGCCCAGAACTTATGTTGTCACTCTGGAGGAGGCTGAAGCACTTTTGTGTGCAAGCAGTGCCCAGAACTTAGGTTGTCACTCTGGAGGAGGCTGAAGCACTTCTGTGTGCAAGCAGTGCCCAGAACTTATGTTGTCACTCTGGAGGAGGCTGAAGCACTTCTGTGTGCAAGCAGTACCCAGAACTTAGGTTGTCACTCTGGAGGAGGCTGAAGCACTTGTGTGTGCAAGCAGTACCCAGAACTTATGTTGTCACTTTGGATTAGGCCGAAGCACGCGAGTGCAAGCGGTATTCGGAACTTATTTGTGTGAGGTTGTCCACAGATATTTATAAAATATTTTTATTATGTAGTCAGTCTGGATTAGGCCGAAGCATCTTGTGTGTGCAAGCGGTACCCAGAACCACTTTCATGTTATTATAATTATATATTTTTATGATTCTAATTATTTTGAAAGATACCAAAGACTATGTGTGTGCAAATGGTACCCAGCACTACTATTATCTATCTGGTTTGTGCGAGCATAGTCTTAAATTCTATTGTGTTTCAGATTAGATTAGGTGCAGGCTTACCGCGGCCGTTTGTTCTTTAGTAAGGACAAGTCGAAAGAGATTACCTTATAGCTGGCCTCACCTACCAAGCGAAAATAAGGCCGCCATCGGACTAAGACGCAAGATATTGATAGTGGACGAAGATGTTGGCCGTGGTGATGTAATATTTGCTGTATCTACCTTAGCCAATTATATTTATAATATCTATATATATAAATGCCGGAACTTAGGCGGCATTTTCAGGTCACATCGATTAACAAACTGTAATTATATCATATGCAATGGATTAATTGGTCTTTTAAGTCAGTTATATTGTTATCATATTCGCAAAGAAGTATGTACTAATACTAATTCAATACATTGTAATTATTACGTGAGCGTGGAGGTCAAATGGGTTAACAGATTACAATAACTTACGATTTTCAATGAAAGGCACCGTTGGAATTTAGTGAAAGTTAATATAATCCAACGAATGGGGACATTCTTCAATAATGGGATGGCCGAACGGGACATATTAGGATGCCCGGTAATTAGAAATATTAGGATGATGACTATCCGTAAAGTTTGTAATATGTATATTATTACCTTTATTGTTAATGTCTTGACACCACTGTTGTTGTGATAAAATATCGTTTTGTATGTAGGTAATGGTTAATGTAGGCAGGTATTGTGTCCTATGTTATTATACCAACAGAAGTGTAACTACAACTTTACAATAAGCCTTCTCGTGAGTGAATTGTGTTACTAGCCTTAACATTTTTTTTGAGATCATTGTTGTTGTACTTCTATTCAATCGACGAATTTACAAATTAATGTATTTGTCACTATATTGAGATTGTGGTTAATGAATTATTTGAACTCAGGTTTAGAATCCATGACTTGATGCCATAGTTACTTTGTTTTGTAATTTATATATGATGTATATTCATGGAACTGCTATGATATTTATTATTACAAATGATTTAAGGAATTAGGTCAGAATCAATTGTAAAATTGTTAGTGAATGAATTAATAAAGAATAAAGCCTTGGTGTGGCTCCAAACATAGTATGCGCTGGTGAACTCTCATAAACTTTGCTTTTTCTTCAAGACTTCGAAATTGATCTCATTCTGAGAATATGAGAAGCAAGCCGGTGCAAACGTGGGTTTTGGCCGCCACATTAATGCTTTTCTCTGATTTAGTGTCTGGGACAGACACTCTCTCAGGATGGCCGACTGTTAACTTATGTGATATTTGAGACAATATTTCAATGTCTAGTTGTCAACAGTGGCAACACTGGAAGAAGTGTCAGATTGAGCCTAATCGTAGTAACTCAATGTGCTTTGTAATTGTGAACTCTGGAATCAATAATAAACTATTTTAACGAAGTCTGGGCTATATTGTACGTTTTTAATACTCCAAAAGAAAAAGTTAAAAAAAATATGCCAAATAGTGAAGATCCTATTCAAATATCTCAAAAAATAATAAAGCTACAAACGTTTTAATGTTACTGGCCAGAGAGAAAGTGCGACAGATCAGTGACGTCATTAACCACGAGCGCCATAGTAAAAAGACGATTGTTCAAATACAAATCGTTTTGCAGAAAAGGGACAGAGTATGCTCTCTCTTAAAACTTTGCAGACTTCTAATTATGTAATTATTTATTCTTATATAGTTGACTAGCTTTTGCCCGCGACTTCGTCCGCGTGGAAATCGATTATCTCGTTAGGGAATGATTTCCGGGATAAAAACTATTCTATGTCCTTCCTCGGGATACAAATCATTTCCATGCCAAATTTCATCTAAATCCAATATAAGATTTCAAGCTTACATGGTCATTTACAATACAATACAATACAAATACTCTTTATTGCACACCTCAATCAAAGGATACAGTACAGTACAAAAAACACAATGAGAAGAGGCAAACAACAGGCGGTCTTATCGCTAAAGAGCGATTTCTTCCAGACAACCTTAGGGTAGCGGAAATCTAAACAGAACGATTCATAGCAGGTGGTGCAGAGTTAATACATATGAAGCCTACTAATAATTACAACGATAACATTTAATTAAGGATAAATAAACATACATAAATATAGTATAAAAATATACGTACATAAACATATGCAAATATATAGTCAGCCACAAAGTCTAAGGGAGCTAAGTCCTTAAGTGTGTCATGAGAGAGACAAATAGTGGTCATTTACATTAGAATTACGATTTGAAACGGGATATTTACCATGTATATTTGTATTTTTGAGTTCCCGATATTTCGGCACTGTTGCAAGCGCCATTATCAAGGATTAACTGACGTGCTGCGAGTTTTAGTTGTGGTCTACCCACACACCATAGCGATCTACCCTCTTCCTGGTTCGCTTTTTTCGCACAGTGTCACCGTCACTACCACCGTCCGCCTTGTCACTTGAAACTCGATTACGGTCACGACACACCACACTCACAGTATCAATACGCGAGTTCTTTCCGAAAACAGTATCTTTCTAAAACTCGCAGCACGTCAGTTAATCCTCGATAATGGCGCTTGCAACAGTGCCGAAATATCGGGAACTCAAAAATAGAAATATACATGGTAAATATCCCGTTTCAAATCGTAATTCATCTAAATCGGTTTAAGCGGTTTATGCGGGAAGAGGTAACAGACAGAGTTACTTTCGCATTTATAATGAACTTTGCCCGCGACTTCGTTCGCGTGAACATCCATATGAACTTCTACTCCGCTTTTATACCATTTCGAAATGATTTCTAGGATACAATGTCTTCCATGTTGAAATGCAATAGGAATGGGGGGCCATTAGCGTTGGTTCTCCTAATATAAACTCTGTGAGCTGTAGACATCGCCAGTTTTTTTTTTATTTGCAAAAACTGGCTCTACAAAAATTCTATATAATTATTGAAACTGCTCATAAAATTTCACGAGAATCTATAAAAAAATTACCTGTAGAGGAAAACAAACCGAAATTCGCCCGGCAAAATTATAAGAAATCATTGAAAAAAAAGATTATGAAATTTCCAAAAAGTGATCCGCGATAAAATCTGTATAATTATCGAACCTGCTCACAAAAATTCACGAAAAACGGTTGCAAAATACGACCTATAGAGGTGGACAAACCTATAAAAAAAATCTTTTAATTTCGAAAAACCGACTAAACAAAAGAAATCTATGAAATTATCGAATCTGGTGGCCGATTTTTGAGTGTCTAACGCTCGACTTTTCACTCGACATCTGTCAAATCATCATAGTTTTTGACGGATCTCGAGTGAAAAGCGTTCGACACTCAAAAATCGGCCCCCTGATCAATCAAAATTTCTCGGGAATCGCTTGAGAAACGGGAACAAAACAAAAAAGGAGAACAAACGGAAATCCGTACATATGAAAACATTCTTGTCGAAGCTGAAGGAGACCTTCGTTTTACTCAGTCAATAACAACGTCCCAGGAAGTATAATATCAATTATTATTCCGTTTCATTTTTAAAACATTATCACGTCTCACGACTTACATTACTTGCTACTATTACTACTAAATTTTTTTTCTAAAACCTTTTTTTGACGACTGGTTTAGCCTAGTGGGTAGTGCACCTGCCTGTGAAGCTGACGGTCCTGGGTTCAAATCCCGGTCAGGGCAAATATTTGTGTGATGAGCATGAATATTTGTTACTGAGTCTTGGATGTTTTCTATGTATTTAAGTATTTATATCTATTAAATATATCGTCGTCTAGTACCCATAACACAAGCCTTCTTAAGCTTACTGTGGAGCTAGTTCGATTTGTGTAAGATTGTCCTCTAATATTTATTTATTTATTTATGTTACTTTATCACTGAGACTTACGACTTATATTTCCTTGAGTGCGTGTCAAATGAACCAGGAAGTGGATAAACTTGTTGGATGCGCCGAGTTCGCTTTTAATTAAGGTGATTGAACCAACACGCCGGGTAACGGGCGCCGTGGGCGCTGAATACTAACCAACGACGGATGGTATAGTCAGCAGCGCAAAGTTAAATAAGTTTAAGTGCAATAATAGGTCCCTATATTTTCGGTGATTTATACAAGACAGTACCGGTCGGAACTGCCAACATTACATACAAATTACTCAAAAATATATCCCAGGCCCCTATCATCTAATATTTATGGGCGCTGAATACTAACCAACTACGGATGGTATAGTCAGCACCGCAAAGTTAAATAAATTTAAGTGGAATAATAAGTCCCTATATTTTCGGTGATTTATACAAGCCAGTACCGGTCGGAACTGCCAACATTACATACAAATTACTCAAAAATATACCCCAGGCCCCTATCATCTAATATTTATGGGCGTTGAATACTAACCAACGATGGATGGTATAGTCAGCAGCGCAAAGTTAAATAAATTTAAGTGCAATAATAAGTCCCTGTATTTTCGGTGATTTATACAAACCAGTACCGGTCGGGACTGCCAACATTACATACAAATTACTCAAAAATATATCCCAGGCCCCTATCATCTAATATTTATGGGCGCTGAATACTAACCAAAGATGGATGGTATAGTCAGCAGCGCAAAGTAAAATAAATTTAAGTGCAATAATAAGTCCCTATATTTTCGGTGATTTATACAAGCCAGTACAGGTCGGAACTGCCAACATTACCTACAAATTACTCAAAAATATATCCCAGGCCCCTATCATCTAATATGTATGGGCACTGAATAGTAACCAACGATGGATGGTATAATCAGCAGCGCAAAGTTAAATAAGTTTAAGTGCAATAATAAGTCCCTATATTTTCGGTGATTTATACAAGCCAGTACCGGTCGGAACTGCCAACGTTACATACAAATTACTCAAAAATATATCCCAGGCCCCTATTTCACCAAGTTGACAATTGTCAGTGACATATGTCGGCTGACAAATCGACAATTTTCATGTGAATATTGTCACTTTTTTTGCAATGTCTGTTTCACAAACTACAATTGTAATGTTTTTTGACAATTGTTGCGCTTTGGTGAAATAGGGGCCTGGCCACAGTTTTCACATGAAAATAGTCGATCTGTCAACCTACATATGACATATGTCAACTTGGTGATATAGGGGCCAAGTGTCTTATGTTAGGTTAGGTTTTTTGGTGAATTAAAGTTTCGGTATCAGTTCGGTATACATATTAATGAAAGGATTAATTCCCCACATACTTCTGTGCCTTTACCATGAGTTTGCATGTCCGTACTCGCTAGCGACTGCGTAAACGATTTAGTATGCCGATTCTTAGTTCTATTGCGTAACCGCCAGATGCGCTGTATTTTTGCCCATACAATTTTTTACGCAGTCGCTAGGGAGTACGGTCATGTAAAAGCACTGTATCTACTTGTACACGAGTTTTTCTGCTAGTAAAGATAGATGGCTGAGATACGCATCATACTCGTGATCGGGTGCTGCTTGTGGAGTCCGGTCTGTTCATGCTTGCAAGGACATAGTGACTACTTTAATACTAGTGTATTTTTATAGGGGATTGACGAGAGACATCATCCTGTTGTGGATTCGTTTTTATTATCAGTGACTTAGAGACCAAATACATCTCTAGCAATATTAAATTAATCTTAATTTTCACGCTCAGAGACCATGTACATCTCTGGGATATTATATTAATTTCATTATACACCTTGTTTAATCTTGAGACCTTATACATCTCTAACTGTATTGATGTTGTAATATTTGTAATAGATAACTTTGCAAGTTTATCTTCAATGTATGACATTGATTTTGTTACAATTGTAAACTCGAAATTATTATTCTTTCTTGAACTGTGAATTAATATTTTGACATGAAAAATGTATTACTTATTATAGTCAGACGTTCATAAATTGTAAATTAATATTTGACATGTAAAAGTGCCCTTATGGCCAATTTGCAGAATAAATGTTTGATTTTGATTTTTTTGATTTTGAGTAATAGTCCTATATATAAGATTCCAAGCTTACATGGTCATTTACATATATATATTTACCATGTATATGAAAGTTCTCAAATCGAAAAGAGACTGTTTCTGGAAAGAACTCGCGTATTGATACTGTGAGTGTGGTGTGTCGTGACCGTAATCGAGTTTCAAGTGACAAGGCGGACGGTGGTAGTGACGGTGACACTGTGCGAAAAAAAAGCGAACCAGGAAGAGGGTAGATCGCTATGGTGTGTGGGTAGACCACAACTAAAACTCGCAGCACGTCAGTTAATCCTTGATAATGGCGCTTGCAACAGTGCCGAAATATCGGGAACTCAAAAATACAAATATACATGGTAAATATCCCGTTTCAAATCGTTATTCTAATAGTCCTATATTTGGCCAATTTTTACATGTAATGTTTTTATGGGTTACTTTTATTCTCAACTTTTGCCCGTGACTTTGTCAGCGAGAACTCACATCACATTAGAATTTAATCGCTTTTATATTCAGGCCCTTATTACTGAATATATTGTGAGACATGTTTAGAAACTGACTCACTCCAAATCCAACCTAATAAAAACATGGTGCGACCTAGAAGCTGACCAAATCAGAACATGGACAAGTCAGGATTGAACGTGTTTCGAATTTGGTAACCTCCGCCCAAACCAAACTTATTATTTATTTTATTTATTTATTTATTAAGAAATAATAATAAAACACAAACAAGTACATAGACCCACAAAACCGTTTGCACAGTTTGACTGTGGGATCGATCAGTCTCATCTCTCTTCTAACAGTAAATTATTTTATGAACTTGAACCCACTTAAAGAGCCTCTTAGACAGACATACAATAATACAGACATACTTTCACGTTTATTATATTAGTAGGTATGCATTATAGCTTGCATTCTTGCGTAATTTATAAGACTAATTTCTGTTTATATAAAAAATAATATTAAAAGGCTAACAACAGAATAAACGAATCTTGAAATCAAATGTCTTATTTATAAGGTATTTTGTTTTTTCTTGTTTAACAGACATTATTAATATATAAATAATTTGCCTATTGTAATTTTTGTAGTCGGTGCCATTTCGTCAACTTTAAAAAATTTTGGATGGCACCGGCCTCAAAAATTGCAATAGGTACGTCTACATTGTTCAATAAGAAGTAAAGTCTCATGTTAGAAGTAAGGCAAATATCCTCTCAGGTGAATTTTATCATACTCATTGTATTATTTAACTGCTATTTTATTCATTGATTTTTAATTTATTTTGTTTTATTTAATGTTATTGACGATCACAATAGAGATTCCTGTAAATTGACATGTAATTTATATTGTTATCTTATATTGTGAAGAAATGAATCTGAATCTGAATCTGAATATTTTTTATGTTTTAGTGTTTTTTGGAGTTGGTTGGTTGGTTTTCAAGAACACAAGAGAAATATGTTTTTTCTTTCAATATTGAACCCTATTATAACTATTTTTCATTATCTTTGAGCATTCTGGAGCCGAAAGTTGAATTCTCATAAAGATAAAATCCTAAAATGAAAATACTTTCCTAAGATATCACAAAGTAAACGTTGTGGGAATTCTACTTTTTAATATTTCAACATTATAAGAATTCAATATTTTGCGAAACTAAAATTATTCAACTTTTTGGGAATTCTACTTTTTGATATTTCAAAATTATAAGAATTCAACATTTTGCGAAACTAAAAATATTCAACTTTCTGGGAATTCAACATTTTAGGAATTCAACTTTCTGTTCCTAAAGGGTTTTACTTTCTTATTTTTTTTATATATTATTGTGAAATTTAAACATTGTGGCAACCCTGAGTGTACAAAGGAACATTAGCTATACATTATGGCTGTGTGGTAATGTAAAGGCAGTATATTGTTTTCAGCTCGGAGTAGAGACTGATTGATTGTTTCCGCGGCACGCAGCCAGGAGCCATAAGGTATGGACGCGGTGTCTCAGCTCGTCCCGTTTTTATTTATTTATTCCACAAATCACCAAAGGCTTAACCTTTTTTTGGACCGAACATAACGAAACATACAGTGAAGCCGGTGTTGAACCATGCCCAATGACTATGAGCAATTATTCGAAGAGAAAATAAATTACTTTGACTTAAGTTAAGTTACTGTGACTTATTTTATAATTGTTCATTTACATTCCGGGCTGTCCGACTCTGAAACTCCCTTCCAGTTGAATTAAGACGTGCTAAATCGATTGCTATTTTTAAAACCCATCTTAAAGAATATTATTTGTCTCTCCCTTAAAATTTTTAATTAATTATTATGGCTGATACTATTTTATTCTTACTATTCTATAGCAGTGATATATATATTTATATATTTTATGTATGTATATTTATATATTATTTAAGTATGTGTATTTATATTGAATAGTTGTTTTGGAATCTTTTTTTTTCTTTTTTTCTCATTGTAATAGTTTATGCACCACCTACTTTTCAGCTTTATATTTCATTTCTCCGCTACCCAAAAGTTGTCTGGAAGAGATCGCTCTTTAGCGATAAGACCGCCTGTTGTTCTGCCTCTGTCTCCCTGTATCTTTGTTTTTTTATTTTTTATTTGCTATTTTATTATGTGAGGTGTGCAATAAAGAGTATTTGTATTGTATTGTATTGTATTGTATTGTTATATGCAGTTTGTATGTGTGGTGTGCGTGAGCGTTGACTATGCTTTTTTTAACCTGACTGTGGCTTTATAGGCCGGGCCCAATAAAGCGACAGGAGTGCGTGGTTGAGTAGCCTGGAAAAAATCCAGGGTAAAACCTCCGACACGACCACGCGTCTCCAACGAGATTGGTTGAGCGGTTTCAACCGAATCTGAGGTGTGAGTGGAGTCGAGCTACTAGGGGTTATATCGCTGGTTCACTAAACCTGGTCTAGCTGAGAAGAATCCAGCAAGAAACTCAGCTAGGCCCGACCTGGTTTGAACTGACTCTATCCGGTATGCGCCGATACCGTGACGAATAGGGGCTATATGTGTCTGTGTTGTCGCGATCGCGTGGTGGACGGCCCCACCGGCGGGAATGCCTAAGTGTACGCGTCGTGTCTGAATTGGACGCCGTAAGCGTAGCATTCCATCTTTCGATGGACGCTGTGATTACGTCGTCCGGGTTCCGTGAGTGTATGCCTAGGACGCCGGACCCTGCGGCCCCTAATCAGTGATTGCCGAGTTCCGACAGAGGAGGGAGGGATGGGAACGTAGGCGACAGCCTTCCTAACTAACGGATTCCTATGATGGGGAGCGTTGTCAAAATAACGTCTGGCAGTCTGCTTAAAGAAACCATACATGCTGCTAATCGCCATGTCGTGGCGCAGACTGAGGTTCTACTGCTTAACCTTTTCAGCGCTTTGTCATATACAAACACTATTAGTACTGTTACTGACACTGCATGACATGAAAGCTAAAATATTTAAAAAGGAAGATATTAACGGCACTTCGGTTCCGTTCGTTCGATTGATGATACGGTACTTCAATTCGTGCGCCACAAATTTGAACGCAAATGATCTCGGATTGGCTTATTTAGTCACGAGGTGTGTTCCTCGCGTATAGACGCTGTTTCAACCATTTGTCAATATGAGACCAAATGATGAATTATATAGAGTGTCGAAGTTGGGCCACGTGACCCCTGGGCGGTGCGACAAAGACTGGCAACAAAATTGTCATGGCAACAATATTTAAATACCACATCCAGAGAGCATAGATCGGGTGTCGCAGGAGGCGCCGACAAGGCACAATCGCTGGGCCTATCGATCTGCTGGAACATATCTAACACGAGGTTGTCGACTCGAGCTCTGTTCCTCTTAATGAAAAAAACCGGCCAAGTGCGTGTCGGACCACGCACAATGAAGGGTTCCGTACCAACACCTACTAGTCCACATTTAAAAACACTATCCAATATATTGATTCTAAAAAAGTCGTATCTTCATAGGGACCTTACGGCACTTACGATCTTTTGTTTGGGCAAGAAAGTTTTTAAGCGAAAACTCAAAAACCGTAAAACCAAAAGAAAGTATTCACTAATGCACACTACCTCAATTTTTTTCAGAATTTTAAACTTTATTGTTTGGAAATTAGAGGGGGTGTTTTTATTACAGAGTTCCGTTGCCTACCTTCCAGCTTCAATTACCAGATCAGGTTGATGGTGAGATTACATCAAGACCATTTAAATTAACTTCGTCATAGTCGCTTCAGTATCTTGATCGAAATATCTTAATGCCACCCATGAAACACTACGAGTTTTGGATGACCATCAGTCTTCTTCATCAGTTCCCGTTCACCAAATGCTACTTTCTGAATGCAAATATTCGATTTATTACCAAAAATATTTAAAATCGCTACATTTTCCCTTGAATTTTTGAGGAGTTCCCTCAATTCCTCATGGATCCAATCACCGGAACTAGATTCTGGTAACAATAGGACCAACCTTGAAACATATGCTTTCAAACAAAGAAAAAAAATCCAAATCGGTTCATAAACAACGGAGTTCTGAGGTAACAATCGACTTCCTTATGTCTATTTGCACATGAACAATACAGCCAACACCTTTAAATTGCTGAGCCACTCTGGAGCTCTGGAACCTAGCTGTAATTATGACGTCAGCATAATTTTGTTTGTTATTATAACAGGGACCCATGGTGACTCAGCAATTAAAGTTAATATGATAATAAACGGATTAGAATACAAAAAAAAATGAGATCCGCCTCTCGGCTTCCTCCTCCAAATATCAACCTAATTAAGCTATTATTTCTAGTTTATATTTGTTTAGGACGATATCGTGTTTGTGGACCACTAGATGGCGCTGTACCTAATAGAAACTAGCTAACCGTAGTTCGATTCGAATTCCTTAAGAAACAGCCGTCTTGTCATCATCTTTGATTGGTAACCAAGTGAGTGCGTAGTAACGGTGTAAGCAAAGTGGTCCTTCGAGCCGGATATACTAGCTCTTTTACGCGACCTCGTTAAAAAAGAAGATAATCTTTATTGACCAAGTGTGCGGAGCGCCATGATCGAAGATTTCTGTTTCAGCTTGTTCAAAAATTCATTCGTAATACGAATATGTCTGGATTTCCGGCTATTGTCCTCTACAGGCCGCATTTTTTTATACAACGACGATGGCAAATAAGCGTACGGTCAACCTGAAGGTAAGCGCGGATACGTCAGCTTATTCTTTATCTACACCCATATAGTACATCCTCTTTAATGTGCTCAAAGGTAAGGAACAGCTTTACAATTTCGCGCCGGTCCGGAGCAGTGATGACCATAATAGTATCGAAAACGGTATCATTATGGCCTTTTCCGCCCATAACGATACAGGCTCGTACTCACAAAATACTTCAACTGGCTCACACTCGACCTCACCACACTTGCAACGCAATGGTTCCTGAACACATGAAAAAGGATTTAGTATATGGATGTAGATAAAGTAGTGTATGCAACTGTACATAATTAAGCATTAAAACACTCGTGTGATCTTATTATGATTACACGTGTAATACCTCTCATTATGTAGCAATTAATTACTATTATAAAATTTATTATTTTTGAGTGGAGTTTCAGGAGGACTATTTTTGAGTGTCGAACGGACTTTTCACTCGAGATCTGTCAATAAACTATGACAGATGATGCTTTGACAGATGTCGAGTGAAAAGTCGAGCGTTCGACACTCAGAAATCGCCCCCCAGGTTCGATAATTGTACGGATTATCTGTCAGACTTTGTAACTTTTGTAAATGGCGGAGCGGGGGTTAAAAATGTGAAAAGTTTTTTTTTTATATTGTATTATAGCCACAAGCAAAATACAGTGATCTTAGGATACGTGAGAAAATTGGATATTTTGTAAATGCAATTAACGAGTTTAAGACAAAATCGCGGCTGATCTTAGCTATAAATAGAAATGGCACGCCCAGAACCCTCCCACTCGTTACTTAAATAACTTTTCCACCGTGGGCTCCTTACTTTTTATTTCCTTTCATTATTATTTTTAGACGCAACACCGTGCTAATTTCAGTACATTTCATATTTAATTCACTAGACATGCGTTAGAATTTAGGCTAACTAAAGTCTCATGGGTTTTTTTAATCTCGCAAATGATACTATGCTCTTACTGTTAAATAACAGTTAGATGTAAGCGTAGTAAATACTACGCTTACATGTAAGTAAGTAAGGTAAGTAGTGGTGTGTGGTTTGCAACACTGTAATACTAGAGTGTGCGCTCCAGTAAGATTGGTTGGACGTCTCTGCCGGCGGGAATACCTAAGTGTACGCGTCGTGTCTGAGTTAGACGCCGTACTGCGCTTACGTTCCATCTTTTGACGGACGCTGTGATTGCAAAAATCAAAAAATCAAACATTTATTCTGCAAAGGCACTTTTACATGTCAAAATATTAATTTACAATTTAAGAAAGTCTAACTATAATAAGTAATACATTTTTCATGTCAAAATATTAATTTACAGTTCAAGAAGGAATAATAATTTCGAGTTTACAATTATAACAAAGTTAATGTCTTACAGTGAAGATAAACTTGCAAAATTGCGTCGGTCGGGTCCGTGGTGCGGCCCCTAATCAGTGATCGCCGAGTTACGACAGAGGGAGGAGGGATGGGAACGTAGTCTACAGCCTTCCTGATAACTAACGGATTCCTATGACGAGGAGCGTTGTCAAAATAACGTCTGGCAGTCTGCTTAACCTCTTCACAGTAGATTTCGTAAGTTGTGTCTGACACGCCAAAGCCACAGAATAAACCACCCAAAATGAACCTTACTTGACAGCACGTTGGTTTCTTTACATCGACTTGATATGAAGTCATGGCGTGGGGGGTACTAAATGTACTGACTTTATTTAAAGTCAATGGCGGCGAAGACGTTAAAGAAACCATACATGGTACTAATCCCCATGTCGTGGTGCAGACTGAGGTTCGACTGGTACCACGGGGCACCAGTCGCCCTACGGAGAAAACGATTCTGAATGACCTGAAGCGGCTTGAGCGATGTCATAGGCACGTGAGCAAAAACTACACTTGCATAAGACATGATTGGACGAACACAAGTATTATGTAGAGTGTCAGCTTATTTCTAAGTGACATTTTACCACCATTTTACTATTTTACTTTTTTTGACCATTTTACTTTTTTTGTTTTTTTTTTTTTTATTTTGTGATGACCTGGTGAAGGTCGCGGGAATCCGGTGGAAACGAACGGCACAGGACCGGTCTAAATGGCGAGCCTTGGGGGAGGCCTATGTTCAGCAGTGGACGTCTTTCGGCTGAAATGATGATGATGATGATGATGATTTTACTAAACTTGTTAATCATCGGCCCAAGCCTTCCTAGCACGAACGACGTACGGTTGCGTACCCTACTGATGCGGCTACGGAATATTCCACTAGCTCGCTGTCAATCGCACCCGGTTCCAATACGTTTCCATTTTATGACGGACAATATATATATTAGAATGCAATTGCAATGAAAGCGATATAGATTTTCACATGCCAAATTTATTTTATATAGTATCATTACCAATGACTCCAAATGCACTGCTGACATTATACAAAGGATTGCTATGGCTAAACACCATTCAATAATAAAAAAACACCTCATTAAATCTCGTATATCAAAAACAACCAAAAAACGCCTCATCAAAATCTACATCTGGAGCATTGCGCTGTATGGGAGTGAGACGTGGACTCTGACACAAAGAGACAGAGAAAGATTAGAGGCCTTCGAAATGTGGTGTTGGCGTAGGATGGAAAGGATCAGCTGGACGGAAAGAAAGACTAATAAAGAGGTTTTGAGTATGGTAGGAGAGAAAAGAAGTTTACTGGAAACAATTAAAAATAGAAGAGGCAGGATGATGGGACACCTGATACGGCACGACAGCTTCTTCTTAAACATCTTAGAGGGCAAAATTGAAGGCAGGAGAGGAAGAGGAAGACCTAGACTGACTTACTTTAACTAAGTGAGGGAGGAAGTTGCCGATTCGTATGGGGAAGTCAAGAAACTGGCAATGAATAGAGAAGAGTGGCGGTTACTCCACCGACAAGAGTGAAGCTCTTAAGTTTTGATGATGATTAAATTTATTTTAAGAATATAGTTGATGCGCATAATTTCATACGTAAATTGACATTTAAACATGTGCAAATGGGGCTTCAGCGAACGAGTAACCGAAAGACTTGAACATATAGGTAATTGGGATCAGAATCTGACAGCAAAACCCTCTGAATCGAATTAAGCCCCAAAATATACCTCCCACACTTTTCTAAATTTCTACCAATCTAATACGCAATATGAAGTCAATTGGATCATTCTACATTTTCGTGATCAGTTTTCTATTACAAAAAAAAATATGTTTTTTATTGAATTAGTGCACAAAAACGGGATTACGAAATAGTACCTGAACCTAATAAAAGGAATTTATAGGTAAAAATACTTAAATGTTAGCATAAAAGGTCGGTAACACAGTGGTGAAAATGTTAACATATTGCTGTAAAAGGTCGGTAACACAGTAGTAAAAACCATTTTTTCATACAAATGGTGAGACATCCAAGGACCACTGAGTTACTCGATTTATGGATATTAGCTGTGGTTCGTTATTTACCAAAACTATTGGAAGTGATACTGCAATTAAACCTCTTTCTAAATAACAGTACAAAAATATTCCAAAATTTGCATTGGAAAAAAAAGTGTCTGAAAATTATGTACATGAAAAAGTAGAATAGCCCATCTATGCTTTTATAATACGGTATCTCTATAAGAAAACTTTTGGGTATTATCAATTCCTGTAACACCAAATACCTGCTATAAATCTTAGGCTATAATTCGCTAGAAGTGAAGCGTAACTTAATTACCAAAACTATCGGAAGTGATACTGCAATTAAACCTCTTTCTAAACAACAATAGAAAAATATGAAGTGAAGGCCAAGTATTCCAAAATTTGCATTTAAAAAAAAGTGTCTGAAAATTATGTATATGAAAAAGTGGAGTGGCCTAATTGCCATCGATGATCCATATTTACCCCTGTTTTCCCCAAATGTTTAACCCGCTAGTTTACCTCGACGGGTCAATATCTAAGTTCAGGCAAGAAATAGAAGGGTGGTCCTAAGAGTTATCATGTTAAATTCTGTCCGTTATTAATTTTCATTTGAGTTCGGGGGTTAGAATTAAGTAAAGGTTTGAAGTTGATCTAAATTTAAGGTCAGTAACATAACGTAATTTACGTGCATACCGAATTACCCTAATAATTGGTGTTGGGTGGATCAACTATTCTTTGTTGCTCGTTACCATGGTTACGTCTCCTGAGTCACTCTTAAAAACTGTCACATTATAGGGTTTAAATACACCAAACATGAGTTTTAGCGATAACTATAAATCCATTTGGACATGGCTCATCTCCTGAGCATGACTGAATTCCATATTATAAACATTTTTCTAAGAAACATGGTTACTGTTGTCTCCTTGCTGACGGGACAGAATAACAACAAGAAAAAGTTGATTGACCCTGTTCATGTCATTTTACAAAGGTGTAAATACATATTGAAGTTTACTCCTTAAGAATCGGGTATGAAAATTTATGGGGTATAAAATCAAACTTAATGTGCTGCGCTAATTTAAAAAGTCGTATCTCAGTAGACGATCAGTGTAAAGATACGACTTTTTATAATTTAGCAAGTTATGCGTTATGTTCGTGCGCAATCTATTAGCCTAGCTGAGAAGACTCCAGCAAGAAACTCGGCTAGGCCCGACCTGGGCGGATACCGGGACGAATAGAGGCTACAAGTGTCTGTGTTGTCGCGATCTCGCGGCGGACGTCCCCTGTGCCTTTACCATGAGTTTACATAACCGTACTCGATAGCGACTGCTCAAAAAATTGTATGGGCAAAAGTACAGCGCCTTTGGCGGTCACGCCATAGAACTAATGCATGCATGAGGCATGATTTCAGATTAAAAAACGAGTTCATTTATCCTCATTCACTAATCTATATAATTGTTTACTAATCTTTACTAATATATTTTATAATCGTTTGTAAAGAGTAAACTCCAGTCGTGTGTCGGAGCTGACACACACTTTTTTTATAATCAATTTTGAATTTGAGTTATTTAAGCCACAGATGTAACAGAGAATCTGTCCGTGTCTCAATGTATTCAAACTTTATCTCGGAAACGTACATTGTAAACTAATTAACTAGTCTAAATACAGTGGGCTAGCTGCAATGATTTACTCTGTTGCAGTGCTAAGAGAATTACTCGCATTTTGTATTCACAACAAACGTAACGTAATAGGATTTGGAACTCTGACTCAGCTAAGAATACAGTTTTAACAGTATACTTGTTACTAATCCCTAGGAGTCTAGTAGACGCTTTCAAAACGTCTCTTTCCTAACTTTATTATGCTTTCCATTTGTTTAATGTTTTGAACTAAAAATAATGACAAAATTATTTATAATTTCAAAAATCTGAAAGACGTTGTCTTAGCCATGGGCTACCCAAGATATCGATATAATTTGGGGGTACCAAAATTCCTTTTTACTCTTAGATTATGATGTTAAAAAACCATGATTGCCATAATATAAGATTTCAAGCTTACATGGTCATTTACATTAGAATTACGATTTTGATTTTTTGAATGGCGCTTGCAACAGTGCCGAAATATCGGTAACTCAAAAATACAAATATACATGGTAAATATCCCGTTTCAAATCGTAATTCATGATTGCCATCTCAAAATGGTAGCTAATAAAAATGGCGGCCAATCCAAGATGGCGAATATTGAGTTTTAAAAAATTAACCATAACTCGAGAAGCATGGGTCCGATTTCATTACTTCTTTTTTTACACTATCTACCCATGCCGGAGATTTCCGGGCACATAACAAAAGAATGCTATTGTTTATTTTTTTCACCGGGAGAGGACGGGTACGGGATACGGTGCCTAATAAAAGCTTTAGGTAGTAACCAAGCCATTATTTGTTTATATTGCATTTAAGATAATTTAGTATAGAAAACAAACAGTCTTAATTCGAAGTTTGTAGATTTGAAGTCAGGTTTGAAACGATATTTTATTTAATTTATGTTTGTTTTTCTTTTGTTTTAATTGTTTTATTATGTGTTATTATTCTATTGAATGTATTGACGACCACAATAGAGATTCTTTTAAATTGACTTAAATGTAATTTATAATGAAGTCTTGTATTGTGTAATAAATGAAATCTGAAATCTGAAATCTATTTCACAATGAAAAATTCAAAAACACATGTAAAATCTATGGTAATAGCCCTCAATAGTCTTCTACTAGATAGTAACAGAGAGAAAATATCAAGACACTTGTCATTTCACGCAGAAAATAGTTGTAAGTATATAAGCGTTTATAACAATTAAGGACCCGTAAATAATAAAATATTTCTGACCACCGATTTCATTGTAAAAGAGATAAATAAATAAATAAAATAAATAAATATTTGTGGACAATCTTACACAAATCGACCTAGTACCAAACTAAGTAAAGCTTGTACTATGGGTACTAAGTGACGATATACATACTTCTATAGATAAATAGATACTTAAATACATAAAAAACATCCATGACTCAGGAACAAATATTTGTTTTCATCACACAAATAAATGCTCTGACCGGGATTCGAACCCGAAACCTCCAGCTTCGAAGGCAGGGTCACTACCAACTAGGCTAAAGCGGTCGTCAAAGAGAGATATGTCTCCCCTTATGTATTCAAAATACTAGCATTATAAAACAGGCATTAACAGCATTCCGTATCCAACTTTATTCGCCGACAAAACTTCTTATCGTCCCCGTAAATATTCGTGAAACCTATGAAGTAAAATATATCGACAATATCTGGGACCGGAGAAACTAAAATCGTTTCGTAGGTACGCAAATTGAATCAATTTTTCGTACGAAATTGTATCCGCCGAGGCTTCGGGTACTTTGGAAAGCGCAGATCGGGGGATGTATTTGCGGATATCTGCAAGATATTTAGGAAAGAAGTCACTATTGGAGGCATGAAATTAATACTTAATCGCAGTAAAGTACAACACTTCGTACGCTACGAAAAAACAAAACATGTCTTTCAATATTTAACTACTATGTGCATGCATATTTTTGTGACATAGATTTAAAGACACGGAGTTGCTGTTTATGAGAAATGTGATCTAAGCAAAATTATATGCTAGGAAGTAGGCTTCCTAGTCTTTAGGAAGTAGGCTTCCTAACCTGTAGGAAGTACGCTTCCTAGCCTATAGGAAGTAGTCTTCTTATCCTATAAGAAGTAGGCTTCCTAGCCTATAGGAAGTAGGCTTCCTAATCTATAAGAAGTAGGCTTCCTAGCCTACAGGGAGTAGGCTTCCTGGTCTATAGGAAGTAGGCTTCCTAGCCTATAGGATGTAGGCTCTGTAGCCTATAGGAAGTAGGCTTCCTAGTCTATAGGAAGTAGGCTTCCTAGTCTACAGGAAGTAGGCTTCCTAGTCTACAGGAAGTAGGCTTCCTAATCTATAGGAAGTAGGCTTCCTAGTCTATAAGAAGTAGACTTCTTAGCCGATAAGAAGTAGACTTCCTAGCCTATAGGAAGTAGGCGCCCTAGCCTAGGTATAATTTTGTTTTCCACAGGAAACAACATAATCCGGTAAAATTATCTAATTCCCATTTCCATAGAGCAAAGCTAAATTAGGATAAGCATGATTACTAACACTATTTTAGTTAATTTTACTTTTATAATCAATCTCTGTTTATAATGTTTATATTACTTTAAGAGTTATACGGAAAGAAATTCATTCACATCAAGGCTTAATTAATATTCACTTCAACATTAAAAGGCGATGAAATAATAATAAATTTCCACGCTAATCTCCGTCTCGTTAAGTACAAGATTGTTCAGGCGCTAATTCTACGAGCTAGAGTAAATTAGTTCACACCAGCCATCACTTAACTAGCTCTATGTTATAATAAAGGAGCAAAAGAACTAAGTAACCAATTTACTTACTTTCGACAACATTACGTAATCAGCAGGCTTTACTGTCAATTTTGAAGTATAAATGTATGAGCATCAACTTTGACATTAAAATCTATCTAACGGTAGTACAAAAGTTACGTGATTACCCCGCTGGTCACACACAGATTAACTTATATGTTGGTGTCTTTTTTGCGAACATAAAAACATTTAAGAAAGCTTAATTTTTATTTGGAACTATAAGGGTGGGTTGCACCAAACCGTTTGTAATCGTAAGCGGTGTTCGTTAAAATCTGATTGTATGGAAAGTTTGACAAATTTCTATGGGATGACAGCTGCCGGCGGCCTGTGATCGTATGTTGGTGCAACCGACCCTAAGACGCATAGCTTAAAACAGATTTTTATTTTAAACTGATGCTTTAAAATTATATGATTAGTTATCATGAGTCAAAACAATAAAAATAACACAATGTCAAACAAATAAACAATAATCGAAAAGAAAATAAAATATATCTATCTCCCACTAGGAATCATCATTTACTACATTACGAGTATAGTGGTCAAACCCGATAAGTCTTCTAAATGGTCTTTTGAAAATAGAACTCTGCGTAATGGATGTTGAGTTCTTATTTCAAAAATCAATTATCTCGATTTATCGGGTTTGACCACTCACCCCTCGATTACGTTGACATGTAAATCATATAATAATGATTTACATGTCAAGTTAACTGAATATAATGCATGTTTCAATAAAAGGCATTTCATGCGGCGCGGCGTCGAAATGCTTCGTCAGAGGGTTCTAGTGTGAGGTCGGAGGGCAGTCGTTCAAGTAGGTAGGCCCAATGACACGCATTTTTTTACACACTCAATTAAAGTACAGTACAGGAGGCACTCGATAATCCGGCACCCAATGTTTTTCCTTTATGCCGGATCGTCGGAACTGCCGGGTTATCGAATTTGTATAGGAAGTAAAATAGATCCACAGTAAAAGACTATTTTATTATGGTTAGGTGAATTTATTATAAAAATAAAATTAAGTACTTAACATAAACACAAAAACTACTCGAACAATTCAACCAAACCGCTCAGTAGTCCGGCGTTCAGCTGTGTAAAATGCCGGATTATAGAGCGGGCTAACTGAGTCCCAAAGTGCCGGACTACCGAGCGTGCCGGATTGGCGAGCGCCGGATTATCGAGCGCCTACTGTATCTACACTATCTACACATTCAATCATCCTCCTAGCGTTATCTCGGTTGTGTTCCAGAAGAGTCCAGGGTCCTCTCTTACATTTAACCCCAAGACGTAGGCAGTTTTCCGAATGCGACTGCCTTTTTTGAACATAACTGTGGCTTTACAGGCCGGGCCCAATAAGCGGAGTGCGCGGCTGGAGAGTAGCCTGGGGACAATCCAGGGGAAACCTCCGACACGACCACGCGTGTGGTTTTGAACACTGGAATACTCTAAGAGTTTGCGCTCCAGTGAGATTAATTGAGCGGCTTCAACCAAATCTGAGGTGTGAATGAAATCGAGCTACTGGGAGTTTAGTTGCTGGTTCACTAAACCTAGTCCAGCAAGAAACTAACTGACTCTACCTGATATGCGGCGGTACTGGGACGAATAGGGACTATGTGTGTCAGTGTTGTCGCGATCGTGCGGTGGACGTCACTGCCGACGGAAATGCCTAAGTGTACGCGTCGTGTCTGATTTGGACGCCGTAAGGGTAATTACGTCGTCCGAGTCCGTGAATGTGTGCCTAAAAGTAGTCATGCGCAAAATGTGTCACTATGATATACTTCATTCGTTCACTGTAAAGTATATCACTCATTTAGTTCACGACTTCAGTTTAGTTCAGTAGCTCAACAGATCTAAGATATAGACTGCGTAATAATATCAGTCATTCATTCAATCATGGCCTCTATGTCACTCTCGGAGCGAATAAATAAATAAATAAATATTAGAAGACAATCTTACACAAATCGAACTAGCCCCACAGTAAGCTCAAGAAGGTTTGTGTTATGGGTACTAGACGACGATATATTTAATAGATATAAATACTTAAATACATAGAAAATATCCAAGACTCAGAAACACAAATATTCATGCTCATCACACAAATATTTGCCCTGACCGGGATTCGAACCCAGGACCGTCAGCTTCACAGGCAGGTGCACTACCCACTAGGCTAAACCGGTCGTCATAAGCGAGTGAGTAGGTAAACGATATGATTCATGAACTGGTCTGACTGAAGTATTGAAGTATATGAATCCGAACTGAACTAGTGAATGAAAAAGTGACACGAGGTGAAGTACTTCATTTGAATCATTCATTCGTGAACTACTCATGTTTATCTAAAAACGACTGCCATCTGACCTTCCAAAACTGAAATCTTTTTGGTATAAGACAAGTTTTCTCACGATATAGCGTCAGATATCCTAATCCTAATAATATTATAAACGTGAAAGTTTGTGCGGATGGATGTACGTTCCGCTTAATCTCAAAAACTACTGAACGGATCTCTATGAAACTTTCTAGTATTGTAGCTTAGACATCAGAATAGGACATAGGCTACCTTCTATCCGCGGGTTACACCACAGGGCGCTGCTAGCAAGTAATAAATAAAAAAAATTGCTAGCCTGGTATGACCTAGAATGCAGATTGCCTAGAAGTTAGCCTCTCCGATTTAATTAGCATGAAAACTTTTTAAATTATATAAAAGCTTTTTAATTATTCAAATCGTTTGTTGTTCGTATTTCTTTCCAACTTATAATTCACTACTTAAAATTCTCCAGGCGACTTTCTAGACTAAAACAGAAATTGAAAGCTAATCAAAGTAGAACTTAATAGTTCTGATAAATTACACTCGAGACCACGCCAAGTTTCATGAATAATATACCTAAGTTGGTAATCATTACTGAAATTCGTCCTTTTAGATGACATTGTTTTGTTAGCGCCTGTTTTATTTAGATTTAAGTTATTGTTATTTTGTTTAACTGTTATTACCGTTTGTAAATTAATTAATTAAAGTAACTTTTCACTTCTCATGCTCGAAAAGTGTGTCATATTAGACTTGTCAAGCGGGGCTAAAGTAGTACATTTAACCCCTAGGGAAAATATGAATACATATTTAGATTTACAAAACATTTGAATTTGACCAATCAAAATACTTCACCTATTAAATCCACCAATCATAGAACACTAATTCAACTCTTAAAAAAAATATTTGGTATTGGGTATTAACCAACCAGAATACAGCTTTACTAAAATCGACCAATCAGGAAACATAATTAATTTTTCAAAAGAGTCTAAAGATTAAGTTTGTCGTAGTCCCTATTTCACAATAATTATAAAGTGGTTAAATCATTCGAGCAACACTTTGAGGCGCTCAATGGAAGGTCAGTTAGCTTTTTTCGCGCGTGAATGTTGCGCGCGAACCGCAGTGTCTATGTTTAATGTGTCAAAGGAGTATAGAAAAAAAATCATGCTGCAAAAATCTTCGCCGTGGAATTTATTGTTAATTTTGGGTGGGTTAACCTTTATTTATTTATTTTCTCGCAATCGAAGTAAAAAGTAGAGTGTATAACTCTGGTCTAGAAGCCATATTACCCGTCGAACTATTTTCCCTCACTTCGTTCGGGAAAATAACTATCTCGTAATAATACGGCTCATTTTAGACCCTTGTCATACAATCTACTATTGTTATGAAAACGGAGATCTCCGGGCCCAGAACCGCGAACTGAAAACGAACGAAGTTCGAATATCCCCCTGTCCCCCTATCTGTCGCACTTGCTAATTCCTGCGACAGAGAGGAGTTCGCGGTAACCCCTCAGAAGATGACAGCTTAAATAACCTTATAAAATTAGTCTCTTAATGGTTCTTATCAATTAGGAATTCAAATCTATTTAGACTAGGGTTTATTTTCGTGCGAGTTGTCACGTATCTTGACATTTTCTTTTCGTTTCTATCTAATTAGTGACTCACAGATTTTACATGTATTTTAGCGTTTTTTATTAAGAAATATCGTTTCAAACATCACTCCAAATCAACAAGTTTCGAGATTAAAACTGTTTTCATTTTACTTAATTTCTGCTACATACAGTAAAAAAAATGGATGTTACTATCTAAGACTGTGTCTTTACCATGAGTTTACATGACCGTACTCGCTAGCGACTGCGTAAAAATTTGTATCGGCAAAAGAACAGCGCCTCTGGCGGTTACGCAATAGAACTAAGAATCGGCATACTAAATCATTTACGCAGTCGCTAGCGAGTACGGTCATGCAAACTCATGGTTAAGGCACTGTACGATCGTATCTTCTAATCAGTTTTAGGGTCCCATAGCCAAAATGGCGAAAATGGAACCCTTATAGTTTCGTCATGTCTAACCGTCCGCCCATCTGTATGTCAGAGACGATTTACTCGGAGACTATAAGCACTACAATTATAGAATTTGGTAGGAAGAGTTATTGTATGAACCGCTATATAAAAGTTATCTAAGTTCAGGTACTATTCCGAAATCCTATTTGTGTACACTAATTCAACCAGAGATGCGATTTATTTGAAATACTTCTATTTAAAATGCAAATACAAAATGCAAAATACCTATTTTGTATTTTGCATTTAAATACCTTTTAGTAAAAACCATTTTGTATTTTATTTGAAATACCTTTCGAGACGTATTTTGCATTTTTAATATTCATTTCAAAATGCAAAATACTTTGTGATTAAGTTTAGCCAACATTACCAGTCAAACAAAATGAAATAAACGAATGGCGCTTGTATTGCCGAATTTGACCGATAGAGGCGCCTGCTAGCCATGCATGCCCTTTTTTCCTCCTTTGGTCAGAGTGCGCGCCTTATGTCTGACTAGTGTCAATGTCAAACGAAATCGACGAACATTATCGACGAACGACGATAATAATATGACCAAAATGTCATGCATACGGTGCCATTTGGTTCGGCATTGTATCTCTATTCTATTTCTCATGATAAATACCTAAAATAAATAAAAATATCATTCGATTAAGTCAAAAGGTATTTTATTTTGAAAAAGTATTTTGAAAATACCTATTTTGCATTTAGCATTTGAAATACAAAAGGCAAAACTATTTGGTATTTTGCATTTGAAATAGTAAATCTGAAAAGTATTTTGCATTTTGTATTTAAATGCTTTTTTAAAACCATTTTGTACATCTCTGAATTCAACACATATCATAGATTTTTTTTGGTAATAGAAAACTGGTCATGAAAAAGTACATGAGCCATGCCAACCGAACCTCTGAAATGTTCTTTTATATTCAATACATATTTCATAGAAATGCACAAGGCTCACCGCGTAAGACAACACGGCGCGCGGTCCCGGGAGGCCTAGTTTTTGCTCCCGCCGACAGGAGTCACGGATTGATGGATGACGAGTGAAAATAGAAACCGATACGAGATTTGTTTTGTATTTGAGTCATGAGAGTGGAAGATAAAATATACTGTTGAATTTCAATGGGAGAGAAGCTTGTTTGTCACGATTAGTTTTAAGTGGATTAATGATCCTTACTTCGATATTTGTATTCTGCCTCCTAACCTACGGTGCCCAAACATGGTCACTCACTGAAGGACTCTGGTCAAGCACAAAATACCAGATGGAAAGTTTGCCAAAGAGCTATGGAGCGTAGCATTCTGGGAGTGAAACGGATCGGCCGGATCCGAAACTACGCTAGAGTCAACCGCCAAGTTCCTATGATCCTTACGTCGATATGTATATTCTGCCTATAATAACCTACGGTGCCCAAACATGGTCACTCACTGAAGGACTCTGGTCAAGCACAAAATACCAAATGGAAAGTTTGCTAAAGAGCTATGGAGCGTAGCATTCTGGGAGTGAAACGGATCGGCCGGATCCGAAACTACGCTAGAGTCAACCGCCAAGTTCCTATGATCCTTACGTCGATATGTATATTCTGCTATAATAACCTACGGTGCCCAAACATGGTCACTCACTGTAGGACAAAAGACCAGGACTCTGGTCAAGCACAAAATACCAAATGGAAAGTTTGCTAAAGAGCTATGGAGCGTAGCGTTCTGGGAGTGAAACGGATCGGCCGGATCCGAAACTACGCTAGAGTCAACCGCCAAGTTCCCATGATCCTTACGTCGATATGTATATTCTGCTTGTAATAACCTACGGTGCCCAAACATGGTCACTCACTGAAGGACAAAAGACCAGATTGAAAGTTTGCCAAAGAGCTATGCAGCGTAGCATTCTGGGAGTTAAACGGATCGACCATATCCGAAACTACGCTGCGCTCAAAAACCGATATTACTGACATTCAAGATCGCCAAGTTGAAGTGGGAATGGGCTGGCCGCAAATTTACAATCCCTATACTATGTATGTCAAAGTGATAACTGAACTCGATTAGCTTTTGATTAGGCAAGACCTTGACAAAACCTTATGGTTTTGTCAAGTGCGTAATAGTACAGAATTTGACTGAAATCGCATAGACTTTGTTAACTACATTCATACTGGCATTGTAGCAACAAATGCTAGTCTATATTGCGATCTACATCTTGAACAAATTTTCAGCCATTTCTCAGATTTTTCAGCACTTTATGTATGAAACAAATAAGACTTTTTAAATAATTATAGGTAGTAACAGAAATCTCACACGTGACAGAGCCAAATTAGGTGCGACGACAAACGAAGCGAGGAGGAGCGTGTTAGGTGAACCTGAATAGACAGCGTACGAAGCCGAGCGAGCCAAGCGAGCGTACCGCGGTAGCGGCCAGCGAGTGCCAGAATCTTTTTTTTAATATAAAATAATTACACTAGTTAACTAAATTTTTTTAACGTCGCTGAATTTTTTTTCCCTCCGCCGGCTAAAGGGCTATGGCTATGGGCGGGGACTTTTGACATTTCTCCTAACTAGTTCAAACAAAGTTCCGAAGTCAAAAATTGTGTTACATACATTTCCCTTTATACCTTTTTTGAGTATTCGTTGCCTGAACTATTATTACACTGTCAGATCATTTTTAACCGACTTCAAAGTAGTTGTAGGTACTTCTACTCGTCTTGTAATTTTTGTAGTGCCTTTCGACAACTTTAGACAATTTCTTTGGATGGCACCAGCTTCAAAAATTACACTAGGTACGTCTACATTGTTCAATAAGAAGCGTATAGTCGCATGTTAGAAGTAAGGCAATTATTTTTTACTTTTTAGTGTTTTTTGGAGTCGGTTTTATTTTTTTATTATGTATAGTTACAGTGAACGTGCCACCTCCCTACAACCTCTACATAACGACACTAAGTAATGATAACTATAAAAATAGCATTTTCGACAGGTCAACTAATGACAATTGAATTCAGACCTTAAGCTAATAGTTGTAGGGTTGATATTAGGTTGTAAGTTAAGAGTTAAGGGTTGTAAGGATCTCAGCAAGGTCAGAGTATTAACCTCAAGTTAGCGGTAGAATACATAATGAACTCATTGTTTATATGATGTTAGGAGATGTGAAAAGGCATGATGATAAAAAAATCTTACCATTTAAACCAGTTTTTAGAAACGATCAAATGTTTGTATGGGACCAACTATTAGCAAAACAAATAATCAAAAAACAACGTTATTGGCAATATTTATAGTCCCATATATTTTTACATATTTAATTCATCATCGAGACGAGTGGCGAAAAAGAGGGGAGGCCTTTACCCAGCAGTGGGACACTATATAGGCTATAAAAAAAAAAAAACATCATCATCATCATCATTTTCAGCCAGTAATCGCCCACTGCTGAGCATAGGCCTCTCTTCGAGTACGCCACTCGTCCTGGTCCTGAGCCAGTCTCATCCAAGAGTGACCCGCGATCTTCCTAATATCGCCGACACATCGGTGGATTTAAGGAAGTCGTCCAGTTTATTGAAAACATAACATATAACATATTTAATTAATTTGTCTAATTTACTGCTTATTGTGATAATTTTATGGTTTTTTTTATAAACAAACAAGAAAAGTATGTTTAAAATCAAATAGATACAATACCCGATCCACACAATGGGCTATAGTAACGCAGGATAAGAACCCATCTAGGCGGTAGAATGAGATAAAAGCTTATTTTATGCATGCTGCGTCCTGTACGTTAGTTAGATTGTGTTGTGTGAATCGGGCATAAAATAACAAGAAATGCCTAATAATGAAAGTTAAATATTTTTTAATGTCGCAAATAACGCATCTAGTTAACTTATAAAGACGAAACCTTGCAAAAAATAAGTTTTTAAGAGAAGTAGCGCACAGCAAAATGTCATCTTGCTCGAATTTGGAGCAGCCCAACTGGGGAAGTACCTCCACCTTGCAGAAGACCACAGCCATAATAACATTATCTACTATACAAGTATGTAGTGTTGTGTTCCTGCAGGTGAGCAAGGTTGCCAGAGCTCCCGAGGATGCACTGTGTTGAGACCGAGGGACCTAAATTTGTCCCTTCTGCTGTCAACACAGTGAATTCTCAAATTTCATAAAGGGTCGGCAACGCGTACGTGATTCCTTTGAAGTTGCGGGCGTCTATAGGCTGCGGTGGCCGCTTACCATCAGGTGGACCGTAAGATTGTTTACCACCGGCTTTGTATTTAAAAAAAAAGTGAGTGAAATATCCTAATCACTACATAATATTAAACAAAGTCGCTTTCTCTGTCCCTATGTCCCTATATCCCTATGTATGCTTAAATCTTTGCTTAAGTGTAAAATATTTACAAAAACCTATTGCGGTTATTTAATTTAGGGTAATCCGAAATTTTTGACCGCGAGTGTAATACTATAGACTCATAGGCTGTCGCAGAATAACAGCGTTGCAGTTTGCACGGCAAATAGCAACACATGCTGAGACTCAGTCTTTTATTTATGGCACACATTGCTGCACTCATTGTGCACCTTCACTCCCTGTGTATTATCTTACACCCATTTATTAAGACCGGTTGTGTGTGCTTTATTGAATAAATGGTCTTTCTTTCTTTCTTTAATAATCACTGCCTTGTCAATTTATCATTCTTAACGGATTATTTTTGATATTTTATGTTCCACCTACTATGAATCGTTATGTATGATTTCATTTCCGCTACCCTACGGTTGTCTGGACGAAATCGCTCTTTAGGCGATAAGACCGCCTATTGTTTCTCTCATTGTGGTTTTGTACTGTACCGTGTCTTTTAATTGAGGTGTGCAATAATGAATATTTGTATTGTATTGTATTGTTCTTTAAAGTCCATAGTCTTACTTTAACACTAACAAAATTGTTACCACTGACGACTTTATTAGTGTCGGGTGCACCAACATACGATCACAGGCCGGTCATCGTCAAATATGGCGCCGGCAGCTGTCATCCCATAGAAACTTGTCAAACTTTCCATACAATCAGATTTTAACGAACACTGCTTACGATTACAGACGGTTTGATGCAACCCACCCTTAGTCTGTTTTGGTTAGCTGATAAAGGAATTTTGTGACCTGCTTAATTCGACCGAGAATTCGGTTCTTTAAGTGCTGGAACGAATATTCGGCAGAATGTTCATATTCGGTGAAACCTCGCATCTATAAATTATATTGTCCATAAAAAAAAATTTTTTCAGTAATTTTGTAACTTCTGGCGATTTCGGATTATTCTCCTCTACAGATCGCATTTATCAACGGATTTTCGTGAAATTTTGTGAGCAGGTTCGATAATTTTTAGAGATGCGCCGAATATGGGTTTGACCGAATACATTCGGCCGAATATTAGGTCCAGCTGTTGCCGAACCGAATATTCAGCCGATTTAGTCGGTTTAACGTAATTCCTTCATCTATTCTTGTAAAACAGACTAATTGAATGATAAAATTTTTGTTAATTATCAAAGCGAAATATTGTCAAAAAATAACTTAGGTATTTCAAATGACTGTTAATAATGGGTCAAGTATTAATTTCACGAAGCAGTAACTATAATACACTTTTGTAACTTGTAACAAAACCTGAACCGAATAATTCGGCCGAATACCGAACATTCAAAAACATGCCGAATATCTAATAATAACCGAATATTCGGCGCATCCCTAATATATGTAGAATTTTTTATCGAGTCACTTTTCGGAACATTTCGGAAAAAAAATCCCAAGATCACACAGAGACAATAGTATAATTTGTATGGAACGATTATTATAGGTATTACGACCCGACATTGCAGTTTACACCCAAAGCAATGAAACCCAATCTATTACAACTATCACTCAATATCCTCACCCTTTCAATCCAAAACGAACCCTCCATCACAGCTATAAGGTTGCAATCCCCCCAACACGCACACACGATATTGCAACAGTTACAAATTGTAAACTCCTAATCGGCGGTCGAAGTTCATCGAACTTTCGAATCAGACAAATGACGATTAATAGAATCGAATAAATTCCGCGGAATTAATCCAATCGATCCGGCCGGTGATTTATTCGATCGGTCCGACGATGAGTTGGGAACTCAGGGGTTGGTAATTGTTTATTAATTATTTTGGCAGCCGATGCAAAGGTTGGCACGTGCTTGGAGAACTATTAGATTTGGCAAGTAGTACTTAGTAAAAATACTTGGTACAAACACCAAGTATATTTTGAAAGGCTTCGTGTACGTAAAAAGTCGGTGGATCAACTACTCTTTGTGATTTTATAGGGTTTAAATCAACCAAACATGAGTTTTAGCAATGAGCATAAATCCATTTGGAAATGGGTCATCTCTTGAGCATGCTGGAAGTCCATATTATAAACATTTTTCTAAGAAACGTGGTTACTGTTGTCTCCTCGCTGACGGGACAGAATAACAACAAGAAAAAGTTGATTGACCCAAGTAAATATATCTTTTAAAACCTTCGTAGTTTCCCCAGGCTACGTTCCAACCGCAAAATACTATCGCTTTATTAGGTGCCTACAAAGCCAGATTAAAAAAAGGTTCAAAATTATCGAGCACATTTTAATTTTCTCACCGACCTATTTGAGTGTTGATGTTGAATATTTATACCTAGTATCCATACTAATTTATGTACGAAATTATTACATTATTATAGTATTGTCTAGTATTTACATTATACGGTAAAGATAGAGGCCACTGGGCAGGTTGACAGTTTTTTTTTTTAAGGAATGACTGAACAGCGATTGGCCTTAGTCTCGCCTGATGGGAAGCGATAACAAGGCCTAAGATGTAGCTCGCTGGTTCAGTGACAGACCTATTCACTTTTGCCTTGAAGAGACTTGGATTATAATTTTAGAATAAAGGAAAAATTTAAAGATTTAGGCACTGAGCAGGATTCGAACCTGCGACCTCCCGGGACTCGCGGCCAGTCGCTCTAGCCAACTGAGCTATAGGTGCAATCGCTACCCAGTCGCAAATTCATCAACCGTTCCTTCGTAACTATATCAATATGGTTTGAGACGTTAGTGCCGTTAATGAAGCATGAGTCTTCTGGTAGATGTCGCTGTACGCCTCCCTTAAAGCGTTTGTATAAAAATATTGGATTATAATTAACCGGAAATACAGAAGACGGGAGCAAGTTCCATTCCTTTGCTGTTCGAAAATAGTAAGCAAAGCGCTTCGTGTGATTATGGTCATTTTACTTTTTCATGACCAGTTTTCTATAATTAAAAAAAATCTATGTTATGTATTGAATTAGTAATCAGTAATCAGTCGTTTATTTGCTAAAACATGGTACAACAAATAGGTCATAATCTAAAAAAATATAAGGAACTACATGTTTGGTCACAAGGACATGCAAATATTTAAGGAAATATCATGTGTATCGCATGCATAATTTACTTATAAACTAAGAAACAATGTCATTTAAATATTCTTGAATGGAATAATAGGCCTTAGATGCTAAAAAATTATATAACGCAGCTTTTAATTCTTTACCACTTTCCAGTTTTAAGATCTTCACTGGTAGTTTATTGAAAATTCGGGGTGCCGTACCAAATACACTTTTTGATAAAAAATAGTGATGAAATAGTGTACACAAATAGGATTTCGAAGTAGTACCTGAACCTAATAAAAGGAATTTATCAGTAAAAATGCTTAAATATTAACATATTGCTGTAAAGGGTCGGTAACACAGTGTAAAAACCATTTTTTCATACAAATAGTGAGACAGCCAAAGACCACTGAGTTACTCGACTTATGGATATTAGCTATGGTTCGTTAATCACCAAAAGTATCGGAAGTGATACTGCAATTAAACCTCTCTCTAAATAACAATACAAAAATATGAAGTGAGGACCAAGTATTCCAAAACATGCATTTAAAAAATGTGTCTGAAAATTATGTACATGCAAAAGTAGAATGGCCCATTATCAACATAAAATCTAGTAGTTTCAATTTCAGTAACACCTAATAAATACCTGTTACAATCTAGCTAATAATAATAATAGAGCAAGACGGACGCAAGTAAGGCCGGGTCAGAAGTTGCACCGCTAATACTCATCATCTTCCTAGCGTTATCCCGGTACAGTTTCATCATGAAGGATGCCCGGGGTCCGCTACCTAATCCCAAGATTTGGCGTAGGCACTAGTTTTTACGAAAGCGACTGCCATCTGACCTTCCAACCCGAGGGGAAACCAGACTTTATTGTAATTGGGCTTGTCAAGTAACAACTTGACTGTTAGAAGCTCTCGAGCCGCCCGAAGGCCTCTAACTTGGCTTAACGACTGCTATCATAGACAGCAGCCGGGATCAACGGCTTACCGTGCCTTCCAAAGCATGTTTTAATACTATCAACACTAAAACCAATATTTGTAAAAACACCCAGTATTCAAACCAGTATGTATGTCATACCTATTGTATAATTAAGCTTATCTATTTTTTATTTTATACAACGCCGGTGGCAAAAAAGCTTACGGTCCACTTGATGGTAAGCGGCCACCGAGGCCTATAGACGCCCGCAACTCCAAAGGAGTCACGTACGCGTTGCCGACCCTTTATAAAATTTGAGGATGCACTGTGTTGACAACAGAAGGGACAAATTATATACAGAAAAGAATAATAATAAATAAATATAATTATAAATTATATTTAATTATATTATTACAGCATAAATATAATTTTAATCTTAATTCTGACTTTATTGAATTGTATTGAGTTGTATTTCATGACGATCCTCTCAAGTGAATTTTATCATACTCATTGTATTATTTAACTGCTATTTTATTCATTGATTTTTAATTTATTTTGTTTTATTTAATGTTGTTGACGATCACAATAGAGATTCTTGTAAATTGACATGTAATTTATTTATTTTTAAGTTTTTATTTTAAGTTTAGTTTGTAGGCCTTTTATTATATTGTATATTATATTATGTTATAATTTGTAAATGATAGAAGCTGTTGGTTCTTCGAATAAATATAATTACATATTTATATTGTAATCTTATATTGTGAATAAATGAATCTGAATATGAATCTGAATACATCTTAAGCAGGTAGCGGCATTTTAGTCGCTCCGCGAATATTCTCAACACTAAATTCCATAATTTAATAACACCTAGTATTATTTATTCACATTAGTATTTATACCTGTTACCCATACTAGGTAATTAAGCAAGTTGTACGCAGGTAGTGGCAGGTCGGCAGCTGCTTCGCTAATATTGTTTATATTAAGATTTATCGCCGCCCGTCCGCATCGCTACAATCAAATACTTGATATTACGTTCCGGCCGAGTATTTTGTAAACGTGTTTCGGGAATTATGTGAAAATCAAATTTTACTTTTTAAATTATACGTTACGATTTAAGACTTGAGTATTTTGTAAACGTGTTTCGGGAATTATGTGAAAATTTTACTTTTTAAATTATTACTATTTAATAGACTTCAAAATAAGGAATCCCTACTTTGCATTTTTGATATTTATTGCAACAACTTAAAAAAGGAATATTGCAATAAAAAAAGAAACTGAAAACTAAAAGCGGCTAGCCTGCTGGGCACACTGCCCATCGGCACTGATTTGGAAGATATTTTTTTTTTGTAGGTAGCTTTGCATTTTTAATTTATAAATATCGAAATCAATGATTTTTGTGAATGTTTTTTTTTTAATAAACATTAGCTAAACTCTTCTTCTTATACTGGCTGTTATTTTAATATTGACACTATATCCCACGATATTCAACAAAACATATTTTTGGGTAAATCAACTTTTTTTGTGTTGTTAACTTCACCCGTTGTCCAAGGGACACTAGTGGCGCAGTTTGTTTAAAAAAAATGTATTAAGTTCTACTAACATGCTTAGTAGATGGACCATTATGGAAATAGCTTATTAAGTACCTCAAATACGTATGTTTGAAACTTAAATAGCAAAAAATCACGATTGTAATCGAATTTTGTCCCCTGGACAACTAGACGTAATCACGGCAACGAGTGGCACTAGAAAGATGATTCACCCTTTTATTGTCGACGACCGGTTTAGCCTAGTGGGTAGTGCACCTGCCTGTGAAGCTGACGGTCCTGGGTTCGAATCCCGGTCAAGGCAAATATTTGTGTGATGAGCATGAATATTTGTTTCTGAGTCTTGGATGTTTTCTATGTATTTAAGTATTTATATCTATTAAATATATCGTCGTCTAGTACCCATAACACAAGCCTTCTTGAGCTTACTGTGGGGTTAGTTCGATTTGTGTAAGATTGTCCTGTAATATTTATTTATTATTTATATTTATTTATTGTTCTGATGGCCAACAAAACATTTTTTTTTGCGTGTTTTCGATGCGATGCGGTCTCTGCCTCACTTGGAGTGTATACTGCTTTATATCTATTTTTTTGTGAACTACGAAATTAGCCTGGAAATATTTTCACCCGTGGTTTAGCACCCCGGACATTCCGCTCGAGCCTCGAGCGTGTGGCGCTACGGCATTCTCGTAGCACTCGTAGCGCGTAGCACCGCTACGAATGCCGGCTATGTAAGTATGTAATTCATAAAGATATTCGTTCGTGCGGAGCGCTCGTGGCCCAGCGGCGCCAGCGTGCCTCGTGCGGTATACGAGTTTAAGGCAAGCCCTATTCTGACGAAAATACTGATGTTTCCAGTGTGAAGAAATAATTCAAAAATTCAAGATTATTTATTCTTTTATCAAATAACGTTAACAAGGTTGTCGAATCCTCCTTTTAAGTAAAAACTTGTGTTAGAAGGAATTCGCTCTTTCATACAAGGTGTTGAGTAAGTTAAGGATAAAAATAAAATATAATGTATATTTAATTAATATATATTTTTTATGTATGTATATTTATATATTTTTTAAGTATGTGTATTTATATTGAATAGTTGTTTTGGATTTTTTTTTTCTCATTGTAATAGTTTATGCACCACCTACTTTTCAGCTTTCTATTTCATTTCTCCACTACCCAAAGGTTGTCTGGAAGAGATCGCTCTTTAGCAATAAAACCGCCTGTTGTTCTGCCTCTGTCTCCCTGTATCTTTGTTTTTTATGTGCTGTTTTATTATGTGAAGTGTGCAATAAAGAGTATTTGTATTGTATTGTATATTAGAGATAAGTACTTCTGTTTGGTCGAATATAAAAAGTAAGAATAAACATAGCTTTATTCATACGTTTCAAGAAAAATCTTAACAGCGCGATGTAGAAATTGAACGCCACGAGTACAGTGCCATCTATCGGCGATTTTATTAATTTGAGCGACTAGATAACGTATACGTAAGTTGGTTTTTCAAGGATAATTCTTTATCACATGAACTGATTTCAATATTCTCTCTCTTCTCTTGTCTATGTGTGCATAAGAATAAACATAGCTTTATACATACATTTCAGGAAAAATCTTAACAGCGCGATGTAGAAATTGAATGCCATGAGTACAGTGCCATCTATCGGCGATTTTATTAATTTGAGCGATTAGATAACGTATATGTAAGTTGGTTTTTCAAGGATAATTCTTTATCACATGAACTGATTTCAATATTCTCTCTCTTCTCTTGTCTATGTGTGCATAAGAATAAACATAGCTTTATACATACATTTCAGGAAAAATCTTAACAGCGCGATGTAGAAATTGAATGCCATGAGTACAGTGCCATCTATCGGCGATTTTATTAATTTGAGCGATTAGATAACGTATATGTAAGTTGGTTTTTCAAGGATAATTCTTTATCACATGAACTGATTTCAATATTCTCTCTCTTCTCTTGTCTATGTGTGCATAAGAATAAACATAGCTTTATACATACATTTCAGGAAAAATCTTAACAGCGCGATGTAGAAATTGAATGCCATGAGTACAGTGCCATCTATCGGCGATTTTATTAATTTGAGCGATTAGATAACGTATATGTAAGTTGGTTTTTCAAGGATAATTCTTTATCACATGAACTGATTTCAATATTCTCTCTCTTCTCTTGTCTATGTGTGCATAAGAATAAACATAGCTTTATACATACATTTCAGAAAAAAACTTAACAGCGCGATGTACAAATTGAACGCCATGAGTACAATGCCATCTATCGGCTATTTTATTACTAATTTGAGCGACTAGATAACGTATATGTAAGTTGGTTTTTCGATAATTCTTTATCACATGAACTGATATCAATATTCTTTATGTCACACCTGGCCATAAAGTGGCAATTACCGCACGCTCCTCGCGCGGAAAATCCCATAAAATTTTGTACTTACCTCGGGCGGTAATTAAAAAAGCCTCAGATCGCATAATTATCGTCCTTGCCTTCGGCTCGGGCGTCAAATACCTGCGATCTGAGACATTTTTTGTTTTACCGCCCTTGGTAAGTAATGTACTATTTTCGACCGGGATTGCGATGGCACGTGAAGAAAAAGAGAATATTTTATTTTTACCGCACTATAACTCGCAGCCGAGCACCATAACCTGTAAACGCGAATTAAAATTGACGAAACGGCCGCAGCCAAGCCGCCCAACTCGTAAAATAAAACTTGTGAGCACTCCCGCAGGTCGCGTGCTGAGGAGACATAACCCGCTATCTCCCGTTTTAGTGAACGTTGTTATTTTAATATTATACTTAGCGATGGCTTCTTGGATGCGTTTTATGTTATATTTACTGGTGTTTTGAGCTGGTTAGCATCTTTGACGCGTTCCTATTTCTTTGTGATGTTCTTTTTAACACTCGTAACACTGGTCACAAGTTTTTTGAAAACTACTTGGTAGGTTTTCAAAAAACTTACGAAATACACTGGTTATTTTGCATTTTTTTGTTTATATGAATACTAGCTTTTGCCCGCGGCTTCGCCCGCGTACTAAGAGTAATTTTTAACCGTCTACAAAAAAGGAGGTTACCGCGTGCGGTATGCGAGGTTAAGCAACGTCGGCCTAGGTCAGTTATTGTATCTATTGTCCATTGTTAATTATTATTTTGTTAAACGATCACGATATGATTAGTAGTATAAACAAACGTGTTGTATTATATGAAACTTGTATGGTGAGATAAAATAAACTAAACTAAACTTGGATGGGTGACCGCTTTGAGTTGCTATTAACTTAGCGCTCCCGTGCTTTGGAATGCACGTTAAGCCGTTGATCCCGGCTGCTGTCTATGATAGCAGTTAAGCCAAATTAGAGGCCTTCGGGCGGCTTGAGAATGAGAGCTTCTGACAGTCAAGTTGCCCACTCACTTGACAAGCCTAATTCCAATAAGGTCTGGTTTTACCTCGGGTCGGAAGGCCAGATGGCAGTCGCTTCCGTAATAACTAGTGCCTACGCCAAATCTTGGGATTAGGTAGCGGACCCCGGGCATCCTTCAGGATGCAACTGTATTGCATAGAATCCTGTCAATAGGATGGTTCTGTAGTCCCAAACATCCGTAGGCTACGGTGTCTACTTTCCATCAAGTACGCCGTAATCTAGATCGCCACCAGAATAGGAATGTTAACACCAATTAAGAAAATCAATAATTTAAAATATTCTCAAAAAAGGATCTAATTCTCAATCAAATGTCGAAAAAAGTAATTTAAAAGAATAAATAATTATATAATTATAAGTCTTCAGAGTTTTAAGTGTCAAGGCATGTTCTGTCCTTTTTTCTGAAAACGCACCTCTGTATTGAACGATCGTCATTTACTATGGCACTTTAGGTCAGTGACGTCACTGATTTGTAGCACTTTCTCTCTCTAATTATAAATGTTGTAACGGCTGTAGCTCCGTTATTTATTGAGATATTTTAATGGGATTTGCACTATTTGACAATGTTCTATGTCGTCTTTATTTTTAATAATAATATGGATCCTAATAAATTTTGATCAATATTGTAAAAAAATAGGAAAGGAGCGTTCAAAAACCCCGTATTTTTTGTTTTTTACGCGCAAAAGAAAACAAACAATATTGTTTTTTTTGCCCCGAGATCTCCGGGCTTGGGAGATGACGCTTTTATACGCAGTTTGACTTATATACGCAAAGACTATCATTCTTAACAGGGCTGTACGAGGCTCAGGCTAAATATGAAAAGATCAAGATCCACAGCGACCTTGAAGCTCTACTGACACTAAATCAAACTACCACGTTAAATAGAAAGTTGTAACTGCATTACTTAACTACGGTACTTACGGCCTTTTACCATCAAACGGATTCGCAAGGCCACGACGCTAAATCCGGCTAAAATAAGCCTCTGCGATCTAAATCCAAGTCCGTGAAGTACGACCGTGACCGCTCACACCCACCACTTAAATATAAACCTTGCAACTTTGGGAGAAAGTCCAATTACGATTGCAGGTTTTAACGTAGCACGGCCAAGTGTAAGCCACTATGCTAGTATGAGCCAACGAACTGGGGACATTGGATGCAAATTTAGAGGGCAATGAATTTGACTGAGAGTGAATTTTCATCGTGAAAATGAAGTGAACGAGCATCGTTTAGAAATAGGTTGAGTTATTGAAAATGAAATTTCTGATAAATCGTATGATGCGATGGATAAGTTGGTTATATATTTAGAATTCTAAGTGCGATAGTGATAACGGACTAAATTTAAATATTGACGACCGGTTTAGCCTAGTGGGTAGTGCACCTGCCTGTGAAGTTGACGGTCCTGGGTTCGAATCCCGGTCAGGGCAAATATTTGTGTGATGAGCATGAATATTTGTTTCTGAGTCTTGGATGTTTTCTATGTATTTAAGTATTTATATCTATTAAATATATCGTCGTCTAGTACCCATAACACAAGCCTTCTTGAGCTTACTGTGGGGCTAGTTCGATTTGTGTAAGATTGTCCTCTAATATTTATTTATTTATACATTTATTTTATTTATTTATTGAATTGAAAAGGCACGTTAAGCCGTTGATCCCATAATATATAGTATGATCAGTAAACCAAGGTAATATATGGTATGAATCGCCTATTTCGACCTCTTGTCTCGCCAGCCGATCTCCTCGTTCCCCGGAGAAACTTTTATAATGATATTGACTATGCTCATAATAAAAATAAAATTCCAAAAGCAAACTTCTAACTACGTTTTACATAATCATCTCAAAATGCCTGGAGTTGATTGAATTTGCGAAGTTTCCCAGTAAATACTTATTAGTTCTACAAAAACTAAAATTTGGATCGAATCCAGACTTTGAAAGGCTTAATTCGAGCTTAGTAATAACTTTGGGTCTTATATTCAAGTTATTGACGCATTACTTTACGATAGTGGTAGGTATTTATGAACAGTTAAGTATCTTTTTTGATAAAACGGTGATTCTTTCTTTCGTTGTTTTGGGTGCTTTGTAAAATATGCTATGAATATTTAGAAAATCAAACAACTGTTTATTATTTTACTTACATATTAATCTATAGTATCATGTTCATATACAATTTTAGCCGTAAAATTACCAGAAATATTTAAAAAATAAATGGAAAGTTCAAAAGATGCCAAAAAAGGAAAGAAATTAAGGCTGCGAATTAAATAATATATCTATCAAGATGATAATATGAAAAAAGGGATTATCCAAAATTAAAGTAGACCCGTTAAGTCCAAAGAAGCGAAAAAATAGAGTTAAAACGGCATACACGAAAAAAAACATAATTTTTTTAGAAAAAAACAAAATGTCACGACCGAGGCACAAGATGTCATAGCCGTGTTTATAAACGCATAAGCATTGCTATACAGCGAGGAAATGCTGCAGCATCTTTGGCACTATGCCGCCGGGGGACCCCTTATTTTAGATTATTTATTTTTAAGTTTAGTTTGTAGGCCTTTTATTATATTGTATATTATATTATGTTATGATATGTTAGTTAGTTTTTATACTTATTATGAAATAAATATTTATTACGTTTATATACTAATTATGATATCAAGATAATATTAAACAGAGAGACGCGACAAAATTACAGTAAATCTCCTCTAATACGAGGAAGCAAAGGGAGAAGAGCAAGTTTGGCGTTAACGAAGAAAAGATAAAAACAATAAAATAAATAAAATGTCACAAGCGATGCACAACACCCTACGTCACAGCCGTGTTTCGTACCCAAGTTTTTTTTCATTTCCTGAGGGTACTAAGCTTGTTCATAGGCACCAAAAATATACTTTTGATACGTATTTTTAATATACATTTAAATATGCAGTAAAAATAAAATATATATATTTTTTGGCCAAAATTTAAGAATCACCCAAAAATCAATGCCAAAAAATACGTGTTTACGCATCACTTCAGAACGGTTACTAATTTATGAAACTAGTTTAATATACTTAATTTAAACTTATTTTAAAAGTAGTAAAATTGATTTAAACGGATTTTATCGTGTAATATATACATCTACCGTTTTGAGTCCTTTACTGCAATCTTGGTCAATTTTAATGAGTAATTGTTTTTCGTAATGAACAATCGGTTTTGCTTGTTGATTTATTGGGTCATGTAATACAGTTAACTAACGCATATATTAATGTAACATGTGTTTGTCACTAAAATACTTCTACATTAGATTCCGCATACAGCGACAGTCAAGGAACCGGTGATATTACGTCGCACTAACAGAACGTCGCACAAAACGGACTGATTTGCTTAGAAAGTGTTTTGTATGAAACCTAACATGAGAATTCGACGTCGTTAAAAGCAGTAAAACGTTATATGCAGTCGTAATAAGCGGATTCTACTATATTTTTATTGTTGTTGCTAAAAGTTACATTTTTACTTCAGAACAACTCATATTATTCTAACTAAGTACATCACGTACACCTATTCAACGTTAAAATAACACCCAAAGTAGCAGTTATCGTAAAATAACACTGTAAAATGAGAAACATAAGCTCGTTTGTCAGTCTAGACGAGATTTATCAGATGCAGTACAAAGACTGTGGTTATATCCACGTTCCAATGATTTATTTATTTATGAATATATAAAGTTAACACTTGCAGCTTACCGATATTTGCTAATTTGTGTTTGTAAATGAAATGATATATATTATTTAATAAATGCATTTCATTATATCAAAATCAAAACATTTATTATGCAAATAGGCCTCAAGGGCACATTTACAAGTCAAAATCTATCTATATCAAATAAAAATAATACAATAATCAAAGTACCATTCATTAAATGTAGTGGTAGTCAAAAATAAGACTAAAAAAAAAATATTACAGGACAATCTTACACAAATCGGACTAGTCCCACAGTAAGTTCAAGAAGGCTTTTTTTTTAGGAAGGAAGACTAAGAAACTAATAACAATCGAGATTTGTTAGAGATGTATAAGGTCTCTAAGCGTCAAGATAAAAGGTGATAAGGTAGTGTACACTAATCATAATAAAATATTGTGAGATATATATCTAAGCGTCAACATGAAAATAATAAAATCTAATAAATAAATATCCTCAGAGATGTAGGTCTCTGAGCGTCAGTCTAAAAATAAAATCAAATGAGCACGAAGTCTCTCATCATGTCAATTCCACTGAACACTAGTACGAAGTTACTAGTCCTTGCAAACATGAACAAACCGGACCCCACAAACAGCACCCGTTCACGAGTATGACGCGTATGACGTGTGGCCATACGATATACCACAGGCTGGCTAGGTTTAGGCAGAAAAATATAGTTCTGTCTAGCAGAGGCGGCGCGTCAAAAATATTCTACGGGAAGCCGGAAATAATATGCCTTTCTTGTTCTTCATGAAGTAATCCTGAGCCGTAGTAAATTAACTGGGCTGGCTGGAAATTAGGCAATCCGGTGGGAATCGAGTTGTATGGATGCTCCGCCACTGATACACACTGTATAAAAATCGTGTTTCGGACAGAAACTTTACTATATTGGAGATAAAATAAAATATCCATGTCAGTTTCAAACTCAAAGTAATCGTACGGTACAACGGGCAACCCGGTGGGAATCGAGTTGTATGGATGCTCCGCCACTGCTGTCTAGAGTCAGTTAACTGTCATTGAACTCGGTTTGCGGACTCAGCATGTAAAGATGTCCTCAGATTTCTTATTATATTGTTAATATTTTATAATACGGTTTGTGACTAAATGAAATACATCTATCTTTTCTATCAGACATTTTATTAGCACAGAACCGACGAGAAGATAATATTGAACACGCAACCTATCTATTAGGACATGGGAGGATCCGAGACCCCAGTCCAGCCCCTCCATATTGTAAGAGTCGTGTAAATAAATGGTTTATAAAATTAGACCATAAATCAAAGGCATAAAGGTACTATATTATTGATAACACTAGTCGCATATGTGTTTTCTAGATATCCAAACGTGTCACTTATGTAAGAGTCGTGTAAATAGTTGGTTTGTGAAATTAGACCCTCAAAGGTATAAAGGTACTATATTATTAATCAAAATCAAACATTAAGGATGGGTTGCACCAAACCGTCTGTAATCGTAAGCGGTGTTCGTTAAAATCCGATTGTATGGAAAATTTGACAAGTTTCTATGGGATGACAGCTGCCTGCGCCATATTTGACGATGACCGGCCTGTGATCGTATGTTGGTGCAACCGACCCTTATTCTGCAAAAAGGCCACAAGGGCACTTTTACATGTCAAAATATTAATTTACAATTTAAGAAAGTCTGACTGTAATAAGTAATACATTCTTCAAGTCATATTAATTTACAGTTCAAGAGCGAATAATAATTTCGAGTTTACAATTATAACAAAATTAATGTCATACAGTGAAGATAAACTTGCAAACTTATCTATTAAAAATATTACAACATCAGTAAAGTTAGAGATGTATAGGGTCTCAAGATTAAACAAGGAGTATAATTAAATTAATATAATATCCCAGAGATGTACATGGTCTCTGAGCTGAGCTATTGATAACACTAGTAGAATATGGGTTTTCTAGATAACTAAACGTGTCACTTAAGAGTAGCTGAGATACTCATTCTATCTCTTTCTTAAGCTAGAACGTTAAATTAAATCATGACCAAAAGCATAAGCCTCTTCTTATCGCTACTCTGCTACTGACACGGTGGGTGGCCAGACCGATGAATGTTGTATTCAACTTCACCATTTAAATAAATAAATAAATATCTTTGGACAATCTTACACAAATCAACCTAGCCCCAAACTAAGCAAAGCTTGTACTATGGGTACCAAGTGACGATATACATACTTATACAGATAAATAGATACTTAAATACATAGAAAACATCCAAGACTCAAGAACAAATATTCGTGTTCATCACACAAATACAAGCCCTGACCGGGATTCGAACCCGGGACCTCCAGCTTCGAAGGCAGGGTCGCTACCAACTAGGCTGAAGCGGTCGTCAAAAAAAAACAACTTAATTAATGTACAACTTAAAAATTTACTTAATTAATGCACTTATTTTTGAATATGTATGATGATTATTAAAGAAAGTATTCAAATAATCTATCAATTTTAAAACTATTGAAATTACATAAAACCTTTTTAATAGATTCTGTGAATGCATTGGCGCCATTTTTGACAGTTAAAAAGAATGGCGTGGATGAATAACAAAGTACGCTGGGATTATGGTAATCGAACCGAATGTAACTAAGGTGGTCGGATAGTTGTAATAGAAGTAGTAGTCGGATAGTTGTAGGTTAAGAGATCCCTCATAGAGATAAGTTCGCCTTTGTACTCTAATCTTATGTGACATGTATATTGTTTTAACCTGTTATTGTGTACAATAAAGTGCTTACATACATACATACATAGAAGTCTAACGAAGTATTGTAGCAAGAAATCAATATGGTTCTTTATTAAAGTCTTCCTCTTCAATATGGTGGTCTTATTTCGTCCCCATACATGGAATATTATAGTCACACATTGCATTAATTACATGAAACTAGACACGCACGAATTAGCAAGTGCGAAAGAGAGGGAGATATTCGAACTTCGTTTGTTTTCGGTTCGCGGTAGCCCCTCAGATTCGGAGGTTTAATGTTATTGTTTGTATTGAGTGCGATTTGCATAATAAATAGTTACTCTTACTACTAAGCGGCGGTATCATATACAGGTGTATCAAAACCAGTGAGGATCCGTTAAGGGCATATTCGGTATCGTGTTCCGATTAGGAAAAAGTAGAAGAAAATTTTTTTGATTTTTTTTTCTCTTCTTGGCAACATTTTATGTGTCAGTTGACTTCACCTAATTGTGAACTTGACCTTATATACATATTTATAACCAACTGTATACCGGCGATGAATGCCATCTGTGTTTGAGTTCCAACATTAATACTTCAAGCTCATGTTTACTCGCTAAGCCACGACGATTAAATATGACACAGCTCATGGCTTTGTTCTGGTGTCTTGATTAAACGCCAGATTGTACCTATACGGTATTTTAACTATTTTCTTACACTCTCACTCCGCAAGTTTTATATTATTATCCTCGGATATCTCATGATTATTGTGAGAAAATTGCCGTCAAAATTCTAATCTTAAAAAAATGAGGTATAGTGTTTGAGTAGATTGTTGGTAAATGAGAGCTATCGTGTATATGCTCGCCAGTTGGCGCCACTGTCAAGTAAGGTCCAGCTGTCAAAAATTGTTATTGGTTATTATGGGCATCAGAACAAAGTTTACATTTAAATCATATTTAATACCTTAAAACGGTACCGTAAAAATATCGAACATCCCGCATTGTAGCGCAATCTCGTTTTGTTCTGCAAAAAGGGAGGACATAAGTTCCCGAAAGACAAAACTATCTCAAAGCACTAACAGTCATTGACCCGTAACTCATATTTGCCGTAATCAAGCTCAGGTATTGTATATTAACCCGCGTAGCGCAACCACAAACAGTGACATTTGACATTTCGGAGACCTCGCGCTACTAGCGCCTCTAGCGGCGAATTCATACGCGATAGCCCTCATTGCCTGAGAAATAAGGATCAATTTTATGCCAAGTTACGTTCCGTTTTATAAAAACTCCACTGGCCACATAAATCTTAAATAAAAGCCGGCTTTTTAAATTACGCCTGTGCGACAAGGAAGCCGAACGAGCTGCTCAGCACAACTGTCGTCGTCTAGACAGACCGCGTTAATCAGTTCGCTTAATAAGCGTCATCCGCGTAATAGGACATCGCAACCTTCACTTGTTTATGGCTTTTTAATTATGCCTGTGCCAGCGTTTTTTGCGAGTGAACTATACCTTGTTTTAGCATTAGAAATAATGATAGGGAACGATTTAAGATGTTTTTAATCAAGTATGTTCTGTGGTAAGTGTCAAATAATCTCAATGAATATTTAAACCGTCATTGCATGCTTAAGAACGTTATGTATTGGTATTCGAAAATAAGAAAATATCAATAAATAGGTTAGCCTTCATTATAACTATTGCAAATTTCAGATCGATTCGCTCCACTAATAAGATAGCAGGATAAGCTACCTATTGCCACCTAAGGACAAAAATGTACCTACTTATTCTATGCAAATAAATTCTATTCTATTTTATTCTATTCTATTCACTGTTTCCCATGTTGCCGGAGCTTCAAAACCAAGTTTGGCTTTGCAAGTCAAGCAATAAAATACCTAACATCCCATAAAATTAGTTTCTCAGGATGTCGCCGTCGACGGAAGCGTCTGGGAGACAGACAGACAAAAATGAAACCATAAGGATTCCTTTTTTACCATTTTGGTACGGAACCCTAAAAACTACTAATGGACTAGTGTTCACTATACAACAATCAATATATGACAATCTAGACTTTTGTCACGTCATAGCCGCGAAAAGATGCCGACTCAGCATGTGCTGGGACATTGCTGTCACAGAGGGCCTACTCCGACCTTCGAAATCCGAACTTCGTATCGTGCCGTCCCTTTCACTCATATAATGTATAACACGAGAGTGAAAGGGAAGGAACGATACGAAATTCTGATTTCGAAATTCGGAGTAGGCCCTCTGGTATTCGCCCTCTGGTCGTGGAGTTTTTCAGATACATTTTCGCGCTAGTTGGTGATTATACATAATACGTTCTAGTTTACCACCCCCAACAAATTAAAAATTATAAATTATACATACACAAAGGCTTACAACTAATTTAACTTTAATTTTATAGCTAGTGACAGTCCTGGAACGTTTCACTTTTTTTTGTTTTTTTTTTCGATCCTGACTGTGGCTTTATAGGCCGGGCCCAATAAAGCGCCGTACACACGAGTGAAAATGCTACACCCTAGGTAAGAGTGTGTATGATGCTACACACACCCAATCGTTTATAACTACGCACCCATTCCCCATATTGCAGCCGACAGGTAATCAGCGCTGACGTCACCCGCACAGCGCCCGTGCCCCAGTTCCGCCGTGACGTCAGCGCGTGACGTAAGCTGCAACTTGCAGTGAGCCACATACATATCAGACACGACACGCAAATAATAAATAATATTATATAGTTTATGCACCACCTACTTTTCAGCTTTATATATCATTTCTCCACTACCCAAAGGTTGTCTGGAAGAGATCGCTCTTTAGCGATAAGACCGCCTGTTGTTCTGCCTCTGTCTCCCTGTATCTATGTTTTTTGTTTTCTTTGTGCTATTTTATTATGTGAGGTGTGCAATAAAGAGTATTTGTATTTGTATTGTAATACCACTACCGAGCGAGATGGTCATGTACAACTTTGTATAAGAGCGACAGAGAGTTACATATCATTTGTTGTCTCTGTCATAATTTCACATTTTTTGTCGAGCACAACTTCTTTTACATGACACTTGTACTCAATTAAACTTCATTGCACAAAATACACAAATTTTACAAATGGCGGGCTTAATGCCAAATGACATTCTCTACCAGCCAACCATTAGGCTATACAGATATTAATTATTGTATAGATAAGGTCAAAAATTGAAATTTAAGTAACATTAGTTGGTTTTTTGCTTTTCAACAATGGATAATTGTTCAATCCACAAACGCACGTTTCGTCCAAAATGTACAATACGCATCCACAACATACTTCATCCAACATTCTTTTTTTTTAACCTGACTGGAACTTTATAGGCCGGGCCCAATAAAGCGATAAGAGTGCGCGGTTGGAGAGTAGCCTGGGGAAAACCTCCGGCATGACCACGCGTGTGGTTTGGAATTGGAACACTGGAATACTCTAAGAGTTTGCGCTCCAGTGAGATTGGTTGAGCGGTTTCAACCGAATCTGAGGTGTGAGTGGAATCGAGCTACTGGGAGTTTTGTCGCTGGTTCACTAAACCTAGCTTAGCGGAGAAGAGTCCAGCAAGAAACTCAAGGTCCGACCTGGGTCGGACTGAGTCTACCCGGTGTGTGGCGGTACCGGGACGAATAGGGACTACATGTGTCAGTGTTGTCGCGATCGCGCGGTGGACGTCCCCGCCGGCAGGAATGCCTAAGTGTACGCGTCGTGTGAGTTGGACGCCGTAAGCGCAGCGTTCCATCTTTCGATGGACGCTGTGTTTACGTCGTCCGGATCCGTGAGTGTGTCTAGGGCGCCGGACCGTGCGGCCGCTACGACAGAGAGGGGCGGGATGGGAACGTTGTCGACAGCCTTCCTAACTAATGGATTCCTATGAGTCCAACAATCCAAGTTAATTCAAAAAAATTCAAACATTTATCCTGCAAATAGGCCACAAGGGCACTTTTACATGTCAAAATATTAATTTACAATTTAAGAAAGTCTGACTATAATAAGTAATACATTATTTATGTCAAAATATTAATTTACAGTTCAAGAAGGAATAATAATTTCGAGTTTACAATTATAACAAAATTAATGTCATACAGTGAAGATAAACTTGCAAAGTTATCTATTACAAATATTACAACATCAGTAAAGTAATAATGAGCAATAATTACTATTTGTATAATCTTACATAATTCAGAGCATGCCTTTATTGAATACATGCGTCCCCGTATTGCGATATTTTTCCAAGAAAACAGACACTCCCATGCCCCTTGAACCAATGTAAATGAGCCTTTACGCAGTTGAATGGAGTCCCCGTTTTGGATCTCAGTTGATAAAGAAATGGAAGGCATGCGATTTGTCGGAACGCATTAGATTCCGATTAGGATTCGATCCAAATTATGTCGGATGCCGGGGATTATTGTAAAGCTGTATGTATGTGAAAAAGGTGTTTGAGATTCCGATATTTGCTCTGAGAGGCTACCGCGAACAGAAAACGAAGTTCGAATATCTCCCTCTCTGTCGCACTAATTGGTAAGTGCGACAGAGAGGGAGATAGAACTTTGTTCGTTTTCGGTTCGCGGTAGCTCTGGGCTATTCTTAATGGGAGCGCGAAGTAAAACTAAATAATGTAAAATATCTAGAGTCCGACCACGCTAACTCTGCAAGGAATAATTTGGCAACACTGTGCATTATACGTCATATTTGTATGACGACCGCTTTAGCCTAGTTGGTAGTGACCCTGCCTTCGAAGCTGGAGGTCCCGGGTTCGAATCCCGGTCAGGGCATGTATTTGTGTGATGAACACGAATATTTGTTCTTGAGTCTTGGATGTTTTCTATGTATTTAAGTATCTATTTATCTATATAAGTATGTATATCGTCACTCGGTACCCGTAATACAAGCTTTGCTTAGTTTGAGGCTAGGTTGATTTGTGTAAGATTGTCCAAAGATATTTATTTATTTATTTATAAATGTGACGTTAGAGGTAGTGTTGCCAAATTATTTCAATGCAGATTTAGCGTGGTCGGACTCTACACTGATTACGAAATTATTTAAGTTTTGATTAGAAAAAATCGTCAGAATCGGATTTTTGGCACTGTTTTTTTTACCTTAAGTTAGAGCCCTTAAAACTTTATGATTTTGTATAAATATCATACAATCGTAATACATTTTTTGTGACCTACGGCCTAAATTTTTCTTTGATAATTTTATTGTGTTTACAGTGCCAAAGAATTTCTACAAAACAACAACCCGTTGACACTAACACATCAAACATAATAAGAATCGATGTAATAAATATAAAATAGAACATAGCATTATAATGGCAGGCGCTTTCCTAAAACCAACGCCAAATCTTGGAATTCCAGTAAAATCCATCATCAGGCGAAATAGTTTGACAAATGAAATTGCACAAATGTTGCCGCTGTTTGGCCAGTGCTGTTCGTATCGACATTATTTAAGGCCTTACTAGACTTACCGATCTTTCTATGCAATGTATCGGGTACTCCGAGGTGCTTGCCGAGAACATCGAAAATAAATAAATAAATATATAAATAAATATTAGAGGACAATCTTACACAAATCGAACTAGCCCCACAGTAAGCTCAAGAAGGCTTGTGTTATGGGTACTAGACGACGACATATTTAATAGATATAAATACTTAAATACATAGAAAACATCCAAGACTCAGAAACAAATATTCATGCTCATCACACAAATATTTGCCCTGACCGGGATTCGAACCCAGGACCGTCAGCTTCACAGGCAGGTGCACTACCCACTAGGTTAAACCGGTCGTCAAAATCGAAATTAGTAGTGTTTCTTTCAATCTAATATGATGTTAATTTATCAAATTGAAATGATTTATAAATCTAATGATTTATTCATATTTAAAGGACTAAACTTCATATTTAAATATCACTTTCGTCCCGCTTAACGAGTCTTTGTGCATATTTTTATGCATATCTCATAGATTACAACATTGGAATAAGTTTGGTAATACAACGTTATGCTTATCGATATAGACTGTCACTATTTTTTTTCTACGCCTGGCAACTTCTTATTAGTCAGTTTACTTCTCCAAATTGTGAATTTTAGCTCAGATATCGATTCGAGAGAGGTAGAGCACAGCAAAATGTCATCTTGCTCGAATTTGGAGCAGCCTAACTGGAGAAGTACCTCCGCCTGGCAGAAGACCACAGCCATAATAACATTATCTACTATACAAGTATGTAGTGTTGTGTTCCTGGAGGTGAGCAAGGATGCCAGAGCTCCCGAGGATGCACTGTGTTGAGAGCGAGGGACCTAAATGTGTTCCTTCTGTTGTCAACACAGTGCATCCTTAAATTTTATAAAGGGTCGGCAACGCGTACGTGACTCCTTTGGAGTTGCGGGCGTCTATAGGCTGCGGTGGCCGCTTACCATCAGGTGGGCCGTAAGCTTGTTTGCCACTGGCGTTGTGTAGAAAAAAGGTATATATTAAAACGGACCCAGGCATCATAGGATGCTACCGTGGAAACGATTATGCAAAATATACCTTACTTAGCTAAGATGCGAAAAACCATTCCCTTTCCATGTTCTTAAATACTTACACAAGAGTAAGAGTTACATTTGTGGGGGCGTGGTTAACGGGGGAAAGCACTTAGCCGCTCTTAAACTATACCCGTTTTTATCTAATGACGATCATCAAATACGTTCAAATGGGTGCCATGAACCATCTGTGTCTTGCAACATTGTTTTAGTAAAGAGATTTACTGAACCTAACCTACTTTATTTTTTTAGTGCTCTGGCCCTCTTCTCTGAGCTTCGATATCCGTCCCTTTCACTCATATAGAGCGAGAGTCGACGATACGATACTAAGTGAATATTATACCGTACCTATTGCAACAGTCGATGCATAAAATGATGATCAAAACGTGGACCAAGGTCTGATATAAATGTTTACATTCATTCAAAACACCTCATTTTAACTATAATTTACGAAGAACAATCCTTAAAGTTAACTTTCCATAGCGATACCGCGTTTAACCCTTTAAATATAACATTATTCTTTTAAATTTGAACCTTGACACAGTGCAATAACGTCTAATATTGGCCACATGGCTTCGGGCTACGTAAACCCGCTTTTATCACCGGTCGGTTTACGGGCACAGCTCAGGGATCCTGCCGCTGACTGACATCACTTGAAGACGAAATTGTCTATTATTTTATCGAAATATCTTACATCGATTTTCATTTCACCGAAAACTGTTCGACGAATTACATTAGGTTTTTTTTTCTAATCACATAATCATCAATTCATTGCATTTTATATAATCGAACCACTTTTCATAGTTAATCGTTTCGAATCCGTCTCTAGTCGTAGCGTACATCGAATTTACCTTTCATAGAAATATTCGTTATTCATAGTATTAATTTAACTAAACATGATTCATGATTCATGATTGATTGATAGTATGTTCCGTATAGTGTTCTTTCTAAGAACAATGTTTCATCGAACAACCAAGCAAGCATGATTTCTCAAGGCGCATAATCTTTCTGGGCTTATAAAAAAAAATTACCTCGAAGATTAAGAGGGGAGCAAAGCTTCTAACCTACCAGTCGGTTTTGCCCTAACAGGTCTTTTGTACATTTTAGGTTTTGGGTATTTTTGTTTTTGAGTACTTTTACAGAGTACACCAAGAATCTGGGAAAATTTTAATTTTAGACGTATATCAAGAATAGTAAAAAGTGGTGAAATGATGTTCTAGGTAATAATAATTTTGGGAACTGAAACCTTCATTAAACCAAAATTATAGTAAAGGCCATTCGATGAACGACTACGTCGATGAACAAATAAAATACTGAATTAAAATTCGATGAGTTGATTCTTGTGTGAAAGGTAATTCGATCAAATGTTTGAGCGATCTAACGAAGTTCGATGAATGATTCCTAAATGATAATAAAATTCTGCGAATAGTGTTATAGGAAACGATAATCGATGTAACGATTTTCGGTAAAATTATGGATTCCCGAAATTGTCGGGTCTCAAGCGAGTCACTAAGTAACAAATACCTACTTAAAATAAAAAAAACTATCTCTCTCTCTCGCACGACGGCAAGCGCCCCGACGGAATGTCGTTAATTCCCTGGAAGATGGGCCGTGCATTGGTGTGGGACGCCACTTGCGCTGACACGCTAGCGGCGTACCTCCCATCGACCAGTAGGCGTGCTGGCGAGCACTCGGGAGCGACAAAAGGTAAAAAGTGTTTTTTTTTTGTATCTTATAGGGGGCAAACGAGCAGACGGATCGCCTGATGGTAAGCAATTACCGTCGCCCAAGACACCTGCAACACCAGAGGAGTCGCAAATGCGTTGCCGGCCTTTCAGCAGGGAATACGCTCTTTTCTTGAAGGTTTGAAGGTCATATCGGTCCGGAAATACTGCAGGCGACAGTTCAATCCATAGTTTGGTTGTGCGAGGCAGGAATTTTCTTGAGAAACGCACAGTTTGGTATTGTAAATGACACCTCGCCGAGTTTCATACGCCGGTTCTTAAGGCAGAGGTTTATTTTATGAACCGGTGGTAGTTTTTTGACATTCATAAGTGCATGTAACATGCCTAAATTGAAGAATAAATGATTTCATTTCATTTCATTGTATAAAGCTCGTATATCAGCATCATTTTCGGACTGAGATACGAGATTTCGGAGAGTAGCGACAGATTTGACAGTGAGTTCGCTTCTCATCCAACGAAATATAGCGTAGTCCGCTTCAAGAATTCCCGAGTTTACGTCCCGTGATTTATGATATACTTCGCTAGTTCGAGTTTCGTTTAGAAGGGCATTCAATTTACAACACCGCATCCTCATTTTAAATATAAAACTCCCGTGTCAGACATATAGGCCACGAGCGCTCCCATCATACATTTATATTGTTCTCAACCAAAAAATTGTACACCCATTTTCAAACGCCTTCGATACACTATCGATTCATTTTACATCCCACGCGGGTATACCTAAAACAGATAAAAAGTAAAGTGCACGCGGCGAAAAGGGAGCCTTTATGACACTTGGCGATACTTGTGTTCAGTTTATCTTGCCGCGCGTGGCGCCATCTCTGGCCGAGTGCCGGCACTAAACAGGCCATTAATAAAAGTCAGCCGCGCTGCCGCTTCAAAAGGAATCAATATAGGACGATTAATCGTGTGTTTTGAGATATCGATAATGCGTATTTTTGAACGAAAAGTCATTGGCTTGTGTTCTCTTTGTAGAACTTTCAACTAGCCGTGGAAATTGTGTGTTTTATGTAATAGGCTTTAAAGTCTAAGTGGCTATAAATGCCTGCTATGCTATAAGTGATCATATTCGTCATCAAAGCATATGGGTGCTTGTAAAACGTGTCACTGAATGTTAAGTATGTATGTATTTGTAAAATCATTCACTAGCGTGTATGTACTCTCGTTGTTCTCTCTAGATTGTTATGTTTAAAGAAACATTTAAGTACATGCATGTACGTGAGATATAACTAAATCGTAAGTGATTAAAACATTCCACGTAATCTGGAAGCTAATCATTTAGAGTGCCACATGCGATGGTTTAAACATTTTAAAATGCTATTCAATTATTTTTTTATACAACGCCGGTGGCTAACAAGCTTACGGTCCACCTTACGTAGACGCCCGCAACTCCAAAAGAGTCACGTGCGCGTTGCCGAAACTTTATAAGATTTGAGGATGCACTGTGTTGACAACAGAAAGGACAAATTTAGGTCCCTCGCTCTCAACACAGTGCATCCTCGTCAGCTCTGGCAACCTTGCTCACCTCCAGAACACAACACTACATACTTGTATAGTAGATAATGTTATTATGGCTGTGGTCTTCTGCAAGGCGCAGGTACTTCCCCAGTTGGGCTGCTCCAAATTCGAGCAAGATGACATTTTGCTGTGCCCTACCTCTCTTAAAGAACATTATTTGTCACTCCCTTAATATCGACTATATATCGGTATATTTTGTTTCTTTTTTAGCTGATGTATATGTTTATTTTATTTTATATATGTATGACATTGTTATATATGTATGAGTGTGTATAAATGTTTATATAACACATATGTATTTAAGCTTGTATATTTTATAAATCTGTTTCATAATAATTTCTGCACCACCCACTGCTTAATTTACGTTATTTTTTCCGCTACCCAAAGGTTGTCTGGAAGAGATCGCTCTTTAGCGATAAGACCGCCTGTTGTCTACCTCTACCTGTATACTGTTGTTGTTTTAATTATGTGTGTAGCTGATTCATTTTTTTTTATTTTTTTTTTTTGAACCTGACTGTGGCTTTATAGGCCGGGCCCAATAAAGCGATAGGAGTGCGCGGTTGGAGAGTAGATATTTTGCTGTGCCCTACCTCTCTTAGGTTGTTATTTACATTTGAAAGAACTTAATAGCATACACCGTGAGCTCAATAAGCAGACATATTTTAGCTGTTTTCCGTCCGTCCGTGTATCACAGCCGATTTAGGGTCGGTTGCACCAACATACGATCACAGGCCGGTCATTGTCAAATATGGGTCATTGTCAATCAATCAATCATTTATTTCTGAGAATATGGTGCAATATTATAGGTAAGTAAATGGGTTAGTTCAGCATATTCTGTCAACATCGGCGTAGAAATATTGGAGAGAATGGTACCTATAGTTAGTAATTAGTAATGGGTTATTATTAATTAAAATTTATGAGTACCTACGTATGTCAAATGAATTACGATTTGAAATGGGATATTTACCATGTATATTTGTATATTTGAGTTCCCGATATTTCGGCACTGTTGCAAGCGCCATTATCAAGGATTAACTGACGTGCTGCGAGTTTTAGTAAATATACAAATATACATGGTAAATATCCCGTTTCAAATCGAAATTCTAATGTAAATGACCATGTAAGCTTGAAATCTTATATGTCAAATGAAAATAATAATATCAGTATAATCACAATTAATTCAATATCTAAGTTCTAGGTATACAACTAAACAATCTTATATTGCTCTAGAAAACATCTAACACTATAAAAACATTTATCTAACAACCAGCCATTTAACTTAGATTGAAACAAATTACCATCCAACATCCTCAATTCCTCGGGTAGACGGTTGTGAATGGCAATACACATATTAAATGCATTCCGCTTGTAAATATCTTTGTGACATTGCGGTTTCAGTAACAGGTTTTTCCCTTTAAGTCTAGTCTGCCTTTGCGAATTTCCCCACGTTTATTGAAGTAACCTTCGTATTTCATATTCCGCAAAATAAACATTCATTCATTCATTCATTCATTCAGTCAGTTGTAAAAACAAAAGTTGCCCACCCGGTAGTCAATAATTAACGGCTTATGTACTTATAAGTTATGTTTTTATTACATGGATTTACAGTTATGGAAACACCGTTTATGCGGGTTACTAGACCAATCCAAAATTAAGCTTTGTGGCCCTTAACTTTTGATATGTCCACCGAAAAGACGCGAACCTAAATCTAACAATGACCCATATGGCACCGGCAGCTGTTATCCCATACAAACTTGTCAAACTTTCCATACAATCAGATTTTAACGAACACCGCCTACGATTACAGACGGTTTGGTCCAACCCACCCTTAGTCGGAGACTATAAGCATCACAATTTTGAAATTTGGTAGGAAGGTGTATTCTATGAACCACTACATAAAGGTGATCTGAAATTATAAAAGTATATTAAATTTGGGGGGTACTCCATACATGTAACAGGTCGATGAAAAAAAAATCAACGCACGTAGTCGTGTGGGGTATCCATGGATAGACCTTTAAAAATTATATGAATGTTTCTAAAAAATGTTTTCATTTAAGTCAACCGTTGGCACATTGCTCGCAGGACTGACGGTCGATGGGACCAGAAACTGCTTGAGTGGCGTCCACGCACCGGAAGACTAGCTGTCGGTAGGCCTCCGACAAGGTGGAGTGATGACCTGGTGAAGGTCGCGGGAATCCGGTGGAAACGAACGGCACAGGACCGGTCTAAATGGCGAGCCTTGGGGGAGGCCTATGTTCAGCAGTGGACGTCTTTCAGCTGAAATGATGATGATGATGATGATGATGAACCGTTGGTGAGATATTAGCTGTCAATGTCATAAAAATTTGGTAACGTCTTAAAATTCTTTCTAAATAACAATACACAAATGTGAAGTGAGTGCCAAGTATTCCGAAATCTGCATTTAAAAAAGTGTCTGAAAATTACGTACATGAAAAAGTAGAATGGCCCCCCTATCTACCTGTATCATCGTGACATAAGATAGAAAGTGTCATATATTGGGTCAGTGTCGAGTACAGGCACGTTTTCCATATTTCCGCGAACCTTACAAATGTGTAAAGTACCAACAAAAGGTAAAGGTTTGTAGGTAAAAACGAAATTCATTTGTACCTTCTGGAAACGGTATCATCAAATAGTAATTTCTCATTTGAGCCGCGTAATGAGTAATGGTTTCTTGATTAGCTGCGTACCATTTATACGTGCGAGAGGTAAATCCGACTCGACATTTTGGTATCATTTGTCAGAGGGTTGGAAGGTCAAATATGAAATGAAATGAAATCATTTATTCTTCAATTTAGGCATGTTACATGCACTTATGAATGTCAAAAAACTACCACCGGTTCATAAAATAAACCTCTGCCTCGAGAAGAACCGGCGTAAGAAACTCGGCGAGGTGTCATTTTTTCAAAACAATATACAATGTATATAAAATAACAGTAAAAATAGTACAAAATTCAAATGCTACAGTATAAACATACATACATATTTTTTAATATTAAGGACAAAATATTTCTGTGTTAGATTACTTGTGCGGGACGCTATCACTGCCAAACATCCCTATCCATGATATAATCGTTTATAAAAGTGCCCTTGTGGCCTATTTGCAGAATAAATGTTTGTATTTGTATTTGTATTATCTTATAATATGCTTTTGAAATAAGTGTTTGTTTCACGACAGACTTAAATTTAGAATCCTTAAGTTCAGTAATGTGTCTCGGAATTTTATTGTAGTAATAAATATACGAGTATGTATACAATCTTACACAAATCGACTTAGTCCCAAACTAAGCAAAGCTTATGCTGCGGATATGCATAAAGCGACTATATGCATAAACCTAATTGATCGAGTGAAACGAAGGTCTCTGCTTCAGCTTCGACAAAAATGCTTTCGTATGTCCAGATTCCGTATTTCCGGATTTCCGTTTGTTCTCGTTACAGCTCGCAATTCTAAACCGATTCTCGTGAAATATCGTGAGCAGGTTCGATAGTTATATTTTTTTTTTGTCGAGACGGTTTTTGGAAATTTTCAAAAACATTTATTTTATCAATGATTTTGTAAGTTTCTGCGGTTCCGTACTAACCTTAGTACGGAACCCTTCTTTGTGTGATCCGACACGCACTTGACCAGTTTTGTTTCAGATTATTAATAAGTTTCACAAGCTTTTATTTAACATGCACTGTGCGTATTCAAGTATGAAAATTTTCCTCGAAAAAATTAATTCAGCAACTTGTTTTTAAAACCTAATGTTAGGAAAATTATCTCATCCCAATACATACAAACTAGACTTAGTTTGCCTTTGGTGGAGGATAACTAATTTAGAATAGGTTAAATCCTAGTTTTTTAAGTTTCTTATTTAGTCAGCTTCTACGTATATTAGATTTTTATTAGGTTAGGTTCGGAGTCGGTCAGTTTCTAGATATGTTACACTATAAATATGCAAGAACTTATTGGCTGGGTCGTTTTTGAAGGTCAGATTATAAATAGGTTAGGGCATTTAGGGCGTTTGTTTCTAATATAAAATGAAATGAAAACTATTTAATTCGGTCATCACGTGTAAAAAAAGTATGATAATTTAGAATTAAATGTAGTTAAATATCACTACATAGTATAAAACAAAGTCGCTTTCTCTGTCCCTATATCCCTATGTATGCTTAAATCTTTAAAACTACGCAACGGATTTTGATGCGGTTTTTTTAATAGATAGAGTGACTCAAGGGGAAGGTTTATATGTATAATACATGCATCAGTATTGCACCCGTGCGAAGCCGGGGCGGGTCGCTAGTATATGATAAGAGAAGAAAAAAGTACACGCGAACCACATAACATGTGTGTGTCCGCGTCAGAGAAACTGACACTGGCTCAGCATTATGCTGAAGTGTCATCGACACTTGCAACTGCACTTGTGAATTTAGTTATAAGTATTAGATTGCGATGCCCTTGCAGGGTGCATGTTTGATACATAAGCTTAGAGTTAACACCATGTAATCTTAACAACATGTATGCAATAAATGAATTGAAATTGAATTGAAATTGATATTCAGTTATAGGAAGTTATGTCAAACTGTCCTAATTATAACTCTGTCAAATGTAAGTAAGTCATAGTTTACATTTACCATCACGTTCGTTCGTTGTTTCATATTTACGTAAGATTACCGAGCTAGGTGAGGTTATAATATATGAAAATGTCCTATATTTATATATATACCGTATCGTAAGTTACAGTTACGCTTACTATTTACTGATTAACGTGGCGTCAAACGTAAGTAAAACTTCTGACGAATTAGTTGAGGTAAGGTTGAAAATGGCTTGTTTTAGGTAAAATCCAACCCGCAAAAGATCACTATTGAAGCATGATTTTTGTTGTAGCCAAAAGGTTCCAATTTCAAATTTTACACACCGTTAAACACTCTCAAAAACACGTCGTGTGAGTATCCATTCGAATGTACTCTAGACCTATGGATGTTATAGTTATTTATCATAGTTATCATCTACATTTTCAGATTTAGTTTTAGCCAAAAGGTTCCAATTTCAAATTTTACACAGCGTTAAACACTCTCTAAAACACGTCGTGTGAGTATCCAGTCGAATGTACTCCTGAGGACCTATGGATTTTATAATTACTTATCATAGTAATCATCTACATTTTCAGGTTTAGTTTTAGCCAAAAGGTTCCAATTTCAAATTTTACACAGCGTTATATGGACTCTAAAACACATCGTGTGAGTATCCAGTCGAATATACTCCTGAGGACCTATGGATGTTATAGTTACTTATTATAGTTATCATCTACATTTTCAGGTTACCTCATGGGCACTTCAATCTCAGTTATAAGAACTAGGCTACCTTCCAGCACCATCCAACAGGAAAACTCGTTTCCCATAGAGGTTATAGTTACTTATCATAGTTATCATCTACATTTTCAGGTTACCTCATGGGCACTTCAATCTCAGTTATAAGAACTAGGCTACCTTCCAGCACCATCCAACAGGAAAACTCATTTCCCATAGAGGTTATAGTTACTTATCATAGTTATCACCCACATTTTCAGGTTACCTCATGGGTACTTCAGTCTCAGTTATAAGAACTAGGCTACCTTCCAGCACCATCCAACAGGAAAACTTGTTTCCCATAGAGGTTATAGTTACTTATCATAGTTATCACCTACATTTTCAGGTTACCTCATGGGTGCTTCAATCTCAGTTATAAGAACTAGGCTACCTTCCAGCACCATCCAGGAAAACTCGTTTCCCATAGAGGTTATAGTTACTTATCATAGTTATTCTACATTTTCAGGTTACCTCATGGGTACTTCAATATCAGTTATAAGAACTAGGCTATCTTCCAGCACCCTCCAGGAAAAATCTCGTTTCCCATAGAGGTTATAGTTACTTATCATAGTTATCATCTACATTTTCAGGTTACCTCATGGGTACATAAGAACTAGGCTACCTTCCAGCACCATCCGACAGGAAAAATCCCCCATAGAGGTTATGGTGTCAGTCTGACAGCATGACATACACGTACCTATGAAAGCAGCATACGCATAAACAGGCACCCAAGGCACATGGTGTCAACCCTGTTAAACGCACATCACTCAGGTCTATGTGGTAGCGCGTTCGCGCGTGCATGCGTGGCCGTGCGTTATCGACCGAACGCCGGCCCGCGCCGCCCAGCGACTGACGCGGGAGCGGTGCGCGCGCAGGCTCTAGCCCTCCCCCCCTCCCGCCTCGCGCCTCGCCCCTCGCGCGCCGTCCCCCGCCGCCCGCCCCCCGGCAGGGCGCCCGCCTCGCGCTAGGGTTTGCACCTCAGACTTCTGCAACTCTGAGCTGCTACTGTGAAGACCGAGAAAAAAAAGGAGCATTAAAGTTTTAAAATGTTTTGATTTCAAATTATGACAAAAGTATTGATAATACCAATAAAGTTATTAAAGGCTACGATGATTTTATTAATTTTTTTAGATAGTAACATAGCCATTTTTTTATTTTATTGTTTGTAGTAGAATTTAAGCGGAAAAAACAAGTATTTAGCTTGAAAATGGTCGATTTGGAGTGATTTTTGAAACGATATTTCTTAATGAAAAATTCAAAAAATTCATTTAAAGTTTATAACATAAGGTCACAATAGTCCTGTTCTAGATAGTAACATTGAGAAAATGTCAAGATACCTGTCAATTCAAACAGAAAATGGCCTAAATAGATGAGCGATTTTTAACTGATAAGGACCCTTAAAAAATAAGAAATATTTATTCGAGACTAAGACAACAATCAACACAGCAAAATAGAATATAAAAATAAACAAAAAAAAGTTGCATTAGCTACGAAGCCGGTTATTAAACCATGCCCAATTCCCTTCCCCTTCTGTTGTCAACAGTGCATCTTCAAATTTTATAAGGGTCAGCAACGTGACTCGTTTGGAGTTGCGGGCGTCTATAGGCTGCGGTGGCCGCTTATCAGGTGGACCGTAAGCTTGTTTGCCACCAGCGTTGTATAAAAAAAATGAATCCTAATAATATTATAAACGTGAAAGTTTGTGCGGATGGGTGTACGTTCCGCTTAATCTCAAAAACTACTGAACGGATCTCTATGAAACTTTCCAGTATTGTAGCTTAGACATCAGAATAGGACATAGGCTACCTTTTATCCGCGGGTAACACCGCAGGGTGCTGCTTGTTTCAAATAAAGTGAAAAATGTAATTTTTGTTTACAGACAATGCTTAAAAGGAAATCCATGCCCAATGAACACACGCGCAGATATACAAACTGAAACATGAACAATACTTTTTAGTATTATCGCAATGATCAGATTTCAGTTGTGTGCATGGTTTATCGTATTTGCTTGTTGGGCATGGTTTTAAAAAACGATTTCACTGGTGTTCGTAATGCTCCATCTTTTTTATTGGTCACGTTTGTGTCACTCATTTTTGTGTAAACTAATTTTAATTATTTTTTTTGTTTTTTTTTATTTTTTTTTTACATTATGACTATTGTGTGCCCTTACAGGGTATCATGAAATGATTTAAATTAGAAATGTAACATCTTATTGTGTATGCATGACATTACAATGAATGAATAAATAAATAAATAAATATAGTGACGACCGCTTTAGCCTAGTTGGTAGTGACCCTGCCTTCGAAGCTAGAGGTCCCGGGTTCGAATCCCGGTCAGGGCATGTATTCGTGTGATGAACACGAATATTTGTTCCTGAGTCTTGGATGTTTCCTATGTATTTAAGTATCTATTTATCTATATAAGTATGTATATCGTCACTTGATACCCATAGTACAAGCTTTGCTTAGTTTGGGGCTAGGATGATTTGTGTAAGATTGTCCAAAATATATATATTTTTTTTTTCAACTGAAAATTACTATATTTTGTTCATTTTTACAAAATTTTACAATGTCAATTCAAAAGTCCTCTTTAACACTAACTCAAACTACTTATAAAACTAAATTGAAGTCGATCCAAAGATTGGAACTAGGTGAAAATCGACGTGGAAGAGTACCAATTATTCATAAAACCAATATACATGATAATTATGATAATAATTATTATTAAATGAATTAAAAACTTTATTATTTATTATTATTATCTAATTCGGTCTCATAAAAACCAGTTTCCATTTCCGTGCTTCGGGGACCATCCCTTTAACGCACCCCTACTCGACGGCGAGCCTCGTGTTTGTTTTCGGCGGCGGCCGCGGCGCTAACTTCACCGCGTGCCACGGTTGCCATGGCGACGCGCCCCGCCGCCGGACGCGCCCGAGCGTCGACGGAAACGCCCGAACACACCGGCGAAGACCTGCCGAGCGATTACTACGCTCCTTCCTCTTATCTCACCATACATGTCCAGTATATCTTGAACCGCACGAGACTCGTAACTGCGTTATCGCCGAACACATCATACGCTGGTTTCTAGTATGTGGTCGGTTAGCTCAGTGAATTGGCAGGTCTGTAGTTTTGGAAATGGAACCCGGATAACGCTTTCTGTATTTACGGCGCTCTGATTGGTGGAAATCGCGGTACAGTACCGGCCAATAATATATCATTGTGTTATTTTGGATAACTTTTTTAACTACTTTTTTACTTTGAAAAACTACACGATGGATTTAACAATTATATAGACTCTTGCAATAAATAAAATAAATAAATATTAGAGGACAATCTTACACAAATCGAACTAGCCCCACAGTAAGCTCAAGAAGGCTTGTGTTATGGGTACTAGACGACGATATATTTAATAGATATAACTACTTAAATACATAGAAAACATCCGAGACTCAGAAACAAATATTCAAGCTCATCACACAAATATTTGCCCTGACCGGGATTCGAACCCAGGACCGTCAGCTTCACAGGCAGGTGCACTACCCACTAGGCTAAACCGGTCGTCAAACAAACAAACAACAAACACAATAAACTAAAATAAACTATTCTTTGGTCGAATTGACACTTATAGTTGTAACAGACGAGCGAACCCTGACCTTGGGTCCGTTTGGACCATGCTCAATCAGGATCGGCTATAGGGTAGAGCGGATAGTGCGGCCCCTCTAGGCGCCAGGTGCCTAGGGGAAAGGAAAGAAAAAAATTAGTAGGCTACTTTTGGGGGGGCTGGAATCGCTCCACCCTAATCTGGGGCCAGACATTATTTGGGGTGTGCTCACACCGATTTTTCAACGTCTTATTTTTAATACCCATACTTACTATAGATTGAACATTGTAAAATTTTGAGAAATAAACCTTTTTGTATTTGTATTTGTACATTATTATAAAGTTTGTGTGCCATACCGCAAGTTGTCAAAAGACAATCCTGAATGTCTATGGATGTGTAGAATCAAGCGCAGCACGCCTACGCACTTACCCACCAATAACGAGGCTAAGGGTGGGTTGCACCAAACCGTCTGTAATCGTAAGCGGTGTTCGTTAAAATCTGATTGTATGTAAAGTTTGACAAGTTTCTATGGGATGACAGCTGCCGGCGCCATATTTGACGGTGACCGGCCTGTGATCGTATGTTGGTGCAACCGAGCCTAAGAGCACTATAATAAAATGTAACAGGTCCACTAGCGCCACTCGTAAATAATTGTAATTATTTAAATTTATATTTTCTAAACGGCCGTTTTAATTTTGAGCTCATAGAGACGAATCTAGCAACGTAAAAACTAGTTTGATGGATTCAAAAAGTACTTAAATACAAACTACAGTACGTAGCGGCCGCCTTTTGTAGTTATATATCGTTAAATTTAAATAATTACAATTATTTACGAGTGGCGCTAGTGGACCTGTTACATTTTATTAAAGCGCTCTTAAGGTTGAAATTCTGTTTGCCGAATTTCTATAAAAATGTTATTGGAATATGAACCTTATTGCTTGAACTGAAAAATAGCTTTTTGAATGAATTACTTTGATGTAGCTCAGCCAACTTCAATAAACGATTTCCAGTACCTCTCACTTCGTGAAAACTGGGGTGCTACCGCGAACAGCAAACGAAGTTTTCCCTCTCTGTCACACTTCCAAGTTTGCACATAAGTGAGACAGAGAGGGAAAACTTCGTTTGTGGTTCGCGGTAGCCCCTCTGGGTAGAAATTACGAAGCACGATTCGTAGCGCGTAGCACAGATAGTCAATACGAGGCTAAGTATCGCTACATGTGCTACGCCGTAGCGCGTAGCACCATTTCCCTTATATTTATCGCTACAGGGAAACAACACAGAGAGCCTACCGCGAACTGAAAATGAACAAAGTTCGAATATCTCCCTCTCTGCCGCACGAATTAGTAAGTGCGACAGAGAGGGAGATATTCGAACTTCGTTCGTTTTCGGTTCGCGGTAGACCCTCAGGTACAGGAGAACACAATTAATATGGCGCGCGTCAAAGCTCTTAAGTAGTTGACTGAGAGACTATTATTGCTTAATCCACATGCCTTATTACTTGGGTCGTGCTATACGTAACGTTAGTGGGCCTCGAATTGGCTAAATTAGTTTGGAATACGTAATTTAAGCGTTCTACACACTAACATCACAATTTCCACACAGCGGCCTTGACTGTGATATTGTAAATGATTTTATGTCACACCTGGCCATAAAGTGGCAATTACCGCACGCTCCGCGCGCGGAAAATCCCACTTCCTGGCCAGGGGGTGACATAAAATTTTGCACTTACCTCGGGCGGTAATTAAGAAAGCCTCAGATCGCATAATTATCGCCCTTGCCTTCGGCTCGGGCGTCAAATACCTGCGATCTGAGACATTCTTTGTTTTACCGCCCTTGGTAAGTAATGTACTATTAATGATTGATGTCTCTTGCCACCTCTAGATTGTAGTCACAAATGAGGGCTATCGCGTATGAATTCCCCGCTAGAGGCGCTAGTGTAGCGTGAGGTCTCCGAAATGTCAAATGTCACTCTTTGTGGTTGCGCTACGCGGGTTAATATCTAATTGGAACAATATGGTGACTATTTTGCAATACCTGAGCTTGATTATGGCAAATATGAGTTACGGGTCGATAACTGTCAGTGCTTTGAGACAGTTTTGTCTTTCGGAAACTTATTTCCTCCTTTTTTCCGAACAAAACGGGACTGCGCTTCAATGCGGGATGTTCGATATTTTTACGGTACTGTTTTAAGGTATTAAATATGATTTAATTGTAAACTTCGTTCTAATGCCCATAATAACCAATAATAATTTTTGACAGCTGGACCTTATTCGACAGTGGCGCCAACTGGTGAGCACAAAAACGATACCCCCCATTGATAGGTGTGAAGAACTCTTTATGTTTTTTTTTTTTTTTTACCTGACTGTGGCTTTATAGGCCGGGCCCAATAAAGCGATAGGAGTGCGCGGTTGGAGAGTAGCCTGGGGAAAATCCAGGGGAAAACCTCCGACACGACCACGCGTGTGGTTTGAAACACTGGAATACTCTGAGAGTTTGCGCTCCGGTGAGACTGGTTGAGCGGCTTCAACCGAACTCTTTATGTCTCAGTATGACATACCTAAATACGTAGCTCGTAGCTCGTAGCACCAATACCCGTAGCGCTCGTAGCAGCCGCGGCGTAGCACATGTTTTACTATTCATTGATTTTAACACAATTCATCATTATTAGAGTTCCTTACCTCAAAAGGGAAAAAAACGGAACCTTATAGGACCATTCCCCCTCAAAGGTTAGCTGGAAGAGATCCCTCATTGGGATAAGTTCGCCTTTGTACTCTAATCTTATGTGACATTTGACGACCGCTTTAGCCTAGTTGGTAGTGACCCTGCCTACGAAGCTGGAGGTCTCGGGTTCGAATCCCGGTCAGGGCATTTATTTGTGTGATGAGCACGAATATTTGTTCCTGAGTCTTGGATGTTTTCTATGTATTTAAGTATATATTTATCTATATAAGTATGTATATCGTCGCCAGTACCCATAGTACAAGCTTTGCTTAGTTTGGGGCTAGGTCGATTTGTGTAAGATTGTCCACAAATATTATTATTATTATAATATGTATATTGTTTTAACCTGTTATTGTGTACAATAAAGTGCTTACATACACACATACATACATACCATTTTGGTGTCCGTCTATCTGTCTGTCTGTCAAGACCCTTTATCTCGGGAACGCGTGGAGGTATCGTGTTGAAATTAAAACATATACAAGTCTACAGTCCCTAAGTGCGCTCGTGGCTCGTTAAGCAACGTGGGCCTGTATCAGTTCTTGGATGAGTGACCGCTTTGAGTGTTTACTAACTGAGCGCTCCCTTGCTTTGGAAGGCACGTTAAGCCGTTGATCCCGGCCCCTGTCTATGATAGCAGTCTTTAAGCCGTATACAGTCCCCTGAAGCTGTGAAAAAATAAAACATCTATTTTTACTTAAGTAGAGTCGAGTAAGGTCCAGCTGTCAAAAATTGTTATTGGTTATTATGGACATCAGAACGAAGTTTACATTTAAATCATATTTAATACCTTAAAACCGTACCGTAAAAATACCGAACATTCCGCATTGTAGCGCGGTTCCGTTTTGTTCGGAAAAAAGGAGGAAATAAGTTTCCGAAAGACAAAACTGTCTCAAAGCACTGACAGTCATTGACCCGTAACTCATATTTGCCATAATCAAGCTCAGGTATTGCAAAATACTCATCATATTGTTCCAATTAGATATTAACCCGCGTATCGCAACCACAAAGTGACATTTGACATTTCGGAGACCTCACGCTACACTAGCGCCTCTAGCGGTCAAATCATACGCAATAGCCCTCATTTCGACACTCTCAAGGTAATCAAAATTTATATACTTTACATTAGGTCAACGACCTAGAACTATGAAATTTTCGAAGTAATATCGTGTTATATTTCAAGTAAAGGGAAGAATCTGAAAACTATATTTGTAATTAAATCATTAAAAAAAATGTTTAAGGAGCTAGCGAAGCGCCTTGTGGAAGCGACGGGTGACCAGAAGGCTGGTGCGTACCTCGCTCAGCGGATCAGCATTGCTGTTCAGCGCGGCAATGCGGCCAGCCTTCTGGGCACCCTACCGCCGAGCTCCGAGCTGGAGCCTCTGTTTTACTTGTAAATATTTAGTTTTTAGTTTAGTTTATTTTAAGGTTAGTTTATATTCTATTTTATTGCATATGTCTTAAAAAAAATACTCTTTATTTTAATTACTTAATCAATACCTACAAATTTGTACGGAACCGTCGGTGGGCGAGTCCGATTCGCATATGTCAGGTTTACTTTTTCTTAACACTTTAGCTGTCAAGCTTTCCGTAGCGCTACGCAATTTGCTCTACGTGTGGGGAAACGCATGGTAACTTACGTAGCCAATAATAATAATAATACTCACGCACACACACACACACACACGCACGCACGCACGCACGCACGCACGCACGCACGCACGCACGCACGCACGCACGCACGCACGCACGCACGCACGCACGCACGCACGCACGCACGCACGCACGCACGCACACACTCACACACACACACACACACGCGCGCGCGCGCGTACATAACGATAATAATTAAAATGTATATAAAGCTCATAAAAAAAAAAAAATTTTACTAGAATTATTCCTGAATTGTGACTTTTATAAGATACGATAAGTTTAGAGCTTAGAAAGATTGAATTGAGTTTTTCTTATTCAGAATCGTTGATACTATATACAAGAAAAAAGTCCAAGATTTTGCTATGAAAATTTTATCTTCCAGTGCGTCACGTCTATAGTTATAAAAAGACGCCGTACAAAAATTTCTTGTATAAGAGTGTATAATACCGATGATTCGGAGTAAGAAAACCCCAAAAATAGGGTATTCTAAGAAAAAGGTCATGTACAGTTTTTTTAAAAAAACACTGATGACATTATATGACGTTGTCTTAATACCCACACACACACACACACACACATACTCACGACTGTATTCGCAAGAGCCCATGAAATGTATGATATAATGATGATGATTAGTGTAATTTATTGAAATAATGTTTTACCTACTAACATGCCTAGGTTAACAAATTACTAACAATATATGGATTGTAAGTCCGAAATTAAGATTAAAATAAAATAAAATAAATTTAATTCCAGAGGCACATTTAGCAATTGTAGGTTTAAAGGCGGAGAAAAGACAGTGAGAGGTTGCTAGCCCATCGTCCACAACGCACTACAACCCGGTTGCCCGGTTGCGTTACCGTAAAGTCGGTTACTTGGACCCAATGGAGGGTAACTTTGGTCCATATGAAAACCACGCGTAGGTTCTAAATATTATAATTTAGATTAAATTACAAAATGCAAAATTTCATCGAGGGTTAGCGTGGTGAATCCCGAAGCGATGGATTCCAGAATAGTATACCGAGCGTAGCGAGTGGTTTCAAGATGGAATCTTAATTTTGCTATTGTGTAAGTAATACACTCTTCTTTTAACTTTTCATATTACAAAAACTATCCCCCTTATTCATAAAAAATAACAAACGTCTGCTAACTAAAATGTATTTTGTCCCTTATCCACAAACACAAATGTCAAAGTGACAGATGAAGACAAACGAATATTAACGCCATTTTAGCTAATATAGGTTTGATGAACGTTTATGAATAAGGGGGTATGCCTTTATCTACCCGTCCCGGAGATCTCTGGCACAAAAAAATAATGCTGTTTATTTTTTTCATTGGTCAAGGACGAGGTTTTCAACCAAATAAGCAAGTAAACGAACAGTACTTAATCTTTCAATGTCGTTTTTCAGCTTATCTATGATTAATTTAAAAAGAGTCTTGTGACTAATAACATAAACTTTAATTTTAATTGTTAATGTATAAATACTAGCCTAGCACGAAATATACACCGATTAATCCCGTCGTAGTGAGAAGCAGATAATCCATTTAAAAAAACATATTGATTTCATCAATATCATTCAATCGTTATAGTTTTTGTCGGCCATTTTGATCTCGTTTTAAGCTGTTAATTTGCCTGGAGTGCTCTCCTGGACGATAAAATGCCTTTGAGATAAAATTAATATAGAGGATCTATCTGGCTAGGCGTATTTTATTGAAATCAACATTAAAATTTTGCTCGCACTCGTTCTGAGGGCCTACCGCCGACCGAAAACTAAGTTCATTTGTGTTTTTCTCTCTCTGTCACTCTCACTCGTGTTAGAAAATGAGACAAAGATGGATGTTCTCAAACGAACTTCGTTTTCATAGGATCTACGTCTGTCATATTAGACTTCGCACACGTGAGAGAGAGAGCGACAACTGAAGATTCGATTTCGATCAAATCTTTGAAGCCAAAGAGCCTGCCACGGGGCGTAAACGAAGTTTTCCCTCTGTCGCACTTGCAAATCTGTACTTAAGTGCGGCAGAGAGGGAAAACTTCGTTTACGGCTCACGGTAGCCCCTCAGATTGACTCTTAGAAGCAGAAGCCATTTGACTAAGTACCACAGAAGCCTAGATTTATAAAAACCGTAAGTAATTTTTCTTATACGGCGTTTCTAATGGTAAGCATAAACCGCAGCCTATGGACGCTTGCGACTCCAGGACAATCACAGGCGTCGTATTGACAGCTAAAGCATATCTGTAATGGGCCATCATGGCCCTGCCATCCCGCATTACGCATTACTCTTATTAAACACAACTTCTGAACGCAGCGCAAAATGTCAAGTGTGACAAGTGTCAAACTGGACTTAATGAAATTTAGGTTATGTTTGGTTAAAAATGTTCTCTCATTAAATCGGCAGATTAACGAAATACATAAGTTTTCACGTAAACCATGGCTATGATCAGGTCGGGTTTTCAAAAACTCGCAACTGCTTTCACTGGGAGCCAAGGTATTGCGGTCATACTTATAAGTAATAAAGCATACATTAATATCTGGATTGAATAAAATTTATCGTATCTACATTTCAGGGGGCATCCTATCAAGATTTGTGAGCAGTTTAATACCCCGAGAGACGGCAGCTGATACTCAGAAAGATGTCATAGCGACATGCAACAACCTTATAGAACAGAAAGCCTCTAGAAACTTCGCCATTGTACATCTTCTTGGGAAGCAGTGGCGGGTTACCGATGGCGATTTGCTTGTAGTCGAAGGTTACTGGCCGCCCAATATCGGAGACAAGATAAAACTAGAAAAAGTATTGCTAGCGGCGACTAAAGATTTCTCTCTGATCGGAAGACCGCTAGTACAACCGGGCTTGGTTAATGTCACTGCTACAGTGGTATCAAAGGGTCTGTCACACACGCGAGTGCACTTTAAGAAGAAGAGGAGGAAGCAGTTTATGAGAATCAACTTCCAGCGGGCAGAACAGACAATGCTAAGGATAAATTCTGTTGAGATAGCTAATAAGATCAATGAGGCTCGCAGGAATGTATTTTAATGTGAGAATGATTAGTTGTTAGATCTTTTAATATAGAAATATGGTAAACTAAATAGTTGTCCTTATTTTCAAAATCAACCCTCTATGGGTCCCTGGGATCCCAGAGCTGATTACAAAAGAATGCTTATGAAAGTATGTTTATTTTTGTTTTTTTTTCTTTTTTTCGGGGGATAGCTTAAAATATAACCACACTCAACATGTCACGTATTTGACTTTGTGATCTTGAGTGACCCCTTTCGTTAATTATATGTATTTTAATATGAGAGACAGTTTTCTTTATATTCCCATTTAGAAAAACGTGGGCGGGGTATCTTCTGTCGTTTTCACCTTTCTATGCCAAAAATATTTTTACAGTTACTGTTTAGAGTCTCCGCCAATAAATTGTTATACAGTTTGGCGGGTTCTAGGATAAGCTGCCATGTAACTTTTTTTTGGAAATAAACGATTTATTATTAGAGAAAAGTTAGAATGTATACATGTTTCTAATGCTGACTAGGAGTCGCTAACAAAGGTGTGTATATGTTCTAGTTTTGTCCAGATGTTAGTGTGTTTTACGGTACATAGAAATATGTTAAGAACTAAGGTACAGTCATGAACTTTATTTGCGACTCCCACGAGCAGAAAATCATACAAGTAGAAAATAATACATAATGTTAATGTATGATTAAAATAATTTATTGCATTAACAGTCAATTGGATAAATTCTCTAATTTCACATTATCACAATATTCTTGGAAACCTCCTTTGTGTTCCTCTTTTAAAAATCTCTTCATGCCTTTAAATAAATAAAACATTCTCCTATTCTGTAATAAATTAGTTAAAACTGTTAAAAAATTGGCATAATTCCCTTCCTTCTTGTAATTTGATATTGACATCTGGAACTGTTTATACTGTTCAGCTTGCAGGAGGGTTTTTATTTCTTTTACAAAGTCTATAAGAGACGTAGGTGGCTCTTTATCCACTAGCGGGCCAACACTGCTCCCCATCAAGTTTTCATCAAAACCAAATGGCTTGATCTTCAATTTCTTCCGCTTGGGGGCTAATATGGCCCCGACATCCTGACTATCTACATTCCTCTTGTGTATAGTCACCAATGCCTCTGGCTTGCTTACTGTTTGATTACTACTATCGATTGCACTAAATAGATCCTTGGTCTCTTTCGGTTTGAACTCGTTCACATAAGCTGATGACTGTGCATTTTTGTAGAAGTCCATAGCAAAGTCTGCGTAGACTTCATTGGAGTTTGGATACTGACTGACAGATTTCTTTGAAGATTTGCTTACTATTCTGGTTTGTGTACTCAGGAATGCCACCCCTGTGCTGCTTTGGGAATTGGATTTAAAAACACTGTTAGATTCATTGGGCAGTAAAGGCCTTAGTTTAGGTAAAGGTAATGTGGACTCGGCATTTTTGAAAAACCTGCATATTTCACTCACAGTTTCTCCAAACTTATTGGATACGCTTATGTGATTCCTCAGCCATGCGGACAGCTGACCTTTTAGTTTTGGACTATTAAACCTGCTGTCACATAGCAAGATAGCCCCATAATCATTTTGATGTCTAATAACTCTGCCAATAGCTTGATTGACGGCTCTAGTGGCCTCTAAGGAGTACCATTCGTCTCCAGACAAGAAATCTTTGTCCTTAGCTCTCAATTCTTCCAAATATTTTTTCTTGAGTACAATTCTTGGATCCTTTAGAGGTGGGAACGGTAAACCAGTTATGATTACAGCTCTGCCATTCATGTCTGCGAAATCTAAACCTTCAGAGACCTTGCCTCGGCAGACAGCCATGAAGCAAGCTCCTCTTGTGTTTGGATCACTAATTTTGCTATAATAGTCATGAATTACAGCATTAAAAGTGTCTTTTCTTTGTGGCTCCACAAAGATGGGTTTAATGTTGCTGATACTTGACCATATGCCTTCAGATTGCCACATTTCTTGGCACTTATTCATGATGGGATATGATGGAAAGAAGACCAAAAGGCCATCAGGCACTACTCTAGTGAAACTTAAAATGGTACGGCCTAAGGAAGAAATATATTTAGGGTTGTCTCTGTTTTGGTAATTGGAGTTTAACTGTGTTGAATCGGGCCCTTGCGGTATAATCTTAACGCAGATCTGATTTCCTTTAATTATATGAGGATTTTCTAATTGTGCTCCTATAGGAATCCCAAGCTCCGATATTAAAGGTTTAAGTGGAGCTAGAGTCCCACTTGTGAGAATGATGCTTCGTACATTCTGCTCCAGTAATTGCTTCATGCCAAAACCTGGACTAAAACACCAGTAACTTAAGACCCGTTCTGAGGATTTTGCATTAGCTGTCTTTAGGGCTCCCCAGCCATCTGCTTTTTTATTTTTCTTGTCCTCAACTTGAACATGGACTTTATAACACAGCTTCACTCTTTCTTTGTGAGCATGAGTGGTGCCGCTGAACACCACATTCAAGAGATCTGCTATCTTTTGAAGCCCAACACCCTTCCGCTGAAATGGTGATGCGCTAGCTGTCGACAAGTACTGTATTAGATTATCAAGTAGCGTTATTACAGCCATCTGATTGTGGTCCTTTATTTCAGCTTTCCCGAGCAATTCAAATATAAATCCACCAGGATAAGTCGAGCCTTCATTGCCGACGGAAATTTCATCTAATGCCTTTTCAAAGGCTAGCATCATTTCTTTCATAACACAGAGATCATCGCAAGTAAAGTCTTTAGGTTGGTTATTGTCTAGGGTCGCGTCTAGTTGATCATCGTTGCCTTCTCCGAATGACCTCATGACATGAGTGACTTCTTCAATACATAGAGCTATATCTGTTGATCTAATCTGCAACGAAGCAGATTCTTCACACATCTTCTCTACATTATGGGCCTCATCTAGTATGATTATGTTATTCGTCAGTTCAACACCATTCGCTTTTCTTGATTTTGGATCCAATAAATAGTTGTACGGCATAAATATAATATCAGCTTCCTGCTTCAATTCTTTGGCTAGGTAATACGGACATGCTTTGAGTTTCTTCCCAACCGTAACCAAGTCCTCAATATCTAGAATGTCATCTTTCAGTGCCCGATCTTCTTTCTTAGTCTCCACATTGTTGAAGAAATGACAAGTTCTAGATTTAACACGCAACTGGCACATATGAACTTTATTCATGTTATTGGTTTCTTTAGAAACTTCCGGATGAATACACATTTGGTCTCTGGATCCTAAGACGGCCGCCTTCACGTGTTTATAACTAGATCTTTTAAGTTCCTGCATAGCTTGCGTTAACTGCGAGTGTGTGCGTGATGAATAGATAATTTTAGGCATACCCCACGTCATATTGTCTTTCTTCCCTGCTCCTTGTTTCAGTGAGTCTCGTAACGAGCCTGCTTCATTGTGTTCGGCAAAGTTTCCAAGTTGCGCGTTCATTTGTAGCTGAGCTTTTTTAACTAACAACCATGCTAATGAAGAACACAGCAAGCTTAGAGTCTTTCCAGTGCCTGTAGGGGACTCTAAGAGTGCATTCGAATTGTTTTGTAGGCTTTCAATAACCCTTTCCATGTAGGCTTTCTGTACATCGTATGGCTCAAAAGGGAAGCTCACGGGTATACCCGATATCATTACATCCGGCATGATGAGCAACAAAATATATTCAATTAATTATTAAAGCAGGCTTATTTTATATAAATAGAACATAATAATTATTAAAATACGACGAAACACCAGTCACCACAGCCATACCACGAATATCGATGACATTGACGTTTTCATTAGTTTTCGCGCCATTTTACAATAAAACAATGTTGCCAAATGCCGAAATACAAAAAGCGGAAGGAGCGCTTTAAAAACGCGGATTTTTGAATGAAAATGCGGAATACATTAATTGTTAATACTTAATCTTTTTTTATTTTTATGTTTCAAATGAAAAAACCCACCAGCGGACTCGTGCCCGAAGTGGTTTTTTGTAGTTATAGCCAAAGATTATAATAAGTATGTGTTATAACGGCAACAGAACTACATTACTTGGTTTTTGACTAGGCACGCGTCCGTACTAATTTGGTCATCGTCCTTTCAACCGTCTAACTATCAAAAGCGAGATGTCTGGCAACACTACAATACAAGCGTCATTATAAAGTTAGGGACACACTATCCCACGTAGTACGCAATGCAAGGTCTGCGATTTGAACCTTGAAATTCGTATGCTTAGAAACACACTTGTCAAACGCAACGCAATATTGCTATAGCATTGGCTATAGCTTAAGGGTTACACTACACATCTTACAATTTGTCACAACAACCTATATAGAACAGCTATAAAATGGAAAGTGACAAAAATCACTCCAAATGGCGAACTTAATGCCATAAAGCATTTTCTAGTCAACCATTAAGCTAAACAGAAACATCTGGTGCACGCATTTAACTTTACTTATATCAATTCGATTACAAAAATACACTTCTAATTATTGCTGTCTCTTCAGGTTAGTTAGTGGGATGTTGGTGCATAGATCGATTTCAAACTGTTTGTTTATCGATAATACACGCTTTTTCTCATGTTTTCCTCCATGGCGCTGGCAGAAAAGTTGAAAATATTTAAAATTATTGGAAATGTGAATGCTTCTTTCGGGTGGTTTAAGAAAAGAATTCTATGAATAGATCGACGAACTTTTTTTTAAATCATGTAAGTGTTCGCGGGTGCGTGCCTATCGCTATCCTGTGTCCGCGCCATACATGCTGCCAGACGGACCTGAGGGGCTACCGCGAATCACAAACGAAGTTTTCTCTCTCTGTTTCACTTATATGCAAACTTACAAGTGCGACAGAGAGGGAAAACTTCGTTTGCTGTCGCGGTAGCCCCCCTGCCTGGTGGTTCCAGACGGTAGTCCGGGAGGTTCCCGTGAGGTCGTCATACTAGGCCAAGGGAAAAATGATATCTTCTAGGTGGCCTCTTTCGATAAATGAGTTTGTAGTGGCTTCTTGAATAGGGCAATTCCTATTATGGCATATCCCCCTTATATGATTTGTCTTTGAACGTTTTTGCTCTCTGTCTCACTTATATGCAAACTTGCAAGTGCGACAGAGAGGGAAAACCTCGTTTGCTGTCGCGGTAGCGCCCCAGGTAATAAAATAACAATTTCTAAAAATAACGTTTAATTTCGATTTCATTAATATAAAAATTAATACAAACAGTTCCATAATAAATTAGTACCTATATACAATAGACTTGATTTATGTATTTTGTGTAAATGCACTTGCAGATCATTATTTATCATTATAAGACGGTCAGCCAATAAAACGGTCTATCTTCATCATAATCAACTCATTCATTCTGACATATGATTCAAACAGCGTCTACTCAAGAGACGCGTCTCGTGACTATATAAGCCACAAATGTTGGACCTTAAAACACAAACAGTAGAGTCGAAAAGAGGTAGACGGTAGACCGCTTTTATGACTGATTGTACTAAAGTTAAGTAAGGCTAACGAGACGAGATAAATAAATGCATGAGAGAAAAGGAGCGCAATACTAATAATGTCGCATCAGACAAGGATGGAGAGTATATCTCGTCTCATTGGTTTCACATTAGCCAGTCTTAGCGTAGCTTAGGTAAGCCGCTTTTCGTAAATTGTAGGATCTATAAAACAAAGCTAAAAGGGACCGTTTACACGACGGTTATTATCACAATATTGTTATGTCAATATTATTGCGGTACTTCATAATTATGCTTATAAATTCATCAATAATCAAGTTATACATATCAAGGACGTAACAGAGCTCCGGTTCCGGTTCCGTTAAGTCGGAACTTCCGTTTGGTTTTAAACATCCGCTTTGGTTCCGGTTCTGTTATTTTTAAAACGGATGTTATATCGGATGTCAAAGCAGCGCAGGGGAGACATGAGCGGCATACATCAAAAACAAACAGGTTTATAATTTTTATTTAGAATAGACCTTTTACTTAGACCGGTCCTGCCCTTAACATCTTATCCATGTATCACTCGGGCTCCGCATCCCGTTCTGCATCCGTTTTCAGTTCCGGTTCCGATTCCGGTTCTGGTTCCGATATACGAATTTAAAACATGTGGTTCCGCTTCCGGTTCCGGTTCCGATAAAACCACATCTGTTATATCCCTGATACATATTGTGATATGAGTGTATCGTGATAATAATCACAGCGTAAACCGTCTCATAGTTGATCGTTGATTAATACACAGGCACTGAGGCAGGAGACATTCATCTATTCAGCTAGCATCTGAGTCCCTTAGGCACTGGTCCCACCGCTGGCGAGTAGCGAGTACTCTCAAAGTAATTCTACTCGTTTTCTCGCTCAACCGAGTAGAATTACTATGAGAGTACTCGCTACTCGCCAGCGGTGGGACCAGTGCCTTACTGTCAAGTGTGTAAGTGCGGGAGGGACGAATGCTCGTGCTAGCTGGGCTGTAAAATTATAGTAACACATTACAAATTACAATTTTATCTTACAAATATTGTAAAACAACCAATTCACCCACTCTGCCTATATTATCTTTAGATAGTATACGATGTTTCGAGCACAAGGTATATCAGCGAATGACAGATGTCATAGCTCTTTAACACCTACATAATGTTTGAATAGAGTTCAAAGTTAACACTATCTAAGATTGTCACTTATCTTCTTCTTTTGTTACTTATACATAAGTATTAATTTTCATTTATTCATTTAACTAATATGGAACGCAACAGTCGATGGTAACTATACTTATATCGACTATCACTGACTAATATCACAGGAAGATATTGAAAAATTATATCCAAATTGGATTTATCTGTATACTATCCTCAAACCAAACTGAGGACTGGGGTAATAAACGCCGGCGACGGTAGGGATGGCGGCATGTCGATACAGGTTTTACTTAAACATCGATAAATCATCACTACATCGATAAATCATCACTACATAGTATAAAACAAAGTCGCTTTCTCTGTCCCTATATCTCTATGTATGCTTAAATCTTTAAAACTACGCAACGGATGTTGATGCGTTTTTTTTTAACAGATAGAGTGATTGAAGAGGAAGGTTTATATGTATAATATTTCTGTAGTGTATTTATTTAGTATCAGCATTGCACCCGTGCGAAGCTTGGGCGGGTCGCTAGTTACTTATATTAGTTTAATAGTTAATGTTACTTTAATGGGTAGGTCAAGTTATTTACCGTATTTGTCTTGTTCATCATATTGAAAATCTCCAGAATGAAGACTTAGCAAAAGCACATTTGATAGACACACGTCCTCTCATAATCAATCTTCAAGACGACAGTGACAACGACGACGAAATCGATTTATATTAAATTAGGTACAGCATATTACCACTTTCATTAATTATATAAATTTACACTAACGTGAGACATATTTACACTTAATAAGAGAACAACGGTTGAAACTCACTTGGAATGTCACTATTTGTGACATGTTTTGGACTACAATTGGAGTCCTTCATCAGGTTGAGTGTTATCAAGGCAACCGACTGCGCAACACTGCCCTTTGACTTTCCAAGTGAGTTTCAACCGTTGTTCTCTTATTAAGTTCATTAATTATATTATAAAATTCATCCTTAAGACACGTATTTTATCTTATCACTTAATTCTATCGACATTCCTTGTTGCGGGTTTGCTACCTGCACTATGGGTCTCGGCCCGCACCGTGAAAAACAGTGCGAAAGAGATAACGCGAGCCTAATGGTTTTATTGCCCCAGTCCTCAGTTTGGTTTGAGGATAGTATAGTAATATTATCTTGTCTAATAATCTTACAAATAATGTCTAATTATGACTAATGTAAAAATCGATGTCAAAGTTCATTAAACTATAACAGATCACGTTGACAGATGACGTATAAACACGATTGGAATATTGGCTACAATGAAAATTCGATTTTAGGAAAATGGTCTTACAAATCGTACTAAGGAAGAGACAAACCCCCTTATTCATAAAACTTAACAAACCTCTGCTAACTAAAATGTCTGTTGTCACTGTCTCACAAGCACGTGTGTCAAAGTGTGTGATAAGGACAAACGAACTTTAGCGGCTAATTAACTAATATAGGTTTGATAGACATTTATGAATACGAGGGAAAGTACTTAGAAGTTATTTCGTTGTAATAAGTATTATAAGTTACTCACGTTAAGGTTGGCACCGAACTGAGTGTGACCATGACCACATATATGTGGTCATGGTCACACTGTATGGTCACAGTGTATATATACACTAACAAGTGTCAATTCTCAAAAAGCTTGGCAGTTGTTCTGTATTGCAGATGTCTGCATGGAAGCACTTTTAAAACGCCATGTTCACAAGTGTGAACATGATCACAAATGTCATTTCAAACGGGAGAACTTTCAGTTATCGAACAATGGCACAGTGGGACAACAATGATTTGCCAGAAACTCCCTTCCAACACCAACATCACAACATCTTATTCAGTATAAACATGATAACATCCTCGACGGAGTACTAAACCATGGAAGCACTTTAAAAACGCCCTGTTCAAGATTGTGAACACGTACACGAGTGTGAACACGAGTGTCAGTCTTCAAATAGACCGGGATGCAGGTAAAGTTTACAGTTGAACCCCCAGTTCTCCACAACTGAGGTCTGCACGTGGAAGCGCTCCTGCAGCGCTTTGTCCACGAGCGTGAACAGGGTGACCACGTGGCAGTCGTGAGCGTTCGCGGCGAATACTTCGCACAGCGCTTGGATGAACCACGAGCCTTTGTCCATGTCGCGGTGCGACACGAATCCTGCACACAAAATACAACATTCATATTAGCGTTGATTTACAGTAGAACTGATTATCCGAGCGGCAAGGCGCAGGCCCCTTCTACGTACATTACAGAGTTACATTAGTAGCAATTTATATAAATACTAGCGACCCGCCCCGGCTTCGCACGGATGCACTATTTAATGGATGTTATTATACAATTTATACGTATAAACCTTCCTCTTCAATCACTCTATCTATTAAAAAAACCGCATCAAAATCCGTTGGATATAGGGACAGAGAAAGCATAAGTATGTATATCGTCACTTGGTACCCATAGTACAAGCTTTGCTTAGTTTGGGACTAGGTTGATTTGTAAGATTGTCCAAAAAAATATTTATATATATTTTTTTATAGTATAAAACAAAGTCGCTTTCTCTGTCCCTATGTCCCTATATCCCTATGTATGCTTAAATCTTTAAAACTACGCAACGGATTTTGATGCGGTTTTTTTAATAGATAGAGTGACTCAAGGGGAAGGTTTATATGTATAATACATGCATCAGCATTGCATCCGTGCGAAGTCGGGGCGGGTCGCTAGTTGTTTTATACTATGTAGTGATTCTTCATACAAAACTGGGTAAGGGTTTATCCAGAAATCACGCGAGATCCCAAAGAGGGGAGGAGGTCATGAAAACCTCACGACTGATCACGTTCGGGGGTGGGGGGGGGGGAGTACAACGTAGACCTCACGTGTATTTTTTTACTGTACCTGGGTGAATCAACTATTCTTTGTTGCCTGTTACCATGGTTACATGGGTTTAAATCTATTAATAATGAGTTCAAGCGATGAGCAACAACCCATTTGGACATGGGTCATCCCTTGAGCATGCTTTAAGTCCATATTATAAACATTTTTCTAAGAAACTCGGTTACTGTTGTCTCCTCGCTGACGGGACAGAATAACAACAAGAAAAAGTTGATTGACCCACCTACAAAATCGAGAAGCAATATGTCCTAATGTAGGAAATTATAATCATCATTTCGCACGTCAAAAACAGCGAATCTATTTACGGTTTTTGAAATTCTGAAGCGCTTGCACAATACAAATACGAAAATAAATACAATACCATTTCAGTCTAAACCTTGTAATAGTGAAAAAACCGGCCAAGTGCGTGTCAGACCACGCACAATGAAGGGTTCCATACCAACACCTACTAGTCCACATTTAAAATCACTATCCAGTGTATCATAGGGAAATCACGGCACTTACGACCTTTTGTTTGGGCAAGACAGTTTTTAAGCGAAAACTCAAAAACTGTAAAACCTGTATTGTTCAAACCAAAAATCGTTGAAAGTATTTACTAATGCACACCACCTCAAATTTTTTCAGAATTTTAAACTTTATAGTTTGTAAATTGGAGGGGACACACACACACTTTCTATGACTGACAGCTAATATCATGAAGTTTCGTGTTTGTGTGGGGGGGGGGGGGGGGGAGGAAGGGGCGTCCAAAACACCACATGTAAGTTCTGGATAAGCCCTAATGTAGAAAGAAATTTTCGTTCTTTGCACATTATTAGTTCCGTTGGCAGTTTTGTTCAAAGAGCACGTGACTTTCAATCTGGAATTTGCGTGTCCGACCGCGGCTCGTCTCCGGTTTAAAAAAAAACTTGGGTACGAAATTCACAAAATGTTTATGAGTCTGGTGATGGGAGAACAATTTCTCAGTTTTACATTAGGAACTTTAAGAATAAGGGTGGATCAACTTTTTTTTTGTTGTGTTGTTTTGACCCGTTGTCCAAGGGACACTAGCAGCGCAGTTTGTTAAAAAAATGTTGTTTTAAGTTCTACTAACATGCTTAGTAGATGGACCATTATGGAATAGCTTGTAAGTACCACAAATACAATTCAATTCAATTTATTTAGTTCAGACAATGTCCATAAAAAAGTTAGTAAAAAAGCCTTAATTACTATGTTAGTTTTCAAACTTAATCACAAAAAATTATAAACATTCCTCCCTCTATACTCCATGTGTATGGAGTCCCAATGTTTCCACATTGAGCTGGCCGTAATACGTATGTTTGATAAACTTAAATAGCATAAAATCACGATTGTATTCGAATTTTGTCCCCTGGACAACTAGACGTAACCACGGCGATGAGTGGCACTAGAAAGTTGATTGACACATAAACATACAAAACCTTCTGGAAATTCATCAACTCCAATTCCGGAATTTCCGATATTCCAAGTGTATCAATTCCGGAATTGCAATATCGGAAAAATCGTCCGAGATTCCGGAATGCAAGCCCTAGCTCCCACGTCTGCTTTGATTTTTAGGATGAGGCAAGCGCTGATGACCTTCGAATTTTTGTTTTTGAGTTACCTACACTACTTTTTCTTTAATTGTCCGGAGGGCCTACTCCGAACTACGAAATCCGAATTACGTATCGTGCCGTACCTTTCGCTCTCGTGTTACACACTATATGAGTGAAAAAAAAAAATTTAGTCCTTAATATTAAAAAATATGTATGTATGTTTATATTGTAGCATTTGAATTCTGTAGTATTATGATACTGTTATTTTATATACATTGCATTTATTTATTTATTTATTTATTAAGGATCGCCAACAGATAATACATCATACAATGTTCTTATTTCTATTTTACAGTTCGTGATAGATGCTTATCCAATTATAGGCAACCACTACTTACATTTGTGTCTTCTTACCTAAGGCATGCAGTTTAAATTTTATTTTAAATACAGAAAAATGGAAAAAAAATGTAAATTAGCTAATACATAGCATCATCGGATAGCGTAGATAAAGGCACAGCAAACATTATCGCGATTGTATATTGTTTTGAAAAAATGACACCTCGCCGAGTTTCTTACGCCGGTTCTTCTCGAGGCAGAGGTTTATTTTATGAACCGGTGGTAGTTTTTTGACATTCATAAGTGCATGTAACATGCCTAAATTGAAGAATTAAAAAAAAAAACGATACGAAGTTCTTATTTCGAAGTTAGGAGTAGGCCCTCAGGTGTTTTTCCCCATATTTATGGCAACCCTTGCATAGCAACTAATCGCCTTATTCATAAACGTTCATCAAACCTACTTAAGCTAAAATGCCGTTAATATTCGTTTGTCTTTGTCTGTCACTTTGGCATTTGTGTTTGTGGGAAAGGGAGAAACTACATTTTAGTTAGCAGAGGTTTGTTAATTTTTATGAATAAGGGGGTAAGTACCTGGCAGGGTGGAGTGCGCGATGAGTATGTCGGAGTAGACGCGGTCGCGGCGGCGGCCGGCGGGGCTGCTGCGCGGCGCCGCGGCGCCGTCGCCGTACGGCGCGCCGTCCGTCGGCGCGCTCAGCAGCTCCAGGTAGCGGTTCTCGCCTCTGCGGGAACAGTCAAATCAAATCAATTCAAAATATACGTACAATGACACTATACAATGACACTGTAGCGCAGCATTCTTCACTGGACATATTTAAAAGTAGTTTTCCTGTATTTAAGAGACAAATGGGCCAATCAACTTTTTCTTGTTGTTCTTCTGTCCCGTCAGCGAGGAGACAACAGTATGCGAGTTTCTTAGAAAAATGTTTATAATGTGGACTTCAAGTATGCTCAAGGGATGACCCATGTCCAAATGGATTGTTACTCATCGCTAAAACTCAAGATTAATAGATTTAAACCCTATAAAATCACAGTTTTAAAGAGTGACTCAGGAGACGTAACCATGGTAACGGGCAACAAAGAATAGTTGATCCACCCAAATAACCAAAATCTTTACATAATCACTTTCACTTTTACCTTAGTATACCTTAAGTAAATGTACCTACTAACACTTCCTTTATTGCCTACACTTTAAATGAAAATTAAGTCTGGATTATATATACTGTATAACTTAACTACACGACTATAATGTCCCTCAACTAATGTATAAATTTCAATCTTGCTGTGTACACATAGTTTAGAGCATCAGTCTAGTTTTTATAAAAAATATTGCTGTATGGTTGTATTAATGATTGATACTTGTTTTGTGTGCCTATTTAATAAATAAAAAAAATCAAATCAAAACATTTATTCTGCAAATAGGCCTCAAGGGCACTTTTACAAGTCAAAATCTATCTAGGTACACCAAATAAAAATAATACAATAATCAAAGTATCATTAATTAAATGTAGTGTTACATGTCAAAAATAAGACTAAGAAACTAATAACAATCGAGATTTGTTAGAGATGTATAAGGTCTCTAAGCGTCAAGATAAAAGGTAATAAATTAGGTACACTAATCATAATAAAATATTTTGAGCTATATCTATAACACGTCAACATGAAAATAATAAAATCTAATAAATAAATATCCTCAAAGATGTATAAGGTCTCTGAGCGTCAGCCTAAAAAAAAAAAAATCAAATGAGAACAGTGAAGTCTCCCATCATGTCAATTCCACTGAACACTAGTACGAAGTTACTAGCCCTTGCAAACATGAACAGACCGGACCCCACAAACAGCACCCGTTCACGAGTATGACGCGTATATATACAGTCCTACATCATTATAAAGGCCGGGAAGGCTGGCAAGGGACTGCCTGTCGAGTGCGGAGCGTAAGCGACGTCGTCTAGTAATACGAGACAGACAATCCCCTGTTATGGTACAGTCAACATCAGAAATATCTGTGCGAACAAGATGCTCACAAATATCTGAACACGACTCTATTGTCAAGGCGTTAAAGTGCATGTTCAGATCTATTTGATGGCGACTGTACGTACAATTTTATTCTTAATTTTTTTTTATTTATCGTATGGCAATTATTTCGAACTGTGAGATCTTCGAGAAGACAGTACGGTCGCCAGTTTTTGTTGCACTTTTAGCACCACCCAGGGGTCACGTGTAGGGTAGCGGTGGGTACTCCCTACGGACGTGGTGCAACTTCGACCCCCCTTGACGAGTGAGTGGGCAACTTGACTGTTAGAAGTTCTCAAGCCCGGTGGCCTCTAACTCGGCTTAACGACTGCTATCATAGACAGCGGCCGGGATCAACGGATTAACGTGCCCTCCAAAGAACGGGAGCGCTCGGATAATAACCACTCAAAGCGGTCACCCATCCAAGAACTGACCTGGCCCGACGTTGCTTAACCTCGCATACAAATTTCGATTATTATTAGTTTCTTAGTCTTATTTTTGACATGTAACACTACATTTAATTAATGATAATTTGATTATTGTATTATTTTTATTTGATGTACCTAGATAGATTTTGACTTGTAAAAGTACCCTTGAGGCCTACTTGCAGAATAAATGTTTTGATTTTGATTTTTGATATCGCACGCGGTACGCGGGCGCCGCGGAGCAACGAGCGCTCCTTTTTTTTAAAATGAGAGACAGTTTGTAGGTCACTAAATACAAATAAATACAAATACAAACATTTATTCTGCAAATAGGCCACAAGGGCACTTTTACATGTCAAAATATTAATTTACAATTTCAGAAAGTCCGACTATAATAAGTAATACATTTTTCATGTCAAAATATTAATTTACAGTTCAAGAAGGAATGATAATTTCGAGTGTACAATTATAACAAAATTAATGTCATACAGCGAAGATAAACTTGCAAAGTTATCTATTACAAATATTACAACATCAGTAAAGTTAGAGATGTATAAGGTCTCAAGATTAAACAAGGAGTATAATGAAATTAATATAATATCCCAGAGATGTACATGGTCTCTGAGCGTCAAAATTAAAATTAATTTAATATTGTTAGAGATGTATATGGTCTCTAAGTCACTGATAATAAAAACGAATCCACAACAGGCTGATGTCTCTCGTCAATCCCCTATTGAAAGACACTAGTATTAACGTAGTCACTATGTCCTAGCAAGCATGAACAGACCGGACTCCACAAACAGCACCCGATCACGAGTATGACGCGTATCGCGATATTGCTTTTAAGACCGAAAGCTATAGGCTCATTTTGACATATCAGTTCAGTGCGAGATGACAAACTACTCCCTTTACGTCCCGGTACCGCCGCATATCGGGAAGCGTCAATCCGACCCAGGGGAATATACCACAATAGTAGATTGTGTCTCAAGGGAGCAAAATGATATATTTACGGCGAGGGCGGTATATTGAATTCTGAGTGAAGCGAAAGATTCTACAATAGAATCCTGAGCGTAGCGAGGGATTCTAAAGTAGAATCTTGAGCGTAGCGAGGGATTCAAGTATTTACGCCCAAGACGAAAATAATTTTGCTACCGTGTGACACATACTGCTTTTCACACCGTTTATGAGGCCCGCTGCTAAAAACAAGAAATGTCTTACAAATGATTTTACTACAGTGTCACATACTGCTTTTCACACCTTCTATGAGGAAGAGTCATTGTTGCCCGCAAATGAGGGAAGAAAAGCACAACTTTGATCCCTCATTCGAAGGCAACAATAACTCTTTTCTGAATAGCAGGTGTGAAAAGATTTATAAACTCACCGGCACATCTGGAATATGAACACCTTGGGTATCCCGATCAGCGCCGGACAGTTCTGGTTGTTGAAGCGGTCGACGACGGCGTGCGCGGAGATGAGCCCGCCGTCCGAGCAGCGGATGTCCGTGTCCCAGGAGCCGTCGCGGCCGTAGCCGTGGGAGGAGATCACTTGTAGGTCACTCACCGGCACATCTGGAATATGAACACCTTGGGTATCCCGATCAGCGCGGGACAGTTCTGGTTGTTGAAGCGGTCGACGACGGCGTGCGCGGAGATGAGCCCGCCGTCCGAGCAGCGGATGTCCGTGTCCCAGGAGCCGTCGCGGCCGTAGCCGTGGGAGGAGATCACTTGTAGGTCACTCACCGGCACATCTGGAATATGAACACCTTGGGTATCCCGATCAGCGCCGGACAGTTCTGGTTGTTGAAGCGGTCGACGACGGCGTGAGCGGATATGAGCCCGCCGTCCGAGCAGCGGATGTCCGTGTCCCAGGAGCCGTCGCGGCCGTAGCCGTGCGAGGAGATCACTATGAACACGCACTCGGCGCCCTTTAGGGGGAGGCTCTCCATATGGGACAGTGTCTCCTGTAATGGCAACAAGTTTATTATATTAGGTGTATTAAAAAAAAAAAAAAATTCTTTATTTAGGCAATAATCCCATCACAATTACAATTACAAAAACATAAATTATTAGAGAAATTGCAGAAATTTAAATTGCTTAAGTGTAACAAGTACAGTACGTCGTCCGGTCCTTTATATATTTGGAATGGAGGATACAATAAATAAATAAAAAAATAAAAAATAAATAAATATTAGAGGACAATCTTACACAAATCGAACTAGCCCCACAGTAAGCTCAAGAAGGCTTGTGTTATAGGTACTAGACGACGATATATTTAATAGATATAAATACTTAAATACATAGAAAACATCCAAGACTCAGAAACAAATGTTCATTGCTCATCACACAAATATTTGCCCTGACCGGGATTCGAACCCAGGACCGTCAGCTTCACAGGCAGGTGCACTACCCACTAGGCTAAACCGGTCGTCAAAAGGTGTATTGCTATCTCTCGAGGGGCGACCACGGACCGGAAGCCGCAGCGCGGGTAGGCCCCCCACAAGGTGGACTGATGACCTGGTAAAGGTCGCGGGAGTCCGCTGGATGCGGGTGGCGCAGGACCGGTCATTATGGCACTCTTTGGGGGAGGCTTTCGGCTGTTATAATGATGATGATGATGATAACTTCTATTTGCGGCATGTATCCACCTCAAAATCACATTGTAATTACGTTGCAATTATTATTAAAGGTATGTAAACTTCTCCCGTATGACATATCATCTTAAGGCTGCTCACCGTGTGCCGCGTGTTCCCGAACCCTCGCTGCGCATGTGTATCTATCGGTGTAAATGTGTCTGTCTGCGGCATTGTAGCTCCTTAACATATGAACTGATTTAAGAGGGGTTTCTTAATCAAATCTTTTCATGTCGGAGATGATTCTTAGCTGTATTTTGTGTCGGTTTTTATTTAGACAAAGACATAGACACCGATTGACACGCAACCTTCCGGCCCCAACGGCCATCGGTTCTACGTGCAATGCGCCCCGCCCACTGCCACTTACGTTTAGCGATTCAAAAGGCTATATCGGTTACTTTGGTTCTGCTACGGATCGCCTCATTTCTGATGCGATCGCGCAGAGAAACTCCCAGCAAAGCCCTCTCCATTGCCCTCTGAGTGACTTTGAGCCTTGTTATGACGCCGTAGATAGAAGTTATATCTAATGTGAATGCTTGTCATGCAACATCCCTGATTTAAAACTTTACCTGTCAGATCAAGTTCTGGAAGATGGCTTAAGCATCTGACAGTCCACGTCGACGCCGCGCTGGTACGTCTCCAGTGGAACTACCGTCACTCGATGTACCTCACCTGCCAGGTCAGGTTCTGGAAGGAGATGACCTCGAAGCCGATCTCCGAGAACAGGTGCTTCAGCGTCCGACCGTCCACGTCGCTGTCTCCAGCTGCGGAACTGCCGTCACTCGACGAGTCTCACCTGGCGGGTCAGGTTCTGGAAGATCACCTCGAAGCCGATCTCCGAGAACAGGTGCCTCAGCATCCGACCGTCCACGTCGCTGTCTCCAGCTGCGGAACTGCCGTCACTCGACGGGTCTCACCTGGCGGGTCAGGTTCTGGAAGGAGATGACCTCGAAGCCGATCTCCGAGAACAGGTGCTTCAGCATCCGACCGTCCACGTCGCTGTCTCCAGCTGCGGAACTGCCGTCACTAGACGAGTCTCACCTGGCGGGTCAGGTTCTGGAAGGAGATGACCTCGAAGCCGATCTCCGAGAACAGGTGCTTCAGCATCCGACCGTCCACGTCGCTGTCTCCAGCTGCGGAACTGCCGTCACTCGACGGGTCTCACCTGGCGGGTCAGGTTCTGGAAGGAGATGACCTCGAAGCCGATCTCCGAGAACAGGTGCTTCAGCATCCGACCGTCCACGTCGCTGTCTCCAGCTGCGGAACTGCCGTCACTCGACGAGTCTCACCTGGCGGGTCAGGTTCTGGAAGATCACCTCGAAGCCGATCTCCGAGAACAGGTGCCTCAGCATCCGACCGTCCACGTCGCTGTCTCCAGCTGCGGAACTGCCGTCACTCGACGGGTCTCACCTGGCGGGTCAGGTTCTGGAAGGAGATGACCTCGAAGCCGATCTCCGAGAACAGGTGCTTCAGCATCCGACCGTCCACGTCGCTGTCTCCAGCTGCGGAACTGCCGTCACTCGACGAGTCTCACCTGGCGGGTCAGGTTCTGGAAGGAGATGACCTCGAAGCCGATCTCCGAGAACAGGTGCTTCAGCATCCGACCGTCCACGTCGCTGTCTCCAGCTGCGGAACTGCCGTCACTAGACGAGTCTCACCTGGCGGGTCAGGTTCTGGAAGGAGATGACCTCGAAGCCGATCTCCGAGAACAGGTGCTTCAGCATCCGACCGTCCACGTCGCTGTCTCCAGCTGCGGAACTGCCGTCACTCGACGGGTCTCACCTGGCGGGTCAGGTTCTGGAAGGAGATGACCTCGAAGCCGATCTCCGAGAACAGGTGCTTCAGCATCCGACCGTCCACGTCGCTGTCTCCAGCTGCGGAACTGCCGTCACTCGACGGGTCTCACCTGGCGGGTCAGGTTCTGGAAGGAGATGACCTCGAAGCCGATCTCCGAGAACAGGTGCTTCAGCATCCGACCGTCCACGTCGCTGTCTCCAGCTGCGGAACTGCCGTCACTCGACGGGTCTCACCTGGCGGGTCAGGTTCTGGAAGGAGATGACCTCGAAGCCGATCTCCGAGAACAGGTGCTTCAGCATCCGACCGTCCACGTCGCTGTCTCCAGCTGCGGAACTGCCGTCACTAGACGAGTCTCACCTGGCGGGTCAGGTTCTGGAAGGAGATGACCTCGAAGCCGATCTCCGAGAACAGGTGCTTCAGCATCCGACCGTCCACGTCGCTGTCTCCAGCTGCGGAACTGCCGTCACTAGACGAGTCTCACCTGGCGGGTCAGGTTCTGGAAGGAGATGACCTCGAAGCCGATCTCCGAGAACAGGTGCTTCAGCATCCGACCGTCCACGTCGCTGTCTCCAGCTGCGGAACTGCCGTCACTCGACGACCCTCACCTGGCGGGTCAGGTTCTGGAAGGAGATGACCTCGAAGCCGATCTCCGAGAACAGGTGCTTCAGCATCCGACCGTCCACGTCGCTGTCTCCAGCTGCGGAACTGCCGTCACTCGACGAGTCTCACCTGACGGGTCAGGTTCTGGAAGGAGATGACCTCGAAGCCGATCTCCGAGAACAGGTGCTTCAGCGTCCGACCGTCCACGTCGCTGTCTCCAGCTGCGGAACTGCCGTCACTCGACGGGTCTCACCTGGCGGGTCAGGTTCTGGAAGATCACCTCGAAGCCGATCTCCGAGAACAGGTGCCTCAGCATCCGACCGTCCACGTCGCTGTCTCCAGCTGCGGAACTGCCGTCACTCGACGGGTCTCACCTGGCGGGTCAGGTTCTGGAAGGAGATGACCTCGAAGCCGATCTCCGAGAACAGGTGCTTCAGCATCCGACCGTCCACGTCGCTGTCTCCAGCTGCGGAACTGCCGTCACTCGACGACCCTCACCTGGCGGGTCAGGTTCTGGAAGGAGATGACCTCGAAGCCGATCTCCGAGAACAGGTGCTTCAGCATCCGACCGTCCACGTCGCTGTCTCCAGCTGCGGAACTGCCGTCACTCGACGAGTCTCACCTGACGGGTCAGGTTCTGGAAGGAGATGACCTCGAAGCCGATCTCCGAGAACAGGTGCTTCAGCGTCCGACCGTCCACGTCGCTGTCTCCAGCTGCGGAACTGCCGTCACTCGACGGGTCTCACCTGGCGGGTCAGGTTCTGGAAGATCACCTCGAAGCCGATCTCCGAGAACAGGTGCCTCAGCATCCGACCGTCCACGTCGCTGTCTCCAGCTGCGGAACTGCCGTCACTCGACGGGTCTCACCTGGCGGGTCAGGTTCTGGAAGGAGATGACCTCGAAGCCGATCTCCGAGAACAGGTGCTTCAGCATCTGACAGTCCACGTCGACGCCGCGCCTGTACGTCTCCAGCTGAGCGCGGAACTCGATGTAGCTGAACACCACAAGCACACCTCGCCGGCGGCCGCGCGTCGGGTACAGCTTTATGTCTGCACACACAAATATACACATAAATTTATTTATTTTCACCTCACTAGCTCGGAAAGCCCTTTTTTATTCTTTAAAAACAGATAGCAAAAGTGCATTGTATCCACAAGAGTGCAAAGAATATTTGAAATCCGAACGCGCTATTTGTAACTTTTTTAAACATAATAACATGTAAAGGCCAGTCCAGACAGTCCAGCAACAATAATTTTATATGTATTGTGCTGTTGTGTTAAAAAACTAGTAGCTACGCCAAATCTCGGGATTAGGCAGTGGACAACTATATTTAGGACGCAACTGTCGACGTTAGAACGAGGAGGAGGAAATAAATTACTCGCTCTAGTGAGGTGAAAAGATTTGTGTTATACACGGCTGCAAAGTTATTTTACGTCTCGTGTGTTGCAACACTCGCTACGCTCAGAATTCTATTTTTGAACCACTCGCTTCGCTCAGGATTCTATTTTCGAACCACTCGCCATCCTAGAATCCATTCGCTAGCTCGTGTTTCAATTCCACACTCGCGGTTACAATACAACTTTGCACCCTTGTATAACAAATAACTATTATTTAAACAAGAACGGTGCACCAATAACACTTGTTATGGTCGATTTATACGAAGACTATTTTCAGCGGCCTATTAAAGGCACGGTATTAACACTTTCGGTGCCATTTTTTCGCGGCATGCGAGCGCTGGCACTGAATTGAACACGCGCCTGTTTTTTGGCGCCAGTGACCTCCGCCCGCGTGTCTAGCTGCCCCCGCGCCTATTGTACTGAAAAGGCACCGTATAAACGACTAGTGTCGGTTTGCTGGTCACTGGCGGCGAGATTTAGGCGGCTGAAAATAGTCATTGTCTAAACGGTCTGAAGATGTGCTGACAGTAGACACTTGCGCCGTAATTTAGGCGTCTCAAAATAGTCTCCGTCTAAATCAACCTTAACATTTTGGACGCGCCTTTGACTTTATTGTTAGGCTCGGTGTTACAACAGAGATGTCCGTCGAAGATGTATATATATTTTTTTAGGTGGCGTTCAATGTTATTCGTAGCGAGCTATACACAGGGACAGAGAAAGGCTTGAAGCCTTCGACATGTGGTGCTGGAGAAGGATGGAGGGAATAAGCTGGTAGACGAAGAGAAAAAATGTAGAAGTCGAGTCATATCGTGAAGTCAAAGAACTGGCGTTAAGTAGAATGGACTGGGGGGAAACTGCACCAACAAGAATGAAACTCTCCTCCCTGAACATCTCCTAGGTCGCCGGAAGACCAGCGTCGGCACTCTTGAGTCGGCATTAACACTGACCCAATCCAGGCGCGGATACAGGGGGGGGCAACAGGGGCAATTGTCCCCCCCCTGAAGCCTGTGTCAGGGGAGGGCAATTGCCTATGTCCTGACGTAGGAAATATGTTCTGACAATATAAACAGTTATCAAAAGTCAGTTTTATTTTCGGAAAGTTCGAAAGTGCCCCCCCCTGAATAAAATCCTGGATCCGCGCCTGACCCAATCTGTACAACTTAGGTATCACAGACAGCCCCATATGTAGTGCAAGCATGGAGACAGAGACTTCTAGACAAATTCCACTAGACTGTAAGCATGTAGAAATATACAGGAAAAAGCACATAGGAAATCCGAACACTGCAAGAAACAGCAAACTATATCAAGGCACTAAGAAGTTTCATACAGGGATGGTGGTGGTTAGAGTAGCACTACCCCTTTTTCACGCAAAATAGGCACGTTGGGTGGCGACTTGCGGAAAATGCCTAGTAAAACTAAGCTACCAACAAACTCTTTGACTGGAGTGCAATAAATCCACATTGAATATTGACCGTTGTGGACTCTCAACATACGAACCAAAAGCTTGAAGACTCACTTACCTTTACCATTGTCCTCCATAAACTTAGTGCTCTTTACGACTTTGATTGGCTTGATTTCAGGGGCCACATACGGCGGCGGTGGCGGAGGCAATGTTGGAGGCTGCGGCCCTATGGAAACACAAATGTAAGATTATTCATAAATCTTATAAAAATGTAAACCTATATGCAAACGATGACTTACTTTTGTCAATATTCGGTTTATTTGCACTGTTTCCCATTTTTTTCGCTTCACTTATACTGAGGAACTCGCTGTCGCTCGATTGGGGGCCTATAAACAGAACATTTGTTGACGCAACATTGTTTAAGCTGCTTCGAAAACTACTTCAGAAAATTATAAAAACTTGGGAATAATTCATGCAATTACCGACGACCGGTTTAGCCTAGTGTGTAGTGCACCTGCCTGTGAAGCTGACGGTCCTGGGTTCGAATCCCTGTCAGGGCAAATATTTGTGTGATGAGCACGAATATTTGTTTCTGAGTCTTGGATGTTTTCTATGTATTTAAGTATTTATATCTATTAAATACATCGTCGTCTAGTACCCATACACAAGCCTTCTTGAGCTTACTGTGGGGCTAGTTCGACGTGTGTAAGATTGTCACAAATATTCATGCTTGACAAGCCTAATTCCAATAAGGTCTGGTTTCCCCTCGGGTTAGAAGGTCAGATGGCAGTCGCTTCCGTAAAGACTAGTGCCTACGCCAAGTCTTGGGATTAGGTAGCGGACCCCGGGCATCCTTCAGGATACAACTGTACCGGGATAACGCTAGGAGGATGATGATAGTGTAGCTTAAGTCTGACCAATAAGTAATCCTTGAGTTATCAAGGACTTGTTGAAACACTGATCTAAACCAGCCACATCACCAAAGTGAGATACTTGCGTGGGTTTGGCCGCTCGGGTGGGCGGCGCACTGGCATTGTCTTTGGGTCAAGTTCCCTCGCCAGCTGCCAGTAACCAGCCTCTGTGAGTGCATCCACGAGGTGCCCGAACGCGTGCGGCCCGCGACGCATTACGTCCATGTATAGTTGACGCTTGCGCAGTCGGGGCTCCTTGTTTGCATCCTTTACAGTAAAATCAGAAATATTTATTCGTGCAAAAAAAAACACAAGAAGAAAAAGAAAATAAATAAAAACAGAAGAAGAAGGTATTGCACGAAATGGTTCTGTCTCAGCGTAGTGCTGGCGCGATTACCAGCGCTGATCTTCCGACAGTACCATTAAGTGATTTTCCGGAAGGTAACACATTTAAATAAAAATAAACTAAAAATGAAATAATGAAAACCATAATTAAACAAAGATAAGGTATACACAAGAAGCTATAACTACAATTAAAAGAACAGAAAAAAACAAGAAAAACAAGCGTAAAAAAAATAACAGAAAAACAAGAACATAAATAAATTAAAAAACTATACTAATTCCACAGTCTCGATAATGCCCGATCCAGCAACCCGTCCAACAATGGGCGCGGAGTGTCGGGCCGGGCATTACCGTAGCCGTACATTAACGTAAATCAGGACTTAATACTCATCTAAGTCTTATATTTACCACAATAATAATTAAATTAAGCAGCGGGTTAAGCAGTAATGCTGCTAACGTAAACTACAAATTACAAAATGAAGGAAAAATTTAAAAATTTGGGCACCAAGCAGGATTTCAACCGCAGGCTTCATTAACAATACTCATTTTGAGATGCTAGTACCATCAATGAAGCCCAAGTCTTCTGGTAGATGTCACTGTACACCTCCCTTAAGGTGTTTTTTATAAATGAAGGAACGGTTGAAGAATTTGGGGCCAGGTGGTAGTTGCACCTATAGCTCAGTTGGCTAGAGTGACTGGCCGCGAGTGCCAGGAAACCGCAGCTTCAAATTTAATTTTTTCCTTTTTTTCTAAATTTGTAATAAATAAATTAGTAGTAACAGTGTTAATCAGTTTAAAAACAAACTTAACAAACTAAGATCTAAGCAGTGTTAACCAGTGCCAAGTGAACTATGATTTAGACATATCAGCGTCAGCTGCCTGTCTAAAATATATAATAATAATAATAATTTACCACAACTATAATGAAGTAGTAATTTTGGTAATAGTTCAGGCAATTCAAAAGAAGCTAACATAAATTACAAACCACAAATGTAGTGGAGATTAAACAAAGCATTTGTGTACATCACACATAACAAGTTGATGTTTTGCAAAAGCTGCAAAATAGCTGTAAAGGTGTTAAACTCTCAAGTTTAGAATAATCGCCTGACATAAACGGGCAGGATAGCTGAAGATGGTTGTCACATAGGTACCAGCTTTATGACTCATCACTTAACACATTTGAATTCTAGCTTGCTCTACTCTAAATATAATCATTATGTATAAATCTCAAATGATACTCACTTTATAAGGCTCTGTCATTGCTTCTGAGAAGACTCCTTTTTCGTATAAAGAGGACACCATTGTCTCCAGATCAGTTTGCTCTACTAAGGAGCTAAAACAATTTCGAATCGCAGCCCTGTGCTCGTCCTGCATATTGCCATTAACTATAAACAGTGCACTGAAAAAACTAATTCACGATTTATATTATATCCTCTTAAAACTATATAAAAGTACATACAATCATTTGTAAAATATATTGTGCAATAACAACAACAAACGCGCACGGACACGATAACAACACGAACAAGTGTTAAACTAAACATTCAGTTGAAGTTGTCAAGTTGAACTGTTGAGCAGTGTTGCCAAGGACCTTGGGACAAAAATTACGTTTCTTTATTTGAAAAGTTACATTTTTGATGCAAAAGTTACATTTTTTTATATTTTTCATAATTACTTGTAAAAACGTTCGATTCTAAGAAATGAGTAGCCACGTACAGCTACAATTCGGCGAGTTCGGCGACAGAATAACGTCAGGTTGATGGGTGGTATCTCAAATGTCATACAGAGACGGACAGACAGAGTCGTACCATGTAGGTTATTTTGTCACCTTTTCTGTATCTGTATATCTGCAAGTCTATAAATTGTCTCACTTGGTTCCGGTTAGATACAATTGACTTTTCTTTTTAAATACAGTTTCATTATTCTCAAAAGTTACGAAAATTTCATTTACAACAGAAGTTACTTACATGTTACGCGAGCCGGTCAAAAGTTACGAAAAATGTAAGAAATGTAAGCATCTGGCAACACTGCTGTTGAGTTGAAGTCATTGTTGCCAGGGCCCTTGGAACGAAAATTACGTTTCTTTTCTTGAAAAGTTACGTTTTTGATGCAAAAGTTACATTTATTTATATTTTTGATAATTACTTATAAAAGCGTTCGATTTTAAGAAATGAGTAGCCACATACAACTACTATTCGGCGAGTTTGGCGACAGAATTACGCCAGGTTGATGGGCGGTATCTCAAATGTCAATGAGTAGTTGGAACAAACGGACAGACAGACAGAGTCGCACCATGTAGGTTATTTTGTCACCCTATAAATTGTCTCACTTGGTCCCGGTTAGATACTATTGACCTTTCTTTTTAAATAGAGTTTCATTATTCTCAAAAGTTACGAAATTTTCCTTTACAACAGAAGTTACTTACATGTTACGCGAGCCGGTCAAAAGTTACGAAAAATGTAAGATATGTAACCATTTGGCAACACTGGTTGAAGTATTGAGAACTTCTTTGATAAGTGTCCATGAATGAATGAGTGAATGAACGAATTGCCACTGTGCCTTTACCATGAGTTTGCATGACCGTACTCGCTAGCGGCTGCGTAAACGATTTAGTATGCCGATTCTTAGTTTTATTGCGTAACCGCCAGAGGCGCTGTCCTTTTGTCAATACAATTTTTTACGCAGACGCTAGCGAGTACGGTCATGTAAACTCATGGTAAAGGCACGGTTAAGTGATTATTACTCACAATCTGGAGTGTCAATATTATCGTGTAAAAAATTTAACTAAGTAACATAGTGGTTATCACCACCATTATGGTGAAATTCACTAATGGGTTATGATAGCGCAGACAAGGACGCAGCTACGCGATGGAATGAGATAAGTGTGTCTTTTGCCCTTTAACGCATAACTGTGTCCTTGTCTGCGCCATCATGTGTGGATGGGCATTAACCGTGTCACAAACCTCAGAGGCCTGCGGTGGCGGCCTACCGCTGGCCGCTGACAGACTGCAATAGTCACACATGATACACTGTAGCGTAGCGGCTAGGGAATGCAATCCCGACTCGAGATTGCAAACTCGAGATCCCGCGGGATTAGAAATATCAATCCCGCGGGATCCCGTCTAGTTTAAAAAAAATAATAAATTTGGATGACTAAAAAAGCTAATAACTGCTTGTTTGTGATAGTGAGGTTAAGTAAAATAACATATTACTCGAAAGAAAATAAAAACCTTTAATCTTACCAACCAAAAATAATTATCAGGTTTTAAGGAAATTAACATAGGTAAATTAGGTAATCAAAATAATAAACATATTTCAAAGGAATTATGAAGTAGTTACCTAAGACGAGTGATTTTGAAAATGACTCCTTAAAAAACAAAGGGTATTAATAGTATCATCTGCTAAACGGCATCTAATGTCCTTTGCAATGTAACCCGCTGCTGAGAATGCCCTCTCCGACTCAACACTGGTTGGTAATAGCGTTGCGAAGCAATTATATGCAATCGCTGACTACTGCCGCCCAATCCCGTCAATCTCGAACGGGATCTCGTCATATGATGCGTCGGGATTGATCCCGAAAAATTACCCGAGATCTCGCGAGATCGGGATCTCGCGGGATCGGGATTGCATTCCCTAGTAGCGGCCACGGTGGCGTCACCATTTTGCGCCAAAACAAACGTAATTTTAAAGTCAACCAAAGCCAAAATGGAACAAGAGTGGTTTACTTTTATTTTAGGCGTAACTGCGTTTAGTTCTTGTTATTAAGCGTAATTTGTAGAACGAACTTTTATTTACTTACTATCACATTCACCCAAAGTTTGGGAATTTTCGTCCCATTATTATTATTTTTTTTTACTCTAATGTTTATATATTCCCGATGTGTCAAATCATATAGTACAGGATATTTTTGCACTATTACTATCATCAATTCGTGTTTCACGCCATTTTTGAAGGGGTGAGCATCCAGGCCGCGCGCGGTCAGTTGCGAACAGTTGCGAATCCTCACAACTGGCCGCTGATGTTTATGATAAGCTTTAAATTTATATAAATTAACCACGCCCTGTGTTCAAACTATCCGATCCGATATCGGTGTAGAATCCTACACCGGTATTGCTGTTCACATTGTCCTATAATATTGGAACGATATCGCCATTTTGTTGCCAGTTTCGGTCGTAGTGGTTAGTGGTTATATTATCTTTGGTAGTGGTTATGATGGGACCGGATAGTGATTATTATCAAAATACTGGGATGCCAATATTTTTGCGGTATTGACAATTTGTTTGCATTTCACTTTAATATTCATTATTCATCAATGCGCTCGTGGCCCTGCGGCGCCCGTATGCGAGGTTAAGCAAAGTTGCCTGAGGTCAGTTCTTAGATGGGTGACCACCTTGAGTGGTTATCAACTGAGCGCTCCCGTGCTTTGGAAGGCACGTTAAGCCGCTGATCCCGGCTGCTGTCTATGATAACAGTCGTTAAGCCAAGATGCCAAGATAGAGGTCTTTGTGGACACGCTGGACACGCTCTAACATAGCTTTAATCCAATCATTCACCATTCATCGGTCCGTATTAGTTTTCACCATGGGCTCGGTACTTTTCTGATTGGCTCGATCTGATTGGCTATAATGCCGACTAGTTATGGAATTGTACGTCAAGGGGCCACTACAGCCTTTGTACATATGTATATGCGTGTGTGCGTACATGTGTTTATGTGTGTCAGTGTAAACTTACCCTTGGTAGAGGAGTTTCATTGACGTGACGTCATCGCGTCGCTCAAAGTATATGCGGCCGGCAGTGGCACCAGTCTTAGGTCTATTCAATGGTTGCGGCGCAACGTTACGGATCACACGCGCACGCGCTGCTGTCGTGTTATTTAATAAATAATAGGGTAAAAAGCAACGCATTATTGTATTGCAGCGGGTTGCAGAAATAATAATAAGAACTCGGACCATTAGATTTTTATGCTCCCGTCAGAAGAGTCAGAGGACGAAAAAGAAAGGTAATGAAGTGTCTGCACAGTTTTCACAGCAATTTGGCGTAAGTAACTTACTACCAGCTATTTAATTTTATTATTTTTATATCTGCTCAGTTACATTCCACGAATTAATCGTGAATGTACTTTGAAGTACGAATTAGGAGTATATTTTTGAATGACCTGTCCGTTTCGTATCAACACATAACGCGTTATTTACGCTTAATTTGAAAATAATTTAAAAAGTAAGTCAATTTAACAATTAATTAAATACTAAGGTAAGTTAGGTAGGTACAAATGGAATATTCTTTTCGCAGGTAGCCAGGGCCGGCCGGCTCAGCGCTGCGACGCTCAAGGTCAAGCGACATAGTACACCAGCGGCGCACAGCTTTATCTATGTAGTTGGTTTGAACATCTTTCTTTCATTGATTTTGTATGAACTATTTTGATTTAACGATTTCACATATTAAAACATTATTACTCGATGGTATCTAACGTAATATAAATAGCTCTACGCATGTTTGTGTCTACACTTGCCTATTCTCAATTATTCAACAATCCTTAATAGTTTTCACTATGGTGACGAGAGGATAAAGTTATTATGGTAAATAGGTCGGTTAACGACCAACTAATTTGGTGTGAAGTAGAACACACCTTCCTCCTAAATGTCTTAATTCTAGTTGTAGCGCTTACAGTCTCCGTCTCTCTAAAAGTAGTGCTCGTAATTGTATTGTAAATAGAGATGTACCGACTAGTCGGGAAAGCCGACTATCCGGCCACATTTATAGTCGGCGAATAGTCGGCGACTAGTCGGCAAAAGAGGCCGACTATTCGGTAAATTATGACTTGCTGGAAAATAAAAAAATATATAAAAATAAACTAATAATATTTAGTTTTTTCGTAAAGATGAGGTATGATGTTCTCCGTAAAATATTTTCGACTTGGCATATTGTATTTTGGTTTCAGTTTTTTCATGAACTTAATAAATCCGATGTTTTCAACCATAGACACAGGTTGGTTATCAAGGGCAATCATTTCTCCGATAGAAATACTGATCTCTTTTGCTCTGGGATCATCCCGTGGTCATTGTACAGCAAAACTATCTTGAATATTTTGTTGACGTCGAGGCTCGCTGGACGATGGACAACGCGAAGGTGTCGGCATCCCTGACTGCTCTTCCGACAGCGAGGGAGAACGAGAACGTGGCGAGGAAACGACTGAAGTACTTTTAATCGCAGCCCCCAACTGAGATATCAAGTGACTATGTTTATATTTTATATGGTTGATCATACTCGTAGTATTTGCCAATTTGCCCTGACCACCACGAGAAATAAGTACCTGGCACTGGTTACACTTTACTTGAATCACCTTCAATATCGTTAAAAAATGACCACACACGCGATTTCCTTTTCGACATTATGCTAATGAAGAGCACTAGTTATGTGTTTAACACAATAATTAGATAATTTCACTGTTTTGTCTTTTTGTTGCTATATGAAACACGCCGGCCCGTGTCGCAAGTAAATCACTAAAACGTAAACAAAACAAACTTGTCAAAACACGAACGCATGGCGATCGGCGCGATGAGCGGACCGAAACGAACATTCCCGATTGAGCCCGAACTCAGCCGAAACCAATGATCGGCCTTGCCGACTAGTCGGCCACCTCGGCGCCGACTAGTCGGCTAGTCGGCAAAATCCATAGTCGGTACATCTCTAATTGTAAACGATAATAAAGTATAATATAATAGGTTCTCGTTGGTGGTAACCCTAGCGCTAAGGGCAGGGCCTCTAAAGAGAGCAGAGTTTAGGCAGGTTTGGCATACCTAAACGGGGGATTTGTTAACGGTGGGCCTTCTGTACTTGTATTATTACTTATTCTGTGCCCTTGGTGGCAATTTTTTTGGGACACCATACTAGATGGCGCGGCAATCGTAAAGCTTGACTCTCAGTATATAATAATTTCCTCTATGGTTTTCAGTATTTCATTCATTCTTCATTCAATTTGTTTGATACTATACTCTTTGACCTCTCTTTGATTTGGTTGAGTTAGGTACAGTACAGTGACAGTCATACACTCTCTTATCTAGGGTTGGGTAACTCGTATGGGTGATACGACTATACGATAACTAATTGTTAGTTTCCAGTTCATATTTCTCTAACAAAAGTTACTACTAACTCCGTCACAATGAAGACTCTAGTAATATTCTGTGCAGTGCTCGCAGTGGCGTTGGCGTACGAGCAATCAGATATCGTAGCAGCCAGGATAGAGGTAACCACAATTCGCAGTTGGTGATTCTCATTCAAAAAATTAACATTTTCTTAATTTGTCCTTACCGGGCCCGGATTGTTAACGACTCGTGAGTGATTATTTCTGACTATTTTAACGGTTAGGGATCCAGGTATAGAGTAAACTGGAGTCAACAATAAGTTTAAATTGCACTGATTTCCTACTTTCACTTAACGTTCGGACCGGTAAGGACATCAATTAACTTTAACGATGAGAATTACCCAGTTACTGCATGATTTGTATTTCAGAGGGAATTAGCAGTATGGGTCATACACGGATTTAGGTTCGCGTCTATTCTGTGGATATACCAAAAGTTAAGGGCTACAAAGCTTAATTTTGGATTGGACCAGTAACCCGCATAAACAGTGTCTCCGTTTCTATAAATCCCTCTAATAAAAACATAGCTAAACTTGCACATAAGCCGTTAACTATTGACCACAGGAGGGATGACTTGTTTTTTCAACTAAGTATGACCCGTATCTACTATGACCTGTAGTCTTACCGCCTTATTCATAAACGTCTATCAAACCTATATTAGTTAACAAGCCGCTAAAGTTTGTTTGTCCTTATCTATCACCAGGCGCGGATCCAGGATTTTGTTCAGGGGGGGGGCACTTTCGAACTTTCCGAAAATAAAACTGACTTTTCATAACTGTTTATATTGTCAGAACATATTTCCTACGGCAGGACATAGGCAATTGCCCTCCCCTGACACAGCCTTCGGGGGGGGGGGCAATTGCCCCTGTTGCCCCCCCCTGTATCCGCGCCTGTCTATCACTGACGTATGTGCTTGTGAGACAGTGACAGCAGATATTTTAGTTAGCAGAGGTTTGTTAAGTTTTATGAATAATGGGGTTATTATGTAATACTATTCTGTGGTCTTACTTAGCTCATTTTTTCAGACTTGTCGCGGGTGCTCGTTGAACCGGCTTCCACAAGTAAAGCAATTTGTGATGGAGGATGCCCCAAATTATGAGAATGTGGAGGTAAAGTTCATCACGGGGGCGACGCCAGAGGTGGTGCTGCTTGGGAAGAACGATCAAGAGTTGGAGCGGCTACCACTCTCGCACCTCGACCGCGCGCAGTGCAATGAGCTCCTTGAGGAGAGGGGGTTTTCGAAAACACAAAAGAAATCAGAGTTCTAATTTAAAATAAAAAACCTTTGTTCAAGTTGACTTTAAGCAAAATAATGTACAGCAGTTACGAAATATCTGTATGGCCATGGTGATAAAAACCCTTGGGAACATGCATATATATTTAGGAACTTGACTATAAAGCATGGATAACAAGCATACAAAATGTTTACAATTTTATATAAGTACATAGTTTTTTATAATGTTTAGTTTCCTGTAATTTATACTACATTCCATGTGTGAAAAACTGAAAAATAAAGCAATATTAGTGATGTCTTGTAGTATTTGTTGAAAAATATGACCATCTCTTATTCAATTTAGTCTGTAAGATATTTTTGCTATGCCCTACCAGGGTATCAATACCTCTTACTTTGCAAATAACATCTGTGTAAATGTAATGTATTTGATTATGCAAATAAATGATTATGATTATGAATTGTCAATAGCCAACAGTAAATTCTCAAAACAAATGCAAATAAAATGCTGTGTACCGCAGCTTTTTGTATTAGCCAAAAATGCTGTTGAGCGGTTGTCCTACTCAAACAAGAAACTGGCCCAAAATGAGGCCAGTCTTGTATAAAAATTTTTCAATAATAAAAAAAATCACCTTTTTGTGTTTTCATTAGAATTTGTTTAAAACAGTGTTGGGCACTCAAGAATAAAATCATTATTTGAATAAGAATTCGTAAGAATAAAATCACATTGATTTTATTCCCATTGAAATTATTCAAATAAATTTGGCCGGGAATAATTCGTACGTGCGAAAATTGAATGAAGATAACTTATTCTTAGTCAAATAAATTTAATCATGATTTTTATTTTAAATTATATTGCAAGAATAAAAGTGCAGTCTAGGTACCCGGGACAAATATGACATATTAATTAGTAGGTATAAGGTAGAGCTACTACATAGTAGTCTAATACTAGTACCTCCTTTATATTATTACAAGACAACATTACGTCCTCACAAGACCACTGTAACATAGTTTTGTTACACATGTTGTTTTTAATTTGATAATGATACAAATGCAAAATAATAATATATACCAGGTGTAATTTAGTTAAAAGATTCGCCAAACAAAAAAAAAAGTTAATACGCAAAACATATGCATTTAGCAATCAAAGAGTTCCGCTGTCAAGTTTTTAGAGTATTTTTGTATTTTACTTCAAAGTTAACTTTATTCCAAATAACATTTTATTTAAATAAAAAGTTATTTAGAATATCCCTTTTCTAAGATAATTATTCAGTTTTTTATTCTTTATTTAAAATAAATGTTGCATGATTTATTCCCGTTCATTTTATTTTAAAGAATGGGTGCAAGAATTATTCTCATTCAAATCAATTGGGATAAGAATAAAATTCCTGTTTTTATTTTTATTCTTATTCAAGTTAATTTTTGCCCAACTGGTTTAAAGCATATAAATAAAGCTTGTTTTCTATATCAAGGGTGGGTGTTTAGTGATATAACTGCAAAAAGGTGAGAAGATGCAGAGTTGTAAAATACTCAACTCAAAATATTCTCTATTCAAATAGGCCTAGCAACAAGCACTTGAATCGTCAGTTATATATCACTACATAGTATAAAACAATGTCGCTTTCTCTGTCCCTATATCCCTATGTATGCTTAAATCTTTAAAAAACTACGCAACGGATTTTGATGCGGTTTTTTTTAATAGATAGAGTGACTCAAGGGGATGATTTTTATGCATAATACATGCATCAGCATTGCACCCGTGCGAAGCCGGGGCGGGTCGCTAGTATTACATAAATTGAATCTAATTATTCAGAGCAATTTATTGGTGCATATGAAATTTAAAAAAAGACATAAATTACTGTAATGTATGTCAAAAGAGAGTATAATAAATTCACAATAAAAATAAAAAAATTAAATTGTATTTCAGAAGACAGTATTTCGTTTTATTGTTTCAGTGTACAATGACAATTGTGCGTAATAAAATAAACTAGGAATGTTGTCAGGATTTTTGTGGTCGAGTGAGTTATCTTATCATGTAATACAACACTACAAGTGGTGTATTGGACGGACTGCACAGATAAGGAAACCAAACATTTTTCAGGCCTGTAATCGGAATATCTGTATACTATAACAGTGGGCAGACGCAGTTACTAATGATTGTATGAATTATGGTAATTACAAATAAATAATAAATATTAGAGGACAATCTTACACAAATCGAGCTAGCCCCACAGTAAGCTCAAGAAGGCTTATGTTATGGGTACTAGACGACGATATATTTAATAGATATAAATACTTAAGTACATAGAAAACATCCAAGACTCAGAAACAAATATTCATGCTCATCACACAAATATTTGCCCTGACCTGGATTCGAACCCAGGACCGTCAGCTGCACAGGCAGGTGCACTACCCACTAGGCTAAACCGGTCGTCTAAACAAATGTAACATTATGTAATTATTAGGCACAATAAACTGAAGTTATTACATTTTGAACTCTATTTAAATACTGTCCAAAAGTGAAAAACTTTCAGTTTCCTCCATCTCGTAATTTTTGACGACCGCTTTAGCCTAGTTGGTAGTGACCCTGCCTACGAAGCTGGAGGTCCCGGATTCGAATCCCGGTCAGGGCATTTGTTTGTGTGATGAACATGAATATTTGTTTTTGGGTCTTGGATGTTTTCTATATATTTAAGTATCTATTTATCTATATAAGTATGTATATCGTCGCCTAGTACCCATAGTACAAGCTTTGCTTAGTTTGGGATTGGGGCCTAGGTTGATTGGTGTAATATTGTCCACATAATTTTTTTTTTTAAAGTTGTACATCCATTATTAATTTATTGCTGAAGAAAAAACACTTCTGTTTCGATTTTAATTCTTGGCACAGCGGCGCCCGCGTACCGCGTGCGGCATGCGAGGTTAAACAACGTCGGCCTAGGTCAGTTATTGGATGGGTGACCGTTTTAGGAGTTATTAACTGAGCGCTTCCGTGCTTTGGAAGACACGCTAAACTGTTGAACCCGACTGCTGTCTATGATAGCAGTCGTTAAGCCAAGTTAGAGGCCTTCGGGCGGCTTGAGAACTATCAGTCAAGTTGCCCACTCACTTGACAAGCCTAATCCCAATAAGGTCTGGTTTTTCATCGGGTTGGAAGGTCAGATGGCAGTCGCTTCCGTAAAAACTAGTGCCTACGCCAAATCTTGGGATTAGGTAGCGGACCCTGGGCATCCTTCAGGATGCAACTGTACCGGGATAACGCTAGGATGATGATGATGATGACTGAAGAAAAAACACTTCTGTTTCAATTTCAATTCATCCTTCGAAAAATGGGCCTCTGGGTGTAGCACAGTGGGATTTTCCTTCAATTTTGTTCACGACCTTATTATGATTTTATTCGCTGCTTAATACTATTTTAAAGCCCATAGTGAAACTCTCAGTCACCTATCACGTTAATTTCAAAGTAAAAAAATTCTAAACACCAGATCAAAGATAGATGTAGTTGTAACTTGTATTTTATCTTTTGATAGTGCCTAATTCTGTGATACGTTACTAAAGTATTGAGTAAAAACTTGGTATTGCGTAGCCAAATGTGTAAGAGGTTGTTACATTTTTAAACAGATTGAGTGAATTAATTGACTGTTATTAAATGCTGTTGCGGTTGCAACCTTTTTATAACCTTTTTTTAGAAGACTTCTGTCATCTGCCTTTTTATTGATTTTTTTGTATTTTGTTTTACATTTTACTTGTCAATATATTCTCGCTTCATGGAGACGTCGTGTTTGGTTTTACTTAATTTTCCTATCGTTTCCACTCTCTCCCACTGCTACCGAAGTCTCTTTTTCAAATGCTCTGATCATATGTGATAATCCACATCGAAAGGGACCTTATGGCGGCAGGCGCTTACGTTGCACCTATTTACTATTGTATTGGAACAGCGGCAATAAAGGCGTAAGTGCCGGCCGCCATAAGGTCCCTTTCAATATGGATTATCACATATTCTCATTCCTAACAATGTTTACTTACTCTTGGAGCTCAATTTCATGCGATTATTAGATTAGATTTATAATGCCCCGTTACAAATTGATTACGGTTAGGTTAGCTAATGAAATTTCATTAGTCGAACCTGTGCCTCTAGTGTAAAAGGCTTAAAATCAAAAAAACTCGTTTTACAGTAGGGCCAGAAACGTTTACAATTTGTTTTTCTTTTCACTTATTAAAAATATTCACAATTTATCAAAGTAGTGTAAAAGTTGAACTGAACGTATATGTTGCTAACGGAGATATTGGCTTACAAAAAAAAAAATAAAGGTAGATGTGCGGAAGAGATGCAAGTATTAACACCAAGACACGTGGGAACGAGATACAAAGTGTCATCTCCCGTCCTCATCGCGTATATTGAGAGCGAGGAACCTAAATGTGTTCCTTCTGCTGTCAACCCAGTGCATCCTCAAACCTTATAAAGGGTCGGCAACGCGCACGTGACTCCTTTGGAGCGGTGGCCGCTTACCACCAGGTGGACCGTACGCTTGTTTGCCACCGGCGTTGTATTTAAAAAAAGCTAAAAGGGTACAGTAGTACCCAGCTGATATGGCTTACCGATGTACCTGCGCAGAAGATGAATTTTTAAAGCGCGGGAAATGCTATTGACCAATCGGCACGCTGCAATCACCGCGCTTCTTTTTCCTGTACCGCTATTGGTCCGCAGCTGCCGCCATGTTAGCGCGCGCCGCGTGGCATGTTAGTCAGCCGCCATACTTCTTTTCTGCGCGAACGATTCACGACGCGCCTTATCAGTTGGGTACTACTGTAGGTAAGGGCGTGGTATAAATGAGAGTCGTGGTAGGTATAGACAGTATAATGGTAGGTACAGCTCAGGTGAGCAGCGTGACGTCCAGGTCCTCGTCGCGGCCGTCGGGCAGCGCGCGCCGCAGCACGCGCGCCACCACGTCGCCGAGCGCCTCGCGCGCGCCCTCGTCCAGCAGCGCCAGGCATTGCTGACGACAAACATATTCTCAAAAATGGCCCGCAAAATAAACATCAAAGATTAAGTGAGAGTCAGGATGGCGGGTGTACCTAAACAAATATTTAAATAAAGTGTACGAAAAATTTCTACTAAATTTGTACTATGTGTAAAACTCGCAAACTACGAATTAGATGGCTGAAGTTTTTACTGTATGTTTGAGTACAAAAAAGGAGAATGGGCAAAATGTCCCATCGGTGTATACAGTTGAGACATATCTCGTTTGAAAGGTCTTAATCGTGGCAGTATTTCATTGTATGGCACCAATGTTGGACAGCGTGCAGGGGCCGAGTAATTGACAAAAGTATGTATCTCATAAAAACGTTTATTATACAAAATGCAAATAATATAATTAAATATAAGGTATCTCATATGAAAGATAATGATAATTGAGCCACGTAAGGCTGCGGATATCAGCGCTGAAATATTTATAGGACTAGAATTAAGAAACGAAAGATATGTGTGAACGAAAAATCAGCTACTACTCAAAGATGCCTACGTGTATACACTGGTGACTTATATCACGTTAAAGGCTCTAATGTAAGCTATTTTTTTATATATACAACTTCGAGGTAACGCGTGCAGGGATCGGATTATATTGAGTTTTAAGATTTAACTCTCAGTTAACTCTACGTTAATTGAGTGTTATAACTTATTCTACTTGACACCAGATGTCTGTAGTTGTATACTTCTTCTAGATTTATATTGTTGACAACAAACAGATAATCCGGTGGTGTATCTCTAGCATTGAGACGTTCGATTACTTTTTAAGGAAGAGGTTGTATTACTTTTTAAAGAAATATCTGACAGGTCGTGTCAATCAATTATCTACATGTCATATCATAAAAAAATATCAGCATTTTTACAGAGATTGAAAATTGGGAATAAGATAAAAATAAACGGATAAAATACAAAGTCCACGTATTGGACATTCTCAGTACATTCGTAAGTAATCTGCATTGATCTATAATACATTTTTATTAATCTAGTTATTTGCGGGCGTGAGCCCTGATATAGTTTACGAAGCCGAAGCCTGTAAATCTGGTCGATGTTGTGATGTACATAGTTGTACTTGGGATCAATATTTCCTACTTGACGTCGTACATCAAGGTCTATGAGACGGGCGTCTTCAAAATGAGATATGTATGTATGGTATGTCTGTCTTATTTTGCTTGCATTTCTGATATGCAACGACAGTGGCAAACAAGCTTACGGCTTGCCTGATGGTTAGGTAGACATCGTAGCCTGTGGATGATAGCGACTCTAGAAGAATTAGAATTCCTGTGTATATGTGTTAATATTAACACAGCACATCCTCGGGTATCAGGCGGCTTTATCACATAATAAATAATAGTACCTTCTTACATGGAAGGTTTTCATTTCGGCTTGCCGCATATATAGTGCCGCTAGTACTTAGCTCTACGTTACTAGCGCGATAGGGTATCTGGATACCACGGAGGTTCAGCCGAAGCGGAACAAGCCTAACTTTACTCACACCAGGAACAAAACATCTCATACCTAGAAAGGAACTGTGTTATTATGGCTGCGGTCTTCTATAATGAGGAGGTAATCCCCAGTTGAGTAAGATGGTAAGAAATATGAATAAGCTGATAGTCCGCTGTACCCTACCTCTATGCCAGAAATATAACCCTTGACAGAAAATAAACTTTGAGTTAGATACAGGAATCTCGGAGCCTTAAGAAGTTGATCTACAATATTATTATGGCCAACTGACAAATAGATACTGCAGTTTACTAAGGATTAAGGTACTATTTCTTGCTAATGTTACCCATAAAGTTCTAACCTGCATAATGAAATTATATATATATATATATCTTGTGTAGGTAAAATAAAAAATGAGATAATTCGGAGTTGAGTTGCCTACTACATTTTCTTGTTTCTTTAAGAAACAAGAAAATGTAGTAGGCAACTCAACTCCGAATTATCTCATTTTTTAACCTGTTTAACATGTTATAATTTCACCTGTTTAACAGGTGAAATTATAACATCTGATCTGTGTCTGTACTTTTTACCCGACTGCGGCAGTAGGCCTGTCACGTTTTTCGAGTGTATGTATGTCTCTTAAATGTGGGTATGTGTGTATGAATGTATAGGTAGCTTTGTCTGTCTTTGGTACGTTCTGCAGCTTCACCATTTCAACGTCCTGTCAAATACAAAAGCTGTCACTTACACGCCATTACATGGAAATATCAAACGCGAAGTTGAACCCTATAATGTGCGAATATAGGTTGATATCGCACTGCACGCCGTGACGGATATATATATCGTTGGCGTTGAAAAGTTGAACAATATGATGAATTTGAACAAGCTAGGTATCTTCTTAGTCTTGGATTAATGTATAGACCTTATATCTATAGATACATATTGCAAAATAAACTATGATTATGCGGTCATGATCACGGAGATAATTGTCTGGGGCAGGCTATAAGTGTACAGATTGTATGCTTCGTTTGTAACTAATTAATTTCATCCATTTATTCCACTTTCTGAACACAGGCCGTGAGACAGTTGACAACGTCTATCTCTGATATTGATGCTAATTTCGCCGATGAAGATGTTGGATGATGATTTCGGAGATCCTTGAATTGAACAAGGTGGGCGGTTGGTATCGCAATGGTATGTTTTTTTAGCAATCTAGCTAGTTGCGTCTGCGAGCCTCGGCTAAGAGAAGGAGAAGAAATACTTTTTGTTTCACGGTTTAGGTATTTACTGTTTTACAATTTTCTCCTATACAGAACTAAGAAATCTTATTCATAAAATATATTTAATGCCGGGTTGATAACACGCCACCGACCCTATATTGTTGTTTGGATGCACTGTGTTCGCATTAAGAAGTTATGTATATTCCTGAATTCCACATCACATGTCTACAGTTGTTGGTGGTTATTATGGCTATAGTTCTCGTTGAGCGGAAGTACTGTTACCAGACTGACGATCATCAGTTTGTCCATGTCTCCATGCCTATATAAGTCGCAATACGTTAGGATATATAAAGGTGTGTCTAACTATCCTTCCCTCCGTCTGTCTGCTTCCCGACCCATGTTTCCTCGGTTTGTGAATCTTTGTATCTATAAATAATAATAAATATTTTTGGACAATCTTAAACAAATCAACCTAGTCCCAAACTAAGCAAAACTTGTACTATGGGTATCAAGTGACGTTATACATACTTATGTAGATAAATAGATACTTAAATACATTTCTATGTATTCAACGTCCATGACTCAGGAACAAATATTCGTGTTCATCACACAAATACATGCACCGACCGGGATTCGAACCCGGGACCTCCAGCTTCGAAGGCAGGGTCACTACCAACTAGGCTAAAGCGATCGTCTATGTATTTGTCATTGCGTTACTCTGTTAGGTAAGGTGCCTAAAGAACTTTCTTCACTTTGATTCTTCTGTCCGTTTATCTGTCTGTTTGTCTGTCTTGATAGTCACAGATGTACACATTGATATTTTACCTAACTGGATGTTTATAAATAGGTTATAAAAACGGTGTCAATAAGAGCGACTTAATTTTAACACAAATGTGTTAAGAGTAAGATATTATCATTCTAGAGTGCTTAACTTGGGATTGCCATGTTACCGGTCATATTAATTTTATATGTGGTAAATACGTAAAGTTCATAGGATTGCGTAAATAGATATACTAATCCCTTATCCCATTGCGCTAACCCTCTGGTTAGCGCAAAGCAATAGTATTTGGCCTTCATGGGTCTCTACCCATGAAGGCCAAATACTATGGTTCTTACTTACATATATTTTTAGGGCCTTAACACAGTATTTTTTTTATGATACTGGTATGTTATCAAAAGTTTTTATGCAGTATTGAAAGGGATATTTACACTTCTTTTATTGTTTATGCATTATATGATACCGTTTTGTTAATTATTATCAACAGAAAACAGTACTGGATCATTATTGAAAGCGGCATTACACATTATCGTCAGTATTAATTTGGTTTGCTCCTCAGTATATTTGTAACTTTTTGCCAACATGCATTACAAAAATATCGCAATATTGGTATTCATTTTACATTAAACATTTGTATGCATAAGTAAATGTAATAATGTGGACTATCTTAAAAAATCGACCTAGTCCCCATGTAATCAAAGCTTTTACTACGACTATGGGCACTAGGCGACGTTATACATGCTTGCCTACATAGATTGCTAAAACCTTAACATACATAGAAACTATCCAAGACTCAGGAACTAAAATGCCCTGACCGGGATTCGAACACCGATCCACCAGCGTCGCGGTTGGGATCGCTTTACATACGTAATAAACATTGGGATAAAGATTTATTAGTTTAACACCAGTTCTTTCAGTTTAAACTGGATCGCTGAATCAGTGACGATGGTGGAAATACACAAGCTTTTAGAGGGCGCGACTGGCATTATGAAGAAGTTTGAATTAACAATATTATGAATGCTGATTTGGTTGAGGCATTATCACAATACTACGATACACGTCATAATGTTTGTGGTACGTATATCAAGCAAATAGCAAGTAACTTTAGATTTCACAATGACAACGGCTGCATTGGGACTTTGGAAGCCTTTGGATTGGCCGTTTACACGTTGATTTATTCATGAAACCATGACGTATGGCCACGATCACGCTATTGCAAGTCAGCAAGTATATCATCATCATCATCATCATCGTCATCATCATCAGCAGCAGCAGCAGCCAATATATGTCCCACTGCTGGGCACATCCCTCTTGTTGATGAAAGGAACGAGGCAGTGGGGACTACTCTCTCATTTTCAGTGGAGACTTATTTACATACACCTTTGAATTTTATGGCAGATCTAATATGCAGGTATCCTGACAATGGTTTCCTTTGCCGAATAGCTAACGGTAATTATTTATCATTATTATTATTTATTTACTTATTAATCATTAAGTGCAAAAAGGAATTATATAATATATCGCTCCACAAAACTATTTAGGTTTGACTGTGGAGTCGAATGTCAGTCTCAAGTCTCAAAAATACATAATACTTAGTTATTAGGTAATAAGGTATAATATGGCAATAGCCATATTAATAGAGGGTGAACCGGGTGAGTTATAGTGGTTTTATAGGGCACCAAAAATCTACTACTATACGAGATACTGTTGCAATTAAGGAGGGTTTTGTTTTAGTGTATGTAGATATGTATGAACTAAACATCTATATCTCGTTTATATATTAAAACTTAAATAGCCGCGTATGTTGTCGATCTCGAATATTATTGACCAATGTTTGACCAATGGTTAGTTGCAAACTCGTCATCGGCCCTAAAGGAGTATGATCCTGAATCCTCTGCTGCGATCCAGTCATGGTTCTATTAACAGGATTTATTAGTTTTATTACTGAGTACGTATTCTTTACTTCCCCAACATAGGGTATATTTTCCCACATATTTTTTTATATAACACGACGATGTCAGACAAGCGTACGGTCTGCCCAATGTTAAGCAGAGACTGTAGCGTACTGATGAAAACAAGCCCTCAAACTACGCAATCTAATATATATTACCATACAATAGTAATAATCGTTACATTATAATCTAACTAGCGAGATTGTAAACTGTCAGATTGTAAACCGATAACTGTTTTGTACTTTCCATCAGCAAGTCGACGAAGCCCCGAGTACCGCTCTGAAGAACTTAGACAACGAACGAATCTAACCTAAACTGCAAGTTTCATGTCGGAAGAGTTGGAACTATAAAATACTATTTACAATTTAAGGCATTCTTTTTCTGACGGTGACATATACAACGCATCCCAGAAGGTCGTCTAACATAGTATACCAAATATAATCGGGCCGCGCATTTTTCCATTCTTGTATTCGTGTAGTCCGTCTGTTAACCCTACTATACCTACGTTGTTATATAAGTGAAAACAAATCCCTCAAACTACATAACGCGTCTCCAGCCTTTAGAAGCTCTGTTAGACATTCTTCCAACACTGCATACCTACACAGTAGTTCCTACCTAACATAGTCTCGTTTTTTTTTCATTTTTGGATTATTTTGTATAGCCCCTTTGTTGACACAACTGTACGTTGTTACACAGTACTTACCTAGCGTGAAAGTGACTACTTAAATTTTTAATTACCATTGGTTTTTCAGGTATCTAATCAAGTCATGATAAGGATGGTTACTATAAGCAAGAAGAAAAAAGAACCGTCCAGGTGTGTGTTGCGCCCGGGCCACGTAGGATTTCGGAGTTGCGGCTCGTCACATTGCGGCTTAAAAGGGTTTTTTTTACTACAAACTACGGATGCATTTGCTTATGATCTTAAGTGGCCGGTGCTTAGCACAAACGGATGTCTGGATCGAAATACGTTTTTTAAAACCCACTATACTTATGATGACAAATGATCCATCATCTATCGGTACTCCCTTCGATGGGTTTTACGACGGACAAATAAGGCATCCCCACCTTTAGTGTAGGAGAAGTATCGTAACAAGATGGGTACATGTTCCCCATTTTTTTTTGACAAGAATTTAATGTATAGTCTGTATAGGTATTCGGTAAACTAAGTAGAGCCTCTTCAATTTCGAAAGGCCGTGAGTATCAAACCCGTATACCACTGGGTTTTCTTAGAAAGCTTACTTACGAAATATCATTTTATAATTAACTGTCCACGGAAAACTGCTCGCTGTTCATAAGATCTAAGGTTCTCAAATGTTAATAAATGTTAATCAAATGTTAGTCATCATCATCCTGCTAGCGTTATCCCAGTACTGTTGCATCCTGAAGGATGCCCGGAGTCCGCTACCTAATCCCTAGATTTGGCGTAGGCACTAGTTTTTACGGAAACGACTGCTATCTGACCTTCCAACCCGAAGGGGTACCAGACCTCATTGGAATTAGGCTTATCAAGTGAGTGGGCGCCCGAAGGCCTCTAACTTGGCTTAACTACTGCTATCATAGACAGCAGCCGGGATCAACGGCTTTACGTGCCTTCCAAAGCACGGAAGAACTGACTTCGACCGGAATTGCTTAACCTGGCATACCGCAGGCGGCACACGGGCGCCGCTGGGCCGCTAGCTCTCCTCCGGTTGGAAATGTTAGTATGACAGTTTAACATGGCGTTAAAGTGAAAAGGCAAGTTCCTTATTTGTTCGACTGTACAAACTATATTTGTAAACACAGGTCAATAGCTCATCTTAAGTCTTACAACTATTTTAAATATTTTAGTGTATCACTATATTTTGGCATAAGGCATACAAATAAATAATCTCAAATTCACGGACTCAAAGTCAAAGATGGGGCGTGATAGACAATTAAAATTCTTCATCTGTCAAGTATTGGTAGGCTACTTTCACTAGGAATGCAAATAAGCTTTTTTGAATTCTACCAATTCTTCTAACTTAGAATATGTTTCTTGGCATTTTATTATATATTTTAGGTGCCAGTCCGGAAATACTTTTAGACTGAACGTTTTTGTGCAATTGCCCCAGAAATGACCCCGTATCTCAGTGAAGAAGTGACTTGTATTTGAGAAATATTATGAGAGTACACGAAATAAGTTTGTCAAGGATCGTAGCAAATGGAAAACAGTGATCTCTAACACTGCCTCTACCTACCCTTCTGGGCAATAGGGTTAATGATGTGTATGTGTGCAGTGTGTAACATAAAATATTTGAACGTATTCGTTGACTGCATACCATCAATATAACACGGCACACCAGTATATCACGGCGTGCAGTAGGATATCAACCTATCTGTATGCATTTCTGTAGGGTTAAACTTCACGACAGATGGTCGCTGTTAGTAAGCGGCAGTGTACTATTAGTATACCATAATTCATTCAAATTCAATATAAATATGGCATCTCGAATACCTCCAAAGAAGTATACATACTTCTGGTATTCACTATTAACTTGTTTCTCTGTATGGTTCGGAGGGATTCGATATGCCGTTACTATAAAGTTATGATTACAAAATATAGTGAAAAAAAATAATCTAAAAAAGTGTTGTCATTAAAAAAATGTAGAATAATGTGAGCATGAAATGCTTTTTGCCCCAATTACGGCAAATCGATGCCGTACTGGCCTTCGAGATATTTTCTACTGTACAGCTTTGCGGTCTTAGGCACTAATTTTTGCACTAGTTCACTGACGGCCAATCTGCTTATGGTGATTTTTGTAATAACAGTATTTTAGACGACCGCCATTTAAAGGAGGTTGTCAGAATTGAGCTCACTTATGACCGCCTTCGTGTACGCCGAGCTGGTCGTTGTAAACAAACTGGGCAGTCCTCTTATCCCGTAATCTGCATCTGAGATTGTTTCTTATTCAATGTTATTACAATGGCAATCTGGTCCCTATTTCACCAAGTTGACATATGTATGTATTTGACATATGTAGGCTGACCAATCGAAAATTGTCATGATTGTGAAAACTGTTTCACCAACTACATTTGTAATGTTTTTTGACAGTTGTCATGCAGTTGTCGCGCCTGTCAGCTTTGGTGAAATAGGGGCCTGATGGAGTCAAACGAATTTCGAAGTAATTTTTTAACTCTTTGACCACCGAATGTCAAAAGTGTCAATAAATCAATAACATGTCATTTATTACGTCTCATATATCAGACGACGGCGTTTAAAGGGTTAATTACTGCATCCAAACATATAAGCACATCATAAACACTTTTTCACACCTACTTTTCTTTCCTTTTTCTTTTGTAGATTATTTTATTTTAGCACCTCTGAGCCGCGCACCTACCATTTGAATCGCAGCCAGTACGTTGTTCGCATCAAAGCCGGATTCATACTATTGCCACGTGTTGTGTCTTGAAGCGCCAGAATGATGTCGGTTTCATACATTTAACTAGTACGGTTTGATCTGATGCTCTCCGACGATGTGCTATGTTACGTTGTGACGCGACAGAAGTGACTCTGATTCGCATCAGAGCAGTTGAGGTGCGGGGGGTAGGGAAGCGGCCGCGACACAACAGATCTGACGAGTGTGCACGGGCGTGTGTTCTTGTGTATGTGACGGGCTCTAACGCCGCATCGCGTGAAAAACGAAATGATGCATACACTGCTTTTAGCCCCTGACGCGCAATGCAAAAAACGGGTTTTACCATGTATAGAATCAATTTATTTCTACTGACACCATAGATTGGATAAAATCTTCTTCAAAATCAATTCTTATATACCACAACAGTGGCAAATAATCATACGGCCTGATGGTAAGCCTATATAATTATATATAGATGTTGGCGACTCCAGTACATTCATCAGCCCGTTGCCGATTCACTGATGAGTTGAAAATGGTTATACTGACACATATAAAATCTAAAAATATTTAATTTAGGTTGTTTTTATTAAAGATTGTAAACTGTTTAAATGCAGGTTCCTCACTCAAAGCATCATTGGGAGCTCGGAATCTGTCTAACGAGAACTTTGTGTTGTGCATGTTTTATAAGCTACGAGTGTATCACTGATGAAAATATCGTCAGAAATCGTCATAATGTGTCATAGGCATTGCAGTACATGAGATCGTTTAGATCTTAATTTTACTGGCGTCTGTCTTGCACTTTCAACATTTCTACATTTTCCTGCACCGTTTTTAGATGTCTCTGTGGTTTACTAGTAGAGAATGCCACTTGGCATTAAGGTAGTCATTTGTACACTGTATTTTTCGTGCAATGAAGTTTAAATAAATAAATCGTTAGACATTGTCATAATTTTATTTATATAATGCGACATGTACAGTACGTATACGCTCGTGATTATAACCGTCAGACATCAGAGCGCATCAGAAATCATCACATCTGAATATTATGAATCCGGCTTTACAAGCACTTCCGATCATGAAGAAGCGGAAATAGAGGTAAGTTTAAACCCATTTAACGATAACAGTTTGAAAGTGTCTTGTGTGGTCGTGGCCTGGTGGGCATGGACGGCGTCTTCATATTTTTTACGCATCGAACGCCAAGAATGTATTAATGTTATTATTGCGCACGTTGTCAATTATTTTCAAGTAAGGTTTTATATTCAATCTCTTAAATAAAAAAAAGTTAATTCATGCTCCCTGGCAATCGCATTTTCAGTTTTTTATGAATTATTTTTAAAAAATGTACTGAATTTGTAGTTAATAATAATTGTTTATTTTCCGACCAACATGGATCATGGCGTTAGTATACAGTTTTATCTTACGCATCGTTGCATAAAAATAGCCTAGTCGAGCCTCCGTGAACATTCCCGACGCAGTGCAGAATCGAGGTAGCCCCATCAGCATCCTGAACGCGTTATTATATTGAACACGCAAAGGGCTGTATTGTCTCTGCGTATAATTCACCTACAGGGTGCTTGTATAAAAGTTGGTACAATGTGCTTCAAAAAGGGTACCTAACCTTTACTTTCTTTAGAACAGCGAGCGAACCTGCGGGCCATCATATTAGCCCTGACACAACGGTCTGCGCCAACGTTCGATATCAGCTTCGTCTTTTAACTCTGACGGCCTATTCCGAACTTCGAAATCCGAACTTCGTATCGTGCCGTCCCTTTCACTCTCGTGTTATACACTATATGAGTGAAAGGGACGGCACGATACGAAGTTCGGAGTAGGCTCTCTGGTGTTAAGTATTGAATCTGTTTTTTATTTCACCTGATTGTGGCTTTATAGGACGAGGTCAATACCGGCAGATGCGCGGTTGGAGAGTGGCCTGGGGAAAATCCAGGGGAACCTCCGACACGACTGGAATACTTTGAGTTTGCTCTCCAATGAGATTGAATGAGAGGCTTCAACCAAATCTGAAGTGTGAGTGGAATCGAGTAAATGGGAGTTTTGTCGCTGGTTCACTAAGAGTCCAGCAAGAAACGATTCAATCCGACCCAGGTCGGGCCTAGTGAGTGAGCGCTTGGTATGCGGCGGTACCGGCACGAATAGGGACCATACGCGTCCCGCATATGTAACCGCAATGACCCATCTTTCGATGGATGCTGTCATCCGGGTCCTTGAGTTTGTGCCTAGGACGTCGGACCGTGCGGCTGGAGGAGTCACGACAGAGGGGGAAGGAATGGGAACGTAGTCGACAGCCTCCCTAACTAACGGATTCCTATGATGGGGAGCGTTGTCAAAATAACATCTGGCAGTCTGCTTAAAGAAACTATACATCCCCATGTAGTGGTGCAGACTGAGGTTCGACTGGTACCAGTCGCCCTACGGAGAAAACGATTCTGAATGAAGCGGATTGAGCGGTGTCCTAGGGACGTGAGTAAAAACTACACTTGCATAAGACATGATTGCATGGACGTACTGGGACGTAAGGGTACAATTATTTCAGTTTGGGGTTTCTGGAGAGCATCTCACCAGCACCCTCAAGCTTCAATAAGGGATTGAATTAATTGTACCCTTTCAGTAGTACATTTTTTGACTTATTTGGCCATGTTGTCTGGGAGCATATATATATAAAAAGCTTTCATATGTTAAGATATTCGTGTTCGCATTAATAACAAAAATGTCACATGTCAACATTTTGACTACAAGAGAGCGAATATAAATTATATGAATATGATGGCAAGAAAGTTACTTTGACAGAAAATGCCATAATGGTAGAAGAGTCTAAGAGGGGATTTTTGGAAATCCAAAAATCCCCAAGTAAATACTTGAGCGAGTCAGATTAAGACATGGAGGATACCTTGCACTCTGAAAACCTCCTCCATTTATAAGCCATCATGTGGGGTGCATATACACTTTCAATATCTGATGCCCGGGAGTATGTTCGTGTTGTTGTTTCTTTTTATTTTTGCAGACGCTCCCCCCGCCGGCGGAGGGGTACACCTGTTAAATATTTTCTTCCTATTATCCAATTTTCAAAATCCAATAGGTCCTAATTACGCTCGAGTAAATCAACATTTGAATCGTGACCTCCCCTATAGTTATCACCCATCAGCGAATTAAACTGCCGGATAGCAACAGGATCTCATGACCAATATCCTCTTGGGCGATAGATTATAAGGTGGTTACCTAGTAGGTCACTAGGCAGTGGTGGTGAGTTTGTATTCTGAAGCCCCATGGACGTCAGCTGGAGTTCTCTCCACAATCACTCAAACACTTAAAATAATAATGTTTTTTGTCGTTTTCTCTCGTTTGATAATATTATTGAATGTTAGCTAACCGAATATCTTGTTAGATTACAAGCTCATGATCTAGAATAAAACCTTATTTACACACGTACAAGTTTTGCATGCGAGTTTGGTTATATTGCAGGTGAGTCATCGGGATAAAATGACTTCAATCGATTTATCAAACCGCGCAATGTAGTTAAACTCGCATGCGAATCTCGTATACGTGACCATAATAAAGCAAGTATATAGAACATCGACGTTCAGTCTCAGATTGACCTTTTTCAGCTCTAATTGGGACATTTTTATGCGAGAAGTGCATGAGTAAAGAATGCGAGAGTTAAAAAAGATGTCAAGGGCAACACACCTACAACCTAGGGCTTATGAGCATCGGAACCTCTTTAGCTAGAAATTACGTATATAGCACCGGACTGTCCCATTTCTGGACACCACAACATAATGAATAATTTACGCCTTCAGTATTGCAACCACCCCCGGATCAAATGGGCTAACACTAGTTCAAAGATGCTTTTTCACTCCGTTCTTAGGCCGCATTTACGCGTAAATTCGACGGTAATCACCAATGCAGCTTTCTTTCAGGAGCAAGAAGTCCGCGCTCTCTGCCACAGATTTTTGTAACAAAGCAACGGTAACATAGCAATGGTAACATAATACACGCAAGAGCAAAGAAAAAGTTTCATTTTCATTAGCTTAGATGCACGAATATAGATTTTTTAGCTTATTATTTTATTAACCCACAGTTCGCCTTTTGTACTAAGCTGTGTTATGATGAATAAATAATCAAATATCTAACGGTTATTTTATTGATTGCATCAAGACCACCAAACCACCAAAATCAAAATTCAAGTTTCAATATTTGAGTCTCTATCACACTTATGTTATTTTAGCGGCAGAGAGAGAGAGAGAGAGCGTTACGACTTTGTAATTAGTACAGTCGCAAGTACTGAATCCGCTAAGATAATTCGGCGGCTTATTAGAACACTCGTAGCATTTATTATTTACATACTATCAAAACTGTTCTCATGGCTCAGGAACAATAATAGGCATTATTGAGCGCTCTTAGTCGAATTCCCGAATAGTGGCATAGCACCAGCGGGGCTCATATAATCGCTTATATGTCGTACATACAGCATTCATCCCTTACTGTCATGTACGAAAGTGCGAGAGGGACGAATGGTCCGACATATAAGCGGTCATCTTAGTCCTTCAGATACAGAAACTTGGCATTTACTGCGGGCCTTAGATGCCAACTGTCATATTGTTAGCGTGTATAAACGACCATGTGAAGCTATCATTATTTACTAGCGACATCTCGCGTGCAGTAGCAGAATCAAACGACACTATATTATATTTTTATGTAATTAATTGATTTAATACAGTTATTTTATATTTATTTGTTTAATAAAAATATAAGCAACTCATTCCCGTTCATTTCGAAGCTCTAGTAATGATTTATTAAATTATTGGCGCTACTGTCTATGCACAAACGTCCCATTAGTATGAGAATATTTAGTTCCAGTAATCGCCACATTACAGTTATAAAATGAGCTATTCCAACTTCCCTGCACGCGATCGGTCTTCGGCGTCATACAAGAAATTAAAGCTGCTGCTGAGAGCTTTCAAATGATATATGTCTCAACTGTATACACCAATGGGACACCGCCCATACTAATTTGCCCATTGTCCTTTGGTACAAAAAATTGAGATATTAACATTGGTTGATAATTGGTAGGATTATAATTTTCCCAGGTACACCCGCCATCCTGACTGTCAGGATGGCGGGTGTACCTTCACTTTATAATAATTTTAAATGCGAAAGGGTACAATTTTTTTCTAAAGTGGTACAAAATAGTACAAATTCAGTACAAATTTTTGGTACACTTTATTTACATATTTGTTTGGGTACACCCGCCATCCTGACTCTCACAAGATTAAGGGTGGGTTGCACCAAACCGTCTGTAATCGTAAGCGGTGTTCGGTAAAATCTGATTGTATGGAAAGTTTGACAAGTTTCTATGGGACGACAGTTGCCGGCGCCATATTTGACGATGACCGGCCTGTGATCGTATGTTGGTACAACCGACCCTAAGATTAAAGATTTATTTGACACTTAAAATGTAGGTACATAGAAAAAAATGCACGTAAACAACTGCAGTAGTTAAGATAACTGTGTCGCAGTCCGTTACGCCCTCTCTTGGTCACAATAATATACTTGTTACGTACTTAAAGAGAACATACTTAGGCCGGGTTTTATAAAGATCCGTTAGACCAAATGCCAGATCAAATTTCAGTAACTCAGTACATTTTTTGACATAACAAACCCACAAGGTCTAACGGATCTTTATAAAACCGAGCCTTAGTTAGATAAGACAGGTAGGAATGGAATTACTCGCTAGGTGACGTGTATAGTTTAAGGTCAGATCAAAAATAAAAAATATTGCAGGCTGCCTGGAATGTATGTTACATTTTTTTTTTATAAAAAGTAGAAACGGGTATCACGGAAAACGGCACAGGTCGTATTCAGCCAATTTAACTCTTATTTTTCTGTTGTAAATGCCACGTTTTTGTATGTGTCTCAAATGATTAATGCGTTTTTCGGAGAAAAATACACTTGCAATTCTGTAAAAAAACAAAGGCGAGAAATCATGAAGTTTTTGACGTTTTAAGGTTATGTTTATCAAATCTCGCTGGTTTTATTCGAATTATGAAATTCGGAGATCAAATGTCCGAATTTCATAACAAAAGATTATCATAATAACAAAATGCATATTTTCTTTGGTTATAATACTTAAATACCATAACACTCATTTATCACAACCATATATTCTTAGAAGATTAAGACGGGAGTTTCGCTTAATCTTCGAGGTTATTTTTTATAAAAGCCCAGAACGACCTGTTGGGGCAAAATCGACTCTAAAGCGGATAGGTTAGAAGATTAAGACTTCGCTTACAGACCGTTTGGTGCAACCCCAGGCACGTATCCAGAGGGGGGGGAAAGTTGGGATTTATCCCCCCCCCGAAAACGTTTTTAGCCGTCTGTTTATTTATTCGCTTGCTTGTTCTTTCAATAATATTCATCATTTTCACATGGTTGTTTCAATGTGTGTCCCCCCCCCCCCGAACCAAAAGTCTGGATACGTGCCTGTGCAACCCACCCTAAACATGATGAATCTATCTCATTAGATCCATTCAGTAGATCCACTGTGTATCTAATGAGATTTTTTTTTACCGCTAGATACATTGCAATTCATAATGGATCTATTGGGATGTTTTCTTTCATTAGATACATTTTAGCCGGGGTCTGTGAGGAATGGATCTAGTGAGAATTTATTTCTCATTAGATTGAAATCTAGAATGGATTTAGTGAGAAGTTAACATTTTTTATTATTTTTTATCATTGCATTAATATTTTTTGTTTTTATTTTTTATTTTATTCCTAATTTAATTCTACTAAATAAATAAATAAAATAATAAATTAATGAGAAAGATTGTATGTGTAGACATTAATTCTTCAATCACACTAAACAGTCGATGTACCTACAGTTTAGATTAAAATATATGCAAACCTACCCAAATACCTACACTTTTCTTATTAATATTTTTTCACTAAAATTATTTGAACTCAATTTTATATAGCATGAAAGATAGAGTGTAATTAAGTTTGATCACTTCGTACTCTTTACTTTGCTTTTTCATTTATGATTCTTACCTGCAGTATAAATATACACTGTAAAAAAGGACCTCCCGTAGGTATTCGATCGAGAAAATGATAAAATCACAGATTTCACCTACTGAAATTAAGGCGTTTCCATTTATTTGGAATTTAGGAAGAATAAATTGAACAGTCGGGTAGAATAGATCTTATGAGAAATACTTCTTGACCGATCCTTTATTAATAATAGGAATGGATCTAATGATAAATAACTCTCACTAGATCTATAATGTATCTCGGGAAATAGATCTAGTGGGAAAAAATGCTTACTAGATCCACAATTTTCAGAAGTAATAGATCTAATGAGAAATAACTCTCACTAGATCTATAATGTATGTCGGGCAATAGATCTAGTGGGAATAAATGCTTACTAGATCCAGTTTTCAGAAGTAATAGATCTAATGAGAAATAACTCTCACTAGATCTATAATGTATCTCGGGAAATAGATCTAGTGGGAATAAATGCTTACGAGATCCACAGTTCTCAGAAATAATAGATCTAATGAGAAATAACTCTCACTAGATCCCTGATAAATTGTAATCCAATAGATCCAATGAGAAAAACACTGTCACTAGATCCATCATGTATGTCACAAAAACGATCTAGTGAGAATAAACTCTTACTAGATCCTGTAATGAGAAACTAGATCCTAGATCTACAATTCTATAATAAGATTTATACAGAAAGCATAGGAATGCTTGCAAGCTTTGTATGAATTTGGTTGAATGCTTCATAATTTCAATTAATTACAATAAGTTTTTTCGGTATTTGTTTGATTAGCTCACAAGGAAACGAGCCCGAGCGACGGACACAAATAGATGTCCTTGCCTTTTGCTTACTTCTGTTTAAATAATATACAATAAAGAATAATACATTTCTTTTTAATCCTAGCTAGTATAATGGCCGGATTTAGACTACCTAATTAATCAGGTAAGAAGAATTTCAAATATTGAATATAAAAGTCGATTAGAGTAGACCTACTGTAAATAGGATATGTATTTTATTCTTAACTGCAAGTAACATTATGTCTACTAAAAGTACCATCAAATAACCGTGGGATATTTTCTACTAAAATAATAATCCAGTCAAGGGCTCAGATTATTAAGTTTTTTTCCTCTTTTCGCTTCTTAAAAAATTTTAACTTCTGTATGCGCTCCTTAATCAATATTAACTTATTATTCAACGGGTGTCAACCGAGCCTTATACTAAGAACCGATCATTTTTTATGTTATATAACTTGTATATTACATGAAAATTATGCCATATTATGGTTATAATAAATATTTGAAAATGACATATACAAAACGTTTATTATATAAAATAAGTGACTAAATAGTTTGTAATAATATAAAGTGTTATTATACTGAATGCAAATATAGAATTTATTTTTATACCCCACACTTTTTACACACCCTTGGGTTCAAACCTCGGCTGGGATTATTCCCAAAAAAAAACTTATGTACGACTCTCTCGGTTTTAAAATAAACTTATGTACGAAATATCATTTGATATTTAGCAGTAAAATTGTCACTAAATATTTAATGGATCTGGGAAAATAGATCTATTGGAAATAAAAATCTCGTAAGATCCATTGTTGATGATCTAATGATAATAAATTCTCATAAGATCCACGCTTGGTCAGTAAATGTATCTAGAGAGGATAAATTTCTCATCTGATCTATTTTATATAATCTAATGAGAAATAAACTCTCACTAGATCCATTCCTCACAGCCCCCGGCTAAAATGTATCTAATGAAAGAAAACATCCCAATAGATCCATTATGAATTGCAATGTATCTAGCGGTAAAAAAAAATCTCATTAGATACACAGTGGATCTACTGAATGGATCTAATGAGATAGATTCAACATGATACGTTACACACGCCCCGCTCACCTTGTGGAAGCCGTCGCCGGCCTGCAGGCACAGCACGGCGCGCAGCGCGAGCTCGGCGTTGGCGCGCACGTACGTGTTCTTCTCCTTGGTGCCGTTGACGAGCGCCGGGAGGAGCGCGCGCAGCGCGTCGGCGGCGCGCCCCCCCGCCCCCCGCAGCGCGCCCGCGCGCCCCAGCGTCGTGCACGCGCGCGCCATCAGCTGCTTCACCTCGTTGTTGCTGTGGTTCATGCTCTGAGGACGATGTCGAATCCATCAGTGGCACGGTTCGAAACGATAATTATCAAGATACTTATCGTGATTTTTATGTTTTAAATAAATAAATATACATATTTTTGTGGACAATCTTACACAAATCAACCTAGTCCCAAACTAAGCGAAGCTTGTACTATGGGTACTAAGTGACGATATGCATACTTATATAGATAAATAGATACTTAAATACATAGAAACATCCATGACTCAGGAACAAATATTTGTGTTCATGACACAAATAAATGCCCTGACCGGGATTCGAACCCGGGACCTCCAGCTTCGAAGGCAGGGTCACTACCAACTAGGCTAAAGCGGTCGTCAAACGCGGTTGACAATTATCAATTTAATAATAACCTAAAATTGTAAATTCAGCATGAGTCTTAAAAAAATACGAGCGTGAATTCGAACGTCAATAATTGCGCTCTGTATATGTGTTTTAATGATGTTGTAATGATTAATTGATCATATTTTAATGGTTAATAAAAAACTAGTAAAATGTTGTATAGCAACTATTTATTTTGCAGCCTAAAACACCATAACCTTTTATATATTAGTACAGAGTACAGTCTTTATTGGTAAAAATACATTTTATAGGTCATATTATACATAGGAAAATAAATTTAACTAATAAAATAACATATACTACCCTACCCATAAAAAGGATAATTAAATAAATAAATAAATATTAGAGGACAATCTTACACAAATCGAACTAGCCCCACAGTAAGCTCAAGAAGGCTTGTGTTATGGGTACTAGACGACGATATATTTAATAGATATAAATACTTGAATACATAGAAAACATCCAAGACTCAGAAACAAATATTCATGCTCATCACACAAATATTTGCCCTGACCGGGATTCGAACCCAGGACCGTCAGCTTCACAGGCAGGTGCACTACCCACTAGGCTAAACCGGTCGTCAAAAAATAATAATTATCAAAGACCATAATTATCTTGATAATTTCAAACCCTGATCAGTGAGCCTACTCCGAACTTCCTATCGTGCCATCCCTTTCACTACATGTATAACACCAGGGCTCAGAAACCGGTTTCCTCTTCATACAATTAACCGGTTAAAAATATCGGTTAATTGCGTTTTACCATATTTCTTCGGACTTCAAATCATTTATTCCATAGATGAAGGCTAATAAAAGCGAATCTTAAAATAAAAAAAGAGCACCTTGCAGGCCTTAGCCTCTAACTTTGTATGAAATTCCTTTTAAGGCCTATCGTCTAGCTGCACCCAAAACGTGACACTTCGCAGCCTATTATAAGGAACATAACCTCAATATCACATTGCATGTTTGAGAAAATTAATTTTGTTTACTTATAATTCACGTTCCGCCGGTAATCATGACAACGGATGTCGATGTGAAACATAACATCCAATAGAGAATCATAATATTACTTCCATAATAATTGTTATGATAACATTACGGTTCCCAACATTCACAAAAAAATAATATCCACACGATTTTCATTGAAACAAATTTTAATAATTCATTCACAGCTGCTTCGTAACGTCAAAAAAGTATCCCGCAATTTTCAACTCTGCCATAAACAGATATTTTTTTAATACCACGTCGGTGGCAAACAAGCGCACGGCCCGGCTGATGGTAAGCGGTCACCGTAGCCTGTGGACGCTTGCAACTCCTGGGGTGACACATGCGCGTTGCCGATCCTTTAACCCTTTGACCGCCACAGTCGGCTATTCACGTCATCGGAAAATCGTACCATGGACGCCAAAGACAGCCTGGTCAAAGCAATAGCGATCTATACGCGATTGCGTAAAGTTTAATTTCGCGTTGAACGCGTGGCATCAGCGATGCGTCATTTACTTGGCGCTCAATAGGTTAAAAATGTATACGCTCCTTGTAGGACCCCATACTGTAGTCCCTCGGGAAAACCTCGGCAGGGGCTCATTCCACAACCGGAGCGTCCGTGAGAGGAAATTCCTCTGAAACCGAATTTGCGGCATTGCTCGAAATAATGTGGACATGACTCCAAAATTATTCAAAATGTAAAGTAATTAATTATTTTTTTGAAATAAAATTTGAATTTCCGGAGAAAATAGTTTATACGTGCTTATAATTATTAGCAAAATGTTATTAAAAGTGGTTATCGTTTTCGTAAATATTTTTATGTAATAAAGAATAATGTAATACATAATATAGGCCGTCGACTTCGGCAAAAGGGTGAGGACCCCCGCGCTGAGTCGTTTTTGGTGCAAAGGCTGTCCATGGCTATTCAGCGAGGAAACGTCGCCAGTGTTATGGGCACCTTTGCACCGGAAACGGCGAGGGGCGATCTCATTTGATTAGTTTTTTTAAAAATATTATTATTGTTTTCTAATAAAGTTACAATATTTAAAATATAAAGAAGTTATGATATTAAACTGACACGGTTATTTTCACTAGAAATAATACCCAACAAGTACTACTCTAAAAATGGTTCGAACGGCACCACAATTTTTTTCATCTCCTAATCAGAAAATTCAATTTTCATAAGTAGATAGCCGGGCTGAAAGTCGTTTTTTCGACCCTAGGGCGGAAAGTAATATTTTTTAAGTTGTTTAGACCTTGGCGCCGCCGGCCGCTGGTTGTTGCAGCACGTTTTTATTACTGAATCCAATTTTATTTCTCATTTATTTCCCTCAGTCATTTCTCTAGTCGCAATGAAAAGTAGTGTTTTTAACTCGGGTGAAACCACCCATTTCACCCTTGAACTATTGGCGTTCTCACGTCGTTCGAGCGCCAAAATATCTCGGGTGAAGTGGGCCGATTTCAGCCCTTGGTTAACTATTTAGTCAAATACTGTAGAATTTAAATATATATGATCAAGGCAAACTAGCCATAATACCAGAATATAAGGACAGAATGGGAAAACTAAATAGGTATGAGAGGCCAGCCGGTCTGCGATATTTGACTAACAAAAAAACATACATTTTACCTAATAATACTAGTAATGTATATGGCAGGAGAGTATGGACGTACTACCTACCTCATACACTAAATGGTTTCCCCATACATGTTATCAATAAAAAATAAAATAGAAGACTATCCAAAGCAAACTAAAAATATCATAAACAGAACAATATTGTATAGCTCAATCTAAACGAAAGAAGACCATATATTAAATAAAATATAAGCTTAGCATCACAATCTTAAAATGTAAAGATTTAGCTAAGTAATTAACATAAAAGGTAATTAATTTACTTTTTTGAAATAAACAGTCAAAAAAAATTTTTTTTTAGCCAATTGTCCAGTGTACTCACCCTGACGAACTGCGTGAGTATGGCCTGCGGCGGCGCGCGGTCGTTCTCCAGAAGGTACTTCATCAGGTAGCCCATGCCGCGCAGTCCATTGCACGCTATCGGCACCTTATCGCTGGCCAGGTAACCCAGCAGCGCTTTGTCTATCTTCTCTTCGAATTGTTCCGTGTATATCACCTGTTAGAACAGTGTACACGTACATGAACACATAAAAGGTTTTTAGGCATATTAATAGACAGTCAATGTAATTGGAAAGAACATGTTTGTATGGTGCGCTCTAAAGTAAATAGTTGTTTTTGCACTACGAAGAATAAGCCAAACCGTTTCGATACAGTAATAGTATGTGATAATTATGATTTTCTAAATTTTTGACATAATTATGATGATTAAGATGTTATATTTATATTCAATAGTTTTGTTTGTACACCCGAAAAGGTAGAGTCTTGGTGAAACTCTATGTGTAAAATTGTTTATTATAACTGCAATGTAACCCAATTCTCCCAAACAATAAATACATTTTACCTTTGGACTTTTTTTGACACAAGTTTCAATTTTATCAAGCGGATGTGTCCGAGGCCTTATAAGTTTTAAAAGGTTTTGATTTAAAATTATGACGAAATTATTGATAATACCAATAAAGTGATTAGATGGCTACGATGATTTCATTAGTTTTAGGGTGGGTTGCACCAAACCGTCTGTAATCGTAAGCGGTGTTCGTTAAAATCTGATTGTATGGAAAGTTTGACAAGTTTCTATGGGATGACAGCTGCCGGCGCCATATTTGACGATAACCGGCCTGTGATCGCATGTTGGTGCAACCGACCCTTAGATAGTGACATAGCCATTTTTTGATTTTATTGTGTGTAGTAGAATTTAAGCGGAAAAAACAAGTTTCTATCTTTTAAATGGTCGATTTTGAGTGATGTTTGAAACGATTTTTCTTAATGAAAAACCAAATACATTTAAAGATTATGACAGAAGGTCGCAATAGTCCTGTCCTGTTCTAGATAGTAACATTGAGAAAATGTCAAGATATGTGTCAATTCAAACAGAAAATGGCCTAAATAGATGAGCGTTTTTTAACTGATACTTAAGGACTCAACGAATCTATAATTTACAAGTCGGATTTGAAGTTGTAACAATTCCGCGGTAGATGTCGCTACGAGTAGTGATGTGCCGTTCCCGGAAATATTCCCTAAGTGAAAATATTCCCGGGAATATTCCTCCTGAAAGGGAACATTGGGGAATTTTGAAAGTGTATAGGTTTACATATTGTGTGATTGAGGATTATATCAAAACGTTATTCATTGAACTATTTACCGAGACATTAAACAGTGTAACTCACTTGCGAAAGTATATTCCCAATGTTCCCGGGAATATTCCCAATAGTCTATATGTACTCGGCCGGCAACCGTTTACTTCCCGGCCTCTGTAGCAATGTACTATTTAAGATTAAGTTTGTGACATTTGTATTTAATTTATCGTACGGCGAAAGGTAAGTCATAGTTGTTCCTTTATAATACCTATCACCTGTACATAACCTATTGTAGTATTAAAAAAAATACCATAATGAATACACACATGCTACACCACCCAAAGACCAACATCTACTTAAAAAAAGGTTTACATTCAAAAAAATCTTCTGGCTAAATGCCGTGCCTCCATCTGTGCGCGCAAAACGACACTACAATTAGGTACAAAAGGTTCGCACGTTCAACCCGATTACCACTAACACGCGTTGTCAGTTCAACGAGTGCTATGTAGGTGGCGCGCGCGTCAGAAAGAAAATAATTATGGCAAAAAAACCAGTAAAAATGTAGCGATCTGTAATAATCGCTACACTATACACCTATGATGACGAAATAAAGAAATTGATTGATCAATCAATCAATCATTTATTTCTAAGAATATGGTGCAATATTATAGGTTAGTAAATGGGTTAGTTCAGCATATTCTGCCAACATCGGCGTAGAAATATTGGAGAGAATGGTACCTATAGTTAGTAATTAGTAATGGGTTATTATTAATTAAAATTTATGTGTACATGTCAAATGAAAATAATAATAACAGTATAATCACAATTAATTCAATATCTAAGTTCTAGGTATATAACTAAACAATCTTATATTGCTCTAGAAAACATCTAACACTATAAAAACATTTATCTAACAACCAGCCATTTAACTTAGATTTAAACAAATTACTATCCAACATCCTTAATTCCTCGGGATTGAAACACAAACCTCAGGCGTTTCTTTAAGCGCCACAAACAACGCGCACGACCTCCCGTGCGCCAGCATCCAGTCCGCCTCGGTGATGGTCGTGTTCCCGCCCGCCAGCACGTGGTGCAACAGCGCTGCATCCCTGCAACAAACCAACCAATTATACAGGCTGTCCCTAAAACCAACGATAAAACGAAGAGGGGCGATAGAACAGCTCATAATTCTACAATAAAATTCCAAGACATATTACTGAACTTACGGATTCTAAATTTAAATCTGTCGTGAAACACTTACTTATTATTATTTATTTTATTTATTTATTTTATTAAGAAATAATAATACAACACAAACAAGTACATAGACCCACAAAACCGTTTGCACAGTTTGACTGTGGGATCGATCAGTCTCATCTCTCTTCTAACAGTAAAAAAAAAGCATTTTATAAGATAAACGATTAATTCATGGATTGGCAGTGATAGCCATCCTATCCATATGCCATCCATGATAGGCATGACAAGTAATCTAACACAGAAATATTTTATCTTACATATAAAATATATATACATGTTTATATTGCAGCATTTGAATTCTGTAGTATTATGATACTGTTATTTTATATACATTGTATATTGTTACACAAACATAATATGCTAAAATTGTCAATGAATAGATTTAAGTCCAGCTTTTTTTTTAAACTGACTGCGGCTTTGTAGGTCGGGCTCAATAAAGCGATAGGAGTGCGCGGTTAGGGAGTAGCCTGGGGAAAATTCAGGGGAAAACCTCCGACACGACCACGCGTGTGGTTTGGAAAAAGCGCACTCGGCGCGTCGCGTTCTGTGTGACCGAGCCTAATGCTACAGTTACACATGCTGATTACTAGCACGAAAGCATGCCACTATTGAGCAATTGCTACTTAGTAGCACGTGTGTCGAAACATTGATAATAATGAGCATGATCACTTCGAGTCTGCTCAAAAATCGACGCTCGTGCGATTTTTGGTTATGCTATGTGCATCGCGGGTGGAAGGGGGCGTGGTATTAGTAAGATTAGCAAGTGTGGACGCACTTGCTTAATGAGCATGCTAGCAGTTATTATGGTAGTAGCATACTTATCCCAAGCAAATGTATACAGCTTGAAAGCATGCTTTTTATGTCCTAATTTTGAGTATGTGTAATAGTACCGTAAAGCTGGGGTAAATGGGTCATACGCGGATTTAGGTTCGCGTCTTTGCTGTGGACATACCAAAAGTTAAAGGCTACAAAGCTTAATTTTGGATTGGACCAGTAACCCGCATAAACAGTGTCTCCGTTTCTATAAATCCCTGTAAGATAAACATACCTAACATGCACATAAGCCGTTAACTATTGACCACAGGAGGGACGACTTTAGTTTATTCAACTAAGTATGACCCATTTAGGCTCGGTTTTATAAAGATCCGTTAGACCTTATGTCGGTTTGTTATCAAAAATGTACTGAAATTTGATCTGACATTTGGTCTAACGGATCTTTATAAAACCCGGCCTTACACAATCCAGCCTCAGTAAAAATGGTCCAAGTTTATAATTCTAGTGTGCCGCAGCTTAACCGAGCCGCCTCAGTTTCCACTTGACCCAGATACCGCGTAGGGGGAAAACTTGCAAATTATCGAATGTTAAAACTTGACCGCACTTTTATAATGCACGTTACGAGTGAAACGTGGATCACACGATAATTACCCAATAATAGCTCAGCATAATAAAATCATTTTATTAGGATATAATCTAAAGTGTTGTACTGTCTCGTATACTGTATCAACCAATCCCATGTCTCTATTACAACTGTACCGTCTACGATGACTTTTGTTTTTTCAACTAAGTATGACCCAAACGTACCTGTGCGTGGGGGGTAGGCAGTGCAGCAGAGCCCCCAGACAGCCGCCGACCGGCGCGCGCGGCGGGTCGTCGGGGTGCGCGAGGAGCGCGGGGCTGGTTAAGGTCGCTAGCACGCTTAAAGCTAGCTGCTCGGACATCTTGTCGCCTCCCACTGGAAAGAAACCGCTGTTAAAACGAGATATCCTTTGAACAGTTAAAAAAAAGTAGGGTCATTAAAAAACTACGCTCTTCAGAAGACTAGTTACTCCTTCTGAAGAACGTAGTTTTTTAAACTAAAGATATTTACATTTTTACACGCCCTAACGACATAGTGAGTCGTATGCGTTTTAATTAGTAGTTATTGGGTACATATTAAAATACATATTATTTAATGTTTTTATTCAAAAAGTTCTTCTTAGTTGGTAAATTATACACACTGTTTTCTCCTAATACTAAATTTATTATTATTAGTATGTTCTAAGATACTGGAATAAGTTGTGGTTACCTTTAATTGGATAAGCATCAACTTAAAATATTACCTAAGTTATCCACGCATGTATGGTGTATTATCTGTTGGTGATCCTTAATAAATAAATAAATAAAATAGCAAGAAAATATCCTTTCAGTTCATCAACTCATCCAAGTGGCCGCAAACTGGCGCATCAAATTACCAGGCCGTAAACCTACCTACCGACCCTAAGGGTGGGTTGCACCAAACCGTCTGTAATCGTAAGCGGTGATCGTTAAAATCTGATTGTATGGAAACTTTGACAAATTTCTATGGGATGACAGCTGCCGGCGCCATATTTGACGAGACGGCCTGTGATCGCATGTTGGTGCAACCGAACCTAAGTAAGTAACAAAATAATGATATTTTTGCTCATAGTTTGTCCTCTTTCAAGAATAGAGTTCGGCAATGTTTGTTTTCTAGAAATAAATAAATAAATATTTGTGAACAATCTTACACAAATCGAATTAGTCTCAAACTAAGCAAAGCTTGTATTATGGGTACTAAGCGACAATATACCTAATTATATAGAGAAATAGATACTTAAATACATAGAAAACATCCAAGACTCAGGAATCCATCAAGATTCGTGCTCATCACACAAATAAATGCCCTGACCGGGATTCGAACCCGGGACCTCCAGCTTCGTAGGCACTGTCACTACTAACTAGGCTAAAGCAGTCGTCAATGAAAATAAGAAGTGAGGGAAAACATTGTTTCTAATAATCTCTTTTACTTATGTTAAGCTACTTTGCATGAGTACACAACTAAATAGGTAATTATAACGGCACTTGTAATTTATTTAGTTAGTAATTGTTATGTAGTCATATAGGAAACTTTAGGCCTTGCTTGCTTCCTTTTTTGTATGAATTATTTTGTACACTGTTTGTTTTCTGAATATCTAAAAAAAAAAAATTTGGTACAAAGTTGTGGGTGTAGGTTGCGAGTGTGGAATTGAAACTCGAGCTAGCGAATGGATTCTAGGGTTGAACTACGAGCAAGTGGTACGAAAATGGAATCATGAGCGAAGCGAGTGGTTCAAAAATAGAATCCCGAGCGTAGCGAGTGTTCCAACAAACGAGACGTAAAATAACTTCGCAGCCGTGTGTAACACAAATCTATTCATATCACTAAAGCGGGGAAAACCCTACATAAAAAAAAACTTTCAACAAAAAACAAATAGGCACGAAGACCGAGTCATATTTAAGACGTGGTACTTGTGATGATAATCCGTAGCGCCTGCAGCATGGTCTCGCGTATGGCGGCATCATCCGCGTCCTTGATGCCGTTGTGCATCTCCATGAAGACCGGGTCATACTTAAGATGTGGTACCTGTGATGATAGTCCGTAGCGCCTGCAGCATGGTCTCGCGTATCGCGGCATCGTCCGCGTTCTTGATGCCGTTGTGCATCTCCACGAAGAGCGGGTCGGCGCGCGTGTGGATGCGCACGAGTTGAGCCAGAGCGAGCCCCGCCTTGATCCGGACGGGCCGCGATTGGTCGTTCAGCGCTTTAAGGAACGTCGTTTGGAGTTGTGGGAGGAACTGCTTCAGCATTACGCCCACCTGACAATATAAATAAAAAATAATAATAAAATATCCAAAATAAAACATGGACAAGAACCAGAACCACCTCCGCAATCATGACTTTCAATTTAAAAAAAAACACTAAAATCGTTATATCCGTTAGGGAGCTAAGATGCCACAGACTTTGCAAGTTTATCGTCACTGTATGACATTAATTTTGTTATAATTGTAAATTCGAAATTATTATTCCTTCTTGAACTGTAAATTAATATTTTGATATGAAAAATGTATTACTTATTATAGTCAGACTTTCTTAAATTGTAAATTAATATTTAGACATATAATAGTGCCCTTGTGGCCTATTTGTAGAATAAATGTTTGATTTTGATTTGGGCAGACATATACAAAGATAAACATGAAGTCTTATAACACCCCTCTTTTGTGTTTTTATTTACCGTATGACAATTTAGTTGCACCGTTTAGCATCACCCAGGGGTCACGTGTAAAGTAACGGTGGGTACTCCCTACGGACGTGGTGCAACTTCGACCCCCCTTGTCGTTTGAGTGGGCAACTTGACTGTTAGGTCTCAAGCCGCCTGGAGGCCTTTTTATTGGGCCCGGCCTATAAAGCCACAGCCAGGTTCAAAAAAAAAGTACCTTCGAGAGCAAGGAGAGTATTCCAGTGTTCCAAACCACAGGCGTGGTCGTGTCGGAGGTTTTCCCCTGTATTTTCCCCAGGCTACTCTCCAACCGCGCACTCCTATCGCTTTATTGGGCCCGGCCTATAAAGCCACCGTCAGGTTCAAAAAAAAGTACCTTCGAGAGCAAGAAGAGTATTCCAGTGTTCCAAACCACAGGCGTGGTCGTGTCGGAGGTTTTCCCCTGTATTTTCCCCAGGCTACTCTCCAACCGCGCACTCCTATCGCTTTATTGGGCCCGGCCTATAAAGCCACCGTCAGGTTCAAAAAAAAGTACCTTCGAGAGCAAGGAGAGTATTCCAGTGTTCCAAACCACACGCGTGGTCGTGCCGGAGGTTTTCCCCTGGATTTTCCCCAGGCTACTCTCCAACCGCGCACTCCTATCGCTTCACTGGGCCCGGCCTATAAAGCCACAGTCAGGTTCAAGAAAAAAAGGTACCTTCGAGAGCAAGGAGAGTATTCCAGTGTTCCAAACCACACGCGTGGTCGTGCCGGATGTTTTCCCCAGGCTGCTCTCCAACCGCGCACTCCTATCGCTTTATTGGGCCCGGCCTATAAAGCCACCGTCAGGTTCAAAAAAAAGTACCTTCGAGAGCAAGGAGAGTATTCCAGTGTTCCAAACCACACGCGTGGTCGTGCCGGAGGTTTTCCCCTGGATTTTCCCCAGGCTGCTCTCCAACCGCGCACTCCTATCGCTTCACTGGGCCCGGCCTATAAAGCCACAGTCAGGTTCAAGAAAAAAAGGTACCTTCGAGAGCAAGGAGAGTATTCCAGTGTTCCAAACCACACGCGTGGTCGTGCCGGATGTTTTCCCCAGGCTGCTCTCCAACCGCGCACTCCTATCGCTTTATTGGGCCCGGCCTATAAAGCCACCGTCAGGTTTAAAAAAAAGTACCTTCGAGAGCAAGGAGAGTATTCCAGTGTTCCAAACCACACGCGTGGTCGTGCCGGAGGTTTTCCCCTGTATTTTCCCCAGGCTACTCTCCAACCGCGCACTCCTATCGCTTCATTGGGCCCGGCCTATAAAGCCACGGTCAGGTTCAAAAAAAAGTACCTTCGAGAGCAAGGGGAGTATTCCAGTGTTCCAAACCACACGCGTGGTCGTGCCGGATGTTTTCCCCAGGCTGCTCTCCAACCGCGCACTCCTATCGCTTTATTGGGCCCGGCCTATAAAGCCACGGTCAGGTTAAAAAAAAAGGTACCTTCGAGAGCAAGAAGAGTATTCCAGTGTTCCAAACCACACGCGTGGTCGTGCCGGAGGTTTTCCCCTGTATTTTCCCCAGGCTACTCTCCAACCGCGCACTCCTATCGCTTTATTGGGCCCGGCCTATAAAGCCAGTCAGGTTAAAAAAAAAGTACCTTTGAGAGCAAGGAGAGTATTCCAGTGTTCCAAATATGTCATACTTAAGACGTAGCGTCTGCAGCATGGTCTCGCGTATGGCGGCATCATCCGCGTCTTTGATGCCGTTGTGCATCTCCACGAAGACCGGGTCATACTTAAGATGTGGTACACGCTTGGTCGTGCCGGAGGTTTTCCCCTGTATTTTCCCCAGGCTACTCTCCAACAGCGCACTCCTATCGCTTCATTGGGTCCGGCCTATAAAGCCACAGTCAGGTTAAAAAAAAGGTACCTTCGAGAGCAAGGATGCCAAAGTCGTACCTTCGAGAGCAAAGAGAGTATTCCAGTGTTCCAAACCACACGCGTGGTCGTGCTGGAGGTTTTCCCCTGGATTTTCCCCAGGCTACTCTCCAACCGCGCACTCCTATCGCTTTATTGGGCCCGCCTATAAAGCCACAGTCAGGTTCAAAAAAAAGTACCTTCGAGAGCAAGGAGAGTATTCCAGTGTCCCAAACCACACCCAAACGACACGCGTGGTCGTGCCGGAGGTTTTCCCCTGTATTTTCCCCAGGCTACTCTCCAACCGCGCACTCCTATCGCTTTATTGGGCCCGGCCTATAAAGCCACAGTCAGGTTCAAGAAAAAAAAGGTACCTTCGAGAGCAAGGACGCCAGAGTCTCGAGCACGGCGGCCTTGACGCTCGCGTTGAACCGGTCGCCGAGGATCCGGATGAGCGGGCCCGTGATGTGCACCACGGACGGCTGGACGGCGGCCGCGGACGTCAGGTTGATCACCTCGCCGAGCATGAGCGCCGCCGCCTCCTTGTCCTCCGGCAGCCCGTTCAGGATCGACTCGCGGAACAGCGGCAGGATCGGTGCTATGCCCTGTCGAATAGGTAACTATTATGGTATGGCAAAACACCGGCTACCTTTTATGATTTAATGAATCCATACTAGTATAAATAATAGTATTGACACGATTATATCCCAATAAACCTGATATCGTGCTGAGAGATTAATCGAAACGCCAGGCAGTGCTCGTTGACATCACTATGCCGCATGACGAGAACCTCGTGAAGGCCGAGAAGGACAAAGTCAACAAGTACAGTAGTACCCAACTGATAAGGCGCGTCGTGAATCTTCGTTCGCGCAGAAAAGAAAGTATCGCTCCGAAGATTAACGAAAGAATGCTTAAAAATTACAATTAACCTTAGACCACTACTAAAGGTTCATAATACACTGTTCATAATGCGCGTGCACTCGATCAGAAGTATGGCGGCTGACTAGCATGCCACGCGGCGCGCGCTAACATGGCAGCAGCTGCGGACCAATAGCGGTGCAGGAAAAAGAAGCGCGGTGCGTGGAGCGTGCCGACTGGTCAATAGCATTTCCCGCGCTTTAAAAATTCGTCTTTTGCGCAGGTACATCGGTAAGCCATATCAGTTGGGTACTACTGTACCTAGACCTAGCACACGAGGTGACCGCCATGCGGGATGTTGATTCAACGATCACTGTCCCGATAGTCGTCTCTGCAAACGCTCTAATAACAATTTTTATTTTTCTAAAAATAACAATTTTTGACAGCTGGACCTTACTCGACAGCGGCGCCAACTGGTGAGCATAAAAACGATGAGATGTCAGAATGGTACTAATTGACGTATCAGTCTTCTGATACATCTCAATTTATTACAAATCCCTTTTGGGTATTCGCTAATGCTCCTTCTATAGGATCCTCTTTCAACGATATTAGATAATTGGGTATTCGACGCATGTTAAAAATTATTCCATAATGTGGCTATATGGATAGAAAACCATCAAATTATCACAATAAATAGTAAATTAGACAAATTAATCTAAATAATAAAAAGATATGGGACTTAAAATATTAGCAAAAATGTTTTTTTTAATAGTCCAAAATGTAAATTAAAATTACCAATTGAATTCTCATCTTTCAATAAAAAAAAAATTGTATGTCAACTACGTCCGTACGTAAACGCATTATTTCAATATTAAAATGGCAAATTACTCGATTTTCCATACAACGGGATTACGACGCCATTACACTGTGACGTCACCTTTAACTGTCTACCAGTATGGAGTGTTTTCAGCGCTCGTCAGTTATGTTGCACTTTATCTCTCGTTTTCGCCTTTTGTGCTGCTCTAATTGTTATTTATAACTATGACATTAGTTGTTGACGTTAATTTTTTCTCTTGACATTCAGATTTTATTCTAGAAACTGTCCAGATTACACAATTTTTTTATGTTTTTATTTTACATATTGACGATCTTTTTGTGAATTTATTATACTCTCTTTTGACATACATTACAGTAATTGATGTATTTTTTTAAATTTCATATGCATCAATAAATTGCTCTTAATAACTAGATTCAATTTATGTAATATATAACTGACGATTCAAAAGTGCTTGTTGCTAGACCTATTTGAATAAAGAATATTTTGAGTTTGAGTTTATTGGTCCCATACAAACATTTGATCGTCTCTAAAAACTGGTTCGAATGGCACCATAAAAAACTTTTGGGTGAATCAACTATTTAGTGTCACTCGTTGCCGTGGTTACGTCTAGTTGTCCAGGGGACAAAATTAGAATACAATCATGATGTTATGCTATTTAAGTTTATCCAACATACGTATTTGTGGTACTTATAAGCTATTTCCATAATGGTCCACCTACTGAACATGTTAGTAGAAGTTAATACAACATTCTTTTGAACAAACTGCGCCACTAGTGTCCCTTGGACAACGGGTCAAAACAACAACACAATAGTAGATTGTGTCTCAAGGGAGCGAAATGTTATATTTACGGCGAGGGCGGTATATTGAATCCTGAGTGAAGCAAAAGATTCTACAATAGAATCCTGAGCGTAGCGAGGGATTCTAAAGTAGAATCTTGAGCGTAGCGAGGGATTCAAGTGTTTACGCCCAAGACGGAAATAATTTTGCTACCGCTTACTACACATACTGCTTTTCACACCGCCTATGAGGCCCGCTGCTAAAAACATGAAATTTCTTACAAATGATTTTACTACAGAGTTCCCCATACTGCTTTTCACACCTTCTATGAGGAAAAGAGTCGTTGTTGCCCTCAAATGAGGGAAGAAAAGTACAACTTTGATCCCTCATTCGAAGGCAACAATAACTCTTTTCTGAATAGCAGGTGTGAAAAAAAAGTTGATCCACCCTTTTAATCAAATAGCCAATTACTACACCTTAGGCAGACAGAATCCAGGCAGCAGCTCCCCCTTCAGATCGGACGCGGCGTATCTCACTGCCTGCCTTATGTCCGCCACGTGCGCGATCTGCCGCTCCGCGTCCAACGTCTTCGTTAACGCCGCGAGCGCCTCCCACGCCATCTGCAGCACGTCCCTGTCGCTCTCAGCGAAGAGTAATATCAGGCCTCGCAGCAGCTGCGGCACGTAGGGGGACAGGTCGGCGCGCGTGTGCGTCACGAACGCGCAGAGGAGAGCGGCCGAGGCGCGCCGCTTGTCGCCCTCGCTTGTGCGGATGGACTCGAGGAGCATGTCGATTATGCTGTGAAACATTGAGATTAGGGTCATGACAAATCTGTCATGTGGCTCGTTTCGTGACACCTAAGTGAAGACTGTTTGGCGCAATGGGGGCTATCGCGTATGAATTCGCCGCTAGAGGCGCTAGTGTAGCGTGGGGTCCTCCGAAACGTCAAATGTCACTCTTTTTGGTTGCGCTACGCGGGTTAATATCTAATTGGAACAATATGGTCACTATTTTGCAATACCTGAGCTTGATTATGGCAAATATGAATTAAGGGTCAATGACTGTCAGGACTTTGAGACAGATTTGTCTTTCGGAAAATTATTTCCTCCTTTTTTCCGAACAAAACGGGACCACGCTACATTGCGGTATATTCGATATTTTTACGGTACGGTTTTAAGGTATTGAATATGATTTAAATGTAAACTTCGTTCTCATGTCCATAATAACCAATAACAATTTTTGACAGCTGGACCTTAGTCGACAGTGGCGCCAACTGGTGAGCACAAAAACGATAGCCCCCATTATGTTTGAATATATTCAGTTTCGTTTGTAAGTACATCATATGTGATGGCGGAGATACGAGTCATACTCGTGATCGGGTGCTGTTTGTGGAGTCCGGTCTGTTCATGCTTGTTAGTGTTAAAATGTAGGTTTGATATGCTGACATCAAATAAACTATTTTAATGTTGTCTTTGGTTTATAATAAAAAAGAAACAATAAATTTATTCTGTCCGTTGGCTTTCAACTGTTCAAACGTTGTTTTATTTTACATTGATTTTATATTAGTTAGGACATAGTAACTACGTTAATACTAGTGTCTTTTTATAGGGTACTGACGAGAGACATCATCCCGTTGTGGATTCGTTTTTATTATCAGTGACTTAGAGACCATATACATCTCTAACAATATTAAATTAATTTTAATTTTTGACGCTCAGAGACCATGTACATCTCTGTGATATTATATTAATTTCATTATACTCCTTGTTTAATCTTGAGACCTTATACATCTCTGACTTTACTGATGTTGTAATATTTGTAATAGATAACTTTGCAAATTTATCTTCACTGTATGACATTAATTTTGTTATAATTGTAAACTAGAAATTATTATTCCTTCTTGAATTGTAAATTAATATTTTGACATGTAAAAGTGCCCTTGTGGCCTATTTGCAGAATAAATGTTTGATTTTGATTTTGACAAATCTGTGTCATGTGACTCGTTACGTGACACCAAGCTGAGTAAAGACTGTTTGGCGCAATTATGTTTGAATATATTCAGTTTCGTTTGTAAGTACATATGTGATTTGCGCTAATAAAACATTTTCTTTCTTTAATTTTTTTTTTATACAATGCCGGTTGCAAAAAAGCTTACGGTCCACCTGATGGTAAGCGGCCACCGCAGCCTATAGAGGCCCTCCAAAGGAGTCACGTGCGCGTTGCGACCCTTTATAAAATTTGAGGATGCACTGTGTTGACAACAGGAGGGACAAATTTAGGTTCCTCGTTCTGAACACAGTGCATCCTCGGGAGCTCTGGCAACCTTGCTCACCTCCAGGAACACAATACTACATACTTGTATAGTAGATAATGTTATTATGGCTGTGGTCTTCTGCAAGGCGGAGGTACTTCCCCAGTTGGGCTGCTCCAAATTCGAGCAAGATAACATTTTGCTGTGTCCTACCTCTCTTAAATGACAGATGTTAAATGGTGTGTACGTAATTTAGCCGTGTAATAACAGATGTTACCCGATGTCGTGTCAGTCCCGATTTGTACTACACGATCAAGTTGCGGACAGTCTTTTTTTTTTAAAAAAAGTGGCATTAATTTAGAAATATTAGACTGAGTTGATAGAGGGGAGGAGAGGCAGGGGAAGACCGGGACGTGCGTTTATAGATTAAGCAAATGAGAAGGTCAATGTAATGTCGTATCAGGAGCTCAAAGCGTTGGCGGAGAACCGAACAGAATGGCGATTACTCCACCGACAGGACCTAGGCTAGGTTCTTATAGTAGTTTATGCAACTGAGACATAATGAGAAGTCTGAAAACACGAGTGCGGTTTTATGAAACGAGCGTTAGCGAGTTTCATAGTAGGATCACACGAGTGTTTTAAGGCCTAATTATGTACAGTTGTATACACTACTTTATCTATATCCATACATTAAATCCTCTTTCATGTGTTGAGGCACCATTGCGTTGAAAGTGCAGGAGTTCGAGCAGGGTGGCCACTTTCTGGAAAACCGGGAAAACCGAGAAAAGTCAGGGAATTTCGCTAGTCATGGAAAAGTCAGGGAATTGTCAGGGAAATTTAATGGAGGTCAGGGAAAAAAATTGTGTCTCTATGTAAATGAAATAAATGAACTTTATTCTGCAAGTAGGCCCCAATGGCACTTTTGCAAATCAAAAATTACTAGCGTTTCTCATGAAACCACTGCTGAGAAGAAATGCCGAAAAAAATCTCGACAGTCAGTAATTTTCTCCAATATATGCTTATTATAATGATACTACTTAACCTACTTAAGTAAATCTGAGTGGTAAACAACGAAAGAAAATTTAAAAAAATGAGGAAAAAAGAACAATAGGTATTTACAATGCGTAGTTCCACAAGAAAACATGTCGAAACTGCATACGATTACATGGTATTACCAAATACGAGATAAAGAAAATAATAATTGTAAAAGTGCCCTTGAGGCCTATTTGCAAAATAAATGTTTTGATTTTGAATAATAATTGAAAATACTTCTCCTAGACATTAAATTAAATCATGTTTTCCTGCAATAACTGTCAACTTGATACAATGAAAATTAGAGTAATTTTTAAGAGCTGGAAAGGGTAACTTCAAAATTGCATCTCGTAACTTATTATAAAAACCTATATATTAGTATATTGACCTACTTGTATATTTTACGTACACGAAACTTTTAAGCGGCAGTTTTATTGTTTTATTCCTGGTATTGAAATTATGGATATATGGGACGCTACAGTTAAAATGTTAATTTCTTTAAAGAGTTCTCTCAGAGATTCCCACTTTCGTATGCTTTGACTAAGGGAATATCTTGTTTCGATCCCGCAATCACAGTCAATGCAGAATTCCGACGACGGTCTCATCTCGTCGTCGGGTAGCCTCTCTAGGCTCGATAAATTGTTGGACATATTTGTCCAAAATAACCGGCTTTCAGGATATGACATAGATAACGCCATAAGTGCCTTCAATGATATTTGTAAATCACCTGAATTTGAAAAATCAAAGAAACAGTTTTCCGTAAGGATAGTCACCCACTGGATGATCTTTGGCTCGGTTTGATATAAAATGAAAATAAAGACTTGCAATCTTTAATAAAAATGGTCATGGTGTTATCCCACGGAAACGCATATAGTGAGCGAGGCTTTTCCATCAATAAGCAGATATTAGTGGAAAATCTTTCGCAAGTCTATAATTGCGTAAATACGCGTTTATGACGCTATATCTTACAACGGCGGTTAAGACAACATAAATATTGAAAAAAAAAATCCACGCGGCTCGTAATGCTCACTCCTTGTACACGGAGGATCTATATAAAAAGAAGAAAAATTTGAGTTCAGAGGCGAAAATCAGAGCAGAAAAAAGAAAAACTGCGGAAATGGTTAAAGAACAAGAAGCAAAAAGACAAAATTTCTCGAAGGAGCTTCCAAAGAAGCTGCGTTGTTGGAAAAACAGATTACCAAAGGAAAAAGAGATTGTAAATCACCTTAATTTGAAAAATCAAAGAAACAATTTTCCGTAAGCATAGTCACCGACTGGATGATCTTTGGCTCGGTTTGATATAAAATGAAAATAAAGACTTGCAATCTTTAATAAAAATGGTCATGGTGTTATCCCACGGAAACGCATATAGTGAGCGTGGCTTTTCCATCAATAAGCAGATATTTTTTTACGTGTGTTAACTCTGAACTCCGTTGGTCATGAACCGATTTGGATATTTTTTCTTTGTTTGAAAGCATATGCTCCTGTTTTCGCTCTTACCAACTGAGCTATTCGGATACTACTTCTTATTATTTCCGTTTATGTATTAATTTTATTGTATTTATAAATTGTAATTTGCTGATAATTCTGAAAAAAACGTGTTCAAATTACATATTTTTATTTTTTACTTGTAAGATTATGGTCAGGGAAAAACTTGAAAAAATGCCTGGAAAACCGGGAAAAGTCAGGGAATTTTGGTCGTAGTAATTAGTGGTCACCCTGTCGAGTTCGTGAGCTCGTTGAAGTCTTTTTGAGCACGAGCCTGTATCGTAATGGGCGGAGATGGCCACAACGATACCGTTTTTGATGCTGTTATGGCCATCTCCGCCCCGGACCGGCGCGATATTGTAAAGTTGGTCCTTACCTACAATTTTTGAGCACATAAAAGAGGATTTACTGTATGGGCGTAGATAATAGTACATAACTTACCAAGGGCGGTAAAACAAAGAACGTCTCAGATCGCAGGTATTTGACGCCCGAGCCGAAGGCAAGGGCGATAATTATGCGATCTGAGGCTTTCTTAATTACCGCCCGAGGTAAGTTCAAAATTTTATGTTACCCCCTGGCCAGGAAGTGGGATTTTCCGCGCGCGGAGCGTGCGGTAATTGCCACTTTATGGTCAGGTGTGACATAAAATATATTACGATGATGATGAGTATCAGCACTGACCACCGCACTCCTTGCGCGTCGGCGACCGGCAGCAGCGCGTTCCTGCAGTGGTCCAGCTCCCTGGCCTCGTGGGGCGTGCCGCGCGCGGCCGCCAGCGCCGCCAGCAGCGCGGGCAGCACGCGCGGCAGGTGGCGCGCCAGCGCGCCGCCCGCCGCCGCCGCCAGCGCCGACAGCGCGCGCGTGTCCGCCGCGCCCGACGTCAGCACGGGCACGAGGTACGGCAGCACGGCGCGCGACTTTATCGCCATGACCTGACACAAACCAATGTTATGATAACTATGGAACTTATTAAACCTACAATTGCTAAAAGTGGCACTGGAACTAAATTTAATGTGCTTTGCCCCTTTTGGAATATGGGCGTGAGTTTACGTATGTATGTATAAATAATGTTTCTAAGAGTTTCTAAGAAATTTCTAAGAGTTTCTAAGAAATTTCTATGAGTTTCTCAGAGGCATCTAGAAGCATCTTGGAAGAGTCTTGGAAATTATATTACCGCGACAATCGTGGGAATACCCAAAAGTCACTAAGATTTTTAAGAAAGGTACTATCGTCCTCATTCATAATCGTTCATCAAACCTATTATAATTAAATTACCGCTAAAATTAATTCATCATTATCTGTCACTTTCACGTTTGTGAGAAAGGGACAAAAACACAGGACAAGGTTTATAAGGGGAAAGTTTAATGTTACATATAAACATTATCCAATGGCGAGCTCTTCAACCTCGGTATACTAACCAACAGATACTGGATCCAATCCTTCTAATCCATCAATGAATACATATGACCATACACGGCGCAAGCCAGCAAAGACCTAAACGTTTCTTTTCAACAAGCCTCATATATAATGCACGCTAATATCACACACTACAACAGCACGTTTCGCAAGGCTATGGTTTTCTTGCTAGGTTGTAAAAATACGGTATTTGACTCATGTTAAAATGTATACATGGTGTCATTCTATGGACAATAAACCGTCAAAATATCACAATAAATCGTACATTTACCAAATTTTACTGAAATTATAAAAAACTATGTTACATCAAAGATTCGGAAAATTATTTATTTTTCTTTATTATCGTAAAGACAAATGAAAGGTACCAATAGAAATGTAAAAATAAAGAATAAATTATACGACAACTATGTACCTAACCACAGTATTTATCGACTAAAATAGCAAAATACTCCTTTTCCTATACAGAGGTTGGATGGATATGGTGCCAGTGACGTCACTTGCCAGTATCAATTTGTAGGAGGCGTTTACGGGGCCTCTAGTGGCGAGCTTAGTTCGTCTAATTTCTGCCTTTTATTGTGTTCTAATTTGGTCCCATATAGATATTTAATCGTCTCTAAAAAGTGGTTAAAATTGCACCATAAAAAAAGACTACCTATTTTCCCTCACTTCGTTCGGGAAAATAACTATCTCGTGGTAATATGGCTTTTAGACCAGAGTTATACACTCTACTTTTCACTTCGATTGTGAGAAAATAAATAAACAAAGGTTAACCCACCCAAAATTAACAATAGATTCCACGGCGAAGATATATACTTTTGCAGCATGTTTTTTTTTCTATACTCCTTTGACACACAAAACATAGAGACTGCGGTTCGCGCGCAACATTCACGCGCGAAAAAAGCTAACTGACCTTCTATTGAGCGCTTCAAAGTGTTGCTCGAACGATTTAACCACTTTTTTAATTATTGTGAAATAGGGACTACTACAAACTTAATCTTTAGACTCTTTAGAAAAATTAATTATGTTTCCTGATTGGTCGATTTTAGTAAAGCTGTATTCTGGTTGGTTAATACCCAATACCAAATATTTTTTTAAGAGTTAAATTAGTGTTCTGTGATTGGTGGATTTAATAGGTGAAGTATTTTGATTGGTCAAATTCAAATATTTTGTAAATCATAAATATGTATTCATATTTTCCCTAGGGGTTAAATGTACTACTTTAGCCCCGCTTGACAAGTCTAATATGACACACTTTTCAAGCATGAGAAGTGAAAATCATTATTTTTATCTTACCTGTTTCAGCCCGTCAAGCGTGGCCTCAGCCACTGCCGGGTCCGGGTCGTTTAGACCTTCCAACATTTGCGGTAGGATGTCATCCAGCGCCTTACTGCCTATCGTCGCGTGTAAACTGAAAGCAAACAATCGAGTCAACAAGTTGATTCGATGCGATAATCTGAACGTGTCAAAAATTGTTTACAATGCACGTGCTCGCAAAGTGCGTTTGCTAAGCAGCCAAACTGTGCGGAGAGTACCACTTTTCCGCACTAGCGCTTTTTACTTTTCTTTTTTTTATCGTTAGCCCAACGCACAGAGTATTTGTTATTTGTGAAGAGATTTAGAATTAGTCATTTATAGATTGAAATTTTGACAAAAGGTATATAAATATTAATACTTCATTAGACGTATTATTAATAATTTCAGACTAAATTTATTACCTATTAAGTAAATTGAAAATTTTCATTAAAATGCTTGTCTGAATGCAGGTTCAGCCAGTGCCTTCCTGCTTTAGCATTTTGCACATGCGCAGTTAGTACAGACGTTGACGTATCGAGCTCGACGTTGATGTAAATTGTAACCCATAAATTTTAAATTAATTTTTCGATTCAATTTTTTATTTCCTCGCACAATGCATTATAAGGCACTTGTCCCACCGCCGGCGAGTAGCGAGTAATCTCATAGTAATTCCACTCGCTTGAGCGAGAAAACCAGTAAAATTACTATGAGAGTACTCGCTGCTCGCCGGCTGTGGGACAAGTGCTATAAAACGTTGTACGATACGTGTTCGGAATTGCAATTCTCAACTCGGTTCAGTCAAAAACACTCGCTAATCGCTCGTGTTTTTGTTCACCGCCACTCGTTGGGAGTTGCTTACTTTCGGAACTTCCATAGAAAATAAGTATTTTGGTCGTGTAGTTTGACCAAGCTTTCTAAATTCCTCGCAGCAATAAGCTATATAGCAGGTGAGGATCTGAAATAAACCTTAGAGTTGAATGACAAAATAAACAAAGTAGATGTTCCTTTCGTATTTTGTATCCTCTGAATTATTTGTAAATCATATTACAATGTACATAGAGTAGTATTTCACCTGTCGAAAGTTCCAGCGGCCGCTTGCCGCATCTCTAGCAGCGAGCCAGAACCGACGCACTGGCGTTTCTTTGATCATGAACTTTATTTAAATGAACTCAAAATCGATGTTTGACTAACCTGGCGAAGCGGTCGCCAGCCGCACTTTAGGAAGCGGGTCTCTAAGCACTGCCTCACTGTGGGCACTAGACCACGAGTCCATAATAAACCTTATTACAATGAGTTTGAGTAGTGTTTCACCTGTGAAATGTCGTATCTTGAGCCAGCCATTACGCACGTATCGCGCTGGGCGCTCGATTTGCAACCGTAGCTTAGTGTATTTATTTATAAAAATAGGTCCAACTATTCTTGTAAGGGCAAAAACAAGTCTCGAGTTCTAAGAAATAATATGGAGATTGTCTTAAGAAATGTAATAACTATGTTCAATTTAAAAGAAGTGTGGAGTACAATGGAATAAAAGTTTTTAATTTTCTAAAAAAATACGTAAAGAATGTAATAATTTTAAAGAATTTACAAATAAATTGAAATCTTATTTATTGACAAGACCATTCTATACACTAAGGGAATATTTTGAAAACATGCTTGATTGACTAGATACCTACTTTTTTCTTTTTCTTTTTATGTATATCCAAAGTGCAATTTGAATGTGAATGTAAATTTTATCGATATTGAATTTTTGTAATTGTTTTAATCTTAATAATTTTCATGCCAGCTGTGGCGGAACATGCATTCATGAAAATGTAATACCACTGACATGACTACTGTACCATCTGTGTATGTTTTTACAAAATAAATGATTATGATTATCTAAATCCGACCGCGCGCACTAACTTGCTCGCTAACGCGCCACTTGTCAGAGCCATAAAGATGCTGAATGAGACCTCAATTACAATAGAATTATTTAATTGCTCGCTGGCTGAATTCACAGAAGTCATACATAAACTATTATCGTTTCCTGTTAGTTAAGATTAAATGTACCTATATGTAAAATTGTATGTATGTAGTTGTTTTTAGTAAGTTATATTTCTATTTGTATTTTTCTTCTTTTATTTTTTGTGTGTGTAATATGTATCACGTGTTGGATTTACTGTAAGTGATATATATATTCAATAAATAAATAAATAAATAAAATCGAGGCAAAGCCGAAGTTGGACTGACCTGTCGAAGGTCCTAGCGGCCGCCAGGCGCACCTCGGGCAGCGGGTCCCTCAGCGCGGTCCTCACGGTGGGCACGAGCCCGTCGGCGAACGACAGCACCGCGTCGCGCGAGGTCGACGCCAGGATCTCCCCCAGACCGATGCAGACCCCCTGGCGCTGGTCGGCGCGCTCCGAACGGAGACCCCGCTCGAGGATGGGGACTATCTCCGGGAGTACTCGTTCACCCAACTGGAAGAGCACAACTCATTAATGTTAAATTAAAATTAAATAGCCAATAATAATATTTAATTAATTTAATAGTTAATTAATTAAATATTAATCTCCACTCAATTGCTCAAAGGTTAGCTGGAAGAAATCCCTTACAGGGATAAGCTCGCCTTTCATGTTTGCAAGGACTAGTAACTTCGTACTAGTGTTCAGTGGAATTGACATGATGAGAGACTTCACTGTTCTCATTTGATTTTATTTTTTTAGACTGACGCTCAGAGACCTTATACATCTCTGAGGATATTTATTTATTAGATTTTATTATTTTCATGTTGACGTGTTATAGATATAGCTCAAAACATTTTATTATGATTAGTGTACCTACTTTATTACCTTTTATCCTGACGCTTAGAGACCTTATACATCTCTAACAAATCTCGATTGTTATTAGTTTCTTAGTCTTATTTTTGACATGTAACACTACATTTAATTAATGATACTTTGATTATTGTATTATTTTTATTTGATGTACCTAGATAGATTTTGACTTGTAAAAGTGCCCTTGAGGCCTATTTGCAGAATAAATGTTTTGATTTTGATTTTGTACATGTATGTCAACTGTTCTTGTAATTTATGTTATTTTTTACTCATGTACAATAAAGAATTTTACATAAATACATACTTACATAATAGCCTTTTTATTTCTCACGTATTACAAAAAGAAAATTACATTACTATTTACCTTATTCTATCTTATTATTTATATATAATTAATTTTTCATGCAATTAATTCAGGTTTCTGTGAGAACCCCTCCTGTGAGGGTATAGGCCTCCTCCAGTGATGACCATTTCTCTCTATCTTTTGCAGTTCCTATCCAGTCTTTTCCTCCTATTTGCGTGATGCCGTCAGCCCATCTTGTTACAGGTCTGCCTCGCTTTCTAGTCCCTGCAGGTCCCGGCCATGATGTTATCCGTGCTGTCCAGCGATCGTCCAGCGTCTCATTAATGTGCAATAGTTTAATTGAAATGACGAATCATGTTTTTGGAAGTTACAATCGTCTTGAATTTGGAGGAACTCTACCTCGTAAAGTTGTCAGATAACATTATTGACAGACTGTAATTATTGACGACCGCTTTAGCTTAGTTGGTAGTGACCCTGCCTTCGAAGCTGGAGGTCCCGGGTTCGAATCCCGGTCAGGGCATTTATTTGTGTGACGAACACGAATATTTGTTCCTGAGTCTTGGATGTTTTCTATATATATAAGTATATATTTATCTATATAAGTATGTATATCGTCACTTAGTACCCATAGTACAAGCTTTGCTTAGTTTGGAACTAAGTTGATTTGTGTAAGATTGTCCACAAATATTTATATTTATATTTTATATTATATTCATAATTTTTTTTTATACAACGCCGGTGGCAAACAAGCGTACGGTCCACCTGATAGTAAGCGGCCACCGCAGCCTATAGGCGCCCGCAACTCCAAAGGAGTCACGTACGCGTTGCCGACCCTTTATAAAATTTGAGGTTGCATTGTGTTGACAGCAGAAGGGACAAATTTAGGACCCTCGCTCTCAACACAGTGCATCCTCGGGAGCTCTGGCAACCTTGCTCACCTCCAGGAGCACAACACTACATACTTAATAAAAATAATAATAATCATAATTCATATAAATAGCAAAGACGTTGTTAACTTCATTGTAAGAAGCGGTAGCGTCCCGCATTCTTTCACTGCATGAGGGTCGATTGCACCAACACACCATCACAGGCCGGTCATCGTCAAACATGGCGCCGGCAGCTGTCATCTCATAGAAACTTGTCAAACTTTCCATACAATCAGATTTTACCGAACACCGCTTACGATTACAGACGGTTTGGTGCAACCTACCCTTAGTTAGGTCACTTGCGAAAATGAGGGAAAGTAGTATGAAAAAGTATCTCTTTTTCCACCTTCACAGCATTGAAATAGTCCAAATACTGGCAATCTTTGAAGGGAGAGTGAAGCAAGCGTATCGTTAAGAGCTTTACACAGTTTTTAGTATTCCAACATGTATCTTTTTATTAGAATTACGATTTGAAACGGGATATTTACCATGTATATTTGTATTTTTGAGTTCCCAATATTACAGACACACTGACACTGTGGGAAAAAAGCGAACCAGGAAGAGGGTAGATCGCTATGGTGTGTGGGTAGACCACAACTAAAACTCGCAGCACGTCAGTTAATCCTTGATAATGGCGCTTGCAACAGTGCCGAAATATCGGGAACTCAAAAATACAAATATACATAATGACCATGTAAGCTTGAAATCTTATAATGTACCTTTTTAATTCTTATTGTCATTGTGATAAAGGCGAAAAAGGTACGTGTTTCAATTTCGTTGAGTAGGAGGGTGAATCAACTAATCTTTGTTGCTCGTTACCATGGTTTCGTCTCCTGAGTCACTCTTTAAAACTATGAGTTTTAGTGTTGAGCTTAAATCCATTTGGACATGGATCATCTCTTGAGCATGCTTGAAGTCCATATTATAAAGCTTGAAGTCCATAATAATTTTGCAAGTTTATCTTCACTGTATGACATTAATTTTGTTATAATTGTAAACTCGAAATTATTATTCCTTCGTGAACTGTAAATTAATATTTTGACATGAAAAATGTATTACTTATTATAGTCAGACTTTCTTAAATTGTAAATTAATATTTTGACATGTAAAAGTGCCCTTGTGGCCTATTTGCAGAATAAATGTTTGTATTTGTATTTGTATAAACATTTTTCTAAGAAACTCGGATACTAATGTCTCCTCGCTGACGGGACAAAATAACAACAAGAAAAAGTTGATTGACCCAGGATATAATTAAGCTGACCTTCCGCACGAGGTCGCCCAGGGTCCTGGCGGCGACCTGCCGCTTGTCGTAGCTGGTGGACGCGAGGCAACCCAGCAGCAGCCCGAACAGCGTCGGCAGGATCTCGCGGAGCGTCTTCGGGGTGTTGGTCACCACCACCTGGAGTAGGAGTTGGTAGAGGTGAACACAGCCAAAGGGTCCATTTTAACGACAAAAACACCGACAAAGAAATACACAAAGACATTGTTAAAATTGGTTTTTAATCAAAGTAATATATGATACCCGTTTCACTGTATCCACCCCCCAAGACAACAAATATTGCTACGAAGCATGTATGTAAAAAAATAACCACAAAACTTTCGATTAAATATCGCACTCAAATCGGTTTATCCGTTTGGGAGCTACGTACGACGCAACACAAAATACACATGTTAAACTTATAACACTTGTCGTTTGTGTCGGTGTTTAATGACAAGATTAAGCTTTTACCCGCTTATTCATAAAACTTAACAAACCTCTCCTAACTAAAATGTTCTTTGTCCCATTCTCACAAACGTCAATGTCAAAGTGACAGATAAGGACAAACGAACTTTAGCGGCTAGTTAACTAATATAGGTTTGATAGACGTTTATGAATAAGGGGGTTAATATCTTGTATTATTCGGCAGAAACGTGTGCGGTACGCACAGCGAACTTTTAGGCTAAGTACGCACTAAGCCGCTAGCCGCATGGCGGTAGACCGCAATGCGGCTAGCCGCTTAGTGTACCTAGCCTAATATACGATTACTTTTTTTGCGTCATCAACTAGTTATGGAGGTTATTATAAAGAGCTGATATTCGAAGAAGTAAGAATATTTTTCACATCCTCTAAGACAGAAAATGTATTTTACTGATGTTTTTGTGACATCTTTTGATTTATTTTTATAAAATATGACTGGTATCTTAGACTAGGTATGTCAATTCCGTCTTGAGAAATCGATTATTAAAAGATCAATTATTTTGCTCCAAATTAAAATCGATTAAAAACAAATCGATTTTTGAAGAAATAATAATCGTTTTTTTCAATAATCAATGTTTTATTTATTTTTAGTCGGTTACACGGTGATTATTATCACGCGATACACTCTTATCATGATCAGTATCACAACAATGTTGACGTGTACTGCAGTATCGTGATAATATCTGAGCAAATCCGGATATTTTGAAATCCGCGATACCTAAGAGTCGTGGCTTCAATATTAGCTTCATTGCTAGAAATGTCCTTATAATGCCGGGGTTTCTATTAGGACTTAGTAGCCGTCTAATATTCTCATGTCCAAGGTGGTGGTGGTAGGCTTACAATATTCTTTGATAATTATGTTAAGATTAATTGGCTGTAAAAATCATAATCGATTTATCTCAAAAATTTTTTTTTAAATAATAATCGATTATTTTTTGACTTCCCTATCTCAGACCTTACAGCATCTTAGGCTAACATGTTAGGGTCATACACGGATTTAGGTCCTCGTCTTTTCTGTAGACATACCAAAAGTTAAGGGCTACAAAGCTTAATTTTGTATTGGACCAGTAACCCGCATAAACAGTGTCTCTGTTTCTATAAATTCCTGTAATAAAAACATAGCTAACATGCACTTAAGCCGTTAACTCTTGACCACAGGAGGGACGACTTGTTTTTTCAACTAAGTATGACCCGTTAAATTAGAGTTGTGAACTAACCTTCCACACATGCAACGCCGCCTGCCGCACCATAAGCGCCACATCGCTCCTGCCCATATACAGCCCGGCTAACACTCTATTCCTCCTCTCATTGCCAAGCGCCGACATAATCGCCTTATGAGACTGTTCAGTGCCAAAATTATCATCCTCCGAAGCCGTTTCCGTACTCATCTTACCACTGACACCAGAAATACGGTATAATAGATCGCCTAGGAGTTGCACAGAGCTGTATCTAATACGCCAGTTATCGTCGAATAATCCCTTTTCTAATTCGGGTAGGAGTAAAGTAATGGCGGATTCGGCGTATAGATTGACGATACGCTGTCCGGCTTTAAGGGCGGTTTCTCTGACGTATTCGTTCTCATCGGCTAGGGCTTTTAGTATGGGGTTGATGATTTGTCCGATGTAGGGCGTGAATTCATCGGTGAAGGCGCCAGGCATGTAGATGAACATCATTATATAGCCGTCCTTCACGTGTGGGGCGATGTCGGTGCGCTCTGCCGTCGCTATTATGTCTGTGCGAGAAAGAGAACTTTATATTATTTCAGGCAACTTTTAGTAGATTGTGTCTCAAGGGAGCAAAATGATATATTTACGGCGAGGGCGGTATATTGAATTCTGAGTGAAGCGAAAGATTCTACAATAGAATCCTGAGCGTAGCGAGGGATTCTAAAGTAGAATCTTGAGCGTAGCGAAGGATTCAAGTGTTTACGCCCAAGACGGAAATAATTTTGCTACCGCGTGACACATACTGCTTTTCACACCGTCTATGAGGCCTGCTGCTAAAAACATGAAATATCTTACAAATGTTTTACTACAGAGTGTCACATACTGGTTTTCACACCTTCGATGAGGAAAAGAGTCATTGTTGCCCTCAAATGAGGGAAGAAAAGTACATCTTTGATCCCTCATTCGAGGGCAACAATAACTCTTTTCTGAATAGCAGGTGTGAAAATATTATTTGACGCTCAGAAACCATGTACATCTCTGGGATATTATACTAATTTCATTGTACTCCTTGTTTAATCTTGAGACCTTATCTCTAACTTTACTGATGTTGTAATATTTGTAATAGATAACTTTGCAAGTTTATCTTCACTGTATGACATTAATTTTGTTATAATTGTAAACTCGAAATTATTATTCCTTCTTGAACTGTAAATTGATATTTTGACATGAAGAATGTATTACTTATTATAGTCAGGCTTTCTTAAATTGTAAATTAATATTTTGACATGGAAAAGTGCCCTTGTGGCCTATTTGCAGAATAAATGTTTGATTTTGATTTTTGATTCAATATATCATTATAAAACTGTATTGGTTTGCTGCAGGGCTGAAAAATGTATTACTTATTATAGTCAGACTTTCTTAAATTGTAAATTAATATTTTGACATGTAAAAGTGCCCTTGTGGCCTATTTGCAGAATAAATGTTTGATTTTGATTTTTGATTCAATATATCATTATAAAACTGTATTGGTTTGCTGCAGGGCTGAAAAATGTATTACTTATTATAGTCAGACTTTCTTAAATTGTAAATTAATATTTTGACATGTAAAAGTGCCCTTGTGGCCTATTTGCAGAATAAATGTTTGATTTTGATTTTTGATTCAATATATCATTATAAAACTGTATTGGTTTGCTGCAGGGCTGAAAAATGTATTACTTATTATAGTCAGACTTTCTTAAATTGTAAATTAATATTTTGACATGTAAAAGTGCCCTTGTGGCCTATTTGCAGAATAAATGTTTGATTTTGATTTTTGATTCAATATATCATTATAAAACTGTATTGGTTTGCTGCAGGGCTGAAAAATGTATTACTTATTATAGTCAGACTTTCTTAAATTGTAAATTAATATTTTGACATGTAAAAGTGCCCTTGTGGCCTATTTGCAGAATAAATGTTTGATTTTGATTTTTGATTCAATATATCATTATAAAACTGTATTGGTTTGCTGCAGGGCTGAAAAATGTATTACTTATTATAGTCAGACTTTCTTAAATTGTAAATTAATATTTTGACATGTAAAAGTGCCCTTGTGGCCTATTTGCAGAATAAATGTTTGATTTTGATTTTTGATTCAATATATCATTATAAAACTGTATTGGTTTGCTGCAGGGCTGAAAAATGTATTACTTATTATAGTCAGACTTTCTTAAATTGTAAATTAATATTTTGACATGTAAAAGTGCCCTTGTGGCCTATTTGCAGAATAAATGTTTGATTTTGATTTTTGATTCAATATATCATTATAAAACTGTATTGGTTTGCTGCAGGGCTCGGAAACGGTTTCGTCTTCATACAATTAACCGGTGAAACATTTCGGTTAATTGAGTTTTACGATAGTATTTCATAATTTAAATCATTTATTTCATAGAGATAGCAAAAACAAATCTTTAAATAAAAATGGTGATTCGAGAAGTACTTTAGGAAGTCTTTCAAAAATAGTAAAAACCGCTTCCGAGCCCTGGTTTGTTGTATGGAGAAAATTGGTGTACTTTCATCATCATATCAGCCGAAAGACGTCCACTGCTGGACATAGGCCTATGGAAGCCGCAGCGTGGGTAGGCCCCCCACAAGGTAGACTGATGACCTGGTATAGGTCGCGGGAGTCCGCTGGATGCGAGTGGCGCAGGACCGGTCATTGACCGGTCATGGCACTCTTTCGGTGAGGCCTATGGTACTTTGCTGCAACTTAATCCACTACAGGTTTTGTGCTCATCAAGTACAGTCGTCATAAGATATATCGAAGCGAACAGGATGCTCACAAAAATCTGAACACGACTTTATTGTCAACGCATTAGGGTGCATGTTATATATATATTTGAGTACAGATATATTTGATGGCGACTGTACCATTCTAGTGGCGAATGTTACAGGCGCCTAAAGTGTTGGTGTAGGAGTTGACTCGCTATGAGCATGTCCAATAATTATCAGTGCCCTTACCACGAGTTTGCATGACCGTACTCGCTAGCGACTGCGTAAACGATTTAGTATGCCGATTCTTAGTTCTATTGCGTAACCGCCAGAGGCGCTGTACCTTTGCCCATACAAATTTTTACGCCGCTAGCGAGTACGGTCATGTAAACACATGGTAAAGGCACAGGGTCATATGACACAGCTGTAGTAGACCCATGCATCCTCAGTTAATGCTATATTACTAAAGCTGGGAAGGGATAATCTACCGAGTGTGTTACAGACGGCCGAGGTCACCTAGTTATACGAAGCAGGCAATCCCTACACCGACCTGTAAATTCGTTCGCCCGGCAACTGCAAATTTAAACTGCATGCCTTAGGTAAGAAGACACAAATGTAAGTAGTGGTTGCCTATAATTGGATAAGCGTCTATAACGAACTGTAAAATAGAAATAAGAACATTGTATGATGTATTATCTGTTGGCGATCCTTAATAAATAAATAAATAAACTTTGTGTTGTAGTCTACTATGGCGAACCTAATTTCAACTTCTACAGTCATGTGTGAGAAGTGTTGTGGTTCTACCACCGAGCTGGACTCCGAGGTGAGCGTGTGGTGCGGCCGCGGCGGCACCTCGGAGCTGCCCCCCCGCGCCCCACCAACCTGGCATGATCTTGTGCAGCTTGTGCACCCCGAGGCCGGCGACCACCTCGCTGAGCCCCTGCGCGGCGCCGCTGCGGTCCACCGAGCTGGACTCCGAGGTGAGCGTGTGCATCAGCCACGGCAGCAGCTCCTCGAAGCTGCTCTCGCCCATGCCTTTCACCATGGCGCCGAGCGCACGCGCCGATACTGAACGCACCTAGGAACAGAACATTGTATAATAAATATTAGAGGACAATCTTCCACAAATCGAACTAGCCCCACAGTAAGCTCAAGAAGGCTTGTGTTATGGGTACTAGACGACGTTATATTTAATAGATATAAATACTTAAATACATAGATAACATCCGAGACTCAGAAACAAATATTCATGCTCATCACACAAATATTTGCCCTGACCGGGATTCGAACCCGGGACCGTCAGCTTCACAGGCAGGTGCACTACCCACTAGGCTAAACCGGTCGTCGGTAAATATTTAACTCATAAAGGAGGATGTGGAGGTCGTGTCGCATCAGGTAGTCCGGAAGCCGACCTTGGACCGGAAAAGATGGAGTGTCTAGTGTCCAGGAACGCCCGTTGGACCACCGGCATAATGAGATCTATTATAGGGAAGGCGCGTCGATGAAATGGACAAATTTAATGTCGAGTAGATCTATTATCATTGCTCGTAGGACTGACGGTCGATGGGGCCAGAAACTGCTTGAGTGGCGTCCACGCACCGGAAGACGAGCTGTCGGTAGGCCTCCGACAAGGTGGAGTGATGACCTGGTGAAGGTCGCGGGAATCCGGTGGAAACGAACGGCACAGGACCGGTCTAAATGGCGAGCCTTGGGGGAGGCCTATGTTCAGCAGTGGACGTCTTTCGGCTGAAATGATGATGATGATGATGAGATCTATTATCATAATCACTAACCTCCGGCACAGGATCCAACAGCGAACTCTTCAGTCCCGGTATAATATTAGGCAGATACGGCATCAGATCCTTTTGATCTGTCAACGAGTACATGTTCCCTATAATCTGCGCCGCCATCTTCCTAGTTTCAGTGCTTCGGTCCAAGAACGCTCGCTGGACCACCGGCATGATCAGTGCTAGGGAGGGCGCGTCGATGAAGTGAACGAATTTAGTGTCAAGTAGAGTTTGGAGGCAGGCGGACGTCTTGTTCGACGGGTCTTGGAGCGCTTGGAGGAGAACTGGCACGATCGCTGTAAGGAAAATATGGTACCTAATTAGATAAATATTACACTAGGAAAATATGTGCAAAATTATGTTAACAATTACTATAGCAGAAGAACAAATCAGTTTATGGTTCCAACTATTATTATTAATAACTAATTTTAAATTTAACTGGTTAAGAAAAGAGAAAGAATGTAGTTTAAATGTAGTGAAAAGCAAGCTAAAAAAGACATATTTAGAAAGATTACCTTAACTGTTAACAGATTTAGTTAGTTAATATATATATATACATATATTATTAGTCTAGTTCTTACAATTAAATTAAATAAATAAATATTAGAGGACAATCTTACACAAATCGAACTAGCCCCACAGTAAGCTCAAGAAGGCTTGTGTTATGGGTACTAGACGACGATATATTTAATAGATATAAATACTTAAATACATAGAAAACATCCAAGACTCAGAAACAAATATTCATGCTCATCACACAAATATTTGCCCCGACCGGGATTCGAACCCAGGACCGTCAGCTTCACAGGCAGGTGCACTACCCACTAGGCTAAACCGGTCGTCAAAAAGTAAAAAAATAAATATTAGACTAGGAAAATATGTGCAAAATTATGTTAACAATTACTATGGCAGAAGAACAAATCAGTTTATGGTTCCAACTATTTATAACGAATTTAACTGGTTAAGAAAAGAGAAAGAATGTAGTTTAAATGCAGTGAAAAGCGAGCTAAAAAATACATATTTAGAAAGATTACCTTAACTGTTAACAGATTTAGTTAGTTAATATATATATACATATATATATTAACTACATTATGCGCTCTGGCTTTAGTAGGTAGGTACTTATGATTCATGTCACCAACGTCACCCAATGTATATTTTACAGAAAAAATATAACTATAGCTCTATCTAGTTTTTCTTTTTTCTATCATCAAAAAACATTTCTATCTTAAGTACTAAGTTTGTAATTTAATCACGTTTGAATATATTTTTGTTTTATAAATTCCAACGCGGTTATGCTGAAAGTACCTTCATTCATATACATATATTATTGTTCTAGTTCTTACAATTACAAGTATTACTTAATTATGTAATTTAGGTGCATGATAATAGACTTGTTAAAATGAGCGCGGTCTCGCCAACAAACTGTCTTGTCAGTTTGGTGAGTAAAATTGAAATTGGAAATTTTATGTAGCTTTTTGAAAAAGAATTAAAAAAAAAAAGAAAATGATCGTTATTTAGCGATCATAGGGATGTTGACTTAAAATTTGACTACTCCATAAGACTACTCTAAAAGAAACAAGGCAAAAAATATGCCAATCGGTGAAAATCCTATTCAAATATCTCAAATAATAAAGAAGCTGCAACCGTTTTAATGTTGCTTGTTAGAGAGAAAACGCGACAGGTCAGTGACGTCATTGACCACGAGTGCCATAGTAATGATGATCGTTCCAATAGAAAGGTGCGTTTTGCGGAAAAGGGACAGTATGCCACCAGCAACAGGTTAGCCTGTTGTCTCCTGTCGAGAAAAATAAACAATAGCATACTTTTGTTATGTGCCCGTACATGTGCGGGATGGGTAGACAACGGCTACTTTGACGACCTATAATTACGTTCAGTAGTACCCAACTGATATGGCTTACCGATGTACTTGCGCAGAAGATGAATTTTTAAAACGCGGGAAATACTATTGACCAATCGGCACGCTCCACGCACCGCGCTTCTTTTTCCTGTACCGCTATTGGTCCGAAGCTGCCGCCATGTTAGCGCGCGCCGCGTGGCATGTTAGTCAGCCGCCATACTTCTGATCAAGTGCACGCGCATTATGAACAGTGTAGTATGAACCTTATAGCACTGATCTAAGGTTAATTGTAAGTTTTAAGCATTCTTTCGTTAATCTTCGGAGCGATACTTTCTTTTCTGCGCGAACGAAGATTCACGACGCGCCTTATCAGTTGGGTACTACTGTAATAATTTATTAATTTGAGTTACTTTTTTCGCCATTTGATTAAGAATTTGATACTTTTTCAAGAAAATTCTAACTTTTTGATGTTCTTATTCGGTGTCAACATCTCTATAGTCATAGCGGAAAGTGATATTAGAAACGTGGAAGAGGTAACTTTATCACTTTATTAAGCACGGATAAACGGGCGACAGGGTCATACTTAGTTGATAAAACAAAACTCGTCCCTCCTGTGGTCAATAGTTAACGGCTTATGTGCACGTTAGCTATGTTTTTATTATACAGGGATTTATAGAAACGGAGACACTGTTTATGCGGGTTACAGGTCCAATCCAAAATTAAGCTTTGTAGCCCTTAACTTTTGGTATGGCCACAGAAAAGACGCAAATCTAAATAAGTGTATGACCCATGAAAATGTCATTGCATTTTGAACATTTTGAACCTTCTAGTTTTAACGGCAAAACAGCTTTAAGAGGCCTTATAAGTCTTAAAATGTTTTGATTGCAAATTATGACCAAAGTATTGATAATACCAATAAAGTGATTAAAGGATACGATTAATTTAGTAAAGTTTTAGATAGTAACACAGCCATTTTTTGATTTTATTGTGTGTGGTAGAAGTTAAGCGGAAAAGAAACACTTTTTAGCTTGAAAATGGTCAATTTGGAGTGATGTTTGGAACGATATCTCTTCTCTCTCAGAAAAGACGCGAATCTAAATCCGCGTATGACCCGACAGGACGACGGCCGTCCATCACAGAGGCCGGGTGGCCGGCACGGGTACCTTGGATCTCGGGGTTCCTGATGACGGAGCCGATGACCTTGAGCGCCTCGGCGCCCGCGCCCTGCACGCGCATGTGCGAGTCCGACAACACCTCGATGAGGCGCGGCACGATGGACGGCAGGCAGGACGACAGCTGTTTGGGCGCGCAGTACGCCATAGCGCCCAGCAACTCGATGGAACCTGTGAGTTATAATGTCATTCATTATACTTATTATCATCATCATACATTTAAGAGCCTAGCCTAGCTCTTGTCGGTGGAGTAATCGCTATTATGTTCGGTTCTCCGCCAAGGCTTTGAGCTCCTGATAGGACATTACATTGATCTCTTTTGCTTGATCTATAAACGCACGCCTCGGTCTTCCCCTGCCTCTCTCCCCTCTATCTTTCCTTCGATTATGGTTTTTATGTAATTGTCATGTCGTATCAGGTGCCCCAGCATGTTTCCTCTTCTGTTCAATATAAAAAATGATAATTTATCGCATGTCCTGAGTCTTGAAGGTATAGGACAATTGCGAAGCTTTGGTTCCGGAAAGGCAAGATGCTAATGTTTTTTAAAGTAGTGAAAGTTATGGGAAGCTAGCACACAACTTATAGCCGTGTAAGAGAAGGGTAAGCTGTATTGTCGCTATTCGTGCTAGTCTCGATAACCCACCTGACCTAATTTAATAAGGATAAGGCAACATTCGAAGACATCTCGACGGGACCGAGCAATCAAAACTGCTCTGAACTCCGAATACCGATAATTAGGTGGTCTGTGATTAGGAGTTCGGAAGTTCCTAGCATACCACCAATGCCAGGCAGAGAGAGCTAATCAAGAGAAGTCACTCATCAGCTTTAGTCTTCCAGTTGTGTTCAGCAGAAGTAAGAAGGAGACGAGTAGCATGATTATTCTACCAATATTAGAAGAGAGGTGAGCTAGTCACTCACTAGCCTTGGTCCTCCAGTTGTCATCAGCAGATGAATAGCATGATTATTCCACTGTTGGTAGAAGAGATCTAGAGTCACTAACCAGCCAGTATTGGGAGCTGTCGCCGAAGCACAGCAGCAGGAGGGAGGAGGCAACATTACTCCACGCCATGGCGGCAGGGAGAGGTGCAGTCACTCACCGGCCTTGGTCCTCCAGTTGTCGTCGTTGAGCGCCTGCAGCAGCGAGGGCAGCACGAGCTTGACGCCGTGCGCGCTGAGCTTGCTCATGATGAGCTTGGCGGTGTCGTCGGCGGCGGGGAGAGGTGCGGGCACTCACCGGCCTTGGTCCTCCAGTTGTCGTCGTTGAGCGCCTGCAGCAGCGAGGGCAGCACGAGCTTGACGCCGTGCGCGCTGAGCTTGCTCATGATGAGCTTGGCGGTGTCGTCGGCGGCGGGGAGAGGTGCGGGCACTCACCGGCCTTGGTCCTCCAGTTGTCGTCGTTGAGCGCCTGCAGCAGCGAGGGCAGCACGAGCTTGACGCCGTGCGCGCTGAGCTTGCTCATGATGAGCTTGGCGGTGTCGTCGGCGGCGGGGAGAGGTGCGGGCACTCACCGGCCTTGGTCCTCCAGTTGTCGTCGTTGAGCGCCTGCAGCAGCGAGGGCAGCACGAGCTTGACGCCGTGCGCGCTGAGCTTGCTCATGATGAGCTTGGCGGTGTCGTCGGCGGCGGGGAGAGGTGCGGTCACTCACCGGCCTTGGTCCTCCAGTTGTCGTCGTTGAGCGCCTGCAGCAGCGAGGGCAGCACGAGCTTGACGCCGTGCGCGCTGAGCTTGCTCATGATGAGCTTGGCGGTGTCGTCGGCGGCGGGGAGAGGTGCGGGCACTCACCGGCCTTGGTCCTCCAGTTGTCGTCGTTGAGCGCCTGCAGCAGCGAGGGCAGCACGAGCTTGACGCCGTGCGCGCTGAGCTTGCTCATGATGAGCTTGGCGGTGTCGTCGGCGGCGGGGAGAGGTGCGGTCACTCACCGGCCTTGGTCCTCCAGTTGTCGTCGTTGAGCGCCTGCAGCAGCGAGGGCAGCACGAGCTTGACGCCGTGCGCGCTGAGCTTGCTCATGATGAGCTTGGCGGTGTCGTCGGCGGCGGGGAGAGGTGCGGTCACTCACCGGCCTTGGTCCTCCAGTTGTCGTCGTTGAGCGCCTGCAGCAGCGAGGGCAGCACGAGCTTGACGCCGTGCGCGCTGAGCTTGCTCATGATGAGCTTGGCGGTGTCGTCGGCGGCGGGGAGAGGTGCGGGCACTCACCGGCCTTGGTCCTCCAGTTGTCGTCGTTGAGCGCCTGCAGCAGCGAGGGCAGCACGAGCTTGACGCCGTGCGCGCTGAGCTTGCTCATGATGAGCTTGGCGGTGTCGTCGGCGGCGGGGAGAGGTGCGGGCACTCACCGGCCTTGGTCCTCCAGTTGTCGTCGTTGAGCGCCTGCAGCAGCGAGGGCAGCACGAGCTTGACGCCGTGCGCGCTGAGCTTGCTCATGATGAGCTTGGCGGTGTCGTCGGCGGCGGGGAGAGGTGCGGGCACTCACCGGCCTTGGTCCTCCAGTTGTCGTCGTTGAGCGCCTGCAGCAGCGAGGGCAGCACGAGCTTGACGCCGTGCGCGCTGAGCTTGCTCATGATGAGCTTGGCGGTGTCGTCGGCGGCGGGGAGAGGTGCGGACACTCACCGGCCTTGGTCCTCCAGTTGTCGTCGTTGAGCGCCTGCAGCAGCGAGGGCAGCACGAGCTTGACGCCGTGCGCGCTGAGCTCGCTCATGATGAGCTTGGCGGTGTCGTCGGCGGCGGGGAGAGGTGCGGGCACTCACCGGCCTTGGTCCTCCAGTTGTCGTCGTTGAGCGCCTGCAGCAGCGAGGGCAGCACGAGCTTGACGCCGTGCGCGCTGAGCTTGCTCATGATGAGCTTGGCGGTGTCGTCGGCGGCGGGGAGAGGTGCGGGCACTCACCGGCCTTGGTCCTCCAGTTGTCGTCGTTGAGCGCCTGCAGCAGCGAGGGCAGCACGAGCTTGACGCCGTGCGCGCTGAGCTTGCTCATGATGAGCTTGGCGGTGTCGTCGGCGGCGGGGAGAGGTGCGGGCACTCACCGGCCTTGGTCCTCCAGTTGTCGTCGTTGAGCGCCTGCAGCAGCGAGGGCAGCACGAGCTTGACGCCGTGCGCGCTGAGCTTGCTCATGATGAGCTTGGCGGTGTCGTCGGCGGCGGGGAGAGGTGCGGGCACTCACCGGCCTTGGTCCTCCAGTTGTCGTCGTTGAGCGCCTGCAGCAGCGAGGGCAGCACGAGCTTGACGCCGTGCGCGCTGAGCTTGCTCATGATGAGCTTGGCGGTGTCGTCGGCGGCGGGGAGAGGTGCGGGCACTCACCGGCCTTGGTCCTCCAGTTGTCGTCGTTGAGCGCCTGCAGCAGCGAGGGCAGCACGAGCTTGACGCCGTGCGCGCTGAGCTTGCTCATGATGAGCTTGGCGGTGTCGTCGGCGGCGGCGCGCACGTACTGCGAGCTGTCGCCGAAGCACAGCAGCAGGTGCGGCAGCACGTGCACGATGTACGGCTCGAACAGCCGGCCCAGCTTGTAGCAGAGCATCTCGAACCCGAATAGGGCGCCTGCAAACACATTTCCGGTTTAAATAGAAAACTCAAGTGAGTCTCAGATATATTTGACAATACATTTCGCTGTTAAAGATGCGAGTGTTTAGGCATAAAACCTGAATCGTTCTTCATTCAAATCGAATTAGCGCAGCCTAGCCGTCAATGCAGGGCACGCGACAGTAGCGCTCCTAGCGATCAAAATCAAAATCAAAATCAAAACATTTATTCTGCAAATAGGCCTCAAGGGCACTTTTACAAGTCAAAATCTATTTAGGTACAAAAATAAAAATAATACAATAATCAAAGTATCATTAATTAAATGGAGTGTTACATGTCAAAAATAAGAATAAGAAACTAATAACAATTGAGATTTGTTAGAGATGTATAAGGTCTCTAAGCGTCAAGATAAAATGTAATAAAGTAAGTACACTAATCATAATAAAATATGTTGAGCTATATCTATAACACGTCAACATGAAAATAATAAAATCTATTAAATAAATCTCCTCAGAGATGTATAAGGTCTCTGAGCGTCAGTCTAAAAATAAAATCAAATGAGAACAGAGCGAAGTCTCTCATCATGTCAATTCCACTGAACACTAGTACGAAGTTACTAGTCCTTGCAAACATGAACAGACCGATGGTGTCAAAAGGTGAAAACTTTTAGTTTTATCAAATATGGAGTAAAGTGAATTGCCGCGCTGCTTTCTACGGTCGGAAATATTGTTAAATCATGATATAATTGTGGATTAAACTGTGTTGGTGTATAACTAAAGACAACTGTGACACGTAGTTACTAAGAAACCTATTGGAAATACAGTCCTGTGATGCTGGGCGACCAGCCCATGCTTGATGCTTCAAACGCGGTCTTCTCAATGACGGAGCGGCACAACAGGTATGTGACTAGTTCTGTTTGTATGAAAACGATTCTTGTAATGCCTACATTGGGGTTTTAGCTTATTAGTTTGTAATTGCGTGCACAGCGAGTGACCAGTTTATTATATTTCAATACGTTTTTAGTTCTCGAGTGGCGACAGCATATAGGACGGCGCAGCGTGGCTAGACGGTAGACGGACTGATGACCGTGTAGGCTGCGGGAGTCCGAGACGCGGGTGGAGTGAAACCAGTCACTGTGACCAGCAGTAGACTTTATTCGGCTGATAATACGATTGCTTCTGGGGTGCAGCCTCAGGGGTAAGAGTGGTCCGTGTTTCTGATCTCGCAACCAAGTGAGCTGGTCGGGAGTTCACCCTCCACAAGGCGTTTATACGCCTTCCACGTTACTACAGGTTTTGTAATAATGTTGCCTTATAATATACATTTACCCTACCATTGAACAATGTTTGCCATGTGAAAGTTAATTTTCCTCAATCATAATAATAAAATCATGACAATAATTATATGAAATATATTTTAAGTAATTGATGACTGCGTAAATCAATTCTTCATCCTACAGAAAAATCAAGGATAAAGCGGAATGCAGAACATGTTGGCAATTACTCCACCGACAAGAGCCACGCTCTTAAATATTATGATGATGATGGCTGAATGAATTCCGAGGGATTCTTCGTAGGATATATACCTATGCCGGGATTTATAGACCCGTTAGCCTAATCATGGGACATATTTACACGTTAAGAGAACAACGGTTGAAACTCACTTGGAAAATTCACTATTTATGACATGTTTCGGACTACGATTACCCGTTAGCCCGAAATCATAAATCATAATGTCATAAATGTATTGAGTTAAGAGTATTAAAACTTGATCTCAAATTGGGAATTATATCTTAGTCAAAATTATCAGAAACCACTGTGACCCGATTGAGGCAGCTTACTGCAGAAATTTTATCACTAGTTAGTAGCTTAAGTTATTGGCATAGTGCAGAAATTTTAACACTTTTAGTTTAAGTTATTGGCAGAGATTCAATAGAATCATTACTACTACTGGTTAGAAGTTCAATTCAAAGGGTGCAGATACACCCTTCATCGACTCGGAACCTTTCTGTGGCATAACGAAATGTAAAATAAGCGCTCAGCTAAGCAATAAATCAGAAGCTATAGTGTTGTGAAAGTTCACAAAAGAAACGAAAGCGTTAATAGAAGTATATAATTCCAAGTTGTCTAAACAGTTATTTGAACTCAAAAGACACTAAACTTGCGCGGTGACGAGAATACTCACTGGTCACTGCAAACTAAACAAACATTTTACACAAATGGGTATAACACAAAGTGCAGCATGCAGGTTCTGCCAAGAGTCGGAGGAAACTGCCATCCACATCCTCTGCTCCTGTTGACCACTTATGCACAAAAGAAGTATTTACCTAGGGTGGCACATCATGCATCCAGAGGAAATACAACAGATTGCGACCCAAAGAATCTGGAATTTTCTGGAGGCAACGGGTTTAAGCAAAGAACTTTAAGGGCTGCCACAATAGATCAAAATACTGGTCGAGGCGGCATAGAAGGCCCACAGTTCCAATAATAATAATAATAATTGTCCCGATAGTCGTCTCTGCGAACGGTCTAATAGAGAAGAGTCTCGATCAATACCTCAAGAGACTCTCGCTAGATGGCTGGGTCAAGGGTCAGATACAGAAGGCGGTACTCCTGGACACGGCGCGGATAGTCAGGAGGGTCCTCTCTCTATCGCCCTAACCACCGGTAGCTTAGGCCCCGCCTCGCTGCCGGCGGCAAACTAGGTTAGGTTTTTATAATGATTTTATGCTTTGTAAACTTTGTTTTATATTTTAATTTTTATATAATTATTATAAAATCTAACCTAAGTCTAAAAGTAAATAAAGAGATAATAGAAGTTCAATCAATTCAATCAATCATTCAATTATTCGTTAAAAGTCGAAGTCTGTTGTCAATCCTTTCAGTGCGATTTGAGTTTCCTACCTTCCCGGTACTTGTAGTTTTTCTTCTCCTGAATAGCTTCCGTCAGTTTTCCCATCACATCCAACTGCTTCAGCGACAGGATACCGAGCCCCTTGATAATGCCCGCGATACCGTATGCAGCACCCTGTATAAGTTGTATACGTAAAACATAAGACGTTCCTGTATACGTGGACATATTTAAGCACTAGTTGAGTGAAAAGTGAGAGTTGAATAGCCTGAATGTCACAGGAAAATGTGTTATGCATGGACGACATATAAGGTGCAAAAATATACAACAAGTTAACGCCATATATAAGAAACAGTCCGCCTCTCAACGTATTTAAAACTAAAATTAAGCGATATATTTTTGAAAATATTTCTTTGAAATAATTAAAACCAAACTATAAATAACGCCTCTAAGTAATTAAATAAGTATAAAAACATTACTAAAAATATATACATAAAATGAAATAAAATCCTTAACTACTTACTTTCAAAAGAATTAAATACTGAATAGGTTAATCTAATTCATCAAGTTCCGATATTATCATATACCTTACTATTAGTATTACGAATATGTTTATTGAGCTATGCACAATATTGTAATCCTACCCACCATAATAAAACAGATTGTACGGTTCTGGCATCCCGCGGATGTGAGTAACTCGCTACGCGAAACGTAACCTTACGCTACATATATTTAGAGTGCTGAGTAGCTCTGGCTCCTTGAGATGCTAAGAGCTAAGACACTGGACTTGTATTCTTTCTAAGTTAAATTTTAATTCTTATTTAAGTGAATAATGTATTCTTATGAGAATAAATGTCTTAAACCATATACCTTCCTGTCACCGTACTTCTCAGCGGTGAGCAGTTGCTTCATCAGTTTGTTCATAATGGCGGGTATCTCGCCCTCGAGCGCGGGCGAGCAGACTAGGTGAGGCAGGCAGTTGCTCACGGACTCTTGCACCTGGGGATACGAATGTCAAGTTAAAGCCAGTCAAGATAAAGTCGATTTTTCCTAAATTCAGCAAACCATAATCTTTATTTCAGAGATGAGATTGAAAAATACAAGTCATAATGCCAGTGATAACCCGAGCGGTAGAAACGCGAGTTTGAATCTGGCGTGTTCGGTCCAGGGATTGTAAAACCGGTTTTATTTAATACAGTAGTACCCAACTGATATGGCTTACCGATGTACCTGCGCAGAAGATGAATTTTTAAAGCGCGGGAAATGCTATTGACCAATCGGCACGCTCCGCGCACCGCGCTTCTTTTTCCTGTACCGCTATTGGTCCGCAGCTGCCGCCATGTTAGCACGCACCGCGTGGCATGTTAGTCAGCCGCCATACTTCTGATCGAGTGCACGCGCATTATGAACAGTGTATTATGAACCTTATAGCACTGGCCTAAGGTTAATTGTAAGTTTTAAGCATTCTTTCGTTAATCTTCGGAGCGATACTTTCTTTTCTGCGCGAACGAAGATTCACGACGCGCCTTATCAGTTGGGTACTACTGTACCTGTATAGAAATTGTCAAACTATTAAAAGAATATCTATATTGTAATTAGAGGTATTGTTGTCATTCCGCTTTTATCTATACGTCTATATATAGACTGTTTACGATATGAAATACCTGTATTCAATACCGCTATTCATTGCACTTGAAAGGTAAGACGTCAATTAAACATTACTACTAAAACGCGACAAATAGGTGTAAATACCTATTTTTTACAATACGCCAGTTTGCAGAAACAAATAATCGAGTATATTGACACTGACAGCTATTACTGGTAATAGTTTTTACGGGTAAAGTGTTAAATATGACTTTGTGCCTTTAAGGCGTTAGCTTATTTTACTGATAAAAATAATATTAAATTATAATTATTTTCCCCTCCCTACGGCTAAACTACGTTATTAAACATGTAAATATCATTATGAAACAATATAAAGTAAATATTATAGAGTCCCCTGGGCAAAATTAGTAGGTGCACTCCACAGATTCGTAAAGCCAATCTTCCCACTTCACATTGGCAAAGTGCCTAAGCCGCAAAAGGCCATCAACAACGAAAAAAAAAGTGTCAAATAGAGATATTGTTGTCAATTGACGAAACCGCTAATATATTTAAATACGGGTTTTGATTATACCGCTAATCCTCTGATTAGAATGTTACTGTTCAAGAAGGAATAAATGAAAGCTAAAATAGGATAGGAATGACGGAGAAAAACAATTGTGTGTGTGTAAAGCCAAAAATTTATAGAAAAATAAACAAAATACGCAGGTGTTGCGGATTAAAATTCTCTTGTTTTATTTAGTAGGATTACCGCAAAAGCAATTAAAACTATACAAAAACTATAACATAACTTTTAGCGCCTTTAGGGTAAAAATGGTTACTTGAGTGTTACGTAACGTTTAGAGAGGGGGAGGGGGGGTACAGAAAAACGTTACGGTGCGTTGCAAGGGGGGGAGGGGGAGTCTAAAATCTTCAAAAATTGCGTTACGTAATACTTGAATGCTCCCTTGTCAGCCTACATATGTCAACTTGGTGAAATATGGGCCTGGTTCGGTCGTAGGGCTCCACGAGGCGCTCACCTGCTGGCTGGGCGTGGAGAGCGCGGCGATGAGCCGCAGCGTGATGGGCTGGACGCGCGCGTCGCCGGGCTCCAGGTGGCGCGCCAGCGAGCCCACCAGCAGCACCACGCTCTGCCGGACCGCGTCGTAGCCGCCGGACTTCGGCGCCTTGTCCAGGAAGTTCTCGAACACCGGCAGCTGGCTGCTCAACGTCTCCTGTACACCCAAACATGGACTATTCAGCTAAATAAATAAATATTAGTGGACAATCTTACACAAATCGAACTAGCCCCACAGTAAGCTCAAGAAGGCTTGTGTTATGGGTACTAGACGACGATACATTTAATAGATATAAATACTTAAATACATAGAAAACATCCAAGACTCAGAAACAAATATTCATGCTCATCACACAAATATTTGCCCTGACTGGGATTCGAACCCAGGACCGTCAGCTTCACAGGCAGGTGCACTACCCACTAGGCTAAACCGGTCGTCAAGCAAGCTAAAGACCGGTGTTCTTTATTCATCATCATCATATCAGCCGAAAGACGTCCACTGCTGGACATAGGCCTTAGAATTACGATTTGAAACGGGATATTTACCATGTATATTTGTATTTTTGAGTTCCCGATATTCGTTAGTTGTTATTTTAAATCGTAATTCTAATGTAAATGACCATGTAAGCTTGAAATCTTATATTGGACATAGGCCTCCCCCAAAGAGTGCCATAATGACCGGTCCTGCGCCAGTCGCATCCAGCGGACTCCCGCGACCTTTAACAAGTCATCAGTCACCTTGTGGGGGGCCTACCCGTGCTGCGCCTTCCGGTGCGTGGTCGCCACTCGAGAACCTTCCGGCCCCAACGGCCATCGGTTCTAAGTTTAGCGATTCGAAAGGCTATATCGGTTAATTTGGTTCTGCTACGGATGGCCTTATGACATGTTTTTGGGGCTTCTCGTAGCATAGATTTACATCTCCCGTAGTAAAGTGAATATACATCTAGCTATGCATTAAGCCTGTTGTAAAGAAGAGGACCTAAGAAGTTGAAAAATCTGCAAGAGAACACGTGCCTGTTTTTAATATTTTTGAAGCAAACAATATCTTTACATAAATGTGGCATCAGTAGCAGTTTCACTCGACCTTTTTGTTATTTCAAATCTAATGAGGGCTATCGCGTATGAATTCACCGCTAGAGGCGCTAGTGTAGCGTGAGGTCTCCGAAATGTCACTCTTTGTGGACGCGCTACGCGGGTTAATATCTAATTGGAACAATTTGGTGACTATTTTGCAATACCTGAGCTTGATTTTGGCAAATATGAGTTGCGGGTCAATGACTGTCAGTGCTTTGAGACAGTTTTGTCTTTTGGAAACTTATGCCCTCCTTTTTCCGAACAAAACGGGACCGCGCTACAATGCGGGATGTTCGATATTTTTACGGGACGGTTTTAAGGTATTAAATATGATTTAAATGTAAACTTCGTTCTAATGCCCAAAATAATCAATAACAATTTTTGACAGCTGGACCTTACTCGACAGTGGCGCCAATTGGTGAGCACAAAAACGATAGCCCTCATTGAAGCGTCGCGCTTACCACGAGTCTAGCGCCGGTGAGACCGAGCAGCCGAACTGGAGGCCAATTCTCGGGCCGTTCGAGATTATATCTATTAGACGTATCTTGAAAACAAATGGCGGATATCGATCGAAAACCAATTTGCGTATTGTCGAAATCTCACACCAGGGATCGGATACCGGTACTTTCTCCATAGAAAAATACCGGTACTATTACGGTCACCGGTTCATTATTTCGTTTTTAATGGGACAATCTAATAATACGACGTTGTTACCTAAATACATGATTCAGCCCTACGTAAAGAGCAAAAAATAATCCAAAATGTTGGGCTAATTCAGGGTTTTTTAAAAATACCGGTATCGGTCCCTGGCGTATTCTCGAAATCTCACACTCGAGATACGTCTACTCCCAGCGTTCAAGATGCAACGAGTTAGGATGAAGACACATATATCAGCATCGAATCGCATTTTATAATACAAAAATGCAATATTGTATGAAGATGCGTCCATCATCAATTCACCCTTCCGCAGCGATTCAGCTTCAGCATTAAATGCGTATAAATGTAGCTATCCATTTAACATACTAAAGAATGCTTATTCATGATAAAGCATGAGGACGGCTGCTTAAGACGTGAAACTAGATGCTTGCGAGAGATGAGAATACTTGATTACGCATGATATAACGTTTGCGATTGATAACTGCTGCTTAAGCGTGAGCCGGGAAGCTTGCGAATGAGAAAGGCTGCTTACGCATGGGATGCAAGGAGTGCGGGCGGTCAACCGCGTCATTATCACAACTCCATCTAGCAACAGTGCAGTTAACCTATCCATAACGGTTTTCAACTTCAACTGCGGCATAACGTATGCGATTCAATTCAACAGCATGCATATTTTAGCGGATAAAAGTATGCTACTTTAGCTTTAAAAACGTGCGTTAGCTCTTTTTAGCACCTGAACACATGTAACAGCATACTTTAACTTCCGATGCGTATAGTGTGTCCAAAATCATCCAGCTAAATGCGATTCGATGCTGATATATGTGTCTTCACCCTTAGTAGCGATAAATAAAATAAATGAAATAAATGAACTTTATTCTGCAAGTAGGCCGCAAAGGCACTTTTACAAGTCAAAAACTACTAGCGTTTCTCAAGAGACCACTGCCGAGAAGAAACGCCGAAAGAAACTCGACAGTCAGCCATTTTCTCCAAAATACTTATTACAATGATACTACTTAACCTACTTAACTAAATGTAAATGGTACACAACAAAAGAGAATTGAAAGAAAAACGAGGAAAAAGTAACAATAGGTATTTACAATGTGTAGTTACACAAGAAAACAAAACATGTCGAATCGTTTGATATGCTTTCCTACAAGAAATGTGTCAACTAGATACAATGAAAATATTAGACTCTTTACACTATTTAGGTATTTGGTTTGGGCCATGCATTTCTGTCTGTTAGATAGTCGCAACTGACCTTGCCATGCAGGTCCACGATGGCCATGGCCGCGTCGCGCATGACCTCGCGCACGGCGTCGGCGCGGTCGCCCAGCGCCAGCTCCACGAAGAAGCGCATGGCGGGCGGCACGTCCTGCGCGCGCAGCTGCGGCGCCAGCGCGCGCCACGCCAGCCCCGCGCCGCGCCGCGCGCCCCACGAGTCCAGCGCGGGCGACACCGAGTGCCCGAACTGGTCCAGCTTCGCCGGGATCATCTGCCGGACACGTTCGATGTCAATACAGTTGTTGCAATAGAGATGTGGACTCAAAACTTGACTACTCCATATAATTACTCCAAAGGAAACAAGGCAAAAAAATATGCCAAACGGTGAAAATCCTATACAGATATCTCGAAAAATAACGAATGTACAACCGTTTTAATGTTGCTGTCTTCAATAAGTGTTTGTTTACATGATAGGACATGTAATGGTGGAAATGCTGGAGAGCAGCTTGGAGTAGGCATAAAGGAGGGGGCAATTGCACAAAAGATCCCACTGGGTCGAAGTACATCCGCAAGGGCTCTCATCTAAATAAGATAAGAATGGTGAATAGACTTTAGAATAACTTTTAATAGGGCTTTAATTGGCTAGAACAGGGTTTCCCAACCAGTGGGGCGCAGCGGGCGGCCCCAGATATACCCATATTAAAAAAAAAACAAATCTCTATTAGTTAATTTGTGTTCTATCCCTTGTCCACGCTACGAGTACCTATATATGATCATAAAATAATAGAATAGAAACGGTTTTAGTTAACCGCTCATTTTTATTTCCATCGATTGTTTAATTTTTTTTATATAAACTCTCAATTTCAGCCCCTAAGTGGGGCGACGAATTTTGGCTTGACGTTAGGGAAGGCGCATAAATAAATAAATAAATAAATATTAGAGGACAATCTTACAAAAATCGAACTAGCCCCAAAGTAAGCTCAAGAAGGCTTGTGTTATGGGTACTAGACGACGATATATTTAATAGATATAAATACATAGAAAACATCCAAGACTCAGAAACAAATGTTCATGCTCATCACACAAATATTTGCCCTGACCGGGATTCGAACCCAGGACCGTCAGCTTCACAGGCAGGTGCACTACCCACTAGGCTAAACCGGTCGTCAAAATATAGGTATAGCATAGGTTAAAAGGTTGGGAACCTCTGGGCTAGAAGCTAGTAATACTAGTGTCTTTTTATAGGGAATTGACGAGAGACATCATCCTGTTGTGGATTCGTTTTTATTATCAGTGACTTAGAGACCATATACATCTCTAACAATATTAAATTAATTTTAATTTTGGCGCTCAGAGACCATGTACATCTCTGGGATATTATATTAATTTCATTATACTCCTTGTTTAATCTTAAGACCTTATACATCTCTAACTTTACTGATGTTGTAATATTTATAATAGATAACTTTACAAGTTTATCTTCACTGCGTGACATGAATTTTGTTATAATTGTAAACTCGAAATTATTATTCCTTCTTGAACTGTAAATTAATATTTTGACATGAAAAATGTATTACTTATTATAGTCAGACTTTCTTAAATTGTAAATTAATATTTTGACATATAAAAGTGCCCTTGTGGCCTATTTGCAGAATAAAAAAATAAATAAAATAAATATTTGTGGACAATCTTACACAAATCAACCTAGTCCCAAACTAAGCAAAGCTTGTACTATGGGTACTAGGCGACGATATACATACTTATATAGATAAATATATACTTAAATACATAGAAAACATCCAAGACTCAGGAACAAATATTCGTGTTCATCACACAAATAAATGCCCTGACCGGGATTCGAACCCGGGACCTCCAGCTTCGAAGGCAGGGTCACTACCAACTAGGCTAAAGCGGTCGTCAAATATATAATATTTGATTTGATTTTGATTTTGAATATATTCAAGAAACAATATACATTGTATGAGAATTTACATTATTGGACATAATATAACATATATTTTGAATAAATGTTTGATTTTGATTTTGAGTCAAACAGGAACAGGAACTCACCGGTAACTTCTCACAGTATATCTCCTGGAGCGCACTCAGCACCTCAGCTCGAGTCATGGGCGGCATGGGCTTGTCATCTGCAAACAATAACATTACAGTGGAATCCGGATAAAGCGACAGTCAAGGGACCGGTGATATTACGTCGCACTAACAGGACGTCGCACAAAACGGACTGATTTACTTTGAAAATGTTTGGAATTAAATCTAATGTGTGGTGATTTCGAAGTCGTTAAAAGCGATAAAATGTTATAAGCGGATTCTACTGTATTTTATTTTATTAATTTATCGTTTTATGCTTGTTCATAACGCATAAACTGACGTCACCGGCGGCCGTTTGTCACACTAGTGTTCAGTGGAATTGACATGATGAGAGACTTTAATCTGTTCTCATTTGATTTTATTTTTAGACTGGCGCTCAGAGACCTTATACATCTCTGAGGATATTTATTTGTTAGATTTTATTATTTTCACGTTGACGCTTAGAGATATATTTGACAATATTTTATTATGATTAATGTACTTACGCTTAGAGACCTTATACATCTCTAACAAATCTCGATTGTCATTAGTTTCTTAGTCTCATTTTTGACATGCGACACTACATTTAATTAATGATACTTTGATTATTGTATTATTTTTATTCGATATAGATAGATTTTGACTTTTAAAAGTGCCCTTGAGGCTTATTTGCAGAATAATTTTTTTTTATGTTATAGGGGGCAAACGAGCAGACGGATCGCCTGATGGTAAGCAATTACCGTCGCCCATAAACACCTGCAACACCAGAGGAGTCGCAAGTGCATTGCCGGCCTTTCAGAAGAGAATACGCTCTTTTCTTGAAGGTTTGAAGGTCATATCGGTCCGGAAATACCGCAGGCGACAGTTCATTCCATAGTTTGGTTGTGCGAGGCAGGAAATTTCTTGAGAAACGCACAGTTTTCGACTGCCAACCATCTAAATGGTGAGGATGGAAATGCTGACGCGTAGGACGATGACGAAAAGATGCGGTAAGGATCATTCCAAATAATTCCTCCGAGCACACCCCGTGATATAAGCGTTAGAAAATGCAGAGTGAGGCTATATCTCTACGCAATGCCAGGGAGTCGAGCCGATCAGAAATACGCTGGCAGCCGACGATTCGAGCTGCTCTCCATTGAATGCGATCCAGAGGGAGAAGCTGGTACTGGGGTGCCCCTATAAATGTTTTGATTTTGATTTTGCCCATATTACATTACTTACCAAGGGCGGTAAAACAAAGAATGTCCCAGATCGCAGGTATTCGGCGCCCGAGCCGAAGGCAAGGGCGATAATTATGCGATCTGAGGCTTTCTTAATTACCGCCCGAGGTAAGTACAAAATTTTATGTCACCCCCTGGCCAGGAAGGAGCCCGGAGCGTAATTGCCACTTTATGGCCAGGTATGACATAAAAATTTTTACGTTGTCACTAGCGAGTACGGTCATGTAGGCTCATGGTTAGGCACTGTTTGTACCTGAGTCAGCCTCCGGCGGCGGCGGGTCGGGCGCGGCGGCCACGAGGTGCGCGAGCGCGGAGGCCGCGGCTCGCTGGACGGGCTCCGCCGGGTGCTGGATTTCCTCTAACAGCAGTGGGTACATCTCGCCGCGGGTGCTCCATTCGTGGGCTTCCGGGACCAGCGCCCATAGTTCTTCCGCTAGTTTCCTGTTAACAATAAATACAATACAAAATACTATTCATTGAAGGACACAGTACAGTAAAAGACACTAAGGGTCGGTTGCACCAACATACTATCACAGGCCGGTCATAGTCAAACATGGCGCCGGCAGCTGTCATCCCATAGAAACTTGTCAAATTTACCATACAATTAGATTTTAATGAACACCGCTTACAGACAGCCCACTCTAAGTAGAATCAAGCAACTGTTAGTATTTCTCCTCTCATTCACTCCAAGGTTAACTGGAAGAGATACTAGAGAAAAGGATGGAATGGCGATTACTCCACCGACATCACTGTTAAATGATGATGAGTAGGTCATTCTACTTTTTCATGACCAGTTTCCTATTACAAAAAAAAATCTATGATATGTATTGAATTTGTGTACAAAAATAGGATTTCGAGATAGTACCTGAACCTAATAAAAGGAATTTAGGGGTAAAAGTACTATATAAATAAGTGAGACATCCAAGGCCCACTCGCATTTTACTAGATTTGTGGATATTAACTGTTGCTAGTTTATCCTCTCAACTCTTGCGATTAGGTAGTCGACCCCGGGCATCCAGAGTGCAAATGTACCGGGATAACGCTAGGATGATGATGATGATGAACTGTGGTTCGTTTATTACCAAAACTATCAGAAGTGATACTGAAACTAAACCTCTTTCTAAATAACAATACAAAAATGTGAGGTGAGGGCCAAGTATTCCAAAATCTGCATTAAAAAAAAAGTGTCTGAAAATTATGTACATGAAAAAGTAGAATGGCCCAGTACTGGTACTGTTTAATAGGGATGTTGACACTAAGTAAGAAACTCAACTACTTCAAATTTTCTCGAAAAAGGATCAAATTCTCAACCAAATAGCGAAAAAAGTAACTCAAAAAAATAAATAATTACATAATTACAAGTCATCAAAGTTTTAAGTGGGGGCATGTTCTGTCCCTTTTTCGCAAAACGCACCTCTGTATGGAACGATCTTCATTTACTATGGCGCTTTAAGTCAGTGACGTCACTACAAATTAGTGCTTTCTCACTCTTATTAACAACATTCTAACGGTTGTAGCTTTGTTATTTTTTGAGATATTTTAATGGGATTTTCACCATTTGGCATAGTTTTATGTCTTCTTTCTTTTGGATATAATTTAGATACCAATAAATTTTGAGTCAACATCCCTATTGTCAACATCATCAGTCTATATCGATATCGACCCTATCAGTCATTATTGATATCGATAATAAACATAATATTAATGCATCATCAGTCAGTCTTTCAAGTAACCAGACATCATCATCATCATGATGATGATGATGATGGACTTGGATGGTGAGATGGATGGACTTGGACTGGATGGTGAGATTTCCAAGGACCATTGAGTCGGCATCGAATCGAGATTTATGGATATTAACTGAGGTCCGCTAATTACCAAAACTATCGGAAGTGATACTCTTTCTAAATAACTATACAAAAATATGAGGTGACGGCCAAGTATTCCAAAATCTGCATTAAAATAAAAAAAAATAAAAAATCAAAAAAGGTTTATTAATCCAAAATAGATAAATACATTGATCGATGTTCCATCAAAGACCAAACTAGGCTGAGCCTGTATCTTGGCCTTTGCGAGTGCGGTTAACAATGATAATCTTAAGCTAATTTAAGTTAAAGTTAAAAAAAAAGTGTGTGAAAATTATGTACATGAATGAAGTAAACTGGGCCGAGTGAGTACTACTTACTTGTTGTCTTCGGCCACGTCGAAAGAGGCGACGAGCAGCCGCTTGGTGATCTCCAGCGCCTGGTCCTTGTTCTCGAACAGCGGCGGTAAGCGCCCGGCGATGCGGAGCAGCGTTCGCAACGCTGCGTCACGGACTACCTGTAGATAACAACTCCTATTATAGTGGTCATCATCATCATCATCATCATTTCAGCCGAAAGACGTCCACTGCTGAACATAGGCCTCCCCCAAGGCTCGCCATTTAGACCGGTCCTGTGCCGTTCGATTCCACCGGATTCCCGCGACCTTCACCAGGTCATCACTCCACCTTGTCGGAGGCCTACCGACAGCTCGTCTTCCGGTGCGTGGACGCCACTCAAGCAGTAAAGCCATTATAGTGGTATTTTTCTAATAATCAAAATCAAAGCATTTATTCTGCAAATAGGCTTCAAGGGCACTTTTACAAGTCAAAATCTATCTAGGTACATCAAATAAAAATAATACAATAGTCAAAGTATCATTAATTAAATGTAGTGTTACATTTCAAAAATAAGACTAAGAAACTAATAACAATCGAGATTTGTTAGAGATGTATAAGGTCTCTAAGCGTCAAGATAAAAGGTAATAAAGTAGGTACACTAATCATATTAAAATATTTTGAGCTATATCTATAACACGTCAACATGAAAATAATAAAATCTAATAATTTGTCCGAAAAGCCATAAAACGCTTATCGTTACCAGTTCAAAGCGAAAGTATGAAAAAAAAATCCGCACAAATAGCTACCTTCCGTTCTAGGTGCTAATGAGCTACATTAGAAACTATACTGACACTGGATTTATATAAGAAAATTGAACTCATCATCATCCTCCTAGAGTTATACCAGTACAGATGCATCCTGGATGCCCAGGGTCCGTTACCTAATCCCAAGATTTGGCGTAGACCAGACCTTATTGGAATTGGGCTTGTCAGGTGAGTGGGTAACTTGACTGTTAGAAGTTCTCAAGCCGCCCAAAGGCCTCTAACTTGGCTTAACGACTGCTACCCTAGACAGCAGCCGGGATCAACGGCTTAACGTGCCTTCCAAAGCACGGGAGCGCTTAGTTAATAACCACTTAAAGCGGTCACCTATCAAAGAACTGACCTGGGCCGACGTTGCTTAACCTCGCATACCGCACGCGGTATACGGGCGCCGCTGGGCCACGAGCGCTCCCAGATAAGAAAATTGAACTAGCACATTATTATTTATTATTTCATTATTAATTTATATTGCGTATGGATCCGTTATCAGAAATAAATAAATTATTATTAAGTAGGTGACAGACAGACAAGTAAGTCCGTGTACTTACGGCTCGTCGACCTTACTCGCACGTGTGGCATCCTAAGGGTCGGTTGCACCAACATACGATCACAGGCCGGTCACTGTCAAATATGGCGCCGGCAGCTGTCATCCCATAGAAACTTGTCAAACTTTCCGTACAACCAGATTTTAACGAACACCGCTTACAATTACAGACGGTTTGGCGCAACCCATCCTAAGTCCGCGTACTTTAAACTCGCCGAGTATGTTCACCGGCGATCCAACAGACTGTTGTTTGACTTTGGCTCGGAGCCCGCCTTGGCTCGTACGTCTGTGAGTGGCGTTAGGTGCAGTATCGCATGTCACACGGCCATAGATAACCTCCAATAGATTGAGCCTATGAACGATTTAGTTCGGATCAAAAGTCACCACAGTTGGCGGTAAGTGCGGGTTGCGGGGAGGTTGGTAACAGCGCTACGATTGGCAGTTTCAAAAAGCGCGCGAATACGCTGTAAAATGGCGCGCCGGCATAGTGATGGGACACGTTGTTTATTAGCGATTTTTTCGGGCACCGCAATCGATTTTATGTAAACTATATATACGCCCTATAAGCTCTATCTAGTGGAGGTTATCTATGCGCACGGCATACTTACGTCGAGCGGGTTCTGCAGGCCCGCCAGCAGGCAGACGACGTCCTCGTGCGCGACGGGCGCGCGCGCCGCCATGTCGCCGCTCTCCAGCAGCGCCACTGTGCATGCCGCTTGCACGCGACCGGTTGTGCTGCCTGCGACAGAATAGTACATTACTTACCAAGGGCGGTAAAACAAAGAATGTCTCAGATCGCAGGTATTTGACCCGAGCCGAAGGCAAGGGCGATAATTATGCGATCTGAGGCTTGGCCCTGGCCAGGAAGTGGGATTTTCCGCGCGCGGAGCGTGCGGTAATTGCCACTTTTTGGCCAGGTGTGACATAAATACTCTTAAACACGTCTGATTATTAATGTTACATAAACAAACGAAGTAATTTCTCGATCGATTTTAGTTAAACACCGGTTTCTGGTTCAAGGTCACGGTACCGGTTCCGGAAAGTACCGGTAATTCAAGCGCTGAAACGGACAAAACAGGGAGTGATGGTAAATACCTAATATTATATTTGCATAGGATTTTTTGCTAAACATGTTAACTTACCAATAATTATATTAACAGTTTCTATGTAATGGTAATGTTTAATGCAAATAAAGTTATTATTATACGTCTCTGTCTCGTTGCTTCGCTATTTCCCATGCGCGCTCACCACGCCCAGCCCCGCCGGCGTGGCGCCGGGTCCTGGCCCTCACTCACCCACGAGGTCCACGAGCGTGCGGAACATGTCGTCGGTGGGCAGCAGCTGCGCCGGCGGCGGCGGCAGGTCGCGCGGCGCCGCGTGCGCGCTCACCACGCCCAGCCCCGCCAGCATGGCCGCCGTGTTCTCCCGGACAGCGCTCAGCGACATGCCTAAGGACACGGTACGACAACTCTATCAAGATACTTCAGTAACTACATCTTTAAGCCTTAAGTTATTGGGGACACGTTATGACAACACGCGAAACCTTTAGATCGGCGTCCAAAGGGTTAAAAAATTTAAGTTTAATAACAGTCAGTGAGAGCTCACCAGTCTTAAAAAGCATTGTGTGAAATTATTTCTCCAGCTCCTACTTCCCCCCTTATGGGCAACCAAATACAGTTGAGACGTTTACCCCTCATGGGCCACCAAACACAAATGAAAAGTTTACCTCTCATAGGTCACCAAACCCGAATGGACTGTTCCCCCCTCATGGGCCACCAAACCAGAATGGACTGTTCCCCCTTATGGGCCGCCAAACACAAATGTATCGTTCACCGCTCATAAGCCACTAAACACAAATGGACCGTTCATCCCTCGTGGGCCACTAAACACAAATGGACCGTAATACTTATTTTTAGCCCCTATTTAAACACGTTTGCTCTGAAACCTACATAAAGTTGAAATTTTTTGTGTCACCCGAATTTCTACAAATAGGTTGGATTTTGAATCTTCTCGTTTGAATGATAAAATAGCTTTTTGAAAGAATTACTTTCATGCAACTAGGCCAATCAATTTCAAGTGTAACTCACCAATTTTAAGCAGCGGGAACACATAACAGAAGCCCGGTGCGTTGAGAGGTTTTCCCGGTTGCTCTTTGGTACCGACCGTAGTCTCGTGGAGGAGGTATATGGTGCGTACGGTGGCCTTGTCGATGTCCTCCGCCTCCCACGCGGGGTCAAGGTCACATTGTGGTTTGTGCAGTCTGCAAAGGTTTTTACAAATTGGTATATATTAGTTTACGCGATTGTTACTCATTAAATAATGTGTGGTACCGTCGCCATCAAATATATCTGTACTCTTCAGAGTGCTCAAATATATCTGAACATGCACTTTAACGCCTTGACAATAGAGTCGTGTTCAGATATTTGTGAGCACCTCGTTCGCTCCGATATATCTGATGGCGACTGTACAACAGAAGCGGTAGACGAGTGGTCTAACCGTTGCCCACAAATGCTGCAAAGGACTCGAAAGGTTAGGATGTTTTTTTTTTTATTGTGGCTTTATAGGTCGTGCCCAATAAAGCGATAGGAGTGCGCGGATGGAGAGGATGGGGAAAATCCAGGGGAAAACTTCCGAAACGACCACGCGTGGAATACTCTAAGAGTTTGCGCTCCAGTGAGATTAGTTGAGCGGTTTCAACCGAATCTGAGGTGTGAGAGGAATCGAGCTACTGAGAGTTTTATCGCTGGTTCACTAAACCTAGCCTAGCTGAGGATAGTCCAGCAAGAAACTCAGCTAGGCCCGACCTGGATCGGACTCACTCTACCCGGTGTGCGGGGGGTACCGGGACAAATAGGGACTATATGCGTCTGTGTTGTCGCGATCGCGCGGTGGACGCCCCCGCCGGCGTGAATGCCTAAGTGTTCGCGTCGTGTCTGAGTTGGAGTAAGCGCAGCGTTCCATCTTTCGATGGACGCTGTGATCACATTAGGATGTATTTAACACATAATATATGCTAAAAAAACTTTTAATCGTTTTATTTTACAAATTTGCTTAACTAATATTTACCACAATGAGCTATACAGTAGGGCCTCGATAATCCGAACTTCAAAGAAACAACTACTGTTCGGACTCACGGAGCGTTCGAATTATAGTATGTTGGAATGAAATTACCTAATGTTCTGTTCCTTTTTCATCAGATCAGAAATTGTAGCTTTTCCAATATCATGCTTTTGAGAAAGCGAAGTAGCAGACACGCCATCTTTCAAGCTGTCTAATATGGCACACTTCTCAGCAATGGTCAAAATTTTGTGTTTACGTTTTGGTGTAGGATCCATATCATATTTCAAATGTAGGAATCTTATTATAAAACACGTGGTGTGCAGTACAGCATAATTTCGTATCCTTGAAAGAACTATAAACCGGATGGTTTAAACAAAGTCAGGTGTTACGGCGGAGGAGAAACGGGTCACTCGGCAGTTCGGATTACTGCGACGTTCGGATTAGCCTGTGTACGGATTATCAAGGCCCTACTGTATTCGTATTGTGAGTACCTTATTGTTAGGGCGTGTACTTGTTCTTTCAGCGCCGGCGGCGTCAGGAGCGGCAGCCGCCGGTGGACGTCCCGCGCCGGGCCCGCGCTCAGTGGCGACCTCAATGCACCTGGGAAAATGAAACTCGATTAACAACTTTCCACAGTATTAACAGACTGAAATAGTTTGGAGGTAATCAGTATTTTATTGCTTTCATAGGTCATAAGTAACATTATTTGAGTTCAGCTATGAAACCCTGTAGGGCACTGAAATATAATTTAAATCTAAATCTATTTTTACAAACATATACTTGCAAAATACATAAAATTTAACAAATATTTTAACACTGTTCTAACTATACCCAACAAAACTATATTATAAATTAACTTTCTAAAAACTCTTTCAATGAGTAAAAAAGTTTGTTTTGTATTAAATAATTCGTAATATTTCCATTAAACAAAGTGTCGCCCAATAGCCATTAAAAAAAAAAAAAAAAAACAAAGTGTCTTTCTCTTCGTCCCTAATATTTATAGGGAGTTTATTGTCAACCTTTATACACATGAAGTGAGGACTACAGGCATGCATTTTTAATTTAGAATTTACTAAAATTGCAATTTTATCAAGTTTAAGGGTGAAAGCACCCATTTCACTGCTCTAGAGCAGAAAAGTGCCAATCTCAGCAGGCCACCTAGATGAACAATGACCCGCTTAGAGTATTAGAAACGCAAAGAAAGTGACAAGTGCACTCTCTACTCTACTACATGGGTAGTAGAGTAGAGAGTGCACGCACCGAGTAAGGCGGGCACGATCCTGCGCGCGTGCAGGCTCAGCGCATGCGTGGAGCCCGCGCCCACCGCCTCCAGCAGCCGCACTGCCGTCTCCACTTGGCTGTTCAGCTGGAACAACCAAACAACAGGACATCACTCATCAAGGGCGGTCACACAAACAATGTCTTAGGTGACCTAGCATAACTTGCTGCCAAGTCGCGTCATGCGCGACTCCGCCATTGCTTTCTCAAAAACAAAAATCTAAATCAAACATTTAGGGTCGGTTGCACCAACATGCGATCACAGGCCGCTCATCGTCAAATATGGCGCCGGCAGCTGTCATCCCATAGAAACTTGTCAAACTTTCCATACAATCAGATTTTGACGAACACCGCTTACGATTGCAAACGGTTTGGTGCAACCCACCCTTATTCCGCAAATAGGCCACAAGGGCACTTTTTTACATGTCAAAATATTAATTTACAATTTAAGAAAGTCTGACTATAATAATACATTTTTTCATGTCAAAATATTAATTTACAGTCCAAGAAAGAATAACAATTTCGAGTTCACAATTATAACAAAATTAATGTCATACAGTGAAGATAAACTTGCAAAGTTATCTATTACAAATATTACAATATTAGTAAAGTTAGAGATGTATAAGGTCTCAACTGTCACACACGCGTTGTACGAATTAGAAAAAGGGGTAGATTTTCCTCGTCTCGCGTCGCGTCGCAACGGCAGTTATGCTAGCCCCGTAGAGCGCAAGTAAGGCGAGGGCGACAAATATGCGATCAGAGACTTTCTTTATTACCGCTCGTGTACTAACAAAATGTTATTATTAATACTTTATTAATTTTTGGTAAAATATACGTAATGGGTCAATCAACTTTTTCTCGTTGTTATTCTGTCCCGTCAGCGAGGAGACAACAGAAACAGAACTTCTTAGAAAAATGTTTATAATATGGACTTCAAGCACGCTCAAGAGATGACCCATCTTCAAATGGATATATCTCATTGGTAAAACTCATGTTTGGTAGATTAAAATCCTGTAAAATCTCCGTTTTAAAGAGACTCAGGAGACATAACCATTGCAATGAGCAACAAAGATTAGTTGATCCAACCTGATAATAAACATTATCACCCAATTTGAAGACTGTAGCTCCAACCATTTGGCTGTAAACCCATGTGACAGACGACATACCATTACTATGTTCAAAAATCATGTCACAAACTGGCTATTACAAAATTGTTTTTATAATATTAATGAATATTTTAATTATAAGGTTGACTTGTATTGGTAACTAGCTATGTTTAATTAATGTTAATTCTATTTTTATTCTTACCTTGACTTTTATCGAATTCTATTTTTATTTTTTATTTTGACCCTGTTGACATTCTCATTAGTTAATTTAATTGTTTATCAATGTATTTAATTTTGACGACTTATAATATACAAAATGTAAATTACTGCATGCTTAGTAAAGCAGAATGTATTGGACATTTAATATCTGTAACACCTTGTTTTGTAAACTACATTCTTGTAATGAAATAAATGAAATGAAATGGCAGATGTACGGACGGACGCGTGAGTAACAACAATAGGGTTCCGTATGGACCCTTCGGGCGGAGCCCTAAAAATGGGAAGGGCATAAAAATAACGCTACTTACAGCAGTTAATCTCTCTCGTATGGCGCTTTCCTTCGCTAACTGTGCTTTTATGGCCTCCTTTTGTTTCGCCGATTGTGGGGCCTGCAACAGAAATACATAGTAGTTTACGCAATCATTATATAATGAATTACGATTTGAAACGGGATATTTACCATGTATAAATAAAGAAATAATAATAAATATTAGAGGACAATCTTACACAAATCGAACTAGCCCCACGGTAAGCTCAAGAAGGCTTGTGTTATGGGTACTAGACGACGATATATTTAATACATATAAATACTTAAATACATAGAAACATCCAAGACTCAGAAACAAATATTCATGCTCATCACACAAATATTTGCCCTGACCGGGATTTGAACCCAGGACCGTCAGCTTCACAGGCAGGTGCACTACCGGTCTACCTACTACACTAGGCTAAACCGGTCGTCAAATGTATATTTGTATTTACACAAAACAAAGCGCGCGGTTGGAGGGTAGTCTGGGAAAAATCCAGGGGAAAACCTCCGACACGATCACGCTGGCGGTTTTGAAAAATGGAACACTAAGAGCGCGCTGCAGTGAGAATGGTTGAGCGGTTTCAACCGAATCTGAGGTGTGATTGAACATTTTTTTTGTTTATTAAAACATAAGAATCCTGATGGTGGTTTTTAATTTACTCTCAGTCAATAAAAAAAATATATATAACTTTTCTTACTTTACAAGTGTCATATCTTTTTGAGATTTTGAGCATATTTATTAATTCACTATTTCCTGTCATTATTTGATTGTATTACAGGGTGTACAGGAACTATTTCTGGTTGATGGAGTCTAAATGAACTGGGTTATTGGGTGAAAATGATAGATAAATGGCTGGGCTATTGCGTGAGACAATGGACGCTTGCCTAATAAAACTGGACTTTAAACATATAGCCAACTCGCCAGTTAGGTGACCACATCCACCCTCGAGCATCAGCTCTTGCGACTCCACTTTGGACGGTTAAGGCAAGCCAGAGGCGGGGGGGGGGCTGTCCCACCAACCCACACAAGCCACCCCCAGAAGGACTCAGGTACGTAGGTTATTCATTACACATGCATATTCTCTATTGTGCTACATCCATATCAGTCCTCTGATACATCTCAATTTAGTCATCCTATCATAAGTCTGTCCCCTTTGGTGCTTCGCTAATCCTCATTCTATATAATCCTCTTTCTACGAGTAAGGCTGTCATCCCATAGAAACTTGTCAAACTTACCATACATTAAATTTTAACCCACCCTAAAGTACACCATATGTCAATACAAATAGGTAAATTTTAGAATAAAGGAAAAATTGAAAAATTTAGGCACCGAGCAGGATTCGAACCTGCGACCTCCCGGCACTCGCGGCCAGTCGCTCTAGCCAACTAAGCTATAGGTGCAATCGCCACCCAGTCCCAAATTCATCAACCGTTCCTTCGTATTAAGCAGTACCGCTGCTACCGTAAACTATATTTTATACAAACGCTTTTAAGGGAGGCTTACAGCGACATCTACCGGAAGACTCATGCTTCATTAACGGCACTAACGTCTCAAATCATATGTGATAATCCACATCGAAAGGGACCTTATGGCGGCCGGCACTTAGCCTTTATTGCCGCTGTTCCAATACAATAGTGAATAGGTGTAACGTAAGCGCCTGCCGCCATAAGGTCCCTTTCGATGTGGATTATCACATATTACAAATAGGTACCTCTTTTAGCTTGCCCTCGCGCCGCCGCTTGTCCTCGAGCTCGCGCCGCAGTTGTAATTCTTCGAGCTGCTCTTTATAGCTGTACGCCTTACTCTCGCGTTTCAGGTTCATTGCGTTGTTATCTTCGTTGCTGCAACGTAATAATCGCTACATAGTATAAAACAAAGTCGCTTTCTCTGTCCCTATATCCCTATGTATGCTTAAAACTTTAAAACTACGCAACGGATTTTGATGCGGTTTTTTTAATAGATAGAGTGATTGAAGAGGAAGGTTTATAGGTATAATAACATCTATTAAATAGTGCACCAGTGCGAAGCCGGGGCGGGTCGCCAGTAGGGATATAATAGAATAGAATTAGTTATGTAATACAAGGGTGCAAAGTTGTATATTAACCGCGAGTGCAGAATTGAAACACGAGCTAGCGAATGGATTCTGGGGTTGAACTACGAGCTAGCGAATGGATTCTATGGTTGAACCGCGAGCGAATCGAGTGGTTCGAACACAGAATAGAATACGAAGCGAGACTCGCACTTGACGGTTTTACTTTATTTCGAATACTTCAGTTTTTGACGTTTAGAGACCGTTAAATCTCTTAACTTAATTCTTTCATTATGGAGTCTCTTTATTGAATAAATAAATAAATATATGTTATTTTATTTTGATCATAAAGACTATAAATGTCTGTACATTGCTATCCTTTTTTTCGAGACTTCTTGTCCGTCTGTCTAGTTAGACATCCATCTTAGAAAGAGTATGTCTATCTGTCTGTCTGTCTGTGTGTGAACTCACCCGGGTACGCAGCTCTTGTCGTACAGCTCGCCCTCCCTGGTGAGGTAGGTGAAGTACTCGTGCCGCGTCACGCGCAGTAGAGCCGGTTCCTGCAGGGCGCGCAGCGCAGCACCAACCGCCGCGCCACCGAACTCGGTGCTCCACGACGATAGTGTGGACACAACGTTTGATAGGGTCTGTGGAACAAAACACTGTTCAAGACAAGTCTGAACATATCTTATTTGTTGCTAACAATAAGTTTATTAAACTTATTGGAACAAAGTTACATAATTGTAAGTAAATAGTATCTTGTATGCAAGGTGCGTAAAGTTTTGCTCGTTAAAAAGAAAATGTTCAGGATTTATTTAATACTAGCGACCCGCCCCGGCTTCGCACGGGTGCACTATTTAATGAATGTTATTAGGGGCCATCCATAAAGAACGTCACACGTTAAAGGGGAGGGAGGGGTCGACGAAGTGTGACATTGTGTGACAAGGGGTGGGAGTCGTGGGAGGGGTCTAAGATTTCGTATCGTCACATTTCAAAATACAATACATCTAAGTGTTAAAATACATTTGAACTATTAACTTTCGTTAATAGTTCATATGTGGTATTTTAACACTGAAGCTTTAAATTCTTCCTGTATAAACGGCATAAGGTTTAAATTGTTTTGTTGGCGAAAATGTATCATTTTGTAATTTTTTTTAAATGTTTGATTTGATGTTGGTTATATTAAAAAATAATTAAAATGGGAATTGAACTAATTTCGGAACTGATGTAATATTGCAAAATATGTGACGTCACACTAGGGAGGGGGGTCTCGCAAATGTGACCAACTGTGACAAGGACGGGGAGGGGTCAAAAAATCAAGAAATTTGTGTTACGTACTTTATGGATGACCCCTTATACATATAAATCTTCCTCTTCAATCACTCTATCTATTAATAAAACCGCATCAAAATCTGTTGCGTAGTTTTAAAGATTTAAGCATACATAGGGATATAGGGACAAAGAAAGCGACTTTGTTTTATACTATGTAGTGATGATGGTCATTTATGACTGGGTCTTGGCCTCGACGATTGTATTCGTTGATCACAAAAGAGAAATGCTATTACTATCTCTGTTTTCACATTAATGCCATAGCCTTCTCCACAGTAATGCTAGAGACCTTATACATCTCTGAGGATATTTATTTATTAGATTTTATTATTTTCATGTTGACGCTTAGAGATATATCTCACAATATTTTATTATGATTAGTGTACCTAATTACTTTTCATCTTGACGCTTAGAGACCTTACACATCTCTTACAAAACAGGATTGCTATTAGTAGTTAAGTATAGAAAAAAATGTAACTTTATTATGAATTCAATGAAATAAACAGTTTAAATTTTAATTTTTTTTTATTAGTTTCTTAGACTTATAAATGACATGTAGCACTACATTTAATTAATGATATTTTGATTATCGTAATATTTTTAATTGATATAGATAGATTTTGACTTGTAAAAGTGCCCTTGAGGTCTAATTGCAGAATAAGGGTGGGTTGTACCAAACCGCCTGTAATCGTGAGCGGTGTTCGTTAAAATCTGATGTATGGTAAGTTTGACAAGTTTCTATGGGATGACAGCTGTCGGCGCCATATTTGGGTCATATTTAGTTGAAAAAGAAGTCGTTCCTCCTGTGGTCAAGTTAACGGCTTATGTGCATGTTAGCTCTGTTTTTATTACAGGGATTTATAGAAACGGAGACACTGTTTATACGGGTTACTGCTCAATTCTAAAATTAAGCTTTGTAGCCCTTAACTTTTGGTATGTCCCCAGAAAAGACGCGAACCTAAATCCAGGTATGACCCATTTGACAATGACCGGCCTGTGATCGTATGTTGGTGCAACCGAGCCTAAATGTTTTGATTCTGATTTTGTATCTGAAACATTTGTAAACCTACCTATACGAGATATTCATTAAGATTACAAAAAACTAACCTCGCTAGGCGTGTATCCGGCAACATACGTATTCTTGAGGTTGTTAGCGTACAGTCCCACCAGCGTCTTCGGATCTAGCTTGAGGTACCGAGCGGTGCGCGCCCAGGCGCGTTTGTTCACGGCCACCGCCAGAGGGTGGTGGCACGCCCGGAGAGCGTCTATGGCGAGTAGCTGTGCGTCTTGCTCCGAGTAACCTGGATACAAACGAGGCACGAAATAGATTAAGGCTGGGTTTTATAAAGATCCGTAAGACCAAACGTCAGATCAAATTTTAGTAACACAGTACATTTTTTGACATAACAAACCGACATAAGGTCTGTATGAGCCAGTTAGCCCATACACTTGAAAGCTGTGTTTGAGTCCGTTGAGAGAACGGAGAAGTTAAGTTGTAGTTATGAAACTGTTTTATTATTTAAAAGTAGGTACAAAATAGTAAAGTTAATTGGCCGTTCCTTCAGTTGATGTTGATCGTATGCGAGTTTAATTTGCGCTAGTATATTTTACTTCATTTCGCCATATTAAAGCGCGGCCGAAAGTAGGTCGCAACGTAAACGGAAAAATATACAGTACATGAGACTGTACAAGGTCTGACGGATCTTTATAAAACCGAGCCTTAGGGTCGATTTTGAAATCGCCAGATAAAACTATCAGTCAGTTAAAATTATTGCTGTAACTTTCTAATGTCATATGAAAGAAAAGGACAGAGCTAACATTTATTTTACAGTTATTTTTATCTGGGGATTGAAAAATCGGTCTTAATAATACCACGTATACTTAAGATTATTTGTATTAACAGAGTCAAGGAATCCATGCAAAAAGCGACTTAATTTTTGTTGCAAAAACGTTTAAAATGCAATAACAGTTTTATAAATTACCGGGGAGCAAAAAAAGATCTTAACTATGCAGTCGCCATCACATACATCGGAGCGCACAAGGTGCGAATAAATATTTAAAGTCGACTTTATTATCAAGGCAATAGAGTGCATGTTGAGATATTGTTGAACACGCTAACGACGATTACGCAACAGATTAATTGCGAGCATCCGTTTTGACGTTCCACGGATAAAAGTGCGAGTCTAACTCGCGCACGAAGTGTTCTGTACCATTATCCATAAAAACGGCTAAAAAATCAAGTTTGTTATATGGGGGCCCCCATATCTTTATTCTGTTTTTTAGTATTTGTTGTTATAGCGGCAACAGAAATACATAATCTGTGAAAATTTCAACTGTTTAACTATCACGGTTAATAATATACAGCCTGGTTGACGGACGGACTGACGACGAAGTCTTAGTTCCGTTCCCGAAGGGTAAAACGGGTCCCTATCGTTTTACCCCTTCGGGTACGGAAATAATGTGAAAATTTCAACTGTCTATCACAGTTAATGAGATACAGTCTGGTTGATAGACGGATGGATTGACAACGAAGTCTTAGTTCCGTACCCGAAGGGTAAAACGGGTCCCTATCGTTTTACCCCTTCGGGTACGGAAATAATGTGAAAATTTCAACTGTTTATAACAGTTAATGAGATACAGTCTGGTTGATAGACGGACGGATTGACAACGAAGTCTTAGTTCCGTACCCGAAGGGTAAAACGGGTCCCTATCGTTTTACCCCTTCGGGTACGGAAATAATGTGAAAATTTCAACTGTCTAACTATCACGGTTAATGAGATACAGCCTGGTTGATAGACGGACGGACTGACAACGAAGTCTTAGTTCCGTACCCGAAGGGTAAAACGGGTCCCTATCGTTTTACCCTCCAAAATCAATATCAAACATATATTCTGCAAATAGGCCACAAGGGCATCACGGTTAATGAGATACAGCCTGGTTGATAGACGGACGGAGTGACAACGAAGTCTTAGTTCCGTACCCGACGGGTAAAACGGGTCCCTATCGTTTTACCCTCCAAAATGAATATCAGACATATATTCTGCAAATAGGCCACAAGGGCACTTTTACATGTTTAGCGGTACGGAATCCCAATCAACTCACCTCTAAAAGAGCATAACGCCTGCACCGAATCCAATATCATCTTCCCCGTAACATCCGTCCCTTTCTCATCCGGCGACTTCTCTTTCCCGCTAAACACCTTCCCCTCCTCCAGCACTTCAGTCAACTTCAGCACCAGGTATCTCGCCATCAGCGCCCTGTCTTCCTTAGCCAGGAGACACTTGACTTCTTCTAGAGCGAGGCTTCGTACGGATTTGACAGGAGACAGCAGCATCAGGGTAAACGCGCGGTAGACGGGCGAATTCTGATCGGCGGAGACTACGGAGTAGTATTCCAACACTGTTCTGGATAGTAGCACCACCTGCATTAGGACTATAAAGGGGTAAATGTTATAGCGGAATTATGCACTCGCTGTTTCGTGGGGTAGACAAAATCAAAACGTTTTTCTGCAAATAGGCGTCAAGGGCACTTTTACAAGGTAACCTATCGATGTTTCGAAAATCTATTTACCGAATTTCACTTGTCCGAAAACGGTTCACCGAATCTTTACAATCCAAATACTTTGTTTCTCAACTGTTTGAAATACCACGGATTCATTTTACCACAATGTCATTTGTCAGCAATTCAAAAGCCCGCTTTACAGTTTCTAATTTTTACATTTGAAAACTTATACGTTAGCCATATTTTCATAATTTCAATGATACGGAAAGTCGACGTGACATTTTCCATAATTTCGTTATATAAGACTAAGCGGGAGCTCTTAATCTTCGAGATTATTTTTTTATAAAAACCCAGAATGACTTGTTGGGACAAACTCGACTCTAATGCGGATAGGTTAGAAGATTAAGACAAAATCGACTAATAATTGTATCGACTGTTTGTAGGCTGATCATAATAATGAACGTAATCTTTAGTCCTAGCCGAAATATAATTATGGGTTTCCTCAATCAGCGTATGCATTTAAATTCATAACAAATAACACAGTATTCATGATTTGCTATAACTCGTTGAAAATGAACTTTTTTTATCTTTAGAAATATCTGGATAATGACGTTACGGTATTTTAACCCTACGGACAAATAAAAATTTGGCAAATGAATGTACGGAATTATAATCATTGTGATTTTAAATCAGCTGGATAATAAAATTGTGACCATATAAAAATCTGTCAATAGAAAATATTGAAAATAAAACTTCGGACAAGTGAAAAAAATGTAAAACGAAAAAAGGCGTTTCTTTTTCGGACTTTTAATATTCGGCATAAAACAGTTCGAATTTGCGATAGGTAACCCTTTTACAAGTCAAAATTTATCTATATCAATTAAAAATAATACAATGTGGCCCAGCGGTGCCCACGTACCGCGTGCGGTATGCGTTAAGCATAGGTTAGTTATTGGATGGGTGACCGCTTTGAGTGGTTATAAACTGAGCGCTCCCGTGCTTCGGAAGGCACGTTAAGCCGTTGATCCCGGCCGCTGTCTATGATAACAGTCGTTAAGTCAAGTTAGAGGCCTTCGGGCGGCTCGAGAACTTCTATCAGTCAATCAGTTAAGTTGCCCAGTCACTTGACAAGCCTAATTCCAAGGTTTGGTTTCCCCTCGGGTTGGAAGGTCAGATGGCAGATGGCAGGCATGGGCGCTTCCGTAAAAACTAGGGCCTACGCCAACTCTTGGGGTTAGGTAGTGGACCAAAATCAAGTTCGTGGGTAGATCAACTATTCTTTGTTGCTCATTACCATGGTTACATCTCCTGAGTCACTCTTTAAAACTGTGATTTTATAGGGTTTAAATCTACACACATAAGTTTTAGCGATGAGGATAAATCTATTTAGACATTGAGCATGCTTGAAGTCCATATTATAAACATGTTTCTAAGATACTCGGTTACTGTTGTCTCCTCGTTGACGGGACAGAATAACAACAAGAAAAAGTTGATTGACCCTCGTATCTCAGCGTCGTGTCAGTATTGAGATACGAGATCTGTAAGAGTATTGACGGATCGCTAGTGGGTTTTGGATGTCACCCGACGACGTGTTTAGAATAAGTGCAGCTCACCGTCATCGGGAGCGGCGGCCAGCGCGCGCTCGTGTAGCAGCACGTGCCGCTCCGGGTGCGCCAGCGCCGCCCACGCGGCTTGGCCCGGCAGCGACCGCGCCGAGTCCAGCAGCACCAGCGCCAGCATCGCGCACGCGCCCTCGTGCACCACCGGGTGCTGGAACAATCACTACAATGTCATGCGGGATCACTCAAACACTACTGGAACAACAGAACCAACACACAACATATTCAGATGGCTGAGTAAAAAATAAAGAGTGTTTCTTTGGTCGTTTGACGTTGAGGTGTTGGTCGAGACTCTTCACTATTACATTGTTCACATTATTATTATTATTTTACTTTTTTTCCAAGTGGAAACCTCCGATCTGATGAGTTGCCTGTAAAGTGTAGGTTAGATGGGGGCCTCACCTGGAGCGGCTGCTGCGCGGCCTTGGCCACGGCCTGCAGCAGCGGCGCGCGCAGCGCGTTCTCCTGCGCGGGCGCGGCGGCGGCGCGGCGCAGCGCGCGCGCCAGCAGGCACAGGCTCGCCACGCGCACGCCCGCCGTCGAACTCTTGGCCGACTGGATTTTCTGCACAAATAGTACGTACATCACTTATCACTACATAGTATAAAACAAAGTCGCTTTCTCTGTTCCTATATCCCTATGTATGCTTATTAAACTACGCAACGGATTTTTAATAGATAGAGTGATTGAAGAGGAAGGTTTATATGTATAATAACATCCATCAAATAGTGCGAATTACGGGCGGGTCGCTAGTAGAGTGATAAAACAAAAAATGTCTCAATTCGCAGGTGTTTGACGCCCGAGCCGAAGGCGAAAAATATGCGATTTGAGGCTTTCTTTGTTACCTCGCGTGGCAAGTATAATTTACGACTCCCCTCGCCAGAAAGTGGGGTTTGTCACACGCGTAGCGGGCGGTAATTGTCACTCTATAGCCAGATGGGCCATACATTTCTGTGATAAAATTCATTTATGGTACAGTAGTACCCAACTGATAAGGCTTACCGATGTACCTGCGCAGATGAATTTATAAAGCGCGGGAAATACTATTGATCAATCGGCACGCTCCACGCACCGCGCTTCTTGTTCCTGTACCGCTATTGGTCCGCAGCCGCCGCCATGTTAGCGCGCGCCGCGTGGCATGCTAGTCAGCCGCCATACTTCTGATCGAGTGCACGCGCATTATGAACAGTGTATTATGAACCTTAAAGTGGTGATCTAAGGTTAATTGTAAGTTTTGAGCATTCTTTCGCTAATCTTCGGAGCGATACTTTCTTTTCTGCGCGAACGAAGATTCACGACGCGCCTTATCAGTTGGGTACTACTGTACGCACATCACTTATAGAGTGATAAAACAAAAAATGTCTCAATTCGCAGGTGTTTGACGCCCGAGCCGAAGGCGATAAATATGCGATTTGAGGCTTTCTTTGTTACCTCGCGTGGTAAGTACATTTTACGGCTCCCCTCGCTAGAAAGTGGGGTTTTCCACACGCGTAGCGAGCGGTAATTGCAACTCTATAGCCAGATGGGCCATACATTTGTGATAAAATTCATTTATGGTAAGCTTTCATTTCGGACCGTACTTTTTTCTTCACGGTCATTATTGACCGAATTAAACGAAGGTCTCTGCTTCAACTTCGACAAACATGCTTTCGTATGTCCGGACTACCGTTTGTTCTCGTCTACAGGTCGCAATTTTCAACCGATTCTCGTGAAATTTCGTGAGCAGGTTCGATAGTTACATAAATTTTTTTTGTCGATGCGGTTTTTGGAAATTTCCAAAAACAATTTTTTTATCAATGATTTTGTAAGTTTCTGCGTCCTAATTTCGGTTTGTTGTCCTCTACAGATCGCATTACTCAACCGCTTCTCGTGAAATTTTGTTAGCAGGATCGATATTCATAATTGATCTTTTTTATAATGTTACATTTTGGAAATGATAAATAAACTCACGAGGTCTACAGCTCACAGAGCCACTAGTTTTAAGTAGGTATTTGTTACTTAGTGACTTGCTTGCTACCCGAAGATATTTACATACGAACGGCGCAAATTAATAAAAGCTTGTTAAAAGAGAATTTTCTTCTTAAGCTGGAACAATCTTTCCTATATATCGTGAAAAAGTCGAACTACAAATTTCAAACGTCATTTCTCGCAGAGAGATTCTAGAGTAGTTTACATAGACATTTCAAACGTCATTTCTCGCAGAGAGATTCTAGAGTAGTTTACATACAAATTTCAAACGTCATTTCTCGCAGAGAGATTCTAGAGTACTACATACAAATTTCAAACGTCATTTCTCGCAGAGAGATTCTAGAGTAGTTGACATACAAATTTCAAACGTCATTTCTCGCAGACAGATCCTAAAGTAGTCTACACGTACTGTGTAAAGGTCAAGTAGTGGCGCAGGTAGCGGGGGCTCCGCAGTCCGCGCCCACGCCTGCGCGGCGTCCAGCGCGGCTACCAACGTCCTCTCGTGCGACTCGCTGTCGAGGACCCGCGCTAGCCCCGCACACGCCGCCCCCAGGAGAGCGGCTCGACTCGCAGCGGGCACGTTGAGCGCTGTTAGTGTGGACACGCCCTGAAACAGTAGGTTGTATTACAATGGAATACAAGTCAAAAGTCTTTGACCAGTGTGTGTTGCCAGTGATGACATATGGATCCGAGACATGGGCGCTAACTATGGGCCTCATAAGAAAGCTCAAGGTCACCCAAAGAGCAATGGAAAGAGCTATGCTCGGGGTTTCTCTGCGTGATAGAATTAGGAATGTAGCAGAACTGGGGTCACCGACATAGCCTTAAAATTGCGAGACTTAAGTGGCAGTGGGCAGGGCACATTGCTCGCAGGACTGACGGTCGATGGGGCCAGAAACTGCTTGTGTGGCGTCCACGCACCGGAAGACGAGCTGTCGGTAGGCCTCCGACAAGGTGGAGTGATGACCTGGTGAAGGTCGCGGGAATCCGGTGGAAACAAACGGCACAGGACCAGTTTAAATGGCGAGCCTTGGGGGAGGCCTATGTTCAGCAGTGGACGTCTTTCGGCTGAAATGATGATGATGATGATGAAACTGCAATATTAATGTTAAATCCCGAACGAAGCGAAGGATTCTATTCTGGAATCCTGAGTGTAGTGAGGGATTCAAACCGCCACACCCAGTTTGAAATAATTTTGCTGCCGTGTAATACACTCTTCTTTTCGCTTCTCCTATGAGAAAAACTAAGTAACATTACTTATCATCATCAATCCATTTATGTAAGAAAAATAAAAAATTACGTGAAATAAACAAAAAGTTAAAAATTTGCTCGATTAATATAAATCGTATAGGTATAGGTATACCTACTTCGATTACCGTGATATTTAAAGATGAATAACTCGCTCCCACTCGACCTTTGAGTGCACATGCACTGAACAATCGTAGTATAACTCATATTGAGCACTGAGATCATGTCCTCGCTGGACATGAGCTTGCCACTCCAACAAGACCCCCGCCGCCGTAGAGTCAGAGCAGCGCCGCGCTCCCACTGTGCTCCCACTCGACCTTTGAGTGCACGTGCACTAAACAATCGTAGTATAACTCACATTGAGCACTGCGATCTTGTCCTCGCTGGAAGTGAGCTTGCCACTCCAACAAGACCCCCGCCGTCCTAGAGTCAGAGCAGCGCCGCGCTCCCACTCGACCTTTGAGTGCACGTGCACTGAACAATCGTAGTATAACTCACATTGAGTGCACGTGCACTGAATAATCGTAGTATAACTCACATTGAGCACGGCGATCTTGTCCTCGCTGGACGGGAGCTCGCCACTCCAACAAGACCCCCACCGCCCTAGAGACAGAGCAGCGCCGCGCTCCCACTCGACCTTTGAGTGCACGTGCACTGAACAATCGTGGTATACTCACATTGAGCACTGCGATCTTGTCCTCGCTGGAAGTGAGCTTGCCGCTCCAACAAGACTCCCGCCGCCCTACTCAGAGCAGCGCCGCGCTCCCACTCGACCTTTTGAGTGCACGTGCACTGAACAATCGTAGTATAACTCACATTGAGTGCACGTGCACTGAACAATCGTAGTATAACTCACATTGAGTGCACGTGCACTGAACAATCGTAGTATAACTCACATTGAGTGCACGTGCACTGAACAATCGTAGTATAACTCACATTGAGCACGGCGATCTTGTCCTCGCTGGACGTGAGCTTGCCGCTCCAACAAGACCCCCGCCACCCTACTCAGAGCAGCGCCGCGCTCCCACTCGACCTTTGAGTGCACGTGCACTGAACAATCGTAGTATAACTCACATTGAGCACGGCGATCTTGTCCTCGCTGGACGTGAGCTTGCCGCTCCAACAAGACCCCCACCGCCCTACTCAGAGCAGCGCCGCGCTCCCACTCGACCTTTGAGTGCACGTGCACTGAACAATCGTAGTATAACTCACATTGAGCACGGCGATCTTGTCCTCGCTGGACGGGAGCTCGCCACTCCAACAAGACCCCCACCGCCCTAGAGACAGAGCAGCGCCGCGCTCCCACTCGACCTTTTGAGTGCACGTGCACTGAACAATCGTAGTATAACTCACATTGAGTGCACGTGCACTGAACAATCGTAGTATAACTCACATTGAGTGCACGTGCACTGAACAATCGTAGTATAACTCACATTGAGTGCACGTGCACTGAACAATCGTAGTATAACTCACATTGAGCACGGCGATCTTGTCCTCGCTGGACGTGAGCTTGCCGCTCCAACAAGACCCCCGCCACCCTACTCAGAGCAGCGCCGCGCTCCCACTCGACCTTTGAGTGCACGTGCACTGAACAATCGTGGTATACTCACATTGAGCACTGCGATCTTGTCCTCGCTGGAAGTGAGCTTGCCGCTCCAACAAGACTCCCGCCGCCCTACTCAGAGCAGCGCCGCGCTCCCACTCGACCTTTTGAGTGCACGTGCACTGAACAATCGTAGTATAACTCACATTGAGTGCACGTGCACTGAACAATCGTAGTATAACTCACATTGAGTGCACGTGCACTGAACAATCGTAGTATAACTCACATTGAGTGCACGTGCACTGAACAATCGTAGTATAACTCACATTGAGCACGGCGATCTTGTCCTCGCTGGACGTGAGCTTGCCGCTCCAACAAGACCCCCGCCACCCTACTCAGAGCAGCGCCGCGCTCCCACTCGACCTTTGAGTGCACGTGCACTGAACAATCGTAGTATAACTCACATTGAGCACGGCGATCTTGTCCTCGCTGGACGTGAGCTTGCCGCTCCAACAAGACCCCCACCGCCCTACTCAGAGCAGCGCCGCGCTCCCACTCGACCTTTGAGTGCACGTGCACTGAACAATCGTAGTATAACTCACATTGAGTGCACGTGCACTGAATAATCGTAGTATAACTCACATTGAGCACGGCGATCTTGTCCTCGCTGGACGGGAGCTCGCCACTCCAACAAGACCCCCACCGCCCTAGAGACAGAGCAGCGCCGCGCTCCCACTCGACCTTTGAGTGCACGTGCACTGAACAATCGTAGTATAACTCACATTGAGCACTGCGATCTTGTCCTCGCTGGACGTGAGCTTGCCACTCCAACAAGACTCCCGCCGTCCTACTCAGACCAGCGCCGCGCTCCCACTCGACCTTTGAGTGCACGTGCACTGAACAATCGTGGTATACTCACATTGAGCACTGCGATCTTGTCCTCGCTGGAAGTGAGCTTGCCGCTCCAACAAGACTCCCGCCGCCCTACTCAGAGCAGCGCCGCGCTCCCACTCGACCTTTTGAGTGCACGTGCACTGAACAATCGTAGTATAACTCACATTGAGTGCACGTGCACTGAACAATCGTAGTATAACTCACATTGAGTGCACGTGCACTGAACAATCGTAGTATAACTCACATTGAGTGCACGTGCACTGAACAATCGTAGTATAACTCACATTGAGCACGGCGATCTTGTCCTCGCTGGACGTGAGCTTGCCGCTCGCGCCGTGGTACTCGGCGAACGCGTGCGCCAGCAGCTCCCCCGCCGCGCCGGGCTCGGAGCAGCGCCGCGCCAGCCGCTCCAGGGCGCGGAGAGCCTCGCCGCGCACCCACTCGTCCTTCGAGTGCACGTTCACTGTTAAACAAACATCAAATCGTCATTATCATCGGCCTTTAAGATTAATTAAATTCGAAATAGGGATGTTGTGACCAAATAAGAAAATCAATAATTTTTATTTATTTATTTTAAGCAATACCAACCGCTACTAGATTATGATAAGAGACTTAGATAATAATACAAAGCCAATTAAAGGAACTCACAGATAGAAACAAAAAAAGGAATTTAACCAACTTTGCGCACACATTCGCACTTTGCTATTTGCTAGTAATTTAGAATTTTCTCGAAAAATGATCAAATTCTTAATCAAATGGCGAGAAAATTATCTCAAAAGATTAAATAAATGACATTATTATATGTTTTCAAAGTTTTAAGAGGGGGCATATTTTGTCCCTTTTCCGCGAAACGAGCCTTTGTATTGGAACGATCGTCATTTACTATGGCGCTCGTGGTCAATGACGTCACTGAGCTGTCACGATTTCTCTGTCTAATCAGCAACATTAAAACGGTTGTAGCTTCTTTATATTTTTTGAGATATTTGAATAATTTTTGACATATTTAAAATATTTGGCATATTTTATTGCCTTGTTATGCCAATATTTTTACACTTGACTGTACATAATGTAACATAAAATAAATAAATAAATATTAGAGGACAATCTTACACAAATCGAACTAGCCCCACAGTAAGCTCAAGAAGGCTTGTGTTATGGGTACTAGACGACGATATATTTAATACATATAAATACTTAAATACATAGAAAACATCCAAGATTCAGAAACAAATATTCATGCTCATCAATATTGCCCTGACCGGGATTCGAACCCAGGACCGTCAGCTTCACAGGCAGGTGCACTACCCACTAGGCTAAGCCGGTCGTCAAAATACAAAACACAACATACCGATCAAGTTCTTCCCAATATCCACAGCGATACCGTCCAAATCCACATCAAGATTCGCAAACACCTCCCCCACAGCCTCTATAATGGTCTCCGGGCTCCGCAGCATGGCCTTATGCAACGCTGGTAGGAGGGTCTCGTAGACGCCGGTGCGGTCCAGCAGGTGGAGCAGGTCGACACAGCCGGCGATGTAAGCGGCGTTGGGCCGGGCCTTCACGCTGATCAGGCATTTAGTGAAGCTCTCCAACATTCTAGCCTGGTGAAAGAATAATATTTCTTAGAACTATTCTTGTATATATACTTGGGCCAGCTAGTCTCTTTCAGGAACAGGCAAGACAAGGAAGTCGAACGCCGTATCGAAAACGCCTGGAAGAGCTACTGGTCCATGAAGGAGCTAATGAAGGGCACCCTTCCACTGTCACTGAAGCGAAAACTCATCGACATGTGTATTTTGCCTGTCCTAAACCTACGGTGCACAAACATGGTCGTTAACTGAGATCCAGAAATCCAAATTGAAGGTTTGCCAGCGCGCTATGGAGCGCAGCATTTTGGGTGTCAAAAGGACGGATCGTGTCCGAAACACTACACTGCGCTCTAAAACACGCATTGCTGACGTAGGTAAAAAAACTGCCAGGCTCAAGTGGGACTGGGCCGGCCACGTCTGTCGCATGCATCCAGATAGGTGGGCTAATGTAGCCACCAAGTGGGTGCCACATGATGGACGACGCAGACGGGGCAGGCCCAGACGGAGATGGCGGGATGATCTGGATGCATTTGCCAAGAATTGGGAGGAAGAAGCGCTCAATAGGGAGACCTGGAAGGCATGGGGAGAGGCCTTTGCCCAGCAGTGGGACAGCCAATAGACTATAAAGTAAGTAAGAAGTATTGCACAGAACCAAATAATGTAATCAGCAATATGGTTAATAGACAATAGTCTTACAGACGATGTGCAAAAACGTTAAAGTCAAAGTCACAGTGATTTATTTGTAAACATAGGTAATACAATATATGGCGGTAGGTACAAAATATGTGCTCTATGTTTCGCCTTTAGGCATACAAATTCATTTTTAAATTACATTATATTAAAGATAAACATGTCAATTATTAAATTAGTATTAGATAACATCAAAAACAAAAATAAAATCAAATTACTTATAATTAATACAATAAAAATAGTCAACGTTACAATAAATGATTAAATAAAAAATTAAATTAATATAGCTTGTCCAAAAAATAATCCGCTAAAGAATAATAACATTTGTAAGTCAATAGTTTGGTGAGGTTCATTTTAAACAAATGTACTGGCGTGGCGTCCTTCTTAATGTAGGTGGTAATTTGTTGTAAATTTTGCTGGCAGAACAGAACAGGCTTTTCCGCATAAGGGCAGTGCGAGAAAATACTGAGCAAAGATTCTGAGACCGGTAGGTTTCTTTATTGAACACTTCAGACACTTTTTTAAATAATGTTGGATTTGTTTTTACAAAAATGGCCACTTCGAGGATGTATAGGCAAGGCAACGTTAACAAATTCAGTTTTCGTTGCCGCTTATTCATAAAAATTAACAAACCTAACTGATGTGTTTTGTCCCTTTTCCACAAACACAAAAGTGATAGATAAAGACAAACGAATATTAAAAAGTAGGTTTGATGAACGTTTACGAATAAGGGGTGAAGTGCATATCGTCGGGTTACAAGCAAAAATCACTAAGTAACAAATACCTACTTAAAATAAAGCTCGTATATCAGCATCGTTTTAGTACTGAGATACGAGGTTTTGAAGAGTAATGACAGATTTGATAGTGACGGACCAAATATAAGCCAGTAAGCAGCAAATTATACCATTCGTGTTTGAATAGTTTCTAGTAAAACGGCGAGTCTCATTTACCAATCTGGACTGGAACGAATTTGAACTGACTGTTTCATATAATAATAATATTTGTGGACAATCTTACACAAATCAACCTAGTCCCAAACTAAGCAAAGCTTGTACTATGGGTACTAAGTGACGATATACATACTTATATAGATAAATAGATACTTAAATACATAGAAAACATCCAAGACTCAGGAACAAATTTCGTGTTCATCACACAAATAAATGCCCTGACCGGGATTCGAACCCGGGACCTCCAGCTTCGAAGGCAGGGTCACTACCAACTAGGCTATATTCAAATGAAATCGCGGGTCCGTTGCGAGGCGGATGACGAGCAGCAGCAGCGCTATTCAAATATGAACTGTCTTTACTTTAAGGACGGTACAAAATGCTTTGCGTCTAGTAGAATTCGTTCCGGTCCGACCTTGTCCATGAGAATCTTACTAGAAAACATGTCCTGTAAGTTTTCAGAATCTTACATAGGTTACCTATGTAAGATTCCCTATGTAAGATTTACCTATGTAAATTTTAATAAACAATTGAAAGTAATAAAACGATATGAAATATATTTGTTTCGTAGATGTATTATAGTTTACTTTTGTTTCACACGGCGCTGTACGTCGCTCACCATCCGGTCAGTAAAATTATTTATAGTTTAATATTTTGGTAGAACCAGGTAATTAAAATATAATATTTAACTTAAAAATGCCTGAACAAGTATGAAGGAAAATGTGTGATATGTTTCATAAAGCAGTTAGAGGTAACCTTCAATGACATTATCTTTCGTATGTCGCGATTTAAAGAGTTGTTACGAGCTACAGATTCACTGAGCGAAATGAGCGAAAAGAGTGATGTATATCATTGTGACATAAAGATATGAATCGCTCCTTTCACTTCAGTGACACGTTTTGCGCATCTCTACATAGGTATTACCTTGTGTGGAGCGACCAGCGTGGTGTCCCCGCAGAGCTTGGCGTGGCGGCACAGCGCGGAGAAGGCCACGCAGATGTGCGGGCCGCTCTCAGGAGCCTGCGCCAGGAGGACCTCGGGCCACTTGGCCAGCTTGCTGCCGATGGCCAGCCATGATGTGTGCAGCTGTCACAGACACATAGTATTACTTGTTATAGTGGCGGAATCGCCACACGAAAAGAAAGCGCGATGCAGACGGTCGAAGTTAAAGTGCCAGCTTATGCCGACCTACTTAGTACGTAAGCCAATTGCCTAGTTTCGTATGACGCTTATTTTTTTATTTAAAAAAAGGTACACTTTACAGACATCACACAATAAATGATACAGTTAAGTTTGTACAAAATCAGTAGTTTATAGACCAGCATGACATCCAAAGCAAGTGCATACAGCATGATCAATAAGTAAGCAAATAATTGACCAAGTGCACATACAGCATTAGTGTCAAGTCGACCAACACAGAGCAGGGTTAATTACATGGTTAAATCTAATAAAGTTCAGTATTCTATAACACAGTTACCCTACTCTATTTCAGCCAAGTCGAGCCAATGATGCATCAACATGAACATTACTAGTAGCAAAAGTTTAATTAAAGGAGATAAGTATACATTCTTAGGTAGTTCACTTACTTTAGTTTTTAAGCCACAAGGGTGGCAGAATAACAGTCTCTGTAGACCAAGAGTCCTTAATGGTCTCTTGGTACAGACACAAGCTGAGCCACCTACCTTTTCAATTATTTTGTATATTTTGCCTGTGTTAGTTACCCGAGAATTGCCATGTATACAATCAATGAATATACGTCTTATTATTATTATATTAAGTCCCTAGGACAAAGCGACCTTGGTCCGGAAAGACTGGTTTTCAAAGGTAATCTTGCTGGAAAGAACTGTCTACACGGTCCGTGCGGACTGTGGTGGCCCGATTTTGGCGCTTTTTTTTTTAATGGTAAGGTGTAAAGCATTGTATGGTCAGCCTCACAAGGGGCTAACAACCTCATGTTACAGGTGTGATGTAACAGGTGAAACCGACAAACTACCAAAGTGTCCAAATAATGATACTTTGCTACTTTAGAACATTAAGAATTTTAGACCATCTTCTTAAATGACAGACAATTCAATAGTGCTTGTTGCTAAGCCTATTTGAATTAAAAATATTTTGACTTCACTTGATTCCAGGGGTTAATTTTTTATAGTTGCTATCTTCGACAATTGAAATGCAAGATAAAGTAGCACCTAGGTATAAGATTTTTTTTTTAATGTTATAGGGGGCAAACGAGCAGATGGATCGCCTGATGGTAAGCAATTACCGTCGCCCATAAACACCTGCAACACCAGAGGAGTTGCAAGTGCGTTGCTGGCCTTTCAGAAGGGAATACGCTCTTTTCTTGAAGGTCATATCGGTCCGGAAATACCACAGGCGACAGTTCATTCCATAGTTTGGTTGTGCGAGGCAGGAAATTTCTAAAGAAACGCACAGTTCAGATTCAAGTTACTTTACAGTTCCTGTCTATGTAATAAAACATAGAATATTTTATCCCCGAAATCCCTACCCTATGAGAGTGAAATTTAATAAACCTGACAAATGATAGTAGGTTATAATAACCTTAGAGAACGCCTTCTCGTTCTGTCTCTTGTCTCCGCTGGCAATGACGACAGCCAGCAAACTGGCCTGAGCGAGCACCAGAGAAGTGTAGTCCACTCCATCCTCCTCTGTGCCTTTCAATGCTCCTTCCACTAGCACCGTGGACCAGCGGAGCGCATACAGCCCGCTCTGACATGTGCTTTTACTGGGTAGAACAAGGTACATAGTGATTATTCTTTAATCCAAGTTTCATATTGTTTTTGTATGATTTACGAACATTATATGAAATCAAGACAAAAACAGCATAAGAAACACAGGCAACATCAAAAATAAAATTATGATAAAAGAAAAACTAATCTTGAAATACAAACACCAGTGCATTCAACCACTTAAATATATTGTCCCCTAATATTCAATACGACTGGTCATCGCGGGAACTTAGACCAAAACCCTCCAGCAAAAAACGATAAGAACAACAAAATCAAAAAGGATAAATTTGTCATTGCATCCCTTAATGCCCTAACACTAAGATCAGAAGAAAGGCTTGCTGAACTTAACCAAGCACTAGAACCAATCAAATGGGATATTTTGGGCCTTAGTGAGGTTAGAAGAATGGGTGAACATATCAGCTCAAACCAAGACCAGGTATTCTACTATATAGGAGAAACACCGGGTAAACATGGTGTGGGATTTCTTGTTAAAAAATATTTATCAACTTGCATTGATGAATTCATAGGAGTATCAGAAAGAATTGCAGTGCTGAATATTAAAATCCCAGGATACAGGGAGCCCTGGTCAATAGTACAAATCTACTCACCTACGGAACAAGCCGATGAACAGACAATTAATAACTTCTATAGTAATTTAAATGAAACACTACAAAACCACACCCACAAAAACAAAAACTTGATAGTAATGGGCGATTTTAATGGCCAGATTGGACAACACAGGGAAGAAGAAAAAATGATCTTAGGACCTTATGCCTACGACAACAGAACAAGGAGCCGGAACGGGGATAAATTAGTCAATTTTGCCATGGAACACAATCTCACCATACTCAACTCCCAATTCAAGAAACGGAACAAACAAATGTGGACCTGGATATCCCCGGATGGAAGAACAAAAAACCAAATAGATTTCATTACAACAAACAGAGTAAAGTACTTCACAAACATGAGTGTTTGTAACAAATTCAATTTCAACACCAACCACAGGCTAACACGAGCAGAGCTGCTACCCAATCAACCTGGGACAAAAAGACCCAGAGGTAATCTTAGCAACATAAAAGCAAGAAATTACAAATTGGCAGAGAATAACCAATCCTATGAATATAAATGGGAAAACTTCGAACAAGAAACCTCAAAAATGGATGTTATTGAAAGTTACAACCTTTTCGAAAATGCAATAAAAATCACATCACAAGAAAGCAGTAAAGTTAATAAGGGCAACGATTGGATATCACCAAAAACATCAGACTTACTACAACAAAGGGCCAACATAATTAGCTCAGAAAACACAGCAAATCGAAGAAAACAGATTGGGAAACTTAACAAAGAAATAAATGAAAGCCTGAGGAGAGACCGGAAGCAGCGTAGGATGGAAACTATTGAAGCTCATATTGTAAGGACAGGCGGCACCAAGAGGGCATACAAAGAGCTAAGTCAGAGCAAAGAATGGATAGTGAAAGTTAAGAATAGAAGGGGTAATCACACCAGCAAAAGGAAAAGTATTTTAGATACAGCTACATCATTCTACAAGAACATGTATAAGGACCCTCGAGTCTCTACACACACCGACCTCTCCCAACATTCTGATGTTCCGTCTATACTACAAGATGAAGTCGCAAGGGCTTTGACATCCCAAAAAAATGAAAAATCCCCAGGGCCAGATGGCATAAGTAATGAGGTCCTCAAACATTCAGCTGAGACAGTGTTACCAATCCTCACCAAACTATTTAATAGAATCCTCGAAACAGAAACAATACCCAAGCAGTGGACAGAGTCAGATATAGTTTTGCTATACAAAAAAGGGGACCACCATGACATTGGGAATTATAGACCCATTAGTCTGATGTCCAATATATATAAAATCTTTGCCAAGATCATACTGAAGAGGCTAGAAGCAAATTTAGACCGTGAACAGCCAGCAGAACAGGCAGGATTCAGACGAGGATACTCAGTACTTGATCACATCCATGTGGTAAGACAAATCGTTGCGAAATACAATGAATACCAGCTCACATACTACATGGCGTTCATAGACTACAGCAAAGCATTCGACTCCCTAATACATGAGAAGATATGGAAAGCACTGAAGAGCCAGGGTGTTGACCTGAAATACATTAGACTAATTAAAAATGTCTACGAACACAGCACAGCAACCATCCAGTTGGAGAGGAAAGGGGAGCCTTTCGACATAGAAAAAGGAGTAAGACAAGGCGACCCCCTGTCCCCAAAACTATTCTCAGCAGTTTTAGAAATGGTTTTCAGAGATTTGAACTGGGCAGGGTTGGGAATAAATATTGATGGCACCCCACTAACACACCTACGATTTGCTGATGATATGATATCGTATTGTTCGCCAAATCACCCCAGGACCTAGAGACTATGATGAACGAGTTAGCAGAAAAAAGCCAGACCGTTGGACTAAGTCTGAACCCAGAAAAAACAAAAGTAATGACCAACAATGCGAAATCGGAAATAAAAGTGGGAGGACAACCCATTGAGTATGTTGAGGAGTACATCTATCTGGGCCAAATCATATCACCCAAGGAGACTTTTTCAAAAGAACTGGATAGAAGAGTGGCAAACGGTTGGATGAGGTATTGGAATTTGAAAGAAGTATTTAAAGACAAAAATGTCCATAATAGAACAAAAGGCAAATTATTCAACACCTGCGTCCTACCCGTCCTAATGTACGGAAGCCAAACTTGGGCCTTAGCAAAACAAACCACTGCCAAATTAGAAGCTTGTCAACATGCAATGGAAAGAAGTATGTTGGGAATCCGGAAAGCACACAGAGTGAGGAACTCCACTATTAAGTCAAAAACAAAAACAGAGGACATTACAACCAAAATAAAACGACAAAAGTGGAAGTGGTCTGGCCACATGATCAGGGGAGATGATAAGTGGAGTAAGCGTGTAACTCAATGGTATCCGAGGGAAGGCAAGAGAAGTAGAGGAAGGCCTCTGAAAAGATGGGATGACGACATCCGCCAAGTTGCCGGGCCATCATGGAGCAGGGTTGCACGCGACCGGCACGAATGGAGAAGGCTGGATGAGGCCTTTGCCGACTGGCAAACAGATGCACAAAAAATTAGGAAGAAAGACATATTACAACACTGACACAAAGAACACAGCATCTGTCGATAAGGCTATAATAATAATAATAATAATAATAATATTCTTGTTTATTTATTAACTTACTACATCTCAGCTTCATTTGAAATTGCCATTGCACACATGAATTTTAATCCTAGGTTATGATGAAGAACTTACGATGTAGCAGTATTCCTCAGTTGCTCTGAGACCTCAAGGAGCACAGGCAGCAAGCTCCGGAGTGTCCATTCCCGATGGTTAGCAGCGAGGTAGGCCAGCAGACTCTTCACGTAGGACTGGGAGGTGGAGTCCCGATACCGGTGGAGAGTGAGCATAAGCACTCTGCAGACATAGCGCACTGCTGGCTCTGTGATGCCTAATTACAAATTAATTAAGACACTTAATATTGTTACTTATTTTACTCAAGCAATTAAAACTGACTCATGATTGTTATAGAATTTGCAATTGTACATAAAAGAACAACTGAATAAACAACGTAATATCACATTAAAAATTCTAGCCACTTGTTGCAGGTTGTATAACAACATACCCGAGCTTCGGGCACGAAACTTATTGACATATACTGCGCTAAGTTGCAACTTAACAAGCTACAAAAATAGAATACAGGATCAATACAGCACCTCGGGCCACAACCTATAACGTCAATACATTATGTTACTTTCAAGAAATTACTTTATGGTCGAGGCGTATGAGACTGTTTTGAGTGTGTAAAACATTGTTTCCACTAACCTGGTGTTGATAAAACATCTTGAATTTCTTTCACTACCTCACGTCGGCCCTTCAAACTTGCGGTCTGGATTTTAAAAGATATGTCCTTCAATTTCTTTTGAACCTGTTAACAAAAACGTAGGTAAGGAACCAATTAATTATATTACCTGATTAATAAGCTCATGTAAATTGAAATTACCTCGGAATCTGCCATTTTCTGTACACATTCAGTAAAATCCACACGTCTTCATGCGGTGAAAATGGATAGAAGAACTGTCAAATTCCCGACCACAGAGTATCGAGTATTTCAGTTTTTTTTTCATTATGGTTGAGTTACACATGACAAGTATTAATTTAGTTCTTGTGTACTTGCTTGTGTCGTTTAAAATTATATTTATACGTTATAGAAATTTTGTAAAATACCTGTTATAGTCATAATTAAGTTAAGTAAGATGTTAATGGCCCACATTGGTTCAATATACGTAAACAAAAAAGCTGGCAAAAAATCCGAGTAGCTATAGAATCAGTAAGTGTCAGGCAATGTCACATCGATTAAAAATAAACACATAACCTATTCTTTCTCGATCTTTGTTATTCCATGTATCCGTTTATTTTAAATGACAAATAATGCAGTGCAATTCACAAATCTACGCGAATAATATTCATAAACGTCGTACGGAACTGTTAGAACTAAGTTCCTACATACAAACAGTAGATAACGATGTAACTATGATACTGCAAAGCTTGCAATGGGATCGTAAACATTTGATGGAGGTATATTACTCATTATCTGATTCTGATCTTGATATATCACGGCTCTAGACCTTATCCCGGATTCTGCCTGTGCTCTGTGTTTGATAATGCACATGTTCCGGGTTTGAATTGCGCCTTTAAGTGGTTTTCTTAGCCAATTTTCACTAATATTAGAATATTTCTGTGGGTGAAGGTATAATAACCACTGTGAGGTAAGTGTTTTGTGTATATTTGTCTGGTCTGGTGAGGATAGAAACGGGAGAAACAGAACCCCCTGACGACGGAATTGACCTTCATGGCAAAAAATCTAGCCCTCCAAATGCGTCCGTCCAACACACATACGTATCAGGGTATGAGAGTAGTTCTGACTTAAATCTGTGCCCATTATTTCATGTACATTTGAGCACATCATGAGGTTTCTCATTGTAGTCATAGGGATGTTTGGCCAGTGATCATCCCACACAAGTAGTCTAACACAGAAATATTTTGTCTTAAATATTAATATATGTTTTCTATTGTAGCATTGTAATTCTGTGGTATTATGATACTGTTGGGTCATACTTAGTTGAAAAACCAAAAGTCGTCCCTCCTGTGGTCAATAGTTAACGGCTTATGTGCATGTTAGCTATGTTTTTATTACAGGGATTTATAGAAACGGAGACACTCTTTATGCGGGTTACTGGTCCAATCCAACTAACAATTGGATATACCAAAAGTTAAGACTTTTCATAAGTCCACAGAAAAGACGCGAACTTAAATCCGCGTATGACCCTGTTATTTTATATACATTTTTTACACACAGAGACAGAGGTTTATTTCATGAACCGGTGGTAGTTTTTTGACATTCATAGGTGCATGTAATATGCCTAAATTGAAGAATGAATAATTTCATTTCATTTTATTATTACTTTAATTATAAATGGGTACAATGGATAGTCTGAGCATCCTTCCCTCTGATAGACGGCTGTCTCACACTAGCGAGCATGTGGTGGTGTGCATCTTCCTGGGTGTCACAGTGGCCTATGATAATGTTGATCTCCCTATACTCAGGCAGAAAATGCTCAATCTGAGTATACCTGTGAGGATTATCAATACTGTGTGCAACATGTACATGGACCGTTCCATTCTTGTTCGATCAAAAAGTAAACTGTCACCACTCAGTCTTGCTTGGATGGGCCTTCCCCAAGGCTCTGTGTTGAGCCCTCTTCTTTACAGTTTATATACATCGGATCTCAATACCTCCGTTAACTGCTTCTGTAAGATTCTAATTAACTTGTTTTTGTAGTTACTTTGGTTAACAATAAAGTTTGTGTTGTCCTTTGTTTTAAATTCTCTTCTGAGTGATCCTGGCAATCAGAAGTCATAGTCAATAAAAATAATAGTAATAAAAACTGCATTTTTAATTCTTGAAGTTGGTGGAATCATCGGCAATACCGATGTGGCCTTAAAACACAAAGATTGATTGATTGATTAGACCTTATCCCTCCTAATAGCTTTCTTCAGCAAACTTACTTTATAGTATAATAGCCTTTATTTCATGCAAATTGTAAATAAATACATACAGTTTATTCTTAAAATCTAGGTTTTATTCGCATGCCGCCCCTGTAGAAATGGTCTCCCCCAATTCCTGCCATTCCCTCCTACTCCGTGCCGTTCTCCACCAGTACTTGTCGAAGCTCCCGAACTCGTCTCTACATCTGAGCTTGGGGCTTCCCCGCTTTCTTGTTTTGTCTCTAGGTATCCATTCAGTGGTAAGTTTGGTCCACCGGTCATCTGTCAATCGCCATATATGGCCCGCCTAACCCCACTTGTTCTTTCTAATCACAGATATGACATCTCTTACTCCAGTCTGTTCTCTAATATCTTCGTTTCTGATTCTGTCCTTTAGTTTGATTTTTAGCATTGAGCGTTCCATTGCTCTTTGACAAACTCTCAGTTTTTCTATGTGTTTTTTGGTAAGGCTCCAGGTTTGGGCGCCGTAAGTAAGGGTGGGCAAGACAGCAGTATCAAAGACTTTTTTCTTTATCGCCATTGACAAACTTACTTTATCTGTCTTTATTTTCATTTACAGGCTACGCCGATGGTTCTGTGTAGATATGACCAACACCACAGAGTACCGCCAGATAAACGTGAGGATCATGAGAGGGAATGCTATTTGCGAATCCTGGGCTACTCCAAGGAAGACCAGTTGTTGCCGGAGCCACTTGATGCCAATGCCAACACTTTGGTTACACTGAGTATGAAATGTGATATAAACCAAACTAGTTAATAAGGTCATAAAAATGTGGGAGTTGAAAATGAAAAAAAAAAACAAAAAAATATTATGACGACCGCTTTAGCCTCGTTGGTAGTGACCCTGCCTTCGAAGGTGGAGGTCCCGGGTTCGAATCCCGGTCAGGGCATGTATTTGTGTGATGAACACGAATATTTGTTCCTGAGTCTTGGATGTTTTCTATGTATTTAAGTATATATTTATCTATATAAGTATGTATATCGTCGCCTAGTACCCATAGTACAAGCTTTGCTTAGTTTGGGACTAGGTTGATTTGTGTAAGATTGTCCACAAATATTTATTTTTTATTTATTTTCATAAAAATGTGGGAGTTGAAAATGAAAAAAAGAAAACAAAAAAAATATATTTATTTGGTTACCAAAATGTGCTACCCTTTCAATTGTTTTTGTATACTTTGTTTTGTTGTACCTGTCTTAGTTACCTGTAAATGTATACAATCATTGAATAAACGTCTTATTATTATTAAAATGTGTACAATAGGGTTGGAATCTTCTAGCAACCCTCTACCCTAAAAGACCCAGAAACCTATGTAATGTTTGGAAAGTTTAATAGATAGATAGTACTAAGACTTATGTGTATTTATTTTTCAGATAAAAATGATATTGAAAACATCATTGATTATGCAGCCAAAATTGATCCATCGTTCAGAAAAGGTAAACTGTTCAGGAACATAGTTTTTTTTAGGAGTACAGAACTGTATATACATTAACTAATTGATGATCATCTTTGCAGCATATTTTATTTGCTGCAGTTCATTGACCTGAATGTATCCTTTATAATGTATCTTTATATGTTTAAGAATGCTTTTTATAACCCCTTGTTACTAACTATTGAAGGTATCTCATAAGTAATGTCAGGTTTTGTAATTTAAAATTTGCTACACCACTTTATGCATGTCGTTACCAGTTAAGACAATTCTCTAGTTCTGTAAAGAATGCAATTGTTGTACTTTGTTTTAGTCATACTGTCTTTTTTTATACAACGCCGGTGGCCAACAATCTTACGGCCCACCTGATGGTAAGCGGCCACCGCAGCCTATAGACGTCCGCCACTCCAAAGTAGTCACTTTGTTAATTGACGGCGTAATACGTTTTGATAATAAAAAGTATGGAGGGCGACAAATACGAAATTCGTGTATTGTTAAATAAAAATTTAAATCAGCTCCAGCAAGAAAATCGTGTGAAGTTGATGGGGGAGACGTGTTAAATGAACGGATGGCACAGCGTTGGTTTAATCGTTTTAATAGTGGAGTTTTGACCCGTGAAGATCGACCACCCTCTCGTTCGACATTGAGGCTACAAAGGAAGCATTGAAAACCAACCCAGTACCAGCACTCGTCAATTATCGGTCTCACTTGGACCTTCTAAAGACACCTGCACACACACTATACATCGCCACTTAAAATCATTAGATACGACCTATAAAAGTTGTCGAACCGACATTATTTATGAGACACCCCAATAGATATAAAAAAGTGATGGCCATAGGGGTTGATGAAAGATTAAGGGCTCCACTTTATTGTTATTTGTAGACATAGCTCAGTCTCATGCAATTAATTAAGTTTTTTTTTGTTTTTTTTTTTTTTTTTTTTCTTAGCCTATATGGGTGTCCCACTGCTGGGCAAAGGCCTCTCCCCATGAATGCCATGACTGCCGCATCAGCGCCTCCTCCTGCCAGTTGGCAAGAAAGGCGTCTAAGTCATCCCGCCATCTCCGTTTAGGCCGGCCTCGTCTGCGTCGCTCTTGTGGCATCCACTTGGTAGCTATATTAGCCCACCTGTCCGGGTGCATGCGACAGACGTGACCGACCCAGTCCCACTTGAGCCTAGCAGTTTTTTCGCCGACATCAGTTATGCGTGTTTTGGAGCGCAGCGTGGTGTTCCGGATGCGATCCATCCTCTTAACACCTAATATGCTACGCTCCATAGCCCGTTGACAAACCTTCAATTTGGACTTTTGAGCTTATTTTTATTTATCTAAAATAGTTAACCATATGACAAATACAGAATACTAACTAGTAAGTTTCCTTAACACAACCAAGGTAGGGGCGGGGAGGTGGTGCCACCACTGTCACTGGAGCGCCTGCAGCAGGCCTACAGCGCGGACGAGCGCCGCGCCCTGCATGACGCTATAGTCAGCGCAGCACCCTCCTGTCATGACCTCAACGAACTGGCTCTGCTCGGGTAAGACACGTGAACTGTACAAATTATATTATATTAGATAGATAGATAGATATATATATTTATTTCCTTTATAAAATTACATCATGGTTTACATTCTTAAAACAAGATAAATTCACAAAAGGATCGTCAACAGGTATAATAATAATAATGAAAGAAAAATAATTGAAATCAAATAATGTCAAAGGTAAAAAACAATAGAAATGTCAAATTTGTATACACGGCTAGAATATCCTAGGCAATGTCATTAGTCAAATTTAAAATAATAGAAATAAAAACAATATAAACGTTCGATTCCAAATATGGTCAAATATCAATACAATGTCAAAATAACAAATAATATGGTAATGTCAAGAATTAAAAGAAAAAAATAACAGAAATTCAATTTAACAATAATCAACAATTTCACATTGGCTGTTCATTGTATTCCTTTATGGAATACAGTGATTTGAGCATTAAAAGTTCTTTTAGCCGGCGTTCAAATATGTCGTATTATATTATAGCCTCTTGTTGTCCATCCAGGTTTTTCCACTTTTTGTTGCTTTTCATTGTTATTCGTCCTGGATGTCCACTTGCCAATCGGCAAAGGCCTCCTCCAGCCTTCTCCACTCGTGCCTGTCTCTGGCGACCCTGCTCCATGTGACTCCAGCCACAGGCCTTATGTCGTCGTCCCACCTTTTGTGCTGCCTTCCTCTTTTCCTCTTACAGCCCCTTGGGTACCACTGGGTCACCTTTTTGCTCCACTTGTCACTGCCTCTTATAGTGTGACCAGACCACTTCCATTTGAGTCTCCTGATTTTTGTGACTGTACAAATTAATGAATGAATATTTTATTTGTCAACAGTGGGTTTACAAACAGGTCTTAATGTTATACATTTCTGATACCCACATTGTGCCTACAAACTAGCATACATCAAATTCAAATTAATTTTAATTGGAATTGTTCAGGAACTCCCTGAAGCTATATATTTTTTTTTACATAACCAATTCGTCAACATGTTCTTAAACACCTTTAAGAGCGCTTTAATAAACTGTAACAGGTCCACTAGCGCCACTCGTATATAAGTGTAATTATTTAAATTTAACGATATATAACTAAAAAAAGGGGGCCGCTACGTACTGTAGTTTGTATTTAAGTACTTTTTGAATCAATCAAACTAGTTATTACGTTGCTGGATTCTTCAATCCATGCGTCCAAAGTTAAAACGGCCGTTTTAATTTTGAGCTCATAGAGATAACAAACACATTTTCATGCATCTATAGTGAGAATAAAAATGTTTTAATTTTTTTTTCTGAATTGTAACACCAAATTTAATTTAATTAATATTTTCAGCATTGTTTTCTTTTAATTGATAGATCCAAATCGTGACTTTAAAAGTGCCCTATTATTATTTGTTTATTTATCAAGCTGACAACAAAAATTACAAATAAACAAAAGACCCGCAAAAATGTTCTTACAGTTTGCTTGCAGTACGACTTTACAAATTATAAATCAATAAAACAACTTCTTAAAAAAAAAAATCATTAACAATTTCTTACTTAAAAAATAATATGGCAGTGCATTGTAATGCCTTTTTACTCTCTCTTAAAAATACGTTTATTTTCCCTTGTGGCCTATTTGCAGAATAAATGTTTTTTTTTTATTTTTGAAGGCATATTTATCCTCACTAAATCTAATCACTAATTTTGCAGTGGAGATGGCGAGACACAGACTTCAAAGCGCAAGTCCCGCGTGGAGATCCTAGCGGAGCTGCGCGACATGAAGCGCCGGCGCACCAAGTACCGCGGCGCCGCCAAGACTGGCAACTACTCCGATGTGCTGCGTGGAGTCATCGCCACACAGGTACTGGCACTTTTGAACTACTAGTCATGTTCACTGATATATATGCATTTTTGAACCGTATTACAAAGGAATAGAGTGCAAAGGTGTACACATTTTAATGAACTCAACTGTAACTGATCATTCGTGGACCTTGTGGCAATACGATAAGGTATATCTTGCCAAGTAACACTGTTTAGCAAATACTATTAAGCATAAAAATAAATCTTAACGTGCAAAAGGCGGACTTAATGCATGACGTGTGCGTGCGTGCGTGCGTGCGTGCGTGCGTGCGTGCGTGCGTGTGTGCGTGCGTGCGTGCGTGCGTGCGTGCGTGCGTGTGTGTGTGTTGTGTACAGGAGACTCAATTATTTTATTGCCGAAACCATTTTTACTGTTTACGAACTTGCCATATTTTTAATTTATATTTTTGATGGGCTATTCATTTTTAACTGTACCACTACCATATCGTTGTCATTCCAAGCAACAATTGCTACCAATGTTTCTTTTTTTAATTCGTCAGTAAATGACGCCATTGGATGAAATCGTGATTTATTCCCGAAAAGTGTAATAAACAAACTGAATATGTGAATACTTTAATGATATTATGAATAACAAGCAATTAAATTAACTGTATCAAGAATGAAGACACAAAAACAGCCTTACAAATTCAGCTTATTATAACTTGTTATAACTATATTTGTGTGATGAGCATGAATATTTGTTTCTGAGTCTTGGATGTTTTCTATGTATTTAAGTATTTATATCTATTAAATATATCGTCGTCTAGTAGGTACCCATAACACAAGCCTTCTTGAGCTTACTGTGGGGCTAGTTCGATTTGTGTAAGATTGTCCTCTAATATTTATTTATTTTATTTTTTTGTTTAACTATTGGTAAAAAAATGACCCGTAGTTATGGTTATTGTTAAAAAAAGACAACTATTATTAATTTATTATAATAATATTCATGTTGAGTTTTTAAAGACTTCCTATTATATTAAACATCCTAAGAATGTGAATCTGTAAAAAAAACTAAGTGTCATGTTTAACTTTCTCAGATGGAACACTACACTGAGGCGCAAATTGACAATACAAAAAATAACTCGCAATATACTAATAATTCGAATGCAGAAACACCAAAAGATTATAGAGAGGTATATGTGAAGAAAGAACCGCATGATCAGGAAAAGTCAGATACACACAAATATGCAGATAAGGAAACTAGAAGGATATCTTTTAAAGAGCATGATCTTCATCGCGACAAGTCTAGAGATGAACCACATCACAGTGAGAACAAAAGAGACGAAATACGACATACAGACAGATCTAGAGACAAATACAAGGAAAGACAAAAGGGATATGACGATTATAAGAGACACAGAGATGATAGGAGACATAAAGATGACAGAGATAGATACTCCAGCTCTTCTAAGGAAAAGAGCAGAGATAAAAAGGAGTACAGAAACAGTGAAAGATATAGAAATGAGTCATACGGAGACAACAGAAATAGTGACAAATATAGAGATGATTCTAGAAGGAAATACGATTATAAAGATTCCAGATCATCAAGGAATAGTGAAGTGAAATACGACTCGCATCAAAAGTCGCACAGAGAAGAAAAACACAAGAGATATTACGATTATAAGCAAGGCGAGTATGATTCCAAAAAACGTATAAAGAAAGAAAAATCTGAATAAAAGTTAATGTTAAGGAGCAATGCTTTTCATTTCCTCCCTTATTTTATCCTGGCCCCGTATTATAAAAAAAAAAAAAAAAATATGGTGGTGTGATAGCGTCTGTCACTTTCTGATAGGTACCACTCGATAGATGTGCCTTGTCGTTTATCACGCTATCACGCGACCATCATAGACCCGTGGTAATACTTATAATGGCTTTATAATACTTGAATACAAATACAAACATTTATTCTGCAAATAGGCCACAAGGGCACTTTTACATGTCAAAATATTAATTTACAATTTAAGAAAGTCTGACTATAATAAGTAATACATTTTTCATGTCAAAATATTAATTTACAGTTCAAGAAGGAATAATAATTTCGAGTTTTAACAATTACAACAAAATTAATGTCATACAGTGAAAGTAAGCAAGTGAAATAAAGTGCAAAGTTATCTATTACAAATATTAAGTTAGAGATGTATACGGTCTCAAGATTAAACAAGGAGTATAATGAAATTAATATATTATCCCAGAGATGTACCTACATAGTCTCTGAGCGTCAAAATTAAAATTAATTTATTATTGTTAGAGATGTATATGGTCTCTAAGTCGCTGATAATAAAAACGAATCCACAACAGTCAATCCGCTATACACAGTCGAATTAGTCGAGTCCGTTTATTACAGTCAATTTTCTCCAAAACTACTGGACTGATTGAGTTGAAATTTGGCACACATATGTAAATCGGTGTCCCAAATACGGATGTGTTACGTAAATAAATAAATTTTTAAACATGGGAGGTACTTGTGGGGTGTACATAATATACAAAAAAAATATATATTGCGAACTATATTGTGTGACATATCAAATGAAAGGGTTCATTATAAGGATATCAAATATATTTTTTTCATAATTTTAAAATAAACATTTTTGAAGTTATTTAAGAAAATAGGCGAAAATTGACCATTTCTCCGCCCCCCTCTTATCTCCTAAAGTACTGGCCATAAAAATATATAAAAAATACAGAAAATAGTCCTATACCTACAGATTACAGGAAAACATATAAGAAGAATATGGTATTTTAGTACCACCGTTGAACTACTATGAATATTTATATTTCGCTGTATGGCCGAATGAATTAAATTTAAAAAATAGCACAGCAACGGTAAATGAAAGTGCTTAGAAATGAATTATACCTTTTTATAAAGAGAATATTCTATTCTTTACTTTAGTCATACATATTTTGGCGGTAATGTGTGAAGTTTTTGAGAAAACTAAAGTTACAGCAAAAAATATCGATAATTTTTTGAAAACGTTCGTATTTGGTGGCAGATTGCGCTGAAACTATGAGTGATATCGCTTTTGTATGTAGTAGAGGTTTATAGCTAATTTATCAAGGATTATTTCGTTCCTGTACACTTTTTATGTATCGTGTACGGTTTTCTTTTAAAATGGAAAATACCGCGCTCCGGGACACTTTCACGGGTGGGGGGGGGGGTGACGCTCGCCCCGGAGGGGGGGGGGGGAGAGTAGATAAAATTGAACTTTGTCCTATAACCTACATATCCTGATAGATAAAACTTCTCCATTAATTTTGCCAAATTTTCCATACATTTGAATCTAATTTTCTTGAGCTACACGTGGAATTCGAAAATGTAGTTCAAATTTTAAAATATAGCGAAAAGATATGTCAGAAAAACGGCCAGAAAGTTTGTATGTAACGGTTCCATACACGCATCGTTACAGTATAATCATCTCCATGCCGAGATTTTCCCGGGGGACTACAGTATGGCGTCCTTCAAGAAAGAAGTGCACAGGTTATTTGAAGGAGTGCACAGGAGTTTCAGACATCTTCGTCCATATTTAATAGTCATAAACGTGTCCGACATGACTTTAAAGACGTGCGTAAAACTGTAATTTTTGATACGGCGTCGTTGATCGGGTCGCCACCTTCCCTAACAGATGGTCGAGGGAGGCGATGGCTGAGATACGCGTCATACTCGTGATCGGGTGCTATTTGTGGAGTCCGGTCTGTTCATGCTTGCAAGGACATAGTGACTACGTTAATACTAGTGTCTTTATAGGAGATTGACGAGAGACATCATCCTGTTGTGGATTCGTTTTTATTATCAGTGACTTAGATACCATGTACATCTCTGGGATATTATATTAATTTCATTATACTCTTTGTTTAATCAGACTTGAGACCTTATACTAGAGATGTATAAGGTCTCAAGTCACGTCATTTTACTAATGTTGTAATATTTGTAATAGATAACTTTGCAAGTTTATCTTCACTGTATGACATTAATTTTCCTTTCTTGAACTGTAAATTAATATTTTGACATGAAAAATGTATTATTATAGCCAGACATGTAAAAGTGCCCTTGTGGCCTATTTGCAGAATAAACGTTTGATTTTGATAGGAACTTGTTTTACATTTTAAATCCTCATTAAATAAATAAAATAGCTTTTTATTCACGACCTTTACAATTAATTTATATGAATATATCACTGACATCGGTGGTGTGTCGGTTTTGCCTTGCAGCATAGGCCTCCCTGAAAAACCTAAATTCGTCTCTATCTGTTGTAGCCCAAATGAGACCTACAACTGCTTTTACGTCATCTTCCCATCTGCGCAATGGCCTACTTCTCTTCCTTTTCCCATTCCTGGGTTACCACTCTGTGACTAATTTAGACCATTTTTAGGGTTCCGTAGTAAACAAGGAACCCTTATAGTTTCGTCATGTCCGTCCGTCCGTCCCCCGCTTTTCTCAGTAACCGTTAGTATGGTAGAATAAAATCATAAAAAAAAATTTTTTAGGTGCCTCCCCTACATGTAAAGTGGTGGTGCAATTTATTTTTCTTCCAAACCCCATCGTGTGGGGTATCGTTGGATAGCTCTTTCAAAAATTATAAGGTTTCTAAAAGCATTTTTTGATTCAAGAATCGGTTGGCGTGATATTAAGCTTTGAAGTGATAATTTTTGCTATGGTCAAGTGTCCCTCCCCCTGCCAGCTAAACTGTGGCTACTAGGCATGTGAAACAAATCACGGTAGTAGTATATACGATGAATTTAAAAGGAAAACTATCACAGCTAAGTAGACATTATCGTAAAGGGCAAAAATATGTATACAGCACAACATCTCAAAAAAGTACATCATCAGTACTAAGATCAGTAAAAACCCTACAGGTCCGTAATTCCGCATATGACTGGTGACGTGATGGACGGGCAACTACGGAACCCTACACTGTGCGTGGCCCGACACGCACTTGGCCGGATTTTTCTCTCTTGTTTCTCATCATGTGGCCTGTCCATCTTCATTTAAGACTGTGTTATTAGTTCATAGTTCATAGTTAGTTTATTCAAGAACAATACTTTATTTGTGTTTGAATATAAATGTCATACATAATACATTACATTGAAATATTATATATTTATAGGCATAATGTCACACAAAAAAATAATAAAAATAAAAAAGAGACATTCTTAATTACAAGTCGTAATATAATATGTAAATCATATGTCGTCTATGTTGTAATAACAGCCCTTAAGGAGAAAGTCTCGGAGACGTGAGTTGAAAATATTATAGTTAGTTATACATTTGAGATGTATCGGTATTCCTCACTATAGCCCCCGAATTCAGTACCATGGCTTTAATTACCTACCCGTGAATCATAAGTAGGTGCCCATCAACTGGCCGATGTGGAACGGTCACGGCGCACGCGCGCACCCGCGGCTAGCATTAAAACAAATTATAGGAGGTTCGTTGCACTCAATGTACTTAATACCTACCATTAAATGAGTCGGTCGGGTCTGCAGTCTGATTATTATAGATTAGATTTAGAGCAGGTTGCATCAAGGTACGATTACAGGTCGATCAACGGTTAATTTGGCCCTACCAGTGCCTTTACCGCAGCGTGACCACTTTTAGTAGTTTCCTACTTTTTTGGTAGTTTTGAGGGAATTTTTTCAAGCTTTTAGTAGGAGAAAATAAGTCAGTAGTTTTTAGTAGTTTATAGCAATCCACAAGTGGCTACTTGACAAATTTTGAAAATCTGTTTCAATATGTTATAAATGTTGTAAATTAAAAGTTTCAGCTTATAAGATTTGCAAGATAGGGATATGATGACCTTGGTTGTCTCGCTCTATCTCGAGGCTTGTGGATGCGCCTTCACGAAACTGTCACTATACATGATTGAGTGTTTTACTGACATTCTCTCCCTCTCGCACTCACTAACTTACTAGCAAAGGACGAATGCTTGTTCCGAACTACGATATACAAGATTTATACACAAATAATTGCGATTTAAACACAATCAAGCTTGATTTAGTTAGTCTAGTAGTTTCTAGTAGATTATGAAATTCATTTGGTATTTTATAGTAGTTTTCTGACCACTCTTTTAGTAGGAACGCCGATTATAAAGTGGTCACGCTGCTTTACCGTGAGTTTACATGATACTCGCTAGCGAATGCGTAAAATTTGTATGGGCAAAAGTACAACGCCTCAGGCGGTTACGCAATAGAACTAAGAATCGGCATACTAATTCGTTTACGCAGTCGCTAGCGAGTACGGTCATGCAAACTCATGGTAAAGGCACAGTAGTAATCCCATAGATAGTCCCTATTCGTCCCGGTACCGCCGCACACCGGGTAGAGTCAGTCCGACCCAGGTCGGGCCTAGCTGAGTTTCTTGCTGGACTCTTCTCAGCTAGGCCAGGTTTAGTGAACCAGCGACAAAACTCCCAGTAGCTCGATTCCACTTACACTTCAGATTCGGTTGAAACCGCTCAACCAATCTCACTGGAGCGCAAACTCTTAGAGTATTCCAGTGTTCCAAACCACACGCGTGGTCGTGCCGGAGGTTTTCCCTTAGATTTTCCCCAGGCTACTCTCCAACCGCGCACTCCTATCGCTTTATTGGGCCCGGCCTATAAAGCCACAGTCAGGTTCAAAAAAAAAATCCCATAGAAACTTGTCCAAGTTTCCATACTATCAGATTTTAACCAACACCGATTAGGTACGATTGTAGAGGATTTGGTGCAATCCACCCTAAAACAGTTGCGTAGTCAGCGCCGACCCTAGCCTGATCAGGATGTATAGCGCTTCATTCCGTGTCACTCAAAGTCCTATAGAAATCAATTCAATCTGACCCTTGATTTTTTTGTCATACGCAATATTTAGGCGCCGTAAGGACCTGGCTCCTAGAGCGGCCGCTTCGTTCGCTGTTCCGTAGGTAGTATACACAGGCATACTCAAAGAAAGAAAGAAACATTTATTCACAGACACAGAAGACACACATATTACAAAAAAAAACAACAGAGGAAAACAAACCACAACATGTGTGTCCCCGCGGCAGTGAAACGGACACTGGCTCAGCATTATGCTGAGGTGTCAGACACCTACAGCCCTGATTTTCAGCCAGTACCGTCGGTGACTCACGGACCGCTATACACTAAATAATAGCCAAAAGAAAAATAATTAACTATAACTGCAAAAGAAAAAATAATACATAAGAGAAAAATAATAATAATATCCACTTGTTACTTACATACAGATATCTAGGGTAGAAACAAAAGAGAACTAAAAATTTTGAAATAGATTTTAACCGGTTGATATATTTGTTGCTGCTATAGTGCTGGATTAGGATTGGGACTACTCCGCAGATAGCTGGTGATGAGTGAATATAGATCTACTGGGTAACAGCGTAGGGTACGCAACCGTGCGTTGTTCGTGCTAGGAAGGCTAGGACCGATGATATCCTCCTGAGACCCACCATACAAATAAAAATACAATCGAATTTGAACCTAACAGTTCCGATTACAAATTTGAATTTTATTTTATGTCAAATCAATCAAACCAAAACAAATGCAACTCTATCACTTCAAAATTTAACTTATTTTCCGTTGACCGTATTTTGTCCTTTATATAGGACGCGGGGTCTTAGGAGGATAAACAAGTTTAGTAAAATGTTACTCACAAATAAGCTGGCACTCTACAAAAACTTGTGTTCGTCCAATCATGTCTTGTGCAAGTGTGGCTTTTGCTCACGTGCCTATGACATCGCTTAAGCCGCTTCAGGTAATTCAGAATCGTTTTTTCCGTAGGGCGACTGGTGCTCCGTGGTACCAGTCGAATCTCAGTCTGCACCACGACATGGGGATTATAGCACATTGTATGGTGTCTTTAAGCAGATTGCCAGACGTTATTTTGACAACGCTCCCCATCATAGGAATCCGTTAATTAGGAAGGCTGTCGACTACATTCCCATCCCTCCCCCCTCTGTCGTAACTCGGCGATCACCAATTAGGGGTCGCACGGTCCGGCGGCCTAGACACACACTCATGGCCCGGACGACGTATTCACAGCGCCCATCAAAAACAGGCATACTCCGTAGATAGCTTGTGACGAGTGAATATATCTATATTCACTCATCACAAGCTATCTACGGACACATCTATCTGCTATATCACGGAGCTATCTGCTGGGTAACAGTGTAGCCGGACGCCCGTTGGGACGCATCGCTAGACTAAGGCTAGGCACATTAAAACAGCTATTGGACCAGATACACGTCGTTATTAGAAAACCAGCGTGTTTGAAATTCAGTTTCCGGAACTCATCGAGATAGTATTCAACTGAAATTAACAAGCAAAATGATAATTAGGACCCAAATGCTTCGAAAGCGTAGTGAGAGGGAGGAAAAAACTGCGACTATTCCTATCCTGCATCGACTCGGCTCACCGCCCATCTCTAATGTAACTTGACTCTTGAGATTTGTATCTAAAGCGTTCTACACACATATCAATTTATCACAATAGGATCATTTTAATTTTTCATGACCAGTTTTCTATTACAAAAAAAAACTATGACATGTGTACAAAAATAGGATTTCGAAATAGTACCTGAACCTAAATAAAGGAATTTATAGGTAAAATACTTAAATGCCAACTTAATGCTGTAAAAGATGGGTAACACAGTGGTAAAAATCATTTTTTCATACAAATGGTGAGACATCCAAGGACCAATGAGATACTCGATTTATGGATATTAGCTGTGGTTCGTTAATTACCAAAACTATCGTAAGTGATACTGAAATTAAACCTCTTTTTAAATAACAATACAAAAATATGAAGTGAGGGTCAAGTATTCCAAAATCTGCATTTGAGAAAAGTGTCTGAAAATTATGTACATGAAAAAGTAGAATAGCCCAACAACCGACTTGAAAATTAATGAATAGCTTCTGTCGCTCTTATTCAAATTTGTAGCTACGACCATCGCTCGGTAGTGGTTTTATTATTTGACGTCTACTCTGGTTACTCTGAGCCCTGTATATTGTGTTGTGAATAGCGCAGCGCTGCCGTCGTCGGCGCCGGCGCACAATGGGAGTGTGACGGCACTAATTATGACATTAATTGCTTGGATCTAGACGTACAAGGTAAGTTAAAAATCGCGAGAATACATACTTTATGGTACTGATCTAGAAATTATAGAATAACTGTTGACATAGAATAGAATAAAATTACTTTTAAACTTGTCAACGCTCTGTCAAACAACATGCTCACACGCACGACTCTCACTCCCATGTCGTGACATCGGAATGTCAAAAGCGAAGTTGAACCCTATTCAAACACATGGAGGTTGATATCGCACTGCATACCGTGACGGATATATCTTTGGCCTTGAACCTACGATACGGATATATCCGTCGTTGGTGTTGAATAGGTTATACTGAGTCCTTCTACTCCTTTCAGCGTGTTTTCGGTCACATCTGTCTACCACGCAAAATTGCAGTTCTTAGATTGAATATTTATATAACCTATCACAATAATAAATAAATATTTGAGGACAATTTTACACAAATCGACCTAGTCCCAAACCAAGCAAAGCTTGTGCTATGGGTACTAGGCGACGATATACATACTTATATAGATAAATATATACTTAAATACATAGAAAACATCCAAGACTCAAGAACAAATATTCGTGTTCATCACACAAATAAATGCCCTGACCGGGATTCGAACCCGGGACCTCCAGCTTAATAGGCAGTCACTACCAACTAGGCTAAAGCGGTCGTCATGTGTCACAATTAAGTGGAAATGCCATGAAAAAATTCATACGAAAACTGATCATATTTGCTGTTTTCGAGTCTAAACAAAACCATACTGGAATAAAATTGGCTCGATAGAAAAAAATCGCCAGAACATGTCTTATTTTCATCTATTTTCAATTTTGTGGCGTTACCCTGCATACCATGTAAGTAAACAAAATGGTATATTATAGCCTTTGTTATAACCTATTATTGTGACTAGCGATTTATCAAAACAAGGTCATTTTTCATCGTAGCGGGCACAACGCGGATCAGGCGCGAGACGCGCGGGTGATTTATAGTTTTTTTCCTGGCGTGCCCCCTCTTAATATACCTACATTATATACAGAAACTCGCATATTGTAATTAACGTCTACTAGTAGAGGCTTTCATTTCAGGTACATGAATTCACGCCACCATCGCGAACAGGGATTGTCGAGCCACTTGACAACGTTCGCAACTTGGCCGTGTAATACAAATCGGGACTGACCGTAGAAAGCCTTAGAGCCCGTTCACACGGAGGCATCCGATTTTTCGCGGGAACTGTTTTTTGTAGGATCCGATTTACTTGCAATATTATTTCAACGCATGTGTTCACACAAGCGTACGGTTGCAGTATCCGACAATAAAACGGATCCTGCAAAATGTGTCATCCGACTTTGTGACTACAAATCGGTCCGGTCGTCCGTTACAATGCCGGGTCTGGTTTAGTGGCAATAGTATTTCAATACTTGCATTCACACGAGCTCGGATCAAGAATCCTGCAAAATCCAGATCCGGACACCGGAAACCGGACGGCCATGTGAATACACTATCCGGTTTTACAGGATCCGACAGCTCTTACTTCATGGGACTGACACGACACCAGGGATGTAACAGATGTGGTTTTATCGGAACCGGAAGCGGAACCAGATGTTTTAAATTCGGTATATCGGAACCAGAACCGGAATCGGAGCCCGAGTGATAGATGGATAAGGTGTTAAGGGCAGGGCAGGTCTAAGTCTATTCTGAATTGAAATTATAAACCTGTTTGCTTTTGATGTACGCCGCTCATTTCTCCCCGCTGCGTTGCTTTTACATCCGATATAACATCCGTTTTAAAAATAACAGAACCGGAAGTTCCGACTTAACGGAACCGGACCCGGAGCTCTGTTACATCCCTGCACGACACGACATCGGGTAACATCTCATTCATTACACGGCTAAATTACGGATAATGCCAAGTGGCTCCCGGTTCGCGAGTGTACCTATTCCCACTTAGCAATTTTAGATTTTATGTGAAAGTAATATTGCAGTGATTAGCATGTATTAACTATCCATTACCTACTCCCACTGCCAAAATAAAAAAAGTTTAGAACATGGGACGAAAATGAACAAAATAATTATACAATAGGTATAGATCTGCGTGTGACTGTCGACATACACCGAGTAATCGCGTTTGTGATATGATATTGCAGCGATAGGGCCATTAGTCGTACTAGTGTTCAGTGGAATTGACATGATGAGAGATTTTGCTCTGTTCTCATTTGATTTTATTTTTAGACTGACGCTCAGAGACCTTATACATCTCTGAGGATATTTATTTAATAGATGTTATTATTTTCATGTTGAAGTGTTATAGATATAGCTCAACATATTTTATTATGATTAGTGTACCTACTTTATTACATTTTATCTTGACGCTTAATTAGAGACCTTATACATCTCTAACAAATCTCGATTGTTATTAGTTTGTTAGTCTTATTTTTGACATGTAACACTACATTTAATTAATGATACTTTGATTATTGTATTATTTTTATTTGATGTACCTAGATAGATTTTGACTTGTAAAAGTGTCCTTGAGGCCTATTTGCAGAATAAATGTTTTGATTTTGAGTTAGGGTCGGTTGCACCAACATACAATCACAGGCCGGTCATGGTCAAATATGGCACCGGCAGCTGTCATCCCATAGAAACTTGTCAAACTTTCCATACAATCAAATTTTAACGAACACCGCTTACGATTACAGACGCTTTGGTGCAACCCACCCTTAATCCCACTGTCAAATTTAGGTATAAAAAAGTTTAGAAAACGTGAAGAAAATCAAGAAAAATATGCAATATCATTCATTCATTTCATTCATCCATTTATTTATTTCTTTAACAATATTAAATTGTGTAAGAAAATCTTAAATAGTAGTTTATGCAACTGATACATAATGAGAGGGCTTAAAACACGAGTGTGGTTTTATGAAACGAGCGTCAGCGAGTTTCATAATAGGATCACACGAGTGTTTTAAGGCCTAATTATGTACAGTTGCATACACTACTTTATGTGTATGTGTTCAGGAACCATTGCGTTGCAAGTGTAGTGAGGTCGAGCGTGAGCCCGTTGAAGTCTTTTGAGCACGAGCCTGTATCGTTATGGGCGGAGATGGCCATAACGATACCGTTTTTGATGCTGTTATGGGCATCTCCGCCCCGGACCGGCGCGATATTGTAAAGTTGGTCCTTACCTAAACTTTTTGAGCTCATCAAAGAGAATTTACTGTATGGGTGTAAATAAAACTAATTACATGCTTAAAATGTATAAATAAAAATTAGAATGTCCTAATTTGTATTTAACAGTGACATGTGCCAGCAAATAAATGTTCTTAACAACATCTTTCTGCTTGTGCTTTACCAATTTAATTTTTTTTTAAATTTATTTATCAAAAAAGTACATAACAGTTACCTTTTAATTTCTCGCCAAACTGCCATAACAGTTTGTTGGCGAGATCGCGCTCATTTAACTAATGTTAGGTACTTACTATGCTATTATGAATTAAACTTAAACACTGAATATGACAATGCCTATTAAACATTTAACTGTAATATTTTTTTAAGTTTTTATAACAATAACCATTAGGTAGTGCACCTGCCTGTGAAGCTGACGGTCCTGGGTTCGAATTCCGGTCAGGGCAAATATTTGTGTGATGAGCATGAATATTTCTTTCTGAGTCTTGGATGTTTTCTATGTATTTAAGTATTTATATCTATTAAATATATCGTCGTCTAGTACCCATAACACAAGCCTTCTTGAGCTTACTGTGGGGCTAGTTCGATTTGTGTAAGATTGTCCTCTAATATTTATTTATTATTTATTTATTTAAACATTACATTGTTACCTATAACAATTAAACTTAATGCGGAACCCTAAAAATGAATATGGCAGGTCGACAGGTGAATAAGTTACATGTACAAGTATATAATGTATGCACCCATTATATAGTTTAAAATGATAACTACCGAGTGTGTACGAGTGTTTCCGATGATCTCGTGATTGACACCTCGATTTCTACGCGTAATTACCGCATCATAACCGATACGCACTCAGACCAATTTAAAAAGGTCTTACACATCCATCAACTTTATACGCTTAAATCCCTTTTAAATATGATAACCTATCTCATTACATTGCGTTAACACTCATATCAATTTAAGTGACATTTACCATTTCTGAACCTTAATGCGAACGGATAAGGTACAGTATTGGTCAGTGTGGTTTATTGCTGGAACATGCAAATCATTATTACATTGTTTAATCACTTCAATCAGTGATATTCATTTAAATATAACATGGTTTTCGTTTTGATTTGATTGCATAATCATGTAACGCTTAAGTAGTTACTAAATGCTGGTTGCAAGCGGAAGAGTTGTTTAGAAGCAGTTTATAAGCAACATTATAAAGCTATGTATAGGATTAAAATTGTTAAGACATTATCTTTGCTTAAGTTTATTCAGGTCTCAGCTCTTATTAATTACATATTTGTCTAAAGTAATAAAACAATACACAACAAACAACAAAATACAAAAAAAATACAAAATACAACCGACCGGTATTTGACGACCGGTTTAGCCTAGTGGGTTAGTGCACCTGCCTGTGAAGCTGACGGTCCTGGGTTCGAATCCCGGTCAGGGCAAATATTTGTGTGATGAGCATGAATATTTGTTTCTGAGTCTTGGATGTTTTCTATATATTTAAGTATTTATATCTATTAAATATATCGTCGTCTAGTACCTATAACACAAGCCTTCTTGAGCTTACTGTGGGGCTAGTTCGATTTGTGTAAGATTGTCCTCTAATATTTATTTATTTATTTATACAAATATACAGTTTGGCGAGGTAAAATCATATGCCTACATTTTATATTTTTGAGTTAAATAAAAAAAAAATACAATTTTTTGCTAAAGGTGCAAAGATGGCACGATTATCTACACGGTGGCTCATTTAGATCGGTCAGTATGGGAAAGTCTTCAGACTATTAAAGTATGTGTAAACAATGCATTTCATCAATGTTTCATAGAAACATTTACATTTAAGACCTACACAATCGATATCTAAATAGAAATAAGTAGTGTTATTTTTTTCTTAAAACGACCGGGTTCGATTCCCAAGAGTACAGGTTTTTTTTAAATGTGTGAATGCAGTTTTTCTTGTTATTAAACTCGATGACATGGTTCCTAAGAACAGATCTTCGTATATCTTATAGTTCCAGACTTTCCCATACTGACCGATCTAAATGAGCCACCCTGTAGATAATCGTGCCATCTTTGCACCTTTAGCAAAAAATAGTATTTTTTTTTTGTATATACGAAACGCCAGATTTAGCGACTAGCGAAATTGAGCTCGCACCGGAAGACGAAGCGTTGGACGGCCTCCCACTAGGTGGACTGATGACTTGGTCAAGGCAGCGGGGAATCGCTGGATGCGGGTGGCTCGCGACCGTGTGCTGTGGCGCTCCTTGTGGGAGGCCTATATCCAGCAGTGGATGTCTTCCGGCTGAATGATGATGATGAAGTGGAGCTTTTAGATATTGAACACAATCTTACTTTCTGGTAAGTCTGCACTTGAAGCGCGGTGGACTGTAGATCCATAGGTCACTGGTTCAGATCCGGCTCGAAGGACCATGAAGCGCGGTGGACAGTGATTTGGTGATTTGTATGGGCTGGATTTCTCGTGGAAACAAATAAAAAACTTGGAGACGTGTTTCGCGTGTATTTTGCCGGGATCGCCGGTATGAGAGAGAGAGATACAAAAAATGTTTCTATTTATATTAAACTTATGTTGGTGTTGCCAACAGCACTCCATAAAAAATATGAGGAACTGTGAGCCTGCTATACAACACTCTCGAGTGAGACAGTCAGTATTCAGTTTATATACAGCGTTTGGGCTATGTCACATGGAGGGAAAGTACCTTGAATATTGTAGATGGAACATTTTACTGAAAGAAGACATTATTTGAATTTAAAAATCGATTTAAACTGCATTCACAGATATTTAAATAAGTTTATGTTTAAACCGGGAAATCGAACCCGTTGCACGAGGGCTTCAACATAAGGATTATTGTTTGCTAAATAACATAGTATCAGAAATAAAAGGAACAACATGCATTTTAACATTTGATGTGAAATTGTCTCGTGTATCGGGTTCGATTCCCGGTTCAACCATAAAAATATTTGAATATCTGTGAATGCAATTTAAATTGTTTTTTTAAATTCAAATAATGTCTTTTTTCAGTAAAATGCTCCATCTACAATATTCAAGGTACTTTCCCTCCATGTGGCATAGCCGTGGGACAGCCTGTATATGCTACATAGTAGTAAACATAGATTTTGGGGCTTTAGGTACCTATTTTGTCTAATCTCCGAACTTAAATGGAATACCGGAATTTAATTCAAAATAATCTCGTCTAGGGCATTATTCTAATAAGCCTCAGTCATTTAAGTGGATCGAACAACACCTAAGGGTTCACTTAAGAAGAGAATAACGGTTGAAACTCACTTGGAAAGTCACTATTTGTGACATGTTTCGGACTACTATTGGAGTCCTTCATCAGGTTGAGTGTTATCAAGGCAGCCGACCGTTGTTCTCTTATTAAGTGTAAATTTATGTCTCACGTTAGTGTAATTTTACCTAAGGGTTCATATAAAATGGATAGTATTTTGTCTACACGGAGACCGGACTAAAGCTTAATTACCTATTAAGAGTAATTTAAGTTAAAAAGACGGTAACGCTTGAGGGCTCGTATGGAGTTATCAAAGCGATTTAAGACTTATATATGTGATAATCCATATTGAAAGGGATCTTATGGCGGCCGGCACTTACGCCTTTATTGCCGCTGTTCCAATACAATAGTGAATAGCTGCAACGTAAGCGCCTGCCGCCATAAGGTCCCTTTCGATGTGGATTATCACATATCATTGAATACGAATAGAGTTACGCTATTTCGTTCAGCCAAAGGACCGTCTCAACGCAACGGTTAAACTTAACTCGCTAACTCAGTCCACTCGCGAACACGCGGCCGTGCGTACGTTCATGGGTGCGTTCTATACAAACTTTCCGTAATCTTTCGTGTCCAATTAGACTGAACTGTGTTTTATTAGGATTTGTGTTGTGATCGTGACGATGTGGGTTTATGTTTGTGTGTTTGTTTAGGAACAAGGAGGTATATTTTTCGATTTAGTTTTGGTGAGTGCGATTTTTGTATTTTCTGTTTTGTGATAATATTTAGGTATATTATAGATGTAAAACATGCCGATTAAATTTATTTGTTGCTTATATAGGTAACGCTTATATTTTAATAAATACATTGAAAAATATTCTAGTGTAAGGCATCTAACAATTCTAAACTTATTTGCATATTTTAGCAATAATCCAGAAGGAAAATACGGATATCGGATATTTTTTTGGAGATGTATAATTAATAAATATTTTAGGACAATCTTACACAAATCAACCTAGTCCCAAACTAAGCAAAGCTTGTACTATGGGTACCGAGTGACGATATACGTACTTATGTAGATAAATAGATACTTAAATACATAGAAAACATCCAAGACTCAGGAACAAATATTCGTGTTCAACACACAAATATATGCCCTGACCGGGATTCGAACCCGGGACCTCCAGCTTCGAAAGCAGGGTCACTACCAACTAGGCTAAAACGGTCGTCATTATTATACGTTAATTCTCTCAAACAAGTTGTAAACATGACTTGTAGCTACAACACAGAATAAGTAATAGTACAACTTATAGTCAATTTGGACTAAGCTAGAGTATGGTAATGAACTGAAACGTACGAAGTACGAAGAAGAACATAACACTGTTCAAATTACTGTTGCCTTGATGATGATATTGATGATTGACTGGTAGCGAATACGCTAAACATTGAGTTTATTTATTTATTTATTATAAGGCTCACACAACACGAAGCCGAGTTTTTATACAATTTAGTAGAAGTAGGTTTAAAATCTAGAGTTTAAGTTTTATTTTAGTTTTTTGTACATATTCTGCTGCCTCTACGGGGCGGTATGTTCGCCTGGCGACAAGCCCCTTTTTTCCTTAAATAAAAAGAAAAAAGGCTCACACAACAAATTACAGTCTATTACACAATTACATAAATAGCTTAAAGTCTAGATCTGGACTGTAATTCTTATATATGTGTGCACAGACAGATTAATAAGATAAATTACAAGTCAATCACTAGATGACATGATCATAGTTTACCGTATGTTTACATAGTTAAATAAAGCTGTTAGTGTTTTAAAGGATCCCGTAAGATACCTAAGTTCTGTTTTTCCTAAGTTGCGCTAATGTATTACATCCGCCATTTGTTTTATTGTGTTGTATAGTCAATGAAAGGTAAACATACTTGACACTGACCTAATATGTGACTCTTTCAATCTAAAAGGTTCGTGGTTGAACCATAGAATCCATTCGCTAGCTCGTAGTTCAACTCTGCAATTCGCTAGCTCGTGTTAAGGGGCTCGTTAGCTACAATCCACAATTAGGCGACGTAAACTGACAGATAAGATGTTGCCAGGATTAGAAAAAAATAAATAGTGACGGTATATTGATAAAAACATGTCGATAACAGTGATCGGATACCGGTATTTTCTCCATAGAAAAATACCGGTATTATTACGGTCACCGGTTCATTATTTCGTTTTTAATGGGACAATCTAATAATACGACGTTGTTACCTAAATACATGATTTAGCCCTACGTAAAGAGCAAAAAATAATCCAAAATATTGGGTTAATTCAGGGTTTTTTAAAAATACCGGTATCGGTCCCTGGTCGATAAGCATAATGTTGTACTACCATACTTATTCCAATGTTGTAATTTCTGAGATATGCATAAAGGCTCGTTAAGCGGAACAAACGTGGTATTTAAATCTGAAGTATAGTACTTTACATAAGAATAAATCATAAGATTTACAAATTTTTAATTTGACAAATTCAGAGCATATTAGTTTGAGAGAAACTCTATTTCGATATTCGATGTTGTCGGCAAGCACCTACTAGTACCCGATAAATTACGCCGAAAGATCGTTGTCTAGTACGGCCCTTAATATCGATACGAACAGCACTGGCCATACTGTGGCAACATTTGTGCATTTTGACTTGTCAAATGTCAAACAACTTCGCCTAATGGTGGACTTTACTGTAGAGCTTTTATGGACCATATTTGAATAAGTCATAAAAAAATAAATAGTCAGTTTATGAAAATTTAAAATAAGTATGGCTCTTGCAAATGTAGATAAAGGATTAAAGAACCGATAACCGTTTGCGCCACAAATATATCTATAGTTTTAATGGAGCAATATCAACTCAAAAATCGATGAATTTTTAGGTTAGTTTTAGTTTTATTTTAATTTCTTTGTTTATTTGTAATTACTATTAATAAAATACAGAAAATGTTTATGAAATAGCGCGTTATAAAATTCAAAAATAAATGATACATTTACGAAAGTATGGTAAGTCATATATTGGTTTAAATAAATATGTTAGCATTGGAAGACTACTCCGTGCGCCAGTAAACTTTAAATTTTAACTTTACAGCTTTGCCTACAAAGTTTTCCAACAGGACATAATTGTAGGCTTTCGCCTGAGATACGGTTTAGTCTAGTCTAGACGCTCAGACAGCTCGCAGGTAAAGTTCTAGACTCAAGTCAAGGGATTAGCTAACTTTAATGGAAAAGTTACGTATGCTGATACGCTGTAAGAGTTCTTGAGGAAGGGTGTTAAATTAATTTAAAATTAAAACCTTTTTTATACTGTATTTATAATACCGAGTTGATTTACAGCATAACCTCAACAAAAAAAACCACAGTACAATATTACAATGAGGCAAACAACAGGCGGTCTTATCGCTAAAGAGCGATCTTTTCCAGACAATCTTAGGGTAACGGAAATCGAATCAAGCATTATATAGACATGAACTTTTAACTTAAGCCTCATTTCTTAGAAACAAGTTCAAATATCGCATAAAACATTTTGTCCGTACAGTAAGCATCAGACATCACGAAGTAACTGCGTATGATCATGTTAAAAGCTCTTATTCCCTTAGAATTAAGACTTGACCTTGCTATAGGTATGCGTGCTTAAATATGATGCCGACTGTACAAGACTCACCCGACAACTTTAGTATCTTGATGGTTCCGCTCCACGAGGGGCCCAATATAACTGTGTACCTTTTTATGAATGTGAAATGACATATGAAGAGTCTTACCGAACAGAGAGAGGAACTTTATTACGTTAAATAATACAATATATATAAAATAATATATCATAAAAAGAAAAGGAATCTAGTGTTCTATGATGGGTATTCCACAGCCGTCTTCGCATACAAATCTTTCTATTCTTCTTCTCGTCTTACCGAACATCTTTACTAAAATAAAAATCAAATAAATATTTGTGGACAATAATTACACAAATCGATCTAGTCTCAAACTAAGTAAAGCTTGTACTATGTGCACTAGGCAACGATATACGGTACTTGTAAAGATAGATAAATACTTAAACATAAAAAAACATCCAAGACATATTTTTGCCCTTTCCGGTAATGTCTACTTAGCTGTAATAGTTTTCCTTTTAACATCGTATATACTACTACCATGATTTTTTTCACATGCCTAGTAGCCACCGTTTAGCTGGCAGGTGGAGGGGACACTTACACGGGACCATAGCAAAATCTATCATTTCAAAGCTTAATATCACGCCAACCGATTCTTGAATCAAAAAATGCTTTTAGAAACCTTATAATATTTTTGAAAGAGCTATCCAACGATACCTCACACGATGGGGTTTGGAAGAAAAAAAATGCACCACCACTTTACATGTAGGGAAGGTACCCTAAAAAAATTTTTCTTAATGATTTTATTCTACCGTTTTGTCGCCGTCATTGATATGTATACTCATGCCAAATTACAGCTTTCTAGTAGTAACGGTTACTGTGAAAAGCGGGGGACGGACGGACGGACATGGCGAAACTATAAGAGTTCCTTGTTTACTACGGAACCCTAAAAATACCTTATTGTCCATCTCACTATAAGTGGAGTAAGCACACACGCAATTACATTGATCTCGCCTCCATAATTGATTAGATTGTGGATAAAATGTTATTCAAATGAGCGCGAAAGCGTCGCGTGCGCATGCACTTTGTTTAATTAACTGGTCATTATTTTATTTCGTCTCGATCACGCCATAATCTCAATTGGTAATGCTTAAAAGAAGCTGTAGATGTTTACATTTTCGTTTGTACGTATATATATTTGGAAGGTAGTTATTTACTTTACTTGAGCAAAATAACGAAAAATTGAGGCCGTCGTTTATAAAAAGAATATCCCAACCAGCAAAAATCAGGCTTATAAAAGTCTCAAGACTAAATTTTTTTGCTCTTATATTGATTTTATATCATCGTCTAAGCCCGGATTTGGGCACCAATTATAAGAATAAATATGCTAATATCGTTCTAATATCAGTCTTATTGAATGCTGTTCGTATTTAAAGTAATCTTGCCCAAAACTATTTTAAGCTGACTTAGGCTAATATCGCTTTTACGTAAGTACCCTATAAGCCTACATAGGATTATAAGGTCCAAAGTTAGAATCCTGTAAGTCTAAACTAGCTTATTTTGATATTGTTTAAATTCACACGGTATTTCAATATTCTGGAGTCGTTAGTGTGACAGCTAGTGCATCATGTGAAAAAAAAGTAACAAACTTGAAGTAATTATGATATTGAAATATATTTACGTAGTGTTTGTTATCATCGGTGTGTTTGTTTTACGGTAAGTAATCGCCTGGGAATACATTATTTACTGTAAAGTAGACCCTGTTTCTCGCTTCAAACTTGATGCGCCTTATCATTCCTGGTATTACGTGTTCTCTTTTAGTTATTTTATTTCTTTATTTGTATCGGGAGTATCGCCATTGCTACAGCTGCATTTTCCCAGCGCACTATTAGACTATTGTAAGAGCGTTTACACTAATATTAGCATTCTGAGTACGAATTATATGGCCATGTTGAATTAATTTGGGTTCCGTGGTTACCTACATAAAACCTTCTTCAGAAGTAGTGTTCCAAAAGAATCGAGTAAGTGTCCCAAAATATATTATAAAATCAAATGAGCTTAGAGAATCGGGCTATAAGAACAAGTTTTCTCAAGTGCGCAAGTTTTCGTAAATGTTATTATATTAAATATAAGAACAAGAGGCTTACTTATAATAGCATTATGAAATGCTCTTAAATAGATATATAAGACTAGGTAATAAGACTAAGCGTTCTTGAGACCGTGCTATCTTGTCTAAGACTATTATAAGAGCAAGAGGCTTATAATAGCATTATACAATGCTCTTATATACATATATGAGACCAGGTAATAAGACTAAGCGTTCTTGAATATGTACTATCTTGTCTAAAACTAATATAAGAGGTCGAGTCTTATAATAGCATTATACAATGCTCTTATATACATATATGAGACTAGGTAATAAGACTGAGCGTTCTTGAGTCCGTACTATCTTGTCTAAAACTAATATAAGAGCAAGAGGCTAATAATAGCATTATACAATGCTCTTGTATACATATATGAGACTTGGTAATAAGATTGAACGTTCTTGAGTCCGTACTAGCTTGTCTAAGTTTAATATAAGAGCAAGAGGCTAATAATAGCATTATACAATGCCTTATATACATATATGAGACTAGGCAATAAGACTGAGCGTTCTTGAGTCCGTACTAGCTTGTCTAAGATTAATATAAGAGCAAGAGGCTTATAATAGCATTATAAAATGCTCTTATATACATATATGAGATTAGGTAATAAGACTGAGCGTTCTTAAGACCGTACTAGCTTGTCTAAGACTAATATAAGAGCGATGACATTTTTCCAAACAAATATTAGAGCGCTATAAGCCTATCACTCTTATAAAGTGCGCATTCTGGGACTATTTTGCTGGTTGGGATGTTGCGGTCGTAAATAACCATTTTTTTTTATACAACGCCGGTGGCAAACAAGCGTACGGTCCATCTGATGGTAAGCGGCCACCGCAGCCTATAGACGCCCGCAACTCCAAAGGAGTCACGTGCGCGTTGCCGACCCTTTATAAGATTTGAGGATGCACTGTGTTGACAGCAGAAGGAACACATTTAAGTCCCTCGCTCTCAACACAGTGTCTCCTCGGGAGCTCTGGTAACCTTGCTCACCTCCAGGAACACAACACTACATACTTGTATAGTAAATAATGTTATTATGGCTGTGGTCTTCTGCAAGACGGAGGTACTTCCCCAGTTGGGCTGCTCCAAATTCGAGCAAGATGACTTTTGCTGTGCCCTACCTCTCTTAAAATCATTTAACCAATTGGGTTTTTTATAGGAGCGCTCGTGGCCCAGCGGCACCCGCGTACCGCGTGCGGTATGCGAGGTTAAGCAACGTCAGCTTTTAGTGGTATTAACTGAGCGCTCCCGTGCTTTGGAAGGCACATTAAGCCGTGGATTTTCCGCAGGCTACTCTCCAACCGCGCACTCCTATCGCTTTATTGGGCCCACAGTCAGGTTAAAAAAAGCGACTCAGACTCAGAAAAAAGCGATTCCCGTCTGTTTCCTCTCGTCTCGCGTCGCGTCGTCAGTTGTGCTAGCCCCACACCACTCCACTGTTCTTATTTCTGTCTGTATTAGTTTGATATTGTAAACTCTATACATCTCTGTGTTATTGGATTTGGAGGCAATTAAATTATACATCTCCGGTTTGTATGGTATTATATTAGTTTGCTATTCAATTGTACTTACAGTTTTTTTTTTTATTCTGAAAATAGGCCACAATGGCACTTTTAGATGTCAAAATATTAATTTACAATTTAAGAAAGTCTGACTATAATAAGTAATACATTTTTCATGTCAAAATATTAATTTACAGTTCAAGAAGGAATAATAATTTCGAGTTTACAATTATAACAAAATTAATATCATACAGTGAAGATAAACTTGCAAAGTTTATCTATTACAAATATTACAACATCAGTAAAGTTAGAGATGTATAAGGTCTCAAGATTAAACAAGGGGTATATTGAAATTAATATAATATCCCAGAGATGTACATGGTCTCTCTCATGGAATAAACTTTGATTTTATAAATATATAATTTGTCAGGCTCAAGCCAACAGTGCAAGTGAGACAGATACATGAAGAAGGATCGTTTCGAAACCATGTATTACTAACCATATTCTTATTGCGCGAACAGAAGTACTTTGTACCTATTGTAATAATTGAGCTTCGTAAAGTTCTAAACTCATTATTATAAAGCAGAATACAATTCGATACTTAACCAAGCTGATTATCTCAGATAATCCTTCTCTTTGTAGTAAATATAGGTTCGACAGGAACGTAAGCTATTCTTCGACGGTAAATGGCCTTGCCCTGCAGGCTGTAATTATAAAATCTATATTATAACTAGCTCTGTGAGCTGTAGACCCCGCTAGAGTTATTTTCTATGTTTCCGAACACCATGGCTTCGCCATTTTCAAAAATTTACAAAATCTGAATCGAAAAAAAAGATAATTATCGAATCTGTCCACAAAATTTGACTAGTGGCTCTGTGGGTTGTAGATCACGCGACTGATTTTTTTTTAATTTTCCAAAAACTGACTACAAAAATTCTATATAATTATCGAACCTGCTCACAAGATATCACGAGAATCGGTAGAGACATTGTGACGTGTAGACAAACGGAAATCCGACATACGAAATCATTGAAAAAAATATATCCAAAATTTTCTAAAACCGATACTAAGTACATAAAAATTTTAGGTGTGTAATTATCGAACCCGCTCACAAAATTTTAAAAGAATCGGTTGACAGATGCGACCTGTAGGTGTAGAGAACAATCGGAACTCCGGACATATGGACATACGAAAGTATTTTTGTTGAAGCTGAAGCAGAGACCTTCGTTTCAATCGGCCAACAAAAATCGTTTGAGAAATGTAGAAAAGAATATCCGGATATCCGCCGTACATCCGAACATATGGAAGCATTTTTGGCTAAGCCGAAACAGAGATGCTTTGCTCGCTTGTTAATATATATATTATTGGATTCGAAAGATTTTCACAAAGCCTCAAATATCCCGACTGACTGTTGATTTTATTATATTTTAATATACAAAAATTAACATATCCTGTAAATAAAAGGTAAATGATTTGACTACTTTGTTAAAGGAATGAACGACCGATTGATTGAGTGAATGTTTAGTTCAATTCATTCTCTGTTCAGATCTGTTAGTCACTCCTTCGCCTTGCCTCTCTTTGATCAAGACTTTACTCGTAGATAGACGTGTTCTAGCTTCCAAGTATAAAAATAAAATTAAAATAAATGAAATTAATTTAACCGTTATTCAGTATTTAATTGACAATAAATCCTTGTATACCCTAACCTTTTCAATAGGTTATGGGGCCCAGGCCACGCGTTAAAACTTTGAAACTCTAATGATAATATATAACCTAAAATCAAAACGAAATATCAAAACTTACGACGGCGTAATCACTGCAATTGAGATGTTATCTGAAAATAGTTTAACTTTGGCATTTGTGAAAATAAGGTTATTAGACCACGAGGTTAAGCTGAGAAACGACAGTGCAGATACGAGCTCAAAAGTACTGCATGTCGAGCATAAGCCCCATAATTCAAAGAAGAGAATAATCGATACAGCTATACCGCCAAACCACCATAATAATAACCGTAGACATTACAAGAACAAAACTTGGAAAAATACCCACATTTTAAAATGTCATCATTGCGGACGAAAAGGTTACGCGAAAAAGGATTGTTATTACTTTAAACAAATGATGCAAGAAAAACAAACTGAAACAAATAGGACGCGAACAGTTCAACAAGTCGAATTGAATCAAGAAACTGCTAACGATTTCTCGGGTTTCGCCTTTATGACGGGAGACTGTCAAGATGATGTTCAAGAAGATAAAGTGAGATTTATTTTGGACTCGGGAGCATCGGATCACGTCACAAACAGGTCGGATCTTTTCATTAATTTTACAATTCTTAATCCACCTTTGAAAATATCGATTGCTAAGCACAGGGAATTTTTTTTTTCAGCTACACAAAAAGGGACAATGAGGGTGACGAGCGACTTGGGCGTGCAAGGACTTCTGGAGGATGTGCTGTTCTGCCCAGATGCCCCTTATAACCTGCTGTCGGTGCCCAAGATGCAGCGAGCTGGCTACACGATCATCTTCGACCAACATGGCTCCCAAGTTTGTAAAGGTGACACAACTGTCATGAAGGGTAAGTCTCTGAACAATTAAATTGCAGTAAAAACAGCAAGCAGCAGCAGTTGCAGTTTTAAGCAAAATAAAGATATTTGTATTTTGTAGTTGTATTTGTAGACTTTGCTGTATCAGTAAATATGGCTATTCCTGTTTCCTGCCTATACCAAGCTAATAATAATGACTAAAATTTATGGCATCAGCGTTTGGGTCATATAAGTAAAAATAAATTCATACAATTAAAACATGATTGAAGATGTTAATCAAATTCAGTTTGTTGAGCCAAATGATAAAATGTGCGAAGCTTGTATAAACGGCAAACAGGCCAGATTACCATTTAATCTGACTAAGAATAAAGATCACATTACACGACTTTTATTTGTTGTACATTCTGATGTTTGTGGCCAAATCACTCCTCCCACGATAGACAATAAAAATTATTTTGTATTTTTTTATTGACCAGTATACCCATTACTGTGTTGTGTATTTGATAACGTACAAGTCAGAGGTATTTACTGCTTTTAAAGTGTACGGACGTAGTGACGTAAATGTGAGGCAAAATTGAATTTTGAAAATGGTAAATTTATACTGCGATAACGGCGGCGAATATTTATCTGCCGAGATGAAAAATTATTGTATTGAAAAGGGCAAAACTTACCATTTGACAGTTCCAAAAACACCGCAACAAAACAGTGTATCGGAACGTAAGGTAAGGACTATTACAGAAAAAGCGCGATCTATGCTTAGTGGTTCCAAATTAAATAAAGTATTTTGGGGTAAAGCTGTATTAACTGCTGTTCGATTAATAAATGTAACGCCTTCAAGAGCCCTTATGCAATCGAAAACCCCATATGAATTGTGGCATAAAAAAAAAAAAACACAACTTAAATACTTGAAGGTTTTTGGTGCCACGGTTTATGTACATAATAAAACCAGTAAATCTAAATTTGACGATAAATCTTGGAAGGGAATACTGGTAGGTTATGAACCAAACGGATATAAAGTTTGGAAGGTTTTTTGTGCCACGGTTTATGTACATGATAAAACCAGTAAATCTAAATTTGACGATAAATCTTGGAAGGGAATACTGGTAGGTTATGAACCAAACGGATATAAAGTTTGGAAGGTTTTTTGTGCCACGGTTTATGTACATAATAAAACCAGTAAATCTAAATTTGACGATAAATCTTGGAAGGGAATACTGGTAGGTTATGAACCAAACGGATATAAAGTTTGGAAGGTTTTTTGTGCCACGGTTTATGTACATAATAAAACCAGTAAATCAAAATCAGATGCATTTAAATCTGATGATCTCGGCCGTCCTGTTGACAATTCAAAATCAGATGCATTTAAATCTGATGATCTCGGCCGTCCTGTTGACAATTCAAAATCAGATGCATTTAAATCTGATGATCTCGGCCGTCCTGTTGACAATTCAAAATCAGATGCATTTAAATCTGATGATCTCGGCCGTCCTATGAAAAATCGCAGATTAAATGAAACCATTATTGAACCCACATCTAGTAATGCCCCTGATAATTGTACGAAGGTAAATCAAAATGAAAATAAAAACACAGATGACGTAAGGAGGAGTGATAGACTTAAAAATCGGCCGCCTGTTCATTATTATCAAACTGATGATGATGAGTGCATATTGAGTGCGCAGTCTATATTAGTGTTAAGTGGCAAGTTGCCATAGAAGAAGAGTTAAAATCTCTTTCTGAAAACAACACGTGGTCTTTAGTGCCGAGACCACAGAATAAAAATGTTGTTAATAATAAATAGGTTTTCTCTATCAAGTGTGATGAATTTGGTAGACCGCAAAGATATATAGCCCGTCTCGTTGTCAAAGGGTTTAGTCAGGAATACCTTGTCGATTTTTATGAAACCTTTGCACCTGTAGCCAGAATTGCTAGTTTTCGGTTCATTATTAGTCTTGCAAATCAATTTAACTTACTCGTCCACCATATGGATGTTAAAACTGCCTTTTTAAATGGTAAATTAGAAGAAGAGATTTTTATGGAAGTGCCGAAAGAAGTAGATTGCGATAAGAATTATGTATGTAAATTAAATAAGGCATTGTATGGACTGAAACAGGCTGCTAGATGCTGGTTTCAGGTTTTTAAGCAAGCACTGGTTGAAAAAAAAAAGGATTTATAAGTTCATCGGTTGACAGATGTATATACATGCTTGATAGAGGAAGCGTCCAACAAAATATTTACGCAATTTTGTATGTGGATGATTTAGTTATTTCATGTGGTGAAATATAAACAATGAATAATTTCAAAAAGTATTTAATGAGTAAATTTCAAATGAAAGACTTACAAGATATAAAATTATTTCTTGGTATAAAAATCGATAGGTCTGGACAATGAAATCACATTAAATCAAAGTGCATATATTGAAAAGTTTTGCGTAAGTTTAAAATGCACGATTGTAACCCCATTAGCACACTACTAGAAGTAAAACTAAATTATGAAGCATTAAACTTTGAAGAGAAGTATGATGCCCCTTGCAGAAGTGTAATAGGTTGTTTATGTATGTATGTGTGTAAGCACTTTATTGTACACAATAACAGGTTAAAACAATATACATGTCACATAAGATTAGAGTACAAAGGCGAACTTATCCCTATGAGGGATCTCTTCCAGCTAACCTGTTTAATGTATATAATGCTATGTACTCGTCCTGATTTAAGTACAAGCAATAACATTTTAAGCATTGTATACCACAAATAAAAACAACAAAGAATTATGGCAATGTTTTAAAAAGGGTGCTGAGATATTTGTAAAGCACAATAGATTTAAAATTAACTTACAAACGATGTGATTTTAATAACATTCTATGTGGTTATGTCGATTCAGACTGGGGTGGCCATGATTCAAGTGATAGGAAGAGTACCACAGGTTATTTATTTAAGTTATTCAATAATTGTACAATCACATGGAGTACAAAGAGGCAAATGTCAGTTGCCGCTTCATAAACTGAAGCCCAGTATATGGCTTTATGGTTAAAGTGTCTTGCGTCAAGCATTAATGTAAATATCACACAGCCGATTGTTATTTATGAGGATAACAACGGATGTATTAGTATTGCCAACAATCCCACTAACCACAAGAGGTCAAACCACATCGACATTAAGTATCATTTCTCTAGGGAGCAAATTGAGAAAAATGTTATTAAATTATGTTATCTTCCCACAGGTAAACAAAAGCAGACGCTTTAACAAAGCAGTTGCCTACAGCTGCCTTTAAAGCAATGCAGTCTGAAATGTTTGCAATAATGCGATTGAAATGTACATACTAAATAATGTATTGTTGAGATAATTATTGTACATTTTTGATGATTATTTTTATGGCGTAATAATTATCTTGATGACCTGATTGGGTTTTTCTGGGTTTTCCCAATCCTTGCAACAAATGTTGGGTCATAAAATTGTAATTTCCCCAGACAATACTTGGAAGTTAAATACGATCTGATACTTATTTATTGTAAATAATTGTTAATTTTTGAGGGGGCGTGTTGATTTTATTATATTTTAATATACAAAAATTAACATATCCTGTAAATAAAAGGTAAATGATTTGACTACTTTGTTAAAGGAATGAACGACCGATTGATTGAGTGAATGTTTAGTTCAATTCATTCTCTGTTCAGATCTGTTAGTCACTCCTTCGCCTTGCCTCTCTTTGATCAAGACTTTACTCGTAGATAGACGTGTTCTAGCTTCCAAGTATAAAAATAAAATTAAAATAAATGAAATTAATTTAACCGTTATTCAGTATTTAATTGACAATAAATCCTTGTATACCCTAACCTTTCCAATACTGACAACCGCTGTCAGATTGAGCGGGAAACGGTAGAATTGACAGTTAGTTTTAAGATTGGTTAGGCGCGTAAAATGTTGCTCTGTGTCCCTAAATTGTCAATTTAATGCAGATTCTTTGTTTATTTATAGAAACAGCGATTACATTTTGTTATTTATCGATTTTATGTTTTTCATTGCTGAAAATATATTTAACATTATTTAATTTTTCTAAGTCGGTCCCCGAAGGGGGTCTTAACTGATTGCCCTAACTACATAATATTTTGAGTTGATGGTTGATGCTGAGGGTCTACTCCGAACTTCGAAATCCGAAATATGTATCGTGCCGTCCCTTTCACTCATATAATGTATAACACGATAGTGGCGGCGGAGCGAGGAATTAATTGCCTCTGATAAGATAGTTCATAAGCCGTATATATCGGCTTTCCACCGATGCAGATGAGACGATTTGCATAAATATAGCTCTCGCTTACGTCTGCTTTTGATATCGGTAGTTGGAAAATAGTTCAAATGGTAATATGGCTTTTAAAAGAGTTATACACTCTACTTTTCATTTCAATAAATAAACAAAAATTATCCACCCACAATTAATAATAAAATACAATAAGAATATGGTGGCAACATTTTTTTTAAACTGTTTTGCCTCAGATACACAGTAGTTGAAATAGGGACAAAAAAAGACCTAATGTTTTTAATAGTTAAATTAGTTGAACAAAGTACACACCAAAAAGAACCCAACGTTCCGATTGGCTGTTGACGTGTTTTCTGATTGGTGGATTTAATATGGTTAAGTATTTTGATTGGTTAAATTAGAATGTCATGTAAATCATAAATATGTATTCATATTTTCCCTAGGGGCTTAGTGTAATACTTTAGCCCCGCTTGATAATAATATGACACGCTTTTCGAGCATGAGGTGTGAAAAAATAGTATTTATCTACTCAATGAGCTCTAAACAACGACAACCCACTCGATGTTAAGTTTATACTATAAAAAGTTATTATAGACCCTGAGACTATATACTCTCTGCAAACGCGTGCCCAGGTTATTCGTCTGATGTATTGTTCACTTATTGCTGTGTGCTTTCACTATAGGTACTAACTATGTTTTTGACTTGTAAAAGAGCCCTTGAGTGAGGCCTACTTACAGAATAAATGTTTGATGTTGATGTTGATGGAGTTGGTAATTTTTTTTAATCCCGCCATCTTTAGCTGTATGGGATCCCTCCTTAAAAACATTTAAAATAAATTTTGACAATTTGCATGGCTTTGGGTCAAGAAGATGCTTATACTGTGACAACTTGACAACTGTAGCTCCAACCGTTTGGCTGTAAAACAATAGGGTTCTGGACCCTTCGAGTACGGAACTCTGAAAAGGTCTACAGCGCGCTTGTGATTGTTCTGCAGGTCTACCGCGACCGCAAACGAGGTTTTGCCTCTGTCACTCTTGCACGTTCGCACGTAGAGAGAAAGAGAAAACCTCGTTTGCGGTTCGCGGTAGGCCCTCTGGAGTCACATCCCTCCTGCTGCGGCAGACCATATGTTTGTTAACCACCGTAGTAAAAAAGTCTGCTGCAGTTTATTGTCTACCAATCGCGGAACTATTGCGTACATGTAAGTATAGTTATATAGACAGTATAATCTTCGTAAGGAAGGCATAAACTTATGTAGCTGCTGAAAAAACATATATGACATATACTAATCTTGCTGTAAGCATGAGCGTTGCTCGCTGTCAAAAAACTCTTGCGAATACGGAACCCGTCACATCACTATATGATGCGAGTAAAAACCTGCGCAAACGCATAGCGTGCGTCACAATGCAGCTCAAACGATAACAACTTATTCTTACAATATGAACCTTCCGGCTTAGATTATAAAGTTGTTAACTGAATGGGTAAGCGTCTCAAGTAGTACAATTTGTGTGTAGTTAAGCGCTTTAACTGGCTGGTGCGCACGCGATGTCATGTGCACGATTAGGATTAGATGTGACGTGAGATAGACAATCTGCCTCGCTTATCTTACTCCTGTAGTATATTTTGTCTCAATTCAGCGGTAACAGTCTTCCATACAACGGTAGTACCAGGCCATGCAGGCGCGACGTCACGCTGTACTTTGCCTCTCATTTTCGTCTTTTGTGTTGCTCTAATTGTAGTTGGTCCCATACAAACATTAGATCGTCTTTAAAAACTGGTTCGAATGGCTTTTTTTGTTATCATGTCTATTAACATTACGTTCCAGCAAAAGGTCCCACGTTGTCAGTAGGCACGATTTCGAATGGCGCGAGTAAGGAAATGGCGTTTATGAACTCAATCGAACGCTCAATTAAAACAGCATGTTCCATTCCATGTACACGTCATACTTAGACAGAGCTTGCATAGTTTTGACAGGCTGTAACGCCGGAAAAAAGTGAACAAGCGCACGTAAAACGATTCATAACCTGTCTTTACTCATCTCACTCGTCGTATAATTAGAGCCTCAACTTCGTAACAATGCGCGTAATGAAGGTTTGTTTTGTTGTTTTTAAAATAGATTAGCAGTGACAGCTGTCATTTTGCTGTCATCCAGTGTATGTAACCTTAAACTTTTCGATGCTAACGACGTATTTATAGGGTTCGACTTCTCGTTTGACATTCCAATGTTATGGCGTGTGACAGAGTTTGTATTTCTCAGAGTGTTGAAAATATTATAGTTAAACTTCAAATACGTTATTTGTACTGGGTCGACAGACGTCACTAGCAATGGGCAATTTCTAACTTCCCAAAGAGATAGTTTCCTTTAAATTTCACGCAAGTTACAGTGCCTTTACCATGAGTTTGCATGACCGTACTCGCTAGCGACTACGTAAACGATTTAGTTTTCCTATTCTTAGTTCTATTGCGGAACCGCCAGAGGCGCTGTACTTTTGACCATATAATTTTTTACGCAGTCGCTAGCGAGTACGGTCATGTAAACTCATGGTAAAGGCACTGGTGTGAGTTTATTTATGTATGATTGGTGAACGAATGTATCAAATCAAAGCACGATATTTGACATAAATATGACTTGATGTAATACTAATAAACATGACTTCGCAATTCTATGTATCAATTAATTTATATTTATTTATTTGGGAAACAAACAGGCAAAAATATTACATCAGGTTAATCATAATAAACATAACATTAGCCAAACAGTCTCCACTACTGACTAATACAAAATCTGTTGCTCAGACCAAAAAACGAAACTACAAAATAACACAATATGCTAAGAATTGATAATTTACACTATGTGACACAAGAGAAACATGCATGTATTTAAAGAGTTACGATACCTACAGAGCATCATTCAAGACATAACACTTAAATTGTTAGTTTTTTTTATTGCTTTATTTATTTTGTTTTTGTTTTTTTTTCTTTTTTTTTTTCTTTTTTTGATTGCAGAAACAAAATGTTGTGATGATAAATGGAATATATCAATATTAGAATAGTTATCATTGTAACTTTTGCACGCTCTAGCTATGAACCTATTTCTTGCATATGTAGTGTGTCCTAAGTACCTAGGTTGAAAGTAAGTTGGTGGAACGAGTACGCCGATTGGGACATCGAAGCGATATTTTCGAGAGAAGATTAGGAGTGTCAACGAGGCCATTTAATATCTTGTATAAAAATATTTGGTCACGAATTTCACGACGCGTTTCAAGAGATTCCAAATATTGTATTCTAAGTTATTTTTATACTGGATAATGTTCCTGACAATGTATGATCAATACAATCTAAATATATAAAAGAAGAAACTGACTGACTGATTGACTGACTGACTGACTGACATATCAACGCACAGCCCAAACCGCTGGTTCTAGAGATTCCAAATTTGGCATGCAGGTTCCTTATAAGGTCTAGGGGTGCACTAAGAAAGGATTTTTCAAAATTCATCCCCTAAAGGGGTGAAACGGAGGTCCAAAGTTTGTATGAAAAATCGTATTTATTAAAGCGAGAGACATGAAATTTTGTATATAGAGTCTGTGTTTAAATATATTAATGGCGTATTTCAGCGTTTTTCTAAATTGCTCCACTAAGGGGGTGAAAAGGGGGTTCAAAGTTTGTACGGGGAGAAAATCTTTTTTAAAGTGAGATATTTGAAACTTCGTATATAGACTCTGTTTAAATACAACAAAACATATATAAGCGTCTTTCGAAATTGCTCCCCCAAAAGGGTGAAAAGGGGGTTTCAAGTATGTACAGGGAGCAAATCTTTTTTGAAGTGAGAGATTTAAAACTTCGTACATAGACTCTGTTTAAATACAACAAAACATATTTAAGCGTTTTTCGAAATTGCTCCCCTAAAGGGTTCAAAAAGGGTTCCAAGTTTGTACGGAGAGCAAATCTTTTTTGAAGTGAGAGATTTAAAACTTCGTACATAGACTCTATGTTTAAATACAACAAAACATATTTAAGCGTTTTTTGAAATTGCTCCCCTAAAGGGTTCAAAAGGGGGTTCCAAGTTTGTACGGAGAGCAAATCTTTTTTGAAGTGAGAGATTTAAAACTTCGTGTATAGACTCTTTGTTTAAAAACAACAAAACATGTTTCAGCGTTTTTCGGAATTGCCCCCTTTAAGGGGTGAAAAGAGGGTTCCAAGTTTGAGCGGAGAGCAAATTTTTCCTTTTCTTAAAAATCGATATGGGTGTCATTTTCGAGATTCCTCGGGGTGCCGATTACGAAAATGGCATTCATTTTAAAATTAAAGATGGCGGACATTTATTTTTCTTAAAAATCAATATGGGTGTCATCTTCGAGGGTCCTCGGGGTGCAAGTTACAAAAATGACATTCATTTTCAAATCCAAAATGGCGGACATTTATTTTTCTTATAAATCAATATGGGTGTCATTTCCGAGGTTCCTCTGGGTGCCGATTACGAAAATGACATTCATTTTCAAATTAAAGATGGTGGACATTTATTTTTCTTAAATATCAATATGGGTGTCATCTTCGAGGTTCCTCGGGGTGCAAATTACAAAAATGACATCCATTTTCAAATCCAAGATGGCGGACATTTATTTTTCTTAAAAATCAATATGGGTGTCTTTTTCGAGGTTCCTCTGGGTGCCGATTACGAAAATGACACTCATTTTCAGATCAAAGATGGTGGATATTTATTTTTATAAAATCGATGTGGGTGTCGTCTTCGAGGTTCCTCGTCGTGCCGATTACGAAAATGGAATGCATTTTCAAATCAAAGATGGCGGAGATTTCTTTTTCTTAAAAATCGATATGGGTGTCGTCTTCGAGGTTCCTCATGGTGCCGATTACGAAAATGGCATGCATTTTCAAATCAAAGATGGCGGCGATTTATTTTTCTTAATTATCAATTTGTGTGTCATCTTCGAGGTTGCTCCGGGTGCCGATTACGAAAATGACATCCAGTTTTAAATCAAAGATGGCAGACATTTATTTTTCTTAAAAATCGATATGGGTTTAATCTTTGTGGTTCCTCGGGGTGCCGATTACGAAAATGACATCCAATACATATCTGCATGCAGGTTAAACTAAGAACCTTCTTTTTTGTAGACGGTTAAAAATTACTCTTAGTACGCGGGCGAAGCCGCGGGAAAAAGCGTTAAAACTTTGTATAAAGACTCTCTGTTTATATACATTAATGGCGTATTTTAGCGTTTTTCTAAATTGCTCCCCTAAAGGGATGAAAAGGGGGTTCAAAGTTTGTACGGGGAGCGAATCTTTTTTGAAGTGAGAGATTTAAAACTTCGTAAATAGACTTTCTGTTTAAATACAACAACAAATTACTCGGCATTTTTCGAAATTACTCCCCTAAAGGTATGAAAAGGTGACATGTGGTGTTTGTACGGGGAGCACATCTTTTTTGAAATGAGAGATTTAAAACTTCGTATATATTATAGACTCTGTTAAAATACAACAAACCGTATTTCAGCGTTTTTTGAAATTTCTTCCCTAAAGGGGTGAAAAGGGGGTCCAAATTTGTACGGGAAGCAAATCTTTTTGAAATGAGAGATTTTAAACTTCGTATATGGACTCTGTTTAAATACAACAAAACACGTTTCAGCGTTTTTCGGAATTGCTCTCCTAAAGGGGTGAAAAAGGGGTTTCAAGTTTGTGCGGGGAGCAGTAATATGGGTGTCATATTCGAGGTTCTTCGGGGTGCCGATTACGAAAATGGCATGCATTTTCAAATCCAAAATGGCGGACATTTCTTTTTCTTAAAAATCGATATGGGTGTATTTTTGTTGTTCCTCGAGGTGCCGATTACGAAAATGACAACCATTTCCAAATATGATGACGTTATATGATGGATATACGGTCATTTTTGTTTCCTAAAAATCGATATGGGTGTCATCTCCGAGGTTCCTCGGGGTGCGGATTATGAAAATGACATGCATTTTCAAATCCAAGACGGCGGACATTTATTATTCTTATAAATCGATATGGTTGTCATCTTCGAGGTTCCTCGGGGTGCCAACTATAAAAATGACATCCATTTTCAAATCCAAGATGGCGGAAATTAATTTATCTTAAAAATGTATATAGGTGTCGTCTTTATGGTTCCACGGGGTGCCAATTACGGAAATGACATCCATACGTATCTACATTCATACATACAAACATGCGGATCAAACTGAGAATCTCTTTTTTTGTAGACGGTTAAAAATTACTTTTATTACGCGGGCGAAGCCGCGGGTAAAAGCTAGTAAATGATATTCTATTCTATTCTATGTAAAAATTAACGTTTATTTCTGTAACAACAAATTCAATTTTTGAACTTACAACTGAAATGTATTACAGTTTAGGAAAATTATGTTTCCGAAGTTGCCCATCAGTAGTTATGAATAGCCAGCTAATGAACGTTTCCTGCAACATGTCGGGCGCCATTATGTATCGCGTGCGCGTGCGCCGCGTCTACCTTACTTAATACTCAAAATTGCTATACTTAGCTCGTTTGAAGAATGTTGGATTGGCTGGGGTGGCCAGGTAAAGTGTACAGTCAAGTGATTTTTTGTTTTTCGTCTGTTCGTCCTGTTTAAATTTTACATACCTTTTTTTTATTTGGGCTGTTCCAAATATGAAAGAGATGAGGTTCTCCTGTGCCTTGCCTCTCATACACGTAACATACCTGGGCTTATTGTTATCATAGATACGTAATATTACTTTATTTACACCCGTAATAGTAAATCCTGTTTTATGTGCTCAAAGAGTGTAGGTAAGGACCAGCTTTACAATATCGCGCCGTCCCGGGTGGAGATGGCCATTACACCATCAATAACGGTATCGTAATGGTCATCTCCGCCCATTACGATATAGGATCGTGCTCTAAAAGATTCCAACGAGCTCACGAACTCGAGCTCCTGGACTTTCAACGCAATGGTGCCGGAACACATGAAAAAGCAAAATATATGGATGTAGATACAGTATTGTATGCAACGTTGTATAACTAACTCAAAAAACGTTCGAAGCGTCTTAATTTACGATGCGATGTTCGCCTTCGGTTCACATCGTAACCCACGCCACTCGCCTTTTTTGACCTCTGTTATACAACTGTTGCATAAAATACTGTTACGTCACACTTGGCCTTAAAGTGGTAATTACTGCAAGCTTCGCGGGCGGAAAATACCACTTCCTGACCAGGCAGAGACATTAAATTTTGTACTTACCACGGGCGGTAATAAAGAAAGCCTCAGCTTGGTGACAGACGGACGGACAGCGAAGTCTTAAATCAACACTCGCGAGGTCGCCAGCTCACAGAGCATCTAGTCATAGATTCGTAATATTGTCATCACAACATTTTGTTTCTGCAATTAAAAACAAAATAAAATAAAAAGCAATAAAAAAGACTAACAATTCAAGTGCAATTCTATGTATTTAAGTATTTATATCTATTAAATATATCGTCGTCTAGTACCCATAACACAAACCTTCTTGAGCTTACTGTGGGGCTAGTTCGATTTGTGTAAGATTGTCCTTTAATATTTATATTTATATTTATTTAAGTGTACTTAGGTCTTGAATGATGAAGTGTAGGTAACTCTTTAAATACATGCATGTTTCTCTTGTGTCACATTGTGTAAATTATCAATTCTTAGCATATTGTGTTATTTTGAAGTTTCATTGTGTTGGTCTGAGCAACAGGTTTTGTATTAGTCAGTAGTGGAAACTGTCAGAAATCAGAAATCAGAAATTATTTATTTGCATAGACACAGTAGGTATAGGGATGTTACAATACCTACATTTTGTTTCATGCATCTAGCCTGCATGCAAGCGTGCAAATACATACTATACTGTTTGGCTTATGTTATGTTTATTATGATTAACTTGATGTAATGTTTTGCCTATTTGTTTCCCATTTAAATAAATAAATAAATATTAAATCTCTCAGTGTCTTAGTGCTACTGCAATCCCCATTGTACTAATGGCGTGTATCATTGACACAAGCTATGCCGGTATTAGGTAACGATTGGACGTATTTCAGATGCCAGCCATTGTTCGATGGAACGACTTTCCTCGCCCGATTGTTTGTGCACAATACATATCCGCTATTGGGTTTTTACATGAAATGTTGAAATCGGCTTCATTATATCAAGGTTCGATGACTAAGTTGTAAAAAGGAGACATTTTGTGTATATCAGAACCAGTCGATTGTGTAGGGTAAAGCCTGACCAGAATATGTCCGTTGGCCATGTTGCGGGATTATTATTATTATTATTTCTCTTTATTCATTTTCGTTCTTAGGTTAGGTTTTTACAATATCTTTATAAAAAGTAAAATATAAAAATACACTTACAAAACATAAAATCATTATAAAAACCTAACCTGGTATGCCGCCGGCAGCGAGGCGGGGCCTAAGCTACCGGTGGTTAGGGCGACAGAGAGAGGGACTATCCGCGCCGTGTCCAGGAGTACCACCTTCTGTATCTGACCCTTGACCCAGCCATCTAGCGAGAGTCTCTTGAGGTGTTGGTCGAGACTCTTCGCTATAAGACCGTTCGCAGAAACGACTATCGGGACAATGATCGTTGAATCAACATCCCACATGGCGGTCACCTCGTGTGCCAAGTCTAGGTACTTGCTGACTTGGCACACTTTATTATTATTATTATTTATACAACGCCGGTGGCAAACAAGCGTACGGACCACCTGATGATAAGCGGCCACCGCAGCCTATAAACGTCCGCAACTCCAAATGAGTCACGTACGCGTTGCCGAACCTTTATAAAATTTTAGGATGCACTGTGTTGCCAGCAGAAGGGACAAATCCCTCGCTCTCAACACAGTGCATCCTCGGGAGCTCTGGCAACCTTGCTCACCTCCAGGAACACAACACTACGTACTTGTATAGTAGATAATGTTATTATGGCTGTGGTCTTCTACAAGGCGGAGGCACTTCCCCAGTTGGGCTGCTCCAAATTCGAGCAAGATGACATTTCATTAGAACCAATTTCTTGCACTGGTAATAATTTGAATCGTAGGTTGTTACTGTTGTCAGTGTCACTGTGGTCATTGTCAAGAGGGGAACATTTTTAAAAAGTTATATAATAACCACTCAAAGCGGTCACCCATCCAAGAACTGACCCCGGCCCACGTTGCTTAACCTCGCATACCTCACGCGGTACGCGGGCGCCACTGGGCCACGAGCGCTGACAAATTAACTGACATTTTTCTTTAAAAAAATGACAGTCAACTCTAACGCGTAATCGTGTGATATTTATGACACCGAAATGAATTGCCGAAATGGTTAGTTAGTTAATTGTTTTTATTTTCTTTATTTTTTCCTGGGTTTTAGCAATTGCTACGCCACCCCCGTAATACATTTATTATCTTAATAGTACAGACTTACGAACTACTATTTCCTATTGAGGTGAAATAAACACTAAGATGATCTCCCTGACATCATCAGATATATATAATAACTAGCGACCCGCCCCGGCTTCGCACGGGTGCAATGCTGATGCATGTATTATACATATAAACCTCCCCTTGAGTCACTCTATCTATTAAAAAAAACCGCATCATATTCCGTTCCGTAGTTTTAAAGATTTAAGCATACATAGGGATATAGGGACATCGAGACAGAGAAAGCGACTTTGTTTTAAACTATGTAGTGATAATCAGATAATTGGTTGCGGCATAGTTTGTAGTTAGGGCCGGCAACACATCTTTAGTTGCGTCCATAGCTACGGTGATCGCTTCCGCTTACGGTCAGGCGGGCAGGCAAGGTTGTATGCCTTGTCCCTGAAATGCTAAGAAAAGTTCGCTTGTGGCTGTGTGTTGTTTTTTTCTATCGTTCTCTTGTTCTCGGTTCAATGAGTACGTAATGTTTAGTCAATATTGGCTCAGGCGGGTCATTGTCAGATTTAGGTTCGCGTCTTTTCGGTGGACATATCAAAAGTTAAGTGCCACAAAGCTTAACTTTGGTTTGGTCTAGTAATCCGCATAAACGGTGTTTCCGTAACATAAATACATGTAGGGGTGGGTTCAAGTAGTTAAAAAAATTTTTCTTTTTATTTTAGCACCTCCTATGCACTACCCCGCCGCCATATCCCTTCCTATCCCCTCTCTCTCTCACTCTCATCCATCCCTTTCACTCTATCCCTGATACGTTCCCTTTCACGCTAACTTATACGCTAGTAACTAAATCAACATAAAATCCTACATACATGTAATAAAAACATAACTTACATGTACATTTTAAGCCGTTAAATATTGACCACTGTGTGGACAACTTTTGTTTTTACAACTGACAATGATCCAGGCGCGCATTGAAGTCTTTTGTTCGCGTCCGGTCGAGAAACTAGACCTTTTATTCTGTTCTGATTTTTGATTTGATAATGGTCTGTAGTTTATTTTTGGGTTTCTCTTAAGTGTGTGGTATATATGTATGTATGTTTATTACTTACTTACTTACTTTATAGCCTATTGGCTGTCCCACTGCTGGGCAAAGGCCTCTCCCCATGTTTTCCAGGTCTCCCTATTGAGCGCTTCTTCCTCCCAATTCTTGGCAAATGCATCCAGATCATCCCGCCATCTCCGTTTGGGCCTGCCCCGTCTGCGTCGTCCATCATGTGGCACCCACTTGGTGGCTACACTAGTCCACCTATCTGGATGCATGCGACAGACGTGGCCGGCCCAGTCCTACTTGAGCCTGGCAGTTTATTTACCTACGTCAGCAATGCGTGTTTTAGAGCGCAGTGTAGTGTTTCGGACACGATCCGTCCTTTTGGCACCCAAAATGCTGCGCTCCATAGCGCGCTGGCAAACCTTCAATTTGGATTTCTGGATCTCGTTATCTCGTACGACCATGTTTGCGCACCGTAGGTTAGGACAGGCAAAATACACATGTATGTGTATGTTTATTTATATATTATTTATGTTACATACTTACTTTTAAGTATGTGGTCTAGGGCTTGTAATATTTAATAAAACACGCTTAGATTTATGATTATAATTATTACATATTTCCATCTCTGTTAGACGCCAAAAATTACAATATAAATCTGCATCTGCTTACCATGAGGAGGCATAAAAGTCTATAAATTTAGCTTAGAAAAAAAATAAACATTCATTAAAATTCAGTTCATCCAAGTGTGAAAAACATGAAACACATTGTTTCTCACAATATTACTAAGAATAAGTATACTTAAAAATGCACACCTAGTATTCTTCAAAAATATTTAGTTATGCAAATTCCTTTAGAGTTTTATTATTCAATCAATTAATTCATGTTTTCACTTTTCAAACCAGCCCTTAAACGAATCAAAAACCCTATGATTTCATTACTCAAACTCGAAATCCTCAACCCTCCAGCTACCGCTATTCATACAAAGTGTATATCCATACAAATCCCTTCCACTTAAGCCCTTCCTCATTTAAAAATGGACAAAAAGCCGTTAGACACCAAGGGTCCTAATTATCACAAAAAAACTTGATTATATAGAGGCAGCCGGTATAATTATATTCGCTTTTTTGTGTTGCCTTCACCATAAAATAAAGCTTATTATCGGCGCATCAGGGTGTAGTTTGGCTTGATGGGTGGTTGCATTCCCAATTTTTTTGTTAGAAAGGAAGCGGAGAAACGCGTCTTCTGTGTCAGCGTTAGGGTGCAGTTCCATGAAATGTTTGAGCGAAGATGGGGAATATGCTCACGGAATATGATTCTAAGGATTAGTTGCACCAACATATGATCGCAGGCCCAGTGTTGCCAGGGCCCTTGGGACGAAAATTACGTTTCTTTTCTTGAAAAGTTACATTTTTGATGCAAAAGTTACATTTTTTATATTTCTCATAATTACTTATCAAAACGTAAGATTCTACGTACAGCTACAATTTCGCGAGTTGGGTGACAGAATAACGTCAGGTTGCTGGGTGGTATATCTCAAATGTCATACATAGTTACAGAGTCGTACCATGTAGGTTCTTTTGTCACCTTTTCTGTATCTTAAGTCTATAAATTATCTCGCTTGGTCCCGGTTAGATACAATTGACCTTCCTTTTTAAATACAGTTTCATTATTCTCAAAAGTTACGAAAATTTCCCTTACAACAGAAGTTACTTACATATTACGCGAGCCGGTCAAAAGTTACGAAAAATGTAAGAAATGTAACGATCTGGCAACACTGCACAGGCCGGTCATCGTCAAATATGGCGCCGGCAGCTGTCATCCCATAGAAACTTGTCAAACTTTCCATACTTAAATCAGATGTTAACGAACACCGCTTACGATTACAGACGGTTTGGTGCAACCCACCCTAAATATCTGACATAAATTGTATTACGAATTTCACATGTTTGAAGAGACTAACTCGTTGGTATATTTGTTTTTGAATTTGTATCTCATTCGTCTAATTTTATTTTTGATATTTTCAATTGTTTTATCTCGCGACTTCGTCCGAGTGGAAGCGGTTTATATCGTATAGTTTCGGTCCCATTATTCCGTTACTTGCAAACAACCTTACACACTACTCACACAGGTATCTAATCCGCAACTAAACAAGTCTAGTATTAGTTTGTGTTTGATTACAACTTACGAACAATAAAAAGCCATGCTTGTTTTCTAAACGCCGCCGAATTAGTCCATTGCCACCACAATGGAAACCCGATACGGTCACATTAAAACTGTAAAAAAACTGTATTTTCATACATAATACATGTGACTTACGGCTATTCGTATTTCAACTATATTGACAATAGCCACCGTATCCTATTACCGTTGCTTCACGTTTCTTTACTACACAGCTCACGAAAACCAATTTAACTCTGAGCTCTGATTGCGTATAGCTCTTAAGGAATGAAGGGTCAAGTTATATACGAGTTAGCGGTGAGTTTAGTCAGTTAAACACAGCTTTGTTTGAAACGGTTTCGTCAAAACAATATGCAATGGGCTATTCACGAACAGGAACAAAAGAATTTTAATTTTAAATGCTTTTGAGTTTCATGATTGCTTGCATTTTTTTTGATATATGTGGATATAAACTTATAGATCGTGGAAATAAATTACATACCGCAAATAGCAAATTATAGACTCCGTATTATAGTACGAATATTCAGCGTTTCAACGGCGGTATTTTCCTCATTGTCATTTCATTAAATATTGTTAAAGGAGACAATGATCAGAGTAAACTTTAGCAAAAAGCGTAAACTAATATCGGGTCGGAGTCTTATTTGTTCAATGTTTTCGCTGGTTTATCTTACAATGACTTTAGAAACAAGCGTTTCAAACGCTGAAAGAATCGCCCATACACTAATTGCTAAGAACTCCGGCAAAGCTGCGAGATAAAATATCCGCATGTGAAAAGCTTCTAATCGAGATCAGATCAATAATAATAATAAAATCAATTTTAAAAAGATACAAATTTAAAAATCTTACAAAACTAACTGTTAGTAAGTGACGCAACATAATAGACAAGAATGACAGGAACCGGATGACTCTTAATTACAATTATAAACACAAATTAACTGGTAAGGTAAGCTAGAATTGTAATTAGGTAACCATGAATTATGAATGGACTAGATTAAAAGCTGCAATTAGATTTATTAAAATTCGTAATATAATATAAATTATAAATACAATAAAATTTAAGTTAACATAATAACAGTAATAATTAATAAAGACAAAGAAAGAAATAGTAACTATTAATGTACTTAATAATCGTTAAGTTAAAATTTACAAACCTAGTTCTATGATAATAAAAATTAAAAAAATTATAAAATTAAAGTTAAAATGTCGAGTAATAATTATTAAAGACAAAGAAATAATGCGGTGCCATTTTAACTCATTGATTAATGTCACCAGTTAATATTCACAAAACTAGAGTGCTCTATGCTCGAGGCACTGCATCACCGCTGAAGCCCTAGCAACAGTAGCAACGGCCTGTGTCTTTACCATGAGTTTACATGACCGTACTCGCTAGCGACTGCGTAAACAATTGTATGGGCAAAAGTACAGCGCCTCCAGCGGTTACGCAATAGAACTAAGAATCGGCATACTAAATCGTGTACGCAATCGCTAGCGAGTACGGTCATGCAAACTCATGGTAAAGGCACTGGTAGGTAACTCAAACATTCGCAGGTCTACATTTTGTGCCCGCATCCGTGCAAAGCGCTGCACTAATGAGTCAAGTGCATTTACCATGAGTTTACATGACCGTACTCGCTAGCGACTGCGTAAAAAAATGTATGGGCAAAAGTACAGCGCCTCCAGCGGTTACGCAATAGAACTAAGAATGGGCATATTAAATCGTGTACGCAGTCGCTAGCGAGTACGGTCATGCAAACTCATGGTAAAGGCACTGTAGGTGTTATTGTACTGCACGAGGAGAGCACTATAACGTCCCCTGCGTAAATAGTTGCGGAGATTTACCCATTAGTCCCATTACACACAAACATTAGCGCTTCATAATTTTCATATTGGGACAATTACTGAATAGGACTAGGTATAAAATTCCCCAGTGAAAAAATAAAAAGGTCGTTATTTATTTATTTTAAATACATGGAAAATCAACAGCGTAACACACTTGTCTAAACTACAATAGAATTACATAGCCAATTAAATAATTCTCAGTTAAAGAACTTAACTATTTCATAAAAAAAAGATTTAGCCGAATTAATTTACACACACAAGTGAGCCTACAGCATAATATAAATATACACTGCTCTTATGCTAACTTCTGTAATTGAAAGAAAGAAAGAAAATGATTTATTCTATAATTGAGAATCTTTATTTCCTATGTAATTCTATTGTAGTTTATAGAAATGTGTTACGCTGTTGGTTGCCCATGTATTTAAAATAAATAAATAAATAACACCCCTTTTTTAGATCAAAAACACAGGGTAAATATGTAAGTTACATAACTTTAGTAAATTGAACCCGAACCAGAATACACGCCCATAAAAATTTTTACGCAGTCGCTAGCGAGTACGGTCATGTAAACTCATGGTAAAGGCACAGCTCGATATAAATAATTCTAAATCGTTACTTACACGCAAATATTTTGGCGCTTAATGTTAAATAATTAACCTTGGTATTACTTAGTACCTTCTGACAGCCTTGCTGGCCGATGATTCAGATTTAAATTCATTTATTTCATAGATGTAAATTACAATATAAATTTGCATTCATGTCAAAAATATACAAATTACATCGTGATTGTCAATTAAGATTATAATTAATAATAATGATAATGAGATGACGAAATGAACATATTCTCCCAATAAGGATCGTCAACACAAAATTGTAGTATGCAAATGGAATGGAATATAATACAATAGTGTCAATACAAATAAATCAATAGTAGTCACGTGTCATTACGCAAATTTAAATAGATGCCGAACAATAATGGATCACATAATTTACAAAAAAAATAATTCCGTGTACTCATTTACCGATGTGTTACTGTTAATTGTAATTTTAGATATTAATAAATAAATAATAATTTTTTTTGGACAATCTTACACAAATAAACCTAGTCCCAAACTAAGCAAAACTTGTACTATGGGTACCAAGTGACGATATACATACTTATATAGATAAATAGATACTTAAATACATAGAAAACATCCAAGACTCAGGAACAAATATTCGTGTTCATCACACAAATACATGCCCTGACCGGGATTCGAACCCGGGACCTCCAGCTTCGAAGGCAGGGTCACTACCAACTAGGCTAAAGCGGTCGTCATGTTATTGTCCCAACTAGGCTAAAGCGGTATCATATTATTTGTATAGTTGTTTTTCCAAATAAACATTAAAACATTGGCACTTACCTTACACGGTCCTGTCACGATCGCCATGAGGTGGGTCGCGAGGATGAATAATAGTACGTTGTCTAGTAAAGTCCGTTTATTACTGCCCTAGGACCTTAACATCTATATTAGGTACATGGCATACTTACATCCTATAGTTACCACACCTCAAACTCTCAGCGTATCTCATAACGCCTAAAACAATAGCTGCACTCGCGAATTTGCTGTATATGCGGAATTCAGTCAGTGCCAATTTTCCTCAGAGAAAAAAAAACTTAACGTGCATATTGCACGTGTAAGTAACTAGTAAGTAGTAGTAAGTTAGTTCTTTATTTGCATTAAACATGGTAAATAATAGATCTTACAATAATATATATGATCACACATTTAGCAACTTCTTTGCATGCAAAAATTAACACATCCTAAGCTAAAATTGAATACAGTATCTAATGTTTCTGTACTAATCTATGCCACAAACAAATAGTTCATAAATACATGCTCTAGGTAATATTAGTGTTATTGTTTAATGGCAAAAAACTCATTAAGATTGTAAAAATTATTTTCGATTAACCATGCATATAATGCTCTTCTAAATCTAATTACGCTGGGAACCCTATTCATAAATGTCTGTTTCTGCGTGCCAAATTGCATCACAACTGGCTCAGACAAGACTTACTATCCTTAATGCCTGCGAAGAACCCGTAGTTTTGACCAAGCGGGTTATAAGAACACAATGCAAACACAACGTGTTTGAAATAAGAATGATTAGTGTACAAAATATGTATTTGTGACCCCTTTTGGAGTTCAGTCCCCTTTAGACAAATACAAATAGCTTCTTCATTGTGCCGGTGTGGGAACTAAACTGGTTCTTAATAGAAAGTAACTAAATCTTGATACGTCACAAGTTCTGGGTGTCTATTTTACAACTAAACATTTTATTCTATATAGTTTTATACCAATCCTATTTCAATATCAATGCGTCGCGTTCTACTTAGTTCTGCGACATGAAAAAGAGATGAGAGAGATGAAACTAAGAGGATTCGTAAATGATTTACATGAAAACCACATATCGAATTGAGCTCCTGAATGAAGATCTATTTTGGTTCGTCGCTTCCAATTCTAAATAATATACAAAACAACACAGCGTATGTTTCTAGTGTGCCCATTTGTGAGAAGTGCTAGAAGAATACGACATAATCTCATATTTGGATTTTAATCCTATCCAAATAAATTCGAGCTAAATCGCGTTCTCGCTTTCACGCGTGCCGTTCTAAAGTGGCAGAATGAGACAAAATTTTGAAATTGTATGGAATGTGAAAGAGTAAAGTTAAACCGAATAGAAGACATTTACATTCGCGAGCCTCTGGTATAATTTACGTTAAAGCCGGTAGTTTGGGAGATACACGAACAAACCGTTTTTATAACGCGTACATATTATTCGAGGCTTTTATTCATTTGTTTTGGTTTACATTCCGAGTGACCAGCGATCCGACTAGTTGATAGCGACTTGTTTGAGGAAATCCACTTTTAGTCCCACGTTTAACACATTGTTTGGTTTTCTACTTTATCTAACGAAGATGTTTTAAACACGCTGTTCTTAATCATGAGCGCTCGCGATGCCAGCTCATTTAGCACTCAAAATGTCACGCAAACTGCTGGTACGTTTTTTACTCAGACAGAAACTGCGTGTCTCAGTTCAATAAAGATAACATATCTGTATTACAACACCATACTATGTCCCTAACTCCTTTAAATCAAATCGATATCCTACAAAAAGCCCCGTGTTTATTTTCGCAAACTCATCACACCATTGAATTCCAGTAACACTACAAACTCTTATAAAAACATCCCCTAATCTTTTGTTATACGTATTACATCACTCTGGAATGGATTAAAAAGGGCGTAAGTCACTAGAAATTTCTATTCAATTACGTTCTTTTGTAAAATAAAGTTGGTTAGAACCGGTAGTTGTGCGGCTATTGTTTACTTAACTACGCGATGTCCGATACATCAAAGGAGATCTAATGTAGTTGACGCTTACGTCCCGGTGTGAAATACAGGGGAGGTTTGTTTGCAAAAGCAAACTAAATTTATGAATTGCTTAGTTTTTAATGTTTGAAAGCTTACCTACAGTATAGTTATAGACTTAATTTAGTGGCACTACACAATGGGCAGAAATATGTCCTGTACTAGAAAGACCGTAATCGGACCTTCTAGTCATTTGATAGAATTTTCTATTTTGTAAGAGTGAACAGCAAATAGTAATGGCTTTCACTAACTTTATTTACAAGCTTGGGTTTCGTTACTTACAATATTGTCTTAAATTTATTGTTTTCGTGTCATTTATACATGTCGCTGATACTTAAACTAGGTAAATCCTGTGCTATAAGCATCAGCTCTCTTCCAGTTTGACTACGAACTATCAGTACAATATAAGTAATGAGACAGCTAACATGGATACTTGATTAATTTTAACTTTTGAATGAGATGATGTAATTATTACTCTCCTGATTGCAGCTCAACACAATAATTATTGCCAGAACAGCAAACACACCAGAAATTGAGACAGTAAGTTAGATTAATAACGTTTTTTTGTTGCAATATAGCCTAGCTCTTGTCGGTGGAGTAATTGCCATTCTGTTAGTTTCTCTGCCAATGCTTTCAGTTTTTTTTTTTTTTATTAAAAATGGGATCGCTCTTGGCCAGCATCTAGCCAGGGGGCAAAGAGGAGGCCGACGATGAAGCGAGCTCACCCAGAAGGTGCCTATTCACTCGTGCCTTATATCTAGGTTATATTAGCTCGGAAACACAAACGCCGGCAGAGAATTACAAACCTTAGAAGTGCGTATTATAAAAGATGATGCAAAGCGCTTGGTTCGAATAAGAGGAATTTCGACCAAGTAAGGATGGCATCCAGCCGTACGTCTGGATGTCCGATGGAAGAAGGGGGAAGGCGGCAGTTCCTGATACGACATTACATTGACCTTCTCTTTTGCTTGATCTATAAACGCACGTCTCGGTTCCCCTGTCTCTTTCCCCTCTACATTTCCTGTCATGTCGTATCAGGCGCCCCAGCATGTTTCCTCTTCTGTTCTCGATCGTCCTCAAAAGCAGTCTCTTCTCTCCTATCAAATATTATCACGTATCGCCTTGTATTTGCAGGGAATTCGGATGTTTGTCACTTTTGAACTATACTTCTATTGTAAATGGGCCAAAAAAGAGCGCAAGCGCCGGTCGTGTTAGGGTAACGTGGAGCCAGTTATGAGTGCTCTAGATGACGCTATTGATCGAACAACGGAATCGTTCCGATTATATCCAGCTGCGTACGCGCAAGTGACGAGAATCAGCGTTAAAACATTTGAAAGTAATTGAGCTCGTCTGGTTTTAATTTGTAATTATTTAAATTTCTAAAAACTCACTCAACTGCTCATTTATTAGATCCATTTATGATTTTTTGAATTGTACTTGACATTATTGAATTTGATTTAATATTGATTGATTTTGTCGTTTTTTATGTGTTGAATTTTATTTTGATTATTTTGACATGTTATACTGGTATTGATGTATTATTGTACCAGTAAAAGCGCTTTGGTTTTAAGTGTAATCTTGTTTGTGATATTTAATAAAAATAAATAAATAAACTGACAGGGGAGCAAAGAGCTCTGAACCAAACTCTTGTATCCGCCAGTAAGTCTAGGCCGTGTATCGAATAGAATCTCTCGCTCGCGCTCTTCCCCTGCGCCCGCGCACGCTGCCCCTGTTTTATTTATATGGAGTTGTAAACGTCAATTTGATGGCATTGTCGCGCGAGGGCACCGACGCTTTGTCGTCTGACTTTTGTAACAAAATATGTCAAAAAGCTACATCTCCATACAGGATTAAAGTCACATACGTCTTTTTTCTTTCTCACATGAAACTTAAAGGGACATCTTTATTACTAGCGCATCAAAATGAGATAAAAGGTATGCTGGAGGGTGGATTTACACGTATACAATACGGGTAATAATATGAGTACTTAAATCTATTATTTAACAGAATTCGCTTAAGGCTGATTTTATAGTTCGGGCTTATTGGACTCGATGTACTGAATTGGAACTGGATTTATATTTGTCGCATGCGCTCGCTCCAACGCGTCTCAATTCGTTCGCCTAAGCAATATTATTCCAACTGTTATTAAGGCATTCATGCTTAAAAAAATAACACTAGTTTGACCAAAACACTTTCTTAGACAACAAAAAATCTAAATCAAACATTTATTCTGCAAATATAGGCCACAAGGGCACTTTTACATGTCAAAATATTAATTTACAATTTAAGAAAGTCTGGCTATAATAAATAATACATTTTTCATGTCAAAATATTAATTTACAGTTCAAGAAAGAATAATAATTTCGAGTTTACAATTATAACAAAATTAATGTCATACAGTGAAGATAAACTTACAAAGTTATCTATTACAAATATTACAACATCAGTAAAGTTAGAGAGCTCCTAAATCTACAGTCCACTATTTTATTTACCACTACAGACCTGCGAAGATTTTACACCACCTATAGCTATTAATCATACTTAAAATTTATTTGCGTAAAACTGTTAAATAATCTTATAATGCTTGTAATGTAGATACCTATGCAAATTCTCCTCATTAGTAACTCGGACATGCAAATTTTTAAAGTACAGTAAACCGGGGTTACTTTCAATATGAGAGACTTTAAAAATTCAGTTTTTACGCCGTGTTTTACATTTTTATTTAGTTAACCTTGAGTCAAGTTATACCTTCTTTATTTATTTTGTACCTGACTGTGGCTTTATAGGCCGGGCCCAATAAAGCGATAGGAGTGCGCGGTTGGAGAGTAGCCTGGGGAAAATCCAGGGGAAAACCTCCGGCACGACCACGCGTGTGGTTTGGAACACTGGAATACTCTAAGAGTTTGCGCTCCAGTGAGATTGGTTGAGCGGTTTCAACCGAATCTGAGGTGTGAGTGGAATCGAGCTACTGGGAGTTTTGTCGCTGGTTCACTAAACCTAGCCTAGCTGAGAAGAGTCCAGCAAGAAACTCAGCTAGGCCCGACCTGGGTCGGACTGACTCTACCCGGTGTGCGGCGGTACCGGGACGAATAGGGACTATATGTGTCACTGTTGTCGCGATCGCGCGGTGGACGTCCCCGCCGGCGGGAATGCCTAAGTGTACGCGTCGTGTCAGAGTTGGACGCCGCAAGCGCAGCGTTCCATCTTTCGATAGACGCTGTGATTACGTCGTCCGGGTCCGTAAGTGTGTGCCTAGGACGCCGGACCGTGCGGCCCCTAATCAGTGATCGCCGAGTAACGACAGAGGGGGGAGGGATGGGAACGTAGTCGACAGCCTTCCTAACTAACGGATTCCTATGATGGGGAGCGTTGTCAAAATAACGTCTGGCAGTCTGCTTAAAGAAACCATACATAGTGCTAATCCCCATGTCGTGGTGCAGACTGAGGTTCGACTGGTACCACGGAGCACCAGTCGCCCTACGGAGAAAACGATTCTGAATGACCTGAAGCGGCTTGAGCGATGTCATAGGCACGTGAGCAAAAGCTACGCTTGCATAAGACATGATTGGACGAACACAAGTTTTGTAGAGTGTCAGAAGTTATACCTTCGTTAATTTCCTAACTATGTACTAAACTGAATCAAACTGGAAATCATCATAATCATCATTCAGCCGGAAGACATCCACTGCTGGATATAGGCCTCCCCCAAGGAGCGCCACAGCAGACGGTCGCGAGCCACCCGCATCCAGCGACTCCCCGCTGCCTTGACCAAGTCATCAGTCCACCTAGTGGGAGGCCATCCAACGCTCCGACTTCCCGTGCGAGGCCGCCACTCGAGAACCTTTCTTCCCCAACGGTTATCGGTTCTACGAGCAATGTGGCCCGCCCACTGCCACTTCAACTTGCAGATTCTCTGAGTTATGTCGGTAACCCTCGTTCTTCTGCGGATTCCGAGTTTCGGATCATGTCCCGCAGAGAAACTGGAAATACTTAGTGATGAATATATAAGTGTTTTATATGAATCAAAGTAGCCCCGTCTTTTCTTAAAGTCACCCCAGTTTCCAGTACCTTAGTATTTAAGACTAGAATACGTATATAGCGACGTGCATGTTTTCATCTCTCATTAGACCCGTACGCACCTTAACTGTACATACAAAAAACTGGATTCAATTTGTACCAGTTACCTGTTATCAACACTTTCCTGTATCGCTAATTAATTTAAAGTGTAATTTATGTAAAGCGTGAATTGCTTACTTAGAACTTCTGGTTTGAAGTTGTTACCATTTAGAGAAGAAGCCGAAGCTAAAAGTATTATCTGATCAGAGTTTTTTTAAAGTTAAGCCGTTTTTCTGCTGTACGGAGAAGCAATGTCACTTGACGGAAGTGTCCTTTCTGGGAGCGCACGCGTCGATGCGCGGCTTACATGGAATTGATCTAATTACTGTTGTCGGAGACAGTCCGTAGATAGCAGTGTTGCCAGATGGTTACATTTCTTACATTTTTCGTAACTTTTGACCGGCTCGCGTAACATGTAAGTAACTTCTGTTGTAAAGGATTTTTTTGTAAGTTTTGAGGATAATGAGACTGTATTTAAAAAGAAAGCTAATTTTATCTAACCGGGATCAAGCGACACAATTTATAGGGTTCCATACAGAAAAGGTGACAAAATACATAGTACGACTCTGTCTGTCCGTCTCTTGCAACTTATTTGTATGATATTTGAGAGACCGCCCATCAGCTCGGAGAAATTCTGTCGCCGAACTCGCCGAATTGTAGCTGTATATGTCGACTCGTTTCTTAGAATCGAATATTTTGATAAGTAATTATGAATGTTTTGATGAGTAATTATGAAAAATATGTAAAATGTAACTTTTGCATTAAAAATGTAACTTTTCAAGAAAAGAAATGTAGCTTTCGTCTCAACGGCCCTGGCAACACTGGTAGATAGCTCAAATCTTTGCCAATAACGTCCGATGCGTGCTTTGTTGTTACCAACGCGTAAAAAAAGAAAAAAAAAAATTATTCGGATAATAAATAATTACAATCAGACATTATATTATAATACATCTTATCAGTGCAAGACACACCCGAGCACAATACAGGGACCTTTTATATCAGCCTCCTTGCTACACCTCTATTTATAAGAAAAATTGTTATAACATGTGCATAGTCTTGTATAATAAACTACCTATTAATATTAAACTAGAAAATGAGATGTTATTTAAAAGTAAATTGACTAAATGGCTACAGGAAAATTGTTTCCACAATATTAATGAATATTTGACGCGCTGAAAGCTAAATCATAATATGATACAATAAATATTTGACATTGTAATACATTTGACTTCCATTAAATTAGAAATATGACTGATAAAATTTGCACACCTGCATGCAGGTTGAATACGCATGAACTTTCTAAATATAAGATCTTTGTAACCGTGTTCAAGCAAATAAAGAATTTGTATTTGTATTAGAACTAACAGAGTTTCGGTAAAAGCTGGTGGGCGTGTTTAGAGATAAATACCAATAAATGCGGAAAGCACGCGACACGTAACTCGTTCAAACTTCTGTTCGGAAAAGGCATCTCCCATATATGCTCAAAGCCGGTATTGTATCCGCGTTATCGGATAAAACGGGACATATCCCAACTCTGAATATAATGGAATCAACATTTATAATTACACACATATATATAGACAAACTCACGCCTGTAAACCCCCCTAGAAATAAGACAAGCTACTAGCTATGGATCTTTCAGTAAAAAACTTTAAATGAAACTGGCATCCACCGCCTACTACACACTCGATGCCTTTTTCGAGAGCTAACACGGTACCTGCGCTAAGGCTTCAAAATGGAATCGGTTCGCTTGCCCAGCCTTGCACTATAACCTGTATTATGATAATGTACCTAATGTAATCACATATATAAATTTATTTGACGTGTAAAATGTAAAATTTTATAAATAAATGATTGAATTGAATTGAATTGAATTCTCAAAACGGGTAGGCAGGGCTCATGAAATTGAATTCCAGTGCCACATTTAGCAATTGTAGGTTTAAAGTTGGAGGAAATGTGATATTGCAGTGATAGTAGCCCATCGCCCAAAATTATACTATAGAAGCTGGTTCCCATAGTCATCATACATTTAGAATTGTCTATATACTTAGTGACATTGAGCAATATTTTTTTATAACATCTAAATATATAAAAGAAGAAACTGACTGAGTGACTGACTGATTGACCGACATATCAACGCACAGCCCAAACCGCTGGTTCTAGAGATTCCAATTTGGCACGTAGGTCCATTATAAGGTCTAGGTGCACTAAAAAGGGGTTCTTCAAAATTCATCCCCTAAGGGGGTGAAACGGGGGTCCAAAGTTTGTATGAAAACACGGTCGTATTTATTGAAGTGGGACATTTTAAACTTTGTATATAGACTCTCTGTGTAAATACATTAACGGCGTATTTCAGCGTTTTTCTAAATAGCTCCCCTAAAGGGGTGAAAAGGGGGTTAAAAGTTTGTAGGGGAGCAAATCTTTCTTATTGAAGTGAGAGATTTGAAACTTCATAAATGTCTCTGTTTAAATACAACAAAACGTATTTCACCGTTTTTCGAAATTGCTGCCCTGAAGAGGTGAAAAGGGGTTTCCAAGTTTGTTCGGGGAGCAAACCTTTACTTTTCTTAAAAATCGATATGAGTTTCATCTTCGTGGTTCCTCGGGGTGCCGATTACGAAAATAACATTTATTTTTCTTAAAAATCGATATGGGTGTCACCTTTGTGCTTGCTCGGGGTGCCGATTACGAAAATGACATCCATTTTCAAATCTCACATTCATTTGTAATGTGTTTGTGTGTGACAAATTAATAGGTACGACAATGACATGTATTTGCAAATTCAAGTTGGCGGATAATTACTTTTCTTAAAAATCAATATGAATGTCATCGTCGAGGTTCCTTGTGGTGGCGATTTCGAAAATAACATGCATTTTCAAATCCAAGATGACGGACATTTATTTTTCTTAAAAATCGATATAGGTGTCTTCTTTGTGCTTGCCCGGGGTGCCGATTACTAAAATGAAATCCATTTTCAAATCACACATTCATTTGCAATGTATTTACTAATGCTTTAGGCTCGTTTTCATAAAGACCCGTTAGACGTCGATAAGTTATAAAAGCGAAACACCAAGCTGATTAACATTCCTTTCTTTTAATAGACAATATCAATAATTTATGAATAAAAACCATTAAAATAACGTTAACAGTTTGTCAAAAAATTTAATCTGACTTGACGCTCCGTCTAACGAATCTTTATGAAACCTTAGTCTGGATGTTGTACTAGTGGTCCGTTTAACCTGCGCGGACGCACCGGCCGTAGTTCGTGGGAGCAGCACGGCAATGCCCGCGTCACGCGCCGCCGCGCCTGCGCCCTGCGCCCTACGACATCGGCACTTCTACTTAGGACTAACAAAAAAATTTAAAAATAAATAATCGTATGCCCGTGTGCTCGACTCTGACCAGTACATAGCACTTTCAATCTTAATGTCATGATGACAGAGACAGAGGTGATTAATACGTGTCATCGATTGGGCACTAAGTTGTCTCGACAACTTGCATGCTCGCATTGGGACGTTTACCTTATATGTAATTTACTTGAATATGTTACATTTCGGTTTGCCTATTCAAATTGATGTTTTTCAAACATATGTTGCTTTTTTTAAACCTGACTGTGGCTTTATAGGCAGGGCCCAATAAAGTGATAGGAGTGTGTCGTTGAAGAGTGGCCTGGGGAAAATCCAGGGGAAACCTTCGACATATGTTGCATTATATCTGTTACCCAAAGCTCTGTTTAACGATAAGACCGAAAGTTGTTTAGGGTTTAATCTTTACTAGCGACCCGCCTCGGCTTCGCACGGGTGCACTTAATGGATGTTATTATACATATATACCTTCCTCTTCAATCACTCTATCTATTAAAAAAACCGCATCAAAATCCGTTGCGTGGTTTTAAAGATTTAAGCATACATAGGGATATAGGGACAGAGAAAGCGAAATTGTTTTATACTATGTAGTGACGATGCTTTGTTTTGTGATTTTTTTTGAGGTATGCAATACAGTATATTTCGTGGGTTGAGAAGCAAAACTTACTATCAAAGCTGTCACTACTATTCGAAACCTCGTATCTCAGTACTGAAACGATGCTGATATACGAGATTAATTTTAAGTAGGTATTCGTTACTTAGTGACTTTTGCTTGTAAACCGACGATTTGTATTTGTATTAATATTTGTGGAGAATCTTACACAAATCAACTTAGTTCCCAACTAAGCAATGCTTGTACTATGGGTACTAAGTGACGATATACATACTTATATAGATAAATATATACTTGAATACATAGAAAACATCCAAGACTCAGGAACAAATATTCGTGCTCATCACACAAATAAATGCCCTGACCGGGATTCGAACCCGGGACCTCCAGCTTCGAAGGCAGGGTCACTACCAACTAGGCTAAAGCGGTCGTCACCAAAATCCAGGGGAAACCTCCGGCTACCCAAAGCTCTGTTTTACGATAAGACCGAAAGTTGTTTAGGGTTTAATCTTTATGCTTTGTATTGTGATTTTTCTTGAGGTATGCAATACGGTATATTACATCGGGTCAGAAGCAAAACTCACTATCAAATCTGTCACTACTATTCGAAACCTCGTATCTCAGTACTGAAACGATGCTGATATACGAGCTTTATTTTATTTTGTGCATGTGTATAGTGAACTACGGTCAAAGTGCCCCCAAAATGTATTATTATTATTATTGAGTGAAGAACATGAGTTTATCTTATTATTAAAATATAGGTTCATTATTTATAATGTAATATATAATATAAGAAAAAACACTGCTCTTTGTCTTGCACACATTTTCACTCCGGGTCCACGGAAGATCAGCGTCGTGGCGCTAAAATGCGGCGCAACACATGCTGACTGGATGCCATTTTTGCTACCATTGTATCTTTAGTTTGTAAGCTTAGTCTAAGTTTACCACTGTAATGGTTTGCGAAATAAATTTTCTTCTTCTTCTTCTTCTTTATTTTAAGTAGGTATTTGTTACTTAGTGACTTTTGCTTGTAACCCGATGATTTTTGTATTGCACAAATAGTAAAGAGTTAATGGTGCGCAAGCGCAGTGACAAGCGGAGGGGACCCGGGCCGCACCTGTCTCGGGCGGTCAGGTCGCCACGCTTGGCCGCTCGCACTTACCCGATAACCGCCGGAAACTTGAGCTATACCATCTTATATAAAACTTTATGACGCAATATGTCATTATTGTCTATGTTATAAATTATGGCTTTATATCGCAACAGTGCCAAAGAAGAAAACGTCTCTATTCTTTAACGGAAAAGGGACAAATCTTAAGGAAAAAATTACGTCTTTTTTCAAAAATACCTACACACTAAAAAGGCATAGGGGTTAATTTTAGAATAATACAGGTCCTTAATAAAAAATATATACTCAGGGTTTAATTCAATTCAATTCAATTCAATTCTTTATTGATAACATTAGTTACAAGTCAACAATTTATAAATTGCAAATTACATTATACATATTAATATTCTAGGTACTTATATCTAAATTACATCATGTCATCAAATTATTCAATTATTTTTATTGAGAAATTCTTCCACTGAGTAAAATGCCCTATCTATTAGGTATTCTTTTAGCTGATTTATAAGTATGTTTTCTGCTATTTCTATGTCCTTAAAGTCTGTCGGTAGTGGATTGTATATTTTACAATAAAGATCCGTTGGACCAAATGTCAGATAAAATTTTGGTTTGTGTCTAATGCGATATTTATGTATTTACATTTTTTACCGACGTTTCGACACCGGTTGCACCGCAACTAGAAGATCAATTTGTTCCCGGGTAGTGAGTCGTATTTACATGTATTACCTACCTACACTAACTTCGCTCATAAGTTACTAATTTGCAGCCACTGCCGAGAGAGACGCAGATATAAGTTAAGATGAAAGAACACAGAGTTATTACAAACCCATTCTCAGAGGGGCTAAGGTAATCGCTCATGTCGGAGTTATGGCATTCGTCCCTCTCGCACTTACATACATGACATTAAGGGAAGAATGCTATATGTCCGACGTATAAGCGATCTTAGTCCCTCAGATATCATCTCTGCATCGGCGGGACCACTGTAGATTGGTCGTTTTACACGTAAATATACCTAGTGATAAGGATCCACAACCAGGGATCGGATACCGGTATTTTCTCCATAGAAAAATACCGGTATTATTACGGTCACCGGTGCATTATTTCGTTTTTAATGGGACAATCTAATAATACGACGTTGTTACCTAAATGGGTCGTTGTCAGTTGTAAAAACAAATGTTGTCCACCCGGTGGTCAATAGTTAACGGTTTATGTACATGTTAGTTATGTTTTTACATGGATTTATAGTTACGGAAACACCGTTTGTGCTGGTTACTAGACCAATCCAAAATTAAGCTTTGTGGGCATTAACTTTTGATGTGTCCACCGAAAAGACGCGAACCTAAATCTGACAATGACCCAAATACATGATTCAGCCCTACGTAAAGAGCAAAAAATAATCCAAAATATTGGGCTAATTCAGGGTTTTTAAAAAATACCGGTATCGGTCCCTGTCCACAACACGACAAGTTAATGTACAATTTCATCTCATCTTGATTTTCTCATTGAGCAAATAACGGCAAAGAGTACCGATAGAATACTAAACGTGTCAAATACAACTTACTATTCAATTGCTAGCCCGCTCTTGAGCCAGAAAGAACAGCAATCCAATGTTACCACCCAGATTAGGTTCGCAGCGGGAACCAAACCAATTTCGTTGCACCTTCAAAACTTCAATGATTGTTGCAATCGTTTTTGTGTAGCCGTGAATATGATCATGGACACGTCACGCCAATGGTTTTATCGATATAACTGTTTGCCATTAAAGTACAGTCGTCTCAGATATGTCTACTCATCACCGTGTTCAAAAGTATATGAACATGCACTTTAATGCAATAGACTCGAGGTCAGATATTTCTCGAGGTCAGGTCTGTTCATGTTTGCAAGGACTAGTAACTTCGTACTAGTGTTCAGTGGAATTTACATTATGAGAGACTTCGCTCTGTTCTCATTTGATTTTACGAGGGCTGTTCCGAAAATTTTTAGCTAAACAAAAACTATAAGGAATATAATAAAACTTTATTTACAACTTTTCAAAGTATTCTCCTGCTACATTTATGCACTTATGCATTCGGCTGAACCAACTTTCAAAACAAGAAAAAAACTGTTCTTGCGGAAGGTCAAAAAAAAGTCGCCTGAATTCGTCCACCGCTTGATCTGCCGTCGAAAATCGTCGTCCACGTAATGATTTTTTTAACGTGGGGAACAGAAAAAAATCACACGGAGCCAGGTCAGGACTGTACGCAGGGTGTGGTAGCAGTTGCACTCCTGATTTGCTTAAATAGTCCATGGTTCTGGCAGCCGTGTGAGCCGGAGCATTATCCTGATGAAAAATTATGCCCCGGGTTCCAGTACTTGGACGACTGACGTTGAGCTCCTGGAAGGCCTGTGGCAAGCAAACTTCACTGTACCATTGGCTGGTAACTGTTTTGTGATCTTCAAGTGGAATTACGGCTACAGGTCCACAGCGTCGAAAAAAAACAGCAACCATTTTTTTGTTGACGCTTCGGCCGCGAACTACTTTAGTAGGTAAATCATCTTGAAAGACCCATTGTGTTGATTGCTGTTTTGTAAATGGGTCGTAACTATATATCCAAGATTCGTCGGATGTCACAATGTAGCTCACTTGTTGAGAGTCGCCTTTATCGATTTTTTTTAACATATATTTGCACCAATCGACACGCCTATCTTTTTGCTCCTGAGTGAGAAAATGTGGTATCCACCGAGACGAAACCTTCCGAACTTGCAGGTGGTCATGCAAAATAGTAGAAACTGCCCGGGATCCAATCTTCAGTTCATCCTGAATCTCTCGGTGGGTAATGTTTCGAGATTCCTTTATTAGCCACTCCACCTTGATAACATTTTCCGGAGTAACTGCCGTTGGTGGTCGCCCCGGTCTAGGCTCATCTTTGACGTCGCTCCGCCTACGCTTAAATTCACGAAACCAGTAACTGATAGTGGCAAGAGATGGGGATAATGCCTCAAAAACACTAGTTAAATTTTCATGAGAATCCTTGTATGTTAGCCCTCGTTTATAATCATAATATATCATAGCACGAAATGCTTCCCGCGTTAGCTCCATTTTTGCGAACAAAAAGTGACAGACATGTTTTTTTTCTGATTTCATAAAAAAATAACTTAATGTCGCTGGCCAGTGACATTTATACAAAAGAGTTTGTAATAAAATTTGCCTTTAAGCTACAGTAAAATTAAATGAATACAGTTAATAGTACGCCGTTGACTAACTATTTACGGAACAGCCCTCGTATTTTTAGACTGACGCTCAGAGACCTTATACATTTCTGAGGATATTTATTTATTAGATTTTATTATTTTCATGTTGACGTGTTATAGATATAGCTCAAAATATTTTATTATGATTAGAGTACCTACTTTATTACCTTTTATCTTGACGCTTAGAGGCAGGAGCGTATTATGAAATATGACGCCCCGGGCCAATAAGTTTCGCCGCCCCAGAAGTCAAGAAAGAACGATATAAATTAAAAAAATACAAAAAATATATTAACGTCTAAATTTCTGGGGTTGTACAAATTTTTTAAAAAGAGTCATGGGGGGACTATGCCGCCCCTGTCGGATTGGCGCCCCGGGCCATGGCCCGGATGGCCCTAGGGTAAATACGCCCTTGCTTAGAGGCCTTATACATCTCTAACAAATCTCGATTGTTATTAGTATCTTAGTCTTATTTTTGACATGTAACACTACATTTAATTAATGATACTTTGATTATTGTATTATTTTTATTTGATGTACCTAGATAGATTTTGACTTGTAAAAGTGCCCTTGAGGCCTATTTGCAGAATAAATGTTTTGATTTTGATTTTGAATTTAATGCAATAGACTCGAGGTCAGATATTTCTATGACCACTTTGTTTGCTCCGGTGTAAATGGCGACGTGTACCTGTGTAACAATAACAACAGAGTCAGTGTTTCATCCGCAATATTTTGATAGGATACAATGTGGCCCCACTTTCGTGTCTGTCTTCCGAAATAAGATGTCAGTCGAAAGTTTGGACGTGTGTGTGTCAAATGTCGCAGAGTCTACCGCCTACCGACAACAAAGTATCTTCCTCTCTGCCACTCTGTCGCTCGAATGTACTAGTTCGACAGACAGGTAGATTCGCGGTAGGCCGGTCGATGTCTTCATGGATGGTATCCGAAATGATCAGTGAAAATAAGCCTTAGCTGCACTGGTTCAACGACTCGTAATGAATCTTGATCAGACGTATTTTTTTTGAAACCTGACTGTGGCTTTATAGGCCGGGCCCAATAAAGCGATAGGAGTGCGCGGTTGGAGAGTAGCCTGGGGAAAATCCAGGGAAAACCTCCGACACGACCACGCGTGTGGTTTACAAGACGTAGCCGAGCGCCTAATTAAGCTCATAATTAATGATAATTACAAGAAATACCGTCGTAAAGTGTTATGTATGTATTCATAAAAACCTAGCATGCTTACTGGTACCGTGACAAACATGTAAACACACTTTAATGAAAAGTAAATTGGCACTTGCGGTACGGAACAGCGGGCAGTAATCAGTGGTTTTCCGGTGAGGATTCCTACGAATGGCTATCAGATGCTCGGAGAACCAATCATGCGCAAACTTGCCGCATCCTGATCGATTAACTATACCAGAAGTATATATAACGTGGCTATACTTCTGGTTTTCCTGTTCGTAGAAATGAAGTAGTTCTAAAATTTGATTTATCTATAGGGTTAATCAACTTTTTCTTATTGTTATTCTGTCCCGTCAGCGAGGAGACAACAGTATTCGAGTTTCTTAGAAATGTGTTCATAATATGGCTTCCAATCATACTCAAGAGATGACCCATGTTTAAATGGATTTATGCTCATCGCTGAAACTCATGTTGGGAAGATATATATATCACAGTTTTAAAGAGTGACTCAGGAGACGTAACCATGGTAACGGGCAACAAAGAATAGTTGATCCACCCTATAGCATACTGCACGTATTTTTATTCCAGATATATTTATGCAGCATGCAGTCGTTCACACAAATAGCTATGATAAGTATTATATTTATAAACATATGCCAATTATCCCAATATGGGAATGGGGTTTGTAGTGTGTTGTGGGCGATGGGCTACCAACCTATCACTGCAATATTACATGTTCTCCATCTTTAAACTTATAATTACTAAATGTGGCACTGGAATTCAATTTCGTGAGCTCTGCCTTTTGGGAATACAGGTGTGAGTTTATGTACTCGTAATCATTAAAATTATAAATAAAAAAATTGACCCAGATCGCTGTCAAATGGTAGAGTGCCCAGAAGGCTGGCTGTATTTCCTCGCTGCACGGCAATACTTATTCGCTGAGCGAAATAGAAGCCAGCCCTCTGGTCACCGGAAGCCTCTATTAGGCGCTTCGACAGATCTTTATATAGTCGACGCGCGCTTGCCCCCCGCGGCCCCAAATTATTATCAGTAATTATCCCTGCATATCTGTACAAAGAAAAGGTTTTCCCTGACAGTTTTTATGGCTTTGGCATAAGATCGAATGTCACTTGGTCGGTCGAAATAGAGTTTCATTATATGTGTATGGACCTCGTGCAAGGCTCATTACATTGCTGCGTCCGTATCGTACTCGTCTTGCCACTCTTGCCAGTAAGGAGCCGCGCAATGTAATGAAAATATTGCACCATATAATTAGAAAGAAAGGGCACATTCTAAGTCCGCTCTTTTTGTCACATAAAAAATATATAGTGAAATAAGGCATGTGTATTTTTTGTAAATATCTGTGTTGTGTGGCAATAAACATCTTTTCTTTCTTTCGGCCAATCGCTTTCTTTCTAGTAGCGTAGATAACTCAGGTATAGAGTCGTGTGCGCGTAATTACTTATTACTATGCCACTGATCGACATGTGCATCGAATCATCCTCGCTTCCGCGAAGTCTTTCAGAGAAAGTCGAATAATCGATCGTGCATGAGTCGAAAATCTGATGATTCTCTAAGGCTTAGACTAAATGCATCTTGAATCCACGGGAATCGATTTGGAAGGGTTCTTTACACACTCGATATCCAAGCGGAGTTGGGAAGTGATATTCTGAAACTGGCACCAAAAATCAAAAAATCTAACATTTATTCTGCAAATAGGCCATAAGGGTACTTTTACATGTCAAAATATTAATTTACAATTTAAGAAAGTCTGACTATAATAAGTAATACATTTTTCATGTCAAAATATTAATTTACAGTTCAAGAAGGAATAATAATTTCGAGTTTACAATTATAACAAAATTAATGTCATACAGTGAAGATAAACTTGCAAAGTTATCTATTACAAATATTACAACATCAGTAAAGTTACAGATGTATAAGGTCTCAAGATTAAACAAGGAGTATAATGAAATTAATATAATATCCCAGAGATGTACATGGTCTCTGGGCGTCAAAATTAAAATTAATTTAATATTGTTAAAGATGTATATGGTCTCTAAGGCACTGATAATAAAAACGAATCCACAACAGGATGATGTCTCTCGTCAATCCCCTATAAAAAGACACTAGTATTAACGTAGTCACTATGTCCTAGCAAGCATGAACAGACCGGACTCCACAAACTTGCGAGTATTATTCAAGAATCAATACTAAAACTCGACAAGTTGAATCCACCCGTTATAGCACGGGAGGTTCAAGGGTAATCTCAATCTCCATAAAAAGTTTAAAAAATAACTTTCTTGCGCCGGCCGCGAACCGGTTCCCGCCTCAATTTGGAGCCATTTCTACCATTCCTCTCGTATTTCGTAAACTCGACTCCATGTTCTCTGATTACATGATTACGAACTGAACGGTAATTGGCCATAAAAAACGTCGTTAAGTTTACTTAATTTAGTTATTGGTTTTACAATTATAAATAATTTAGTAAAAGCGACGAAGAGAGCCTGCTTTTTGCCATCAACATACGTAGATACTTATAAAAATATGTATTTATTGGTGCGGCTCCGGTGTTGGTTGCAGTACCTTTACCATGAGCTTGCATGACCGTACTCGCTAGCGAGTGCGTAAGCGATGTAGTATGCCGATTCTTAGTTCTATTGCGTAACCGCCAGAGGCGCAGTTACCGCAGAACTCATACTACCGATCCTTAGTTCTATGAGTGACCGCCAGGGGCGCTGTACTTTTGTGCATACAAAACGTTTACGCAGACGCTAGCGAGTACGGTCATTGTAAACTCATGGTAGTGCTACTGTACTTTTGCCCATACAATTCTTTACGCAGTCGCTAGCGAGTACGGTCATGTAAACTCATGGTAAAGACACAGTTCTTATTTTCAGGTGAAACATCTTTCAACATTAAACATACATTTAATAAATAATAGACATTATTAATACGTACCTATAGTCCATTTCGAGGAATTTATATTGCGGTCGTCAGTTTATGTAAAAGATTTTAAAATGAATGAACTCAATCAAATGTATGAGATGAGTTCACAGACCGCGCAAACCCATATTGGCGAGTAAACGCGTTTTTACGCCTTATTAATCGCATCTTAAACGAGTCGAAACGAGTTCAATAAAATTAATCGATTGCATACGCTACCGCTACTGAAAAAATGATTGCCGGCCGGCGCTCGGCAGGTACTCGGGATCGTTTTAGGCAAATCGATTAAGAGAAGCAAATTTAAACTATCGAGTATTGAAAACCCTCTACGTTGCAAACGAAAAAAAACGTGAGTTCAAGCCTCGTTGGTGACTAGCAAAAAATAAAACTGACAAAAAAAATAACGCTGAAAAATGTGTAGTTTATAATAAATTACATTTCGAATTAAACGGTCTTACTTACACTCTTAAAGATTCTTGATAAAAATGTCTGCTTTTTACAATCGATATTAATTTACTTTCATGATGATAGGTTTTGTAATGGTTACAACTAGGGAGTTTTAAACCCTCGTATGCGGATTTCAAGGTAATCCAATCAAACTAACGATTTTTTTATAAGTAACAGACTTATAAAAAAATCGTACAAATGTTTGGGGCGGACCTCCACTGCTTTCGACAAAATAGAATACTGCTGCTACTACTGCATTTACATTAAATCGTTTAAATCAACTATCACATTCATAATATCTATTAGAATTCGAATGGTATTCCTGGGGCTCAATTTCAGAACAAAACTGGCCTATTGAAATTATGCTAGATTAGATTGTAAGAGCGTGACATATTGGCAATCATATTGAATTACTTAGAATTAAATTTGGATCATACCTAGAGCCCAACGTATTAATTAAGATTTCTATATAATGTGACAACCAGTCTGTATATAACTCCGGACGGGAGGAGCGGCTTCTCCTAACACAAGTACTTACCTGGAGGGGTCGGCCACATTCATATGTTAAAACCAACAAGATACCAAATAAATATTTTTGTATATATATTTTTTTGTATGTGACAGTGCAAGTTTTGTATTTATATTTTTATTAATGTCTAGCCATTAGTTTGTCTATTTTTATTTAATTGTTATTAATCTTGTAAATACTGTATATTTTAACTTGAATAAAGAATTAATTTAGCTGTTACTGGAGACTGGTCGCTTTCCTTCGATAGTCTATCACTTTTAATAAAGGTCTATCTTGACGCGAGTTACGGCGATTGCATTTGCATATAGAGTGGGGGATTGCCTCGCGGATTTATTGTATTGCTAGTAGATACACTCCTACGCTGGTGACAAGAAGAGAATTGTGGAAATTAACTGTTCCGAGTACTTCACAGACAACAATTTCGAGTGAATCTAAATTCAATAACAAGGACGAGCTATGGAGCATAGCATATTAGGTGTTAAAAGGGTGGATCGCATTCGGAACACCACGCTGCGCTCCAAAACACGCATAACTGTGCCTTTACCATGAGTTTGCATGACCGTACTCGCTAGCGACTGCGTAAACGGTTTAGTATGCCGATTCTTAGTTCTATTGCGTAACCGCCAGAGGCGCTGTACTTTTGCACATACAAATTTTTACGCAGTCGCTAGCGAATACGGTCATGTAAACTCATGGTGAAGGCACTGATGTAGGCGAAAAGACTGCTAGGCTCAAATGGGACTGGGCCGGTCACGTCTGTCGCATGCATCCGGACAGGTGGGCTAATATAGCTACCAAGTAGATGCCACAAGAGCAACGCAGACGAGGCCGGCCTAAACGGAGATGGCGGGATGACTTAGACGCCTCTCGCCAACTGGCAGGAGGAGGCACTGATGCGGGAGTCATGGCATTCATGGGGAGAGGCCTTTGCCCAGCAGTGGGTCACCCATATAGGCTAAGAAAAAAAAGGTTGGACGCGGAGAACTGAAGACCGGGTGTGGTGGCGTGAATGAGGGCTATCGCGTATGAATTCGCCGCTAGAGGCGCTAGTGTAGCGCGAGGTCTCCGAAATCAAATGTCACTCTTTATGGTTGAGCTACGCGGGTTAATATTTAATTGGAACAATATGGTGACTATTTTGCAATACCTGAGCTTGATTATGGCAAATATGAGTTACGGGTCAATGACTGTCAGTGCTTTGAGACAGTTTTGTCTTTCGGATACTTATTTCCTCCTTTCCGAACAAAACGGGACTACGCTACAATGCGGGATGTTCGATATTTTCACGGTACGGTTTTAAGGTATTAAATATGATTTAAATGTAAACTTCGTTCTCCTGCCCATAATAACCAATAACAATTTTTGACAGCTGGATCTTACTCGACAGTGGCGCCAACTGGTGAGCACAAAAATGATAGCCCTCATTAAGGGAAGGCCTATGTCCAGCAGTGGACGACTGCAGGCTGAGGATGCTGATGATGAATTAGCGCAGGAGCTCAGCATTCATCGTAAACGAGCAATTTTTATATATTAGTTTGTATATGTGTTCTCGGAAACGGTTTGATTATGAGGCGGATTACAAAACAAGGGAACACCTACTACATACATGGGTGAAGAATCGACCTATCTAGATTACATTTTAAACACTTCGTTTTTTAGGGTTCCGTACCCAAAGGCTCCAAATGGAACCCTATTGCTATCGTCCGTCGTCTGTACAAAATTTTGTTCCGAAGAATTTTTAATTTCCCATTAAGCGAACTTGTGGTGATAATATTTATTATTAAGAATATTTTGCCAAGAAATACTAATATTGATAAATCACATTTTTTTTAATTTGAAATTTCCTTATTTTGGTGGGTTCGGAACCCTAAATGTGCTAAGTTCGAAACGCGCTTGGCCGGCTTTTTTCTTGGTGTGCTCACGAGTCCAAGCCATTAAGGAGCGGCCACACCGCTGCTCAAAATACGCTGACACGCACCGTAAACGGCAGTAACGTATCTCAAGCGTCACGTTTTTAATGCGTACCGTTCACACCAGTGACAGTTCCCTGTGCACCGGAGCTCGCGTCACTGTCATGACAGTTGCGTCTACGGTGCGTCACCGTATTTTGAATAACGGTGTTGCCAATTATTTCTTACATAAACTTTATAACTCTCCTAACAGACGCGAAACACCATACGATCTAATAATTTTTCACTTCTTATGCTCGAAAAGTGTGTCATATTAGACTTGTCAAGCGGGGCTAAAGTAGTACATTTAACCCCTAGGGAAAATATGAATACATATTTATGATTTACAAAACATTCAATTTAGACCACTCATAATACTTCACCTATTAAATCCACCAATCACAAAACACTAATTTAACTCTTTAAAAAATATTTGGTATTGGGTAGGTATTAACAAACCAGCATACAGCTTTACTAAAATGGACCAATCAGAAAACAGAATTCATTTCTCTAAAGAGTCTAAAGATTAAGTTTGTAGTAGTTCCTATTTCACAATAATTAAAAAAGTGATTAGTTCGTTCGAGCAACGCTTTGAAGCGCTCAATGGAAGGTGAGTTAGCTTTCTTGCGCGTAAATGTTGCGCGCGAACCGCGGTGTCTATTTTGTGTGTCAAAGCATGAAAGCAGTTTAGAAAAAAAAACATGCTGCCAAATTACATATAAGTTCGCCGTGGAATTAATTGTTAATTTTGGATGGCTAACCTTTGTTTATTTATTTTCTCGCAATCGAAGTGAAAAGTAGAGTGTATAACTCTGGTCTAAAAGCCATATTACCTCTCGAACTATTTTCCCTCACTTTGTTCGGGAAAATAACTATCTCGTGGTAATATGGCTCATTTTAGACCCTTGTCATACAATCTACTATATATATTAAATATCAAAACTGTCTGAATAAATCGAGAAATGTCTAACGGAAGTTATTTCAATTGAGCGCAATCAACTGATACCCGTGGCATTACGTGCGGTCATAAAAGGCAAAACTAATTTATACTTACTTCCATTTTAACTGCTTTAGTGCCTGAACCGGGCTAATAACTACTTGATGGTTATTGGTTTGGATTCTTATCTTTCCTTTATTTTCTTCATTAACTTTCAAAGGATTAGATAATGTGGGTGTTAAAATAAAGCATTTCTTCCTATTTGAACCCCTTCACAAATGAAATTCTTTACAACAGCCACTGTTTTTGTCTAAATAAAGCATTTCTTCCTATTTGAACCCCTTCACAAATGAAAATCTTCACAACAGCCACTGTTTTTGTCTGCCATCATTCACGACTAATTTGTATTCATTACGTAGTGTACAATACGGTAGATTTTCTCTCAATGTTCAAAATCCAACCCTAAGGATTTTAGAATCCAAGGAATGACATATATTTGAGTGTCATATAAAGAGCTGCCACACCGCGTCCACACCAGTGACAGTATTCTCTTTGCACCGGAGCTCGCGTCAAATTATTATATGTACCCTTACCATCAGGCGGGCCGTACGCTTGTTTGCCACCGACATGGTATAAAAAAAGTGTCCCGCTGCTGGGCAAAGGCTTCCCCTCTTTTCCTCCATTCAGCCATATTGTTCGTTTTCTTGATTATAATCTCAAGAAAGTTATTGCATCCGCGTGCGCTTACTCGCATTGCTAACTTTTTAGTAGTCAAATTGACAAAAAGTTAATACAAAAAAAATACAAAAGTTGTTTATTTATACACAGTGCTATTAACATTACCAAACGATCAAAATATATAAAAAAAGAAAATGTTACAGACACTGCATGACAAAGTAAATTAAATCACTTTTCTGTGACCCCTACACTAGGCTAGGCCTGTATCGTAGGCTGACACAAGATCCGATTGCCATTTAACTGAATATCTTGTGCTAAAGACAAAAACATTATAAACTAAGAAGAATGTACAGAAAATAAACCAATCGTGGGGTTAATAAATTAATAATTTAAAAAAATATTGCGACGGCAGCCCGCTATTCAAAGTTGCCGGCATGGGCAATATTTTCGTCATTGCTGCTGCCGTTGCCGGGATAACTAAGTTTCTCATACAAATATAAGATACGCGTTAAAAACATTGCATTGCTGGCGCATTGCAAAAAACATAGCGAATAGTCCATTAAATAAAGTTGCCTGCTTTCATGACAGCTGGTGTCTCGGTCCCTTTGCGATATAACACACCACTTGGCAGTCAGGCGTGAAAGATAAGGCCATCTCAACCGTTTCTTCTGCCTCTAGGTATAAATTACATATCATTCACGCTATCTCTTGAGTAAATCGCTTAAGGGGCTCCACGCGCTGTTCATCGATTTTTGACGAATTTTGAGTTGATATTGCTCCGTCAAAACTATAGATATATTTATGGCGCATACGTTTATCGGTTCTTCAATCCTTTATCTACATTTGCAAGAGCCAAATTTAAAAAAAAACTGACTATTTTTTAAATAATTTATTCAAACATGGACCAGAACAGTGCCTTTACCATGAGTTTGCATGACCGTACTCGCTAGCGACTGCGTAAACGATTTAGTATGCCGATTCTTAGTTCTATTGCGTAACCGCCAGAGGCGCTGTACTTGTGCCCATACAAATTTTTACGCAGTCGCTAGCGAATACGGTCATGTAAACTCATGGTAAAGGCACAGTGCCTTTACCATAAGTTGACATGACCGTACTCGCTAGCGACTGCGTAAAAAAATGTATTGGGAAAAGTACAGCGCCTCTGGCGGTTACGCAATAGAACTAAGAATCGGCATACTAAATCATTTACGCAGTCGCTAGCGAGTACGGTCATGCAAACTCATGGTAAAGGCACAGGTCTAATTTCGATCATCATCATCATCATTCAGCCGGAAGACATCCACTGCGGGATATAGGCCTCCCCCAAGGAGCGCCACAGCACACGGTCGCGAGCCACCCGCATCCAGCGACTCCCCGCTGCCTTGACCAAGTCATCAGTCCACCTAGTGGGAGGCCGTCCAACGCTCCGTCTTCCCGTGCGAGGCCGCCACTCGAGAACCTTTCTTCCCCAACGGTTATCGGTTCTACGAGCAATGTGGCCCGCCCACTGCCACTTCAACTTGCAGATTCTCGATAATTTCGATACTAGTATGTTATTTATGCATTTATAGATATGAAAAGTACATGTAACTGTTCCTTGTTGACGTCTCTAATAACTGTAATAACTCAAGTAAGACAAAAGTAACGTCCGAAAAACTGGTTTATGACCTAAAATTGCCTAAGTTGGATGCCATATATATCGAAGACGGTGAGTTTCGAAGTAAATATGGTATACCTTTTCGATAAACCTCGTTGTTCTTATACGATAAGCCATCAAAAATCTGGAGAAAACTAAGAGTCACACATCGAAGTTCATTAGGAGCTAGGATCCCCTTAAAACTATCTGTATCCAGCTTTAGCAACATACATGAGAAGAGATAAATTCACATTATATATATTTTCACGTTAGGAACATTTATATGACAGATATACTATAATAAATCCAAACGCCACGACTTTAAGGTTTCTTGTCAGTAAATGACAGCTTTGCCATTGGATAATACCTCTAAATTCTGTAACATTAAAGTCCTTTATCTATCTCAGAATTAGCGGACATCATGATAGTCTTGCTATTTGGAAATAACTCTAAATGTAATGATTTTAAGGTCCCTTGTCAGTTATCTTCCGTTAAAGGCACCATGTGCCATCGGACCCAGCCATCAATCTCCCGGCCGCACATGACGCGGCAGTTTACGGATACAATTATGAAACTATCCGGGGCCTCTACTAACAGACCTCCATTCCAGTTTTATATTAGTCTATCCCGCTCATACACACTTGCAAAAGAGGGAGCGCATGAATGAAGACGGTTCACTCTTCGACAGGTCAAAAACACCTTCTGAAATTGGCCCCTTCGTGCAGTGTTGCCAGATGGTTACATTTCTTACATTTTTCGTAACTTTTGACCGGCTCGCGTAACATGTAAGTAACTTTTGTTGTAAAGATTTTTTTTTGTAACTTTAGAGGATAAGAGACATTTAAAAAGAAAGTTAATTGTATCTAACCGGGATCAAGTGACACAATTTATAGGCTTCCATACAGAAAAGGTGACAAAATAACCTACAAAGTACGACTCTGTCTGTCCGTCTCTTACAACTTTGTATGACATTTGAGACACCGCCCATCAGCCTGGCGTAATTCTGTCGCCGAACTCGCCGAATTGTAGCTGTATATGGCGACTCGTTTCTTAGAATCGAATGTTTTGATAAGTAATTATGAAAAATATATAAAATGTAACTTTTGAATTAAAAATGTAACTTTTCAAGAAAAGAAATGTAACTTTCGTTCCAACGGCCCTGGCAACACTGCCTTCGTGTGAGATAGCAGTTTATATCAACTGTCGAAGCCTTCTTCATGTGTAGATTAATGTACTGTCCATACTTTATATTGAAAATTAATTCTAAGTGTACGTATATCGAAATTGTGATACTGCGTCGGTAAATCGCAAAAAGGTGCTAATAAAATAATTTTCATTCAGAAAATGTGACTATAGAGTTCTATTAACAGCCATAAACCAATTGGTTACAATTAAAAAAAGTACTAAAACTGTGAAACAAAACCAGACCCGTTTTAATCTCTATAGGCATGAAATGAAAATACACACAAGGGCAATTCAATACAGTGTACCATTTTATTTGCTCTTGAGTGTAGATGATTCCAGTTGCATATAAATACAGTAACGCTGGACTGGCAAGAAAATATGGCTAGCGCCAGTACTGGCCTAATCTGAAACCGTCTTGGTCTATCAAAAAATGGCCGCATACAATTTTAAACAAGTATAAGCAAGTATTTTTCTTTGAAAAAAAGCAATGTCGAAACCAATCCTAATTTGGTGTGCTGGAGAAAGTTTATTCTGATAAAGATACGATATAAATTGGTAGCCAAATATCCATTTTTCTTCATGTGGGTGAGAATATTTTTACATTGGAAGGGGAATCATTTTGAATTCTTATTGCATTTCAATTTGATTTAAATTCTTTCTGACACGATAGGGCATCCATAAGTGTAAGCGAATGCGCGAAACACATTTACAAATGAAATTAGAATGCTAAATGTATGCCATAAATAGACCGTATGGTGTTTCACAGATCGCATTGCCGAAACTGGTTGAAACTATTTCATCTTCGATGACATTTACTAATGGGTGTTACCCAACGGTTTTCAACAGCAGGCATCACTAAGGGCCCGGCCACGACTTTGAGCGCCAGCGGGAGCGGTACGCCATGTAATAAGAGTTAGAGCATAGCGGAATTTTATCTCTCTCAGATTTGGAGCCGCTCAACTGACGAAGTACCTTACAGGGAATCATAATAATTTTTATAGTTTAAAATAACTCTTGGACATGGATATAATATTATTGTGAGACTTCGCTCTGTTCTCATTTGATTTTATTTTTAGACTAACGCTCAGAGACCTTATACATCTCTGAGGATATTTATTTAATAGATTTTATTATTTTCATGTTGACGTGTTATAGATATAGCTCAACATATTTTATTATGATTAGTGTACCTACTTTATTACATTTTATCTTGACGCTTAGAGACCTTATACATCTCTAACAAATCTCGATTGTTATTAGTTTCTTAGTCTTATTTTTGACATGTAACACTACATTTAATTAATGATACTTTGATTATTGTATTATTTTTATTTGATGGACCTAGATAGATTTTGACTTGTAAAAGCGCCCTTGAGGCCTATTTGCAGAATAAATGTTTTGATTTTGATTTTGTAATTATAAAATCACACCTACTAATTCTAATTTTGATATGTGTAACGTATTAATATTTGTTTAGTGTTTTTTTGCATACCATTAATGGTTAAACATGAAAACCTACCAATAATTGTATTATCACCTATCTCGTAATGTTTATTGCAAATAAAATATTCTATTCTAACCACAGCCATAATTTGATAATACGTATACATACAGTTTCGACATATTTTGTTGTGGAACTTACACATTGTAAATACCTATTGTTATTTTTTCCTCTTTTTTATTTTTTCTGTTGTTTACCACTCAGATTTATTTAAGTAGGTTAATTAGTATCGCTGTAACAAGCATATTTTGGGAAAAAATGACCGCCTCTCGAGTTTCTTTCAGCGTTTCTTCTCGCCAGTGGTCTCTTGAGAAACGCTAAAAGTTTTTGACTTGTAAAAGTGCTATTTCGGCCTACTTTCAAAATAAAGTTATTTTATTTCATTAATTCATTTAATAAAATCACTATTTGCTCTGTAAGTATGTGAAGTTGTGTACGGTGGTGAGTAAGGTGGCCAGAGCTCCCAAGGACGCGCTGTGTTGAGACTGACAGTGTGGGACCTGTCAACATAACGAATCCTCATGTCTCAAGTCAATACAGCTCATGTCTCAAGTCAATACAGCTCATGTCTCAAGTCAATACAGGGTCGGCAGGTTTTGATGTTTCTGGAGAGGCAAGAGTCGATAACCTACTGTGTTTGTTTATTATCAAGCGGGCCGTAAGTTTATTTGCCGCGGTCGTTGTAAATATATTTGTGAGTCAGACAGCGCAGCATCTCTGGTATGTAGGTATGCTGGTGTTTTGCATACTACCGCAAGTTCAGTAATAAACCAGTTGTCAAGGAACACGGTTGTTTAATTGCTATCGCCCCCGGTCACAGTTACTTCATTGGCTAACGAGGATTATTAGCTCACCTTCGCGTTAAAACCATGTCCTACCTGGGGAATTTACCGATTTTTGACTATAAGTCAACTGAGTGGGCGATATTTAAAAGTCGGTTAAATAAGTTCTTTTTAGTGAACAGTATAACGGAAGACGCTAACAAGAGTGCAATAGTGATTACTCATTTGTCGGATGATACTTATCGGTTAGTGCGCAATTTAGCATACCCGAAGGATATAGACACCTTGACGTATGACCAGCTGGTTGTGTTACTCGACGGGCATTTCAAGCAGAAGGAATGTACCTTCGCGGACAAGGCGCGATTTTACGGGGCGACAAGGAGTGCAGGCGAAACGATGAGCGACTGGGTGGCGCGATTAAGGGGTCTCGCAAGTTATTGTGATTTCGGCGCCGCTCTGGAAACGAACCTCAGGGATCGTTTCGTGCTCGGTCTGGGCTCGGGTCCCGAGCGCGACAAACTGTTTGAGCAAAAACCGTCAACATTGACCCTAGCGCGAGCATTAGAGTTGGCTGAGCAAACAGAAAGTGCCCGAGAAGCAAAATCCATGGCAATAAAAGAAGAACCAATTTTTCGTGCACAAATTGAGGGTGGATATCGCGGGGGAGCCAACGGCGCGCGCGGCCGCGCGAGCGCCGTCTCCGCCGGCATCGGCAGCGGCAGTGGTCGCCGGGATACACGTTCGATGTCCGGGCAGTGTGCGGTATGCGGGATGAAAAATCACTCGGAAGTAAATTGTCGTTACAAATCGTATAAATGCAAAAAGTGCGGGAAAAAGGGCCATTTAAAGAAAGTGTGTGGTGAAAGTACGCGAATATATAACGTCCTACCCATTGGTGATAAAAATGACAGCACAAATCGTGGCGAGGACATGGAGTGTGAGGAATGTCAATTGTTTAATTTAAGGTATGTAACCGCTAAGCCCATAGAATTAAGCGTGTTTATTGGGTCTCAAAAATTAAAAGCAGAACTAGATTCGGGATCTGGTTCCAGCGTTTTATCAGCGATGTTGTACAGAAATATGTTTTCTAAGTATAAACTATTTGATACCAATGTTAAGATGTGCTTGTACGACGGCCATAAAGTTGCGCCATTGGGCTACTTTAATTGTGAATTGACCTTTAATGGCGAGAGGAAAAAAAATAACGTTTTTCGTAATAGAAAAAGGAGGGCCGCCCTTATTAGGCAGAGATTTTATGGCAGCATTTAATTTGACCTTGTCGACAAATTTAAACAATTTGTCAGCTGACGTCGATGTTAATGAGTTACTGGAACAATATTCCGAACTGTGGCAAGATGAATTAGGGACGTTTAACAAATTTAAAGTAAATTTACAATTAAAACCAAATAGTGTTCCAAAGTTTTTCAAGCCACGTCCAGTTCCATTTGCCTTGAAAGACAAAGTTGAACGCGAATTAGATCGTTTAGTGAGTTTAGGTATTTTGATACCGGTCAGTAGTTCACAATACGCTACCCCCATTGTGCCTGTATTAAAAGGCAATGGCCAAGTTAGAATTGCTGGCGATTTCTCGGTAACCCTTAACAAAGACCTAATAATCGATAAATATCCGCTCCCAAAAATCGAGGAAGTGTTTGCAAAACTCGCAGGGGGCGAGCACTATAGCAAAATAGATTTAAAGAATGCCTATAACCAATTCGTACTGAGCGATGAGTCACGAGAACTTACCACCATTAATACTCAGAAAGGCCTGTATATGTATACCCGTCTCCTCTATGGGTTATCCAACGCTCCCGCCATCTTCCAGAGGTCGATGGAAATGCTCCTTTCTGGTATCGATGGAGTAAGTTGTTGGCTAGACGACATATGTGTTACGGGTGCTGACAAGGAAACACATATGCGTAGGTTGAGAGAGGTATTACACAGATTAAATGAAGCTGGGCTTAGACTGCAAAAAGATAAGTGCGAGTTTTTTAAAAATAGTGTAACTTATCTGGGTTACTCTATAAGTAAAAGCGGATTACAGACGTGTCCCGCAAAGGTCAAGGCCATACTAGATTCACCCGATCCCACTAACGTAAAGGAAGTAAAGAGACTATTAGGAATGGTTAATTATTATAGGAATTTCATCCCTAATGCATCTAGCATTATGAGACCTTTGTTTGATTTGTTGCGTGAAAACTCCGAGTGGGAGTGGGGAGCGCGCCAGCAAGAGGCGGCGCGACGCATAAAACGCGAGTTGGCGTCGGAACGAGTTTTAGCTCACTTTGACCCCACGGCTCAGCTTGTTCTAGTGGTAGATGCAGGACCTTCGGGTCTAGGCGCGGTTCTTAGTCAAAGTGATGCTACAGGCGTCGAACGACCGCTCGCTTTCGCTTCAAGGTCGCTCTCAACTAGCGAAAAAAATTATAGCCAGATCCAGAAGGAGGCAACGGCTATAATATTCGGGATAAAAAAATTTCACCAGTATTTGTACGGTCGAAGTGACCCCTTTATTTTAAAAACTGATCACAGGCCGTTAATATCCATTTTCAATAACAAAACTGGTATATCAATGACGACGGCGCTACGACTACAAAGGTATGCGATAATCTTGTCTGCCTATAATTATATCGTGCAGTACACGTCCGGCAATAATAATGTCGTAGCTGATTATTTTTCGCGGGCGCCGTTAACAGACACTTGTTGTAATTGTGACAGTGAGCATGACACCCTTTCGTCATTAAAATTTCTAAATTCTTGTTCACCCGCGGTTACGCATAAAGACATTAAACAAGCGACAAAAACGGATAAAGTACTGCAAACGGTCATTAAATATATGAACCGTGGTTGGCCAAGAAAAATCAAATGCGCATCGATACAACCTTATTTACGGACCAAGGCAGATTTACAATTCGAAAGTGGATGTGTTTTAAGAGGCCCCAAGGTAGTAATTCCCGTTTCGTTAAGGGCGCGTGTTTTAGACGAATTGCATAGCTCACATCTGGGAATTGTAAAAATGAAGAGCAATGCCCGCTGCAGAATGTGGTGGCCGGGTATCGATAATGATATCGAGCAGAAAGCAAGCGCATGTGCAACGTGCGCCGTGCTGCGCGCCGCGCCGCCGCGCGCGCCACCCGCACCGTGGCCGCGCCCTAATGCACCCTTCCAGCGCGTGCATATCGACTATATGACAATTGGTCAGCGTACGTATTTGATACTTGTTGATGCGTACAGTAAGTGGATAGAGTGTAAGCATATGGAACACGGAACGGCAACAAAAAATTTGATTTGCAAATTAAAGGAAATTTTTTCATATTTTGGCATTCCTAATTCACTTGTTTCAGACAATGATGTAAAGATTAACTCCGTGGAATTTAAAGAGTTTTGTTCCAGTAACGGTATTACACATATGACGTCGCCAATATATCATCCATGTAGTAACGGCCAGGCGGAAGTAAGTGTAAAATTATGCAAAAATATTTTAAAATGTATACTAAAGGAAAACTTGCCGTTACAAACTATACATGAAAAATTACTGGATTATTTGTTTGTATACAGGAACACTGTCCATAGTGCTACCGGAGTAACGCCAGTAAGCTTAATGTTCGGACGTGAATTAAGGACACGTTTAGACTTAATACTTCCAAAAGACAGTGATCCAACCTTTACGTTGCATGAGCCTACTAGTGTCAGCCGAGTATTTCATACTGGGGATTTAGTTTGGCTTAGATGGTACATTGAAAGGAAAGAAAGTTGGGTAAAAGGGAAAGTGCTGCATAGGGTAGGACTGAGAATGTATAAAATATTTGTAGCGGATTATAATACCGAATGTATTCGTCATATAGATCAATTGTATAAGCGCCATTTCAATAACGATCAGAATTTGGCTGAGGTTACGGAATCATGTCCGTCAACACAATCATCCCCACCCCCCCCTGTGATGTCTTCACCAATCATTGAGCTCGAGCCTATTGAAGGGACCTCTGCTATTGAGCCACGTCAGGTGGTGCATAATGAGCGCACAGAAGAAAGGGAGCAGTGGGATGACTGTGAGGACGCAGAGACCGGAGGTGGGCCAGCAGAGGCTCGGCCTCAGCTACAGACTGCCGCCGGCGCTGAGGGCGCGGCAAACCAGCATGATGATTTACCGCTCTCTCGACAACGGCTGCGTCCGAGAGTTAATGTAGATTTCAAGAAGTATTTTTAAGTTGCCACCTGTATAATTATTATTATTGTTGTTAACAGGTTCCAAAATTAATGGTGGAGGAATATGGTATGTAGGTATGCTGGTGTTTTGCATACTACCGCAAGTTCAGTAATAAACCAGTTGTCAAGGAACACGGTTGTTTAATTGCTATCGCCCCCGGTCACAGTTACTTCAATCTCGCTACCGCCTGTGGCGCACCGCTGCCGCTCCCGCCGCCTCTTATTCGTGGCCCAGTCGTAATTCGGATGATAAGATTTGATGACGTAAACATAATGGATTCTCGTTAAGGTTTCTTAACTGTGGACTTTAATTTATTATATTTTTAACTAAGATCTATTGTGAAGTGTTAACTAATTCATTTAACGTGCAATTACGTTGCTGCCCCATATCTGGACTTGGACATAATTGCGTATATTTTTACTGTCTCTTATTATTTTTGGAAATTAAATTACTTAAGTGTTACGGATACCTTATTTGAATAAGAAATCAATTAAGAGCGTTGATTTCAGCGGACTGTGAAGTTAAATTACCTGGAAAGGCCAAAGCAACATATTTTCTACACCTGCGTAACTTTTCTTTAATTCAACAACTGCGACAAACAAGTTTACGTCTTGATGACATATAAAATCTGTGACGAAACGAACGTACGGGTGTCTGAAACTCACGGGAGTTTTATATAACGAGAGTCCCGTAGCGGCGTCCCGACGCCACTAAAATACGGAGATTCCGGTAGTTATTCAACTATAGCTATAGATAGATTTCTTTAATTTGTGCCTCTTTTAGGAATACCAAAAATATTTGAAAAAGGGATCTTAAAAATCGACAGTTCCATTTCAGTGTCACATTATGCCGGATCAAAGCCAAGCTTAAAGTAGACTGCTAGCTAAGTTATCCGGACAGCGTGGATAGGGCACATTATCATCATCAGTCGTTCCCTCGACGCTGAGGACATAATGTGCAATTATTACTGATCAGATTCCTCCATAGGCTCCTATCACCTATCACCTTATGGATGGCCTCGTGCAGATATAGTTGCAGGGCACCAGTGATTTGGGTGCTCTATCTAGCGGGTAGCCTGGCCCAGAAACAGTGGCCCTCAACTTTTCCCGTCATAATTTTTTTCTACTGGCTATCCGAAGAACATCGTGAGAACACTGAGAACTCCCCTTTCTTCACAGTACCTGCTCCACGATGCGCCTCAGGTAAGGAGGGACTCCATGATATTGGAGTGACATTGGGGCCCGCATTTTCTTATTGCTTCCCGATCCGGGACGCGAAGATTCTTTCCAACATATTCCAGGTCTCGTCCAGCAATACCATGGGCCTCCACCCAGAAGGTGAGTCCGCTGGGCGATTTGCCATCCCGAGGATAGAAAAGTCTTCTAAAGGCTAAATCGCCAATAAGAATTGTACTCCTATCGGCGCGCAAGGCACTGTTAAGGTCAACAAAGATGCCAAGAGACTATAACAGAGATGGACGTCCACGACAATGAATAGCTTAAACCTAAAGAGGTTTCCTCTCAATATTTTGAATATGGGAAGAGTTTGTATAATTATAATTTTTATTGAAATAAAAAGGTAATGCCAATTTAATACTGGCATAAGAGAAAAAAATATTAAATGTTGACGTTGAATTAAATGACGATACAATACGTCTTTCATTCATGTAAACTGTAAACATTGCAAATAGATCGTTTATTTTGTATTTTGTTAATTTTCTTGGGGTTGTGGGTATATGTCGCCGACTTAAAACGTATATTTTCTCATGCTGAAGAACTTACTACAGGTTTGAGTTCAATTATTGTTTATTTTTTACTGTGTTATGTCAATTTAAAACAGGAGCCGCGTCGCGTCAGCGCACAGTAGTTTTTAAAATCAATTTTTTAGTACTTTTTATTAAAAAATATGCAAAAATAAGAGTTTTATGCAACTCTCCAGCATGAGACGAATCTTATGACTGACTTATAACTGTAGATCTGATGGGGTGTACAAAAATCAGCCTCGCGTAATATATATATATATATATAGATTGAGAAATTGTGAATACTTTTACTCTATAAAATTAATGATCGTAACAGACATAAAACGTTTTATTCACACAGTTACTTTAGTTCGACGCTTTCACTAGCTGATGCACTGATAATTTATATTGCTCGCTCTTATTTCCGCTCCTTGCGGCTGCAATTCCTTCCAGGACGCCTCACTTTCACTTTATGTCAATCTTTAATTCCCCTATCTATAATTCTAGAGTAAAACCAATCTGAAATAAATAAACTAGACGCCCACATGTTCCCACTTGAACCTGACGTAAGCGTAAAGGCGGAATACAGAGAAACTCCCATAATGAATCAATGTCTGCTAGAAGAGGGACGTTAACTTTAAAATTGTCCTTAGGTACTCTACCTGTCGTGTGTGTGTTGCTCGCAGGACTGACGGTCGATGGGGCCAGAAACTGCTTGAGTGGCGTCCACGCACCGGAAGACGAGCTGTCGGTAGGCCTCCGACAAGGTGGAGTGATGACCTGGTGAATGTCGCGGGAATCCGGTGGAAACGAACGGCACAGGACCGGTCTAAATGGCGAGCCTTGGGGGAGGCCTATGTTCAGCAGTGGACGTCTTTCGGCTGAAATGATGATGATAACTCTACCTGTCATTAGAATTACGGTTTGAAACGGGATATTTACCATGTATATATTTGTATTTGTGAGCTCCCGATATTTCGGCACTGTTGCAAGCGACATTATCAAGGATTAACTGACGTGCTGCGAGTTTTAGTTGTGGTCTACCCACACACCATAGCGATCTACCCTCTTTCGGGATCGCTTTTTTCGCATAGTGTCACCGTCACTACCACCGTCCGCCGCAAAACGCGAGTTCTTTCCGGAAACAGTCTCTTTTCGATTTCTGAACTTTCGGATCACTGGACGCCAGACACTTGACAGTTGAAACCCATCTTCCCGGTTGAAATTCTTATGCCTTTGGATTTCAATGGCTTCCTTAATCAACCTAGGTATGTATATACATGGTAAATATCCCGTTTCAAATCGTAATTCTAATGTAAATGACCATGTGAGCTTGAAACTTTATACTCTACCTGTCACCTAATGGGCCGGTATTCCATTAGCTATTTTGTACCAATTAGATTTTGGAAAACTGACAAAGATCGCAGATGGAAAACGGCCATGTCTAAACTTTCTGACATCTTATATGTACCTCTTATTTAGTTTTAGATTTTAGTTTAGTTTAGTTTCACTTAGGATCTTTTTTAATTTTACTTGTAATTTATCTACTCAATTAATAAGTGCGTTTGTTATTCAGTTATAAACTTTTTATAGGCCTGAAAAAAAAATACAAAATGTACCTCTTATGTCACGTAATAGAGGTACCTAAGGTGTTAGATTGTATTGTTTTTTTTATTCTACCTATCTACTTATACATGCTTTTATCACAAACTATAAAACTTTGTACCTATTTACAAAAATACAAAATGTACCTCTTATGTCACGTAATAGATACATACCTAAAGTGTTTGATTGTATTGTTTTATTCTACCTATCTACTTATACCAACTTGTATCACAAACTCTGTAAAACTTCGTACAATATTTACAAATCTTTCCTTTTTCCTCCAGTCAACATTAGAGTGTTTGTCACTTAGTATAGTGAACATAACCGGTGTGTACTGCAAACATTGACTCACCAAACCCCCGCACGTATTCTCGCTCCGCTAAACAGACGGACAAACTGGAGTTAACAGATTAACGTGAACCGGTATTGAACACTGGAGCACACACAATATTCACAACATCCCAACTCACCTCTGCTTGTCTTTAGCCGTTTGATTTCGGATTCTAAAAGCCTCAATGGCTCTACAGACGAACCGGTCAAGTGCGAGTCGGATTCGCGCACCGAGGGTTCCGTACACAGATGTGTACCGGTTCCAACCCTATTCATTCAGGAAAATCTTAACAGCACGTTGTAGAAATTGAGCACCATGGGTACAACACCAACAACACAACATGGGTGCAACTCAAGCCCTTTCATATGACACTTCACTTGACATAGTCACTAGACGCAATTTTTGGCCCGCCTGTTACTATTTATTTTTTACAGAAAGAAAAAAAAAATCATGTTCTATGTATCTAGGTTAGCCTTCTTTATAACTATTCCAAATTTTAAATCGATAGCATAAGTAGTTCTTGAGATAATTAGCAATGTGAGAAACAGACAGACGAAATGAAACCGTAAGGGTTCCTTTTTTACCATTTTGGTACGGAACCCATAAAAAGAATGACTGCACTCCGCTTGGCAACTACAGTTGCCACACTCGATTTGGCGATGCAAAGTCGGCAAATTTGGTTGCCAGGAGCAAGTGAGAGGCTAGTATAATCAGGCTCTCCCACTTGTGTAGGTATTGTTGTGAAATTACCCTTATTATCCTTGTTTTTGTTACCTCTTTATGTAGGTCTAAGTTATACCGCAACGATTCAAAATCAAAAAATCAAAATAAACATTTATTCTGCAAATAGGCCACAAGGGCACTTTTACATGTCAAAATATTAATTTACAATTTAAGAAAGTCTGACTATAATAAGTAATACATTTTTCATGTCAAAATATTAATTTACAGTTCAAGAAGGAATAATAATTTCGAGTTTACAATTATAACAAAATTAATGTCATACAGTGAAGATAAACTTGCAAGGTTCATCATCATCATCATCATCATCATCATTTCAGCCGAAAGACGTCCACTGCTGAACATAGGCCTCCCCCAAGGCTCGCCATTTTGGGCATGCATTTTATTTTTTCCTTGGGGGGGATTTGCCATAGTCGCCACGCTTGGCAAGCGGGTTGGCGACCGCAGTTTGATGGTGGTAATGATCGAAGGATGCTGCTGCCCACCCTCCGATTTTCCCTTATTCGCCTCCTACGAAACCCACGGGAAGAGATGGGGTGGCGCAATTCTTACCCGGCAACCACACGGGCCAACTTGCAAGGTTATCTATTACAAATATTACAACATCAGTAAAGTTAGAGATGTATAAGGTCTCAAGATTAAACAAGGAGTATAATGAAATTAATATAATATCCCAGAGATGTACATGGTCTCTGAGCGTCAAAATTAAAATTAATTTAATATTGTTAGAGATGTCTATGGTCTCTAAGTCACTGATAATAAAAACGAATCCACAACAGGATGATGTATGATTGTCTCATACCGCCGTAGCCCATATTTGCTTTTCATTAAAATGGAGAAAGAAAATAAATTAAATATATATCTCAAAAATATGCACAGAGTAAACCAATTGTTGGTATAAAATTAAAATAACTGGGTTCAGATCTGACTTTAGGTGTTTTGTTAAAGGCGGTCTTCACTGCACAAATCAGGTTCCTAGTAACTGAATGACATTTCTTAAGCCATGGTCTCCCGGCGAAAAAAATAAACATGAACATTCTTTTGTCATGAGCCCGGGAATCCCTGGGACCGGTAAGCGACGGTACCCGTTATTTGCGATTTATCCTATGTAGAAGCAAGTGTATACTAAAATTTTGAATTTTCGTACAGTTTGTGGCGTAAAGTTAGTTACAACATGCGTGATCAGAGGTTAAACTTATATGCTGGTTAATCTGAGACGTTGTAGATGAGTCTTGTGAATATCGGCAGCTAATGCGAGCGAACGGTAAACAAAGTGATGCGATCGCGGGTATGCAATGCAGCCGAAGTAATGGCGAAAGCATGCGCTATATTGTCGGTATTTCAAACACTAGGCAAGGTCAGATTATAGTCGCTATCGTACAAACTAGTTACTACGACAAATCTTGGGATTGGGTGTCAAGGCGGACTAGGGAAAACGGTAATCACTACATAGTATAAAACAAAGTCGCTTTCGCTGTCCCTATACCCCTATGTATGCTTTAAAACTACGCAACGGATTTTGATGCGCTTTTTTTAATAGATAGAATGATTGAAGAGGTAGGTTTATATGTATAATAACATCCATTAAATAGTGCACCCGTGCGAAGCCGGAGCGGGTCGCTAGTAGCAGAATAAATGATGTTTGCGAAATTAGATTTGGGGATTTACTGGCACAAAAATATGCCAAGTTCTTGTATTCCGATGACTCAATGTTTCTCATTGACGGTTTTTGCTTCAGTTTTTACTGCGACTGACTAACGCCGGCACCCATTCGCTCGTTACTCACTCATTGACCTCGGTAAGAAGGAACGATAATTTCTAACTACATAAATAAATAAAGATTCTTTATTGCACCCCGATAAAAAAAACACGAGCGTGGCATAGTCAGTTGTAACAAAAGTTCGCATATTCAAGTGTAACCTCTACATATATACGCGTATGTCGTTAGAAAGCGCTCACGGTACGCTCAGACCTTAAATCACACGCGTGATCGTGTCGGAGGTTTTCCCCTGGATTTTCCCCAGGCTACTCTCCAACCGCGCACTCCTATCGCTTTATTGGGGCCGGCCTATAAAGCCACAGTCAGGTTCAAAAAAAAATTTTTATTATAGTACTAGCAACCCGCACGGGTAGTTCAGAAGGCATACCGCAAGCCACAAATGACGTTTTCCCTCTCTGTCGCACTTACGTACAGATTTGCAAGTGTGACTGAGAAGGAAAACTTCTTTTACGGTTCGCCGTAGTCTAGTCACTCACTTCGGATTATACATATTCTCCATACAAACAAAACACCCTTTTTACACCCTTAAGGGATGAATTTTGAAATTTTATAGCCTATGTGATGTGTTATTCTGATGTCTAAGCTACAATGCTGGAAAGTTTAATAGATGTCACGTTTATAATATTATTAGTTTACTGAAGTCTGTTTCTTCTTTCTTCTTTCTTTCTTTGGAGTCTGTGTGTTTGTGCTGGAATGCCACGCGGTACACCTGTAAGATTACAGACCTCTATCTAGTTCATGTCTTCATCTTGTGTAAGTAATGGTAGTTTAATTAAAAACTACTCTAATTTTAAGACGTTCATTAAGCCCAGCTAGGTTATTACATGCCATAAAATCCTCCAGTTATGGACCACTGTAGTCTACACAGACCAAACTGATCATAAAGGATATGAGACATACTTCGTAAAATAGTGCGAGTGTAAATGAGATACACTGTCATCTGAAACGTCAGTTTGTTATCTCGATACTGTACGATGCGTTAATTGTTCAGGTCTTATATGGACATCGATGTTTTGCATACTTGGAGCTGAAGTGCTCATAAATGTGTACATTCTATATCTTATAAAATAAACATTGATTTACATTGGTAATAATAGTTAAAATAACTTAAATCTAAAACAGGCCTTTAGGGCATTGTACCGAGGATGCTGGCGGCACGTCCTCGCTGTATCGCAATGCTGATACGTTGAGCGAGGAAGTCGCCAGCTCTTCGGTCACCAGTTGCGTCAACCAAACGCTTCGCGATTTCAGTAATTAACTTGTGCGCGCTGGGACCAATATTATTAATTTTATTTTCGTTAAGTATTTGTAGAGGATGAAGTTGTATAAGTATCACTGTATATTTAATATAATTATGTATATTATTATTCACCAAGAAGAGTCAACATACACGATAAGTCTCTGGATTTCGGGATAGATTTAACGCGTGACATTTTCCACTGAGTTGGTTTAGTACTAATGACTAAAATTAGTTCGAATATCTAATGTATAGGACGAGCTAGAACCTCCTTATTGGCTTTAATGATATACGGAGGCACGTTATCAGGACCAACAGCACTTCTTAGCTTAAGTTTGTTAATTGCAGCTTCTAATTCCTCTAAAGATATTTCATTAACGTCAATTCGATCAGCGAACTAATGTATGTCATTTTACAAGGATAAAGCGGAATCTAAGAAAGGGATGTATGGTAAAAACATACTCGAGAGAAAATCCATTTATTGATTTAATTGTGTGTATTAGAACTTAGCGGAAAAACACAGTTTGTAGCTTTAAAATGGCCGATTTGGAGTGTTGTTTGAAACGATATGAATCCAAAAAATGCATTTAAAATTAAGTCATTAGGTCGCAATAGTCCTGTTCTAGATAGTAATACTAAGAAAGTTTCAAGATACGTGTCAATTTAATCAGAAAATCGTCAAATAGATGAGCGTTTTTTAGCTGATAAGGACTCTTTCTTACCTACATTGACAAATACGTGTATGTTTTAGTCAAAAGTGTTCGCTCGCAAAGCTTTAACAAGAGAGCGAAGTACAAAGCGCATGACAACATTGGATAACATTTTAATTTCATAAAAAGGTATTCCGAAAGCCTCCAGTTGATTAACAGAGATTAATGTTTTGATACCTACTTCCTCAGGCTAAGCTGAGTTAACAAATTATCTACAAGCTCCCCATTGTTCACTGTCTAAAAATGACTTGTTAATTATTTTTGCGGTTGTAAAGTAAGAGTGTGAATTAAAAGATTAATTCTATTGAAATCGAAGCCCGTGGGAGTGCGAAAGTGAAATTTAAACGAAACTCGGAAAAGGTTATAAAATTCTAAATTGATTTAGGCAATTAAAATATCTCTCCGGTTGTGTAACGCACTTCTCACGAAACACGAATCATCCCAGGTATGGTCCAGTTACCATCATAATGACACTATAGTGTAGCTTAGAGACTCGACCCGTTTCTTTTTAATGTTAGCTCTGTTATCCTACAGAAAGGGATAGAAATGAGGATATATACGTAAATTTAGCTTTTACGCCAATCATATATCGAATTTAGATACTAACCATAACATCTTAACCAAAATATTCGCCTGCTGGTCAAATTCAAAATGACGTAAATCGAGATAGTAAAATACAGTTATAAACGTAAACATTAGATTACCAACACTTAATCTACGACGACTAACGACTTGTTTACAGCTTGTAGATTATCATCACACTTGATTATTTAACTATATATATGGCCTAACTAACACAGTCGTAATTTTAAGTATGTATGTTTTAACTATACGCATTCGTTTTCACCACGTTTTTAACCGACTTCAAAAAAGTATAGGAGGTTCTCAATTCGGTTAAACACTAAAAAGTAAAACTTCTAACATGCGACTTTACGCTTCTTATTGAACAATGTAGACGTACCTATTGTAATTTTTATAGTCGATGCCATTTAGTCAACTTTAGACATTTTTTTTGGTGAGCACCGGCCTCAAAAATTACAGTAGCTGTACAAGTGTACATCTACATTATTCAATAAGAAGCGTAAAGTCTCATGTTAGAAGTAAGACAATTATTTTTTACTTTTTAGTGTTTTAATGAGTCGGTTTTATTAGACGTACGAATCTGAACATTTGTTGGTATGTTTTCGTCTGTGGAGTAGCGCAAGCGAAACTGCCACTAATTATTTAATTTATACAGCCGCCTAACATTTTTTGTACTCATAATTTACATTAATGGTGTCTCGGTTGCCATAAATAATGCTAATTGTCTTAAAAATCTTATATATAACTTGAGTGTCAATGAACTTTCTCCAACTCATCACCAAAACAAACTGCTACACTAATTACGTAATGTTTGAAGTAATTTCAAAGATAAATCACCAACAAACAACTCGTTAACATACATGCTGGACATGCCTCCATAATGACCGTCCGACCGCAACTATATAATATAGACAATACCACGATGTGGGCAGACCACCTGGCTATCATTTTCTAGTCGTCCGTTAGTTAAATCATCTCTAACGTAGGATTCGCATCAAACGGCCGAACCACGTGTTTTAATAGTAGTTTATGCAACTGATACATAATGAGAGGTCACAAAACACGAGTGTGGTTTTATGAAACGAGCGTCAGCGAGTTTCATAATAGGATCACACGAGTGTTTTAAGGCCTAATTATGTACAGTTGTATACACTACGTTGTGTTGAGGCACCATTGCGTTGAAAGTGCAGGAGTTCGAGTTCGTGAGCTCGTTGAAGTCTTTTTGAGCACGACCCTGTATCGTAATGGGCGGAGATGGCCATAACGATACCGTTTGATGCTGTTATGGCCATCCCCGCCCCGGACCGGCGCGATATTGTAAAGTTGGTCCTTACCTACACTTTTTGAGCACATAAAAAAGGATTTACTGTATGGGTGTAGATAATAGAAGTTTGCGGGAGTTTTAAACATAGATTTCATATTTAAATGCAGCAGTATTGGTCGCGTCGCGAGCTATGGAGAGCGCGTGATGCAGCGCGACGCTGTCATCAGTGTTGCCAGATGGTTACATTTCTTACATTTTTCGTAACTTTTGACCGGCTCGCGTAACATGTAAGTAACTTCTGTTGTAAAGGATTTTTTTGTAACTTTTGAGAATAATGAAACTCTATTTAAAAAGAAAGGTCAATTGTATCTAACCGGGACCAAGCGAGACAATTTATAGGCTTTCATAGTTTCATACAGAAAAGGTGACAAAAGAACCTACATGGTACGCCTCAGTCTGTTCTTAAAATCGAACGTTACGAAAGTAATTATGAAAAATATAAAAAAATTAACTTTTGTATCAAAAATTTAACTTTTCAAGAAAAGAAACGTGATTTTCGTCGTAAGGGCCCTGGCAACACAATAGTAAATTAGACAAATTAATTAAAATCATAAAAATATGTGAGACCATAAAGATTCGATTGGTTATTGACCAAATGTAAATTGAAAGTTATCAAAAAAGAAATTGTATGCCAACTGTAGCCTAGTTGGTAGTGGCCCTGCCTGCGAAGCTGGAGGTCCCGGGTTCGAATCCCGGTCAGGGCATTTAATTTAGTGATGAATACAAATACTTGTTGCTGAGCATTGGATGTTTTCTATGTATTTATTTATATAAGTATGTATATCGTCGCTTAGTACCCATAGCACAGGCTTTGTTTAGTTTGGCACTAGGTCGATTTGTGTAAGATTGTCCACAAGTATTTATTTATTTAACTATTTACATAAACACAATATTCATAATTCATTTATTTGCAACCATGGTACAGTACAGGTGTTACATTATGTTTTGTTATCTCATGGACCCTGATAGGGCATAGCAAAATACTTAAAATTTAAATTTACGATATTACGATATTTTACGACAAAAACGGCAAATTTCCCTTTTTTTCATATAACGGTAGCACTAGGCTACGCAGACGTGACGTCACGACGACGTGTGATACAGTATGGAGCGTTTTCAGTGCTCGTTAGCTATGCTGTATTTTGCCTATCATTTTCGTCTTTTGTGCTGCTCTAATTGTAGTTGGTCCTATACAAACATTTGAACGTTTTTAAAAACTGGTTCGAATGGTATGTGTTTTTGTCATCTGTCTATTGTGCATGATCGGGAGTTAAACTTATACTAACTCCTTGAGTTGATATGTGGGTAATCATTTTGTAGGTACAGCTGCTATCTATAGCAACGCCCGCGGCTCGCCGCAAACAACCTTTGCGGTTAGACAATGGGAAGGTCTCGAGTTGATAGTTACATAATCATTGCTTTGTAACTGAATAATCAATATTAGCATGTCCACATATCTGGGTAATTGTCAGATTTAGGTTCGCGTATCAAAAGTTAAGGCCCAAAAAGCTTAATTTTAGATTGGTCTAGTAACCCGCGCAAACAGTGTTTTCGTAACTATAAATTCATGTAATAAAAACATAACTTACATGTACATAAGCCGTTAACTATTGACCACCGGGTGGGCGACTTTTGTTTTTACAAATGACAATGACGCATCTATACTTATCGCGTCGTAATTTGGTATTTTTATGACTTATCTTATGTGACATGTGATATGTATATAGTTTTAACCTGTTCTTGTGTACAATAAAGTGCTTACATACATACATACTTCACGTCTGTACCTACTTTAATGAAAGTGTTTTCGGTGAAATATTTCCGCTCTAACCCCAACAAGGTCTAGTTTTGTTGGAAGGTCAGATTGGAATCACTTTCGTTAAACTAGTGCCTACGCGAAGTCTTGGGATTAGTAGCAGAACCAGACCCCCGGGCCGGGCTCCCCCGGGACAACTCCGGGAACACCATATGTTAGTAACATATTATACACATTGGCTTTATGAGATAACCATGTCGTAATACGGATAGAAACATATATATATATATATAGGATTACAATAAAATAAAAATGAACAAATGAAAATTAACATAAATTGTTACAAATATAAATTAACAAAGCAAAAACTGACAATTATTAAAAGAATACCCCCTCCATCAGCTCCGCCTGCGGCATGGTTCCCATTATGCTGACGGCATGAAATGAAATGAAATGAAATCATTTATTCTTCAATTTAGGCATGTTACATGCACTTATGAATGTCAAAAAACTACCACCGGTTCATAAAATAAACCTCTGCCTCGAGAAGAACCGGCGTAAGAAACTCGGCGAGGTGTAATTTTTTCAAAACGATATACAATGTATATAAAATAACAGTATCATAATACTACAGAATTCAAATGCTACAATATAATTATACATACCTATTTTTTAATATTAAGGACAAAATATTTCTGTGTTAGATTACTTGTGCGGGACGCTATCACTGCCAAACATCCCTATCCATGATATAATCGTTTATCGTATAATATGCTTTTGAAATAAGTGTCTGTTTCACGACAGACTTAAATTACCTGTATGTATTGCAAAAGGCCAACGCTTTGTGAGAGGCATACCTTTTGCCAGCATTTTGGGTCCCCCGAACTGCGGATCCGCCGTGACGACAGGGCTCTCATGAATACCTTCATCTCCGCTGACCAGGGTAGGAATAGCTTTCTGCAACACTACAGGCTACTTAATAGCCTAGCCACTAAATTTATCTTTATTAGTAATTAACAGATTCAGATTCATTTATTCACAATATAAGTTTACAATATAAATTACATGTCAATTTACAGGAATCTCTATTGTGATCGTCAATAACATTAAATAAAACAAAATAAATTAAAAATCAATGAATAAAATAGCAGTTAAATAATACCATGAGTATGATAAAATTCACCTGAGAGGATCGTCATGAATATATTAATATTTTTGGTACTCTAAATACGGTTAACAAGGAATTAAATATCAATATCTGGTAATGATCGTCAAAGTAAATATTAAAACAAGAATTAAATTAAATTAAATTAAACAATGTCAACTATATTTTATTTCCATGTATTCGCTAATGGAATATAACGGGGTTTCTAATAAAAAGTTTCTCAGTTGACGTTTGAGATTAACCAAAAGTAGATATGCACCCACGATCAAAACCATTTCCGTTTCTCTATTTATAAGAGAAAGTTAAAAACAGCAAATCGAAGAAATTATAGGAACTATGGTCAAACTATTAAAACTTAATAACTAGAGGAATGTGACTTTAAAGACTACTAGTTTGAATTTAAATGACTAATGATTATGAGATTTATAAGCTTTGGCATGATTATGAATACTGATGATTATATTATTATAACAGAAATGCCATATATTTAAGATCTGACATAATAATTGTGTAGACGAACTCATAGCTGGACACTTTGGTACTTAGTCGTTTTCACCCGTTGTAAATGTTAGTATGACAGTTTAAACATAAAGTTAAAGCGACAAGGTACAAAGCTGTTAAGCCCCTTGGTAGCTCGACTGTACAGTTATAATCATAAATTAATTGCCACCATTTATTTAATTAGCATTTTATAGACCTGCGTGAAGAAGATAAGAGAATTATTGAGTAAAATTGGACATCGTACATGCCCATATTTTACAAGTGTTGCAGACTTTAAGAGTATTTTTCAGCCTAGCCTAATCTTTTAAGTAAACCTTAATTCCAAAATAAAGTACCTACTTAATGTTATGTTTAATGAATGTCTTCTTTATTGCTAAAAAAACGACATGGTTTATTAACATTAAAGGTCATGCATACACAACATGATTTATTAACATTAAAGGTCATACATAAAAACGAATCCACAACATCATTCTGTTGTGGATTCGTTTTTATTATCAGTGACTTAGAGACCATATACATCTCTAACAATATTAAATTAATTTTAATTTTTGACGCTCAGAGACCATGTACATCTCTGGAATATTATATTAATTTCATTATACTCCTTGTTTAATCTTGAGATCTTATACATCTCTAACTTTACTGATGATATTTGTAATAGATAACTTTGCAAGTTTATCTTCACTGTATGACATTAATTTTGTTATAATTGTAAACTCGAAATTATTATTCCTTCTTGAACTGTAAATTAATATTTTGACATGAAAAATGTATTACTTATTATAGTCAGACTTTCTTAAATTGTAAATTAATATTTTGACATGTAAAAGTGCCCTTGTGGCCTATGTGCAGAATAAATGGTTGATTTTGATTTTTGACATAGTTGAAAAAACAAAAGTCGTCCCTCCTGTGGTCAATAGTTAACGGCTTATGTGCATGTTGGCTATGTTTTTATTACAGAGATTTATAGAAACGGAGACACTGTTTATGCGGGTTACTGGTCCAATCTAAAATTAAGACTTGTAGCCCTTAACTTTTGGTATGTCCACAGAAAAGACGCGAACCTAAATCCGTGTTTGACCCTATATATTCTGATTATTATTGTTTAAGGGCGCACTAGCGCCACTGGTGAATAATTGAGATTATTTAAAAACGATAAATATTAAAAAAAGGGGAAAGCTATGTACTATAGTTTTTACGTTGCTAAATTACTTAAATACAAAAATCAGGATATAGTATTCCCCCTTTATAAATATCTATCGTTAAATGTAAATAATCACAATTATTCACAGGAGGCGCTAGTGGACCCGTTTGCGTGCTCTGAAGTTCGACAAAGTGGTTTTATTTTTATTAATTCTAGCTAGTTTGTTTTGTAGTTGACCGGCAGAATGCTATGTCTGTACTTCCACTGGGGTATTACAGAACAATAAAGCTAAGTGGATCAAGCGTTTTATCATAATGGATTGCGTAAGGTACCTACTTCGTGCCGTCTGTAACTACGTTCAACCCCCAAGAGAGTTACCATCTTCATAAGTTTCATAACATAGCATATGGAAGATGCATTTATTTTTCTGTTTACTTTTTATCATGTTTTGTATTACTCTAGTTGACATTATGTTATTTTTATTTTTCCTGTTATGACGATCATGATAACAATTCTTGTAATTTTGACATGTGTGCAAATTTATAATGTAATGCCTTATCATGAAATAAATTATCTAAATCTATCTAAATCTAAGTAGAACGTTCATTACTCGATCGGATATTTATGTTTGCTACTTTTATCCAAACAATCATTATTCAAAAGTTTGAGATTTTTGCGCTGCTCTCGGGAATATTCCCCAAAGTTCCCGATTTCTACGAAGTCATACACCGGTTCAAGGTGTCTACTGTCTTTTTTTATACAACGTCGGTGGCAAACAAGCTTACAGTCCACCTGATGGTAAGCGGCCACCGCAGCCTATAGACGCCCGCAACTCCAAAGGAGTCACGTATGCGTTGCCGACCCTTTATAAAATTTGAGGATGCACTGTGCTGACAACAGAAGGGACAAATTTAGGTCCCTCGCTCTCAACACAGTGCATCCTCGGGAACTCTGGCAACCTTGCTCGCCTCCAGGAACACAACACTACATACTTGTATGATAGATAATGTTATTATGGCTGTGGTCTTCTGCAAGGCGGAGGTACTTCCCCAGTTGGGCAGCTCCAAATTCGTGCAAGATGACATTTTGCTGCGCCCTACCTCTCTTAATCTGTCTATGAATTCATATAATATCCCAGACTATCTTTAAATACATACAATAAAATAAAAAAATTATAACAATACCTAACTTAAAGTAAAACTAATAAATAATAAAAACTAATAAAAATCTAAAACAGGTCCCTGCGGCATGGTTCCTAGAATGCAGGCAGCATTTTCTCGCTGTATGGCGATAGCAAGGCGTTGTGCGAGGAAACTGCCAGCACTCTTGTCCCCTGTGACGTCGACCAGTCTCTTCGCCAGTTGTTGGAAGAGCAGTTGTCTATAAATATATATAGTATTTTAAACTACATTCTATTGTCTTTTCGGGCGAAATGCTTCTCTACGGGATTTCTTCCTCCGATAGAGATGCCGTAACATACACTTTACACATACCTACCCCACGTTCTGTAGAATATAATAAACATGACTCGAAACGAAAGTTTAACTTGAAGTTTCACGTTGTTGCAGGTCGCATGAGCGCGTGCGCAAGTCGCCATGTCGGCGGTGATGTCCACGCTGTCGATGATCAGCGGCGGCCGCCGCGCGCACCGCAAGCTCACCAGCACCAGGTCAGAGGCGTAGTCACCTCTAGTATTTATTTATTTATTTATGAAAAGACACATAAAACGGTGCAAAATAGAGCCCTCCGAATGGGAGGTGAAGGCTGCTCAGCGTCTCGAGTGGCGACGGCTCATCCATCAACAGGTGAACGACTTCGAAACCGAACGTCGTGAAGCCCTAGATAGAAAGCGGGATGAGTTGAAAACCAGACCACCTGCATCCATCTCCTACAATTACGTCGGTGGGGTGTTGACGTGCCCAAAGTGTGCTCGTATCTTCTGTAATAAAATTGGGTACGTAAGCCACACAAGGGCGCACTTAAGGGCGGAACAACAAAACAGCTCACCATAAGTCTGGGTAAATATGCCTGACCAGGATATACAGTCGCTGCGGCCGAAACCGGTCAAGATCTATACATACATACATACATACATTTATTTATATTAGGAGAACCAACAGCAGTACAAACAATGTAACAACATGCATATTAACAGCAGAGCCAATTACAGGATCTCACAGATAGCGCTAGAGTGTATATACTGAACTAAAGTGCGCACTCGTACACTATTACAAACGTTATTGGAACAAGAATGTTAAAATAGAAAAAAGAAAAAAAAACAAGCACACTCTAAGCTAATGTTTAACTTGAATAAACTAAATTGTAAATGACGAATATTAAATGAATAGTATAAAGGTTTTTCGAAATTAAACACGAACGAGGGTGATTCCCATCGTTAAAGTTAATTGATGTCCTTACCGGTCCGAACGTTAAGTGAAAGTTAAGGAAATAAGAGTGCAATTTAAATTTATTGTTGACTCCAGTTTACTCTATACCTGGATCCGTAACTGTTAAAATATTTAAAGTCAGAAATAATCGCTCACGAGTCGTTAACAATCCGGGCCCGGTAAAGACAAATTAAGAAAATGTTAACATTTGGAATGAGAATCACCCACGAAAGCGTTTGTGTTTTTAGATGACGATGAATGATTTTCGGAAATAAAAAGTATTCTGTATGTTAATCAGCATTCTCGGTACAATGCCCCAAGGGCCTGTTTTAGATTTAAGTTAGTTGTAATATTATTTAAGTTATTGTTATTTAACTATTATTACCGCTTGCAAATCAATGAATACTGAAAGGTTTAAAATCCAGGCTATAAAAACGTTCTATACCAAGTTAATCATAATTCGTTCAGCCATTTTCCGTGATCGAGTAACAAACATCCGAACATCTAAACTTTCGATTTTATAATATTATTTTAATAGAACGTATATCGTTGCTTAGTATCCATAGTACATACAAAGGCATAAATATAGATAGATAGATTAGATAGATTCATTTATTTCCTTTAGAAAATAACATTATTATTTTACATCAAAATAAAATAAAATGGATTCATTAAAGGATTGTCTATAATAATTTCAAAACTTCAAAACAATAATGTAATAAATTAAGAAATGTCACATGTTAATGAAATAATAGAATAAAAATGTTTAAATGTATACATGACTAGGATATCCTAGGCGATGTCAATTATCAAATTCAAAAATAATAATAAGATTAATTAATGTCATAATGTCAATAAGTGCAATGTCAGCAATATCTACGTTCACAAAGTGTCAAAAATATCTGTACGCTCTTACGCCCTTGTCACTAAAGTAATTTTCTTCTACTTTAATCCTTAGGTAATGGAATTTCTATTACTACACTGTCTAAAAACCGTATGTTTGTAATAGGAACTAGGAACTAAGTTTTTCGAAACAAAACACAGACACAATTCGTATGGAAAAATATAGTTAATATTACAACTAACTTAAATCTAAAACAGGCCCTTGGGGCATTGTACCGAGGATGCTGATTAATATACAGAATACTTTTATTTCCGAAAATCATTCATCGTAGGGCTGAAATTGGTGGAAGTTTACGCAGGCGAAGTCGCGTGCAGAAGCTAGTATTTATATACATAAATATAGAATATAATAGACTTCAAGCTTACATGGTCATTTACATTAGAATTACGATTTGAAACGGGATATTTACCATGTATATTTGTATTTTTGAGTTCCCGATATTTCGGCACTGTTGCAAGCGCCATTATTAAGGATTATCAAGGATTATTATTTATTAGGGATTAGGATGTTAATGTAACAGTGCAACAGTGCTGAAATATCGGGAACTCAAAAATACAAATATACATGGTAAATATCCCGTTTCAAATCGTAATTCTAATATAATAGGCATTAAGTATAGACATGCTGTCTATTCTTGGGTGGCGAGGAGTCGCGTTGCAGTAAATAAAGTAGGTAGATAGTTTTACGAGAATTAGCATAAAGGAGGCGTGGGTGCGGTTTGATGATCTTTTACGCAGTCTAAATGGCGCTGCCAGTATATTCCTGCCGGCGGGAGATCCACCGCGCGATCGCGAAAACACTGACACATATAGTCCCTATTCGTCCCGGTACCGCTGCACACCGGGTAGAGTCAGTTCGACCCAGGTCGGGCCTAGCTGAGTTTCATGCTGGACTCTTCTCAGCTAGGCTAGGCTTAGTGAACCAGCGACAAAACTCCCAGTAGCTCAATTCCACTCACACATCAGATTCGGTTGAAACCGCTCAACCAATGTCACTGAAGCGCAAACTCTTAGAGTATTCCAGTGTTCCAAACCACACGCGTGGTCGTAGGTTTTCCTCTTGGATTTTCCATTTTCCCCAGGCTACTCTCCAATCGCACACTCTTGTCGCTTTATTGGGCCCGGCCTATAAAGCCACAGTCAGGTACAAAAAAAAGCTGCCAGTATCATAACTCCATAAATAAAACCGCGAGCTTCGTACCTAATACAGCTAACATAAATAAGAGATAAATTTAGTATCATAACACTACCTCTGACGTGTTATAGTTCCGTCTGCCATGATCTCGAATGCCGTGTTGTCATTTGTCATACAAGTTGTAAGTAAATCGACGTCTTTCACATGTCAGAATATACCACCTATACGACTGTTCTATTATAGGTATAACATTGTCTCGTCTCCGATTTCTGCAGCGCTCGTGGCCCAGCGGCGCCCGCGTACCGGTCAGTTATTGCGTGGGTGACCTTTGAGTGGTTATTAACTGAGCGCTCCCGTGCTTTGGAAGCGTGGCCGAAAAAAATGTAAAACAAAAAATGCGTTTACCTGCTACCTTCAGGCTGCTTGATACTTCAAGTCAACGTCCTGACCCTCAAAAATATCGTAGCGCAAGCTCAAAATTTTATCTCAAATCCTTGCGAATCTGTAATCTAGCTAGATAGATTAATTGTCTTGATTATTCATTAAAATCATTTTTGAAACACCGGTCGTCTGGATGAGACGCATTAAAAAATAATTTTATTCCTTGCCTATTCTGCTGTTCTTCTGGTATAATTACCTTTTTATTTTCCTCCCTGCGCTGCGTTGACCAATTAGTATGGTTTCCCAATACATTATTAGCCGCCAAAATAAAGCACTGTTTTTAATATGTACATCGCGTCATTCAAACTTCAACTTAAGAGGCCTTATAAGTTTTAAAATGTTTTGATTTCAAAATACGACAAGAGTATTGATAATACCAATAAAGTTATTAAAGGCTACGATGATTTTATTAAAGTTTTAGACAGTAACATAGCCAATTTTTGATTTTATTGTGTGTAGTATAAATTGAGCGGAAAAAACAAGTTTTTGGCTTGAAAATGGTCGATATGGAGTGATGTTTTCAACGATATTTCTTAATGAAAAGTCCAAAAAAATACATTTAAAGTTTATGACATAAGGTCGCAATAGCCCTGTTCTAGATAGTAACATTATGAAAATGTCAAGATACATGTAAATTTAAACAGAAAATGTCGTAAATAGATGAGCGTTTTTTAACTGATAAGGACCCTTAATCTAAATGGACATATACCGATGCTTAACCCACCACAAATGCCTTAAATACGATTAGCATCGACCAGACTGTTAAAATCCCTTTACGGCTCTTAGAATCCGCTCTCCCGAACAGGGGCGCTACCGCGAACAAAAAACGAAGTTTTCCCTCTCTGTCTCACTTATGTGCAAACTTGCAAGTGCAACAGAGAGGGAAAACTTCGTCTTCGTTCCCCTCAGTGAGAATCGTACTTGCGCCCAGCGTGTGCCGTGTACCACAGATAAGATAGCCATAATACCCTGGTAAATCAAATAGTCTTTGGACCGTTACGTCTGTGTGCTACATAGGCCGTTTTAAATGTGTGGTGTAGTGGTGATCTAATGAGCTACTCTTGCGCACCGATGGGCTTGGGCAAAGCTTATATGCCGCTTGAATTTTAATGGAACGCGCTTTGTTTTCTTCACATAAAGGTAACAACTTACAGATTATACTTTTTATATACGGATTTAGCTAACTGGGTCAATCAACTTTTTCTTGTTGTTATTCTGTCCCGAGAGGAAACAACAGTAACCGAGTTTCTTAGAAAAATGATTATAATATGGACTTTAAGCATGCTCAACAGATGACCCATGTCCAAATGGATTTATGTTCATTGCTAAAAGTCAAGTTTGGTTAATTTAAACCCTATAAAATCACAGTTTTATCCTCCTGAGACCCACCATACAAATAAAAATACAATCAAATTTGAACCTAACAGTTCCGATTACAAATTTGAATTTTATTTTATGTCAAATCAATCAAACCAAAACAAATGCAACTCTATCACTTCAAAATTTAGCTTATTTTCCGTTGACCATATTTTGCCCTTTATATAGGACGCGGGGTCTTAGGAGGTTAAAGAGTAACTCCGGAGACGTAACCATGGCAACGAGCAATAAAGAATAGTTGATCCACCCAACTACTTGGGATCTAGGCCCGCGGCTTCGCAACTGGTTTACATTTTTATATTAACATCCACCCTGTATACCTGCACAGGACATAGGGCATCCAAGGTCCTTCTCCGGGCCCTAAAGTCTTTCCGTACCTTACGTACCTATCATACTCAAACTAATACACTTACGTGAAAGGTAACTGACCCCTTTGCGTTCACTATATAAGATTGTAAAGTTTCGAAGACTCAATTTTTTAACAATTGGTACAATTTGGTCAAATTCAACTCGGCATGTAGGTAAGTCTTTATCAGACTATTTCGGCTCCACTTTACAAAGATCCGGTAGACCTTCAAATCAAATCCCCATCAAAGAACAACTCCCCAAAGCTTAACTGTTTCCTCAATCCTTCGATGGTTAGCTGGAAGAGGTCCCTCAAGTTCGCTTTTGTACTTTAATCTTATGTGACATGTGCTATTGTTTTAACCTACATATATAGATACATACCTACCTAATGGCGGTAACTTACGTAAAACAAAACCAAGTTACCAAAATTTGATCTGACATTTGTTCTAACAGATCTTTATAAAATCAAGCCCTAAATATATCAATTGTTACAAAAAAAACATTTAGATTCGTGATATAACTTCTTAAAATTGTGATATAAAGGCTTGAAATCTGGTAAGTATATACTTGGATGTAAATCCCGTCGTCTGCCGGTCCCTGGGATCCCTTTTTTTGAGAGAAGAATGCTATTGTTTATTTTTTTCGCCGGGAGAACCCCATTCGAACATTGTGCAATTAAACAAAAATACTTAGGGGCTAGAGACAAAAAGCGTAGATCAACTAGATAAAATTGTGTAAAGAGAAACAAAACAGCCAGTTAAGTTTTTACGACTCGTGATTGCGTTGTTCCCACCTGCGCGTGCGCGGTGCCGGAGATATTCCCTGAACGTTGTAAATATTTTATTACAGCATTGTGCACGTGAATGCTATCGATACATCTGAAATGCTATTAGAGTCTGGCTAATGAAAGCTATATGGAAACATACTTCTCGTTATTTTGTTGAACCTGACTGTGGCTTTATAGGCCGGGCCCAATAAAGCGATAGGAGTGCGCGGTTGGAGAGTAGCCTGGGGAAAATCCAGGGGAAAACCTCCGACACGACCACGCGTGTGGTTTGGAACTGGTGTGGAATACTTACTCTAAAAGTATTTTTTTATATAACGCCGGTGGCAAACAATCTTACGGTCCACCTGATGGTAAGCGGCCACCGCAGTCTATAGACGCCTGCAACTCCAAAGGAGTCACGTATGCGTTGCCGACCCTTTATAAAATTTGAGGATACACTGTGTTGACAACAGATGCGACAAATTTAGGTCCCTCAGTCTCAACACAGTGCATCCTCGGGAGCTCTGGCAACCTTGCTCACCTCCAGGAACACAACACTACGTACTTGTATAGTAAATAATGTTATTATGGCTGTGGTCTTCTGCGAGGCGGAGGTACTTCCCCAGTTGGGCTGCTCCAAATTCGAGCGAGATGACATTTTGCTGTGGCCTACCTCTCTGAATATAATTGGTTGAGCGGTTTTTCTGAGGTGTGAGTGGAATCGAGCTGCTGGGAGGTACTTCTCGACTAGCTTCACCATTCACCCCTAGTATATTTTGGGCCTGAGATTCACAACAATCGTAGGCAATCGTATGTGGCGTGTTATAGTTTATGAATCGTGGCCCTGTTAACATGTTCCTATGGTATCAGATGGTGCCGTCTCTGGGTTTTTTTAATTTATTTTATTATAAAACAGAAAAATACATTTTTCACACCTGCTATTCAGAAAAGAGTTATTGTTACCTTCGAATGAGGGATCAAAGATGTACTTTTCGTCCCTCTTTTGAGGGCAACAATGACTCTTTTCCTTATAGAAGGTGTGAAAAGCAGTATGTGACACTCTGTAGTAAAATCATTTGTGTGACATTTCATGTTTTTAGCAGCGAGCCTCATAGGCGGTGTGAAAAGCAGTATGTGTCACACGGTAGCAAAATTATTTCCGTCTCGGGTATAAACACTCGAATCCCTCGCTACGCTCAAGATTCTACTTTAGAATCCCTCGCAACGTTCAGGATTCTATTGTAGAATCTTTCGTTCACTCAGGATTCAATATACCGCCCTGGCCGTAAATATATCATTTTGCTCTCTTGAGACACAATCTACTATTATCGACACTCTTTTAACCGTGTCATGACTACGCCGACAACGAGCGCGCCCCATAAGAACATGCGAGTGCGAAAGGTATATCAAGATTCTTATACTTTTATTGCCCCTGTCCTCAGTTTGGTTTGAGGATAGTATAGTTTTAATTTCCCCCAGTCTAGATTACATAGCTGCACCTTATTCCAATAAAGTCTTTGATTGTATTCGATTTTTGATCGGATATTTGTCCTACTGGCGTTATGCTTAAAGTGTGACTACTAACTATAACGTACAGACTTACTTACTCTGCTGGTTCAGCCACGCGAAGTGGATCTTGGCCTCCGATACGAGTTGGCGCCAGCACGCTCTGTCCTTTGCGACCTTTTCCCAGTTTTCTGCTTCATCATCATCATCATCATCATTTCAGCCGAAAGACGTCCACTGCTGAACATAGGCCTCCCCCAAGGCTCGCCATTTAGACCGGTCCTGTGCCGTTTGTTTCCACCGGATTCCCGCGACCTTCACCAGGTCATCACTCCACCTTGTCGGAGGCCTACCGACAGCTCGTCTTCCGGTGCGTGGACGCCACTCAAGCAGTTTCTGGCCCCATCGACCGTCAGTCCTGCGAGCAATGTGCCCTGCCCACTGCCACTTAAGTCTCGCAATTTTGAAGGCTATGTCGGTGACCCCAGTTCTGCTACGGATAGCTTCATTCCTAATTCTATCACGCAGAGAAACCCCGAGCATAGCTCTTTCCATTGCTCAAGCTCAAGCTTGGTTTTCTGCTTGTAGAGCGCGAAAGTCTTTCTCCACTTCGTCCATCCAGCGGTACTCAGGCCGGCCAACCGGTCGCCGACCTCTAGGCTATCCCGCGTAGGCTATTTCACCGCTCTGTCTGCTGGCATTCTCTCTAAGTGTCCAAGCCAACGGAATATCGCTGATTTAATTTCTCCCGTAATATTAGGCTCAGACTCCATATCTTCCAGTTCCTGGTCTTTGCGGTTCCAGCTTCCATTTCCTCTCTACACTGAACCCAATATCTTGCGGAATATTTTCCTTATGGAAAATATGGCCTCCTCCTTATGGTATGGGATGGCGCATCGCAACTGACGATTCTCAATATAATTTGAGACGTTAGTGCCGTTAATGAAGCATGAGTCTTCTGGTAGATGTCGCTGTACGCCTCCCTTAAGGCGTTTGTATGAAAAAATATAGGTTACGTTAGCAGCGGTACTGCTTAATACGAAGGAACGGTTGATGAATTTAGAACTGGGTAGTGATTGCACCTATAGCTCAGTTGGCTAGAGCGACTGGCCGCGAGTGCCGGGAGGTCGCAGGTTCGAATCCTGCTCGGTGCCTAAATTTTTCAATTTTTCCTTTATTCTAAATTTATTTTCCTTTCGGTAATAAGTAGCTTATTTTCTTCCTTTAGTGTCAGCGTCCATCATTCGCAGCCATGTATTAAGACCGGTCTAATCACAGTTTTATAGATCGATAAGTATATACACAAAATATAAAACAGGAGGTTATTATACAGAGATACATAGATAGATACATTTTAAATAGATGCAACTACATGATGTAAAAACTTTATCTGCATATCGAAAGTTAATGTAACGGAAACCGGAGTTAACCTCAAGGCTGGCGTTGTGAAAAAAATATATTCTATTGACATCAGATATCTTGTTAAGTATGTATTGTACATGTTTTACGAAACACTGGGTTTTTATTGCTTATTTTGTGTTCTTGTGCCTTGAAATATGATCTTGATCTGACACTCCACGGTGCGAAGGTTGGTTTTATTATGAAACATTATATTCTAATTCGAATGAGCAACACAATTTAATATCGGTTTTACATTCTTTTTTACACAACGATACCGTAGCCTATGGACATTTGCTACCCCAAAAGATTTACAACCGCGTTGCCGTCGCTCACTCTTAACACAGCGCATCCTCGGGAGCTCTAACTACCACAAGGAACACAACACCAACTATACTTAAAGAGCAAGTAGTGGTGTTATTTATCATCATCATCATCATCGGCCCACTGCAGTCCACTGCTGAACATAGGCCTCCCCAAGGCGCGCCAGAAACCTCGGTTCTCTGCCTTACGCACCCAGTCGCCTCCCGCCCTCCTAAATATGTCGTCTCGCCACCTGGACGGCGGGCGACCCACACTATGCTTGCCAAGACGCGGTCTCCACTCCAGAACACGCTTACACCCAGTGTTGCCAGGGCCCCTAGGACAAAAATTACGTTTCTTTTCTTGAAATTTTACATTTTTGATGCAAAAGTTACATTTTTATATTTTTCATAATTACTTTCGTAACGTTCGATTTTAAGAAGAGTTTGGCGACAGAATTACGCCAGTCTGATGGGCGGTATCGCGAATGTCATACATAGTTGCAACAGACGGACAGACTGAGGCGTACCATGTAGGTTCTTTTGTCGCCTTTTCTCTATGAAAGCCTATAAATTGTCACGCTTGGTTCCGGTTAGATAATATTGACCTTTCTTTTTATTTAAATAGAGTTTCATTATTCTCAAAGTTACAAAAAAATCCTTTACAACAGAAGTTACTTACATGTTACGCGAGCCGGTCAAAAGTTACGAAAAATGTATGAAATGTAACCATCTGGCAACACTACTTACACCAGCGGCGGTCAGTTCTGCGACAGATGTGGCCAGCCCACTGCCACAGTTTGCTAATTTGAAAAGCTATCGGTATGGGTGTTATTTATGACTGTGGTCATATGTAAAGTGGAGGTACTGCCCCAGTTGGGCTGCTCCAAGTATGAGCAAGATTGTTCCGCTGTGGCCTACCTTTCTTCAAAGTACCCAATTGCCATCTCTGTATGTTTGTGTGTGCAGCGGGCGCAAGTCGGGGCAGCTGTCGGACGCGGGCGAGGACCGGCGCGCGCGCCGCGACCATGATCTCACCAAACAGCAGCGCTCCGCATCGCTGGTGAGTCCACACAGATAGCAGTCTAAGGCGCGGATCCAGGATTTTATTCAGGGGGGGGCACTTTCGAACTTTCCGAAAATAAAACTGACTTTTGATAACTGTTTTTATTGTCTGAACATATTTCCTACGTCCGCAGGCGAATCACGTAACTTTATGTACTAACGGTAGATAGATTTTACTGTCAATTTTGAAGTATAAATGTATGAGCTGACAATTAGAATTTGACATTAAAATCTACCTAACGGTAGAAAAAAAGTTACGTGATTACCCCGCAGGACATAGGCAATTGCCCTCCCCTGACACAGGCTTCAGGGGGGGGCAATTGCCCCTGTTGCCCCCCCCTCCCCTGTATCCGGGCCTGAGCAGTCTAAGGGCTCTAATAAATAGACTCGCACGTGTCTCGCATGCGAGTTTAAGAGGGGCACCACGCAAAATTGCAGTTCTTAGATTGAATATTTACTTATCAGAAACAAGTGAAAATGCCAGAAAAAAAATCATACGAAAACTAGATCAAATTTCCTATTTTTGAGTCTAAACAAAAACATATTAGATTAAAATTGGCTCGACAAAAAAAATCGCCAATAGATGTCTTATTTTCATCTAATTTCAATTGTGTGGCGTTACCTTGCATACTATTGACGTAAAAAAATAGTATTTATAGTTTTTGATATAACCTATTATAGCGACTAGCGATTTATCAAAACAAGGTAATTTTTCTGTGTTATTGAGGCAAAACGTATTTGGCGTGGCATGGCGTATGTAATGAAACTCGCATTCGAGTCTCGTACGTGTGTAAATAAGTCTTAATGGCGGGTTGCACCAACATAAGATTACAGACCGACCACTTTTTTATAGCTGAGATTATGATGTTCTCAGAACTTTTAGTTAAAATATTTCAAGTAAATAGGTATGCAGTTTTTATTTTCGTTAGTGCTATATTTGCTTAAAATAAGCACGCTGTAAGCTATGCACGTAGCAGTTGCGGCCGTAAATGTAATGCGATATGAAGATTGCGGGTGTAATGGACTAATTGCCGGCCGCCATCATAGCTGGCTGCGTGGAGTTATGCTGATTAATTTGAGATGATATAGTGAGTTGCAAAAACGTCGAAGCAAAAACTGTCGACTTAGATATGTACGGAGATATAACATAAATCGGTGTTACCGTCGATATTAAGATATAATTCATCCAGAGATATAATATCTCTCTCTGTCGAACGAATTAGCAAGTGCGACAGAGAGGGAGATATTCGAACTTCGTTCGTTTTCGGTTCGCGGTAGCCCCTCAGTAAGGGCGGGTTTTGTATGAAACGTTTGACCAAATGTCAGATCTGATAACTCAGTAAGTACATTTTCTTGAGATAACTTGCTGACGTACGGCTTAACGGATCTTTGTAAAACCGAGGCTACATATAAACAGACCTTGTTATTAATTAATATTGGAATTAAATTCATTAAGAGAACAGACACTAAATTAGTACTTTACTGTGTTACTTAGACACTAGCGTTTGGAGCGCCGACACATTTTCTAGAGAATCACTAATCTTATATCTCAATCTACCTTATTCTTTAGTTCATTCACCTCTGTTATCTCACCATCTGTCTATCTATGTATCCATAATTCGATTATGTAGCCATCCATCCTTTTTCTCACATAGACATAGAAAAAAAGTTTCATACGAATAAATGACACACTCCAAAGAATCCAAACACGTTTTAATTATTCACTTGTAAAGGTATGTACAATAATATGTTACACAGCTTTTTTCTAGTTACTAGTTTTATATGAACTATAATATTATCTTATAATATTAGCTAGTGTTAGCATTTATAATCTTTAATAACCTAATTCATTTTTCGGAAGCGAAAACCTTTTTTGCGGACGTAGGGTGCCGTTTAAGGGAGAGGGGTTTAGACCCTCGCTCCGGGTCATTCCTGGTGCAAAGGCTGGCAGTCGCTATTCAACGAGGCAATGCCGCTAGTGTGATGGGTACCTTTGGACCGGGTGTGACTCGGGGTGGGTTATTCGATTAGGCTAGTTTTTATAATTTACTTTATGTAGTATACATATAGTTTACTTTTATATTAGCTTAGAATTTGTATTGTGCTTTCATTTAATAACATTTTATATCTTGAAAAAAAAAACTCATTTAAAATAATTAGTAATAATATGTTTTTGTTGTATACATATCGAAAGCGTAATTAGTTTGATCTGTACTGGTAACACTGGGGATGATTAGAGAGAGGCGACGGGACGGCTCTCGGAAAAGAATTGATGTCGTTATGAGAGTAATCAAGGTTGTACCGTGAAAATTATTATAGTTTATTTTCTACATTGGGGTGTTTGATTTGCATCTTTCATACTAGATTACATAGTTACGTGGTCTAAAGTGCCTCCACTCAGAGCTCGTGTGCCGAACCCCCGCCGCGCGCCGCGTTGTGTCTTCATTGCGCTAATTACTACAGAATCTGGTCTTTAATGACTACACAGTCGTATATCAAGTTAATGATCCTGCGCACAGCGCCCGGCATGCTTCCTCTTCGATGATAGGACTTTTCCGCTGGGAATAGTTTCAACTAAGCAAGTTAAATAGGCAGTCAAACAAATATATACGCCCTAAGATCAAATTCACAATTAGGTGAAGTAAACTGATAGATAAGATGAAATGAAATCATTTATTCTTCAATATAGGCACGTTACATGCACTTATGAATGTCAAAAAACTACCACCGGTTCATAAAATAAACCTCTACCTCGAGAAGAGCCGGCGTAAGAAACTCGGCGAGGTGTCATTTTTTCAATGTATATAACAATGTATATAAAATAACAGTATCATGATACTACAGAATTCAAATGCTACAATATAAACATACATATTGCCAGAAATAGATAAAAGATAGTGTTACTACCAGTTACTACCTAACTTATTCCAATTTTCTAATGTATGAGCTTTCAACTTTCCGGCCACAAGGACAAAAATAATATTTAAATATGAGTAAAAATCATACGATTTATAAAATCATTAAGCCTTCGTCTCCCGGCGAATAAAATAAACAAAAGCATACTTTTGTAATGAGCCCGGGGATCTCAGGGACCGGTAGACGACGGGTTTGTCGGATTCCGAGCATATTAGATCGAGAGAAACATTACTGTTTTCGATTTTCGATGTTCTCGACAAGCACCTAATGGTACCCGATAAACTGGGCCGAAAGATCGGTAAGTCTAGGTTTTTTTTTTTGGACCTGACTGTGGCTTTATAGGCCGGGCCCAATAAAGCGATAGGAGTGCGCGGTTGGAGAGTAGCCTGGGAAAAATCCAGGGGAAAACCTCCGGCACGACCACGCGTGTGGTTTGGAACACTGAAATACTCTAAGAGTTTGTGCTCCAGTGAGATTGGTTGAGCGGTTTCATTTTAACCGAATCTGAGGTGTGAGTGGTAGAAAAAATATTTGCAAATAAGTATAATATATGGCATAAATTGGAGTATACTAGAATCGCCGCTAATTACTACATTTGCACTATCATGAGTGGTGACGATATAAATTACCAATAATATATATTCAGATAAATTATCGTTCTTGAGAACATTATCAGAAGTTACCGAGAATTCTCATATGGGAAGTTTCGCAAGTTTGAGAACTTATCGTCGGTTCATTGCTACTTCAGAGCCTGTACTCCGAATTTCGTATCGTGTCGTCCCTTTCACTCTCGTGTTATTCACTATATGGGTGGGTGGGACGGCACGATACGAAGTTCGGAGCAGTCCCCCAGAGCATCCTCGGCCCACGCCCACGACAAGAAGCCTCCAGCGGCTGTGTATCCCATAATTGACGGCTATGAGCTCTCGCACAATACCCACATTACGAGTTGGATGTGAAACGGGATGCGATTAACTATTTCCGTACTGTGAATCAGTGCCTTTACCATGAGTTTGCGTGACCGTACTCGCTAGCGGCTGCGTAAACGATTTAGTATGCCGATTCTTAGTTCTATTGCGTAACCGCCAGAGGCGCTGTCCTTTTGCCAATACAATTTTTTACGCAGACGCTAGCGAGTACGGTCATGTAAACTCATGGTAAAGGCACAGGCTATGAAAATGGATGTTATTTTCCTAATCACAAAGATAAAATAAATAAATAAATAAATAAATATTTTTGGACAATCTTACACAAATCAACCTAGTCCCAAACTAAGCAAAGCTTGTATTATGGGTACCAACTGACGTTATACATACTTATATAGATAAATAGATACTTAAATACATAGAAAACATCCAAGACTCAGGAACAAATATTCGTGTTCATCACACAAATACATACCCTGACCGGGATTCGAACCCGGGACCTCCAGCTTCGAAGGCAGGGTCACTACCAACTAGGCTAAAGCGGTCGTCAAAGATGACACCCATATCAATTTTTAAGAAAAATAAATGTCCGCCATCTTGGTTTTGAAAATAGATGTCATTTCCATAATCAGCACCTCGCGGAAGCTCGAAAATGACACCTATATCGATTTTTAAGAAATAAGTATAAAAACTAACTAACATATCATAACATAATATAATATACAATATAATCAGGCTATTATACGATATTGGTTACTTGGAAGACGATGAAGTTTTAGGAGAAGATTTTAGTTTATTACCTAATTTAAATATGCGGGATTATTTTATAAAGAAAAAAACCGGCCAAGTGCATGTCGGACCACGCACAATGAAGGGTTCCGTACCAACACCTACTAGCCCACATTTAAAACCACTATCCAATACATTGAATCTAAAAAAGTCGTATCATCATAGGGAATTAGGGAACTTTTGTTTGGGCAAGACAGTTTTTAGGTGAAAACTCAAAAACCGTAAAACCTATATTGTTCAAACCAAAAATCGTTGAAAGTATTTACTAATATACACCATCTCAACTTTTTTTTGAATTTCAAACTTTATAGTTTGGAAATTAGAGGGGGCGGGGACACTTTTTATGACTTTGTCAGCTAATATCTCACCAACAGTTGACTAAAATGGAAAAGTTTTTTAGAAACCTCCATATCATTTTTAAAGGCCTATCCCACACACGACTATGTGCGTTGAAATTTTTTTTTCATCCACCGGTTACATGTATGGAGTGCCCACCCGCATTTAATATTTTTTTGTAATTTCACATCACTTTTATGTAGCGTTTCATAGAATACACCTTCGTACCAAATTTCATAATTGAAGTGCTTATAGTCTCCCATTAAATCGGCTGTGACATACGGACGGACGGACGGACGGACAGACATGACGAATCTATAAGGGTTACGTTTTTGCCATTTTGGCTACGGAACCCTAAAAAATGTGGATAATCTTACACAAACAAGTAACAACCTAGTACCAAATTAAGAAAAAACTAATATGTCTGTAAAATAAATATGTCGAGTTGAACGCAAAATGTGATTCATAGTGCCACTTAAAGTATTGTGAGACGTGTGTCTTAAGGTCTTAACGACGATGTCAACTTTTGAACCTTAATGTCTTAACAATAGAGTCAAAAAGTGGCTCATCAATTTATTAGCTAAAACTATAATAAGAATACAATATATACATATTTTAGACGTCCAATGTAATATTTCGCAGATTACGCTGAGGAAAAACTTGTACTATGGAAACTAGGCAATACTTTCATCGATTTACATGTATATTTATTTACATAGAAAATATCCAAGCGTTCGTGGTCATCACACAAACAAATGACCTGACCGGGATTCGAACCCAGGTCCACCGGATTCGTGGATAGGGTCACTAAACTAGACTAAAGCGGTCGTCAAACCTGTCAACATTGGATCTTCTACAGGTACGTATTATTTATAATGTGCCTAGGATTTACAATACAATACAATAGAATACAAATACTGTTTATTGCACACCTCAATCAAAGGATACAGTACAGTACAAAAACACAATGAGAAGAGGCAAACAACAGGCGGTCTTATCGCTAAAGAGCGATTTCTTCCAGACAACCTTAGGGTAGCGGAAATCTAATCAGAACGATTCATAGCAGGTGGTGCAGAGTTAATACATATGAAGCCTACTAATAATTACAAGAATAACATTTAATTAAGAATAAATAAACATACATAAATATAGTATAAAAATATACGTACATAAACATATACAAATATATAGTCAGCCACATAGTCTAAAGGAGCTAAGTCTTAAGTGTGTCATGAGAGAGACAAATAGTGATCTTTAAGCTGTTTTTTGAAGACAGCAAGAGATTTACATGGAATCTTTGTTTTTACTTCCATTCAGAAAGCCACATCACATTACGAAGTAAACCTATTCAATTGCATTCTTTAGGATAAAGAAAGGTACGAGTTAAGTGTTCACTTCCCGAGTTTCTCGGATAGATCTCTTCCGAACCAGTCCGGTCCGGCCAGCCTCCCTCACACCGTAAACAGACGTCGCATTTCGCAAACGCTTGCCGTAACTAAGAGACGTTTAAGACGATTGTGCTTTCTATGCCGCCTCGACCAGTATTCATCTATTGTGGCCAGGCGCGGATCCAGGATTTTGTTCAGGGGGGGCACTTTCGAACTTTCCGAAAATAAAACTGACTTTTGGTAACTGTTTATATTGTCAGAACATATTTCCTACGTCAGGACATAGGCAATTGCCCTCCCCTGACACAGGCTTCAGGGGGGGGGGGGGGGCAATTGCCCCTGTTGCCCCCCCCCCCCCCCTGTATCCGCGCCTGATTGTGGCCGCCCTTAAAGTTCTTTGCTTATATTCATATACATTTATTCGTAATGTCAAAATTACATGTCAGATATTATTTCATTTTATATATACAATCAATTTTATTAATAAGTAATAATCATTATATTCTACAGCAGGCGAATCACGTAACTTTATGTACTAACGGTAGATAGATTTTACTGTCAATTTTGAAGTATAAATGTATGAGCTGACAATTAAAATTTGACATTAAAATCTACCTAACGGTAGTACAAAAGTTACGTGATTACCCCGCAGGTTTACAAATTCTTCGTAGCTGTAGAATGTGTGCTCGAGAAGCCAACTTTTTAGCTTTCGTTTGAAGCATTGTACGGAAGGGGCCGACTTGACTATTTCGGGCAACTTGTTATAAGTGGTCGGTCCCATCACATGAGTCATTTTTCCAGATCGAGCTAGTCGCCGCTTTACCGGAAGAAGTCTGTTAGGATATCGCAGCGAGCGAGTGGAATCCACGCGTTTTTTATAATCGCTCATGTGAACATGAGTATAAGTGGCAATTTGAAAGATCGCGATCGAAGGCAGCGTCAATATACCCGTTGCTTCTAGGAATTTCCAGATTCTTTGGGTCGCAATCTGTTGTATCTCCTCTGGGTGCATGATGTGCCTCCCTAGGTAGATACTTCTTTTGCGCATAAGTGGTCCACAGGAGCAGAGGATATGGATGGCAGTTTCCTTTTCCAGAACCTGCTGCACTTTGATTTATGCCCATTTGTGTTAGATTGCTTGTTAAGTTTGCAGTGACCAGTGAGTATTCTTGTCACTGGCCAGGTTTTATGTCTTTTGAGTTGTAATAGCTCTTTAGACAACTGACGATTATGTAACAGATATTTCCATATAAAAAGCGGCAACGTCTTCCATCCTTGATCCTGAACCGACATGCAAGAAGTAGGCACCAAACGACTCTATCGCACGATGCGGGTGCAAGACACCGACGGGTGAAACAGTGCCTTTACCATGAGTTTGCATGACCGTACTCGCGCACGGTCTGGTGTCCTAGGCACACACTTACGGACCCGGACGACGTAATCACAGCGTCTATCGAAAGATGGAACGCTGCGCTTACGGCGTCCAACTCTGACTCGACGCGTACACCCAGGTCGGGCCTAGCTGAGTTTCTTGCTGGACTCTTCTCAGCTAGGCTAGGTTTAGTGAACCAGCGACAAAACTCCCCGTAGCTCGATTCTACTCACACCTCAGATTCGGTTGAAACCGCTCAACCAATCTCACTGGAGTGCAAACTCTTAGAGTATTCCAGTGATCCAAACCACACGCGTGGTCATGCCGGAGGTTTTCTCCTGGATTGTCCCCAGGCTACTCTCCAACCGCGCACTCCTATCGCTTTATTGGGCCCGGCCTATAAAGCCACAGTCAGGTTCAAAAAAAAAGACCGTACTCGCCAGCTACTGCATAAACGATTTAGTATGCCGATTCTTATGTAACTAGATGCGATTTGCTGTATCCTGTTTCTGATCCGTAAAGCATCAAGCAATGTTTGCCTCCATTGACACGGAAATTAAGTGACGTTTGACACATTTGATGTAGATATTATAGTTGCCATTTAGTAGTATATTATGCAACTGGTGTATAAGAAGGGTATAAAAAGGCGAGTGGTGTGGGTTACAGTTACAAGACACCACGAGCCTTTTTATACCAGTTATACACCGTTGCATACAATACTTTTTCTACGACTCATTTCAAATAAAAAGTAAGTATTTTTCAGACTTTTCATGCGCCATATTTCCCCTTAGAATTATGCAACTTACCTACGCAATTTCTTCACTAATGCTATATAACTTCTTCATGGTTTTTAAAAGAATCAACGTACCTACACATTTTCTTCATGAACACAAATAAAATCGTTTTATTTAAGTAACATAATCATTTATCAGCTTGAATGTTTTCGTTTTCAATTAAGAATTTGGTGGGTAATCAAAAATATGACACTTTGTTTATGGTTTGTTTTCTTTTTTAATTTGCTAGACTTGGCATCCGACCTAAACTGAATTCAAATCGAATCTTAACTGTTGAATATTATGCATTAATTAATTCATAAAAATTATAGCAAAGTTGCGTTAAGTTGGCAGCACTGATTTTAATCATAAAAGTTTCACTTGAACGCACCAAAGAATGACTACTAAACATAGTATTTGTAGTAGTCTGTGGCACCCAACTCTGCTTTTATTTTTCATTAAAGAAGGGTAAGGAGTGTGTTTTTTGGGCAATAGACTAGATAGACTTTTTACAATTCATGATTGCGTAAGTCGCGAAAAAAAGTACAGGGGTGCTACCGCGAACAGCAAACGAAGTTTTCCCTCTCTGTTGCACTTGCAAGTTTGCATATAAGTGAGACGGAGAGGGAAAACTTCGTTTGTGGTTCGCGGTAGCCCCTCAGGAGTAGAAAAAAAGTTTTAAATCAATCTCAGTCTCAGCTTTCAATTTTGAGCAATTATGGTTTTTAACTAATGGGGGCTATCGTTTTTGTGCTCACCAGTTGGCGCCACTGTCGACTAAGGTCCAGCTGTCAAAAATTGTTATTGGTTATTATGGACATAAGAACGAAGTTTACATTTAAATCATATTCAATACCTTAAAACCGTACCGTAAAAATATCGAAAATACCGCATTGTAGCGTGGTCCCGTTTTGTTCGGAAAAAAGGAGGAAATAATTTTCCGAAAGACAAATCTGTCTCAAAGCCCTGACAGTCATTGACCCTTAATTCATATTTGCCATAATCAAGCTCAGGTATTGCAAAATAGTGACCATATTGTTCCAATTAGATATTAACTCGCGTAGCGCAACCAAAAAGAGTGACATTTGACGTTTCGGAGGACCCCACGCTACACTAGCGCCTCTAGCGGCGAATTCATACGCGATAGCCCCCATTGTAGTACCGGTAATCAGCTGTTGCGTGAATTAGAGCGCTATCACTAATAGAGCCAGAGTAGAGCGCGGTAGAGCCGATAATTGACCGGCCGCGGCCGGGCAGGAAACACCACTTTTTATCACAATAAATTGCAGTAGGAACGGCGCTAACCGTGATTTATCGATACTTTTACTATCTAATTTAATTTATTAGATAGTAAAAAAACTAGTAAATTGAGGAAACATATAATATGTTATTGTTATGTCACTTTCACACTTTGCTTTTGCTGTTATGTGACTGGAATGTTGACTAATAAAATTATATTTTTATTTTATACAACGCCGGTGGCAAACAAGCTTGCGGTGTACCTGATGGTAAGCGGCCACCGCAGCCTATAGACGTCCGCAACGCACGCGTTGCCGACCCTTATAACATTTGAGGATGCACTGTGTCGACAAAAGGGAGAAATTAATAATTAATAGTTTTAATACTAATTAATTGATAGTTTTTAAATAAACTGAATTAAGGGAATTCTAGATTTTAAGAGCGTGCATTGGAAAATTATACCCATTAATTGCAACTACTTATGTTCTGACTATATACTACTGATCATACTCAACATTTGATCTTAAGAAATTAAAATAACATATTTTAAATAAGATTAACTACCCCATACTTAGGCCATACATAATGATATATATAATTATACATAAAAGGTTTTTAAGAGAATATCTATTATACCTACTTTTATACTTAGGAAATGTTAGTAATCATAATCATAATATTCTGAATTAAAAATGCGTGAGCAACTCAAACTGTCTCTAACCGAGGCCACACAAAATCTTTAATGTTAAGATTAAGGCCTTGTTAAGCCATTTGCAATTAGGTTAATTAAGAGAAAAAAACAGATTATTTTTTTTTTAACTAACCTAATTAAAATAAATAAAATAGGTGATCACAGAAGGTCACCCAGGTCGGATCCCGGGGGAAGGGTTCCCATAAGACTGGCTGCGTTTCCCCTTTGGATGGCTATGCCTATCCGCTGGGCGAGAAACGAGCCAGCCCTGTGGTCCCCGGATGTTCCGGCCATTTTTTTTGCCAGTTGGCCAAACCAAAGATGAGTGCTTGCAACGGTAATAATAAGTATCGATTTTCAGATAGATAAAGAAAGAAATAATATAACTAAATGATCCTTTCTCATATTAAAGCCGAAGTATGATTGCTTTTTTTTTTCAATAGTCATCATTTGTTTTTTTTTCTCTAGTCTCTGCGACCGACAAACGCTGGGGCTCCGTCTGAAAACCAGCGCTGGGCATTTTTTTTTTGCCCAGCACATGCTGAGACCGAGACCCATTGCCTCAATTTTTTTTTATTGTATTTTATTTTATATCTTAATTTGTAGTTTCTTTTTGCTGTATTTTTGTTGGCTTTATTTTGTAACTTTAATTCGTGGCAATAAATAATTTCTGATTCTGATTCTGATTCTGATCATTCTGAATCATCCTGAAGGATGCCCGGGGTCCGCTACCTAATCTCAAGATTTGGCGTAGGCACTAGTTTTTACGAAAGCGACTGTCATCTGATCTTCCAACCACCAAAAACCAAACCTTATTGGAATTAAGCTTGTCAAGTGAGTGGGCAACTTGACTGTTAGAAGTTCTCGAGCCGCCCGAAGGCCTCTAACTTGGCTTAACGACTGCTATCATAGACAGCAGCCGGGATCAACGGCTTAACGTACCTTCCAAAGCACGGGAGCGCTCAGTTGATAACCACTCAAAGCGGTCACCCATCCAATAACTGACCTGGGACGTTGCTTAACCGCGCATACCGCACGCGGTACGCGCGGGCGCCGCTGCGCCACGAGCGCTCCTTTTTCAGATACATAAAGAAAGAAAGAATATAACTAAATGATGAAAGCCGAAGTATACTTCCTCTTTTTTTAATAGTATTATTTAAATATTAAGGTTCAAAAGTGTTCTTCGTTGACTGTACGTACATTAGAAAACATTACGTAATCCCTCCGTTGCTTGTTAATTACTTAAGTAAATTAGATCTAATTTACATTAATTGTATGTAATTTGCATGGTGACCTTAATGTTTGTTTATTTGTTTCAGCAAACTCTGGAGGGCGGCGGGGTCGTCAACCTCGAGAGTTTAGAGGCTAAGGTCAGTGACCCACATGTGAGGAATACACACACACACACACACATACACGCATTACCTATACGCAAGAGACCGAATGAATGAAAACATTTTTTTATTATCGGGAACTCACAAATACAATATTTATATTTATTTATATATACTTTTATATATATTTATATTCGTATTGCACGTGTTTCACGGTTTGCCTATTAATCTTAATCTCCACTCAATCGCTCAAAGGTTAGCTGGAAGAAATCCCTTACAGGGATAAGCTCGCCTTTGTACAATACATAATAAGAGGCGAGACCTTTTGTGACGAGTCCATGTTCTTTTAATTACTTTTATTTATCTATATTTTATGTTTGTATCGTCACGAAAAAACGTTTTCTCTCTTTCTTTTGTTTTCTTTCTTATTCTAATCACAGTTAGTTCGTGTTTTTAAACAAACGACATCAACGCGCGCGCAAGTCACGCAACATATTATTCTACGACACTTTTTAGGGTTCCGTACCCGAACGGTCCAAACAGAACCTTATTGCTGACACTCGATTTTTTTTTGTCAAATAAGTTTTTGGAAATTAAAAATTAAAATTATTTGTTCAACGGTTTGTTCTCCTCTACAGGTCGCATTTCGCAAACGTTTCTCGTGAAATTTTGTGAGCAGCAGGCGAATCACGTAACTTTATGTACTAACGGTAGATCGATTATACTGTCAATATTGAAGTATAATTGTATGAGGTGACAATTAAAATTTGACATTAAAATCTACCTCACGGTAGTAAAAAAGTTACGTGATTACCCCGCAGGTCCGGTAATTATATTAGAATTTTTTATCGAGTCAGTTTTTGGAAATTTTTCAGAAACAATTTTGTATTTCAAAGATTTTGTAAGTTTCTGCGTCCGAATTTAGGTTTGTTGTCCTCTACAGGTCGCATTTTTCAACCGCTTCTCGTGAATATTTTGTTAGCAGGTTCGATATTCAAAATTGATATTTTTTATAATGTCAGATTTTGGAAATGATAAAAAAACTCACTCACGAGGCCTACAGCTCACAGAGCCACTACTAAGATAAATTGTGTATTGTTTTGAATTGTTGTGTTGTAATTTTGTGTAGACGACTATACACAAAGTCATAATTATTTAAAGTCATACTACGCACAGTCCCCTCTGTCGTTAAGATGCTTCGAATCGTGCCCTAGGCATTACAACCGACACTCCTCATTCGCATCGCGAGACGACCTAACATATACATTAAACTCTCAAACATCCATTATAATACTCAATAATTACACGCGCATAAATAATGGTACTACCACTATACAATTAGCCACACAATAGCAGGGCTGTAATTTGGGTTCCACGCTAGATGTACTAAAATAAACGCCCCGTCCCGTTTGCCACGGAACCAATTGTTGCACTTTCACTAAAACGTGTAATGATGGTACAGTTAGCCTGCAATTAAATGCGAGATCAGTTCTTAATCTATATCAGACGACCGGTCTAGCCTAGTGGGTAGTGCACCTGCCTGTGAAGCTGACGGTCCTGGGTTGGAATCCCGGTCAGGGCAAATATTTGTGTGATGAGCATGAATATTTGTTTCTGAGTCTTGAATGTTTTCTATGTATTTAAGTATTTATATCTATTAAATATATCGTCGTCTAGTACCCATAACACAAGCCTTCTTGAGCTTACTGTGGGGCTAGTTCGATTTGTGTAAGATTGTCCTCTAATATTTATGTATGTATGTAAAATTCTTTATTGTACATGAGTAAAACATAACATACATTACAAGAACAGTAGACATATATGTACAAAGGCGAGCTTATCCCTGTAAGGGATTTCTTCCAGCTAACCTTTGAGCAATTGAGTTTATTTATTATTATTATTTATTTATTCATTTATATCAGCTAATGAAAATAATCCTACTAATATTATAAATGCGGAAGTTTAGATGTTTGTTACTCAATTACGCAAAAACAGCTAAACTATGACGAAACTTAGTGTACAACGAGTTTATAGCCTGGAATGCTTTTTATTCCAAAAATCCCTCTAAGGGATGAATATGGAGTAGAAGTTTAAGCGGATGAAGTCGCGAGTAGAAGTTAGTATTAGTATACTATATTTTTCGAGTCTAACAGGTCTTTATTTTCTTCTCCATATGGGCCACATTTATAGTCGGCGATTTTCGGCGAGTACAAGCAGCGCTCGTGGCCCAGCAGGAGCGCTCGTGGCCCAGCGGCGCCCGCGTACCGCGTGCGGTATGCGAGGTTAAGCAACCGTCCAGGTCAGTTATTGGATGGGTGACCGCTTTGAGTGGTAATTAACTGAGCGCTCCCGTGCTTTGGAAGGCACGTTAAGCCGTTGATCCCGGCTGCTGTCTTTGATAGCAGTCGTTAAGCCAAGTTAGAGGCCTTCGGGCGGCTCGGGAACTTCTAACAGTCAAGTTGCCCACTCACTTGACAAGCCCAATTCCAATCAGGTCTAGTTTTCCCTCGGGTTGGGATGTCAGATGGCGTTGTTTCCGTAATACTAGTACCTACGCCAACTCTTAGGATTAGGTAGCGGACCCAGGGCATTGTTTAGGATGCAACTGTACCGGGATAACGCTAGGATGATGATGATGATGATTAGTCGGTGAGTAGTCGGCCACCTCAGTACCGATTAGTCGGCTAATCGGCAAAATCCATAGTCGGCCCATCTCTACTTAAAACTACAAGTACCTACAAGTTTTAAATTGCCACTTTCTTTAACTTCGGATGGGCATTGCTCAGAAGTTATAAATATATACAGTAAAAATATAAATCGTGGCTGTTCAGAGATTCAGGCACCACAAATATAATCCGCATTTTTTTTTTATTGAAATCGATACTCATGTGACACCCTTTTTGATCCAATTTTTTTTCGTATGAAATGACTCCAAAGCCTGTAGATATACAAATGAATACTTATTTAAATGCAAAGTCAACAGGTTGTATGGTTTACTTTAGAATTACGATTTGAAACGGGATATTTACCATGTATATTCGCTATGGTGTGTGGGTAGACCACAACTAAAACTCGCAGCACGTCAGTTAATCCTTGATAATGGCGCTTGCAACAGTGCCGAGATATCGTGAACTCAAAAATACAAATATACATGGTAAATATCCCGTTTCAAATCGTAATTCTAATGTAGTTAGTTCATAGTTCATAGTTCGTTTATTCCAGAACAATACATTAATTGTGTTTGAATATAAATGTCATACATAATACATTACATTGAAATATTATATATTTACAGGCATAATGTCACACAAAAACATAAAAATAAAAAAGAAACATTCTTAATTACAAGTCGTAATAATATGTAAATCATATGTCGTCTATGTTGTAATAACAGCCCTTAAGGAGAAAGTCTCGGAGACGTGAGTTGAAAATATTATAGTTAGTTATACATTTGAGATGTATGGGTAATTGATTAAATATTTACCATTATAATGACCATGTAAGCTTGAAATCTTATATTGGTTTAGTTTAGTAATAAATTGCCGCTCAGGGCACTTTCTGGGAATCTCCGCTGTTACGGCTGATTGACTACATAATGTCGTGTCCAGTTATCGATAGTTATGAGACGACTTGATAATCCTGGGTAATATTCGCACACATCACCGACAACTCGCTTCAAGCGACCAGTATAAGTCACACTACATAGTTGTTAGGAATCACTGGGTCGTTTATACTGGACTAGTAGTGAGATGAGATGAGACATATAGTGAATGGCATAGTTGCTGATAACTATCTTTTTAGATTACCGCTTGATGATATAATTGAACTAGAAAAAGTACAGTCTGGCCGTATTCCAGATGTATTAATGTTGGTATTATACATGGCGTCCCACGGCTATGCCACATGGAGGGAAAGTACCTTGAATATTGTAGATGGAGCATTTTACTGAATGAAGACATAATTTGAATTTAAAAAACATTGTAAATTGCATTCACAGATATTTACATATTTTTATGGTTGAACCGGGAATCGAACCCGTTACACGTGATAAATTGATTAATTTTGTATTAAAAATGTTAAAATTCATGGTCTTCCTTTTATTTCTGATACTATGTTATTTAGCAAAAAATAATCCATATGAAGAAGCCTTCCGATTGGTATGATAAAGCTACAGGGTAATTATTTTTCTTGTGTGTTCGATTCCCGGTTCACGGTTTAATTATTATTTAAATATCTGTAAATGCAGTATAATTGTTTTTAAAATTCATATAATGTCTTCTTTCAGTAAAATGTTCCATCTACAATATTCAAGGTACTTTCCCTCCATATGGCATAGCCGTGGGACATCCTGTAGATTTTGAAATCTGGATGATGTCAAGAAAACCGCTATTGAGTCCGGTACCTGGCTGCTGTCCCGTAGGAAAGTTTGCGTATTTAGATTTTTTCGGGAAAGGTGAGTAGGACTCTTATTAAGTATTATAGATTCAGTTGGACAGCTGGTATTTCTAGCTATGATTTCATCAATAATTTTTTATGAAAAAAAAACAAATGTTCTTCAATAACCTATCGAATGGGGTATGAAATGAAATGGCTCCGTGAGCTGATTCTAAATAGTAGATTGTATGACAAGGGTCTAAAATGAGCCATATTACCACGAGATAGTTATTTTCCCGAACGAAGTGAGGGAAAATAGTTCGAGGGGTAATATGGCTTTTAGACCAGAGTTATACACTCTACTTTTCACTTCGATTGCGAGAAAATAAATAAACAAAGGTTAACCCACCCAAAATTAACAATAAATTCCACGGCGAACATATGTAATTTGGCAGCATGTTTTTTTTTCTAAACTGTTTTGACACACAAAACATAGACACCGCGGTTCGCGCGCAACATTCACGCGCGAAAAAAGCTAACTGATCTTCCATTGAGCGCTTCAAAGTGTTGTTCGAACGATTTAACCACTTTTTTAATTATTGTGAAATAGGGACTACTACAAACTTAATCTTTAGACTCTTTAGAAAAAATAATTATGTTTCCAGATTGGTCGATTTTAGTAATTTTTTTAAGAGTTAAATTAGTGTTCTGTGATTGGTGATTTAATAGGTGAAGTATTTTGATTGGTCAAATTCAAATGTTTTGTAAATCATAAATATGTATTCATATTTTCCCTAGGGGTTAAATGTACTACTTTAGCCCCGCTTGACAAGTCTAATATGACACACTTTTCGAGCATGAGAAGTGAAAAATATATTACATGATTACATTTCAGCTAGTAGTATATACTCGTATCATAAAATATATACATAAAAAACCTATGACATACTGTATTGAATTAGTGTACTAAAATAGGATTTCGAAATAGTACCTGAACCTAAAAAAAGGAATTTATAAGTAAAAATACTTACACATTAACATATTGCTGTAAAAGGTGGGTAACACAGTGGTAAAAACCATTTTTTCATACAAATGGTAAGATATCCAAGTACCACTGAGGTACTCGATTTATGAATATTAGCTGTGGTTCGTTAATTACCAAAACTATCGTAAATAATACTGCAATTAATCCTCTTTCTAAATAACAATAAAAAAAATGAAGTGATGGACAAGTATTCCAAAATCTGTTTAAAAAAAAAGTATCTGAAAATTATGTACATGAAAAAGTAGAATGGCCCAGCTAACTGGCTAGTGGCCAGCGGATCGCTTCTCAGCCACTAATAGCTAGTGGGCAGCGGGTCGCTTCTCAGCAGCTAACGGCTAGTGGGCAGCGGGTCGCTTCTCAGCAGCTAACGGCTAGTGGGCAGCGGGTCGCTTTTCAGCCGCTAATAGCTAGTCGGCAGTGGGTCGCTTCTCAGCCGCTAATAGCTAGTCGGCAGTGGGTCGCTTCTCAGCAGCTAACGGCTAGTGGGCAGCGGGTCGCTTGTCAGCCGCTAATAGCTAGTGGGCAGCGGGTTGCTTCTCAGCAGCTAAGGGCTAGTGGGCAGCGGATCGCTTCTCAGCAGCTAATTGCTAGTGGGCAGCGGGTCGCTTCTCAGCAGCTAATAGCTAGTGGGCAGCGGGTTGCTTCTCAGCAGCTAACGGCTAGTGGGCAGCGGGTCGCTTGTCAGCCGCTAATAGCTAGTGGGCAGCGGGTTGCTTCTCAGCAGCTAAGGGCTAGTGGGCAGCGGATCGCTTCTCAGCAGCTAATTGCTAGTGGGCAGCGGGTCGCTTCTCAGCAGCTAATAGCTAGTGGGCAGCGGGTCGCTTCTCAGCAGCTAACGGCTAATGGGCAACGGGTCGCTTCTCGCAGAAGAACACGTGGACGGAATCACAGGCCACGTCATTGAGGAGGCCATTCCGCAGCATGACCAGGCAGCCTCCCGTGCCGTTAGGCTCTCCGTCCTCGAAACGCGCGTATCCTGCCGCTGTAAGCGTTTGCCCTGCAAACAAAAACAAGCGCGGATACAGGGGGGTGGGTCAATTCTCCCACCCGCCCAAGCAAGCAGGCCCTATGTTCTTTTTATAACTCTTGAGGCATTGCGTATTCCTTTTCCTACCTCCATAACATGTTTACTATATACTATATCTTATGATGTCTATAAAGTTTTAGTAGTATTCCTAACATAATATGATATTAAATTGTAATTATGTAATTATCTATAAATAAGTATTTTTGCTATCCCAATCCTTTTATGCTCTTCCAAATTTTCTTTTTGTTTGATTATCATTTCCCATTCCTGTTTCCCTGACTTTTATATCTTTAACGCGTCATTGGCCAATCAGTGCAAAGCCATGAAAAAAAAAGTGACCCACCCCCCTCTTTCGAACCTAAACAAAAGTGAGGCTTGCGCATTCGAAAACTCATACGCATTAAATAAAAAATGGATCAAGCCCCGGATCCTATTTTAAATTAAAAATGCACCAAAACTATCGACATCGATAAAAGAATAGCAGTTAAAATATCAACGGGACTTTGTAGCGAGGAAAACATAATATTATATGCATGGAATTCAATCCGATGGTTGACGAACATTACGGCAACCCCAGCTCTGGGTGCGTGAAGAAGAGAGAGTAGTGTTTATGTTACGCTCTTTAGATCTATTTCTCCTTAATCTGTATTAGTTAAATGGAACCCTGTTGCTTATCACTCAGTTGTGTCACAAAATTTTGTTTCGAAGAATTTTTTAACTGCCCATTGACTTGAAATTTGGTGATAACGTTTATTATTACGTATATTTTACCAACAACTCCTAACATAAAAAAATTGATTTTTGATATGAAATTTCCTTATTTTTCCTATTATAATTAAAACCAATTTAATTCTGCGGTTGGTTCTGAACCCTAAATGTGCGAAGTCCGAAATGCACTTGGCCGATTTTTAACCCGTCGTCTACCGGTCTCGGGGATCCCCGGGCTTGTTACAAAAGAATACTATTGTTCATTTTTTTTTGTCGGGAGACCACGGCTTTTTATCATATCCTATCATTTATTTGCATTGATCGTACATCGTCGTACATAATATACATGTCAAAAATAATAACCATGAGCTATATAAATTCACACTGAAATTAATAAAGTTTAAATTTTAACACATTCTTAATTAAGGTGTAGTAAATTGTTCCAACACGGTGAGGCAGTGAACATGTATGTCTATCCCTGTAAAAATTCCGTAACCGAGTAAAAGGCCTTTTGGACCAAGAAACGCTTGAGCTTATGAGCGAAACCAAGATCTGAGGTAGCATCTTTTATTTCCGTAGGTATCCTATTGAAAATACGCTATTTAATTTATTGATAAAGCGTATTTGTATTGTATTGTATATTTACCATGTACGGTCTGCCAGTCCCCGCGCTCGCCCCAGTCCTGCACCCCAACGTACGCGTACTCCTTGCTGGAAGACCCCACAATCCTGCCCTTAGGATACTCCGCAAACAGGTCCCTAAGGACCTGGACCTCGAGGTCGCCGTTGATGACCGCAAGGTGCGCGCGCTCCACTGAGCAGGCCATGAAGGCGCGCGACCAGGTGCGGGCGGCCGTGTGGAGTTTGTAGCAGCTGCCTGTTCTGTTGTACAGCATATACCCTGAAATGTCCAAAAACTAATTTATTGTCACTGGTCTCGTACTACAGTTAAAAAAAAAAAATTGTGATAATCCATATTGAAAGGGACCTTATGGCGGCCGGCACTTACGCCTTTATTGCCGCTGTTCCAATACAATAGTGAATAGGTGCAACGTAAACGCCTGCCGCCATAAGGTCCCTTTCGATGTGGATTATCACATTTGTGGACAATCTTACACAAATCAACCTGGTCCAAAACTAAGCAAAGCTTGTACTATGGGTACTAGGCGACGATATACATACGTATATAGATAAATATATACTTAAATACATAGAAAACATCCAAGACTCAGGAACAAATATCCGTGTTCATCACACTAATAAATGCCCTGACCGGGATTCGAACCCGGGACCTCCAGCTTCGAAGGCAGGGTCACTACCAACTAGGCTAAAGCGGTCATCAAAAGTAAAAAAGTAAGTAAGGTAAGTTGTATGTAAAAAGGGATATTTGCCGTTTTTACCGTGTTTATGTACATAGTTGCCGTACAATTTCTTTTTTATTGAAACATGAAAATTCTACTGGTAACCTTCAATTTACATTTGGGTAATAAACAAAATACCACATTTTTGCGATTTTTATAGTCCCATATAAATACATTAATAAATAATAAAGGACAATCTTACACAAATTGAACTAGCCCCACAGTAAGCTCAAGAAGGCTTGTATTATGGGTACTAGACGACGATATATTTAACAGATATAAATACTTAAATACATAGAAAACATCCAAGACTCAGAAACAAACATTCACGACGTACTATGTACGTATTATATTTTTACGATTTTAATTAATTTGTCTAATTTATGATTTATTATGATAATTTGATGGTTTACTTTCCATTTAGCCACACTACGTTATAAATTGTAACATGAGTCGTCATCATCTCTATTCTTTGGGTATACACTTGATTTGTACTTACCGGTTTTTTTTTTAACTTGAGTGTGATTTTATAGGCCAGCAGGCGAATCACGTAACTTTATGTACTAACGGTAGATAGATTTTACTGTCAATTTTGAAGTATAAATGTATGAGGTGACAATTATTTGACATTAAAATCTACCTAACGGTAGTACATAAAGTTACGTGATTACCCCGCGGGCCCAATAAAGCAATAGGAGTGCGCGTATGGAGAGTAGACCGGGGAAAATCCAGGGGAAAACTTCCGGCACAATCACGAACTTACCGTTGTCAATCGGCCCACACTCTCCTACAAAAATATTCTCTGGAACACCTTCCTTGAAGCACATGTAAGGCAAAGGATCACCACAGGTTCTATCGCCTACTTGTCCGTAGCTATCTAAGGTGACGCAGTCTGCTTTATTCTGATAATTGCGTGGTTTCCACTCTATTGGCGCGTCTGCAATGGGTACTCCTGAAAAGTGGTATTGACTTAAGGTATTAGCGACCGACCACGCTAACTCTTCATTGAAATAATTTGGCAACACTAAATAAAGTAAACAAATAATAAATAAATATTAGAGGATAATCTTACACAAATCGAACTTAGCCCCACAGTAAGCTCAAGAAGGCTTGTGTTATGGGTATTAGACGACGATATATTGAAATGAAATGAAATGAAAATAATTTATTCCAGAACAAGTCCATAGATAGATAGCATTATAAAATTAAAATTAAAAATGACATTGAATTGAATTAAATTAAATTGAATAGATAAAATTAAAATTACAATAAATTAATATGAACCTCTCCAAATCGCGGATATTTAATAGATATAAATACTTAAATACATAGAAAACATCCAAGACTCAGAAACAAATATTCATGCTCATCACACAAATATTTGCCCTGACCGGGATTCGAACCCAGGACCGTCAGCTTCACAGGCAGGTGCAGTACCCACTAGGCTAAACCGGTCGTCACTACCTGAAACGTCACATTTTCGTACAAATATGACGTATAATGCACAGTGTTGCCAAATTATTCCTTGCAAAATTAACATGGTCAAACTCTATTGGATGCATTTTGGAACATATCGCTTAAAATACAGAAACAGATTCTGTTCGGAATTTCTTTTCTTTTACGCCTCTTGAAAATATATTGATAAAAAAAAGAAATTTTTATTATGCGACCGACATTTTCCGTGTCAAAACAAAAGTTAATTCGTTTTGGTCACTCAATATCCAGACGTTTCCTATGAACAACAGATTATGAGTATTTCGCGCACGAACAAGCTTATTGGTTCTGTATTAAAGGTTGTTCAGAATAACAGGTCGATGGATATTGATGCCATTCGAATTCGCTCAACTAACAGCTCAATATCCGTGCCTTACCATGAGTTTACATGACCGTACTCGCTAGCGACTGCGTAAAAATATGTATGGGCAAAAGTACCTCTGGCGGTTACGCAATACAACTAAAAATCGGCATACTAAATCGTTTACGCAGCCGCTAGCCAGTACGGTCATGCAAACTCATGGTAAAGGCACAGTGGCTTCCTGTATTCTGATCCTAATGTAACTACAAACCGTACTTGCCTTCAATGGAGAAGAAATCTCCTTTAGAAAAGGTAGCGTGGAAGCCGACATATATAGGACCGTTTGAGTACTGAACCACGCTTGGAATTTTTTCTTTCATCACTTTCAGCAGGCCACTATTCAAGGGCGAGGCCAAAACGCCACCTGTTGAAATTATTTGACTATCACTATCACTACATAGTATAAAACAAAGTCGCTTTCTCTGTCCCTATATCCCTTTGTATGCTTAAATCTTTAAAACTACGCAACGAATTTTGATGCGGTTTTTTTAATAGATAGAGTGATTGAAGAGGAAGGTTTATATATATAATAACATCCATTAAATAGTGCACCCGTGCGAAGCCGGGGCGGGTCGCTAGTTTGTATTATAAGAAATACACACATCTAAAGGACAGCGTGAAAAGTTATATATACATGCGAGTATACCCATAAGTCATCACATATATTCATATTCATATATATCTATTACCATCAAAATCAAAACATATAGGTATTCTGCAAATAGACCTCAAGGGCACTTTTACAAGTCAAAATCTATCTATATCAAATAAAAATAATACAATAATCAAAGTATCATTAATTAAATGTAGTGTTACATGTCAAAAATAAGACTAAAAAACTAATAACAATCGAGATTTGTTAGAGATGTATACGGTCTCTAAGCGTCAAGATAAAAAGTAATAATCTATACTTAAAGTGTGGTATACCCGGGTAAACCTTTAAGGGAAGTGGAGACAGAGGCGAAAGGCATACCTTCCAGGTGGCAGCGCAGGCGCGCTTCGTGCCATGTGGCGGGGCGGTGATGCAACTTGAGCGAGCCGCCAGCCTGCTGGTGGTAGGTGTACTCTCCCTCTGCAAGCATGGGTCACAATTATTAGTTACTATAGGCCGACCACTCAGACATGATCCGAAACTCGGAGATAAATAAATAAATAAATAGAATAAATAAATAAATATTAGAGGACAATCTTACACAAATCGAACTAGCCCCACAGTAAGCTCAAGAAGGCTTGTGTTATGGGTACTAGACGACGATATATTTAATAGATATAAATACTTAAATACATAGAAAACATCCAAGACTCAGAAACAAATAGTCATGCTCATCACACAAATATTTGCCCTGACCGGGATTCGAACCCAGGACCGTCAGCTTCACAGGCAGGTGTACTACCCACTAGGCTAAACCGGTCGTAACCGGTCAGATCCGCAGAAGAACGAGGGTTACCGACGTAGCTCAGAGAATCTGCAAGTTGAAGTGGCAGTGGGCGGGCCACATTGCTCGTAGAACCGATAACCGTTGGGGAGAAAGGTTCTCGAGTGGCGGCCTCGCACGGGAAGACGGAGCGTTGGACGGCCTCCCACTAGGTGGACTGATGGCTTGGTCAAGGCAGCGGGGAGTCGCTGGATGCGGGTGGCTCGCGACCGTGTGCTGTGGCGCTCCTTGGGGGAGGCCTATATCCAGCAGTGGATGTCTTCCGGCTGAATGATGATGACGATGACCACTCAGAAGGTGCCTGCAGCAACCGGGGAGTGTGGAAGCTCGTTGTCGACCGTTCGAGACACCCTTTGGCGTCTTTCCTTCTACGCCGCGTGCCGGCAATGGGGGCTATCGCGTAGGAATTCGCCGCTAGAGGCGCTAGTGTAGCGCGAGGTCTCCGAAATGTCAAATGTCACTCTTTGTGGTTGCGCTGCGCGGTTTAATATCTAATTGGAACGATATGGTGACTATTTTGCAATACCTGAGTTTGATTATGGCAAATATGAGTTACGGGTCAATGACTGTCAATGCTTTAAGACAGTTATGTCTTTCGGAAACTTATTTCCTCCTTTATTTCCTAACAAAACGGGACTGCGCTACAATGCGGGATGTAGGATACTTTTACGGTACGGTTTTAAGGTATTAAATATGATTTAAACGTAAACTTGGTTCTCATGCCCATAATAACCAATAACAAATTCACACACAGCTGGACCTTACTCGACAGTGGCGCCATCTGGTGAGCACAAAAACGATAGCCCTCATTCGGCAAGCATCGTTTCAGGAGTCCTTATCAGTTAAAAAACGCTCAACTATTTAGAAGATTATTTGATTTAATTGACACGTACCTTGAAATTTTCTCAGTGTTACTATCTAGAACAGGACTGTGGCGACCAAGTGTCATAATTATAAATGTATTTTTTGGATTTTTCATTAAGAAACATCTCTCCAAACCGACCATATTCAAGCTAAAAACTTTGTTTTTCCGCTTAAATTCGAATACACACTTAAAACCAAAAAATGGCCATGTTACTTAATTAAAACTTTAATAAAATAGTCGTATCATTCAATCACTTTATTGGTATTAACAATACTTTTGTTATAATTTGAAATCAAAACATTTTAAAACTTATAAGGCCTCTTATTTGGTAGGCCTATAGGCGTACTACTCAAAGTACAGTTTTCTTACGTAGGTGGATAACGTTCTAAAAGGCGTAATATTATATTACAATGAAAAATATTTGCCAACTCTAAAAATTGACATGAAAAATCAACAGTTTGATGTAGTTATTTGTAAAGTTCAATGCACACATTTGCATGTTAACACTTAATTTTCTTTGATAAAGTTTTTTAAAGTAGGTAAGTTATGTGTAGTACGTAGCACTAGTAAGGTTTTAATATTATAAATACATTTAATTACTTACCAATGCCAAGAATGAAGGACAAAGATAGAATAAATTTAAAACCCAACATTGTGTTCACGGAACCAACTCCCTTGTTACAATGTGTTATCGCAGCGTGACTGTTTTTTTTTTGTTTTTTGCACCAATGCATAACCCTTCGCTCGTACTGACAAGCCCATAAGTGTGAGAGTGACAAATGCTAGACAGGATGTCTGATAAATCCGCGCCAACCGTCCAAATAACTGCCAAAAATTAAAATATATTGTGTACAGTCATCATCATAAATATGTATAATTGTATACACTTTTCGACCTTATCTCGAAACAATAAAGTGCTAGAATGTCACCGTGCTAGAATGAATCCTTAGGAAAGTTTTTTTAGATGCCTTTGGTGGCAAAGAAGCTCATCTTACTCATGCCTATGGACGCGTGCAACGCCAGAAGAATCACAAGCAGGACCCTGTATTCACTTGAGGATTCGTTGTATTTACTAGCGCATTTTGGCAGCGCTGGTACGCAACCGATAGTATAATATCTCACGAATAGGTTAGCTATACATGCACATTGTCTATGTGTGCTTCAGCGTAGAAGTTCACATTGTCTGTGTTCGTATGTGTTACAACCACAACTATGGCTAACCCGCGCTCGTGAGATAAAAGTAGGTACCGTGGTCTAGGTAAACAAGATCTGACAATCCGGACCGTGACACGACCATACGTCACTGTAGATAAAACACTCACACTTACACTGCCAACAGTGACACATATAGTCCCTATTCGTCCCGGTACCACCGCACACCGGGTAGAGTCAGTCCGACCCAGGTCGGGCCTAGTTGAGTTTCTTGCTGGACTCTTCTCAGCTAGGCTACGTTTAGTGAACCAGCGATAAAACTACCAGTAGCTCGATTCCACTCAAACCTCAGATTCGGTTGAAACCGCTCAACCAATCTCACTGGAGCGCAAACTCTTAGAGTATTCCAGTGTTCCAAACCACACGCGTGGTCGTGCCGGAGGTTTTCCCCTGGATTTTCCCCAGGCTACACTCCAACCGCGCACTCCTATCGCTTTATTGGGCCCGGCCTATAAAGCCACAGTCAGGTTCAAAAAAAAAACTTACACTGCACTGCTGGATGCACTGTGTTGAGAGCGAAGGACCTAAATGTGTTCATTCTGCTGTCAACACAGTGCATCCTCAAATCTTATAAAGGGTTGGCAACGCGCACGTGACTCCTTTGGACTTGCTGGCGTCTATAGGCTGCGGTGGCCGCTTACCATCAGGTGAACCGTACGCTTGTTTGCCACCGGCGCTGTATAAAAAAAACTTACGTCCGCATACAGTCGGATAGGCTGATGACCAAGGTCGTGTCACACACTACTAACCGATGGATCGAATTGCCATACCTCGCGCAGTGTATTATTGTATCAAGGTAGGTACTATAAATGCATCTACAGTCGAACTCACAAGGGGCTTAACAGCTTTGTACCTTGTCGCTATAACGTCATGTTTAAATTGTCATACTAACATTTCCAATGGGTGTAAACGACAAAGTACCAAAGTGTTCAGCTACTTATGAGGCCTACTGTACATGCCTGGCTTACGGATTTCACTAAATATCCGTCTCTTGAAAGCTATTTCATTTTCTTGAAGGTTTCTCAAAATATGAAACACTTTCAATTTCACCATTGTTACCATTATTCTTAAAATGTTTAAAGTGTAGTTTGACGACCGCTTAGCCTAGTTGGTAGTGACCCTGCCTACGAAGCTGGAGGTCCCGGGTTCGAATCCCGGTCAGGACATATATTTGTGTGATTATCACGAATATTTGTTCCTGAGTCTTGGATGTTTTCTGTGTATTTAAGTATCTATTTATCTATATAAATACGTATGTTCGTCTCCTAGTACCCATAGTACAAGCTTTGCTTAGTTTGGGACTGGGTAGATTTGTGTAAAATTGTCCCCAAATATTTATTTATTTATTTAAAGATAGAGAAATTACGTTCAGTATTTACGCGTTTAATACCAAAGATCTTGATTGACAAATCAATCTTATTAAAGAAATAAGGTCGTTTACAGGCCAATCAAATCTTCAAACAGCAGTGCCATTAGCCCCATCTTTGCAATACGGTTCAAAATTAACAGTAGACCGAATACTCAATGGTTCTGTATCTATGAACGTGCTGCGAGGGTGTTGGAATGTTCTTACCTTAATTAGTGCGTAATTAACGAGGAAAGGAAACGACATAAACGACAGAGATGGTACAATGTGGATGGAAACTCCATCACGGCGGTACACCGTCATCATCATCATCATCATATCAGCCGAAAGACCCGAAAGACGTCCACCGCTGGACATAGGCCTCCCCCAAGGCGGTACACCATACTGAACGATTTTTTTGCTATGAGTCGTCATCGTCACAGTACAGTACGAACGAACGTATTGCTATAAAACAGCAAGTACCTAACTTTTGACTTTCAAAGCTAAATTTTAGCTCCACCTAACAGAATATAGACTTTCAAACAATATGCTTTGCCGCCTCCTCTCCCTTTGCACCCTTTTTGCGTTGGGAGAATGCGTTGGAGCACAGTCCGCCCAGACGAAGGGTGCTAGGCTTGTGGGATTGCTGGGCAGAAGGCCCACTAAACCCCCAACGATTGTCCGACGACATCGCTTCCAGGGAGGGCCAAAGGTTCGCTTGGCGCATTCCACTTTGATCCCTGACTTGACCATGTTGATGGAAGGGTCACATTTTTGTATTATCCTCGTGGCGCCCAAAGATTTTTTGGCTCCTCTTTAACTATGACCCGACTGTCCTTCTTATAGGACATAATAGTTACAGTCATATCCGCCCAAGATTTTGAGTTGAAATTTGTATTTGTGAATTTGTGTATGTTTGAAGTGAAACTTTCAGGGTATAATTATGATTATATTAGCATGTGTTTTTAAATTCAATTATTTGTCTACCTTTTGATCTTTACAAAGGCCACTGGGCCTCAATTACTAGATTTACAGTAATTGAAGGTTAGTTGAAAAAAGTGCTGGGCTGGAGCCGCCATGCTTATTTTGGTTTATCAAAAGGCGCGTGGGCGCCACGAGGTTATATCAGGACGGATGCTTTGGGGGTTGGGAGAAGGGGCTTGAAACCCTTAGCTCCAACCGCCCTGGACCCGCTGATGTGAAGTGACGTTAAAGGAGTTAGAAATAACACGGCTGGTGTGGTGGGTGTATCAGTGGGCGAGGGCGCGCCACCATGATTAACGGCGGTGATTTACTAATAGCATTGTTTGGATCGCTTAGCTGTTGTGTGCCATATTGTTTCCATTACATGGGACCTTGACATTCTTACATTGTGTAGTGCTGATTAGTCTTGTACCATTAGGCGAACAACATTTGTAAGATTTTTTATTGTACGAGCGCTCATGGTCCAGCGGCGCCCGCGTACCGAGTACGGTATGCGAGGTTAAGCAACGTCGGCCCAGGTCAGTTATTGGATAGCATCCCAGAAAAAAAAAAAAAAAAAAAAAAAGGTCAGTTATTGGATTGGTGACCGATTTGACTGAGCGCTCCCGTGGTTTGGAAGACACGTTAAGCCGTTGATCCCGGTTGCTGTCTATGATAGCAGTCGTTAAGCCAAGTTAGAGGCCTTCGGGCGGCTCGAGAACTTCTAACAGTCAAGTTGCCCACTCACTTGACAAGGCTAATTCCAATAAGGTCTGGTTTTTCCTCGGGTCGAAGGTCAGATGGCAGTCGCTTACGAAAAAAACTAGTGCCTACGCCAACTCTAGGTAGCGGACCCCGGGCATCCTTTAGGATGCAACTGTACCGGGATTACGCTAGGATGATGATGATGATGATTTTTTTTTGAAAATGCGTGTTGTGTTCCTGGTGGTGAGTAAGGTCGCCAGAACTCCCGAGGATATGATGTGTTGAGAGTGAGAAAGCTGTCAATACATCGAATCCTATTCTCCATGGACTACGGTGTGCATATCGGGTAGAGTCAGTCCGACCCAGGTCGGGCCTAGCTGAGTTTCTTGCTGGACTCTTCTCAGCTAGGCTAGGTCTAATTAATATGAGAATAGAAGCCACGACCTGCTAAAACATATTTATCCTATAAACGTTTGTTTTTATTTTTTGCGATTGCGACACCTACTTTTTCCGCTCTCATTGGGTGAATCTAATTGGTTTCAACATGTGCAGATACTCATTTAAAAACAACCACACGATTGTATAAAGATTCGAAGGAAAAATTTTTGAAGTGAAAATCTCTAGTACGGATTTTTTTTTAATACCACTTTATCCGCCAATCTAAACTTTGTTTCTGTAAAACTTACTGTTGAATAATGTATGACAGAAATGTAAAGAATTTTGTCATCTTTAAACTTGCCATAGACACTTTTGACATATAAACAACTGTGACAGTTCTATTCCTAAGACTCCGTATGGCCGAAAAATGCTCATGGATCAAGGTCGGAACTTGCATTTTTTTCATGAAATCATACCCTACCGATATATATCAATATTTCTTTATCTCCTCTCCAGCTTTTGCAGGGCAAAATCCGCTGCGGACTGAATTATTACACAATACAAATTATGCGATCATTTTCTTATTAACTGTAATAAGTACATACTTTTTCTATCAAGTTTATACATATACCTTCCGTACTTTATATTAAATCCCGGATGAGATAGGTCATTTATTTATTTATTTAATCTTTATTGCACAAAAGAAACCTTATCGTACAAAAGGCGGACTTAATGCCGTATGGCATTCTCTACCAGTCAACCTTAAGGCGAAGCAGAAAGATTTGTTGGCGGTGCAACTAACAACTAACGAAACTCAAAATTAATATTATATATAATTATTTGTGTAATGCAACAAAACGAGTAAATGTATCGTTTATTACATTACACAGACAATCATATAAAGTCCTACCCATAATACATATACAATACATAAATATATAGATATATATATATATATATATATAGACGAAATTTACAAAACCGATACTACTACTCCACGACTCTGCCAGCATAGAAATCACATACCGACTTTTTAAAAGAGAACTTGTTAGGGGATTTCCGGATCGTAGGAGGTAGGCGGTTCCAGAGGCGAGCCACCTGAACGGTGAACGAATACGACATAAAGCCTGTGCGGTGAAGGGGGATAGACAAAGAGAGATTGCCCGAAGAGCGAAATTGACGGGCACGAGAAGTACCATGAAAATTAAAAAGGGACTTGAGATATTCGGGAGATTGTGGATCATTAAGAATAGAAAAGTCATTGTCAGTAGTAAAAACCAAAGTTGTCCACCCGGTGGTTAATAGTTAACGGCTTATGTACATGTAAATTATGTTCTTATTACATGGATTTAAAGTTACGGAAACATCGTTTGTGCAGGTTAGTCCAATCCAAAATAAGCATTGTGGCCCTTAACTTTTGATATGTCGAACGAAAAGACGCGAACCTAAATCTGATAATGACCCAAATATATTTTTACTCATCTAGTTATATCATCTGTCATAGTAATCTGGGAGTTATGCGTCAGGTACGTTTCTTATTAAACACAAATCGATTGAGAAAGTGCAAATTAATCATTCAGTGTGATGTGACACCATTTCATTCGTTTCCAATTACTTCATTACGAGCTAAGGGGGCGTCCATAAATTACGTGAGATGTTTAAGGGGGGGAGGGGGTCGAGTCAAATCTCATCTAATCTTACGTTGGAGAGAGGGGGGTTCTCGGCAAATATCACGCATTTTTTTTTCTGATTGAAACAAAAAAATATTATACTATTTTGGTCCAGATTGTACACGCTTATAAGATTTAATCTTAAGCGTAATCGTAATACGATTAAGATTATTCACTAATTCGTTCGAAAGAGAATAATTTCATTCATACTTCGACGTTAACTCTCAGCAATATTGATTACTAGTCTTAACTAGTCGTAAATAAAAGCACGAAGCAATTTTTTTTTCTTTTTACAATAACAATCCAACGCGTTTACGTAAGAAACCCACATTTTAAAAAATCTCACGTGAGATTGGGGGTTGGGGGAGGGGGTTGAATAAAATCTCACGACATCTCACCAGGGGGGGAGAGAGGGACAAGAAATTTAAAAAAACACCTCACGTAATTTATGAACGCTCCCTAAGGAAAGCGACAGCTGCGCGAGAGTACTAAATAATACAAATGAGACGTTTAATCTAGTGTAAAGTGTAATGTGTGAATATTAGTGTTTGAAATTAATTATGACATTGATTGAAAGGTAAAAGCGTCCGTCAACACGTTTCTTCAGCGCCCCGTGCGGTTAACGACACTTGACAGACGTTTTCTCTGTGTCTTTCGTTTGTACTAAAGGTGGGTTGCACCAAACCGTCTGTAATCGTTTTTTTAACAGAAAGTGTATCTTTATTTTCGTGTCCATCTGTCAAAATTAGAATTGTATTGCCTATTTAAAAAGAGCTTCCGCGCCTGAGAATATATCCCCCTTTTTCTGCCATATTATCTTCATCCTATACAGGGTGTCCCACGGCTATGCCACATGGAGGGAAAGTACCTTGAATATTGTAGAGGGAGCATTTTACTGAAAGAAGACATTATTTGAATTTAAAAAACAATTTAAACTGCATTCACAGATATTCAAATATTTTTATGGTTGACCTTTTATTTCTGACACTATGATATTTAGCAAACAATAATCCTTATGTTGCAGCCTTTCGATGGGTATGATAAAGCTACAGGATAATTGTTTTTCTCGTGTAACGGATTCGATTCCCCGGTTTAAACATAAAATTATTTAAATATCTGTGAATGCAGTTTAGATCGATTTTAAAATTCAAATAATGTCTTCTTTCAGTAAAATGCTCCATCTACAATATTCAAGGTACTTTCCCTCCATGTGGCATAGCCGTGGGACAACCTGTATATCCAGATCATGTTATGAGGGACATGATGGGGAGAATGGATTTTATTCTATCGTATGTTTCTGTGAATTAGCGAGAGCCTGGGCTTGAAGTTATGGCGCATTGTGTGCGCTGCGTAGGTGTTGTCGGCACATTACAACAAACAATAATAAAGTACACAATAACATTCTTATACTGTTAATACTAAAGTCTATTATTGCTGAATTCATTGTTTTTCGTTGTGGTTAATTCGAACATTTATCTTTAGTAGGAGTTTATCTGCAGCTGTCGAAGGGTTTGATTGTGAATTTCATTAGCTTTGTGATTACTTAGTACCTAATTTGTAGCGGAAAGCATGCAGTATTAATTCGTTGATTTCAAATCGACATTACTAATAAAATAATAAATATCTTTGGACAATCTTACACAAATCAACCTAGCCCCAAACTAAGCGAAGCTTGTACTATGGGTACTAAGTGACGATATACATACTTGTATAGATAAATAGATACTTAATTACATAGAAAACATCCAAGACTCAAGAACAAATACTCGTGTTCATTACACAAATACATGCCCTGACCGGGATTCGAACCCGGGACCTCCAGCTTCGAAGGCAGGGTCACTACCAACTAGGCTAAAGCGGTCGTCATCATAAAATGTCTCCTTGTTATTTTTTGTCCCGTTGCTTTACCGTGCAATGCGTACCTATGTGATACTAATATACGATTTTGTAATATAACTAATAAGTAATAATAAATTATTTTTGAGATCGTGGCCGCTACTCACATTTACTAACAATGAGTAATCATAATCAGATAAGATGGAGCCGTCAAAATCGCGAGTTCGGGGGGGGGACTCACATGAGCAGTAACTGATGCTCTATCAGGCCCCGTATGGTCGCGCGATAGATAGATAAACGACAAGATAAAGCATCTGTCACTTTCTATCGATTAATATTAGAAGGTGACAGATTATTCATCTTGTGGTTTATCACGCGACCATGAACATATATATTTTATTTTTTTATATACCCCCAGGATAGATGGCGTACCTATATACTCCCGTATCTAAGGCCAAAAAAGTTTCTCGGATCACTGTGCCAAAATAGATAGTTATACCTAGGTTAACATGTCACTTACGTTAATTAAGGAACTTATTTTCGGGGTAGCGAATGACAGAATGTTTATTTCAGATGGCGAGTATAGAAGTGTCACTCGCGGGGCGCAGGCGCAGCGCGGGTGGCGCGCGCGACTCTCGCGAGCTCGACGCACTGCGAACCGCGCTCAACGACAAGGACGCGCTCATACACAGGTATACCGTCTCTGTCACGCACCACAGCTCATAAAGACGACCCTACCTAAAGAGATAGAATCGTTTTCTGGACAAGATCTCAAAAGTGCCCGTATTCATTGCAACTCGCCCGTTGATCATTTGTTATTTATTTATTTATTTATTAAGGCTCACCAACAGATAATACACCATACATGCGTGGATAACTTAGGTAATATTTTAAGTTGATGCTTATCCAATTAAAGGTAACCACAATTTATTCCAGTATCTTAGAACATACTAATATAAATAAATTTAGTATTCGGAGAAAACAGTGTGTATAATTTACCAATTAATAAGAACTTTTTGAATAAAAACATTAAATAACACAAAACTAAACTAATTCCGTGTCAAATGTAACAAAAGAAACAAGAAGACTGAAGTTCAAAGTTCAAAGACTGAAGTTCTTTGATAAACGCAAGACAACTTCCTTTTAAATGTAGTCTATAAGGTTAACTAGGCCCAAGCCGCGCAACTCATTAATATTCTAGTCATCAAATCTGGTAGATAACACCATAGATGATACCTAACTAATTCTTTTTCTTCTCAGTCGTGCACTCTTGTCAGAGTGGTCGTGGTTATGGGTTGCCTTCTTCGGTACCTAACCAATAAATAATGGCCTTGTTACATGCTACAACGAGTTATTGTAGCTATTACAAATTTGCATTTTTTATAAGTTGATTATATTACGATTGCTTCTGGGGTGCAGCCTCAGGGGTAAGAGTGGTCCGTCTAGTAGCTGATCTCGCAACCAAGTGAGCTGGTCGGGAGTTCACCCTCCACAATGCGTTTATACCCCTTTCACGTTACTACCGGTTTTATAATAGTGTTGCCATATAATATATATTTACCCTACCACTGACTAACGTTTGCTAGGTAAAAGTTAATTTTCCTCAATCATAATAATAAAATCATGACAATTATATGTACAGCTCATCGCGTGTAAAGAATTAGCTGTACCAATTTCTGGGCAAAACTTTGACTTGATTCCCAATCGTTCTAATCTCACGACATAAGTATATCGCATTGTGGTTAAGTCAAATCAAGGTGCATACCTACTAAAATACCACACGATTTCTAAATTATTCTTACTCTGTATTGTACAAACCCTTAGAGAAAGTTGTAGCTGTAATGATCGAGTACCTACATTTCAACGGCCATTTTAACCACAGATTGTAAATATACTTCAAAATATGTTGGAGAATTGGAAGCATCATCTACTCAGGCCGCATAAAATATAAGATTTAAAAGTGGAGGGTAATCTCTGAGGCAGGGATCGGATACCGGTATTTCCCCATAGTAAAATACCGGTACTATTACGGTCACCGGTTCATTATTTTGTTTTTAATGGGACAATCTAATAATACGACGTTGTTACCTAAATACATGATTCAGCCCTACGTAAAGAGCAGAAAATAATCCAAAATATTGGGCTAATTCAGGGTTTTTTAAAAATACCGGTATCGGTCCCTGCTCTGAGGTCGGGAGATGACGGCGTGATGAGAAGAGAAGACCAGTATGAGCTCGGTATTATTTCTTTACCTTGAACAACCTAGGTCATCATTATCACCCTAGCTCTATCCCAGTACAGTTGCATCCCGAAGCTAACTAGTAAACTATTTTTACGGAAGCTAGTGCCATCTGAGGTTTCAATCCAAGGAGAAAACTAGTTGGGATTAGGCATGGGCCTAGAACTACCTAGGTAACTTTGTTAAATGCGAACGTTATTGTCAAATAAAATTAAGGGAAGAGTCAGACTTCGGATATAATACGTCATTACTTACTTAACAGTATGTATTATTTAATTCAGAAAATAATAATGTATAAATATTTAAAACTAATTACTTACGTCCTAAATTAACATTAATTATAAAAAAACAAATGAAATATAAAATAAATTAATTAACTATGTAGTAATAGTCATTTTTACAACGAATAACAGGAATAGGAACTAAAATTAGGTAGGTAATGCAGAAATGACTTTGAAATTACTCGTCACTCAATATACTACCATAAAGCGTAGCCTTTGTGCTGATTTTCCAATGGTTTATTTTTATGTGTGTAATAGTGAGCTCCACATCGTCGTTTCTCATAAACCCTTCTCGTTTATCCAGTCTAAAGAAGCAGCTGAGCGCGTCCCTGGCGGCGGCGCGGCTGGCGCCCGGCTCGCCCGGCGGTCGGCGTGACACCCAGACGGCGCTGTCGGCGGACGAGCGGCGCGCGCTGGACGAGCGCGCCGACGCCGTGCGCGCCGATCTGGACGCGCGCCGCGCTAATATACAGGAGCTGAGACGACGGCTTGAGAAGACACATGTTACTGAGTAAGATTTTTATGAGAAATAAGAACAAGTAGGTACCTGCAATGCGGTGCTACGGGTTGTAGTCTTCTGTAGTCACAATAGAGATGTTAACAAATATTTTAAAATGTTTCGTATTGAAAGTACGATTATACACGTATATGCACATATGAAAAATATTTTTTCCGCATTTTTTTTAGTTACGTTTTAAATTCGGCGCCAAAACGAACATTCACCGTGGCCGCCAAATTATGACGTCATCGTCAGTAAGTTATATTCAAAAAAATCACAGATAACCTCGTCACACGCTGCATATTTTTTGTATTTAAGTCACGTGACACACAGAGTAAAAAAGTGTTTAATATTGCGAAAATGTAATGTTTTTGGATGTACACATAAAAAAAAACTTAATAGTATTCAAAAACAATCAACTTAAAAAAGTTTAATTTAGTCCAGGTTTTATATTTTGTCTCGATGACTGCAAAATACCCTATTGTTCATATGCAGCCGTAAGCTTGTTTGTACCCCCGTCATTGTATAACAAAAGAAGAACATACAACCGAATTGAGAACCACCTCATTTTTTTAAGTTTTTTAAAAAGTCCCATACTAAAGTAAAATGTTTTCAGCAACATCGACACGCGCATCCAGCAGGCGGAGTTGCAGTACAAGCTGGGGCGCGAGGAGCTAGAGCTGCTGACGCTGGGCGAGCAGGCGCGCGCGCTCGCGCAGCTGATCGAGCACGCCGACGCCGCCGCGCGCGCCGACAACACTTACTACAGGTACGTGTACCATAAGTAGCACAGATATACAGCTGCAGTACAAGCTGAGGCGCGAGGCGCTGGAGATCAGGGACCGATACCGGTATTTTTAAAAAACCCTGAATTAGCCCAGTATTTTGGATTATTTTTTGCTCTTTACGTAGGGCTGAATCATGTATTTAGGTAACAACGTCGTATTATTAGATTGTCCCATTAAAAACTAAATAATGAACCGGTGACCGTAATAATACCGGTATTTTTCTATGGAGAAAATACCGGTATCCGATCCTTGCTGGAGATGCAGACGCGCGCGCTTGCGCAGCTGATCGAGCACGCCGACGCCGCCGCGCGCGCCGACAACACTTACTACAGGCACGTTCACATACATGCATATACATTAGGTACAGATATACAGCAAGACCATATGAGGTCCTGTGGATTTTACAGTGATTGTATCGAGTTCTTAGTGATAAATGAAAGATTAGAAGAACTTAATGAAAAGTAGGTCAATCTTATTTTTTATTTAACTCTGAACATATACATTGTGTCGAATATACATATCATTATAGATCATACATACATGAGATAATTACGGAACTTGAACAAAAAATAAAAGTAGGTATTGGTGGGGCTTTACAAAATGTCTTTAGTTTCCATACAAAAATATTAAGGTGCAGCGGGGCAATCTAGACTGTGAGAAAACTAATCAAAATATTTTCCGTGTTTTATATCATTTATTAGAGCGCCATCTTGGTGAAATTATGAAAGCGCTTTGCCGCTATCCGAGCATAGATGGCGCTCTAGTAAATTATGTAAACACGGAAGATATTTTCGATTAATATTAATTTCCCGCAGTCTACATTGTCCCGATGCTCCTTACCTACTGCTTATTCCAGTCAGAAAGCGATACCAATTAACGGCTTAAACGGATCGCAACCATTTTTGTTGTACGAGTATACCCACCATGCCCCTTTTGTTTGATTGTGGGTGGTGGATAGTATAGGCCAACCTTAAATCATACAAAGAGGCCAATCATTCGTACTTCGAGACGATAATACTAGCATCGCTTTTGAGTGGCCGGAAAGGTGAAATCGTGAACGTTATTTGCACATATGGAGGCAATAACAGAAGTCAAATATCACACCGAGAACAGAAAAAAGATGGTGGCGAGCATATAAACTCCTTTTGCACCTCTAAAGTGCCTTTAAGACCACAAGAATAACACCGACAAAGATAGCCTGGTAAAGGCACTGAGCTGAAGGTTTTACGGAAAGACTAAGGGTCGGTTACACCAACATACGATCACAACATCAAATATGGCGCCGGCAGCTGTCATCCCATAGAAACTTATCAAACTTTTCATATTTAGAATAAAGGAAAAATTGAAAAATTTAGGCACCGAGCAGGATTCGAACCTGCGACCTCCCGGCACTCGCGGCCAGTCGCTCTAGCCAACTGAGCTATAGGTGCAATCGCTACCCAGTCCTAAATTCATCAACCGTTCCTTCGTATTAAGCAGTACCGCTGCTAACGTAAACTATATTTTTATACAAACGCCTTAAGGGAGGCGTACAGCGACGACATCTACCAGAAGACTCAAGCTTCATTAACGGCACTAACGTCTCAAAAAAAAAATCATACAATCAGATTTTAGCTAACACCGCTTACGATTACAGGCGGTTTGGTGCAACCCACCCTAAGTCAATCGACGGTTATGAAAGCTTGTACTTGATTGCTTATCTTGTTGACGCCTGTTCCGTCTCCTTTAACGCAAATTAGCCATTATATCGTTTCCGTGTTCTCGCTCTTGGGAAATAGTTTTTATTGTTGGTGACAGTACAGGATGTCCTAAAAGATCCACTTAAAATGTATCAGTGTTTTTTGTAGAAGATTACTTAATAACTGACTGACTGAAAATATTTTTGACGACCGGTTTAGCCTAGTGGGTAGTGCACCTGCCTGTGAAGCTGACGGTCCTGGGTTCGAATCCCGGTCAGGGCAAATATTTGTGTGATGAGCATGAATATTCGTTTCTGAGTCTTGAATGTTTTCTATGTATTTAAGTATTTATATCTATTAAATATATCGTCGTCTAGTACCCATAACACAAGCCTTCTGTGGGGCTAGTTCGATTTGTGTAAGATTGTCCTCTAATATTTATTTATTTATTTAATAACGCAGGTGACAAATGAGACTATTAGAAAAATATACTTTCTCTTTTTTTGAGAGGTAACAAACACGTAGTTACTTTTTTTAAATAACAATAGGTCCCCGCGTGAAGAGATATCGCTATAATATATTTTATGAACGTACCATTAGAATATATGTAGAATTTGCAATACCCTTACAGGGTGTCATGTACTCGTAACAGTTAATGTAAAACCTGTTGTAAGCCGCATGAGAGCAATAAAGTTATTATTATTATTATATGTATGAAAAGAAAAAGTCCACATGTAATGTCAAATTCCACCCTAGACTATTTTTGGGCTTATAGTACATCTATTAATTAACTATATTTGTATCGTTGTGTGTAAATAAAATTATAACATAGGCAACTTGTTGATTTCATATGTTACATCTCAAGGGTCCACAGTATTTAACATAGATTAAAAACGTATTTATTTGAAAAATGCTGTTACATAAATGATTTTTAACGACCATTTTTATTTGAATGGGTGACATTATTATTATTTTCCTATTGTTATTTTTATTTCTATTGTTTGACTCTTAATTCAGTTTTTTTTGTTGTACGTTTGACAATTTAAGACGAAATAATTTAATGTAATTTTTATTTTATATTGTTTAATTGTATATTTATTTTATGAAATTGATTATGTTTTACTGTAACATAGTATATTGAGACATTGAAACACAATTCAAATTGTTCATGAATTAAATAAACTGAAACAGAACTGAAATTAAATAAACTGAAGGGGACACCCTGTGAATGTGCAGATTTACGATCTAAAGTCAAGCTAAACACAATCAGGGACGTGTAAATCGTGCCGCGGCACTATACAGTCGGAAAGATGCAGCGGATATCCAAATAGTGTGTAATCGTTACGATTATTACGGCACGAGTATTATTTGCCGCACCATGGTGTGGTGTGGTAGAAACAAACGTCGTATGTTAGTGTCAGGGCTGCCAGATTGTATAATTGGATACAAAACGTGTATAATTAGGTGACAGATTGTATCCTTTTTGTATCCTGGATCCTCATGTATAATTGGATACATAAAACCTAATTTCATAATGTAAGTTCATACTCTATGATTCTACACGTACAATTCGGACCCATCGCTACGTTGAGTGACGTTGTGGGCTAGGTACTCTACCATGAAAATAAGTCGAAAGTCGAAACTCGCGATATAACTATCCTCTCTATCTCTGTCGCTTGAATATGCAAAAGTGCGACAGAGAAGGAGATATGCCGAGTTTCGACTTTCGATTTTTGTTTAAGGCCGCTAATTGCTACGGTTGTCATACTTGTCATTGTTAGGTTTTGGATTTGGCGCCAATCGACTTCTTTTTCTTTTCGTTCCGAACAGGCAAATAAGTTATCGCGTTATATGCATACTCAATAAATAAATCAATCATGTAGGTAAGTTTACGCCATTAACAATCAATATTGTGTTTGTAAAGTATTTTTATGCAGTGTATGTATCCTGACACACAATTTTGTATAATTTCAGAGTCACGACTGAATAATTTAAAAATATCAGCTGGCAGCCCTGGTTAGTGTTAGATGGGGGATAGTTACGTTTCTTAGCAACCTGTGTCTAATACCGTCCGTCAATTGGAGAAAGCTGATCCCACAACTATGTCGAACTTCTGGTGATTAATAGCCTCAATTTACAAGTGAATGCATATATTTTCAATTCGATACTCATCTCCATATCAACGCGCTACACTCATACACATACGCTAAGGCAAGAGGAAATATATGAACCAAGACGAGCTGTGTGTGTAATGATTTAACCCATTTGAGATCCACCAATGCAACGTGTGCCGTGTTGTAGCATATAGCATTTTTCCTACTTATAGAGTTGAGTTATGCTTATGACGTATTAAGTGTCGCGTAAGCGGGCTTGAAATGAATTTAATAATGCCAAAATAGTAGTTTATGCAACTGATACATAATGAGAGCCTAATTATGTACAGTTGTATACACTACTTTATCTACATTCATACATTAAATCCTCTTTCATGTGTTGAGGCACCATTGCGTTGAAAGTGCAGGAGTTCGAGTTCGTGAACTCGTTGAGCATGAGCCTGTATCGTAATGGGCGGAGATGGCCATAACGATACCGTTTTTGATGCTCTTATGGCCATCTCCGCCCCGGACCGGCGCGATATTGTAAAGTTGGTCCTTACCTACACTTTTTGAGCACATAAAAGAGGATTTACTGTATGGGTGTAGATAAACTATTTTTTATTTTATTTTATCGTATGGAAATTTTGTCGAAATTCGAGTCGAGAAATTAGAATGCAATCCCGACGACTGGTTCGAATAACTGGCCGCGTCGCCAAAGTATGTATCTATCGGTTGCGAGCGACATATCACGCATGCACCGAACAATGTCTGAAATACAAGATATATATTACGTAACAGATGCCGCCGCCTAGGACCGGGGCATGTTTCACGAAAGGGACCTAATGAAACTGCGCTGCCATTGACACTAAATTGCCGTTACAACTCAGCCCTCATCCCTAATAAAAAGAAAAGGCTTCTCCATAACTCTGTGTCGTTTGCATGTAAATCGCCAACCAGTCGGCGCGTAAGTGAAGCCGCAATTACGCACCTCTACTACGTATAGCCGATTGTTTGATTTACTGCGCGTATCGGTTTCTCACGACAGCGGCGAATGCACGGCAGGAATGTCACATGGACCCTTTATACCTAAGGGCAGTTACAACACTGTAACTCCGGAGTCCATTTTAGACGTGCGTCATGTTTTCCATTTTTATTTTAATATGTCGTGCGCTCGTTTTTTTTTTCAAGCGTACGGCCCGCTCTTATGGTAAGCGGTCACCGTAGCCTATGGACGCTTGCAACTCCTGGGGTGTCACATGCGCGTTGCCGATTCTTTAAAAAATTATACTCTCCTTTCTTGAAAAACCACATAGTGTAGTGTATAGTCTTACACTTCACTCGCAAATACGTTGGATGGCCCAAGTAACCGCGCACGAAGTATTTGATCCGGAACGAAGGACCGTAAATATTGGGGTGCGAGCCCGCGGTTTGGTGAATGAAAAACAGAGACGGAATGCTATTAGATGTCTCTATTAATCAGGGATCGGATACCGGTATTTTCTCCATAGAAAAATACCGGTATTATTACGGTCACCGGTTCATTATTTCGTTTTTAATGGGACAATCTAATAATACGACGTTGTTACCTAAATACATGATTCAGCCCTACGTAAAGAGCAAAAAATAATCCAAAATTCAGGGTTTTATAAAAATACCGGTATCATCAGTATACCAGGATACCACCGGTATCAGGGACACCTGCTATTAATTACACTAATACAATGTTAATAAAGTAAGTAAAAAGTTACTGTTAAATAAATGTTAGAATGCGATCCCGACGATTGGCCCGAATAACTAGCCGCGTCGCCAAAGTATGTATCTATAGGTTGCGAGCGACATGTCACGCATGTGTAACAGATGCCGCACGTGCCTATGACCGGGACGTGGCGGCGCGGTGATATATCTGTTTCAATATATAAGTGTTCTAAAGCTGACTTGACATCGCCTGTGGTCCTTTGTCCATCGCGTTAGAGTAGGCACAAATGCAGGTATAATATGCTTATACTTTACTAGCGACCCGCCCCGGCTTCGCGCGGGTGCACTATTTAATGGGTGTTATTATACATATAAACCTTTCTCTTCAATCACTCTATCTATTAAAAAAACCGCATCAAAATCCGTTGCGTAGTTTTAAAGATTTAAGCATACATCGGGATATAGGGACAGAGAAAGCGACTTTGTTTTATACTTTGTAGTGAAGCTAACAAGGCAGTAATAGTGAGCAAAAAACACAAAAAAATATTGAAAATATTGGATTTTTGATTGATCCGCTCAAAACATATTTCATTTCATTTATTCATTGATAAAACACAGTTTTACATGTAATTTTTCTAAAATCTATAGTAACTTTCAATCCAAATTTAATACATAATTATTACAATTTAAAATAACCTAATTTAACAACTATAGCTACAAGCGACGGGAGCCTGCAAAAAATATGAAACTGGTTCCAATTCGCTATTTATAATGGAATATGTCGGGGCGTCTAACATCCGCACTGACAGACCTGACCGACTGGCCGACTGACTGATAGACCTTTTGAATTTGAATATGGACAAAACGACAAAACAAATGACTAGACGGACGGACGATTTGACAGAACAGATTGGACCGCCGCGGAGCAAAGACGTGCAAGACACAGCGCGGCACCTAAAGACCTCGACCGATAGCCGCAGAAAGCGACACCAAGATACAACGTACACGACCAGACCGTGCAGTGTACTTTCATAGAATTTAATAATAATTCAAACAAAGCTTGCTCTACGTGGTCCCAATGTAATAATATCAAAGTGGGCTGAATCTTCAACACTGCATCAGTTGTTGTTCAGTTAAGTGGAATGAAAGTTTCTTGCTCTTATGTTCTATATTTCATGTTGATGGCACGGCCTCTGCAATCGTTAATAAAATAAAACGACCTGTTGATGCAATCAATAGCAGCGTGTGAACAGCTTTCTTGTAAAATTGTGTTAGAAATATAATTTTACCTGCTTCATAGGAACGACGATTACCAATCGTTTCCGACAGACGTGTAATAGCGATCAAAAGTCTATAATCTTGGATTTTTTCTGTGAAAGTAGATTAATTAAGGGAGTTGTATACTTAGTTGAATACTTATTAGCAGCCTATAGGTACGTCTAAGTTTAAAGATTGTCGGAAAATGACACAAGTTTTCCTTTGGTTTGGTAAACTCCCAAATTTTTCTCCGAATTTCCTAGTATTATTTGACAACACTTCCATCACCAAGCAGAGCACCTTACGTACCTTATGCCTGTTAAGGTACTAACTGCCGGCAACGTAAATGTGCGTTCACGTCGATATAAATTTATTTCCTAGGAGGCGTGGTATGGCAGCGAATGAGGGCTATCGCGTATGAATTCGCCGCTAGAGGCGCTAGTGTAGCGTGAGGTCTCCGAAATGTCAAATGTCATTTGTGGTTGCGCTACGCTGGTTAATATCTAATTGCAACAATATGGTGACTATTTTGCAATACCTGAGCTTGATTATGGCAAATATGAGTTACGGGTCAATGACTGTCAGTGCTTTGAGACAGTTTTGTCTTTCGTAAACTTGTTTCCTCCTTTAATTCTGAAAAAAACATGACTGCGCTACAATGCGGGATATTCGTTATTTTTACGGTACGGTTTTAAGGTATTAAATATGATTTAAACGTAAACTTCGTTCTCATGCCCATAATAACCAATATAAATTTTTGACAGCTGGACCTTAGTCGACAGTGGCGCCAACTGGTGCCCTTATTGTGTTAATACGGACGGGTACAAAACAAAACCTTCTATGAATAGACACATCAACCTAGAAAATACTGTAGATCAAGATAGCTCGATTAGTTACGGGAATATGCAAAGTATACAGGCGCGGGCCGTTAGGAAGGGTTATAGTTCATAGTTAATAGCAGAACTGGTAGCTGCTAGCATTGTGCCGCTTCTGCGAAGTTAATAGTCCATTTTACTACAGTTATTAGTCTAGATCGTACGCTCTACGACCCGTGACATGCGCTTGAGTGTAAAGGAGTGATTCCACGGGCGTTTCAACCGCAGTCAGTTCCCTATTTTTATTTAAATAATGATCTTACTATATAAGTGTACTAGCGACCCGCCCCGGCTTCGCACGGGTGCACTATTTAATGGATATTATTATACATATAAACCTTCCTCTTCAATCACTCTATCTATAAAAAAAAAACCGCATCTAAATCCGTTGCGTAGTTTTAAAGATTTAAGCATACATAGGGATATAGGGACAGAGAAAGCGACTTTGTTACTATGTAGTGATAAGGCCGGATTTTATAAAGATCCGTTAGACCAAATGTCAGATCAAATTTCAGTAAACCAGTACATTTTTTGACATAACAAACCGACATAAGGTCTAACGGATCTTTATAAAACCGAGGTTAGAGTTACGCTTTGATGCAACTATATACTTGACTCGTATATATTGTCATAATTAATCAAATTTAAATCTTATTTTAGCTTATGTTTTTAATATTCAAGGCAGGGGACTAATGGTTGAAAACGTCCGTGGAATCACCCAACGATGTTCAATAAGATGCGTTGATATGCCTTTGTTTTCATTATGTCATTCATAGTTGCGATCCGTAGCTTATATTAAAGCGGTGGGAATTTTTATACACCGTGAGTGTTAATAACCCGAAAGATTTAAACCAACGACTTTAGAGCCTATTTAGAGTATATAAAGTTATATAACATATAGTCCAAAAACACATAATTTCAGAGATATTAATTATTTAAAACAAATCACAAGTTAAATGTCAATTCTAAAATACCCTAAAGGCGTGACGTAGCCATCTACCACTTTTACACGCAGACGCACTAATTGCATGGTTGTTAGCCAATTCCACTTAATTAAATTTGGTATCTATCCTGCAAAAAGGTTTCACTACCGAAAGTTTTGTTCTGTTAGCAATCGCGAGTGTGCAAACTATTTACCTTCACTGATAACTGGCTGACAGTATGAAATTGATGTCACTAAAATGACTATGCTCGCTCTCTGCTTCTCAACTTGAGATTAATTAAACTTGCTCACTCTCTGAAGTAAAGGTTTGTTCACAAAGAAGCGGTCAATGAATATGATTTACTGAAATAGTGATTTAATTATGACGCATAATTGGACCCATGTTGATATAGCATTATTTACTCGTACTGTCATCAAAAATACGTGGTTAAGTTTTTCGGGTTATTAAGGCCCACGGTGTATGTATTCAGACACGTGATAAATTCCACACGCTACATTTCTTTATTATGTTCAATCAGAGATTGTTCAGTCTGATTTCATAGGTATACCACTACCACTGGTCAACCAATTTTTAACTATTAGTACCTATTTTCAATCTGTTGTCAAAGAAGACATATTGTCTTTTGTGTATGTAGTTTGTTACTATGCAATAAAGTTTAAATAAATAAATAAGAGTAACTTGAAATTATCTTTTAATTCCGCTTGTTTTCTCTAACAGGGATGTCAACTCAAAATTTGACTACTCCATAAGACTATTTCAAAAGAAATTCGGCAAAAAAACATGCCGATTGGTGAAAATCTTATTCAAATATCTCAAAAAATGACGAAGCTACAACCGTTTTAATGTTGCTGGTTAGAGAAAGGGCAACAGATCAGTGACGTCATTGACGATCGTTCCAATACAGAGGTGTGTTTTGCGGAAAAGGTACAGAATATGCTCCCTCCTAAAACTTTGAAGACTTATAATTATGGAACTATTTATTCTTTTGAGTTACTTTTTTCGTCATTTGATTAATAATTTGATCACTTTTCGAAGAAATACGAACTTACTGTTTTTCTATGGGCGATTCTCTGAGCGTTTGAAACGCTCGTTTGTAAAGTTATTGTCGACTCACGATTATCTATTAAAGTTAAAATAAACCAGCGAAAACATTGGTCAAATAAGACTCGGACCTGATATTGGTTTACGCTTTTTACAAAAGTTTACTCTGATCATCGTCTCCTTTAACAATATTTAATGAAACGACAATGACGAAAAAAACCCCCGTTGAAACGCTGAATATCCGCCCCCCTATTAATGCCTAGGGGTCTCACATGTCTCACGTTCTATTCCTGAAACTTACACATAGAAACAATGTCGAAGTAATAGGAGAGGAGCTTTCATTCCGAAACTAGTATTACTGCATCAGGACTCCTATTGGAATTGTCTTCTAACCTATTAATGCCTAGGGGTCTCACATGTCTCACGTTCTATTCCTGAAACATACACATAGAAACAATGTCGAAGTAATAGGAGAGGAGCTTTCATTCCGAAACTAGTATTACTGCATCAGGACTCCTATTGGAATTGTCTTCTAACCTATTAATGCCTAGGGGTCTCACATGTCTCACGTTCTATTCCTGAAACATACACATAGAAACAATGTCGAAGTAATAGGAGAGGAGCTTTCATTCCGAAACTAGTATTACTGCATCAGGACTCCTATTGGAATTGTCTTCTAACCTATTAATGCCTAGGGGTCTCACATGTCTCACGTTCTATTCCTGAAACATACACATAGAAACAATGTCGAAGTAATAGGAGAGGAGCTTTCATTCCGAAACTAGTATTACTGCATCAGGACTCCTATTGGAATTGTCTTCTAACCTATTAATGCCTAGGGGTCTCACATGTCTCACGTTCTATTCCTGAAACATACACATAGAAACAATGTCGAAGTAATAGGAGAGGAGCTTTCATTCCGAAACTAGTATTACTGCATCAGGACTCCTATTGGAATTGTCTTCTAACCTATTAATGCCTAGGGGTCTCACATGTCTCACGTTCTATTCCTGAAACATACACATAGAAACAATGTCGAAGTAATAGGAGAGGAGCTTTCATTCCGAAACTAGTATTACTGCATCAGGACTCCTATTGGAATTGTCTTCTAAGAATATGATATTTTAGTTCAAAGTGGAATTTTGTGAAGCCAAATTCTTTGCGGTTATTCTCACGAATAAATGGCATATAAACTCCGCAAGCCTGCTATAACTTTGTGAGAAACGTACGCATACATATTAATTTATCCAATTATATAAACTTCTTAGACAATTGTTCATATATTAGTCACTAAATTGCCGTGAAAATTGTTCTTTTGTATAGATAGCACGCCATTGTATTAAGTGGTCGCTAGTTAGAAGATCATCTAAAAGATATCTTTATTACATCTTATATATTGTGTTCTTGGGGTACTTGGAATGATTTGTCTCGGAAAACTGTCTTGTTTAGTTTTAATGTAATGTTTGTCCTGATAATTTTTATAACTCTTCCAAATTTCAATTTGATAGCATAAGTAGTTCTTGAGATATTTAGCGATGTGACAGACAGACAAAAGTGAAACCATACGGATTCCTTTTTTACCATTTTGGTACGAAACCCTAAAAAGATACGTCACTGAGAATCTGCTTTTACCATTAGACAGGCTGTACCTATGTTTATTTGCCACCGTTGTGGTATAAAGCGTACTTTTAGTGTTAGTTAATTTAAAATAGAGGATACTGATAATTTGCATTTATTACGTTTTCCATTCAAAGAAGAGATCCCTCGTAGAGTTAGTTCGCCTTTGGCGATTCTCCGAGCATTTGAAACGCTCGTTTGTAAAGTCATTGTCGACTTAAAGTTAAAATAAATCGATTATCGATTATCTATTTAAAGTTAAAATAAATCGGCGAAAACATTGATCAAATAAGACTCAGACCCGACATTGGTTTACGCTTTTTACAAACTTTTACTCTGATCATCGTCTCCTTTATCAATATTTAATGAAACGACAATGACGAAAAAAGCCGCCGTTGAAACGCTGAATATCCGCCCCTTTGTACTTAAATTTTATGTGACATCTATATTGTTTTAGCCTGTTATTGTGTACCATAAAGTGCTTACATGCATATTTTTTACAGTTGGGCAATTCTACTACGCACAATAAAATAAAAAATAAGCTATATCACTATCTAAAACTAGTAAAATCATCGTATCCTTTAATCACTTTATTGGTATTGTCTATAATTTTGTTGTAATTTGAAATCAAAACATTTTAAAACTTTTTATTTATTTATTTATTCAACAACAACTTAAGTCTATCATTACAGGGCAATACCTAATGCGACAGACCAGGATATAATGTTTTTTAAAACAACACATGAAACACGATTAGTATTAACAATAAACAAACTAAAAAGAAGACAATATTGACATACAGGCCCTTGTGAAATCATTCAGGTGGCATGTAAATATGTCCAACCTCACCGCAACCAGGTTGATAGTGCGAATGCCTCTCGTTAGCGGTGCCTCCTGCAACAGCTTTGTGCGAGCGGCCGGCACGGCCAGCAGCGGCGGCCGGCGGCGACGCCCAACATAGCCGTTGGGTACGTTCAGCGCCAAGGCGCGCTGAACCCCGGGGTTGCACAACTCACCTCTCAGCACCTTAACCACGTACAAAGCCAGAGCCAGTTCACGCCTCACCTCTAGCTTATTATACCCCAACATTCCCAGCAAGAAGAGTGTGGGATATAATAATGGATATCCTGGATAAACACCATAAAGTTTTAAGTAAAGGAACCTAAGATACTTATTTTGAATGCGTTCCAACATGAGTTTGTATTTTGCCTCTCGTGGGCTCCAGATTACTCCGTTGCATTCGAGGTGACTCCTTACGAGAGCGACATACAAAGCTCGTATCGCTGACATGTTCGTGAAGCTCTTTCCTATGCGCATCAAGAAGCCGAGGTTACGAAACGCTTTCTTGCACACCCCTATGACGTGATCACGGAATGACAAGTCAGTTGTTAGGCGGACTCCGAGGTCACGTACCGCCGTCACACGCTGCATTAGTCTTCCCCCGACAACGTACTCGTGGTGCACAGGACTGCGCGTACGGCTTACCGAGAGGATAGTGCACTTGGCATCATTGAAGTACAACTTATTATGCACACTCCAGTGGACAACCCTATCGATGTCCTCCTGCAACTTATGACAATCCGAAATGTCCTTGATCACATGGACCAGTTTTAAATCATCGGCAAACAAAAGGCACGTAGAGTCCAGCACAGCATCAGGAAGGTCGTTAATCATGAGGATAAATCCCAACGGCCCTAGATTACTTCCTTGGCTTACCCCTGATCTAACGTAGTAGGGCTGAGATTTACTACCCGCACAATCCACATACTGCTGTCTATCGCGCATATAACTTGCAAAAAATTCTAGGGTATGTGGCGTGCACCCAGCCCTTGCAAACTTCGTCAACAGGATGTCATTGTCTACAGTATCGAACGCTTTACGAAAGTCGAAGTAGGCAATGTCAACCTGAAGACCGGCGTCCAGTGCGGGAACTAAAATCGTCATAAGATGCAGGAGGTTCCCAGTTGTGCTGCGTGCTGCTCGGAACCCATATTGCGCCTCAGATAATTGAGCGCTAACCTGTAAGTGCAAAGTTTTATGTAAGGCAGACTCGAAGACTTTGGCCGGTGCATTCAACACAGCTACTGGTCTATAATCACTGGTTTTTGGTCCACCGCCACCTTTCGGCACAGGTACAACCCTAGTCACTTTCCACCTGTCGGGGAAGGTCTTAGACCTAAGGAAAACATTAAATATGTGACACAGGGGTTCAGCCAGTGTCGACCGACAGTCTTTCAAAAGAAAAGGAGGTATTCCATCTGGTCCCGTTGAACGCTTTGGTGGGAGACGTGCCAATGCCTGTCGAACATCACTTACCTCGAGATGATCGATGTGTACCCGTGCACTGTTCGCTCCTGCCGCGGCATCGGCGGCAATACAGTCTAATTTTGCCGGCTCATGGCTGAACACAGAATAGAAAAAATTAGCGAACTCGTCGGCGCATTCCTGCTTTGATAGAATTCGACCCTCTCTGACCAATTTCGTCGCACTACCATTCGATCTCTTAGATTTCAAAAATCGCCAAAATGACTTCGGATCTAACGCCAATTGTTTCTGTACTCGGTCCTGATATTGATCATGAGCATTTGCAATATCAATTTTCAATTTAGCTCGACACCGAGAGAACATTTCATAATCCTCATCAGCCTTACTCGACTTGTACCTCTTATGAAGTCTATATTTTATATTAATATCGCGAATGATTTGAGGCGTGTACCACTCTGGGTAACAATACCGGGAACTAGCCGAGTTACGTTTTTTAATAGGAACGCAGTCGTCTATTATCTGCGTGATTTTTTCATAAAAAAACAACAGAACCGAATCCGAGTCATCGATACAATAAATATCGCTCCAATCAATACAGCCTAAATTATTATAAAGCGTATAAAAATCGGCTTTGCAAAAATTCCATTCTCGCATATCAAGCGAGTATTGAATTCCGCTTATACTCTCGCGCAGCGCCCGGTTACTAACCTCACTGGCGGCGGTAGGTAAATTAGGTACAGTCACCGACATCGACACGGTCACCGCTAACGGAGGATGGTATACGTCTACAGGCTGAAGGCTATCGTCAAGACACGCCGCAGATACAGATAATTTATTATGGAAGGGCTCCCCACACAACACAAGATCGAGTTGTCTCCCGTCACAGTTAGGTACTTCATTCCCCTGAATGAAATCACAGTAGGCCATGAAATATTCAAAATAATTACTTATGTTAGTATTACTTGAAAATAGATTAAAATCACCTAGCACTACAAAATTGCCTTTATACTTAGTACAGAGTGTCTCTAATAAGTTAAACAGAATTAAGTACTCATTCTCATCCGAACGCGGTGGGATATATACTACACAAATAGTGAATAAGAATTTGTTATTTAAGTAAACAGTTGCACACACAAGTTCAAATGTACAATCGTCCAAGTTAACGTTGTGACTCACTCGCCGCATCTCGATGCGCGGTGTGGCCACTAAAAGTGCGCCGCCGTGTTTACGGCCGTCCGTACGATCACACCTCAATACTTGAAAACCAGGCGGCACGATTTCTGCGTCCAGGATAGAATCGTTGAGACCAGTTTCAGTAATTGCGAATACGTCGAATGTGGACGCTTGCAGTAAAAAATTAAAACTTTCAGTTTTTGTTCTGAGCCCTCTTACATTCTGATACAGGATATCAATCGGTTTTCTTGATTTGTTCCTGGAGATGTCATGTAAATGGACAATGCTATTCCGGGGGCGTTGTTTTGTTAGTAGGTCTCCGAAACCAAACCCACTCGCCATACTCCACGTTCACGGGCCAGGCTTCAGAGGCACATAATTTGTCGTAACAACTCGCCGGAACTCCAATAACAAATGAAGCGTAATCTCTTTCCGACTTATGCCTTATTTTTTCAATTTTAATTTGCTCATTTTTTTCCCCACATACACTTCTTACGTACTTTTCCATGTTCTCTACAGTGGTATCTTTTTTGAGCCTCCATACATGCAGGTACTTTTTCCTCTCCGCACCTTGGATAGCGACAACATTTGTATTTCCTCCTCTCTTCACTTCAGACTTGGTATAAGTACGGCGTTTTTTCCTCGAAACCTTAATCCAACCATCATTCTCAGAAATAGGGCTACTTTTACCTTTTTCACCCGCAATTATCTCATCACCCGAAAGAGTCTCAACATCAAGACTAACTTTCGTAATGTTCGGCTTTAGCAAATTTCTCGCCGTTTTCGTGGCCACACGTTGTTTACTGCCTACCGATGATTTGTTCAGTCCCTTAGCTACCTTTGCAAATGACTCTGGGACTATCGGCTTATCAGTTGCTAACGGAGGCGTGTCAGTGTTTAACGTGTTGCCTTGTCGTGACTTAATGAGAGATTCCAACTCGTCAATTTTGGTGATTTTTTCTTGAATTGCCTTCATGCTTTCACTAAGTAATTTCATTTGTGACACTGTACATTGCACTGTATCATGAAGTGATTTGAAAGTGATATTTTGAACTTCAAGATGGGATGTAATTTCTAGCCGAAATTCTCGTAACTCGGTGAGTAGAATATTATCACTGTCAACCGTTAGGTTTACCGCGGGCTTAGAACGACTCCCGCGTACGGTATTTACAAAGTTTCCTGGGGTAAAAGTTTGATTCATTACGTTACTACGAGCCGGTGTATCAGAATTATCTCGCTTAGGTATCTTACGTGAGCATTCCGGGCAAATCCAGCTGTCCTTGTATTCTTCGCTAAACTCATCAAACACTTCTCTTGTCAGCGCCAGACAATTGAGATGGAACAGATTTTTGCATTGTTGTTGAGAACACTCCATATACGAGATATCAAAAATACACAGGTCACAGGCGTAACACTTCGTACCCATTTTCGATACTTTATAATATAATATTTAATATACGACGCACAGTTCAGCACACGTCCGATCGTAGCGGCGGATCGTAACAATATAAGGACTTATAAGGCCTCTTCACAAAAATATTCCTTTATGCTAGAAAACATCGCACATTATCCGTAATTGTTCATTAAATATAGGTAGTTATGTAAAATCTTGCTCAATGGCCGATAACTCTCTATTTCAAGTTTGTTTACAAAAACAAATAAATAAATAAATATTAGAGGACAATTTTACACAAATCAAACTAGCCCCACAGTAAGCTCAAGAAGGCTTGTGTTATGGGTACTAGACGACGATATATTTAATAGATATAAATACTTAAATACATAGAAAACATCCAAGACTCAGAAACAAATATTCATGCTCATCACACAAATATTTGCCCTGACCGGGATTCGAACCCAGGACCGTCAGCTTCACAGGCAGGTCTACCCACTAGGCTAAACCGGTCGTCAAATAAAATACACTTTCCCAAATAACAGCTTCAGTAATTAATTCGGTCCACTGAACAACAAAAATTCGCGTTAACGTTGATCGGTAATCCCGTTTTTGTCACCTGATTACCGAGTCTGACATAATATAACTCTTCATTTCATCTGACCGAGACTGACTCTTTGAAGAAAAAAACTTACTTGAAGAAAACCAATGTAAATCTAGTCTTTGATTACGTGTACTTGTTACCGCACTGGAGGTAACAGTGTTGCCAGATGGTTACATTTCTTACACTTTTCGTAACTTTTGACCAGCTCGAGTAACATGTAAGTAACTTCTGTTGTAAGGGAAATTTTCATAACTTTTAAACTTCAGACTACACTTCAGGCAGCATGTGGCGTCGGTATCGGGTAGGATCCGAAAGCTGATATACACTATGAAGATGCTAAGAGAGTCAGCTAATTTCGCCTTGTTAAAAACTGTTTATATGGCTCTTGGACAATCTATAATTAACTACTGCATTCTTGCCTGGGGAGGTACAACCTCGACTATCCTTCTTAAATTAGAACGAGCACAAAGAGCGGTGCTGAAGGTAGCTTTGAAGAGATCAGTTAGGTATCCTACAAAGGACTTATACAGTGACGCTCAATTACTCAGTGTTCGGAAGCTCTACTTTCTAAGGGTGGCTCTGTCGGTGCACAAAAGTGTTCACAACTCGTCAAACTACAATACCTTACTTAAAAATCGAATATTTAAAATTCCTACGACAGCTGTCAAAACCACATTTGCACATCATTTCTCAGATTTTTTACACCACCGAATTTATAATCGACTAGTTCGGTTATTTAATTTTCAAGAATACTCTGTCTTCGAGGCAAAAAAGCTCTTAACAATCAACATGATCAATTTATCCTATATTGACACAGAAAACATTATTAGGACAACATATTAACCCACACAAACACACACACACACACACGCACACGCACACGCACACGCACACGCAAACGCACACACGCACACGCACACACACACGCACACACACACAGATACACAACTTGCTGACGCACAATTAGAATTATATTTTATTCTATGTTACTAAGAAATATCCCACTTAAAATTTCAATTCAATTTAACTTGGATATACTTTGCTTTGTTTTATTTAGGCCTAAGCTTGTTTTATTGTATTCTTTCTGTTATGCCACTAGCCGCTTATGTAATAATTATATGTAAACCGCACCGATTCCCCCACGGGACAGGCTATGCCTAGTGTGGGGGTCAGCACAAAATGTAACTGTTTTTAAATATTTTTGGGAAATAAACTATTTGTATTTGTATTTGTATTTGTATTTGTATTTTAAGAACAATGAGACTCTATTTAAAAGAAAGGTCTTTTGTATTTAACCGGGACCAAGCGGGACAATTTATAAGCTTCCATACAGGAAACCACGTGATACGACTCTGTCTGTTCGTCTGTTGTACGAGTAGCTGTAACTATGTATGACATTTGAGATATCCCCCATCAGCCCGGCATAATTCTGTCTCCGAGCTCGCCGAATTCTAGCTGCATGTGGCTACTAATTTCTTAAAAACGGCAGTTTTGATCAGTAATTATGAGAAATAAAAAAAATGTAAGTTTTGCATCAAAAATGTAACTTTTCAAGAAACGAAACGTAATTTACGTCCCAAGGGCCCTGCCAACACTGGGAGGTAAAGACATACTGGGGGTAGGTGGGCAGAACGGCTTGTGAAAATGTAGATTGAAGAAGACTTTAATAAAAGACCATAATTATTCATTTCTTACTACAATATTTAATTAGATTTCTATTACAACAATCCGACTACCTTAGTTACATTCGGTTCGATTACCATAATCGCAGCCTACTTCTTTTTTTTCATCCACGCCATTTTTTTTAACTGTCAAAAATGGCGCCAATGCATTTACAGAATCTATATCTAGTTTTACAATTTATAGATTATTTGAATAATTTCTTTAATACCTAATCATCAGTATCCATTCAAAAATAAGTACTTTAATTAAGTTCATTTTGAAATGGTGAAGTTGAATACAACATTCATAGATCTGGCCACCCACCGTGTCAGTAGCAGAGTAGCGATGAGAAGAGGGTTATGCTTTTGGTCATGATTTAGTTTAACGTTCTAACTTAAGAGGCCTTATAAGTTTTAAAATGTTTTGATTTCAAATTATAATAAGTTTTTAGCTTGAAAATGGTCGATCTGGAGTAATGTTGGAAACGATATTTCTTAATGAAAAATATGAAAAGTACATTTATAATTTATGAAATTAGGTCACCACAGTCCTGTTCTAGATAGTAACACTGAGAAAATGATACGTGTCAGTTCAATCAGATAATCGTCTAAATACATGAGCATTTTATAACTGTGATAAGGACTCTTAAAAAAGATATAGAATGAGTATCTCAGCTACTATTAAATGACACGTTTGGTTATCTAGAAAACACATATTCGACTAGTGTTACGAGTATAGTACCTTTATACCTTCGAGGGTCTAATTTTATAAATCAACTATTTACACGACTCTTACAAGATGAATCGGGCAAATAAAAGAATTTGTTCAGTGAAAGTGCGGTAACAATACTTTACTGCCCGTGGTAACGAAAGATGGAAACCGCATTCAGTATTGCGTATTATTAAGTGATGATTGTTACAAGTTTATAAGAGTGAGCCTGTGAATACTAAAAATTACAAACTTAAGGTTGGTCGAGATTTCTCACCATTCATGTTAGATAAGATTTTACCTTCAAAAACTAGTGTCGAACAGCACCATATTGTTTATAGTGTCGTTTCACCTCATAGATTTCTTGTCTTTATGGAATCTTAATTTTAAAAGAAAGAAAGAAATATTTATTTGGTGTTAAATCATTACACAATAATAATTACATGAAATAAGATGATATTAACACTAAATTAAGTACCTATGAGTTATGAACACCAAAAAGGATACCACTCAGCATATATGCTAAGGCGCTGGTTTTCAGGGCACCCTATGAAAGATACAAAGATAATCTTAACTAATAATACATCATCCTGTTGTAGATTCGTTTTTATTATCAGTGACTTAGAGACCATATACATCTCTAACAATATTAAATTAATTTTAATTTTGACGCTCAGAGACCATGTACATCTCTGGGATATTATATTAATTTCATTATACTCCTTGTTTAATCTTGAGACCTTATACATCTCTAACTTTACTGATGTTGTAATATTTGTAATAGATAACTTTGCAAGTTTATCTTCACTGTATGACATTAATTTTGTTATAATTGTAAACTCGAAATTATTATTCCTTCTTGAACTGTAAATTAATATTTTGTCATGAAAAATGTATTACTTATTATAGTCAGACATTCCTAAATTGTAAATTAATATTTTGACATGTAAAAGTGCCCTTGTGGCCTATTTGCAGAATAAATGTTTGATTTTGATTTTTCTTAACTAGACTAGCCGGCTTAAATGATGGAGAAGGAGAAGGAGAGATTGCTGGTTTTAATTAAGTCCGTTCATAGCTTATTTAGTAATGCCTTTATATAAAGGCGTGATTTTAGGTTTGATTTATTTATTTATTTATGCCAAACATTACACAGTTTTACAGGATTGAAGCCTAAGACACTGCGAAATTCATAATTTACAATCACTAAAATACAATCAATAAAATACGGAGGACGGTCTCTTATCCATCACCTCACAGAACTTCATGCACTCTACACATATATTCATCCAACTACTTGCAAAAATATCACAGTCCGGTGCTGATGCTAGCATCTCGTTGATGTACCGGGGACCGCGTACAAGTGGAGACATCCTATGGGACACAGTGCTTGTCCTAGGTACTGCCAGAAGAGGACAAGTGCGGGGACGGAGATTTACTTTGAATTGCGATAGTGAGCGAACTAACAACCGTACCAACTGCCCAACTAGTTCTGGACAATCAGAATCGATGATAACAAAATCGGATCCATATGTGACACTTCTATGATATTAAACATCGTTGGAAAGATTTGTTCAACCAATCTCACTGGAGCGCAAACTCTTAGAGTATTCCAGTGTTTAAACCGCCCGCGTGGTCGTGTCGGAGGTTTCCCCTGGTTACTCTCCAACCACGCACTCCTATCGCTTTATAGGTCCCGATTCTTATGACCTGCCTTGACTTAAAAACTTACACATCATCTTTGTACCTTATTGTCATAGAACAAAACGGATTTTTTTATCCGGTTTGTCCTACGATGTGAACAAAATCGTAGAAAAAAACGGACTACTTCGTTATAATCACAATAACATTTTATTAAACCTTCATTTATACCCCACCTTATGGGAGGCATACAGCGACATCTACCAGAAGACTAAAGCTTCATTAACGGAACTAACGTCTCAAATCATGTTGAAAATCGTCAATTACGACGCGCCAAGCCATACTAAATAGTAATTTGTGGTAATTTAAATTTTTAGTTTCCATTAGCAGCGGTATTGCTTAATAAATCCAATTAATCCTTTAGTAGTTAATGCTTTATTTTACCTAGTAATCCCTTATAAAGTAATTAAAGTAAGTATTGTAAGTTGAATAAAAAACCCGTAAATGATTCATGAATACTAAGAGGCCAGAGGCATTTCCTGTAGGACGGCGTTTGTCGGTAACCTCGGCGAAATCCGGCATCCGGCGTTTGATCTAAACTCTAAAGAGCTCTCTTACGTACCTTCGGGCACGAGTCACGTGGAACATTCGCTTGGATCATGCGTTACCCATACAATTTATATGGGTAACTTTCGACTCACAACGGAATCCATTAAAGTGTAGGCGTATTAAATGCCTTGACTATGTGGCAAGAATTTGGTCCTCACCCTTAAACGAATCTAGTTTTTTTGAACCTTTCTGGCTTTATAGGCCCGGCCCAATGGGAGTGCGCGGTTATAGAGTAGCCTGGGGAAAGAAGAAACCTCCGACACGACCACGCGAGCGGTTTTGAACAATGGAATAGTCTATGAGTTTGCGCTCCAGTGAGATTGGTTGAGAGGTTTCAAACGAATCTGAGGTGTGAGTGGAATCGAGCTACTGAGAGTTTTATCGCTGATTCACTAATCCTAGCCTAACTGAGAAGAGTCCAGCTAGGACCGATCTGGGGCAAACTGACTCTACCCGGTATGCGGCTGTACCGGAACGAATAGGGACTATATGTGTCCGTCCCCGCCGAAAAGTGTACGCGTCATCTCTGAGTTATTATAAATCCCAGTGTGATAGCTAGGTCCAAGTCCAAGCCAGATATCTTGTTGGTACTCGATATGTCAAGTCAAATCGACCACTTGCGTGCGCGCAGTGCGTGTTGCGCTGATTGCAGACTCCAGACGTTCATAAAAATAACGTTATTACAATAAATACACACTTTTATTTGCAAATGGCTCCTGGTAATAACTTACTCATATTATAACTGTAATTAGAAAAGGGAGAGAAACTAGGTATTTGCCTTTAATTGTAGTTAATCAACATTTCAACTGTCATATCATAATAATTTTATACTCCACAATATTGTTTTTTTAGGTACCTTCAGCAACTATTTATTATTATTATACTGCAAGTAACAAACGATCGTAAATAATAAATATTGTATTATAGATATATAGATGTATTAAGTGTGTTAGTTATGATTGCTATGAATGTATGCTGCAGCAATATAAAACGTCAGGATCTCAATATTATCATGCGGAATCATATCTCAGCATCGTACCTTATCGGGCATCGGATAAATCTTGAGAACTGACGATGTTTACAAGTACAGACTGTTAGTGGTGTGCACTAGGCTACCCCTGGGAGGTGCTAAAAGTACATCAAAACTGGCAACCATGCTGTTTTCTCGAAATAATTGCCATACCATAAATAAATAAACCGTAATTAAAAATGTATATGAACCGTTCAGCCTTGCGGCAAGGACTTGGTGACTGACTCTCATTTTAGGGTTCCGTACCCGAAGGGTCCAAACGGAACCCTACTGTTGTCACTCACACGTTCGCCCGATCGTCTTTACATCTATCTGTCGCCTGTCACACAGGTTTAACAGACAAATGGTGAACCTACAGTCTTCATATTTTCACAGTATAATCATCTAGTTGACCCAAAGCCATACAAATTATCAAATTTTTAAATGTTTTTAATGGAGGCTCCCGTACAGCAAAAGGGGGGCGTGAAAATATTTTTTGACCTACCCCACCGAGTGGGGTATCGTTGTTTAGAGCTCATTGAGTAGAGAAATACCTTTTTTTTAATTATTGGAAAACAAAGAAATGAGAAGCCACTAAGGTTTTTATAAAATGTAGTTCTGAAGAATTTTTTAATTTACCTTTAACATATAAACCTGAAATTTGGCTATTATGATTACTATTACGTATATTTTACCGGGAAATACTAATATATTGATAAATAGATTTTTTTATTGAAATTTCCTTATTTTTCCTATTAAAACCAACTTAATTTTATAGTTGATTCTGAACCTTAAATGTCCGTAATCCGACACGCACTTGGCCGGTTTTTGTCTTTAATGATGCTCTAATTGCATCTCCCACCAGCTAGCCCCAATATATTTGATTCTTCGAATTCTGGTTCGAATAACATAACATTGTGAAAACGTGTATATACTAGGACACTTATCCTATTCCCGGGAACGGCACATCACTAGAGCTGCGCCGGCGCATGTTTAATGCATCGCGCAGAGTTGGGCCCCAAATGTATGCGCATCGATCGGCTATCAAACGCTCTGTCCGCGGATCATGCCTTTTACTTTATTTGATTTATTAGAGCAAAAAGTCACTGTTTGCGATGCAACGACATAATATAATCATGCAGTAACTTAACTAAATAACTCCGTTAGAACAAATGTCAGATCAAATTTTGGTAATTCAGTACATTTTTTACGATCATAACGATCCTTCGCCGGTCCAAGCCGACAACCAGGATTGAGTCTAGTAGACAATAAAAACTTTTGGGAGATCCTTTTACCATGCTGATATTTATTTCTTCGTGCCGAAGTTATTATCGCATAATTTCGATCTGGAGCTTTTGCATGAAGATTATTTTCAATTTTCCCAGAACATACTCTTTTGTTTTCTCACCTAAAATGTAAAGTGTCTTGTTTCTTCATCTAAACTGTAAAGTTATAATTTTACAATACTTAGTCTATTTAGAAGGATAATAGGTTGTAATGGGTATAGTTGTGGTAGACTCTAGTTGGACTTATCGTGCCAAGTCTCTATGGCTGTCTCAGTTACTTACTAGAGATAAAAGTTCCTCTATCGCATAGTTTCGTTCGTACTGTTCGTATTTTGTGGTGTTTAATCGTGCCTCTCGCAGATGTAAGTTTTTAACAACAGACACGTCAGATTCAGATTCATTTATATATAAAGGTTAAAGACGGATAGGTTCAACCCTTTATATCTTGCAATTTCCATATTATTTGTTTTTTCATACATTTTTTTTCTTTTTCTCGCTTTAATGATTTTTTTTTGTTTTTTTGTAGTATCTTTTATTTTGGTTTTCTCTGTTGCATCAGCACGTTCTTAAGTTGTATCGTTAAGGAAACTTAAGGTCTATGTTATGTTAAAATAGTTTTGCATCCTATTTATTTAAGACTGTTTGTTTCTGAATAATAATAAAAAAAAAATTACGATAAAAATTACACTATAAAGAGTGTACGTCCCAGCCATATAATACAGTTGAGTTACTGGCAACTATGCATAGGTTGTGACAGCGGCTGCCCTGTACATGCTATTCCGTATACAAATGCCTTATTACATTGAGAAATCCTGGCACTTATGACCTTTCATAAAAGGAAAGTATAGGGCTTGAAGCGCCGGTTGTAATTGCCGGGTAACTTACTGCGAATTGCTTTACGTTATACGTTTGTATGTTCGTATTCGTGTCTTCAAATATAGGCCATGTTCGTAGTGATTAAAGTTGTTTTCTGTATACGGTTGTTGGGTAGGTTGTTTTGCTAGCGATAGTAGTAATCTTGCCTGAAGTTCTCTAAATGTAATTTGTTTACACTTTTGAATCTTATTTTCTTGTGATATGGAATAGAACGTATAAATACCTTTTCCGTCGCTTACGCGCTTACTAAGCTTTACATTGTAGACAGCTTAAAGGTACGAGTTTAACTGTAACTATACAGGTATCCAGATTGGTTCAAACAGAGAGTTTTCAGTTCAAGTGTACTTCGTGTGCTCGACTGAGCCCTTAACCAAGCTTCCTGCGGCAACTACGGAGGAATATTTACCTTAAATTAAATAGGGCCGATAGAATTAGCGACCTGCTAATGGTGTTTAGGTTTTTCCGCTACCCAAAGGTTGTCTGGAAGAGATCGCTCTTTGGCGATAAGACCGCCTCGCCTGTTGGCTACCTCGGCTTGTAACTCGTTATGTTATGTTCTGAATAGTTTTTGTATTTTTATTGCGGTTTGCAGTCTGTAATAAAATTTTGTTTCGAAGATTTTTTTAAGTTCGCATTGACTTATGAATAAGTCAAGTCAAGTTGCCCACTCACTTGAAAAGCCTAATCCCAATAAGGTCTAGTTTTCCCTCGGGTTAAGGTCAGATGGCAGTCGCTTTCTTAAAAACTAATGCCTACGCCAACTCTTGGGATTAGGAGGCGGACCCCGGGCATCCTTTAGGATGCAACTGTACCGGGATAACGCTAGGATGATGATGATGATTACACCGTATATTTTACCAACAAATACTATATATGTATCACTACATAGTATAAAACAAACTCGCTTTCTCTCTCCCTATGTCCCTATATCCCTATGTATGCTTAAATCTTTAAAACTACGCAACGCATTTTGATGCGTTTTTTTTAATAGATAGAGTGACTCAAGGGGAAGGTTTATATGTATAATACATGCATCAGCATTGCACCCGTGCGAAGCCGGGGCGGGTCGCTAGATATAGATATATTTGTATTATATCAAAGCCAATATAGTATTGGTATCATTTTTTTAATTGATACTTCCTTATTTGTCCTTTTAAAAGCAACTTAATTTTTCGGTACGGAACCCTAATCGGTAGTCACGTAACTTTTGTACTACAGTTAGGTAGATTTTAATGTCAAATTGTAATTGTCAGCTCATACATTTATACTTCAAAATCGTCAGTAAAATCTATCTACCGTTAGTACATAATGTTACGTGATTCGCCTGCCGGCCTTAATGTGCGAAGTCCGACACGCACTTGGCTGTTTGTTTTTTTTAAATCTCGCACAATGTCTGAGAGCCACCATACATACATACGTTATAAATTGATTACTGGGTGGTCTAAAAAAATATGTAACTCCATTAACTAGTTAACGTCTTCTATATATGTACTAGGTTTTAATTTTCTCCTTAATTATTAGTATTGGAAGCGGAGGCATTAGAAGAATCTGCCAGCGACCGGCGCTTTCAAAAGATATGCCGTACTTAATCTTAGAATGTGCGCGGTGAAAATATTATTACCAGTACGTTACCCTGGTAAAAGGGCTTCAGAGGTTGTGTCACTCAGTCGCTTCAACGCTTCTTGGGTCTATCGGTCGGTCTTTTCCATTACGACGTCTTGCATCATATAATGTTGGTTGCACCTTACTCACGCCTGTATTCTCAAAAGTGGTAGGCAGAGCACATGAAATCTAATTCCAGTGCCACATTTTAAAGATGGAGAAAATGTGATATTGCAGTGACAGGTTGCTAGCTCGTCGCCCACAGCACACTACAATCCGGTTCCAATAGTCGACTCTTACGACACGAATGGGAAGAAAGGGGGAAGTGCTATTCTAACCCGGTACCGCACGGGTAATAATATGTTTGTAATAAAAAAATAAACACAACAGGAAACATCACTACATAGTATAAAACAAAGTCGCTTTCTCTGTCCCTATATCCCTATGTATGCTTAAATCTTTAAAACTACGCAACGGATTTTGATGCGTTTTTTTTAATAGATAGAGTGACTCAAGGGGAAGGTTTATATGCATAATACATGCATCAGCATTGCACCGGTGCGAAGCCGGGGCGGGTCGCTAGTAAAGAATAAAATAAGATACTGTAATTGTACTGCGACATGTGAGTGCCGTGTCGATAATTAGAAACCGTTACTAACTCTAGTTGTTCTTGCGCGGTCCCTTCGCACACTAATCACTAGCATTTTTTCACTTTCCCAAGCTCATATCTTACATTATTGTTTAATTGTCAACACAACCTTATAATCAATTAAATAGAGTTCACATTAAAACGTATACATACGTAACATGTAAAAAGGTACTTAGTCGGTGGGTGCGCGAAACCGTGGTTTTCACACGACTTTAAAGAGTTTATTGCTTTTCGCTCGCGAATATACCAACTATTTTTCTCATTAGGGTAATTTTACTTGTCTCGTAACGGTAATGTATAATTTCAAATTAGACTGTTTTAGTCTGTAGGTGTGTTTATTGTCTTAGTTTATTATCGATTTGTCAAATCAAAATCAAAACATATTCTGCAAACAAGCCTCAAGGGCACTTAATGCCACTAGCTGACATCTTTTTAGGGTTCCGTAGTAAACAAGGAACCCTTATAGTTTCGCCATGTCCGTCCGTCCGTCCCCCGCTTTTCTCAGTAACCGTTAGTACTAGAAAGCTGTAATAATTTGGCATGAGTATACATATCAATGACGCCGACAAAACGGTAGAAATCGTCAATCCCCTATAAAAAGACACTAGTATTAAAGTAGTCACTATGTCTTAGCAAGCATGAACAGACCGGACTCCACAAACAGCACCCGATCACGAGTATGACGCGTATCTCAGCCATCGCCTCCCTCGACCATCTGTTAGGAAGGTGTGTCTATTAGTTTTAATTTATTCCTAGTATTCACATTATGCACGTCACATGTAGTGGGCCAGTGTCGAACATTGGCACATTTACCTTATATAACTGGCATTCAAATGTGATGATATGAGAAATAAAATATTTTGGTATAATATTAGTTGTGTCGATAGAAAACTATACAGACCTGTGGTGGTAATGTAATCTGTGGTCGCAGTACGTAGCACGTACCTACTTACTGTGAGCATTTCCCTTGTTTTCGTACGCTCCGGCGCACTCACGTCCCGCGCATGCGTGGGAACCTGATAACCGATGCCGGCTCAAAATGCTCAAATACACTTGGTCCAATCTTCTATAAGTTGTAAGAAGAAATCGGTGAGGACCAAATCATGGCACATAGTTAAGGCATTTAATTTGCCTGCATTTATTTATTTTGTGACACAAAGTTACCCATAAAAATTGTATGGGTAACTTTTGTGTCACAACGGAATCAATTAAAATGCAGGTCCACCCAAATTCCAATTCCAAAGTTCTAAATATCAATTCCTACCGAATTAATAATAAGAGTCTGACTGTTGGGTGCAATTAGAGTAGTCAGCTATCAGATATATACTACAGGTTCCTAATATAGTAGTTTATGCAATCGTTATATAGTGTATGCTTTTTTAGTCTTTTGTAATTTAAAGGTTTTTAGTATAAATAATGTTCGAGACTAAAAAAGCTAATTATGTAACTATTACATACACTATTTTTTCTACGAGTCAACGGAAATTAATTAAACAAACTAGTGCTGCGGAATCTAGATTAGGCACATGGGTCGGGCGCTCGTTGATGTCTTTTGTTCTATGTCCGCGGCGTCATATGATTAGTCAATTTCATAAGAGTACAGTAACGGCGACACGTGATTGGCGAATTTCGTAAGAAAACAATAAAAGTCGACGCGTGATTGGTCTATTTCATAAGAGTTCACTTGAAGGGAACCAATAGAGAAATGTATGTGATTTTAGTTTCGTCTACGATATCTTAATTCAAACATTGAAGTCGACGAATAGAAATATAATCTTTGATTTGCTCACACAAGCATGCAAAGAGATGGTGTTGTGCGGAACAAAGGGCGTCGAGGTGTCGGGACCTTCGTGTTCCGTCGTTGTAGGGAGACTGCCCTTTCCGCTAGGGAAGGATAGCCGCGGAAATTATTTTCTTGACATTTAAATTTAAATTAGGAACTCGTTCAAAGTCAAAATCAAAAGTTCATGCTGTAAGTAGCTATTAGGGCTCTTTTACAAGTCATACAATTAAGGACTATTAATATAATATATATTGCCGTCACTGGAAATACTTTTAGAGATCGTACGTATGGTACGATACATATGTAACAACCTCGTGCCATCATATAACATTTTTATCTTATAGAATTGATTTTTTCTTATAGAATGATTATAGTAGAATTATGTAACCGATGTTTTACAGCAAAAAATGACATCCCACTCGCTCGCGCTTGCAGCAAGCCACAGTGCTCTTCCGTTCCTAGCGCGACCGTCTATATCGACACCATGGAGGTGTGCTAGAGCCGAGTTTATCCGAAGTGACAAGAGAAACAGGCCTGCTAATATGTTGAAAAACGTCGTATGAAACTCATGAGGGCCCCTTATCGCGGTCACCGCGCCGCTCGCTCGAGTAATACTGACAACTGATAGTGACAAAGGCCAGCCACTAATCACTCCCAATTTAATGGGAAGATTCAAAAGTGTATGTGTCGTGAACGCAATCTTGTTTCCCTATGACAATTTGTCATAACAAGCCTAGTTAAGAAGAGAGATGATTATATTGAAATTAAGCTCAAGCAGAAATGGTAATGATAAATAAATTGCTGCTACTGTTTCTTAGCCAATTTGGAAATTAAACGCTCTTGAACTGGTCTTAAGTTTGTAACGCCCACAAGTTTGCAATATTGTAGTTTCTAAAATAAAACACATGTTCAATTATTAAATAATTTTAAGTAAGTATATCAGCTAGTAGTAGTAGTAGCTATCCGTAGTAGAACTGGGGTCACCGACATAGCCTTTAAAATTGCGAGACTTAAGTGGCAGTGGGCAGGGCACATTGCTCGCAGGACTGACGGTCGATGGGGCCAGAAACTGCTTGAGTGGCGTCCACACACCGGAAGACGAGCTGTCGGTAGGCCTCCGACAAGGTGGAGTGATGACCTGGTGAAGGTCGCGGGAATCCGGTGGAAACGAACGGCACAGGACCGGTCTAAGTGGCGAGCCTTGGGGGAGGCCTATGTTCAGCAGTGGACGTCTTTCGGCTGAAATGATGATGATGATGATGATGAAGTATATCAAATTTTCCAATTGACTGCTTACTGAGCCTGTACTCCGAACTTTGAAATCCAAACTTCGTATTGTGCTGTCCCTTTCACTCTAGTATTATTTACTATACGAGAGAGACGGCACGATACGAAATTCGAATTTCGAAGTTCGGAGTAGCCCCTCTGTCTTTGCCCGGCTCAACTAACAAATATGTACCTACACTAACAGGACATCATGAAAGAACGCAGCCAAGCCGGTGTAAGCCCCCTGTCTTGGCCTATATCTCCCCCATTATCCCTGATATTTACCAAATGATGGAGGCAGTTGCGGTCAGTGCCCCCGCTGCCCCGCGTGCCCTCAGCCGTGACTCCTCCCTATAGGTACCTATACACCGTGGCACCGTCGTACCTGAAAGATTTTAACAGGATTATTCTGATCACAGGAAAATAATAATTTAAAAAATATATTTGTAAAACATGCAGAATTCGGAGTTTTTGATACTTTGTTAATTTGACGGCACTGCTATTTTGTAGTTAACCTAGGCAAAGTTATTGTCAGATATCACTCACATTTACCCTAATGTGTCAATAAATGGGATATAGGTATATACGCTTCGCCTTTGCGGTAAATATTTGCTTTTACAGAAGCAATTTTGTTTGTTAATATGTATGGGTTTGGGTATATGATGGGTAGTACCGGATGAACCCTTAAGCAGACTAAGCAATTGCTTAGGGCACCACGTCTTGGGGGGCACCAGAAACAGCACCCAAAAATAATTTGCTAGCACATGAACACACGAAAGGCGATATTAGTATATAGTAAAAAAAAATTGCGGCCTGTTTTATCTGTATGTGAGACCTTCTAAAAACGTTTAAAAATATTTTTTTGTAATTTTTAAATTTCCAAAAACTGACCCGACAAAAGTAATCGCTATGACTATCGAACCCTCATAAAATTGCGACCTGTAGAGGTGAACATCCAGACATACCAAAGCATTTTTGTCGAGGTTGAAACGGAGATCTTCGTTTCACTTGGTTAACTATTCATTTTTAGCTAATCTTGAACGGGGGGACCCACAGGCGAGGATTGCTTAGGGCATCAAGTAGTCTTAATCCGGCTCTTGTGATGGGGCATTCATCATAATGTCCATTTTATTTTTTCCATCTTGCTTTTTTTATTAGAGCTAAGTGCATGGAACATTTTTTTCCTCCCGTCGTTTTGACACCTCAGAGGCACGGTGTATAACCTCGGTGTGTAAGTTCATGTATACGTATACCTCCCGCGGTTGCGCGCGCGCCCGTCCGTGGCCGATGCGGATTATTTCGACTCCTCTTTTTGCATATCGGAGCTGCCTTTAGCGCTTCGGCATGTGGATGTGCCGGAACGCTGTTTTATTTTCAAGGTGCGATACAAAGTAACCTGGGCGTATATCTATGTTAATAGTATACTTTATTTTGCGCTTTAAGGATAGCGCTAAGCGTGACATGGTGTCTTTTAGGATCGACCCCTCAACTTGGGAAGAAGACTCACAAGATCGTGATCAATGGAGGGAGGCCCTTAGCAATGGAGTAGTGGAGCACGACCAAACTTGGTTTAATCTGTTATCCCACAGAAGTGAATTGAGACATCAGCGCGCTGCTCTGCCTCTTTCGTCTTTGGACGGGACATTTATTTGTCAAATATGCGGTCGTGGCTGTCGCTCCCGTATCGGTCTTACAAGCCATTTACGTAAGTGCCGCACCTCTAATACCCGCGGACACTGCTTAAATTATCTTTCCATAGATAAACAAGGCCAATGATGATGATACTTTAGGTATGCACAGTCAAGTGCAAACATATACGTATCGAATTAATAAATACGTTCCGAAACCTTAATTCGCCGACATAAAAGCTATGAGAAGTATTATTGAGTAAGTTCGTATATACTCATATTTACAGTCATCCAAGAAAGAAGTATAACACTTTTGAATCCTACAAATAATTTATCTACAGATAGGGTCGCTAGGCCAGTTACGCGGCCTGCGTCAGTTTGCGGCCTTCTGAAGAACGAAGTTATTTCAATTAAAGATATGTACATTTATATACATGCCCTAAAGAAATAGTGAGTCGTATGCCTTTTAATTAGTAGCTATTGAATGGAAATATATTAAAAATGCAAGAAGGTCCTTTCAGTTCATCAACTCATCCAAGTGGCCACAAACTGACGCATCAAATTAACAGGCCGTAAACCCACCTACCGACCCTATTAGAATTGAAAAGTTGTACAACACTTGGACCTACTCGATGGACAGTTAAAAACTGTATATAAAGTTAATCTTACTAGGTATTTACTACTTGCGATCTATAATGTGATAATTTAAGTCGGTGCCTAAGTTAATTGAGTCTGATGACAGTGGCCAAGATAACATCCGAGATTGTAAAGTTAGATAATACTTTTATTACCTACTTAAGTTTTTATTTTTACTTCATTAACAAACAAGCCTAATGTTGGTATGTCTGATTAAACATTAAACATAATGTCTGTTTGTTGCAGTACGATTCGCGAATGCGGCGGCAGCGCGTTGCTTGTGGCGGCGGAGGCCCGCGACGGGTCATGGGGCGCGGCACCCCGCGGCGCGGGGCTATGTGTGGATTGGGCGCGCGACCCCGCCTTGCGGGTTGGAGACAGGTTGGTTGACACTTTACAATAGGCGATTTATTCCAGAAAATTACCCCACTAGTGACGACTCCATCTTTTAGACGCAGAACCGTGGGATCGCTTTTCGGCATTCGATTCGGAGGCCCGCGAACATTACGTACCACACGGACACGGGCATACTCGTACCTTTTTTTTTTTTTTTCGACGGGGGAAAATCCGTTATGGATACCTCCGCACCGTGGGGGCGGCGCGGTGATTATGTCGGACTTGCACCGACTAAAAACCCCCGCTTGTCCTCCTCAACCCATTTAGGGCGGCTCTGGGATCTCCTACGGAACGCACCAGTGTCGCCCTAGAGTCCACTTATATGGGTCCCGCTATGTTTCTATGACGATCGTAGCCCCCAACTACGACCGTCTACGACCCCGAGGACCCCCTTTTAGTCGCCTTCTACGACAGGCAGAGGATACCGTAGCCATATTCTATGCCCGGGCTACAGGGCACGGACATACTCGTACCGATGCAGAGTATGCAGTCCAGCGGAACCATTCTTTGCAGGATGTCCCCCGACACACGGTCCCACTACGCAGACCGTCCAGGCGCCATGCCTGATTATTATTAAACATATACGAACATAATTTAACTTGTGTTTTAAAGGCACAGAATGCCGTTTCGCCATTCGGGAAAAGTTTTTATAGAATATTCGTTGAAAATTACATGCCAGGGATTCGCAGTGGTAAGGACTAGTAGATAAGTCCTCTTGAGCTCAAACTCAGTAAACTATAACTGCTGCACGCTGGCGAGGTACTTAAATCGGTGATTACACGGCTAGTGAGTGAAGCAGACTCGAGGTCGGTATACTACATAGCTTTATATTTTATATTATACTAGCGACCCGCCCCGACTTCGCACGGGTGCACTATTTAATGGATGTTATTATACATATAAATCTTCCTCTTCAATCACTCTATCTATTAAAAAAAACCGCATCAAAATCCGTTGCGTAGGTTTAAAGATTTAAGCATACATAGGGATATAGGGACAGAGAAAGCGACTTTGTTTTATACTATGTAGTGATGATTTCATATTTTTTATTGGTAATATTTGATTACATGTCATAATTTTACATTTAGACAGTGGCATAACTAAACAGGTATACAACCATTATAAAACACTTCTCTTCAGGGCAACCGAAACTTGCGTAACTGATTTCTGTGGTACCGCGTCATCACTAGGAACACATCCAAGTTACAGGGTACAGTTTGTCGTGTTATGGCTGTGCCCTACATACCGTTTAAGAATTCGCTCTTCATATCACGTGTACCCACCCATATGGTTTATGTTTATGTTAAACGTTTAAAGGTACCTATGTAGTCGGTTTACTAGAATTATCATCATCATCATATCAGCCGAAAGACGTCCACTGCTGGTGGGTAAATGCCATAATCGCCACGCTTGGCACGCGGGTTGGCGATCGCAGTATTTCCCATCGTACTCCAGGGATGCTGCTGTCCATTCCCTGGTGGTCTTGGTCGTAGTTTTAGGACTTACCCTAGGTCTAGAATTATCATGTATAATGCAGTAAACTCCCTAACTCCCACAATCTGCTCATCGCCGATGGTATCGCACGCGCACAGCGCCACATGATTGGCCACCAACATACTCAACTGAAAAACGTCATAAGTATTCTACAAATACCTTCACTTACGCTCTTTTTAAACTAGAAAGCCGTGTGTCTATTTTCAACCAAGACCTTCAGGGAACCGATAATAGACAGGTTTTTTCGATTGGCGTGCCTAAGTATGCGTGAAATATAAATGTATATTCTCTGAGATAACTACTAATAAGGAGATGGTATTTTCTCATGGTATGCTCTCACTAGTAAATTATCATTGGAGTATTACCTTAATAGATATATTTTTTATGTAATCATGTTTTTTTCTTGTGTTAATAGATATAATGATAACAAAAAACATTTAGTTATGCTACGTGCCATGATTCAAGAACAGCTATCACTGTCACCACTTTATGATGTCGTAATACGTTAAAGATAGCTGATCTCCATTGGTAGAAGTTTTTTAATTGGAATTTATAAGTGTTTTTTCAATCCATATGTCGTGTCAATTAGGGAGCCATCGTGGCCCAGCGGCGCCCGCGTACTGCGTGCGCTTACTATGCGAGGTTAAGCAAACGTAGACCGGGGTCAACTCTTGTATCAGTGACCACTTTGAGTGGTCATTTACTCAGCGCTTCCGTGTATTGGAAGACACCTTAAGCCATTGATACCGGCTGCTATAGACAGCAATTGTTAAGCTGAGTTAGGCTTGAAAACTTTAACAGTCAAGTTGCCCACTCACTTGACAATTCTTATCCCATTAATATCTAGTTCCCCCCTTGGGTTGGAAGATCAGGTGGCAGTCGCTTCCATAAAAACTAGTGCTTATGCCAAATCTAGGTAGCGGACTCCGGGCATCCCTCAGGATGCAACTGTTCTGGTACCTGGTGCATAGGAAAAACATTAAGTAGCACCTGCGCTCTAACAACCGGTGAGTGCTCGTGCGCCGCCGTGCGAGCCGCCTTCTCCGCCAGGAGGCGGTGGCTGCGGGCGCGCAGGTACTTATCCGGAACATACAGGCAACATGTTCTTGTGACCAAATCGGAACAATCAGACTCGTCTCTGATAATCTGACAGGCAGTGGTCAAGATCTCGAAACCGCATCTAACCTCTATGGAATTGGAGCCCAACATTGCGAGTATTTGGTTGGGTATAAGAAGGGGTAATATCCGTACTTTTTATTGTAAAGAAAGCGGAGGAATGCTTTCTGTACTTTTTCTAAAAGCAGAATGTAGGATTTCTCGTGCGGGTTCCAAATAATAGATGCCGATTCAATTTTGCTTCTGACCAGCGATGTGTAGATTAGATACAACAACCATATCACAACTGCACTACCTACTTAGAAACCACGAAAATCTTTTGCGTTTCGTATGATAAAACAGGCTGGGTTTTGCTTATAGCAGTTTTTTGCTAGAGATATTATGTGTTGGTCAAAAGTAAGTTTGGAATCAAAAATAATGCCAAGATCTTTAAGCCGTCGTCTCCCGGTGAAAAAAATAAACAATAGCATACTTTTGTAATGAGCCCGGGGATCCCAGGGACCGGTAGACGACGGGTTGAATTTAGAAATTAAACGCTCTTGAACTGGTCTTAAGTTTGTAAAGCCCAGCTTGCAATATTGTAGTTTCAAAAAGAAAACACAGGCCAGGGATCCCAGGGACCGGTAGATCGACCATTGTCCAAAAAATAAGTATCGTACAGAGGAGAGAGACTGCTGGTAAATGATACAGTGCTGCATTTAGAAGAAATGAAGATTAGTTTTTTATTTTTAGCCCATGATGACGATGGAATGGAACGTATCGCTCTACCCTGATGAGGAGCTTGAGCCGGCGCTGAGGCGCACCAAGCCTAACAAGTCAAGGGGTCTTACCTACTTATAGTATTTCGGTCACATTCAAACTTAAGCCGTATTCATACCTCTCTAAGGCTTTAAGAACCGATGGTGCAGGGTGTGAGCACCACTCACCACGCGCGCCGGCGGGCCGCGGCAGTCTATCCACACGGGCGCTACTTGGCCTACGGACGCCTCTACTCTGACGTCTGCCACAGTCACAGTATGAGCCTTTACGTCAGAGCTTATCAGATTAATTAATGTGAATCTAACCGTACTAAAGACATGATACCGACGTTGTTCGACGACAGATCACGTCACTCTGAATCATGTTTTACGTGTCAGAACAACCGCGCGAAACAAATGAAAATCAAATTGGAATGCGGAACGCACCGTGTCTAATCTAACCCCAGAACCTAGAAAGGTTTACAAAGCATTATTTTCCTAGATCCCTTTAGAAGTTGTCCTATTACTAATGTAAATAATGTAAATCCAGCGTAAACGGGCGCTGCCGGCGGGGCGCCATTTGTCGCCGTCTCATTTGAATGCGCGGGCGCATCAGCCGGTTATTACTCGACAAATTATTGCGATTGCGAACCGGGGCTATGTGCCTACAGGTACGTATTGGATTGGGATCGGTTTGGTCTTTGCAATGCTTTTTTAAGGCCCACTTGGTGGCAAACGAGTAAGGCCTGCTGATGCTAAGCGGACAGGGACATCGTAGGATATGGACGATTGCATATCTAAAAACAGGGACTGCATAACAGGAAAATAAAGGTAGCGTTTTAAAACGGTATGACGTCATAACGTTTCGTTTCGGTACCGCAAAAGAAATGTTTCGGTAGCGGAATATACGGTACCGCTATTTTTTTCGATACCTGAAATGTTTTCATTAAGGTATCGTTTGCACTTTACGAGGGTGCCGGCAACGGCGCTAACTAATCAGCGCTAGTTATTGGGTGAATGCCTAAAATACCCAATTTTTTTTTTCGTTCGGCGCGATAGATTATTGACTTAGTCGCTATTGGTCACGTTTACGTACCCATCGTAAGAGTTACGATCGCTTTTCGGTACCGCATTAATACCGGTTGGCTACCGTTATAATAAAGGTTTGAGTACACCTATGAAAAATAGCGATATCGTTATTTTATACCGGTAGCGTACCTTTATGTTACAATATATATCGATATCCAATACCGCTACCATACCGTTTATACGGTACCGAAAACGGTTCCTGCTAAGAACATCCACTTTATTTAGCTCGAGATACTTACAAGTATACGAGATATGACGAAGGGACCTCTGCCGGCTCTCTCACTGCTATTAACACAACACCTCATACCCACGGAGCAATAAGTAGCGAGTTGAAGCTGTGATTACTTCTCCAGTGTACCCAGGAGGGCTGTATAAAATATATGTGGTTATGATATTCCACTTTACGTACTCTATACCTCTCTTGTTACGCGTACGTTCGCCAAAAATGTGTGATCAAGCGCAACCATGTCAATTTGATTGGAATTCAGAACTCATCGTCAAATAGACCCCTAGTAATGAGCCTGCTTAAATTGAATATGCGCAGTTTGCTGTGAGAAAATAAGTATAAATGGACTCCCAGTAATAACAGTGAATAAAATAGGGCTGCCGTGATACAAGACAGTTTTCTGCCCTAGCTATCGGTGGATGTGATTTAAAGATACATATAGTTTCTACTATTCGCATACCATTAGTATGTTGCGCGCATTCTTTTGACATAATCGAACCAAGTATCAGCTCGGTTCGATTATAATCGGATTAATTCTAGAAGCAGAATTACATATTAGCCAGGAGACAGAGTGAGAGCTTTGCTCGGCGTTTTTCCCGGAATCAAACCTACCTAGATCCATTGTTCGGCCCCATAAATGCCCACAAATCAAAATCCATGGCCGCGAGATCGCCGAAATTAAATAAATATACAAGAACGGCGTGTTCAAAAATAAGTTTTACATAGAAAGTATAACCTTTAAAGGTATTCCATCTAGCCATGAGATATAGAACTTATAGAAGTGTGTGCTTATCAAAGTGTCACATGATAAATCTTTATAATCACTATATAATCGAGAAGCCCTTCTAGTCTGCCCTGGGGGACAGATTAAACTCTACAAGAGCGTTCCCAGCAATTAAGTCCTAAGTTTGTTGCCCAACGAACGTGTCGCTATTAATTCACCCATCTGTCAACGCCGCGCCCGGCCCACAGCCTGACGTATCTAATGGCAAGGCAAGATATCACCTACTGTATGATGATCGGACTTTAGTTTGGTAATCGCTATTAAGCAGTAGGTAACTGAAGTCAAACAGCTTGCAATGTTATTCGATTTAGGTCATTTTAACACCCTGAGACCATTTTTTTGTTACGGTTAATCATCAAAACTGTATTTTAACTTCATATTGTTTTGTTTGGGTTTAAGGCTGCTAAGGTAGGACTGATTGTAGTTAAATGCAGTTCTTTAATAGGATACCTACTAAAGAACTGCATTTCCCCGCAATCAATGCCATTCTAATTTAATTCCTATTCAATATAAGTATGTACATAATCTCTCACACATCAAGCTACGCGCTAGTTCTGGCAAACAAAAAGGATCCTTATTTCATTTACTACCCGTTCGCTTCGAATTGGCCGTTTCTTCCGTGCAGAAAACAGTGTCTTTACCATGAGTTTGCATGACCGTACTCGCTAGCGACTGCGTAAACGATTTAGTATGCCGAGTCTTAGTTCTATTGCGTAACGGCCAGAGGCGCTGTATTTTTGCCTATACAAATTTTTAACGCAGTCGCTAGCGAGTACGGTCATGTAAACTCATTGTAAAGGCACTGATAACCTCGTGTGCGACCCGAAAGTCAAAGTACTGCCTCAACCTACACCGTGTCTACTTATATGACATTAGTCTCTGTCAACCGTATCATTGGATCCATTACCCACACTTTGCATTTTGATGCACATACGTTTAGTCGCCATTACGCAAGCGTATTAATGGCCGACGAGATGCGACCCGGATTAGAACTTTCACAAAGAAATAATCTTGATAAGGATAAGATGCTCCCTAAAACTAAACGCAGTGAGAATATAGGGAACTTGTTGTAGTTATTGCCTTTTCGTATTGAGGCTGTTGCATAACTAGCACGCATGTAGGTACGCTCTCTTTCACACGCACGCGAATCGCTACAATTTCGCTCATGGAAAAAACTCCATCGCACGCCATCATTAATGAAGACGCATTGTTTTTGTTTAGAACTCCAGGCATGCCAACAATTTTACACTTAAATATTGGAACGGACGTCGTAATACATTCAGAGATGTTTTGGGTCTTTAAGACCTCATTAAAACCCGTCGTCTACCGGTCCCTGGGATAACTGGGCTCATTACAAAAGAATACTATTGTTTATTTTTTCGCCGGGAGACGACGGCTTAATTAGTTAGTTTAAGTAAAAAAAAAACATGTTTTCGATATCAAACTTCACTACATAGTATAAAACAGTCGCTTTCTCTGTCCCTATATCCCTATGTATGCTTAAATCTTTAAAACTACGCAACGGATTTTGATGCGGTTTTTTTAATACATAGAGTGACTCAAGGGGAAGGTTTATGTGTATAATATATGCATCAGCATTGCACCAGTGCGAAGCCGGGGCGGGTCGCTAGTAGACAATATAAAGATGTGAACATACATTATTTTATTCTTTAACAGATTGGTGGAGGTTAACGGCATATTGGTGCTGTCGGGCCGAAATGTAGAGGAGCTGCAGCGTGCAGCCAGCGCGGCGTCGCCGGCGCGGCTCGTGCTGCTGCGCGCGCCGCCGCCGCCGTCCTGCGCCGAAAGCCCGGTGCCTGCGCCGCCCGTGCCGCAGCTACCTAACACCTTTACACAGGTCGGTGTTCCACAGTTACCAAACAAAAATAAATAAAGAGTTTCACTAAATTGTGACGAATTTTTGTTGATCCTAACCGTGGTGCAACCAGGTACTAGGCCTACCTGCCCTTTGCACAGATCCGTTGATGCCACTCAAAAGAGAACCTAGGGTTCCCAAAGAGTTTTCACTTGGAACTTGTTCGAAAACAATTTCTTCTACTAACCCCACTAGATTGGTTTCTACGCTACTAATTGTATTGTATGTGTGCATCAAACTGTACCTAACGACCTTAACTTTAAATCTTGATTAACACGTACGAGACTCGCATGGGAGTTTCACTACATTGCGCGGTTTTATAGATCAATTGAACTCAGTACACCTCGAGAAACTGCAATGTAATAAAACTCGCAAGAGAGTGTCGTACTTAAGCAATTTACAGCCATCTGTGCACAAACAAACCAGATTTGACGATACATTATATTCTTCAGAACGAGGCAGCATCATTACGCGCAGAACTGGGCGCGCTGCGGTCAGCGGCCGAGCACGCGCAGCGAGCGAAGGAAGGGCTGCGCGCGGACAAAACGCGGCTCACGCACCGCATCTCGTATCTCGAGGAGCAGGTGGCTGAGCTACTGGCGAGGCATCCGCAGGTATGGCGAAATCTTGGCTAAAGATTGACTATTTTATTTATTATGTGTAGTATTAAATAAGAAGCTGATATGCCTCTGATTATGACGATAAGATAGAAATTGGACATTTGTTTTCAGCTCCAGACGGTCAGCAGCAGCGACAGCTGCATAACGGTCAACAAAACCAAAAAGAACGTGACCAACATCAGCATTAGCTCAGAGCCTCACAGCAAAAGCTCCAAATCCGAGGTCCAAGTGTTCCAGAAGGGTCCAGATATCACGGCTATAGTGGCGAAGCTGCCAGGGTTGGATGGGGCGGAGTCGAGTCTGCCGCTGATGCGGCCGAGGTCAAACGCGTCGGGAGCGTCTAGCCGTGCCGCTGTCTCCCCCCGCGCATCCCCTGCACCCCCCGTTGCCCGTGCACACTCCACTCACAGCATGGAACCCCGCTCGCGCATGCGTCACTCCCTCTCCCACCACTGCATCCACGCCGCCGACTACAGCGCGGAAACCGACGCAGCTATCAGAATGATCGAGCGCAACCAAAGGCACATGGAGAAGCAACGCCTTAAAGCGGAGAAAATCAACCGCTCGAAAGAGGAGCACTTCCGTTCAGACAGTGATTTGGAGATGAACTCGCGCGCAAGCGCCCCTCCTGATCGCCACTACGAGATTAAAAAGGCTGCTGACAGAATAGAAGAGAGCATCAAGAAAACTAACTGGGCAGAACGGAAGACTCTGTCCATAATCGAGCAGCTCAAACGCTCACAACGATTAAGGAAGTTAAAAAAGAACGATAGCGCTGAAGACGTTCACGTAGAATCAGAGCGGCACTACATGTACCACAGGATAGACGGGAAAGTTCTAGAAAACGCGCACAAATCCAGCCGGAGAACATCGAAACTGCTCTCCCGGAGCGCCAAATCGTCGGAGTTTGAGTCGGAATGTTCCGACTATCCTAATGGAGATATCTACAGTAGCTCGCCTCGGATCGACTACGGATCAGAGAGCTGTTCGACTCGACTGAGCCACTACAAAAAGAACGATGATAAAGATGTGAAGTCCAGACCGACACCGCCTAGGAAGCCACTGCGGCTATCGCTGCATAAAGCGAGAAGCGCGCATTCATTAATGAATGGAAGCGAGTCAGAAACTCCAAGCCGACCGCCGTCAGACATGAATGGAGAGGAATCTTGTAAAAAACCAGTGAAGCGGACACATGCTAGTGACAAATGGGGACGGGAAAGAAGAAGCGACGGTGGTCGAGCGACCCCGAGACCTATAAGACGGAATGCAGGCGGTTTGAGCGCTTGTGAGACGCCAGCCGCCGACGACTTGTATCCGGAGTCACACGCGCCACCGCGAGTCATGAGCGCGATCAGTCCTGGCAAATGGTGCTAACACCTGGCCTTAGAGGACTGTCAGTTCTCGAAATGATTAATAAAGGGATTTATGTTTCTAGTAAAAGTTACAATAGTCAACAATCGATGCCGAGTTGTCAAAAATATTTCAAAATGTGTTTGTCTGAGGAATAAAGGCCGTAATAGAACGTAATTTTGTCACCGACGAAAGGGACGCAGCAATAGCTGTTTCAAATCACCTTCTAACGTAGCGTCCTTCTTATCGGTCTGCCCATAGCGAACCGAAAACGAAGTTCGTGTATCTCGCTCCCTGTCGCTCTAATATGGAATTGCGATAGAGGCAGAAATACATACGCACTTCGTTATTGGTTCACGACAGGCCTTTAGTTGTAAGAGTGAGATAAGTTATGAGATTTTGTATATCATGTTAAATTGATTGTATATAAACTGCGGACTGCTACATGAATGGAATGTACAATTGGCCAATTTTGTCGCCACTTCTATTTTGTAGTTGAAAATGTTGTAAAATGTACTTGTAAGATAGTTAATTTTATTTAGATTTATCTAAATTTATTAAATGATGTTACGGAATAGAGTTAAAACGCCTATTTAACAACTTTTGGTTTAAAAGTTCACTGAGTTCACACGTACAAACACTGAATTAACTTACAACAAGTTCAATGAGTCCGCGCTTACTAGTACCAACACAGTTAATATCCACTGATACTTGCACTAACACTTTTCACCATTTCACTTCTAATTCTCACTTCGATCACTTGTTAACTTCGCTCAAATACTCTCTTCAATCCGATACTGCCCCTTACCGAGAACTCAGTCCACTTGTATACCCCTATCCGTATATTCTAAACTGTAACTTCGATATTCATTTGTTCCGAGTAGCGCAAACTATTCCACAAGCTTATGCCTTTATCACGATTCTCGAATGTTCCAACTCCATACACTTGTCTAATAATTTTCTTTATCATGGAATTTCTATTCAGTCTTTTATTCTAGCACTTTCCATGATGCTCTGCCTTATGATAATGAATCAATAATATTGAAAACATCTTACAATAAGTGCATGTCGGCGCATCGACTGTAAGCCATACTACATACCACCGGGATGACTTGTCATCATACAGCGAATTTTAAAAATGCCTGACTTTCGTGTGCCATTTCCATGGCAACGGGACTGATATGGCCCCGTCTCAACATAGCCCTCCGCTAAGTCATGCTCGTCTCGAGCATGATTCAATCAGTGATACCATGCCAACCGCCGTATATGGTCCCTCCAGTATAGTTGAAGCCTCCGTTTACGTCGTACTGGGTGGTAAAGCCAATGTTCCTTCTTTGAGCTTTCTCCCGTAACGATAGTACCCAGCCTTCATCCTTTCTCTTGTTATAAGAACGGCTTCCCTCATTTGGATGTAAACACCTAAATTCCTTCTTCAATAAGGCTTCACTTTGACCCTTTTCTGGCAGGTTCAGTTTCGGGCATCTTTCTCGAACACGACTAATGTTTTCTACCAACTTTCCGTCACCGTCGGTTTGAGGCTGGTATGCCTTTAGATCCAATTTCTCAGCTATTGTATCTCGATCCAATTGCTAACTACTGCTGGTTTTCATCATCTCTCTGCCTACGCCGCTTCAACTGAGCGCAATATTGATGTTTGTCACTATGTCGTTTCTCTAACTCCTGCATCAATTCTTGCCAGTTGGCCGACAACTTCTATTACCGACAAAGCTTGACCATGGTAGTCCAAGAGTCAAGGCACTTGCTGCTTGTTCATTGCTCCAACTATTCCCTTCGACGATCTTCTCGAACTGTAGTTTATATGCAACCCAGGGTGAGCAACCGTCGAACTGTGGCACTTTGGGTTTTCCCTCTGACGCTGAGATGGTTTATATACTGACAACATTAGGTACTGGACTTCGAATCATATATTCGCTTTTTCAACTGATCCGCCTCCTCAACTACGTTGTCGTCCTCTCCAACAACGCCATCCGCTTCCCCAACAACGTCGCCCACCTCTTCAATATCATCGACCACCTCTCCAGCAATGTCGTCCCACTCTGCCACTAGCTCTGTTGTATACGGCTGGATTCGTTTCACAATAGAGCAAACTTACGTTATGGCTGCAGTTAAATCTTTAACCCATAATCTAGGTGGCACTTCCAAAAGACGACGAGTCTCCGCATGTTCCCGGGTCTGTTTTGTTAGCTGTTCCGTCTGCTGATCCGCTAGCCCACGAGCCCGTTCCGCCTGCTGTTCCGCTAGCTATAAGGCTAGCTGTTCCGCTTGCACCCAAGTCTGTTCTGTCTGCTGTTCCGCTAGCTGTTCCATCATTAGTTTCAATGATGCAAACATCGCCGCAACATCAGCTTGCACAGATGCTGTGCCGGCTTGTTGAGTCACTTCCACCTCGGCGGCACCTTGGCTGGAAGCCGAGTGAGCCGCTTGACCACGCGTCGTCACCCCTTTTCTATCATCGCGTTCCATTATAGGTTGCATATTTATTCTCTATCCCACTTCTGACACTAAAATGTTACGAGCGTGGGGTACGGGAAAGACAACACACCTGTTAAACTTTGGATTTATTTCAGCCGAAAGACGTCCACTGCTGAACATAGGCCTCCCCCAACTTGGATTTATTTAGCGACTTAAAAACACCGTGAAAAGTTATTATGAGTTCACACGTTCAAACACTGAATTAACTTACACTCACAAGTTCAATGAGTCCGCGCTTACTAGTACCGACACAGTTAATATACACTGATACTTGCACTAACACTTCACTTTTTCACCATTGTTCTCACTGTTTCACTTCTAATTCTCACTTCGATCACTTGTTAACTTCACTCAAATGCTCTTTTGAATCCGATACTGCCCCGTACCGGGAACTCGGTACCCTTATAACCCTATCCGAATATTCTAGACTTTAGTTTCGATATTCATTTGTTCTATAGCGCAGACTATTCCAGAAGCTTATTGTCTTACCCAGGATTCTCAAATGTTCCAACTCCATACATTTGTCTAATAATTTTCTTTAGCGTGGACTTTTTAATTCAGTCACTTATTCTACAATTTTCCATGCTACTTTGCGTTATGAAAATGTATCACTAAGATTTAAAACATCTTACAATAATAGCATCTCGGCCGCCGGATTTGAACCCGCGCGTCGACTCTGTAAGCCATACGATAAACCACCGGGCCACGTATGACTTGTCATCATACATCGAATTTGCCATTTCCATGGCAACGTAACTGATATGGCCCCGTCGCAACAATATAAATGCCCCGTGCCTTTACCATGAGTTTACATGACCGTACTCGCTAGCGACTGCGTAAAAAATTGTATAATATGTTACGCAATAGAACTAAGAATCGGCATACTAAATCGCTTACGCAGTCGCTAGCGAGTACGGTCATGCAAACTCATGGTAAAGCCACTGTAGAGGTTATCTAAAACTTCATGAATTAGAATTGAGTTTTCCAACATAAGCTATTTCTGATGGACGAAAACAGTTTTATCCGACAATATTCTTGATGACTGTAAAACTAAGGTTGTTTATAGTTTTAAGTAGAAATAAGTTAGCTATAGCTGCACATTGTATATTATACATGTACATATATATATCTAGCACCCACCGCGTCAATACTCACCTAGGTACCTAACTGTATGTTAATAGTGTATTTATTTAAGGAATATAAGGATATAAGAATCATATTGGAACTTTTTATTTTTTATTAAACCTTAAAATTAGAATGAAATAAAATCAACATCGTAGACGCTCGCGCGTTCTGTTCAGTATAAAACCTCGATATAACACACTCAGTCAAGGGCCATCCGAAGCATCAGTCATCGACAAGAAAAGGACGTAGCTATGTGGAAAATTTGAATACACTCATAACTGATCGAATTATATGCGCGTGGAAACCCGAGCACAAGATAAACCGAGATAGGGAATCTAATGACATTAGTTCCATACAACTATCTCGTTCTATCTCATAGCGTCGTACCGCACACGCCGCCCGACACGCAGAACCGTGTAGATGGCGCTCGTACAATTCAATGACCGCCAGACGGGCTAAGAAAATGGCTTATATGTCGGACATATAACATTCGTCCCTTACTGTCAGGTATGTAAGTGCGAGAGGGACGAATGCTACATGTCCGTCATGCGCGATCATCTTAGCCCCTCCAGTGCGAAGTATATTAGGCTGTATCTCATCTCATTCTATCACATAGCTGCGTCTCTCTTGCCGAACAGCCTAAATGAAGGAGACTAATAAAAGCGATCCCTATACATTCTATATTGACACAGAAATGTCAAAAACTTTGCAGTTATGGCCATATTTCATTTGTTTTATGTCACCTGTAGATAAGAATCATTTATAAATATGGCTAGCTTGTTTAAAACGAAAAAAGGCGCATCATTTTGTAAATATAAAATCGTCGATTGGTGGTTCTCGACTAATCCTGTCCAAAATTGAACCTAAGTAAATAAATATTTTATCGTACATATATTTTTCTAATAATATTCTTTAGGAGTTCGAGTATCTCCGTTAAATGTTCATAGAGGTATAAAGAGTTCATCATAAAAAGTTTACAATTTTCGACCTTATCTCCAAACAATAAAGTTCTATACTTTGTATACAAGACGTCTTGATCATTGGCTAGATAAACTCTTTGGTTACTCTTTATGGTATTAGATTTCATTTTGGAAAGGAAATAGTCGACAATAGGGGCCGATTTTTAAGTTTCGAACGCTCAACTTTTCACTCGAGATCAGTCAAAAAACTATGAAAATTTGACAGATGTCGAATGAAGAGTCGAGCGATCGACACTCAAAAATCGGCCCCCAGAACTAAAATCGAAGTTTTAGTATTGACAAAATGTCAGCTCATCTCTCGTCTTAGTTTTTACATCTTGCCATCTCTCTCTAAACATTAGATGAGAATAAGATAACCAGAAAATAGCGAAACAATACTGTCGCAATTAAGCTAGTGTTAGAAAATTTAACGAAAAAAAAAATCTAACACTAGTTAGATGGTGGCACTCTTATGTTTTGCCGCGAAAATACCGATATCTAAAGATGAAACAATACGTCTAGCCTCGAGTAAAAAATTCAATGAAATACGCGACTTAAGCTATTTAAACCACTATCTTGCATCTCTATCCAGTTCGTACGTTTTAAGAATGAGGGGAAGCGAATAGTGGATATATAGCTTATTACATATAATACAGTCAAACAATAATATCTGTGCGGAATATATCGACACTCAGGCAGACTTAGGCCGGCAAAGTTGCATGAAAAACCATTGCCAGCGCGGCGTCTGCATTATTCATTTATAAGTGCTCTAATATAGCATTGTATAATATATTTGAACTTTTTTTTTATAGTATGTGATATTATTGATTAAACTATACATATTTTCTATAAAGACGCACTCATACATTATTGAATATATTTCAAATAAAAAACAAAATATTCCGCACAATTAACTATGCAACGATGAATCAGGGCTACTACGAACTTCGAAATCCGAACGGCGTATCGTGCCCTCCCTTTTACTCATATAGTATATAACACGAGAATGAAAGGGACGGCGCGATACGAGGGGTAGGCCCTCTGGGGCGCTACCGCGAACAGCAAACGAAGTTTTCCCACTGTGTCGCACTTGCAAGTTTGCATATATGTGAGACAGAGAGGGAAAACTTCGTTTGTGGTTCGCGGTAGCCCCTCTGTCTCCACTGTCGACATCAAAGACAAGTTCAGACTTGTTCCTCGTTGACTTGTTTCTAGTTAGAACGCTGCACCGATGAAAGCCTTGTGTAGGATTTAGATCAAACATCGCGCGCGTCTTACTAAGTGTCGAGTAAAAGGAAGTTTAACTTTCTACTACAGTAGTTATATTCCATATTTAAACGACAGCGCCGGAGCGGGGGCGCTACCGCGAACAGCAAACGAAGTTTTCCCTCTCTGTCGCACTTGCAAATGCATATAAGTGAGACAGAGAGGGAAAACTTCGTTTGTGGTTCGCGGTAGCCCCTCAGGAGTGCTACCGCGAATCACGAACTAAGGTTGCACATAAGTGCGACAGAGAGGGAAAATTTCGAATGCCGTTCGCAGTAGCAGCCCAGCGCAGCTGCTCACGACCATTGCTGCTCACACTTAAATATAAAATCTAACATCTGTACAGACGGTTCAAATTCCCCTGACTCAAGTGAGACGCTATTTGACGTCGACTATACAGTGTGCTATTATGGCACGCCGTTGCCTAGACCCAACACAATAATGGAGGCACTATGAACATTATTATCAATTGGGAACCTTTACCATTTTGGAGTTGTCCGTATTAAAATTTTTATTGATAGTACTTATTATAGATTTCAAAACTGTTGGCAGTTTTTTTCTTTTTTTCATTAACACGTTCACAGTCTATGACCCTGATATGGGTCACTACTATCCTCTATTACAAAGCCGTAAGGTTTCAATTCGGACTCGGACACTAAACGGACAGTGTTTTATTTCATCTCATTTCATTTAAACGTGTTATGTATCATTTTTAAGATACATATTTTTGAATCTTATCCTTGACATACCACGTTTGGAGGCATTAAGAGGCCTTATAAATTTTAAAATGTTTTGATTTCAAATTATGACAAAAGTAATGATAATACCATAAAAGTGATTAAATGATACGATGATTTCATTAAAGTTTTACATAGTAACATTGCTATTTATTGATTTTATTGTGTGTATTAGAATTGAAGCGAAAAAACACAGTTTTTAGCTTGGAATTGGTCGATTTGGAGTGATGTTTGAAAGGATATTTCTTAATGAAAAATCCGAAAAATACATTTAAAGTTTACGACATAAGGTCACAATAATTCTGTTCTAGATAGTAACACTAAGAAAATGTCAAGATACGTGTCAATTTAATCACAAAATCGCTTAAATAGATGTGCGTTTTTTTTACTAATAAGGACTCTTAATAGGATCGTGCCTAGGTCTGCCGCGGAACAAAAAAAAACATCAACTTGACAGCTGACAGATGTCAAATGTGGCATCTATGATTCAATAGTCTACTATCCATAAATATATAATATAGACCACTCCAAAAAACTTAAGTTTCCCAATTCATTTGACTCATATTTTTATTAAGCATCGTCTCTATTATCAATTATCAAGGCTTGAAAGTTCATGTATTTATGAACAACAGTATTAGACAACACTAACACCAAACTTATTGCATGTTTCAAAATTTATCTGAAAACAAGCTCGTTTTACACGCAATTATAACGCTAATTACTATACGCTTAAATACTAGAATCGCGCGAACATCATGAGAGCTGGGTTCCTTAGCCGGACAGTTGGCTGCAAAAATGTTTCCTCTACAAACGAATTTATCTTGACACAGATTTTGTGGTTGATAAGAGAAAAATCATTTCAGCAGTTAACTAAGGTATTTAGAATAATTCCCCTTGCAGTGAAGTCCACCATTAGGCGAAGTTGTTTGACAAGAAATTTAGAAATAATGGAAAAATTTAGGCACCGAGCAGGATTTGAACCTGCAACCACCCGGCACTCGCGGCCAGTCGCTCTAGCCAACTGGGCTACAGGTGCAACCGCCACTCGGCCCGAAATTCCTCAATCATTACTACCCCACATAAGTGGACTCTAGGGCGGCACTGGCGCGATCGTAGAAGATCCCAGAGCCGCCCGAAATGGGTTGAGGAGGCCACCAACCACCGCGCCGCCCCCACGGTGCGGAGGTATCCATAACGAATTTTCCCCTCGTCAAAAAAAGTACAACGTTAGGCTTATCGATGTTTTCATCGATATAGACCGTCACTATTTATTTTTTCCTACTCCTGGCAACATCGTATCTGTCAGTTTACTTCGCCTAATGCTGAATTTTATCTTAACCTCTTGCCTGTGTCTGATAAGGATCAGTACAATCGAAAATTAACTCTTGTTCCTTTTTGTCATAGAGTTAATTTTCGATTGTACTGATCCTTATCAGACACAGGCAAGAGGTTAAGAGCCGTGACTTAGCTTCAAATGGGTAGATTAAAGCTTTATTAACAATAACACAATATTTCAATTCATTACACGTGGCGATATATTCAAATTAAAACGAACAATATGAAAAAATTACAAATAGAAAATTTAAAGAAAACCTTATATTGTAGTAATATTTTTATGTCACACCTGGCCATAAAGTAGCAATTACCGCACGCTCCGCGCGCGGAAAATCCCACTTCCTGGCCACGGGGTGACATAAAATTTTGTACTTACCTCGGGCGGTAATTAAGAAAGCCTCAGATCGCATAATTATCGCCCTTGCCTTCGGCTCGGGCGTCAAATACCTGAGATCTGAGACATTCTTTGTTTTACCGCCCTAGGTAAGTAATGTACTATTGCAAATGAGTGGATTAACTATTTTTTGCTGCTCGTTACCATGGTCACGTCTCCTGAGTCACTCTTTATAACTGTTATTTTATAGGGTTTAAATCGACCAAACATGAGTTTTAGCGATGAGCATAAATCCATTTGAACATGGATCATCTCTTGAGCACGCTTGAAGTCTATATAATAAACATTTTTCTAAGAAACTCGGTTACTCTTGTCTCCTGACGTGACAGAATAACAACAAGATTTTTTTTTGACCCAAATAACTATATCAGTGGCGCTACCGCGAACAGCAAACGAAGTTTTCCCTCTCTGTCTCACTTATATGCAAACTTGCAAGTGCGACAGAGAGGGAAAACTTCGTTTGCTGTTCGCGGTAGCGCCACAGGGTAGCATTTTAACTGCGACTCACACGCACACATATAAGGATTTCCTTTAACATATATCATCAGTTATTATAAGCATATGAAACTAATGACATTCGTATTTACATATAGCAACAGTAGATGTGGCACAGACGGCGCTTCGGGCAAATTACGCTCACTGTACACAGTATAGGTGAGTAGGCCTACAGCGCACCGAAAACGAAGCATTCCCTCTCTGTCCCTCCAATGTGCAAGTGCGGAGACGGAGATACTTCGTCTGTACTCTTTAGGGTGCTCAAAAATATCTGAACATGCACTTTAACGCCTTGACAATAGAGTCGTGTTCAGATATTTGTGAGCAGCTTGTTCGCTCCGATATATTTGATGGCGACTGTACTTCGCTTTCGATTCGCGGTAGCCTTTCAGGAAAACTGTTCGTCCACATATCTGATGTACAACTAGCTCTGTGGTCCTTCTCACGCAGGGATCGGATACCGGTATTTTCCCCATATAAAAATACCGGTATTATTAGGGTCACCGGTTCATTATTTCGTTTTTAATGGGACAATCTAATAATACGACGTTGTTACCTAAATAAATAAATATTAGAGGACAATCTTACACAAATCGAACTAGCCCCACAGTAAGCTCAAGAAGGCTTGTGTTATGGGTACTAGACGACGATATATTTAATAGATATAAATACTTAAATACATAGAAAACATCCAAGACTCAGAAACAAATATTCATGCTCATCACACAAATATTTTCCCTGACCGGGATTCGAACCCGGGACCGTAAATAATCCAAAATATTGGGCTAATTCCAGGTTTTTTAAAAATACCGGTATCGGTCCCTGTTCTCACGGCTATTACGCTATGTCTAAAGCGGCAATTACACTTCGTCGTTCGCCGCACGCCGCATGCGGCGACCGCAACAGTGTAAAGAACATGTTAGTCGGCCGCAAAAGAAGTATCTATCTAGGGAGGCACATTATGCCCACAGAGGAGATACAATAGATTGCGACCCAAAGAATCTGGAAATTCCTGGAGGCAACGGGTATAAGCAAAGAACTTTAAGGGCTGCCACAATAGAACAATACTGGTCGAGGCGGCAAAGAAGGCCCACAACTAACAATAATAAATAATAAAATAGTCGGCCGCATTCGGCGATCGACAGCTGCCAACGCTTGTAGGTAGCCGGACAGACTAATGTGAACACGACGTTTGTTGGCATAAGTAGTTTAAAATGAATTCGGCGACCGCATTAGGCGAACGACGCAGTGTAATTGCCGCTTAACGCGAGCGAGCGGTTGTACAGTCGGCGTCATATATATGTATATAATCTACGACCGCATCTATATGTAAAAGCGCTAGAATGCATACATATTCGTGATGCCGATTGGTGTACGCAACAGGGACCGATACCGGTATTTTTAAAAAACCCTGAATTAGCCCAATATTTTGGATTATTTTTTGCTCTTTACGTAGGGCTGAATCATGTATTTAGTTAACAACGTCGTATTATTAGATTGTCCCATTAAAAACGAAATAATGAACCGGTGACCGTAATAATACCGGTATTTTTCTATGGAGTAAATACCGGTATCCGATCCCTGGTACGCAATACCCGTAGCGTGTGTATTTATCAAAATTATGTGAGAAATATCAATTGAGACGCTGCTCTGTTATTTCATAGTAGCCTGAAGTAATGGCGCCCATTTGTCGAAGCCACAAGTTACGATTTACAAGTGGAAGTCTCTTTCTATTAAAATGTATTGAAAAGAGACTTCCCCTTGTAACTTTTAGCTTCGAGAATAGGTCCCAGATGTTGTTTTGCAGGAAAACGTACTTAGGATTATCGCATTACCCCTTCTATACCCGTTAGAAAGACCTTTACACCTAATCTAGACACTAAACAATCCTAATACATTCTTCAATTGAACACAAAACAAAATATAAAAGTAATATACAATTTTTATAACTACAACGACCGAACGTGGCCGGATTTGACGAGAAATTGGTTAAATATGACAATTTACGAATCTTCATCAGCTGTCCATTGTAAAATACACTTAATTTGTAAAGAGATAACGTCTAATTTATATTTTTCCCAACTCTTATTGAATTGAGCCCATCGCGCGCTACATAATATAAATGACTATCATTGAGCAGCAATTTCAGACGCACCGTACAAGCCGAATTGATCTTTATTACAACGTGTTAAAGTCGTATGGGGCGTCCGAAAGAACCAGCCAGCCCTTAATCGAGCAACAGTAAATATAAGCAGTACATTAACTCAATAGGAGTGTCTCCCTCGACGTAAGCAATAAAACTTAATTTATAGACATCATTGAAAGATTATTAACATCACTATACTGAGTTCCTATAACCGTGTTCGTAGACGAGTATAACATGACGCCATTTATTTATAGATTTTTTTATATAAATAAATGCGTCTATTTATTAGAAGTAATGTGAACGGTGTACATTTCGACATGATGGGAGAATAGAGCTCTAGAACGTATTTTAGTTCCTGATATTATTTATAATTAGGACAGGAGCTTGCGGGTCGAGCGTTTAGAAGCCTCTAGAACTTCGAAAGCGGTGGGAAGAAAACTTTTTATCTCTAGTACCACCAAGTGAAATAACTATATGAAAAAAATCACCATCATCCATCGGAAGACCAGACCTACTCTGAACTACGTATCATGCCGTCCTTTTCACTCTCATGTTATACACCATAAAAAAAAACCACCATAAAATAAAATTTTGACTTTGACTTTGACATATGAGAGAAAGGGACGGCATGACACGAAGTTCGGCGTAGGCCCTCAGCGACTTAGATCGATATATTTCTAACGCATACGGCAGAGTTTATTTAACGGATCTCTTCATCATAGACAACGATGGATACATTCTAGAAGCTTCTAAAAAACTTATCGAACGCTCAGTGCTTGGACGTTCTTATTGAAATATAATAAACAGGTCACTCACGTCTTTAAGGTCGAAAATCGCTCGACGTTTCGAATCAATACGACTATAATAGCATGTGATGTCGTGAGTGTTGTATGTAACCCGACATTGAATAAAAGTGACGAAAATGGGGGTGGATTCTCGCCCCCGCACCGCCGCCGCCAACATCAAGCAGCCGATCGAGCGCGCAGTGCTAGACGCGCGGCCGTCGCGGCTGGTTCTCATGCTGAACAAAACTTGATTGTTATTAGTTTCTTAGTCTTATTTTGACATGTAACACTACATTTAATTAATGATACTTTGATTATCGTATTATTTTTAAGTGATATAAATAGATTTTGACTTGTAAAAGTGCCATTGAGGCCTAATTGCAGAATAAAAAATAAAAAAATAATTATTTGGGGACAATCTTACACAAGTCGACCTAGTCCCAAACTAAGCAAAGCTTGTACTGTGGGTACTAGGCGACGATATACATACTTATATAGTGAAATATATACTTAAATACATAGAAAACATCCAAGACTCAGGAACAAATATTCGTGCTCATCACACAAATAAATGCCCCGACCGGGATTCGAACCCGGGACCTCCAGCTTCGTAGGCAGGGCCACTACCAACCAGGCTAAAGCGGTCGTCAATAAATGTTTTGACGACCGGTTTAGCCTAGTGGGTAGTGCACCTGCCTGTGAAGCTGACGGTCCTGGGTTCGAATCCCGGCCAGGGAAAATATTTGTGTGATGAGCATGAATATTTGTTTCTGAGTCTTGGATGTTTTCTATGTATTAAAGTATTTATATCTATTAAATATATCGTCGTCTACTACCCATAACACAAACCTTCTTGAGCTTACTGTGGGGCTAGTTCGATTTGTGTAAGATTGTCCTCTAATATTTATTTATTTTGATTAAGGGCCACGTATTGCTCCGAAGCATGTCGAGTGATTATCGACCTCAAAGACATGAGTGACCCGTTTGGGTCATTGTCAGTTGTAAAAACAAAAGTGGTCAATAGTTAACGGCTTATATACTTGTAAGTTAAGTTTGTTATTACATGGATTTATAGTTACGGAAACACCGTTTATGCGGGTTACTAAAGCATTCCAAAATTAAGCTTTGTGGCCCTTAACTTTTGATATGTCCATCGAAAAGACATGAACCTAAATCTGACAATGACCCGTTTATTATATATCAACATGCGTGTAACTCACGGCAGTTTAATATTTAAAACTTAGACGCTCACATTACTATATTAGAATTCGAAGCAGCGGCCGAGATTAACATATTTCTTAAGGGCATACGGCAGCGGTAGTTCCTTGACGGAGCGCTTCATGAGGAGGGAGAGGCGCACGCGCCGCGCGTCGCCGCCGTCCGAGGCGCGGCGCTTGTGGCGGCGCGCGCGCGACGAGTCCGACGTGTGCGACGAGCCCGAGCCCGAGCCCGAGCCGGACGAGCGCCGCGTCAGGTGGCGCTTCTGACGCTTGTGACGACCTGCTGTAAACGAATGCCTCATTAATATTAGATAGCATTAGTTAGTTATTTTGCCGCCATTGGTGCCGCGTGGGCCGCGCCGCGCGCCGCGCCTGTTCGCGCGCCCGACCGCGCGCACTAACTTGCTCGCTAACGCGCCACTTGTCAGAGCCATAAAGATACTGAATGAGACCTCAACTACAATAGATTTATTTAACCTGTCCTATGCGCAGACCTTATGAAATTTTGATCCCTCTATTTGACCAGCCCGCTTATTCACGGCCGAATTTTTGCTCCTCGCGTACCCCGCTTGCCCGCTGCCGCATGTATCTCGAATTTCCCCACGGTACTAGAGCTGACGCGAGCAAACCGGTTGACCCAATGTTATCGCTCGTATTACTCAAGTGTTTATACTTAGTAGTATGAATGTTTATGTTTTTTTAAAGAGCATGAAACAGACTTCACGTTGAATGCATTGAAAATACTATACTCAGCATATTTCACTATATAAACCGTCTTTCTTTCACAACAAGAACAAAATTCCGGCATTGTCTGAAGAAACGCTAAAAAGATAAAGATTTTTATTTATAATTATATGATATTTTATTTATTCTGAGTCTCTGAGATATAGGCTATCAATAATTGTAAATTACTTGAAGGGCTACATGTAAAAATTTTTTTTTTTTCGTTCTTGAAAACTGTGACGTACGGAGCGCAGAACATTTTTTGCGCACGTCAATATCGTAATTTCAAGATCTTGTTGTGAAGTAATTATTAGATATATCTTGTTTGTTTTTTATTCGTAACGTTAATATACTAATGAAAAACATAAATAAAATAGCAAAATTGCTTATAAATAGTAAAAACAATATTTTGTCAGGTAGTATATCGAGACTGGAACAAAATTATAATAAAAGGGATGGGTATTTTCAATCGACTTTTCTTGTCATATACTCAAACACTAAGATTTATAGTTATAAATTATCTAAGAGTACATGAAATGCACTTTCGAATAATATACATTAAGTATACACTTTCTATACAACAAGTAAAAGAAAAAAACACTTTATTGTTGACTTTCCTCTTGATACACTACGCGACATGCACCACGTTTTTCAACTGGCCAAAACTTTTTGAATCTATTACGAGTGAAGTTTAGGTCGGTCACCAATCTGCTGCTAACTTCGTCGTGGTCGAATAATCACACGCCCAATAGAATACTATACGTATAACATTCAGCCGAATCTGAAGTGTGAGTGGAATCGAGCTACTGGAGTTTTGTTGCTGGTTCACAAAACCTACCCTAGCTAGAAGAGTCCAGCAAGAAACTCAGCTAGGCCCGACCTGGATCGGACTGACTCTACCCGGTATGCGGCGGTACCGAGACGAATATATACTATATGTGTTTGTGTTGTCGCGATCGGAGTTAATCTCTCTATAAACGTACTTATACATATAGATATGTGAATTAGGTACTCAGGAAGTATAATATTTTGTACAACGATTTTAGACAAATTATCAATACACAGGTGAAGGTCTACACTCAAGTCATAGCTAATGTAGGACGATTGATTACTAAGGGTGGTTTGCACCAAACCGTCTGTAATCGTGAGCGGTGTTCGTTCAAATCCGATTGTATGGAAAGTTTGACAAATTTCTATGGGATGACAGCTGCCAGCGCCATATTTGACGATGACCGGCCTGTGATCGCATGTTGGTGCAACCGACACTAAGCGTTTAGCATGAACGCAATAATTTACCGCGATTTGAAATGCATATTGTTTGTATCAGCGATAACCCTACGTATATAAAATAGCAGGCTAATTACAAACGTTCATAAACACAGGAAGTAACTACTAGAAGTTTACCCCCTTATTCATAAACGTCTGTCAAACCTATATTAGTTAACTAGCCGCTAAAGTTCGTTTGTCCTTATCTGTCACGTTGTCATTGACGTTTGTGAGAATGAGACAAAGAACTTTTTAGTTAGCAGAGGTTTGTTAAGTTTTATGAATACGGGGGTTAGAATCGGTTGCACCAACATACGATCACAGGCCGGTCATCGTCAAACATGGCGCCGGCAGCTGTCATCCCATAGAAACTTGTCAAACTTTCCATACAATCAGATTTTAACGAACACCGCTTACGATTACAGACGGTTTGGTGCGACCCACCCTTACTCAATCACCTCGCTCCACCAACGGTATAACCAACGTTAATATATTGGTTTATTTATTTATTTTAAATACATGGAAAACCAACAGCGTAACACATTTATAAGAAAACTACAATAGAATTACATAGCCAATTAAAGGTTCTCACTTATAGAACTTAACTATCTCACAAGAACAGATTTAGTCCAATTAATTTACACACACAAGTGAGCCTACAGCATAAGAGCAGTGGCTACATTTAACCTATATATATATCAAAGACACAGAGTAAATACATAAGTTTCATAACTTTAGTAAACTGAACCCGAACCCGAATCTGTATTAGTTCACATTCTGCTCGCCGAATTTCTATAACAATCCTAATGGATTTTGAATCTTACGGTCTGAACGGTAAAAAAGCTTTTTGGATGAATAACTCCGATGAGCCGAGTTGGCCAACTCGGGTGGTTTCCAGTATACAGGGTGACCACTATTTACTACAACCAAAATTCCCTGACTTTTCCCGGTTTTCAAGGCGTCTTTTCAAGTTTTTCCCTGACCATAATCTTAAATGTAATAAATAAAAAATATGTAATTTGAACAGTTTTTTCAGAATTATCTGCTAGCAAATTACAATTTATAAATACAATGAAATTAATATATAAACGGAAATAATAAGAAATAGTATCTGAATAGCTCAGTTGGTAAGAGCGAAAGCATTGTTAGACGGAAGTCGTGGGTTCACATCCTACCTCAGGTGACGTTTTTGTACTGTTTTCTTGTATTTATATATTTTAATTTGCTATCAGACAGTTCTACAATTTCAATTACCCAATAATTCATTTAATTTTTGACCATTTTTGTTAAAAGCTGTACCTACAGGAAAAACCAATTGAAACAGTACATCTGACTACTGAATTTATTGGATATATTAAATGTATCATATAATATAATCCAGCGTGAAATACTAAAGAGAACACTTTATACGGGCCTTAATCGTATTAGTAAGTACTAGACTTTAACATTTTGCGTATTATGGTACAATTTAAAGTGAAGAATTGAGAAACCTCATTTTTTGAATTCTGTTAAAAATCTTGGGTTTAACTGAAACAAAACTACCTAGTCATCAGTTATCATGTTAATTATAATTTGAAATAATAATAACAAAAACCGACTTGTAGATACTTCTACATTGTGCAATAAGAAGCGTAAAATCTCGTAAGGCAATTATTTTTTTTAATTTTTGGTGCCGGATTTATTTTTTCATTAAAAATTTTAATTATTTCACATTACCAGAGTGCATCTCATAACGATTCCAATAAGCTCAAACACGGCTAAGCTACACTGTTTTATTACGGAGTTCCGTTGCCTACCTTCCGGCTTCAATTACCAGATCAGGTTGATGGTGACATTACATCAGAACCATTTAAATTGACTTCGTCATAGTCGCTTCAGGATCTTGGTCGAAGTGTCTTAATGCCACCCATGAAACAATAGGAGTTTTGGATGACCATCCGTGGTCTTTTTCATCAGTTCCCGTATACCAAATGCTACTTTCTGAATCCAAATGCTCGATTTATTACCGAAAATACTGAAATCGCTATATGCTTCGCATGAATTTTCGAGGAGTTCTCTCAATTCCTCATGGATCTCATCATCAAAACTAGATTCTTGATAACAGGAGCATATGCTTTCAAACAAAGAAAAAACTCCAAATCGGTTTATAAGCAACGGAGATCTGAGGTAACACACGTTAAAAAAAATGAAACATACAACCAAATTGAGAACCTCCTCCTTTTTTTGAAGTCGGTTAAAAATATATTGCAACTTGGTAATCTGTTTTTCCAATAACGCAGCTTCTTTCGCAACACCTTCGAGAAATTTTGTCTTATTGCTTCTACTTCTTTAACCATTTCCGCAGTTTTTCTTTTTTCTGCTCTGATTTTTGCCTCTAAACTCAATTTTTCCTTCTTTTTGTGTAGATCCTCCGTGTACAAGGAGTAAGCATTACGAACCGCGTACGCGTGGATTTTTTTTTTTACAATATTTATGTTGTCTAAACCGCCGTGGTAAGAGCGTGGTATATAGCGTCATAAACGTGTCTTTGCGCAATTATAGACTTGCGAAAATTTTTCCACTAATATCTCCTTATTGATGGAAAAGCCACGCTCACTATAAGCGTTTCCGTGGGATAACACCATGACCATTTTTATTAAAGATTGCAAGTCTTTATTTTTATTTTATATCAAACCGAGCCAAAGATCATCCAGTCGGTGACTATCCTTATGGAAAATTGTTTCATTTATTTTTAAAATTCAGGTGATTTACAAATATCATTGAAGGCACTTATGGCGTTATCTGCGTCATATCCTGAAAGCCGGTTATTTTGGACAAATATGTCCAACAATTTATCGAGCCTCTCTCGTCGTCAGAATTCTGCATTGACTGTGATTGCGGAGTCGAAACAAGATATTCCCTTAGTCAAAGCATACGAAAGTGGGAATCTCTGAGAGAAACCTTTAAAGAAATTAACATTTTAACTGTAGCGTCTCAATACATATATGAGAATATTGTTTATGTCATAAAGAACTGAGACGCATTCTGTAAAAATTCTGATATCCATAATTTTAATACCAGGAATAAAAACGTAAAATATACAAGTAGGTCAATGTGTCCGTTTATATAATAAGTTACGAGATGCAATTTTGAATTTACCCTTTCCAGCTCTTAAAAATTACATTAAAACAACTTTGATGTCAAAGGCTTATTATAGGGTTGAGGACTGTTTAACAGACAGAAATGCATGGCCCAAACTAAATACCTAAATAGCGTAAAGACTCATGTATAATATTTTCATCGTATCTAGTTGACACAGTTATTGCAGGAAAGCATATCAAACGATTTAATTTAATGTCTAGGAGAAGTATTTTCAATTATTATTCAAAATCAAAACATTTATTTTGCAAATATTGAGACCTATTTGCAAAATAAATGTTGGGCACTTTTAGAATTATTATCTTTATCTCGTATTTGGTAATACCATGTAATACTTATGCAGTTTCGACATGTTTTCTTGTGGAACTACGCATTGTAAATACCTATTGTTCTTTTTTCCTCATTTTTTTAAATTCGCTTTCGTTGTTTACCACTCGGATTTACTTAAGTAGGTTAAGTAGTATCATTATAATTAAGCATATTTTTGGAGAAAATGGGCATTTCTTTTCAGCAGTGGTTTCATGAGAAACGCTAGTAATTTTTGATTTGCAAAAGTGCCATTGGGGCCTACTTGCAGAATAAAGTTCATTTATTTCATTTACATAGAGAGACAATTTTTTTCCCTGACCTCCATTAAATTTCCCTGACAATTCCCTGACTTTTCCATGACTAGCGAAATTCCCTGACTTTTCCCGGTTTTCCCGGTTTTCCAGAAAGTGGCCACCCTGAGTATACCTGTCCGGGAGTCCCGGTCCGAGTCCTGCCCGGAGCGGCGCGAGCTGCCCGCCTCGTAGCCCGCGCTGCCCGGGGACGACTCCGCCGACGGGGTCATCTCGCCGATCCCTAGGGACAAACATTATAATAACTAACCCCCGTATTCATAAAACTTAACAAACCTCTGCTAACTAAAAAGTTCTTTGTCCCATTCTCACAAACGTCAATGTCAAAGTGACAGATAAGGACAAACGAACTTTAGCGGTTAGTTAACTAATATAGGTTTGACAGACGTTTATGAATAAGGGGGTAACGCTTTTAGATCATATGACACATCATCATTATTTTTGGGCTTTCACTTCTTTAAAACACATCTCACAAATCTTTAAAACTTCGCAACGGATTTTGATGCGGTTTCTTTTAATAGATAGAGTGATTGAAGAGGAAGGTTTATATGTATAATAACATCCATTAAATAGTGCACCCGTGCGAAGCCGGGGCGGATTGCTAGTAAAAAATAAACCTCAAAGATTAATAAGATGGGAGCTTCACTTCACTTCAGCTCCCATCTTAAACTTCTAAACTATCCGCGTTGGAGTCGATTCTGGCCCAACAAGTCTTTCTGGACTTTTATAAAAAAAACCTTATTTCCCTTGTGGAGGGGGTGAGTAAACCACTGTTTTTGGTACTCGTTTAACTAGAATGGGTGTCGCAATGCATTTTTTTACTCATTCCTAAAGCATTCAAAAGCGTTATTGTATTACCCTTCGCGTGCAATACAATAACGCTTTCAGAATGCTGTTGAGACTACCAAGATGGTGTAGCGCCTCTGGAATGTTCGCGGACGCTCACACGGACGGATTTCACGCGATTATTAGAAAAAAAATTGCATCGTTGATGGACCGTATCAGAAATAGTCAAAACAGCATTTTGAAGGTGTTAGCTGATTGTTACAACTGTCCCATTCTTTGTCACTGGGTGGCACAGATTAGGACACTTGTGAAATATATTAAATAGCCCTGATTTTGAAATATATTAAGTAGCCTTTATTATGTTATTCCTTTTAATTTTATTGAATCTATCTATTATGTAACCCCACTAACATAGATATAAGTACAATAATGTTACTAACCATATACTAACCATCTTTGTCACTGGGTGGCACAGATTAGGACACTTGTGAAATATATTAAATAGCCCTGATTTTGAAATATATTAAGTAGCCTTTATTATGTTATTCCTTTTAATTTTATTGAATCTATCTATTATGTAACCCCACTAACATAGATATAAGTACAATAATGTTACTAACCATATATGGATTTCATCCGAAATAAAATTATTTGAATTTGAATTTGAATGCCTTTTTGGGCTTTACTACGTGGCGTTTTTCCGATGGTGCCCCGAGAAGTCCGGGCGCCGGTTTGACACACACACAGACACATTTAACAGACATTTTATTACAAAATAGAGGGCAAAACTTATAATTCAGCTTCAGTGTTTTACAGGAGGGTTTAGGCTCTAAATCCCGGTCAGGGCAAATATTTGTGTGATGAGCATGAATATTTGTTTCTGAGTCTTGGATGTTTTCTATGTATTTAAGTATTTATATCTATTAAATATATCGTCGTCTAGTACCCATAGCATAAGCCTTCTTGAGCTTACTGTGGGGCTAGTTCGATTTGTGTAAGATTGTCCTCTAATATTTATTTATACCTTAGGATTTAGTTTCTACGATTATTTTTATGATTGATTTTTTGTTTTTCGGTGATTTTCTACTACATATTTATGGCATAAAAGCAATAAATTACTTCTTATTCGATTTCTTTTTTGTTGTCATCATGTTACGAAATAATGTGCCTAAGTTACACGAATTAATCTTGGAATAAAAACGAGCGTTTGGAATTTTAACATTAGTAGGGTACTCAACCCCGCAGTTCCCTTTCTAACAAAAAAAATAATAATTATAATAACTAACCACTATCGAGCTTCTGCCTCGGCGGTTTCTCGCTAGCCTTGTCGGCCTCGGGCACGGCCTCGGCCTCGGCCTCGTCGGCCTCCAACTCCGGTTGTTCGGTCTCCGTGTCTTCTTCAGGCTCGCTGTCCTCGTCTTCCTCCTCATCGGCGTCCCAGTCCATATCTCGGGAGGTCGTGGCCTCGCTACCGCACATCTAGTAACAAAGAATTAAATAATAAATAAATAAATATTAGTGGACAATCTTACACAAATCGAACTAGCCCCACAGTAAGCTCAAGAAGGCTTGTGTTATGGGTACTAGACGACGATATATTTAATAGATATAAATACTTAAATACATAGAAAACATCCAAGACTCAGAAACAAATATTCATGCTCATCACACAAATATTTGCCCTGACCGGGATTCGAACCCAGGACCGTCAGCTTCACAGGCAGGTGCACTACCCACTAGGCTAAACCAGTCGTCAAATTAAATGGATATTTGTAAAATGTATACTGGAAAGAAACTCTTAGAGTATTCCAGTGTTCAAGACCACCCGCGTGGTTGCGTCGGGAGGTTTTCCCCTGGTTAAGAGAGGTAGGGCACAGCAAAATGTCATCTTGCTCGAATTTGGAGCAGCCCAACTGGGGAAGTACCTCCGCCTTGCAGAAGATCACAGCCATAATAACATTATCTACTATACAAGTATGTAGTGTTGTGCTCCTGGAGGTGAGCAAGGTTGCCAGAGCTCCCGAGGATGCACTGTGCTGAGAGCGAGGGACCTAAATTTGCCCCTTCTGTTGTCAACACAGTGCATCCTCAAATTTTATAAAGGATCGGCAACGCGTACGTGACTCCTTTGGAGTTGCGGGCGTCTATAGGCTGCGGTGGCCGCTTACCATCAGGTGGACCGTACGCTTGTTTGCCATCGGCGTTGTATATAAAAAAATATAGTCGAAACAAATACTGGAAAGAGTTGTTATTATTTGCATATGTATGCTCGCACTGGAGAGTATGTTCAGCAGTGGACGTCTTTCGGCTGAAATGATGATGATGATGATGATGATGATGATGATGATAATGACTGGAGCGTAGCCAAAAGTCCAAGAAAACATCACATTGTTCTGCTGCCATGAACTATTTTCTAGAACTACTTATCATTAGCCTTTTAAACGCCGAACGTGAAACAAGTATCCCGCAATTTTCAATTCTGACACAAATTAAGAAATAGTAGATTGTGCCTCAGAGGAGAAAAATTATATATTTACGGCGAGGACGGTATATTGAATTCTGAGTGAAGAGAAAGATTCTACAATAGAATCCTGAGCGTAGCGATGGATTCTAAAGTAGAATCTTGAGTGTAGCGAGGGATTTAAGTGTGTACGCCCAAGACGGAAATAATTTAAATAATTTTGGTTTAAGCGCCAAAATATGTCGAGTGAAATGGGTCACTTTCAATACTTGGTTAACAATCTACTATTCCATCGAGTTATAACAAATCATACTGTGTTATTTGCTATGAATTTAAATGCAGGCGCTGATTGAGATATATTTCGGCTAGGACTAAAAATTACGTTCATTATTATGATCAGCCTACAAACAGTCGATACAATTATTAGTCGATTTTGTCCCAACAAGTCTTTCTGGGCTTTTATAAAAAAAAATAACCTCGAAGATTAAGACGGGAGCTTCGCTTCGCCTCAGCTCCCGTCTTAATCTTCTAACCTATCCGCATTAGAGTCGATTTTGTCCTAACAAGTCATTTTGGGTTTTTATAAAAAAAAAATCTCGAAGATTTAAGCGGGAGCGAAGCTCCCGTCTTATATAACGAAATTATGGAAAATATCACGTCGACTTTCCGTATCATTGAAATTATGAAAATATGGCTAAAGTATAAGTTGTCAAATGTAAAAATTGGGAACTGTAAAGCGGGCTTTTGAATTGCGGACAAATGACATTGTGGTAAAATGAATCCGTGGTATTTCAAACAGTTGCGAAATAAAGTATTTGGATTGTAAAGATTCGGTGAACCGTTTTCGGCCAAGTGAAATTCGGTAAATAAATTTTCGAAACATCGATAGGTTACCCATATGTACGAGGGGCTTTCAAAATATTCTCGGTATTGATATCTTATAACCTCTTTTTGAATTTGTTTTGTTACTGGCTGGTAAGGTTCATTCTTTGACATTAAAAAAAAGTATAATTCAAACCGAGATGTTCTTTTGTTTTTCTGCAATTTCTGAACAAACACGAACACAATGAGTGAATTAACAATGTTAACGAAATTAGAACATCGTTCCGTAATAAAATTCTTGACGAAACAGGGTAAAAACCAAAAAACCATAAAAGAGGAAATGGATTGTGTTTACCGTGAGTCTGCTCCTTCTTTATCTACAATTCAAAAGTGGTCAAGCGAATTCAAACGTGGCAGGGAGAGTATTGAAGATGACCCTAGACCTGGCCGGCCTGTAGTAGCTACTTCACAAGAAAATATTGATCAGGTGGAAAACCTTATATTGGAAGATGGTCGAGTGAAGATAAAATCAATAGCTCAAGTAACCAATCTTTCTATTGGTACCGTACATGACATTATCCATGACCATCTTCATATGTCAAAGGTCAGTGCAAGATGGGTTCAGCGAATGCTGACTCGACTTCAAAAAGATGTGCGTGCAGCTTGCTGTTCCGATTTTATTGACCTGTGTGGTGAAAATCCTGATGAGGTGCTGCAAAAGATATTTACTGGAGATGAAACCTGGGTTCATCATTATGACCCAGAGAGTAAACAGGAGTCCATGCAGTGGCACATTAAGGGTTCAGCTCATCCCAAGAAGTTCAAGGTCGTCCCTTCTGCTGGCAAGGTCATGGCAACAATATTTTGGGATTGTGAAGGAGTATTGTTGATCGATTATAAAGAAAAAGGTGTAAATATCACGGGACAGTACTACGCGAATATTCTACATCAATTAAGGGACGCAATAAAAGAAAAAAGGCGAGGAAAGTTGTCTAAAGGTATTCTGCTTCTGCATGACAACGCCCCTGTCCATACTGCTCATATTGCCAAGGCTAGCTATTGCTGAATGTGGGTTCGGAACTATAACTCATCCACCGTATAGTCCGGACTTAGCCCCCAGCGACTTCTTTTTGTTCCCCAATCTCAAAAAGGATCTGCGTGGAAATCGATTTTTTGACGATGAGGCGTTGAAGGCGGCAGTAGAGGAGCACTTTTATACCAAGGATAAAAAATATTTTTATGAGGGATTAAAAAAAAATAATTGATCGATCTTTTAAGTGTATTAACATAGGGGGGGAGTATATTGAAAAATAAAAAATATCAAACTGTTCATACTTGTTTGTTTTCATTCCAATACCGAGAATATTTTGAACGCCCCTCGTAGGTGTGCAAACAACGTAATATGATGATGATATATAGACATAAAAGTTGCAATGTACAACTCGCTTGTACAACTTTGATCATTCATTCGAGGGCAACAAGGACTCTTTTCTAAATAGCAGGGGTGAAAACTGTTTGTCTCACCTTTCCTAAGTATATCTCGACCTCGGCAGGCACGTCCTGTTCGTCATCGCTGTCCCTGCGGCGCCTGCCGCGCCTGTCCCTCCTGTCACGCGAGTCCCTCCTGGCACGCGAGGCCCTCCTGTCTCGCGAGTCTCTTCTATCACGCGTGTCACTCCTAATTTGTTTACATAAGATTTATTTATTTAATTTCTAAATTGGCACGTAATTAATATCTAGTAGAATAAGCATCCGGTCATTATGGCACTCTTTGGGGGAAGCCTATGTCCGGCAGTGGACGTCTTTCGGCTGATATGATGATGATGATGAGAATAAACATGGATCACTAAAATATCGTTAGTTTACATGAATGTTATTTTGAAACATAGACTCAGGCCACGTTTTATAAAGTCTAAATGTAAGAATAAATGTCAAATCAAATGTTGGTAACTTACCCCCGTATTCATAAACGTCTATCAAACCTATATTAGTTAACTAGCCGCTAAAGTTCGTTTGTCCTTATCTGTCACTTTGACACACGTGCTTGTGAGACAGTGACAACAGACATTTTAGTTAGCAGACGTTTGTTAAGTTTTTTGAATAAGGGGGTTAGTATTTTTTTTCAACATAACTTACTGACATACATTCTAACGGATCTTTATAAAACCGAGCCTAAGGCACTGGTACCGCCGCCGGCGAGCAGCGAGTACTCTCATAGTAATTTTACTCGTTTTCTCGCTCGCGAGAAGCGAGTAGAATCACTATGCGATTACTGGCTACTCGCCCGCGGTGGGACCAGTGCCTTAAAAACATTCCAATAATTGACGTACTGCTTGTCAGCTCTATTGTCTTTGAGTTCAGATTAAAGGAGTCAGATATTGGATTGGTGTTCAATATTCATTCATTTCATTCATTTATTATTTCTATAAGAATATTACATTGTGTCAGAAAATCTTATAAACTAATTACATGCTTAAAAAATGTAATTAAATAACAATCAGGACATGTCAACAAATAAAATATTCATAAAAAGCAAAAGAAATATGTCCGAATAAAAATAGAGGAAAAAAAAGAGAAAACTTTAAAATAAAGATTTAAAATTAATAATTGTGAATAATAAGAATTATTTAATACCATGTCAATTCAAATAAAGAGAATAAACTAATAAAAATAACAAATAAATAATTCATTCTACGATACATAATCAGATTAAATTCACTCATTATTGCATTGGAATAACTCTTCAATGGAATAAAAATATTTACCCTAATAAGACAAGTCTAGTTTAAACAACTCTAGGTCTAGGTTATTAAAAGCCGGCCGTATTGAGCCAGTACAGTATAGCGAGTGGGGCACCCATGTGGTACCAGTTTTAAAAAAGGATGGCTCAGTCAGGTTGTGTGGCGATTACAAAACTACATTGAATCAGAGCCTAGAAATTGATCACTTCCCGCTACCAACTGTTAATGACATTATTTTAAAATTTCAAGGAAACTCCTTCTTCTGTGAGCTGGATCTAAAGGAGGCCTACCTACAAGCACCACTGAGTCGTGAGTCGCAGGACCTAACCACAGTAGTGACCGAAAAAGGTATTTTTAAATATTTATTTCTACCATATGGAGTGTCCACTGGCCCTGGCTCGTACCAGCGACTCATGTCACAGCGCTTGTCAGGTATTGAGGGGTCATCACTTATATTGATAATGTGTACATTTGTGGACGTACATTGGAGGAAACATACCATAGGTTAAGAATAGTTCTGGAAAGATTTACACAATGGGAACTCAAACTTAAAATCAATAAGTGTAAATTTTTTGTTACTGAACTTGTTGTGTTTGGATATTGTGTTAGTAAAGATGGTATTAGGGTGGTTGAAGAAAACATAAAGCCACTGTTAAGTGCTCCCAGACCAGAAAATATTAAAATGTTACGGTCATTCCTAGGAAAAAATAATTATTATAACAGATTTTTGAAAAACATGGCTATGACATTGGTACCATTGTACAACTGCTTAAACAAGGATATTCTCGTATGGAATAATGAGTGTGAAAAGGCTTTTGTAGAAATAAAAAAAGCTTTGGCAAATACTGACACCCTGGCACATTTTGACAACACTTTGCCTGTGATACTATCCTGCGATGCATCGGATACTGGCTTTGGATTTGGGGTTATCAGTGTTGTCAGTACGTGGCAAAGATGGTATTGTTAAACCAGTGGCATATGCGAGTAAAAAACTAAATAATGTTCAATATAAATACCCAACAATAGAAAAGGAGGCCTATGCTATAATATTTGGAATAACAAAATTTTACATGTATTTATTTGGCACACACTTTCAACTCGAGACAGATAATGAAGCATTGGTAAGAATACTGGGACCAAAGAAGTCAATTCCAAAAATGGCTTGTAAACGCCTGCAGCACTGGGCAATATTCCTAATGGCCTATAATTTCCATATTAAACATATAAATAGTAATATGAACCCGGCTGATTATCTGTCGCGAAATGCGACTGAACTAATTTCTGCTGCTGATGATAAGTTCAAGGATAGCCTTTTGTTGGAAGATTGTGAGTATAGCACATTAAATTACATATCTTTGTCAAACTTTGAAAACTTAAGCTGGAAATCAATACAAACCGAAACTAAGAAAAATGTTACTCTAACAACTGTCATGAGATATAGTGTGGATGGGTGGCCAGACAAAAGTAATTTAAAAGATGAGCTTATACCATATTATAACAGGAAAGATGAACTAACAATTGATCAGGATTGCTTATTATGGGGACAAAGGGTTGTGATTCCAGACAGCTTACAAAACTTAGTTTTAAATGAGTTGCATTTGAGTCATTTCGGGACAAATTACATGAAACAAGTAGCCCGTTCTTACTTTTGGTGGCCAGCCATTGATAATAGCATTACCAATGTCACTAAATCTTGTTTAATATGCCTGCAGAACCGGAATGATCCGGAAAAAGTACCGTTAACAACTTGGCCACAGGCACATACAGTATGGCAAAGGCTGCATGCAGATTTTTTGGGCCCATTTTATGGAAAAATGTTCCTTATTGTGGTTGATAGTTACTCTAAATGGGTAGAAGCCTTCGCTATGCCAAGTATAACGGCTAGTAAAACAATAAACGTGTTCAAAAATTTGTATGTAAGATTTGGGTATCCCACACAGTTGGTAACGGACAATGGCCCTACCTGGACCAGTAAAGAATTTAGTGATTTTTGCAACCTCACCGGAGTACGACAGAGCTTCTCTCCACCGCACCATGCAGCTACTAATGGGGCGGCAGAGCGATTTGTCCAAACATTCAAAAACCATGTTACTAAAATTGTTGAAAGTGGTAAAACGTTAGATTATGCTGTTAACCTATTTTTATTTGATTACAGAAATAGTGTAAATAAAACTACTGGCGTTAGTCCATCCAAGCTAGTTTTCGGAAGAGAACTAAGAACCAGATTCTCATTAATGAGACCTAGACATGTAGGTGATAACTTAATGAAATACCGGGAGACAATGGAGTGCAATAGCACGGGGAATAGAACTATAAATTTTTGCATGGGGGAAAAAGTCATGATACGTGATTACAGAAAAAACAAAAAAAAATGGAGCTTAGGAAAGGTAGTGGATGTATTAACGCCAGGGGTTAGTTATTTAGTAGAGTTAGATGGTAGCGTCACTAAGAGACACGCCAACCAATTGATAAAGTGTTCCCAATCGTTATGAGGGAAACCTTTGCATAATCTTAAGGGGGAAAGAGTGTTGTAACCCAGTTGAGTGTGATATATGTTATCTATGGTCAGTCAGTGTGAGGCTCTCTGTGTAAAGATACTTTATATTTTAATAAAACAAATAATCCAACATCGTGGTGTTATTTAATAAATATAACATTACTACAGTATGGCAATTTTAAATAACTCTAAAACACAATGTCAAGGTCAAGTGTATAAAATGTCATACCTGTCACGAGTCTCGCTTCTGTCTCTCTCTCCAACACCGGGCCGGCCGTTCCTGTCTCTTAAGACGGGTCTCTCGCTATCGCCCGCGTCGCGACTGTCTCGCGTGTCGCTGTTGTCTCGCGTGTCGCTTTTATCGCGCGTCTCGCTCTTGTCTCGCGTGTCGCTCTTGTCTCGCGTATCGCGTGGGTCCGCGTCGTTGGTGTCGCGCGCGCTCTGGTCGGTGGGGCCTGGCGGCGACTGCGAACCGCTTGCTGAGGGTACAGGCTCTGTATACAGTGTTGAATTTATGTACATCAACTTATATATTATTTTATAATACATGTGCTTTAAAAGTGCGGTTTCCAAGCAGTCAACTGTGCGGAAAGTATTATTTTTCCGCCCTAGTGTTTTTTATAAATGCTGCTTAATGCTGTAAGTTGTGCTGTGGATTTTATAACAATAAATAAATAAATAAATAAATTTATATACATAATAGTACATTACTTACCAAGGGCGGTAAAACAAAGAATGTCTCAGATCGCAGGTATTTGACGCCCGAGCCGAAGGCAAGGGCGATAATTATGCCATCTGAGGCTTTCTTAATTACCGCCCGAGGTAAGTACAAAATTTTATGTCACCCCCTGACCAGGAAGTGGGATTTTCCGCGCGCGGAGCGTGCGGTAATTGCCAATTTATGGCCAGGTGTGACATAAGGGTATATAAATATGAATACTTCATTAATCGTATTATTAATCATGATTACATCTAAAAGTTGTACAATAAAAAACCCAGAGGCAGTAAGTAGTCGGTTCGGGTTTTAAAGAAGCAGTTTGTCATAGCCACTATCTGTCACTTATTCTGATCTTTAGTGCGAATAATGCGAATTCAATATGTACGTGTGTTTACGACCACTGCTTCTTTGATTACAGTCGCCATCAAATATATCTGTACTCTTCAGGGTGCTCAAAAATATCTGATACTCTCCTTTATGACCCTACCTTGGACATATTCTCGCAGTCGGAGCCGAAATTCCTGGCCACAGCCACTCGGTATCTGGAGTCAATTAACACTCCTACCTCAATACAGTACTGAATATTTATAGATCATAGAAGGTGATAATGTTAATGTTAATTTTGTAAACTTAATTGTATTACTCACTATTATAACCTATAACTTTCATGTTTGGCAATATGTTGTAAATGTAAGTAGGTTAAAAATAAATAAATAAATAAATCTGAACATGCACTTTAACGCCTTGACAATAGTTCAGGTGTTCAAATGTTTGTGAGCACCTTGTTCGCTCCGATATATCTGATGGCGACTGTACCTAATTTCTAGTTTAAAAAAAAACAAGGTGTAGGGTCTACGCTAAACTTGGGACCTAAGTACTAAAGCGAACCCTGGTCTGGTTTAGGAGGACTAGCAGAATGATGTTTGGAAACTTTATTCATTTATTCAAAATTTATGTCAAGTGCATTACAGGAGATGTTACAGGTAGTCGGTAGGTACATGACACCCAGATAGGGCACATAATGTTTACTAGTGTTAAGAGAACACAATGCATACGAAAAATATTTAAATTCTAATCGCAATGTCAAGTTCTGTTATTAATAAATTCCAATTTTAATGTCAAGTTTCCTTTTTCTAGATTCTAAATACACTGTTATAATAGTTCACCTGTTGTGTCCGTCCCGGTTCTAGGTCTCGCGACCTCGTCGCGCAGCTCGAAGGTGAGCATGCCGCGGCACGGACGCGCGCGGGGCCGCGCGGGGCCCGCGGGCCCCTCCGCGCCCGCGGCGCCCGGCGGGGGCGCGGAGGCTCCGCCCGCGCGCTGCAACATACCATGCCTATGTACAATATACAATTTACTATGGCATCGTAAGGGTCCTTACCAGTTAAAAAACGCTCTTCTGTTTACGCCATTTTCTGTTTGAATTGACACATATTTTGACATTTTCTCAATATTACTATCTAGAACAGGACTATTGCGACCTTATGTCATTAACTTGAAATGAAGTTTCTGGCTTTTTCATCAAGAAATATCGTTTCAAACATCATTCCAAATCGACCATTTTCAAGCTAAAAACTTGTTTTTTCCGCTTAAATTCTACTACACACAATAAAATCAAAAAATTGCTATGTTACTATCTAAAACTTTAATAAAATTATCGTAGCCTTTAATAAACCTTATTGGTATTATCAATACTTTTGTCATAATTTGAAATCAAAACATTTTCAAACTTATAAGGCCTCGTAATGTGGGGTAATTGGTCAATACTGAGCCCTGGCGACAGCAGCGCGTTTTCCTTACCCAGTAGGTGGGGTCAATGGGGTCGGTGGAGTCGGTGGGTTTAAGCCGGGTTTTATAAAGATCCGTTAGACCAAATGTCAGATCAAATTTTAGTAGCTCAGTTCATTTTTTACAATACAAACCGACATAAGGTTTAACGGATCTATAAAACCGAGCCTTAGTGCGCGTAGAAGCGCAGCACGCAACCTGTTTACCTCGTTACCTGATCGGTGGGGTCGGCGGAATCGGTGGGGTCGGTGGAGTCGTCGGAGGAGGAGTCGTCGGAGGAGGAGTCATCGGAGGGCGCGTCGAAGCGCAGCCCGCAACCCGTTCATCTCGTTACCTGATCGGTGGGGTCGGTGGGGTCGTCGGAGGAGGATTCGTCGGAGGGCGCGTCGAAGCGCAGCGCGCAACCCGTTCATCTCGTTACCTGATCGGTGGGGTCGGTGGGGTCGTCGGAGGAGGATTCGTCGGAGGAGGATTCGTCGGAGGGCGCGTCGAAGCGCAGCGCGCAACCCGTTCATCTCGTTACCTGGTCGGTGGGGTCGGTGGGGTCGTCGGAGGAGGATTCGTCGGAGGGCACGTCGAAGCGCAGCGCGCAACCCGTTCATCTCGTTACCTGGTCGGTGGGGTCGGTGGGGTCGTCGGAGGAGGATTCGTCGGAGGGCGCGTCGAAGCGCAGCGCGCAACCCGTTCATCTCTTTACCTGGTCGGTGGGGTCGGTGGGGTCGTCGGAGGAGGATTCGTCGGAGGGCGCGTCGAAGCGCAGCGCGCAACCCGTTCATCTCGTTACCTGGTCGGTGGGGTCGGTGGGGTCGTCGGAGGAGGATTCGTCGGAGGGCGCGTCGAGGCGCAGCGCGCAACCCGTTCATCTCGTTACCTGATCGGTGGGGTCGGTGGGGTCGTCGGAGGAGGATTCGTCGGAGGGCGCGTCGAAGCGCAGCCCGCAACCCGTTCATCTCGTTACCTGGTCGGTGGGGTCGGCGGAGTCAGCGGGGTCGGTGGGGTCGTCGGAGGAGGAGTCGTCGGAGGGCGCGTCGAAGCGCAGCGCGCCGGCCACGCGGCTCGGGCCCATGCTCAGCACCAGCGAGAGAAGGGCGTTCATTTCACCCGCGCCACCCCCGCGGTCCAGGTCGTGGAGCGCGTTCAGGCCGTCTGCAAACGATATAACATTGTCAATGACAATCAAGAAGGATTTCTCGGATATATTTTACGTATAGATAAAAATGAACACAATTTGCATCTCGTGCCAATGTGAACAATATTTTGCCTTCCCCCTTCTTCCATCGGACATCCAGACGTACGGCTGGATACCATCCTTACTTGGTCATCTTATATAATGCGCACTTCTAAGGTTTGGAATTCTCTGCCGGCGTTTGTGTTTCCGAGCTCATATAACCTAGACCTTTTTAAGGCACGAGTGAATAGGCACCTTCTGGGTGAGCTCGCTTCATCGTCGGCCTCATCTTTGCCCCCTGGCTAGATGCTGGCCAAGAGCGATCCTATTTTTAATAAAAAAAAAAACAAGGAGAATGTAGTTGCAAGAATGACACTGCTCGAAACATGAGCGAGATGTCATGACATTCCGCTGTGCTATACTTCTCTAATAAATGCTTCTCGGCACCCAACAACCCTCATAAAGTCACAGGAACTAACTTACTTTTCTTTACTATCCTAAAATGAAAACCATCCTAATATGAAGTGAGGGAAAACATTGTTTTTAATAATCTCTTTTACTTTAGTTAAACTACTTTGCATGAGTACACAACTTAAAAGGTAATTATAACGGCACCTGTAATTTATTTAGTGTCAATAATTGTTACTTAGTAATATATGAAGCTTTAGGCTTAATCTGCGTCCATTTTTGTAGGAATTCTTTTGTACATGGCTGTTTGTTTTCTGAATAAATTAAAAAAAAAAATCTGCGAATAATTGATTTCGATTTAGAAGTCTGATCTTACTGAATTTCAGGCGAGCCACAGGGCCTCCGAACTTCGTATCATGTCGTCCCTTTCACTCGTACAGTGCATAACATGAGAGCGAAAGGGACGGCACGACACGAAGTTCGAGTTTCGAAGTTCGGAGTACAGGGGCGTTACCGCGAACAGCAAACGAAATGTTCCCTCTCTGTCGCACTTGCAAGTTTGCATATTTTTTTTTAATTTATTTATTACACGTGAAGTTTACATATGTTTATTTTTTTCTCATCTGCCAAACTGCGTTACAGTTTGTTGGCAGAAAACATGTATATACCCTCAATTACAATACTATCGTATCTAGCTAATATGTATGTACTTGTTTGAGAACAATCGTTTTTAAGAACACTAAACCTTAACTGACAATAGCTTAATTACTCGACCGAGACTGACAGCCGGCTGCTACCGCACGACCGAGCCGGTAAGAAAAAACGGGTATTCATACTTATAGTCAGGTCAGTCAGGTATATTTATTTAAGGTTTGCCAACAGATATAACACCATATGACTTACAAAGTAAATTGTGTACACAAAAAAACAGAGCAGAGTGTTTATCTAATTACAGGCAAACACAACATGCAAATAGACTAAAGCTAAACATTGTGCGGTGGTTAAAACCACCTACAAAAAAAAAAGAGAAGCACATTGTATATGAAAACAATAGCATAGTAGAGAGATTGTTAGTGGACGGCTGTTGTGGTTAAAGTTTACAATAACTATACAAAAACTTCTTAAAACTAATTTGAGACATAGACAACAAGTCCACCTTAGTGGCTTTAAATAGCTTGTTATGCTCCCTACATATCCTAGGGAGGACACTTTGGGAGCTTAGATTTGTGCGATAAGTTTTTATGGCAAAAGGTCGGAAATTAGTGTAGAAATTAGTAGTCGAATATAAGTGAGACAGAGAGGGAAAACTTCATTTTCGGTTCGCGGTAGCCCCGCAGGTTCGAGAAATACCAGATTTACACTCGCGCTTCGTCACTCGCCTCGTGGCTCGCCTCGTCCCTCGTGCGGGAGGGCGAATGTAAACATCCACTCGCGTCCTTATTGTCGTCGTGTCTCAGGTCCTTTTGACTCGTGCCCAAAAACCGCTCCGGACGCGAGCGCCGCGAGTGACGAGGCGAGGGACGAGGCGAGCTACGAGCGTCTGTTCACACTCGCACCTCGCCCCTCGCCTCGCGACTCGTACGCGAATGTAAATCTGGTATTAGGGACTCACCGACGTCGCTCTCGTCCTCGATGGGGATGCAGATGCGGCGCGGGCACGGCTTCTTGGCGGGCGGCGGGCGCGGCGGCGGCGCGCGCAGCTCGGGGTGGCGCCGCCACACGCCGCCGCGCAGCGCCGCGCGCGCCGCCGCCCGGCACAGCGCCTGCAGCCGCGCCGGGCACTGCTCCTCTGCACATACCACATACCACATACCACATACCACATGCCTCAGTCTCAGGGGACCACAATATAATGCATCAAATAGTTACACCCTTCATCATCATCATCATCATATCAATATAAGATTTCAAGCTATAATATGGACTTCAAGCATGCTCAAGAGATGACCCATGTCCAAATGGATTTATGCTCATCGTTAGTCATAATTGGTTGCTCTAAACCCTATGAAATCACAGTTTTAAAGAGTAACTCAGGAGACGTAACCATGGCAACGAGCAACAAATAATAGATCCACCCATTTTCAATTTTCAACTGTATCAGACTGAGTAAATTGATGATATAGTTATATATATTTAATTTCTTTACGGAACAATGAATATAAAAAACAAGGACATACTAAACTAAGGATAAAAACCTACTTACAAATAAAAAATGGGCTCTAATTCAGAGCCCAGCGGTAGGGTGACCAAAAGGCTGGCGCGTACCTTGCTCAGCGCATCGGTCTTGCTGTGCAGCGTGGCAATGACAGCCTTCTGGGCACCCTACCGCTGGGCTCTGAATTAGAGCCCATTTTTTATTTGTAAGTAAGTTTTTATCCTTAGTTTACATTTAGTTTAGTATGTCCTTGTTTTTTATATTCATTGTTCCGTAAAGAAATTAAATATATATAACTGTATCATCAATTTACTCAGTCTGATAAGTTCCGTTAAAGCACGTTGTGAACGCTGCGCGATGTCCACTCAGTCGCCAGCACTCTCCACTTGTCGTGACTTGTCGTTCAACAGTATAATCGACTTACCCAGTCGTATAAGGTCCGCCGCCTCCTCCTTGGTGGGCACGCGGAGGGTCGCGAACGACACGTTGAGGACGCTGCGCGACGTCCACTCGGACTCTCCCAACCTCTTCACTTGCACTAAGTTGTCGTTCAACGGCATCACGAGAATACCGCCCACCTGGAACAATATGCAAATAAATAACAAAGCTTTTTGTTTATTTATGTCACACCTGGCCATAAAGTGGCAATTACCGCACGCTCCGCGCGCGGAAAATTCCACTTCCTGGCCAGGGGGTGACATAAAATTTTGTACTTACCTCGGGCGGTAATTAAAAAAGCCTCAGATCGCATAATTATCGCCCTTGCCTTCGGCTCGGGCGTCAAATACCTGCGATCTGAGACATTCTTTGTTTTACCGCCCTTGGTAAGTAATGTACTATTATTTATTTAGGTGTTGTGGCTATTCCCGGGCTTTTCAGCCCTCGTATCACTGCGACCATTTCTGATCTATTGTGATCGCCACATACTACAATTCTCGGTCAAGTCCCACAAACTCAAAGAATCGCAGGATTTTCCTGTACTCGAGACACTTAATCTCGTCCGGGCGCATGATGTGCTTCCCCAGCAATGAGCTACGACTGCGCATTAGGCTAGGGCATTCGGTTAGGATGTGTGCAGGCGTCTCCTCCGCTTCAAAGCAGAGTCTGCACCGCCTTGTGTCACTCAAGCCTATCGTGTGCATGTGCTTGTTTAGGCAACAATGCCCTGTAAGCACCCTTACCAGTATGCGCAGTTGGTTCCTGCTTAGCAATAAGGCATTCAATGGAAGCTTTTTGTTACTATCAAGGATATTTCATCATCATTCATCATCATTTCAGCCGAAAGACGTCCACTGCTGAACATAGGCCTCCCCCAAGGCTTCCCATTTAGACCGGTCCTGTGCCGTTCGTTTCCACCGGATTCCCGCGACCTTCACCAGGTCATCACTCCACCTTGTCGGAGGCCTACCGACAGCTCGTCTTCCGGTGCGTGGACGCCACTCAAGCAGTTTCTGACCCCATCGACCGTCAGTCCTGCGAGAAATGTGCCCTGCCCACTGCCACTTAAGTTTCGCAATTTTGAAACCGATACGTAGTTTGAATATCAGCCTTCAAGGATATTTAACACAATTTCTATACCTTGATGAGTTGTTTGAAGTAGTTCTGGTATTCCTCGGGGCAGCCGGCGCCGCAGTAGACGCGGTCGTAGGGCGCCCCTAATGGAGCTATGCACAGCCCATTACCTGCACAAAACACACACATTATACAAGGGGCCCATTCCACAAAGCTACAAGTTACAATATAGCTGTAACTAGATCCCGTTATATTGTCGCACATAAATTGTTTTTCAGTAGAGCGTGACGACTATCTAAATGTAAACTGACATCACTGAGGCACTTAGCTATAACTAGATCCCGTTATCTTGTCGCACATAAATTGTTTTTCAGTAGAGCGTGACGACTATCTAAATGTAAACTGACATCACTGAGGCACTTAGCTATAACTAGATCCCGTTATCTTGTCGCACAGAAATTGTTTTTTAGTAGAGCGTGTATGTTTTTTTTATCGACTATCTAAATGTCGATACTGTATGTCACTGATAATTTCAAAGAGGTATCACTAGGTACTACTTATTACGTTTGTATAAAAATATATATAATGGGTCAATCAACTTTTTCTTGTTGTTATTCTGTCCCGTCAGCGAGGAGACAAGAGTAACCGAGTTTCTTAGAAAAATGATTATAATATGGACTTCAAGCATGCTCAAGAGATGACCCATGTCCAAATGGATTTATGCTCATCGCTAAAACTCATGTTTGGTAGATCTAAACCCTATAAAATCACGTTTTTAAAGAGTGACTTCGGAGACGTAACCATGGTAACTCGCAACAAAGAATAGTTGATCCACCCTAATAATAAAAGAAGAAATATCATAGTTTTTCCACAATAATTACAATAAACTTTACACAACTGTACATCGTCAGTGTAACTACGGGTTATATAGGGATTTTCGTGGTGACAAGTTCCACATTGGGCGGCAACTGTAAATCCTGTTGCATATACATGCGAATGAGGCACTGACCAGCCCCACACAATTTCAATAAACAATTGCTTTTTAAAAGCTGCTGGTAATGGTAATACAAAAAGTTTTCATTAAAATTGAGCATAGACTTAAAAGCGAAAATTCAATTGCATTATATAAAAATAAATAAATAAAATAAATATTAGAGGACAATCTTACACAAATCGAACTAGCCCCACAGTAAGCTCAAGAAGGCTTGTGTTATGGGTACTAGACGACGATAATAAAAACATCCAAGACTCAGAAACAAATATTCATGCTCATCACACAAATATTTGCCCTGACCGGGATTCTATAAACATCTATACCAAGAAGGTCGATAAAAAAAAACATTCACACTACTGAAAAACAATTTCTGTGCGACTAGATAACGGGGTCTAGCTATAACAACGTTCTGAGCGGCTACCGCGAACCGAAAACGAACCAAGAACGAATATCTCCCCCTCTGTCGCACGAATCAGCAAGTGCGACAGAGAGGAAGATATTCGAACTACGTTCGTTTTCGTTTCTCGGTAGCACCTCTGGAGAATTTACCAGTGTTGCAAGACTGTAGTCAAATTCCACAGTACAGTCAAGTTCATTAAGCCCATCACAGACAGAGCCAGAGCCGGATTAAGACTACTTGATGCCCTAAGCAGTCCTCGCCTGTGGGCCCCCTCCGTTCAAGATTAGCTAAATGTGAATAGTTAACCAAGTGAAACGAAGATCTCCGTTTCAACCTCGACAAAAATGCTTTCGTATGTCCGGATGTTCACCTCTACATGTCGCAATTTTGTGAGGGTTCGATAGTCATACCGATTACTTTTGTAGGGTCAGTTTTTGGAATATTAAAATTATAAAAAAAAAAAATTTTAACGTTTTTAGGAGGTCTCACATACAGATAAAACAATCCGCAATTTTTTTTTACTATATACTAATATCCCCTTTCATGTGTTGATGTGCTAGCAAATTACCTTTGGGTGCTGTTATTGGTGCCCCCCAAGACGTGGTGCCCTAAGCAAATGCTTAGTCTGCTTAAGGGTTAATCCAGCACTGGACAGAGCTATAATATATATTATAGCAAGGCATCTTACGATATATTTTGACGTAGTCCACAGACAGAGTGTGTGTGGCATGTGTGTACCTGTGTACTCTGTCAAATAGTACGCAAAACATACCAAAAATATATAGTATATCGTAAGATGCGTTGCTATGATATATATAAATAGATCCTAATATATACATATTATAGCTCAGTCTGTGCTTTAATATAATGAATGTTCCCAATGGTTCAAAGATATCTGAGCATCCTTATGCTGTTGACAATAAATTCGTGTTCAGATATTTTTTATCACTTTGTGCATGGACATATTTTCCAATTCAACTGTACCTTCATGAAATGAAATGTTGCATAGGACTCTAATGATTTTATTCTTTGGTGTCATCATTTTCATTGGAATCCGAGCCATCTGGCTTGCTAGCATGATCTTTGATCTCTTATAATGTATAGTAAACAACTGATTTAATTTTTTGAGTCATTCTTGGATAAAGTCCAGTTTTATACATTTTAAAATAGAATTACAGCAGGTTATAAAGAGAATTAACAAACATAATTGTAAAATCAACTTTAGCTTACCCAAATAATATTTAGGCTCACAAAAATCAAACTCGTCCAAGACCGGAGAGTTTTCCATGAACTGCCCAAGCCTTTTGTTTGCGTATTCCACCACCGTGGGATGCACTTCCACCCCGTGGCTGATTCCTCCGGAACCCAAAATAAGGCCCACCAGGGTGCTCAGGTATCCCGTACCCGAGCCCACATTTAGGAATGACAGCCCCGGGGACAGCTCCAGTCCTTCCATCACTTCACTGTCGGGCAAAGAGTTCACCCTTCATGCATTTGTACAGAGAACCTATAATATTATCAAGTCAGATGAGAATAAAAGATTCCGAGTATAAAAACAAATGGAATATTTACCGTAAATGAGGCACACTAAGGTTCAATTTTTTTTAAATACTTACAGTGGACAAAGGGGTCAAGTTTCAGAGAGTTCAAAAGAAAGTAAAAACACAAATAAACGATTAAGGCCAAATGTTTACGTTCACTTTTGTTTTTCGGCAACATTTAATCGTTAGGGACGCGGCATACCTGTAGATGCAGGGCGCGGAGAGGTGCAGAGGGCCGTGCCGCCAGGCCAGGTCCTTGTAGGCCTGGTCGCGCGCCTCACGTGTCATGTAGTCCGCGCGGTCCAGCGCCCGGAACACACGCTCCACATCCCTCGAACGGATGTAGTTGCTGCTCACTAAATTGTCGATCAACTCATTGTTATCCCTGCCCGAACTCACGGCGCCCCCCATATTGTTTTTGTTGTGTTCCGACCTTTTTCTGCACTCTCAACTCCTCAGCTGATAAAAATTGTGACGTCACACTTGTTTTTCAACATAATTCGTCGCCAATTTGTCACATTTACTATGATCCAGGGATTATGAAGCACCATGTATGAAAAAGAGACGTTGAAGCAATATTTATTTAAAGAATTCGTGATCAATTTCGTTAATCGGAGAAATCGAACAATCGAAACATCTTAACGAAGGTGAGGAATAAAAAAAATTGGAGAAGGTATTTTTATTTTATTTTTGTTTTCGATTGACTGTCAAAGTGAAGCAGATATTGGCAGGGATTGGTCCAGATAAGAAAAGTACAACGGTTTACCAATCAAAATTCAGCGTAAAAGCATAAACAAAGTTAAGAAATCGGAATGTAAAAATCAATTGATTTGTTTACCAACGGCAAACATAGATTACAATAATTCAGGCATCTTATGAATAAAAGTGCCCGGTTTAATGAGAGAATTCTTAAAATCGCCATATATTTAAATTTCATTCAAAATATTTCACATGCATACGTGGATCGCGTGAATATTGCGTACTCCTTCTGTCAAGTCTATAATCTATAGCAAACTTTGACAGATCAAAAAGTCATCGAACCACGGGTTAGGACGATGTGATTTGTTTTTCTTATTTTTTGTGCAGTTCCGCTGGCCATCCTTAAAATTTCACAGTAGAAACTGATCCTGAACAGTTCCCACAAGCGAGCACCTGAGGTTATGTGAAGTTTTTGTTGTAGAAGATTTGTCACGTCATAGTCGGACGTCACGATTGAGCGGTGGTCGTGATAAGCGTCCTCGGGGTTGATGGTGTTGTGATCGGTCGGTTGTGTCAGGTGCGATGGCGGAGACGAGCGAAGCGGCGGCCAGCGCGTCCGCGCCCGGCGGGGACGCGGGCGGTGAAGACGAGAAGCGAGACGAGCGGATGCTGGAGTGCAACATCTGCCTGGACACGGCCCGGGACGCCGTCGTCTCCATGTGTGGACACCTCTTCTGGTGAGACAGCTTTCGTCGTTATACCTGTCCCATTCACACGTGCGACTATTAAATCCATTGAAACAAGGTCATGTTTAATATGCTAATGAACATATGTAATATTTTACAAGTGGTTTCAGCATACATAACTATATTGTTTTGAAGTATGTATATTGAGCCTGCTGAGCCTTTGATTACTTATACATATATCCCATTACCACAAATTCTCTAATATTTGCAATTTAATAATTAATTACATCATGTTGAATTAATTGCAAATCAAAAACTGGTTTGGATTTTATTACTACTTATGTCTTAAATGGAATGTAATTAAAAACAAACCATACTATTTATTCAATGCTATACTCAAGTTTATTATAAATTTGTGATATTTTTTGTCAAAATTTACATTGTATGAAGGTCAAACTTGTGAGATTTTACTGACTATTGAACAGTTTTTTTGGTGCGCGCGACTTCGCCCCCGTAAACATCACCCCCTATTTCATCCCTTCAAAGGATGATTTTCGAAATAAAAAGTATCCTATATGTTACAGAATACAGAATTTATTGGTAAAAAATAAGTATTTTATATAGGTCAGCTATGAGATTTTTAAACATGCAGCATATTACAATTATAAATATTAATATAAATGACAGGATGTTGTCTAGGTGCTATTGACGCTACTGGGTCAATGACACTGGCTTATTTGTAAACTCATATCAATTGAGTAACAGGCTTTCTCAGTGAGGAACAATGTGAGTTTGTTTTTAAATAATGTGTCACTTTTTGAGTCCTTTATATATATAGGCCTCCTAAGGATTTCCACTCTTTTCTATCCACAGCTTTTCTTCTCCAAATATTTCCAGCTACTAGTTTAAGGGCATCCTCCCACCTTCGAACTTGCCTACCTCTTTTTCTTTTTCCCTCTCTTGGGTACCATTCTGACACTTGTTTTGTCCATTTTCCTTTTTGGTCTCTAAATATGTGTCCCGCCCATCTCCTCTTAAGCGTTTTTACTGTATATGATATGTCATTTACCTTTGTTTTTTGTCTGATAGTATTTAATCTAATTTGTCTAACTTTTTTATATTTAGTATGCTCCGTTCCATGTTGTGTTGACAAGTTTCCAAGTCTTTAGTATCTTTTTTAGTTAGTGACCATGTTTGGCAGCCAGTAGTTACTATGAGAACGTAATTAAAACCCCACGATAAAACACTTCAACCGATGATGTTTACGGGGCTACTTATCTTGAAAAAGTCACTGACCAAAAAATAAAATTCAAAATCCTTGTTCCTATAGTGAAAACTGAAAAGAAAGTGTTTCACCATTCTGAGGTATTGTTACCATCAAAAACAATTATATGTTTTTCCATTAATGATATACTTTTACATGGAATTGCCATGGTGGTTGCAATCAGGTTCTAATGGGCAGTTAACTGTTACCATAATTGTTATACTGAACTCATACCGTGTACCAATGTAAATTTAGTCTCTCCTTTGGGATATCACAGCACAACGTCCGGTTCCTTTGGAAGGCGTTCATGGGGATACAGATCCAACACGAAGAGGCCCCTTTGAGATACGATAATGTATTGGGATGTGTACACCTAGCGGATACTATCTCTGCCTGCACTATTGAGGAGATACAGCCAGAGACAGCACCCGCTACGTGCAAGGGCTATTGCGAAAAATTTGTCTTATTATTATCACTACATAGTATAAAACAAAGTCGCTTTCTCTGTCCTTATATCCCTATGTATGCTTAAATCTTTAAAACTACGCAACGGATTTTGATGCGGTTTTTTTTAATAGATAAAGTGATTGAAGAGGAAGGTTTATATGTATAATAACATCCATTAAATAGTGCACCCGTGCGAAGCAGGGCGGGTCGCTAGTTATGTATAAAACGACATTGAAATTTAAATCTTTAAATCATCGAAAATAGATACAAATTCCCTTTGCTTCTAACTCAAAATAGTTATTTGTTATACAAGGGTGCAAAGTTGTATTTTAACTGCGAGTGTTGAATTGAAACACGAGCTAGCGAATGGAATCTATGGTTGAACCGCGAGCGAAGCGAGTGGTTCGAAAATAGAAACCTGAGCGAAGCGAGTGGTTCAAAAACAGAATTCTGAGCGTAGCGAGTGTTGCAACACACGAGACGTAAAATAACTTTGCAGCCGTGTATAACACAAATCTTTTCACCTCACTAGAGCGAGGAATTTTTTTTCCTCCTCGTCCTAACGTTGACAGTTGCGCCCTAAATATAGTTGTCCACTACCTAATCCCGAGATTTGGCGTAGGTACTAGTTTTTTAACACAACAGCACAATATAAAATTATTGTTGCTGGACTGTCCTTTACGTGTTATTATGTTTAAAAAAGTTCCAAATAGCACTTTCGGATATCAAATATTCTTTGCACTCTTGTGGATAAAATGCAGTTTTGCTATCTGTTTTTAAAGAATGAAAAAGGGCTTTCCGAGCTAGTGAGGTGAAAAAATAATTGCAACTGATTATCGTGTCTGCAGCTGGCCCTGCCTGCACCAGTGGCTGGAGACGCGGCCGAGCCGGCAGGTGTGCCCCGTGTGCAAGGCCGCCATCAGCCGCGACAAGGTGATCCCGCTGTACGGCCGCGGCAACACCAAGCAGGAGGACCCCAGGAACAAGGTACACTTCAGGGGCAAACGAAGTTTTCCCTCTCTGTCGCACTTGCAAGTTTGCATATAAGTGAGACAGAGAGGGAAAACTTCGTTTGTGGTTCGCGGTAGCCCCTCAGGGTCTTTTTTTAACCTGATTGTGGAACAAGGTACACTTCAGGGTCTTTTTTTAACCTGATTGTGGAACAAGGTACACTTCAGGGTCTTTTTTTAACCTGATTGTGGAACAAGGTACACTTCAGGGTCTTTTTTTAACCTGATTGTGGAACAAGGTACACTTCAGGGTCTTTTTTTAACCTGATTGTGGAACAAGGTACATTTCAGGGTCTTTTTTTAACCTGATTGTGGAACAAGGTACACTTCAGGGTCTTTTTTTAACCTGATTGTGGCAGAGGCCAGCAAAAATATGTAACGAAACTGATTTTCTAAACACCAAATACTAAAAATATGTAACGAAACTGATTTTTTTAAGAGAGGACAAGAAGTGCAGCATAACTGAATTAAAAAGTAGATTAAAAAAGACATTTCTGGCCAAACTACACTAATGCTTACCAAAAAACAAAAAAAAAAATGTTTAATTGTTATAGGTAACAATGTAATGTTTATTGTTATTAACTCTTAAAAAAATATTACAGTTAAATGTTTAGGCATTGTCATATTCAGTGTTTAAGTTTAGTTCGTAATAGCATAGTAAGTACCTAACATTAGTTAAATGAGCGCGATCTCGCCAACAAACTGTTATGGCAGTTTGGCGAGAAATTAAAAGATTGTAACTGTTATATACTTTTTTTGATAAATAAATTTAAAAAAAAGCAAGAAACTCAGCCCGACCTGAATAGGGACTATATGTGTCTGTGTTGTTGCGATCGCGCGGTGTACGTCCCCGCCGGGAATGCCTAAGTGTAAGCGTCGTGTCTGAGTTGGACGCCGTAAGCGCAGCGTTCCAATTTCCGATGGACGCTGTGATTATATTGACGACCGGTTTAGCCTAGTGGGTAGTGCACCTGCCTGTGAAGCTGACGGTCCTGGGTTCGAATCCCGGTCAGGGCATATATTTGTGTGATGAGCATGAATATTTGTTTCTGAGTCTTGGATGTTTTCTATGTATTTAAGTATTTATATCTATTAAATATATCGTCGTCTAGTACCCATAACACAAGCCTTCTTGAGCTTACTGTGGGGCTAGTTCGATTTGTGTAAGATTGTCCTCTAATATTTATTTATTACGTCATCTCGTCCGTGAGTGTATGCCAAACACGCCGGACCGTGCGGCCCCTAATCAGTGATCGCCGAGTTACGACAGAGGGGGGGGGGGGGGGGATGGGACCGTCCGCAGCCTTTCTAAGTAACGGAGATAACAGCACTAACATTTTTACATATGTTAAAATCTTACTACAGTACAATTACTTTACCAAACGCTACTAATAAAATATCACATCACCTGACGAATGAAACAGAAATAATGTTGTTAACTTCCATATTTAGTAAAAAAAAAAACCGGCCGAGTGCGTGTCGGGCCACGCACAGTGTATGGTTCCGTAGTTGCCCGTCCATCACGTCACCGGTCATATGCGGAATTGCGGACCCGTAGAAGGGTTTTTACTGATCTTAGTAATGATGATGTACTCTTTTGAGATGTTGTGTTGTATACATATTTTTGCCCTTTACGGTAATGTCTACTTAGCTGTGATAGTTTTCCTTTTAAATCCATCGTATATACTATTACCATGATTTTTTTCACATGCCTAGTAGCCATACCCTAAAATAAATAAAAAAAATATGATTTTATTCTACCGTTTTGTCGGCGTCATTGATATATATACTCATGCCAAATTACAGCTTTCTAGTACTAACGGTTACTGAGAAAAGCGGGAGACGGACGGACGGACATGGCGAAACTATAACGGTTCCTTGTTTACTACGGGACCCTAAAAACACTGCCCAACTTGCTGAGCAATATGATTTGCTGGACAGTGTATGTATCTAAATGAAAGATTCGACTATGATATTCGGAATTACTCTATGTAAATTAAGTCGTCCACGGCCGAAGACCTTCACCTCATGGTCAAAAACAACTCAAGTCAAAGACGTTTTTATGCTGTTGCAATAAGTGGTATTATTTTCGGCTGTTGCTTTTATTTCTATTAAGAGGCCTTATAAGTTTTAAAATGTTTTGATTTCATATTCTGACAAAAGTGTTTATAATACCAATAAATTTATTAACGGCTACGATGATTCTATTAAATATTGAGATAGTAACATAGCCATTTTTTGTTTTTATTGTGCATAGTAGAATTTAAGTAGACAAAACAAGTTTTTAGCTTGAAAATGATCGATTTGGAGTGATGTTTGAAACAATATTTCTGTTCCAAACACTGCATTTACTTCTTACCTATTAGTATTTGAAGCATAAAACAACTCACTTTTCCATCATAAACTTATTTTATTTATTAATAACAACTCACAGCTACAAACAACTCACACCATCATTTTTATCTCAACTTTTTTCTATTTTTCTATTGGACTATGAAACTACGAACATATAAAACCTATTTGGACAAAATATGTAAATTATTGTTCTGATCTGAACAATTTCTTCATGAAAAATCAAAAGAAATACATTGACAGTTTATGGTATAAGGTCGTAACAGTCCTGTTCTAGACAGTAACACTGAGAAAATGAAATACGTGTCAATTCAAACAGAAAATGGCCTAAATAGAGCATTTTTTAACTGATGAGGACTCTTAATGTCAATATTGGTAACATATTTTGGCCCATTATTTGTTTTCTCGATCGCGACGCGATACGCAATACGAAATTCCCGAATTTCGTATTGCGTATCGCGTCCAAAACTTGCAAGTGGCAGAACTTGCAAGTTATAAAAAATAACTAGTTTCTTTGCGATTTCAATTAATCATCATCTAATATCATTTGGATGTTTACATGTTTGGATATTAACTCAATCACGCAATGTTTTTAGTATTGCCATACAATGTTAATAACAATGTCAACGTTATTAAAACTACGAGTATATAACGTAAAAAAGACGATCGTGTCGTCACCAATTAGATTAATCGGTTGCACCAACATACGATCACAGGCCGGTTACCGTCAAATATGACTCTCAACGAGTTTATAGCCTTGATACAATACTTTTTATCCCGACATCATGCCTTGAAGGGAATATTGTTTGGAAGTTTACACGGACGAAATTGCCGAATTTCGTATTGCGTATCGCGTCCAAAACTTGCAAGTGGCAGAACTTGCAAGTTATAAAAAATAACTAGTTTCTTTGCGATTTCAATTAATCATCATCTAATATCATTTGGATGTTTACATGTTTGGATATTAACTCAATCACGCAATGTTTTTAGTATTGCCATACAATGTTAATAACAATGTCAACGTTATTAAAACTACGAGTATATAACGTAAAAAAGACGATCGTGTCGTCACCAATTAGATTAATCGGTTGCACCAACATACGATCACAGGCCGGTTACCGTCAAATATGACTCTCAACGAGTTTATAGCCTTGATACAATACTTTTTATCCCGACATCATGCCTTGAAGGGAATATTGTTTGGAAGTTTACACGGACGAAATTGCCGAATTTCGTATTGCGTATCGCGTCCAAAACTTGCAAGTGGCAGAACTTGCAAGTTATAAAAAATAACTAGTTTCTTTGCGATTTCAATTAATCATCATCTAATATCATTTGGATGTTTACATGTTTGGATATTAACTCAATCACGCAATGTTTTTAGTATTGCCATACAATGTTAATAACAATGTCAACGTTATTAAAACTACGAGTATATAACGTAAAAAAGACGATCGTGTCGTCACCAATTAGATTAATCGGTTGCACCAACATACGATCACAGGCCGGTTACCGTCAAATATGACTCTCAACGAGTTTATAGCCTTGATACAATACTTTTTATCCCGACATCATGCCTTGAAGGGAATATTGTTTGGAAGTTTACACGGACGAAATTGCGGGCGAAAGCTAGTAAGTAAAAAAAAACTAATTGTGTACAGGTGCCACCACGGCCCGCGGGGCAGCGCACGGAGCCCGAGAACAACAGCGGCTTCCCCGGCTTCGGGTTCGGAGAGGGCTTCCACATGTCCTTCGGCATCGGCGCGTTCCCCTTTGGTGTGTTCACGTCCACGTTCAACTTCGGCGACCCGAGGCCTAGCGCCGGTACGTCACACTCACACTAGCGAGACTACTGCCAAGTGTCTTTAGTCATCGGCGATCCGAGGCCTAGCGCCGGTACGTCACACTCACACTAGCGAGACTACTGCCAATTGTTTTGTCATCGGCGATCCGAGGCCTAGCGCCGGTACGTCACACTCACACTAGCGAGACAACTGCCAAGTGTCCTTAGGTATCGGCGATCCGAGGCCTAGCGCCGGTACGTCACACTCACACTAGCGAGACTACTGCCAAGTGTCCTTAGTCATCGGCGATCCGAGGCCTAGCGCCGGTACGTCACACTCACACTAGCAAGACTACTGCCAAGTGTCCTTAGGCATCGGCGATCCGAGGCCTAGCGCCGGTACGTCACTCACACTAGCGAGACTACTGCCAAGTGTCCTTAGTCATCGGCGATCCGAGGCCTAGCGCCGGTACGTCACACTCACACTAGCGAGATAACTGCCAAGTGTCCTTAGGCATCGGCGATCCGAGGCCTAGCGCCGGTACGTCACACTCACACTAGCAAGACTACTGCCAAGTGTCCTTAGGCATCGGCGATCCGAGGCCTAGCGCCGGTACGTCACTCACACTAGCGAGACTACTGCCAAGTGTCCTTAGTCATCGGCGATCCGAGGCCTAGCGCCGGTACGTCACACTCACACTAGCGAGATAACTGCCAAGTGTCCTTAGGCATCGGCGATCCGAGGCCTAGCGCCGGTACGTCACACTCACACTAGCGAGGCTACTGCCAAGTGTCTTTAGTCATCGGCGATCCGAGGCCTAGCGCCGGTACGTCACACTCACACTAGCGAGACTACTGCCAAGTGTCCTTAGTCATCGGCGATCCGAGGCCTAGCGCCGGTACGTCACACTCACACTAGCGAGACAACTGCCAAGTGTCCTTAGGCATCGGCGATCCGAGGCCTAGCGCCGGTATGTCACACTCACACTAGCGAGACTACTACCAAGTGTCCTTAGTCATCAGCGATCAGAGGCCTAGCGCCGGTACGTCACACTCACACTAGCGAGACTACTACCAAGTGTCCTTAGTCATCGGCGATCCGAGGCCTAGCGCCGGTACGTCACACTCACACTAGCGAGACTACTGCCACGTGTCCTTAGGCATCGGCGATCCGAGGCCTAGCGCCGGTACGTCACTCTCACACTAGCGAGACTACTGCCACGTGTCCTTAGGCATCGGCGATCCGAGGCCTAGCGCCGGTACGTCACACTCACACTAGCGAGACTACTGCCAAGTGTCCTTAGGCATCGGCGATCCGAGGCCTAGCGCCGGTACGTCACACTCACACTAGCGAGACTACTGCCACGTGTCCTTAGGCATCGGCGATCCGAGGCCTAGCGCCGGTACGTCACACTCACACTACCGAGACAACTGCCAAGTGTCCTTAGTCATCGGCGATCCGAGGCCTAGCGCCGGTACGTCACACTCACAGTAGCGAGACAACTGCCAAGTGTCCTTAGTCATCGGCGATCCGAGGCCTAGCGCCGGTACGTCACACTCACACTAGCGAGACTACTGCCAAGTGTCCTTAGTCATCGGCGATCCGAGGCCTAGCGCCGGTACGTCACACTCACGCTAGCGAGACTACTGCCAAGTGTCCTTAGGCATCGGCGATCCGAGGCCTAGCGCCGGTACGTCACACTCACACTAGCGAGACTACTGCCAAGTGTCCTTAGGCATCGGCGATCCGAGGCCTAGCGCCGGTACGTCACACTCACACTAGCGAGACTACTACCAAGTGTCTTTAGTCATCGGCGATCCGAGGCCTAGCGCCGGTACGTCACACTCACACTACCGAGACAACTGCCAAGTGTCCTTAGTCATCGGCGATCCGAGGCCTAGCGCCGGTACGTCACACTCACAGTAGCGAGACAACTGCCAAGTGTCCTTAGTCATCGGCGATCCGAGGCCTAGCGCCGGTACGTCACACTCACACTAGCGAGACTACTGCCAAGTGTCCTTAGTCATCGGCGATCCGAGGCCTAGCGCCGGTACGTCACACTCACGCTAGCGAGACTACTGCCAAGTGTCCTTAGGCATCGGCGATCCGAGGCCTAGCGCCGGTACGTCACACTCACACTAGCGAGACTACTGCCAAGTGTCCTTAGTCATCGGCGATCCGAGGCCTAGCGCCGGTACGTCACACTCACGCTAGCGAGACTACTGCCAAGTGTCCTTAGGCATCGGCGATCCGAGGCCTAGCGCCGGTACGTCACACTCACACTAGCGAGACTACTGCCAAGTGTCCTTAGGCATCGGCGATCCGAGGCCTAGCGCCGGTACGTCACACTCACACTAGCGAGACTACTGCCAAGTGTCTTTAGTCATCGGCGATCCGAGGCCTAGCGCCGGTACGTCACACTCACACTAGCGAGACTACTGCCAAGTGTCCTTAGGCATCGGCGATCCGAGGCCTAGCGCCGGTACGTCACACTCACACTAGCGAGACTACTGCCAAGTGTCCTTAGGCATCGGCGACCCGAGTCCCGAGCGACGCTTACTGAGGGCCTGCTCCGAACTTCGTATCGTGCCGTACCTTTCACTCGTATTGTGTATAACACGAGAGTGAAAGGGAAGTTCGGAGTAAGTCCTCTGGTTAAGAACCGAATCTTAACGCGTACCGGTTTTAAAACATGTCTATATTATAGCGTTGTCACAGACTTGAGTAACTTGTTTACGAGTATATTCCGGTCGTGTACTGGCCCCTGGGATCCCCGGGCTCATTACATAACAATGCTATTGTTGTCAACTATGGACGCGATATACGAGGCGTGCGTATATCAGCATTAGGGTGCAATATAATGATGCATATCGCATCCTGATGAGGTTGCCACAGTGCCTCGAACATGTTTGCGGCGGACAGAGTACCTGATTTCTTCGCGATCCTCAGGGCAAGGGTAGCCGGTTTCTGGGATACTATTAGAAGCTCCAAGAACCAAATTCTAAAGACTATCAGTGACAACCCAGACAGTCACATTTTTAGACACTGGTTTTCCGTGCAAAACAACGAGAACCGGAAATAATGTTTTTTTTTTGACTTTACGTAGTTAATTTAGTTTAGTTTAGATATTTTTGGTTTGCTAGTTTTTTAAGACTTATATGGGATTCTTTATGCCTGCAATAAAACATTATTTTATTTATTTTTTTGGCCAGGAGCCGACGGCTTATCAAAATCAAATCAAATCAAATTGAAACACGAGCTAGCAATTGGATTCTATGGTTGGGTATGGTTATTCTATGGTTCGAAAATAGAATCCAGAACGAAGCGATTGGTTTAAAAATAGAATCCTGAGCGTAGCGAGTGTTGCAACACACGAGACGTTAAATAACTTTGCAGCCGTGTATAACACAAATCTATACACCTCACTCGAGCGAGGAAAAAAATTTTTTTCTTTTTCAGTACAGTTGCATCTTAAATATAGTTGGACGCCGGGGGTCCACTACCTAATCCCAAGATTTGGCGTAGGTACCAGTTTTTTGAACACAACAGCACAATGTAATATTATTGGTGCTGGACTGTCTGGACTGGCCTTTACATGTTATTATATTTAAAAAAGTTACAAATAGCACGTTCCGATTTCAAATATTGTTTGCACTCTTGTGGATAAAACGCAGTTTTGCTATGTGTTTTAGGTTTAAAGAACTTTATTTCTCAAAGAAATTTTACATTTCACTTAAGAGAAATTAAACTTAAAATACAAAAATATTTATAGGTAAGCACCGCAAGGCGCTAAGCAATACAAAGTGCAACTTAACTAAAACTCACAAATAACACATACATTGTTGCTAAGCTTTTAAAGAATAAAAAGGGCTTTCCGATGTAGTGAGGTGAAATAGTTATTTGTTATGCAAGGCTGCAAAGTTGGTGTTTGGCGCGAGTGCTCGAATTGAAAGCCGAGCCAGCGAAGGAATACGAATATTGTTTGAATATATTCCTTATTTTTGTATTTCCATAAATTAAACAAGTAGATAAAATAATTATATAAAACTAAAATTGAATGATTTTCAATTTAATGTCATAATGTTTCATCGGATGACACATTCCTTGTGCGAGCGGGCCGTCGCTATATCGCGTTGTATATACATGTATAGCGCTGTCTCACTCGCACACCGCACCGTCATGCGGAAACCGCATCAGTGTAGAAACCGCCTTAAGACCGCATGGCCGAACCATGATTCTGAACGCATCCATAAAAAATGGGTAGCGCGGTGCTACGTCAAGTTCGAATTTCAAAATCACTATCCGCTAGCGGATAAAATGGACTTTTGCACGCAGATTTGAAACGATAAAGTAAGCCTTTCAGAGCGGGTGAGGTGAAAAATAAATTGTTATCTTGTCTGGCAGCTCCCCGCGGCACAGCGCAGTACGAGGAGGAGCAATTCCTGTCGAAGATATTCCTGTGGGTGGCCATCTTGTTCGTGCTGTGGCTGATCTTTGCCTGACCGGCTGCACCCTCCGACCGAGTCTTACACACATTAACGGCAACACATTAGTGGGACAAGGCAAGCGCGTAGCCAACTACAGGTCAAGTGACAAACAGGTTTTTTCGTCTTTATTAAAATGGTATAAGATTGAAATTCAACCGGCGCGTGGAAAAGTATATGGTGTTCCTGGTGGTGATCGAGCGCTCCCGAGGAGGGTACGCTGTTGCTGTGGGCATTATCTCTACCATTCAATACAACGAATCCTACTAAGGGTGGGTTGCACCAAACCGTCTGTAATTGGGTGGATCAACTATTCTTTGTTGCTCGTTACCACGGTTACGTCTCCCGAGTCACTCTTTAAAACTGTTATTTTAGAGTTTAAATTTACCAAATATGAGTTTTAGCGATGCGCATACATTCATTTAGACATGGGTCACCTCTTGAGCACGCTTGAAGTCTATATAATAAACATTTTTGTAAGAAACTCGGTTATTGTTGTCTCCTCGCTGACGGGACAGAATAACAAGAAAAAGTTGATTGACCCAATCATAAGCGGTTACACCGTAGCCTATGGACGCTTGCGAAGAACACACACGCGCTGCCGTCTTTTATAAAGGACTAGCTTTTGCCTGCGACTTCGTCCTCGTAACCTCCCACTCTCTATTTCATTTCTAGGGATGATTTTCCGAATACCACACGCACGCGCACGTATGTTATATACCACGCCGTTTTTGCGTGATTGAGTAACAAACATCCAAACATCTAAACTTTTGCATGTATAGTATTAGGGTCGGTTGCACCAACATACGATCACAGGCCGGTCATCGTCAAATATGGCGCCGGCAGCTGTCATCCCATAGAAACTTGTCAAACTTTCCATACAATCAGATTTTAACGACCAACCGCTTACGATTACAGACAGTTTGGTGCAACCCACCCTAAAACCGTACTGTAATAGCGCAGTCCCGTTTAATTCGAAAAAACTAGGATATAAGTTTACTAACTATAAAATTATCTCAAAGCACTGAAATTCGTTGATCCCGTAACCCATATTTGCTATAACCGATCAGGTATTGCAAAATATTCACCATAATTATTCTAATTAGAAATAAATCCGCGAAAGCCACCCACAAACTATGAAATTTGACATTTCGGATGCCTGACAAGCACACTAACGCCTCTAGCGGCGAATTCATACGCGGTAGCCCTCATTACAGAGTGTGACTGTGACGTCACAGGGCCCGGAACCGGTTTTTACTATTTTTGAAATATCTCCTAAATTATTGGTCATATCTCCATTTTTATTCTAAGATTTGTTTTTGTTTACCTTCATCTATGAAATAAATGATTTAAAGTACGAAATAATATCATAAAACGCAATTAACCGGTTAATGGTATTTATTTATTTATTTGGGAAACAAACAGGCAAAAACATTACATCAAGTTAATAATAAACATAACATAAGCCAAACAGTTTCGACTACTGACTAATACAAAACCTGTTGCTCACACCAACAAAACGAAACTTCAAAATAACACAATATGCTAAGAATTGATAATTTACACAATGTGACACAAGAGAAACATGCATGTGTTTAAAGAGTTACGATACCTACAGATCATCATTCAGGACATAACACTTAAGTTGTTAGTTTTTTTTATGTATGGTATGAAGACGAAACCGGTTTCTTAGCCCTGCTTCGTCAGTCCCCTTATGACCAAAGTCGGCTACGCTCTTAGGATAATGCGCCAGGTCATTTCTAATGCCTAATGTTGAAACGAGTGCGATTCTATTTCACTCATATAAGTGCTTCTCTTAATGCCGTGTGGTGCTTTCAAAGTCACGTTGTATATAAATAACAGTATTGCCATACAACATGTTTAGAATGAAGGAAAAATTGAAAAATTTAAGCACCGAGCAGGATACGAACCTGCGACCTCCCGGCACTCGCGGCCAGTCGCTCTAGCCAACTGAGCTATAGGTGCAATCACTGCCCAGTTCTAAATTCATCAACCGTTCCTTCGTATTAAGCAGTACCGCTGCTAACGTAAACTATTCTTTTTATACAAACGCCTTAAGGGAGGCGTACAGCGACATCTACCAGAAGACTCATGCTTCATTAACGGCACTAACGTCTCAAATCATATTGAGAATAAAAAGAATACAACATGTTGTATTACAATGTACAAGCAATTACGTGGGTGCGAAAGAAATAGATGTATTATTGTTAACGAGCCACTTGCAGGATACGCCATCACCCGGTTATATCACATTATACTAGAAAGAGATGGAAATCATTTTTCATAAAGTAAACCTTAAATTTAATCAATGTCTGTACAACAATATCCTAATTACCGCCCGGATTGCTTTCGCGCTTTTAAATACGAAAGCAAAATTTGGAATTTCTGTTTTGCACCTTACCTCTACCAATTTACGACTGAAATTCGCACGTAGATTTGTTGTAAATAATTGATGTTATTATCAAATGAATAACTACTAAGGGTCGGTTGCACCAACATACGATCACAGGCCGGTCATCGTCAAATATGGCGCCGGCAGCTGTCATCCTATAGAAACTTGTCACTTTCCGTACAATCAGATTTTGATGAACACCGCTTACGATTACAGACGGTTTGGTGCAACCCACCCTAATACTCGCAAATTAAGTATGGGTTGCACCTTGCACCTACCGTTATCAATCAATCAATCAATTAATGGTAAGCGGTGTTAGTGAATCTGATTGTATGAAAAGTTTGTCAAGTTTGTATTGGAGGACAGTTGCCGCCGAATTCCAGTGTTCCAAACCACACGCGTGGTCGTGTCGGAGGTTTTCCCCTGGATTGTCCCCAGGCTACTCTCCAACCGCGCACTCCTATCGCTTTATTGAGCCCGGCCTATAAGGCCACAGTCAGGTTCAAAAAAAAAAGTTGCCGCCGCGCGTCGCCATATTTAACATTGGCCGGTCTGCAGAGGTTGGTGCAGTGCAGCCCGCCCCGAATCACATTAGTCTATCCAGATGACATCGCAATTACAACTGTAATTCATTACATTAAGGTTTATTGGGTGGATCAACTTTTTTGTGTTGTTATCTTGACCCGTTGTCCAAGGGACACTAGTGGCGCAGTTTGTTCAAAAAAATGTTGTATTAAGTTCTACTAACATGCTTAGTAGATGGACCATTATGGAAATAGCTTATAGGTACTACAAATATGTATTTTTTTTTCTGAGTTTATTTGCAATCAGTGCATAACTTTTAGCAAATGTGTTAAAGGTTTGTAGGCATTTGGGTGTGTCCTCCAGTGAGGGCATCTACCCTTTATATTGAAATAACAACGTCCTTTCTCTTCAGTCGTTTAACATAACTTTGCATCGTTAGTTGTTGAGCGAGGTTGTTGGGGTGCTTTTCAAGCCTCCCCGGTATTTTAGTCTGGTACAAATATGTATGTCGGATAAACTTAAATAGCATAAAATCACGATTGTATTCGAATTTTGTGGCCTGGACAACTAGACGTAACCACGGCAAAGAGTGGCACTAAAAAGTTGATTCACCCACTACTGTTCGTCTCCGGAAATCCCCGGTTATGCCATTTACTCTCAACTATACAGCATTGAGCGGATTTATTGTTAGATTATGTAATCAATTCCAGTTTCGTATGTGAACTGCCGGTGTTTTCACAATGAGGGCTATCGTTTTTGTGCTCACCAGTTGGCGCCACTGTCCAGTAAGGTCCAGCTGTCAATTTTTTTTATTGGTTATTATGGGCATGAGAACGAAGTTTATGTTTAAATCATATTTAATACATTAAAACCGTATCGTAAAAATATCCAACATCCCGCATTGTAGCGCAGTCCCGTTTTGTTAGGAAATAAGTTTCCGAAAGACATAACTGTCTCAAAGAACTGACAGTCATTGACCCGTAACTCATATTTGCCATAATCAAGCTCAGGTATTGCAAAATACTCACCATATTGTTCCAATTAGATATTAACCCGCGTAGCGCAACCACAAAGAGTGACATTTGACATTTCGCAGACCTCGCGCTACACTAGCGCCTCTAGCGGCTAATTCCTACGCGATAGCCCCCATTTTGATCGCATTTCGGAGCAAAATTTTATAAATTTAATCATTCCTGATTTTTAGGGTTGTCGTGTTTCTTACAAAATATCCTAAATACTCGAATTATTTTAGAGTAGTGGAAGTCACGATTCCTTGGTCAGATTCGACCATACAAGAATAACGCACTGGCCCCTATTTCACCAAAGCTGACAGGCGCGACAATTGTCAAAAAACATTACTATTGTACTTGGTGAAACAGTTTTCACATGAAAATTGTCGATTTGTCAGCCTACATATGTCAACTTGGTGAAATAGGGGCCTGATGTCAAAATGAAATGAAATTGACTTGCAATTAACTCTATAGTTGTTTGGTCGAGTTAAAACTTAATTGCGTGATTTTAAGGTTATTATGGCAAAGGTTTTTATTAAAACTAAAAATTGCTTTACTTATATCGAGACTAACTCTTACAGCGTCCTAAAAACAGTGTCGTATTAGGAATTTAATTTCATAACGTAAGCCGAACTGATGTTATAGTCATGTTGCATTACATGCCAAGCTAGCTGGGCAGACTGAAACACTACAGATAAATTGAGAAAAAAAATCCCTGTCAGTCTTCATGGCATTGACATAAGATTGAATTTCGCCTGGCCCGTGGAAGTTTCTTCAGTATACCTTTACATTGTTCTCATTATATGGTTTCTTACGGAACAGTCCGATATGAGAGACGTTATTTCGAGGGAACCGTCTCTCGGCCCAGGGACCTTTGTACAGGTCCACAAAAAATGTCCTAATTTAGCTTTAGGTCGATATAGCATAAGTGGTTATCATTATACTTTTTAATGGTGCGTTTCCACCAAAGATGTGCTAAACTAAACTGCGGTTTCATGCAAATGAGGCCTCGGTTTTATAGCTTAACATATCAGCATACAGCATCGAAGTATGGCCGAAAGACGTCCACTGCTCAACAAAGGCCTCCCGCAGCTTAGCATATCTTTAGTGGACACAGCCTTAATATTTTACTACCGCTATAAAAGTGCAAGAGTATTTCTGTAAAAGTATGTACAAATTTGCACATTATAACTTAACTTAATAAAGCTGCTTTTTCACCAGAGCTGCCTTTCCATACAACATGCAAGTATACAAGCTATACGCACTTATATACTCGTAAGCCGATTTGTATGAGAATACAAAACATGTGAAATCAACCTGTGGCTTGTAAGATCAATTGGTTCATTGTGTAGATACTTTTGCTGCTCACTGTACAGACAAAATGCTGACTATCATAAATTACTGCATATCTTATTTTGTGCTTTAATCGGTGTTCACGTCGCATCACACTTTGAGGCGAAACTGTACAGTCCACAACAAATATATTACCGCCGAAAGGAATTACGCTTCACTCCCTTGACAATAAAGTCTGATATCAAAGAACACTACTGCGGGTATATTTGTTGTTTGTTTTGTACACAGTAGTCTAAATGGTCTAACACATGCTACGTATAAGTAAAAATATATATCAAATTGTGTAGAAGAGACCAGGAAACTTATATTTGTTAGATATTGTTTATGTTAATATTCCTGTAAGTTAAGTGTATATAATAAAATATTTTAAAGATTTGAAGGGAAGGAAATTTTATTGTTTTTCGTAATTTATAAAAATAAAATAACTAAACAGAGAATCTTCGTTTTATTTAAGCGTGCAATAAAATACCAACTTTAGAATTATTGTTTATTTTGAATGGAAATCATATAGAAATTTAAGTATTTTATAATGATCAACACTTTCAACACCTTAATTTCTTCATGATAATCGTTAAAATTACGTCAAATTAATTAAATTTGAACATTAATTTCTTAGATACTCGATAAATTCATAACTGAAATGGTTCCCTTATGTAGATATTACTGCAAACTTTGTGGTATATACAATGTGTCTTAGTATTGAAAAAAGATCTAACCACCCTCTGGCTCAGGGCTCTCAACTGAAGTCAAGTAGCGAAAGCTCCTGTTTAGGTCATCGAGTTATACCTTTTTTCATAAAAAATTAGCTAAACAAAGAAGCAGTGATAGTAAACGCACACACATTGAATTCTCGTCATTCGCACGAAAGATCAGAATAATTGACAGTTAGTGACTATGACCAATTACTTTTTTAAAATCCGAACAGATTCTTACAATCTCTGCCTCTGGGTTTATTATTGTACAACTTTTAGATGAATGAAACGAAACTTAATTTAAAAAAAAATGTGATGGCGCATAATTCAAAAAATATGTAATTAAATGGAAATCAAGGTAGATGTCCTTATTTTTGAATAACTATATAATATAAGCATGAAATAACGTCTTTAATATTCATTGATTGATATTATTTGACACTTACCTCAGGACGTGCCTGATAAAAAACTTTGTAAGTCGTTCTCTGTCATTCTTTCTAATGCTAAAAAAAAACAAGGTACAAGTAGTACCCAACTAATAAGGCGCGTCGTGAATCTTCGTTCGCGCAGAAAAGAAAGTATCGCTCCGAAGATTAACGAAAGAATGCTTAAAACTTACAATTAACCTTAGATCACTACTATATGGTTCATAATACACTGGTCATAATGCGCGTGCACTCGATCAGAAGTATGGCGGCTGACTAACATGCCACGCGGCGCGCGCTAACATGGCGGCAGCTGCGGACCAATAGCGGTACAGGAAAAAGAAGCGCGGTGCGTGGAGCGTGCCGATTGGTCAATAGCATTTCCCGCGCTTTAAAAATTCATCTTCTGCGCAGGTACGTCGGTAAGCCATATCAGTTGGGTACTACTGTATAGTATAGTCCATGTTGTCCGAAATAAATGAATTATTATTATAGTGATCATCATCAGCCTACATACGTCCCATTGCTGAACATAAGCCTCCTTTCGAGGATATGATGGAACGGACATTAGTCCCCACGCTGGCCCAGAGCGGTGCGCAGTGTGAGGTCTAGTCTACTCGTAGCTGGCTGGTGGCTTCAAACAGCCCAAATTATAAGAATCATAACGTTAATACATAAGAATGTCAGCTTGCGATAATGAGTTATGATATCAAAATTTGGGTGAAACTATCTAATATACAGGGTATCCAGTAAATAATTACCTCGAAAACCAAGGGACTTTTACTAAACCTGAAAGTCCATTTTCTGGACCAGCCTCAGGTGCTCTATCGGTGGTTAGAAGCTAGTCCATTATTTACTGGACACCACAAGGTGTACAAATACCTACGAAATAATGGTTTCTCCACTCAAAAAAATCGAACTTAAACTTAAATAAATCTTATTCTAAGTGGCCACATTTTCACACTTATTAGTATGGAATAAATACCATTTCATTATAGACTAAAAGCAACAAATCTGTATCGTCACGCTAACTTTTTTTTTGCATTTTAGTGGCACGGCTCAGACTTCTAATTTTAACAGTCAAGTTGCCCACTCAGGGCCGATTTTACAATCCCCAGATAAATGTAAACTCTGTCCTTTTCTTTCGTATGACATAAGAAAGTGACAGATAATTTTTATGTGGCGAATGAAAAATTGACGCTCAGGCTAGATGACAATATTTTTTATGCCATTCGAACCAGTTTTTAGAGACTATCAAATGTTTGTATGGAACCAACTACAGTTAGAGCAACACAAAAGACGAAAATGAGAGATAACCTACAGCACACTTAACGAGCAGTGAAAACGCTCCATACTGATTGACAGTTAGGTGTGACGCTTCTGTAAGTTGTATGGAAAAAAGAGAAATTTGACGTTTTTGTCGTGAAATATTGCGTTTATGTACAGTCGCCATCAAATATATCTCTACTCTTCAGGGTACTCAAATATTTTATTTTATTTTATTTTATTGGGAAACAAACAGCTTAAAAATTATACATAGTATAAAAATTTATGAACTGATACATGAGCCAAAACAGTTTCCACTAATGAAATAACAACAAAATTTGCTCAAAGGGTACCTAAAATACAATTGAAGTGTAAGTTTAAAGGTGCAAAATGTATAAAGAAGAAAAAAAAAGTAATATTAATGAGGTTAATGAGGGAAATATATCTGAACATGCACTTTAACACCTTGACAATAGAGTCGTGTTCAGATATTTGTGAGCACCTTGTTTGCTCCGATATATCTGATCGCGACTGTACATAGTTGCGGTACAATTTCTTTTTTATTGAAACATGAGAATTCTATTAGTAACTTTCAGTTACATTTGGCCAATAAACAATAAACATTGTTGTTAATCTTCTTTTTATAATTTTCATTGTCTTATTTATTACACATATTTATTGTGATAATTTGAAGGTTTTCTGTCTACATAGCCTGTTATAAATGTGCATGTTATAAATTTTAACGCGAGTCATCTACCCTGTCGATGAAGTTTTTGTAAAAACAATTAATTTTTATTTATTTATTTATAATATACAGCAAGTATCATTACAGGTTGACGCTAATGCAATAGTGCCTTAACTAAGATTTACTTAACAAAGGACTTATTCATAAACTTTCAGGTGCTTTCATTTTTTTCTCTTACAGGGATAAGCTCGCCTTTGTACATATATGTCAACTGTTCTTGTAATTTGTGTTGTATTTATCCTCATGTACAATAAAGAATTTACATACATACATACTTTCATCAAACCTACTTTAACTAAAATGCCATAAAAAATCGTTTTTCTTTATTTGCCATTTTGATATTTGTGTTTGCGAGAAACGGACAAAACATTTAAATAGGAATAAAATGTTTCAAGTATCACTACATACTATAGTATAAAAGAAAGTCGCTTTCTCTGTCCCTATGTCCCTATATCCCTATGTATGCTTAAATCTTTAAAACTACGCATCGGATTTTGAAGCGGTTTTTTTTAATAGATAGAGTGACTCAAGAGGAAGGTTTATATGTATAATACATGCATCAGCATTGCACCCGTGCGAAGCCGGGGCGGGTCGCTAGTTAAGAATATTTGGACGCTGTTATGCAATAATATGTCAACTTACTATATCGATCTGGAAAAATGACTCATGTGATGGGACCGACCATTTATAACAAGTTGCCCGAAATAGTCAAGTCGGCCCCTTCCGTACAATGCTTCAAACGAAAGCTAAAAAGTTGGCTTCTCGAGCACACATTCTACAGCTACGACGAATTTGTAAACCTGTAGAATATAATGATTGATTGTATATGTAAAATGAAATAATATCTGACATGTAATTTTGACATTATGAATAAATGAATATGAATATGAATATAGGTTCTCTTATTAGGTTGACACATTATTGCATAACATCATCCATTTATGAATATGGGGTTAAAAGCATTACTTATTATTCAGAGGCGAAGTTTGTGGCTGCTATAAGGTTAATTTTGTATTAAGCAGTACCGCTAACGTAAGCAGCAGCAGAGAGGTCGCAGGTTCAAATCCTGTCGGTGCCTGAATTTTTCAATTTTTCCTTTATTTCTAAATTTTCTACAAGGTTCCCTCCAAAACTAATCACTGCTTTCTCGATTAGGAATTAATGGGTCCTTTCAGGAAAGGTTCACAATAGGGATCATCATAATATTTAAGAGCTTGGCTCTTGTCGGTGGAGTAATTGCCAGCTTATTCTACAATCAGCTTTGTCCTTCACTTCTTTGTGTGACGTAGCATTTATTTTATGTTTTATTTGCTCCAGGTACGTCATTCTAGGTCTTCCCCTTTTCCTTTTTCCCTCTATCTTTCCTTCTATTATTGTTCTGATCCATTCGTCATGGCGTATGAGATGTCCTATCATTTTTCCCTCTTCGGTTTTCTATTATTTTCAATAGGGATGTAGACTCAAAATTTATTAGTATCTGAATTATTATCCAAAATAAAGAAGACACAAAACTATGCCAAATGGTGAAAATACCATTAAAATATCTCGAAAGATAACGAAGCTATAACCGTTAGAATGTTTTTAATTAGATAAAGAAAGTACTGAAAATTAGTGACGTCACTGACCTAAAGCGGCATAGTAAATGACGATCGTTCAGTACAGAGGTGCGTTTTGCGAAAAAGGGACAGAACACCCACTTAAAAATTTGAAGACTAAGGGTGGGTTGCACCAAACCGTCTGTAATCGTAATCGGTGTTCGTTAAAATCTGATTGTATGGAAAGTTTGACAAGTTTCTATGGGATGACAGCTGCCGGCGCCATATTTGACGATGACCGGCCTGTGATCGTATGTTGGTGCAACCCACCCTTATCACTACATAGTATAAAACAAAGTCGCTTTCTCTGTCCCTATATCCCTTCGTATGCTTAAATCTTTGAAACTACGCAACGGATTTTGATGCGGTTTTTTTTAATAGATAGAGTGATTGAAGAGGAAGGTTTATATGTATAATAACATCCATTAAATAGTGCACCCGTGCGAAGCCCGGGCGGGTCGCTAGTAATTATATAATTATTTAAAGTTTTGAGGTACTTTTTTCGCCATTTGACTGAGAATTAGATCCTTTTTCGAGAAAAATTTAAGTTATTGATTTTCTTATTTGGTGTCGACATCCCTATTAAACTGTGCAGACAAAAAAAAACACCTATCCTAATAATATTATAAACGTGAATATTTGTGCGGATGGATGTACGTTCCGCTTAATCTCAAAAACTACTGAACGGATCTCTATGAAACTTTCCAGTGTTGTAGCCTAGGGGTCATTCAACTTTTTCTTGTTGTTATTCTGTCCCGTCAGCGAGGAGACAACAGTAACCGAGTTTCTTAGAAAAATGATTATAATATGGACTTCAAGCATGCTCAAGAGACGACCCACGTCCAAATGGATTTATGCTCATCGCTAAAACTCATGTTTGGTTGATTTAAACCCTATAAAATCAGTTTTAAAGAGTGACTCAGGAGACGTAACCATGGCAACTAGCAACAAAGAATAGTTGATCCACCCTTAGATATCAGAATAGGGCATAGGCTATCTTTTATCCGAGTTTAACCTCCTGGGGTTCAAAGTGATAATATTAGGACAAAATCAGTTTGCAGTGAAAGCCCAAGTATTTTAACAGACAGTTGGAGCAATGACCCACTGTGATAGTACTAGAACAAAATATACGGTTAACCAGATATGAACAATTTTTGGTCCGGGCGTTCAGTACTTTATTAATTAGTTCTAATATTAGGACATTGGGTCTTCCTCGGAATTACCGTCTTCGAAATTGGGTCGTTGGAGGTTAACACCGCAAGGCGCTGCTAGTAATACATTGATCCACCCTTAGACATATAGGACATAGGCTATCTTTTATCCGCGTTTAACACCGCAAGGCGCTGCTAGTAATACATATACCGTTACAATAATGGCGTCCTTATCAATTTACGATTTATTCGATACCGTAAAGCTTAAGCGTACGATCCATGCTGGTGGAGGCGAGGCACTGCGCGTGCCTCCCGAAGCGGACCCCCGTCGCCGCCGCGGTGTGCTCGTTGAACACCTTCAGCTCCTGCCACTGCCTGCACAGGTACACGCGCACGTCCGACCCTGCCACCGCTAAGTACGTCCCACTCTGGTCGAAGCACAGCTCCTTGATAGCGTAACCCTCGTCCAGCTGTATCGTCTTGAAGTTCTTCAGCTTCCTCAGATCCCACAGCTTAACGCAGGCGTCCTCGGCGGCGGTGGCCAGGTAGTAGCCGTTCTCGGAGAACGATATGGACGTGACAGGGCCCACGTGGCCGGGGAAGTTGGCGACGTTGCTCTGCTCCTTCAGGTCCCAGATCTTGACTTGCGAGTTCTCTGTGCCGGTGCCGAAGATGAGGCCGTCCGGGTGGAACTGGGCGGTGGTCAGGCTGACGCCGGACGAGTCTCCGACCTGGGGACAGTGGCAATACAATACAAATACTCTTTTTTTTTAGAATGAAGGAAAAGTTGAAAAATTCCCCCTAAAGCGTTTGTATAAAAAAAAACTGTTTTTTTTGTTTGTTGCTGTGTTTTTTTTTTTAATATAAATTTTGACCAAGTTTAATGTAATCGACATTGCAATTGGGTCATACGCGGATTTAGGTTCGCGTCTTTTCTGTGGACATACCAAAAGTTAAGGGCTACAAAGCTTAATTTTGGGTTGGTCCAGTAACCCGCATAAACAGTGTCTCCGTTTCTATAGATCCATGTAAGATAAACATAGCTAACATGCACATAAGCCGTTAACTATTGACCACAGAAGGGACGACTTTTGTTTTTTCAACTAAGTATGGTCATACTTAGTTGAAAATTGTATAATTTTTGACATGTAAAATGACATTTTATCAATAAAAATTCTGATTCTGATTGCACACCTCGCATAACAAAGCAGCACATACAAGAGAAAAGTCTGTGTAAGTTTGTCTATCTCATTCTCCCACTTTCCACTCAATCCCTCAAAGCTTAGCTGGAAGAGATCGCCCATAGGGATAAGTTCGCCTTTATACTCTAATGTGATGTAGTGATAGACCACCCAAAGCGCCAGCTGATCAGCTGAGCTAAAATAATAAATGATTTTCTATTTTATAACTTCCGAGAACAGCGCCATTAACCTTGACATTCCAATACTGGATGGAAAATAATAACACTTTCCTTTGTTCACTATTGCGCAATACGCATTCCTTACATTCCAATCTTTCCTATAAAAGCAATGTATTTTATCTAATAAATCAGTTCGTTCAGTTCGTCAGTATCGTCTCGAGTTTCGACTTGTCATTTATAATTCCCTACGCCGCACACTTCAGTGACATGTATATTGTTTTAACCTGTTATTATGTACAATAAAGTGCTTACATACATACAAAAGCAAATATTAATGGAGAGAGAGGCAGAACAGGCGGTCTTATCTCTAAAGAGCTATCTCTTCCAGATAACCTTTGGGTAGTAGAGAAATGAAATATAAGATTGAAAAATCGATACTGTCGTTATGGGGATGCCTCGTTTCGGTCAGCCGCGCCCCCCGTGAGAGACACGCCATGTCTTTCGCGCACGATGAAACGGGATGCAACACTTCGGGAATTGGCTAAACTACAGGTAATATAAAATGAAATATTGAGTATCCTTTCATTGCACATCAATGCTATATCACGGTAGAGTTACGCGGAGTTTTCTCTACACTGCATTAGTCGCTATGGATTGTTTGCAATTGCCTCAAACTACAGTTAACCTATCGCTAACGTTACCCGTTCAACGCGAAATTAAATCTTACGCAATCGCGAATAGATCGCTATTGCTTTGGCCAAGGTGACGGCTGTAGACGCCATTGGTGTCCATGGCACGATACTTTGACAACTTGATTTGCCGTCTGTGGCAGTGAAAGGGTTAGAGTTATACTTTGTTAATATAAAAGTGTTGAACTTGCATAGACCAGAACGGAAGCGGAAATTTCTAAAAACTACAAAAGGTTGATATCAGTCAGTCGAAGCATGTGGAAAGTACGGGAATGACAGCCGAGGGGCTACTACTAACTTCGCATCATGCTGTCACTTTTACTTATACAGTGAATAACACGAGAGTGAAAGGGACGGCACGATACGAAGTTCGGAGGACAGACTCTGCTGTCATGAACACGTCAGTATACTTAAAATCATTTGAATCGGCCGAGTTGTACCAAATGAATACGTTCATAAAGTGACTTTACATCGAAGTAATAAGGGTCGGTTGCACCAACATACAGGCAGATCACAGGCCGGTCATCGTCAAATATGGCGCCGGCAGCTGTCATCCCATAGAAACTTGTCAAACTTTCCATACAATCAGATTTTAAAGCACACCGCTTACGATTACAGACGGTTTGGTGCAACCCACCCTAAGATTCAAAATGTAATGGGGCCATTCTACTTTTTCATGACCAGTTTCTTATTACAAAAAAAATCTATGTTATGTATTGAATTAGAGCACAGAAATAGGATTTTGAAATAGTACCTGAACCTAATAAAAGGAATTTATAGGTAAAAATATTTAAATATTAACTTATTTCTGTAAAAGGTGGGTAACACAGTGGTAAAAACCATTTTTCATACAAATGGTGAGACATCCAAGGAGTAGTAACTCAGTGGGTTACTAGAGTTATGGATATTAGCTGTGGTTCGTTAATAACCAAAACTATCAGAAGTGATACTGCAATTAAACCTCTTAATAAAAATACGAAAATATAAAGTGAGGGCCAAGTATTCTAAAATCTGCATTAAAAAAAGTGTCCGGAAATTATTAAAAAGTAGAATGTCCCCAGGCACGTATCCAGAGGGGGGGGTAGTTGGGATTTATCCACCCCGAAAACGTTTTTAGCCGTCTGTTTATTTATTCGCTTGCATGTTCTTTCAATAACATTCATCATTTTCACACAATGTTTGTCGTCGTCCCCCGAACCAACGGGGCTAGCACAACTGCCGCTGCGACGCGACGCGAGTAGAGAAAAATCTACGCTCCTCTTTCTATTCCACACAGTTTGAGCGAGACAGGAATCACCGAGTCGCGCGAGATACGACTTGGCAGCAAGTTGTGCTAGCCTACCAAAAGTCTGGATACGTGTCTGATTGGCCCAATGACAGTTTTATAGAATGTGATACATTTGAAAGAATTTAATGTACACAGTACCTTGGTGAGCGTCGCCCCGGTGCGGATGTCGGAGAAGGCCCAGTGCTGGTCGGTGGAGGTGGACAGCACGTAGTCGCCGGTGGGGTGCAGCGAGAGCCCCGTCACGGGCCCGTCGTGCGCGCGCAGGCTCACCGTCGTCGCGGACCTGCGCGACCGCAACCGCGAACACATTCAATAAATAATAGTTATTTTCACCTCACCCGCTCTGAAAGGCTTACTTTATCGTTTGAAATCTGCGTGCAAAAGTCCATTTTATCCGCTAACGGATAAAGTGATTTTGAAATTCGAACATGACGTAGTACCGCGCTATCCAATTTTTTTATGGATGCGTTCAGAATCATGGTTCGGCCATGCGGTCTTAAGGCGGTTTCTACACTGATGCGGTTTCCGCACGACGGTGCGGTGTGCTAGTGAGACAGCGCTATACATGTATATAGCGATGGCCCGCTCGCACAAAGAATGTGTCATCCGATGAAACATTTTATTTTAGGTACTTACATTAAATTGAAAATCATTCAATTTTAGTTTTATATCATTATTTTACCTACTTTTTTAATTTATGGAAATACAAAAATAAGGAATATATTCAAACAATATTCGTATTGGAATTTCATTTAATAATACTTGAATTGTTTTCTAGTAGCTACATTTCCTCGCTAGGGTGAGGTGAAAAGTAGCGTGTTTCGCTCGGCAGCAAAGTTATTTGACTTCTCGTGTCTTGAAACCCTCGCTACGCTCAGGATTCTATTCTTGAACCTTCGCTGATTCTGATTCTAGAATCCTTCGCTAGCTCGGCTTTCAATTCGAGCACTCGCGCCAAACAACAACTTTGCAGCCTTGCATAACAAATTGTTATTTTTATAAAAAAATTGGGTAGCGCGGTACTATCTGCTGCTGAACTCAACCGCTCGGCAACAAATTGACCGGCCGCTAACCCCCGACAACTGTTTTGCGCCTGTGCATGTTTGTGTGTGTAACTGAGTATACGTACGTAGGCACGTTCCAGACGCGTATGGTGTGATCAGGCGAAGCCGTGATGACGGTATCCTCGTCGGGGTGGTAGATGACCCTCGTGACCTACATATAGAAGAAACATATACAAAACATAGTAAAAACTTAGTAACTTAGTAAATATTGTTCATGGTTAGTTATATATATATATATATATATATATATTTTATAGTGTAATAAGTAAACATGTATTTAACCTAAATGCGGTCATGTGACACTCAACCCAAGGATCCACATAATATCAGCGTCGGGTCATCTACTGTGGCCCGACCTTGTGCTGGGTGGACTCCTTTTTCGCACTTTAAAAAATACTACCTATAACTAGCGTAATTATGTATATACACCTAGATTAAGGTTTGCGAAATAAAATTTCTTATCTTTCTAAAATTGGTCAATTTCTGTATTTGAAAACAAAAAAAAATATGTAAAACGTTTTCGTCCCAAAACTATTGTTTGAAGTGTCTAGGGTAGCTACACAGGTTGAGATGTAAAAGGTTTTCAAATATGGTCCCAAAACTTTTGTTGGAAATGTCTAAGTATTAATCTACACAGGTTGACACCTGCTCAGCTTCAACTGCCAAAATAGTGATGTTCGAGACAAAAGGAATGTTTAAATATGGTGCTGACAACTGCCATTTCAAAGAGAACCGCCAAACTTACGTAGCTTACAATTACTGGCATTTTTAGACCTGGTTTTATAAAAATCCTTAGAGTTGGCAAACAAAAAATGAAGACTTCGGCCATGACAGGCGGGGCGGCCGCATGGGCCGAGATAGCGAAACGATGAAAGTACATCGATCTTTCAGATCAATATATATTTGTGCCCTTCGCTATCGAAACCCTCGGGTCATGGAGCTCAAGCGCCCACCAACTTTTTGGGCAAATTTCAAAATTACTAGTTGAAATTTTCGGAGACCGTAGGGCTGGATCGTTCCTTGCCCAGCGAATTGGCATAGCCGTCCAACGGGGGAACGCAGCCAGCCTTATTGGTACCCTCCCCCAGGTTTCCGATCTGGAGGATGTAATTTAGCTATGTATTATTATAAAATTAAGAGTTAATATTTAAAATCATAGTAATAAACACTTGAACGTTGCTATAAACATATGTGATAATCCACATCGAAAGGGACCTTATGGCGGCAGGCGCTTACGTTGCACCTATTCACTATTGTATTGGAACAGCGGCAATAAAGGTGTAAGTGCCGGCAGCCATAAGGTCCCTTTCAATATGGATTATCACATATACCGAGTTAACAAAATTAGATCTGACATTTGATCCAACGGATGTGTATAAAACCTTGCCTGAAACGAGCAGCCTTCGGCTACGAGTGGTTACCTTCTTGGTGTGCCCCTTGAGTATGGCGACGACCTGCTCGGTGTCCTTGTTGAAGACGGTGGCGTTGCGGTCGTTGCCGCCCGTCAGGATGCGGCTGTGGTCCGTCGGGTTGATGTCCAGCGCCAGGATACCGGGCACCGACGCCGAGTGGAGACCCTGGGAAGTTACAACGTTAGAATTTTGTGTCGATAATGAACAGTACCCGGGAGACGGAGTTTTGCTCGGTATTTTTGTATTCCCGAAAAACGATTTAAATAATATGAGACAGTTTAAAATTAAATTACATGAATTTTTAATAAAGAAAGCATACTACTCTGTAAATGAATTTCTATTCAATCCTTTTAATATCTTGACATTTTAAATCAATCATTTATATTCATATTCGTAACTTATTGACAATTTAAACTTATTTTCAATTGTAATTAATTTTGTATTCTAATTTATTTTTGAATTTTAATTTATGTTGAATTATGTGTTTGGATTTTATGTTATTTTGAACTTTAATTTGGATTTATTTTGAATTTTATTGATATGCATGCTGCTTGCTAATTTGTAGCTATTTGTGTGCCATGTGGCGAAACATAGTGACTCTACATCTAAGAATAAGACCTACATACTTGTAATGAATACCTATGTTTAACAAATAAATAATATGAATGTGAATTTTCCGATGAATGAGACTAGCTAAGCTAGATCGATTGTTCGCCTCGAAAAACCCCCACATAGCAAATTACTTCGAAATCGTTAGAGATCCGAGAAATAAATAAATTTAAAAGATTTTCTTGCGTACGCGTCAGCGTCATACTCGTGAACGGGTGCTGTTTGTGGTCCGGTCTGTTCATGTTTGCAAGGACTAGTAACTTCGTACTAGGTCAGTGATTTACATGATCGGAGACTTCAATCTCTCATTTGATTTTATTTTTAGACTGACGCTCAGAGACCTTATACATCTCTGAGGATATTTATTTATTAGATTTTATTATTTTCATGTTGACGCTTAGAGATATATCTCACAATATTTTATTATGATTAGTGTACTTGATGCTTAGAGACCTTATACATCTCTAACAAATCTGAATTATTATTAGTTTCTTAGCCTTATTTTTGACATGTAACACTACATTTAATTAATGATACTTTGATTATTGTATTATTTTTATTTGATATAGATGGATTTTGACTTGTAAAAGTGCCCTTGAGGCCTATTCGCAGAATATATGTTTTGATTTTGATTTTTAAATGTTGAAAGCTGAACCAAAGAATTACAAAATCGCAGGAATAGTACTACATTTGGTGAGTAGCAATCTCCAAGCGTATTGCTGTTTCTAATATTCTTCTTCTCGTGTGGATGGTTTCGTCGTCTGCTATGCTAGCACAACTTGCTGACAAATCGTATCTCGCGCGACTCAGCGATTCCTGTCTCGCTCGAACTGTGCGGGTTCAAACTCAAACTCAAAATATTCTTTATTCAAATAGGCAACAAGCACTTTTGAATCGTCAGTTATATATTACATAAATTGAATCTAATTATTCAGAGCAATTTATTGATGCATATGAAATTTAAAAAAAGACATGAATTACTATAATGTATGTCATAAGAGAGTATAATAAATTCACAACAAGATCGTCAATATGTTAAATAAAAACATAAAAAATATTATAATCTAGACAGTTTCTAGAATAAAATCTGAATGTCTAGAGGAAAATTTAACGTCAACATCTAATGTCATAATTATGAAAATAGTCATTAAGATTGTATTGTGTAGAAGTAATGTAATAATTATTAAAATATAATTAGTATTTCAACCACAATTATACCCACGGTGTTTTATCATTCATGTAGTCTTTTGTGCTATAATGTGCTTTCGATATGAGTTTACGCTTTACGTAAGTCTTGAATTTATTAATAGATAAATTAGTCACGTTTGTAGGTAGTTTATTATAAAACTTTACACAATTACACATGAATGATTTTTTTTTGGAGCCGAGTGGAGGCAGGAGGCCGAGGTTTGAAAGAGGAGGGTAGATTTCTCTCTACTCGCGACGCGTCGCAGCGGTAGTAGGGAATGCAATCCCGATCCCGCGAGATCTCGGGTAATTTTTCGGGATCAATCCCGACGCATCATATGACGAGATCCCGTTCGAGATTGACGGGCTGGGCGGCAGTAGTCAGCGATTGCATATAATTGCTTCGCAACGCTATTGCCAACCAGTGTTGAGTCGGAGAGGGCATTCTCAGCAGCGGGTTACATTGCAAAGGACATTAGATGCCGTTTAGCAGATGATACTATTAATACCCTTTGTTTTTTAAGGAGTCATTTTCAAAATCACTCGTCTTAGGTAACTACTTCCTAATTCCTTTGAAATATGTTTATTATTTTGATTACCTAATTTACCTATGTTAATTTCCTTAAAACCTGATAAGTAATTATTTTTGGTTGGTAAGATTAAAGAATAAAGGTTTTTATTTTCTTTCGAGTAATATGTTATTTTACTTAACCTCACTATCACAAACAAGCAGTTATTAGCTTTTTTAGTCATCCAAATTTATTATTTTTTTAAAACTAGACGGGATCCCGAAAATTCCGGGATCCCGCGGGATTGATATTTCTAATCCCGCGGGATCTCGAATTTGCAATCTCGAGTCGGGATTGCATTCCCTAAGCGGTAGTTGTGATAGCCCCCCTGGTTCAGATCGTACAGGAACAGAAGTTGGTGATAATTTTTGATAGTACTCACGGGATGGCTGGCGAAGCTGGTGATAAATTTTGATAGTACTCACGGGATGGCTGGCGAAGCTGGTGATAAATTTTGATAGTACTCACGGGATGGCTGGCGAAGCTGGTGATAAATTTTGATAGTACTCACGGGATGGCTGGCGAAGCTGGTGATAAATTTTGATAGTACTCACGGGATGGCTGGCGAAGCTGGTGATAAATTTTGATAGTACTCACGGGATGGCAGGCGAAGCTGGTGATTAATTTTGATAGTACTCACGGGATGGCTGGCGAAGCTGGTGATAAATTTTGATAGTACTCACGGGATGGCTGGCGAAGCTGGTGATAAATTTTGATAGTACTCACGGGATGGCTGGCGAAGCTGGTGATAAATTTTGATAGTACTCACGGGATGGCTGGCGAAGCTGGTGATAAATTTTGATAGTACTCACGGGATGGCAGGCGAAGCTGGTGATTAATTTTGATAGTACTCACGGGATGGCTGGCGAAGCTGGTGATAAATTTTGATAGTACTCACGGGATGGCTGGCGAAGCTGGTGATAAATTTTGATAGTACTCACGGGATGGCTGGCGAAGCTGGTGATAAATTTTGATAGTACTCACGGGGTGGCTGGCGAGCGTGAGGAAGGCGCGGATCTGGTCGGGCCCCACGAGCCCCTCGGGCACGGTGCGGCCGCGGCGCTTGCGCTCCTGCGTGAGCGCGGTGGCGCGCTCCTGCAGCCGCGAGACCACCTCCGCGGACATGCCGATGGGCGCGGCGCCCCCGCCCGCCGCCGCCGTCTCCGCCTGGTAATGTTCATTTAAATGATCATTTAGCATAATTTGGTTGACTTTTAATGATAAAAAAGTATTGATTATCTATAGTAATAAAGCCTTAGAACTAATATAGAACTGTAGGTCAAAACAGTACATTTTCACTTCATTACTGATAGATTAAAAGCGTATTATCGTTCATAAGCTCTGATACTGTATAATATTACAATACAATACAATACAAATACTCTTTATTGCACACCTCAATCAAAGGATACAGTACAGTACAAAAACACAATGAGAAGAGACAAACAACAGGCGGTCTTATCGCTAAAGAGCGATTTCTTCCAGACAACCTTAGGGTAGCGGAAATGATTTCTAATCAGAACGATTCACAGCAGGTGGTGCAGAGTTAATACATATGAAGCCTACTAATAATTACAACAATAACATTTAATTAAGGATAATAAACATACATAAATATAGTATAAAAATATACGTACATAAACATATACAAATATATAGTGAGCCACATAGTCTAAAGGAGCTAAGTCTTAAGTGTGTCATGAGAGAGACATATAGACAAATATTTTTTTTTATCAGGAATGATTTTAATGAATTTGCGAAAATGCTATTTTTTTAATTGTTGTAGGGTGTTGGGTATCTTATTATAAATCTTAATCGAGCTGTAATGTGGACCCTTTTTATAAATATCCAGGACAGATTCGGGAAGAATTAATTTATCCTTAAGCCTTACGTAACGTACCTTTATTATTCAGGCATTTACAAAAGCACTATAGTATGGTGATTGGCCACTTTCAGTGCTTAGCAGTAACGATAGTTTACTGCGACATAAACGCATATTGCTTGTATCAGCGCAACCTAAAGTGTATATATAATTAGGTCCGATATTTATATATTTATTATCTAGGATCACCAACAGTGGCAACAACAGTCATTAGCACTATACACAGAAAAGTACATGGTTTACATTTAATTGCTCCACCAATTACAAGTGAACACAGCATGCATTACAGGAAGCGTCGACTTTAGAAAAACTTAAGAGAACATCTATATAATGATAATTAGTTAATAGTACGTAATATGCTTAAAAATAAACTGGGAACGAGAGGGTCCAATCTCTAATGACGAATGGCTATGGTTATTGAGGCACTTCAACCGATAATCGACAGAAAAGAACTCTACTACCAGCAATACTGAGTTTACCTCACCTCTCATATCCTGGGCACCCACTATCATGTACAAAAATAGTACATGCCAGGCAGGGCTCGGAAACCGGTTTCGTCTTCATACAATTAACCGGTTAAAAATTTCGGTTAATTGCGTTTTTCGATATTTTTTCGTATTTTAAATCATTTATTTCACAGATAAAGGCTAACAAAAACATATCTTAAAATAAAAATGGAGATATGACCAATAATTTAGGAGATATTTCAAAAATAGTAGAAACCGGTTCCGAGCCCTGATGCCAGGTTCCTTTTACGCACACCATCACGCGGGCATCTAGATTTGTCGAAACCAATCAGATCACACACAAACGAATATTTCCCAAGGTAAGTAATGAAAAATATATTACCGGGTGCTGCGGCTGCTGCGCGATGCCGGCCTGCGGCTTGAGCGTGGCGAGCGCCTCGCGCGCCGCCGTCACCTCCTTGGTGAGGCGCGCGATCACGCGGCACGCCGCGTCGTGCTGGTACAGCGCGTGCGACAGCTCCTGCCGGGGACCACGCACCACTTACATCAACTAACGAAAGGGCTCTGTGGACACTGCGTTTATAAACGCCGTCGACGCGCGTTCCACATCTACTAGTGTAAACGTGGTACAAAAACCCGCGTCGTTTAAAAAATGGCATAGGCCCTAAACAACCTTTTACGTGAATTCCAACCAGGGACCGATATCGGTATTTTTAAAAACCCTGAATTAGCCCAATATTTTGGAAAATTTTTTGCTCTTTACGTAGGGCTGAATCATATATTTAAGTAACAACGTCGTATTATCAGATTGTTCCATTAAAAACGAAATAATAAACCGGTGACCGTAATAATACCGGTATTTTTCTATGGAGAAAATACCGGTATCCGATCCCTGATACCAACTCGAAGAAAAAAAAAGTGCAGTCCACTACGAAATTATTAATCCGTTTAAAAATATGTTCTCTGAACTTTATTGACAACAGATAATTTTGAATGGACAAATATGTGTATTTTCTCAAACATGCAATGAAATAATGACATTATGTTCGTTATAACAGCCTTCGAAATGTCACGTTCGGGCGGAACAACTCGAGAGAACTGTAAATTATACAAAATTAAAGGTAATATGTAAACATGGCGTCTGTGTTCATGAACAGGGCTGCGACCGCCAAAGCACTACAGTATTTTGTCTCTCTGTCGCTCAAATCGCGGTAGCGCTCTGAGATAAACAGCTGAATCATATATTTTTAATTTTTTTCTATTGGTTGAATGATTATCAGACCAAAAATATTCGAGGTAATGCCTATTCCTATTACACATGAACTGATATTAAGAATACAAATCTGATGTGTTGATGAATAGATTTAAAATATGGTCTATATGTAAGTCACCGGAGACCATAGGCAATTTTTGAAATCCTCTGCATTTATTTTATTATAGAAATTAAGATTCTCATTATCAGGTTGTGTATAGGGTAATAGTGTCTATTCGAACACTACACACGCGAAATACGGACGACGTCAGTAAAAAAAAACATTACCGAGGAGGTAAAATTGAAATTTGTTTTTTGAGAGGTGTATTTTTTTTATTTCATTGCATATGTTTGAAAAAAGCACTATAGAGGCCTTGACGCGAAAAGGGCTTGCCAGCTTCGTATCGATCTATGCCTATTCACCCCGCAAGCCCTTCTTTCCCGGCATCTGCAGTAATGTATTATTATTTGCAGCTGACTGTAGCTATGCATTAAATGCAGACAACAGACAACATGTCTCTACCAGAGAAACCTACTAATATAACTACTATAGAATTGTTTGTTTGTAGTATCCAAATCAACTTCTTCTGGTTGCACATTTTTTTTATACCACATCAGTGGCAAACAAATGTACGGCTCGCCTAATGCCAAGCGAGAACTTGAGTTGAGGAGGTAATATTATAGATTGTGTTCTGTATAACATAAATTAAGTGAGAATTGTGTACTCATTTCTTATGTATGTATGTAAACACTTTATTCCACAACATTGTACAACGGGTGAAAACAATATACATGTATTATGTCTTACGTCTTATATTAGTATGATGCACAACAAAAACAACAGAATAGATGGTAAAAATATCAACTTGCCTGCCTAGCGGTCTGCAGCTGCTGACGCTGCGTGAACGCATGTAACATGAGGGCATCCCACTCGTCCTGCATGCTCTTCAGTGTGGCCGGGATGGATGTGGCACTTGGAGGCTTCGGCTTTACAATTGCTGGAGCTAAGGAAGTAAAAAGTTATTGTTATACACATGTTTTGAACTTAGTCCATAGTCAGTTAGTCCACTTTGAACTTAGATTACATTGCATAAGGTTCAAATTTCTTCAATTTTTCACTTCTTCACGCCATGCACGGAAATATTTGTTTATCTAAAGACATGTTTACTTTTAATTTCAATAAGATCCTCGACATGCAGCTCCTTGCCGCTGATGGGGTCGACGCCATTTTCGATGATATACTTCTCGATGATGCGCTTCTCGAACACAGAACCCGACGATGGAGACACCACCGGCACCTCAGGCACCTCGTTCGATACTAGAAGCGAAAGTTAGGTTATAAACTTTAGCAAACATCACGAACATACGAACATTTGGAAGAACACTCAATGTATTAGTGAGAGAACTAAAGAGCAGTCGTTATTTAGCATTGATTAGTAGTAATTGTATATCAATTCTGCCTGAATGTAGTGAAAAATATAAGCGTCGCCCGGTACACTGTTGATGCAAATGTTAAATTCTGCTTACTTGCACAATATAACGCCATTTTACTTTCACTTGAAACTGCACAACCACAAGATCATGAAGCACACAACCAATGGAAGATAATTCCGATGCTTGCAAGCAGTTTCTTCAAATTTCACTGTTTCGCTTTTTACAATTTTCATCAACGAATCGCTAAATTTGACAGCTCGAAGCGCGATGAAAAAAGCGTGTAACTGAACCACAGACTAGAAAAAAAATAGGTCAAGGTCTGTTCAACAGCAACGGTTATAAAATAGACTCAAACAATGCGCTAAAGTGATGCGATATGCGATACGCCGTATTTCATAAACAAAGTGGGAAAATTTCGAATGCCGTTCGCGGTAGCAGCCCTGCATTTTTTTTGATGCTATACATACGATGGCATAATATGATGAGCTGAACTTGGGGAAATTCAGTCACAGCTAATAAATCCAATAGCAGCAGCACATACACAATATAGTCAACGGCAAAAAACCGGGAAGTCCGGTTTTTATTATAGTGTTGATTGAAATTCCATAAAAATCTAGACTGGCATGTACCCCTAGATAGTGTATGACTGTAGAAATATTAGGACAGTAAAACGCCAATTCCTTTCATGTTTTATTGTTGAACAACAGTTTAGATTAGCGTATGCCACCGGAAATGGCACCTTCCTTAAAAACATTACACTATACTGTAACTTTGTACATGGCCACCAGTAAAATAGCAATACATATTATATTTTACTGTTACTAATTGGCAACAAATCAGATATTGCTGCATGTGTAAAATATATACAGTTTTGGATAAAAAAGGACATTGTCAAAAAATATTTTGTTGAAAATATATTAAGAACTACACTTAATGAAATATTTATTTACATTGATATAAAATGATATACATCATTTTCTAAAGAAAACTTCTCCATTTTAAGAACAAAATATAAAATCTTCCATAGATAGTTATACAATTTCAAGATTTGTCCATTTTATACAAACTAGTATAAGAATGTTGTACGAAGCTGAATATTAGGAAAAAGGCTTCACATTAGTTCACACTAAACGAAAATATTGATTAAACACTTCTTTACAAGCATCCTTTTCCAACAAGCGCATACTGCGTAAACTACAGAGAGAAATACTTCTTTCAGGATATTGACAAGACGAAGCTCTGACCAAACCTCAAATGTCAAGAAGTGTGTTCAAAAATGAACCTAGCAGAAACTTAATCTGAACAATATTCTACAATATAAATTATTATAACAACTAAAATCATGCTTTACTTTACTAGCCTACAGTTGACTGATACAACAATTAATTCTAACAGAATACCTGTCAGCAACTAAAATGTCTACTGAGAACTTAAATAATAAATTGCACATAGTATTTCCTATACATGTAAAAAAATAATAAGTTCATAATTTAAAACTTGCTCTCTTGTTACCATGGATTTTGTTACACAATTTCATAAAAATAAATGATGATTAAGGTGTCTTCCGGTAATTCCGAATGTCGGATAATTCGGAAATTAACAAATTCCAGTCTAATTAAGCGATTTTATTGCATCTCATCATAATCACCATCAAAAAGAAATGTTAAATTTTTTGTTGATGTTTGGTAGTGCAAAAAAATCACTTAGACATGAATCTGGTTTTTTCAGAATTACTCAAAGACACCATATATGTTATTGACCACTTTAACTCAGAACATTGAATTTGAAACATCTTCTGAAGCAGAGGGAAGCTGCTATTCCATGAGAAATAAAAAAAAGCTGTTGTTTACCTATGATAACTTCTTATTTACATGAAAACGCAGCTTAATTAACTCTGGTGAAATAGCAGCTTAAGCCTAGTTCATCCCACTCTAGTTTAAGTTACTAGAAAGAGATGATGGCTTCATGTCAGCGATAACCCATTATTATGCAGGTCACAACCTCCAATTTTAAAGCCAATTAGTCCATTTGTGCTAAACAAACTTACCAATATTGTCACCCATACTTCAAAATCCATTACTATATAAAAATAAAAGTGAACTTTCTTAATACACAGAACTAGTATGTACAAATATCAAACAATATCATAGTCTCATTGTGGATATATGAAAATACTTTAGTACACAATTTATATTCGAGACATTTCATTTTACTTCGCCGAAGTAAATGTTCGTAAACTGTGTTGAGTATAAAAATCACTTCATTAAAGTACTTCATCACTACAATGCTTTTAAAATAGCTTGGGCACAGCAACAGCTGTCACAATATATCCTTAAAACGTCAAACATAAAATAATTTGTATTCGGATTTTAAAATCCAAGCTCTTTTAAAAGCATCATAAACGTGTAAATATTAGTTTTAATTTTTAATTATTTGTTAGTAGTTCGGACGTGCCGCAAGATGTTGTCCCGTGCGGCATGCAGATGACGCACCGTGTGGCTACGCGGATGTTGTGTAGAATGTGGCGGCACATAATTCTTAGGGGCTACACGTATTGTTATTGTGCGCCCCTTCTTGATTACGCACTGCAAGCATGTGCTTCAAACCCGATACACTAGGACCAGACACATTTAGTGTCGGTTGCACCAACATATCACAGGCCGGTCATCGTCAAATATGGCGCCGGCAGCTGTCATCCCATAGAAACTTGTCAAACTTTCCATACAATCAGATTTTAACGAACACCGCTTACGATTACAGACGGTTTGGTGCAACCCACCCTTAATATCACTAAACTCCTTCGGCTGGCCGATGTCCCGCTAGGTGATACTGCAGCACTTAAACACGTACATTTTTACATCACTGCTCGTAGTCTAAAGGCATTGTCCTAAAAAACCACTGTCCGCTGACTGTCATGTAGCGCAGTGCGTATCACCCCTCTTGAGTGACAAGTGCGTCGCAGTCGCTTGCCTCACGCGGGGCTCCTTGGGATGCGGCATGCGGCACGCGGCTAGAGCAGTAGGGCTAGCGCGCGGTGGTGCCCCCGCAATCACGTCACGGCGCGACGCAGTTGCCGTACGGCGCCGTAAACCTGTGTAGGAGACGGTATTGTCAATGCGGATTTTATCCCGACACTGGGCCCAGGTATTTAGTACAAGTAGTACCCAACTGATATGGCTTACCGATGTACCTGCGCAGAAGATGAATTATTAAAGCGCGGGAAATGCTATTGACCAATCGGCACGCTCCACGCACCGCGCTTCTTTTTCCTGTACCGCTATTGGTCCGCAGCTGCCGCCATGTTAGCGCGCGCCGCGTGGCATGTTAGTCAGCCGCCATACTTCTGATCGAGTGCACGCGTATTATGAACAGTGTATTAACCTTATAGTAGTGATTTAAGGTTAATTGTAAGTTTTAAGCATTCTTTCGTTAATCTTCGGAGCGATACTTTCTTTTCTGCGCGAACGAAGATTCACGACGCGCCATATCAGTTGGGTACTACCATGTCACTTAGAATACAATTGTTTAAGTATTTGTATGATGGCTGAGATACGCGTCATACATGTGATCGGGTGCTGTTTGTGGAGTCCGGTCTGTTCATGCTGTCAAGGACATAGTGACTATGTTAATACTAGTGTCTTTTTATAGGGGATTGGCGAGAGACATCATCCTGTTGTGGATTCGTTTTTATTATCAGTGACTTACGAGGCCATATACATGTCTGGGATATTATATTAATTTCATTATACTCTCTTTTTTAATCTGACTTGAGACCTTATATGTCTTTAACTTTACTGAAGTTGTAATATTTGTAATAGATAACTTTGCAAGTTTACCTTCACTGTATGACATTGATTCTGTTATAAATGTAAACTCGAAATTATTATTCTTTCTTGATGTGTAAATTAATATTTTGACATGAAATTTTCTTAAATTATAATTTAATATTTTGACATGTAAAAGTGCCCCTGTGGCCTATTTGTAGAATAAATGTTTGATTTTGATTATGTAAAACTGACTCGTAAAATAGTCCCCAAGGCCTAATGGCCTTAGAAGTGAAGGGAGTATAATTTACCTTGACCGCGGGCCCCAGCCGCAGGCGCAGGCACGCCACGAGCTCCTCGCAGGACGCCATGAGCAGCTCGCGGCCGGCCAGCCGCGCCGCGCGCGCCGCCGCGCCCGCGCCCGCGCCGCCCACCGCCGCCACCAGCAGCGCCACCTCCTCCTGTCACCACCAAATGTTGGAATAACATTCCTCCGCCAATCCGCCAACTCAAGAATAAAGCTAGTTTCAAAGAAAAATATCGGTTACATCTTCTAAATGCTCAAAAAAATTACCTTTAAATTCCTGTTTCACTATATTTGATTCCTGTAGTTTATCCCATTTTATATATTCTTTCCTGTCACACAATCATACACACACAGACACACAACAAGCACACTTTCACTTGTACTTTCAATATAATATACTTTTCTATCTTCATTGCTGTTAATTATAAGGTCAGCATCTACGTATTGTTAAAGGATGTTTAGTGTTGCACTGGCCGTTATTTTATAAGGTTCTGGCAGAATACCAGCGCTGTGGCATGCCACAGCATTTATGCTGAGCCAGCGCCTATTCTCTGCCACGACACATGGCTTATCTGATTAGTTTCTAAGTCTTAGTTCTTAAGTAGTTGCAAGTTATATACTGTCAGAGTTAATATTTTATTTAATTGTAGTACTGTGTTATGCCATGTATGTTGTGGATATGAATAAAGAATTTATCTATCTATCTATCTATCTCCTGCACACCACCGAACTGTTGTTCTACTTGTCTACTAGCGTGTCAATGGAAGGAGGTGCAGAGGACGTGCACCCAGGAGATGGACAGACGTGATCCAAGAAGTTGCCGGCTCCATCTTACAGGCAACTGTACAAATGGCACAAGACCCAACAGCCTGGAGAGCAATAGTCGAGAGAGTCGCCAACAGTCGTCACGTCCCTCAGACATGTCGTTACTACCAAGAAGACTACTTTACTAGGCATGATGACAAAAAACAATCATGCCATTCGAATCATTTTTAGAGACGATCAAATGTTTGTATGGGACCAAGAGCAACACAAAAGACGGAAATGAGACGCAAAGTCCAGCATAGTTAACGAGCGCTGAAAACGCTCCATACTGATTGACGCGCAGGCGTGACCTCACGCCTTTTACGTTGCTAGCAACATAAATACAAGTTGGATTTGATATATTTAAGTTCCTTAAATACAAAATACAGTACATATCATTCCATTTTAAATTTAAGTAATCACAATTATTCACGAGTGGCGCTAGTGAACTCCTGGTAATTGTTCATACCCTCTTAAGTGGAAGGTTCTTCGCTTTAAGTTGGCGGAAGACCGTCAGAGAGCCTACTGCGAACTTCGTATCGTACGAAGTTCGCAGTACAGGGCTGGGCTACAGACCTGTGTCCAGATGTCTGGCCTGCTAGGCAGGTGCAGTGCGGCGATATGTCTCTGCACGTCGGGCCGCAGATCCCGCGGCTCCACTCGCTGCCGACGAGGTCTCCAGCGCCTGCTACCGCTACCATTGTTACTGCTGGATACTGAATCCTCGTCGGACGCCTGCAAAGTTAAAGGATAATTATTTTCACCCCGAACATCAAATTTCTATCACGCATTAGGAACTCGTCAATACCATCAATTACTACTTGTGTCACTCAAGTAGTGTAAAGTAAGTAGGCATGTGACAGAGCTCCGGTTCCGGTTCCGTTAAGTCGGAACTTCCGATTGGTTTTAAACATCCGCTTCGGTTCCGGTTCTGTTATTTTTAATACGGATGTTATATCGCATGTCACAGCAGCGCAGCAGGGGGAAATCAGCGGTGTACATCAAAAACAAACAGGTTTATACCTGTTGTAATTTTGAGCTCTGACCGTGTACTTCGGTAATTCAATAATGAATATCATTGTAATTGTTTTATTTTCAATTTAACATCCATATAGTAAATGATTGTAAAATATCTAGTAATTAGGTAAGATTTTTTTTGTTGAACATCTAGAAGGTCTAAGTTTGTTAAAGTAGGTACTGCAATACTAAAGGCTGATTAATATTTGGATTTTTTGTTTAGAATAGTCTTAGCTTAGACCTGCTCTGCCCTTAACATCTTATCCATCTATCACTCGAGCTCCGCATCCGGTTCCGCGTCCGTTTTCACTTCCGATTACGGTTCTGGTTCCGATATACCGTATTTAAAACATCTGGTTTTGCTTCCGGTTCCGATAAAACCACATCTCTTACATCCCTGGTAGGCACCCTACCTTAGGTACATAGGTTAACGATGTTTGACATATATTCTACTTACCGCATCTGTTTTGGAGACTTCCTCAACCCTCTTATGCTTAGGAGGCCTTCCCCTAGTAGGTCTAAAACAATGAACAAGTTATAAATAACAGGTAAAGAGTTCATTTCCGTCCACGACAGATAAGAAGTCAATCCTGACACCAATCAATTGACATTTCCATAAATTTTATAATTTAAAACTGACTTTTTATGACTGTAGTGTCTACTAAAATTATTTTTTTATTTTACTATTGTTTCAGATTAAATGTGATCGCCTCATGAAGTGGTCACCTCATCAGTGTAATTGTGCAATTTCCTATTTTTTTAATACGTACTTCTCTTTAGGTGCGTCGCTGGTAGGCGTCAGCGTTTCTGCCGTCTTTGGAGGTCGGCCGAGGGGCCTGGAACATACAATACTGATTAGGCCAGGTTGACATGATGAGAGACTTCACTGTTCTCATTTGATTTTATTTTTTAGACTGACGCTCAGAGCATTATACATCTCTGAAGATATTTATTTATTAGATTTTATTATTTTCATGTTGACGTGTTATAGATATAGCTCAAACAAAATATTTTATTATGATTAGAGTACCTACTTTATTACCTTTTATCTTGACGCTTAGAGACCTTATACATCTCTAACAAATCTCAATTGTTATTAGTTTCTTAGTTTTATTTTTGACATGTAACACTACATTTAATTAATGATACTTTGATTATTGTATTATTTTTATTTGATGTACCTAGATAGATTTTGACTTGTAAAAGTGCCCTTGAGGCCTATTTGCAGAACAAATGTTTTAATTTTGATTTTTATAAAGATCCATCAGACCAAATCTCTAATCAAATTTCAGTAACTCAGTACATTTTTTGACATAACAAACCGACATAAGGTCTGACGGATCTTTATAAAACCGAGCCCTAGTAGGTTATTTTTATTGTTGTGTGGTGTCGTGTGAAGGTGAAGTCAAATATACATTGAAAAATCCCATGACCTAGTCATAAATATTTATAGTTGTATAGATAAAAGAACCACTGGCGCTCTGCCCACTGGATGCTTTGAAAAATGTCCTTGATCTTGTTATAAATATTTATGTTTGCATTGATAGATGAATTAATTGGCATAATTTTGTCAGCTAAAATATACGGCGGTTCAGCATATTAATTTGGGCCCAGAGTGGCTAGACTTGCAAGTACGGGGATCAAATTTTAAGGAAGAGATGAATATTAAATTGTGTACTTTTTAATAATGTGTGCTAAATAAATACATTTCTATTCTATTCAATACTATTCTAGCACTATTTAATGGATGTTATTATACATATAAACCTTTCTCTTCAATCACTATCTATTAAAAAAAACCGCATCAAAATCCGTTGCGTAGTTTTACAGATTTAAGCATACATAGGGATATAGGGACAGAGAAAGCGACTTTGTTTTATACTATGTAGTGATAAGTCTGAGACTATGTAGTGTGCCCCGCATACCCCTTTTGGGTTATTCCCACACATGTACATGCAATAGCTTATGGATCATTCTATTTTTACATGGCCAGTTTTCTATTACAAAAAAAAATCTATGATACGTATTGTATTAGTGTACAAAAATAGGATTTCGAAATAATACCTGGACCTAATAAAGGAATTTACAAGTAAAAATACATAAATATTAACATACTGCTGTAAAAGGTGGGTAACACAGTGGTAAAAACCATTTTTTTCATACAAATGGTGAGACATCCAAGAACCACTGAGTTACTCGGTTTATGGATATTAGCTGTGGTTCGTTAATTACCAAAAGTAACGGATTTGATACTCTAAGGCTCGGTTTTATAAACATCCGTAAGACCTTATGTCGGTTTGTTATGTCAAAAAATGTACTGATTTACTGAAATTTGATCTGACATTTGGTCTAACGGATCTTTATAAAACCCGGCCTAATTAAACCTCTTTCTAAATAATAATATAAAAATATGGAATGAGGGCTAAGTATTCCAAAATCTGCATTAAAAAAGTGTCTGAAAATTATGTACATAAAAAAGTAGATGATAAAAAGTAATGAAAAGTAGATGTAGGTCCTGGGTTCGAATCCCGGTCAGGGCAAATATTTGTGTGATGAGCATGAATATTTGTTTCTGAGTCTTGGATGTTTTCTATGTATTTAAGTATTTATATCTATTAAATACTTCGTGGTCTAGTACCCATAACACAAGCCTTCTTGAGCTTACTGAGGGGCTAGTTCGATTTGTATTTTGTGTAAGATTGTCTGATTGTGTTGTTTGTGTGATGACCTGGTGAAGGTCGCGGGAATCCGGTGGAAACGAACGGCACAGGACCGGTCTAAATGGCGAGCCTTGGGGGAGGCCTATGTTCAGCAGTGGACGTCTTTCGGCTGAAATGATGATGATGATGATGAAGATTGTCCTCTAATATTTATTTATTTTTAGAACGACTCTTATGTATGTATGTATGTATGTGTGTACCTCTGCGGGCGCTCGCCGGCGAGCCGGTCGGGCGGCGCGGGCGAGGCGGGCGCGCGGTAGGGGCAGGCCGAGGCGGCCGCGTGCTGCTTGTGCGCGCCGCCGCGCAGGGACCCGAGCCCGCGGCAGCCGCCCACGCCGCACGGGCCGCGGACCACCGCCTCCTCCGACGCTGCAACCGCGAGAACGCATTAAACCAACTTTAAACCAGGGACCGATACCGGTATTTTTAAAAAACCCTGAATTAGCCCAATGTTTTGGATTATTTTTTGCTCTTTACGTAGGGCTGAATCATGTATTTAGATAACAACGTCGTATTATTAGATTGTCCCATTAAAAACTAAATAATGAACCGGTTACCGTAATAATACCGGTATTTTTCTATGGAGAAAATACCGGTATCTGATCCCTGCTTTAAACTTTAATCTGATAATGCGTTGATTTGTAAGAGCTGAGTGCCGACCGGCCTTAAAAGGCCTAACAAGTTTAAAAAAATTACGAAAGTACAGTAGAATCCGCTTATAACGACTCCGCATATAACATTTGACCGCTTTTGACGACTTCGAAATCACCACACATTAGATTTCATACCAAATATTTTCAAAGTAAATAAGTCCGTTTTGTGCAACGTTCTGTTAGTGCGACCTAATATCACTGGTGCCTTGACTGTCGCTTTATCCGGATTCCACTGTATTGTACCAATAAAGTGATTGGATTTTATTAAAGTTGTAGATAAGTAACATTGTAACACAGCTTGAATTTATTGTGTGGTAAAATTTAAGCGGAAAAATACCGTTTTTAGCTTGAAAATGATGAATTTGGATTGAGTCCTGTTCTGGATAGTACTGAGAAAATATCAATATACGTGTCAATTCAAACAAAATGGCCTGAATAGATGAGCGTTTTTTTCAACTGATAAGGACTCTTAAATCTGGTTACGACGTAGCTAATAAAACTCACTGAGTGGCGGTTCGAGTGGATGCCCAGTCTTCAAACACCATCCGACGGGGTGTATGTCGGGCGAATCGTCGTCCAACCAGTAGGACAACTCGTCCGGCCAGCCGTCGAACGACACGCGAACTTGGTGGCCTTTCACTGCACTGATGCTCGCCACGCGGATTAGGAACGGTACCTGCGTGTAAAAAATAGTACATTACTATAAGAGCCGGGAAGGAAGGTATTGCGTGCCGAGTAGGGAATGCAATCCCGATCCCGCGAGATCCCGATCTCGCGAGATCTCGGGTAATTTTTCGGGATCAATCCCGACGCATCATATGACGAGATCCCGTTCGAGATTGACGGGATTGGGCGGCAGTAGTCAGCGATTGCATATAATTGCTTCGCAACGCTATTGCCAACCAGTGTTGAGTCGGAGAGGGCATTCTCAGCAGCGGGTTACATTGCAAAGGACATTAGATGCCGTTTAGCAGATGATACTATTAATACCCTTTGTTTTTTAAGGAGTCATTTTCAAAATCACTCGTCTTAGGTAACTACTTCCTAATTCCTTTGAAATATGTTTATTATTTTGATTACCTAATTTGCCTATGTTAATTTCCTTAAAACCTGATAATTATTTTTGGTTGGTAAGATTAAAGGTTTTTATTTTCTTTCGAGTAATATGTTATTTTACTTAACCTCACTATCACAAACAAGCAGTTATTAGCTTTTTTAGTCATCCTAATTTATTTTTTTTTTAAAACTAGAGGGGATCCCGAAGATTCCGGGATCCCGCGGGATTGATATTTCTAATCCCGCGGGATCTCGGATTTGCAATCTCGAGTCGGGATTGCATTCCCTAGTGCCGAGTATGTTATAAAAGAGCTGGCGTCGCGCGCTCTGAGGCCGGTCACCCGGCGCTTCGCCGGGACCGGCAATGTCCAACTCGCCAGCAATTTCCTAGACAAATCACATTAAAATAAAATAAAATAAAAAGCCTTTTATTTCCTTGTTCGATTTTTCAGTATTAGTAATTGATTTTTACATATTAGAATAGACGATTTATGAAGTTGTTAGTTTACTTAACTTTTTCTAATTTTTATTCTTAAGAGCGCTTTAATAAAATGTAGTGGGTCCACTAGCGCCACTCGTAAATAATTGTAATTATTTAAATTTAACGATATATAACTAAAAAAGGGGGCCGCTACGTACTGTAGTTTGTATTTAAGTTCTTTTTTAATCCATCAAACTAGTTTTTACGTTGCTGGATTCGTCAATCTATGAGCTCAAAATTAAAACGGCCGTTTTAACTTATTAAAGCGCTCTTAAAAACTAATTTTTGTAGGAACCCCTTAGGTGAAGGCCTCTTCCAAAGATTTCCACTTTTCTCGGTCTTGAGCAGTAAGTTGCCAGTTAGGGCCAGCTATTATCTTTATGTCTTCTTCCCAAATCACATTAACGACCTGTAAATTCACGACTCCCGGCAACGATGAGTTTCGCAGTCTAAAGGTCGGTTACACCAACATACGATCACAGGCCGGTCATCGTCAAATATGGCGCCGGCAGCTGTCATCTCATATATATGTCATTTTAACGAACACCGCTTACGATTACAGACGGTTTGGTGCAACCCACCCTAATTCAAATTCAAATTGTATTTATTTACAGATAACAGTGATCCACTTAATATGAGAATAACGGTTGGAACTCACTTGGAAACCACCAACCAACCGACCAACCAATACAACAGTGATCCAATTTTGTTAGTAGGTACATGTGGCTTATAGTTAAAGTTAGTAAATAATTATTTAATTAATTTTGATTCATTACATTTAAAAAATAAATTCTAAGTTCGATTTCACAATTTTGATCATATCAAATAGTATCGGGCACTCGAAACACTAATGTCGCGAACTTTAGTTCGTTACGTTCTAGTTGTCAGAGCATGTTTTGAGAAAATTAACATGAACTTAGAAAAGGGCCTTTTTCGCACATCGCGAATGTTGACAATCTGCTGAATAGTACCGGTTATTTATGCCGAATGATGAGTCCGACCGGTTTCGGCCATGGCGACCACTTCGACTCCTAATCAGTGCCCCGGCGCTCATGCACCCGAAGATGGCTAATGTAGCCTATTTTAGCAATAAAACTCCGCGCACATTGAGGGCACGTAAGCACGCCGTCTACATATTTATAGGAGATGGCAGCAGGTGGGCGGGCCTTAAGCTGGTCGCGTTTGGTATCAAGGTCAACTTTACGTTGATCCTCGAATTCCCGTAACGTGCCGTTCACCAGCCTGCGCCATTCTGGGCGTTGTGCGTTGTGCTCTAATCTAACGGAAATATCCACTTTTCGAAATTGCGAATATTTCCGGGAAGGCACATCTCTACTCATCATTATCATATATTTAAGAGCCTAGCCTAGCTCTTGTCGGTGGAGATTCCCCATTCTGTTCGCTTCTCCGCCAAGGCTTTGAGCTCCTACGACACTACATACGACATTACATTGACCTTCTCTTTTGTTTGATTCTTCTCTCTCTTTCCTTCAGGTGCCCCAGCATGTTTCCTCTTCTGTTCTCGATCGTCCTCAAAAGTAGTCTTCTCTCCTATCAAATCCAGAACCTCCACTACGTCTAGTGAATATTTAGGCGGCCTTAGTAACTACAAATTTATATTAAAAAAATTGTAAAACAGGCTTCGAGCAGGATTCCAACCTGCGACTTTGGCATACGCGGCAAATCGCTCTAACTTCAGAGCTAGCGGAGAACCACGCTCGGCCCCCAAAACCCTCAACCAGAAAAATCAGAAATCAGAAATATTTATTCGTGCAAAACAAAAAGAACAAGAAAATAAATAAAAACAGAAGAACAAGGTATTGCACGAAATGGTTCTGTCTCAGCGTAGTGCTGGCGCGATTACCAGCGCTGATCTTCCGACAGTTCCCTCTTACAGTCGCCATCAAGTATATCTGTACTCTTCAGGGTGCTCAAAAATATCTGAACATGCACTTTAACGCCTTCACAATAGAGCAGTGGTGGGCAAAGTACGGCCCGCGGGCCAACTGCGGCCCGCGAAAGCATTTTATCCGGCCCGCCGCCGATACATCAAATTAATTAGTACATGGCCCGCGATGATTATATTTTGATGGTTCAGCCAAAAACCAGAGCAGCGGTTTTATACAAAAGTGCAGTTTTGCTGCAATTATGGCCCTCCTCCGAAATTTCTGAAGCTTACTGGCCCACCATGAAAAAAGTTTGCCCACCCCTGCAATAGAGTCTTGTTCATATTTGTGAGCACCTTGTTCGCTCCGATATATCTGATGGCGACTGTACAACAGGCCCTATTAACGTACCCGTTTGTCGACGACCTCGAGCTTCATGCCCGGCTTGAAGCCCTGCGGGGGGCGCGTCTTGAAGGCGCGCGGGGGCGCCGCCGAGGCCCCCGTCTCCGCCAGGTAGCTGTCCCACGAGAACGTGTCAGGGTCCTTGTAGACTGGAAATAGGAAACTATTTAGTTACAAATGTCATGGGAGCTGATTTCAGCCTAGTAACACGCGTTTTTTTTTTGAACCTGACTGTGGCTTTATAGGCCGGGCCCAATAAAGCGATAGGAGTGCGCGGTTGGAGAGTAGCCTGGGGAAAATCCAGGGGAAAACCTCCGGCACGACCACGCGTGTGGTTTGGAACACTGGAATACTCTAAGAGTTTGCGCTCCAGTGAGATTGGTTGAGCGGTTTCAACCGAATCTGAGGTGTGAGTGGAATCGAGCTACTGGGAGTTTTGTCGCTGGTTCACTAAACCTAGCCTAGCTGAGAAGAGTCCAGCAAGAAACACAGCTAGGCCCGACCTGGGTCGGACTGACTCTACCCGGTGTGCGGCGGTACCGGGACGAATAGGGACTATATGTGTCACTGTTGTCGCGATCGCGCGGTGGAAGTAACACGCGTCTTATTGAGCTTAATTGGGGCTAGTTGGATTTGTAGAAGATTATGCCCCTAATATTTATTTATTTACCTAGTCAGTAGTACAAGCGCAAATAAAACAAGTAGGATTTAATTACGTAATTTCTGCACCACCCACTGCTTAATTTTTTTCCCGCTACCCAAAGGTTGTCTGAAAGAGATCGCTCTTTAACAATAAGAGCGCCTGTTGTCTACCTCTACCTATATACTGTTGTTGTTTAGATTCTGTGTGTAGCTGATTTATTTGTGTGAGGTCTGCAATAATAGTACATTACTTACCAAGGGCGGTAAAACAAAGAATGTCTCAGATCGCAGCTTTTTTAATTACCGCCCGAGGTAAGTACAAAATTTTATGCCACCCCCTGGCCAGGAAGTGGGATTTTCCGCGCGCGGAGCGTGCGGTAATTGCCACTTTATGGCCAGGTGTGACATAAAGAGTATTTGTATTGTATTGTACTGTAAGATTTTATGCCTAACGCCAATCGGACGAAGTGCCCTAACCCAGTAGGTGGATGGTCTCCTCAGAGCCACTTTCCTATACAAACCATAAGTGACGATTTCGATCCTAGATAAGTGTGTACGACTAGTAACTGAGCTGGCTGAGATACGCGTCATACTCGTGATCGGGTGCTGTTTGTGGAGTCCGGTCTGTTCATGCTTGCTAGGACATAGTGACTACATTAATACTAGTGTATTTTTATAGGGGATTGACGAGAGACATCACCCTGTTGTGGATTCGTTTTTATTATCAGTGACTTAGTGACCATATACATCTCTGGGATATTATATTAATATCATTATACTCCTTGTTTAATCTTGAGACCTTATACATCTCTAACTTTACTGAAGTTGTAATATTTGTAATAGATAACATTGCAAGTTTATCTTCACCGTATGACATTAATTTTGTTATAATTGTAAACTGGAAATTATTATTCCTTCTTGAATAGTGAATTAATATTTTGACATGAAAAATGTATTATTATAGTCAGACTTTCTTAAATTGTAAATTAATATTTTGACATGTAAAAGTGCCCTTGTGGCATATTTGCAGAATGTTTGATTTTTTTTTTAACTGTGCCTGCACTGGATACAACTGGCATTGGACCGACATTGCTCTAACCGTCAACAAAATACTGAAGACTCCTCATTGGGAAGGTTTTAATTTCAACATTTACTCCGCATCCTTTCCTTTCGCTAAAGAACGTCAAGACAGACAAAATAATACGACTTATTTATTACCCGATCTTGCAGAGGGTGTTGGTTATTTTATTAATGAAGATAATTCTGTATGCGCATCAAGTTTTTTATTTAAAAAATCAAGTCTTATCATTCCCGTTGATTAGTTATTACTATATACATTTTGATATATTTACATACAGTGGAATCCGGATAAAGCGACAGTCAAGGGACCGGTGATATTATGTCGCAAAAAGCGGAGTGATTTACTTTGTAAATGTTTGGTATGAAATCTAATGTGTGGCGATTCCGAAGTCGTTAAAAGCGGTCAAATGTTATAAGCGAAGTCGTTGTAAGCGGATTCTACTGTAATTATAAAATCATGGAATTTATTCGTTATTTTTGAACTATTTTATATTCTATTTGCCATTATCTTAGTCTCAGTCGAAATAAACACCTATGGGCCTTACTATAACTATGACGTTCTCGTAACGAAGACATAATTAGGCCGGGTTTTATAAAGATCCGTTAGACCAAATGTCAGATCAAATTCCAGTAACTCAGTATATTTTTTGACATAACAAACCGACATAAGATCTAACGGATCTTTATGAAACCGAGCCTCAAACAACCATTCAAGTTGATAGTAAAAGTTATTACAAAAGATAACATCTACTAATAGGCAATTACAAGCGCCTTCCCCGCCAAATGTATAGTCAAGCAAACTGCATGTTTATCACTTTTCGACCCTATTCCATCAAAATAGAATACAAAATTGACAAACGTTTAGTTTGCTCGCCCGTACATTATATTTGAAACCATCGTATGTGGGCCATTCTACTTTTTCATGTACATAATTTTCAGACACTTTTTTTAAATGCAGATTTTGGAATACTTGGCCCTCACGCGTTGTTATTTAGAGAAAGATCCGATAGTTTTGGTAATTAACAAACACAGCTAATATCCATAAATCGAGTAACTCAGTGGTCCTTGGATGTCTCACCATCTGTATGAAAAAATGGTTTTTACCACTGTGTTACCCACCTTTTACAGCAATATGTTAATATTTAAGTATTTTTAACTATAAAATCCTTTTATTAGGCTCAGGTACTATTTCGAAATCCTATTTTTGTATACGAATTCAATACATATAATAGATTTTTTTTTGTAACAGAAAACTAGTCAAAAAGTAATATGACCCACATATTTCTAAAATATACTAAATTACATCCTGTCTGTGTAGAAATTATTAATTTTACTCCCTTGCAAATTATCCAGGGACTATTCCTGAAATTCCTGCTTGATTGAATTAGCGTCTTCTGTGAGCTGCTGGACAAGATCAAACCCATTCGCAATTAAATAAAATGAAACTAGAAAAAGGACAAATATAATTATTATTTGTCCCCAAAACTCTACCGAATTACATCACAATCGGTTCAGAAGTGTAAGTGTGTAAAAACAAGTAGGCCCTAACCACCGGTAGCTTAGGCCCCGCCTCGCTGCCGGCGGCACCCTAGGTTAGGATTTTATAATATTTTTATGTTTTGTAAGTGTATTTTTATATTTTACTTTTTATAAAGATATTGTAAAAGCCTAGCCTAAGACGAAGAATATTAATAATACAAGGCATTGTAAAAGCGAGTTCACTATTATTTTTGTTGAATATTATGGAGACAATAATGAGGGAGGAAAACATAACATTGTAAGTAGAAATAGCCCAAACTATTCGGACGCTACAGCCACTCTGTAAATAGGACTTACAAAGAACTATGTCCTAGAGTCCTTATACTCGTCGGTACTAGGAAGCTTCTAGTTAGGTGAAACAATATTCAACAAACTTATCATAATTTGGCTAAGGCACAAAAGCTAATCATATTTTTATTAACACACAATTAAATTCCGCAATTTATTTATATTAGTGCCGTTTTGAAGTGTGTTCTTCCCGTCAGAAAGATTAACCACGCGAAGACTTTATTACGTTCAGTTACTTCTCAGTTGAGCATATAACATTACAATAATATTTTGGCCGTCTCCGAATACCAAGCGTAATAATAATTATATTAGCATAGCACCAATGTCAACATCAGGTTATTAATTATTAACTGTAATGTGTAGCGTGTAACAACCAGTCATAAAATTAATTTACATCTCATAATACGTATTAATTATTAAAATTGTGTTATTGTTTACCTCGATGCGACATGAGCGTGTTGCGAACGATATCGCACGGATATGGTTGTATTGTTGGCTGCGCGTGCGGCTCGCTCGACGGCCCGCCGCCGACTAATGAACGTTACTCATGTTAATGTACTGATAATGTGTTTCTCCGACTTTGTCCTCGATTGACGCGAAGGATAGTTAATGTTTTGATGATATTAAGAGGATTTTATTAGAAAAAATATTCGTGGAAGACTGGGGGTTATATGCGTTTCGTTTTTCTATGTACTGATAATGTATTTCTCTGACTTTGTCTTCGATTGACGCGAAGGATAGTTAATGTTTTGATGATATTAAGAGGATTCTTAGAAAAATAATTCGTGAGAGACTCGGGTTGTATGCGTTTCGTTTTTCTATGATATTTTGTAAGAAATCCATATCACGTTTGATATTTTCTCATAAGAGATAAGAAAAACCTTGATAGTTGACGACAACATATTTGATAACAATAATCACGTATAAGAAATACAAACAGCCTTAGAAAAGTAATTCGTGTTATGCAAAGCAAGGATAAATAATTAAGCGTTATTTCCTACCTGTGAATAAGCATGAATTAAACATTGTAACAGAATAAGTAGAACGTGTTGAGTGAAAGTAACAAAATAAATTATTAATTTTTAAGACTCATTAATATTTCTCATACGTAATTACTATTTTATTGTGCAAACGACAGCTACGAGTTGCTCTCTAAATCTACACAGTAGCTCGATTCTACTCACCTCAGATTCGGTTGAAACCGCTCAACCAATCTCACTGGAGCGCAAACTCTTACAGTATTCCAGTGTTCCAAACCACACTCGTGGTCGTGCCGGAGGTTTTCCCTTGGATTTTCCCCAGTCTACTCTCATACCGCGCACTCCTATCCCTTTATTGGGCCCGGCCTATAAAGTCACAGTCAGGTTCAATAAAAAAATATATAAATCTAAAAACATGGTCAATAGGTAACACGTATGCTTGTTTCGCAAAGCTCGTAGTTGCCGCAGTAAAGCATTGTCCAGCTTTTCAGATAGCAGAACGAGACACGCACAAAATTCATACACAATAGGCGCAAGCTTTACAATGAAAAATGTATGGTTGCAGATCTGTTTGGCAGTTCGTTAACAACGTTTATTTATTTAATTAAATAAATAAAAATAAATAAATATTTTTGGACAATCTTACACAAATCAACCTTGTCCCAAACTAAGCAAAGCTTGTACTATGGGTACCAAGTGACGATATACATACTTATATAGATAAATAGATACTTAAATACATAGAAAACATCCAAGACTCAGGAACAAATATTCGTGTTCATCACACAAATACATGCCCTGACCGGGATTCGAATCCGGGACCTCCAGCTTCGAAGGCAGGGTCACTACCAACTAGGCTAAAGCGGTCGTTGCTTCTTCTCTTCTTTCTCGTGTGAAGGAATCAAATAACTTAAACTAAATCTTGTTTTGCCAATATTTTGCCACCTCTATTCCTCGGGGTGTAGCTTTCATGAGGTCTTTCGTAGTGCATGGATTTAATTGCTTACACGTGTATTACATGTGACATACAGAGGACAATAGGTATCAACATGCATCCATTTTGGGTATTGCAATATACTTAACATAAGTTACGATAGTGATAGTGATTCTGTATGTATCATAATCATAATCATTTATTTGCATAATCAAATACATTACATTTACACAGATGTTATTTGCAAAGTAAGAGGTATTGATACCCTGGTAGGGCATAGCAAAAATATCTTACAGACCAAATTTACATGTCAATTAGAATGAATATTCAAATTAAATTAATTAATTAATTAATTTATTTATTTATTTCGTTGTTAAGTCATGTACATTTCAATTAAGGTGTAATTATATAATTAAAGTCAGACCATGACGCCCTGAAAGGGCACACAACTATAACTTAAAAACTAGTTACTAAAACAATACACATTTTCTAAAAATAAATAGTATCATGAAATTTTATAAACTATCATCATTTAAAAAATCCTGCACAGAGTAATAGCATCTGTCGATTAACAGTTTTTCTAGTTTCTTTTTAAATTGTGTATTTTGTGGTTCCCGTTTAATTGAATAATTACAAAAATAAAAATTAAAAAATATCAAGGGTATATGTACTACTCAAGGTTATACAATTTTACTATTATTGATTATTTCCATTATCAGTCATAAATTCATTTAAGGAATAATAGCATTTTCGTAACAGTAACGTTTTCACCCCTTTATAGAACAAATTATAAATATTTAGAGATTTAATATAGTTTGTTTGTAGCGGAATTGTAACACTCGATTTGTACGTATTGGGCCCGGTTGTTTAGATAGGACTTAAACCAGTCGTACCTATACTTCTGATTCCATAATTGAATAGTTTTTCTAATAAAATATTATCACGGTACACTCTTTCGTATGCTTTTGATAAGTCTAGAAATAAACCTACCTTAAAGAAACAGATTATGTGCCTTGTTAAAATAGTGTAAATTACATGTAGTAGATGCTTTTTTATGTGGATATTTTAAAATTTTTGTTTCAACTTTTTAGGTTTCTTTTTAAATAGGTTTTTAAATAGATCAACGCATAAGCATTGCTATACAGCGAGGAAATGCTGCCCGCATCTTTGGCACTATGCCGCGGGGGACCCCTTATTTTAGATTATTTATTTTTAAGTTTTTATTTTAAGTTTAGTTTGTAGGCCTTTTATTATATTGTATATTATATTATGTTATGTTAGTTAGTTTTTATACTTATTATGAAATAAATATATATTACGTACACTTGCACCGTTTTCTACCAATAAAGACTGTACTCAATAGATCTTACATTTTAGTTTGTATACTTACTAAAATTGTTGTAAAATATGATATTTGTTAACAGTCGTTATGATTTTGTTACATATAATTAGTGAAAAATATAGGAAACTGTAGGTCTTGCTATATTGTTATGTATAGCTATTAGCTAATTAAGCTAAGCTTGACGACCGCTTTAGCCTAGTTGGTAGTGACCCTGCCTACGAAGCTGGAGGTCCCGGGTTCTAATCCCGGTCAGGGCATTTATTTGTGTGATGAACAAGAATATTTGTTTCTGAGTCTTGGATGTTTTCTATGTATTTAAGTATATATTCATCTATATAAGTATATATATCGTCGCCTAGTACCCATAGTACAAGCTTTGCTTAGTTTGGGACTAGGTCGATTTGTGTAAGATTGTCCACAAATATTTATTTATTATTTATTAATTGCCCTTTATGTATTTAAGACTGTTTGTTTCTAAATAAATAGATAAAGCTCAGAGTGTTCTAAGATTTAACGAAAGTATTTAATTAAGTGGAGTAGAGGGAGCAGGTAGGCGGCGGCCAAATGGTATGGATAAACACTAAGTAGAAGAGAAATGGGTATATAAGTAGAAGAGAACTCGTTTCTTTACATAGTAACACTATGTAATGAAACAAGTACGTGGTATTATTTCTACGAATACGTGCCTTTTCATGGTATAATTACTTACATATGTTATGAATGTTGCACACAAGTTACTAAGTAGCCATTTGGGTGATGATTCGGGGAATCCCCTTGCAATCTAAATGCATTTCTATTTGACATTTGTTCAATGAGGGCTATCGCGTATGAATTCGCCGCTAGAGGCGCTAGTGTAGCGTGGGGTCTCCGAAACGTCAAATGTCACTCTTTGTGGTTGCGCTACGCGGGTTAATATCTAATTGGAACAATATGGTGACTATTTTGCAATACCTGAGCTTGATTATGGCAAATATGAGTTACGGGTCAATGACTGTCAGGGCTTTGAGACAGTTTTGCCTTTTGGAAACTTATTTCCTCCTTTTTTCCGAACAAAACGGGCCCGCGCTACAATGCGGGATGTTCGATATTTTTACGGTTCGGTTTTAAGGTATTGAATATGGTTTAAATGTAAACTTCGTTCTAATGCCCATAATAACCAATAACAATTTTTGGCAGCTGGACCTTACTCGACGGTGGCGCCAACTGGTGAGCACAAAAACGATAGCCCCCTTTAATCAATAGTAGCATTTTGATGTTTATGTATTCACTACGTATTATTTAAAATTTGTGTGTGTAAATTAGTGTCACAAAATTGTTTGCTAATTGTCAGGAAATTATCTAGAATAAAGTCACAAAATCTGTCACATCACTTACGCTATTTGGTTATATTCAGAAAGTACCAGCAAAAATTAATTGATCGTAAGTATTATAACACACGCGACAAAGAGTCGGCGTTAGCGCGACATCGTTTTCTTCGGCCCAGCCGACAGGATGGATGAAAGGCGACGTGGGGTCGAGCCACACGTCGCCACGATCCACGAGTCGAAGTTGATGTCCCTGTCTATCTAGTATAAAATAATCGAGACAACTTACAGTTAGGCGGCGTCAGCGCGATGTAGTTTTCTTCGGCCCAGTCGACAGTATGGATGTAATGCGACGTGGGGTCGAGCCACACGTCGAATATGACGACGACCCACGAGTCGAAGTTGATGTCCCTGTCTATATAGTATAAAATAATCGAGACAACTTACAGTTACGCGGCGTCAGCGCGATGTAGTTTTCTTCGGTCCAGCCGACAGTATGGATGTAAGGCGACGTGGGGTCGAGCCACACGTCATACATGTCGACCCACGAGTCGAAGTTGATGTCCCTGTCTATCTAGTATAAAATAATCGAGACAACTTACAGTTAGGCGGCGTCAGCGCGATGTAGTTTTCTTCGGCCCAGCCGACAGTATGGATGTAATGCGACGTGGGGTCGAGCCACACGTCGAATATGACGACGACCCACGAGTCGAAGTTGATGTCCCTGTCTATATAGTATAAAATAATCGAGACAACTTACAGTTACGCGGCGTCAGCGCGATGTCGTTTTCTTCGGCGCAGCCGACAGTATGGATGTAATGCGACGTGGGGTCGAGCCACACGTCATACATGTCGTCCCACGAGTCGAAGTTGATGTCCCTGTCTATCTAGTATAAAATAATCGAGACAACTTACAGTTAGGCGGCGTCAGCGCGATATCGTTTTCTTCGGCCCAGCCGACAGGATGGATGTAAGGCGACGTGGGGTCGAGCCACAAAAACAAAATCAAAAAATCAAAACATTTATTCTGCAAATAGGCCTCAAGGGCACTTTTACAAGTAAAAATCTATCAATTAAATCAATGAAATAAAAATAATACAATAATCAAAGTATTATTAATTAAATGTAGTGTTAAATGTCAAAAATAAGACTAAGAAACTAATAATAATCGAGATTTTGTGTCATACATTTCGACCCAAGAGTAGAAGTTGATGCCCCTGTCTGTCTAGTATAAAGTAATCGAGACAACTTACAGTTAGGCGGCGTCAGCGCGATGTCGTTTTCTTCGGCCCAGCCGACAGTATGGATGTAATGCGACGTGGGGTCGAGCTACACGTCGGACATGACGACCCACGAGTCGAAGTTGATGTCCCTGTCTATCTAGTATAAAATAATCGAGACAACTTACAGTTAGGCGGCGTCAGCGCGATGTCGTTTTCTTCGGCCCAGCCGACAGGATGGATGTAAGGCGACGTGGGGTCGAGCCACACGTCATACATGTCGTCCCACGAGTCGAAGTTGATTAGTAGCCGCGCGTCCAACATGTCCGCGACGGTGGCGACGCAGACCATGTCGTTCTTGCGGTCTTCAGCTTCTAGTTTCATGCCAATGCGGAAACCGTTGGGTTTTACCGTCTGTTGACAAAATTGATAACATTTTATTAGTGAAAAAAAAAAACTAAATACGAGTACTGTTTTTAGAGTTACTGGTTACCAAGATCAGGTCACTTGAAAAGAAAAGAGGCGTGGTGGTGATGTGTGGGAGGGTGGATCAACTTTTTTGTGTCGTTATCTTGACTCGTTGTCCAAGGGACACTAGTGGCGCAGTTTGTTCAAAAAAATGTTGTATTAAGTCCTACTAACATACTTAGTAGATGGACCATTATGGATATAGCTTATAAGTACCACAAATACGTATGTTTGATAAACTTAAATAACATAAAATCACGATTGTATTCGAATTTTGTCCCCTGGACAACTAGACGTGACCACGGCAACGAGTGGCACTCAAAAGCTGATTCACCCGGGAGCACGTGCCTCAATGCGCGGCTAGAGGCATGCTCAATGAACTCGAGGTATAGCAGTGTAGCTACGTCTCAGACCGTAAATTTGACCCTTCAGAGACCGACTCGCGCATCCTTTACGTAACGGTTTAGGGCTAAGGATGGCTGCAGTAGGTTACCGTGGCAGTGATGTGCGGGAACAGGTGCCTGGGCGCGGCCACGGCGCGCGCCTGCTTGAGGTAGAGCGGCCACGAGAAGCCGAGCGCGTGGCTGTGCGGCGGCCGCAGCGTGCGCGCGTTGCGCTCGCACCAGCCGGCCGGGAACATGTCCGGGCAGTCCGCGTTCACCCAGTAGTCGTGGATGTCCGGGTACTCGTCGAAGTGGAGCCGGAGCCGGTAGCCCTGGGAAAGTTCATTTGCCTTCATTTTCTTGGCACGGCTGGTAAGGAATATTCTTATTGGTTAGCTATTAAAAAATGAACGCAATGCGCATATGACACCCTTGAAATTCATAGGCTGCAGTGACCACTTCCCATCAAGCGAGCCGGACGCCTGTTTGTCACCGACATGGTATAAAAAATTACACTCCCCACCAGTGGCGGCGCGTCAAAAATATTAATAGGGAAGCCGGAAATAATTTGCCTTTCTTATTCTTCACAAGCCGTAGTAAGGGAATTGTGCCTTTACCATGAGTTTGCATGACCGGACTCGCTAGCGACTGCGTAAACGATTTAGTATGCCGATTCCTAGTTCTATTGCGTAACCGCCAGAGGCGCTGTACTTTTGCCCATATAAATTTTTACGCAGTCGCTAGCGAGTACGGTCATGTAAACTCATGGTAAAGGCACAGGACTGGCTGAAAATTAGGTAAGCCGGTGGGAATCGAGTTGTATGGACGCGCCGCCACTGCTCCCCACAAACTTTTAAAAAGAAAAACAAAAAATCGTTCTCGCACCAATTTCATTAAATAATAATATACTTCAACATTAGTAAATAAAATTTTGAACTTTCATGTCCAATTTTATTAATTCGCGTATTAGTTTTACTAGGATGTATTTTACCTGCACTTCAGCAACAGAGACGACGGCCCACACGGACGCGCGCTGCGGATCTATCGCCTCCATCCTCATGCCGACTTTAAACCCATTCCTGTTGTACGGGAACGGGTCCTTGAACAACTTCACTGGCGCTGCCTTCGCCTTACAGAAGTCCAGATACCGCATCCAGGAGAACCCATTCTTCCCGCACATCCACGGGTACTTCTCATCTACCACGTCATCAGATAGCTTTTCCTCCTCCTGCTTAGGCTCATCTATAGGCTCATCAGTATGCTGTTTCCTCATTAACATTAACTTCTTCATTTTGTTCCGACGACGTGTCAGCTCGGCGCGCTCGCGATCTCGCTTCTTCTGCGTGATTTTCTGCACATCACTTTGACACGTTAGACTGCAGAAGTTGGGCGTTATGAATTCCGCTGCCATGCCGTGGCAGCCGCAGCCATCGCAGCGGTACAGGTCTTCAGGGGATGTAGGTTTCTTCTCGCGAGGGCGCTCGATACGCTGCTTCAACGGCGTATGGTATTTCGCGCTTGGAGGTAGAGGCAGTTCCTCAGGGTCAGAGCCGTCTATAAGGTCTATGAGTCCAAATTCGTTCGTCTGGAACTGTAGCGTGCTGCCCTGCAGCTGTGCTATGCCATTATTCCAGAACAATCCTGGAGGATCATCCTCTAACGCGCTATCTACGCTTTCCCTCTTCACTCGTCTATCCTTCCCTGTATCTTTCTGGTAATACAGTAAGCTCTTAGTTTCCGGTTTGTTCTTGTTATTATCCTTGTATTCTTCATCAGAATCACCCAAAATCACTTTGCATTCAAGGTCCTTGTCCAACTTCTCATCGCAGAACAAGGAAGGTACTCGATGATCGTCATTATTGTCGCAATCCGGAGGGTCATCAGGCTTTTCTGCAGCCTTAGGCAATGCTTGACTCAGTTTCATATTCTTACTGGACAGATTCTCATTGCACAGAGATATCCGCCGCTTGAGGTTAGCATTGGAGGCTTTTCTCTCACTGTTATCAGAGTTCGAGCGCCTTAAGATAGCTGGAGCCGCAATAGTAACATGAGAGCTGACTTCATTTCTTTCTACCACATTCCTATTCAGCAAGCTCTTACCTTTCTCTGGTATGGCAAGCGTGAAGGACTCGCGACTCTGTCCGCCCTCATCATCAGCTATTGAAACTGTGTAAATATCATCATTCATAGAAGCATTGGTCTCCGGTATTGAGAGACTGTATGTCCCTTCTTCTGTAGGCTCCACTCTGGAGCCCGGAATGGATATTGTGTATGTTTCACATTTGTTATTAGGATTCTGTGTTGCTTGTGCATCTTTGCCATTTGCCACCTTCCCTAGAGGCTGCAAAGGGGGCATATCTGCAGACTCTAAGCCAGCACTATCCCGCATCACAGTGATATTCCCTTGAGGATCATTCTGTATTTGTCCATTTGCAATCTGTAGGTTAATTATGGGTCCCTTGGACGCCATGGTGGCCGGCAGAGTTACTGGTAGTATAAACTTTGTGTTTTGGATTTTTGGCATATTCATTGGCGTCAAAAATAGCTTCTGGTTATTAGAGTTAACATTAGACTGGTTGTTTGAGATCAAAATGGACTGGTTGTCAGCCATGTTCTTGGTGTTCGGTTTTTTTACAGAACTGAGGTAGGCAATGGCCTGTTTTCCCGTGCTGCCAGGGGCAATGCTGACGGGAACTATCATCTTCTCATTGTTTTTGGGTTTCTGAATTACAATTGGCGGTGTTGCCGCCGGGGCAAGGGCAGTCTTGCCCTGCCCGGGCAATTTTGGCGCAATGTTTGGCTTGTTGTTGACATTTGATATCAAATGAATATTGGGATTGCTGGTAACCTGAAAGAACAACAGATATTGAGGTATAACTGACTGAGGTCCATTGCACAATGATTCATGATAAAGATTGCATGTTCTTTGATATCTTACAGATAATGATTAAGCCATCGTCTCCCAGCGAAAAAAATAAACAATAGCATTCTTTTGTTATGATCCCTGGGATCCCAGGGACGGTAGAAGACGGGAACCAAGTTTGATTTTAATAAATGTTCTGTTTGGGAGAGAGACTATAATAATTGAAATGCTAATCAACTCAATTAGACATAGACATAATTTATTGGTAATAAGGTATTACAAGTCAGTGTTTTTACAATTGTACATTGATTATAGATTATATTAATTAGATTAAAACCTAGTTCTTTATTTGCTTAATAATTATGTATATTTTGCATTGTTATAATATCTCAGTATTTTAATGCCTAACAGCAATAACAAAAACAATAATACCAGAGTCTGTAGACCAAGAGTCCTTAGTGGTCTCATGGTACAGACACAAGCTGAACCTACCTTTTCAATTGTTTTGTATAGTTTTTTTTCTTGTTCCTGTGATAATTACTTGTAAACTGCCATACAGTATACAATCATTGAATAAATGTCCTATCACCTATAAAGTTTTGTTAGTAAGAGTAGAAAAATAAAATGTATTATAAAATGAAAACAACTTACAGGTCTCCTGACTATGATCTGCGGAGGATTTCCACTGGTGCTGGCTTGGCTGATGACATCAGTGCTAGTGACGGCCTTCAGACCCGCCGGAGTCTGGATATACACAACATGCGGTACATTCCTTGTTGTACCCCTCAGCTGCACTGTTCCCGAGCTCACAGAATTGGGAAGCGCCAGCTGTATAGAGTTGTTCACGGAATTTGGTATCTGCACAACTGTTGAATTACTCCCCATTTGCACTTGAGACACAGAAGTAGCAGTCTGTAACTGCGAGGAACTTGTCACTGTCATGTCACTGTTGCCATCCATGTTATTAGGTCTCGGATTGGACCCCATATGCACATGAATAATAGAACTCATCGGCTGACTAGAGGTTTGTAAAATCGGCATAGACTGCATACCTGGTGCACCAAGTTGAATATTCTGACTAGCACCAGGAATTTGCAGAGGAACATTGATAGTCTCGCCCGCTGGCAACTGAAGAGGCACACTGGTAGTCCCAGATACTTGTATCGGAAGACTGCCAGGGGCCATCTGCAGGGGCACACTACTGGTGGGTCCGGAGAGCTGGACGGGCACGTTAATATTGGCGCTGGTGCCTGGTATCTGCACCGGCACGTGAACAGTGGAGAGCTGAAGGGGGTAGGGAGCAGGGCTGGTGTGCAGCTTCACAGGAGCCAGGGAGTGCGTCACCAGGCCGTGCTGCAGCGGCAACGAGCCCTGCCCGCCGCCCACCGACGAAACTATCATGCTGCTCGATATAGGCGCCTACAAATAAAAAAACTGCGTCACGAACACTATCTCTAATTTATTTACAACAAATATATGTCAATAAATCAGCTCACCCGCAAGGTATTCAGCAGCACGTTGTGCTGCGAACCGGTCGCCGCCAGATTGTTGCAGGCCGGAGCGCTGCTGGATTTCAGTAATCTTTTTTTCAAAATCTCACTTTTGGAATCGTCAAAGTTTTGAAGTGGATTACACTGCTGTCTCTCCATTTCTCGGCATCGAGATCGCTTGCGAACGCATTACAGACGTTCGGCTATCTTTTCCTATTCATTATTGACGACCTGTAACGTATATAAAAATAAAATATTGTAAGGTGAAAAATCATCTCGACGCTCCACCGACTTCGAAGGCTAAGAACGTATGACGACAAAGTTATTTGCAAAAATAGATAGACTAATATATGATCTACAAAATAAATACACATAAACAACTTGTTACACTTTATTCGTATCGTCGAATTTTTCTTTTGCGAGTATCGCACTCTATCAATTGTGCAGCTACTTTTGCTGATCCACAACCTTCCTCAGAAAAGTTCACTAAATATTGAAACGACAGTTTGTTACTCAATGATAAATCTATGGACGTGACCAATAAATGAACTAAAATTATTCTAACTATTACAACATCATTATCGTGTTGAAAACAATTTAATATAAATAAATAATATAAAATGAAGCGACGATATTTACCTGCCTGGCACACAACTGGTAAAGAATTCTGACAACATAGCCAAAATTAATAAATCTGTTAGGTTGGTATCCGCAAAATGTTCGACCAATTACAAAAAGGCATTTCCGTGGCGAAGCTTTCGCGCCCGAATCATCCAAAAAAAGTCAGCGATAGATAATCAGATTCTTACTCCAATAACTAGTTTTAAATTTTAAATTATTTGTAACTGTTTTCTTATCAATACGATAATTATAAGTTAAGTATCCCTGACGCCACTACATAATGGTATAATATATAAAGGCGTAGGAAGAAATAAATATATATGTTAACGAAAGTTCGTTTCAATGTTGTTGCTATGCTATTTATAGACTTGAATCGAAAACTGCTTTATTAAAGTATCAAGTAATATTGCTCCAATATTTATGAATAAATTATTATTTTCTGTCTCAGAAAATCGTTTAAGGTAAAATTTTGCTTAGAATTGAACATATAAAATATTTTAAGTAGTATGCTAATGACCGGATTTCCGATTTCCACCATGCCTTTCCTTTTCCCGCTGAGATGTATTAGGTACATTAAAAAATTGAAATTCGAAATACATATACCTTCTGTATTTTCATTTCCGATCAAATTTATAAACGGAAGTGAAATCGAATACGTATATTATGGTACAAAAATGTTAATTTAAAATTTTAATATTACTCTGTTTCAATGGTGCTAAAAAACGCAGCTCATTGAAATGCATTTCCGTAACGATGCTCAAGGCAGCTCAAACAGATGTGTAGTTGTATTGAATGAATGTCAAAAACAAAAATGTCAACTGCGCTGTTTGCATTTCCCTGCAATATTTTTTGTCTTGAGTTGAAGTTTTAACAGTTTTCTTTATTGTTAAGTGAATTAAATATAAGCGTTGTTTTAGTGCTAAAACGTGATTAAAATAAATCTGGTGTATACGGGACAAAACATTCTAATAGCCTCAAGAAATACCGTGACATCATTTTGTAAGTGCAGTAGTATTTCTACATAAACATCAATACTTAAATTATCCTATTAGCTTTGTAATATCCTCTTTAACGATTCAACTCGATATTTCTTAAATGAAACCTAACACGAAACTGTTGGTCGGTTGGATTGTTGTTAGAGCCACATTATAATTTAAAATATTGTATTTTTTATTTATTTATTATTCAAACAAACAAACACATCCATGCAGGTAGTATCCACTTTCATATCCTAATTGCACTTCTATTGCATGTATTAATTCAAAGATGTTGCTAGTAACAGCACATTTCTGTTTATAGTATTTATGAAATATGTGTTACCAAAACTTATATAAGTAGTTCTATTTTGTATATAAAATTAGGTATTTGTTTACATTATAAACAGCATAAGAACCATTCCATGATAATAACACTTATATTGGATACCCAAAAGAAAACCACTCTCACATTTGACTAAATTTTCACACAACATACCAACCTTAATTTTATTAGTCTGATCAACTGTCCCACTGCTGGGGAAAGGCCACCCCACTGGATTTCCACACATCTCTGTCTCCCGCAATCTTTATTTTAATATTTTAAAATGTATCACTCATATCAAATTTATGTAAATTCACTTGTTCTTAATGTTAATTCACGTAATTCAACACTACCTCTTGTATAAACTGGTTTTATAAATGAGCTCTCGTTCACCATGCTGGAGTCAACAACGGGGATGGCAGAATAACAGGGCCTGGCAGCCGGTGTCCCATAGACTGTCCTGGTCTTGTGGTATTGTTGGCGCAGGCCCAAGCTGAGCTATCTTCCCTTTCAACTATTTCGATTGTACTTTTTTTTAAGTTTAACCATAATTGTTATGCTGAACTCATACCATGTACCAATGCAAATTTAGTTGAATAAATGTCTTATTATTATTATTTCCTTCTCAGTACAAACTTTCTCTTTTTATTATTAGTTAGCGGAGTTAGAAGTGTTTAGTTGCACTGTAGTTTAATGAATTATGTATATAAGTTGGGTATAGTTTTAGCAATAACAATTATCAAATATCACCTTTTGTGTTGATACGCTTTTCAATTGTTTTACATGCACCTTTTATGGAAATAGTTTTGTTTGTTTGCAGCTCTAAGTTGGCAGTTAAAGAGAGAAGATGAGCAGCCAGCACCAGTATATGACCGTGAACAACACGCCGAGCGCGCGCGTTGGGGACATTGAGCATATCAGTGCGTATCTAACATTATCATTATTTATACATTTTTTTTTTGAACCTGACTGTGGCTTTATAGGCCGGGCCCAATAAAGCGATAGGAGTGCGCGGTTGGAGAGTAGCCTGGGGAAAATCCAGGGGAAAACCTCCGGCACGACCACGCGTGTGGTTTGGAACACTGGAATACTCTAAGAGTTTGCGCTCCAGTGAGATTGGTTGAGAGATTTCAACCGAATCTCTCAACCAATCTCACTGGAGGGCAAACTCTTATTTATACATTTACTAGCTTTGGCCCACAAACAACAATCAGTAATAATAAACAAAAAAACAGTAATCGAGAGGAAATTAATCTAATGAATTAGTCAACCAAAAAATAGTTTTAGCCGACTGGAAATTAATTATTCGTGACTAAATCAATCGGAACTCGTACAATTAAGGCTAAACACTCGTCATTTTTAATGGAAATTAATCTAATGAATTAGTCAACCAAAAAATAGTTTTAGCCGACTGGAAATTAATTATTCGTGACTAAATCAATCGGAACTCGTACAATTAAGGCTAATCACTCGTCATTTTTAATCGTTAATCGCGATTAAGTATAGGTTGACCTTAATCGTTAATAGTTAGTCGATTAAATTTTGCCCATCCCTGACTATAAATATGTGGGTATTTAGAATTACGATTTGAAACGGGATATTTACCATGTATATGCTATGCTTGCAACAGTGCCGAAATATCGGGAACTCAAAAATACATATATACATGGTAAATATCCCGTTTCAAATCGTAATTCTAATGTAAATGACCATGTAAGCTTGAAATCTTATACAGTAGGGCCTCGATAATCCGAACTTCAAAGAAACAACTACTGTTCGGACTCACGGAGCGTTCGAATTATAGTATGTTGGAATGAAATTACCTAATGTTCTGTTCCCTTTTCATCAGATCAGAAATTGTAGCTATTCCAATATCATACTTTTGAGAAAGCGAAGTAGCAGACACGCCATCTTTCAAGCTGTCTAATATGGCACACTTCTCAGCAATGGTCAAAATTTTGTGTTTACGTTTTGGTGTAGGAACCATATCATATTTCATAAAACACGTGGTGTGCAGTACAGCATAATTTCGTATCCTTGAAAGAACTACAAACCGGATGGTGTAAACAAAGTCAGGTGTTACGGCGGAGGAGAAACGGGTCACTCGGCAGTTCGGATTACTGCGACGTTCGGATTAGCCTGTGTACGGATTATCAAGGCCCTACTGTAATGTGGGTATTTGTGTACAGGCCACCTGTCAGAGCACATCGGTTCCCTCTGCCTGTCGTCGGAGTACTCCGACGTGACGCTGATAGTGGAGGGGCAGCGGATCCCCGCGCACAAGGTGATCCTCGCCGCCAGCAGCGACTACTTCCGCGCGCTGCTCTACGGCGGGATGAGGGAGGCCAACCAGGTCAGTTACTCTCAGCTCTCGACCCATCTTGGAAGTTTCCCGCAACGGGTGCTGTTTGTAGAGTCCGGTCTGTTCATGCTTGCTAGGACATAGTGACTACTTTAATACTAGTGTCTTTTTATAGGGGATTGACGAGAGACATCATCCTGTTGTGGATTTGTTTTTATTATCAGTGACTTAGAGACCATAATAAGACTTGATAATTATATACATAATTATCAAGATAATTATCGTGATTTTTATGCTTTGATAATTATCGATTTGATAATAATCTAAAATTGTAAATTCGGCATGAATCTTAAAAAAATACGTGCGTGAATTCGAACGTTAATAATTGCGCTCTGTATGTGTTTGAATGATGTTGTAATGATTAACACAAACACACATGCACACCCACAAACGCACACCTATACATATATATACACACTCACACATCTTCTTTTACTGCCTTTTTTATTTTATACTGTACCTAGTTAAGCACTGTAGATATAATATAAGCACTTTAATTTGTATTGTCTTTCGCATTTTATTTTATTAATATATTATTATTATAAGCACTGTAATTTGGTAATTTGTTAACCAGTGATCGACCGACCGATCTCTCTAGGGTCCTTTCTGAAAACCAGCGTCAGGCCCTGTGCTTGGCACAAGCTGAGACTGGAACCCTTTGCCCAACCAATGTTTTGTTTTAAATTTTAACTATAGATATTAAGTTTATGTTTAGTATGTAAAGATTTCGTATTTTGTAATTTGTAATTTGACGCAATAAAATATATTCTGATTCTGATTCTGATTAATTGATTACATTTTAATGGTTAATAAAAAACTAGCAAAATATTGTATTGCAACTATTTATTTTGCAGCCTAAAACACCATAATCTTTTATATATCAGTACAGAGTACAGTCTTTATTGGTAAAAATACATTTTACAGGTCATATCATACATCGGAAATAAATTTAACTAATAAAATAACGTATACTACCCTACCCATTATCCGATTATTATCGGATAACAAAGACCATAATCATCTTGATAACTTCAAACCCTGATTTTATTCACTGATTTTGAACCCTGATATTAAGGTCTCTTAAAATGTAAAATTGGTCAATCAATCAATCAATCAATCAATCAAATCGTTTATTTGCTGGAATACAGTAAATACAAATAGGTCTTATACATTATAACACAGTTCCATGTATTCAGCCTGCACGCAGGCATGCAAACATTTCCGAGTGCTGCGTACGTTATGATATAATTATGTCAACAATAATAAATTAGCAAAGAATACAATAATTAAAAAAAAAGAAAAGAAAAAAAAAAGAAAAGGTCTGGTCTAACAATAACACCTCCTGTCAATGGAATAGCGGGATCTCCTGACACAAGTATTATTGTTTACTTAAAAGGAGACCCCGACCTCGTACTGTATAATACTTATGTTTACACCAATAAAACATTTTTGATTTTTTGATTCTCCATTTTTTTATGGAGTAGTAAAATTTTGAGTCCACACCCCTATTCCTGCCTTAGCCAAGGTCGATCAATTTTAATATCTGTTGGACAATTTTATGTTGCAGGCTGAGGTGGAATTACAAGCGCCGCTTCAAGCATTCAAAGCACTGCTTCGATATGTATATTCCGGTAAGTCATACAAAGTCGCTCTTGGGAAATTGTATTAAATTCTACAATCAAATTCCAAGACACATTACTGAACTTATAGGGTGGATCAACTATTCTTTGTTGCTCGTTACCATGGTTACGTCTCCTGAGTCACTCTTTAAAACTGTGATTTTACAGGGTTTAAATCTACCAAACATGAGTTTTGGCGATGCGCATAAATCCATTTGGACATGGGTCATCTCTTGAACATGCTTGAAGTCCATATTATAAACATTTTTCTAAGAGACTCGGTTACTATTGTCTCCTCGCTGACGGGACAGAATAACAACAAAAAAAAGTTGATTGACCCAAATAATAAAGCCATTTATTCCTTAATATCAATACAATGCATGCATTACAATTTATAAAACGTTTTAAACATCATTTAATTTTACAATTTCATTTCATGTACTCAGATATTTATAGATTAATATTATTTTAATTAATTAATTATCACTATATATTCATTGATACACATTACAAAATAAAATTCGATACTCATGACATAGATAATTGATTTAAAAAAATAATTTCATAGAATATTAAGGACCTCTTCTCGAGTACTGGCCTGCAATTACTGAACTTACGGATTCTAAATTTAAATCTTCCGTGAAACAAACAATTATTTCAAAAGCATATTATAAGATAAACGATTGCATCATGGATAGGGATGTTTGGCAGTGATAGCGTCCCGCACAAGTAATCTAACACAGAACTTTTTGTCCTAAAAATTGAAAAGAAAAAAGTTTTCTTTTGTAGCATTGTAATTCTGTAGTATTATGACACTGTTATTTTATATACATTGTATATTGTTTTGAAAAAATGACACCTCGCCGAGTTTCTTACGCCGGTTCTTCTCGAGGCGGAGGTTTATTTTATAAACCGGTGGTAGTTTTTTGACATTCATAAGTGCATGTAATATACCTAAGTTTAAGAATAAATAATTGCATTTCATTTCAGTAATTTATTCAATATTTACATGCAAGAGCTATTTTCCAATAGCCATTTTGGGGTTTTTGCGGTGTAATTCTCATATAAATATTAAATAAATAAATAAATATTAGAGGACAATCTTACACGAATCGAACTAGCCCCACAGTAAGCTCAAGAAGGCTTGTGTTATGGGTACTAGACGACGATATATTTAATAGATATAAATACTTAAATACATAGAAAACCTCCAAGACTCAGAAACAAATATCTAATTCTCATATTGTTCGACATTTCCTAAATGGCCGCATACGATGCGGTTTCAGAAGAATTTCCTCCCTGGGCGCTCCCGGTTGTGGAATAAGGTCCCCGTCGAGGTTCTTCCGAAGGACTAAAATATGTGGTTCTTGAATGAACGAGTGTATTTTGAAAGGGTCGACAACGGGCATGTGACCCCCTGAAGAAGCAGGCGCCCATGGGCTGCCGTGACCACTTAGGGTGGGTTGCACCAAACCGTCTGTAATCGTAAGCGGTGTTCGTTAAAATCTGATTGTATAGAAAGTTTGACAAGTTTCTATGGGATGACAGCTGCCGGCGCCATATTTGATGATAACCGGCCTGTGATCGTATGTTGGTGCAACTGACCCTTATCATCAGGCGGGCCGTACGCTTGTTGCGACGTGTAGAAAAAAAAAGCAGTAACGCTGCTAACGCTAAACTAAAAATTTTGCTTCCTAATAAAAGGTAGCTCAGTGGCGAGAGCGATTGGCCGCGAATGCCAGAGGGGCTGCTCCGAAATTCGAAATCTAAACTTCGCATCGTGTCGTCCCTCTCACTCATATACGTGTGAAAGGGACGGCACGATACGATGTTCGGGGTAGCCCCTCAGAATGCAGAAGGTTCGAATTCTGTTCCCTTTAATTTCAAAATTTGTAACGTGTCGTGTTAACGTTGTGTTGCAGGGCACATGGGCCTCTCGCTGCTCCGCGAGGACACGGTGCTGGACATGCTGGGGCTGGCGCACCAGTTCGACTTCCAGGAGCTGGAGGCCGCCATCTCGGACTACCTGCGGCAGGTGCTCGCGCTGCGGAACGTGTGCTCCGTGCTCGACGCCGCCAGGTACCGCGGCCGGGCTCGAGCGTATGAACGAGTGGAGCAATCGTTTTTGAATCAATTATCGACCCTCATGTTACTGGCTTAGAGTATAGAGTATACGTACTGGAGGTAGTTTTTTTTTTTTTGCAGACTTTATGGCTTAGACGCCCTGATGGACTACTGCTACAATTTTTTGGACAGAAACGCCACGGAAGTCCTCCAGCACGACTCCTTCTTACAGTTGTCTGTTGTAAGTAATTCTTAGTTATCGCATAAGACTCCATAAAAAAGCAAAGCATTTTTCAAACTAAGATCGCGCCAGTTAATAACACACTTTTTGATTGCATTTATAATTTTGTTATGCATGTGCTCGAAAAGTGCGTTTTTCTAAGCAGCCTTGTGCGGAAAGTACCACTTTTCAGCACTAGTGCTTTTTACTTTTCTTTTCTTTTAATTATCATCATCATTTATTTATTTGCTTTAACACATAAAAATGCATGCAAATACAGATTACAATAATATACACAACGAATAACTGAGATTAAGTAATTTTCAATAATTAAATAAACATAAAATAACAAATAAATAAAATATCAATGTCAGTAATTTCTTGTACATTTATCAAAAAGTTTGGCATAATATTCATTAATTGAGTAGAATGGTCGGGTCAAAAAGTATTTCTTAACTGTAATGTCAAAGGTTTTGAAATTATCAATGTTTTTAATGTCATCAGTGAGCATATTATAGACTTTTACTGCAGTGGTATTTAAACTCTTATCAAAATCAGTACAATTAGCATCATTTAGAAGTAACCTATTCCGTTGTCGAAGATTATGAGCTTTAGTCCCACCCTGTTGTAGATACAAATGTTTGTTGGTGAAAACAAAAATACAGATACGATACAGATACAAAGAGATGTCAGTTAGGATATTATTCTCCGAGCGTCCAAATACAATTAATAGTTCTAACGTTCTTAGAGATGTACATGGTCTCAGAGCGTCAAGATTAAGACTAATTTAATATTGTTAGAGATGTATATGGTCTCTAAGAGTAACTGATAATAAAAACAAATCCAGAACACAATGTTGACAAATGTGCGTTTTGCGGAAAAGGGACAGAGTATGCCCCCTCTTATAACTTTGAAGACTTATAATTATGTATATATTCTTTTGAGTCACTTTTTTCGCCATTTGATTAAGAATTTAATCCTTTTTCGAGATAATTCGAACTTAATTGATTTTTAATGATTTTTTTATTTGCTGTCAACATCCCTGTAATAGTAGTTTACCGGTATCCTTTTTTTTTTTGACAATCTTACACAAAGCTTGTACTATGGGTACCAAGTGACGATATACATACTTATATAGATAAATAGATACTTAAATACATAGAAAGCATCCAAGACTCGGGAACAAATATTCGTGTTCATCACACAAATACATGCCCTGACCGGGATTCGAACCCGGGACCTCCAGCTTCGAAGGCAGGGTCACTACCAATTAGGCTAAAGCGGTCGTTTATGAGAATCAACAACCAAGTTGTGTTGCAGGAAGCTCTCCAGGGTCTCCTGGAGCGGGACTCTTTCTTCGCGCCCGAGGTGGACATCTTCAAGGCGGTGTGCAGGTGGTTTGAGGCCAACCAGCAGTGGGTCAAGTCGGAGAGCGGCCAGGCGCAGGTGGTAAGCACCTATACCTGGTAGATAACCGTCTACTCTTGAGAAAATCTGGGTACAGTAGTACCCAACTGATATGGCTTACCGATGTACCTGCGCAGAAGATGAATTTTTAAAGCGCGGGAAATGCTATTGACCAATCGGCACGCTCCACGCACCGCGCTTCTTTTTCCTGTACCGCTATTGGTCCGCAGCTGCCGCCATGTTAGCGCGCGCCGCGTGGCATGTTAGTCAGCCGCCATACTTCTGATCGAGTGCACGCGCATTATGAACAGTGTAGTATGAACCTTATAGTAGTGATCTAAGGTTAATTGTAAGTTTTAAGCATTCTTTCGTTAATCTTCGGAGCGACACTTTCTTTTCTGCGCGAACGAAGATTCACGACGCGCCTTATCAGTTTGGTACTACTTGTACATATAGTCGACGGGGTGAGGGAAGTAGCCGTGTTACGCGCAATGGAAAAAAACTAGCCCCGGTACCTCGGAGCTTGGTAAAAACGGCAAAAACTATACACGTGCTGGGGGGCCCTATCGTGTATAATAGCCGAAGCATATCATCATCATTATTATCCTAGCGTTATCCCGGTACAGTTGCATCCTGAAGGATGCCCGGGGTCCGCTACCTAATCCCAAGATTTGGCGTAGGCACTAGTTTTTACGAAACCAGACGTTATTGGAATTGGGCTTGTCAAGTGACTGGACAACTTAACTGTTAGAAGTTCTCAAGCCGCCCGAAGGCCTCTAACTCGTACATTTATGATTATTGATAAAATATGAATATGAGTATGAGTATACTATATGCCTTGATGAACTAAAGTAAACTTTATCGCATTGAGATAAGGTCTTAGGTTGAGGCGCGAACCAGCAGTGGGTGAAGGCGGAGAGCCGTAGCGGAGAGCGCGGTGGTGATTAAGCACTTGCACGTTAAGTGGGCTTTAGTAGACCTTATTACTTCCGAACTTCGTATCGTGCCGTCCCTTTCGCTCTCGTGTTATACACCGTAAGAGTGAAAGGGACGGCACGATACGAATTTCGATGTTCGGAGTAGGCCCTCAGAATGTGTGGGGTATTTGAAGGGAAGGGTCGATGTGATACAGGGTGTTCCGTCCGGTCCGGTCACCTAGGTCCAATGAGGGCTATCGTTTTTGTGCTCACCAGTTGGCGCCACTGTCGAGTAAGGTCCAGCTTTCAAATTCTTTTATTGGTTATTATGGGCATGAGAACGAAGTTTACGTTTAAATCATATTTAATACCTTAAAACCGTACCGTAAAAAATGTCCAACATCCCGCATTGTAGCGCCATCCCGTTTTGTTAGGACATAAAGGAGGAAATAAGTTTCCGAAAGACAAAACTGTCTCAAAGAACTAACAGTCATTGACCCGTAACTCTTATTTGCCATAATCAAGCTCAGGTATTGCAAAATATTCACCATATTGTTCCAATTTGATATATTAACCCGCGTAGCGCAACCACAAAGAGTGACATTTGACATTTCGGAGACCTCGCGCTACACTAGCGCCTCTAGCGGCGAATTCATACGCGATAGCCCCCATTCCCTGAATGTCCATTTTCCGAAAGTCTATTGTCTGAAAGACCATTCCTCAAATGTCTAATTCCTCGAATGTCTATTCCCCAAACGTCTATTTACCTGCACAGCTATTCTCCTAACGCCTGTTTACTTGTACGCCTATTTACAGGAGAACACAATTAATATAGATAGAATTAGGAATGAAGCTATCCGTAGCAGAACTGGGGTCACCGACATAGCCTTCAAAATTGCGAGATTTAAGTGGCAGTGGGCAGGGCACATTGCTCGCAGGACTGACGGTCGATGGGGCCAGAAACTGCTCGAGTGGCGTCCACGCACCGGAAGACGAGCTGTCGGTAGGCCTCCGACAAGGTGGAGTGATGACCTGGTGAAGGTCGCGGGAATCCAGTGGAAACGAACGGCACAGGACCGATCTAAATGGCGAGCCTTGGGGGAGGCCTATGTTCAGCAGTGGACGTCTTTCGGCTGAAATGATGATGATGATGATGATGACAATTAGTATGGCGCGCGTCAAAGCTCTTAAGTAGTTGACTGAGAGACTATTATTGCTTAATCCACATGCCTTATTACTTGGGTCGTGCTATACTTGTGTCTCCCGTCCGCAGGAGAAGATCCTGCTTGGCGTGCGGCTGACGCTGATGAGCCTGGAGGAGCTGCTGCGCGTGGTGCGGCCCTTCGCGCCCGTCACGCCCGACATGCTGCTCGACGCCATCCACGACAAGACGCGCGCGCGCAGCTCCGACCTGCGCCACCGCGGCCTGCTGCGTCAGTCCCACCCACCACCACTCACTCCTTACATAATAACACATCAATTAATTAATGATCCTGAATTCCCATGAATTAGGGTCGGTTGCACCAACACACGATCACAGGCCGGTCATCGTCAAATATGGCGCCGGCAGCTGTCATCCCATAGAAACTTGTCAAACTTTCCATACAATCAGATTTTAATGAACACCGCTTACGATTACAGACGGTTTGGTGCAATCAACCCTTAATCAATCATTTATTACGCACTAGCTTTTGCCCGCGACTTCTTCCGCGTAAACTTACACTCGTTCCCAAGTAACACAGCATGCTGAATAAGTTTTGAGTAATAACATTTCGCAAACATTTACACCTCTAATCAGCAATAATCTCCATAATGAGTTTTTTACGCCAGTTCTTGTGGCAGAGGTTTATTTTATGAACCGGTAGTAGTTTATTGACATTCATAAGTGCCTGTAATATGCCTAAATTGAAGAGTAAATGATTTCATTTCATTTCAATGTGTGAGTAAAGGCTATTATAATGTCACTAGCAGCGCCCTGCTATGTCCTATTCTGATGTCTAAGCTACAATACTGGAAAGTTTGAGATCCGTTCAGTAGTTTTTGAGATTAAGCGGAACGTACATCCATCCACACAATCTTTCACGTTTATAATATTATTAGGATAGGATAGGATGTATATTTTATATTTCTCTTTTCTCACAGTACCAGAAGAAAACGTGGCGACACACAAGCGAGGCGCGCGAGTGATCGCCGGAGACATGCGCTCAGCGCTCCTCGACGGGGACTGCGAGAACTACGACATGGAGAGGGGCTACACCCGCCACACCATCAGCGACGCTCCCGACAACCCTGGGATCCTAGTGCGGCTGCCGGCGCCTACTATAATCAACCACCTGAGATTGCTGCTGTGGGACAGAGACAACAGGTCAGTGCCTCTATGAACCTACACCAGCTTATGAAGAACCTTGGACCTCCAACACTATCTAACCGCCTTGGTCAGTACTCCTCGGAGACTGAGAACTACGACATGGAGAGGGGCTACACCCGCCACACCATCAGCGATGCTCCCGACAACCCTGGGATCCTAGTGCGGCTGCCGGCGCCTACTATAATCAACCACCTGAGATTGCTGCTGTGGGACAGAGACAACAGGTCAGTGCCTCTATGAACCTACACCAGCTTATGAAGAACCTTGGACCTCCAACACACTGTCTAACCGCCTTGGCCAGTACTCCTGGACGGAGACAGAACTACGACATGAGAGGGGCTACACCCGCCACACCATCAGCGATGCTCCCGACAACCCTGGGATCCTAGTACCAACCATCTGAGATTGCTGCTGTGGGACAGAGACAACAGGTCAGTGCCGCTATGAACCTACACCAGCTTATGAAGAACCTTGGACCTCCAACACACTGTCTAACCGCTTTGGTCAGTACTCCTGGACGGAGACTGAGAAATACGACATGGAGAAAGGCTACACCCTCAACCATCAGCCTTGTACATACCTCCAACACACTATCTAGCACTTACCGTGACAAAGAAAAAACGATGGGCGAAGTTTTTTTTTTACAAAGCCGGTGGCAAACAAGCTTACGGTCCACCTGACGGTAAGCGGCCACCGCAGCCTATACACGCTCGCAACTCCAAAGGAGTAACGTACGCGTTGCCGACTCTATTTGAGGATGCACTGTGTTGCAGGGACCGATACCGGTATTTTTTAAAAACCCTGAATTAGCCCAATATTTTCGATTATTTTTTGCTCTTTACGTAGGGCTGAATCATGTATTTAGGTAACAACGTCGTATTATTAGATTGTCCCATTAAAACGAAATAATGAACCGGTAACCGTAATAATACCGGTATTTTTCTATGGAGAAAATACCGGTATCCGATCCCTGCTGTGTTGACAACAGAAGGGACAAATTTAGGTCCCTCGCTCTCAACACAGTGCATCCTCGGGTGCTCTGGCAACCTTGCTCATCTCCAGGAACACAACACTACACACTTGTATAGTAGATAATGTTATTATGGCTGTGGTCTTCTGCAAGGCGGAGGTACTTCCCCAGTTGGGCTTCTCCAAATTCGAGCAAGAAGACATTTTGCTGTGCCCTACCTCTCTTACGTTAAATTTAATAAAGTGATTCGTTCCTAATTTTTATTGGTCTATGCCAAATCTAACCTAAACCAGAATATCATTTTAAGAGCTAACAGACTATGGTGCTGTTAAATGATAAACGAGAATTTAGCTATTTAATAAAATCAAAATCATATTATAATGTGTGTCATCCAGATCCGTTGATGAAACGCATTCAGATTTTTCTGCACTCAAGCTGCTCGCTTTCTTCCTTATCCTCAAAACGTAACCATCTGTCCAAATGTGGAACAAGCGCCATCTAGGTCACGGCAATTGAACCCGGGACCTCGATGGCTTGGTTATTATCAATATGTTTAGATCATAAGGCTATCCAACTTACCGCATAGTTCACAGCTCCACCGATAGTGGGCGCTGTTATTAATGTAGAATTTAAGTATATAAACGAATGTAGCTCTAAACAGAGCCCTTCTTTTCCAAATAGACACGATAAAATCAACACGCTTATTATTGCCAAAAACCCATTTCGACACCCCAGTCTGGCCCACGAAGGAACACCATCATAAAAAAAACAAACAAAAACAAAAACGTAATCCGGTAATGATTTTTTCCGGTAATATTTGACTTTTGACTATTATAAAATATGACTTCATTACTCTAATAATTATGATATGACTTGCACAATTTTTTTCATTTTTATTTTTAATTTAGATTGATTATATTTTCGAATTGTTTTTTATGTATTTTTATCCAATGTTTTGTACGCCTATTGGCAAGACATAGAAGACCACTAAATGTATTTTTAACAACTCTGTATTCATCAGCCTACCTATGTCTACAATAAACATTTTTCTGATTCTGATTCTGATTCTGATTCTGATTCTGATTTCCCAGATCATACGCGTATTTCATCGAGGTGTCCGTAGACCAGAAGGACTGGGTGCGGGTGATCGACCACAGCAAGTACTACTGCCGCTCCTGGCAGAACCTGTACTTCCCCGCGCGAGTCGTGCAGTACATCAAGATCGTGGGCACAAGCAATACTGTCAACAAGGTGAGTTTCTGTTCTAATTCCTCCCACCCTTAGTTGCACCAAACCGTCTGTAATCGTAAGGACTCGGACCGGGACTCCAGGACAGGTATACTGGAAACCACCCGAGTTGGCCAACTCGGCACATCGAAGTTATTCATCCAAAAAGCTTTTTTACCGTTCAGACCGTAAGATTCAAAATCCATTTGGATTGTTATAGAAATTCGGCGAGCAGAATGTGAACTAATACAGATAAAGCAATATATTAACGTTAGTTATACCGTTGGTGGAGCGAGGTGATTGAGTAAGGGTGGGTTGCACTAAACCGTCTGTAATCGTAAGCGGTGTTCATTTAAGAGCGCTTTAATAAAATGTAGTGGGTCCACTAGCGCCACTCGTAAATAATTGTAATTATTTAAATTTAACGATATATAACTAAAAAAGGGGGCCGCTATGTACTGTAGTTTGTATTTAAGTACTTTTTGAATCCATCAAACTAGTTTTTACGTTGCTGGATTCGTCAATCTATGAGCTCAAAATTAAAACGGCCGTTTTAACTTTGGACGCATAGATTGACGAATCCAGCAACGTAGAAACTAGTTTGATGGATTTAAAAAGTACTTAAATACAAACTACAGTACATAGCGGCCCCCTTTTTTAGTTATATATCGTTAAATTTAAATAATTACAATTATTTACGAGTGGCGCTAGTGGACCCACTACATTTTATTAAAGCGCTCTTAAATCTGATTGTACGGAAAGTTTGACAAGTTTCTATGGGATGACAGCTGCCGGCGCCATATTTGACGATGACCGGCCTGTGATCGCATGTTGGTGCAACCGACCCTTAGGGTTCGCTATACAGTTGAGTATGAAATAATGTGCGCCGACAAAGTGATATGAACACGACTTTAGTGAGATAATGATATAACTGTTGGTAGTTTACGTGTTTATGCACTCGTCTGTAAGCAAACTGAAATCAATTGTGTTGGTCGACTATCCATATCACTATACAATACAATACTCTTTATTGCCACCTCAATCAAAGGATACAGTACAGTACAAAAACACAATGAGTAGAGGCAAACAACTTATCGCTAAAGAGCGATTTCTTCCAGACAACCTTGGCGGAAATGAAATCAAATCATAATGATTCATAGCAGGTGGTGCAGACTTAACACATATGAAACCTACTAAAATACACTAAAGAGATATATATATATCACTAAAGAGGTCCGGCTGGATTCAACTGGTAAATAAGTAGGTAAGTAAGTAAATAAATGAACTTGATTCTGCAAGTAGGCCGCAAAGACACTTTTACAAGTCAAAAACTACTAGCGTTTCTCATGAGGCCACATAACACACACACAACACATCACACATGATTTGTGATTACATAATAGGATGACAGAAATAATGAATTATACAGTCCTCTGTGATCTACCCACAGGGGTGTACAAATATTTGGCCTTAAAAATTAAACATTACCTATACATTAGACTATGGTTTTACAGTGCTGACGCTGAGATCAGTCTAAGAAAGAATAACTGCTTTCTAACCAAAGTGTTCCTGAGAAAAAAGTGTTCGGACAAAAATGCAGTTTGCAGAATAGACGCTACTACTAGAATGCTAACCGCACATAAATTGTAGTATACCTATTTCGTGGAACAACACTCTTCTATCATGCACTCATTTTTTAGAAGACTTGCAGTTGAGCCGGCCAATGCCAGAAAAACTTTCTAGCAATCAAAACTCATTTCTTTCTTACCATAGCACTATAGCCCAAAGAAAGGGATGAGTATATGTTCGCAGCTACTCTGCTGCTGTAAATTCTTAGGGTGGTATTCCACGTATCCTATATCTTTGTCCAATTTCTAAGTTTGTAATTTAATCACCTTTGCACCATCATGTTGTTTTAATGATCAGATACATTCAATATCTGTACTATTAAACTGTCAATTTATTAATAAATGAGCAATTTTGAATTTAAAACTATTACTAAAAACTATATTAAAAATAATTATACATAAAGAATTTGCCCGAAATCGCCTTCTGATGGCAGCGTGTCCAGAAGGCTGGCAGCATTGTCACGTTGAATGGCAACGCTGATCCTTTGTGCCAGATAGGATCCAGCCTTCCGGTCACGCGTTACCTCCGTCAGGCGTTTCGAGCATTCCTTTTTTTATACAACGCCGGTGGCAAACAAGCGTACGGTCCACTTGGAGGTTCTATCTCTAAGTTCGATCTTTGATCAAATTTCTTTCTATGAAAATTTGATGATGGGCTCATTCCACATATCCAATTTCATTTATCAAAGCTTATTGGACAAAGATAAATAAATAATAAATAAATAAATATTATAGGACAATCTTACACAAATCGAACTAGCCCCACAGTAAGCTCAAGAAGGCTTGTGTTATGGGTACTAGACGACGATATATTTAATAGATATAAATACTTAAATACATAGAAAACATCCAAGACTCAGAAACAAATATTCATGCTCATCACACAAATATTTGCCCTAACCGAGATTCGAACCCAGGACGGTCAACTTCACAGGCAGGTGCACTACCCACTAGGCTAAACCGGTCGTCAAAAAAAAAAAAAAGATAGGATAAAAATATTGGATAAATGGTGGATAAGTGGAACAGACTGGCCACGCTACTAGTGTAAATGATGAGGTTTTCACAGGTGTTTCACGCAGTGGCTCTAGAAGCGATGCACACCGCTCGGGTGCCGCCGCTCAGCGGCGGGCTGGTGCGGCCGCTGCACAACGTGGCCACCGTCGAGCTCTCCGCGGTGGTCATCGAGGGCATCAGGTGAGTGGGGGGGACCTGTAATACCCTGCTACACACGTCGAGTGGCGTGGGTAGTAGCGAGGAAGGGAGGCATAGATGTAGTGTGGCAAGGGAATGATGCTGCTAAACTTGTGCGCCGCTGTTCAGTGGCGGGCTGGTGCGGCTGCGTCGAGCTCTCCGCAGTGGTCATCGAGGGCATCAGGTGAGTGGGGAGGACTTGTAATACCCCTGCTACACACGTCGAGTGGCGTGGGTAGTAGCGAGGAAGGGAGGCATAGATGTAGTGTGGCAAGGGAATGATGCTGCTAAACTTGTGCGCCGCTGTTCAGTGGCGGGCTGGTGCGGCTGCGTCGAGCTCTCCGCAGTGGTCATCGAGGGCATCAGGTGAGTGGGGAGGACTTGTAATACCCCTGCTACACACGTCGAGTGGCGTGGGTAGTAGCGAGGAAGGGAGGCATAGATGTAGTGTGGCAAGGGAATGATGCTGCTAAACTTGTGCGCCGCTGTTCAGTGGCGGGCTGGTGCGGCTGCGTCGAGCTCTCCGCAGTGGTCATCGAGGGCATCAGGTCAGTGGGGAGGACTTGTAATACCCCTGCTACACACGTCGAGTGGCGTGGGTAGTAGCGAGGAAGGGAGGCAGAGATGTAGTGTGCCGCCGCTCAGTGGCGGGCTGGTGCGGCTGCGTCGAGCTCTCCGCGGTGGTCATCGAGGGCATCAGGTTAGTGGGGAGGCCTTGTAATCCCCTGCTACACACGTCGAGTGGCGTGGGTAGTAGCGAGGAAGGGAGGCAGAGATGTAGTGTGGCAAGGTAATGATGCTGCTAAGCTTGTGTGCCGCCGCTCAGTGGCGGGCTGGTGCGGCTGCGTCGAGCTCTCCGCGGTGGTCATCGAGGGCATCAGGTCAGTGGGGAGGACTTGTAATCCCCTGCTACACACGTCGAGTGGCGTGGGTAGTAGCGAGGAAGGGAGGCAGAGATGTAGTGTGGCAAGGTAATGATGCTGCTAAGCTTGTGTGCCGCCGCTCAGTGGCGGGCTGGTGCGGCTGCGTCGAGCTCTCCGCGGTGGTCATCGAGGGCATCAGGTCAGTGGGGAGGACTTGTAATCCCCTGCTACACACGTCGAGTGGCGTGGGTAGTAGCGAGGAAGGGAGGCAGAGATGTAGTGTGCCGCCGCTCAGTGGCGGGCTGGTGCGGCCTCTGCACAACGTGGCCACCGTCGAGCTCTCCGCGGTCGTCATCGAGGGCATGAGGTTAGTGGGGAGGACCTGTAATACCCCTGCTACACACGTCGAGTGGCGTGGGTAGTAGCGAGGAAGGGAGGCAGAGATGTAGTGTGGCAAGGGAATGATGCTGCTAAGCTTGTGTGCCACCGCTCAGTGGAGGGCTGGTGCGGCTGCGTCGAGCTCTCCACTTAGGAACTCCGCGCTTCACAAATTATTACCGGGTCTGGCCGATTGTACTTTATTTTATTAATGGTAACTGCTACTTTGACGTTAACTGTTTACCCTAATTATCTCTGCCAGAAGTTCAAATTGATGAACATTTACGAAGCATTGTTTCATCAGATGAGATGTTCAAATTGATGTACATTTGCGAAGAATTGTCTCATCAGATGAGATGTTCAAGTTGATGAACATTTACGAATAATTGTATCATCAGATGAGATGTTCAAGTTGATGAACATTTACGAAGAATTGTCACATCAGAGGAGATGTTCAAGTTGATGAACATTTACGAAGAAATGTCACATCAGATGAGGTGTTCAAGTTGATGAACATTTACGAAGAATTGTCTCATCAGATGAGATGTTCAAGTTGATGAACATTTACGAAAAATTGTATCATCAGATGAGATGTTCAAGTTGATAAACATTTACGAAGAATTGTCTCATCAGATGAGATGTCCAAGTTGATGAACATTTACTAACTAACACGAATAACTGATTCTATCAGATAAGATTTTGCTTCGAACCCAATTCATTTTAATGATTTTGGTCCAGGTCTCAATTAATAGTCCGCTGATGTCAAGGTTGGGTTTACTCTTGGCTTGACTCTAGGCCAACTTCACATCATACTAATGTCCTGTTTATTAATACTAAATTGTACATCCGCAGTCGCTCCCGCAACGCGCTCCTGAACGGCGACACGGAGCACTACGACTGGGAGCAGGGCTACACCTGCCACCAGCTGGGCTCCGGCGCCATCGTGGTCCAGCTGGCGCAGCCCTACCTGCTGTCCTCCATCCGGCTGCTGCTGTGGGACTGCGACTACCGCCACTACTCCTACTACGTGGAGACCAGCGTCAACTACTGGGACTGGGAGACCGTCTGCGACCGCACCAGGGACGCGGCCAGGTTAGTCTGGCTCTAGTCTACTGACAGGTGATGGACACTAAACCACCTCAGTCTCTAGTCTGGTGTAAAAACTGGCAGTTGCTGACAGACACTGACACCCTCAGCGATTGATCCACACAAACGCACACCTATACATATATATATACACACACATCTTTTATTGCCTTTTTCATTTTATATTGTACCTAGTTAAGCACTGTAGATATAATATAAGCACTGTAATCTATATTGTCTTTCACATTTTATTTTATTAATATATTATTATTATAAGCACTGTAATTTATAAGCACGGTAATTTGTTAACCAGTGATCGACCGACCGATTTCTCTAGGGTCTTTTCTGAAAACCAGCGTCAGGCCCTGTGCTTGGCACAAGCTGAGACTGGAACCCTTTGCCCAACCAATGTTTTGTTTTCAATTTTAACTGTAGATATTAAGTACTACTGTTTATATTTAGTCTGTAAAGAGTTCGTATCTATCTATCTATTTATATTAATGTGAGGCAATAAATATATTCTGATTCTGATCTTGCCCTGCAAGTGAGCTGCTGCCGAAGTTTCCGTTTGGCGCTGGTTGTCTTTATGTAGTCCATAACGGGAGGCACGGGCCCAGTTAGCACGAGATTTTATGGGCATGTTTTACGATCTAAATCCCCCAAAACGTCTCATAAAATATGACCATATGACCAATCATACTAGCTGGGCAGCGGTCTCAAGTACTGAAAAGATGGAGTTACGTTCTTAACTGTAAGTTAAAATTGGGCTGATAGAGATGAAAATTATTCGAAAACGTTTTAGGGTAAGGCCAAGGAGCGTTTCAAACGCCCCTTCCCGTACGTTACCAAATATTCATAGGTACGATGACAAATGTATGAACTTTTGTAAATACATTTAACCTGTAAACGCGTCGTTGTTAATTCCACGAAATTTTGATGCATTTGTCAACGTATGTGTGAATATTTGGTAACGTCCAGGAAGGGGCGGTTGAAACGCTCTTCGGCCTTACCCTTCACGGCCGACGTGGACCATGACAAAACGGGACAGAGAGAGGCTTGAGGCATTCGAGATGTGCTGGAGAAGGATGGAGGGAATAAGCTGGACAGAAAAAGCCACCAATGCGGAAGTATTGGAAAGGGTAGAGGGGAAGAGACATATACTACATACAATAGAAACTTGAAGAGGGAAGATGATGGGTTATTTGATACGACACGACGATCTAATTCGAAAGATACTGGAGGGAAAATTGAGGGAAGGAGAGGAGAGGAAGGCCGAGGATTAGTTATTTGGACCAGATAAAGAAAAAGGTAGTGTTTGAGCCAAAGTGATAAATGCCGAAAGATATAAGCGCGACCACGCTACCTAGAGGCGAAAAGCGGCGATATAGTAATGTCTGTTGACATACTTCAAAATTCAGTTTTCGTTTGAAACTGCTACGGCCAAGGACAAATAATTGTTATGTATGTATGTAAATACTTTATTGTACACAAGACAAGTAAAATAAATTATACAGAAAAAAAACAGATCAATCATGTACAAAGGCGAACTTATCCCTGTAAGGGATCTCTTCCAGTTAACCTTTGAGCAATTGAGTGAAGAATAGGAACTAGACTGTAGACAAACCAACACGTGTACAAAGATGTATTTATATAAATATTCTAGATATACAACTACACATTAATAAACATATATAACTACTAATATATAAATATATATATATACATATATGTACATATATCTAAATAAAATATAAAATAATACATATAAATATACTATCCAAGCAATTCACAAGTCATTGGATAACCATAATTTCTCAATAATTCTTAATATTTCTTAATATTTTTTTTTTTTTTTTATTGCTCGTGCCGCAGAACCGCCCGTCCTGAACTGTTATATTTTATGTGTTTTATACCCCGGGGTCATTAATATATGTGAACCTTTGGACATCTTTTTGGAAATAATATATCAAGTGTGTTACATCGCATCGTTCATGCGCGACATTCGTCGTTGCATTGTTCAATAAGAAAATAATTGGAAATCTCAGCGAGTCACCAGCCCAAGATTGAAGAATTTCAAGTAAGTCCCCTAGATTTAGGCGAGTCACGCCTTATTTTCTATCGGCAAATATCGCACATACAAATTTAAATCCTACAACATGTATGTAAAATTTATACATTCATTAAATTGAGACCAAGATCGGCAGTATTCTTTACGAGCCAGTGGCTCATTCAGGTAGACGTCCAGTCGTATCGAGAAGTCAAAGAACTGGCGTTAAGAATAATGGACTGGAGGGAACTGCACCAACGAGAGTGAAACACTTAAATAATAATAATAGAGATGAAATGTGTAAATTGTTTCAGATCGTGGCAGGTGATCTACTTCTCGCCGCGTCCAGTGTCGATCATCCGTGTCGTCGGCACAAATAACTCTGTTAACGAAGTAAGAAACCGTTTTTATGGAAACCGTTATTTATTGTTGTGGGTTTTTTTATATTACGCCGTTTATTAACGCTTCGCTGAGTCTCAATCCCTTTCAATACGCAGACAATAAATTTTTTGTGCTGTTGAATTTTTTTTTAAGTCAGTATGCAACAAATACCCGCTTAAAATAAAGCTCGTATCTCAGCATTGTTTTAGTATTGAGATACGAGGTTTCTATGAGTAGTGACAGATTTGCTAGTGAGTTTTGGTTGTCACTCGACGATCTATAAAGAAGTTTACTACGTCTACTGCTGCGAGCACACACATTGCGAAGACTCGTGGTGATGTCTCTCCTTCGTATATCAAACAGAGAGATTTTAGCACCAATCTTCACGTTATCGCGATGTGTGAGGCCCTAACATACGTCGTATCATCGTAAGGCAATAGTGCGGTTTTATGAAACGAGCTGGAGGCGAGTTTCATAATAACATGCCACGAGTGTTATTATGTAGCAATTGCATGTATTACTATCGTTGAACTTATCATGTGTGATAGGTGTTCCACCTGGTGCACCTGGAGTGCCCGGCGCAGGTGGAGGAGCCCGGCGACCCGGCCGCCAAGAAGCCGCGCGCCGACCAGCAGCCCGCGCCCAACAACAATGGTAACACTAGCAGATGTTCCGCAGGTGCTCCACCTGGAGCACCTGGAGCGCCCGGCGCAGGTGGAGGAGCCCGGCGACCCGGCCGCCAAGAAGCCGCGCGCCGACCAGCAGCCCGCGCCCAACAACAACAATGGTAACACTAGCAGATGCTCCGCAGGTGCTCCACCTGGAGCACCTGGAGTGCCCGGCGCAGGTGGAGGAGCCCGGCGACCCGGCCGCCAAGAAGCCGCGCGCCGACCAGCAGCCCGCGCCCAACAACAACAATGGTAACACTAGCAGATGCTCCGCAGGTGCTCCACCTGGAGCACCTGGAGTGCCCGGCGCAGGTGGAGGAGCCCGGCGACCCGGCCGCCAAGAAGCCGCGCGCCGACCAGCAGCCCGCGCCCAACAACAACAATGGTAACACTAGCAGATGCTCCGCAGGTGCTCCACCTGGAGCACCTGGAGTGCCCGGCGCAGGTGGAGGAGCCCGGCGACCCGGCCGCCAAGAAGCCGCGCGCCGACCAGCAGTCCGCGCCCAACAACAACAATGGTAACACTAGCAGATGCTCCGCAGGTGCTCCACCTGGAGCACCTGGAGTGCCCGGCGCAGGTGGAGGAGCCCGGCGACCCGGCCGCCAAGAAGCCGCGCGCCGACCAGCAGCCCGCGCCCAACAACAACAATGGTAACACTAGCAGGTGTCCCGCAGGTGCTCCACCTGGAGCACCCGGAGTGCCCGGCGCAGGTGGAGGAGCCCGGCGACCCGGCCGCCAAGAAGCCGCGCGCCGACCAGCAGCCCGCGCCCAACAACAACAATGGTAACACTAGCAGGTGTCCCGCAGGTGCTCCACCTGGAGCACCCGGAGTGCCCGGCGCAGGTGGAGGAGCCCGGCGACCCGGCCGCCAAGAAGCCGCGCGCCGACCAGCAGTCCGCGCCCAACAACAACAATGGTAACACTAGCAGATGCTCCGCAGGTGCTCCACCTGGAGCACCTGGAGTGCCCGGCGCAGGTGGAGGAGCCCGGCGACCCGGCCGCCAAGAAGCCGCGCGCCGACCAGCAGCCCGCGCCCAACAACAACAATGGTAACACTAGCAGATGCTCCGCAGGTGCTCCACCTGGAGCACCTGGAGTGCCCGGCGCAGGTGGAGGAGCCCGGCGACCCGGCCGCCAAGAAGCCGCGCGCCGACCAGCAGCCCGCGCCCAACAACAACAATGGTAACACTAGCAGATGCTCCGCAGGTGCTCCACCTGGAGCACCTGGAGTGCCCGGCGCAGGTGGAGGAGCCCGGCGACCCGGCCGCCAAGAAGCCGCGCGCCGACCAGCAGCCCGCGCCCAACAACAACAATGGTAACACTAGCAGATGCTCCGCAGGTGCTCCACCTGGAGCACCTGGAGTGCCCGGCGCAGGTGGAGGAGCCCGGCGACCCGGCCGCCAAGAAGCCGCGCGCCGACCAGCAGTCCGCGCCCAACAACAACAATGGTAACACTAGCAGATGCTCCGCAGGTGCTCCACCTGGAGCACCTGGAGTGCCCGGCGCAGGTGGAGGAGCCCGGCGACCCGGCCGCCAAGAAGCCGCGCGCCGACCAGCAGCCCGCGCCCAACAACAATGGTAACACTAGCAGATGCTCCGCAGGTGCTCCACCTGGAGCACCTGGAGTGCCCGGCGCAGGTGGAGGAGCCCGGCGACCCGGCCGCCAAGAAGCCGCGCGCCGACCAGCAGCCCGCGCCCAACAACAACAATGGTAACACTAGCAGATGCTCCGCAGGTGCTCCACCTGGAGCACCTGGAGTGCCCGGCGCAGGTGGAGGAGCCCGGCGACCCGGCCGCCAAGAAGCCGCGCGCCGACCAGCAGCCCGCGCCCAACAACAACAATGGTAACACTAGCAGGTGTCCCGCAGGTGCTCCACCTGGAGCACCCGGAGTGCCCGGCGCAGGTGGAGGAGCCCGGCGACCCGGCCGCCAAGAAGCCGCGCGCCGACCAGCAGCCCGCGCCCAACAACAACAATGGTAACACTAGCAGGTGTCCCGCAGGTGCTCCACCTGGAGCACCCGGAGTGCCCGGCGCAGGTGGAGGAGCCCGGCGACCCGGCCGCCAAGAAGCCGCGCGCCGACCAGCAGCCCGCGCCCAACAACAACAATGGTAACACTAGCAGGTGTCCCGCAGGTGCTCCACCTGGAGCACCCGGAGTGCCCGGCGCAGGTGGAGGAGCCCGGCGACCCGGCCGCCAAGAAGCCGCGCGCCGACCAGCAGCCCGCGCCCAACAACAACAATGGTAACACTAGCAGGTGTCCCGCAGGTGCTCCACCTGGAGCACCCGGAGTGCCCGGCGCAGGTGGAGGAGCCCGGCGACCCGGCCGCCAAGAAGCCGCGCGCCGACCAGCAGCCCGCGCCCAACAACAACAATGGTAACACTAGCAGGTGTCCCGCAGGTGCTCCACCTGGAGCACCCGGAGTGCCCGGCGCAGGTGGAGGAGCCCGGCGACCCGGCCGCCAAGAAGCCGCGCGCCGACCAGCAGCCCGCGCCCAACAACAACAATGGTAACACTAGCAGGTGTCCCGCAGGTGCTCCACCTGGAGCACCCGGAGTGCCCGGCGCAGGTGGAGGAGCCCGGCGACCCGGCCGCCAAGAAGCCGCGCGCCGACCAGCAGCCCGCGCCCAACAACAACAATGGTAACACTAGCAGATGTTCCGCAGGTGCCCCACCTGGAGCACCTGGAGTGCACTATTCCAGGCATTCGATCGCAATAGTATACGTAACTGCGGATTTAGGATGGGGCAATACCAGTCGGGGCTGAGCGTTGCATACAGAAAGAAAGGAAGAAGATAGAAACATGTAAATAAATAAATAAATAATAAATATTAGAGGACAATCTTACACAAATCGAACTAGCCCCACAGTAAGCTCAGGAAGGCTTGTGTTATGGGTACTAGACGACGATATATTTAATAGATATAAATACTTAAATACATAGAAAACATCCAAGACTCAGAAACAAATATTCATGCTCATCACACAAATATTTTCCCTGACCGGGATTCGAACCCAGGACCGTCAGCTTCACAGGCAGGTGCACTACCCACTAGGCTAAACCGGTCGTCATAACACACATGTGTTTGGTTATACAGTAGAATCCGCTTATAACGACTTCGAAATCACCACACATTAGATTTCATACCAAACATTTTCATAGTAAATCAGTCCGTTTTGTGCGACGTTCTGTTAGTGCGACGTAATATCACCGGTCCCTTGACTGTCGCTTTATCCGGATTCCACTGTAGTATGTTGGTAACTAGAAATTACAATTATTATAGTTTTTTCGCATCACTGTGGTAGAAGTATGGTGTCTAATTTCTATCCATCAACCTTTTTTATTTATTATTAAAAATTAATATTATTTATCCTATAGTTATTTATTCATGCACAAAGGTAAAACCAGAACTTACTTTGTACATATGAAGTAATATAAATGGTGTGATGTAGCCGCGGGGGCCCCCGCCGCCGCCCCCCTGCCCGCCGGCTCCCCGCGCGCGTCCCCCCCGCCCGCGTCCGCGCCCGCGCCGGCGGAGCCCGCGGCGGCGCGCGCGCTGCCCCCCGCCGAGACCGCCACGGAGGCCGAGGAGGGGTACGACGAGTGACCAGCCACTACGCTTCAAGAGGGCCCGTGTTGACGGGACGGTAAGTAACGGTCGGTGTTCGTAAGCTGTGTTAAAAATCTGATTTTATCACAAGTCTGTCAATTTTTCGTGTGATGATCGCTACGCGGCGCCATATTTAAGTTTGGTCAGTCTGTAGTCGTATGTTGGCGCAGCCCCCCTAAAGCAGTTATTACACTATCCTGAATTCAGGCGTCCTAACTAGGATGCAAGGGAGGGGATAGGAAGGATCCTTGCTTCCTGAATGCGATTACACCTTCCTGAATCTGCTTCCTAGCTCAGTCAGGATTCTGAATTCAGGATGGTGTAATAAGCGCTTAAGTCCGACTCATGAAATGGTCTGTATCCATTTCACATTATATGCCGGATTGGCAGAATGGCGTTCTCTTAATCTGGCATAAGCTTAGAGTATTTAAGACAGGAGACACCCTCAGCGCATCTTTCCGAACAAAATATTTAGCCAAATTCTGGGGGGGACGAGGTAACACACATATCAGGAAACTACGCACACTTGCAAAACATTCTTCCATTATTACGCACCTACACTAACAATCATGCACGCACAATCAAAACACTAAATTTGAGCAATAAAAATCTACCTTATTTGCGTGTGCACTAGGACCATTATCGGATACCTTAACTGACCAATGTCGCTAAGGATCACATTTCATAGAAGTTCTCATAGAACGAACTCCTTACGTCCTGAAATACGGTGACGTAAAATGTCTAAATAGCGGCCAAGCGGGAATGGCCAAGTACGAATGTTTTTAAATCTATGCTCGATTCAGGATTTTCATTAAAAATTTAACTATGCAGAAAATTATACTTAAAGCGAAAATGTACTTGAATTAGTTCATCATTTTGTAAATTTGATAAATTGACACGGGCTTTGCACCCGAAAACAACACATAAAGGTTTTAACAGAACTCTTCACACGTCGGCAACGATTTGAGACTGACATACAATCGATGAATGAAGTAATTTTAATAACGTGCCAGATTGTTCTTCTATACCTTTAGCAGAAGGTTAAGTGGGTCACACGTGGATTTAGGTTCGCGTCTTTTCTGTGGACATACCAAATTTAAGGGCTACAAAGCTTAATTTTGGATTGGACCAGTAACCCGCATAAACAGTGTCTCCGTTTCTATAACACATAAGCCGTTAACTATTGACCACAGGAGGGACGAGTTTTGTTTTTTCAACTAAGTATGACCCAAGTATAATGGCATCTCCAGTCTTAAATGCTCGAAGACAATAAGGCGTCAAAAGGAATTTACGCTTGAAACCGGCAACCTTGTAGAGATTTTACCTTGATCACATTTAGAAATGGTTTTACGAAGATCCGGTTAGACCAAATGTCAGATCAAATTATGATAACACATATTTTTTGACGTAAGTACGGACTTAAGGCCTAGTGGATCTTTATATAACCGCGCTTTTCTAGCGTACACATTGTCACTCTTTGAGAGATTTATATCATTATTTTAGTTAAGTTAGGACAGGGGTCGACAACTTAGTGTAAGAGATTTCAAAAAATGTAAGAAACATAAGATTTGTTTCAACAAAATTTTAGCCGTAAGTTCTTCAATCTTGAACGTTGACGGCCCCTGAAGGACCCGTACACTGGCTACACGGAGATTTGGTAAATTAATTTAGAAATATATCCTATAAACATTTTCATAATCAATTAATCATGTATTTATAAATATGTAACAAAGTTTAGGCAAAGGATTGACTTCAAGTTTCGTTCGTTTATTGTTGACGCAATAGGGTTGTTGATTCAAAATTTGATACTGCAAAAGAAACAAGGCAAAAAAAATATGCCAAATAGTCAAAATCCTATTCAAATATCTCAAAAAATAACGAAGCTACAAACGTTTTAACGTTGCGACAGATCAGTGGTCGTCACTTACTTCGAGCGCCATATAAATGACGACCGTTCCAATACAAAGATGCGTTTTGCGGAAAAGGGACAGAATATGTCCCCTCTTACCACTTTGAAAACTTATAATTATGTTATTTTTTATTATTTAGAGTTTTTTCGCCATTTGATTAAGAATTATCTTTCTAAAAAATTAGAACTTATTGTTTTTCTTATTTGGTGTGAACATCCCTATTGTTTATTTATAAAAAACATCTAGAATATATACAAATATGCACTTCACACATGCCGCTTAGACAACTATGATTTTTTTCTTGTTCATTTTGTCTAAGCAGTAATTAGCTTTCGTAGCCAGTGAACTAAGTTAACCACTCTTATATAGTACATTAGCGCTTCAACGCATCTATCCTTCTCTCACCAGCAAAGCTGGTAAGTGTGAAAAGGACAGGTATGCGACGCGCTTTAATGTCATGTGGGGACTGTTGCTACTACATTTGCGATTCTATATTACAGAGATAGAATTGTTAATCGTGTGGACAATATTTTCGCATGACTTAAATAAGAGATTTAGGCAGCTTTTAATATACTAACTGTGTCTTGTAAAATAGGATTACAAATATGCGAATTAATACATATTATTCCCATCAAAAATATCATTAGTCTAAGAACAAACTTAGTGTTATTTATTAATTATTCTGTGGTATTATTTTATTTGTAAGATATTGGTTAAATTTGAAATTCATAGAGTTTTGTGGAAACTCCGTAAAAAGTGAAACATATTAGTCGTTGGCGTTTTAAAATATTAAAGCTAAATAAGTGCATTGAATTGAAAAAAAAAACACTAACGAAGATTTATAAAGCCGGTTTTAGATATTGATTTGTGTCGTGCCGGGCAAAAGATACCGCCTTGTCGATAGGAAATAAGTGGTTGGCATTCCTTCAGGCACGTATCCAGACTTTTGGTTCGGGGGGGACAAACATTGAAACAACCATGTGAACTGTGTACCTACTTATTGAAAGAACACGCAAGTGAATAAATAAACAGACGGCTAAAAACGTTTTCGGGGGGGGGGATAAATCCCAACTATCCCCCCCTCTGGATACGTGCCTGCATTCCTTACAGCCAATGACGAAGCGAAACCTCTTGCCTAGGAGCGACACATACAATAATTTTTAATTGTGTCCTTACAAGGTGATAGTGTTGCTATTAGTTATTCATATTAGTTATTTAGTATGTCGTTAATATTAGTTATTTAGTAGTTAAGATGTTTTCTAGTCTATATCTTGTGGCTAACTTCACTTGATCGTATTCGCTAACATTTTGATATTGATCAAAAATACATTTACATTTGACTCATCTGTTACCACCAAGTGAAATTTGCCCTTACAGATAGTGTACATTAAAAACTATAGTACATTGCTCTTATGACACAACACGTATTGAAAGTTTTGATATCGCCTCAAAAATAACATATTATACTACAGTAGAAATCTAGGAATGTTCTGTATGTATTAGGGAATGCAATAACCAATCATATTTCTTAACCGGTTTTCGGTTATGATGAAAAAATAACCGAAAACCGGTTAAAACCGCTATTAGTAAAAATCGTAGTAAATAATTCAGAAAATTTTAACTCATTTTTTTCATCGTTTAAATTAGGAAAATTATAACCGAAGGTAGCCGAAACCGGTTTTTCAAATTTCCAATAGCCATTTATGAAAATTTGCCTAAATAACAGTTTTTTCGATTACTATTAAAACCGGTTTGCATTCCCTAGTATGTATTTACGTGTTGCATCTGTATCAATGTACTTTAACCTACCCTTAAAAAAATTCCTGGATCTATTCCTTTAATGTTGTATCGTTTTACGAAACTAAGCACGCCCTGTACTCCGAACTTCGCATCGTGTCATCCCTTTCACTCTCATGTTATTCACTATATGAGTGAAAGGGACGGCACGATACGAAGTTCGAAGTAGCCCCTCAGGGGCGCTACCGCGAACAGCAAACGAAGTTTTCGCTCTCTGTCGCACTTGCACGTTCGGACGTAAGTGCGACAGAGAGGGAAAACTTCGTTTGCTGTTCGCGGTTGAGTTGTATCTGTGTAGTTGTGTTATGGTTATGGCTGTTTACACTGGGTCGTCGCTCGACAAGGCCATTCGTCATTCTGTCGTGTCGTCTGACGACCCAATGCAACCAAGTTCTTATAGTTGAAGAGTGAATACCGCATAAGTACCTACTCTTGTTTAACTTTATACTCTATACGTATTACTAAGGTGAAACATGCTTTGTCTTTATTTTGTGTAACGAAATTTCGTGTTGTCTTATGTTATTATGTTGAATCGAACTATTATTTATGTTTTATTATTAGCTGTAGGTACTAAACGTCAATTGTATTGACTGCAAAGTTAATGTTCATCATGAAATTTATTTTTGTAACCGTGTAGGCCGATTTTAGGCATTTTTAAATTATTTTTCTATAAGATTGTAACGAAAAAGGTGAACGCAGCTGAAAAATGTTTTTCGGCAATTCTATTAATTTCCTTAGTAATCTCAATTAGGACGTAAATGCTAGAAGTTTGCCTATAAACGCCTTCCAGTTACAGAAGGAATAGCATAGATGAATGTGCTTCTGTCTCTTTCTCTTCATAACTATATGAGTGCACAAAGCGAGGCGTCGTTAGTTGTGCTACTTCTAGCTGCTTTAATCAATAACATAAAAATGAAGGTTGTATGAGGTCTGGTAAGAAAATCAAGGCGCGGGAATCTATCGAATACTTCACAATGATGTAAAGGAGCCATTGGGATTAAGTATGATTCCCACTGACCTTGGTTGGGACGAAGCGCATCCTACTGCATGCGATGCAAAGGAATTGGAAGCTTTAAAGCCGTGCAACAAGAAATATCGCGTTTTTTGAAACGCTGTTGCGCAGACGAGGAAAAAATAAGGATTGATTTTCAGATATATGATTCTAGAATATATGGCTGTTTCTGACTATAGCCGAAACATGATTGTTTAAAATTTTCTCGATAGAAAAAAAAACCAAAGTTCAGCCTTTATTTTCCTTTTTTACTCAGCCTACTAAAACAACGCATTATTGTACGACACAATTTTATCTCATTTAGATGAGATAAAATACCATGGTTTTAATTTAATTGTGTTGTTTAATAATGCGTTGCGTTGTGTTGTTGTTTGGAGTTTAGACTCTATCAAGAGGAAATTTAATAAAACTGCACGCAGTCAGATAAATATCGAGATTTGTCTAAAAATGCCATTCCCGAAGTGGCATCCCGTTTTGTCGTGCGCGAAAGACATAAGCGTGTCTCTTTCACGGAGGCGTAGCTGACCGAATTGAGGCATCCCCTTAATAAGGCGGTTGTTTCAATGAAATTCCATCGACCAAGCAAAATTTAATTTACAACCGCCGCCTCGCAGCGGATACTCGATTCTATAGAAATATGAAACTTCGCTACAGTATAGATGATTCAAATTACTTTGGCATCGGCATCTAACAGAATGCGCTCCGGTGATTAGGAATCTTATCTTACCAGGCCTTAACGCGTCACAGATGGTGGCCCGTCTTTTACTGTGATATGAATATTAGAACCAGTCGTTGGAGAACTGGGAGTGGGTGTAGAACTACATTCATTGTCCTTATTTAGTTGTAAGGCAGAGATATAAACATTGTAGAGCTTTTAATATGTTTTAATAAAAATGTAAGCACATATTGGTGTTTCATTTGTGGGTTGTTAAACTATCCTATTTAAAAAAAAAGAGACGGGTAGCAATTCAAAAGGTGAAATTGAAGAAATGGCTACAAAGACGAAGACCTGAACCAGATTAGCGTACAACAGGGATGAATGGAAGAAAATGGGGGAGGCCTTTGCCCGAAGGCACACAGAATCGGTTACTGTGAATTAAGAAAAAAAAAGATACAATACAATATAAACTGTATTTCTGATACAAGGCTATAAAAAAAAACTATCAAACATGAGCTGACAGTAGGGCTGGAGATTGTACTGGGAAAAATTACAATGAAACTTAATAATGCTTAAGTATGTTGCTGCATGTCCAAAGGGAGAGAAACTTCATTACAAGGTTTATCGGTCAAGATATTTATTATGAAATCATATTTTATCTTACAATATATACAATCTACTTTAATTTCACAGTATGTTTGCGTTTAAACTTTATCACAATAACAGTGCAAACAACCCATTTAACAATAAATGTAAATGTTTACAAAGTTGACCATAACTGCCTAGGTGACTTGGGGTCCTCTCTCCGACATTGCTGCCCTGTTCTTCCTGAACAGATCACCAGCATCAACAATATCTGGGTTGTTCTCATCAGCATATTCATCCAGCCGCTTCCTCAACAACAATTTCAAGTCCTTTATACTTTCACTGTTATTTAAAGCTGATATTCCTATAATATCTTCAAATGTCATTATTTTCTCTGGCCTTATTTCGACAGGCACTGAATCAATGACTCGCTCTATATTCTTAAGAGATTCTTTGACTTCTCGGAATATGCCTTCAGCACCCTCTAAGTCCATTTTGTTCACAGCTAAGATAGCCGGTTTGTCTAATAGTTCTGGATCATAAAGTTCTAATTCTTTGTTCAATAGTAGCACTGTCTCTAGACATGATCTTTTAGGATATTTAGGGCTAAGCTGGAAGCCTTGGACATCAGCTATGAAAAGTAGCAGCTTTGTTCTTTCAACATGCTTTAGAAACTTGTGCCCAAGCCCTATATTGTTATGTGCTCCCTCAATAAGGCCAGGTAGGTCAGCAACAGAAATCTGCCTTAAATCTTCATATTGCATAATACCTTTGTTAGGTTTGATGGTGGTAAATGGATAATTTGCTATCTTAGGCTTGGCTCTTGATATTGCTTTTAATAGGGAGCTTTTCCCTGCATTCGGAAATCCAACAAGGCCTATATCAGCAATTAATTTTAGATCTAATCTAATGTGATATATCTGACCATAGTGCCCAAAGAAATTGTTCTGTGGGTTGCCTCCTGGGCCGCCTCGAGCTATTATTATAGTTTGATCTTCTTTGTCAATGGATCCTATTTCCTTTCCATCGTCTCTGTAAATCGTTACGCCCAGGGGAACCTCGAGTTGAACATCTGCACCTGGGTTACCAACAATTTTCGTCTTCCGGCTGTCTTCCCCGTGTCCTGCGCTGATTGTTTTCATACGGTATTTATTGGAAATATTCAAGAGATTCGCCTTCTCTTTACCAATACAGTAAACACAGCCTCCTTGTCCTCCCAGGCCTCCGAACTTGGGCAAGCCGGTGCCCCCAGTGCCACCTTTCACATGTAATCTTACGGAATCGACGAATCTACTACGAAGATAATTACGCGGGCGTTTAATTTCCTTCGCAAATAAAGTTCTCAGTATAAATACCATTTTAAAACCAGTGCGGTGCGAAACTATCGTGATTACATTGACCATTACAATAATGACATGTTTTAGGTTAGAACCATTTGAAATTTATTTTCTTTTAATGAGAATGACAGTAAGGAATCACATTACCAGTACTAAAAATTCAAAGCTATTTAAGATATCTAAATAAAACGCCTATGTGCCTAAATATGACAAATTCCAAACAGGAAGTGGAAGTAGACAAATTTAAGAAATCTTTTATCTGGCAACAATACAATCAGCTGTTTTTGACATTTGAGCAAATTTTGAGGAGCCGTTCCAATCCCTGCAAAGATCGAGGAACTTGACACAAAGCTTTCAATCTGTGCTTTCAATATTCAATTTTTGTTCTGAATAAAATTTCTTATTTGTTATTATTATACCGCTTAAAATATGCCGGTATACTTATAAAGGAATTGTATGAAAGCAGGAATATTACATTTTAATATGTGTCCGTCTAACATTACTTATTATGAATAATCAGCAAAGAGAATATAATCACTGATCTCAGAAAATGAAGGCTCTTATTATAACAATAATTTTATTTACTTTCTTAAATATAGGTCTAGTTTTAGCAAGCAACGGTGATCGCTTTCCTTATTACCAAACCTGTGTTAAACGGTGCAAGACCGCAAACTGTACTCAAGGTAAACATAATTTTAAGCCGTGTTCTCCGGGCGAAAAAAAAAACAATAGCATTTATTTATTTACTTTATTTGACACACCAACAGTACATAAACTATATAATCAAAATTACACATTGATATTTAGGGACACAAAACATATTTATGTACCAATAACAGGCATGCAACAGCATTTAGAGTTCGAGGCTTTTACACTACATTAAAAAGTACATTCTTTTGCAATGAGCCTGGGATCGCAGGGACCAGTAGGCGATGGGTTTAATGCATGAGAAATTATTTTTGTAATAACATTGCGGTGATTTTCAGTTTTAAAATGGCATTTTTCTCCAAAATGAGGCGTTGAATTTATTCAATATATTAAACCTACGTTCTCGTATTACACACTATAGAAAGAAAAGTTGTTTTTTTCTTAAATCATAACTAAAATATATTTATGTGTCATGCTGCTGGGCCGAGGCGTCCCGTCTCCTTTTCCACTTCTTCATATTGAATCTCGCCCATCGTTTGTGAATGCATCCGGTCTTCCATCTCCTTCACACCAAAACATACCTGCTATAGTTGTAGTAGGTGTACCTACAACTACTCAGACCAAAAGAAAGCTGTTAAGGTTGTTTTAATAACTTTATATTTGTAATAGATAACTTTGCAAGTTTATCTTCACTGTATGACATTAATTTTGTTATAATTGTAAACTCGAAATTATTATTCTTTCTTGAACTGTAAATTAATATTTTGACATGAAAAATGTATTACTTATTATAGTCAGACTTTCTTAAATTGTAAATTAATATTGTGACATGTAAAAGTGCCCTTGTGGCCTACTTGCAGAATAAATGTTTGTTTTTTGATTTTAAAAAAGTTATATTGTCTTGGTTTGAGATCTGAGGTGTAGAACTTAAGCAACGTGACTTCTGTAAGTTTTTTATTTCTTTCAGATGAAAAATTTACACCAGACGCAGCTAAGCTATTGGACTTGTCAAGTTGGTTACTGCAGTGGGGCTGCAGGGACGAGTGCCAGTACAACTGCATGTGGCGGACTGTAAATGCATATGCAGCGAGAAGTACGGATGTCCCAAAGTTTCATGGCAAAGTAAGTTCTGCTGCAATACATACTTCAAATATGAATAATTGAAGGATTGGTACTTTTTGATGGCTGTGTATGGTGCTGGCTGCCTGTGGGGCTACCGCGAACCACAAACGAAGTTTTCCCTCTCTGTCTCACTTATGTGCAAACTTGCAAGTGCGACAGAGAGAGAAAACTTCGTATGCTGTTCGCGGTAGCGCCCCTGATGATGAATAAGGAACGTTCGAATGGAGTTTGAATTGTTTTGGAATGGCGAATGATTTGACGTATGATTCAGTATGAAAGACAACCCGGACGAGTAATGATTTCATTGAAGTTGTAAATAATATAAAGATTTCCAAGATGTTTATTTATTTCTAGTGGACCCTCCAGGGTTTACATTTGGGGGCTCCTCCAGGATACTTCCAAGAAATCTCGAGAAGCCGCGAAATTTTATTTCATACACCCTAGTTTTTTAACATGTGTCCAGCATGCTAAATAACTTACCCTTACATTAACCCTTGCTTACCCTTCGTATACAAATTCCATACTTCTCCAATCAAATTCAGACTGAGATGTAAAATGATAAATTCAAAGTTTTCGCATGGATAAACATACAAGTGGTGGTGGATAAACATACATTACTACAAACTTGCATGCATTATTACATGACGACCGGTTTAGCCTAGTGGGTAGTGCACCTGCCTGTGAAGCTGATGGTCCTGGGTTCGAATCCCGGTCAGGGCAAATATTTATTTATTTATTTATTTATTTATTTATTCAGTTAATACATAATAAGTTTACAGTGCATGACACCAAAGCACTTACATGTTAGGCAACAGTCAATAATATCAAGAAACGATCATAACTTACTCATCAGATAACACCAACTAATTGAATTTAAAATTAATTAAAAAAATACAATAAAAATCTATGTCAAACATACAGTCAAGTTACAAATGTCAAGTACCTATAAATTATAAATATAATATTGTTAGCAAAAATCAAGTTTAAGCTACAATAATAAATTAATTTCATTTATTCAATTAAATACAATGTAAGTTTACAGCAATAGCACCAAAGCACTTACACGATAAATTATTAAATAGCAATAAACAGAAAAAAAATATATATATATACATGTCAAATAGAAAAGTCGTCAAATTGAGTACATTCAAAATTATAGAATCCATAAAAATTATACCATATACTAAAATAAAAATTAATTTAAATCGTCAAGAAACTGCTTAGCAATACGGCACAAATGAGAAAAGCGATCAGCAAACATGTCAGCGTCCTCGTGCTGAGTGAGCATTAGGCATAACAAAGATATTGCACGCGGGGTAGGAGCGTGTCTAGCGTGACACGTGCGAGCGACACGCTGCAGCAGGCCCGGCCGGCGGCGCGGCGCCACAGCCATGCCATCCGAATCCTGGGGGATCCTCGTCGGAACCACCAACCCGATCCTCCGATCCGATTTGTGTGATGAGCATGAATATTTGTTTCTGAGTCTTGGATGTTTTCTATGTATTTAAGTATTTATATCTATTAAATATATCGTCGTCTAGTACCCATAACACAAGCCTTCTTGAGCTTACTGCGAGGCTAGTTCGATTTGTGTAAGATTGTCCTCTAATATTTATATTTATTTATATTTATATATATATTATTTGTAGTGTCCAACCGGTGTAGCTGAATAGCTTCGGTCTAGAGCCGAACTTCGTATCGTGCCGTCCCTTTCGCTCATATGGTGTATAACGAGAGTGAAAGGGACGGCACGATACGAAGTTTGGATTTCGGAGTTCGGAGTAGGCCTTCTGGTCCTGATCTTGGCCAAATATCGGAATGTATGCCTGGATGAAACAAAACAAAAGCTTGCTTTTGATTCCAACTCAATATTCTAGCTGAAGGCTTTTTTTGTTCTACTTCGAAACTGAAACCAATGCCGAAATTCGGTTTCAGATATGGCAGAAAATCGCTTTCGGTCGGCCTCTCATTATTAAGCATATAATGATCAAATTCATCAGTAGTGTACGTTAAATAAACAACAGTAACAATCGCTGTCACCATGTTTTGTAGTCTCATTTCAGTGCCTAATTGGTTTCCTCATTTCAGTGACTAATTGGCTTCCTCATTTCAGTGCCTAATTGGCTTTCTCATTTCAGTGCCTAATTGGCTTCCTCATTTCAGTGACTAGTAATGTATGTTGTATAATTTTTTATGGATTCTATAATTTCGAATGTTCTCAAGTTGACGACTTTTCTATTTGACATGTATATATATATATATATATTTTCTATTTATTGCTATGTAATAATTTATTGTGTAAGTGCTTTGGTGTTATTTTATGCTGTAAACTTACATTGTATTTAATTGAATAAATGAAATGAATTAATCGGCTTCCTCATTTCAGTGGCCGTTCGCCCGGGTGCTGGGCGTGCAGGAGCCAGCATCGGCATTCGCGTCTCTGCTGAACCTGGCTGGCCATGTTTACATGCACTATGAGCTGACAAAACAGTTTTCAGTGAAGAGTGCACCATTGTTGTTCTTCTGGCATTGGTTTACTATGGTAAGTTTAATGGGTCAATCAACTTTTTCTTGTTGTTATTTTGTCCCGTCAGCGAGGAGACATCAGTATCCGAGTTTCTTAGAAAAATGTTTATAATATGGACTTCAAGCATGCTCAAGAGATGATCCATGTCCAGATGGATTTAAGCTCATCGCTAAAACTCATGTTCGATAGATTTAAACCCTATAAAATCACAGTTTTAAAGAGTGACTCAGGAGACGTAACCATGGTAACGAGCAACAAAGAATAGTTGATTCACCCTAATACAGTTTTGATTAATCGTACTCCTAGCGTTTTTTCCGGTTGAGCCCTAAGGATCCCTAAAGATTTGATTATGGTTCCTTAGGCGGTTGACACACTGATTTATTTATTGACTGGCAATTATTTCGACCCATGCGAGACAGTACGGTTGCCAGTTTTTGCCAGCCAGCCACACACGCCGCACGGCGGTGCGGTGTGCGAGCGAGACAGCTCTATGCAGGTCTATAGCGGTGCGAACTGCGGAAACAGTCCGGAAACCGCATCAGTGTGATAACCGCCTTACTTATGGCTAGTAACTTTTCGGTGATGGAAAGCATTCAGACGAAACCAGTCTAACCGCAATAAGGTATAGCTTTCCCCGTGTCGTTATTGTTTTTGTTGGGGCTGGAGGGGGGGGGGGGCTGGCCGTATTATTTTTATTTGATATAGATAGATTTTCACTTATAAAAGTGCCATTGAGGCCTATTTCAGAATGAATAATCAAAAAATCAAAATAAAAATTTTTAGAATAAATATTTTTATTTTTTTGAGTGAGTTTTAAGAGCCCTTATCAGTTAAAAATGCTCATCTATTTAGGCCATTTTCTGTTTGAATTTACACGTATATTAACATTTTCTCAGTGTTATTATCTAGACCAGGACTGTTGCGAACTAATGTCATAAATTTTAAATTTATTTTTTAGATTTTCATTAAGAAATATCGTTTCAAACATCACTCCGAAACAACCATTTTTAATCTAAAAATAACTTTTTTCGTTTAAATTCTACTACGCACAATAAAATCAAGAAATGGCTATGTCACTATCTAAAACTTTTATAAAGTCATCGTTTCCTTTAATGACTTTATTGGTATTATAAATACTTTTGTCATAATTTGAAATCAAAACATTTCAAAACTTATAAGGCCTCTTAACCTTTCGATAACCGCAGCTCTCTGGGTCGCGTTTCAAAACTTATCTCTGTCAAAATTAGGCAGAATTTTGATTTTCACTAACGGCTGCCTGGGTAGCCGCCGGGTATTGATACATTAATGCGATCTGACACATTCCTTGTTAATTACTTGGGTCAATCAACTTTTTCTTGTTGTTATTCTGTCCCGTCAGCGAGGAGACAACCGAAGTCCGAAGCTTGAAGTCCATATTATAAACATTTTTCTAAGAAACTCGGTGTTCTTAGAAAAAAAATTATAATATGGACTTCAAGCATGGTCAAGAGAGGACCCATGTCAAAATAGATTTATGCCCATCGCTAAAACTCACGTTTAGTAGATTTAAACCCTATAAAATCACAGTTTTAAAGAGTGACTCAGGAGACGTAACCATGGTAACGAGCAACAAAGAATAGTTGATCCACCCACTTACCACTTACTTACATGTGTATTGTCATTTATAATCATCTCCCGGAGGAACTAAAGCTGCTGGAGGGAAACGCCTTTAAACGCAGTCTAACAAACTGGCTTTTAGAGCATTGCTTACTAATTACTAATTAAACATATACATGATGCCTGGGAAGGGGCTCAAGATGCTATTGGAGTGTTCTGTGATCTATCAAAGGCATTTGATTGCGTTGATCATGTGAACTTAATTAGAAAGTTAAGACATTATGGGATAAAAAACGGTGCTCTTGACCTTGTTTCATCGTATCTGTCGAAAAGAACTCAACGAGTAGTCATTAATGGAACTCAATCTGCAGGGACAACTGTTGCGCTTGGAGTCCCTCAAGGCTCGATTCTGGGTCCATTTCTGTTCCTAGTTTACATCAATGACTTACCAAACTTGGTGCAACATAAACATGATATAGTGCTATTTGCAGACGATACATCACTTATCTTCAAGATAGGACGGAAAGAGAAAAACTATGATGTTATTAATGAGGCACTAATTACTGTTGTGAACTGGTTTACAGCAAATAATTTACTTCTAAATTCCAAGAAAACAAAGTGCATCAAATTCACTTTGCCAAATGTCAAGCAAATAAACTATTCTAAGATCAAACTAAAGGATGATGAACTGGAATTTGAAGACAACACAGTGTTCTTAGGCATTACCTTAGATTCAAAACTGCAATGGCATGCGCATATTGCCACTCTGGCTGGCAAACTTAGTTCTGCGGCCTATGCAGTTAGACGTATTAGACAGTTAACTAACGTTGAAACGGCCAGGCTGGTGTATTATAGTTACTTCCATAGTGTTATGTCCTACGGAATCCTGTTGTGGGGTAAAGCGGCTGACATCCAGACCATCTTCGTGCTACAGAAACGAGCTGTACGCTCCATCTACGAACTAAAAGCCAGAGAATCTCTCAGAGATAAATTTAAAGAGGCAAACATTCTTACTGTAGCATGCCAATACATTCTTGAAAATATTATGCATGTGCGGAAAAATTTACAGGAATTCAAGCTTAACAGTGATATCCATGACTACAACACTAGAAGTAAATACAAGATTGCAGTGAAGGCCAGTCGTCTCCGAAAGGTTAGCATGTCATTTGTGGGGAACTGTATACGATTTTATAATAAAATACCTATCGAAATAGTTAATTTGCCATTCAGTAAATTTAAGTCCCATATTAAAAGGTATTTGCTAAGCCAGGCGTATTATACTGTCAACGATTTCTTAAATGACAAAAATGCTTTCAAGCCAGTGGTAGTTTAATCCTGTTACTTTTAATATATCTATGTTTATTTTAGGATATATTCTTGTATAGTAGTTCCGTTACGTTTTATGTAACATGATGCTATTTCTCGCCTCACAGTCGCCTTAACTTTGTTATTATCAATGTCCGCCAGCTTGAATATGTCATGCTCGCTTTAAGGGCTTTGCCTACGGTGGCGTCGTTGATCGGGTCGCCACCTTCCCTAACAGATGGTCGAGGGAGGCGATGGCTGAGATACGCGTCATACTCGTGATCGGGTGCTGTTTGTGGAGTCCGGTCTGTTCATGCTTGCTAGGACATAGTGACTACGTTAATACTAGTGTCTTTTTATAGGGGATTGACGAGAGACATCATCCTGTTGTGGATTCGTTTTTATTATCAGTGACTTAGAGACCATATACATCTCTAACAATATTAAATTAATTTTAATTTTGACGCTCAGAGACCATGTACATCTCTGGGATAATATATTAATTTCACTCCTTGTTTAATCTTGAGACCTTATACATCTCTAACTTAATATTTGTAATAGATAACTTTGCAAGTTTATCTTCACTGTATGACATTAATTTTGTTATAATTGTTAAACTCGAAATTATTATTCCTTCTTGAACTGTAAATTAATATTTTGACATGAAAAATGTAATACTTATTATAGTCAGACTTTCTTAAATTGTAATTAATATTTTGACATGTAAAAGTGCCCTTGTGGCCTATTTGCAGAATAAATGTTTGTATTTTGTATTTTGTATTGTTTTTACAGCGTAAAGGCGTATCTCGACCACCAGCATTAGAATTAGTAATATTTAGTTATATAATTGTTATTATTTTATGATTTTATTGCGCCGCTTTGACTGTGATATGCCTATTATGTTAATTTTACTAGTATTTCAATTTGACTTCCCAAATTTATTTCAATTATTTTTATTTTTATTCTTTTGACATTTTAATGACTGTAACTTTTGACATTTTATGTATTTGCACGCTTGCATGCAGGCTAGATGCATGAAACAAAATGTATTGTAACATCTCTATACCTACTGTGTCTATGCAAATAAATATTTTCTGATTTCTGATTTACCTAGTAAGGGGGCGTCCATAAATTACGTGAGGTGTTTTTTTTTAATTTTCTGTCCCTGCCTCCCCCCCTGGTGAGATGTCGTGAGATTTTATTCAACCCCCTCCCCCATCCCCCAATCTCACGTGAGATTATTTAAAATGTGGGTTTCTTACGTAAACGCGTTGGATTGTTATTGTAAAAAGAAAAAAAAAATTTGCTTCGTGCTTTTATTTACGACTAGTTAAGACTAGTAATCAATATTGCTGAGAGTTAACGTCGAAGTATGAATGAAATTATTCTCTTTCGAACGAATTAGTGAATAATCTTAATCGTATTACGATTACGCTTAAGATTAAATCTTATAAGCGTGTACAATCTGGATTAAATGGACCAAAATAGTATAATATTTTTTTGTTTCAATCAGAAAAAAAATTGCGTGATATTTGCCGAGAACCCCCCTTTCTCCAACGTAAGATTAGATGAGATTTGACTCGACCCCCTCCCCCCCTTAAACATCTCACGTAATTTATGGACGCCCCCTAATGTATTATTTGAATAGGTTTGTGAGAACGCGTGGATATGGTCAGTGATCTTCCACACGCGCGACACTCCGTTCACCGAGTTCATGGACTACGCGTGCGCGCTGGCGATGGTCATGGCGCTGCTGGCCGGCTTCATCGTCCGGTGAGCTCGCTGTGTAGCCATTTTAGTAGAGGAGCCGACGACACTGAACCCAGTTCGATAAGGCTCCCAGATGTATATACACCGTGGGCGTTAATAACCCGAAAGATTTAAACTAACGATTTTAGAGCCTAATTAGAGTATATTAAGTTATATAGCATATAGTCCAAAAATCCATAATTTGAGACAAATTAATTATTTAAAACAAATCACAACTTAAAATATCTCAATTCTAACACACCCTAAGGCGTGACGTAGCTACTTACCACTTTTAGACGCAGACGCACTAACTGCATGGTTGTTACCCAGATTCACGTGGTACATTCAGATCACATTTAGTATCTATCCTACAAAAAGGTTTCACTACTGAAAGTTTTGTTCTGTTCTCAATCGCGAGAGTGCAAACTATTTACCTTCACTGATAACTGGCTGATAGTTTGAAATTGATATCACTAAAATGACAATGCTCTCTCTCTGTTTCTCAACTTGAGATTAATTAAACTCGCTCACTCTCTGTAGTAAAGGTTTGTTCACAAGAAGCGATCCATTAATATGATTTAATTTATATCTGAAATAGTAATTTAATTAATACTCATAATTGGACCCATGTTGATATAGCATTATTAACTCGTACTGTCGTCAAAAATACGTGGTTTAAATCATTCAGGTTATTAACGCTCACGGTGTATATAATAAGACTCGTCATTCATGGGGGGACACAAAATGGCGATGCTGCAATGCAAAAAACCTGGTGGCGCTCGTAAAAAAAATAAAAAAATCCGGTTTCTACTATGAAAAATCTCCCAAGTTTCGTTTGTTCCTCGATACAGGGGAGGGGTAGGAGTATAGGATAATGCAGTGCTGCAAGCCCTCCTGACTGGCCTTATCAGTGGCAGCAGCATGATAAGTGACGCCCGTACTGAGGTATCTATTATGATCGGTCTCCTCAAAAACCAAGGCTCATCTGAAAGATCTTCAATTTCTTTATAAGAAAAACCATTGGGTTCTTTACAAAAACTAGGTTCAGTGTCGTCGGCTCTTAAACTATTTTATTAGTTTTTATTTATTTAATTTATGGCAATTATTTCGAACCGTGAGATCTTCGAGAAGACTGTACGGTTGCCAGTTTTTGTTGCACTTTTAGCACCACCCAGGGGTCACGTGTAGGGTAGCGGTGGGTACTCCCTACGGACGTGGTGCAACTTCGACCCCCCTTGTCAAGTGAGTGGGCAACTTGACTGTTAGAAGTTCTCAAGACGCCCGAATAAGACTTAACTTGGCTCAACGACTGCTATTATTTTTAAGGTTCCTTAGCCGCTGTCATTCACGCTTCCGTTTGTCTGTCTGTCCGTGGTCTGTCACACAGGTGTCACAGCCAAACGGTTAGTATGACGCGTATCTCAGCCATCGCCTCCCTCGACCATCTGTTAGGGAAGGTGGCTTAAGCGGTTATTACATTATCCTGAATTCAGGCGTCCTAACTAGGATGCGAGGGAGGGGATAGGAAGGAAGCTTCTGATTACACTACACTGAATCAGTTCGTTTCCACTGCTCGACGGAGTGCGACGTATCCTAGCGATGCCGCCGATATTGTCAAAAAAACAGAAAGTTGGCCTTGGCCTAGCTTTGGCAGTGGCTACCATGCCAATAAGGAAAAAAAAATCCAATTTCTTTTTCAAAGTTTTAAGCGTTGCATTCTCCTCGATATTTTTATATACACCTAATAAAACTTTGTAGCCCTCCTCACGCACACTTTTATTCATATAATTCTTATCATTTTTGTCCCACAAATATGGCATGTCTCTATAAAGTTCTATAATATTTGTGAGCGTTTGTTTTTCATTATTACTTAATTTGTGAGACGCCATTTTTCACAGAAAAACCTGATAAATACTACAGAATACATACTTCACTTTTACCACAGAGTAGTCGCGCACTAGTGTTGTCATTCAAAAATCAAAATCAAAACATTTATTCTGCAAATAGGCCTCAAGGGCACTTTTACAAGTCAAAATCTATCTAGGTACATCAAATAAAAATAATACAATAATCAAAGTATCATTAATTAAATGTAGTGTTACATGTCAAAAATAAGAATAAGAAACTAATAACAATCGAGATTTGTTAGAGATGTATAAGGTCTCTAAGCGTCAAGATAAAAGGTAATAAAGTAAGTACACTAATCATAATAAAATATTTTGAGCTATATCTATAACACGTCAACGTGAAAATAATAAAATCATTCTTCATTCTTTCGTGTTTCATTCATGCCACGCGACCTACACGTGCATACGCTGCCGCTGGCGCGAGCAGACTGATCTGGCTAAATGTTATTACACTGTCCTAAACAGCTTCCTAGCCAGGATGCTTGGTCATTCAGTTCGTCCGGAACCATCCTGACGTCCTAGTTAGGATACTTTTTAGGATCCTTACTTCCTGAATGCGATTACACGTTCCTGAATCTGCTTCCTAGCTTAGTCAGGATTCTGAATTCAGGATGGTGTAATAACCGTTTTACCTACCTTATTGACGTTTTGTTGCAGAGTGTTCGACGGGCGCAAGAAGCAGACCCCGCTGACGTTGCTGATGCTCCTGTTCTGTTACTATGTGATACACGCGCGCTACCTGTACGAGGGCCGCATCGACTACGGGTACAATATGCTCGTTAATGTGCTCTGCGGTGAGTTTAAAAAACCGTCTTGAGGTAGGTTTAGAGTGGGTTGCACCTAACCTCCTGTAATCGTAAGCGGTGTTCGTTAAAATCTGATTGTATGGAAAGTTTGACAAGAGTCTGTGGGATGACAGCTGCCGGCGCCATATTTGACGATGACCGGCCTGTGATCGTATGCTGGTGCAAACGACCCTTAGACCAAGACTATTTTCAGACGCCTAAAAAGGCACCGTATAAACACTTTTGGTGCCATTTTTTCGCGGCATGCCAGCGCTGGCACTGAATCGAACACGCGGCTATTTTTTGGCGCCAGTGACCTCCGCCCGCGTGTCTCGCTGCCCCCGCGCCTATTTGTAGTGAAAAGGCACCGTGTAAACGACTAGTGTCGGTTTGCTGGTCACTGGCGGCGAGATTTAGGCTCGGTTTTATAAAGATCCGTTAGACCTTATGTCTGTTTCATATGTCAAAAAATGTACTGAGTTACTGAAATTTGATGTGACATTTGGTCTAACGGATCTTTACAAGCTTATCTTCACTGTATGACATTAATTTTGTTATAATTGTAAACTCGAAATTATTATTCCTTCTCGAACTGTAAATTAATATTTTGACATTAAAAATGTATTACTTATTATAGTTAGACTTTCTTAAATTGTAAATTAAGATTTTGACATGTAAAAGTGCGTTTGTGGCCTATTTGCAGAATAAATGTTTGATTTTGATTTTATAAAACCGAGTCTTAGTGACGAAATGAAATGCCTAGGTAGGCGACGTAAGAAGTATCCACTTACCCCCTTATTCATAATCGTCTATCAAACCTATATTAGTTAACTAGCCGCTAAAGTTCGTTTGTCCTTATTTGTCATTTTGACATTGACGTTTGTGAGAATTAGACAAAGAACATTTTAGTTAGCAGAGGTTTGTTAAGTTTTATGAATAAGCGGGTAAATATTTAAGGTTGTACCCAAGACAGCATGTCGCAGAACCGATGGCCGTTGGGGCAGACTGGTTCTTGAGTGGAGACCGCGTGTCGGCAAACGTAGTGTAGGACGCCCTGTAACTAGGTGGGGCGATGATATTCGTAAGGCAGTGGGCAGGGATTGGAGGAGAAGAGCTGAAGACCGAGCTCAGTGGCGTGCCATGGGAGAGGCCTATGTCCAGCAGTGGACTGACACAGGCTGATGATGATGATGATGATGATGTACCCAAGACATAGGTGAATTTATATTAATGAGACGTGTGATCCAGGCGTGTGCGGCGGCCTGCTGTGGACGCTGTGGGCGTGCGTGCAGCTGGCGCGAGGGAGACGGCACGCGGCGCGCATGCTGGTGTTCTCGCTCTGGTCGGGCGCCGCGCTGGCGCTGGAGCTGCTGGACTTCCCGCCGCGGGCGGGCTGGGACGCGCACGCGCTCTGGCACCTCGCCACTGCGCCGCTGCCGCTCATCTTCTATAGGTCAGTCTCCTGTCACTTTTAACGTATGTAACAAGTCAAGTAAACATGTAGTCAAAAATTATAAGGATATGTTGATAAGTAGATTACACTAACACATTCCTCAATTTTTCATATTATTATTACATAAATTGTAATAATAATAATTAACCGTTAGGTAATTAAAAAAATCTTTAAATAATAAGATTGCATGCCTAACCCTGCCAAATGTAATATGTTTTTTTTTTCAGAAATAAACACTTTAATTTTTATTTTAGCGCTGCAATGTTTTGACGACCGGTTTAGCCTAGTGGGTAGTGCACCTGCCTGTGAAGCTGACGGTCCTGTGTTCGAATCCCGGTCAGGGCAAATATTTGTGTGATGAGCATGGATATTTGTTTCTGAGTCTTGGATGTTTTCTATGTATTTAAGTATTTATATCTATTAAATATATCGTCGTCTAGTACCCATAACACAAGCTTCTTGAGCTTACTTTGGGGCTAGTTCGATTTGTGTAAGATTGTCCTCTAATATTTATTTATTTATTTATTTAATGGTAAGAAAGTTGCTACTGCTCGCCGCGCTGGCTATGCTATGGGTCTGTGCTCCGAACTTCGTATCGTGCCGTCCCTTCTACTCTCGTGTTAAACATTGTATGAGTGAAAGGGACGGCACGATACGAAGTTGGGATTTCGGAGTGGCCCCTCTGATATGAGTAAGATTCTTCCCGGCCGGCGTGACGGAGCGCCTTCTAGTGGATGATAAGGATTAGAGATACCCCGAATATGGGTTTGACCGAATACGAACATTCGGCCGAATATTAGGTCCAGCTGTTGCCGAACCGAATATTCGGCCGAATTATTCGGTTCAACGTAATTCCTTCATCTATTGTTGTAAAACAGACTAATTGAAAGGTAGAACTTTTGTTCATTATCAAAGCGAAATATTGACAAAAAATAAGTTAAAATTACTGTTAATAATGGGTCAAGTATTAATTTCACGAAGCGGTAACTATAATAACTTACGCCGGGTTTTATAAAGATCCGTTAGAGATTTAAAGATTGTTAAAGATTTAAAGATTGTTTAAGGTCGCGTTCATGTTTGTCTGTTCTTGTCTGTTTAAATTGTAAATTATGACATTTATTTAATTGTTATGTTGTTTGTGACTTTAGTGTTTTTTGTCTTTCGTGGCTTCTCGTGGTCCCAAAGGAAGACCAGCGCTAGCCAATGGCTAGCACTATGCTGATTTGGGGCCATTTCGTGGCTATTTTCTGTATTTTGGTGTTATGTTAATTTGTACTGTGTCTATGCCACGAATAAATGTTTTTTCTTTCTTTCTTTATTTCTTAGACCAAATGTCAGATCAAATTTCAGTAACTCAGTACATTTTTTGACATAACAAACCGACATAAGGTCTAACGGATCTTTATAAAATCGAGCCTTATTAAACTATAATAACTTGTAACTTGTAACAAAACCTTCTCAAAATTGTTCGGTAAATATTCGGCAGCTGAACCGAATAATTCGGCCGGATACCGAACATTCAAAAACATCCCGAATATGCAGAATACCGAATAATAACCGAATATTCGGTGCATCCCTACTAAGGATATTTCGTATTTGAAATCCCTAAATGACCTTCCACGGACCGTTACAGCGGTCGCAGCGGTTGCATGATTCCATTGAAATATAAAACGTAGCTACTGAACATACAGTTCAAATTCCTCTGTACCTGGTAGAATGCTCCGTCTCGGTGCGGTCGATGACAATCGTATATTATGCCATTTATAAAAATAAAATCCTTTTTGTTTCAGATTTGTCATTGATGACATAAAATTTTTGCAGAACGAAAAAAAAACTTGATGTCAAGCAGTTGTAAATCGGTTCGTCATGTTTTGTAAGTGATATGCACAAATCTCGCGGCCATTATGTAAAAATTACAGTGCTTTTCTGCTTCATTTTCATTATTTTATCGCTGCGAACGTTTTATCCACTACAATAATCAGATAGGTAGATTAGGAGTTGCAATAGGTGACCTACTTTAAACTGTTTCAATTCTAATCTGTTACAATAAACGCTTGAAATTCAACGATACGGTGTTTCAATTCGTGCAAACGATTGTGTAGATAAAGCGAAACAAACTTTTTTTTCAAATTATGTCAGTAAAATCACAGGACAACACTATAAAGACAATTTCAACAGGACATTACTATCAATTTGACACAACCTAAACGTTCACTATATCGCAATAAATATGTACATTAGTATTGCATCATGATTTTTTCCTTCTCCGGGCCGCAAGCGAATCCTAAGTGGTACACTGGTTTCCTCATCCAAGTCTTATTAGTTATCTTCAGGCCGGGGCTCCTCGCTGGGAGTCTAGGCTTATAATCGTTGGTCGATTCGGGCGCCATGCGGTGGACGGATCGTGTAGGCGTCGTGCGCCAGTCGTACTGGTTCTGCGGCACTCGCTTCATGTATTCGGGTGGGGTCATGGGTCGGTGGGGCGCTTGGGGGCGGTAGATCGCTCGTCGGATTTGGGAGCTGCCTGAGTGTGGGCGGAGCACGCTGCGGGGTACGTAGCGGGGCATCCGTTGGGGCTGGTGCATGGGGCGTGTGTAAGCGGAGTTGCCTAAGCGGCGGGTCTTGGATGATGAGTTTATTGGCTGCGATGTCTCCCAGTGCTCGCGCCCGGCGGGCGCGTACGACACGTGCTTGACCGGCCTGTCTCTCTGGACGGGAGTCTCGTCGGACGTCTCCGAGTCCTGCGTGTTAGCGTTCACACGCTTGTCAGGGTTTTGTTGTTCTTTTTTACGCATCTTGCTCACGACGGATGACATCACCTTGCCGAAGAAGCCTTTCTTCGCGGGTTTCTGTTAAAAAAATAGGTGTTTAGAATGGAAGAACCAAATAAAAAACATCAATTATTCGAGGGGTGAGTGGTCAAACCCGATAAATCGAGATAAATGTTTTTTGAAATAAAAATTTAACATCCATTACGCAGAGTTCTATTTTCAAAAAACCTTTAAGACGACTTATCGGGTTTGACCACTCACCCCTCGAATTGTTTTAAAGTTCTAGGGTTTATGAGTAATGTATAAGAAGAAGTCCTGACTGATTGACTGACTGGATGACTGACTCATCAACGCACACAAACTAACCATATCTGGGCACCGTTAATCAAATATTTAACTTCGTTAAACGCTAATCCGTTAAAAAAAGTTAACTTCGTTAAACTTTAACCCCCTTATTTATAAAATTTAACAAACCTCTGCTAACTAAAATGTTCTTTGTCCCATTCTCACAAACGTCAATGTCAAAGTGACAGATAAGGACAAACGAACTTTAGCGGCTAGTTAACTAATATAGGTTTGATAGACGTTTATGAATAAGGGGATAAAGCGTTACATTTCTGGCCATTTAAAGGAAGTTAACGTTAATCGTTAACTCCTGGTAAAAACAGCACCTGAGGGCCTACTCCGAACTTCGTACCGTGCTGTCCCTTGCGCTCTCGTGTTAAACATTATATGAGTGAAAGTGACGCTACGATACGAAGTTTGGATTTCGAAGTTCGGAGTAGGCCCTCTGAGGGGCTACCGCGAACCGAAAACGAACGAAGTCCGAATATCTCCCTCTCTGTCGCACGAATTAGCAAGTGCGACAGAGAGGGAGATATTAGATAGTTTTGAACTAAAAACATTTTGTAGAGTTCTTACCGACGGACTAATGGTCCGGCTCACAGAAGGCTCGTCGTCGCTCTCGCTCTCGCTCTCAGATTCCGTTTGAGACGGCTCTTTATTCGTTTTCTTAACATTGCACTGTCGCCTCTGAGCGCTGGTCGTATGTGTCGGCGCCTTATGGAACGAGCCGCCGCGCCTCTTCTGCCGCGCATTCAGACTCGACTCGCTGGGATTCTCCATCCTTGTCACGCGTCTATTGCCTATGTCTCCTCTGAATATCATCTCTTCTCGACCCATCATCGCTTTTTTCGGCGCCTCAGGCTCGGGCGAAGTTTTGTCATTCTTTGATTTAGCATTCATTGCGCTGGGAGACGCGGTCTTTGGGTACTCCACGTCCAACTTCATTGACTTGTATATTTCCTTGATAAGATTTTCAGTTTCTGTAGTGCGTTTCCTCGGCTCGTGCGTCGTGTTTGTAGCACACGTCGACATCTGCTTGGGTTGCATCAGGTTTCTATCGGGATGGTAGGTGTGCGCGGCGACAGTTGGATGGACTAATTCCGGGAAGTTCTGCGCATAATTCAAAGTCAGAGGTACCTCAGGACGAGGCATGCTGAGAGTTTGCCGCATTATGGAACTGTGGTACGAGGGCAGAGGATGGGAACACGAAGGCACGTACGGATTTATCATAGCGTAAGGGCTGTAGGTGAAGCTGTTAAGGACACGCTCACAATCCGTACTTGATACAGGGTCATTTTGTACAATTGCGTCTTTAGTTTCTTTTTCGCCCATGACTCTCAGTCCACTGGCAGTATTGTTAGTCTTTACTTCCGTGAGGACTGTTTCGAGCATAGTTTTGATTTGATTCAAAGTGGATTCTGTTTTATCTGGTTCAGCTTTGGTGAGGTGAGAGAGAGCGTCCATCAAATCGGTTTGGCATTCAATCTCGTGCGCGGGGACGGCGAGGCACGCTGCGTTTTTAAGTGCTACTTGTAAAGTAGCGTGCGTGGATCCGCACTTCGATAACGACGATGTCTGAAGAGCTTTCGCGACCGCCACGGGACATTTGATATTGCTTGTGGGTAGAACGCATTCAGCATTTTCAGCCAAGGGCTCGAGGTTAGATGACGGTATAAGCTTCATCACTGATACCACTTGAATGGGTTTAGATGTCTTCACTTGACATTCTGTGATATTCCTGGTAAGGACACTGCACTCCACACCTTTTGGCTCGGGTTTATCCTTATTATACCCGACTCCGCGATTTGGTGACAATCGCTTTGGGTAAACATGACTGAATTCCACAACACCATCAGTCACAGACGAGTCATTCGAAATGTATACCGGTTTTTTAGGACGCTCCCTCTTTTGAAGTTTTACTGGTTTTCTGCCATTTGGTACGTCCGTGTTTAATGAGTGTTGTGGCTTAAATCGGTAATATTCGGGGTAAAACAAGAAATCCATTTCAGGTGTCCGTTTCTTAATTAGTTCGTTGTTTTTAAGACGAGGCTTCTCCCTCACCGGTTTCACGTCGTAAAGACTGGAGTCATAATAAACTTTTCCATTGTCGATGCTGGGGTCGAACACCGGCGGTCGCTTGCGAATCTTGCAATCGACGTCCAGGAAGTTGCCCCGGCAGCACGAGCACATGTCGTCGGAGGCGTGGGACGAGCGCGGCGTGTCGCGACACACCGGCGCCGACCCCTGGCTCCCCAACATGTCGTCGTCCATATACATCTTTACCAAATGCTGCCGCTCTATAAGCGACTGCAGGTACTCTGCGTTCATCGTGCTCTCTATTTTATCTGGGTTATCCTTTTTAGTTTCAGTTGATTTTTTATAGTCTGCAAACGGGCTGCCTGCCGCTTGAGCATAATATACTAGCCGTGTGCGGTCTCTCTCCGGGATTATTTCTCCGAAGACATTCCGGGGTTCTTGAAGTAGGTCATGCGAAACTGACTTCTTTACTGTGTTCTTTCTATAATGACCATGGTCGTCTAGATACCGAGAGAAGTCAAAATTGTTGTGCCTGCCCCTGTGAAGTTTATCCCGTGGGTCTGTTGTGCTGGGCGGTTGGGTGCTGCAGGCAGCTTTGGTGCACTTGTTGGTATAGGCTAGTCTCTCCACGAGCAACGGTAACACGGCCGTCTCGTCCGTGTCCTCGCAAAGCTGCTGAGGTGTTGTATTCTTCAGTTTCTCCACTTGCTTCTCTAGACACTGGATCTTCTGTTGAAGGTCCGTCACGTCTATGGGTATGCATGAAATGATTTTCACTTCAGTTTGTGATGGTGAATTTCCTGAAAAAAAAATATCATGATAATGAAATTTGAAATACCTGCTTCAAAATAAATTGCTTAACATTTGTATAACAATATTGTGTGGTTGTTAACTGCCTACCTTATTTTATTGTTAAAATTGTGTATTGTATGTTTATTTTTTGTTGGTACGCTCTAGACATTCTTTGTTTTTGTTTTCTGTCTGCGTCTGTATCATCACTCGTTGTTTTAATTCAGGTCCTCACTGAAAATCAGCTTGTGGCATTCTGCTGAGTAAATATATTTTCTTTATTTCAAATGGTGATAGTGCTAGCGTAAGAAAGAGATGAATTAATGCCGTCAGTTACGATACGCTTCTTACGAAAACTATGTTTTTGGATGGACTGTTTTAATTTGGGAAACTCTTTCGATATTCGCTATGTACTTGCTATGTACGTTAGTGGTGTTGTGTTCCTGTTAGTTAGGGTGTAAATACAAAATGGTCAGCAGCGCGCTTGCGATTCGCAAACGTCCAAAGGCTGCGGCAGGCAAGCCGTATGCTTGTATCCGTCGTAGTATAAAACATGATTTTCTATCAACATGTGTAGGTATTACCAAAGTATTGAAATAGATAGGTCTTTGAAAGAATAAAAGCGGTTCAGTACTTTTATCTTACAAGCGCGGGTTAGCCATAGTTGCAGTTGTAAAACGTGGATATGTCGCAACGGCGAACTCGGGAAACCGAGCTGCCAGGGGTAGCGGGGAAAGGGGGGGCTGTGACGGCGAAATCGGGAAACCGAGCTGCCTGGGGTAGTCAGGAGGAGAAAGGGTAGGCTGGGGGCAGAGCCGGGTGCGCGTGCGGAGGGAGGATTTTTTTTTGAACCTGACTGTGGATTTATAGGCCGGGCCCAATAAAGCTATAGGAGTGCGTGGTTGGAGAGTAGCCTGGGGAAAATCCAGGGGAAAACCTCCGGCACGACCACGCGTGTGGTTTGAAACACTGGAATACTCTAAGAGTTTGCGCTCCAGTGAGATTGGTTGAGCGGTTTCAACCGAATCTGAGGTGTGAGTGGAATCGAGCTACTGGGAGTTTTGTCGCTGCTTCACTAAACCTAGCCTAGCTGAGAAGAGTCCAGCAAGAAACTCAGCTAGGCCCGACCTGGGTCGGACTGACTCTACCCGGTGTGCGGCGGTACCGGGACACTGAGCTTATGCGGGCGCGCGGCGGCTTATATACGCTGCGGCGGGGCGGCGCGGAGTGTAGCTCTCCCTTTGCGCTCGCCGTGACGTAGATCTCTACGTCACAAACATACGAACACATAGACAATGTGAACTTCTACACTCACACACACATGTAGACAATGTGCATGTATATCTTAACAACTATGGTTCACCCGCGTTCGTGAGATAAAACTACCTAGATTGAAGGCAATTCGTCGCAGGAATGATTCGATGCCCTTGTACCGGCTAATGCCGCCCTTGCGGGCTGGAGTCTTCGAGCACGAGCACGATGCCATCACTCCAACCTACAACCAACAAATGACAACATTTCAAAATTAATCGCATGGCTGGTTTACGACTCAGGGGCAGGGACCGATACCGGTATTTTTAAAAAACCCTGAGTTAGCCCAATATTTTGGATTATTTTTTGCTCTTTACGTAGGGCTGAATCATGTATTTAGGTAACAACGTCGTATTATTAGATTGTCCCATTAAAAACGAAATAATGAACCGGTGACCGTAATAATACCGGTATTTTTCTATGGAGAAAATACCGGTATCCGATCCCTGCTCAGGGGACCCCAAAGTTGGCGTGTACTCGGATCCCTCTTGCGGTTCCGAGGGGAAGCGCCGCCAGTTTTGGGGTCCTTGCTGTATTTAGTGTTTTTTTTTGTTGTAATTCGTTATTTTTTACCCACGACGGAACGGAGAAAGTATATGCGTTTAGGGTGAGAGGTTGTTTGTTTGTGTGTGCACATCAATAGCTTCGAAACGGCTTGACCGATTAAGAAACGATTTTCTGCAATAGGTTTGTAGTTTAGTCGGGACGAATTTAGTTTTTTTGTAAACTGAAATTAGTTACATAAATAGTTTTACTTTTATTCTATTTTAGGTTTTGATATGTTCCCTTACTTAATAAGTAATAACATGTTGAAAGTTAAAACAAAACTTACGAGGTATTTTTTGAGTATTGGTAAAGGCAGAGTTAAAATAATATCGTGTAGATTACCGTAACGCGTAAGACCATTACTTTGCTGACATTGACAGGCATTTACATATATGAGCATGCAAAATTTGTAAGAAGCAAACCTGAGTTATTTAATAAACCAACCCAATATCCACGATCATGTAACAGGGAGCTGTTTAAGATCGTCAGATATTCAAGACGGTCCTGTATAATAAAAACTGCTTCATGATGTCTGGAAGAGTGTTTAATAATATTCCACTAAAATAGAGATTAGCCATACATTTTGTTCCTATCAATGCTTCGCTGCTGGGTTAGAGAAAACAAAATTATGACCTTAATGATTTTTCTCATTCAATCTTATGTTTCTTTTAGTTTTCATTTGAAAGAAAGAAAGCATTCACTGCACGAAAAGACACACCGTTACAAACAGAATTAACTCAGTACATTTGCATGCCACTAAAATGGTGAATTATGCCGAACGTATTTTTTATGTCCATCTTTTATTGTACCATATTTCCGCAATTGAATCTTTTTGACTTTTTAATAGTTTCCCGAGGCTAGACTGTGATAATACTTAACTGCAAAAGGAATGCAGCACAGTGTGGGTACCTAATGCATATGAAATAACATTGTGGACGTGATTATAATTTTCGGGATGTTAAAAAAGGCAACCACTATTTAACCAGTCAATAAATACTTTGTATTATTTTTGAAATGTTGTCAAATGCTGTGCTTGTACTACGCAGCGACATCGCTACATTGCTCCGTCGTGTCGCTAGATAACACAATCTAGTGCGTCGTTTTTACGATGCGACGTTGCTACTCAGTGATGTGGCCGCGCCCACACACTACAATTTTAGATAAGGACTAAGATACATGCACTCGGAATGTTTGCCACTCGCTCCCACACCACCCTGCAAACCTTGGCAGCTGATGCGTGAACAAGCCCTTGGGTAGAGCGGATTAGCTAATGGGCCATTCTACTTTTTCATGTACATAATTTTCAGACACTTTTTTTAAATGCAGATTTTGGAATACTTGGCCCTCACTTCATGTTTTTGTACTGTTATTTAGAATGAGGTTTAATTGCAGTATCACTTCCGATAGTTTTAGTAATTAACGAACCACAGCTAATATTCATAAATAGAGTAACTCAGTGGTCCTTGGATGTCTCACCATTTGTATGAAAAAATGGTTTTTACCACTGTGTTACCCACCTTTTACAGCAATATATTATGTAAGTATTTTTACCTATAAATTCCTTTTATTAGGTTCAGGTACTATTTAGAAATCTTATTTTTGTACGCTAATTCAATACATATCATGTTTTTTTTGTAATAGAAAAGTGGTCATGAAAAAGTAGAATGACCCGAATGCAGATTTAAATAAAATCTAGGAAAATATAAAATTTTGGAGGCGCCTTTTGAAGAGCGCGGCATGCATCGCTCTACCCCTATTATTAGCGATGGCCGGCACTTTACGTGAGGCACTGCGTTTCTCCGAGTTAATTCAAATTGTTTTCCATAAAAGCGACAAATTAACTTAGTCACTTTATATAAAAATATATTGCTCACCTCAGACGCAAAAGCAGCCTCAAATAATCTGACTTATTCGGCACCAACACGGGGTCCTAATGGACAATACAATTTTGAAACACCGAAACATTAAAGGCTAAATCTAAAACGAATTCTAAATATTGTAAGAAAACATTTAATTTTTTATTCCGGTGTGGATAGCATCTTGGTGTTGACGGTGTTGACAATTTGTCACTTTCTTCTTTTTATACAAGATAATACTTTGGTAAAGGAGTGTGCCAGGATCATGCCAAGATACCTACACTACAGAGATTTCTCTAAAAATCGTTAGCAGCGCTCCAGTGCCAAAATAAGCTTTACATGCCGTTTTTAGCGTGTCCTGCATGTGGTAATTCCACTTTCGTCGTTCGCTCCAAAGAAAATACTACTTTATATGCATGGTCTAAGAAAACAAGGTATCCGTGTGGTCGTGTTGGAGGTTTTCCCCTGTATTTTCCCCAGCCTACTCTTCAACCGCGCATTCCTATCGCTTTATTTGGCCCGCCCTATAAAGCCACAGTCAGATCTGGATCGTGACACCAGTGACGTCACTGTCGACGACACACACGTCCGTATACCATTGATAGGCTGATGCCGTAGGTCGTGTCACACACACTACTAACCGATGTACCGGATTGCTATACCGGGTGCAGTATATTATTGTACCATGTTATGAATGTATACGGCTGGTCTGTTAAGTTCGTGTATAGATCATATAGATTTGATATTTTTGAGCATTTCTGAAGAGTTGGTAATGACCCTGCCTTCGAAGCTGGAGGTCCCGGGTTCGAATTCCGGTCAGGGCATGTATTTATGTGATGAACACGAATATTTGTTCTTGAGTCTTGGATGTTTTCTATGTATTTAAGTATCTATTTATCTATATAAGTATGTATATCGTCACTTGGTACCCATAGTACAAGCTTTGCTTAGTTTGGGGCTAGGTTGATTTGTGTAAGATTGTCCAAGGATATTTATTTATTTATTTATTATTTATTTTATCGTTCTGTACGAAGAGGAGTTATATTTAACGTAACAGTTATATTTGTTGGCGAGGTGACTGTATGGAGCGAGTGTTATATTTTTGCTATATATTAGCATACAGATTTCCGTTCACTGTTAGCATCACGGTGGATTGACCCACGAATTGACCATTGGCACCAATGGTAACCTTATCTCATTGCAAAGGTTCACGAATGGCCAGTTAACGGTGATACAAAGCCTCAACAAAGCGTGCATAAATAGCTGACATGTTCTAACGACCTCAAATGCCAGATAGGAAAAATATCTGCAAAACTATCAGAGGGGCTAAGATGATCGCTTATCGATTTAGCATTCGTCTTACTGTCAATTATGTAAGTGCGAGAAGGACGGATGCTATACTTCCGACATATAAGAGATCATCTTAGCCCCTCTCACATACTTAACGTCAATTGTGCTCTTTCTTTTTCGTATCAAATACCAATGCAGGTGACTATTGGTAGCTCTGTATGTTGTGTCAGTACGAAATAAAACAACTATTTGCTGGTATCCTAAATAATCCTAAATTAATTCAGTTACCAAAAACTTGTCACAATACAATTTCACTTAGACATTTTACAGATTTTACTCACTAGACGCACACGGGACAGACATGGACAGCATCAGACGAACATACGAGGACGCCACTTGAACACCGGAGTGTCTTTTTCCATAATGGTCCTCACAAATCTGTTCTGCGGAGAGAACGGGTTTCTCTTGTAGAATAGCTTCTTCAGCATTGCGTTAGCCATAGTTTTGTCATTCTTAGTAATGTCCTTCTCAAGTTTCTCTCTCCAAGAAGGCATAGCCTCCGATTTACTAGCAGCGGCTTTATAGTTTGAGTTGAAGAACTTGCGTGGTTTTTCTTCTTTAGTCGTATCCATAAATGTCTGCGCACTGCTCGTTTTCGTGCGGTCGTCACGTAAGATGCTGACTAGAGGCCGCTCCGGGGGCTCCTCCTGTTTTTCTTTTTTCTGAGGAAATAGTCGAAAGCGCGTCGTTTTTCCTTCACTCTGTATACCGATGCTTCTAACTTCTACTTCTTTTAAACGCAGGGGTACTTGGGGCTGCATTGGATGTCTGCAGTGAGGGTCGTATGGGTTATCGTACTCGGGGGCTGCCAGGTGAGGAGGCAAGTCGTAGTATCTATCGCTGACCAGTCTCGGATTGGAAAGTCTGCCGGTCCGTGAGTCGTACGGGGAATAATCGTAATCGTATGACGGCGGAACGCGAGGGTCGTGCCTGAGAGGCGGCGGTCGCAAGAACTCTTGTCCGTGTATTGTGTACGTCGCGAACTCCTGCTTAAAATTATGTCTCGTTTTAGGCACCACGTCCACCTCAATCGATTGCTCGCTCTGACACACTTCATGGATTTCTTTCCGAGTTTTCTTATTGTTCTTCCGTAATAGTCGTAAGGCGCTTACGAATTTGCTGCTCTGAAGGGGTTGTTGTCTTGGAATGTTGATAGGTTTCCTCTGTAATAAAGATACACATGTAATTAACTATGTACGTACCAAAAAAAACATGCGAATAGTGATAAATCTGTGATGTTACCTTATCTACGAAGTTATATTCGTTGGTTTCATGTGGCGTCTGATAATCTAAGACAGCTTCTTGACTAAGCCTGTCCTCGAGCAAAGAGTTTGAGTAGCTCGGGTAGGTGGAGTAGTAGGTGTCGAACAGCTGCCGGGAGACGATGGCCTCGCAGCTCTTAGAGTAGCACCTGAGCGGAGGGGTTCCCACGTTCGCGTCCTGATGCAGTGCATGCATACTCTTGCCCATGCCCGGCCTTGGCAACTTTGCGGATCTCTCAGACTGATCCTGGGAAGTTTTGGAAGCTTCCTTTTTACAAGCGTTTTGTCCTGCTACGTAGTTGTATATTTCTCTAATCAGTACGTCGGTCTCGCAATTTGCTTTCGTTGCACTTGCCTCTGTACAGTTTACATTTGAACATGTCCGGCATTGCGTATCTGTTGCTTGTGGCCGCTGGTGGTTGTGTCCGCAGGCCGCGTTTGCGCAGACACAGCTTGGGCTAGCCACGAGGTAGGGCATGGCGTGTGCTCCGCACATGGGTATCATGGACGGGTAGCAGCATGGGTTCACAAAACCAGGTATGAACTGGGGTGGCATGGCCGGAATACTGCCCTGCCCAAGACCACAGTTAAAGGAAGATTCAGCGCCATTCTTCAACCCATTGCTGGTATCATTTGTGCTTCCATGAAGTGACCCGTCCACCTGTTTTGCGCTATTTTTATTAGTTGATCCGCTCGCTCGGTCGCATTGAGATGTTGATGAGTCTTTTTTCAGTTCTTGGAGAAAATTTTGTAATATAGCCTTTATTTCGCATAATGCGTTATCAGTCTTATCGGTAACACGAGTATCTTCATGTTCCTGGATTTTGCTGTTATTGAGAGTACTATTCACGGTATTGTTCGGTGAAGTAAGACACTGTTGACTACTAATTGCCGTAGCTCTATCATCCTGTAACCTGGTGGTATTATTTTGACGCTTTAATAATGTTGGACTCATGTAATTTGTGTTTCGAGGAGACTCCTCTATTGACACATCATACTTGAAGTTATCGACGAACTCATACTCAGGTCTTCTGTTCCGATTCGGTGATTGTCTTTTTCTCGACGGGTTTGCGCGTGGCTCTGGCTCGTAGTCTTCATAGTCACTGTAGTTCCTTGTCTCTAGAATGAGTCGAGGTCTTTGAGTTCTAGGCGATGGAGGGACTTCGTTTGGTATCATATTATCCTCTATAAACTTTCTTCTGGATTTGGGGCTGGTCTTTTCCTTGACTGGGACAACATCGTAGAGATTTGAGTCATTGTAGTTTTCGGTGCGGCGACGGCGCTGGCGCGGGGGCCAGGGCGCGCTGCTCACCCGCATATTGCATGCGCTGCGCCTATCCCTCACTCCTTCAGCGCAGGCATACCGGACACATGTCTCCGGTCCTCGACACAATGAAGACACTTCACTCTCCGGTATCTCCATCTTGCGTGCAGTAAACCGGTCATCACGGCACACGGGAGTAGAAATTTGACTTATATCAGATGCTCTTCTGCCAAAAAAGCTTAGAGGTTTGTACTGTTTGTTTATTATATCCGCAATAAATTGCTGTTCGTTATTAGCTGGCGCTTCATTTTTTTTCCTTCTGCGTCTGGATTCATTTGGCATGTGTGGACTTTTTGATTTGTGATGCTTAGGTTTCTCTCTGCTTCTCTTTAACTTTAGCTCATGAGGTTGAGTACTTCGCGGGTGGTCTTGCTGTCGACTATAACCTGGGATAGGGCGGGGAGGCTCCCTGAGTGGTATTACCATAGACTCGTAGCTGTCTAAACTTGATATAGTGTTCTCCATAGCCTTGCGGGCTTCGTGTTTTCGAAATCGAGATCCATTAAAGTTCTCACAACCAGTGTCGTATCTCCTGTTTTTCGGTTTACGTTTAGAAATATGGTGGCTTGAGGAGCAATGCTCGTAGTTCATCCGGTCTGACGAATGCTGTCTAACAGGAAGTTCATCATGAATTCTTAGCCCGCAGTCATAAGAGTTGGTACAGAGGTTATCCGAAGTCTTATAAAGTACTTTAGTCTCGGCATCTACGAAGTTTCGGTCGGAAAACCGGCGTTCTCTTGGACTGCTGCCATTTCCCGCAGTCGGTCTCAAGTTTTCAGTATGTCGTCTGTGAAGATTCCCGACGCTAGCTAGGTTACGGTAGTTTTTTCGAACTGTAAGTAGCTGATGTCCTGTGTCTGTTCGGTTTAAATCAATCACGTTCTCTGCTATGCTAGAATTCATTTTAATGGCCGACATCGACGTAATAGAATCTAAAAACAAGAAACAATAAGATTACACATGCATGTCAGGGAAATATGTTAGTCGATCTAATGTCTAATTCCAAAACGTATTTCATCTGAGATTGCACTTGAAAATGAAACTTAGACATGGTTTCCGATGTGACCAGAACCTAAGGGTGGTGTTGGACTAGCTTCTTGGAGTAGGATAGTTGGTAAGTAAGGTAGAAAATGCTTACTCAAAGTCTTTCGAAAGAAGTTCCGTACAGCTCGGTAGCGCTGCCGTGCGCGCGGCGAGATGCGCCGGCGTGGCGCGCGTAGGCTCATGCTGCTATAACATGACCTTTATTACATTTTTTAACAATATCTGCCAACGACTTAAAATATTAAATTAATTTCATATTTCATTAATCTGAAAATATTTGCGCTTAAACTTAATTTTGTTAATTACGTTTGCATTTGACTTTTGAATTTCGTCTAACTGTCACTAAAGTTTTTCTCTTCATCGAACCTAAATTTTATATCCTGCCAGTGAGTGTTGATTTGATTCGAATAGGTACACATTGTTAAATTGATCTATTGGGTAGCGACAGTAAATAAATGAATTTATGCAACTTAATGCGAAATAGAGCGAGCGTTTTCCCTTCTGAAAGGCCGGCAACGCACTTGTGGTGTTTATGGGCGACGGCAATTGCTTACCATCAGGCGATCCGTCCGCTCGTTTGCCCCCTACAAATAAAAAAAAAATATTGTATCTTACTTATAGTACTTATGAAAATGAAATATTATTGGACCGATATTGACACCAAAATCTATGAGGCCACGTTACCATATACATTTTTGTTTTATTCGTATCTACTTTGGCCAATGTAACAATTATGTGGTCTAAACTATACCGGGCGCCAGGGCTCCTGAGGCTCCAAACAGTCCCTGCGTTCCAGGCGCCAGTTGTACAAAAATCCGCGTTCCGGCTCCCCAAACAGTATGAGCAGCCAGCATCAGCCAAGTTTCGTTTTTTTCACGTCCTGCGATATCACTGGGAACTCACTCCTTTAATTTTCTGTGTAGTCTTCGATACATTCCTCGTAGGTGCAGCGATATATTATGGGTTCACAGACAGGGTATGTCGAATATTTTCGTTTAGCTATCTCTCTCAGCCCTCACCTCTGACATATATTCATTTCTTAAATTTTATTAAGTTAAAGCCGCTTAAATACAAATACAATAACTTGAACTGATGATGTGCCATTAGCGGTAATTTTGTATGCGGAATATTTTCGAGTGGGGAAATTCCTATAATTAACGTGGCTCTGTGAGCTGTAGACCTCGTGAGTGATTTTTTTTATCATTTCCAAAATCTGACATTATAAAAAAGATCAATTGTGAATATCGAACCTGCTAACAAAATTTCACGAGAAGCGGTTGAAAAATGCGACCTGTAGAGGACAACAAACCGAAATTCGGACAAAGAAACATACAAAATCTTTGAAATAAAAATTGTTTTTGAAAATTTCCAAAAACTGACCCGACGAAAAAATTCTATATAATTACCGGACCTGCTCACAAAATTTCGCGAGAATCGTTTGCGAAATGCGACCTGTAGAAGAGAACAAACGGAAATCCGGAAATCCGGACATATGAAAGCATTTTTGTCGAAGTTGAAGCAGAGACCTTCGTTTCACTCGGCGTATTGAGCCGCATACAAGCAGCTTTTGTTTGCGTTTGTTGGTCGCGTTTTATGGCAAAGTTTAGTAGTATATGTATAGTGACCGATACCGTAGGTATCGATCTAGCGATAAATTGTCACATTCGAGTCTAGAGTCGCAAGCGGCCATAGGCTATATACGGTGTCTGCTTTGTATAAAATAAAATTGTGCTGCTTTTGTATGCCTCTATCGCAAATCCCGGACAAGGAACCTAATCCAGGAACCAAACATTTCACTCGTTTGAGTCTAAACGGACTTATGTCTATTGCAGGTGGATATCCAGCTCACGGGCCACAATTGGAACTGCATTTCGCGTAACATGGACCTGCGCCAGCCCACCATTCACAAGCACCTAGTCTTCAACCAGCAGTACAAGCCCTGGCCGCGCATGCAAGATGTGCTCGACAAGATGGCGGAGAAGGAACTCAAGCCTTGTGCCCTCAGTCAGCAGAAAACAAGCGAATCCTCTGAAGATTAATTTTTGAAATATATTATGTGAACTTATTATATTATTCTATGTTTGATTTGGATTGTTTTATTCAGACGTACCGTAGGAAATCGCGTTTACTTAAGTCCGACAAATGATATCACATTATGACACAAATGTTATTAAGCCATATTTGTATATTTATTTCATTCAGATTAGGGAATGCAATCCTGCATCATGATCCCGGTATTTGCGGGATTGTAAATCAATGCCGCAGGGTTAAGAAATATTATCACAAACGGGTCATTGTCAGATTTAGGTTAGCGTCTTTTCGGTGGACATATCAAAAGTTAAGGGCCACAAAGCTTAATTTTGGATTGGCCTAGTAACCCGCATAAACGGTGTTTCCGTAACTATAAATCCATGTAATAAAAATATAACTTACATGTATATAAGCCGTTAACTATTGACCACCGGGTGGACAACTTTTGTTTTTACAACTGACCATGACCCAAATAGTAGCAATTTTATATCCGGTTATGTTATTCTCATAAATCACACGCTCCCTTGTAATAAGAGCCCCTATTGTGTCTCAATCTCACGAGAGAAAGAGACACTCACTTTTCGGGAATGGAGTTTTTGGGCAAATCTCAATGACACTCAATATTAAGAAGTGGTAAATTATTATTTGATTTTGATTTGGTGGAACCGAAAATATAGTCATTATCTAACGAAAATTTGGCTTTCTGACTGTCAACAATGTTCACAACATTCACTTCACTTGCAGCTCTTGCCCGGCGATATGTTCGGCCGAATATTTTTTTTAATACATTTTAATACTAATATGAATGAAAAACGTTCTTGTGACTAGAAATTATTAGCGAGGCAAGTGTCCCTAATAGTAAAACCAGCTTCCTCTTCAATCCCGAATTTTGCGGGATCCCAGTATCCCGGTATTACATTCCCTAATTCGGATTAAACATTAAACAATTTAGATGAACTTTGCAACACAATATATGGGGTTTTCGGTCGCGGAAATGGATGTACCTGGTATACACGGAAAGTCCTCATTCTCCTAAAACATGAAAAAAGCCTCTGCAATGCTCGGTTCCTCGGGTACTAAGTTCTTAATTGTCTAAAATACGGCATCCAAAACTATCATATATATCTTTTTAAGCTGCTGCAGGAGCGCTCGTGGCCCAGCGGCGCCCGCGTGCCGCGTGTGGGCCGAGGACAATTCTTGGATGGGTGACCGGTGTGATTGGTTACTAACTGAGCGCTCCCGTGCTTTGAAAGGGACGTTAAGCCGTTGATCCCGGCTGTCTATGGCAGCATTTATTAAACCATGTTTGAGGCCTTCGGGCGGCTTGTCTTCTAACAGTCAGGTTGCCCACTCACTTGACAAAGGCGGGTCGCAGTTGTACCACGTCCGTAGGGAGAACCCACCGCTCCCTACACGTGACCCCTGGGTGATGCTAAAAGTGCAACAAAACTGACAACCGAACTGTTTTTTAGAAGATCTCATGGTTCGAAATAATTGCCATACGATTAAATAATAAAATATATGTATGTATGTAAAATTCTTTATTGTACATGAGTAAAACAACATAAATTACAAGAACAGTTGACATATATGTACAAAGGCGAGCTTATCCCTGTAAGGGATTTCTTCCAGCTAAAATCTTAAGCTGCAGTCTATATTCTATTACCTACTGTCACTGTGTAATAGTTACGGAACCATTGTTTCTGACCAGCAGTCCAACCGTACATACAGATAATATATGTTACATACTCATGCAATAATGTTAAAAACTGTCCTCCTTACTGAATAGAAGCAAAAAAGAGGTGTAGTATACAAAAAGAATACAATCACTAAATTGGAAGAAAGAAAAACTGTCAAAATTATAAAATATCACTAAAATAAATGTTTCTAGCATAAAATTTCCTTTAAATCAATGATTAGGGAGCCGCAGATTCAGCTCCATAATCATTGACTACCCTGAGTCATGTTGCTGTCTAAATTGTTAAGTATTGGGAGCTTAGCGTTCCGGCAAAAACAAGACATAGGGCCAGGGTTACTGGCACCCCGACGAGCCGCACCCGAGGTTCGGGCGCCCAAGCGCCACCTAATGGACCTCATACCTGATAGCCAGTACGACAATAGCGGCCTCCCGAAGCGGATGAGGTTGGGTGCGATGGTTCAGCAATGGGAGACTATACCGCTGTTCGTGTGTGTTGTGGCCGATTTTATCGTCATTTTCTATGGAGCGATATACACGGGCGTCACGCAAAAGGTACGAACAATTCGTTTCTGTAAAATGAGTGTAATGGTCGATTTAGACAGACTTTCAGCCGCCAAAATTACGGCGCCTAAAAAGGGCACTATTAAACACTTTTGGTGCCATTTTTTCGGGGCATGCCAGCGCTGGTACTGAACAGAACACGCGCCAGTAGCCTCTGCCTGCTTCTCTCGATGCCCCCCCGCGTCTATTATATTGAAAAAGGCACCGTGTAAACGACTAGTGTCGGTTTGCTGGTCACTGGCGGCGAGATTTACGGAGCTGAAAGTAGTCATTGTCTAAACGGTCAGAAGATGTGCTGACGGTAGACACTGGCGTCGTAATTTAGGCGGCTGGAAATAGTCTTCGTCTAAATCGACCTTGTGACGTATTTCGATCGTAGTCGTATTGTCAAAACGATGATTCTGGGACATAGAACTGCGCTGGTTTTATACCTACGGCCAACCAATTTGATTTCTGGGCCACTTCATACCTTATGACCACACAGTGACGTTCATGTGAGACTAAGATATGAGATCTCGAGCGTGGTTCAGGAATCAAATTGGTTGACTGTAGCAAGTTGTTGATGACATTTTGAAAATCGAGTCTTCAAGGTATAAGCAGAAGATTCTTTATACTTCCCGTAGTTCACCTGGCGCCTATACTGATTATTTCCCATACACATTTGGAACTCATTTTTCAACGTCCTTAGGGGATGAATTTAGAAAAACTATTAAACTGGTTCTCTTTTATATACGACATTTCAAGTGTTTAACTTTATAAAAGACGTGCCCCTCATACAAACTTTTTTTGAACCCTTTCAGCGGGTCAATCTCTCAAAAAACTGGACTAAATACTTAGTCCGAGATCTTTAGAACTTCGCCAAATTGGATTGGTGAAAATAACTCGAAAAAGGTTTGCTGAAAATAACTCGAAAAATAGAGTGATGTCACTTTCAGCAAGCCCTATCATTTATACCCATGGATATTAGAAGTTCATTAAAAATAACTAGTCGACATTTTGGGTGTTCCGTCACACAGCTAACCATGCATTGTCATCCAAACTAAACGTGTATAGAAAATTCAGTTCAATCGCTTGAAGATATCTGCTTCAAGATTGAGTTGCAAGATTCCATCCGAACAAATATACATTACCGCTGTTTGTGGAGTCCGGTCTGTTCATGCTTGCTAGGACGTAGTGACTACGTTAATACTAGTGCCTTTTTATAGGGGATTGACGAGAGACATCATCCTGTTGTGGATTCATTTTTATTATCAGTGACTTAGAGACCATATACATCTCTAACAATATTAAATTAATTTTAATTTTGACGCTCAGAGACCATGTACATCTCTGGGATAATATATTAATTTCACTCCTTGTTTAATCTTGAGACCTTATACATCTCTAACTTAATATTTGTAATAGATAACTTTGCAAGTTTATCTTCGCTGTATGACATTAATTTTGTTATAATTGTTAAACTCGAAATTATTATTCCTTCTTGAACTGTAAATTAATATTTTGACATGATAAATGTATTACTTATTATAGTCAGACTTTCTTAAATTGTAAATTAATATTTTGACATGTAAAAGTGCCCTTGTGGCCTATTTGCAGAATAAATGTTTGTATTTGTATTACAAGCTGTAAAAAAAAATATTTTTTTACCGCCAGGTGGAATCACAATTCACCGGCCACAACTGGAACTGTATATCCCGTAACATGGACTTGCGTCACCCTACGATCCACAAACACATTGTGCACCACCAGCGCTACGAACCGTGGCCGGAGCTGCAAGACGTGCTGGACAAGATGACCAAGGCTGAGCACCGGACGATGGTGCGGGCGCAGACCTGCCCGACGGGCGAGTAAGCAGGTGCCCAGGGTAAAGCTGTTGTTGCACCAAAGTCGACCTTAAGGCCCGCTACATATAGGCTTTATTCGGTGATCGAATTCTGCCGGGTGGATTCCTCCCGCAGCTGCGAAATACACTCACTCGATAGTAACAGAATTTAAGCTTTAAAAAAAGGCAAAAAAAACATTTTTAGCTTACAATCTGTTACATTTCTTAATGAAAAATAAAAAAAATGCATATGAAAATTATGCTTTTAGGCGGTAATAATCCTATACTGGATTATTACGGCCTAAAAGTGATAGTAATAAAGATAAAATTACAAGATACGTGTCTAGTCAGATACAGAAGGGTCATTGTCAGATTTATGTTCGCGTCTTTTCGGTGGACATAGCAAAAGTTAACGGCCAAAAAGCTTAATTTTGGATTGGTCTAGTAACCCGCGCAAACGGTGTTTCCGTAACTATAAATCCATGTAAAAACATAACTAACATGTACATAAGCCGTTAACTATTGACCACCGGGTGGGCAACTTTTGTTTTTACATCTGACATTGACCCAGAATAGTTTCAATAGTGATAATGATAACAGCCCTTGAATATCATGTTAGCTCTGTTGGTAAAGCAGTCTAAGTCGGGGTAAAAATGGTAGAGAAAATTTTATCTAGAACGACAAACAAACATGGCAATAGCGGATCGAAAGTTATTTTAAAATTTCGTATTTCAGGATTTGTTGAGTAGGAAAAAACTGCCTGTGTATGTAAGTTAAAAAACTGTTTTTATTTTTTTTGTACCTACTTTTGTGATCGCTATTAAACTGTTTGTATTCAAACTAGGCCTTTTAATTTGTAAAGCGAACTACACTCGCGGACAAAGAATACGGGTCAGTAAAATACCGTCATATTTAATAAAATACTGGAAATTTGTACAGTTTTTTATCCGGTTCGAAGGACCATTTTTATGATGAATTTTTGAATAAAAAAATCCACACATACCTAAAGTAAATATAAGGACTGTATTGTAGTTTTGTGAGCAGTACATTGATACACGTCTTGATTATTTTGTTTGATGGAAGCGACTGACTATCTCGCTCAGTACTATTGTGTGCTCTGTCTTGCAAGGTCATGATCTTTATTTAATTTTACATCTAACCTGCAAAGATAAACTAATCTCCAGGTTTAAATCGGACTCCTAAAAACCCATAGAAAAACAATGTTAACGGAGAGATATCGCAAAAATCCTCAGTTTTGGAGATTGATCCCGGGAATTGCGAATACTGTTGGGTATTAACGAAGAATAGTATCATGTTTTTTTGAAATATAAAACTACAAGATTTGCTAATATCATACAATTTTGGTTCGTATTTCGTGAAGAATAACATTTTGGACTACTTTTTTTTTTTAACCTGACTGTGGCTTTATAGGCCGGGCCCAATAAAGCGATGGGAGTGCGCTGTTGGAGAGTAGCCTGGGGAAAATCCAGGGGAAAACCTCCGGCACGACCACGCGTGTAGTTTGGAACACTGGAATACTCTAAGAGTTTGCGCTCCAGTGAGATTGGTTGAGCGGTTTCAACCGAATCTGAGGTGTGAGTGGAATCGGGCTACTGGGAGTTTTGTCGCTGGTTCACTAAACCTAGCCCAGCTGAGAAGAGTCCAGCAAGAAACTCAGCTAGGCCCGACCTGGGTCGGACTGACTCGTTTTGGACGACATTTCTATCGATATCACTGCCTTAAAATTATAATATTTTAAACGTAGGTATATAACCCTGTCCTCCTACAATTTGAAAAAATAGACGAATTATCAATAATACTAGTGTCTCCAAACTGAAAAACTGACTCGAAACATTGGTTGGTTGAAATTGACCTGTGGAGGAGAACAAACCGAAATTCGCTCACAGAAACATCTTTGAAAAAAATATTGTTTATGAAAATTTACAAAAACTGACTCGACGAAAAAAGTATATATAGTTGCCGAACCTGCTCACAATTTCACAGGAATCAGTCCAGAAATACGACCAGCAGGCGAATCACGTAACTTTATGTACTAACGGTAGATAGATTTTACTGACAATTTTGAAGTATAAATGTATGAGCTGACAGTTGAAATTTGACATTAAAATCTATCTAACGGTAGTACAAAAGTTACGTGATTACCCCGCTGTAGATAAGAACAATCGGAAATCTGGAAATCCGGTAATCCAGACATCTGGACATACGTACCTACGAAAGAATTTTTGTCGAGGCTGAAGCAGATTTTTTTTTATACCACGTCGGTGACAAACAAGCGTACGGCCCGCCTATGGACGCTTGCAACTTCTGGGGTGTCACATGCTCGTTGCCGACTCTTTAAAAATGTATACACTCCTTGAAAAACCCCACACTGTAGTCCCTCGGGAAAACCTCGGCAGGGAGCTCATTCCACAACCGGAGCGTCCGCGGGAGGAAATTCCTCTGAAACCGTTTCATCTTCGTTTCACTCGGTCAATTAAAAGGGAAATACCAATAGTATTTAACAACATTTTTCTTATTTTTTATAATTAGAGTACATCTTTTTTTTTCATTCGAATCTGACCACTTTTGCTTCCCCGTAGGTGCACTGTTCTTAAATATATCGACTTCGTATATTTCTTCTGGAGTTTTTCGATTCTATCTATATGGGTAAAATGAAAAGGCTTCGAAATGGCACAAGCAAACTCACATTCAAACTGTGCTTAACCTATGGACGCGTGCGGCTTTAGAAAAATCACAAATGCGTTGCTGAACCCCAAGATTACACACCCACTGATCAAAATATCTACCCGCAATTATCGGCGTCGCGCTGCAGTATCTATCACGTAGATGGAAAACAAATAAATCTAAGACTAGCAAAATTTAAAACTGTATAGTGCTTCAGAGAGGGGGCAATCTCGAATCGAAGGTGCCGCCGCGCCGTGTTTGTCCTCCCCCGGCCGGGGCCCGTCTGGCAAACATGTTGAATTGAAGTTAAATTTACATTTTAGAATATAGAATAGAATAGAGTTTATTTGCATAGAATAAGTAGGTACATTTTTGTCCTTAGGTGGTATGTGATAATAGGTAGCTTATCCTGCTATTTGTATTATATACTAGCATGCAAATATTTTTGAAAATGTTATTAATGAATATTTTGAGCCAGAAAATCCTTCACACTATAGTAATTATTTTCAGTTAAAAGCTTAATTAATGCATATTTGAATTTATGTAAAGGTAGCTCTTGTATACATTTCGGTAACTTATTGTAAATTTTCATGCACATGACAAAGCAGTGATTTGAATATAGAGTTGTCCTTGGAACATACTTATAAACCAAATGCTGAGGGTTCCGTTGGTTTCTGGTAGAATTTGTTCCAGCTTTTTTAAATAAATACATATGTCTCTTTACAAACATACAGATTTCCAGAATATACAAGCAAGGTAAAGGTAGTATATTAATTTTTTTTATAAATTTTGACGCTAGCGCTTTCTTCCACCGGTCTATTTTTGTTCGAATATCGATTTCAGTTTTTATTCTATTTAATCTTTAAGCGAGCATTTCTTATATGTTCTAGGCCTCGGTAACGGTTTTAACGATTTCGATGGGGTTTTCCCGCCAATGCAAATATTCTCTCATTACTGTACAGTCGAGTTCATAAATAAGTGTACGTTCCCAAAGATTCAAAAATCTTTCACCAAAAAACAAAATGTAAACCCTTAACAAAAAAGTCGAGTTATGGACATCCAATATGTGTAACGATCGCGTGGCATGCTTTACGAGTTTACACAGCTTGTTGCCAAAGCGGAAATGTGACCTAAGTATATATATCAATATAGCCTAAGCCTCCTTATAGAGATGTTGACACCAAATAAGAAAATCAAGAAATTTAATTTTTCTCGAAAAAGGATAAAATTCTTAATCAAATGGTGAAAAAAGTAACTTAAAAGCATAAATAATTACATAATTATAAGTCTTCAAAGTTTTAAGAGGGGGCACACTCTGTCCCTTTTCCGCAAAACGCACCTTTGTATGGGAACGATCGTCATTTACTATGGAGCTCGTGGTCAATGACGTCTATCTATCACGCTTTCTCTCTCTAACCAGCAACATTAAAATGTAGCTCAGTTCTTTTATAAGATTTTTCAATAGGATTTTCACTATTTTACGTATATTTTGCCTTGTTTCTTTTTGAGTAATCTTATGGGACTTGTCAAACTTTGAGTCAACATCTATATTCATAAATTCTGCTATCTAAAATGTGTTTTGTTCCTTTCTCACAAACATCAAGTCAAAGTGACAGATGACAAATGAATTTTAGTGGCTATTTAACTATAATAGAGGTTTGATTGACGTTTATGAATAAGGGCGTTAAAGTCACATCAGATTCTTATTGAGTTCGGATTCAAAAATTAATAATTATTTATTTTAATGTTTAAACTTGACATCTGTGTATAACATCATTGTTCATTATTTCTATAATTAAGTAGATAATTTTGACAATTAGTCAGTTATTTCAAACACAATGTATATTGTTATTGGAAAATAAATGAAATGAAATTCTCAAAATATTCGTCGTCGAAATATAAATTCAATTTCAATTCAATACATATAGTCGGATTGGTCCCCGATTGGATCCGTGATTGCCCGCTGCAGCGGATATCCAAAAGAATTCCCCCTCTTTGACGCCAGTTTCGGATTTTCCATTTTAATGTGCCAACGTTATTGAGTTTCTCAACTCAATAACGTTCGGTTTTTCTCAAAAGCAGTCCTTGCTTTTTCTCCTATTGCTAAAATTTCACTGATTAAAAGCTTGGTTTAACTTTAACCAGAAGATTTACGTACGTAGGTAGGGAAATTAGATTATATTAGTAACTAGCGACCAGGGACCGATACCGGTATTTAAAAAAAACCCTGAATTAGCCCAATATTTTGGATTATTTTTTGCTCTTTACGTAGGGCTCAATCATGTATTTAGGTTACAACGTCGTATTATTAGATAGTCCCATTAAAAACGAAATAATGAACCGGTAACCGTAATAATACCGGTATTTTTCTATGGAGAAAATACCGGTATCCGATCCCTGCTAGCGACCCGCCCCGGCTTCGCACGGGTGCAATGCTGATGCATGTATTATACATATAAACCGTCCCCTTGAGTCACTCTATCTATTAAAAAAAGCTGCATCAAAATCCGTTGCGTAGTTTCAAAGATTTAAGCATACATAGGGATATAGGGACATAGGGACAGAGAAAGCGACTTTGTTTTATACTATGTAGTGATTTTATTTTTTTGCTAAGGTGCACGTATAGACTTTATTTATGAAAAAAATAAAAAAACGGGCCAAGTGCGAGTCGGACTCGCGCACGAAGGGTTCCCTACCATTATCTATAAAAATGGCAAAAAAATCACGTTTGTTGTATGGGAGCTCCCTTAAATATTTATTTTATTCCGTTTTTAGGATTCTGTACCTCAAAAGGAAAAAAACGGAACCCTTATAGGATCACTTTGTTGTCCGTCTGTCTGTCTGTCTATCACGATCCTTTATTTAGTATTTCGGTCAATCAACTTTTTTTTGTGGTTATTCTGTCCCGTCAGCGATGAGACAATAGTAACCGAGTTTCTTAGAAAAATGTTTATAATATGGACTTCAAGCATGCTCAAGTAATGATGCATGTCCAAATGGATTTATGCTCATCGCTAAAAGCCATGTTTCTACCAAACATGGCTTTTAACCTATAAAATCACCGTTTTAAAGTGTGACTCAGGAGACATAACCATGGTAACGAGCAACAAAGAATAGTTGATCCACCGATTTGCCGTTATAGCGGCAACAGAAATACATCATTTGCGAAAATTTCAACTGTCTAATTACCATGGTTTATGAGATACAGCCTAGTGACAAACGGACTGATGGATAGCGAAGTCTTAGTAATAGAGTTCCCTTTACCCTTTGGGTACGAAACCCTAAAAAGAGGACCTTTACACACGCTACATACTAACTTACCCTATGTACGCCTTACTTTTTTTTTTAACCTGACTGTGGCTTTATAGGCCAGGCCCAATAAAGCGATAGGAGTGCGCGGTTGGAGAGTAGCCTGGGGAAAATCCAGGGGAAAACCTCCGACACGGCCACGCGTGTGGTTTGGAACACTGGAATATTCTAAGAGTTTACGCTCCAGTGAGATTGGTTGAGCGGTTTCAACCGAACCTGAAGTGTGAGTGGAATCGAGCTACTGGGAGTTTTGTCGCTGGTTCACTAAACCTAGCCTAGCTGAGAAGAGTCCAGCAAGAAACTCAGCTAGGCCCGACCTGGGTCGGACTGACTACCCGGTGTGCGGCGGTACCGGGACGAATAGGGACTATATGTGTCACTGTTGTCGCGATCGCGCGGTGGACGTCCCCGCCGGCGGGGTACGCCTTACGTTTTGGTCGCCAGTTTTGAAGGGCGACAGTGGTACTGGCTATAGCTAACATTATCGCGTATATGTCGGATATGTATACCTTAATTGCATCAAATATAGGTATGTAGTAAGTGCGAGCGGCACGACGAATCTATCCCGATCCCCATACAGACGCAGGGATCGGATACCGGTATTTTCTCCATAGTAAAATACCGGTATTATTACGGTCACCGGTTCATTATTTCGTTTTTAATGGGACAATCTAATAATACGACGTTGTTACCTAAATACATGATTCAGCCCTACGTAAAGAGCAAAAAATAGTCCAAAATATTGGGCTAATTCAGGGTTTTTTTTTAAATACCGGTATCGGTCCCTGTACAGACGCAACCATGCTAGGCGGGTATAGTGTTTGTGTTTTTCTCGTGTCCAATACATTGTCCAATTGTGCGGTTTGCTACCATATTATCGTCCGTCAAAAGATAAGCATACTTCTTAAATAAAGGCTGTATGGTCAATTAACACTTTACCGGACTATCAACTCTAGGTCCTTTGCCAAATGTTTAAATTGCTTTAATAGAAATGTGACGCTACACGTATGGCCCAATAGACCCGTGGGCGTTTACCTGAATACCTGAGAATGGTACGAATACCGCCATTTTTCTATTGATGCATTCGTAATCTTTTGTTTATGGAGGTAGAGTCGATAATCAATTGTACATTCGAGGCGGTTGCTATGATTTTTGCAACGTGGCCATTAGTGTTTTTTTGTGGTTACCCCAATAACATTGTTTTCTTTAAGGGGATCGACCAAAATTCAAAAACAAATACTATATCTATATAGTGTTGTCTACAAAGCTACTGTATTCGTGCGTAGCAAATATTATATAGGCCGTAGTCTTTATATTCTCTTTGATATAGGCCTAGATGGACAGGCGCGGATCCAGGATTTTGTTCAGGGGGGGGCACTTTCGAACTTTCCGAAAATAAAACTGACTTTTGATAACTGTTGTCAGAACATATTTCCTACGTCAGGATATAGGCAATTGCCCTCCCCTGACACAGGCTTCAGGGGGGGGGGGGGGGGGCAATTGCACCAGTTGCCCCCCCCCCTGTATCCGCGCCTGTAGATGGATGATTATAAAGTAAAATAAAAGCCGGAGGTTTCGTTTCCAATATTTTTATTTTAAATTAGTGGCAGTGAAGTTCTCTCGGATACGTCGTTTAATTCAAACAAAAGCCGGTACTGCCTCGTGGTGTCCGGTTAACTATTAGTGGGGCAGCGCGCCTCGGCCTGCCCGGTAACACGAAACCGGATTACCGGTACTGATCGATAATGTCGGTACCTTTTGCTGGTCAGTATTGGCCGGTAAAGTGGGTACTGGCGGGTAAAGTCGGTACTGACCGGTAAAACTGATGTAAACCAGTAAAACGGTACTGAAGGGTACTAGTATCCGGTTTCTGGTCACAAGGCGCTCGGAACTGGCCATCACTATTTTATATTGACTGTGATATATAAATGTCAACATGGCAAACTATAATACATATGTTATAATGAGTTTGAATGTTTTAATGCAGGACGTCGTTATCCATAATGGATAAAGAGTTTTAATTTTTGTCTTCTATCTTGATTTCAAATTTTTTATATTGTACAACAAGCCAACATCAATACTACTTTGGAATTAATTATCTCTTGCCTGCCTTTTTGACTATAAGCCTACCGCTTAAATCAGACGGTGCCCGCGCGCCACGTGGGAAAGAGAGACGCCAACAAAGGGGAGGGGGCGGAGAGTGGGCGACGGGGATTTGCCCCGCTCCCCCGCCCGCTACCCGTTGTCGCCTACCCTCCGCACTATCCCAGTTAAACGCCCTATATAGCAACATACGACAGTCAGCAAATTACCATTTATATATCATAGTTAATATCAATCGTTCTTCGCGTGCTTCCCATAAAAAACTTACGTTAATGTTAATTACATGAATAACTACATTTCACACCCGAGCCTCCAACACACTTCGGACAGGGCAACATTGAATTTTGGATTTACAATTACTGGAGCTTCATTTTCGATGGACAACACACACAGCTTGCATTGAAATATCAACTTTCGTACCATATTAATATAAGGTATTAAGTTCGATTGTGATATACGAGCTTATGTGGGTTATCTATTGAATAACTAAATTGGCACTCGAATAAATTCACGTTTCGTTATGTATTTCGCAACTAATTGAGCAAGAAGCCTTCATAGATTATGTACGTTACCCATGACTGTAAAGTGGCAATGAACACCCGCTATACCGGGTGTCCCACGGCTATGCCACATGGAGGGAAAGTACCTTGAATATTGTATATGGAACATTTTACTGAAAGAAGACATCATTTGAATTTAAAAATCGATCTAACTGCATTCACAGATATTTAAATAATTTTATGTTTAAACCGGGGCATCGAACCCGTTACACGAGAAAAATAATTATCCTGTAGCTTTATCATACCGATCGAAAGGCTTCATCATAAGGATTATTGTTTGCTAAATAGTGTCAGAAATAAAAGGCAGACCATGAATTTTAACATTTGATGTGAAATTGTCTCGTGTAACGGGTTCGATTCCCGGTTCAACCATAAAAATATTTGAATATCTGTGAATGTAGATTTAATTGTTTTTTAAATTCAAATAATGTCTTCATTCAGTAAAATGCTCCATCTACAATATTCAAGGTACTTTCCCTCCATGTGGCATAGCCGTGGGACACCCTGTATATGCGGGTAATCTTCATGGCATGGGTTTACAGGGTTTACGTACTTAATATTTGGTATACTACCCTACGGGCTACAGGAGGCAACCTGCCATAGGTGACAATCTCTGTTTTATCGCTCAAAGTTTGACGTATGTACTGTAGGTACTTGAGGTTCATATTATGTATGCGTAGGAAATACAAAATCAATATAAGATTTCAAGCTTACATGGTCATTTACATTAGAATTACGATTTGAAACGGGATATTTACCATGTATATTTGTATTTTTGAGTTCCCGATATTTCGGCACTGTTGCAAGCGCCTTTATCAAGGATTAACTGACGTGCTGTGAGTTTTAGTTGTGGTCTACCCACACACCATAGCGATCTACCCTCTTCCTGGTTCGCTTTTTTCGCACAGTGTCACCGTCACTACCACTGTCCGCCTTGTCACTTGAAACTCGATTACATGGTAATATACATGGTAAATATCCCGTTTCAAATCGTAATTCTAATACAAATTCAATCGATTTTTGTAAGCAAATTTGTAAGTTCTCAGTATGTAATCGGCGCGTGTTTAGAAAAGTCGCTTTCAGGCAGGTATTGCGGAATACATAACAAATTCACAAGGGATATACAAAAATTGGTTTTGGCACGTATTTTTGACAACGGTAGGTACTTATTCCCCTACTTAGGTGCTATCGGCCTATTGGTTACATGGTCATTACGTGCTAGTAACATTCAATATAGTACGTATGTGTCTGGCGTGGTAAAACGGTGGAGGCAGAGCGACATTTTATTCTTACATTTGCACTCATACTGGCGAATTAAATAAATAAATGCTTATAAAGGGACAATTTTACACCAATCGAACTGAAATGAAATGAAATGAAATCATTTATTCTTCAATTGAGGCATGTTACATGCACTTATGAATGTCAAAAAACTACTACCGGTTCATAAAATAAACCTCTGCCTCGAGAAAAACCGGCGTAAGAAACTCGGCGAGGTGTCATTTTCAACTGGAACTGGAAGCTCGATTAGACTTGAGTTATGAGTAGGTACCTATTAGATGGAGATATTATGTAAATACATATACATAGGTATACTTCAATACATAGATACGTATAGTTGAATCAAATTCAAATTGGCGTTTGATGCCATATAGTGTTGACAGCAAATAAAAAAATCAATAAATTAGATTTTTCTCGAAAAAGTATCAAAATCTTAATCAAATCGCGGAAAAAGTAACTCAAAAGAATAAACAATTACATAATTATAAGTCTTCAAAGTTTTAAGAAGCGCACTCTGTTCCTTTCCGCAAAACGAACCGTTGTATTGGAACCAGGGATCGGATACCGGTATTTTCTCCATAGAAAAATACCGGTATTATCACGGTCACCGGTTCATTATTACGTTTTTAATGGGACAATCTAATAATACGACGTTGTTACCTAAATACATGATTCAGCCCTACGTAAAGAGCAAGAAATAATCCAAAATATTGGGCTAATTCAGGGTTTTTTTTAAATACCCGTATCGGCCCCTGTTTGGAACGGTCGTCATTTACTATGGCGCTCGTGGTCAATGACGTCACTGACCGCTTTCTCTCTAACCAGCAACATTCAAATTTCAAACGGTTGTTCTCAGCATCGTTATTTTTGCTATTTTTTGCCTTCTTTCCTCTGTCTTTTGGAGTAGTCAATTTTGAGTTAACAACCCTATTATTTAATTAATCCCACGCACATTTGTATATTATTTCAATTTAGTATGATCAACAATAAAATGTTACTTTGCCTTCATCCGAACAGAACATGTCTCCACAATAGATCCTGTCTATAAAACGATTTAAAAAAACGGAAATTCTTATGAAAATGTATCGTTAGATTACCTATTACTTCTATACGTTATGTATATTCGAATAACGTGTAGGTACTTATGCACGAGTTAAGTTATTATTACAATGGCTGCCAATACACAAGGTGTCGCCAGAGGGCGCGGTTACACTGCCTTCTTTGTTGTCTTCAAGGAAAAGAATCTTCTCTTCTACACCAGGTTCCCATTTACTTGGGTCTAATTACCATAACCTTTTATGAACATTCAAGGCTAGTGCTAATTGGACGCTGTTATGCAATAACGAGTCATATTACTATAGGTTTTCCTATTAGGTTGACACATTATGGCATAACAGCATTCAATGAGGGCTATCGTTTTTGTGCTCACCAGTTGGCGCCACTGTCGAGTAATGTCCAGCTGTCAATTATTGTTATTGGTTATTATGTGTATGAGATCGAAGTTTACATTTAAATCAAATTAAAAACCTTAAAACCGTACCATAAAAAATCGAACATCCCGCATTGTAGCGCGGTCCCGTTTTGTTCAGAAAAAAAAGGAATAAGTTTACGAAAGACAAAACTGTCTCAAAGCACTGACAGTCATTGATCCGTAACTCATATTTGCCATAATCAAGCTCAGGTATTACAAAATAGTCACCATATTGTTCCAATTAGATATTAACTCGCGTAGCGCAACCACAAAGAGTGACATTTGACATTTCGGAGACCTCACGCTACACTAGCGCCTCTAGCGAATTCATACGCGATAGCCCTCAGTGTATGCTTTCAACATAGCTTGGTTACGGTGACAGCTGTCAATCCATTACAAATTCTATGTCATTTTAATAATGTTAAGTACCCCCAAGCTATTTTAAAAGCACTACTTATAGACCTCAAACAAATTTGAGAATGTCCTGTACGTATCTTTGAAATACTTGAAGCTTAACCAGAAACTTACTTCCGAGAACGCTCCTTTAGAATTAATTTGAACACATTCACATTTACTAAATTAATACATAATTTCATGGACGCGTCATAGAAACACTTTCACCGATTGCTCAACTTATTCCAATTTACAGCTTTCTCACTCTCTCCCGCAGTTTTCCAAGAGCCATCAAAAAGGAAAGTGTAACAGCAGCCTAACGGGACAGCTCAGCTACAAACTGCGCGTCCCAGACGCCTAATATAACTTCAGTCAAAATAGCGACACTCGTTAACCAAGGCAAAGTTAGACGCATGGCAGCGGCGCGCGCGTTCTCGTGCGGTGCACCGAATCTGGGAACCATTACGAAACAGGAAGCTCAATTTTGATCCTAAAAGGGATCCCTGAGGAATAGAGAATACAGTTTTTTAATCTCTTGGCAATCAATGGAGTCTACAAGCCGTAACGCGTAAAAAAACGACGCGCGCCGCTCCACTAACGCGAAGACTACGCCCTCAACGGCGACCGAGAAATTAATGTAATTCACCACTCACACCTGAATACCTGCCTCACTTTACGGCGGTACAAAAAGTCAATAAACTAATTAGGCAATCAAAACCATTCAACGTCTGTAAGTGATCTATTGATCACAGTAAACTCATTCACACGCGTCCCGCTTTAACTATTAACCATTAAGTAATTTAATTTCTCAGTCGCATTTATCGCCGCAAATGAAACGCGAGCGGTTTCAAACCATTTACAGTCATTACTCCTATACACATAAAAAATATTTAAAACGGAATGTTTTAACTACATTCATAATATATACGTGTGCGTAACTGACCATACTCGTAACACCATAGACTCATAAGTTACTATACAAACCGCGTAAACACTCAAATCAAAAGAGGTATAACGCATGATAGCAAACTTCACCGCACCTACGCTAATGGCGGCCGGGGCGGCGCCCCCCGCTGCCCACTCGCACGTCAAGTAACTGGCATGCGGCTTACTTGCCTAGAGATGGGTAATCTCTACTCCGGGGATTCGAATCACTAAATCCGGATCCGCTTTCGGTATCGACTCCGCTTATCGACTCTTCGACTCCTTTGAATCCCTCGAACCAATTCACTCCGGACTTGTTGGTTTCAATACAAATCCAGAATCTTAATGGTTCTTCGAATTTTTTGATTCGTTTAACTCCGGATTTATTTATTTATTTATTTCGTTGTTAAGTCATGTACATTTCAATTAAGGTGTAATTATACAATTAAAGTCAGACCATGACGCCCTGAAAGGGCACACAACTATAACTTATAAACTAGTTACTAGAACAATACACATTTTCTAAAAATAAATAATATCATGAAATTTTATAAACTATCATCATTTAAAAAATCCTGCACAGAGTAATAGCATCTGTCGATTAACAGTTTTTCTAGTTTCTTTTTAAATAGTGTATTTTGTGGTTCCTGTTTAATTGAATTTGGAATTTTATTAGTTAATAAAATACATCTGTTATGTGGACTATTTCTACACATTTCTAGGTTAGTCTTTGGTACCAATAATTTATTTCTGTACTGTGTTCGAGTCTTTTCCTTGTCCTGTTTTATTTCAAATAAATGAGGGTCGAATTTGATCGAAATATACGAAAGTCTACCAGTTTTACCTCCGGGTCCTCGATACCGACGCAAAGCGATCTTCAGTCGGCTCCGTACCGAGTCGATTTGATAAGATTTGAAAAGAGTCGATAACGAATCGGCACAGCTTACGAATTCGAATCATTTAAATCTTCAAGCCCGGATTTACCCATCTCTACTTGCCCAGCTGTGGAAGCGAGAGGCGCCACCTGAGCGGCGGTAGACGAAGCACGAGCTCGCCGCCACCGGCGCACGCTTACATTATATTGGAGCATTCGCCACGATAATAAAAGCTATCGACAAAGGAAGGAGGTGAGAGGTAGAACAGTAAGTAAAGTTGCAGCGAACAGTTCTGCATAGAATGTACACTATAAATATAGATACAAAATAAATATATCTGGCGTCTGAAAAAAATAATGCGTCCCAGCAAAGACAGTCAAGTTCTGGCAGATGTGTATAAGCATGGGCCTGGCTGCTAAGTGCTAAGGTTAATAAATGTGATAATCCATATTGAAAGGGACCTTATGACTGCCGGCACTTACGCCTTTATTGCCGCTGTTCCAATACAATAGTGAATAGGTGCAACGTAAGCGCCTGCCGCCATAAGGTCCCTTTCGATGTGGATTATCACAAATTAGTATTGTACGCGAATAAGTCCCGTTTCCCAATAATAATGTGTGAAAATCGTGTAAGTCTCTGCAATCGTCATAAAAATGCATTCTCACAAATGAAACTGATAGTTTGAGCTAACAAGAATACAGCGCGTAACGTCAGTAACCTCTTGCTAACTTGACACTGTATTACGTTGACTGGGACCAGTATTTGGATGAAATTAAATTAATTAAATATTTTTCCTTTTCTATCTTATAGCGAAAGAGTAATACTTATTTTAAAATTAATTTAAGACAATCACAATATCAAACCTTAAAATAAAACTCAAAATTTCCTATAAATCCATCAAAAAACGTGAACAAATGATAATACCGCATTTTAGTCTACAATATTCTAACACGTCATTAGACATAGGTAATATTAACTCTGATAGTCTCGAACCAAACGTACTCTGCAGACAATTAATACAGGGTGTTCTTACTGAAACTTAGACCCTCGTTCCACAAAATTCGTTAACAAAAGAACGTCACTAAAAACAATGTACGATCACTCGACTGCGGGTCGGCTCGGACGCTAGCGGGCGATTCTCCAGCTTTTACGAAGACATTCAAGTATTCAGAGACATAATTAGTATAGCAATGCTGTTCAATATGAACAGAATGCTGGCCATGTCGCCCCGCCTGCGCCCGCGCCGCCCGCGGTACTGCGGTACACACACGCCGCCGAACTGGCTCTCGCGAACGTACACAATTATAATAATCATTTAATAATAATAGTAATTGTCAACATTACATCTTAAATAGCTATACAAGTTACGAGCCTCGCGGGCGGGAATCTTATTGAACCTCATTTATACCCATATCATGTACATCAGTGAATGAACTATTCACAGTATTCACGTCTCGGTTCTATACAAAAATTAAAAACATTATACAATAATTACTACAATACCATACGGCTAATAAATACAAGAATCGAGTTACGACTACCAAATACCTCTTTGGCACGATGTAGTTGCTTGATGGTATATCATTCGTATCGTTAGTTACAACCTTTTAAACATCTTTTATTAATTATAATTTAATATATCTATTGTATAGTGTTAAGTATGTGCTTTCTTTATTTAATTCTCTCTGAAACATGGCTCGACGCTCGCGGCTACTCGAGCCGCGGCGTCGGCTGCCCCTACTGCAGTGGGTGCGTTTGCACACGGTCGCTTCCTCACTCAGTAACAACAGATTGCTTTCAAAACCATTTCAAGTGAACAATTTCAATGTACAAACATTTCGTTCGTGAACTCTTAGTAGCGGTATTGACGGCAGACTTGCAATGCACATCCGCATTCATACATATAATCCACACATTCCCCGATGCGTTTTACGTTCTAATAAAAACGAGGGTTCCGATGATATCAAACAGTCGGCGCATCGTTAGGCCTCCGAACACTGGGCCGCGGCCGGCGCGCGGCGCGGGAACTAAACCTTCGCTAACACGTGTATAATTTGTTATTTACCTAAGAATACAACTGACACTCGGATAACGAATATTTTGTGCTCTCGCGCGGCGGACCGCTACACTTAAGTAATCAGTAATCACCTTAGAAATCGATAGGAAGTCAGTTTTACTTACAATATGTAATTCCGCTATTATTAATTAGTGCTCAGCGTGCCTGCCTCGCCTCGGGGCGGGCTGCGACAAATTTCATAATAAGTCTCTAAATATTCACAGCGCGGGCGCTCCGTTGGCGGCTCCTCGCTGTGTCCCCGGCGGCGGCCGGCGGGCTCTCGGGCTGACCTCGGGCTGTGCGGCGCGCGGTGCTCAGCGCGCGGCGATGCGGCACAGCGACCGCACGGCGGCGGCGGCGGCGGGCACGGCGGCGCCGCACAGGCCCGATCAGAGCCGGTCCTCCTCCTCCTCCTCCTCGGCCTCGTCCCCCGCCTCCTCGTTCTCGTCCCGGTAGCCCGGGTGTTCGCTGATCGCGTAGTAGTTCCCGTTGTAGATGACGCCGAGCTCGCGCAGCGCGTCGCCGCGGATGGTCGCCTTTATCGTCCAGTTGTAGCAGTCGTCCGACTCGGACTCGCGGTCGAGCCGCTCCACGTCGAGGATCTTCGAGCTGAGCCGCTCGAGGATGATGCCGATGTCCTTGATGGTGAGGTGCCGCTTCTGGTCGACGCTGAGCTGGTCGATGAGCAGCAGGAACTTCTCGGAGGTGACGGCCTCGTCCTCGACGAGCGTGTTCTCGGTCTCGCTCTCGGAGGAGTCGCGGTCGCCGCGGCGCGCCGACTCGGCGTCGAGGAAGCGCACGTGGCCCTTGGGCCGGCCCTGCGGCGAGGCGCGCGGCTGCGCGTCCTGGATGGGCGACGTGGCCACGCTCTTGTGCACGGCGATGCGGCGGCCCTCCTCGTGCAGCGCGCAGCAGTGGAAGTCGCACTCGTCGGGCGGCGCGCGCGCGTGGGCGGGCGCGTGGGCGGGCGCGGGCGCGGGCGCGGAGCACTCGGCCGTGTGCACGTGCACGGCGCCGGGCGGCGCGTGCTCGAGGCTGCCGGCGGAGCGCGCCAGGCGCGCGCGCGCGGGCCCGGGCTCGTCGTGGTTGACGACGGTGATGTGCGGCGGCGGCGGCTGCGCGCGCTCCACCGACGTCTGGATCACGAGCGAGGGCCGCCGGTCGGGCTTGGCCTGGCGCGAGGGCGAGCGCGCGGCCGGCGACGCCGCGGGCCGCTGGTCCCAGTGCAGCACCACCGTGACGCGCCCCTTGTTGTCCATGATCTTCCATGAAGGCGTCTCATCGTGTAGCTCGAGGGCGTGGATCGTCTCGCATACTATCTTTGGGATCGCTGATATCGCTGAAAACGTTTACAAATTGGTTAGTCACATAAAATTCCAAGGATGATTGGTAAGGGAATTTAACTTGAAGAATGAGGATAAATGAACTTAATCTGGATATGTGTGTTAAAACTACAAGTATTGAACTTTGCGTTACGATATTTACACTTAAGAAAATGTTAACACATGTCCACCACTGGTCTAAACCAACAGCACGGTGTCGGGCGGGAGCGTGCGCCAGTAGTCCCTCGCCCCGTGTCGTGTACTCACCAGCCTTGATGACGTCGACCCCGGTGGGGTACCAGCGCTCGCCGGGCCGCAGCAGCAGCAGCACGGTGTCGGGCGGGAGCGTGCGCCAGTAGTCCCTCGCCCCGTGTCGTGTACTCACCAGCCTTGATGACGTCGACCCCGGTGGGGTACCAGCGCTCGCCGGGCCGCAGCAGCAGCAGCACGGTGTTGGGCGGGAGCGTGCGCCAGTAGTCCCTCGCCTCGTGTCCTGTACTCACCAGCCTTGATGACGTCGACCCCGGTGGGGTACCAGCGCTCGCCGGGCCGCAGCAGCAGCACGGTGTCGGGCGGGAGCGTGCGCCAGTAGTCCCTCGCCCCGTGTCGTGTACTCACCAGCCTTGATGACGTCGATTCCGGTGGGGTACCAGCGCTCGCCGGGCCGCAGCAGCAGCAGCACGGTGTCGGGCGGGAGCGTGCGCCAGTAGTGCCTCGCCCCGTGTCGTGTACTCACCAGCCTTGATGACGTTGACCCCGGTGGGGTACCAGCGCTCGCCGGGCCGCAGCAGCAGCAGCACGGTGTCGGGCGGGAGCGTGCGCCAGTAGTCCCTCGCCCCGTGTCGTGTACTCACCAGCCTTGATGACGTCGACTCCGGTGGGGTACCAGCGCTCGCCGGGCCGCAGCAGCAGCAGCACGGTGTCGGGCGGGAGCGTGCGCCAGTAGTCCCTCGCCCCGTGTCGTGTACTCACCAGCCTTGATGACGTCGACTCCGGTGGGGTACCAGCGCTCGCCGGGCCGCAGCAGCAGCACGGTGTCGGGCGGGAGCGTGCGCCAGTAGTCCCTCGCCCCGTGTCGTGTACTCACCAGCCTTGATGACGTCGACTCCGGTGGGGTACCAGCGCTCGCCGGGCCGCAGCAGCAGCAGCACGGTGTCGGGCGGGAGCGTGCGCCAGTAGTGCCTCGCCCCGTGTCGTGTACTCACCAGCCTTGATGACGTTGACCCCGGTGGGGTACCAGCGCTCGCCGGGCCGCAGCAGCAGCAGCACGGTGTCGGGCGGGAGCGTGCGCCAGTAGTCCCTCGCCCCGTGTCGTGTACTCACCAGCCTTGATGACGTCGACTCCGGTGGGGTACCAGCGCTCGCCGGGCCGCAGCAGCAGCACGGTGTCGGGCGGGAGCGTGCGCCAGTAGTCCCTCGCCCCGTGTCGTGTACTCACCAGCCTTGATGACGTCGACTCCGGTGGGGTACCAGCGCTCGCCGGGCCGCAGCAGCAGCAGCACGGTGTCGGGCGGGAGCGTGCGCCAGTAGTCCCTCGCCCCGTGTCGTGTACTCACCAGCCTTGATGACGTCGACTCCGGTGGGGTACCAGCGCTCGCCGGGCCGCAGCAGCAGCAGCACGGTGTTGGGCGGGAGCGTGCGCCAGTAGTCGCCGTCCTCAACCTGGGTGCCGTCGCTCTCGAGCACCAGCCGCACCGGCTCCGACGCTGACACCGATAATTTCTCTTTCCCTGCGAAAGAACGGTAAATAGTTTAAAGGTGCGCTACTAAGCCAAGTCCAACTGTTATTGGAACTACTAGAATAATTTCTAGAACATATACTCTGGCCTTACCTATAATGACCTAGTCAAATATGGCACGGCATGTTTGGCTAGGTCGTTTCTATGTTTCTTTTTTATTTATTTTATTATACCTATCATATTTTATTTAAATATCACACGTTAAATTTGATATGATGTGCTAATCGCCACGGAAGTAAGTATATTATGTAGGTCACTATGAACCACCCCACTAAGGGTCCTTATCAGTTAAAAAACGCTCATCTATTTATGCCATTTTCTGTTTGAATTGAGTCGGATTTTGACATTTTCTCAGTGTTACTATCTAGAACAGGACTATTTCGACCTTATTTTATAAACTATAAATGTATTTTTTGGATTTTTCATTAAGAATTATCGTTTCAAACATCAGTCCAAATCGGCCATTTTCATGCTAAAAACTTGTTTTTTTCGCTTAAATTCTACTACACACAATAAAATCAAAAAATGGCTATGTTACTATCGAGAACATTAATAAAATCATCGTATCCTTTAATCACTTTATTGGTATTAACAATACTTTTGTCATAATTTGAAATCAAAACATTTTAAAACTTATAAGGCCTCTTATGAGGGCCATTCTACTTTTTCATGTACATAATTTTCAGACACTTTTTTTAATGCAGATTTTGGAATACTTGGCCCTTACTTCATATTGTTGTATTGTTATTTAGAAAGAGGTTTAATTGCAGTATCACTTCCGATAGTTTTGGTAATTAACGAACGACCGTATCCATAAATCGAGTAACTCAGTGGTCATTGGATGTCTCACTATTTGTATGAAAAAATGGTTTGTACCACTGTGTTACCCACATTTTACAGCAATAAGTTAGTATTAGAGTGTTTTTTACCTAGAAATTCCTTTTATTATGTTCAGGTACTATTTCGAAATATTTTTGTACACTAATTCAATACATATCATAGATTATTTGTAATAGAAAACTGGTGATGAAAAAGTAGAATGACTCATGAGATGCATACAACATTGTATACTCACACTACAGGCGAATCCTCTGATAATAGGAATGATGAATGACAGATTAATCAGCCAATTTTAATAAATCTACCGCCACTTCGACACGCCAGCCCGTCAAATCGCTCTGAACAGACTGCCCGAAAGCAGGTCAGCGCAATAGGCCGACTAATTGCTCGACCTGGTCACACACGCATCTCCTATCGGAACATGTGCACATGTGACCTTTTATACGCAGGGAGACTTACGGCTAATTAGCCATTTGTGCTAGCCACGTCACGGTCACGTGTAAGGGATGGGATGTGTACGCGTGAACGGGCTAGTTGAGTTTATGTGTCATACTTAGTTGAAAAAACAAAAGTCGTACCTCAATAGTTAACGGCTTACGTGCATGTTAGCTATGTTTTTATTACAGGTATTTATAGAAACGGAGACACTGTTTATGCGGGTTACTGGTCCAATCCAAAATTAGGTAAGCTTTGTAGCCCTTAAGTTTTGGTATGTCTACAGAAAAGATGCGAGGCTAAATCCGTGTATGACCCTTATTTATTAGTGACTCGCTAGCGACTGCGTAACCGATTTAGTATGCCGATTCTTAGTTCTATTGCGTAACCGCCAGAGGCGCTGTGCTTTTGCCTATACAAATTTTTACGCAGTCGCTAGCGAGTACGGTCATGTAAACTCATGGTAAAGGCACAGTGCATTTCTGCACCGATTTCACTTGTAGAGGAACAGCGGGAGACGCTTCGTTCGCTGCGCTCACTCGATCATTACCTGTCATGAGTGAGCAAATTCGTTGAAAATTGACAACTGACTTTTACTCGTAGCCTGGTTAATTAACATTTTCGCTACCAAGCAGTGGCGTAGCTGGGTGACCAAGGGCCCTGGGGCAAAAAAATACTGGGGCCCCTAAACATATGCAACCTATTTTATTTAGATTCCGAAGATGGGAGAATTTTTCGCTATTTCAATAATAGTAAGTAAGTAAGTAAGTATTTTATTTGTGATACACAGGTTACATAATAGGATGACAGAAATAATGAGTTAGACAGTCCTCTGTGATCTACCCACAAGCGTGTACAAATATTTGGCCTTAAAAATTTATCTGATTAACAAATAGGTTTGCTAATCAGATTTTGGGGGCCCCCAGAGCTTGGGGGCCCTGGGGCACTGCACTGCCCCGCCTAGCCCTTGGGTAGCTACACCACTGCTGCCAAGCTATTAGTAGAGCTAAGCTATTTCCTCTACATACTCTTACTGTGAAAGGTATAGTATCCGCTGCGAGTCTAAGAGCTGAGTGGCTACCGCGAACCAAAAACAAACGAAGTTCGAATATCTTCCTCTCTGTCGCACGAATAAGCAAGTGCGCAGTGCCATCTATCGGCGACTTTTGTCACAAAGAGCAACTGAATAACTTAGTATGTATGGTGGTTTTTCAAGAATAATTCATGTAAACCGATTTCATTTTTTTTTTCTATATTTGAAAGAAGGTACTTTCAGCAAATTTCGTAGGAATTTATAAAACAAAAATACATGCAAAGGTTATTAAATTACAAACTTAATATATAAATGTTTCAGACGATAAAAAAGGGAAACTAGATAGAGCTATAGTTATATTTTTACTGTGAAATTACACTGATATCAATGTTATGTAATAATTTCATATTTTTTCCTTGGTAAACTTCGGAGATAAGGGGGGAACGGTATTATTTTTAATTTTCCACCATAAAACAAAAATGAAACAAAGTAAAAAAAATTGTTTCAGAATGTGCAACTCAAACGCTTTCATATGACACCCCACTCGACATATTCACTAGACTCAAATTTTGAACCACCTTATTATCTGTCATTTTTCACGGAAAACCAAATCATGTTCTATGTATCTAGGTTAGCCTTCTTTATAACTATTCCAAATTTCAAATCCAAGCATAAGTAGTTCTTGAGATATTTAGCGATGTGACAAACAGCACAAAGTGAAACCATAAGGCCGGGTTTTATAAAGATTCGTTAGACTAAATGTCAGATCAAATTTCAGTAACTCAGTACATTTTTTGACATAACAAACCGTGATAAGGTCTAACGGATCTTTATAAAACCGAGCCTAATGGTTCCTTTTTTATCATTCGGGTACGGAACCCTAAAAGTACAATCGAAAATAAAAAATTGAACAAAAATTTTGACAAAAACTTATGAAGGATTCACATCAAACGGCCGGAGTCTGTAAACATGATACTAGAGTTAGGGGAATTTGAACCTTCTATACAGAAGTTAGAATTCATAAAAGGCAGCAGCAATGGCGAGCATCCGCGAGCGCGCAGCGCTGTCATTTAAATACAGAATTAAACTACTGTCAAAGATTATAGAGATTATAGAGATTAAAATTAAATTAAACTTGAATTAGATAGCTGGGTCATTGTACTGTTTCATGACCAGTTTTCTATTCCAAAAAAAAATCTATAATAGGTATGTATTGAATTAGTGTACAAAAATAGGATTTCGAAATACCGCCTGAACCTAATAAAAGGAATTTATAGTTAAAAACACTTAACTATTAACATATTGCTGTAAAAGGTGGGTAACACAGTGGTAAAAACCATTATTTCGTACACATGGTAAGACATCCAAGGACCACTGAGTTACTCGATTTATGGATATTAGCTGTGGTTCAGTAATTCCCAAAACTATCGGAAGTTATACTCTAATTAAAACTCTTTCTAAATAACAAAACAAAAATATGAAGTGGGGGCCAAGTATTCCATATCCGCATTAAAAAAAAGTGTCTGAAAATTATGTACATGAAAATGTTAGAATAGCCCACCTAATACATCACATCTCTATAATCTTTGGTACTGTGTAGTGTAGAAAATTCAACTTCCTTTTATTTTGAAGCGCGGTTTAGACTAGCAAGAACTTGCGTGTAATTTTCAGTGACTTTTCATTACATTGCACGGTTTGATCGTATTCATGTTACCTTGGTAGCCCGCAACTCCGCAATGTAAAGAAACTTGCATGCAAGTCCTCGCTAATGTAAATCGGCCTTAAGACGCCTTATAAGTTTTTAAATGTTTTTATTTAAAATTATGACATTAGTATTGACAATACCAATAAATTAATTAAAGGATACGATGATTTTATTAAAGTTTTAAATAGTAACATAGCCATTTTTTGATTTTATTGTGTGTATTAGAATTTAAGCGGAAAAACACAGTTATTAGCTTCAAAATGGTCAATTTGTAGTGATGTTTGAAACGGTAGTTCTTAATGAAAAATCCAAAAAATACATTTAAAATTTATGACATTAGGTCCCAATAGTCCCGTTCCAGACAGTAACACTAAGAAAATGTCAAGATAAGTTTCAATTTAATTACAAAATCGTCAAATAGATGAGCGTTTTTAACTAATAAGGACTCTTAAGGCAAGTCCATTCCATTGCAAATAACCCCCTCTAACTCGCGTGAGTTTGTAACTCTCTGCGTACAATATTGTAAACATTTAGTACATTTTGATTGATTTTTGGAACACTGGATGACTTATGAAAGATCTATCCAGTTATTTTGTTAGAAAATTAAAATGCTATCCTTTTTGTGCAAAAAAACGTGTCACTCTCGTTGATAATTACGCTCGCTCGCTATCCCGTTTCTGCCTAAAAATTTCCTAAGACCGCGAAGTCCCAACCTTTTGGCAGTCCCAATTACACGCACTGTGGCGCATAGAAGCTCGCCAGCTGTACGCGCTCTGCGACTGCTGAACTCGCTTCTGTCACGGGCACCAGAATGTGATATGTTTGAAAGTCGATGGACGGTTGTGTATCGAATGTGTCTGCGATACTGTGAGATGATGGATGAGAGTTGATTGATATTTGAATTTTCCTATTGTGAATTATGTGTTTTATAACCTAAATTATACAGTGCCTTGGTTTCGACTGTAATGCTGTATATGTTTTGTTTGCAACAAATAAATTACGAAATCTGAAGCATGAAAGTTTATTTTTAGGCACTGGTTCCACCGCCGGCGAGCAGCGAGTGTTCTCATAGTAATTTTACTCGCTTTCTCGCCCAAGCGAGTAGAATTACTATGAGATTACTCGCCGGCGGTGGGAGCAGTGCCTAGCGATGGTATTTAGGATTCTTTGACAGTTACTTTGTTTCTTTTATCTACACCCATACAGTAAATCCTCTTTTATGTGCTCAAAAAGTGTAAGTAAGGGCCAACTTTACGATATCACGCCGGTCCGGGGCGGAGATGGAAATAACAGCATCAAAAACGGTATCGTTATGGCCATCTCCGCCCATAACGATACAGGCTCGTGCTCAAAAGACTTCAACGGGCTCACGCTCTCACTACACTTGCAACGCAATGGTTCCTGAACACATGAAAGAGTATTTAATATACGGATGTAGATAAAGTAGTGTATGCAACTGTACATAATTAGGCCTTAAAACACTCGTGTGATCCTATTATGAAACTCGCTGACGCTCGTTTCATAAAACCACACTCGTGTTTTAAGACCTCTATTATGTATCAGATGCATAAACTACTATTTCAGTCCACAGTAATTTTTGTGTAGTGTTAGTTGTTAGTTATATATTATTTCTTCACACTGGAAGTGGGACTCTTAACTTCAGTATTTTAACTTCAGTTTTTTTTGTATTTTTTTTCCTGTTTTATAATTGCTTCTATTTTTAATGTGTTGTTTTAAGTTTTGATTTCCTTGTGTATTTCATTTTCCGTTCTTTGTTTTTATTTGTTGTAACGTGAGTGTGAATGTGGCAAACAAATAAATGATTTATCTATCTATCTATTTTCGTCAGATCTCTGAATGGGTCTTGCCTCAACACGCGCTGTCTCCCAGAAGCGTATTTTTTAAATTTGGCGCCCCGGGCCAATAAGGTTCGCCGCCCCATAAACCAAAAAAAAATATATATATATATTTTTTAATAGTCTATGATAGTACATTACTGAAGAGGCCGCGAAATAGGGGATTACCGGCCGAGTAGTTATAGATGGCCGAGTATTAACGAGGCCATCTAGAGATACGAGGCTGACAACCCCGGTATCGCAGAGGCTTTTATAGTGTTTTTTTTTTCAAAAAATGCAATAAAGTTTGAAAATTAAAAGAAAACTTGAAATGAAATTCTAAGTATTCTGTAATAAAAACACACGTTGCAGCTGCCGGTCGGGGGCGGCTAGGCGGTTACGCCGCCCTGGCGGATTGGCGCCCCGGGCCATGGCCCTGATGGCCCTAGGGCAGTGTAGGCGAACCTTTATGCATCAACGTGCCATTTTTTCTAAAGAATGTTTAATGGGGTCATTGACGTGCCATCAAATAATTTTGACTTTCTGATTCACTCCGCAGCGTAGGATCACTCGCGTTCGATCGTCATAAAATACTTAACACATTTTTTACACATGTTTTATGATCGACGACGTGCCCAAAATATTGTGCCGCGTGCCATCAATGGCACGCGTGCCATTGGTTCGCCTACCCTGCCCTAGGGTAAATACGCCCCTGCTGTCTCCGTCCGTTCGGTGTGAGCTATTCCACAGACGAAGCTTACCTCTGTGTATGAGCTCCTCGAAGCTGGTCACCACGAGCCCCTTCCTCACGTTCCGCGAACTGTCCCATATCTTGAAAGGCCTCTTTCCTCTAACTTCCTGCACAGACACACACCGTTATACACACACAATTTTACGACTCGATATTGTGAGATGGAGGGTTATGATTATGAGTCAGTTATTCAAAAAAAAAATTAATTGGGACGTTTTTGAGTCAATTATAAGTAAAGTTAATTTACAAATTGAAACTATGATTATAATGGTAGAGAATGCCTCATGGCTTCTACTTAAAAAAATGAGTAAAAATATGGTTAATATTTTTTTTGCAATGAAAAACCATTGTCATTTTATACAACAGTTGTAGGTATGAATTAGATATTAGAAATGACTTCATTATCATGCAAAAACACTCAGAATCAGATTTTCAGCTGACTAGTGTTCATATAATCATTAAAATTACAGAAATTTACGGATTTGAACTTAATAACAATGTTTTTTAATTATCCGTACAACGTGGAAGATTTTTTGTATTTTTACTTTTTAAATCGTAACGTTTTACTTTTCTAAACAGCAGGCGAATCACGTAACTTTATGTACTAACGGTAGATAGATTTTACTGTCAATTTTGAAGTATAAATGTATGAGCTGACAATTAAAATCTGTCTAACGGTATTAAATAAGTTACGTGATTACCCCGCAGGATATATCAAAAAAATGTGAAAATGAATATGTACCCCTAATCTAAATGAATGATATGACAGAGCCGTATCGGTCTTCATCGCGAATTATATAGCTAAGCAGTTGGTGTATTCTATCAGGTGAGCGCTCCGCCCATCTGCACTAGTGCAGCGCCCCGCCCGTGCAACGACCCACTGACACCGTGCACAGTTGCACACTCCGTATTTAATTATAACATAAAATACCTCCTGTATTTCGACTATCATTTTCACAGCGGTACTGTGTATAGGTCGCGGCGGGTCCGCCGTCCGCCGGGGCGGAGCGCCGCGGCCGCACTGGGCTCGTAACCCGGTCGCGCGCCCCCGCTCCCCCGTGACCCCCGCCCCGCTGACCTCCCCCGCCCCGCCCCGCACTGCAGCTCGTAATCTGCCGTAGTTGTGGGAATTAGCGACGGATGATGCACTTCTGGTTGGGTGGTTGGTGTCAGCTGGTGCCGTGGTGTGGTGTGGCAGTGATAGTGAAATCGGAAACGGTTAGTGATTTAGGTCACCAGGTTAAAAGTGCATGGTACAAATAAAACCCTGGAAAAATATTGAGATCGGTTTGTAGGTACAGTCGCCATCAAATATATCTGTACTCTTCAGGGTGCTCAAAAATATCTGAACATGCACTTTAACGCCTTGACAATAGAGTCGTGTTCAGATATTTGTGAGCACCTCGTTCGCTTCGATATATCTGATGGCGACTGTACTTGCTGGCTTAAGGGACTCCTAGCTCCTGATGACCTTCGATCTGCAACTCTCCGTTTTTTTGTGTTTTATGGCTTATCGTATTAAGAATAACGAGGTTTACCGAAATAGTATATATTTACTTCAAAACTCATCTCTTCGAGATATATGGCATCAAACTTTGTCAATTTTATATCAAAACTAGCGACCCGCCCCGGCTTCGCACGGGTGCAATGCAGGGACCGATACCGGTAATTTTAAAAAACCCTGAATTAGCCCAATATTTTGGATTATTTTTTGCTCTTTACGTAGGGCTGAATCATGTATTTAGGTAACAACGTCGTATTATTAGATTGTCCCATTAAAAACGTAATAATGAACCGGTGACCGTAATAATACCGGTATTTTTCTATGCTGATGCATGTATTATACATATAAACCTTCCCCTTGAGTCACTCTATCTATTAAAAAAAACCGCATCAAAATCCGTTGCGTAGTTTTAAAGATTTAAGCATACATAGGGATATAGGGACAGAGAAAGCGACTTTGTTTTATACTATGCAGTGAAGCCAGTTTTTGGACGTAACTTTTGTGAAGACGACTTAAAAATAAAAATCTCTCTTGCGTTGTTAGAGACGTCAATAAGGAGCAGTTACATGTACATTTCATATAATCCAGTAATCTTGTCGTCTGAATGTATGGAGTAGTGTGCGTCAAATCCGGTAGTTCTGATTTTTTGCAGGCTTGTTTATGATGTTCTGGGTGAGCTCGCTTCATCGTCGGCCTCATCTTTGCCCCCTGGCTAGATGCTGGCCAAGAGCGATCCCATTTTTAATAAAAAAAAAATGAATTACCCATGTTTGTTACCTCGAGCGCCGAACGCAACTTTGTCAAAAATCGAAAAACTGATTATAACCCTAAAGGCCTAGTTGCTGATAGTACCTTCTCAGGACGTTTTTAAAGTAGACTAAATTTGCTACAGTATGAGACTAGAATTGTCTCTGTAGACCAGGGACCGATACCGGTATTTTTAAAACACCCTAAATTAGCCCAATATTTTGGATTATTTTTTGCTCTTTACGTAGGGCTGAATCATGTATTTAGGTAACAACATAGTATTATTAGATTGTCCCATTAAAAACGAAATAATGAACACGTGACCATAATAATACCGGTATTTTTATATGGAGAAAATACCGGTATCCGATCCCTGCTGTAGACCTAATAGTTTCCGCGATAAAGCCTTTCAAAGTTATCGAAATTCGAAAAAATTATAAACTTTGAAAGGCAACTGAAACTCAACTTGGAAATTGTTTGGTCTACAGAAACAATTTTAGTTTCATATTATAGCAAACTTAGTATACTTTTAAAAAATTCTGAGAAAGTACTATCAAAAACTACGTAGTCTAGCCATAAATTCTGTCCCAACTTTTTCGCCATTTTAAATTTAATAATGGAACGTTCGATGTACTTTTGTTTCTTGATTATGCTTAAATAGACATTTGGCTGTCAGAAAAAGTATATTTGGCTCCAGGTATCGTTTCCCTGAAGATGGAGTGGGGCATCAAAGAGAATCGTGTCGCAGTGATAGCGTTATACAAGTGTAACAAGCAAGTGAACAACATTTTCAAACTGCTGAAACCTTTGAATATAACAAAGAAATTTATCTATCGTACCATCAAGCGATACAACGACATCGGTTTAGTCGACGACCGGCCCAGGAGCGGTCGACCACGGCAAACAAGGACACCGGCAGCGATTAAAGCGGTAGCTGAGCGAATTCGCAGAAATCCGCTACGCAAGCAGAAAATCATGGCTAGGGAAATGAAAACTCCCCCTAGAACTATGTCCCGTATCATAAAACAAGACCTTAAGCTTGGGGCTTATCGACGGAGCACAGGTCAGCGATTGACAGCGGCCCTACGGAAAATAAGAGCGACGAGAGCTAAAGTGTTATGGTCGCGGCATACAAAGGGCGGATATCGTAATATTCTGTTTACAGATGAAAAAATCTTTACTGTGGAGCAAAAATTCAACCGCCAAAATGATAAAATATATGCTCACAGTTCCCAAGAAGCTTCTGAAAAAGTTCCAAGGGTAGAAAGAGGCCACCATCCTGCATATGTCATGGTTTGGTGGGGAGTATCCTATGAAGGCGTCACAGAGCTTCATTTTTGTGAACAAGGGGTAAAAATACGTGCTACAAACTATCAAAAAGACATTTTGAAGAGAGTTGTTAAGCCGCTAAATGATACTTTATTTGCCGGTAAGCACTGGATATTTCAACAAGACTCTGCCCCTGCACATAAAGCTAAGACAACGCAACGGTGGTTAGCGACGCATTTACCCGAGTTTATTGCGGCTGAAGATTGGCCCTCAGGAAGCCCGGATCTCAACCCCTTGGACTATGGTCTGTGGAATATTTTGGAGGAGAAAGCCTGCTTTAAACCTCATCGCAATGTTGAGTCTCTGAAGTTAGATTTAGTGCGGGCAGCGGCTTCAATACCCATCGATACCGTCCGTGCCGTCATAGACGAGTGGCCGGACCGTTTAAAGAAGTGTGTTAAAGTAAAAGGTGGACATTTTGAATAAATATTTTATTTTATACAATCTGTATAGTATAATTAATAAAAATAACCCTAATTTATTTATAAACTTTCTTTTATTTTCAAAATAAATGTCATTTCATATAGGACAGAATTTATGGCAAGACTACGTAATGCTGTAGGGTAATAGTAGCTTTTTTCGGTTTTTGACAAAATTTATAAAAAGTCAAAAAAACTGCTTATAACCGTAAAGGACTAATTTTTAATACTACCCTCTCAGGATGTTTTAAAGTAGACTAACTTTGCTACAATATGAGACTGAAATTGTTTCTGTAGACGTAATATTTTCCGAGATAAAGCCTTTCAAAGTTTACAATTTTTTAGAATTTCGCAAACTTTGAAAGGCTTTATTGCAGAGACTATTTGATCTACAGAGACAATTCTAGCCTCACACACTAGTAAACTTACTCTACTTTAAAAATGTCTTGGGAAAATACTATCAGCAACTAGTCCTTTAGGTTATAATCGGTTTTCGATTTTTGACCAAGTTGCGTTCGACGCAGGGATCGGATACCGGTATTTTCTCCATAGAAAAATACCGGTATTATTACGGTCACCGGTTCATTATTTCGTTTTTAATGGGACAATCTAATAATACGACGTTGTTACCTAAATACGTGATTCAGCCCTACGTAAAGAGCAAAAAATAATCCAAAATATTGGGCTAATCAGGGTTTTTTTTTAAATACCGGTATCGGTCCCTGGTTCGACGCTCGAGGTCACAAATTTAGTTTATTCATTGGGCCAACATCATAAACAAGTCTGCATAAAATCAGAACTACCGGATTTGACGCAAGCTCTGATATACAAAGTTACTAGACTAATATACATAAGTGCATAAACAACATACTAGTATCGAAAATAGCGCTTTTTTAGACCATGTTTGAATCAGGGATCGGATACCGGTATTTTCTCCATAGAAAAATACCGGTATTATTACGGTCACCAGTTCATTATTTCGTTTTTAATAGGACAATCTAATAATACGACGTTGTTACCTAAATACATGATTCAGCCCTACGTAAAGAGCAAAAAATAATCCAAAATATTGGGCTAATTCAGGGTTTTTTTAAATACCGGTATCGGTCGCTGGTTCGACGCTCGATGTCACAAATTTGGATTATTCATTGGGCTAACATCATAAACAAGTCTGCATAAAATCAGAACTACCGGATTTGACGCAAGCACTGATATATAAAGTTACTGGACTAACATAAGTGCATAAACAACATACTAGTATCGAAAATAGCGCTTTTTTAGACCATGTTTGAAAAAATCATAAAGAAAGAAAGTAGTCATTTTTTTAATAATTTGGTTCTGGAAAATGTAGATAAAGGATTGAAAAACCGATAACCTTTGTCTCATAAATATCTATAGGTTTGACGGAGCTATATCATCTCAAAAGTCGTCAAAAATCGATGAATAGCACGTGGAGCCATTGGATAAGGGTTTATTACCACTAATTACAAATTAGGCGCAATCCAATTTAATCTAGACATCATGCTTTTAGCCTGTTCTTGGCTTGACATCTGACCATCCACTCCAGAAGAAAAAACCGGCCAAGTGCGAGTCTGATTCACAACCGAAGGCTGCCATTATCTATAAAAACGGCAAAATAATCACGTTTGATGTACGGGAGCCTCCTTAAATATATGTTTTATGCTATTTTTTAGTATTTGTTGTTATAGCGGCAACAGAAATACACCACCTGTGAAAATTTCAACTATCTAACTATCGCGGTTCATGAGATGACCTGGTGACAGACGTACTGACGGACGGACGGACAGCGGAGTCTTAGGAACCCTAACGTCATATGAAAGCAAAGCTAGTGAAGCAATCAGTGAGCTACCAGGCTGTCCATCTTTTTAATAAATTGCCAGTAGAGCTAAAAGAGATCTCCAACATAAAGGTGTTCAAGAATAGATTAAAGGCTCTTTTAGTAGATAAATGTTATTATTCAATTGATGAATTTGTGAATGACGTATTGTAATTATTATTATTGGTAGAATTTATAACATTTGAATGACATGTTTAATGATTAATGTAATTTATTTTAGAATAGTATTGACATTTTAATGTGGTAATGTATTTCTTTTTGTCCTGTGATAATGCTAGAATGTTAATGTTATTATTGTTTGCTTATATTTTTATTGCCTATTATAAATGTTTCAAGTTCTGTTGTTTTCTCTTGTAGGTATGTTTATGTAGATCTTATAATGTGATGTATTCGACACAATGTATATTGTTCAGAATTAAATAAATAAATAAAAGGGCATAGCTAACATTCATCTGACAGATACTTTATATGGTTGCAAAATCGACCCTAAACCTATTAAAATAAAATAAGTGAAATAGTATCAATATCGCTACGAAGCGTAGCACGTCTACGCGAGCTACGCCGTAGCAGTTAGCAAGACTGCTACGAATCCTCACATTCAACTCAAGAGCAATGACCCGAGTCATACATTTATGAGCCATTTCGCTACAGAGGGACTACACTGAAATTCGTATCGTGCCGGCCCTTTCACTCTCGTGTTATTCATTATATGAGTGAATGAGACGGCACGATACGAAGCTCGGATTTAGATGGTAATAATAGCTCGTGAATTGGATTTGACACTAGTTTTTAAAAAAATATGTCAAATGCTTTGGGTATATGAAAATCATTAAATAGTAAATTACAAAATTCATTAAAATTAAAAAAAAAAAAACATTTTTGCGAATCTTTAGTCCCATATCTTTTTATGATTTTATGAATTTTCTAATTTATCTTATCCTATCTCGACCCAATGGAATCTTTATTGCACAACAGATCCCATTGGGTCGAATTGCACAAAAGATCCCATTGGGTCGAATTGCATCCGCAAGGGACTTTATCTAGATAAGAAAAGATAAATTAGAAAATTAATTGAAATCATAAAAAGATATGGGACTATAAATATTTTCAAAAATGTTGTTTTTTTTAATAGTTAAAATGTTAATTGAAAGTTACCAATAGGATTCTCATGTTTCAGTTAAAAAAGAATTATATGCCAAATATTTCGTTAAACATATTTCACGACTAAAATGGTAAATTACTGTGACGTCACATTTCGCTGCCTGTATGGAGCGTTTTCAGTGCTCGTTAGCTATGCTGTATTTTGCCTCTCGTTTTCGTCTTTTGTGTTACTCTAATTGTAGTAGGTCCCATACAAATAATTCGATCGTCTAAAACTGGTTCGAATGACACCATATATTTTTTAGTCAAATAGCTAATTCGAGATGGTTTTGTGACATAACTGTCATGTTACTAGACACTTTCCTTACCCTTAAACCTAACGGTAAATGTCAGGTAATATTCCATACATCAGATCAAAAACCTCATTCGAACGATATTCGAACCCACGACCGACGCTTGACAGCCTCAGGCTTTGAACCACTACAGGTTAGTAGCTAACCCCCTTATTCATAAAACTTAACAAACCTATGCTAACTAAAATGTTCTTTGTCCCTTACTCACAAACATAAATGTCAAAGTGACAGATAAGGACAGACGATCTATACCGGCTAGTTAACTAATATAGGTTTGATAGACGTTTAACAATAAGGGGGTTAATGTTTTGTGGTAGGCGACATTTTATAAAACTGTTATTGGATTTTGAATCTTCCAGCATACATAATAAAGTCGCTTTTTATATGGATTACATTAACCTCACTCTGCCAACTCATAATACATACGGAATTTGGCATGTTATCGGCTACGAGCGAGCCGCTACGAAATCCTTAGCAATGAATGTCCGTCCGAAATGTAAGACCAAATTTTGTGAAATAAACGCAAGCAAAAATCTACTTTATAGTCAGAGCTTTTAGTCGTTTTTTGCTTGCGTTCGTTTGACAGACTTTGGCCTTAGAGCGCCTCGTAGCGGGTCTACGCGTGCTACGAGTGTAACTATTCGGTTACGACGTGCTACAACTCACATCGCAATTTGATCCTTTTCTTTCATATCACATTAGAAAGTGACAGATATAATTTTAATTGAGGAATAATTTTAAATTCGATACTATAAATATAAGTACGACTAGTTATTGACAATTTTCAGATGTATTCAAAATTATAATGTAATTTTTTAACATGAAATAAAATATCTAATCTAATCTGAACTATGAACTTTATCGTTATAGCATTAGGTTTGATTTTATATTAAATTGAAAATTGGAGTACATATATTACCTACGTTTGTTACGGCGTACCCATTGTTATTGTAATATAGACTTTATTTGAACAAACACAAAGTTACTTTTCCATAAACACATACATTTTACATTTGTACGTATATATGTATAGCTTTACATATCCCGAGTGGTACCAAAATTCAAAATTCAAACATTTATTCTGCATTCAATTCTTTTACATGTCAAAATATTAATTTACAATTTAAGAAAGTCTGACTATAATAAGTAATACATTTTTCATGTCAAAATATTAATTTACAGTTCAAGAAAAAATAATAATTTCGAGTTTACCGGGTTAGCCATTTCTCGTGGGTGTCATAAGTCATAAGAGCCGACTATGGGAGTCGGGTTGTAGTGTGTTGTGGGCGATGAGCTAGCAACCTATCACATTTACAGAAATAGTATAACTTATTTGCTTCAACACTCAGTTTCTTTAGGATATATGGCATCAAACTTTGGCAATTTAAGATCAAAAAACCAGCTTTTTGGACGTAACTTTTGTGAAGATGAGTTAAAAATAAAAATCTCTCTTGCGTTGTTAGAGACGTCGATAAGGAGCAGTTACATGTACACATGTAATGTGTGTGACCCGTGTGGTTGCCGGGTAAGAATTGCGCCACCCCATCTCTTCCCGTGGGTTTCGTAGGAGGCGAATAAGGGAAAATCGGAGGGTGGGCAGCAGCATCCTTCGATCATTACCACCATCAAACTGCGGTCGCCAACCCGCTTGCCAAGCGTGGCGACTATGGCAAATCCCCCCCAAGGGAAAAATAAAAAACATGCCCAAAATGGCGAGCCTTGGGGGAGGCCTATGTTCAGCAGTGGACGTCTTTCGGCTGAAATGATGATGATGACATGTACACATATATAAGTGCATAAATAACAAGTATCGAAATTTTCGGACCATGTGTGAATAAATCATATAAAAATAAGGAGTCAGTTTTTTCAAAATCTGGCTCTTGCAAATGTAGATAAATGATTGAAGAACCGATAACCGTTTGTGTCATTAATTCGAAACTTGTCAAAAATCGATGCTTAAAATACAACTGGACACCCTTGTTATAACAAATATCTATGTATTTAAGTATTTATATCTATTAAATATATCGTCGTCTAGTACCCATAACACAAGCCTTCTTGAGCTTACTGTGGGGCTAGTTCGATTTGTGTAAGATTGTCCTCTAATATTTATTTATTTTATCTATTGTATGTATATAGAGTGCTATGCAACTTTCATTCAGAAACCTGTAAGATAATCTGTACCATAACTGAAAAGCTAATATCAGTTTTAACGTGAATTGAACGTTAATCTCACGGTAACAATAGGTACTCGTAGTGGGCGGCAAGGCTGCCCACGCGGTATTACCAATTAAATAGATTCAGATTCAGATTCATTTATTTCATAGATGTAAATTACAATATAAATTTGCATTCATATCAAAAGTATACGAATTCACATCATGATCGTCAATTAAGATATAAATAATAATAATGGAATAGGATTTAAACATATTCACCAAATATGGATCGTCATAACATAATTGGACACACAGAAAATATAAATAAAATACAAATGGAATTTAAGACAACAATTGGCAATTAAATAAATGGTTAATTCGAATGTAATTACACAATTTTAAACAAATGTCAAAAAATAATTAATCACACAATTTATAATAAAACAGTTTATCAGCAAAATGTCCGTAAGTATTATCAATTAAAAATTAAAAATGTAATTCCATGTACTCATTTACCGAGTACAGAGTGTTATCCAACAAATAAGGTTATAACAAACAAATACAAATAGTTTATTTACAGATAATAAACGTGCTCTGGTAGATTAATGCTGACCCCCACACTAGGCATGGCCTGTCCCGTGGGGGAGATCTTACGATTCGTTAAACTATGTCTATTTAGCGGCTACATCGGCAAACGGTAACAATTTAAAAAGAAAACTACTTATATAAAATTATTGAATTACCATTAAAACTATAAGGTGAATACATTAAACTAAACTAAAACAATAAAAACAAAAACAATAATTAATTGGACAATTCTACTTTTTCATGTACATAATTTTCAGACACTTTTTTTTAATGCAGATTTTGGAATACTTGGCCCTCACTTCATATTTTTGTATTGTTATTTAGAAAGAGTAGGTAATTAACGAACCATATCTAATATCCATAAATCGAGTAACTAATTGGTCCTTGGATGTCTCACCATTTGTATGAAAAAATGGTTTTTACCACTGTTACCCACCTTTCACAGCAATATAAATTAAGTATTTTTAACTATAAATTCCTTTTATTATGTTCAGGTACTATTTCGTAATTCTATTTTTGTACACTAATTCAATACATATCATAGATTTTTTTTGTAATAGAAAACTGGTCATGAAAACGTAGAAGACCCAATTACTACTTCAATCCTGCTAATATTATACCTACCTATCTAGATACGAATGTTTCGATGTTATAGCGTAATGGATTATGATGAAAATTGGTATAAAATGAGTTTGTAGTCTGAATTAACATCATCACTACATAGTATAAAACAAAGTCGCTTTCTCTGTCCATATATCCCTATGTATGCTTAAATCTTTAAAACTACGCAACGGATTTTGATGCGGTTTTTTTTAATAGATAGAGTGATTGAAGAGGAAGGTTTATATGTATAATAATAAATCCATTAAATAGTGCACCCGTGCGAAGCCGGGGCGGGTCGCTAATATAGAATAAGGACTTTTTCACCTCACCCGCTCTGAAAGGCTTACTTCATCGTTTCAAATCTGCGTGCAAAAGTCCATTTTATCCGCTAGCGGATAAAGTGATTTTGAAATTCGAACATGACGGAGTACCGCGCTACCCATTTTTTTTATGGATGCGTTCAGAATCATGGTTCGGCCATGCGGTCTTAAGGCGGTTTCTACACTGACGCGGTTTCGGCACGACGGAGCGGTGTGCGAGTGAGGCAGCGCTATACATGTATATAGCGACGGCCCGCTCACACAAGGAATGTGTCATCCGATGAAACATTTTATTTTAGGTACTTATATTAAATTGAAAATCATTCTGTTTTAGTTTTATATCATTATTTTACCTACTTTTTTAATTTATAGAAATACAAAAATAAGGAATATATTCAAACAATAATAATATTATTTACAAAGAGCAGTGGTGCTGCTATAATGCTATAATTGGTTAATTCCTCATCGGCTTATTGGCCGCCCACTGCTGGGCACAGATCTCATGGATGAGGGGGATCAGGCAATAGTCACTCCCTACTCTGGCTCAGTTCTGGTTGGTGGCGTCACATACACATTTGAATTTCTTTGGGGTTGGATGCAGGTTTATTGACCGAGTAAAACGAAGGTCTCTGCTTCAGACAAAAATGCTTTCGTATGTTCTCGTCTACAGGTCGCAATTCTCAACCGATTCTCGTGAAAATTCGTGAGCAGGTTCGATAGTTATATAGGATTTTTATGTCGTGACGGTTTTTGGAAATTTCTAAAAACAATTTTTTTTATCAATGATTTTGTAAGTTTCTGTGGGCGAATTTAGGTTTGTTCTCCTCTACCGGTCGCGTTTCTAAGCCGATTCTCGTGAAATTTTGTGAGCAAGTTGAATAAATACACAGATCTTTTTTGTCGAACAAGTTTTTGGAAATTAAAAAATATATACATTTGTTCAACGGTTTGTTCTCCTCCACAGGTCGCATTTCGCAAACAATTCTCGTGAAATTTTATGAGCAGGTTCGGTAATTATATAATTACCGAACCTGCTCATACTCGAAAAAAATTCTATATAGATTTTTTTTCGAGTCGGTTTTTATAAATTTTTAAAAACAATTTTTATTTCAAAGATTTTGTAAGTTTCTGCGTCCGAATTTCGAAATTTCTTTAGCAGGTTCGATATTCATAATTGATCTTTTTTATAATGTCAGATTTTTGAAGAGATAAAAAAACTGTTCACGAGTTCTACAGCTCACAGAGCCACTAGTTGCAACCTTCATAACCGCATCGTTGAACCACTAGGCTACCGTACATATCTATTGGGTACTTGCCTCATGACAAAATTTATAACACAGTGGAAATACACTGAGGCGTTCAGATTGTTTTTATCTCTATCCCGAGACTCTGAGACAGGGGTCCTATTGGTGGCATCGATTAACGATAACTCTGGCGCCTGCAAAAATCCTTGGAGTTACGGGGTCTTTATTACCGGATTAATGGAGGGGGAATTAAAACCGCTGACAGTTCGGGGGCGAGAGAGAAGGACCGCTGAAGACAAGGACAGGTGTGCAGGGATAAGATGGTGGTTAAATACATAAATACATAGTCCTGAAATGTGAACTTGTGATGTAACGAATAACAGATAATTTGTCGACCGGTTTAGCCTAGTGGGTAGTGCACCTGCCTGTAAAGCTGACGGTCCTGGGTTCGATCCCGGTCAGGGCAAATATTTGTGTGATGAGCATGAATATTTGTTCCTGAGTCTTGGATGTTTTCTATGTATTTAAGTATTTATATCTATTAAATATATCGTCGTCTAGTACCCACAACACAAGCCTTCTTGAGCTTACTGTGGGGCTAGTTCGATTTGTGTAAGATTGTCCTCTAATATTTATTTTTATTTATTTTATTTTATTTATTGTAACCGCCAGTAATATTTATCCTTAAATTATTTGCATGCTAATTTACCAGTCGCAGGCAGAAATTTTAGATGGAGTGTTTTTTTTTGTAATTGGTTTTAATTTTTTCTTTGTTGTAGTTGTAAGTATGTATCTTGTGTTTATTTAATAATATATTCGATGTATTATAGTTTAAAAATAATCTAAAACTAAATTATAAACTTTTAAATTAATCAGAATAAATTAAATATTCAGCATAAAAAAAAAATACCAGTGATTAATTTTATTATTACTTATATTGTCTCTGTAACTTATTGTGCCTAGATCTTTTAATATTTGACATTATTGACGTTTCTTTTTTTTTTCTTTTTAAAACATTGTTTATATTTACACTTTAATTTATTGTTCATAAATTAGACTTCACAAAGTTAATGATAATATAATGACACGCTATATCAATAATATAATATTATATTGACATTAGTAATGATAATATCACTATAGAGTAATTTCCTTAAGCACCATTAGTAATAAGTCTTTGTAACCTATAACTTGCATGTTTGGTTTATCTGTAAATGTAATGTTGGTTAATAAATAAATAAATTTATTTGATTTTATAACTTTGGATATTTACTCCCCTTCCATTTCTCATAAATAAAAATACCTAGATATATGTTTATTTTTGTTATTTTCTATATACTTCTTACAGAAACATAATAAAGCTTCTGTTTACGGTAAGGCATAGTGACTTTAAATTGGCTATTTGACTACAATTTTTTTTATGTGTCATTCGAACCAGAAGGGCTACTTCGAATTTTGAAATCAGATCTTCGTATCGCGCCGTCCCTTTCACTCATATAGTATACTAGCGACCCGCCCCGGCTTCGCACGGGTGCAATGCTGATGCATGTATTATACATATAAGCTGGAGGTCCCGGGTTCGAATCCCGGTCAGGGCATTTATTTGTGTGATGAACACGAAATTTGTTCCTGAGTCTTGGATGTTTTCTATGTATTTAAGTATATATTTATCTATATAAGTATTTATATCGTCACTTGGTACCCATAGTACAAGCTTTGCTTAGTTTCGGACTAAGTTGATTTGTGTAGATTGTCCACAAATATTTATTATTAAATCTTCCCCTTGAGTCACTCTATCTATTAAAAAAAACCGCATCAAAATCCGTTGCGTAGTTTTAAAGATTTAAGCATACATAGGGATATAGGGACATAGGGACAGAGAAAGCGACTTTGTTTTATACTATGTAGTGATAACACGAGAGAAAGGGAGGGCACGATACGAAGTTCGGAGTAGGCCGTCAGTTTTAACAGACGATTAAATGTTTATATGAGACCAAATACAATTAGAGCAACACAAAATACGAAAACGAGAGGTAAATACTGCATATCTGACGAGCACTGAAAACACTCAATACTGATAGGCAGTGAAATGTACTTCTAGCTTTGTTTATAACTTAATATAAAAATATTCATGTTTAAAATTAGAGGGCAAACTACAAATTAATTAAGACAAAAAAAAAATCTGACCACTGTTTGTACACCTACTGATTTACAACACAACCATTACTATGAATTATTATTATAAACAATAACAGACTCCTTAACACAAAAATCTTTTTAATTTATTTTTAATTTCATAAGTAGTTCCAGAGATTCAGCGATGTGACCGACCCTAAAATAGCAGCGTAGCATCCCAAAATAAATTATTTTTTGTATTTATATTTGATTTATTTGTGATTAAAATTTAACTTTTATAATAAAAATTTAAGAATGAAATGTAATTAAATATATTTTTACTGAAATAAACAGTTCAAATTTTAATTATTTTTTTTTATTCCATTTCAAATCTATAGCATAAGTAGTTCTAGAGATTCAGCGATATGGCAGACCCTAAAATAGCAGCGTAGTATCCCAAAATAAATTAAATTAAAAAAAACATCAACTTACGCGTAAAACGGCATTTGAAAAATAACCGATAAATATCGCGTTGTGGGCGCGATAAGGGATATTAAAATATTCCGCTCTCGGCTCTTATCTGTGGCACGATTCGATTCGAATTATTGCAATCGATACCGCCCAGTTTATTTTGTATTCGATTACTTGGGAAAAATGTTGAGAATTTCAGTTTTTTCGTAAGTGTGTAACTTGAGTCTGTCTCAAAATAATCTTGTTTGTCAGGCACGGCTGAAAGTAGCAGATTTCAATCCTGTTAGGACAAACCATTATTTATTATGTCTTATTACAATTTGGTTTATTTGATATTAAAAACTTATTTGTAAGGTTTAACCAGTTACCTAATATCTCCTTCGGCGATTTTTTTCTTTGAACCTGACTGTGGCTTTATAGGCCGGGCCTAATAAAGCGATAGGAGTGCGCGGTTGGAGAGTAGCCTGGGGAAAATCCAGGGGAAAACCTCCGGCACGACCAATTCAATATTGAAATTCCTCTTATTCGAACCAAGCAGGCTACTGATAACGGTACGTGACGTCAACTATGACGTGTAACAGGTTTAACTATAAATAAATAAAAATAAAGACATATCATTTTAATTAGCTAATTGAGATATGCATATTTTTTACAATGCGAATACGAAATTTTGACATAAATTACAGTAATTCATGCCTTTTTTTAAATTTCATATGCATAAATAAATTGCTCTGAATAATTAGATTCAATTTATGTAATTATATAACTGACGATTCAAAAGAGCTTGTTGCTAGGCCTATTTGAATAAAGAATATTTTGAGTTGAGAATCAGTTTTTAGAGTACGTAAAGTAGGCGTACTTACTACGTGTAGGTGTGCATGAGGATATTAGGTACCTAGTTTAACTTTTAATCAAAATTCAATTATTTCTTTACCCACGCCACGCACCTACCCAATATGCTACATAAAAAGTTTGTGAATGGATAAGTTTATGCATCAAAGTCCACTAAAACCTTTAATACACAGTGCCGGTGATACGAATCCGTGTCATATTTGTATGGTTAATTGTCAAAATACTGACGTTTGAGCTTCCAGTGTGAAGAAATAATATAGAATTACACTACACAAAAATTACTGTAGACTAAAAAAGAAACAGAAATAAAATAGCCCAATAAAATATTGAAAAATGCCTTGATAGCTCTGTCAAAAAATCGTAAATATCATCGAAAAAAATTAATTCCGTGGTCTACCTATGTTATGAGATTTTAATAGCCAATTATGTAAATATTGTATATAATGCTTTTTACTGTTACTGTTATTTTATATACATAGTATATTGTTTTGAAAAAATGACACCTCGTCGAGTTTCTTACGCCGGTTCTTCTCGAGGCAGAGGTTTATTTTATGAACCGGTGGTAGTTTTTTGACATTCATAAGTGCATGTAACATGCCTAAATTGAAGAATAAATGATTTCATTTCATTTCATTTCATTTCTATGAGTCTACGAAAATAACAAAATAACACAAATTTGGCGCTGAAACAACCTCATTCATGTAGGTTACACGATGATTATTATCACGCGATACGCTAGTATCACAATACGTAGCAGGTGAGTATTGATGAATATTGAAACAAACCCCGAACAATTCTGAAATTGCGTTAGAACGACAGAGAAGGAGATATTTCGTTTTCGGTTGGAGAGTCCTCCGTATTATTGCATCGAGGGTAGAGTAAACCAGTGTTAAACTGAACGCGCTTCCAATTCGTTTACGGTAACCAAATGTTATGTTAACCCTTATCACTACATAGTATAAAACAAAGTCGCTTTCTCTCTCTCTATGTCCCTATATCCCTATGTATGCTTAAATCTTCAAAACTACGCAACAGATTTTATTGCGGTTTTTTTTAATAGATAGAGTGACTCAAGGGGAAGGTTTATATGTATAATACATGCATCAGCATTGCACCCGTGCGAAACCGGGGCGGGTCGCTAGTTGATTATAAAAGGTTCGTTATGAATAAATGACTAAGGGTGGGTTGCACCAAGCCGTCTGTAATCGTCCCTTTCGAGATTCCATGACATCACTTATCAGAGGACAAATGCTAACCTATGATTAATCAAAAAACCCGCCCATGTGCGTGTGGGACTTCGCACATGCGCATGTGCGTGTTGGTTCAGAATCAACCGCAATATTAAGTTGGGTTTAATACGAAAAATAAAAAAAATATGCACATATATAATGAGAATTATCAATATATTAGCATTTTTTGGTAAAATATACGTATATACGATTATAATATACAGCATAATCCAAAATAATCACCTGGGTGATCTTGCTGCATAAGTTTGTCCACTAGGATCACTCGTGGAATAATATTATTTCATGGGGTATCCTAATGGACATCATGTTGTCCACTGTAATCACCCGGGGAGGATGACAGACACGTGGTCCAATAGGATCACCTGGGGGATCTCAGAAGACATAATCGGCAAATACAATCACCTGGGTGATCGAGCTCAGGTGACTAACGTGGATAACGTGAATGTAACACATTATCCCCTTTCAAGTTCATATGTCAATGGGAAGTGAAAAAATTCTTCGAAACAAAATTTTGTGGCAGACGACGGACGGACGGACGTGTGAGTGACAGCAATATGGTTTTGGTTGGACCCTTCGGACACGGAACCCAAAAACCGCAAGTACTTTTACAAGTAGTGCGTTAAGAGCGTGAGACGGGCGTGAGCGTGTGAGTGCGTGGAGAGCGTATTCCCTTCTGAAAGGCCGGCAACAAAAAAAAAATCAAAACATTTATTCTGCAAATAGGCCTCAAGGGCACTTTTACAAGTCAAAATCTATCTAGGTACATCAAATAAAAATAATACAATAATCAAAGTATAATTAATTAAATGTAGTGTTAAATGTCAAAAATAAGACTAACCCGCTTATTCATAAAACTTAACAAACCTCTGCTAACTAAAATGTTCTTTGTCCCATTCTCACAAACGTCAATGTCAAAGTGACAAATAAGGACAAACGAACTTTAGCGGCTAGTTAACTAATATAGGTGTGATAGACGTTTATGAATAAGGGGGTAAGAAACTAATAACAATCGAGATTTGTTAGCAACGCACTTGCGACTCCTCTGGTGTTGCAGGTGTTTATGGGCGACGGTAATTGCTTACCATCAGGCGATCCGTCTGCTCGTTTGCCCTCTATAACATTAAAAAAAATTGATTGTTTGGAAAGTTTGACAAGTTTCTATGGGATGACAGCTGCCGGCGCCATATTTGACTTTACCTGATTATGTTACTATATTATTTTTACAGCATCATTAAAGTTCTATTGACATTCGGGTTTTGGTTAAAATCGGACGTAATCGTGTTTTTCTTCGAATTTTTCAGCTCTAATTAAATAATTTCTAACGAATTTTATGAACTTTATTGGACATAATATAACAATACAATATAAATTATCCTAAGTCAATAAACGCATATATTATTAAATAAACCAAAGATACATACTTACAACTACAACAAAGAAACAAATAAAACCAATTACAAAAAAAAACGAATTAGTAAATTGGAGCGGAGAACTCAAAAATCATAAATCCATTTTATTTAGATTATTGCCTAAAAGTCAAAATTGCAATACTTAAAGTTATTTATTATATGCATCAGAGCGCTACAGCCTATTTTAGCTACAAATAGAACATAAGCTGCTACGAGCTACGGCGTAGCGCTACGAGCGTAGCGTGGTAGTGAATGAGTTGAACATTTCTTGTTGCGCAAGTCTAAAACATTTCATATAATTAATATTGTAGTCGGAAAACTGATATCAGCTAATTAAAGTACTTTCAGTTTTTAGGGTTCCGTGCCCGAAGGGCCCAAACGAACCCCTATTGCTGTGTTAGTGATTTAGAGACCATATACATCTCTAACAATATTAAATTAATTTTAATTTTGACGCTCAGAGACCATGTACATCTCTGGGATATTATATTAATTTCAATATACTCTTTGTTTAATCTTGAGACCTTATACATCTCTAGCTTTACTGATGTTGTAATATTTGTAATAGATAACTTTGCAAGTTTATCTTCACTGTATGACATAAATTTTGTTATAATTGTAAACTCGAAATTATTATTCCTTCTTGAACTGTAAATTAATATTTTGACATGAAAAATGTATTACTTATTATAGTCAGACTCTCTTAAATTGTAAATTAATATTTTGACATGTAAAAGTGCCCTTGTGGCCTATTTGCAGAATAAATGTTTGATTTTGATTTTGTCACTCACAGATATTATGATTTTTGTTTCCTAAATTACTTTTTACTCGTATACTTATGCTAAGTTTACCACGCAACGCCACGCAAAATCTTTAATATTAAGATTAAGGGCTCTTTTTTTTCTTAAAAATGGGATCGCTCTTGGCCAGCATCTAGCCAGATCAAAGATGAGGCCGACGATGAAGCGAGCTCACCCAGAAGGTGCCTATTCACTCGTGCCTTAAAAGGTCTAGGTTATATGAGCTCGGAAACACAAACGCCGGCAGAGAATTCCAAACCTTAGAAGTGCGCATTATAAAAGATGATGCAAAGCGCTTGGTTCGAATAAGAGGAATTTCGACCGAGTAAGGATGGTATCCAGCCGTACGTCTGGATGTTCGATAGAAGAAGGGGGAAGGCGGTATGAGCTCATGGATCTCCTGAGCACACTCTCCGAAGTACAATTTGTAGACGCACAGACATGCTACTTTGCGTCTATGTGCTAGGCTCTGTTATGTAAATGTACTTAAATATAGTTTGCGACCCTCCTGGCTGTATTTATTTATTCAATATTTGTTGTTGGGAGCAGACTGAAAACCAGCGCCGGGCACTTCTGCCCAGCACATGCTGAGCCTGGGACCCATTGCCTCACCTTTTTCTGATTGTTACTTACTGTTTGTTGATTGTTTTTGTATCTGTTAGGTTAAGGTTTTTTATGGGCAATAAATTACTTCTTATTCTTATTCTTAATATTTCGTAATGGAAATAAATAGGTATTTTTTTATCGCTTACCTTTAGATGCACCACGCGCTTGGTTTCCACCATCGCGGTAAAAAAACTCATCACGCGCACACGTGTTTTAGATCCTATACGATGTACCTAATTAAACATTTTTAGGGTTCCGTACCCAAAGCAGGGCTCGGAAACCGATTTCGTCTTCATACAATTAACCGGTTAAAAAAAAAAAAATTTTTGGACAATCTTACACAAATCAACCTAGTTCCAAACTAAGCAAAGCTTGTACTATGGGTACCAAGTGACGATATACATACTTATATAGATAAATATATACTTAAATACATAGAAAACATCCAAGACTCAGGAACAAATATTCGTGTTCTTCACACAAATAAATGCCCTGACCGGGATTCGAACCCGGAACCTCCAGCTTCAAAGGCAGAGTCACTACCAACTAGGCTAAAGCGGTCGTCAATTAAAGCGGTTAAAAATATCGGTTAATTGCGTTTTACGATATTATTTCGTTCTTTCAATCATTTATTTTATAGATGAAAGTTAACAAAAACAAATCTTAAAATAAAAATGGCGATATGACCATTACTTTATATTTCAAAAATGGTAAAAACCGGTTCCGATCCCTGACCCAAAGGGTAAAACGGGACCGTATTACTAAGACTTCGCTGTCCGTCACCAGACTCTATCTCATGAAAACGTGATAGTTAGACAGTTGTAATTTTCACAGATCATGTATTTCTGCTGCCGATATAACAACAAATACTAAAAAACTGAATAAAATAAATATTTAAAGGGGCTTCCATACAATAAACGTGATTTATTGCCGTTTTTATAGATAATGTTACGGAACCCTTCTTGACCGAGCCCGATTCGCGCTTTTTTTGTTATACAACGCCGGTGGCAAACAAGCTTACGATCCACCTGATAGTAAGCGGCCACCGCAGCCTATAGACGCCCACAACTCCAAAGGAGTCACGTACGCGTTGCCGACCCTTTATACGATTTGAGGATGCAATTTGACTTTTGATTTTTGAATTTGACTTGGCCGGTTTTTTAATTAGATTAACTTATTTTTTTGAGAAATTAACACTTTTCTAGAAAGAGTTATCTATTTTAATGAATTGAGACTGCAAATCATCGCTCACGTTAAATACCTAGATCATAGTAGCTGTGTGGTGCCGGCCTAGAATAAATAGCACTTCCCCCTTACATCCTAAGGGTGTCGTAAGAGCCGACTACGGGAACCAAGTTGTAATGTGTTGTGGGCGATGGGCTAGCAACCTATCACTGCAATATCACATTTTCTCCAAATTTAAACCTATGTTAAATGCGGCATTGGAAATAAATTCCACGTGCTCTGAATACCCCTTTTGGGAATACAGGCGTGAGTTTAATTTAATTTAATTTAATCTTTATTTCGGACTTACAATCCATATATTGTTAGTAATTTCTTAACCTAGGCATGTTAGTATTTACATTATTACAATAAATTACTTTTTGAATTAATTACATTGGAACAATTTATATGCAATTTGTATGATTTTTTGTTTATGTAGAGTAGCAGTAGCCCACCCTGCCTAGAATCTATAGATAGTAAGTCGCTTAAGTAGGTTTTTGTTCGCTGATTAAAACCTACGGTGTACGTTCCCAAATATATACATGGTGGCCCCAAGTATATACAATATACACGTATGTGTGAGTGACGCGTTAGTGTATGCGTGCGCTACGCTAGGGGCTACACTACGAGATCTACCTAAGTGTAATGTAGCTACCTCCATACTATACGTAGCCATGGCCCTTCGAGCCTCCACGAGATCTACCGCAATCCTAAAGGTTTTCGTCACATATTGATCGCGTCGGATGTTTGTTGAATTTAGCAGACTCCCTGATCGATAGGATCCAACGATCCCCAAATAATGCCGTCACAGATTTTGTATAATGCAGACTGCAAGTGCATGCTACTGCAGAGCGAGCGGGACGCGACTAGCGCGGCGCGGCGCGCACGAGCGGGACGGCACATGCGGCAACGAGTTACACAGATTCCATCACTGCTTTCACCAATGCACTGAGAAGGTCCACAGGAAGGTGGGAGCGGGGCGTGCACGCGCGGAGTCAGCACGCGCGGGCGCGACATGGGGGCCTGCGGGCGTGCGCGACATGGGGGTTGCGTAACGCGCTGACGCCGCGGGGGATCGCGCGGTGACCGTACCTCTCTGGCCATCGCGGCATCGCCGGAGGCCGCAACGGCGGGGGTTCACGCCGCCATGCCGAGCACCAGCCCGGGGTCCGTGGCACCGCTCCGCAGCGGCCGCGTGGGCGGGGATCGATGGCCGCGCCGCGCACGCGCGCCCGAGCGCCGCCGAGCGCGCCCGAGCGCCGCCGAGCGGGCCCGACGCTGCACCGCGCTGGCTCACTGCTGACCCACTTCCCATGCACACTGACCTCCTTACAATCAGCGAGTTACGCGCCGATAACGGATGCGGCATGCTTGTGTCTCCTGTAGGGTTGTCACGTTCATAATCAAACTATAGAATCAGAATCAGAATCATTTATTGTCACACTCACACATTTAACATTTTGTATAGTACACGATGCTAAATAAGATAGAGCATGCCTCGTCCATCAAGATCAGATACATAATGTCGTTTTTCTTTAAAACATATTCATTTCTTACTATTATAATTATAATTAAAAGCATATACTAACGTCGGTTAAATGTTTATGATTGTGCTCAGTAATATTCGGATCGTCCTAAGTAATATATCAAAAACATAGTTATTTACAATATTATAATTTACAATTATATAATAAAATGTTAAACGATACAGATATGTACAAATACAAATAGTTTAAATTGCAAGAAAAAGGGTTGTCATGATCTTAATACATTCAGTATCTCCTTAATCAGCCATTACATAAGGCATGCAAAATATTAACAGTTTATGCGACTAGCTATTCAATTAGGTACATAAATTACATCTTAAATTTAGTTGTCATGCACTCTTCTTAAGTATATTTCAATATATGTGATAATCCATATTGAAAGGAACCTTATGGCGGCCGGCACTTACGCCTTTATTGCCGTTGTTGCAATACAATAGTGAATAGTTGTAACGTAAGCGCCTGCCGCCATAAGGTCCCTTTCGATATGGATTATCACATATTATTTCATTGCATAAAATTGTAATAGATACAAAGATGTAGTAGATACAAAGTGCTAAGGACGGTGAATCCTGACCCACCGTGATACAGTTCAAACTAGCACGGGGGTCAGATGAAAATTACTTACATACTTATTTGGTTTTTACCATTGAAATCAAATAACTAATAGTCATGTACGTACGCGGTTTTCGCTCGCTGTTAGGATAAATGTATTAGTCTTTAAGTATTTTGGATAAATAAATAAAAATAAAAAAAATCTGTATTAAACTTTTATTACTTCAATTTGCTCAATAAATATTACTATTATTATAATCTGAAAAAAAAATCCCTGAAAAAATTTATCGATGTAGAAGTAGGATTTAAAAAAAACTTACGACTACCTAATCCTTATGACTCTTGTGAGCCAGAGGGGCTATCGCGAATCGAAAACGAACGAAGTTCGAATATCTCCCTCTCTATCGCACTTGCTTATTAGTGCGACAGAGAGGGAGATATTTGAACTTCGTTCGTTTTCGTCGCGGCAGCCCCTCAGTTTCAATAATAATAGAATAACGCCTTGAGGTAATGCCAAATAGATATGTTAAGAATATTGAAGACGGCATATTTAGATAGGTATGATTAGACCGGGGACGTTACCGAGAACAGCAAACGAAGATTTCCCTGTCTGTCGCACTTACGTCCGAACGTGCAAGTGCGACAGAGAGCGAAAACTTCGTTTGCTGTTCGCGGTAGCGCCCTGGATCGGACAAATAACAGATGATTTCGTAGTTTGTAGGGTTCTGTACCCAAAGGATAAAGCGCGACCCTGTTACTAAGACTTCGCTGTCCGTCCGTCTGTCAACAGGCTGTATATCATGAACCGTGATAGACAGTTGCCGCTATAACCACAAATAGTAAAAAAATAGAATATAATCATCAAGGGTTCGGAGCCACGACCTCCAGATCACTATCAACAACATTATTTACCTATTAGCGTCGCTATTTTAAATTGGAAAAAGATTTGTATTTATAAATTATTTGTATCAGAACGAGAGCACGCTAAAAATCTAAATCAACTACAATTCAATACAATATACAGGGTTGTAGACTCAAAACAGGCACGTATCCAGACTTTTGGTCCGGGGGGGACAAACATTGAAACAACCATGTGAACTGTGTAAAAATCGCTGTAATCACTACTGGCTATAAACGTTTTCGGGGGGGGGGATAAATCCCAACTATCCCCCCCTCTGGATACGTGCCTGACTCTAAATGTGACTACTCCAAAACAAACAACGCAAATAAAATGCCAATTGGTGAAAGTCCTATTCAAATTTCTCAAATAATAACGAAGCTTCAACTGCTTTAATGTTGCTGTTTAGAGAGAGAAAGGGCGACAGATCAGTGAAGTCACTAATCTCTAGCGCCATAGTAAATGACGATCGTTCCAATACAAAGGTGCGTTTAACGGAAAAGAGACAGAATATGTCCCCTTTTAAAGCTTGAACTTATAATTACGTAATTTTTTACGAGTTACCTTTTTGGAAATTGTTTAATAATTTGATCTGTTTTCGAGATAATCCGAACTTATTGGTTTTATTATTTAGGGTCGGTTGCACCAACATGCGATCACAGGCCGGTTATCGTCAAATATGGCGCCGGCAGCTGTCGTCCCATAGAAACTTGTCAAACTTTCCATACAATCAGATTTTAACGAACACCGCTTACGATTACAGACGGTTTGGTGTAACTCACCCTATGTCAGTCAAAAAACGCTTTACATGGTTTAATCGCATTTGGACAGATTTTGAACTGACCAGATTCGCATTTGGCCAGGAAATCACTTCATCTGATACACAGTTGGCTAGAACGTTACTGGACAGAAACTCAAAAGGCCAGATACGCAGTTGACCATAAACTTTGTACGCCAGCAACTCAATTGGCCATATATGTATTTTGACAGATACTCAAAGATACGCAGTTGATCTGGAACTTCGTATGCCTTACGTGTATACCACATGAAGGCTACAGGATTTGTCCTGTAATGTATGTTACGAGCATTAGAGCTTTACCGTAACATACAGTCGAGCGCATAAGTAGCCGGACACTTTGGTACTTTGTCGCTTTGACTAGCTGGAACTGTAGTATGACAGTATAAGCATGAACCTAAAGCGACAAGGTACAAAGGTGTCAAGCCCTTTGTAAATCCGTGCCTAATATAAATTTCGAGCCTTCATACATATTATTACCTTTTATCTTGACGCTTAGAGACCTTATACATCTCTAACAAATCTCGATTGTTATTAGTTTCTTAGTCTTATTTTTGACATGTAACACTACATTTAATTAATGATACTTTGATTATTGTATTATTTTTATTTGATGTACCTAGATAGATTTTGACTTGTAAAAGTGCCCTTGAGGCCTATTTGCAGAATAAATGTTTTGATTTTGATTTTTGATTTTGGCTTCCGATATTAGGAAAGCCTGAAAACCTTTAATACTGGATTGTATTATCCCGTTTGTATTTTAGAAGCTTTTCTAAAAAACGGTAAGGGTAAAAGCTGCAGTTCATCACAAAACGGGAGGTCTATTTTTGTGCGTGGCTTCGAATCTGAGGGGCTATAACGAACTTCGAAATCCGAACGCGAATGCTTGGCCATATTCGACTTATGTACATTATGCTCTGTACAATACGTAAACCGGCCAAGTGCGAGTCGGACTCGCGCACGGTTCCGTACCATTATCTATAAAAACGGCAAAAAAACAATTTTTTTTTTATTAAAAATGGGATCGCTCTTGGCCAGCATCTAGCCAGGGGGCAAAGATGAGGCCGACGATGAAGCGAGCTCACCCAGAAGGTGCCTATTCACTCGTGCCTTAAAAAGGTCTCTTAAATATTTGTTTTATTCTGTTTCTTAGTATTTTTTGTTATAGCGGCAGCAGAAATACATGATCTGTGAAAATTTCAACTGTCTAACTATCACGGTTCTTGAGATACAGCCTGGTGACAGACAGATGGACGGAATAGGGTCCCGTTTTATCCTTTGGGTACGGAACCCTAAAATGATCTATAGCTAGTGCAAATCGTCGCAGCAAGAGCTGCGGCGTCTCGTGACACGTCGCAGCAATCAGCGCGGTCTCGCGGCTAAGCGAGCACTCGCCGCGAGGGTCCTCGCCGAACTTGACTCATTAGTGCAGCGGTTTGCACGGATGCGGGCACAAAATGTAGACCTGAGAATATTTGAGTTACCTAACAGTGCCTTTACCATGAGTTTGCATGACCGTACTCGCTAGCGACTGCGTAAACGATTTAGGCCGGGTTTTATAAAAGATCCGTTAGACGAAATGTCAGATCAAATTTCAGTAACTCAGTACATTTTTTGACATATCAAACCGACATAAGGTCTAACGGATAAAACCGAGCCTTAGTATGCCGATGCTAGGCGTCTGCTCTCTCTCAACAGAGCGTCACTACGTATAATCGTAGGCATTATCACTGGACATTGCCCACTCAACAAAGATTTATATGTTCTAGGTACGACCGACAGCCCCCTATGCAGGGGATGCCTGTCGGCCGATGAAACAGCCCCACGTCATCCTGGAATGCGAAGGTGTAGCTGCACAACGGACTCAAATCCTCAACGCACCGAGGTCACTCCGCGAAGCCTGTGGTGACACCAGGAAGATCCTGCGCTTCTGGTCGGAGTTAGGCTGGCTAGTTCCCTAGCTGGTATTCACCCACGCACAATGGCCCGACCTACACGGACTAAGTGCGGAAAAAGGAGTCCACAACCATAACCATAACCATGCCGATGCTTAGTTCTATTGCGTAACTGCCAGAGACGCTAAGCTTTCTGCTTTTGGCCATACAAATTTTTACGCAGTCGCTAGCGAGTACTGTATGGTCATGTAAACTCATGGTAAATGCACTTGACTCATTAGTGCAGCGCTTTGCACGGATGCGGGCACAAAATGTAGACCTGAGAATATTTGAGTTACCTACCAGTGCCTTTACCATGAGTTTACATAACCGTACTCGCTAGCGACTGCGTAAACGATTTAGTATGCCGATTCTTAGTTCTATTACGTAACCGCCAGAGATGCTAAGCTTTTGGCCATACAAATTTTTACGCAGTCGCTAGCGAGTACTGTATGGTCATGTAAACTCATGGTAAAGGCACTTGACTCATTAGTGCAGCGCTTTGCACGAATGCAGGCACGAAATGTAGACCTGAGAATATTTGAGTTACCTACCAGTGCCTTTACCATGAGTTTGCATGACCGTACTCGCTAGCGACTGCGTAAACGATTTAGTATGCCGATTCTTAGTTCTATTGCGTAACCGCCAGAGGCGCTGTACTTTCTCCCATACAAATTTTTACGCAGTTGCTAACGAGTACGGTCATGTAAACTCATGGTAAAGGCACTGTCTACGTTGTGCTGGAAAGAAACAAAAACGGTGACTTGAGAACAAAAAGTGTAGCAGGAACGTTCATTATAGCTTGAAGAGACATAAAAAACCTCTCCGTTATTGGCTTTATGTTTACTATTATGAGTAATATAGCGTAATGAGGATAGAGATAAAGGAACTGGTAAATATTTTTAATTATAGTTTAAAATATGTACACGTATATAAGAGGACCGGTTTAGCCTAGTGGGTAGTGCACCTGCCTGTTAAGCTGACGGTCGTGGGTTCGAATCCCGGTCAGGGCAAATATTTGTGTGATGAGCATGTGGGGCTAGTTCGATTTGTGTAAGATTGTCCTCTAATAATTTATTTATGTATAAGAAGTGTAAGATCAGGCACGTATCCAAACTTTTGGTTCGGGGGGGGGACAAACATTGAAACAACCATGTGAACTGTGTACCTACTTATTGAAAGAACACGCAAGCGAATACATAAACAGACGGCTAAAAACGTTTTCGGGGGGGGGGGGATAAATCCCAACTAAGATATATATAGAAAAGCATAGACATTAAGAAAATTGTGTATATTCTAAGATAAGTATACTAGTTTATAATGTAGGATCTCTGTGGACCCATGTCTCATGTCTCATTGTATATTGCAGTGCCCTTCAGTGATGCCCTTACAGGATTTCATAGCAGAACTTATCACTTTGTAAAACTTATATTCTACCTATGAAAGCAATAAATGACTGAATAATTGAATAACTGATATCGTGCTCCGCAAAACGTACCTATGTCTGTTTTTATTTATACATATGATTACTTAGACGCAACTGACTACTCTTTTACTAAGTAGCTGTGAAGCAATTGCCTCGATACGCACGATCCGATTTGCTGCATGTAATCGCATTAGTGTTAAATCTGTTTAAAAGAAGCCGTATAATTAAAAAAAACCTTAATAAGTAGGGCGACGGGGTGGTTCTATCCAGCACCATAGATATTACCTAGCCGCGATTAGAATAGTATTAGAGGTGAGTGTTTTTTCATATACTTACGTCAAAGTGTATATGAAATGCACACCTCAGATCCGCTTGACACCTTAGATTCGGTTGAACATCACAGATTCGGTTGTACATCTCAGATTCGGTTGAAACCGCTCAACCAATCTCACTGGAGCGCAAACTTTTAGAGTCTTCCAGTGTTCCAAACCACACGCGTGGTCGTGTCGGAGGTTTTCCCCTGGATTTTCCCCAGGCCACTCTCCAACCGCGCACTCCTATCGCTTTATTGGGCCCAGCCTATAAAGCCACAGTCAGGTTCAAAAAAATATATATACGAAATGTTATTCCGAGTTTCCGAGTGTAAACTAATTCCGGTCTTGTAATACCTACTCCCGTATATCTATTGTATTAAATACTTCGTTGACTTAAATACAAAAGATTTAGGGGTCAGGGCACGAATGAACGCCCGTTCGAAGAATTTGACCTTCCATAGGAGGTCTCATATTTGGTAGCGATTAGCGTATGGTGCCTTTAGAAGTTAGTTACCCAGTTCAAAATTATCTTTGAAATACCTTCTCGCCTTCTTCTTTGTATCCCAATGCCTGATGAACGTGACGGCTGAGCTGTGCCTTTACCATGAGTTTGCATGGCCATACTCGCTAGCTATTGCATAAACGATTTAGTATGCCGATTCTTAGTTCTATGTTAACTTCGAAATCTGAACTTCGGATCGTGCCGTCCCTTTCACTCTCGTGTTATACACTATATGAGTGAAAGGGACGGCACGATACGAAGTTCAGATTTCGAAGTTCGGAGTAGGCCCTCTGTACATGGGATTTGGAAATAATTTTGACGTTGAGCGTCACCGTCAATAACCTTCTACAAAAATCAAAATTTTTATTATGATCATTCTCCTCTCGTGTGATATGTCTGTATACGGCGACATTGGCGAAATACCCCTTGCCAAAGTCAGCAAGGAGTGAAAGCCATGAAAAAAAAAAGAAAACCATCACGCAATGCTGCGGTTTGCTATTCGAGTATCTCAAGTAGGACTTATCGCGGAAAACGGAACGCATCTGACGTTAACTGTCAAACGCCCACAGCTGCATGAAGACGTCTCAAAATTCTAAAATATCGAAAGCCTGCAGAGCGGACGGATCTGCGTCTAGCGCGAAGTCGCTCTCCGATTGAATGAAAACGAATTAAATAAATGTTGCAATTAAAACGTGTCTTCTAAAGTTAAATACTATGTGATCTTGTGTCACTTCTATGAAAAGTGGGCATTTATCACTGAACAAACAATATCGGCACGGATGGAATGTATCTGGCTTGTTCAAAGTGAGTATAATTATATGAAAATGTAGTAACTATTAGAGTTTTTCTTTGTCGACGTGTGATTGTCAACATAGCACGTAGATATTTGTGTGTTAAGTCTAGAGTCAGTTCTGTGAACTTATCGCGCGTCGTTTACCTGTGTGTCCGCCTACGCAAGAATTTCGACGCAGGTCTGGAAGGGCCCGCTCGTCCTAAGGCTATAATTAGAATCCAAATTAACTGAGATACACGGCGACATCTATTTACGGTGATCAGAATAATAACAGTCGTTATGAGAAGGTAGGGTTTCATGTTTGTTTGTAAATTGTTATTTGATGTAAGTTTTCAAAACATTGCAGTTTATTTTGATATGCTCAGAAAACATGATGTCTTGGTAAACTTGTTATTTGCACATATTGTGTGCTATTAATTTATTCATTTATCATTAAACAATAATGTTTGATGTGCTCCACTCGTTTACTATAAAAGAAAGGTTTTTATGTATCACATTTACTGTCTATTAAGAAAGGAGGAAGATTTAACAAATAACTTTCGCAGGAGGATTTGTGTGTGTTGCTGTTATGATGACTATTTTAAGCCGTTCTCTCCCGGCGAAAAAATAAACAATAGCTGTTCTTTTGTTATTATCTCTGGGATCCCAGGCCAGGGTTCGAAAGGATAATTATCAATGATAATTATCTTGATAATTATCGAGATTTTTATGCTTTGATAATTATCAATTTCATAATAACCTAAAATTGTAAATTCGGCATGAGTTAAAAAAATATGTGCGTGAATTTAATAATTGCGCTCTGTATATGTGTTTTAATGATGCTGTAATAATTAATTGATTATATTTTAATGGTTAATAAAAACTAGTAAAATATTGTATAGCAACTATTTATATTGCAGCCTAAAACACCATAATCTTTTATATATTAGTACAGAGTACAGTCTTTATTGGTAAAAATACATTTTACAGGTCATATCATACATCGGAAAATAAATTTAACTAATAAAATAACGTATACTAACCTACCCATAAGAGGTATAATTATCCGATAATTATCACGATAATTATCAAATACCATAATTATCTTGATAATTTCGAACCCTGTCCCAGGCACCGGTAAACGACGGGTTAACCCAGTGTCTCTATTGACATTGACCTTAAAGAATCCTCCACTATTTTCTTAATAGTTGTATTTCCAAATGGGGTAGGCAGAGTGGATGAAATTCAATTTTTCTATAACATTTATTGTTTTTAAGATGGAGAAAATATGATATTGCAGTGATAGGTTGCTGGCCCACCAATCATAACACACCACCACCATTATCATAGATTTAGGGCTCAACCATCGCAGAACATTTTGTCGTGTTAGTTCAATATGCTGTTCTTATCACCTGTGCGCAGAAACAGCAAAAAACAGCATAAAACAAGTATTTTCTTAAAACTGCCAATTATTTCCAAAAGTTACAAAGTATGTTATATTGAAATGAATATTAGATGTCATTTCATATTTTTCAAATAAAAAATAAAGTAGTAAAATAGCTACAAGTGGAAAAATAAGAGTGACTGTGAATTAATTTCTGTTTTTTTTAATTTGTTTTGATGATAACCACATTGCTGTTTATGTCCTGCCGATTAACTATGATAATATATATTGTTACATATATATTATATTGTAGTAGTAGTAGTAGTAAACACTTTATTGCACAAATCAAGTACATACTAGAAAACAAATGTAATAATAGATATTTGTACAAAGGCGAACTTATCCCTATAAGGGATCTCTTCCAGCTAACCTTTATTACTTTATTGTTTTCTGGTTAATGCATAAAATAGTTACATTGGCTCTTGAAACATTGATCTTCTCTATGGTGTGATCTAAAAATGTCTCAAGTCTTCTCCAGCCAATTCAGTTCAATTCATTTATTGCATACATGTTGTTAAGATTACATGGTGTTAACCCTTGGTGTTAACTCTAAGCTTATGCATCAAATATGCACCCTGCAAGGGCATCGCAATGTAATACTTATAACAAAGTTCACAATTCAAGAATAATTCTATTACAATTTTATTATTATGATTATGAGCTTTATACACATTTAATTATTATTATTTAATCGTTATATGCGTGTGCCTGTTTGTGTGCGCGCGTGTGTGTGTGCGTGTGTGTGTGTGCTTGTGTATGCGTGTGCATGTGTGCGTGGGTGTGTGTGTGTGTATGCGTGTGCGTGTGTATGTGTGTGCGCACGTGCGTGCGTTTAGTTTGTTATATTTTATCGTCTAGGTATTCATTTAGGAAGTAATAGGTTTTATTTAGTAAAATTTGTTTCAATTTGTCTAAGAATATATTATGTTATGTATATACCTCTGATTTGTAGCTTTTATATCTTTCATGTCTTATAATGCACTTAAATCCGTACATTTCATATTATGGTCGGCCTCACAAGGGACTTCACACCTTTGTACCTTGTCGCTTTAACATTGTGTTTAAACTGTTATACAAATTTTGAAAACAGGCGAAAACTATAAAATGGTAGCGTTTTGCTACTTATGAGGCATACTGTAAATTTGACTCAGAGTAAAACCAAGACCAAGTCAAGTGTTCTCGCTAATTACATTGTGTTAAAACATTTATCTCTCCCTCTACATACCATGTCCATTCCAGAGAGTTAATTAGATTCTAATTTTAAACCATTAGCCTCATTGTTCTGATTTGACTGCAGCTGCACTGCAAACGCCATGCGCTTCAATTAGATGCTTTGGCCCAGTTTCAACCGTTAATTGTTCTAATTGTTGGTTGTTCGGGTTATTGCACAAATGTGCAGTTCTCAATTGGTATCATGTCTTATCTTCATCATCATATCTTTTATCTTGACGCTTAGAGACCTTATACATCTCTAACAAATCTCAATTGTTATTAGTTTCTTAGTCTTATTTTTGACATATAACACTACATTTGGGTCATTGTCAGATTTAGGTTCGTGTCTTTTCTGTGGACATATCAAAAGTTAAGGGCCAAAAAGCTTAATTTTGGATTGGTCTAGTAACCCGCATAAACTGTGTTTCCGTAACTATAAATCCATGTAATAAAAACATAACTTACATGTACATAAGCCGTTAACTATTGACCACCGGGTGGACAACTTTTGTTTTTACAACTGACGATGACCCATTTAATTAATGATACTTTGATTATTGTATTATTTTTATTTGATGTACTTAAATAGATTTTGACTTGTAAAAGTGCCCTTGAGGCCTATTTGCAGAATAAATGTTTTGATTTTGATTTTGATCACTTGTGAAATTATGTCCATGTTGACAAACATTCATTCTTGTCTTGTTTACTTTCTGCTCTTTAGTCCCGTTGTGTGGAGTCCGTGGAGACACCAAAAGCATTGTGTACATGGTTGAAAGTTGAAGTCAGAAAGAAATCTTTTGTAACTAGTTACAACATAGGAAGTACTTGTTTCCCAGTTTGAAATTGGTTGATCTGGTGAATCTTAAGTTAGGGGGCGTGCATAAATTACGTGAGATGTTTAAGGGGGGGAGGAGGTCGAGTCAAATCTCATCTAATCTTACGTTGGAGAGTGGGGGGTTCTCGGCAAATATCACGCAATTTTTTTTCTGATATAAACAAAAAAAAATTATACTATTTTGGTCCATTTAATCCAGATTGTACACGCTTATAAGATTTAATCTTAAGCGTAATCGTAATACGATTAAGATTATTCACTAATTCGTTCGAAAGAGAATTATTTAATTCATACTTCGACGTTAACTCTCAGCAATATTGATTACTAGTCTTAACTAGTCGTAAATAATAGCACGAAGGAATTTTTTTTTCTTTTTACAATAACAATCCAACGCGTTTACGTAAGAAACCCACATTTTAAAAAATCTCACGTGAGATTGGGGGATGGGGGAGGGGGTTGAATAAAATCTCACGACATCTCACCAGGGGGGGGGGAGGGACAGGAAATTTAAAAAAAAAACACCTCACGTAATTTATTAAGGTATATTTAGTAAGGGGGCACTAAACAGTACACTAAAGGTAGTATTTACTTGTTGTGAACAGTTGATTGTATATTTATACTTGTACATGCCCGGTCCGCTTCTACTACCCATACCTGAATGAGGAAGAAAAGGCACAAATCAAAAATTTGAAATAGTTCCTTTATTTTTTTTATACAATGCCGGTGGCAAACAAGCGTACGGTTTATCTGATGGTAAGCGGCCACCGCAGCCTATAGACGCCAGCAACTCCAAAGGAGTCACGTGCGCGTTGCCGACCCTTTATAATGATTTGAGGATGCACTGTGTTGACAGCAAAAGGAACACATTTAGGTCCCTCGCTCTCAACACAGTGCATCCTCGGGAGCTGCGGCAACCTTGCTCACCTCCAGGAACACAACACTACATACTTGTATAGTAGATAATGTTATTATGGCTGTGGTCTTCTGCAAGGCGGAGGTACTTCCCCAGTTGGGCTGCTCCAAATTCGAGCAAGATGACATTTTGCTGTGCCCTACCTCTCTTAAAATATTCCTATAGTTATAAAAGTAATAATTAAATTGTATATGTTAAATATTATAACCCTCAATAAAAATAATATGAAAAATACGAACAATACCTAGTAATTTAAAAATGTAATGAAAGTATTTTAAAGCATTAAAAATCTTTCACTTGTTCATTATTTATCAATTCGCCTATTATAATTATCTTTCGAATGCGGTCTGTTTCAAAATAGTCGATAACATAGGGAAAAACGGTCCCGTAGGCCTACTCCATATTTCGCATCGTGCCGTCCCTTCCACTCATATAGTGTATAACATGAAAGTAAAAGGGACAGCACGATACGAAGTTCGGATTTCGAAGTTCGGAGTACAGGCCTTGTTATCGGTCGTTAACTGGGAGTTCTTAAAAACGATTACGTAGTAGTTGATAACTGTGAAAAAAATAGTAGATAGTTATCGTTTGTTTTACGTATACATACACAAAAGATATTAGGGTCATTGTCAGATTTAGGTTCGCGTCTTTTCGGTGGACATATCAAAAGTTAAGGGCCACAAAGCTTAATTTTGGATTGGCCTAGTAACCCGCATAAACGGTGTTTCCGTAACTATAAATCCATGTAATAAAAATATAACTTACATGTATATAAGCCGTTAACTATTGACCACCGGGTGGACAACTTTTGTTTTTACAACTGACAATGACCCATTAACCGTTGCCACTTGAGACAATATTTATTTAAAAAAGGTACACTTTACAGACATCACATGATAAATGATGTATGTATGTAAGCACTTTATTGTACACAATAACAGGTTAAAACAATATACATGCATAAGATTAGAGTACAAAGGTTAAAACAATATACATGTCACGTAAGATTAGAGTACAAAGGCGAACTTAACCCTATGAGGGATCTCTTCCAGCTAACCTTTCAGGGATTGCGTGGAGAGTGCGAGAATGAGTTAGACAAACTTTCACAGTGTATCTGTAACCTGTTACTGTGCAATAATGTTTAAATTTATACATATAATAAAACTGTAGAGGTTCGAAAGTCTGTACATTGAAGATATGAGCAAAAAAAATCGATTGAGGAGTCTTAGAATCGATAACAGAACACATGATAACAGTTATTAAGATTGAAATTCTAATGACACATTGATAAATCGTAAAGGGGTTAAACATTGAAATTCTAATGACACATTGATAAAGGGGTTAAACGTGGGTTAAACATTATTGTGTTATCAGGGCGCGGGCATGATGGTGGTGCGTGTGAACCTGCGCGTGGCGCTGGGCGCGCTGTGCTGCGCCGTGCTCGCGCTCACGCTGTTCTGGACGCGCTGCGGGGAGCTCAGCAGGCCGCCCCGTGAGTACATGGCGGTGGTGCTCCGTACCATACAATACAATACAATACAAATACTCTTTATTGCACACCTCAATCAAAGGATACAGTACAGTACAAAAAACACAATGAGAAGAGGCAAACAACAGGCGGTCTTATCGCTAAAGAGCGATTTCTTCCAAACAACCTTAGGGTAGCGGGTATACTTCCACAACTTCTTTTTTTTTCTAAAATAATTGTACCCTTTAATACGTTGTAAATACACTCACAATAGTACATTACTTACCAAGGGCGGGTAAAACAAAGAATGTCTCAAATCGCAGGTATTTGACGCCCGAGCCGAAGGCAAGGGCGATAATTATGCGATCTGAGGCTTTCTTAATTACCGCCCGAGGTTAGTACAAAATTTTATGTCAGCCCCTGGCCAGGAAGTGGGATTTCCCGCGCGCGGAGCGTGCGGTAATTGCCACTTTATGGTCAGGTGTGACATAAATTATATTAATGTCTTCGTCATCGCACGATTTAAGTAAAGCCGTGTGATATTTTGGTTTAAGTAAATGCAACGCTTCAAGTAAAATTTTATTTGTGTTAACTCTTGCTTGCATCATTCAGAACTGCCTAAAACATGGTGATTCTTCTTTAAACCCTTTCTTAGGGATATATACTGTACAATGTCCATCGAATAGATATATTTTGGTTTTAAAAGACACATATCGTCAGTATTTTGTCGCAAATCAATAATGAGGTAACCATGTGCATTGGCAGTAGCATCCTTGTAGGCTTCATCAACGAATTTGGAATTTTCTGGATAAACTAGACGAGTAAAGTAGCGTATTTGAGTTTTATCACGAGGATTCTTAAAATATATAATATAGCTCGCTCGTATTCAAGGAGATATCACGTTGACATCCATCAAATTTATAAAGAAAAAAGTCAAACGCCAAGAACGTGTACTTTTTCGCTTGTTGTCTCTACTTTACCTGACGTAAGGGATATACATGAAAGCCAATTCTATAGCCCTATTGATTTCGGCGTTTCTCCTCGGCAGTGATCTCTTGAGAAACGCTAATAGTTTTTGACTTGTAACAGTGCCATTGCGGCCTACTTGCAAAATAAAGTTCATTTATTTCGAGAAGGATACACTGAGACCTGTGTGCTATTGACCGTTATAGTTGTGACTAACTCGGCCACTGCAGCAATGACAAGGATATAGTCATGCGCAAAATGTGTCACTAAAAATAAAAGATTGATGTACTTTTTTTTTTCGTTGTTGATGGCCTTTTGCTGCTTAGGCACTTTGCCAATGTCAAGTGGGGGGATTGGCTTTACGAAATCTGTGGAGTGCACCTAATAATTTGATGTACTTCATTCCTTCACTGTGAAGTAAATCACTCATTTAGTTCACTAGTTCAGTTTAGTTCAGTAGCTCAACAGATCCATCTATGATATAGTTGGGTAATGATATCAGTCATTCATTCAATCATGGCGTATATGTCACTCTCGGAGCGAATGAGTAGGTAAACGATATGATTCGTGAACTGGTCTGACTGAAGTATTGAAGTATATGAATCCGAACTGAACTAGTGAATGAACGAGTGACACGAGGTGAAGTACTTCATTTGAATGATTCATTCGTGACTACTCATGTCTACAATGATATCAGGTAGGCTAGCACAACTTGCTGCCAAGTCGTATCTCGCGCGACTCAGCGATTCCTGTCTCACTCGAACTGTGCTAATTAGAAAGAGGAGGGTAGATTTTTCTCTACTCACGCCGCGTCGCAGCGGCAGTTGTGCTAGCCCCGCTGTGCTCTAATTCTCATTGCCAAATGATATCAGTGCTCTAATTCTCATTGCCAGGATCTATTTTATTATATGCTTTACGCCACACACTTCAGATATTGTAGAAATAGAGTCTGACTAATGAAAGCTGGCCCTGTACTCCGAACTTCGTATCGTGTCGTCCCTTTCACTCTCGTGTTATTTACTGTATGAGTGAAAGGGACGGCACGATATGAAGTCCGGAAATCGAATTTTGAAGTAGCCCCTCTGAGACTGGAAAAGAGTGGCACACTTAAAAATCCACGTGGTGTAACACTGTGTATGTGACAACTATACTTGATGAACTATAATGATACTTGGTCAACAAAATAAAATGTTCGCAGTACATAGTTCAGTACATAATATGCGATAACATTAACAAAAAGAAGTTTTATGATCAGAGCCGGATTAAGACTACTTGATGCCCTAAGCAATCCTCGCCTGTGGGCTCAAGATTAGCTAAAAGTGAATAGTTAACCAAGTGACACGAAGATCTCCGTTTCAACCCCGACAAAAATGCTTTCGTATGTCCGAATGTTCACCTCTACAGGTCGCAATTTTGTGAGGGTTCGATAGTCATAGCGATTACTTTTGTCGGGTCAGTTTTTGGAAATTTAAAAATTATTCAAAAATATTTTTAAACATTTTTAGGAGGTCTCACATACAGATAAAACAGGCCATAATTTTTTTTACTATATACTAATATCCCCTTTCGTGTGTTCATGTGCTAGCAAATTATTTTTGGGTGGTGTTTCTGGTGCTCCCCGAGACGTGATGCCCTAAGCAATTACTTAGTCTGCTTAAGGGTTAATCCGGCAATGTTTATGATATTGAAATATTCCGAGTTTGTAATGGAAGTAGCAATTCAAGCGGAATAATGTACTACGATACGATTTACTGTATTCTGTTTCTGACCCGTAAAGATCAAGCAATTGTCTCCATTGACACGGCAACTAAGTGACATTTCACACATTTGACGTATATATTATAGTTGCCATTAAAAAAAACTCAGTCTCAGCTTTCAGCCTTACTCTAAATTCTATATTTCGTGTCATAAAGAATCTTCTATGTATTTTCTAACCGTGTGGCTTGTCGACAGTCGGCTCGATGTTATCGAACGGGTTGACAGAGCGAACCGCGCGCGATGAGATCGAGTGCTCGATCAACGGCGAGTACTCGATAGCTTGCCGCCGCGACCGGGACGACGTCTACGTGCCGTTCAACTTCATACGCAAGTACTTCGAGGTAATTAACACCTTAATCTTGTTGGTTTAGAATAGGATTCTGTCTGCTTGTGATCAAACGTGTCAACGCCATGCCGTTCAACTATATATGTAATACTTTGAGATGAGACCAATAGGTTCGTTTTGGGAGTGGTTAGTTTTTCGCCGCGCTTAGGAGGAATCTACGTTCAACTTCATACGCAAGTACTTCGAGGTAATTAACACCTTAATCTTGTTGGTTTAGAATAGGATTCTGTCTGCTTGTGATCAAACGTGCCAACGCCATGCCGTTTAACTATATACGTAATACTTTGAGATGAGACCAATACGTTCGGTTTGGGAGTAGTTAGCTTTTCGCCGCGCTTAGGACGAATCTACGTTCAACTTCATACGCAAGTACTTCGAGGTAATTAACACCTTAATCTTGTTGGTTTAGAATAGGATTTTGTCTGCTTGTGATCAAACGTGCCAACGCCATGCCGTTTAACTATATACGTAATACTTTGAGATGAGACCAATACGTTCGGTTTGGGAGTAGTTAGCTTTTCGCCGCGCTTAGGACGAATCTACGTTCAACTTCATACGCAAGTACTTCGAGGTAATTAACACCTTAATCTTGTTGGTTTAGAATAGGATTCTGTCTGCTTGTGATCAAACGTGTCAACGCCATGCCGTTCAACTATATACGTAAATACTTTTGAGATGAGACCAATCGGGTTCGTTTTGGGAGTGTTTAGCTTTTCGCCGCGATTGGAACGAGTCTACGTTCAATTTCATACGCAAATACTTTGAGGCAATTTAGAATCTATTGTGTTTATAGTGTTTTGATGACTAGGTCGAATGTGGCTTGTCCTACATTTTGGTGCCGTGACCAGGATACTTTATGTCTGTAAAATTATAGGCGCTGGATGCGCTGGCAGAGTACTGGCTCCGCGTAAATATATTTTTGTGTTCAGCGTGACTGGATTCATATTAACTGTTCAATGTCAGACCAGCGCTAGCGTTCGCATCTATTGGCGCCAGCAACTGGATTCGTTCATCGTGTTCTTCAGAGTCTCGCCGGAAGACCAGCGCTGGCTTGTGAGTCAGCATTATGCTGAGGCGAGGACCATTTCGTGGCAATTTTATTAGTTAATAGTTAAAAATGTATTATCTTGTAGTATCTATGTCACGAATAAATTATTTTCATTTCATTAATCCAAATACTCGATCATTGATTTTTCCATAGGTCTATGGCAAACTAACATCAGTGGACGGCGTAGAGAAATTCGAATGGTCACACAGTTACAGCAAAATCTACCACCCGAAGAAGAAATATGATCCGCGTGGAACTTTCGTTACGTTCGAAAACTACAACGTGGAAGTGAGAGATCGCGTCAAATGCGTGAGCGGGACGGAAGGCGTGCCCGTATCCACCCAATGGGAGCCCCGTGGCTTCTATTACCCAACGCAGATAGCTCAATTTGGCTTGTCGCATTACAGCAAGAACATTACCGAGCCCGAACCAAGAATAAGGGTCTTAGATGATAGTGACAATCATTTAGAGAACTGGATTGTTAGTAAAGACGCGACGATGTCAAGGGAATTTGATGCTAAAGCGCAATCAAACGTGTTGAAGTTTTCTACGACGGATCAGCCGTCGAGCCAGGTGTGGCTGAAGATGAACATAAGTCAGGATTTCGTGTTGAGCTTGGATCTGCTGCTCAGGCCGAACTCGTCGCTCACGGTGGTACTTCAGAACAAGGAGAGGAAAGAGACTGCCTATTTGCATTATGTAACGAACACGCAATTAATTTACGCTCAGGTGAGTTGGTTCGATTCCCATTTGTAGTCGATAATGTGCCCTATTCTAACTGACGCAATGAGGGCTATCGTTTTTGTGCTCACCAGTTGGCGCCACTGTCGAGTAAGGTCCAGCGGTTAATTTTTTTTATTGGTTATTATGGCCATGAGAACGAAGTTTACGTTTAAATCATATTTTAAGGTATTAAAACCGTACCGTAAAAATATCCAACATCCCGCATTGTAGCGCAGATCCGTTTTGTTAGGAAATAAAGGAGGAAATAAGTTTCCGAAAGACAAAACTGTCTCAGAGAACTGACAGTCATTGACCCGTAACTCATATTTGCCATAATCAAGCCCAGGTTTTGAAAAATAGTCACCATATTGTTCCAATTAGATATTAAACCCACGTAGCGCAACCACAAAGAGTGACATTTGACATTTCGGTGACCTCGTGCTGCACTAGCGCTTCTAGCGGCGAATTCATACGCGATAGCCCTCATTAGAACTCGTTCTTATTGAAATCGTAAAATTGTTCTCTTTTACGTATGATATAAAATGTTCCAAAACCATCCCTTAAGGGGGCGGAAGTTTCTCTGGAAGGAGCGATGACCGATGAGTTAAGCGCCTGATATAAAAAAATAGTTATTATATTCTAACGCGATGTACGAGTTCCATGTTGACGAAGTTGCGGGCAAAACATAGTAAATAAATTAAAAAAACGTGGTAACACAGGAAGAGCACGTGTACTACGGGGTGGGGACGGAGGCGGCTTGGCGGCGGCTCACGCGCGACCTCATCGTCGACATGCAGAAGGGCTGGGCGCTGCTCGACCGGCCCAAGCGCAAGTCGCCGCGAACCAAGTTCAAGGTACGTTTTCAACAGGTCTTATCTGTGTCGTTTGACGACCGGTTTAGCCCAGTGGGTAGTGCACCTGCCTGTGAAGCTGACGGTCCTGGGTTCGAATCCCGGTCAGGGCAAATATTTGTGTGATGAGCATGAATATTTGTTTCTGAGTCTTGGATGTTTTCTATGTATTTAAGTATTTATATCTATTAAATATATCGTCGTCTAGTACCCATAACACAAGCTTTCTTGAGCTTACTGTGGGGCTAGTTCGATTGTCCTCTAATATTTATTTATTATTTATTCGTTGTTGTGGTGTGAATCTTCGTCTCTGACCAACGCTTTTCATCAAATAGCTAATCCTTTTTTGTTAGGGAGCTCTGATAGGGAGGAATTTGGAAATAAGATTTCAAGCTCACATGGGCACATTAGAATTACGATTTGAAACGGTATATTTACCATGTATATTTGTATTTGTGAGTTCCCGATATTTCGGCACTGTTGCAAGCGCCATTATCAAGGATTAACTGACGTGCTGCGAGTTTTAGTTGTGGTCTACCCACACAACATAGCGATCTACCCTCTTCCTGGTTCACAAATACAAATATAGGTACATGATAAATATCCCGTTTCAAATCGTAATTCTAATGAATTTGGAATTGTTTGTCATATTAATCTGTTGGTCGCCAACGACTTGTATATCCGCTACATCGTTTCAATCCGTTGCGGCGTGCAGTGCGATAATAACCTACATGCTTCTGTAGAGCTCAACGTCGCGTGTGAGTGACGGCTTTTGTATTTGACAGAGCATTGAAAATGTTAAAATAAACTGATTACATTAGGGTTTATCCAGAAATCACGCGAGGGGGGAGGGGGTCATGTAAACCTCATGACTGATCACGTTGGGGGGGGGGTACAACGTAGACCCCACGTGTTTTTTTCCCTGTACCTACAAAACCGAGATAAATTATAAATCGTCATTTCGCACGTCAAAAACAGCGAGTATATTTACGTTTTTTGACATTTTGGAGCGCTTGCATAACACATATACGAAAATAAACATAATATCAACTAACACGATACCATTTCAATGTAAATTTTTAATAGTGAAAATTACACGAGCTTTCTTGGGGGGGGGGGGGGTCTCCTAATAAGCCCTTACGGGTCATTGTCAGAGGAAAAACAAAAGTTGTCCACCCGGTGGTTAAAAGTTAACGGCTTATGTACATGTAAGTTATATTTTTATTACATGGATTTATAGTTGCAGAAACACCGTTTATGCGGGTTGCTAGACCAATCCAAAGTTAAGCTTTGTGGCCCTTAACTTTTGATAACCGAAAAGATGCGAACCTTAAGCTGACAATGACCCTTACACATGTAATAATAATAATAATAATAAATATTTGTGGACAATCTTACACAAATCAAGCTGGTCCCAAAATAAGCAAAGCTTGTACTATGAGTACCAGGCGACGATATACATACTTATATAGATAAATATATACTTAAATACATGGAAAACATCCAAGACTCGAGAACAAATATTCGTGTTCATCACACAAATAAATGCCCTGACCGGGATTCGAACCCGGGACCTCCAGCTTCGAAGGCAGGGTCACTACCAACTAGGCTAAAGCGGTCGTCATGTTGCTGAAGCGCTTAACATATGTTATTTGGCACAGATATCCAGCATCATACTGAGCGGCAACGGTTCGCTGGACAACGTGACGGTGAGCACGCACGCGCACATGCCCATGTTCTACGCGGCGGCGGCGTGGCTGGTGCGGCGCCAGCGCGCGCGCAGCGGCGGCTGGCCCGTGCCCGTGCGCCGCCGCGTGGCCGCCGGCCTCGACCTGCGCCCGGGCTGGTGAGCGTGAGCCTCCCCACTACCACTACTTAAAACTTTACTGGGACAGAACCATCATCACCGACAATTACCTGTCGCATAGGCCCTTCTTGATTCCGCGCAACAAACATCCATGTTACTAAGCAGTGATTATCACAACGCGTAACGACAACTCACGTGAGTTGACCGGTGTAAAGAGACCTCCGATTAAGTATGGTTGTAATGTTATTCGCGTTAACTTACACTGGAGTAGTAGAAAATTGAGCCTTAATGTGTCACTAATTGCACGCCGTTTATTGTATTGTTTCGGTACCCGAATTGGGATTATAAATCTATTTAATATTACCTCACAATGTAATTACCATGTTGGTGTCTTTGTTCAATGTGTCATACATAGCTTTTAGCTCATTTTCATAATATAAACTCACTATCTTATTGTCCGCGAATGTTGTGTCGATACAAACCCGACAGGGTTTAACGACACTTATCTGTCAAACCTAATATAAGATTTTTCTTTTTAATGTAAATTAAAAAAAAAAAAACAGTTCATTACAATAGACCCGACATTACACTCTTCAACAAAATAGCAAAGACTGTATATCTCATTGACATAGCCGTACCCAATACCCACAACCTTGCATCTACGCACACTGAAAAGATTAGTAAATACACAGACTTATCCATAGAAATTAAAACCCAATGGAGGGTCAACACCGTGAAGACCGTTCCAATCATTTTTTTTTTTTTTTTTAATCTTTATTTAAAGAGTTTAGTCACAATGACGATGTCACTCTATAGTACAACTTACTAACTATTACAGATCAACTATGTACCCTAACAGCCGGCAGTCATTTCCGTCCGTGTATGCCCGTAAGGACCAGGCCGTACAGAGTCTTGGCTTCCCTCGAAAGAGGGAAAGCCAATACCCTGTTACAGACATCCAGCTGCTTAAGGTCGATGCCTTGAGACAGGAGTTCAAGTCTCTCCGTTCCAATCATAATTTCATCTACAGGTATTATACCGCACTCTCTGCACACCACTTTCAAATTCCTTGATATCCATCCGCTCACATATATTCTCCTACAAAAAGCCGTTATTATGAACACATGCAGAATAGTCAGCAAATTTTTATCCCTAGAACAGTAGGTTCTTATGCCCTTTGCCTTCCATATTCGTTTGGCCAAAAGCCCGCAAATATGAAAGTAAAATTACCTCCATTTGGAGAGAAAAAACAAAGCAAAACTAAATAATAATAATAATAATATAGTATCTGCTAGGTGTACACATTCCAATACATTATCGTATCTCAAAGGGGCCTCATCGTGTTGGATCTGACAGTTAAATTGCTGTAATAGGTAATAATTAATTAATATTGTATACCTCAGGCAGGTAGAAAATGGAGACTCTGTAAAAATTACTAACCACCTATGTAACCCATTTTCATGCAATAAATACATTTTTACTTTACTTTACTTTACTTCAAACATTACAGTATTTTACTTACTCGAACATTGCAGTATTTAACTCTAGCATAGTAATTTTTAAAGGGTCGGAAACGAACATGTGACACCCCAGGAGTTGCAAGCGTCCACAGGCTACGGTGACCGCTTACCATCAGGCGGGCCGTACGCTTGTTTGCCACCAACGTGATATTAAAAAAAAGTATAAGTTTGTTTCAAACAAAACAACTGAACGAATTTGCGGTTAGTCTCAATTTGTATGGCAATGTAGAGGCGCTGCTCGCGTTGCCATATGAATTGAGGCTAAACGCAAACGCGTTCGTTTGTGTTTTGCTTAAAAACAAACCTATCCTAGAAGTACAGTTTCGGGCCCTATCACTCAATTCAATTCAATTCAATAATTTATTTATAAAATTTTACATTTTACACGTCAAATAAATATATGTTATTACATTTAGTGTTACATTCATTAGGTACATTATCATAATACAGGTTGAAGGTTATAGTGCAAGGCTGGGCAAGCGAACCGATTTCATTTTGAAATTTAAAACCTACTTAGCGCAGGTGTTAGCTCTCGAAAAAGGCATCGAGTGTGTAGTAGGCGTTGGATGCCAGTTTCATGTTAAGTTTTTTTACTGAAAGATCCATAGCTAGTAGCTTGTCTTATTTCTAGCGGGATTTTATTATATACCTTCGCCATTTTTATGGCAACCCTGCCAGGATATAGCACGTTCACGCACACATTTGTGTTCTATGCGCAACGCCGGTCCTGTATAGTCATGGCGCCAGCCGCCCGTTGGTAGTTTTTTTATTGCATAACTAGCGACCCGCCCCGGCTTCGCACGGGTGCACTATTTAATGGATGGTATTATACATATAAACTTTCCTCTTCAATCACTCTATCTATTAAAAAAACCGCATCAAAATCCGTTGCGTAGTTTTAAAGATTTAAGCATACATAGGGATATAGGGACAGAGAAAGCGACTTTGTTTTATACTATGTAGTGATTTTAGCACACGCACACACGTCTCTGTTCTATGCGCAACGCCGGTCCTGTGTAGTCATGGCGCCAGCCGCCCGATGGTAGGTTATTGCATTATGCATTGCATTTATGGGAACTTTTACATCTCCACAGCTGAATTAATTTGGCAGACACTGGAGTAGCCCAGCACAAAAGATATAATATAGTAGAGACTACACAACGAAGCGATCGTTTCGTTTGGATGTGTAATATCTACACTCACTCTACCCATGTCGTTGGAAGAGTGAAATAGCCTATCCAGTATTCTCCAAAACGGTTCAAATCCAGTTCCCTCGAGTTATACACCGTGGGCATCAATAATCCGAAATATTTGAACCACGTATTTTTGACGACAGTACGAGTACATAATGCTATATCAACATGGGTCCAATTATGTATCTTAATTAAATTACTATTTCAGTACAAATTAAATAATATTAATTGACCGCTTCATTGTGAACAAACCTTTACTTCAGAGAGTGAGCGAGTTTAATTAATCTCAAGTTGAGAAATAGAGAGCGAGCATTGTCATTTTAGTGATATCAATTTCATACTAACAGCCAGTTATCAGTGAAGGTAAAAAGGTTGCACACTCGCAATTGAGAACAGAACAAAACTGTCGGTAGTGAAACGTTTTTGTAGGATAGACACCAACCTTAATGAAATGAAACTGGCTAACAACCATGCAGTTAGTGCGTCTGCGTGCAAAAGTTGTATGTGGCTACGTCACGCCTTTAGGTTGTGTTAGAATTGAGATTATTTAACGTGTGATTTGTTTTAAATATATCTCTTAAATTATTGGTTTTTGGACTATATGTTATGTAACTTTATATACTCTAATTAGGGTCTAAAATCGTTGGTTTAATCTTTCGGGTTATTAACGCCCACGGTGTATAAACTGCAGATTCCTGCTCATCATACTAATGGGTGGACAGGGACATTTTGCCAATTGAGCAGGTCGACTGGAGATCTCACATAATATCGCGGCCTAATAACATCACATTGAAGTGTTCTGTACTTATCATTTATTTTGAAATCCAAAATAAATAAAAAATAAATAAATATTAGAGGACAGTCTTACACAAATCGAACTAGCCCCACAGTAAGCTCAAGAAGGCTTGTGTTATGGGTACTAGACGACGATATATTTAATAGATATAAATACTTAAATACATAGAAAACATCCAAGACTCAGAAACAAATATTCATGCTCATCACACAAATATTTGCCCTGACCGGGATTCGAACCCAGGCCCGTCAGCTTCACAGGCAGGTGCACTACCCACTAAGCTAAACCGGTCGTCAAATGATAACAGAACACTTCAATGTCGAGGGGTGCGTAATCAAACCCGATAAATCGAGATAATCGCTTTTGAAATAAGAACTCAACATCCATTACGCATAGTTCTATTTTCAATAAACCTTTTAGTCGACTTATCGTGTTTGACCACGCAACCCTCGCAATGTTAAGAGGCCTTATAAGTTTTAAAATGTTTTGATTTCATATTATGACAAAAGTATTGATAATACCAATAAAGTGATTAAAGCACAAGATGACTTTATTAAAGTTTTAGATAGTAACATAGCCATTTTTTGATTTTATTGTGTGTAGTATAATTTAAGCGGAAGAACACAGTTTTTAGCTTGAAAATGGTCGATTAGGAGTGATGTTTGAAACGATATTTCTTAATGAAAAATCCAAAAAATACATTTAAAATGTACGACATTAGGTCGCAATAGTCCTGTTCTAGATAGTAACACTGAGAAAATGTCAAGATACGTGTCAATTCAATCATAAATTCGCCTAAATAGATGAGCGTTTTTAACTCATAAGGGGGGCCACCCATAAAGTATGTCACACGTTAAGGGGGCGGGAGGGGACCTTTTGTGACGTCACATTTCAAAATCCAAAACATCTAATGAGTTAAAATGCCAAATATGGACTATTAACGAAAAACTTACAAGTGCATATACAAATAGAGTTGGAAAAACTCTATTTGTATACGCATAAGGTTTAAATTGTGTGTTGGCGATAATTTATTGTTATGTTATTTTTTTCAAATGTATGAGTTGATGTTGGTTTGTAGTTAATTTCGGAATATGTGACGTCACACTATGGGGGGGGGGGGTCTCACAAATGTGACCAACTGTGGCAAGGACGGGGGAGGGGTCAAAAAATCACAAAATTAGTGTGACATACTTTGTGGATGACCCCTAAGGACTCTTAATGGCAATAAAAAGATGCTTCGTTTTAATCAACACGCGAGATCGCCGACGGCCGTCAATCTCGACGCTCTGGCTATTAAAGCTGTCCTAGCAATCACAAACTGTTTTAAACTCCCATTAACCCCTTGGACTCTAGCTTTGACAGAGAGCGGGCATAACCATTTTTTTTAATTTAGTAATGCTTAAGACAATTCAGATTCAGATTCTTTATTGCATTCATGTTGTAACAATTAGGTCTTAAAGTTAGGTGTAGTTCTAAACATGAGCTCTTTCGAGCATTGCAATATACAAACTAAACTAATAGGAGCTAAGCGATTAACATTATACAAATTTATTATCATTATTAATATACTATTTAAATTACATCATTATATCATTACATAATATTTGATAATGATATTGAGTTAAAATTGAGCTCATTTCGATACAAAAAGATCTGAAGAATCTGTTTTCCGTAAGTATAATTGTATATCAATTAAAAGAGAGAGGTAGGGCACAGCAAAATGTCATCTTGCTCGAGCAGCCCAACTGGGGAAGTACCTCCGCCTTGCAGAAGACAACAGCCATAATAACATTATCTACTATACAAGTGTGTAGTGTTGTGTTCGTAGAGATGAGCAAGGTTGCCAGAGCTCCCGAGGATGCACTGTGTTGAGGGCGAGGTTAAATTTGTCCCTTCTGCTGTCAACACAGTGGATTCTCAAATTTCATAAAGGGTCAACAACGCGTACGTGACTCCTTTGGAGTTACGGGCGTCTATAGGCTGCGGTGGCCGCTTACCATCAGGTGGACTGTACGCTTGTTTGCCACCGGCATTGTATAAAAAAAAGACGAAATGAGTCGACATAATACTTTTTTTTCATGCCATCCGAACTAGATTTAGAGACAATCAAATGTTTGTATGGGATCAACTACTATTAGAGCAACACAAAGGACGAAAATGAGGGTCAAAGTACAGCATAACTAACAAGCACTGAAAACGCTCCATACCGATTCACACGTACTACCGTTGTATGGAAAAAAGGGAAATTCGCCGTTTATATCGTGAGATATTCCGTTTAATTTACATAGTTGCCATACAATTTCTTTTTATAGACATTTTCAATTTACATTTGGCTAATAAACAAACAATGTTTTTGCGAATTTTTATAGTCCCATATCTTTTAATTTATTTATGATTATTATGATTTTAATTAGTTTGTCTATTCACTATTTACTGTGATATTTCAATGGTTCCCATGTAGCCACACTATGTTCTATTTGTGATTGTGAAATGATAGATTTAGATTTATTATTTCATGATATAAAAATACAATATAAATTATCCTAAGTCAATTTATACGACTTCATATTATGATCGTCAAAAAATTATAAAATGTCAAAAATTATAGTAATTATTATTATTAAATTAAATTATACAACAATTATCAAAAATATTTAAATAATGATCATACTACTAAAATCAAATCAGTAGTATAAAACAAAGTCGCTTTCTCTGTCCCTATATCCCTATGTATGCTTAAATCTTTAAAACTAAGCAACGAATTTTGATGCGGTTTTTTTTTAATAGATAGAGTGATTGAAGAGGCAGGTTTATATGTATAATAACATCCATTAAATAGTACACCCGTGCGAAGCCGGGGCGGGTCGCTAGTTATTATTAAATTATACAACAATTATCAAAAATATTTAAATAATTGAGATTCAGATTATTTATTGGTAAAAAAAATTTTTTACAAATCATAATTTACAGTATAAAATTAACGCTATACAAATAATTATCACAAAAATGTCAGAGTAATAAATTTCAATTCAATTCACACATATTAATTATATAAACAATTCTCAATTCTATAAATAAAATAGTTAATTTCGATGTCGAGCAACAAACACACTGATTATAAAATACACAAAAAACAAATCATACTACTAAAATGAAATCATTTATTAATTGTAACATTAGTTATCATCCGTATTGATCGAGTACAGTTGTCACAATAATGAGTGATGGCGATCCGTTGTCTCGTTTAAGTCACTCGCATGATGGACGATCTATCGCCGCTATCAATTAACATGCATCCAACGTGCGTGTTGCTTTCATTCACAAGTCATTTATCACTAATAGGCCTGTAGAGAACAGTCATACACACATTACATACTTATACTTTGAACCTACTGATTTTATGATGTAGGGGCGATATCTTTTTATTTTTGAAAGGTCTTGTTTGAATGAGGGCTATCGTTTTCGTGCTCACCTGTTGGCGCCACTGTCGGGTAGGGTCCAGATGTCAAATTTTTTTATTGGTTATTATGGGCATGAGAACGAAGTTTACGTTTAAATCATATTTAATACCTTAAAACCGTACCGTAAAAATATCCAACATCCCACATTGTAGCGCAGTCCCGTTTTGTTAGGAAATAAAGGAGGAAATAAGTTTCCGAAAGACAAAACTGTCTCAAAGAACTGACAGTCATTGACCCGTAACTCATATTTGCCATAATCAATTCAGGTTTTGAAAAATAGTCACCATATTGTTCCAATTAGATATTAACCCGCGTAGCGCAACCACAAAGAGTGACATTTGAGATTTCGGCGACCTCGCGCTACACTAGCGCCTCTAGCGGCGAATTCATACGCGATAGCCCCCATTGGGTAGACACTGTAGACAGGTGGATCCGTCAAACAAACTCAAACTCAAAATATTCTTTATTCAAATAGGCCTTTTGAATCGTCAGTTATATATTACATAAATTGAATCTAATTATTCAGAGCAATTTTTGATGCATATTAAATTTTAAAAAAAGATGAATTACTATAGCGTATGTCAAAAGAGAGTATAATAAATTCACGAAAAGATCGTCAATGTGTAAAATAAAAACATAAAAAATAGTATAATCTAGACAGTTTCTTGAATAAAGTCTGAATGTCAAGAGGAAAAATTAACGTCAACATCTAATGTCATAGTTATGAAAATAATCATTAAGATGTAATGTCACAATTATTAAAATATAATTAGTATTTCAACCACAATTATACCCGCGGTGTTTTATCATTCATGTAATCTTTTGTGCTATAATATGCTTTCGATATGAGTTTACGCTTTACATAAGTCTTGAATTTATTAATAGATAAAATAACAGTATCATAATACTACAGAATTAAAATGCTAAATATAAACATATACTCGTATATATATTTAATATTTAGGACAAAATATTTCTGTGTTAGATTACTTGTGCGGGACGCTATCGCTGCCAAACATTCCTATCCATGATGTAATCGTTTATCTTATAATATGCTTTTGGGTCATTCTACTTTTTCATGACCAGTTTTCTATTACAAAAAAACTATGATACGTATTAAATTAATGTACAAAAATAAAATTAAAAATAGTACCTGATTGTAATAAAAGGAATTTATAGGTAAAAATGCTTAAATATTAACTTATTTCTGTAAAAGGTGGGTAACACTAGTAAAAACCATTTTTTCATACAAATGGTGAGACATCCAAGGACCACTGAGTTACTCAATTTATTAATATTAGCTGTGGTTCATTAATTACCAAAACTCTAAATAACAATACAAAAATATGAAGTGAGGTCCAAGTATTCCAAAATCTGCATTAAAAAAAAAGTGTCTGAAAATGATGTACATGAAAAAGTAGAATGGCTCTTTTGTTGACTTTATCTCCTTAATATAAGGTTTAAACATGCTAATTCAAGTGTGCTGTTTAGTACAATAACCTAATTTAATCGTGGCCGGCGCAAATAGTCTGCATGTGCAACTAATCGGAGATAATTATAGATCGGCGAATGTCACTCGATGCGCTGCGGTTACGATTACTCGCTGGCGTTTTAACCTTAACTCAACAAAGTAAGGCAACTTTTGCCATACACAGTCGTATTCTTAAAACAGTTGGTTGCATGAGCGTAAAACAGTAACTTATAAATAAATTATGATTTCGTCAGTAACAGAAAAGATAACGAAAGCGCATTTTTTGAAATACTGGCACGAAATGAAATGACTGGGTACTTTCCACATGTTATTTGTATGGATAAGTAGACCATCAAGATATCGCAAAAAAATGAAAATTACGAGTGTTTATCAAAATATAAAAAATATGTCTGCAGGGTTTCGAAAACAGTCTTTTTACTGTCCAGGATTCGACTAAAAGGCACCAATAAAATTCTTACAGTTATAATAAAACATTATATAACGGCTATGTACCTAAACGCAGTTATTACCAGCAAAACAGAATTTTACTTATTTTCTTATACAATGGTTAGTACGAGTATCATATCATTTGTAGCCCAGAAAAAATGTGTACGTGCCATTGGTGGTATAGCCCCTTATAAATCATGCAAACCGCTTTTTAAAAAAATTAATATACTACCTTTACCTTGCTTGTATATTCTGGAAATCTGTATGTTTGTAAAGAGACATATGTATTTATTTAAAAAAGCTGGAACAAATTCTACCAGAAACCAACGGAACCCTGAGCGTTTGGTTTATAAGTATGTTCCAAGGACAACTCTATATTCAAATCACTGCTTTGTCATGTGCATGAAAATTTACAATAAGTTACCGAAATGTATACAAGAGCTACCTTTACATAAATTCAAATATGCATTAATTAAGCTTTTAACTGAAAATAATTACTATAGTGTGAAGGATTTTCTGGCTCAAAATATTCATTAATAACATTTTCAAAAATATTTGCATGCTAGTATATAATACAAATAGCAGGATAAGCTGCCTATTGTCACATACCACCTAAGGATAAAAATGTACCTACTAATTCTATGCAAATTGTCGTTTCTGAAGTCATGAGTTTGTTCCTTATTTTTGCCTTTTGTTGTGCTCTAATTATAGTTGATCACACATATAACAATCCTCTCTAAGAACTGGTTTGTATGACACCTTAAAAATATTTATAACTCAACGAACAGATGTGCTTTGTTACTTGAAAGTAACATATTGTACAACAAGTTAAAGCCCGATCAGAAATATATGACCCTTCGACATGTTGCGGAATTTCATTGAACTATGTATGTATGTATGTAAATACTTTATTGTACACAAGGCAAGTAAAATAAATTATACAGAAAAAAAACAGATCAATCATGTACAAAGGCGAACTTATCCCTGTAAGGGATCTCTTCCAGTTAACCTTTGAGCAATTAAGTGAAGAATAGGAACTAAACTGTAGACAAACCAACACGTGTACAAAGATGTATTTATATAAACTAACTAACTATTTTCTTACACGGGCAATAATTTTAATCATAGGTTGTCACTGTTGTCAGTGTCACTGGTGGTTTAGGTGAAGTGTTGAATATCAATTAATAAATGACAAATGAATGCCCAAATCGATTCATTGTCAAGAGTGGAACATTATCAACAATGTATATAATAAAATTTTGGAAAAAACCGATTGGGAAATGGAACAATTACGCTAGAGTCCGACCACACTAACTCTGCAAGGAATAATTTGGCAACACTGCACATTGTATAAAAAAAAAGTATATCAGGGTCATACGTGGATTTAGGTTCGCGTCTTTTCTGTGGACATACCAAAAGTTAAGGGCTTCAAAGCTTAATTTTGGATTGGACCAGTAACCCGCATAAACAGTGTCTCCGTTTCTATAAATCCATATAATAAAAACATAGCTAACATGCACATAAGCCGTTAACTATTGACCACAGGAGGGACGACTTTTGTTTTTTCAACTAAGTATGACCCATCAATGGTGTCTCCAGTCTTAAATTCTCTAAGAAATTAACGTCATACAGCCGGGTTTTTTAAATTCCTGGGATTAAAATCTAAAAACGTACCTATTCATAGTTATGAATGAAATATGTTCAATTATGATCATATTATGATTTCACAAACATGACAGTAGACGTGATTCACTAGTAGAATTGTAGATACATTGCTCAGTTATCGAGACGTTTAGACGTGACCGAGCATTCTCGATTGATCTATTAAGTTCTCTTCAATCAATCATATGAGATAAATCCCGACCACAAATATGGCAACAGGGCAGTAATGTCAGTATAGTCAGAGATCATCAGATTTTGACTTGTTTACCTGTCAGTTCTGATGTTAATTTTGAAATGTTTTGTAGAGTCCGACCACACTAACTCTGCATTGAAATAATTTGGCAGCACTACCTCAAACGTCACATTTTCATATAAATATGACGTATAATGCACAGTGTTGCCAAATTATTCCTTGCAGAGTTAGCGTGGTCGGACTCTAATATACGCTCGACTTTAAAGCATTCCCATCACATTTCAAAAGCATATTATAAGATAAACGATTACATCATGGATAGGGATGTTCGGCCAGTGATCGTCCCGCACAAGTAATCTATCACAGAAATATTTTGTTCTAAATATTTTCAAAGCAAATATATATGTATATAGTGGTATTATTCAAATTGACATTAATATGACCTTTCTTCCCTGTTTATAATTGATATTATTATTTTAATTAACTGTAGCTAGATGTTTTGTATATGTGCTGCAAATTGTAATCTATTGCCCATTGTTAATTATTATTTTGTTAAACGATCACGATATGATTAGTAGTATAAACAAACGTGTTGTATTATATGAAACTTGTATGGTGAGATAAAATAAACTAAAACTAAAACTTATGATACTGTTATTTTATATACATTGTATATTGTTTTGAAAAAATGACACCTCGCCGAGTTTCTTACGCCGGTTCTTCTCGAGGCAGAGGTTTATTTTATGAACCGGTGGTAGTTTTTTGACATTCACAGGTGCATGTAATATGCCTAAATTGAAGAATAAATAATTTCATTTTATTTCATTTCATTACCTACATTTATCATGAACGTGCCCTCTGTTGTAGGCACTCGGCGATGAGCCAGGGCCACGGCATATCGCTGCTGGCGCGCGCGTTCCACCGCAGCGGCGACGCGGCGTACCTGCGCGCCGCCAAGAAGGCGCTATACCTGCTGGACGTGCCGAGCCACGCCGGCGGTGTCAAGGCCATGTGGATGGACAAACATGTCTGGTGAGTTCTCAAATATAAAGCCGTTTTTATGATGTCATGTTTATTGAGCCGCCGATCTGCTATTGAATGAATGAATGAATGAATGAATGAATGAATGGTGTATCCATATAGAATATATTAAAATTAAACATTAACGCCCTTATTCATAAATGTCTATGGTCCCCGCAGTGTTGTGGACTTTTCCTCTACCAGGCGCAGACGAGGCTTGTACTTACCTTTTTTTTTATTGAAATAAGGTTGTTGACTCAAAGTTTCACTACTCCAAAAGAAACATGCAAAGAACTATGCCAAATAATGAAAATCCTATTGAAATATCTCAAAAATAACGAAATTACAACCGTTTTAATGTTGCTGGTTAGAGAAAGAAAGCACGACAGGTCAGTGACGTCATTGACCACGAGCGCCATAGTAAATGACAATCGTTCCAATACAAAGGTTCATTTTGCGGAAAACGGACAAAGTATGTCCCCTCAAACTATAAAGACATGTAGTTATTTATTATTTTGAGTAACTTTTTTCACCATTTGATTAATAATTTATTCCTTTTTCGAGAAAATTCGTACTTATTGATTATGATTTTTTAAATTTATTTATTAAGGACAAAAAACAGTTACACACAAGGTTACATGCTTTAAGTGTAGAAGTTGTAAAATTACAGAGTGTGAAACCAACGACATTGTCCACAGATTAATAGATAAGTATGTAGCGCTAAGTATTTATAGATATCTTAAAATTAGAACAATTTATGGACATGGTAGTTATATGCAACATTCATGTTTCTTATTTCGTGTCAACATCCATATTGTCAAACAAAGCTTTAATAACATTTGTCAAGCGGGGCTAATGTAGTACATTTAACCCCTAGGGAAAATATGAATACATATTTATGATTTAAAAAATATTTGAATTTGACCAATCAAAATACTTCACCTATTAAATCCACCAATCACAGAACACTAATTTAACTCTTAAAAAAATATTTGGTATTGGGTATTAACCAACCAGAATACAGCTTTACTAAAATCGACCAATCTGGAAACATACCTAATTAATTTTTCTAAAGAGTCTAAAGATTAAGTTTGTAGTAGTCCCTATTTCACAATAATTAAAAAAGTGGTTAAATCGTTCAAGCAACACTTTGAAGCGCTCAGTAGAAGGTCAGTTAGCTTTTTTCGCGCGTGAATGTTGCGCGCGAACCGCAGTCTCTATGTTTTGTGTGTCAAAGGAGTATAGAAAAAAAATCATGCTGCAAAAGTATATATCTTCGCCGTGGAATCTATTGTTAATTTTGGGTGGGTTAACCTTTGTTTATTTATTTTCTCGCAATCGAAGTGAAAAGTACAGTGTATAACTCTGGTCTAAAAGCCATATTACCACGAGATAGTTATTTTCCCGAACGAAGTGAGGGAAAATAGTTCGAGGGTCTCATTTTAAACCCTTGTCATACAATCTACTATTCTTATTTGGTGTCGACAACCCTATTGTAAAAAAAAGCGTTAATAACATTTAAAATACCGTATGACAATATTCCAGGTACGAAGAGTACCCCACGAAGCCTCCCCTCTTCGTGCTGAACGGCTTCATCTACACCCTCCTCGGGCTGTACGACCTGCACGCGATCGAGGGCGAGAACTCCATCTCCCTCGCCAAGAAGATGTTCGATGACGGTATGACGTCACTAAAGACCCTCCTGCCACTCTTCGACACGGGCAGCGGCAGCTTCTACGACTTAAGGCATTTCACGCTCGGTGTCAGCCCTAACATAGCCCGCTGGGACTATCACGCTACCCATGTGAACCAGCTTTATTTGTTAGCCGGGCTCGATGATGACCCTATATTGATTAACACGGCTAAACGGTGGGAGGGGTACATGCAGGGGAAACGGGCTGCGCATAATTGAATTTTATATTTAATGCAATAAAGTCGGGATTAAACTGTGGGTTGATAAGTGATAACCCTATTTTGAAAGAATAACAAAAGTAGAAGAGTCTGATGATTGAGCAAATATGAAACTTACGTGAGTTAAAATAAAGACTGTCTCTGTGGTATTTGAAAATTGTATTGTGGAAATACAGTACTGCCAGTCGGAGAGCAGATTCGTTGAAAGGCCAAGCCGGTTCTTGCTATTGAAAATTGCGCGTTATTCTTATAAGAATAAAGCGCATAACGGCATTATTTACTATTCTATATATAAATATAGATCCATGTATTATATGCACATTATTAAGTAGTTTGTTTAATGCTGGACGAATGCGAAAGACTAGTGTCATTAATAAGCAACTGCTTATATTCAATAAAGAGATACCTCGAAACGTACAACTATAAGCAACCCTATTTACATTACCTTAGGGATGCTTTTTGTATTCCAATTTTCAACATATCTCAGTATTGAAATGGTAAGTTATGTATATTAAACTGTCTCAAACCTCCTTCTTTATGGGTCATTGTCAGTTGTAAAAGGGTCAATAAACTTTTTTTTGTTGTTATTGTGTCCCGTCAGCGAGGAGACAACAGTAACCGAGTTTCTTAGAAAATTTTCATAATATGGACTTCAAGTATGCTCAAGAGATGACCCATGTCCAAATTGATAGATACTCATTGCTAAAACTTATGTTTGGTAAATTTAAACCCTATAAAATCACATTTTTATTAAGTGACTCAGGAGACGTAACCATGGTAACGAGCAACAAAGAATAGTTGATCCACCCAAAAACAAAGTTGTCCACCCGGTGGTCAATAGTTAACGGCTTATGTACATGTGATTAACCAACTAATGAACTATTAATCCAAAAATTAAATCCGCAACGCGCTTCGTCAAATTAACTTAACATAAAGGACCGCCCCGGATCGTAGATGGCTCGAAAGTTCCCATAATACCGGCGGCGTTGCCACGCTGAAAGCCAAAGAGATCTGTTGAGCCAAGAAGGGTCCGGACCGAGGATCGGAACCCCTCTCCCTCAGCCGTCGACCCATCCCTGACAAAGTGGGCCTCCGCGCCCCACGGCCCCGCCGTCTCCACCGCCACTGGCACGAAGTCCTACATTGGTTCCAAGGCAGAGTACTTCACATGTTTCGCCCGGGCCGCCGACTCTGCCGCCGACCCCGCGGATCTCATGGTGTGACTCAAATGGGACAGGGCAAATGTGCTCACACCAGGGACCGATACCGGTATTTTAAAAAAACCCTGAATTAGCCCAATAACTTGGATTATTTTTTGCTCTTTACGTAGGGCTGAATCATGTATTTAGTGAACCAGTAGCTCGATTCCACTCACACCTCAGATTCGGTTGAAACCGCTCAACGAATCTCACTGGAGCGCAAACTCTTAGAGTATTCCAGTGTTCCAAACCACACGCGTGCTCGTGCCGGAGGTTTTCCCCTGGATTTTCCCCAGGCTACTCTCCAACCGCGCACTCCTATCGCTTTATTGGGTCCGGCCTATAAAGCCACAGTCAGGTTCAAAAAAAAATGTATTTAGGTAACAACGTCGTATTATTAGATTGTCCCATTAAAAACGAAATAATGAACCGGTGACCGTAATAATACCGTTATTTTTCTATGGAGAAAATACCGGTATCCGATCCCTGGCTCACACACGTAGCGTCCCATAAGAGACACCGACCTTTCTGCCACGGAACCAATGACCTAAGTCTGACAATGACCCTTATATTCTGTGACTTTAAAAGCTTATGTGTAGTATATTGTAGGGATAAAGATGCCAAAAGACTTGGATGGGGACGGCGTTATGCACGAGAGCTGTGGAAACCGTTATTGGTTGTTTTCTGCATAACACCGTCCTCTGGGAATCACTAATGTACCTTTATAGTAAACAAATTGTATCATAAAAAGTAGGTATTCTCGGTATTGGTTTTAATATTCATTACTGCATTTTATATCGATAGAGTTAAAGATTATAATTGGTTGTAATCTTAAACTTCCAAGGATTTATTTGAAAAGTTCCTTTATTTGGTTAATAAGATTAGTTTTTTTGTTTTCCTAAATATATACACAACTGTCGTTATACACAGTTGTCTAAAATAACATATCTTTAAGTAGGATTTTCTAATCGTCTGTACGTAAGAATTTAGTCGTAGTAGAGGTCGCTTATGAAAAGATGGACACTAGTGCGAATTTCCAAAATGATTTGTTATAGTACATTACTTATCAAGGGCGGTAAAACAAAGAATGTCTCTGATCGCAGGTATTTGACACAGTAACACAGGGATAATAATGCGATCTGAGGCTTTCTTAATTACCACCCGAGGTAAGTACAAAATTTTATGTCACCCCCTGGCCAGGAAGTGGGATTTTCCGCGCGCGGAGCGTGCGGTAATTGCCACTTTATGGCCAGGTGTGACATAAAATATTAAAAGATACATTAATGCTGGAAAATTATGAGTACGGAAAACCGGTATTAAAATGGAAGCGCCTCTTACTAAACATTTTTTTAATGTGTAGACTGTGATTACGTCAGATGTGAACGGAAACACACACGAGGCGCGACCAGTTCTAGATTAATTTTACTTATTACATGGGTCAATCAACTTTTTCTTGTTATTCTGCCCCGTCAGCGAGGAGACAACAGTAACCGAGTTTCTTAGAAAGATGTTTACATTATGAGCTTCAAGCGCGCTCAAGAGATGACCCACTTCCAAATGGATTTATGATTATTACTAACACTCATGTTTGGTAGATCTAAATCCTATAAAATCACATTCTTAAAAAGTGACTCGGGAGACGTACCCATGGTAACGAGGAACAAAGAATAGTTGATCCACCCACATTCGTTACACCCGAAACCGTTGAAAGTGTCGTTTTTTCAATCCAACAACGTATAGTTCTAGCCAATATCGTCTCGTTATTATTAGATATCCCGTATTATTTCACACAACTATTTGAATTTTATATCAATTAACTTCGCATGCCTTATCCCGTATCTGTATTCCAAAGAAACCATTTCAATAGCAAAATCGTGACAACAGCATCCGAAGGGTTAAGCGAGTGAATGTCTTGAATATTAATATGTAAGGCTTCCTTTAAAATCCCATTTACACACGTGCAAATCGCACACAAGTTTAACTACATTGCGTGGTTTGGTAGATAATTGATCAATGTAACATCGTATGTTTGTGTAGGATTGTACATAAATATTTATTACTACGCGTTCTAAATTTAAATTTGAATTTAAAAACATATAGTTTATCTTCAAACCCAAATTTAGCCTTTCTGTGTTTCATATTTTCATTTTATTCTTTTTTACTTACTAGCGACCCGCCCCGGCTTCGCACGGGTGCACTATTTAATGGATGTTATTATACATATAAACCTTCCTCTTCAATCACTCTTATTAAAAAATACCGCATAAAGATTTAAGCATACATAGGGATTTAGGGATATAGGGACAGAGAAAGCGACTTTGTTTTAAACTATGTAGTGATACAGTCTTGCTGCTGCTTATTTTATGTTGGTGGCCTAAAAAAAATTAGGTATTCCAAATTCCAAGTTTCTCAAAATGTAAAACTCTGTTTCTTAAGTTTAGTATACTTAATTTAAAATGTAAATCATCAGGGTCAGTGTAATTGCACAGTTGTGTGGATATGTCGCGTAGCTCATTTTGGTCGGGACCCGCAGAAAACCAGCGTCGGGACACCTTTTGCGACCCGGCACATGCTGAGTGGCCCCTTTTTCACAACCGTTTTTAGTTTTAAGTAATTTAACTGTAATTCTAGTTCTTCTGTTGTCGAAATAAAGATTATTTTCTATTGTATCTTGCACGTGTGTAAGTGGAGCTAACAAACGCACATATTTTACCTCATATTGTTGTGACATGTTATAATAACCTTTCTATTCGTTAGTTATTGATTTATTGACGCTTACTGACGGCACTAGTAACAATTTATAACGTTAACCGTAAGACTGATTGAAATCAAAATATATATTGTATGTATATGTGAAAATATTATCTTGAAATGCACTTCATTTTGCACCGCGGGCATAAACCGATTTACGTCCAAAATATACACACAATAGATTATTTTCTCATTGCACCCACATTTGCTAGTTTCTGTTTGGTCCTATGGTCGACTGGTAGAGAATGCCTCATGGCATTAAGTCCGCTCTTTGTACTTATATTCTTTTTGTGCAATAAAGTTTAAATAAATAAATAAATAGAGATGTTGACACCAAATAAGAAAATCAACAACTTCAGATATTCCCGAAAAATGATCAAATTCTCAATCAAATGGCGAAAAAAGTAACTCAAAAGATTAAATAATTAATATAAGTCTTCAAAGTTTTAATTTGGGGCACTTTCTGTCCCTTTTTCGCAAAACGCACCCCTGTATTCAACGATTGTCATTTACTATGGCGCTTTAGGTCAGTGACGTCACCGATTTGCAGCGCTTTCTCTCTAATTAAAAACATTCTAACTGTTATAGCTTCGTTATTTTTCGAGATATTTTAATGGTATTTTCACCATTTGGCATAGTTTTGTGTGTCCTTTATTTTGGATATATATATATTTTTTATTTATTTGCAGCTAATACTGTTACGTGTTACCTTTGGTTTGTACATTGATAGATTGGTAGGAGTAATCATTAACAACAGACTGTTTAACTTAATACATACAGGAAAAAAATACATAATTAACAAATAATTATATAATTCAGATACTAATAAATTTTGAGTCAACATATTTACAAAGTGCTGAGCAGTGAAAATGTACCGAACGCAAAACAGTAAATTCTAAATGAGCGCAATTCGCAAAACATACATTTTATTAATAAAATAGAAGACAATCCAAAGCAAACTAAAAATATCATAAACAGAACAATATTGTATAGCCCAATCTAAACGAAAGAAGACCATATATTAAATAAAATATAAGCTTAGCATCACAATCTTAAAATGTAAAGATTTAGCTAAGTAATTAACATGAAATGTAATTAATTTTCTTTTTTGAAATAAACAGTTTAATTTTTTTTTAACGCAGCTATAGAAATGATGGTAACTCGTAGAGATCATATAAAAGAGAGATTTCCTGTCTTGTACAGTTTTCACTTTGTATACATGAGATTACGTAGCTCGCTTTCTGCCCGCTGTGCACTCCGCGACCGAATTGTGAAATGTTGTACAAATGAAGCGGCAATTACACTGCGTCGTTCGCCTAATGCGGTCGCCGAATTCATTTGTGATAATCCACGTCGAAAGGGACCTTATGCGGCCGGCACTTACGCCTTTATTGCCGCTGTTCCAATACAACAGTGAATAGGTGCAACGTAAGCGCCTGCCGCCATAAGGTCCCTTTCGATGTGGATTATCACATTTTAAACTACTTAGGCCAACAAACGTCGTGTTCACATTAGTCTGTCCGCCTACCTATAAGCGTTGGCAGCTGTCGATCGCCGAATGCGGCCGACTAACGTGTACTTTACACTTTTGCGGTCGCCGCATACTGCATGAACGACGAAGTGTAATCTCCGCTTTACTTTTGACGTCGCAATGTAAAAACACATTCGAAGAATTTTAATGTACTTAATTAGTTTTTATTACTATTAACATAGTACCTCTACTTAAGTTATAGCGCATATCAAATTAATATACATGTTTATTTATTTTATCCTAGAAAACTTTAAGCCATAAGTGTTTCATTGAACTTAAGAGTCAATTTGCTGTCCACTCGGTCGGCTCGCATAGAATAGACTAAATCTAGAAGCTTATTTATGAGCCATTACTTTATTTGGGTCATACTTAGTTGAAAAACCAAAAGTCGTCCCTCCTGTGTCAATAGTTAATGGCTTATGTGCATGTTAGCTATGTTTTTATTATAGGAATTTATAGAAACGGAGACACTATTTATGCGGGTTACTGGTCCAATCCAAAATTAAACTTTGTAGCCCTTAACTTTTGGTATGTCCACAGAAAAGACGCGAACCTAAATCCGTGTATGACCCATTTATCATTAGAAATTGCGGGTCGTTCGCGCCGAGGCTTGTATAGTGCTTGTTTTTCATAAAATGGTTCAGTAATAAAAAAGCGCTGCAGCGGCCGGCAGCCCCGAAAACAAAAGACTGTCACTGCCAGCCTAGGCCGGCAATGTTGTATGAAATTCCATTACGGGCCGCTCGTCGCGCCGCACCAGAAACGTGATGCTTCGCAGCCTGTTATAACGAACATAACGTCAATATTTCATTGCGTGTTTGAGAAAAATAATTTTACCGGCCTTTTACCTATAAATGGATTTGGTGGTAAGTAAATAACAGCCTTGCACAAGACAAAGGAGAGTCACATATGGGTCATTGTCAGATTTAGGTTCGCGTCTTTTCTGTGGATATATCAAAAGTTAAGGGCTACAAAGCTTAATTTTGGATTGGCCTAGTAGCCCCCATAAACAGTGTCTCCGTTTCTATAAATCCTTGTAATAAAAACATGGCTTACATTCACATAAAGCCATTAACTACTGACCACCGGAGGGACAATTTTTGTTTTTTCAACTGACAATGTCCCATATCTGGTAGCTGCTAAGGTTGTAACCGAACGGATACTGAGACAGTGCCATTCATTGGCTCGTTGCACAAACGGTTCGTTAACCACGTACACACTGGTTACTGTAAGTTCGGTTACAGTTACAGCACGCTAGTGAGCTCCCAGCTTTAGATTTCTATGCGTTGCAAGCTACGGACCGTGGTGGACAGCATGAAAATATGTATTCCTAAAGATTCATATCCTTATTCTTGCCCCCATATTTATTGGTAATTTAATTAAAAATGCAATTAACTAGAAGATTATGTTTAACATGTCCTAGGAACCTACTAACAATACTTAATAGATATTAAGAATTAAAAATGACAGCTGGGTTGTCAAATTATTAGAACTGTAAGCACTGTAATTATTTCCAAATGAGCCTCAAACTTTTTGAAAATGTCTTATATTACTGACAAATAACTAATGTAATCAATTAATCATATCTGGTAGTTGTAAGCTGTCGGAATTTGTAATGTAGGCATTAAAAATGTATAATTAGTGTACATATTAAACCGATTTCAATTTGAATACAAGTTCAAAATTGTACAGTCAATTCTAAACAGTCAGAACAGTACCAAAGAATTGTAAATCACTTCAGTCATTTTGTACGTTTGACAAAACATATGTTATTGAATAAAATACGCAGGCCCAGAAATCAAATTGGTTGATCATGTCGATAATGAAGTACTTTGTATCAGCCAACAAAGTGGTTTATACCTTAAAACACGAACAATAGAATTGAAAACTTGTAGATGATTTTTGTGTGTCATTATAGATACTTTCGACCATTTTACCAACACGTTTATGAAACATTTTTGTAACATTTCTTGCCAATTTCTATTACAATTACGTACAATCTATCGCAACTCGTTTTTAGTACTGTAAAACTAAGAATGTGTTACGACGTATTTGGCTGGTACATACTGTCTATATTATAGACGGGGCACTGTGGCCGCTACTATATGATGCCGACTGTACGAGATGTGAGGCTGACACTCGACCTTTTATCGCCAAATAAAATGTGTAGATAACTAGGTTATTTATAGCTTAGACACAATAATTTATATCACAGAGAATTCTAACTAAAAAGTTGTTTTCTTAGGAAATAGGCGATCAATGAATATAAAATGCGTTGCAAAATTGAGGGCCATTCTACTTTTTCATGTACATAATTTTCAGACACTTTTTTTTTAATGCACATTTAGGAATACTTGGCCCTCACTTCATATTTTTGTATTGTTATTTAGAAAGAGGTTTAATTGCAGTATCACTTCCGATAGTTTTGGTAATTAACGAACAGCTAATATCCATAAACCGAGTAACTCAGTGGTCCTTGGATGTCTCACCAGTTGTATGAAAAAATGGTTTTTACCACTGTGTTACCCACATTTATTAGGTTCAGGTACTATTTCGGAATCCTATTTTTGTACACTAATTCAATACATAACATAGATTTTATTTTGTAATAGAAAACTGGTCATGAAAAAGTAGAAGAACCCTTAAACATTAAGACAATTCTACAGGTTTTTAAGAAACAATACTGTGTAAGCAGCAAAAACCGTACAATAAACTTTTCACGTCAATTGTAACCAAATTGTACACAATAATTACTTAGGGGCTGACATATGGCGACCCTGCCAACTATTTCTACTTAATGTAAGAAAGCAATATCGCTAAACGGTCACGTATATTATCAAAAATTGTGGAGCGAAGAGCGCAGTAAACCGGTTTTTAAGATAAACGATAATGAAACTTCATATTACACTCGCGGACAAAGAATACGGGTCGGTAAAATACCGTAATATTTCTTAAAATAACGCAGACTTGTACAATTTTTTTAATACTGACATGATCTTTATTTAATTTTAAATGTAACCTGCAAAAATAACAGTTAAAAAAATTAACGTTTCCAGTTTCAAATCGGACTTCTAAAATCCCGTGAAAAACACAAAGATAACGGAGCGAGATAATGCAAATTTCGTCCGTTTTAGAGATTGTTATTTTTATGACAGGATCCTGGGAATTGCTAATACTGTTGGGTATTACGAAGAATAATATATCATGTAAATAAAACTAGTGTAAAATATTTAGAAAAACCTATTGCGGTTATTTAATTTAGGGTGAACCGAAATTTTTGACCTCGAGTGTATAATGCAATTTCAATGAGCAGAAAGATCAACGAACTTGGGAATTCTGCGATATGCGTACACGAAATTAAAATTGCAACTGTAAGTTCATAATTTGACTCCAATTTTTGTATACATAAAAAATAGATACGATGGATCTGATTTACTAATTCATTATTGTATTTTGTTCCTTATAGCTGTACTGTCAGACATTTTTATTGTTTTATCAAGACTGCACAATGATGAAACTGTTCGATCTGGTGCATTCAATTTGTATCATAAATACAATTTGGGACAACCGCTTTAAGCCGGGTACTCACAATCGAGTTGTAACTGTAAGCGAACAGTTACAGTAACCAATATATAAGTTGTTCGTGAACTCGTTACAGTTCGGTTAAGGTTACATTCGTTAAGAGCGCTTTAATAAAATGTAGCAGGTCCACTAGCGCCACTCGTAAATAATTGTAATTATTTAAATTTAACGATATATAACTAAAAAAGGGGGCCGCTACGTACTGTAGTTTGTATTTAAGTACTTTATGAATCCATCAAACTAGTTTTTACGTTGCTAGATTCGTCTCTCTATGAGCTCAAAATTAAAACGGCGGTTTAACTTTGGACGCATAGATTGAAGAATCCAGCAACGTAATAACTAGTTAAAAAGTACTTAAATACAATCTACAGTACGTATCGGCCCCCTTTTTAGTTATATATCGTTAAATTTAAATAATTACACTTATTTACGAGTGACGCTAGTGAACCTGTTACATTTTATTAAAGCGCTCTTAATGAGTACCTTTACCCGGCAGTCAGTTTTTACCCGGAGTCTGTTGAGCCGTGTAGCGTGCGAGTTATAATTGACGCGAAACAAATGAAATCGCGCTCTTCGCTTTTCGAAACATTCCAATGTATAAAGAGCTTATTATAATAGTATGTAGTTGTTGTGAAAAGTGTTTGTTATTCGTTTTCGTTGAGATTAGTTATCATTTATTATGGATGCGTTGTACGATACTGTGGCGATAAGCGAACGCACATATACATATTGTTAATTATACTAGTAACCATCTGTTTTGTAATAGCAATACTTGGAAATATTTTGTAATGACCGTGTTCAAGAGTCTTTAAAAGATTAGCTGTTATACGGCTATTGCTAGAGTCTGGATAATGACAGCTGAGACTAGAAAAGAGCAGAAATTTGGTCTGCGACAGCAATATATCCTTTTGATTCTAACTCTTCCTAGCTGTAACTATGACTATCTCATTGTAAGGGCGTGTCCAGATTATCCGATCCGATATCGGTGTAGGATCCTAGAGGCGAACGATATCGATGCCGTTAGTTAGTGTGCTGTACGAGTTATCGTTTTTTGTAGTGTGCATGGTCACTGCGCCGGGATGGCCAATTACACTTGTCTATAATGTCTATGCCCTACTATTTTATGCGATACACTCATATCACACTACGTATAATGTGGGTATTGATGAATATTGAAGCAAAATCCAAACCACTTTTTAATACCGCGATATGCCAATATTATCGTGGTATTAATAAGTTGTTTGGGTTTTGCTTCAATATTCATTGCCCCTATATTGTGATAACAATTAGTATGTAACCGGCCCCATTATAACCACTATAACAAAATGTCAATATCGGCCCGATATTATCTGACAATGTGATCAGCAATATCGGTGTAGAACGGATCGGATAGTCTGGACACGCTCTAACAGATAGCTGATACATTATCGTTCTTTATAAAGCCCTTTATGAAAGTACAGAAAATATAGCCAGAGGGCCTACCGCGAACCGGAAACGCTGTCGCACTTACGTACGAACGTACAAGTGCGACAGAGAGGGAAAACTTCGTTTGTGGTTCGCGGTAGGCCTTCAGGATGTAACGTTGAGTTGCATAACTTGTTGAAGTGGTATTTTTCTAATATGTCCGAAAAATCATAAAACGCTTATCGTTAACAGTTCAAAACGAAAGGAAGTATGAAAAAAGATACTCCGCACAAATAGCTACCTTCCGTTATAGGTGATAAGGTTCAAGTTGTAATGACTTGGAAATAAAACAGTAGCAGCCTTTGCCACGCGCGACGCCGGCCGACTGGGCAAGCTCCGTTGACCGTGACTGTTTTATTGCCAAGTCATTAGAATTTGAACCTTATCATCTATAACGGAAGGTAGCTATTTGTGCGGATTATCTTCTTTCATACTTCCTTTCGTTTTGAACTGCTAACGATAAGCGTTTTATGTCTTTTCGGACATATTAGAAAAATACTACTATACTGATGTATGTATCGATAGAGTGTATGGTCTGTGTACGCGCAGTAGAGTAGAGGTAGTGATTGCACTTGTGAATGACAATAAAGTGTCTCAAACATTGTTTTTGTTTTTCTTAGGCCCACCCTAGCGTTGTCGGGCGGATTCTGAGAGCGTATCGTACTTCGTATCGTACGGTCTCTTACACTCTTGTGTTATACACCATATGAGTGAAAGGGACGGCACGGTACGATGTCCGGATTTCGATGTTCGGAGCAGGCCCTCTGTTACTGCGCCATGATAATAGCCGTTTGAAGTTACAATGTATAACATATTATGGCTATACTAGCGACCCGCCCCGGCTTCGCACTTGTATTATACATATAAACCTTCCCCTTGAGTCACTCTATCTATTAAAAAAAACCGCATCAAAATCCGTTGCATAGTTTTAAAGATTTAAGCATACATAGGGATATAGGGACAGAGAAAGCGACTTTGTAGTGATGGATGAAAAATCATCAAACTGTCACAATAAATAGTAAATTAGACAAATTAATTAAAATCATAAAAAGATAGCACTATAAAGATTCACAAAAACGTTGTTTTTTATTTATTGGCAAATGTAAATTGACAGTTACCAAATAGAATTCTCACGTTTCAATAAAAAAGGAATTGTACGGCAACTATGTCCATAAACGCAATATTTCACCAAAAAACGGCAAATCTTTCTTTTTTCCATGCAACGGTAGTACGAGGCCACGCATGCTTGTGAATGAGTATGGAGCGTTTTCAGTGCTCGATAGCTGTGTTGTAATTTGCCTCTCATTCGTCTTTTGTGCTCTAATTGTATTTAGTCCCATACAAACTTTTGATCGTCTCTAAAAACTGGTTCGAAGCGCATGAAAAAAAAACTTGTCATCATACCTATTATACGCACGTACATATATTTAGCCACCCCTACCTAACTAGCGTGATATAGCCTCCCTAACATGGCACTTGATATTTCGGACATAAATTCAATGAGGGCTACCGCGTATGAATTCGCCGCTAGAGGCGCTAGTGTAGCGTGAGGTCTCCGAAATATCAAATTTCACTCTTTGTGGTTGCGCTACGCGGGTTAATATCTAATCATTGTCAAGTTTATTAACAGAACAATAAAAATCTAACCTAGGCAATAGTAAACAGTAAAACTTAAAGATAAAAAATGTGGCCCAAGTCGCCGTCAGCGGGTAGGGTGCCCAGAAGGCTGGCTGCATTGCCACGCTGTATGGCAATGCTTATTCTTTGTCCGAAATATTGGCCAGCCCTCTGGTCACCAGTGGTCTCTATTAGGCGTGCCGATAAATTTTTGTATAGTCGACGCGCACTTGGTCCCCATGGTCCCAGAGTTTCGACCCCAAACGCCTATATCTAATTGGATCAATATGGTGACTATTTTGCAATACCTGAGCTTGATTATAGCAAATATGAGTTACGGGTCAATGACTGTCAGCGCTTCTAGGCAGTTTTGTCTTTCGGAAACTTATGTACTTTTTTTCCGAACAAAACGGGACTGCGCTACAATGCGGGATGTTCGATATTTTTACGGTACGGTTTTAAGGTATCAAATATGATTTAAATGTAAACTTTGTTCTCATGCCTATAATAACCAATAACAATTTTAGGTAGCTGGACCTTACACGACAGTGGCGCCAACTGATGAGCACAAAAACGGTAGCTCTCATTGAGCTAGGCTGTTATTTGATAACTAGTTACTTATGTCTCATGTTTTGACCCGTACCAAGATAAACTGTAACATTGACAACACAGTTAACTGCCAAGTTGTGAACCGTATTGCAATGAGATAAGGTCTACTAATGGCCAGTGTAGGGTACTGTTGTTTCAACTTTATGATAATGATAACTTGATAACGTACATGTTTTTCAAGTCAAGGCCAATCCGTGACGCGTGGAATTCCCGTGTTACTTAAATATTCATTAATTAATGTTGCATTTTTTTATTATTATATTTAACAAAATGGCAGACCTTTATGGGTAATTGACAGTTGTAAAAACAAAAGTTGTGCACTCCCTGTGGTCAATAGTTAACGGCTTATATACATATAAGTTATGTTTTATTATTACATGGATTTATTAGTTATGGGAACACTGTTTATGCGGCATAGTACAAGCTTTGCTTAGATTGGGACTAGGTTGATTTGTGTAAAATTTACCACAAAACCACCGTCGTGTACCGGTCCCTGGGATCCCAGGGGTCATTACAACAGAATGCTATTAAAGTGGAATCCGGATAAAGCGACAGTCAAGGGACCGGTGATCTTGTAGAAATAATATAGTTTAGTCTATGGCTGGGAGTGTGTGTATGAAAAGAAAATAAAAAAAGATTGTCTTTGATCTGCTCTGAACAATGGTGGTTTCATTTTCGTCTTCCCGATCCTTTAAAGAAAAATTAAATATAAAAGGCCATCGCGCCCCAGCCAGGTTAGCAACCAACGATAGATGGTGTCAGAAGAAAAGAAAAGAAGAAAAAGGAAGACAAGAAAATGACGGAAAATCAACAAAACGTGATACTTGCCAACGCGCTGCGACCGTTACGACTAGGCGTTCAAAATGGAGTCGGTACAGAAAGCTCAAATCCAGAAAATTGGAGAAAATGGAGGCAAAAGTTCGAAATATATAGCGAAGCGAATGATCTAGAGAAGCTCCCAAACAAAAAACAAATAGCAATATTACTCAACGCCATAGGAGATGAAGGTCTTGAAATCTACGATTCATTCAACATCGATAGATCAACCGAAACGCTGGAATCCATATTGGAAAAATTTGACAAAAAATTCAACGCGTGCAAGAATACCACTGTTGAAAGATATAATTTCTTCACAAGATATCAAAAAGATGAATCTTTAGATGAGTACGTAACGTGTTTGAATAATTTAGCCGCCAGTTGTCAATTTGAAACTTTAAAAGAAACGTTAGTCAAAGACATGTTCATTATTGGCATCAGGAACGAGAACATCCGTGAAAAACTATTACAAAATGACAAAATTAAAGATGTCAACGAAGCTGTAACAATAGCCAAAACCATACAACTGTCACAAAAAAGATTCAAAATTATAGGAGAACATGAGACTAATGCACAAGTGCAATCAATTGCAAGGAACATAAAAGAAGACTCAAGACAAAGAAACTCATCGAGAACAAGAAGCACATCAAGATCGAGACCAAGACAGCAAGTTCATCGTCCAGTACCAGGTTCAACAGCGAAGACCAACACAACATGCAGGAGATGCGGACAGGTACACAGACACAGATGTCCAGCGCAGGGAAAAATCTGTGTCATCTGCAAGAGACCAAACCATTTTGCACAGTTTTGTTTTTACAAAAATAAAAATGTAAGTGCTTTAAATTCATCTAGTCATATTGCCAATACAGACCAAAATCAGGTAACAAAACGTACAGACAGTCTGTCAGATTTCATTATTGGAACCATTAGTCATAGTCATAACAATAAGTCCAGTCATAATAAATGGCAAATTAATCTGAAATGTCAAAATCAATCAATGATTTGTCAAATTGACACGGGTGCAGACATTAATGTTATTTCATTAAATACTTTAAAATCTTTAGAAAATACTAGTAATTGTAAATTCCCTATTGATAAATCGCATATTAAAATTTTTACTTTTTCAGGACAAATAATAGAAAACTTGGGTAGTGTGATGCTGACATGTACTTTTGAAAATGGAAAACAAGTGAACATACAATTTGCAGTTGTCAACTGTGAATGTTCGACTATACTGGGTTGGAAGACATGCGAAGACTATGGTATTGTCAAAAGGTTGCTTGAATTAAAGACGCAAGAACAAAGGTCAGTAAAATCAATAATAGACACTTACTCTGATACATTTGAAGGTTTAGGTTGTCTGCCACACAAGGCACATTTACACATTGATAAGAGTGTTCCGCCTAAGATATGTCCCGTCCGTAGAATCCCTTATGCTTTACATCCAAAACTTAAAACTGAGCTAGATAGGATGGAAAAGTTACAAGTCATAGAAAAAGTCACAGTTCCTACAGAATGGGTTAACGCTATAGTTCCAATAGAAAAGTCTAATGGTCAGTTACGTATCTGTCTAGACCCAAGACCCCTAAATAAAGCCATAAGGAGACCACATTTTCCTTACCCTACAATAGACGATTTACGTTCTAAAGTAGCAGGCGCATCAGTTTTCTCAAAATTAGATGCAAATTCAGGCTATTGGATGATCCCATTAGATGAGGAGAGTAGTCAGCTGTGTACGTTTAACACACAATTTGGTAGATATAAATTCCTTAGACTCCCATATGGTATTTCCAGCTCTGGAGAGATTTTTCATAAAGTGATGACAGATTCATTTGGAGACTTGCCAGGAGTACTAATTTTCGTGGATGACATTCTAGTATATGGGTCCAGTCAAGCCGAGCATAATCAAAGGTTAGAAAATGTCTTTAGGAGAGCTCGAGATGTCAACTTGAAGTTTAACAAGTCGAAATGTTTGTTTGACATGCCAGAAGTCAAATATGTAGGTCATGTTTTCAATAAGAATGGTATTTCAGCAGATATATCTAAAGTCGAGGCTATAGTTGACATGCCGAGACCAGAGAATATTAAAGACTTGCAAAGATTTTTAGGAATGATTAATTACCTAGGATCATACATACCCAACTTAGCCAATGAGACAAATTTACTGAGAAGCCTTCTCAAAAAACAAAACATTTGGCAATGGACTGAAAATCATGAAAAAGAATTCAATAAGCTAAAAAATCTCATAAGTCAATCACCAGTCTTAGTACATTATGATGTCAACAAACCAATTAGGATGTCGGTAGATTCGTCAAAATTTGCTGTAGGCGCAGTCATATTTCATGGAAAAAACCCAATTGCTTTTTCATCAAAGTCGCTAACCACCACTCAGCAAAACTATGCTCAAATAGAACGGGAACTTTATGCAATTTTATATGGGTGTAAAAAATTCCATCAATACATATATGGCAAAATAGTACAAGTAGAAACAGACCATCAACCATTAGTCACATTATTTAAAAAACCTCTGTCAGATGTCCCGGCTAGACTTCAAAGAATGATGATTGCATTACAGTCATATGACATTATTGTTTCATACACTAAAGGCACTGAAATGTATGTGTCTGACACTCTCTCAAGGGCTCCCATATCATCTAAAACTAATATAGAGAAATTTGATATGGAAGAATTAGATAGTAATATAGTTTGTCATGTAAAATCACTAACATCAAATCTAGCAATTACTCAAAATAAATTAGAAAAAATTAAAGAACAGACTAAGTCAGATAGCGCATTACAAAAGCTACAGGAATATTACCTCAATGGATGGCCTAATAGTAAATCTCAATGTGACCCTATTTCTCTACCATACTGGAACATTCGAGACGAAATACACGCCATTGACGATATAATACTAAAAAATCAGTCTGTTATTATTCCAAAGTCCATGCGATCAGAAATATTAGGTATCCTACATGAAGGTCATATGGGGCTAGAAAAAACAAAAAACCTAGCTCGTGGTTTAGTTTTTTGGCCGAACATTTACCATGACATTGAAATGACAATAAGACAGTGTGAAGCTTGTATGATGTATAGTCAAAATAAAACAAAAGAAACATTATTGTCACATGAACAGCCTTGCCTACCGTGGCAAAGACTGGCAACAGATTTATTTGACTATAACAACAAGAAATATCTATTGGTAGTAGATTATTACTCTAATTTTATAGAAATAGCTCAATTGAATACTGATCATAGAAGCCAAACAGTCATTCAACATTTAAAGTCTATTTTCGCCCGACATGGAATCCCAATGCAACTTGTCAGTGATGGTGGTCCACCATACAATTCCCAGGAGTTCCAAAAATTCCTTACTGATTGGGACATTGAACACATTATGTCTAGTCCACACTTCCCAAGGTCCAATGGATTAGCGGAAATATCTGTAAAAATAGTAAAAAATATATTTAGAAAATGTCATGAGTCAGGTACTGATTTTCACCTAGGTTTACTTCAATACAGGACAGCACCAAGGGGAAATCTAAAGTCACCAGCAGAACTACTTATGTCTCGAAAGCTTAGGACTAGATTACCTATACATCTAGATAACTTAAAGCCTAAAGTCACATCATTCACTGAACATAGTAAAAATAAGTCGCATATTATTTCTAAAAGAGAGACATACTATAATAAAAGTGCTATTCCACCAGAGGAATTTAAGCCAAATGACATAGTATTTTTCAAGAAAAATCCTAATGATGTAACTTGGTCTAAAGGCACAATAGTGTCTAAAACTAAATACCCTAGATCTTACTTAGTCAAAAATATGGATGGAGCAGTCTATAGACGAAACACTCAACACATCAAGTTGTTCAAGTCATGTTTGTCAGAGTCAAAGTCTAGATCTAGCAACAGTCAGTCTAAAAATGTCAATATAACAGATAATCCTGGTCAAAGTATGTCTAAGTCACAGCCAACACAGTCTAGGCAAACATTTACAAACAAAAACTACAAGTCAAAGTCTCATGGCCAAGAGTCAAGTCAGAATCATAAGTATAAGTCGAATCAGTATAATAATGACTGTGAAAGGGAGAATAGTCGTACATATTATTTCATACCTGAGTATTTAAAAAAGTGTAATAATTCAAATAACATGTCAAGGGTCAGCATGAGTAGTGATGAGACAAATTCATTTAATGAAAGCTTTCAGTCAGTGATGTCTAATGAAAACAATGTGTCTAGTAATATGTCTAATAAGTCGTTGAGTCCTGTGTTAAACACAAGTAGTCATTCCAGTAAGCAGTCTTCTCCTATGATAAATAGTGAACACATACCTGTCGAAGTAGAAATGCCGACAGTGAATGAAAACATCCCAGAAGCACGCTATAGTTCTAGGGGAAGGTTGTTGAAAAAAACAAATAAACTGGATTTGTAAAATGTTTAATTTCATTTATAATATTGACATTGTACACAAATAATTTTAAGTAAGTTGACGAGCACATAATACTGTTATAATGTAATAAATAATATATTTTCACAAATGACATAGCTGAAATCAAAGTAGTTGGAAATTATTTTATAGACACACTAGCCGATGTTATTTAAAAAACTTATGACTTCAATATGTATTATTGTTTAAATGTAAATTAACTTATAAGCTCAAAGCATGTTTGTTAAACAAGTGAAAGGTTAGCTGTCACTCATGTCAATTGTCAACAACGTCAAGTCTGCTGTCAGAAATTTATTTTTCTTTTTTAAAAAAGGGGCATGTAGAAATAATATAGTTTAGTCTATGGCTGGGAGTGTGTGTATGAAAAGAAAATAAAAAAAGATTGTCTTTGATCTGCTCTGAACAATGGTGGTTTCATTTTCGTCTTCCCGATCCTTTAAAGAAAAATTAAATATAAAAGGCCATCGCGCCCCAGCCAGGTTAGCAACCAACGATAGAGATCTTACGTCGCACAAACAGAACGTCGCACAAAACGGACTGATTTACTTTGAAAATGTTTGGTATGAAACAGGCACGTATCCAGAGGGGGGGATAGTTGGGATTTATCCCCCCCCGAAAATACTTAAATTCTTAATATAAAATACTTATAAGTGTGTAACTAAACTACGGACGGTACTTCTTTAAGTTATTAAAAATTATAGTACAGTGATTACAGCGATTTTTACACAGTTCACATGGTTGTTTCAATGTTTGTCCCCCCCTCCCCCGAACCAAAAGTCTGGATACGTGCCTGGTATGAAATCTAATGTGTGGTGATTTCGAAGTCGTTAAAAGCGGTAAAATGTTATATGCGGAGTCGTTATAAGCGGATTCTACTGTATTTGTTTTTTTTTTCGCCGGGAGACGAGGGCTTAATATACTTCTTCTTTTGCTAGCAAAGGCCTTTCTTGCAAAGCTATGCTTTGCCAGTCTAGCGCCTGTCCATTTCTTGATGTTGTCCCCCTTCTTCTGCTTCCCCGTTTGCTTAATATACACAAATAGTAATAATATGCATTAAACATGCATACATACCTAAAATAAATTTCGAAACTGTAAATGTACGTATACCTATAGCACTCTCGGCACTCTCAAGGAAATGCCAATAATAAGGAGTAGACTGCCTAGTAGATGGGTACAGTCAACAAAAAAGTGGTCGACCACTTGTCGACTCTATTGCTTGTACATTAAGGTCCAAAAGATCTCATCTTCGGCCGGGAGCTCATCATAATATCGATCGAAATACTTCGAGCGAGTCATTTATCGAATCTAGCGAGTATAAACTCAACAATCATATTGAAAGTGATTCATAGTAATCCCAAACCATTGCTCTTATTCGTTAGTTTGCGCGAGTGAGGAATACTGCGCACACGTTCTATCTACCGGGAAAATATCTTCAGTTATGGAGCCAGCAAACAATCCTGGTAAATACTTATATTCAAACATATATTAGCATATATGTATGTATGTTTGTTTATATTATTTGTTTAAGTAATTTGTATGTTCATATTGTTATTATCTGAAGATTTTTGTATTATTAGTATGTCTCTTGCACCCGCCTTTGCAAATTTCTGTTTGGCCCAATGGTTGACTGGTAGAGAATGCCTTAAAGCATTAAGTCCGCCATTTGTACTCATTTGTTTTGTGCATTAAAGTTTAAATAAATAAATAATAAATAAAAATATGATTTTTGTGAGCCATAGATAATATTTGTAACTTCGATATCTCGTTTTCCTTTTTTTTAGAACAACAGTAGGCTTCCGCGTCTTTTAAACTACATTATAGTAGATTGTACACTAAGGGGATAAAGCACTGTTTTATGTCACGGGCGCGATATTGAATCCTGAACGTAACGAAGGACTCCAGATTTTACTCCCGAACGCAGCGACTAAGACTGAGTCCTGAGTGTAGTGAGGGATTTAAACGCGCCTAAGACACAATAACAAAAACAATTTTATCCCCGAGGAGTATACTCTATTTTTCTCACTTCTTGCGAGACAATAAAGAAAAACCAAGGCTAACTAGAAACAGAATCAATTAGTCCGACAAAGCCCAATCACTTTCGTGAGTCGCCATGTTATTAGAATTGTATCTTCTGTTTTGTAGCAGCCCGTGTGTTTTGTTTCGTCGGGTTTTGTTTCGAACTTCACGAAATTAGACTTTAAAGATATGAAAATAAAGAACTATAAAAAGTGAAATCTCATTATTACCCGGCGGGTTATAATGAAATTCAGTGCAATATTACAACCTTGCTCAAACCAAGGGCTATAATGATTTTCGGTAAGGTTTGCATGATATATAATTCGCCTTTGTCGGTGGTGTGAAAATGAAATTATGTCTTATTTGCTGTATATGTACACTTGTTGCAATATTACTAGGTTGGGTATGTATTGAGCCGAAAGTGGGAGGCTTATAAGTGGTATACGTATATCCGTCGTTAAGTTTTACATTTGACTGGTCCAGCTGGCCTGCAGGTCTACCACCATCAGCCATATTATCGGTCAAACCGCCTGCTGGATAGTAGGTCATTGTCATCCCACACCACCAGTATACAAACCTCATAGATGCATTCAAAATCCAGCTTGACGATCAATCATAACATATTGCTATACAGGACAAAACTACGTCGAGAATCATCAGAATATTGGTCAGAATCATTAAATTCATACTGTTCGGAGTAACCAGGATTATAGTGTGTTTAGTGGCGGATTCACAGTCTTGGCCATCCTAGTCTTAGTCTTAGTTACTAGTCCTGGCCACGTAGTAAGTACCAGGCGCCTTTCTCAGCACTTAACTAGATTTTTTGTCCGATTGGCTGCCCCTGATATGTGGCTGCTCTAGGCCCTACTGGGCCTTACGGAAAATCCGCTACTGAGTGTGTTGTTATTGGACAGAGAACATGGATGAGCTGCTGTTGACGTTCGAGGACTTGGAGGCGGGAGCTCCCGTCAACTACGATGCCCTCGTGCTGTACTCCGAGGCCGAGCAGGCGTTCGTCGAGGAATTGACCAGAAAAATGCCAGATTTCAGAGTATGTACCTTAGGGGCGTCCAAAATAATCGTGAGGTGTTTTTTTAAATTTTCTGTCCCTCCCTCCCCCCCTGGTGAGATATCGTGAGATTTTATTCAACCCCCTCCCCCATCCCCCAATCTCACGTGAGATTTTTTAAAATGTGGGTTTCTTACGTAAACGCGTTGGATTTTTATTGTAAAAAGAAAAAAAATTGCTTCGTGCTTTTATTTACGACTAGTTAAGACTAGTAATCACTATTGCTGAGAGTTAACGTCGAAGTATGAATGAAATTATTCTCTTTCGAACGAATTAGTGAATAATCTTAATCGTATTATGATTACGCTTAAGATTAAATCTTATAAGCGTGTACAAGCTGGATTAAATGGACCAAAATAGTATAATATTTTTTTGTTTCAATCAGAAAAAAAATTGCGTGATATTTGCCGAGAACCCCCCTCTCTCCAACGTAAGATTAGATGAGATTTGACTCGACCTCCTCCCCCCCTTAAACATCTTACGTAATTTAAGGACGCCCCCTTATCATTGTGGTTTACTGACTGTGATGTTCACTAGAGGCGTCTCTAGCCTATGTAGCGCCCGTGTGCACTTTATTACCCTAGCGCCCTCTAGTAAGGAGCGAGTTTTTTTTACTATTCAGCACCTTGGAAACACATATATGACTATTAAGTATTATACAGAGTGATCATTATAGCGTTCGATAATTATCAAATTGACGATTATGAACATTGATAATTATAATCGGTGATATTATGAAAATTGTTTTGAATATTATTTTTATAAGGATTAATCACTTATACAAATCGAAATTATGTAGTTATGGTCGATTTAGACGAAGACTATTTTCAACCGTCTTTTTTTTTATACAACGCCGGTGGCAAACAAGCGTACGGTCCACCTGATGGTAAGCGGCCACCGCAGCCTATAGGCGCCCGCAACTCCAAAGGAGTCATGTACGCGTTGACTATGATTTTGATTTGTCTAAATTACGGCGCCTAAAAAGGGCACCGTATAAACACTTTCGGTGCCATTTTTTCGCGGCATGCCAGCGCTGGCACTGAATAGAACATGCGCGTATTTTTTGGCGCCAATGACCTGCGCCCGCGTCTCTCACTACTCCGCACCTATTTGTACTGAAAAGGCACCGTGTAAACGACTAGTGTCGGTTTGCTGGTCACTGTCGGCGAGATTTAGGTGGCTGTAAATATTCATTGTCTAAACGGTCTGAAGATGTGCTGACGGTAGACACTGGCGTCGTAATTTAGGCAATAGTATAATAGTCTTCGTCTAAATCGACCACAAAGTGTGTATGCAACCTGAAAATATGCATTTGTATTTATATTAAACATTACACAACCGTTCTAGGTGTTCTTTTAAAATGATATAAAATAAACAGTATAGTATTCAAGCTTGACAAACTATAATATATTTTCTGTTGCTGACCCGTCTCGTCTACACAGATTATCCTTCTCAATCAGATCGTCTCTCCTGTGTAAGATTACACAGCAAAGACGAACTAAACACGTCTCAAGTGAAGGGCTACATTTATAGCCAAATTTTTGGTTGGAGCCATAGTCAGCATGAACGGTGTCGCCGTTTCTAATGAATCTATGTAAAGTAGTAAAAACATAACTTACACCAACATAAGCCTTCAACCTATTCACCGCAGCATTGAATAGGTTGAATATTCACCGCAGCATTTTTATGGTTCCGTAGCCAAAATAGTGAAAATGGAACCCTTTCTTCTATGAACCGCTACCTACATAAGACTGATGTAAAATTACAAAAAAATATTAAATAGTAATTACCCCACACATGTAACGTGACGAAGTATTTATTAATACTTTCAACGATTTTTTGTTGAAATAAGATACGTTTTACGCTTTTTGAGTTTTCGCTGAAAAACTCTCTTACAAAAGGTCGTCTTACCTAAACAAAAGGTCGTAAGTGCCGTGAGTTCCCTATGAAGACACAAGTTAAATTTTTTCGACGCGACCTGACCGGTTTTTTTGTATTTTTAACTGTGTATGACCCTTACAACAGTTGTTTACCAGGTACCGTGACGACCTCCTACCAGACGTGATGCCGCTGGAAGTAATGTGCAAGCTGATCACCACCCGGTGTAGGTTCATCATCCTCATCTATTCCCCTGCCTTCTTCGAGAGCCTTGCGGACCGGCCAGCTGCTGATGCTGGCCCTGAGGCCGAAACTCAAGAGGAGACTGTGCGCAGAATCGAGGCTGAGAGGAGAGCGGAGGCTGATAGACAGAACCGGTATTACGCGGACTACGTGCTTGCGGATAAAATAGGTCAGTTAACCCCTTCGTTGATCTACTTAATATGTAAATGCTTGTGCAGTCTCTAAGTGAACAGGCGCGGTTAACAGGGGGGGGGGAGCAATAGAGGCATTTGCTTCCTGAAAGCAGGTTCTAGGTGCCTAGGTACCTGTAAATGTTTTATTTTGTTTTATTTATTAAGAAACAAACAGTCTCATATGTTTACAATTGACACAGTAGAGGGTATTAAGTTGTAGACTTACAGTTTCCTTAATTCAAATATGTAAACCTAAACATTAAAATTTAAGAGCTTTTGATATACATCGTTAGTAGTATAAATAAATAAATAGTGCCAAAAACTTACAATTATGTATACAATCATTGAATAAATGTCTTATTATTATTATTTTCTTTATTTATCTTTCGTCTCAGGCTAGGCCTTTACAATATCTTTATAAAAAATAAAATATAAAAGTACACTTACGAAATAAAAATATTATAAAATCCTAACCTAGGGTGCCGTCGGCAGCGAGGCGGGGCCTAAGCTACCGGTGGTTAGGGCGACAGAGAGAGGAACCTCCTGACTATCCGCGCCGTGTCCAGGAGTACCGCCTTCTGTATCTGACCCTTGACCCAGCCATCTAGCGAGAGTCTCTTGAGGTGTTGGTCGAGACTCTTCGCTATTAGACCGTTATATTATTATTATTAGTTTTTATGGCGACTGAACGGCACCCATCTAGAACCTGCTTTCAGGAAGCAAATTTTGGAGTCATATCCACATTATTGCGAGCAATAATTAATAAGAAAAAGGAGGAGGAGGGGTTTTTAAGGAGGAACTGTTCGGAATGATCCCTGCCGCATCTTTTTGTCATCGTCCTATGCGTCAGCATTTCCATCCTCACCATTTAGATGGTTGGCAGTCCAGAAATGTGCGTTTCTCAAGAAATCTCCTGCCTCGCACAACCAAACTATGGAATGAACTGTCGCCTGCGGTATTTCCGGACCGATATGACCTTCAAACCTTCAAGAGAAGAGCGTATTCCCTTCTGAAAGGCCAGCAACGTACTTGCGACTCCTCTGATGTTGCAGGTGTTTATGGGCGACGGTAATTGCTTACCATCAGGCGATCCGTCTGCTCGTTTGCCCCCTATAACATAAAAAAATGACGCAATCTCTGTTTATAACTGTTCTAAATTTCATATAGATAGGAGAAGCAGTTCTTAAGATAATTAGCAATGTGGCAGACAGACAAAGTGATACCATAAGGGTTCCTTTTTTGCGTTTTGGTACGGAACCCTAATAAAGTTAGCCATATTTCGGTAGGTATATCTCTAGAAGTTAGCAGTCCGCCGCGGAGGGCGGACACAATAGGAGATTGTATTTATTACAAGGGAGAAAAAAGCAATATTTCATCGAGGTCTAGCGTGTTGAACACCGAAGAAAGCGAAGCTCGGGATTCTATCCTGGTATTCTGAGCGTAGTGAGGGATTCAAACCGCCACGCCCGAGTTTGAATTTCTTGTTCAAATAGGAGAAGTGAAAAATAAAAGACACAGTACACATTACCTACACTGCCAGCGTTTGCATTAAGAGGCCTTATAAGTTTTTAAACGTTTTGATTTCAAATTATGAGAAAAGTCTTGATAATACCAATGAAGTGATTAAAGGCTACGATGATTTTATTAAAGTTTTAGATACTAACATAGCCATTTTTTTGCTTTTATTGTGTGTTGTAGATTTAAGCGGAAAAAACAAGTCTTTAGCTTGAAAATTGTAGATTTGGAGTGATGTTTGAAACGATATTTCTGAATGAATATTCCAAAAAACATTTAAGTTTATGCCATAAGGTCGCAATAGTCCTGTTCTAGATAGTAACACTAAGAAAATGACAAGATACGTGTAAATTCAAACATAAAATGGCCTAAATCCATTTTTAACTGATTGCCAGCAAGAGAATACGTCCATTCCATCATTTAAGCAATCATGTCCCACTGAGTACTTAGTATAAGGGTGGGTTGCACCAAAAATCGTAAGCGGTGTTCGTTAAAATCTGATTGTATGAAAAGTTTGACAAGTTTCTATGGGATGACAGCTGCCGGCGCCATGTTTCACGATGACCGGCCTGTGATCGTATGTTGGTGCAACCGACCCTAAGTGAGTTCTGATGTTTTTGTTGTTCCAGCTTCAAATGCAAGAGAAAAGATGATTCCGTGCGTGTACCAGGAGTGTGACCTGCCCGACTCGTTCAAGTACAACTTCATGTTGTACGTGAATTCAAGCGCGTACAACTTCTATGAACGGCTTTCAAAGGTTCTCCGAGCACCTAGGTGCGTTAATCACGGATACGAGATATTTAGTTTTATTTTATATCATTTTTATTAAATTTAGCCGTGTTAAAATTCATGTGCGAATTTTTCTTTTTAGCTATTTGTAATGTCTTTATAGTTCGTTTTTGTTTATGTGTTACCCGCCGTGAATTTCACCGATTGGCTCCGACGGAAGGCTAGCGTCGACCAGTTAGGTTGGCACCATGCTGAGTCGGGACCATTTCGTGGCATTATTGATTGTTTTCTTTTTGTTTTACACCTTTTTTTACTGTTTCTACTCGTTTTTTAATTTTAATCCTTGGTATGTGTATCACTCCTGTGCCACGAATAAATGTTTTTTCTTTCTTTTCTTTTAATAGCAGGGCTCGGAAACCGGTTTCGTCTTCATACAATTAACCGGTTAATGACAATGGAACACTTACTGTGTGAATGTCACGCCCTTGCCAGGCAGAGAATGAATGACTTTGGCAATGGTTATCCTGAACCAAAGGAATTCAGAGTACTCCCGCTGAACTCCATCATTCGGTTTGTGGAAATGCTGGAGAGCAGCTTGGAGTAGGCATAAAGGAGGGGGCAATTGCACAAAAGATCCCACTGGGTCGAAGTGCATCCGCTAGGTCCCTCATCTAAATAAGATAAGATAACTGGTTAATTGCATTTTACGATTTTTATTCGTATTATAAATCATTTATTTCATACATGAAGGCTAACAAAAACAAATCTTAAAATAAAAATGGAGATATGAAAGTTACATTAGGAGATTTTTCAAAAATAGTAAAAACCGGTTTCGAGCCTTGGTAAATAGTTTCGCTTCGGGCACCACCCATGCTAGCTACGCCACTGGGACAGATATAGGATTCACATCAAACCGCCAGAGTCGGCACCAGTGTTGCCAGATGGTTACATTTCTTACATTTTTCGTAACTTTTGACCGGCTCGCGTAACATGTAAGTAACTTCTGTTGTATAAGAAATTTTTGTAACTTTTGAGAATAACGAAACTCTATTTAAAAAGAAAGGTCAAATATATCTAACCGGGACCAATCGAGACAATTTATAGGCTTTCATACAGAAAAGGTGACAAAAGAACCTACGTGGTACGCCTCAGTCTGTCTGTCTGTTGCAACTATGTATGACATTCGAGATACCTCCCATCAGACTGGCGTAATGCTGTCGCCGAACTCGCCGAATTTTAGTTGTATGCGGCTACTCATTTCTTAAAATCGAACGTTAGGAAAGTAATTATGAAAAATAAAAAAATGTAATTTTTGCATCCAAAATGTAACTTTTCAAGAAAAGAAACGTAATTTTCGCCCTAAGGGTACTGGCAACAATGGTCGGCATGTAGCTACCTACGTCGAAAGCTCAAATTCCTTTGACTCTAGTAAGACGCGCGCCGACTCCGGCCGATTGATATGAATCCTAGCTACATCATCATCATCATCATCATCCTTGATGCGTTATCCCAGTACAGTTGCATCCCGAAGGATGCCCGGTGTCCGCACCTAATCCCAAGATTTGGCGTAGGCTCTAGTTTTTACGGAAGCGCCTGCCATCTGACCTTCCAAGCCGATGGGAAACCAAACCTTTATTGAACTTAGGCTTGTCAAGTGAGTGGGGAACTTGACTGTTAGAAGTTCTCAAGCCGCCCGAAGGCCTCTAACTTGGCTTAACGACTGCTATCATACACAGCAGCCGGGATCAACGGTTTAACGTGCCTTCCAAAGCACGGGAGCGCTCAGTTAATAACCACTCAAAGCGGTCACCCATTCAATAACTGACCCTTTTTTTTGTGTTGGGAGAATGCTTTGGCGCACCTCCGCCCAGACCAGGGGGGACTGGGCGGGTGTGTGGGACTCCTGGGCAGAAGGCACAGACTACCCACTAAACCCCCAACGATTGTCCGACGACATCGCTTCCAGGGAGGGCCAAAGGTTCGCTTGACGCATTTCACTTTGGCCCTCGCGACACGCCCGATATGCGGGTCTGGCCACAGGAAATCCAAATAACTGACCCAAGCCGACGTTGCTTAACCTCGCATACCGCACACGGTACGCGGGCGCCGCTGGGCCACGAGCGCTCCTAAATACAAGGATCGGATACCGGTATTTTTCTATGGAGAAAAACGCACCAAATATTATTACGGTCACCGGTTCATTATTTCGTTTTTAATGGGACAATCTAATAATACGACGTTGTTACCTAAATACATGATTCAGCCCTACGTAAAGAGCAAAAAATAATCCAAAATATTGGGCTAATTCAGGGTTTTTTTTTAATACCGGTATCGGTCCCTGCCTAAATGGATGGATCAACTTTTTTTTTGTGTTGTTATCTTGAGTCGTTGTCCAAGGAACACTAGTGGCACAGTTTGTTAAAAAAAAATTGTATTAAGTTCTACTAACATGCTTAGTAGGTGGACCATTATGGAAATAGCTTATAAGTACCACAAATACGTAGGTTTGGTAAATTTAAATTGCATAAAATCACGATTGTCTTCGAATTTTATCCCCTGGACAACTAGATGTAACCATGCCAACGAGTGGCACTAAAAAGTTGATTCACCCAAATAACAGTCCTAATCTATGTTGCTGATCTGACTCTTTTTAACCGACTTCAAGATTTCAAAAGAGGGGGTTCTCAATTCGGTTGTATGTTTTTTTTGTTTTTTTTGTTTTTTTTTTATGTTTGTTACTCCATAACTCCGTCATGTCTGAACCGATTTTGGAAATTCTTTTTTTGATTGTAAGTATATATATCCAAGTTGGTCCCGTTTTGGTCAAAACGCAGTTCTGATGATGGAATCCATGAGGAATCGAGGGAACTCCTCAAATCTTAAAGGCAAACATATAGTGATTTTTATGTTTTTATCAACAAATCAAGCATTTTCATACAAAAATGTGATATTTGATGAAGTGGAACTGCTGATGATGATCAGAACAGAACTCTTCAACGATGAAAAGTTCACGTTTGGCGATTTTTCCTTCTAACTGTATTAGTTAAGCAAGTTCTATTTTCACAACGAATTTTTGTCATGGTCGAGTTCCGATGATGGGATCCATGAGAAATCGAGGGAACTCCTCAAATGTGAAAGGCACACATATAGTGATTTTAGTATTTTCATCAACTAATCAAGCATTTATATTTAAATAACTGACATTTGATGAAGTGGAACTGCTGATGATGATCAGAACGGAACTCTTCAACGACGCATAGTTCACGTTTGGCGAATTGTCCTCTTTGCTGTGTTTGTTAAGCAAGTTGGATTTTCAAAATAATCATTTGTCAAGCTCCAGTTCTGATGATGGCATCCATGAGGTATCCAGGGAACTCCTCAAATGTTAAAGGCATACATATAGTGATTGTAGTATTTTCATAAACAAATCAAGCACTTACATTGAAATACGTGACATTTGATGAAGTGGAACTGCTGATGATGATCAGGATGATTTATTTGGAACTTTAAGTAAAAAAAAAAAAAATGTTTTGCGGATATCGTCATTATACTCAATTTCAACTAATTCGGGGCCAAGGATTTCAAATTTTACATTTATTTTGAATTTGATGTAAATTTTTTTTTTTTCAAATTTAAAACTGTTATACTCTATTTTAAATAATTCAGGGATAAGGTTTTCTGATTATAAAGCATCTATAAAAATATGTAATCGGTAGCACTGCTAGCAATGCAGGTCGGCTTCTGAACCCCATCTAAGAGTACTTATAATATGTGTGTAGATAAAGTAATGTATGCAACTTTACGTAATAAGGCAATTCCGCTCATTGTATACCAGTTGCATAAACTACTATTCTATCATTGTATGGAAGAGTTCACCATCTAAGTGTAATAATCTTTCACCGGCCTCCCCAATTGAAGTCGGTTTTTTTTTCTTAAAAATTATTTATTACAGACTTCCTCCCAGTTCGGCGCCTGCGATCGCCGCTAGACCCAGCCGATCCAGACCTGTCGCCAGACCGTCCATCTTGCGCAGATTCATACAATGGTGCCAAGCGCTGACGAGAACTAAGAATCGTCACAGTGCCTCCCTTTAACACTGGACTACAATCGTGCTCAATTCCAATGGTTGTTATTTTATTAAAATACACTTTAGTAAATACACACTAAGTATTTCTACTAAATGACTACGGAGCAATCTCCTTATCCCACAATGGCATTCATGTAGGAACACTATCAAGTTAAACATTCTAACGGTTCCGTGCACATACTGGTTCTACTCACGAAGGTTGTCAAGCACCCTTAAAGATACGAGACCAAGGAATAAAGGGTTGTTAGACTTAAACCCGGAGGCAGGACTTAGGAAATTCGATTGCCCCTAAACTTGAGATTGTTCAACATTGTGTGCAGAGACAAGCTGCTGTCTGCCTAAAGAAATTAAGGGTGAGTTGCACTAAACCGTCTGTAATCGTAAGCGGTGTTCGTTAAAATCTGATTATATGGAAAGTTTGACAAGTTTCTATGGGATGACAGCTGCCGGCGCCATATTTGATGACCGGCCTGTGATCGTACGTTGGTGCAACCGACCCTAAGTGTATAGATAATATTAACATCTTTAAGCGTCAACTAATTGAAAAATGTTATTACCAAGTGAATGATTTTGTTAACAGTCAATAAATTATTTAGAGTGTAAGTAGCATGTAAGTAGATAATCGAACGGACATAGAATTTAAAAAAAATGTATAAAAAATATTGTTCTAGAGACTTCACATTAGAATTCTTATCCCAGTGTTAGCTGAACGAAATTTTTTATCTTAATTGAGTTTAAAGTTGTGACATTTGACGACCGCTTTAGCCTAGTTGGTAGTGACCCTGCCTTCGAAGCTGGAGGTCCCGGGTTCGAATCCCGGTCAGGGCATTTATTTGTGTGATGAACACGAATATTTGTTCCTGAGTCTTTGATGTTTTCTATGTATTTAAGTATCTATTTATATAGTACAAGCTTTGCTTAGTTTGGGACTAGGTTGATTTGTGTAAAATTGTCCAAAAATATTTATTTATATTTATTTATTTTATTTGTATATTGTTAATTCTATAAATAACAAATTTCCGAGACGATTGTAAAATTGTTATGGAATAAACTATTATATCTTATCTTATATTATCATTACAGCATTTTGATTTAAAATACCTAAACGTAAACGCTCGTTTTCGATACTGCCCCATAGCTGTGCCTTTACCATGAGTTTGCATGACCGTACTCGCTAACGACTGCGTAAACTATTTAATATGCTGATTCTTAGTTCTATTGCGTAACCTCGGAGGCGCTGTACCTTTAACCATACAATTTTTTACGCAGTCGCTAGCGAGTACGGTCATGTAAACCAGGCACGTATCCAGACTTTTGGTTCGGGGGCGGGGACAAACATTGAAACAACCATGTGAAAATGATGAATGTTATTGAAAGAACACGCAAGTGAATAAATAAGCAGAACGTTTTCGGGGGGGGGGGGGGGGGGGATAAATCCCAACTATCCCCCCCTCTGGATACGTGCCTGATGTAAACTCATGGTAAAGGCAATGGAAGTTTTTACGCGCTCTTGCCATGCGACCATCAGGCCTATTAAAACGGCCGTTTTAACTTTGGACGCATAGATTGACGAATCCAACAACGTAATAACTAGTTTGATGGATTCAAAAAGTACTTAAATAAAAACTACTGTACGTAGCGGCCCCTCTTTTTTAGTTATATATCGTTAAATTTAAATAATTACACTTATTTACGAGTGGCGCTAGTGGACCTGTTACATTTTATTAAAGCGCTCTTAATAGTTACGAAAAATGTAAGATATGTAACCATTCGGCAACACTGGTTCTAATAATGTGGGATCGCAGTAAGACTTAATGGAAGATTTGGAAGAATGAGTGAATGAGTCATGATTCAGTTCAGATCAAGCCAGGGAGGCTATCGGTTGCCTGTGCTAATTACATACAATGCGCAAAACACTAAGTTTATAACGCAATATTACAGTTATCTATACCAACCATTATTCGTGATTCAATAAAGAACCCTGTTTAATTTTATTTCAATATTTTTTTTAAAATGGTTTATAAGTGTGTGGTGACAAATAATACAATGGCTACAGATGTATTCCATTCCTCGGTTTCCTATTTGAGCAGTGAAGCTGAAATTATTTTAAGTAGACTTAATGCGGAAAGATTATTTTTCAGCCAAGGACCATCTTTAGGATTACCCAGGTACGTTGAACTGAATCATTCGTCGATTTACCTAAATATCAAAGAATTTCTTTCGTCTCTAAGCCTCACTAAGTATTTGCAGTTTCTCATTTTTTTTTTACTTTGTCCTCCGACATAATCGGTGACTGTATTAACTGTACTCATGCATACCAGTTCTCGTTGATTTTCTGCTCGCATTTTTATTCTTCATACTATTCTTTCTTTCATTCATCATCTTATGTACTGTTGTGGGGGGGACTCCCACCTATCTCTATACTATTCTTTTTCTTCGTTTATTACAGGGGAAGTAACAGAAAAAGATGATTTTTTAAAGTTAACACGAATTGTTAGGGGCACTCATAGTGAGTACCTATTGCGTTAAAGCTACTGTAAGAAATAATCATACTCATATTGGGATTTAGACGAAGGCTCATTATTCTCATTAATAGTCATCCATCAGTTTATGAGTTTTTTTTTTACTCCGTAACATACACTGCAGGCAGCAGCGTCTTGTAACACTCGCGGCTTTTGTTTTTAAAACGTGTTCCATTCCATTCAGCTTGAGGTGACAGCCACCAGCACGATAAATGTAAATTCGATTTTCAAATAAGTTCGTCGGGGGAATCCCGGCCCGCTAGGCTCACGAAACTAGACTTTAAGGACAACAATTTTTAAAATCAGTATATATGTATATATTTTTGGTCGGGCTTTCAATACATCATCAGCTAAAGCTGTAATGACTTGCTTTCATTATATAAACTTATCATTAATTTTCTAAAATATTAATTTAACTAGCTTTTGCTCGCGACCTCGTCCGCGCAGAGTCATTGATATCGCCAGGGGATAAAAACTATCCTATGTCCTTCCTCGGGATACAAACCATCTCCATGCAAAATTTCATCTAAATCCGTTTAAGCGGTTTATGCGCGAAGAAGTAACAGACAGCCAGAGTTACTATCATTTATAATGGACTTTGCCCGCGACTTCGTTCGCGTGAACATCCATATCAACTTCTACACCACTTCATACCGTTGCAAGATGAGTTCTGGGACAATATGTATTCCATATTTACAAAAAAAAATTAAATTAAATAGTATTGTGACTCCATTAACGTTGTCGAACCGACTACTCTAACAACTTTCTAGATGACTCCTGAAGATATATCAAATATACCTAGGCGGCAAGCGCGTAGGTGGTACGTAGGTGTCACGGACGGGTATGACTTTATATAAATAAATAATAATAAATATTAGAGGACAATCGTACACAAATCGAACTAGCCCCACAGTAAGCTCAAGAAGGCTTGTGTTATGGGTACTAGACGACGATATATTTAATAGATATAAATACTTAAATACATAGAAAACATCCAAGACTCAGAAACAAACATTCATGCTCATCACATAAATATTTGCCCTGACCGGGATTCGAACCCAGGACCGTCAGCTTCACAGGCAGGTGCACTACCCACTAGGCTAAACCGGTCGTCAAAAAAGTATATAAAGTCATAACACGTAGATGAAAATGCGAGCGCAGCGAGCTCGAAATTTTCAAACATTATGATGCAAGAGCGGAAAATACCTCATATGTTTGGGTCCTCGGTCATAAAATTATAACACATCAGATGAAAACGCGAGCGCAGCGAGCGCGGAATTTTTCGTACACTAATATGATGTAAGTGCAGATAAATACTTCATTCAAGTCCAGAGCCACAGCAGAGATGGTTCCAACTATTTATAACGAATTTAACTGGTTAAGAAAAGAGAAAAAATGTAGTTTAAATGTAGTGAAAAGCAAGCTAAAAAAGACATTTTTACAAAGATTACCTTAACTGTTAACAGATTTAGTTAGTTAATATGTATATTTTTTATTGTTCTAGTTCTTACAATTACAAGTATTACATAATTATGTAACTTAGGTGCATGATAACAGACTTGTTAAAATGAGCGCGGTCTCGCCAACAAACTGTCTTGTCAGTTTGGCGAGTAAAATTGAAACTGGAAACTTTATGTACCTTTTTGAAAAAAAAATAAAGATCTTGTCACGAGCCTTAGTAACCCAGTTAACAGCGACAGTTATCCAAAACATTGTAACATCGCAAAGCACGCGATCTAAGCATCCGCTCTAAATGGTTTCCCCATACATGTTATCAATAAAATAGAAGGCAATCCAAAGCAAACTAAAAATATCATAAAAAGAACAATATTGTATAGCTCAATCTAAACGAAAGAAGACCATATTTTAAATAAAATATAAGCTTAGCATCACAATCGCTAAGTAATTAACATAAAATGTAATTAACTTTCTTTTGAAATAAACAGTTTAAATTTTAAAAATTTTAAATTTTAAATTTTTTTTATCCGCTTTCGTGCGATATTCTCCTTCCACTTCGCCCAATCTTCGGCATCCATGAATTTCTTTGTAAACAAACCATTGCACGAGTTTTGGGACCCCATTACGTAGGTATGTATTCTATGTTAACATGTTAAGTTTAATTTTAAGATATTTGTACATGTAACTGCTACTGTTAAGTCATGCCTTGTGATGTTAAATAAAATATTTCTATGTCTATGTCTATTCTTACCTGCACGTTTTTTTTTTCAGAGATAAGCGAGGTCTGGCAATTCTAATCGGTTTGGAAGTTTCCGAAACGCTCTGTGCCAAGAAGGTTCTGGAGATTTGGGTCCGAAGAGACGAGAACTCTACAGTGCACTGTCTGCTTCGGTATCTGGAGAGATTGGACCGATATGACCTTGTTGATGACCTCATGGAATTGGCAGCGAAGAACCGGCTTGTGACCTTAGGTAATAATTAAGTTGTAGGTCTTGATTGTAGGTATGATCTTATTTTCTTATCAATATCAATACAAATAGCAATGACTTTGATGTATTGAACTGAACATATAAAATAAACATATATTTTATCGGGGCGTTTGGTATCGAACAAGCTTAAAATGATATCGAATGCTTATTGCAGACACATCAATAAAATACATACAATACATATTATACAGGGTGTAACAAAACTAGTAAGGATCCGTTTAAGGGTATATTCAGTATCGTGTTCTGATTAGGAAAAAGTACTTAGAAGAAATTTTTTTTTATTATAGGTATTTTGTATGTATGTATGTATGTAAAATTCTTTATTGTAAATGAGTAAAACATAACATAAATTACAAGAACAGTTGACATATATGTACAAAGGCGAGCTTATCCCTGTAAGGGATTTCTTCCAGCTAACCTAATTTTCATATGTAACCCGATCTAACAGGTTGTGAAGTAACGCTCACTATCTCTCTTCTCTTTTCTCTCTTTCAGCATATTAGCGTCCACTGCTGGACATATGCCTCTTCCATGCCTTTCCATTTCGTTCTAAACGTAGCGGTTCTGGTCCAGGTTGGCCCTGCCGTCTTTCTGATGTCATCAGGGATCGGATACCGGTATTTTCTCCATAGAAAAATACCGGTATTATTACGGTCACCGGTTAATTATTTCGTTTTTAATGGGACAATCTAATAATACGACGTTGTTACCTAATTATACATGATTCAGCCCTACGTAAAGAGCAAAAAATAATCCAAATTATTGGGCTAATTCAGGGTTTTTTAAAAATACCGGTATCGGTCCCTGGATGTCATCCGGCTTGCGGCATTCCCACGCTACGGCTCGCCGCTCGAGGTCTCCAGGGCAGAACTCGTTGGCTCCATCGGTCGTCGTATCTTCGTCAAATATGACCGGCCCATTGCCATTTCAGTTTTGCCACCCTCTTGCCAATGTCGGTGACTTTGGAGCGTCGGCGGATGACTTCATTTCGCACTCTATCTCGTAAAGAGATCCTGATCATTGCGCGTTCCATAGCTCGCTGTGCTACTTTAAGCCGGTGCACTTTCCCGGCAGTCAGCGTCCATGTTTCGCAAGCGTGCGTCATCACTGGGAGAATCGAGGGAGGCGATGGCTGAGATACGCGTTATCATGTATCTGTTCATGTTTGCAAGGACTAGTAACTTCGTACTAGTGTTCAGTGCAATTGACATGATGAGAGACTTCACTGTTCTCATTTGATTTTATTTTTTAGACTGACGCTCAGAGACTTTATACATCTCTGAGGATATTTAAATAAAATAATAATAAATAAATAAATATTTTTGGACAATCTTACACAAATCAACCTAGTCCCAAACTAAGCAAAGCTTGTACTATGGGTACCAAGTGACGATATACATACTTATATAGATAAATAGATACTTAAATACATAGAAAACATCCAAGACTCAGGAACAAATATTCATGTTCATCACACAAATAAATGCTCTGACCGGGATTCGAACCCGGGACCTCCAGCTTCGAAGGCAGGGTCACTACCAACTAGGCTAAAGCGGTCGTCAATATTAAATATTTATTTATTAGATTTTATTATTTTCATGTTGACGTGTTATAGATATAGCTCAAAATATTTTATTATGATTAGTGTACCTACTTTATTACCTTTTATCTTGACGCTTAGAGACCTTATACATCTCTAACAAATCTCGATTGTTATTAGTTTCTTAGTCTTATTTTTGACATGTAACACTACATTTAATTAATGATACTTTGATTATTGTATTATTTTTATTTGATGTACCTAGATAGATTTTGACTTGTAAAAATGCCCTTGAGGCCTATTTGCGGAATAAATGTTTTGATTTGATTTGATTTGATTTAACACATTGGTCACGGTCACTATAGCCACTTAAAATAATGAAATTATTATATATGCGGCATATATCCGATTATCATTATCTGCACTATGACCTCGCGCTTTGCCGCTCCGTTTCCAAGTATAAAATAATATACCTACTCAAATATTCAAGCAGAATAGGTACTTAAATAACAACCACATACCTATTATGTACCTATTGAATTGACTCACAGGTTAGTTTACCTTGTCTACTTTAGACTTGTTTATAATGGTTATTTCCTTATAAAATATGAACTTACTAGTATCATCCCTCCTCCTCAATCGGTCCTCGCCGAGGATCATGACTCTACCGACGCAGTGTAGCCAGTATTTGTATCCAGGAGTTTCGGTCGGTTACCTGATAGAAGGTAAGAGGGCTGCATTCGCCGTCATTCATCTGGTTTATCGCAGAGGCTATGGATGCTCGAATACAGGTAGATGCGGCATACTTCGACTTTCGTAAAATAAATAAATATTAGAGGACAATCTTACTCAAATCGAACTAGCCCCACAGTAAGCTCAGGAAGGCTTGTGTTATGGGTACTAGACGACGATATATTTAATAGATATAAATACTTAAATACATAGAAAACATCCAAGACTCAGAAACAAATATTCATGCTCATCACACAAATATTTGCCCTGACCGGGATTCGAACCCAGGACCGTCAGCTTCACAGGCAGGCGCACTACCCACTAGGCTAAAGCTTTCGATCTTGTAGATAGCGATATCCTCCTGCGCAAATTTGCAGACATAGGATTTACACCTAGGCTCCTAAACTTCTTTGCCAGCCCCATATAACCATTTTTAGTAGCCGTTACAAGATTTTGTCGACACTTATGTGTCGACTCTGGTATCAATTTTGGTTGCCGTTACGACACTGTTCGGTTCAGACGACTAAAATGGAGACTAGTCGACACAGAAACTTCTGGTTACTAGTTTGCAACTAGTTGCAGTTCAAATCATTCGTTCAATCACTCACTAAACTTCAGCTGCTGTCATTATTTGACACAAACGTTGATGTGAAAACTTAATTTAAATTTTGAACCTGATTCCTGTAATGGGCATAAGTACCAATAAATTTTTAGTAATATTTTGTGATTTAATTATTCGAATAGTAATGCGAATAAAAATACACTGTGTAATTTAGTCAATGAAGTTGAAATTTACCATCGCGCCACCAAAACAATAAAAATGTACTAATTGTAAACAAATATAACATAGACTTTACTCCATAAAATTTTTAGATTCCTTAGCCTCAGATGCCTATTCTTTAGTAGAGAAACAAATGTGAATAATAAGAATAAGCTATTATGTTTTAAATAAACTGTTTAGTTAGTACAATTCCAAAAACAAGTGATGTTATTACATTAATTCACGAAATTACTACATTAATTCGACGCCGTATCGACACGTAACTTATAGTAACAAAATTACTAAAATGGTGGCATGTAAAGACACACATTCACACATGTCTTTACAGACATTCTCAAACTTCGGGAAATTCGGTCAAGGGAGATAAATAAAGAGAATAATAATACATTTTGCCGAATGTTATTGTATGTCTTACTTTTTATAGAAATATTATACAAATCAGTTACCTATACTGATATTATAGTGATCAGATTTTGAATATGTCGAAAAAAAAAATTAAGGCCATTGTAAAACTAACGTTGGAAAAGAGAGCTTATTATAAACTCGACAAATACTTAGAAGATAATGACATATGGACAAATGCTATCGCTTTACCCTAATAACAGATAACAGATTGTAAAGTTTATATAAGTTATATAATACTATTATTTACTAGTATTTGTTTAAATACTAGTATCTCAACCTTTACGTTCAAAAAGTGTTCTGTACGAATTTATTTTGAATAAATAATTTTGACTGATTTTGAAACTATATGTAACCTCAGAATAAAAATAATTGAAAGTTTGGAAAGGTTTGGACGTTGTAAATCTAGTGACAAAGTGTAGAAACAGTTACGTCACATTTACGACACATTTCATAAACTTTAGTAACAAAGTGTCGACATAGTTACCAAACATTGTGCCCTAAACTGTACACCAGTCACAATTTAAACGCAAATGTGTATAAAATGTTTCAGTAACACGATGACTACACTTAGTTACTAAAATAATTTCGGTCGCATTGTGTATGAACTGTTACCACACATAAAAACCAAACCCAACACTGTCGCAGAGACTCGTAACGGTTACGAAACTGTTTCGACTTGTGACAGAAAGGGAAGTGTTTTGGTGTCAACTTACGTGTGAATAAATGATTATTATATACTTAGCTATTGTTTGGGGCTCCGGCCTCTTGGTCTCTTGCCCTCTATCGTTCCTGTTACCACCTGTTTCTCCAAATTCTCCAATTCCGACTAGTCATCATCATCATCAGCCTGTGTCAGTCCACTGCTGGACATAGGCCTCTCACATGGCACGCCACTGAGCTCGGTCTTCAGCTCTTCTCCTCCAATCCCTGCCCACTGTCTTACGAATATCATCGCCCCACCTAGTTACAGGGCGTCCTACACTACGTTTGCCGACACGTGGTCTCCACTCAAGAATCAGTCCCAACGGCTGTTGGGGCAGATTCCGACTAGTACTATAACATAATTAATTCACTGTCAACAGAACAATGGACCGCGGAGCAGCCGACGAGGCCACGGGCTACAGCTACAGTGGCCGCCAGTGGGTTGACGATAGCCGACTTGGCCGAAGGCTGCCCAGTTTTTTACGACGCGGCTGTACTCCATGCGGACGCGGACCCTGAGATAGAATTTGCTAATACTTTGACAGAAAATATGACGAAGATTGGTTTCAGGGTAAGTATTTTATATGATAATACTATGTAGGTAAATAATGAGATTCCCTACCGCTATCTACCGTGTTGAACAAATAGATGGCAGCAAACATTTTTAAACACGGCACGCAATAAACTGAATAAACGTCCATAGGTGCGGTGTCCGCTTACCACCAAGCTGGCCGTATGCCTGTTTTCCACCGTCGTAGTATTAAAAAAAGATGATATGTAATTGTTTTAGTAGATAAGTTTTAAAACTCAGCGGAATGTGGAATGCATATTGTGTAGAATCGATAATGGGAAGAAGCAATCTATACATATAAAAAAGAAGTCCTCACGGACTGACTGACTGACTCATCAACGCACAGCCGAAACTGCTAACAGAGAGTGTATTTCTGCAGAGTCAATTGTTTTTATAACGTAGGCTAGGGATAAGTAAGCATTTTTCGAAATTCATCCCCTAAGGGGTTACCACAAGGGTTGAAAATTTGTATGAAAACATGTATTTATTGGGAGTGAGGGATTTGAAACATTTTATATAGACTCTTTGTTTAAATATATTAATGGCGTATTTCAGCGTTTTTATAAATTGCTCCATTAGAGGGGTGAAAAGGGGTTCAAAGTTTGTGCGAGGAACAAATCTTTACTTATCATAAAAATCGATATGGGTGTCATCTTCGAGGTTCCTCGAGGTGCCGATTACGAAAATTACATTCATTTTCAAATCCAAGATGGCGGACATTTATTTTCCTTAAAAATCGATATGGGTGTCATCGTCGAGGTTTCTCAGGGTGCCGATTACGAAAATGACATATGTGATGATTGAAGTAAGAAAAGAGTAAAGCACAACTATGATGAATCTCCTTTATTTTACTTAATTTATAATTGATAGGCAGTCGGGCATAGATTCCCCTATACAAGTGTTCGTTATGGAAAAATCAGCTTGAAATGAGCTCCCGGCGCTTTTATATAGTCGCTCCACAAAATGGCGGCTGACTAGTCTGGTGGGGCAGGCTGGCATGACGTGGCACGTCATTATTGGCTGGCTTGGCTGGCTTGGCTGGCTGGCTGGCATTGGCTAAGGCTCTAGCTGAAGCTTGGCGTAACAGTCGGCCGTCCTGAAACAATGATTGCTCCCGCAACGGGGAGATACACACATTAGCTCTCTAGCAAGTCAATGAGGTCTTCAGTCTCAAGCTGTTCATCGGAACTGCTGGCGCTGTCAGATACAGGAGCCATGCTCGTATATGGCCTTAACGAGTCAGCTGCAACTAGACCTGTAAAAGCCTTGTAACCCCTTACACCTTTGATACTACGGATCCTGTATCTGTCATTACCAACTACCTTGCTAATAATGTAAGGACCAGAATAAATATCATCCAATTTAGTATTCACTTTAGCCGCACTACTTGTAGGAGCCTGCCTCCATAAAACCAAATCACCTTTCTTGTACTTTCGACTAGGCTTACGCTTCTTATCAAAATTATATTTCATTTTTTTGCCTGCAGCCTTTAACTTTGAGCTAGCTATCCTACGCCTTACTTCAACAGGTTGCGTCACACTGTCTTGAGTGTCTATGTCACAACGCGGCCTAGAAGTTCTAGCAAACATAAGGTCAAATGGTTTGTAAGATGTACTTGCATTGACAGTGTTATTTATACCCCATAACACATCAGGTAAACAATTAGCCCAATTATTGGCAGACTCGCTTGGATCGGTTGTGCGCAAGGCATTCAATATAGTACGGTTAGTCCGTTCAACCTGACCGTTGGCTCTAGGACACGCAATGGAGGTCAGTATGTGCTTGAATTGTTTGTCATTAGAAAACTGTTTAAAGTTCCTACTGGTAAACGCCTTACCATGGTCACTCACAACTTTGTCTGGGTAACCAAATAAGCTAAATATCCTTTTGAGTACTCGAATAGTCTCCACAGAATTTACAGTGCGAGTAGGTTCAGCAATAACAAATTTAGAGAATGAATCTGTCAAAACAAGCATGTACTGATAACCCTTATGTGTTCTGCAAAATGGTCCGAGATGGTCAATATGGACCATACGCATTGGTTCATTCGGCTTAGGGATAGGGTATAACATTCCTTCCTTTTTACCATGATCACCTTTACCATAAGCACAATGCAAACATGCGTTTACATATTTACAGATAAAGCGAGACATTTTGGGAAACCAATAATCTTTTTTTATCAAATCTGTGCACTTTTGGAGCCCTACATGTCCTATATCATCATGATGCATTTGAACTATTTTCCACCTAGCTAATGAAGGAACAACAAGGCGATTTCCCAGCAAGGTTTTCCGATATAGTCTATCATTTGATAGTATGTAATCATTTGTAATATGAGTAGGGGCTGTTCCTGACTTAAGCTGGTCAACAATTAACTTTAACTTATCATCCTGGCACTGAACGGTGTAAAACCAGTCTGAAACTTCTAGTCTGTTAATGTTCATAGTATCAACCGGGTTTCTACTGAGGGCATCCACGTGTCTCATACGTTCCCCAGGTCTATACTCAATGGTTAAGTCAAATTGCTGTATAGATAGCCACCATCTGGCTATGCGAGGAATAAGGTCGCGTTTTGTTAGAGTCGCTCGAACTGCTGTACAATCTGTTACTACCTTAATCTGCTTCCCTACTATATACACTGCAAATTTACGTAAAGCTTCTACCACCGCAAGGGTCTCCAATTCGTAGCTGTGATACATAGATTCGTCTTTATTTGTTACCCTACTAAAGTACATAACCGGTCGTAAAGAACCATCAGTCTGTTTTTGTAACAATATAGCGGCAATACCTGATTTGCAAGCATCCGTATGTATTTCCGTCGGCAAAGTCGGGTCGTATAAGGCTAAAACCGGTTTTGTACACAAACACTGCTTTAACTGTTCAAAACTGTTACACTGGTCACTGCCCCAAGTCCACGCAACGTTCTTCTTGGTCAAATCTGATAAGGGTCGAGCAATAATAGCAAAATTCCTTATAAACTTGCGAAAATAACTGCATAACCCGAGAAACTGACGTATCTCGTGGACATTTCTAGGGATGGGAAACTGCGACACGGCTGTCAATTTCGATTCGCTCGGTCGAATACCATCACGCGATATTTCGTGTCCTAAATACGTTATTTTATCTTTTAAGAAAGCACACTTGCTCATGTTAAGTTTTAAATTCTCTACTCTGAACTTTGAAAGAACCATTTCAAGCATTTTTAATCCGGATTTAATATCGAACGAAGGTAGCAACAAATCATCCATAAATGCTAAAACTTCGCATTCGTTGTGCAAAGAATAGGAACGGTCATTATTATTATGAACGCTTTGATTTGAACTGTCGTCGTTTATGGGGATTCTCAATGAATTAACTATTTTATTCATCATTCGCATAAAAACAGACGGACTGTTGGCCAAACCATATGGGACACGTGTATACTCCCAGCAGCCCTGTGTAGTAATAAAAGCAGTTTTGTGGGTATCTTCGGGAGAGATTTTAACCTGGTGATAACCTTGAGCTAAATCCAGTGTTGTGAAAATGTTTTTTCCTGCAAGTTTTGAAATCTGATCCTCAATGTGAGGCAAGGGATACCTATCCTTGACAGTGATGGCGTTAAGCGCCCTATAATCAACGCAAAGCCTATGATCACCGTTCTTCTTCTTAACGAGAATAACGGGAGAAGCGAAGTTGGACTCTGACTCTTTAATTATACCTGCGTCAAGCAACTCCGAGATCTTTGATCTAACTATATCCTGCTCCTTGTGTGACAAACGGTAAGGTTGGCGATATACGGGCTGTTCGGTCGTTAACTTAATTTTCATTTGTAACAAATCTGTGCATCCTAACTCTTTTGTATTACTTGCGAAGCAATCCCTGTACTCTGATAATAAACTGATTAAGCTATCTTGGTCGTTTTTATTCAATGGTCCTGTTTTTATGTCATTTATGTTTACACCCCCAATAGTGCTAATACTGGCTAAGCTAGTGTGCAATACAGAGGACACAACATTAGTCTGGCTGGCTTCGGCTGTGGTCATGGCAACCAATGCATATGGCAAGGTAGAATTAACTTGTTTACTGACCTGAACATTGCATGCCGGTGGAGCGCTGCTGCAGCTGTCAGCCCTGGTCACGCATTCCCCTTCGCACCAGATGATGTGCTGCGGGCCGACGTTCACAACCTTGACGTATCCCGTGGCGCCCCGTAACATCGTGGCGGGAATCGAGTAAGAGACGCCAGCAAGGTCAAAATGCTGTGGGCTAGTGACCACATCATTATCTTCATTATTGTCTACTATCTTGACCTTGATAATAGAAGAACCTGGTGGTAGGCACTCGTTGTTAAAGGTGACGACTTTAAATCGAGTGCGATCCTCAGTTACGTCTATTTGTTTCGTGAAATCTTCTTGTTTTAAAGTGGCTACGCCGTCACTGACTATCAAAGTCATACCGTCGCCGTTTATGATCGGCTGGCCAATCAATAGATGTACGCCTCCCATGTCAACATCCGTAAGGTGGGCTTTGCAATTTGTAAGTATGCCGTCAATTTCGAGTTGAAATGCTACTTCTCCGAGGCTGCATAAGTGACTTCCCGAGAACGCCTTCATGATAGTGTTGGTAGGCATTACCTCTAGGTTTAGCAGCCGGGAAACTTGCAAAGAGAGTACATTGATCTGACTCCCCGTGTCAAGATAGGCGCGTACGTGTACGCCGTTAATTTTTGTGACTTTCTCGTAAATGTGGTTGTAGTTTTGTAGAAGCTTAACTTCCTTGACATTGTCGTCCGCTCGCGTAGTAGGCTTAGTGACGGATGTCGCAGTGCAACGTGGAGCGATGTGCCCTTGCTTGCCACATTTGAAGCAGGTTCGCTGATCGGGCTGTGGACAGTTCCGGAGTGTATGGCCCGTCTTCTTACAACGCGGGCAGGGGTCTACGTCAGGATTAATAATCTTCCTTTCGCTAGACGGTCGAGCACTGTCTTTATTTATCGGGCGACTGGTAAGAGAGTGATGGTTGCCGGAGGGTGGCTGATAATCATCTAGCGCACAAAGAAAGCCCTCGTATAAGTCTTCCGGTCGGTCGCACTGATATGCTCTTGCGTTGGCTTGGAGTGTCGAGGGTAAGCCGCGAATAATACAAGATACCGTCGCTGAATCAGACAGTTTACACCGAAAACACATGGCGACCTTATCTTGATAGTATTTGGTCATAGACTCCGTTGGTAATTTCCTGCGGTTCATCATCTCTTCTAGCATATTACCATAATCACGATGTCGAGGAAATGCGCGCGTTAGCATTTGCTTCCAATCGGCCCACGAATAATCGTAGTCATCAAGTCTATTATACCATCGCCGTGCCTGGCCTCGTAATTTATCCTGGAGGTGAAATGCTTTCGTTGTGTCATTCCAACCATGGATTTCACCAAGTTGGTCAATCTTCTTCAACCATGCCGTTACAGTAGTGCATTCGTCACTGTCGGGATCAAATTCTGGAATGAGTGATGCTGCACGATGAACTTTCGTTTTCGACGTTGGTAGTTCTTCATTTAACTCGCACATAGCTCTCTGCACTTCATCTTCCAATAACCGTTTTAACAGTTTGCGTGCTGGTGGCGGGTTGTCATCCTCGCGAGTGTCAGAGCCACGGCCATGCGACTCGTGTGACGTTGACGATTCATCCCAACCTGGTGGTCGGACCAGGCGACCGGTCACGTCGTCGAGAGTCCGTTTCATATGAGTTTGGTTTTCTTTATCCCAATTCTGAATATGTGATGATTGAAGTAAGAAAAGAGTAAAGCACAACTATGATGAATCTCCTTTATTTTACTTAATTTATAATTGATAGGCAGTCGGGCATAGATTCCCCTATACAAGTGTTCGTTATGGAAAAATCAGCTTGAAATGAGCTCCCGGCGCTTTTATATAGTCGCTCCACAAAATGGCGGCTGACTAGTCTGGTGGGGCAGGCTGGCATGACGTGGCACGTCATTATTGGCTGGCTTGGCTGGCTTGGCTGGCTGGCTGGCATTGGCTAAGGCTCTAGCTGAAGCTTGGCGTAACACATATATTTTCATTTATTTTTTCTTTTGAGTAATTTTTCACAAAAGATCCTTCAGGATGCAACTGTACCGGGATAACGCTAGGATGATGATGATGATGATGGGTGTATTTTTGTAGTTGTTTGGAAAAGATGACCTCCTGTGTGACGTGCTGCCGCTAGCCGCCATGGCGGAGCTGATCAACACCCGCTGCCGGTACATCGTCGTCATCCTCTCTCGTGCCTTCTCCCAAAGCCCTGACGACCAGTTCCTGTCGCAGTACGTTCACGCGAAGAAAGTTTCTGGTAAGTTGCCAAATTAATAAAATAAATTTAGACTATAATCAGAACTCGAACTAGATCTGACGACCGGTTTAGTCTAGTGGGTAGTGCGCCTGCCTGTGAAGCTGACGGTCCTGGGTTCGAATCCCGGTCAGGGCAAATATTTGTGTGATGAGCATGAATATTTGTTTCTGAGTCTTGGATGTTTTCTATGTATTTAAGTATTTATATATATTAAATATATCGTCGTGTAGTACCCATAACACAAGCCTTCTTGAGCTTACTGTGGGGCTAGTTCGATTTGTGTAAGATTGTCCTCTAATATTTATAATATTTATTATCTATAGTTCTAGTCGTCCCTTTCACTCTCGTGTTATACACTATAAGAGTGAAAGGGACCGCACGATACGATCACGTTTTATATAATTATTATGAAATCTAACCTAAGACCTAAAGTAAATAAAGAGAATAATAATTCTTTATTGCAACTATAAATCGTACATAATAGTTGAAACCCCTGCTTTCAAAGTAGGTTACCCTGTGTCCCAAAAGCCAGTTCCTTCCTAGATACAGGCATTATAATAGTTACAACATTCATTTGTACAAAGCAGGTAAATGTTAATCTTAGGTAGAATACAAATAACCAGCTCAATGTGGAAGCATTGGGACTCCATACACATGGAGTCTAGAGGGAGGAGTATGTATAATTTGATGTGATTGAGATATCAAACTAACATAGTAATTAAGGCCTTTTTATTAACATTTTTTATGGACATTGTCTGAATTAAATAAATTGAATTGAATTGAAATAACGAGTGCAAGAATTATTCTTATTCAAATCAATTGGAATAAGAATAAAATTCCTGTTTTTATTCTTATAAGTTAATTTTTGCCCAACTCTGCAGTACAAACATAAGGGGTTTCCTCGCCGTATAGCAATGCTTATGCGTTGTGCGACGGAGCCAGCCCTTTGGTCACCAGTGGTGTCAACTTTTAAATTAATGAAATCAATTTATTATTTCAGACAAATCCCACCAGATGATCCTCTGCGAATTCGAGACGTGCGAGCGCTCCTTGGACTTAAAGTTCTACAGGGCGATGCGCGTCAAAGACAACCCGGATTTCTGGTGGCGTCTCGCTTGTCACCTTAATGCACACCGTATACCTAAGTGTGTACTTTCACTTGTTCTGATTAGGAAAACGTAGAAGAAAATTTTTTTTGATGCAATATATTTTTGGCCTTTGTATGGACAGTTGGCTAAAAATATATTCATAAAATTTTATTTCATAAAACTACCCGTCTAATATGTTTATAAATTGTGTGCTTACGTTGCCGCCCGGCGAAAAAACAAACAACGGCATTGTGTTGTTATGTGCCCGGAGATCTCCGGGCCTGGGAAATGACGGCTTAAAAGATAAATTAATATAGCTATCAGTACAAAAGATAAATTAAAAAGCAAATTTTCCACAATCGAAGCACATATTATGTTATTCATATTTATCGTACTAGGTCAAAAGGTAATTAATGTTATGTTCCAGGTTACATATACCAAGCAGCATTCGTTCAGTCGGGCGTCCGCCAGCCTGCAATATCGCTACCTACCCGACTGCCACTCCAACTCCAATCTCAACGTCCATCCCAGTGGCTGACGACCCCAACGCGCCTGCTGTCAATCGCCAATGCGGTCACTGCCGCAAACACTCCGAGCCGAACGTCGCCAACGAAGACTCTAGACGACCTCGGACCGTTACGTGGGCTGCGACCATTGCCCAAGTCGCTCCTAACGATTCCGATAGTATTCAACCCTCAACCGGGTCCTTTACCAATGATTCTGTACCTGAGACTGTTGCCAACGAGTGTATCACCGATGAATCTGTTTCCAGTAAATCTGTCGCCGATAATTTTGATTCCAATGACTCTGTAGCCGAAAGCAACCAAATCGCCAACGGGGCCGTCGCCTGTTATAAAACCATGGACGATCCACACCAGCCCACAAATTACAGCATCAACATTCAAGTGATCAACGAATACATCGGCGTACCTAACGGTCACCCTAGTCAACCATTCAACATTGCCAACAGTGAAATGGCCATCACACACCCCACTAAACGTCCAAACGTTATTCTACGTTCTATCCTTGAAAATGCTGCACATTGGTGGTCAAGGGTAGTCAGGAATAGATTATCTCTCGAAAGGATGAAGGACATACGGGCCAATTAGAATAGATATTTAACAGAAAAACGTACAAAACTTTGTGTTTAATATATGGAATCAATCATTATTCTTTTCAATAGATATAGATTTGCTTAATATTGCCGGCCTTTAGATCCACACACTTGTGCGTCCAACAGGTGCACCGCGTCACGGAGCACGTGCTGGACCATTTCTCTCGATTCCAGGGGCTCAGGATCGGTGCGATCTTTCTCGACGTGGCGAAAACCTGCGATGCTGGCGATGCAAGCGATGATATTTTTAGTTATAAATAGCCGTGCCTGCGGAGCGCAGGCTTCTTTTGCTTAGACTGTCAGTGATTCTAGTTACGAAATTAAAATATTGGTGGGTTTTTAGTCGTTATTTTGTTGGGATTTTGCCGTTGTGAGGGAATATTCTCCATATCGGGGAACTCCTTTCATACTTTAATTTTCTTATTATTTTTTAGGGTTTGAGAGAACTAAAGGCCCAGATCACTGTCCAGCCAAACAGTAAGCCTGATGGAATACGCATAACCTTGGCGGTGTTAACTGAACTTATACCGGAGTATTAGTTTAACAAATTGTATGAAAATTTTATATCAAAATGGGACGAACAAATACTCCTAGCGATTCTCAATGTCAAGTTGGCAACGTAATCATGGCCTATCTGCTTCTTCTTCAGACCTGGCACAGACACTGGACAATTTCATCAAGCGAGGAACTCTCCGCCTGATGAAATTTTTCAGTATTTGAGATTCGGTCTTATTATATTTTCTTATATGTTAGGGCGTTTCATATCAATAACACACTACTCAGGCAATCCCTTCCACATCCCTTACTTTCCGACCTTTGTAGTAAGTAATGTAAATTTTTGACAGGATTTTTTATTTGTTTTTTGATCTTAAGATTGTCATTCTGTGGGGCCAGTTTCTTTTTTAGAATAAATCTCTCAACTTGGGCTTTAGGGCCATGTTAAGGACAAGAAAGAAAAGAAAATGAGTTGAAGTATAAACTTATACTTCAGATTATAGAATAGAAAAGAGTAGAGAAGAAGAGAAAAGAATATGTATGCGATGCGCTATGTCACAGTACCCACACAGTCAGTGCACAGTACTATGGCACTGTGCTCGGGTGGTATATTATTTAAAAGTGGTGTACTATGTCATTTGCGAGTAGTTTGTGGGCTGAAATAGGGGATCCGGCGGATCCGTTGGGTCACGAGGATCTGGCGGGTCCAGTGGGTCAGGAGGATCCGGCGGATCTAGCGGATTTAGCGTGGTTCGGTTTCGGGTGTAATTTCGCTGGCTGAACCTAGGATCTCTATTTTCCTGTTGCCTAGCATCCCAGAGGAGCTGGTGGTTGGGGAAAATTGCTGGGCGCCGGATATTTGGTCTATATTTCAAGGTGCGATTGTTTCGGTGTGCCTCAGCCTGGCGTCTGCGGGAGAGTTTATATGAGTTCTTGACTTGACTTATGTTCCTATGTCCCCTAGATGGGGCAGAGGGCTTCCACAGTGCGCCGCCATCCCGTTCGGTCTTGAGCTTCGCGAGTATATATGAGTTCTGCTTGGCGGATTTGAGCAACTGTAATGGAGTCGTTTAGATGTGATAACATGCCTGGGATAACGCACCCCCTTCAGGACGGAAGCCCTGGGACGTAGTCCGAGGCATGCCTTATAAGTGGGTAAAGGGAAAGGAACCTAGCCGCTATTATATTAACCTCTGTTAACAAGGGATAATATTAATAAATAATTGTATGTACAAGCAAAAAACGAGCATAGATAAGGTTGTCTGGAAGAGATCGTTCTTTAGCGATAAGACCGGATTGTGCAAGAATAAAATTGTCTTTCATTTATCTCTGAACTCACAGACCCATTTGAGCAGCGGGGAAATTCAGACTGCGGGAAGATAAAACTAATCGAAAATACACATACATCATTTACTTATATGAAGTGGATGCTGTTATGAAATAATGTATCAACCTAATAGGAAAACCTATAGTTAGTTGACACATTTGACATGAAAAATGTATTACTTATTATAGTCAGACTTTCTTAAATTGTAAATTAATATTTTGACATGTAAAAGTGCCCTTGAGGCCTATTTGCAGAAAAAAAAACATTATTGCATAACAGAGCGTCCAAGTAAGGATAAGACTGTAGCCGGCAATACACAGATACAAAGATGTGCGCATAGTGATGTGTGATATTATCATAGACAATAACATACGTGGGAACGACATACAAGTGTCATCTCCTGTCTCTCATCGCGTATAAGGCTTCTATTTAAGGTTCCGTAACTAAAAGGGCTTTTTATAGGGTTCCGTAACCAAAATGGCGGAGCCCTTATAGTTTCGTCATCTATCCGTCCGTCCGTATGTCACAGCCGATCTACTCGGAGACTAAGCACTACAATTATGAAATTTGGTGCGAAGATGTATTCTATGAACCGACATAAACGTGGTGAAATTACAAATAATATATTTAATTAGGGGGGGAGGGGGCACTCCATACATGTAACCGGTGGATGAAAAAAATCCTCTAATTTCCAAGCTATGAAGATTAAAATTCTGAAAAAAAGTGAGGTGGTGTGCATTAATACATACTTTCAACTATTTTTGGTTTACATAAGATAGGTTTTACGGATTTTCAGTTTTCACTGAAAAACTGTCTTCCCCGAGCAAAAGGCAAGTGCCGTAAGTCTCTATCCAGACACATTTTTCGATTCAGTATATTGGATAGTAGTTTTAAATGTGGACTAGTAGTAGGTGTTGGTACGGAACCCTTCATTGTGCGTGATCCGACACGCACTTGGCCGGTTTTTTTAACCTGAACCTGACTATGGCTTTATAGGCCGGGCCCAATAAAGCGAAAGGAGTGCGTAGTTGGAGAGTACCTGGGGAAAATCCAGGGAAAAAACCTCCTACACGACCACGCGTGTGGTTTGGAACACTGGAATACTCTAAGAGTTTGCGCTCCAGTGAGATTGGTTGAGCGGTTTCAACCAATCTCACTCATAAGGTGTGAGTGGAATCGAGTTACTGGAAGTTTTGTCGCTGGTTCACTAAACCTAGCCTAGCTGAGAAGAGTCCAGCAAGAAACTCGGCTAAGCCCGACCTGAGTCGGACTGACTTTACCCGGTATAAGGCGATACCGGGACGCCGCCCCCGCCGGCATGAACGCCTAATTTTACGAGTCGTGTCTAAGTTGGACGCGTTACGCAGCGTTCCATCATTCGATAGACGCTGTGATTACGTCATCTGGATCCGTGAGTGTGTGCCAAGGACGCCGGACCGTGCGGCTCCTAATCAGTGATCGCCGAGTTACGATAAAGGGGGGAGGGATGAGAACGTAGTCGACAGCCTTCCATGAGGCTTCTTGTCTATATTTGTCACCGGCCTGTGTCACCGAAATGTCATCGATGAATAGACTTAATTTATATTTCGCACCTATGTATATTACAGCGCAACTAAATTATGAAATGTCAAAATCGTGTTTATGGATGTAGAGTCTTCTGTTAGCTTATCACAACTCCCTGCCTCTTGGGCATTCGCTAATCCTCCTTCGACAGGATCCTGTTTCTATATTTACTTAGTGTTATCTATGCCCGGATCCCAGAAAAGCGCTTTCACAATTTTACCAAGATGGTTCTCTAGTAAATGATGTAAAACACGGATAATATTTCGATTTGCGAAAGAGATACTGTAAGCATAGACAATTACATACGTGGGAACAAGATACAGTGTGTCATCTCCTGTCCTTCATCGCCACATCTCGTATTATTTTTCACTGGCCTTAGGGGCCCCTACTGTCTCCCTCTCTGTCGCACGAATTAGCAAGTGCGACAGAGAGGGAGATATTCGAATTTCGTTCGTTTTTGGTCCGCGGTAGCCCCCTGAAGGCCTACTCCGAACTTCGTATCGTGCCATACCTTCCGCCCTCGTGTTATACACTATATGAGTGAATGGGACGGCACGATTCGAAGTTCGGAGTAGACCATCTGTGTCACCGAAACGTCATCAAAGGCTCGAATACATTGATGACGGATTTATAGTTACGGAAACACCGTTTATGCGGGTTACTAGATCAATCCAAAAGTAAGCATTGTGGCCCTTAACTTTTGATATGTCCACCGAAAAGACGCGAACCTAAATCTGACAATGACCCAATTATATCAAATGCGATGTATTTTCTTCTGAAGAAATATATGGGAACATTAAAAAACAAATTGTAATAAAATCGATTTGAATTATCATTCACCATTTATTAATAATCGCTTCGTCTTACCCTATCACTACAAATGCCAATTCATAACTGTCAAAAAGCTGTCAAAAAGGAACTGATAAAATTTCCGACAATATATATTATTTTATTAGCATAGTCTATGAGTAATTCTGTTACAGTGAAAATAAAAGTGTTTATTCCATTATTGTTATTACCGGCCCTGAAAGTGTGGAAGTGTCAGACTTGAAGGACGATGGCTGACGACGTATCTTACGAGTCTATTTCCTATTTCACCAATGATGCTCTAAACATTTTGAATCGTCTGAACGCTAAAAGATTGTTCCTTAGTGAAGGAACAAGCAAAGTACCCAGGTAAGGGCCGCTTTTACATTACCTTTTTTACTTCAATCAGTGTACCTACCTACATATACTCCTATACATCTGCATTGAACCCCATAACTCGATTTGAAGTAAGTTTATTGTTGGAATGTGAGTAATATGATAGTTTCACATACTAAATATATTTTGGTTAAATGTAAGTTCGCTAGGGCAGTTACGCGGCCTGCGTCAGTTTGCGGCCTTCTGAAGATCAAAGTTTTTTCAATTAGTTATTTACATTTTTACATGCCCTAAAGACATAGTGAGTTGTATGCGTTTTAATTAGTAGCTATTGAATGGGAATATGTTAAAAAGAGCAAGAAAATCTCCTTTCAGTTCATCAACTCATCCAAGTGGCCGCAAACTGGCGCATCAGATTAACTGGCCCACCTACCGACCCTACCTATTGTCGCTGTCAATTCATTTTTTTAAATAAATTGACTAAATATTTCTGTTTGTTGTGATTACAGCTCACAATGATACATACATAAACTCACTATATTACCATTAGGGGTAGGCAGATCACATGAAATCAGTGCAACTTTTAGCAATTGCAGGTATATAAGATTGATAAGCTAGCATCAGCACCGGACTGTGATATTTTTGCGAGTAGTTGGATGAATATATGTGTAGAGTGCATGAAGTTCTGTGAGGTGATGGATAAGAGACCGTCCTCTGTATTTTATTGATTGTATCTTAGTGATTGTAAATTATGAATTACGCAGTGTCTTAGGATTCAATCCTGTAAAACTGTGTAATGTTTGGCATAAATAGATAAAATAAAATAAGGAACTGCTCACTTGAACTCTATGGGGTCAATTCCCTGACTGAGGCTCATTGGTATTGGCAATAATGTAGGTAAAAATGAATATAGCAACTTATTGGTCCTTGGAGGAACTAAAAACTGAATAATAATAATGTTGAACAGAGGCATAGATAGGGGAGGGAGGCACTGGCAACACCCTGGACCTATAGATGGGTGATACATGCATGTGGTATATGTACTTGAGAAATGATAAATTACCAATTTAAATAAATAAATATTAGAGGACAATTTTACACAAATCGAACTAGCCCCACAGTAAGCTCAAGAAGGCTTGTGTTATGGGTACTAGACGACGATATAAATAAATAAATATTAGAGGACAATCTTACACAAATCGAACTAGCCCCACAGTAAGCTCAAGAAGGCTTGTGTTATGGGTACTAGACGACGATATATTTAATAGATATATAATACTTAAATACATACAAAACATCCAAGACTCAGAAACAAATTTAAATTTAATTTAAATTTTATCGTAAGGGCCAAAGATGACTAACTTTGTTACCAACACTGTGAGTATGTAACCATGTTCCAAACTTCAAATGCATTTACAGAGACTGGAGAGGTCTAGCGTATCTCACTGGAATAACAGCCCAAGATGCGGAAAGCAAACACGAGAATATGGTAAAGTGGATTCTTGAGACATGGATCCGTAATGAGGAGCGCACAGCCGTAGTGCACCATTTGTTCCGTCATCTGGAGACTATTGACAGATATGATATTAGGGATGACCTGCAACAGCTGGCCTCAACGAATAAACTTGTGAACAGAGGTAAATTCATGGTAATTATTGACATAGTTGTGACAAGCGAATGTTTCCCATAACTAGCCATTACACATGTATTCTTGAGCTGTGAAGTAGGTGCGGGCTGAAAAACAGCGCTGTCCAGGCTCGCAGCATATGCTGAGCCCGAGCCTATTGTCGCAATTACTTTTAATTTATTTTAATGTACCTACCTCTATTATTAATTTCTGTTTCTGTTATTTGTTGCTTTTATTTTGTGTAACTTCTTTCTGGCGACTATAAATCTCTTTTTTGTTTACATAGTTTGAGAAATTTAGGTGTTATTTGTAAATCATTGAAACCACAAAGTACGTCATTAATATATTCCTTACTAATATTGTATTTCCCATACTTTTCATGCGTGTATATGCTAGCGTGGGACATGTTCTTGGAATTTGATATTATTTATGTTTTTTTTTACTTTTTAAGAGTCCTTATCAGTTACAAAACGCTTATCTATTTACGCCACTTTCTGTTTTAATTGACACGTATCTTGACATTTTCTCAATGTCACTATCTAGAACAGGACTATGGCGATCTTATGTCATAAACTTTCATTGTATTTTTTGGATTTTTCATTAAGAAATATTGTTTCAAACATTACTCCAAATCAACCATTTTAAAGCTAAAAACTTGTTTTTTCCGCTTAAATTCTATTACACACATTAAAATCAAAAAATGGCTATGTTACTATCTAAAACCTTAATAAGATCATCGTATTTTTTAATCATTTTATTGGTATTATGAATAGTTGTCATAATTTGAAATCAAAACATTTTAAAACATATAAGGCCTCTTAATAAGATTATCCACATTTTTTTGTTCTGTTGAATGTGTGTTTGTCAAATCTTTAGAAGAGTTATCTACCAGAAATGAACTGAGTTTACCTTGACTCAGGTGACCTAATACTAAATTAAAATTATCGGTGTTTTGAAACGTACTATCCGAAGAGAGACGTAGATCCTTAAAGTTATTTTTAAGAATGTCCTCTAAGGGTGGGTTGCACCAAACCGTCTGTAATCGTAAGCGGTGTACGTTAAAATCTGATTGTATGCAGGCACGTATCCAGAGGGGGGGATAGTTGGGATTTATCCCCCCCCCCCGAAAACGTTTTTAGCCAGTAGTGATTACAGCGATTTTTACACAGTTCACATGGTTGTTTCAATAGTTGTCCCCCCCCCCGGTCCAAAAGTCTGGATACGTGCCTAATTGTATGGAAAGTTTGACAAGTTTCTATGGGATGACAGCTGCCGGCGCCATATTTGACGATGACCGGCCTGTGATCGTATGTTGGTGCAAGCGACCTGTTAGATATGGAAACGGAGGGGCACAAGTGATACTACAGGCAGTCAATTACGAACTGATTTATTATCTAATGACGGTGGACGCAGCCACCGTATGCATGCACTTACAACTACCCTTTTCTACATACATAACATCCCTCCCCTACAAGACCCGAAACATATTAAGTAATCAATCAAAAGAACGGCTTATAATTTACTTTTGGACGATCCCTTTTTTGTTTCACTGAATTCTGATCTGCGATATGGTGACAGGCCAGAAATGGAGCGGCTCGCTGCAGGTGGCGCGCGCGCCGGCGCTGCCCGCGCCGCCGCCGCCGGGCGCGCCGGCCAGCGAGCTGCTGACGATGGACGACGTGGACCGCGGCGCGCCCGTCGAGTACGACGCGCTCGTGCTGTACGCCGCCGACGACCAGCAGTTCGTCGACCTCATGATTAGTCACATGACGCAGATCGGCTTCAAGGTACCGTCGGGCTCGCAACTCTCACAAGTACAAGTACTAGTAACTTCGTACTAGTGTTCAGTGGAGAGAGAGACTTCACTGTTCTCATTTGATTTTATTTTTAGACTGACGCTCAGAGACCTTATACATCTCTGAGGATATTTATTTATAAGATTTTATTATTTTCATGTTGACGTGTTATAGATATAGCTCAAAATATTTTATTATAATTAGTGTACCTACTTTATTACCTTTTATCTTGACGCTTAGAGACCTTATACGTCTCTAACAAATCTCGATTGTTATTAGTTTCTTAGTCTTATTTTTGACATGTTACACTACATTTAATTAATGATACTTTGATTATTGTATTATTTTTATTTGATGTACCTAGATAGATTTTGACTTGTAAAAGTGCCCTTGAGGCCTATTTGCAGAATAAATGTTTTGATTTTGATTTACCTTCTTAACATTAACTATTTTTTGTTGCTCTGTCACTCTTTAAAACTGTCACTGAACACTAGTACGAAGTTACTGGTCCTTGCGAACATGAACAGACCGGACCCCACAAACAGCACCCGTTCACGAGTATGACATATCTCAGCCATCGCCTCCCTAAACCATTAGGTTAGGAAAGGTTGCGACCCGATCAACGACGCCACCGTAAGCAAAGACCTTTAGGCGAGTTTAGGTGAATATGTCATATATTCAAGCTGCAGGACATATACAGGGCATCCCACGGCTATGCCACATGAAGGGAAAGTAACTTGAACATTGTAGATGGAACATTTTACTGAAAGAAGACATTATATGAATTTAAAAAACAATTTAAACTGCATTGGCAGATATTTAAATAATTTTATAGTTGAACCGGGAATCGAACCCGTTACACGAGAAAAATAATTACCCTGTAGCTTTATCATAGAAATAAATAAAAGGAAGACCATGAATTTGAACATTTTTAATACAAAATTAATAAATTTACCACGTGTGACGGGTTCGATTCCCGGTTCAACCATAAAATTATTTAAATATCTGTGTATGCAATTTAAATTGTTTTTTAAATTCAAATAATGTCTTCTTTCAGTAAAATGTTCCATCTACAATATTTAAGGTACTTTCCCTCCATGTGGCATAGCCGTGGGACGCCCTGTATATTTATACCTGTTAAATTGTTATATTGTCTATGGACGACGGTAATTGCTTACCATCAGGCGATTCGTCTGCTCGTTTGCCCCCTATAATATAAAAAATAAAAATAAACAAGAAGTTAAGTAGGTTAATGTTCACCCCACGAAGGGGAAAACACGGCTAGTGTATAAAATCGGTATCGTGTTGCAGTTGTTCACGAAGCACAGCCTGCGGCCGGGCGTGATGCCGTACGGCCCCATGACGGAGCTGATCAGCTCGCGCTGCCGGCACACCATCCTCGTGTACTCGCCCGCCTTCTTCCAGAGCCTCGACGACAAGTTCTACACGGACTACGTGCACGCCAGGAACATCGGTCAGTCCCGGGGGGACGGGGGTGGTGACGCGTCTTACAATTTATCTATTCAAATATATTTACACAGCATTACAGATTTACTCTAATACACTGTCAAGCGAAACATCAACTTAAAGGAACAAAACAATAATACTAATTATCTACGTCTACACACAACAATAATACTAATTAGCAGAACTGGGGTCACTGACATAGCCTTCAAAATTGCGAGACTTAAGTGGCAGTGGGCAGGGCACATTGCTCGCAGGACTGACGGTCGATGGGACCAGAAACTGCTTGAGTGGCGTCCACGCACCGGAAGACGAGCTGTCGGTAGGCCTCCGACAAGGTGGAGTGATGACCTGGTGAAGGTCGCGGGAATCCGGTGGAAACGAACGGCACAGGACCGGTCTAAATGGCGAGCCTTGGGGGAGGCCTATGTTCAGCAGTGGACGTCTTTCGGCTGAAATGATGATGATGATGATGACACTGTGTAACGAAACATCAACTTAAGGAACAAAACAATAATACTAATTATCTACGTAGGTACACTAGAAAGCCTATCATCCTTCATCTCACAGAACTTCAGACACTCCCTACACACAGCCGTTCATCGCACAATCTATAACATGGTGTGGCTATATGGTAGACATGTCACAAAGTCACTCAGGGGGCAATGGAGAGGTCTATGCTGGGAGTTTATCTGCGTGATCGCATCAGAAATGAGGCCATCCGTAGAAGAACCAAAGTAACCGATATAGCCTTTCGAATCGCTAATTTCGAATGGCAGTGGGCGGGGGGCACATTGCACTAGGAACCGATGGCTGTTGGGGCCGGAAGGTTCTCGAGTGGCGACCACGGACCGGAAGGTGCAGCGTGGGTAGGCCCCCCACAAGGTGGACTGATGACCTGGTAAAGCTCGCGGGAGTCCGCTGGATGTGGGTGGCGCAGGACCGGTCATTACGGCACTCTTTGGGGTAGGCCTATGTCCATCAGTGGACTTTTTTTTTAACCTGACTGTGGCTGTATATGCCGGGCCCAATAAAGCGATAGGAGTGCGCGGTTGGAGAGTAGCCTGGGGAAAATTCAGGGGAAAACCTCCGGCACGACCATGCGTGTGGTTTGGAACACTGGAATACTCTAAGAGTTTGCGCTCCAGTGAGATTGGTTGAGCGGTTTTAACCGAATCTGAGGTGAGGATCAGTGGACGTCTTTCGGCTGATATTATGATGATGATAATGGTAGACATGGGCAAAATGTGTCCCTTTAAAGAAAATAGTGAATTTATTAGATTTAATTACAGTGGTATTGGTATTCGGAGTTACATTGAGTAAACTGATTGGTCCGCGCGTGAGATTACTTGTTATGGTAGGTATAAATTGAAAGGAGTTTAGGAAATTAAGTTACTTTATTTTTTATCCTTGAAAATAATGTTGGAATATAGCGCCCTCTCGACAATGGTCCTTTCTGCTCGGGCTTTAAGAGGCCTTATAAGTTTTTAAATGTTTTGATTTAAAATTATGTCAACATTATTGACAATACCAATAAAGTGATTAAAGGATACGATGATTTTATTGAAAGTTTTAGATAGTAACATAGCAATTTTTGATTTTATTGTATGTAGTAGAATTTAAGCGGAAAAACACAGTTTTTAGCTTGAAAATGGTCGATTTGGAGAAATGTTTGAAACGGTGTTTCTTAATGAAAAATGCAAAGAATACATTTAAAGTTTATGACATTAGGTCGCAATAGTCCGGTTCTAGATAGTAACACTGAGAAGATGTCAAGTTACGGGTCAATTCAAGCAGAAGATCGTCAAATACGTGAGCGTTTATAGATTCGTCATGTCTGTCCGTCCGTCCGTCCGTATGTCACAGCCGATTTACTCGGAGACTATAAGCACTACAATTATGAAATTTGGTAGGAAGGTGTATTCTATGAACCGCTACATAAAAGTGATGTGAAATTACAAAAAAATATTAAATTAGGGGGGCACTCCATACATGTAACCGGTGGATGAAAAAAAAATTTCAACTCACATAGTCGTGTGGGGTATCGATGGATAGGCCTTTAAAAATGATATGGAGGTTTCTAAAAAATTTGTCCATTTAAGTCAACCGTTGGTGAGATCCTAGCTGTCAAAGCCATAGAAAGTGCCCCCCCCCCTCTAATTTCCAAACTATAAAATTTAAAATTCCGATAAAATGTAGGTGGTGTGCATTAGTAAATACTTTCAACGATTTTTGGTTTGAACAATACAGGTTTTACGGTTTTTGAGTTTTCGCTTTAAAAACTGTTTTGCCCATACAAAAGGTCATAAGTGCCGTGAGTTCCCTATTTTTTTAGATTCAATGTATTGGATAGTGATTTTAAATGTGGACTAGTAGGTGTTGGTACGGAACCGTTCATTGTGTGTGATTCGACACGCACTTGACCGGTTTTTATTTTAATAATTCAACAGCCTATTTATTTTCGTAAAGATTGTATAGATTTTATTCTATTATCATATAATATATATATATAAAATGGCCGGTTTTTTAACTGATAAGGACTCTTTTAACTAGTTTCTTTTTTTTTCAGAAAAGAAGCACACACTGATACCGTGTGTGTACGAGCAGTGCCAGCTGCCGCCGCAGTACCGCTACTACTTCTCGCTGTACGTCACCTCCACGGCGTACAACTTCTGGGACCGCCTCGCGAGGGTCGTCGACGCCGGCAGGACTCCTAGGTATGCTCACATGACACGCGTGTAGTAAACAATGCCGCGTCACAGACACGTCTCCCGGCCGTCTGCTAACCTTGGCCGTCTGAATTAATGAGCGGAACGATTATAAAAACGCTTTACCACCCACGTAACCTTAGTCCTCACACCCGGTATGGTCGAGTTTTCCCAGAAGATTTTGACGACCGGTTTAGCCTAGTGGGTAGTGCACCCGCCTGTGAAGCTGACGGTCCTGGGTTCGAATCCCGGTCAGGGCAAATATTTGTGTGATGAGCATGAATATTTGTTTCTGAGTCTTGGATGTTTTCTATGTATTTAAGTATTTATATCTATTAAATATATCGTCGTCTAGTATCCATAACACAAGCCTTCTTGAGCTTACGGTGGGGCTAGTTCGATTTGTGTAAGATTGTCCTCTAATATTTATTTATTTATTATTATTTATTTATTTATACCTATCCTTGTATGCCTTTAAACCGGTCAAGGTCTAAGACGACACGTATGCCTCATGAGTACTCGCGATTTTTGCTACAAGCCGGAAAAATTAAGCTACACGCTATGATGTACCACTTGTAGCGTTGGTGGGTTTGCAATGGGTAAATTTATATATATTTTTTTAAATCACCCTACTTGTTCAATCCCCTTTCCAATCGCAATAAGGATTGTAAATAGTAATTTCTTAATTTTCTGATAAGAATAAAAGTACACCTGCTATTCAGAAAAGAGTCATTGTTGCCCTCGAATGAGGGATGAAAGTCGTACTTTTCTTCCTTCATTTGAGGGGCAACAATGGCTCTTTTTTTTCATAGGTGTGAAAAACAATATATGCCACTCAGTAGAAAAATTATTTGTAAGATATTTCAAGTTTTTAGCAGCGGGTCTCACAGGCGGTGTGAAAAACTGTATGTGTCACACGGTAGCAAAATTATTTCCACCTTGGGCGTAAACAATAGAATCCCTCGCTACTCTCAGGATTCTATTTTTTTTTATACAACGCCGGTGGCAAACAAGCGTACGGTCCACCTGATGGTAAGCGGCAACTCCAAAGGAGTCACGTGCGCGTTGCCGACCCTTTATAAGATTTTTGTAGAATCTTTCGCTTCATTCAATATATCGCCGTAAATATATAATTTTGCTACCTTGAGACACAAGCTACTATTTAGCAAACACAATCTACTATTGAGCTCATTTCTCCCAACAGGTTAACCGCCCCAATTCCTACAAACTCGGTGCGGATTCAAGAAGTGAGCGGCAGCCAGCCGCGGCTCACTAATGGCGGTCAACTGCAGATCACCAACGGTCAGGTGCCCAACGGTCAGGTCAACGTGCCCAACGGTCAAGTGGCTAACGGTCAGAGCCCCGCGCGCGTCACGCACCCAAGTACGAGCCAAATCTCTCAACCCTCTACAGCATACGTGTCGCAGCCGACGACTACTCTCGCGTTACCAGACGTCCCGTCCTCAACCCTCTCGCTGTCTGTGAGCGTGACCCCGCTCAATCCTCGCTGCATGGAGTCATCCTCGCTGAACGATCTAAGTTCAAACAAGAAGAAGAAAATCAGTTTCAGCTTTCTGAAGAAGCTGAAGTTTTCTAGGAAAAATAAGCGAAAAGAAGCTTTGGTGACTTCGAACTGAGCTTATGATATGATAGGTTAATATTGTCATTTACCGCGACCGATGACGAAATATCTGTCTCTGTCCCACTTGCATATTCGAGCGACAGGGAGATACAGCGCGATTACTTAGAGCATATGAATCGATCAACTTTTTCTTGTTATTCTGTCCAAATTTTATAATTATAGTGCTTATAGTTTATTCCGAGTAAATCGGCTGTGACATACGGACGGACAGACATGACGAAACTATATGGGTTCCGTTTTTTGCCATTTTGACCTACGGAACCTAAAATACGTTGACATGGTGAACTGAACTGTGGGACGCCAAGGCACTTTTGCCAAAATTGGAGTTATCTCGTGAATCCCTGCCTGGTGTAACTCCACTATTTGAGCTCTTAGTAGTTCAAGGTGAGCGGCAAGCATATTATATTTCAAACTAGCGACCCGCTCCGTCTTCGCACGGGTGCACTATTTAATGGATGTTATTATACATATAAACCTTCCTCTTCAATCACTATCTATTAAAAAAACCGCATCAAAATCCGTTGCGTAGTTTTAAAGATTTAAGCATACATAGGGATACAGGGACAGAGAAAGCGACTTTGTTTTATAATATGTAGTGATTAATTACATTGTAACTTATTTCACAGTTTTCTCGATTGTACTTCGTTTCAGGGCTCGGAATCGGTTTTTACTATTTTCGAAATATCTCTTAAAGTATTTGTCATATCTCCATTTCTATTTTAAGATTTGTTTTTGTTAACCTTCACCTATGAAATAAATTATTTAAAGTACGAAATAATATGTGATAATCCATATTGAAAGGAACCTTATGGCGGCCGGCACTTACGCCTTTATTGCCGCTGCTCCAATACAATAGTGAATAGCTGCAACGTAAGCGCCTGCCGCCAGACTGTAGCGGTTAATCCCCCGAAATTAATATTCTCTAGTATTTTAATTTCCATTCCTTTTTTTCCCCATTTTTTATTTTTACTGTGCGGATATTTTCCCATAACATTTTGGCCCCATGCTCATAAATTCCTAGTCGATTTTCACACCGAATGATATTTTAACCAGTCCATTATATTGCCAGTCACTTTTCTCGTCATTGGTTCTTACTTAAAAAAAACATTGTAATAAAGAAAGGATATTTATTATTTCCTATATGTATTTAAGCATTTTTTTCTGCCGGGCATATAACATAACTTAAAAATAACCTCCAAAGATTTATTTCCACTTACACTAAGTATTAAGTAATCGTAACATGTTGTTTATTCAGTATGTTCAGGAAATATGTTTGTTTTTTAATTATATTTCAGAACAGATAGTAGGTAGATACATTTTTCCAGTGTGGTGATTCCTTGTAAATAATTGTTAACAATCTTGTATTTTACTATCCATTGCGGTATATTTGCTGTTTCTTTTGCGGCAAATATCTGGTCGCAACTCAATACATAAATGATTAAAGTTGTTTGCTAAGGCTTCTTCCTTTAGCTGTGAGATAAAAAAAAGTATGTTTATATTTTATTGTAATCTAAAGAGGTTTCACTACCATTGGACAATCGGTATTCAGAAGAAAACAAATCAGTAGATAAGGTCGTATTTAATGATAATTTCATAGACTGGCAATATAATGTACTGGTTAAAATATCGTTCGGTGGGAAAATCGACTAAGATTTTATGAGCATGGGGCCAAAATGTTATGGGAAAATATCCGCACAGTAAAAATAAAAAATGGGGAAAAAAAGGAATGGAAATTAAAATACTAGAGAATATTAATTTCGGGGGATTAACCGCTACAGTCCTTGCAATATTTTATATGTAATTTTAGGATAAGGTGCACAAATAACTCAACTTTTAGTTGGTCTGTAAAAATACGTAAGTTATATTATCTTATCTATATGGAAAGACAGTTGAGTCTTCAGTGAAAGGAAAATTAGTTTGGTGCTTATGCAAATTAGTCTTATGACTTAAGGGTAAATTGAAGAAAATAATTTTAATTGTGTATTTGAATCTATGGTCTTTAAATAAAATAAATAAATATTAGAGGACAATCTTACACAAATCGAACTAGCCTCACAGTAAGCTCAAGAAGGCTTGTGTTATGGGTACTAGACGACGACGTCTTTGCCACTGTCTCAAATGATCCGCTTAAATCTTTATAAATATTACGTGCATAGTTGCCAATTATACTAAATAGGTTGTTTATAGTTTTTAAATTAAAAATAATTGCATTACTTCTAACATGAGACTTTCCGCTTCTTATTGAACAATGTAAGTGTCATGTTAGAAGTAAGGCAATTATTTTTTACTTTTTAGTGTTTTTTGGAGTCGGTTTTATATTTTTATTAAAAAAAAAATATTTCAAATTTTTTAGTGAATCATTACCAGAGAGCATCTCATAACGATTCCAATAAGCTAAAACACGGATAAGCTACACTGTTTTATTACGGAGTTCCGTTGCCTACCTTCCGGCTTCAATTACCAGATCAGGTTGATGGTGACATTACATCGGGACCATTTAAATTGACTTCGTCATAGTCGCTTCCCTATCTTGATCGAAATATCTTAATGCCACCCATGAAACACTAGGAGTTTTGGATGACCATCCGTGGTCTTCATCAGTTCTCGTTCGCCAAATGCTACTTTCTGAATGCAAATGCTTGATTTATTACCGAAAATACTAAATCGCTGTTTCCCTTGAATTTATGAGGAGCTCCCTCAATTCCTCATGGATTCCATCATCAGAACTAGATTCTGGTAACAACAAAGAAAAACTTTTCGAAATTGGTTCATACATCACGGAGTCCTGAGGTAATACACCTTAAAACCAACCCACCAACCAACTAACCAACCAACCAACTAGAACCTTCAAATTGTCTTTTTTTTCACTTGTAATAAATGTCATCTGTTTTGCGTGCCTATTAAATAAATAAGTAAATAAAAAAAATCATACAACCGAATTGAGAACCTCCTCCTTTAGAATTTTTGAGACAGGTGCTATTTTGGGTGCTTTTTATATTGATATAATACGACATGAGTATTTTTTAAATCACATGCTTCCAACACTCAAGACTTCTTCCAAGTTTCTATAGCTAGTTAGTTGGGAGTAGTATGTTTGATGAAGATGTATTTTTTACGAACTATGAAATATAATTTTAGGCAACAAAATTATACCTATATAGTGTGAACTGAAACCGATCTTATGTTCCTGGAGTTGAATTTTAATATTAGTATCACATTTATACAAATGTAAATAACATTAAATGTTGATATTTTGTGTATATTTTCAAGAATCCTGCTTTAGTCATAGTTTAAGTGTTGCACATATAGATACAGTAGTATGGGTGTATAGTTGTCAAAAATAATTGTTTAAAAATTTGCACCTTATTCCATTGTGATTAGGGGGAAAGGTTATACATATATTTGACTGTACAATAAGCCAAAAAAGCGGACTAGCACTTTTCGACTGTATTGTTTGTGTGTTACTTGTAACTTATAATATTAGCAGAAACCTCTTTTCTTCTTCACGTATTAGAAAGTGACTTCCGCTAATATTATAAGTTACAAGTTATTATGCAACACGGCCCTGATGGCGATACTCGTTGGATACAGAGTACGGCTTCAAAACCCCCAAATTCGCCAACATTTTAACCCTTACACCGCCACAGACGGCAAATCACGGCATCGGAATATCGTGCCGTGGACACCAACGACGTCTACAGCCGACAGCCTGGCCAAAGCAATAGCGATATATGCGCTATTGAGTAAGGTTTAATTTCGCGTTGAACACTGCGATGGCGTGACGTCAGCGGCGCGTTGTGTGTCCAATGCTTGGATCAAAAAATACTATACTGTAAGGGTATATATACTGTACGTAATATTTGTATCGAACAGTTTTGTACATTTTATACTATATTATAAAGCGTATTACACGGGCCTCCAGACTCGTACCGGGGGCGGGTTGCACCAACTTACGATTACCGAACGATTAACGTTAAATATGGGGCCAGCTGTCATCCCATAGAAATTTGACAAATTTGTACGGAAGTTTCTATGGGATAATCAGATTCGAACGCCGCTTAAGAGTCCTTATCAGTTAAATAACGCTCATCTATTTACGCCACTTTCTGTTTGAATTGACACGCATCTTGACATTTTCTCAATGTCACTATCTAGAACAGCGTGGTAATCACGTAAGTTTTGTACTACCGTTAGGTAGATTTTAATGTCAAATTTTAATTGTCACCTCATACATTTATACTTCAAAATTGACAGTAAAATCTATCTACGTTAGTACATAAAGTTACGTGATTCGCCTGCAGGACTATTGCGACCTTATGTCATAAACGTTCAATGTGTTTTTTGGATTTTTCATTAAGAAATCGTTTCAAACATTACTCCAAATCAACCAGTTTAAAGCTAAAAACTTGTTTTTTCCGCTTAAATTCTATTACACACATTAAAATCAAAAAATGGCTATGTCACTATCTAGAACCTTAATAAAATCATCGTATCCTTTAATCACTTTATTGGTATTATCAATACTTTTGTCACAATTTGAAATCAAAACATTTAAAAACTTATAAGGCCTCTTAAGATTACAGACGGTTTGGTACAACGCGGTACAACCTTCCCCTATATTTTTATATGTATTTGTTACCATAAAAAATTGAACAATGAAATTGTGATGTGTATGAAGTGCCTCCTTTTACTCAAAGTAAATTAAAAATTATAGTCAATGTTTGAAATAAAAAAAATATTCTATATTTTGTTTTTCATTCATACAATTAGTGCCAAATCACTACATCACTACATAGGCCCTCTGGGTGGTGCTAAACGGTTCAACAAAATTGCCATACGATAAGTAAAAGAAAATAATTAAAAATTGTGAAAAAGGTCGTGTCACGATCCGGATTCCCAGACCTTGTGTTCTTAGATGATACAAACATACCTTACATACCCAAGACATACCCAGGTATATGAAGTCGGTAGACCGTTTCCGAGTGCTGAAGAATCTATTCAAATATTATTATTAGAATAGAGTTTATTTGCATAAAATAAGTAGGTACATCTTTGTCCTTAGGTGGTATGTGACAATAGGTAGCTTATCCTGCTATTTGTATTATATACTAGCATGCAAATATTTTTGAAAACGTTATTAATGAATATTTTGAGCCAGAAAATCCTTCACACTATAGTAATTATTTTCAGTTAAAAGCTTAATTAATGCATATTTGAATTTATGTAAAGGTAGCTCTTGTATACATTTCGGTAACTTATTGTAAATTTTCATGCACATGGCAAAGCAGTGATTTGAATATAGAGTTGTCCTTGGAACATACTTATAAACCAAACGCTCAGGGTTCCGTTGGTTTCTGGTAGAATTTATATTAGTTTATTATTGTTTGTTGTGGGCCTTCGTTGCCGCCTCAACCAGTATTGATCTATTGTGGCAGCCCTTAAAGTTCTTTGCTTATACCCGTTGCTTCCATGAATTTCGAGATTCTTTGGGTCGCAATCTGTTGTATCTCCTCTGGGGGCATGATGTCCCTAGGTAGATACTTCTTTTGCGCATAAGTGGTCCACAGGAACAGAGGGTATAAAAGAAAGAAAGAAAGAAACATTTATTCACAGACACAGAAGACACACATATGACAAAAATGATAAATGAAGAAAAACATATTATACACAAACCACATAACATCATGTGTGTCCCCGCGGCAGTGAAACGGACACTGGCTCAGCATTATGCTGAGGTGTCAAACACCTACAGCGCTGATTTTCAGCCAGTACAGTAGTACCCAACTGATAAGGCACGTCGTGAATCTTCGTTCGCGCAGAAAAGAAAGTATCGCTCCGAAGATTAACGAAAGAATGCTTAAAACTTACAATTAACCTTAGATCACTACTATAAGGTTCATAATACAGTGTTCATAATGCGCGTGCACTCGATCAGAAGTATGGCGGCTGACTAACATGCCACGTGGCGCGCGCTAATATGACGGCAGCTGCGGACCAATAGCGGTACAGGAAAAAGAAGCGAGGTGCGTGGAGCGTGCCGATTGGTCAATAGCATTTCCCGCACTTTAAAAATTCATCTTCTGCGCAGGTACCGGTAAGCCATATGCCATATATCAGTTGGGTACTACTGTACCATCGGTGACTCACGGAACGTCATACGATATGGATGGCAGTTTCCTCCGACTCTTGGCAGAACCTGCATGCTGCGCTTTGTTTTATGTATTTATTCTAATAAGTCTTAGACACACAGAGTGCCGGAAGTACGTCGCGTATGCTGGGTCACTTTTATTTTTAATATTTTAGCAGTGAAAGACATATAATCGATAAATAACAACATTTAATCGCCGTTTCTACAAATATACAAAGAATCTGCATTAAATTAACAATTTATGGACACAGAGCAACTTTATACGCGCCTAACCAATCTTAGCAACAACTGTCAAATCTACCGTTTCCCGCGCGAACTGACAGCGGTTGTCAGTCGGTATATTTGAGGCTTTGTTAAAAACTCATCGAATCTAATAATATGTACAGTCGCCATCAAATATATCTGTACTCTTCAGGGTGCTCAAAAATATCTGAACATGCACTTTAACGCCTTGACAATAGACTCGTGTTCAGATATTTGTGAGCACCTCGTTCGCTCCGATATATCTGATGGCGACTGTACATGTAGACAGTAAATGAAGCTTCAATGCGTGTTAGTTATGAAGGTTTATTATAAGATTTCAAGCTTACATGGTCATTTACATTAGAATCACGATTTGAAATGGGATATTTACCATGTATATTTGTATTTGTGAGTTCCCGATATTTCGGCACTGTTGCAAGCGCCATTATCAAGGATTAACTGACGTGCTGCGAGTTTTAGTTGTGGTCTACCCACACACCATAGCGATCTACCCTCTTCCTGGTTCGCTTTTTGGCCGAAATATCGGGAACTCAAAAATACAAATATACATGGTAAATATCCCGTTTCAAATCGTAATTCTAATGAAGGTTTATTGTTCAATATAGAATGTAGCTTATGATATGTGTAGCTGGTAGACGCGCACGAGGTGGTCGGCGCCGCCGCTTGCCAGCCGCGGCACCGCGCCGCGCGCGAACGCGAGCCGCCGCACCGTCAGGTGGTGCGCGGCGCTGCACAACCATGCAAATTAATACATTGTTTAACGAGGGGCGTAAGTGGAATATTGCGAAAGAGAGTCTATCAGAAGCCCGACGCTGAAGGCGGAGGGCTTTTGATGACTCGAGTATGCAATATTCTTACGCCCGTGTTATACACAATGTTTTTCATCACATTTGCGAGGAAACAAATAACTATAAAAGACAGAAAAATCTATGTTTCATACAACCGCACCAATCAAAAATTTACGAAATTGACAATTTCACTTCCAGATCAGCGCGAGTGGAGCGCGCAGCTGCAATATTTCAACCAATCACAGAGCAATACAGTATTCTTGGGGCGGGTCGCATGGCCAACTAGATTTTTTCAACCAATCACAGAGCAGAATTCTTGTGGCTCGCGGGCAACCAGATTTGTCGAAACCAATCAGATCACACACAAACGAATATTTCCCAAGGGAAGTAATGAAGAATTATTGGCTATATCTGCTCTATGCGCCTGCGTGTAATAACCCCTTTACGAGCAAGTGTGATGAAATTAGTATATTACTTTATCTACACCCATACAGTAAATCCTCTTTTCACACCTGCTATTCAGAAAAGAGTTATTGTTGCCTTCGAATGAGGGATCAAAGTTGTACTTTTCTTCCCTCATTTGAGGGCAACAATGACTCTTTTCCTCATAGAAGGTGTGAAAAGCAGTATATGACACTGTAGTAAAATCGTTTGTAAGATATTTCATGTTTTTAGCAGCGGGCCTCATAAACGGTGTGAAAAGCAGTATGTGTCACACGGTAGCAAAATTATTTTCGTCTTGGGCGTAAACACTTGAATCCCTCGCTACGCTCAAGATTCTACTTTAGAATCCCTCGCTACGCTCAGGATTCTATTGTAGAATCTTTCGCTTCACTCAGAATTCAATATACCGCCCTCGCCGTAAATATATCATTTTGCTCCCTTGAGACACAATCTACTATTTATGTGCTCAAAAAGTGTAGGTAAGGACCAACTTTACAATATCGCGCCGGTCCGGGGCGGAGATGGCCATAACAGCATCAAAAACGGTATCGTTATGGCCATCTCCGCCCATTACGATACAGGCTCGTGCTCAAAAAGACTTCAATGAGCTCACGAACTCGAACTCCTGCACTTTCAACGCAATGGTGCCTCAACACATGAAAGAGGATTTAATGTATGGATGTAGATAAAATAGTGTATACAACTGTACATAATTAGACCTTAAAACACTCGTGTGATCCTATTATGAAACTCGCTGACGCTCGTTTCATAAAACCACACTCGTGTTTTAGGACCTCTCATTACGTATCAGTTGTATAAACTACTATATTAACCCATTTTATCTACATAGTAATGTCTCTTTTCACACCTGCTATTCAAAATAGTCATTTCACACCTGCTATTCAGAAAAGAGTTATTGTTGCCTTCGAATGAGGGATCAAAGTTGTACTTTTCTTCCCTCATTTGAGGGCAACAATGACTCTTTTCTGAATAGCAGGTGTGAAAAGCAGTATGTGACACTGTAGTAAAATCATTTGTAAGATATTTCATGTTTTTATCAGCGGGCCTCATAGACGGTGTGAAAAGCAGTATGTGTCACACGGTAGCAAAATTATTTCCGTCTTGGGCGTAAACACTTGAATCCCTCGCTACGCTCAAGATTCTACTTTAGAATCCCTCGCTACGCTCAGGATTCTATTGTAGAATCTTTCGCTTCACTCAGAATTCAATATACCGCCCTCGCCGTAAATATATCATTTTGCTCCCTTGAGACACAATCTACTATTGTTGCCCTCAAATGAGGGATCAAAGTCGTACTTTTCTGAGGGCAGCAATGACTCTTTATTTGAATAGCAGCTGTGAAGTATGTGCCACTCGGTAGAAGTTATTTGTAGGTTATTTCAAATTTGTAGCAGCGAGCCTCAGACGGTGTAAAGAGCAGTATGTGTCATACGGTGGCAAAATTATTTCCGTATTGAGGCCCCTCGCTATGCTCAAGATTCTACAATAGAATCCCTCACTACGCTCAGGATTCAATATACCGCCCTTCAATATTAAAGTCCATGCATTGTCAAATGCTTAAAACTTGATAACGCCCGAGTCGAGCCCGACTCCGGCGAGGGTGTACTAGGCTAACAGTGAACCATAGTCAACTGTGAACCAGGAATGTAACAGAGCTCCGGTTTCGGTTCCGTTAGGTCGGAACTTCCGATTGGTTTTAAACATCCGTTCCGGTTCTGTTATTTTTAAAACGGATGTTATATCGGATGTCAAAGCAGCGCAGCGGGGAGAATTGAGCGGCATACATTAAAAACAAACAGGATTATAAATTTTATTTAGAATAGACTTAGACCTGCCCTGCCCTTAACATCTTATCCATCTATCACTCGGGCTCCGCATCCGTTTTCAGTTTCGGCTCCGGTTCCGGTTCTGGTTCCGATATACCGAATTTAAAACATCTGGTTCCGCTTCCGGTTCCGATAAAACCACATCTGTTACATCCCTGTGAACCAACCTGTTGTCAAGCTCCTTCAACAGCGTCCAGCCACCATCAAACGAGTAGAACTTTATAACTCCCAAGTCGAGCGAGGGTGTACTAGGCTAACAGTGAACCATAGTCAACTGTGAACCAACCTGTTGTCAAGCTCCTTCAACAGCGTCCAGCCACCATCAAACGAGTAGAACTTTATGACTCCCGAGTCGAACCCCACCGCGGCCAGGGTGCGTGCGGTGGGCGCGAACGCGAGCGCCGTCACCGAGTCCTTCGGCACCTCCAGGGTGCTGACCAGCGCGTACGAGCCGAGGGACGTGTTGGTGGGCGCCGACTTGGCCCATAGACAAACCTGCAGAAACAAGTTGCTTTATGAAATATTAAGTACTTCGATTATTCGAGATATTTTCGATGTGCCGCCAAATTAAGAACTGAACCATCTGACGAAACATTCAAACGTTAACTGAGAAACTTTTTATTAGAAACCCCGTTATATTCCACTAGCGAATACATGGAAATAAAATATAGTTGACATTGTTTAATTTAATTCTTGTTTTAATATTTACTTTGACGATCATTACGAGATATTGATATTTAATTCCTTGTTAACCGTGTTTAGAGTACCAAAAATATTAATATATTCATGACGATCCTCTCAGGTGAATTTTATCATACTCATTGTATTATTTAACTGCTATTTTATTCATTGATTTTTATTTTATTTTGTTTTGTTTAATGTTATTGACGATCACAATAGAGATTCCTGTAAATTGACATGTAATTTATATTTTAATCTTATATTGTGAATAAATGAATCTGAATCTGAATCTGTGCTGATATAATTTGGTCAACCCACCGTGACAGTAGCCGGGCAGCGTAAAACCCTTACCTACCCACACTAATCCCCTTGTTAAGTGCTTGCGTCAAACAGAGACAAGTTTCTTTTTTAAATGCAAGGTAGGTGCTTATTGGCCAGCGCTGATCTTCCGATGGCATACTCGAAGTATTTTCCTGTGTCGCGCCTGTCTATGCATGACAAAAAAAACATGCCATTCGAACCAGTTTTTAGATATGATCAAATGTTTGTATGACACCAACTACAATTAGAGCAACACAAAAAATTAAAATGAGAGCATAGCTAACTAGCACTGAAAACGCTCCATCCTTATTCCGCACTACGGTTGTATGGAAAAAGGGAAATTGACCTTTTTTGTCGTGAAATATTGCGTTTATGTGCATAGTTGCTATACATTTTCTTTTTTATTGAAATATGAAAATTCTATATATTGGTAACTTTCAATTTACATTTGGCCAATAAACGATAAACAACATGTTTGCAAATCTTTATGGCCCCATATCTTTTTATGATTTTAATTAATTTGTCTAATTTACTATTTATTATGTTAATTTAATGGTTTTATATCCAGTAGTATTGAAACAAACGAAAGTAAAATACTACAACAATTACATACTATTAATATAAGGCTTAAGTCTATAAAATATAAAATTAATTGAAAACTAAACTAAATCTAAAAATAGCCCCGCGGCATTGTGCCGAAGACGCTAGATTTTCGGTGCCGAGAACAGAATATTTTCGGTGCCGAGAACAGAATATTTTCGGTGCCGAGAACAGAATATTTTCGGTGCCGAGAACAGAATATTTTCGGTGCCGAGAACAGAATATTTTCGTTGCCGAGAACAGAATATTTTCGGTGCCGACACCAGAATATTTTCGGTGCCGACACCAGAATATTGTTATAAATTGTAACAAGAGTCATCATCCCTATCCGAGCGGCCCTCAGGTGTAAAACAGAATTCGAAAAGATAACACGAATTATATTTGCATTATGGGTACTAGGCGACGATATACATACTTATATAGAGAAATATATACTTAAATGAGAAAACATCCAAGACTCGGGAACAAATATTCGCGCTCATCACACAAATAAATGCCCAGACCGGGATTCGAACCCGGGACCTCCAGCTTCGTAGGCAGGGTCACTACCAACTAGGCTAATGGGTCGGTAACTTACAAATAAATGCCCTGACCGGGATTCGAACCCGGGACCTCCAGCTTCGTAGGCAGGCGCAGGGTCACTACCAACTAGGTTAAGGGGTCGGTAACTTATAACCTAAATGCACTGATAACGTCATAATCATTGTAAAACTAGACTAACCTTGCCTTCCCTAGAGCCAGTCCCGAACATGCTCGAGTCCTGCGTCCACGCACAGCACCAAATGATCCTCGTGTGCACTCCATTGGTCTTGTCCGTGCACGCCACCTGCTCAAACGAGTTTGAGCCCTGCTGCCTAGTGTACAAGGTCCACCTGCGGTCGCGCGACACGGAGAGCAGATGCTGGCTGTCCGGACTGAAGGCCAGCTGCGTCACCGTGAGCTGGTGGGAGACGAGGGTCTGGATTTGCTGCCACGATTTTGTATCCCTGTGGATAATTAATGTTAAGTTTTAAAAAAATTGAAAGACAAAGGGCTTCGATTTTTTTTTATTCTAAATAGGTTTGCGCTTGACCACAAATCACCTGATGGTAAGCAATATTGTGGTCTAGGATGGAACGCGCTTACCTAGTAAAAACCGATACTTTATTACATTTTATCTTCACGCTTATAGACCTTATACATCTCTAACAAATCTCAATTGTTATCAGTTTGTTAGACTTATTTTTGACATGTAACACTACATTCAATTAATGATACTTTAATTATTGTATTATTTTTATTTGATGTACCTAGATAGATGTTGACTTGTAAAAGTGGCCTTGAGGCCTATTTGCAGAATAAATGTTTTGATTTTGATTTTATGTCTGGGACCCCAGGTGGGCTAGCACAACTTGCTGCTAAGTCGTATTATTATTATTGTTAGTTGTGGGCCTTCTTTGCCGCCTCGACCAGTATTGATCTATTGTGGCAGCCCTTAAAGTTCTTTGCTTATACCCGTTGCCTCCAGGAATTTCCAGATTCTTTGGGTCGCAATCTGTTGTATCTCCTCTGGGGGCATAATGTGCCTCCCTAGGTAGATACTTCTTTTGCGCATAAGTGGTCCACAGGAGCAGAGGAAGTCAAGTCGTATCTCGCGCTACTCAGCGATTCCTGTCTCACTCGAACTGTGGGGATTAGAAAGACGAGGGTAGATTTTTCTCTACTCGCGTCGCGTCGCAGCGGCAGTTGTGCTAGCCCCGCAGGGGCCGGTAGACGAGGTGTTAAGAGCGCTTTAATAAAATGTAACAGGTCCACTAGCGCCACTCGTAAATAATTGTAATTATTTAAATTTAATGATATATAACTAAAAAAGGGGGCCGCTACGTACTGTAGTTTGTATTTAAGAGGCCTTATAAGTTTGAGCGTTCATCATTTTCATAAAATCTTAGTCGATAGATGGCGTTAGCGCTCGGCACACGAGCGCACTGCTCTACAGCACACTACTGCACATATGTGTGCGTTTTAACCCGGACGCAAAAAATCTTGATCGTTTTGACAATTTCCCAGTTGAAGGATACAGTTGGTTGGTTGGGGATACAGTTTTTTAATGTAATTAAAAATGTATTTGATATTTTGAAAGCAGTACTTTAATACTACATTTCAAGAAAATATACTCATACAAATAATAAAAAGTTACAACTCATAATTTTGTTTCGTTGCGTAATTTCAATCTACCTTTGACATTACGTAAATTTTAGCCTAGTTGGTAGTAACCCTGCCAAAGAAGGTGGTGGTCCTGAGGGCCTACTCTGAACATCGAAATCCGAACTTCGTATCGTGCCGTTCCTTTCACTCTTGTGTTATACACAATATGAGTGAAAGGGACGGCACGATACGAAGTTCGGATTTCGATTTTCGGAGTAGGCCCTCTGGGTTCGAATACCGCGATTAGTACATTACTGCAGAGGCCGCGAAATAGGGGACTGTCGGCCGAGTAGTTATAGATGGCCGAGTGTTATCGAGGCCGATAATCCTTGTTAACGCCAAGGTTTGTATTTTAGTGCTGTTCTCAAAAAATTCAATGTAATTTGTAAATTATAAGCTAGAAAAGCACCTCGGAAACAAAAGACGATCTCTTTGCCTGCCGAGGCCGGCAAGTTTGATAAAAGGTAATTTATTTGCCTTTTCTAAGGTTTGTATGTATGTATGTAATCACTTTATTGTACACAATAACAGGTTAAAAATAATAAATAGAGGAAAATGTTTCGTATTTCATTATTAAAATGGAATACGAAACATTTTCCTCCTTTTATTATTTCCTCCGGGAGTTCCTGTGACCACCTCGTGACTCTACCATAAGACTCTTGGACCATATCTAGGTTGATAGTATTTGTCAAGACACTAACAAGCTCAAACACGGATGTGAGAGATGGAGTGATGAGCATATGAGGAGTTCCGGTGACCATCTCCTGACTCCATCATGAGATCCTGGACCTTATCTATTTCGTTGGTACTCATCAAGACAAATACAACGAGCCCAAACACGGAGGTACTGTGATGAGCATATGAGGAGTTCCGGTGACCATCTCCTGACTCCATCATGAGGACCTGGACCTTATCTATTTCGTTGAAACTCATCAAGACAAATCCAACGAGCCCAAACACGGCGGTACTGTGATGAGCATATGAGGAGTTCCGGTGACCATCTCCTGACTCCATCATGAGGACCTGGACCTTATCTATTTCGTTGGTACTCATCAAGACCAATACAACGAGTCCAAACACGGCGGTACTGTGATGAGCATATGAAGAGTTCCGGTGACCATCTCCTCACTCCATCATGAGGACCAGGACCTTATCTATTTCGTTGGTACTCATCAAGACAAATCCAACGAGCCCAAACACGGCGGTACTGTGATGAGCATATGAGGAGTTCCGGTGACCATCTCCTGACTCCATCATGAGGACCTGGACCTTATCTATTTCGTTGGTACTCATCAAGACCAATACAACGAGTCCAAACACGGCGGTACTGTGATGAGCATATGAAGAGTTCCGGTGACCATCTCCTCACTCCATCATGAGCACCTGGACCTTATCTATTTCGTTGGTACTCATCAAGACAAATCCAACGAGCCTAAACACGGCGGTACTGTGATGAGCATATGAGGAGTTCCGGTGACCATCTCCTGACTCCATCATGAGGACCTGGACCTTATCTATTTCGTTGGTACTCATCAAGACAAATCCAACGAGCCCAAACACGGCGGCACTGTGATGAGCATATGAGGAGTTCCGGTGACCATCTCCTGACTCCATCATGAGACCCTGGACCTTATCGATTTCGTTGGTACTCATCAAGACAAATCCAACGAGCCCAAACACGGCGGTACTGTGATGAGCATATGAGGAGTTCCGGTGACCATCTCCTGACTCCATTATGAGGACCTGGACCTTATCTATTTCGTTGGTACTCATCAAGACAAATCCAACGAGCCCAAACACGGCGGTACTGTGATGAGCATATGAGGAGTTCCAGTGACCATCTCCTGACTCCATCATGAGGACCTGGACCTTATCTATTTCGTTGGTACTCATCAAGACAAATGCAACGAGCCCAAACACGGCGGCACTGTGATGAGCATATGAGGAGTTCCGGTGACCATCTCCTGACTCCATCATGAGACCCTGGACCTTATCTATTTCGTTGGTACTCATCAGACAAATCCAACGAGCCCGAACACGGTGGTGTTATGATGAGATGAGTATATGAGGAACAGAGTGTAAATCACTAAATATTATAAAATATATACTTACAGGATCTTGATCATTCAATCGCTGTATACGAGTACAGCTTGTCTTGGAATTCTGTGAATCCTATTCGCTATGCTTGTAACGACGCGCGATCAATAAAAGCGACATAGGTCCGACCTCTGAGAGCGCTCGGCTGGGACTGAGCGCGCGGCATCGGTGCAGCGTAATTTATGGGTAAATTGGGTAATATTTAAAAATGATTACCGAGTTGAATTTTTAAGCCGATTACGCTAAAAAAAATATCTGAGACAAAAAAAGAGTTGCACTTTACTACACTTTTATCTTTAGAGCAAAATATTAATGCGTTTTGCCAGAAAAAAATAAAGTGTAACCCTATTTTTATCAAAAAACTCGGCAACATTCGGATGCTACTTAAGCCTAAATTTTAGATGAATCTGAACTTTTTAACAACGTTACTATCTAGTTTATGATATGTCGAATTGAATTGTGTTCATTTTGTACCAAAATCAGTCGTTTTTGTGTCTAAATTGACAATCGAAACGTCTCGCCTAGCCGCAAATATTGAAGAAACGCTGCCAAGAGAATGCGTTTTTACCAGGTTTAGCACTAAAAAAACAAAGATTAAGCAACGTTACTATCTAGATTAAGAAACGAACTATCAAATACTTTAGGAATTTCTTCAATATTATGGATATTAACGCCAGAATCGTTAATGAAAAACTAAGCATTTTGCGAAATACGCTTATAGGGCCTCTTAAGTACTTTTTGAATTCATCAAACTAATTTTTACGTTGCTAGATTGGTCTCTCTATGAGCTCAAAAATAAAACGGCCGTTTTAACTTTGGACGCATAGATTGACGAATCCAGCAACGTAATAACTAGTTTGATAGATTAAAAACGTACTTAAATACAAAAAACAGTACGTAGCGGCCCCCTTTTTTAGATGTCTATCGTTAAATATTAAACAATCACAATTATTTACGAGTGGCGCTAGTGGACCTGTTACATTTTATGGGTGGATCAACTTTTTTGTGTTGTTATCTTGACCCATTGTCCAAGTGACACTAGACGCAGTTTGTTCAAAAAAATGTTGTATTAAGTTCTACTAACATGCTTAGTAGATCGACCATTATGGAAATAGCTTATAAGTACCACGAATACGTACGTTTGATAAACTTAAATAGCATAAAATCACGATTGTATTCGAATTTTGTCCCCTGGACAACTAGACGTGACTACGGCAACGAGTGGCACTAAAAAGTTGATTCACCCTTATTAAAGCGCTCTTAAGCAGCGGGCGATCACAGGCTGAGAATGGCGGGCTGCTCACCAGAGGCGGACGGCGGCGTGGTCGGCGGCGGCGGCGCGGCAGGCGGACGCCAGCAGCGCGCCGTCCGCGGACGCCGCGAGCGCGTACACCTCGTACCCGTGCCCGTACAGCTTGTGCCGCTCCGGCCACAGCGTGTTCTGCATCAGCGTCTCCTCCGTGGGGGGCTCTGCCCAAAACAATACATACCCCTTTACTCATAAAACGTAACAACCATTTACCCCCTTACTCATAAAACGTAACAAACATTTACCCCCTTACTCATAAAATGTAACAAACATTTACCCCCTTACTCATAAAACGTAACAAACATTTACCCCCTTACTCATAAAACGTAACAAACATTTACCCCCTGACTCATAAAACGTAACAAACATTTACCCCCTTATTCATAAACGTCTATTAAACCTATATAATAAATAAATAAATATAAATATTTGCGAACAATAAAAAAATATATTAGTTAACTAGCCGCTAAAGGTCGTTTGTCCTTATCTATCACTTTGACACATGTGCTTGTGAGACAGTGGCAACAAACATTTTAGTTAGCAGAGGTTTGTTAAGTTTTATGAATACGGGGTAAATATTTGTACAACGTAGACCTGTAGACCTCGTGTATTTTTTTCCTGTACCTACGATTTCTGGATACGTCAAGCTTGAGGCACGTCACTGCGATTTCGTGCCGTCATCGTATTTTGAACGGCGGATAAAACTTGTGTACACGACACCTTTTAAAAACTTTAACCACAACAGCCGTCCACTAACAGTCTCTCTACTATGCTATTGTTTTCATATACAATATGCTTCTCTTTTTTTTTGTAGGTGGTTGTAACCACCCCACAATGTTTAGCTTTAGTCTATTTGCATGCTGTGTTTGCCTGTAATTGGATAAACACTGCTCTGTTTTTTTGTGTACACCATTTACTTTGTAAGTCATATGGTGTTATATCTGTTGGCAAATCTTAAATAAATAATAGTAGATTGTGTCTCAAGGGAGCAAAATGATATATTTATGGCGAGGGCGGTATATTGAATTCTGAGTGAAGCGAAAGATTCTACAATAGAATTCTAAAGTAGAATCTTGAGCGTAGCGAGGGATTCAAGTATTTACGCCCAAGACGGAAATAATTTTGCTACCGTGTGACACATACTGCTTTTCACACCGTCTATGAGGCCCGCTGCTAAAAACATGAAATTTCTTACAAATGATTTTACTACAGAGTGTCACATACTGCTTTTCACACCTTCTATGAGGAAAAGACTTATTGTTGCCCTCGAATGAGGGAAGAAAAGTACAACTTTGATCCCTCATTCGAAGGCAACAATAACTCTTTTCTGAATAGCAGGTGTGAAAATAATTAAAACGGGGTATCAAAATAAGTGGGTACCAGTGAGGTTGACCGGCACGAAGTACCCGTCGTCGCCGGCCGCGTCCCCGGCCGGCACGGCCTTGTTGGACAGCCCCAGCGACGGCACCGCCGCGCCCTCCGCGCCTGCGCCTGCGCACACCAAACACAAGCGATCTCTAGTAAATATAATTCAGTACCTTCTTTGGACGTTTTTAAAGTAGACTAAATTTTCAAAGTCAAAGTCAAATCATTTATTTGTGAACAATAGGTATACACATAATGTAATTATGCTAGATGGTAGGTACATACGAAATAGTCCAGCTATGTTCTGCCTCAAGGCGTACAAATTTTCTACAATATGTTACTTCGCAAACTTTGGAAGACTTTATCTCGGAAACTATTTGGTCTACAAAGACAATTCTAGTCACATATTATAAAATTTACTCCACTTTAAAAACTTTTTGAGAATTTACTATAAGCAACTAGTCCTTAGGGTTATAGATTTAGATTTAGATTTCATTTATTACACAAAACAAGACTTCATTATAAATTACATTTAAGTCAATTTAAAAGAATCCCTATTGTGGTCGTCAATACATTGAATAGAATAATAACACATAATAAAACAATTAAAACAAAAGAAAAACAAACATAAATTAAATAAAAATAATAATTTCAAGTTTCACCCACGGGGATCGTCATACTATTACTAATGTAGGCATTGATAACAATATAATAATGGTTAAAATACGAAATTACCTACCTATTTATCTAAATACTTACAATGTCAAAAAACTCAAAAATACTTAATATCAAATAGAATGTCACAATAAAACATTACGAAGTTAATTTACAAAATTCATTTACAGAATATAATGGATTATCCAATAGAAAGTTTCTCAGCTGACGTATAATCAGTTTTTCGATTTTTGAAAAAGTTGCGTTCGGTAAACTAGAACTATTCATTGGGTCAACATTATAAACAAGTCTGTAAAAAAATTTTACAAACTTGTTTATAATGTTAACCCAATGAATAGTTTTACTAAAAATCATAACTACTGGATTTGACGCAAAATGCCCCGTACTTTCAGGTGACGAGGTTACTGAGGGTCTAATACGAAGTTCGTATCGTGCCATTCCTTTTCATATATAAAACGAGAGTGAGAGAGACGGCACGATACGAAGTTTGTATTTCGAAGTACGTTATCATAGTTTTACAAGTGGTTATATAGGTCATTAGATTATCCCGTTAATTACTTTACCTTTAAATATTACCGTACGACATTAGATAATCCTATTATACTTTACTATTTACTACATTGAAGATAAAGATGACTATTAAAGGACTCATAATAAAGAGCATAGCTTATTTGTTTCGCAAATACCGTCTGGCAACATACATCGCAATGGAAGGATTTTGCAATACCCATATTTCAAAGTTAAAAGGTGATATCAACCTTCAATGTCGCCAACTCATAATGTATATAAATTATTTAAAGAATTGAAAGAAAATCCTGATTTTCATTCAATTACAGTGGAATCCGGATAAAGCGACAGTCAAGGGACCGGTGATACGCACTAACGGACTGATTTACATTGAAAATGTATGGTATGAAATCTAATGTGTGGTACTGTACAAAGATGTACATTATTTTCTGCAACGATGCATGTGTACTTTGCATTAGCCCCAAATAAAGTTATTAACCTCGCACATGTACCGATGTAGCTAAAGTGCATTATTAACTATAAGTTGTACAAACAATCAGTGTACGATCGACCGGCAGTAGTAAATCACCTCTCAAATCAATCAATCAATCAATCATTTATTTCTAAGAATATGGTACAATATTATAGGTTAGTAAATGGGTTAGTTCAGCATATTCTGCCAACATCGGCGTAGAAATATTGGAGAGAATGGTACCTATAGTTAGTAATTAGTAATGGGTTATTATTAATTAAAATTTATGTGTACATGTCAAATGAAAATAATAATAACAGTATAATCACAATTAATTCAATGTCTAAGTTCTAGGTATATAACTAAACAATCTTATATTGCTCTAGAAAACATCTAACACCATAAAAACATTTATCTAACAACCAGCCATTTAACTTAGATTTAAACAAATTACCATCCAACATCCTTAATTCTTCGGGTAGACGGTTGTGAATGGCATTACAAATATTGCGGTCTTTTTATTCCTCGGCACTCATCCTCCAATTCACTTATAGCATCCTTATACAGGTAATTTCAAAGTCGTTAAAAGCGGCCAAATGTTATAAGCGGCTTCAACTGCATATGCGAACTCACCCTGGTCGTCCCCGGCCAGCGGCTCCCCCACAATGGCGCGGTAGTTGTGCGCGAAGTTGTCGGGCGCGTCGAACACGCGCACGACCTTCTCGTCGGCGGCCGCGGCGAGCGCGCGCGCGTGCAGCGGCGCCGCCGCCACCAGCTCGTAGCCGTGCACCTGCGGCCGCGCCAGCTCGTGCCACGACTCCGTGCCTGGACAACACTATATTGAGCTTTCAGGAACTAACGAGGGCTACCATTTTTGCACTCAGCACCTGTGCTTTTGGTCCAGCTGTTAATAGTACATTACTTACCAAGGCCGGTAAAGCAAAGAATGTCTCAGATCGCAGGTATTTGACGCCCGAGCCGAAGGCAAGGGCGATGATTATGCGATCTGAGGCTTTCTTAATTACCGCCCGAGGTAAGTACAAAATTTTATGTCACCCCCTGGCCAGGAAGTGGGATTTTCCGCGCGCGGAGCGTGCGGTAATTGCCACTTTATGGCCAGGTGTGACATAAAGTTTGTTATTGGTATAGACCTGAACTTTGTGGAGTCCGGTCTGTTCATGCTTAATAGGACATAGTGACTACGTTAATACTAGTGTCTTTTTATAGCGGATTGACGAGAGACATCATCGTTGTGGATTCGTTTTTATTATCAGTGACTTAGAGACCATATACATCTCTAACAATATTAAATTAATTTTAATTTTTGACGCTCAGAGACCATGTACATCTCTGGGATATTATATTAATTTCATTATACTCCTTGTTTAATCTTGAGACCTTATACATCTCTAACTTAACTGCTTAACTGATGTTGTAATATTTGTAATATAGATAACTTTGCAAGTTTATCTTCACTGTATGACATTAATTTTATTATAATTGTAAACTCGAAATTATTATTCCTTCTTGAACTGTAAATTAATATTTTGACATGAAAAATGTATTACTTATTATAGTCAGACTTTCTTAAATTGTAAATTAATATTTTGACATGTAAAAGTGCCCTTGTGGCCTATTTGCAGAATAAATGTTTGATTTTTTTTTTATTGAGCTTTCAGGAACTAATGAGGGCTACCGCTTTTGCGCTCAGCACCTGCACTTTTGATCCAGCTGTTAAAGTTTGTTATTGGTATAGACCTGACCTTTGTTACTTTGAAATCGTGTTTAATAATATATATCGAAGTTCCGTTTTGTTCAGAAAACAGTAGGACATAAGCGAACGTAGGTACCTATCCGTTTCTGAGCCTAGTCTAATAGTTTCATTACTACAACGTTAAATGAAGTGTTCTAATTTCTGAAAATGGTTGGAGTTGACTTAATATTGTTGGCTATTGCATAAATTAATAATAAGAGGAAAATAATCACACGAAGATATCATTTATGGCAAAAACAGTGTAAGGTTTGCGAATGAATCGTGCCGGCCGGCCAGGGCGTTGAGCGCACGCAACGACAGGTGAATGGATCCGATCGAATACGATGACAGGCGGAATGACGAGGTACCGCGCCACGTCCTCGACCCGCCCTGTCCATTAGCCACGTGTCCTGTCCCGTACCGTCGGGCCGCGTCCAGGGCGCGTGCAGGCGCGTGGTCTGGTCGGCGGACACGCTGACGAGGTACCGCGCCACGTCCTCGACCCGCCCTGTCCGTTAGTCACGTGTCCTGTCCCGTACCGTCGGGCCGCGTCCAGGGCGCGTGCAGGCGCGTGGTCTGGTCGGCGGACACGCTGACGAGGTACCGCGCCACGCCACGACCCGCCCTGTCCGTTAGTCACGTGTCCTGTCCCGTACCGTCGGGCCGCGTCCAGGGCGCGTGCAGGCGCGTGGTCTGGTCGGCGGACACGCTGACGAGGTACCGCGCCACGTCCTCGACCCGCCCTGTCCGTTAGTCACGTGTCCTGTCCCGTACCGTCGGGCCGCGTCCAGGGCGCGTGCAGGCGCGTGGTCTGGTCGGCGGACACGCTGACGAGGTACCGCGCCACGTCCTCGACCCGCCCTGTCCGTTAGTCACGTGTCCTGTCCCGTACCGTCGGGCCGCGTCCAGGGCGCGTGCAGGCGCGTGGTCTGGTCGGCGGACACGCTGACGAGGTGCCGCGCCACGTCCTCGACCCGCCCTGTCCACTAGTCACGTGTCCTGTCCCGTACCGTCGGGCCGCGTCCAGGGCGCGTGCAGGCGCGTGGTCTGGTCGGCGGACACGCTGACGAGGTGCCGCGCCACGTCCTCGACCCGCCCTGTCCACTAGTCACGTGTCCTGTCCCGTACCGTCGGGCCGCGTCCAGGGCGCGTGCAGGCGCGTGGTCTGGTCGGCGGACACGCTGACGAGGTGCCGCGCCACGTCCTCGACCCGCCCTGTCCACTAGTCACGTGTCCTGTCCCGTACCGTCGGGCCGCGTCCAGGGCGCGTGCAGGCGCGTGGTCTGGTCGGCGGCCACGCTGGCGAGGTGCCGCGCCACGCCACGACCCGCCCTGTCCACTAGTCACGTGTCCTGTCCCGTACCGTCGGGCCGCGTCCAGGGCGCGTGCAGGCGCGTGGTCTGGTCGGCGGACACGCTGACGAGGTACCGCGCCACGTCCTCGACCCGCCCTGTCCGTTAGTCACGTGTCCTGTCCCGTACCGTCGGGCCGCGTCCAGGGCGCGTGCAGGCGCGTGGTCTGGTCGGCGGACACGCTGACGAGGTGCCGCGCCACGTCCTCGACCCGCCCTGTCCACTAGTCACGTGTCCTGTCCCGTACCGTCGGGCCGCGTCCAGGGCGCGTGCAGGCGCGTGGTCTGGTCGGCGGACACGCTGACGAGGTGCCGCGCCACGTCCTCGACCCGCCCTGTCCACTAGTCACGTGTCCTGTCCCGTACCGTCGGGCCGCGTCCAGGGCGCGTGCAGGCGCGTGGTCTGGTCGGCGGCCACGCTGGCGAGGTGCCGCGCCACGCCACGACCCGCCCTGTCCACTAGTCACGTGTCCTGTCCCGTACCGTTGGGCCGCGTCCAGGGCGCGTGCAGGCGCGTGGTCTGGTCGGCGGCCACGCTGGCGAGGTGCCGCGCCACGCCACGACCCGCCCTGTCCACTAGTCACGTGTCCTGTCCCGTACCGTCGGGCCGCGTCCAGGGCGCGTGCAGGCGCGTGGTCTGGTCGGCGGCCACGCTGGCGAGGTGCCGCGCCACGCCACGACCCGCCCTGTCCACTAGTCACGTGTCCTGTCCCGTACCGTCGGGCCGCGTCCAGGGCGCGTGCAGGCGCGTGGTCTGGTCGGCGGACACGCTGACGAGGTGCCGCGCCACGCCACGACCCGCCCTGTCCACTAGTCACGTGTCCTGTCCCGTACCGTCGGGCCGCGTCCAGGGCGCGTGCAGGCGCGTGGTCTGGTCGGCGGCCACGCTGGCGAGGTGCCGCGCCACGCCACGACCCGCCCTGTCCACTAGTCACGTGTCCTGTCCCGTACCGTCGGGCCGCGTCCAGGGCGCGTGCAGGCGCGTGGTCTGGTCGGCGGCCACGCTGGCGAGGTGCCGCGCCACGCCACGACCCGCCCTGTCCACTAGTCACGTGTCCTGTCCCGTACCGTCGGGCCGCGTCCAGGGCGCGTGCAGGCGCGTGGTCTGGTCGGCGGACACGCTGACGAGGTACCGCGCCGGCGCCGGCGCCCACGCCACGTCCTCCACGCGCCCGAAGTGACCGCCGCACACTACGCGCGGCTCCCATTGGCGCGTCTCCTAGAAATGGGTTAACAGCAAACATTATACGCACATAACGTACCGTACTGGTCCTAGTCTCGCACACGCTGTTAGTAAGATAATATATGACAACAGTTTCTGCTTAATAGGCGTTATAACTTTTAAAATGTTTTAATTCCAAATTATGATATGATAATACCAATAAAGTGATTAATGGATACGAGTTTTATATAGTAACTGTTTTTTTTCATTTTATAGTAAATTCTAATATTTAAGCGGAAAAACACAGTTTTTGGCTAGAAAATGGTCGATTAAGAGTGATGTTTGAAACGGTGTTAATGAAAAATCCAAAAAATACAATTAAAATTTATGACATTAGGTCGCAATAGTCCTGTTCTAGATAGTAACATTGAGAAAATGTCAAGGTACCTGTCAATTCAATCAGAAAATCGCCAAAATAGATGAGCGCTTTTAACTGATAAGGACTCTTAAGTATTACAGTTATTTTCGATCATGCATGCACATATGGCGTCACGTGTTTTAACACATTGTTTGATTGCTAATGTGTGGTAGGGAATTACTATCAAACTTTCATTCAAAGTGCCTGTCACACATACCAATCAAAAACAGTGTTCAAACTAATGAAGCTATATCCTCCTAAGACCCCACGTCCTATATAAAGGACAAAATATGGTCAACGGAAAATAAGTTAAATTTTGAAGTGATAGAGTTGCATTTGTTTTGATTTGATTGATTTGACATAAAATAAAATTCAAATTTGTAATCGGAACTGTTAGGTTCAAATTCGATTGTATTTTTTGTAATGCGGTACAACTTTTATTGGCTGTAAGGCGACCCGTGCCCCACGAATGACCCACCGCCTGGCCCAAATATAGGTATTACACTTATGTTCACTCATTGTTGCCACGTGACTATAATGTGCGGTTAGAACTGTCTAACCCTCCAGTTAGTTTAATTAGTGTTAGTTTAGTTAACTGTGTTACTGAACTCGGTTAACTAAACTAATCATGTTGAGTTCAGCTCCCAGATACAAAACGAGTCCCAAATGTAGGTACTACTCTTATGCTCACTTATGGTTGCTACGTGGCTTTATAATGTGGGGTTACACATTAACACCGTTTATAGTCGAGATTTTTAGGCATATATTTTACAAGATTGTTATTCGATTTTGAATCCTATAGCATGCAAAATTAATAATTCTATATCTAGTCTAATATTACTAGTTACATATATTTCACAAGATTGTTATTCGATTTTGAATCTTATAGCATGCAAAATTGATAATTCTATATCTAGTCTAAAATTACTAGTTAAACGTAATTGGTTTTAGACCAGCATTTAAATTTGAAGTAAGATATTAAAATTGTCGACTGAGATTAGTTTGTTCCTACTTACAGTTTCTACTTTGCTTTAGTTAACACTAGCAACCCGCCCCGGCTTCGCACGGGTGCAATGCTGATACTAAATACACTACAGAAATATTATTCCTCTTCAATCACTCTATCTATTAAAAAAACCGCATCAAAATCCGTTGCGTAGTTTTAAAGATTTAAGCATACATAGGGATACAGGGACAGAGAAAGCGGCTTCGTTTTATACTATGTAGTGATTAACATAATTGTAGTTAACACTATGTAAAATAATGAGCCTCCAGGTTTATTGTTTATTCTTGTGTAGGTACCTTCCATGTACTGACAATTTGGATATTTTTGTGTAACTGTTTGTGTTCTAAATAAATAATAAAAAAAATTAAGTTACTTTTTGTATGACGAGAGACATCATCCTGTTGTGGATTCGTTTTTATTATCAGTGACTTAGAGACCATATACATCTCTAACAATATTAAATTAATTTTAATTTTGACGCTCAGAGACCATGTACATCTCTGGGATATTATATTAATTTCATTATACTCCTTGTTTAATCTTGAGACCTTATACATCTCTAACTTTACTGATGTTGTAATATTTGTAATAGATAACTTTGCAAGTTTATCTTCACTGTATGACATTAATTTTGTTATAAATGTAAACTCGAAATTATTATTCTTTCTTGAACTGTATTTAGACATGAAAAATGTATTACTTATTATAGTCTAACTTTCTTAAATTGTAAATTAATATTTTGACATGTAAAAGTGCCCTTGTGGCCTATTTGCAGAATAAATGTTTGTATTTGTATGGATTATTTTCACACATCTCTGCCGACTCAAATAACCAGTAATCGCTAACCTTGTTCAGTTCCCACATATGAAACGAGCCGTTGTACCCGTGCCCCATGAACGAGCCCCCGCCGGGGCCGAACCTGCTGCCGTAGAAGCCGAGCCCGCCGCCGCCCACCTCGCCCACGCGCACGCGCTCCGCCCACGCGCCGCCGGCGCCGGGCGCCCACACGATCAGCGTCTTGTCCAGCGACGAGGACAGCAGGCGGTGGACCGGGGCAGTGGCGCCCTCTGGGACAAACTTGATTACGTATTTATTTTGTTACGTATCAAAATAAATAAATATTAGAGGACAATCTTACACAAATCGAACTAGCCCCACAGTGAGCTCAAGAAGGCTTGTGTTATGGATACTAGACGACGATATATTTAATAGATACAAATACTTAAATACATAGAAAACATCCAAGACTCAGAAATAAATATTCATGCTCATCACACAAATATTTGCCCTGACTGGGATTCGAACCCAGGACCGTCACTTCAAAACATTTATTCTGCAAATAGGCCTCAAGGGCACTTTTACAAGTCAATAATCAAAGTAAATAATCAAAATAATACAATAATCAAAGTATCATTAATTAAATGTAGTGTTCCATGTCAAAAATAAGACTAAGAAACTAATAACAATCGAGATTTGTTAGAGGTGTATAAGGTATCTAAGCGTCAAGATAAAAAGTAATAAGGTAGGTACACTAATCATAATAAAATGTGAGATATAATCTCTAAGCGTCAACATGACAATAACTAGTGGCTCTGTGAGCTGTAGACCTCGTGAGTGAGTTTTTTTATCATTTCCAAAATTTCACGAGAATCGGTTGAGAATTGCGACCTGTAGACGAGAACAAATGGAAATCCGGACATACGAAAGCATTTTTGTCGAAGCTGAAGCAGAGACCTTCGTTTCACTCGGTCAATAAAATCTAAGTAATAAATAAATATCCTCAGAGATGTATAAGATCTCCGAGGTCTCTCATACGTCAAGCACAACGAAATAGTTATTTGTTATACAAGGGTGCAAAGTTGTATTTTAACCGCGAGTGTGGAATTGAAACACGAACTAGCGAATGGATTCTAGGATAAACTTTTTTTAACGGGTTTTTTTAGACCACGTCGGTGGCAAACAAGCGCACGGCCCGCCTGATGGTAAGCGGTCGCCGTAGCCTATCGATTAACGAAGTTAACTATTTGGCTAACGGTGCCCAGCTATGACGAAACCTTCCAGGTGACATTACCGCTTCACAAAGTGGTCCAATATTTAAAGTCAAACTAAAAAAATGGCTTCTCGAGCAGGCGTTCTATGACCATAGAGAGTTATTTTATAGAATTTAATATAATGACATGACCTGTATTTAATATAAATTGACATGTAATCGGATATTATCAATAAAAATGAATATGATGATGATGTCCTCCCAGACGCTTCCGTCGACGGCGACATCCTGACAAATACATTTTATGGGATGTTATATATTTTCTTATTGATTACGAGCATGTGCGCGAGAGTGACATGCAAAGCCAAACTTGGTTTTGAAACTCCGGCAACATGAGAAACAGTGGAGCTCTCCACTTGAGTTATACGTATACAGATAGGAAGGCTTGGGTCGAGTTTTACGAATCTGGCGTTTAGCATCAAGAGCTTCGAGACGAGTGCGTTCAAAGTCACTGAGGCCCGCATTAACAGCACTTCGCCAGTCCGACCTCCGAGTAGCAAGCTCCTCCCAAGTGAATATGAATATGAATACCGTTGTGTAGGCGCGGGTGCCACTGCACGCCGTACACCCAGCCCTCGTGGCCCGCCAGCACGGCGTCCAGCTTCACCGCCCAGCGCTGCCCGCGCGCCGAGAACACCGCCTTCTCCACCTTAATCCCAACAGTGGGCTGCTCCACGTGGCGCTGGATGCGCCACAGCCTGATGTATGTGTCTTGGGACGCTGAGGCCAGCATTATTGTATCCGAGTCTGAAAATGAAGTTATTTTTGCGAGAACTATGTATAAGAATGTAACTTTTGACGACCGCTTTAGCCTAGTTGGTAGTGACCCTGCCTTCGAAGCTGGAGGTCCCGGGTTCGAATCCCGGTCAGGGCATTTATTTGTGTGATGAACACGAATATTTGTTCTGAGTCTTGGATGTTTTGGATATTTAATAAGCTGCCATCTAACATTAAATGCTTACCATTTAATAAATTTAAGAAAGCCCTACATGAATGGCTGTTAGATAAAATGTATTATTCACTCCACGATTATTTTCAATAAGTCAATAATATAATCTCGTACAAATTGCATATATTGTAATAATAAATACTTAGGTTAAGAACCACATCTAATATTTGCATGCTGTTTGTGGACGGTTGAATAAGGAGAACGTTTATGTATATGTAACAACTGTAATCTGACCCTATTCACGCAAATAAATGATTTATGATTTATTTATGATTTTCTATGTATTTAAGTATCTATTTATCTATATAAGTATGTATATCGTCACTTGTTACCCATAGTACAAGCTTTGCTTAGTTTGGGACTAGGTTGATTTGTGTAAGATTGTACAAATATTTATTTATTTATCTGTGTAAATATTCTAGATTGCATAATTTCACTGAGACCGATGGAGCAAAACTGCCATTGACGCACACATAACCATGCTGCGGAAACATCAATAAAGTCATGAGACGAGTGAACAGATTGACACATAGAAACAGAATAGAACATTAATTTGACATTATGTTTTGCTACTTGAGAATTATTGACTACTAGCTTCGCACGGGTGCAATGTTGATGCAAGTATTGTACATATAAACCTTCCCCTTGAGTCACTCTATCTATTAAAAAAAACCGCATCGAAATCCGTTGCGTAGTTTTAAAGATTTAAGCATACATAGGGATATAGGGACAGAGAAAACGACTTTGTTTTATACTATGTACTGATTACCAAACTTAATGTACGGCTAAAAAACGATATACATACATATTTTTTATGTTATAGGGGGCAAACGAGCAGACGGATCGCCTGATGGTAAACGATTACCGTCGCCCATAGACACCTGCAACACCAGATGTCTCGCAAGTGCGTTGCCGGCCTTTCAGAAGGGAATACGCTCTTTTCTTGAGGGTCATATCAGTCCGGAAATACCGCAGGCGCTATTCATTCCATTGTTTGGTTTTGACAGGCGCGGATCCAGGATTTTGTTCAGGGGGGGGGGGGGGGGGGGCACTTCCGAACTTTCCGAAAATAAAATTGACTTTTGATAACTGTTGTCAGAACATATTTCCTACGTCAGGACATAGGCAATTGCCCTGCCCTGGCACAGGCTTCAGGGGGGGGCAATTGCCCCTGTTGCCCCCCCCCCCCCCCCCTGTATCCGCGCCTGGGTTTTGATACCATGAAGTAGATTATAATTAAGCGAAATGACGCATTAGGATAGTGACATTTAGTCTAAACACAATTATAAAAGAAAAAATAAACGTTTATTTGGTGTACATACAGATAAAAAGAAGATATTACAAATTAGAAGTGGGTATACACCAAAAAGGTTGTCGCTCAGCATGTACCACGACTGATGTGTCGTGACGCTGATTTTCAGGACAACCAAAAAATATATATACCAGTCTTAACCTAATTAATATATAATCGGTGACGACACGACCGCTCTTATGCCATGTGAAAATATGTCAATCAATTTTATGTGATAATGAGTGCGCCTAAAAATTTCTATCATTCAAAAATCAAAATCAAAATCAAAACATTTATTCTGCAAATAGGCCTCAAGGGCACTTTTACAAGTCAAAATCTATCTAGGTACATCAAATAAAAATAATACAATAATCAAAGTATCATTAATTAAATGTCAAAAATAACTAATAACAATCGAGATTTGTTAGAGATGTATAAGGTCTCTAGGCGTCAAGATAAAAGGTAATAAAGTAAGTACACTAATCATAATAAAATATTTTGAGCTATATCTATAACACGTCAACATGAAAATAATAAAATCTAATAAATAAATATCCTCAGAGATGTATAAGGTCTCTGAGCGTCAGTCTAAAAAATAAAATCAAATGAGAACAGTGAAGTCTCTCATCATGTCAATTCCACTGAACACTAGTACGAAGTTACTAGTCCTTGCAAACATGAACAGACCGGACCCCACAAACAGCACCCGTTCACGAGTATGACGCGTATCTCAGCCATCGCCTCCCTCGACCATATGTTAGGGAAGGTTGCGACCCGATCAACGACGCCACCGTAAGCAAAGACCTTTAGGCGAGCATGACATATTCAAGCTGCAGGACATTTATAATCAAAGTAGTACTTAATAATAAAATATCGAATACAATGAGATACCTCATGATGTGCTCAAATGTACATGAAATGATTTTAGAACAGTAAAAGTCCAGACTAAAATTGTAGTTATACATGTCTACATTATAAACCATTACTAATTCTAGTAAATTATACAACTGGCTTAAAAGCTTCTTGATCGTTTAAAAAATCATTGACGGAATAATACGCCTTGCTTACCAAGTGACTTTTAACGTGACACTTAAATCTGTTGACGGGCAAATTCACTACATCCATGGGTATTTTATTATAAAAGCGTATACAGTTCCCCACGAAGGACGTGCTAACTTTACGGAGACGACAGGCTGCCACTGCGAGCTTGTTTTTACTTCTTGTGTTGTAGTCGTGGATTTCGCTGTTAAGTTTGAATTCATGGAGATTTTTCCGTACATACATAATGTTCTCAAAAATGTATTGAGAAGCTACAGTGAGAATATTTGCCTCTTTGAATTTTTCTCTTAAGGAGGCACGAGCTCCTAGTTCATAAATAGAACGCACTGCTCGTTTTTGCAGTACGAAGATAGTCTGGATATCCGCCGCTTTCCCCCACAGCAGGATTCCATAGGACATAACACTGTGGAAGTAACTGTAGTACACCAATTTTGCTGTCTCGACGTTTGTCAGCTGCCTGATTCGCCTCACTGCATAGGCTGCGGAGCTTAGTTTTCCTGCTAATGTGGCTATATGTGCATGCCACTGAAGCTTTGAATCTAAGGTTATTCCCAAAAACACAGTCTTGTCTTCGAATTCTAGAATTTCGCCCTTTAATTTAATTCTTGAGTTGTTTATGTGCTTAACATTGGGTAAAATAAATTTTATGCACTTCGTCTTCTTTGCATTTAAAAGCAGGTTATTGGCTGTAAACCAATTTACAATAGTGGATAATACATCATTAATACAGTCGAAGCTTTTCCCTTTTCTATCCACTTTGAAAATTAGAGAAGTGTCATCTGCAAATAAAACTATATCATGTCTACCCTGCACAAGCTCTGGTAAGTCATTTATGTACACTAAAAATAAGAACGGTCCTAGGATGGATCCTTGCGGTACTCCAAGAGCAACGTTTGAACCTGCTGACGAGGTCCCATTGATGACTACTCGCTGTGTTCTGTTCGATAGATATGATGAAACGAGATCAAGAGCTCCATACTTTATCCCATAGTGCCTAAGCTTTCTGATCAGATTTTCGTGATCAACGCAATCAAATGCTTTTGATAAATCACAGAAAACTCCAACAGCATCTTGAGCCTTTTCCCAGGCATCAAAAATATGTTTAATGAGTACCACACCGGCATCTGTGGTGGAACGGCCTCTAGTAAATCCGAATTGCTTACTGTTCAGCAGTTTATTACGATTGAAATGGGATAGAAGCTGATTAAGGATAAGTTTCTCGAAAATTTTGCTTAATGCCGGTAGTATTGAGATAGGTCTGAAGTTTGTGGGGTCTGATTTCGTTCCTGATTTGAACAACGGGATAATTTTACTATGTTTCATCAAGTCAGGAAAAACTCCAGTATCAATACTTCTATTAAAGATATCAGCTATATAAGGAGCAGTTAATTCTATTATGGAATGTAATACTTTGACAGACAGCCCCCAAAGATCTTCAGTTTTCTTGACATTCAATGATCTAAACGCTTTGGTAACGATGATAGGAGTCACATAATTGAAACCAAAGATTTCCGTACATTCCTCTACATTTCCTTTCAATAATACTTCAGCAGCGTCTGGCGATGAATTTAAAGACTTTGATGTGTCTATGGGTATATTGGAAAAGAACCGCTCAAATTGATCCGCTACATCGAGATCGGAACTTACTAGAGTATCATTGATACGTAAGCTGTAGTGCGGATCTTTAATCTTTCTTTTTCCAGTTTCATTGCTTATTACTTGCCATACAGTCTTGACCTTATCACTAGAGTTTTGTATTTTTTTGGACAAGTAATCAGCTTTAGCGGCGACACATACTTTCTTAAAAGATTTGGAATAGTTTTTAACATACTCTAGAAATTCCGGTCTTTTATCCGTAGTTCTCGAATCATATAAGTCATAGAGTCGGCGTCTCTTCTCGTGAATATCTGGTGTAGCCCAGTCGCTAAACTTAACCTTGGACTTGCCTTGAATTTTCTTAGGACTAAAGCATTTGTCAAATTCTTTTTTTATACAATCATGTAAAACAGAACACATACAGTCGGGGTTTTCCTGGGGAAATGAAAGATGAAATAATCTTTTTGCAGTATTCTGACAAAATAGGTCGAGGCGTTTTTCTGAAATAGGTCTGCACATGAAGCCACAAGGCGCTTCCTCGATTTTCCCGCTGAAGGTAACAAGTTGCCCGCAGTGGTCAGAACTTAAAGTGTTTATGATAGATTTAACTATCGCCTCCTTGTTACTGTAAATATTATCAATACACGTAGCACTAGTTGCTGTAATTCGAGTAGGCTCACAAAACAAGTTCACTAGGTCAAAAGACTTGAACGTATTTATTAAACTCACACTCATTGGCGATTTTTCTAATAAATTAACATTAAAATCACCACACACAATGATACACTTTTTGCTCTTAAAGACACTAGCGAGCACTTCATCCATAACGGATTCGAATAAAGTGTAGTCCGCTGACGGGGGTCTGTACACGCATACAATTATAAATTGTTCCAGCTCAATACAAGACAGTTCAATTTGCCGTTCAATAGACATGTCGACTATATCTTTACGCTCTTTGCTTTTGAGGTTATGCTTTACTAAAATCAAAGATCCTCCACGGCTGTAGGACTTTCTATAAAATGAACTCAGTACACTATGATTTGTGAAATTGAACATTTCATGACCTTTAAGCCAGTGCTCAGTTATACACAAAATATGAATATTTGAACATTGTATGAACAAATCTATTTCTAATTCTTTACTGGCAAATCCCTGGATATTTTGGTGAACTATGTTCACTACATCATTACTCGCATGAATACTAGTGTTACAGCGATCGAGAGGCTCGGAGCCGGCGGATGTAGCACACTTTGTCGAAGAGGTTAGTTTAAATCAACCGCAGGCTCCGTCCCGGATCCTCCGCTACTAAAACGTAACACAGGACCCGCCTTAAAACTATCACAAACCGTGTTTGACATCACAGGGTCTACAATATTATATGCTAACAAATTAGCAACATCTCGCAAGTCCCTCCTAGGAAGGTGGGTACGCTTTCGGGTCAGGTTGAATTTTTTTACAAATTTATTCGTATCAAAGTACGAAATCGTACGGCCGTAGAAGGAAAGTTTATATAGTATAGAGTTGAAATAGGCCAACTTCATATTCTCCTTCTCCGATATCATATCCGAATACGGCAACGCGCAGATAATAATTTTTCCTACACCACGGCGATCGACGTCAGCGAGGACCTCGGACAATTTAGTGATGTCCCGCCTCGTATAATCTAGGCTCTCGCTAATGAATACTACCAGCGTGCAGTCGCGGTCAAACTCGTCGGCGGAAATATGCGAGATCAATCGGTCGATGGACGCACCCGGAAGGCAGTGGTTGGTGACCTTCTGCGTCAACCGGCCTGCCAGCAGCGCACCCAGGCCGGCGCCCGCGCGGTCAGAGTACACGGCGGTGCGCCGCGTGCGCCCGAGAGGACTCACCGGGGGCGGGGCCGGCGAGCCCGGGCGAGGGGACAGCTGCAGCGACTCGACTCCGCTCGCCGGTGGTGGCTCCACACGGCTCGGCGGCGACTCGACTCTGCTCGGCGACGGCGGCTCCACACGGCTCATTCATCTGATATATCAAAATGCGCTCACCAATATCCATGACATCCAGCCCCCTAACCCAATCCTCATGCCCCACCAGTGTGTGCACCCGATGCAGCTCGTCCCCAGCAAACACATGTATCTTATGGTCGTCGAGAGCACAGAACAGCACCGGGCCGCCCCCGGGCAGGCGGTGCGGGTGCAGCGTGAGGCACAGACCGGAGTTGAGGGAGATTGTCTGCTTGTGGTTTGTTGTGCCTGGGAATATAAATGTTTGTAAATTATTATTAAGTCATTACTTTTTATTTTATTTTATTGTTATTATTATTTTTTATTTTTATTTTCCATGTTCTACTCTTTCTAAATTCGAATGATTACTTACTGATTGGTTCAATGGATTTGCTTTTGCTGCATGTTGTTTATACTCAGAGCAAAAATGTAATTAACTCTTGGTGGAAACTGTTTTGGCATATGTACAAACTATATTTTTACCTTATATGTATGTGTAATATAACGCTGTTTGTTTCCCATTACAATAAATAAAAAAAAATATATTTATTTTTCTGCATATTAGCCTATAGTTATAAGGAGCGCTCGTGGCCCAGCAGCGCCCGCGTACCGCGTGCGGTATGCGAGGTTAAGCAAGTTGGCCCAGGTCAGTTATTGGATCGGTGACTGCTTTAAGTGGTTATTAACTGAGCGCTCCCATGCTTTGGAAGGCATGTTAACCCGTTGATCCCGGCTGCTGTTTATGATAGCAGTCGTTAAGCCAAGTTAGAGGCCTTCCGGCTGCTCGAGAACTTCTAACAGTCAAGTTGCCCACACACATGACAAGCCTAATTCTAGTTTTCCCTCGGGTTGGAAGATCAGATGACAGTCACTTCCATAAAAACCAACTATGCTAACTCTTGGGATTAGGTTGCGGACCCTGGGCATCCTTTAGGATGCAACTATACCGGGATAACTCTAGGATGATAATGATGATGATTAGCCTATAGTTATAATTGAATAGTGACAATTATCCTAGAAAATTGTTATGTATGTGGGTAGATTGGATAATAGGTGAGAGGGCGCGACGCTGTACCGCGCCGTGGCAGTTGGAATATACCTGTCATAATAAACGGTCCGTGTTTGATTTGTCTCCTTTTCGGCCCCCCTCATCGAGAAACCAACAGTGGCGACGGGAAAATTATATTTGGGTGACGCGTGTGACAATGGCCAAAGTAACATTTGGATCGTTAACAACGTTCAATCACGAAGTGCAAGAGTGGGCAATTTACAAAGACAGGCTGGAACAATGGTTCTTAGCAAACGAACTCGATGAGGGTGGAGACAAGTCCGGTGCAAAGCGGCGCGCTATTTTGCTAAGTTGTCTAACGGAGGCAACGTATAAATTAGTACGTGACCTTGCATTACCGGGTTTAGTCACTAGTCTGAACTACGCGGACGTCGTCAAATTATTAGATGAACACTTTGGTAGTAAAAAGTGCGGGTTTGCGGAACGTTATAAGTTTCATAGTGCGACACAATTTACAAATGAGTCCATGGCGGAGTGGGCAGCTCGCGTGCGTGGGCTAGCCGCTCATTGCGAGTTCAGTGCGGACTCTTTCGGCGATCTCCTTCGCGACCGTTTCGTGCTCGGGATGGCGCACGGTCCTGAGCGGGACAAGCTGTTTACTTCCGATATGACGGACCTCACCCTGCAAAAAGCATTAGAGGTCGCAGAAGGCATGCGCAGCGCACGAATCGGAGCCCAGCAAGGTCGACATGAGGCGGCGAGCGCAGCGGAGACCGCGCACGTACCGCTGCAAGTACTGAAGTTGTCAGCGCGGCCAGCGCGCAGCGGCGGCGGAAGCGGGCCGCCGCGCGGGCAGCACGGCGCGCGCGGCCCGGCCGGCCCGGGCGTCGGCGACCGCGTCCCCGGCTGCGAGGTTTGCGGCTACACCGGTCACCAGCAGGATTCGTGTAGATTTAAGCATCACGTTTGTAAGCGATGTGGAGTTAAAGGACATTTAAAGCGGATGTGCCGAAAAGGGGTATCTCGACAGTACTACGTCGAGTGCGGCGCTGATGAGGACGACGACATGGACGGTAAGCGTATTGTTTGCAACATTCGTACGGTTCATGGCGAACCGATGAAGGAATCTGTAGTAGTCGACGAAAATACTTTAAATTTTCAAATTGACACTGGTTCCGGGGTGACAATTATTCCTGAAAGCTGTTACAAATCGTTGTTCTGTAATTACCGGCTGCAACCGAGTAATATACAGTTGCAAAGTTATAACGGTGGGCGCATAGATACACTTGGTACATTAATATTACCATTTAAGTATAAGTCAGTAAATAAGGACATTGCAGTTCATGTGGTGCGAGGCGAAGGACCCTTACTTTTAGGCAGAGATTTTATTTCAAAGTTTCAGCTTGAACTTTGTAAGGTACATTTTTGCGAATCAGAGTTAGACAATTTAATTTCAAAATACCCTCAGCTATTTTCAAATAAATTAGGTTGTTTCAAAAATGCAGTAGTGGACTTAAAAGTAAAACCGGACGCAAAACCAATTTTTTGCAGAGCACGCCCATTGCCTTTCGCTTTAAGAGATCGGGTCGAAAAAGAAATAAATAGGTTGACCGAATTAGGCATCTTAGTTCCCGTTCAATACTCAGAGTATGCGAGTCCAATTGTACCAGTTTTAAAACAAGATAAATCTTTACGAATATGCGCGGACTATTCAGTTTCTTTAAACAAGCAATTACTCGTAGAGAAATACCCTCTGCCTCGAGTAGACGAATTATTTGCCAGACTGAACGGGGGCGAACAGTTTTCAAAACTCGATTTGTCCCGCGCGTACAATCAGCTAGCTTTATCAGAGGATTCACAATTGTTAACGACCATAAATACGCATAAAGGTCTTTACAAATATACGCGACTTGTATTTGGGTTAAGTTCTGCGGCAGCCATTTTTCAAAGAACCATGGAGACGTTGCTTGCAGGGTTAGACGGGGTTCTTGTTTATTTAGATGACATATTGGTCACCGGGAAAAATAAACGTGAACATTTACATAGACTAAATGAAGTGTTCCGGAGATTAGAAACGGCGGGGCTCGTGCTACAAAAAGATAAGTGTTCCTTTTTCCAAAACTCGGTAACATACCTAGGATTTATTATTGATAAGCGCGGTATTCACAAATCACCTGAGAAAGTAAAGGCCATTTTAGAAGCTAAAGTTCCCAGTAACGTGTCCGAGTTAAAATCATTCTTGGGCCTTGTAAACTATTACAGGAACTTTGTGAAGAACGCGTCGGCTATTCTGAGCCCTCTTCACGAGTTATTACAAAAAGGCGTTCCATGGGATTGGAAAAGGAAACACGACGAAGCAGTCACAACAATAAAAAAAGAGCTGTCATCGGATAAAAATTTAGCACATTTTAATCCGGATGCACAATTGATTTTGACGGTGGATGCGTCGCCTCACGGTCTAGGAGCGATATTATCACTTATTGAATGCGGAGTGGAAAAACCTATTGCTTACGCATCGCGATCATTGTCTGCCGCCGAGAGACGGTACAGCCAAATCCAAAAGGAGGCAACTGCGATAGTATTCGGAGTTAGAAAGTATCATCAATACCTATACGGACGCGATATACCATTTACGTTAAGAACAGACCATAAGCCGTTACTATCCATATTTAATCCAGATAAAGGCATACCCGAAATTTCAGCGAACAGACTGCAGCGGTATGCAATATTCTTATCGGCGTATAGGTATAACATCGAATATATTTCAAGTTCACGCAACTCAGCTGATTTCTTGAGCCGAGCGCCGCGCGAACAACCGGTTTCTCACATAGATGATGCAGCCGCTAGCGGTTATTACGTAAATTTTGTTTGTGAGGGCGACAGCTTTTTATCACTAAGCGATATAAAAGTAGGTATGAAATTAGATGATACTTTGTCCCAGGTGATACAGTTCGTTTTCGAGGGCTGGCCCTCTAGAGTACAAGATTTATCTCTAAAACCGTATTATGAGAACCGTCACGAATTAGCTGTCGAGAACGACATCCTTATGAAGGGTCATAAATTAGTAGTACCCAAGTCCATTAGAGCAAAGATAATCGAGGAGTTACATAAGGGACATTTAGGGGTACATAAAATGAAATCACAGGCACGCGATAGGTTTTGGTGGCCTAGGATATCAACGGATATCGAAGAGTGCGTCGCGTCTTGTAAAGTATGTTGGGCGTTGCGCCCCGCACCGGCGCGCGCGCCGCTCACACCTTGGCCTTTCCCGCCAAACAGCTGGCATCGCGTACATATTGACCTGGCCGGACCCATTAACAATAGGACGTACTTAGTAATTGTAGACGCTTTTTCTAAATGGGTCGAGTGTTTCGATGTGTCCAGCGGTTATAGTACTCGCGTAATTATAGAACGACTGTGCGAAGTAATGGCGAGATTTGGAATATTTAATGTAATTTGCTCGGACAATGGAACATATTTCGTGTCCAAGGAGTTTAAGGAATTTTGCACACGTAATGGTATAGAACATATTACATCTCCCAGTTACAACCCGGCTAGCAACGGGCAAGCCGAATCATATGTTAAAATAATAAAGCGAGCTATTAAGGCGATAACATTGTCCGGGACCAGTGGAAAGAATTTAAATTTGAAACTTCAAGAATTTCTATTCCATTACAGAAACTCGAAACACAGCACTACTGACAGATCCCCTTCAGAAATATTATTTGGGCGAAAACTAAGATGTCGGTTGGATTTAATGGTTCCGCCAAGTTTAGCGTCATTCAGCGCACCACTCGACGTACATGTCAAAGACAAGCAATGTGAGCAGAGTAGACATTACCGCGGCTCTCGCAAAGTGAAATTCGCAATCGGCGAGCAGGTGTTAGTGCAAGTGTTTATGAACCAAAATAAACGAGTAGTTAGGGGTACAATAGAAAAAAAACTTGGTTCCTCGGTGTATATCGTAAAATTAAAAAATGATCATCGCAGTGTTAAAAAACACGCCAATCAAATTTTAAAGTATAAGGGGGAGGAGGAGCACGATGACATAGAGAGTCGCTCAACAGTGGCTCCGGCGCCAGCCGTCCCCACGGCATCGGATCCGGCGGAGATGCCACCAGTACTGCTAGCGCTGCCTTCGACTTCAGCCGGTTCAGAGTTTATGAACCTGCATGGTCCTCCCTCCTCAAGCGGCCGTCCAGCTTACGCGAAGATCACGCCCATGATGCTGGCACATCCACAGTCGTCGACTGATCCTGACGCTCCTCGCCCACTGATTAACCAGCCAATCGAGGTTAACGCTACCCAGGCTACCACTGATAACGATATAGAGGGAGAGCGTTGGTTGGAGTGTGAGGAAACTGGCCCAGGCCCGACGACTGCCGGGGCAACCGCGCCGCATAGCACTACGTCGGAACGCGACAACCCCCAGGGTTCAGTGGAACCTGAATCAACTGACTCCTCCGGCAAACGGCCTAGGAAAAATATTAGCTATAAACAATTCTTTTAGTATATTTTGTTAAACTTAGTGTAGGTTTAAGAATAAGGGTGGAGGGATGTTATGTATGTGGGTAGATTGGATAATAGGTGAGAGGGCGCGACGCTGTACCGCGCCGTGGCAGTTGGAATATACCTGTCATAATAAACGGTCCGTGTTTGATTTGTCTCCTTTTCGGCCCCCCTCATCGAGAAACCAACAAAAATATAATATTGAAAACTATTACGAGTTTGGTTATACTCACCATCTTTCCTCTCCCAAATTCTGATAGTAGAATCAATGGATGCAGTAAACACTAGCAAATCATCATTGTTAGTGTACAAGCCATTCACACAAGCAACTCCATCGGTGTGTCCCGTCAACATGCTGGTCACCTTCCATGCTCCGTCCACAAGGGTCCAAATGGCTGCCGTTTTGTCCGCAGAGCACGACAGCAGCTCTGTGCAAGTGCCGTTTAGTTTACGGAGCCATTTTACTGAGTTCACTTTGGACTTGTGGTGGCAGAGCACTTTTATGGGGTTAGTCCCTTTTAAAGTCTGAAAAAAAGTGTTTGACATCACAGAATACGTAATTCAAATGCACCAATACATGTAGGGTCTGTAGGTGGGTTTACGGCCTGTTAATTTGATGCGCCAGTTTGCGGCCACTTGGACGAGTTGATGAACTGAAAGGATATTTTCTTGCTTTTTTAATATATTCCCATTCAATAGCTACTAATTAAAACGCAGACCACTCACTGTTTCTTTAGGGCATGTAAAAATGTAAATATCCTTAATTGAATAAACTTCGTTCTTCAGAAGGCCGCAAACTGACGCAGGCCGCGTAACTGGCCTAGCGACTCTGATTCAAAATGTTTCGTAATGTTTTTCAAATAAAATATAAGGTAGTAGGTAAGATCTAAGCAGTGTTAACCAGTGCCAAGTGAACTATGATTTAGACGTATCAGCGTCAGCTGCCTGTCTAAAATATATAATAATAATAATAATAGTTTAATTACAATACGTTACAATTCCTTCATCATAAACAGCTGTTGCCTTCATGAATTTTATTTTAAATACAATTACTAATACAAGTCAATACTAAAAGAGAAAAACATTATTTCTAATAAAAACCTACTGCTTGTGAGTTATCTATATAATTACCGTATTGTAAATAATAACAGCATTTGTAGCTCCATAACAAATGATGCCCTCGTCGTTCCAGTCTGCTATTTCCGGCGTACGATTACATGCTACCGACGTGTAAATCTCCGTGATAGTTAAATCCATACTTTCACTCGATTTTAACTTCATTGGAAGACATTAATTATTTGTTTTCCAATTAGCTTTGCTTTGTTTGTATACTTTTATAGGTTATTTTGTCATATGGTTGTCATCTGTCAATGCTGCTACGTTCCAAAACACGTTAGATTATTAAATGCAAATACTACTAAATATGAGTACCTAAGTATATTAAATATGTAGGTTCGGTAAAATACTGGCTTAGATTTCTAACAGTATCCTATAAGATAGTGACAAAACCAAAATTATTAATTTGTCTCCTAATCATGCTCTATAGTCATACTTTCTTAAATTGTAAATTAATATTTTGACATGTAAAAGTGCCCTTGTGGCCTATTTGCAGAATTAAATGTTTGATTTTGATTTTTACAAGGTGCATTATACGCGCCTAGATGAGTGTGCATGATTACGCGGCGGACTGCCATGCCGCACTAGCCAAATAGCATTAAATCTTACGTGAATATCTGACGAACGAGTATCCAATCTAATTTCAATTACATAAATAAAACTGCAAGGAAAAAATCTCCATTTTATCGTTGGACCACGAACTTTGGTGGTACATACGCATTAAGCATTTCCGAATCTTAATTATTAATGAGGTTTATGAGGATTCACTGAATCTACACTCAACAGCAACCGACATTTGTTGTTTGTGACTTGTTTGTTGCATTTGCATGTCGCTCAGTCTCAACCGCGTATCCTCGGGAAATGAAAAAAGAACTTTTATTGCAGAAGTAGTTTATTTCGTTTGCAGTTACACCACCAAAGACCACATACAAAAATATTATATACAATTTGTGAAGATTAGGTATTTACGATCACGAACAATACCAAAATCCTTTCTTACAAAATTTACAAAACAATTTTCAATTTGTCTACAAAAATGATATGCTTATATGCAAGTAATCCTATGTACATAATGTACCTATGTTTTTTGCCATGGTTTGGGAATTTGAATGCAACTGTACTGGGATAACGCTAGGAGGATGATGGTTTGGGAATTTTGAAAAAAGGTTCTTGACTCCATTGTTATATAGGTTGAAAGTGTATACGTTCTAATGGGAGACACGAATGCACGACCAAATAATGCCCGGCCCGAGAATCCGCGTCTACTTTTGTGAATGCGGATTCTCGGGCCGAGCATTATTGGCCCGAACAAAAGTGGCTTCGGATTAATGCCCCGGACCAAGATTGCTCAGACCTATAATGCCCGACCCAGTAATGTCCAGCCCAGTAATCGGCGACCACTATTTTGGACGCGGATTCTCGGGCCGAGCATTATCGACCCGAACAAAAGTGGCTTCGGATTAATGCCTCGGACCAAGATTGCTCAGACCTATAATGCCCGACCCAGTAATGTCCAGCCCAGGAATCGGCGACCACTTTCCGCTGTGAACCACAGATTACAAATATTTGACACATAGAGTGAAATTCTAGGAATGAGGCAAATGACTTCTAGTTAAAGTAAAGCCTATTAAACACCTAGCAATTTCCCACAACATGTTGCTACAGTTAGAATGAGATAGCATTGCACCCTATTCATTCTAACGTTAGTAAATTGTTGACAAATTGCAAGGTGTGTAATTTGGCTTCACTGGCAGATGTAAACTAGGAAAACCACAGAAAACCGATTTTCTTTAGGCAAACGTCAAAGCGTCACTACTAAATTGGACGCGAATTACAGGGCCGGGCATTATCGGCCCGAACAAAAGTGGCTTCCAATTCTCGCCCCGGACCAAGATTGCTCAGACCTATAATGCCCGACCAAATAATGTCCGGCCCGAGAATCCGCGTCCACTTTTTTGTACGCTGATTACTGGGCCGAGCATTATCAGCCCGAACAAACGTGGACTCCGATTACTGTCCCGGACTAAGATTGCTCAGACATATTAATGCACGGCCGAGTAATGTCCAGCCCAGTAATCCATGTACATTGGACGCGGATTACTGGGCCGGACATTCTTGTGGCTGGGCATTATCATGGTCGTACATTATAGGCCACCCGTTCTAATACATCAATCGTCTATATGTAGAATGAAATGACGCTTATCTCATTTCTTGTAGCGTTGATACATCATTATAAAGTGTCGCGAAACCTCAGAATATTGATGGTGTTAGCAGTGAAGTTAGGGTTGTCAACTGCAAAATAATTCATGAGATGTTGCATTTCGATGTGGCATACACATTCAGCCTTACAAAATTCAACCAGGTACTGTTATTTCAATACTTTCATTCAATGCGAGTGAAGTTAGGGTTGTCAACTGCAAAATAATTCATGAGATGTTGCATTTCGATGTGGCATACACATTCAGCCTTACAAAATTCAACCAGGTACTGTTATTTCAATACTTTCATTCAATGCGAGTGAAGTTAGGGTTGTCAACTGCAAAATAATTCATGAGATGTTGCATTTCGGTGTGGTATACACATTCAGCCTTACAAAATTCAACCAGGTACTGTTATTTCAATACTTTCATTCAATGCGAGTGAAGTTAGGGTTGTCAACTGCAAAATAATTCATGAGATGTTGCATTTCGATGTGGTATACACATTCAGCCTTACAAAATTCAACCATGTACCGTTATTTCAATACTTTCATTCAATGTGAGTGAAGTTAGGGTTGTCAACTGCAAAATAATTCATGAGATGTTGCATTTCGATGTGGTATACACATTCAGCCTTACAAAATTCAACCATGTACCGTTATTTCAATACTTTCATTCAATGTGAGTGAAGTTAGGGTTGTCAACTGCAAAATGATTAATCAGATGTTGCACTTCAATGTGGCTTACACATCAAGCCTTACGAAATTCAACAAATTAATGTTATTTCAATGATATTATTTAATGCGAATCACATGAGGCTCACATACAAACTAACGAAACGTAACATTATTGCTTATTGCAACGAAATGCTATTGAGCGATTAATTTCTAATTATAAATATAGTGCAAAGGACAGTTTAAAGACGGAAAGCGTGAGCGTTTAACGAGTTTGCTGACGCACAGACGCCATTGCATTTAATGCCGCTTTGTGAAACTCACTAAGCAAGATGTGTTAGTAGGTTTTTTATTGAGACCATGCACTTATTACAGAACTCGACTTGACGGAATTGTTCTCTAAATAAGCCAGTCACGAATTTTCTTGGTTAACCTCCAAAATGAGGAGAAAAATTGTATCTATCACCTTTGATTAATGTGCCAAGTGATGCTTTCGTTAAAAGTGCAAGTCTCAGACAATCCCACTAAAACCTATGCAGTTGGCGTCTGCAATTCAGCGTTAAGTATTATCGGTCTGACATGACCATGAGGCCACCAAACTTGCTCAGCTTGATCCTCTGTCGAGCGCACCGCTGGCCTGAACTCTTGATCAACTTGTCTGCATACTCATCGAGCTTCCCCAGCCATCTCTGTACCGGATCAACTAAGGAACTGCCCCAGGTCAAATCTACCTTAGACCAGGAGTCTACAAGCCAAGCGTCCTGCAGGTTTATAGTGGATGACCAGTCAACTTGTTCAGTGTTGATTGCCTGGTAACGGAGCCAGTCAGTGCAGCAGCGAGGCGGAGTGAAATCTACAGTCGTGTTCAGGCCGGGCTCTGTCGTGGATAGCTGTGTATGCGTATGGAGTTGGAGGAGGGGCAGATAGGAGACTAGCACAGCGGAGGTGAGTAGAGCGCTGAGCGCGGCCACATAAGCCAGCGCCAGGGCCGCCGCGGCCGCCCCCGCCGCGAGCAGCTCCCCCGCGCCCGCCCCCGCCGCCGCCAGGTCCCCGTACGTGAAGAATCCTCGCGCCCGAGCCTGCTTAAGCGCCACGTGCCGCTCTAGTCGTGATAGACCCGATTCGAAGGTTTCGCTGTTTACGTATACGTTCCATTCCTGAAAGAGCAGATTGAATTATATTGTAAGTATTGATTGTAAGTCAAAATTTGTTTTATTTTTATTTTATAGCCTTTTCTCAGTATGCATATTATTTCTGTTACACATTTGCATTGTTAACTTTTTTTTTCCTTATTTATAAATAAATAAATATCTTTGGACAATCTTACACAAATCAACCTAGCCCCAAACTAAGCAAATCTTGTACTATGGGTACCAAGTGACGATATACATACTTATATAGATAAATAGATGCTTAAATACATAGAAAACATCCAAGACTCAAGGACAAATATTCGTGTTCATCACACAAATACATGCCCTGACCGGGATTCGAACCCGGGACCTCCAGTTCGAAGGCAAGGTCACTACCAACTAGGCCAGTGGAGGCGAACCTTTATGCATCAACGTGCCATTTTTTCTAAAGAATGTTTAATGGGGTCATTGACGTGCCATCAAATAATTTTGACTTTCTGATTCACTCCGCAGCGTAGGATCACTCGCGTTCGATCGTCATAAAATACATTTTTTACACATGTGTTATGATCGGCGACGTGCCCAAAATATTGTGCCGCGTGCCATCAATGGCACGCGTGCCATTGGTTCGCCTACCCTGAACTAGGCTAAAGCGGTCGTCAAAGCGTCGTCATTTTGTGTGCCCTTTGGCAAAGGTCTCCCCCAACACTTTCCAATCTTCTCGTTTGCGTGCGAGTCTAGTCCAGGTTTTGCCTGCTACCTTAACTATATCATCTTCCCATCTTCTGAATGGTTTCCCTCGTTTTCCCATTGTGAGTCAAAATTGGAGGATAAATGAGACTATGATACAACAATATACTGCACCGTCTAATAGTGTGACACGACTTACGGCATCAGCCTATCGATGGGGGAGAGGGGGGGCACTTTCGAACTTTCCGAAAATAAAACTGACTTTTGATAACTGTTTTTATTGTCAGAACATATTTCCTACGTCAGGACATAGGCAATTGCCCTCCCCTGACACAGGCTTCAGGGGGGGGGCAATTGCCCCTGTTGCCCCCCCCCTGTATCCGCGCCTGGTAAGAATTGCGCCACCCCATCTCTTCCCGTGCGTTTCGTAGGAGGCGAATAAGGGAAAATCGGAGGGTGGGCAGCAGCATCCTTCGATCATTACCACCATCAAACTGCGGTCGCCAACCCGCTTGCCAAGCGTGGCGACTATGGCAAATCCCCCCCAAATTGGGGGAGGCCTATGTTCAGTAGTGGATGTCTTTCGGCTGTAATGATTGATTGATTGATGTGACCTACCATAGCATCAAGGAAGTGTATCTCCAGGCGCTTGAGGTGGGGGAGCGACAGGCCGCCGGCCGCCGCCCACTCCGCCATCAGCGTCTCCGCGTCCTCGCCGTCGTCTTGTAGGAATTTGTTGCCAACCATCTGTAACCGACATCCAGGTTAATATTATCATCAATATAGTGTATCGCGATAAAGTTCGTGTTCGTTTGTGGAGTCCGGTCTGTTCATGCTTGCTAGGACATAGTGACTATGTTAATACTAGTGTCTTTTTATAGGGGATTGACGAGAGACATCATCCTGTTGTGGATTCGTTTTTATTATCAGTGACTTAGAGACCATATACATCTCTAACAATATTAAATTAATTTTAATTTTGACGCTCAGATACCATGTACATCTCTGGAATATTATATTAATTTCGAGACCTTATACATCTCTAACTTTACTGATGTTGTAATATTTGTAATAGATAACTTTGCAAGTTTATCTTCACTGTATGACATTGATTTTGTTATAATTGTAAACTCGAAATTATTATTCTTTCTTGAACTGTAAATTAATATTTTGACATGAAAAATGTATTACTTATTATAGTCAGACTTTCTTAAATTGTAAATTAATATTTTGACATGTAAAAGTGCCCTTGTGGCCTATTTGCAGAAAAAATGTTTGATTTTGATTTTTTTGATTTTGATAACAGAATGTTGCGTCAAGCGATCACTTTTGCGTTCTGAGATGATATTTTAAATGTTTAGTTGACCAGTAGTTAGCATAGGTTTGATTTAGCGTTTATAAGTACTTTTCTTGTTCTAAATATTAAGTGTAGCCTCACTAGAGTGGCAAGCTTAACTTGCGACTGTAATTAAAAGGAGGAGCGTCCATTTTCTCCAGGTTTCACGTCACACAGTGCGGTTTTCTTGGTACGGGCCATTGCGTTAGAATAATGTTAACTAGGGATGCGCCGAATATTCGGTTATTATTCGGCATTCGGCATATTTTTTAATGTTCGGTATTCGGTCGAATCATTCGGTTCAGTTGCCGAATATTTTGAGAGGGTTTTGTTACAAATTACAGGAGTGTATTATAGTTACTGCTTCGTGAATTTAATACTTGACCCATTATTAACAGTGATTTAGCTTATTTTTTGTCAATGTTTCGTCTTGATAATGAACAAAATGTTTACCATTCAATTAGTCTGTTGAACCGAATAATTCGGCCGAATATTCGGGTCGGCGACTACTGGACCTAATATTCGGCCGAATGTTCGTATTCGGTCAAACCTATATACGGCGCGTCTCTAATATGAACGTACGTAAACGCGTATTTCAACGAATCACAAAGAATAATACACCAAAAATCGGAGGGCCTATCGTAACCGAAATGAAGTACCTCCCTCTGTCGCTTGAATATGTAAATGCGATAGGGAGGGGGACATTTCGGTTTGCGATAGGATCTAGTTGTACTAGCAGTAGTACAACTGAGGTCCTATCGAGGTAGTAGCACACTCACCAGCGACACGAGGAACAGGTCGGCGGGCGCGGTGGCGGCGAGGTAGGCGGGGCTGCGGTGCCGCAGCCGCTCCAGGTACAGCAGCGCGAGCACGAGCGCGCACGGCGACACGCGCGCGCGGGTCGCGAGGCGCGCCGCCGCGTCGCCGTGCGGCAGCAGCAGCGCACTCACCAGCGACACGAGGAACAGGTCGGCGGGCGCGGTGGCGGCGAGGTAGGCGGGGCTGCGGTGCCGCAGCCGCTCCAGGTACAGCAGCGCGAGCACGAGCGCGCACGGCGACACGCGCGCGCGGGTCGCGAGGCGCGCCGCCGCGTCGCCGTGCGGCAGCAGCAGCGCACTCACCAGCGACACGAGGAACAGGTCGGCGGGCGCGGTGGCGGCGAGGTAGGCGGGGCTGCGGTGCCGCAGCCGCTCCAGGTACAGCAGCGCGAGCACGAGCGCGCACGGCGACACGCGCGCGCGGGTCGCGAGGCGCGCCGCCGCGTCGCCGTGCGGCAGCAGCAGCGCACTCACCAGCGACACGAGGAACAGGTCGGCGGGCGCGGTGGCGGCGAGGTAGGCGGGGCTGCGGTGCCGCAGCCGCTCCAGGTACAGCAGCGCGAGCACGAGCGCGCACGGCGACACGCGCGCGCGGGTCGCGAGGCGCGCCGCCGCGTCGCCGTGCGGCAGCAGCAGCGCACTCACCAGCGACACGAGGAACAGGTCGGCGGGCGCGGTGGCGGCGAGGTAGGCGGGGCTGCGGTGCCGCAGCCGCTCCAGGTACAGCAGCGCGAGCACGAGCGCGCACGGCGACACGCGCGCGCGGGTCGCGAGGCGCGCCGCCGCGTCGCCGTGCGGCAGCAGCAGCGCACTCACCAGCGACACGAGGAACAGGTCGGCGGGCGCGGTGGCGGCGAGGTAGGCGGGGCTGCGGTGCCGCAGCCGCTCCAGGTACAGCAGCGCGAGCACGAGCGCGCACGGCGACACGCGCGCGCGGGTCGCGAGGCGCGCCGCCGCGTCGCCGTGCGGCAGCAGCAGCGCACTCACCAGCGACACGAGGAACAGGTCGGCGGGCGCGGTGGCGGCGAGGTAGGCGGGGCTGCGGTGCCGCAGCCGCTCCAGGTACAGCAGCGCGAGCACGAGCGCGCACGGCGACACGCGCGCGCGGGTCGCGAGGCGCGCCGCCGCGTCGCCGTGCGGCAGCAGCAGCGCACTCACCAGCGACACGAGGAACAGGTCGGCGGGCGCGGCGGCGGCGAGGTAGGCGGGGCTGCGGTGCCGCAGCCGCTCCAGGTACAGCAGCGCGAGCACGAGCGCGCACGGCGACACGCGCGCGCGGGTCGCGAGGCGCGCCGCCGCGTCGCCGTGCGGCAGCAGCAGCGCACTCACCAGCGACACGAGGAACAGGTCGGCGGGCGCGGTGGCGGCGAGGTAGGCGGGGCTGCGGTGCCGCAGCCGCTCCAGGTACAGCAGCGCGAGCACGAGCGCGCACGGCGACACGCGCGCGCGGGTCGCGAGGCGCGCCGCCGCGTCGCCGTGCGGCAGCAGCAGCGCACTCACCAGCGACACGAGGAACAGGTCGGCGGGCGCGGCGGCGGCGAGGTAGGCGGGGCTGCGGTGCCGCAGCCGCTCCAGGTACAGCAGCGCGAGCACGAGCGCGCACGGCGACACGCGCGCGCGGGTCGCGAGGCGCGCCGCCGCGTCGCCGTGCGGCAGCAGCAGCGCACTCACCAGCGACACGAGGAACAGGTCGGCGGGCGCGGCGGCGGCGAGGTAGGCGGGGCTGCGGTGCCGCAGCCGCTCCAGGTACAGCAGCGCGAGCACGAGCGCGCACGGCGACACGCGCGCGCGGGTCGCGAGGCGCGCCGCCGCGTCGCCGTGCGGCAGCAGCAGCGCACTCACCAGCGACACGAGGAACAGGTCGGCGGGCGCGGCGGCGGCGAGGTAGGCGGGGCTGCGGTGCCGCAGCCGCTCCAGGTACAGCAGCGCGAGCACGAGCGCGCACGGCGACACGCGCGCGCGGGTCGCGAGGCGCGCCGCCGCGTCGCCGTGCGGCAGCAGCAGCGCACTCACCAGCGACACGAGGAACAGGTCGGCGGGCGCGGCGGCGGCGAGGTAGGCGGGGCTGCGGTGCCGCAGCCGCTCCAGGTACAGCAGCGCGAGCACGAGCGCGCACGGCGACACGCGCGCGCGGGTCGCGAGGCGCGCCGCCGCGTCGCCGTGCGGCAGCAGCAGCGCACTCACCAGCGACACGAGGAACAGGTCGGCGGGCGCGGTGGCGGCGAGGTAGGCGGGGCTGCGGTGCCGCAGCCGCTCCAGGTACAGCAGCGCGAGCACGAGCGCGCACGGCGACACGCGCGCGCGGGTCGCGAGGCGCGCCGCCGCGTCGCCGTGCGGCAGCAGCAGCGCACTCACCAGCGACACGAGGAACAGGTCGGCGGGCGCGGCGGCGGCGAGGTAGGCGGGGCTGCGGTGCCGCAGCCGCTCCAGGTACAGCAGCGCGAGCACGAGCGCGCACGGCGACACGCGCGCGCGGGTCGCGAGGCGCGCCGCCGCGTCGCCGTGCGGCAGCAGCAGCGCACTCACCAGCGACACGAGGAACAGGTCGGCGGGCGCGGTGGCGGCGAGGTAGGCGGGGCTGCGGTGCCGCAGCCGCTCCAGGTACAGCAGCGCGAGCACGAGCGCGCACGGCGACACGCGCGCGCGGGTCGCGAGGCGCGCCGCCGCGTCGCCGTGCGGCAGCAGCAGCGCACTCACCAGCGACACGAGGAACAGGTCGGCGGGCGCGGTGGCGGCGAGGTAGGCGGGGCTGCGGTGCCGCAGCCGCTCCAGGTACAGCAGCGCGAGCACGAGCGCGCACGGCGACACGCGCGCGCGGGTCGCGAGGCGCGCCGCCGCGTCGCCGTGCGGCAGCAGCAGCGCACTCACCAGCGACACGAGGAACAGGTCGGCGGGCGCGGTGGCGGCGAGGTAGGCGGGGCTGCGGTGCCGCAGCCGCTCCAGGTACAGCAGCGCGAGCACGAGCGCGCACGGCGACACGCGCGCGCGGGTCGCGAGGCGCGCCGCCGCGTCGCCGTGCAGCCGCCGCAGCGAGCGGCCGTGCTGCGCCGCCGACCACAGCGCGCACGACACCTCTGCAACACCGCTTTATATTTTATTTTATTTGTATTAAGGATAACAACAGCCTTATTATATTGCATATTTTTACATACGTTGTTAGTTAACTGAAGGCCAATAACGGTTATCCGTTATTTACATAACATTTATATTTATATTGCCCAATGTGCAAGCAGAAAAAATCGCTTGGAGCAAAGAGAGAGAGATACAACTTTGTCCTTTCCTTTCTATAATAAGGGTATGAATGACCAGGCTTGTTTTATGAGCTGCCTGACGCTTCAGAATTTGTAAAGCATGATGGCAGGGCCACACTATGAAATAGAAAGAAAGAAAGAAAAACATTTATTTGTGACGATACAAACATAAAATATAGATAAATAAATGAAATATTACTTAGGTCCATCCAGGAAAGACCTATCTCCAAGTTATGCTGGTGAAAGTATTTTGGAAGTTGGGTGTTTGCATGTCACTCAATATTATACCTTTTCCTTTTTGCAAAGCTTGTACTATGAGTACTAGGCGACAATATACATACTTATATAGATATGCAAAATAATTATTATCATAAAAAGATATGACCCTTTCTATTAAATTGCTACACCCTAACAGGGCCCATATGGAACATATGTACCTATTACTAAGAACTGTACAACTATGGATGCAATAAATGATATTTCTCAAGAATCAGCAATAAAAACAAAAGATAAATACATACTTAAATACATAGAAACATCTAAGGCTTGGAAACAAATATTTGTCCTCATCACACAAATAAATGCTGTGACGAGATTCGAACGGGACCCCAGCTTCATAGGCAGGGTCACTACACAACACATTTATTATTATTATATTATAGCCTTATTGACAGGTGCTAAGTGTCAGTGTTGTAGTATGTCTTTTTTCCTAATTCTTTGTGCATCTGTTTGCCAGTCGGCAAAGGTCTCCTCCAGCCTTCTCCATTCGTGCCGGTCGCGTGCAACCCAACACATAATAAACTTATAATAACCGCAGTATTTGTATGTCACATTTTATTTTGTAATGACAAAGAGTATCAATTTTCGTGTACATACCAGTAACAGGTAGACTCAAACAGGGTATTGAAGGCAGTTCACCATAGTACAGGGTTTTTGTGATGCGCTTCAGAAACTCTTGGTGGTCACCCATACTCTGTATGGATGGAGAATATGTTATTACACACTAAAATTGAAATAAAACAAGTTTCACAGATTTTATTGCATATAATATAATATTTGCATCCTATTTTGAACCCAACAGCATTGATTTTTGAAACTACCCACCTAAAAATTTTTTGATGATTAAACTAATTAGCATAACAGAACTGTCGTCTACCAGCAAAGAAAGAGAAACAATGACATTATGTGGCCGGAGATCTCTGTGATCTGTTGATGACAACTTAAACTGACTGTTCATGAACCTTATTGCAGTGAGATAAGGTCTACCAATGATAAGTCAATTGTGATGCGGATAGTACAAGCCACATTGGCTGCATCAGACATTTAACTTTTCACACTGTCAGAAAACTTTTAGTTTCCAGTCTGTCCAGTGACCATGCTGTGAATGAACATTCCGAAAATCCAAGATATGTTTAATTGTCATATTACATGCAATATAATCTGTTAAAATCGTTTTATTTCATAAATAATAATCACAGGTATCTAATACAATATTATGTGCACCACATATTGTCAATAAAATGTAATTAATAGAGGAAAAAATGCTGATAGTTCATGTATTTCTACTTATCATGTTTACATGTACAGTAGCAACAGTGTTTGTGGAGCCTGTCACGTTCAAGGAAGTTACGAGTCGTTTACCGGCGTTCTCGATAAAGAAATCATGGTAACGCGCTTCATTTGTTTAAATAAAATAACCCACGTCACACTGTTGACCCAGACCCATTTGCAACAAAGTAGAATTTACCTGTTTACTATGTTAGTGAGAAGATCAATGATAGGAAACACGTAGTAGAGACGTAGCATGTGCGATTTTGATAAGTACACACATGGTGCACGAATTGGCCACGATGTGACCTCCTTTTTTTCATACCTTTACCTTGATCTTGGACCGCGGCCCTTCCCGCTTCCTCTTGGATATGTTGGACATAGTTGTTTTCACACTACGGTTGACCTTAAATGGTTAGAATAGATTTAATAACAACATGAATCACCGTATATTATTAAATTATGCAAAAATTTGCGGTGCGCACTCCCACTAAACAGAAACAATTTTAAATGAATGGGATGAGGGATTGGAACGAACTAACAATGACAGTGACAATCAGGTGACAGCCATATGCAATCCGTCACACGCAATACATTTCTTTACTGTTACGGACTGTCTCCACAACACCTAAGAGACTTAACCACCGTGTCATCAGGAGATGCCGGTACTGCTCTGCTTAAGGAACTCACTGCCCTAATAAATCTTATGTTATCAGGCCGCGTCAACGCCGAGATTGTACCAATCCTATATGGGGCCAACCTTGTAGCACTGGCAAAAAAGGGTGGTGGTATCCGCCCGATCGCCGTCGGCTGCACTTTTAGACGCTTAGCTTCAAAGCTATGCTGCCGGAAATTCCACCAAAAACTTACAAACACCTTCAAGCCACGACAGCTGGGCTTCGGCGTCAAGGGTGGATGTGAGGCAGCAGTACACGCTGCGCGATCCTTTTTGAGTCGTCCTGACTATGAAGTATTTGTAAAAATCGATGTCAAAAATGCGTTTAATTCGATCGACCGTGGTGTCCTCCTAGCAGAAGCTAAAAAGGAACTCCCAGAATTATACAGCTACTTGTGGCAATGCTATGGGGCACCAACAAAATTACTTTTTGGTGACAAAATTATTTTATCTAGCACGGGTTGCCAACAGGGAGACCCACTCGGACCTGCAATATTTAGTTTAGCCATTCATCAAATAATTACTAATCTAAATTCTAAATTTAATCTCTGGTACCTAGACGATGGCTCCCTTGGCGGAGACGCCACAACTGTTTTACAGGATTTGCAATTAATAATTGACAAATTTTCAGAAATTGGCCTGTCCTTAAATTTCACCAAATGCGAAATATTTTTACCCAGTCACCTCTCATCGGACAAGAAAATTGACATACTTACAAACTTCAACGAAGTTATACCAAACATTTCCGTACACTCAAACTCATCTCTCACACTTTTAGGTTCACCAATTTTCGACGAAGCAATAATTCCCGTCGTTAATTGCAAATTAAATCTGTTTAACAGTACCTCCAACCTACTGTTTGAAATTAACCCCCACATGGCACTTTTTATCATCCGTTTCTGTCTGTTCACTCCAAAATTTATGTATCTACTTCGCAGTTGCCCGATTTGGAAATTTCCTCACACCTTGTCAGCCATCGATAACTCGCTTCAAACAACATTATCCAAAATTTTAAACATTAACTTCGATGAAAGGCCGTGGATCCAAGCGGTTCTCCCAATAAGGTTCGGCGGTCTAGGTGTCCGCACCTCGTCAAGCGTGGCATTACCGGCATTCCTGTCCTCCGCCTACAGTTCGTTGTCTCTCGTCAGTGTCATTTTAAATCACCCACAGATATCTGACGCGGAGATAGCGAGCCTGGTGGAGGCCAAAGAAGCCTGGTGTGTCTCGTGCCCAGGCGCGGATATCCCGGCTCTAAAACATAATCAGAGGTTATGGGACGCTCCTCGTCTCAAGGCAACCCATGCGTCTCTCCTTGAAAATAGTCAGGACGATTCAGAACGTGCCCGTCTTCTGGCCGTCTCAGTAAATGAGTCCGGCCATTGGCTGCACGCCCTTCCCTCCCGCAATGTAGGGACTATTCTGGATCCAAGCTGCTTAAGAATAGCTATATGCTTAAGACTTGGAGCCAGGATATGTGTCTCCCACACATGCACCTGCGGCAAGAATGTGGATCAGCTCGGACGGCATGGCCTCTCATGTATTAAAAGCGCCGGCCGTTTATATCGCCACGGCACCCTAAATGATTTGGTCCGCCGTTCGCTTGCCACTGCTTCTGTGCCCGCGGTTTTAGAACCCGTGGGCATGGCACGAGACGATGGCAAGCGCCCAGACGGTACCACATTGGTGCCGTGGAAACTAGGTAGGGCCTTGGTGTGGGACGCGACATGCGTCGATACGTTTGCCGCGTCCCACATCCAGGCGACCCGTTCACAAGCCGGCGCTGCAGCTGACCAGGCCCAAATCCTCAAGCGCCGCAAATACTCGTCGCTAGTAAAAGACTACGAGTTTGCGGCGCTTGCGGTAGAGACCTTGGGACCCTGGTCGGCGGACATGAAGGTATTCATGAGGGCCCTGTCGTCACGGCTGATCCGCAGTTCGGGGGACCCTAGAGCTGGCGCATACCTCTCACAACGTGTTGCCATTGCAATACAGAGAGGTAATGCCGCCAGCATAATGGGAACCATGCCGCAGGCGGAGCTGTTGGAGGGAGTATTCTTTTTATAATTGTTAGTTTTTATTTTTGTTAATTTATATTTGATAATAATTTAGGTTAAGCTTTATCTGTTAATTTTTATTTTATAGTACCCTCTTACTTATTTAATTTATTTCTTTACTTCATGGACTATAAATATATCGTGAACCAATTAAAAAAATGTCTTTAGGTAAAATACAATTTTAATTTTGGATACAAATATGACAATAATGTTTGCGTAATCCACGGTTCGCCTTTAATTTACGTAAGAAATGATATTAAAAGATAACGACGTTCCATTTCCAATCATTCGTCATTTTGATAGTACTAATCTGTGGTTTTGTTCGCCAATCACACCGTTCGTTCACTTATTCTTTTCGGTCAGTTAAATGTCAATCAAGTATCAGTTCAGTTATCTTTTTTTGCTGTTGCGGAAGGAGTTGTGTATCTAAAAAACATACATAAAAAAATTAAATGAAATTCAATACGATGTGAAGTGGGTTATGCTGTGAATATCGTTAATGTTTCTAATTTTGCACTTTAAAAGCTGTGGAATTTGTGTCTATTTAGTCAAATAAATGAGCGGGCAAGCGGCTGTCAGTGATATTGATTTATTTTTCGAAGAACTTCAAACACGAGTCTGATGAGGCCTCTTCGAAGTGTCAGAAACCTTGTGAGGCCTGGCTGGGGGAGCTTGTAGAAATGCCGGCGAGTAGAATGAGCGTCGAAGATGAAGACTAAAAGTTTCCTTCTGTTCTCAACGTCGGTGTTCGCGACGAGTCTCTTTTTGATCGTATTCCACTCTCAACAGCCGCAGTCCATACAGAACATCGTCTCGCAGACGCACCAGCACATCAAGGACTTCCAGGTACTCTATTAACTATTTGTAATGTCTTATTGTCAGTGCCGGCACCTGATTATGAAGGAGAGATTTATTCCGCGCCACTAAAAAGAGCGCCTCCGATATTTTATTTATCCTTTGACTTTTTCTCATTCGGCATTTAGGCACCTCTAGGCACCTGGCACCTAGAAGAGCCGTTCCATCCACTACCCTAGGGCCGGCCCTGATGATTGTTAATTAATATTGCATTTGTAAGCTCTGTGCTTCTGGGTTGTATGTATAAACAAAATCACACTAAACTAACTAGTAGACCTTATCTTGTTGCAATAAGGTGCATTTGAGGTCAGTTAAAGATGTTGGTTGTGTTTACTATTGAGATAGCACATTATTGTCGCATGGCAATAGCAGACTGAGTATTAGTTTTACACTGACTACCTAGGGAGTCTGTTAATATGAAGCCTGTAATTGCCATTCCAGATGAGCCTGATATAGTACAGAGTACAGTCTTTATTGGTAAAAATACATTTTACAGGTCATATCATACATAGGAAAATAAATTTAACTAATAAAATAACCTATACTACCCTACCCATAAGAGGGATAATTATCCAATAGTTATTGAATAATTATCAAAGACCATAATTATCTTGATAATTTCGAACAACCCTGGTTTTTGTTAAAAATAGGTGTAATAAGATGAAACTGCAATGTTTTTTTTTTACCTTAAAACTATACATTTATCTGTAAATATGTAATGATATATGATCACACATGATTGTATATTTTTGTATGAAATAGGGATGATCACACCAAATAAGAAAATCAATAAGTTCGATGTTTCTCAGAAAAGGATCAAATTGTTAATCATATGCCTAAAAAAGTAACTTAAACAAATATACATAATCACATAATTTATTTATTTATATTATTAACTAGAGACCCGCCCCGGCTTCGCACGGGTGCACTATTTAATGGATGTTATTATACACCTCCTCCTCAATCAACCTTCCTCTTCAATCACTCTATCTATTAAAAAAAACCGCATCGAAATCCGTTGCGTAGTTTTAAAGATTTAAGCATACATAGGCATATAGGGATATAGGGACAGAGAAAGCAACTTTGTTTTATACTATGTAGTTGATTTATAGCCTCTTATTCAGAAAATTACAGTGTAATACTTAAAACTACAGTAACCACTTTTTTTTTAAACATTTCTGTGTGCCTTCTGGCAAGGGCCTCCCCCAGTCATCCTCCATTTGTCCCTGTTTGTGACCACTCTGGTCCACATCCTGCCGGCCATCTCTACAATTTGGTCCTCCCACCTTTTGCAAATTGCATAATTGTAAGTCTTCAAAGTTTTAAGAGGGGCATACTCTGTCCTTTTTCCACAAAACACACCTTTTTTATCAGAATGATCATCATTTATTATGGCGTTCGTGATCAAAGACGTCACTGATCTGTCGCGCTTTCTCTCTCTAACCAGCAACATTAAAACGGTTGTAGCTTCATAATTTTTGTGATATTTGAATAGTATTTTCACTATTTGGCATATTTTTTTGTTTCTTTTATTTAGTAATAGTCTATTTTTTATACAAACGCCTTAAGGGAGGCGTACAGCGACATCTACCAGAAGACTCATGCTTCATTAACGGCACTAACGTCTCAAATCATATTGAGAATCGTCAGTTACGATGCGCCATCCCATATCCAAATTTAGAATGAAGGAAAAATTGAAAAATTTATCCCGGCACTTGCGGCCAGTCGCTCTAGCCAACTGAGCTATAGGTGCAATCGCTACCCAGTTCCAAATTCATCAACCGTTCCTTCGCAAGTTCGAATCCTGCTTGGTGCCTAAATTTTTCAATTTTTCCTACATTCTAACTTTAGTAATAGCCTTATGGAGTAGTCAAATTTTGAGTGAACATCCATAGGGATGTTTAGTAATAGTACTAAAATGCAACAAGCCCTAAAGCACTCCTTGGACACATAAACATACAGAGCGCCATTTTGTAACGCAGCAGGTTCCCTTCTCGCCACAGGACAACCTTCGTGATGTTGAAGAGAACCACCTGGTCACAGAGGAACGGTACTTCAAGATCCTCGGGCTCTCCGGACATGTGGAGACGTGGCACAACACTACAGTTCCGGTTATAGTTACGTATGCCCGGGGAGACGACCACGCCATGGCTGTGAGCTTCGTGAGGGCGGCAGCGAGGCTGCCTTATACAGTGCTGCTGTATAATTTAGGATTAAAACCAAACTCATTGGCTGTGGTGAGTATACCGACGACCGGTTTAGCCTAGTGGGTAGTGCACCTGCCTGTGAAGTTGACGGTCCTGGGTTCGAATCCCGGTCAGGGCAAATATTTGTTTTAGAGTCTTGGATATTTTCTATGTATTTAAGTATTTATATCTATTAAATATATCGTCGTCTAGCACCCATAACACAAGCCTTCTTGAGCTTACTGTGGGGCTAGTTCGATTTGTGTAAGATTGTCCTCTAATATTTATTTTATTTATTTATTTATACATTATGGAGTTCTTAGTTTTGATTAGTATAGATGATTGTTCACACAGTAGAGATTGAGGGCATTAGATTTCCTATTTTATAAGAATGAATGAGGGTTGGAGTTGTAATTGTTTCTGGTATGCTTTTTTGATAGCACTGATCAGTGCATAAACGAAAGGTGGGTCATATGTAGTGTCCGACCGAAACATGTTTTTTTACCGAAACCGAAACCGAAGGTTCGGCGTTGACTCTAGTTTCGGCCGAAACCGAAACTGAAACTTTTGTAGATGTATTAAAATCGTTTCAGCCAAGTCAGAAAAGCAAAATAAGTGATTATGTTTTTGTGGGATATAAAAGGGTGGATCAACTATTCTTTGTTGCTCGTTGCCATGGTTACGTCTCCTGAGTCATTCTTGAAAACTGTGATTTTATAGGGTTTACATTTACCAAACATGAGTTTTAGCGATGAGCATCTATTTGGACATGGGTCATCTGTTGAGCATGCTTGAAGCCCATATTATGGACATTTTTCTAAGAATCTCTGTTACTGTTGTCTCCTCGCTGACGGGACCGAATAACAACAAAGAAAAGTTGATTGACCCAAAAATATAAAATACTTAGCTACAATAACTACTGTCGGCGGAGTCGAGCGTGCTACGCCATGCCGGCTGTTCCGATGTTAGCCGAACGCGATCCGGAAGTACAATGTTGAAAGTTTCAGCGCGGCCGAAAGGTTCGGCAGTTTTTTGGCCGAAACCGAACCGTCGGCCGTAACATGATTTTTAGGCCGAAAACGGCAGAAACCGAAACGGAAACTTTGGTCGGACACTAGTTATATGTATGTATACAATAAGGAAACTTGATAGTAATCTATAAACTAAAATCCATTATGGCTCATTTATATTTTTAATACTACAATGTCCAGAGGTGCTAGTGTGCTTTGTGAACATTAATTTCATTCATAAACAATTGATTACAATAATTATCATAAGATATCATCGACATCTAATGGTTTATCTCGATGTTACTCATAAGTATCAAACTCAAACTGTTATATAATATAACTGGCGGCCGCCCGCGACTTCATCCGCGTAGATTTTAGCCCCACCCCGAGGAACCAAAAAGTGACACCCATATTGATTTTGAAGAAAAATAAACGTCCATCAGTGCCTTTACCATGAGTTTACATGACCGTACTCGCTAGCGACTGTGTAAAAAGTTGTATTTGCAAAATAACAGCGCCTCTGGCGGTTACGCAATAGAACTAAGAATTGGCATACTATAGTAGATTGTATGACAAGGGTCTAAAATGAGCCATATTACCACGAGATAGTTATTTTCCCGAACGAAGTGAGGGAAAATAGTTCGAGGGGTAATATGGCTTTTAGACCAGAGTTATACACTCTACTTTTCACTTCGATTGCGAGAAAATAAATAAACAAAGGTTAACCCACCCAAAATTAACAATAAATTCCACGGCGAAGATATATACTTTTGCAGCATGTTTTTTTTTCTATACTCCTTTGACACACAAAACATAGACACTGCGGTTCGCGCGCAACATTAACGCGCGAAAAAAGCTAAACTGACCTTCCATTGAGCGCTTCAAAGTGGTGCTCGAACGATTTAACCACTTTTTTTTAATTATTGTGAAATAGGGACTACTACAAACTTAATCTTTAGACTCTTTAGAAAAAATAATTATGTTTCCAGATTGGTCGATTTTAGTAAAGCTGTATTCTGGTTGGTTAAATCCCAATACCAAATATTTTTTTAAGAGTTAAATTAGTGTTCTGTGATTGGTGGATTTAGTAGGTGAAGTATTTTTATTGGTCAAATTCAAATGTTTTGTAAATCATAAATATGTATTCATATTTTCCCTAGGGGTTAAATGTACTACTTTAGCCCCGCTTGACAAGTCTAATATGACACACTTTTCGAGCATGAGAGGTGAAAAATCGTTTACGCAGCCACTAGCGAGTACGGTCATGCAAACTCATGGTAAAGGCACAGGCCGCATAGGGAGCTTGTCCACTTCTATATCTGTCGCTGGCCGCGTATCAGGCCAAGCAGGAACAAAAAAAAAGGTATTTAGATACATAAGGACCTCTATATCTGACTATGTAACGAAATTGATGTATCAGAGCTAGTCTCAATTTAAATCATGTAACACGTACTCTTGTTGTTGTTGGCTCTATGACACTGACAGTGACAACGACAATGCCGGTTTGCACCCCGGAGGTGTCTCTTTTTTTTAACCTGACTGTGGCTTTATAGGCCGGGCCCAATAAAGCGATAGGAGTGCGCGGTTGGAGAGTAGCCTGGGGAAAACCTGCACGACCACGCGTGTGGTTTGGAACACTGGAATACTCTAAGAGTTTGCGCTCTAGTGAGATTGGTTGAGCGGTTTCAACCGAATCTGAGGTATCCCGGAGGTGTTCTAAAGTCGCTATTAACGCATGTAGCAAGAGCAGCTGCCCTAGCTTTTTAAAGCAAAACTTGTAATTACTATGGGTACTAGGCGATGATATAAACAAAATACATAGAAAACATCCATGACTCGGAAACAAATTATTGCGCTGGTCGGGATTCGAACTCGGGACCTCCAGTTTCGTAAGCAGGGTCACTGCCAGCTAGTATGTATGTATGTATGTAAATACTTTATTGTACATAAGACAAGTAAAATAAATTATACAGAAAAAAAAACAGATCAATCATGTACAAAGGCGAACTTATCCCTGTAAGGATCTCTTCCAGTTAACCTTTGAGCAACTGAGTGAAGAATAGGAACTAAACTGTAGACAAACCAACACGTGTACAAAGATGTATTTATATAAATATTCTAGATATACAACTACACATTAATAAACATATATAACTACTAATCAAGGACCATATACAATAGGACTGACAATCTTCATACTACGCACCGTGCTCCGAAAGTTAGTATCTCTCTACGTAGCTAGATGCCGCTAGGAGTACCGATTCATTCAAAAGTCGTAAATTTTATAATTTCCATGAATGCGCAAAAGTGAAGTCACAGCCATCGAACGTTACGACATTCCAAATGATACAGTAAAAAGTGAAAAGATGGCGTTAGGTGCGATGTTTCATTTCTAGTACTAGGTACGTTCCGTTCTGGCGCACTTCACTATTTATTTGCACTTACATAATAGGGATGTTGACACTAAGTAAGAAACTCAACTACTTCAAATTTTCTCGAAAAAGGATCAAATTCTCAACCAAATAGCGAAAAAAGTAACTCAAAAAAATAAATAATTACATAATTACAAGTCATCAAAGTTTTAAGTGGGGGCATGTTCTGTCCCTTTTTCGCAAAACGCACCTCTGTATGGAACGATCTTCATTTACTATGGCGCTTTAAGTCAGTGACGTCACTACAAATTAGTGCTTTCTCACTCTTATTAACAACATTCTAACGGTTGTAGCTTCGTTATTTTTTGAGATATTTTAATGGGATTTTCACCATTTGGCATAGTTTTATGTCTTCTTTCTTTTGGATATAATTTAGATACCAATAAATTTTGAGTCAACATCCCTATTATTTACAAATGAAATATATTTCACAGTTTGTTTACCTTGTTATTTATAATTTATCTTAAGAACCCAAATAATGTCCGCAATTATACTTTAGTTTAAAAAGATTAATTGAAAGTTTAAATTCTGCGCGAGTTGAAATGAAAATTGAAACTTCTACCACTAACTCGCCATTGGATCTTAGTATTCGGTTAAGCAAACGTTTTCACTCATAATAGTGTTTGAAATTCATTCGGCGCCGAACACGTGTGGACTAGCGCGGGCGCGGGAGGGGCGTGGCGCGGACAGAGCAAGTCGATCGCCGGCCACTGCCTATATTTTGATGTACATATATAAATATTCCCCTTATAATTTATAAACCTATCTTCCGCATTAAACCTATTTAGGTATTAAGAGGTGCAAGTAGCAAATACTGACCACATATCTAAACAACACCTAATTGTCAAAAATGTTCTACAGTCCTCGAATCACAGCTTAAGACAGAGTAGTCAAATTAATAAAACGTAATTTTCTGAGACTAGCTCTAATTTTCATTGCATATTCATTCACGAAGATAATTCTAAAAAATCTAAGATCCGTTATATTGTTTGTAACATATAGTGAAACACCTAGCTTAGTTTATAATAAATAAATATATATTATGTAATAAATAATGTGGGTATGATCATATACAAATCGACCCCACCTAGTCCCGAACAAACTAAGCAAGCTTTTATTTTCTCTCTCCTCTGACACTTATACGAGTATATAGATAAATATATACTTAAATACAAAATGGAGTTGGGTTTCTTTTAACTACTTAACATTTACCTGCATACGTGTAAAGGCACGGGTCCGTAGTTACTTTCAAAATGAACTACGGTAAGCGATACCGATATCCCGCATCACCTATTAATTTATTGAACGAAAAAAAACCTTGGTAACAACATTGAACTATCTGTAACTTACTCTATAGTTGGTAAGAGGCAAAATGTGAATATAATAAATGTGTTAAATCAAAGGCGATTTCCATAAACAAATGAAGGCCCAAAATGAAAGGGACGAATGTATCGCATGACATTTCTGATCTCTTCTCGATGAGCGTCAAATTTTGTAATTAGAATATTGGTTTGTTTACAGTGCGGATATTTATGAGCATTGCATGTTTACATATTTTTGCACTCTTCTTAGGCAGATATAATTGTGTATGTAATTTGCCTAGGTATTTAAGAAAAAAGTTTGTTTAGATATTTGTTTCTATTTGCTGTCTATATGAGGTTGGAAAAAAATTGTGTAGATATTTTTGACTCCTGCTTATGTGAACAAAGTAGGAGTCAAAAATATCTATTGAATATGAAAAACAAGTGCATAGATGCTTTTGTCTGCGTGTTTGTCTACATATATTTGTCTGTCATTGTACGTATATTTATGAACGTATTAGCGTACACAATTTAATGACTCGATTAATGTTCAAATATATCTGATCGAAATTGTTGTATGGATATTTTTGGCTAACGGATAGTAAAGATATTTTTGTCGCTTTGGGAACGTGTATATATTTATGCTCTTGACTGTACGCGTAATTTAATTTTATAAACATTTTACCCGTTCACCAACGCCATCTAGTTATTTTATGTAGCAAAAATTGGCGAACCCGCGAGCAATCAATGATTCCAGAGGTAGTGCCATCTGTTAAATATGATCTGTTTCACGTTGTCGATGAGTAAAAAATATAATCCTTAAAAATTGTGTATAGAAGGTATATAATGGTATTAAAATAAAGCACTTAGACATTTGTTCTTAAAAAACAAAAAAAAACAGGAGAAAACTTTGGTGAAAATAACATTTTTGCGACTTCCAGGCTACGAAGCAGTGCCATCTAGTTTTAATACCGAATTTTGAGCTATTTCAGAGTTAAGTTTTTTTGTATGAGATTGTCAGTCCTATTGTATATGGTCCTTGCTACTAATATATAAATCTCTAAATAAAATATAAAATAATACATATAAATATAGTATCCAAAAATTCACAAGTCATTGGATAGCCATAATTCCTTCAACTTGCTCCTGAATGCTAGTCTAAAGCGGTCGTCAACAGTGTTGCCAGATGGTTACATTTCTTACATTTTTCGTAACTTTTGACCAGCTCGAGTAACATGTAAGTAACTTCTGTTGTAAGGGAAATTTTCGTAACTTTTAAGAACATGAAACTCTATTTAAAAGAAAGGTCTTTTGTATCTAACCGGGGCCAAGCGGGACATTTTATAAGCTTCCATACAGGAAAGGTAACAAAAGAAACCACATGATACGACTCTGCCTGTTCGTTTGTGCACGAGTAGATAACTATGTATGACATTTGAGATATCCCCCATCAGCCCGGCGTAATTCTGTCGCCGAGCTCGCCGAATTCTAGCTGCATGAGGCTACAAATTTCTTAAAATCGGCTGTTTTGATCAGTAATTATGAGAAATAGAAAAAATGTAAGTTTTGCATCAAAAATGTAACTTTTCAAGAAACGAAACGTAATTTACGTCCCAAGGGCCCAGGGGCGCTACCGCGAATAGCAAACGAAGTTTTCCCTCTCTGTCGCACTTACAAGTTTGCATATAAGTGAGATAGAGAGGGAAAACTTCGTTTGTGGTTCGCGGTAGCCCCTCTGGCAACACTGGTCGTCAAACGTATTGCTGTGTGTGCAGGTGTCGAGCTACTGCAACTCGTCGCGCTGCGCCGTGATAGACTTCGACCTGGACGTGTTCCCCTCGCACGTGAGCGACGAGAGCATCACCGCTTTCCGCCCCCTCATCATACAGGTGGGTACAGGCGCACTTCTAAGGTTTGGAATTCTCTGCCGGCGTTTGTGTTTCCGAGCTCATATAAGCTAGACGTTTTTAAGGCACGAGTGAATAGGCACCTTCTGGGTGAGCTCGCTTCATCGTCGGCCTCATCTTTGCCCCCTGGCTAGATGCTGGCCAAGAGCGATCCCATTTTTAATAAAAAAAAAAAAACAGTTGGCCTCGTGAGGGGTCACCCATAAAGTACGTCACAAGAGTTTCGTGATATTATGACATTGCAATTTTACAGTAGGGGTTTATCCAGAAATCACGCGAGGTTCCGAAGGGGGGGGAGGGGGTCATGAAAACCTCACGACTCATATTCGATCACGTTCGGGGGAGGGGGGGGGATATGACCGCTCCTCCGTGTGTGACGTCACATATTTTGCAATTATACTGTATTGCTCACCAAACGGAATGCATTAAAAGAACAACAGAAATTAAATTACACGTGACAGTAGTAGACAGACAACTGTTAGTAGTGGTAGTGGAACTTATGAATAAAGATTGGTTCACACCGCTGCTTAAAATACGTTGACGGTGCGTTAACGCAGTGACGAAATATACACTTAGGGTTTATCCAGAAATCACGCGAGGTTCCGAAAGGGGGAGGGGGTCATGAAAACCTCACGCTGATCACGTTGGGGGGGTGGGGTTACAACGTAGACCTCACGTGTATTTAATCCATGTACCTACAAAACCGAGAAATAATATCTACTTATGTAGGAAATTATAAATCATCATTCCGCACGTCAAAAACAGCGAGTCTATTTACGTTTTTGAAATTTTGGACCGCTTGCATAACACATATACGAAAATAAACACAATTTTAGAATAAAGGAAAAATTTTGGCACCGAGCAGGATTCGAACCTGCGACCTCCCGGCACTCGCGGCCAGTCGCTCTAGCCAACTGAGCTATAGGTGCAAACGCCACCCAGTCCCAAATTCCTTCGTATTAAGCAGTACCGCTGCTAACGTGAACTATATTTTATACAAACGCCTTAAGGGAGGCGTACAGCGACATCTACCAGAAGACTCATGCTTCATTAACGGCACTAACGTCTCAAATCATATTAAGAATCGTCAGTTACGATGCGCCATCCCATATCCAAATTTAGAATGAAGGAAAAATTGAAAAATTTAGGTACCGAGCAGGATTTGAACCTGCGACCTCCCGGCACTCGCAGCCAGTCGCTCTAGCCAACTGAGCTATAGGTGCAATCGCTACCCAGTTCCAAATTCCCTTAAGGCGTTTGTATAAAATATAATAAACACAATACCATTTCAGTCTACATTTTTGATAGCGAAAAATACACGTGAGGTTTCTTGGGGCGAGGGTCTCCTAGAACCTCACCAAAGATCACCAAGGGGTCTAGAAGTGGGCCAAAAAAGCTCGCGTGATTTCTGGATAAGCCCTAGTTATTAAATATTATTAAATTAGTTTAATACCCATTTAATATTTTTTTAAATATAACCAACTAGCGACCCGCCCCGGCTTCGCACGGGTGCACTATTTAATGGATGTCATTATACATATAAACCTTCCTCTTCAATCACTCTATCTATTAAAAAAAACCGCATCAAAATCTGTTGCGTAGTTTTAAAGATTTAAGCATACATAGGGATATAGGGGCAGAGAAAGCGACTTTGTTTTATACTATGTAGTGATATCAAACCAAACATTTAAAAAAATTATAGCCTACAATTCAATTTAAAGCTTATGCTTATTACAGATAAAGTTGTAATTATTTTAAAGTTTTTAGTGAATAGTTCAAATTTGGCATTTTAACACTTAAAAGTATAGGCTTTTGAAATGAGACGTCCCGAAACTTAGGTCCCCTCCCACCCCTTGTCACACCGTGTCACAGTTCGTCGACCCTCCCTCCCCCTTAACTTGTGACGTGTGTAACGGGAAGCATTGAGATCTGTACAAGGACCGGATACCGGTATTTTCTCCATAGAAAAATACCGGTATTATTACGGTCACCGGTTCATTATTTCGTTTTTAATGGGACAATCTAATAATACGACGTTGTTACCTAAATACATGATTTAGCCCTACGTAAAGAGCAAAAAATAATCCAAAATATTGGGCTAATTCAGGGTTTTTTTAAAATACCGGTATCGGTCCCTGGATCTGTATGGGAAATTGCGGCCAGTTCGGAAATTGCCAGGGACGTAGATCTTCAATCAATCCCATCCATCGCGGCCTTTGTTAGTAATGATAATTAAACGAGTACATAATGAGCGAGTATTATCCGAAGCCTCAACGAAATTGCTCGCGCGGTGTGAAAAGAAAGTATAATTGTGTGAAGGTGAAATTACGAACGAACGAATTACTTTCGCATTTTTTAAAATTATTATGGGTTTTGTGCTATATAAATCTATTGTTTGATAGGCATAATAAGTAGATTAGGTTAGATAATTTATTTCACGATAAGGAATTACATTATAAATTCGAGAATTGTTATCATGATCGTCATAACAGGAAAAAAAAATAACATAATGTCGACCAGAGTAACACAAAACACTATAAAAAGTACACAGAAAAATAAATGCATCTTCCATTCGGAATCGTTAGTCAGAAAAAACAAATGACCATTTCAAAATACAAATTTCAAAACAGAAATACAAATCAGTTACATTACATTATATTATGATGCAATAAATGAATTATGAATTACATGTCAAAATTATAAGAATAGTTATCATAATCGTCAAAACAATAAAAGGGTCAATCAACTTTTTCTTGTTGTTATTCTGTCCCGTCAGCGAGGAGACAACAGTAACCGAGTTTCTTACAAAAATGTTTATAATATGGACTTCAGGCACGCTCAAGAGATGACCCGTGTCCAAATGGATTGTTGCTCATCGCTAAAACTCATGTTTGGTACATTTAAACCCTATAAAATCACAGTTTTAAAGAGTGACTCAGGAGACGTAACCATGGTAACGAGCAACAAAGAATAGTTGATCCACCCAAAAATAAAAATAACACAATATCAACAAAATAAAGAATAGTCAAAAAGAAAATCAAAATAAATAGAAGTGGTTACATTACATATGTTTTACATACCTGATATCGATATTGGTGTGGTTAGCCTAATGGCTAACCACACCAGCGATGATGAGATGAGATGGATGTTAACACCTATTAACTTCACCTGTAACTATGTTTTGTTTTAATTATAAATTATCACATAAAACATTCCATGTAAAAATAGGCCAAGTCGCAAAACTCTTTCGCCGTATAAATGTGAGAGATATTACGTAGAGCCAAGTCAGGCATTGTTATTCATCTTTATTTACATGGCCTATTTTTACATGGAATGATTTTTATGGGATCTCACTTCTTTTTGTAAGTAAATGTGTTTTCATATAAAATCGGCCCTTTCACGAAATGGTTTCTGTATTTTTTTCAATAAGAGCTCTCATGACAAATATTGTTTTCTGTAAATTTCAGCTTCCTATCTTTGTTATTATCGGAGATATGATTTTTTATAAATTTCCAAAAAATAACCGGATTTTGCCTCATAGGCTAATGCGATTCACGTGAATTTTTGGAACAATAATAAACATATAATGACTCACGTATTCCTAAAATAATATTGAATACTGCCAAAAAAAAACTTGCATAAATGTAGGATATAAAACTTCAGACTTTTTTTTTCTTGGTTTCTAGAAGAGCGACACCAGCAGTTCTTCATTAGGTAATTGCTTATATAAAGGTCTACCATATATATTTTTTTCAAAATAATTCAGTTAGTACATCGTACTAGAAAATACAAAAATAAAGGATGAGGTATACCCATACCAGATCATCCAGCGGACTCCCGCGACCTTTACCAGGTCATCAGTCCACCTTGTGGGGGGCCTACCCACGCTGCGCCTTCCGGTCCGTGGTCGCCACTCGAGAACCTTCCGGCCCCAACGGCCATCGGTTCTACGTGCAATGTGCCCCGCCCACTGCCACTTAAGTTTAGCGATTCGAAATTTTCCTGTATTGAATACCGCTATTCATTGCATTTGAAGGGTAAGATGTCAATTAAATTACTACTAAAACGCAACAAATAGGTACAAATACCTACTTTTTACAATAAGCCAGTTTGCAGAAACAAATAATCGAGTATATTGACACTGACAGCTATTACCGATAATGTTTTTTATAGGTAAAGTGTCAAATAGAGGTAGTTATTGTCAATTGGCGAAACCGCTAATATATTTTCACACCTGCTATTCAGAAAAGAGTTATTGTTGCCTTCGAATGAGGGATCAAAGTTGTACTTTTCTTCCCTCATTCGAGGGCAACAATAAGTCTTTTCCTCATAGAAGGTATGAAAAGCAGTATGTGACACTCTGTAGTAAAATCATTTGTAAGAAATTTCATGTTTTTAGCAGCGGGCCTCATAGACGGTGTGAAAAGCAGTATGTGTCACACAAAAACAGTATGTAGCAAAATTATTTCCGTCTTGGGCGTAAATACTTGAATCCCTCGCTACGCTCAAGATTCTACTTTAGAATCCCTCGCTACGCTCAGGATTCTATTGTAGAATCTTTCGCTTGACTCAGAATTCAATATACCGCCCTCGCCATAAATATATCATTTTGCTCCCTTGAGACACAATCTACTATTGAATAACGGTTTTGATTATACAGCTCATCAGAGCTTTAGCGATATAAATAGCGAAATGCAATTATAACCGGTTATACCTTTTAAAACCGGTAATAAGAATACCGGTAACGACCCCTGCAATGAATACGTGAGCCGTTTTAGTAGTATAGTTTGATAATTTCACTGCAACTATAGCATTTTAAACTCTCACGCTTTGTAAACATACTTAAAGATTTGTTTAAACGGGTCTAACACGATATTTATGTATTTACCTTTTCTCACCTGCTATTCAGAAAAGAGTTATTGTTGCTTTCGAATGAAGGATCAAAGTTGTACTTTTCTTCCCTCATTTGAGGGCAACAATGACTCTTTTCCTCATAGACGGTGTGAAAAGCAGTATGTGTCACACGGTAACAAAATTATTTCCGTCTTGGGCGTAAACACTTGAATCCCTCGCTACGCTCAAGATTCTACTGTAGAATCCCTCGCCACGCTCAGGATTCTATTGTAGAATCTTTCGCTTCACTCAGAATTCAATATACCGCCCTCGCCGTAAATATATCATTTTGCTCCCTTGAGACACAATCTACTATTGTTACCGACATTTCGACACGGGTGGCACCGGTCTTGGTCGCGGTTAAACTGTCGTCTCAGCAAGTTGTCAACGGAGATATGGGTACACAACATTTGAATACCCTACAAAACAATACAATACATAAATAAATAAATTAAATAAATATTAGAGGACAATCTTACACAAATCGAACTAGCCCCACAGTAAGCTCAAGAAGGCTTATGTTATGGGTACTAGACGACGATATATTTAATAGATATAAATACTTGAATACATAGAAAACATCCAAGACTCAGAAACAAATATTCATGCTCATCACACAAATATTTGCCCTGACCGGGATTCGAACCCAGGACCGTCAGCTTCACAGGCAGGTGCACTACCCACTAGGCTAAACCGGTCGTCAAATATCGCGTTAGATCGGTTTAAACAAATCTTTAAGTATGTTCACTGCAACTATTTTCATAAATGGGTATGTCTGAACTTGCTTCTAATTACTAATCCACAATTATTAGTCACTTGCATCATTCTCCTGGGTTTTCCTTGCTTCGTAATTCATTAGTTAACACGTACCCTGCCCGGGTGCCCCCGATGTGGAGTCACGCACATTTTTTGTCAGGAGACCATGTTCCCTCTATGGAGTCACGTTGCCATACTGTATTCGCAAGTTGGACTTGTGACATTGTCTTATTGTTTTGTATCATCATCATCATTTCAGCCGAAAGACGTCCACTGCTGAACATAGGCCTCCCCCAATTTGGGGGGGATTTGCCATAGTCGCCACGCTTGGCAAGCGGGTTGGCGACCGCAGTTTGATGGTGGTAATGATCGAAGGATGCTGCTGCCCACCCTCCGATTTTCCCTTATTCGCCTCCTACGAAACCCACGGGAAGAGATGGGGTGGCGCAATTCTTACCCGGCAACCACACGGGCGCTTACCCGGCAACCACACGGGCGATTGTTTTGTATGGGGACAGGGAATATGTTAAATCGCATAATTTTGAACAAACCATGTTCTTTGAGTTCGGTTGAAAAGAGATTTCCGTCTGTATAGACGGAAATATACCCTAAGGGTCAAAACTTTCTGATCACCCTAAATTAATTTGTATGGGGACGTGTTAAATTGCATAATTTTAATAATCCTTTCTAATGTCGACCTTATGACCCAATCACAAAGTTCAAAACACCATGGCAGTTTAATTTTTAGGGTTCCGTACCCAAAAGGTAAAACGGGACCCTATTATAATACTAAGACTTCGCTGTCCGTTCGTCACCAGGCTGTATCTCATGAACCGTGATAGTTAGACAGTTGAAATTTTCACAGACGATGTATTTTGTTGCCGCTATAGCAACGAACACTAAAAAACAGAATTAAATAAATATTTAAGAGGGCTCCCATATAACAAACGTGATTTTTTTGCCGTTTTTATAGATAATGTCCTAATGCCTGTTGTTACCATTATTAATGTTACCGAATCTATAAATGTACTCCTGTATTAGTGGTGCAATAAAGAATATTATTATTATTATTATTATAATGATACGGAACCCTTCGTGCGCGGGTCCGATTCGCTCTTGGCCGGTTTTTATTTATTTAACAATTACAAGCTTAACAGCGCGGCCACAACTGCGCGGATTGAGGCGCGGCGAGCGCTTTACCTGTCTTTACCATGAGTTTACATGACCGTACTCTCTAGCGACTGCGTAAAGGATTTAGTATGCCGATTCTTAGTTCTATTGCGTAACCGCCAGAGGCGCTGTACTTTTGCCCATACAAATTTTTTCGTAGTCACTAGCGAGTACGGTCATGTAAACTCATCTTAAAGACACTGGTAACCCCTTCGGCCGCCTACGAAATCAGGGCTACGTAACCAGTTTCATACAAGGAATAAATATTCTTACTACGCAACTAGTTACGTACAAAGAATACTTTTTTTTCTCACGAAACCACCAATACAATGTATATTATTCTTTATACGTAACCAGTTTCGTACAAGGAATAAATATTCTTACTACGAAACTAGTTACGTACAAAGAATACTTTTTCTTCTTACGAACATCTCATCTGTTCAAGCTCTGATTTACTTCGCCTATTTGTGAACTTTAGTTTAGCATGATTCAATCTTATGATCCGTAATAAATATGTGCAGTTGGAGGTCTTATCTTATCTTATCTTATTTGGATGAGGGCCCTAGCGGATGCACTTCGACCCAGTGGGATCTTTTGTGCAATTGCCCCCTCCTTTATGCCTACTCCAAGCTGCTCTCCAGCATTTCCACAAACCGAATGATGGAGTTCAGCGGGAGTACTCTGAATTCCTTTGTGTCAGGGTAACCATTGCCAAAGTCATTCATTCTTTGTCTGGCAAGGGCGTGACATTCACACAGTAAGTGTTCCATTGTCTCGTCATCCTCGCCACACATCCTACATTCTGTGTCGTCTGATAGTCCCATCTTGATCAAGGTTCCTTTGACCCCGAAGTGACCTGTAAACACCCCAGTTATCATCCTGAGTTGCTTTCTGCTGTATTTCCAAAGTTTTTTGGTCCAGCCTGTACCCACTCCTTGGAGGTCGCAGTTGGAGGTCAGACTTGCAATGGTTTGTCTGTAGCGACGCGGAAGTGTTGTGCGAATAACAGACCAGTGGGTTGTCAAAAAAAAGTAAAGATAACACCTATTAATGTTGACTATTTTGGAATTGGAACTTATGTGTTTGGAATAAGAGTCGAAATTGAATTCTTCGATCAACGAGGTCATGGGAGCAGAGCAGACAGCCGCAAAAAGTATGGAATGATGGCAAAAACTCTTTGTTTATGAATTAGTTTCATATTAAGTCGATCTTTCATCATGTAATTTTTTTTTATACAACGCCGGTGGCAAACAAGCGTACGGTCCACCTGATAGTAAGCGGCCACCGCAGCCTATAGACGCCCGCAACTCCAAAGGAGTCACGCGCGTTACCGACCCTTTATAAGATTTGAGGATGCACTGTGTTGACAGCAGAAGGAACACATTTAGGTCCCTCGCTCTCAATACAGTGCATCCTCGGGAGCTCTGGCAACCTTGCTCACCTCCAGGAACACAACACTACATACTTGTATAGTAGATAATGTTATTATGGCTGTGGTCTTCTGCAAGGCGGAGGTACTTCCTCAGTTGGGCTGCTCCAAATTCGAACAAAATGACATTTTGCTGTGCCCTACCTCTCTTATGACATTTTGTTGTACCCTACCTCACTTTGTTCAAAACGAAACTCTGGAATACAAATAAGTTTTTCTACTCGTCTACTTCAATGTTTGAATTAAGATATCGTAGACGAAACTAAAATCGCATACTTTTCTCTATGGAGCTCACTTCAAGTGAACTCTTATGAAATAGACCAATCACGTGTCGCCGTTACTGTACTCGTATGAAATTGACCAATCACGCGACGCCGCGGACATAGAACAAAAGACCTCAACGAGCGCCCGACCCATGTGCCTAATCTTCATTTCCGCATGACTAGTTTGTTTAATTGTTTCGGTTTGTTATATAGTTATATTATTAACTTTTTAAGTCTCGAACCTTACTTAGACCAATCGTAAAGCCTCATCGTCTGAACGCGGTTCTCGACTAAAAAAGCATCTGTCATTGAAATTGCTGTTCGTGTGTTATCGGTGCTAATCCTTTTGTATCAATATAATTTGAATACTTAAAGCAGGAGCGGGGCGCGAGTTAGAACGCGCGCGCGCGCGCATCTGAATGCACGCAACATTATGAGCTATGTCACACGCTATGTCACACCGGCCCGCGCATTTCGAGCTGTATCTTTTTTCTCTTTATTTAGAAACAAACAGTCTTAAAAACATATATAAGCAACTTAGCTATGGCTATGAGAGTTCTATTCTATGCTAGACCTATATTTTCATAAATATATGAATGTAATAACATTTTATTATTACCCAATGTTATTTAAATTAAAAAACCGGCCAAGTGCGAGTCGGACTCAAACACGGACGGTTCCGTACCATTATCTACAAAAACGGAAAAATAATCGAATTTGTTGTATGGGAGCCCCCTTAAATATTTATTTTATTCCGTTGTTATAGCGGCAACAGAAATACATCGTCTGTGAGAATTTCAACTGTACTTAACTAAGACTGTTCATGAGATACAGCCTGGTGACAAACGGACAGACAGACGGACGGACGTACAGCGAAGTCTTAATAGGGTCTCGATTTATCCTTTGGGTACGGAACCCTAAAAATATGACTAGCATCATGCCTTGCCAGTGCATTTTCACCCGTAAACCCCAACACATACAAAAAAACAATGTAGGTTTATTATTATTAAAAAAAAAAAGTTTACGTTGACTGTACTTAATTTTTTTTTGTATCGTAAGTAAATTACAGAGACTCGGTCCTAGATAACGATCTAGTTCTCTTTTGGGTCAAGGCACCGTTAGCAAATAGACGTATTATCTTCGATATCTACATTTGCCCATAAAAGTCATAAGAAATACACGTTACAAAATATACCCGAACCGTTAGAAAATAAACGATCAACGATAGTTTAAGCATAGGAGGATCATACTGCGCTTGCGGCGTCCAACTCTGACACGACGCGTACACTTAGGCGTCCACCGCGCGATCGCGACAACAGTGACACATATAGTCCCTATTCGTCCCGGTACCGCCGCGCACCGGGTAGAGTCAGTCCGACCCAGGTCGGGCCTAGCTGAGTTTCTTGCTGGACTCTTCTCAGCTAGGCTAGGTTTAGTGAACCAGCGACAAAACTCCCAGTAGCTCGATTCCACTCACACCTCAGATTCGGTTGGAACCGCTCAACCAATCTCACTGGAGCGCAAACTCTTAGAGTATTCCAGTGTTCCAAACCACACGCGTGGTCGTGCCGGAGGTTTTCTCCTGGATTTTCCCCAGGTTACTCTCCAACCGCGCACTCCTATCGCTTTATTGGGCCCGGCCTATAAAGCCACAGTCAAGTTCAAAAAAAAAAGGTCATACTTAGTTCAAAAAACAAAAAAGTAGTCCCTCCTGTGGTCAATAGTTAACGGCTTATGTGCATGTTAGCTATGTTTTTCTTACAGGGATTTATAGAAACGGAGACACTGTTTATGAGGGTTACTGGTCCAATCCAAAATTATGCTTTGTAGCCATTAACTTTTGGTATGTCCACAGAATAGACGCGAACCTAAATCCGCGTATGATCCAGGATTGCAAACATAGATAAATGACAAACTTGCGCTAATAGCTTTGTTCACGTGTACCTACTTTAGGTCTTATAAGTTTTTAAATGTTTTGATTTCAAACGATAACAAACTTATTGATAATACCAATAAAGTGATTAGGATACGGTGATTTTATTTAGATAGTAAAATAGCCATTTTTTGATTTTATTGTATGTATTAGAGTATTGGAATTTAAGCGGAAAGACACAGTTTTTAGCTTGAAAATGGTCGATTTGGGCTGATGTTTGATAAAACGATATTATATGAAACGATATTTCTTAATGGAAAATCAAGAGGCACTGTACTTTCGCCCATACAAATTTTTACGCAGTCCCTAGCGAGTACACGGCCATGTAAACTCATGCTAAAGGCCCTGACTCGACAAAACTATAGGTACCATAATTTTTTTTTGTACCTATATTCACGTGAATAGGGATGATGACTTGGTGACTCGTGTCACAATTTATAACATAGTGTGGCTATATGAATAGAAAACCATGAAATATATCACAACAAATAGTAAATTAGACAAATTAATTAAAATCATAAAAATATATGGGGCTATAAAGATTCGCAAAAACGTTAATTTTTGTTTTATTGGACACATGTTAATTGAAGGTTACCAATAGAATTCTCATGTCTCAATAAAAGTCAAGTCAGTCTCTGTTTTTTCAACTCAGTATGACCCTCGCTATTGAATACGGTCATGCAAACTCATGGTAAAGGCACAGTTCTTGGAATTTTTTGAGCGTGGCATAGCCATGGTGGTTTTAAGCTTAAAAAAATGCTCGGGGTCTCATTTTTTACGCTTTCAACCAGCTCACAGAGGTGCTAGCGTAATCAGTGGTAAAAACTGTACTAATAGCATTGGATGTAATGGGCTGCAGTGATACGACCCGCCACTCCATTTCGAGTGGCTCCGGTGTAAACACAACACTTGAAATTAGACGGTTAATGACGTCATCAGGGCGCGGTGGGTCACAGTAGCTTAATTGGTTATTTGACACGTTCAAATTTATACCATATGTGATAATCCATATTGAAAGGGACCTTATGGCGGCCGGCACTTACGTCTTTATTGCCGCTGTTCCGATACAATAGTGAATAGGTGTAACGTAAGCGCCTGCCGCCATAAGGTCCCTTTCGATGTGGATTATCACGTATAGTGTGGTTAATATAGATAGAAAACCATCAAATTATCACAGTAAATAGTAAAATAGACGAATTAATCAAAATCATAATAATGTATGGGAATTTAACGATTCGCTAAATTTTTTTTTAATAGACCAAATTAGAAGAAGACCTCGCCGGACGACTTCGGAATAGCCGGGCTATTCCGAAGTTTGAAATTAAAACTTTGAATACCGAACTTCGTATCGTGCCGTCCATTTCGCTCTTCATAAAGTGAATAACACGAGAGTGAAAGTGACGACAAGATACGAACTTCGGATTTCGAAGCTCGGAGCACAGGGCCTGCTCTGGCTCCTGCACGAGGCAGCATTATGCTGAGGCCGGACCATTCTTAGTATTTAACCCTGTATTACGTATTGTCTGCATCGATACGTGTCAATAGAATTCCAATCTTGGTTCTGGGATTAAAGGTAAAAATTTGATTGCATTTCCTTATAAAGCTGAATTACGCGTCATACTCGTGAACGGGTGCTGTTTGTGGGGTCCGGTCTGTTCATGTTTGCAAGGACTAGTAACTTCGTACTAGTGTTCAGTGGAATTGACATGATGAGAGACTTCACTGTTCTCATTTAATTTTATTTTTTAGACCTTATACATCTCTGAGGATATTTATTTATTAGATTTTATTATTTTCATGTTGACGTGTTATAGATATAGATATAGCTCAAAATATTTTATTATGATTAGTGTACCTACTTTATTACCTTTTATCTTGAAGCTTAGAGACCTTATACATCTCTAACAAATCTCGATTGTTATTAGTTTCTTAGTCTTATTTTTGACATGTAACACTACATTTAATTAATGATACTTTGATTATTGTATTATTTTTATTTGATGTACCTAGATAGAGTTTGACATGTAAAAGTGCCCTTGAGGCCTATTTGCAGAACAAATGTTTTGATTTTGATTTTAATTTTTTGAAAGTGACTCGTCTTGAAATGAATCACCAGAACGTAACTATTAGGGTTCCGTGCCAAAATGGTAAAAACGGAACCTTTATGGTTTCACTTTGTCTGTCTGTCACATCGCTAATTATTTCAAGAGAGAAAAGGAAAGAAAGAGTGGGTGTGGAGGGAGGTGTCGTTCCGCTGGGCTACAGGCTCGTATTCAAGTAGCTGTGAAGTTTTGATGATCAAATTAGGTACAGCGCACATAAAACGAACTCTGTTGCCTTGACACAAGGTCCGTAATCACCTGACGCTGCATTCGGATGGTACGGTGTCACGCATTGACAATTAGGTTCCGTTTTGGACTCATATAATTACTAGATGACCTTCGCATCGTTCCTGGGTACTTACTCCCATAGTAAAGACCACAATTTGCTGTTTAGGCAAGCACATTCCAGTGCAAATGACCCCCTCTAACACGCGTGAGTTTGCAATTAACCATCCCGCTCTCCACGGGCGTAATTTATTAAATATTTAGTACATTTTAATAGATTTGGCCTTGCCTTAAAATGTATTATCAATTGGTGTTACTTTTTCATGCACATAGTCGTGTGGGGTACCGATGGATAGGCCTCTAAAAGTGATATGGAGGTTTCTAAAAACTTGTCCATTTAAGTCAACTGTTGGTGAGATATTAGCTGTCAAAGTCATAGAAAGTGTGCCTCCCCCCCCCCTAGTTTCCAAAATATAAAGTTTAAAATTCTGAAAAAAATTGAGGGGGTGTGCATTAGTAAATACTTTCAACGATTTTTATTTCAATATAGGTTTTACGGTTTTTGAGTTTTCGCTTAAAAACTGTCTTGCCCAAACAAAAGATCGTAAATGCCGTGAGTTCCCTATGAAGATATGTTTAGATTGGATAGTGATTTTAAATGTGGACTAGTAGGTGTTGGGACGGAACCCTTCATTGTGCGTGGTCCGACACGTGGCCGGTTTTTTAAATTATAAATTACCTAAGAAGAGATGAGAAGATTAATTATATTACGGAGTCCGGAGACCGGGGGTAAGCATAGGCCAACTATTATTTGTCAGTTGTAAAAACAAAAGTTGTCCACCCGGTGGTCAATAGTTAACGGCTTATGTACATATAAGTTATGTTTTTATCACATGGATTTATAGTTACGGAAACAACGTTTATGCAGGTTACTAGACCAATCCAAAATTAAGCTTTGTGGCCCTTAACTTTCGATATGTCCACCGAAAAGACGCGAACCTAAATCTGACAATGACCCATATATATTTTTCCTTTAACTTACACCCGACGGACCAGAGTCCGTGACGGCAAGAAGACAAAAAGAAGCAGTGCAACAACAATAGTTTTAGATCGAAGAAACAATTGGTATTATTCTCGTCACGAAATCTGTGTGTCACTCTCAACTATACGGGAAAGCAAGAGGATCGTATGAACCAAGACGGGTTTATAATCATCTCCCTGAGGAACTAAAGCTGCTGGAGGGAATAGTACATTACTTACCAAGGGCGGTAAAACAAAGAATGTCTCAGATAGCAGGTATTTGACGCCCGAGCCGAAGGCAAGGGCGATAATTATGGGATCTCAGGCTTTCTTAATTACCGCCCGAGGTAAGTACAAAATTTTATGTCACCCCCTGCCCAGGAAGTGGGATTTTCCGCGCGCGGAGCGTGCGGTAATAGGGATGTTGACTCTAAATTTATTGGTATCCAAATTATTATCCAAAAGAAGGAAGACATAAAACTATGCCAAATGGTGAAAATCCCATTAAAATATCTCAAAAAATAACGAAGCTACAACCGTTAGAATGTTGTTAATAAGAGTGAGAAAGCGCTACAAATCAGTGACGTCACTGACTTAAAGCGCCATGGTAAATGAAGATCGTTCCATACAGTGGTGCGTTTTGCGAAAAAGGGACAGAACATGCCCCCACTTAAAACTTTGATGACTTGTAATTATGTAATTATTTATTCTTTTGAGTTACTTTTTTCGCTGTTTGGTTGAGAATTTGATCCTTTTTCGAGAAAATTTGAAGTAGTTGAGTTTCTTACTTAGTGTCAACATCCCTATTGCCACTTTATGGCCAGGTGTGACATAAACACCTTTAAACGCAGTCTAACAAACTGGCTTTAAGAGCATTGTTTTTACAGCGTAAAGGCGTATCTCGAACACCAGCATTAGAATTAGTAATATTTAGTTATATAATTGTTATTATTTTATTGTGCCTCTATTTGACTGTGATATGCCTATTATGTTAATTTTACTAGTATTTCAATTTGACTTCCTATATTTATTTCAATTATTTTTATTTTTATTCTTTTGACATTTTAATGGACTGTAACTTTTGACACTTTATGTATTTGCACGCTTGCATGCAGGCTAGATGCATGAAACAAAATGTATTGTAACATCTCTATACCTACTGTGTGCAAATAATAATTTCTGATTTCTGACGTTTCACATACTCATATCAGCATTTCAAAGAATCGGCCAAGTGCGTGTCGCGCTACGCGCAATGTAGGCTTCCGTGGTTGTCCACCCGTTAATTATGCGGACTTAGGCTCGGTTTTATAAAGATCCGTTAGACCTTATGTCGGTTTGTTATGTCAAAAAATGTACTGAGTTACTGAAATTTAATCTGACATTTGGTCTAACGGATCTTTATAAAACCCGGCCTTAAAAGGTTGCAAGTTAATATTTACTATGTTTATGACCCAACTAAGACTGACCGACGGAAGCTATAATTTTTTGCTTAGGGGGCGTCCATAAATTACGGGAGATGTTTAAGGGGGGGAGGGGGTCGAGTCAAATCTCATCTAATCTTACGTTGGAGAGAGGGGGGTTCTCGGCAAATATCACGCAATTTTTTTTCTGATTGAAACAAAAAAAATTATACTATTTTGGTCCATTTAATCCAGATTGTACACGCTTATAAGATTTAATCTTAAGCGTAATCGTAATACGATTAAGATTATTCACTAATTCGTTCGAAAGAGAATAATTTCATTCATACTTCGACGTTAACTCTCAGCAATATTGATTACTAGTCTTAACTAGTCGTAAATAAAAGCACGAAGGAATTTTTTTTTTTCTTTTTACAATAACAATCTAACGCGTTTACGTAAGAAACCCACATTTTAAAAAATCTCACGTGAGATTGGGGGATGGGGGAGGGGGTTGAATAAAATCTCACGACATCTCACCAGGGGGGAGGGGGTGACAGAAAAAAAAAAAAAAAACACCTCACGTAATTTATGGACGCCCCCTTACTACGCAATCCTAATTTCATAATCTAGTGCCCCAGTTGCCCGTTGACCATGAGCGCTTATGATTCACATGATTTTAGAATCACACGTATAATTCAGTTATTGTGAACTTTATTACAACGAGGCAATGGTCAGTGACCATCCTAGATAGATACAGCGAAGATAAATACAAATACAAATACAAATACAAATACAAACATTTATTCTGCAAATAGGCCACAAGGGCACTTTTACATGTCAAAATATTAATTTATAATTTAAGAAAGTCTGACTATAATAAGTAATACATTTTTCATGTCAAAATATTAATTTACAGTTCAAGAAGGAATAATAATTTCGAGTTTAACAATTATAACAAAATTAATGTCATACAGTGAAGATAAACTTGCAAAGTTATCTATTACAAATATTAAGTTAGAGATGTATAAGGTCTCAAGATTAAACAAGGAGTGAAATTAATATATTATCCCAGAGATGTACATGGTCTCTGAGCGTCAAAATTAAAATTAATTTAATATTGTTAGAGATGTATATGGTCTCTAAGTCACTGATAATAAAAACGAATCCACAACAGGATGATGTCTCTCGTCAATCCCTTATAAAAGACACTAGTATTAACGTAGTCATTATGTCCTAGCAAGCATGAACAGACCGGACTCCACAAACAGCACCCGATCACGAGTATGACGCGTATCTCAGCCATAACGTTCGGTAATCGCTATCGGCCATGACAGATTGGTAGCTCACACCTAATAGCTCACACACACACACATGCACATGCGATAATTTCTAATGTCTTTACAATTTATCAATATTTCCAAGTTTCTAGTTTCTATTAACAAAATCAAAATATTTATTCTGCGAGTATAGGCCTCTAGTGCACTTTTACAATATCAATTAAAAATAATACAATAAGGCCGGGTTTTATAAAGATCCGTTAGACCAAATGTCAGATCAAATTTCAGTAACTCGGTACATTTTTTAACATAACAAACCGAGATAAGGTCTAACGGATCTTTATAAAACCGAGCCTTAATGTAGTGCTACATGTTAAAAATAAGATTAAGAGACTAATAACAATCCATATTTGTAAGAGATGTATAGGGTCTCTAAGCATCAATATAAAAAGTAATAATATCAATATGTACATAAACTAAATATGTTTGTAAATGTTATCATTTAAAGCGGTATTTTTGAAGCCGTTTAAACTTAATTTTCTCAATGTCATAGCATAATGGTTTACATGAAGGTTACATACAAAAGAGTACCCAAAACATGGGTTTATGCGGCCTATGGTATTCAGAAATAGTAGTTTATGTTCCATGGGCGGAGATGGCCATAACGATACTGTTTTCGATGCTATTATGGCCATCTCCGCTCCGGGCCGGCGCGAGCACATAAAAGAGGATTTACTATATGGGTGTAGATAAATTATATAACGATTTCATCCAGGAACAGAGCAAAGAGAGTGCGGCTTTATGGGCCGGCTCAGCTGAGGTTAGGTTTAGCGAACTAGCAACAAAACTCCCAGTAGCTCGATTCCGCTCACCTCAGATTCGGTTGAAACCGCTCAACCAGTCTCACTGGAGCGCAAACTCTTAGAGTATTCCAGTGTTCCAAACCACACGCGTGGATGTTTTCCCCAGGCTACTCTCCAACCGCGCACTCCTATCGCTTTATTGGGCACGGCCTATAAAGCCACAGTTAGGTTAAAAAAAAAGAATGCCAGGTGCTCAACTGTAATGTAATGTCATGTAATAGTACATTACTTACCAAGGGCGGTAAAACAAAGAATGTCTCAGATCGCAGGTATTTGACGCCCGAGCCGAAGCCAAGGACGATAATTATGCGATCTGAGGCTTTCTTAATTATCGCCCGAGGTAAGTACAAAATGTTATGTCACCCTCTGGCCAGGAGGTGGGATTTTCCGCGCGCGGAGTGTACGGTAATTACCACTGACATAAACCAGGCCAGGTGTGACATAAACTTTTTTATCAATAAATAAATAAACCCGAAGATATATTGCGGAATTTGCGGCTCGTCACTTCTTCTCGGAATCGGATTCGTATTAGGAACCGGACGCTCACATGACACGCGTGTGGTAAACAATGCCGCGTCACAGACACGTCTCCCGGCCGTCTGCTAACCTTGGCCGTCTGAATTAATGAGCGGAACGATTATAAAAACGCTTTACCACCCACGTAACCTTAGTCCTCACACCCAGTATGGTCGAGTTTTCCCACAAGCAAATCTGCAGTAAGGCAAATATTCAGCGTTTTTAATAATAATAATAATAACGAACGGTCTAATAGCGAAGAGTCTCGATCAACACCTCAAGAGACTCTCGCTAGATGGCTGGGTTAAGGGTCAGATACAGAAGGCGGTACTCCTGGACACGGCGAGGATTAGTCAGGAGGTTCCTGATGATGATGATGATGATTTTACTTTTTATAAAGATATTGTAAAAACCTAGCCTAAGACGAAAAATAAATAAAGAGAATAATAATAATAATCATTTTATTTTCAGACAAGACATCCATAGCATTGTTAGGAACATTTGTTCACTTATATATCTAGATTTTATAATTATTTAACTATTTAATTAATTACAAGGAATATTATTTGATATTATAAATGGGAGTCCTGTCCCCCATATGTATAATGTTCCAGTGTTTTACAACTGGGCAGTCAACTTTCTCCAATGTGCTATTCAGGAGGCTGTTGGCACTATCCCTCACTCTGCGCATCAGTGATGCTACTCGCTTCCGTAGTATTGTGTTTTTACGGCGGTTTCTTTTCTTCATCGGCGTTTCATTAAATTTTGTTAGAGGAGACGATGGTCAGAGTAAGCTTTTGTAAAAATCGTAAACCGATATCGAGCCCGAGTCTTATTTGATCAATTTTTTTACCGGTTTATCATAACTTTGTGCAGATAATAGTGAGTCGACAGTGAATTCAGAAACGAGCGTTTCAGACGCCCAGAGAATCGTAACTGGCCACTTAAGATTCAAGATAGTGTTTTATTGAAAAATACAAGTATTACATGCGCCTAAAGTAGGGTTCCATTCCTTACTAATTAAGTAATTATATCACTAATAAAATAAAATATTATACAATTTAATAAAAAGACAAACTAATGCTTTCAAAAATAATTATTACTGGATAACTAATTATAACAAACAAATAGTATCCACCACAGGTTTCGTCAATTTATGCTACAAAGAATCATCCACAACACGTTTCGTCACCTATGCTACATACTCCATTAACAATGACTTGTCCGATAAGTACCCGGCTCAAACGTCCCAAATATACTCGCCGCGTTCCCGCGCTGGATTGCTAAAGAGATACGTTGAATCAGGTACGCATCGGATCTAGGATCGCAACCCCTATCTTGCAAACGTCTTCCCATGGCTCGTATAAATTGCTTTGCCTCTGAATACCAGGGTCCCGCCGTTTCAACAGCAAGAGGTACGAAGTCATACACCGGTTCCAAGTTTGAATACTTGGTATGTTTGAGTCTAGTAGCAGTCTCTGCTGCCCCGCCAGCCGACCGCGTTGTCCGTGCAAGATGTGACGCGGCAAAAGTGCTCACACAAGTAGCATCCCACATCAGACTTCGCCCTTTCGCCCAAGGAACCAGTGTAAGACCGTCCGTCCTCTTCCCATCTATCCGGCTAAGACCCTGGGGTTCCAAAACGCAAGGAAGGTTCGCCAATGTCATGGCCCGTCGCACAATGTCATTCAAAGCATGATGGCGAGGAAACCTACCAGCAATTAATTGTAATTATGTTAGTTAGAAATACGTTAACAATTGCCGTGCCATAACAGGGTTCATGTCTCGAACCAAATTTTCCTGTAAGGCGTCCTCGGATAAATCCGAATGTCGGGTAATTCCGAAATTAACAAATTTCAGTGTAACTAAGCGATTTTATTGCATCTCATCATCATCGTCATTAGGGTTTGCTCCCGGGAAATACCGGAACCGAAAATACCAGGATTTCCCGGAATTTTTCGACCAGCAAAGAACCGGGACTGCAAAGTTGAAATCCTGGTACTTTCGGGATTTCGGGAAATCCATTTTTGCTCTATATTTTCTCAAATCTAGTTAAATTACACGAAACAGCCGTTAAGCATAGAGGAGAAAAGTGCAATTCAAAGAAAACTATGTATTCCTCACCATTGAAATCAGTTCTGAGTCAAAGTGTCAGATAAGTATAGAATAGAAGAATAGAATAGAATACATTTATTTTGCAACAACAACATAATAAAATACATTACAAAAGGCTTAAATCTAAGAGATATACAGTGTTGTCACAAAAAAGGAGTCCACTCAGCATGTGTTGAGGCACAGAGTGCAACAACGCTGATTTTCAGTGGTATAAACAAATTTCAGCGGCTATTTAAGTAAAATAGGTTTAATGAACGTTTATGCATACGGCGGTTTATATAATTTAGTACGTAACTGTAGGTAGGCAAAGGCATTGACATTCCTACAGTTGTTTTCTTTTAAAAGTAAGTTTAGAATCATAACTATTGCCTTTCTCGGTTTGTTTACCAATTATATGTAGCATTAGTGCGGTCCCGAAAGTACCGAAAATACCGGGAAATCCCGGTTCCATTTCTAGCTGGTTCTTGAAAACAGTACCGGTCCTGCAATCCCTAATCGTCATCAAAACAAAATTTTAAAATTTTGTATTTTCGGGATTACCCGACATTCGGGATTACCCGAGAACACCTTAAGTCCTAATTGTACGAAATGATTATTATGTAAAGCCCGACCACAAATATGTGAGCATTGTCAAGAGGGCGATGTTATTCTCATTTGTATGGCAACAGGTCAGTAATGTCGAATCGTCGGTTGCCAGCGTATTTCTGATCTGCTCGACTCCTTGGCATTGCGTAGAGATGTAGCCTCACTCTGCATTTTCTATCGCTTGTATCACGGGGAGTGCTCGGAGGAATTGTTCGGAATGATCCCTGCCGCATCTTTTCGTCATCGTCCTACGTGTCAGCATTTCCATCCTCACCATTTAGATGGTTGGCAGTCCAAAACTGTGCGTTTCTAAAGTAATTTCCTGCCTCGCACAACCAAACTATGGAATGAACTGTCGCCTGCGGTATTTCCGGGCCGATATGACCTTCAAACCTTCAAGAAAAGAGCGTATTCCCTTCTGAATGGCCGGCAACGCATTTGCGACTCCTCTGGTGTTGCAGGTGTTTATGGGCGATGGTAATTGCTTACCATCAGGCGATCCGTCTGCTCGTTTGCCCCCTTAATGACTTGTTTACCTGTCAGTTTATCATTCTCCTAGCGTTTTCCCAGTACAGTTGCAGCCTGAAGGATGCCCGGGCTCCGCTACCTAATCCCAAGATTCGGCGTAGGCACTAGTTTTTACGGCAGCGACTGCCATCTGACCTCCCAACCCGAGGCGAAACCAGACCTTATTGGGATTAGGCTCGTCAAGTGAGTGTGCAACTTGACTGTTAGAAGTTCTCAAGCCGCCCGAAAGCCTCTAACTTAGCTTAACGAGCTGTTATCATAGACAGCAGCCGGATCAACGGCTTAACGTGTCTTCCAAAGCACGGGAGCGCTCAGTTTGTAACCACTCAAAGCGGCCACCCATCCAAGAACTGACCTATGCCCACGTTGCTTAACCTCGCATACCGCACTCGGTACGCGGGCGCCGCTGGGCCACCAGTCATTAACGATAGTAATTGCAAGTTTTCGTTAATTTCAAATAAACTATATAGATAGGTAGACATGCTATCCTCTGTCGTTACTCGGCGATCACTGATTAGGGGCCGCACGGTCCGGCGTCCTAGGCACACACGGACGGACGACGTAATCACAGCGTCTATCGAAAGATGGAACGCTGCGCTTGCGGCGTCCAACTCTGACACGACGCGTACACTTAGGCATTCCCGCCGGCGGGGACGTCCACCGCGCGATCGCGACAACAGTGACACATATAGTCCCTATTCGTCCCGGTACCGCCGCACACCGGGTAGAGTCAGTCCGACCCAGGTCGGGCGTAGTTGAGTTTCTTGCTGGACTCTTCTCAGCTAGGCTAGCTTTAGTGAACCAGCTACAAAACTCCTGGAAGTTTACTACTGGGAGCTACTGGTAGCTCGATTCCACTCCTCAGATTCGGTTGAAACCGCTCAACCAATCTCACTGGAGTGCAAACTCTTAGAGTATTCCAGTGTTCCAAACCACACGCGTGGTCGTGGCGGAGGTTTTCCCCTAGATTTTCCCCAGGCTACTCTCCAACCGCGCACTCCGATCGCTTTTTTGAGGCCGGCCTATAAAGCCACAGTCAGGTTAAAAAAAAAATGCTATCCGCTTAGCCATTTTTGAAATTATTAGTCAAAATTGCGGCTGACCGGCTTATGAGTTGAATTCAGTTTCCAGTGAATTCATTAACGGTTTAATGCCGTGACGCTGATAACATGGTAGAAGTTTGTAGTTATGCCCGATGCATGCACTTTTCTACGACTTTAAAGTACAAAATGCATGAAACAAAACCACGACAGTGTTTTATACTCGACCTTATTATACAGCTGTTAAAGTTAAAATTGGAACGCGTTTTAGTGGGTACTTACAGCAATTTGTTTATATTGACGTTTGCATCCAAAAGTCATTGCTGCAATGCGAGTTTCGTGTCAATAATTATTAGGTAGAATCTGGGTCGAGTTCGGGTCGTAGCCACCACCCTAGTTTAGGCTTTGTGATTCACAAACCCTCTCGACTAACCAATAACGGTAACAACTTCTAGTACCTGTCTTGACCTCGAGAGAGTAATTTATTATAGAGTTGCCATACGTCCCGGTACGCCGAGACTTGTCCCGGTTTGAAGCGTGGTGTCCCCGGCCATTAACGGCCGGTTTAGCCTAGTGGGTAGTGCACCTGCCTGTGAAGCTGACGGTCCTGGGTTCGCATCCCGGTCAGGGCAAATATTTGTGTGATGAGCATGAATATTTGTTTCTGAGTCTTGGATGTTTTCTATGTATTTAAGTATTTATATCTATTAAATATATCGTCGTCTAGTAACCATCACAAGCCTTCTTGAGCTTACTGTGGGGCTAGTTCGATTTGTGTAAGATTGTCCTCTAATATTTATTTATTTATTTACGAAACAAACCTTGTCATTTTTTAACTTTATTTTTGTTATTAAAATAATTTGAATATTAATTCTAAATGAAGTCTGTAAGATATTTTTGCTATGCTGTAGTATCAATACCTCTTACTTTGCAAATAACATCTGTGTAAATGTAATGTATTTGATTTTTTTTTATACAACGCCGGTGGCAAACAAGCTTACGGTCCACCTGATGATTATGCAAATAAATGATTATGAGAATTCACAATTATCGTGGTCGGCAGCACGCGCTGTCGCGCGTGGGCGGCGTGATCTTCGCGGAGAGCTCGCAGCGCTGGGCGGGCGCGGGCGCGGCGCTGGGCGCGCTGTGGGCGCGCGCGGCGCGCGCCGGCGTGCTGGCGTACCCGCGCCGCGCGGCCGTCACGTCGCTCACGCACCCACGCATGTTCCACTACCTGCACGCGGCGCTCGACGACTTCCTGTTCGTGCAGATGCTGGAGCCGGCCAGGTGATTATAATGAATGAGAATTTCCATCAAATAGCAAGAGACCAAGGCCGAGGCCGAGCCACCGAGCGATAAGGCATTTATTTATTTTTCACACCTGCTATTCAGAAAAGAGTTATTGTTGCCCTCGAATGAGGGATCAAAGTTGTACTTTTCTTCCCTCATTTGAGGGCAACAATGACTCTTTTCCTCATAGAAGGTGTGAAAAGCAGTATGTAACATTCTGTATTAAAATCATTTGTAAGATATTTCATGTTTTTAGCAGCGGGCCTCATAGACGGTGTGAAAAGTAGTATGTGTCACACGGTAGCAAAATTATTTCCGTCTTGGGCGTAAACACTTGAATCCCTCGCTACGCTCAAGATTCTACTTTAGAATCCCTCGCTACGCTCAGGATTCTATTGTAGAATCTTTCGCTTCACTCAGAATTCAAGATACCGCCCTCGCCGTAAATATATCATTTTGCTCCCTTGAGACACAATCTACTATTTCACTTCTAATGCTCGAAAAGTGCATCATATTAGACTTGTCAAGCGGGGCTAAAGTAGTACATTTAACCCCTAGGGAAAATATGAATATATATTTATGATTTACAAAACATTCAATTTAAACCAATCATAATATTTAACCTATTAAATCCACCAATCACAAAACACTAATTTAACAAACCAGAATACAGCTTTACTAAAATCGACCAATCAGAAAACAGAATTCATTTCTCTAAAGAGTCTAAAGATTAAGTTTGTAGTAGTCCCTATTTCATAATAATTAAAAAAGTGATTAGTTCGTTCGAGCACGCTTTGAAGCGCTTAATGGAAGGTGAGTTAGCTTTTTGCTGCGCGCGAACCGCGGTGTCTATTTTGTGTGTCAAAGCATGAAAGCAGTTTAGAAAAAAAAACATGCTGCCAAATTACATATAAGTTCGCCGTGGAATTAATTGTTAATTTTGAATGGCTAACCTTTGTTTATTTATTTTCTCGCAATCGAAGTGAAAAGTAGAGTGTATAACTCTGCCCCAAGGCTCAATATTGGGCCCCTTGCTATTTCTTATTTATATAAACGACCTGCCTTACTTCACTAATGGGCTCTGTGAGATAGTCTTGTTTGCTGACGACACCTCTTTAATTTTCAATGTAGATAGGTGTAAAGAGATGTCCGAAGTGGTAAACAATACCCTTTCTAAAGTTTTAAATTGGTTCACAGCCAACAACCTCTTACTTAATTCAAAAAAAACTAAAGTTGTTAAATTTACGTTGCCCAACGTGAGACAGGTCGACACCTGTATTAGAGTCAACAATGAGCCCATAGAATTAGTCAACTCTACTACCTTCCTTGGAGTCACTTTAGATTCAAAATTGCAATGGGGGCCTCATATTGCTGCCCTGGCAGGACGGCTTAGTTCAGCTGCGTATGCAGTAAAAAAAATTAGGCATATTACTGACGTTGAAACGGCAAGGTTAGTTTATTTTGGCTATTTTCACAGTTTGATGTCATATGGTATACTGTTGTGGGGCTCCGCTGCAGATATTCAAACTATCTTTATACTTCAAAAAAGAGCGATCCGTGCCTTATACAGCATCAGACCACGCGATTCACTGAGAGATTTATTTAAGGAAATTAACATATTAACAGTTGCATCTCAGTATATTTTTGACTGCATTATGTATGTACGCAAATACTACACCACTTTTCTCAAAAATTCTGACCGTCATAGTTTTAACACCAGAAACAAGCATAGACTTGCCGTTCCATACCTCAGACTACGTAAAACCAGTCGTTCATTTGTAGGCTTAAGTATAAAATTGTTTAATAAATTACCTCAAAACTTGATTGAATTACCTCTTAATAAATTTAAAGCGATTGTTAAAAAATGCTTGGTAAAAAAAGCATACTATAAAATAGAAGATTACATTAATGACAAAACTGTATGGACACAATAGGCAACTTGCTCTGCTGCACCTAATTGCGAGGAATAGTATTTTAAGACTGACATTAATTAATTTTTATATTATTATTTGACATTAGGAGACCTTTTACATCTCCATAATATTGGTATTTTATTATTTGGTTAATTCTAGTTTTGTTTCTGATTATTTTTGTCATATTTAATATTTTTAGATAACACGAGACCTTTTACATCTCTAGTAAAATGGAAGCAGTTTTTTTAAATATTTGTATATTGTTTATGTACTATTGTATGACATTCAAAAGCGCCCGAGGGGCCCACTTGGACAATAAATCATTTCATTTCATTTCATTTCTGGTCTAAAAGCCATATTACCCCTCGAACTACTATCTCGTGGTAATATGGCTCATTTTAGACCCTTGTCATACTATCTACTATTTTATTTATTTATTCCTTAGGCTAACACTTACAGACAAGCTAAACGTGTTAACAGGAGAGACATTTATTACTTAGTTAAAAAAAAAAGTTTAAAAAAAGCGGTTCCAAGTTCCATCCGGGGGTGAAAGATTTGTTCTGGCTTTAAACGTCAAGGATGGAACTTGGAGTGGCAATAGACTCCAGGTAACGGCTGCTGAGCGTGAGGAAACTGGATTCAGTACTGCACAATATATCCAGTTTGCTATCGCTGTTGAGGATAACATTCAGAAGAGCCAACCCACGATGTAGCGGTGAATGGGACAGAGCGTGCGTCCGCGCTGACGGAATAGCGAATAGTGAATAGGCATGTAGCGATGGCGCTAGAGAAGCAACAGCTTCGTAGGAGGACTTGTTAGATGGGTTCCGCGAATGCATTTTTCCAGTGCAGCGATTTTCCGATTCGCGTCTATCCGCGATCGATAAATTTCCTCGTCTCTTTTTTACTCGTAGCTTTATGCACTGTATTTCCGTGATAGTTTTATTTCGCCTTTTATTCCGAAGTCGGAATATTTTAGAGTCCGACCACGCTGACTCTGCAAGGAATCATTTGGCAACACTGCATTATACGTCATATTCGTATGAAAATGTGACGTTTGAGGTAGTGCTGCCAAATTATTTCAATGCAGAGTTAGCGTAGTCGGACTCTAGGACTGTTTAATGTTAATTAAAAAGGGTAATTGCTGGTTAGGTCTGATTTTATGTTTGCGATTCTTATCGTAAATTTTACGTGATAATTAGCGATGCGCAGAATATTCGGTTATTATTCGGTAGTCTGCATATTCGGCATATTTTTGAATGTTCGGTATTCGGTCGAATTATTTTGTTCAGCTGCCGAATATTTACCGAATAATTTTGAGAGAGTTTTGTTACAAGTTACAAGACTTTAGTATAGTTACTGCTTCGTGAAATTAATACTTGACCCATCATTAACAGTGATTTAACTTATGTTTTGTCAATATAAAAATTTACTATTCAATTAGTCTGCTTTACAACAAAAGATAAAGGAATTACGTTGAACCAAATAATTCGGCTGAATATTCGGTTCGGCAACAGTTGGACCTAATATTCGGCCGAATGTTCGCATTCGGTCAAATCCATATTCTAGTGATAATGCTTTTCTCTTTATTATCGACATCACTAACGCTGATACGAGTAAGCAAATAAATTTAACAAATCACTGCCATTGCAACTTCACTGACAATGAGCGAATGAAATCTAGCGAAATCGAAATCTATACGATCGAATTGTAGCGACAATCGCGGTTCATTAGATATTATTCGTATGGTTAATTTCCAAATTTTTCGCCGGCATATATCATTTAACGAGGCTACAGATGGAGCATCAAGCGGGACTGGAAGTCACAAAACCCTCTCAAAATTGTTAGGTAAATATTCGGCAGCTGAACCGAATAATTCGGCCGAATACCGAACATTCACACTAGTAGTAGTAGTTGGGTGATTGTCAGATTTAGGTTCGCGTCTTTTCGGTGGACATATCAAAAGTTAACGGTCATAAAGCTTACTTTTGGATTGGTCTAGTAACCCGCATAAACGGTGATTCCGTAACTATAAATCCATGTAATAAAAACATAACTTATATTCACATAAGCCGTTAATTATTGACCACCGGGTGGACAACTTTTGTTTTTACAACTGACAATGACCCAGTTAGTCTTGACACTAGTGCTGTATGTGCACTTGGTCAATTATGCGCTTACTTATTGATCATGCTGTGTGCACTTGCTTTGGATGTCATGCTGGTTTACAAACTACTGATTTTGTGCAAACTTAACTGTATCATTTATTGTGTGATGTCTGTAAAGTGTACCTTTTTTAAATAAATAAATTCACAAACCGAATTCCGAATAATAACCGAATATTCGGCGCATCTCTAATGTTTAGTATGTTTATATGTTTAGTGTGTCTGTCTACCGTTGGTAACTAAGCCTTTTCTGCTTGGCAGGCTGCTGGTGGCGGACTCGCCGGCGGTGCGGGAGGTGATGCGCCCCTGGGTGCAGTGCGCGCTCACGCAGGACTGCATCATGCCTATTGGTGCGTACGCGCCGATGTTTGCTCCATAAACCCATTAAATTTCAACTCTTCCATAAAACATGGTGTAATTTACACTGTTACTTGGTTTGATATATCAGACGATGGCGGTTAAAGGGTTAAAAATTACCTAGTTATAATAAAATCATTAGAAAACTAAAAATATATATATATATCTTTATATATATCTTTGGACAATCTTACACAAATCAACCTAGCCCCAAACTAAGCAAAGCTTGTACTATGGGTACCAAGTGACGATACATACTTATATAGATAAATGGATACTTAAATACATAGAAAACATCCAAGACTCAAGAACAAATATTCGTGTTCATCACACAAATACATGCCCTGACCGGGATTCGAACCCGGGACCTCCAGCTTCGAAGGCAGGGTCACTACCAACGAGGCTAAAGCGGTCGTCAAAACTGTCTATCAATCGTTTTGTTTCACGTAAGAGCACTTCAATTCGTACAAGCAATGAAGATATTAGACATAACAAACAGTTGGCAATGTAATGTAAGAATATGGACATGTATTTTTTTTTCATCATAAGGAAATTACATTATCGATTTGCACACATGTCAATATTACAAGAATTGTTATCATGAGGAACAAATTCTTGGCATATAGTTAACGCATATAATACGCCTACATTCTAATTGACTCGAAAGTTACCCATATACATTGTATGGGTAACTTTATGTTATATGGCTGAGATACGCGTCATACTCGTGAACGGGTGCTGTTTGTGGGGTCCTGTCTGTTCATGTTTGCAAGGACTAGTAACTTCGTACTAGTGTTCAGTGGAATTGACACGATGAGAGACTTCGCTCTGTTCTCATTTGATTTTATTTTTAGACTGACGCTCAGAGACCTTATACATCTCTGAGGATATTTATTTATTAGATTTATTATTTCCATGTTAACGTGTTATAGATATAGCTCAAAATATTTTATTATGATTAGTGTACCTACTTTATTACCTTTTATCTTGACGCTTAGAGACCTTATACATCTCTAACAAATCTCGATAGTTATTAGTTTCTTAGTCTTATTTTTGACATGTAACACTACATTTAATTAATGATACTTTGATTATTGTATTATTTTTATTTGATGTACCTAGATAGATTTTGACTTGTAAAAGTGCCCTTGAGGTCTATTTGCAGAATAAATGTTTTGATTTTGATATATTTTTAAATAAAAAAATAATTAATTAAATTTATGTAATTGTATTTGCATGTGTATTTATTGGAATATGTGTTGTCCTTTGATTTTGTTGTACGCGTACGTCTTGTTTCATTTTTCTTGTCTGGAAAAGATCGCTTTAAAGCGATAAGACCGCATATTGTTACCAATTAATGTTTTAAATGTTATTCTTTTTTTGTAAGAATTCCCTAGATTAGTGGTGCAATAAAGAATATTTATTTATTTATTAAACATTTGTAATTTTACTAGCGACCCGCCCCGGCATCGCACGGGTGCACTATTTAATGGATGTTATTATACATATAAACCTTCCTCTTCAATCATTCTATCTATTAAAAAAAACCGCATCAAAATCCGTTGCGTAGTTTTAAAGATTTAAGCATACATAGGGATATAGGGACAGAGAAAGCGACTTTGTTTTATACTATGTAGTGATGTCACGTGCTTCGACAAATTTATGATTTAAATATAGGGGTGGATCAACTATTCTTTGTTGCTCGTTACCATGGTTACGTCTCCTGAGTCACTCTTAAGAACTCCGATTTTATGGGTTCTAAACCTACCAAGCATGAGTTTTAGCCATGAGCATAAACCCATTTGGACATGGGTCATCTCTTGAGCATGCTTGAAGTCCATATTACAAACATTTTTCTAAGAGACGCGGTTACTGTTGTCTCCTCGCTGACGGGACATAATAACAACAAGGAAAATTTGATTCACCCATAGTCAACTTTGTAACTGGTGTCCCCGCAGGTGCGCAGTCGGGCGGATGCCGTTTCGACAAGAAACCCCAATACCGGTACTCGGGCTGCCACGGGCAGGACGCGTCCGCGCTCAGCATCATCCTCGGGCTCCGCTCGGGCTTCGAGGAGGGCTCGTACGCGCCGAGCGGCGCGGGCGGCGCGGGCGGCGCGGGGCCCTGGCGGCGCGAGGCGCCGGCCGCGGCGCGCGACGCGCTCGCCGCGCTCATGAGGAACGCCACCGAGGACGCCAGGACGGACCGGAGCGACAGGCAGGTCAGCGTGCCGCAGCCACACTAGCCACACTCCTCATAAATATGTGTACGTTCTCCGTGTCATAATTGTCTGATCAAATTTCTCATGAGGAGCACCGAGGTCGCCAGAATGGATAAGAGCGAGAGACAGGTCAGCGTGCCGCGGCCACACTAGCGACATTCGAGCTCGTAAATATGTGTACGTTCTCCGTGTCATTAATGTCTGATCAAATTTCTCATGAGGACGCCAGAATGGATAGGAGCGAGAGGTAGGCCAGCGTGCCGCAGCCACGCTAGGGACACTCGAGCTCATAAATATGTGTACGTTCTCCGTGACATTAATGTCTGGTCAAATTTCTCATGAGAAATACCGAGGACGCCAGAATGGATAGGAGCGAGAAACAGGTCGGCGTGCCGCAGCCACGCTAGGCACACTCGAGCTCATAAATATGTGTACGTTCTCCGTGTCATAAATGTTTGATCAAATTTCTCATGAGGAACACAGGACGCCAGAATGGATAAGAGCGAGAGACAGGTCAGCGTGCCGCAGCCACGCTAGCCACACTTGAGCTCATAAATATGTGTACGCTCTCCGTGTCATTAGTGTCTGATCAAATTTCTCATGAATAGGAGCGACAGGCAGGTCAGCGTGCCGCAGCCACGCTAGGGACACTCGACCTCATAAATATGTGTACGTTCTCCGTCTCATTAATGTCTGATCAAATTTCTCATGAATAGGAGCGAGAGACAGGTCAGCGTGCCGCAGCCACACTAGCCACACTCGACCTCATAAATATGTGTACGTTCTCCGTGTCATTAATGTCTGATCAAATTTCTCATGAATAGGAGCGACAGGCAGGTCAGCGTGCCGCAGCCACACTAGCCACACTCGACCTCATAAATATGTGTACGCTCTCCGTGTCATTAATGTCTGATCAAATTTTTCATGAATAGGAGCGAGAGACAAGTCGGCGTGCCGCAGCCACGCTAGGGACACTTGAGCTCATAAATATGTGTACGTTCTCCATGTCATTAATGTCTGATCAAATTTCTCATGAATAGGAGCGAGAGACAGGTCAGCGTGCCGCAGCCACACTAGCCACACTCGACCTCATAAATATGTGTACGTTCTCCGTCTCATTAATGTCTGATCAAATTTCTCATGAATAGGAGCGAGAGACAGGTCAGCGTGCCGCAGCCACACTAGCCACACTCGACCTCATAAATATGTGTACGTTCTCCGTGTCATTAATGTCTGATCAAATTTCTCATGAATAGGAGCGACAGGCAGGTCAGCGTGCCGCAGCCACACTAGCCACACTCGACCTCATAAATATGTGTACGCTCTCCGTGTCATTAATGTCTGATCAAATTTTTCATGAATAGGAGCGAGAGACAAGTCGGCGTGCCGCAGCCACGCTAGGGACACTTGAGCTCATAAATATGTGTACGTTCTCCATGTCATTAATGTCTGATCAAATTTCTCATGAATAGGAGCGAGAGACAGGTCAGCGTGCCGCAGCCACACTAGGGACACTCCTCATAAATATGTGTACGCTCTCCGTGTCATTAATGTCTGATCAAATTTTTCATGAATAGGAACGAGAGACAATTCGGCGTGCCGCAGCCACGCTAGGGACACTTGAGCTCATAAATATGTGTACGTTCTCCGTGTCATTAATGTCTGATCAAATTTCTCATGAGAAATACCGAGGACGCCAGAATGGATAGAAGCGAGAGGCAGGTCAGCGTGCCGCAGCCACACTAGGGACACTCGAGCTCATAAATATGTGTACGTTCTCCGTGTCATTAATGTTTGATCCAATTTCTCATGAGGAACCCCGAGGACGGCAGAATGGATAAGAGCGAGAGACAGGTCAGCGTGCCGCAGCCACGCTAGGGACACTCGAGCTCATAAATATGTGTACGTTCTCCGTGTCATAAATGTTTGATCAAATTTCTTATGAGGAACACCTAGGACGCCACTACGGACAGGAGCGAGAGACGGGCCAGCGTGCCACAGCCACACTAGGAACAGTTCATAAATATATCTACGTTCTCGGTCTCATAAATATTTGAGCAAACTTACACCTCTTAACAATTAACTCGCGCTCACATTTTTTTTGATCCCTTCGTCCGTGCACATATTTTGGAGCGTGACTGAACAGAAAAAACATGGTTGTATTCACGATTATTTGAATACAACGGTATGAAAACGACGGCAGTCTAGATTGCGTAGCTTACCGAACTATTGTAAACTTTATGTTAATGGTAATACAGCTTATTAATAGTGCGTTTGCATGTACAGGCAAGTGCAAAAATGTTTGTGCATACAATACTTACTCGAAAGTATTTCCAAGGCTCGGTGAATGAAAGTCTCAGTACCTGTTTAATTCGATACATATTTTTGTACTTACCTGTACGCCGGCTGCTTACATTGTATTTTACTGACCATTCGTGAACCCTGTTGCAACTACATAAGGCATACCAATGGTCAGTGACGTTACGTACGCTGACAGTATAAGAACGATTTCAATGTGGTGTGTAACCAGAGGGCCTATTACGAACCGAAAACGAAGTATTTCTCTCCATCGCTCGTATTAGTAAGTGCGATAGAGGGGAATATTCTTCGTTTTGGGTTCGAAGTAACTCTGGTACAGTAGTACCCAACTGATATGGCTTACCGATGTACCTGCGCAGAAGATGAATTTTTAAAGCGCGGGAAATGCTATTGGCCAATCGGCACGCTCCACGCACCGCGCTTCTTTTTCCTGTACCGCTATTGGTCCGCAGCTGCCGCCATGTTAGCGCGCGCCGCGTGGCATGTTAGTCAGCCGCCATACTTCTGACCGAGTGCACGCGCATTATGAACGTTTGTGTATTATGAACTTTATAGTAGTGATCTAAGGTTAATTGTAAGTTTTAAGCATTCTTTCGTTAATCTTCGGCGCGATACTTTCTTTTCTGCGCGAACGAAGATTCACGACGCGCCTTATCAGTTGGGTACTACTGTAATGGCGATTGATTTTAGCCATTGATGTGTACAAATTGCTATATAATATGATTAATATGGTAAGCGGGGCTCGGAACCGGTTTTTACTATTTTGGAAATATCTCCTAAAGTACTTCTCATATCTCCATTTTTATTTCAAGATCTGCTTTTGTTAGCCTTCTATGGAAAAAATGATTTGAAGTGCAAAAATATGGTAAAACGCAATTAACCGAAATTTTTAACCGGTTAATTGTATGAAGACGAAACCGGTTTCCGAGCCCTGATGATAAGTTGTTGAAGAGGAAAAGACGGTTAGGGACTCGGGGAAGTTGTGGAACATCAAGCGATCAATTATTCCTGATAAATAAGGCTGTGACGGATAAGCGAGGTTTGGAAGACTGTTTAGGGCAAAATCGAACTTTTTTTTTTATACGACGCCGGTGGCAAACAGGCGTACGGTCCACCTGGTGGTAAGCGACCACCGCAGCCTATAGACGCCCGCAACTCCAAAGGACGCATACGCGTTGCGGACCCTTTATAAAATATGAGGATGCGTTGTGTTGGCAGCAGAAGGGACAAATTTAGGTCCTTCGCCCTCAACACAGTGCATCCTCGGGAGCTCTGGCAACCTTGCTCACCTCCAGGAACACAACACTACATACATGTTCTTTTTAAGAGGAATCATATATAGTAAGGCAATACATCGCCGCTGCCAACCCGAGAGAGACACGATTACCTGTCCCTATCGGCGTACGTAACCGCAGGCTGCGTACTGCGTCGTATGAAACCGGTTGCGAACGGAGAATTGGTCTTCCTTGTAGGAGACCCGTTGCGGTCTCGAAATATTAGGTAGGTTAGGTTTGCTGGGTAGCTTCAGATGGCCGAAGGGCAAATACCGTCGAGGCGATTGAATTAAAAAAAAGGTTAACACATTATTTAAAAAAAAATTAAAAGGGAAGAGAATTATTTGTTCGTAACTGGTTTCGTAACCTTACCGGATTAGAGCACGTTTCAGCATGTACGTTCTCCCTCAAGTGTCACCTTTAAACCGTACTGCAGTGTAATACGGGCGGTATTTGTTCACATTAACGTGTCTTGCGTAATTGAAATGAAAATATTTTTTATCAAAATAATTTATTCGTGACATAGAACCAGACAAGATAATACATATTGAACTACTTAATAAAATTGCCACGAAATGGTCCCGCCTCAGCATAATGCTCACTCACAAGCCAGCGCTGGTCTTCCGGCGACACCATTTTTGTGGATCACGTTGCTCCGCTGTCCGACGAGGCCTCAACCTATTCTGAATGCAGCCTTTACGCTTGCGTCAAACAGCTCCATCTGGCAGGCTGCTAATTGACTAATTGTCAATAGGCAAGGCCGCACGGACATCCGTCAACATGGCTAATTGATATTTAAGCACAACTAAAAATTATCAAAAAAATATTATTTTTGCTGTCAGGTTTATATACCGTATCATAAAGTTACAAAGAACATAGATCCAACATAGCCTGTCAAAAAAAAAGTGGCAATACCCACACTCAAAGATATCTTGTCATATCAGTTTCATAGCAATATTAGGAATTTCTATAAAATATTCAGGAATACGCTGGCAACTGTCGAGTACAGTTCCTACGCTTGATGGGATCTAACAAAAGTCGATCCATTTACGCCGTGACTCAGCAAATCCTGTCTCACTCGCATTGTGCACTTTAAAATGAGGCGGGTAGATTTTCATTTCAAACTTCAGTTATGTTTGCCATACTGGTGTTGCCAGATATCAAGGTACACATGATTAATTTTGCTAATGACCTATTGAAACGGAGTTTTATAGGGAGTTGTCACGCACGGGGGGAAGCGATGATGAGTTCGCTTGATTCGTACCATTTATGGCTCCGGCTTGGCGACACATACAGTATTTACACATACACGTGCGCGTTTTGGCTGTGGGTGAATCAACTTTTTAGTGCCACTCGTTGCCGTGGTTACGTCCAGTTGTCTAGGGGACAAAAGTCGAATACAATCGTGATTTTATGCTATTTAAGTTTATCAAAAATACATATTTGTGGTTTATAAGCTATTTCCATAATGGTCCATCTACTAGCATGTTAGTAGAACTTAATTCAACATTTATTTGAACAAACTGAGCCGCTTGTGTCCTTTGGACAACGGGTCAAGATAACAACAGAAAAATCCACCCCTGTAATATATCGAGAGGTGAGTGGTCAAACCCGATAAATCGAGATAAATGTTTTTTGAAATAAGAACTTAACATCAATTACGCAGAGTTCTATTTTTAGACGACTTATCGGGTTTGACCACTCACCCCTCGATATAATATCAATCAACTTTTTCATGTTGATATTCTGTCCCGTCAGCGAGGAGACAACGGTAACCATGTATCTTAAATAAATTTTTATAATATGGAATTCAAGCATGCTCAGGAGATGGCCCATGTCCAAATGGATTTATACTTATCGCTAAAACTCATGTTTGGTCGATTTAAGCCCTATAAAATTACAGTTTTAAAGAGTGATTCAGGAGACGTAACCATGGTGACAAGCAACAAAGAAAAGTTGATCCACCCAGTAGCAAAATTTGACATGATTTTACCGTCGATTTGAGCGTCTATGAAGTGTCGCGCCCACAGCTACAGCGACATGTATAATTCATAAAATGTCAGCATCCTACATGCTATGAAATGAAGTCTGTCAAACAGTTTGGCGTGTGTGTGATACACTGCTGAATGACAGAAGACGTTCAAAAGGTTAAAGAGAATTAAGAGTCCTTATCAGTTAAAAACCGGCCAAGGGCGAGTTGGACTCGCGCACGAAGGGTTCCGTACTAGTATCTATAAAACAGCAAAAATAACTTAACCAAAATTACAGTTAAATCAACCTATCTCAAAAACTATAAGAGATACTTTGATCAAACCAAAAATCGTTGAAAGAGTTAATTAGCATGCATCACCTCTATTTTTTTTAGAATTTTATACCCCGTAGTTATAAAAATAGAGGGGGGGGGACATACTTTTTACGACTTTGAGAGCTGATATCTCAAAAACCGTTCACTTTAAGAAAAATGTTTTTTAGAAAACTTTATATCATTTTAAAAGACCTTTACATTGATACCCCACACGGGTATGTACATCGAAAAAAAAATTTTCATCCCTCAGTTACATGTATGGGGGGCCCCACCCCCAATTCTTTTTTTTACTATTTAGTGTCATAATTTTGTAGCGGTTCATACAACACATATTCCCATCAAATTTCATCACTGTAGTACTTATAGTTTCCGAGTAAATCGGCTGTGACAGACGGACAGACGGACAGACGGACAGACGGACAGACGGACATGACGAAACTATAAGGGTTCCGTTTTTGCCATTTTGGCTACGGAACCCTAAAAAACGCTCATCTATTAAGGCCATTTTCTGTTTGAATTGACACGTATCTTGACATTTTCTCAGTGTTACTATCTGGAATAGGACTATCGCGACTTTATGATATAAACTTACAATGTATTATTTGAATTTTTCTTTAAGAAATATCGTTTCATAAATGACTCCAAATCGACCATTTTCAAGCTATAAACTTGAGTTTTTCCGCTTAAATTCTACTACACACAATAAAATCCAATAATAGTTATGTTACTATCTATAACTTTAATAGAATCATCGTAGCCTTTAATCATTTTATTGGTAATATCAATACTTTTGTCATAATTTGAAATTAAAACATTTAAAAACTTATAAGGCCCCTTAAAAATAATAGATAGACGGTTTAAAGATAGGCGCGTGTATGTGTGATAGAGAGAAAGATTAGACGTAGACAGTCCATACAAATTTCCGATCTCAGTGATGTCTACGTGCAAGGCCGGAAGTGGAAACCGTCTGTAGACTTGTGACGCATGTACTTATCCAGTTTAGTGACTTTTAGGCTCGGTTTTATAAAGATCCGTTAGACCTTATGTCGGTTTGTTATGTCAAAAAATGTACTGAGTTACTGACATTTGGTCTAACGGGTCTTTATAAAACCGAGCCTAAAACGCTTGCCTGTTTAGTTTGTAACTATATTCAGTATTTTGCGGCCATTGTAGCTTAGCGGGTGTTATGTTTCTTTTATCTTAGCTTTGTTTATACGCTTGTATTTATTTAATATTGCTGCAATGCTAGGCTCCCATACAATACCTGCCAGGGATGTGATAGAATGACAAACTATGGCGCTAGAACCATTTGTATACGACACATACCAGAAAATGTCAGGCTCTGGCTCGTATATAAAGTGAAATCCGGATAAAGCGACATTCAAGGGACCGATGGTATTAAGTCGCACTAACAGAACGTCGCACAAAACGGACTGATTTACTTTGAAAATGTATAGTATAAAATCTAATGTGTGGTGATTTCGAAGTCGTTAAAAGCGGTCAAATGTTATAAGCGAAGTCGTTAGCGGATTCCACTGTAATATAAATTATCTATGTTTATATTTATTTATTCGTTGCATTACCGTGGTATTTACATGGCCTATTTGTCTCTGTTGCCCGCGCACAATAATATTGCTGTCATGCTCCCACAATGCCGATGGAAGCAACGGAAATATAAATAATAATATAATAAATATGTTTGGACAATCTTACACAAATCAACCTAGTCCCAAACTAAGCAAATCTTGTACTATGGGTACCAAGTGACGATATACATACTTATATAGATAAATACATACTTAAATATATAGAAAACATCCAAGACTCAGGAACAAATATTCGTGTTCATCACACAAATACATGCCCTGACCGGGATTCGAACCTGGGACCTCCAGCTTCGAAGGCAGGGTCACTACCAACTATGCTAAAGCGGTCGTCAAAAACGGAAATGGAATAGAATATCATTTATTGTATTGATCATACAATCATATGATCGCATGTACGAAAAAAAACATATGGAGATCAGTTAATGTCCGTTACATTCATAATATGCGTTTACAGTGTTATAATCCGGCGGTGTCGTGTACCAGTCCCTGGGATCCCCGGGCTCATAACAAAATAATGCTATTGTTTATTTTTTTTCGCCGGGAGACGGCGGCTTAGAGGAGATTTATGTTTTATTTAGTTTATTTTTTGCGATGATACTCATTAGTGACGTTTAGTTATGTTTAAGAACTTATTACAAGTTAGCTGTATAATTCGTTTTTATGACGCCAATTTATTTTTAATTTGCGCGTGAATGCACAATTTTATCTCTGTTCAAATGTTATTAAAGCAAACAGCCACAAGCCACAGTCATATATATGCATTTTTCACTTTAACCCGATGGAATAAGGTGTAAAATGTAAGGTGTAAGGTGTATATTTGTTTATGAACGCGGTGGCAATCAGGGTTGTGACTCAATGTTGTTTGAGCAAACGAGTTAGTTTACAGTGCGATACGTATCTCCTTTTATACATTTGCATACTACGTTTATCGTCGTATGCGCTCCGAACGAAGAGTGGAAATAATCCTGTCTGTCAGTGTAACGCGCTAATTATCCGTGCACCTCATTTGCTGACGTCACTACGGCGCTTGCGAATTATCACATATCAGGTTCTGGACTGGTTGTTTCTCTCTAATGCTTTCTGGGTGCATTAAGAGCGTTTTAATAAAATGTAACAGGTCCACTAGCGCCACTCGTAAATAATTGTAATTATTTAAATTTAACGATATATAACTAAAAAAGGGGGCCGCTATGTACTTTAGTTTGTATGTAAGTACTTTTTGAATCCATCAAACTAGTTTTTACGTTGCTAGATTCGTCTATCTACGAGCTCAAAATTAAAACGGCCGTTTTAACTTTGGACGCATCGATTGACGAATCCAGCAACATAAAAACTAGTTTGATGGATTCAAAAAGTACTAAAATACAAACTACAGTACATAGCGGCCGCCTTTTTTAGTTATATATCGTTAAATTTAAATAATTACAATTAGCGAGTGGCGCTAGTGGACCTGTTACATTTTATTAAAGCGTTCTTAATACGAGGGTAAGCGGCTACTTGTGCTTAACTATATTTTGATAGCTGTTTGACTAATGTAAACAAACCGAACCACGTGGCTCCACCGAACAGCCAATCAAATTAGTCTTCTGCGTCACGTAGCCAATGGCGTTACACCACGGCTTATGCGATTGGCTCATTCGCCGAGACACAGGATCCATTTTGTTTATATGTATAGGTAGTGCCACGAGAGTTGAGATGAATGAATGACTGAATGGAAATGAAAACAAATCATAGGTTAAATAAAAAAAAACATGAGCATTATTTAATTTGGATTCGTTACTATAAATAATAATTAAATATTAGAGGACAATCTTACACAAATCGAACTAGCTCCACACTAAGCTCAAGAAGGCTTGTGTTATGGGTACTAGACGACTATATCTGAATATTTATGAATATTTAAATAAAGTAGATCAAACTATTTTATTTTGTGTTTTGTTTGAGTTCGATGTCTTTTTGTAAATAATACTTAACAAATGATTAATTGAATTTATATAAACTAAACACTTGTACAGAAATTGGTAGAACACAGAGTGCTATATTATTTTATATTATGTTTCCACCGTGTATAACCTAGCAAATATTTTTTTTACTTACAAAATAGTTCAGAATAACTTTTTGGTCTATCTTACAATTCACTGTTGATCTTAGGCTCGGTTTTTTAAAGATCCGTTAGACCTTATGTCGGTTTGTTTTGTCAAAAATTGTACTCAGTTACGGAAATTTGATCTGACTTTTGATCCAAATGTCAGATCAAATTTCAGTAACTCAGTACATTTTTTGACATTACAAACCGACATAAGGTCTAACGGATCTTTATAAAACCCGGCCTGGCCTTACTGTCGGTACGAAAAAAGAATAGTAATTTCAAAATCTCGCTGTCTTTACATGACATGTTGTTGTGTGCGTGACGTTAACTCTGGCCCCTATTTCACCAAGTTGACATATGTATGTATTTGACATATGTAGGCTGACAAATCGACAATTTTCATGTGAAAACTGTTTCACCAACTACAATTGTAATGTTTTTTGACAATTGTCGCGCCTGTCAGCTTTGGTGATTCAGATTCATTTATTTCATAGATGTAAATTACAATATAAATTTGCATGCATGTCAAAAGTATACGAATTTACATCACGATCGTCAATTAAGATATAAATAATAATAATGGAATAGGATTTAAACATATTCACCGAATAAGGATCGTCATAACATAATTGAACACACAGAAAATATAAATAAAATACAAATTTAATTTATGACAACAATATGGTGGCAATTAATTAAATAGTTAATTCGGATGTAATTACACAATTTTAAACAAATGTCGAACAATAATCACAGAATTTATAATAAAAACAGTTTATCAGCAAAATGTCAATAAGTATTATCAATTAAAAATGTAATTCCATGTACTCGTTTACCGAGTACAGAGGGTTATCCAACAAAAGCTCTCAGTTGATGTTTAACCGTTTTGTCAGATGACTCATTTCTTAAACTTGCAGGTAACCGTTCGAAGTAGGTCGGACCGATTACCCGGGGGTTTTTTCTTGAGAGAACCGTGCACGGTGAAATAGGGGCCTGGTGGCAATACCTATAGGGTCATTGTCAACTTTAGGTTCGCGTCTTTTCGGTGGACATATCAAAAGTTAAGGGCCACAAAGCTCAATTTTGGATTGGTCTAATAACCCGCATAAACGGTGTTTCCGTAACTATAAATCCATGTAATAAAAACATAACTTACATGTACATAAGCCATTAACTATTAACCACCGGGTGGACAACCTTTGTTTTTACAAGTGACAATGACCCTATAGTGAAATACCTATCCAAATAGGGTATAGCTCAAGTATGCCACACATTGTGGAAGCTCTAATACATTGCGTATACGCAATCATTGCCATTTCTAAAGAGGTACTGTTACAAGTCTCGTATTCCGCAAAGGGAATGGAATGTAGTATAGTGAGATAGTTTTAAAAGTGGGGCCGGTATTATGCATTATGCTGTATAGTGTATATTGTCTACCTAGTTTTATTGTATTTGTTAAGTTTTGCATGAGCATTGAATATGAATGTTATCTTTGAAAATACTAATGCTGTAAACGTGTGACAAAGAACCTTGGAAGTGTGTAAAGACTTTAGTTTACATTATATATTGTGTTAACATTGTTGCTTAATTTCACTAGTAATGTTGTTTAATGTTGTACTTAAATGTCTACATCGGCAAATTGCTCGGCAGGCTCACCATGGGACTATATCATAGTAACGTTAATTAAGAAGTCTTGCGTATGTCAATTTGATATGGTTCCACTAAGGGTCAGTGTTGCCAGGGCCCTAGGGACGCAAATAACGATACGCTTCTTGATAAGTTACATTTTGCTGAAAAAGTTACGTTTCTTCTCTCCCCCTACTTAGCAAGATGTGTGATTTTAAGATATGAGGGACCACGTAGGTGGAATGTGGCGAGTTCGGCGACGAAATTCATGCGCCGAATTACACCAGGCTGGTGGGTGGTGTCCCAAATATCAAATAGATAACATAATAGTTCCTGAGAGACATAGTTGTGACAGATGGACAGACAGAATCACTCCATGTGGGTTCTTTTGTAACCTTTTCGGTATGGAAGCATATAAATTGTCTCGTATGGTCCCAATTTAATACAATTATCTTTTCTTTTTAAATTAGAGTATAATAATTCTAAAAAGTTTCGAATATTTCCTTTACAACAGAAGTTAAGTGTTACGCGAGCCAGTCAAAAGTTACGAAAAATGTAAGAAATGTAACACATCTGGCAACACTGGTTCCATTTGCCGGTAGTACATTGCAGAAGTGATAAAAATCAATGTGTCATTAACAAATATGTTTGCATATTTTTGTCACTTGTTTGGGCCTTTTCTATGACTCCTCGACCATAAATTGATCTATTTTGACAGTTTTTTATCACTTCGTGTAGATATTGTTGGTACACTACACGCAAGAGCAAATAAAATGCGTCATAATTAAAATCAAACATTTAATTTGCAAATAGGTCACAAGGGCACTTTTACATGTCAAACAAAAGTACATTTTTTTTCTTGAATTTCCATACAAAGTGTACCCATTTTATTAGTTCTTGAGTGTAGTATAGTCATTGAACATTATTAGCAGCTGAGATATGCATTTTACTGTCGCCATCAAATATATCTGTACCCTTCAGGGCACTCGAAAATACTTGAAAATTCACTCTAACGCCTTGACTATAAAGACGTGTTCAGATATTTGTGAGCATCTTGTGCGATCCGATATATATGTTGACGACTGTACAATCAACAGTATAATTTGTTATATGTGCACAAATTCGTTTTTTTAATGTTTTATTTCTAGCAAACTGTCATTTAGTTAATCTCATTTCATGCGTGACGTTAACGGCAAATATGTTGCCTTTAAAAGGATTAAATTTGTTTTAAGTAATTCGCCATCGTACTCGGAACAAACAGGTATGGATTTTGAATATTTGTACGTGGTTTGTACCGCGAATTTTATATTTTTCGACATATATTTCAACCGGAACCAATTTTCGCCTGTGCGGTGTTAAAAGATCTCATTTGTCGCGTGATACTTTTTCTTAATATGTTAGCGTTGCTAAATTTGCACAATTTGACAGTGCTGTTAACTCTTGCTGTGGTCTCGAGGCGTTATTTATATGTCATTGTCAAGCAAAAAGTCCTTCTATGTCGATATCATCAAAGTCGATTTTGAATTGCACTATATGACAATGACGATGACGTAGACAAGGGGGGGAAAGGAAAAAGTATGCGTCGTTGGTGCAGAAAGGGTTAAAGGGATATTCCATGACACTGTTGCTTACGTAAGTTACGTCTGCATTGTATGACAATTAGTCTAGTATAATCAGAGACAAGTAAATTGTATAGCCTGCCAATATCTATGAGTCATTTAAAACGGATTTAGGTTCGCGTCTCTCTCCTTTTGTTTTTTTCAACGAAGTATGACCCCTATACGCTGTGGAGTGCCTTTAAAAAGATGAGCTAGATTCATTATGGAGAGGTCCCTGTGCCTTTAATTTCGTTTGACAGTTAGATCTCCGCTTAACAATAGCGCCATCTATGAATACAACAAGAAATCTCCTAATAGATGGCGTCAATGTGTTAAGCAGAGGTCTATGTGTCATACGAAATGATTGATACAGCGACCTCTTTATAGTGACACCTAGCTACAGTAGGCGCATTATTTTAAAGGTACGCCACAACGTATAGATATTGCTAATATTGGAGTCTATATAATTTACTTGTCTCTGATAAAATAAATTGTCTGTCTATTGGTTGAACCTTGAAATGTAATCAAACCAAATATCTGCTTCCTAGAATTGCCGGAAGTACAGTTGCCATCAGATATATCGGAGCAAACAAGGTGCTCACAAATATCTGAACACGACTATTGTTAAGGCGTTAAAGTGCATGTTCAGATATTTTTGAGCACCCTGAAGAGTACAGGTATATTTGATGGCGACTGTACTAGAAGAAAAAACTTTCATAAGGCACATGCGTGGAATGTCCCTAAACGGGAATGCTTTTAGTGAGATTTAAACCTTGCAGAAGGTCGATTTTAGACAAACTAAAGTAGTATAAAGAGCTTTGTACCTATACGTAAGTAACTTTTCAAAGTTAATACCCTGTTATGCACTTGTAAGGTAATGTCTATGCTAAAATCCACAATAAGGCGGAGTAAACTGAAATATAAGATGTTGCCAGCAGTAGAAAAATAAATAGTGACAGTATATATCGATAAAACGTATCGATAAGCATAACGTTGAACTACCAAACTTATTCCAATGTTGTAATCTTTGAGATACGCATAAAAATATGTATAAAGGCTCTTTAAGCGTAACAAAATATGAAATTTAGTCATAAGATTAAAAAAAACATTTTAACTTGACAAGTTCAGAGCATATTAGATTGAGCACCTATGAGTACCCGATAAATTGCACCGAAGGATCGGTAAGTCTAGTAAGGCCTTAAATAATATCGATACGAACAGCACTGTCCATGCTGTGGCAACATTTGTGCATCTTGTCAAACAACTTCGCCTAATGGTGGACTTTACTGAAATAGACCTATGTTTATCAATATAAGCTTAAATAATCTCAAAAATGTAGGTCTAAACACACCTCTTGCCTTATGAGGGCGTTGCTAATGTAATTCTGTTTATACACATATTCTTAGAAGTCAAAATGGACCCTGAATCAATAGTTGTACAATGATCGCTGCCCGCCATAATTATAATATAATTATATAATTATTGTAAAGTTTATGAGATCTAGTCTTTAGAACCAAATAAGAGGACGCGGTCCGCTGCGCCCGTGGCTACTGTCGAACGATTTTGTATGAAGATAAACATTTTACGAGCGATTTTTCGACGCGCCATTTTATAATAATTTGTGTTATAATTAAAGCCCGATTAGAAATATATGACACTTCGCCATGTTGCGGAAATTCATTGGAATTAGTTTCTTACACTGGCAATATATTTAATCATAGGTTGTCACTGTCAGTGTCACTGGTGGTTTAGGTTAAGCGTTGAATATCACTACATAGTATAAAACAAAGTCGCTTTCTCTGTCCCTATATCCCTTTGTATGCTTAAATCTTTAAAACTACGCAACGGATTTTGATGCGGTTTGTTTTAAATAGATAGAGTGACTCAAGGGGAAGCTTTATATGTGTAATATATGCATCAGCATTGCACCCGTGCGAAGCCGGGGCGGGTCGCTAGTTAAATAATAAATGAAAAAGAATGCCCAAAGCGATTCGTTGCCGAGAGCAGTACATTATTAACAATGTATATATATAATAAAATTCTGAAAAAACGATTGGGAAGTGGAACGATTTTGCTACAAAACATTTCAACATTAACATCAGAACTGACAGATAAACAAGTCAAAATATCGTTCAAATACTATACCTACTGACATAACTGACCTGTTGCCATATAAATAAAAATAAGAGTGTCTTGACAATGGCCATATATTTCTGCTCAGGCTTTAGATAGTAATATAAATACGTCCTTCTAACAAATAGTGCCTATCGCTCTTTTCTTCGGTAGGCAGATCTACCGATATTATTTTAATTAATCTTTGGTTATGTATTAGTGTTCGTTTTTATTAAATAACAATTTTCCCATGAACAATGCAACATTTTTCATATTTTATGTCAATTATAGCCGCGTGCGCAGCCGACGGCGGTAGGTGTAAGTGAAGGCAGCTAGTACTTTAAACGCGCAAGCTTGTACATTCTTCTAGGATAGTTAATAACCAATCGTGACTGTAGGGGCCGTCTCTTTCTTACGCTTATCGTTGTTATGCTAAAGAAAGAGGCGGATGTATATCAGTGCTTTACTATTGATTAGTCGGGCAGGCTAACGCGCAAAAGCACGTGGGGACAACGGCCGATATGATTGTGAAATAGTGATGCCCCGTATTACGGTCGCGTGATGAACGATAAGATAAAGCGTCTGTCACTTTCTATGGAGTGGTATAGAAAGTGACAGATGGCTTTGATGGAGACCATAATAGGGGGTAATTTATCAAGAGTGAAATTTAACCATTGTCCACTTGTTTATTCCACTGGTGCACTTCTCCCGACTGACCGCAAAGCCGGATACTCATTTGCGAAATGTAACTGTAACGTATTCAAATGTGTACGTAACAGAGAGTGAGAATCGGCGGTTCTGCGGCGAACAGTTCGCAAACGGTTACTGTTACAGTTCGTTAGAGCCACACTGCGGGAGCTCACAGCTTCGTACGCCACGTACCATTGCGACTCGGCCTACTGTACCGTTTGTGTCTATAACAGCCAGTCAAGGAATTGGTCTACCACTCTATTATTTATATGTTAAGGCTCAAAACTGGTAGACCACTTTCTTAGTCGTGGGCGAGGCGTGTTCCGCTGTAGAAGTTTCGAGAGAAAGGCATTGTTTTTCGAAACTTAGTGAATTTTCGGCTTTCAAGTTTATCTTTTCTTAAATGTCGGAGCGCGAGTGATGTATGTTTTCCTTATTGTCGGTTTGTATACTGAAAAGTCTGAAAGTTTTTAGGTTTATTGTAAAGATATTGGGTTCGTGTGCAACATTGTAAAATGTCTGCGCGTAAGTTCGCGCTGCGAAATGTAATTTATATGATGTATTAGTATCTGTACATTATAAAGAAGTAGTTTAAGATATTGAGAGGTTCGCGCGGCCTGGTGCCCAGTGCGTAGTGTTAATATTGCACCAATAACTAAAATTTATTAAAATCTTAGATATTACCTGCTGTGTATGTATTATATATGTCACGTTTATCTGTCTACTGAAATTGTCAATGTCATATATTTTGAAGATCATCTCATTTCCCCGCCGGTTCATGTTTTTATACCGTATGGGTAAGATATCAATGGGCAGTGCTAGTTATTTATTAAAGTATGATAATGATGAATGATACCATATTTTTATTTCACCCCCCTTTTGAAATGTAAACGGGTCATTGTCAGATTTAGGTTCGGGTCTTTTCGGTGGACATATCAAAAGTTAAGACCCTAAAAAAATAATTTTGGATTGGTCTAGTAAACCGCACAAACGGTGTTTCCGTAACTATAAATCAATGTAATAAAAACATAACTTACATGTACAATTGTACATAAGCAGTTAACTATTGGCCACCGGGTGGACAACGTTTGTTTTTACAACTGACAATGACCCAAACAGCCAACACTGTTCGAATAGGTAGGTATTTAAGTGCCTAAATATAACAACCGGAACTATAACATGTGACTTGCTCACGCAAACACGTATGTCTGGTTGTTCTCTTCTACATTAGGTCGCCTATCTCAACTGATTATCATCAAATTTTGTGATAAGGTACGATAATATATGGATTTATTCATCTATTCAGTTTTTGGATTTTTTTTTAATGGTGGACGTTAGACACTGGCGTCGTAATTTAGGCGGCTGAAAATAGTCTTCGTCTAAATCGACCCTAATGGTCCATCTACTAAGCATGTTAGTAATTTAATACAATATTGTTTTGAACAAACTGCGCCACTAAACACTAGTGTTTTGGACTACGGGTCAAGATAACAACACAAAAAAGTCGATCCACCGACATAATGAAAAGTTTCGTTTTTTCCCAGTCTAACGGCGATCAATTTTTTCGCAATTAAACTTGTCATAACAAAGAAATAATACACCAAATAGTTGCATTAGATATAATTAATATTCATCTAAACAATAATCACAAAGTCACATTATAATATAAAACATCATCAAACAATAATAAATAGTAAACTTTGATCTGAATATGGTTAACATTATATAATTTGATATATGAAAAATTTTACGTCCTTCGCTTCCCAATTCAAGTTCATATACAAAATGTACTACATACCTACTTAAGCAACAGTGAAAAGTCCACAAGCGAGTTATATTCATTTGAGCGAAAGTAAATTCAATATCGCGAAATGCAAAGCCTTGACTATTTACCTACATTAAAATATCTACACAGGAACTTCATTACTATTGTGATTTTAATTATTTGTACTAAATCTTCTATACAAAATTATATACAAAAATCTGTGAGGTCAGTTGGGTTATGGCCATTGCTTTGACGACATGTCACAATTCATTCTCATGTGTATTTAGCTGCTAGTCGGTTGCACCAACATACGATCACAGGCCGGTCACCGTCAAATATGGCGCCGGCAGCTGTCGTCCCATAGAAACTTGTCAAACTTTCCATACAATCAGATTTTAACGAACACCGCTTACGATAGGGATGTTGACACTCAATAAGAAAATAAGTTCGATTTATTTCGAAATAGGATCCAATTCTTAATCAAATGCCGAAAAAAGTAACTAAAAAAAAATTACATAATTATAAGTCTACAAAGTTTTAAGAGGGGGCATACTCTGTCCCTTTTTCGCAAAATGTATATTTGTATTGGAACGATCGTCATTCACTGGCGCTCGTGGTCAATGACGTCACTGATCTGTCGCGTTTTCTCCCTCTAATCACCAACATTAAAACGATTGTAGCTTCGTTATTTTTTTAGATATTTGAATAGGATTTTCACCATTGGGCATATTTTTTTGCCTTGTTTCATTTGGAGTGGTATTATGGAGTAGTCAAATTTAGAGTCAACATCCCTATTACAGACGGTTTGGTCCAACCCCCCCTAAGTCACATTATCATTGATTCCCGGCCACGATCCTCAGATAGGTAATTAGGTAAAACCTGACCAGAAATATATGACCAGTATCAGAATAGGACATAGGCTACCTTTTATCCGCGGGTAACACCGCAGGGCGCTGCTAGTAAATAATAAATGACAAAGAATGCCCAAAACCGATCCATTGTCAAGAGCGGAACGTTATTAACAATGTATTTAATAAAATTCTGGAAAAAACCGAGGGAAATGGAAAAAATCCGCTACAAACTGACAGGTAAACAAGTCAAAATGTCATTATTCTGACAATACTGACATCACTGACCTGTTGCCATATAAATGAGAATAATAGCGACCTCTATACAATAGCCATATATTTGTGGTCGGGTTTTATCTCACTTGACTTACGATTTAAATAAGTATTTGTGGACAATCTTACATAAATCAACCTAGTCCCCTAAGCAAAGCTTGTAGAGTACTAGGCGACGATATACATACTCGTACGTACATATAGATAAATACTTAAATACATACACATCCAAGACTCAGCATGGAATTTCAGGAAAAACTACCTAACTCACCTGATTTATCATTTCGCGTGCATTACAGTGAGTTTTGCTTATCTTACACAAATATACTCTACGATTAAACGATTTGTGAACATATATATTGCTATGTATTGCCGCTGAGTTCTACGATACAACATAAGCGTATGACTATTACCTCGTCTACACGCAAAGAGTGATCGGTTCTGTCCATACTTGAACAACCAGCATCACTGTTAACCATTGGTAGACCTTATCTCGTTGCAATAAGGTTCACGAATGGACAATGAACTGTACAGTAGCTGCGCACAAAATGGAGAGGTCAGAAGTATTTATTACAAGGGAATAAGAGTTTTTAACCTCTTCGTATGCGTGACTTGCGAAGCTGGCTGTACTAACGTATATACTAGGTTCAGCTGTCAATAATATAATGAGGGCTACCGGGTATGAATAATTCGCCGCTAGAGGCGCTAGTGTGCTGTAATGCATCCAAAATGGCGGGGACGTCCACAACACTGACACATATAGCCCCTATTCGTCCCGGCTGTGCACACCGGGTAGTCAGTCCGACCCAGGTCGGGCTTAGCTGAGTTTCTTGCTGGACTCTCCTCAGCGGCAAAATTTTTCATGTACATAATTTTCAGACACTTTTTTTTTAATGCAAATTTCGGATTACTTGTTCCTCACTTCATATTTTTGTATTGTTATTTAGAAAGAGGTTTAACTGCAGTATCACTTCCGATAGTTTTGGTAATTAACGAACGACAGCTAATATCCATAAATCGAGTAACTCAGTGGATGTCTCACCAATTGTTGGAAAAATGGATTTTACCGCTGTGTTAGCCACCTTTTACAGCAATATGTTAATACTTAAGCATTTTTACCTATAAATTCCTTTTATTAGATTCAGGTACTATTTCGAAATCCTATTTTTGTACACTACTTCAATACATATCATAGACTTTTTTTGGTAATAGAAAACTGGTCATGAAAAAGTACAATGACCCAGTAACCCCCTCGATTTGTTATCTAGGTTCTGCATTGGATCAAGAATCGAAAAACTTAATAGGTAAGTGTAAACGAGCCATAACAAAATTAATATTCCGAACGTTGTATGCATTGAATTCTTACCAAAAAACCTGTCAAAGAATAAAGATTTACCCCCTTATTCATAAACGTCTATCAAACCTATATTAGTTAACTAGCCGCTAAAGTTCATTTGTCTTTATCTGTCACTTTGACACATGCACTTGTGAGACAGTGACAACAGACATTTTAGCTAGCAGAGGTTTGTTAAGTTTTATGAATAAGGGGGTTAAAAAATAATTTGTCTTACTGGCTGGATCACTGTCAGTTGTAAAAACAAAAGTCGTCCCTCCTGTGGTCAATAGTTAACGGCTTATGCGCATGTAAACTATGTTTTTAGTACATGGATTTATATAAACGGAGACACTGTTTATGCGGGTTACTGGTCCAATCCAAAATTAAGCTTTGTAGCCCTTAACTTTTGATATGTCCACCAAAACGCGAACCTAAATCTGATAATGACCGGGCAATGCATTGCTTAACTATTGTCAGAGAGCTGCCATTGGCAAGAAAATAATTGTAAATATGTATAAAAATCAAATTAATTCTCTTGAAACCTAATAAAAAAAACAATCTTATCCATGACTAATATTACAAGCAACATTTCTTACATCCAATTAAAATATGTGCGCGACCGGCGCCTAGTTAGCAGCGCAAATGGAAGACGGCTCTCACAAGAAATCTTAGTGAGATTCAACCTATTTGTATCTTATTGCATTTAAAATAAGGATCAAAGGTGACATTCAAGTACTAGTGTAAAATTCTGAACTTAAATGTATAACATCGATTAAGTCTACTTAGCACGCATTTCATGCAGTCAATAAAGGTTAGTTTACACGACACAAGTCAATTCACATAGAAAAATTGTTACTGTAGTACCCAACTGATAAGGCGCGTCGTGAATCTTCGTTCGCGCAGAAAAGAAAGTATCGCTCCGAAGATTAACGAAAGAATGCTTAAAAATTACAATTAACCTTAGATCACTACTATAAGGTTCATAATACACTGTTCATAATGCGCGTGCACTCAATCAAAAGTATGGCGGCTGACTAACATGCCACGCGGCGCGCGCTAACATGGCGGCAGCTGCGGACCAATAGCGGTACAGGAAAAAGAAGCGCGGTGCGTGGAGCGTGCCGATTGGCCAATAGCATTTCACGCGCTTTAAAAATTCATCTTCTGCGCAGGTACATCGGTAAGCCATATCAGTTGGGTACTACTGTACAAGCCTAGATTCATAAAAATATGCATTCATTATCTAACAGCGATCACAATTACCTCTACATGTTAAGGTTGTGCCCCTATTTTTTTTCCGAGTGGATTAAGACCAAGTCGAAATTCTAATTTAGACCGTATACGCTTGTGATAAAGTTGTTATTACTATAAGAGCTGCTATTAGGCCGTTAAGTGGTCAGTTCATAAGAGCTCAAACTTCTAGATAGGTGCCATAAAATGTGATGCTAAGTACATTGGTGTATTGGCTAAAGGGGCGGACCATTTTACCTTTTAATAAAACTTCCCTTAACAAGAATTGCAATACCATTTGTATTTTTACTGTTGTAGGATGAACATTACAGAGAATAAAAATCGGTCGGTATAAAAGCAATTTGTCTTTATATATATAACGCCGGTGGCAAACAAGCGTACGGTCCACCTGATGGTAAGCGGCCACCGCGACCTATAGACGCCCGCAACTCCAAAGGAGTCACGTACGCGTTGCTTTATAAGATTTGGGGATGCACTGTGTTGACAGCAGAAGGAACACATTTAGGTCCCTCGCTCTCAACACAGTGCATCCTCGGGAGCTCTGGCAACCTTGCTCACCTCCAGGAACACAACACTAAATACTTGGCACTTAATTTGACAGCGAAGACAGTAGCCTTTGACCGTAGTTATTTGGTACTTGGTGATTGTCAACCAACGATAGCCGCCTGTCTATACCTTGTTTTTTTAAGACTACAAATTGGGTAAACAAACAAGCAGCGGTCGTAAACACACGCACATTGAATTCGCATTATTCGCACGGAAGTTCAGAACAAGTGACAGTTAGTGACTCAGACAAATTGCTTTTTTAAACCCGAACCGCCTCTAGGTTCCGCTCTGCCTCTAGGTTTTTTATTGCACAAATTTTATATTAATAAATGAAATAAATGAACTTTATTCTGCAAGTAGGCCGCAAAGGCACTTTTACAAGTCAAAAACTACTAGCGTTTCTCATGAGACCACTGCCGAGAAGAAACGCCGAAAGAAACTCGACAGTCAGTCATTTTCTCCACGATGAAAAGAAACGTAATTTTAAAAATAATTGATGGCTTATCATTTAAAAATACATATTATTCAAAAATCATCGGTTTCAATATTAATTGAGATTATTTGACACCGCAAAACGTGCCTGGTAAAGAACCTAATAAATCGTTCTCTGTCATTCTTTCTAATGCTAAAAAGAACAAGGTATAATCAATCGGTCATTCACCCGATTTCAGCGTGCCATGCTACAACAGTAAAAAAATTGCACTATCCACATAGGTCTAAACCAACCGCCGCTATCGTCTACGCCTCCACGATTAACTCTTCTTCGGCTCGGGCGTGCCCTCTGTCTTCTTGTCGTCCTTGTCTTTATCTTTGTCCTTGTCCTCCTTGTAGTCCTTGAACAGCAGCGGCGTCATGCCGAGGAAGCAGCCGAGTGTGATCCCGAGCACGCGACCCTGAGGAACAACCGGTGTTAGCTTAGAACATATAGATATTATTCAGAGGCGTATTTACCCTAGGGCCATCAGGGCCATGGCCCGGGGCGCCAATCCGCCAGGGCGGCGTAACCGCCTAGCAGCCCCCGACCGGCAGCTGCAGCGTGTGTTTTTATTACAGAATCCTTAGCATTTCATTTCAAGTTTTCTTTTAATTTTCAAACTTTATTGCATTTTTTGAAAAGAACACTATAAAAGCCTCTGCGGTACCGGGGTTGTCAGTCTCGTATCTCTAGATGGCCTCGTTAATACTCGGCCATCTATAACTAATCGACCGGCAATCCCCTATTTCGCGGCCTCTTCAGTAATGTACTATTGTACAATAAAAAAGTAGACTATTAAAAAAAAAATACATTATTTTTCTTGGTTTATGGGGCGGCAAACCTTATTGGCCCGGGGCGCCAAATTTAAAAAATACGCTTCTGATATTATTCTTTCTTTAGGCGCACTTGTAATATGTATAACGAAATGCTTAATGACATAGACATTTTTGCTCATAGTTTGTCCTCTTTCAAGAATAAAGTTCGGCAGTGTTTGTTTTCTAGATAATATGAAGTGAGGGAAAACATTGCTTTTAATAATCTCTTTTACTTTAGTTAAACTACTTTGCATGAGTACACAACTTAATATGTAATTATAACGGCACCTGTAACTTATTTAGTCAATAATTGTTACTTAGTAATATATGAAACTTTGGGCCTAATCTGCGTCCATTTTTATATGAATTCTTCTGTGCATGGCTGTTTGTTTTCTAACTAAAAAAAAAATATTATAAGATTTCAAGCTCACATGGCCATTTACATTAGAGTTACGATTTGAAACGGGATATTTACCATGTATATTTGTATTTGTGAGTTCCCGATATTTCGGCACTGTTGCAAGCGCCATTATGAAGGATTAACTGACGTGCTGCGAGTTTTAGTTAAACAATAAATAACAATAGAGTCAGGCACGTATCCAGAGGGGGGGCTAGTTGGGATTTATCCCCTCCCCCGAAAACGTTTTTAGCCAGTAGTGATCACAGCGATTTTTACACAGTTCACATGGTTGTTTCAATGTTTGTCCCCCCCCGAACCAAAAGTCTGGATACGTGCCTGAATAGAGTGTATAGTGTGTATAGCGCACCTTAAAATAATAGCTATTGAATGACAACTGTGAGAACGCACCACCTGTCACTTTGTCTATGTAAGGTGGCAACATTGCCTAGCCCTCTCTCTGAACTGGTTTCCAAGTGTAACACATCTCCATATTCACAATGTAGTCAGTCCGACCCAGGTCGGGCCTAGCCGAGTTTCTTGCTGGACTCTTCTCAGCTAGGCTAGGTTTAGTGAACCAGCGACAAAACTCCCAGTAGCTCGATTCCACTCACACCTCAGATCCGGTTGAAACCGCTCAATCAATCTCACTGGAGCGCAAACTCTTACCCCCTTATTCATAAAACTTAACAAACCTCTGCTAACTAAAATGTCTGTTGTCACTGTCTCACAAGCACGTGTGTCAAAGTGACAGATAAGGACAAACGAACTTTAGCGGCTAGTTAACTAATATAGGTTTGATAGACGTTTATGAATACGGGGGTTAGAGTATTCCAGTGTTCCAAACCACACGCGTGGTCGTGTCGGAGGTTTTCCCCAGAATGTTCCCCAGGCTACTCTCCATCCGCGCACTCCTATCGCTTTATTGGGCCCAGCCTATAAAGCCACAGCCAGGTTCAAAAAAAAAACAAATAAGAAAAAACGCGGACCAAGCGTAATGGGGGCTATCGCGTATGAATTCACCGCTAGAGGCGCTAGTGTAGCGTGAGTTTTCCGAAATGTCAAATGTCACTCTTTATGGTTGCGGTACGCGGATTAATATCTAATTGGAACAATATGGTGACTATTTTGCAATACCTGAGCTTGATTATGGCAAATATGAGTTACGGGGCAGTGACTGTCAGTGCTTTGAGACAGTTTTGTCTTTCGGAAATTTATTTCCTAACAAAACGGGACTGCGCTACAATGCGGGATGTTCGATATTTTTACGGTACGGTTATTAAGGTATTAAATATGATTTAAATGTAAACTTCTTTCTCATGCCCATAATAACCAATAAAAGAAATTGACAGCTGGACCTTACTCGACAGTGGCGCCAACTGGTGAGCACAAAAACGATAGCCCCCATTCAATCTTATGAAAACGTGATAAAGATGTAGTGTCCTACCCTCATCTCGTGCGCATACGTCACGATGACCGGAGTGGGGATCAGTAGTGGTCCGACCGGCAACCGGAGTGGTGGTGCGCTGTCGAGCTGAGTGTCGTGTAGTTACGCAGTCATACTTATGTGTATATAGTGCTTGGTAAGAGAATTCTACATGTGGCGACGAGGATAAAAGTATGTACTAAAAATATCCAAAAAAAAAAGGGTGAAATAGATATTAGTTCGACATAGTCACCAGGTTGGAGAAGCGGCGGCACACCGGCATGTCGAGCTGCACGGGCGCCAGCGGCGGCGCCTCCATGCCCAGCATGGCGGCGGCGCGCTCCACGTAGTACGAGGAGCCGATGCCGATCACGTCGCTGAACGTGTTGCCGAGCGCGGCCGCCGCCATCGTCGAGATCGTTATGAACGCGCTCATGCCGCTCTCGATGCTGTCACCCTGGCACATAATATAAGACGAGAAATATTAGACTACGAAAATATGTGATAATCCATATTGAAAGGGACCTTATGGCGGCCGGCACTTACGCCTGTATTGCCGCTGTTCCAATAAAAATAAATAAAATAAATAAATATTAGAGGACAATCTTACACAAATCGAACTAGCCCCAAAGTAAGCTCAAGAAGGCTTGTGTTATGGGTACTAGACGACGATATATTTAATAGATATAAATACTTAAATACATAGAAAACATCCAAGACTCAGAAACAAATATTCATTCTCATCAAACAATACAATACAATAGTGAATAGGTGTAACGTAAGCGCCTGCCGCCATAAGGTCCCTTTCGATGTGGATTATCACATATGTGCAAATTATGTTAACAATTACTATGGCAGAAGAACAAATCGGTTTATGGTTCCAACTATTTATAACGAATTTAACTGGTTAAGAAAAGAGAAAAAATGTAGTTTAAATGTAGTGAAAAGCAAGCTAAAAAAGACATTTTTACAAAGATTACCTTAACTGTTAACAGATTTAGTTAGTTAATATGTTTATTTTTTTATTGTTCTAGTTCTTACAATTACAAGTATTACTTAATTATGTAACTTAGGTGCATGATAATAGACTTGTTAAAATGAGCGCGGTCTCGCCAACAAACTGTCTTGTCAGTTTGGCGAGTAAAATTGAAACTGGAAACTTTATGTACCTTTTTGAAAAAAAAAAAAATATATATATATATATATATATATGGTGCCACTCGAACCAGTTTTCATATTTTTTTACTAGGTAATACTCAAGGGCACCAATATGCATACGTCTTTTCTCCTTATTCCATTGAAAAAACATCCAAAAATGTATACATATTTATGCCCTCGATGTACAACATTTATAAACATCAAATTATCAATACCTGGAAAAACAAGTTTTAATCTATAAGACGAGAAATATTAGACTAGGAAAATATGTGCAAATTATATTAACAATTACTATGGCAGAAGAACAAATCAGTTTATGGTTCCAACTATTTATAACGAATTTAACTGGTTAAGAAAAGAGAAAAAATGTAGTTTAAATGTAGTGAAAAGCAAGCTAAAAAAGACATTTTTACAAAGATTACTTTAACTGTTAACAGATTTAGTTAGTTAATATGTATATTTTTTTATTGTTCTAGTTCTTACAATTACAAGTATTACTTAATTATGTAACTTAGGTGCATGATAATAGACTTGTTAAAATGAGCGCGGTCTCGCCAACAAACTGTCTTGTTAGTTTGGCGAGTAAAATTGAAACTGGAAACTTTATATACCTTTTTGAAACGAAATTTAAAAAAATAAAATAAAAAAAATATATGGTGCCACTCGAACCAGTTTTCATATTTTTTTACTAGGTAATACTCAAGGGCACTAATATGAATACGTCTTTTCACCTTATTCCATTGAAATAAGGTCCAAAAATGTATACATATTTATGCCCTCGATGTACAAAATCTAAATCTAAATGAACATTTCAAAACATCAAACTATCAATATCTGGAAAAACAAAAGTTTTAATTTCATACTCTATAAGTATTTGTATCAAAACGCACAACCAGAATATATTGAAGTGAGTCCAATCCTAAATTCCTACTTCAAAGAGCCTAATACTACTTTTTGCAATACTATGTTATAAACTTAGTCTAACCTAAAAGGCTATACGTATAAGGTCTATGAGTCACCTTATAATCATAAATGTCGTACTACACTCATGTGAGGTAACTCAACTGACTCCAATCGAGTTTTAATCCTGCAAAAACGTACAATGGCCGGAGTCAAAACAAGACATTCATGCAGGGGGATCTTCGTTGAGAATCTTATTATTTATTCATTTATTTTATTTGGAGATCCAACAGCTATTATATAACATTACACAATCAAGTAGATACAGATAGCCAATTATAGGAACTCACAGGTAGTGCCATGATACTTAACTAATAGGTACTAATATTACGCGCTAACGTAACCGCACATGTAACAAAAACAAAAAAAAGGATATAATCTGTTACAAATTAAAGGTTTAGAATTAAAACTTTGCCGAAACTGGAATTCTCATAACTAACGAAACTAATTTATTAGTACATCGTGTAACATACATAACGAGGATAGTTGGGCAGCAGCAAAACACTACTATTATGACGCACTACTCGCTATACTCGTTCGAAGTAACCTGCGACTTTTACTTTAACTGACGATCACAATTTCAGTTCCTTAAAAATTGACTATGTTTAATTTTATTTATGTTTTAATGTTGTTTGTTATTTATGTTTTGTTTTTGTTTTTTAGAGATATTTGTATATCGTGAGATAAATAAATCATATCATATATCAATGACATAATAGTTAGTAGTAGTGGATGTGGTGTGGAATGTTATATAAATACTGCACAGTCGTCAATGAATGACTCATTCATGTGTATTACTATATTGACAACAACATTTAAATATAGAGCAGTACACATCACCAACACACTTACAAAATCCTCATTTTGAACTTTATTGCAACGGTGTAAGGTCTACTAAATGATCCGTTTCTTGAGTTCCTGTTAGTACTCACCGCAATGATCATTATGAAGTTATCCAGGAAGCCGAAACCGATGAATGGCACCGAATTTGTTAATGACACTGTAAACATCGTTAAATTAATTAGGTGTGTTAAATTTGCTTTTTAACACACATTTTAACATAACTGCTTGTTCAACTTTGCAACTTTGCAAGTTTATCTTCACTGTATGACATTAATTGTGTTATAATTGTAAACTCGAAATTATTATTCCTTCTTGAACTGTAAATTAATATTTTGACATGAAAAATGTATTACTTATTATAGTCAGTTTCTTAAATTGTATATTAATATTTTGACATGTAAAAGTGCCCTTGTGGCTTATTTGCAGAATAAATGTTTGATTTTGATTTTTTTGATTTTCATACTGGGATCCATTTAAAATGTCATTATAATAATAATATAAGCCTTTTATTCTGACATAAGTAGGTTGTTTCCATAGCATCGGTTCTGCCTGTGTGCCGTTCGGCAAAGACCAAAATGTCATCAATCATACATAACTACACATTGTGGGAGAAAATGACTGAACGATTTTGACTTTTAAAAGTGTCATTGCTTTTTTATTTAGTATTTTTCTTAAGTCATACTAAATATATAACGTACAGTGTATAGCATTTACAAACAACAAAATTTAGTAAAATTGTTCCCATGCAGTGAGAAAAATAGTAGTACAATAACCATTTTTAAATTATAAATCAATACTTACAATGGATTAACTCCCTGGTAGTAGGCTTAGGTACTGTGGCCGCTGAAATATAAAAATAAAAACTACATTGTGACACTTTGATATTGTTATATTTACTCAATAAAAAGGCTGTGCTTCAATTTATTTACTAAACAAAGCATTTTCAATCGGTTAACTACTGGATATGAAAATATAGTATCGTCGGGTGAGAAGCAAAACTCTATGAAATCTATCACTACTCTTCGAAACCTCGTATCTCAGTACTGAAACGATGTTTATATACGAGCTTTATTTTAAGTAAGTATTTGTTACTTAGTACGACTTTTGCTTGTAACCTGACGGTATTTTATAATATAGCAAATCAACAAATGACATTTCAGTTGCATATTGCCCCGGTGCACTCAATAAAATTATTTATGATATAACGGAAATAATAACATACCCAATATATGAATCCAAAATGAATGCATAAAGACAAGAAAGTTACCAAATTAGCTTCATACAGTGTGATATAATTCTTAATATATAGCTTAAAAATAGCAAAGATTAATTATAAACTTTGACCTAGTTTTAATTAGCTTCATTCAATCAATGTAAATAAAGCACTGTAACATCTATAAATAACAATTAAACATTGGTGTCAATGTCCAGTAAAAACCAGTTATAACTGGTATTATTAAAATTAAGAATAATTCCACTAACCATACTTTTTATTCAGCCAGTCGTCAGGGACCGGGCAGTAAGAGCCTGTGGGGTCTACGTCGCCCAGTGAGGGCACTTTGCTGGGCCTGCCTAATTTCGTTCTCCATCTCTGTCCGGCCAGTTTATCTGTAATATTTTTTAAATTTTAATTTCTTAAGAAAACTATCAAATACAACTGATGCATGTAAATGGACTAACCTTCGAACTCCTCTTTAATCTTATTAGATTCATATTCCTGTAACGCAGTGAGCAACAATTTTCTTTCATCAGTTTTTAAGTGCAGAACAAGTTCAGCGGCATGGAGCTTCGTTATAGGTCCTGTTATTTGTGTGGGTTCCTCGAAATCTTTCGACGTGGGTCCTAATCCCAGGTGGCGAACTTTTATAAGCACCGGAGCGAATCTCTTCGCAGTTAATCCTATAGTAGCACTGTATCGCACTTGCAACTTTGTTGGCTTTTTGTGACAACACATGTTACCTAAAGGAACACCAAACCTTTTCATAACGTGCACTGCCGTCATATTAATTAATATGCGTGTATTGATTTAAGTTAAACAAAACCTAAATTAATACTGGAATCCGAAAAATTCCTATTCCATTTGAAAACGTTTCATTTCACGACTGTTGATAGCTATCAGCTGTCAAAACATGATGTCATTCCGGAAATTGCCAAACGGAACGTGTCTTCGTTCGGAAACAGAAAAGAAAAACTTGTAAATCGGGGATTTAAAGCCTATCACACACTGCAGCGGCCTGCGGTGGCGGCCGGTTATACACCATGATAATTTTAACGTGCATTCACGCGGTTGTAGCGCAGCCGTCCGTGGCCGCTAGCTGCGCCCCTTCCGCCAACGCGGGCGCAGTAAGCGGTTGATAACGGCGGTCAGTTGCAAATTTTTTAGTTCAGTTACGTAGTTCAATTATTGTTATTGCACTGGATGTAATTAATATAATATTAAAAACAAAACAGTTATTATAACAAAAATAACAATTTAGTCATATAACCCTCCCCTCATCGTCCCGATGCAAAAGTGCCCATAACGCTTGCAGCATTTCCGCACTGGAGCCGGCCACGCTTGTACTGTGGCTGATATGGGTGGCAGCGAAGGTGCTGACCATGAAGTAAGGATAAGACTGGAGTCGGTAATACATACATACCAAGCATGAGTACGAAAGAGATGCAAGCATAGACACCAACACACGTGGGAACGAAATACAATGTATCATCTCCTGTCCCTCATCGCCTATTATTTGTCACCGGCCTATGTCACCGAAACGTCATTAATGTATTCAAGCCTATTGGGTTAATTTAAATTTGGCGCCAATGTATATACAGCACGACTAATTATGAGACGTCAGGATTGTGCTACATCCATGTCAGTCTTCTGATACATCTCAATTTAGTAGCCTTATCATAAGTCCGTCCCTCTTGGAGATTCGCTAATCCTCTTTCTACGGTGCTGACACATGTAGCGTCCACCTAAACTACAAATACTTTACCTAAACAATACCTATAATATTGTTCCTAAATAAATGCCAAATATTTAAAAAATACTGATTATAAATAAATCAGCTAAACAGAGGCAAACCGAACTTTGCTATTGAATGAAAAAGTGAGCAAAAACGGTTTTCTTGGATACTTATGCATGATACAATAATATACTATGTGTTTTCTTAGACCATGTTACTTATGTAACTGATTTTTTTAGTCTTGAATGCGCTAATTAAGAAATAACTCTTCTTTCATATCGGTTAAAGTTTAGCTTGGCGCCAAAAACTATAACGTAGGCCGCAGTTGCGGCCGCATCAGTGTGTTTGTGTTGTTACTTGCTCTTGCGGCTTGTCAAGCGGTCAGCTGACTCAGCCTATGATTAGACGCCGCCGCTGGCCGCTGCAGTGTGCGATGCGCTTTAAGATGTTGAACAAGTGTAGAACGAAAGTGAACTGCAAACGTCAGTCAAGCTAACAGCTGTCAAACTAAGTCATTCATCATTTGCGTGCTGTCAATTTTTTTCAATAGCACATAATAATATATGAAAACATAGATAAATTTAAATCCTCCACGCCGAAAGTGTGGATCAATTGCGCAATTAAGTAATAAATAATTAGTGCAAAATCGTAATGTTTATAGGAAGTTACAGGACTCGAAGTGTATGCTATTGAATTGTGTCAGTGATTGTGTAGAAAGTGACCTGAGGATAGAAGTGCAGTGCGTTGGGAGTAGGAGCCATGCACGATGTTGGAGGGGCTGGTGGCTTGGGTCTTGAACAACTACTTGGGGAAGTATGTGGAGAATCTCAATACGGACCAGCTGAGCGTAGCACTACTGTCAGGTTAGTCTGTTTACTGTGTCAATAACGCGACAACTGGATTTAAAATAGCATAAATCACGCAAAATCGGTGTTCTGAATATTAACTAGGCGATGTCACACCTTTCTCATTGAATGCATGTTTAATATTAACAAAATCCAAATTTCAAAATCGTGGTAATGGAGTTGGCGCCATTTCTACGTGATTCAAGTAATTGAATAAACATTTACATGAACCACCATAATATTGATGCACTGGTCATGTGATATGTGTAGGCGGCATTGTTCTGAGACCATTACTGGCTTCATACAAACTTGGTTGAAAACAATTGACAGCAATTTTTTGTCTCATTTGTATTTATCTTTTATCATTATCAAGTCCAAAGTCTTCCTAATCTTGTGAAGTCAAAAGCTTATATTATTTCTTATTTTGATGGTGATGAAATGCTTTATAATACATATATTAATAATAATGTTCTTTATTTAGGTATTCACACATCGATTTACAACTTATAAAAACTAAACAATGAAAATATTCAAATATCAAAATAACATTTATAATAAGCAAGCCATCTTTGATACCCCACTTGTCAGATAGCATGTAGCGAATACCATGTTAGCAATGCTGTTTGTCGATTTGCTCACTCTCCCAATGAAGGACCAGCCAGGGATTATATTTGGGCTCAACCAATAATAACTGGACATGTTACCAGTGTTGCTGATTCAGATTTAAAAAAAAATCATTTGTATCTTTGTGGTACAGCCTAAAAAAGGGAAATATTGTTGAGAAAAAAAAAATCTCCGACTGATTATTTTACATACATACACCTGCTTCTGAGAAGAGATAGGCAGAGGTCAAATGTTTCATTTTTGTGTGGTGAACCAATTATATTTCTGGGCTTCTTCATACCTTGTCACAGTGACGTTTATATGAGATTTCTAACGGCTTTCATATTGATTTTCACTATGACAAGGCACAAAGTGCCCAGAAATCAAATTGGTTGATTGTACATTCTTGAGATATCTTTATGACTTCATTTATATTCCTTCATATTTCCTCCCTCGGACACTCCAGTTGCGGAATGAGCTCCCTGCCGAGGTTTTTCTGAGGGACTACAGGATGGAGTTCTTCAAGAAAAGAGTGTTAAAATTTTTAAAAGGGTCGGTATGTGACACCCCTGGAGTTGCAAGCGTCTATAGGCTGCGGAGACCGCTCACCATCCGGCGGGCCGCACACTTGTTTGGTATAAAAGAAAAACATATTTTAGCACTCTTGCTTGACCTTTTCATATCATTTGTTAGGGTATTAGAGGACGTATTATTCTATAAAGTATGGAAAAAAAATTATGTAAATATATATATATATGTCATGGGAATTTCATAGTGACCTACAAATTTAATAATTTTATAATAATTAATAATTTCTTTATTCAGAGACCAACATAGATCATTCTTGTTAGTAAATTCTTAAATAACTAATGTTAGTAGGTAAATCATATCATGTCATACAAGTAGCACACATCAATTGAAATATATATAATTAGGAATTTAAAATAATAATTACTTTTAACAATAAAAATTTACGATGAAATTTTATAATAGGTATACAATTTAAGTACTGACTTAAATTGACTAGTACTGACTAGTTATAGTTATTTAACTATGATGCCATGAATAATAAGCGTAGACTTCCATATAAGTATTTATAATGAATCTGGACTTGATATTACAACATTAGAATGCGTGTGCCGAAAGAACTAGATTTTAGGCGGATTTTTAGCTTATAATATTAAGACGAGGTCGCGCCTCTAAGCTAATCGTGGAGCAAGGCGTTCGGTGCGAGTCTCATAGGTGATATGCCGGAGCGCCGGCGTTGAAGTGGGCTCCCAGTGGGCTCCCTGGCGGGCGCGCTAATGAGCGCGTGACGTCAGCCATTGCTCTCCATATCGCAGCGCCAGGGGTGCGTACAGACGCGGCCCGCAGAGGCAGTGGTGCTCGCAGGGGTTGCTGGATATTATTTTCAGTGATGTGCATGGTCACTACAAAGTAAGATTAAAAATGAAAAAAGAAATATTTAGAAATAGAAATATCTGCGTTCAGTTTCAATACCTACTTAATTAAACCAGTCTAACAGTTAAGGGCAATCGAGTCAGCTAGTGATCATGTTCAGGACAGTGTTGGCGCGCATCTCTTGCGCATGGTTGTCTAGAAACAGTCGACTCGCGCCTTTGCGAACATCCCCGATGCGCTGCACGGCCACGGCAGCCTCGCCAACGTCCTGAACGCTTTGTTATATTGAACGCGGAGAGCGCTGTACTGCTTCTGAGTATAATCTAGCCACAGGCAGCTCTTATAGAAAGATGTACAATAAGCTCTGAATCACCTTATTCACCTCAATAGAAGTTTGAAAAAAAATATCAAAGCGAAATATTGACAAAAAATAAATTAAATCACTGTTAGTAATGGTCAAGTATTAATTTCAAGAAGCAGTATAATACACTCTTGTAACTTGTAACAAAACCCTCTCAAAATTGTTCGGTAAATTGAACCGAATAATTCGGCCGCATACCGAACATTCAAAAACATGCCGAATATCGAATAATAACCGAATATTCGGCGCATCCCTAATACTTACTGAATTTGTTATAGACATAATAAGAAATAGTTATTTGTTATACAAGGGTGCAAAGTTGTATTTTATCTGCGAGTGTGGAATTGAAAAACACGAGCTAGCGAATGGATTCTAGGATTGAACCACGAGCTAGCGAATGGAATCCTGAGCGAAGCGAGTGGTTCAAAAATAGAATCCTGAGCGTAGCGAGTGTTGCAACACGCGAGACGTAAAATAACTTTGCAGCCGTGTATAACACAAATCTTTTCACCTCACTAGAGCGAGGATTTTTTTTTCCTCCTCCTCGTCCTAACGTTGACAGTTGCGTCCTAAATATAGTTGTCCACTACCTAATCCCGAGATTTGGCGTAGGTACTAGTTTTTTAACACAACAGCGCAATATAAAATTATTGTTGCTGGACTGTCTGGAACTCTGGACTGGCCTTTACATGTTGTGATGGTGTTATTTCCAATATTACAACAAACCGAGCATTACAATGTTATTACGTTTAAAAAAGTTACAAATAGCGCGTTCGGATTTCAAATATTCTTTGCACTCTTGTGGATAAAATGCAGTTTTGCTATCTGTTTTTAAAGAATAAAAAAGAGCTTTCCGAGCTAGTGAGGTGAAAAGGTGTTTAATAGATGTCTGATAACATAATAACCACAGGGAAGGTGGAACTCGAGAACCTCCCCCTGAAGAAGGATGCGCTCCGCCACCTCGGGCTGCCGGTGGAGGTCCGCGCCGGCTTCATCGGCAAGGTGCAGCTGCAGGTGCCGGTGCGGCAGATCCGCTCCGCGCCCTGGCTCCTCGCCATCGAGAAGCTGTACCTCGTGGCCGCGCCCGTCAATTTGGATGAGGTACTGTGTGACGCTATAACCTGGGACTGCTGGAGTTTCGTCGGCAAAGTTCTGCAGGCGATATGTATCGGTTTTCGGTTTGTAAAAGTTTACTCTTAGGATGTGGGAACAGGTTTGAGATCCTTCTTAAGTGCTTGCATGGGGCAGTGGACCACAGTTCTTCGTCAACCGGGAGGGGGCGATGGCCCTTCTGGTTCGCAAGACTCTATCAGGATTGAGCGAGGTATCTTCCAGGGTGACAGTCTGAGTCCCTTATGGTTCTGCCTAGCTTTGAATCCGCTCAGCACTTTGCTGAAGGATTCAGGGCTAGGTTGTCAGCTCCGGAGAGGAGGTGAGGTCATTTCTCATCTTCTCTACATGGATGACCTTAAGTTGTTTGCATCAAATAGACAGGACCTGTTGGAGCTACTCAAAACGACAGAAGCTTTCAGTAGCGCCATCAGAATGGAATTTGGTGTAGATAAGTGTGCGGTCATGCATGTACAGCGGGGGAAAGTTGTAAATTCGTCAAATTTACAACTTTCTGAGACAATGTCCCTGAGATCTCTCTCCGAAGCAGAAACCTATAAATATCTTGGTATGTCACAGTCTTTGGGTATTGAAGGTGAGGGCGTAAAGCGGGCGGTGAAGGAACGCTTCTTCTGTCGCCTGACAAAAGTGCTTAATAGTCTTTTGTCGGGCGGCAACAAGGTGCGCGCCTTCAACGCCTGGGTGATGCCCTTGCTCACATACTCCTTTGGCATACTAAGATGGACTCAGAACATTATTCTCATTCGGGCTGCCGGTGGAAGTCCGGGCCGGCTTCATCGGCAAGGTGCAGCTGCAGGTGCCGGGGCGCCAGATCCGCTCCGCGCCGTGGCTCCTCGCCATCGAGAAGCTGTACCTCGTGGCCGCGCCCGTCAATTTGGATGAGGTACTGTGTGTGACACTATATTTTTAATCAGTAATCAGTAATCACTCGTTTATTTGCTAAAACATGGTACAACAAATAGGTCATAATCTAAAATATAAGGAACTGCATGTTTGGTCACAAGCAGGGACTGATACCGGTATTTTTAAAAAACCCTGAATTAGCCCAATATTTTGGATTATTTTTTGCTCTTTCCAATATTTTGGATTATTTTTTGCCGTAGGGCTGAATCATGTGTTTAGGTAACAACGTCGTGTTATTAGATTGTCCCATTAAAAACGAAATAATGAACCGGTGACCGTAATAATACCGGTATTTTTCTATGGAGAAAATACCGGTATCCGATCCCTGGTCACAAGGACATGCAAATATTTAAGGTATGTCATGGTTTTAATTCTGTATCTACATATGAAATTCTGTAAAAACGGTTTTCCGTGCTTAGCTCATAATTTATATCCATAACATTGTACTTTATATACTTTAGGTTCTTAAAATTGTCTTTGTATGTAACGGTTAAAATTCTTTAACCCCAGGGAAACTTTAAAACTGTTAATCGTTCAAGTGTCAACCTGCGAGTCAGGCCAAGCCTAGTGCAGGGGACACAGGGAAACTTGATTCTGTAAACAATAATCTAATCAAACAGCGGTAGGTTGCGATCTTAAATGTGAGGTGTCATGTAATTAATCATAAGTACCACTGTATTGAAATATTGAAAAAAAAATATATCCTGGGACTGCTGGAGTTTCATCGGCGAAGTTCTGCAGGCGATATGTATCGGTTTTCGGTTTGTAAAAGTTTACTCTTAGGATGTGGGAACAGGAAGAGTAGACCAGAACATTATCTAAATATATAAAAGAAGAAACTGACTGACTGACTGACTGACTGATATATCAACGCACAGCCCAAACCTCTGGTTCTAGAGATTCCAAATTTGGCACGTAGGTTCTTTATAAGGTCTAGGGGTGCACTAAGAAAGGATTTTTCAAAATTCACCCCCTAAAGGGGTGAAACGGGGGTCCAAAGTTTGTATGAAAAACCGTATTTATTAAAGTAGGAGACATGAAATTTTGTATATAGAGTCTGTGTTTAAATATATTAATGGCGTATTTCAGCGTTTTTATAAATTGCTCCACTAAAGGGGTGAAAAGGGGGTTCAAAGTTTGTACGGGGAGCAAATCTTTTTTGATGTGAGAGATTTAAAACTTCGTACATAGACTCTATGTTTAAATACAACAAAACATATTTAAGCGTTTTTTGAAATTGATCCCCTAAAGGGTTCAAAAGGGGGTTCCAAATTTGTACAGAGAGCAAATCTTTTTTGAAGTGAGAGATTTAAAACTTCGTATATAGACTCTTTGTTTAAATACAACAAAACATGTTTCAGCGTTTTTCGGAATTGCTCCCTTTAAGGGGTGAAAAGAGGGTTCCAAGTTTGAGCGGGGAGCAAATTTTTCCTTTTCTTAAAAATCGATATGGGTGTCATTTTCGAGATTCCTCGGGGTGCCGATTACGAAAATGACATTAATTTTCAAATTAAAGATGGCGGACATTTATTTTTCTTAAAAATCAATATGGGTGTCATTTTCGAGGTTCCTCTGGGTGCCGATTACGAAAATGACATTCATTTTCAAATTAAATATGGCGGACATTTATTTTTCTTAAAAATCAATATGGGTGTCATCTTTGAGGTTCCTCGGGGTGCAGATTACAAAAATAACATCCATTTTAAAATCCAAGATGGCGGACATTTATTTTTTTTTAAATCGATATGGGTGTCGTCTTAGAGGTTTGTCATGGTGTCGATTACGAAAATGACATCCAATACATATCTGCATGCAAGTCAAACTGAGAACCTCCTTTTTTGTAGACGGTTAAAAATTACTCTTAGTACTCGGGCGAAGCCGCGGGAAAAAGCTAGTGTCATATATAGTTGCAACAGATGGACAGACAATCGTAGCATGTGGGTTGTTTTATCACCTTTTCTGTATGGAAGCCTATAAATTCCCTCGGTTGGTCCCGATCACATACAATTAACCTTTCTTTTGGAATAGTTTCATTATTTGGTTGTAGACGGTTATAAATTACTCTTAGTACGCGGGCGAAGCCGCGGGAAAAAGCGTTGAAACTTTGTATAAAGACTCTTTGTTTAAATACATTAAAGGCGTATTTCAGCGTTTTTCTAAATTGCTCGCCTAAAGGGATGAAAAGGGGGTTCAAAGTTTGTACGGGGAGCGAATCTTTTTTGAAGTGAGAGATTTGAAACTTCGTAAATAGAATCTTTGTTTGAATACAACAGAACATATTTCAGCGTGTTTTTAAATTGCTCCCCTAAAGGGGTGAAAAGGGGGTTCCAAGTTTGTACGGGGAGCAAATATTTTTTGAAGTGAGAGATTTAAAACTTCGTATATAGACTTTCTGTTTAAATACAACAAAAAATTACTCGGCATTTTTCGAAATTACTCCCCTAAAGGTATGAAAAGGTGGTTCCATGTGGTGTTTGTACGGGGAGCACATCTTTTTTAAAGTGAGAGATTTAAAACTTCGTATATATTATAAACTCAGTTAAAATACAACACCATATTACAGCGTTTTTTAAATTTCTTCCCTAAAGGGGTGAAAAGGGGGTCTAAATTTGTATGGGAAGCAAATCTTTTTGAAATGAGAGATTTAAAACTTCGTATTTGGACTCTGTTTAAATACAACAAAACACGATTCAGTGTTTTTCGGAATTGCTCCCCTAAAGGGGTGAAAAAGGGGTTTCAAGTTTGTGCGGGGAGCAGTAATATGGGTGTCATATTCGAGGTTCTTCGGGGTGCCGATTACGATAATGGCATGCATTTTCAAATCCAAGATGGCGGACATTTCTTTTTCTTAAAAATCGATATGGGTGTCATTTTTGTTGTTCCTCGAGGTGCCGATAACGAAAATGACAACCATTTTCAAATATGATGACGTTTTATGATGGATATACGGTCATTTTTTTCCTAAAAATCGATATGGGTGTCATCTCCGAGGTTCCTCGGTGTACGAATTACGAAAATGACATGCATTTTCAAATCCAAGATGGCGGACATTTATTTTTCTTATAAATCGATATGGTTGTCATCTTCGAGGTTCCTCGGGGTGCCAACTATGAAAATGACATCTATTTTCAAATCCAAGATGGCGGAAATTAATTTATCTTAAAAATTTATATAGGTGTCGTCTTTATGGTTCCACGGGGTGCCGATTACGGAAATGACATCCATACGTATCTACATACATACAAACATACAGATCAAACGGAGAACCTCCTTTTTGTAGACGGTTAAAAATTACTTTTATTACGCGGGCGAAGCCGCGGGTAAAAGCTAGTTCTCATTATAAGAACCACACTTATCTAGTACTAGCGACCCGCCCCGGCTTCGCATGGGTGCAATGCTGATGCATATATTATACATATAAACCTTCCCCTTGAGTCACTCTATCTATTAACAAAACCGCATCATAATCCGTTGCGTAGTTTTAAAGATTTAAGCATACCTACATAGGGACATAGGGACAGAGAAAGCGACTTTGTTTTATACTATGTAGTGATGATGAATTTCTGGTAGCCAGTGTTAACTCGTAATTGGGAATATCATCATAAGTATAAAAAACCGGTCAAGTGCGAGTCGAACTCGCGCACCGAGGGTCCCGTATACAGATGTGTACCGGTGCCAACCCTATTAAATCGGGAGAATCTAAACAACATGGTGTGGAAATTGGACGCCATGGGTACAGCGCCATTTATCGGCGACTTTTGTTACAAATTTGAGCGACTGAATAACTTTGTATGTATGGTAGTTTTACAAGGATAATTCTTTATCACGTAAAACGATTTAAATTTTTTTTCGTTATTTGAAAGAAGGTACTTTCAGCATAATCTCGTAGGAATGTATAAAACAAAAATACATGCAAAGGTGATTAAATTACAAACTTAGTATAGAAATGTTTTTTCAAATCAAATTTTGAACCATCTGTTTCTTTTATCTGTCATTTTTCACAGAAAATATATATTTTTTAAAAGTCATGTTCTATGTATGTAGGTAAGCCTTCTTTATAACTGTTCCAAATTTCAAATCGATAGCATAAGTAGTTCTTGAGATATTTAGCGATGTGACAGACAGGCAAAGTGAAACCATAAGGGTTCCTTTTTTACCATATTGGTACGGAACCCTAAAAAGTGGTTACAAAAGCAAGTTTAAACCCAACCTTGATCCCAAGATAGCATACTATACCAGTACTATTTTGATAACAAAATGTACGTAACGTTTTTATATTCTACGTTTTTATATCCTACAAGTCAAGCTAAAGGTCAAATGAAAAAAAAGAGTGGCAATTAAAAACGTGTAACAAAATTTATGCATCTCAATATACAGTTACTACGTTTGACCTTGATTTTATTATCAATTGAGTAATAATAAACTGGTAGACAGAAGAACTAAACGTACTGACTAAAATAGTAACTATGCGAATTTTGTCTAAAGAGCTATTACAACTCAAAAGACACAAAACCAGCGCAGTGACAAGAATACTCACTGGTCACTGCAAACTTAACAAACATTAACACAAATGGGCATAAAACAAAGCGCAGCATGCAGATTCTGCCAAGAGTCGGAGGAAACTGCCATCCATATCCTCTGCTCCTGTGGACCACTTATGCCCAAAAGATGTATCTACCTAGGGAGGCACATCATGCCCCCAGAGGAGATACAACAGATTGGGACCCAAAGAATCTGGAAATTCCTGGAAGCAACGGGTATAAGCAAAGAACTTTAAGGGCTGCCACAATAGATCAATACTGGTCGAGGCGGCAACGAAGGCCCACAACAAACAATAATAATAAAAAAAAAAAACTATGCGAATTAGGGTGGTTTGCACAAACCGTCTGTAATCGTAAAAGGCCTTATAAGTTTTAAAATATTTTTATTTCAAATTATGACAAAAGTATTGATAATAACAATAAATTGATTAAAGGATACGACGATTTTATTAAAGTTTTAGATAGTAACATAGCTATTTTTTTGATATTATTGTGTGTATTAGAATTTAAGCGGAAAAACAGTTTTTAGCTTGAAAATTGTCGATTTAGAGTGATGTTTGAAAAGTCGCTTTCTCTGTCCCTATATCCCTATGTATGCTTAAATTTTTAAAACTACGCAACAGATTTTGATGCGGTGTTTTTAATAGATGGAGTGATTGAAGAGGAAGGTTTATATGTATAATAACATCCATTAAATAGTGCACCCGTGCGAAGCCGGGGTGGTCGCTAGTAATATATAAAGCAAGTGATAAAAAATATATAAATATATGGAGCTGATAGCCATGGACAGGGGCAAGCAGGCAAACAGCACACTACTGGCCCTGCCGATAACCACCGCCGTCCAATATTTTGTAAGCGGACAGTCGAGGCGCCGGGCTAACGTCCTCAGAAGACCGTTGCTGCTACCGCGCTTTCGTTTCAGCAGTGACCCGACCCTTTTTCGCCTGATGGCAAAAAAGTCATCTGTTCGCGATGAATAATAATAATATAAGACATATGCCTAAGAATATTTAGAATATAAAGTACATATATAAGGAAATGTAGAATTAATATATATATAAGAATATGTAGAATGTAAGAGACACTTACCTGATATGCACTTGGCTTAGGCCCGTGCATAGCAGTATACCGGTTAAAACCGAGAAAAAAAAATAAAAACCTGCAAAATAATAATAATAATAATAAGAGTTTATTCACCTGATATCGTGCTGACAGATCGATCGAAGCGCCAGGCAGTGCTGGTTGACATCACCATCCCCCATGACGAGAACCTCGTGAAGGCCGAGAAGGACAAAGTCAGCAAGTACCTAGACTTGGCACACGAGGTGACCGCCATGTGGGATGTTGATTCAACGATCATTGTCCCGATAGTCGTCTCTGCGAACGGCCTAATAGCGAAGAGTCTCGACCAACACCTCAAGAGACTCTCGCTAGATGGCTGGGTCAAGGGTCAGATACAGAAGGCGGTACTCCTGGACACGGCGCGGATAGTCAGGAGGTTCCTCTCTCTGTCGCCCTAACCACCGGTAGCTTAGGCCCCGCCTCGCTGCCGGCGGCACACTAGGTTAGGTTTTTATAATGATTTTTTGTTTTGTGTAATATTGTTTTATATTTTACTTTGTATATAATTATTATAAAATCTAATCTAAGTGCTAAAGCAAATAAAGAGTTTATTCAATGATTGTATACATTTACAGGTAACCAAGACAGGTACAATAAAGTATACAAATACAATTGAAAGGGTAGGTGGCTCAGCTTGTGTCTGTACCAAGAGACCACTAGAGACTCTTGTCTGCAGACGCTGTTATTCTGCCACGCCCAATACAGGCGTAAGTTTATGTATGTTTGTTTGCGCGCAGTGGGACAGCGCTGCGGAGGCGCACTTCGCTCACGAGCGCAAGGTGGCGCTCCTGGACGCCCTGGAGGCGCAGTGGCGCGCGGCGCAGGAGGCGCTCGCCGCCGACGCGTCCTACTACGCGGCCTCGTACTCCTCGTGGCTCAGCTACGGCACCGGCCTGCTCGCCAACATCGTGGAGAACCTGCAGGTACATATCTGCAGGCGAATCACGTAACTTTATGCACTAACGGTAGATAGATGCACTAACATTGATGTCAAAGGCTTATTATAGGGTTGAGGACTATCTAACAGACAGAAATGCATGGCCCAAACCAAATACCTAAATAGCGTAAAGAGTCTAATATTTTCATTGTATCTAGTTGACACAGTTCTTGCAGGAAAGCATATCAAACGATTCGACATGTTTTGTTTTCTTGTGTAACTACACATTGTAAATACCTATTGTTATATTTTCCTTATTTTCTTTCAATTCTCTTTTGTTTTTAACCACATACATTTACTTAAGTAGGTTAAGTAGTATCATTGTAATAAGCATATTTTGGAGAAAATGACTGACTGTCGAGTTTCTTTCGGCGTTTCTTCTCGGCAGTGGTCTCATGAGAAACGCTAGTAGTTTTTGACTTGTAAAAGTGCCTTTGCGGCCTACTTGCAGAATAAAGTTCATTTATTTCATTAATTTATTAGATTTTACTGTCAATTTTGAAGTACAAATGTATGAGCTGACAATTAAAATTTGATATTAAAATCTACCTAACGGTAATACATAAGTTACGTCATTACGTGATTACCCCGCTGGCCCCGTATTATGTCAGTTTAACGACAAGATAAGGAATCTGTCACTTTCTATCGTGTGGTATCAGAAAATGACAGATGCTTTACCTTATAGTCTATCACGAGATAAACGAAACCATCATAGACCACCCAGTATAAGCTCGGCAAATATACAACTACCCTAATGAAGAGTTTTATCTGTTGATGGATAGAGAATATTCATCTTTTTTTTTCATGATGCCATTCGAACCAGTTTTTAAAGAGGAACCAATGTGTATATGGAGGGTACAATTAGAACAACACAAAAGTCAAAAATGGATTACAAACTACAGTATCCAAGCCCACAAAACGTCCCATACTAATTGAGCATAGTATGTGACGTCATACAATTATAACAAAATTAATGTCATACAGTAAAGATAAACTTGCAAAGTTATCTATTACAAATATTACAACATCAGTAAGGTTAGAGATGTATAAGGTCTCAAGATTAAACAAGGAGTATAATGAGATTAACATAATATCCCAGAGGTGTACATGGTCTCTGAGCGTCAAAATTAAGATTAATTTAATATTGTTAGAAATGTATATGGTCACTGATAATATAAACGAAGCCTTAACAGGATGATGTCTCTCGTCAATCCGCTATAAAAAGACACTAGTATTTAGTATTAACGTAGCCACTATGTCCTTGTAAGCATGAACAGACCGGACTCCACAAACAGCACCCGATCACGAGTATGACGCGTATTTCAGCCATCTGACTTTGCTACGGTTTGATAAGTTACCCTCTTTTTCATAAAACTTAACAAACCTCTGCTAACTAAAATGTTCTTTGTCTGTTTCTCACAAACGTAAATGTCAAAGTGAAAAATAAGGACAATCGAACTTTAGCGGCTAGTTGACTAATAAAGGTTTGATAGACGTTTATGAATAAGGGGGTTAGACTCTACCCCCCCTATTCATAAAACTTATGAAACCTCTGTTAACTAAAATGTCTGTTGTCACTGTCTCACAAGCATATGTGTCAAAGTGACAGATAAGGACAAACAAACTTTAGCGGCTAGTTAACTAATACAGGTTTGATAGATTGAAGGGACGAGAGTTGGAGTCAAGTGAGAACAACCAATGTCGTAGATGAACTGGCTTTATTAGGAGTAACATAATCTTATATACCAGATACACACATACCCTCTTATTCATAAACGTCTATCAAGCCTATATTAGTTAACTAGCCGTTAAAGTTCGTTTGTCCTTATCGGCCACTTTGACATTTACGTTTGTGAGAATGGGACAAAGAACATTTTAGTTAGCAGAGGTTTGTTAAGTTTTATGAATAAGGTGGATAGACTATACTAATATATTATACTAGAGTTACACCACTACAAGACGTTTATGAATAAGGGGGTAAATTAGTATATATTCCAAACCCCAGTTGAAACTGCACGACGTCCACATCCGCTACGAGGACGCGGTGACGTGCTCCCCGCGCGCGTTCGCGTGCGGCCTCACCGCCGCCGCGCTGTCGGCCGAGTCCTGCGACGCGGGCTGGCGGCGCGGCTTCACGCTGCTGCCGCCCGCCGGCGACGGCTGCTCCTTCAAGCTGCTCGAGCTGCAGGGGCTGGCGGTGTACTGGGACGCGATGCCGCCGCACGGGATGATGGCGGATTGTGACGTCACTGAACTCACTGTGAGTACCTGTGAAGTGTAGCGGCTTCACGCTGCTGCCGCCCGCCGGCGACGGCTGCTCCTTCAAGCTGCTCGAGCTGCAGGGGCTGGCGGTGTACTGGGACGCGATGCCGCCGCACGGGATGATGGCGGACTGTGACGTCACTGAGCTCACCGTGAGTACCTGTGAAGTGGCGCGGCTTCACGCTGCTGCCGCCCGCCGGCGACGGCTGCTCCTTCAAGCTGCTCGAGCTGCAGGGGCTGGCGGTGTACTGGGACGCGATGCCGCCGCACGGGATGATGGCGGACTGTGACGTCACTGAACTCACCGTGAGTACCTGTGAAGTGTCGCGGCTTCACGCTGCTGCCGCCCGCGGGCGACGGCTGCTCCTTCAAGCTGCTCGAGCTGCAGGGGCTGGCGGTGTACTGGGACGCGATGCCGCCGCACGGGATGATGGCGGACTGCGACGTCACTGAACTCACTGTGAGTACCTGTGAAGTGTAGCGGCTTCACGCTGCTGCCGCCCGCGGGCGACGGCTGCTCCTTCAAGCTGCTCGAGCTGCAGGGGCTGGCGGTGTACTGGGACGCCATGCCGCCGCACGGGATGATGGCGGACTGTGACGTCACTGAACTCACCGTGAGTACCTGTGAAGTGTAGCGGCTTCACGCTGCTGCCGCCCGCGGGCGACGGCTGCTCCTTCAAGCTGCTCGAGCTGCAGGGGCTGGCGGTGTACTGGGACGCCATGCCGCCGCACGGGATGATGGCGGACTGTGACGTCACTGAACTCACTGTGAGTACCTGTGAAGTGTAGCGGCTTCACGCTGCTGCCGCCCGCCGGCGACGGCTGCTCCTTCAAGCTGCTCGAGCTGCAGGGGCTGGCGGTGTACTGGGACGCGATGCCGCCGCACGGGATGATGGCGGACTGTGACGTCACTGAGCTCACCGTGAGTACCTGTGAAGTGTAGCGGCTTCACGCTGCTGCCGCCCGCGGGCGACGGCTGCTCCTTCAAGCTGCTCGAGCTGCAGGGGCTGGCGGTGTACTGGGACGCGATGCCGCCGCACGGGATGATGGCGGATTGTGACGTCACTGAACTCACTGTGAGTACCTGGGGGCGTTCGGGTTGATAATGACAGCTCAAGAGCAGGGACCGATACCGGTATTTTTAAAAAACCCTGAATTAGCCCAATATTTTGGATTATTTTTTGCTCTTTACGTAGGGCTGAATCATGTATTTAGGTAACAACGTCGTATTATTAGATTGTCCCATTAAAAACGAAATAATGAACCGGTGACCGTAATAATACCGGTATTTTTCTATGGAGAAAATACCGGTATCCGATCCCTGCTCAAGAGTCGAGGAAACACTCTCTTTATTGGATTAAAATACATGGCTTTATACTAAAGTTTGGTTTGCAAAGAATGCGTAATGCGCAATAGAAATGGTCGTGATTTATTTAATACTAGCAGCGCCCTGCGGTGTTACCCGCTAAAAGGTAGCCTATGTCCTATTCTGATGTCTAAGCTGCAATACTGGAAAGTTTCATAGAGATCCGTTTAGTAGTTTTTGAGATTAAGCGGAACGTACATCCATCCGCACAAACTTTCACGTTTATAATATTATTAGGATTATTTTCTTGGAATCAATGTCACGGCCGATTGCATTCTTTAGTTCTAGGAACTAGTACAAAGGAAAAAAATTTTTCACACTTGCTATTCAGAAAAGAGTTATTGTTGCCTTCGAATGAGGGATCAAAGATGTACTTTTCTTCCCTAATTTGAGGGCAACAATGACTCTTTTCCTCATAGAAGGTGTGAAAAGCAGTATGTGACACTTTGTAGTAAAATCGTAAAATTTGTAAGATATTTCATGTTTTTAGCAGCGGGCCTCATAGACGGTGTGAAAAGCAGTATGTGTCACACGGTAGCAAAATTATTTCCGTCTTGGGCGTAAACACTTGAATCCCTCGCTACGCTCAGGATTCTATTGTAGAATCTTTCGCTTCACTCAGAATTCAATATACCGCCCTCGCCGTAAATATATCATTTTGCTCCCTTGAGACACAATTTACTATTAAGTTTCCATCAGATGTGTATCAGCTGTGGACAGCTGTGTTATAAGGGTGTGACCTTACTACATCTGTGGCACTAGCCTTTGAAACTGGCGAGACAATTCGAAGGCCACCGGCCCATAGATGGCCTCATCCAAAACTGGTATTATCCTGAAGAGAACAACTGGTGCGGTTGCGCCCCGCTAAACTTAAAACTAGCACTTACAAATACGCTGGACTTCCTTCTTCGTAGCAGAGCCCAGCAGTTGGTACCAACGCCAGCGCTGGAACTGCACAATTCGATAGCGGATAGCATGAGCGATTTCAACCGAATCTGAGGTGTGAGTGGAATCGAGCTACTGGGAGTGTTGTCGCTGGTTCATTAATCCTAGCCTAGCTGAGAAGAGTCCAGCAGGAATCTCAGCTAGGCCCGACCTGGGTCGGACTGACTCTACCCGGTATGCGGCGGTACCGGGACGAATAGGGACTATATGTGTCAGTGTTATCGCGATCGCGCGGTGGATACTTAAGAGGCCTTATAAGTTTTAAAATGTTTTTATTTCAAATTAAGACAAAAGTATTGATAAAACCAATAAAGTAATTAAAGGATATGATGATTTTATTAAAGTTTTAGATAGTAACATAGCCATTTTTTTATTTTATTGTGTGTATTAGAATTTAAGCGGAATAAAACAGTTTTTAGCTTGAAAATGGTCGATTTGGAGTGATGTTTGAAACGATATTTCTTAATGAAAAATGCGAAAAATTCTTTTAAAGTTTATGACATTAGGTCGCAATAGTCCTGTTCTAGATAGTAACATCGAGAAAATGTCAATAGACGTGTCAATTCAATCAGAAAATCGTGTAAATATATGAACGTTTTTTAACTGATAAGGATCCTTAAGTTTTTTGCCTATATATCGCTTTATGAATTTCCAAATGTGAGTTTGTATTTTGTGTGCGCAGGAGCGCATGTCGGCGCCGTGGCTGGGCGCGCACGGCTGGCTGCTGGCGCCGGCCACGGCCACGGCGCGCGTGCGCCGCGAGCGCGCCGAGCAGCCGCTGCGCTCGCGCACCCGCCCCAGGCTCACCGCGCACCTCACGCTCGACACCGTTCTACTCAACCTCACACAGGTAAACACCTGACTTCTTTGAATTTTCCTCTTTGATAGGCTAGGATGGCGAGTACCAACGATTTCATCGATAAAAGTGATTTTATAGCGCAGCAAGACTGATAAAGTGTTGTTTTAAGTGAAACATTGGGGACAACGCAATTTGTCATTCACACCTGGGTCATACTTAGTTGAAAAAACAAAAGTCGTCCCTCCTGTGGTCAATAGTTAACGGCTTATGTGCATGTTAGCTATATGTTTATTACAGGCATTTATAGAAACGGAGACACTGTTTATGCAGGTTACTGGTCTAATCCAAAATTAAGCTTTGTAGCTCTTAATTTTTGGTATGTCCACAGAAAAGACGCGAACCTAAATCCGCGTATGACCCACCTGCCATTCAGAAAGAAATCGTTGTTGCCCTCGAAAGAGGGATCGAAGTCGTACTTTTCTTCCCTCATTTGAGAGCAACAATTTTTTTTTCTCAAGTGTGAAAAGCAGTATGTGCCACTCAATAGCAAAATTATTTGTAAGACATTTCGTGTTCTTAGCAGCGGGCCTCATAGGCGGTGTGAAATAGTAGATTGTATTACAAGGGAGTAAAATGCAATATTTAATCGAAGGCTAGCGTGTTGAATCCCGAACGAAGCGAAGTATACTAGAATAGAATCTCGGGCGTAGCGAGGGATTCTAACATGAAATCCTAAGCGTAGTGAGGGATTCAAACCGCGACGACCGAGTTAGAAAACTCCTTCCAAATTCAAATCTCAACATGTTTAGAAGTATTTTGTTTTTGTGTGTAGCGGCAGTACAGCGAGGCGGTGGGGTGCTCGCTGGGGCTGGAGCGCGTGGCGCGGCTGCGCGAGTTCCGCGCGCTGCGCCCCGCCGCGCCCGTGCGCCAGGCCGCGCGCCTGTGGTGGCTGTACGCGCTGCGCTGCCACCGGCCCGAGCACACGTGTGAGTACACTACACTACAGTACAGTACAGTACAGTACAGCGGGCGGTGGGGTGCTCGCTGGGGCTGGAGCGCGTGGCGCGGCTGCGCGAGTTCCGCGCGCTGCGCCCCGCCGCGCCCGTGCGCCAGGCCGCGCGCCTGTGGTGGCTGTACGCGCTGCGCTGCCACCGGCCCGAGCACACGTGTGAGTACACTACACTACAGTACAGTACAGTACAGTACAGCGGGCGGTGGGGTGCTCGCTGGGGCTGGAGCGCGTGGCGCGGCTGCGCGAGTTCCGCGCGCTGCGCCCCGCCGCGCCCGTGCGCCAGGCCGCGCGCCTGTGGTGGCTGTACGCGCTGCGCTGCCACCGGCCCGAGCACACGTGTGAGTACACTACACTACAGTACAGTACAGTACAGTACAGCGGGCGGTGGGGTGCTCGCTGGGGCTGGAGCGCGTGGCGCGGCTGCGCGAGTTCCGCGCGCTGCGCCCCGCCGCGCCCGTGCGCCAGGCCGCGCGCCTGTGGTGGCTGTACGCGCTGCGCTGCCACCGGCCCGAGCACACGTGTGAGTACACTACACTACAGTACAGTACAGTACAGTACAGCGGGCGGTGGGGTGCTCGCTGGGGCTGGAGCGCGTGGCGCGGCTGCGCGAGTTCCGCGCGCTGCGCCCCGCCGCGCCCGTGCGCCAGGCCGCGCGCCTGTGGTGGCTGTACGCGCTGCGCTGCCACCGGCCCGAGCACACGTGTGAGTACACTACACTACAGTACAGTACAGTACAGTACAGCGGGCGGTGGGGTGCTCGCTGGGGCTGGAGCGCGTGGCGCGGCTGCGCGAGTTCCGCGCGCTGCGCCCCGCCGCGCCCGTGCGCCAGGCCGCGCGCCTGTGGTGGCTGTACGCGCTGCGCTGCCACCGGCCCGAGCACACGTGTGAGTACACTACACTACAGTACAGTACAGTACAGTACAGCGGGCGGTGGGGTGCTCGCTGGGGCTGGAGCGCGTGGCGCGGCTGCGCGAGTTCCGCGCGCTGCGCCCCGCCGCGCCCGTGCGCCAGGCCGCGCGCCTGTGGTGGCTGTACGCGCTGCGCTGCCACCGGCCCGAGCACACGTGTGAGTACACTACACTACAGTACAGTACAGTACAGTACAGCGGGCGGTGGGGTGCTCGCTGGGGCTGGAGCGCGTGGCGCGGCTGCGCGAGTTCCGCGCGCTGCGCCCCGCCGCGCCCGTGCGCCAGGCCGCGCGCCTGTGGTGGCTGTACGCGCTGCGCTGCCACCGGCCCGAGCACACGTGTGAGTACACTACACTACAGTACAGTACAGTACAGTACAGCGGGCGGTGGGGTGCTCGCTGGGGCTGGAGCGCGTGGCGCGGCTGCGCGAGTTCCGCGCGCTGCGCCCCGCCGCGCCCGTGCGCCAGGCCGCGCGCCTGTGGTGGCTGTACGCGCTGCGCTGCCACCGGCCCGAGCACACGTGTGAGTACACTACACTACACTACACTACAGTACAGTACAGCGAGGCGGTGGGGTGTACCAAGTCGATCCCGCGACTCCGTGAAGTCCCTAAGCTTAAGATAAAGCCTTTGATTCGTCGAGTGTGTGGCCGGGGTAATCCAAGGTTCAATATGTCGCAGGGATGGAGCCGGCCCCGACGTGGGGCTCGTGCCTGGCGCAGGCGCGCGCGATGCGGCAGTACGTGGAGATATGCCTGAGCCTGCTGGCCAACCCGGCCGCCACGCTGCCGCCCGACAAGAAGGCGGCCAAGGATGAGTTCGAGTGGAGGACGCCGCTGCACCTGCTGAAGCCGCTTAGAGAGGTATGCTTCAAATTAGGCTGACTTGTATGTAATTCGTTCAAAAAGCTATTTTACCGTTCACACGATAAAGTTCAAAATCCAATAACATGTGTATGGAAATTTGACCATAAGAATTTCAACCTTAACTGTTTGAAAGAACACAGTGAATCGTTGAAATTACCTTATTTCGTTCCGAGTACTCGCTCTCGATTCATGTACAACTTGCGCTACATTTATTTAACGACCACCGCTTCACTTTATTTCGGGATTCAAAGTTGGGGCAAGTTTTAAACCCTATTCACACATTCGCAAGTTCTACAGTAAAGTCCACCATTAGATGAAGTTGTTTGTTTGATCAAATGCACAAATGTTGCCACAGTATGGCTAGTGCTGTTCGTATCGATATTATTTAAGACGTTACTAGACTTACCGATCTTTCAGCGCAATTTATCAGGTACTCCTAGACGCTTGCCGAGAACATCGAAAATCGAAATTAGTAGTGTTTCTCTCAATCCAATATGCTCTGAATTTGTCAAATTAAAATGGATTTGTAAATCTTATGATTTATTCTTATTTAAACGACTAAACTTCATATTTAAATTACTTTGTTTTGTCCCGCTTATGCATTTTTTTATGCATATATAATAGATTCATAGAGATATGATTTGAGGTTGTATATTTTATTAGATAATGTTGACATGTAATAGTTTAAATAATATTCATTCGAGTCATTAATGACGGTCCTTTTTAGGAGATACCGTCACTATTTATTTTTTTCTACTTCTGGCAACATCTTATCTGTCAGTTTACTTCGGCTAATTGTTGATTTTAGATTAATTATAGGGTTTTCGGCCCAGGATCTGAGGTGACGCCGCGACACTGAATCAGCGATGGCTTCAGTTAACCTATCGTTTTCTTTGGGTCAATCAACTTTGTCTTGTTGTTATTCTGGCCCGTCAGCGAGGAGACAACAGTAACCGGGTTTCTTAGAAAAATGTTTATAATATGGACTTCAAGCATGCTCAAGAGATGACCCATGTCCAAAGGGATTTATGCTCATCGCTAAAACTCATAAATAAAATAAATAAATATTAGAGGACAATCTTACACAAATCGAACTAGCCCCACAGTAAGCTCAAGAAGGCTTGTGTTATGGGTACTAGACGACGATATATTTAATAGATATAAATACTTAAATACATAGAAAACATCCAACACTCAAACAAATATTCATGCTCATCACACAAATATTTGCCCTGACCGGGATTCGAACCCAGGACCGTCAGCTTCACAGGCAGGTGCACTACCCACTAGGCTAAACCGGTCGTCAAACTCATATTTGGTAAATTTAATCCCTATAAAATCACAGTTTTAAAGAGTGACTCAGGAGACGTAACCATGGTAACGAGCACCAAAGAATAGTTGATACACCCCTTTATATGATCTTTCTTTTTCACAAACAGATAGCGATGCGAAAAGTCCCGCGAGCGACTCCCGTCTCCACACCAGACAAGCCCGGCGGCTCCGGCCGCTCCATGCTCGTCCAGTGGTTCCCGCAGTGGTGGGGCTGGTACGGCACAGCTGAACAAGCCCCCGACCCTGGCGCCCAAGCCGGTGCCCCTGGTGCCCAGGCGCCAGCCCCGCCGGAGCTAGAGGAGGAGATCCTGGACGTGCTGGCTGACTCGTTGGAGAATAACACGCTGCTGAAGAGGGACACGGTGTTTGGCAAGTTTGAGTTCGTGCTCAATAAGGGCTGCTTGAACTTGTGCATGGAGTCGGACGAGAGTAACAAGTGAGTGACAACTTTGTGATTATTTAAGTTGAATCATTTATTCCATAAATTAACCAACTAATGTACTATTCCCCCGTGTGGTTGCCGGGTAAGAATTGCGCCACCCCATCTCTTCCCGTGGGTTTCGTAGGAGGCGAATAAGGGAAAATCGGAGGGTGGGCAGCAGCATCCTTCGATCATTACCACCATCAAACTGCGGTCGCCAACCCGCTTGCCAAGCGTGGCGACTATGGCAAATCCCCCCAAGGGAAAAATAAATTAGGGGAGGCCTATGTTCAGCAGTGGACGTCTTTCGGCTGAAATGATGATGATGATGATGATGAATGTACTATTAATCCAAAAATGAAATCCGCAACATGCTTCGTCAAATTAACTTAACACAAAGGACCGCCCCGGATCGTAGATGGCTCGAAAGTTCCCATAACCCCGGCGGGTTGTTATTATTTATTTATTTTAAGGAGTACCAACAGCTACTAGATTATGATAAGAGACTTAGATAATAATACAAAGCCAATTAAAGGTTTTTATTTATGTCTGAATGGTGATAATGACAACCTTTTTAGGGTTCCGTACCCAAAGGGTCAAATGACTAACCAGTGCCGAGGGATGGTGCACATAATTTTTTTTTGTGTATGTTTTGTTTAATTTACATGAGTTTAGTTAGTTGTATTGACCCTAACCCTAGGATCGTATGGTGTAGAAATAAAGATGTATTATTATTATTATTATCACTAAGACTCCACTGTCCGTCTGTCTGTCCGTTCGTCTACCCGTCTGTCACCAGGTTGTATGTATATCATGAACCGTGACAGTTAGACAGTTGAAATTTTCACAGATGATTTATTTCTCTTGCCACTAAAACGACAAATACTAAAGAACAGAATAAAATAAATATTTAAGGGGGTTCCCATACAATAAACGTTGGTCGTCGTGAACGACATATTATAGCTGAAAGTTATAATCGTACAGTAAGCAAATTAGAATATTTGTTCCTCGCTTACAGAGAGTTCCGTGTTAGTTCTCCAGGTGAGAACTACACAGAGATTCGTCATTCTTGGAGCATGTCGCGCCTGGCTCACTGTTCCTCATATTTATTTATATTACGAGAACCAACAGCAGTAACAACAATGTAACAAACAGATAGCGCTAGAGTGTATATACGAAATAAGCGCACTCGGACACAATTACAAATGCAAATAGTATTTTTTTTTTAGTTTATTTAGAAAACAAACAGCCATGTACAAAAAAAAAAATTCATACAAAAATGGACGCAGATTAGGCCTAAAGTTTCATATATTACTAAGTAACAATTATATATTACTAAGTAACAGTATTGGCATAAGAATATTGAAAGAGAGAAAACAAGCAATCTAAGCCTACTTTGAATTCAGGGTTGCACGAACATACGATCACATGCCAGTCATCGTCAAATATGGCGCTGGCAGCTGTCATCCCATATAAACTTGTCAAACTTTCCATACAAACAGATTTTCACGATTATTCCTTTGAAGTTGCGGGCGTCTATAGGCTGCGGTGGCCGCTTACCGTCAGGTGGACCGTACGCTTGTTTGCCACCGGCGTTGTATAAAAAAAAAGTGAACGAACACCGCTCACTATTACAGACGGTTTGGTGCGACCCACTCTATCCTCCGGAGACCGACCATACAAATAAAAATAAAATCGAATTTGAACCTAACAGTTCCGATTACAAAGTTGAATTTTATTTAAAATCAATTAAACCAAAACAAATGCAACTCTGTCACTTCAAAATTCGACTTATATTCCATTGCCTATATTTTGTCCTTTATATTTATTTATTTATTGCGAACAAAACATATACAGCATTACAGTCGAAACCAAGGCACTGTATAATTTAGGTTATAAAACACATAATTCACAATAGGAAAATTCAAATATCAATCAACTCTCATCCATCATCTCACAGTACCGCAGACACATTCCATACACAACCGTCCATCGACTTGCAAACATATCACATTCTGGTGGCCATGACAGAAGCGAGTTCAGCAGTCGCAGAGCGCGTACAGCTGGCGAGCTTCTATGCGCCACAGTGCGTGTAATTGGGACTGCCAAAAGGTTGGGACTTCGCGGTCTTAGGAAATACGGGATAGCGAGCCTAATAATTCGTGCCACGAGCTTAGGACAGTCTGTATCGCTACGTAAAATTCCACATGCTGTCACTAGGAGATTGGAATTACGCCTTACAGCAAGGGAATTAAAACCTATATAGGACGCGGGGTCCTAGGAGGCTATGTGAGCCAGTGTGTCGGTCCACAGGGAGGAGTCCACGGCGGCGGGGGCGGAGACAGAGTGCGCGGTGGGGCTGGAGCTGCAGTTCAGCGGCGTGTCGGCGGGGCTGGAGTGGCGCGTGCGCGCGGGCGCGCTGGCGCTGCACGTGGCGCTGGGCGGCGTGTCGCTGCGCGAGCGCGTGGCGCGCGGCTCGCTGTTCCCGGTGCTGGTGGCGCCGCTGCCCGCGCGCGGCCGGCCCCCCCCGCCCGGCGGCCAAGAGCCGCTGTTCCAGCTGCTCTACGAGAAGCGGCCCTTCGGACTCAACGCGGACTACAAGTCAGTGTATCGATATTAACTCTAATATGCCGAGTATACTCAAGTATGGTGTTTGAACACCTATAAAGAAACATAAATAAAACGTGTTTTAAGTGTTTTTATGTCACACCTGGCCATAAAGTGGCAATTACCGCACGCTCCGCACGCGGAAAATCCCACTTCCTGGCCAGGGGGTGACATAAAATTTTGTACTTACCTCGGGCGGTAATTAAGAAAGCCTCAGATCGCATAATTATCGCCCTTGCCTTCGGCTCGGGCGTCAAATACCTGCGATCTGAGACATTCTTTGTTTTACCGCCCTTGGTAAGTAATGTACTATATTTGAATGACTTGAGAAAATTGTGTACTTGTGTGTTAAATCGGGGCTGTATGCTGAAGGATCTTTGCCTTACGCGTTTTACGTTAAGTTCAACAAAATTGTCGACCGACATTTTGTAGTTTTTTTATTACGATTAAGATATGATGGCCGCTTTAGCCTAGTTGGTAGTGACCCTGCCTTCGAAGTTGGAGGTCCTGTATTCGAATCCCGGTCAGGGCATTTATTTGTGTGATGAACACGAATATTTGTTCCTGAGTCTTGGATGTTTTCTATATATTTAAGTATATATTTATCTATATAAGTATGTATATCGTCACCTAGTACCCGTAGTACAAACTTTGCTTAGTTTGGGACCAGGTTGATTTGTGTAAGATTGTCCACAAATATTTATTTATTTATTTATTTTATTTACTTATTTTATTTATTTATATATTTATTTATTTTATTTATTTGTTTTATTTATTTATTTTATATATTTTGCAAAAAATGTAATTGTCATCTCGCAAACGTAATGAAAATCATTGTGTAACACGAACGATAAAAAAATTACAAACCGGAATCTCAAAATTAATTTCCTATCATTCTCGTTGCACGATGTACTGTTATCGGCTTACCATGCGTACCAGGTTGTGGGTGAAGTCGGCCCCGCTCGAAGTGGTGTACTGCGCGGCGGCCGCGCGCTGGGCGAAGCAGTTCCTGGCGGAGCCGTGGGGCCGCGCCGAGCCGCGCGCGTACCTGTCCGTGCGCGACCACACGCGCGCCAAGCTCATGACGCAGTGGGAGCACATGCTGCATCCTCACGTGGTCAGTGCTACTTGAGTAGAACCCTTGACGAGAAGAAATGCTGCCATCGTGCGATTTATGGGGAGCAAAAAAAACGCATCAAATAACCGGAGACATCGCGTAACAGCATGAAGAGTACAGGTTGCAATGATAAACTTGCATGGTTTAATTTTTTTTTGAATTCGTTCTTATATGATTAGTAATTAAGAACAAAGAGTGGTGGTATGACAGAAAGTACTCATTTATCTCTCGCCACGCCTTTTGCAAGTGTGAAATTCCGGATGATATATACAGATAAACGTATCTAATGATTTCTTTTCGTGCAGTGAATAAATGCTTTCTTTCTTTCTTAATATATATACGTATCTAATGAGGGCTATCGTTTCTGTGCTCACCAGTTGGCGCCACTGTCGAGTAAGGTCCACCTGTCAAAAATTGTTGTTGGTTATTATGGGCATCAGAACGAAGTTTACATATAAATCATATTTAATACCTTAAAACCGTACCGTAAAAATATCGAACATCCCGCGTTGTAGCGCAATCCCGTTTTGTTCGGAAAAAAGGAGGACATTTTCCGAAAGACAAAACTGTCTCAAAGCGCTGACAGTCGTTGACCCGTAACTCATATTTGCCATAATCAAGCTCAGGTATTGCAAAATAGCCACCATATTGTTCCAAGCAGATATTAACCCGCGTAGCGCAACCACAAAGAGCGACATTTGAAATTTCGGAGACCTCGCGCTACACTAGCGCCTCTAGTGGCGAATTCATACGCGATAGCCCTCATTGACAACATCACTAAACCACATCACAAAATTCTAGCGGAAAGAGCCTAATATTTTCATTGTATCTAGTTGACACAGTTCTTGCAGGAAAGCATATCAAACGATTCGACATGTTTTGTTTTCTTGTGTAACTACACATTGTAAATACCTATTGTTATTTTTTCCTCGTTTTTCTTTCAATTCTCTTTAGTTTTTTACCACTTACTTCAGGTTAAGTAGTATCATTGTCTAAATATATAAAAGAAGAAACTGACTGACTGACTGACTGACTGACTGACTGACTGACTGACTGACTGACTGACTGACTGACTGACTGACTGACTGACTGACTGACTGACTGACTGACTGACTGACTACTGACTGACTGACTGACTGACTGACTGACTGACTGACTGACTGACTGACTGACTGACTGACTGACTGACTGACTGACTGACTGACTGATCTATCAACGCACAGCCCAAACCGCTGGTTCTAGAGATTCCAGATTTGGCACGTAGGTTCCTTATAAGGTCTAGGGGTGCACTAAGAAAGGATTTTTCAAAATTCACCCCCTAAAGGGGTGAAACGGGGGTCCAAAGTTTGTATGAAAAACCGTATTTATTAAAGTGAGAGACATGAAACTTTGTACATAGAGTCTGTGTTTAAATATATTAATGGCGTATTTCAGTGTTTTTCTAAATTGCTCCACTAAAGGGGTGAAAAGGGGGTTCAAAATTTGTACGGGAAGAAAATCTTTTTTAAAGTGAGTTATTTGAAACTTTGTATATAGACTCTCTGTTTAAATACAACAAAACGTATATAAGCGTCTTTCGAAATTACTCCCCTAAAAGGGTGAAAAGGGGGTTTCAAGTATGTACGGGGAGCAAATCTTTTTTGAAGTGAGAGATTTAAACCTTCGTACATAGACTCTATGTTTAAATACAACAAAACATATTTAAGCGTTTTTTGAAATTGCTCCCCTAAAGGGTTCAAAAGGGGGTTCCAAGTTTGTACGGAGAGCAAATCTTTTTTGAAGTGAGAGATTTAAAACTTCGTATATAGACTCTTTTTTTAAATACAACAAAACGTGTTTCAACGTTTTTCGGAATTGCTCCCTTTAAGGGGTGAAAAGAGGGTTCCAAGTTTGAGCGGGGAGCAAATTTTTCCTTTTCTTAAAAATCGATATGGGTGTCATTTTCGAGATTCCTCGGGGTGCCAATTACGAAAATGACATTCATTTTCAAATTAAAGATGGCGGACATTTATTTTTCTTAAAAATCAATATGGGTGTCATCTTCGAGGTTCCTCGGGGTGCAAATTACAAAAATGACATCCATTTTCAAATCCAAGATGGCGGACATTTATTTTTCTTAAAAATCAATATGGGCGTCATTTTCGAGGTTCCTCTGGGTGCCGATTACGAAAATGACATTCATTTTCAAATTAAAGACGGCGGACATTTATTTTTCTTAAAAATCAATATGGGTGTCATCTTCGAGGTTCCTCGGGGTGCAGATTACAAAAATGACATTCATTTTCAAATCGAAGATGGCGGACATCTATTTTTCTTAAAAATCAATATGGGTGTCATTTTCGAGGTTCCTCTGGGTGCCGATTACGAAAATGACACTCATTTTCAGATCAAAGATGGCGGATATTTATTTTTATAAAAATCGATATGGGTGTCGTCTTCGAGGTTCCTCGTGGTGCCGATTACGAAAATGGCATGCATTTTCAAATCAAAGATGGCGGAGATTTATTTTTCTTAACAATCAATATGGGTGTCATTTTAGAGGTTCCTCTGGGTGCCGATTACGAAAATGACACTTATTTTCAGATCAAAGATGGCGAATATTTATTTTTATAAAAATCGATATGGGTGTCGTCTTCGAGGTTCCTCGTGGTGCCGATTACGAAAATGGCATGCATTTTGTAATCAAATATGGCGGAGATTTATTTTTCTTAAAAATCAATATGGGTGTCATCTTCGAGGTTCCTCGGGGTGCAGATTACAAAAATGACATCCATTTTCAAATCCAAGATGGCGGACATTTATTTTTCTTAAAAATCAATATGGGTGTCATTTTCGAGGTTCCTCTGGGTGCCGATTACGAAAATGACACTCATTTTCAGATCAAAGATGGCGGATATTTATTTTTATAAAAATCGATATGGGTGTCGTCTTTGAGGTTCCTCGTGGTGCCGATTACGAAAATGGCATGCATTTTCAAATCAAAGATGGCAGATATTTATTTTTCTTAAAAATCGATATGGCTTTCATCTTTGTGGTTCCTCGGGGTGCCGATTACGAAATTGACATCCAGTACATATCTGCATGCAGGTCAAACTGAGAACCTCCTTTTTTGTAGACGGTTAAAAATTACTCTTAGTACGCGGGCGAAGCCGCGGGAAAAAACGTTGAAACTTTGTATAAAGACTCTCTGTTTAAATACATTAATGGCGTATTTCAGCGTTTTTCTAAATTGATCCCCTAAAGGGATGAAAAGGGGGTTCAAAGTTTGTACGGGGAGCGAATCTTTTTTGAAATGAGAGATTTGAAACTTCGTAAATAGAATCTTTGTTTATATACAACAGAACATATTTCAGCGTGTTTCTAAATTGCTCCCCTAAAGGGGTGAAAAGGGGTTCCAAGTTTGTACAGGGAGCAAATCTTTTTTGAAGTGAGAGATTTAAAACTTCGTATATAGATAGACTTTCTGTTTAAATGCAACATAAAATTACTCGGCATTTTTCGAAATTACTTCCCTAAAGGTATGAAAAGGTGGTTCCATGTGGTGTTTGTACGGGGAGTGTATAGACTGTGTTAAAATACAACAAACCATATTTCAGCGTTTTTTGAAATTTCTTCCCTAAAGGGGTGAAAAGGGGGTCCAAATTTGTACGGGAAGCAAATCTTTTCGAAACGAGAGATTTCAAACTTCGTATATGGACTCTGTTTAAATACAGCAAAACACGTTTCAGCGTTTTTCGGAATTGCTCCCCTAAAGGGGTGAAAAAGGGGTTTCAAGTTTGTGCGGGGAGCAGTAATATGGGTGTCATATTCGAGGTTCTTCGGGGTGCCGATTACGAAAATGGCATGCATTTTCAAATCCAAGATGGCGGACATTTCTTTTTCTTAAAAATCGATATGGTTGTCATTTTTGTTGTTCCTCGAGGTGCCAATTACGAAAATGACGACCATTTTCAAATATGATGACGTTATATATTGGATATACGGTCATTTTTTTTCCTAAAAATCGATATGGGTGTCATCTCCGAGGTTCCTCGGGGTGCGGATTACGAAAATGGCATGCATTTTCAAATCCAAGATGGCGGACATTTATTTGTCTTATAAATCGATATGGTTGTCATCTTGGAGGTTCCTCGGGGTGCCAACTATAAAAATGACATCCATTTTCAAATCCAAGATGGCGGAAATTAATTTATCTTAAAAATTTATATAGGTGTCGTCTTTATGGTTCCACAGGGTGCCGATTACGGAAATGACATCCATACGTATCTACATACATACATACAAACATACGGATCAAACTGAGAACCTCCTTTTTTGTAGACGGTTAAAAATTACTTTTATTACGCGGGCGAAGCCGCGGGTAAAAGCTAGTAATAAGCATATTTTGGAGAAAATGACTGACTGCCGAGTTTCTTTCGGTGTTTCTTCTCGGCAGTGGTCTCATGAGAAACGCTAGTAGTTTTTGACTTGTAAAAGTGCCTTTGCGGCCTACTTGCAGAATAAAGTTCATTTATTTCATTAGCCAACAGCGTATTCAAGCTGCCATTTTCACTGCTAGGGCGAGCGTCGCTCCTGGCAAGTGGAGCTGGACATCTCGGCGCCGCAGATCTTGTTCGTGGAGTCGCTGAGCGACAAGGACTCGTCCGTGCTCGTGCTGGACTTCGGGCGGCTTCGGCTGGTCAATGCTGACGGTGTTGACCCGGTGCCGGATTCAGGGAGCATCGATGATGAGGGTGAGTGCTTTATCACTTGGAGATAAGTATGAGTTTGAATTGGCAAGTGGAGTTAGACGTCTCAGCGCCACTGGTCTTGTTCGAGGAGACACTGACTGACAAGCTGCTGTCAGACAGCGGAAGTACTGAGATGGGGATGATAACTTTGTGTATTTCACATAAAGGCGAATTCGGTTTGCAAAGAGTTATTATGTTAAGTTTATGCAATATCAAGTGGGATTATAGACGGTCAAGGGCCTGTTAGAACAACTAAGAATAGGATGGTCGTTTTGATTGCTGGTTTCTATTTCGTGTTGAGCGAATTGCCTTGCAACGTATTACCTCAAACTTAAGGTACCTCAAACTTTTAGTGGTGACCCTTAGATATTTGTTTTACATGTTAATTGACCGTCTGAAACGAAGGTCTCTGCTTTGACTTCGACTATAATGCTACAACAAGAGTGTCCAGCGGATTACCGTTTGTTTACAGATCGCATTTCTCAATCAAAAATCATTTTCAAACTTTGTCTCATGTTTCTGCGGGCGGTTTTCGGTTTGTTCTCCTCTACAGGTCGCATTTCTCAAACGATTCTCGTGAATTTTTGTGAGCGGGTGCGATAATTTCATAGATTATTTTTCGTCGAGTCAGTTTTTTTCAAATGTTTCTGTAGGCGGATTTCGGTTTGTTCTCCCCTACAGGTCGCATTTCTCAACCAATTCTCGTGAATTTTTGTGAGCAGGTTCGATAATTTCATAGATTTTAGGGTTTCATACCAAAATAGCATAAAAGGAACCCTTATGGTTTCCTTTGTCTATATGTCTGTCACATCGCTAAATATTTCAAGAACTGTGTTCCCACCGTGATTTATTTCGTGTTTTCTGTAGAGCTCGATTTATGTCTGATTGAGTTCTGATCGTTGTGTCCGCAGAGATGTTCATGACGCCGTGCTCGACGCCTCCGGGCAGCCTGCTCTCGCCCGCGTCGCCGCCGGAGCCGCCGCCCGAGCCCGCGCTGGACGCGCAGCGCCTGCACAACAGGCTCTATGAGCGGTGTGTATACTAGGACATGACGCCGTGCTCCACGCCAGGCAGCTTGCTGTCGCGCTTGCACAGCGGACTCTAGGAGACTGTATCAGACAATAAGTTACAATTTGGTGCCGTGACCAGGATTGCTAACATGAAAGAAATTAAATGATTTCTTTTTGTACAGATACACGATAGAGTTCAGCGACCTCCAGATCCTGGTGGGGCGCGCGCGGGACAACTGGAAGTACGCGCACGCGAAGACCACGTCGTCGCTGCACCTGCTGGACAGGTTCAGCATACTGCTGCAAGTGAGTACCGCTTACATTCTCTAAGTAAGTTGATCTATTTTAATGTGGCCTTTCTTAACGATATAAAATATAATTTAGTGGTGCTCGCCAATAAATAGTAGGTTATAAATGATTGTAGGAGGCCACTCTCACGCCATCTCGCTCATACCCTAGTGTTATTATATGGAAATGTTTCTTTTTTAAAAGCCGCCATTTTTTTAAAACTATTCGACCGAATGAAACGAAAGTCTGCTTCAGTTTCGACATAAATGCTTTCGTACACGTATGTCCGGATTCCAGATTTCTGGTTATTCTCCTCTATATTTCGATTCTCGTGAAATTTCGTAAGCAGGTACGGTAATTATATAGAATTTTTTTGTCGAGTCAGTTTTTGGAAATTTAAAAAAACATCTTTTTTAAATGATTTCCTGCGGGCGTATTTCGGTTTGTTCTCCTCTACAGGTCACATTTCTCTAACGATTCTCGTGAAATTTTGTGAGTAGGTTCGATTTGTATAGAATTTTTGTCGAGACGGTATTTGGAATAAAAAAAAATCACTCGCGGGGTCTACAGCTCACAGAGTCATCAGTCTTTATTGGCACTGCTTATAACTAGGACTCACAGTTGAGTGAGCCTTCAATGGACTTGCAAAGAAACCATGCGGGACCGTAGATTCCATTTATTTATTTACTGTCACTAATACGCAGTGACGCTCTATAAAACCTTCGCTACGCAGCGGGGAGTGCCGCGGACGATCTTAAATCTGGTATATCGTGGCGCTGCTGCGTGCGTAGTTCCTTGTGGTGTAGTGTCAGTTTTGTGGCACCGTGTCAGCACCTGTACTGACTACTGATGGCGTGCCCTGTGCCGGCAGGCGGAGCGGCGCGTGGTGCACACGCTGGACCCGCAGTACCCCACGGCCACGCTGTGCGGCACGCTGCCCGCGCTCGTGGTGCACCTCAGCGAGCAGAAGGTGCTCGCCGTGCGCGCCGTCATCGCCAGCTCGCCGCTGTTCGCGTGAGTGTGTGTGTGTGTGTGGTGGTACATCCACGACCGTGTAGCCTACAAAACCATGATGATGGGATGGCTGGGTGTTATAACTCAAAACTCCACGATGGAGACTCTAAGGTCCTCCGCGCCTCACAACTTAAGCTCGTCCTGGGCGACCCAATCTTTGCCACCTTTCTAGGATAGTACTTGGAATATTGACATGGGTTGTATCAAATTTTTCTCTTAATTTTTGTAACTGAATGGGGATTTCTTTTCACAAACTCTTTGCTTTGTTCCTGCCATTTAAATCTAAAGCGGCGTCATGACAGCGATCTGAGGGCCTACTCCCAACTTCGCATAGTGCCGTCCCTTTCACTCTCGTGTTTTACACTATATGAGTGAAAGGAAAGGCAAGATACGAAGTTCGGAGTAGGCCCTCTGAATAACTTTAGAATTACAAATGCCTTTGGACATTTGTCATGTCGGTGTCAGTTGGTGATTGAATATAAAAATGGTTTGATATCAACTCGCTAGTTTAATTTACTTTATTGGCGACGAGGATATTTCTAGCCAAAAATGTCCATCGGATGTATTAAGGAGTTCAATCTGAAAGATGGGAACTGGAAAACTTACACGGAAAGGTTGGAAATGTATTTTTCCGCAAACGGCGTGAAAAATGACAAGAAGTTGGCTACGCTTATTTCGGTGATGGGCGAGGATGCATATGAGTTGCTGACCACATTGGCTAGTCCCACGCAGCCTAAGGATTTAACGTATGATCGTGCCGTCATTATTTTGTCGCAACATTTGCAACCAAAACCATCGATTTTGGCGGAACGGTATAAATTCAGAGAAATTCACCATCCCCAAAAAGGACCTTAACTCCGTAACGTTTTTAGGAGGGGGTACTTTCAACATGGCCTCAACCTTAGTAGGGTCAGTGGCGATGCCCTCCCTAGACACAACGTAACCTAGATAGTTCACCTGCTTTACCAGAAATACACATTTGCTCTTTTTCACTTTCAAACCACTTCCGTGCAACCGTTTTAACACCGCATCGAGAGCTTTTAAATGATCCTCCTTAGAATGCCCACCAATAATGACATCGTCTTGAAAAATTCCCACTGAAGGGTGAACCCCTTTTAACAAATTGGTCATGGTTCTCTGAAAGATACCTGCACTGGAAGCCAATCCGAATACAAGACGGTTGTACTTGAAAAGTCCCCTGTGTGTATTAATGACAGTTAAATCTCTAGAAGTCTCATTCAGCACAAGTTGATTATACGCTTGTGATAAATCAATTTTGCTGAAATACTGGGAACCATTCAACGTAACCAGTAAATCTTCTACCCGGGGTAATGGATATCTATCAACCAGTAAGACCGGGTTAAGCGTTACCTTATAATCCGCGCAAAGCCTCAAACCACCATCTGATTTCCTCACAGGTACCACAGGCGTTGCCCAGTCCGAACTATCAACCGGCTCAATGATACCGTCGCGCAGCATTGCGTCCAACTCACTGTCTACGCGCTGCACCAACGCATATGGGAGAGGACGCGCGCGACAGTAAATAGGAACCGCTCCCTTACGCAGGCGCAACTGTATCTCTCCGCCATTGAACCGTCCCAAACCACCGTCAAAAAGCTCCTTATACCTGTCAAGTAATACATTGACATTTAAAGACTCATTCTCTTTAGCAACATTATTTACATTGAAATCAGTACGGCAACATTTAATTGAAATCTGCAGCTCTGTTAACCAATGCCTACCGAGCAAAGAAGTTGTTCCTTCATCAATTACAAACAATTCTAATTCTTTAGAAGTACCCTCGTGTTTGACTGTAGGCTTGAAGACTCCGAGAGGTGTAATTTTTGTCCCATTATAGCATTTCAACCTTAAGTTACACGGCTCCAACTGCATGTCGGAAAACATATCATCGTAAGTGCCCTTATTTATGCAAGACACCGCCGACCCCGTGTCCACCTCCATGTTAATCATTCTACCATTAACCATTAAAGATAAACTAACCGGCTTATAATTGTTCAGCGACAAATGATTGATACCATCGTCATCACAGCTTGAATAATCCGTCTCGTCCACAATCAAGTTATCGTTCGGTACCGTGTTACTGTCAACAAAGTTAACACTTCTTATGCGTGAACGGCCGCTCATTAACTCCTTTTTTTCAGTAAAACCGCCTGTCAAAGGGCACACCCTACGCAAATGACCGACACTCTTACACTTACTGCAAACGAGCTTGCGGTACTTGCATTGAGTGGCACTATGGTCGCGCCCGCCGCACACCGTACACGACTCTCGATAGACTGGTTCCGCGGGTCTCTCGTCACTAATTGAGCAGGTTGCCCCCTTCCTCCTGACATACATGTCGCGATTCCCCCGCGAGCTCAACTTGCAAATCTCAGCCGCTGTACTGCCGGCCCGACCGCCATCCGTACCCACATCCACGGATGCCGCATCACGTTCCGCCGATTCCAGTGACGTAGCAAGTCTAATAGCCGTTTCATAAGAAAGCGTTTCTTCGGCAAACAATCTCTGACGAATTACATCACTACCGACGCCGCAGACAAACTGATCTCTAAGATTTTCCTCCAAAGATCTCCCGAACTCACAATATTTTGATAACCGTTTCAGCTCAGCCACATAGCAAGCGATTGTTTCTCCCGTCATCTGTCGCCTCTGTCTGAATTTATACCGTTCCGCCAAAATCGATGGTTTTGGTTGCAAATGTTGCGACAAAATAATGACGGCACGATCATACGTTAAATCCTTAGGCTGCGTGGGACTAGCCAATGTGGTCAGCAACTCATATGCATCCTCGCCCATCACCGAAATAAGCGTAGCCAACTTCTTGTCATTTTTCACGCCGTTTGCGGAAAAATACATTTCCAACCTTTCCGTGTAAGTTTTCCAGTTCCCATCTTTCAGATTGAACTCCTTAATACATCCGATGGACATTTTTGGCTAGAAATATCCTCGTCGCCAATAAAGTAAATTAAACTAGCGAGTTGATATCAAACCATTTTTATATTCAATCACCAACTGACACCGACATGACAAATGTCCAAAGAGTCGATATACCACACTTTCCATTCTCGATTTCGCAAAAGTTTAATCTGTATTTCATCGCCACAAGACAAAGGTGGCCAGTTCGGGTAATTTTTGCGTAGCTACTACGATTAAGTCATTTGGGTGAATCATTTCAATTCTCCGCAGTGGATCGTAATATTGGCCGTATGTTTTGCGTCCAGGTCTCAAACTGACAAGTCCGAGAGCGCGGGCAGCGACCAGCCCGACGGCGCGGACTCCGAGAGCAGCGAGAGCTCCGACACCGAGCCCTCGTCCGCCTCGCAGCGGCACGCCACGCTCTTCATGCTGCAATTCGCCATCGACCAGATGTCGCTCGAGGTACATGGAACTCCTATCGAAGTGAGACGAACCTAGCAGTTTCCAAGCAAGCGTGCCAACTAGGTATCGGGCCTAGCGTTGCAGCCTGGCTTTCAGTGTGGAGGAACGGCGAAACACGCAAACGTTGCGTTCAATGTGTTCTAACCTTGAATACTTTTGGGCTCAACTACATGCCGTCACATGCGGTCATTGACATTCTGCGTATGCACAAGCGATAGAGACAAAAAGGTCTGTATTCCGGCTTTCCGAATATATTTTATCGATATTAGTATAAGACCGAGTGAGACGAAGGTCTCTGCTTCAGGTTCGACAAAAATGCTTTCGTATGTACTTTTGTTTGTTCTCCTCTACAGGTCCAATTTCTCAACCGATTCTGGTGAAATTTTGTGAGTAGGTTCCAAAATCGAGCCAATGTGGAAATAATATTTTTTCCATTGATTAAAAAAAAAAGAGTCTCATGATTCAGGTGCAGTCCCGCGGGCGCAGCATCGCCGAGGTGCAGGTGTGCGGGGTGCGCGCGACGGCCACGGCGCGCGCGGCGGAGCTGGCGCTGGCGCTGTCCGTGCACTCGCTGCTGCTGGTGGACGCGCTGCAGACGTACGGGCCCGACTTCGAGCTGCTGGTGGCCAGCCACAAGCACGTCGGGTCAGTCGCTCTTGACAGTGTTGATGAACACCTCCGGGGTGCCGGTGCGCGGGGTGCGCGCGACGGCCACGGCGCGCGCGGCGGAGCTGGCGCTGGCGCTGTCCGTGCACTCGCTGCTGCTGGTGGACGCGCTGCAGACGTACGGGCCCGACTTCGAGCTGCTGGTGGCCAGCCACAAGCACGTCGGGTCAGTCGCTCTTGACAGTGTTGATGAACACCTCCGGGGTGCCGGTGCGCGGGGTGCGCGCGACGGCCACGGCGCGCGCGGCGGAGCTGGCGCTGGCGCTGTCCGTGCACTCGCTGCTGCTGGTGGACGCGCTGCAGACGTACGGGCCCGACTTCGAGCTGCTGGTGGCCAGCCACAAGCACGTCGGGTCAGTCGCTCTTGACAGTGTTGATGAACACCTCCGGGGTGCCGGTGCGCGGGGTGCGCGCGACGGCCACGGCGCGCGCGGCGGAGCTGGCGCTGGCGCTGTCCGTGCACTCGCTGCTGCTGGTGGACGCGCTGCAGACGTACGGGCCCGACTTCGAGCTGCTGGTGGCCAGCCACAAGCACGTCGGGTCAGTCGCTCTTGACAGTGTTGATGAACACCTCCGGGGTGCCGGTGCGCGGGGTGCGCGCGACGGCCACGGCGCGCGCGGCGGAGCTGGCGCTGGCGCTGTCCGTGCACTCGCTGCTGCTGGTGGACGCGCTGCAGACGTACGGGCCCGACTTCGAGCTGCTGGTGGCCAGCCACAAGCACGTCGGGTCAGTCGCTCTTGACAGTGTTGATGAACACCTCCGGGGTGCCGGTGCGCGGGGTGCGCGCGACGGCCACGGCGCGCGCGGCGGAGCTGGCGCTGGCGCTGTCCGTGCACTCGCTGCTGCTGGTGGACGCGCTGCAGACGTACGGGCCCGACTTCGAGCTGCTGGTGGCCAGCCACAAGCACGTCGGGTCAGTCGCTCTTGACAATGTATCTATTGGTACTCTCGACGTGATTTAACTGCGGGTAGCAGTGACCTGTCCGAACGGAAGGCGTCGAGCTTATGGTATGATGCGTTGAGATGACCGTGTGAAATATAACTTCGTCGTTATAACTCGGAATATTAAAAATCGTAGTTAGTCATGTTACTAAACTGTCATTAATGCAAGTTGACGCGCGCTTTGATTTAGTTGACAGAGTGAAACAAAGGCACCGCTTCAGCTTCGACATAAATGCTTTCGTATGTCCAAATTTCCGAATTCGGATTATTCTCTCTCAGGTCACATTTCTCAACCGATTTTCGTAAAATTTTGTGAGCAGGTTCAATAATTACATAGTTTTTGTTTGTTGAGACCTTGGTCTATTAATAAAACCGTTCGCAGAGCCAGTAGTGGTGTGATAGACAGGATGTTTTACGCAGGATGGACACGGCGTCGGGCAGCATCCGCGGCTCGGAGCCGACGTCGCCCACGTCGCCGAGCTCGCCCGACGCGCGCGCGCCGCCGCCGCACGCGCTGCAGGCCGCGCTCTGCTCCCTCACCGGCAAGAGTAACCTAACATTCATCTCACCTCAGTTATGCAAAAACTTTTTCACTTCTCATGCTCGAAAAGTGTGTCATATTAGACTTGTCAAGCGGGGCTAAAGTAGTACATTTAACCCCTAGGGAAAATATGAATACATATTTATGATTTACAAAACATTTGAATTTGACCAATCAAAATACTTCACCTATTAAATCCACCAATCACAGAACACTAATTTAACTCTTAAAAAAATATTTGGTATTGGGTATTAACCAACCAGAATACAGCTTTACTAAAATCGACCAATCTGGAAACATAATAAATTTTTCTAAAGAGTCTAAAGATTAAGTTTATAGTAGTCCCTATTTCACAATAATAAAAAAAGTGGTTAAATCGTTAGAGCAACACTTTGAAGCGCTCAATGGAAGGTCAGTTTAGCTTTTTTCGCGCGTGAATGTTGCGCGCGAACCGCAGTGTCTATGTTTTGTGTGTCAAAGGAGTATAGAAAAAAAAACATGCTGCAAAAGTATTATCTTCGCTGTGGAATTTATTGTTAATTTTGGGTGGGTTAACCTTTGTTTATTTATTTTCTCGCAATCGAAGTGAAAAGTAGAGTGTATAACTCTGGTCTAAAAGCCATATTACCCCTCGAACTATTTTCCCTCACTTCGTTCGGGAAAATAACTATCTCGTGGTAATATGGCTCATTTTAGACCCTTGTCATACAATCTACTATAATCGGCGCCTTTGTAACGTAGGAAATCTTCTGAACTCGAAATAGTAGATTGTGTCTCAAGGGAGCAAAATGATATATTTACGGCGAGGGCGGTATATTGAATTCTGAGTGAAGTGAAAGATTCTACAATAGAATCCTGAGCGTAGCGAGGGATTCTAAAGTAGAATCTTGAGCGTAGCGAGGGATTCAAGTGTTTACGCCCAAGACGGAAATAATTTTGCTACCGTGTGACACATACTGCTTTTCACACCATCTGTGAGGCCCGCTGCTAAAAACATGAAATAGCATACAAATGATTTTACTACCGAGTGTCACATACTGCTTTTCACACCTGCTATTCAGAAAAGAGTCATTGTTGTCCTCAAAAGAGGGAAGAAAAGTACATCTTTGATCCCTCATTCGAAGGCAACAATAACAGAATAGAGGTCAGTCAGGTTCAGAAGAATAGCAGGTGTGAAAATGATTTTTTTTATTCATGCTTCAAATAAACGGTTAATCTCGCTCACGGGTCACTAGGCCAAAATGCCCGAACGTTATTTTCCGTGGTAATGTTACCTGATTGATTTCACCAAATGAAAATGTGCCAATTAAAGTTATACCAAAAATTGAGTTACCAAACACAATTGCAATGGTTGCCAAAATTTGATTGGGTAATTGACCAAAATTACTTTGGCAAAACCCTTGCTCACATATCGATTGCGCATCGTCTTTTACTGTTGAAAAAATTGAATTGATTGCTATTTCCGACAACCCTGCAAACTTTGTGCAGTATTTAAATACAATTTCGTATCGATCGCAGATCCCTCGGAAGCGGACCGCGCCAGCCCCGGCCCCGCCTGGCCAGCCCCCAACTCCAGCTGGAACACCAGCTACAACACCGCTTGGGGCTCGACCAACGCTTGGGGCTCAAACTGGCAGAGCCCATGGTGTTCCAACGCCAACGCTTGGGGCGCGGGAACCGTCGATTCAGAGGCACTTATTGCGCTCGAACTGACGCTGGTCAAGGGAGAAAACGGATCGGAAGACTTGAGGATTGCGAATATATTGTTCAACAATTTGGATATCATTGGTGAATACTGCGTGCTGTCTTCAAAAAACTTGTAAAAGTACCATTGCGACCTACTTGCTGAATGAAGTTCATCTATTTATTTCAATGGTCAATATTAAGCTCTTGTCTGGGACTGCAGACTTTTAGGTCTTTTTCTGGGCTGAAATTGGCATGACAAAACAGAATAGGAGATGAATTTTAGTTGAGAACAGAGACTGGCACTTTCTGGAACATACAAGCTAAAAATTCTCTTAATTAATAGGTCAATATTAATGGATTAAGTGTCGTTGTGTAATCGGGTTACAATCCTTACTTGTGCATTGACACACTTAAACTTTTATGTCGCCTGATTGTCAGTGATGACGAAGGGAGTCAGAGGCAAACCTATATGGATATTTTCACCGCTAATTCACCTGTTGCAGCAAACCAGGAAACCATAGTGGAGCTGATAGGGTTCACGCAGCGGGTGTTCGGCGGCAGCGCGGGCAAGAAGCCCGAGCCCGAGCCGCCCGCCAGCGCGCCGGCGCGCGCCGCGTCCGAGGACGACCATAAGGTACGGTACAACCACACGTTACCCCACATACTCGTATACACAGCCTTCTAACATTACCTACCTCTGTTATGGTCCACTGCACCGAGTGCTGCCAAATTACGAGTGGTCTTAGATGGCTCTAGGTAACATTAGCAGATCGTAATCGACTGCTCCGTGTGACCGTATACAACGCGTTGGTTTAGAGGGATCAAAGCAAGTTACTTTCGACTGCTTCGAGTACTACAAAACTACGAGTTGTTTTAGATGGATCAAGTTAAACATTACATCTATATTGGTCCACTGCTCCGAGTGCTGCCCAATTACGAGTTGTCTTAGATGGCTCTAGGTAACATTTGCAGATCGTAATCGACTGCTCCGTGTGTTACCGTATACAACGTGTTGGTTTGAGGAATTAAAGCAACTTACTTTCGACTGCTTCGAGTACTACAAAACTACGAGTTGTTTTAGATGGATCAAGTTAAACATTACTTCTATTTCGGTCCACTTCACCGAGTACTGCCAAATTACGAGTTGTCTTAGATGGCTCTAGGCAACATTGCAGAACGTAATCGACTGCTCCTGAGTTGATATTTAGCCGTGGAAATTGACTGTTCCGAGTTTTACAAAACAACGGGTTGTCTTTGATGAATCCGATACCCAGTAATAGTTTTGTTTCGTTTCTCTTCATGTAGTCACACACTTCTATTTTTTTTTATTAGAATTACGATTTGAAACGGGATATTTACCATGTATATTTATATCTTTGAGTTCCCAATATTTCGGCACTGTTGCAAGCGCCATTATCAAGGATTAACTATCCCGTTTCAAATCGTAATTCTAATGTAAATGACCATGTAAGCTTGATATTCTATTTTTTTTATTAAAAATTGTGGCCATGCGACTTCTGGCTAACTATTATAAGGACTACCTATTAGCTTAACCATTAGCCATTGAATTTCCCGACACCGTCCTGTTCGCAGGAGGTGCGGACGGAGATCACATTCGACTTCCACCGCCTGGGCGTGCTGCTGCTGCGCGCGGCGGTGCACGAGGGCGCCGTCGTGGCCAAGAAGATCGCCACGGCCACCGTCAGCGAGGCGCGCATACAGGCCACCGTCGGTCAGTACTAACGACATTTCTAGGACGAAGGGCGACGAGGGGGAATACTATATATAAATCTCTTGTGAGAAACTACTGCGTACCTTTAATTGGATTTTTTATTTTATTTATTTAACTCAAAAATATAACTTACAGTAGGCATATGATTTTACCTCGCCAAACTGTATATGCAGTTTCTTGGCGAGTATTGCGCTCTTTTACTTACAGGTTTGGAACTTACACCTACTTCTTTCGTATAAACTAAATCATGCAATGCTAATGACAGACTAACAAATCTAACAATAACTACCTAAGATACGTAGTGTGTGCACCAACGACGCTACGCCGTACCGGTCAGCCTCTTGTTCAATTAAAGTTCTTATCTCGTTGTAGTAAGGTTCACAAACGTCCGGTTAAACGTTTCGCCGGTGGCGCGCTCACCACGTAATTAATAACAATATTATTCTCAAGTTATAAACACTAACTATTTCCTGTATAATTGCAGGTTATGTAATTCTATTGTAGTTTATGAAATATTTAGGGGTAGTTGGTTGAGGGAGTGTGGACTACATCCCAGAGGGGTTTATGGAAGTCCACACTCAGTGACACGCAGAAGTAATCTGTACAAATGAATATGTATTGATAATACTGCTTCCTTATATACTAGCACATACATACATAATCATCCATACATCTCGCACGCTCCTAATATCTAACTTGTCTTACGCACGTAATATAAGATTACCCTATCAATTTAGAATTATGTGCCTGGTCGGCACTAAATGTATTACCCTGTTGATTTGCCATGTATTTAACAAAAATAAAATATTATTAATTAGTCTAATTGAAAGAGCAATGGAAAGAGCTATGCTCGGGGTTTCTTTGCGTGATAGAATTAGGAATGAAGCTATCCGTAGTAGAACTGGGGTCACCGACATAGCCTTCAAAATTGCGAGACTTAAGTGGCAGTGGGCAGGGCACATTGCTCGCAGGACTGACGGTCGCGGGAATCCGGTGGAAACGAACGGCACAGGACCGGTCTTTCGGCTGAAATGATGATGATGATGATGAATCTAATTGGGTGTCCCCTGGACAAAGGCATCCCGTCTGGACTTCCACACAGCTCTGTCCCTCGCAATCTGTGGCCAATCATTTGCGAACGCGTCCAGGTCGCCTTAGCCTGCCTCGCAGCCTGTGTTCGTCCTGTGGCAACCACCAAGTGGCGAAATGAGCCCACCTCTGTGGATGCATACGGCAAACATGGCCGACCCAGTTCCATTAAAGCAAGGCAGTCTACTTGCCAAGAATAAAATAAAGAAACTGTCCTATTCGGAAAGGGCTTAACCGAAACTTCCATTCATCATCATTGATTTTGCGTTATTTGTGCTAAACTGTCAGTCACGAAGACAAACACGTAATTCTGATTTTATTTTTTAGACTGACGCTCAGAGACCTTATACATCTCTGAGGATATTTATTTATTAGATTTTGTTATTTTCATGTTGACGTGTTATAGATATAGCTCATAATATTTTATTATGATTGGTGTACCTACTTTATTACTTTTATCTTGACGCTTAGAGACCTTACACATCTCTAACAAATCTCGATTGTTATTAGTAGTATCTTAGTCTTATTTTTGACATGTAATACTACATTTAATTAATGATACTTTGATTATTGTATTATTTTTATTTGATGTACATGAAGATAGATTTTGACTTGTAAAAGTGCCCTTGAGGCCTATTTGCAGAATAAATGTTTTGATTTTGATTCTGATATGGTGACACCGGTTAAGGAGATGACTCGTATTGATTCTATTTTTTTTCATCTCTTCAGATGCGTCTCGCGTGGAGGTGAACGGGTCTCTAGGCGGGGTCCAAGTGGTGTCCCTCTGCGAGGGCGCGGGGCTCCACACGCGGGTGCTGAGCGCGGGGCGGGCGCCCGCGCCGCCCGCGGAGCCCGACCAGCGGGCGCTGCTGTTCACCATCACCCGCCGGGTCACTGCTGACGGTGAGCACACAGGTGACAGGTTATGAGGCGGTTCTTTTCAAAAGATTTGAGACCGTGAAAGATGGTAGACCGCCAAGATGACCATTTTACGGCTAAGTTTTTCAACGTGTTTCTCCTTAAATATTAAAGCACATATATGAACATGCATGCCAAGTTTCGTGCTTTCTGATAGATTGGACCGTACTTCACGTATTTTCGAGCTAACAAGCCGTCTCTCGTCGACTCTGGTGGGTGTTTTGAGAGGAAATCCTTATCACACAGGACCGGCTTTTATCTAATTCCAAATACGTGGAGATCAGAGTGTTTGCCTATTACAGGGAAAAAAGTAATGTTGTGTTTGTACACCAGGTGTGGAAGCGTCGGTGTCCCTCCACGTGGCCAGCGTGTGGGTGACGCACTCGAGCGCCCTGCTGCGCGAGCTGCGCTCGTGCCTGACGGAGTTCAAGCAGTACCTCGCCAACCTGGCGCGCTCCATCCGCGCCGCCGCGCACGACATGGCCGTCGGGCTCGTGCACCCCAGGTACTACACGTGTGGCGGCGCCGGTGTCTCCACGTGGCCGGCGTGTGGGTGACGCACTCGAGCGCCCTGCTGCGCGAGCTGCGCTCGTGCCTGACGGAGTTCAAGCAGTACCTCGCCAACCTGGCGCGCTCCATCCGCGCCGCCGCGCACGACATGGCCGTCGGGCTCGTGCACCCCAGGTACTGCACGTGTGGCGGCGCCGGTGTCTCCACGTGGCCGGCGTGTGGGTGACGCACTCGAGCGCCCTGCTGCGCGAGCTGCGCTCGTGCCTGACGGAGTTCAAGCAGTACCTCGCCAACCTGGCGCGCTCCATCCGCGCCGCCGCGCACGACATGGCCGTCGGGCTCGTGCACCCCAGGTACTACACGTGTGGCGGCGCCGGTGTCTCCACGTGGCCGGCGTGTGGGTGACGCACTCGAGCGCCCTGCTGCGCGAGGAGCGCAAACTCTTAGAGTATTCCAGTGTTCCAAGCCACACGCGTGGTCGTGCCGGAGGTTTTCCCCTGGATTTTCCCCAGGCTACTCTCCAACCGCGCACTCCTATCGCTTTATTGGGCCCGGTCTATAAAGCCACAGTCAGGTTCAAAAAATAAAAACCGCACTCGAGCGCTCCGCTGCGCGAGCTGCCTGTTTTGAATCTGCTGCACACATATGAATAGTTGTAGACCAGTGCCTTTACCATGAGTTTGCATGACCGTACTCGCTAGCGACTGCGTAAAAGATTTAGTATGCCGATTCTTAGTTCCATTGCGTAACCGCCAGAGGCGCTGTACTTTTGCCCATACAATTTTTTTCGCAGTCGCTAGCAAGTACGATCATGTAAACTCATGGTAAAGGCACAGCTTTAATTGTTAACGTTTACCTTATAGTCTTATATTGCCTGTAATTTGTTTTGTGAGTCTTATTATATTCCTCTTGCTTCGCGTAACTACAGACAAAATAGCTTCTTGACACGAGCCGGTAAAAGCCTTAATAGTGTAACAAAGGAGTTGGACATTGATATCTTTAATAGTAACGGCCAAACCGTGCGGCTTAACCTGACGGAGAAATTCTATGAATGAGCGTGTTTTAGACGGAGTGTAATTTACTTTTCATATTAAACTGTATTTCTTTTTTGACTACTGCTTTATTTGGCTTCTGTGATAGAGTGCTAATCACCATTTGGTCTTCGCTATCGTGTTGTTACTGGTGTGAACCTGTAATTGGCTTTTTTGTATCGTATGTCAGAAATTAGAAATCAGAATCACAGAAACTGCTTGAGTGGCGTCCACGTACCGGAAGACGAGCTGTCGGTAGGCCTCCGACAAGGTGGAGTGATGACCTGGTGAAGGTCGCGGGAATCCGGTGGAAACGAACGGCACAGGACCGGTCGAAATGGCGAGCCTTGGGGGAGGCCTATGTTCAGCCGTGGACGTCTTTCGGCTGAAATGATGATGATGTTGATGATGTATCAAATCCTCAATGAATCTCACTAAATACTCTTTTGCAGGGGTGACTCACTGTACGCCAATCCCAAGCTGGCGGCGTCCACGGAGGGCGTGTCTCCGCGCCGGCGCACCACCAGCCTCGGCTGCTCCGTGGACGAGCCGGCCGAGGAGATCACGCTCACGTGAGTACCTGCGGCCTCGGTGGCTGTTGCTACTCTAGTGAAATAGTACTTTTCACACCTGCTATTCAGAAAAGAGTTATTGTTGCCCTCGAATGAGGGATCAAAGGTGTACTTTTCTGCCCTCATTTGAGGGCAACAATGACTCTTTTCCTCATATAAGGTGTGATTAGCAGTATGTGACACTGTAGTAAAATAATTTGTAAGATATTTCATGTTTTTAGCAGCGGGCCTCATAGACGGTGTGAAAAGCAGTATGTGTCACACGGTAGCAAAATTATTTCCGTCTTGGGCGTAAACACTTCAATCCCTCGCTACGCTCAAGATTCTACTTTAGAATCCCTCGCTACGCTCAGGATTCTATTTTAGAATCTTTCGCTTCACTCAGAATTCAATATACCGCCCCCGCCGTAAATATATCATTTTGCTCCCTTGAGACACAATCTACTATTGTTAACCAAGGGTTGAAAGTGACCCATCTCACCGGTGATATTTTGGCCAATAGTTCAAGGGTGAAATATGTGCTTTCACCCGAGTTAAACACTGTACTTTTCATTTCGACTATGAGGAAAATAAATGAGAAATAAAAGTAATAGTAATAGTTATTTGTTATGCAAGGCTGCAAAGTTGTTGTTTGGCGCGAGTGCTCGAATTGAAAGCCGAGCTAGCGAAGGATTCTAGAATTGAACCACGAGCGCAGCGAGTGGTTCAAGAATAGAATCCTGAGCGTAGCGAGGGTTTCAAGACACGAGAATCCAAATAACTTTGCTGCCGAGCGAAACACACAACTTTTCACCTCACCCTAGCGAGGAAACTTAGGTACAGTCGCCATCAAATATATCTGCACTCTTCAGGGTGATCAAAAATATCTGAACGTGCACTCTAACGCCTTGGTAATAGAGGCGTGTTCAGATATTTATGAACACCTTGTTCGCTTCGATATATCTGATGGCGACTGTACAAGAAAACAATTCAAGTATTATTAAAGAAAATTGCAATACGAATATTGTTTGAATATATTCCTTATTTTTGTATTTCCATAAATTAAAAAAGTAGGTAAAATAATGCTATAAAACTGAAATTGAATGATTTTCAATTTAATGTAAGTACCTAAAATAAAATGTTTCATCGGATGACACATTACTTGTGCGAGCGGGCCGTCGCTATATACATGTATAGCCCTGACTCACTCGCACACCGCACCGTCGTGCGGAAACGGCATCAGTGTAGAAACGGCCATAGAACGGATGGCCGAACGCATCCATAAAAAACCGGCCAAGGGCGAGTTGGACTCGCGCACGAAGGGTTCCGTACTAGTATCTATAAAACAGCAAAAATAACTTAACCAAAATTACAGTTAAATCAACCTATCTCAAAAACTATAAGAGATACTTTGATCAAACCAAAAATCGTTGAAAGAGTTAATTAGCATGCATCACCTCTATTTTTTTTAGAATTTTATACCCCGTAGTTATAAAAATAGAGGGGGGGGGACATACTTTTTACGACTTTGAGAGCTGATATCTCAAAAACCGTTCACTTTAAGAAAAATGTTTTTTAGAAAACTTTATATCATTTTAAAAGACCTTTCCATTGATACCCCACACGGGTATGTACATCGAAAAAAAAATTTTCATCCCTCAGTTACATGTATGGGGGGCCCCACCCCCAATTCTTTTTTTTACTATTTAGTGTCATAATTTTGTAGCGGTTCATACAACACATATTCCCATCAAATTTCATCACTGTAGTACTTATAGTTTCCGAGTAAATCGGCTGTGACAGACGGACAGACGGACAGACGGACAGACGGACATGACGAAACTATAAGGGTTCCGTTTTTGCCATTTTGGCTACGGAACCCTAAAAAATTGGGTAGCGCGGTACTCCGTCATGTTCGAATTTCAAAATCACTTTACCCGCTAGCGGATAAAATGGACTTTTGCACGCATATTTGAAACGATAAAGTAAGCCTTTCAGAGCGGGTGAGGTGAAAATGATATTGTATGTATTCAGTAATAAAAACACGCGTTGTAGCAACCAGCAGCCGGCGCGCGCCCCCGGCCTATAGAACTTAAAAAAAAAATACTTTCCACCCTAGGGTCGGTAAAGCGACTTTCAACTCGGCTATCTACTCATGAAAATCGAACTTTCCGTACAGCAGAGATGAACATTTTCATTAGTTAAATACGTTCAGCTGCTTAGGACTTTTGTTGTGTATCTATATATCTTTTCGTCAGGACTATTGCGGCCTAATATCATGATTTTCATACATATGAAAATCATGATATTAGGCCGCCGATATTTATTCTTTGGACGTTTAAGTTCGTATGGTATAAAAATATTAGAGAACAATCTTACACAAATCGAACTAGCCCCACAGTAAGCTCAAGAAGACTTGTGTTATGGGTACTAGACGACGATATATTTAATAGATATAAATACTTAAATACATAGAAAACATCCAAGACTCAGAAACAAATATTCATGCTCATCACACAAATATTTGCCCTGACCGGGATTCGAACCCAGGACCGTCAGCTTCACAGGCAGGTGCACTACCCACTAGGCTAAACCGGTCGTCAACAAACCCACAGACCGCTTGAGTGAGGATTGTGTGTGTGTCAGGGTGAACATCGAGCTGGAGTCGCCGGTGGTGGTGGTGCCGCGCGCGGCGGCGTCCCCGCAGGTGCTGGTGGCGCACCTGGGCCGCATGAGCCTGGCCAACCGGCCGCGCGGCCGCCGCGCCGCCTACCGCGTGCGCGTCACCGACATCTCCCTCGCCTCCGTGAGTACGCTTCAAAAATGAGAATGAATTTGTTTTCGTTAGTTATGAGAATTCCAGTTTCGGCAAAGCTTTAATTCTAAACCTTTAATTTGTAACAGATTATTTCCCTTTTGTTTTTGTTGCATGTGCGGTTACGTTAGCGCGTAATATTAGTACCTATTAGTTAAGTATCATGGCACTACCTGTGAGTTCCTATAATTGGCTATCTGTATCTACTTGATTGTGTAATATTATATAATAGCTGTTGGATCTCCAAATAAAATAAATAAAATAAAATTCATTGGCCGAGTTGCATCAAAGTAATTCGTTATAGTACATTACTTACCAAGGCCGGTAAAACAAAGAACGTCTCACATCGCAGGTATTTGACGCCCGAGCCGAAGGCAAGGGCGATAATTATGCGATCTAAGGCTTTCTTAATTACCGCCCGAAGTAAGTACAAAATCCCACCCTCTAGCCAGGAAGTGGGATTTTCCGCACGCCGAGCGTGCGGTAATTGCCACTTTATGGCCAGGTGTGACATAAACGACGTTTTACCGTTCTAACAAGGAGGTTCAAAATGCAATGACATTTTTATGGAAATTCGGCCAACAAAAAGAATTTCAACCTTACATACAGTTGTAGGCGCTATAGCACCCAGGCTACGGTGTCATCGGGAGCGCTGCGTCACAAGTACAGGAACAGCGCGCGGGGAGGAGAGCGGTATGACCCCCCGTACTGCAGCATAAAACCCGAGGGTGTATGGGGCGTTAATATTTTTGTTCTTGAGTGCGTTCAGATTTTGTATCTAGAATTTCTCGATGCCTAACCGTAATATGGCGATTAGCCACTTAGTAAATAATTGTCCGCCATCTTCGATTAGCAAATGCATGTCATTTTCGTAATCGGCACCCGAGGAACCTCGAAGATGACACCTATATCGATTTTTACGAAAAGTAAATATTTAGTTTACTGCGACATAAACGAATATTGCTTGTGTCAGCGCAACCTAAAGTGTATATATGTTCGGATTTAAATTAAAGAACTCTACTACCAGTACCAGTAACACTGAGTTTACTTTACCTCCCATCAGAGCTGGATTAAGACTACTTGATGCCCTAAGCAATCCTCGCCTGTGGGCCCCCCGTTCAAGATTAGCTAAAAGTGAATAGTTAAAACCAAGTGAAACGAAGATCTCCGTTTCAACCTCGACAAAAATGCTTTCGTATGTCCGGATGTTCACCTCTACAGGTCGCAATTTTGTGAGGGTTCGATAGTCATACCGATTACTTTTGTCGGGTCAGTTTTTGGAATTTTAATAACTACTCAAAAATATTTTTAAACGTTTTAAGGAGGTCTCACATACAGATAAAACAGGCCGCAATTTTTTTTACTGTATACTAATATCCCCTTTCGTGTGTTCATGTGCTAGCAAATTATTTTTGGATGTTGTTTCTGGTGCCCCACAAGACGTGGTGCCCTAAGCAATTGCTTAGTCTGCTTAAGGGTTAATCCGGCACTGTCTCCCATATCCTGGGCACCAACTATTCCGTACTAATAGTACATGGCGACCCTGCCAGGATTGCCCCTTGTCTCACTCAGTAGTGTCTTGCAGGTGGACGTGAGTTCGAAGTTGAGGCAGACGACGCTGAGCGCGGAGAGCATGCCCGCCACCTACGACGCGGGCGGCGGCAAGCCCATCCTGCACAACACGGCGCTGCAGCTGGCCGTGCACTACGGCCACCTCGAGCCGCACGCCGAGCCGCAGGTGAGCGAGCGCGTCGCGCGGCGCCCCCGTCAGTGCGCAGGGGATATCCCTGTGGCAATGACCCTGATAACTTAGGGTCGGTTGCACCAGGGAATCAATCATTTTACCGAAAATCGTTACATCGATTATCGTTTCCCATAACACTGTTCGCAGAATTTTATTATCACTTAGGAATCATTCATCGAACTTCGAACATTTCGCTCAAACATTTGATCGAATTACCTTTTACACAAGAATCAACTCATCGAATTTTAATTCAGTATTTTATTTGTTCATCGACGTAGTCATTCATCGAATGGCCTTTAGTATAATTTTGGTTTAATGAAGGTTTCAGTTCCCAAAAATTCTTATTATCTAGAACATCATTTCACCACTATTTACTATTCTTGATATACGTCTAAAATTAAAATTTTCCCAGATTCTTGGTGTACTCTGTAAAAGTACTCAAAAACAAAAATACTCAAAAACACACAAAACCTAAAATGTACAAAAGACCTGTTAGGGCAAAACCGACTGTAATGCGGATAGGTTAGAAGATTAAGACGGGAGCTTTGCTCCCGTCTTAATCTTCGGGGTTATTTTTTTTATATAAGCCCAGAAACATTATGCGCCTTGAAAAATCATGCTTGCTTGGTTGTTCGATGAAACATTGTTCTTGGAAAGAATACTATATGGAACGTACTATCTGTGAATCATGTTTCGTTAAATTAATACTATGAATAACGAATATTTCTATGAAAGGTAAATTCGATGTACCGTTACGCTACGACTAGAGACGGATTCGAAACAATTAACGATGAAAAGTGGTTCGATTATATAAAATGCAATGAATTGATGATTATGTGATTAGAAAAAAAAACCTAATGAAATTCGTGGAACAGTTTTCGGTGAAATGAAAATCGATGTAAGATATTTCGATAAAATAATAGACACCCGTTGCACCAACATACGTTCACAGGCCGGTCATCGTCAAATATGGCGCCGGCAGCTGTCATCCCATAGAAACTATTGTCAAACTTTCTATACAATCAGATTTTAACGAACACCGCTTATGATTACAGACGGTTTGGTGCAACCCACCATTAGGGTTGCACCAAACTGTATGCAGAGTTGATTAAAGTCTGATTATATGGAAAGCTTGACAAGTTTCAATGCAATGACAGCTGCGCGCGCCATTTTTAACGTTAATCGATCTCTAATCGTAATTTGGAGCAACCCGCCATAGATCTACACTGGGTGGTAAAGACAAGTGTAATTTCACGAAAACCGAATTTCGAATGAAAGCGGTTGAAAAGAGACTTCCGCTTGTAATATTAGTTATAATTCATTATGCAATAGGCCCCTGGTTTATTCAGATATTATTTTTTATACAAACGCCTTAAGGGAGGGAAAGAACGGTTGATGAATTTGGAACTGGGTAGCGATTGCACCTATAGCTCAGTTGGCTAGAGCGACTGGCCGCGAGTGCCGGGAGGTCGCAGGTACGAATCCTGCTCGGTGCCTAAATTTTTCAATTTTTCCTTCATTCTATACAATACAATACAAATACTCTTTATTGCACACCTCAATCAAAGGATACAATTTTATTCAGATATGTTCGTGATTATTTATTCTAATTCAGGGGTCGCCAAGACCACGTTTTGGAGACCCCTGGTGTAATTGATAATCTGTGTGACAGTGTGAAGTGACGGGGCAAGTGGTGGGCGGCCTCCACGTGTCCGCGCGCCGTGAGCAGTACGAGCAACTGTTGGACACGTTCCGCTACCTCGGCGCGGCGGACGAGGCGCCCGCGCCGGCGCCGGCGCCCATGCCGCACCCTCACCAAGTTCAGGTAAAATGCACTCAATGCGGAATGAGTTACTGGAGTATTGTGTCTGATTTCTTTATGTATCATACCGTGTATTTTTTTTATTTTTTTTATTTTTTTTAAATAAATGGAAAACCAACAGCGTAACACATTTATAAGAAAACTACAATAAAATTACATAGCCAATTAAAGGTTCTCACTTGTATGTATGTGTTATGAACGATAAGTCTCGCCTTTTTACTTTTGTCGATCAGATTCGAGTATTATACAGTTTTTAAGCTTAGGTCCGATTTTGACCATCTTGTTTATATCGACTTTTGGTACCCAGACCGACTTTTTGAGTTCAGCAACCCCGAAAAGCCATTCCAAGACATCTCACACGACCAGAATAAAGTTACAATATGGATTTCTTAGGTCTTTACGCGGCTTTGGCTGCCATCTTGAATCTGCCATGAAGCAATGGAGCCAAATTTCAGCTTGGCAACATTCAGAAATATATTCAGTGGGCTTTTGTACTTCGGAAAAGTCATGGTTCACAAAATGCCGTTAATATCGAAAAGGAGAGCGATTTTTAGAAACAACCACCGGTCTATAGACTATTAAAGGTCCGATTGCGCGTGTTGTCTCCCACGAGCAAGCCATAGCGTTGCGATATGTGCAGGACATGGAGCCCGCCGTCCCGACGCTGCGGCTGGACCCCGCGCTGCGCGCCGCCGTGCTGGCCGTGCCGCCGCCGCGCGACCAGCGCCCGCCCGCCACCAGCCACGTGCCGCTCACCGGTACACACACCTGTTTACTTGTAGATCCCCCTATCCATATCCACTCTCCTCATTAAGTACTGGTTTTATCTGTGTATAGAGTTACGTAACGAGTGATCATAACTCCCGAAGGTATCTGTAGGGACTATCCGATTCTCCTAATCGATGATAGGTCTGTGGCCAGCAGGTAGGATGTATATACACCTTTATGTCACCCTCTGGCCAGGAAGTAGGATTTTCCGAGCGCAGAGCGTGCGGTAATTGGCACTTTGTGTGACATAATAGTACATTACTTACCAAGGGCGGTAAAACAAAGAATGTCTCAGATCGCAGGTATTTGACGCCCGAGCCGAAGGCAAGGGCGATAATTATGCGATCTTTCGGATTCTTTCTTCTTAATTACCGCCCGAGGTAAGTACAAAATTTTATGTCGCCCCCTGGCCAGAAAGTGGGATTTTCCGCGCGCAGAGCGTGCGGTAATTGCCACTTTATGGCCAGGTGTGACATAAACACCTTTACGTCCTTTGGTGATGATCACTTGCGTATGAAGACTACTTGTTTGAGGTATACCAACGTACATTACATTTATGTTATTTTAGCAATTGTGAAAACATTCTAACAGTGTAAATTGAATGTAACGTGGGCAGTGCACTTCGAGTTGTCGTCGTTTACGGTGGAGCTGCGCGCGGACCTGGGCCGCGGCGAGCGCAGCCTGGTGCAGCTGACCTTCCGCGAGTTCGCGCTGCGCCTGCGCCGGCCGCGCGCGCACGAGTCCGACCTGCACGTGAGTCACACCCCGGAGCTGTCGTCGGTCCAGGACCTGGCCGCGGCGAGCGCAGCCTGGTGCAGCTGACCTTCCGCGAGTTCGCGCTGCGCCTGCGCCGGCCGCGCGCGCACGAGTCCGACCTGCACGTGAGTCACACCCCGGAGCTGTCGTCGGTCCAGGACCTGGCCGCGGCGAGCGCAGCCTGGTGCAGCTGACCTTCCGCGAGTTCGCGCTGCGCCTGCGCCGGCCGCGCGCGCACGAGTCCGACCTGCACGTGAGTCACACCCCGGAGCTGTCGTCGGTCCAGGACCTGGCCGCGGCGAGCGCAGCCTGGTGCAGCTGACCTTCCGCGAGTTCGCGCTGCGCCTGCGCCGGCCGCGCGCGCACGAGTCCGACCTGCACGTGAGTCACACCCCGGAGCTGTCGTCGGTCCAGGACCTGGCCGCGGCGAGCGCAGCCTGGTGCAGCTGACCTTCCGCGAGTTCGCGCTGCGCCTGCGCCGGCCGCGCGCGCACGAGTCCGACCTGCACGTGAGTCACACCCCGGAGCTGTCGTCGGTCCAGGACCTGGCCGCGGCGAGCGCAGCCTGGTGCAGCTGACCTTCCGCGAGTTCGCGCTGCGCCTGCGCCGGCCGCGCGCGCACGAGTCCGACCTGCACGTGAGTCACACCCCGGAGCTGTCGTCGGTCCAGGACCTGGCCGCGGCGAGCGCAGCCTGGTGCAGCTGACCTTCCGCGAGTTCGCGCTGCGCCTGCGCCGGCCGCGCGCGCACGAGTCCGACCTGCACGTGAGTCACACCCCGGAGCTGTCGTCGGTCCAGGACCTGGCCGCGGCGAGCGCAGCCTGGTGCAGCTGACCTTCCGCGAGTTCGCGCTGCGCCTGCGCCGGCCGCGCGCGCACGAGTCCGACCTGCACGTGAGTCACACCCCGGAGCTGTCGTCGGTCCAGGACCTGGCCGCGGCGAGCGCAGCCTGGTGCAGCTGACCTTCCGCGAGTTCGCGCTGCGCCTGCGCCGGCCGCGCGCGCACGAGTCCGACCTGCACGTGAGTCACACCCCGGAGCTGTCGTCGGTCCAGGACCTGGCCGCGGCGAGCGCAGCCTGGTGCAGCTGACCTTCCGCGAGTTCGCGCTGCGCCTGCGCCGGCCGCGCGCGCACGAGTCCGACCTGCACGTGAGTCACACCCCGGAGCTGTCGTCGGTCCAGGACCTGGCCGCGGCGAGCGCAGCCTGGTGCAGCTGACCTTCCGCGAGTTCGCGCTGCGCCTGCGCCGGCCGCGCGCGCACGAGTCCGACCTGCACGTGAGTCACACCCCGGAGCTGTCGTCGGTCCAGGACCTGGCCGCGGCGAGCGCAGCCTGGTGCAGCTGACCTTCCGCGAGTTCGCGCTGCGCCTGCGCCGGCCGCGCGCGCACGAGTCCGACCTGCACGTGAGTCACACCCCGGAGCTGTCGTCGGTCCAGGACCTGGCCGCGGCGAGCGCAGCCTGGTGCAGCTGACCTTCCGCGAGTTCGCGCTGCGCCTGCGCCGGCCGCGCGCGCACGAGTCCGACCTGCACGTGAGTCACACCCCGGAGCTGTCGTCGGTCCAGGACCTGGCCGCGGCGAGCGCAGCCTGGTGCAGCTGACCTTCCGCGAGTTCGCGCTGCGCCTGCGCCGGCCGCGCGCGCACGAGTCCGACCTGCACGTGAGTCACACCCCGGAGCTGTCGTCGGTCCAGGACCTGGCCGCGGCGAGCGCAGCCTGGTGCAGCTGACCTTCCGCGAGTTCGCGCTGCGCCTGCGCCGGCCGCGCGCGCACGAGTCCGACCTGCACGTGAGTCACACCCCGGAGCTGTCGTCGGTCCAGGACCTGGCCGCGGCGAGCGCAGCCTGGTGCAGCTGACCTTCCGCGAGTTCGCGCTGCGCCTGCGCCGGCCGCGCGCGCACGAGTCCGACCTGCACGTGAGTCACACCCCGGAGCTGTCGTCGGTCCAGGACCTGGCCGCGGCGAGCGCAGCCTGGTGCAGCTGACCTTCCGCGAGTTCGCGCTGCGCCTGCGCCGGCCGCGCGCGCACGAGTCCGACCTGCACGTGAGTTACACCTCGGAGCTGTCGTCGGGCAAGAACCAGAGTTTATACTCCGAACTTCGAAATCCCAACTTCGTATCGTGCCGTCCCTTTCACTCTCGTGTTATTCACTATATGAGTTAGAGAGACGGCACGATACTAAGTTCGGAGTAGCCCCCCTGGGCCGCGCTCGCAGTTTGTGCTCTGCCGTTTATAGCACAGTCGGCAGACAATCTGTTTCTTCCCGGCCGCTGCGATAAAGCGCCTTAGCGCGGCCGAACTTACCTATAAGCCCATTATTTGTTGTAGTGCGATGTTAATTATTGCGGTGTTAATTAATTACCTGTTCAATGTCCCTCTAACACGTAATAAATATAAGGAAAATTCTTTTCTAAGTAGAGTTTGTAAAACATATAATGATAAATTTAGCGAAGCAGATATGTTTCATATGTCGGAATCTCAATATAGACGTAGACTGCTCTGCAACTTAAAAAAAAAAAGATTTGAAAAGTAGTGTTTCGACTAAAAAATTTACCTAATCTAGTTTAAGTTTATTCATTTCTTGCATGTTTAATGTCCTCAAAGTGTTGAAATAAGTCTAATATGTTGTTTTTGGTTACCATCACGATTAAGTATGTCAATAATTTAGATGTATTACATGATAGTGGCAGCTTTACTGGTCGATGTATCTAGTGTAAGTTATAATTTTAAGTATTATTTGTACCGTTGTTTGCCCAAATAAACATTAAAACATTAAATTGGATGTATATAATGCATATTCCTCAGGTATCCCTCCACTCAGTAACGATGGAGGATTTAACCCAAGACCCAGAATCGAAACACAGAATGCTGCTAGTGTCTCACGCGCCGCACGTGCCCGCGAAGGCAGTGTTCGTGTCCAAGTCGTGCCCGGACTTCGGGCGGCACGTGCCCGCCGCGCGCTCTCTCTCGCTCTCGCTGCCTAGCGGGCTGAACGTGGCTGACAGAGAGGTATGTAACGTAGGTATTAATGCGGGCCTAAATGAAATAAATAAACTTTATTCTGCGAGTAGGCCGCAAAAGCACTTTTACAAGTCATAAACTACTAGCGTTTCTCATGAGACCACTGCCGAGAAGAAACGCCGAAAGAAACTCGTCACGTCACGTCACTACATAGTATAAAACAAAGTCGCTTTCTGTGTCCCTATATTCCTATGTATGCTTAAATCTTTAAAACTACGCAACGGATTTTGATGAGGTTTCTTTTAATAGATAGAGTGATTGGGGAGGAAGGTTTATATGTATAATAACATCCATTAAATAGTGCACCCGTGCGAAGCCGGGGCGGGTCGCTAGTAATTATGACATTACATCTTAATGACTATTTTCATAACTATGACATTAGATGTTGACGTTAAATTTTCCTCTTGACATTCAGATTTTATTCTAGAAATTGTCTAGATTACACTATTTGTTATGTTTTTTACATATTGACGATCTTTTTGTGAATTTATTATACTCTCTTTTGACATACATTACAGTAATTCATGTCTTTTTTTAAATTTCATATGCATCAATGAATTGCTCTGAATAATTAGATTCAATTTATGTAATATATAACTGACGATTCAAAAGTGCTTGTTGCTAGGCCTATTTGAATAAAGAATATTTTGAGTTTGAGTTTGAGATATTCCATCGTCACGTAATATTAAAAAACAAAAATGATTTTCATTTGTTTTAGTATCGCCGTACCAAACGCGATAGCAAATGCGGCGTCACGCCGCCGTGCTCGCCCGAGCTCGGCGTGACGGGCGCGCAGGCGGCGGCGGGCGCGGACGAGGAGGCGGACGCGGAGGCGGACGCGGAGGAGGGCGCGAGCGACGAGCTCGTCAACGTCACCGTGCGGATGAGGGAGCCGCAGCACCCGGACTTCCACGATCAGTATAACGGGGTGAGCGAACGCTACGGAAAATCTAATCTATGGTCAAGACCAAAAAAATTTTTTTTTTTTATTTCTATATAGGTTTGCGCTTGACCACAAATCACCTGATGGTAAGCAATATTGTGGTTTAGGATGGAACGCGCTTACCTAGTAAAAACCGATTCACTCTCGCTTTGAAGACCAAAAGGTTGTAGTTTACGGGAAACAAGGATTCCGGCAAGGAGTTCCACAGCTTGGCGGCTCTCACAATAAAGGTGGAAGCAAAACGCTTCGTGCGAGTTTTCGGAACAGCCACCGTAAAACGATGGCGCCTTGCCGTATTCCTACTCGTCCGATGGTAGAAAGGGGAAGGAGGAATTATGTTGTGTAATTCCTCAGCGCACTCCCCGAAATGCAACCGATAAAAAACCGAAAGACTGGCAACTTTGGTACACCTTGAATCGAATTATCTTACAAATTCACCAGATTTAATTGGCCTCATGAGTGGGCGTCTTCTTCTTGTTGTGACGTTAAATAAAAGTATTTTTTTACTTCTTTTTCTTTCTAATTTCTCCTAAGTCTATGATGTTTGTAGCATCGTGTCTATGATGACATTTTCACTCCCAACACTTTTTCGGGAAGAATTGGTGTGCGTCCGAATTTGTTTTCACTAGCTGATAATTAGATGTCTTTTTACTTTTATTTTGAAAACATCAAAATGTAATCATTCCTGTGAGGCAGGCGTCACAAGCAATTTTACTTTTGTGACTAAAATTATGTAATATTGTTTCTTTTTGATCTGGTCCTTCCTTATACACCTCTACTAATTTTTGAAGGCCAATAACCCTGTTAACTGAAATAAATAATTTATATTTCTGCGCAATAATCGCTACTTATTCTCCCAGGAGATCTTGGGCAGTACCCATTTCTGTTTCTAAGTTGCTATAACATATATATATACATATATATATATATATATTATTTATATAAGGAAACAAACAGGCATAAATAACACATTATAGTTACATAATTGAGACACAAATCCATAAGCCAAACAGTTTCCACAACTATTATTAACATACTTGTTGCTCCGATCGAAATAACAAATAATAAAATCATGCAAAATTCAATACGAGATTACTTATACATTTGATTCAAACAAAGAAAACATATCATTTCATTCGCACAAGGAGAAGGCAACACATATACCTGCTGTATATGACTATTACTCTCACTGCTGTTACTTATATACTGTAATATATTTTATGTCACACCTGGCCATAAAGTGGCAATTACCGCACGCTCCGCGCGCGGAAAATCCCACTTTCTGATCAGGGGGTGACATAAAATTTTGTACTTACCTTGGGCGGTAGTTAAGAAAGCCTCAGATCGCATAATTATCGCTCTTGCCTTCGGCTCGGGCGTCAAATACCTGCGATCTGAGACATTCTTTGTTTTACCGCCCTTGGTAAGTAATGTACTATTTTTAATTTTGTTTTATTTAACCTCCATTTATGTCGTTCTCCTATTTCTCCCATGCGATTCCTCATTCCATCTCGTTCGCACAGGTGTGCCGCCACACGCGCGTCCGCTTCAACTGCCTGAAGCTGGTGGTGAGCATCGACAGCTGGGTCGCCGTGCTGGACTTTTTCGGCGTGGCGGGAGACGAGCCGGACGAAACGCCCGTGCCTGAGACGCATGCAGGCAAGTTGCGACTCTATCACCTGTGTAATTAAATCAGAAATCAGAAATCAGAAATATTTATTCGTGCAAAACAAAAAGAACAAGAAAATAAATAAAAACAGAAGAACAAGGTATTGCACGAAATGGTTCTGTCTCAGCGTAGTGCTGCCGCGATTGCCAGCGCTGATCTTCCGACAGAACCATTAAGTGATTACCACCACCATTAGGTTTTAGTTTTAATATGCTTCCTCATCTTTTCATGAATGGATTAGAGTAAATTTAAATATGTAATAGTAGATTGTATGACAAGGGTGTAAAACGAGCCATATTACCACGAGATATTTCGAGGGGTAATATGGCTTTTAGATCAGAGTTGGGTCATACACGGATTTAGGTTCGCATCTTTTCTGTGGACATACCAAAAGTTAAGGGCGACAAAGCTTAATTTTGGATTGGACCAGTAACCCGCATAAACAGTGTCTCCGTTTCTATAAATCCCTGTAATAAAAACATAGCTTACATGCACATGAGCCGTTAGTTATTGACCACAGTAGGGACGACTCTTGTTTTTTCAACTATGTACGACCCAGTTATACATTCTATTTTTCACTTCGATTGCGAGAAAATAAATAAACAAAGGTTAGCCATCCAAAATGAACCATAAATTCCACGGCGAACTTATATAATAAAGCAGCATGTTTTTTTTAAACTGCTTTGACACACAAAACATATATATCGCGGTTCGCGCGCAACATTCACGCGCGAAAAAAGCAAACTGACCTTCCATTGAGCGCTCCAAAGCGTTGCTCAAACGATTTAATCAGCTCGGGCGTCTGATTGGCTGATTTTAGTAAAGCCGTATTCTGGTTGGTTAATAACCAATACTCGTACCAAATATATTTTAAAGAGTTAAATTAGTGTTCTGTGTTCGGTGGATTTAATGGGTGAATTTTGATTGGTCAAATTCAAATGTTTTGTAAATCATAAATATGTATTTTTATTTAACAATGTACTACTTTAGCCCTGCTTGACAAGTCTAATATGACACAGTTTTCGAGGATGAGCAGTGTAAATAAACATTTTTCACTCCAGAAAGCAGTGTATCCCCCGCGGAGCAGGCTGCGGCTGCGGCTGCGGCTGCGGCTGTGGCTGCGGCTGCGGCGGCGGAGGAGGGCACGACGCAGACGGAGATGTCGATCCGCTCGCTGGGCGTGGTGCTGGTGGGCGCGCGCGGCGAGGTGTGCTCGGCGCGCGCGCTGCGCCTGCGCCTGCGCCTGCGCCAGCACGCGCACCCGCGCCAGCACACCAGCGCGCTCAGGTCAGCCGGCTATTTATTTATTTAGTGTCCGAATCAACACTAATAACTAACAACATGGTAGAGAATGCCATACGGCATTAAGTTCGCCTTGTCAAGATCTTCAGGTAGCACTAGTGTCAATATACCTAAATACTTTCACGTCAAATAATTATATTATTAGAATAGATTTGTAAGACGCATTTCCTAATGTATATTGATATTGATATTATTTATTTCATATTATTACATTACATTATAAATTACATTAATGTCAACTCATAAGAATGAATAATATATTTTTTCTTGTGAAAAAAAAACCGTTCGACTTTCTTCTCTGATTATGTCCACATCCGAAGAGGACACCACCTCTCAACTTGTCATATAATTATACTAATGTATATGGTTTTTTTATGCCATGACGCAGGCACGTATCCAGACTTGGTTCGGGGGGGGGACAAACATTCAAACAACCATGTGAAAATGATGAATGTTATTGAAAGAATACGCAAGCGAATAAATAAACAGACGGCTAAAAACATTTTCGGGGGGGGGGGGGATAAATCCCAACTATCCTCCCCTCTGGATACGTACCTACTATAACAATAGCCAACAATCATACGATCTGGCTGGTGGTAAGCAGACATCTATAATATCAATATTATCGTGAAATACACGCGAGATGGGTTGTTTATGTTACGTGACCACTGTTGGTAAGTGATGCGGTATTGTTTGGAACAGGGTGACGGTGGGCGCGCTGCACCTGGCCGACCTGACGCCGCGCGCGCCGCTGTGGCGCGACCGCCTCTGGACGCACGGGGACAAGGCGCTCGAAATTAACTATACCAGGTGCGTTTCATTTATTTGTGGCCAGTGTATGAGCCAGTTAGCTCATACACTTGAAAGCTGTGTCTGAGTGCGTTGAGAGAACGGAGAAGTTAAATTGTAGTTATGAAACTGTTTTATTATCTAAAAGTAGGTACAAAATAGTAAAGTTAATTGGCCGTTCCTTCAGTTGATGTTGATGGTATGCGAGTTTAATTTGCACTGCTATATTTTACTTCATTTCGCCATATCAAAGCGCGGCCGAAAGTAGGTCGCAACGGAAACGGAAAAATGTACACTATTGAGACTGTACAGGCAGGTTATTCTTTTTTATATTAATTTTAAATTCAATTGGTTGGCGTTGTCTGATGAATCAACTGTGATCGTTAAATCAATTCGTTGGCGTTCGAATCAATTATAATTGTTTCTTGTTATTATTGTCTGTTGCTTAACATGTAAACGCTTTGGCGTCATGTACTGTAAACTTATGTTGTATTGACTGAATACATAAAATAAAAGTCCCCATGAACGCATATTGCACGTGCAAGCGCACCAGTAAAAAAAAAACAAAAAATCAAATATTTATTTTGCAAATACCCCCACAAGGGCACTTTTACTTGTCATAATATTAATTTACAGTTCAAGGAAGAATAATAATTTCGAGTTTACAATTATAAAAAATTTAATGTCATACATGCAGTGAAGATAAACTTGCAAAGTTATCAATTACAAATATCTAAACCTCATCTACTTACCTGTACATGTAACACATGGCGACCCTGCCAGTTCCTTATATTACTCACTACTGTGAGTCGTCAGGTTGAGCCCCGCCGAGGCGGCGGAGGCGGGCTACGAGAGCTCGCTGACGGTGGCGCTGGGCCCGGCCACGTACGTGCACACCAAGCGGTTCATACACGAGCTGCACGCGTTCGCGCACGACTTCCGCCAGCTGCGGGGCGTCCTCGTGCAGGCGAGGCAGAAGGTGAGGCTCGTTTGCAGGGTTTACGAATACACATGAAAGCCGTCGTCTCCCGGCGAAAAAAATAAACAATAGCATTCTTACATAAATTTACACTAACGTGGAACATATTTACACTTAATTAGAGAACAACGGTTGAAACTCACTTGGAAAGTCACTATTTGCGACATGTTTCGGACTACAATTGGAGTCCTTCATCAGGTTGAGTGTTATGAAGGCAACCGACCGCGTAACACTGCCCTCCGGCGCAGTCCTGTGTTAGAGTTGACTGCTCCAACAAAAGTGAGTTTCAACCGTTGTTCTCTTAATAGCATTCTTTTGTTTGATCCCTGGGATCCCAGGGACCGGTAGACGACGCGTTACGTAAGATTGAAAATATTTTTGTTAGCCAAATTTCTATTAAAACTATTGGATTTTGAACCTTATTGTATTTTTTTTGCTTGCTATTAGTTCGACTCCCATTATAGGTAAACATGGATTTTCAATAAGAAATTTAGCTCCAAAATCAGCAGCTTCATCGTAAAAAGCGCAACTAGAACCGTGTCTTGTTTTAGACCCGTCAGTGTAAATATGAATGTGATCTAGGAACTGCATTTGTATCATATCTTCGCAACGTTGTTTTAGATCGTGAGTGGACAGTTTAGCTTTAGGTTCATTGATAGTGTTCACTTTATCCATTATGATTTTATATATTTATTATTTATTTATATTTTAATGTCACGGGAAAGTAAATCTGTCTGTGTGTGTGTCTGTGTGTAATCTGTCTTAAGTACGTTTTAAAATAAAAGAAATAAGTGGGACCTAAAAGTCATAACAAATGCCATTTTCAATCATTCGAAGAGCTGAAAACAGGAACGCATTTTAATTCTATTTTAGTTAATAACATTATTAATAGTGGCTTTGTGAGCTGTAGACCTCGTGAGTGAGTTTTTTGTTATTTCCAAAATCTGACTATTTAAAAAAGATCAATTATGAATATCGAACCTGCTAAAATTTCACGAGAAGCGGTTGAGAAATGCGACCTGTAGAGGAGAACAAACCGAAATTCGCCCGCAGAAACTTAAAAAATCATTGATAAAAAAATTGTTCTTGGAAATTTTCAAAAACCGTTTCGGCAAAAAAATTCTATGTAACTATCGAAACTGCTCACAAAATGTCACGAGAATCGGTTGAGAATTGCGACCTGCAGACGAGAACAAACGGAAATCCGGAATCTGGACATACGAAGGCATTTTTGTTGAAGCTGAAGCAGAGACCTTCGTTTCACTCGGTCAATTAATATTAATTTTAAGTTGGTATGTTATGAAATGAAATGAAATTATTTATTCTTCAATTTAGGCATGTTACATGCACTTATGAATGTCAAAAAACTACCACCGGTTCATAAAATAAACCTCTGCCTCGAGAAGAACCGGCGTAAGAAACTCGGCGAGGTGTCATTTTTTCAAAACAATATACTATGTATATAAAATAACAGTAAAAATAGTACAAAATTCAAATGCTACCTACAGTATAAACATACATACATATGTTTTAATACTAAGGACAAAATATTTCTGTGTTAGATTACTTGTGCGGGACGCTATCACTGCCAAACATCCCTATCCATGATGTAATCGTTTATCTTATAATATGCTTTTGAAATAAGTGTCTGTTTCACAACAGATTTAAATTTGGAATCCGTAAGTTCAGTAATGTGTCTTGGAATTTTATTGTTGGTAAGTGATCAGTGGAAGCCGCCCCCAGGTGTCGGTGTCGGTGGGCGCGTCGCCGACGAGCCGGCAGCGGCTGGCGCTGCGCTGCGTGTCGCCGGTGATCGTGCTGCCCGTGTCCGGGCGCAGCCGCGGCGCGCTGCGCGCCGAGCTCGCGTGCCTCACCGTCGACAACTGCTTCCGGCGCGCCGGCGACCCGGGCACCGTCAGCACCAGGGCCGACCCCCACGCCGGTGAGGACTGTTGTGCCGGCCGTCTGACTGATACGAGATAATAACTGCGAGGGTGCAGGGATGTGTGTGCCGCACTCCGTCGCGCTATGAAATGAAATGAACTGTTTATTTACTTAACATTATATACATATGAAGACGGCGAGGTAAATGATAAATGTTAATACCCGTATAATGTTAATACCTTATAAAGTAGGCATGCCAGCATTTTATGTATGATAAAGTTTTTTTTTCTTTTTTTTTTCTTTGAAGGCCTCGTTACCCTGAATGTGTGAAGCCAGTGCCAAGTGGGTTGGCTGCGCGTTTGAGGAGTGTGTGTTGTTGCAGAGCCCCGCGAGTTGCTGGACGTGCGCACGGTCCGGCTCGAGCAGCTGTCGCTGTGGTGCGCGCGCGGCGGGCGCGGCCTGCGCGTGCGCCGCGCCGGCGCGCCGCTGCTGCCCGCGCCCGCGCAGCTGCTGCTGCTGCTCGAGCGCAACCTCAGCGACACGCACAACGGTACTGTCTCCCGTGTCCCGTGTCCCGGTGCCACACGCCCCGGCCGGAGCAGCTGTCGCTGTGGTGCGCGCGCGGCGGGCGCGGCCTGCGCGTGCGCCGCGCCGGCGCGCCGCTGCTGCCCGCGCCCGCGCAGCTGCTGCTGCTGCTCGAGCGCAACCTCAGCGACACGCACAACGGTACTGTCTCCCGTGTCCCGTGTCCCGGTGCCACACGCCCCGGCCGGAGCGGCTGTCGCTGTGGTGCGCGCGCGGCGGGCGCGGCCTGCGCGTGCGCCGCGCCGGCGCGCCGCTGCTGCCCGCGCCCGCGCAGCTGCTGCTGCTGCTCGAGCGCAACCTCAGCGACACGCACAACGGTACTGTCTCCCGTGTCCCGTGTCCCGGTGCCACACGCCCCGGCCGGAGCAGCTGTCGCTGTGGTGCGCGCGCGGCGGGCGCGGCCTGCGCGTGCGCCGCGCCGGCGCGCCGCTGCTGCCCGCGCCCGCGCAGCTGCTGCTGCTGCTCGAGCGCAACCTCAGCGACACGCACAACGGTACTGTCTCCCGTGTCCCGTGTCCCGGTGCCACACGCCCCGGCCGGAGCAGCTGTCGCTGTGGTGCGCGCGCGGCGGGCGCGGCCTGCGCGTGCGCCGCGCCGGCGCGCCGCTGCTGCCCGCGCCCGCGCAGCTGCTGCTGCTGCTCGAGCGCAACCTCAGCGACACGCACAACGGTACTGTCTCCCGTGTCCCGTGTCCCGGTGCCACACGCCCCGGCCGGAGCAGCTGTCGCTGTGGTGCGCGCGCGGCGGGCGCGGCCTGCGCGTGCGCCGCGCCGGCGCGCCGCTGCTGCCCGCGCCCGCGCAGCTGCTGCTGCTGCTCGAGCGCAACCTCAGCGACACGCACAACGGTACTGTCTCCCGTGTCCCGTGTCCCGGTGCCACACGCCCCGGCCGGAGCAGCTGTCGCTGTGGTGCGCGCGCGGCGGGCGCGGCCTGCGCGTGCGCCGCGCCGGCGCGCCGCTGCTGCCCGCGCCCGCGCAGCTGCTGCTGCTGCTCGAGCGCAACCTCAGCGACACGCACAACGGTACTGTCTCCCGTGTCCCGTGTCCCGGTGCCACACGCCCCGGCCGGAGCAGCTGTCGCTGTGGTGCGCGCGCGGCGGGCGCGGCCTGCGCGTGCGCCGCGCCGGCGCGCCGCTGCTGCCCGCGCCCGCGCAGCTGCTGCTGCTGCTCGAGCGCAACCTCAGCGACACGCACAACGGTACTGTCTCCCGTGTCCCGTGTCCCGGTGCCACACGCCCCGGCCGGAGCAGCTGTCGCTGTGGTGCGCGCGCGGCGGGCGCGGCCTGCGCGTGCGCCGCGCCGGCGCGCCGCTGCTGCCCGCGCCCGCGCAGCTGCTGCTGCTGCTCGAGCGCAACCTCAGCGACACGCACAACGGTACTGTCTCCCGTGTCCCGTGTCCCGGTGCCACACGCCCCGGCCGGAGCAGCTGTCGCTGTGGTGCGCGCGCGGCGGGCGCGGCCTGCGCGTGCGCCGCGCCGGCGCGCCGCTGCTGCCCGCGCCCGCGCAGCTGCTGCTGCTGCTCGAGCGCAACCTCAGCGACACGCACAACGGTACTGTCTCCCGTGTCCCGTGTCCCGGTGCCACACGCCCCGGCCGGAGCAGCTGTCGCTGTGGTGCGCGCGCGGCGGGCGCGGCCTGCGCGTGCGCCGCGCCGGCGCGCCGCTGCTGCCCGCGCCCGCGCAGCTGCTGCTGCTGCTCGAGCGCAACCTCAGCGACACGCACAACGGTACTGTCTCCCGTGTCCCGTGTCCCGGTGCCACACGCCCCGGCCGGAGCAGCTGTCGCTGTGGTGCGCGCGCGGCGGGCGCGGCCTGCGCGTGCGCCGCGCCGGCGCGCCGCTGCTGCCCGCGCCCGCGCAGCTGCTGCTGCTGCTCGAGCGCAACCTCAGCGACACGCACAACGGTACTGTCTCCCGTGTCCCGTGTCCCGGTGCCACACGCCCCGGCCGGAGCAGCTGTCGCTGTGGTGCGCGCGCGGCGGGCGCGGCCTGCGCGTGCGCCGCGCCGGCGCGCCGCTGCTGCCCGCGCCCGCGCAGCTGCTGCTGCTGCTCGAGCGCAACCTCAGCGACACGCACAACGGTACTGTCTCCCGTGTCCCGTGTCCCGGTGCCACACGCCCCGGCCGGAGCAGCTGTCGCTGTGGTGCGCGCGCGGCGGGCGCGGCCTGCGCGTGCGCCGCGCCGGCGCGCCGCTGCTGCCCGCGCCCGCGCAGCTGCTGCTGCTGCTCGAGCGCAACCTCAGCGACACGCACAACGGTACTGTCTCCCGTGTCCCGTGTCCCGGTGCCACACGCCCCGGCCGGAGCAGCTGTCGCTGTGGTGCGCGCGCGGCGGGCGCGGCCTGCGCGTGCGCCGCGCCGGCGCGCCGCTGCTGCCCGCGCCCGCGCAGCTGCTGCTGCTGCTCGAGCGCAACCTCAGCGACACGCACAACGGTACTGTCTCCCGTGTCCCGTGTCCCGGTGCCACACGCCCCGGCCGGAGCAGCTGTCGCTGTGGTGCGCGCGCGGCGGGCGCGGCCTGCGCGTGCGCCGCGCCGGCGCGCCGCTGCTGCCCGCGCCCGCGCAGCTGCTGCTGCTGCTCGAGCGCAACCTCAGCGACACGCACAACGGTACTGTCTCCCGTGTCCCGTGTCCCGGTGCCACACGCCCCGGCCGGAGCGGCTGTCGCTGTGGTGCGCGCGCGGCGGGCGCGGCCTGCGCGTGCGCCGCGCCGGCGCGCCGCTGCTGCCCGCGCCCGCGCAGCTGCTGCTGCTGCTCGAGCGCAACCTCAGCGACACGCACAACGGTACTGTCTCCCGTGTCCCGTGTCCCGGTGCCACACGCCCCGGCCGGAGCAGCTGTCGCTGTGGTGCGCGCGCGGCGGGCGCGGCCTGCGCGTGCGCCGCGCCGGCGCGCCGCTGCTGCCCGCGCCCGCGCAGCTGCTGCTGCTGCTCGAGCGCAACCTCAGCGACACGCACAACGGTACTGTCTCCCGTGTCCCGTGTCCCGGTGCCACACGCCCCGGCCGGAGCAGCTGTCGCTGTGGTGCGCGCGCGGCGGGCGCGGCCTGCGCGTGCGCCGCGCCGGCGCGCCGCTGCTGCCCGCGCCCGCGCAGCTGCTGCTGCTGCTCGAGCGCAACCTCAGCGACACGCACAACGGTACTGTCTCCCGTGTCCCGTGTCCCGGTGCCACACGCCCCGGCCGGAGCGGCTGTCGCTGTGGTGCGCGCGCGGCGGGCGCGGCCTGCGCGTGCGCCGCGCCGGCGCGCCGCTGCTGCCCGCGCCCGCGCAGCTGCTGCTGCTGCTCGAGCGCAACCTCAGCGACACGCACAACGGTACTGTCTCCCGTGTCCCGTTGCTATACGGTTCACTATGGGTCAACCTATCGGGTCTCCCTGCGACCGACTCTTGGGAACCAGCATAGTTGCTACCAAATCACGCACGCAACTAGCTTCGTATTCTGATACCGTGTTCCTTCGACTCTTTTTTTTTATTTCGGCTTCGCCCTACTAAAAATTGGAACCGATTTACACGTGTTTAATACTGTAATGTCATTTCTATCTCCGATTTGTGATATGAGTGTATCGCGTGATAATAATCACGGTGTACACAGCCCAGTTGCAAGGAACCCTTCAGAGGATCTACTCGAAACTTCGAAATCCGGACTTCGTATTGTTACTATGCATCGTTACTATGCACTTACTTGGTTACCAGCCGAAGATGACGACTAGACGGCTCTTTCTTAAGGAATTCGAATCGAACAACCGTTATCTAGTTTCTATTAGGTACAGCGCCATCTAGTGGTCCACAAACACGATATCGTCCTAAACATACTCCCGCCCAAATGACGGAAAGTCATTTGTTAAACAAAATAAACTTGAACGCATCGTGCCGTCCCTTTCACTCATATAGTAAAAGTGACGGCACGATGCGTAATTCGGAGTAGGCCCTGTACAAGGAAACCTAGGGGTCCCGAATATTAAAAGCCGTTCGTACTATAAACCATATAATACTAATAGAATCTCCCAAACAATTCTCACAAACAAAATATAAAATTACACACTTAATATTTTAAGGCGAACAGTCGTTGGCTAGTTTGCATAGGGGACAGCGCCATCTCTCGGTGCATTGTGAAACTAACGATCCCGATATGGGTTTTAGAAACGTTAAAGTTACGAGTTTAACAGGCCCTCTTGTTGAGTGTAACGCGCCGGTTACCCCGCAGTGCCGGACATGACGGTGCAGGGCACGCTGGCCACGCTGCAGTGCGCGCTGGACCCGGCGCAGTACCGGCTGGTGCGCGGCGTGCTCGCGCACAACCTGGCCGAGGCCGTGGAGGAGCTGCCGCCGCCGCACGCGCCGCGAGCGCCGCCCCACGACCGCCACGAACAGGTCGGTGCCCGGGGGCTCTCTGCTACGCATCACTAGGTCGTGGGCGGCTACCGACCCTCGTCTCATCGTGAGAGACGTCCGCTGGACACAAGCCTCTCGCAAAGAATGCCACAATGACTGAACACGCTTCACCAGCATCCAGTGGACTCCCGCTACCTTTACCAGTCGTTGTTTTTAAGGTTCCGTACCCAAATGGTAAAACGAGATCCTATTACTAAGACTCTGCTGTCCGTCCGTCTGTCTGTCTGTCCGACTGTCTCATGAACCGTGATAGTTAGACAGTTGTAATTTTCACAGATGATGTATTTCTGTTGCCGCTATATCAACAAATACTAAAAAAACAGAATGCAATAAATAAAGAAGGAGGTTCCTGTACGGTCTCGAACCGCACATAGCGACAAACGCGTACTCATCAATTTCATATTTCATACATTGCGTAAACCGCGGTCCGCTTCAGTGCATAACCGACCGCCGCGGAGTGCATTCTATTCAGTTTATCAATAAATCGGTATTTCTATAATTACTGCATTTTCAATTAATCAAGATGTACGACCATACCCGTACATCTTAATGGTCCTTCGAACCTCCGAAGGTGGGACTTACACCGCGGGCAAGTGAAGTAACAGTACTCCTGGGACATGTGGACGCGGCCAAGTAAGTGAACCAGCGTACTTCGGTGAGTCATCAATTTTCTATCACTGCTTAAAACTAAGCTATCAACATGGAAGATATCATAGCAAATCAGAATCAACTCGTCTTGGCGATGGAGCAACTCCTTAGCAATTTCAAGAAGGATGGTGCCGATCGTAAGACAGCAACATATATCAAAAAACGATTGAGCACATTGGAATCGTATTGGCAAGAATTTCAATGCAATCATATAAAGTTGTGCGATGTAGAAGATAGATCGCACGAGTATTTTAGCGACGATGTGTACCAGCATACATCGGACTTTTATCACAATACACGAGCATATATCATGAATCAGCTACCTACAGTATCAAGAGCGGACGAGAAATCCTTTCCCACACCGCTACAACAAGGAAATGATCAACAGCAACAACAACCAGTAGGTGTACATCGTTCTGCGACTTCACCTCAACCACCTCTACATCCTTCAGCAATCAGAAATCCTCTAGATAGAGGTACAAGCAGCAAATTGGAAGAGATGTTGAGAAAACAAAATAGCAATTTCAAAGCATTTGAGAGAACTATCAATATCATTAACCTTGAAACTGTCTCTGAAAAGTGGGAATTCGAGGATATATTAAAATCAGTACAATCACGATGGTCTGTCATAGATAGTCTTCATTGGGAGATAGACAGCGAACTTTTCGAACCAAACGAGGAGTATGAGCAAGCATTTAGCAAATATGAGCAACGTTATCACGATATCAAAAAATTCATCAATAGCAAGATGTGGTCACAGTTTAGCCGCGAAAAAGCAACACCTCAAATGGACATTCCCATATTCAGCGGAAATTATCATCAATGGGTGTCCTTCAAGGATTTATTCGTCGAGGCTATTCATACCAACAGATCATTATCAAAGGCGCAGAAAATGCAATTCCTTAAAAGTAAGCTAAAGGGCGAAGCCGAAAAATTAGTTCAGCATTTAAATATTACTTCGGAAAATTATGAAGTTGCGTGGGATATTCTCAATCATCGTTTCAACAATACTAAGCTGATATTTAATTCTCACCTTAGTATTCTCATGAGTTTGCCCACCTTACAACAGCAAACTGCATTAGGTATCAAACGGATGCATGACGTCACAAATGAGTGTCTTAACGCAATTAAGTCACTCGGAGTTCAAACGGACTCTTGGGATCCACTAATCGTTTACATTATCAGTAACAAGTTGGACACAGACACACATAACGATTACGTGGAATCCCTGAAAAACCCGAGAGATTTACCATCGCTACAGGAGCTGTTGGAGTTTCTCGAGAGCAAGTTTACTTCTCTGGAATCATCAAAACGCAAGCCAGAGCCAGAGAAAAAATATCATACACAAGAAACATCAAATAATAATGCCAAAAAACAACATTATTATAAAGCATTTACAAGTCGTCAAACTTATCCATCAAATCATTTCGCAACACCTAACACGAGCAAAAATAGCCTACAAGGTTGCCCAGTCTGCAAAAAAGATCATGGAATATTTCATTGCGACACGTTTCTTGAATTACAGCCGAACATGAAACAGCAGACAATTACGAAATTATCATTATGCAAAAATTGCCTTTATAACCACAACGGAAAAGAATGTCGCTCGTTCAAGAAATGCCGCGTTTGCAAGGAGGATCATAATACATTATTACACGATGTGTTCGGTAAAATATCAAAGCCGTCATCCAGTGACACTAAAATGCCACAGCAACAACATAAAAATAATGTATTACAAGAAGAAGCAGGTGAAGTTTTGTTAGCAACAGCAATGGTACGAGTACAAGCAGCAGATGGTTCTTATCAGACGCTACGAGCTTTGATAGATCAGGGCAGTCAAACTTCTCTTATCAGCGAAAATGCAGCCCAAATTTTGGGTCTACAACGGAAGCGATGCAAAGGTGTTATTTTTGGAGTAGGAGCGAAGGAAAGTAACTGCAAAGGACTTACATCAATAACAATTACATCAATTCACAGCGATTATGCATTTGACACCGACGTGTTTATAATGAAACAACTTATCAACAATCTTCCAAACAGGTCCTTTGCGAAACCATCATGGTCCTTCCTAGAAAACATTAAATTAGCAGATCCTGACTTTTACGTGAGCCGCCGAGTAGATCTATTACTCGGTGCGGATGTATACTCTCGTATAATTTTAAGCGGCATCATAAGAGAAGATAGTACTTCATTGATTGCGCAACAGTCAAAAATTGGATGGATTTTATGCGGAAATGCCAATGCTACGGAGTCATTCCACTGTAATGTTATATTGGTCGACGACCTCAACCTTCAAAGGTTTTGGACGATAGAGGACATTTCCGACAGCAGCATATTAAGCGCGGAAGATCAACATTGTTTGGAATTTTACAAATCTACTACAGAGAGATTATCAAATGGAACTTACGTAGTGCGCTTACCACTGCATCCGGATATAGATGAAAAATTAGGTCAATCAAAATCTAAAGCAATAGCCCAATTTCATCAATTGGAAAGAAGGTTTCAAAGACAACCAAACATTGCGGAAGCCTATAAGTCATTCATGGACGAATATATCAATTTAGGACACATGCACCCAACGAACAGCAAGGCAAACCAGGGTTATTTTTTGGGACACCACTGTGTACAGCGCCTGGAGTCCACCACAACTTCCTTAAGGGTTGTCTTCAATGGATCAGGGCTGACATCTACTAGACTCAGTTTGAATGACCTTATGTATAGGGGTCCAAACTTGCAGCAGGATCTCATATCATTAGTTCTTAAATGGAGAACATATCAGTACGCCATGACTGCCGACATAGAAAAAATGTTTAGGCAGATTTTGGTTCATCAAGATGACCAAAAATATCAAAAAATTGTGTGGAGACCATCAGCTGATCAACAATTACAAGATTACGCACTATCAAGCGTAACTTATGGCACGAAAAGCGCCCCATTTTTGGCCATGATAACACTCAAGCAGCTGGCTGATGATGAACGTCATAAGTTTCCCACAGCAGCAAAGGTATTAGAGGAACAATTTTATATGGACGACCTACTTAGTGGAAGTCATAGCATCGAATCAGCAAAACAATTACAAGCAGATCTCATTGAACTACTTAAATCCGGTGGTTTCAATCTCAGAAAATGGTCCTCTAATGACAAGTCACTATTAGAAAACAAGAAATCAACAACTCAAGAAAACTTTGATTTTCGCCATAATCAAGAATCAACAAAGGCCTTGGGGTTGATATGGACACCCAAGGACGATATATTTACATTTCAATGTAAATTATCAGAAGAGTCACCGTCTAGACTCACTAAAAGAACACTTTTGGCAGAGATATCCAAAACGTTTGATCCTCTTGGCTGGTTAGCACCGGTAACATTACGACTGAAACATTTATTTCAAAATGTTTACGCCGAGAATTTAAACTGGGAAGATGAAATACCAGACGCCATCCATGAAGCATGGCGTAAAGTGAGGGATGACCTAGTTAACATCAATGACATAAAAATACCGAGATGGATACACAGCGGAGAAAAAACATACATACAACTGCATGGCTTCAGTGACTCATCATTGAAGGCTTATGCAAGCGTTATCTACGCTCGCATAGAAAATCAAGGAAAAGTGTCAATCACTCTATTAGCAGCAAAAACAAAGATCGTGCCAACCAACAAATCAAATTCTGAGGTTTCTCTGCCGCGGCTGGAGCTCTGTGGAGCACACCTGCTATCAAAACTAATGGTCAAGGTCAAGTCAAGTCTCAATGATCATAACACTGAGGTTTTTGGTTGGAGTGATTCAACCGCCGTTTTGGGCTGGCTTCAAGGTGAGCCCAGCCGCTGGAAGCCATTCGTCGCCAATAGAGTACAGAAAATCATAGAAACAATGCCGCCTGAGTGTTGGAACTATATCAAAACAAAGCAAAATCCAGCCGACTGTGCAAGTCGCGGGTTGTCAGTAGAGCAATTACAACAACACTCTCTGTGGTGGAATGGGCCTCAGATGCTATCAACATTCGACAAACAACAGTATCAAAAAAAATCAGCCTTTAAAACGGACTTAGAAACAAGAAAAAATAAACAATCGAATGTAACAACCCGAATTGAGCCGTTGAAAGACGATATCATTCAACAATTAATAAACAAACACAGCACATTCGCAAAGGCATACCGAGTACTAGCGTGGGTACGACGCGCATTATCACGAGATCGATCAAAGCTGCCTTACTTGTCAGCTGACGAATTACGGTCAGCAAAATTACAAATCGTGAAACACATACAATATCAAGAGTACTCGGACGATATACACAACATAAAACAACAAGGGAGCGTTAAGTCCAATAGCAACATTCTCAGCTTAAATCCATTCCTGGACGACAACGGCTTGTTACGAGTGAAGGGCAGACTGAGAAACGCATCAATTAGCAATGAAATGAAGTATCCTATGATCATTCCTCGTAACGGTACCTTAACTCGCCTGCTTATTGATCAAGCACATGAAAGAACATTTCACGGTACAGCAAGAACAACCACGTCTAGACTCAGAACACAATACTGGATAGTGGGAGGTAACCGCGCTGTAAAAAACAGACTTCAACGATGTGTTACATGTAAAAGACATAAAGCAACTAAACTTTATCAGTTGATGGGTGATTTACCAGAATCAAGGACGAACCCAACAAGGCCATATTATCATACAGGCGTGGACTACACAGGCTACGTCGACGTCAAATCAAGCAAAGGTCGAGGTAGCAAGTCAAGCAAGGGATACGTGGCAGTCTTCGTGTGCATGGCAACAAAAGCTGTGCACCTCGAATTAGTGTCCGATCAAACAGCATCATCATTCCTCGCCGCTCTGCGAAGGTTTTCTGCAAGAAGAGGCGCCCCGGCCCACTTGTACAGTGACCAAGGCACTAACTTCATAGGAGCGAATACAAAACTGCAAAATGAATATTTAGACTTGAAATCAATATGCACAAACGAATTCTTCACCGAAATAAGTGAAATGGGAATCACTTGGCATTTTAATGCGGCTTCTTGGCCCAATGCCGGAGGGCTGTGGGAAGCTGCCGTAAAAAGCCTAAAACATCATTTACGTCGAGTAGTCGGTGACCAAAAACTGACATTCGAAGAATACACAACGCTGCTCGCGCAAATTGAAGGGTGCCTCAACAGTCGACCGCTCTGCGCCTTAAGTGAAGATCCTGACGATATAAATTACCTCACACCATCACACTTTTTGGCAAGCGGTCCAACATTGACTATCATAGAGACAGAGCGAGATGAAAGAACCAGATGGCAGATGACTCAGAAAATATTCCATGATCTATGGAAAAGATGGCGTGTAGAATATCTGAGCCAATTATCAGCAAGGAGCAAATGGCGCGCGACTTGTCCTAACATCAAGTTGAACGACATCGTCATCATTAATGATGCGAATTTACCAGCAGGCAAGTGGGCATTAGGACGGGTAGTAGATCTACACCCTGGGAAAGACGGACTCGTCAGAGTGGTCAGCTTAAAAACAAAAAACGGCATTATCAGGCGGCCTGTTGTTAAGCTATCCATCCTACCCACCGACAATCAGCAAGAGACAACGCGTCAGGAGCAAAACTCAAATGAGGATACACCAACAAACAAAATCAAGCCAAAGAAAAGCAAAGCATTCAAAACCGCGTGTATCAACTTCATGACAACTATTTTCCTGTTATTTATGGTAGTCGCCACATCAGCAGCACACAGTGCCTACAACATAACATCACTACAAACAAACAATGGCATATATTTTGACAAATTATCAAACATGCGTCTAGTACAAGATAAGTGGAAATTAATTGTTTACTACAATATGGAACCTTATCAGCAAGCAAAAAATGTACTTCAAAATTACTATGATCATTTAGAAAACATGTGCCCAAAGATATCACAGAGATCCCATTGTGACATCATATTACTACAGTTACAACACGGGTTCGTAGAATTAGAGCACTACGATCACATGTTACAGCATCAGCAGTTTCATGAGCGTGCGCGCACGCGACGCGGGCTCATTGACGGAGTTGGATACATCGCAAATTCGCTATTCGGCGTATTGGATGCGCGTTTCGCAGAGCAGTATCAGAAAGACATAACATTGATACGATCCAACCAAAAACACCTAGTCCAATTTTGGAAAAATCAGACGTCAATTGTTGAAGCCGAAAATAACCTTTTGAAAAGAATTGAGGGCACAATTGAGAAACAACACAAGATATTCAATCAACATATAATGAATTTAGAAAGGTCAGCTAATGTCCTCAAGAACGAAGTGCAAACTATCGAAATTATGAATGAATTCACATTATCAAGTATCATCGCAAACAACATTCTTATGAATTTAAAATCAATACAAAACAGTCTAATTGACACCATCACTAATGCGCAGCACTTCAATGTTCATCTTTTGACACCGACACAGCTCCGAGATGAACTAAGCGTCATATCTAGCCAATTATCAAAGGATTTATCATTGTCTGTGGACAATATCCAAATGGATTTATCAAAAATATATCAGTTGCTCAAAGTAAAAGCTCGTATGACTGCTCAGTATTTTATCTTCGAAGTTCAAATCCCACTAATCAACAGAGACAGTTATGATATTTACAAGTTATTAGCAATTTCACGCCAGGAGAGCAACGCAATGGTTAGCATTATACCTATAGCAAATTATCTTGCTATGGACATCAAGAAAGATACATACATGTCTCTCTCAGAAAACGAATTAAACAAATGCATCAAAACCGATACAAATACAGAAGTGTGTGACTTTCAGAAGCCAGTATATCAGAGACAATCAGACCACGATCTTTGTGTCAAAGATCAACGAGAAAATAAATGTAAAACAAGACACACCACGTGCCAACATAACTGGGCGGAGCTGATTCATGTAAACACATTCATGCTCACCTGTTGCGGTCAGTGCACCCTAAGAATGATATGTGCTCAGCAAATTGCTACAGAGAAATTAAGCGGATACAACAAACAACAAACGTGATATTTTAGCCGTTTTTACAGATAAAGGTACGGAACCCTTCGTGCGCGAGTTCGACTCGCATTTGGTCGGTTTTTGAATAGATGTCGTCGGGAATCCCCGCGCTCGAAAGACGGGTAGTTTGACGGAGCATGTAGTAGATTTATCATCTTAAACCCTTGATTTTAATATTATTTATTTATTTATTATCTAGGATCACCAACAGTGGCAACAACAGTCATTAGCACTATACACAGAAAAGTACATGGTTCACATTTAATTGCGCCACCAATTACAGGTGAACACAGCATGCATTACAGGAAGCATCGACTTTAGAAAAACTTAAGAAAACATCTACATAATGATAATTAGTTAATAGTACGTAATATGCTTAAAAATAAACTAGGAACAAGTGGGTCCAAACTCTAATGACGAATGGCTATGGTTATTGAGGCACTTCAACCGATAATCGACAGAAGTTTCGCTTTAAATCGATTTAAACTGTCATTATCTCCGCAACCTTCAATGATATTCAAGGTATTTTGCAATGGGGATTAGGGTCATACTTAGTTGAAAAAACAAAAGTCGCCCCTCCTGTGGTCAATAGTTAATGGTTTATGTGCATGTTAGCTATGTTTTTATTACAGGGAATTATAGAAACGGAGACACTGTTTATGCGGGTTACTGCTCAATTCTAAAATTAAACTTTGTAGCCCTTAACTTTTGGTATGTCCACAGAAAAGACGCGCACCTAAATTCACGTATGACCCATTAAAGAAAATTAAGTGCGCTGAGATATTTCTTGATCTATAGTTTGCTGCCTTGTAGAGCATGTCATTTTAAGAACATGAACGCTTCGACTGGTGCCCAATAAGTTTGAACTCTTAGTGCTAACAATTAAAGTAGAAAAAGGAACAGTCTTTCCTTCCTCGTTCTTCTAATATGTATGTATGTTAGCACTTTATTGTATACGATAACAGTGCCCTATTTCACCAAGTTGACATAATTATGTAGGCTGACAAATCGTCAATTTTCATGTGAAAATTGTTTCACCAGCCACAATTGTAATGTTTTTTTGACAATTGTCGCGCCTGTCAGCTTTGGTGAAATAGGGGCCAGGGCACCTTATAAATACCTCAGGATATGTTTGAAACCTGGTGAAGGTCGAGGGAATCCGGTGGAAACGAACGGCACAGGACCGGTCTAAATGGCGAGCCTTGGGGGAGGCCTATGTTCAGCAGTGGACGTCTTTCGGCTGAAATGATGATGATGATGATGATGATGTGTATTTATATTGAATAGTTGTTTTGGAATCTTTTTTTTTCTCATTGTAATAGTTTATGCACCGCCTACTTTTCAGCTTTATATTTCATTTCTCCACTACCCAAAGGTTGTCTGGAAGAGATCGCTCTATAGCGATAAGACCGCCTGTTGTTCTGCCTCTGTCTCCCTGTATCTATGTTTTTTTTAGTTTTTTATGTGCTATTTTATTATGAGAGGTGTGCAATAAAGAGTATTTGTATTGTATATTGTACACAATAACAGGACACCTTATAGATAGATACCTCAGTACATGTTTTAACCAAGTTATTGTATTTAACTGATATTCCCAGGTGTGGACGACGTCGTCCATCAAGCTGGACCTGCAGAACGTGAGCGTGGGCCTGGAGCCGGAGCACGGCGTGTCCTCGCTCGCCTGCATCAACTTCATCAAGTCGCGGCTGCTGCTGGAGACCTACTCCGACCTGTCGCAGGACATCGACCTGGTGTCGCAGGTACTGTCGCTCGCGCGCATCGACTTCATCAAGTCGCGGCTGCTGCTGGAGACCTACTCCGACCTGTCGCAGGACATCGACCTGGTGTCGCAGGTACTGTCGCTCGCGCGCATCGACTTCATCAAGTCGCGGCTGCTGCTGGAGACCTACTCCGACCTGTCGCAGGACATCGACCTGGTGTCGCAGGTACTGTCGCTCGCGCGCATCGACTTCATCAAGTCGCGGCTGCTGCTGGAGACCTACTCCGACCTGTCGCAGGACATCGACCTGGTGTCGCAGGTACTGTCGCTCGCGCGCATCGACTTCATCAAGTCGCGGCTGCTGCTGGAGACCTACTCCGAGCTGTCGCAGGACATCGACCTGGTGTCGCAGGTACTGTCGCTCGCGCGCATCGACTTCATCAAGTCGCGGCTGCTGCTGGAGACCTACTCCGACCTGTCGCAGGACATCGACCTGGTGTCGCAGGTACTGTCGCTCGCGGGCATCGACTTCATCAAGTCGCGGCTGCTGCTGGAGACCTACTCCGACCTGTCGCAGGACATCGACCTGGTGTCGCAGGTACTGTCGCTCGCGGGCATCGACTTCATCAAGTCGCGGCTGCTGCTGGAGACCTACTCCGACCTGTCGCAGGACATCGACCTGGTGTCGCAGGTACTGTCGCTCGCGTGCATCGACTTCATCAAGTCGCGGCTGCTGCTGGAGACCTACTCCGACCTGTCGCAGGACATCGACCTGGTGTCGCAGGTACTGTCGCTCGCGGGCATCGACTTCATCAAGTCGCGGCTGCTGCTGGAGACCTACTCCGACCTGTCGCAGGACATCGACCTGGTGTCGCAGGTACTGTCGCTCGCGGGCATCGACTTCATCAAGTCGCGGCTGCTGCTGGAGACCTACTCCGACCTGTCGCAGGACATCGACCTGGTGTCGCAGGTACTGTCGCTCGCGGGCATCGACTTCATCAAGTCGCGGCTGCTGCTGGAGACCTACTCCGACCTGTCGCAGGACATCGACCTGGTGTCGCAGGTACTGTCGCTCGCGTGCATCGACTTCATCAAGTCGCGGCTGCTGCTGGAGACCTACTCCGACCTGTCGCAGGACATCGACCTGGTGTCGCAGGTACTGTCGCTCGCGCGCATCGACTTCATCAAGTCGCGGCTGCTGCTGGAGACCTACTCCGACCTGTCGCAGGACATCGACTTGGTGTCGCAGGTACTGTCGCTCGCGGGCATCGACTTCATCAAGTCGCGGCTGCTGCTGGAGACCTACTCCGACCTGTCGCAGGACATCGACCTGGTGTCGCAGGTACTGTCGCTCGCGGGCATCGACTTCATCAAGTCGCGGCTGCTGCTGGAGACCTACTCCGACCTGTCGCAGGACATCGACCTGGTGTCGCAGGTACTGTCGCTCGCGGGCATCGACTTCATCAAGTCGCGGCTGCTGCTGGAGACCTACTCCGACCTGTCGCAGGACATCGACCTGGTGTCGCAGGTACTGTCGCTCGCGGGCATCGACTTCATCAAGTCGCGGCTGCTGCTGGAGACCTACTCCGACCTGTCGCAGGACATCGACCTGGTGTCGCAGGTACTGTCGCTCGCGGGCATCGACTTCATCAAGTCGCGGCTGCTGCTGGAGACCTACTCCGACCTGTCGCAGGACATCGACCTGGTGTCGCAGGTACTGTCGCTCGCGGGCATCGACTTCATCAAGTCGCGGCTGCTGCTGGAGACCTACTCCGACCTGTCGCAGGACATCGACCTGGTGTCGCAGGTACTGTCGCTCGCGGGCATCGACTTCATCAAGTCGCGGCTGCTGCTGGAGACCTACTCCGACCTGTCGCAGGACATCGACCTGGTGTCGCAGGTACTGTCGCTCGCGGGCATCGACTTCATCAAGTCGCGGCTGCTGCTGGAGACCTACTCCGACCTGTCGCAGGACATCGACCTGGTGTCGCAGGTACTGTCGCCCGACTCTGTGCCTGAAGCCGGAACTTCCCTCGGTCGTATAATTAAATTGAGGACCGATTTCGGGCCGATCAAAAAAGGCTTTAAAAGTTGGTCATTGGCTACTAACCCCGTTATTCATAAACGTTTATCAAGCGTACTTTAGCTAAGGGTGGATCAATTATTCTTTGTTGTTAGTTACCATGGTTACGTCTCCTGAGTCACTCTTTAAAACCGTGATTTTATAGGGTTTAAGTCTACCAAACATGAGTTTTAGCGATGAGCATAAATCCATTTGGACATGGGTCATCTCTTGAGCATGCTTGAAGTTATTAGTTACTTAGTTAGTTTATTTAGTTACTGTTGTTTCCTCGCTGACGGGACATAATAATAACAAGAAAAAGTTGATTGACCCCTAAAATGCTGTTAATATTCGTTTGTCTTTACCTGTCAGTTTGACACGAAGGGTATGTGTGTGTGCGGCAGGAGATCCTGGTGAGCGACACGCGCTACGTGCGCGAGCCGGCCAACCGGCGCGGCAACGTGTTCACGCGCATCGTGCAGCCCCTGCCCGAGCAGCGCCACAGCGTGCAGGCCGAGGTGCACGCCAGGTACGTGCTACTCCACACCAGGGACGGGTGCGGCAGGAGATCCTGGGGAGCGACACGCGCTACGTGCGCGAGCCGGCCAACCGGCGCGGCAACGTGTTCACGCGCATCGTGCAGCCCCTGCCCGAGCAGCGCCACAGCGTGCAGGCCGAGGTGCACGCCAGGTACGTGCTACTCCACACCAGGGACGGGGGCGGCAGGAGATCCTGGGGAGCGACACGCGCTACGTGCGCGAGCCGGCCAACCGGCGCGGCAACGTGTTCACGCGCATCGTGCAGCCCCTGCCCGAGCAGCGCCACAGCGTGCAGGCCGAGGTGCACGCCAGGTACGTGCTACTCCACACCAGGGACGGGTGCGGCAGGAGATCCTGGTGAGCGACACGCGCTACGTGCGCGAGCCGGCCAACCGGCGCGGCAACGTGTTCACGCGCATCGTGCAGCCCCTGCCCGAGCAGCGCCACAGCGTGCAGGCCGAGGTGCACGCCAGGTACGTGCTACTCCACACCAGGGACGGGTGCGGCAGGAGATCCTGGGGAGCGACACGCGCTACGTGCGCGAGCCGGCCAACCGGCGCGGCAACGTGTTCACGCGCATCGTGCAGCCCCTGCCCGAGCAGCGCCACAGCGTGCAGGCCGAGGTGCACGCCAGGTACGTGCTACTCCACACCAGGGACGGGTGCGGCAGGAGATCCTGGGGAGCGACACGCGCTACGTGCGCGAGCCGGCCAACCGGCGCGGCAACGTGTTCACGCGCATCGTGCAGCCCCTGCCCGAGCAGCGCCACAGCGTGCAGGCCGAGGTGCACGCCAGGTACGTGCTACTCCACACCAGGGACTGTTCCACAGCTTGCCCTCTCCTCCACTTATTTATACCCTTTACAGACATGACACTATAAATAATACAGTTAAGTTTTTTTTATACAACGCCGGTGACAAACAAGCTTACGGTCCACCTGATGGTAAGCGGCCACCGCAGCCTATAGACGCCCGCCACTCCAAAGGAGTCACGTACGCGTTGCCGACCCTTTATAAGATTTGCGAATGCACTGCGTTGACAGCAGAAGGAACACATTTAGGTCCCTCGCTCTCAACACAGTGCATCCTCGGGAGCTCTGGCAACCTTGCTCACCTCCAGGAATACAACACTATATACTTGTATAGTACATAATGTTATTATGGCTGTGGTCTTCTGCAAGGCGGAGGTACTGCCCCAGTTGGGCTGCTCCAAATTCGGGCAAGATGACATTTTGCTGTGCCCTACCTCTCTTACGTATCTTACGTATCGTATTATTTTATTTAATATTTGTTCTTGGGACAAGACTGAAAACCAGCGCCGGGCACTTCTGCCCAGCACATGCTGAGCCTGGGACCCATTGCCTCACCTTTTTCTGATGGTTTAGCTTATTGTTACTTACTGTTTGTTGATTGTTTTGTATCTGTTAGGTTAAGGTTTTTTATGGGCAATAAATTTCTTCTTATTCTTATTTGTCTACGTGAACGTGGTTTTTAGGAAGCGTGGCGACTCGTCCGCGTACACGATCCTGGTGCACAACATGCGGCTGATGGCCATCCTGGACTGGTGGGAGGCGGCGCACCAGTTCATCATGCAGGAGCCGCTGCCGTCCTGCGACCCCGACCAGCAGCACCTGTGAGTATCCTGGGGCACTACATGCGGCTGATGGCCATCCTGGACTGGTGGGAGGCGGCGCACCAGTTCATCATGCAGGAGCCGCTGCCGCCCTGCGACCCCGACCAGCAGCACCTGTGAGTATCCTGGGGCACTACATGCGGCTGATGGCCATCCTGGACTGGTGGGAGGCGGCGCACCAGTTCATCATGCAGGAGCCGCTGCCGCCCTGCGACCCCGACCAGCAGCACCTGTGAGTATCCTGGGGCACTACATGCGGCTGATGGCCATCCTGGACTGGTGGGAGGCGGCGCACCAGTTCATCATGCAGGAGCCGCTGCCGCCCTGCGACCCCGACCAGCAGCACCTGTGAGTATCCTGGGGCACTACATGCGGCTGATGGCCATCCTGGACTGGTGGGAGGCGGCGCACCAGTTCATCATGCAGGAGCCGCTGCCGCCCTGCGACCCCGACCAGCAGCACCTGTGAGTATCCTGGGGCACTACATGCGGCTGATGGCCATCCTGGACTGGTGGGAGGCGGCGCACCAGTTCATCATGCAGGAGCCGCTGCCGCCCTGCGACCCCGACCAGCAGCACCTGTGAGTATCCTGGGGCACTACATGCGGCTGATGGCCATCCTGGACTGGTGGGAGGCGGCGCACCAGTTCATCATGCAGGAGCCGCTGCCGTCCTGCGACCCCGACCAGCAGCACCTGTGAGTATCCTGGGGCACTACATGCGGCTGATGGCCATCCTGGACTGGTGGGAGGCGGCGCACCAGTTCATCATGCAGGAGCCGCTGCCGCCCTGCGACCCCGACCAGCAGCACCTGTGAGTATCCTGGGGCACTACATGCGGCTGATGGCCATCCTGGACTGGTGGGAGGCGGCGCACCAGTTCATCATGCAGGAGCCGCTGCCGTCCTGCGACCCCGACCAGCAGCACCTGTGAGTATCCTGGGGCACTACATGCGGCTGATGGCCATCCTGGACTGGTGGGAGGCGGCGCACCAGTTCATCATGCAGGAGCCGCTGCCGTCCTGCGACCCCGACCAGCAGCACCTGTGAGTATCCTGGGGCACTACATGCGGCTGATGGCCATCCTGGACTGGTGGGAGGCGGCGCACCAGTTCATCATGCAGGAGCCGCTGCCGCCCTGCGACCCCGACCAGCAGCACCTGTGAGTATCCTGGGGCACTACATGCGGCTGATGGCCATCCTGGACTGGTGGGAGGCGGCGCACCAGTTCATCATGCAGGAGCCGCTGCCGCCCTGCGACCCCGACCAGCAGCACCTGTGAGTATCCTGGGGCACTACATGCGGCTGATGGCCATCCTGGACTGGTGGGAGGCGGCGCACCAGTTCATCATGCAGGAGCCGCTGCCGTCCTGCGACCCCGACCAGCAGCACCTGTGAGTATCCTGGGGCACTACATGCGGCTGATGGCCATCCTGGACTGGTGGGAGGCGGCGCACCAGTTCATCATGCAGGAGCCGCTGCCGTCCTGCGACCCCGACCAGCAGCACCTGTGAGTATCCTGGGGCACTACATGCGGCTGATGGCCATCCTGGACTGGTGGGAGGCGGCGCACCAGTTCATCATGCAGGAGCCGCTGCCGTCCTGCGACCCCGACCAGCAGCACCTGTGAGTATCCTGGGGCACTACATGCGGCTGATGGCCATCCTGGACTGGTGGGAGGCGGCGCACCAGTTCATCATGCAGGAGCCGCTGCCGCCCTGCGACCCCGACCAGCAGCACCTGTGAGTATCCTGGGGCACTACATGCGGCTGATGGCCATCCTGGACTGGTGGGAGGCGGCGCACCAGTTCATCATGCAGGAGCCGCTGCCGTCCTGCGACCCCGACCAGCAGCACCTGTGAGTATCCTGGGGCACTACATGCGGCTGATGGCCATCCTGGACTGGTGGGAGGCGGCGCACCAGTTCATCATGCAGGAGCCGCTGCCGTCCTGCGACCCCGACCAGCAGCACCTGTGAGTTTTCTTAATAATTATTTTTTACTAGCGACCCGCCCCGGCTTTGCACGGGTGCACTATTTAATGGATGTTATTATACATATAAACCTTACTCTTCAATCACTCTATCTATTAAAAAAAACCGCATCAAAATCCGTAGCGTAGTTTTAAAGATTTAAGCATACATAGGGATATAGGGACATAGGCACAGAGAAAGCGACTTTGTTTTATACTATGTAGTGACTCGCTTTTTGCCCGTGACTTTTTACTCGTAGAACTCGTTTATCGCGTTAGTATTTAATTATTTCTGATAATCTTTAATATTATTCCTTTAATTGTCTCTGTATATCTAGTTTAATGTTTTATTGTGTGGGTCATTTTAATTTTTCATGACCAATTTTCTATTACAAAAAAATCTATGATATGTATTGAATTAGTGTTCAAAAGTAGGATTTCGAAATAGTACCTGAACCTAATAAATCGAATTGTTAGGTAAAGATACTTAAATATTAACATACCGCTGTAAAAGGTGGGTAACACAGTGGTATAAACCGTTTTTTCATACAAATAGTGAGACACACAAAAACCACTGAGCTAATCGATTTATGGATATTAGCTGTGGTTCGGTACTATCAGAAATGATGCTCTAATTAAACCTCTTCCTAAATAATAATACAAAAATATGAGGTGAGCGCCAAGTGTTCCAAAATCTGCATTAAAAAGAAGTGTCCCAAAATTATGTACATGAAAAAGAATAATGGCCCGTAATGTTCTAGCTGATCTACAAATAAATGAATAAATTCAGGCACTTACCTAGTTATCGTTCTTCTGTAGTACAAACTATATTGTTATTATTGTTGTTATATTGTTATCAATGCCTACATTAGTAATAGTATGACGATCCTCTCGGTTGAAACTTGAAATGTTATTTTTATTTAATTTATGTTTGTTTTTCTTTTGTTTTAATTGTTTTATTATGTGTTATTATTCTATTCAATGTATTGACGACCACAATAGGGATTCTTTTAAATTGACTTAAATGTAATTTATAATGAAGTCTTGTATTGTGTAATAAATGAAATCTAAATCTAAATCTAAACTGGTAAAAGCGGCGTCGTCATGTAGAAATATAGTGAGTGTACTTGTATGTGTCAGGGAGGAGGCGTGGTCGGCGGCGCTTGGCGCGGGCGGGGGCGCAGGCGGCGGCGGGGGCGGGGGCGGGGGTGCGGGGGCGGCGCGCGGGGGGGAGGTGGAGCTCAAGCTGAACATCACCGACTCGCAGCTGGTGCTGGTCGAGGACGCCTCCGTCTGGGACACCAACGCCGTCATACTCAAGGTCAACCACATTCAAAAATATCATTTTTTTTTTTAGTTTATTTAGAAAACAAACAGCCATTTACAAAAATAATCATACAAAAATGGACGCAGATTAGGCCTAAAGTTTCATATATTACTAAGTAACAATTATTGACTAAATAAGTTACAGGTGCCGTTATAATTACCTATTAAGTTGTGTACTCATGCAAAGTAGTTTAACTAAAGTAAAAGAGATTATTAAAAACAATGTTTTCCCTCACTTCATATTATCTAGAAAACAAACACTGCCGAACTTTATTCTTGAAAGAGGACAAACTAGGAGCAAAAATCTATGTCATTAAGCATTTCGTTATACATATTACAAGTGCGCCTAAAGAAAGAATTTTGGGCATACCTTGTACCACAGGATGAGATAGAAAAAGTAGGTTTAGAACGTGTGTGGAAATGAGAAATTCATATATTTGATTCATCGTAAATGTAAACAATAACGTGATGCCCACACAAGGCATAGCCTGTCTCGTGGAGATCTTCATCTAAGGGAATTACCAGCTTTATGCGGCTCTTAGATTAGTAGATTTTACGTTTAACAACTAATGTAATGTTTTATAACTGTTTTCATGCAGTATGCAATGCTATAAATAAGTATGGACATTTAACACACGAATAAGGTCTTTGAGTGTGTGTGTGTATGTATGGGTGCGTGCGTGTGTGTAAAGCTATGGAAGAGATGAGAGATATTGGGTACGAGTAGTAACTGCGGAGTTAAAATTGTGCAGCGGAGTGCGAAAAAAAAATTAAAATTCATCATCATATCAGTTGAAAGACATCTCCTACTGGGCCTAGGCCTCCCCAATGAGTGCTACAATGACTGGTCCTGCGCAATGATAAGGTGAACTGACGACCTGGTAAAGGTCGCGGGAGCCCGCTGGATGGGGCATCCAGCGGGGACCTTTACCAGGTCGTCAGTTCACCTAGCTAACGTAACTACGTTATACTATAACTATACACAATACTCACATTTGTATCACATTTGGGGTAGCCAGAAACCAACGACTGGCATCTTTCACTTGTGTTACTGTTTATTTATTAGATCACACAAAGGTACTCCAAAACGAAACACGAACACCCAAATGCTTGACTCTTAACTAGCTTCAAAAGTTACCGACTCAGATAACAACTTGTCGCATCGTATATAAATAGTGGAAGTATTCAACAGAGTGCAAGGTATCCCCCATTTACTAATCTGACGCGCCTGAGTAAATCCTGAAATCCTCTCTTGGGCTCCCGTACTATAAGTGTTCACCCAGTAATCGTAAAGGAGGTATCCCCATTTCCTAATCTGACGCGCCCGAGTAAATCCCCTCTTGGGCTCCCCTACTACAAGTGTTCACCCAGTAATCGTAAAGGAGGTATCTCCATTTCCTAGTCTGACGCGCCCGAGTAAATCCCCTCTTGGGCTCCCCTACTACAAGTGTTCACCCAGTAATCGTAAAGGAGGTATCCCCATTTCCTAATCTGACGCGCCCGAGTAAATCCCCTCTTGGGCTCCCCTACTACAAGTGTTCACCCAGTAATCGTAAAGGAGGTATCTCCATTTCCTAATCTGACGCGCCCGAGTAAGTCCCGTCTTGGGCTCCCCGACTATAAGTGTTCATCCAGTAATCGTAAAGGAGGTATCCCCGTTTCCTAATCTGACGCGCCCGAGTAAATCCCGAAATCTCCTCTTGCGCCCCCCTTATAGTCGGGGACCCAGTAATCTTAATAGTACATTACTTACCAAAAACAAAGAAAACGGTAAAACAAAGAATATCTCAGATCGCAAGTATTTGACGCCCGAGCCGAAGGCAAGGGCGATAATCATGCTTTCTTAATTACCGCCCGAGGTAAGTACAAAATTTTATGTCACCCCCTAGAAGGATAAAAGATGTTTATGTCACACCTGGCCATAAAGTGGCAATTACCGCACGCTCCGCGCGCGGAAAATCCCACTTCCTGGCCAGGGGGTGACATAAAATTTTGTACTTACCTCGGGTGGCAATTAAGAAAGCCTCAGGTTGCATAATTACCGCCCTTGCCTACGGCTCGGGCGTCAAATACCTGCGATCTGAGACATTCCTTGTTTTACCGCCCTTGGTAAGTAATGTATTATGGTTGCAGAGCACGACGGTGATCACGTACCGCGTGGCGGACTTGGCCAGGCCGCTGTCGTGCGAGCTGAGCGAGCTGGAGGTGTTCTCGTGCGTGCTGGGGCTGGAGGAGGAGACGGCGCTCGCCATCGTGGACCCCGCCGCGCTCGCCGTGGCGCTGCACGCCGACCGCGTGCTAACCGTACGAATCTAAAATCTAAATCAAACATTTACAGGAGAACACAATTAATATGGCGCGCGTCAAAGCTCTTAAGTAGTTGACTGAGAGACTATTATTGCTTAATCCACATGCCTTATTACTTGGGTCGTGCTATACCCCCTTATTCATAAACGTCTGTCAAACCTATATTAGTTAACTAGCCGCTAAAGTTCGTATGTCCTTATCTGTCACTTTGACATTGACGTTTGTGAGAATGGGACAAAGAACTAATTAGTTAGCAGAGGTTTGTTAAGTTTCAGTCAAGTTGCCCACTCACTTGACAAGCATAATGCCAATAAGGTCTGGTTTCGTCTCGGGTTGGAAGGTCAGATGGCAGTCGCTTCCGTAAAAACTAGTGCCTACGCCAAATCTTGAGATTAGGTAGCGGACCCCGGGCATCCTTCAGGATGCAACTGTACCGGGATAACGCTAGAATGATGATGATGATGATATCAAAATCAAAACATTTATTCTGCAAATAGGCCACAAGGGCACTTTTACATGTCAAAATATCAATTTACAATTTAAGAAACTCTGACTATAATAAGTATTACATTTTTCATGCCAAAATATTAATTTACAGTTCAAGAAGGAATAATAATTCCGAGTTTACAATTATAACAAAATTAATGTCATACAGTGAAGATAAACTTGCAAAGTTACGCTCCTTTCGTACCGCCTTATTCCTAATCTAATCGTTCTTTCAAACCTATTACATTCCTGTCACGTGACCTTCCAATCCAGAGAGAAAATTAGAGCTCATTGTGATTGGACTGGTTTCCCAATAGGAGTTTTCCTGCTGGCCCCTATTTCACCAACTTGATATGTATGTATTTGATATATGTAGGCTGATAAATCGACAATTTTCATGTGAAAACTCGTCTAGTAATATCGTATCGTATATAACCTCCCCGTATTTTACATACTTAAGATTTTTTTTCCTATAAGTTGCACCGCCCACAATCTTTCTGCTTTGCCTTAAGGTTGACTGGTAGAGAATGCTTTTGGCATTAAGTTCGCCTTTTGTACTATAAGTTTTTCTTTTGTGCAATAAAGATTAAATAAATAAATAAAACTGTTTCACCAACTACAATTGTAATGTTTTTTGACAATTGTCGCGCCTGTCAGCTTTGTTGAAATTGGAGCCAGCAGGCGAATCACGTAACTTTATGTACTAACGGTAGATAGATTTTACTGTCAATTATGAAGTATAAATGTATGAGTTGACAATTCGACTCCATGTCCTCTACAGTAAAGTCCACCATTAGGCGAAATTGTTTGACAAGTCAAAGTGCACAAATGTTTTCACAGTATGGCCAGTACTGTTCGTATCGATATTATTTAACGCCTTACTAGATTTATCGAAGCTGAGGCGCAATTTATCGGGTAGGTACTCCTAGGTGCTTGCCGAGGACATCGTAAATCGAAATTAGTAGTGTTTCTCTCAATTTAATATGTGATTGGTCTTTTTACTACTTTGAGAATTCTATTTGATTATAAATATATGTCATGTGTGTCAATCAGTCAATAAAAGTCATGTCGATACAAAACTACGTTTTCTTGAAACAAAATTAAAATAAATCACCAATAATGTGAACAATATGCTTTGAATTTCTCAAATTAAAACGACTTGTAAGTCTTGATTTTTCCCTATTTACAGGGCTAAACTTTATATTTAAATACAATTTTTGTCCCGCTTAACGAGCCTTTATGTATATTTTTATGCATAGCGCATAGATTACAACATTGGAATAAGTTTGGTAGTACAACGTTATGCTTATCGATATATACCGTCACTATGTTTTTTTTTACTTCTGGCAACATCTTATCTGTCAGTTCACTTCGCCTAATTGTGGACTTTAGTTTAGATCCACAGTCGCGCGTTGGATTACTATTCGGCTACAGAAATTAAAAAGTGGATTTCAAATCGACATCATTCGATTCCAAATGGCCATCAGTACATGATAACTGTGTCATACTTAGTTGAAAAAACAAAAGTCGTTCCTCCTGTGGTCAATAGTTAACGGCTTATGTGCATGTTAGCTATGTTTTTATTACAGGGATTTATAGAAACGGAGACACTGGTTTATGCGGGTTACTGGTCCAATCCAAAATTAAGCTTTGTAGCCCTTAACTTTCGGTATGTCCACAGAAAAGACGCGAACCTAAATCTGCGTATGACCCAACTAATATATGTTTAATTGTAATCATGTGTAGATATCGACGGGCACGCTGAACCTGCGGCTGTCGTACCACGACATGCGCATGTTCGCGTCGATGGTGCAGTCGCTGCCGGCGCAGGTGCGCGCCGCCTTGTCGGGTGAGCGCGCGCCCCCCGCCCACACTCCTGCGCATACTACTGTTCATTCAGATTCAGATTCATTTATTTACAATATAAGATTACAATATAAATTTCAATGTCAATTTACAGGAATCTCTATTGTGATCGCCAATAACATTAAATAAAACAAAATAAATTAAAAATCAATGAATAAAATAGCAGTTAAATAATACAATGAGTATGATAAAATTCACCTGAGAGGATCGTCATGAATATTAATATTTTTGGTACTCTAAACACGGATAACAAGGAAATTAAATATCAATATTTCGTAATGATCGTCAAAGTAAATATTAAAACAGGAATTAAATTAAATCAATAATATTAAATTAAATTGCAGTATTTAGGGCATTACAAATATATTTATGTTACACCTGGCCATAAAGTGGCAATTACCACACGCTCCGCGCGCGGAAAATCCCACTTTCTGGCCAGGGGATGACATAAAATTTTGTACTTACCTCGGGCGGTAATTAAGAAAGCCTCAGATCGCATAATTATCGCCCTTGCCTTCGGCTCGGGCGTCAAATACCTGCGATCTGAGACATTCTTTGTTTTACCGCCTTTGGTAAGTAATGTACTATTATTTTAGCCAAAAATACAAATAGGTTTATTTCTCAAAATTTTACAATGTTTATCTATAGTAAGTATGGGTATTAAAAATAAGACGTTGTAAAATTGGTGTGAGCACAGCGCTAAGCTGGTTTTAAGCCCATCCGTAGTCACCCGGAGTATTGTAAAAAAAAATCAGAATCTTTTACATTTAAGATTTTATTAAACTATGGGGGAGTGGCTCTCTAACTCGTATCTATAATTTAAATATATACATTTGTTTATTTATCTAACATGTGATATTTTATATATATTGATTTGATTGTCTTGTCGTTACTACTACTTTCAAAAGAAGGATGACTCGTGTCACAATTTATAACATAGTGTGGCTATATGGTTAGAATACCATCAAATTATCACTATTAATAGTAAATTAGACAAATTAATTAAAATCATAAAAAGATATTGGACTATAAAGATTCTCAAAACGTTGTTCTTTGTTTATTGGCGAAATGTAAATTGAAGTTACTAATAAAATTCTCATGTTTCATTAAAAAAAATTGTATGGCAACTATGTACTACATATGTGTACATGTACGCAATATTTTACGACAAAAACGGCAGATTTTCCTTTTTCTTATACAACGGCAGTACGAGGCCACGCAAGACCACGCGGGCGTGACGTCACGCCTGCGTATGAATCAGTAATCAATGCTCGTGAGCTATGCTGCACTTTGCCTCATTCTGTTTGCCTCATTCTCATTTTGTTCTATTGTGTTGCTCTAATTGTAGTTGATTCCATACAAGCATTTGATCGTATCTAAAGACTGGTTCGAATGGTGCGCAGGCAAGCCGGAGGAGGAGCCGGCGGCGGCGGACGCGCCGGCGAACAGCCTGCACATGCGCGCGCGCGCGCGCCTCGCCGCGGCGCCGCGCTGGCTGCCACTCAGGGCGCCGCCGCCGCGCGCCGCCGCCGCCGCCTCCGCCGTGTGGCCGCTGCGCGCGCTGCAGGTATTCATATTCATTTATTTATAATATGTGATAATCCATATTGAAAGGGACCTTATGGCGGCCGGCACTTACGCCTTTATTGCCGCTGTTCCAATACAATAGTGAATAGGTGTAACGTAAGCGCCTGCCGCCATAACGTCCCTTTCGATGTGGATTATCACATATCATTAATATTACATGTCAACTTATTTAATGGGTCATTGTCATTTGTAAAAACAAAAGTTGTCCACCCGGTAGTCAATAGTTAACGGCTTATGTACGTGTAAGTTATGTTTTTATTACATGAATTTATAGTTACGGAAACACCGTTTATGCGGGTTATTAAACCAATCCAAAATTAAGCTTTGTGGCCCTTAACTTTTGATATGTCCACCGAAAAGACGCGAACCTAAATCTGACAATGATCCCAATAATACATTTTTGTTGTAACCTTTAGGTTACCAGTAGATTGTAATCTAAGTACATACATTCGATTAGGTAATTAATTAAGGTAAGGTATCATTTCAATGTAATAGTACATTACTACAAAGGCCGGGAAGTAAGGGGTTGCCGACCGAGTATATATAGACGGCCGAACGTAACGAGGCCGGATTGTTACGAGGTTAGCAACCCCTTTTCACGCCGAGGTATGTATAGTGCTTTTCTCAAACACGCAATGTAGTAAATTAAAAAAACTCCAAGAAATTAAACTTTAATTTCTAAAGAAACTACTTTCTTTCTGCTTCGCCTTAAGGTTGACTGGTAGAGAATGCCATACGGCATTAAGTCCGCCTTTTGTACGATAAGGTTTATTGTGTGCAATAAAGATTAAATAAATAAACTAAAAGTAAATAAAACAAAAAATACAAGTAACACATATATTACTATTTCTTCATCGCTACTGTCATCGGTGTCATACATGTTGTCAAATAAGGTCTTCGCTTCTCAAAAGAGTGGTGTGTGTGCGCCACACGGTTGACTAATAGAACGCGTTCAAAAGGTTAAATCATAAAGTGTGTTTGATCGATTGATAGTGTGCGTGTGTACTATCTTACAAATGATGGGGGATGGAGCTTCCGAGAGGGGAGGTAAACTCAAGTGTTGCTGGTAGTAGAGTTATATTAATCTCTTATTAATATCGTAACCTAACTATATATATACTTTAGGTTGCACTGATACAAGCAATATGGGTTTATGTCGCAGTGAACTATTGTTACTGCTAAACACTGAAAGTGGCTAATCGCCATACTACACGTGTGTCCCGCAGGTGAGCGCGGGGCGCGTGACGCTGTGCGTGATCGACGACTGCCTGGACTCGGACGTGCCGCTGCTGGAGGTCTCCCTGGCGGACCTCAAGGTTGAACAGGTACTACACTTGAGAGCAATTAAAACGGGTCAGATTCTAGGGAAATCGGTACAAAGTGTATCAATTTTATTCGGTTTCGACCATATTTGATTTGGTGTAGGTACTAGTTTTTTTTAATACAACAGCACAATATAAAATTATTGTTGCTGGACTGTCTGGACTGGCCTTTACATGTTATTATGTTTAAAAAAGATATAAATAGCACGTTCGGATTTCAAATATTCTTTGCACTCTTGTGGATAAAATGCAGTTTTGTTATCTCTTTTTAAAGAATAAAAAAGGGCTTTCCGAGCTAGTTAGGTGTAAATAACTATTGTGCTAGTCTTGCACTGTTAGTTTTTATGTAATCGCCAAGCTGATTTCTTTGTCGTTGCAGGATAAAATGACGCACGATATAAACTCTTAAAGGTGTCCACTTATTGAACCTAACCGAGTAACGTCTACCATCGTTTTTACTAATCTAGTAATGATGGTCTTGTTTGACTATTCATTATTTTATCATATTTATACTTTTCTGGTGACTTTCTTACTTATTCCTTTCCGCCTATATCCTCCTGAGACTGACCATAGGTTAGCTGAAAGAAATCCCTTACAGGGATAAGCTCGCCTTTGTACATATATGTCAACTGTTCTTGTAATTTATGTTATGTTTTACTCGAAAATAAAATCGAATTTGAACCTAACAGTTCCGATTATAAATTTGAATTTTATTTTATTTGATTTAAAATCAATCAAAGCCAAAACAAATGCAACTCTGTCACTTCAAAATTTGATTTATTTTCCATTGACTATATTTGGTCACTTATATAGGACGCGGGTTCTTAGGAGGATATACAAAAGGCATACTTACTCGTATTTAATCCACTGTTCTCTTACACCTTACGAAGTTGGAATTAGGTTCACGAACGACCAATTGGATGCTGTTATGCAATAATGCGGTTTACTAAAGTTATGAAACTTATGTATTTACTCTGTGTCTTTGATATATATATATAGGTTAAATGTACCCACTGCTCTTATGCTGCAGGCTCACTTGTGTGTGTAAATTAATTGGGCTAAATCTGTTCTTGTGAGATAGTTAAGTTCTATAAGTGAGAACGAATGTAATATATAACTGACGATTCAAAAGTGCTTGTTGCTAGGCCTATTTGAATAAAGAATATTTTGAGTTTGAGTGAGTTTGATTTTGAAACCTTTAATTGGCTATGTAATTCTATTGTAGTTTTTTTATAAATGTGTTACGCTGTTGGTTTTCCATGTATTTAAAAAATATATAATGTAGGTTGACACAATATTGCATAACAGCGTCCAATTAATTGTTGTCGATGGTAGTATTAAAGTGAGATTGATATTTTGTCCCAGGACCTGCGCAAGGTCGAGGAGTCGTTCTCGGACCCGGTGCTGGTGTCGACGCCGGGCACGCCGGGCGGAGCGGGCGCGGGCGCGGGCGCGGGCGCGGGCGCGGGAGCGGGCGCGGGGCGGCTGGGCGCGGTGCTCAGCGTGAACTACTACAACCGCATGCTGTCCGGCTGGGAGCCCGCCATAGAGCCCTGGAAGTTAGTGCACACTCATCACTTGAGCTCGAGATAAAGCTGTCTCACTCATGCCTTCATGCAGTCACATGACGCGGACGAAAAGATCTGCCCCCCTTTTTCTAATGCTGTATGCAAGGGCGTGGCTGAAAAAGAAGTAGCCGAGTCGCGCGCGACATGACTTAGCAGCAAGTTGTCTTAGCCCCGTGATACGCAATCCTCTCCGGTAACCGACTGAATTGTAAATTTGTATAATGGGCCATTTCCTGCAATTTTAACCAGGGATTGTAAAACCGGTTTTATTTAATACCTGTATAGAATTTGACAAACTATTACCGCTAATAAAAGCCTATATTCTAATTAGAGGTATTGTTGTCATTCCGCTTTTATCTATACTTCTATGTATAGACTATTTACGATATTAAATACCTGTATTCAATACCACTATTAATTACTACTAAAACGCAACAAATACGTGTAAATACTTAGCCCCGTATTCATAAAACTTAACAAACCTCTGCTAACTACAAAGTTCTTTGTCCCATTCTCACAAACGTCAATGTCAAAGTGACAGATAAGGACAAACGAACTTTAGCGGCTAGTTAACTAATATAGGTTTGACAGACGTTTATGAATAAGGGGGTTATTTTTTACAATGCGCCAGTTTGCAGAAACAAATAATCGAGTATATTGACACTGACAGCTATTACCGGTAATGGTTTTTATGGGTAAAGTGTCAAATAGAAGTATTGTTGTCAATTGGCGAAACCGCTAATATATTTGAATACCGGTTTTGATTATACTGTTAATCAGAACTTTAGCGGTATAAATAGCGAAATGCAATTATAACCGGTTGTACCTTATTTAAAACCGGTAGTAAGAATACCGGTAACGATCCCTGCTTTTAACCTGTCCGTCTTACAGGTAATGAGAAACTAATTAATGGGGAATTATGTCCGAGCATTCTCGTGTAGCATAGTTGTGAATAATAAATGTTTTTCGTCCCTGACCGCCCTCTCATCCATACATGATATGTAAGGGTCCTTATCAGTTAAAAAACGCTCATCTATTTACGCCATTTTGTGTTTGAATTCACATGTATCTTGACATTTTCTCAATGTTACTACAAATACAAACAAATACAAATTCTTTATTTGCTTGAACACGGTTACAAAGATCTTATATTTAGAAAGTTCATGCGTATTCAACCGGCATGCAGGTGTGCAAATTTTATCAGTCATATTTCTAATTTAATGGAAGTCAAATGTATTACAATGTCAAATATTTATTGTATCATATTATGATTTAGCTTTCAGCGCGTCAAATATTCATTAATTAACGCACTGTGGCGCATAGAAGCTCGCCAGCTGTACGCGCTCTGCGACTGCTGAACTCGCTTCAGTCACGGGCACCAGAATGTGATATGTTTGAAAGTCGATGGACGGTTGTGTATCGAATATGTCTGCGGTACTGTGAGATGATGGATGAGATTTGATTGATATTTGAATTTTCCTATTGTGAATTATGTGTTTTATAACCTAAATTATACAGTGCCTTGGTTTCGACTGTAATGCTGTATATGTTTTGTTTGCAATAAATAAATAAATAAAAATAAAAATTAATATTGTAGAAACAATTTTCCTGTAGCCATTTTGTCAATTTACTTTTAAATAACATCTCATTTTCTAGTTTAATATTAATAGGTAGTTTATTATACAAGACTATGCACATCTAGAACAGGACTATTGCGACCTTATGTCACAAACTTTAAATGTATTTTTTTGGATTTTTCATTAAGAAATATCGTTTCAAACACCACTCCAAATCGACCATTTTCAGGCTAAAAACTTGTATTTTGCGCTTAAATTCTACTACACACAATAAAATCAAAAAATGGCTACGTTACTATCTAAAATTTTAACAAAATCATCATAGCCTTTCATAATTTTATTGGTATCATCAATACTTTTGTCATAATTTGAAATCAAAACATTTTAAAACTCACAATGCCTCTTAAGTTCGATTTAACGTTTCTCTGTTCATTCGGTAGATTCGAGACATCGTGGGAGTACACGCTGACCAGCGGGCTGGCGCTGGGCCGGCTGGCGGTGAGCGTGCGCTCCGGGGAGGTGCTCAACACCAACGTGACGTCGTCGCTGGTGGAGCTGGCGCAGCTCGTGCGCGCCAACTGGGCCGCCGACTACTACGCGCCACAGGTACGTTCGCGTACATAAATATCCATACATTTCGGAGTAGGATAAGGCTCGAAATAGTGGTCCCAAAGGCCGCGCGAGAGCATCAACTGTTTGCGACGTCGCGCTGCCGCGCCCACGCGGGCGAACGTGATCCCCTACATAGACTGGTCAAATCTTACAACACATACTTTAATGATATTGACATCTTCATGGTCTCCGACATAGTATACAAAAAAAGGGTGTTGCTCAGATTGTTAGATGCCGACACAAACTGACATTTACGTCATAGTTTTTGTTTTCATTTGTACCGTTTCTTTCTTTCTTTTGTTTTTAAATCACTATCCGTGCGTTGTTTGTCACCTACTGTTTCACATACTTAAATGTACCCACTATTTAGTATTGTTGCATATAACTACCATGTCCATAAATTGGCAATGTCGTTGGTTTCACATTCTGTAATTTTACAACTTCTACACTTAAAGCATCTAACCTTGTGTGTAACTGTTTTTTGTCCTTAATAAATTAAAAAAGAAAAAAGGAAGACCAGCGCTAGCCAATGGCTAGCACTATGCTGATTTGGGGCCATTTCGTGGCTATGTTCTGTATTTTGGTGTTATGTTTATTTGTACTGTATCTGTGCCACGAATAAATGTTTTTCTTTTCTTTCTTTCTTTCTATAGGTACATAAATGTATAACTTCCTTATTACACGCGTTTTTCTCGCGAAAATAAAGTGTCTTCTTATTTGTGTAAAACGTTTGCTTTAGTTTTAATTTTATTGTTTTACGTAATGTATGTATGTAAGCACTTTATTGTACACAATAACAGGTTAAAACAATATACATGTCACATTAGATTAGAGTAATCTCGAATCGAAATCTGTGTTACACGCCGTGACTTCAGCGGTTGGCTCCGGTGTAAAAAATCATAATCAAAATCAAACATTTATTCTGCAAATAGGCCACAAGGGCACTTTTACATGTCAAAATATTAATTTACAATTTAAGAAAGTGTAACTATAATAAGTAATACATTTTTAATGTCAAAATATTAATTTACAGTTCAAGAAGGAATAATAATTTCGATTTCACAATTATAACAAAATTAATGTCATACAGTGAAGATAAACTTGCAAAGTTATCTATTACAAATATTACAACATCAGTAAAGTTAGAGATGTATAAGGTCTCAAGATTAAACAAGGAGTATAATGAAATTAATATAATATCCCAGAGATGTACATGGTCTCTGAGCGTCAAAATTAAAATTAATTTAATATTGTTAGAGATGTATATGGTCTCTAAGTCACTGATAATAAAAACGAATCCACAACAGGATGATGTCTCTCGTCAATCCCCTATAAAAAGACACTAGTATTAACGTAGTCACTATGTCCTAGCAAGCATGAACAGACCGGACTCCACAAAAAGACCAGCGTAGACCAGTTAGGTTGGCACATGCTGAGTCGGGATCATTTCGTGGCACTTTTTTTTTACGGAATTGTCAGTGTCGTTACAATAGCCTAATAACACTGAGAAATTAACATGAATGATGAATAATGAATGTGATGCCACAGAATGGAAGAATAAAATTTGACTTTAGGGAACATACCCAAACTACGTGACCCGTTTAGGGGGGGAGGGGGGTCGTCAAAGTACCACTCTTGGTCACTGGGGGGAGGGGGGGGGGTCGGTTTCTTGTCACGTAGCCGGTAGAATATTTTTGAGAAACATTCTAATTGAAGCGGACTCACGCGCCACGGTTTAACCCCATCACTAAACTTAACAAAATTACATTTATAGGCACTTGATTGTAATCCTTTTTTAACCGCCCTTGGTGCGCAATGTACTGTTTCTTCTTGATATATTTTTTACTAAATACAATTACAATTGAATAGCTACGCTATACCACGCTTGCACTCTCGAAGTATGCATTTTAGGGGCCGTAAAATACAAAGAAAAGCCATTATTTTTTCAACTTTCCGCAAAATTTTTTTTATAAAATATACTACGTGAAAACTAGGGGGGGAGGGGGGGGTCTTGGCATATACTACGCTTGGTCACCTAGGAGGGGGGGAGGGGAGTAAAAAACGCAAAAAAATTGGTCACGTAGTTTGGGTATGTTCCCTTAGTGTGTTTTAAAATTGTAATTCACGTGCAGTGCTCTGCCGACGCGTCACCAAAAGGCAGCCCCGCGGGGCACCGGCGGCGCTCGCCCTTCGTGCCGTACGCGCTGCGCAACCACACCGGCCACACGCTGTGGTTCACCACGCTGCTCACCGCCTGCGACGTGTGAGTACACTACCACTACACAGCCACCGCCCGCCCTTCGTGCCGTACGCGCTGCGCAACCACACCGGCCACACGCTGTGGTTCACCACGCTGCTCACCGCCTGCGACGTGTGAGTACACTACCACTACACAGCCACCGCCCGCCCTTCGTGCCGTACGCGCTGCGCAACCACACCGGCCACACGCTGTGGTTCACCACGCTGCTCACCGCCTGCGACGTGTGAGTACACTACCGCTACACAGCCACCGCCCGCCCTTCGTGCCGTACGCGCTGCGCAACCACACCGGCCACACGCTGTGGTTCACCACGCTGCTCACCGCCTGCGACGTGTGAGTACACTACCACTACACAGCCACCGCCCGCCCTTCGTGCCGTACGCGCTGCGCAACCACACCGGCCACACGCTGTGGTTCACCACGCTGCTCACCGCCTGCGACGTGTGAGTACACTACCACTACACAGCCACCGCCCGCCCTTCGTGCCGTACGCGCTGCGCAACCACACCGGCCACACGCTGTGGTTCACCACGCTGCTCACCGCCTGCGACGTGTGAGTACACTACCACTACACAGCCACCGCCCGCCCTTCGTGCCGTACGCGCTGCGCAACCACACCGGCCACACGCTGTGGTTCACCACGCTGCTCACCGCCTGCGACGTGTGAGTACACTACCGCTACACAGCCACCGCCCGCCCTTCGTGCCGTACGCGCTGCGCAACCACACCGGCCACACGCTGTGGTTCACCACGCTGCTCACCGCCTGCGACGTGTGAGTACACTACCACTACACAGCCACCGCCCGCCCTTCGTGCCGTACGCGCTGCGCAACCACACCGGCCACACGCTGTGGTTCACCACGCTGCTCACCGCCTGCGACGTGTGAGTACACTACCACTACACAGCCACCGCCCGCCCTTCGTGCCGTACGCGCTGCGCAACCACACCGGCCACACGCTGTGGTTCACCACGCTGCTCACCGCCTGCGACGTGTGAGTACACTACCACTACACAGCCACCGCTCGCCCTTCGTGCCGTACGCGCTGCGCAACCACACCGGCCACACGCTGTGGTTCACCACGCTGCTCACCGCCTGCGACGTGTGAGTACACTACCACTACACAGCCACCGCCCGCCCTTCGTGCCGTACGCGCTGCGCAACCACACCGGCCACACGCTGTGGTTCACCACGCTGCTCACCGCCTGCGACGTGTGAGTACACTACCACTACACAGCCACCGCTCGCCCTTCGTGCCGTACGCGCTGCGCAACCACACCGGCCACACGCTGTGGTTCACCACGCTGCTCACCGCCTGCGACGTGTGAGTACACTACCGCTACACAGCCACCGCTCGATGGGACAGACATGTAGTTCCGTCCATTCTGTTTCTTAATATCGTCATGCAAAAAATATACCAACCATATTCATTTATAGATTTCAAATTTGTAGCTTTTTTGTTTTTGTACTCCCGATGCTGTATGTAAGTAGTAAGTGTTTTTATTGTTGCTTTCCCGTTCACGGGACAATGGTATCCCGGACCTTTGGGAGGCGTGCGCGGAGCCGAAGTACCGAGGCACCGAAGTACCAAACGAGTACCACATAACCAACACGTAGAGGCCCTTTTGACACTTTAATGAAATGCAAGGGATACACCAATATATTGTTGCTTATTATTTCTTTATTTATTTTATCGCTTAAGTTAGGTTTTTACAATATCTTTATAAAAAGTAAAACATAAAAATACATTTACAAAACATAAAATCATTATAAAAACCTAACCTAGTGTGCCGCCGGCAGCGAGGCGGGGCCTAAGCTACCGGTGGTTAGGGCGACAGAGAGAGGAACCTCCTGACTATCCGCGCCGTGTCCAGGAGTACCGCCTTCTGTATCTGACCCTTGACCCAGCCATCTAGCGAGAGTCTCTTGAGGTGCTGGTCGAGACTCTTCGCTATTAGACCGTTCGCAGAGACGACTATCGGGACAATGATCGTTGAATCAACATCCCACATGGCGGTCACCTCGTGTGCCAAGTCTAGGTACTTGCTGACTTTGTCCTTCTCGGCCTTCACGAGGTTCTCGTCATGGGGGATGGTGATGTCAACGAGCACTGCCTGGCGCTTCGATCGATCTGTCAGCACGATATCAGGTTTATTGGCTACAATAGTCCTGTCCGTGATGACAGATCGATCCCAATAGAGCGTGGCACGACCATTTTCCAGAACTAGTGCAGGTGTATACTTATAGTACGGCACTTCGAAGTCCACAAGACCGTATAAATTGCTTATTATTATTATTATTTTATTTATTTATTCATGTACGACTTGTTACGAATTGTTTTCACTATTGCAGTTATTTTTATTTTACTAATTTATTTTTCTGCAACTGTATGGCGTTCCGTGAGTCACCGACGGTACTGGCTGAAAATCAGCGCTGTAGGTGTCAATGACACCTCAGCATAATGCTGAGCCAGTGTCCGTTTCACTGCCGCGGGGACACACATGTTGTGTGGTTTCTGTGTATTTTTTCTTGTCATTTATGTGTGTCTACTGTGTCTGTGAATAAATGTTTCTTTCTTTCTTTCATCATTCTCCTAGCGTCTTCCTCAAGGCGTCCGCGATCCTTTGGCATCTAGGGCTTGTCAGTCACCAGTCTGTTTAGCTATAAGTACTCATTACGCAAACTAGATTAGCAAGATAAATGTGTGCCGCATGTATAATATTTCAAAACCGCTAGATTGCCAACAAATTGCAGATTAATAGACAGGCATTATTCACGCTGGGGAGACCTAATGACACCATTTTTTTCACAACGCACACAAGTTTGGATATATTCGCAGTGGGGGTGAAAGTAGGTGCACTTTCACTGCGAATAAAAGCAATTCGGGGTTTATCTCTTTTAATCTTGATGTTTAATTTACTGTAACTGCTCAATACGTTGACGGAATATTGCTAAATATGATTGCGAGAAGTAAATGTCACGCAATCATGGACCTCTTTAATGAAAATCGCTTGTTGAGAGTTCGGAAATAAAATCCGATCCCAGCCTGAGAGCGATTCGTTAGACTAAATTGAAAAGAAGGATGTGACGTCTCCAATCCCATAGAATTATGATAAGAACCTGAAAGATCGTTTTTTTAATCGAGGCCTAAGAAGGATGTGATATTTTAAAATGTAAATAACTCGTCACACTTCCGACATCTGCGTTTAATCATCGATCATGTTTGTTTAAGTCGGCCTATCGAACGCAAATATTATGTTTGAGGATACATTTGGAGTACAGAGAATAACTTCGTTTGCGTTTTATGTAGGTAATGTGGTTCATTGACATCGCAAGTTGGGGAATCGTGATAACGGTGAAAACTGCACTCTAACTTCAAAAAGAGGCGACAAAATCGAAATAACAAAAAAAAAAAACATTTCTACATTAGTTAAGGGACGTTACCACTTTAAAGGAAAAGAAATGTCCACTAATGGTGTTGTTCTTGGCGACCCCTCCCCCACGAAACCTCACGTATATTTTTAATTTTTTTTTGCACTATTTACAGTCACAGTGTACAGATATTATTTTCGTAATCGGCACCCCGAGGAACCTCGACCATGACACCCGTATCGATTTTTAAGAAAAATAAATTTATGCTGTCTTTGATTTGAAAATACTTTCGTTTTCGTAATCAACACTCTAAATTATTTCCTTAGTGCAGCTTTATAAGGAATCTACGTGACTGGAATCTAAGCGGTTTGGGCTGTGCGATGATATGTCAGTCAGTCAGTTAGTTTTTTCTTTTATATATCTAAGATAGATATTACGACTGGTATTGTCTTTGTGGGCTAAAGAGAGAGGGGACCGTCCAAGTTCAGTGGTGAGCTTATAAATCTGTATAGAGTAATGAAACGTATTCCGTTCCGCAGCCTGACGGAGACGGTGGGCTGGAGCGGGCCGGACGACTCGTGGGTGGGCGTGCGCGGCGGCGACACGGAGCCGTTCTCGTTCGGCGCGCGGCGCGGGCGCGGCGCGCGCGCGGGCCCCGCCGTGCTGCACCAGCTGGCGCTGCGCCTCGACGGCTGGACGCCGCCCGACCCCGTCTGCGTCGACCGCGTCGGGGTCTTCTTCCGCACGCTCACGCATGGGGTAAGTGCTCCCTACACCCTGCGAGAGTCTACTGTTTCCGCCCTACATTTTACTCGCTTTGAGCCGATTTCGGTTGAGCCGGCCGTACAGTGAAAATAGCTACATGTGTTCAAAATCTTAATTTTTATCAGAAAACGGGTGCAGAAGCGCGCCTCGTGCTGGAAGTGTCGCTGGAGGGCTCGGCGCGGAAGCTGGTGACCGTGCGCTCGGCGCTGACGCTACTCAACCGACTGCCGGTGCCTGTGGACGTGCGCCTCGAGTCGGCCGCAGGTAACGTAACTGGATATATTATTATAATGATCAATACCGTGATAAAGTTTCCAGGGTCATAAAAAAGAGCGAGCGCAAAAGAGCAGTTTGCCCGCTAACGACACGTGTACCTAGCGAAGTTAGGCGAGTGGAACGCTACCCGTTAGACAATCAATCGGCGATTAGTTATATGGAAATATGTTCAAGTTCATAATTGTAATAAAACATACGTCTTTTGAACTGCACGGTCTTACGGAATGAGTTGCGAAGTGTCACAGCTGTAGGGAAGTTTTTTTTAAACACGGCTTTACAGCACATTTATTGCCCGACTCGCCATGGCATTTTAATTGCCCGATTCGCAATCTATCAATACACAGATATCGAGGATACTACATGTAAAACCTCGGCCGCTTGACAAAGTGTATGAGGGCGAATATTCAGCGTTTTTACGGCGGTTATTTTACGTCATTGTCATTTCATTAAATATTGTTAAAGGAGACGATGATCTGAGTAAATTTTTGTTAAAAGCGTAAACCAATGTCGGGTCCGAGTCTTATTTGATCCATGTTTTCGCCGATTTATCCCAACTTTGGGTAAATAATCTTGAGTCGACAATGAATTTAGAAACGAGCGTTTCAAACGCTCGGAGAATCGCCCATGAGCAGCACAGAACACCCCCGCTAGAAGGCTAATGTTTCACCCCCTTATTCATAAACGATCATCAAACCTATATTAGCTAAAATGGCGTTAATATTCATTTGTCTTCATCTGTCACTTTGACATTTGTGTTTGTGGGTAAGGGACAAAATACATTTTAGTTAGCAGAGGTTTGTTATTTTTTATGAATAAGGGGGCTAGCCTTCTAGCGGGGGGTCTCTTCTGTGGTGAGCAGCCAAAGCCACCAATCGCGGTCCGTGCCCGCAGCGGGCGCCGCCTCGCAGTGGGCGGGCGCGGGGGCGGGCGCGGGGGCGGCGGGGGCGGGCGCGGCGCGCGCGCGCTCGTGCGGCGCGGCGCTGCAGCGCGCGCAGGCGGCGCGCACGCCCGCGCTGTCGCCGCCGCGGTCGACCGGCCTGCTTTTACACCCTGTCTCGCTCTGCGGTACTGCTCAAACCGTTTAGTATTCGTCTACAGTACTCGTATCTTACGATCGCGGGTGCGCCATGGTTGTGTTGAGAGATATACATGCATATTTATTTATTTATTTATACTTTATTACACAAATTGTACAAATGACGGGCTTAATGCCAAATGGCGTTCTCTACCAGTCATCCATTGGGATAAACAGATATTTTATAAAAGGTGCAAAGAAAAAGTATGAAAATGTATAACAGAATATCTACTAATACAAATGTATTACGAGTATATATATATATAATATGATATGATTTATTTATCTCACGATATACAAATATCACTTAAAATTAAACATAGTCCATTTTTAAGTAACTGAAATTGTGATCGTCAGTTATATAACACTTTAAAATTGCATTAAAATTATCAAATCATTATGATTGCATTAAAATTTAAAATTGCATTAATATTATAAAATATAGGTATACAAGATACATTGTCTATGTGTGCATCAGCGTAGGAGCTCTGAGTTCGTATTGTCTATCAAAAAATCAAAAATCACAATCAAATATTTATTCTGCAAATAGGCCACAAGGGCAATTTTACAGTGCTATGTACTATGTGCTCGTATGTGTCACAACTACAACCATAGCTAACCCCCATTCGTGTATAAAATTATACTTAATTGTGTAGTACGGTAAAAATTGTAGAAAGTGATAGTGGTTAGTCTAACTCGTGCTCGGTATCGTATGGCACATAATGTACCTAAATACTAATAATAAATGTACTGTAAGAGTAGAAACAGGGTGTAACGGTAGAGTATCAGGCGCACCGTGTTTGATAGATAGCGAGTTGTAGTCTCACTAGTATAACGTAATCAGTATCTTATTGCTTTCATACATCACAACATGTTACAGTATTAGAGATCAGATATGCAATCCTTTTTAGGCAGGGCATTTATGTATTTACAAATCTAATCAAAATTACCATCATCTGTATAAGTACCTTGTTTTTTTAGCATTAGAGACAATGATAGAGTGACTTACGAGGTTTTTTATCAGGCATGTTCTGTGTGTCAAATAATCGAAATTAGTATTAAAACCGTTATTTCATGCCTGTAATATTTCTTATTTCATTATATATTAATTGGCTTTGTATTATTATCTAAGTCTCTTATCATAATCTAGTAGCTGTTGGTACTCCTTAAAATAAATAAATAAATATATACAGACAGTATAATTCAATTTATATTTTCTTACAAATATTTTTAAATAATAATCCATCGATATTTTTATACGTCCATATATAACCATCAATATAATTACGTGTCGTTTCATTCACCTAAAAGTTGTACAGTAAAAAACCCAAAGAGGCAGCCATTGTAAGAAGTCGGTTTGGGTTTAAAAAAGTAATTTGTTATACTCACTAGCTGTCACTTATATTTTGATCATTCGTGCGAATAATACGAATTCGATGTGTATGTGTTTACGACCACTGTTTCTTTGTTTAATTAATTTTTATCCTAAAAAAAAATACAAGGTTTTTTAACTACTTATTTTAGAGGTAAGGTAGAGTGCAAACAATCCGTCACTAATGTAAATGTTTATTTACTGAATCCACACAGATACACCGTTACATAATTAATTATTATATCACTTCACAATGGAGATTAACAAATACTCGCGTAAATTAGGGAGCGTGCGTCGTATGTGATTAGCGCTTAAGATTCCGCGGCATACTAATTCTTACTCTGTCCCGCACCGGCTAATTTCTGACTTTCTGCTGACTACGCACGTAGCGTGTCGCTACAGTTTCAAAACTACTATGCGTGACACAAGTCTCGCGTCCCAAACATACCAGTCACGGATTACACAACGGTCCCTGTGGTGCAGGCCAGTGGTCGGCGAGCGGCAGCGGGCGCTGGACGACGCTGGCGGCGGGCGCGCTGTGGGCGGCGCCGCTGGCGCCCGCGCCGGGCGGCGTGGCGGCGCGGCCCGCGCTGCGCGGCGCCGCGCCGCCCGCGCCCGCGCACGTGGAGTGGCGCGGCTGCGAGCGCCGCCTGCTGCACTGCGAGTGCCGCGCGCCGCCGCTGCACGTCTACAGGTACCCGCACGTGCCCAGCTCACGGAGACCAGCGCTCACAACGAGTTAGCATCATGCTGAGCAGGACCCATTTCGTGCCAACTTCACGTACATTCTTTTATCTCTTTAAAAAAAATTTCTCAGCTAGGCTAGGTTTAGTGAACCAGCGACAAAACTCCCATTAGCTCGATTCCACTCACACCTCAGATTCGGTTGAAACCGCTCAACCAATCTCACTGGAGAGCAAACTCTTAGAGTATTCCAGTGTTCCAAACCGCCGCGTGGTCGTGCCGGAGGTTGTCTCCTGGATTGTCCCCAGGCTACTCTCCAACCGTGCACTCCTATCGCTTTATTGGGCCCGGCCTATAAAGCCACAGTCAGGTTCAAAAAAAAATTGTGATCGCACTTTTATGCAAATGGTCACCAACCTCTACAACAGCGCTGTTATAAATAGCCAACAGTTCTTTGACTATTCCTAAGATTCCTAAGCTGTTTGGTTATCCTTATGTTAGACTATCCAGCATTGTACCGAGAAGATTAGATTTCGGTACACAGGGGGTGCCTGTACGAATGAATACAAATGAGAAGTTTACGTTTCAGATTCTGCTGCGTGATAGTCCGCGAGCGCTTCCCGCCGACGCGCGACCCGACGGCGGCGGGGCACGCGCTCACGCTCGTGCCGGCGCTGCGCCTGGAGAACCTGCTGCCGCTGGAGCTGCAGTTCCGCTGCGCCGGGCTCGACGTGCAGGGCGTGGCGGGCGCGCTCCAGCCCGCCGACACGCGCCCCTTCCACGAGGTACACACCGCCCGGAGCCCGCGCCGCCGCTGGAGCACCTGCTGCCGCTGGAGCTGCAGTTCCGCTGCGCCGGGCTCGACGTGCAGGGCGTGGCGGGCGCGCTCCAGCCCGCCGACACGCGCCCCTTCCACGAGGTACACACCGCCCGGAGCCCGCGCCGCCGCTGGAGCACCTGCTGCCGCTGGAGCTGCAGTTCCGCTGCGCCGGGCTCGACGTGCAGGGCGTGGCGGGCGCGCTCCAGCCCGCCGACACGCGCCCCTTCCACGAGGTACACACCGCCCGGAGCCCGCGCCGCCGCTGGAGCACCTGCTGCCGCTGGAGCTGCAGTTCCGCTGCGCCGGGCTCGACGTGCAGGGCGTGGCGGGCGCGCTCCAGCCCGCCGACACGCGCCCCTTCCACGAGGTACACACCGCCCGGAGCCCGCGCCGCCGCCGGAGCACCTGCTGCCGCTGGAGCTGCAGTTCCGCTGCGCCGGGCTCGACGTGCAGGGCGTGGCGGGCGCGCTCCAGCCCGCCGACACGCGCCCCTTCCACGAGGTACACACCGCCCGGAGCCCGCGCCGCCGCTGGAGCACCTGCTGCCGCTGGAGCTGCAGTTCCGCTGCGCCGGGCTCGACGTGCAGGGCGTGGCGGGCGCGCTCCAGCCCGCCGACACGCGCCCCTTCCACGAGGTACACACCGCCCGGAGCCCGCGCCGCCGCCGGAGCACCTGCTGCCGCTGGAGCTGCAGTTCCGCTGCGCCGGGCTCGACGTGCAGGGCGTGGCGGGCGCGCTCCAGCCCGCCGACACGCGCCCCTTCCACGAGGTACACACCGCCCGGAGCCCGCGCCGCCGCTGGAGCACCTGCTGCCGCTGGAGCTGCAGTTCCGCTGCGCCGGGCTCGACGTGCAGGGCGTGGCGGGCGCGCTCCAGCCCGCCGACACGCGCCCCTTCCACGAGGTACACACCGCCCGGAGCCCGCGCCGCCGCTGGAGCACCTGCTGCCGCTGGAGCTGCAGTTCCGCTGCGCCGGGCTCGACGTGCAGGGCGTGGCGGGCGCGCTCCAGCCCGCCGACACGCGCCCCTTCCACGAGGTACACACCGCCCGGAGCCCGCGCCGCCGCTGGAGCACCTGCTGCCGCTGGAGCTGCAGTTCCGCTGCGCCGGGCTCGACGTGCAGGGCGTGGCGGGCGCGCTCCAGCCCGCCGACACGCGCCCCTTCCACGAGGTACACACCGCCCGGAGCCCGCGCCGCCGCTGGAGCACCTGCTGCCGCTGGAGCTGCAGTTCCGCTGCGCCGGGCTCGACGTGCAGGGCGTGGCGGGCGCGCTCCAGCCCGCCGACACGCGCCCCTTCCACGAGGTACACACCGCCCGGAGCCCGCGCCGCCGCTGGAGCACCTGCTGCCGCTGGAGCTGCAGTTCCGCTGCGCCGGGCTCGACGTGCAGGGCGTGGCGGGCGCGCTCCAGCCCGCCGACACGCGCCCCTTCCACGAGGTACACACCGCCCGGAGCCCGCGCCGCCGCCGGAGCACCTGCTGCCGCTGGAGCTGCAGTTCCGCTGCGCCGGGCTCGACGTGCAGGGCGTGGCGGGCGCGCTCCAGCCCGCCGACACGCGCCCCTTCCACGAGGTACACACCGCCCGGAGCCCGCGCCGCCGCCGGAGCACCTGCTGCCGCTGGAGCTGCAGTTCCGCTGCGCCGGGCTCGACGTGCAGGGCGTGGCGGGCGCGCTCCAGCCCGCCGACACGCGCCCCTTCCACGAGGTACACACCGCCCGGAGCCCGCGCCGCCGCTGGAGCACCTGCTGCCGCTGGAGCTGCAGTTCCGCTGCGCCGGGCTCGACGTGCAGGGCGTGGCGGGCGCGCTCCAGCCCGCCGACACGCGCCCCTTCCACGAGGTACACACCGCCCGGAGCCCGCGCCGCCGCTGGAGCACCTGCTGCCGCTGGAGCTGCAGTTCCGCTGCAATGCTGGAACATTAGGGTCGCTAGGCCAGTTACGCGGTTCTTCCGTCAGTTAGCGGTCTTCTGAAGAACGAAGTTTTTTCTATTAAAGATTTTTACACGCCCTAATAACATAGTGAATCGTATGCGTTTTAATTAATAACTATTGAAAGGGAATATATTTAAAAAACCAAGAAAATATATTTTCAGTTTATCAACTTATCCAAGTGGCCGCAAACTGGCGCATAAAAATAACAGGCCGTAAACCTACCACCTACCGACCCTACTACTTAACCTTTCCTAACTGTACATTTTCACTGCAATACACACGTATTTGTAAACGTCGATCAAACCTATTTTAGTTAATTTTGAGTTAAAGTTAAGACAAACAAAATACAAATACAAATATCGGCAAGAACTAAATCTCTAATAGAATAGTAAAGGTATGGAACAAATTACCTTCAGAAGTAGTGAACGCTAACAGTGTTAATCAGTTTAAAAACAAACTTGACAAACTAAGATCTAAGCAGTGTTAACCAGTGCCAAGTGAACTATGATTTTGACGTATCAGCGTCAGCTGCCTGTCTAAAATATATAATAATAATAATAACAAAGAGACTACCAACACCTCAAGAGACTCTCGCTAGATGGCTGGGTCAAGGGTCAGATACAGAAGGCGGTACTCCTGGACACGGCGCGGATAGTCAGGAGGTTCCTCTCTCTGCCGCCCGACACCACCGGTAGCTTAGGCCCCGCCTCGCTGCCGGCGGCACCCTAGGTTAGGATTTTATAATATTTTTATGTTTTGTAAGTGTATTTTTATATTTTACTTTTTATAAAGATATTGTAAAAGCCTGACCTAAGAAGGAAAATAAATAAAGAGAATAATAATAATAATAATAAGCTTAGGCCCCGCCTCGCTGCCGGCGGCACACTAGGTTAGGATTTTGTAATATTTTTGTGTTTTGTAAGTGTATTATTATATTTTACTTTTTATAAAAATATTGTAAAACCTAACCTAAGACCAGAAATAAATAAAGAGAATAATAATAATATATTGCATTTCATTAAAGTGTCAAAAGGGCCTCTACGTGTTGGCTATGTGGTACTCGTTTGGTACTTCGGTGCCTCGGTGCTTCGGCTCCACGCAGGCCTCCCAAAGGTCCGGGATACCATTGTCCCGTGAACGGGAAAGACATACAAATAATAATAACATTGAATTTGAACCCGATTAATTTGATCTCAGGTGAACATGGAAGAAGGCGTGGAGTTGAGCGTGAAAATAGAAGGTTTCGGATGGTCGTCGACGCTGTCGGTGGGCGGCGCGGGCGGCGCGTCGTTCAGCGCGCGGCTCAAGCTCAAGGACGGCTGGGGCCGGCGCCTGTACCTCACCGCGCGCGTCGCCGTCAAGCCCACGGACGGGACCAAGGTCAGTGCAGGCCTCCTAGGTTGCTGGAGATCCCAAATATCACACAGCGACGAGGAGCAAAACGTAGCACCAACTTCAGATTTCATTATCACTACATAGTAACAAAGTCGCTTTCTCTGTCCCTATGTCCCTATGTATGCTTAAATCTTTAAAACTACGCAACGGATTTTGATAAGGTTTTTTTTGGCGTTGTATAAAAAAAACCTCGAAGGTAAGAAATAGGGAGTGGAAGTTTACGCGGACAAAGTCGTGGGCAAAAGCTAGTATACTAGAAATTAATTTGTCTAATTTACTATTTGTCCTGTAGTGGTGTAAGTCTAGTATAATATATTAGTATAGTCTATGTGTGTATCTAGTATATCCTCGTGGCGCCCAAAGATTTTTTGGCTCCTCTTTAACTATGACCCGACTGTCCTTCTTATAGGACATAATAGTTACAGTCATATCCGCCCAAGATTTTGAGTTGAAATTTGTATTTGTGAATTTGTGTATGTTTGAAGTGAAACTTTCAGGGTATAATTATGATTATATTAGCATGTGTTTTTAAATTCAATTATTTGTCTACCTTTTGATCTTTACAAAGGCCACTGGGCCTCAATTACTGGATTTACAGAGTTTATTAATATGGCCTTCTGAAAGGCGCGTGGGCAGTAATTGAAGGTTAGTTGAAAAAAGTGCTGGACTGGAGCCGCCATGCTTATTTTGGTTTATCAAAAGGCGCGTGGGCGCCACGAGGATAAAAGGCTATGTTACTTCTAATAAAGCCAGTTCATCGACGACATTGGTTGTTCTCACCTGACTCCAACTCTCGTCCCTACATGTAACCACACTCTGTTATAAATTGTAACTCGAGTCGTCGACCCGATTGTTCTGGCTAACAAGGTTTCCGATGTGGCGCAGGTGTCGATCAGCGCGGCGTACTGGCTGGTGAACCGCACGGGGCTGCCGCTGGTGTTCCGCGCGGAGGGCGCCGCCGCGCCGGCCGCGGGGCAGGGCGCGGAGCACGAGGTGGCGCGCATGGTGCAGCCGCTGCTCTTCTCCTTCGCGGAGGCGGACGGCGGGCCCACCGTGGCCGCCCGGCTCGGCACGGCGCTCGCGCTCAACCAGGAGGTACGTGGCCCGGGGCTGGAATTTCATTCAAATGACCATGATTTTGACAACGATATAAAATCTAATTTATTTATTTACTAAGCCGTCGTCTTGAAGTGTAGGGCGTTCGGGTATCTAATGACATACACAAGAGTCGAGGAAACACTATCTTTATTCAATAAAATTACACGGCTTTTATACAAAGTTATGTAAGGTATTTATATAAAGTTTGGTATGCAAAGAATGCGTAATGCGCAATAGAAATGGTCGTGATTTATTTAATATTACTTTCTTGGTATTAATGTCACGGTCGATTGCATTAGTTCATAGTTCATAGTTCATTTATTCAATAAACAATATACATTGTATTTGAAATATTTGTACATAAAAACATATTAAGAATAAGCAGAATACACTAAAAAGACAGAACAATTTTAAATGTCAGTTATTATAATAGTTAATTTTCCTAATTTCTAAATAATATATATATATATATATATATATCAATTCTCGCATATTATTTTCTCGCATTCTTTAGTTCTAGGAACTAGTTCCTAGACAAAGGAAAATATTAAGTTTCCATCAGATGTGTAACAGCTGTGAACAGCTGCGTTATAAGGGTGTGACCTCACTACAGTCTCCCGGCGAAAAAAATAAACAATAGCATTCTTTTGTAATGAGCCCGGGGATCCCAATGTATTTTCCCAACGTAAAAAAAAAAAGGGACTGGTAGACGACGGGTAATCCGACCAACAGCTACTAGATTATGATAGAGACTTAGATAATAATATAAAGCCAATTAAAGGAACTCAGATAGAGACAGAACAAGGAATTACGATTTGAAACGGGATATTTACCATGTATATTTGTAGTTGTGAGTTCCCGATATTTCGGCAATATACATGGTAAATATCCCGTTTCAAATCGTAATTCTAATGTAAATGACCATGTGAGCTTGAAATCTTATATAGAACAAGGAATTTAACCAAAATTGCGCACACATTCGCACTTTGTTATTCAGAATGACCTAAATAATAATAAGAAAAAGAAGGTTGTATACAATTCAAAGCTTAGCTGAGTTATGGAGTTATGATCACTAGATCATAACTTCATAACTCATTAATATTCTCACTAGACAATGTTAAGGGTCGGTTGCACCAACATACGATCACAGGCCGGTCATCCCATAGAAACTTGTCAAAATTTTCCATACAATCAGATTTATTTATTTATTTATATTAGGAGAACCAACAGCAGTACAAACAATGTAACAACATGCATATTAACAGCAGAGCCAATTACAGGATCTCACAGATAGCGCTAGAGTGTATATACTGAACTAAAGTGCGCACGTGAGAACACTTGCACTTGACTATGTTCGCATTTTAACGAACATCGCTTACGATTACAGACGGTTTGGTGCCACCCACCCTAAGTCTCTTTATATACGAACTAAAGCACTCGGCGAAATCGCAGCCTGCTAGATAGAGTGAAAAAAAAAAACTAATTTATTTTATTTATTTATTTTAAATAAATACATGGAAAACCAACAGCATAACACATTTGTAAAGACGAAAATAGAATTACATAGCCAATTAATGAAAAAATTGAACGCTTTCGCCAGCGGAAAATTGGTTACTGGTTTATTCTGAAGCAACCAGGAATTTTCCCCTTCGCGAACAACTTAACATCCGTATTCTCCGTAGCACAAATTTAGAATTGAAATTTATTTAAAATTGAAAAATTTAGGCACCGAGCAGGATTCGAGCCTGCGACCTCCCGGCACTCGCGGCCAGTCGCTCTAGCCAACTGAGCTATAGGTGCAATCGCTACCCAGTTCTAAATTCATCAACCGTTCCTTCGTATTAAGCAGTACCGCTGCTAACGTAAACTATTACGTGTTTATTATGTACGCCTCCCTTATCCTCCTGAGGCCTGACCTTCAAAAATTAACAAAATAATCTCGACCTTTAATAAATTTATGTATAGTTCAAAATCAATTGTATTTTATGTAGTACCTATATGACACTGGGCCTCACGAGGTTAAGGCGTTTGTATAAAAAAAAAATCGTAGCACAAGTTTAGCTGAAGTTGTTTTTTGCGATAGTAGGGTGCTGTTTGTGGGGTCCGGTCTGTCCATGTTTGCAAGGACTAGTAACTTCGTACTAGTGTTCAGTGGAATTGACATGATGAGACTTCACTGTTCTCATTTGATTTAATTTTTTTAGACTGACGCTCAGAGACCTTATACATCTCTGAGGATATTTATTTATTAGATTTTATTATTTTCATGTTGACGTGTTATAGATATAGCTCAAAACATTTTATTATGATTAGTGTACCTATTTTATTACCTTTTATCTTGACGCTTAGAGACCTTATACATCTCTAACAAATCTCGATTGTTATTAGTTTCTTAGTCTTATTTTTGACATGTAACACTACATTTAATTAATGATACTTTGATTATTGTATTATTTTTATTTGATGTACCTAGATAGATTTTGACTTGTAAAAGTGCCCTTGAGGCCTATTTGCAGAATAAATGTTTTGATTTTGATTTTGATAAAAAAAATAATTGTAACACAAGTTTAGCTGAAGTTGTTACTCTTAACAGTGTAACTTTAATTGTAGTATAATTTGCATGCCCAGTAGCAGGCAGAATACATTGTACGAATATTATCATTATTAACATCCGCTTGACTGTATTCTAGCAAATAAATTACTTTTTGACTTTTGTTTTTTGCGGCAGTGGTGCTCCCCCTTCGGGCTGGGCCCGGGCACGGCGGTGAAGAAGCTCACGGCCGGGGAGCGGGTGTACGCGGTGGGCGTGAGCGTGCGCGCGGGCCGCGGCCGCTACCGGCACACCAACATCGCCACGCTCACGCCGCGCTACCAGCTGCACAACAACACGCCCTACCACCTGCAGTTCGCGCAGAAGTGCACCGCCACCACGCTGGTGCGTAGCTCGACCGAGTGTCCCTACAGTCACTGCATCACCTCACTATCTCATCGATTGCTTCTATAGAATAGAATAGAATAGAATAGAAAAACTTTATTGTATAAACTGTGTAAGTACATAGATGGTGAAGATGTTTTAGTACATGTTTCAACAGTTACCATTGCGGGCATACAATGTTTAATGATCTTACAAATAATTCACAATTTACTAGCATAAAATTCGTTTAAGTTTTAATAGGCTTTATCTATTAGCCATTTTTTTAGTGTTCGTTTAAAAGAGTTATCATTTATACTTTTTATATCAGCGGGAAGATGATTCTTTAAGGGTCCTTCCGACCCAGGTCGGGCCTAGCTGAGTTTCTTGCTGGACTCTTCTCAGCTAGGCTAGGTTTAGTGAACCGACGACAAAACTCCCAGTAGCTCGATTCCACTCACACCTCAGAGTCGGTTGAAACCACTCAACCAATCTCACTGGAACGCAAACTCTTAGAGTATTCCAGTGTTCCAAACCACACGCGTGGTCGTGTTGGAGGTTGCCCCTGGATTTTCCCCAGGCTACTCTCCAACTGCGCACTTCTATCGCTTTATTGGGCCCGGCCTATAAAGCCACAGTCAGGTTCAAAAAAAAAGGGTCCTTATTAGTTAGAAAACGATATTTAGACCATTTTTTGTATGAATTAAGATATATCTTGACATTTTCTTAATGTTACTGTCTATAAATGGAGCATTGCGACCTAATGTTATAAATTTTAGATTTATATTTTTGATTTTTCATTAAGAAATATTGTTCCAAACATCACTCCAATTTGACCATTTTCAAGCTAAAAATGTTTCTTTTCCGCTTAATTTCTACTACACACAATAAAATCAAAAAATGGCTGTGTTACTATCTAAAACTTTACTAAATTAATAGTATCCTTTAATCACTTTATTGGTATTATCAATACTTTGATCATAATTTGAAATCAAAACATTTTAAAACTTAGGTCTTTTAAGGTTTGCTCGCATCGCATCCGTTTCGAGGGTGAAAAGGAAATATTTAGAGGGTTATGTTGGAAAAAACGTGGTCTATTTGTGGAGAAGTTGAACTGATGGAGTGAATATTGTCGGTACGTTGCAGAACGACCCGGGTGCGCGTGCGACGCACCTGTCGGCGGTGGCGGGCTGCTACCTGCCGTGGCACTGGGCGCGCTGGGAGCGGCCGCAGCTGCTGTGCGTGCGCGTGCTGGCGGGCGGCGCGGCGCGCACGGCCTGGTCGGGCGGGCTGCGCGTGGACGCCGCGCGCGCCGTGCACGTGGCCTGCAGGTGCGGGGGGGGGGCGGGGGAGCGGGCGGCGCGGCGCGCACGGCCTGGTCGGGCGGGCTGCGCGTGGACGCCGCGCGCGCCGTGCACGTGGCCTGCAGGTGCGGGGGGGGGGCGGGGGAGCGGGCGGCGCGGCGCGCACGGCCTGGTCGGGCGGGCTGCGCGTGGACGCCGCGCGCGCCGTGCACGTGGCCTGCAGGTGCGGGGGGGGGGCGGGGGAGCGGGCGGCGCGGCGCGCACGGCCTGGTCGGGCGGGCTGCGCGTGGACGCCGCGCGCGCCGTGCACGTGGCCTGCAGGTGCGGGGGGGGGGCGGGGGAGCGGGCGGCGCGGCGCGCACGGCCTGGTCGGGCGGGCTGCGCGTGGACGCCGCGCGCGCCGTGCACGTGGCCTGCAGGTGCGGGGGGGGGGCGGGGGAGCGGGCGGCGCGGCGCGCACGGCCTGGTCGGGCGGCCTGCGCGTGGACGCCGCGCGCGCCGTGCACGTGGCCTGCAGGTGCGGGGGGGGGGGGGGGGGGGGCGCGGGGAGCGGCGCGTGCTGGCGGGCGGCGCGGCGCGCACGGCCTGGTCGGGCGGCCTGCGCGTGGACGCCGCGCGCGCCGTGCACGTGGCCTGCAGGTGCGGGGGGGGGGGGGGGGGGCGCGGGGAGCGGCGCGTGCTGGCGGGCGGCGCGGCGCGCACGGCCTGGTCGGGCGGCCTGCGCGTGGACGCCGCGCGCGCCGTGCACGTGGCCTGCAGGTGCGGGGGGGGGGGGGGGGGGCGCGGGGAGCGGCGCGTGCTGGCGGGCGGCGCGGCGCGCACGGCCTGGTCGGGCGGCCTGCGCGTGGACGCCGCGCGCGCCGTGCACGTGGCCTGCAGGTGCGGGGGGGGGGGGGGGGGGGCGCGGGGAGCGGCGCGTGCTGGCGGGCGGCGCGGCGCGCACGGCCTGGTCGGGCGGCCTGCGCGTGGACGCCGCGCGCGCCGTGCACGTGGCCTGCAGGTGCGGGGGGGGGGGGGGGGGGCGCGGGGAGCGGCGCGTGCTGGCGGGCGGCGCGGCGCGCACGGCCTGGTCGGGCGGCCTGCGCGTGGACGCCGCGCGCGCCGTGCACGTGGCCTGCAGGTGCGGGGGGGGGGGGGGGGGGCGCGGGGAGCGGCGCGTGCTGGCGGGCGGCGCGGCGCGCACGGCCTGGTCGGGCGGCCTGCGCGTGGACGCCGCGCGCGCCGTGCACGTGGCCTGCAGGTGCGGGGGGGGGGGGGGGGGGGCGCGGGGAGCGGCGCGTGCTGGCGGGCGGCGCGGCGCGCACGGCCTGGTCGGGCGGCCTGCGCGTGGACGCCGCGCGCGCCGTGCACGTGGCCTGCAGGTGCGGGGGGGGGGGGGGGGGGGCGGGGGGTGGCGCGTGCTGGCGGGCGGCGCGGCGCGCACGGCCTGGTCGGGCGGCCTGCGCGTGGACGCCGCGCGCGCCGTGCACGTGGCCTGCAGGTGCGGGGGGGGGGGGGGGGGCGCGGGGAGCGGCGCGTGCTGGCGGGCGGCGCGGCGCGCACGGCCTGGTCGGGCGGCCTGCGCGTGGACGCCGCGCGCGCCGTGCACGTGGCCTGCAGGTGCGGGGGGGGGGGGGGGGGGGGCGCGGGGAGCGGCGCGTGCTGGCGGGCGGCGCGGCGCGCACGGCCTGGTCGGGCGGCCTGCGCGTGGACGCCGCGCGCGCCGTGCACGTGGCCTGCAGGTGCGGGGGGGGGGGGGGGGGGGGCGGGGGGTGGCGCGTGCTGGCGGGCGGCGCGGCGCGCACGGCCTGGTCGGGCGGCCTGCGCGTGGACGCCGCGCGCGCCGTGCACGTGGCCTGCAGGTGCGGGGGGGGGGGGGGGGGGGGCGCGGGGTGGCGCGTGCTGGCGGGCGGCGCGGCGCGCACGGCCTGGTCGGGCGGCCTGCGCGTGGACGCCGCGCGCGCCGTGCACGTGGCCTGCAGGTGCGGGGGGGGGGGGGGGGGGGGCGCGGGGAGCGGCGCGTGCTGGCGGGCGGCGCGGCGCGCACGGCCTGGTCGGGCGGCCTGCGCGTGGACGCCGCGCGCGCCGTGCACGTGGCCTGCAGGTGCGGGGGGGGGGGGGGGGGGCGCGGGGAGCGGCGCGTGCTGGCGGGCGGCGCGGCGCGCACGGCCTGGTCGGGCGGCCTGCGCGTGGACGCCGCGCGCGCCGTGCACGTGGCCTGCAGGTGCGGGGGGGGGGCGGGCCGGGGCCGGGGCTGCTGTGCGTGCGCGGTCTAACGCAGGCACCGCTGATAAACTACTATACTACGTCGACTTGAATTCACCTGAAGGGAGAAAGAAGGGCATTGACACCCGGAACCTATCTACTGGTTTGCTTTGAATTTTGAATTGATCTTCATCTATATTCCCTTGTAATAAGGGGAATGCATGGATACTAAGACTTGCAATAGGCGGGTAATTGGGTAAGAAGACACACAGGCCGGTAAAAGATTATTTATTTATTTTAAGGAGTACCAATAGCTACTAGATTATGATAAGAGACTTAGATAATAATACAAAGCCAATTAAAGGAACTCACAGATAGAAACAAAACAAGGAATTTAACCAACTTTGCGTACACATTCACACTTTACTATTCAGAATTAATTTAATAATAACGGGAAAAAGAAGATTGTTTACACCCCAAAACCTAACTGGGTTATGGAATTATGGTCTAGTGATAATATTATGTTTAACAGTTGTCGAAAATGGAATGTGTGAGTAAATGTTTCGTTTACAGAGAGAACGCCGGCGGGGGCTACGTGTTCCTGCGCGTGGAGGTGGTGGCGCAGGGCGCGACGCTGTTCGTGGTGCTGACGCACGCGGACAGCGCGCCGCCGCCGCTGCGCGTCGACAACTACTCGCCCGTCGCCATCATGTTCCACCAGGTGAGGCGCGCGCCCCGCGTCGCGGGGAGGCGGGGGCGCAGGGTAGACATGGGCAAAATGTGTCACTTTAAAGAAAAGAGTGAAACATATCTTTCAGGCCCGGGATATATATCACTCTTCTATATCTTTATATCGGGTGTCTATTATTTTATCGAAATATCTTACATCGATTTTCATTTCATCGAAAACTGTTCAACGAATTTCGTTAGGTTTTTTTTTTCTAATCACATAATCATCAATTCGTTGCATTTTATATAATCAAACCACTTTTCATAGTTAATCGTTTCGAATCCGTCTCTAATCGTAGCGTAACGGTACATCGAATTTACTTTTCATCGAAGTATTCGTTATTCATAGTATTAATTTAACGAAACATGATTCACAGATAGTACGTTCCATATAGTATTCTTTCCAAGAACAATGTTTCATCGAACAACCAAGCAAGCATGATTTTTCAAGGCGTATAATCTTTCTGGGCTTATATAAAAAAATAACCCCGAAGATTAAGACGGGAGCAAGGCACCCGTCTTAATCTTCTAACCTATCCGCATTACAGTCGGTTTTGCCCTAATAGGTCTTTTGTACATTTTAGGTTTTGGGTATTTTTGTTTTTGAGTATTTTTGTTTATGAGTACTTTTACAGAGTACACCAAGAATCTGAGAAAAAAAATAATTTTAGACTTACTTATATCAAGAATAGTAAACAGTGGTGAAATGATGTTCTAGGTAATAAGAATTTTGGGAACTGAAACCTTCGTTAAACCAAAATTATACTAAAGGCCATTCGATGAACGACTACGTCGATGAACAAATAAAATACTGAATTAAAATTCGATGAGTTGATTCTTGTGTAAAAGGTAATTCGAGCAAATGTTTGAGCGATCTAACGAAGTTCGATGAATGATTCCTAAGTGATAATAAAATTCTGCGAATAGTGTTATGGGAAATGATAATCGATGTAACGATTTTCGGTAAAATTATGGATCCGCCTTTATATCCGTATGTATCCGTCGACCAGTAGCTCCGTAGCTCTAGCTCTCGCCACGCAACGCGACTCGCTCGGCCGCTCACCGCTCAATTTTACGTCGTGAATTACGGATCGAGATTGATTCGAATGAATCTATCTATCAAGTAGATCAGTAATTCACTAAGAGCTATAGATTGATTTGTAGGGTATCTACGCTGGTAGATTTTTTATTTTAGTAGGTATTTAATTGTACGAAGCATTGAGATTAGTAATTAGTTCAATACAATAAATAGGCATTGATTTATAGTTTTTTTTAAACATGAGTAAGTACCTACCTGGTGCGATGTGATGTCGCTATTGCAAACCAAACGATACCGGGAGCGAGGGAGTTGTACGGATATACTGATATACTGATATACTCGGATTTTGAAGGATATGAAGAGTGATTCGTGCGAGCGGAGCGATATATTAGTACATTACTTACCAAGGGCGGTAAAACAAAGAATGTCTCAGATCGCAGGTATTTGACGTGTGTGTGAACTTAGCAGAACAAATGTTAGCATCTCAAAAATTAGTAACAGTTCTAGTAGCATCCCCAATAGTTCTACAGTTCTAGATAGTTATTTTAAATAGTTCTGCTAATTTAAGACAAAAAAATTAAAATTTAAAAATGTGATGCCAAGTTCATAATTTGACTTTCAGCATCCCAAAAGTCTTGGTTCCTAGACCAAAAATATGAATTGAAATGCAAAGTTCTGTCTATTTTAGACGAGTAGTCAAAAGTTCTAGCCAAAAAGTAAAAAAAAAAAATTTTTTTTACCTATACCCTAACTTTGAAAAATTATCACCTAGTAGTATAGCACGTACGCTATGTTTTGAGGGTTTTAGACACAGTGTATCCTCCGTTATGGGAAACCGGCTACCTCATGCATCAGCAAACGTCCAGTTCTATCTTCTAGAACGAAATTTGGAAAAGTTCTAGAAGATTAACTTTCACTATCGACTGAGACGCGATGAAACGGAATGTATGGACGAGTATCCCATTCAATATAGATCCGATACTCAGCATCTGAGCAGTTCTAGGTAGATAAAGGCCTCGAGAAGCAACAAAGGATTAGTTCCATCTTCTAAAATGAAATTCGAATGAGTATTGAGACATAGGAGTTCGAATATTGTATAAAATTTGACAAAATGCACTTTTGAGACCTAACATCCCAGAAGATACGGCTCTGAGATCCAGCATCTCAGGCGTTTTAGTTGACCAGGTACCTTATATACTGTAAAACGTACAGTTCTATTTTCTAGGACGAAATTTGGAAAAGTTCTAGAGGATTTACTTTGACTATCGATCGAAACGCGGTGGAGCGCTATGTATGAACCAGCATCCCAGCCATCATAGATCCAATACTTATCATCTCCGCAGTTCTAGGAAGGTGAAAGCCTCGGGCTTCATAATAAAGACAGTTTCATCTTCTAGAACGAAACATGAAAGAGTATTGAGACTTAGGAGTTCGAATATTGTAGAAAACTTGACCAAATGCAATGTTTGAGATGAAACATCCCAGAATATACAGCTCTGAGATCCAGAATCTCAGGTGTTTTAGTTAGCAAGGTATTTAGTATGCTAAAAACGTACAGTTCTGTCTTCTAGAACGACTTTTGGAAAAGTTCTAGACGGTTAACTTTGACTATCGACTGAGACGCGATGAAACGGAATGTATGGACGAGTATCCCATTCAATATAGATCCGATACTCAGCATCTCAGGAGTTCTAGGTAGATAAAAGCCTCGAGAATCAAAAAGGATTAGTTCCATCTTCTGAAACGAAATTTGAATGAGTATTGAGACATAGGAGTTCGAATATTGTATAAAATTTGACAAAATGCACTTTTGAGACCTAACATTCCAGAAAATATGGCTATTAGATCCAGCATCTCAAGCATTTTAGTTGACCAGGTACCTAATATACTGTAAAACGTACAGTTCTATCTTCTAGAACGAAATTCGAGTAAGTTCTAGAAGATTAACTTTGACTATAGATCGAAACGCGGTGAAGCGCTATGCATGATCCATCATCCCAGCCATCATAGATCCAATACTTATCATCTCCGCAGTTCTAGGTAGGTGAAAGCCTCGAGCTTCATAATACTGACAGTTTCATCTTCTAGAACGAAACATGAAAGAGTATTGAGACAAAGGAGTTCGAATATTGTAGAAAACTTGACCAAATGCAATGTTTGAGATCAAACATCCCAGAATATACAGATCTGAGATCCAGCATCTCAGGTGTTTTAGTTAGCAAGGTATTTAGTATGCTAAAAACTTACAGTTCTGTCTTCTAGAACTAAATTTGGGTAAGTTCTAGAAGATTAACTTTGACTATCCGACTGAGACGCGATGAAACGGAATGTATGGACGAGTATCCCATCCAATATAGATCCGATACTCAGCATCTCAGCAGTTCTAGGTAGATAAAAGCCTTGAGAATCAAAATGGAATAGTTCCATCTTCTAAAACGAAATTTGAATGAATATTGAGACATAGGAGTTCGAATATTGTATAAAATTTGACAAAATGCACTTTTAAGACCAAACATCCCCGAAAATATGGCAATCAGATCCAGCATCTCAAGCCTGTTAGTTGACCAGGTACCTAATATACTGTAAAACGTACAGTTCTACCTTCTAGAACGAAATTCGAGTAAGTTTTAGAAGATTAACTTTGACTATAGATCGAAACGCGGTGAAGCGCTATGCATGATCCATCATCGCAGCCATCATAGATCCAATACTTATCATCTCCGCAGTTCTAGGTAGATGAAAGCCTCGAGCTTCATAATACAGACAGTTTCATCTTCTAGAACGAAACATGAAAGAGTATTGAGACTTAGGAGTTCGAATATTGTAGAAAACTTGACCAAATGCAATGTTTGAGATCTAACATCCCAGAATATACAGCTCCGAGATCCAGCATCTCAGGTGTTTTAGTTAGAAATGTATTTAGTATGCTAACAACGTACAGTTCTGTATTCTAGAACTAAATTTGGGTAAGTTCTAGAAGATTAACTTTGACTACCCGACTGAGACGCGATGAAACGGAATGTATGGACGAGTATCCCATCCAATATAGATCCGATACTCAGCATCTCAGCAGTTCCAGGTAGTTAAAAGCCTCGAGAAGCAAGAAATAATTAGTTCCATCTTCTAAAACGAAATTAGAATGAGTATTGAGACATAGGAGTTTGGATATTGTAGAAAATTTGACAAAATGCACTTTTGAGACCTAACATCCAAGAAGATACGGCTCTGAGATCCAGCATCTCAGGCGTTTTAGTTGACCAGGTACCTATTATACTGTAAAACGTACAGTTTTATCTTCAAGAACGAAATTTGGAAAAGTTCTAGAAGTTTTACTTTGACTATCGATCGAAACGCGGTAAAGGGCAATTTATGAACCAGCATTCCAGCCATCATAGATCCAATACTAAGTGTCTCAGCAGTTCTAGGTAGATAAAAGCCTCGAGAATCAAAATGGAATAGTTCCATCTTCTAAAACGAAATTTGAATGAGTATTGAGACATAGGAGTTCGAATATTGTATAAAATTTGACAAAATGCACTTTTGAGACCAAACATCCCCGAAAATATGGCAATTAGATCCAGCATCTCAAGCCTTTTAGTTGACCAGGTACCTAATATACTGTAAAACGTACAGTTCTATCTTCTAGAACGAAATTTGAGTAAGTTCTAGAAGATTTACTTTGACTGTAGATCGAAACGCGGTGAAGCGCTATATATGATCCATCATCCCAGCCATCATAGATCCAATACCTATCATCTCCGTAGTTCTAGGTAGATGAAATCCTCGAGCTTCATAATACAGACAGTTTCATCTTCTAGAACGAAACATGAAAGAGTATTGAGACTTAGGAGTTCGAATATTGTAGAAAACTTGACCAAATGCAATCTTCGAGATGAAACATCCCAGAATATACAGCTCTGAGATCCAGCATCTCAGGTGCTTTAGTTAGCAAGGTACTTAGTATGCTAAAAACGTACAGTTCTGTCTTCTAGAACTAAATTTGGGTAAGTTCTAGAAGATTAACTTTGACTATCGACTGAGACGCGGTGTAGCGGTATGTATGCACCAGCATCCCAGGCATCATAGATCCAATACTTATCATCCCCGTAGTTCTAGGTAGGTGAAAGCCTCGGGCTTCATAATAAAGACAGTTTCATGTTCTGAAACGCAACAAAAAAAAGTTTTGAGACATAGGAGTTCGAATATTGTAGAAAACTTGACCAAATGCAATGTTTGAGATCTAACATCCCAGAATATACAGCTCCGAGATCCAGCATCTCAGGTGTTTTAGTTAGAAATGTATTTAGTATGCTAACAACGTACAGTTCTGTATTCTAGAACTAAATTTGGGTAAGTTCTAGAAGATTAACTTTGACTACCCGACTGAGACGCGATGAAACGGAATGTATGGACGAGTATCCCATCCAATATAGATCCGATACTCAGCATCTCAGCAGTTCCAGGTAGTTAAAAACCTCGAGAAGCAAGAAATAATTAGTTTCATCTTCTAAAACGAAATTAGAATGAGTATTGAGACATAGGAGTTTGGATATTGTAGAAAATTTGACAAAATGCACTTTTGAGACCTAACATCCAAGAAGATACGGCTCTGAGATCCAGCATCTCAGGCGTTTTAGTTGACCAGGTACCTATTATACTGTAAAACGTACAGTTCTATCTTCAAGAACGAAATTTGGAAAAGTTCTAGAAGTTTTACTTTGACTATCGATCGAAACGCGGTAAAGGGCAATTTATGAACCAGCATCCCAGCCATCATAGATCCAATTCTAATCATCTCAGCAGTTCTAGGTAGATAAAAGCCTCGAGAATCAAAATGAAATAGTTCCATCTTCTAAAACGAAATTTGAATGAGTATTGAGACATAGGAGTTCGAATATTGTATAAAATTTGACAAAATGCACTTTTGAGACCAAACACAGGGTGGCCACTTTCTGGAAAACCGGGAAAACCGGGAAAAGTCAGGGAATTTCGCTAGTCATGGAAAAGTCAGGGAATTGTCAGGGAAATTTAATGGAGGTCAGGGAAAAAAAATTGTCTCTTTATGTAAATGAAATAAATGAACTTTACTCTGCAAGTAGGCCGCAATGGCACTTTTGCAAGTCAAAAACTACTAGCGTTTCTCATGAGACCACTGCCGAGAAGAAATGCCGAAAGAAACTCAGACAGTCAGTCATTTTCTCCAAAAATTTGCTTATTACAATGATACTACTTAACCTACTTAAGTAAATCTGAGGGGTAAACAACAAAAGAGAATTTAAAAAGTGAGGAAAAAATATCAATAGGTATTTATAATGCGTAGTTCCACAAGAAAGCACGTCGTAACTGCATACGTATTACATGGTTTAACCAAATACGAGATTTAAAAAAAAAATTGTAAAAGTGTCCTTGAGGCCTACTTGCAAAGTAAATGTTTTGATTTTGAATAATAATGGAAAATATTTCTCCTAGATATTAAATTAAATCGGTTGATATGTTTTCCTGCAAGAACTGTGTCCACTAGATACAATGAAAATGTTATACATGAATCTTTACGCTATTTTGGTATTTGGTTTGTATATATCTGATAGCAAATAAAATATATAAATACAACGAAACAGTACAAAAAACGTCACCTGACATAGGATGTGAACCCACGACTTCCGTCTAACAATGCTTTCGCTCTTACCGACTGAGTTATTCAAATACTACTTCTTATTATTTCCGTTTTTGTATTATTTCATTGTATTTATAAATTGTAATTTGCTAGCAGACAATTCTGAAAAAACGTATTCAAAATATAAATTTTATATTTATTACATTTATTACATTTAAGATTATGGTCAGGGAAAAATTTGAAAAAACACCTGGAAAACCGGGAAAAGTCAGGGAATTTTGGTTGTAGTAAATAGTGGTCACCCTGCAAACATCCCCGAAAATATGGCAATTAGATCCAGCATCTCAAGCCTTTTAGTTGACCAGGTACCTAATATACTGTAAAACGTACAGTTCTACCTTCTAGAACGAAATTTGAGTAAGTTCTAGAAGATTTACGTTGACTGTAGATCGAAACGCGGTGAAGCGCTATGTATGATCCATGATACTCAGCATCTCAGGAGTTCTAGGTAGATAAAAGCCTAGAGAAGCAAAAAAGCATTAGTTCCATCTTCTAAAATGAAATTCGAATGAGTATTGAGACATAGGAGTTCGAATATTGTATAAAATTTGACAAAATGCACTTTTGAGACCTAACATCCCAGAAGATACGGCTCTGAGATCCAGCATCTCAGGCGTTTTAGTTGACCAGGTACCTTATATACTGTAAAACGTACAGTTCTATTTTCTAGGACGAAATTTGGAAAAGTTCTAGAGGATTTACTTTGACTATCGATCGAAACGCGGTGGAGCGCTATGTATGAACCAGCATCCCAGCCATCATAGATCCAATACTTATCATCTCCGCAGTTCTAGGAAGGTGAAAGCCTCGGGCTTCATAATAAAGACAGTTTCATCTTCTAGAACGAAACTAAAAACAGTTTTGAGACATAGGGGTTCGAATATTGCAGAAAACTTGACCGAATGTAATATTTGAGATCTAACATCCCAGAATATACAGCTCTGAGATCCAGCATCTCAGGTGTTTTAGTTAGCAAGGTATCTAATACGCTAAAATCGGACAGTTCTACCTTCTAGAACGACTTTTGGAAAAGTTCTAGAAGGTTAACTTTGAGTAACGACTGTGACACGAATAAACGGAATGTATGGACGAGTATCCCATTCAATATAGATCCGATAATCAGCATCTCAGGAGTTCTAGGTAGATAAAAGCCTAGAGAAGCAAAAAAAGATTAGTTCCATCTTCTAAAATGAAATTTGAATGAGTATTAAGACATAGGAGTTCGAATATTGTATAATATTTGACAAAATGCAATTTTGAGACCTAACATCCCAGAAGATACGGCTCTGAGATCCAGCATCTGAGGCGTTTTAGTTGACCAGGTACCTTATATACTGTAAAACGTACAGTTCTATCTTCTAGGACGAAATTTGGAAAAGTTCTAGAGGATTTACTTTGACTATCGATCGAAACGCGGTGGAGCGCTATGTATGAACCAGCATCCCAGCCATCATAGATCCAATACTTATCATCTCCGCAGTTCTAGGGAGGTGAAAGCCTCGGGCTTCATAATGAAGACAGTTTCATCTTCTAGAACGAAACTAAAAACAGTTTTGAGATATAGGGGTTCGAATATTGCAGAAAACTTGACCGAATGTAATATTTGAGATCTAACATCCCAGAATATACAGCTCTGAGATCCAGCATCTCAGGTGTTTTAGTTAGCAAGGTATCTGATACGCTAAAATCGGACAGTTCTACCTTCTAGAACGACTTTTGGAAAAGTTCTAGAAGGTTAACTTTGGCTAACGACTGTGACACGAATAAACGGAATGTATGGACGAGTATCCCATCCAATATAGATCCGATACTCAGCATCTCAGGAGTTCTAGGTAAATAAAAGCCTCGAGAAGCAAAAACGGATTAATTCCATCTTCTAAAACGAAATTCGAACGAGTATTGAGACATAGGAGTATTGTATAAAATTTGACGCGTCTCAGTCGGATAGTCAAAGTTAATCTTCTAGAACTTACCCAAATTTAGTTCTAGAATACAGAACTGTACGTTGTTAGCATACTAAATACATTTCTAACTAAAACACCTGAGATGCTGGATCTCAGAGCTGTATATTCTGGGATGTTAGATCTCAAACATTGCATTTGGTCAAGTTTTCTACAATATTCGAACTCCTATGTCTCAAATTTAACTCTTTTTTGTTTCGTTTTAGAACATGAAACTGTCTTTATTATGAAGCCCGAGGCTTTCACCTACCTAGAACTACGGGGATGATAAGTATTGGATCTATGATGCATGGGATGCTGGTGCATACATACCGCTACACCGCGTCTCAGTCGATAGTCAAAGTTAATCTTCTAGAACTTACCCAAATTTAGTTCTAGAAAACAGAACTGTACGATTTTAGCATACTAAATACCTTGCTAACTAAAGCACCTGAGATGCTGGATCTCAGAGCTGTATATTCTGGGATGTTTCATCTCAAACATTGCATTTGGTCAAGTTTTCTACAATATTCGAACTCCTATGTCTCAATACTCTTTCATGTTTCGTTCGAGAAGATGAAACTGTCAGCATTATGAAGCTCGAGGCTTTCACCTACCTAGAACTGCGGAGATGATAAGTATTGGATCTATGATGGCTGGGATGATGGATCATGCATAGCGCTTCACCGCGTTTCGATCTATAGTCAAAGTTAATCTTCTAAAACTTACTCGAATTTCGTTCTAGAAGATAGAACTGTACGTTTTACAGTATGTTAGGTACCTGGTCAACTAAAATGGTTGAGATGCTGGATCTAATAGCCATATTTTCTGGGATGTTAGGTCTCAAAAGTGCATTTTGTCAAATTTTATACAATATTCGAACTTCTATGTCTCAATACTCATTCAAATTTCGTTTTAGAAGATGGAACCAATCCTTTTTGATTCTCGAGGCTTTTATCTACCTAGAACTGCTGGGATGCTTAGTATTGGATCTATGTTGGATGGGATACTCGTCCATACATTCCGTTTCATCGCGTCTCAGTCGTTAGTCAAAGTTAATCTTCTAGAACTTTTCCAAAAGTCGTTCTAGAAGATAGAACTGTCCGTTTGTAGCGTATTAGATACCTTGCTAACTAAAACACCTGAGATGCTGGATCTCAGAGCTGTATATTCTGGGATGTTTCATCTCAAACATTGCATTTGGTCAAGTTTTCTACAATATTCGAACTCCTAAGTCTCAATACTCTTTCATGTTTCGTTCTAGAAGATGAAACTGTCTTTATTATGCAGCCCGAGGCTTTCACCTCCCTAGAACTGCGGAGATGATAAGTATTGGATCTATGATGGCTGGGATGCTGGTTCATACATAGCGCTCCACCGCGTTTCGATCGATAGTCAAAGTAAATCTTCTAGAACTTTTCCAAATTTCGTCCTAGAAAATAGAACTGTACGTTTTACAGTATATAAGGTACCTGGTCAACTAAAACGCCTGAGATGCTGGATCTCAGAGCCGTATCTTCTGGGATGTTAGGTCTCAAAAGTGCATTTTGTCAAATTTTATACAATATTCGAACTCCTATGTCTCAATACTCATTCGAATTTCATTTTAGAAGATGGAACTAATCCTTTTTTGCTTCTCGAGGCTTTTATCTACCTAGAACTGCTGAGATGCTGAGTATCGGATCTATATTGAATGGGATACTCGTCCATACATTCCGTTTCATCGCGTCTCAGTCGATAGTGAAAGTTAATCTTCTAGAACTTTTCCAAATTTCGTTCTAGAAGATAGAACTGGACGTTTGCTGATGCATGAGGTAGCCGATTTCCCATAACGGAGGATACACTGTGTCTAAAATCCTCAAAACATAGCGTACGTGCTATACTACTAGGTGATAATTATCAAAGTTAGGTTATAGGTAAAAAAAAATTTTTTTTTTACTTTTTGGCTAGAACTTTTGGCTACTCGTCTAGAATAGACAGAACTTTGCATTTCAATTCATATTTTTGGTCTAGGAACCAAGACTTTTGGGATGCTGAAAGTCAAATTGTGAACTTGGCATCACATTTTTAAATTTTCATTTTTTGGTCTTAAATTAGCAGAACTATTTAAAATAACTATCTAGAACTGTAGAACTATTGGGGATGCTACTAGAACTGTTACTTCTTTTTGAGATGCTAACATTTGTTCTGCTAAGTTCACACACACGTATTTGACGCCCGAGCCGAAGGCAAGGGCGATAATTATGCGATCTGAGGCTTTCTTAATTACCGCCCGAGGTAAGTACAAAATTTTATGTCACCCCCTGGCCAGGAAGTGGGATTTTCCGCGCGCGGAGCGTGCGGTAATTGCCACTTTATGACCAGGTGTGACATAAAGGTTTTTTATGGGCAATAAATTTCTTGTTATTGTTATTGTTATTGTTGACGCCTGTGTGTGGGGGGGGGGCAGGTGGGGTGCGGCGAGGAGTGCGTGGTGGGCGCGCGCGGCTCGGTGCAGTGGGCGCTGCCGGAGCCCGAGGGGCAGGCGGCGCTGGCGCTGCGCGCGCCGGGCGGGCCGCGCGCCACGCTGCCGCTGGACGCGCTGGGCGCCGGCGTGAGCCTCGCCTACCAGAACTTCATCTACGTCGCCTTCACCGCCACCGGCAGGCCCGACTCCCACAGGTGACGCACCAATGCTTTTCACTAACATGCTCGGAATAATAGGACTTACGTACTCAACAATAGACTGTGAAACCCATCGTTGTGGGGCGTCGCGAATTTATTTATTTATATTAGGAGAACCAACAGCAGTACAAGCAATGAACAACATACATATTAACAGCAGAGCCAATTACAGGATCTCACAGATAGCGCTAGAGCGTATATATTGAACTAAAGTGCGCACTCGTACACAATTACAAACGTTATTGGAACAAGAATGTTAAAATAGAAAAAAGAAAAAAACACAAGCAATCCAAGCACACTCTAAGCTAATGTTTAACTTGAATAAATTATATTGTAAATGACGAATATTAAATGAATGACAATATGGCGTAGTATGCTACAAAGCACTCAGCGAAAAAAAGGTCGATAATGGGATTTGTGCCGCCGAATTCGGTTATTGTCGGCGCGAGAGGCTCCGGTTATTGCAGCGCGTGTTTTTAATTTATTATATGTCACACCTGACCATAAAGTGGCAATTACCGCACCGCTCCGCGCGCGGAAAATCCCACTTCCTGGCCAGAGGGTGACATAAAATTTTGTACTTACCTCTGGCGGTAATTAAGAAAGCCTCAAATGTTGGCTAGAGCGACTGGCCGCGAGTGCCGGGAGGTCGCAGGTTCGAATCCTGCTCGGTGCCTAAATTTTTCAATTATTCCTTTATTCTAAAATTTATGTATATTTGTATTTGTGAGATACAAATATACATGGTAAATATCCCGTTTCAAACCGTAATTCTAATGTAAATGACCATGTAAGCTTGAAATCTTATATTAAGACTGTTTGTTTCTAAATAAAAAAAAATAAAAAATTAGCTATGTGATACGAAATTTTAATACCTGTCTGTTTCTAGAGATGACAGCGGTTCCACGAACGATGATTCGGTTCTAGTCTTAGAAGTACCACTCAACTCCACGCGAGTTATTCTTGCACGGAAACGATACGGCGACAGGTTGGTATACTTACTTATTTATTTACCCCATTATTCATATCTGTGAATGCAGTTTAAATTGTTTTTTACAAATAACGTCTTTTTTCAGTAAATTGTTCCATCTACAATATTCAAGGTACTTTCCCTCCATGTGGCAGAGCCGTGGGACGCCCTGTATACGTGTGGGGTATCGTTGAAAGAGCTATCCAACGATACCCCACACGATGGGGTTTGGAAGAAAAAAAATTGCACCACCATTTTACATGTAGGGGAGGTACCCTAAAAAAATATATTTTTTAATGATTTTATTCTAGCGTTTTGCCGGGGTCATTGATATGTATACTCATGCCAAATTACAGCTTTCTAGTACTAACTGTTACTGAGAAAAGCGGGGGACGGACGGACGGACATGGCGAAACTATAAGGGTTCCTTGTTTACTACGGAACCCTAAAAAGGGAGGAGTGGATTTCATAACCCGGGCGAGGACTTAAAAAGTTAATTAAAAAAAAAACTCGATATCCATTTACAGCTCACAGAGCAACTAGTTTCTAAATATACAGTGCCATCATGAAATAAAAAGAGATTTGGACGTTTACGGCATTGAAACAGAGTTCAAAGTAGCACGTCTTTGTAGTGGTCGATTTGCAGACAATGGAGGCCAGCAATGGTAAGCTTATGTTTGTTTCAGAGGTCAACTCTGGCGGCGCGGCCCCAACGACCAGCTGATACACGAAGGCAGCTCGCCGCCGCAGCCAACGGACGCACTGCTTACAGATGAACCAACTCTATCGCCACACGCAATGGTAACACTTTTTTCATATTAGTCTCTAGTAAAAACTTACTGGTTACTTGAAAGGGTTCACTGATGATGCATTAAGATTATATTTATTGTCAATATCAATAACGACTGATAGTGTCGATATCGATATAGACTGATGATTTTGACAATTAAACAGTGCCGCTACTGGGACATTCTACTTTTTCATAAAGAAATCTAATCGGAGCCTAAATTTATCCTTTAATTTTAAAAAACAACTTTTTTATCGCATTGCGCCCATGGCGGTAATCTTACCGCGTATTATAGAGGATCAGAAACACAGAACTGCGCTCCAAAACACGAGTTGTAAATGTGTGCGTCAAGACCGCCAAACTGAAGTGGGACTGGGCCGGACATGTCTGCCGTATGCACCCGGAAAGATGGGCGAAAATAAGTAGGCAATGGACCTCACAAGATGACCGGAACAGAGGCAGACCGAAAAGATTTTTTTTTAATTCCTCGTATTTGAAATGAAAAGCAGAGTGTTTAACTAGGGTGAAACCACTCATTTCAGCCTCGAACTATTGAAATATCTGTGAAATGGGTGGCTTTCAATCCTTGGTTAACAATCTACTATTATGTCACACCTGGCCACAAAGTGGGATTTTCCGCGCGTAGAGCGTGCGGTAATTGCCCGCGCGAGTAACGTTGAGAAAATGTCAAGATACATGTCAATCCAAGCAGAAAATTGCCTAAATAGATGAGCGTTTGTTGACTGCTAAGGGCTCTTAAGTGATACATTGATAATCATAGTATTGGTATGGTCATCTAAGGTGCTGGACATAGAGGGTCCCGCGCCGCGGCCGGGGCGCGCGGCGCCGCTGGTGCTGCGGCGCGCGGACCCGCGGCGCGCGTCCACGCAGGCCTGGCGCCTGCTGCCGCCCGGCCGCATGGCCTGCGCGCACTCCAACCTGTGCGTGCAGCCCGACGGCGGGCTCCTGGCGCTCACCCCCGGTGTGTACACGTGTAGTCCACGCAGGCCTGGCGCCTGCTGCCGCCCGGCCGCATGGCCTGCGCGCACTCCAACCTGTGCGTGCAGCCCGACGGCGGGCTCCTGGCGCTCACCCCCGGTGTGTACACGTGTAGTCCACGCAGGCCTGGCGCCTGCTGCCGCCCGGCCGCATGGCCTGCGCGCACTCCAACCTGTGCGTGCAGCCCGACGGCGGGCTCCTGGCGCTCACCCCCGGTGTGTACACGTGTAGTCCACGCAGGCCTGGCGCCTGCTGCCGCCCGGCCGCATGGCCTGCGCGCACTCCAACCTGTGCGTGCAGCCCGACGGCGGGCTCCTGGCGCTCACCCCCGGTGTGTACACGTGTAGTCCACGCAGGCCTGGCGCCTGCTGCCGCCCGGCCGCATGGCCTGCGCGCACTCCAACCTGTGCGTGCAGCCCGACGGCGGGCTCCTGGCGCTCACCCCCGGTGTGTACACGTGTAGTCCACGCGGGCCTGGCGCCTGCTGCCGCCCGGCCGCATGGCCTGCGCGCACTCCAACCTGTGCGTGCAGCCCGACGGCGGGCTCCTGGCGCTCACCCCCGGTGTGTACACGTGTAGTCCACGCAGGCCTGGCGCCTGCTGCCGCCCGGCCGCATGGCCTGCGCGCACTCCAACCTGTGCGTGCAGCCCGACGGCGGGCTCCTGGCGCTCACCCCCGGTGTGTACACGTGTAGTCCACGCAGGCCTGGCGCCTGCTGCCGCCCGGCCGCATGGCCTGCGCGCACTCCAACCTGTGCGTGCAGCCCGACGGCGGGCTCCTGGCGCTCACCCCCGGTGTGTACACGTGTAGTCCACGCAGGCCTGGCGCCTGCTGCCGCCCGGCCGCATGGCCTGCGCGCACTCCAACCTGTGCGTGCAGCCCGACGGCGGGCTCCTGGCGCTCACCCCCGGTGTGTACACGTGTAGTCCACGCAGGCCTGGCGCCTGCTGCCGCCCGGCCGCATGGCCTGCGCGCACTCCAACCTGTGCGTGCAGCCCGACGGCGGGCTCCTGGCGCTCACCCCCGGTGTGTACACGTGTAGTCCACGCAGGCCTGGCGCCTGCTGCCGCCCGGCCGCATGGCCTGCGCGCACTCCAACCTGTGCGTGCAGCCCGACGGCGGGCTCCTGGCGCTCACCCCCGGTGTGTACACGTGTAGTCCACGCAGGCCTGGCGCCTGCTGCCGCCCGGCCGCATGGCCTGCGCGCACTCCAACCTGTGCGTGCAGCCCGACGGCGGGCTCCTGGCGCTCACCCCCGGTGTGTACACGTGTAGTCCACGCAGGCCTGGCGCCTGCTGCCGCCCGGCCGCATGGCCTGCGCGCACTCCAACCTGTGCGTGCAGCCCGACGGCGGGCTCCTGGCGCTCACCCCCGGTGTGTACACGTGTAGTCCACGCAGGCCTGGCGCCTGCTGCCGCCCGGCCGCATGGCCTGCGCGCACTCCAACCTGTGCGTGCAGCCCGACGGCGGGCTCCTGGCGCTCACCCCCGGTGTGTACACGTGTAGTCCACGCAGGCCTGGCGCCTGCTGCCGCCCGGCCGCATGGCCTGCGCGCACTCCAACCTGTGCGTGCAGCCCGACGGCGGGCTCCTGGCGCTCACCCCCGGTGTGTACACACGTAGTCCATGTCATCATCATCCTAGCGTTATCCCAGTACAGTTGCATCCTAAAGGATGCCTGCAGTCCACTACCTAGTTCCAAGAGTTGGCGTAGGCACTAGTTTTTACGGAAGCGACTCCCATCTGACCTTCCAACCCGAGGGGAAACCAGACCTTATTGGAATTAGGCTTGTCAAGTGAGTGGGCAACTTGACTGATAGAAGTTCTCGAGCCGCCCGAAGGCCTCTAACTTGGCTTAACGAAATAAAATTAAAATAAATGGGTCATTCTACATTTTCATGACCAGTTTTTTATTACAAAAAAAGTCTATGATATTTATTTAATTAGTGTACAAAAATAAGATTTCGAAATAGTACCTGAACCTAATAAAAGGAATTTATAGGTAAAAATACTTAAATATTAACATATTGCTGTAAAAAATACCTAACAAAGTGGTAAAAACCATTTTTCATACAAATGGTAAGACATCCAAGGTCCACTGAGTTACTCGATTTATGGATATTAGCTGTGGTTCGTTAATTACCAAAACTATCAGAAGTGAGACTGCAATTAAAGCTCTTTCTAAATAACAATACAAAAATATGAAGTGAGGGCATAGTATTCCAAAATCGGCATTAAAAAAAGCGTCTGTAAATTATGTGCATGGAAAAGTAGAATGGCCCTTAACTTAAATAAATTAGGTAGAAAGTGACATATAAAAGGAATGATAACATGGATGTATACAAAAAACTCAAGCAAAATCACTACATAGTATAAAACAAAGTCGCTTTCTCTGTCCCTATGTCCCTATATCCCTATATCTCTATGTATGCTCAAATTTTTAAAACTATGCAACGGATTTTGATGCGGTTTTTTTTAATAGATAGAGTGACTTAAGGGGAAGGTTTATATGTATAATACATGCATCAGTATTGCACCCGTGCGAAGCTGGGCGGGTCGGTAGTAAGAATATAGCGCATGTAATATATTCAAATTCAAATTCAAAATGATTTATTGCCAAAAAAGAAACAAAATGTGTACAGTACAACGGATCTCTTATAACATAACTTAAAATAGACACTTAAAATACATATTTATTTGTATTAGGTTGGGCAATGGGTGCTCGTCTCAGCATATGCAGGGTTTTAGGCCTTGCGCTGGTTTTCAGACGAGTCCCTTCGACAGGGTCGGTCGTAACACTACGTCCAGGAGACAATAATTGAATTGCTAACATTTGCCCGGCAACTTTTACATTTGAGGTTTAGAGCGTTTAGATGTGTTGTAATACTATAACTGCCTATCTATCTATATTGTTTAGCAGCGTACCTACCTATATATAAGAATTGTATGTGTGTGATGTGTGTTTAATGTTGTGTGGTGTGATGTATTGAAGCGGATGAGGGAATTTAAATGAGGATAAAAAGGGATTACCTCGTGGATGATGATGGTGCTGTATCAAGGTACCTGGTGCAGTTTCTTCGGCGATCCTGATCACTTTAAATATTATTTTTATTGATTCACTTGCGGGTTTTTTGGTTTTAGTTAATTTGTATGAGTTTGAGAGGTTTATTTGAGGTTTTTATATTTTTTGCGGTAGAGATGCGCGCGCGCGATGTTTGAGTTTTTTGCTTCAATATGGCGACTGGACGTGACGTCACAGGTTGGTCGGCACCGGAAGTATTATTGCCAATTTTAGGTAAAAAGGAAAGGATGCGTTTGGGAAGGATACGTTCAGGAATCAAATATTTTTTATTTACAGTTTATAGAAAGTGTGAGTGTGATGTGATGAATTATGTGTAGGTGTATGTTTTTTTTAATTGATTCGGCCAAACCATGTATTATATTTACCGTTACACATGCCGCCGGCAGGCAGCCGCGTGGTGCTGGGGCTGCCGGAGTCGTCCCGCTCGGGGCTGCCGCTGCCGCCGGAGCAGGCGCTGGCGTGGCACACGCTGCGGCCCGGCTCCGGCCGCCTGGCCGTGGCGCTCTCGTGCGCCGGCCCCACGCGCATCGTCTCCATCAAGGACACGCGCAACCCCGTCAGTACCTAACCACTATTATATTTAACTGGCACTCAACGTCCCTATTGGATGAATGAATGAATGAATGAATAATTTTTATTTCCAGGCAATAGACCCATTACACAAAAATTAAACAATGTATACAATAATATAGGTACAATACAAATCATAAAAATAAACATATGTATAATACAAACTATTTGCGATTCGGTTGCCGATGTACAGATGCATGTTACAACCAATGTAAACAAATAAGATTGCGGTATATGTTTTTGTCAACCGTCTTAATAAGTACATTATTAGAAGACCCTACTCTGTGCCAAAACGACGCTATTCTATTTCTAATAATGGCAAAAAAGTCGGGTACCCTGGCGTTAGCAAACATAGCCGATGCACTACAAAATCGAGGCTGTTTGGTGATAATGCCTAAAGCGTCATTGTACTGTACTCTAAGGGTGCTATATGCTTTCCGAGTATACTTCGTCCAAAGTTGACAGGTATAAAAACTTTGACAGTATGCCCGAAACAGAACCAGCTTAACGTCCTCCTATTGAAAAGTGTTTAATATTTTCTATGTAGATCAATGGACTCAATGGACCATACATACCAGCAGTTTTTATATTGCTGACGTGAATATCTGTATTCGCAATATGTTTAGGACGATATCGTGTTTGTGGACCACTAGATGGCGCTGTACCTAATAGAAACTAGATAACGGTTGTTCGATTCGAATTCCTTAAGAAAGAGCCGTCTAGTCGTCATCTTCGATTAGTAACTAAGTGAGTGCATAGTAACGGTGTAAACACAATACTCTACTTATCAAATAAACCGTTATAACTCAGAAAAGGATATCCTCGTAGCGTTAAGTCACAATAGTAGATTGTGTTTCAAGGGAGCAAAATTATTTATTTATGGCGAGGGCGGTGTATTGAATCCTGATTGAAGTGAAACATTCTAAAATAAAATCTTTTTCGTAGCGAGGGATTCTAAAATAGAATCTAGAATATAGCGGGGGATTCGAGTATTTATATGGGAAATAATTTAGCTACCGGGTGGCACATGTTCACACTTTCCATGAGGAAAAAAAAATTCCCTGGGGGAAGAAAAATACGATTACGCTCCCTCTTTCGCAGGCAATAATAACTCGTTTATGAAAATATACAAGTATAATGTTTTTATGGGCAGGAGTCGGGTTGGATCGAGGGCGGCGCGCCGGAGAGCGCGGAGGCGCCGGCCGGCCGGCCGCGGCGCGAGTGGGAGGTGTCGGTGGCGCTGACGGGGCTGTCCGTGTCGCTGGTGGCGCGCGCGCCCGCGCAGGAGCTGGTGCACGCGCTGCTCAGCGGCGTGCTGCTGCGCCTGGCCGCCGCGCGCCTCGCGCTGTCCGTGCAGGACATGCAGTGGGACAACCAGGTGCGTGCCTAGCGGGGCGGCGCGGAGCCGGCGCACGCGCTGCTCAGCGGCGTGCTGCTGCGCCTGGCCGCCGCGCGCCTCGCGCTGTCCGTGCAGGACATGCAGTGGGACAACCAGGTGCGTGCCTAGCGGGGCGGCGCGGAGCCGGCGCACGCGCTGCTCAGCGGCGTGCTGCTGCGCCTGGCCGCCGCGCGCCTCGCGCTGTCCGTGCAGGACATGCAGTGGGACAACCAGGTGCGTGCCTAGCGGGGCGGCGCGGAGCCGGCGCACGCGCTGCTCAGCGGCGTGCTGCTGCGCCTGGCCGCCGCGCGCCTCGCGCTGTCCGTGCAGGACATGCAGTGGGACAACCAGGTGCGTGCCTAGCGGGGCGGCGCGGAGCCGGCGCACGCGCTGCTCAGCGGCGTGCTGCTGCGCCTGGCCGCCGCGCGCCTCGCGCTGTCCGTGCAGGACATGCAGTGGGACAACCAGGTGCGTGCCTAGCGGGGCGGCGCGGAGCCGGCGCACGCGCTGCTCAGCGGCGTGCTGCTGCGCCTGGCCGCCGCGCGCCTCGCGCTGTCCGTGCAGGACATGCAGTGGGACAACCAGGTGCGTGCCTAGCGGGCCGGCGCGGAGCCGGCGCACGCGCTGCTCAGCGGCGTGCTGCTGCGCCTGGCCGCCGCGCGCCTCGCGCTGTCCGTGCAGGACATGCAGTGGGACAACCAGGTGCGAGACTAGCGGGGCCGGCGCGGAGCCGGCGCACGCGCTGCTCAGCGGCGTGCTGCTGCGCCTGGCCGCCGCGCGCCTCGCGCTGTCCGTGCAGGACATGCAGTGGGACAACCAGGTGCGTGCCTAGCGGGGCGGCGCGGAGCCGGCGCACGCGCTGCTCAGCGGCGTGCTGCTGCGCCTGGCCGCCGCGCGCCTCGCGCTGTCCGTGCAGGACATGCAGTGGGACAACCAGGTGCGTGCCTAGCGGGGCGGCGCGGAGCCGGCGCACGCGCTGCTCAGCGGCGTGCTGCTGCGCCTGGCCGCCGCGCGCCTCGCGCTGTCCGTGCAGGACATGCAGTGGGACAACCAGGTGCGTGACTAGCGGGGCGGCGCGGAGCCGGCGCACGCGCTGCTCAGCGGCGTGCTGCTGCGCCTGGCCGCCGCGCGCCTCGCGCTGTCCGTGCAGGACATGCAGTGGGACAACCAGGTGCGAGACTAGCGGGGCCGGCGCGGAGCCGGCGCACGCGCTGCTCAGCGGCGTGCTGCTGCGCCTGGCCGCCGCGCGCCTCGCGCTGTCCGTGCAGGACATGCAGTGGGACAACCAGGTGCGTGCCTAGCGGGGCGGCGCGGAGCCGGCGCACGCGCTGCTCAGCGGCGTGCTGCTGCGCCTGGCCGCCGCGCGCCTCGCGCTGTCCGTGCAGGACATGCAGTGGGACAACCAGGTGCGTGACTGGCGAGGACCATGCTCCGGCACGGTGGCCGTGTCGCAGGACGCGCGGTGGCCGTAGCTATAAGTGTAACGTAGACCGCCGAGTCGACGTTTAAGGGTAGCGGGCGGCGCGGCCCTGCCTCCCGCTTCCCTTCCGCGCTGTCTCAGTTAAGCGGCCGACCTATAACGAGGAAGAAAGGTCGACGGGATGGCCGCATCCCATACAGCAGTACAACCAAGTGCGTACTAGTTCTAATGAATACTCACCCGGTTCCTTTTTAGCTACGGAACCCTTATTTCGTATCCAGGAGTGGAATACCGTAAGTATTGTAATATACAGAGGAAGCTATTTTAAACATAATTCAATAAAAAAAATTAAACGAATATTTTAATAAATTATGTAATTGTAATTACATGGAACTGAAAATGAATATTTTTGTACAGTCCCAACTGATAAGGCGCGTCGTGAATCTTCGTTCGCGCAGAAAAGAAAGTATCGCTCCGAAGATTAACGAAAGAATGCTTAAAACTTACAATTAACCTAAGATCACTACTATAAGGTTCATAATACACTGTTCATAATGCGCGTGCACTCGATCAGAAGTATGGCGGCTGACTAACATGCCACGCGGCGCGCGCTAACATGGCGGCAGCTGCGGACCAATAGCGGTACAGGAACAAGAAGCGCGGTGCGTGGAGCGTGCCGATTGGCCAATAGCATTTCCCGCGCTTTAAAAATTCATCTTCTGCGCAGGTACATCGGTAAGACATATCAGTTGGGTACTACTGTATATGTCATTAATACTCTATTATTGTTTTAAATTACATGACTTTAAATGTTAGGTATCTATATTGTACGTCCGAAATGGGTAAGCTGTTGAAACTAATTGTATAAAATGACATCCTATTAAAGCACAGTTCATGACAATAAACGTTTAGCTTACGTTATCTGTGGCGCGCAGCTGCTGGGCACGCCGAGCCCCGTGCTGCTGTACTGCCTGCCGGGCGCGGGCTCGGCGGGCACGCCGGCGCTGCACGCGGCCGCCGAGCTGCTGCCCGCGCCGGCGCGCCGCTACAACGCGCTGTTCTTCAAGCACCTCGTGGTGGCGCTGCGCCCGCTCGCCATCAGGCTGGAGGAGAGGTGAGTGACCCTGTACCTACTAGCTACTAGGCACAAAGTTGTACCTTTATTTAAATAGGGTGATTTGAACGACCTAACCAACTTTCGTCCTATATCGATAATTCGATACTAACTGTGTTAAGTAAGATTAAAATAAATAAATATTAGAGGACAATCTTACACAAATCGAACTAGCCCCAAAGTAAGCTCAAGAAGGCTGGTGTTATGGGTACTAGACGACGATATATTTAATAGATATAAATACTTAAATATAAACTTCTTATAAGTAATCAGTTCGGTTTCACAAAAGGGCGCTCCACGACTGACGCTGCATCTGTACTTATTAAGTATATTTAAAATATTTGGGAGAATTCTTGTGATGCGATTATTATTTTTGTGACCCTTCTAAAGCATTCGATTGAGTGTTCATCATCATGGAACGCTCATTTTGAAACTTCAACATTATGGTCTGTCTGATAATGCGTTGTCTTATGTGTTCATATCTTAGCAATAAAACTCAAACAGTTGTTGTAAATGGAACCCAGTCTAGTGGAGCTGTAGTAACGTTAGGAGTGCCTCAGGGCTCTATCCTAGGTCCATTTTTATTTTTGGTTTATATAAATGACTTGCCGTCTATAGTAAGTAATCTTTGGGACATAGTATTATTCGCGGATGATACATCATTAATCCTTAAGGTTGACCGAAAATCAATAGAATATAGGACGTTAATGATACACTAGTAGATTTGACTTGTAAAAGTGCCTTTGCGGCCTACTTACAGAATAAAGTTCATTTATTTCATTTATTTCACTGGTCAAAGTACTTGATTGGTTTACCGTTAACAAGATGATACTTAATGCTAAGAAAACTGAGGCCCGGTTTTATAAAGATCCGTTAGATCTTATGTCAGGTCAACAGTAACTCAGTACATTTTTTGATATAACAAACCGACATAAGGTCTAACGGATCTTTATAAAACCGAGCCTAAATGTGTTAGATTTACTTTGCTTAATGTTAGACCGGTGGAAAATAGTATACTTTTAAATAACGAGTGTTTAGAAATAGTAGATAAAGCAATATTTTTAGGTGTAACATTAGACTAATATCTACAATGGAGTCCCCATATAGCAACAGCATATGCAGTTTCGACATGTTTTCTTGTGGAACTACGCATTGTAAATACCTATTGTTATTTTTTTTTGGGCTTTAAAAAATTTTTTTTTTGTTTACCACTTAGATTTACTTAAGAAGGTGAAGTAGTATCATTGTAATAATCATATTTTTGGAGAAAATGACAGACTGTTGAGTTTCTTCGGCGATTCTTCCCGACAGTGCTCTCTTGAGAAACGTTAGTAGTTTTTGACTTGTAAAAGTGCCATTACGGCCTATTTGCAGAATAAAGTTTAATTATTTCATTTAATTATCCCCCCCTCTGAAGCAGGCCTTTCTCGTATAAAATAATAATAAAATAAATATTAGAGGACAATCTTACACAAATCGAACTAGCCCCACAGTAAGCTCAAGAAGGCTTGTGTTATGGGTGCTAGACGACGATATATTAATAGATATAAAACTTAAATATATAGAAAACATCCAAGACTCAGAAACAAATATTCATGCTCATCACACAAATATTTGCCCTGACCGGGATTCGAACCCAGGACCGTCAGCTTCACAGGCAGGTGCACTACCCACTAGGCTAAACCGGTCGTCCATAAAAAGTTACTGTTTTAGCATATTGACTTACTGTTTTACTTTAGTTCTGTATAATATACACTCTAGCGCTATCTGTGAGATCCTGTAATTGGCTCTGCTGTTAATATGCATGTTGTTACATTGTTTGTACTGCTGTTGGTTCTCCTAATATTAATAAATAAATAAATAAATAAATAAATATATTGTATCTGAATGATAATTTCCATGGTGGTGTCATGTCGGTGTGTTCCAGACTGATCCTGAAGCTGTGGTGGTGGGCGGCGCCGCCGGACGACTCGGCGCGCGAGGAGGTGGACGAGGCGGACTACGAGACGCGCCGCATGCTGGACGAGGTGACCGCGCTGCACGCCAGGCGGTACTACTTCGCGCTCATCAAGATCATACCCAGCCAGGTACCTTGACAGTATTACATTGCCCAGCCAGGTACATGCAGGCGCGGATCCAGGATTTTGTTCAGGGGAAGGCACTTTCGAACTTTCCGAAAATAAAACTGACTTTTCATAACTGTTTATATTGTCAGAACATATTTCCTACGGCAGGACATAGGCAATTGCCCTCCCCTGACACAGGCTTCAGGGGGGGGCAATTGCCCCTGTTGCCCCCCCCCCTGTATCCGCGTCTGGGTACATGCGTCAACTCCGATCGTTTCATATGAATCCTATATCATCATCATCATCATCCTAGCGTTATCCCGGTACAGTTGCATCCTGAAGATTTGGCGTAGGCACTAGTTTTTACAGAAGCGACTGCCATCTGACCTTCCAACCCGAGGCGAAACCAGACCTTATTGGGATTATGCTTGTCAAGTGAGTGGGCAATGAATCCTATATGAGGAATCGAGGGAGGCGATGGCTGAGATACGCGTCATACTCTTGAACGGGTGCTGTTTGTGGGGTCCGGTCTGTTCATGTTTGCAAGGACTAGTAACTTCGTACTAGTGTTCAGTGGAATTGACATGATGAGAGACTTCACTCTATTCTCATTTGATTTTATTTTTAGACTGACGCTGAGAGACCTTATACATCTCTGAGGATATTTATTTAATATATTGTATTATTTTCATGTTGACGTGTTATAGACATAGCTCAACATATTTTATTATGATTACTGTCCCTACTTTATTACCTTTTATCTTGACGCTTAGAGACCTTATACATCTCTAACAAATCTCGATTGTTATTAGTTTCTTAGTCTTATTTTTGACATGTAACACTACATTTAATTAATGATACTTTGATTATTGTATTATTTTTATTTGATGTACCTAAATAGATTTTGACTTGTAAAGTGCCCTTGAGGCCTATTTGCAGAATAAATGTTTTGATTTTGATATCATCATCATCATTCTAGCGTTATCCCGGTACAGTAGCATCCTGAAGGATGCCCGGGGTCCGCTACCTAATCCCAAGATTTGGCGTAGGCACTAGTTTTTACGGAAGCGACTGCCATCTGACCTTCCAACCCGAGGCGAAACCAGACCTTATTGGGATTATGCTTGTCAAGTGAGTGGGCAACTTGACTGATAGAAGTCCACAAGCCGCCCGAAGGCCCCTAACTTGGCTTAACGACTGCTATCATAGACAGCAGCCGGGATCAACGGCTTAACGTGCCTTCCAAAGCACGGGAGTGCTCAGTTAATAACCACTCAAACCGGTCACCCATCCAATAACTGACCTGGGCCGAAGTTGCTTAGACGCGGTACGCGAGCGCTGCTGGGCCACGAGCGCTCTGATATGAATCCTATATAAGGGTATAATATAATACAATCATACTACCTGGTCACCAATATCTGTGCGTGCGCACCCTGGCGCGTGACATCGCATTCCGGGAGGTGCACTTATTGTTGACGACCGCTTTAGCTTAGTTGGTAGTGACCCTGCCTACGAAGCTGGAGGTCCCGGGTTCGAATCCCGGTCAGGGCATTTATTTGTGTGATGAACACGAATATTTTGTTCCTGAGTCTTGGATGTATTCTATGTATTTAAGCATATATTTATCTATATAAGTATGTATATCGTCGCCTAGTACCCATAGTACAAGCTTTGCTTAGTTTGGGACTAGGTCGATTTGTGTCAAGATTGTCCACAAATATTTATATTTATATTTGTGACTGGGTATACATTGCTGATGGGCACAGTCAGTGTTACCTACTTGGTTGGATTTGTTTAGTTCAGTTAATCATGTGTGTGTTAAAACACTAAGTAAACTATATAAAAATAATCGTCACAAAGATGACGAGGTAATAAGTGAGTGCCGCTCAGGAGCGTTGCGACCGCCGTTCCCGCGTGTTACCGAGTTACTCCTACGCCGTGGAGAAAATTCAATAAGTTTTTAAGAAAACATACTTTTTTGTTTTTTTTTTTATCCTGACTGTGGCTTTATAGGCCGGTGCCAATAAAGCGATAGAAAGAAAGAAAGAATAAACATTTATTCGTGGCACAGACACAGTACAAATTAACATAACACCAAAATACAGAAAATAGCCACGAAATGGCCCCAAATCAGCATAGTGCTAGCCATTGGCTAGCGCTGGTCTTCCTTTGGGACCACGAGAAGCCACGAAAGACAAAAAACACTAAAGTCACAAACAACATAACAATTAAATAAATGGAGTGCGTGGTGGGAGAATGCCCTGGGGAAAACACGGGGGAAACCTCCGATAGGACCACGCGGGCGGTGGAAAACGTATAGTTATGTCTTAAATCTATCCAATAAGGCGTTTGTCGCTTAGTTTATGAGTATTCGATAACACACGGGAAACGGCTGTCGGGACGCTCCAAAGTATAATTGAAACAATAGTAGATTGTGTCTCAAGGGAGCAAAATGATATATTTATGGCAAGGGCGGTATATTGAATTCTGAGTGAAGCGAAAGATTCTACAATAGAATTCTGAGCGTAGCGAGAATTTCAGAACAGAGTTATTGCCTTCGAATGAGGGATCAAAGATGTATTTTTCTTCCCTCATTTGAGGGCAACAATAACTCTTTTCCTCATAGAAGTTGTGAAAAGCAGTATGTGACACTCTGTAGTAAAATCATTTGTAAGATATTTCATGTTTTTAGCAGCGGGCCTCACATGCGGTGTGAAAAGCAATATGTGTCACACGGTAGCAAAATTACTTCCGTCTTGGACGTAAACACTTGAATCCCTCGCTACGCTCAAGATTCTACTTTAGAATCCCTCGTTGCGCTCAGGATTCTATTGTAAAATCTTTCGCTTCACTCAGAATTCAATACACCGCCCTGCCGTAAATATATAGTTTTGCTCCCTTGAGACACAATCTACTAATTATTTTTCTTTTTTTGTTTCTGTTTATTTTTCTTTTTTCCCTGAATGCTATCAGGTACCAAAGTGCAAGAAGGTTAGATTTGAACAAGTAGTATAAAGAAACAGTATGTTTATATGTTCCTTTCATCCATTCTCATCTCTTGTCTTAAAAATAAAGGTTTTTGTCTGCACCACAAAGCTAAGAACATTCTGAACATCATTTGACAGTGTCTGTTTAATGCTGTGTCTTCTGTTGTAAATGTCTTACAGCACGAAGAATTAAGTGCCGCATCGCAAGTAGGGAATGCAATCCCGACTCGAGATTGCAAATTCGAGATCCCGCGGGATTAGAAATATCAATCCCGCGGGATCCCGGAATTTTCGGAATCCCGTCTAGTTTTAAAAAAATAATAAATTTGGATGACTAAAAAAGCTAATAACTGCTTGTTTGTGATAGTGAGGTTAAGTAAAATAACATATTACACGAAAGAAAATAAAAACCTTTATTCTTTAATCTTACCAACCAAAAATAATTATCAGGTTTTAAGGAAATTAACATAGGTAAATTAGGTAATCAAAATAATAAACATATTTCAAAGGAATTAGGAAGTAGTTACCTAAGACGAGTGATTTTGAAAATGACTCCTTAAAAAACAAAGGGTATTAATAGTATCCCAATCCCGTCAATCTCGAACGGGATCTCGTCATATGATGCGTCGGGATTGATCCCGAAAAATTACCCGAGATCTCGCGAGATCGGGATCTCGCGGGATCGGAATTGCATTCCCTAATCACAAGTTATCATAATTAGACCCCGTTATCTTGTCGCACAGAAATTGTTTTTCAGTAGAGCGTGGATGTTTCTTTTATCGACCTTCTTGATATCGATATTTATATTTGAATCAACTTTTTAGTGGCGACTCGTTGCCGTGGTTACGTCTAGTTGTCCAGGGGACAAAATTCAAATACAATCGTGATTATAAGCTATTTCAGTTCATCAAACATACATTTGTGGTACTTATAAGCTATTTCCATAATGGTCCATCTACTGAGCATGTTAGTAGAATTTAATACAACATTTTTTGAACAAACTGCGCCACTAGTGTCCCTCGGACAACGGGTCAAGATAACAACACAAAAAAAGTTGATCCGCCCATAATGTAATTGAATTTTCGCCTTTTAAGTCTATGCTCAATTTTAATGAAAACTTTTTGTATAACCATTGCCAGCTGCTTTTAAAAAGCAATTGTTATTTGAAATTGTGTGCGTCCTTCGCATGTATATGCAGCAGGATTTACAGTTGCCGCCCAATGTGAAACTTGTCATCACGAAAATCGCTATATAACCCGTAGTTACACTGACCATGTACAATTGTGTAAAGTTTATTGTAATTATCGTGGAAAAACTGTGATAAATCCTAACGAACACCCTAGACTTTTATTTCTTCGTTTATTATTATATATATTTTTATACAAAAGTAATAAGTAGTACCTAGTGATACCTCTTTGAAACTATCAGTGACATACAGTATCGACATTTAGATAGTCGATAAAAAAAACATTCACGCTCTACTGAAAAACAATTTCTGTGCGACAAGATAACGGGGTCTAATCATAATCAACAGAAGTGGTATTTCAACTGCTAGACGTAGGAGTCCCTCCCAACCAGCAAAACTTCTGTTAATATCATTAGCCCAACGAATCTCGGAGTTATTAATTTTTTTTTATACAACGACGGTGGCAAACTAGCTTCCAGTCTACCTGACGGTAAGCGGACACCGCAGCCTGTAGATCCTTGCCGACCGACCCTTTATAAAATTTTGTTTAGTAATCCTACATACAGTAATCACACTTACTTCCTAAAATAATAAATGAATTACCCGAAGATGTACCAAATGTATATGTTAGCGGAAAAAAAGTCAAAAGACTAATTAAAATGCACCTACTGAAGTCTAGAGACTTCAGCTTCATTCTGTAATAATAATTGTATAGTAGTTAGTTTGAGAACTCCCCATCGGCATACAAACCTCCCCAAGGTTTTGCCTACGATGGGTATTAAAATAAGTAAAAAAGTTCATTTTTGTTTTTGATCAATAAAAAAAAAACATGTGATGTCTTAAGCCCGTGCCAGACGGTCGAAAACAAGCCGCAGATCGGGCGATCTTGGTCCGCACGGACCGTGTAGTTGTTTCCAGCGAGATTCCCTTTGAAAACCGGTCTTTGCGGACCAAGGTCGCTCCGGCTTAGCGACCAGGGACCGATACCGGTATTAAAAAAAAACCATGAATTAGCCCAATATTTTGGATTATTATTTGCTCTTTACGTAGGGCTGAATCATGTATTTAGGTAACAACGTCGTATTATTAGATTGTCCCATTAAAAACGAAATAATGAACCGGTGACCGTAATAATACCGGTATTTTTCTATGGAGAAAATACCGGTATCCGATCCCTGCTAGCGACTTGTCGGCGACCGTGTGGACCGCGATTTACCGGCCGCCCCCGGCAGGTCCGGCTCTCGATGACGACGGCGAGCAAGCTGGAGCGCGAGCTCGGCGCGCTGAAGCGGCGGCTCGGGCTCACGCTGATCAAGTTCGAGGACGCGTGCGTCGAGCTCGAGCCGTTTGCGCGCGCGCACATCTTCGAGCCGGCGCCGTACCTTGCTAGGCAGATGCTGAAGCACTTCAAGGACGTGAGGACATTTTAATATTTATTTACTTTATGTCACACCTGGCCATAAAGTGGCAATTACCGCACGCTCCGCGCGCGGAAAATCCCACTTCCTGGCCAGGGGGTGACATAAAATTTAGTACTTACCTCGGGCGGTAATTAAGAAAGCCTCAGACCGCATAATTATTGCCCTTGCCTTCGGCTCGGGCGTCAAATACCTGCGATCTGAGACATTCTTTGTTTTACCGCCCTTGGTAAGTAATGTACTATTAAGGAATACCAATAGCTGGGTGGATCAACTATTCTTTGTTGCTCGTTACCATGGTTACGTCTCCTGAGTCACTCTTTAAAATTGTGATTTTATAGGGTTTACATTTACCAAACATGAGTTTTAGCGATGAGCATCTATCCATTTTGACATGGGTCATCTGTTGAGCATGCTTGAAGCTTGAGCATGCATATTATGGTCATTTTCTTAAGAAACTCTGTTACTGTTGTCTCCTCGCTGACGGGACCGAATAACAACAAAGTTGATTGACCCAGCTACTAGATTATGATAGAAACTTATATAATTATATAATAATACAAAGCCAATTAAAGGAACCCACAGATAGAGACAGAACAAGGAATTTAACAAATTTTGCGCATAGCAAGGATTCCAAATTTGGGATGCATATTCAAGCTTACTCCTAACTAATGAGCAGTAAAGAACCTTAAGTGTCTTTGCTTGAGTAAAAAAAGCGGAGTTACGTAATATAAACCCTTGGGTTTTTAAGGCACTACTACACTACTACTATACTACTATATGCATATTAAAAAGAAGTTTACTATCATGTACTACACCCAAATCTCTCATAAAGCTAACTTTATTCAAGGGTTGACCTTTAAGCGTATAAGCGGAAGATATCAGTTTACGTTGACGTGAGAACGTGATTAAATAACGTTTTGATGGATTCTTGTCTAACTTATTATTTCGACAGTATTCATCCAGTCGCGTAAGATCAGACTGGAGAAACAGCGAGTCTTCAACAGAATTTAATTTCTTAAAGATTTTCATGTCGTCTGCCAAACAGAGCAATGCTGAATGGTTGATACATTTGCTGATGTCGTTAACGAATACATTGAACAGCAATGGTCCCAGAAAAGATCCCTGCGGGACACCACTTGGTACCGTTACCCAGCCAGATATGTAGTTATGTAGTTAGTAGATATGTAGTAATATGTTGGAGTTTTTTGTTCATCCTATGTTGTATACATGCCTTATCAAACGACGTCACATCTCAACGCTTCTATATAGGGCGTTATTCCGAAGCATACAATGAACAAATGCTTTCTTTCTTTCTTTCTTAATGAATGATGATTTAGATGGTTGGCAGTCCAAAACTGTGCGTTTCTCAAGAAATTTCCTGCCTCGCAAAACCAAACTTTGGAATGAACTGTCGCCTGCGGTATTTACAGACCGATATGACCTTCAAACCTTCAAGAAAAGAGCGTATTCCCTTCTGAAAGGCCGGCAACGCACTTGCGACTCCTCTGTTGTTGCAGGTGTTTATGGGCGACGGTAATTGCTTACCATCAGGCGATCCGTCTGCTCGTTTGCCCCCTATAACATAAAAAAAGAACTACCTACGATCTACCTCTTAATCTCCCTCCCTAATCGTCAGTTCTCCTGCTCCTGCGGGAGGCAATGCCGCTCCGTATAGGCATGTATGTTAGAAAGATTCACAAGTCGCTGCTTCAATGGTCTGACAAAGACGGATGACATTTGTGTAGGAGCTGAAATGGCAAGCGGCTAAGATACTGGGCTCGGTGGACTTCCTGGGCAACCCGCTGGGGTTCGTGGCGGACGTGTCGGAGGGCGTGTCGGGGCTCATCTACGAGGGCAACGTCGGCGCGCTGTTCAAGAACGTCACGCACGGCATCTCCAACTCCGCCGCCAAGGTCACAGGTCAGTCCCCATCTCCACACCCAGATTGCTTGTAGCATCCCTCTTTTCTCTTCTATATCTACTTACAAAATAATAAAATAAATAAATATTAGAGGACAATCTTACACAAATCGAACTAGCCCCACAGTAAGCTCAAGAAGGCTTGTGTTATGGGTACTAGACGACGATATATTTAATAAATATAAATACTTAAATACATAGAAAACATCCAAGACTGAGAAACAAATATTCATGCTCATCACACAAATATTAGCCCTGACCGGGATTCGAACCCAGAATCGTCAGCTTCACACGCAGGTGCACTACCCACTAGGCTAGGGCTAGGGTCCTTATCAGTTAAAAAACGCTCATCTATTTACGCCATTTTCTGTTTGAATTGACACGTATCTTGACATTTTCTCAATATTACTGTCTAGAACAGGACTATTGTGACCTTATGTCATAAACTTTAAATGTATATTTTAGATTTTTCGTTAAGAAATATCGTTTCAAACATCACTCCAAATTGACATATTTCAAGCTAAAAACTTGTTTTTGCCGCTTAAATTCTACTACACACAATAAAATCAAAAAATGGCTATGTTACTATCTGGGTCATTGTCAATTGCAAAAACAATAGTGGTCCCTTCGGTGGTCAATAGTTAACGGTTTATGTGCATGTAAGCTATGTTGTTAGAACATGGATTTATAGAAACGGAGACACTGTTTATGCGGGTTACTAGACCAATCCAAAATTAAGCTTTGTAGCCCTTATCTTTTAATATATTGACCGAAAAGACGCGAACCTAAATGATGACAATGACCCATCTAAAACTTTAATAAAATTATCGTAGCTTTTAATAACTTTGTTGGTATTATCAAGACTTTTAACTAACTTAACTTCGTACTAGTGTTCAGTGGAATTGACATGATGAGAGACTTCGCTCTGTTCTCATTTGATTTTATTTTTAGACTGACGCTCAGAGACCTTATACATCTCTGAGGATATTTATTTATTAGATTTTATTATTTTCATGTTAACGTGTTATAGATATAGCTTAAAATATTTTATTATGATTAGTGTACCTACTTTATTACCTTTTATCTTGACGCTTAGAGACCTTACACATCTCTAACAAATCTCGATTGTTATTAGTTTCTTAGTGTTATTTTTGACATGTAACACTACATTTAATGAATGATACTTTGATTATTGTATTATTTTTATTTGATGTACCTAGATAGATTTTGACTTGTAAAAGTGCCCTTGAGGCCTATTTGCAGAATAAATGTTTTGATTTTGGTTTTTTGTTATAATTTGAAATGAGAACATTTTAAAGTTGTCGATGTGTGTGTGTGTGTGTAGAGTCGCTGGGCGACGGGCTGGAGCGCGTGGTGGGCGACGAGGCGCACGAGGAGACGCGGCGGCGCATCCGCAGCGGCGCGGGCGGCGCGCACCTGGCGGCCGGGCTGCGCGGGCTCGGCCTCGGCATACTGGGTGAGCGGGAACGGCACAGTCGCATGTTATTCTATTTATTTATTTATGTCAATTTACCACTAACAGCCTTACGTGCTAATTGATATTACATGTCAATGTATTCATTAATGTCATTAATTACTATTATCTACACCCATACAGTAAATCCTCTTTTATGTGCTCAAAAAGTGTAGGTAAGGACCAACGCGCCGGTCCGGGGCGGAGATGGCCATAACAGCATCAAAAACGGTATCGTTATGGCCATCTCCGCCCATTACGATACAGGCTCGTGCTGAAAAAGACTTCAATGAGCTCACGAACTCGAACTCCTGCACTTTCAACGCAATGATGCCTCAACACATGAAAGAGGATTTAATGTATGGATGTGGATAAAGTAGTGTATACAACTGTACATAATTAGGCCTTAAAACACTCGTGTGATCTGTATCAGTTGCATAAACTACTATTATAACATATACAATAATGAGATAAATTAAGGTATTAGATTTGAATTAACAAACTTAAAAATAAGAAATAAAAATCAAAGAAATACATTAGCAAGTCAAGGCCACGTCATAAAATTACAATAGTTACAATTACATTATTATTTAAGTCAAAACTAAATTACAAACAACAATAAAATATTAATCAATTTACAGTAACAAGTCATAATAAATATAAAACTTCAAGATATAAAATCACTATTAAAATTACATATATGTCATTTTATGAACATGTATGTGAGTGAAATGCTTATGTATATCATTTGCGGTTCGCGAGTCATCGGCTTGCTTTGCGAATTCATAAAATAAAAAAATAAAATATAATAAAGCATTTATTCACGAAAACAGTACTCTTTTATAACTTGTTATAACTTCCGCCAAACTGTATAACAGTTTGTTGGCAGAAATAAGCTCCCTTTCTTTATATTACTGTTTTAAGTTAGCTATTTAGTTAAGTACATCAACTCGTTCGTAGGTTTTTGCGATACGCGTCAAAGAAACGCCGACGAGTCAATGGCTTCGCCCTTGACATAGCACGGTGGGGGCAAGATTCCTACTTATTGAAAAAAATTTCGTGAAAAATTATTGATGTTAAATATTTTTTACTTTCACAAAAAAAGGAAGTAATTTTTGGAATCGCAATTCAATATCGATTATTGCGGTTCATACACCATTTTTATTACATTCTGTATTTGTAGTGAATGTCGGTTTTACGAGTAATAAAACACAACATTAAACAAATATCACACATACAATTGTTGTATATGGATAGGTACGCTGCTAAACAATAAGTAGACATGCAGTTATAGTATTTGGACACATCTAAACGCTCTAAATCTCAAATGTAAAAGTTGCCGCGCAAACGATTCAATTAGAAATTCAATTGTTTCATAGACGTGGTATTACGACCGACCCTGTCGAAGTGACTCGTCTGAAAATCAGCGCAAAGTTTTTTTTTGAACCTGACTGTGGTTTTATAGGCCGGGCCCAATAAAGCGATAGGAGTGCGCGGTTGGAGAGTAGCCTGGGGAAAATCCAGGGGAAAACCTCCGGCACGACCACGCGTGTGGTTTGGAACACTGGAATACTCTAAGAGTTTGCGCTCCAGTGAGATTGGTTGAGCGGTTTCAACCGAATTTGAGATGTGAGTGGAATCGAGCTACTGGGAGTTTTGTCGCTGGTTCACTAAACCTAGCCTAGCTGAGAGGAGTCCAGCAAGAAACTCAGCTAGGCCCGACCTGGGTCGGAATCAGCGCAAGGCTTCAAGCCCTGCATATGCTGAGACGAGCACCCATAAATATGTATTTTAAGTGTCTATTTTAATTTAAGTTATGTTATAAGGGATATCTTTGTACTGTACACATTTTTGTTTCTTTTTTGGCAATAAATTATTTTGAATTTGAATTTGAGTAAGCGAACACGTAGAGTGTATTGTGGGTGGATCAACTAATCTTTGTTGCTCGTTACCATGGTTATGTCTCCTGAGTCACTCTTTAAAACTGTGATTTTATAGGGTTTAAATTTAGCAAACATTAGTTTTAGTGATGATCATAAATCCATTTGGACATGGGCCATCTCTTGAGCATGCTTGAAGTCCTTATTATACATATCTTTCTAAGAAACTCGGTTACTGTTGTCTCCTCGCTGACGGGACAGAATAACAATAAGAAAAAGTTGATTGACCCACTTATATAGATAAATAGATACTTAAATACATAGAAAACATCCAAGACTCAGGAACAAATATTCGTAAAAAAAAATTTAAAAAAAATATTTATTCGGAATAAGATGATTTGAATTTGAGTAAGCTAACACGTAGAGTGTATTGTGTGTGTGTTGTGTTGTGCAGGCGGGATGACGTCACCCACCCATAAATATGTATTTTAAGTGTCTATTTTAATTTATGTTATAAGGGATCTCTTTGTACTGTACACATTTTTGTTTCTTTTTTGGCAATAAATTATTTTGAATTTGAATTTGAGTAAGCGAACACGTAGAGTGTATCGTGTGTGTGTTGTGTTGTGTTCCGCAGGCGGGATGACGTCGCTGGTGAAGCACAGCTACGAGGGCGCGGCGGCCGAGGGGCTGCCGGGGCTGCTGGCGGGCGTGGGCAAGGGGCTGGTGGGCACCGTCACCAAGCCCGTCATCGGCGTGCTGGACCTGGCCGCCGAGACCGCCTCCGCCGTCAGGGACTCCGCGCGCCGCATCGACAAGTGGGTGAGTACTGCCCAGGGCCACATTTTCCACATTCCACATTTCCACACTCCACACACACACACACCACACACACCACACACCACACACACACCACACACACACCACCCACACACACATTCACACACCACACCACACACCACATTCCACATTTCCTAAACCACGTGCTTCACGCTCAAGTTAGACTCGCCGACAGTGAATGCGTTGATTTATTCATTTTCGCCTCACTAGCTCGGAAGGCCCTTTTTATTCTTTAAAAAGAGTGCAAAGAATATTTGAAACCCTTTTATACAATAGTATATAAAATCAGGCCAAGGACTCGCGCACGAAGGCTTCCGTACCATTATGTATAACAACGGCAAAAATCACGTTTTTTGTATGGAAGCCCCCTTAAATATTTATTTTATTCTGTTTCTTAGTATTCACTGTTATAGCGATAACAGAAATACATCATCTGTGAAATTTTCAACTGTCTAACTATCATGGTTTACGAGATATAGCCTGATGACAGACGGACATACAGACAGCAGCAGTATACATTAAAACCAATATGCATCAATTTTCTGTTTATAAAAGTACTCGCCGATGTGGCAAATTGTATACGAAGTCAATGAAAACAGCTTTTCTTACTAAAAGTGTTTTCGGGATAGCACCAAAAATTTACAATAATTTGCCGAGAAATATAACCATATTAGAGGGATTGATAGAATTTAAAAAAAGTCTATTTGCATTTCTAGTTAAAAAAGCTTACTATTCACTAAGGGAATACTTGACAGATGAAGAATTGTAACTCAAAATATTTGTATGCCTTATGGCAAAACATAGAGAGACAGTAATATTAATAATTCTAAGACCTATGTACCTATTTACAAACAAATGTTTTTGTCTTTGACTTTTGATTTTTGACTGCCCAGGGAATATTCCACATTTTCTAAACCATGTGCTTCACGCTCAAAGACTCGCCGACAGCGTTGATTTATTCATTTTCGCCTCACTAGATCGGAAGGCCCTTTTTATTCTTTAAAACAGACAGCAAAACTGCATTTTATCCATAAGAGTGCAAAGAATATTTGAAATCCGAAAGTGCTATTTGTAACATTTTTAAACATAATAACATGTAAAGGCCGGTCCAGACAGTCCAGCAAGAATAATTTATATTGTGCTGTAGTGTTAAAAAAAACTAGTACCTACGCCAAATCTTAGGTAGTGGACCCCGGGCATCCGACTACTGCTACGTGCTGAAAGTGGCACAGAAATGTATTAAAACGGAATCCCGAAGTATTATTTATGGATAATATGTATACGTTATTGTGTAAATTGAAACGAGTTACGAGTATTTATTTATTTATTTAATCTTTATTGCACAAAAGAAAAACTTATAGTAAAAAGGCGAACTTAATGCCAGAAGCATTTTCTACCAGTTAACCTTAAGGCAAAGCAGAAAGATTGTGGGCGGTGCAACTTATAAGAAAAGTCTTAAGTATGTAAAATAATACGATATGATATTATACAATATTATACAACATATATAATATAAAGCTGTACATAAATAAATACGACTACATAGATACAAATATAGATGAAACATACAAGTCAGATACATTAAGTCTTTATTTCTGCCAGCAAAAAACTTAGATAAGATCTTATATAGAGATCTTAGAGTATGTTGTTTTATACTCTCATAAACTCCCAGCTGCACATGCAGACATTTTTATTCAATATTGCCAATTAGTGCCATTACCGTGAGTCTGCATGACCGTACTCGCTAGCGACTGCGTAACCATTTGTATGGGCAAAAGTACAGCGCCTCTGGCGGTTACGCAATAGAACTAAGAAGCGGCATAAATCGTTTACGCAGTTGCTTGCGGGTACGGTCGTGCAAACTCTTGGTAAAGGCATAGGTTCCGTTGTAGTTTATCATAGAATGTCTAACTGATCGAGTGAAACGAAGGTCTCCGCTTCAGCTTTGACAAAATATGCCTTTGTATGTCCGGATTTCCGGTTGTTCTCCTGTATAGGTCGCATTTCTCAACCGATTCTCGTGAAATTTTGTTAGCAGGTTCGGTAATTAGAAAATTTTTTTAGAAATTAAAAAAAAAGTGCTTGCTAGGTCTACAGCTCACAGAGCCACCTAGTAGGTTACTATTAGGTTCTACTTATCTGATACTTGAACAATGTGACCATTTTTGAAGCTTAAAGCAAGTTAAAATCCCTCCCCTCCTTTATTTCTCGAGCCCGGAGCTTCCCGGCGTCGTATCTATTCATAAGAAATGATTGCGATGGACGACGGTTCAGTCGGAATTATGTATGTACGTAAAATGTATGTAAAATTCTTTATTGTACATGAGTAAAACATAACATAAATTACAAGAAAATAATCATAATTAAGGAATATCAAGATAATTATCATGGGATGGGATGGCACTCGCAGCCGCTATGTTACTTTTTATTGAAACAAGTGCAAAGCAGAGTCGAGCCCGTCCCTTGAGCAACAAGTATGGTGTGCGCAGGTGCCGGCGCGCGCGCGCTCGCCGCGCTGCGCCGCGGGCCCGGGCGGGCTGCTGCCGCGCTACGACGCGGCGCAGGCGGAGGGCGCGGCGCTGCTGCACCGCCTGGCCGCGCCCGCGCCCGCCGCCGGCGCCGCCGACGAGGGCTTCCTCGCCTACCGCGTGGTGCGCGACACGCCGCACGACATCCGCGCGCTGCTCTCCACCACGCACCTGCGCATCTTCACCTGCAAGCACGCCCAGCCGCAGATCGTCATGGAGACGCATCTCAGGTGGGCCTCCTCGACTGACCACCTATACTTCTAATCAAATATTATTGTGATTTTTTAAAACACAATGAACAGAAATGCATATAATATCTAGTAGAAAATAAGGATAAATTTTGTCTATTCGCTAATGGTTCTTTTGTCATACTCCATTGGCGTACACGGTTAATCCAACTGAGCGATCTATCTGACATAAGTGCATCAGTAAGTACAGTTAAATTTAAATATTTACGACGGTTTGTGCGTGTACTGCTAACCGGCATTGTATTTCAGCAACCTAGTGTCGTGCTGTGCGGTGACCGTGAACGGCGCGCACTTCGTGGAGCTCGGCGTGCGCGGTGGCGGCGGCGGCGGCGGCGGCGGCGAGGCGCTGCGGCGGCCGCGCGTGCAGTGCGACTCGGCCGCGCTGGCCGCCTGGCTCGCGAGCCACGCCGCCTACGCGCGCCGCCTGCACACCGAGCACGAGCACACGCTGCCGTGCGACCTGCCCTGAACACGTACCTACATCATTCAAGCCAGTAAATAAATCTGTATGAGTCGATACTCAATAGTCAACTCGATAGTTATTCTGATGACAACATCAAATGTACACGATATACTGTAGCGACTGTAGGCCTTGTCTAATTAAGCCTTGTAGAGAAAAAAATCCTGGTCACGGCACCAAAATGTAAAGGGCCTACTTTGAGAACAATATGCGCCTATCAACTTGGACTTTAAAAGAGTCGTCCTGGCACTTTATATACTTAGACTGTTTGAAACTAAATAATATTTTATAGACTTCGATCAATGCGACTGTGTCAAGCCTCTCACCTGTTTCCATGTTTGTATTGCATTCAATTTTACTGTCGATGTTGCTGGACCAACCTAAAACACAATTACATCGAAAATGTACGAAAGAAAATAAATGGGAATCACAAACTACCCATAATAACGTGTTCACATTAAAGTATAATTGTGCCGAATTTATTTTGTTATTCGGTTAGACGATGATCCTTACAATTCAAGAATAAAGACGACATTCAATGCCAAATAATGTATACACCCGATATAACTTAACATAATCAAACCTATTGACTGGTAAAATTAACATAATATTATATACGAGTAGGAGTGGAAATGATAAGTTATAAGATTTCCATAAATGTTTACTCATGACTTAAAAGACAACAATAATATTACAAAAGTGGCATCACAACTCAGTACAACGAGCCATCACAGACCTACTTACTTGTAGCTTCTAAGTTAGGTTAAGATTTCTATCAAATTTATAAATATCAATAAACCATTTGGAACTCAGTGTATAGTTATGTAAAACATATTCAGGGAATGAAATCGCATTTTTGTATGTAATGCTTCATACAAAAAACGAATTGTGTAATTCCTTTTTAAAACGACGGCAAGCAAGCGTGTATCGTTCTTATTAAGACATCCATCTCTTTCTATCGAGTCATTGTGGCATCGCGTCGCGTAGCTCGTTGCGACACGCGTGTAAGGAAACGCGCACACTTGTACGGTCGATATTATATATGTTTACACTTATCTACCTTATGCCGCGGCAATAAGGCGAAAAATGTTTACATGTCTTTGTCATCGACTGTTAAACGCTGAATCAGCACGTCTTTATGTGCGTAATCCTGTACCGCCAACGCACCGCGGAATGCAACGCCTCTGCGCGTGAGTGAGACGGATGCCTGCGCAATAACGATTGACGACGTAGTGCCTTCTAGAAGTTGTTCATATTTATAAAACTGTGAAAGTCTCGAAAATATAAACTGTGGGGCTACTCCGAAATTCGAAATCCGCACTTCGTATTGTACCGTACTTTTCACTCATATAGTGTATAACACGAGAGTGAAAGGGATGGCACGATACGAAGTTCGGAGTATAGACCCTGTCCCTGTAGGGAGTTACATATACCTTTGTAATATAGGAGTATACCTCATGACTGCGATATGATAGGTGATTAATGATTACTGAACAATTTCCTAAACCGTTCTTCAGTAGTGTGTGTGATTTTACATTTCGTATCGAAATGAATGTTAGACATTAATATTGATCCCTAGTGCGTTATCATTCGTTATTCTGCCTAAGAGCCCTTTAGTGACATTTAGGGTGTTACCATATAAATCGATTGATCGTTGATCGACGCATCGATAGAGAATCTATTGGTGCGGGAACAAGAATCATACGCATTGAATTAACGTATGGTACGACTGAAGATCGAATATTCGAATGCGTCTCGTCATTGTATATAGATGTGTGTGGTCGTTAACTGGTCGATGTAATGGGTAGAGTTATCGATCTTCGTGATACAAATACTTACATGAAAACTGCACACAATTTTTATATACCGAAATTTTGACCTCTTTTTTTTAAACCTGTTTTTTGAACAAGTCTGATGTGTGATAGTGGCGCGGCGAACTTCCAACTTTATTGTGCGCAAAGGTATTAAACATAGCTGAGTCATGGACTCTAATCCCGTGACAATAGAGTCGTGTTCAGATATGTGAGCATCTTGTACTTTCCGATGTATCTGATGGTGCTTCTCATCCCATTTGCCGACGAGAAAAAACTTATATTCGTATCACGAAGACGACAGGGTGTAGAGAAGTAGTTTAAGATCTCAAGATTTGAAGAATGAGAAACAGTGCCCGCCTGGGTTTCTGTAGCTGAGTGCCAGAAGCCATGACCCTTCGGAATGTCAAATGAATAATATACTGAAGGTGTCTCATAAGTAATGTCGGGGTTTGTAACTAAAAATTTACTACACCACTATTTATGCATGTCGCAACTTGTTAAGATATTCTCTAGTTCTATAAAGAGTGCAATTGTTGGACTTTATTTTAGTCATACTGTCTTTGTTACCGTAAAAATATCGAACATCCCGCATTGTAGCGCAGTCCCGTTTTGTTCGGAAAAAAGGAGGAAATAAGTTTCCGAAAGACAAAACTGTCTCAAAGCACTGAAAGTCATTGACCCGTAACTCATATTTGCCATAATCAAGCTCAGGTATTGCAAAATACTCACCATATTGTCTCATTTAGTTATTAATCCGCGTAGCGTATCCACAAAGTGACGTTTCGGAGACCTCACGCTACACTAGCGCCTCTAGCGGCGAATTTATACGCGATTGCCCTCATTGACAGCGTAACGTGTTTTGATAATAAAAAGTATGGAGGGCGACAAATATTGAATTCGCGTATTGTTGAGACATTATTGGGAACAAAAATTTAAAGCGACCGTGGCAGCAAGAAAATCATGTGAAGTTGAAGGGTACGTGTTAAATGAACGGATGGCACAGCGTTGGTTTAATCGTTTTAATAGTGGAGATTTGACCCGTGAAGATCGACCGCCCGCTCGATCGATATTGACGCTACAAAGGAAGCCGGGGAAAACCAACCCAGTCTCTCAACTCGTCGATTATCGGTCTCACTTGGACCTTCTAAAGACACACCTACACACACACACACTATATGTACATCGCCACTTAAAATCATTAGATACGACCTATGAAAGTTGTCGAACCGATATTATTTATGAGACACCCCAATATTATTCTTTTTCAATAAGCTGCGCCTCATTTGTAAGGTCAACCCGGATAAGACCGCCAATGGGATAAAAGCGTATTTTAAAGATTTAACAAAAATCAGCACTTTAGAACTACTTTAGTCCTCTATTTGAAAATTTTGGAATTACGTTTTTTAGCAATAATTCTAAAATACTGTGAATATATTTTTTTATACCACGTCGGTGGCAAACAAGCTGACAGCCCACCTGATGGTTTTTTTTTGAACCTGACTGTGGCTTTATAGGCCGGGCCCAATAAAGCGATAGGAGTGCGCGGTTGGAGAGTAGCCTGGGGAAAATCCAGGGGAAAACATCCGACACGACCACGCGTGTGGTTTGGAACACTGGAATACTCTAAGGGTTTGCGCACCTGATGGTAAGTGGTTATCGTCGTCTATAGACGCTTGCAACACCAGAGGCGTTACTCGCGCGTTGCCGACCCGTTAATGTTAAATCTTTAGGAGACGCATTTCTCTCATTGACGCCCTTTTACCCCGGCTGACACCAGCTTTTGAATAGACACCAGGATTTTGGTAATTTCTAGCTCGTGCATAGAATTCTCTCAGTTCAAAATTACCTGTAACTTGTAAATACAAACGGAAGTCTCTTTCTAATAAAAGGGGTTGAAAAGAGGTAGAGACAAGTTACAAATAACAGTGCAACGGGGCCCAGGTTGACATATTTCAGTGACTTAATTGTACGTATATTTTATTTAAAAGATTATATTTTGGGTACGCGTGAATTGAACGGGGTTAGTTTGATAAACGGGGAGTGTTTGGATGTCATAATGGGTCATTGTCAGATTTAGGTTCGCGTCTTTTCGGTGGACATATCAAAAGTTAAGGGCCACAAAACGTAATTTTGGATTGGTCTAGTAACCCGCATAAACGGTGTGTCCGTTTCTATAAATCCATGTAATAAAAACAACTTATGTACATAAGCCGTTAACTATTGACCACCGGGTGGGCAACTTTTGTTTTTACAACTGACAATTACCTATTAATTAATATGTATAAGTTCCTTGTCCCTGAGTTAGCATTAAGTACTAAAATGAGAACTAATTAGTTACTATAATATATGAATTTTGAACCATGTCAGTAAAAATCCACATTGTAGGTATATGTGGTATATAAAGTTCTAAATAAATGAAACAAATAAAATTAAAATAATGTGCTTACTTTTTGTAAATAAAGTGTCCAAATCTATTTTAATTTAATGCAATATAATAAAACTCTGGGACGGGAGATTTATCGTTGCAATCGCCTCCCTCGTTGATTGGTGTACAAAGGAATATGCCTTAGGCTGTGATATACGATGACTGGCGTAGACTTATTATGGTAATGTTTCTTTGATCTACAGATTCGCCTCTTCCCTTGAGTAGCAAATAAACAGGCACGTACCAGACTTTTGGTTCGGGGGGGGGGGGGGAACATTGAAACAACCATATGAACTGTGTAAAAATCGCTGTAATCACTACTGGCTAAATACATTTTCGGGGGGGATAAATCCCAACTATCCCTCCCTCTGGATACGTGCCTGCAAATAAAGCATTTGTGCCACAAATTTTGTGGAAACGTAAACTTGTTTACAGTTAATAATTAATTTACTGCGAAGCAGCCTCAAGGTAACTGGAGACAATTGCTGGTGTTTGTTTTATTAGCTCTTTGTGTAAATTGACACGCTTTTCGTTTGCTAATAATAAATAAACGACAACTCCCTTATTCATGAACCTCCATCAAACCTACAGGATGTAACAAAGTAGCGAGGATCAGTTTAAGGGCATATTCGGTACGCCCGCACGCAACGCAATACATTTTTGGCCTTTGTATGGACAGTTGGCTGACTTGGACGACCTGCCCCATAGAAAAAAAAATTTTTTAGCTCCAAAAAAAATTTTCTTCTACTTTTTCCTAATCAGAACACGATACTGATTATGCCCTTAAACGGATTCTCACTACTTTTGTTACACCCTGTATATTAGTTAAATAGCCGCTAAACTTCGTTTGTCTTCGTCTGTCACTTTACCATATGTGCTTGTGAGACAGTGACAAAAGACATTTTAGTTAGCAGAGGTTTAAGTTTTATTAATAAGGGGGTAATTATCTATATGCACTATCAGCATCATAGTTAACTGACTTTTCTTAGACCTTATCTCTTTGCAATGAGGTTCATAATTGATCAGTTATCTGTAATGCTAATAGTACCTACATAGATAACTGCGTAAAAAGCCACAAATACTGCATAGATACATAGCTGTATAATTACTTTTTTTTATTATAAATACCTCAGTGACAGTAATAACATTTTACGTTTCTTTTATTATAGTTAGTTAATCATAACTTGTCTGAATTGGGAGAAAATGAGAGAATGTCATGCATAGTAGGTTGTAGGTATGTCAAAGGTCTAAAATAAGTAATATTACTACGAGATTCAAGTAGTTCTAGTGGGAATATGACTTTTAGACCAGACTTATACACTATTTTTCACTTCGATTGCGAGAAAATAAATAAACAATGAATTAATAATAAAATACAATGAGAGTATGCCGCCATCTTTTTCTTAAAACTGTTTCGACTCAGATACATAATAATTGAAACAGGGACGGAAAAAGACCTTGAGAATATTTTTAATAGTTAAATCAGTTTGGCTGTCGATGTGTTTTCTGATTGGTGGAATTAAAATGGTGAAGTATTTTGATTGGTCAGATTAGAATGTTTTTTAAATCATAAATATGTATTCATATTTTCCCTAGGGACAAAATATACTACTTTAGCCTTGGTAAGCCTAATAAGACACACTTTTCGAGCATGAGAAGTGAAAAATAAAATCTTAATTATGTTCTTCATTTTCATTCCCAATTCTAGTTTATATGCGTTTGTCTTAGTCGTAGCGACAATGGACATTAATTTCTCGAGTATATTGTTAATTATTTACTTTACTTTTAATTGTTCGCACTGTTCAGAGAACAGAATAACCCGCCTCTAAAGGCGTCATGAGATACACGTGTGTTACGAAACATCGCCCTAGATTAAGTTATCCTAAGATTCCGCACATTATTAAGTCCAAAAGATCAATAAATATTACCTGCACTGCACCTTTTTTATTACCTTCCTTGCACATTACACCTATAGTATACTAAGATAAAATGTAATAGTGTGCCATAAGCAAAACTTGTATATAATAGAATAAGAAATTGTAATAAAGCCCAGTTACCAATTGTCCGTTGGTCTTTAGTTACCTATAGCCCTACGCTCTCTCCGGGAGTGTAGGGTCCACCACCCATTTCAGGAATCCTCTCACAGTGGCGAAGACACCTTCAAGCCTTAATCGGTCAAGTGAGCCTGCTTGATCGGCTGTGAGAAAACCACAACCTCCGCTAACCCTATTTCCTTCCCGTAGGAATCCATCTGTTGTCTTAGGTCGAGGTCGGCAACAGATATCCCTGTAAGAGTAGCTGTGTGTGTAAAGGTAGTAAGTGTGGATAGGTTAGGGACTTAGGGAATTAGGGACGTAGGATGGTAAGCTCCCTTGCCTTAAGGCCACCCCTGTTCTAGTAACTTTACGCAGTCTGTGCAGTCGCACACTGGATTAAATCCCGTCCTAGGGAACTTACCTTCATTCCCGTCCTAGGGAACATACCTTATTTACCTGCCCGTCCAGGGTAAACTATAACCAAACCCGTCCTAGGGTTCCTATATCCAGTTTGCGACTGTACATGTGGTCCTTCGAACCGGATTAGTACCGGGTCCGGATTAGTACCGGATTTAAAAAAAAAAAAAAAAAAGTCCTCCCAAACTAGTTAGGAACGTGGGTTTCCATTTCCCACGCCTCTTTAACGTACCCTCCCAGATAGGAATAAACGATTAGGAACCGACCGACAAACTGACAACATGGACACTGTCAAGCTCAACAACCTTATCGAAAGCCAGGAGAAACTAGGAAACCAAATTAAAACCATATTGACCAACATAAAAAAAGATGCCGCGAGTAGGAAGACGTTGAAATACATCGCGGACAGGAAGACTACCTTAAGAGACTTGATAAGGGCAGTAGAAGAAAACCACGAGCAATTGAAAAACGAAGAAAAGTTGCTTAACCATGATTACCTTACCACCGACCACTTTGGTGGTATCATGGACCTTTTCAAGGAAGCAATAACCCACCTAAGCTATTACGAGAAAAAGTTGCAAGAGGACGGACAAACCCTACTCAAGCCGTCTACCTCTGCCTCTGCCATGAAGGAGTTAGAAACAGAAGAAGCAAACCCTAAACTTGGAATCCATAAGTTCCGAGTGTCTCAGTTAGAAAGAAAGTTAGCTGTAGCCAGGCAGTTACTAACCAGAGAAGAATCCAGTTTTATGTTGCAAGCCACATTAGAAAGCATCCAAAAGCAATGGGACACCATAGAAGGTTCACATGCTGAGTTGCTTATAGAAGGTACAACCCTAGCTGACTCATATTTTACTGCCAAGAAATTTGAAGGAGTCCAGGAAGAGTATGAGAACGTAACATACCAGTTACTTAGCAAAATAAATGAGACCTCCATAAAACCAAGTTCCACCAGTACCAAGGCTGGGAAAAATCTGCCAAAAATGACGATCCCAATATTTACCGGAGACTATGAGTCATGGTATTCATTCCATGATTTATTTAAGAATATGGTTCATAACGAGGCCACATTAACTAGCGCAGAAAAAATGCAATATTTGAAAACGCACGTACGCGGTGAGCCAGCACGTATGATTCAGCATTTGTGTATTAGCGAGTTGAATTATAATGCAGCGTGGGAATTGCTGACAAAAAGATATGAGAACGAGCGACTAATCATTTCCAAGTTTATAGACAAGATATTAGATTTGCCAAAAATAGACCGGGTTGACACAATGAAGTTGAAAAACATGTACGACTTGATAAGTGAAAGTATAGCGGGCTTAAGGAACCAAGGAGTGGATACCGCGACTTGGGATCCAATGCTGACTCGCATCATTTCAAGAAAGTGGGATTCAGAAACGAATAATATGTATGAGTTATCTCTGAGTGAACCGAATAAACAACAAAGTTTTACCAGCATGATGGAGTTCATGTCAAAAAGATTTAAATGCCTAGAATCCACTAACAGTACCAATAAAAATTATCCGCACCAGAATCGTGTCAGTACGTACAAGCCTGAATATAGTCCAGGGAAAGTGTCGATCCCGGGTTGCTGGTATTGCAACAAACACGATCACGGTATTTACCAATGTATGCAATTTAAAGCATTGAATGTACAAGATCGCACAAATGCAGCAAAAAACAAAAAGATATGTCTAAATTGCATTAGCCATTACGCAACGGACAAATGTTACAGCAACTCAGTATGCAGCGTATGCGGGAAATATCACCACTCAATGCTTCATATGGATATCAATTACAATAACAAATATAATAGACCAGCAATGACTAATACGAATAATTATAAACTTGGTAATAGAGGGATGCCCCAGAAGGAAAAATTGCTTAATAAAATAAACTCTCATGTATCGTCAATGGAGCCAAGCCCAGGGGGCAAGAAAACTACAATTTTAGCGACGGCCCTAGTGGAAACCTCTACATACCATGGAGGGACTCAGTTGTTAAGAGTTTTGTGTGATCAAGGCTCAGAGGCATCGTTTTGTACGGAGGAAACTGCGCAAATATTATCTTATCCAAGAGAAAAGGTTCAAACCGAGATAAAAGGTATTGGCGATGAAAAGCCCAAGACATCGAGATGTACTATTACCATAACATTAAAACCACGCTTTCCGAGTGAATTTAGGCTGCCAGTGACACTTTTTGTGTTACCAAAACTGACTTCTGCACTTCCAAAACACGAAATACCACAAATAAGTTCCGATAAGATAGGAAACCGGCTTATAGCTGATCCAACGTATTATAAGAGAGGTCCAATTGATATCATACTAGGGGCTCAGGAGTATAGTAAGCTACTGCTAGGGGGTTTAGAAAAAATACAAGACAACATGATAGCGCAGGATACGGAATTCGGGTGGATTTTTTCCGGATGGCAATTAAGCAACGAAACTAAACACATGGAAATAACGAGTATGACTGTGTGTACCGAAGAAATCAAGCAGTTGACAAAATTTTGGGAGCTCGAAGAGATTCAAGAGAAGGTGGAGTTAAAAGAAGAAGATAGAATATGTGAAGAAATTTACCAAAAAACCACGCAAAGAAATAAAGACGGTACCTACACCGTTCGCATTCCCATTAAGAACCGAGAAATAACATACGCAGACTCACGTAAAAGGGCTGCGGCTAGATTGTTTCAGTTAGAAAGGACGTTTGAAAACAATGAACCACTACGAAAACAATACCTAGAATTTATGTCTGAATATAAAGACATGGGTCACATGAGGAAAGTGAAGAAAACAGACCACGGGAAAGGGGTCTTCTATATACCCCACCAACCAGTGGTCCGGGATGATGTGTTAACGACGAAGTTAAGGGTAGTTTTTGATGCCAGTGCCAAAAGAAAAAGGGAAATGAGCCTTAATGAAAACATGTATAAGGGTCCGAGGTTACAAGAAGATTTGACAAATATTTTATTACGCTGGCGAAAGCATAAGATAGCCTGGATGGCGGATATAGAGAAAATGTACCGATTCATAAGAGTAAATGAAAAGGATTTAACGTATCAAAGAATCCTTTGGAGAGAATCACCCAAGGACCCGATCGAGGAATACGAGCTTACTACTGTAACATATGGAACTTCTTCAGCGCCATATTTAGCTGTTAGAACGCTACAGCAGTTAGCATTGGACGAACAGGCAAACTATCCGCTAGCCAGCAAAACCGCCCTTCAAGATTTTTTTGTGGATGACCTCTTATCTGGTGAGAAAAGTGAGGAAGAGGCTAAAGTTCTGCAAAACCAGTTAATAAACATGTTTAAATCAGGAGGATTTAACCTACGGAAATGGTCCTCGAATAGTGAAGAAATTTTAGGTAATATTCCAGAAAACTTGAGGGAAGACATGGTCAAGTTACCCCAACATGAAACAAGGAAATCACTCGGAGTTATGTGGTCGCCTCTACACGACACATTCCAGTTTAAAATCAAGATTACAACCAATGAAAACCCAACTAAAAGATTTATATTATCCGAGATTTCAAAAATATTTGACCCCATGGGGTGGCTAGCACCGATTATTGTGACAATGAAGACATTAATCCAGGAGCTCTGGACAAATGGGTCAGAATGGGACCAACCGGTAGACGAAGGTTCCAAAAAGAAATGGGTCGAATTCCAACAACAAATAAAAGCTGTCGAAACGATAAAAATACCAAGATGGACAAAATATACAAGTACAAAAATAGAACTGCACGGGTATGCTGACGCATGTGAATCGGCGTACGGCGGAGTAGTATACAGTAGAATCGAGGTCAATGGACAATATTATGTGACATTGTTACAAGCAAAGAGTAAAGTAGCGCCAAAAAACCAAAAAACAACAATACCCAGGCTAGAACTAGCCTCCGCGCACTTATTAGCGAAATTGATGGATAAAATTAAAAATGCATTAGATTGCAAAGATATAACCTGTTACTGTTGGACCGACTCAATGATAACATTAGGATGGATAAAAGGAGAAGCCGGGAGATGGCAGACGTTTGTCGCAAATAGGGTGACAGAAATCCAGAAACTTATACCAAAAGAACAATGGTATCACGTAAAAACATCAGATAACCCTGCGGATGTATTGTCCCGGGGGATCGAACCAACCAAATTAGAAAACCATCACTTATGGTGGCAAGGACCAAGTTGGCTCCAAGATAAAAAGATACCATTCACGAAAACTTTACCAGAAGTATGTAAGGAGATAGAAATGAGCCACCATATAGTCGTAAACGACGCGACCACTGAAGAAAAAATATGGGATCGATTTTCCGAATGGCAAAGAATGCTACGAGTACTCTCATATTGCCATAGATGGACCCGAAAAGACGTTAAAAACGAGCACCTATCGTACCAAGAAATAGTAGAAACCAGCCGCATAATAATCAAAAAAGTTCAAGTTGAAACCATGCCCGAGGAGTACATGTGCCTGAAAAACAAACAACCCTTAAAAAGAAGTAACAAACTATCAAACTTGGACCCATTCATTGATGAAAACGGGATCATGCGTGTAGGTGGGCGACTTGAACACTCACAATTACCATATGCCCAGAAACATCCCGCAATATTACCATACAACCACCATGTATCGGTTCTAATTATCCGAGATGCACATGAAAGAACATTACATGGCGGAAACAAGCTAACATTAGCCTATGTCCAGCAGAAATACTGGATAATTGGTGTTAAAAGAATGGTCAAAGCTTGCATAAATAAATGCGTTAGATGTATACGCTATAAAGCCATCACACCATGTCAGAAAATGGGACAGTTACCAGCACCAAGAGTAACTCCATCACCAACGTTCAGCCATACAGGCATTGATTATGCTGGACCCGTGCAAGTAAGGACAACGAAAGGAAGAGGAAACAGATCCACCAAAGGATACATAGCAGTATTCGTATGTCTCGCTACAAAAGCCATACATCTTGAATTAGTGGGAGATTTGACAACTGAAAGCTTTATAGCTGCGTTCGCCAGATTCAGGTCAAGAAGAGGTCATGCGGACCATGTCTACAGTGACAATGCAAAAAACTTTGTAGGAGCAGCTAAGTTCCTGCACACTGAACTATTACAAATAACACAGTCACCGCAATTCCAGAACGCGGTAACAAACCTGGGAACACAGTGGCATTTTATACCACCCCTAGCGCCCCATTTCGGAGGGATTTGGGAAGCTGGAGTCAAATCTATGAAGCACCATTTAAAAAGAGTAATAGGAGATTCCACGTTGACTTACGAAGAATTATCAACACTCCTATGCCAGATAGAGGCCTGCTTAAATTCCAGACCGTTATGCGCACAAAATGATAACGTAAACGACAACGTAATTCTAACCCCTAGCCACTTCCTGATATCACGAGAATCAGTGGGCATTCCTGACCCAGTAGCGGACACTCATATGGACCTCCAAAGTAGGTGGAAATTGATTCAAAAGATGAAAAAAGACTTCTGGAAAAGTTGGACACAAGATTATTTGCATCAATTACAACATAGGTATAAATGGAAATTTAACCAAACCAATTTAAAAAACGGAACTGTGGTATTAATAAAAGACGAAAACGTATCGCCTAGTAAATGGCCACTTGCAAAAATAAAAGAAACACATGTAGGAAGCGATGGTATAAATAGAGTGCTGACATTACAAAGGCCGTCGGGCACCTGCCTGAAAAGAGCAATTCACTCAGTCATTCCCTTACCGATTGAGGAACATGATACAATAACAATGAACAGGCGCGAGCCGCCGCCGAGTAATGCTGAAAGAGCAAATAATATTAAAACTACGCCAGACAGTGCGCCGTCTAGAGTAACCTGCAACCTGATCCGCTCGGCACGAGCCAACAATAATGAAAACAAACGTAGGCGAAAAGGAACATCAATTGGATTAATTAATTGGATGTTATTATTCGGCATTTTATTGAGCTTGTTCACAACAACATATGCAAATTATACTTTAAAAAATATAGAGGAAGGAATATATGTGGAACACATTGGAACTGCAACCATAGATCGTGGGATATTTCGAATACAGGCTAATTATGAAAAGGAGTCCATAGCACATGATGTGAAAAATGTACAAGGCATAGTATCCCAATTTCAACAGTTTTGTGAACAGACAAAAAGAGATAACACGGACATCCATTGTATGCAGTTATATCAACATTTATACGAAGAACAAACAAAGTTAGAGAAAGCCCAAGAAGTTATAATGGAAATAGGATACGTTAGAAAGAAAAGAGGATTATTTGGACAGTTACTAACATCCATATTCGGCGTAAATGATGAAGTTTACAACGACATCGACACGTTGAGAACAAACCAGAATAAACTCATAGAAGCGGCAAATCATCAGACCAAGTTCATGATTTCCACAATAGCCACAGTCAACCAAACAGAAGAAAGAATTAACAAAAAAACTCCAAAGATTCCAGACGAATCTAAATCAAGCCGTCGACTATATTAATAAAGTAAACGTTTGGTACAAGAGAATAGATCACAACTGGTTGCATATCCATATATTGCAAATGTACCAACTGGCAGTTAACTACATAACCGAAATATTGGAACATTACTCAGGGCTATTAGAAGTATCCCTGCATCAAGGCACAATTTACAATGTGTTGAAAGTTAAAGATATAAAGCAGATTATAACCAATGCAAACACGAAACTGCCTACCAAATTAAAAATAGTTCAAAATCAATTAATCTACACGAAAAGCACAGAAAACCAAACACACATACAAGTGTATGGTTACTTCGCAATTCAAGATATTGCAAAATATTCTCTGATCCATGTGACACCCGTTCCAAAGAAGGATCAAGAAGGAAACCCATACAGCATAGAAATATATCACAATATAATTGGAATCGATTACAACAATGAAAACTATTTTGAACTCGACAAAGAAGAATTCCAGTCATGCCTTAAGAGAAATAACGATTACATCTGCTACCCAACTTCCGTAAAGAACATGCAATCAAACAAAAACTGTGTCAATGACTTATTATTTAAGAAAACCGAAGCTATAGAATGCAACACCCGACTCCTTAACGTCACATCCACGATTTGGAAACAACTTTACATGCCAAATACTTGGCTTATCATTACAAACAAGAAGATCAAAACATCAATTATTTGTGACGGCGAAAGGGAAGAAATAACCATAGAAACTAACGCAGTCATTCACATATCTGAAAATTGCATAATAAAAACCAGAAATAATATACTAGCCGCCAGACGCATGAACACAGTGAGTGTATTAGCCACATACTCCAAGAAAGCAAATTTCTCCATGAATACAAACACAACCACAAGACTAGTTCAAAATCTGGCCAGAGATGAGGAAGTACTTGACAGTTCCAGAGACTTATTTAAACACTTAGTAAATAACGAAATTGCTCTTAAAACAGAATTAGACAACACAATTTGGCAGCAGATCCAGTCTCATTCGATAGCAGTCAGTCTCGTCTCATCAGCAACAACATTTATTATTATTTTATTAATATTTTACTTTTGTCCACAGATCATCAAGTGGGTTCGAGCCAAGGCAGCCGCCCGCCGGTCCCACTCGGTCCCCGCACCGCCGTGCCCCGTCAGCCCGGCGCCCCCCAGACGGGCTCCGCCGAAGCCCGCACGCCAGCGGCCCAGCCAAAGCACCGCAGAGCAACACGGAGGCAGCTTTGAGATGACAGAGCTACGCCCAATACAGCCCCTGTAACGCCCACGCCTGGCCGAGAGACGCCAATATGTTCAGAGAACAGAATAACCCGCCTCTAAAGGCGTCATGAGATACACGTGTGTTACGAAACATCGCCCTAGATTAAGTTATCCTAAGATTCCGCACATTATTAAGTCCAAAAGATCAATAAATATTACCTGCACTGCACCTTTTTTATTACCTTCCTTGCACATTACACCTATAGTATACTAAGATAAAATGTAATAGTGTGCCATAAGCAAAACTTGTATATAATAGAATAAGAAATTGTAATAAAGCCCAGTTACCAATTGTCCGTTGGTCTTTAGTTACCTATAGCCCTACGCTCTCTCCGGGAGTGTAGGGTCCACCACCCATTTCAGGAATCCTCTCACAGTGGCGAAGACACCTTCAAGCCTTAATCGGTCAAGTGAGCCTGCTTGATCGGCTGTGAGAAAACCACAACCTCCGCTAACCCTATTTCCTTCCCGTAGGAATCCATCTGTTGTCTTAGGTCGAGGTCGGCAACAGATATCCCTGTAAGAGTAGCTGTGTGTGTAAAGGTAGTAAGTGTGGATAGGTTAGGGACTTAGGGAATTAGGGACGTAGGATGGTAGGCTCCCTTGCCTTAAGCCCACCCCTGTTCTAGTAACTTTACGCAGTCTGTGCAGTCGCACACTGGATTAAATCCCGTCCTAGGGAACTTACCTTCATTCCCGTCCTAGGGAACATACCTTATTTACCTGCCCGTCCAGGGTAAACTATAACCAAACCCGTCCTAGGGTTCCTATATCCAGTTTGCGACTGTACAGACTTTTTTAAATAGATAGATTGATTGAAGAGGAAGGTTTATATGTATATATATATCCATTAAATAGTGCATCCGTGCGAAGCCGGGGCGGGTCGCTAGTTTACTAATAAATACAAATTTTCTTCTAAACATGTTAAGAGTATGGACTTTGTAACATTTTTGTCTTATATATTTGGCACTTTCTGATATATCCTCGCTTACGGGGCAGAATAACGAGATAAAGTTGATCGTTCCAAACAATCAAATTGTAAGTAAACTAATTATTAATTACTAGCGACCCGCCCCGGTTTCGCACGGGTGCACTATTTAATGGATGTTATTATACATATAAACCTTCCTCTTCAATCACTCTATCTATTAAAAAATCGCATCAAAATCCGTTGCGTAGGTTTAAAGATTTAAGCATACATAGGGATATAGGGACAGAGAAAGCGACTTTGTTTTATACTATGTAGTGATTTAGTCGGTACAGTTGGTCGATCTTTCTTATTACCCTAAGTAATGATCTATATATATTATTTATGTATGTATATTATGTTTCTTACTTTCATTTTTATTATTAATTATTTAGTCGGTACAGTTAGTTGCTCGATCTTTCTTATTACCCTACGTAATCTCTGTTTCTTTATATATTATTTATGTATGTATATTATGTTTCTTACTTTCATTTTTAGTTTTACTTATATACAATAGAATCCGCTTATAACGACTCCGCTTTTAACGACTTCGAAATCACCCCACATTAGATTTGATATCAAACATTTACAAAGTAAATCAGTCCGTTTTGTGCGACGTCCTGTTAGTGCGACGTAATATCACCGGTCCCTTGACTGTCGCTTTATCCGGATTCCACTGTATTCCAATACCCAGTTTTTATTATTGCACCACCTACTGAATATGCGTTTAGTTCTCTCCGCTACCCAAAGGTTGTCTGGAAGAGATCGCTCTTTAGCTATAAGACCGTCTGTTATCTACCTCTGCTTATGTCTCACTATGTTATGTTACCTGAATTGTATTGTATGCAATAAAGAGTATTTGTATTGTATTGTAATCTTTGACGATATTTTCGGATCTCTCTCGGTGCGGACAAGCTTGTTCTATCCTAACGTATTGTTGCCAAAGCTTGGTTAAAAACCGCTGGTTGTCTATGTATTGCGCGTCTTATTTATTGAGATGGCTGTAATTTTATTTATAAGTTGACAACAATAAACTTTATCCTTACACGTGAGTTTTAATATCCCATGTATTCGGCCTTAGTCGATGACAACGTTGTGTACACTTAATGTTATAGGGGGCAAACGAGCAGACGGATAGCCTGATGGTAAGCAATTACCGTCGCCCATAAACACCTGCAACACCAGAGGAGATGCTAGTGCGTTGCCGGCTTTTCAGAAGGGAATACGCTCTTTAGTTAGTTGAGTTGTAATCCCATCAAGCTTCAAGAAAAGAGCGTATTCCCCGGCAATGCACTTGTGACTCCTCTGGTGTGGCAGGTGTTTATGGGCGATGGTAATTGCTTACCATCAGGCGATCCATCTGCTCGTGTGCCCTGTATAACATAAAAAAAACAGAAGCGACTATCGTCGATGCTAAACTACAGCGAGTAACTATACAGCATAGATAATAGATCAAAAGTCATCGCATCGATCATGTCATACATAAATAAAATAAATATTTGTGGACAATTTTACACCAATCGACCTAGTCCCGAACCAAGCGAAGCTTGTACTATGGGTACTAGGCGACGATATACATATAGATAAATAGATACTTAATACATAGAAAATATCCATGACTCAGTAACAAACATTCGTGCTCATCACACAAATAATGCCCTGACCGGGATTCGAACCCGGGACCTCCAGCTTTGTAGTTCACTAACAACTACGCTAAAGCGGTAGTCAAAAAAATCTGGTGTTTAGCTAATTATATATTCTGAATTACCTACATAGTACTTATTCAGGAACGAAATGGAAAGAATCAGTTGCATCAGGCTGGCCGTACGCTTGTTTGTCACCGATGTGGTATGAAAATAAAAAAATACATGGTGGGTACTATAATTCAGGAACGAAGTGAAAGGGTTTTATTAGAACAAAATAGTAGGTAACTAAGTGTTAAACTGACGGTTTGACAGATAAACTGTTACACGACAGTTAAACGAAACAATAAAGATAACTTTTTATGGCGCCGACTGCTGGTTGCTGTAGCGCGTATTTTTATTACTGAATGCTTATATATTCATTATATAATCATTTACTATTACTTTTATTTCTCATTTATTTTCCTCATTATCGAAATGAAAAGTAGTGTTTAACTCGGGTGAAAGCACCCATTTGGGTCATACTTGGTTGAAAAAATAAAAATCGTCCCTCCTGTGGTCGATAGTTAACGGCTTATGTGCATGTTAGCTATGTTTTTATTACAGGGATTTATAGAAACGGAAACACTGTTTATGTGGGTTACTGATCCTATCCAAAATAAGCTTCGTAGCCCTTAACTTTTGCTATGTCCACAGAAAAGACGCGAACTTAAATCCGTGTATGACCCATTTCACCCTTGAACTATCGGCGCTCTCACTCCGTTCGAGTGCGAAATATCTTGGATGAAATGAAATGAAATTGAAATGAAATTATTTATTTTGCAAGAACATACACGGGTGTTAAGATTACATGTCAGCGAGTTATAATATTTGTCATGAATGTATGATCCGCCACAATATGGCATGCAAAAATAACAATATAATATAATAAGCCAGTTTAAAATGTCAACTTATCAAAATATTCATTTAAATTATAAAATGGTCTAGTAAGCAAAAATGATTTAAATTTTTTACAAAATTCATTTAAATTATTCGATTGTTTTATGTCATGGATGAAATGGGTCACTTTCAACCGTTGGTTAACAATCTACTTAGGATTTACACAATTATTTCCTAGGCCACCGACCCAGCGTTGTGTCATTAGGTACCTAAGAATAAAACAGGTATCTAGATACAATTGAGGCCGACTGTACCGTGCTATTGGGCAGCTAACTTATTTATCCCGCGATTACGCGGTGCTCGCCACGGGGTACACACACACCGGCGCGCACGCACACCACCATAATACCATTGATAAAAACAATCAAGAGGTCCCAAAACATCTGTACATAGCAGTCGCTCGCCCGCTCAGCGCTACAACGTACGTATCTTTTTTTATTTATCTTATTTATTAGGTCATTGACATTAAACTACAGCTTATTAACTTAGTTTCTATTAAGTAACATAGCTGTATTCAGTCAAGATCAAGTGAATTGTTTAAGTTTGTACGTTCGCTCTTGTGAATGGAGCAGCCTTGAGGCCGGACGCAAGGCGAGTGTCAAGTGTCAACAATGTTATTGGATACTTGCAGTGGAGGGTTTTCCTTATTATTGATATTTAATTCTCCTTTTGTAATTTATAGTATGGCTTCAGTATTGCCAGTAGACTTCTCGAAGGTGCCGATTGTGGAGAAACCACTTCACACGCCACCGCTTGAAGAGATTGTTCAGGGTAAGTGAGAATTTAGGCACTTACCGGTTACCAGTTTACTTACTTTATAGTTTGAGTAGGGTCGCTATGCTAATTACGCGGCCAGCGTTAGTTTGCGGCCTTCTGAAGAATAAAGTTTTTTCAATTAATAGTTATTTGTTATACAAGGGTGCAAAGTTGTATTATAACCGCGAGTGTGGAATTGAAACACGGGCTAGCGAATGGATTCTAGGATTGAACCACGAGCTAGCGAATGGATTTCATGGTTGAACCGCGAGCGAAGCGAGTGGTTCGAAAATAGAATCCTGAGCGAAGCGAGTGGTTCAAAAATAGAATCATAAGCGTAGCGAGTGTTGCAACACACGAGACGTAAAATAACTTTGCAGCCGTGTATAACACAAATCTTTTCACCTCACTAGAGCGAGGATTTTTTTTTCTCCTCGTCCTAACGTTGACAGTTGCGTCTTAAGTATAGAGTTGTCCACTACCTAATCCCGAGATTTAGCGTAGGTACTAGTTTTTTAACACAACAGCACAATATAATATTGTTGCTGGACTGTCTGGACTGGCCTTTACTTATTATTATGTTTAAAAACGTTACAAATAGCGTGTTCACATTTCAAATATTCTTTGCACTCTTGTGGTTAAAATGCAGTTTTACTATCTGTTTTTAAAGAATAAAAAAGGGTTTTCCGAGCTAGTGAGGTGAAAATATCTTTCTTATCTTTTTGCTCTTTTGTGCTTTTGTTTTTTGTGTGTGTGTGAAAATATCTTTTCACCAAAAAATTACATTTCTTTTTGATGGTCATGATAATGAGATGCAATAAAATCGCTTAGTTATATAGACCGGAATTCGTTATTTTCGGAATTACCCGAAGACACCTTACTGACGGTCCCTAGGTACTTTAATCTAATATAAATATAAATATTTGTGGACAATTTTACACAAATCGACCTAGTTCCAAACTAAACAAAGCTTGTATTATGGGTATTAGGTGACGATATATATACTTATACAGATAGGTACTTAAATACATATAAAAACATCCAAGACTCAGAAACAAATATTCATGCTCATCACACAAATAAATGCCCTGACCGGGATTCGTACCCGGGACCTCCAGCTACGTAGGCAGGGTCACTACCGACTAAACTAAAGCGTATAATAAATATCAATTATCATTCGACTTTTGTACCCTCACAATCAAACTTAGATATATTAATGTTTTGTGAATTCCAGTGCTGTCCCGCGCGTTGAAGACGACCTTCGAGTCCGTGGCGGTGTCTGCCGAGGAGAGCCCTGACCTCACCAAGGAGCCCTACGGCCTCACCTCTCCAGGTACCTCCAACAGCACCACGGCTTGATTAATCATAAGAACTAGCCGCGGCGGCCGCGCGTCTCGCATGATTAAGGGCCACGGATTAGTCTGAAACACGTCGAGCTAAACTCGACCTTGAAGGCGTGAGAGACTCATTATATTTCAATGTTTGAAACTTTGTGAAGTCTATTATTAGGAATCCAACCCTGTTACTCAAACAGTAAGGTTCTTTGAATGGATTAGTTTCATTAACTATTATGACGAGTTCCTAGAACATCAGTGGACGAGTTTTGTCAGCTACGATGGTGGCGAATAAGAGCACGAATCGTCTCGTGACTTAGCCGTGTTAAATAAATAAAATAATAACTAAATATTTGTGGACAATCTTACACAAATCAACCTGGTCCCAAACTAAGCAAAGCTTGTACTATGGGTACTAGGTGACGATAAACATACTTATATAGATAAATATATACTTAAATACATAGAAAACATCCAAGACTCAGGAACAAATATTCGTGTTCATCACACAAATAAATGCCCTGACCGGGATTCGAACCCGGGACCTCCAGCTTCGAAGGCAGGGTCACTACCAACTAGGCTAAAGCGGTCGTCAAAATGTGTGTGAATACCAACGTTTAAAATTTGTTGGATACCATAAGAGATCTAAGACTCGTATTCAGATTCGTTTGTAATTACGTGATTTGCGCTAATAGGTAGGTAAAGATAGGTTTATCTTTCGATGTAGGGAGCCAACTTATGAAAATATTTAGTTCGTATCAGATTTAAGTACCTACATTGTTTACTTAACAAATACTATTCTGATAACGTGTGTCATGACAGCAGATCATAATATTATTTCGTTATGTAGGTAATTACAGTTGCGTAATAAGTACGCATAGGATGCGTGTAGGTATCATTTACTGACATGTATACCTACTATGTTGTGGTATGATATTTTATCTAGATATAGTACAGTAGGGATATCATTTATTCATTCATTTTTTTAGGGTTCCGTAACAAAATGGGAAAAAAGGAACCTTTATGGTTTCCCTTTGTATGTCTGTCTGTCACATTGCTAATTATCTCAAGATATACTTATGATATCGATTTGATTTATATGATCTCGATCATCGGTTTTATTTTCTGAGAAAAATGACAGATACTTAATAGATGATTCAACATTTTAAAGTCTTAATGAATATGTCAAGTGGGGTGTCATATGAAAAGTCTTGTCGTAACACATTCTGAAACATTTTTTCTACTCCTGTACTTTTTTTCGCTACTTACGCAATCATGAACTCTTAATATAAATACATACTTTGTATTCTGTTAAAAGTCTATCTAGTCTATTGCCCAAAAACACACTCCTTACCCTACTTTAATGATAAATTAAAGCAGAGTTGGGTGCCACAGACTACTATAAATACTATGTTTAGTAGACATTCTTTGGTGCGTTCAAGTGAAACTTTTATGATTAAAATCAGTGCTGCCAAATTAACGCAACTTTGCTATAATTTTTATGTATTAACACACACTCAAATTTATAACACAATTCGCCTGTAGATGGCGCTGTACCAACATTTTGGCGTTCAATTTCTACACCATGTAGTTGAGATTTTCCTTTGGTCCTATTATAAATCCTTAATATCAAAAATAAGTTGAAGTGTGATATTGTCACATAATTTTCCAGTTTTGTTTGTTGGTAACACTAACGCATAGTATAATGATTTATTTTAAGTTATCTACCGTATGCACGAGGACGCTTCCTGCTCCTTTTTTACTCACTAAGAATTCATATTCCATTTATTATGCACTAGCGCCCCGCCCCGGCTTCGCACGGGTGCACTATTTAATGGATGTTATTATACATATAAACCTTCCTTTTCAATCACTCTATCTATTAAAAAAAACCGCAACAAAATCCGTTGCGTAGTTTTAAAGATTTAAGCATACATAGGGATATAGGGACAAAGAAAGCGACTTTGTTTTATAGTATGTAGTGATTCTTGGCCCGTACTTCTAGTAAATTTTTTTTTTCGAAACATACAAATTGAGACAACGCAAACGAAACGCACGTTCGTATGTTTTTACTAGTTGTACTGGAACACTTCAGGTAGGGTAGCACAACTTGCTGCCAAGTCGTATCTCGCGCGACTCGGCGATTCCTGTCTCGCTCAAACTGTGCGGAATAGAAAGAGGAGCGTAGATTTTTCTCCACTCGCGTCGCGTCGCAGCGGCAGTTGTGCTAGCCCCGCAGCAGTCCATGATTTGTGCCGCAGGTCTGTGTGGCAACGCCAAGCTGATAGAGCTGGGCGGTCCGCCGTACCTGGTGCCGACGGTGCGGCGCGACAAGGTGTACGACCTGGCGGCGCTGGCGCGCCAGCAGCGCCGCGACCCCGCGTTCCTGGCCGGCGCCGGCGCCGGGCCCTGGCCGTATGTCGGAGTCAACTGCGAGGTGAATCATTCATCGGTGCTTTCAACTAAAGTTATTACAAAACTACGTTATTAGACAAATCAACCAACTTAAACTATGAAATGGAAATCGAATTTGGAGCAGCCCCACTGGGGAAGTACGTCCGCCTTGCAGAAGACCACAGCCAGAATAACATTATTTACTATACAAGTAAGTGTTGTGTTCCTGGAGGTGAGCAAGGTTGCCAGAGCTTCCGAGGATGCACTGTGTTGAGAGCGAGGGACCTAAATACGTTCCTTCTGCTGTCAACACAGTGCATCCTCAAATTATAAAGGGTCGGCAACGCGCACGCGACTCCTTTGGAGTTGCGGGCGTCTATAGGCTGCGGTGGCCGCTTATCAGGTGGACCGTACGCTTGTTTGCCACCGGCGTTGTATAAAAAAACGTTGCAGGCAGGCGCGGATACAGGGGGGGGGCAACAGGGGCAATTGCCCCCCCCCCCCCCCCTGAAGCCTGTGTCAGGGCAGGGCAATTGCCTATGTCCTGACGTAGGAAATATGTTCTGACAACAATTATCAAAAGTCAGTTTTATTTTCGGAAAGTTCGGAAGTGCCCCCCCCTGAACAAAATCCTGGATCCGCGCCTGGTTGCAGGGTATAATAAACCTGAGCGTGCGCAACGGCAGCGTGGAGCAGGGCACGCGCGTGGTGTCGGTGCACCCGCCGGGCGCGGCGAAGGGCAGCAGCGGCTACCGGCAGCAGACACTACCCAACGAGGAGACCAGGACAGCCCTGCTGGGGAACTACCTGCTGTCAGACGGGAGCCCGGGCAAGGTTAGTAGCACTCCCATATCATGACACGGAGGCCCTTCTCCTGACCTGCTAACACGGTACCTGCGCACTTGCACACACACACACTCACTCACTGACACACACACACACACACACACACGCACGCACACACACGCACGCACGCACGCACGCACACCCACACACACACACACGTGTCTCATGCACTTGTCGTGTCTTGTCTTTAATTTGTCTTGTTATTATCTTATTATAAAAAGAGTCTGCTCACTTAATCAAATCTGTCTCACATATCTGCACTCCAGGGCCCCAAGATACAGGCTCAGCCTAGTTTGGGGTCCGCCAGACATCTCTTTGTTATGTATTATAAACTTGTGTGCTTAAGCTAATAAATAAATAAAAAATAAATAGTATATGCTGCACTTGATTATTGTTTATTACTTTTTTTCTACTCCGGTACTTTTATCTGTCAATTATATGGTCCCGCAAACGAATATAAAAGCATATTATGCAATTTCAAAAAAGTGTATCTAGTCTATTCTTCATAAAGACCCTAGGGTTATTATGTGATATAATGCAACTGCTAACAGAGGTGCCCTGTGAACCCAACAAATTAAAAAAAAAACCACACGTAATTTACAACGAAAATCAAAACTACCAACTTAACAAACAGCTGAATTCATATGGTTTGAAATAATAACAAAACTGAAATAATTACTGCCAATATAAGGAAAAACGTAAGTCAGTAAATGACAGTTGAAAAAATATTACCGTGTCTATGATTACGTTCTGTGGACTGTCATTTGTCACTATCCAACTTACCGCTCTTTTTTATGCTGTTTTGCGGTTTAATTTTGTGTTTTATTATTTAATCTCTAGCCGTAGAAAAAGTAATGTATGCAACGTTGTATAAGTAGGTCAAAAAAGGCTCATGGCGTCTTTATTAACAATTTTCGGCTACGCCTCAAATTGTTACACACGCCACTCACCTTTTTTGAACTCTCTTATACAACTATTGCATAAAATACTATTATGATATTGCTTTCCACACCGTGTAATGTGCATAGACGACTATTAGAACTAGTTGTTCTTCCTAACATAGGTTAGGGTTTATCTAGAAACCACGCGAGGCTCCGAAGGCGGGTGGGGGGGTACAAGGTGACCTCACGGGTATTTTTGTACTGTACCTACAAAACCGTGAAATAATATTTACTCAAGTAGATAAATCTTCATTTCGCACGTCAAAAACAGCGAGTATATTTTGCATAACGGATATACGACAATAAACACAAGATCAACTAATACAATACAATATCATTTACTTTAAAATTTACATAAGTAGTGCAAAAACATACACATTAGGTTTCGTGGGGGAGGTCGCTTAGAACCTCACCAAAGGGGAGAGGGGGGTCGCTTAGAACCTCACCAAAGGGGAGAGGGGGTCTAAAAGCGGCCCAAAAAATTTCGCGTGATTTCTAGATAAGCCTTTAGTGGATATTTTAACTGACTACTGACAACATAGTGCTAATTCGAAGGTCAGTGAACAAATTGTGGCCAGACCTAAGTTCCCCAATTTCGATAAACAGAAGATACTTATACTGCTTAGACGAAAAGAAGAGTTTGATTTGACTGTGTTGTATTGTAGGTCATCAAAGTGGTCGCGAAAAAGCGTATAGGGGAATCGAATTTCATCACCGCCATCAGAGAAGCACTTAAAGCGCACTACGGAGATAAAGTCGTAGGTGAGTAGATCTAAGATCTTGTCTCTGCAGGATAACTCGCATAATATTGACCTTTAACGTGAGTTATGTTGTTAACGAAGTACATGAGACATGAGCGCTCGTGGCCCAGCGGCGCCGGCGTACCGCGTGCGATACGCGAGGTTAAGCAACGTCGGGCCAGGTCAGTTCTTGGATGGGTGACCGCTTCGAATGGTTATTATCTGAGCGCTCCCGTGCTTTGGAAGGCACTTAGAAATTCAATTATTGTTTCGTAGACGTAGTGTTACGACCAACCCTGTCGAAGGGACTCGTCTGAAAATCAGCGCAAGGCCTAAAGCCCTGCATATGCTGAGACTAGCACCCATTGCCCAACTTAATACAAATATAAGATTTCAAACTTACATGGTCATTTACATTAGAATTACGATTTGAAACGCTTTTGGAGGCAGGAACAAATCATTGGATTGAGTTGCACAACCCTCAGTTCCTCTCGACAGAACGCCACTACATACCTAGGTTGGTTAAGGAAGCCATTGAAATCGAAAGGCATAAGAATTTCAACCGGGAAGATGGGTTTCAACTGTCAAGTGTCTGGCGTCCAGTGATCCGAAAGTTTTCAAATCGAAAAGAGACTGTTTCCGGAAAGAACTCGCGTATTGATACTGTGAGTGTGGTGTGTCGTGACCGTAATCGAGTTTTAAGTGACAAGGCGGACGGTGGTAGTGACGGTGACACTGTGGGAAAAAAGCGAACCAGTAAAAGGGTAGATCGCTATGGTGTGTGGGTAGACCACAACTAAAACTCGCAGCACGTCAGTTAATCCTTGATAATGGCGCTTGCAACAGTGCCGAAATATCGGGAACTCAAAAATACAAATATACATGGTAAATATCCCGTTTCAAATCGTAATTTTAATACAAATAAGTATGTATTTTAAGTGTCTATTTTAAGTTATGTTATAAAAGATCTTTTGTACTGTACACATTTTGTTTCTTTTTTGGCAATAACTCATTTTGAATTTGTATGACTTGCGACAGGGCTGGGCGGCATGTTCGTGCTGCGCGCGGGCAAGGTGAAGCACCACGTGATGCCGGACTTCTCTCCCGCGCCGCTCTGCTCCGACGCGGACGTGGACCGCTGGCTCCACTACTTCGAGGTGCAGGCGCCCATCACGCACGTCGGCACCCTGGTCACCGGAGACCTCGTACGTAGCTAGCCTTCTCAGCTAAGCTTTAGTTAACCACCAAGAAAATTAGTATCCACCGACACTTGCGATGATATTGCGCCTGTACAATAAACTGAGCAACAATTCAGACCATCAGCTGGACATACATCATGACAGTTTAAATCGATTTAAAGCGAAACTTCTGTCGATTATCGGTTGAAGTGCCTCAATAACCATAGCCATTCGTCATTAGAGTTTGGACCCTCTTTTTCCTAGTTTATTTTTAAGCATATTACGTACTATTAACTAATTATCATTATGTAGATGTTTTCTTAAGTTTTTCTAAAGTCGGCGCTTCCTGTAATGCATGCTGTGTTCACCTGTAATTGGTGGCGCAATTAAATGTAAACCATGTACTTTTCTGTGTATAGTGCTAATGACTGTTGTTGCCACTGTTGGTGATTCTAGATAATAAATAAATAAATATGCCGGAATGAACTGTCGCCTGCGGTATTTCCGGACCGATATGACCTTCAAACCTTCAAGAAGAGCGTATTCCCTTCTGAAAGGCCGGCAACGCGCTTGCGACTCCTCTGGTGTTGCAGGTGTTTATGGGCGATGGTAATTGCTTACCATCAGGCGATCCGTCTGCTCGTTTGCCCCCTATAACATAAAAGAAAAAAAAATGCGGTCGGGTTCAGAATGCGACCGCAGTGCGACACGTCGTCTGCTGCTGCTATTTGCACGGAATTATAACTTTAGTCATCACCTTAGGTACTAGTCATCTTCGCTTCGGTTTTAGTCTTTTTATGGCTCGTGCTAGAAACATCAGAAGCAAAGTACCTTAGTTTACTACTAAGGCTCGGTTTTATAAAGATCCGTTAGACCTTATGTCGGTTTATTATGTCAAAAAATGTACCTACTGAGTTACTGAAATTGAATCATTTATTCCATAAATTAACCAACTAATGTACTATTAATCCAAAAATGGAATCCGCAACATGCTTCGTCAAATTAACTTAACATAAAGGACCGCCCCGGATCGTAGATGGCTCGAAAGTTCCCATAACCCCGGCGGCGTTGCCACTGAAATTTGATCTGACATTTGGTCTAACGGATCTTTATAAAACGCGGCCTATAAGCACCCGTCTACAACCGCATAGTACTATTGAAGTGTTGTAGAGATGGGTAAATCCGGACTTGAAGATTTAAATGATTCGAATCCGTAAGCGGTGCCGATTCCTTATCGACTCTTTTCAAATCTTATCGAATCCGAGGAGTTATTAACTCCGACTCGGTACTGAGCCGAATAAATGATCGGTTTGCGCCGGTATCGCGGACCGAAAGCAAAACTGGTGAACTTTCGTATATTTCTATCAAATCCGGAGTTAAAAGAATCAAAAGATTCGAAGAACTATTAAGATCACTGGATTTGTATTGAAACCAGCGAGTCTGGAGTGAATTGATTTGAGGGATTCAAAGGAGTCGAAGAGTCGATAAGCGGAGTCGGTACCGATAGCGGAGCCGGATTTAGTGATTGGAATCGCTCCCCGGAGTCGAGATTACACATCTCTAAAGTGTTGTCTCGTTTGGCCAGGGCCTGGACCTGCGCGTGCAGCACTTCCACGGCTGGGGCGCGCGCGGCGACGGCGGCCACTACCACTACGACACGACGCCCGACAGCGCGCAGTACGAAGGCTACTTCGCCGTCGCGGGCAGCGTCGTGCGCGTCGACGCGCCCGCCGTCACCCACACCATGGGCCGCGACTAAACCCCTTATTTATAAACGTTTATCAAACCTATATTAGCTAAAATGCCGTTAATATTCCTTTGTCTTCATCTGTCACTTCGAGATTTGTGTTTGTGGGTAAGAGACAAAACATATTTTAGTTAGCAGAGGTTTGTTAATTTTTATGCATAAGGGGGTAAACATTTGCCCGTTTTTTAAAAGATTAGAATTATAACGGTCTTTATCGTTTCCGAAGGCTCTGGTCTCCTATAAACGCCGTCGGACGCTTACAGCGTGACGCCGTACGTTGCGCTACAATGCACACTATAGAGATGTATTGTTATAGTCTGTCACTTCTGTCAGGGCCTAACAGTATGTATCTATAGTAAGCATGCCGATGGCGTTTATAGGAGACCAGAGGCGCTACCGCGAACTGAAAACGAACGAAGTTCGAATATCTCCCTCTCTGTTGCACTTGCTAATTCCTGCGACAGAGAAGGGAGATATTCGAACTTCGTTCGTTTTCGTTTCGGGGTAGCCCCTCAGGACCTAATACATCACAGGATAATATTGTACTATTTTCACTTATTTCAATAGCTTATCACGTCTCAAAGAAACAACGCCGCATATTTCCCCGTTTTAAGATTGTATTCTTTGAAATAGCATTACAAACGCACGATTTTTCTTATTTGAAAAAAAAAACAAAAACGAAGTATATGGAGGGTATAACAGCACCAGTAATGAACATAATACCTATGATGCTCATTTAACTGTTATTGAAAGAAACTGTTTTTTTTTTTATTCAACAAATTAAACCGTACTGATCTTTGAATTAGGAACGAAGTGTCTATTACTGGTGCTTGCTGGTTAAAGGGTTCAGCACTTGGGTAAGGCCAAGATCGTTTCAACCGCCCCTTCCGGTGTGTAGCCATAGATACGATGAGAAAATGCATCAAAATTTCCTGGAACTAACAACGGCGTGTTTACAGGTTAGCTGTATTTCCAATAGTTCATACATTTGTCATCGTATCTATGAATATTTGGTAATGTTCGGGGATGGTAGAAACGCTCCGTGGCCATACCCACTTAGTGCCGATACTCGCATAGAATATACTATGAAATTATACAATATAGTAAATTTAACATTTTTGACTACTTGGACACATGTATTTTATGAGATATGGTCCTGAGCTCAAATCTCACGTTAAACTGAATCAATTCCACACCTAATTGTAAAGATTTACTCTTGTTATTGATTATAGTTGAAAGTAAATACCACACGAAATCTAGTTTTTATTTCGTCATAGCGGAAAATCACGTACCTACTTACATACCAAGGTCTTACACATGATTAACGCCATTGGTAACTATGAAGTTAAGTCCCCCAAAACCAACAAAACGTTGGAGCAAGTCTTAAAATTTTCACAGTAAGCATTTTATTGTCCCAAAGCTATAGAAATTATCAAAAAAAAATTTGCCTGTTTTTAAGGGGGGCTCCAGTACAAATAAAGGGGGGTGCGAAATAAAAATTGACCTACCCCATGGGGTATCGTTGAGCTCTCCGAGTGCACTAATACTGTAGATTTTGTTTTGCTTAACGTGCCATCCAAAGCACGGGAGCGCTCAGTTAATAACCACTCAAAGCGGTCACCCATCCAATAACTGACCTGGGCCGACGTTGCTTAACCTCGCATACCACACGCAGTGCGCGGGCGCCGTTGAGTCACGAGCGGTAATAAAGTAATCTACACAGACAATGGGTGGCTCGCGACCGTGTGCTGTGGCGCTCCTTGGGGGTAGGCCTATATCCAGCAGTGGATGTCTTCCGGCTGAATGATGATGATGATGACACAGACATTAAAAAGTAAATAAAAGAATTGTGAGGCTTCACCATGTATTTTATCGAAGATAATCGACAATTTACGTGCGTAGACCAGACGCTTCCGAGTGTTGCCTACTTTTAGCAATGAAACAATTTCAAAAGCTCTCCGGTCCACACATAACAATCATTTCACAGTAAAATAAATTCATTATCGAATCACGACAATTTCACATAAGTATGTACAACATTGGTTACTGTAGATTTAATTAAACGGGTCATTCTACTTTTTCATGACCAATTTTCTATTACAAAAAAAAAATATGATATGTATTGAATTAGTGTACAAAAATAGGATTTCGAAATAGTACCTGAACCTAATAAGAGGAATTTATAAGTAAAAATACTTGAATATTAACATATTGCTGTAAAAGGTGGGTAACATAGTGGTAAAAACCATTTTTTAATACAAATGGTGAGACATCCGAGGACCACTGAGTTACTCGATTTATGGATATTAACTGTGGTTCGGTAATTTCCAAAACTGTCGGAAGTGATACTGCGATTAAACTTCTTTCTAAATAACAATACAAAAATATGAAGTGAGGGCCAAGTATTCCAAAATCTGCATTTAAAAAAAGTGTCACGAAATTATGTACATGAAAAAGTAGAATGGCCCAAACGCTACCGCGTCGCGACATGAAACTGAATACACCGTGACGCATACGATATGATATTTAACTTACTACATACAAAAATAGCAAATTACTATTATATACAGGATAAAAGTGGAGTAACCTATTACATACGGCGACTAATAAGTATTCTAAGGCCGGGTTTTATAAAGATCCGTTAGACCAAATGTCAGATCAAATCTCAGTAACTCCGTACATTTTTTGACATAACAAACCGACATAAGTGGGGCTAGCATAACTGCCGCTGCGACGCGACGCGAGTAGAGATAAATCTACCCTCCTCTTTCCAATTTGCACAGTGAGACAGGAATCGCTGAGTCGCGCGAGATACTACTTGGCAGCAAGTTGTGCTAGCCCACAAGGTCTAACGGATCTTCATAAAACCGAGCCTAAATACTTATTTCATTGCGAAGATCAATCTTTTGAAGCGGAATACAACTAGCCGTATTTGATTCGAAGTTAACCGTATGCAATAGTTTACTCCCTAACATTAATTTTATACAGAGTACGAGTATGCAAAATAAATATATTTTAAACAAAGCTGCCGCCGCAAATTTACGAAGTATAAGTATGAATATAATATAATAAAAGTACAATATAAAGAGATCGCCAAATCTGTTGGTGAAATGTCATAGTACACCACATTTTCGACTTGTTAAGTTCCTAATTATACCTATCGATTTTTTTCCTGTAAGAAACCTTCCTTCTTTCTTTCTTTTCTCTTTTTTTAGAACATTACAGAAAGATCCATCGAGCAAGGCTCGGAACCGGTTTTTGATATTTTTAAATATCTCCTAAAGTATTTCTCATGTGTCCATTTTTATTGTAAGATTTGTTTTTGTTAACCTTCATCTATGAAATAAATGATTTACAGTACGGAATAATATCGTAAAACGCAATTAACAGAAATTTTTAACCGGTTAATTGTATGAAGAAACCGATTTCCGAGCCCTGCCATCGAGAATGTGATGTGTGTGTGTGTGTATATGTATTCCGATATAAAGCATCGGTCCTTTCCCAAAAGTTGCTGAAAATCTTTAGTACTTTAATATGGTCCTTGGTACTTTATAACAAACTTTATAAGTAGTAGTCGGTCACTAAGCCATCGTACACGACGTATTGCAGCGATATTGTCGCGATACAGCATCGACGCAGTCGCGATATGGCCCACCCACCTTTCTGTTACCCGCTGTGGCCTGAAAAACCTCGCTTTTGCACCGATGCTGAGGCGATACAGTGCGTTACCTTAACACTTTTTTTAAATAAAAAACCTTATAATTGATGACCTAACCTCCAGCTTAGGCTCTAAGGGTGGGTTGCACCAAACCGTCTGTAATCGTAAGCGGTGTTCGTTAAAATCTGGTTGTATGGTAAGTTTGACAAATTTCCATGGGATGACAGCTGCCGACGCCATATTTGACGATGACCGGCCTGTGATCGTATGTTGGTGCAACCGACCCTAAGTCCCAATGGCTTAGGTGCCTAACATCCTATTCACTCCTTTAACACTTAGCATCCTCCAGGAAACGAATGTCTGTGACGTCAGACATGTCACTACCCGACGTCGCCAGCGACACGTGTCGCGGACATTGCCTCCGGTTTTACCTATCGCTGAAATCGTCGTGTGCTCGTGTGCGATGCCCTATAACTTTATCTAACCCTACTGAAGTGAAATTTAATATGCAAACGGCTAATATGCAAGGATTATTTATGGCGCCTGTTTTATAAAAGATTTCTTTACAACTTATCACAAAAAAGATAATAAATACTAGTCATAACAACAGCCCCATGGTTGCTAGCGATCTAACGAATGCCTAACTATTTCAAACACTAACGGCAAGTAAGTTAAGCGGAGAATTGGAACATATGTGGAGGCAAGTTTCACAGACAGCAGGCTAGCACAAGCCATAGCCAAGTCGAGTACGATTTAGCGACTATCCCTCTTGGACTGTACAAATTAGAAGGAGAAGGGTAGAATTTCGCGTCTCGTGTCGAGGCTCAAGTTGTGCTAGTCCTGATGGGGGACTGGATCGATCAGTTCCACAATGGACAGAAGAATCCCTTCGAAATCCCATGTGCTAACCACAGCCCACTGAGTGTTGGGCAAATATGAATAATGAGTGGTAATGCAAGAACGTAGCCTGGTCAGAACAGAGGGCATATTGTCCCTTCCTAGTATAATGTAAACTCGGGTAACCACCCGGTCGGAATGTTAGCAAATCGGAGCCAGAATCACGAAAAACTAAATTCGAAGGCGGAGATATATGGTCTACTCCTTGCGCTGAAGACTCATTTCCTTGTCTAAAAACATTCTGGCTACGCCCATGGGTGTAGAAGGAGCTAGAAGGTCTAAGACCTCACCCGAATTGATCTTTCATCTGGGGATTAAGCACAAAATTTTAAAAGCATACAATTTACCAAAATTTACAACTTCCTCTATGGAAAACTGAACAATTTTATCGAATTACAGACTTGGAAAGTTTTTTGGTATATATATGATCAATTCCTGTACACTATTATTGTCAAAGCATTGATGGAAGACTGACAATAAATATGCTATTTCATGTTTGAAATAAAGCAGTACACACTATGAACAATTATTGCAGTCTCTGATTTATTGTTCCTAATCTATTGCTATGCGGGGATCACAGAAACTTCATCGAATTCAGCGAGCCTAGCACAAGCGCCGCTGCCACACGAAGCAAGACAAGTAGAATCTATACTCCTCTTTCTAATTCGCACAATGCGAGTGAGATAGGGATGGGATCGCGCGGGCCGCGACTTGGCAGCGGATTGCGCTGGCCCTGGACTTGCATTCTTACCTCACTATACTGAGTCGAAACAATACGCCGTGATATTTCTAACAAATTTCTCGAGAACAGAAATACAGATGAATTTTGTTGACACTCGATGTTGAATTATGTGTATTTTCATAGTTAGTATTATAGGTATTTTATACTCTATTTCTCTGTTTCACCTACTCAAGTAATTTAAATTTTCTAGCTTAGTTTCTACTACCCAAAGGTTGTCTGGAAGAGATCGCTTGTTAGCGATAAGACCGCCTGCTGTCTACCACTGTTACATGTATTTTAATTTCTGTTGTTCTTTGAATGTACTTCGTTTGGTGAGCAATAAAGAATATTTGTATTGTATTTTTGCTAAAAACACGTGTACAAACACGTCCGTTATAACTGGTTTCACAGCTAATAAACTTTTAGGTAAGTGATTTTAAGAAAATAATAAAATAATTTGCATTACAACATTACAAATAAAATTCTTAGAAAACTTAGTGAGCACAAACACCTAACAATACGGTCACCGCGAATAATACCTTTCTTAAGAGGCCTTATAAGTTTTAAAATGTTTTAATTTCCAATTATAACAAAAATATTGATAATACCAATAAAGTTATTAAAGGCTACTATAACCTTATTAAAGTTTTAGATAGTAACATAGCCATTTTGTGGTTTTATTGTGTGTAGTAGAATAAAGCGGAAAAAACAAGTTTTTAGCTTGAAAATGGTAGATTTGGGTAGGAAAAAAATCTAAATAAACATTTAAAGTTTGTGGCATAAGGTCGCAATAGTCCTGTTCTAGATAGTAACATTGAGAAAGTGTCAAGATGCGTGTCGATTCAAATATAAAATGGCGTAAATAAATGAGCGTTTTTTAACTGATAAGGACCCTTAAGGCATTTACACCATTTGGCGTCTACACTTTATCTTATTTCCTACCTATGCCTTTAACCATACAACATTCATTTTCCTACTGCGTAAATAAGATTGATGTGCACGCTTTGACATCTGTCATCCTGACTTTGAACACGGACACGGCGGCCATTTTCACTTCGGTCAAACATGGCGCACGGAATACCGGACCAGAGGGGCTACCGCGAACCACAAACGAAGTTTTCCCTCTCTGTCTCACTTATGTGCAAACTTGCAAGTGCGACAGAGAGGGAAAATTTCGAATGCCGTTCGCGATAGCACTCCCTTGGGGCTACCGCGAACCGAAAACGAATGAAGTTCCAATATCTCCCTCTCTGTCACAATTGCTGATTCGTGCGACAGAGGAGATATTCGAACTTTATTCGTTTTCGATTCGCGGTAGCCCCTCAGGGCCTGGAGTGAGAAGAAGTTTCCCTTTTCTGTCGCACTTACGTGCAAACTTGCAAGTGCGACAGAGGGAAAACTTCGTTTCTGGTTCGCGGCTAGCCCCTCAGTGTAGTATTATACGGTGATCGCATCGCGACAGACCAGGACAAGATATTTCGGACTGTATTAGAGGGAGCTTCCACCAGTTGTATAAAGCTCTCTCATATCATATATTACACATGCTGACAGTTAGGTGGGTCATTCTACTTTTTCGTGAACAGTTTTCTATTATAAAAAAAAAATCTGTAATATGTATTAAATTAGTGTACAAAAACAGGATTTCGAAATAGTGCTTGAACCTAATAAAAGGAATTTATAGGTAAAATACTTCGATATTAACATATTGCTGTAAAAAGTAACACAGGGGTAAAAACTATTTTTTCATACAAATGGTGAGACATCCAAGGACCACTGAGTTACTTGATTTATGGATATTAGCTGTGGTTCGTTCATTACCAAAACTATCGGAAGTGATACTGCAATTAAGTAACAATACAAAAATATGAAATGAGGGCCAAGTATTGCAAAATCTGCGTTTCCAAAAAAAGTGTCTTAAAATTATGTACATGAAAAAGTAGAATGGCCTAGATGTCAATTGTCAAACAACTTCGCACATCTGAGCACCGCCAAGTTCTTACATTCGACTCACAGAAAATGACAATTGAAAAGCTTCGTCTGTGCTTGTCCTGATTCATCAGTAGGTATAATAATTTTAAACCTAAATAACAATTTAACGCATGCAAAGCCGTGTGCCGAATAATTTTTACACCATATTACATAACCACATCCCATAATAAGCGATAAGTAACAACATGTACATTGTATAGCATCACATAGAAGATTCCCCAAATAATAATACACATTTTTAATTTTCGCTCAGTCTTAATCAAAACTAAACTAGCGAAAATCACTAAAATAACAAGTAAAAATTATAAACATTAAAAGTAGAAATATATAAATAATTACAAATTATGTACAAGGTAAGTACATACCAAGGTTTCTCAAAATGTTGTCGCGACAAGATTTAGACATAACATAAAGCATTCATACAAAGACTTAAATGAAGTGGATAGCGGTCGTCAGAGATGTGACTTATTCTGATACAAGTATCTACAGATACAAGATACGTATTTTCATCTAGTATGTTTTTACTTTTTAAAAAAATCATTTGGTATCTTGTATTTTTTTAACTGACTGTGTCTTTCTTTGCCGGGCCCAATAAAGCGATAGGAGTGCGCGGTCGGAGAGTAGCCTGGGGAAAATCCAGGGGAAACCTCCGACACGACCACGCGTGTGGTTAGGAACACTGGAATACTCTAACCCTCTTATTCATGAAACTTAACAAACCTCTGCTAACTAAAAAGTTCTTTGTCCCATTCTCACAAACGAAAATGTCAAAGTGACAGATAAGGACAAACGAACTTTAGCGGCTAGTTAACTAATATAGGTTTGATAGACGTTTATGAATAAGGGGGTAAGAGTTTGCGCTTTAGTGAGATTGGTTGAGCGGCTTCAACCTAATCTGAGGTGAGAATGGAATCGAGCTACTTGGAGTTTTATCGCTGGTTCACTAAACCCAGCCTAGCTGAGAAGTGTCCAGCAAGAAACTAGCTAGGCCCGACTTGGGTCGGGCTGACTCTACCCGGTGTGCGGCGGTACCGGGACGTTATTCCGTATAGTCCGCTGTAATAAGTTGAAAATCTGGCAACTGGTATACGTAGAGTTGTAAGTTTGAGAAACCCTGATATACATTTGCAATAGATCACCGTGAATTTGTTCGTGTCATTTACGAGGGAACTGTAGCTGAAAATAACACGGATATTGTATGAGCGAAACATGGTAAGGTGTCTTCGGATAATGCCGAATGTCGGGTAATTCCGAAAATAACAATTTCCAGTCTAACTAAGTGATTTTATTGCATGTCAAAATCATCATCGTCAAAAAGAAATGTTAAAATTTTCTTTGATGTGGATAGTGCAACGAAATCGCTTAGTTGGACAGGAATTTGTTTTTTTCGGAATTACCCGAAGAGACCTTACTATTAGTATTTTCAGTTGTGTAATATTACACGGGTTAACCCGTCGTCTACCGGTCCCTGAGATCCCCGGGATCATTACCAAAGAATGCTATTGTTTATTTTTTCGCCCGGAGACGCCGGCTTGACACGGTGTCGAATTTTGTGTGTTGTGTGTTTGTTTTTGCCGCCGTTTTGGCGAAAAAAACAAACTGACATTGTTGTGTTGTGCCCGGACATCTCCGGGCCTGGGAGATGATGGCTTAACCAGATCGACACACTAGTAGGAACGTAATATAATAGCGGCCCACTTGTGGGCACAAGAAGTTATGGATCAGAGGTACTGGGTCCATCCATAGTTCCTATTCTGGATCAGTGCGTTAGGAACCTCAAAAACACTGGGACATTTTGTATTGTAATCATTGTATTCAGCTATCTAGCAATTGTCTATACAAAAAATCTATACATACAAAAACGCAATATCACTATCCATACAACAATCACTTCGATTATTTATGCCGTGTAATATACATTACGAAATGTCTTTGCGAATAAGTACCGTTTTTAATATGTAACTATCTGCTATCACTTTGTTGAAGTCGCCATCAATTCCATATCTGTGATAAAGCAATATAAACAGCGAAATATCAATTTCAGTACATCAAAGATGTTATCTATTTTTTTCAAACAGAGATTTAAAGTCTGATTACTTATCTGACGATTCTGACGTGCTCTGATGCAGACACAGCGTGGGCTGTGACCATCAGTCAGTGTGAATCTAACCATGCTAAATGTATGGCACCGATACCGATCTGTCGCGTAGTCATATCGTGTCAGACAAATCTATATCCGGCTTTGACAGTACAAATTGTCTTGTCGAGTCATGTTTAGTGCTGATGGCAGCTTGAGTTAATTTAAGAGGAGCAGCCCAACTGGTGAAGTAGGTAGTTAGGTACCTCCACTTTGCAGAAGACCACAGCCATAATAACATTATCTGCTATACAAGTATGTAGTGTTGTGTTCCTGGAGGTGAGCAAGGTTGCCAGAGCTCCCGAGGATGCACTGTGTTGAGAGCGAGGGACCTAAATTTGCACCTTCTGTTGTCAACACAGTGCATTCTCAAATTTTATAAAGGGTCGGCAACTCCTTTGGAATTGCGGGCGTTTATAGGCTGCGGTTGCCGCTTACCATCAGGTGGGCCGTAAGCTTGTTTGTCACCGGCGTTGTATAAAAAAGATATTTACGGCTATTTTCAATGTCGCTCATCTAAATCATGTTCGCTAGCTATGTCGCGGGTTCTAGAACTATAACGATTTCGATTACATTTAAAACATCATGTATTACAAATAAACAACATTTAGCTAATATTTTAAAAAATATACGAGTATATTGAACTATTTACAATCACCTTAATTCTAGGACTCAATCGATTTAAGGCTGTAATAAAAATGGATTCGTCATATTCAATTTTTTTGGTCAATTATCGAGTTCACTGGTGTTTATTTCATTTTAAATTCATTATTAATTTTTTTTTATAAAAAGAAAATATAAACTAGGTACAGTGGCGTACAATAATAACGATTTTAATGGTTTAATGCGTAGGTAGTACATTTGTGATAATCCACCTCGAAAGGGACCTTATGGCGGCAGGCGCTTATGTTGCACCTATTCACTAATGTATTGGAACAGCGGCAATAAAGGCGTAAGTGCCGGCCGCCATAAGGTCCCTTTCAATATGGATTATCACATTTGTACCCAATAACCAGACTGATGATAATGTCATCGTCATTCTAGCAAGTAAGCCAGGGCTTCCCATGGGTCCCTGGTGTTCATTACATGGAGAACCTCTAGGGGTCCATGTAACATAGTTCAAGAAGCCCTAACGTAAGCCCCTCCTAGCGATCGGTACGAGTAATCTCATGGCACACAATGTAGGTTGTATCACACTGATTATTGGGTACACATCTAAGAAACATACATAAAAATTAACTTATTGGTGATAGATATTCATAAGTGTAGAAATTAGTCGATACGAAATTCCGGCCGGACATTCCTGCTGTGTTCTTTAATACTTTCGTGTGAAGGTTCAATTTAGCTACGTCAAAAGAGTCTCAAATTTAAGTAAAGGTGGTCACAAAGATTAATAATAAATATTTTTTGGACAATCTTACACAAATCAACCTAGTCCCAAACTAAGCAAAGCTTGTACTATGGGTACCAAGTGACGATATACATACTTACATAGATAAACAGATACTTAAATACATAGAAAACATCCAAGACTCGGGAACAAATATTCGTGTTCATCACACAAATACATGCCCTGACCGGGATTCGAACCCGGGACCTCCAGCTTCGAAGGCAGGGTCACTACCAACTAGGCTAAAGCGGTCGTCAAAAAATTAGATTTCATATAAGATTTATTTTTGAAATGACAGTTAAAAACTCATCGCTGTTGGTAAATTTTAATGTTGTATGCCCTCACAGGGCATCATGGACCTACTCACTAAATTTAAACACCTTTATTATAATATATGTACATGACTTTACAATGAAATAAATAAATAAAAAATACACCCAAGATTTTGCAGTCGCTGCCCGCCAGAATTTCATATCGTTTGCAATATCTAAAAATAGAGATATTTCAAAAAGACTAGCAGAAACTATGCATATACAGACGCGTACTATTGGTAGATTTAGCCTGATCTTAGCATCAATGCTAGAACGCTCTAAAACAAGTTAAAATCCCCCACGTCACTGAACAATCTGGTAAACTCTAAGGAGCAGAGTGGTATTAAGGTCTTGATTCCCGTGGCAAGTTTTAAGTGTATCGCTGAAATCTCACAAGACCTTGAAAATGACATCCATGTCGTATTGATCTCGAGGAGTGCCAATGATTTGAAAAAGTATTACAATTGGATTCGTTCTTCAGGATCATTTTGTTACGGGGGTGGATCAACTATTCTTTGTTGCTCGTTACCATGGTTACGTCTCCTGAGTCACTCTTTAAAACTGTGATTTTATATTGTTTAAATTTATCAAACATTAGTTTTAGCAATGAGTATCTATCCATTTGGACATGGGCTATCTCTTGAGCTTGCTTGAATTCCATATTATGAACATTTTTCTAAGAAAAACGGTTACTGTTGTCTCCTCGCTGACGGGACCGAATAACAACAAAGAAAAGTTGATTGACCCACGGAACGCAGGCAAAATCCTAAGAAACATGTACAATTCTATAGCCACAAAGAACTTGAAAATTACAGCCATATCTTTTCGTTCAGGTAACGGTACTCTGTCAGAAGAATTCAGCGGACCACACGAATCTGTTAGCAGTGGCGTAGCTACTCGAGGGCTAGGCGGGGCAGTGCCCCAGGGCCTCCAAGCTCTGGGGGCCTCCAAGACCTGATTAGCAAACCTATTATTGAACTAGCGAAAAATTCTCCCACCTTCGGAATCTAAATGAAATAGGTTGCAACGCTACTCGTGGCAACTCATTAAAAATATATGTTTAGGGCTGGTGAAGGTCGCGGGAATCCGGTGGAAACGAACGGCACAGGACCGGTCTAAATGGCGAGCCTTGGGGGAGGCCTATGTTCAGCAGTGGACGTCTTTCGGCTGAAATGATGATGATGGGCCCCAGTCTTTTTTTGCCCCAGGGCCCTTGGTCACCTAGCTACGCCACTGTCTGTTAGTGATATTAACATATTCTCGGTGCTGGGCGTATCCTGTCTGTGTGGAAGAATGTCGCTCACAAGTTGGTGTCAGTGGCAGCCGTACCCTGTCCGTCGCGGGCGTGTCCTTGTGTTCATGAGCGGAAGAAGCGCTGGCAGACGTACCCTGTCCGTCGGCCCGCGCGTCGTGGGCGTGTTCACGAGCTCACGAGCGGAAGAAGCGCACGGAACGTACCCTGTCCGCTGGCAGCCATGCCCGCGCGTCGTGGGCGTGTCGACGAGCTCACGAGCGGAAGAAGTGCACGGAACGTACCCTGTCCTGGCAGCCATGCCCGCGCGTCGTGGGCGTGTCGGTGAGTTCACGAGTTCATGAGCGGAAGAAGCGCACGGCGCGCACGACGTACTGGCGGCAGATGGGGCACTCGGCGAGCTGCTTGCTCAGGTGCTCAGGAGCGGAAGAAGCGCACGGCGCGCACGACGTACTGGCGGCAGATGGGGCACTCGGCGAGCTGCTTGCTCAGGTGCTCAGGAGCGGAAGAAGCGCACGGCGCGCACGACGTACTGGCGGCAGATGGGGCACTCGGCGAGCTGCTTGCTCAGGTGCTCAGGAGCGGAAGAAGCGCACGGCGCGCACGACGTACTGGCGGCAGATGGGGCACTCGGCGAGCTGCTTGGCGCAGCGCGTGCAGGCCGCGATGTGGCCGCACTCCAGCAGCACGCACTCCAGCGGCGCCGCCATGCAGATCTTGCAGCACTCCTCCAGCGGCAGCGCCTCCAGCTCTACGTACAAAAATGAACAATAATTATTTCAGTCCGCTGCTCCACTACGTACCGTCCCGGTAGCGCGCATGCCCCACTACGTACCGTCCCGGTAGCGCGCGTGCTCCGCTACGTACCGTCCCGGTAGCGCGCGTGCCCCACTACGTATCGTCCCGGTAGCGCGCGTGCCCCACTACGTACCGTCCCGGTAGCGCGCGTGCTCCACTACGTACCGTCCCGGTAGCGCGCGTGCTCCACTACGTACCGCCCCGGTAGCGCGCGTGCCCCACTACGTACCGTCCCGGTAGCGCGCGTGCTCCGCTACGTACCGTCCCGGTAGCGCGCGTGCTCCGCTACGTACCGTCCCGGTAGCGCGCGTGCTCCGCTACGTACCGTCCCGGTAGCGCGCGTGCTCCGCTACGTACCGTCCCGGTAGCGCGCGTGCTCCGCTACGTACCGTCCCGGTAGCGCGCGTGCTCGCGCCACAGCGTGCGCGCGCGCGCCAGCAGCTCGCCGCGCTCCCGCAGCGCGTGCCCCGCTACGTACCGTCCCGGTAGCGCGCGTGCTCCACTACGTACCGTCCCGGTAGCGCGCGTGCTCCGCTACGTACCGTCCCGGTAGCGCGCGTGCTCGCGCCACAGCGTGCGCGCGCGCGCCAGCAGCTCGCCGCGCTCCCGCAGCGCGTGCCCCGCTACGTACCGTCCCGGTAGCGCGCGTGCTCCGCTACGTACCGTCCCGGTAGCGCGCGTGCTCGCGCCACAGCGTGCGCGCGCGCGCCAGCAGCTCGCCGCGCTCCCGCAGCGCGTGCCCCGCTACGTACCGTCCCGGTAGCGCGCGTGCTCCGCTACGTACCGTCCCGGTAGCGCGCGTGCTCGCGCCACAGCGTGCGCGCGCGCGCCAGCAGCTCGCCGCGCTCCCGCAGCGCGTGCCCCGCTACGTACCGTCCCGGTAGCGCGCGTGCTCCGCTACGTACCGTCCCGGTAGCGCGCGTGCTCGCGCCACAGCGTGCGCGCGCGCGCCAGCAGCTCGCCGCGCTCCCGCAGCGCGTGCCCCGCTACGTACCGTCCCGGTAGCGCGCGTGCTCCGCTACGTACCGTCCCGGTAGCGCGCGTGCTCGCGCCACAGCGTGCGCGCGCGCGCCAGCAGCTCGCCGCGCTCCCGCAGCGCGTGCCCCGCTACGTACCGTCCCGGTAGCGCGCGTGCTCCGCTACGTACCGTCCCGGTAGCGCGCGTGCTCGCGCCACAGCGTGCGCGCGCGCGCCAGCAGCTCGCCGCGCTCCCGCAGCGCGTGCCCCGCTACGTACCGTCCCGGTAGCGCGCGTGCTCCGCTACGTACCGTCCCGGTAGCGCGCGTGCTCGCGCCACAGCGTGCGCGCGCGCGCCAGCAGCTCGCCGCGCTCCACGCAGCCGCGGAACTCCACGCGGTTGCGCGCGAGCAGCTCCTTCAGCTGGCGCACGCTCAGCGCCTCCAGCTGCGCCAGCTCCGTGAGCTGCTCCAGCGCGACGGGCTGCGAGCCGCCTGCAACCATTCTCAACTTGCGTAACGTTGCAGTGGCAGCCTGTCGTCTCCGTAAAGTTAGCACGTCCTTCGTGGGGAACTGTATACGCTTCATCACTACATAGTAATGTGTGATCAGCAAGAAAGTGTAATCAGCAAATTAGAGTCAAATCACTTAGGCCAATTAATGACATTTGAGACATTAAGAAGGAGTACTTTGAGAAAACTTGAATATTGTTAAGGGCAATGTTGATTGTCCCAACTTACTTAACAAAATCTCATTTAGCATTCCCGCGAGGACGTTTAGGCAATTTCGTCCCATTAGTATCTATAAGGCTTCTACTAAATATAGGAAAAACAGTTTCTTGGGCAGGGCAGGCATGAGTCTAAACAAAGTCTTAGTTAATTTAGACTTTGACATATTCAATGACAGTATATCAGTAATTAGGAAAAAGTTAATTGAATTTTATATGGGTGATACTCCTGGCGCGGGTTCGGCTCGGTTTACTAAAGTTATGAAACTTATGTATTTACTCTGTGTCTTTGATATATAGGTTAAAGGTAGCCACTGCTCTTGTGCTGTAGGCTCACTTGTGTGTGTAAATTAATTGGGCTAAATCTGTTCTTGTGTGATAGTTAAGTTCTATAAGTGAGAACCTTTAATTGGCTATGTAATTCTATTGTAGTTTTCTTATAAATGTGTTACGCTGTTGGTTTTCCATGTATTTAAAATAAATAAATAAATAAATAAAACAAATAACTTTTGTACCAGTAACCACGCACCGTGTCGAACGAATGAAGCAAAGTTTAGTCCAGGCGCTACCCTTTTTATCTTCCGATATGAGTCCTAACGACATGTACAACTCATTTTTTCACACATTTATGAAACATTATAAAGCAATTTTCACTCCTAAATCGGTCGTGGTTGGTGGTGTATCAGTTTTTAGTGAATGGGCTACTGTGGACTTACATAAACGTAGACAAGCACTGTATGCTTTATATGAGGAACGGCGGTTTAATGCGAGTGATGAATTTAAAGAACATGTCAAACAATATTCGAAAAAATTTAAAATAGATTGTCGCATAGCTAAGCGTACTTATTTAAGCCACAAAATAAAAAATAGCTCCGATATTATCAAAACAACATGGAAAATCATTAATGTGGAAACTGGCAGATCAAAGCACACAATGAATGATCCTAAATTAAAAATAAATGGCAAAATTATAGATTCAAGTTTAGAAGTAAGGTTTAAGGTTTAAGATCATTTAATCTCATAAAGAATTATACAATTCACTTACATGAGATAACATATAAATAATAAACAGACTTTGTCATGAGCGCACAAAGACAAATAAGTACTTAAAAAAGAGGGTGGTACAAATAATGAGCGCGCATACCGCAAGCTGCGAGCAACAATCATAGCAAAACAAGTAATACACAGAATCGTTACAACTAGATACGGCACGCGTGCGCTGAGCGTAGTTCAATTCATACTTACAAAATATTACACTTACTTAGTTACTTTAGTTAAAAGGGCTTACATAGTTAATTTAAGTATTTCGCACGTGGTATTTAATAATAATTACACTCACTGAAAAAATACTTCACACTAATATGACATTGTATTTTTATATATATGATTATATATTAGGAGAATTTGTAGCGTGGATCCGAACACTGTGGTATAGTAGTTTATATTATTTAGGCATGTATATATATATATATGTATTTATATTATGTCTTATAGTGTGGGAATTAGATAATCATAGTTTTATTTTTATTTAGAAATTATTTGAAACATGTTTTTTAAGTAAGGATTTAAAGTGGGACATTGATTTTGTTACTCTAATAATTTTGGGAAGTTTATTGAATAGTTGAGCACCTTCATAAAGTATACTTCTTTTTCCATAACTTGTTCGCGAAGGGCGAAGAATTAAGTCATTGGCGTTTCGTAGTTTCATTCTTTGTACGTGATATTTTTTAGTAAAACTTAGCTGCGTTAAGATGTCATTTTTAATAATTTTTCTTATTAAAACACAATTATGATACACGTAGGATTGCGTAATATTTAAGATTTTTGTTTCGTTGTAAAGTGTTTTGGTTGGAATTAAAAAGTCATATTGAAATAATACTTTGATTAACTTGTTCTGTGCTATTTGGAGAGTTTTCAGATTGGTTTTTGCAGCAGAACCCCACACTTCAACGAGATAGTCTATGTGCGGTTTTATAAGGGAATTATATATAGTGTAGCGAACTTGCGGTGGGAGAACGTTGGCATAGCTTCGCAGAGCTCCGGTTAAAGATGTCAATTTGGATTTTATTTTACCAATGTGCGGTTTCCAGTTTAAATTCTCATCGAGTATTAATCCTAGATATTTTTCGTTATCTACTCGTTTGATTACTTCGTTATTTATTTTTAAAGGCTCAAATTCCGGTATTGTTTTGTTTTTTGCTGCAAAAACAATATAATTTGTTTTCATTACGTTGATAGTCAATAGGTTACATTGAAACCACACATTTAACATGTTTAAATCGTTTTGCGCATCTTGTATAACCTGGTTTATAGTGTTTCCAAAGTAAAAAAGACTAGTGTCGTCTGCATAAAGTGTGATATCGCCCTTCAGGTCGAGTTCTTTTATATTATTGATATAAATAAGAAACAATAGCGGTCCTAATATTGATCCTTGAGGAACACCGCAGGTAATAATGTTTGGCTCACTTCGATAACTTTGGATTTTGACAACTTGATATCGATTTGTAAGATACGATTGTAGGATGTCGAACGCTACGTTGGTTATACCTAATTCACCTAATTTTTGTAAGAGTATCTTGTGGCTGACTGTGTCAAAAGCCTTTTTGAGGTCGATGAATATACCTAATGCTATTTGTTTTTTATCTATGCTAACTTTAATTTTTGTCACAAGGTCTATTGTTGCTGACAGAGTATTGGATTTGGGTCGAAAACCGTATTGTTTTTCATATAGGAAATTTATTGAGTTTAAATGTGATTCAAGTCTACTATATATTACTTTCTCGAATATCTTCGAGATGACGGGAAGCACTGAAATCGGGCGATAGTTACTTGGATCACATTTACTACCCGATTTATAGATAGAAGTAGCAATAGAATTCGAAAATTTTTTTAGTGAGATACCAGTATCCACAACGCAGTATTTAAATTCATCACCTTCGTCTGCCGTTGTGTTATTAAAAGACAACGCCCCAGAATGTAGTAGAGATTTTCATTTTGTACATGTTAATGCCTCAGACGTAGTAAAGGCATTTAAAACAATTAATGTCAAAAAAACTAGTGACCTCTGGGGAGTCTCTGTCCATTCTGTCAAATTTCTAATAGAAGTCATAGCGCCTGATTTAGTGGTTATATTTAATAACAGTTTTGATTGTGGTGAGTTTCCTGATCTAATGAAACACAGTAAAATAACTCCTTTATTCAAGTCTGGTAGCACTTTTGACCCCACTAATTTTACACCAATATCTGTGCTACCTACATTTAGCAAAATTTTTGAAAAACTAGTTTTGTCCCAATTAATAAAACATTTTAATGTTAACAATTTAATGCATCATAAGCAGTTTGGTTTTACGCGGGGTCGCTCGACAACTGACGCTGCTGTCGAGCTAACAAAACATATATTCGATGCCTGGGAGGGGTCACATGATGCCTTAGGTATCTTCTGTGATTTGTCCAAGGCCTTCGACTGCGTATGTCATGAAACTTTGATCAGGAAACTACACTACTATGGAGTTCGAGGATCGGCACTGAATTTGCTAAAGTCTTACTTACATGATAGAATACAAAGGGTCGACGTGAATGGACAGCGATCGCCGGGTTCATTGGTCTCTATGGGTGTACCGCAGGGATCAATATTGGGACCTTTCCTATTCCTTATCTACATAAATGACTTGCCATACCTCGTAAAGACCCACCATGATATAGTATTGTTTGCTGACGATACCTCACTCATATTCAAAGTCACACGGCAACAACAAGCTTGTAATTATGTATCTAATGCCATTTCTAAAATAGTTAATTGGTTTAATGTCAACAATTTATTGTTAAATGAGAAAAAGACTAAATGTATTAAGTTCGTCACGAGTAACGTAAATCACACGCAAACTAGTGTCACTGTGAAAGATGAGGAATTGGAACTAGTTGATAGTGCTGTTTTTCTTGGTTTGACATTAGATTCAAAACTCCAATGGGGTCCCCATATTGCTAATCTCTCGAATAGACTGAGTTCTGCAGCATTTGCAGTGAGCAAGATCCGTCAATTAACAGACGTGAAGACAGCTCGATTAGTATATTTTAGTTACTTTCATAGTATTATGTCGTATGGTATTTTACTCTGGGGCAGTGCTGCAGAGATAATAGTTAGGGAGGCGAATAGGGGGATTTTCGGTAATACTCGAGCGTGGCAGTTTAAGATATGAGAGATACCTTAGACCTAATAGAACAACCTTGTAAAGTATTTAGCTCTATATGTAGTGACGCGCGCCTAGGATAGACGATCAGATTAGTAAAAAAAAATCGATAGTCTGAAATACTCGAGCGCGTCAGATTAAAATATTGGGGGTTGATTTTAGTGTTTTAAGACTAAATTTAACTAATCTGACGATAAGTCCTTGACGCCGCCGAGTAATAGGGTCGCGAACTTGTAAAAAAAAAACGTTAATCCGGCATTCTCGAGCGCGATTTTTATTTTATTTATTTTGAAGAATATAATGTAAAACTTACTAAAAATACAAAATCTGCCGGTTTCCGCATGACCGGAAGTGTGGAGGAGCCATTTCGTCTTCCGAAAAACGCGTCGCGGCATATAAGTCGCGAACGATACATTTAAAAAAAAAAAGTTTAAATAAACAAAAAAGGTAATTTTATTTTACACAAAAAAGGTCTCTTTACATTTTTGTCCAAAGTTAAAACTTTTTGACTTGAAGCATCATAAAAGCTCAAACTCCCGGTTTTTTGAGTATACCTCGAAGACTGAGGGTGTTAAAAAAATTTGATATGAAATAACGATGATTAAATTATGTGACTTTTATTATATCTCAAAATTTTATTTTTCTAAAGCTTCTCGACAATTTTCGTGGACTCCGAAAAAATTACGCGTATCTGTATACAAAAGTATTATTAACATGTACAGTTTCATGTATGTATATTATTCAATAGCCTGTTGATCCTCAAGTTGTTTTTTGGACGTACCGTAAGCAAAACGAAGTGAAGAATTGAAGTAAATGTAAAGGTCATACATAACAATACAATTATAATACAATTTTTATATCATTTCATTTTTTTATACAATAAACTAGCTTTTGCCCGCGGCTTCGCCCGCGTACTAAGAGTAATTTTTAACCATCTACAAGAAAGGAGGTTCTCAGTTTGACCTGCATGTAGATATGTATTGGATGTCATTTTCGTAATCGGCACCCCGAGGAACCACAAAGATGAAACCCATATCGATTTTTAAGAAAAATAAAAGTCTGCCATCTTTGATTTGAAACTGGATGTCATTTTCGTAATCGGCACCCAGAGCAAACTCGAAGATGACACCCAAATTGATAATTAAGAAAAATAAATCTCCGCCATCTTTGATTAGAAAATGCATGCCATTTTCGTAATCGGCTCAAACTTGGAACCCTCTTTTCACCCCTTAAAGGGAGCAATTTCGAAAAACGCTGAAACATGTTTTGTTGTATTTAAACAAAGAGTTTATATACGAAGTTTTTAATCTCTCACTTCAAAAAAGATTTGCTCTCCGTACAAACTTGGAATCCCCTTTTGAACCCTTTAGGGGAGCAACTTCAAAAAACGCTTAAATATGTTTTGTCGTATTTAAACATAGAGTCTATGTACGAAATTTTAAATCTCTCACTTCAAAAAAGATTTGCTCCCCGTACAAACTGGGAGTCCCCTTTTGAACCCTTTAGGGGAGCAATTTCGAAAAACGCTTAAATATGTTTTGTTGTATTTAAACATAGAGTCTATGTACGAAGTTTTGAATCTCTCACTTCAAAAAAGATTTGCTCCCCGTACAAACTGGGAGGCCCCTTTTGAACCCTTTAGTGGAGCAATTTAGAAAAACGCTGAAATACGCCATTAATATATTTAAACACATACTCTATATACAAAGTTTCATGTCTCTCGCTTTAATAAATACGGGTTTTCATACAAACTTTGGACCCCCGTTTCACCCCTTTAGGGGGTGAATTTTGTAAAATCCTTGTCAGTCAGTCAGTCAGTCAGTTTCTTCTTTTATATATTTAGATAATACAAATCGCACAACATTTCATCTACATTTCATCATCATCATCATCATCATCATTTCAGCCGAAAGACGTCCACTGCTGAACATAGGCCTCCCCCAAGGCTCGCCATTTAGACCGGTCCTGTGCCGTTCGTTTCCACCGGATTCCCGCGACCTTCACCAGGTCACCACTCCACCTTGTCGGAGGCCTACCGACAGCTCGTCTTCCGGTGCGTGGACGCCACTCAAGCAGTTTCTGGCCCCACATTTACGTTGGTTGTATCTATCGCTTTATTGTCATTCTTAAATTCCCCGTTTTATCAAGGAGAAAGAAAGGAAAAAAAAGAACCAAAAAACCTTTTTCGGTCAGATTAAGAGAACCCACCAACATTTTTGTCAGATTAAGAAAATATGCTTTCAGGATACCGAGATAAACCTCCCCTATGAAAATCTGACGCGCTCGAAAATTTCAAAAAAACTTTTATTTTTTGCATTTTCAAAAATTCATCGTAACTTATCGTCACGCCGAAATCGTCAGTTTTTTTAAAGGGAGCTTCCTTGGGGCCTACTTAACACCCCTTCCGAAAATCTGACGCGCTCGAGTAAATTTTTTTTTTTGCATTTTTGACTACTTTATATTCCTACCCCCACCACGCAAACCGGCAGATTAGTATACCGTTGTTATCAGAGGCACTTGGGGCATACGTAGTATGAATATCTGACGCGCTCGAGAATGCCCAAGTAACTGTTTTTTTAACGTTTTTGAAACACCGTACACGCCAAACCCACCGCTAAAATGGTTTTTACCATACGAGCTTTTCTTTTCGAAATAATTTTATCTTTCGATTTTGATAGGTCTCGACGGCGCCGTTGAATTACGCCATTTAGCTACCTCGCCTCCCTAACTATAAATACTGTCTTTATTCTGCAGAAGAGGGCTATTCGAGCAATATATAAGATGAAACATAGAGACTCACTTAGAGATAAGTTCAAGGACATTAATATAATGACAATGCATTGTCAATACATCTATGACAATATTGTGTATGTACACAAAAATATTGTAAATTTTAGACAGAACTGTGACATACATAATATTAATACTAGAAACAAATATAAGCTTGCGGTACCCTCCACTCGGCTCCAAAAAATAAGGAAATCATTCATGTGTAATTGTGTAAAGTTTTATAATAAACTACCTATAAACGTGACTAATTTATCTATTAATAAATTCAAGACTTATGTAAAGCATAAACTCATATCGAAAGCATATTATAGCACAAAAGACTATATGAATGATAAAACACCGTGGGTATAATTGTGGTTGAAATACTAATTATATTTTAATAATTATGACATTACATCTTAATGATTATTTTCATAACTATGACATTAGATGTTGACGTTAAATTTTCCTCTTGACATTCAGATTTTATTCTAGAAACTGTCTAGATTATACAATTTTTATGTTTTTATTTTACATATTGACGATCTTTTTGTGAATTTATTATACTCTCTTTTGACATACATTATAGTAATTCATGTCTTTTTTAAAATTTCATATGCATCAATAAATTGCTCTGAATAATTAGATTCAATTTATGTAATATATAACTGACGATTCAAAAGTGCTTGTTGCTAGGCCTATTTGAATAAAGAATATTTTGAGTTTCAGTTTGAGTTTGAGTATAAAACAAAGTCGCTTTCTCTGTCCCTGTATCCCTATGTATGCTTAAGTCTTTAAAACCACGCAACGGATTTTGATGCGGTTTTTTTTTAATAGATAGAGTGATTGAAGAGGAAGGTTTATATGTATAACTAGCGACCCGCCCCGGCTTCGCACGGGTGCACTATTTAATGGATGTTATTATACATATAAACCTTATGTTTGATTATTGTATTATTTTTATTTGATATAGATAGATTTTTATTTTGTACCTACTCAACTCAGCGTTAATCATGGCATACATGCATCAGAGCGTAACGAGCGCTTTACGCGACATTACTACGGTCGACATTCAACATAACACGCAAGCGGTCGTCTTAGAAACGATTCCAGTCGCTCTAGACTACGGCGTACCGCTACAATAGGAACTTAGACAGAGGTAGAAGCGAGTCAAGGAGCTTGTCCGGCAGTACCCGCATACATTAATTAATTCTATTTTGTAATTTTATTATTTCCATGTTGACGTGTTATAGATATAGCTCAAAATATTTTATTATGATTAGTGTACCTACTTTATTACCTTTTATCTTGACGCTTAGAGACCTTATACATCTCTAATAAATCTCGATTGTTATTAGTTTCTTAGTCTTATTTTTGACATGTAACATTACATTTAAGATTAGATAGATTTTGACTTGTAAAAGTGCCCTTGAGGCCTATTTGCAGAATAAATGTTTTGATTTTGATAATTAACTGAAAGCATGATTATGAATTCTATGTGATAAAGATTAGCCTAGACTAGTAATGTACCTACCTATTAATTTAATATTTAATGTCGTATGCCCTAACAGGGCGTCATCGACCGACTCACTAAATTTAAACACCTTTATTATATGTACATGACTTTACAATAAATAAATACCTGTATTGGAATCGGAGTCGTTTCCGTCCGTCCGCGGCGGCGGCGGGAGCGTGGAGGCGGGCCGCGGCGGGGGCGGGGGCGCGGGCGCGGGCGCGGGCGCGGGCGGAGGCGAGGGCGGGGGCGCGGAGGGCGCGGAGGGCGCGGAGGGGAGCGGCTCGTCCTGCAGCGAGGCGGAGTCGGGCTCGGGGGACGGCGACGCGCCCGGCGAGCGCAGCTCCAGCGTGGACGCCGCGCGCACCGGCGTCAGGGGCTCCGAGAGGGCGCCGGGGGACGCCAGCAGGACTTCCGAATCTAGACACAGATTATGCTCGATTACTTGCGGATTGAGCATCTGTTGCCTCCCACGACCTTCAAACATTGTTTATTTATGAAAGATCTCTTTTGAACGTTGTTATTTTTAAAAAGCTGTCAATATTCATTATTGTCCTAAAAAATCAAACCCAAACCAAGGACCATATACAATAGGACTGACAATCTTCATACTACGCACCGTACTTCGAAAGTTAGTACCTCTCTACGTAACTAGATGCCGCTAAGAGTACCGATTCATTCAAAAGTCGAAAATAACATTTTTGCGACTTCCAGGCTACGAAGCAGCGCCATCTAGTTTTAATACCGAATTTTGAGCTATTTCAGAGTTACGTTTTTTGTATAAGATTGTCGGTCCTATTGTATATGGTCCTTGCCCAAACTAATAGCTTTAAAACGATATTAGTTTCAAAAATTTGGAAGGATCAATGTTTTTAGAAAAACATGCCAAATTACTTGTTAGACGAAGGAATATTCGTAATTAACGACACGCACGTGTATCGAGAGGCTTTCGTGCACTTAGTAGTGGTTTTACCGTTGGGCAGCGGGTCGGCGGGGCGGCGCACGAGCTCCCAGCCCGCGTCGTCCAGGTCCTCCACCTCGAAGCAGTCCGCCGTGTCCACGCGCGCCTCCGCCGCGCCCGCCGCCGCCGCCGCCGCCGCCGCCGGCACCGGCACCGAGATGCGCTCCTGCCCGCCTGCATAGTCACACAAGTACTCGACTAATAGATTTTGACATTCATTTACGCCTACAGACCTATAAGCGTTAAATATAGCGCCATCTCATAGAAACTTGTCAAACTTTCCATTAACACCTTTTATTCATAGAAATTAACAAACCTCTGCTAAATAAAACGGGTTTTGTCCCTTTCCCACAAACACAAATGTCAAAGTGACAGATAAAGACAAACGAATATTAACTGCACTTTAGCTAAAGTAGGTTTGATGAACATTTATGAATAAATCCACTTACAACTACATAGTTTGGTGCATGGATCTAAGTTGATGGCTGAGATACGCGTCATACTCGTGATCGGATGCTGTTTGTAGAGTCCGGTCTGTTCATGCTTGCTAGGGCATAGTGACTACGTTAATACTAGTGTCTTTTTTATAGGGGATTGACGAGAGACATCATCCTGTTGTGGATTCGTTTTTATTATCAGTGACTTAGAGACCATATACACCTCTAACAATATTAAATTAATTTTAATTTTGACGCTCAGGGACCATGTACATTTCTGGGTTATTATATTAATTTCATTATTCTCCTTGTTTAATCTTGAGACCTTATACATCTCTAACTTACTGATGTTGTAATTATGTGTAATAGATAACTTTGCAAGTTTATCTTCACTGTATGACATTAATTTTGTTATAATTGTAAACTCGAAATTATTATTCTTTCTTGAACTGTAAATTAATATTTTGACATGAAAAATGTATTACTTATTATAGTCAGACTTTCTTAAATTGTAAATTAATATTTTGACATGTAAAAGTGCCCTTTGGGGACTATTTGCAGAATAAATGTTTGATTTTTATTTTGATATAAGCGTTAAATATAGCGCCATCTGATAGAAACTTGTCAAACTTTCCATACAATAACCCTTATTCATAAAAATTAACAAACATCTGCTAACTAAAACGAGTTTTCTCCCTTTTCCACAAACACAAATGTCAAAGTGACAGATTGAACGTTTATGAATAAGTGGGTTAGATTTTAAGGAACACCACTTACAACTACATAGTTTGGTGCACGAATCTAAGTGGTTGCTAACTGAGCGATTAAATAAGGGTGGGTTGCACCAAACCGTCTGTAATCACGTAAGCCATTTCATCAACTTTATGATACGGTTTTAGACATGGGTAACTCCGGAGTGATAGATAAAAAAGATATATATCCCTCCGCGCGTACCAATCACTCTTCATATCCTTCCAAATCCGAATATACCAGTATATCCGTATAACTCACTTACTCCCGGCATGGTTTGCACGGTCGCGCTAACGCCAATCGCAACTCTCTGTCTCACTCTATGGGTCTGTGGCCTGTGGCGGACGTCAAGGCTAACCGAAATGCTCCGAATCAATGGCTGTGGCCGTTTGGGCGAGGAAATGATGCACTAACCTACCTATTTGATTCCGGCATATTAGAACGATACAAATTAAAGCAACTTAAATTCCTTAACACCATTCATTACCTACCATAACCAAGTAATGTCATTAAATACACGCTCGGAAGAATCAGTCTACTCAATGTAACTCTGAAATCCCTGAATACCAATATACCACTGTCATTAAATTTAAAAAGTATATAAAATAAAAGAAATACCTATAATTAACTATTAAACTACGTATATAAATAACTCTTACATTTAAAATAATCAAATAAAAATTCGACCATACAGAATGTTATACATTATAAGTAAATCTATATCTCTTACTAAATTACTGATATACAAGATTGATTCACTCGAATCAATCTCAATCCGTAATTCGCGAAGCAAAACAGTGCGACGCGATTGAGTGATATATATCCCGGGTACCGAAAGATATGTTTCACTCTTTTCTTTAAAGTGACACATTTCGCCCATGTCTATACGGTTTCCGCACGGCCAGCCCGTACGCGAGCGAGACAGCGCTATGAACATCACTAGCACTGAGGAAACCGTGCGGAAAGATCATCCCTATTAAATATAGTAACTGCCTATGTTAAGTCACTTTAGGTGATTAAACTACATGAGGATAACATGCTGTTATCAAATTAAAAGGCGTTTTTCCCGTATTACTTCATATTTATCGTATCATCATTTGTATTACCCGTGGTGTGTTCTCGGAAGTTACTAGTCCGATATCTAGGGAGTTTAACGAGCGTTTATTATACTTGATTTGATTAAATGACATACATAAAAAACCTATTTAAATAAAAAATATGGCTATACAAGGATTGCCCATTTCTCGATAAATATAGAAAATTCATTACTATATCAATCAATGCATAATGCTAAAATTGTCTTCTGTAATTTGGTTTATTTTTAGGCTTTGATATTATCTTCAAACACGCACCACACCCTTCTCGATAGTTTTATCAATTCACAATCAAGAATTATACGGCATGATAAACAGATTTAAAATGTATATACTCAAGAGCAGTAGTTACGGGTTTCCCAACAAGTCTTTGCCAATTTAAACTTGTCTATATTTTTAGAGATAGGTAAGCCTATAATTAACGAATCTAAAAACGAACGAACCCCCGAACGAATTTAAAAAGTTGCCTCTTAAGGAATTCAAGCGCAAACTCTCGCATTGGCTACTAACTGAATGTTTCTACTCCACTAACGATTTTTTGAAAAGAAACCAAATTGGTCGTGGCTACTAAATACAATATTGACATTATTTAATTAATTGGAATACTATGTAATCACCCATTTTATAAATGTTTGCATGTTATCAACTGGCAAAACATGTGAGGCTACATTGCTATTTATTAAGTTATACCACATTTGTAACCAACATGTTTTATGCAAATAAATGATTTATGGCTATAGGAATCGTGCTGTGCTGGAGCGCCGCATATTGGTGCCAGCAACGATACTGGACACGTCTATTTCCCCCTTATTCATTAGTTAAAAAAAATATGTGAACTAAAACGTGTTTTGTCCCTTTCATACAAATAAAAATTATCAAAGTGACAGAGAGAGACAAACGAATATTAAGGGCATTTTAGCTAAAAACAATACAGCATAAAGGCGTTAACTTTTAAGATGCTGACCTGGCGTGGGCGTGAAGCGCTCGCGGCGCGGCGCCTGCGCCTGCGCCGGCTGCGCGTGCGGGTGCGCCGCGTTGTAGCAGCCGCCTGCACACACACACAACAATCAACACCATCATCATCATATCAGCCGAAAGGCGTCCACTGTCCACTGATCGTGCGCCACCCGCATCATTTTAATGATGATAATGAAGAATGGATGTAATTATAATTGTAACAATGGATATCATTAATGAAATTTTAATTTGCAAATTATGTAGATTTTATCTTCTAATAATATTTGAATTTTTATATTTATACAATTTTAACATTACTTAACTTTGCGTAATAAATATAAAAATAGAAGAGTAACAATTATTATTATTATCTAAATTATAAGTTATTCCATTGCTGTGCCCTTACAGGGTTCATGTTGAACTGTAAATTAATACCTGAAGAACTGTATAATACTTTGATCCAGCTGATACCACACAATACAATCAAAGTCAATAATAACAATTAATGTCTCAGATCGTAAGTTATTGCACGCAAGAGCCGAAGGCAAGGGCAAGAAATATGTTGCCCGAGGCATTATTTACCTTTACCTTATACCTACCTACTTTACCTTTTGCCTTTACCTTTTTATTTACCTTTGGTAAGTACAAAATTGACGTTTTCCCCTAGCCAGGAAGTGGGAATTTCTGCACGCAAAGCAAATGGTAATTGCCTCTTTATGGCCATGTGTAACATAAAATATGTAGATACGCTATGGAGCTATGTAAGTTCCGAAAAAAAGAATTTATGATTACCTTTATAATAATTAACTTGAATTATACTTTTAACATAGCTTGGGTACGCTGACATCTGTCATCCCAGTATAATATGTCCTACTTGGACGACAGGTGTCACTCAAGAATGGTAATATACTCAAGCTGTGTTAAAATACCATAAAATTATGGTATTTTAACATAGCTTGATTATATTTAGTTTATGCAAAAATCGATTTAATTCGGTTGCGTAAAACTTAGAATTCGAATTGACAATACTAGACAATGATTTGCATAACCCGTGCGCATATACCTACGACTTGTCAGTCTCATCCATAATGTTATAAATTTAACATTCAATTAGATTTGGTGTGATGCCAAAAGTTGAATCACACGTTAACAGGTTCAATGTCATGTTTGGTTTTGTCACAGAAATGATTCGAAGAAAAATATCGTTAGAAATTAACGTAATGGCACGACAAACATTGAAACAACCATGTGAAAATGATGAATGTTATTGAAAGAACACTCAAGCGAATAAATAAACAGACGGCTAAAACGTTTTCGGGGGGGATAAATCCCAACTATTCCCCCCCCCTGGATACGTGCCTGGTAATGGCAAATGTAGTGATAAAACCTGCTGCGATGTAAGACAAAAATTTGCCCATATCTCTCTTAATAGATGGGGATGGTGGTGTGTCCTATAAACCCTAACCATTGAATAAACGTCTTATTATTATTAAAAGCCAAGATGACCTGGTGAATGACGATGAATCAAGAAGGTCAGGAGCAGGCACGTATCCAGAGGGGGGGGATAGTTGGGATTTATCTCCCCCCGAAAACGTTTTTAGCCATCTGTTTATTTATTCGCTTGCGTGTTCTTTCAACAAGTAATAATAATATAGCCATTTATTCCAATAAAAATTGCTTTATATACAAAACATGCATTGTTTGCTGATTTCATATTATTAGGTATTTATACAAATTATATCATCATCATCATCATCATTTCAGCCGAAAGACGTCCACTGCTGAACATAGGCCTCCCCCAAGGCTCGCCATTTAGACCGGTCCTGTGCCGTTCGTTTCCACCGGATTCCCGCGACCTTCACCAGGTCATCACTCCACCTTGTCGGAGGCCTACCGACAGCTCGTCTTCCGGTGCGTGTTACAAATTATATATATACTTTCAATAAGTAGGTAAATAAAAATATAGATGTTTCAATGTTTGTCCCCCCCCCGAACCAAAAGTCTGGATACGTGCCTGGTCAGGAGTGAGGGTCATGGCGCGTCAGTCAGTGTACCAGTCAAGTTTGCAACCCTGAGGGGCTACCGTCAACCGAAAACGGACGAAGTTCGACTATCTCCCTCTCTGTCTCACTTGCTAATTCGTGCGACAGAGGGAGATATTCGAACTTCGTTCGTTTTCGAGTCGCGGTAGCCCCTCTGGTTACCCGGCGTTTCTGCTGTATTGTCGTTTGTAAGTCGTTTTTGAGAAATTGTATAAAATTCTACAATAAAATTCCAAGACACATTACAGAACTTACGGTAAATTTAAGTCTGTCGTGAAACAGACACTTATTTCAATAGCATATTATAAGATAAACGATTATCCCGCACAAGTAATCAAACACAGAAATATTTTGTCCTTAATATTAAAAAATATGTATGTATGTTTATATTGTAGCATTTGAATTCTGTAGTATTATGATACTGTTATTTTATATACATTGTATATTGTTTTGAAAAAATGACACCTCGCTGAGTTTCTTACGCCGGTTCTTCTCGAGGCAGAGGTTTATTTTATGAACCGGTGGTAGTTTTTTGACATTCATAAGTGCATGTAACCCGTGTGGTGTCGGGTTAGAATTGCACCACCCCATATCATCCGGTGGGTGTCGTAAGAGGCGACTAACGGAGAATATCCAGGGAACGGGCAGCAGCGTTCCCTGAAGGTCACACCTATTATTACTGCGATCCCCAACCCGCCTGCCAAGCGTGGGGATTATGGCAAAACCCCCCAATGACCGTGTGCTGTGGCGCTCCTTGGGGGAGACCTATATCCAGCAGTGGATGTCTTCCGGCTGAATGATGAAGTGCATGTAACATGCCTAAATTGAAGAATAAATGATTTCATTTCATTTCATTGAGAGTTATTCAGTACCTCCGTTGGTGTTAGGCTGTTGCGGGTGCGGCGGGGGTCGCGGCTGAGGGGGCCGCAGGTCAAACGTGGTGTTGATGAAGTCGTTGATGTTGCTGGTGATGCCCTTGAGCGAGGGGAAGGGCGCGGCGCGGGGCGGCCGGCGCCGGTACGCTGCGCTGTTCACGTGGGACACGCATAGTGACACCAGCTCTTCTTTCTCTGGAAACAGGAGAATATCGTTTGATGATTAATAGTACATCACTTACCAAGGGCGGCAAAACAAAGAATGTCTCAGATCGCAGGTATTTGACGCCCGAGCCGAAGGCAAGGGCGATAATTATGCGATCTGAGGCTTTCTTAATTACCGCCCGAGGTAAGTACAAAATTTTATGCCACCCCCTGGCCAGGAAGTGGGATTTTCCGCGCGCGGAGCGTGCGGTAATTGACACTTTATGGCCAAGTGTGACATAAAGATTTTTATTTTCGACATAGTGAAGTCAGACAAATCGGTCTATAGCCTCGGCTCTTCAATATATAATCGTTTGCCTGAAAACATTAGAAATGCACCTTCCATCATCGTATTTAAATCCAGAATAAAAACGTGGCTACTTAACAATATGTTTTATGACTATGAAGAGTTTTTTAACTTGCCATTGGACATGTGATATTTCACCCATGTGCGTTGTACTTACCTACAGCAATGGGAGAAATATTTACAACATTCTATGATTTTCAGTGAATTAAATTATTTAAACCTAATTACTTATAATTAGAGCATACATGTATTACAAAATTTACAAATGACCTGTAACAATTGTTATTAATAAATTTTTCATTTCATTTCATTTCATATATCCTCTCAACTCCAGGATGCACTGCTATACTAAATATCATATGAGGATACAGAGGAGTTATTGACTCTTTTCATTTGATCATAACGAGATGCGTCGAATATAGGTTTGAATATTCGGCCGAATTATTCGGTTCAACGTAATACCTTCATCTATTGTTGTAAAACAGACTAATTGAATGGTAAAATTTGTGTTTATTATTAAAGCGAAATATTGACAAAAAATAAGTTGAACCACTGTTAACAATGGGTCAAGTATTAATTTCACGAAGCAGTAACTATAATATACTCATGTAATACAAGTTACATGAGTATATTATATTTACTACAACCATAATTCCCTGACTTTTCCCGGTTTTCCAGGTGTTTTTTCAAGGTTTTCCCTGACCATAATCTTAAATGTAATAAATACAAAATGTATAATTTGAATACGTTTTTTCAGAATTATCAGCTAGCAAATTACAATTTATAAATACAAAAACGGAAATAATAAGAAGTAGTATCTAAATAACTCATTCGGTAAGAGCGAAAGCATTGTTAGACGGAAGTTCACATCCTATGTCAGGTGACGTTTTTGTACTGTTTCATTGTATTTATATATTTTATTTGCTATCAGATATACCCTAATGTCAAAGGCTTATTACAGGGTTGAGGACTATCTAACAGACAGAAATGCATGGCCCAAACCAATGAAACCAAATACCAAAACTACGTGGAACTACGCATTATAAATACCTATTGATATTTTTTCCTCATTTTTTAAATTCTCTTTTGTTGTTTACCCCTCAGATTTACTTAAGTAGGTTAAGTAGAATCATTGTAATAAGCATATTTTTGGAGAAAATGACTGACTGTCGAGTTTCTTTCGGCATTTCTTCTCGGCAGCGGTCTCATGAGAAACGCTAGTAGTTTTTGACTTGTAAAAGTGCCATTGGGGCCTACTTGCAGAATAAAGTTCATTTATTTCATTTACATAAAGAGACAAATTTTATTCCCTGACCTCCATTAAATTTCCCTGACAATTCCCTGACTTTTCCATGACTAGCGAAATTCCCTGACTTTTCCCGGTTTTCCAGAAAGTGGCCACCCTGCTTGTAACAAAATCCTCTCAAAATTGTTCAGTAAATATTCGGCAGCTGAACGGAATAATTCGGCCGAATACCGAACATTCAAAAAAATGCTGAATATGCCGAATACCGAATAATAACCGAATATTCGGCGCATCCCTAATCATAACTGTGTTTTCTTAGTGCAGGCATGTGGTATATTCATATTCATATTCATATATTATAGAATCTAGGCTATAGTACCATGATTGTAAAATGAGTACTTAATAAATTGCTCTTATTGTTTTTTTTTTATTATTTACAGACTCTAAGGCATAAGACACTTCATCCCATTAATAAAATTACAATTCATGCAAATCAAATTACAGGCAAAAAGTTAATCAATATTTGAAACATCCAGAAAATTTCATATCTACACCACACATGACAATATTAATTAATTACACCTTATCAATGACATCGATTTAAAGCAATTGATAAATGAGACTGACATGAAGTGTCTAAACAATGCTATAACTAAAAATTATATTAACCTCTACTGGTCCCTGGTCCCTGGGATCCCCAGTCATTACAAAAGAATGCTATAGGGACTCATAATTTATTAGTATCCAAATTACGATTCAAAAGAAAGGTGACATAAAACTTTACCAAATGGTGAAAACCCCATTAAAATATCTCAAAAAATAATGAAGTTACAACCGTTAGAACGTTTTTAATTAGAGAGAGAAAGCGTTACAAATCAGTGACGTCACTGACTTAAGCGCCATAGTAAATGACGATCGTTCAATACAGAGGTGCGTTTTGCGAAAAAGGGACAGAACATGCCCCCACTTAAAACTTTGAGGACTTATAATTATGTAATTATTTATTTGCTCGAGTTACTTTTTTCGCCATTTGATTGAGAATAGGATCCCTTTTCGAAAAGAAATTAAGTTAATGATTTCATATTTTGTGTCAACATCGGTATTGTTTATTTTTTTCGCCAGAAGATGGCTTAATATTTATATACCTATTTCCAGGGGTGCATGGTCAAACCCATTAAGTCCAGATAATTGCTTTTAGAAATAAAAACTCAATATCCATTATGCATAGCTCTATTTACAAAAAACCTTTTACCTGACTTAACGGGTCTGACCATGCACCACTAATATCTAAGATTAAGTGAGTCCCAGACTCATTTTCATCATCCTCCTAGTATTTTCCTGGTTGTACCCTAACTAGCCCAGTGTCTGCTTTGGTATCTACTCCCAACATTTGTGTAGGAAAGTTTTATGAAAGTGACTACCATCTGATCTTCCAACCCAGAGGTTTTCCTCGGTTTCCCAACTAGGTCTAGTTTTTACTAGACCTAGTTGGGAAACCGTTTCCTACAACAATAAACCACTGTTAAGTGACATATCTTTTGCGCCGAAACTCCTAGTAGTTTGAAGCCATTCACACCTCAGATTTGGTTGAAGCCGATCAAGCAATCTCACTAGAGTGCAAACTCTCAGAATATTTCAGTGTTTAAACCACCTGTGTGGTCCTGCCGGAGGTATACCCTGTATTTTGCCGGAGGTATACACTGTGCTCCAACCACTCCTATTGCTTTATTGGGCCCGGTCAGTTAGGTTAAATAAAACAAGTTTTTTGAAATACCTAGTGGTCTGAACATGGGTTTCAAAACTACGATCTCCATATTAAAAGCATACCTTATTACCATGGCTCAAGTTATACTCATTTTGTTACAATAAATTTTTAAGTATGATTTTATATTTCAAGGTTGTCATGAAATCAAACAATATTTGCTTCTTGAGGGGTCAAATAACACCAATGCCTAGTCCAAAAACATTGAGAGGTAAGATTGCGAATAGTTTCTAATTCTCTCACAAGCTTAGTTATTCTTAGAGATAACGGGTTTTCCCGAAATGTAATATGCATGATGTAAACATGACATTTAATCGCGTATCATTCGCGAGTTCTAGAAGTCACAACCTCACACCAAATGGTGGGCACCTCGCCACTTACCAACGCAGCCGCGAGTGGAGACATTCTGCCGCTGCAGGAAGCACTGCAGGTCTCGGACCTTGAGGTGGGCTATGGCAGGTCGTGCTAGCGGGCGCGTCGAGAGCGCCCGGCACGGCGCGCACATCACGCCTCCGCCCCGCCGCAGGCAGGCGGCGCAGTAGTACCGCTCGCACTCCGAGCATGCCCGCTTCCGTCGGAACACACTGAACTGCACTGCACAACTCTCACACGGCATCTTACTGCACCCGCGTCCTCGCACTATCATTTGACATGCTCAGCTCGCGCTCCACTACCGAACGTTATAAATGTATCACAGTTTCATGACCAGACTTTTTGATAGACTATTTGCGGTTTTCCTTGCGAATTGAACGAGCATTTGATATTTATAAAAAAAAAATAAACATTCACACATCTGCCATCATGGAATGTTGCGTTTCGTTACTCGAATTTCATTTACAGACTGCGCTTTGATGTCTATCTTTTGCGCAGCGCTCTGCGTAGAATGGAAATGGAATACAGTGTTGCCAACCTGTATTGCCAGAATTACGTCTTATTTACCCTAAAATTACCGTATAATTACCGTACGCATTTTATTACCACAAAACGAATATCTCTGCAGTTTTTAGGTAAATACGCTGTTATTTTAAAGATCGGCAGGTGCTTAGTGGTTTCTAACAACTTCTAATCACTACAACTTCAACTTCTAATTTTCAATCTTTGAAGAGTACAATTTTACCCACCAAATGATAAGGCAAAACCACCAGATCTAGTGGAAAATCCACTGAGTTGGCGACACTGACTGCGAGGGACGTGGTTGCCAGAGGGGCTACCGCGACTGAAAACGAACGAAGTTCGAATATCTCCCTCTCTGCCGCACGAATAAGCAAGTGCAACAGAGAGGGAGATATTCGAACTTCGTTCGTTTTCGTTTCCCGGTAGCCCCTCAGACTTGCCGGTTGGAATGAGACAGCAATACATAAATATACTTTCTCTTATTCTAGCAAAAGAAAACTCAAGATCAAGACTTATGAGTTGGAGTTGTTTTATGGGTATATACACTAAACAAAACTAATGAATAAAACAAAAATGTTTAAAAATAAGTTTATTTATCCCGGATTATCCGGATCATTGTCAGTTTTAAAAACAAAAGTTGTCCACCCGGTGGTCAATAGTTATTAAGGCTTATGTACATATAAGTGTGAGAGTCAGGATGGCGGGTGTACCTAAACAAATATTTAAATAAAGTGTACGAAAAATTTGTACTATTTTGTACCACTTTTTAAAACAATTGTACCCTTCCGTCTTTAAAGTTATTACAAAGTGAAGGTACACCCGCCATCCTGACAGTCAGTCAGGATGGCGGGTGTACCTGGGAAAATTATGATCCTACCAGTTATTAACCAATGTTAATATCTCAATTTTTTGTACCAAATTTGTACTCAAATATACAGTAAAAACTTCAGCCATCTAATTCGTAGTTTGCGAGTTTTACACATTTGATGATTTTCTACTGCTGGGCAATACGGTTATTCTAAGTAATACATGTATGGGGATGTCAAACAAATTAAAAAAACTGGGAGGGGACGGGAGAATTGTGAGTTTTGAAGACTATACCCAAAGGTATCATGTCACACAAGTTTCAAAACTATTAATTGTTAGAATTTCCCATACATTCATTACTTAAAATAACCATATTGCCCAGCAGTAGAAAATCATAAAACGTGTAAAACTCGCAAACTACGAATTAGATGGCTGAAGTTTTTACTGTATATTTGAGTACAAATTTGGTACAAAAAATTGAGATATTAACATTGGTTGACAATTGGTAGGATCATAATTTTCCCAGGTACACGCGCCATCCTGACAGTCAGGATGGCGGGTGTACCTTCACTTTGTAATAACTTTAAATGCGGAAGTGTACAATTTTTTTCTAAAGTGGTACAAAATAATACAAATTTTTGGTACACTTTATTTACATATTTGTTTAGGTACACCCGCCATCCTGACTCTCACATATAAGTTATGTTTTTATTACATAGATTTATAGAACGGAAATACCGTTTATGCGGGTTACTAGACCAATTCAAAATTAAGCTTTGTGGCCCTTAACTTTTGATATGTCAACCGAAAAGACGCGAACCAAATCTGAGGGGCTACCGCGAACTGAAAACGAACGAAGTTCGAATATCTTCCTCTCTGTCGCACTTGCTAATACGTGCCACAGAGAGGGAGATATTCGAACTTCGTTCGTTTTCGGTTCGCGGTAGCCCCTCTGACAATCACCCATCCGATCAGAATACTACTTCTTCATCAGATTCTTGTTCTTCCGAATCTTCCGTTTCTTGTTGTTGAACTTGGTGCTGCTGGTACAAAACCTTTTTGGTCATTTTGTCGCGCATTATTTTGGTCGGTTTAAAATGAATGCAGCAACCTTTTCTTTTTCGCACAGCCTGATCTGCAAGGACCACCCCATTAATAGTGGACGTTATAAGTCGGTTGCGTGATTTTGTTTTTATGTTATTTATTTTAGAAAACTGCCTCTCACAATCTGCGTTTGAGTGTGGTAGAGACAGCACTGCTAACACGAATTTAGGAAGCGCCTTAAATTCTAATATTGCACACTCATCCTCATGCACCAGCAACTGAAAAATAAAAGATTAGCATATACCATCACCGCCACGCCACCACCACCACCACCAGTTGCCTTGCCTCCGAGCAGTCCAAGCCGCCAACACAAATTATTACAAACTTTTTTCGTCTTCTTCATACCACCCTTTACCATTCAGTTAATATTTAGGTATGATAGTTAGTAATTGCTTACTTAATGTAAATTTTTTTCATAATGTGTAAATAGTAAGGTTTTTTATTAAACGTTTTTCTTCTTCTTTATTTTATTAATAAACATAACATTTAACCACTTTAGATTATGTCAGTTCCATAAAGTTCCATTATACCTTAACCTAAAGTATACATAAAATAATACATACATTGAATTGCATATCAATAATAATAATAATTTACTTCATGATATCAACAGTATCAACTTAACAATAGGTGACAATAGTCAGTTAGTCACAAATGTTGATTGAGCCCTCCTTGTAGGCATGTAGACACATGTGTCAGGTCTCCCTCTTCCACAATTTGCTTTTATTTACCTACTAACTTTCTTAGAATTTATATTAATTTATAATACTAATCAATGAAGTTATATTATAATACTAATAATTACACAGATAGACTACAAACCTTGTGCCAAAACTTGTCCGGTTCAGAAGTGTTTGTTATGTCAGCTGGCAAGGAACTGGCACAATTAGGCAGGCGTCTCCACTCATCATCAATTTTTTGTAATGACACATTATTTTGGGGTGCACAACGTGGCATGATTATCGCCAGTTTCGCTATGCTGGGCATTGCATCTCTGGATATTGGATCCAAAGCTGTGGCTGGATTAAAGTATTTAAGATCTGCTAGAATAGAGTCACTGAAATTGTAACGATTTTTAATTTCAAGACATGCTTTAGCAAGGAAATTTCTGCAATTAGTCTGAAATTCCAATATTAGTCTGGAGTTCCTAGCAACTTCAGGTCTAGACAAATGTGTCATTACACCAACTCCCAAGTATACCTAAAAATTAAAACATTAATTATTTACAATACAACATCTAATATAACAAAAAATATGATTTATGATAAGTACTAAAAATATGAACTGTATATGCCATTTTTTTTAAATTATTTACACTTACACCCTAACTAAAGGTACAGGTACTTTTATCAAAAACCATTTTGATACCTACCATATTTACTGGTATAAATGCTGCATTTTTAGCCGGATCTAGGTCTGCTAGTGGCATAGAGTTGATATACTCTCTTTTATGATAAGTCTGTAACAGCTCCTCATATGCTAAAGTCATTCTTTCATGGAGGTTTGTGATGACAACCGTTGAAGATTGGAATAATTTATTCATTGTTGTAAATTTGGGAAGCACCCATGCCAAGAAAAGAAAGTATGCTTTTATGCTAGGGTCATTCAGTGCAACATGTATTGACTCAGAGTTTTTTAATTTGTGTGCAATCCACTGGTCATCAAAGTATAGGCGGAGTGCTTCCCAGTGTTGAACAATTCGGTCAACTACCGCATTCAATGATAACCATCTGGTCTGGCTAGGATGTAACATTTGTAGAACATCAAGGTCCAAGAAAGATTGGAATTGAGCTAACTGTGCTCTTCGTTTTGCACTACAATTAAAATAGGCATAGATATTTCTTGCTAAGTCTTCTGGAGTCCTAGGTAGCTCTTTGCAAGCTGCAGAGGCACACAAATGGATCGAATGACAAATACAACCCAAAATTGTTATGTTAGGGCACAGTTCTTTAAGTCGTGATGCTACCGAGTTGTTAGCACCCATCATAGTGTTGCAGTTGTCAGATCCAAAACCAACAATATTTTCAAATGGAATATTGTGTTTTTTGAAACAGTCTATGGCAAGATTGAACAGTCTTTCACCTGTCGCACCTACATCAGCGCCTTGAGCATCATTGGCTGAAAAAACTTGTGCCAGCTCATAAAATCGGCTGACGATCCCGCCATCTTCTTTGCTATAATAGCGCACAACAATACAAGCTGATTTAACACAACCAACGTCTGTGGATTCGTCCATTAATATGGAAAAAGGTGTTGTTTTCAGTTCTTCCACAATTTCACTTTTTTCAGTTTCCCCGATCACGTTTTTTATTATATTCTTGGCCTTCGTTCTTTTAACGTGAAGTTGTTTTGCGATATTCGAATCAGGAAAACACTCTTTCATTAAAAGTGATAAGTGATCCATGGTTAAAAATGATATGTTGTGGGCCGCTGCGAATGCTGACAGCTTTATTTCAGCTTCTTCTACAAGGGTTTTTTCATTGCGGTTGATTTTAAACCCTTCGATTATAGACCTACTTTTTGGATTGGCATTAGCCAATCTCTGTTTGTGTTTCTGCCCGTACATATGTCTTTTTATTATAGTTATTTCCGATTTAAAATCAGTTTGGCACAAAGTGCACTTTGCTTTGTGTGGATCATTCATAGGTCTAAGCCATAATTTGAATTTATCGTCGTTCATCCATTCTGACCGAAATTTTTGTTCTCGATGTTTAATTTTTTCAGTTTTGGATAAATCTCCACCTCGGAGAACCCGTCTTTTTTTTGGCGTAGATGCTGATGTTGATGCATCATCACTATCCTCATCAACTACTCGAAGAGCCCGTCTTTTTTTTGGCGTAGATGCTGATGTTGATGCATCATCTCTGTCCTCATCGAATAAACTGACTACTTCGTCCATTATATTATACCAAGAGCAAGTTCAAATCAAACGTAGTGATTATATTCTCTTTGGTTCAAATCTTCAATTCAAACCTTCACTTCACAAAACCTCCTACAAAGAAATTACTTAATTAACCATTTTATGGCGCGTTATGGCTGGCTGCTATTGTTTTTTTTTTTTTATGGCTATTGGGCGTGGGCGACTAGCCAGCGTCATGTCGATGGTCGATGTATGTATCAGGAATAAATTTAGTAAGTTGCTATTACTGTAAAAAAAAAAATACTATAGTTATGTTATAGGTTATATTATACTACAATTTGAGTTTAGCATTGTTTGCTATTGTTTATACACAGACAGTCGGACACGGACACACTACACTACACAGGTCACAGATTCATAATATCAATCAAGATAAGAAAGTGTCGAACCACGCAGAATGATTCGGACCGAGCTGTTGACAGCTTGTGCCTTGATGAACAGAATAGAAAAAAACGAACGAAGTTCGAATATCTCCCTCTCTGCCGCACGAATTAGCAAGTGCGGCAGAGAGGGAGATATTCGAACTTCGTTCGTTTGCTGTCGCGGTAGCCCCTCGGAACGGAACGGAACGGACCAAAGCAGTCAGCAGTGAGCAAAAAATATTTGTCCTTCTCGCACTTACTCATTTGCTAGTAAGGGGCGAATGCTATTGAATTACCGTACATTTGTCGTAAGGTGGGGCGAATGCTACTGAATTACCGTACATTTGTCGTAAGGTAATTGATTACCGTACAAGGCATGAAATTACCGTATGAATACGGTAATTACCGTACGGTTGGCAACGCTGATGGAATACAAAATGAATGCGTTCTGAGTTGTGAAAAATGTTCATTCAGACCAAGACACGTTCAGGTTAAACAATGCGGAAAAAATGTGCAGGCCGTTCGGGTAAGCGCTCGTTGATGTCTTTAGGTCTGTGTCCGTGTAGGTAAAAGAGTTCTACCGATTTCCATGCAGCTAATAACAAAAATTGGTCAGTCTAAATAAATGCAGCTATTTTTTTAGCTAGGTAGGATAAACGCACTAAGCAAGTAGTTTCGTATGTTACATATAGTAGGTTTGTAAATTATAAAAGTTCTTTCATGTTTCATCTTCAACACAGTGGCGTAGCTACCTAAGGGCTAGGCGGGGCAGTGCCCCAGGGCCCCCAAAACCTGATTAGCAAACCTATTATTGAACTAGCGAAAAAATCTCCCACCTTCAGAATCTAAATAAAATAGGTTGCAACACTAATCATGGCAACTCATTAAGGATATATGTTTAGGGTCCCCAGTCTTTTTTGCCCTAGGGCCCTTGGTCACCTAGCTACGCCACTGCTTCAACACAAGCCATATTATTTTCATTTTATCATGAATGCAAGTTATACGAGGTAGAAGCGAACATCCTGAATAAGACAACAGAGCGAACGAGCGAGCGAGCACTTGCCATAGTATTTTAACACTTGTCATTGTAGTCTTCTCGCTATTCAGCGCCATAACGTGTAAAACGAACGCGCTGAAGCGTGGTGAGCGCGTATATATACAGGGCGTCCCACGGCTATGCCACATGGAGGGAAAGTACCTTGAATATTGTAGATGGAACATTTTACTGAAAGAAGACATTATTTGAATTTAAAAAACAATTTAAACTGCATTCACAGATATTTAAATAATTTTATGGTTGAACCGGGAACATTTGATGTGATTTTTTTCTCGTGTAACGACACGAGAAAAATTTCACATCAAATGTTAGCTTTATCATACCGATCGAAAGGCTTCATCATAAGGATTATTTTTTGCTAAACAACATAGTGTCAGAAATAAAAGGAAGACCATGAATTTGGAGGCAGTGGTATATATCGGCAGTATTTATTTATTTATTTTGAAATTTTTCTCGTGTAATGGGTTCGATTTCCGGTTCAACCATAAAATTATTTAAATATCTGTGAATGCAGTTTAAATTGTTTTTTAAATTCAAATAATGTCTTCTTTCAGTAAAATGTTCCATCTATAATATTCAAGGTACTTTCCCTTCATGTGGCATAGCCGTGGGACGCCCTGTATACTTATATTGTACTCTTTGGAGAGCGCTGCGCCGATACCACGGGTATTTTCAAAGACAACACTTATTATGTTAGTGAAAATATTTAGTTTCCTCTAAAAATCAATTTATGATTTCGACCCTTAGAGTATAAATATTTCTAAAGAGATCCTATACGCGGGCCACCAAGTGACGGAAAAGGTATTATGCAGATAAATTGAGAATTGGTTTAAAATGGCTGCCGGTTTACCATAACTTACTCCCTTAACTTGGGCGGGTAATCGCTTGTGTGACGTATTTGGGCACAACTGTCATGTAAAATAAGTTGTGCTCGACAAAAAAAAGTGAAACTGTGACAGGGACAACAAATGATATGGAACTCTCTGCCGCTCTTATAAAAAAATGTATATGACTGTCTCGCTCGGTTGTGGTATTATTATTTGCGTGTCGCGTCTGATAAGTCTGTGTTACGATCAAAGAAAAGAATTTATAGGTTCACTGGGGCGCTACCGCGAACAGCAAACGAAGTCTTCCCTCTCTGACGCACTTACTAGTTTGCATATAAGTGAAACAGACAGGGAAAACTTCGTTTGTGGTTCGCGGTAGTCCCTCTGTACAGCTCTAAAATGCGCCTACTTTTTTTAAATAGCAAATTTATCAATGTAAGACCACCAATGTGTTTTCATCAGGATAATTATTAGGTTTGGTGGTAAGTTTTTTGTTAAAGTAAGAGCGAGTTCGCCAAAAGAGTGGAATAATTCGGGGGGGGGGGACGACGACAAACATTGAAACAACCATGTGAACTGTGTAAAAATCGCTGTAATCACTGTAAACAGACGGCTAAAAACGTTTTCGGGGGGGGGGGATAAATCCCAACTATCCCCCCCCTCCCTCTGGATTCGTGCCTGGTGACGGATCTGCATTTTTGTCTGCTACCAACACAATCTTTTTAACCGACTTCAAAAAAAGGAGGTTCTGCATGTTTTTATATGTTACGCAATTCTTCCTCCATTTATGAAAAGATTTGAAAAAATATTTCTTTTTTTGAAAGCATATACTTCTAGATTGATCTCGTTATGAGGAATTGAGGCAACTTCTCAAAAATTCAAGGGAAACATATAGCGATTACAGTATTTTAGGTAACAAATGGAGTATTTGCAGACAGTAGCATTTGGTGAACTGGAACTGACGAAGAAGACCACGGATGGTCATCGAAAACTTTCTATCATGATACTGAAGCGACTATGACGAAGCCAATTTAAATGGTCCTGATGTAATGTTATTATTTACCATCAACCTGATCTGGTAATCGAAGCCGGAAGGTAGGCAACGGAACTCCGTAATAAAACGGTGTAGCTTAGCCGTGTTTGAGCTTATTTGAATTCTCATGAAATGCACTCTGGTAATGACTCACTAAAAAATATGACTAAAATAAAATAAAAAATTTAAAATTAAAAAGCGACTCCAAGAAATAGCTCTTCGGTGTTTTCTGCTCTCGGAGTGGCTTGACGAAGTATTAAATTGAAGTCTTTTTTTAAGTGATAGAGATAAAGGATGTCAATAAAGGATCGCCTTGTGACACATTTAGGTTCTCAAGCGTCAATAGGCAACGGTGTCTTCTTACCGCCAATAGACCGTAGGAGCGCTTGTCCGACGGTGCTCCCGTGCCGCGTGCGGTATGCGAGGTTAAGCAACATGAACCGGGGTCAATTCTTGGATGGGTGACTGCTTTCAGTGAGAGATGCTTATGTCTTTCGAACACGACAAAACGGGATGCAACACTCTTCGGGAATCGCAGGCACGTATCCAGACTTTTGGTTCGGGGGGGGGGGGACGCATACATTGAAACAACCATGATGATGAACTGTGTAAAAATCGCTGTAATCACTGTACTATAAAAACGGCTAAAAACGTTTTCGGGGGGGGATAAATCCCAACTATCCCCCCCTCTGAATACGTGCCTGTCGGGAATGGCTTTTTTAGACAAACGACAAATCTCGATAAATCACACATCACACACATCCATGTGTGGCAGTTTTATCAAATTTCCTCTAGTTTAGATGAGGTAAATTAACATCATTTTAACTTAATTATGTCGTTTAATAATGCGTTGTTTTAGTAGGCAGAGTAAAAAAAGGAAGATATGGACTCAACTTTAGATTTTATTTCTATAGAGGAAATTTTAAGCAATCATGTTTTCGGCTACTGTCAGAAACACAGTCATATATAGTCAAGAATCATATCTAAAAATCAATCCATATTGTTTCCTCGTCTGGGCAGAACAGAGTTTTGAAGCGATATTCATATTCATATTCATTTATTCATAATGTCAAAATTACATGTCAGATATTATTTCATTTTATATATACAATCAATTTTATTAATAAGCAATAATCATTATATTCTACAGGTTTACAAATTCGTCGTAGCTGTAGAATGTGTGCTCGAGAAGCCAACTTTTTAGCTTTCGTTTTAAGCATTGTACGGAAGGGGCCGACTTGACTATTTCGGGCAACTTGTTATAAATGGTATTTGATATGGTATCTGGTAATGATATTTCTCGTTGCACGGCCTTAAGCCAAGCTGGAGGCCTTCGGGCGGCTTGAGAACTTCTAACAAGTTGCCCACTCATTTGACAAGGGGGGTTGAAGTTGCACCACGTCCGTAGGGGGGTACTTCCTTACACGTGCCCGTGGGTGGTGCTAAAAGTGCAACAAAACTGGCAACCGTACTGTCTTGTCGAAGATCTCACGGTTCAAAATAATTGCCATACGATAAATAAATTTTCACCCCACTAGAGCGAGGAATTTTTTTTCCTCCTCCTCGTCCTAACGTTGACAGTTGCGTCCTAAATATAGTTGTCCACTACCTAATCCCGAGATTTGGCGTTGGTACTAGTTTTTTAACACAACAGCACAATATAAAATTATTGTTGCTGAACTGTCTGGACTGACCTTTACATGTTATTACGTTTAAAAAAGTTACAAATAGCGCGTTCGGATTTCAAATATTCTTTTCACTTCTCATGCTCGAAAAGTGTGTCATATTAGACTTGTCAAGCGGGGCTAAAGTATTACATTTAACCCCTAGGGAAAATATGAATACATATTTATGATTTACAAAATATTTGAATTTGACCAATCAAAATACTTCACCTATTAAATCCACCAACCACAGAACACTAATTTAACTCTTAAAAAAATATTTGGTATTGGGTATTAACCAACCAGAATACAGCTTTACTAAAATCGACCAATCAGGAAACATAATTAATTTTTCTAAAGAGTCTAAAGATTAAGTTTGTAGTAGTCCCTATTTCACAATAATTAAAAAAGTGGTTAAATCGTTCGAGCAACACTTTGAAGCGCTCAATAGAAGGTCAGTTAGCTTTTTTCGCGCGTGAATGTTGCGCGCGAACCGCAGTCTCTATGTTTTGTGTGTCAAAGGAGTATAGAAAAAAAATCATGCTGCAAAAGTATATATTTTCGCCGTGGAATCTATTGTTAATTTTGGGTGGGTTAACCTTTGTTTATTTATTTTCTCGCAATCGAAGTGAAAAGTAGAGTGTATAACTCTGGTCTAAAAGCCATATTACCCCTCGAACTATTTTCCCTCACTTCGTTCGGGAAAATAACTATCTCGTGGTAATATGGCTCGTTTTAGACCCTTGTCATACAATCTACTATTGCACTCTTGTGGATAAAATGCAGTCTTGCTATCTGTTTTTAAAGAATAAAAAAGGGCTTTCCGGGCTAGTGAGGTGAAAATAAATAAATAACTCTTAATGCTTACTCACAACGTAAACGGTTAGACTTTAATAAATACCTAAAGTAAATACGCGATCAATTCTTTTAAATAATTTTATGTGATAAATCTTATTTTCTTTAGCCGCGGCTGGCTGAACAAAGCCAGTGTATTTAACCAGGGATTGACGTCACTAGCCGTGGGCACAGCTGGCGTGGGAACGAGTAGTTATTAATAAGCAATTTTACAATAATTTAACGTTTAGTTAGCGTAGTTTGCCTAGTCTGTAGTAAATAAGAGAAAACCCGGTTTTAACAACGCAATATATCATTCTTACGGTTGATAAGAGAATCTGAATCAAACATCTATATTGTGAAACATATACAACTTTGTATTCTTATGCAAAGTTGTATAGTTTGTTAAACATTTATTGATTTAAAGGCGATAATAATAGTTAAATAACAATAACTTAAATAATACTACAACTAACTTAAATTTAAAACAGGCGCTAGCGGCATTGTACCGAGGATGCTGGTGGCATTTGCTCGCTGTATCGCAATGCTGATACGTTGTGCGAGGAAGTCGCCAGCTCTTCCCTCACCAGTTACGTCAACCAAATGTATATTAAAGTGGTAGTTTATTGTAAACCTTCAGCCATTTTAAGAATAGCGTCATTTTGGCACAGAGTACGGTTTTCTAATAATGTACTTATTAAGACGGTTGACAAAAACATATACCGCATATATCTTATTTGTTTACATTGGTTGTCTGTACATCGGCAACCGAATCGCAAATAGTTTGTATTACTTATACATATGTTTATTTCTATGGTTTGTATTGTACCTATATTATTGTATACACTGTTTTATTTAATTTTTGTGTAATGGGTGTATTGCCTGGGAATAAAAATTACTCATTCAAAACCTTTTCCGTCCCTCTTGGTGGCACGCGTATGCCAGCTCCAGAGGATGCGCTGTGTTGACAGTCAGGGACAACGAATCATCAAGTCAAGAAAGGGTCGACAATGCGCTTGGGATTCGTTTGGAGTTACAGACACGTACTTAGGTTGCGGTGTCTGCTAACCACAAGGAAGTTTTTCACCGTCGCTGAATATAAATAAAAATACAGGACGGTAACGCAAAACTATGTGGTTTCTGCGGCCTCCGCCTCGCGCCTGCGAGGCCTGCCTGTTTACGGTCCCGGAGGAACGAGGAGGCCTCTGTACTCAGCAGTGGGCGTATCTTTTTGTAATAAAACATATTATATTATATTATTATATATTTTAGACAGGCAGCTGACGCTGATACGTCTAAATCATAGTTCACTTGGCACTGGTTAACACTGCTTAGATATTAGTTTGTCAAGTTTGTTTTTAAACTGATTAACACTGTTAGCGTTCACTACTTCTGAAGGTAATTTGTTCCATGCCATACTACATTCATACTATTCTATTAGAGATTAAGTTCTTGCCGATATTTGTTTTAGATTTGTTACCTGACATGCGTAAAGTGTTGAAACAAAGGCATGAGGGCTATCGTTTTTGTGCTCACCAGTTGGCGCCACTATCGAGAAAGGTCCAGCTGTCAAAAATTGTTATTGGTTATTATGGGCATGAGAACGAAGTTTACATTTAAATCATATTTAATACCTTAAAACCGTACCGTAAAAATATCGAACATCCCGCATTGTAGCGCAGTCCCGTTTTGTTCGGAAATAAAGTAGGACATAAGTTTCCGAAAGACAAAACTGTCTCAAATCACTGACAGTCATTGACCCGTAACTCATATTTGCCCTAATCAAGCTCAGGTATAGCAAAATAAACACCATATTGTTCCAATTAGATATTAACCCGCGTAGCGCAACCACAAAGAGTGACATTTTCGAAGACCTCACGCTACAGTAGCGCCTTTAGCGGCGAATTCATACGCGATAGCCCCCATTGGCATACGTACTAGTACTTTCACAGTACTTTCGTCTTTGTCAATATCGGGTATGAATGGACCGAAAACCTCAAAACCATAAAACCTAGATATCTATGAATAACAATAAACAAATGACGACAATGATATTAATGACTATTAATTTCGGTACTGTACCGTACATTGGTCCTTATTGTCCACGGTATCATTGCGTGACGTCACTTATCGCATAGCTACGCAAGCCGCGGCTACGTCACAGCCGCACGACGCAAGCCACTATTTCGTCAGCCCCGCCACAGCTGAGGTGTCCGAGTGGTTAAGGAGTTGGACTTGAAATCCAATGGGTTATACCCGCGCAGGTTCGAATCCTGTCCTCAGCGGTTTTTTTTTCTTTACAAAACTTCTGATACGCTCGGGTAAGTAGCCGGTGTACTACTTTTCGTCTCTATTATTTGTACATTAATTACGGTATTTGGATAACTGTGCTGTGCTCACCGAAACTAGTTAGTCCATGCTAACTAAAGAATTGCCATCGCAATCCAGCGTGAGAATGCTGCCTGCGTAATGGGCACCATCCCGAGGGGACCTAATTTTGATATTAATTTTTAATGTTTAGTTTTTAGTTAGATATAGTTGTTATATTATAGTATTTTATTATTTACGAAGGCCTCAAACGCCGCAAGTATGCGTTCTTAGGGAGCGGATATTTATTTGAGGCGTTTGGGATCGAAACTCTGGGACCATGGGGACCAAGTGCGCGTCGACTATACAAAGGTTTGTCGGCGCGCCTAATAGAGACCACTGGTGACCAGAGGGCTGGCCAATATTTCGGACAAAGAATAAGCATTGCCATACAGCGTGGCCAGCCTTCTGGGCACCCTACCCGCTGACGGCGACTTGGGACAAATTTTTTATCTTTAAGTTTTACTGTTTACTATTGCCTAGGTTAGATTTTTATTTTATTGTTTCTTCATATATTGTATATTGTTATTTTAATAAACTTATAGTATTTGAAGTTTTTAATTGTTTTAATAATTGTTATAATTAACGTAATATTATAATCTTAAAACAAAATCATTGTCGCTTCCATTGAGATTCTCGCAGTGAGCAATTTCATTTTATTTGTCACACGATAATAGTCGGCAAAATCTTACTAATTTACTCCCCCTCATGATGATAATGACTTAATTTCAACTCAGTCCAGTAGTAGATCTGGGAGGAAATTGGCTGTGACAGACTAACGGTCACACGAGTGATCCCAAGTGTTAAGACATTTGTAAATATTCGCCAACCGTCTGAAAATAAGGAAAACGTTCGCGAATAGCCACATTGCATATTGCTTTCCACTACAAGGAAAATACTAAACTAAGAAACCTGTTAAAATTGCTGCATCCGAGGAATGATTCAGACAAAATTCTACACTCGTGATAATACTTCCTAGAAAATTGTGGTTTACCGCGACTAAATAAAACCGTCAATTAATGTGGCTTACCGGTTCGTGTCAGATAATATTCATTAATCAATAATAGGTCATAACTTATATTTAATGTAACTTTAACACCGGTCGAAATGGCTCGCTATCAGCATTATATTTAATGTAGCATATTTACTTATATTGGTACAACTATTAAATATTATTTATTTTATCTCAGTGTTCTAATTTAATCTTTAGATGATATTTACCCACGACGGAACGGAGAAGGTATATGCGTTTAGGGTGAGATGTTGTTTGTTTGTTTGTTTGTGTGTGCACATCAATATCTTCGAAACGGCTTGACCGATTTAGAAACGGTTTTCTGCAATAGGTTTGTAGTTTAGTCGGGCCCAGAAAAATCCGTCGGGGGCTGCCATTGCCATGTCAAGTCCCAATTGCATTAAAATAGTAATAATAATGAAATTCGAGATAACTTACACAACGGTATAAACTAAGTACATAAACTATTACTTCATTTCAGGGCAGGCAATGGCAGTCCCTGACGGATTTTTCTGGGCTTGTAAATATACCTCGCAAACAGCAGTTAACCGTTTAGAAAAAAATATTTTTATATCTATGTAATTATTTCTTATAGAGTCGGGGGTTATTCAAATACATTATTTAATTATTTTTTAATTGAGTACATCCGTCGGAGGTATTTTCAAAATTTTTATTTTTGCCTTTTATTTTAAATTTACTTGTAGGTATACAATGCTGGTAACAAACAAGCTTATGGTCCACCTGATGGTAAGCGGACACCGCAGCGTATAGACGCCCGCATTTTTTTTTAATTTCATTCGTTTTCTACTATTACTTTATAAATTGATTTTATCATATTATTATTATTATAAATCATTTTCAAGTAAAAACGGTCGATATACGATTTTAGTAGGATAAAGCGAACATGTCTTATAAAGTAATTGTATACGAACATAAATAAACTAAAATAAACTTATCCAGACTATATACCAAGACAATGGCTAACATAATAATGCCTACCACTGCCTGATGCGAAGCAGACATCGGGGCTTATGGACGCTCGTGACCCCCAGAGGAGTCTCTAAACCAGCTGTGTCGTAACTTGTACTAGTTTACGTCTCGATTAGACATAATATAATTATTGTAACGGGGTCTCCCCTGAATCGAACTAAACAATACCATATATTTACATGAATAGCTTTTTGAAACCTAGACACAATCAGCTATATGGATAATTAAATTAGCTATTGTATGTAGGTTACGTATAGCACAATAGTGATAAAGCAACGTTTATTCTGGTTATTAAGGGTCCTTAGGGGTCATCCACAAAGTATGTCACACTAATTTTGTGATTTTTTGACCCCTCCCCCGTCCTTGCCACAGTTGGTCACATTTGTGAGACCCCCCCCATAGTGTGACGTCACATATTCCGAAATTAACTACTAACCAACATCAACTCAAACATTTGAAAAAAATAACATAACAATAAACCTTATGCGTATACAAATAGAGTTTTTCCAACTCTATTTGTATATGCACTTGTAAGATTTTCGTTAATAGTCCATTCCATATTTGGCATTTTAACTCATTAGATGTTTTGGATTTTGAAATGTGACGTCACAAAAGGTGGGACCCCTCCCTCCCCTTGTCACACAATGTCACACTTCGTCGGCCCCCTCCCGCCCCCTTAACGTATGACATACTTTATGGATGGCCCCTTATCAGTTATAAAACGGTCATCTATTTACGCCATTTTCTGTTTGAATTGACACGCATCTTATAAGATTTCAAGCTTACATGGTCATTTACATTAGAATTAACACTCAAAAATACAAATATACATGGTAAATATCCCGTTTCAAATCGTGACACAAATCTTGACATTTTCTCAATGTTACTATCTAGAACAGGACTTGCAATCTTATGTCATAAACTTTAAATGCATTTTTTGGATTTTTCATTAAGAAATATCGTTCCAAACATCACTCCAAATCGACTATTTTCAGGCTAAAAACTAATTTTTTGCGCTTAAATTCTACTACACACAATAAAATCAAAAAATGGCTATGTTACTATCTAAAACTTTAATAAAATCATCGTAGCCTTTAATAATTTTATTGGTATTATCAATACTTTTGTCATAATTTGAAATCAAAACATTTTAAAACTTATAAGGCTTATTAACTTAATTCATCTTATTACATAACGCAGCAAGTAAGCTTGGCGTAAAATATGCCATTTCATGCTTATTTATGCACCCATTCCCAAAATCCGTGTTAATTTATGACTCTCTGAAAAGTTTTTGGTGCTGTTGACCTCTGAAATTCTGAACGAAAAGGTTTTAAATTTTTCTCAATACTTGCTAGAATAAAACCAGCTTTAAAATGTGACAATAAAGTTGAAATTAGGCTGTTTCGAGATTTTGCAACAGTAAACTCATTTGATACAACCTTATTTCATTCATTTTGTGTTTAAAATGAATGGAGTAAGGTTGAATACGCAATGCGTTGGGGCTAAGTGGGTTAAGCATTCGGTATTTTTCGCGGTAACTTGGCGAAAGCTTTCTCAGAATCTGTTTCAGCGAACAAAGGCCGTATGATTTAGACGAGCTTTGTGCTTCGTCCAAAAAAGCTTTAGTTTAATTGTCATTATTGTTACAGTTAACAAAACATGCTTAACTTATCCATCTACACGTGGCTCCGCTGATTATATGAAGCACAGTCCTAAAGCTTCCACTCCTTCATTAAAGGATGGTTAAAAAAATATATATAAATATTTGTGGACAATCTTTCACAAATCAACCTAGTCCCAAACTAAGCAAAGCTTGTACTATGGGTGCTAAGTGACAACATACATACTTAAATACATAGAAAACATCCATGACTCAGGAACAAATATTTGTGTTCATCACACAAATAAATGCCCTGACCGGGATACATACAATCACAATCAATAAACAGTGGAATCCGGATAAAGCGACAGTCAAGGGACCGGTGATATTCCGTCGCACTAACAGAACGTCGCACAAAACGGACTGATTTACTTCGAAAATGTTTGGTATGATATCTAATGTGTGGTGATTTCAGAGTCGTTAAAAACGGTCAAATGTTATAAGCGAAGTCGTTATAAGCGGATTCTACTGTACCAACTTTATGATATAACTTTCAGTGGAACAGACAGACTGGCAGACATTATTCCCGTGTAAAATGTTTACAACCACCTAAGCAATTTTTGCATAGGTAGGTACGTTTCATAAATGGTAATTTATTAATTCAGTTTTTATGAAATTTGTAAGTACTGCATGAAATAAGATACGCCTTCGGCCTACATACTGTCTAGAGTCGTTTTTGATGCGTTTGCGCATGTTGGGGATTCACCGAATCGTGCTGACTCCGTATATTATGGTAACTCAATTTATTTTCTGGTGAACAATAAAGTATATTTGTATTGTATTGTAACTCCTATATTGTGGTATGGCCCTCTGATATGAAGTACATATTGCGTAAGAAGCGACAATAATCGTTTGACACTTGTTAATTTAGCCTAGCTTATGTACATATATCATCATCATCATTTCAGCCGAAAGACGTCCACTGCTGAACATAGGCCTCCCCTGGGGGGGATTTGCCATAGTCGCCACGCTTGGCAAGCGGGTTGGCGACCGCAGTTTGATGGTGGTAATGATCGAAGGATGCTGCTGCCCACCCTCCGATTTTCCCTTATTCGCCTCCTACGAAACCCACGGGAAGAGATGGGGTGGCGCAATTCTTACCCGACAACCATACGGGCAGTACATATATACTAGTTAATAAATACAGTCTACTAAGAGGTAAGCGCCAGCCCTGGGATCACTTGAGGTGTGGCTCACGCGTTTCGATAAGGTCCAAATAAAATAATTCATGTTACTTGATTAGGAACCCAATGTCTTGCGCTTAATACCTCTTTCAACAAATCGCCCTTGCGATAAAGAGTAATGCCGCCAGCGTAATGGGGACCATGCCGCAAGGAGGGTAGAGGTAGTCCGACCCAGGCTCTTCTCAGTTAGGGTAGGTAGGTTTAGTGAATTAGCGACAAAACTCCCAGTAGCTCGATTCCACTCGCACCTCAGATTCGGTGGAAACCGCTCAACCAATCTCACTGGAGCGCAAACTTTTAGAGTATTCCAGTGTTCCAAATCACACGCGTGGTCGTGTCGGAGGTTTTCCCCTGGATTTTCCCCAGGCTAGTCTCTAACCGCGCACTCCTACTCTATCAATTTTGACCTACAATAAATATTTGACCTACATATGTAATATGGAAAGTAATATCGTCTTATACTACAGGTACATGTAAAAATCTGAAAACTATACATTAGTAATTAAATCATAAAAAATATACCCCCTTATTCATAAACGTCTATCAAACCTATATTAGTTAACTACCCGCTAAAGTTCGTTTGTCCTTATTTGTCACTTTGACATTTACGTTTGTGAGAATGGCACAAAGAACTTTTAAGTTAGCAGAGGTTTGTTAAGTTTTATGAATAAAGGATAGTCTTCTTTTAAAGTAATCTACTTACAATGTACAGAACCCTCGATGAGCGAGTGCGTCTCGCACTTGTCCGGTTTTATATCGATTTGTCCTGCTTACTTACGTATTACTCTTTGTCCTTACTCAGCGAAGTGATGGTATGATGAATGTTAGGTTGTGTTTCTGCTGCGGCGCGGGCACGTGTGAAAACATCTGTGCAAGCGCAATATTTGACGCACCAGGTGCACAAAGGTTTAGTTTGGGTTATGTTTGATCTGAAGATTTTTTTAAATCTATATTCGTATCATGATCTAGTCAAAATCAAAATCAAAACATTTATTCTGCAAATAGGCCTCAAGGGCACTTTTACAAGTCAAAAGTGGTATGGCAACCCTAGCCAAATACGAACGTAAACAAAGAGCTCTTCGCTTTTTAAATTGGAAACAATTCTTAAAATGGTTTTGTGAACAACGATTTGTGTAAAGTGAGGTTATATTAAGTGACTTACGTGTTGTGACATCCAGGAAATCATACACACAATCCACAACACAAACATTTCGGTAAGAGGATTTCAACCGTTTGACTTCAAATTACGTTACACACTCTTGAATAACAGAAATAAATCCGTTAACGCTCAATTACTAACGGGATACCAAAAGACATGTCAGCTGATTGGATGACTCGATGACAGCTGACACCAATGTCTGATTACCAACATAACAACATCAATCAGAGTGTTGCCAGTTTTCAAACTTCGTTCAGAAATTGATACTATCCTATTAATCATCGCTTAACACAACTCTTGTATATCTACGTTAGTCCTACAGACTTTTGCAAGCTGGCACGGCTATCCCTGGGTGTAGACGGCTATATTCAAGTTAGCAGGGAAATACGTCGCTATACAGTTACCCGCATTCTTTGATTATGGCTCAATGCGCTGGCTGCAATTTAGAGGACGAGAGCGGCAGGTATATGAAGTGTAGTCTCTGCGGGCTGTCATACGATATGCTATGCGCGGGATTGACTCGAGATAAGTATGATGCCCTGTCCTGTGATGAACTGCAGTGCTGGATTTGTATGACATGTCGGAGTCAAATACCAAAATCAGGCAACCTAAATACGCCCGTCCGCCTCTTTCCCAGTGTGAGTAACTGCATGGGAAACGATAATTCTTCCATTATAGATACGTCAGAAACGTCATTATTGGACCTCGACAATGGTATGAATAACGTTACTACTAGCCGTGGGCAATACAGACCGATGCGATCACATCATGCAGCCGAATTACCTAAATGTATATGCGGGGGTCTCGGCTCTCTTGAGGCTTTGAGAGCTATCATAAGGGATGAACTTAGAGCTGTACTTTCTGACCATAATCCTGCGTCTATTTTAAATACGATCTTGTCCCATACTGAAAAACAATCAGTGTTGTTGAATGAGTTTCTTAGCGCACAGAAAGTTTTAACAGCTAAGTTAAAGTTAAACGAATCAGCTGACAAGTCATCGTTGGAGCTACATACTACAAAGCCACCTACCAAAAAAACCACTTTTAAGCCTCCGAAACCAGGTTTACCAATAAACTCTCCTACTACCAGTGACACGAATACTTCTAGCCGAAAGTCCCTCCCTCACAAAACAACCCTACCAAACCCTCGCCCAGATGTGCCGATTGACCATGCTACCGCGACGCAGTCGGAACCAGTAGCTTACGCACAGTCGGGTACTGTAAATAATGCTGATTGCGGCGTCGGTGACAATAATGCTGATGGCAGCGTTAGTACTATCGCGATTAACAACGCAAACTGGATGAAAGTGGAGTACAGGAGAGGACGGCTATCCAACGCACCCGCCGCCGGAGCTCGGGAAACTCAAGGCTCCAGGGTGGCGCCTAGGAGCGATGGCGGTAGTGAAGGTGGAGCCAGCGGTGACCGCGGATTTGATGGCAAACGGGGACGTCGTCCAGGCGGGGAGAGCGGCGTCGGCGTGCGGCGCGGGACGGCTCCGCCTGGCGCTACTCCGCTGTTCGCTGCCGAGCGACTTCGTTATCTGCACCTCTATTATGTGCAGGAAGGTACTACGGCGGAGCAAGTGCGTGAACATCTAACCACAATCTGCGGCAGTGACGTGTGCAGTGTTGAAGTTTTAAAATCACGCGGTAACTATTCGTCATTTAAGCTCGGAGTGCCGACTAAGTATACTGAACTAATACTCTCCCCCGACAACTGGGCTGAGGATATCTGTGTCAAACCCTGGCGACAGAAATTTCGTGAGAGCCGGGGGGAAAGCCGTGTCAGCGGTTCATCCCCGGCTTAAAAAAGTTCAGCTCTATTATCAAAATGTACGTGGACTACGATCGAAGACGGACATGTTTTACATGAATGTTACTCTTTGCAATTTTGAAATTATTGCCTTAACTGAAACCTTCTTGACAAGCTCCGTGTGCGACGGCGAGATCTTCCCCGGCGGGTGGCGCGTGGCGCGCCGCGACCGCGCGGGCGACGCCGGCTGGGGCGGGGTTCTGCTGGCCGTGCGCGAGCCCTACTCTATGCGGGTGCTCAATGATATTGACGGTCTTACTCCTGACAAGGAGCTGATATTTGCTATTGTTAATTTTAAGAATTTGAAATTTTTATGCTGTGTTGTGTATTTGCCTCCTAGTTATAATGATGAACAGTATATGAGTGTATTGTCGTGTATCGAGAATGCAGTGTGTGCATATCCCGATTTAAATTTTATATTGCTCGGTGACTTTAATATTAATTCATGTAGTACAAGTGTAAAACTTAACTTTGATATCTTTTGTAATTTTTGTAAATTAGACCAATATAGTAAAATTGTCAATGACCATGGAGGTATATTGGATCTCGTGCTGAGTGATCTTAACAAGGAGCGGGTATCAGTACTCGGTAGTGCTGTGGAATTAGTGCCTCCGGACGCGTATCACCCACCCCTCGAGGTGTCGGCGTCGCTGCCTCGCGGCCCACCGCCGCCGCCAGCCGCGACGCCGCGGCCGCGCTCCGACTCCTGCCCGGACTGGGACTGGCGTAAGGCGGACTACCCAGGACTCTATGCGGCCATAGCTACTATAGATTGGACCGAACTCCTGGCAGCTACTGAAGTCGACGGGGCCACCCAAATCTTGTACCAGAAACTCTACTCGTGCATCAATAATTTTGTTCCTCTAAGAAACCATTCTAGACATAAATCTAAGTACGTTTACCCGAAATGGTACACTGCAGAGATAATACGTAGTATTAAAATAAAATACTTCCACTTGAAGAGATTTAGATCGGAGGGGAAAGATTTCAACAAGTATATGTTTAAATACTACAGAAGCCATGTTAAACATCTGGTCGGTAAAGCGTATGCACAACATATGCACCGTATCCAGAGTGATATTATTAACTGTCCGGCAAAGTTTTGGAATTACGTCAAGGATAAGAAAAGCGATAGGTATGGGAACGAGTTTTTCCGCTTTGAAGGAAAGTTGGTGACAGGGCAGTGCGCTGCAGACAGCTTTGCTAGGTACTTCAGCTCGGTGTTCCAGCAGGAAAAGCCGCGCCTAGACGTTGCAACCGCTGCGCGTGTGGCCCACTCCTCGGGTGACTCTAGGTCGGTCTCGATCCCTTCTGTCAGCGAGTCAGACTTTAAAGCGGCAATTCGGAAACTTAAGCCATCTTCGTCTGGGGGGCCCGACGGCATACCAGTATTTTTAGCCAAAGATTGTGCTTCTGCTTTAATGCCGGCATTAGTTTATCTTTATAATCTCTCGGTCGCCCAATCGATCTATCCAAGTCGTTGGAAAACGTCAAGAGTGACGCCAGTTCCAAAGGGAGGTTCTGATATAGATATTACCTCCTTTAGGCCGATAGCAGTTCTTCCGGTATTTGGTAAAATCTTTGAGGTGATACTTAACCGACACATAAGTATTCAAGTAGCTGATCGTTTGCACCGCAGTCAACATGGTTTCCGTAAAGCCCGTTCTACCACTACGAATCTCGTCGCCCTCGCTGACTACGTCTGCAAGGAGATGGATGCTGGACGCCAAGTCGATGCTGCATATTTCGACTTCAGGAAGGCCTTTGATCTGGTCGATAATGACATCTTGCTGAGTAAACTAGCACATACGGGTTTTACGCCAAAACTTTTAAGTTTCTTTGCTAGCTATATGTGTAACAGACAGCAGTACGTCAGGGTGAGAGGCTTCGAATCAAGCGATTACTACACTCTATCTGGGGTAAGTCAGGGTAGTACCCTCGGGCCGACGCTATTCCTCCTGATGATCAACGACTTGCCTGATACAATTCGCAGTGCTGAGTGTCTGCTTTTTGCGGATGACTTAAAACTATTCCGAGGAATTAGTGGTGAAGCGGACAGTGCGGCTTTGCAAGGTGCCATTGATGTTGCGGCCGAATGGAGTATCACAAATCGTCTGCCTTTCAATACAGTTAAATGCAAGGTGATAACGTTTTCACGCAAGCGGTCTCCATCCCGTACTGATTACTGTTTAGCCGATGCTACTTTGGAGAGAGTCAGTGACATCCGTGACCTAGGCGTAGTATTGGATGATAAATTTGACTTCCACAAACATGTAATCGATACTTGCAAGCGGACTAGTAAAACTTTAGGCTTTGTTATGAGGGTATCCAAACAGTTTCATGCTGGGGTCGCTAGGGTTCTCTATAGCGCATATGTTCGGAGCAAGTTGGAGTACGGAGCTGTTGTCTGGGATCCATGCGAGGACAAATACTCTCTAATGGTTGAGAAAATACAGCGTAAATTCGCTCGCTGGCTGTATAAAAAAACCTATGGCTACTACCCATACCTCTATCCCTCCATATTTGTCTCCGGGATGGTCGAACTTGACACACTTGGTCTCAGAAGGAAGCTTTTGCTGCTGGTCCACTATTTGTCAGTCGTACACCACCGCGTGGACAGCCCCGAAGTGTTAGAGAGGTTCGGGTTGGTGGTGCCGACGAGGGTACCCAGGGACGTGGCGGGGGCGGTGGCGCCGCGCCGGCGGCCGTGCCTGCTGGGGCGGCCAGTCACGAGGACGCGCTACGCGAGGCACGCGCCCACTGTGCGAGCTCTTATACTGTTGCACTCTATGCTCACTCAGCACGATCACTCTGACTTGTTTGCTGATAGTTTGACTAACTTATATAGTACAGCTAGACTGTTTCTCAATAGTATCTATTAAATAATAATGGCTTTTATCATGTTTTTATTTGTTAATTGGCTTTAATTTATTATTGTAGCTTAAACTTGACTTTTCTAATTTCATTTGACGTGTTTGACATAGATTTTAATTTTTGCTAACAATACTATATTTATAATTTATACTTGACATCTGTAACTTGACTATATGTTTGACATAGATTTATTCTTAATTTTTTTTTTATTTATATTAATTTTTAATTCAATTGGTTGGTGTTATCTGATGAATAAGTTATGATCGTTTCTTGATATTATTGACTTTTGCCTAACATGTAAGTGCTTTGGTGTCATGCACTGTAAACTTATAATGTATTGACTGAATAAATAAATAAATAAATAAATAAATAAATAAATAAATAAAATCTATCTAGGTACATCAAATAAAAATAACACAATAATCAAAGTATCATTAATTAAATGTAGTGTTACATGTCAAAAATAAGACTAAGAAACTAATAACAATCGAGATTTGTTAGAGATGTATAAGGTCTCTAAGCGTCAAGATAAAATGTAATAAAGTAGGTACACCAATCATAATAAAATATGTTGAGTTATATCTATAACACGTCAACATGAAAATAATAAAATCTATTAAATAAATATCCTCAGAGATGAATAAGGTCTCTGAGCGTCAGTCTAAAAATAAAATCAAATGAGAACAGAGCGAAGTCTCTCATCATGTCAATTCCACTGAACACTAGTACGTAATCGTTCCCTACCAGGGAATAAAATCCGGCACGATGAATTAAATACCGGTATTTGCAGGATTATAGATTCTCAATCCCGCGGGATCCAGCATTTGCGGGATCCCGCAGGGTACCGAAATAATACCAGAAATAGTAATAATTTTAAATTCGCCTTCGGGCGGTTCGAGAACTTCTAACAGTCAAGTTACCCACTCACTTGACAAGCCTAATTCCAATAAGGTCTGGTTTCCCTCGGGTTGGAAGGTCAGATGGTAGTCGCTTCCGTAAAACTAGTAAACTTTTGACGCTCAGAGACCATGTACATCTCTAGGATAATATATTAATTTCACTCCTTGAATAATCTTGAGACCTTATACATCTCTAACTTAATATTTGTAATAGATAACTTTGCAAGTTTATCTTCACTGTATGACATTAATTTTGTTATAATTGTTAAACTCGAAATTATTACTCGTATTCCTTCTTGAACTGTAAATTAATATTTTGACATGAAAAATTTATTACTTATTATAGTCAGACTTTCTTAAATTGTAAACTAATTTTTTTGACATGTAAAAGTGCCCTTGTGGCCTATTTGCAGAATAAATGTTTGTATTTGTATTTGTATTGTATTTGTATAGTGGCTACACCAACTCTTGGGATTAGGTAGCGGACCCTGGGCATCCTTTAGGATGCAACTGTACCGGGATAACGCTAGGATGATGATGATGAGTAATAATTTTAAATAGTTTTTGGATTGTTTTATTGTCATGTGGATATACAGGGCGTCCCACGGCTATACCACATGGAGGGAAAGTACCTTGAATATTGTAGATGGAACATTTTACTTAAAGAAGACATTATTTGAATTTAAAAAACAATTTAAACTGCATTCACAGATATTTAAATATTTTTATGGTTGAACCGGGAATCGAACCCTTTACACGAGAATTTCACATCAAATGTTAGCTTTATCATACCGATCGAAAGGCTTCATCATAAGGATTATTTTTTGCTAAATAACATAGTGTCAGAAATAAAAGGAAGACTATGAATTTTAACATTTGATGTGAAATTTTTCTCGTGTAACGGGTTCGATTCCCGGTTCAACCATAAAATAATTTAAATTTCTGTGAATGCAGTTTAAATTGTTTTTTAAATTCAAATAACATCTTCTTTCAGTAAAATGTTCCATCTACAATATTCAAGGGACTTTCCCTCCATGTGGCATAGCCGTGGGACACCCTGTATATATGTGAAAACGCCTGTTGCTGATTCATAGTTGTACCCACCTGACAATCCGCTATGCGATTGGAATTTCTCAGTCTCAATGTTAAGATGATGATAATAGTAAAAATACTAATAAATTCTAATTGTATTACGTGATTACGTAAAAATCCGGTTATGTTATTCTCACCACACGCTCCCTTGTAATGAGAGCCACGTTTAGGTATATCTTAATTTCACGGGAGAAAGAGACAACACTTCTCGTGAATGGCATTTTTGGGCAAATCTCGATAAAACGATTTTTATCTAACGAAATTTTTGAACACTTAACTGCTTTCTCAACAAAAATATAGTCAACATGGGTTTTTGTGTTTCCAACCACAACATTCACTTCACTTATATCTATTGTCCTCTTTTTTCTTTTTTTTGTTGTCTTATTGATATCTTCGGCCTCAGCTGGAAATGCTACACAAAAGGGTATGGAAATGACAGTAGATAGGTATTGGTTCTGACGCTCCCTCTTGCGTTAGCGCATACTTAAATGAGTGCGCATTCAAATCAAATTGAAATGCGAAATGAATGTCCTAAACAGACCCTGGTTTTCGAAACACGTGCCAGGGCGGTCGGGGGCGGATCGATCGGCGGCAGCGGCAGAGTGTAGTGTATAGAAAAGTAGTGAATCTCTAAAATTAAAAGATATTTAGCAAGTAGTAGTAAGTAATTCAAATACTTGGCAATCCATCCGCTCTTCTTCTCTACGTATTATGTAACGAGACGAGTGTAACGTAATCTATCGTGTAAAGTAACACGAATTCTGCTTGTTAACGGCACTACGAGCACTATAGTGCCGTCCACACGCAGAATTCGTGTTACATTACACGACAGATGTTATATTACATTCGTCTGGAACCGGCTTAAAGTACACTCAAGAGCAAAAGACGGGTAAACTTTGTAAGTAACTCCGTACATAAAGAACCTCTTTTTTGCTCTTACTCACCTCTCCCCCACCTCCACCTCCTCCCACCTCTTTTTTTGGTTTACTGTCTGCAACAAATAATTAATTATATTAATTATTAGAGACTAAGTGCCTTCGAGATGTGGTGTTGGAGGCGAATGGAAGCTATTTATTTATTTATTTATTTATTACACGGGACACCAACAGAGTACATAAGGTAAGGTTACAGTTGTCTTTGGTATAAAAAATGTGGGGGCTTATGTAGGTACCCCAATTACAGGTGAACACATCATTTTACAGAACTTAAGTACAGATCTATGCTAACTACTATGAGAGTTTGATGTTTACAATAAAATCAATACTTAGATTAATGTTCCATTAATCTAAGTATTGAATTGTAAAGACATAAAATACACAAGACGAATTTAGATTTGTACAATAGTAAAATTATTTAACGAGCAACTGACGAGGCTAGATATTGGGTTATTTTCTTTTTATGCGTTTCAATAGTGTCGTGATATATATCCAGGTTGGCTGCTACAGCAACATTATTGTAAAATGTAAGTAGCCTACCTAGGGGCGCGTGTTTCTTCATGTTTGTTCTCGCTAGGGGTACACTAAAAGTTCGGGTGGGAGCTCGACGGGAGTTTGGTTTTGGCACTGTCAGGCAAATCTTGTCAAACATGTTTAAAAGCGGTGTGTGGTCAGGTCCGTTGATTAAATTATATAGGAATACCTGGTCATGTAGCAAACGGCGGTTAGATAGAGATGACATGTTGAAGTGCAGCAGTCGGGATTCATAGCTTGCCCTGTGGCTGATGTTTGGAGCAATAAAAGCCAGGTGGCGTGTGAAGGTTCTTTGTACACGTTCGATGCGGTCACTATAAGCTGGACAGAAAGAAAAATAAACAAAGAGGTTCTGGATTTGATAGGAAAGAAGAGACTACTTTTGAGGACGATCGAGAACAGAAGAGGAAACATGCTGGGGTACCTGATATGACATGACAATTACATAAAAACCATAATCGAAGGAAAGATAGAGGGGAAGAAAGGCAGGGGAAGACCGAGACGTGCGTTTATAGATGAAGCAAAAGAGAAGGTTAATGTAATGTCGTATCAGGAGCTCAAAGCCTTGGCGGAGAATCGAACAGAATGGCGATTACTCCACCGACAAGAGCTAGGCTAGGCTCTTAAATATATGATGATGTGATGTGTGACTTAATTAATATTCGACAGAAAGACACATTCATAATTTGATACTGTCTCTCAAAATCAGAATAACATTGTTTTGTTTTCATCAGCGACCCCTCTTTCGTAGTCTCCATAAACAAGGCGCACACAGAGTCTTGAAGTTTTGCTAGGAGTTATCCTACTCATTTTCCTGTGGCGACACCCTGCACTTGAAAATCTGATCATATCTTCATGCGATTGGGTTTTCAACTCAAACAAAAGATATTGAATCTCGCCGCTGGCGGGCTGAAAAACCTTTGAGTTCATATTGGTTTTATATTTACTTTCATACACACAAAAGTCCTTACAGGCTGTAATCCTAATTCGACAGTGTGGATTTTACAAACATATTGGCCAGGCACGTATCCAGACTTTTGGTTGTGGGGTGGGACAAACATTGAAATAACCATGTGAAAATGATGAATGTTATTGAAAGAACATGCAAGCGGATAAATAAACAGACGGTTAAAAACGTTTTCGGGGGGGATAAATCCCAACTATCCCCCCTCTAGATACGTGCCTGATATTGGAATCAAAAAATATACAACTATACATAGCTCCAATAATATAGGTACATATGCGATCACTGTTCAATATTGCTATAACATAAAAGGCCTAACCTTTGTGAATTCGTTCAACGAACAAGAGTAAAGATCCAATTCGACCTACTCGATTAAGTGTTCCCAGCGCCCTAGTGAAGGGAGCCTGGCGAAGTAGCTGCGTTCGAGCCCGGGGCTCGGCGAACAGGCTCGGCCGCCGGCGTCGCCACACGTACCGCTCCGGCGCTTTTTTTTTGAACCTGACTGTGGCTTTATAGGCCGGGCCCAATAAAGCGATAGGAGTGCGCGGTTGGAGAGTAGCCTGGGGAAAATCCAGGGGAAAACCTCCGGCATGACCACGCGTGTGGTTTGGAACACTGGAATACTCTAAGAGTTTGCGCTCCAGTGAGATTGGTTGAGTTCGCATTTAGACGCACCTCCACGAGAACTCCAGGGTTGCTTGCTTGCCTCGCAATAATTTAAATATGTACGAGTCTAATCCCAATTCCCTTCTTACTTCTAATTTATTGTATCCTACCATCCCTAACATAAACAGAGTGTGATACATGAACGGGTAAAAAGGATATACATACACCTCATATAATTTCAAGTATAGGAACCTAATTGTTTTGGATGCGTTCCAACATTAACTTATATTTAGTTTTACTTCGGCTCAAAATAACTGCATTACCTTCTAAGTGACTTCTAACTATTAAAGAAAGAAAGAAAGAAAGAAAGAAAGAAAGAAATATTTATTTGGTGTTAAATCATTACACAATACACAAAAATGAAATAAGATGAAAATAAACACTAAATTAAACACCAAAAAGGATATCACTCAGCATATGCCAATAGCAATATATGCTAAGGCGCTGGTTTTCAGGGCACCCTAAGAGAGATACAAAGATAAACTTAACTAATAACCCATCTTAACTATTGCCTCGTATAAGACGCGTATCGCGTTAACATTTGTAAATGCTTGCGACTGTCGCATTATGAAACCTAGATTACCGAAAGCCTTCTTACAAATATTGGCAATAAGCTCCCGAAAAGTAAGGTCGGCCTTCAGCAGTACCCCTAAATCTTTTACTTCGTTTACCCGCTGCATCGAAGTGCCTTCTAACACATATTGATAACAAAGTGGATTGCGAGATCTGCTGAACGACATTATGGCACATATGGACGCGTTGAACCGCAGCTTATTGGCTTTACTCCAGTTAACCACTCGATGTATATCCTCTTGTAGTTTAAAACAGTCTGACATGTTAATGATTCTCCGTACGAGATTAAGATCATCAGCAAACAAATTTAGAATGAAGGAAAAATTGAAAAATTTAGGCACTGAGCAGGATTCGAACCTGCGACCACCCGGCACTCGCGGCCAGTCGCTCTAGCCAACTGAGCTATTGGTGCAATCACTACCCAGGGTCCATATTGGCTCACATAATATTACTTGTCATATTATTTTTCATAATGACGCTTTTTGATCATAGTAATCATTTGTCATAATTTTTTTGCCTACAAATTTGTTGTATATACATTTGTATTACCAACATCATTACTCATAATTATATTTAGGCAGATTTTTTAACAACATAATGTCATTTCCAACTATTCATCACAACTCATAATGATTTTTAAAATAAACTTAATAATTATAAACTTATATTGTATAAGTATTTGAAAGCATAACATATAAAGTATGGGTGTATTGGATTATATCGGCTGTCAATGTATGCGCTGAATTACAACATGTAAATTTGATTGTCAATAAATCATCTATTATGTCGATTACCCCCCAAAATTTTTTTATTTTTCATGTACCTAGCTTATTAAGCGATTTCGGCCCGCCAAGGAGTCGACGGAGCCCCGCTTCGCGGGGCTCCTTTTTCCGCTCTGAGGAACAAAAGACACCTAACACTCCTCCTCGCTTCGCTCGTCGTCGTACCTATCCCGACTCTGGGACTGTATTTCTATTTTGATATGCAAGTTGAATGTGGTGTGGAAGATACCTGACAGTTTATAAATAAAACCAGGTAAAGTTTAAAATAAATATTATATAAATTTTTATTACTAATTTGTCGTTGTTAAAAAATAAATATGATTTAAAATTTTATTATTTAAAATCGTTATATTTTAAAAATAAATGAAAATTAACATTAGTATTACAGATATTTATTATGATTGACATTATTAACATGAATGATTCAGTGTTACGATAGTTATGCGCAAAAACAAGTTAAAGTAATGATCATTATGATATAAAATTATATAACAAACATTTTCGGACTTCCAATAATCGAAGTAGCAATTTTATGTGAACTTTGGCGCACCCCACTACCCAGTTCCAAATTCGTCAACTGTTCCTTCGTATTAAGCAGTACCGCTGCTAACGTAAACTAATCTTTCCGAATCCTGCTCGGTGCCTAAATTTTTAAATTTTTCCTTCATTCTAAATTTGGGTATGGGATGGCGCATAGTAACTGACGATTCTCAATATGATTTGAGACGTTAGTGCCGTTAATGAAGCATGAGTCTTCTGGTAGATGTCGCAGTACGCCTCCCTTAAGGCGTTTGTATAAAAAGGATCAGCAAACAGTAAACAAATAGAATATTTGACAACATCGGGGAGGTCATTTACTGTTAAAATAAATTCTAAGGGGCCCAAATTACTCCCCTGGCTGACTCCAGTCCTCGTAAAATATGGTTCTTATCGGTAGCCACCACAGTCCACATACTGTCGCCTGTCCCTCATATAATTGGCGAAAAACAAGCGAGTACTTGGACTGCAATATGGAGGTTTCTATTAAACTTTTCCATTTAATTCAACTCATAAAAAGTGACCAACATGTTTCAACTCAATTCAGATTCAGATTCAGATCATTTATTCATAAATGTACATGTCATTTTTACATTATAATTACAATAATATAAGGCCATTAATGTGCCTAGCTATGTTCTATTTTCTATTTAGGGGTTCACATTATTTGTTATACTTGTTGTGTTAGGGCCAATGGATGGAACAACCGCTTTTGTTCACATTATTTCGATGTATGTACAATCTAATCTGTATTATAATATGTATACATGTTTCGACCTTATCTTCAGAAAATAAAGTCCTACAATGTATACATGTTTATGATAAGAAGAGGAGGAAGACACCGCCACCACAGCTCGATATGTCCACACTGGATAATTCATTGTTCAATTTAATTTAATCTTTATTTCGGACTTACAATTCATAAATCAATGTTGGTTTTGAATCTGCCAATTGAGAAGAATCCAAAATTAAATTAGTGTAAAATGATGCATTACGTGACAAACGCATTTCATATAAGTCTTTTAAGACAAACATAACAAAAAGGTACCTAAATGACCCAATGCCAAATAGTAGATACTTTACTTATTTACCATGTATTGGGTGCATGGGTCCACAATGGGTCAGTGTAGAGCGCCAGGGCATTTACCTTATTAGACCGATGATATTTACAAAAAAATTAAGTGCTTTGGAAGACACGTTGAGCCGTGGTTTGGAACACTGGAATACTCTAAGAGTTTGCGCTCCAGTGAGATTGGTTGAGCGGTTTCAACCGAATCTGAGCTGTGAGTGGAATCGAGCTACTGGGAGTTTTGTCGCTGGTTCACTAAACCTAGCCTAGCTGAGAAGTGTCCAGCAAGAAACTCAGCTAGGCCCGACCTGGGTCGGACTGACTCTACCCGGTATGCGGCGGTACCGGGACGAATAGGGACTATATGTGTCACTGTTGTCGCGACCGCGCGGTGGACGTCCCCGCCGGCGGGAATGCCTAAGTGTACGCGTCTTGTCACAGATGGACGCGGTAAGCGCAGCGTTCCATCTTTCGATAGACGCTGTGATTACGTCGTCCGGGTCCGTAAGTGTGTGCCTAGGACGCCGGACCGTGCGGCCCCTAATCAGTGATCGCCGAGTAACGACAGAGGGGGGAGGGATGGGAACGTAGTCGACAGCCTTCCTAACTAACGGAAAACCTAATTCCAATAAGGTCTTTTCCTTCGGGTAGGAAGGTCAAATGACAGTCGCTTCCGTAAAAACTAGTGTTAGTAGTTAAATACACCTATTTTCTTTCTTTCTTTTCTTAATAGATACATATTTGTTAATCGGACATTAGTGTTTTCGTAACACTACAAAAGATCGATAAACCACCATTCCGACGCTCGACCTGTGTTCATCTCTCACGCCGACAGACCTAGCTTTCGCTTACATAAATCGTATTACGCAACACGGCTAGCGAATGACATAATTAGGATAATATTTAAAATAATACTTACATCATTTGACCCTTTTAAAACGATGATTCTTTATTAAAAATTGTTGGTAACGGTAATCGGAATGGCGAATTGATGACGGTCATCGATTAATTATTTACTGTTGTATTTTATTTCCGACATATCGTAAATGGTTTTATGCTCGGAGGCTGGCGCCGCGCGCTTTCCCGTGCGATTAAATAAGTCTGGCTCCCTCCTTGCTTATTTTCATACATACTTTTCTTCTGGATTATAAATTTAAATCTGTCGTGAAACAGACACTTATTTCAAAAGCATATTATAAGATAAACGATTACATCATGTATAGGGATGTTTGGCAGTGATAGCGTCCCGCACAAGTAATCTAACACAGAAATATTTTGTCCTTAATATTAAAAAATATGTATGTGTGTTTATACTGTAGCATTTGAATTTTGTACTATTTTTACTGTTATTTTATATACATTGTATATTGTTTTGAAAAAATGATACCTCGCCGAGTTTCTTACGCTGGTTCTTCTCGAGGCAGAGGTTTATTTGTGAACCGGTGGTAGTTTTTTTGACATTCATAAGTGTATGTAACATGCCTAAATTGAAGAATAAATGATTTCATTTCATTTCACTTGCTTTCTGGGTATGTGGTGTGTAGTTCCTGGTGCTACGGTCGCTAGAGCTCCCGAGCCGAGGATGCCTGTTTTAAGAGAGTCCCCTGCATATGCCTCTAACTGTCAACAACGAATCCTCAAGTCCACGAAGGCTCGACAAAGTAATAAGTAATAAATATTTTTGGACAATCATACACAAATCAACCTAGTCCCAAACTAAGCAAAGCTTGTACTATGGGTACCGAGTGACGATATACATACTTATATAGATAAATAGATACTTAAATACATAGAAAACATCCATGACTCAGGAACAAATATTCGTGTTCATCACACAAATACATGCCCTGACCGGGATTCGAACCCGGGACCTCCAGCTTCGAAGGCAGGGTCACTACCAACTAGGCTAAAACGGTTTAGGGTAAAGGGCTTTGTTTTTTTTTTAATGTAGCAAGCGTGTTTAATCTACGGTGGCGGCATACTGTCAGACGGGCCGCGAGGATCATTTTTTTATTTTATTTCTTGTATGGCAATTATTTCGAACTGTGAGATCTTCGAGAAGACCAGTTTTGTTGAACTTTTAGCATCATCCAGGGGTCACGTGTAGAGGTACAACTTCGACCCCGTTGTCAAGTGAGTATACAGTTTAACTGTTACTTTGGCTTAACGACTGCTATCATAGACAGCAGCCGGGATTAATGGCGTAGCGTGCCTTCCAAAGCACGGGAAGGGAGATGACACTTGACCTTATAACAAAAATTAACAGCTAAATGTATAGTAATAAACGGATTCCTGGATCCAAAAATTGATTTAGAAAAACCATGAACATTATTTGGCGGTCACTCACTGCAACGCACTTCATCATTCATTAAACCTATAAAGGTAAATAAATGTGACACCGGCAATAACCTACCTAGATAATATGTAAGTATTAAATGTTTTAAGTACAACAGATTAGCTTATCTCAGTAGAATACTCAAGCGAATGAATTACACATATATTATATTCTTGAGCTGTGAAGTAGGTGCGGGCTGAAAAACAGCGCTGTCCAGCCGTCCAGGCTCGCAGCATATGCTGAGCCCGAGCCTATTGTCGCAATTACTTTTAATTTATTTTAATGTACCTATCTCTATTATTAATTTTTGTTTCTGTTATTTGTTGCTTTTATTTTGTGTAACTTCTTTCTGGCGACAATAAATCTCTTTTTATTTTATTTTATTTTTTTAATAATTTTCCATGTGTCTGCTTACTCCTTTTTGTGTATTCTTACGTAAGTTTATGAAGATGCGACGAACAAAATAGACCTCGCACGGGAAACAGTAACAATACGAAGCCGTAAGTAAATATTGCATAGGCGATGCATTATATTGTCGCGGTATCTGCGCAGGCACATGACGTTGACACCATTGTCAACACTTGCATAACATTACGGTGACTTCGACCTAAACCATAACAATGTTTGAATTATAATATGAGATTCGCTTTTGGACTCTCACAATGTCACATATTATCAGCAGGAACACCAACCACCATCGGCGGATATATAGACATAAGACATAAGAAGTTTATTCGTACATAAAAGTTTACAGGTATAGTTGAACATATCGTCATTTATAAGTAATGTACAGAGTGGATTTTTCGTTATGCGGTTCGACTGGCTCCTACACTAGGCTAAGCCTGTCCCGTAGGTAAGCAATTCAAAAATGGATTAAGAATATGTGCGCGAAAAGTCAGAAAAGATGACAATACAATATAATTATTATTACTAACATATACTAGATATAAAAATGCAAACAGGCATAGAATCTACGAATTGAGAGTAAGTATGTGTTTAGTGTGTATGCGTGGGCGTGTACATGAGTGTGTGTGTGTGTGTGTGTGCGTGATATAGCATTCGTCTCTCTCGCACTTACATACTTGCTAGTAAGGGACGAATGCGACTTACATATACCATCGCTTTAAAGACGTTCAATAACAGGGCAAATGTCCCGCTATACTATACATATCGGCTGCGACGCCACACGGTGTCACGCAAATTCATTTGTTTTGTCGGAAATATACTCACAACATGCCCGCGTTTACATTGGACATATATATATTTTATTAATTAGATAGATAAATCATTTATTTGTTTGCCACATCCACACTCACGTTACAACAAATAAAATCAAAGAACGGAAAAAGAAATACACAAGGAAATCAAAACTTAAAACAACACATATTAAAAAAAAGAAGCAATTATAAAACAGGATTTAAAAAAAGAAAAGAAAATTACGAACACAGTTTAAATAACATATAATTACGAACACAGTTTAATTAAAATATAATTACGAACACAGTTTAATTAAAATATAAACTTTAAAAAATTAATATAATTATTAATTTTTTAAAGTTTATATTTTAATAATTATGACATTACATCTTAATGACTATTTTCATAACTATGACATTAGATGTTGACGTTAAATTTTCCTCTTGACATTCAGATTTTATTCTAGACACTGTCTAGATTATACTATTTTTTATGTTTTTATTTTACATATTGACGATCTTTTTGTGAATTTATTATACTCTCTTTTAACATACATTACAGTAATTCATGTCTTTTTTTAAATTTCATATGCATCAATAAATTGCTCTGAATAATTAGATTCAATTTATGTAATATATAACTGACGATTCAAAAGTGCTTGTTGCTAGGCCTATTTGAATAAAGAATATTTTGAGTTTGAGTTAATCAAAGGGGCTAGGATGATCGCTTATATGTCGGCATATAGCATTCGTCCCTATCGCACTTATATACATACTTCACAATAAAGTAAGGGACGAATCATCCTAGTCCCTCTGATATTCGATGTTAATGCGGGCATGTTGTGAGTATATTTCCGAAAAACAAGTGAATTTGCGTGACATCGTCTGGCGTCGAAGCCGCTATGTGTAGCGGGACATTTGCACTGTTATTGAATGTCTGGCTTTAAAGTGATTGTAACTGCTATTTTTTTGTTGCTCGCTCGCTAGTACCTAGTCCTTAAATAGCTATTAGAGGAGTTAAGATGATCCCTTATATAGCAGTAGTCTCTCTCACATTTAGGTATATACTTGACAGTAAGGGACAAATGCTTATCATACTTTATTAAGGGATATAAATTATACTTTATTAAGTTTTATTGATAGAACTATGTTTTTAAAGTATCAGGAACTATAGCGGGTCCTGTAGACAGGCATAATATCAATTTTTAGTCCATTTGGAGAATATTGATATGCTACGTGTGTGACGTTAGCATTTCATTTGGTAGAAATCCATATGTTTTATTTTTTCATCAAAAACGGCAGAACTATTGTTGAAACGTATCAGAAACTATAGAACTATGCTGTATGCGAATAGAACTCCAATTATTGTGTGATCTGCTGGAACTTGATGTGCTAACTTCACGGACATTATCTTAGCCCCCCAGGAACACTTTTTCACTTATTGTATGACGTTATGAAACAATCGTCAAGTTATGTTAACCTTACGTTCGTTTGTAAATGCTATATAAATCTTCTAGTTGAGTCAAAATTTACCTTAACTTAGTATTGCCAATTAATTTACTTTGGAAGCCTTCATTGACAGCAATTTTAAACAGTTGTACAAAACTAGGTATTCATAAATGCAAACATTGCAAAGGCATGTCGGAAACCACAACATATTCATTAAACAAAATTGTTTATATTTGATAAAATGATTAAATTGAGTGCCCCAAAACCTAGATCGACATCGTACGATATTCCGTGGAGGCTCGCGCGGCATTTTTCTGCTCGTCTCCTATTTCACGCAGACGCTTCACTCTTGATTCAATATCGCATGAGCTAAAATGCTGAGGCGCGATTAAATCTTGGTTAAGTAATAAAAACCGCGCTCCATTTTATAACAAACTAGTGACCCGTCCCGGCTTCGCACGGGTGCACTATTTAATGGATATAAACCTTACCTTATACATATAAACCTTCCTCTTCAATCACTCTATCTATTAAAAAAAACCGCATCAAAATCCGTTGCGTAGTTTTAAAGATTTAAGCATACATAGGGATATAGGGACAGAGAAAGCGACTTTGTTTTATACTATGTAGTGATAGCCATACTTATTTAAGCGTCAAATGTATTAGTCGGGTTGTTAGCTTTTCACGTTGACATAAAGCTTTAAATGAAAATATTTCTTGGGTTTACAAGAAGGATTCCCGAAAAGGAATATAATAAAAAAAATACCAATTAAAAAGAAAAAACAACAGAGTGTTCTAAAGCTCTGAATAAAACATTAGGTAGAAACTCGACAGTTTTTAGGTTATGTGACCTCTTAATAATATTTATTATGAAGTTATTAAATAAATGGGACTGGTGTTACCTTTTGACTCATTATTATTAGTAAACAGATCTATATGTCTGCTCGCAACCTAAGATGTGGCACATCCAAAATTATGGGATACCTCAATATTAGGTAACCAAAATCAAATTAGTAATTAAGTTATAATACCAGCGCGGCTGGCACGGTAGGTTCTATGATCATGTTTTACAGGCCTGGTCATATACATATGGATGCCCCGTCCCGCCCCAATATCCTAAGAGCGAAATATATAAACTTAATTCTATATCATCATTAAAACATATATACAGAGCGCAATATAATAACTAAAAATAACATGAGAATATATGACTAAAAATTAAAACTAAACTAAACTAAAACTAAAATATATTTAAAAAATTGGTCCCCTAGGCATAGTCCCTAAGATGCTGGCAGCATTTCCTCGCTGAATCGCTATGCTGATGCGTTGAGCGAGGAAGCTGCCAGCTCTATAATCCCCCGTGGAATCCACCAGCTTTTAATTCTATTAAGTTACGAGTTAAAGTCTCGTTTATGAACAATAACTGGGAACAACATTAGGTATTGATACCACCTTATAATCACGGCAATTCCAAGAATTTGTCAATGATTGAATGGAGGCCGTAACTGCTGAATCAGCCGCGGCAGTTCGATGCACCTGACGGCAGCTCGGCTGTGTCAGCATTAAGATAGCTAATATATTATATTCGCATAACTTTTATTCGTCTAGGTAATATGTACATAATAGTAATCTGTGGGTAATATCCAGCAAAATCTGACCTCAAGACCTAGATCCTAGGTTATGACGACCGGTTTAGCCTAGTGTGTAGTGCACCTGCCTGTGAAGCTGACGGTCCTGGGTTCGAATCCCGGTCAGGGCAAATATTTGTGTGATGAACACGAATATTTGTTTCTGAGTCTTGGATGTTTTCTATGTATTTATATCTATTAAATATATCGTCGTCTAGTACCCATAACACAAGCCTTCTTGAGCTTACTGTGGGGCTAGTTCGATTTGTGTACGATTGTCCTCTAATATTTATTTATTAATCATAGGTCTGACGTACTGCGAACGTTTGCCCGCCGAAATAAGGACAGAAACATGTGATTCGACATTTAAACGTCAGCTGAGAAACTTTCTGTTGGATAATCCATTATATTCTGTAAATGAATTTTGTAAATTAACTTCGTAATGTTTTATTGTGACATTCTATTTGATATTAAGTATTTTTGAGTTTTTTGACATTGTAAGTATTTAGGTAAATAGGTAGGTAATTTCGTAATTTATGGACGCCCCCTAATCCCTATATCCCTATGTATGCTTAAATATTTAAAACTATACGCAACGGATTTTGATGCGGTTTTTTTTAATAGATAGAGTGATTGAAGAGGAAGGTTTATATGTATAACATCCATTAAATAGTGCACCCGTGCGAAGCCGGGGCGGGTCGCTAGTATGTAATATAAAGCTAGAATACTCTGTGGACCAATTTAGACGCATATTAAGGCTGCAATGCAGGTGACCCAAGAGCTCGAGCGAGGCGTGAAGCGTGCTCACGCTGGGCTGGGAGACCTTTCGTGTTCATTCGCCTGTTTAAGACCGCCTTTTATGTTATTTTATATCTAAACACATAATTATAGGCTATTAGGAGAGTTACTCTCCTGTTTCCAACCTATTCCACTTTTAAACAAGTCAGTTTTGCCTTAATGCCGGCAAAATTGCTGGCTAGTGGCTATTCCCGGGTCAAGAAATTACCTTATTTATTTACTAGCGACCCGCCCCAGCTTCGCACGGGTGTAATGCTGATGCATATATCATACATATAAACCTTCCCCTTGAGTCACTCTATCTATTAAAAAAAACCGCATCAAAATTCGTTGCGTAGTTTTAAAGATTTAAGCATACATAGGGATATAGGGACATAGGGACAGAGAAAGCGACTTTGTTTTATACTATGTAGTGAATGATTCATTGTAATGTCATGCATACACAATAAGATGTTACATTTTAAGTCATTTCATGACACCCTGTAAGGGCACACAATAGTCATAATATTAAATCTAGATTTAAAAACTCGATTATTACATTTACAATTATGACATATATCAAATAAGTTAGGTGAATCAACTATTTACTTCACAATTAATTATATAATATACATTACTGTTATTTTATGTATAATGTTAATCTAAGACTAAGTGCCTACATTTTATTTCAATTTACTTATAATAATTTGCTAAATTTTTGTCATCAAGGAATGCGTCCACCGAGTAGTAACAATTTTCTATTAATAGGTTTTTTAACTTGGTCTTAAATACTTCATCATCAGGTTGCGATTAGATCTCATCTGGTACATTGTTAAAAATTAGAATGCATTTATACTGCGGTCCTTTTTTAAACTATGGCTAGATTAGATTTTGGCAATGCTAATTTATTTCTATACTGCTTTCTAGTTTTAATAGTATCAGGTTTTACTGGAAATAGTTCTGGGTTTTTTCTAACAAAGAGGGCAGCTTCCAGTATATATATAGATGGTAGTGTCAAAAGTTTATTTTTTATGAAGTGAGGACGGTAGCTGTTAAGGATGCGTATATTCGCTAGAATTCGAATGCACTTACCTTTAGTAAGTCATTAGCCTGTTTCAGACTGCTTTCATAGGTTTGTATAGCTAAGGGTGCCTTTCCATTAGAGCTATGCTATGCTACGTTGCTATGGATGCGTTGATATCCACCAATCATATTCATTTGTCGACACTACTTGAACTGTTACTGTTACTGTTGCTGGATGAACTGTGTTGAGAGCGAGGGACCTAAATTTGTTCCTTATGTTGTCAACACAGTGCATCCTAAAATTTTATAAAGGTTTGGCAACGCGTACGGTGGCGTACGTGACTCCTTTGGAGTTCATTTATTTATTTATTCAATTAAATACAATGTAAGTTTACAGCATAAAATAACACCAAAGCAACTTACACGATAAATTATTACATAGCAATAAACATACATACACAGACTATATATATATATATATATATATATATATATACATGTCAAATAGAAAAGTCGTCAAATTGAGAACATTCGAAATAAAAAATACAAGTAGGAGTAGCAACTCCAAAGGAGTGATGGTATGCAGCCACCGCAGCCTATAGAGTCTATAGGTGGACTGTAAGCTTGTTTGCCACCGGCGTTGTATAAAAAAAAACTTACGAATTGATGATGGTATTTAAGACGAATTGACGAATAGACTACAGTCGGCCACGGAAATCAATATTAACAAATACTAAAATACGTATTGATTACATAAACAATGGTTGCTTGCATTGATTATTGATTATTTTCGCTCAACGCTCCGTAATGACCAATTAATTACTTTTCAAACCTTCCACAGAATCTTCCGGCTTCCGTAACCGCAGCATAAATGGCAGATGACACAACTCAATAAACGCATCTCTTAACAATACAGCTGTTTTTGAGGAGAGGCGTGACAGTTGTTTTGACACAATATACGTCGACAGTGAGGACAGTACCTTGACCACCTTGACTACCACGAAGCGCTCTAGCGGTGAGGCGCGGAACATCGCTTCGATTACATAATATATATATATATATATATATATATCTAATATATTTAACTATACAATGAACAAATTGATATCCTATAAGTATATATATATATATATATATATTTTTTTTTTTGTTTTTAATTGTTTTTAATAATTTTAACTTTACATAGGTCATATCTACACAATTATAATGAACCCGATCGCTCTCACAAAATAAAGTCGCGCAACAAATATGTAACTAGCCCTAACACAGGCCTCGGTCTTCCTGGGCTGTTACTGCACACTAGTCTTTAGATGCTTGTCTGGACCAATATGTAATAGTAAAATTAATAGTGTTAATTAAGCTTTACATTTAATTTGTGTATAAATAAATAAATAAAATTACGCAGATATAAAGTAACCCGTTGCCGACCGGCGAAAAAAACAAACAAGACATTGTTTTGTTATGTGTTCGGATATTCCGGGACCGGCAGGCGAATCACGTAACTTTATGTACTAACGGTATATAGATTTTACTGTCAATTTTGAAGTATAAATGTATGAGCTGACAATTAAAATTTGACATTGAAATCTACGTAACGGTAGTAAAAAAATTACGTGATTACCCCGCGGGAGATGGCGGCTTAAGCGCTACGCTCGTGTGTGGTCGCTTTGTGTGGTACTATCCATTCGTTTGTATTGATCCGATGTCTATCACAGGATTCGCTAATCCGAGTTAAAGGAATGCAGGCGGTTTGAAAACTTGTAGCAGTCAATTTGCCCTCTCACTTAATTTATGTCCATCCTGAAACACGCGTCGCCTTAGACTTTCTAACCGTGAGCGTTTTTTAACAGCCAAGAAACTGTTTGTAAATGTAACGACTGTGTTGCAGGAGTCGTCACGCTGTCGTCACGCGTGTCGCCGCTCATTGTCGCCGATCGTCTACTAACGACGCGCGTAAAACGTGTACAAACAAAACAAACGGACAAACTAATCGCATTGTGCAGCAATTAGCATTTCCTTGTTGTCAGCGATACCGAAGGTTATGTACCTCAGATTCGGTTGAAACCGCTCAACCAATCTCACTGGAGCGCAAACTCTTATAATTTGTGTAAGATTATCCTCTAATATTTATTTATTTATTTATATTGACACTTTAATTCCTAGTAGACACCATTGCTCACCTCTAAAATCATGTAAAGTTGAAAATGTCAAGTATTGGGAAAGAGTCAAACATTGACGTTTACGAGTATGCCTAGATAAGAGTGTGTATCGAGTATGTTACATAGATACTACGTGCATCGATATATGTAGAATTTGTGGATTTAGAACACATGAACCGGCGGTAATACTTAAGACTCATAATTATGTTTGAGACCCATATTTGAGACACAAAAATAATAAGTAATACAAAAAAAAAACAATACCTGCGGGGTAATCACGTAACTTATTTACTACCGTTAGGTAGATTTTAATGTCAAATTTTAAGTGTCACCTCTTACATTTAGATTTAGATTCAGATTCATTTATTTCATAGATGTAAATTACAATATAAATTTGCATTCATGTCAAAAGTATACGAATTCACATCATGATCGTCAATTATGATATAAATAATAATAATGGAATAGGATTTAAACATATTCATCGAATAAGGATCGTCATAACATAATTGGACACACAGAAAATATAAATAAAATACAAATGGAATTTAAGACAGCAATATGGTGGCAATTAAATAAATGGTTAATTCGAATGTAATTACACAATTTTAAACAAATGTCTACTTCAAAATTGACAGTAAAATCTATTTACCGTTAGTACCAGAGCTCGGAATAGGTAGTGCCTATTTACCTAAACTTCGCGAGAGGACGTAATTAAGAGTGGTTACAAGCACCAAAAATAATTAATTCTTATTAATGAATGCGGGATTTACTGTATTATGCTAGAGGCTTAATACATTTGGCTTTACTTATAAATCTTGTTATATTGCATATTATTTGTTTAATTACCTTGAAATAACAATCAGTCATTAAAAATATAATATGGATCAAATTTAATCAAAAGGATTCCGAAATTTGATACTTTTAGTTGACTTAGACAGAATTATACTCCTTTCTTCCATGAGAGGGGACCTGTGTCCAGCATTAGGGCGTATATAGATTAGTGATGAGACAGAATTATGATATGGCGTAGAAGATATCGTACAGATGTATTCTAATTTATTTCTAATATGATGGTATATATGTACTTATATATTAAATAAAACTATATTTCAACCGATTATATCGCGTATAATGAATTTAAAATACATTCCGTGACCACGAGTGCTGTAAAGGACTCGAAACGTCGGAATGAATGTCGGAATTTTCTGTACGATATCATAGTTCTGTCTCATGACCAATCTATATACGCCCTAATGCTGGACACAGGTCCCCTCTCATGGAAGAAAGTAGTATAATTCTGTCTAAGTCAACTAAAAGTATCAAATTTCGGAATCCTTTTGATTCAATTTGATCCATATTATATTTTTAATGACTGATTGTAATTTAAAGGTAATTAAACAAATAATATGCAATATAACAAGATTTATAAGTAAAGAGAAATGTATTAAGCCTCCAGAATAATACACTAAATCCCGGGAAACCCCACATTCAATAAAAAGAAGTAATTATTTTTGGTGGTTGTAACCACTCTTATTTACGTCCTCCCGCGAAGTTTAGGTAAATAGGCACTACCTATTCCGAGCTCTGGTTAGTACATAAAGTTACGTGATTCGCCTGCTCTGATCAAAATCTGCTATCGCCACGTAGAAACTTCTAAACTGAAATAATCACAATATAAAGATCAGGGAGGGGCTAATTATCTTTGTGGTAATCATAAATACTAGTTCTTCAAGGGGCTTCATGCGTTATTCATCGATTTTTGACGAAGTTTGAGTTGATATAACTCCGTCAAAACTGTAGATATATTAATGACACAAACGGTTATCGGTTCTTCAATCCTTTATCTACATTTGCTAAAGCCAAATTTGAAAAAACTGACTAAGTACTTATCTTATTTTATAGTCCAAAAAAGCTCTATTTTATATATTATTAGTATGTTGTTTATGCACATATATATGTGCAAAAAAAAATAAAAAAAAAGTCATAACTCCGAAAATACGAAAAATCGCGGAACATACATGGGGGTGATTCAGATAGCCCTCTAGGTACCTCCCAGCTTCAGTATATCACTACTTCTTGGGACACCCTGTATATGAAATGTACATGTAACTGTTCTTTATTGACGTCTCTATTAACGCAAGAGAGATTTTTTAAAAACCCATTTTTACAAAAGTTACATCCAAAAAACTGTTTTTTTGGCCTAAAATTATCAAAGTTTGATGCCATGTATATCTCGAAGACAGCGAATTTCAAAGTAAATATGGCATATTATTTCGGTAAACCTCGTTGTTATTAATACGATAAGTCATAAAAAACACGACAAAACGGAAAGTTACAGCTCGAAGGTAATTGGGAGCTAGAAGCCCCTTAAGGGTTATACCTATCAGCAGATAATATTTTAATTCCTTTAATTTTGCTACTTTAAATATCTTGTTAATCCTTCAAGATAATATAACTGTCTTCCTAAAGCGATTATACCAGGGTTAATATCCCCATAACATCGCAGCCATCACCGCGGACAGCTGGAATGCGCTCCCGACTCCCGCCTCGTAATGATGACGTGATGTTGTCGAGATGACGTTGCTGGAACACATCAACATTCCAACTACAACGGCTAGGGGATAATTTGCATAAGTATCATGATGACAATAAATTAAAATACAGTGGAATCTGGATAAAGCGACAGTCAAGGGACCGGTGATATTACGCCGCACTAACAGAACGTCGCATAAAACGGACTGATTTGCTTAGAAAGTAATTGGTATGAAATCTAATGTGTGCTGATTTCGCAGTCGTTAAAAGCGGTCAAATGTTATAAGAAGATTCTACTGTAGTGTGTTTAGGACTACAAACATCGAGAAACTAAAAAGGTAAATAGATTTATCTATTTCAAAGTGTAACACCTACAAAATTCACTTATTTGTGTGGAATCGCCAAGATGAAACTAGTGATAGGCCCGGCCCTCCTATAAATGCTATCATCCGCTTACAGCGTTACGCTGTACGCTGCGTCACAATATCAAAAAAAATCAAAATCAAACATTTATTCTGCAAATAGGCCACAAGGGCACTTTTACATGTCAAAATATTAATTTACGATTTAAGAAATTCTGACTATATTAAGTAATACATTTTTCATGTCAAAATATTAATTTACAGTTCAAGAAGGAATAATAATTTCGAGTTTACAGTTATCATCATCATCATCATCATTTCAGCCGAAAGACGTCCACTGCTGAACATAGGCCTCCCCCAAGGCTCGCCATTTAATTTTTTGGGCATGTTTTTATTTTTCCCTTGGGGGGGATTTGCCATAGTCGCCACGCTTGGCAAGCGGGTTGGCGACCGCAGTTTGATGGTGGTAATGATCGAAGGATGCTGCTGCCCACCCTCCGATTTTCCCTTATTCGCCTCCTACGAAACCCACGGGAAGAGATGGGGTGGCGCAATTCTTACCCGGCAACCACACGGGATTTACAGTTATAACAAAATTAATGTCATACAGTGAAGATAAACTTGCAAAGTTATCTATTACAAATATTACAACATCAGTAAAGTTAGAGATGTATAAGGTCCCAAGATTAAACAAGGAGTATAATGAAATTAACATAATATCCCAGAGATGTACATGGTCTCTGACCGTCAAAATTAAAATTAATTTAATATTGTTAGAGATGTATATGGTCTCTAAGTCACTGATAATAAAATCGAATCCACAACAGGATGATGTCTCTCGTTAATCCCCTATAAAAAGACACTAGTATTAACGTAGTCACTATGTCCTAGCAAGCATGAACAGACCGGACTCCACAAATAGCACCCGATCACGCTTCAAAATCACGCCGACAATGCTTACTATAGAAATGTACCGTTAGGCTCAGACAGAAGAGACAGACCATAACAATACATCTCTATAGTGTGCATTGTGGCGCAGCGTAAGGCGTGACGCTGTAAGCGGCCGATGGCGTTTATAGGAGAACAGGGCCATAGTCAATTAAACGGCTTACAGGTTTTTTTTTTTTTGAACCTGACTGTGGCTTTATAGGCCGGGCCCAATAAAGCGCTAGGAGTGCGCGGTTGGAGTGTAGCCTGGGGAAAATCCAGGGGAAAACCTCCGGCATGACCACGCGTGTGGTTTGGGACACTGGAATACTCTAAGAGTTTGCGCTCCAGTGAGATTGGTTGAGCGGTTTCAACCGAATCTGAGGTGTGAATGGAATCGAGCTACTGGGAGTTTTGTCGCTGGTTCACTAAACCTAGCCTAGCTAAGGCTTACAGGTATGTGTCATGACAAAACGCTGAGGTATCTGACATGCTCAAACAACAAAATATCTAACATTTATGTAGAGCCAATTACATGTCAACTATTTTGAATGCTTAAATAAAAACCCATGTTTACCTTGCAACCCAAAACTTAGAGCATATCTCATACGTAGGTAACGTAGGTAATAAATGAGTGTAACAATTATCCCTGCGCGCCTGCGCAAGTCCCCAAGAAACCCTAATTGACGTAATTGTACCACGTGTTCATTAGTGTCGTTTTATTACCCTACCCTGTGGTCATTTTCTACTAATCACTCTAATTAGGAATAGCGTAGATAAACGGCTTAACGTTAACTTCAAAAGATTCAAAACTCACTTTTATGATGCATTCTAACTCCAAATAAAACCCCATAGATTAGTATAAAAAATGTAATGTTGGTTTTAATGTTTCGACCAAACAAAAATAAAATTATAAATATTTGTGGACAATACACAAATCAACCTAGCCCCAAACTAAGCAAAGCTTGTACTATGGGTACTAAGTGACGATATACATACTTATATAGAAAAATAGATACTTAAATACATAGAAAACATCCAAGACTCAGGAACAAATATTTGTGTTCATCACACAAATAAATGCCCTGACCGGGATTCGAACCCGGGACCTCCAGCTTCGAAGGCAGGGTCCCTACCAACTAGGCTAAAGCGGCGGTCGATAATAGTATTACTCTACCGGTATGCGATCTTTTAGAGAAAAATTGAACGAGGAAGAACAGATTTTATTCCCAGTTTAAATGATACAATAACAGCGGGAATTTTGAAATTAACTAAGTTACTATTATTTTTTCGTACCGATAGGAAGTCCAACAGTGAATTGCAAGACAGACCAAAGTTTCTTTAAACACTACTTTGTTAAGTATGGACCTAATTATTTACAAACGTACATTGAATTGAAACAAAATAGAAAATGAAATATTTTGATCTATTTTATTTCAATAAATATAGATACGAATTCTTTTATTTAAATAATTCAGTGGAATTGACATGATGAGAGACTTCGCTTTGTTGTCATTTGATTTTATTTTTAGACTGACGCTCAGAGACCTTATACATCTCTGAGGATATTTATTTATTAGATTTTATTATTTCCATGTTGACGTGTTATAGATATAGCTCAAAATATTTTATTATGATTAGTGTACCTACTTTATTACCTTTTATCTTGACGCTTAGAGACCTTATACATCTCTAACAAATCTCGATTGTTATTAGTTTCTTAGTCTTATTTTTGACATGTAACACTACATTTAATTAATGCTACTTTGATTATTGTACTATTTTTATTTAATGTACTTAGATATATTTTGACTTGTAAAAGTGCCCTTGAGGCCTATTTGCAGAATTAATGTTTTGATTTTGATTTTGATTTTTGATAATAAATGGGTTATATGGATAAATAAAGGTCAGATACTTATTATAAACATATTAAGTTTAAGTGTTTTCATTTAAGTACATTCACTCAATCATTTCATTTATTAACTTTTTTTGCAATCAGTAGGTACTTCATGTAGCTGTGTGTGTGTAATTATTTAACTCCATTTATGTCTCAAAGCCTAAAACCTAACTAGTTAACTAGTTGACCTACATGACAGTGGTGATACAGCGCCAAAAACGCTGAGCCGGCACCGGCAGCCAAGATCCTGAGCTCCGCGAAAGCGGCATCGCAAACGGTGCAGCGAAGGCCACTTCCTGCAACAGGCCTTTAAATGTAAGGCTTTTCATACAGACTTGGGACTTTTTGGCTCTGTAGTGGGATCGCGCCGACGATCGGCGCGGCAGCCGAAGGCGCGCGGGCAGTTACTCCACTCGCGTCCTCCGCCCCGTATAGAACGCACGCAATGGCGGCTGCGCGCTAACGCACAACGTGTCTGTGCTGTGAATCGTGCTCCAGTGCAACGTGAAAATATCTCAGGAATTTTCTAGGTAAGTCCTGTTCCTGTATATATCTGTAGTGTGAATTTTAAGTAAGCCGCTTTCCCGGCTTTTCCACAGCGCCCGGGGCTCGCGCGAATTCGGGATTATCGAACAACTTGCTAATCGCCGGGATTTTCACCGGATTTAAGTTTTTTGCGATTTTTTAACGATAGCAAATTTGCATTGTAATTAAGCAATTTGCATGAAACGGTGTAGGTTTATAGCCAATTAAAATGCGTTTCCTAATAATTGGATACATTTTACAAGGATCCATATTGTTGCGACGTGTGCCGGTTGCGTTTCGATTAGTAATTTTGATCACATCTGTTATTTGTTAACGAATACATAATTATTGTGCCTGCACATACACAGGTAACTACCTATGTATAAACATTTCCATAACTCTGCCAATCTGTAGGGTAAAACCCGGATAGATGCCTCACTTTTTGAAATTGCCTCGTATTTGCGAAAACTTTAACTTATCGTAAATATTTTTAATGAAATAAGCTAGTCTATTCTTTGTTCTTTCCATGTGTTTCGTTGCTGTTGTCCTAATAATTACGGTTTTTGCAGAAAACAAGTTTTTCGACAAACTGTTTTTGAGGATAGATGCCTCGCGGTTATGGATAGATGCCTCACCATCAAAATGCAAAGAAGGATAGATGCCTAGGGTATGGGATAGATGCCCTATGGAATAAAATAACTTAAAGTTTATATTAAAATGTTTATTTTGTATTTTAAAAATACCTCTTTTTAAGAATCGTCAACATATTATAAAAGGGCTTTATACTAATATGGCATGCACTATTTATTTATTTAAAATTTTCAAACAATCAACTCACGTTTATACAGGGTGAAATGTATAACGTTATAAAATGTTCACTTTTCAGGCAAAAGGCAGGTGATTTCTAATTGGATCCTTAAGAGTGCGTCAACGTGCCCACTAGCGTATAATTGTGATTATTTAAATTTAACGATAGATATTTAAAAAAAGGGGAATGCTATGCACTGTAGAATTCGTCGGTCTATGAGCTCAAAAATAAAACAGCTGTTTAATCTTTGAGCTCATAAATCGACGAATCTACCAACGTAAAAACTAGTTTGATATATTCAAAAGGTACTTAAATACAAAATACAGTACATAGCATTCCCCTTTTTTTAATATCCATCGTTAAATTTACATAATTACAAATATTCACGAGTGGCGCTAGTGGGCACGTTGAAGCGCTCTCATGGTATTCATATATATCAGGAAGGTGCTACTTATTGAAAACCGACAGTAAGAAACCTTTTGCTTGTAAATGACACAAACACTAACACACAAACTAAAATAATTATAAAATTTAAATATCTTTTACACAATAACATTGAACATGTTTTTTAATGAGATCACAATTACACAGTGAAATTTGTTGGGTGAATCACAAGGATTCAAACAATCACTTTACTTATTAATTATAATAAAATATTTTTCCCTTTACATTTTATTTCTCCCAGTGAAAATAACTAGTAGATATAAATTGGAAGTAAAAAATAATAAACGGAAAAAATAACCGATTCAGAACTTAAATTTCCATGTGTAAAAATCGATTCCTACTTAACGTAAAATGTCACTTCTGACAAGAGAATCTCCACGATCCAAATTTCACCGCGTATACCTAACCTACTGAAATTAAGGTGAGCTGGCAAGTGTTTTCAGTTGTCCACATCTTGCACAGTAATTGCGGAACATAGTACAAGTTTCGTGCAGCCACTTCTGGCACGAGATGCACTGGATCCAGTCGGATTTAGACTTTGTGTTTTGGTAACTCTCAAAACACTCAATGCAAAAATTTTCTTCCTCTGAATCATTGTCGCTTTCTTTTTGCTTCCTTTTTGTTTTTTTCACGGGCAAGCCTTTAGTTTCCTTACCTTTTTTCTTATGGTAGTTACGACTGACTGAATCATCTTCATTATCGCTGTTTGAACTATTCATTATTGGTCTTTTTCGAGATGCCCTCACACACTTAAAAAAAAAATCATTTTCTTTTTCACTAAGATCGGACGCGTCGTCTTCATCTTCTTCACTATCAGTCCGATTCCATGTTTTTTTTGGTTTCGCTTTCACTTTCTTGCCTTTTTTTTTGTCTTTATTAATTACATTTGACTTCTTTAAATTATCTTTGGTAGATTTAGTTTTGTTTTTATTGTCTGCCTTTCTTTGTATTTGGCATTTCTTTTTTTCAGCAACATCACGCTTTTTTTGTATTTTTTCAACTGAATTCAAAATATCAGCCGATTGCTTTGCCCTTTTAGACAGAGTAGTAGGTATTTTGGGAATTGGCGATGCCTCTATTAAAAATTTTGAAGGTGTCTCTTTTTCTAGTTGACTGTCTCTGTCTATGCTTTCTAAGATCTCAAGAGTATCATCGCCAATATCAGCTATGGTAATGTCCTTTAACATATCAGGATCAATCAAGAGACTAGGTGAGCCTCTGTCGAATAAAGTAGATATCTGATTTGGAGGTGTTACGTTTAGGTTTGGTCCGCTAACATCTTCCAATGATGAAATTAGTATCGGTTGAGAATCCTTCGAAGAAGAAGTCTGCAGCTGCCTTGAAGCGAACGTTAATGCAGAAGTCCGTGGTTGTTCTGCTCGAGAAATAATCGAATGAGACGTCTGCGGCAACTGTGGTTGAGCATCTTTCGTAGAAGACGTCTGCGGCAGCTCTTTTGCATCAACTGAGGAAGAAGCCAGCGGTAGCTTTGGTCGGGTCGGGGATATCACTGATGAAGAAGACTGCGGTAGATCTGGTGGGGAAAGAACCGATGAAGAATCATGCGGTAGCTCAGATCGGGATATCACGGATGAAGAAGCCAGCGGTAGATCTGGTTGGGAAACAGGCGATGAAGAATCATGCGGTAGCTCAGGTCGGGATATCGCTGATGAAGAAGCCAGCGGTAGATCTGGTCGGGAAACAGGCGAGGAAGAAGCCAGCGGTAGCTCTCGTCGGGGAACCGCCGATGAAGAAGGCTGCGGTAGCTCACGTCGGGAAACCGTCGATGAAGAAGCCTGCCGTTGCTCTCGTCGGGGAACTGCCGATGAAGAAGTCTGCAGTAGCTCTCGTCGGGAAACCGACGATGAAGAAGCCTGCGGTAGATCTGGTCGGAAAACAGCCGATGAGGAAGCCTGCGGTAACTCTCGTCGGGGAACCGCCAATGAAGAAGGCTGGGGTAGCTCTCGTCGGGGAACCACCGATGAAGAAGGCTGCGGTAGCTCTCGTCGGGGAACTGCCGATGAAGAAGTCTGCGGTAGCTCTGGTCGAGAAACCGACGAAGAAGTGTGCGTCACGTTTGGTTGAGGGCCTTCAATACTCAATGCAATGTCAGATATCACGAATGTAGTATCAGGCAAAGCATTTGGATTCAGTGGATAAATTCCACTACCTCTAAATCCAGCTTGAGCATTGCCAGGTGTGGCAGCGCGAACCCAGGCATTTCGTATAAGCTGTCCAGTATTGTAACGGTTGATTTTTTTAGTTGGATTAGTGCGCATGAACTGGTTAGTTTCATGATTGAAGTAAGCTTTTAGTGGTCCAAATACCGACCTGTCCAAAGGCTGCAGAACTGAAGTTGTGTGACTAGGTAAGCACAGCAGAATTACATCATTATCAGAAGCAGCTTGCAGCATGTCTGGTGCAGAAGAATGCGATGAATGGCCGTCCAATATAAGCAGAACCTTACCTTGCGGTTTTAAAGGAATAAAGTGTTCAGTAAGCCACCTGTAAAAAAGCTCTGTATTTATATATGCAGATTTTCTATTCATATACACTTTTGCGCCCAGTGGAAGTCCAGTTTCAAATTCTGGCTTTTTATTCACACCCTTTATTATTATAACCGGAGGAAGAAAATTTCCAATAGCATTACAGCATGCAACTATAGTCATGGTTTCACCTTTCTCAGCAGATGTAACGGAATTCACCACCTTTGCACCTTTTTTAGTTACTACCTTCCCAGGTTTATTATTGAGCTGAACACCGGATTCGTCCATATTATATATCCTTTCAGGTTTGTCTAAAAGATCATTTTCAGCCATGACTTCAGTCAGAAGTTCAAAGAAATTATTTACTTCTTCCCTATTAAGACCTTTTGCTCTGGCCACCGACAACCCCTCTGCTTGTCTGATAGACAACATTGGATTACGCTCGATAAAACTTTTGAACCAATCACTTCCAGCCATTTGATTTTCATGATCAAAATTATGTTTAAGTTGCAGTTTTTCGGCAAATTGATATGCTAGTTTACGTATGTTTTGTCTGTTTGGTGGAAATCCTGCTTCTCCAAGCTTTAAGATGTGTGTTACAAGCCGTTTTTCGTTTTCAAATCCAAGGACAGGATGTTTTCCTATAACAAAAAATTGTTTGATGCAGGATTTGAAGTTAAAAAATAACTGACTTTTATACTTCTCGCCTACTCCCATCTCTCTCCTACTGAGCGCAGTGTCCATGAGAAAAAATTCAGTAAGGAATGTCAAAAGATATACATATATCCGTTAAAAGGTCATTCATGAATAAGATACTAATTGTCATATAAATCGCCAAGCGGCTCGTGGAGGCAACTGGGGACCAGAGGGCTGGCCGCTATCTGGCCCAACAGCTTAGCAATTTAGCATTGCTATCCAGCGCGGCAATGTCGCCAGCCTTCACTAGTTTAGAGCTAGTTTTTTATTTGTAAATATGTAGTTGTCTTTTATTCTAGTCTATAGGTTTTAAGTTATATTATAGGTTAGATTTATGTACCTACTGTATTTTTATGTGTTTTGTTTAATAAATAGCATCAAAAATCGCATTTTGGGATCCCTTTGTTTCTCATAAACTTATTGTTTCGAATTTCGATGGTCAGAAATTGACTTCCATTAAATTTATAGACATAAGCATCACTAGTCATAATTTTTGTTGTAATATTAAATGGTATAATTTCAAAAGTCATTTAATTGATGCCTATAACGTTTGAAGGTCTATAAGTGTTCATTAATTGCACTATGACTTATAGACATTGTGATGAAAAAACGGTGAGTGATTGTATTGAACGATGAACTGTATCTTCATCAGTGAACCTATCTAAGGCAGGTCGGTGTAGGTACGACGACAAGCGAAGCGAGGAGGAGTGTTAGGTAGAACTATGACCCTACAGCGCGACAGCCGAGCGAGCGAAGCAAGCGTGCCGCGGTAGCGGCTGACAAAGCGCCAGAACCGACAATTTTTTCGTAAAACTATTATTGCCACACAAGTAGTTATGCCTATCAATAATATGGCTTTTAATTTTATGCAACCTATGAACCACCATGACATTGAATGTTATGACTAATCACGTGAGTACCAATCATTATGACCTGCGAAAAAAGACCTTGCAACAATTATTAAAATCAAATTTATTATGACTAACAATAATGATGACCTTCGAAAATCGGAACTTCAATTTATATTGTTTAATTTTATGACTAGTGACAATATGACTTATGAAAATTATGATGGAAAATGTTATAGACTGAAAAAATCGGATCAAAAATTTTATGGGAAACAATAGAAACCCTCGCATTTGATATGTCACCTGTATAAAACTGTACGTTTGTAAGGTATTGAAATAGATTAAAATTTCGTGAAAATGTACCAAATCGGTATCTTAATTTTAATAGCTACTTACCTAATGTCAACTTTGTTTTGTTTTTCTGAGCATAACGTCTCCTGAGTGTCCTGGAGGGAATGCCAAAACGCCGCGATATTTCGTTTATTTTCATTTCTTTTTTGTCCATTTCATGGAAAGCTGCAACTAATTCCTCCTCCTTCCAAGAAACAACTCGAGCTTTAGCTCCTTCCTTCCTTTGGTATTTTCGGGGCATTGTGAACCTAAAATGTATCAATTTATAACACTACACTGCACTACACGGTGACAGGATAGATGCCCCTAAGGGCAACTATACCTTGAAAAAATCGGGGCGACTATCCTTTTCGATATGGATAGATGCCTTTTAATTTTTTGACGAAAATAAACACAATGGAGAGAATATAGACACTTAAACATGTACTTAACAGATCAGTGTGTTAATATAATAAAAAACGGAATCAAAATTATAACTAGTTCAAAAGTTATGCTTCAACAAACACTTACGTTCCAAACTTTGACTACTTTTTTTCGAGTGTCGCGGAGATATTTGGACACACACGCGAAACGAGTCCATTCCGCGCCGCTGCTTGCCTGGCACTGAGGTGGGTGGCGTTGGCGCATCCTATATAACCTACTATTTCACTGTTGCGATATTGGGAAGTTAGGTTTTTAGGAATTGGGGCACCTATCCCAGCGGGGCATCTATCCGGGTTTTACCCTAAATATTGAAGCAATAAGACCGACTCTCTGCGCTTTACAGCCCATTTATTATCGCAATAAATATTAACTACCCATATAATTCTTCCGTTATTGTGCATGTACCGGTGTGAAAACGTCAGTTGTGTTAAATCTGCCAATATTATAATAACCACGACACTACTAAAAACAACGCATGATGACAGAACATGATTGACCCCGTGATTTTCCACCAAGCGCACCCCATTCCGCCCCTTCGATTTAATTCTCCTTTCATGCAATCCGTCCCTAACTTACCCAACCTTTGATTTTATTTTCAATAGACAACACTGAGCAGTGAATTTTATTTATTTATTAAGGATCGCCAAAAGATAATACATCATACAATGTTCTTATTTCTATTTTACAGTTTGTGATAGACGCTTATCCAATTATAGGCAACCACTACTTACATTTGTGTCTTCTTACCTAAGGCATGCAGTTTAAATTTTATTTTATTTTAAATAAAGAAAATTGGAAAAAAGAAATGTAAATTAGCTAGTACATAGCATCATCGGATAGCGTAGATACAGGCACAGCAAACATTATCGCGCTGCCCCCAGGGACTCAAAATACATTGACACTTTCCTTTTAAGCTTCCTGGCTGTCATGGAAAATATCGGCTCCGATGGTGTAAACTCTTGTAAATTAAAATTCAAAAACTCATCCTAGGCAGCGTTAGTCGCGACCGCAACGTCCTACCACGGACTTCATGTATTATATTATATTGTAGCATCATATCAAAATCAAAATCAAAACATTTATTCTGCAAATAGGCCTCAAGGGCACTTTTACAAGTCAAAATCTATCTAGGTACATCAAATAAAAATAATACAATAATCAAAGTATCATTAATTAAATGTAGTGTTACATGTCAAAAATAAGACTAAGAAACTAATAACAATCGAGATTTGTTAGAGATGTATAAGGTCTCTAAGCGTCAAGATAAAAGGTAATAAAGTAGGTACACTAATCGTAATAAAATATTTTGAGCTATATCTATAACACGTCAACATGAAAATAATAAAATCTAATAAATAAATATCCTCAGACATGTATAAGGTCTCTGAGCGTCAGTCTATCATCAGTGTGTCTCTTTATCTCCGCATTTCGAACCTCGACCAAGATTTTGCTTTCAATAGGAACATGTTGTGCCCTGTCCCTTATCTTTTGTACGTACACAGTACGATAACACATCTAAGGACCATTCGCATTACGATATCCGCGTTCGATGAATTACACAGCTTCGAGGTGCGATCTTTGCAAATATTCTCTAACAGGGATCGAAGAAAGGTATGTAATGAGGATGGGCGTACGTGCCGTGCATGTCGGCGGGCGAGGCGAGGCCGGCGTGGCGGCCGCTCGTAAAACACTCACTACGCTACTCTTGAATAACTGTGTGTGTTATGAGTTGATCATTAATATATTTAATACAAACAGACTACCAACTACCACCAGATATTCCTGGTAGGAACTATGGTACCAGCGCCAATATCTGCCAAATCGAGGGGCGCACAAATACGCCTATATTTCGAGCGCCGTTAGGATTAGACCTTGTCGGATATTCAAGCTGGTAACTGTTCATTACAATAATTACACTCAATTATCTCTCTATCCCTCTGTCTCTCTGTATTTGGTAGTTTATAACCATAAGAAGACTAGGTGATTATTTACATTTGATAAATAATAAATAAATATTAGTTGCCAATCTTTGACAAATCGATCTATTCCCAAACTAGGAAAAGCTTGTACTATAGTACTAAGCGACGATATACTTATTAGAATTACGATTTGAAACGGGATTTTACCATGTATATTCCGTGTGTTATTTATCAGTTAATCCTCGATAATGGCGCTTGCAACAGTGCCGAAATATCGGAAATTCACAAATACAAATATACATGGTAAATATTCCGTTTCAAATCGTAATTCTAATGTAAATGACCATGTGAGCTTGAAATCTGATATACTTATTACTTATATATAGATAAATATATACTTAAATACATAGAAAAATCCAAGACTCAGACTCATTTGAAGGATATGATTCGCTTCCATCGGTGTCTATCGCACCCTTCTCGATCGAGTAGGATTTAGAGAACTACCCCCTACGACTATGAGGGGTCCTTCGTCCTTAAATTGGTAAGCCTATCTCTCATAAACCCCGATATGTCACCCTTGTCAAGAGGGCGCTATTATTATAATTTATATGGCAACAGACTAAATGACATTTTGACTTTGTTTACCTGTCAGCTCTGATATAAATTTTGAAATGTTTTGCATCGAAATAGTTCCATTTCACGAGTTAATTTTCAGCAGTTTATTAAATACATTATTAATAAGGTTCCGCTTTAGACTATGAATGGTTTTGGGGTATCCTTTGTCAATTATCATTTAATTTTCAACACTTTACTATTATTGAAATAAACCGCGACTGTGACACTGACAAGTGACAACCTATCATTATACTACTAACAATTTATGGATCTAAGTTGTCCGAAATAAATGCATTTTCTTTTTTTATTTTTTTTTATTATACTTAATTATTACAGATTTAGTGCAAAATGATTTTCCTTCGTACTTTATCGGAAAAGTTCGTATTTATCGTGCTCTCTCAATTAGCTTCAGTTACCATCCTACAGTCTTAGGGGTAAGTCGCATCAGCAGACCAATATATATATATAGAGTGGTTAACACGCAATTAAAATATTCGCTATAGTTTTGATTATACAGTTCACTTATAAAAAGGTTGTATTACCGTTCTGAAATCTCAAAAACGGTTAAAAATCCAGTCCAAGGAATTATATTTAATATATACCTGTACTTCATATAAGAATATAGCAAATTCAAAAATAGCCATAACTCAGAGTATTTTGGCAGAGTTCAACAGCGAATTTCGGACGCAACGGGCATAACATTTATTTTGTTGTAATTTATGTTTTAAAGTGAAGATAATGTTTCGTTTACTAATGACAATACAACTGAGTATTTTCAAAGTTATTGAAGGTGGTTGTAACATCTCTATATTATACAATAACATTTTTCACTTTGACATTTGACGCTAAACAATAAAGTACCATGATAATGGATATGAAAACGTCGCTCATTTAATACAATCATTGATTGACAGTTCGGGTGCCATCGTATTCCGATTGAGATCCGAGTTTGCCCGAAGGAAAATCATTTTGCAATACATCTATAATATCATGTCTCTACAATACAATACAAATACAATACAAATACTCTTTATTGCACACCTCACATAATAAAATAGCACATAAAAAACAAAAAAATAAGATACAGGGAGACAGAGGCAGAACAACAGGCGGTCTTATCGCTAAAGAGCGATCTCTTCCAGACAACCTTTGGGTAGTGGAATAATGAAATATAAAGCTGAAAAGTAGGTGGTGCATAAACTATTACAATGAGAAAAAAAAGATTCCTAAACAACCACCACCTCTCCTTTTACCACCACCTCTACCTTTCGGGAAGAGAGTAGCATTTTTAATTCCACGTCGGTGGCAAAGAGGAGCACGGCTCGCCGGATGATTAGCGGTGACCGTAGAGTAGATAGACGTTTGCGACCCCAGAGGTGTTTCTTTTTTTTTGATCCGACTGTGCCTTTACTTATAGGCCGGGCACAATAAAGCGATAGGAGTGCTGTTTATTACATTTCAATATGTAAATAACCTATATTTTAGTAAGTTTCAGACATATTGAAGTATAATAAATAGCTCACACACGTATTTTAGGTCGAATATCGCTCGACATGTTTCGGACCAGTACGTGGCTCTTAATCATGAGATCATGGCATAGAGCAGCCGAGCGAGCCGTGCGCGAGCGCGCAATGCTATGTTCTCATGATTAAGCTAGGGCCACGTTTTGGTCCGAAACATATCGAGCGATATTCGACATAAAAAACATGAGTATATTATGTTTCAATATGTAAATAAACTATTTAATGTTCTGTGGTCTAGCTTTATGGCAGTCGCTTTAAATACTAGTGCCTACGCCAAATCTAGGCGGACCCCAGGTTCCCTTAGGATATAACAACACAGAAAGTTAAAAAATCTGGTGCTAAAGTTGTATTAAGGACGAAAGAGACGAAAAATCTGTGAATGACATAAGGACATAGCCTTGTGCGAGTGAAAACATAACCCCTTTTTTTACCTGACTGTGGCTGTATAGACCGGGTCCAATAAAGTGATAGGAGGGCGGTTGGAGAGTAGCCTGGGGAAAATCCAGGGGAAACCTCCGACACGACCACGGAACATTTGAATACTCTAAGAGTTTGCGCTCCAGAGATGTCTTATGTTCGTTGCCATATATTATGAATTAGCGACCCGCCCCGGCTTCGCACGGGTGCAATGCTGATGCATGTATTATACATATAAACCTTCCCCTTGAGTCACTCTATGTATTTAAAAAAACCGCATCAAAATCCGTTGCGTAGTTTTAAAGATTTAAGCATACATAGGGATATAAGGACATAGGGACAGAGAAAGCGACTTTGTTTTATACTATGTAGTGATATTGGAATATCTTTTAGCGCTGGATCAAGGTCCTATACTAGCAGCGCGTCTGCGCGCGCGCATCGCAACGTTAATCACTGACGCAACGACCTCCGTTTCAGATTTTTTTGCATAATACCGAAAAACAATGCAATAACCTGTTGTGCAGACGCAAAAAACTGTGACTCACGCCAGTGATGATGATGATTCGGATAACTGGTTCGCTAAAAATAGTGTGGATAATTAGATCCCATCGATTAGATGTCTTGTTTACCTTAAACTAGCGACCCGCCCCGGCTTCGCACGGGTGCACTATTTAATGGATGTTATTATACATATACACACACAGCCTCCTGAGGACTGTAGCCATAAGGAGTGAGTGCTCGGTCATGCAACACTTAATTAAGAATACCATGTCTCTAGCTACATATATTTACTAACATCTATAGGATTAAGCAAACTACTAACAAATCATGGATCTTGTTGTCTGAATAAAGAATTATTATTATTATTATTATTATATAAACCTTCCCCTTGAGTCACTCTATCTATTAAAAAAAACATCAAAATCCGTTGCGTAGTTTTAAAGATTTAAGCATACAAAGGGATATAGGGACATAGGGACAGAGAAAGCGACTTTGTTTTATACTATGTAGAATAGGTAAAGACCCCAACATTAAGTCGTCTCCCGGCGAAAAAATAAACAATAGCATTCTTTTGTTATGATCCCTGGGATCCCAGGGACCGGTAGACGACCTGTTTGACGGGGTATCAGACATAACGAAGTGATCGAAGGTATCTGGCACGTCCCAAAGTCCCAACTGCCCTAGAAATAAGGGTGCGTCAGATATTTATTTCTGAGCGTCTTAACTGTGCTTAACCAATTGACTTAAGGGGTAAGGTGCTACAAAATTAGGCACCAATATTTTATAGTACTCGGGTCTCGGAGTACATTTAAGTAGTACAAGGATTTGTGTTTTTCGAGCAAAATTAGCGAAACAACTTTGTTACGTAAAAACATACAATTTAATCATTATCACTGATTATCTTTCAATACTATCTAGAACCTCTTAACAATCACTTAACTGCACAAATTACAAAAAGTAAATTCGTACTCAAATTATTTATTTGTCAAACTTAGTATTACGAGTATGTAGGTCTTATTTTTAGATATAGAGTCACTATATTTCGCCACATGACACACAAATAGCTACAAATTAGCATGCAGCATGCATCACAATAAAAATTCAAAATATATTCAAAAAAATAAGCGCCCCTCTTCTACGAGACATTATTTAAATGTGTGTTTCTATAAAATAAGAAAACCGCACAATAAGACAAAGGAAAGGTACGAGAAAAACACAACAACTATTACGGCAGATGTTAGCTTAAACACTCCTTTCCTACCTTAGTGCGATAATGGATACATATTTTTGCAGTCGTCTTTACCGTACTGTACGTTTACACCTTTACAATCGTAGCTCATTAGGGCCGTCATTAGGCGTCACGAAACAACGAAAACAATTGAATCCGCTAATTAGCGAGTTCAAAGTTCGAGGCAGGCAATGGAGAAAGTAGAAACACAAATCCTTTCTTTTCTACTAGTAACACTTTTTTACATGTTTAAAAGGCCTTTAAAATAATAAAATGACAAAAGTATTGACAATTTCAATAAAATAATTATGCCTTTATTAAAGTTTTAGACAGTAAAAGAGCATTTTTTTATTCTGTATGATAGAATTTAAGCGATTTTAGCTCATAATTTGTCACTTTGGAGAGATGTTTGTAAATTTATCCAAAAGTTTGTAAAAATATCCAAAAACAGTAAGTTCGATTTTTCTCGAAAAAGACTAAACAGAATAAATTATTACATAATTACAAGTCTTCAAAGTTTTAAGATTTTCGCAAAACACACATTTGTATTAGAACGGTCGTCATTTACTATGGCGCTCGAGATCAGTGACGTCACTGATCTGTCGAGCTTTCTCTCTCTAACCAGCAACATTAAAACAAGGATTTTCACCATTAGGCATATTTTCTGCCTTGTTTCTTTTGAAGTAGACTTTTGGAGTTAGTTAGTCTGATTTTGAGTTAACAACTCTATAATAACGAAGAGAAAATACCAAGATACGTATCTAATTATCCACAAAATATTTTCATTTCACGAGTTAATTTTCAGCAGTTTATTAAATACATTATTAATAAGGTTCCGCTTTTGACTATCAATGGGTTTGGGAATCCTTTGTCAATTATCATTTAATTTTGACACTGACACTGACAAGTGACAACCTATCATTATAATTATTACAGAATTAGTTCAAAATGATTTTCCTTCGTACTTTATCGGAAAAGTTCGTATTTATCGTGCTCTCTCAATTAGCTTCAGTTACCCATCCTACAGTCGTAGGGGTAAGTCACATCAACAGACCAATATATGTATAGAGTGGTTAACACGCAATTCAAATATTCGCTATAGTTTTGATTATATTTACAGTTCACTTATAAAAAGGTTGTATTACCGTTCTGAAATCTTAAAAATGGTTAAAAATCCACTCCAAGAAATTATATTTAATATATACCTGTACTTCATATCAGAATATAGCAAATTCAAAAATAGCCATAACTCAGAGTATTTTGGCAAAGTTCAATTTCGGGCATAACATTTATTTTGTTGTACTTTATGTTTTAAAGTGAAGATAATGTTTCGTTTACTAATGACAATACAACTGAGTATTTTCAAAGTTATTGAAGGTGGTTGTAACATCTCTATATTATACAATAACATTTTTCACTTTGACATTTGACACTAAACAATAAAGTTCCATAATAATGGATATGAAAACGTCACTCATTTAATACAATCATTGATTGACAGTTCGGGTGCCATCGTATTCCGATTGAGATCCGAGTTTTCCCGAAGGAAAATCATTTTGCAATACATCTGTAATATCATGTCTCTACAATACAATACAAATACAATACAAATACTCTTTATTGCACACCTCACATAATAAAATAGTACATAAAAAACAAAAAACAAAGATACAGGGAGACAGAGGCAGAACAACAGGCGGTCTTATCGCTAAAGAGCGATCTCTTCCAGACAACCTTTGGGTAGTGGAGAAATGAAATATAAAGCTGAAAAGTAGGTGGTGCATAAACTATTACAATGAGAAAAAAAGATTCCAAAACAACCACCACCTCTCCCTTTACCACCACCTCTACCTTTCGGGAAGAGAGTAGCATATTTAATAGCACGTCGGTGGCGAAGAGGAGCACGGCTCGCCGGATGATTAGCGGTAACCGTAGAGTAGATAGACGCTTGCGACCCCAGAGGTGTTTCTTTATTTTGAACCTGACTGTGCCTTTACTTATAGGCCGGGCCCAATAAAGCGATAGGAGTGCTGTTTATTACATTTCAATATGTAAATAACCTATATTTTAATGTGTGGCATCACTCCTGTCAACTGTCAAATCTGACATGTTCTGCATCGCGCTATTGAAGTTTCTTAAGTTAGTTGCATAAATATAACTTCTAACCAACTCTCATTGGACTTTCCCTGAGAAATCTCTCTATTGTCGTTTCTTCCTGGGTCTCCTATCTGTTGTATATATGTATATGATATGTAGATACCCTTTCCTGTATATATTCATCCTTGTATATTATCCTTTATAGGAGCACATTTCCTACTTATCCACAAATGTTCTGTGGTCTAGCTTTATGGCAGTCGCTTTAAATACTAGTGCTTACGCCAAATCTAGGCGGACCCCAGGTTCCCTTAGGATATAACAACACAGAAAGTAAAAAAATCTGGTGCTAAAGTTGTATTAAGGACGAAAGAGACGAAAAATCTGTGAATGACATAAGGACATAACCTTGCAAGTAAAAACATAACCCCTTTTTTACCTGACTGTGGCTGTATAGACCAGATCCAATAAAGTGATAGGAGGGCGGTTGGAGAGTAGCCTGGGGAAAATCCAGGGGAAACCTCCAACACGACCACGCGAGTGGAACATTTGAATACTCTAACCCCCGTATTCATAAAACTTAACAAACCTCTGCTAACTAAAAAGTTCTTTATCCCATTCTCACAAACGTCAATGTCAAAGTGAAAGATAAGAACAAACGAACTTTAGCGGTTAGTTAATTAATATAGGTTAAACAGACGTTTATGAATAAGGGGGTAAGAGTTTGCGCTCCAGAGATGTCTTATGTTCGTTGCCATATATTATGAATATTGGAATATTTTTTAGCGCTGGATCAAGGTCCTATACTAGCAGCGCGTCTGCGCGCGCGCATCGCAACGTTAATCACTGACGCAACGACCTCCGTTTCAGATTTTTTTGCATAATACCGAAAAACAATGCAATAACCTGTTGTGCAGACGCAAAAAACTGTGACTCACGCCAGTGATGATGATGATTCGGATAACTGGTTCGCTAAAAATATTGTGGATAATTAGATCCCATCGATTAGATGTTTTGTTTATCTTAAACTAGCGACCCGCCCCGGCTTCGCACGGGTGCACTATTTAATGGATGTTATTATACATATAGACCTTCCCCTTGAGTCACTCTATCTATTAAAAAAAACCGCATCAAAATCCGTTGCGTAGTTTTAAAGATTTAAGCATACAAAGGGATATAGGGACATAGGGACAGAGAAAGCGACTTTGTTTTTACTATGTAGTGATAAGAATAGGTAAGGGCTCCAACATTAAGCCGTCGTCGTCGTCGTCTCCCGGTAAAAAAATAATCATTAGCATTCTTTAGATCCCTGGGATCCCAGGGACCGGTAGACGACCTGTTTGACGGGGTATCAGACATAACGAAGTGATCGAAGGTATCTGGCACGTCCCAAAGTCCCAACTGCCCTAGAAATAAGGGTGCGTCAGATATTTATTTCTGAGCGTCTTAACTGTGCTTAACCAATTGACTTAAGGGGTAAGGTGCTACAAAATTAGGCACCAATATTTTATAGTACTCGGGTCTCGGAGTACATTTAAGTAGTACAAGGATTTGTGTTTTTCGAGCAAAATTAGCGAAACAACTTTGTTACGTAAAAACATACAATTTAATCATTATCACTGATTATCTTTCAATACTATCTAGAACCTCTTAACAATCACTTAACTGCACAAATTACAAAAAGTAAATTCGTACTCAAATTATTTATTTGTCAAACTTAGTATTACGAGTATGTAGGTCTTATTTTTAGATATAGAGTCACTATATTTCGCCACATGACACACAAATAGCTACAAATTAGCATGCAGCATGCATCACAATAAAAATTCAAAATATATTCAAAAAAATAAGCGCCCCTCTTCTACGAGACATTATTTAAATGTGTGTTTCTATAAAATAAGAAAACCGCACAATAAGACAAAGGAAAGGTACGAGAAAAACACAACAACTATTACGGCAGATGTTAGCTTAAACACTCCTTTCCTACCTTAGTGCGATAATGGATACATATTTTTGCAGTCGTCTTTACCGTACTGTACGTTTACACCTTTACAATCGTAGCTCATTAGGGCCGTCATTAGGCGTCACGAAACAACGAAAACAATTGAATCCGCTAATTAGCGAGTTCAAAGTTCGAGGCAGGCAATGGAGAAAGTAGAAACACAAATCCTTTCTTTTCTACTAGTAACACTTTTTTACATGTTTAAAAGGCCTTTAAAATAATAAAATGACAAAAGTATTGACAATTCCAATAAAATAATTATGCCTTTATTAAAGTTTTAGACAGTAAAAGAGCATTTTTTTATTGTGTATGATAGAATTTAAGCGATTTTAGCTCATAATTTCTCACTTTGGAGAGATGTTTGTAAAAATATCCAAAAGTTTGTAATAATATCCAAAAACAGTAAGTTCGATTTTTCTCGAAAAAGACTAAACAGAATAAATAATTACATAATTACAAGTCTTCAAAGTTTTAAGATTTTCGCAAAATGCACATTTGTATTAGAACGGTCGTCATTTACTATGGCGCTCGAGATCAGTGACGTCACTGATCTCTCGAGCTTTCTCTCTCTAACCAGCAACATTAAAACGGTGTAGGTTCGTTAATTTTAGAGATATTTTAATAGGATTTTCATCATTAGACATATTTTTTGCCTTGTTTCTTTTGAAGTAGTCTTTTGGAGTAGTTAGTCTGATTTTGAGTTAACAACTCTATAATAACGAAGAGAAAATACCAAGATACGTATCTAATTATCCACAAAATATTCGAAATGGATGGGCATCTTTAACTGATAAGACCTTTAAAGAGGTTATAAGGCCTCTCATATCTGACGACCGCTTTAGCCTAGTCGGTAGTGACCCTGCCTTCGAGGCTGGAGGTCCCGGGTTCGAATCCCGGTCAGGGCATGTATTTGTGTGATGAACACGAATATTTATTCTTGAGTCATGGATGTTTTCTATGTATTTAAGTATCTATTTATCTGTATAAGTATGTATATCGTCACTTGGTACCCATAGCTTTGCTTAGTTTGGGTTTGGTAGGTAGGTTTGGGTTTGGGTTGTGTAAGAAAATTCATTCTTGTTCCAATAACGTTTGTAATTGTGTACGAGTGCGCACTTTAGTTCAGTATATACACTCTAGCGCTATCTGTGAGATCCTGTAATTGGCTCTGCTGTTAATACGCATGTTGTTACATTGTTTGTACTGCTGTTGGTTCTCCTAATATAAATAAATAAATAAAATATATTTATATTTATATTTTATATCTTCGGTGATATTTGTCTGACACTGGAGCTCTCTGTGTAGAGGTCGCGCCCTGTCGGAGGCAGAAGGACATCTTTCTGACACTCTGTGTAACGTTCACGACAATGTCTACATTTTAGCCTGAATTTCTTAACTTCTTGTTTAATATTGATGGCAGTAACTAAATAAATCAAATTAAAAATAAAAACATATGTTCTGCAAATAGGCCATAAGGGTAATCAAAATATTGTTAGGCATTTTAGGTTAGGTTGTGGTGGGGGTATGACGGATGACAGTATAAAGATAGGGTAGGAGGTGCCCTACTCCCTTTTTGCCTGTCATCCGTCAGGCGAGGTAGACGTAAGATTGTGCGCTCTCTATTTTTATTCCTTTATTTTATTGATTGTATTTCTTTAGTTCCGATTTGAAATTGTGTTTTGTTGTTTATTTAAAATTATAAATAAATTACGTTTATAAATTTGATTTCGTTTCTGATTCATAACAATATGATTATTAAATGTAGGGTTACATGTCAAAAATAAGACTAAAGAAACTAATAACAATCGAGATTTGTTAGAGATGTATAAGGTCTAAGCGTCAAGGGGAAAAGTAATAAAGTACACTAGTCATAATAAAATATTGTGAGATATTAATAGACTATAATAAATAAATATCCTCAGAGATGTATAAGGTCTCTGAGCGTCAGTCTAAAAATAAAATCAAATGAGAACAGAGCGATTAATGCTGTCATACTTAACATTAGTTAGACATTTTGAAAGGACCCGTTTTGATATTGAAATTTTGAAAACACCTCAGATTCGGTTGAAACCGCTCAACCAATCTCACTGGAGCGCAAACTCTTAGAGTATTCCAGTGTTCCAAACCACAGGCATGGTCGTGTCGGAGGTTTTCCTCTGGCTTTTCCCCAGACTACTCTCCAACTGCGCACTCCTATCGCTTTATTGGGCCCGGCCTATAAAGCCACAGTCGGGTTAAAAAAAAGCCACTATTGGCTACCAATGGCTACTCGTCCGTGGAGCATTGTTTGATTGTTGCGCCCGCGCCGGTATCTGCCGCTCGGTAGTATCACATGTCCCAAAAATAAGTCTATCACTTATCGACTAATGTAATAGCAGTGAAGTATAGTAGAACAATAGTTGCATGAATGTCTGCAGTTCGCTAATGTATGTCAAATATCAAATAGTTCAAGTTGAGCCAGTCTGCTAATCGGTGTAAGGGTCGATGCACACATAGAGCAAGTCGGCGCACACTGCACAGGATACCCTGCTAAAAAAACGGGTGCTGGTGACGTTTATTACTGAATTTACAAGCCTTCTTGAGCTTACTGTGGGGCTAGTTCGATTTGTGTAAGATTGTCCTCTAATATTTATTTATTTTATTTATTTATTTAATTTGCGACCATTTACGATTGCGGCATTTACGATCAAATACAAATACAATAAATACAAAATATATTAGTAACAATTGTTATAAGTCATACAAATTAAATATAAAATGTCAAATAGGTGCTCAACTAACAATGTAGTTATATCGGCAATAATAATTACAATTTTACAGTTTAAATTCTGCATTATTGAAGTTTCCAATTTATTGTGTATAAAACAGCTATATAGTTGATTACGTAGTGTCAAACTTACGATACGAAGATTTAATTGTATTTGATTAGTATGTAAGAGGGGCATATTGAAATGTAATAAACGGTTCACTCACGTCTTTAGGGTCGAGTATCGCTCGAAATGTTTCGGGTCAATACGTGGGCGTCATTAATGAGAACCAGCCGCGACGGCCGCGCGTCTAGCACTGCGCGCTCGTAGTTATTATATTTCAATGTCTGAGAATCACGCGAGTTTTGTGGAAAAGGACATTTAGATTAGATAAACGTAACGTTTTAGAGCGTGGGTAAGGTTAGAGTTTAAGTTCACTCTCAAATATGTTACGTGGCCGTGGGCCATTCTACTTTTTTATGTACATAATTTTCAGACTATTTTTTTTAATGCAAATTTTGGAATACTTAGCCCTCACTACATATTTTTCTATTGTTATTTAGAAAAAGGATTAATTAGAGTATCACTTCCGATAGTTTTGGTAATCAACCTAATATCCATAAATCCAGTAACTCAGTGGTCCTTGGATGTATGCAAAAATGGTTTTTACCACTCTGTGAACCACCTTTTACAGCAATATGTTAATATTTAAGTATTTTTACCTATAAATTCCTTTTATTAGGTTCAGGTACTATTACGAATTCCTATTTTTGTACACTAATTAATACATGTCATAGATATTTTTTTGTAATAAAAAACTGGTCATGAAAAAATAGAATGACCCACGTAAGGTCAACCTTACGCTCGATGACGTTACGTAACAACTCCTCAAGAGTACCTTGTAGGCTTGGTATTTCCCAGTGAAATTTTACGCTCTTCGAGCATGCGTTTAGTGTGCTGCAGCCTTTATACAAAGCTACCCCAGTCAGCGTTCGCTGTCATTGTATGCAGATCGGTTAATGACAGCGAAACAGAGCCGGTTGTACATTATCAATCACGCTACACAGACCAGAGACAAAAGGGAGTATGTGTGTACATTAAGTCCTTATCAGTTAAAAAATTCTCATCTATTTACGCCATTTTCTGTTTGTTCTGTTACTATCTAGAACAGGACTATTGCGACCTTATGTCATAAACTTTAAATGTGATTTTTCGATTTTTCATTAAGATAATTATATTGTTTCAAACATCACTCCAAATCGACCATTTTCGAGTTAAAAACTTGTTTTTTCCGTTTAAATTTTACTACACACAATAAAATCAAAAAGTGGCTATGTTATTATCTAAAACTTTAATAAAGTCATCGTATCCTTTAATAACTTTATTGGTATTATCAATACTTTTGTCATAATTTGAAATCAAAACATTTTAAAACTTATGAGGCCTCTTAAGGTGGTAGTTCCAATGCCTGACATGTTTAATATTAATTCAGCATTGCGATACAGCGAGGAAATGCCGCCAGAATCCTTGGTACAATGCCCCAAGGGCCCGTTTTAGATTTAAGTCCCGTGGCCTGCGCTTCCCGATAAAACCCGCCGGTACGATGCACGAACTATTACCGAATAATATTAGGTTACTAGGACAGCATTTTATATTAATCAATAGATTGACAACCACAAGGGGATTCATTTTATAAAATCTTGTGACTAAATTATTACAAGATTTTATTTAACTTGCCCTGTTAGTATATAGTGTAGGTATGTGGTGGGTCATTGTCAGATTTAGGTTCGCGTCTTTTCGGTGGACATATCAGAAGTTAAGGGCCACAAAGCTTAATTTTGGATTGGTCTAGGAAGCCGCATAAACGGTGTTTCCATAACTATAAATCCATGTGATAAAAAACATAACTTATATGTACATAAGCCGTTAACGTTAACTACTGACCACCGGGTAGACAACTTTTGTTTTTACAACTGACAATGAGCCAGGTATGTGTGCTTGCAACTGAACTAGACCAGTCATTTTCAACCGAAATTTGGCATAAGTTAGGTACTCAAATGTTACAATATAATACAAATATTTTTTGTGGGGTCCGGTCTGTTCATGTTTGCAAGGACTAGTAACTTCGTACTAGTGTTCAGTGGAATTGACATGATGAGAGACTTCACTGTTCTTATTTGATTTTATTTTTTTAGACTGACGCTCAGAGACCATATACATCTCTGAGGATATTTATTTATTAGATTTTATTATTTTCATGTTGACTTGTTATAGATATAGCTCAAAACATTTTATTATGATTAGTGTACCTACTTTATTACCTTTTATCTTGACGCTTAGAGACCTTATACATCTCTAACAAATCTCGATTGTTATTAGTTTCTTAGTCTTATTATTGTATTATTTTTATTTGATGTACCTAGATAGATTTTGACTTGTAAAAGTGCCCTTGAGGCCTATTTGCAGAATAAATGTTTTGATTTTGATTTTTGATTTATATCTCACCAAAAAACAGTCACAAAAGAAAACTAGATTAACATTTAAACATGGATATGGTGTACAACAGGCGTTGTTATCGGTAAAAAGCGGTCTCTTTGGAGGAGACACACACACACACACACACACACCACACACATATATAAATGGGATTATTCATGTCAATTTCGAACATGATTGCTCCTGCAGGGTCTGACTTTTTAATATTACCCTTTACTTAACAATAAGTAGATTTCTTTTTCTCAGAAGTTCCAACATTAGAATTACGATTTGGAACGGGATATTTACCATGTATATTTGTATTTTTGAGTTCCCGATATTTCGGCGCTGTTGCAAGCGCCATTATCAAGGATTAACTGACGCAACACTGCCGAAATATCGGGAACTCAAAAATACAAATATACATGGTAAATATCCCGTTTCAAATAGTAATTCTAATGTAAATGACCATGTAAGCTTGAAATCTTATAAAGTTCCAACATATTCCGTAATATCAAATTACCTAAAACAATGTTTGAAATGTATTCTAACTAATTGCTACTCAGAGAACAACACTACGATCTTCTCATTAACAGGTGAATCAGAGCTACTCGTGTTAACAAATGAACATCGAGTAATTTGTGGGGGCAGATGCAGAACAATGACAGATATGTCGACATGTCTGGACTAGTTTTAGCTGAATTTTCAGTGTTACCAGGGCCAATGGGACGAAAATGACATTGCGTTTCTTGAAAAGTTACATTTTTGATACAAAAGTTACATTTTTTATATTTTTCATAATTACTTATCAAAACGTTCGATTTTAAGAAGTGAGTAGCTACATACAGCTACAATTCGGCGAGTTTGGCGACAGAATTACCCCAGGCTGATGGGCGGTATCATGTCATACCTACATAGTTGCAACAGACGGGCAGACAGTCGTACCATGTAGGTTCTTTTGTCACATTTTCTGTATGGAAGCCTATAAATTCTCTCACTTGGTTCCGGTTAGATACAAAATTTACCTTCCTTTTTAAATAGAGTTTCATTATTCTCACAAGTTACGAAAATTTCCTTTACATTAGAAGTTACTTACATGTTACGCGAGCCGGTCAAAAGTTACGAAAAATGTAAGAAATGTAACCATCTGGCAACACTGTGAATTTTAGCTAGGTTGAATTTTTTACGGTGTCATTTGAACCAGTTTTTAGAGACGACGATTTTTAGAGCAAGACAAAAGACGAAAACGAGGGGTAAAGGACAGCATAGCTGACGAGCATTGACAACGCTCTATATTGATGGGAAGTGAAATGTGACGTCACAATTTAATGGCGTCGTAATCCCGTTTTATGGAAAAACGAGTAATTTGCCATTTTAGTCGCGAAATATTACGTTTACGGACATCGTTGCCGTACAATTTCATTTTTATTGAAACATGAGAATTGTATTGGTAATTTTCAATTTACATTTGGAATATAAAAAAATAACAATGTTGTTGAGAATATTTAAAGTTCCATATATTTTTATGATTTTGATTAATTTGTCTAATTGACTATTTATTGTGATAATTTGATCAAAATCAAACATTTATTCTGCAAATAGGCCACAAGGGCACTTTTACATGTCAAAATATCAATTTACAATTTAAGAAAGTCTGACTATAATTTTTCATGTCAAAATATTAATTTACAGTTCAAGAAGGAATAATAATTTTGAGTTTACAATTATAACAAAATTAATGTCATACAGTGAAGATAAACTTGTTCGGCTGCCGATATTGACCGAACAATTTTGAGAGGTTTTTGTTACAAGTTACAAGAACATAATATTGTTAGCTTTCTGAAATTAATATTCTTAGCTCATTATTATTGTTACATAACTTACTTTATTGACAATATATTTCATTTGATAATGAACGAATGATTTATCGTCGAATTAATCTGTTTTAGAACAATGGATGGAAGGCACTGCGTTGTTCGGCAACAGCTGGACCGAATATTCGGCCGAACGTTCGTATTTGCCACATCTCTAGTTATTACGGGTGTGAAACTGAAAGGTAGATGCAAAGTAACTACGCATATGAAGAGGTCAAAAGCGCTTATTCCCTTAAAATAAAGACTTTTTTCTTCATATGCGTAGCTACTTTTGTCACTGATTGTACACGAGTAATCGTGTATCATCGTGAAAATCGTGATTCAAAGTTTATTGAAATTCTGTCACAGTAGCGCTGTTGATCCGCATACCAAAAATGACGAGTTTAATATAAACAGTCACACTGGTAATTCCAAATGGCTCAAGGATCTTGGCTCATCACAAAAAATAGTATATTGAGTTGAACAGAATGTTGATGAAGTGAGTCAACTGTTGCCAACAGTGTGTGGCAAAAGATCGCACGCTTTGGCACAAATGAGTGTGTAGTACTTAAAGGGGGTGTCCAGAGGGGTTATCGCGAACTGAAAACGAACGAAGTTCGAATATCTCCCTCTCTGCCGTACGAATTAGCAAGTGAAATAGAGAGGGAGATATATTCGAACTTCGTTCGTATTCGGTTCGCGGTAGCCCCTCTGTTATTAGACTGAGCTAGTTGGTTGGACAGGCCCCCCGCATCCTCTGGATTGCCTTAACCGGCCATCCAGAGTGGAGTCCGGTCTGTTCATGCTTGCTAGGACATAGTGACTACGTTAATACTAGTGTCTTTTATAAGGGATTGACGAGAGACATCATCCTGTTGTGGATTTGTTTTTATTATCAGTGACTTAGAGACCATATACATCTCTAACAATATTAAATTAATTTTAATTTTGACGCTCAGAGACCATGTACATCTCTGGGATAATATATTAATTTCACTCCTTGTTTAATCTTGAGACCTTATACATCTCTAACTTAATATTTGTAATAGATAACTTTGCAAGTTTATATTCACTGTATGACATTAATTTTGTTATAATTGTTAAACTCGAAATTATTATTCCTTCTTGAACTGTAAAATAATATTTTGACATGAAAAATGTATTACTTATTATAGTCAGACTTTCTTAAATTATAAATTAATATTTTGACATGTAAAAGTGCCCTTGTGGCCTATTTGCAGAATAAATGTTTGTATTTTGTATTTTGTATGGAGTCATACTTCAAGTAATCTAAATCGAGTCTCACTCCTCCTTACCGTGTATTTATGCAGACACAACTTGCAAAGGATGCACACGTATGCGCACGTTCTGCATATAAGTTATAGAGTAAATAGGAAAATAGCAACGATAATAATCCTCGTATAATTTTGTCTAGAGATGACTATATAAAAGTCACCAAAAGCAGGTATAAGTAACGTATAGTCCCATTGATGGCATCATTTTTTAAAAATTTTAATTGTAGTGATGTGATTCTACCTCTTATCGTAGCGTTGATATTCAGTAAATAGATTGTTTCTACTGCTTTGTCTCCCGAGTCCTTTTCCTATCAAAAACAATACAAAAATAGACTTATTACAAAATTGTGACTTAAAAATTCAACGTTTGAAATCAAGTGATTTATTAAAATGGTCCAAGTAACATAGACATATCACACAGACACAAATTCTCAAATATGCAGATAGTCGCGCCTGTATGCTGTGTTAGCGCATTTACCTCGCTGTCTGCACGTGCCTCCCGAATGGTAATTACCCACCAGCCTTTACATAATCGCTTTATGATCCCCTTTATATAACCTTATATCGGTTGGAGGCATCACACTAGACTGGTATTTCTGGCGGACTCAGTGAATATTTACTACAATCTTTAGGTCTGTAATAAATAAAATAAATATAAAATAAATATTTGTGGACAATCTTACACAAATCAACCTGGTCCCAAACTAAGCAAAGCTTGTACTATGGGTACTAGGCGACGATATACATACTTATATAGATAAATATATACTTAAATACATAGAAAACATCCAAGACTCAGGAACAAATAAAATAAATAAATAATGAAAGTTATGAAGTGAAGTATCAATAAAGTGCTTTCGAGTAAAATAACCAGTCCGTTTTCAGTAGCCGTCAACTGCGAATTACCAGGTATGGTATGTGTATTTGTTTCTTATAATGCATTCAGATACACTCACAGCAAGATTGATTATGTAGGTACATTATTTCAAAGTAAACTAGTTATTAAGGATGATTCACAGTAGACCGTTCCGTATCCGGGCCGTTCCGTCTGCGGGCCGGCCCGTCTCCGACCTTTTTTGTGTGTCAATGTGCTAACCGTTCTGCGTCCGGGCCGGGCCGGGATCGTGCCGTTTCCGAGCCTCGGACGAAGGTAGATCGACCGTCAAACGTTTGCATTGATAATAAGTAGAGCAACCGTTCCGTGCCCGGGCCGGCCCGTTTCCGAGCGTCACTGGGTCCGTCCGTGGCCGGGCGGCCCTTGATTTTCTGTCATAGAAAACGAGCCGGCCCGGACACGGAACGGTCTAGTGTGAATCATCCTTTATTTGAATAAAATAATATCGAGATTATAGTAGAAATATGGCGCTCAAACACGTTTTTTCGAAAGACATTCACGATAACTTCAAGATAACTTGTGCCAAACATTAGCAAATAAGAATGTCCCAGTTCGTTCACTCCAAATACCGCTGTCACCATTCTAACGGTACCGTAACATTTTGATCCAAAAAACTATAGTTATGTATTACTGTTTGTGCATCGCGCATGACCCATCCATAGTAGCGGGTCATTTTAGCATCCGGCCTTTGTTGGCTAAAATCTGGATTGTTAAGAGAAAGTAACTAAGTTGCGTCAACGATCAAAATGGCTAGATATCTCGCTATTATGCTGAAATGTCTGATTGCAAAACAGATGACTTATACTGTTCTTGTTGTACTAGCAGAGTATTAGTACCACTGTAACGGTGTTATGTATACACGGGTGTAGGTACTGTACAAGTGTATACACAGGTTTAATGTAGCAATTTTTGTACTATTTTATATAAATCGCAATTCGTACTAAGTATTAGTTAGACGTGACTAAGTTTCATAGATATAAAGATAAATTAGAAGGCTTTTTTTTTTTTTTTTTTTATTCACAGGAATAAGAGGGCCATTCTATTTTTTCATGTACATAATTTTCAAACACTTTTTTTTAATGCAGACTTTGGAATACTTGGATAACACTTCATATTTTTGTATTGTTATTCAAAAAGAGGTTTAGTTGCAGTATCACTTCCAATAGTTTTGGTCATTAACGAACCACAGCTAATATCCATAAATCGAGTAACTCAGAGGTCCTTGGATGTCTTACCATTTGTATGAAAAAATGGTTTTTACCGCTGTGTTACCCACCTTTTACAGAAATAAATAAATATTAGAGGACAATCTTACACAAATCGAACTAGCCCCACAGTAAGCTCAAGAAGGCTTGTGTTATGGGTACTAGACGACGATATATTTAATAGATATAAATACTTAAATACATAGAAAACACCCAAGACTCAGAAACAAATATTCATGCTCATCACACAAATATTTGCCCTGACCGGGATTCGAACCCAGGACCGTCAGCTTCACAGGCAGATGCACTACCCACTAGGCTAAACCGGTCGTCAAAAAAGAGGTTTTTTGCAGTATCACTTTCAATAGTTTTGGTAATTAACGAACCACAGCTAATATCCATAAATCGAGTAACTCAGTGGTCCTTGGATGTCTCACCATTTGTATGAAAAAAATGGTTTTTACCACTGTATTACCCACCTTTTATAGAAATAAGTTAATATTTAAGCATTTTTACCTATAAATTCCTTTTATTAGGTTCAGGTACTATTTTGAAATTGTATTTTTGTACATTACTTCAATACGTATCATAGTTTTTTTTTGTAATAGAAAATTGGTCATGTAAAAGTAGAATGTCCGAAATATCTTTTTTCGCTACAAGTGACTTTAAACATTTGTTATTCATATGATACAAGAATCACGATTATTATGATAGTACCGTAAATATGATACTTTCCAATTCGGACTGCAATACCCTAGCATGCGCCACCACGCGCGCGCGCACCTCTCCACATACTAAATATTTACACTCAATACTGTGTCTATTGATAATGATAATTCTACGCATTTCACTAAGCAGGATAGAAATGATACATTATAGGTACTATGTATAAAAAGTCATGTTATTTAAAGTTAAATGACCTGCAAACTAAACTTAAAATAAAACCTTAAAACCAAAAAACGTAAAATAAGCCCCCCCGTGGCAGTGCCAAAGATGCTGGCAGCATTTCCTCGCTGTATAGCAATGCTTATGCGATGTGCGAGGAAGCTGCCAGCCCTTTGATCGCCAGTGGTGTCCGCTACCTTTTAGCGAGGTACACATCATATAAATTCATACATACATACATATATAAATTCCATCAACCAAGAATTTTCAAATAAATGACTTCGAATTCAAATTAGGCAAATAGCAAAAGGTGTATTGATGTCAATAATAGTTGCATAAATAGCGCCCTATTTATATCGCTGCAAGGTACCCTCACAATATATGTTACATACATACATAAATTCACGCATGTATTCTCAAAAGGGGTAGTCAGAGCACTTGAAATTCAATTGCCACATTCAGCAATTATAGGTTTAAAGATGGAGAAAAATGTGATATTGCAGTGATAGGTTGCTAGCACATAGCCCACAACACACTACAAACCCGGTTCCCACTGTGGCCCCTTACGACACCCACGGGAAGAAAGGGGGAAGTGCTATTCTAACCCGACAGCGGGATCGGGGCATATATACATAGATTAATACTTCTATCCACCTAACGATGACAACAGAGGAACATAATGCCGTACATGACGTTATGACTAACTTCTTGTAGGAAAAACATGTTAAGCAGTAGGTATTTGTAGAGAAATCCAGGTTCCAGGCTAAAGTTGTTACTTCTGTTGAAGGGTTAACCTTAATGACTGTCGGTCGGTCCAGAAAACCTCCCGTTTACGAGGCCGCGCTGAAACTATTAGCCATTTTATTTCACTTGTTCAGTAGCTCATCCATCCATCTACGATATAAATTGGGAAATGATATTTGTCATTCGTTCAATCATGGCATCTAATGTCACTCTCGGAGCGAATGAGTAGGTAAACGATATGACTCATGAACTGGTCTGACTGAAGTATTGAAGTATATGAATCCGAACTGAACTAGTGAATGAAATAGTGACACGAGGTGAAGTACTTCATTTGAATCATTCATTCGTGAACTGGATCTGTCAAGGAGGAAATGCAAGTTTGTTTAGCAACTAAGTAAAAAAAACAATGTATGGATGCAAATTTGTTTGGCAGTTTGTTAACAACATTTAAGGAACAGATATGTGCCTTGTTAAAGTAGTGTTAAAATACATGTAAGTATTAGATGCTCTTATGTTGATATTTCAAGATTTTTACATTTAATTTGTAAATTGACTAATAAGTGTTGCAAAGTATGATATTTGTTAACAGTCGTTAGTGATTTAGTTACATGTAACTAGTGAAAAATATAGGAAACTGTAGGTCTTGTTATATTGTTATTGTTTAGCTATTAGCTAATTGCCCTGTATATATTTAACTCTGTTTGTTTCTAAATAAATAAGTTAAAAAAAAACTAAGTACTGGTACTTTCATGTTTTCCTTTTGTAGTTCCTTCTGTTTGTTTCTCCTAAAATAAATAAACTACTCATGTTTACTCGGGGATCTGCAATTGTATCTAGATTGTCAATATAAAAAATCTTTGAATCAAACGCCGCCAGACGCCCTGCTTGACCATATCAGGATTAACTACCGCTATGCTATAAAAATAAACTCTTAAATAAATAAAATAAATAAATAAATATTAGAGGACAATCTTACAAAAATCGAACTAGCCCCACAGTAAGCTCAAGAAGGTTTGTGTTATGGGTACTAGACGACGATATATTTAATAGATATAAATACTTAAATACATAGAAAACATCCAAGACTCAGAAACAAATATTCATGCTCATCACACAAATATTTGCCCTGACCGGGATTCGAACTCAGGACCGTCAGCTTCACAGGCAGGTGCACTACCCACTAGGCTAAACCGGTCGTCAAATATTTGTTTAATAGTGAGAAGTAAGTGCTTGTACGAGTAGCTTGCCGTTATTCTGATTCATGGTTTGCGACACACTTTTACTTGTCAATCTTACTCATAGTTTGCACTCTCCCCGTTTATACATATGTATGTCCTTACATTTATTTGTGCATGTACAATTGTATATATTTAACATAAAATTGGATATTTGCATCGTGGGCCAACATAAAATCCTTGATTTTAAGGGTCCGTATCCTTTAAAACCATCATCTACTTATTTAGGCTATTTTCTGTATGAAATTACGCGTATCTTGCTTTTCTCGACGCTGCAATTGCGATCTACTTATATAGTGCACGTAGATTTAACATTTATTTTTTGGATAGTCGTTAAGAAAAAGTATCGTTTCAAACATACTTCGTAATTATAATACCAAATCAACCAATCTCAAGCTAAGATGGGTGTTCTACTATACACATAAAATACAAACAATATTTCGATGCTGTTCGGCCCTATTGGCTTCGAGTTGGAATAAAATAAAACTACAACTACAATACGTATGTTTTGCGACAAAAAAAAGAAATTACAGCATCTTGACCGTGTTGACAAGCAAATTGCACAGATTAGCAAAGATCTATGACTGAATGAATCAATATTATTTTCTGAAGTGTTGCCAACTTATCAACTTAGAAACATTTATATTAAATGAATAATAATGCGTGAATAGATGCTTATCAGAAACTTTAGCTAATGCATCGCATCCTTCAACCAGTTTATTGGAATTTGCAATGCACAGAGGAAAATTACCAAAGTTGCGAAATTACCTCTATGGAAACACAACTCGTATCGCCAACACCGCATGTCTACAGTTCTTGCATTTTAGAAAGAACTTCAATTTTCAATGATTATATTCAGTGATAAAATCGCAAGACGTCCGAGCTAGTGTCATAAACTTGGGGACAAATATTCCCGTCTCATAACTTATTCATCTTTCCTTATCCGCATAAAAGACCCGCGCCGAGCTTATATAATAGGGATGTTGACTCAAAATTTATTGGTATCTAAATTATATCCAAAAGAAAGAAGACATAAAACTATGCCAAATGGTGAAAATCCCATTAAAATATCTCAAAAAATAACGAAGCTACAACCGTTAGAATGTTGTTAATAAGAGTGAGAAAGCACTAATTTGTAGTGACGTCACTGACTTAAAGCGCCATAGTAAATGAAGATCGTTCCATACAGAGGTGCGTTTTGCGAAAAAGGGACAGAACATGCCCCCACTTAAAACTTTGATGACTTGTAATTATGTAATTATTTATTTTTTTGAGTTACTTTTTTCGCTATTTGGTTGAGAATTTGATCCTTTTTCGAGAAAATTTGAAGTAGTTGAGTTTCTTACTTAGTGTCAACATCCCTATTTTCATATCCAATAACTGAAGCGTTCACAAGACCTCGTATTTACCGTGCGTGCTCGATAAAATGGCACGCGGGTAACAAATCGACAGTGAAGCATAATTTGAACAAATCTTGATCGGCGCTAACCTACAAATATACCTTTTTTTATACAACGCCGGTGGCAAAGAAGCTTACGGTCCACCTGATGGTAAGCGGCCACCGCAGCATATAGACGCCCGCAACGCTTAAGGAGTCACTTACGCGTTATCGACCCTTTATAAAATTTGAGGATGCACTGTGTTGACAACAGAAGGGACAAACTTAGGTCCCCCGCTCTCAACACAGTGTATCTTCGGGAGCTCTGGCAACCTTGCTCACCTCCAGAAACAACACTACACAGTACAGTGTCACAGTTGCGGTTTATTTAATTAATAGTAAAGTGTTGAAAATAAAATTTTAATTGACAAAAGATGCACAAAGCCATTCGTAGTCAAGAGCGGAACTTTACTTGTAATAGTTATAATGTATTTAATAGACTGTTAAAAACGCCAGTGAAATGAAAATATTTCACTGGGAAACTTTTCAAATATGACATCAGAGCTGACAGTTAACACAAAGTCAAAATGTCATTTAGTCTGTTGCCATATAAATCAGAATAATAGCGCCCCGCCCTCCTCTCTTCTGGTCGGGCTATGTATAGCTATCTAGACATACATCACAAATATAAAATGAATCGGATGATTGTCTTTTAGACTTCAAATAAATTTAAAAACCTACCGATATCTACGTATTGTCCCAGTTGTGCGGGAAAGACGAAACCAATTCAATACTAACTCAAACGAAGCCTTCACGGTCGTTTGCCGATACAGCGACGAAGTTGCCAGCCAATTAGGCCCATTAGCAGCATTTGCGGAAACAAGCCGTTTTCTCGCGTTTGCACCGACTAGAAGGTCTATTTTCGTTTATACCTCTACAATTTCAATATACTGTCGGGAACACTTCTCTGTTTCTATGTCTATTTTAGGGGATTCCGAGGCTTAATCTACTTAATTTGTTTAAATAAGAGATATATATTTTTTCCTAGACACGGCGACGATAGCCTTCCGATAAAGATTGAGGATGCTACATAGAAGGAAAAACAAATAAAATGTATTCATAGTCAAGGTTGTGTAGCACATGACTGTGCTTTTGTTTGATTGACGGTAGAGTAGTGTTGAGTCTGTTTTCTCTAAGCGTGCCCCACACTGCAGCGCCCAGTTGTACACCATGAAAATCCTAACATTCATTCAGACACACGCGGCCTTGATTGTCATAGTGACAAATGGCTTCCACCGCGGCCGCTACCGCAGGCCGCTGCAGGGTGTGATAGGCTGTAATCGGTACTATATTATTATTATTACTATGTTAGCGCCACTATAGTGCGTTATTGTAGAAGCTAAATGAGCTAAAAGTAAAAAATAGACGGACAAGTAAGTTCGAAAGTACGAGTCCAGGTACTGCACTTTCGGCCGAGGCTTTTAACACAGTGTTTTTTACGTCTACTGCAAGGAGATTCAGTTAGTTGGTTATAGTTTGTAGAAATTGCAACAACACGATATTTTTTCACAATCTCCCGCCTACTTTTTTATTTTTTCGAGTAGGTACGTTCTTAATGGCCAGTGTTAACAATTCAACGGCGTTTTCATGTAATAAATGTTTTAATTATGATGCAAAATTATAATCAAAGCACGTAAATCTCTTAAAACGCTCATGAGTAGAGTTAATTAAACGCTTGGAGTATGGGCCTATAAGTAACCTTCTTTTTTGTAACATAGTCGGCGACACCAAAAAATATCTATTTTTTACTAGTTTAGTCATTGGTTTATTCGATGTCATATGAAGTGCACGGCGTGTTCTAATTGGACGATTTAAATGCTACATCTATAACATGAGTTCGGCTACTATTGACAATTTTGACGTCCCAATTCCCGCCACCTATTGCCATATTTCCAAGCAATGGTGTGAAAAGATTATTGTAACAGCCAGTATTTTTTATAATTTTTAATACCCACAGCTTTCTTTGTTAACCTGGCCCCTATTCACCACAGCTGACAGGCGCGACAATTGTCAAAAAACATTACAATTGTAGTTGGTGAAACAATTTTCACATGAAAATTGTCGATTTGTCAGCCTACGTCAAATACATACATATGTCAACTTGGTGAAATAGGTACCTGCTATTAGTACTCATCACTTCCTGTTTTAATAATATGTATTGCTTGGTATTTTTAGTCTCAGCTATTAGTATCAACTAAAACATAGTGAGAAGAAGGAAGCAGCTACTCGTATTGTCACTTATGAATGATAATTGTCTGTCATTGTGCGGGGAACACTGAACCTTCACACGTCGTCAGTGCAAAGGTTGTTTGCTGAATATTTATGGCGAAAAATGTATTAATATGGACTGGTTAAGTAAAGGCAATCGAGCTGTTCAGATCAGAACAATAATTTACATATTTTGTCCAAATAGGTTTTATATGTTCGTAGTTTCATAGTCCATAGTAAAATAGAAAAAAGTAGAGATAAAAAAGATGGTGTGAGTTGTTTGTAGCTGTGAGTTGATATTAATAAATAAAATAAGTTTATGATGGAAAAGTGAGTTGTTTTATGCTTCAAATACTAATAAGAAGGAAATGCAGTGTTTGGAACATTAAAAGTGGTCCTTCGAGCCTGAAAAATGCTGATTTATTGAAGATTGCGAATTTGCAAAATCAATTTAGACATTGAAAATTTTCACGAAAAAACAAGCTAAACGCGAAGAAACGTTGAAGGTCGAAAATTCAGATGTGTGTCTATACCACCAAATGAGTGAACGTGACGACAATAGTTCTTGAGTTCTTGAAGAAAGAGAAAGAGTAGTGTGTGTACCAATACGCTGACGGGTGCGTTCGGATATGCACGTTCAAGAATTTTCTACGAGTGCGGTTGTATGCGGCTCAGCGACGGTTTGTCTTTGGCGCGGGAGGGTGACCTGCGGTGCATGCGGATTGCTGTGCGTGTACCCGAACATCGAAATGTCAACGGCAACGGCTGTCATAGTTGGAAATGAAAAAATATTTCGACGTTTGTTTATATAGTTTAAATTCGTGTTAAATAAGAGTAGTTTGTTAATTTTAGTTACTTGTAAAGTGGAAAATTGTAGTTTACGATTTTTGTATAAAGTTGTAAAAAGGTTTCGTAAAAAAATGGCTAAGTTGGAAGAGTTAAAAGCTGCTCGCGGGTATATCAAAAGTACGATAACTAGAATAGAAACATTTTGCAATTCTGACCGGTTTGCCACTGCTTCTCCAGAGGTAATACTTGAAAAGAAATATAGGCTAAACAAGGCTTTTGATGACTACGAGCAGCATAACCGGGCTATAGTTTATATAGAACCCGGTGACATTGAAAATTATGGATTGATCGAAGAAAAACGTGATGCCTGTTTAGAATTAATGAACAAGCATTTGAAAGAAAAAGCTGGTTCAGGTAGTCGCGACCAATCCGGTCTAGAGTCGCCAGGAGTGAGTCGCGGTAAGTTTACACATTTACCTAGTATAAATTTGAAAAGTTTTGATGGCAAGGACATTATGGATTACCATCCATTTATAAATATGTTTAAGGCGGTTATCCATTCGGATATTAAGTTGAGTTCTTGTGAAAAAATGTATTATTTGCGCTCCTATTTGACAGGAGAAGCATTAGATTTGATTAAGCATTTAATGCTTAATGATGACAGTTATGAAGTTGCTCTGAAACTTTTAGACAATAGATATAATAACAAACCCAAAATTGTAAACTTTCATGTAAATAGTATAATAGACATGCCTGCTTGTACAAAGTGTACAGCTCATGGTTTGCGCTCCATTGTTTCGACAGTAAACATGCATCTTGCTGCGTTAAAAAATTTAAATGAACACGTGGAATATTGGGATACATTGTTGGTCAATATTCTAGCCAAAAAGATTGATTCCTACACTTATCGTGGGTTTCATCTTGAGCGTGATATGACAGAGGTGCCTTCATTGTGTGAATTCCTTACTTTCTTAGAAAAGCGAGCTGTGGCAATGGAGGCCACAACAAAGGAAGAGTTTTATAAGCCAGTGAGGTCTGTGGTGAGTGCGGCAGTTGCAACTGGAGTGTCATGTAAGTTTTGCCATTCTTCCCATAAGATTTATGAGTGTGCTAAGTTTAAAATGTTGCCTCCAAAGGAGCGATGTGATTTTGTGGATGCAAATAATTTGTGTAAGTTGTGTTTGAATGGTCACCGTGGAAGGTGTCTGTTGAAATTGAAATGTGCGACATGTCATCAGCTGCATAATACCCTGCTGCATTTACCAGTTAAGGGTAAGGTAGCTAATGCTACTCATTTTGATATTCCAAGTCAGAGTGTGAATAATAAGCCTGTTCCTGATGTTGAAAGTTTGACTGCTAAGTCTTTAAACTTAGTCGCTAATATTTGTGCAAAGCCACAAGCCCATAGTGTCTTATTACCAACTGCTATGGTGAAATTGATGAATAAAGATGGCACATTTACTCATGCTAGGGCATTGTTGGACTCAGCGAGTCAAGTGAGTTTCATTTGCGAAAAAGTTGTAAAAAATGTAAATAGTTGTGTATATAATACAGATGAAGTTGTGACTGGAGTGTGCAATGGGAAGAATAATATTTGCCAAAAGGCGGATGTAGTTATTCATTCCTCTGTGAATGATTTTAAAATGAATGTGTCATGTTGTGTGACGAAGAATATAACATGCCCTCTCCCCCAGCAAACATTTGACATTTCACAGTTTAATATTCCTTCTAATGTCAAGCTGGCGGATGAGAATTTTAATGAAACCGATGAAATTTCATTGTTATTGGGATGTGATATATTCTTCCAGGTATTGCAGCGTGAGTCATATCCGCTGATGCCCTGTGGGCCATTTTTGGTGAATACAAGTTTTGGATATATTGTTGCCGGGACTTTGCCAGTATCTGCTGGCAAGATTTCATCATGTAACTTTTGTGTTACTGCTGAAGGTAACCCTTTAAATTCAAATAATGAACATGAATTGCAGTCGATATTTCCATTCGACAAAGGAAAGTTCATACTGCCTTATCTTTAAAGTATTCTATGAATACTTACCTTTACACTGACTCTATAATTGTCTTAGCATGGCTAAAAACTTTGCCGATAAAGCTTAATATGTATGTAGGTAATAGAGTCGATAAGATTAACAAGTTGACATCAGATTTTGATTGGCGTTATGTAAATACTAATGATAACCCTGCCGATTTGTTATCTCGCGGTGTTGAGCCCCAAGTTTTAGAAAAATGTAACTTGTAGTGGCATGGGCCCCACTTTCTGTCGGATGAGGCTTATTGTCATAAGACTGTAGAAAGTGTTATTTTATATAACGATGTAAGTACCAGATTTAAAGTCCTCAGCTAAGGTTTGTCACACATGCGTTTCAAATCCATTGCATGATTTGATGCAAAAATATTAAGATATTGACAAGTTAACTAGGATTGTGTCTTTTGCTCTTAGGTTTGTATATAATTGTAAAAAAGAAAATAATAAGAAAGTTGGGCATCTGAGTCTCCTAATATTGAGATAGGTACTTTAGTTTTGTTGAGGGAAGATAATGTATCCCCTTTATGTTGGCCAGTGGGTCGAATTGTAGATGTTCAGCCTGGTAGAGACGGTAAAGTTAGAGCTTTACATGTTAAAACCACGAAGGGTTCTATTGTTAAAACTACCATTACGAAAGTGTGCGCTTTACCGATTGATTACAATTAGCATTTATTTTTATTTCATGTAAGTGTTTAGTTTACACTTGTTTTAGTTTAAATTTGGCTTTATATTAAGTTTTGGTTTGGCCGCCAATATGTTCAGATCAGAACAATAATTTACATATTTTGTCCAAATAGGTTTTATATGTTCGTAGTTTCATAGTCCATAGTAAAATAGAAAAAAGTAGAGATAAAAAAGATGGTGTGAGTTGTTTGTAGCTGTGAGTTGATATTAATAAATAAAATAAGTTTATGATGGAAAAGTGAGTTGTTTTATGCTTCAAATACTAATAAGAAGGAAATGCAGTGTTTGGAACACGAGCAAAGTTATGATCTAGTGATTTTGGCGTATCAATGAACATGTTTTTTTTTTTTTTTTATTAAAAATGGGATCGCTCTTGGCCAGCATCTAGCCAGGGGGCAAAGATGAGGCTGACGATGAAGCGAGCTCACCCAGAAGGTGCCTATTCACTCGTGCCTTAAAAAGGTCTAGGTTATATGAGCTCGGAAACACAAACGCCGGCAGAGAATTCCAAACCTTAGAAGTACGCATTATAAAAGATGATGCAAAGCGCTTGGTTCGAATAAGAGGAATTTCGACCAAGTAAGGATGGTATCCAGCCGTACGTCTGGATGTCCGATGGAAGAAGGGGGAAGGCGGTATGAGCTCATGGAGCTCCTGAGCACACTCTCCGAAGTACAATGTCTTACGGCGGTCGACACTGATCCACTGGCTCCTTCAATGGCTTCAATCTTAGCTCATAGCAGTAAAGGTGATGAGCAGGGAATGGGGGCTATCGCGTATGAATACGCCGCTAGAGGCGCTAGTGTAGCGTGAGGTCTCCGAAATGTCAAATGTCACTCTTTGTGGCTTTGGTACGCGGGTTAATATCTAATTGGAACAATATGGTGCCTATTTTTCAATATCTGAGCTTGATTATGGCAAATATGAGTTACGGGTCAATTACTGTTAGTGCTTTGAGACAGTTTTGTCTTTGGGAAACTTATTTTCTCCTTTTTTTCCGAACAAAACGGGACTGCGCTTCAATGCGGGATGTTCGATATTTTACAGTACGATTTTAAGGTTTTAAACATGATTTAAATGCAAACTTCGTTCTCATGCCCATAATAACCAATAATAATTTTTGATAGCTGGACCTTACTCGACAGTGGCGCCAACTGGTGAGCACAAAACCATAGCCCTCATTAAGGTCAAACCATGGTCAAACATTGCAATCTTTACCTAAAATGCCCATTATCAAATGAAACGCAGGTTTCCGCCTCAACTTCGATAAAAACGCATTCGTATTTCAGTTGTCCAGCGGATTTCGGATTGTTCTCTATACAGGTCAAATTTCTTCGATTCTCGTGAAATTTTATGAGCAGGATCGACTTTCATAGTAATTCTACTCGTTTTCTCGCTCAAGCGAGTGGAATTACTATGAGATTACTCGCTACTCGCCGGTGGTGGGACAAGTGCCTAATGGAAAATTTCAAAAGATTTTTTTTTCAATGGTTTGGTATGTTCTGCGGGCGGATTTCGGTTTGTTCTCCTCTATAAGTCGCATGTCTCAAGCGATTCTGGTGAATTTTTGTGAGCCAGTTCGATGATCATGTTTTTTACCGAGTTAAAAAAAACACTCGAGGTCTACAGCTCATATATAGAGCCACTAATTTAGGTAGCTGCACGTACTCGTACTTAGATTTCACGTGCATGTTAATAAAAACCTATAGTGACTACCTAAAAAATATTTATAATACGAATACTCCCTACGGCTTACTTGCAAGGTACAGAGGCGAAAGAAAATCACCTCTTTGTAGCCGATCGTAGGTATATTAGGAGCGACCTTGGGACAAGCTTTGAGTAATCCATTTCTGAAGCCTTTGTACTGAAATGAAATGAAATGAAATAATTTATTCTCCAAGTGGGCCCCTCGGGCGCTTTTGAATGTCATATAATAGTACATACACAATATACAAATATTTAAAAATTGCTTCCATTTTACTAGAGATGTAAAAGGTCTCCTGTTATCTAAAAATGTTAAATACGACAAAAATAATGAGAAACAAAACTAAAATTAACCAAACAATAAGATACCAATATTATGGAGATGTAAAAGGTCTCCTAATGTCAAATAATAATATAAAAATTAAAATGTCAGTCTTAAAATACTATTCCTCGCAATTAGGTGCAGCAGAGCAAGTTACCTATTGTGTCCATACAATTATGACATTAATGTAATCTTCTATTTTATAGTATGCTTTTTTTACCAAGCATTTTTTAACAATCACTTTAAATTTATTAAGAGGTAATTCAATCAAGTTTTGAGGTAATTTATTAAACAATTTTATACTTAAGCCTACAAATGATCGACTGGTTTTACGTAGTCTGAGGTATGGAACGGCAAGTCTATGCTTGTTGGTGTTAAAACTATGACGGTCAGAATTTTTGGGAAAAGTGGTGTAGTATTTGCGTATAATGCAGTCAAAAATATACTGAGTTGCAACTGTTAATATGTTCATTTCCTTAAATAAATCTCTCAGCGAATCGCGTAGTCTGATGCTGTATAAGGCACGGATCGCTCTTTTTTGAAGTATAAAGATAGTTTCAATATCTGCAGCGGACTTTAATCTTATGTGACATGTAGTATTGTTTTAACCTGTTATTATGTACAATAAAGTGCTTACATACATAGATACTTATTCACATTGACGGCTCAGCATTTATTTTGAAATCCCGGGCTAATATTTCCCGGAGACTGAGGTTAGAAGCTGTAACTCAAGGAGCGAGATAATTTTCCTGTCGGCTAATTCAATATTCGACCTCTTCGAACAATAATAATATTATTGCGCCCGTGGTGTAATGGGGGCTATCGTTTTTATGCTCACCAGTTGGCGCCACTGTCGAGTAGGGTCCAGCTGTCAAAAATTGTTATTGGTTATTATGGGCATTAGAACGAAGTTTACATTTAAATCATGTTTAATACCTTAAAACCGTACCGTATAAAATATCAACCATCCCGCATTGTAGCGCCATCCCGTTTTGTTCGGAAAAAAAGAGAAATAAGTTTCCGAAAGACAAAACTGTCTCAAAACACTGACAGTCATTGACCCGTGACTCACATTTGCCATAATCAAGCTCAGGTATTGCAAAATAGTGACCATATTGTTCCAATTAGATATTAATTCGCGTAGCGCAACCAAAAAGAGTGACATTTGACGTTTCGGAGGACCCCACGCTACACTAGCGCCTCTAGCGGTGAATTCATACGCGATAGCCCTCATTACATCGATTGCCAACTTCTGTTGGACTCAAACGGAAAACTTTGCTCCCCCATATTGGATTTCTTATCCCCTTTTTTCTCGACGTTCAATTTATAGCTGTTAAAGTTGCAACAGCTGTTTTTATGGACTAAGGGTGGGTTGCAAACTGTCTGTAATCGTAAGCGGTGTTCGTTAAAATCTAATTGTATGGAAAGTTTCAAGTTTCTATGGGATGACAGCTACCGGCGCCATATTTGACGATGACTGGCCTGTGATCGTATGTTGGTGCAACCGAGCCTAAGGGCCGATTTCAATTCCCAGATTAAGTATGATTCAGATAAATGCTAGTTCTGTCCTTTTGTTCCTATGACATTAGAAAGTGACAGCGATAATTTTAACTGACTTATAATTTTGTCTGGCTTGAAAAATCGACCATAATACAATTTAGAGTCCCGTTAGTTTAGTATTAAGTAGTCTCAATTCGACAAGCGGATTGAGTTTAAGTATCCAAAGATTAGCTTAAATTTTAAAGTTAAAGCTAATATTAAGGCTTTGTTGTTGTCTAATTGAATTTGGGTTTATTAAAAGGCTTTAAAAAATGGGAAATACCAGCGTAGAGCTCTCAATGTTAGACACTTTAATATTCAATAGTTGACACTTATCGTTCAGCTATTGGATCAGTGTGAAGTACTGCGAAGTTTACCTTAAAAAACATTTGGCTATCCAATGCGTTTCACGTATCTGTAACATTCCACGGCCGGCAGCTCCATACTTCTTTGGTACACTTGTAAACACATGGCGACAAACGTAAACAAGCTCTTATTAACACGGTCGCATCTACTAAGTGCTTCCTATAGGGTTTTCCCTCCATATTAATTTGCATCTAAATCAATTTTTTTTTTTTTTTTTTTTTTTTTTTTTTTTTTTTTTTTTAACCTGACTGTGGCTTTATAGGCCGGGGCCAATAAAGCGATAGGAGTGCGCGGTTGGAGAGTAGCCTGGGGAAATCTAAATCAATAAGGCACTCCGTCCACGTAGGGCAAGCGCGGCGTACGCGCGAAGGTTGTGCAGTCTTCCTTCTTCCGACCGTAACTTACGCATTAGCCTGTATTACCCGCTTCCTATTGTCGGGAGTGCTCTGAATACCTTATTAATCTTAACGAGTTTGAAGATTGCTTGAAAGAAACAGTTCTTTACGGAAAAGACTGATTCACTAATCTCTCTTTAGAGGGCGTCCATAAATTACGTGAGGTGTTTTTTTTTTTAATTTTCTGTCACCCCCTGGTGAGATGTCGTGAGATTTTATTCAACCCCTTCCCCCATCCCCCAATCTCACGTGAGATTTTTTAAAATGTGGGTTTCTTACGTAAACGCGTTGGATTGTTATTGTAAAAAGAAAAAAAAAATGCTTCGTGCCTTTATTTACGACTAGTTAAGACTAGTAATCAATATTGCTGAGAGTTAACGTCGAAGTATGAATGAAATTATTCTCTTTCGAACGAATTAGTGAGTAATCTTAATCGTATTACGATTACGCTTAAGATTAAATCTTATAACCGTGTACAATCTGGATGGACCAAAATAGTATAATATTTTTTTTGTTTCAATCAGAAAAAAAATTGCGTGATATTTGCCGAGAACCCCCCTCTCTCCAACGTAAGATTAGATGAGATTTGACTCGACCCCCCCCTTAAACATCTCACGTAATTTATGGACGCCTCCTTACCGCGTTTCCGACACCACACGAACTGAACGCCGTAATGCTCGGTCGGCGCGCTATAGCGAGAGCTAAGACGAGGGTTATACACGCTATATTGGTTCCCAACAGTCAACTCGACATCTTTTTCACGTCTGAGAATCATTTTTTGGCCGCATCCAGTCACTATTTGCAATCAATTGTAATCGCCAGTAGTATTTATCCTTAAATTATTTACATGCTAATTTACCAATGATTAATTTTATTATTACTTATATTGTCTCTGTAACTTATTGTGCCTAGATCTTTTAATATTTGACATTGTTTACTTTAATTTATTGTTCATAAATTAGACTTCACAAAGTTAATGATAACATAATAATACGCTATATGAATAGACCCATTACACAAAAATGAAATAAAACAGTGTATACAATAATAAAGGTACAATACAAACCATAAAAATAAACATATGTATAATACAAACTATTTGCGATTCGGTTGCCGATGTACAGACAACCAATGTAAACAAATATCATCAATGTATATCACTAATATAATATTATATTGACATGAGTAATGATAATATCACTATAGAGTAATTTCCTTAAGCTAAAACGTCTTCTAGTTACGTTTTTGCCAGAGTCCGCTTTCTTGCTTCCTTTACTTTTAGCTTCGTGTCGGCGTTAAATTTTATCCCCGTTGCTTCCAACCACACCTTGAACTCCGAGCACGGACAGTTATTATGTTTTTACATCCGCTAAAGACTAATACTAGAGAGAGAGAGGCAGGGAATACCGAGACGTGCGTTTATAAATCAAGCAATAGAGAAGGTCAATACAATGTCGTATCAGGAAGATATCTCAAAGCCTTGGCCGAGAACCGAACAGAATGGCGATTACTCCACCGACAAGAGCTAGGCTAGGCTCTTAAATATATGATGATGATGAAGACTAATAATTAACATGACGACCGGTTTAGCCTAGTGGGTAGTGCACCTGCCTGTGAAGCTGACGGTCCTGGGTTCGAATCCCGGTCAGGGCAAATATTTGTGTGATGAGCATGAATATTTGTTTCTGAGTCTTGGATGTTTTCTATGTATTTAAGTATTTATATCTATTAAATATATCGTCGTCTAGTATCCATAACACAAGCCTTCTTGAGCTTACTGTGGGGCTAGTTCGATTTGTGTAAGACTGTCCTCTAATATTTATTTATTTACTTATTTAATACTGAACTTGTGTACTGAAGTTCTAGAAACAATCTATATTTAGTCCGCGCCAGCCTTCGGTTCAGTTCGCCGTAGTTTAAAATAAAACCTGAGCCGTAATGAGATAATCGCAGTTATGCGGGCGTATACTCAGCAACCGCACAAGCGACTTTCTCCCGTAAATGCACGGGTTAAAGTTGCTATTCTGATTTGAGAAGTTGTTGCCGGTGTACGTCGATAGTGGATGATTCCAACTCCTTATTGTGATATCCGGTGTACACACACGTGGGTTCAAGTTTAAGGGAAAAATGTATTATGTGCCTTGAGCTCTCAAGTGGTTAGAACCTTTTTCGCTTGGGCTTGGTGTAATTATGTATGACGCCGCGACGTTTACACGGCTTAGTTACAGCGACGTTGCTATTTACATAATTTGCATATAAAAGATAAACTTGTTATTCTACTAGCGTTATACCAGTACAGTTTCATCCTGGAGGATGCCCGCCGTCCGCTACCTAATCCCAAGAGCAAAAAAAAAAAAAAATTAGAGGAAAATCTTACACAAATCGCACTAGCCCCACAGTAACAAGAAGGCTTGTGTTATGGGTACTAGACGACGATATATTTAATAGATATATGTAAATACTTAAATACATAGAAAACATCTAAGACTCAGAAACAAATATTCATGCTCATCACACAATATTTGCCCTGACCGGGATTCCAACCCAGGACCGTCAGATTCACAGGCAGGTGCACTACCCACTAGGCTAAACCGGTCGTCATAAAATAAAGTAAAAGATAAACTTATATGAAAACTAAATTATATACAGCAATTCATTTAGATGCGTCCTGAAGCGTACCCGACCAAAATGTTTTGCGTATGTGTCTCAAATTACAAGTCGAATGTAGAATCTAGGTTTTATTTAAGCGCACGTAAAATCGGGGCCAAGCCTGAGCAAGAGTGTTCCAAATGGAGTAGGTTACGGCATAAATGAAAGCACACAAAGTCCCGCTGAACTGGGGCACTGCGGCAGCGAAAGTGTTCCAAAAAACTATCAGAGCCTTAGCCTTTAACATTAGCCAAAACAAATGACGAATAGAACCTAGTTTTTAGTAGGTTGTAATCAAGGATCGGATACCGGTATTTTCTCCATAGAAACCCATACCGGGATAACTCTAGGATGATGATGAAATTGAAGAAAATATATACATTAGGTATGTAAAGAAAAAATATTCCCTTATGGATATTGTTCTCCCAAGGGTTCGGGATAGTGTGAATATTTTGAATAGAATAATGAGATTCAAGTTCTTGAGCGAACGAATTCGCGGACGTTGACCTCTAATCATCGCTTGGCGTTTCATGTAGGTCAGTGGCAAGTCTTTTGCGCGCTCGACAGTTATCATCTGGCGAAATTGCAGGATGTCTGCGAGGGGTCAGGACGGCTGCTCACAATGCTAGCCGCCACGGCCGGTTTGGCACAAGCCTGACCTCCGATTATGTAGAATTATTACGAAACTCGGGGTCAAATTATATTACAGGCGAGCTGACAAGCAAGTAGGTATTCTTGGGGAATGTTTTGTGAATAGAGTTGTATAGTCACGTGTGTTGGCGATGTGCCATCTTACGTGCTTGGCGCTGATGCGGATGCAACTTGGCCCGGGTTTTTACGTTTCGCCTACAAGTATAAGTTGTTTCTAACAGAGTTGTAGATGTATGTCTGTTTTATCTTTCACTATTATTCGTGTAAATTGGTTTTTTACAGATTTCATTAGTAAAAGCGTAGGCAGCACTGTATTGATCGGCAATTTTGTGTGCTTTTGATTCTCTCGCCATATTCATATTTTGAATGTGTATTTAATTTGGTGTTTTGGCATTTGTTGACAGTAAATATAATTCTAATTACAAGTCATCACAGAGTGCCCCATAAAGATATAGACTTAGTACATACCTGTAGCGTCACTCCTGTCATCTGTCAAATCTAACGTGTTCTGCATCGCGCTAACGAAATTTCTTAAATCAGTTGCATAAATATATCTTCCCAAGAACTCTCATTGGACTTCGATCCCCGAGAGATCTCTCTATTGTCGTCTCTTTTTGTGTCTCCTATCTATTGTGTAAATCGGGTGTCCAGTAAAAATAATGGACATGCTTTAAAACCGATAGAGTACTTCAGGTTGGTCCAAAAATTGACTTTTTCAGTTTAGTAAAAATCCCATGGTATTCGAGATAATCGAACTTTTCCACTTTCTTAATTTTTGCTATTAGGTAATATTTTAATTACTTTTAATTACTTTTGACGACCGCTTTAGCCTAGTTGGTAGTGACCCTGCCTTCGAAGCTGGAGCGGGTTCGAATCCCGGTCAGGGCAGGTATTTGTGTGACGATCACTAATATTTGTTCCTGAGTCTTGGATGTTTTCTATGTATTTAAGTATCTATTTATCTATATAAGTATGTATATCGTCACTTGGTACCCATAGTACAAGCTTTGCTTAGTTTGGGATTAGGTTGATTTGTGTAAGATTGTCCAAAAATATTAATTTTATTTATTTATTTATTAATGACCGTCGAGGCCATATTTACACATTACTTGTCTACATAACCTATTCAAGCTCAATCCAGATTCCCGGCTGAGGAGCGCTCAGTTTGATATTTAAACTAGATTGCGGTCTAGCCACTATACTCTTTACTGAGGATAAGTGGAGTACACGACGCTGGTCCGGCTGATGCAACGCGGGAGCAACGAACGCGGGATTACGCGCATCCCGCAGAGGGTTGCCAGACGTCCGCTAATGTTAACCTGTTAACTACTGCTTTATTGATGAGAACTCATCAGTGTTGCCAGGACTGGAATTTGATTCCATCCGATTTCAGCCTTGAAAAAATCCGAAAACAGTCGCTAGGATCCGCCACGTACATTTTCATTATTTTCTCATTGGGAAGCGGTACGATTTGTTCCGCGGTCCGATTTGACCGATACGAAAAAATACAAAATACAAACATTTATTCTGCAAATAGGCCACAAGGGCACTTTTACATGTCAAAATATTAATTTACAATTTAAGAAAGTCCGACTATAATAAGTAATACATTTTTCATGTCGAAATATTAATTTACAGTTCAAGAAGGAATAATAATTGAGAGTTTACAATTATACCAAAATTAATGCCATACAATGAAGATAAATTTGCAAAGTTATCTATTACAAATATTACAACATTAGTAAAGTTAGAGATGTATAAGGTCTCAAGATGAAACAAGGAGTATAATGAAATTAATATAATATCCCAGAGATGTACATGGTCTCTGAGCGTCAAAATTAAAATTAATTTAATATTATTAGAGATGTATATGGTCTCTAAGTCACTGATAATAAAAACGAATCCACAACAGGATGATGTCTCTCGCCAATCCCCTATAAAAAGACACTAGTATTAACGTAAGATCCGCCAGAGGCCTGAATTATCCGAAATAGGACCAAAAGATCCGCACTGGCAGCACTGGAACTAATACTCGTAAGATCAAGTCTATGGTCAAGGGACGTCGGCGGGGCGTTTACGCCGGGTCGGACTTCCTACGGACACATAATACAGCTCCAAACTTAACGCTAAATGCATTGCTTATAAAGTCAGCTTCCATTAGAATTACGATTTGAAACGGGATATTTACCATGTATATTTGTATTTTTGAGTTGAGTAAAACTCGCAGCACGTCAGTTAATCCTAGATAATGGCGCTTGCAACTGTGCCGAAATATCGGGAACTCAAAAATACAAATATACAATTGGTAAATATCCCGTTTCAAATCGTAATTCTAATGTAAATGAAATCTTATATTCAGCTTCCATTGTTTTAAATATCGTGGTTGTATTGGGTTTTGTCCATGTACTGCCAAAATGGTTACTACTGGGAACACATGCCAGTTTCTGGCTCCTAGCGGGGTTACAGTAAAATGGTGTCTAACTAGTTTAAGGATTCCGTATCAAAATGGTAAAAAGGAACCCTTATGGTTTCACTTTGTTCTGTATGTCTGTCTGTCACATCCCACGAACTACTTATGCTATCGATTTGAAATTTGGAACAGTTACAAAGAAGGGTAACCTAGATGCATAGAACATGTTTTTTTTATATATTTTTATTTTCAGTGTAAAATGACAGATAGGTGGTTCAAAATATGAAAGTCTAGTGAATATGTCAAGTGGGGTGTCATATGAAAGTGCTTGAGTTGTTTATTCTGAAACCCCTACCCATGGCGTACAATTTCTACACCATGCTGTTGAGATTTTCCTGAATTAATAGGGTTGGACGATTCCAATGGATGTGTACCGATGTACACATCTGTGTCCAGAGCTCTCGGTTCACGAGTCGGACTCGCATTTGACCGGTTTTTTATATTTAGGTACTGTACCTACTTCTTAACAGCTGAGGATTACCCGTTTTAGGTGGAAAACTGGTACTGCTGGCTTGGAACGATTTTAGGGTATGAACATTTTAACGAACAGTTACTAATTCAGTTCAATACAGATAAATTAATGATAGAGACTTTGTTACTTGCATAAGTGCTCTTATTGCCTATTTAAGTATAGGAGTTCTGATTTTTTAAAATTCAAAGTAAATAAATATGGATACATCTGTTGAGTTCTCGTATCGTGTATAAGTTGTTACTGAAACCGACCATCAAGGATCGTTTGATACAGGATGTGAGAAACAATAGACTGTTTAGAAGCGCGAGGATGTTGCCGGTAACCCTAGAACGCATCATGTCTGCCTGCGCCAGCGCAGCAATGCGCGCGCGCCGTTCATACAACACGATGACTCAGGCGCTATGTACTCGCTATTACAGTATTGGTAATACTTGGGCCATTCTACTTTCATGTACATAATTTTCAGACACTTTTTTTAAAATGCAGATTTTGGAATATTGGCCCTCATTTCATATTTTTGTTTTGTTATTTAGAAAGAGGTTTAATTAGAGTATCACTTTCGATAGTTTTGGTAATTAACGAACCACAGCTAATATCCATAAATCGAGTAACTCAGTGGTTCTTGAATGTCTCACCATTTGTATGAAAAAATGTTTTTTACCTCTGTGTTACCCACCTTTTCCAGAAATATGTTGTATATTGAAATATTTTTAACAGTAAATTCCTTTTATTATGTTCAGGTACTATTTCGAAATCTTATTTTTGTACGCTAATTCAATACTATTTCATTGATTTTTTTGTAATAGAAAACTGGTCATGAAAAAGTAGAATGACCCACTTGCTTTTAGATTAAGAAGTACCTATATTGTACTCAACTAAAGGTAAACTTTTTTAGAGGGCGGGTTCAGCAACTTATCGATTAACTTTAAATATGGCGCTGGTTGACAGACGGTTTGGTGCAACCCACCCCCACAATTGAGAGCGCTCGTGGCCCAGCGGCGCCCGCGTGTCGCGTGCGGTATGCGAGGTTAAGCAATGGGGCGGGGTCAGTTCTTAGATGACCGCTTTCTGGTTAGTAACTGAGCGCTCTCGTGTTTTGGAAGGCACGTCAAGTTGTTGAGTTCGGTCTCTGCTGTCTATGCAGCAGTCGTTAAGCTAATTTGGAGGCTTTCGGGATGCTTGACAATTTCTAACAGTCAAGTAAATAGAGTAAATAGAGTTATTGATTCTAACACAATTGGTAAGTACAACCGCAGGCGAATCACGTAACTTTATGTACTAACGGTAGATAGATTTTACTGTCAACTTTGAAGTATAAATGTATGAGATGACAATTAAAATTTGACATTAAAAACTATCTAACGGTAGTACAAAAGTTACGTGATTACCCCGCAGGTTACACGGGATTTCTGGTGCAGTCCAAACTAGGCGAGCCTGTATCTTGGAATGCACCATTTGTAACAGTTACGAGTATAAAACATGAAAATTAATAAACTAAGTAAAAGTGTTTGTGTGTAATATGTGTGAAGATGTGTGAGTGTGTATGTGAGTAGGGGTGTGGTGTGTGCGTGTGTGTGTTGCCCACTCATTTGACGAAAGGGGGTTGAAGTTGCGCCACGTCTGTAGAGAAGTATCCACCGATGACCCACCTCAACGTGACGCCTGGGTGGTGCTAAAAGTGCAACAAAACTGGCAACCGTACTGTCTTCTCGAAGATCTCACGGTTCGAAATAATTGCCATACGATAAATAAAATAAATTTTGTTAATATTATAGTATTTCGTGTATATATCCTCACATTAAACTGATGAGTAGGTAAAAATCAACGATATTTTGATAGATATAAAAGCTAACAAGTCAAACTTCCTTATGTCCGCCTTTGTGAAAGATTTTGTGAACATCCGGAAAATACCGTGGTGGCAATGCAACGAATAAGTTAAGTAGTTTATGTCATTAATGTTTTTGTTCGTTTATATTTTAGTTACCCTCTTTCTGTACACGGCGTATCGTGACTTCACCGAATGGTCACAAATCGAGACCAGCGTTGGCCCTGCCAGCACTACGCCGTGCATTGAGTTGTGTCCATTTCGTGTCAAATGCTCTTATGTGGTGTTTTTTTTGTATCTTTCTTTATTTATTTCTTTAATGAATAAGAACCGATAATAGCCGAAGCAAGCAACGCCACCGAGATCAACTCCCGTTTGATTCTTAGAACGTAATTGAACAAACATTCACAGGTGAAATTCCATTCCGTTTTTTACCGAACTCATGAACATTGAAAGTAGTGTCGACACAACTGTTTGCGGCTCACAGTCACCCAAGAAAGTGGTCTCGCATTTTGGACCTTCATGTACTAACTATAGAGTCGAAAAGTGGTAGAATACCTTTTTGGCTTATTTATTAATATGACGGGCTCGATGTAATTTGTCTCCGCCTGTCATAAGCACTCGTCAATCATAATTTGTTTGCGGCAAAAGTTTGTAAATACAATTTAGATGTCGGTGTTTTCCAGTGGTTTAATCGATGGGTCAGGTTAGTTAATCTCATTTATTATTTGTGTGAATAAGTAAATACCTATTTAATTTCGAGAAAACAATTCGTCATTGGTGGAGTATGGACTAAAAAGCATGGACTACCGTATAGCGATGATAATGTATATGCTGTCTTTGTTATGTCTCTCATATGTATAAAGTATGATTGCTTTTATTATTTGTTTACTTTCGAGTTTGTCTATTATGCATAATGTAATTTAAAAAAAAAGAGAGGATCGTTATTATTTATGGTTTTATTATGCCTCTCTGTGATATATTTATTATGTTACCTTTATTATTATTTCAATTTGATATCCTATATTTGTTTTAATTATTTTATTCTGACATTTTAATGGACTGCTATGTATTTGCAGCCTTGCATGGAGGCTGGATGCATAAAACTTAATTTATTATAACATCCTTATACTGTGTCTACGCAAATAAATAATTTCTGATTACTAGCTACGAAAAAAATAATTTTTTTCCTGACTATGGCTTTATAGGCCGGGCGATAGGAGTGCGCGGCTGGAGAGTAGCCTGGGGAAAATCCAGGGGGAACCTCCGATACGACCACGTGGTTGGTTTCGAACACTGAAATACTCTAAGAGTTACGCTCCAATGAGGTTGGTTGGGCGGTTTCAACCGAATCTGAAAAAATACCCTACCTACGCTGAAAACCATATTAAAATCTTTGCTTAGGGTCAGTTGCACCAACATACGATCACAGGCCGGTCATCGTCAAATATGGCGCCGGCAGCTATCATCCCATAAAAACTTGTCAAACTTTCCATACAATCAGATTTTAACGAACACCGCTTACGATTACAGACTTTACCATGCCTATATATTTATGAAACAGCAGTATACATTAAAACCAATATGCATCAATTTTCTGTTTATAAAAGTACTCGCCGATGTGACAAATTGTATACGAAGTCAATGAAAACAGCTTTTCTTACTAAAAGTGTTTTCGGGATAGCACCAAAAATTTACAATAAATTGCCGAGAAATATAATCATATTAGAGGGATTGGTAGAATTTAAAAAAGTTTATTTGCATTTCTAGTTAAAAAAGCTTACTATTCACTAAGAGAATACTTGACAGATGAAGAATTGTAACTGTTTAAGCATGCTCCATCTTGACTCAAAATATGTGTATGCCTTATGGCAAAACATAGAGAGACAGTAATATTAATAATTCTAAGACCTATGTACCTAAGTTTACAAATAAATGTTTTTGACTTTTTTGACGGTTTGGTGCAACCCACCCTTAGAATAGAAAATGCCATGAATATGTACATTGTTAATAATGATAATTTATTACTTTCCGAAGGTCTTTAATCACTTTTTTTAACCGTCATCAAGTCGCCACCAATTTCACGAAAAGCCTGTCCCGTTTTAATCTAGCCCTTGTAATGGATATAAGGAGCCCCACCCCCCCCCCCACCTTCCCTCAAGGGAGCGGTTTCCATTACAAGCGGCGGTCAATTTCGCCTCGTTCACATGATTGATAGCGTCACTAAACTCTCCAGCCATTTGTGATTTATATCACTTCAGATACGCACACACATACACCTAGTAGGTATATGTGTGTGTGTCTGAAGTGATTGTAGCCTTTTTAAATTAATAAGATCATAATTGTCAAACTTAAACTCAAACATTTACCCCCATATTCATAAAACTTAACCAACCTCTGCTAACTAAAATGTCTGTTGTCACTGTCTCACAAGGACATGTGTCAAAGTGACAGATAAGGACAAACGAACTTTAGCGGCTAGTTAACTAATATAGGTTTGATAGACGTTTATGAATAACGGGTTATTCTGCAAATAGGCCACAAGGACACTTTTACATGTCAAAATATTAATTTACAGTTCAAGAAAGGATAACAATTTCGAGATTACAAATATAACAGAATTAATGTCATACCGACAGTGAAAATAAACTTGCAAAGTTATCTATTACGAATATTACAACATCAGTAAAGTTAGAGATGTATAAGGTCTCAGTCTGATTAAACAAAGAGTATAAATTCATATAATATCCCAGATATGTACATGGTCTCTGAGCGTCCAAATACAATGAATAGTTCTAACGTCCTTAGAAATGTACATGGTCTCAGAGCGTCAAAATTAAGACTCATTTAATGTTGTTAGAGATATATATGGTCTCTAAGTCACTGATCATAAAATCGAATCCAGAACAGGATGATGTCTCTCGTCAATCCCGTATAAAAAGACACTAGTATTAACGTAGTCACTATGTCCTTGCAAGCATGAACAGACCGGACTCCACAAACAGCACCCAATCACGAGTATGACGCGTATCTCAACTATTCATGTTGTTACCTAGTCCTCCATGCCAGGGGCACCGAGGGTAGGGAAAGAAAATAAGTTAATACTTCAATCTTGGTATTCCAAATTCCAAGTTTCAAAAAAAAATGTAAAACTCTGTTTCTTAAGTTTAGTATATAATTAAAAATGTAAAAAAAACGTAAATCATCATAACCAGGGTCAATGTAATTGCGCATGTGTACAGTTGTGTGGATTGTCGCGCAACTCATTTTTGTCGGGACCCACAGAAAACCAGCGTCGGGACACCTTTTGTGACCCGGCACATGCTGAGTGGGCCCCTTTTTCGCTACTGTTTTTAGTTTTAAGTATTTTAATTGTAATTCTAGTTCTTCTGTTGTCGAAATAAAGATTTTTCTATTCTATTCTATTCTAATCTAATCTCTATAGGGCCCTGAATATGTCAATCTTTGCGGATCATACAAAAAGTGTTTCATTTTATCGAAGTAAAAAGATATGACGCAACAATATACATTGTCTACTAATAAATGCAGTATTATGATCACTATACTAATATTTTCTCATCGTGATTGGCGAAGTGATTTGTTTATTGATGACATAGTTTTATGGACATGTCTTGTCTTGTTAGTGCAGATTCAATATTGTTCTTAAATGTAAAGTTAGTGACGCGTTTGCTTAACTGACTTAACTGAAGTCACTATAACTATACATTCGCGGACAAAAAATACGGGTACGTAAAATACAATTGTGTACAATTTTTTAATCCTGTCATAATCTTTATTTAATTTTACATCTAACCTGAGAGAGAGAAAGAAAGAAACATTTATTCACAGACACAGAAGACACACATATTACAAAAAATAAAAAAAATAAAAAACAGAAGAAATCAAACCACAACATGTGTGTCCCCGCGGCAGTGAAACGGACACTGGCTCAGCATTACCTGCAAAAATAACAGTTAAAAAAATGAACGTTTCCAAGTTTAAATTGGACTCCTAAAAACCCATGAAAAAAACAATGTTAACGGAGCGAGATCTCGCAAAAATCCTCAGTTTTGGAGATAAAAAATATCAATCTCCATTATTCTTCCATTATGACAGGATCTCGGGAATTGCTAATATTGTTGGGTATTATGATGAATAATATATCATTTAAATAAAACTAGTGTACAATATTTAGAAAAACCTATTGCGGTAAGAGGTGACCCGAAAATTTTTGAGTCGAACCTTGAGTAAAGTTTAGTATATTGGGCCAGTTATATTACCTTCTATATCCGCATTCAACTCGTTAATCGCCCTTCCATACAAACGTTTACTCTCAATCTCAATTCATCTCTTCAAAAATGATTTTCGGGATCCTAGTAGGTACTCTCACTGGCAGGCTTCTCGGGGAATTGGAATGTCAATTTTGGACTCTATCATTAATATAATAGAGTCCAAAAGTGCCAAACATTTAATTTCCTCTACTGTACATTCCATTTCATTGTGATAGAGTGATTTTAGCGCACAATGGCAGAGCCAGACCAAGTGTTTACCCAATTTTTTTTATACAAACGACTTAAGGGAGGCGTACGTTTGATGAATTTGGAACTGGGTAGCGATTGCACCTATAGCTTAGTTGGCTAGAGCGACTGGCCGCGAGTGCCGGGAGGTCGCAGGTTCGAATCCTGCTCGGTGCCTAAATTTTTCAATTTTTCCTTCATTCTAAATTTATTTACCTAATTTTGTGCTAATACTGCGGTTCGTTGATGAGAACTGAATTCAGCTTCATTATTCTCTTAGGTATCTTTGGCCATCTAATACGCTCTGTAGGTTCCATTACTACTCAAATTATCGCCCTGATAAACTAATAACCGAATCATAGTTCAAAGCGACAATTCAGCCTGATTACCCCAGAGACAGCCAGGTATATAGGCAATTAGGCATATGCTCCGCACGTCGCGTCAACCGAGCATGTACAAACATCAATACGCTACACTGACTATCATTAAACTATATCTCGTTGCAATAAGGTTCACATATCATCAGCTATCAGTGTCGTCGATAGTATATGCATGATGTCGTCTGGGCACACGGCGTCAGTCAATATTGGCACAGTAAAGCGGCAAACGCAATATTCGCTCGTCGGCGAACTACTTTGAAATACGCAGACGTTTTTGTGTTGGAACTCTTTTATAGTGCAGCAAAAGAGTAGACAGAAAGGTGAAGATACAAGTATTGAGGCAATGTGGATACATAATGAGGGCTGTCGTTTTTGTGCTCACCAGTTGGCGCCACTGTCGAGTAAGGTTCAGCTGTCAAAAAATGTTATCGGTTATTATTGGCATGAAAACGAAGTATAGTCATATTTAATACCTTAAAACTGTACCGTAAAAATATCGAACATCCCGCATTGTAGCGCAGTCCAGTTTTGTTCGAAAAACAGGAGGAAATAAGTTTCCAAAAGACAAAACTGTCTCAAAGCACTGACAGTCATTGACCTGTAACTCATATTTGCTATAATCAAGCTCAGGTATTGCAAAATACTCACCATATGGTTCCAATTAGATATTAACCCGCGTAGCGCAACCACAAACAGTGACATTTGACATTTCGGAGACCTCACGCTACACCAGCGCGTCTAGTAAAAACCTAATTGGTGTGGCACGTCGGATCAGAATAAAAATCCTCTTTTTGGGAACAAACTGTCTGCTGTTTATACCAAAATAAGGTCCTGTTGCCTATGGTCATTGGGAAATTTATTATTCTATCGTATTAAATAATATATGGAGGCGTTGTTTGAATGCGAATTAGAGCACAACCAACATTGAACAATGTCTCCAGCTACAGGAAAGAGGTGGGTCTTTGAGTGACCTAATCGAGTCTAGTGACAACAGATTTGAAAGCAAATAAATCGGTACATATGCAATTCATACGAGTATGTCATAACTCCACCAAAGTAACACATCAACATATCCATCTGCTTCTATTAGGCTCGGTTTTATAAATATCCGTTAGACCTTATGTCGGTTTGTTATGTCAAAAAATGTACTGAGTTATTGTTTGATCTGACATTGGTCTAACGGATCTTTATAAAACCCGGCCTTGGTGTGTCGACACAGAATAATTGTTTTCATATGTAAGTTTGATGTACAGTGAAGATTTGAAGTGTGAAGATTCTAATGCCCGACCATGTGGCCACTATAATAGGGATGTTGACACTAAATGTGATAATCCATATTGAAAGGGACCTTATGGCGGCCGGCACTTACGCCTTTATTACCGCTGTTCCAATACAATAGTGAATAGGTGCAACGTAAGCGCCTGCCGCCATAAGGTCCCTTTCGATGTGGATTATCACAAATAAGAAAATCAATAACTTCAAATTTTCTCGAAAAAGGATCAAATTCTCAACCAAATAGCGAAAAAAGTAACTCAAAAGAATAAATAATTACATAATTACAAGCCTTCAAAGTTTTAAGTGGGGGCATATTCTGTCCCTTTTTCGCTAAACGCACCTCTGTATTGAATGATCTTCATTTACTATGGCGCTTTAGGTCAGTGACGTCACTGATTTGTAGCGCTTTCTCACTCTTATTAACATTCTAACGGTTGCAGCTTCGTTATTTTTTGAGATATTTTAATGGGATTTTCACCATTTGGCATAGTTTTGTGTCTTCTTTCTTTTGGATAATAATTTATGTCGGAGGGATACTGACCTCTGAGGAGTGCGCTTGCACATTCACTGCGAAGATAGGCTATGTCAGTCACGAGAGCTCACGAGCGACGCTCTCACTAGCCAGCTCCGGTCGCCGTGGTCGAATTCCGCCAGGTCGATGATGATGATGGTGGTGTAGTTAACCATCGATACGAATAATCCATAGCTTCCTTCTTGGAAGTGTCTACTAATCGATTTCTAATGAAACTATGCTATTTACAATATTAATAACTAGCGACCCGCCCCGGCTCAGCACGGGGGCACTATTTAATGGATGTTATTATACATATAAACCTTCCTCTTCAATCATTCTATCTATAAAAAAAAACCGCATCAAAATCCGTTGCGTAGTTTTAAAGATTTAAGCGTACATAGGGATATAGGGACAGAGAAAGCGACTTTGTTTTATACTATGTAGTGATAATACTGTACTATATACGTGTGATAATACCATAAAGATATGACTAACACAGTAATAACGGAAATTCAACCATAATGACCCACTCCACGAAATTACCCTTATAATCGATTTAATCTATGATTAACAACTTGACAGATGAATAAACCATTAAACAAATAATAGTCATTAATCTTCAAGTTGCTAATGACTCACATATGTACACAATTAGTCGTACACTCTACAATCATAATTTATACTTAATTGTAAAATCATATGTAACTATATTTAAATTTAAATAAATACATGGACGCGTTTTCCTTAACTTGGCGGGAACAAGCTAACAATAGTGCCGAATGGAGGAAAAGAGGGGAGGCCTTTGCCCAGCAGTGGGACACTCAAATAGGTTATTGTATTGGACCTGTAAGGCCGCGTTACTTCACTAAGGAAAAGCCCCCATGTTCGATACCTTAATACGATTGACACCTAGTTCATCTTTGTTAATATCGGGTCTGTGTCGTGCACAAGGACGTTTACCTTATCGATATCCAAAGTTATTTTTGTATAAAACTAATTGATTCATTTCTATTCCCGTCCTCTCCTGCGATTAAAATAAACAATAGCATGAATTCGTTTGTTATGTAAATAAATAAATATTAGAGGACAATCTTACACAAATCGAACTAGCCCCACAGTAAGCTCAAGAAGGCTTGTGTTATGGGTACTAGACGACGATATATTTAATAGATATAAATACTTAAATACATAGAAAACATCTAAGACTCAGAAACAAATATTCATGCGCATCACACAAATATTTGCCCTGACCGGGATTCGAACCCAGGACTGTCAGCTTCACACGCAGGTGCACTACCCACTAGGCTAAACCGGTCGGTCGTCGGTCGGGGTATGTGCCCTGAGATAACGATAAAGAATACATAACATAAGTGAGTCCAATGGACAAATTGATAAAAATAAATTGCAATTTAAGGTCAGCAGACGAAGTTGTGAAAAACCTTAAGCAAAACTTGGCATCGTCGAACAACTGTGTTTGCCCGGCGCGGCGCGCGGCGCAGCCTAGGCCTTCTGCCAACCTCGACCTGATTACTGTCAATTATTGTACATTACCGGAAATGTACGGCGACGTCGCAGAGGCTTCTTAAGATTCGTGTGGTCCTTGAAGCGTGAAGAAAGCCCGTATACCATTTTTTTAAAGATAAATTGTGGTAAAAAACATCATAGGAATCTCATGATTTCTTATAGTTACCTAAATGGTCGCATACTCATACTCATACTCATTTATTCGTAAAGCCAATTTACATGTCAAAAGAATTTTAAGCAATATCAATATTACATTACAAAATCAAATTATTATATCACATTATGAAAAATACGATAGATTATAAAAAAATGATAATTAAAATAGCTCAATAGAGAAAAAGAGAGATCATAATAATACATAACGTGGTCAAATCATTCAAATTTAATATATAATTTACAATTAATTTTACCGTTCGGTGTTTTCAATGAATTCCGTATACGTGTAGAACGGGCGCTCAACAAGCCAACGTTTCAGTCGACTCTTGAAACTGCATAGGCTCGGCGCCTCCGTTATGGTTAGGTTAGGTATATACGGTACGGTTTCAGAGGAATGAGCTCTCTGCCGAAGTTTCTCGAGTGAACTATGGGGTTTTTCAGTAAAGGAGTTTATAATTTGTAAGGGGCAATGAGCATGTGACACTCCCGAATTTGCGCGCGTGTATAGGCTACGGTGATCGCTTAAGCGGCAATTACACTTCGTCGTTCGCCGCATGGTGCATGCGACGAACGACGAAGTGTAAAGAACACGTTAGTCGGCCTTATACTAAAAAGGGACTTATACTAAACCTGATAGTTCATTTTCTGGACCAACCTCAGGTGCTCTATCGGTGGTTAGAAGCTTGTCTATTATTTACTGGACACCCTGTATAACACACTATGAAATACATTTTAATATGTGTCAAATACCCAATTCCGTGCTTTCTTACATATGCGTCTTATTTGTTTTTGTGAAAAAGGCTTCTATACTAGATAAAATGCTCCGGAACGTGCGTTACGCACACACCGGCAAGCGAGATGATTCACGCGATGAATCAGATTAAAGTGACTCAATCCTCAACAGCTGAACAACAAAAAAGGCGAGAAATTCTAATGGGATTCGTTGCGGAAAGTAAAAAAAGCTGATTGGGCGCATTCCTGGGCTGGTATTCAAATTGTAACCGCCCGCGCGCCTTAGGCAGACCAGTGTAAGCCTCGTTTTTATGTCAGTGTTTGTTTTGGGTTTGGAGGTCAAGGTATGTTGGATTCGAGTGGAGCGGTAAGTTAGAACGGCTCGTGAGTACTGCGGTTGGCCGGGTGGCGCCGGCGCCTCCCGCCGGACGTTGCACCGTTCCGGTTGGCCGTTGACCATACCAACTTTTATGGTGTAGTGCAATTATTTTGAATTGGCGAATGACAGATAATACTCAGAGAAGCCAAAAATGGAAGTTATTTTTAGGGTTCCGTACGCAAAGGGTAAAACGGGATCCGATTACCAAGACTCCGCTGTCCGTCCGTCCGTCTGTCACTAGGATGTATCTCATGAACCGTGATAGTTGAAGATTTCACAGATGATGTATTTCTGTTGCCGCTATAACAACAAATACTAAAAATAGAATAAAATAAATATTGTTTTACGTAATATTGTAATATTGTTTTAAATAAATACGTTTTTTATATGCCTCCCATGCAACAAACGTGATTTTTTTGCGACTTGCACTCGAATCGCTCACGAATAAATTGAAACGTCGGAATCGCAGCGGCAGTGATCGCCATGCGCTCCAATTCCATACCCGGCGTTAGCTGACAATCTCGTCTATTATTCAAACATGCATTTTTGCGAAGCACTATTGTTAAGACCGTTTTTAGGGTATAAAAGGAACCCTATTGTTGTCAGTCACGCGTCCGTCCGAGCGTCGTCTGTCACATGGGTGTACAGCCAAACGGTTGGATTGGAGCTATAGTCTTCAAATTTGGTGGTAATGTTTATTATTACCTATATTGACGACCGCTTTAGCCTAGTTGGTAGCGACCCTGCCTTCGAAGCTGGAGGTCCCGGGTTCGAATCCCGGTCAGGGCATGTTTTTGTGTGATGAACACGAATATTTGTTCCTGAGTCTTGGATGTTTTCTATGTATTTAAGTATCTATTATCTATATAAGTACGTATATCGTCACTTGGTACCCATAGTACAAGCTTTGCTTAGTTTGGGACTAGGTTGATTTGTGTAAGATTGTCCAAAAAATATTATTTATTTTATATTATTTATTATTTTACCAATAAATACCAAAGTATCGATCAATCAGATTTTCTCATCGAAACTTCCTTATTTTTCTTATTAAACCAACTATGCTCGGAACTTGAAGGGAGGAGGTTGGAAAGGTGCGAAGTCCGACACGTACTTGGCTGGTTTTTATTCTAGTTTTAGTGAGGGCTTTATTTCACTGTCTAGACAATTCAATATCGTTATAATTAAACTGATTTATGTCGCGATTTCAGACTGACTAATTTATAGAGTGGCCTATTTGAAGTAGCTTATCCGTTCAGACGTTTTTGTTCATCCTCCTACCTTCAGCACAGATAACATGAATAGGATGCTTAATTATTTAATAAATAAAAGTGTATTAGACATAGTTAATCGATGTAGTTACGTTAATTAGGGGTTTCCTCGTATATAGAGATGTTTTGGTGCAAATAAGTAAGTAGGTACAATTATGTCTTTCTGAACGAATATACAATGCAAAATAAATACCTATACACTTTATTCCACGCCTCAAAAAAGAAAAGTATAGATATGAAAGTATAGTAAGTGAGAACCTTTAATTGGCTATGTAATTCTATTGTAGTTTTTTTTTTATAAATGTGTTACGCTGTTGGTTTTCCATGTATTTAAAATAAATAAATAAAACAAATAAATAAGGCGGTCTTGTGCCTAACGCAAAGGAAGTGGTGAAAAGCGTTTGGTATTTTATTGAGAAATTGTTTCAATTGCTTTTACTTCTCTGCAGTAAACAAAGTAAGTCTGCCATAGATACTAGCCGAAGATAGACACACATAATAGAAAAAAATCCCAGTTTTCTAACATAGTAAGGGGACACCCTTATACAAATCTAACTAGCCACTTAGGCCGGATTTTATAAAGATCCGTTAGACCAAATGTCAGATCAAATTTCAGTAACTCAGTACTATTTTTGGCATAACAAACCGAAATAAGGTCTAACGGATCTTTGTAAAACCGAGCCTTATAGGTTAAACCAGTCGTCCCTCCAGTCGAATTACTCTTTTTCCCCTCATAATTGTCTTTATCGGGATTTGAATCTAGAACCGTTTCTTCGTAGGCAGGCAATATTAACATTGATAACCGTGTCGATAATCTAACCCTAAGCTAACTCTTTCATCGCGAACTTTCACACGGAAGGTCCGCGCTGGCCGAACGATTATCCTATTGAGAGCGGTCGCGATTGGAAAATGGTCGAACGGTCGAATTACATCAAATTATTGTGACACGGCATTTATTTTCGTCAGCGGGACGTATTGGGGCCAAGATGGCTTGTCCATCTCAATCCGACAGAGAAATGGACCTCCATTGTCGGTGATTCATTCAATTGATTGATTGTTATACTTTCTAATGCGTTAACTGGCGGCGGAAGTCCTCGTTATCGTTACCAGTTTATGAAAATAAATAGAACTGGTTCTCTAATTTTTACATATTATCATGGCTGAGTTTTTTTCTCTGTGATTGACTGGGAGCTGCGTCTGCAAAATGCCTGTGCAATTGACCGAGTGAAACGAAGGTCTCTGCTTCAGCTTCGACAGAAATGCTTTCGTATGTCCAGATTCCGGATTTCTGGATTTCCGTTTGTTCTCGTCTACAGGTCGCAATTCTCAACCGATTCTAGTGAAATTTTGTGAGCAGGTCCGGTAATTACATATAATGTTTTTGTCGAGTCAGTTTTTGTAAATTTTCAAAAACAATTTTGTAAGTTTCTGCTTCCGAATTTCGGTTTGATCTCCTCTACAGGTCGCATTTTTCAACCGCTTCTCGTGAAATTTTTTTAGCAGGTTCGATATTGATAATTGATCTTTTTTATAATGTCAGATTTTGGAAATGATAAAAAAACTCACTCACGAGGTCTACAGCTCACAGAGCCACTAGTTTATTTACTTTGTGTTTGTTAAATGTATATCTCACAGTGTCACGTCAGTGAGGATATTTAAATTAACCCGCTTATATAATACAATACAATACAAATACTCTGTATTGCACACCTCAATTAAAGGACATAGCAGAGATCGGATACCGTAATAATACCGGTATTTTCTCCATAGAAAAATACCGGTATTGTTACAGTCACCGGTTCATTATTTCGTTTTTAATGGAACAATCTAATAATACCACGTTGTTACCTAAATACATGATTCAGCCTTACGTAAAGAGCAAAAAATAATCTAAAATATTGGGTTAATTCAGGGTTTTTTAAATACCGGTATCGGTCCCTGGGACATAGTACAGTACAAAAACACAATGAGTAGAGGCAAACAACAGGCGGCTTATCCCATTTTTGTAAAAATATGTGGATATAGTCTTAGTCACTTGCCGGGGGTGTCGTGTGAAGAAGTCGGGTGATTGGTCACACATGATACGGTCGAATCGTGTCGTGGGCTAGTCTCTGTTCGGTACCGTTAGACGGGATGTGATCTGGGGTGGCTGCGCGGGAGTGGGGTCACTGACCGCGAGCACCTGCGCACTTTTTGCACGCCAATGCAATTCGAGCAAATATTTGCTAATATGTAGGTACTAACTAATACTAGGTATCAATTATGCCACGTTTATAAATGCATTACATGCCGTATTTGGTTGTCTATAGAGCACAATTTTCAATAACAATACGAAAAAATATGAATAATGAATGTCGCCCTCGTAATGAAATATGCAGTTCTAACATATACAGTCAGCTTTACACGTGTTTACCTATTTTAGTCCTAATAATGAACAGACAAAATCTACATGAACGTACATTACTTTATAAGATTTCAAGCTTACATGGTCATTTACATTAGAATTACGGTTTGAAACGGGATATTTACCATGTATATTTGTATTTTAAATATCCCGTTTCAAATCGTAATTCTAAAGTACATTACTTTGTTGATTTGTAAGTTTTTATTTTAAGTGTTATGGTCGTTGCTTGTTTTTTGTTGTTTTACGTAAATAAAATATTATGATAAATTTTATTGATGACGAAACTGAAAAAAAAACGCCCTTTTCATAATGCACTTCATTATGACATAATTGTGATTGCGTGTCGTCTGGGTTCTGGCAAAAATGGATCTTTCTTTATAATTATTTACTTAACATTTCGCCAAATCGTTGAAATTACGATCTCGATAAGAACTTGTTAGAGGTACCTTCATGAATTGGTGGCCATTTTAGTAGACATTATTATTGTCAAGTTTCTTTCGGCATTTCTTCTCGGCAGCGGTCTTTTGCGAAACGCTAGTAGTTTTTTTACTCGATATAAAAGTGCCATTGCGGCCTTTTTTTTTATTTTTTATTTATTTATTTTTTTTTTACGTTGGGAAAATACATTTACGTATCCCACCCAGTGAAAAACCTGGGTGGGTATGACGGACTATCCGGATGGATCGTACTACCGTCTAAAAACCCAACGAGTAGTGCCATTGCGGCCTGCTTGCAGACTGAAATAAATTATCATTTATTAAAATTAGTGTCTTTAGTTCCTTGGACGTTGGGACAGATGTTGGTGTGGGATGCTACTTGTCTAGACACACTGGCACCGTCCCACCTCCAACGAACTATAGTAGAAGCGGGTGTAGCGGCGGAAAATTGAGAAATGTTAAAGAGTAATAAATGTAGGGGCGCAGAGAGTACAATTTTGTACCTTTTTGGTGTAGAAACTCTTGGTCCATGAGGTCCCAGCGTGCACAAGCGTTTGGTTGACGTAACTGGTGACCGAAGAGCTGGCGACTTCCTCGCACAACGTATCAGCATTGCGATACAGCGAGGGAATGCCGCCATCCTCGATACAATACCCCAAGGGCCTGTTTTAGATTTAAGTTATTTCTAATATTATTTAAGTTTCAGTTATTTAATTATTATTAGCTCTTGTAAATCAATAAATGGTAAAAAGTAAAATGACGAATTGCCGAAAGTTAATCGAATATAATAGGCGTCTTCTCTTATTGAAATGAAATGAAATGAAATCTTTTATTTCAGGTCTTTATCGACCCATATTAATTTATGTTAGTAACATTAATACTTATACTTAGGTTAGTAGACAGGGTATTATTTAATATACTTAGGCTACAGATTTTACTTGCCCAACCCAGTACTGAAACAATGCGCAGTCAAATCTGTTAGCTACCATGTTCAGGATGCTGTTGTGACTTTTCCTAATCCGTCCGTCAATTTTATAGCGCATTATAGCGTAAAAGTCATTGGTGTGTGCCTCAGCAAACATGCCCGATGCACTACACCATTTAGGCAGTCCCAACAGCATCCTGAACGCATTATTATATTGCACGCGTAGGGCATTATAAGCTCGCTTCGTGTACTTAACCCACATGCCACTCGCTTGCTTATTATGTTATAGTTTATAGGTACAGGTAACCTACACTCAAGAGCGAAAAAAATTAGTACACTTTGGTTAGAAATTCAACGGTGTCGAATTGAGTCTAGAACTTCATTTAAACACGCCTACTTTAGACGTGGATGATGTACCCGTTTTATTTTGCCACTGACTCTCTTGAGTGCATATAATACCTTAATTATTGACCACAGGAAAGACGACTTTTGTTTTTACCAGGGACCGATACCGGTATTTAAAAAAAAAACCCTGAATTAGCCCAATATTTTGGATTGTTTTTTGCTCTTTACGTAGGGCTGAATCATGTATTTAGGTAACAACGTCGTATTATTAGATTGACCCATTAAAAACGAAATAATGAACCGGTGACCGTAATAATACCGGTATTTTCTATGGGGAAAATACCGGTATCCGATCCCTGGTTTTTATACAATTGCCCAAAAAAAGAAATGAAATGAAATGAAATGAAATTTATTTGCTTGAGACATGGTTAACAATAAGGTGGAACAACTTTGTTAAGGATCAGCACATCTCGCCAACGTCCAAATGTTGGCGAGATGTGCTGCAAAATTTACGAATTGTAATGCAAAATTTACGAACTTATGACTAATAGTATTACCACGTATTACTTTTCTCATTACAATTTATTATTATATTAATTTGTTCTATTATTATACGTAAAAAAGTCTTGTATCGAGTAAAAACATTTGTCTACTAGCCATTTGTGTAATGCAGATGTGAATGGTTTTAGGGCAAGCCGTCTTATGTCAATTGGTAAATTATTATACAGTTTGATTGCCATGGCATAACTATTTTTGCTACATAGCTTGGTTTTATAAGTGAGTGGCAATACCAGTTTTTCAGGGTCTCTGACATTAAATTTACAAACACTGCTTAATTTAGTAAATAGATCAGGATGTAATCTAGTAAATTTGCAAGAGCCTAATGTATTGGTCGTGTATGACCCAATTGTAATCAATTCGCAACCCGTGCTTCGAAGAAATATAACGTATGACGCACATTGTCTGATTGTTGATTTGTGATTGTTTCAGAATGCGAGGCGTCATGGCGCCGTGTCCGAGTGTAGGCGGGGTCCTGGCTGTCCTGAGCTTGGTTGCTTTAAGCAATGCCGGTAAGCTCATACATATTATGATATTGAAGTGTGAAAATGCCTTTTAGTATATAGCAAATTAAGAAAATGAATTTCTTCATACCTATGGAGTACTACTTATGTTTTAAAAAATGTTTTAGGAATGCTCGAAATTAGATTCTCTGAGGCCTTATAAGTTTCAAAATGTTTTGATTTCAAATTATGACAAAAGTATTGATAGTATCAATAAAGTTATTAAAGGCTACGATAACTTTTTCAAAGTTTTAGATATAGTAACATAGCCATTTTTTGGTTTTATTGTGTGTAGTAGAATTTAAGCGGAAAAAACAAGTTTTTAGCTTGAAAATGGTCAATTTGGAGTGAAGTTTGAAACGATATTTCTTAATGAAAAATAAAAAAAAAATCATTTAAACTTTATGACATAAGGTCGCAATAGTCCTGTTCTAGATAGTAACATTAAGAAAATGTCAAGATACGTATCAATTCAAACAGAAAATGGCGTAAATAGATGAGCGTTTTTTAACTGATAAGGACCCTTAAGATTTATGCAAATTGGCGGACCACAAAACTTTTCAAATAATTAACATATTTTTAGACTGTGTTACATTAATTAAGATTAATAAGAAAGATGGGTAAGGAGCAACGAATTTAAAAGGCGTAACTGAATGAAGACATGAGTATCTAACAAGTATAATTGTTGCAGTAAATATCAAAATAAAATACAATCAAAGTACATAGGTACAGTTATATTAATTCCTTAAAAACTCGTAGCCTTTTAACGAAAGAATTGAATGACTGAACTGATTGAATGATTAAATTGAATGGAGCATGACCCTGAACTGTTTTGTTGAGTCGTCTGACTGTCAACTGAGTGAGTCACTCAACCAACTGAAATGGTTTTGTAGACCGAAGGGTAAGTCTGTATGAATACGTGTCATGTCAATTTCGAATTCAAAAAATAATTTAATGGATATTTTTTGTGTACACATGGAATTGACAAAAGGTTTACTAGCGCTTGTTACGCAAGTCCCTGCTCGGTTCCCCGATGCGTCATGAAGGACAAAGTCCTTTCATAAGTGTGACGCTCGAATATGCTTGGTACGTCATAGGATGCTACGTCATTATTTCATAATGTATCATTTCATAAATGTGTGGATACAAGTTATGTTTGGGAATCATGTCGAGTGCTATTTAATTATCATTGTAACATAGATTTGTCAACAATGTCATCATCTTCCTAGTGTTTTTCAGTTGGTCCCTAAGGAGTCGGCGGTCCGCACCTAATCCCAAGATTTGTCGTAGGAACTAGTTTTTTATGAAAGCGATTGCCATCTGACCTTAAAATCCAAACGGAGAAGTCGACCTAAAAATTGCATCATAATTTTTGTAATTAAAATCTAGATATTTTCTTCTTGTCGTGATCTGCATAAAAACTCATTCTTTCCATTGACGTCGTAACAATAAACCATAAGAAACCGGATTGAGGTGTGTTGTGATTATCGGGCTAGCCACCTAGCGCTGCTATAATGCAGGGAGCAGTGCATTAGGAGGGATCGAAGAGACAACGAACTGTTTTCTCTTTCTACTCTAAATACTTGTGCGTTTGGTTGTTGCATAGCAAAACTACATTGTAAATGCTAATCCCCTTTTCATAAACGTCTATCAAACCAATATTAGTTAACTAGCCTAAGCTCGTTTTGTCCTTCTTTGTCACTTTGACATTTACGTTTGTGAGAAAGGGACAAAGAACATTTTAGTTAGAAGAGGTTTGTTAAGTTTTATGAATAAGGAGGTAAATCTCTTTGGCGAAGACGAGATAATTAAGATCGAACTTCACTTCAGGTAAGTTCATTTGATCATCTAAATATATGTTTTTCTACTCCGGTACATTTATCTGTCAATTATATGGTCCCGCAAACGAATATAAAAGCATGTTTTATGCAATTTCAAAAAAGTTTATCTAGTCTATTCTTCATAAAGACCCTAGGGTTATTATTTGATATAATGCAACTGCTAACAGAGGTGCCCTGTGAACGCAACAAATAAAAAAAACGATACTACATTTACAACGAAAATCAAAACTGCCAACTTAACAAACAACTGAATTCATATGGTTTGAAACAAGAACAAAACTAAAATAATTACTGCCAAAATAAGGAAAAACGCAAGTCAGTAAATGACTGTTGAAAAAATATTACCGTGTCTATGATACGTTCTGTGGGCTGTCATTTGTCACTATCCAACTTACCGCTCTTTCTTATGCTGTATTGCTGTTTAATTTTGTTATTATTTAATCCCTAGTCGTAGAAAAAGTAATGTATGCAACGTTGTATAAGTAGGTCAAAAAAGACTCATGGCGTCTTTATTAACAATTTTCGGCTTCGCCTCAAATTGTTACCCACGCCACTCACCTTTTTTAAACCCTCATATAAAACTATTGCATAAAATACTATTAAAGACTTATAGCAGAGTGCGCACAAAAACTATTCATTCATTACAGTTCCAAACTAACGTGTAGTGAGTGTATTTTGAGAAACGTCGCTTGCTGTTTCCAAACACCGCCTACTTCCGATAACAATGGCCGCGACGGTCGAGCCTAACCAACGTTTATTGCCTAGTCTTTACCGCGACCTCTGTGCCTTTACCATGAGTTTGCATGACCGTACTCGCTAGCGACTGCGTAAACGATTTAGTATGCTGATTCTTAGTTCTATTGCGTAACCGCCAGAGGCGCTGTACTTTTGCCGATACAAATTTTCACGTAGTCGCTAGCGAGTACGGTCATGTAAACTCATGGTAAAGGCACTGAACTACAAGAATGAGACGCTCATCCCCAATGAAGGTTGCGTTGTTTGTTTTTAGGATAAGATGGGACGTTAAGACTCCGCAGTCCGTCCTTCTGTCTGTATGTCCGTCTGTCACCAGGCTATATCTCATGAACCGTGATAGTTAGACAGTTGAAAATTTCACAGATGATGTATTTCTGTTATCGCTATAACATTGAATACTAAGAAACAGAATAAAATAAATATTTAAGGGGGCTCCCATACAAAAAACGTGATTTTTGCCGTTGTTATAGATAATGGTACGGAAGTCCTTGGCCTATTGTGGCAACAAGCATACGGTCTACTGGATGGTAAGCAGATACCATAACCTATGGCCGGTTGCGACATTTTTTATTTTATCAAGCCAAGATGGCAACTGTCTCTGACTGGGAATTGTGTAATATTTAAACGGTCATAGCACCACCTGGACACACCGAGAGATGTACGGGTATAATCTCCCGGGTCAGTTACGATACAATTCGTCATCCTCCTAGCGTTATCCCGGTACACTTGCATTCTGAAGGATGCCCGGGGTGCGCTACCTAATCCCAAGATTTGGCGTACGCATTAGTTTTCACGCAAGATCTGACCTTCCAACCCGAGAGGGCACCAGATCTTATTGGAATCAGGCTTGTCAACTGAGTTGGTAACTTGACTGTTAGAAGTAGAGCTATCTTTCAGCCATGGGCTCCACGGAAGACCAGCGCTGCGGCATTGTAAAATGTCACAGCATCATGCTGAGTGGTGTCCAATTGCGGCCACTATAGCAGCACTCCTGCTCTTTATACTTAGTCCACTTCATGTATGTAGGTATTTTTAAGCTAGTTTCTAGGTATTAAGTTTTGAATTGTAATGTGTTGTTATTTTGGTGTGCAATGGTTCTATTATATTCTTCTAAGTTCTCAAGCCGCCCGAAGGCCTCTAACTTAGCTTAACTACTGCTATCATAGACAGCAGCTGCCATCAAAAAGTGCGGGAGCGCTCAGTTAATAACTTAATAACCACTTAAAGCAGTCACCCATCCAAGAATTGACCTCGCACGGGCGCCGCTGGGCCAAGAGCGCTCAATTATGATACAATTACTAATATCAACTGCGATTCAATCAGTGATATCGGTGGCGGAGTTCTCGGTAGAGATGAATGGACCAGCAAAAAGAGTAGGTGGGTTCCACGCCTTATCCGCTGGCGCCGGCACTTCCGTTGTGTATATAATATATGGGCCATTCTACTTTTTCATGTACATAATTTTCAGACACTTTTTTTTTGCAGATTTTGGAATACTTGGCTTTCATTTCATATTTTCGTATTGTTATTTAGAAAAAGGTTTGATTAGAGTATCACTTCCGATAGTTTTGGTAATTAACGAACCACAGCTAATATCGATAAATCGAGTAACTCATTGGTTATTGGATGTCTCACCGGTTGTATGAAAAAATGGTATTTACCACTGTGTTACCCACCTTTTACAGCAATATATTAATGTTTAAGTATTTTTACCTATAAATTCCTTTTATTAGGTTCAAGTAGTATCTCGAAATACTATTTTTGTACACTAATTCAATATATATCATAGATTTTTTTTAAACAGAAAACTGGTCTTGAAAAGGTAGAATGACCCATATATTATAACTACACTAACTTGGCTAACCGTAGTGTTATTGCAGTCTAATGTTTTTTTAACCTGACTGCGGCTTTATAGGCCGGGCCCAATAAAGGTCTGGTCAGAAGGCAGTCGCTTCCGTAAAAACTAGTGCCTACACCAAATCTTGGGATTAAGTAGCGGACCCCGGGCATCCTTCAGGATACAGCTGTACCGGGATAACGCTAGGAGGATGATGACTACTTACTTAAGTGGCAATTACACTTGGTCGTTCGCCGCATGCAGCACGCGGCGACCGCAAAAGTATAAAGAACACGTTAGTCGGCCGCATTCGGCGATCGACAGCTGCCAACGCTTACAGGCAGGCGGACAGACTAATGTGAAGACGACGGTTGTTAAGTAGTTTATTCTGAAATTATTTATTCTGATTTTGATAGCGTTGTTACACAATTACACAGTACTCGAAATTCACCGAACGAGATAATTACGTTGTCTAGACTTCAGATAATAATATCTTTTGAAATCCGAGACAGGCTAGTCAAGTTATCGAGGCGAGTAATTGCCAGTCTAAAAACACGTAATTTTTCTAATCTGCTCGATAGTGTTAAGATTTTTTTTAGCTGTCTTGGTCTGTAATGACAGACTTTTTGCTGTAGGGATTTCTTGTATTCAATAATTATTTTTGAAGGTCATTCATTACTTTACTGTTAATTAACTGTAGATTCTTTTGGATAAAGGTAATCAAATAGGGGCCTGAAAATGCGGCGAAATGGTTCCAGTAATGGATGGTACGGCAGTGTTTGCTTCGCGCTCGACTTGGCGGGGGCACTGCCGTGCCCCCAGATGATGAGAAGGGGGTTCTTAAAGCAAACGTATAAAAACTTCATTAGAATTTACCTACTCATAACTAAGTTTTTCGAAACAATGTTTGGTTTTGACAGAAAGCTTATTGTTATTCCGATTTTCGCAATTCACGCGCGCGGGCGACGAGTCCAGCGTATCAAATTAACAAGGACGAGCGACCGAGAAAACATTTAGACAAATACATTCCTAACCTACCTTAATGTGAAAAATTAAACTAACTACTGTCAATTGTCAATTATGTCAAAATCAAAATCAAAACATTTATTCTGCAAATAGGCCTCAAGGGCACTTTTAAGTCAAAATCTATCTAGGTACATCAAATAAAAATAATACAATAATCAAAGTATCATTAATTAAATGTAGTGTTACATGTCAAAAATAAGATTAAGAAACTAATAACAATCGAGATTTGTTAGAGATGTATAAGGTCTCTAAGCGTCAAGATAAAAGGTAATAAAGTAGGTACACTAACCATAATAAAATATTTTGAGCTATATCTATAACACGTCAACATGAAAATAATAAAATCTAATAAATAAATATCTCCAGAGGTGTATAAGGTCTCTGAGCGTCAGTCTAAAAATAAAATCAAATGAGAACAGAGCGAAGTCTCTCATCATGTCAATTCCACTGAACACTAGTACGAAGTTACTAGTCCTTGCTTCAGTATTGAAGCGTTTGGAACTAATTGGAGCAATCACTAACTATACTCAATATCAGAATGCATATCCTGAGACACGACAATGATCTGCGAAATGGGAATGTGGGTATGTATGTCGTGAGATGGACCAATACTGAGATGCGCGCGGTCATCCGGCCGCACCGCGTATGTAGCTGTCTAGTTATTTGTTAAACTAATACAGACGATGTGTCGGTTTCACACAAAAGTGTACCTTGTATTTAGCGATATAGCGGTCATAGTCAGTGGACAATAGTTAACGGCTTATGTACATGTATGTTTTTATTACATGGATTTATAGTAACGGCGACACTGTTTATGCGGGTTACTAGATCAATCCAAAATTAAGCTTTGTAACCTTTAACTTACTTACCCGTGTGGTGTCGATGTCGGGTTAGAATTGCACCACCCCATATCATCCGGTGGGTGTCGTAAGAGGCGACTAACGGAGAATATCCAGGGAACGGGCAGCAGCGTTCCCTGAAGGTCACACCTATTATTACTGCGATCCCCAACCCGCCTGCCAAGCGTGGGGATTATGGCAAAACCCCCCAATGACCGTGTGCTGTGGCGCTCCTTGGGGGAGGCCTATATCCAGTAGTGGATGTCTTCCGGCTGAATGATGAATGATGATGAACCTTTAACTTAAACGCAAACCTAAATTTGACAATGACCCATAACTAGAGTAATGTAATTTTAGTTGACGCGATTAAAAATTCCATCGAAAATTTCTCCGTTTGATTGTATTGTCAGTCATCAAAGCGCCTGCATTTATTTTAAGCGCTCACATACACTTGTGACCAATGGTTGAGCAACCTAAAACACTCCACAGCTTATACAATCAATCCTCAGGAATCCATCGATGATTAATGTTTGTCGATGTTAGACCCGCGATAATTGATAGTAATGACAGTAATAGTAAACTATTACCGGCTACGTACCATGCGCGTCTGACTGAGTCACGCGTGGAATGCCGTCGGGCCGGCTCCGGCTAGCGTAGACCCGCGCACACGCTGCCAAAAAGGTCAGCGCGGTTCGACCAGTGCTCGTGACGGCTGGTGATATGATTCTCCGGCTAGGTTAAAATCAAAATCAAAAATCAAAATCAAAACATTTATTCTGCAAAAAGGTCTCAAGGGCACTTTTACAAGTCAGAATCTATCTAGGTACATCAAATAAAAATAATACAATAATCAAAGTATCATTAATTAAATGTAGTGTTACATGTCAAAAATAAGACTAAGAAACTAATAACAATCGAGACTTGTTAGAGATGTATAAGGTCTCTAAGCGTCAAGATAAAATGTAATAAAGTACGTACACTAATCATAATAAAATATGTTGAGCTATATCTATAACACGTCAACATGAAAATAATAAAATCTATTAAATAAATATCCTCAGTTAGATCTACGCACACGCTGCCAAAAAGGTCAGCGCGGTTCGATCAATGCTCGTGACGGCTGGTGATATGATTCTCCGGCTAGGTTAGACTTACGGACACGCTGCTAAAAAGGTCAGCGCGGTTCGACCAGTGCTCGTGACGACTGGTGATATGATTCTCCGGCTAGGTTAGATCTACGGACACGCTGCCAAAAAGGTCAGCGCGGTTCGACCAGTGCTCGTGACGGCTGGTGATATGATTCTCCGGCTAGGTTATATCTACGGACACGCTGCCAAAAAGGTCAGCGTCATTCGACCAGTGCTCGTGACGGCTGGTGATATGATTCCCCAGCTAGCGTAGACCTACGGACACGCTGCCAAAAAGGTCAGCGCGGTTCGACCAGTGTTCGTGCCGGCTGGTGATATGACTCCCCAGCTAGCGTAGACCTACGGACACGTTGCCAAAAAGGTCAGCGCGGTTCGACCAGTGCTCGTGACGGCTGGTGATATGCCTTATCGGCTGGTTATTCGCGGACATGCTGCCAAAAAGGTCAGCGTCATTCGACCAGTGCTCGTGACGGCTGGTGATATGTCTCCTCGGCTAGCGTAGACCTGTAGACACGCTGCCAAATTGGTCAGCTCGGTTCGACTTCTGCTTGTGACGGCTGGTGATATGATTCCCCGGCTAGGTTAGATCTACGGACACGCTGCCAAAAAGGTCAGCGCGGTTCGACCAGTGCTCGTGACGGCTGGTGATATGATTCCCCAGCTAGCATAGACCTACGGACACGCTGCCAAAAAGGTCAGCGCGGTTCGACCAGTGCTCGTGCCGGCTGGTGATATGATTCTCCGGCTAGGTTTAACCGGCATTTTAGCGCGTAAACGCTCGCTAGCTTGACGTGACGTCACTGCATAAGACGTCCAATATGATTTTTGTTTGCATCATGGAAATATTATATATTCAGTTTCATTTAACATAATAAATCATTAAATTGCATTTTTTTCCATATTATATATATTTTAAAATGTTTTCAACTTACTAGAGCGAGTGATGGAGTGACGTCACTTCGCGTTTTAAACACCTCAACGCAAGATCATCATTTCATCATCATCATTTCAGCCGAAAGACGTCCACTGCTGAGCATAGGCCTCCCCCAAGGGGGGGATTTGCCATAGTCGCCACGCTTGGCAAGCGGGTTGGCGACCGCAGTTTGATGGTGGTAATGATCGAAGGATGCTGCTGCCCACCCTCCGATTTTCCCTTATTCGCCTCCTACGAAACCCACGGGAAGAGATGGGGTGGCGCAATTCTTACCCGGCAACCACACGGGTCAACGCAAGATGCTTAATATTAATTAAATAAGCTAGTACCCATCTTGTTTTATATTCAAAGGATAGGGATTAATTACTTTATTACTTAGGTCATTAGATACTATAACTTGGTACAAAAAATGAAAGTGAGTGTAATATTACGCCGATAAACTTAACGTTTGGCAAAACGGAAACAAATGTAACTGTACCATACTTTTTTGGGAAAAAAACAATAATAATTACGTTCCAATTTACGTAACTTCGAAAAAAAAAAAAATCTCATATATTCGTCCGCTAATACACATGTAATTCCTATTATTATTGGATCACTAATATAATTTCTCGCTGTAATCTTAACCAAAGTTCCCCATTTACAAATTACGCTAACGACCTCAAGATCCAGCTAATTCATACCAGTTAGTAACATAACCTTTTAAACATCCTGTGGGACTGTCCCTAAGGCTCACTAAGTTGGCTGCAGTACTCACCTATATAGAATTCATGACAGATGTCTCTAGGGGCATATAGCTGACGTGACATGCGAACTATATTGCCTTCAACACTGCTAACCGACAATAACTCTTAACTCATAGCTACAAAGTATGTTTTCTCTGGTGTTTGAAATAGGGTAGAGTGGGTGAAGGAAGGTCGTGACTAGTGGCTAGGGATTGCAGAACTGGTACTGTTTTCAAGAACCGGGATTTTCGGTACCAGCTAGAAATGGAACCGGGATTTCCCGGTATTTTCGGTACTTTCGGGACCGCACTAATGTTACATATAGTTGGTAAACAAACCGAGAAAGGCAATAGTTATGATTCTAAACTTTGCCTTTGCCTACCTACAGTTACGTACTAAATTATATAAACCGCTTTATGCATAAACGTTCATTAAACCTATTTTACTTAAATAGCCGCTGAAATTTGTTTATCTTTATCTGACACTTTGACTCAGAACTGGTTTCAATGGTGAGGAATACATAGTTTTCTTTGAGTTGCACTTTTCTCCTCTATACTTAACGGCTGTTTCGTGTAATTTAACTAGATTTGAGAAAATATAGAGCAAAAATGGATTTCCCGAAATCCCGAAAGTACCGGGATTTCAATTTTGCAGACCCGGTTCTTTGCTGGTCTATAAATTCCGGGAAATCCCGGTATTTTCGGTTCCGGTATTTCCCGGGAGCAAACCCTACTAGTGACCCTATTTTCGTGTTTCTTGGAATGTGCGGCGGACAGCGGACAGTTCGGGGAACGCGGTGGGGTGACCCGTGCGAATTGTTTGGGGCCTTGGCAGAGTTTACGAATTAACTAGAACAATATCAAACATAGGCTGCCCTTTCACTAAGCGCATTTTAACTACATATATACATAAACTCACGCCTGTTTCCTCAAAAGGAGTAGGCAGAGCACATCTTTAATTCCAGTGCCACATTTAGCAATTGTAGGTTTAAAGATGGGTGGATCAACTATTCTTTGTTGTCCGTTACCATGGTTACGTCTCCTGAGTCACTCTTTAAAACTGTGATTGTATAGGGTTTAAATCTATTAAACATGAGTTTTAGCTATGAGCAACAATCCATTTGGACATGGGTCATCCGTTGAGCATGCTTGAAGTTCATATTATAAACATTTTTCTAATAAACTTGGTTACTGTTGTCTCCTCGCTGACGGGACAGAATAACAACAAGAAAAAGTTGATTGACCCAGATGCAGAAAATGTGATATATGTGGGTCAATCAACTGTTTCTTGTTATTCTCGGTCAGCGAGGAGACAACAGTAACCAAGTCACTTAGAAAAATGTTTATAATATGGACTTCAAGCATGCTCAAGAGGTGACACCCATGTTCGAATGGATTTATGCTCATCGCTAAAACTCATGTTCGGTAGATTTGAACCCTATAAAATCAGTTTCAAAGAGTGACTTAGTAGACATAACCATGGTAACGAACAACAAAGAATAGTTGATCCACCTATGTACAGTCGAGGGCATAAATATTTATACATTTTTGGACCTTATTTCAATGGATTAAGGTGAAAAAATGTATACAAATTGATGCCCTTGACTATACGTAATGTGATATTTAAACTAGACAGATGAATATACAAACAGATTATTTCATAAATAAGGTATAATTTACTACTGATTACCCACACTATTAACTGTCAGTCAAAATTCTTGACTTGAAAATGTTTAGGACATCAGTAAGGTAATTGTTTCAGTGCTCAGCACTCACCTTATTGAAGGTCCTTTCAATCATGTAATCACAGTATACATAGGCATAGTCATAGTGACGACACCTAGAAATGTGTAGAAATAGTCCACATAATAGATGTATTTTAATAACCAATAAAATCCCAAATTAAATTAAATAGGAACCACAAAATACACTATTTAAAAACAAACTAGAAAAACTGTTTATTGACAGATGCTATTACTCTGTAAAGGATTTTTTAAATGATGATAGTTTATAAAATCTCATGATATTATTTATTTTTAGAAAATGTGTATTGTTTTAGTAACTAGTTTTTAAGTTATGCCCCGTGTGGTTGCCGGGTAAGAATTGCGCCACTCCATCTCTTCCCGTGGGTTTCGTAGGAGGCGAATAAGGGAAAATCGGAGGGTGGGCAGCAGCATCCTTCGATCATTACCACCATCAAACTGCGGTCGCCAACTCGCTTGCCAAGCGTGGCGACTATGGCAAATCCCCCCAAGGGAAAAATAAAAAAACATGCCCTTGGGGGAGGCCTATGTTCAGCAGTGGACGTCTTTCGGCTGAAATGATGATGATGAAGTTATAGTTGTGTGCCCTTTCAGGGCGTCATGGCAGACCATGACGCCCTGAAGTGTAATTATTCAATTAAAGTCAGAACTTTAATTGAATAATTACACCTTAATTGAAATGTACATGACTTAACAACGAAATAAATAAATGTAACAAACGACAAATGAAAGCATTCTCTTTGAAACCCCTGAAATAAGCAATACAGCCTAAAATAAAGGAAAACCATAGGTAATAATAGGAAATGGGCCGGGCGTCCGTAATGGCAGAAACGTGTCGCCAGGACCCCCGCGCTATCTCCGCTCCATCCATCGAAGTTAACGTACTTCAAGAGGCTCTTGCTCGGTGAAATATGCTTACGAAGTGCTTGGAAAGCAAAGCGGATACAACCTAGACAGGTTTTTATTACGAACTTGTAATTTATTGCGAATTTCCGCAATTTGTATACAAAATTAATTAGACAATGAGACGTACATATTAGGCTCAAGCAAAAAGGAGTGATGACCTGGTGAAGGTCGCGGGAATCCGGTGGAAACGAACGGCATATGACCGGTCTAAATGGCGAGCCTTGGGGGAGGCCTATGTTCAGCAGTGGACGTCTTGCGGCTGAAATGATGATGATGATGATGATGAAAAAGTCCCTATTTGTAACTTTCAATAACGACGATATTTCATTGAGTCAGTAATAAAGCGGCGAATCATTTTAATTTCTTTTTTCTTATTAAAAATGGGATCGCTCTTGGCCAGCATCTAGCCAGGGGGCAAAGATGAGGCCGACGATGAAGCGAGCTCACCCAGAAGGTGCCTATTCACTTGTGCCTTAAAAAGGTCTTTAATTGACGTAGGTAAATCAGTCTCGATCGCGTGTTGCCCTAAACGGGAATCGATCTTGCCCCTCTGTTTAACTGTGGAACTGTGCATTTACTATGAGTTTACATGACTGTGCTAGCGACTGCGTGAAAATTTGTATGGGCAAAAGTACAGCGCCTATGGCGGTTACGCAATACAATTAAGAATCGGCATACTAAATCGTTTACGCAGGCGCTAGCGAGTACGGTCATGCAAACTCATGGTAAAGGCACTGGGACCGGGACCTACACCCTACAGGCAATTTTACACAGGGTCAGTAACTGACGTCAGTCGACTGCCGAGTCAGTGCTGACCTGGCACTGCCATCGTATAAATTGACTCCTCGACTACTGACGAAATACTGACTGCGTCTAAATAGCACGAGTCAGTTTTCGGCGCCAGCACTGACGTCGGTTACTGACTCTAATGTAAAATAGCCTTACCACTAGGCTACCCAGACCACATAAGTCAGTCCGACCCAGGTCGGGCCTAGCTGAGTTTCTTGCTGGACTCTTCTCAGCTAGGCTAGGTTTAGTGAACCAGCGACAAAACTCCCAGTAGCTCGATTCCACTCACACCTCAGATTCGGTTGAAACCGCTCAACCAATCTCACTGGAGCGCAAACTCTTAGAGTATTCCAGTGTTCCAAACCACACGCGTGGTCGTGCCGGAGGTTTTCCCCTGGATTTCCTCCAGGCTACTCTCCAACCGCGCAGTCCTATCGCTTTATTGGGCCCGGCCTATAAAGCCACAGTCAGGTTCAAAAAAAAAAAAGAAAAAAAAACCACTACATAACCGCGTATTTTTGATGTGGTTTTTTACACTTCATCTGGATCGTTCTCCGGAGAAGTAGACCTGGGTTAATCGCCTCTGGAATATTGACTAAAGAGGGTGCAGGTTGGTAATTACGAAGTTGAGAATTTTTCCGACACCTTCGCAACGCGACATGTGTCGGAAAACTTAGGAGCAGTTTTATAAATACCGGTTATTGCGCTAGATGCTCATACGTTATGTACAGTTGAAACAATTTGAGGGTTCAGGAGTGTCAGGGTTCATAGATAATTATGGTCCGACATTTCAAATTCTTTTGTTTCTATTCACATAAAACAAAATATTAAAGAATCTTAACGTCGCACACCTTAGCCGTCCATAAATAATAGAATAAATATAACAATAGAAAAAGTTAACGCTTATATGTAGAATAGGTACATAATTTTTTTATGACAAAGACTAAATGATATTATCATAGCTTGGGTAGGATAACACTTTTTTATATACAACGCCGGTGGCAAACAAGCTAATAACTACACTAATCATTTAGCTGTCGTGCCAATACAGTATTACCTTAAAGATTCAGATTCAGATTCATTTATTGACAATATAAAATACAATATAAATTACATGTCAATTTACAAGAATCTCTATTGTGATCGCCAAAAACATCAAATAAAACAAAATAAATTAAAAATTTATGAATAAAAATTCACCTGACAGGATCGTCATGAAATACCACTCGATACAATGCAATAAAGTCAGAATTAACATTAAAATTATGTTTATGCTGTTATGTCAAAAAAATCGCTTACAGAATACAGAGGATTTTTCAGAAGAAAGTTTCTCAGCCGACACTTGAATGTTGTTTCCGAGGTCTGTGTGCGTATTTCAACGGGTAGACGTTCATAGTAAGTCGGACGGATGACACGTGGATTTTTACTGCAAGTGCCATGCGACGTACGTCAAACATGTCATAATTTATACTGATTACAGTTGGAAGCGTAGCAAAATAGTGCTCCATTTTTATAGATAGACGGCAAAGAGATGTAAGCCATTCAAATACAAATATACAAATACAAACATTTATTCTGCAAATAGGCCACAAGGGCAGTTTTACATGTCAAAAAAATTAGTTTACAATTTAAGAAAGTCTGACTATAATAAGTAATACATTTTTCATGTCAAAATATTAATTTACAGTTCAAGAGGAATAATAATTTCGAGTTTAACAATTACAACAAAATCAATGTCATACAGTGAAGATAAACTTGCAAAGTTATCTATTACAAATATTAAGTTAGAGATGTATAAGGTCTCAAGATTAAACAAGGAGTGAAATTAATATATTATCCCAGAGATGTACATGGTCTCTGAGCGTCAAAATTAAAATTAATTTAATATTGTTAGAGATGTATATGGTCTCTAAGTCACTGATAATAAAAACGAATCCACAACAGGATGATGTCTCTCGTCAATCCCCTATAAAAAGACACTAGTATTAACGTAGTCACTATGTCCTAGCAAGCATGAACAGACCGGACTCCACAAACATTACTTCTTTCCGATGGAGGGCATAAATGTTTTGTTTTATGGCAAGGAAGCGGTACAGGGGATTAGGAAAGGTCACAGGGTCAAGCGGAAGGGTAAGGTCGAGCGGTAAATACCTATTAGTTACCTACACGACAGGGTAAACACTCGCCGACTCGCTCACTTAAAGGAAACAATGTTTCATGAAATTCTGGACAGTTGGAACTTTCTTTATTTTTGTGAAAAAATACATAAATGTTAATGTTTTTTTTTATTTATACAACGCCTGTGGCAAACAAGCGTACGGTTCACCTGATGGTAAGCGGCCACCGCAGCCTATAGACGCCCGCAACTCCAAAGGAGTCACGTGCGCGTTGCCGACCTTCACTAATATTAAAACTTAAATCTAAAACAGGCCCTTGGGGCATGGTACCGAGGATGGCGGCATTTCCTCGCTGTATCGTAATGGTGATACGTTATGCGAGGAAGTCGCCAGCTCTTCCCTCACCAGTTACGTCAACCAAACGCTCGCGATTTCAGTAAATAACTTGTGCGCGCTGGGACCCCACGGACCAAGAGTTTCGACACCAAAAGGTACAAAATTGCACTCTGTCGTGGCCCTTATATTAATTACGATTCAATATTTCGGGAATTTCCGCCGCTTCACCTGCGTTTACTGTAGTTTGTTGGAGGTGGTAGCATGTATATTGTTATTTAACGCGTTTTCTTTGTATGTAGATTTTTCAACTTCTTAGGTCCTCTTCTTTACAACAGGCTTAATGCGCGGCTAGATTTATATTCACTGAACTACATGAGATGTAAATCTACGCTACGAGAAGCCCTAAAAAAGTTGTCAAATGATGACGCAGAGAAATTATTAATTGTTTTAAAATAATTTTGTATCGTAGCATATGTTTTATTTTGCATGTGAATATTTCTAAGTAATTGTAAGTCCTTCTTTGCCTGAAACACAGGGCGTCCTAGCTCAGGCACGTGTTATTTACTACCATATATTTGTAAACTCCTAGCCTATTATAGTTCTTAATTTTGTACAACATGTTTTATGAATAACTTATTATTAAATTATTATTATTATTAAATTATTAAAACTACTATTACCGCTTGTAAATCAATAAAAGAAACTTCATTTTTCATAGTAAGGTAAACGTTCTCGTGCAGCGTGCTGCAATACTGGTACAATACACTTGACACTCTCAATAATGGCAATGAACAATAGATGTCAAATATAGTGTGTTAAGGTATCAATAATGGTCATATTTTTGCTTGGCACAAGCTGAGACTGGAACCCTTTGCCCAACCAATGTTTTGTTTTCAATTTTAACTGTAGATATTAAGTACTACTGTTTATGTTTAGTCTGTAAAGAGTTTGTATCTATCTATCTATTTATATTAAGGGTCCTTGTCAGTTAAAAAACGCTCATCTATTTACGTCATTTTCTGTTTGTATTGACACGCATCTTGACATTTTCTCAATGTTACTATCTAGAACAGGACTATTGCGACCTTACCTCATAAACTTTAAATGTATTTTTTGTATTTTTCATTAAGAAATATCGTTTCAAACATCACTCCAAATCGGCCATTTTCAAGCTAAAAACTAGTTTTTTCCGCATAAATTCTACCACACACAATAAAATCAAAAAATGGCTATGTTACTATCTAACACTTTAATTTAATTATTGTAGCCTTTAATATCAATACTTTTGTCATAATTTGAAATCAAAACATTTTAAAACTTATAAGGCCTCTTAATTCGAGGCAATAAAATATATTCTGATTCTGATTCTGATATTTACTACAGTATCTTTATATTGTTTAGCGACAGTATTGCAAGGAGTCCCTTAGCTGGGGCGTAGGGCTGGGCCAGGCGTGGCTATCGATCGCGCCCTAGGGCCGACAAACTAACTCGATGACATACGCCGCCCCCCAGGCCTCTATATCACAAAACTTTATAAATCTACAATTCAACTAGATGAGGGCTATCGTTTTTGTGCTCACCAGTTGGCGCTGTCGAGTAAGGTCTGTTGGAGAGTCCAACAATAGATAAATAAATCATTAAGTTGGTACTACTGATATTCTAGATTAAACGTAGTATTAAGATTCAGTGTTTCCTGTCTGGATTATTATCTGTGGTACTTGTCGCCATACTTACTTCTTCGTGTGCAAGCCTAAATGTCGCAATACATTGTTTCCTACAAATTATCCTCTTTTACTGCTGCTGAATCTCTCCCACAACACACAAAACGAATCAACGCTTAAACCCTAACAGTCTACCCAACAAGGTTCAGCTGTCAAAAATTATTATTGGTTATTACGGGCATGAGAACGAAGTTTGCATTTAAATCATGTTTAAAACATTAAAACCGTATCGTAAAAATATCGAACATCCCGCATTGTATCGCAGTCCCGTTTTGTTAGGAAAAAAAGGAGGAAATAAGTTTCCGAAAGACAAAACTGTCTCAAAGCACTGACAGTCATTGACCCGTAACTCATATTTGCCAATCAAGCTCAGGTGTTGCAAAATACTCACCATATTGTTCCAATTAGATATTAACCCTCGTACCGCAACCACAGAGTGACATTTGACATTTCGGAGACCTCACGCTACACTAGCGCCTCTAGCCGCCAATTCATACGCGATAGCCCCCATACAATACAATACAAATACTCTTTATTGCACACCTCAATCAAAGGATACAGTACAGTACAAAAACACAATGAGAAGAGGCAAACAACAGGCGGTCTTATAAAAATATATAAAGAGCGATTTTTTCCAAACAACCTTAGGGTTGCAACCCCCATTGTACAATTTTCCATAGAAAATGTTGTCAATTTTGTGGTACATGCCCCTGACCTGACACTGACTGTAGTTGGGGTAAACAACCCACATACTCATGTACTTCTACTGAACAAAAGAGGCTGACTCTTGACTTTGTTTAGGCGTTTCTTTTTGCTAGTCTTCTTTTTCAAAAGTGCTAGTAGTTTGACTATTTACTTGTAAAAGTGTCATTGCGGGCTACTTGCAGAATAAAATTAGTTTAATTTAGGTTGCCATGTGTACTGGCAATTAATGTTTAATTGGGATGAAAATATCCTTTCGAATTGTCTCTTTATGAAGGTAGAAAAAATATTTATTTGCGCATTTCTCCGTTGCATTCAATGTTTTCAAATAAGTAGATATTATTCCAGCCAATTAACTAATTATTACTCTTAATCTCTATTTTAACTCTGAAAGCAGGTCATATTTGATTTAAGATGCGGGTTGAAAGTGAGGCATGTCGACCCAAGGGTTGAAAAAGGTTGAAAGTGAGGCATGCCGCCCCCGCCCCATGGGTAGACAAATAATAAAAAAAAATTAACAATGGCAGAAACCTGTACAGCCACCTCGGTAAAAAGTGATTAATTTTAAATTGTGTGTTAATAATTATTAAGAGTTAATATCTTAAATTACGACGATTTTAAAATGGATTAGAATGGAAATAGAATTTCACTGATGCTCGAACGTTTCAAGCCTTGGTTAACAATCTACTGTAATGGATGTATTGAATTTTCTTATGTGTGATTTCCGTGATTTGTAATGTTTATTTGGAATGTAAATTTTTGCAATATTTTATAATATAAAATAAAATAATGTAAATTTTTATTGCGCTTATTTGATTAATTTGAATGTTTTATTGTGCTTATTTCATTAATTATACTAAATTCAAACACAGTTTACATTGTACATGAATAAAAAACTATGAAAAGCTATTAAACTGTGTAAGTGCGAGAGGGACGAATAGTCGGGCTGTGGAACATGTAATATGCACGCCAGTTTAAGATCTTATCAATAAATTCTTATAGCTTCATACATCTTAGTCACGTTTTTTCAACGCAATGCAGCGGTTTACTATCACAGCTAGGTGCTCAAGCCACCCCGACAGAATTCCGAAGGTGCCTCACGTATCTGGTGACTATGTATTTGACAGGGTTATATCTGACGGCTTAATCATGGTAAACGGTTGTGAGAAACAATGCGAGGTGTCGCCTGTTACTTGTCTTGTATAGTCTTGACTCATTGTTCAATCTCACGGCGGGTCGTGAGCAATTGAGCAGTCACAAGAATGCTATTTATAAAGTAATTTGCGGTTTACAGTTAGTCTTTATAACGTAAGTAGATTTGTTTGACATTCCGAACGTATTGACTTATTAATGGAGCAAAATTTTTGTAGGGTTTGATCATACTTGTCTTTCCTAGGTAGCCCGCGATCCCGCAATGCAACGCAAGTTTTTGTTCCATATCGGAAGAGATTTTGACAGGAGCGCTCTTGGACCAGCAGCGCCCGCGTACCGCGTGGGTCGAGGTCAGTTCTTGGATGGGTGACCGCTTTGAGTAGATATTAACTGAGCGCTCCCGTGCTTTGAAAGGCACTTTAAGCCGTTGATCCCGACTGCTGACTATGATAGCAGTCGTTAAGCCAAGTTAGAAGCCTTCGGGCGGCTTGAGAACCTCTAACAGTCAAGTCGCCCACTCACTTGACAAGCCTAATTCCAATAAGGTCTGGTTTCTCCGTAAAAACTAGTGCCTACGCCAAATCTTGGGATCAGGTAGCGGATCCCGGGCATCTGTACTGGGATAACGCTAGGAGGATGATGATGGTCGAAAGAGATTTTGACCAGGTTTATAATTTATTTTCCATATGACTCTATTTCGAAAGCTTGTACACATATTTTGCGCTTACTTTTCTCTGTAGGTCATTTTAATTTTATATATCAATTTTACACCATGACAATTTCAATTTCACACATTTCGGAACACCACGCTGCACTCCAAAACACGCATAACTGATGTAGGCGAAAAAACTGCTAGGCTCAAATGGGACTGGGCCGGTCACGTCTGTCGCATGCACCCGGACAGGTGGGCTAATATAGCTACAAAGTGGATGCCACAAGAGCGACGCAGACGAGGCCGGCCTAAACGGAGATGGCGGGATGACTTAGACGCCTCTCGCCAACTGGCAGGAGGAGGCGCTGATGCGGCAGTCATGGCATTCATGGGGAGAGGCCTTTGCCCAGCAGTGGGACACCCATATAGGCTAAGAAAAAAAAATTATTTCAAAAGGAAGTCTTATTTTAGGTGTAATCGTCCCCGAAAGTCATTTTCCTCTTAAGTCAATCTAGCTAAATTCTTTGTGTTGAGTTAGTCATCTCCTAAGAGTACATGTTTTTGCATATGCCGAGTAATTGACAATTCAGTTCAACTGCAGCTTGGGAAATGCTTAATATTTTACATTTTTATTGCGGATTCAACGATTCCCGTGTAAACTGTCTATAGAATTTCTACCGGACTCCCAGATTGACAGATTACATTTCTGCAAATAATGACGCGGACATTTGTAGACGTGGATCTTGTTCAAATAGAGTTTTAGTGACGTAATCGGTTGTAAGCAACATTGAAAATGCTATATTCAATATCTGTGAAGTCTCATAAAATACAAATATAGATATAGAATCTAGGATCTAGGATGGGTATCCCAGAGCCATCTTCACACCCGTATCTTCTTCGTCTTCTAGTTCCTCTTATTCTCACATACACCGCTCTTATTATTGATATTTGTATTTTGACTTAGATCCAACTTATAATTTGAAAGTACGGTTTAAATCATTTTTCAATTAGCTTGAGAGATGTCTTCTTTAAGCCTCATAAAATGATCTTTTTTTTGACCACAAGCACATGTTTGTCCTACTTATTTCTAGTCAAAAAGCGACATCAATTAAAACCCGAAACGGATCACCAACACTTTTGTTACATCCTGTGTAGTCCTCCAGTTTCCCTCTATTCAAAACTTTAGATATTCCATTGTTATACCGAAGCGTATTTGCTTCAGTATCCCTCGCCCAGTTTAATTTAGGTGTAAAGGGTCACCTAATAAGAGGATCCCTTTGTCCGAGTACTTAAAGCTTTAAAGTATTTACATAAAGTCGGAAGAGGGTTTATTATCCGTTTCTTCATTGCCTGTGAAGATCGTGATTCTATTCTTTGAAAAGTTGAGAAGGTTTACGAGTCATTCTACTTTTTCATGACCAGTTTTCTGTCACAAAAAATAATCTATGATATGTATTGAATTAGTGTACAAAAGTAGGATTTCGAAATAGTACCTGAACCTAATAAAAGGATTTTGTAGATAAAAATACTTAAATATTAACATATTGCTGTAAAAGGTGGGTAACACAGTGATAAAACCCATTTTTTCATACAAATGGTGAGACATCCAAGGTCCACTGAGTTACTCGATTTATATATAGTAGTTGTGGTTTGTTAATTACTAAAACTATTGGAAGTGATACTGCAATTAAACCTCTTTCTAAATAACAAAATAAGAATATGAGGCGAGGGCCAAGTATTCCAAAATCTGCATTTAAAAAAAAAGTTTCTGAAAATTATGTACATGAAAAACTAGAATGGCCCTTACGAGTTTACTTTCACGATATTTTTGAATTCCTTATGGTGAGGTTAGGAGATTTTTGAATATTAATTTAAATTGTCATAATTAGTCATAGGCTTAGGGAAAATGCTAGTAAATTGGTCGTCAACCAGCGGCGTAGCTAAACGAGCCGACGGGGGCAATCTGGCCCGGTTGTAACTCTTTTGGGGGTGACACCCACTTTCGGACACTCCATTATCGGCGTAAAGTTGGGTGACACCTCACGATTACCATCGCGGGTGCCACCAATGCACCAATTGGCAATATTGTATCAGCTTAGCATCTGAGCTGCAAGCTGTAGTTTTGGTTCTTTAAATGGTCGCAAGCGATTGATCCTGTCTGGCAAAAGGTAGGTTGGAATCCTGACAACGGAAAACGAAGTATCTATCTCTCTTGAGAGAAATCTTTAAGGAAATAGATATCCTAACCCTGCCGTCGCTGTACATATTTGAAATAATCATGTATGTTAGGAAGAATTTATATAATTTCCCAACGAATACCTACTGATAAGTTAATGACTACAAGAAACACTGGGAAACTCAAAATAACTTTTTATAGACTAATGAAGGCGAAAAAGTCGTTTTCGGGAAATTGTATAAAATTCTACAATAAAATTCCAAGACACATTACTGAACTTACGGATTCTAAATTTAAGTCTGTCGTGAAACAGACACTTATTTCAAAAGCATATTATAAGATAAACGATTATATCATGGATAGGGATGTTTGGCAGTGATAGCGTCCCGCACAAGTAATCTAACACGGAAATATTTTGTCCTTAATATTAAAAAATATGTATGTATGTTTATATTGTAGCATTTGAATTCTGTAGTATTATGATACTGTTATTTTATATACATTGTATATTGTTTTGAAAAAATGACACCTCGCCGAGTTTCTTACGCCGGTTCTTCCCGAGGCAAAGGTTTATTTTATGAACCGGTGGTAGTTTTTTGACATTCATAAGTGCATGTAACATGCCTAAATTGAAGAATAAATGATTTCATTTCATTTCTGCCTCACGAACACACAAGTGCCTTCGTTTGCGGTTCGCGGTACGCCTTCTGCTCGTAGCAATTATTTTTTCAAGTTTCAGAAAATAAATCCCTTATCCCTTATCGTTAGCAGAGAGATTTTGCTTAGAACAAAATTAATTCGTGCCAAAACAGGGTATGTTTAATCGTGCCCATCTTCGCCGTCCTAATGTAAGCCAAAACGTGTCTATTGCTATTCGACTCCATGACTTGCACGTTAAGGTTCAAAGTGGCAGACCATTTTCTAGGATGACTGTCCATTATACTAACGCAATTACTTAGCAGCATAGTAATCTATGCGATAAATCCTTAGCTGGTTGGACCAGTAATCTGAGTTATCTCAGCGGACTCAATCTATCTTAATTAACACCATTTGTATACTTTAATTCAGTTATTTATTTATTTATCGAATGGCAATTACTTCGAACCTTAAGATCTTCGAGAAGACAGTACGGTTGTCAGTTTTGTTGTACTTTTGTCCTCCAGTGGTCACGTGTAGGGTAGCGGTGGGTAATCTCTACGGACGTGGTGCAACTTTGACCCCTTTCGGTTCAAAGAGATGAAGCTACTAATTGTCACTAATGTTCTGTATGTTATGTCTTTAGCTCAGTCGACTAAAATATATACCTGTGTATGTTAGTGGGCCTCGTTGTTAAGTAAATAAATTAGTGGCTCTGTGAGCTGTAGGCCCCGCGTTTTTTTATATTAGCTTAAAAAACTTTTTTTAAAACATCCAATAGTTTCCTCGAAAAAAATAGTTATTATCGAACCTGCTCACAAAATTTCACTAGGATCGGTTAAGAAATGCGATTATAGTAATGCGAGTATATGGACATATCATTAAATTTTTTTTGGTTAAAAAAATAATAAAAATTCAATTATTTATTTTCAGACATAGGTCCATACAAATTTGTTAGTAAATACAATAATAATAATCTTATAACCTAAAGGGTGTTAGTAATTACCTAAACTAGAGGTAAGGCATGCTACAAACTATTAACTATTACATTTTTCTTTTAAAACATGCATGGACGTCCAGCGGGCATACATAGGACTGTCCCAGCGATTTGCAAACACGCTCAAGATGCTAAAGACTAATATTTTTACTAAATGGTTAAAACTCATGTATAAGGCCGGGTTTTATAAAGATCCGTTAGACCAAATGTCAGATCAAATTTCAGTAACTCGGTACATTTTTTGACATAACAAATCGACATAAGGTCTAACGGGTCTTTATAAAACCGAGCCTTAGATGTCACTCCGACAACTAATGAGAGGAGTGACAACTACAATACGCGTATTATAACAGTTTAGTACAATAATTTCAAATAAAGACTTTACAATATTTTAGGTATAAATTACGAGTATTACATGTATTATTAGGAAGGCGGGTCATTCTACTTTCTTAAGACCAGTTTTCTGTTACAAAATAAATCTACGATATGTTTTGAATTAGTGTACGCAAATAGGATTTCGAAATAGTACCTGAACCTAATAAAAGGAATTTATAGGTAAAAATACTTAAATACTAACTTATTAGTGTAAAAGGTGGGTAACACAGTGATAAAAACCATTTTTTATACAAATGGTGAGACATCCAAGGACCACTGAGTTATTCGATTCATGGATATTAGCCGTGGTTCGTTAATTACCAAAACTATCGGAAGTGATACTGCAATTAAACCTTTTTCTAAATAGCAGTACAAAAATATAAAGTGAGGGCCAAGTATTCCAAAATCTGGATTTAAAAAAGTGTCTGAAAATTATGTAGAATGGCCCAACTGCTAATTCACTTACTTTCATAAAAACCAGACTGTTTCCGTTCCCGAAGGGTTCTTTGTTGGCGTGCTTTTGTGGACTCGATATTTTTAAGAAAATAACGAGATGCCGGTCGCTCTTGGGGGATAAAGGCGGGATTAACAGGCACTTGTGGGAAGTGGAGGGCGAGTTTGAAATCCTATTTATAGGATTTGAGTGTCAACAAAACGTAATAAGTAGAAAACTCAAACTCAAAATATTCTTTATTCAAATAGGCCTAGCAACAAGCACTTTTGAATCGTCAGTTATATATTATATAAATTGAATCTAATTATTCAGAGCAATTTATTGATGCATATGAAATTTTTAAAAAAGACATGAATTACTGTAATGTGTGTCAAAAGATAGTATAATAAATTCACAAAAAGATCGTCAATATGTAAAATAAAAACATAAAAAATAGTATAATCTAGACAGTTTCTAGAATAAAATCTAAATGTCAAGAGGAAAAATTAACGTCAACATCTAATGTCATAGTTATGAAAATAGTCATTAAAATGTAATGTCATAATTATTAAAATATAATTAGAAACGAATTGTACTGTGAACTTACAAATTTAGGAAAAATACGTAAATATGTATATTACTATGTTTAAAGATCTAGTTCTTACTCAAACATATTCTTTCTAGGATTAGTGTGTACAGCTAACAATTTTGAAAATATGTGCCCGGACAAAGTGATCAAAAATGTGTAAACGCTACTTTGTTTCTAGAGTTATTCACGTATACAGGGTGTCCCACGGCTATGCCACATGGAGAGAAAGTACCTTGAATATTGTAGATGGACCATTTTAATTTTAAAAACAATTTATACTGCATTCACAGATATTTAAATAATAATTAAACCGTGAACCGGGAATCGAACCCGTTTCACAAGAAAAATAATTACCCTGTAGCTTTATCAAATCAATCGAAAGGCTTTTAATACAAAATTAATCAATTGATCACGTGTAAAGGGTTCGATTCCCGGTTCAACCACAAAATTATTTAAATATCTGTGAATTCAGATTAAATTATTTTTTAAATTCAAATAATGTCTTCTTTCAGTAAAATGTTCCATCTACAATATTCAAAGTACTTTCCCTGCATGTGGCATAGCCGTGGGACGCCCTGTATATGTTTGAAGGTTTGGTAACCATTTGGCAACTTACATTTATGAACTCGAATGTACAAGAAATCGACAGAAATAATGACCCTTGCATATGTATTAGATTTAGATATGTGAAGAGGTGTAGAATTATTCAACAGCCACGGTAATTCTAAACGCAGTCGCGTTTATCGGCAATTTGTCAAATCGCTTGAAAGTGTTGGAGCGAGCCGCGGCGCTAACGCAATGCAAATGCGCGTTATGTCACCGGCGCACGCGCCGACCGCGCCGCTAATGCCCCCGGCAGCCACCGATACACTAAAAGCGCTGCGATGCGATTATTTAAGAATAAAATGTCAAATTGGCTTTTTAACTAAATCCCTTAAACGGGAATCCATCATTTTACCGAAAATCGTTACATCGATTATCGTTTCCTATAACACTATTCGCAGAATTTTGTTATCACTTAGGAATCATTCATCGAACTTCGTTAGATCGCTCAAATATTTGCTCGAATTACCTTTTACACAAGAATCAACTCATCGAATAAAATACTGAATTAAAACATTCAGTATTTTATTTGTTCATCGACGTAGTCGTTCATCCAATGGCCTTTAGTATAATTTTGGTATAACGAAGGTTTCAGTTCCCAAAATTCTTATTACCTAGAACATCATTTCACCACTGTTTACTATTCTTGATAATACGTTTCAACGACAGTACATTTCATCGAGACGCTCTTTTTTGTATCTTAGCAAAATCACAAACATCATTTGCGTACTTTTTTGAAAGTTTTTAGTGCTTGCATTTGTTTGAAGTGAAAAGTTCGGTTGGACTGTGGCAAATGGGGGCCTTTTCTGGGACTAAGATTTTTTAAAAATGATTATAAAAGCCCAGAAAGACCTGTTAGGGCAAAACCGACTGTAATGCGGATAGGTTAGAAGATTAAGAAGGGAGCTTTGCTCCCGTCTTAATCTTCGAGGTTATTTTTTTTATATAAGCCCAGAAAGATTATGCGCCTTGAAAAATTATGCTTGCTTGGTTGTTTGCATGCATGCTTGCTTGCTTGCTTGCATGCATGCTTGCTTGCATGCGTGCATGGTGGTTCGGTGAAATGAAAATCGATGTAAGATATTTCGATAAAATGATAGACACCCATGATGCTGACTGTACTGCACCTCTTCAAGTGTGCTAAGGCTTTTTAATGCACTTGGTATGCGGGCGAACCATCTACTTTATGGGCAAATTACGCGCCATACGAAGTAAAAGTAACGTGGTACCGCCAAAATTCAAAGGTAAGCTTTGGGCGATCCGATGCCTGGTATTGTTACTGCTATAAGTATTCATAACTCACGAGAATTTAACATTAGCTACGTATTTCGAAATGAAATGAAATAAAATCATTTATTCTTCAATTTAAGCATGTTACATGCACTTATGAATGTCAAAAAACTACCACCGGTTCATAAAATAAACCTTTGCCTCGAGAAGAACCGGCGTAAGAAACTCGGCGAGGTGTCATTTTTTCAAAACAATATACAATGTATATAAAATAACAGTATCATAATACTACAGTATTCAAATGCTACAATATAAACATACATACATATTTTTTAATATTAAGGACAAAATACTTCTGTATTTACATAACGTAAATCATCAAAGCATGCCGACCTAAAACTTAGGACCTTAGATAACAAAGCATACATTATAGGGTCCATTTTTAAGCCGCCAGATAAAATTATCGACAATTAAAATTATCGCTATCACTTTCCAATGTTATTTGAAAGAAAAGGACAGAGCTAACATTTATCTGACAAATACTTTTGTCTGGGGATTGAAAAATCGGCCCTAAGTACTGACGAAGCTAAATAAAACATAATAAAACATCGTGTTTAGTAAGTCTAAATAACCGTTAAACTACAGTTCTACATATTTTATGAGACTTGTGTGAGGAAAAACACACATCTTAATTCACAGTAAACGTTTTACGTTAATATATGACTATATTGTGTGCTATGTGTATATTTTGTCATGTATACTATGTAGCACCGCTTATTTCAGCTGTACTGTTGACAAACACCACCTTTTCAAGGCATCTTAATGACTATTTTCATAACTATGACATTAGATGTTGACGTTAAATTTTCCTCTTGACATTCAGATTTTATTCTAGAAACTGTCTAGATTATACAATTTTTCATGTTTTTATTTTACATATTGACGATCTTTTTGTGAATTTATTATACCTACTCTCTTTTGACATACATTACAGTAATTCATGTCTTTTTAAAAATTTCATATGCATCAATAAATTGCTCTGAATAATTAGATTCAATTTATGTAATAATATAACTGACGATTCAAAACTGTCTGTTGCTAGGCCTATTTGAATAAAGAATATTTTGAGTTTGAGTTTGAGTTTGAAGAACTGGTTATTATTAAATGCACCGTATCCTAATTGCAAGTCTAAAGTGCACGAATATAATGTTCCTTTCATAAAAAATCAGGGGGAGAAAAGAAAAGTGAAAAAACAGGATGGAAATTTGAGCAACATCAATCAAGGCGAACAAAGAGCGAGGGCTGGAGCGCCGACAGTTGCGCGTATCATCGTGATAAGAGTTTAATGGCTGTTTTTAATTTCTTAAGTTTTTTTTTTCGTAAATAAAGAATATTTTGAGATAGGGTATTTTGAAAAAATAACATCCCTGCGTTTTCACACTGATTACCCGCGAATAGAAGAATTACAATCTAATGTTCTGATTGAATATATTTTTCATTTCTCATGCTCGAAAAGTGTGTTTTATATTAGGCATATCAAGCGGGGCTAAAGTAGTACATTTAACCCCTAGGGAAAATATGAATACATATTTATGATTTACAAAACATTTGAAATTTACCAATCAAAATACTTCACCTATTAACTCCACCAATCACAAAACACTAATTTAACTCTTTAAAAAATATTTGATATTGGGTATTAACCAACCAGAATACAGCTTTACTAAAATCGACCAATCAGGAAACAGAATTAATTTCTCTAAAGAGTCTAAAGATTAAGTTTGTAGTAGTCCCTATTTCACAATAATTAAAAAAGTGATTAAATCGTTCGAGCATGCAACGCTTTGAAGCGCTCAATGAAAGTTCAGTTAGCTGCGTTTTGCGCGCGAACCGCGGTTTCTATGTTTTGTGTGTCAAAGCAGTTAAAAAAAACATTCTGCCAAATATATATATTCGCCGTGGAATTTATTGTTAATTTTGGGTGGTTAACCTTTGTTTATTTATTTTCTCGCAATCGAAGTGAAAAGTAGAGTGTATAACTCTGGTCTAAAAGCCATATTACCCTTCGAACTATTTTCCCTCACTTCGTTCGGGAAAAAAACTATCTCGTGGTAATATGGCTCATTTTAGACCCTTGTCATACAATCTACTATTACAAAAAAATATATTCAGAAAACAATAAGCTAGATAAATAATTAAAGCTTATTTACTTATCGTATGGCTATTCATTCGAACCGTGAGATCTTCTAGAAGGCAGTACGGTTGCCAGTTCTTGCTGCACTTTTAGCACCACCCAGGGGTCACGTGTAGGGTAGCGGTGGGTACTCCCTACGGACGTGGTGCACTTCGACCCCCCTTGTCAAGTGAGTGGGCAACTTGACTGTTTGAAGTTCTCAAGCCGCCCGGAGGCCTCTAACTCGGCTTAACGACTGCTATCATAGACAGCGGCCGGGATCAACGGATTAACGTGCCTTCCAAAGCATGGGAGTACTCAGATAATAATCACTCAATGCGGTCACCCATTCAAGAACTGACCTGGCCCGACGTTGCTTAAACTCGCCTATCGCACGCGGTACGCGGGTGCCGCTGGGCCCCGAACGCTCTATAATTAAAGCTAATAATTTAGTTCTAAATAAAATCCATTCAGGCTTGGAGAGCAATCCCAGGTCTGAACCATTCCAAGGCACTAATCATCATCGGATGCCTTATTGCTAAGCAGGAACCAACTGCGCATACTGGTAAGGCTGCTTACAGGGCATTGTTGCCTAAACAAGCACATGCATACGATGGGCTTGAGTGACACAAGGCGGTGCAGACTCTGTTTTGAAGCGGAGGAGACGCCTGCACACATCCTAACCGAATGCCCTAGCCTAATGCGCAGTCGTAGCTCATTGCTGGGCAAGCACATCATGCGCCCGGACGAGATTAAGTGTCTCGAGTACAGAAAAATCCTGCGATTCTTTGAGTTTGGACCGAGAATTGTAGTATGTGGCGATCACAATAGATCAGAAATGGTCGCAGTGACACGAGGGCTGAAAAGCCCGGAAATAGCCACAACACCTAAATAAAAAAATATAGTTCTAAATAAACATTAATTATGAAAAATAAAGTATTTGTGTGATCGTATACTTTTGCGATGCGTAAGCTTCTACGACGACATTATAATTTCCGATGAAAGTGAAAAATAATTAGCCACGTGTTGGATTATACGTACATAATTTATTTTTGTCTTAAAGGGACCTCTGCGCTATTGGCTTCGGCCCCACGCATGCCTTCCAAAGGTCCGGGACGCCAGGGTCCCGAGATATGGAAAAGACATACAATAATAATAATAATTGTGGACAATCTTACACAAATCGACCTATTCCTTTACCATGAATTTACATGACCGTACTCGCTAGCGACTGCGTAAAATTTGTACGGGCAAAAGTACAGCGCCTCTGGCGGTTACGCAATAGAACTAAGAATCGGCATACTAAATCGTGTACGCAGTCGCTAGCGAGTACGGTCATGTAAACTCATGGTAAAGGCACTAGTCCAGACCTAGTCACTAACAAAGCTTGTACTATGGGTACTAAGCGATGATATACATACTTATATAGATAAATAGATACTTAAATACATAGAAAATATTCAAGAGAAGATTGGAATCAACATCTGCAATTCGCGGCAAATAATTTTTAATTTTGATTGAAACTTATTTCTCTGTCATCTTTAGCATCAAGACCATATGTGAGACTTGTACTAGTAAACAACTTAAATATCTGTTAATTGTTTGAACATGTCCACAATAATTTTATACAATTATTTACAACGACATTAAAACTACTTATAGGCTGAAAGGCTATTGTGAGTAGATAGTAGCTATAATATAATATTCGCAGTAACTTGTGGAACAGCTGTATTGAGTGCGAGTGCTAGCAGTGTTTACTTTATAGTAAGGTCATAGACGTCTTTAGAAATGTAATTGCGTGGTTAAGAAAGTTAAAACAGACTTCAACAGTGGTATATAAAATACGCAATCAATAACGGCATGTATGAATTAAGTATATATTTTTATTACAGAGTTATCAGGTAATTAAGATAAACTAGATATTGCATTGAATATGTGGACGCTGTTATAATGTAATTGCGTGGTTAAGAAAGTTAAAACAGAATTCAACAGTGGTATATAAAATACGCAATCAATAACTGGCATGTATGAATTAAGTATATATGTTTATTACAGATTTGTCAGGTAATTAAGATAAACTAGATATTGCATTGAATATGTGGACGTTGTTATGCGGTAATGTGTCAACCTACTATAGTTTTTCCTTTATATTGACACATTATTTCATATCAGCATCTATTAAACATTAAATTAAAAGGCACTGGTTTTCCTTAGAGACAAAAACTATAATGACCGCAATCAACATGACGACCGCTTTAGTCTAGTTAGTAGTGACCCTGCCTTCGAAGCTGGAGGTCCCGGGTTCGAATCCCGGTCAGGGCATGTATTTGTGTGATGAACACGAATATTTGTTCCTGAGTCTTGGATGTTTTCTATGTATTTAAGTATCTATTTATCTATATAAGTATGTATATCGTCACTTGGTACCCATAGTACAAGCTTTGCTTAGTTTGGGACTAGGTTGATTTGTGTAAGATTGTCCAAAAATATTTATTTATTTACATTAAAAATATATAGAAACCAAAGACTAAAAGAGTAGGGCTGTAAAAATTATAAAAAGTTGTGCAATCTTGCACAGCATCCATATGTGTTACAATTCGATACCGTGTCAAGCCATCGTCTCCAGATAAAAAAAATAAACAATAGCATTCTTTAGTAATGAGTCCTGGGATCCCAGGGACCGGTAAACGACAGGATAAGTGATTGTGACTCCCGTAGAATCGTTAGATTCCGTAGGCTACGATGTTTGCTTACAATCAGGCAGGTTGTATGCGTATTATGTAGGAGTTACGATGCCACAGACAGATATAACGATATGTATGTTAAACTTAGGTCTAGCAAATCTCGGGCGTTAAAAAATAACTTCCTAATTATTCTGATTTCGGTTCATTTTTTTTGAACCTGACTGTGGCTTTATAGGCCGGGCTCAATAAAGCGATAAGAGTAGCCTGGAGAAAATCCAGGGGAAAACCTCCGGGCACGACCACGCGTGTGGTTTGGAACACTGGAAAACTCTAAGAGTTTGCGCTCCAGTGAGATTGGTTGAGCGGTTTCAACCGAATCTGAGGTGTGAGTGGAATCGAGCTACTGGGAGTTTTGTCGCTGGTTCACTAAACCTAGCCTAGCTGAGAAGAGTCCAGCAAGAAACTCAGCTAGGTCCGACCTGGGTCGGACTGACTCTACCCGGTGTGCGGCGGTACCGGGACGAATAGGGACTATATGTGTCACTGTTGTCGCGATCGCGCGGTGGACGTCCCCGCCGTGGTTCAGGCTCATTTAGAGCGTAGTCTATGCTTACAGAATACACCTACATCTGCTTAGACTCGAATTTGCTGACCCATTTAAGTGGGTAAAATATTGAAAAATTCTACCCAGCGCTAATGAGGTCATCAACGCTAATCGTTCACGCATCCCTGATTAAATCACTGGATGCAAATTGGAGGGCCGGGATAAACCCTCCATCAGCCGAGATTGGCCGAGAACAGGGGACGAGATTAATCACAGTGATACATCAGTGTATAACGTTTTTGGGTCACATAATTTTTGTACGTGACTTGTATGTATAGTGGTTTAATTAATCATAGCTTGCGCACAGAGACAGCTGCAATTTACCTGCTATTCGAGTATTTAGACTATATTGCATAGATATGTACAAAATACTACATGAAATGAAATGAAATCATTTATTCTTCAATTTAGGCATGTTACATGCACTTATGAATGTCAAAAAAACTACCACCGGTTCATAAAATAAACCTCTGCCTCGAGAAGAACCGGCGTAAGAAACTCGGCGAGGTGTATTGTTTTCAATACAATAGATGGAGCCATGGTCTAAGAAAACAAGGTCTGACAATCTGGATCGTGACAAGACCATACGTCACTGTCGGACTTCACTACATAGTATAAAACAAAGTCGCTTTCTCTGTCCCTATATCCCTATGTATGCTTAAATCTTTAAAACTACGCAACGGATTTTAATGCGGTTTTTTTTAATAGATAGAGTGATTGAAGAGGAACGTTTATATGTATAATAACATCCATTAAATAGTGCACCCGTGCGAAGCCGGGGCGGGTCGCTAGTAAAGTATATATGACAAAACACAAAAGCAAAATGCGAATGGGGACAAAAACGAGCCGGGGCGGCAAAATGCGTTCATGACCCATCTAACAAATCCTATCGACGACACACACACTTACGTCCGCATACGATTATTAGGCTGATGCCGGCTGATGACGTACAGTCGTGTCACCCACACTACTAACCGATGTACAGTCGCCATCAGATATATCGGAGCGAACGAGGTGCTCACAAATATCTGAACACGACTCTATTGTCAAGGCGTTACAGTGTATGTTCAGATATTTTTTAGCGCCCTGAAGAGTACAGATGTATTTGATGGCGGCTGTACCGGATTGCCATACCTGGCGTACGTATTTATTATTGTGTCATTGTTTGACCTAATGTCTTACTGGTGAAGATACTGATAATATAGGTATTTGTTGTTGTGATACATAATAATAATCATACTCCATTGCCATTGCTATTTGTACTCATTTGTTTTGTACATTAAAGTTTAACCCCCCTATTCATAAACGTCTATCAAACCTATATTAGTTAACTTGCCACTAAAGTTCGTTTGTCCTTATCTATCACTTTGACATACGTGCTTGTCTGACAGTGACAACCGATATTTTAGTTAGCAGACGTTTGTTAAGTTTTATGAACACGGGAGTAAATTTTTTTTTTTTTGTTGCTTTTTTATCTGCAATCGGCTGCTAGCCATAATTACATTGTATGTCCTGTTGCAGTTATATTGAGAGGTATTCCATTAAATACTCTCCCTCCTGACTAAAGAGTTTCATAACTAGTGTCTCTGGTCTGGGGGGGGGGGGGGGGGGGGGTAAATAAATACATAATAATTATGAGGGATTGGTACTTTTTGATGGCTGTGTAAGGTGCTGGCTGTTAGAAGATGAATAAGGAACGATCGAATGTATTTTGAATTGTTTACGAGTGGTGAATGAGTTGACGGATGATGCAGTTGAGATCTGAATGGGAAACTGAAAGGTGGTTTGGGGTATTTTTTATAAATATAATTTAAAAACGGCTTCTGCAGAGTTTTACTTGGCCAGGCGTCTCTACAATTAGATAGAAGTATTAGATATGTATTTCTGTCACTGAGAGATTTATTTAAGCAAATTAACCTATTAACAGTTGCATCTCAGTATATTTTTGACTGAATTGTGTATGTACGCAAATACTACACCACTTTTCCCAAAAATTCTGACCGTCATAGTTTTAACACCAACAAGCATAGACTTGCCGTTCCATACCTCAGACTACGTAAAACCAGTCGTTCATTTGTAGGCTTAAGTATAAAATTGTTTAATAAATTACCTTAAAACTTGATTGAATTACCTCTTAATAAATTTAAAGTGATTAAAAATGCTTGGTATAAAAAGCATACTATAATATAGAAGATTACATTAATGACAAAATTGTATGGACACAATAGGTAACTTGCTCTGCTGCACCTAATTACGAGGATTAGTATTTTAAGACTGACATTATTTAATTTTTATATTATTATTTGACATTAGGAGACCTTTTAGATCTCCATAATATTAGTATCTTATTGTTTGGTTAATTTTAGTTTTGTTTCTCATTATTTTTGTCATATTTAACATTTTTAGATAACAGGAGACCTTTTACATCTCTAGTAAAATGGAAGCAGTTTTTAAATATTTGTATATTGTGTATGTACTATTGTATGACATTCAAAAGCGCCCGAGGGGCCCACTTGGAGAATAAATCATTTCATTTCATTTCATTTCATTTCATTTCATTTGATGTTTTATGTTTATTGTTGCAGGTCCTCTGGGGCCGCTTCCAAATGTGACCAGTTCCGAAGTCGGAGTGAAGGAAGGTGTGTATTGTTTTGATTATTTTATATACTTGTTTTACGAGTGAACGTATGCGTAAACAAGGTAAACGTCCCAATTCTTGACACCTTAAAGCTCAACAGGTTGTCGACCTCTATTCTCATGAATTAAGTTGCAAGTATTGGGCTGGTGCCAGGCACTGGGAGGTTTACCTTTATACAGGATGGCTCATTTACATCGGTCAGTATGAGAAAGTCTGAAACTATAAGATATACGAAGATCTGTTCTTAGGAAACATGTCATCCATTTTAATAACTAGAAAAACTGCATTCATACATTAAAAAAAAACCTGTAGTCAGCTTGGGAATCGAACCCGGTCCTTTTTTAAAAAAAACTAATACTATTTCTATTTAGATATCGATTGTGTAGGTCTTAAGCAGTATTGTTTGCCTGCGGTGGCGGCCGCGGTGGCAAACTACAAATTTAGAAATAAAGGAAAAACTATAAATGAAGGAATGCTTGAGGAATTTCGGGCCGAGTGGCGGTTGCACCTATAGCTCAGTTAGCTAGAGCGACTGGCCGCGAGTGCCGGGAGGTCGCAGATTCAAATCCTGGTCGGTGCCTGAATTTTTCAGTTCTTCCTTTATTTCTAAATTTGTATACACTCACACTCATTTGTTCGTAAAGCCAATTAACATATATTAAAATATTAAATATTAGAGGACAATCTTACACAAATCGAACTAGCCCCACAGTAAGCTCAAGAAGGCTTGTGTTATGGGTACTAGACGACGATATATTTAATAGATATAAATACTTAAATACATAGAAAACATCCAAGACTCAGAAACAAATATTCATGCTCATTACACAAATATTTGCCCTGACCGGGATTCGAACCCAGGACCGTCAGCTTCACAGGCAGGTGCACTACCCACTAGGCTAAACCGGTCGTCAAAACAATTATATAAATAATTGACATATAAATTATTATTCCTTCTTGAACTGTAAATTAATATTTTGACATGAAAAATGTATTACTTATTATAGTCAGACTTTCTTAAATTGTAAATTAATATTTTGACATGTAAAAGAGCCCTTGTGGCTTATTTGCAGAATAAATGTTTGAGTTTGAGTTTGAATCAATTTATATATTCCAGGCAGCTGCGTGGTCGGCGACGTGGTGTACATGCCCGGCGACACGTTCGCGGGCGCGACGCCGTGCGAGCGCTGCGCGTGCGCCGCCGGCGCCGTGCAGTGCGCGCAGGAGCGCTGCGAGCCCAGGCCGGGCTGCAAGGCGCTGCACCGGCCTGACCACTGCTGTCCCACCTACCAGTGCGGTTAGTACATGAATCCCATATCCAATCAAGACGTCTCTACAGGTACCGTACAGGCCCGAAATTTTAAATATATCACACACTAGAATTGACAACCCTAGGGGTAGGCGAAGTGTAGCTACAAGATGGCCGGAACATCACCTCAATTACATTTTAATCGATTGCGACGTATACACATAACTTACGTAAACAATAATAACACCATAAAAAAGAGCATTTGTTGTACATTATAATACAAGCACAAAAAGCTCGCCCTAAACTCTTCTTTTGCACTTACTATCGTTAAGTTCCGCCGAGGTAAAACCGAACACGCGCTTTCATTTGAACGAAAAAACCGCACTGATCGCAAACGGCGTTAAGTTAGCCACAATTGATGCGAGAATATTACCATGCATAAAAAACACTTTCTATTTAGTAGTTTTGTGTGGAGCCTGCCCTAAAAACTAGGCGTGAATTTCAACTTTTATAAAAATAGGCGATGATAGGTATCTCAGGTGAAGTTACGGGGTTCGACGGTACTATACGGTAGATTGGCCGAGAACAGGGGACGAGATTAATCACAGTGATACATCAGTGTATAACGTTTTTGGGTCACATAATTTTTGTACGTGACTTGTATGTATAGTGGTTTAATTAATCATAGCTTGCGCACAGAGACAGCTGCAATTTACCTGCTATTCGAGTATTTAGACTATATTGCATAGATATGTACAAAATACTACATGAAATGAAATGAAATCATTTATTCTTCAATTTAGGCATGTTACATGCACTTATGAATGTCAAAAAAACTACCACCGGTTCATAAAATAAACCTCTGCCTCGAGAAGAACCGGCGTAAGAAACTCGGCGAGGTGTATTGTTTTCAATACAATAGATGGAGCCATGGTCTAAGAAAACAAGGTCTGACAATCTGGATCGTGACAAGACCATACGTCACTGTCGGACTTCACTACATAGTATAAAACAAAGTCGCTTTCTCTGTCCCTATATCCCTATGTATGCTTAAATCTTTAAAACTACGCAACGGATTTTAATGCGGTTTTTTTTAATAGATAGAGTGATTGAAGAGGAACGTTTATATGTATAATAACATCCATTAAATAGTGCACCCGTGCGAAGCCGGGGCGGGTCGCTAGTAAAGTATATATGACAAAACACAAAAGCAAAATGCGAATGGGGACAAAAACGAGCCGGGGCGGCAAAATGCGTTCATGACCCATCTAACAAATCCTATCGACGACACACACACTTACGTCCGCATACGATTATTAGGCTGATGCCGGCTGATGACGTACAGTCGTGTCACCCACACTACTAACCGATGTACAGTCGCCATCAGATATATCGGAGCGAACGAGGTGCTCACAAATATCTGAACACGACTCTATTGTCAAGGCGTTACAGTGTATGTTCAGATATTTTTTAGCGCCCTGAAGAGTACAGATGTATTTGATGGCGGCTGTACCGGATTGCCATACCTGGCGTACGTATTTATTATTGTGTCATTGTTTGACCTAATGTCTTACTGGTGAAGATACTGATAATATAGGTATTTGTTGTTGTGATACATAATAATAATCATACTCCATTGCCATTGCTATTTGTACTCATTTGTTTTGTACATTAAAGTTTAACCCCCCTATTCATAAACGTCTATCAAACCTATATTAGTTAACTTGCCACTAAAGTTCGTTTGTCCTTATCTATCACTTTGACATACGTGCTTGTCTGACAGTGACAACCGATATTTTAGTTAGCAGACGTTTGTTAAGTTTTATGAACACGGGAGTAAATTTTTTTTTTTTTGTTGCTTTTTTATCTGCAATCGGCTGCTAGCCATAATTACATTGTATGTCCTGTTGCAGTTATATTGAGAGGTATTCCATTAAATACTCTCCCTCCTGACTAAAGAGTTTCATAACTAGTGTCTCTGGTCTGGGGGGGGGGGGGGGGGGGGTAAATAAATACATAATAATTATGAGGGATTGGTACTTTTTGATGGCTGTGTAAGGTGCTGGCTGTTAGAAGATGAATAAGGAACGATCGAATGTATTTTGAATTGTTTACGAGTGGTGAATGAGTTGACGGATGATGCAGTTGAGATCTGAATGGGAAACTGAAAGGTGGTTTGGGGTATTTTTTATAAATATAATTTAAAAACGGCTTCTGCAGAGTTTTACTTGGCCAGGCGTCTCTACAATTAGATAGAAGTATTAGATATGTATTTCTGTCACTGAGAGATTTATTTAAGCAAATTAACCTATTAACAGTTGCATCTCAGTATATTTTTGACTGAATTGTGTATGTACGCAAATACTACACCACTTTTCCCAAAAATTCTGACCGTCATAGTTTTAACACCAACAAGCATAGACTTGCCGTTCCATACCTCAGACTACGTAAAACCAGTCGTTCATTTGTAGGCTTAAGTATAAAATTGTTTAATAAATTACCTTAAAACTTGATTGAATTACCTCTTAATAAATTTAAAGTGATTAAAAATGCTTGGTATAAAAAGCATACTATAATATAGAAGATTACATTAATGACAAAATTGTATGGACACAATAGGTAACTTGCTCTGCTGCACCTAATTACGAGGATTAGTATTTTAAGACTGACATTATTTAATTTTTATATTATTATTTGACATTAGGAGACCTTTTAGATCTCCATAATATTAGTATCTTATTGTTTGGTTAATTTTAGTTTTGTTTCTCATTATTTTTGTCATATTTAACATTTTTAGATAACAGGAGACCTTTTACATCTCTAGTAAAATGGAAGCAGTTTTTAAATATTTGTATATTGTGTATGTACTATTGTATGACATTCAAAAGCGCCCGAGGGGCCCACTTGGAGAATAAATCATTTCATTTCATTTCATTTCATTTCATTTCATTTGATGTTTTATGTTTATTGTTGCAGGTCCTCTGGGGCCGCTTCCAAATGTGACCAGTTCCGAAGTCGGAGTGAAGGAAGGTGTGTATTGTTTTGATTATTTTATATACTTGTTTTACGAGTGAACGTATGCGTAAACAAGGTAAACGTCCCAATTCTTGACACCTTAAAGCTCAACAGGTTGTCGACCTCTATTCTCATGAATTAAGTTGCAAGTATTGGGCTGGTGCCAGGCACTGGGAGGTTTACCTTTATACAGGATGGCTCATTTACATCGGTCAGTATGAGAAAGTCTGAAACTATAAGATATACGAAGATCTGTTCTTAGGAAACATGTCATCCATTTTAATAACTAGAAAAACTGCATTCATACATTAAAAAAAAACCTGTAGTCAGCTTGGGAATCGAACCCGGTCCTTTTTTAAAAAAAACTAATACTATTTCTATTTAGATATCGATTGTGTAGGTCTTAAGCAGTATTGTTTGCCTGCGGTGGCGGCCGCGGTGGCAAACTACAAATTTAGAAATAAAGGAAAAACTATAAATGAAGGAATGCTTGAGGAATTTCGGGCCGAGTGGCGGTTGCACCTATAGCTCAGTTAGCTAGAGCGACTGGCCGCGAGTGCCGGGAGGTCGCAGATTCAAATCCTGGTCGGTGCCTGAATTTTTCAGTTCTTCCTTTATTTCTAAATTTGTATACACTCACACTCATTTGTTCGTAAAGCCAATTAACATATATTAAAATATTAAATATTAGAGGACAATCTTACACAAATCGAACTAGCCCCACAGTAAGCTCAAGAAGGCTTGTGTTATGGGTACTAGACGACGATATATTTAATAGATATAAATACTTAAATACATAGAAAACATCCAAGACTCAGAAACAAATATTCATGCTCATTACACAAATATTTGCCCTGACCGGGATTCGAACCCAGGACCGTCAGCTTCACAGGCAGGTGCACTACCCACTAGGCTAAACCGGTCGTCAAAACAATTATATAAATAATTGACATATAAATTATTATTCCTTCTTGAACTGTAAATTAATATTTTGACATGAAAAATGTATTACTTATTATAGTCAGACTTTCTTAAATTGTAAATTAATATTTTGACATGTAAAAGAGCCCTTGTGGCTTATTTGCAGAATAAATGTTTGAGTTTGAGTTTGAATCAATTTATATATTCCAGGCAGCTGCGTGGTCGGCGACGTGGTGTACATGCCCGGCGACACGTTCGCGGGCGCGACGCCGTGCGAGCGCTGCGCGTGCGCCGCCGGCGCCGTGCAGTGCGCGCAGGAGCGCTGCGAGCCCAGGCCGGGCTGCAAGGCGCTGCACCGGCCTGACCACTGCTGTCCCACCTACCAGTGCGGTTAGTACATGAATCCCATATCCAATCAAGACGTCTCTACAGGTACCGTACAGGCCCGAAATTTTAAATATATCACACACTAGAATTGACAACCCTAGGGGTAGGCGAAGTGTAGCTACAAGATGGCCGGAACATCACCTCAATTACATTTTAATCGATTGCGACGTATACACATAACTTACGTAAACAATAATAACACCATAAAAAAGAGCATTTGTTGTACATTATAATACAAGCACAAAAAGCTCGCCCTAAACTCTTCTTTTGCACTTACTATCGTTAAGTTCCGCCGAGGTAAAACCGAACACGCGCTTTCATTTGAACGAAAAAACCGCACTGATCGCAAACGGCGTTAAGTTAGCCACAATTGATGCGAGAATATTACCATGCATAAAAAACACTTTCTATTTAGTAGTTTTGTGTGGAGCCTGCCCTAAAAACTAGGCGTGAATTTCAACTTTTATAAAAATAGGCGATGATAGGTATCTCAGGTGAAGTTACGGGGTTCGACGGTACAGTCGCCATCAAATATATCTGTACTCTTCAGGGTGCTCAAAATATCTGAACTTGCATTTTAACGACTTGACAATAGAGTCGTGTTCAGATATTTGTGAGCACCTTGTTCGCTCCGATGTATCTGATGGCGACTGTACCAGCTGCTATCTGTTCCAGATGTATAATACAATATAAATATTCTTTACTCATCAAAAAGAGTATGTTAAAAGAAAAACTAGCCATACCAAATACGAAGTTAGCTATGTGCAGAAAGGGGCCTTACTATCAGTGTGTCAAAATTACAAATAAACTCCCCGATAGCATCAAACAGGAACTGAATTATATGAAATTTAAAAATACCCTCAAAAAGTTGCTGCTAGACAAAGCATACTATTCAATAGATGAATTTCTTAATGACCAAACACTGGAGTAATGCACCTTATGTACCTGCCTAAATTATTCTGTTCCATTTTATTATACTTGACCATTTATCGACACTCATGCATCATCTAAAATAAGATTATATTAAAGACATTAAAACTATTATTTTAATTTTTTTTTTTAATTATTTTATGAATTTAATTAGACATTTTATACTTGCCAATTATACCATACCTTATTATTATTTTACTTATTTTATAAATTAGCATTGACATTTTGTATTGGATAAATGTCGGCTTGGATAAATAAAAAGGCTATTTTATTTATTTGTCGGTAACATATTGATTTCATTGTTATTGAGTACATAAATTATTAAAAAAAAAAAAAAAAACATGTAATTACCTAGATTTAAGATACATTATTGAGTGCCCTTACAGGGTGTCATGTACCTACCATACTTGTCTTGTAACACCTTAATGTATTATGAACATGACTACAATGGAATAAAGAATAAAGAATAAAGAATAAAAACAGAAATTAAATTAAACAACAATGGTACACAATAGGCGGTCTTATCGCTAACAAGCGATCTCTTCCAGACAATTATTGGGTAGTGGAAACGATTTTTCTTCTTCTTTATCCCGTTACCCTCTGCTGGGGTGTAGGGCTCGAATCAATTCTCTCCATTTGCTTCGGCCTTGGGCAACTTGGCTTTTTCCCAGTTCATCCCCATAGAACCCAACTCTTGATCCTGGGTATCTGCCAAGTCAGAGCCTTCTTGGATAAGTGGGAGTTCGGTTTTCGAATGATATGACCGATCCAGTGCCATTTCTGTAGCAGTATGTATGGTAGAAAATTTAAATGACTTGTAATGTAGTTGATTCGCCACGTTCATGTACAGGCGACTACGACGTTTCGCAACGTTTGAGAGATTACGCCTCGTGAACAGTAGCATGTAACCTGTCCATGAACACAGCCTAAGCACTACTACCTCACTAATAACTGTAATGGGTTGTGAACAGACAGAGAGAAAGATTCTAGTTTGCCAAGCTCTAAAGGGGCATGAGCGAACCCCCTAATTTTATAACTCATTTTGAAGTCTTCTATGACTTGGGGGTGCCAAGTACAGTTGTACTGCCAGATGGCGCTGTTTGACGCAAGCGTAACGGGTGCGTTCAGAATAGGTTAAGGCCGCGTCGGACAGCGGAGCAACGTGATCCACAAAAAATGGTCTCGCCGGAAGACCAGCGCTGGCTTGTGAGTCAGCATTATGCTGAGGCGGGACCATTTCGTGGCAATTTTATTAGTTAATAGTTAAATATGTATTGTCTGGTTCTATGTCACGAATAAATTATTTTCATTTCATTTCATTTACTTAATGGTAGTCGTAGCACAGACTAGATGGAATACACTCAATTAGAGAATAAATAACCATATTAGCTCATCAAGCCACAGACAAACTTGACACTCAGTATCAATTTACAGCGATTTTACCTTATCTTTCCAGAATGCGAGCTAGAAGGACGAGTGTACGGCAACGGAGAAAAGCTAGTAGACCCCGAAGACCCTTGCCGTGTGTGCTACTGCCAAGGCGGTGAGGTGGTGTGCCGGCGCATCGCCTGCTTCCTGCGCGACGACTGCCAGCCGCGCCTCGTGCCGGGCCGGTGCTGCCCGGAGTACGACAACTGCCCACTCAGAGGTAATCACTAGTTTACATCTACTGGGTACTTGAGCAGTGCCCCAAAAATAGAATAATAACATCAAAGGTTTATGAACGCTGCATACCCTGGCTCTTACGAGTGTTCAAATGTTTCAATCTTAGTAGTCCTGGTCATTCCATCGTTGACTTGTATAGGCTTTGATAATTTAAACACCATGAAATTTTCTACTTCTTAATCTTGTTTAATGCGAAGAACTCTATCATCAATGATAAGTTGCATGGTCCATTAGGCCAGCGTCGCTTCTGTATTATATAATTTAACTGTTAGAGGAACATTTTTTTTAAATATTTTCTTTGTGTTATTTCAGGAGTCACCTCTATACCTGGACTAACGCCACCAGTCTCAAGCATGTCGAGTACTGAAAACATAGCTTCGAGCCCCGCGCCTACTCCACCAAAAGAAAAAATCAAACAAGAAATCACAATCAAGGAGATCACACCTGTTTCGGAGATCCCCGTTATCACTGATGTGAAAATCAAGGAAATTCTACCGTCACCCAGCATTGAAGTGCCTGAATACCCGTCTTCTAAGTCACCCCTCATACCACGAGAGGCCATACCTGACAAGACCGTGACTAGTGCTGAAACATCCCAGCCCAAAACCGAAGAATCTGTTGTTATCGAATTGATTTCACCCTTACCGACAGAACTGTCTTCGAAACCAGCTGAAAAGATTCCTAAAAAGAGCACGGCTGACATGCTTCCATCTAAAATCAGTTTTTCGACGCAGGATTCTATCAACAGCGATATCTATCCGTCGCATATTCCCACGATCATTGCCACCATGGGGATGCCCCCGCTTACACCCGATAGCTTCGCAGCAGCCAGCACAACTCGAGTGACTATGATTGAAGAAGAAGACACTTTCGATCATAACCCCGCTTTCCCTCCGATTCCCGATGATTTATCCCCAGTTGGAACTCACGAAGACGAGATTTCTGAAACAATTGTAGAGAACGAACACATTACAAACTTGCACGGGGAACAGCCCGCTGCCACCAGTGCTGCCAGTACACTACCGCCCCCTACTTCGGCAATCGCACCAAGAGAAAACCCCACTACTACACCAAGACCTATTGAAGTAACAACTACTACTGCTACTACTACTTCTGACAAACAAGTTACAGCTGCAACCAGTACCTCAACGGGTAGAACACCAGAAGATATTGAAACGAGTACGGCATATGTATTTACATCAACTACCGTTCAAAGTGAAGCCACAAAAGGCAGTCCCATGCTAAATGTCAGGGCAGCAATTCCTACTGCAATATTAAACGAGCCATCATCATTGCCAGAAGATATAAGCGGTGCTTTAGATGATCCTGAAGAGTCTGTGACAGCTTTCGAGCCTCTGTATGTCGTTACGTCTACAACTACTGAACCAGTCATTAAAATAGTAGATGACATTACTCTTTCTCCACAGATTGTGTCGAAAGAAATTTTACCTCAATCTAGTGAAGTAACAAACACTCCAATTGATATGACCACTCAGACTACTCAAAGTGGTACTTCTACTAAGACTACTCAAAGTGCTACGTCTACGGCAAAATCAGCAGATGAAACGACTATTGTTTCACAGACTGTGAAGGATAGAATTTTAGTAAGGTCTAGTGAAGTATCAAATACTCCCACTCCCTTCGATACAACTACTCAAACTACTCAAAGGTTGACTGAGCCTCAGGAGATAGTTACAACAAAAGCTCCAGAAGAATTGACTACGGTCACTGTCTCTAAATCCAACATTGCGACCGAAATCACTTCCCAAACTGAGTTCAGCTCATTGCCAATTGAGACTAGTGATCAGAATCCGCACGATTCCTCTGAAAGTGTGCCAAAAGAGAAAACGCCTTTTACTACCAAAGCACCTTTAATCATTGAATTAGCTACCGTCAAAGCAACGACAGAGCCCGAAGCAGTCATTGTCAAGAGGGCGACCACGACCATCCCGTCGACCCCAGAAATTCAATCCTTTGAAAATATAGAAACTACTGAATTCGTTCTAACTTCGTTCGGTTCTTCAGAAAGCACCACTGATACTGTAGAACTCATTAAAATTTCACCGACACAGAAAATAAAGAATGCTGCGATTATTGATTCAGCGAATGGAAAGAAGACCAATCTATTAAGGGATTTGTTCGATTTGGTGGACGATGTAGCTTCCATAAGCAACCACACCGACGCGCCAGAAACTACGCCGCGAGTGTCCACGTCTAATGGCCTCTCTGACTCAGAGGAGTTGATGCCTGTAAACGCTGGATACAAGAGCAAAAATAGTAATTTCAACCTTAATTCTATTACCGAAATTCCTTTGAAAACCAAGAACCAGCTTCCAATTAATAAACAAAAGGTAGTGGAGATACAGGACGAGGATACTGACAATATCGCTGACGCACCGCCGCCGCATGACAAGGTTGAGCCAACGACTCGCAGGCCCATCATCGACAATGTGTCTGACTCCGTGCACAAGAACGAGACTGAAAAAAAAGATATCGAAATCATCTCCCAGTCCTACGTCCCGACAATCAGCAGGCGACCGACGAAAGTTGTGATGAAGAAAAACAACGACAAGCCCCTGCCTGACGACTCAACTAAAGGACCGGCGCTCACGACGGTCTTTTCAGATGGAACGACTCCAGACGACGTGACGGCCTCTTCAGTTACAGTAACTGATAGTGGTTTATCCTCAGGCGAGTTAGGGACGACGGCCGATCCGACTGTCGGTGCGGACCCCACTACCACCGCACAATGAGCCGCACTAGCTAAGAACGATGGAACCTCAGCTTATTAGCATTTCTAGAGTAAGTTTCGTTCTTGAAACTGTAAGTTAACGTAGAGACTATTAGGTTAATAGGACTATATACGAAAACCTTGTCAGAAGGATTAATTATTCTTTGTCAATTCGGATCTCGGGCGGGAATAATTTCCGTCTCGGTTCCTTACGTAAGTAGACGGCCGGAGAATCAGGCCAAATTTTTATGTGTATTAGCTGGACAAATTATTTATAACGTAGGTTTAAAGCGCGAGGGCGCGGCGATGTGTCAAACGTGAGGGCTGTAGTCGGTAGCTCTTCGTGTTAGCGTAAGTTATTTATTTGTTAGTGAGAGCGAGTTAGTAAGTGATGATAGATAAGCAACCAAGCTAGTCAACCCGTGACTGCGCGGCGTCGGCGCTACGCCGCGCCACGTTGCCATTACTGCTAGCATTAAAGAACATGACAAACCTCTAATGGACATTCCGGGCTTAGTTTTAGTTCCCGCGGGTACACCAGCAGCGTAGCGACGGGACTATTTGGTACAAATCGAATTTGATATTATATATTCAACCTTATGAAGTATTGTAAGACCTAGATGGTTTAACATGAATGTAATTGCACATAGTTTTTATTTAATGCACTGTGTCGGTGTTGAGGGGTGTGCTGGGTGGGAGGCTCAATGGTAGTGTAAGAGTAGCGACAGCATCGGATCGGATCTGTAGAGGTCTTTTGAATTTAGAATCGTTTTGCTTTCTAAATATTATAACGTCGCATTCGGCCAACGTATTGGCGAAAAACTTTTGCCGAATGTGCGGAAAAAAAATTGTAAAAACAGTAATTGTAACTTTCCGCGACATTACTATCTGTAAAGCAGGGCTTAGAAACCGATTTCGTCTTCATAAAATTAACCGGTTAAAAAATTCGGTTAAGTGCGTTTACGATATTTTGTTCATACTTAAATCATTTATTTCATAGTTGAAGGCTAACAAAAACAAATATTAAAATAAAAATTGAGACATTAGAACTACTTCAGGATATATTTCAAAAATAGTAAAAACCGGTTTCGAGCCCCGCGGGGTAATCACGTAACTTTTTTACTACCGTTAGATAGATTTTAATGTCAAATTTTAACTGTCAGCTCATACATTCATACTTCAAAATTGACATTAAAATCTATCTACCGTTAGTACATAAAGTTACGTGATTAGCCTGCCGGGGTAATCACGTAACTTTTGTACTACCGTTAGATAGATTTTAATGTCAAATTTCAACTGTCAGCTCATACATTGATACTTCAAAATTGTCAGTAAAATCTATCTACCGTTAGTACATAAAGTTACGTGATTCGCCTGCTCTGTAAAGTATAACCTATTAAAATATACGCCCCCGGTGAGTATAAACGGACGCTGGAAAATTCAGGGCTCAGAAGTTGGTTTGTAAACTGCACCTCAGGATAGATCTGGTCCGATCGTTGTTTATGTTGGATGGAACGATCATGTTCTGCCCCGCGCGGGTGTCATAAACGTGTATACATTTTTGAACCTTATCACCATGGAATAAAGAACACAATGTTTACATGATTGTAAGTATAACGCCGGCGCGGGCGCCGCTTCTTGCTCCGGAAGACGTCGCCTTTTCCCGAGCAATAAGCATTATGTGCTGACTGTATTATTTAAAATTATTGTTTTTTTTTTACAAATAAAAGAACCAGACTGATACTGTTGTTATTATTTAATCTACCTTTATCCTTTAGTTACAAATAAATTATAGAAAAATTCTATTGGTAATAGGACCGCCTTTCAGATTCGATCAGACTAAGGGTGGGTTGCACCAAACCGTCTGTAATCGTAAGCGGTTTTCATTAAATAAATAAATATTTGTGGACAATCTTACACAAATCGACTTAGTCCCAAACTAGGCAAAGCTTGTACTATGGGTACTAGGCGATGATATACTTATATAGATAAATATATACTTAAATGCATAGAAAACATCCAAGACTCAGGAACAAATATTCGTGTTCATTACACAAATAAATGACCTGACCTGGGATTCGAACCCGGGGCCTCCAGCTTCGTAGGCAGGGTCACTACCAAATAGGCTAAAGCGGTCGTCAAAATCTGATTGTATGGAAAGTTTGAAGTTTCTATGGGATGACAGCTGCCGGCGCCATATTTGACGATAACCGGCCTGTGATCGTATGTTGGTGCAACCGATCCTTAGGCTCTAAGTTACGTAGTTCAATATATAGGGCGGGCTCAATAGAGCGATAGGAGTGCGCGGTTAGAGTAGCGTAACAGTTAGAGTAGAGTAAACAGCGTTCAAGCGAAACAGATATATCACAGCGCTACGCCCCGTTTCTATGATTATGCCTTGTGCCGCATCCTCGCGTCAGGGAGGCTACCGCGAACAGCAAACGAAGTTTTCCCTCTCTGTTGCACTTACGTCCGAACGTGCAAGTGCGACAGAGAGCGAAAACTTCGTTTGCTGTTCGCGGTAACGCCCCGGGCTCAGAGGGGCTAATACCGCGAACCGAAAACGAACGAAGTTAGTTATCTCCCTCTCTGTCGCATGAATTAGCAAGTGCGACAGAGAGGGAGATATTCGAATTTCGTTCGTTTTCGGTTCGCGGTAGCCCCTCTGTCCTACGAACTTCGAAATCCGAACTTCGTATCGTGCCGTCCCTTTCACTCATATAGTGAATAACACGAACGAAGTTCGAATATCTCCCTCTCTGTCGCACTTGCTAATTCATGCGACATTCGAACTTCGTTCGTTTTCGGTTCGGACTAGTCCCTCTGTTTCGTAGTAACTTGGAGCGAAGCGTGCTGCGGGGCGGCGCTGCATGCGAAATATTGCCGCAATGAAAGCGGCAGGAACCTTTATGGCATAACATTTTGAAAGCAATTTGCGAAAGTCGCCTTTCTTTTCGGGAAAGTACCTTTAGAGAAAAACATGTTTTTGGAGACACATTTTGGGAAACAGTATATACCTAATAACATGAATGCAATAAAGAATCTGAATCTGAATCTGAATCTGACATGACTGCAACTGCAACGCATTATACCTACTTAGTTATTGATGGCGAAGCCATCTTATAATACCTAGATTAATATTGTAAAGTTTTTTAAATCTTGACCGCTTTCGTTCGTTGACTGTAAAATAAAAAACAACAAACATGCTTATTGGTAAGTATAAAACATATTGATTTGGTGTCCTTTGCAAAAACAAAACAAAGTCGCCAATTTCATATTACAATCGTGATTGAAACCACTTGCACAGATTATTTTAAGAGTAGGTATACTTGCTTACTTGCGCCGTTAAAAGCTCTTCCATACAAACTTCCACTATCTTAAGCCGTAAGGGATGATTTCCGGGATAAAGTCACGGGAACGGATATTTTGGTTGTTTTGGGGATCGGATCAGACGTTCCGAAATATCCTGCCCAGTATGACATCAGCAGACCAGCAGTAGAGCCACAGGAGACAGGACCTGGATAAGAGGACCCTAAGAAAGGTGTTAGTGATCAGTTTGAATGGTTAGACGTGAAATAACCGTGAGGGGTTACAGTGAACTGACCATCTTTGTACCTTATAGTAAGGGGATAACGTCTACCAATGGTTAGTTAACTGTGGTGCTGATGGTACCTACTCGATCATAATTATTCATCAGGCGCGATGAACCACTTAACATAGTCACGAGCGCTCTTGCGCATGCATATAAAGCGGATTACAGCCGTTATGTCATGGCGACGCCTCAATATAAACAAACGGCAATATAGTCTAACATAGAGAGCAAGAATTTAAGGTTTGTAGTATGGCGATTGGCCACTCTCAGTATTTAGCAGTAACAGTAGTTTACTGCGACATAAACGCATATTGCTTGTATCAGCGCAATCTAAAGTGTATATATTTAGGTCCGATATTAATAAAAATACCTTACTAATAGCAACACCGAGTTTAACTCCCCTCTCGGAAGCATCACCCATCATTTGCACTAATAGTACACGGCGACCCTGCCAGGATAATATTCATTATTCCATGTGTTTTATTTATTTAATCTTTATTGCACAAAAGTAAAACTTATCGTACAAAAGGAGGACTTAATGCCATAAGCATTCCCTACCAGTCAACCTTAGGGCAAAGCAGACAAATTGTGGGCGGTGAAACTACAAATATAAAAACGAATATACTAAGTGTCAATATAGTACGTATATATTAATACTAATACATACATAAATAACGAATAACAAATATATACACATACATACACATACATATACAGACGAAACTATGTACAGAAACATTAGGAATATTCGGTTCTGCTAGCAAAAAAATTTACGTAGAGAGTTTTTAAACACTATTTTGGTATCAGATTGCCTGATTTTAATGGGTAGACTGTTCCAGAGACGAGCAACTTGAATGTATGTAGGTACTTATCTATATTTTACATTAAAATATTAGATTTATTGTCCAATACCTTAGTCTCTTAATTAATGCGGTGCCCTTTTATTTAAATAATTAAGCTTTGCTTGTAGCTTTGTTATGAACAACGTGGCTGGCTACGGTGACCTGAGCGTAAGTCCTGGATATGGCTGGCAAATTCGAACTTATTCTTAACCCTAAAACCGGTTTAGTTACTCTCATTTTTAAGATCAGTTTCACAAAAACAGGTTTGTAACTAAGTATTAAATTAAAGTATCGGTAGGTTGCGATAAAATTAAATCTTCGGATAATTTCGGAAACCTGATCTTCATTAAAAGTAACGAGTTACCCGTCTTATCACAGCTAATTGATTGTAGCTGCCCGGGGCGGTTACGTAAGCAAAACAAGCAGGTTGGACGTTCCACGACCACTTTATTTAAATATAATTTATGTACAAATGTATAAAAGATGTTGCACAATATCACATTCACTGTATTGTACTTGCGTCACCAATAAATAACCACTAGGGCTCATCATGTTGAAACTTGAAACCAGTAACCGTTGTTCGGCGAAATCTTCCAAATTTGAAATTCAAATCGGATAGGCCGTTACTGATTGGCACAGGAATTAGTTACGGCCGACCTGGTCGATCTGGCCTTGTAAGTTGTTGATGACTTCTGAGGGGACCTGGTCGCCGAGGATCTCGAAGAGGTTGATCCGCTGGTTGCCGGGAATCGACTCGTACGCCGCCAGCTCGATGCCTTCTTGCACCTGATGAAGATACAATTTATGGAAGTTTTTTTTTATAGGGGGCAAACGAGCACGGATCGCCTGATGGTAAGCAATTACCGTCGCCCATAGACACCTACAACACCAGAGGAGTCGCAAGTGCGTTGCCGGCCTTTCAAAATGGAAGGGAAGGGGTGCCACCGATTTATAGAATCTACAGCCCTGTTATAGTTTTTTCCTTCTAAATGTGTTTAAAATCTGATTCATTAAATTAGCATGTCAAGTAAATCAGAATCAGGACAGCTTGCGGCAAGCCTAATTGGCCATGTTTCGCAAATATCTATTCATAGAGTATTATAATGGGCTCTTTGGCCTTTAAATCCTATGAAATATTCATTAAGTATCCAATTTGCCCGTGCTTACAAGGTTGCTTGTAGAATTTCTAAAGTAGAGTATTAAATTGTTAATTTAATATAATACAGAATAGGTATTAAGTAACGTGTAAGTATCTACATAATACAGTGTTTCTGTTTTCTTAATGTCTAGTTAATTTTCGTTTTTGACGACAAATACACTGTCAGCTTCTAGACTGAGTGCGATAGAAATTTGATTTCGCAAATTTAGTGTAGTCACTTAATTCCATATTTAGCTTAACCTAGACCTAGATAGGTACCTTCTCTTGTATATTGTTTTAGTTATATCACTACATAGTATAAAACAAAGTCGCTTTATCTGTCCCTATGTCCCTATATCCCTATGTATGCTTGAATCTTTAAAACTATGCAACGGATTTTTATGCGGTTTTTTTAATAGATAGAGTGACTCAAGGGGAAGAGGGGGGAGGGGGGGGGCTCAAGGGGGGGATATGTATAATACATACATCAGCATTGCACCCGTGCGAAGCAGGGGCGGGTCGCTAATGTTTAATAAAATGGAAACTATAGATCTATATTCTGTAAGAGAAAAAAACTGTTAGGAACAAATTAAATTAATAAATTTTATAAATTAACATATATAAATAGCGATAGAAAGGCGATTACTATTATGAAACTGATTTTGTTAGTTTTGGCTGTGCCCGCGGTTGTTTGCATACGTGCTTATGGACACGATGTCTTTATATATCGACACTTTTGTGAACTTATTTTCAAAATTATTTACTGTAGTAAAATTCCGGTTTCTTTTCAATACCAGCAGAATGTACTAACGGTAGATAAATTTTACTGGCAATTTTGAAATATAAATGTATGAGCTGACACTTAAAATTTGACTTTAAAATCTACCTAACGGTAGTACAAATGTTATGTGATTACCCCGCAGACAATAAAAATTTGACATTAAAATCTATCTAACGGTAGTACAAAAGTTGCGTGATTACCCCGCAGGAGTTCAAAAGTAACTTAATTTACTCGCTAATCCGATATCTATGCCGTATTGCTCAGTTCTCTTTTTTTTCCCGCTAGAAACGAAAAACCCTCAACCAACCTTCTGGATCTCAGCATCTTTGGGGATGAGGAACGTGTTCTGGGCCTGCTTGATAGCCTCCTTGGAGAAGGCGGCACCCTCGCGCTGCGGCGCGGCCGCCGCGCACGCCACCAGCACCAGCAGGCACACTACGAACGACTGCATGTTGAACAGATCTGCAAAAAGACATTTTTTTTATTTATTTAATATTTGTTCTTGGGACCAGACTGAAAACCAGCGCCGGGCACTTCTGCCCAGCACATGCTGAGCCTGGGACCCATTGCCTCATCTTTTTCTGATGGTTTAGCTTATTGTTACTTACTGTTTGTTGATTGTTTTGTATCTGTTAGGTTAAGGTTTTTTATGGGCAATAAATTTCTTCTTATTCTTATTTATTCACAGACAAAGAGGAACGGGTTTTTAGAAAGATAGGAAATAACACGTTATGTAACGCTGTGCTTCGGTTTCTAAACGAAGCGTAATGCCGCCGTAAGCCTTAAGCGAAACACACCTATTAATTTGTCAGTAACAACCTCGAAATGAAGCTGTAAGATGGGAATAGACAGCAATCAGCAATTCATTCACTATCAACTACTTTCAATGCGGTTGTTTTACAAATTCATAGCACGCTTTATGAATAGCTGACGATTATTTTCAAGACATTGAGGTGTCTGTAATAGATACATTAGCGGTAAGGTCTAAAGGCAAAAGGAATAGTATAGCCTTGATGCTAGTAAAATCTATATCATTTTATTTATTTTTTTTAAATTGTAAATTTAAAAAGTGAGTGATTGAGCGAGAACGAAGACAGGGACTGTAAAGGCAAAATTTGAAACTCTCATTTTCTTCATGGGGATCTTCAAGTGGACCCCGTGCTAATAAAGTGATAGATAAATTCTATGAAAAAAATAAACTAAAAAATCTTTAGGGTATCCTTTACAATCCAAACACACAGAGAAACTGTAAAAAGTTCACTGGTCTTATCAAAGTTTTGTATATTCAAATCTAATTTACATAAACAAGTTTGTAGCTCCTAGATAGTAGGCTTCTCAAGTAACTTTATGAGATCCAATTCCGCAAATGCCAATTCCATTAATTAAAAAACACACACGTGAATCACAGCACTTCACATTCACTCTCCGTAAGCTATGAAAAAGTAAATCTTAATATCTATACTGACTCGGTGACAAAATAGGCGAACGTGACAAGAGACAGGCAACACTTTAATGACAAGAGCACACAGATTGTCACTTGGGACCGTACATATAAGCATAAGGGTAAGTTCTCACCTGCCGGTAGTGCAGGAGTGTGGCGCGCGCGCCTCCGCGCGGCTGATATAGCCAGCCCCGCGCGCGCGCCACTTTCACCGCTGCGCAACTCCTGCGCACGCGGGGCCACGACGTGTGCTCATCCCGACTGCCTAACGAGCAGGGGTCAAATGTCAAATGCCTTTTTAAAAATTAATGGACGTCATGTCAAAATCGTGTTAGATGCTTTGTGTTTTTGAGAGCTTCTTAGGAACAAACGACTGACAGGGTCTATTTACCTTGAGTGCTTTGTATGCATTCCATTCTTAGATCGAGTTCTGCTACTTGATTATATAATGTGTCAAACAATGTTAGGTATATCTAACTGAGTTTTGTTGACCCACAGGGACATCACGGGCTATCTTGCCAAAAAAGCGCAGGCCGCTTTTCCAGGCATGCCGCTCTGAATGAAATCATCCGTCGGTCTCTAGCCACAGTCAACGTGCCATCCGTTCTTGAACCAATTGGCATCGCCAGAGATGATGGCAAGAGGCCGGACGGCATGTCCCTCGTCCCGTGGAAGGTAGGTAAGGCGCTAGTCTGGGATGCTACCTGTGTAGACACTTTGGCGCCTTCTCACCTCCACGGGACGAGCAATCACCCAGGTGCGGCGGCCGAAGCAGCGGATAAGGTCAAAAGGCACAAATATAGGAGTCTCGGCACTGGTTACACTTTTATCTCGTTCGGTGTCGCGACCCTTGGCCCGTGGGGTGCCAGTGCCCGTTAACTAGTTAAAGCCCTCTCTAAAAGGCTGGTGGACTCCACGGGGGATTATAGAGCTGGCAGCTTCCTCGCTCAACGCATCAGCATAGCGACGAAATGCTGCCAGCATCTTAGGGACTATGCCTAACTGACATTTTTAGCAGGTCCTTTCAAGGTAATCTGACGCGAACTCTTGAAAACGTTACCCTTAATTCCCCCTGTGATTCACCAGTTCAGATTTTTCTGACCATCTGATATATACATATACTGACATAGAAGCTTTAGGGATCGTGTGTTAAAATGCCCATGATCACTGATCCATTATCGTTAACGAAGTTAATTATTAAGACCAATCGTGCGGGGCGAGAACAGGTTTTTCGGAATATTCTGTTTCACCCGTCGGGATTTTGCGCTCGCATCGTGCGATAGAGAGCGTCGGCGCGTCGTCGGCTGTTTGGCGCCTAATTTCTCGCAGAATTAATGCTTCGGGCGGCAACGTGTTCCACCCCTTACATTGGCCTTGATCGATTTGTTACGTCCTTAACTAGGTTTATAAGTTTTGCTTTTTTGGTAATTCTTTCTCGTTTATGAAATAATAGCAAAAAAAACAGGAGGAAGTTTTTATTTAAAAAAAACGAGTTTTTAAGTGCACATATCTTCACTTGTATGTTATTTTTCCAAAATGTCAAAACGTATAAACCTAGTGTTTAATGATATCTACGAATTTATCACTTTTTGTATGGAAAAACACTGCTACACAATCCTTTTAATGATCATTGGACCAGCACCGTCAGCGGTTATCAAATCGTGTACCTGATTGAAATGAAATCATTTATTCTTTAATTCATCTGTTCACACATATATAAGAATTACAGTCCAGATCTAGACTTTAAGCTATTTATGTAATTGTGTAATAGACTTTAATTTGTTGTGTGAGCCTTATAATAAATAAATAAATAAATAAAATAATTAATTAATACAAGAATATTACATGCACTTATGAATGTCAAAAAACTACCACCTGTTCATAAAAAAAACTTCTGACTCGAGAAGAACTGGCGTAAGAAACTCGGCGAGGTGTCATTTTTTCATAACAATATACAATGTATATAAAATTGTGCTATATTTATTAGTAATATGTTTCATGTTTTGGAATATTTACTAATACCATGTTAACCTGACTTGTTAAATACTTATTTTACGTATAAGTCATATAGGGTCGGTAGGTGGGTTTACAGCCTGTTAATTTGATGCACCAGTTTGCGGCCACTTGGATGAGTTGATGAACTGAAAGGATATTTTCTCGCTTTTCAAATATATACTGATTAAAACGCATACGACTCACAATTTCTTTTGGGCATGTAAAAATGTAGGTACATATATCTTTAATTGAAAAAACTTCGTTCTTCAGAAGGCCGCAAACTGACGCAGGCCGCGTAACTGGCCTAGCGACCCTATTGATAATATTAATTAGCTATGCTACGCTTATTTTGTAGGGGGTTCTTGGAAGTTACTATTTTTTTTGAACCTGACTGTGGCTTTATAGGCCGGGCCCAATAAAGCGATAGGAGTGCGCGGTTGGAGAGTAGCCTGGGGAAAATCCAGGGAAAAACCTCCGACACTACCACGCGTGTGGTTTGGAATACTGGAATACTCTAAGCTTGGATGTTTCATTAGACAAACCAGTATAGGATCTACTTTTATTTATTTTTTATTTATTTAAAAAAGGTACACTTTACAGACATCACACAATAAATGATACAGTTAAGTTTGCACAAAATCAGTAGTTTATAGACCAGCATGACATCCAAAGCAAGTGCACACAGCACGATCAATAAGTAAGCGCATAATTGACCAAGTGCACATACAGCACTAGTGTCAAGTCGACCAACACAGAGCAGGGTTAATTACATGGTTAAATCTAATCAAGTTCAGCATACAATAACACAGTTACTCTACTCTATTTCAGACAAGTCGAGCCAATGATGCATCAACATGAACATTACTAGTGACAAAAGTTTAATTAACGGAGATAAGTATACATTCTTAGGTACTGTCAAAAGTTTTTACATTTCCATAGGCGTTAGTCCGTCCACCAGTTTCGTGGCCCTACCAACATAGGATCAAACGATATAACGCTGCGTCGCCGCGAAACCGACACTTATCATGCCACACATCCGTGTCCGAGCATCTAATGCGCTCGAGAGAGAGTTATGGACGCATTTTTATTTATTACTGTCATAAGCCTCTTAAGGCGATTGTGGCTCCCTAATGATTGTCTGACTCGCTTGCTAGTAGCTCGATATGCTGCGCTCAGCGCCCGCGCATGGACCAACTTGCGAGATTTGAATTAAAGCCTTGTGGGCAGCCTGCCACAGGGGATCGATTTGGGGGATCTTTATTAGGTTTACATTTAGTAATAGGTTAGTTTTAATGTTATTTTTTATTGATAATTATGTTAATTTCAATATACTCTTTGTTTACAGTTTTTACATAAATAAAGACTACTTTGTACCAATAAAAAAAAATTAAAATCAGGGCTCGGAACCGGTTTTTATTATTTTTGAAATATCTCTTAAAGTATTTGCCATATCTCCATTTTTATTTTAAGATTTGTTTTTGTTAACCTTTATCTATAAAATAAATGATTTAAAGTACGAAATATCGTAGAACGCAATTAACCGAAAATTTTAACCGGTTAATTGTATTTGACGACCGGTTTAGCCTAGTGGGTAGTGCACCTGCCTGTGAAGCTGACGGTCCTGGGTTCGAATCCCGGTTAAGGCAAATATTTGTGTGATGAGCATGAATATTTGTTTCTGAGTCATGGATGTTTTCTATGTATTTAAGTATTTATATCTATTAAATATATCGTCGTCTAGTACCCATAACACAAGCCTTCTTGAGCTTACTGTGGGGCTAGTTCGATTTGTGTAAGATTGTCCTATAATATTTATTTATTTATTTTTATTTATTTATTTATTTATGAAGACGAAACCGGTTTCCGAGCCCTGATTAAAATTAATATTGTCAAAACATATTATTCCGGAATATGAAATGTTCATACTTAGCTATAACAATATTATTTATAAAGAATTGTGATTATGTATTACATGTGAATTAGGATACCTAATGTAAAAATTTAAAACCCGCGTTGCTTCCAATTATTTGTCTTGCTCCCTCGCTCGTGCTAGCTCATATTGCTCGTCGCACGCCTACAACAGAAACTTGCGAAAATTGAATAGAAACTCATAATGTCAAAATGAATGATAAATCGACCTAGTCCCAAACTAAGCAAAGCTTGTACTATAGGTACTAGGCGACGATATACATATTTATATAGAGAAGAAGAAGCGAAGAGTGTGTTTAATACAGCAGTGTTAGGAAAGGGGTTAGTTTGGATTGAATGTATAGTTAACTTCAAGGGGAAGGGGGGGGGGGGGGGGGGTCGAAGAGTGCGTTCAATACAGTAGTGTTAGGAACTTCTGCTGCTGGTATATCAATGAGTATGCATTAAATGTTATCGATGTGAAATCTATACCAAAATGATTATGTAATCTATGTGTATACTACTTTCTGATTTGTATGTGCCTACATTACAATACAAATAGTCTTTATTGCACACATCAATAACAATACAAACCTGGTCAGAAACATAACATGAGATTTAAGCAGAGGTAGACAACAGGCGGTCTTATCCCTAAAGAGCGATCTCTTCCAGACAACCTTTGGGTAGCGGAGAGAATTAAACACACAAAATGTGCCTGGTTAATAAATAAACGATATGTTACAGAATTTGTAAAATATCAGAAGGAGCGCTCGTGGCCCAGCGGCGCCCGCGTACCGCGTGCGTTATGCGAGGTATAGTGGGCCGAGGTCAGTTCTTGGATGGGTGACCGCCTTGAGTGGTTATTAACTGGGCACTCCTGTGCTTTGGAAGGCACGTTAAGCCCTTGATCCAGGCTGATGTCTATGATAGCAGTCGTTAAGCCAATTCAGAGACCTTCGAGCGGCTTGTGTACTTCTATATAGCTCATGGTTATTATTTTTAACATGTATATTATGTACGATGATGTATGAATACAAATAGATAAATGATATGATATGATATGATATAACAGTCGAGTTGCCCACTCACTTGCAAGCTTAATTCCAATAAGGTCTGGTTTCCCCTCGCGTTGGGAGGTCAGATGTCAGTCGCTTCCATAACTAGTGCTTACGTCAAATCTTGGGATTAGGTAGCCGAACCCGGGCATCCTTCAGGATGCAACTGTACCGGGATAACGCTAGGAGGATGATGATATTACAGAATTTGTACCACATTGGTAGTACAGCAGGCGAATCACGTAACTTTATGTACTAACGGTAGATAGATTTTATTGTCAATTTTGAAGTATAAATGTATGAGGTGACAATTAGAATTTGTCATTAAAATCTACCTAACGGTAGTAAAAAAAGTTACGTGATTACCCCGCAGGACACCCTCGTGGGCTCTCTGTGTACTTCTCTCAGAGAGGTAGGTTCATAAGTTTATGACTGAGACATAGGACCAATTGTATCTACATTTTGTTAACAAAGAATATACTAAGCTTTGTAGTTGAGCTTTATAGCTGTACGGTCGATTGTTACGCGTTACGACACAATACTTCGAGAACATAAAATTATCCAATAAAAGAGCACTTGAAAGTTAATGGCACAGTTTTTTTTGAACCTGACTGTGGCTTTATAGGCCGGGCCCAATAAAGCGATTGGAGTGCGCGGTTGGAGAGTAGCCTGGGGAAAATCCAGGGGAAAACCTCCGGCACGATCAGGCGTGTGGTTTGGAACACTGGAATACTCTAAGTGTTTGCGCTCCAGTGAGATTAGTTGAGCGGTTTCAACCGAATCTGAGGTGTGAGTAATAACCTAGCCTAACTGAGAACAGTCCAAATGGCACAGTAAATAATTCGGTAAGTAGAGGCATTATTTTAATACTGTTGAGTTTCAGTGAGACTGTTTACAGATTACAATAATAAAGTGACAACCTGGCCCTGCGAAGTCAGGGAAACGAAAGAGAGAAAGGCATACACGGCATAATTATGCGATGGTCAGTCGATATACAAGTATTTAAATGAAGTAATTTTCTTATATTTCGTATTAAGATACGTCATTTTGTGTTTCAAATTATTAATAATTTAACTAATGAGCGCAAGTGTTATATTATTACGAATAAATAAATAAATAAATATTAGAAGACAATCTTACACAAATCGAACTAGCTCCATAGTAAGCTCAAGAAGGCTTGTGTTATGGGTACTAGACGACGATATATTTAATAGATATAAATACTTAAATACATAGAAAACATCCAAGACTCAGAAACAAATATTCATGCTCATCACACAAATATTTTCCCTGACTGGGATTCGAACCCGGGACCGTCAGCTTCACAGGCAGGTGCACTACCCACTAGGCTAAACCGGTCGTCAATACGAACAATACAAATGATATAGGCTCTTTTGTATTTTAAACCCTTGAGTTTTTGTCAAGTGTCACCATAAATCCACTTAAACAATCTATGCTTAGACGTGCAATTTAGAACTATTAGCACTTCATATTTAAAAACATGTCATAAACGAATTACCACAGTGCTTACGTTGATTAGATTTCAAGGAAAGCTTGTTGTGAGAATATTTTTTCATATAACAAAGATTAGGTACATGTACAAACTGAGGGCCTACTCCGTACTTCGGAATACGTATTTCGTAACATGCCGTCACTTTCACTCATATAGTATATAACACGAGAGTGAAAGGGACGGTGCGATACGAAGTTCGGATTTCTAAGTTCGTAGTGACCCCTCTGGATACAAAAAGCACAGGTCAGAAATAACTGACTGACGACCGCTTTAGCCTAGTTGGTAGTGACCCTGCCTACGAAGCTGGAGGTCCCGGGTTCGAATCCCGGTCAGGGCATGTATTTGTGTGATGAGCACGAATATTTGTTCCTGAGTCTTGGATGTTTTCTATGTATTTAAGTATATATTTATCTATATAAGTATGTATATCGTCGCCTAGTACCCATAGTACAAGCTTTGCTTAGTTTGGGACTAGGTCGATTTGTGTAAGATTGTCAACAAAATGTTTTATTTATTTATTTGTCTTCTGTCTTGAAACTCATATTGCTGACATTGCACTGAATAGCAAGAAATAAAAGGTTATTTTACTGGCGCAGTCTACGAGTACATGTCTATTAATCCATTACTTTATTTCACCCATGGTAGGGGGGTAGAAGTTGCACCACGTCCGTAGGGAGTACCCACCGCTACCCTACACATGCCCCTGGGTGGTGCTAAAAGTGCAACAAAACTGGCAACCGTACTGTCTTCTAGGAGATCTCACGGTTCGAAATAATTGTCATACGATAAATGAATAAATAACCCATGGTAGGTACAGTCGCCATCAAATATATCTGTACTCTTCAGGGTGCTCATAAATATCTGAACATGCACTTTAACGCCTTGACAATAGAGTAGTGTTCAGATATTTATGAGCACCTTGTTCGCTCCGATGTATCTGATGGCGACTGTACCCACGGAGGGGATATAATAGCTGTTATTGCTATAGAATATTTTTATAATGACTATACATTGGATTACGTAAGTCTAATTTACGAGAATTCGGTTTGTGCATATGCATTTTTATAAATTTACCATAATCATTATCATAAAACTCCAATTTGTATTTATTTAAACCATTTTGCGACCTAGAATAGACATTCTAAGAATGACCATCAAACTTTATAATGGCTATAGAACATTTTTATAATATTCATTGGATTACCTAAGTATAGTTTTCGTAAATTCGGTTTGTGCATATGCATTTTTATCAATTTATTATAAACATTATCGTAAAACTCGAATTTGTATTTATTTAAACCATTTTGCGACCTAGAATAGACATTCTAAGACTGACCGTCAAACTTTATATCAATATTGTAAATAATAATCATTGACAAATATTTTTGACAACTTTCAAATATCGTCAGCCTGTTAGGTTGGTAGTTAGTACCTGTTACTTTCATTTCACAGTTTAGCAACGTGTTGTGCTGAAGTGAATGTTACAAAGTAGCTAAAGCCTAGGTATTATTGATGATGTAACGTTCTTACCTTGTTATTACATACGTGAATACCGCATGGTATACTTAAATAGTAAAACAAAAGTCACAAAGGAGTTCTAGAAGATTCTGAAGCTTGCCATTGAAGACAATATATTTATTCACTTCTCATGCTCTAAAAGTCATATCAGACTTGTCAAACGCGGCTAAAGTAGTAAATTTAGCCCCTAGGGAAATATTAATATATGTGATAATCCACATCGAAAGGGACCTTATGGCGACCGGCACTTAAGCCTTTATTGCCGCTGTTCCAATACAATAGTGAATAGGTGTAACGTAAGCGCTTGCCGCCATAAGGTCCCTTTCGACGTGAATTATCACATATATACAGGTGTAACAGAACTAGTGAGGATCCGTTTAAGGGCATATTCGGTATCGTGTTCTGATTAGGAAAAAGTAGAAGATTTTTTTTTGAACCAATAAATTTTTGGCCTTTGTATGAACTTTGAGTTGGCTGACTTGGACGACCTGCCCTATAGAAAAAAAAAAATTTCGCGTCAAAAAAAATTTCTTCTATTTTTTTCATCAGAACACGATACCGAATATGTCCTTAAACGGAGCCTCACTAGTTTTGTATAAGATTTACAAAACATTTTAATTTGGCCAATCAAAATACTTCACCTATTAAATCCACCAATCACAGAACACTTATTTAACTCTTTAAAAAATATTTCGTATTGGGTATCAACGAACCAGAATACAGCTTTACTAAAATCTAGCAATCAGGAAAGAAGTCATTTCTCTAAGACTAAGTTCGTAGTAGTCCTTATTGCACAATAATTAAAAAAGTAATTAAACCGTTTGAGCAACGCTTTGAAGCGCTCAATGGGGAATGTCAGTAGCTTTTATTACAAACTGCGGTGTCTATGTTTTATGCGGTGCAATTTATGGTTAATTTTGGGTGGATGACCTTTGTTTATTTATTTTCTCGCAATCGAAGTGAAAAGAAGAGTGTATAACTCTGGTCTAAAAGCCATATTACCCAAATAACTAACTCGTGGTAATATGTCTCATTTAAGACCCTTGTCATATAATCTACTATTATGGCTGACAATTTTATTTATTTATTTTTAATTTTTATATCATACCTATAAGCAAAGCAACTACACAACAGGCCGCGTCAAACGACACCACAGAGGTAGGCGGCCGACAGAGCACTGGCGACAGCTGAAGGAGGCCCATTCTAGTAAATGGTTATTTCATTAAATACTTTATACATATAAGATTCATACTAGATATTATGTTAATTATTATATGAGATTTAAAGAGCGTTTCATATTTATTTATTTTATTATAAGCAGCTACTTAATAGTAATTATAAGTAACTAACTAAATATAAACATCCGTCTTAACAATATTTGTAGTAATTTAAAAAAAAAAATCAAAAATCAAAACATTTATTCTGCAAGGGCACTTTTACAAGTCAAAATCTATCTAGGTACATCAAATAAAAATAATACAATAATCAAAGTATCATTAATTAAATGTAGTGTTACATGTCAAAAATAAGACTAAGAAACTAATAACAATCGAGATTTGTTAGAGTTGTATACCTGAGGTCTCTAAGCGTCAAGATAAAAGGTAATAAAGTAGGTACACTAATCATAGTAAAATATTTTGAGCTATATCTATAAGCGTCAACATGAAAATAATAAAATCTAATAAATATCCTCAGAGATGTATAAGGTCTCTGAGCGTCAGTCTAAAAATAAAATCAAATGAGAACAGCGCGAATACAAATACAAACATTTATTCTGCAAATAGGCCACAAGGGCACTTTTACATGTCAAAATATTAATTTACAATTTAAGAAAGTCTGACTATAATAAGTAATACATTTTTCATGTCAAAATATTAATTTACAGTTCAAGAAGGAATAATAATTTCGAGTTTACAATTATAACAAAATTAATGTCATACAGTGAAGATAAACTTGCAAAGTTATCTATTACAAATATTACAACATCACTAAAGTTAGAGATGTATAAGGTCTTAAGATTAAACAAGGAGTATAATGAAATTAATATAATATCCCAGAGATGTATATGGTCTCTAAGTCACTGATAATAAAAGCGAAGTCTCTCATCATGTCAAGTCCACTGAACCCTAGTACGAAGTTACTAGTCCTTGCAAACATGAACGGACAATTCAATTAATCTAAATAATGTATAAAATTCAGAACTCAGTTTTAGAAACAGTTAAGCAAAGAAACGACCATGGACTTCGGATTAAGGATCGCGGCGTGATATAGGGATTCTATTTCCATTGCGGGAAAAAACTTTTTTTTTTTGAACCTGACTGTGGCTTTATAGGCCGGGCCCAATAAAGCGATAGGAGTGCGCGGTTGGAGAGTAGCCTGGGGAAAATCCAGGGGAAAACCTCCGGCACGACCACGCGTGTGGTTTGGAACACTGGAATATTCTAAGAGTTTGCGCTCCAGTGAGATTGGTTGAGCGGTTTCAACCGAATCTGAGGTGTGAGAGGAAAAAAACCGTTTTGTTTAAAGTTGCCGATTGAGTTAGAGCTAAGTTTTCGTTTGACCCGAACAAGGATGTTTTCGTTTTTTCGACATTTGCGCGAGGCCGCCAACCGTTATTCATACTCTGAATATTTATTGCCCATTCAAATTCAAATATTCAATAGTATGAATATCCATTTTCAAGTTTACCTTTCAACTTAAAGTTAGGTAAGGTCGATAGGTCTGTTACCCAGGGCTAGGAAACCGGTTTTTACTATTTTGGAAATATTTCCTAAAGTACTTCTCATATCTCCATTTTTATTTTAAGATTTGCTTTTGTTAGCCTTCATCTATGGAATAAATGATTTAAAGTACGAAAAAATATCGTAAAACGCAATTAACCGAAATTTTTAACCGGTTAATTGTATGGAGACGAAACCGGTTTCCGAGCCCTGCTGTTAGCGACCAGTTAATTTTGTGTGCCGGATGGTGCCGGTATGCAACCACCTGGATGAGTTAATGAACTGAAAGGATATTTTTTCGTTTTTTAATATATTCCCATTTAGTACTCACAAATAAAATGTATAGAACTTACTGTTTTTCTTGTGGTCCGTAAAAATAGAATACAAAAAACCACGTTCTTCAGATGGTCGCAAAATGACGCTGCTTGCGTAACCGGCCTAGCGACCCATCATTAAGAGAGGACTAAAGAATTAGATAAGCAATTTTAGTAAGCTGAGTAAATATTTAGAAAGAAAGAAAAAAAATAAGTTTATTTAGCATTTTTTTATGTTATAGGGGGCAAACGAGTAGACGGATTGCCTGATGGTAAGCAATTACCGTCGCCCATAAACACCTGCAACACCAGAGGAGTCGCAAGTGCGTTGCCGGCCTTTCAGAAGGGAATATGCTCTTATTTTAAAGAAAATCCAAACAAAAAGATATTATATGGAGCTATAGGTGCTAAAAGGTCGTCACTCAGCTTGATGTCACGAAGCAAACCGTGGTTTTACATCGTGACGCTGATTTTCAATGACGCCTGTAGTCACCAGGGTAGTATTTGATGGTACAAACGTTTAGTTTAGCCTAAGAACTTGCGATAAAATTACAATTACACTATAACAAAAATGTGAATAAACAAGTAAGTGTGTAACAACTTCATCTGTGCGCGCGTTTACTTACCTATATTATTTTTATTCTTTGTTACTGTGTTCTTTTTTATGAAGTATGCAGTAATAGTAGTTTATGCAACTGATACATAATGAGAGGTTTTAAAACACGAGTGTGGTTTTATGAAACGAGCGTCAGCGAGTTTCATAATAGGATCCCACGAGTGTTTTAAGGCCTAATTATGTACAGTTGCATACACTACTTTATCTACATCCGTATATTGAATCCTCTTTCATGTGTTCAGGAACTATTGTGTTGCAAGTGTAGTGAGGTCGAGCGTGAGCACGAGCCTGTATTGTTATGGGCGGAGATGGCCATAACGATACCGTTGTCGATGTTATTATGGCCATCTCCGCCCTGGGCCGGCGCGATATTGTAAAGCTGGTCCTTACGTACACTTTTTGAGCACATTAAAGAGGATTTTCTGTATGGGTGTAGATCAAGACTATTTACTGTATTATATTTACCGTTAAGATGCTCCTGTTTTTATTTAGAAATCTTTTTTGAAAGTTTTTTTTAACTATTAAAGTTGAAGCCACAACATACAACAACAACATATTTAGAACATTTTTATTATAAAATGATTATATAGGTCCGTTCTTATATTTTTTGTCTTTTCTAACTTTGTCTAACGATCTTTCTGCGAGCTATTACTTAAAATTAGGTAACAGTAAAGTTACTGGTGACGTCACTGCTAAAAGGAGTTCATAATGCGCAATTGTAGCTCAATATGGTGGACAGCTCATCAGTTCACCAGTTCAATGTCAGCGCTGGAGGTGCTCAGGGTCACGTGGCGCAAGCGCGTTGGGCAAGCTGCTTTGCCACTCCTGCGCATCTATGGGCCCTAATCTGTCGCAACTAGACACAGTGACACTGCTAGTCATTACTAGATAAAACAAAAAGGTAGTAGAGGTTTCATTGGGTTGGTCTCAGAGAGTCTAGAAAGCAAAATGACTTGATTTTTGCCTACATGTCACTATAACTACCGTGTAATTTGGACTACATGTTATACGGACTACAATGCAAAATAACTAGTTTGTATACTTCCGGTATAGTATAGCGACATAAACTCAAAATGTCCGGACAGTTAACATTGTAGGTATTGTGTCATAAGATCGCGTCTTTCGAAATAACGAAAGTTAATGACTGTAGAGTCAAATTTTTGGCTTTACTCATAATCCGCATGTCCGTCACAATTCCATGCAATAAAAAAAATACCTAACTGACATGTACATTGGTCGTTACCTATTGACCACAGGAGATTACTATTGTAGAAATTGATTAAAATGATTTATTAAAATAATACCGTGGTGGCGAATAGTAAATAATTTAATTTCGGCTGTAAGGTAAGCGTAACATATTTTGTGTAATTCCCGCAAAACGGTTTTGGCGGGGTCAAGAAAGCGTCAGTTCTTAAGCGATGTTACTTTTTTTTTTTTTTTTATTTACATTAAAAAGAAAAATCTAATATTAAGTTTGACAGATAAGTGTCGTTAAACCCTGTCGGGTTTGTATCGACACAACATTCGCGGACAATATGGTAGTGAGTTTATATTACTTATAATCGTCCTTACTGACATTATTGGCAAGATACCTGTAACTTCTATTCTGAAGTTACAGGTTACAATTGTGGTGCCGTGACCAGGATGTTTATTTTTTCAATACACAAGTGTGAATATCAACCTGAGATTTGTGACTATGTTTCCAAACATTAAGTGCCTTTCTGGCAAACTTACGAGATGTCAAGTATACACAGATAGTGATGCTCAGAAAAGGTGTATATAATAAAAGATGAAGCTTCTAAATTCTCGTATTTTGATTTAAAACAATTTAATCCGCAACGGATCATGGTTACAGCGGTCTCAAAACCGGTGTCGGTGTGATCTCATTGCTGTTTCACAAACTTTATTTGTTACTGGCAAATAACAAGTTGAGTTTGCTTTCGCATTTAAATATTAGGTCATTCATAGATTTAAATGTGTATAAATAAAATATATATATATATTAGAGGACAATCTTACACAAATCGAACTAGCCCCACAGTAAGTTCAAGAAGGCTTGTGTTATGGGTACTAGACGACGATATATTTAATAGATATAAATACTTAAATACATAGAAAACATCCAAGACTCAGAAACAAATATTCATGCTCATCACACAAATATTTGCCCTGACCGGGATTCGAACCCAGGACCGTCAGCTTCACAGGCAGGTGCACTACCCACTAGGCTAAACCGGTCGTCATATACTTTTATGTTACTCCATAATCAATTTCGTCTGTGGTTCTCATAGATCTTAAAATATTCTACTGACAAACAGCCGCTTCTACTTTTAGGGTTTCACATCTCAAAAGGAAAAAGAACCCTTAAATGATGATCGCTTTGTTGTCTGTCTGTCTAATAATCATAATAATTTATTTATAACCCCAATTTACACGTCATTAATAAATAATTAGTAGTGGTACCTGTGATTTACTACAATATCATGTCATTATAGGATATAATAATAATAATAGTAAATATTAAAATATAGCATGTTTATACTACTTATGGTGGAACATTAACTGTAAGTATTATGCCTTAAACGCAATGAATTCGTCATAGCTATAAAAGGATTGCTTGATAACACACAGACACACACACACACATTCACACACGCACGCACGCACGCACGAGCCCGCCCACACGTCCTTTTAAAAATATTGGAAATGACACGAGTTTGGTTATTATTAGTGTAATGGAATTGCGCCATTAACTAACTACAAAGGTAAGTACCTAGTTATCCTACAATCCAATAAAACGTAGGCTACTCGAGTTTTCGATAACCCTTAAGAGTTTTGTTAACGAGACATTCTACACCCATCGACAAAGTTCGCAATCGATCATCGATCTCTCTTCACAAACGATTTCGCCACCCCTTGCCGCGCTCACTCAACCTGACTCTGAACTCATGACGCCAGGATTCGTAATAAAAACTAGTAACTGGAGGTCTGACTTAAACTGGTTCCCCTGAGGTGATGGGAAGTGGTGTGAATAACAGCAGGACAAGCCCTTGGGAGAAGTGCGCGAGGGCTCGACCCTTGAGTCCCAAATAAAGGAAAACTTGAAAGTTTACGCCCCAAGTTGAGTTCTTTGTAAAGGACATATGTAATAAATAAGAAGAACGATGAAACTTTCTTTGTACTTTCCCCTAAGTTGCACCCGTGTAACTGTCATTTTTAGCATGCAAAATGCCACTTGGATCCACCTTACGCACGCTCGAAAACGTTATGTATCATCAGGTCTACCCTACTCAAGAATTTGGTTTGATATCAAATTCACATTTTGTTGGGGCGTCCCTCCGTACTGATCAGACCTGACTATGACTGGCCGACTGACTGACTGACAGACGTTTGAATTTGAATTCAAAAATGGAAAACGAACAAATGGCGGAACGGACTGGACGGCCGCGGGGCAGACGTGGCTAGATCCTCACAGACGTGACAGCGGCAGACAGCGGACGGTACAGGACAAGACCGTATACACATTTGTTGGACACTTGGTGCGTGCGCAAGCTCAGGTGGCGCGATAAATGCAATTTCAATCAAGTCAAGCCAAATATACCTCTTCATTAGTCACGATTCGTATGCGAGTGCAGAACAAACGCTTGCGTCACAAATTGCCCCACGCGAGGCGCTCGCATAATAAAATGATAAGTTGCTCACATATGGAGAAAGTGAGTCGATAAGCCTATCATCGGTAGGATTCGCTGTTAACACGGGTGTTAACTGAGCGAGATAATTCTATTGCATAATAAATGACTATTAAGTGAAATTATGTCAGCCTATGTCATTCCAATTTCACTAGGAACACTTTCTTTAGAAGAGTTTGTCATGACTACAATACAAATTTAATAAATTTAGATATATTCTCATCATCTCTCGGCAAATATAGTAGCGCTCTCCATAGCATAATTTTCTCAAAATAGTGCGAATAACTTTACTACTTGTTAACTGAGTATATCGCATACTTACCCCTGTTTTCATTATTTGTTCTCGTGCATATATAATACCCATTGTTTTTCTTTTACTTCTAGTAGTAATCTAAATGTATCATTGTGTAACTCTAAGCTTAGTGGATCTTTCCAGTATCATTGTATAACTTTAAATGTAACAGAATATTGGCGTGTAAGTAGTTGCGTACTTACCCCACCCTGTTTCGAAAATATTACAGCTATTGTTATTTCCTAAATAACTAATGGAACTCCAGGTTTGTTAATACATCTCTTAAGATGACCGTCCGTGTCTCTTCTGTACATGACCGTTTGTTTCCTGAATAAATTAAAAAATATATATATGCTTTTATTCTTTATTCCGTGGAATACGGTCAAACGGATCGTTCTTAGGGTGGGTTGCACCAAATCGTCTGTAATCGTAAGTGGTGTTCGTTAAAATCTGATTGTATGGAAAGTTTGTCAAGTTTCTATGGGATGACAGCTGCCGGCGCCATATTTGACGATGACCGGCCTGTGATCGTATGTTGGTGCAACCGAGCCATAGTCGCTATCGAAGTCGCCGAAACATAATACGAGTACAGTAGTACCCAACTGATAAGGCGCGTCGTGAATCTTCGTTCGCGCAGAAAAGAAAGTATCGCTGCGAAGATTAACGAAAGAATGCTTAAAATTTACAATTAACCTTAGATCACTACTATAAGGTTCATAATACACTGTTCATAATGCGCGTGCACTCGATCAGAAGTATGGCGGCTGACTAACATGCCACGCGGCGCGCGCTAACATGGCGGCAGCTGCGGACCAATAACGGTACAGGAAAAAGAAGCGCGGTGCGTGAAGCGTGCCGATTGGTCAATAGCATTTCCCGCGCTTAAAAAATTCATCTTCTGCGCAGGTACATCGGTAAGCCATATCAGTTGGGTACTACTGTACCTACAGCGTTATTTAGGAATTAACTTAAGGTCAACCTCAAAAGGAGCAAACCTTTGGCCCATGTCGCTTTAACGTCGTGTTAAAACTGTCATATTTACAGATTTCTACTGGTAAAAGCGACAAAGTATGAAAATGTCGAAATAAAAAACCAGCCAAGTGCGTATTAGGCCACGCACAGTGTAGGGTTCCGTAGTTGCCCGTCCATCACGTCACCGGTCATATGTGGAATTACGGACCAGTAGAAGGGTTTTTACTGATCTTAGTACTGATGATGTACTTTTTTGAGATGTGTTATATACATATTTTTGCCCTTTACGGTAATGTCTACTTAGATGTGATAGTTTTCTTTTTAAATTCATCGTATATACTACTACTTTGATTTTTTTCACATGCCTAGTAGCCACCGTTTAGCTGGCAGGGGGGGGGGGGACACATGACCATAGCAAAAATTATCACTTCAAAGCTTAATATCACGCCAACCGATTCCTGAATCAAAAATGCTTTTAGAAACCTTATAATATTTTTGAAAGAGCTATCCAACGATATCCCACGACACGACACGATGGGGTTTGGAACAAAAAAAAATCCACCACCACTTTACATGTAGAGGAGGTACCCTAAAAAAGAAATATTTTTTGTTTTTATTCTACCGTTTTGTCGGCGTCATTGATATGTATTCTCATGCCAAATTACAGCTTTCTAGTACTAACGGTTACTGAGAAAAGCGGGGGACGGACGGACGGACAAGGCGAAACTATAAGGTTTCCTTGTTTACTACGGAACCCTAAAAAACGAAATTATCATTTATTGACCTCAGAATTTATACAAGAATCCTTAACAACTCATTTTCTCATTTACTTCGTAGTTTTTTTTCTCACATGTATATACTAAATTTAATGAAATTAATTTTGAGTACTGTATTCTTTTAATTGATAGAGACAGATTGTGACTTGTAAAAGTGCACTTGTTTTTTATTTTGAAAGCTTTACTTTAAATAATAGTTTAAAAAGTGCCGGAGATTAATTAGAAATAGACAAATAGTGCTATGTATGTAGAAATCCACGCTGATATTTGACAATCTAAGTGCATTACAAATGGTGAAGCGAGTCTTAGCTTAACGATACGAGGGATGTCAATCTATAAAATAAAATAAATATAAATAAATATTTTTGAACAATCTTACACAAATCTACCTAGACCCAAACTAAGCAAAGCTTGTACCTATGGGTACCAAGTGACGATATACATACTTATATAGATAAATAGATACTTAAATACATAGAAGACATCCAAGACTCAGGAACAAATATTCGTGTTCATCGCACAAATACATGCCCTGACCGGGATTCGAACCCGGAACCTCCAGCTTCGAAGGCAGGGTCACTACCAACTAGTCTAAAGCGGGCGGTGTGTACTTTTCGCTTCAAACTATTCACGGTATTGATTTTCCTTCTTATTTTCCATATTATAGTTAATAGCGCCATCTGTATCGATACTGTGGCGTTACTGCCTCGTAGGTAACGCCACCATACGATACGTTACGCACAACCATACATAAGTTAGGTATACAGCCTTCCGGAGACTATAACTTTACGTATTCATAGATGGCGTTGTTGTCTGCGCTGATTTCCAAAATATATTAAATGTAATTTACGCTCTCATGTAAAATTTCTTTATTTATTTATTACAAACTAGCGACCCGCCCCGGCTTGGCATGGGTGCACTATTTAATGGATGTTATTAAACATATAAACCTTCCTCTTCAATCACTCTATCTATTAAAAAAACCGCATCAAAATCCGTTGCGTAGTTTTAAAGATTTAGGCATACATAGGGATATAGGGACAGAGAAAGCGACTTTGTTTTATACTATGTAGTGATAATATGTTTACACGAAGTTTTTTTTTTAATTTATTTAAGACAATCATTAGGAATAATTATTGTGTACATATGAGCCACTATTTAAAACCTACAGCTTCTACGTTTCCTATCATCGTACAGACCCTCAGATATTCACAACACACAGATATCCATCTCCATACGAAAAAATCACATTGAGGCTCTGCTATCAGGAGAATGGTCTAAGAAAACAAGATGACAATCCAAATCATGACACGACATACGTCACTGTCGACGTTACACTCACACTTACGTCTGATGACGTAGGTCGTGTCACCCACATTACTACCCGACGTACCGGATTGCGAGACCTTGTGTAGTATGTTATTGTATCTGCATGGTTAGGAGTGTGTTAAGCAGCGTAAGGGCGTGGGGTGGGGGCGAGTTTCTGCGTGACACCATGGCACCATGGGGAAATAAATAAATAAATAAATATTTGTGGACAATCTTACACAAATCGACCTAGTCCCAAACTAAGCAAAGCTATGCTACTATGGGTACTAGGCGACGATATATATACTTAAATACATAGAAAACATCCAAGACTTAGAAACAAATATTCGTGTTCATCACACAAATAAATGCCCTGACCGGGATTCGAACCCGGGACCTCTAGCTTCGTAGGCAGGGTCACTACCAACTAGGCTAAAGCGGTCGTCAAATACGGAATAATTTTAAAAAATCCAACCTGTATAGTTAATATACTGCGCAGGTGGGAAACAAGCATCCGACCCGTCTCATGGTAAGCAGAAACCGCATCAGCCTACGGACGCTTGTGTCACTTGCACGAAAGACTACTCGTACGCGGCCGAGTTGATCAGGTTTCAGTTTTCATCTAATTACTTTGTCATTTCGACGACCGCTTTAGCCTAGTTGGTAGTGACCCTGCCTACGAAGCTGGAGGTCCCGGGTTCGAATCCCGGTCAGGGCATTTATTTGTGTGATGAACACGAATATTTGTTCCTGAGTCTTGGATGTATTCTATGTATTTAAGTATATATTTATCTATACAAGTATATACTTAAATACATGTATATCGTCGCCTAGTACCCATAGTACAAGCTTTGCTTAGTTTGGGACTAGGTCGATTTTTGTAAGATTGTCCACAAATATTTATTTATTTATTTATATTTATTTCTTTTTAAACAGACATGGACGTCAAGGACTTGGGTGTATTGAATACCCATAATTTAAATAGTTCCAGACAAAAATAAATCGCCTACTTATTAATATGCGAATAGGTCCGATGTATGTCTCATACATAAGGTATTTCAGTGACATCAAGCCTTTTGTGAGTCATTGAGAGAAATCTTTAAGGAAATAGATATCCTAACCCTGCCGTCGCTGTACATATTTGAAATAATCATGTATGTTAGGAAGAATTTACACAATTTCCCAACGAATACTGATAAGTTAATGACTACCAGAAACACTGGGAAACTCAAAATAACTTTTTATAGACTAGTGAAGGCGAAAAAGTCGTTTTTGGGAAATTGTATAAAATTCTACAATAAAATTCCAAGACACATTACTGAACTTACGGATTCTAAATTTAAGTCTGTCGTAAAACAGACACTTATTTCAAAGGCATATTATAAGATAAACGATTACATCATGGATAGGGATGTTTGGCAGTGATAGCGTCCCGCACAAGTAATCTAACACAGAAATATTTTGTCCTTAATATTAAAAAATATGTATGTATGTTTATATTGTAGCATTTGAATTCTGTAGTATTATGATACTGTTATTTTATATACATTGTATATTGTTTTGAAAAAATGACACCTCGCCGAGTTTCTTACGCCGGTTCTTCTCGAGGCAGAGGTTTATTTTATGAACCGGTGGTAGTTTTTTGACATTCATAAGTGCATGTAACATGCCTAAATTGAAGAATAAATGATTTCATTTCATTTGTATTATAGTGTATGTTATCATTACATTACACTGTTTCATATCAGCAATATCATGGCTGGACCGTGTAATCTACCCTTGCATCTAACTCTCCATCAACACTGGAGGTGTCAAGGGGCTCCAAGGCAACGACCTGCCAAGTGCGTGACGTGAGTGAGTGACAGAGATCGACACATGCACTGGTTAGTGAACTTGACATGCCGTGTCCGACGACTATTGTTTGCTTAAGCCACCTTGGGCTATCAGTATTTGAGTACTGTAAGCAAGAACGGATTAAAAAAAAATTGTGGACAATCTTACACAAACAACTTAGTCCCAAACAAGGCAAAGCCTGTACTATGGGTACTAAGTGACGATATACATACTTATATAGACAAATATACATCTATAGAAAACATCCAAGACTAAGGAACAAATATTCGTGTTCATCACACAAATAAATGCCCTGACCGAGATTCGAACCCGCCGGGACCTCCAGCTTCGAAAGCAGGGTCACTACCAACTAGGCTAAAGTAGTCGTATTTATCTGAGAACATAGTTCACACTATGTTTTCTTAGATAAATACGTGTTTCATAATGGTTGCACAATTCCGTATTTTTCCGAACCCGTAGTTTTAACATTAGGTTAAGTTTTTTCTTTCTTTCTTTCCAGCAATGTGCTCTAGTGTGTCACTAGCCGTTCATAGTTTGAATTTTGGACGAGAAGAAAGTTTCGGAGATATCTGGATCACTACACCTACAACAACCCATCCCTTACATTCATGGTGATGACATCTTCAACTAAAATTGTAAAATGAATTACATATTAGTCATATTAGTGGTCTTTAAGGGTCGGAAATATGCCTCTTCCTTTCCTTATTCTTCGTCAGCACGGAATATTCCATCAAGGACAAAAACACTCCTATTCCGATCCAACAGGCACGAGTGTAATTAGCAATGTGTCGGCAATCAACGGTTCCACGGCTTCATTCAGAATGCACGTTGACACTGCCTCGGCGTACCAATATAGATCAGACCTACGGTGACGCGCAGTTAATAGAGATTGGGCGTGTCTTGCGACCCTCCTGGCTGTAAGTATTCTTGGGACCAGACTGAAAACCAGCGCCGGGCACTTCTGCCCAGCACATGCTGAGCCTGGGACCCATTGCCTCACCTTTTTCTGATGGTTTAGCTTATTGTTACTTACTGTTTGTTGATTGTTTTGTATCTGTTAGGTTAAGGTTTTTTTTAAATTCAAATTCAAAATGATTTATTGCCAAAAAAGAAACAAAATGTGTACAGTACAACGGATCTCTTATAACATAACTTAAAATAGACACTTAAAATACATATTTATTTGTATTAGGTTGGGCAATGGGTGCTCGTCTCAGCATATGCAGGGCTTTAGGCCTTGCGCTGATTTTCAGACGAGTGCCTTCGACAGGGTTGGTCGTAACACTACGTCTAGGAGACAATAATTGGATTGCTAACATTTGCCCGGCAACTTTTACATTTGAGGTTTAGAGCGTTCAGATGTGTTCTAATACTATAACTGCCTATCTATCTATATTGTTTAGCAGCGTACCTACCTATATATAAGAATTGTATGTGTGTGATGTGTGTTTAATGTTGTTTGGTATGATGTGTTTTATTTGGGTTTTAAACTTCCCTTTGTAGTTTAAGGGCAATAAATTTCTTCTTATTGTTATTCTTATTCTTATTCTTCCAACTAATATTTGAAGCCCAGTTCGGGACATTAGCAAAACTGCTTCTTGCTTTTTTATTTATATGGTGTTGAATTCTGGGTGAGTATAACTACCTAGTTATGTTCGCCACAGCTTCCGCTGCGTTGAGACCAGCTCTACTTGCTTTAAACAAAGCGTATCTTCAATTCAGTAAGTAGCGACCCTATCCAATGTGTGTGCAATACAGCACCACTATGGCAATCTCCTGACGTGCCACGTATGCACACTCTTGCTCGGAACACGACCTGAGAGACGCTGCGGGCAAACCTGTCTCCATCTGCTCGTTTGAGGAACCTAGACACGAAAGAAGAAGGGGCGGCAGTGCATGATTCCTCTAGAATTTCAAGCATTTTACCGCTTAGTATCCACCATAATAGCCTAAAAATAAGTTAGAATTACGATTTGAAACGGGATATTTACCATGTATATTTGTATTTGTGAGTTCCTGATATTTCGGCACTATTGCAAGTGCCATTATCAAGGATTAACTGACGTGCTGCGAGTTTTAGTTGTGGTCTACCCACGCACCATAGCGATCTACCCTCTTCCTGGTTCGCTTTTTTCGCACAGTGTCACCTTTACTACCACCGTCCGCCTTATCACTTGAAACTCGATTACGGTCACGACACACAATATCAATACGCGAGTTCTTTCCGGAAACAGTCTTACAAATATACATGGTAAATATCCCGTTTCAAATTGTAATTCTAATGTAAATGACCATGTGAGTTTGAAATCTTAAAAATAAGTTGTTATGAATATGAAGACCAAGTTACACCAGTTACAATGATTGAAACGAGATATTTAGTGAATCGCGCGGCGACACTGCGCAAATACGTGAGCGTGCAAAAAGCACCGGCTCTCACACCCCAGCCGCGGCCCACTCTTCACTCATCCTTTTGTAAAACCTGATTAGGGGTTTTGGGGCCGAATGAGTCGCCGAAAGCCTTTTAGACAGGAATTTGTGTAGGTTATTGTGGCGAATAAACGAGACGCTCTGGTGCCTGAAAAGAAAGAATAATAATAATAATAACTTTATTTACTTTAAACCTAATAGGTATCTAATACATTACTTTACTTACTTTAATTATGTGTATGTAGTTTCAAGGTAGTACCTTTAGGTTTGAGACTGTTTCAGAGAGTCAGCTTCTGCTTCCCGAACTAGGACAGAGCCTGTGACTCGGGAGTCAATGATTCCTCCGTGGAAAAGCCTTTACACCAATTTACTCAGCTAGGGTTATTAATTACAGGAATACTAGTATAGAAAGATTAAAAACAAACAGAATTATTAATTAGTTAGATTAAAGTTAACATGCAACAAGTGTTCACTTGGATATAACAGTAGTGTAAGTGTGTGAGTATATGTGAGTGTTGTGTTGTGTAGGGATGAGGATGTGCATGTGTTGTACATAAGATATGGCCATGGGTAGTGTTTGATTAAGAGATGAGCCTGATTAAAATGCGACGAATAGGTGATGTGCTGGTCATTTGTTATTTTTGGGAATTTAGGAGGTTTTCTGTGTCTTGGTATGTTTGTAATCAATAAATGAAGAGATGAAAAATAAGTGTTCAAAATGGGGGTGGGCACTAAGAAATATAGAAAATAGTAATTAGGTCAGGTCCCTTGCTTACATACCTTTGATGCGAGGTCCAGGGTTCATGTCGCAGGCACACACACAGATTCACACGCGAGACAATAGTTTAGGTGCGTGACGTCACAGGTGGGAGCGACATACGCCTTATTCGAATGCAAACAAAGGATGATCTGTCTGTCAATCGTCAATAGCCGTGTGATGCGCCCGAGGATGCGCGAGGTGGGGGTGCATTAAAAATTATTTATTGAACAATAAGGATCCCATTGCACAAGATAACTAGAAACCAAATGGCACTAGGTAATGTGTAATATAACAATATTGTGCATGAGAAAGTGCATAGATAAGTTAATAGGCATTTTCCATATCACCCGTATGGTCGTAATGTTGTTGAGTGCATATTGTCATTTCCGTCTGGTTTAACCAGTTATTACAGCTATGAGTACGCATGCTAAAGCGTAAAGACCACTGGTTATCATGAGTCACTTGGTAGCTACATAAGACAGGTGCATTTTCAGATTAGGTGCAGTACTTCGTAATGTACGTACGTAAAGACTACTTATATAGCAGCCTCATGTATCCAGGTAACAAATCACGCTTGGGGTGATTGGCTTGGGGGCAGCTCGATTCCACTCACACCTCAGTGTAGCTCGATTCCTTTCACATTTCACATTCGATTGAAACCGCTCAACCAGTCTCACTTGGAGCGCAAACTCTTACAGTATTCCAGTGTTCCAAACCACACGTGTGGTCGTGTCGGAGGTTTTCCCCTGGATATTCCCCAACCGCTCACTCCAATTGGGCCCGGCCTATAAAGCCACAGTCAGGTTCAGAAAAATTTGCTTGAGGAGGTTCAAATATCAAATATCAAATCGTTTATTGCATTCATGTTAGTATACAGTTCTTCAGTTATTGATTACAGTTCAACATGAACCCTGTAAGAGCACAGCAATGATATAACTTATATTATATTATAATTTAGATAATAATTGTAACTCTTCTTTTTTATATTTCTTACGCTTTTTGGTTTTTGTAACTGAGAAAGCGTATCTCCTATCTATACGAGAAAATTTACAGTTTTCAAAGATATGCGGCGACCGCCCGCTTTCCGACTGTAAGTTACCGGGAACATTGGCAATACCAGCAGGTTTACTAGCCGTTTCTCGAAACATCTCAATGTTCCCAGCAACGGTACGTCACCCAGCTTATCGCATCTCGCGAGGTTCTTAGCCATATCAGCCGACGCCTTGCCCGCTAACTGTACCAGCAATGTTAATAGTGCCTCACTTTGATGAGAGAGAACACAAAAACCATGTAACTGTAAGCGATAGGGCGATAAATTAATTAATTTCACCTTAATTCTAGAAAGCGGATGAAAGATGCCGCTTCGCCCGTGGGAGTCATTAGACAATAGTTTTTGTTTTAATTGCAGGACGCGGGCCGTTACATTCCGACAGGGGCCGAGCCCCACTATGCTCTAAGCGGTGTTAATTAAATAAACATTGACTTAATTTAATTAAATGCGACCAAGTGTAAGAAAATGAAGAGAATCTGACTGTTTCGCATGCTAGAGAGGTTCCGCTTACCTACGCTTTTTGTAGACGGAAAATATTTAAGTCCCCATTATTTTAGAAATATTTTACCTATGGTTACTTTTTTTTGGTTTTTTTTATACTTAACATTGTGTGAATGCTAAACAGAGGCTAGAATCAGCAATGTTGCAGTAAGTGTAGATATGCAATGCAATGATGTTTTTCAGTCAGACTAATGTAATATCCCTTATTTTATAACATGGAGTACTGCAGGTAAGTATTTATATATCCTTGTTTAATCTTGAGACCTTATATATCTCTAACTTTACTGATGTTGTTTGTAATAGATAACTTTGCAAGTTTATCTTCACCGTATGACATTAATTTTGTTATAATTGTAAACTCGAAATTATTATTCTTATTTGAACTGTAAATTAATATTTTGACATGAAAAATGTATCATTATAATCATACATTCTTAAATTGTAAATTAATATTTTGACATGTAAAAGTGCCCTTGTGGCCTATTTGCAGAATAAATGTTTGATTACTCCCCTTATTGCCCTTCTCATCAAATATATTCAGGAACACAATATTAAATTATAATATATTTAAACCGTCGATTTACGTTTTATTACAGTGTTAACTTATATTTCTTTTCTTCTCCATTTTTTTTCTCTATGTTGGCATGCTTAACCATCTGTCACCCACTTCCCGCTCTTTTTTTAACTGTACAAACGTCCTGTATTGTCTGTGCCGTCCTTAATATGTGTTATCTGTTTTAGGTTCCCAGACATATCCTTCCACAAAAATATTTTTTTTTTAACTATGATCATTCTCTCGTGTGATATGTCTGTATACGGCGACATTGGCGAAATACCCCTTGCCAAATTCAGCAAGGCGTGAAAGCCATCAACAAAAAAAAATGTTTGATTTTGAATTTTACCCACGACGGAACGGAGAAGGTATATGCGTTTAAGGTGAGTGGTTGTTTGTTTGTTTGTTTGTGTGTGCACATCAATATCTTCAAAACGGCTTGACCGATTTAGAAGCGGTTTTCGGCAATAGATTTGTAGTTTAGTCGGGACGAATTTTAGCTGGGTGTTACGATGATAACTCACCAGGGGGCGCTGCAGTAAACATTTTTCACATTTTTCACCGTACATCCGTCGTGGGCTTTTTAAAAATTTTAATTTTGTTTTTTTGATTTTAATATGTGTGTGCTCAGAAGCTTCCCGCTTCTTCCGTTGGACATCCAGAGGTACTGCTGGCTACCACCCTTACCTGGTCGAGTATGTCCGAGTTCATATAACCTAGACCTTTTTAAGGCACGAGTGAATAGGCTTCAAGGAGAGCTCGCTTCAGCGCCGGCCTCATTTTTGCTCACGGGCTAGATTCTCACCAAGAGAAATTCCATTATAATTTAAAAAAAAGAGATTTGGTTACTGGCGACTGATTTGTTTTATTTTTCCCACTGTTCACAATAAGAGGGTTTTTTTTTGTTGTTTTTTTTTTTATTTAACTTTACTGTGGCTTTATAACCGGGCCCAATAAAGTTACAGGAGTGGGCCGTTAGAGAGTAAGTAGGTAAAATCCAGGGAAACTTCCGATACGACCATGCAGGCGCTTTATAAACTGGAATAGTGTTTGGAGGGAATCTTCTCATTTAAGTTAAAAGTTACCTGCGATATTCAACTACGACCTGCGCCACACAGTACGAGTATAACTAAGGTAGGTGTGACCTGCTAATGATGATCGTTTGAGAGACCAAAGGGAAGAGTTCCATATCCTGGATACTGGTTAGATCATGGGTGATATCTTCAACAAAAACGACCTATATCTTCCTGTAAATCGAAACAAGTCAGAGACCGTATGTTAAGTGATCGTCCAAGTTAAGTGATGATCCAAGTTAAGTGATGGTCCAAGTTAAGTGATGGTCCAAGTTAAGTGCTGGTGCAAGTGATGGTCCAAGTTCAGTGCTGGTGTAAGTTAAGTGTTGGTCCAAGTTAAGTGCTGGTCCAAGTTAAGTGCTGGTGATACTTAAGTGCTAGTCCAAGTTAAATGATGGTGCAAGTTAGGTGATGATTCAAGTTAAGTGATGGTCTAAGTTAAGTGATGGTCCAAGTTACGTGATGGTCCAAGTTAAGTGCTGGTCCAAGTTAAGTGCTGGTCCAAGTTAAGTGATGATCCAAGTTAAGTGATGGTCCAAATTAAGTCATGGTCTAAATTAAGTGCTGGTGCAAGTGATGGTCCAAGTTCAGTGCTGGTGTAAGTTAAATGCTGGTCGAAGTTAAGTGATGGTCCAAGTTAAGTGCTGGTGCAAGTGATGGTCCAAGTTCAGTGCTGGTGTAAGTTAAGTGCTGGTCCAAGTTAGGTGATGGTCCTAGTTAAGTGATGGTCCAAGTTAAGTGCTGGTCCAAGTTGTGATGGTGTGTGATGGTCTAATTTGTGATGGTCATGATCCTAAGCGATGAATATTATATACAACACACGGATTAGAATAAACTTAAAATTTGAGGATAACTTTAGCTAGTTGGCAGTGACCCTGCCTACGAAACTAGTGGTTCCGGGTTCGAATCCCAGTCAGTCCATTTATTTGTTCGATGAGCACGAATATTTGTTACTGAGTCTTTGGATGTTTTCTGAATTATACTTATCTTCTATCAAGCTTTGCTGGGTTTGGGACTAGAATCGTTTTTTTTTAATAGTTGAAGTGATTGGCCTTAGTCTCACCTGGTGGAAAGCGATGACGAGGTATGATTTGTTATTATTTATTTTACTTAAAAAGTCTTATCCATAATTTAGTAGAGTCTAGATGTTCCGGGAAGGGCTAGTGCGAATATCGCACTCCAATTACGTGGGTGATTAGCTGTAATGGGCCGTTTGTGTCCGCCGCAGCACGCGCTGGCCTGCAGCGCCATTCTCGCCTTGTCTCACCTCATCTCACCTCCAGTAACTAATACTACATGATCTTCAAATTCATGCCAGTTGTGGGTCATTGGAAGTAATAATTACACTGGTTTTGTCTGAGTTGGAGGCGAGCTGTTCATGAGTGGGATAGTTGGGTTGGGTTATGGACTATACAGGGTGAAATAATATTGACCGTTCAAGTTTTCACAGTGAATTTCTTGGCGAAAAATGAAATACGTGTTTTTATAGTATCTTTCAGTACTAAAATATTGAGGCACAGCAGCTGATAAACTAAGCGTTCGTGGATACCGCGGTAGCATGCTGTGTGCACGTTGAGTCGCTGAGACAATTAACTTACGCGTCATAAAGCCGATTATTAACGAAAGCTAGTTAAAAGGACATAAGTTGCATTTTTTTTTTTCATACTTTGTCTGACCAGCAATACTCGCACCATTTCATAGTACTCCCGGTTCGTAAACATTATTGTGTGTCATGTTTGCGATCACGCGACTTTACTAGAGATGTAACAAGGAAGTACACGACCGGTCACGCGGAGATGCGAGTGCAACTAATTGCAATTTGTATTGGTCGAGATAAGATAGGTGAGCGAGCCCCTCCTCAAGCACCGCTAACCCCGAGCGTACCTCAGCTTTCGATTATCCAAACGTTACTAATTATTAGAATTACTATTTGAAACGGGATATTTACCATGTATATTACCATGTGTATTAATCCTTGATGATGGCGCTTGCAACAGTGCCGAAATATCGGGAACTCAAAAATACATGGTAAATATCCCGTTTCAAATCGTAATTCTAATGTAAATGACCATGTAAGCTTGAAATCTTATATTGTTACTAATTATTTATTCGGATCCGTGTTTTTACCCGATTTTTACCTGAAATGGCATCTTTCATTGATACCTAATGCGGGACCAGTTTGAACGGTCAATATTATTTCACCCTGTACCTATATCAAAAGTTTAAGGATTACCCGATTTTTGATTAGACTCTTAATCTGCATAAACGGTGTCTCCGTCTAATAAAACAACTTATAGAGACGACTTTTCAACTGTGTGTGACTCCGTTGCTGGCTTTATTCTACCGGTACAGATTTGCGTGTTGCAGACGTTTCTATGACCATTTTGAGTGAGACTGAGAGCTTCTTCATTTAGGAAGAGCTAGGCTAATGGTGCCTAGGTTTTAGTAGTATTTGGACAGATCCCGTTGCCTACGGGCATAGTTGTTAAGCAGGGTTCGAGGCACTCGGGCGGCGTGAGAACTACCAACAAGTCACCTTCTCATTTTTGAATACTGGTAAAGTTTCAAATGGTTACTGCTATTGGAAGTGGATGAAAATCAACTAGCTAAATTTGATTATGTCACACCGCATTTACAAGTGTAAGTGCAAGTATAACTTTGCGGAGTTTCTTAGATTGATTGAACTCATTAGACCCGATAACCCGTAATTTCCGTTCTAATTGGTGGATTTAACATGATGAATTAGAATGTATTGTAAATCATAAATATGTATTCATATTTTCCCTAGGGGTTAAATGTACTACTTTAACCCCGCTTGATAAGCCTAATACATGACACACTTTTCGAGCATGAGAAGTGAAAAAATACAAAGTCCATGTAATTGGTGTTAATATGTATATATTTATGAGTTACAAATAGTTTTAAAGCTACAAAATATTTTATTTTATCATTCAAGGTAACATGTCAATAAAATCTAAATACTAAAAAAAAGAAACACTGACATAAGCATTTAAAGCTTAAAAAGCTAGTGATTTTTTTGCTTTCTTATAGTTTACGTTATAAGTCTATATGTCAAAAGTGACTTCTAAACAGCAACCGCTCTGTAGCCAAAACAGACTGCCTAAAAATTACGCCTCAAAATAAAATATATTCGCTTTTTGTTGTGCTCAGTGTTGCCAGGGCCGTTGGGACGAAAGTTACATATCTTTTCTTGAAAAGTTACATTTCTAATGCAAAAATTACATTTTATATATTTTTCATAATTACTTATCAAAACATTCGATTCTAAGAAACGAGTCGCCATATACAGCTACAATTCGGCGAGTTCGACGACAGAATTACGCCAAGCTGATGGGCGGTGTCTCAAATGTCATACAAAGTTGCAAGAGACGGACAGACAGTCGTACTATGTAGGTTATTTTGTCACCTTTTCTGTATGGAAGCCTATAAATTGTGTCGCATGATCCCGGTTAGATAAAATTACCTTTCTTTTTAAATACAGTCTCATTATCATTTACAACAGAAGTTACTTACATGTTACGCGAGCCGGTCAAAAGTTACGAAACATGTCATGTTATATTATTACATTTTCAATGTAATAATATAACATGACATGATACTTACCATAAGTGATGTGCTTATTATTTTATTTATTAACAATCATTAATTTTAATTTAATATAATATTAGTTGACGGAACTGTTCTCTGATCTCTCAAAGCATGACATTGAAATTTATTTATTCGTTTTCATTTTAATATTGACTTAACATACATTTTTTTTTCTCTTACTAGAAATAGAACATTAAGATTCAATGACATGCTAATAGAACCATAATATTGTACGCCATACAATGGCTGATTGTGAAGAACTTTTGAATTATTTGTCACCTTTTTCATTACTCACTCTCATACAATAAATTATTTGTATTATTTGTATTTGAAAAATGTAAGAAATGTAACCATCTGGCAACACTGGTTGTGCTACCTTTATACGTGGACTGCTCCCGTGTGTACTGCTCCGACATTTTAGCGCGGCGTACCGTTTCGTGCAACATTGTATCCTTCCGTTTTTGTAGCGGTTCTGTCGCGATGCCGGACTCCAGAGACCGGCCGGTATTTCCTTGGACATCTGGGTCTTGAGACATCATGAGAATATGAAGTTTATTGTTTTGTTGCAATAATAAAGTAGTGTTAGTGTCGTGAATGAAGGTGTCGCTTATCTTCATAATCATCATCATATTTAAGAGCGTGGAGTTAATTGTATGCGATTTCATGCGAAATACTTATATGGGCCATTCTACTTTTTCATGTACGTAATTTTCAGACACATTTTTTGAAATGCAGATTTTGGAATACTTGGCCCTCACTTCATATTTTTGTATTGTTATTTAGAAAGGGGTTTAAATGCAGTATCACTTCCGATAGTTTTGGTAATTAACGATCCACAGCTAATATTCATAAATCGAGTAAATTGGTGGTCCTTGGATCTCTCACCATTTGTATGAAAAAATGGTTTTTACCACTGTGTTACCCATCTTTTACAACAATATGTTAATATTTAAGTATTTTTACCTATAAATTCCTTTTATTAGGTTCAGGTACTATTTCGAAATCCTATTTTTGTGCACAAACTCAATACATATCATAGATTTTTTTTTTAATAGAAAACTGGTCATGAAAAAATAGAATGACCCATATATGAATATTGTATTCAGTTACTGTGCTTTTATATTTAACGTGTACCAGTGCGTTACCAATAAAATTTAAATGTAGCGTTAATAGTAACTTAATTAATACGTAAACGACAAGAATTGATCTTATCTTTCTGTTAAGGCTTTGAAACACATCCAGTTGCTTCCCTAGTATGTAAAATATCAGAGCTCACAATAAGGCTAATCCATAATTGATTATGGTCGCCGTCTTCGAAATTGATTAGGACTTTATCCCCCTTATTTATAATACTTAACAAACCTCTGCTAACTAAAATGTCTGTTGTCACTTTCTCACAAGCACATATGTCAAAGTGACAGATAAAGACAAACGAATTTTAACGGCTGGTTAACTAATACAGGTTTGATAGACGTTTATGAATAAGGGGGTATATGTATAAGCACATTCATAGCAGGTACGAAATTTAGAGAATTCGTAATTAAATGATTACTTGGGGGTAGGGCTCGGAAACTGGTTTCGTCTTCATATAATTAACCGGTTAATAATTTCGGTTAATTGCGTCTTACGATATTTTTTCGTACTTTAAATCATTTATATCATAGATAAAGGCTAACAAAAATCAATTTAGAACTAAAAATGGGGATATGAAAAATACTTTAGGAGATATTTCAAAAATAGTAAAAACCGGTTTCGAGCCTTGGGGACCGATTTTTGAGTGTCCATCGCTCTACTTTTCACTGGACATCTGTCAAATCATCATGGTTTTTTGACAGATCTCGGGAGAAAAGTCGAGCGTTCGGAACTCAAAATCGCTTTCGTTCGGAACTTTATCATATTACAAAAATTGATTCGAGCTTAAAATTGAGACATATTAAAAGTATTACTATTATCAATAAAAAAATTTTAGAATATCAATATCCCATAGAAACCGGTGCAATTTTCCATACAATGTGATTTTAACAAATACCGCTTACCCTTACAGGCGGATGGTGCAAACCACCCTAAATCGCTTAGTCGGTCCAGGATCAAACATAGCGCTATAAACAAAAGCCTGCGCATCCCACAATCAGAGATGGGCAAAATTTATTCGAAAGACGAATAACGAATAATGTTGCGAACGCAACTCTTATTTAATGGTAACCTATATAATAGCTTAGTATGCAGTAGCAAAACGCGCCCGTCGGGCACGGCTAGTATAAGAGCGGCTTTTTTGAAGCCACCAATAGCAACGCTTCACATATGCTTTATCCCTTGCATTGTAACATACGTTAACTCAATTTATCAAAACTTGCTCGTCATTACATTCTTTGTTCTCACATACAACCACTTCTGCACATACCTCTTTTGGCCAAGCTATTTTGTAAATCAGCACCTATTAAAATTATACAGTCAACTTTACATCGAAGTTTTATTAGAGTCGTCGAGTTCCATCATCACAGGCATCGGCGTCTACCAATAGAATAACATAATTATTTGCGAATGACGAATGAAATCATCGAATGAATATTCTTATTCGAATAATTTATTCGTGAAATAATTCATTCGAGAATAATTTATTCATCGAATGAATTCGCACGAATAATTATTTACTTGGACATCTGAAGAGTATTTATTTGTTTAATCATAAATGTGTCTCGTCATTTTTATATTCCACCTTCTTCAACAGAATCTACAAAAGTAATAATAGAAGAAAAAGCTAAAAAATACTACTATGTAAATATATCTAATAAAACTCCCCCAAAATCTTAGCCTTTGACAGGCCTTACGAATACCTAATTATTTGTCTTCTAAAAAGCATAACCAAACATAACTGAAAGACTTGTCTGTACCGGACTAAGATTTTGCTTTACATGAAACATCCTTCTATCCCACGTTTGGACGAGTAAACGTGGGATAGACTGTGAGAGGACTGGGAGAATAAGACATTTTTTGATGTCTTGTGTCGTATAGATTTATAGATTAACTTATTCCTAAATCCTAAGTCCGTAAACCATCTATAATGCGTTAGAGCAAAAGTACACACGACACTGAAAACGTCTCGTTTCTAAATATTATTCGCGTTGTTTATCTAGACACGCGGCAGCATGTCAAGCCAAGTTCAATAGAAGAGAACTGGCAACGCAGCGGCCGCGTGTAGTAATCCTAACCTTAAATTACGTCCCAAGTGAAATAAATTTCAGAATTTTCTACACAGAACTTGGCACCCATATAAATCTCAATTCTTTTGTCGCCGAAGTCAACAACAACACATCTTCTTAATATTGAACTTGGCTCTCATTTTACATTTATGTTTTTGATGGGAGTTGAAAAGGATACAATATATCTTAAATTTTATTGCGGATTTATCCGAATAAAATAACGAATGAATCATTCCTCATTTTAAAAGTGGTTCATCGATTTATTCACGAATAATAAAATTGAAAATAATTGTTTATTCGAATAATTATTCGGATGAAAAATTATTCTAATAATGCCCATCTCTGCCCACAATACTTACAACAAGCAACTTCAAAGTTTCCTCGACCTGAAAGTTTTTGCAGGCGGCGGCGCACGGGCAGTGTTCGCGCACGCGCGCTACCCGCAGGTCGCCTCACCATGACGCGCGCGCCGCTCCTCGCGATCATCCTCTGCGCAGGTCTGCAAAACAAAAAAGGCGTAACGCCCTTAGAATTTATGAGAGCTTAAGTCCTTCTCCATTATCCTTCGACGGCCAATGACCCCTGTGATATGTGAGGATACAAGGCCCATTTTTATTGCCGCGATTTATGGTTTAAAATATCGATTTGAACGCCAGGTTTTTGATTTGTGTTTTGCGTGAGTTTTTAGGTGTTTATGGCGATCATCGAGGGTATGTTTTTGGTGGAGTGGAGATTTTTAATTTCTTACTGTATACCTACTTGTATGTAGTGTTAGATAAAGTAAAAGCGATATATTTTAAGGATTCAAGGTGCAGATCTTATGCCTGTTTAATGTGGTAAACTCTTATGTTCAGACTTGTTCGTGTCATAATAATCATATAAAGTATGTTGACAGTAAGTGAATGACAAAATATCGAATTTATAAAGACATATATGTTAATATTAGTAGATATAATAATTACTGTTCCTAGGGAAATCACTTATAGAGTAATTTTGATTCAAATTGTTGAACAATATAAAAATAATTTCAACTAAAACCGGCCAAGTGCGTGTCAGACTACGCACATGTAGGGCTCCGAAGCCATCGCAAAATTAAGTTGGTTTTAAAAATAAGGAAATTTCAATGAAAAAAAAACTGATTTATCAATATACTAGTATTTGTTGGTAAAATACTCGTAATAATAAACATTATCACCAAATTTAAAATGTATAAATGCAAAAATTCTTATGAACAAATTTTGTAAAAAAAGCTGACTTTGGTGGCATATCATTCATTTGTTTTCCAATATTTTTAGAAACAAAAAATACGCTATGTATCTACTCCATGAGATCTAAATAACCCCACTGGATGGGGTAGGTCAAAATAGTAGATTGTGTCTCAAGAGAGCAAAATCATATATTTACGGCGAGGGCGGTATCTTGAATTCTGAGTGAAGCGATTCGAAGGCAACAATAACTCTTTTCTGGATAGCAGGTGTGTAAATTTTTTTAACGCCCCCTTTAGCTCTATGGGAGCCCCCCTTAAAACATTTGTAAATAAGTTTTTATAATTTGTATGGCTTTGGGTCAGCAAGATCCTTATACTATGAATATTCGAAGAATGTAGCTCCAACCGTTTGGCTGTAAAACCTGTGTTACAGATGACAGACGGGCGCGTGAGTGACAACAATAGGGTTCCATTAGGACCCTTCGAGTGCGGAACCCTAAAAAAAATTCAAGTTGACTGTTATTGAATGCTTATGGCATTGAGTTAATTTTCCTTTTGTAATATAAGGTCCTTTTGTGCAATAAAGATTACATAAATAAATAAAATAAAGATAATTATGTACATATGTATAAATATATATTTTATCTACTTATATAAGCGTATGTGTTTATGTGTTCTTATTGTATACCGTAATTATCTTTAATTTAGATGCATGTGTTTTTTCGCTCTTCTAGCTGTATTCCTGCACTGCCTGTTATAATTCTTGCAAAAATATATCCTGCTACCCAAAGGTTGCCTGGAAGAGATCGCTTTAAAGCCATAAGAAAACCTATTGTTACCATTATTAATGTCACCGAATCTATCCCCCTTATTCATAAAACTTAACAAACCTCTGCTAACTAAAATGTCTGTTGTCACTGTCTTACCAGCACATACGTCAAAGTGATAGATAAGGACAAACGAACTTTAGCGGCTAGTTAACTAATATAGGTTTGATAGACGTTTATGAATAAGGGGGTATAAATGTACTACTATATTAGTGGTGCGATAAAGAATATTATTATTATAAACAAAATAAAGATAATAATTTAACACGCAGCGCAGTTTCAATGGGTTCGACTCCCGCGCAGGTAAAGAGTTCAACGTGCGGCGTCTGCGCACGGTTTCATTCGCCCGCCATTTACATAATGCGCGGTGATATATTAATATTCATACTCGCGTCGGATCACATGAATAAAACATACTTTACTTAAATCAGTCTTAAATATTAAGTCTATTATAGATGCCCAAAATCTTGTGGGAAAATTGCCGGAAAAATCTTTACGATTATTTTAGTTAAGGTCAAAATAATTTATATTTCCAAGTAGGTTGTATAAACAGCATTCGATAAGTCAATACAGGATAAAAATTATAACAACAAATACATCAGACATTTGTACAGACAAACAATGTTTAAACGAATAAATGTCTTTTCTTGTTTTTTCTTTTTGCTTTTAATGTCCAATATATACAAAAATAAAGTAAAATTGTATTGTTAGCTATAAGTGACAAGGAGAATTATAATATTGACAGAAAACCTTCAATAATAAAGAGGCACATAGAAAGAGATATACAATAAGATCAAATACATAACTGCGAGTTTTTTTTACAATCGATTTTCCTGTCCGGTCCGGATCTTCACGTATTATTCTTCACGTAATATTCTTCACGTAATATTATATCGGGATCTTCACGTAATATTAAATTTAGCGGCCAGTTAGCAGCTACACTTGAGTTGTAGTTACGGGTAGTTGATGGAGTGCGGTGAAAGATCGTTGAAGTTTGTAGAGGTATATTAAAATAACGTAAAGATACAGTAAAGTTAATAGTTGGTTGCTCTTTCTCTAGAGGCGTATAGTTCATTTAAATTATGGGGCCACCCTTGACGCAGAAAATTGGAGGTGGTAAAGAAATACGAAAATTGTTTTAGTGATTAATTATCTCGTGATAAAACAATTTTATCGATATCACGATATCGTTATCATGATATCGTTATTACGTAACAAAATTATGACCGTGTTGAGACCATCGTCTTCGTTGGAGATTGGTTTAAAATTAACCAAAAAAAAAATCAAACATTTATTCTGAAAATAGGCCACAGGGGCACTTTTACATGTCAAAATATTAATTTACAATTTAAGAAAGTCTGACTAAAATAAGTAATACATTTTTCATGTCAAAATATTAATTTACAGTTCAAGAAGGAATAATAATTTCGAGTTTACAATTATAACAAAATTAATGTCATACAGTCAAGATAAACTTGCAAAGTTATCTATTACAAATATTACAACATCAGTAAAGTTAGAGATGTATAAGGTCTCAAGATTAAACAAGGAGTATAATGAAATTAATATAATATCCCAGAGATGTACATGGTCTCTGAGCATCAAAATTAAAATTAATTTAATATTGTTAGAGATGTATATGGTCTCTAAGTCACTGATAATAAAAACGAATCCACAACAGGATGATGTCTCTCGTCAAATACAGATATATATTTCTTTAAATGCAAATATATTCGCATAGACATACTTATGTATAGGACTTAGGAATTAACTTTAATACATCATATACATCATAAAAAAATTGCTCAGAAGTGCCTCAATGTGACAAAATTAAGAAAAATTTACTGTCATGTCCACATTTTTCTGACAAGTGGTTACTAGGATCTAGCTTTGAATCGGAATCGATTTATTACTCTTATTTGCCACACTCGTCACATTCCGAGCATTAACAATATACAATTCTACTCCAACCCAATTGGTTGAGCCTAATAGACCCTAGTTAAACGCCGGTATTGTCGCGACGTGTAGCGGGACAGCTAGCCTGTGCATGTTTGTGAACAGACTTCGAACTTCGTATAGTGCCGCCCCTTTCACTCTCATGTTGTTCACTATATGAGTGAAAGGGACGGCACGATACGAAGTTCGAAATAGCCCCGCAGGATCGACCCACTGCCCTCACTGGTGACTTTGGTTCAATGTCTGCGGTAACGTTTATTTCGGCCCACGAGCCCTGCTCACCTACTTATGGAAACTCTGAGTCACAGTTTTGCGTCAATAGTCCACAAACAAGTACAGAGAGTAGATCTGTACACTTCAGCTGACGCCTAGATAGTCTTCGTAGATGAAATCACTCAAGACTATAAGTCATCATTAAGAGTTCTTATCACTTAAAAACGCTCATCTATCTAGGCGATTTTTCCGATTGAATCGACATGTATCTTGACATTTTGTCAGTGTTATTATCTAGAACAGGACTATTGCAACCTAATGCAGTAAATTTTAAATGTATTTTTTGGATTTTTCGTTAAGAAATATCGTTTCGAACATCGGTCCAAATCGACCATTTCGAGGCTAAAAACTATGTTATTCCGCTTAAATTCTACCACACACAATAAAATTAAATTATGGCTATGTTACTATCTAAAACTTTAATATAATCATAGTATCCTTTAATCACTTTATTGGTACTATAAATATTTTTGACATAAGTTGAAATCAAAACATTATAAAGTTATAAGGCCTCTTAAACATTGTTCTGATTTCTGCTTTGTTTGTAGATTTGGATGAAGGCTATATAACCTAAAAGAGATCCTGTAGTTGACACTTTTCATAGTAAACCCCCAGTTTATAAAAAAACCGCTGCTGTCTAGAAGAAAATTTTGAGGCAATAGGCTCCCACTGGGCTAAACTCAAATTGTAGTATAACATAACTTTAGTATTTTTTTATTTTTTATTACAGTAATAACAACTTACTAAATTTATTCCCGATACATACATCGACATGACGCTGGCTAGTCGCCCAATAGCCATAAAAAAAAAAACTTCAACAATCCGACCGCCCATTCACTCCACATTAATTTGTATGAGGTTGAATGAATGAACTGTATTGATCAACTTTTTTGTTTTGTTATCTTGATCCGTTGTCCAAGCGACACTATAGTGTTCACAAACCAAACTGACGACCGAATTGATATCGCTATCTCTTGCATACTTGCATGGTATTGCCAAGTGTGTCTCACATTTCTTATGGCCTCAGTCGTCTGTTTGTTTTGCGGGCACTATAGTGGCGCAGTTTGTGGAAAAAATGTTCTATTAAGTTCTGCTAATAAGCTTAGTAGATGGACCATTATGGGAATAGCTTATAAGTACCTCAAATACGTATGTTTGATAAACTTAAATGGCATAAAATCAAGATTGTATTCGTTGCCTGTACAACTAGACGTCACCATTGCAACGAGTGGTCTTTTGTACGCAATTTTGTGAAGATAATAGACATCTTATTGTAGATTAATGTAATAGTATTATTATTTATATTATTATAGCCTCTTTTATTCCTTATTAGGTAAAACTAATTACAATTTCACTTTAACTTAACATAATTTCTTCGCAGTTTGTAATACAAAGCACAAAAAGCATGCATTTACAAATTACAATAAATAAAATAAATTAATATATCATTAGAAGTATTTGATTAATTTCAGAATTAGAATTATTAGGTAATTTACAATATAAGATTTAAAAAATGGATTTAATTGCACAGTTGTCACGTTGTATAATATGTTGAAATCGTTATATAATATAACACAGTTTTGAAATTGCTTAAAATATTCAGTACCTAGGTATAGGTACGTTCTTTACATTTCATTTAAAATACTAATTTAATGTAATAGTATTACTACCGCTTAATTTGTTTAAATCGATGATTAAATTATGTACAGTTTTTGTCTCATAGAGAAATAAGCATAAATAATACAAGCTTTGCCAGCGACTTCGTCTGTAACCTTCCACTGCCTATTTCATTCTTTCTAGGTATGATTTCGGGATAAATATCCTATATGTTTATTCAGGCTAGAAACTCGTGGTATACGAAGTTTCATCTAATGTTCAGGGGTTTTTGCGTGATTCAGTAACAAACATCTTAACTTTCGCATTTATAATATTAGTACAAATACAAAAATACAAAAAGGTTTATTTCTCAAAATTTTACATTGTTCAATCTATAAGTAAGTATGGGTATTAAAAATAAGACGTTGAAAAATCGGTGTGAGCACAGCGCTAAGCTGGTTTTAAGCCCACCCGTAGTCAGTGAGTTGGTTTCACATTAAATAAGGGTTATAAAATTAAATTAATTACCATAACAATATAATTAATATATATATTAGTAGGATTAAAACATATAAATATTCAGATATACTCGTTGGCAAATAACTTCTCAGGAATAAAAAGAGACATGAGGTCAAACAAAGGAAGACGACGGCTAAGAACAAAAGTAAAAATCCGTTCGAAGCATTATCGGACATCTCCGGGGCGGCCAAAATGAAATAAACACTTTAACATTCGTTGGTCAGACCTGATGTTATCAGAGTTCAGTATCGCTCAGATCAGATCACGGCAGACTTACAATAAGACGGATTTGATTTATTGAATTGTTTGGTGATATATCTTTTGATAATAATTATGTAAAATAATGGTAGAAGTTGAACTTTTAAGGTTCTGTATCCAAAGGGTAAAACGGGATCCTATTACTAAGACGGACGGCTGTCCGTCCGTCCGTCTGTCACCAGGCTGTATGTCAAGAACCTTAAGAAAAAAGAAAGAAAGAAAGAAAAACATTTACTCGTGACGACCTTGATAGTCAGACAGATGAAATTTTCATAGATGATTTATTTCTGTTGTCGCTATAACAACAAACACTAAAAAACAGAATAAAATATATATTTAAGGGGGCTCCCATACAACAAACTTGACTTTTTTGCCGTTTTATAGATAATACAAATACAAATACAAACATTTATTCTGCAAATAGGCCACAAGGGCACTTTTACATGTCAAAATATTAATTTACAATTTAAGAAAGTCTGACTATAATAAGTAATACATTTTTCATGTCAAAATATTAATTTACAGTTCAAGAAGGAATAATAATTTCGAGTTTACAATTATAACAAAATTAATGCCATACAGTGAAAATAAACTTGCAAAGTTATCTATTACAAATATTACAACATCAGTAAAGTTAGAGATGTATAAGGTCTCAAGATTAAACAAGGAGTATAATGAAATTAATATAATATCCCAGAGATGTACATGGTCTCTGAGCGTCAAAATTAAAAATAAATTAATATTGTTAGAGATGTATATGGTCTCTAAGTCACTGATAATAAAAACGAATCCACAACAGGATGATGTTTCTCGTCAATCCCCTATAAAAAGATACTAGTATTAACGTAGTCACTATGTCCTAGCAAGCATGAACAGACCGGACTCCACAAACAGCACCCGATCACGAGTATGACGCGTATCTCAGCCATAATGGTACGGAACCCTTCGTACGCGAGTTTGACTCGCACTTGGCCGGTTTTAATCAATCGGTTTCTGATAAAGCTGAGTTCGGTGACCAACATAGGAACTCCTAATGTACAAGTGATAAACCTGTCGGTCGTGTCTGCTCTTTAGAGTCGTCTCGTTGCAAAAAAATGCAACTATTTCATATGATAAGCACAGCTTAACAGCAGAGATCGGATACCGGTATTTTCTCCATAGCAAAATACCGGTATTATTCCGGTCACCTGTTAATTATTTCGTTTTTAATGGGACAATCTAATAATATGACGTTGTTACCTAAATACATGATTCAGCCCTACGTAAAGAGCAAAAAATAATCCAAAATATTGGGCTAATTCACGGTTTTTTAAAAATACCGATATCGGGCCCTGCTTAACAGTCGCTTACATGTATACCAATTGTATACGTTATTTATTGCCTACAATTAAAAACCGGCCAAGTGCGTGTAGGACTCCGCACATTTAGGGTTCAGAACCAACCGCAAAATAAGTTATTTTTTATACCACGTCGGTGGCAAACAAGCGCACGGCCCGCCTGATGGTAAGCGGTCACCGTAGCCTATGGGCGCTTGCAACTCCTGAGGTGTCACATGCGCATTGCCGACCCTTTAAAAATTTATACACTCCTTAAGTTGGTATTAATATGACGACCGCTTTAGCCTAGTTGGTAGTGACCCTGCCTTCGAAGCTGGAGGTCCCGGGTTCGAATCTCGGTCAGGGCATGTATTTGTGTGATGAACACGAATATTTGTTCTTGAGTCTTGGGTGTTCTCTATGTATTTAAGTATCTATTTATCTATATAAGTATGTATATCGTCACTTGGAACCCATAGTACAAGCTTTGCTTAGTTTGGGACTAGGTTGATTTGTGTAAGATTGTCCAAAAATGTATATATAAATAGGAAAAGTAAGGAAATTTCAAATAAAAAATCTGATTTATAAATATCTCGGACGGACGGACGGAGCGGATGCGTGAGTGAGAGCAATAGAGTTCCGTTTTGGCTTTTCGGGTCATCATCATAATATTTAAGAGCTTGGCTCATGTCGGTGGAGTAATTGCCAGCTTATTCTACATTCAGCTTTGTCCTTCACTTCTTTGTATGACGTAGGATTTATTTTATGTTTTATTTACTCCATGTACGTCATTCTAGGTCTTTCCCTTTTCCTTTTTCCCTCTATCTTTCCTTCTATTATTGTTCTGATCCATTCGTCATGGCGTATGAGATGTCCTATCATTTTTCCTGTTCTGTTTTCTATCATTTTCAAGAAAGTCCTCTTCTTTATTTATTTATTTATTTATTATAAGGCTCACACAACAAATTACAGTCTATTACACAATTACATAAATAGCTTAAAGTCTAGATCTGGACTGTAATTCTTATATATGTGTGCACAGACAGATTAATAAGATAAATTACAAGTCAATCACTAGATGACATGTTCACTGGTAAACTTACAAGAGTGGCGTATACAAATAAATGATGTTTTTAAAATGATTGAGAAGTGTATATCTGCATATCTGCTTGCATGACCATGGCATTTAATTTACTCCATATTTATTTATTTATTCTCTCTCTCTCTCTCTCTCTCTTCTCTTTAATTAAGTTTAAAACTTCTTCGTTAGTTTCTTTTCGAGTACGAAACCAAGTGTGGCGTCAACCAATAAGGCCCTAATCTCATTCAGAACCGTCACATTTCATACCACTTATGCTAATGTCGTGACCCGCTATCTCATAACCAGCTGCTTTTCCCGTAACCAACGAAAAACTGTGCCAAAATAGTACGTGTTGCGTCACGATAAAGTCTATACTTTTTTTTGGGAACGGCAAATGTATTTTGCAGTTCAAGTGTAAATGTTTGTCCGTCTGTCCGACCGGAATACGGAATGCTAATGTACGTATGTGTGGGCTGGTGGCCTCCTGAGTATGGATAAGGAAAGATAGATGTACAGTCAGCGTCACATAATATTGCCAAATCTCGGTGTCTCAGTAGAAAATTCTAAAATCAAGTAGATTGATTTTCGTTTGGGGTTGAGACTCTGGGGCCATGGGGTCCAAGTGCTCGTCGCCTCTATAAGGACAATGCAAGGCGCCTTATAGAGGCTTCCGGTGACCAGAGGGCTGGCTGCTATTTCGCTCAGCGGATTAGCATAGCTATCCAGCGTGGCCAGCCTTCTGGGAACCCTACCGAGCACCGAAGACTTAGGGCAATTTTTTTACTTATAATGCTTTATATTATTGTGTTGTTTGTTTCTTGCTCGTTTTTTGTTGTGTATTAATAAAAAAATTCATATAATTTTTGGGAAAAACAGTAATACAGTGTCTACTGTTTTTCCCAAACAATGTACTTGACTTAAGAATTTCACTTGTGTAATCAAGATAAAAATAAAAAGCAACCATAATATATAGATATGGAATAGAAGAGCAGTGGGTTTCATAATAAAAAAAACGGTTTGATTTGATCTTTTTTTCTTTCTTTTCGAACTGAAAATGAAGAAAATAAATCAGAAAATGAATAAACCGAGAAATGACACAAATAAGGCATGCTATGTAAGTTTCATGGAATAAATTTGGTCTACTTTTATTTCAAATCTTCTGTATTTTTAGGACATGTATCTACTGGATATTTCAGTTTGGACCCGGCAACACTGGCAGCAGCCAAAGTAACCAAATAGTTCGGTACACCATATTTTTTATGGTGTACCGGACTATTTGGCCACTATGGCTATTAAATACTATACCCTGACTGTACATCATCATCAGCCTGTGTCAGTCCACCGCTGGACATAGGCCTCTCCCATGGCACGCCACTGAGCTCGGTCTTCAGCTCGTCTCCTCCAATCCCTGCCCACTGCCTTACGAATATCATCGCCCCACCTAGTTACATGGCGTCCTACACTACGCTTGCCGACACGCGGTCTCCACTCAAGAACCAGTCTGCCCCAACGGCCATCGATTCTGCGACATATGTGACCTGCCCACTGCCACTTCAGCTTACTAATTCGCTGAGCTATGTCGGTAACCTTTGTTCTCTGACGAATAACTTCGTTCTGGATACGATTCCTAACTGTGACCCTATCCCTGACTGTACAATTATTATTTATTGACGTCGACCCTAGGCATAAAGTGGCCACTACCACCTGCGTGTGCGCATCATCCCGCTTCCCGGTCAGGGGAAGTTTTGTATAAGAAGCTAAAAAACCAGAATAGTGTATTAATTATTGTTTCACTGAATGGACTAACGCAAATTTGGCTACGTATAACATTAAATAAATAAAAATCAAACATTTTATTCTCCAAATAGGCTACAAGGGTATTTTCACATGTGAATATTTAAATTTTACAGTTTGAGAAAGTCTGACAATAAGAATAATATTAACTTTTATAATTGGAGGAAGTCTGACACTAAGAATAGTAATTTCAAACTACAAATTGACAAGTTTAAAAATATCATAGAGTGACAAGAAACTTACAAGGTTACCTATCTATTACAATTCGTCACTTAGTATCTCTAACACATCTGTTTTTGAACCCGACTGTGGCTTTATAGGCCGGGCTCAACAAAGCGCTGTGCAGAGAGTGAGCGAGCTTAATTAATCTCAAGTTGAGAAACAGAGAGCGAGCTTTGTCATTTTAGTGACATCATTTTCAAACTATCAGTCAGTTATCAGTAAAGGTAAATAATTTACACTCTCGCGATTGAGAACAAAACAAAACATCGGTAGTGAATCCTTTTTGTAGGATAGATACCAAACTTAATTAAGTGAAACTGGCTGACAACGATGCAGTTAGTGCATCTGCATGTAAAAGTGGTAGGTGGCTACGTCACGCCTTTAAGGTGTGTTAAAAATGAGATTTTTTTAACTTGTCATTTGTTTTAAATAATTACCTCCTTATTCATAAAACTTAACAAACCTCTAGTAAATAAAATGTTCTTTGTCTCTTTCTCACAAACGTAAATGTCAAAGTGACAAATAAGGACAAACGAACTTTAGCGACTAATTAACTAATATAGGTTTGATAGACGTTTATGAATAACGGGGTTAATATCTATTAAATTATGGGTTTTTCGACTATATGTTATATAACTTTATATAATCTAATTAGGCTCTAAAATCATTAAATCTTACGGGTTATTAACGCCCACGTGTAAAATTGGATGTGGTAAAATGAATCTGAATAATATTTTTAATACAAACGCCTTAAGGGAGGCGTACAGCGACGTCTACCAGAAGACTCATGCTTCATTAACAGCACTAACGTCTCAAATTATATTGAGAATCGCCAGTTGCGACGCGCCATCCCATACCCAAAAGAATAAAGGAAAAATTTAAAAAATCTGAACAATATTATAATCCAATGCTATTTAATGCATAAGTCCGTGTCGCAGCAGGAACAACTGGACCATATTAGGTCTTGTTTTGATCGACACGCTCCAAGAGTGCATGTTACTGCACATGCGCGAATTCATGCTGTTACTTTTTCATTTAATCAATAAAAAAAGTATGTAAAAATTATGCATTTATACCATCGAACAATAGCATCAATAGACTATTCTATGTTAATATGTACGCTATAGGAATTTAAAATATTTCTATTAGGGCGACATGGCATAATAGTTATTTATGAAGTAGTTGCTACTGCTACGCGTTCAAATAAGTTGAACCTGACTGTGGCTTTATAGGCCGGGCCCAATAAAGCGATAGGAGTGCGCGGTTGGAGAGCAGCCTGGGGAAAATCCAGGGGAAAACCTCCGGCACGACCACGCGTGTGGTTTGGAACACTGGAATACTCTAAGAGTTTGCGCTCCAGTGAGATTGGTTGAGTGGTTTCAACCGAATCTGAGGTGCGAGTGGAATCGAGCTACTGGGAGTTTTGTCGCTCGTTCACTAAACCTAGCCTAGCTGAGAAGAGTCCAGCAAGAAACTCAGCTAGGCCCGACCTGGGTCGGACTGACTCTACCCGGTATGCGGCGGTACCGGGACGAATAGGGACTATATGTGTCACTGTTGTCGCGATCGCGCGGTGGACGTCCCCGCCGGCGGGAATGCCTAAGTGTACGCGTCGTATCAGAGTTGGACGCCATAAGCGCAGCGTTCCATCTTTCGATAGACGCTGTGATTACGTCGTCCGGGTCCGTAAGTGTGTGCCTAGGACGCCGGACCGTGCGGCCCCTAATCAGTGATCGCCGAGTAACGACAGAGTGCTACGCGTTCATCCTACTAAATAACTTATTATTGTTATTAGATCATTATGTGGGTTATCGGCTCTTCTGTTTATTTCAAAGTTCAACTAGTAGTTCATACCATCACACACATACATAATGGCGTTGCTTGGGAGGGTGTTCTAATGCATGTGTGAGCCTTTTTATAGTCGCCTAACACCCCTTGTTACACCGCAAGTGCCCCCTGATTACAAAAAAACACATTATTTCATTGATTTAAGTGTTACGTAAAGATACCGAACACGAATAAGTTAAAATGTGCACATATAATTAGAGAAGAGAAGTTTTAAAATGTTTTTATTTATAAAGTGACAAATAAAGTGATTAAAGGCTACGATGATTTTATTAAAGTTTTAGATAGTAACATAGCCATTTTTTGATTTTATTATGTTTAGTAGAATATAAGCGGAAAAACAAATTTTTAGCTTGAAAATGGTCGATCTGGAGTGATTTTTGAAACGATATTACTCATTGAAAAATCCTAAAAATACATTTAAAGTTTATGTCATGAGGTCGCAATAGTCCTGTTCTAGGTAGTAACACTGAGTAAATGTCAAGATACGTGTCAATTCAAACAGAAAATAACCTTAATGAGCGTTTTTAACTGATAAGGACTCTTAATTGAAATCGAAAATCAACTTTTCATATTTTCTTGGCTCATTGGCTTGATATGACATTATTGCATAAGATTTCAAGCATTTCATGGCGCATATTATTTGCATTACAGATATAATATAATTTCAGTTTCAACTGAAGTTTTGATGACAGATGGAGTGACGTCACTGCGCATTTTAAATTACGTTTCAATTTAAGTACATTTTAATTAAAATATTTAGCAAAAAAATAATAATTTTGGAATAAATTTTTTAGTGATATTCTTGTAAAGGCTATCATTATTGGATTAAGATTAGGGAATGCAATCCCGATCCCGCGAGATCTCGGGTAATTTTTCGGGATCAATCCCGATGGATCATATGACGAGATCCCGTTCGAGATTGACGGGATTGGGATACTATTAATACCCTTTGTTTTTTAAGGAGTCATTTTCAAAATCACTCGTCTTAGGTAACTACTTCCTAATTCCTTTGAAATATGTTTATTATTTTGATTACCTAATTTACCTATGTTAATTTCCTTAAAACCTGATAATTATTTTTAGTTGGTAAGATTAAAGAATAAAGGTTTTTATTTTCTTTCGAGTAATATGTTATTTTACTTAACCTCACTATCACAAACAAGCAGTTATTAGCTTTTTTAGTCATCCAAATTTATTATTTTTTTAAAACTAGACGGGATCCCGAAAATTCCAGGATCCCGCGAATCTCGAATTTGCAATCTCGAGTCGGAATTACATTCCCTAATTAAGATATAAGAAGTTTATTTGTACATAAAAGTTTACAAGTATAGTTGAAAATATTATCAATTATAAGTAATGTACTGAGTGGATTTTTCGTTATGCGGTTCGAATGGCCCCTACACTAGGCTAAGCCTGTCTCGTAATTACTAATTTAATGTCTCGATATAATCCTAACGCAAGTTCCCCATTTCTCTTTCCCCGCAGGCAATTTGAGGCTCTAAATGCATCGCTTTCCTCAAGCATTGTTCTAGGTAGCGGACGGCAATCATAAACAGTTAGGTCATTACCAAAAGCGCTTATGTTTTACGAACAATGGAATGAACTGATTGTTATTTTCGCGCAGTTTGCTTTGCCACCGGTGTTTTAATTAGCTATACAAATTATACTTATTTGGATGTAGAGTTTGGACCCAGTTTTGAACAGCATTCATTCTAAATAATGCCATAAAGATGCTGAATGAGACCTCAACTAGAATAGATTTATTTAATTGCTCACTGGCTGAAATGAGTTTCTTGCTCGATTCTTCTCAGCTAGGCTAGGTTTAGTGAACTAGCGATAAAACTCCCAGTAGCTCGATTCTACTCACACCTCAGACTCGTTTGAAACCGCTCAACCAAGTGTTCCAAACCACACGCGTGGTCGTTATCTCCTGGATTAGGCTGCTCTCCAACCGCGCACTCCTATCGCTTTATTGGGCCCGGCCTATAAAGCCACAGTCAGGTTCAAAAAAAAGAGTTCTGCCCCAAGGGAGAGGAAGTGGAAGCATCAAAGAGATGATTCTTCGCGGGTTCAGCTTGTCAGAGTAATAATTCTTTCAGGAGGCGCATTCAGTTGAATAATGATTCAGATTCAGATTCTTTATTGCATTCATGTTGTAACAATTAGGTCTTAAAGTTAGGTGTAGTTCTAAACATGAGCTCTTTCGAGCATTGCAATATACAAACTAAACTAATAAAAATGGTTAAATGGTTTAATGGTTTAACACTATTCCTTTACTCTGTGCCCATCAGCCCGAGGGCACGCCGCTCGGACAGTCTTTGTTCTGATGTTCCCAGGCCGGCGGCGGTGGGAACCTACTACAGTTAGCCGGCAGGGGACAATGTTCGTAACAATATTAATTCGCGGTCACCTCACGAGACCAAACTTGGTCTACATTAAGAAAGAAAGAAAGAAAAGAAAAAACATTTATTCGTGGCACAGACACAGTACAAATTAACATAACACCAAAATACAGAAAATAGCCACGAAATGGCCCCAAATCAGCATAGTGCTAGCCATTGGCTAGCGCTGGTCTTCCTTTGGGACCACGAGAAGCCACGAAAGACAAAAAACACTAAAGTCACAAACAACATAACAATTAAACAAATGTCATAATTTACAATTTAAACAGACAAGAACAGACAAACATGAACGCGAACTTAAACAATCTTTAAATATCTGTGGTCTGTCACAAGTCGCAACTAGCGCCAGCGGACAACCACTAAAACAGTGACAGATTACGCGATTTCGTGAAATGAGATTTACTATTTCAGTACCGCTCATTTGCAGAATGAGATTCGAGTGTGTCATTTCCGTAATAGCTCGACTAGCGAAAGATCGCGAGCGCTCGAGCGAGAGATGAAGATGGATTACGAGTAGAAGAAAACTCGTACCTATTGGACACTAAATTATAAGTAGTACATGGGCCATTCTACTTTTTCATGTACATAATTTTCAGACACTTTTTTTAAATCCAGATTTTGGAATACTTGGCCCTCACTTCATATTTTTATACTGCTATTTAGAAAGAGGTTTAATTGCCGTATCACTTCCGATAGTTTTGGTAATTAACGAACCACGGCTAATATCCATGAATCGAATAACTCAGTGATCCTTGGATGTCTCACCATTCGTATGAAAAAATGGTTTTTACCACTGTGTTACCCACCTTTTACAGCATTTTTTATTAATATTTAAGTATTTTTACCTATACTTAACTTCTTTTTATTAGGTTCAGGTACTATTTCGAAATCCTATTTTTGTACACTAATTCAATATATATCAAAGATTTTTTTTGTAATAGAAAACTGGTCATGAAGAAGTAGAATGACCCACATCCCAAAATTGTAAAAATGCCGGCGGTATGGAGGAGAGCGGAGGATATATTTTCGCAGAAGGCGGGATGCGCCCGCATCGCGATCGCTCACGTTTGAGGTCGCGGACCACCCACACGAGCAACAAGCAAAACAACCTCTGCCATAATCCACGTCTAATTATATCTTCGGTAGAAATGGTCTCTTTGTATTTGACGCTTTCTGGTATCTTATGTTTCCTTGAGACTGAAGAGTGTCAAACGTCAATATTGAACTGAGTGCGCGTCCAAAAACTTTTACTCTGGCTGTATACCGAAATAATACTTCATATTATAATCCAATTGTTCGCATGTGTCGGGAGTTTGATGACTTGGTTCGCGTCTGTAAGGACCTTGATGTTTATGTTTCCAATTCAAAAAAACTCTATTTTTAGCTACAAATAATTTAAAATGATTGAATAACTGGTTGTTCGCCTTTTGCTATTCACTTTCTCTGTAATTCAAACTACTTTTTTATTTTCTCTCTAAATTATAACTCATAGCCATGATGTGTACATATATTTTTGGACTGTAATCTAGTCATGTGTGTCTTCTTATATATATTATTTCACTGTACGTTTCGATTACTGTCTGTTTTATGTACCTTCCGAAATAAAATAAAAATTAACGAGCTTACTTCTACTTTCACTATTGTTTGGTACAATTATCTAAGCTGATAATAAACAATTAGATCTACAATCAAAATATTCTCGATATAATTCAAAGGTGATGTGTAAAGACGCTGTATAAAACAAAGCACTGCGACCGAAAAGACATTTACTTACTCATAAAATTTCACAGTAATCGTCCATCTTTTCATAAATAATCACGATTTCTATAGCATTTCCATGCTACATATAGCATGGCTACTACCCTCATTCTCATCCTCTTATAGGAAATTCAGTATGTCCTACAATACTACGTATCTTAGGTAGTTATTGTTATTGTTAGATTTGTTAGTCTGTCATTAGCATTGCATGATTTAGTTTATAGGAAAAAAGTAGGTGTAAGTTCCAAACCTGTAAGTGAGAGAGCGCAACACTCGCCAACAAACTGCATATACAGTACGAGGTAAGATCATATGCCTACTGTAAGTTATATTTTTGAGATAAATAAATAATAGTAGATTGTATGACAAGGGTCTAAAATGAGCCATATTACCACGAGATAGTTATTTTCCCGAACAAAGTGAGGGAAAATAGTCCGAGGGGTAATATGGCTTTTAGACCAGAGTTATACACTCTACTTTTCACTTCCATTGCGAGAAATAAATAAACAAAGGTTAGCATCCAAAATTAACAATTAATTCCACGGCGAACTTATATGTAATTTGGCAGCATGTTTTTTTTTTCTAAACTGCTTTCATGCTTTGACACACAAAATAGACACCGCGGTTCGCGCGCAACATTCACGCGCAACAAAGCTAACTCACCTTCCATTGAGCGCTTCAAAGCGTTGCTCGAACGAACTAATCACTTTTTTAATTATTGTGAAATAGGGACTACTACAAACTTAATCTTTAGACTCTTTAGAGAAATGAATTCTGTTTTCTGATTGGTCGATTTTAGTAAAGCTGTATTCTGGTTTGTTAATACCCAATATTTTTTAAAGAGTTAAATTAGTGTTTGGTGATTGGTGGATTTAATAGGTGAAGTATTATGATTGGTTTAAATTGAATGTTTTGTAAATCATAAATATATATTCATATTTTCCCTAGGGGTTAAATGTACTACTTTAGCCCCGCTTGACAAGTCTAATATGATGCACTTTTCGAGCATAAGAAGTGAAAAAATAATAATAATCGACGGGATTGATTGTTGTCAAACCAGTCCGGTGTGGTCACGCGCGATGATTTGTGGGGACTATCGGCTCGCAGATTGCGCCCCGCGGCATGACGGCTATTAGGACAAAGGGCCTGGGAACACGCGGGTAAAATGCATTGCCGTCATGGGATCTTTGGCCAGAGGAATGATAGTAGATCATTCACCACCTCAAAGACAAAGAGCTACAAGGTATTTGCAGGCATTAAAAGAAGCCTTTCGCCTATCTTTCTTTCTTTTTTCGACTTCCTATTTCTATTTTTTTTTGACGACCGGTTTAGCCTAGTGGGTAGTGCACCTGCCTGTGAAGCTGACGGTCCTAGGTACGAATCCCGGTCAGGGCAAATATTTGTGTGATGAGCATGAATATTTGTTTCTGAGTCTTGGATGTTTTCTATGTATGTAAGTATTTATATCTATTAAATATATCGTCGTCTAGTACCCATACCACAAGCCTTCTTGAGCTACTACTAATTGTGCTGCGTGCTGTGTGTGTGTGTGTGTGTTACTGTGGGGCTAGTTCGATTTGTGTAAGATTGTCCTCTAATATTTATTTATTTTATTTATTTATTTATTTCTTAGCTTCATATGTGTAGAAAAATTACTACATTTAATCTAATCTTTATTACAGCCGAAACGTACTACACAGAGGCGGTCTTAACGCCATAAAGTATTATCTAACAGGGCACCAATCATAAATTGGAATATCCATAAAATAACAAATGTCTAGTAATAAACACTCGTATAAGTTACTGCCGACGAAGTGTCGATAAAACCTGCCAATGTGGCGACTGTGTGGTCCTGTAGTGTGGTGTGGTAGTGACAAGTATGACTACATAGTATAGTACTTTATAGCTAGTGAATGGGCGCACGCCGTGTACAGTTACCGGCCATTCACAGTTCCCACGATGCGCTTGGCGAAAATGCAGGGATTGGAATTATACAGTGTGTCCAGTAAACACCAAACAAAGGAAGACCAGCGCTAGCCAATGGCTAGCACTATGCTGATTTGGGGCCATTTCGTGGCTATTTTCTGTATTTTGGTGTTATGTTAATTTGTACTGTGTCTGTGCCACGAATAAATGTTTTTTCTTTCTTTCTTTAAATAATGGATAAGCTTTTAACCACCGATAGAACACCTGAGGCTGGTCCAGAAAAAGGACTTTCAGGTTTAGTAAAAGTCCGTTGGTTTTCGAGATAATCGAACTTTTCCATTTTCTTAATATTTGGTACCTTCTTTGAATTTAATGACCATCGAGGCACTGTATATAGCACGTATATTAGACTATTCGTGGTTGTGTTATTGTAATAACTGTAATATTTTAGGTAAAAGCCTTGCGTTCCTCGATCAATCTGCTATTTGGCGTTTATTGAACTAATGGAGCCTTGTTTTCTTGTTCAATGATAATGATTAATGGTTAGTGTTACTAAAATGTATATCTTTTCATTTCAGAATTGTTCCAAGTTTATGCAACCCGACTGAATTATACCGATCGCAGCATTCGAGCTATAGGTAAATTATAACATATCTTTTCTACTCTTCGACTTCAATGATTGAATTAAGATAAGAGCTCTCTTCAATGTTCTGAAATAGACCAATCACGTGTCGCCGTTACTGTACTCTTATGAAATTTACCAATCACGTGACACCGCGGACAAAGAACAAAAGACATCAACGAGCGCCCGACCATGTGCCTCACCTTCATTTCCGTAGGACTAGTTTGTTTAATTGTTTCGGTTTGTTTAATTAATCTCCGTTGACTCATAGAAAAAATAGTGTATGCAATAGTTATATAATTAGCTTTTTTAGTCTCGAACCTTACTAGACCAGCTTAGCTTAAACGCGATTCTCGATTAAAAAAGCATACATATAACGATTGCATAAACTACTATTGTGTCATCATCCTCGACGTGTCTTTCCGGTTGTTAAAGGGGCCCTGAGCCCACATTGGCACCTAATCCAAAATTTGGCGTGGCTATCTGATCTTGAAACTCTATATTTATATGAAACAACAGCGCAGTTATGTCAAAACCCCGGGAAAATTTTCATATAAATAAAGAACCGCGAGGGAACCTCATCGCATGATTCCTGCAAGTCTAAACCGGGCCTTACAATCCAACTTCACGATTCCAGATCCTCTGGACCCCGGGGGCTGCGCCCACGACGGGCGCTGGCACGCGGACGGTGCGCCCGTGCGCACGCGCTCGGCGTGCCTGCGCTGCTCGTGCGCGCGAGGAGCGCTGGCGTGCGCGCGCCGGGCGTGCGCACCGCTGCCGGACCCACCGCCGCGCTGCCACGTGCTGCATTGGAAGGGGGCGTGCTGCCCGGAGCTGCATTGTCCTGGTATGTTTATTGTTATGGAATTCTTCAATCTTCCACAAAATTTCTTTATCTCGCGCTGGCTTCTGTTGACTGCACAAAGCTCAGGTCCGCGTGCTATCCTGAATTTCCAGGTCCCGGTCGTTTTATGGACTAAATAGTCTCTGTGTCGCTTGAAGAAAACTGGGCTTCTTGGCATTTGGAGTAACTTGCTCGACATTATCCTCGTTCATCTCTTTAACAAAACAGATCAACACTTTTGCAACTGACTCGACTCCTCTACGTAATATTTCCTTCCAAGTGTCACCAAGCGATCACTTAAGCTCAGTTAAAACAATTAATAAATTCCAGATGGAGTGAAGTTGATGGAGCTTGGTGCGTCTGCGCGGTTTGAAGATGAAGACTACTCGGATGCAACATCCAGCTCGTCTGTCGGACACGGTAAGCTATCATATCAATGGTTGAAACCATTTACGGTTCCATATAAAAAATAAAATCAGGTAATTGTCTTTACAGTCACTCTGGGATTATGTAGTCTTATTTTTTTTTTGAACCTGACTGTGGCTTTACAGGCCGGGCCCAATAAAGCAATAGGAGTGCACGGTTGGAGAGTAGCCTGGAGAAAATCCAGGGGAAAACCTCCGGCACGAGCACGCGTGTGGTTTGGAACACTGGGATACTCTAAGAGTTTGCGCTCCAGTGAGATTGGTTGAGTTTAAATATTATCCTTCTGTATTGCCTTCTGCACGGACGAACTCTATCCTTCCCATCAGCAGCAGACATAGACAATATACCGACCTGATCTGAACACAAAGATGATACTTATCTGTGGAATATCACTTATAATTATGTTGACGCTGCAGCTCGGCTTCCAGTGTGCGTGGAAGGTGGCTCCGTGTTCGGCGCGGGCTCTGCGCTGGCGCCCGGTGTGGCCTGCGAGCAGTGCTTCTGTCTCGGGGGTGCCCGACGATGTGTGCGCCCGCGCTGCCTGCCCCCGCCGCCTGGGTGTACCGCGCGCCCCGCGCCCGGTGCCTGCTGCCCGCAGAGATACTACTGCTCACATAATTCACCACCGCCTCATGGAACACATGGTATGATTAAACGTTGGTTACTAATACAGTTAGGATTATAAGTGATCGATTCGAGGAATACTTCTGCCTCGGTGCTCGTCACTAGTTTAACCCTACCACCTCTTTCTGGGTCAAACGTGCTTCTCGCGCCCGGGGCATACCCCGACCCCCGACCCCGATACCTCTGCAGAAATAGTACTACAGCAGGATCTATGTGCTATGTACTATGCATTATGTGTAAAATGCGAAATAAAGCTTTTTCTATTCTATTCTATTCCTAGTCATTAACAATTTTTTTTATTTTACTTTTTGAACCTGACTGTGGCTTTAAGGCCGGGCCCAATAAAGCGATAGGAGTGCGCGGTTAGAAAGTGGCTTAGGGTAATTCATGGGAAAACCTCCGACACGACTGGAATACTTTAAGAGTTTCAACCAAATCTGAGGTGTAGCAATATATATACTGGAGTCTGACGTAGACCAGTTGGTCTTGAGACCTAACTTTCAGAACATACATATTTTTAATTTTGATAGAGCATGATATGTAATTTTTTTAAGTCTAGCACCAAGCGGCTTGGAAAAAGGCTGCACTAGTTCAATCCGCTGTAAACGTTTTACAACTAGGTTGGACTTTCTTTATTAGCATGAGAAACCTGAAATCTCACAAAACTATCACTCTGTCATTTCAGATTGCAACGTAGAAGGCACCTGGTACACAGAAGGCGAGCGCGTGGCGGTGGCGGAGCGGCGTGGTGTCTGCACACAATGTTTCTGTTTACGAGGCGCTGTGCGCTGTCAGCCGCTGGCATGTGCGCCGCCCTTGCTGGGCTGCACTCCGCGTCTGCGTCCGGGCGAGTGCTGTCCGCATCAATACCACTGCGAACATGATGGTAATAATCTGTCTGAGTCCTGTTTTTCGGGCAGACATCTCGGGAGGATCTCCTAGACCCTTCTCAATATATTTATTTAAATATATTTACACAGCATTACAGATTTAGTCTAATACACTGTGAAACGAAACATCAACTTAAAGGAACAAAACAATGATACTAATTATCTACGTAGGTACACTAGAAAGCCTATCATCCTTCATCTCACAGAACTTCAGACACTCCCTACACACAGCCAGAGAGATCATGACTAAACTTAATCAGAGATCATGACTAAACTTGAGCGGTTTAGCATGTTTACTCCGATTTCAAACAGTTCACGGGTCTTTAGGTATTTTTGTGAAGATCACAGCCTATCGTCGTTACATTCTTTATTGTTTCTAATTTCAGATAAATCCCATCCATTGTTATCCCACAATTCACTTATGTCAATCCGGTATGACGATCGCTCATTTCACACATCTAAATCAAACAAAGTCGAAACAACTACAAAATCTGTCTCCGCCATCATTACAAGCACTAAAGATAATTCACCTACTACTTTAGCTACACAGAAAGCGCCTGTCACTACGTCTAAAGTAAAAAGAAAAACTGAAGAACTACCGACCAGTACTCAAAAACCAGTGGAAACTGTAACTTCAACGACAGAATTACCTTCAACAATATTTGCGAATGCTACTGAAAAGCTAGTTCGATCTAACTTTGAAACATCTACCGCGGATATTTTGGCAGAGTCAGAAGATTTGGCGGGCCCAGAAGAATTATCAGAGACTACTTCGACGGAGCAACCAGAGAGCTCAGTCAGGATCGTGATTAATGGAACTATTAATTGTACAGCGGAACTTTCATCTACATCTCTTCCTTTAAATTTGACTGTCAATGACACTGAAAGAATTAAAATGGAAGCGCAACCACGTATACCAATAATCACAGGGGGGAATATAGAGAGCCACACATTCAATCCTAATGATATAATTACTGACAGAAATGTGAACGGAGAGTTTGATGAGAATGAAATGTTCACCATCAACGTGACTAGTTCTTTATCAACCAACTCAACCCGCGCTACTTCTGGACCTTCGATATCGAAGGTTACAGTGCCAACCGGCCTGCCTTCCGCTTTGAACATGTCAAAGAAAACTAATGAATTTGATTTCGATTATGCTGAACCGACACTGCCTCCATCTTTACCTAATTTGAAGTAAGTATTTATAGTATCGAACTTTATTTCTGTTTTATTTTTTTCAATAACGTTAAGAAAATCAGAAATTCACATTCCTAAAAATGATGAATACTCTTCTTTTCAGAATCATTCCATTTGTAGCAGCGGATGCAGTTGTAGATGATGACGAATCACCAAAAGAGGTGCTCACATACCCAATACTCGAAAGAGAAGACAAATATCCGGTATACTACCCAACATTAGAAGCTAAAGATACTCCATTCGCATCGAGACGCGAAGACATTTACCACCCCACGCAATACCCAGTCTTCACTTCAGAGAAGGTGGACACGTCTCAGTACCCGACTATAAGTCACGAAGTCGACATCACCAGTTCCGACTATCTTACGGCTAATAACGATTTGATGCATGAACATACGGTATCTGCTTCCTTAGGAACACACAGTTTAGATGGTAACAAAGCTGTAACTAAAACACCTACCACCAGTACCACGTTCAGATTGGAAACTCCATCTGTCAACTTATTTTCGCCACCAATTGAAACAGAAGGTATGTAATCATTAGATGACGGTCCTATTATTAGAAAAGACTCCTACTAATTCTAACGCAAAGTATCTCTTGATCATAGGTGGATTTATTCCGAAAGGGCCAGGAATTATAGACGAGTATTACGCCGTGTATCCAAGTACTCCTTCCGGACCGTCTGTGCCACATCTGACGACGTCAATGCAATTGGATACTGCAAAAGGTATCATCATAAAATTTTCATTTGATATTATAAGTATTTGTGACAGGGAAAGCCATAGGAATGAAGCCAGTATAGTTGCATTATCAATCTATCGTACCGATGGATTGCTAAAAAGTTTTAGGGGACTTAACTCTATTCTTCCTATCGTTTACCCGGTTGTATCCACAATAATGTGACTTGAGACCATTTTGAGTGAGAATATATAAGAGTTCAGGTGGATTGGTGTCATTAGTCGTCATTGTTATGACGTACTGTCATGGTAGACGCCCGTCCGTTCGAACTCTGCTAGTATCAAAAGATTTGGCGTAGGTTTTTTCGAGTGATAGTTAGATTTCTTTAATTTCCCAGATTGTTTGACGGCAGACGGACACCGCGTGCCCGAGGGCACGACAATGGACCTGATGTGTTCCGTGTGTTCGTGTACCTGGGGCAAGATACACTGTAGTCCTAGAGCTTGCCTCGCGCCTGACGGCTGTTACTACAATTCTGGGTCGCACTCTTCCAAGGGCGACATCTGCTGTGGAGAGCTCATTTGTATTGAAGGTACAAAATAAGAAAGATAGTGTACTTAGTGTATTTTTAGAAAACAATAACATTTTGGAATCACAAAAATGTAGTTAGTATGAGGAAACATATTTCCGGATCTCTGCATAGAAAAAAAGTTTTAACAGTTATGTTGTTGAACTAAATTAAACATGTTTATATATCTGTTCCAGAAAAAGAGACTACGACTACTTCCACCACAACTACAAAAAAGATGTACATTAAAACAAACGACAATGTAAATAAATCTGTAGACACACAAAAAACAAGTATACCACAGAATACAACAAAAGAAACCGAAATTGTTACACAGCCGGAAAACAAAAATACGACTAAAGATTTATCAGTGACAGTAGCGGCAAACCAGAGTTCTGTGGAAGATAATTATAGTGAAGACATTACCCCAACGAGTACAGTTACAGTGAAGTCTACTGAAGCAATGTCGACGTCTCCATCGACGACGGTTACGACGGCTGCACCCGATAACAAAGAGGCCAACCAAACACATATTTCTCTACCAGACTACGAAGAGGAGGAAGACGACGAAGGCTTTTCTTTCGGGAGCGTTCTGAAACTCCTACTAAGCGACGCTTACGATGCCACAACACCACCGCCATTACAGAAGAAACCTGTAATTACGACCACAAAAGCAACTACTCGAGTCATCACCACCACTACTACCACTTCGCCACCGCGAACACCAAAAGAACCACCTATATCGACTATAGCCCCATTTATCCCCTTACCGCACCACTATCCATATCCGTACGTGCCTCCCAAAAAGACGTTTCAGCAGAACACTGTTAACAGAATAGACCACCTCGTGCTTGGAGAAGCGACTGCCATTAAGAAACTGACGCCGCGACCAGCAATGAACCCTTTCAGGCCCATATCTCCGAAATCAACAACACAAACGCCCCGAACTACTACGAGAAAAGAGACGGTCCAGACGCCAGTGTCTCCAGAACCCAGACCGCCAGCAAACGTATTGCCCGGAGTAGGTGGGTTGAAACTGGCCGGATGCAACATCTATGGTCGCATGTACCGTGTTGGGAGAATCATTGCAGAGTTGTCGACGCCTTGCCAGGAGTGTCGGTGCACGGAACTAGGAGTGCAGTGCCGGCCGCTTGCCTGCTGAAACTTGACTGATTTTTTAACTAAAAATTTTACAAATAAGGCACCCGTTGAATGGCAACCAAAATAATAATTGGCGTCAAGGTTTAGCTGGGTGAAGTTACGAGTAGATTCGTTAAATGGGAAGGCGGGCATTCATTGTACAGACAGTATGGTCGGTTGACTAGCTGTAGTTGATAGTGAAGTTTATTTATTTAGCGAACATTATTGCATTATAGCCTCCGGCAATGATCTCATACGTAAATAGAACCTGCATGTTCATTAATAAGGCTTTTCTGCACACTAAAGCGGTAAGGTTTGCTCGAGAAGTTACATGAGCATATGTGATAATCCCCATCGAAAGGGACCTTATGGCGGCAGGCGCTTAGGTTACACCTATTCACTATTGTATTGGAACAGCGGCAATAAAGGCGTAAGTACAGGCCGCCATAAGGTTCCTTTCAATATGGATTATCACATATAAGAAAGTACCTAGAGTATATACGTGTCATACATGCGAATTTCATACGGCGGAGGGGTGCATCTTCTTTGATGACAAAAAAAAACAATTTTAAAATGAAGTTAAGGTCGGCTGCGGCTGAGTCTCCCTGGCTCAGCTCGCGCAGTCAGCCAGCAACAAAAGGTTCATGCCCGGACCGGCCGCTTCAACTTAAAAAAAGTTAAGGCGGACTCGATGGTTTTTGGGGTTTTTACCCGTTTCAGGAACCGTAAAAAGTGAACAGTTGATAATATGCGTATTACTATTGTCACTATAACAGCAAAAACTTTAAAAAATATATATAATGGGCTTTCTCACGCAAGAAACATGGTACTGACACGAGCTCTTAAACCGCTACCTTATTTAATGTGTAGCAAGCATTCAAAACACATTAACAATTTTATTAATGTTTACCAGTAACCCCTATATAGTTGTAATGCAGAATATTTGAACCCCAATTGTAATTTCTAGATACCTACAAGAACTTAATTAATATATTCACTGCCTATAGTTTTACCGTAAAGACCTACCGTAAATTAATACCTAAGCTAAGTAAGCTAGCGAATAGTTTTCTATTAGTAACATAAATAATAAATACAGATAAGAATTATTAGATTGCTTAATACTTTTCCAGTTCCTGTTTCCTTCGCGTATTACTTTTGCTTTAGTACCGCTACTCGTCGGAAGATGGCGCCACGAATAAATCAGACAATATGAACGTTAGCACGTTAATCATTCCGTGATAAAAATGCTAGCGATTTATTTCTTCTCCTATTCTATTGATACTGTGTCATAGCTAGAAAATATATCTATTACACGTACATACTTATAAAGATACGATAGGTACCTGGGTCATTGTCAGTTGTAAAAACAAAAGTTGTCCAGTCTGATTCGCATCGTTAAAGTTAATTGATGTCCTTACCGGTCCGAACGTTAAGTGAAAGTTAAGGAAATCAGAGTGCAATTTAAACTTACTGTTGACTCCAGTTTACTTTATACCTGGATCCCTAACTGTTAAAGTCAGAAATAATCACTCACGAGTCGTTAACAATCCGGGCCCGGTAAGGACAAATTATAAAATGTTAAATCACCCTCCACCCGGTGGTTAATAGTTAATGGCTTATCTACAGTCAAGGGCATAAATATAGATACGTTCCTAAAGCGACAAAAATATCTGTACCATCTGTTAGTCAAAAACATCCATACAACAATTTCGATCAGAAATAAGTAAACATTAATTGAGTCATGAAATTCTGTACGCTAATATGTTCATAAATATCAGTACAATGACTTGCAAATATATGTAGACAAACAAGCAGACAAAAGTATATATGTACATGTATTTCATAAACATGTGAACAAAGCATAGGTCATAAATATCTATACAATTTATGGCTAACAGATAGTACAGATATTTTTGTCGCTTTGATAACGTATATATATTTATGCACTTGACTGTACATGTAAGTTATGTTTTTCGGTCATACGCGGATTTAGGTTCGCGTCTTTTCTGTGGACATACCAAAAGTTAAGGGCTACAAAGCTTAATTTTGGATTGGACCAGTAACCCGCATAAACAGTGTCTCCGTTTCTATAAATCCCTGTAATATCTCTGACCTAATCTGACAATGACCCACCTATGAAAAGCTTTTACCAAAAATGAAATTCATCATCATCATCCTCCTAGCGTTATCCCGGTACAGTAGCATCCCCGGATGCCCGGGGTCCGCTACCTAATCCCAAGACTTGGCGTAGGCACTAGTTTTTACGGAAGCGACTGCCATCTGACCTTCCAACCCGAGGGGAAACCAGACCTTATTGGAATTAGGCTTGTCAAGTGAGTGGGCAACTTGACTGTTAGAAGTTCTCAAGCCGCTTCCGCCTCTAACTTGGTTTAACGACTGCTATCATAGACAACAGCCGGAATCAACGGCTTAATGTGCCTTCCAAAGCACGGGAGCGCTCAGTTAATAACCACTCAAAGCGCCCAATAACTGACCTGGGCCGACGTTGCTTAACCTCGCATACCGCACGCGGTACGCGGCCGCCGCTGGGCCACGAGCGCTTCCCGACAGAAATTTTCTGTTATACCTGAATGGAAATTGCTACGGGGCCTTTTATTTTCTATATCTGGCCTAGATAAGAGTGTGTATGACTGGTATATACAACAGTAACAAATATACCAACCGGTTAAAATCTATTTCAAAATTTTTAGTTTTCTTTTGTTTCTACCCTAGATATCTGTATGTAAGTAGTAAGTGGATATTATTATTATTTTTCTCTTATATATTATTTTTTTCTTTTGCAGTCATATTTAATTATTTTTCTTTTGGCTATTATTTAGTGTATGCCGTGAGTCACCGACGGTACTGGCTGAAAATCAGCGCTGTAGGTGTCTGACACCTCAGCATAATGCTGAGCCAGTGTCCGTTTCACTGCCGCGGGGACACACATGTTGCGGTTTGTTTTCTTCTGTTGCTGTTTTTTTTTGTAATATGTGTGTCTTCTGTGTCTGTGAATAAATGTTTCTTTCTTTCTTTCATAAGTATATCTGGTTTAGGTGTACAGTCATCTACTCACGTCAAATATAAAACTTGACTACTCTCAATTGAAGTAGGTTTGTACCTCAAGTAAATCGGTTAACCTTTTGACTGACTAATTGATAGAGTTTAAAGGGTCAAAATAGGTTCAAGTATCAACAGGCCTTGACGAATAAAACGTTATCATTTGTTTAGATAATTATAATCAAATATAATTAGTACAAATAGTATCACTTTTGATTTGAGAGAACCATGACACGACATCGCATAGCCAAAATCAACATAATATATTTCCTTGTTACAGTCAGCCAAGAAAGTGATTTGAAACTTAATGTACATACAAATTTTAGTCAAAAAGTGGAATACTTCTTTCATTGCTTACTGTACCCAAGTAATTAGAATTTAGTTAACTATGACTCAAAAGAGACTGACCGTTTTGATCAGTGAGCATAAATATTGACTGTGTGACGTCACGTCGGAGTTGCATATTGATGTAGTTCACAACTGACGTCACAATTACGTCACCGAAATGCAAACATGGCACAAAATATTAGACACATTTAATCTTAGGTACAATTAATTGCGCTTATGGTAATGCAGTTCTTCGGACGCTGTACACGGGACTAGAAAGTTAATCTCGAAGAATGTAAAGAAGAAACTTGCAGTTTCACCTGTCTGTAGTACGTGAGATCAGGCACTTTGGAAATATACTAGAAAACCCATCCTTAATATCAGAACGATATAGATCCTCAATGCTTTAAAGATGGCACATACTTTTGAGCCTAGCGCTAACTAAGCACCAACAAAATCTAGTACTTTCGTGTTAATTAGTCCATTTTAGTAATACGTAAATCATCTTTTACATTCTTTGGTAAAAAAGTGACATCGAATTAAAAACAAATAACTTCTCCCTTCGTATCCTTAAACATAAACTTACATATTTAGTAATGCTTAATCTTAAACATATTCGTATGAGTAACATGTAATCACAAGCCATTTGAACCCAAGGTTTTGATGCAAAACAATCTTAAATATTCGATTTCATAGAAATCAAAGTCTTATAGCTAAATACTGAGCCGAGAACATGTGTGGCCACACGTGAACACTTAACTAGAAGCATCACATGACAATATCCAAGACAAAAAGCTGTGCTGTCAACTGTAAACAAACACTTCTAATTTGTTTGCCACACGTCCCGAAGTCATTGTATAATCAGCAACAGAGAAACGTGACACCCTGAATAGCAGTTTTTATGCAAGTTTCTCTGCAGCTGGCTGTACATTAGCAGTTTTCTCATGTTCACACATGACAAAAACTAGAAAAAGTTAACAATAATTGCATAGCCCTATATCAATACTCCCACTTGAATTAGGAAGACTTATTACGATACACCCCATTTGGTACGTCTCTAGTTTTAAGTACAAAAGTACTAAGTATTATAAAATCCATGGCGGCTATTCAAAAAAATAGCGGACGGAAGATGAATTGCACTCTACGTCGCCTTTCAAATGCGTCACGCGTCCAAGTCGTGCCAGAAGACGTAGTGAATGGTTGCTAAGGTTGCTCCGCCGATCAGCGCCAAGGCGGAGATGAAGCGCGCGACCAGGATGGGCGTCTTGGAGGAGTTCTCCCCGGAGAAGACGAGGAAGCCGACGGGGACCCCGACGGCGGCGCCCAGCGCGTGCGCCGACCACGCCACGGGCGCCACGGCCCACGAGTCGGCCGGCGTGCGCAGCACCACCCAGCTCAGTGTCTCTGACGTCGCCAGCACCACGACGCTCAGTGGGCGGAACCACCATAGGGGGATGTGGCCGAATCTGAAGTAGACAAAATTTATTTATTAATTTTTGGTGAACCAACAGCTACCATTATTACATTAATTTTCGACATATGATACAAAAAGCCAATTACAGGTTCACACCAATAACAACACAATAGCAAAGAACAGATTGTGATAAGCACTATACACTGCATCACGGTAGCCAAAATTGCAAATTAGTAGTGTATGACATAAAACTAGTAGTCTGCTAGTAGATGCAATATTGTGTCAATGAAACAGCAATAATGGCAAATTGATAATGATGATCAAGCAATTAATGATTATCATGGCCTTTTTGAGTTTTCTGACCCACGGATTAAAGGATCGGCCACACCGCTATTCAAAATACGCTGGATCTAATACATGTAACATTACAGTTTTATCCAAAGCGTTACAAAGATTCTAGACTAAAACTACAGGTCTACAAACTAGCTTAAAGCTATAGGATACCCGTCATGCTTCATCTCAAACACTCTCTTCCATTCTGTCATCAATCTCGCTATCCCTGTCGCAAACAAATCGCATTCAGAAACTGCTGCAAGCAAGGAGATTGGCGTTTTCGCTCACATTCTGCATATAAACAGGATCTCCTATCTCTCTGGTGTACTCACCTAAGGCAGACGTTGGGCAGGTGCGCGGTGAGCAGCGCGTACACGGCGGCGGAGGCGCCGACGACGCGCACGCGCGGCTGCAGCGCGCCGGCGCCGAGCGCGCCCGCCGCCAGCCCCGCGGCCCATATCGCCAGCACGCGCGCGCTTCCCTGCTCGCGCTCCACTACCCAGCCCACCTGCAACACAACACACATTTTCACACCTGCTATTCAGAAAAGAGTTATTGTTGCATTCGAATGAGGGATCAAAGTTGTACCTTTCTTCCCTCATTTGAGGGCAACAATGACTCTTTTCCTCATAGAAGGTGTGAAAAGCAGTATGTGACACTGTAGTAAAATCATTTGTAAGATATTTCATGTTTTTAGCAGCGGGCCTCATAGACGGTGTGAAAAGCAGTATGTGTCACGCGGTAGCAAAATTATTTCCGTCGTGGGCGTAAACACTTGAATCCCTCGCTACGCTCAGGATTCTATTGTAGAATCTTTCGCTTCACTCAGAATTCAATATACCGCCCTCGCCGTAAATATATCATTTTGCTCCCTTGAGACACAATCTACTATTTATGACCCAGTAGATTGGAGGTCCGTTATCAATAAGAACTAACTCTAGAAGAATTCCACGGAATAGGTTTGACGTACTGTGTTGAGAGAGAGGGACCTGTATAATATCTAGAAACATCAAACATTTATTCTGTAAGTAGGCCTCACTCAAGGGCTCTTTTACAAGTCAAAAACATAGTTAGTACCTATAGTGAAAGCACACAGCAATAAGTGAACAATACATCAGACGAATAACCTGGGCGCGCGTTTGCAGAGAGATGTATAGAGTCTCAGGGTCTATAATAACTTTTTATAGTATAAACTTAACCTATAACTAAGAGATGTAAAGAGTCTCGAGTGTCAAATTAAAATATGATTACAAAAGAAAATAAAAGGATATGTAGATGTCAACGCAGCCAATATTCAAATCAACAAAAGGTCGGCAACGCGCTTGTTAGTTACATGCATCCATAGACTTCGATATTAGGCAGGTCATATAGCTTGTTTGTTATATAAAATGCCTGGGAATGAGATGGCCAGAGACAATACAAAGGGTACTTGGGTCAATCAACTTTTTCTTGTTGTTATTTTGTCCCGTCAGCGAGGAGACATCAGTATCCGAATTTCTTAGAAAAATGTTCATAATATGGACTTTAAAAATGCTCAAGGGATGATCCATGTCCAAATGGATTTAAGGTCATCGCTAAAACTCATGTTTGATAGATTTAAACCCTATAAAATCACAGTTTTAAAGAGTGACTCAGGAGACGTAACCATGGTAACGAACAACAAAGAATAATTGATTCACCCACTTCCGAAACTCGGCGTAGTTTGAGTCAGTTTCTGAACTTACCGCTAGAGCGACGATGGCGTTGGTGGCGAGATGCGTGGCCGTGGCGTGCACCACGCCGTAGGAGAAGAGTCGCCACGGCTCGCGCCACCACGCGCCCGGCGACCACTCCAGCCGCGCGCGCGCACGCTCCGAGCCCCACAGGTACATCGAGACCTGCGCAAACACGGGATGTGAATTTTAATTAGAGAAAAATGTGGTGAAAGAGGTAGGACAAAGCGAAAATGTCATTTTGCTCATGATACTATTATACAGGGTATCCCACGGCTATGCCACATGGAGGGAAAGTACCTTGAATATTATAGATGGAACATTTTACTGAAAGAAGACATTATTTGAATTTAAAAATCGATCTAAACTGCATTCACAGATATTTAAATAATTTTATGTTTAAACCGGGGATTCGAACCCGTTACATGAGAAAAATAATTATCCTGTAGCTTTATCATACCGATCGAAAGGCTTCAACATAAGGATTATTGTTTGCTAAATATCATAGTGTCAGAAATAAAAGGAAGACCATGAATTTTAACATTTGATGTGCAATTGTCTCGTGTAACGGGTTCAATTCCCGGTTCAACCATAAAAATATTTGAATATCTGTGAATGCAGTTTAAATTGTTTTTTAAATTCAAATAATGTCTTCTTTCAGTAAAATGCTCCATCTACAATATTCAAGGTACTTTCCCTCCATGTGGTATAGCCGTGGGACACCCTGTATACTGCGCCAAGTGTAGCAATCCGGTACATCGGTTAGTAGTATGGGTGGGTGTATCGTCGACAGTGACGTATTGTGGTGTTACGATCCGGATTGTCAGACCTTAATTGTTTTCGTAGACCATGATCTTGCTTGCCTTTGGAGCAGCCCAACTGGGAAAGTCCCCCTTAGATCGCCAGCCAGTAACACCACTTGCTCTGTGTTGTGTTGTGTTACTGTCACTGACTAAACTGGTCACCAGAGCTCAGGAGGACACATTAGTCATAAAGCCGGGTGTTTCCCTAAAAGCCATCTAGTTAGTTGAATAGATAAAACTTGACGTATTTCATTTAATCACATTAACAGGAAACGACAGTTGATATTCCCTATAGCGTCCAAATGTAACGCGATTATGGTTGCCCTCATGCCCGGCAGGTAACTTTTATTTAGCTGTTGTATGTAAGAAGGTCTACTCGTAATGTTTACGTCCTACATTCTAATCGAATTAGTAACATCATTATCAACACGTGCTGATACATAATTGCATACTCTTATATAATTATCTATCTGATCATATCTTTTTTTTTTGAACCCGACTGTGGCTTTATAGGCCGGGCCCAATAAAGCGATAGGAGCGCGCGGTCGGAGAGTTGCCTGGAGAAAATCCAGGGAAAAACCTCCGGCACGACCACGCGTGTGGTTTGGAACACTGGAATACTCTAAGAGTTTGCGCTCCAGTGAGATTGGTTGAGCGGTTTCAACCGAATCTGAGGTGTGAATGGAATCGAGTTACTGGGAGATCATATCTACATAGATAATTATGTAGGAGAAAGAGAGACGGTTCGAAAGAGAACGATGTTCAGTCAACATAAAGGTCACTAAACATTATATAGGTAGATATTGATACGCTCTCACGAGAAAATTAGGAAACCTCTGATAACTAAAATGTGTTTTTTTCCTTTGTAACAAACATATATCTCAAAGTGACAGATAAGTACAAAGTATATTTAGTGGCAATTTAACTAAAACAGGTTTGATGAGCGATTATGAATAAGGGGGGGGGGGGAGGTTATACTCTACGAATGCCGTAAATGATGACGGCGATCATTCTGTCAAGATTGAAACGACGAAAATCTAGTAAAAAGTAACAAAAAATAAAACTTACAATTATAATAATAACAGTGAGTATGAAGTAAGGCGGTTTCAGAACAGCATAGATCTTCTCCGATCTCTTCTGGAACTTCGTCTTAGCTTTCTGCTCCGACTTGGGCGCTGGGCACTTGTTGTGTTTCTGTTTCTTCGCGGCCTCCCAGACTCCAAGGGTGAGGCCGGCCTGGAGCGTGGGGCTCGGTGGCGAGTCCAAGAGCCGGCGATGCTCGCCGGGGCTGCGGGTCTCCCGCTCCAGCCAGGCGCGGGTGGCGGGGGGGCGGGAAGGCGCCACGCGCCGCGGCGTGGTACGCGCGTGAACAGCCACCGGCCGGTACCCTCGCCGCTGCTCCTCGACATCCGCATCTGGAGCCATCGCGACCAGTTAACATCTTCCCCGGTCACCCTCTGCGCGCGGCTCGCGTCTGAAACGGAAGTAACGCTACATTGAAGCGACACGCTTTATATACGGCTTACAGGAGGAAACTGAAGCTAAAATAAATACACTATTAGATATTTTAATTACAGGAAATCGATGGGTAATTTGCTTGCGGTTTGTCTAGTGCTAGTAGTAGTAAATAAAAATAAACTATAGTATTTCTATTTTATGCACATATTGCATTATAATGCAAGTATTCTAAAAATATACTGAATTACTCATGTGGACTGCTCAGACCATGGCTTGGAAATAAATTGTGTCAATACTACGTTTTCTCCTATTGTGTATTAATATAATGATGTATTTTCACAATTTTAGGATAAAGTGAAAATACATTTTGACACTTATTTGATGACACGCCGGTTGCCATACGATATTTAATTCAATTCTATATACAAACCTTTTTAGGCACAATTCTGAATATTAAACGAGCAATTTATAATTTGGGGTCGCGTGAGTCATTGAGAGAAATCTATCCTAACCCTGCCGTCGCTGTACATATTTGAAATAATCATGTATGTTAGGACGAATTTATACAATTTCCCAACGAACACTGATAAAACTACTGCAAACACTGGGCCACTCAAGAATTCTTGGGAAATTGTTTTAAATTCTACAATAAAATTCCAAGACACATTACTGAACTTACGGACTCTATCTGTCGTGAAACAAACACTTATTTCATAAGCATATTATAAGATAAGCGATTACATTATGGATAGGGATGTTTGGCAGTGATAGCGTCCCTCACAAGTAATCTAACACCGAAATATTTTGACCTAAATATTAAAAAATATATAGGTATGTTTTATATTGTTGCTTTTTAATTCTGTAGTATTATGATACTGTTATTTTATATACATTGTATATTGTTTTGAAAAAATGACAATATAATATGCCTAAATTGAAGAATAAATGATTTTATTTCAAACCTTTTTAGGCACAATTCTGAAAAATTAAAATACGTATCAAAATACTCGAACTTAGTAAAAGTTTGTAAAAGTTGTAAAATGGTAATTTAATGTTAGTTTTTCTGTCGTTTATTTATCACAATGTATTATCCCAGCTCGGGGTCCATACACGAAAATTATGCTAGCTACCTAAAAATACAACCATTATGTCTCTTTCTAATTTCATAATCTAAATAACGCATTAATTGTAATTTTGCTGATATCGGAAACTTAAATTGTACTCTTGATTATTGCTATACTGACCTGGTATCTTAACTTAATGATGTTGCACGCCTGTTATTGAGATACAGGCAGGACTTGCGTCATCTAACTTTACGTTCTTATTAATGTATTAGCTTAGTATCTTGTTGGTGTATCAAATAACATAAATAAATAAAATAAAATTATAATATCTATGTTATGTTATGTAATAACAATTACCGAGAGTACAATCATAGCACTTATGTATTGCGGTTAGCTGCATTGAAGGTTGAATAAAACATGATGTACCTAAAAGCCGTCTCAATAAATATTTCGGATATGGAGTAGGTAGAACTATAATTTTAATTTCTGAAAAACTGACGAAATGAATGATATATACAATGAAAATGAAATGAAATGAAAATGAAAAAAGTTTATTTCGGTTATTTAAGATTTTAACAACAATAGAAAAGGTTGGTCAAAATCAAAATCAAAATCAAAATCAAAACATTTATTCTGCAAATAGGCCTCAAGGGCACTTTTACAAGTCAAAATCTATCTAGGTACATCAAATAAAAATAATACAATAATCAAAGTATCATTAATTAAATGTAGTGTTACATGTCAAAAATAAGAATAAGAAACTAATAACAATCGAGATTTGTTAGAGATGTATAAGGTCTCTAAGCGTCAAGATAAAAGGTAATAAAGTAAGTACACTAATCATAATAAAATATTTTGAGCTATATCTATAACACGTCAACATGAAAATAATAAAATCTAATAAATAAATATCCTCAGAGATGTATAAGGTCTCTGAGCGTCAGTCTAAAAAATAAAATCAAATGAGAACAATGAAGTCTCTCATCATGTCAATTCCACTGAACACTAGTACGAAGTTACTAGTCCTTGCAAACATGAACAGACCGGACCCCACAAACAGCACCCGTTCACGAGTATGACGCGTATCTCAGCCATCGCCTCCCTCGGTCCGGTGGAAACGAACGGCACAGGACCGGTCTAAATGGCGAGCCTTGGGGGAGGCCTATGTTCAGCACTGGACGTCTTTCGGCTGAAATGATGATGATGATGATGAGAAAAGGTTGGAGCCTCCTATTAAGCAAGTAATTTTGCTTGTGTCAGGAGACACCGCTCTTCCAAACAGTAAAAAGTGGTCAATCAACCATAATAAACATTTTGACGCTTAAGCAGTTACAGATATAGTTACGATAAAGAAAGTATTTTCTACAGGAATCAACATGATTTTTATTAAGTATTTTTGAACTGACTGTGGCTTTATAGGCCGGGTCCAATAAAGCGATAGTAGTGCGCGGTTGAAGAGAGGCCTGGGGAAAATCCAGGGGCAACCACCGACACGACCACACTGGAATACTCTAAGGGTTTGCGCTCCAGTGAGACTGGTTGAGCGGCTTCAACCAGACCTGAGGGGTGAGTGGAATCGAGCTACTGTGGGTTTTGTCGCTGTCACTACACATAGCCTAGATGAGAAGAGTCCAGCAAGAAACTCAGCTGGGTCATTGTCAGTTGTGAAAACAAAAGTTGTCCACCCGTTGGTCAATAGTTAACGGCTTATGTAGTACATGTAACTTATGTTTTTATTACATGGATTTCTAGTTACGGAAACACCGTTTATGCGGTAGACCAATCCAAAATTAAGCTTTTTGGCCCTTAACTTTTGATATGTCCACCGAAAAGACGCGAACCTAAATCTGATAATGACCCAGCTAGGCCCGTCTTGGGTCGGACTGATATTACCCGGTACTGGGACGAATAGGGACTATGTGTCTGTGTTGTCGCGATCGCGCGATGGATGTCTCGCCAGCGGGTATTGGTGTGAGAGTAATTAGAAGGAAAGAAAGAAAGAAATATTTATTTGGTGTTAAATCACTACACAATACACAAAAATGAAATAAACACTAAATTAAACTCCAAAAAGGATACCACTCAGCATATGCCAATAGCAATATATGCTAAGGCGCTGGTTTTCAGGGCATCCCTAAGAGAGATACAAAGATAAACTTAACTAATAATACATCTTAACTAAACTACCCAGCTTAACTTAATGATGGAGAAGAAGGAGAGATCGCTGGTCAATGATTTAAAATATTTGGAAATTAGCTACAGATTTGGAATATTGGAATTAATGAATTGACTATGACCGAACTACTGACTGATGCGCTGATTAAGTGATTGATTATTAACTTGAAGTGCATCGTGGTGCATCAAAAAGTACTATATAGTATTACACATTTATAGTATTACATATAATTTTATGCAAATATCACTTATCCCTAATAAGTACAATTGCCGGGCTTCCCACAAACAAGGACTATTCTGCTATGTTTATTATTTATCTCCGCGGCTATTAGTGTCACGCGGAAGTAAATGACAGAAAATCCTTCGTCATTTCTTGGCACTTACGCCTTTTTGCGCACGGACACGATGAGATGTTTGCGGTCACACAGAAGCGCTCCATATTCTCTAATTGGGTTTTCACGGAAACCCCTAAAGGAGTGTTACGTGATATAATGACATTCAATAATAATTCATTTTCCTAATAGTGACGCAGTGTTGTTTGTTTTGATTAAATTCAAAGAAAGCTAAAGACAAACAATAATATCAAATTATTTTTGTTACTAAGCTGGTGTTCACGTTATTGGTGGTATTTTAATTTTGTTTAAAGAAAACGTAGTTTTATATCGACATGACTTTTATTGACTGATTGACACACATGACATATATTTTTAATCAAATTAACCATAGAGTTCTCAAAGTAGTAAAAAAGACCGAACATACCGCCCACCAAAATACTTATTTTACACTTAGGTGATGTTAACTATACCTTAAGAACGTAACTCATATATAAACATACATAGATGTCACAAAAACAAACTTCATAATCGTAACATGACTACATATTACATGACAACATAAATTAACAAAAGTGTTCAACATCGTTCACTAAGCATTCATAAAATATAACTTTAACATAAACTAACAATTCGAAGGACCTTAATAAGTAAATAATGCCTAGTGACAATATGAAGTTAACCGCCCACCGTAAACTTACTCGGGGTAAAATAGACTAAACAATATAAGCTACATTTAATTTTGACTCTAGCGCGACGAGGTGTAACGCTCGAAGCCGGTAGCTGTCCCGTTTTTAATATTCTGTTTTCTTTCAAATCCTGCATTTGTATACTTCTTGCCAAACCTTCATAATATTTGATACATTGTATAATTTCTTTGAGTTTTGTATTCAATAACCATTGTCTGTTTGGTTCTCCTGTACATCGTAGACATTTGAGATAAAGGGCTAAAATGTTCTTAAATCTTGAAATCGATGGCAATCTTTGCTGCTTTGGGTTGTCCTTTAATCTGTAGTTAAATATCTGCCTACAGTCTACCGCAGGTATTGTTGTTATATTGAATTCTATATCCTTATTCTTCAATCTTTCAAATCCAGTCCACCACATGTTGCTGCCCACTTCTTCTACTGCTGGCTGTACCCGTTGCCGCTTGTCATGGTCTATATTGTGTTGTGTAATATCCGATACTCCACCTCTGGCACATATTGGCCCTCGACTTGGTTGTAATTGTAACCAAGATAACACTGTAATTGAGTCCTTCCAAACAAGTGTTTTGTTCATAGAAGTATTCAGCAAATGGGACATCTCACGCAGAAGTCTCGTCGTCACTATCGCTGCGCATAGCTTCAATCGCGGAATCGTCGATTTGGTCAAGCTTACCTTTGTTTTAATTGTAAGCAAGATGACACGAGCGACGCCTTCTTCGACTGCAATCTTTTCGGTGACTGGAGAGGCATTTGCGAAGCCATCAAGAACATCTTTGCTACGAACCATTATTCCTATCCAGCGGGCAATCTGTACTGCCTGAAGTTCGTGTAACTCTTTGTGGTAGTTCGTCCACTCTTCTCTAATTTCAGGTGGCAAATCATCATTACAACCGAGACTGCTGAGCAACAGTTTTTGTATCATAACTTGACATGTAATGAATGCAGGAGCTAACCAGCTGACAAGGTAGAAGAAAGTAAGTCCCTGTAATAAAATCTCTCGTTTAGTCGGGATCATGGATTTTGGTAAGTATACAATATTATCTTTTATATTCCAAGTATGTCCCAATCTTATTTTGACCTTGTCTAATTTAATGTCTATTTTGTTTTCAGATTCCTCAGTTACTTTACCATCTCGAAGAAAGTAAAGTAATTCCAACAGCTCTTCAGTATAACTCGACCATTTCTGCATTTCAAAACTGCATACCCTTAACAGACTGTTAATCTCATAACGGAGTTTCTTTATTTCAGATACATCTTCGTGTCCTGTCATCAGATCGTCCATGTAGAAGCTGTTTTTCACTATGGGTGCTGCACGAGGGTACATGTGGTTTTCATCATTAGCCAATTGACTAAGTGTGCGTACCGCCAGGTAAGGTGCAGCAGCTGTCCCAAAGGTCACCGTAAGTAATTTGTAGCTTTCTATTTTTTCAGAAGGTTTATCTCTCCAAACGATTCGCTGTAAATCTGTGTGCTTGTCTGTCATCCATACTTGACGGTACATCTTAACAACGTCTTCAATCACCCAGATCTTGTGTGCTTTCTCGTGAATCGCCAGGCTACGTAAGTTTGACTGAAGTATGGATCCATTCATCCAAGCATTGTTTAAGGCGACGCTGTTCGAACTTATGGTTGGTGTGGTGACGACCATGTGCATCTTGGTAGGATCCTCATTTTCCACAACAGCGTGCCGTGTAAGGTATACAGATTTAACTTCTATTTCCGTTTCTGCTTTCTTGATATTACCCAACTCCATATACTCCTGTGTAGCATTTGTACATTCCTTCTTAAATATTTTATTTTTATTAAATCTTCCTTCGAGCTGTTTAAATTTCTCGATAGTTTGTTGTTTTATTTCTCCGCGTGATTTCACTGTATTCTCAACGCTTTGCATCAGCGGTAAGTTTACTATATTTCTTTCAGTGTCGTCCCTTCTACTTGTTGTATTGTAAACTTCTTCGCATAATTCTTCTTCCCTTGGACAAGTTTTCATGTTTGTATAACCTTTTGTTTCAACCTCTTCGAATTTCTTCCAAAGATTGTTGTCTTCCTCCACTTGACGCAAGACATGAAAGCTTGTAATTCTGTGTGTACTGGAAGAAGTTGTATTAGTGTTACCTGACAAAATCCAACCTAGGTGTGTATACTGAGCGACTACATCGCCCGGCCCTCTCATAAACCCAGAGTCAATGATTTTGCCAAAAACATCAGCCCCGAGAAGAATATCTACCTTACTCGGAGTGTTGAAGGTGGGGTCAGCTAACTTTATACTATCAAGTTGAGGCCACATATTACAATTGATTTCCCTAGCAGGCAAGCTACGAGTCAAAGACTTTAATACATAAGCATTTACCTTGAGACCGAAATCAGGTTCATACCTCGACGAGATCTGTAATTCCACCTTATTTTTGATGCACACGTTGTTGTCGTCGCTAATCCCAGAGACCACTCCGCTAACTGCCGTTTTCTTCAACTTTAACAGCTCGACCACTCGAGCTGTGACAAAGGAAGCTTCGGATCCCTGATCAATCAACGCCCTGTAGACCTGTGGCTGTCCACACTTTGAAGTCACTTCCACCAGGGCTGTGGCCAACAAAATGTTTTGTCCTTCTCCTTCTCCACTTGGTCTAACATGTGCAACCACCTTTGAGTCCTCTTTAGTCATGTCTACCTTCTTGTTTTCTTGCATTTCTTCCACTTGTTTTGTATCTCGATGCAGCAATGAATGATGTCGCCTCTTGCAGACCTGGCATGACGTCTTCTGCTTGCATCGCCATACTGCATGGTTTGGTATAAGGCAGTTGTAACAGAGATTGTTATCACGAACAAAGTCGTATCTCTCATCCACTGGTCGCTTCGAAAATTGTTTACAATGGTGTATTAAATGTTTGTCTTTACAGAATGCGCATTCGATATCGTTGGCTGTGACATGGAACGTCCTGGGTTGAGGTGGTTTGTAACTCTTGCTGACCGGTTCTACCATCTCTAAAGTTCTGAACCGAGTCTCCAAAAACGACTTCAACTTCTCAAACGATGGGAATACTGCAGACTCCTCTCCATTAATCAACTCCTCCCAATGCTTATGAGTTCCAGAGTCCAGTTTTGACACGACGATATAAATGATGATTGCATCCCATTGAGGTGTTGGTAAGCCGAGATTTTTAAGTGCATTCAGACATTCGACGGATGTATCTAGCAACTGCTTCAAGGCGGTGGCTGATTCTTGAACGATCGTCCTTTGGGCAAAGAATTTCTTTAAGAGACAGTTAGCAATGTACCTTTTGTTGTCATAGCGCTTCTTCAGAATGGTCCATGCTTGTGTATAGTTCTCGCCAGTAATGGGAAATTGTCGTAAAAGAACTTCTGCGTCACCTTTCAGGTTGACTTTAAGGTAATGCATCTTTTGCACATCGTCCAGTGAACCATTCTTATGTATAAGTGACGTAAACAAATCATGAAATGATTGCCATTCTGTATAGTCTCCACTGAAGCAGGGAATGGTGATATGTGGTAATCTAATTTCACTTATCGGCACATGACCGGAACTATTACAACTCTGTATAGATTGGGTACCATGACCACCCTGTATGCCTTGGTTACTCTTTGCGTCGTTGCTAAATTTCTGTAAAACCGTCTTTAACTCGCCTTTGTAAATGTAAAAACGTTCTTCGTAACTGTCAAATACATCGTCCGTGAAATATGACAGTTTGCTTTTGTCTTCTTTCGAAACGCTTGTAACAATTTTTTCATGCATGCACTTAAATTCTCGAAAGTAATTTTCTAATGCTTCCAACCGACCTTGTACATACCCCAATGTAATTCTCTCCTTCGGAGACTTCTTGAAATTAATATACGCTCTTTCGATAATTTCCAAGCTGTCTACTTGAAGCGCCATAAGTTTCTCTGTCGGATTCATGTTGTAAACGAATTTATACTTTTCGATCGAAATATGGGAACTTACTACCGCAAATTATATTTGTATATGTTTAGGTCACTGAATTATTTAAAGATCCGGTTCGAAGGACCATGTTCACGTTATTGGTGATTTATTTTAATTTTGTTTAAAGAAAACGTAGTTTTATATCGACATGACTTTTATTGACTGATTGACACACATGACATATATTTTTAATCAAATTAACCATAGAGTTCTCAAAGTAGTAAAAAAGACCGAACAGCTGGGTTGCACCAAACCTTCTGTAATCGTAATCGGTGTTCGTTAAAATCTGATTGTATGGAAAGTTTGACAAGTTTCTATGGGATGACAGCTGCCGGCGCCATATTTGGCGATGACCGGCCTGTGATCGTATGTTGGTGCAACCGACCCTAACTTTTAAAAATAAGCTTTTTCCGTTTTCTGTTTTTTGTCATAAAACTTCTTCCACGTATAAGCTTCGTTTTACTACATTTTCTTCGAAAATACGTAAAGAAATCGTGATTTTTAAGTTGTGCAAAAATACAAGACGTACTCGTACTTCATATTTTTAAAACTGATAACTATACAGGGCTATGTTTGATTCCCGGTTCTACCATAAAATTATTTAAATATCTGTGAATGCAGTTTAAATTGTTTTTTAAATTCAAATAATGTCTTCTTTCAGTACAATGTTCTATTTTTTTTTATGTTATAGGGGGCAAACGAGCAGACGGATCGCCTGATGGTACGCAATTACCGCCGCCCATAAACACCTGCAACACCAGAGGAGTCGCAAGTGCGTCGCCGGCCTTTCAGAAGGGAATACGCTCTTTTCTTGAAGTTTTGAAGTTCATACACACGGTATACAGTTCATTCCATAGTTTGGTTGTACGAGGCAGGAAATTTCTTGAGAAACACACAGTTTTGGACTGCCAACCATCTAAATGGTGAGGATGGAAATGCTGACGCGTAGGACGACAATATTCTACAATACCCATCCATCTACAATATTCAAGGTATTAAATCTAGACACTTTCATTAATTAAATCTAGACACGTCTACAACTTACAATATCACACCATTGTTTCACGTCGCCAACTCGATTATTATCTATTACAACTGGCCAGAGCTCAAGGCGGGCACTGTTTGTAATTACTGGTCAGCTCTGGAGTCGCCATCGGTAATGGCATCGACGTGGAGGGTCGGGAGACAATGAGGCGATTGGAACTCGATAATAGTCTAGACCGTCTTTATTAGGAAGAACTTAAGAAAGGGTTCCATGACATGTTATTGACGACCTAGGGTGAAAGCTCTTAACTATATTTGTTTAAATACTTAAGCAGTCGTCTCCAGGAAAAAAAAATAAACAATAGCATTCTTTTGTTATGATCCCTGGGATCCCAGGGACCGGTAGACGACGGGTTTAGAGTAAAATCTTAAAGTGTTCACTCCTCCAGATTGGTTTCTCTCACATCACATCTGACGTAATATGAAATCATTTATTTTCAGACAAGACATCCATAGCATTGTTAGCAATACTTGTTCACTTAAGTGTCTAGGTTTACCCGTCGTCTACCGGTCCCTGTGATCCCCGGGCTCATTACAAAAGCAGGCTTTGCTTTTGTTTATTTTTTCGCCGCGAGACGACGGCCTAAAATTGGATTTACTGTACAGTAGAGCTTCCGCACAGTATTATATTTTTACTAGCGACCCGCCCCGGCTTTGCACGGGTGCAATGCTGATGCATGTATTATACATATAAACCTTCCCCTTGAGTCACTCTATCTATTAAAAAAAACCGCATCAAAATCCGTTGCGTAGTTTTAAAGATTTAAGCATACATAGGGATATAGGGACATAGGTACAGAGAAAGCGACTTTGTTTTATACTATGTAATGATGAGACAGTAGTATCTAAAACGGTAGGTAATAAGCCGCACTGTTTTACGAATATCTTATTTACATAATTACTTATTATTTCACTCGTGACCGTAAATATTCTTTAACCGCTTCTAAGTCGTGGCTTCAATTTCTAACAAAGGGCCCTTAATTTCTCATGCAAGTCACAATTTCAGAAGAAATACATGTTAGGACCATGTTGACCTCAATTGTATATCTTCAAGTAAAACAATAAAGCATACCTTGCATCGCAATGCGGCGCTGTGTGCAGTTTTTTCTATATTTACGATTTTGAACCTTAGTCCATCGTAAAAACGCGAAAAAAAATATATATATATCTAACACGTCCATAGCTACAATATACCTCTAACCGACGCGCACGAAATCCACTGCTCTTTTATCTTTCTCAATAACATCAGTGAAAGCAGACAAGCAATACAATCTCTCTCTATTAGAATTACGATTTGAAAAGGGATCTTTTCAGTACCAAAACGCGAGCTCTTTCCGGAAACAGCAAAAAAGGCAATAAGAATTTCAGCCGGGAAGATGGGTTTCAACTGTCAAGTGTCTAGCGTCCAGTGATCCGAAAGTTCACAAATCGAAAAGAGACTGTTTCAGGAAAGAACTCGCGTTTTGATACTGTGAGTGTGGTGTGTCGTGACCGTAATCGAGTTTCAAGTGATAAGGCGGACGGTGTTAGTGACAGTGACACTATGGGAAAAAAGCGAACCAGGAAGAGGGTAGATCGCTATGGTGTGTGGGTAGACCACAACTAAAACTCGCAGCATGTCAGTTAATCCTTGATAATGGCGCTTGCAACAGTGCCGAAATATCGGGAACTCACAAATACAAATATACATGGTAAATATCCCGTTTCAAATCGTAATTCTAATGTAAATGACCATGTGAGCTTGAAATCTTATAATCTCTCTCTAATCTAATATGCTATTCTATAACCGTCGCCATGGCTAGAGGTGGTAACATCAGGTCACTAATACAGCCGTCGAAACACGTCCATTGCAAGTATGCAACGCAATGTCGCATTCCTACTTCGATTCCAAGACTACATAATAAGGCTACTTCCTGGCTTGGCGGTGCGGGATCTCATACACCAACGTGTATGAGGTATTTTCTATTCTACTGAGATCTTACTGATTCCGTCAGGATTTCCTCGCTTGTCAGTTTCCTGGCAGCATTGCATTTGCGGAGGCGGGCGGTATGAATTCAGTACTTAATTCGTTCCACCCAAAGGAATCACTCATTTGAATGTAGCGACCCAGTACAGAATTTGTACTGACTCGACTGACAGTTGATACCGACAGCTGACAACTTACTGCTCCCGAACTGACAGAACAGACAATCCACAAGTATGTTCATGTATGCACAGGGGGCTACCGCGAACAACAAACGAAGTTTTCCCTCTCTGTCGCACTTGCAAGTTTGCACATAAGTGAGACAGAGAGGGAAAACTTCGTTCGAAATCCGAACTTCCTATCGCGTTGTCCCTTTCACTCTCGTGTTATATACTATATGAGTGAAAGGGACGGCACGATACGAAGTTCGGAGTAGGCCCTCAGAGCAAATGTGAGTGTAACCCCGGCAATGAAATATATCAAAATTAAAAGAAATTTAAAAGGACTATATACTTACTATCGTCCCTAATCTGACGTTAATTCGAGGCTAAAGAGAGCGGCGTATATTCAATAGCGTATTAACAATCTAAGTAAAAACAAAACGTATGTCCCCGCAACAACGAAGTACCGTGTATATAAACCGCCTTAGATTTAATTCCATGGAAGTATTGATCGTTCGAAATACAACCCAGCACATCTGGAATTCTGACCACAAGAGGATAGCTTGGTCGTTCTGTAGAACTATTCGGAGTGTAATTACATTAAACCACAGGTAGCAGTAGCTAAATAGGTAATGCATTGTGGGGTTAACGACCTGAAATATTAAGTAATATTATAAGAATACTTTAATATCAATTAGTACGTCGACACTCGTAAGCGCGCCTGTGGATCTTCCTAAAGTAAAATTTTTAATTAGACAAACTAAACAGACCGATGTAAGTTGGCAACAATTTTAATCATACTGTCTGTTAATTGACGGCGTAACGCGTTTTAATAATAAAAAGTTGCGATGACAACAAATATACAATTCGCGTATTGTTGAGACATTATTGGAACCAAAAATTTAAAGCAGCCGTGGCAGCAAGAAAATCATGTGAAGTTGGAGGGGGAGACGTGTCAAATGAATGTATGACACAGCGTTGGTTTAATCGTTTTAATAGTGGAGATTTGACCCGTGAAGATCGACCGCCCTCTCGATCGATACTGACACTATAAACGAAGCCGTTGAAAACCAACCCAGTACCAGCACTCGTCGATTATCGGTCTCACTTGGACCTTCTAAAGACACTATACATCGCCGCTTAAAATCATTAGATACGACCTATAAAAGTTGTCGAACCGACATTATTTATGAGACACCCCAATATGTATATATGTATTTTACAATTAAGTAATAAAAATAAAATTAAATAAAAAAAGAAAAGAACCCGTTTCATTATAAAGAAATGTGATATCTTCTGTAAGTAGAACCGTTCTTGTGCGAGTCCGACATACATTTGGATTTTTTTCATACGTTTTAATTTCTATAACATTTCCTGTTTGTTTTCACTTCAGTGTTCAAATTAAATTAATTATTATTATATACGTTGTACCACTATCATTATGTGCATATATTTACATGAATAAAGCTTAGTGGCGTTCAAGATATCGCATTGCATACACAAAGGGATGCACAAGGAAGCATCTGTCTGGCAACTGACAGAGGCTGCATTATCAAGATAACACAACCGATAGCTAACCTATACGATTAACCAGTCTCGATTCACCTCCTGTTATCAGTGTTGCCAGATGGTTACATATCTTGCATTTTTCGTAACTTTTGACCGGCGGGGTAATCACGTAACTTATTTACTACCGTTAGGCAGATTTTAATGTCAAATTTTAATTGTCAGCTCATACATTTATACTTCAAAATTGACATTAAAATCTATCTAACGGTAGTACATAAAGTTACGTGATTCGCCTGTGGCTCGCGTAACACGTAACTAACTTCTATTGTAAATGAAATATTCGTCATGAAATACTCTGCATAAATTTACACTAACGTGAGACATATTTATATGTATTTTATGTTTCGGACTACAATTGGAGTCCTTCATCAGGTTGAGTGTTATCAAGGCAACCGACCGAGCAACATGTCGCAAATAGTGACTTTCCAAGTGAGTTTTAACCGTTGTTCTCTTATTAAATTATACTCTGATTTAAAAATAAAAGACAATTGTATCAAACTGGAATCATACGAGACAATTTTAGGCAGCAAAAGAAAACACGTGGTGACTCTGTCTGTCCATCTGTCACAACTACATAGTTCTACTCTCAGGAACTATTTATGCTATCGATTTGATATTTGGGACACCACCCACCAACCTGGAGTAATTCGGCGCCTGAATTTCTTCGCCGAACTCGCGGAATTCCACCTATGTGGCCCCCTCATATCTTAAAATCGTACGTCTTGCTAAGTAGTGTTACCATTAAGGGAAATGGAGCGTTTTTTCGCAAATATTGGTCAATTTTGTGTTATGCCTAAAATAGGTAATCTTATTGTTTTTTATTTCTGTATTTACATAGTTGGATGGTGGAATTAATAGGTAAACGGCTTGGCATATACGAATACTAGAATTTCTTACAGTATTTTTTAAATACGAATTGACAACTTTTTTGGACTCTAATTTCGCATCCTTTGTGTAACATTGTGTCACGTTGTGTGACGTTACACAATTTTTTTCCCATACAAATTGGCTTTCAATTACTTCCTTTGTGTCATTTTATGAAAAATATAAGAAATGTAACTTTTGCAGCAAAAATTTAACTTTTCAAGAAGCGAATCGTAATTTGCGTTCCAAGGGCCCTGGCAACACTGTCTTGTCTTCATAAACTTGACCCAGAGATTGGTAACAACAACTACGCGTAAGGGGAGGTCAGGTTGGTTGGTTGTCCAGTGGCGAGGTGTAAGCTTTGTGAATATCAACTAAGCAGACAAGCATAAAAATGATCTTGAGTTATGACTTATTATTCACTCCTGCACAATATCGATTGCATTCAATTAGTCTCTAAAGGTTCGAATAATTAATTAACATGAAATAATGTCTCTACTGCTTAAAAAATAATGTAACTTTAATTAACTGGGCATACTGCTTGTACTGTGAAATAAAATTTTATTTCATTCAAGAACAAGTTATTGGCCGCAAATACATAAATTAACACTTATAAAATAGGGGGTAAATTCTGTAATTTTTTTGTTTTTGCATATTAAGATGTATATTTACTTTTCATGTTTTAAGTTAAAACTTTTTTGATGACACTAGTCATTAAAAATATCTTTTTTATTTATTCAATTAATTGATTATTTAATTAAAGCGGATATTAATTACATATGTAGAACACACTCCTGCATTAAAATATTATTTTTTAATTGCCCATTGCGTGGTCAACGTAGATTTAACGACCGCTTTAGCCTAGTTGGTAGTGACCCTACCTTCGAAGCTAGAGGTTCCGGGTTCGAATCCCGGTCAGGGCATATATTTGTGCGATGAACACGAATATTTGTTCCTGAGTCTTGGATGTTTTCTATGTATTTAAGTATCTATTTATCTATATAAGTATGTATATCGTCACTAGGTACCCATAGTACAAGCTTTGCTTAGTTTGGGACTAGGTTGATTTGTGTAAGATTGTCCAAAAATTTATTTATTTAATTTATTTAATTAATAAAAAAATACTTACCATTTCAGTGTTGACAGCGTTATCACAAGCAAAACAACCGCTGCTTATAAAACACTTCACCCAAGTCTATAAGCCTATAGCCCTTTCTGTTAAATTTAAAGTGCTCCTAGCTCCTACACGTGTGATCTCAACGAGTGATACAAGACAGATGCGCCGGCGTCGCTGATACAGTGATACTCACAAGGTCTAACTAGCCTCAGCAAAACCAGTGTAAGTCGGACATTTGATAACGGGCAGTTGTGATGGTCCTGGGGATCAAGAGATCGGGGTGTGGGCGTTGCGAATAGCGCGGCTACCTGCGCGCGCGCCCCGTGACGTCACGCTCATTTGTTTACGTTTGCGGATCGGATGCAGATGATGGTATTTGGCTGTGTTGATGGCGCAGCCACGTGTCGATGTGTTTATGAATTTATAACTATAAACTGAATATGCTGTGCATGATAGGGATTATGGATATAGGTCGAACGAAGATTTGGGTGCTAAATAATAATAATAATAATTCTCTGCGAACGGTCTAATAGCGAAGAGTCTCGACCAACACCTCAAGAGACTCTCGCTAGATGGCTGGGTCAAGGGTCAGATACAGAAGGCGGTACTCCTGGACACGGCGCGAATAGTCAGGAGGTTCCTCTCTCTGTCGCCCTAACCACCGGTAGCTTAGGCCCCGCCTCGCTGCCGGCGGCACACTAGGTTAGGTTTTTATAATTATTTTATGTTTTGTAAATATTGTTTTATATTTTACTTTTTATATAATTATTATAAAACCTAACTTGAGCGAAAAAATAAATAAAGAGATAATAATATTCTTTATTGCACCACTAATACAGGAGTACATTTATAGATTCGGTAATATTAATAATGGTAACAACAGGCGGTCTTATCGCTTTAAAGCGATCTCTTCCAGACAACCTTTGGGTAGCAGGAAATATAATTTTTTTACAAGAATTATAACAGGCAGTGCAGGAATACAGATAGAAGAGCGAAAATAATACAATAGGCTAAATTGTGTCTGTGCACAGGAAATGGAATGTTAAAAATATTAAATGCCCTAGTTTTGGTTGAACTCGATACAACTTGATAAGTATACCCCGGACAAAGAATACGAGTCAGTAAAATACAGTACAGTAAAATAGTGCAAACTTGTACAATTTTTTAATCCTGACATGATCTTTATTTAATTTTACATGCAACTTGCAAATTTTTGCTGTTAAAAAAATTAACATCCCCAGGTTTAGGCACTTGTCCCACCGCCGGCGAGCATCGAGTACTCTCATAGTAATTCTACTCATTTTCTCTTCAGAATTACTATGAGATTACTCGCTACTCGCCGGCGGTGAGACAAGTGCATTAAATAGGACTCCTAAAAATGAAAAAAATAATGTAAACGGAGCGAGATATCGCAAAAATCGTCAGTTTTGGAGATTTATATTTTTATGACAGGATCCCGGGAATTGCTAATACTGTTGGATATTACGAGTAATAATAATCATGTAAATAAAACTAGTGTATTTAGAAAAACCTATTGCGGTTATTTAATTTAGGGTGACCAGAAAATTTTGACCCTCGAGTGTAGAATGTTCCAAGTTCTCTAAAGAAGAAGAGAGATAATGATTTTCATGTCTCTACATGACCCACATACAGATTTTTAGTTATCCTATTAGATGGTAGAGTTATTTTTAGGGATTTTAAGCAGTATAAATTGTAATTGTTAATTTTCTTACTGCTTAATTTATTTATTTATTTGGAGAGACAAACAGAGATAGATGTACAAATTGAAGTAACTTATTTTAGGTTTTAGGACATATATCTCTAATTATTGACAGACATAAAATAGTCCCCACTCTATCTATTAAAAAAACCGCATCAAAATCCGTTGCGTAGTTTTAAAGATTTAAGCATACATAGGGATATAGGGACATAGGGACAGAAATAAATGAACTAAATGAAATAAATGAACTTTATTCTGCAAGTAGGCCGCAAAGGCACTTTTACAAGTCAAAAACTACTAGCGTTTCTCATGAGACCACTGCCGAGAAGAAACGCCGAAAGAAACTCGGCATTCAGTCATTTTCTCCAAAATATGCTTATTACAATGATACTACTTAACCTACTTAAGTAAATGTAAGTGGTAAAAAACAAAAGAGAATTGAAAGAAAAACGAGGAAAAAATAACAATAGGTATTTACAATGTGTAGTTACACAACATGTCGAGAGCAGAGAAAGCGACTTTGTTTTATACTATGTAGTGATAACGAATGCTTTAGTATTTCTGGCCCAACAGATGCGTATCCCAACACGGGTGATTTTAAATAAATCGCATACAAAGTTGCAGGTTGCCGCCAGGTGTCGATACAGTATCGCATCTGGGTTCAACAGCCGGCGCCCGCACCTGCGCCGGCGCTCCTTGAGACCCGCGCCCACAAGAGAAAGGTCGCAACAACCTATCAGACGCGTACTCAATTAAGATCTTTGTGTTTGGACGTACTCTCAGCAGCACAGGTTGCGTCGATATTAATGTGACAATGTGGTATTGAAGCTTGGTTGCCGGCTGTATGGGAGACAAAAAGCGGGAAGTGATGAATATAGACACTGCTAGTTTTATAACTACTTTGTTATCCCCTCAGATTTGGTTGAAACCGCTCAACCAATCTCACTGGAGCGCAAACTCGAGTATTCCAGTGTTCCAAACCACACGCGTGGTCGTGTCGGAGGTGTTCCCCTGGATTTTCCCCAGGCTACTCTCCAACCGCGCACTCCTATCGCTTTATTGTGCCCGACCTATAAAGCCACAGTCAGATTCAAAAAACTCTTTTTATCAAAGTTTAAGTAGAGAGGTCTCGGGTCATACGCGGATTTAGGTTCGCGTCTTTTCTGTGGACATACCAAAAGTTAAGGGCTACAAAGCGTAATTTTGGATTGGACCAGTAATCCGCATAAACAGTGTCTCCGTTTCTATAAATCCTTGTAATAAAAACATAGCTAACACTCACAGAAGCCGTTAACTATTGACCACAGGATGGACGAGTTTTGTTTTTTCAACTAAGTATGACCCTCTCACTCTAATCCATGTTCTAGCTTTGTTAATACTAAAGTCGTTAATGGTTACAATGACTTCTTAAAGGCGTCATTTTAACTTCCATTACATCATGAATTGGTTTCATTTGACATCAGGGGTTCAACCAAATCTCAGTGTTAATCATTTCTCTTCAAAGTATACTTGTCGAAACTCTGAATCTTCACGAGAAAGTAAAACGATAAGAACCAAGATAACGCTCCCATGGGATTTATAAACATAAAGATATTCTGTAACATGTTGCTATGTTACAAATTGCACTCTTTCTTGTAATCATTACGCAAAGAATTTCATAAATAACTCGCGGATGTGATGTTGAAAGTTTACTAACCAAATTTCAATCAACGCATAAACAAGAAGGCATGTGCCTTTATTCAGTCTTAATTGGCATACTTTTCTTCAGTCTCAATCACTTACACATAACCGACGTAGGTAGTATTATCCAGGTCAGAAATATTTCTACAAATACCTTCTGTAGGCCGATAATATTTAAGTAGTTCCGGCGATTCCTCGAGAATGCCAGAATTAATTTTAATATTTTCGTTTCTTTTTTCATTAGCTCACCTCTATTACGTTGGCACTACATTGCATGAGCAAAGAAAATATTTCTATTTAGAATACAATAAAAAAATATTTATTGAAAAAGCAATATACAGCACTACAAGAAAAGGAAAATATAAAATTAAAAAGAAATATAAAATAAGGAATTACATACTTAACTTACCTGCAGTACAAAAAGATCTTAAAATGCTTAGTGATTTCTAAATATCCTTGTAAATCTGACTTGGCTGATGCACGCCACCCCATTATTTTTAGAACTTTAGAAATCTTCGTCCGGAAACGGCCAGCTGAAGGCCAAGGCCGGTAATTCAGTCAAAATATATATTTCTGGCCGATTTACGAGCGGCTCGAAGCTCAAGCACTCGAGTTGGAGTACTAATGCTGCGCGCGCGTGGAATTGCGTGCAGAATAACTGACAATAAAACCAGAGATGTCTGCCACTTGACTGGTCGATTACTTTATTTTTATAGGATTTATAGTTTCGCACTAGACTTTGCATTAAATAATGTGTCGGCGATAATTTGTCTGTTATAACTACCACTGACTAAGTGTTTTTAAGGCTTGTACCCGTTGTACCCTAGCTAGCGACTGTGTTCGTGCGGCGGAGTTTCTCGATCATCCCCGAACCAATACCCTGCAATAATATCTCTATTGTCGTCTCTTCCTGTGTCTCCTATCTAAATAAATAAATATTTATAAATAAATAAATATTTTTATAAATATAATTAAATATTTTTGGACAATCTTACACAAATCAACCTAATCCCAAACTAAGCAAAGCTTGTACTATGGGTACCAAGTGACGATATACATACTTATATAGATAAATAGATACTTAAATACATAGAAAACATCCATGACTCCGGAACAAATATTCGTGTTCATCACACAAATACATGCCCTGACCGGGATTCGAACCCGGGACCTCCAGCTTCGAAGGCAGGGTCACTACCAACTAGGCTAAAGCGGTCGTCAATCTATTGTATATGTATATAATTTGTAGATCCTCCTTTTCTTGTATAAATCCACCCTTGCGATTTATCCTTTATAGGAGCACAACATTACTAATCAACAATTCTTCTGGATTCGCAAGCGTCCATAGGCTACCCTGTTTGATGCCCATGAGGCAGCCCGTAAGCTTTTTTGCCACCGACTTTTATATAAAAAAATCTTGATGGTGAATATTTATGAACGTTGATTATCATAAAAGCTTGTGTACTTAACCTAAAGCCCATTTACCCGGTTATTGTGCCAGTTATTCCATAAAAAGACACGTCAATATCGCGACCCATTACAAGTAGTAATCGCGTACCAAATCAGAGGGCCTACTACTACTTCGAAATCAGAACTTCGTATCATGCCCTACCTTTCACTCATATAGTGTATAACACGAGAGTGAAACGGAAGGCACAAGTTCGTAGCAGGCCCTCAGTGGCGGCCAGCGGGCGATTACCCCCCCGTCAATCACCTCTAACCCGTGATACGGAATTAGTATTTACGTCAATTTACAGATAATATCTTGTTGATTTACTAGCAATTTACAACATATGTGACTTGTACACAAATATTTATGAATAGATACCAAAGGCTTAAGCCGTCGTCTCCCGGCGAAAAAAATAAACAAAAGCATTCTTTGTTTATTTTTTTTCGCCCTGATAAACCCTGGCCCTGAATGAGCCCTGGGAGCCCAGGGACTGGTAGATGTTTACGTGAGGTCTATCTTATAGAACTGGTGCTAGTCGGCCGGGTTGGGGGCAAAACAAGTAGAGAACATCCACCCTCTTTAAGGGAGGCAGAAAATCGGTGTTTGTATAGCATTGCAGAAAGAAGCGATTTATGGTGGTCACGACCATTTCAGGAGGATTGGATGAGATAGCGATCTCGACGATTGTCTGTTGTTGGTTCATCAGTTCGAGTCTTTATATTTTTATACCAAACGAGATGTTTTCAACACCCGAACAATTCGATTTAGAGAAATGCTGATGTTACAATCCTCACGACTTAAAAAACTCGTCTGGGCCATCACATCTTCAAATTAAAAGAATTATTATTATAAAAACGTTATTACACTTTAAAAGATTTTTTGAAAATGAATCATTAACGTCACTACGTAAATATTTGTTTTGTAATATGTAGTATATTATTTTAATTATTAAAACGTGTAATCCAACATTGCTGCGCCCAACATGGTACATAATATGAGACCTATAATATAAGCATGAAATTCCAACTATAAAACCATTACGTGCAATAAAATATTTGAGTATTGTGTATTGAATCTTTGCGGTTATGGACAAAGTAAACTTGGCATAACGCATCATCTTCGTTATGATCCAAGTAAACTATCGCCGATAACTGCTAATTCACTGTTTGACAAATATTGCATTTCAAATTGTATATGTGCTCTCTATGTAATTTGGGTACAGAAATAATATATTTTCTTTTCGTTTCTATATTCGATGAATCAAAAACTGTTTCTAAATCGGTAAAACCGTTTTGGAGATATTTATGTACACAAACAAACAAACAACCTCTCACCCTAAACCTCTTTGCCTTAAACGCATATACCTTCTCCGTTCCATCTTGGGTAAAAAAGTGGATTCTTTCTCTCTCTTTTTCTTGGCAGGTCAGAATGGCGTCGGCTACTAAGTCATAAATCTGATAGGACTGATAAAGAAGTCGCTGACGCACATTGGCGATGCTAAAATAATATATTTTTATGCGATAACCAGATAGAGATATCCATAATAAAAAAATGTTGGCACCCTCACCTACGCGTGCTAATAAAAACAAAAAGAAATAACTAAATACGCATTCGATTTCGCTACAAAATCCATCGTTACTGATATGCAATTCATCGTCAACTTCAGTTAAATTTTACCGTTATTTTGTTATTCATAATTATTGCCGTTTATAAGAAACTTATGAATTCTATTCGAGGAAGATTATTGAGGTTATCGTACTCTGCCAATAGCTTCAAATCGGTTCTATAGAAGTCTGTCTGTGAAAGGAAAATGAATGTAATTATGTATTATATATGTATATGTCATATATGAATAGTCCCCCTTTTCATAGCCAACGACAACAGAGGCCCTTTCAACTTGAGTTCAGAATAAAATCACCCTCGCCCTAAGCTTAGGAAAAGTAGTACTAGTAAAATAAAAGTGAAATGAAATTAAATCATTTATTCTTCAATTTAGGCATGTTACATGCACTTATGAATGTCAAAAAACTACCACCGGTTCATAAAATAAACCTCTGCCTCGAGAAGAACCGGCGTAAGAAACTCGGCGAGGTGTCATTTTTTCAAAACAATATACAATGACAAGGAAATAAATGGCCAAATCTGTTCATAAATGTACATATGTAGTACGTCATCAGTCAGCATTTCAATATATATTAATAGAAATATATTATTATAATAAAGAGATAGGCGGTGAATCCCAGGTAATGGCGGGTTTTCCCGGAATCTGTTATATTTTGTCGTTATACATTATCCTCGACCTACCTAGACTTATTAGAAGTTATTATTTGTTTGTATTGCAACTACGTTTCCTCGTATAATAGGGTCCGTCTTCTCAATTTCACAGAATATGCGTCGGATACTACTTATACATTATTTAATTAATTTATCATATGATATGTTATTATGAATTCAGGCTAGCATACTTATATGTTTATGTCGTGCGTACAGTCTTCGTTCCACTCATTCATTTCGTGCTAGTGGCGGATGAATTCTGTATATCACTACATAGTATAAAACAAAGTCGCTTTTTCTGTCCCTAATCCCTATATCCCTATGTATGCTTAAATCTTTAAAACTACGCAACGGATTTTGCAGCGGTTTTTTTTAATAGATAGAGTGCTGAAGAGGAAGGTTTATATGTATAATAACATCCATTAAATAGTGCACCCGTGCGAAGCCGGGGTGGGTCGCTAGTTCTACATAAACGGTATTATTGACCAAGTGAGAGCTAAGCATCTGATATTTCAGCTTGGGCAAAAATGTTTTCGTATGTGTTGTCCAGCTGCACTCCTCTACATATCGCATTTCTCAACCGATTCCCGTGAAATTTTGTGAGCAGGTTTGATAATAAAATGTTTCTTTTGTGGATATAAGCAAGTATATATGTAAGTAGTATTTACCTTTTATTTCAACGAATGTGAAGCATGAAATGGTATAAACATGGCTGGCATGACACTGATTTAAATGCCCAATTAGGTATAATGTTTCGCATTGCGATCTGATTTCAATGTGTTTCTAACTCAATCGCTTATCGCACACATACAATTAGGCAATAACTTAAAAAAGGGACATTGCAATAAATAAAAATATACTAAAAACTAAAAGCTACCTACAAATCAAAAGTAGTATTTAGATGAACGATGATATACTCGTACGTGACTCCTTTGGAGTTGCGGGCGTCTATAGGCTGCGGTGGCCGATTACCATCAGGTGGACCGTAAGCTTATTTGCCACCGGCGTTGTATAATATATATATATAGACGAAGTAGGGACACGTATTACTGGTGGCATGTTGTTTCTTTTTGTAGCCAATATGATTACAGTAAACAGACTAATGATGATGGTGATGAGGGTGACGGACAAACAGTTTGAAATGAGACAATAATCGACACCATTGTCCTTACATGATGAGCTTTAGCAAAAAACAAGGAAACTCATAAAGTAAATTAACCATTATTTACAAACATTGCTTTTTTTGGTTAAGTGGTCAGTTGTAATTTTTAGTTGTATATATTACTAGCGACCCGCCCCGGCTTCGTACGGGTGCAATGCTGATGCATGTATTATATATATAAACCTTCCCCTTGAGTCACTCTATCTATTAAAAAAAACCGCATCAAAATCCGTTGCGTAGTTTTAAAGATTTAAGCATACATAGGGACAGAGAAAGCGACTTTGTTTTATACTATTATATCTTCACGTATCCCGTGGTGTGTGGTAATTAATTAATAACACTGCACTATTGGAAACGCACTTATTTATTTTGTAAACTTTAAATTACTGGAATACATTGTTACACACTGTTACAGTTATCAGTGACCGGGAGCAAGAGAGTGAACCAATGAGTGAAACTGAATGACTGGATATATAACACTCTTCCCCACATGCACAAAAAAAAAAACTAAGTACAAGTAATGATGTCTAGCAAGTAATGAACACTGAGTACTAAACTACCTTACACCTAAACATTTGTTTTTAATTTTATTTGTTATTCACTTACAACACAATAAATGTATAACAATATATATATTTTTATTTGTCACTTTGACTACAAGTTAACATTTGGTTGACATGTCGCTTCCACCTCAAGCCATCAACGTCAATATAATAGGTGATTCCAGGAATGGATTCTTCAATGATGGTACCCTTAACCCATGGATTCTGACCCTTCCTATAATCTCGGGTCATGACCTTTTGACCTACTTGGAAGTTTACATTCCTAGAACCATCACCTGCATCCACTACCTTATTCTGTTTTAGAAGTAAATCTTGGAATATAGGGGTTGGTCTCAACAGTGATAAGCGACTCCTTATCTCTCTCTGGAGCATGAGTCTGGCTGGTGATACGCCAGTAGCCTTATGTGGTGTGCTACGGTAATCAGACAGAAATATGCCTATAGCATAATTAAGTGATTGCCCACTTCCCACTATCTTGGTAATGTTTGACTTGAATGTCTCAACAAATCTTTCCGCTGCACCATTTGTAGCAGGATGGTGGGGCGGTGTAAAGGTATGATTAATGCCTCGGTTTTTACAAAAGATCTTAAAATCGTGGCTTGTGAATGATGTGCCATTATCTGTTACCAGATGTATTGGGTATCCATATCTCAAAAATATATCATCAAGTTTTTGCATAGTTAAGGTACTTCCAATGTTTGCCATTTGAAAAACTTCTGGCCATTTACTATAGCTGTCCACCACAATTAAAAACATTTTTCCAAATAATGGCCCTAAATAGTCTGCGTGAATGCGATACCATGGCGAGGGTGGTATTGGCCATGGCTTTAAACTTGTTTTTGGGGGCGCATTTCTGTAAGCTAAACAATTGCCACAATTTTTTGTAATGTTAGTTATTTCTTCATTTAATTTGGGCCACCAAAAATATGATTTGGCCATGTCAATCATTCTGCTACTACCAAAATGGCTCTTATGGAGCTCATTTAAAACCCTATCTTGAATTGAATTAGGTATTATGATTCTATGTCCCCAAAACAGGCAATTTCGGTCAATGCTAATTTCATTTCTTTTTATGAAGAATGGTTTTAAATCTGTCTCAATTAATTTCACATCTGGCCAACCATCATAACTATATCTAATTATTTTTGACAATAATGTGTCTTTTTTTGTTTCTTTCTGAATTATTTCCCAGTTAATAATTTCGGTGGAACTGTCAATATAATTAACACTAACCTTAAAGTTTTGCTCCAAACTTTCACTTTTTTTGTCATCCAATGGCATCCTAGACAAATAATCAGCTGGATTTTTATATGTTGGTATATGTCTGATTTTATAGGTAAATGCAGACAGAAATATAGCATAGTGTTGTAAGCGTTTAGCTGCCATCCTTGGAATGCCTTTGTTTGGTCCAAAAATTCTTACAAGAGCCGCATTGTCTGTTTCTAGCTCAAATTGCCGGCCATATAGGAAGTTATAAAACTTTGTTATTCCAAAGACAATAGCCATCGCCTCTTTATCTAAAGCGCTATACTTCTTTTCTCTAATATTGAGCTTTTTACTAGCGAATGCAATTGGTTTAACCACATTGTCAGTTCCACGATTTGACAAAATTGCACTAATACCTTCTGATGATGCATCACAAGTTAATATGATTGGTAATGATTGGTCGTAATGACTGACACTTTGTGCTGTTGATAATTGTTTTTTTATCAAGTCAAAACAATGTTGACACTCATCTGTCCATTTAAATTTTTCTTTTTTAACACAGTCATATAGTGGAGCTATAACTGTCGCCATATTTTTCAAGAATCGAGAGTAGTAATTTATTTTTCCTAGAAACGATCGTAGCATCGTCATATTTTCTGGGGGTGGTAGCTCCAATATTGGCTGTATGTTTTCTTTCACTATACTTATTCCATCTTTATTTATGTTATATCCAAAAACCTCAATACTGTTTCTGAAAAATTTACATTTGTCAGGTTTGATTTTTAATCCTGATTCTTTTAACACAGTTAAAACAGACTCCAAAGTTTTATTCATGTCACTTAAGTTTCGACCACACATGTAAATGTTGTCTATAAAGACAATAGTGTTAGGTATGTGGCTTAATTTCATGCTCATTAACCGCTGAAAAGAACCAGGACCGGTCCCGACCCCGTAAGGTAAATACAAGTATTTGAATATGCCAAATTCAGTATTAATGACAGTTAACATCTGTGAATTAGGGTCCAATGGTGCTTGCAAATATGCTTCTTTGAGATCAAGCTCACAGTAGTATTCAGCTCCTTTCAGGGTTTGAAATATGGTCTCAATATGTGGAAGCGGATAGTGGTCCCTTTCTAAGTACGGATTAAGTGTGACTTTGTAATCACCACATAATCTTATTGACCCATCAGGCTTCATAATAGGGACAATGGGTGTACCCCACTCACTATATTTAACTGGCACAATTCTTTTATTATCTAAGAGCCTTTTAATCTCATTTTCAACCTTACCTTTCAGAGCAAAAGGGATTTGTCTAACAGGCATAAATTTGGGTTTAGCCTCCTCTTTTAATTTTAATGTGATGCATTCCCCTTTAAAATCCCCCCACCCTGGAGTGAATACTTCCATGAACTTAGTTTTAATAACTTCCACTGGATCACAAATTTCATTTATCTTTTGGTTACAAACTGTTCCATTAAATTGCAATGGCCACTGTTTAAAGATATTAAGCCAGCTCCTGCCTAAAATTCTAGGTTTATCATTACTAACAATATACACATCTGCTTGTTTTTCAATGTTATTCCAATTTATATTCATGTTTTTAATTATACCCATAGGCTGTGATAAACTTTGATCAAAGTTTTTGAATGTTATATCAGTTTTATCAATAGCTTTATGAGGAAATAGTTTATTCCTATCATTAATGGTTAAAGTACTGACTTCTGAGCCTGTATCTAATTCAAATTCAACTGGTTGCCCTTCGACTAAGACACTAATGTATTGAGGGGGCACTTTTCTATCTACAGAAGCATTATAAAAATACATACAGTACTCTGCCTTGTTGTCTGTATTAAATAAATTTTGAATGTCCTCTTCTATATTTTCTTCGCTAACCACATCCACTGTTTTTGTTTGCCGCACACGACACACGCGAAAAATGTGACCTTGCTTGCCACATTCGGAACAAAACTTATTTTTTAATGAGCACTCGGACCTTAGGTGATTGTCTTTCCCACAAACATAACACAATAAACTATTTTTCTTCATCTGCGGTTTTGTCTGCTTTTTCCAAGGTTGCATCTGTGGTTTAGCTAGAGATGTTGATGGAGTAGTTCTCTGGCTCGCATAAAACATTTCCTTAGCTTCATGTGATGAATCCGTATGTACATGTTCTAAGTTTGACTGTTTTATGGCTGCTTCAACTGTCCTAGCCAGTATAATTAACTTCTCCAAAGTTGCATCCCCATTTTTCAGCAATTCAAACTTAATTAGAGGTTTTTGCACACCATCAATAAACTTTTCTTTCACCTGATCCTCCATATCTTTGAAGTTGCATCTTTTAGCCAGTTTTTTAAGTTCTATAATGTAATCTTCAATACATTCATTTTCTAATTGGTTTCTAGAACGAAACGCCGTTCTATCTAATACTGTGGAAGTTGACCTTGCATATCTATTCTCTAATAAGGTGATTAAGTCTTTGAAGTCTTTCTTAATGGGTTTATCAGGCGCACACAAATGATTTAATGTTTCTAAAACCTTTGATGTTAAATTCGTAATCAATAATGGCGTTTGTTTTGTTTTTGGAACATCGTTTAGGGTAATAATGCACTCCAACTGTTGCTCAAATAACTCGAAGTTATTTCCGTTGAAAGGTTCAATTCGTCCATAATTTGTGTTCATATTGGTTTTTATCGGTATTTCTTCCGGAGTATCAAAGTGATCGCTTCCACTATCAATATCGCACGGTTGCGACTGTTTCGAGTGCAAGATTTTCCATAAATCTCCACTTCTGGTTAGGTCTCTGAGAGTTACTCGCAAGGCTTCTATGCTTTGATTACCTAACTCCGGTAATTCTAGTTCTTGAAAAATGCCAATTAGTTCTTCCTTCTTCAAATTTTGAATCCAACTAGTTTTACTTTCTTTAATTTCTTCTATGAAATCTTGTAGCATCATGATATTCATGAGTAAAACGTCGAAGTGACATTTGTGACCATAGACTACACAACGAAATGAATGAGTGGTTACTATTGGTTTGAGTGAGTAATCAGTAATGTCAAAATGGCCGTGTTAATTTTATCTCAAGCGTTGTAATCGAAATTTCCCGAAACCAATATTTTTGTAATCCGTTGTCCTTCGTCGCCAATTATTATATCTTCACGTATCCCGTGGTGTGTGGTAATTAATTAATAACACTGCACTATTGGAAACGCACTTATTTATTTTATAAACTTTAAATTACTGGAATACATTGTTACACACTGTTACAGTTATCAGTGACCGGGAGCAAGAGAGTGAACCAATGAGTGAAACTGAATGACTGGATATATAACATATACTATGTACTATGTACTATTTAATGATTTAAACATTCATTAAACAAGCTAGTCGTTTAGTTGTATAAATGTAACAAACAGAACAAACTAGATGGAGTAAACGCATCTTAAATTTAACGTGGCTTTAGTCATCATCATCATCCTAGCGTTATCCCAGTACAGTTGCATCCTGAAGGATGCCCGGGGTCCGCTATCTAATCCCAAGATTTGGCGTAGCCACTAGTTTTTACGAAAGCGACTGCCATCTGACCTTCCAACCCGAGGGGAAACCAGGCCTTATTGGAATTAAGCTTGTCAAGTGAGTGGGCAACTTGACTGTTACAAGTTCTCAAGCCGCCCGAAGGCCTCTAACATGGCTTAACGACTGCTATCATAGACAGCAGCCGGGATCAACAGCTTAACGTGCCTTCCAAAGCACGGGAGCGCTCAGTTAATAACCACTCAAAGCGTTCACCCATCCAATAACTGACCTGGGCCGACGTTGCTTAACCTCGCATACCGCACGCGGTACGCGGGCGCCGCTGGGCCACAAGCGCTCCTTTACGTGGATCTAGTAATATTAATAAGTATAATAATAATATTTGATAGTTAAAATCACTACATAGTATAAAACAAAGTCGCTTTCTCTGCCCCTATGTCCCTATGTATGCTTAAATCTTTAAAACTACGCAACGGATTTTGATGCGGTTTTTTTTAATAGATAGAGTGATTGAAGAAGAAGCTTTATATCACTACATAGTATAAAACAAAGTCGCTTTCTCTGTCCCTATATCCCTATGTATGCTTAAATCTAAAACTACGCAACGGATTTTGATGCAGTTTTTTTTTAATAGATAGAGTGATTAAAGAGGAATGTTTATATGTATAATTAGTATTAGTATCAGCATTGCACCCGTGCGAAGCCGGGGCGGGTCGCTATTTATATTATAAATTACATCAATATGGTTAAATATTTATTTTATAGAAATAAATGACACGCAAAAGTGTACTCTTTAATTTACGTAATTAGCGCTATAAAAATATGTCTTTAATCTTTCTTCAAAAGTTTTGTACTGAAGTATTTTTTGCATTAATTTAGTCATCGAAATTATGTAGTTTTTTTATAGAAATTACGTAACAATATATAAACATGCAACAAAAACAAAGCAAAAGGCATGGAACAAATTACCTTCAGAAGTAGTGAACGCTAACAGTGTTAATCAGTTTAAAAACAAACTTGACAAACTAAGATCTAAGCAGTGTTAACCAGTGCCAAGTGACGTATGATTTAGACGTATCAGCGTCAGCTGCCTGTCTAAAATATATAATAATATAATATATATATAATATATTCGGCGACATCCTGGCAACATCATATTTGTCAGAGTACTTTGCCTAATTGTAGTTTAGCACTTTAGACCACCGTAGCTGTGTTGTGGGCGTGTAACCACGTACACATATTTATAGCTCTATAAAAAGAGGAAAACAATGTTTTATATTATTATGTAACACCGTTTATCAATTGTGTAGGTATTATTTACAAGTATAGTGACATTGCCGCCTGTTGCGTGTGAATCATCGTATGTGAGTGGCCAGTTTACAGTTTACACGAGGCTTGATATCATACGGGTCAAGTTCACTCTATGAGCCCTGGAAACAATCTGCGGAGCCGGCAGGGCCATCTTTCCCAATGGGCTCTCTGGGCAAGTGCCCAGGGCCCCGCGATCGATAGGGCCCCCTAGTTCCTGCCAGATCACCAAACGATAACCAATATTTATTATCGAAAAAATATTTAGTTCAAAAAATCAAACGATAATGACCCACAAAAATGAAATTTTTGACAGAATCATAACATTGACCTGTGAATACTAAAAGTGTTACTTTTGTGGATCATATCATACGACACGTACAGGAGAACAACCGGAAATCCGGAAAATGGGACATAGAAAGCATTTTTGTCGAAGCTGAAGCAGAGACCTTCGTCTCTCGGTCAATTAAAATAGATGTTAGAATCTTGTTAACTACTTTCTTTGTCTATTCTAACAAAGTAGTGATCTGTCAAGGGCATAGGGGCCCCTTTACCCTAATGTGCCCATCGCCTCAAATTGGTTAAAGACGGCCGTGGGAGCCGGGCTGGTATTCTCTCTCGCTGGCTCTTCGTTAAATACGCGTCATACTCGTGAACGGGTGCTGTCTGTGGGGTCCGGTCTGTTCATGTCTGCAAGGACTAGTAACTTCGTACTAGTGTTCAGTGGAATTGACATGATGAGAGACTTCGCTCTGTTCTCATTTGATTTTATTTTTAGACTGACGCTCAGAGACCTTATACATCTCTGGGGATATTTATTTAATAGATTTTACTATTTTTATGTTGACGTGTTATAGATATAGCTCAAAATATTTTATTATGATTAGTGTACCTACTTTATTACCTTTTATCTTGACGCTTAGAGACCTTATACATCTCTAACAAATCTCGATTGTTATTAGTTTCTTAGTCTTATTTTTGACATGGAACACTACATTTAATGAATGATACTTTGATTATTGTATTATTTTTATTTGATGTACCTAGATAGATTTTGACTTGTAAAAGTGCCCTTGAGGCTTATTTGCAGAATAAATGTTTTGATTTTGATTTTGTTATACTAAATTAAGCAGTTAAATCCGAATGCAAAGATTGTTCTACGCACTAAACAATTGTTCTAAGACCACGCACTTTTTTATACAATACTAGCGACCCGCCCCGGCTTCGCACGGGTGCAATGCTGATGCATGTATTATACATTTATAAACCTTCCCCTTGAGTCACTCTATCTATTAAAAAAAACCGCATCAAAATATTTTGCGTAGTTTTAAAGATTTAAGCGTACATAGGGATATAGTGACATAGGGACAGAGAAAGCGACTTTGTTTTATACTATGTAGTGAAGTGTTGTTAAGTGAAGGCGCTGTTTTGCGTACAAGAAGGAAAAATCGATAAGAGTCGACTTTTCGGATCTGTTTGGTTTGAATTCAATTCAATTCACTTTATTTCAGACACATGCTCCATAGCTGTTATTAACAATGGTGCTTACATCTATGTTAGTTTATCTTAATACTAATACATTTAAAATTTATTTTTACAGCTGCTCACTGTGTTAGGTGTCAGATGTGATGGCTTCCGAGTGCTATTGAACGTTTAATATAATATATATTTGATTTCTTTAAACGTTACTACGTATTTTATTTTCACCAAAGCCCATAATCATATTCTCACGTCCAGGTCAGAGCCGCGACCTAGCAACTTACAAGTAGGTCAGTCACCCAGCTAGATAAAGAGGTGGCCGACCGCAATAACATTGCAAACACTAATCATCGGCAACCCTAGTTCATTGTCGATATGCTATCAAGTTCCATTGTGTATTTGTTGTCTATTTATTGACGTCATAATTGGCTTATAGTACTAGTGCCACTTTATTATTTTTGTGAAGTATCTTCAAAGTAGTTAGAGCGGTTATACGCGTGTTATTTGTTATGAATTTAAATGCAGGCGCTGATTGAGGAAACTCATAATTATATTTCGGCTAGGACTAAAAATTACGTTCATTATTATGATCAACCTACAAACAGTCGATACAGTTATTAGTCGATTTTGTCCCAACAAGTCTTTCTGGGCTTTTATAAAAAAATAACCTCGAAGATTAAGACGGGAGCTTCGCTTCGCTTCAGCTCCCATCTTAATCTTCTAACCTATCCGCATTAATGATTATGTTATTTAATGAAATTGAATGTAAACAATATTATTATGCCAAATTGACCTGTAAAATGTATTTATACTTTTACCAATAAAATTATCTGAATCTGAATCTGAATCATTAGAGTCGATTTTGTCTCAACAATTAATTCTGGGCTTTTATAAAAAAAAAACTTCGACGATTAAGACGGGAGCTTCGCTCCCGCTTAGTCTTATATATCGAAATTATGGAAAATGTCATGTCGACTTTTCGTATCATTGAAATTATGAAAATATGGCTAACGTATAAGTTGTCAAATATACACGAATTTTTTTTTACTATCAGTATTTTCGTACAAAAAACCAGTCAAGTGCGAGTGTGACACGCGCACCGAGAGTTCCGAAAACAGATCGTGTACCCATCCCGACCCCATTTAATTCAGGAAAAATGTTAATAGCGCGATGTACAAAATACAAAGTAAACGCCGTGGGTACAGCGTCACAAGTCATTGTTGTAACTATAAACCAAGCACTCTAATAACTGCATAAACTTTAGTTAACCCATAGCTTCTTAACAACTACGGTAGGCAGATATCAAAGCGCAATATATTTAATCTATGACGTTAGTATATGACGATATTACTTGCCAAATTTCATAGTTCTAAGTCAACGGGAAATACCCTATAAATTTTGATTCCCTTGAGAGTGTCGAAATATACGTTTCTTTGCGACATAAATACCCGCATCTTTCTTTTATGTTAATTTAGAACTTTGATTTTTTCACAACTTCTAGGGACTGTAGACCTTTGAATAAGGTTTTATTTTCAACTCGATACCTCCACGCCTTCCCGAGATAAAGGGTCTTGACAGACAGACGTACTGACAGACAACTAGTGCAGATCCTATAAGGGTTCCGTTTTCTTTTGAAGTACGGAACCCTAAAAACGGGATTGCTCTTGGTCAGCATCTAGCCAGGGGGCAAAGATGAGGCCGACGGTGAAGCGAGCTTGATTGTTATTGATTTTGTTAGTAATTTTGAACATTTTTTATTTTATTTCAGACGATCGTGTTATTTAGAGTTTAGACACGATTCTATCGTTTCGTACAAACTTGTCAAACTTTCCATACAATCCGATTTTAACGAAAACCGCTTACGATTATTAGGTACAGACGTTCTGGTACAGTCAAAGGCATAAATAAATTGTACGTCCCCAAAGCGACAAAAATATCTGTACGCTCTTACGCCCTTGTCATTACAGTCATGTTCACATATTTTGTTATTATATTGCGTATATATATTACTGACGTTAGCTGTAAAACTTAAACTGATTGCTGTAAAAACACCTTAATGGACCGAGAAAATAAATAGTTGGCCTCTCAAGAAGTGTTCTCCCAGGGCCGGAGATCTCCGGGCACAACAAAACAATGTAATTGTTTGTTTTTTTTTCGCCGCGCAATGGGTTAAACACCCAAACAAAAATATAGTGATCCTATCTTATCTTAACCTCACTCGCCAAAGTCCCTAAATATTACTATCAGTTTATTTACTACGCCCACTCACACATGATATTTCTCGTACCTAATAAAAGCCACTAATATTTCTGACATTTTAAGATCATTGCATGAGGTCAATTACTTATCCAAAACGAATAACACGTTATGGTTCATACAAGGATTTAGGTTCGCGTCTTTTTTTTAAAATTTATTAAGGACAAAAAACAGTTACACACAAGGTTACATGCTTTAAGTGTAGAAGTTGTAAAATTACAGAGTGTGAAACCAACGACATTGTCCACAGATTAATAGATTAATATGTAGCGCTAAGTACTTATAGATATTACACTACCACTACTTATTATACTTTTCTGTGGATATACCAAAAGTTAAGGGCTACAAAGCTTAATTTTGGATTGTGCCAGTAATCCGCATAAACAGTGTCTCCGTTTCTATAAATCCCTGTAATAAAAACATAGCTAACATGCACATAAACCGTTAACTATTGCCCACAGGAGGGACGACTTTTGTTTTTTCAACTAATTATGACCCTTATATACTCAGGGATCGATACCGGTATTTTTTAAAAACCCCGAAATAGCCTAATATTTTAGATTATTTTATGCTCTTTACGTAGGACTATTTAGGTAACAACATCGTATTTAGATTATGTCATTAAAAATCAAATAATGAAACAAAGACCGAAAAGGAACGAAATAATACAGGTATTATTGTATGATTATACTAAGACCAGATAATATTTAATATTATAATTACCTTTTTAATATTATCGATGACGTTGACGATAATCTACTATATATGCACATCACTTTTAAGTCAAGCTCCAATTAGGTATAGGAATCACTAAACTTTGTTCATAAAAGCTTGCTAAAACATAACACTGTCAACAAATATATCGAAACACATAATGCACAAAAATGTCGACTAAAATTGACAATTTTAATGAAAATTCACACATGATAAGCGAGCGATTGACAGCCGGTCTGCGCTAGACTAGCAATTAAACTGCTATCTGTTAGATAAGTAATCAGGGACGCGTTAGTATTATACGCTTTGGACGCGTTTATCCGTCGTGATTACGAACAGCTGACTGCGCGGCAAGTTGGGGTCAGTTAGGCCAATATATACTGTAGGTCAATGAGCTAGGGTTGTTACTCCTCTGAATAGGTTACATGCATATCCAAGCCATGTGGCGTTGAATTATGATACAGAAATGTTTAGTAACGCATGCGTGAGAAACATTGTTTATTTAGATTTAGTAAACTAATCATGAGTCATATTTAGTACCTGCCAAACATGTTGTTATCTAACTCCATATAATTATGTAATATATAGTTTTCATATATGTAATGAATATAGAATATAATCTGGCTTAATTTAAAATATGTCATGGTGGGTAAACAGATAAATTAAAATCAAAATAAAGTAAGTGATTATAACAACTAGAAAACAAAAATATAGGAACTAACATTACACTAAAATACTAAGGTTTTGTCTGATACGTGCAGCTCAAACGATCCAAATACACTCGCGCTGTATGGCTCAGAGATACGTTGAACCAGGTACGCACGGGGTCTTAATTAAAATACTTAGGGTGGGTTGCACCAAACCGTCTGTAATCGTAAGCGGTGTTCGTCAAAATCTGATTGTATGGAAAGTTTGACAAGTTTCTATAGGATGACAGCTGCCGGCGCCATATTTGACGATGACCGGCCTGTGATCGTATGTTGGTGCAACCGACCCATAATGGAATTCATTAAAATATTTCTCACACGTTACTGTAATCTAATTTTCGAATAGTTTTTTTATATTCTGTGTACCTACTTTTTCTTTCACTGTTAAACTTAGATAAATTTAAATCTTTTAACTACCACATAATTCCATTCTAAGACACGTGTGGTAGCTATAGCTTGGTTAAATCACTTTCCTAAATGGCAAAATGTAAACGAGTTATGTGTTTTAATTTTAAAGCAAGTTGTGATTTCCTGTAATGGGTTTAATAATCTATCTATACATACATACATGTTATCTTTTTAAGTTTATGTTTCATAATATCGTATCTGTTGGCGAACCTTAATAAATAACACGCACGTAATACATATAACGCGATAGTTGACTGTAATTCTGGTTTTTAAGGTATAATTAATTAAATCCTTAAATGACGTTTTAATTACATTTAGGCCCGCGGGGTAATCACGTAACATTTATGCTTCAAAATTGACAGTAAAATCTATCTACCGTTAGTACATAAAGTTACGTGATACGCCTGCGAGTGTTATAAGGATCCGTTAGACCAAATTTCAGTAACTTAGTACATTTTTTGATATAACAAACCGATATAAGGTCTAACGGATCTTTATGCAACCGAGCCTTATTACCAATCACCGGTTGTCACTCAAATAAAACATAACATATATGGAATTAAACAAATGCATAATAATAACAGCGAAAACAAAACGCATGCCCAGCTAGCAGGAATTATAATAGCCGTCATGTTTTGGGACCATTTAGGCTCGGTTTTATAAAGATCCGTTAGACCTTATGTCGGTTGCTTATGTCAAAAATGTACTGACAATTTTTGACATAACAAACCGTTACTGAAATTTGATTTGACATTTGGTCTAACGGATTTTTATAAAACCCGGATTTTTATAAGTTTTTTTTTTTAATACATTTGGGCCGTAAAACGTGACAAGTACCCTTGTGGTCTATTTGCAGACATAAACATAAACATACATAAACTCACATCTGTATTCCCAAAAGGGGTAGGCAGAGCACAAATTTAATCCAGTGCCACATTTAGCAATTGTAGGTTTAGAGATAGAGAAAATGTGATATTGCAGTAATAGACTATTTGCAGAATAAATATTTAATTAATTTTTTTAATTATTTTGTCAATAAAAGCTATCGTGTTTGGCAAGCAGAGATGTTCCAAGCTACGTTTTCATATAATTGATTTGGTAAGCATCCTACAAAATAAGCGGTATAACTACACCAATCTATGCGTGGACTGGCATCATAAGTTATTATATTATATTTTTAGATTTTCTAAATATGGTTTAATTTAACAGATAAAGCCCACGCAATATCCTGGCCTTGTGGATTTCCTCCCCGTTTTATGTCGCATTAACCAAAGTGTGCGTTATCCTGATGTTGGTATTTTTAGCCATATATTTTTATACAACGACGGGGACAAACACGCCTACGGGCCACCTGATGGTACGGACACCGCAGCCTATACACGCCTGCAGCTTCAAAAAGTTAAAATAACATGTGAAATATTCACATTATGTTGGCTTATTTTTGCGAAAAAAAATCACATCCTTAGTTAAAGCTATTCAGTCTGTGAGAAAAAAATCTTAACTGAGTAACAGTTGGCGCTTGTATTTGATTGAAACTGTAGAAATGCCAGTTGTCTTTAAATATTAATTAATATTACCGTCTTTTCCAAATCAAAAGTTCATCATCATCATCATATCAGCCGAAAGACGTCCACTGCTGGACATAGGCCTCCCCCAAAGAGTGCCATAATGATTGGTCCTGTGCCACCCGCATCCAGCGGACTCCCGCGACCTTTACCATGTCATCAGTCCACCGTTGGGGCCGGAACATTCTCGAGTGGCGACCCCGGACCGAAGGCACAGCGTGGGTAGGCCTCCACAAAATGAATCGAAAGTTACTCTGACAACTAAGGAAATCTAAAAACCCTATTCGATTTACACTTTACAAGGTATAATATTTCGAAAATGAAATCTTTCATACGAGTTTGGATTTACGAATTATGTCATCTGCATAGCAATGGCTACTTGCAGTGATCGATATTTAGTATAGTATCTACGAGCACCCCGAACAACTAGATAATATTGAACTCCAAGAATAAGTTCCATTTGGTTCAAAGGATTGCTATATTTCTTTTATAAGTTATCGCAACAACATGTTAGTGACTATCCAGTGTCCACTGCCCTCCCATCATTATATTAAAGATAAGTACTTCCACAGCCGTCTTTGTCCCGGTATCCGTCGACGACCTCGGCGAGACCTAACTTTACAAGTGAATATAATTACAAGTTACCACTTCTGGCTTATTCTCTGATCAAATGAAATCGAGGTGATCGTCCTCTGTTTTCTTAATCCATTACAAAACAAACATTATTACTATGCCCTTAAAGTTCCTTTTACAGAAATGAGTAGTTCTTTGTGAATAATGTAATGAATCGCTGTCTTCATTATTACGGTTAACCTTAGGAAGTGTTTGTCTGAGCAGGTAATTGATAGTGATTCACTGCTGTATCGGACAATACATTATGTCAGGATAACTGCTTTGACAGATGGCTCAATTGGATGGATCAATTGTTGGCTCGTTTAATAAACATTAAGTGACACATGCGCATGATTATTCTTAAATTCCTTAATGATACCTATCTTTTATATATCTTTATATAGTCTCATATTGTGCGTGTATATCGTGGTATATAATACTTTATTACTGCTAAAATTATATTTTACTTTAACAATCTGTTACTGTACAAGTCAATCTGTTAATGTGTAAGTCTAGAGACTTCACCTTCAGTGTACCTATAGTAGTTAGTTTTTTAAGACTATTGTGAGCTCATTGTGCGGGGCGAGAATAGGTATTTCGGAATATTCTCTCTGTTTCATCCGTCGGGGACTTGTGCCCGCATCGTTCGATTTTTTTGTATAGAAAAATTCTGCTACAGGATACTCTTAAGTAAGTACTGTAAAACGAGAACTCCCCATCGGCATACAAACCTCCTCAAGGTTTTGCCTACGATGGGTATTAAATTATGTAAAAATGTTCATTTTTGTTTTTGATCAATAAAGAGAAAAAAAAAAACTTAATCTAACAATATGGTCGCAAGAAGGTAAGCTACTATGTTGTTACTATATGACTCTGTTTAGATGATAATGGAAATTTCTAATTATTAAGGGCCACGTATTGGTCCGAAAAATGTCGAGCTATACTCGACCTTAAAGACGTGAGTGACCCGTTTATAATATTTCATAAAATATGTTTGGCATGGGCACTACATATGCCTCAACTTGATATTCATGCTGATGAAATGAACACAGATCTGATGGCGAAGCCGCGGCGCGGTCTATAGCTGAGTCGATCGATGCTCTTCAATAATGTATCGAGCGGCCAGACAGGCTGTGCCATTTGCAAACCGAATCCAATCTCAACGCAGTCAGTCAAAAAAGCAGTCAACGCAGTCAGTCACATTTTGTATATTCCTATTGACATTATGACATTAATTAATCTTATTATTATTTTTAAATTTGATATTTGACATCACCTAGGATATCCTAGTCATGTATACATTTAGACATTTTTATTCTATTATTTCATTAACATGTGACGTTTCTTAATTTATTATTATTATTTTGAAGTTTTGAAATTATTATAGACGATCCTTTAATGAATCCATTTTATTTTATTTTGATGTAAAATAATAATGTTATTTTCTAAAGGAAATAAATGAATCTATCTATCTATCTATCTATTAAAATTTCAAAAAATTCTTGGTTCACTGTACACGAAATACGTAATATTACCTAAGTTTGGTTCCACTCTCCAGTTAGCATGATCGTGTTTATGTCGAACGATAAGTACATTTACAAATTAGTGTCAAAAAAACATTCCAACTATTTAATAAAACTCTATTGCTGTAACACAATAGTACGTTAGATTGTGTCTCAGGGGAGCAAAATGATATATTTACGGCGAAGGCAGTATATTGAATCCTGAGTGAAGCGAAAGATCCTACAATAGAATCCTGAGCGTAGCGAGGGATTCTAAAGTAAAATTTTGAGCGTAGCGAGGGATTCAAGTGGTTACGCCCAAGACGGAAATAATTTTGATACCGTGTGACACATACTGCTTTTCACACCGCTTATGAGGCCCGCTGCTAAAAACATGAAATGTCTTACAAATGATTTTACTACAGAGTGTCACATACTGCTTTTCACACCTTCTATGAGGAGAAGAGTCATTGTTGCCCTCAAATGAGGGAAGAAAAGTACATCTTTGATCCCTCATTCGAAGGCAACAATAACTCTTTTCTGAATAGCAGGTGTGAAAAGAGACATTTTGAGCGAATGAAGCGGCAGCTGAAGACGACAGGCCCCCTATTTCACCACAGCTGACAGACGCGACAATTGTCAAAAAACATTACAATTGTAGTTGGTGAAACAGTTTTCACATGAAAACTGTCGATTTGTCAGCCTACATACCGACCGACGACCATGACGATACATAACGACCGGTTTAGCCTAGTGGGTAGTGCACCTGCCTGTGAAGCTGACGGTCCTGGGTTCGAATCCCGGTCAGGGCAAATATTTGTGTGATGAGCATGAATATTTGTTTCTGAGTCTTGGGTGTTTTCTATGTATTTAAGTATTTATATCTATTAAATATATCGTCGTCTAGTACCCATAACACAAGCCTTCTTGAGCTTACTGTGGGGTTAGTTCGATCTGTGTAAGATTGTCCTCTAATATTTATTTATTTATTTTATTTTTATTTACATATGTGAAATACGTACATATGTCAACTTGGTGAAATAGGGGCCATGTGCCCTGAGGTGCCTAAAAGACAAAAGAACGAAAAGTCAAGGCAAAGGTAAAATTCGGTTACGGCCCAAATACGTAAACTCTGAAGTAAAGGACCTTCGCAACACAACGAACCCCATAACCTAGAAATCATTTTTTAATAATTCATAAATTTCTTTTCATGCGAGGTTAAGCAACGTCGGCCCAGGTTAGTTATTGGATGGGTGACCGCTTTGAGTGGTTATTAACTGAGCGCTCCCGTGCTTTGGAAGGCACGTTAAACCGTTGATCCCGGCTGCTGTCTATGATAGCAGTCGTTAAGCCAAGTTAGAGGCCTTCGGGCGGCTTGAGAGCTTCTAACAGTCAAGTTGCCCACTCACTTGACAAACCTAATTCCAATAAGGTCTGGTTTCCCCTCAGATGGCAGTCGCTTCCGTAAAAACGAGTGCCTACGCCAAGTCATGGGATTAGGTAGCGGACCCCGGGCATCCTTCAGGATGCAACTGTACCGGGATAACGCCAGGAGGATGATGATGATAAATTTCTTTTCATAATTGGATTTCACAGTCTTTAATAAAAAAAAAACAAAATTACTAGTTGAAGTTTCCGGGGACCGTAGGGCTGGCTCGTTCCTTGCCCAGCGAATTGGTATGGTATATCCGTCCAACGGGGGAACGCAGCCAGCTTTATGGGTACCCTCGCCCAGGGTTCCGATCTGGGGGGTCTAATTTAGTTGTTTTATTATAAAATTACTTCTAGTTGATGAATAAATTAAAGGTCACGGTTATTCGGTCATTATAGCACTCTTTGGGGGAGCCCTATGTCCAGCAGTGGGCGTCTTTCGGCTGATTTGACCACCGTTAAATTATTCTCATCATATTATCTTATTTAACTCATTTTTATTGTTAACCTCCAGCAACCATAACTTAGAATATTTACATTAGATTAGATTAATATAAATTGCTACACCCTAACAGGGTCCATGATGTACCTGCTCAATGTTTAGAAATAAGACCTTGTAATACCATGGTTTTTTTTTTTATTAAAAATAGGATCGCTCTTGGCCAGCATCTAGCCAGGGGGCAAAGATGAGGCCGACGATGAAGCGAGCTCACCCAGAAGGTGCCTATTCACTCGTGCCTTAAAAACGTCTAGGTTATATGAGCTCGGAAACACAAACGCCGGCAGAGAATTCCAAACCTTAGAAGTGCGCATTATAAAAGATGATGCAAAGCGCTTGGTTCGAATAAGAGGAATTTCGATCAAGTAAGGATGGTATCCAGCCGTACGTCTGGATGTCCGATAGAAGAAGGGGGAAGGCGGTATGAGCTCATGGAGCTCCTGAGCACACTCTCCGAAGTACAATTTGTAGAAGACGCACAGACATGCTACTTTGCGTCTATGTGCTAGGCTCTGTAGCTTGTTTCCTACTACCTGACCGTCGCCAATAAGCCTCCTGGCTCTGCGGTCCACCGAGTTAATGGTTGTAATTATTGAATAAATTGAAATTGAATAAATGGATCGTATATTACATTAAATTACATTTAGTACATATTCATTAACAAATTTGAATACTATCTCCCATTATTTCCTCCTTAAACCAGGTCGCGCCTGCGTCATCACCGATTTCAGCGGCTTAGTTATACCGGTGCGTGACGTGCGTCTATGCCGGTGCGTGATGCACTGCGCCGACAATTCGCCTCATTGCTTCAAAACACGCATTTTACCGCGTAGGTACAGTCGCCATCAAATATATCTGTACTCTTCAGGGTGCTCAAAAATATCTGAACATGCACTTTAACGCCTTGACAATAGAGTCGTGTTCAGATATTTGTGAGCACCTCGTTCGCTCCGATATATCTGATGGCGACTGTACATTTGAGTAATTTTGCGACCGTCATTGTTTTCGTCATACTGTTTCTATACGGAAATAGTTATTTGTTATACAAGGGTGCAAAGTTGTATTTTAATCGCGAGTGTGGAATTGAAACACGAGCTAGCGAATGGATTAAAGGATTGAACTACGAGCGAATGGACGCTATGGTCGAAACGCGAGCGAAGCGAGTGGTTTGGAAACAGAGTCCTGAGCGAAGCGAGCGGGTCAAAAATAGAATCCTGAGCGTAGCGAGTGTTCCAACACACGAGACGTAAAATAGCTTTGCAGCCGTGTATAACAAATCTTTTCACCTCACTAGAGCGAGGATTTTCTCCTCCTCGTCCTAGCGTTATTCTAGTACAGTTGCATCCTAAATATAGTTGGATGCCCGGGGTCCACTACCTAATTCCGAGATTTGGAGTAGGTACTAGTTTTTTAAACACTCGTCTACCGGTCCCTGGGATCCCAGGGCTCATTAAAAAAGACTGCTATTTCTTGTTTTTTTCTATAATTCATTTGTATTTATTTGTTTGTATGTTTTTTTGATTCAATAAATTCTGATCAAATACTTAGTTTCTTATTTGATATTTAACAGTAGTTTCGATGAAGAAAAACTTTGGCGTGAGACACAACTTACGGAATGTGCCACAGTACGTAGGTATAGAGGTTAATTCTTAAATCCTACCAGTTGTTTATAAGGCTTTTTTTAAATAGTATAGTAGAAGTAGTAGTATAGTGTGGTAGTTTTTTTAATATATTAGCTCGAAATGAACAAATTTGTTTTGTCAACAATTCTACATGCCTACTTTTAATTATAAAACTGATATTGTGCTCTCGCACGCACCTCACTTGACCTCTTACTTAATGAATAATTGAAATGAACGCATAGCTCTAACAGTAAAAAGAGTTCAGAGTAAAAATGGGCGTTTATTCGGTATGTGCCACAGTATAATATGGTGGTAATCAACCTTAACAATGACTATGCAAATAAGTAAAATACCCCTAACTGAGGAACGAGACCCATGACCGATTAGCGTATAACAACCCTGTTGAGAAATCTGTCTACCGTTAATGACTAAACTAATGAAAGGGTAGATCTGTCCTATTTGACATTGTTGACCACAGTGACTGATAACCACGAATTTTCTTTTTTACATTGTATATTTTATATATAGGTAGGTAATTTATAAATTTAATTTAGAATTTTTTTTGGACCGTTTTTATTTTAATCTTCCATTTTTATTTACCAAATGACTTTTAATTAATTATTATTTAATGAACGAATTTCTTATTAACAATTATTTATTACTTATTTTATTTTATTTTTTAACTTTATGTCATGTTTTTATTGTGATGCCATTGTTTAAATCAATTATTCTATCAAATTATTTTCACCATTGTTAATATGTTCCATGTATAATAAATAATATTTTGCTGCGCCCTATCCGGGACCATGTACTGTACCTAGCATTAAGTTGCATGTGTTTATGTACTTGGTTGCAAATAAATGAAATGAAATAATTTAGTATTTTGATATAATATAAGATTTCAAGCTCACATGGTAATTTACATTAGAATTATAATTAATGTGTATTATATAAAAATACATTAGTTCAATTAAACGTTATAGAAAAGGTGGTTGTGATAAGTGAGTGTTATGGTATTTAAATATTATATCCAATGTAAATATGCATTTTGTTATTATGACAATCGTCTGTTATGAAAATCGGAGATATGGTACTTGATAATATGCATTTTGTTTTTATGGCGACTAAACGGCACCCATTGCGGCCTACTTGCAGAATAAAGTCAATTTATTCTATTTATTATTTCATTTACCTATTTCACACTACCAATTAACATAAAAACGAAGTTAACCATAACTAAACTGCGCCGGCGCTACTCAATCAACTCGTGCTGAGACAGGATGCCGACGTGTTCGCAGATAGCTGGAGTACCCTGCTCTCTAAAATAAGTGAATTATGCGATTTATATTGTTAGTTAATACCGACCGGTTGACCGGTCTATATTTTCTTTAATTTGTTACTGTTAGCACTGAAGTTGCAAATCTCATAACATTATAGGCGCTTTGGTACCTCACTGTTAGCTTATAAATGTATGTTCTAAATAAATAAATAACTAAACACTGCACCACACCCTGCGTAACGCGACCCTGGCTCGTCACGGATGCGGTAAAAACAACTGAGTCATGCTCGACCAGCAGTAAATAACCAGGACACGGGCACGGTGACCGGCTGATCCAGGATAATCCTTAAATTGAGTCCGGTAGGGACCGGGTTGGCACGAGCCATTTTCGGCGTTTTTATTTTATTTATTTATTGTAAGAGTTTCAACAGGAGCGCTCGTGGCCCAGCGGCGCCCGCGTACCGCGTGCGGTTACGAGGTTAAGCAACATCGGCCTAGGTCAGTTATTGGATGGGTGACCGCTTTGAGTGGTTAACTGAGCGCTCCCGTGCTTTGGAAGGCACGTTAAGCCGTATCCCGGCTGTCTATGATAGCAGTCGTTAAGCCAAGTTAGAGGCCTTCGGGCGGCTTGAGAACTTCTAACAGTCGAGTTGCCCACTCACTTGACAAGCCCAATTCCAATGAGGTCTGGTTTCCCCTCCGGTTGGCAGGTCAGATGGCAGTCGCTTCCGTAAAAACTAGTGGCTACGCCAAATCTTGGATTAGGTAGCGGACCCCGGGCATCCTTCAGGATGCAACTGTACCGGGATAACGCTAGGATGAAGATGATGTAGGAGTTTCAACAGCTTTTCAATAAAAATAAGTTTCTTAAATAGAAATATGGAGGCTATTTACAGAAACTCACAAATAGAAACATGATAGGGTAAGTTGCCTATAAGCACATTCGCAAAAATATACGCAGAGCAAACCAACTGTTGATATTTCTGCAATTAAATAAATAGAATTAAAATAACTGGCTTCAGAGCTCAAATTTGGTGGTTAGTAGAATAAGATTTTCTTAAGTGGCCAATTACTGGCGATTTACCATATGAAACGTTATCATGTCTATTAATTTTAAAATTAAAGGGTAGAAGGAGAACAACAAAAATAACAGGAGAACAGAAGAACTTTAGAAGTTAGAACCAAAAAAAATATTAATTTTGAGTTTCGTTAGTTGTTAGTTGCACCGCCAACAAATCTTTCTGCTTCGCCTTAAGGTTGACTGGTAGAGAATGCCATACGGCATTAAGTCCGCCTTTTGTACGATAAGGCTTTTTTTGTGCAATAAAGATTAAATAAATAAATAAACCATGGACATATTTATGCCATGTACGCCCTAGTATTAACTACAAGCTTTTGCCCGCGACTTCGTCCGCGTAAACTCCCACTCCCTATTGCATCCCTTCGAGGGTAAAATTTTGGGATAAAACGTATCCTATATGTTAATCCAGGCTATAAACTCGTTTAGTATACAAGCTTAATTTCAATCCGTTTACCCGTTTTTGCGTGACTGAGTAACATTAACAAACATCTAAACTTTGACATTTACAGTATTAGACTCGGTTGCACCAACATACGATCACAGGCCGGTCATCGTCAAATATGGCGCCGGCAGCTGTCATCTCATAGAAACTTGTCAAACTTTCCATAGAATCAGATTTTAACGAACACCGCTTACGATTACAGACGGTTTGGTGCAACCCACCCTCAGTGGGAAGTAGGATACCTCAATCAATCAATCATTTATTTATGACAATACTACTGAACGGTTGCTTTAAACTGACGTCAATTTGAGTAGCCCTCTGTCAAATTAAATTAGGTAATTTGATCAGTCAGTATTTTGATCATTATTATAGTGTTATCAATACCTAGTTACCCTTAGTAATAGTATGACGATCCTCTTGGGTGAAACTTGAAATGTTATTTTATTTAGTTTATGGTTGTTTTTCTTTAGTTTTAATTGTTTTATTATATGTTATTATTCTATTCAATATATTGACGACCACCATAGGGATTCTTTTAAATTGTTATGAATGTAATTTATAATGAAGTCTTGTATTCTGTAATAAATTAAAATTAAATCTAAATCTATAGATACTGGTGTCGAATATTCATGTGTCTAATGCGCATTATGTTAATGATCTACCTTAATAATCTTAGTATACTTTAAGAAAGGCCTAAGCCACTGATTAATTTATGAGTAATAATTTGATGAGTCAGTAGGTATTGAACTCGTATTGCATTGAAGAATTCATTTACTGGAGGTAAATTTTTGTTAGTCGCTTCGCATTGTTTATTTTTAACATGCTTCGCCAACATGTTAAAACGTGGAATGAGAAAGACTCAAAAGCGATGAGCCTAACAGAAAAGCGCTGCAACGCAACTATCGAGCGCAGGTCTTGTATTCAGTTAGTGCATTTGATGCACTAAAACAACAGATTTAGTGTACACTTAGCTCTTAACATGGTACTAAACAAAGATAAGTACATACCTGATATATATCCTCTGAAATCTTGCACAGAAATTACATAGCTTTTTTCCACATAACCAACACACATTACCACAGTCCTCGATCGATCATACTAAAAGGAACGGACAGTTCCGATTATCGTATATCATTTTATCACTGCATTTATGCAGTGACGTCACAGTTTTATCACTGATCACTACAGCCAGAGAGTTGTGACGTCACAATCCCTATCTCTGCACTGTTATCTGTTCGTGTAAGGAAGTGTTTACAAACTGGCGTGGGCGGAGCGGCGCCGGCGGGCGGGCGGCGCGGGGTCGACGACCGTTACCGTGGCGACTGCACTTCACAGAGTGCACCTGCAGAGGGTTCCGGAGATTATGATTATCCGTTTGAAAGTGAAGTGGTGAAGTCATAATCCTGATTTTTTATATTAGTATGTCGTTGTTAAGGAAATCACACCTAGTAAATTAAGGTAAACCGCTGCGATACAGAATTTATTAGTTGAAAGTGAAGTGGTGAAGGCATAATCCTGATTTTTTTTATATTAGTATGTCGTTGTTAAGGAAGTCACACCTAGTAAATTAAGGTAAACCGCTGCGATACAGAATTTATTAGTTGAAAGTGAAGTGGTGAAGGCATAATCCTGATTTTTTACATTAGTATGTCGTTGTTAAGGAAGTCACACCTAGTAAATTAAGGTAAACCGCTGCGATACAGAATTTATTAGTTGAAAGTGAAGTGGTGAAGGCATAATCCCGATTTTTTATATTAGTATGTCGTTGTTAAGGACATCACACCTAGTAAATTAAGGAAAACCGCTGCGATACAGAATTTATTAGTTGAAAGTGAAGTGGTGAAGGCATAATCCTGATTTTTTATATTAGTATGTCGTTGTTAAGGACATCACACCTAGTAAATTAAGGAAAACCGCTGCGATACAGAATTTATTAGTTGAAAGTGAAGTGGTGAAGGCATAATCCTGATTTTTTATATTAGTATGTCGTTGTTAAGGACATCACACCTAGTAAATTAAGGAAAACCGCTGCGATACAGAATTTATTAGTTGAAAGTGAAGTGGTGAAGGCATAATCCTGATTTTTTATATTAGTATGTCGTTGTTAAGGACATCACACCTAGTAAATGAAGGAAAACCGCGATTCAGAATTTATTAGTGAATTGTGCATACGTACCTACAGTCGAGGAATTTGAATGTTCTTCATTTCTGGACTCTATTTCTATTGTAATAGTCCAAAAGTGCGAAACCATCCAATTCCTCGACTGCATTTATTTATTTATCGTATGGCAATTATTTCGAACCGCGAGATCTTCGAGAAGACAGTACGGTTACCAGTTTCTTGCACTTTAAACACCACCCAGGGGTCACGTGTAGGGTAGCGGTGGGTACTCCCTACGGACGTGGTGCAACTTCGACCCCCATGCTTCCTTCCTCGACTGTACATCCGAAACCTATAAAATGTAAAAAATATGAATCATGATTGTACTGATTTTATCAAAAAGGACATTCTTCGCTAGTCGTAACTTTTCACTACTAAAATCCAACGTAGTGTTTTCAATTATATCAAAGGTAAGTTTTTGATTCCAAATTGGTATATATTTTTCATATATTCTAATTCTCATTAATAATTTAAAATCAAATGATCTCCGATTCTGCTAACAAAATATGTGGCTATAAGTGTAAACCGACAGCAAGGGCCGGTTGCTATAAACTCGCGATTACTGACCGATCACCGGGGCTAAGATGATCGCTTATATGTCGGACATATAGCATTCGTCCCTTACTGTCAAGTATGTAAGTGCGAGAGGAACGAATGCTATGTCCGACGTATACGCGACGGGATCATCTTAGCCCCTCAGATTTACATTAAATATGGCTGACAGCTGTCATCCCATAGAAACTTGTTAAACTTTCAATGCAATGAGATGGGTCCGTGGAGCGCCGGTGCCCACCTACTTTTTGGACTACTATCCCGAAAGCTGGTCGAGGTGTCTGGGGACCGCAGGGCTGGCTCGTTCCTTCGCCAGCGGATCAGCATAGCCATCCAAAGGGGGAACGCTGCCAGCCTTATGGGAAGCCTTCCACAGGGCTCCGATCTTGGAGACCATATACATCTCTAACAATATTAAATTAATTTTAATTTTGACGCTCAGAGACCATGTACATCTCTGGGATAAGTATTATATTAATTTTATTATACTCCTTGTTTAATCTTGAGACCTTAAACTTTACTGATGTTGTAATATTTGTAATAGATAACTTTGCAAGTTTATCTTCACTGTATGACATTAATTTTGTTATAATTGTAAACTCAAAAGTATTATTCATTCTTGAACTGTAAATTAATATTTTGACATTAAAAATGTATTACTTATTATAGTTAGACTTTCTTAAATTGTAAATTAATATTTTGACATGTAAAAGTGCCCTAGTGGCCTATTTACAGAATAAATGTTTGATTTTGATTTTTGATTTTAGTTTTTATATTTTAAATATTATGTTGATTCACTATGAAATAAATTACGTATGTTATCAGATGTTACATTAATCAAAGACTTTGGTGAAACCCACTCTAAGTATAAGTTCAAAGTTCTCAGTGCGTCTCTCTCCTATTAGGTATACATCTGCAACTCATCCTTTTCTGTCCCGTCTGAGTTTCATGGCTCCCACGGTCAAGGCTTGTAGTATGCATTTCACAGCCACTATCAACTCACTGCACAACTCACCTCTAGTTTAACTTACACCGGACATCCAAAACAACTAAGCGTAATTAGAGATCAGACTTACACTGGTTTGCCGAGAAAACTATCGGCAAATGTTGTGATTAAGAGTTCCCTGGGGTGTGTATGCACACGCCCTAGTTAACCGTGGCTTAACACTAGTTAGTTAACGTACCTTTAACAACCGACGCGAGGTCCTTTTCACCATAGAACCCTTTCAACAGTTTCAACCGCTCCGGTAACCCTTACACCGTTACTGAAGCGTTTCTGTGGTGACAAAATTGTTGATTTTGTGACAGAAACCTAATATTTGAGGTGTAATTTATCCTTAAGTTGCATTAAATCGATCATAAAGCAATTTTTAAATATGTTTTAGAACAATGATACAGTTGTCAAACTTTGTTACTATTACGCATATTTGGAGATTAAGGTCCTAGTAATTATTTCAAGTATTATATCGAGTAATCCAACATTATTATTTGACATTTGTAATTATTTTATCCATAAATATTTCGATTATAAAATATAACTTTAAGACTTCCATTTGCTGCGCTACCAGGGTCCATGAGAAACCTACTTTACTAATGTGAGACCAAAATGTAAACCATGGATGCAATAAATAAGTAAATAAACTTTTTATGAAGCCATATGTGTATGAAAGCTCTCATTCGTTAGAATAGAATAATTATTTATTGTCGTTGTTATTGTTGAACGCGGTTGAATTTCAAACGGCTAGAGACATCTAGTAAATAAGTACGAAAACAAACGTCTGTTGTAGCGACACCTAGCGGTGAGTAGTGAAACTATGTAGGAGTTGTTATGAAGTCGGTGTAATATACTTGTTTGACCAGATGATGCAAGTGCTTGACAACAGATGTCACTGCTTATGAAAAAGATTACATAGGTATTAAGATTATGTTGTCAAGTGTATGCAACTTTGAGGAACAAAAGTTTAATTTGAAATTATGCGCAATTAATTTAAAAGCTGTTTAACTATTTAACTCACTCAGGATAATGGAATATAATTATGTTTACTACTTGTGTATTAGACATCTGCCATAGAGTAAGTTAGGCAGGTACGGACTAACAATAATTTGACGTTGAGTAAAATTTGACATAAGACTATGTGCGTTGAAAACTTTTTTTTCTTCCACCGGTTACATGTATGGAATGCCCCCCTAATTTAATATTTTTTTGTAATTTACATCACTATTATGGAGCGATTCATAGAATACACCTTCCTACCAAATTTCATAATTGTAGTGCTTATAGTCTCTGAGTAAATCGGCTGTGACATACGGACGGACAGACAGACATGACGAATCTATAAGGGTTCCGTTTTTGCCATTTTGGCTACGGAACCCTAAAAAGGTCATCTGAAATTAAACGAAACACATGTGAGTTTAAACATAAGTTTCTAGAAATTCATATTTTGTCGTAGAAAACAGCAGTAGGATTTCTTCTAGACGGCTTCCGGAAGAAAGTCATTAGTAAGAAATATTATATGAACGGAAGTTAACCTTGTTATTAGTTATAACCTTATTTTTAGGGTTCCGTACCGGACAACGGAAGCCTTATAGGATCACTTTGTTGTCCGTCTACAGTCCCTTAAAACTGAGGAAAAAATCAAACTTCTAAAGTTAACGTAAAAAAGATACGGCCTTTATGGCACAAAAACATATGTTTCGACATACAAAGGAATCAAAATTGATAGGATATTTTAATTGGCAAGTAATGTCGTCTTAAACTACAAGTACAGGATTTAAAAATATAGTCTTTATATAAAGTGCGTAATGGGCGAGTTGTAGGTACCTACAAATTTGTACGGAACCCTCGGCGGACGAGTCTGACCGACACTTGTCTGGCTTTTTTTATTATTACACTGCGAAGTAATAATTAGATTTTTAGATTTAGATTTATTGAACATAATAAAACAAGTTAACAAAATAATCGTAATCAGCTGCAGTAGTCGAAGACTGTGTCGCAGTAACTATAGCGGCAAAGCGTATTAATCGCTTAACGAAGGCACAGAATTATCGTGCTCGTACAAATAAGATCCCATCAGGAATTCCAATAAATTATTTGCTAAATTGCGTCCAAATCACACTTGACAAATCATTTTCTGCTTCAAGAGAAACCGAAAATAGATAAGTTATTTCTGGTCACCGCAAATCAAAATACTAAGTAGATATTTACTACTGACTCGTTCCCTAGTGACATGGCCCGTAATCCAAACCAGCGACCACGGACCCTGACTGGGAAGATCGACTCTCGTGTCTGGAGTCAGATGGTCCTGGTCTTCTTATTATTGGATTATTTAGCGTCCATGTTCGTAGCGAACTCATTTTCTGCGTTATTTTGCTCCGAGTGTACATTTATTGGTACTGAGGTACCGCTAAGTGCGTAAATCCAGTTTTTATAGCAAAGATAATCCATTTACGATGGAGTAGGAGGGCTCTTAAGGGGATGCCTCAATTCGGCCAGCCACGCCCCCTGTGAAAGGGACACACTTACGTCTTTTGCGCACGACAAAACGGGATGCAACACTCGGGAATAGCTTTTTTAGACAAATCTCGATAAATATCTGACTGGGTGCAGTTTTATTAAATTTCCTCTTGACAGAGTTTAGATGAGGTAAAATTCCATCATTTAACTTAATTGTGGCGTTTAATAATGCGTTGTTTTAGTAAGCTGAGTAAAAAAAGGAAAATAAGGACTCGACTTTGGATTTTTTTTCTATCGAGAAAATTTTAAGCAATCATGTTTCGGCTATAGTCAGAAACACAGTCATATAGTCAAGAATCATATATCTGAAAATCAATCCTTATTGTTACCTCGTGTGGGCAGAACAGCTTTTCAAAGAACGCTATATTTCTCGTTGCACGGCCTTAATGAAGAGAGACTGGCTACTCCAGCCGTTTAGTGCTGTCCATTGTGTGGAAATGGGTTACATTGACTGTAAAAAGCAATACTTCGTGGCGAGTGGCACTTTTCATTGATAATAGGCCACGTAACTGACGTAATCATGTCCGGCGCGGCACGCCAGGTTTTTTTAAGCGATAAGTGCGCGGTTGAAGACGTGGAGAGTCTGGGGAAGATCCAGAGAAAACCTCCCACACGACCATTCGGGCAGTTTAAACACTGAAATACTCTAAGTTTTCACTCCAGTGAGATTGATTGAGCGGCTTCAAGCAAATCTGAGGTGTGAGTGGAATCGAGCTATTTGACAAGCTAGTGTACTGAAATAAAATGTTGTGCACTGATATTGGTCCTCAGGTGCATGTAGTCTTGACTATGGATTCAAAAATGAAAACTGTCCTACTACTATAATTATATTATATGCAGTGGAGGAAGTTCAGTAATAATATAAAACAATACACTATTTAGTGCTCTATTGTACACTATACTAGGAAATACCTTGTTTTAGTTGCCGACAGATACTATGTAGAAACTGGCACCTCACCTCATTTGAAGTAGGACATTATACCACCTCATTTTTTGAAATGAGGTACTCATACAAACTCATTTTAATTTCATGTCCTACCCAACACTAATGTAGTTTCGGCACAGCAAACTTTATGAATTCGTGTTCAGTCACAGGTGTATTAAGTATACTCATATTTTTCGTTTAGTTGCTAGTTTTTTCGCTCCAATGCGATAGATACCTTAAATAAAATCAGAAAATGGCGAGTTAAAAAAGAGACGAGTTAGGAAAGTGTCCATTTTTGTATATGGCGTGTCGTCCTCATACGAATAATAAACAATCTGTTTCATACGAATTTCTGCACCACCCACAGCTTAATTTATGTTGTTTTTTCCGCCACCCGAAGGTCGTCTGGAAGAGATCGCTCCTTAGCGATAAGACCGCCTCTTGTCTACCTCTACCTGTATACTGTTGTTGTTTTTGATTCTGAGTGTACCTGATTCAACTAGTAGCCAGGTTAAAAAAAAATCATTTGTGTGTGGTGTGCAATAAAGAGTATTTGTTGTAGTCAACTAAGTGGCTGGCTAGAAAAGCTATCCGAGCACAAGGTAATGGGAGTACGGAGTAAGTAAACAAACAGGCAAATGTCAACGAAGCCAGCGGTGAAAGTCGACCGGCCGCCGCGCCCGCGCAGCGGCCACATGCCTGCCTAGCTAGAGTGGGCCGTGCCGACGTGCCGATCCGTACCGAGGCCGGGTTGTATAAAGATCCCTTAGACCAAATGTCAGATCACATTTTGGCAATTGGATCAATCAACGTTTTTCTTTTTGTTATTTTGTCCCGTCACCGAGGGGACAACATTAACCGAGTTACTTAGAAAAATGTTTATAATATGGACTTCAAGCATGCTCAAGAGATGACACATGTCCAAATGGATTTATGCTCATTATTAAATTCATGTTTGGTTGATTTTAAACCCTATATAATAACAGTTTTAATGAGTGACTCAGGAGACGTAACCTAACAACGAGCAACAAAGAATAGTTGATCCACCCAATTAGTAGAGTTTTCGAATTCGCACGGGTAGGGTAGTTTTTTAATCTATTTTAACTGAAAGTACTCGCCAAGTATGAAGTCACTCACTTTAAAAAACTCAGGTTGTCCATACAATGTTACAACCCCCTTTTCACCCCTTCAGAGGGTGAATTTCAAAAAAACGCTGAAATTAGTTTTCTTAGTATTTAATGCTAGGTCTACAAACGAAGTTTCAAGTTCCTCGTTAAAAAAAATTGCTCCCCATACAAACTTTCAATCCCCATTTCACCCTTTTAGAGGGTGAATTTCGAAAAACGCTGAAAAATGTTTTCTTTAGTTTTAATGGTTAGTCTATTAAGGGGGTTTGAAGTGATTTTATTTTCCATACAAAAAGGCCACCCCCTTTTTACCCCCTCAGGGGATGCATTTTGAAATAAATTATAGCCTATGTCCTATTTTGATGTCTAAGCTACAATACTGGAAAGTTTCATAGAGATCCGTTCAGTAGTTTTTGAGATTAAGCGGAACGTACATCCATCCGCACAAACTTTCACGTCTATTATATTATTAGGATTAGGATAATAAATAAAATGAAACTTTTTCCCAATCTCGCTAATTTCAGACAGTTGCGCAGTAAAATAAAAGTTAGAGAGTAACTTAAAGTTAATCAAACTGAATGTGCCGACAAGTTGCTGGCACACACACTAAACAAGATTACCGGTCGTTGCTATCACCAGAATATTCTCAGGAACTGTAAATTACTATACTGGTTTAAACCCCGCCTGTCGCGCCTGTACAATAAACTGAGCAACAATTCAGACCATCAGCTGGACATACATCATGACAGTTTAAATCGATTTAAAGCGAAACTTCTGTCGATTATCGGTTGAAGTGCCTCAATAACCATAGCCATTCGTCATTAGAGTTTGGACCCTCTTGTTCCTAGTTTATTTTTAAGCATATTAGGTACGTACTATTAACTAATTATCATTATGTAGATGTTTTCTTAAGTTTTTCTAAAGTCGACGCTTCCTGTAATGCATGCTGTGTTCACCTGTAATTGGTGGCGCAATTAAATGTAAACCATGTACTTTTCTGTGTATAGTGCTAATGACTGTTGTTGCCACTGTTGGTGATCCTAGATAACAAATAAATAATAAATAAATAAACATTCGAAATTTTCACACATATTTTTAGTAAAATTATGTCCCGTTTAGTAGGTAAACATCACTATCGCTTCAGTCAACTGAGGGACTAATCCGAACTTCGTATCGTGCCGTCCCTCTCATTGTCGTGTTATTCACTATATGAGTGAGAGGGACGGTACTATAGGAAGCTCGTATTTCAAAGTTCGAGTAGTCCCTCTGAGACTACCTTACTTTATTTAACAAGGAAAGAACTTTACTTATCCGGCACAAGGTCGTAGGGTGTCAGATGCTTAATAAGGTATTTAAAAAAATAGTACATTACTTACCAAGGGGGGTAAAACAAAGAATGTCTCAGATCGCAGGTATTTGACGCCCGAGCCGAACGCAAGGGCGATAAATATGTGATCTGAGGTTTTCTTTGTTACCGCCCGTGGCAAGTACAACATTTTATGTCACCCCCTGGCCAGAAAGTGGGATTTTCCGCGCACGAAGCGTGCGGTAATTGCAACTTAATGGCCAGGTGTGACATAAACGTAATTTTTGATGCCCTAATTGTGGAATGATAAAAAATTAAGTATGTTGAGTGAGTATCATTATTTATTTATTTATTTATATTAGGAGAACCAACAGCAGTACAAACAATGTAACAACATGCGTATTAACAGCAGAGCCAATTACAGGATCTCACAGATAGCGCTAGAGTGTATATACTGAACTAAAGTGCGCACTCGTACACAATTACAAACGTTATTGGAACAAGAATGTTAAAATAGAAAAAAGAAAAAAACAAGCAATCCAAGCCCACTCTAAACTAATGTTTAACTTGAATAAATTAAATTGTAAATGACGAATATTAAATGAATATATGGCGTACCTATGCTACAAAGCACTCAGCGAAAATACGCCGCCTCCATGCCTCGCCTCACAGAAGGAATCTTGCAATTAAATATATCTATATCTAACTCCTTGGTTATCTGAATTCCCTCCTCCTCCTTGGTTATTTGTTATATAATACTTAAGTTAGAAATGTTATCACCTGCTACAAGAGTCGACTATGGGAATAGCTTGAAGTATTTTGTGGGCGATCGGCTTCCTTTCAATTCAACTCACATCTTTAAACGAACTTTATGCGTGATTGTACGCGCTCTGCCCACCCCTACACACGTTTGTTTATTTTAAACACAGTAAGTGATCAGGATAACTGTTTAGCTCGCTCAACAACTTTAGCCCCACGCCGCCATGTATGGCACTAGTCAGTCCCGCCGAGTCCCACGGCCCCGGGACCAGTTTCTGCTCCGTCCATCGTCTCACCACTAATCATTCCATCCCCGGCTGTAAATTTACACAAATATGCTAGTTTATTTGCACTCACACGGACGGATTTCACGCGATCATGAGAAATAAAATTGCATCTTTGATGGACCGTGTCAGAAATAGTCAAAACAGCATTTTGAAGGTGTTAGCTGATAGGTACAACTGTCCCATTCTTTGTCACTGGGTGGCACTGATTAGGACACTTGTGAAATATATTAAATAGCCCTGATTGTGAATATTAAGTAGCCTTTATTATGTTATTCCTTTTAATTTTATTGAATCTATCTATTATGTAACCCCACTAACATAGATATAAGTACAATAATGTTACTAACCATATATGGATTTTATCCGAAATAAAATTATTTGAATTGAATTGAATTTTCTCCATGATAGCAAACCATCGAATTATCATAACAAAATGTAAAAGATATCGTCAAAATCTTAAAAATATATAATGTGAGAAGAAGTTTGTAGTAATTTAAGCACGTATTTTTTTATTGTAAAAATGAATTAGACACCACTATAATATGACTATCAGAGTTTGTTTGTTTTGACAATCGGGAACTTGCGTTAAGATTACATCGAGAAATTATATTAGTAACCTAATAATGATAGCCATTACAAGTGTATTACTGGAATATTTATTCTGCAATTTGCTTCTACTTCAGTTGAAAATATTGAAAAATATCTATAATATGGAAAATTATCTCTCTGATTGATACTGTATTAAATAAAACTGAAAATCTATTATTTCTGTCATGTAAAAATATATTCATGCGCCAAGAAAAGTTTGAAGGCTTAGGCAGTGACGTCACGTCGAGCTAGTGAGCGAAACGCGACACGTGAAATTTGAAATGTCGGCTTGTGATTTGAATTAAGGCGCCTATACCCGCGAACGACCTTGCGCGTTGGGGCGTGGCTTAGCCTTTCCCGCCGCACTACCCGCGCCCCCCCGCTGTAACAGGTTTTTGCAGATTTTGTGTATGTGTGTATGTATTTTTTATATTATTATTTTCTAAATACGTAGGAATGTTTGAAGTAATTAAATATATAAAATAGTTAAGTAGGTACATTGTCTCAGAATCGAATCAATCGAACTCTTATATTTTAGCGTCGCGCGCAAAGCGACACAGCCTTCCCGTCCGAGAGCCGGTGGCAGACTGCCGCCCGTCGCCCGCGCACGTATCCGCCCCAATTTTTATGACGGTGTGGTAGTTATTCCAGGTTTTTGACAAAAGTAATGATTATTTTACAATATCCGTCACACAGATTATGAAAAACTGAATTAAGTTTTATTTTCTGAATATCCCGTGTAAAAAACATGTCTAGATAGTGAGCAGTAGCGATTTAAAAGGTTGAAAAATGCCTTATTTGATATTTCTTTTTTGTTAGGACAATCTAGGCGTGTTGCAATTTCCATCTCTCAGATTGAAGAGGACATATCAATTCTTCAAGTATAACTTTTCGAGACCTATATTTCGGGCCAGTTTTGAGTTTTAGGCCTTTGAACTCGACCAAAATGTGGTATTTCACTCTATTACGCGCCTTAACAAAATTATTTGTGCATATTTGAACTCCGTGTTTGGTATCTTTAGGTACGGAATCCTGAAATCTTTAAGATAGACTAGATCAATGAAATAATGCAATTACCCTATACAGTATTTCACGACCAAATTAGCACATTTAATTTAACTGTCAATTATAGAGCATTTCCAGTGCTCCGCATCTACTTACGTAGGTATTTTGTCTGTCAATATTGTCTTTTGTGTTGCTCTGATTGTACCTACATAATTAGTCGCATACAATCATTATTGGATACTGTCTATAAACCGGCTCGAATGGCATGGAATGGATATGGCGTCCTGCTTGAACAAATCAAGAGTGATAATTGGAATTGGCGGAAAAGGAGCAGTCGTGCAGCTTCATGCTGATGACTGACATTAAACTCCAACTGCTGATAAGCGATAACAACCAAATTAGAAAATGAAATATCTGACGCATTTAAACGCTAACTTAGAATCTTTTTATTGGAAAATTCATTTTGTTCCGTAAATAAATAAATAATAATAATATTAGAGGACAATCTTACACAAATCGAACTAGCCCCACAGTAAGCTCAAGAAGGCTTGTGTTGTGGGTACTAGACGACGATATATTTAATAGATATAAATACTTAAATACATAGTAAACATCCAAGACTCAGAAACAAATATTCATGCTCATCACACAAACAAAAAAATAATAAAAATGACTTCATAGAAATGAAATTTGTTGACATTGTATTTTTAAATTCTAGTTTTGTTTGATTTTTATTTTAATGTATTGTGACTGATGATTATTTAAGTTTTCGACATTATATTATTGATTCGTATTTTTATTTTTTATAAATGATTTGATTTTAGTAGTATGATCATTATTTAAATATTTTGATAATTGTTGTATAATTTAATTTAGTAATAATTGTGATCATTTTTGACATTTCATAATTTTTTGACGATCATAATATATAGTCGTATATGACTTAGGATAATTTATATTGTATTTTTATATTATGAAATTTATGAAAGAAATAAATCGAAATCTAAATCAACCGCCTGTTGAATACTAACATGTGTTCAATCATTGATTTCTATCTGTGGATATATTTCAATTTGATTGTTAAAAATAAATACCTAATAACTGAACATTTCTATATATTAATCAATTTTCCGATAGCTCTGACAATTTAAAGCCACTGAGCAACTTGGGACAGGCGTTAGTTACGTTAATCACCATTAAATACATTTCTGGACTAAAAGCAATTTTAATTAAACTGCAGGTCTGACGTAACTACATGCGCATTACGCTGAAACTCACATTACTGCAATGTCTACTAATTGAGGGACGTTCATTTATAAATGGTTTTAGTCCAAAACAGGCATATATGTACATAGAAATCTCGGACATACTGCATATATGTACTCGATGGTATTGCAACGCAATGCAAAGGAATGGGGCGCTTCGTGATTTGTATCTAGTCGTATTCTGATTTCTGTCTAACTTACCGGTGTGAAGTTAGCAGCCGCCGATAACCCAACCAAATTAAGAAGTCAAAATTTTATTGTAAAATATATCGTCGTAGAAAACTAGTCAAAGAGCACCTGATACATGTAATACACAATAAACAGACCAAACAAGACCAGAATTAATGAAAAACTAAAATATGTACATCAAGGAACTCATGCTATCTGTAATATCCCCTAGTAAGACGGCAAAAGGTTTTTAAAACCGGTTCCATGCAGCTAGGTAATCAGGCTAAAGAGCTGATGAGAGATTTAAGTGATACTCGACCATTAACTTGGAGAAAAGGTGAGACCAAGGCAAACTAAAACTAATATTTCAGTGTCAAACTTTCAAGCAAAGGTCGCCGTAGAACAATTTCGCTCCACCCGATCATCCAGCACTATGGATATGACCCAAATAGAAATATCAAGTAGAAACAAGATGCGTAATCTAGAGAAATCCAAATGTGCAAGTCTATCTCGCAACTTCTCAAGCGCTCAATCGCATTCCATATATCCATTTGTATCCCGATCATTAGAGCACTTCAAAGAGACCTTTGATATTCGCCGCAGCAAAACTCAACTCAATTTATGCACTGGATTAATCTAAACAATGAACTACAAATTGATCGAACTGGTTGGAATCTCTTGAAGAGAAAACATTAGTGGAGCAGGTAGTTATAGTTATTTTATAGTTGCAATAGAGAATCCGCTTATAACGACTTCGCTTAACTTATAACATTTGATCACTTTTAACGACTTCGAAATCACCACACATTAGATTTCATACCAAACATTTTCAAAGTAAATCAGTCCGTTTTGTGCGACGTAATATCACCGGTCCTTTGACTGTCGCTTTATCCGGATTCCACTGTATTTTGATAACATTAATCCGTCTATAAGTGGGTAAAAGTTAAGTTGCTGGACATGATCATCTTCCCATTGAATGAATGGCTTACTCGTAGGTCATCATCATCATCATCATCATCATCATCATTTCAGCCGAAAGACGTCCACTGCTGAACATAGGCCTCCCCCAAGGCTCGCCATTTAGACCGGTCCTGTGCCGTTCGTTTCCACCGGATTCCCGCGACCTTCACCAGGTCATCACTCCACCTCGTCGGAGGCCTACCGACAGCTCGTCTTCCGGTGCGTGGACGCCACTCAAGCAGTTTCTGGCCCCATCGACCGTCAGTCCTGCGAGCAATGTGCCCTGCCTACTGCCACTTAAGTCTCGCAATTTTGATGGCTATGTCGGTGACCCCAGTTTACTCGTAGTTATTTGTTAGAAATTACAACATAAAGTACAGTTAGCAAAAATCTACACTACATATTTAAGGATGGTTCCAAAAAGGAGCCCACTCAGCATTCTGTCGGAGCATGAAGTGCCACGACGCTGATTTTCAGTGAATCCATTTACAAAATATTATAATAAACCTAAGATACGCAGAAAATAGCAGAAATGTACTGTGTAGTGTTATTTTGCGAAAATCACGCCAGATAGATTTAGAATAGGATAAAAAAAGTAAATAATGAATATAAATAACAAAACTAGTGAGGATCCGTTTAAGGGCATATTCGGTATCGTGTTCTGATTAGGAAAAAGTTGAAGAAAATTTATTTTTCGAAATAAATTTTTGGCCTTTGTTCAGTTTTTGGACAGTTGGCTGACTTGGACGACCTGCTCCATAGAAAAAAATGATTTTGTTGACAAAAAAAATGTTCTACTTTTTCCTAATCAGAACACGATACCGAATATGCCCTTATAATGAATATAATAAATGAGGTGAAAACAAACAAACACATCGTCGGCGAGACAGAAGAAATTTCCTTTAGGAAATGGAGTTTCAGTAGTTCAGTTCAAAGAGTGTTCGTACATTTATTAAGTACATTCTTCTTTTTTTTTTTGAATCTGACTGTGGCTTTATAAGCCGGGCCCAATAAAGCGATAGGAGTGCGCGGTTGGAGAGTAGCCTGGGGAAAATCCAGGGGAAAACCTCCGGCACGACCACGCGTGTGGTTTGGAACACTGAAATACTCTAAGAGTTTGCGCTCCAGTGAGATTGGTTGAGCGGTTTCAACCATTCGGATTCAGATTCCTGAGGTGTGAGTGGAATCGAGCTACTGGGAGTTTTGTCGCTGGTTCACTAAACCTAGCCTAGCTGAGAAGAGTCCAGCAAGAAACTCAGCTAGGCCCGACCTGGGTCGGACTGAAGCTAGGCCCGACCTGGGTCGGACTGAAAGTATATTCTTCAGTACCTAGACGTCTAAACGCAGCAGAGACCATTGCGTTGCGCCAGATCAGGCGCCTATACCAAGCATACAGTTTGACATTTTTGACAACTTTTGTATGGAAAATTGTACAATTTTGTCAAATTGTACGCTTGTAAAGTTTTATGGTATAGCCCCAGGATTAATCCGGTTTAATACCGCCTATGATGCACACTTGACCGATCATCCACTTCACCCAACATTGTATGAGTAATGGTACTCGTGCATGTATTACACAGTGACCTATATTCGGCGCGAACTGAAAGCAGTCCGCACCAAGATCGAATATAGTTACAGATGAAATGATTCATGCCCGCCACAAACAGATGTATGGTGTTCGGTATGGGTTAGTAAGTATCACGTCTATCGCAATTGGTATACTGATGTATTTTTAGCTCAATTTTGCATCACGTACAACACATTGCCCAGAGTTGAAGTAACCCAAACGGGCAGAAGCATTAAAAGTTGTGAAATATGACAGTTTAAATAAACCAGAACATTACAGCAATTGACACTTATTCTAAACTAGCAGCGCAGCATACTGCGGTGTTCTTTCTTCTTCTATTTAAGAATTTACTACTCTTGTCGGTGTTAAGTCAAATATTTGTAGTATAGTTTTATACGGCTTTTTTTTTACTCTTTTTTAGCTTTGTACGGGTTCGAATCCCGGTCAGGGCAAATATATGTGTGATGAGCATGAATATTTGTTTCTGAGTCTTGGATGTTTTCTATGTATTTAAGTATTTATATCTATTAAATATATCGTCGTCTAGTACCCATAACACAAGCCTTCTTGAGCTTACTGTGGGGCTAGTTCGATTTGTGTAAGATTGTCCTCTAATATTTATTTATTTATTAATAGTAGGTAGTAATTGTCTGTTCTGCCTCACCCGCTCGACCGCTCCGCGGTCTCGCTGAGGCAGCACAGACAATTACTTTTTGTTATGACAACATGCCTACTTGATACGCAAGGGACGAGATGATACTCGACAAAATATTCTTGACTGACTGGCCGGTTGTAGCTATGATTCACGCTGCATCTTATAATGCATTTGCATAGGAACACGACCTGTCTCGAATGAAGCATTGGAATAAATGAATTCTCATATTATGTTTAACCAAGTTGAGAATGCTTTACAATCTCGCACACACTGCTCAGGCGTTTAACATATGATATTTTAGAATCGAACCACTGCCTAATAAACATGTCTCTGAATTATACTTATTGTTGTACGAATACCACTAACAAAGCGAGCAACTAATGCGTAATAGGTTGAGGAGTGTTATTTTAATTTGCCGGCCTGACTTTAAATCTCGATACGATTTCCTCGTCCGACACGAAGTTGTTGAATAGTATTGAAAAATAAGTTAAACCAGAGAATACTGATATTAAATAGGTATATTATTTTAGTTGCTGAGGTATGGCGACTAGGGAAATTTAGAGAGGAATGAGGCTTGAATTTTAACATTAATCATTATTTACTGACTATAACTAGTGCCATATTTTATATAATACAAAACTGACTGTGAATAACAAAAGATTATGAATTAAAAATATTTTTACATACGAGTAGTTAGGTCAATCACAAATGTTTTACATTTGTAATACACTTCCAACATTAACCCTACAAAAGTTTCTTCTTGTTAATTTCAAAGCCTGGAGGGATACATACCTATGATACTTATAGAAATGCAACATTTTCATTTTCATTTCATTATAATATGGCCTTCAATAAAGTCGAGCGGAGTTAGAATTAGTTAACCAAAGTTTTGGAACAGAGTAATAATTATGCTACACCCGTAAACCATTCGATTGCGGATTATTTAAAAAAAATGAAGGATTTATCTTTACAAGTTAATACTAAGCTTTAAAAAAATCTCTACTGGAGTAATTTCAACTGACTCAAATTAATGTTAAAACTATTTTTGTTTTACCTAAAAAAATTTCCGTAGTTCAAGTAATACTGGATATATACTTCATATTACATAACTTTCCAACATACAATGAACCGTGCTCATTCATTACAAATATGTTTTAACCCGACCAAGTTAAATAGCCATCTAAAATGTATGGGTTTTCTTCAGCGTAAGGTGTTTAATTAACTTGAGCGAGTTGGTAGAGAGTACATACCGCCTCCTTTTAAGATTTGCGTATCGATTTTCATGTTGTAAGGAGTTTATGCAAGAGACGCATTTCTTTTTAGGAAAGTTAAGGCATGTTTATAATGGAATCAATGCTCGGAACAGTCGAAGTGTTTATAGATGGTCTACATAAGGACTACATTTGTTCAGCTGTGTTTTATGTTTTTATGCACTGTCTTCCATGATTCTCTTATTAGCCATTGTAATCGTAACTTTAGAATATCGTATAATAAATAGGACAGCCGGACATTTAACGTGCCATTAGCCTCATAACTTCCAGGACTCGGACAGTCCAGGTTCAGGGTGTGTGTTTTAAATAAAAAATAACAACCCGGCTCGGTGTTCGCTGCAATCAAGCAAAAGTGAGTTGGTGTTTGGTGTATATACGCAACTACAACAGGAAACCATGTAAGTGTATGTATATAGTACTTATCGCGTTATTAAGTCGGTTTATTTGGTTTCCAATTCGTTGGCGCATTTCAAATAGATATTGTTTTATTATTGCAGGCCTGGTTGGTCTCTAAATCCGTTTTGGGAGGACGAGCTGCTGGACGATTCTTCGAGGACGATTGACGAGTCCTCTTCCGTTCAGCCAACGCCGTCGGTGTCGAAAACAGTAACAGAGAAAAAACCTGCGAAGAAACGTGCACCGAAAAAACCAAAGGCGCCAGCAGCATCTCAAGTTAAAGAGCTATCGGCTCTGGATAGCTGTTCGGAGTCTGAAGACGATGTCATCCCGTGCGCTCAATCACCGCCAGTGAAGCGTAAACGTCCTGCACAGGTGTTGCAATCTGAGGTATGTGCATATCTGACCTACTTAGATTTCTAATTTATTTATTCAGAAAGTCAGTGGTGACCAGATATCGGATGATTAGTGTCATTGTTGGCTACTGTCATTAATATAGAGCCTTTTAAAAAAAGTATTATTTTTTACGTAAAATAGCTAACATTCTTAAGTTAGTGATGAGTACAGCGGGGTTTTCTCGCGAATATTGGAGGGTCATACTAATTATATTCAGCTCTAATGTTTTTAAATTTACTGCCTCATTTCTGACACTGCAATTAGTTACCCGTGTGTCAAGGCTATTCACCATCAGGCGGTTTGATTTGCTAATTAAACATATTTTCTGTATCGAAAGTTATCTAAAGCACTATTTGTTTTTCAAACTATTTTACAATCTTTTGTCTTTTTTCTAGGCACACAATATTGTCGATTTGATTATAAACTGATTAATTTATTATTATTTTTTTGTCTTACAGGACGAGGTGCAACAGGACAAGTTTCAGAAGCCTGTTCGAGCAGCGGCATTGAGAAGTTTTTTGACTCAGCGCGGCGCATCGGGATTTACGACACAGAGGGATCCTACCAAGACAGGAGAATACTTCATCGAACTCCGGGTCTATAACACCCGTGAAGCAGAGCGGTTAGCAGTGGAAGAGCGATGGAAAAATGCTCTTACCACATTAAAGGTGGCCACTGACGTCAATACATCGCTGTGGGCCGCGGTCTCGAAATTAGTACAGGCCGGTAAACAAGACTTCGTCAAAATTCAGCCGATTATGTACCCATCAGGTTCTCAGTAACATATGTTTAAGAATTATATTTTGCCTAACCAATATACTCGGCGGCATTTAGTATAATATACCTATATATTCGCATTTATCATTTTTGTAAATAACCCGAGCATTAAAGGTATAACCGTTTTACGTGTTCTTTCATTCACAGCATATACAATGAAATAAGGAAATAATGAAATAATGAAATAAGGAAATAATGAAATAAGGAAATAAGGAAATAATGAAATAAGGAAATAATTAAACAATTAATTTAAAAAATCTATTCCGTTGATAGTCCTGATAAAATTAAGAACTTGAAAAAACATGTTTTGTAACGAATGCAAAGTTCATGTTTCTAACTTCACATCACACAAAAAGAGCAACCTTCATAAGTCAAACTGTTTGATAAACACCAAGTTCGACAATGTGCAGGTCATAGCTACCGCATTTAAAAATAGAATTAGAAGTTATAGAGTAAATTCTATTGCAGATGATATCCGTTCAACCCCGGAACAGTTCCTAAATAGGATTTCTAAATCAGTATTTGAACTAATAAAAATCTCTCTAGAAAAACACACTGCTTTGAAAGTAAATCTTGAGCTTTTTGTTACATACACACAGCCAAAAAACAATGAAACAGCAATGAAATCATTTAATACACAGTACTTTCAAATTTTTCAGAATACTGACATTTTGTCGATATATTCCAATTATATTGACAACCTTATAACAAAGTGCTCAGAGTTTGAACTTTCAGAATCAGGCTGGACTATTGATTCAATTAGCCATCTAGAAATAAACATAAATAAATACAACCCGTTAAGGGCCGGCACATATGTTAGTTTGCCAACCAAAATTCGCAACTCTAAATCATGTTTAAATATACAAAACAAAGACGATTATTGTTTTTTATGGAGTGTTATGTCTCATATGTACCCCGCCAGTAAAAATCCAAACAGAGTTTCTTCATATCCGCATTTTAGAAACATTCTCAATATTAGAGGCATGTCATTTCCACCAGCCCTGGACGACCTAAAAACATTCGAAAAAAACAATCCGAACATCTCAATTAATGTATATGGTTTAGAAAAAAATTATGACGTGTCTGGACCTCTATATAAGACATTGAAACATAAGTTGACACACGTTAACTTGTTACTTATCGAACAAAATGGAAAATCTCATTTCTGTTTAATAAAAAATATAGAAAAGCTTGTTCATAGACAACTTACTAAAAATACATCTAAAATCCATTTATGTGAAGAATGTTTTATATACTTTGATACAGAACAAAAACTTTATGCTCATAATTGCGCTAGAGTAAAGACTATATTACCTGAACCTAACAGTACACTAGCATTTAGTCATTTTGAAAGGACACAAAGAGTGCCTATAGTAATTTATGGAGATTTCGAAAGTTTGCTTTTAGAATATTCGGACAAAAGCAATTCCAACCACATAGAAAATATACAAGTACATGAAGCGACGTGTTTTGCTTATTATATATGCTGTGAATCCAAACCGGAGCTAAACGAGTACATATCATATCGCGGTCCAAATTGTGCCAAAAAATTTGTAGAAACTATTTCCAAAGATGTAAAGAAATTGCACCAGTTATTATCAGTTAATTGTGAAATGTTGCCTTTATCTGCCGAAGAAAAGCATTCGCTCCAAAATGCTACGATTTGCCATATCTGCAGAAAATCGTTTAAAATCGGCGAGCGTATCGCAGCAGACCATGACCATTTTACTGGTAAATATCGCGGTCCAAGTCACGATTCTTGTAATCTAAATGCCAAGTCTTGTGAGTTTATACCCATACTCTTTCATAATTTTTCCGGTTATGATTGTCACTTATTTATTACAGAACTATCGAAAACAATTGGTCGAATAAATTTAATTCCAAAAACAAAGGAAAAATACATATCATTAACTAAATTCATACCAATAGAGGGTCAAAATCCAGCGCAGTTGAAATTTATCGATTCATTTAACTTCTTGAATTCTGGTTTAGACGAATTGGCTAGTACATTGGATCCTGGCGACTTTAAAAACCTCAAATTTTTTTATCCTAATTCTTATCACTTTGAATTACTTCGTAAGAAAGGCATATATTGTTATGACTACATAGACTCGTGGGATCGATACAACGAAACTGAACTGCCAGACCGAAAGTTTTTTTATAGTAAACTAACAGCGGAGAATATAACAGAAGACAATTACGAACATGCAAAGTCAGTGTGGAAAGAATTTAACATACAAAGTTTGGGCGAATATACTGATTTATACCTAAAATGTGATGTATTATTGTTATGTGATATATTCGAAAAATTCAGATGTATGAGTCTAACTTATTATAATTTAGACCCGTGTTACTATGTTTCTAGCCCAGCTTTGAGCTGGGACGCAATGTTGCTATATACAAAAATAGAGCTGGATTTGATATCTGATGTTGAAATGTACCAAATGATAGAAAAGGGTATTCGAGGCGGTCTTGCTCAATGTTCGCTACGACATGCAAAGGCGAATAACATATATTTGTCAGACTACAACGACGCTCATGCTAGTTCATATTTAATATACTTAGATTGTGTCAATTTGTATGGTTTTGCTATGCTGCAATATCTACCAACAAACAATTTTGTGTTTCTGAACGACCAAGAAATAAACAAATTTGATGTTAAAAGTGTCAGCTGCGACAGTCCTCGAGGGTACATACTTGAAGTAGATCTTGAATACCCCTGTGAATTGCATGATGACCACTCAGATTTGCCATTTGCTCCAGAAAATTATGTTCCTCCCAGCAAAACGAGTCGTAAACTGGTAGCAAATTTGCACAATAAATATAAATACGTAATACATTACGAGCACTTAAAAGAATGTTTGAATAAGGGTTTAAAATTATTGAAAATTCATCGTATTTTAGCTTTTAACCAAGGAAAATTTTTAGAACCTTACATAACACTAAATACAGAACTGAGACAAAACGCTAAATGTGACTTCGAAAAAAACTTCTTTAAAAAGCAGGTTAATAGCATCTATGGAAAGACAATACAAAATAAAAGAAATCAAGTTGACGTTAAATTGGTAAATGTTTGGAGAGATATTTCGAATAAAACTAACAAAATTTGCGGCGCAGAAAAGTATATCGGCGCTCCGAACTTTAAAAGTTTGTCAGTTTTCTCGGAAAACCTAGTAGCCATTCAAATGCAACAATCTAAATTAGTTTTGGATATGCCTATTTATATTGGATTTACTGTACTAGAGCTCGCTAAAAAGCACTTGTATCAATTTCATTATTCTGTCATGAGAAAAAGGTATCCTCAAAATATTCACTTATGTTACACAGACACTGATAGTCTTTTATATTTAGTTTATACTAACAACTTTTACATGGATATGAAAGAAATGCTTCCATACTTTGATACAAGTAATTTTCCAGTTAATAATATTTACAACATGCCGATCGTAAACATGAAAATTCCTGGCTATTTCAAAGATGAAATGAGTGGCGCAGTAATATCTGAGTTTGTTGGATTACGAGCTAAATTATACTGTATCAATACCGAGGCAACATCTATCAAAAAAGCCAAAGGGGTAAAGAAGTGTGTGACTAAAAAACTCAATATGAAAAAATATAAAAAATGCTTGTATAATAGCGAGGAATTAAGGGACAACATGTGTATTATTAAATCAAAAAACCATAAAATGTTTACCCAGCAACTGAATAAACTAGTGTTAAGTAAAAATGATGATAAAAGGCAATTAATAGACGGCGCAGTTAGAACTTTACCGTGGGGTCACTATAGTAATATATTATAAGACTAAGTAGTTGATAAGATTTATATATATAATTAAAATGTATTTGCTGTACCTATAGGATAATTATGAATGTACCCATAAGTGTATATTAATAGCTTTGTATTTTAATAAATGTTAACATGAAATTTTTAACCATTTTTATTTAATCATCCTTTTGTTCCCGCTGTTTTAATTGACTGTCAAATACGAATAACTACAAGGGCTTTGTAACGCTACAGATTTGAAAGTGTACCTAACGTAATAAAAAAAGTTTTTTTAATTTAGATCAACAAGTATTTATTGATAAATTATTTGGATGAAGACCATTTTACAAATTGTAAGTATCACTGTCGCTTATTTTTTTCACAATTTTCTTGACTAGCGTTTCGGTACAGTCCAAAATTTCGTCATATTTGTCCTCAACCACATACTGTGCACTTAGGCAAACACTATCATCCACATTTTTGCACTTAACTCCAGGACGAAGTTCATAAATGTTTATTTTAATCAAGTGATGTCCATTTTCTATTCCTCGTCGAGATACAGACGATAAATTGTTTGAAATTTCCACCTGTGACTTTTTGAGTATTTTCTTTTTTGGTTTATTTTTCAAAGCTTTACATTTCTTCTCATTCGACGCTTTATTTTCCTGATGCTGAACACTGTGCAGATCTTCTAGGTCTTGAGTATTATAAAATAAATCATTCACGAGACGACCAGTGACATCAATGCCGCCGTTGAATTCTTGACGTTCAAAGTTTTCGAGGTTCGACATGTTCTGTAATAAGACAATAAAATATTCAGTGACATAACAATTGGTGCATTAAAAACATGAATAATTATTTTATGCAAAACATTAAAAAATAAGCTTACTTGAATCACGAGTAATTTCTGAATCGCGAGTTCTTTCTTTGACGACCACTGCAGAAATGGCAGCATCTTAATATTAATTTAAAAAATGAAGTCTCCTTTAGCCGGAAACGTGACAGCAAACACCACGAAATCTGACACCCACATTGTGACCATAACATCATTTTATTAGGTATATAAGGACTTGTAACTTTTGATTTACCTCACATTTCATCATGAGGTTTGTTAAGCAAACTGAAACATTAGAGGTGAATACTATAAATGTCGAAATAAATGCACAGAAAGTAAAGCATAGCGCCCTGTTACCTAACACAATTCGCTGCATAATATGTGGTCCTTCTAACTGCGGTAAAACTAATGTTATGCTAAATTTATTGTTACACGAAAATGGTTTAAAGTTTAAGCACATTTATTTGTACTCAAAAACGGCCTTCCAGCCAAAGTATCTCTTTTTGAAGCAAGTTATGCAAAGAATTCCAGGAGCAAGTTTTTATTTATTTACTGACAGTAGAGAAGTTCTTCATCCCAATGATGCTTTAACAAATTCAGTCATGATTTTTGATGATGTAGCTTGTGAAAATCAAATGAATATTAGAAATTATTTTGCTATGGGAAGACATAGGCAGATAGACTGCTTTTATTTATCCCAAACTTATTCCAAAATACCGAAACAACTATTAAGAGATAATGCCAATCTTTTGATTATTTTTAAACAAGACGACAGAAATTTAAGACATATATACAATGATCACATAAATACAGACATAGATTGGCTAAAATTTAAGGAGCTCTGTTGTACTATATGGAAAAATCAATACAACTTTTTATTGCTTAATAAAGATTGTGCAATTGATAAAGGAAGATATAGATTAGGTTTTGACACATTTATTTATTTATAAATTCATTATATATACCTAACACATTGAAAAATAACACTCAATTGAACTCCAGTGTCCGTATGTAACACACAGCTAGTGAAATCAATAAGAATGGAAACCAATCTGAAAAAACAGCTAATTACATCAGCAGCTTGCATAAAAAAGAAAATTAGAATGATACAGGACGAAGAAGATGCTGCTAATCTAAAATTAAAGAAAGTATTCAAACCCATTACGGATCCTCTAGAGACATTGATACAAGCAAATGATAAAAAAACTTCTAGTTTAAATATTTCAAATACTATAAATGAACACGATACGCCCATGGACTTGAACTCATCCATAGTATATGAAAAATTCCAAGAGCAGCTCGAAGCTGATTCAAGCAAGCATTCAGAATATTATGATTTTGAAAATGATGGCAAAAATTCTCAAAGTAACGTCAATGACACATTAATATCTCTTAAAAAAGAAGACGTGCTAGACATTTACGATAATATTAACATTCCATTTGGAATCCGTAATGAAAATAAGAAACTCATGATGGGAAATTCTGATGTTACTTTATCCTTAGTAAATAAAAATTCCGCAGAGAAACAATATATGATTACAATAAATAACCAAAATTATGAATTCACAGCAGGTTTAAAAGAACTTTTAATTCGAAATAAGCCTAATCTCGAACTAGTAACAGAAAAAGATAAAATTGTATACAAAAATCTGCTTGTTATTACAAGTGCCCACAGGCGAGATTTTAATCCCAATGGACAATTGAAAGGAGACAAAGGATTAAAATACTGTCAGATTATTAAACCTCTGTTCTCGGATACTAAGCAGGAATTCCCTGAAAAGTTGACGGATTTTAAAATTGGAGGTTCCTTGCCTAAATTAAAAAAATATAAGAAAGCTACAGACTATATTTATTGGGATGATCCAAACGAATTAATTGAGAGACTAAAATTATTAATAGCATCTAAAAGCGCTGGTAACAGCAATCATGATAACGAAATCTTATCCATTATTGAAGAGTTAAAAGAATCCGGTATAATAAAAGAATAAAAACTGACATGTGATAATCATTAAGTTTAGTAATCAAAAGGACATCAAACATGAATGTCCGCAAAAAAGAAAATAATTGTTGTAAAATAAAAGGAAATAAAGTATGTGCTATACACGAAGTTGAAATATCGGACAGTATTAAAATTTACGAATACATTGATACAAAAATAAAAGTTACTTCAAACACACTAGCACATCTTGATAAGCTAATCGTGGCTTTATCAGAGCGTATTAAAAAAATTGAAAAAAATATTGAATTAAAAGAACTAGAAGGGAAGTTGACCAAGCACTATGAGCAAAGCCGACGTCGTAAATGAAATTCATAATAATGTAAGAGTGAACTTTCCGCGAAGAAGAGTTATATTAAAAGACATAGATGACCTTTGGCAGGCAGATTTGATTGATATGCAAGCACTATCGAATGTAAATTCGGGTTATAAATATATATTCGTAATTATAGATTGTTTCTCAAAATATGCTTGGGCATTTCCCCTAAAACAAAAAACGAAAGAAATGGTGTCTACCGTATTTAAGGTTTTCTTAGCAAAAGGTCGACTACCAAAAAATTTACAAACAGATATGGGCAAGGAATTTTACAACAATGTTTTTTCGAAGATTATTAAAAATAATAATATTAACCACTATTCTACATATTCGACCAAAAAAGCCTCTATCGTAGAACGCTTCATTAGAACGCTCAAAAATAAATTATATAAAGAATTTAATTTGAAAGGAAATTATAAATGGATTGATGGAACACTAGATTGTAAAATTTATGAGTACAATCATACGTTCCATAGAACTATAGGAGCACCTCCAGCTACAATTAACCATGATAATAAAGAAACAATATTACAAAGATACACTAAAGCCCAAATAGAACAATCTAAGAAAATATCTAAGTGCAAAAGATTCAAAGTAGGGGATTTTGTGAGAATAAGCAAATATAAAAGTTGCTTCGAAAAAGGATATACACCTAATTGGTCTACAGAAATATTTAAGATAATAAAAGTTCAAGATACCAATCCAACAACTTATTTATTAGAAGATTCGAGGTCTAGACCAATTTTAGGAGCATTTTATGAGCACGAAATTCGAAAGACTTTATACCCTGAGGTATACCTCGTTGAAAAAGTTTTACGAGCTAAAGGAAACAAGGTGTATGTAAAGTGGTTAGGTCTGCCTTCAAGCGAAAACAGTTGGATAGAAAAGACTAATCGTTTGTAGGCTAAAAATACTATTGACAGTATTTAAACATCTATTGTTTTTACTTGTACTCAGTTGTATGCGAATCGTCATACTATAAACACTGCATTGACAGGTTAATTAAAATAATTATGAACAAGAATCAAAATAATACCAATAATTTAAACATGAAGAAAAAAAACATATTGCCTGCTTCAAAAGTGAAAACTGGTTCTGGTTTTAAAAAAACATTTAATAATATTGTTTCGCATACCAAAAAACGTATTCGTAAATTAAAGCCCAAGTGCAAAAAACTTTTAGCGGAACTAGCATATACAGCTGCTCATGAACTGGCATCTGACGACTTACCTATAAAACTACCGAGAGTAATCCCAGTGCCTAAAACCGGAGGATTTCTACCATTAATACCTATATTTGCGGGATTGTCTGCCGCCGGTAGTTTAGCAGGAGGTATCGCTGGAATCACGAAAGCTGTCAATGACTATAAGTTTGCAAAAAAAAATTTTGAGGAATTCAAAAAGCATAATATGAATATGGAAGGACTGTGTATTGGAAAAGGATTGCATCTTAAGCCATACAAAAATGGGCTAGGAATTTATGTTACAAAGAAAAAAAACTAATTACTCGGCTACCCAAAAGAGCGTTAACTAATATTGATATTATGAAGTACTCTAATAACATACCTTTTTTTCGAGGTGTGTTTATGAGAGATAAATTACCAGAATTCCCTTTACCGCTAGAATGCGGGGTTATCAATTTAGATTCTTCTAAAAATTCTGGTACTCATTGGGTAGCCTATGGAAAAATAAATGATTATATTGAATACTTTGATAGTTATGGCAATTTAAAACCACCGCAGGAGTTTGTCAAGTACATGGGAGATAAAATTCACTACAATTATGATAATTTACAGGGAAACAATTTGTATAACTGTGGTCATTTAAGTTTAAAGTTCCTTGCCTCTTTTTGGGAGAGAATGAATTAATTACTTACACATGACGTAAAGCTTCTCAACAGACGACAATCAAATAAATAGAAGGGCGTGTTTGAGCAGGGTACATTGTAACGCCAAACGCATTGAATATTGCATGTTTTACTTTCAAATCTTCGAAATTAAAAAATACCGCTACTTAAAATGATTGTTTTCAATAAAAGCTCTGTTCATAATAGATCTCCTGATATTTCACGCCCAGTATTGAAAGATAGAAGACGTGTAAGAGCAACAAAGGCAATTACAAAAAATAATAAGATTTTTTTACGTTCACTCGGTTTTAAAATATAAAAAATGTTACAAATCGCAGATTTACCACATCATGACAATTCCATTGAAAGCTATGAAATTCATAGCTATAACCCTTACAGTAACAGTTTCAGCGAAAACGATGAAATAAGGATACCAATACACCAGCAAGACGTTTATGTTCTACCTTCAGCTAGCTCCATTTACATTGAGGGACGTGCAAGTACGACTACCACAGACACAACAGGGAAAACAACAACGAAAAAAGTTAAATTTATAAACAATCCAATATTGTTTTTGTTTCAAAATATTAGATACGAACTGAATGGTGTTGCAATAGATAACATTAAAAATGCTGGAATCACAACTACAATGAAATCTTATATTTCAATGAATGAAGGAGAAAGTAAAAATGCAGCTTTATGGGGTTGGAAATTAGATGGAACTAAGGCACCAGATGTCCATTTCACAGCTATAATACCCTTAAATAAAATATTAGGATTCGCTGAAGATTATAATAAAATACTCATCAATTGTAGACATGAACTTATATTACAAAGAAGCAGTTCTGCTTCAAACAGTGTGATAGCTGAGAAAAACGAAAATATAAATATAAACATATCAAAAATCCAATGGCGTGTACCACATATTAGAGTTTCTGATCGCGAACGACTTGTGCTACTAAAACATTTAGAAAAAGATCGACCCATACAGTTAGCCTTCAGGAATTGGGATTTATATGAATATCCGTTATTACCTATGACAACAAAGCATTCTTGGTCAATTAAAACTGCTTCTCAACTAGAGAAACCGAGATTTGTTATATTAGGACTGCAAACTGACAGAAAATTCAATACAACAAGAAGTTCAGCTTTATTTGATCATTGTAATATAACAAATGTCAAATTATTTTTGAATTCGCAATACTTTCCCTATGACAGTCTTAATTTAAAGTTTGATGAAAGTAAATATAGTATATTATATGAGATGTATGCTAATTTTCGTCAGTCATATTACAACGCTTGTATCGAACCGTTGTTGGATTTGAACACATTCTCGAAAATTGCTCCACTTTTTGTTATCGACTGCTCAAGACAAAATGATTCACTAAAAACTGGACCGGTTGACGTGCGTTTAGAAATTGAGTCCTCAGAAGACATTCCTGAAAATACAACTGCCTACTGTCTGATCCTAAACGACTGCCTCTTTGAATATAAACCACTCAGTAACATAGTTCGAAAACTATCATGAGTGCCATTGTTGATGTTCAAGGTTTTAAAAGTGAAGACAACACATTTATACCAAAAGAAATAGCAATTTTATGTGATAATCGTATTCTTGTTTTGTTGATAAAACCACCATATCCATTCTATTACCTGACAAAGGAGGAACGTTTACAGGTGGCATGGGTAGAAAGAAACGTTGGAATTTTATGGAACGAAGGCTTTGCGCCTTACTTTAATTACAAGTTTTTGATATTAGAATATATAAAGAATAAAAAAATATACACTAAAGGTAGTGAAAAGGTGATGTGGCTAAAAGAAATATTAGAAACGGATAATATCTACAATTTGGAAGAATACAATTGTCCCAATTTAAAAACCCTGTATAAAAATTATTCAACATCGTCGGATATTCAAAGTTGTATTTACCATAGTAACATATGCGCCTTTAAAAATGTAACTTGCTTAAGAAAGTGGTGTATAACAAATAATATTTTTTCAAATAAAGAAAACTAATACTATTAATTGCAGTTTTATTTTTTACGAACGAGTGCGAGAGAGACGAATGCATTATGACAGCCGTAAACGCAATCATACCTGCAAAAGGCTGATATAAAATGATTCAATTTTAGCTTTCAGGTTAAAATGTATCTGTCAACGTCAAATACATCATTCGATAATGTTTGTGGTATGCTAAGTAACAATATGGATTTATTGAGACAATGCGGATGGTATTATGAAAGTTTGAATTTGCAAGATGCTAATAGAATGCTTGAAAACACAAGCATTGGAACTTTTCTGGTCAGAAACTCTAACCATCCAAATTTTGAATTTTCGCTGTCTGTACAAACAGTAAGAGGTCCCAAATCCATCAGGATATGGTCTTCGTATTCTAAAACTAGATATGCATTTGAAGGCGTAAGAGAAGTTAGAGAAATGTGGAGTAACATCATAGAATTAATTCAATATTATGTCAAATCACCAAATGGAGAAACGTGGCTACAAAGATACCACATAGAATTAAAGAAGCCACTAAGAGTTGAACCACTAGCGCTGCTCCATCTATCAAGATTGGCCTTAAATAGAGCAATTGGTCATGATTTTAGAATCACTAGTGATTGGTCGGATCTCAAAATTATAAATGAGGAACAGAAACTATTGTCCATACCCCAATCACTTGTGAATTATCTTAACAAATACCCATATTCGAACTGAAAACGAAAATAATAGGATTAATATCTAACATGATTGGTAGAGAAAAAGTAATTGTCTGTGCTGCCTCAGCGAGACCGCGGAGCGGTCGAGCGGTTGAGGCAGAACAGACAATTACTACCTACTATTAATATAGGCATGGCAACAAACTCGTTGTACACCAAGTTTCATCATAATCCGTTTAGCATTTTTAGCGTGATTGAGTGACAAACATCCAAACAACTAAACTTTCGCATTTTTATATTAATAATAGTAGGATAAAATACAGTTATAACTAGTGTTCTCACGGCGTCCCTGAAAGATATCCATTATAAGCCGGTTCCGACAATCGCAACATCGCCTACAAAGGATTCCGGTTTCGCGCGGAGGCAGTGTTGCCAGATGGTTACATTTCTTACATTTTTCGTAACTTTTGACCGGCTCGCGTAACACGTAAGTAACTTGTGTTGTAAAGGATTTTTTTGTAACTTTTGAGGATAATGAGACTGTATTTAAAAAGAAAGGTAATTGTATCTAACCGGGATCAAGCGACACAATTTATAGGCTTCCATACAGAAAAGGCCCCGTGTGGTTGCCGGGCAAGAATTGCGCCACCCCATATCTTCCCGTGGGTTTCGTAGGAGGCGAATAAGGGAAAATCGGAGGGTGGGCAGCAGCATCCTTCGATCATTACCACCATCAAACTGCGGTCGCCAACCCGCTTGCCAAGCGTGGCGACTATGGCAAATCCCCCCCTTTTTGGGGGAGGCCTATGTTCAGCAGTTGACGTCTTTCGGCTGAATGATGATACAGAAAAGGTGACAAAATAACCTACATAATACGACTCTGTCTGTCCGTCTCTTGCAACTTTGTATGACATTTGAGACACCGCCCATCAGCTCGGCGTAATTCTGTCGCCGAACTCGCCGAATTGTAGCTGTAGATGGCGACTCGTGTCTTAGAATCGAATGTTTTGATAAGTAATTATGAACGTTTTAATCAGTAAAGGGGGAAAGGGGGCGTTGCCTGGTGTGGGACGCCACGTGCGTCAGCACCTTCGCGGCCTGCCACATCAGCCGCACTACTGGCGCCGCCGGTGCGGCAGCTGAATTTCAAGCCTCAATGAAGCGGCAAAAATACTCTTCGCTGGAGTCTGCCTACATTTTTGTCCCATTGGCTTTCGAGACTGCGGGGTGCTGGGGGGCCGACGCTAAGAAATTTATACATAATATAGGCCGTCGACTTCGGCAAAAGGGTGAGGACCCCCGCGCTGAGTCGTTTTTGGTGCAAAGGCTGTCCATGGCTATTCAGCGAGGAAACGTCGCCAGTGTTATGGGCACCTTTGCACCGGAAACGGTGAGGGGCGGTCTATTTGATTAGTTTTCTTTTGTTTATTTTTTTTTTTAATTATTGTTATATTGTATAATATAATAATTTGTTTGTTAACTATGAAAACCTGCCTTAGGTACTTCATGGCTTTAATCAGTAAAATAATTATGAAAAATATATAAAATGTAACTTTTGCATTAAAAATGTAACTTTTCAAGAAAAGAAATGTAACTTTCGTCCCAACGGCCCTGGCAACACCGCGCGGAGGTTTCGCCTCGTCCGCCTTACAAGGAATTACAATTCCACTTTGTACTAGGGCTCCCGGTCGTGTCCGTGTATCGTGTACCCGTTGCCGAGTACACGTTGCCGTGTTACACGGCAACGGGTTTCTGTCCCGATTTTCACGTGTAGTTACGATCCGTGTAATTAAGCTCCGTGTACACGGGTACCCGTGTACACGGGTACACGGATCTTAATTACACGTCGACACGACCCGTCCGCCCGTCATAAAAATAAGTACGTAAGTAAGTGTTTGTTTCGACTTAACTTTATGTATTAATTGTGCTTAGCAACTAAACCTGTTTCAATATAAGCATTGGTGATGTCAATGATATTTTATGCCTAAATAAAATTAATTAAATTTCAATTGAATAGTTAATATTTCATCTTTAGGGGCCTACTACTAATTTCTTTTTTAATAAACAAGATGTAAGTCATAAAATGGATATAATACTACATGTAGTTGTGAGTTAGGCAAATTGTAGTCGACTTCGAATAACAGTCAAAACTAACAACTTTAGCAAATAACCGCTAAAAACTAACCTAATACTTGAATAATTATTCTACATTAGCTAAGTGGGCTAAAATAAGTTAATCATTAATAAGTGAGCACAATTTGGTTAGTATACCTTAAAAAACACACATTGACTCTCTTGATTAAACTGTTTATAGCGCAACAGCCATTCTCTATTACGACGAAATGTGTTGATATTTAGACAGAAAATATTTGTTCATTGTTTATTGTGTATGTTACCTTATCAGGCTACAAAAGATGCCGACTAAACCTTTGAGTTCCCGAAGCACCTGAGATCGTAAACAACCGTCTTGCTTTTGTTATTGTTAATTGCCTTGAACACGTGGTACGTACATATTAAAAACAATTGTAGTTGGTTGTTTTTCATTCATCTATTCATATAACGGTAACTCTCTATAATGATAAAAACTGCTCGGTTCCTTGTTTCGTTATACCTAAAGAGTTTACACTTTTTTTTTTTTTTTTAATCTTTATTATTTGTAAAGGGGTTTTATCAGTTAATGATGATGTCACCCCTATTGTTACAATCACCTAAATAACAATTCATCTTCGCTTAATACCTACGTTTACAACTTTGTACAATTCTTTAGCTACATTGGATACTGGGTGGGCTAAAATAGTATTACACTTGGCCAACTCAAACATGTTTACACCATATCTACTTGCCAATGTAATCCTCTCCGATTCGTTCCGGACACATTCCACCATAATGTGAAACACATCCTCTCTCGTTCCACACTCCGAGCAGTTCGCAGATTCTGTTTTGCCCATCAAAAAACCAAAGCTGTTCAGGGGGATGTGTCCTGATCGAAGTCTGAGAGCTGTAACAATATCTTATATATGTAATACACTCGTTCGGTGCTTATAAAATTATTCCTTAATGTTTATAAATTTATACTATTTGTCTAAAGAACTTTTTACGTCAATGTTACTTGAGCTTGAGGCGCATTTAAAGTAGTATCCATTATATCGTTAGAAAACAAACACCAATATTATATGGCGATAATGGTTTAGTCAGAACGTTATCCTCCTAATAAATGTAATATTAAATGATGGACGAATTTGATAAACTACATTGAAATGGCGTCAAGATCAAAAAGATATTATATATAACGTTATTTTTATAACGGTACACTGAACAATGACTTCGAAATTAACGAAAATTTAAACACAAACGGAATTATCTGTATATATTTTTATTTATAAAAAGGCCTGAATAATGTAAATTTCAATGACACATCTGTTCTGGAATATAATTCATTGAAATCAATCAATATCGAGATAAAATTACTGATTAACAGTAAACGAAATAAATAATTAATTGTATAAATAACGAAATAATTTCGACAACATAGACTATAATTAAACTACGAACTATTAAATGGAATATAGTAAGAAACATGTCGGTACGTACTCGTTAGATGTCGTAATCTGTATTGGAGAATTCATGTGTACCGCTTTCAAATATTTTCCTATAGCAATACCACCACGACACGAAAACTCATTGTTTGCTCGAACATTGGACATCGTACACGTCGCATAATTCCACATCCACTTTTTTCATTTTTTATAGCTTTTTTAACTTGCAGTGTTGATATCAGTGTATCAATGCAATTTAAATAATATTAAGTATAGTTTAAAAGATATAACAAAGATTTATTGAATATCCTTGATCAAAGAAAATGTTTGAATAAGCCTATCCATTCCATCAGAGACACAACGTATGAATTAACTTGAAGCGTTGAATGACGAGACAGTCACATCAGGCCAATCCAATACGCATAATTTCATTTGTATAGTCTTGAGAGCGTAATATTGCAGAACGAAAACACACAGTGATGCGCTCCTATTTTTAAAATTCTATTTAATCGACAGAGCCGTTATTTTGTACATTATATACACCTGCAGGTCTAACGGTATTAAATTAATTAGGCGATAAGATTAAGCTAGTATTTTAAAGTTTCGTAATAACATTATATCGTCTTGATTTGGACGTTATCAAAATGTAGTCTTTCTGTGTCTGTCACAGTTATCAATGCCATCTTGGAACAAATAACGTTATTATATTGCTTTAACCAGTATCGCATTATAAATTAGTATATTTTTTATAGCGATTTAATGGATACTGATGTAAATACGCGTTAAATATAGCTATGAGTAAAACATTTTTCTAAGACAATGTTATGAACCATAATGATATACGAAAAGAGCGATATTGAAGGGCCTATATACATGCATACAAATGCTGCTCGTTAAGATAAGATATTAAATAAATATCTGTTTATGAAACCATATACTGTACCATATATTTACCACCAGAGAAGGACATTAATGGATTATTTTTCAATTCAATAATTCATCGATGAAACAATTTAGTCGCTATTAAATGAATCGACAGAGTATTCGAATAATTACTAAATAGGTCATTATCATCATCATCTTGTGCCTTTGAATATACGTAGCGAGATATCTGGTTAATCAGTATTTTAGGTGATCGTGTTGTTGTCATTTTGTTAGTGCTGCTATCTAGTATTAGTTTCTTGTGTATTCTTGATTCTTGTATTTGTTTTAGCTTGCTTTTTTGTATGCTATAAATTATTGAACTAAGAAAGTTCTTAATGGCCCAAAAGCCACAATCTACTTTTCATTTAGAGTGTTTATGTTTTAACCAGCATTGTTGCTTACATGGATAGTTGCGTTTGTGCGTGACATTAGTATAAATTTGCTTATATTTCATATATACTGTTTCTACCTGCGAGATCTATAATTGGCTACTTGTTTATATGTTAAAATGTTGTCGTGTCATAAAAGCTGTTGGTCATGTAAATAAATAAACGATCGCCAATTTCATTGGCTAAATTTCTCGATTAAAAGTTGGATGACCCTCATTTTAAACGAAGGTAACCAATATTAAATATTTCTTGTGTGCTGTGCGATATAAATTTGTTCCAATAACACAACTATATTTTTGATAGTGCAACACTCTATAGTCTTCCTAGGTAAGGGTTAAGGATTTACAGATTGGATGGAGTGCAGGTAGAAATTTAGAAAGAGAACGTTTTATGAAAGAGCGAGAAAACCACTTTTTTATCCTTCTTGTCAGTAGATTACTGGTTTGTTTCTATTTGTCAATGCAGTAAATTATACTATCCTAAACTGAGGACTGGGGTAATAAACGCCGGCGACGGTAGTGATGGCGGCATATCGATACAGGTTTTACTTAAACGTCGATAAATTACTTACATTAGTTTAATAGTTAATGTTACTTTAATGGGTATTAGTTCAAGTTATTTGCCTTATTTGTCTTGTTCGTCATGCTGACTATCTCCAGAACGAAGACTTGTCAAAAGCACATTTAATAGACACACGTCCTCTCATAATTAATCTTCAAGACGTCATGTGACAACGACGAGGACGAGGATGAAATCGATTTATATTAAATTAGGTACAGCATATTGCCACTTTCATTAATCATATTATAAAATCCATATTTAAAACACGTATTTTATCTAATCACTTAATTCTATCGACATGCCTTGCTACGGGTTTACTACCTGCACTATGGGTCTCGGCCCGCTCTGTGAAAAACAATGCGAAAGAGATAACGCGAGCCTAATGGTTTTATTGCCCCAGCCCACAGTTTGGTCAATAATACGTGGCAATTAATAAATCTGTGTTCACGTATCCTTTGTCGGTTAGTTGTTTACCCAGGACCAGAGATTGAAAAGTAGATAACAATCCTAGTCATATATGCATTAACATATATGACTACCTAATACCTATATTACGGTTGCCTTTGTCAGTCGATAAAGCGTACATCACCTTTGATACCATTTGTCAGAAAATTTCGAATACTTTGGCATGTTATTTATGAAGCGATACTTATAGGCAAGTCCTCCAGCATCAGGTATAGTTCATACCAGTGTTATTTTAGGTACAATGTGGTTATACATGCCTTAAGTTGTAGTTACTTGCCATGGTTACCCGAAAATTAGAATTACAAGCGAGAGGAAATTAATCTAATTAATTAGTCTACTAAAAATGTAGTCACTGGAGATTAATCGACAGTTAATTTAACCGTGACTCAATTAATCAGAACTCGTACAACTAAGACTACTACTAATCTCAATTTTTAGTCGTTAGTCGCGATTAAGTACGTTAATCTTAATCGTTAGGCGATTACATTTTGCCCATCTCTGTTTACCACCATATATTTTTCATTCAAACGTTAGAGCGTAAACTCAAACCGTCGCGGACGGGTGGGGCCGTGCCTGAGATTCGGAAACGGGTCGGCGTGTCCCGGGCCCCGGCTACGTAGCCGAGACACGTTGCCCGTTTCCGAATCTTAGACACGGGACACGGATCTTGGCAGGTTCGTGTAATTCGGGTTCTTAGTACCGCCGGGCTTAAGTACACGGGGCAACGGGTCGGCGTGTAACACGGATATCGGGAGCCCTACTTTGTACTTCCACGAAATTGTTAAGAGGCCTTATAAGTTTTAAAATGTTTTGATTTCAAATTATAACAAAAGTATTGATAATACTAACAAAGTTATTAAAGATACGACGATTTTATTAATGTTTTAGATAGTAACATAGATTTTTGATTTAATTGTGTGTAGTAGAATTAAAGCGGAAAAACAAGTTTTTAGCTTGAAAATGGTCGATTTAGAGTGGTGTTTGAAACGATATTTCTTAATGAAAAAACCAAAAAATACATTTAAAGTTTATGACATAAGGTCACGATAGTCCTGTTCTAGATAGTAACAGTGAGAAAATGTCAAGATACGTGTCAATTCAAACAGTAAATGGCGTAAATAGATGAGCGTTTTTAAATGATAACGACCCTTAATTGTAAACAGTAATTTCTTCTGTTCATAATACACTTACTCGCGTACTTCTACGTATACGATAAAGTGTATTTCGATAAATATTTATTAAAATTCAGAAATGTTTCTTCGTACCTACTTTTTACCTAAACTCATCGATTTTAAGTGCAAATGTGAGTAGAAGGGACTTTTCCAGCTTAACCTAGTTGATTACCCTTTTGTGAATATCGAATATTGATATCAAATTACGAGTAAGTAAATTCTTTTTAATATTCAATCATTTAGAAGCAGTTCAAAAGAAGTTAGTAAACCTCACTTCAGATGCCTCGCATAAGAAATTTATCAATAAAAATATGCTTTGTGCTCAAGAGCTTTGAAAGTAGGTAAAAAATTAATTAAAATACTTTATCGTTTACGAGATTCTTTCTCGGAATATTCTTTCCTTGACTAGTTTTTCTGCCTATGCAAACTTTCGTAAAATGAAAACCAACACAGATTGTTATTCTTGGGCCCGCAAAATCACGCGAAGGCGTAAGTTCGAGACGATGTTACGGCAACATTGTAGTTAGGATGTTCCTCAAGATTTTAGCTGAAACAACACACCCACGCATAAAGCAGCGTTTCCAGAGAGATGTGCGATGCACTGAGAGTTTTCTTCATACATTTGCACCTCGGAAGGTCCTTGCCTTGCCGGAAGGCCTTGCAAGGTGCAAATCTTGGAAGAAACCTTGCAACGCCCTCGCAAATCTCTGATAGAAACTCTGCTTTAACGGCTTGATCGCGGCGGCGTGACACAAACTGTGCTCTAGACCTTCAATTGGCGCAGTATTGTCGAGTATGCAGTGCCCCCCTATTTTTTTTGAAATTTTACATCACTTATGTAACGGTTCGGCCTACCCATCGATCAACGCACATAGTCGTATGGGGTCATACGACTATGTGCGTTGAAAAATTTTTTTCATCCACCGGTTACATGTATGGAGTGCCCCCCCTAATTTAATATTTTTTTTGGAATTTTACATCACTGTTATGTAACGGTTCGTAGAACACACCTTCCTACCAAATTTCATAATTGTAGTGCTTATAGTCTCCGAGTAAATCGGCTAAACATACGGACGGACGGACGGAAAACATGACGAAACAATAAGGGTTCCGTTTTTGCCGTTTTGGCTATTATATGGCTACCTTTTTGTGGTACCACACTGCCCTTAGTGCGTTAAAAATACAAGTTTGTACAGGTAAGACGTAAGGCATGAAGAGCAGGGATAGAATAGTCAATAGTCTCAGCTGCTCTTGTATATGAATATTTTTTTACGTACGGTCCGCCTGAAGGTAAGCGGACACTGCGGCCTCTAGACACCCGCAACTCTAAAGGAGTCACGTGCGCGTCACCGTCCCTTTATAAAATTTGGGGATTCTCTGTTTTGACAGCAGAAGGGATATATTTAGGCCCCTATCTCTGAATACAGTGCATCCTAGGGAGCTCTGACGACCTTGCTCACCGCCGGGAACACAACACTCAAAATCAAAATCAAAATCAAAACATTTATTCTGCAAATAGGCCTCAAGGGCACTTTTACAAGTCAAAATCTATCTAGGTACATCAAATAAAAATAATACAATAATCAAAGTATCATTAATTAAATGTAGTGTTACATGTCAAAAATAAGACTAAGAAACTAATAACAATCGAGATTTGTTAGAGATGTATAAGGTCTCTAAGCGTCAAGATAAAAGGTAATAAATTAAGTACACGAATCATAATAAAATATTTTGAGCTATATCTATAACACGTCAATATGAAAATAATAAAATCTAATAAATAAATATCCTCAGAGATGTATAAGGTCTCTGAGCGTCAGTCTAAAAAATAAAATCAAATGAGAACAGTGAAGTCTCTCATCATTTCAATTCCACTGAACACTAGTACGAAGTTACTAGTCCTTGCAAACATGAACAGACCGGACACTACATACATATCTACCTTAAATGTAATTGAAATGGACTTAGACTTAGCCTCTAATTATAGACGTTAGACAAAAAATCCCCAGCAAACCCATATCAAAATAGATTCCAAAGAATTACAGAGCCAGCCCAAGGGATTTGTGATCAAATTGAAGTGTATCGGAAAATATCTCCCCGGAATAGTACGACGCTAAAACAAACTAAAACAAAAAAATAACTAGTTAATAATCTTATTGCTATCGGAAAATTTACTTAACACCAAATAGAGTTAAAATATCAACTTCTAGAATTGGTAATCCCAGATACGGGGATTATTGTTGACGACCGCTTTAGCCTAGTTGGTAGTGACCCTGCCTTCGAAGCTGGAGGTCCCGAGTTCGAATCCCGGTCAGGGCATGTATTTGTGTGATGAACACGAATATTTGTTCTTGAGTCTTGGATGTTTTCTAAGTATTTAAGTATCTATTTTTTACATAAGTATGTATATCGTCACTTGGTACCCATAGTACAAGCTTGGCTTAATTTGGGCCTAGGTTGATTTGTGTAAGATTGTCCAAAAATATTTATTATTACAGTTTCATTAAGAAACATTGTGTTAGCACATTTTTTCCATTAAAAAAAGGGCAAGGTTTCCATTCCACCCCTAATCCTAAACGGATATTTTTGAAAATGTATACTTCATTAAATACTAGGTTTATACGCTTTGATTTTTTGGAAAAATTGCATGCAAGTGAAAACATGGACCCTTAAAGATACGTTTTTACGAAATTGCGACTCGAAAATTTCCTCCTGGTTTTTTGCTATAATTTCATAAACGATAGATAATTACAAAAGAATCGTATAAATCTGGTTAAGGATGTAAGGAATCGATCAAGGGAAATATTGTTTCATTTGATAAAGGTTTAGGGGTGAAAAACGCTGCCATCCGAAGCGCTAATTCTGCGAGGCAGGCGCCAAACAGACGACGGCGACGACTCTTTCTATCGCACGATGAGGATCGACTGAAACGTTGGCTTGTTGAGCGCCCGTTCTACACGTATACAGAATTCATAGAATACACCGAACGGTAAAATTAATTGTATTAAATTTGAATGATTTGACCACTTTAATGTATTATTATGAGTTTTCATTTTCTCTATTGAGCTATTTTAATTATCATTTTTTTATAATCTATCGTATTTTTCATAATGTGACATAATAATTTGATATTGTAATGTAATATTGATATTGCTTAAAATTTTTTGACATGTAAATTGGCTTTACGAATAAATGAGTATGAGTATGAGTATGATGCAATCGACGACATGACGAGATGACATCGACGGATGAAACAGAAGGAATATTCCAAAATACCTGTTCTCTTCTCGCACGATAACTTCACAAGAGTCTTACTTCAAGCAATCTGTCAAATCTTTTTTTTCTGCTTACAAAAAAAACAACCTATTCATATAAAGGTTGATGCACACGGGGCCACTACCTCAGGAACTCCTTAAAAAGGTTACTACCTATTATGGCAATAGCCCAAGAACACATCGTAAGCGAGGGATTTACGACCGAATGCAAACGAGCCGCGTCGGCGATTCTAACGCATACATAACGCATAATCCGATTACGGTAATTGACAGGAACCTACTGCTAGTATTCCGATACCGGAGTGGTCGCGTTTTTTGAAAAATGAAAAATTAAACATGCCGAATGATCATAGGACCGTAGGTGTCTTTGTCATAAAGAAAATTGCGAGCTGAAAACACGTATTTACAAAACACCCACTTACTGTTGGAATCATAAAAACTATTTATATTAATAAAGTCTATGATAATAAGTATGTAACGAAAGTTGTTTGCAACTAGGCAACGTTTTCTTCTCGTTCCACCAACCAAGCAGTAAATGTGTCTTAGTATCTCCTAAGTAGTCTGTGATGTGTCTTTTATAAAATATTTCTTTATATAAATTTGGGAGTTTTCTTCCATTCATCGTGCCTCCTACAGTACGGGAATTGAAAAGGTTACACATACAAACGCTACATATTTCTATACAAAGGTAACAACTTTTATATCTTGTCTAAATAAAAAGTCACATGAGGTAATCCTGTTTTGTATCTTTACCAAAGCTTAGTAAATAGGGAACGCGTGTCGGTGATTTATATGAATAAATAAGGTACCTGCGTTATTTCTATAAGTCGCTATTTGTCTTAGCGACTTATATGTAGGTCTGCATACATAAAATATGAATGATTCGGGTTTGTGGGAGCTTGTTTTGCCGTTCGGGAGGGCACTTGGAAGGTCTCGTCAAGTTTGTTGTCGTAAGGACTTCATCATCGATGCATAACTTTGACTTTGGTCAATTTGATAACAACATCACTAAAGTCAAGATCCTCAGCAGTGAGGGAACCATGAAGAAGAGATCGGAGTGGATATTGACAGTAATACAAGAAAGGAGAAGGATGTGAACTAAGGCTATAATTTATAGATTCTGTAATAGTGTTCGTGTAGTAAGGTAATTAACTAACACCAGTGTATAAGTCTGTAACTAACTCATATGGATTCTGTCCGAAATAAAATTATTATTATTATTATATTCTCTTTATTCATTTTCCTTCTTAGGTCAGGCTTTTACAATATCTTTATAAAAAGTAAAATATAAAAATACACTTACGAAACATAAAATCATTATAAAAACCTAACCTAGGGTGCCGCCGGCAGCGAAGCGGGGTCTAAGCTACCGGTGGTGTCGGGCGACAGAGAGAGGAACCTCCTGACTATCCGCGCCGTGTCCAGGAGTACCGCCTTCTGTATCTGACCCTTGACCCAGCCATCTAGCGAGAGTCTCTTGAGGTGTTGGTCGAGACTCTTCGCTATAAGACCGTTCGCAGAAACGAAATTTGATAAAAAATAAACGTTGAGAAAACATAACACAAAATAATTTATAACAGAAATTGGTCTACAACCTTATTATTATTCTCTATATTTATTTTCCTTCTTAGGTCAGGCTTTTACAATATCTTTATAAAAAGTAAAATATAAAAATACACTTACAAAACATAAAAATATTATAAAATCCTAACCTAGGGTGCCGCCGGCAACGAGGCGGGGCCTAAGCTACCGGTGGTTAGGGCGACAGAGAGAGGAACCTCCTGACTATCCGCGCCGTGTCCAGGAGTACCGCCTTCTGTATCTGACCCTTGACACAGCCACCTAGCGAGAGTCTCTTGAGGTGTTGGTCGAGACTCTTCGCTATTAGACCGTTCGCAGAGACGACTATCGGGACAATGATCGTTGAATCAACATCCCACATGGCGGTCACCTCGTGTGCCAAGTCTAGGTACTTGCTGGCTTTGTCCTTCTCGGCCTTCACGAGGTTCTCGTCATGGGGGATGGTGATGTCAACGAGCACTGCCTGGCGCTTCGATCGATCTGTCAGCACGATATCAGGTTTATTGGCTACAATAGTCCTGTCCGTGATGACAGATCGATCCCAATAGAGCGTGGCACGACCATTTTCGAGAACTGGCGCAGGTGTATACTTATAGTACGGCACTTCGAAGTTCACAAGACCGTATAGAAGAGCAAGTTGCTGGTGAATGATTCTGGCTACTAAGTTATGTCTGTGCAAGTACTCGCTGTTAGCAAGATGACCACAACCGGAAATGATATGCCTGAGTGACCCTCCGGGACGGCGGCATGCCCGACAAATGTCGACCGTACCGTCCTTCAGGATATATTTCCGGTAGTTGTTCGTCATGATAACTTCGTCCGCAATTGCACAGACAAAACCTTCAGTTTCCCCGAAGATATCCCCGAAACGTAGCCAGTTCACCGAAGCAGGCAGGTCTACGTCGGGCCCTGTGAGGGCCCTGTAGAACCGCCCGTGTAGCTCCTTACTCTTCCATTCCGCCTTGCGGTCCTCGGTGCTCCATACTTTAAGTCTGCGCCAGTTCTCCTTTGCCATGGAAAGCGGGGTGAAAGATGCGTCTACTGCCACTACGTCCCGATGCATCCCACACTCGCTGTTACGGAAATAATCCCTGAGACTGCACAACTCACGGTTGTGGAGGTCTTTGGCATTTAGAAAGCCGCGACCTCCACACTTCCGTGGGATGTACAGTCTCATAACAGACGAGCGTGGGTGTAGCATGCGGTGCGCAGTGAGCAGTACACGCCCCCTTCGATCCAGGGCATCCAGCTCAGTCTGAGTCCATCTTAGTATGCCAAAGGAGTATGTGAGTAAGGGCATCACCCAGGCGTTGAAGGCGCGCACCTTGTTGCCGCCCGACAAAAGACTATTAAGTACTTTTGTCAGGCGACAGAAGAAGCGCTCCTTCACCGCCCGCTTTACGCCCTCACCCTCAATACCCAAAGACTGTGACATACCAAGATATTTATAGGTTTCTGCTTCGGAGAGAGATCTGAGGGACATAGTCTCGGAAAGCTGTAAATTTGTGGAATTTACAACTTTCCCCCGTTGTACATGCATGACCGCACACTTATCCACACCAAATTCCATTCTGATGGCGCTACTGAAAGCTTCTGTTGTTTTCAGTAGCTCCAACAGGTCCTGTCTATTTGGTGCAAATAGCTTAAGGTCATCCATGTAGAGCAGATGAGAAATGACCTCACCGCCTCTCCGGAGCTGACAACCTAGCGCTGAATCCTTCAGCAGAGTGCTGAGTGGATTCAGCGCTAGGCAGAACCATAAGGGACTAAGACTGTCACCCTGAAAGATACCCCGCTCAATCCTAATAGAGTCCTGCGGACCAGAGGGGCCGTCTCCGCCCCCTGGTTGACGAAGGACTGTGGTCCACTGCCCCATGCAAGCACTTAAGAAGGATCTTAAAGCTGCATCAACTTTATACAGCTCCAAGATCCGCCTCAGCCATGAATGAGGCACCGAATCATAGGCCTTCTTGTAGTCAATCCAGGCGGCCGATAGGGTCCCTTTGTTCCGCCGGACTCGTTGGCAAATGGTCATGTCTATGAGGAGGAGCTCTTTAGTACCACGCGACCCAACCCTACAACCATTTTGAGCTTGTACTTGTACAGCGTAGGCAAGCACGTGATGGGTCTGTAGTTCTTCGCTTCCGTGGTACTACCGGACTTATAGAGCAGGGAGGTAACACCAGTTGTTAAGGGAGGTGGTAGAGAACCGAGCTCGACGGCTTGCTGGAACTGCGTTGCCAATCCGTACGGATGGCACAACTTACGTCTTCGGGGCTGATGGTAACAGACCCCATGGGTTCGATGGACTCACACTCACGTTCGACAACACCGATCCAGTCGCCCTCGGTGTGCTCGACAGGAACCGACCAGATACTACGCCAAAAGTTAACCATGGCAGTAGCATCCGGCTGTTGTCCGTCGGACACACGACGGTCGGTTCCCTCCCACTTCCGGTATACCTTCCTTTGATCACTCTGGAAAAGGCGATTCTGTTGGTATCGGTCCACACGCTCTCTGTAGCGGCGAATACGGCTTGCCCATGCATAGACTTTCTGCTTCAGAAAGTCAATGCGTTCCGTGATACAGGCCATGTAGTCGCGGGGCCTGATACCAGTTCCCGCGAAGGCCTGGTTCACAAATCGCATGACTCGGGGGCGGTTATTGCCCCCCCTGAAGCAAATCAGCTTTGCAATGAGAGTCCTAAACGTATTGACACGTCGCTCAATTCGTACTTGCCAGGCAGGGACACCCCCGGCGGTCCTAGGTGCACGGTCAGCGTCCGGGAACTTGACGCGAGCAACACGGCACACCGCGATGGCCCCGCAATACATAATTGAGTGTGTGTCAATCAAATCTTCGCTAGCCCGTAAATACGGGTCTAGGAGATCGTTTAAGGCTCCCATTAGCGCTAGATTGCGTCTATTCACGGGCAAGCGTGGTAGTCGTGGCCTAGGATTAGATGTAGAGCGATACCGCGTAATAGCCTCCTCCAAAGCCCTCCTCAGTTGCTCATTATTATTATTATTAAGGCAAGTTGCGAGTCGCGTTGGGACCTAGCACCAATCCCGATCTAATTACAAACGTATTACAACTTTATTTTCCGTGGAAAAATTCGTTCGCCGCAGACCGAACTAATTACCTGGTTACAGCCGCGTCAAGAACTAGCCAGATGCCGAGTAATTACCTATCCACTTCCGCTTTTCAAGGAAAAAAACTAGGTTAGCGTTGAGAAAACATAACACAAAATAATTTATAACAAAGTATACACAGAAATTGGTCTACAATCTCTTTATTTTCTCTATAAGTTTAAAAGTTGGTGATCACTTTCTTGGCTGACTGTAGGTATGTAGATAACAATCGATAAAGATTACATCGAGTACATTACTCACGCTTATAGAATTCCCAGAAGAAGTAGGCAGAACACATGAAATAGGTTTATAGATGAAGAAAATGCCGTAATGGGTGCTGTTAATTCCATACTCACAGCAGAAACTTACGTACAGTACCTACTAATTGTGTATTTGACAAAAGTTAAAACATATGACGTAATGTTGCTATATGGAGAGATAGAAAACCATCAAATGATCACAATAAATAGTAAATTAGATATTATAATCAAAATCATAAAAAATAATGGTAATTTTTTAACCGACTTCAAAAAAAGGAGGACGTTATTAATTTGGTTGTATGTTTTTTTTTTTTATGTCTGTTACCTCAGAACTCCGTCGTTTATGAACCGATTTGAATTTTTTTTCTTTGTTTGAAAGCATATTCTTCAAGGTTGGTCCCGTTGTTACCAGAATCTAGTCCTGATGATGGAGTCCAGGAGAAATTGTGGGAACTCCTTAAAAATTAAAGGGAGACGTATACCGATTTTATTATTTTCGATTACAAATCGATTCGCATTCACATTTGGATTCAAAAAGTAGGATTTGGTGGACGGGAACTGAGGAAGAAGACCACGGATGGTCATCCAAAACTCCTAGTGTTGCATGGTTAGCACTAAGATATTTCGATCAAGATACTGAAGCGACTATGACGAAGCCAATTTAAATAGGTGTGATGTAATGTTACCATCAACCTGATCTGGTAATGGAAGCCGGAAGGTAGTGCAACGGAACTTCGGCATAAAACAGTGTAGCTTAGGCGTGTTTTACCTTATTGGAATCGTCATGAGATAGATGCACTCACGAAAAAGTGTGAAATAAAAAAAAATATAAAAAATAAAAACCGTCTCCAAAAAAATGGCCTTTCGGTGTTTTCTGCTCTCGGAGTGACTTGGCGAAGTATTAAATTGAAGTCGGTTTTTTTTTAAAGTGATTATTAAAAAATGCAGTTTTGAGCTTATAGGAATCTTCATGAGATGCATTCACTAAAAAAATAAAAACCGGCTCCAAAAAAAACACTGAAAAGTAAAAAATAATTGCCTAACTTCTAACATCTCAATATGAGACTAAGGGTGGGTTGCACCCAATCGTCTGTAATCGTAAGCGGTGTTCGTTAAAATCTGATTGTATGGAAAGTTTGACAAGTTTCTATGGGATGGCAGCTGCCGGCGCCATATTTGACGGTGGCCTGTGATCGTATGTTGGTGCAACCGACCCTAATATTCTTCTTATTGAACAATGTAGTAGTTAATTTTTGTAGTCGGTGCTATTTCATCAATTTTAATTTTATAGTCCAAATGTAAATTGAAAGTTATTAATAGAATTCTCATGTTTCAATAAAAAAGAAATTTTATGACAACTATGTCCATAGACGTCAAAATACTCGTTTTTCCATACAAAGGTAGTGCGAATCTATAGAGCTGTGACGTCACATTTCGCTGTCAATCAGTATGGACCTTTTTTAGTGCTCGTCAGTTATGTACTTTGCCCCTCGTTTTCGTCTTTTGTGTTGCTCCAATTATACTTGGCGCCATACAAACATTTGATCGTCTCCAAAAACAGGTTCAAATGGCACAAAGAGACTGCGAAAAACTTAGGCCGTTTGTGTATCAAGAAATATCTATGCATGTGCGTGTTAACTAAAACTGGTCGATTAATAAATGATACCTGATATATTTTATGTAGAAATGTGCTCGTAAGTATTCGCCTGCGCCGGCATAAATTGTCTGGATCATTAAATTAAGTATCTATATAATAATCAAGTGCGAGAGTGGTTTCCGCTTTCAAGTCTTAACGATCTCACCGATATTTATGTAATTTGGAATAAACGTACCTCTGCACAGAGGGATAAAACTTAATAAAATTCTATGACGTGTAATTGCGATGTACTTATGTCTTAGGTACTTTATTATACAAAATTACATAAGATTGAAGTACCCCAAAGCGAACCTATCCCTATGAAAGATCTTTGCGAACGGTTTTTTACAAGTATTTTTGTTAAATGAAAAATATTTGGTTAACAGTACTTAGTTATGAGAGCAACGGTTGGAACTCACTTGGAAAGTCACTATTTGCGACATGTTTCGGACTACAATTGACCGTGTTTGCTCGAGCCACGAAGAGTTGTACAAACTCAGCCATTTATGTGACTTATATGAGTTTTCTCGCAGTAATAGAAGCAATTCACCAAACGAGAGCGGAACCAAAGCGTACGGGTGGGCAAATAAAACTTTCATTTGTCTAATTAACTCATTCATCATTCGTTCAAAATTAATTAGCTTGAGAGGTCATAGAGATTACAAATGTCTTCATTTACAATTTATGGATAATATGGATGATGACTTATTTTACAATTTATAACACAGTGTGGCTATATGGATAGAAAACCATCAAATTGTGATCACAATAAATAGTTATTTAGACAAATTAATTAAAATCATAAAAACTGTGACGTCACAACTGCGTTTTAATCTATATGGAGCGTTTTCAGTGCTCTTTTGCTATGCTGTACTTTGCCTCTCATTTTCGGCTTTTGTATTGCTCTAATGGTACTTGATCCCATACAAAAATTTGACCGTCACTAAAACTGGATCGAATGGCATGAAAAAAAATCACTTCTCATGCTCGAAAAGGGTGTCATATTAGGCTTATCAAGCGGAGCTAAAATATAGTACATTTAGCCCCTAGGGAAAATATAAATACATATTTATGACAAAACACTCTAAATTGACCCATCAAAATACTTTACACATTGACAGCCAATCGGAAAGTTGGGTAGTTTTTGGTACATACTTTGTTCAATTAGTTTAACAATTTATAACATTAGGTCTTTTTTCATCCCTATTTCAACTATGATGCCGCTCTATTTTCTCATCGTAATTTATTTTTAATCTTTGTGTATTTGTTTTCTCGCAATCGAAGCGAAAAGTAGAATAACTCTGGTCTGAGAGCCATATTACCACTCGAACTGTTTTGCCTCACTACGTCCAGGAAAATAACCATCTCGTGTTAATATGGCTTATTTTCGACCCTTGTCATACAATCTACTATTTTTTCATCATGCCTATTTCATGAGAGTATACTCATACTCATAGTCATAGCCATTTGCAATGTATCATATACATTACACGTCAGACACAATGATTGACAATGATAAAAATGTCAAGGTCGACACCTATACTATAACATAATATACACATACATAATACATACATATTTGACATAATTTGTAAATTTGTAAATATTTGACATAATTGTAAATCATTGATTTACAAATTATGTCAAATATGTATAATATGTACCTATGTAATATTTATGTGTGTATTATGTTATATTATAGGTGTCGTCAATATCAAATAGCAGTTATTATAATATTTTTATTTAACTTGAACTGTTGCCTTCATTTGTAATCCTTTTTTCAGCCATCACTTGCCGGTATCCGATTGAGCTGGAATTTGACATACGCATGTAAGTTCGGTGACAATACAATATTATGGTAAGTACCACCAAGCTCACCTGGTGCTGGAGACAGAAGGTGGCTATAGAACACAAGATACACACTAGTCGTGTTTGGGGTTATTGGAACCGTCTCAACGAGTAGTCGGTGACTGTGGAAAAAAGTACAGTCGGCAATAAAAGCCTGTACCATATACAAAATTTTTCACAGAAACTTATTTGGCTCATAGGCGGATTTAGGTTCGCGTTTTTTCTGTGGACATACCAAAAGCTAAGGGCTACAAAGCTTAATTTTGGATTGGACCAGTAACCCGCATAAACAGTGTCTCCGTTTCTATAAATCCCTGTAATAAAAACATAGCTAACATGCACATAAGCCGTTAACTATTGACCACAGGAGGGACGATTTTTGTTTTTTCAACTAAGTATGACTCATTCACGCTAGAGAATAATGCGAGAAAAGGGCGAAAATATCCTCAAGATCAAAAATAATGCGCACCCTTTCTTTATGGAAATTCAATAGAAATGTACACATTATTTTCTCTCAAATGTATGCGAGTGTATTTGGCTATAGCTACTCGACTGTTAACTTACAAAATCTCAGATCCTCCTCAAGAGTGATGAGGGTAAAACCTGAAGATGTGTTAGTTTGTCTATAGTCTAGTTTGGACCCTGTTCGCCACTGAATTGCTCAACCTTTAACAGAAAGACATTCCTTAGAGGGTCGGCCTTCGCCGGATAAGTCGGTTTTGTTCCTGTGTATCCTATTTTGTTTATATTTTTACCTTTGACTTGTGGTATACTTGCGTGTTTTACATACATAAAAAATGTACTTTAAGATTACAAAGAAATGTGCCCACTGCACTCGTATCATATCGCGCGTTTCCACTCGTCTTCACTTCACAGCTCGACGCCATTACAAGAGAAAGAATATGGATTTTTCCTTGCGTTCGTTAAATATTTGCAAGCCCGTTCTGCTTTGTGATTTATGGCGTCAAGTGCCAGAGTGAATTTCACTCTTAAACGTTGAGGAATTAAAACGGGAATAGAATGCTCATATATTACTGTTGTTTTTTTAATATCTAAGTAAATGCATTATGACCAAGTGTTGTCGAAACCTACTACAATGGGGGCTATCGTTATGTGCTTACCAGTTGGCGCCACTGTCGAGTAAGGTCCAGCTGTCAAAAATTGTTATTGATTATTATGGTCATGAGAACGAAGTTTACATTTAAATCATATTCAATATCTTAGTAAAACCGTACCGTAAAATTATCAAACATACCGCATTGTAGCGCGGTCCCGTTTTGTTCGGAAAAAAAGAAATAAGTTTCCAAAAGACATAACTGTCTCAAAGCCCTGACAGTCATTGACCCTTAACTCATATTTGCCATAATCAAGCTCAGGTATTGCAAAATAGTCACCATATTGTTCCAATAAATATTAACCCGCGTAGCGCAACCACAAAGAGTGACATTTGACATTTCGGAATAACCCCGCTACACTAGCGCCTCTAGCGGCGAATTCATACGCGATAGCCCTCATTATAACCCCAAAAGTTTGTAAGGAAATAGTTTTTTTTTTATGAACGACCGAACGGCGATTGGCCTTAGTCTCGCCTGATGGGAAGCGATGACAAGGCTTAGGCCTGAATGGATGTAGCTCGCTGGTTCAGTAATGGCCTATTCATTCTTGCATTGAAGCGGCTTGGATTATAATTAGCCGGAAATACTGAAGACGGGAGCAAGTTCCATTCCTTTGCTGTTCGCATTAGAAAAGAGGGAGCAAACCGCTTCGTGCGAATAAACGGAAGACTAACAACGTAAGGATGGCACCACTCCCCCTCCCTTCCGTCTGGATGTCCGCTGATGGAACGGAGAAGGCGGAATTATATCGTGTAATTCCTGTACACACTCTCCAAAATGTACCCGATAAAATAATGACAGGCAAGCGACTCGACGGCGGTGTTCCAAGCTTTGCAATTTAGACTCAACTGACTGATCGTCCTCAAAGAGTTTACTAGCTCGGTTTTTACTCATGACGCAAAAATTACCGAAAGATTTTGATGTATATTATTATTATGTAAGCTAAACGTCCCAATATTTAACACATTTTATGTCACCGCTAGCCGATTACTTAAAATTAACAAGTATTTGGTCACAAGAGCGTGTTCTGTTTAGCAAGTAAGATTTATAATAATCTGCCCGCGGAATTAAAATCACTTCCAATGCACACATTTAAAAAGAAAAGTATAGATATTATTAATTAATCACTATTTCTTTTCAATCCAGGGATCGGATACCAGTATTTTCTCCATAGAAAACTACCGGTATTTATTACGGTCACCGGCTCATTATTTCGTTTTTAATGAGACAACAAATGGGTTTTTTTAAAAATACCGGTATCGGTTCCTGATTCAATCACATATTTTCTGACATGTAATCTCAGTAGGTATGTACGTAACTGATTATTTGTTTGATTATCATCATCATTATCAACAATATTAAGAGGGCCTGGTCCTCTGTCGTTGCAGCATTCTCCATTCCAATCTATCTTGGGCCTTCGTCTTCACTTCCTGGTATGTGTGGCTACAGCACCATTCCTTGATCTGTGCCATGTCTGGTATTCTGGGCCTTCCTCTCCCTCTTCTTCCCTCTATTTTGCCTTCTAGGATGGTAACGTTTAACCCTTCATGTCTCAGTATGTGGCCGATGCATTTAGCTCTGCGTCTGATTATAAGTTTCATTAATTTTGCTTGTCTCTTGTTAAATTTAACTAGTTGTAAGTTTCTAATAAATTTTTGTCCGCCTACGGGCAAAACATAGTGTAACATTTATATATTTTCCCAACACTGTCATGACAGTTTCACCTATGTTTTTACAAATAAACACTTTGACTTTGACTGTATAGGCGTTTATAGCACTGTGATGATTACCTTACCGATACATTAAAATAACATAAAGGAATTCAGTAAATTCATAGCATACTTAGTTAATTAATATTCATTTAACAAAGTTCAAAAATTATGCTCGAAATTGGTTCGTATACTCCATTTTGGTAAAGTTTGTCTGTAATAACATGTTTGGTTTAAATAGGGCTCATGTATATAATCTACATATTTTATTTAGAAATACATAGTACCTATGTACTATTATTAGTCTGTCGATAGGTAGGGTTATGATCATTTCGTCTAAAACGCAACTAGTACAAGCGGTAACAGGTCTAAAACGCTGCTAGTCTAAAACGCATCTCGTCTAAACTGCAACTGGTCTAAGTAGCTACCAGTCTAGGTCGCTACTGGTCTAAACAGTAAGTGGTCTAAAACACAGCTCGCCTAAGAGTACGTGGTCTAAGCCTTAGCTGGTCTAAGTAGTAAAGGGTCTAAGCCACAACTGACCTAAGTAGTGTCTCGTCTAAAAATAGATGGCGGTGACGCCCACAGCGATCGCGACAACACAGACACATTTATAGTCAATCGGGTAGCTGAGTTTCTTGCTGAACTCTTCTCAGCTAGACTAGGTTTAGTGAACCAGCGCAAAACTCCTAGTAGCTCGATTCCCGCTCAACCAATCTCAGGAGTCTCTGGAGTGCAAACTCTTAGGGTATACCAGTGTTTGAGCCGCCCGCGTCGTCGCATCGGAGGTTTCTCTGGGGCGCTACCGCGAACAGCAAACGAAGTTTTCCCTCTCTGTCGCACTTACGTCCGAACGTTCAAGTGCGACAGAGAGCAAAAACTTCGATTGCTGTTCGCGGCAGCGCCTCTGGATTATCCCCAGGCCACTCTCCAACCGCGTATTCCTACCGCTTTATTGGGCCCGGCCTATAAAGGCAGAGTCAGGTTCAAAAAAGGTACATAGAAGATACTCGTCTTCCTAGTGCGTACTCTCCGCAGGCAATCTTCTCCAGTACTTGACACTGACCAAGTATATAGACACTTCCGTCATAGGTATTAATAGAGGCGACCAAAAGATGTCAGTGATGTTTACATTGTTTTGTGCATGTTTTTCAGTAATACTGTTGAAATTTGCATGCTAAATTATTTGCATGCTAATTTACCAATGATTAATTTTATTATTACTTTTTTCTACTCCTGTACTTTTTTTCGCGACTTAAGCAATCATGAACTCTAACATAAATACATACTTTATTTATTCTGCAAAAAGTCTATCTAGTCTATTGCCCAAAAACACACTCCTTACCCTACTTTAATGAAAAATTAAAGCAGAGTTGGGTGCCACAGACTACTACAAATACTATGTTTAGTAGTCATTCTTTGGTGCGTTCAAGTGAAACTTTTATGATTAAAATCGGTGCTGCCAACTTAACGCAACTTTGCTATAATTTTTATGTATTAATTAATGCATAATATATTATTTACTAATATAAATTCATACATTTATATATTTTTTGGTGTTTTTTAACAAGTTTTATCTATTTTCGGATATATTTGTGAAGACGAAACAGTTAAGATTCGATCCGGATTTGAATTCAGTTTAGGTCGGATGCCAAGTCTAGCAAATTAAAAAAAAAACAAACCATAAACAAAGTGTCATATTTTTGATTTCCCACCAATTTCTTAATTGAAAACGAAAACATTCAAGCTGATAAATGATTATATTACTTAAATAAAACATTTTTTTGTGTTTATGAAGAAAATGTGTAGGTACGTTGATTCTTTTAAAAATCCACGAAGAAGTTATAGCATTACTGAAGAAATTGCGTATGTAAGTTGCACAATTACTAAGAGAAAATATGAGAAATGAGTCGTAGAAAAAGTATTGTATGCAACGGTGTATAACTGGTATAAAAAGGCTCGTGGTGTCTTTACTTGCGATGTTCGCCAAGGCTCACATCGCAACCCACACCACTCGCCTTTTTATACCCTTCTTATACACCAGTTGCATAATATACTAATATTGTCTCTGTAACTTATTGTGCCTAGATCTTTTAATATTTGACATTATTGACGTTTTTTTTTTCTTTTTTAAACATTGTTTACTTTAATTTATTGTTCATAAATTAGACTTCACAAAGTTAATGATAACATAATAATACGCTATATCACTAATATAATATTATATTGACATGAGTAATGATTATATCACTAGGTATAGAGTAATTTCCTTAAGCACCATTAGTAATAAGTCTTTGTAACCTATAACTTGCATGTTTGGTTTATCTGTAAATATAAGTTGGTTAATAAATAAATAAATAAATAAATATTATTTGAAGCGAATGTTTGCGCATTGTCTCCGGTATTAAATGAAATTTCCAACAAACGCTCAATGTAAAATTTCAAAAATATCTATCCAAGGGTACCGACGACCAATGTTCACGCCATTTTCTTCCGGGCCTTCGGCTGGCTTCGCAGAGGTCAGCAATTAACCCGCACAATTTACGGCAAGTATGTCCTCGCGACGGCGGCAATCAGGAGCATTTGCAGTAATTGTCACGATAGGAGCCGGTCGATAGCGGCTTTCATCTCGCCGATAGATGCGCGAGCGCCGCGTGACCGGCGCATGCCGCGACTTCGTGCAGGCAGCAACATATACCTCAATTCTTTGATAAAATATATTATTGGTTAACTTCACAGAATATTTTTTTCACCTCACCCGCTCTGAAAGGCTTACTTTATCGTTTCAAATCTGCGTGCAAAAGTCCATTTTATCCGCTAGCGGGTAAAGTGATTTTGAAATTCGAACATGACGTAGTACCGCGCTACCTAATTTTTTTATGGATGCGTTCAGAATCATGGTTCGGCCATGCGGTCTTAAGGCGGTTTCCGCTTGATGGTGCGGTGTGCGAGTGGGACAGCGCTATACATTTATATAGCGACGGCCCGCTCGCACAAGGAATGTGTCATCCGATGAAACATTTTATTTTAGGTACTTACATTAAATTGAAAATCATTCAATTTTAGTTTTATAACACTATTATACCTACTTATTTAGTTTATTGAAATACCAAGCAATATAATCAATATATTCAAAATAATATAATTAATATATAAGCAATATATTCAAACAACATTCGTAATGCAATTTTCTTTAAAAATACTTGAATTGTTTTCTTGTACCTACGTTTCCTCGCTAGGGTGAGGTGAAAAGTTATGTGTTTCGCTCGGCAGCAAAGTTATTTGGCTTCTCGTGTCTTGAAACCCTCGCTACGCTCAGGATTCTATTCTTGAACCACTCGCTACGCTCGTGGTTCAATTCTAGAATCCTTCGCTAGCTCGGCTTTCAATTCGAGCACTCGCGCCAAACAACAACTTTGCAGCCTTGCATAACAAATAACTATTATATCTCACCAAAAGCACAAAGTCCATTTTCGATAGCACTGTCAGCACTGAAAACATACACTTGCAGAGTCAAAGCACGCAGTGCAGAAAATGGATCAAAAACCATGTTATACATCTCGTTAAGTAAATACATATCACATTTGTCAGTCTAATCTGAACCTTGTTTTCGTTTGTAGTTGATATACAATACAATACAATAGTAGATTGTGTCTCAAGGGAGCAAAATGATATATTTACGGCGAGGGCGGTATATTGAATTCTGAGTGAAGCGAAAGATTCTACAATAGAATCCTGAGCGTAGCGAGGGATTCTAAAGTAGAATCTTGAGCGTAGCGAGGGATTCAAGTGTTTACGCCCAAGACGGAAATAATTTTGCTACCGTGTGACACATACTGCTTTTCACACCGTCTATGAGGCCCGCTGCTAAAACATGAAATATCTTACAAATGATTTTACTATCGAGTGTCACATACTGCTTTTCACAACTTCTATGAGGAAAAGAGTCATTGTTGCCCTCAAATGAGGGAAGAAAAGTACATCTTTGATCCCTCATTTGAAGGCAACAATAACTCTTTTCTGAATAGCAGGTGTGAAAATATTCTTTATTGCACACCTCACATAATAAAATAGCACATAAAAAACAAAGATACAGGGAGACAGAGGCAGAACAACAGGCGGTCTTATCCCTAAAGAGCGATCTCTTCCAGACAACCTTTGGGTAGATGTACTTCTAGATTATGAATTGTTTACTTTAATAATATTTGAATTTAGAATATACATATTTCTCTAAACATAATATATGACATGGCGGGGGCATCGTAATTAAGTGGTTACAGGTGAATGAAAATCAGGTTTAAATATAGGTAGGCTTTGCGTCAGCGCACAGCCAAGTAAGTGTATGTGAACACGACGCACTAATTATCCGATGAGTTCAGTATGAAATTAATTAGAGCAAGAGCATATAATATTACAATAAGAAATATTCACATATAAGGGTCATTGTCAGATTTAGGTTCGCGTCTTTTCGGTGGACATATCAAAAGTTAAAGGGCCACAAAGCTTAATTTTGGATTGGCCTAGTAACCCGCATAAATGGTGGTTCCGTAACTATAAATCCATGTAATAAGACATAACTTACATATACATGAGCCGTTAACTATTGACCACCGGGTGGACAACTTTTGTTTCTACAACTGACAATGACCCATAGATATATTTCAATTAAACCATCACAAGTTTGTTTCTGCAATTAAAGCAAGTGTTAAATCATAAGAGTTTATTTACTTCTTGTTAAACATATTACTGAAAACTGCGCTAATATTACTCTAATTGTAATTAAGTCATTTCTTTTTATTTTATTTTATTGTTATTATTAATTTTTATCTTCCATGTTCTACTCTTTCTAAATTCAAATAATTACTTACGACTACGTACTAATTGGTTTAATAGATTTGCTTTTGCTGCATGTTGTTTTTACTCAGAGCAAAAATGTAATTAACTCTTGGTGGAAACTGTTTTGGCATATGTACAAACTACATTTGTAGAAACAAACAGCGTTATATTACTCATATGTATGTATAATATAACGCTGTTTGTTTCCCATTACAATAAATAAATAAAAAAATAGAACCTGGGGAAAATTGTCGAATTAATTTTTTTTACTGTCTATTGATTATGACGACAATTGTTTAATTGAGTCATACACGGATTTAGATTCGCGTCTTTTCTGTGGACTAAACTACCTACCAAAAGTTAAGAGCTACAAAGCTTAATTTTGGATTAGTCTAGTAACCCGCATAAACAGTGTCTCCGTTTCTATAAATCCCTGTAATAAAAACAGCTAACGTGCACATAAGCCGTTAACTATTGACCACAGGAGGGATGACTTTTGTTTTTTCAACTAAGCATGACCCAATTATTGAGTTAGCACAACTAAATCCGAGTGAGGATAAATTACGTTTGTGCGCCAATTGAGCAATTTGGGCTGAAGGCTTTCTGAAAAGGGTGAAATAAAAGCGGGTACTAGAATAACTTGGCATGTCCACTCGTTCTCGATAACAAGTTATAAATATATTATTAAAACGGGGCACGTTATTGTGCGTGTCGTGGGGTCTGACGTCACTGGCATTTAGAAAAATATTACCTACAAAAAATTTTTGATGACGAACACATATATCGAAGTAGTTTGAATAAAAGCACTTTTATTTTATACAATGACCATGACAAACGAGCTTATAGCCTGCAGCCAACGGAGCCTTAACCAAGCCTGCCTTAGTAACCTACAGCCTGACTGGCTTTTTTTAACCTGACTGTGGCTTTATAGGCCGGGCCCAATAAAGCTATAGCAGTGCGCCGTTGGAGAGTAGCCTGGGGAAAATCCAGGGGAAAACCTCCGACACGACCACGCTTGTGGTTTGGAACACTGGAATACTCTGAGTTTGCGCTCCAGTGAGATTAATTGAGCGGTTTCAACCGAATCTGAGGTGTGAGTGGAATCGAGCTACTTTTTTGTCGCTGGTTCACTAAACCTAGCCTAGCTGAGAAGATTCCAGCAAGAAACTCAGCTAGGCCCGACCTGGGTCGGACTAACTCTACCCAATGTTCGGCGGTACCGGGACGACTAACAGCCTGCCAGACACTATATCCTATAGACGATCGCTACTCCAAATCAATCACAAGAACACATTACAGAACTAAAGAGTCAGTCAGAGACGTGAATTTTGTATTTAATTTCAGCAGCTCACAATACAAAATTGCGAGACTTAAGTGGCAGTGGGCGGGGCACATTGCTCGCAGGACTGACATGACGGTCGATGGGGCCAGAAACTGCTTGAGTGGCGTCCACGCACCGGAAGACGAGCTGTCGGTAGGCCTCCGACAAGGTGGAGTGATGACCTGGTGAAGGTCGCGGGAATCCGGTGGAAACGAACGGCACAGGACCGGTCTAAATGGCGAGCCTTGGGGGAGACTGCTGAACATAGCAGTGGACGTCTTTCGGCTGAAATGATGATGATGATGATGATGAGCTCACAATACAAGTGAGTATCCAACCTAAGGGTCAACCGGAATAAAGCGCCACTCGTGGCTACAATCTTTGGCATTTCGTTCAACGTGAGCACAAGGTTTTATTCCGCGGTCCGTGTCAAGAGCCTTTTTAACCCTTATACTGTCCTTCAGTACCAACCGTCTCCTACTGAAGGTCGGCACTTGAAGATAAATAAAAACCGTTTAATTTTAATGACGTTTTGCGCTCGCTCGTCCAGCATGTCGTCTTAGGACGACGCGAGTAGAACATCAATAAATATTAAGTTCCGACGCCCGATTAAGAAAGGCTTAGTAACCTATTAACGGCCTCCCACTAGGTGGACTGTGCCTTTACCATGAGTTTGCATGACCGTACTCGCTAGCACGCAGCCACGCGTGTACACAGTCGCGTAAACGATTTAGTATGCCGTTTCTTAGTTCTATTGCGTAACCGCCAGAGGCGCTGTACTTTTGCCCATACAAGTTTTTACGCAGTCGCTAGCGAGTACGGTCATATAAACTCATGGTAAAGGCACTGATGACTTGGTCAAGGCAGAGGGAGTCGCTGGATGCGGCTCAACGGCTTAATGTGCTTAGTTAATAACCACTCAAAGCGAGTATCGATCCAGGAATTGACCCCAGACATTTTTGCTTAACCTATCTCGCATATCGCACGCGGCACGCGGGCGCCGCTGGGCCACGAGCGCTCCGCGCGGATTTCCATGATAAATTTTTAGAACAGTCTTCACTTTTTTATATTTAATTGAGTAATTTCAGTTTGTAGTGACAATCTTTCTTATAAAATAGGTATGAAACATGCTGTTATTTTATGTTATTTAAGACTAAGATTTTTAATTGATGTTTGGAAGCTACAACTCAAAAACGATTAATTTGATGTTTTTTTTTCTTTTACTTCGTGCATAATTTCCTTATAAGTGTAGATATATTTGTGAAAACTTTACTGGCTTATGATCTACCTTAATTTATTAACTTTATGTGCGATTGATGCTGTTTGTTTTCCTTAATAAAGAATAAATAAATAAATAAATAACTATTCCACTAACAAAACGTCTAGGAGGTTCTGTCAGTAAGGAGATGCCGCTTGCGCTACGTTCACTGACAAAAGGGTTCACGTATAAAAAAATAGTGCGCAGACCTTATTATTTAAATCGCTGACGTTTACCTTCATTTCTTCTATTTAAATAAGAAATAAAATGAATAGCACAGGAATAAACGTTCGCCGAACATCGAGCCCAAGGCTACCTGAGTACCTGCCGTACATGGATCGATGCCTGCAACGACCGCTAGGCCGTCGCCGACGTCGCTGCCTTCTGTAATGAGACAAAAAAAGAGTTCTCATCAACGTAATACAGGGTCCAAGCTAGCTATCCAAATTAATCGTTGATGGAAAATCAGATGACCTATAGGATACGAGTAGGGGGATTCTGTACCGTGGTGTGCATTTCTGAATAAAGAGACACGTGCAAAAATTTTCAGAGAGCAGATAACACCGAAAAAACATATTTTAGAGTCGGTTTTTATGTTATTTATTTCAGTCCCGCTTCAGTGAGTCATTACCCATACAACTACTTTTAGAAACATTTGGTAACAGTGTGCAATGTGCATACCTACTTGTGTCGAGACAGGGAACATAATTGGTTATAATTTGGTCGCGGTTCCGTCGCCACGACCAAGAGCGGGGACGATTTGTAACATGAAAATGGTTATACTTTTGTAACCCCGTTACCACACGAAGTACACAATGTGTCGCGATTCCGACTAATTTTAACGAGAGTACCATTCACTCATTCATTTAACTCGTTCATTTCGGTTGTCGATGTCAATTTGTTATGGGCGTCATGGCTTATCTTCTATTTAAAAGTATTTTTAGTGATAAGATTACATCAGGACCATTTAAATTTGCTTCATCACAGTTGCTTCAGTATCTTCATCGAAATATTTCTTGGCTAACCATGAAACACTAGGCGTTTTGGATGACCATCTGTGATCTTCTTCATCAATTTCTGTACACCAAATGCTACTTTCTGAATGTAAGTTATGAAGGGGTCAAAATAGAAGTAAAGTTTAATATTAGTGAAAGATGACTTAATATTGATGCCGACTGTACATAATCAGGGATGAAAAAATCTGTTAAAGTGTATACTGCGGAAATAAAGTGTAGATTAAAATAGGGAATTCACAAAAAAAAACATGTAATGATAAATTTTGTACGTTCCAATCCAGATTAATTATCCACTACCATGATTTAGTTTCAAGCTTGCCTCTTTCATAAGCCAAAATCACATATACAACATAGCAACAAAGTAAATATCACAGAAATCAGCAGAAATAACAAATTGCAGACCTGTAATTTCTGAGTTATGATCACAGCCTGGGGGCCAATTTTTGAGTGTCGAGCGCTCGAGTTTTCACTCGTAATCTGTCAAATCATCATAGTTTTTTGACAGATCTCTAGTGAAAGATCGAGCGTTCGGCACTCCAAAATCGGCTCCCCGTTTCGATGACCCACCCTGTAGATGTACTTACTCGACATTCGTATGTGGAACGTCGGCGGCCGTTGGCGCGCAAACGTATTTGCAGAATGGAAAGAATTCTCGAGTTCAGCAGTATCTGCGAAAAAATAGTACAAAACAAGCTTTATACATTTGAAAAATCCGCATCTTTTTCTCTTCTTACGTTTTAGCAGCGTATCTCTTGCGTTTCTGTAAAAGTAATATAATTTGCTCATAGGTACCCTAATAAAATCGTCTCTAATCTCTATTGTACTGTGCAAAGTTATCCTTTCCCAAGAAATCTGTATATCTGTATTTACTTATATGCCTGATGGTTGTATTAAGATATTTATATATCGTCAAACAATTGCGACTTGGCTCTATTTTGGTTCAAAATAATTCTATGTTAATGTATAATAAATAATTGTATGTATGTGTAATGAAGAAAGATTATGCTACAAGAAAAACTGTTACTATTATTCCTACGAAAATAACTGCCATCGAAAGGTCAGACCGGCCGTTAAAAACAAAAAAAGTTGCAAAACCAGAATAATTCCGATGCATACGTGTATTCATGTATATACTACATTACTTTAAGAGACGTGCTCATAAATTATAAACACTGTCAATATCAACATTAGGAGTCGTTGCGATATAAATTATATACAGTTATTAGTGTACAAGTGCTACTGTAGCACTGCTACATAACATGTATTAAGGATTACATTCTGTTGGGAGTTACAAGTTAAAGTGCCAGCTTATGCCGACCTACTTAGTACTTAAGCCAATTGCCTAGTTTCGTGTGACGTTTATTTTAGTTCACATGCTTTAGTTTTTAAGCCACGGGGGTGGCAGAATAACAGCGTATGTAGACCAAGAGCCCTTAGTGGTCTCTTGGTACAGATACAAGCTGAGCCACCTACCTTTTCAATTAATTGCTTAGTATACTTTTTTAGAAGATATTATTGGGTGACAATAGTCTACTACTTATCAATTCCGTTATTCGTATGTTAAGGTTCAAAAGTGATTTCTTAGTTCTTAGCTGACTGTACCGTTGCGCAGGCGGCGGCAGTGGGCCGCCCAGCGCTGGGCGTGGGAGCGGGAACTGGTCCCAGCCTTTGTTCAATTCTCGGTCGTCCTACGAGTGTCATACCGAACGGCGCTGTCGAGCTAATTGTAATAGTTCGAGGTGAAAGCCCTAATTAATGGGCGCTACATTCGCGTCTACATCCAATGCAACATATAGGAAACAAATACTGAATAACTATAGTTACATTGTATTATAAGTTGCTGAAATAGAAAAAACAAAGCGCACTGGACTTAATAAACATGCACCCACAGACTTTTATTTGGATAAAAAGATATCCCCAGCCAAACTACTGCACCCGTCTGACAGAATTTCTATAAACATAATTAAAATACAAAACACCACTGACCACGACTCCTATGATGCACTAGACAAGCACCGGATCTACACCGATGGTAGTAAGCATGACGGAGCAGTTGGAGCAGCCTTTGTGATACACCATCCGGGAGGCCGACGCACAATAGAACGCAGAAAACTACATAAGTGCTGCTCCGTCTTTCAGGCCGAATGCGTAGCAATAGAAGCTGCCTGCGAATCGTGCATTCAACTTGCAATTAGCGACGTAACCATCTTCTCCGACTCCATGTCCGCACTGCAAGAAATAGCCAACAGAAGCAGCACGAATTATACAGTTAATAAGATTCACCACAAAATCCATAAAATTAAACAGAGAGGTACTATAGAATTCTGCTGGATTAAAGCACATGTCGGCATACCTGGAAACGAAGAGGCAGACAGAGAAGCCAAAATTGCCGCTACCCTTCCCAAAGCACCCGATTTTGACCTATACCCCATCTCCTATATCAAACGCCTTTGCAAATCCGAAACTGAAGAACTACGTAGCAATCACTATCTATCCTCTACCACCGGAGTTCATCTGAAAAATTGGCTACCCACACTACAGCATATCCAAGATTTCCGAAACAAGACGAATGTATCATTCCATCTAACTCAAATCCTTACCGGACACGGCTACCATAAATCCTACTTATGCCGTTTCAAAATTACCGCCGACGACCACTGCCCATGTGATGACACCACCTCACAAACAATCGACCACCTCCTGAAAAACTGCCCAAAATTCACCAACCCTAGACTCAACCACGAACTCGCCTGTCATAATCTCAACATAGAACCATATAATTTACAGGACCTCATTAGAAGAGAAACCACAATAGCCTCATTTTGTAAATTCTCCACCACCATCATAAATAGCCTAAAAAAGTTCAACAATACATAGTCCGACCCATAGTTCACTGATTTTCATCATCGAATTCAACTTCCATTCCTACATATACATATAGAAGTATCACATACATTAGAAATCATTCATTACTATAGGAATAGTGAATTCAGCCGCCCGTATCCTTCGCGGGGACTGTTTTTCTTATAACATAGAATGAAAAAAAAAAAAAAAAAAACATTGTATTATATGGTAACTTATATTATAGTATCTAAACATAAAATTTATTAAACATCTACAGGCATACAATTACCGAATTTAATAATAAAGAAGGTTGTATCACTCAACTAAAGTTTTCCTAGTTTACTTTTTTATGTTATAGGGGGCTAACGAGCAGACGGATCGCCTGATGGTAAGCTATTACCGTCGCCCATTGACACGTACCACACCAGAGGAGTCGCAAGTGCGTTGCCGGCCTTTCAGAAGGGAATACGCTCTTTTCTTGAAGGTTTGAAGGTCATATCGGTCCGGAAATACCGTAGGCGATAGTTTATTCCATAGTTCCTTACATGCTTCCTTTATTTAGCATAAATTAATATTTTTCGAGTAGGTACGATGATGTAACCAGCATGGTTTTTAGTTATCCTTGAAATTTAACATTTAAAAGAAAACAACCATATATCAACACGAGTTTCAGACATAAAGAATATGTAATGTAATTAAGGGTTGAAGTTAAGCACTACGTCTGGAATTTCAAGGACGGTACGAGTCCCTCGGCACTTAATGCCTCGCGCTCACTCGTTGATAATGATCACAAACCTCATGACCCTGTGACCCTCTAAATGTTTCACTAGAATAATCATGAACACCATTTGTAGCCAGAAAGATATAATTGGGTCATTGTCAGATTTAGGCCCGCGTCTTTTCGGTGGACATATCAAAAGTTAAGGGCTACAAAGCTTAATTTTGGATTGGTCCAGTAACCCGCATAAACAGTGTTTCTGCAACTATAAATCCATGTAATAAAACGTAACTTACATGTACATAAGCCGTTAACTATTGACCACCGGGTGGACAACTTTCGTTTTTACAACTGACAATTACGACTCCAGTAATTATATCTTACTGGTTCTGCGGAGGGTCGTTACAAAACTTCCAGATCGTTGCGAGTCCATAACGTTTAAAAGTAAGTTAAACAAAGTAAGTTAAACCTATGTTTTCTGATTAACTTTTGCACCTGCGCGTATACAGTAACCTAACATTATATTATTTGAGGATTACATTATAAATGATGGTTTTTACCCTTTTAGGCTCCTACCGAAATCCATGCCCCGGTTTTATAAGGATTTAAGCTGAGTGGGGACACAAATTCTCAATAGGGATTATGCCTCGTGTTACAATTTATAACAAAGTGTGGCTATATGTATCTATAGAAAACCATCAAATTACAACAAATAGTCAATTAGATTAGAATTGACATCTATTACGCAATTTATTTTATGCTACTTTGTATCTGCTTGCCTGCTTAATGTTTAATGTAATGTCATATATTTTTTGGGATTAAGTTTGTGACATTTGTATTTAATTTATCGTACGCCGAAAGGTACATCATAGTTGTTCCTTTGTAATACCTATCACCTGTACATAACCTGTGTACCTATGATGACGAAATAAAGAAATTGATTGATTGATTGGTTGATTAGACAAATTAATAATCATAAAAAGATATAGGACTATAAAGATTCGCAAAAACATTGTTTTTATTTATATTGGCCAAATGTACACAATAATGTAATGTAATGTATGTAATATGTGTGTATGTGTTGTACCTATTGTAAATGGTCTACTATACAAGTATGTAGTGTTGTGTTCCTGGAGGTGAGCAAGGTTGCCAGAGCTCCCGAGGATGCACTGTGTTGAGAGCGAGGGATCTAAATTAGTCCCTTCTGTTGTCAACACAGTGCATCCTCAAATTTTATGGAGGGTAGGCAACGCGTACGTGACTCCTTTGGAGTTGCGGGCGTCTATAGGTTGCGGTGGCCGCTTACCATCAGATGGACCGTAAGCTTGTTTGCCACCGGCGTTGTATAGAATGTAAATTGAAAGTTACCAATAGAATTCTCATTTTCATATTTCAATTAAAAATATTTTCTATGGCAACTATGTACATAAACGCAATATTTCACCACAAAAACGGCAAATTTCCCTTTTTATCCATACAACGGCAGTACGAGGCCACGTTTGATCGTCTCTAAAACTGATTCGAATGGCATGAAAAATACTAACACCAATACAACATACACATAACATACTAATACTAATACTAGGTTAACTGGAAGAGATCCCTTACAGGGATAAGTTCGCCTTTGTACATGATAGATCTGTTTTTTTTCTGTATAATTTATTTTACTTGTCTTGTGTACAATAAAGTATTTACATACATACATACATACATAATACTATTATATAATCATTATGCCTATTCTATCTGTTTTTTTTATATTGTCGATACTTTATTTCAATGATGAGTTACTTAAAATAGTCAAAAAGATGGGTACCTATACATTTTTATACCAGCAGCGTAGCAAAATTAAAAAAAATCATCATCTTCATAATATTTAAGAGCTTGGCTCTTGTCGGTGGAGTAATTGCCAGCTTCTTCTACATTCAGCTTTGTCCTTCACTTCTTTGAATGACGTAGCATTTATTTTATGTTTTATATGCTCCATGTACGTCATTCTAGGTCTTCCCTTTTCCTTTTTCCCTCTATCTTTCCTTCTATTATTGTTCTGATCCATTTGTCAAAAAAAAATGTTTAGATAAAATGTAAAGAACGGCCGTAAATCACACAAGATATGTAGACAAGTACCTATGTAAATAAACAAGAATCCTCCAATAATGTTCCTGTGTTATAACAATATATTACAAATAGACAGGTTAAGTAGCACATTCGATTTCCCGTGATTACTTACGTATTGTGCAAATATGTAAAAGGCGTCCGGCCATAAATCCCGCTCGCCGGCCCGGGGCCCGGGGTTAGCAATACCCTGCAATATTCACGCCGAATATCGGATTACGCGAAAAGGCCCGGTTTAGAGCCCGTTCACACGGCATCAAGTTTTGTCGGATCTACTAACTGTCGGATCCTGTAAAACAGCGGGGTAATTACGTAACTTTTGTACTACCGTTAGGTAGATTTTAATGTCAAATTTTAATTGTCAGCTCATACATTTATACTTCAAAATTGACAGTAAAATTTATCTACCGTTAGTACATAAAGTTACGTGATTCGCCTGCCGGATAGTGTATTCGCATGGCCGTCCGGTTTCCGGTATCCGGATCTGGATTTTGCAGGATTCTTGATCCGAGCTCGTGTGAATGCAAGTATTGAAATACTATTGCCACTAAACCGGACCCGGCATTGTAAAGGACGACCGGACCGATTTGTAGTCACAAAGTCGGATGACACATTTTGCACTATCCGTTATATTGTCGGATACTGCAACCGTACGCTTGTGTGAACACATGCGTTGAAATAATATTGCGAGTAAATCGGATCCTACAAAAAACAGTTCCCGCGAAAAATCGGATGCCTCCTTGTGAACGGGCTCTTACCCGTTTCATCTACTGATACTATCTCTATTACATACTGTACGTATACAGAGCGTCCCACGGCTATGCCACATGGAGGGAAAGCACCTTAAATATTGTAGATGGAGCATTTTACTGAAAGAAGACATTATTTGAATTTAAAAAAACAATTTAAACTGCATTCACATAATAAAAGATTTAAATAATAATTAAACCGTGAACCGGGAATCGAACCCGTTACACAAGAAAAATAATTACCCTGTAGCTTTATCATACCAATCAAAAGGCTTCATCACATGGATTATTTTTTGCTAAATAACATAGTATCGGAAATAAAAGGAAGACCATGAATTTTAACATTTTTAATACAAAATTAATCAATTGATCACGTGTAAAGGGTTCGATTCCCGGTTCACGGTTTAATTATTATTTAAATATCTGTGAATGCAGTTTAAATTGTTTATAAAATTAAAATAATGTCTTCTTTCAGTAAAATGTTCCATCTACAATATTCAAGGTACTTTCCCTCCATGTGGCATAGCCGTGAGACAACCTGTATATGGTACTTTTAGGCCCGGTTTTATAAAGATCCGTTAGACCTTATCTCGGTTTGTTATGTCAAAAAATGTACTGAGTTACTGCAATTTGATCTGACATTTGGTCTAACGGATCTTTATAAAACCCGGCCTTACTGCTTAAGCCGTCGTCTCCTGACAAACAAAAGCATTCTTTTGTTATGATTTCTGGGATACCAGGGACCGGTAGACGACATTTTGGAAAAACTGTTATTTTTAGTGTAATGCCATATCCAGCTCCATGATCCTAAATATATCAAAGTAAGACGCAATTCTGTGATTTAACTCGATAGATTTTAATTACGAAGAGACGTCTAAAACACCTAAATATGCAGATTATTATTAAACAACATAGTATGTACGTACATACTTGCTTAATTATATAAGTAGGTATCAATAATATTCACAATCGTAGATGCTTTTTTGTTCTAGTACTAACGGTTATTTTCTTATTGAATTAAATATGTTCTATAGCTTACTTAATGATTTCTACATTTTTCTATCCACGAGCGATAAGTCACGCGATTTTCAATCTAGAGGCCGTATAGGTTTGAACCCCGGCTTGAACAATTGGACTTTTCTAACAACTTTGGTGCCAATTACAATTTGTTACTAACAGTAGTCTTCGAAGAACGAAGACGTATTGAACTCGACGATAAGCGTGAGGATTTGAAGGCCCGACCACCTGCAGCCATCCACTGTCATTATTTGTGGACAATATTTGTGGACAATCTTACACAAATCGACCTAGTCCCAAACTAAGCAAAGCTTGTACTATGGGTACTAAGTGACGATATACATACTTATATAGATAAATAGATACTTAAATACATAGAAAACATCCATGACTCAGGAACAAATATTTGTGTTCATCACACAAATAAATGCCCTGACCGGGATTCGAACCCAGGACCTCCAGCTTCGAAGGCAGGGTCACTATCAACTAGGCTAAAGCGGTCGTCAAAATAAATAAGCGTGAGGATTTGAAGGCCCGACCACCTGCAGCCATCCACTGTCATTATGTCGGAGGAATGCGGACCTGTGGGGAGTGTGCTCGCACATTCACTGACCACGACGCGATCGCGACAACACTGACACATATAGTCCTTGTTCGTACCGGTACCGCCACACACCGGGTAGAGTCAGTCCGACCCAGGTCGGGCCTAGCTGAGTTTCTTACTGGACTCTTCTCAGCTTAGCTAAGACCAGCGAACAAATTCCCAGTAGCTCGATTCCACTCACACCTCAGGTTCGGTTGAAACCACTCAACCAATCTCACTGGAGCGCAAACTCTTAGAGTATTCCAGTGTTCCAAACCACACGCGTGGTCGTGTCGTAGGTTTTCCCCGGATTTTCCCTAGGCTACTCTCCAACCGCGCACTCCTATCGCTTTATTGGGTCCGGCCTAATAAGCCACAGTCAGGTTAAAAAAAAAACATTCACTGCGAAGATAGGCTATGTTAGTCACCTGAAAGATCACGATCGACTCTGTCACTAGCCAGTCTCTTTCCAGTCGCCGTGGTCGAAATCGGCCAGGATGATGATAACGATAAGCCCTTCGAAAATCATCGTGAGAAAATCAGTCTAATCCCAATATAGTCTAGTTTGGAAGGTCAGATGGCAGTCGATGTCGTAAAACAAGTACCTGCGCCAATCTTGGGATAGATGCTAGCTAAAAATCCACGGGTAATTGGACCAACCTATTACGAGCGCCTAACCGCCAAATTAAGAACTGAACCATCTGACGAAACATTCAAGCGTCAACTAAGAAACTTTTTATTCCATTAGCGAATACATGGAAATAAAATATAGTTGACATTGTTTAATTTCATTTAATATTATTGATTTAATTTAATTCCTGTTTTAATATTTACTTTGACGATCATTACGAGATATTGATATTTAATTCCTTGTTATCCGTGTTTAGAGTACCAAAAATATTAATATATTCATAACGATCCTCTCAAGTGAATTTTATCATACTCGTTGTATTATTTAACTGCTATTTTATTCATTGATTTTTAATTTATTTTGTTTTATTTAATGTTATTGACGATCACAATAGAGATTCTTGTAAATTGACATGTAATTTATATTGTGTTCTTTCAATCTTAACGCGACCAGTCTTATTCGAAAGGGCTTTTTATGGGAAAGACAATGGTGTCAGTTAAAAGTAATCTGGACAGCTTGACATGAAAAAATGAAAAAGACTCAAAAATTTTAGGCTCTTAAGTGTTATCTCTAAATATGAGATAGCCATGTTCTTTCAATTTCAACGCGACTAGTCTTATTCGAAAGGGCTTTTTATGAGAAAGACAATGGCTGCAGTTAAAAAGTGTAATCTGGAAAACTTTTAGTAAAATATCTACAACCAAGTTTGAATTTAGACTAGGTTTGTGAAGTTAGCAGCCTAAAATTTCATAGGACTACTTAATTTGGGCGGGTTATGTTAGGCTGCTAACTTCACGCCGGTATATTGTGAATCAATGAATCTGAATCTGATGCCAAAACGGATCCCGGGCTCCAAGAGGAGGAGGTTGTATTGTATCCAGATGACACAATCAGGAAATCTCTACGTGATGTACGATGATGATCCGTATGTTCATGGCATCGACGCAGATAATAAACTAGTCCGCGCGTGGGCACGCGTTCATCAATGTCTCGACTCGATATAGTCCCGCGCTGTGCTGATCCAAAAAGGTGTAAGTCAACCCATTATCATAGTAGAGTACGTCCTTTTAGCCTGGAACATATCAGGGGCGTGCCAGCGGCCTCAACTACTACCAAGAAAAATCTCAATCAACTATTTATACAGCACAGCGTTCAAGTTTTATTGCATACTATGAACGTACGTACCTAGAAACGGGTTTCTACCATCATCAATTCCAGATACTGTACTTAGTGAGACGTTGCAATTACATCTATTCCTAACGACTAGATTATCTTTTATGATATGTTGATTATCACCAGGTTCGTGCCTCGTCACATGCCGATGATACGAAAATGGAACTCGTAAATCTATGGCCACTTCGATGGACAATGCACTTCATATGGTGACATCACCGCGAAGTATCAGCGATATCACGAAGTATCAAACCCTGAATGTATCCTCCTTTAGAAAATATGACCCTAAAAAAGGCTAAAATCGTTTTGAATTTGTTGTATGGATCAGTTAGGATAGTGTGAGTTCAAATTTACAACATCGAAAAACGGATCTTGCTGCAACACACAGAAAACTGCGAAATCTTGTTCATTTAATGTTCTAAAACTATTTTTATAGGAGGGATAGCTACGCGTAACATGACTGCATGACCTAACATAACTCGAACTATGTTAAGGGACGTTCCAGGGATAAAAATACGAATTTATACGTGACAAAGATTGTCTATCTTCAGATTACAGCGACATCGTAAAAATGGAGCTTGCTGAGTAACACTAGGAACTCTGCGAAATTTTGAATTTTTTTTCACTTAATGTTATAAAACTATTTTTTTGAAGACAAAAATCTTTATTGCACACATAAACATAAAGCTATTAGTATAAAATGAATTTTAAAGCAGAACACATTTACGTGATGCACATGCATGACATTAGGTATATGCAAAGATTCTAGGGGTCCCCGCACTAGGCTAGGCCTGTATCGCGGTCTAGCTATACATTTATATGTCTTGCCTCGAATTTTGGTACAAAATTATCTTAGAAACCATGGTTACAGTCATATAATTTGTAGCTACATGTACAAAAAGTTAATTAAATTTCCAGCAAGTTAAGCCCAACCCAACCACAACTCTACCAAAGCACAGTTTGTGAGTTTTAGATTAAGTGAAAAAAAGTCCCAAGATTTCGCAGTTTGCTAAAGCGTGTCTGTCTGGTATCTCTTCACGCTTAAAACGCTTAACCGATTTAGATGAAATTTGGTATGGAGATAGTTTAAGTCCCGGGAAGAACGTAGGCTACTTTTTATCCCCGATTTTTTTTTTAGGGAGTAGAAGTATGTATAGAAGAGCGATGACTAGGTAAGCACCTGTGGGGCTAGCACAACTTGCTGACAAATCGTATCTCGCGCGACTCAGCGATCCCTGTCTCGCTCGAACTGTGCGGGTTAGAAAGATGAGGGTAGATTTTTGTCTACTCGCGTCGCGTCGCAGCGGTAGTTGTGCTAGCCCCCCTAATATAAAAAATAGCAATAAAATTATATACCGATGAACTACGCAGACGACGTCGCGGGCAAAAGCTAGTTTACTATAAACATCGGACCAAGTTTCAGTCTTCAACGCAAAACTTGCGTATAACTTTCATTATGGAGTTCCTTCAAAGTCCCGGAGACTGAAGGGCTACGGCGAACCGAAAACGAACGAAGTTCGAATATCTCCCTCTCTGTGGAACGTATTAGCAAGTGCGACAGAGAGGGAGATATTCGAACTTCGTTCGTTTTCAGTTCGCGGTAGCCCCTCTGCAATCATTAAGCCGTCGTCTGCCAGTAAAAAAAACACTAACATTTTTTTGTAATGATCCCTGGGATCCCAGGGACCGGTAGACAAAAGGGTCATGGATGGACAGGAAACTCAAATCAATCGAATATTTAAGCATCAGTGCATTATCGTACAAAAACGTAGTATTCCTATAACTGTTATATTAAAATGGAAGCATCATTTTCTAGCTACAGCTCTACAGCAATAAATTACAGTTTAATTACCACTTGCCATAAACGACAAGATGTCTTTCCATTTGCTTGGCCTATTCAGAATCAATCTTCACGTCGTCTGCTCTCACAAGCGTGATATATCATAGGCCTGAAAGAGACAAGAATAGGGCCGGAACTGTCCACGAATGATTTAGTGCTTGCTACTGTACTAACAGTTATTTTATGAGATATTCGTCTGGAGAACTTTGCTACAGTGCCTTTACCATGAGTTTGCATGACCGTACTCGCTAGCGACTGCGTAAACGATTTAGTATGCCGATTCTTAGTTCTATTGCGTAACCACCAGAGGCGCTGTACTTTTGCCCATACACATTTTTACGCATTCGCTAGCGAGTACGGTTATGTAATGGGGGCTATCGCGTATAAATTCGCCGCTAGAGGCGCTAGTGTAGCGCGAGGTCTCCGAAATGTCAAATGTCACTCTTTGTGGTTGCGCTACGCGGGTTAATATCTAATTGGAACAATATGGTGACTATTTTGCAATACCTGAGCTTGCTTATGGCAAATATGAGTTACGGGTCAATGACTGTCAGTTCTTTAGAATAGAATAGAATAGAATAATGTTTGTTCTTTGAGATAGTTTTGTCTTTCGGAAACTTATTTCCTCCTTTATTTCCTAACAAAACGGGACTGCGATACAATGTGGGATGTTGGATATTATTACGGTACGGTTTTAAGGTATTAAATATGATTTAAACGTAAACTTCGTTCTCATGCCCATAATAACCAATAAAAAAATTTGACAGCTGGACCTTACTCGACAGTGGCGCCAACTGGTGAGCACAAAAACGATAGCCCTTATTCTAAACTCATGGTAAAGGCACTGGGCTTACATTATTTGACACATTGAACATTGGACTATCTGTTCATTTGAGTTAATGCTAATATTGGATGTATAAGGTAAAGAGAAATTGTGAACCTCTCGTGCGGGGCGAGAACGGGCATTTTGGAATATTCATTCTGTTTCACCCGTCGTGGTTTTGTGCCCGCATGTGCGATAGAGAGAGTCGTCGCCGGCGGCCGTTTAGCGCCTAATTACTGACAAATTTTCTTACCCCTCGAACCTTTGTCAAATGAGACAGTACTGGTCTTGATTTTTTACATCCTAAACTAGGTTAATACGTTTTTTTTTAGTAATTTTCTCTCATTTATGAAATAATAGCAATAAACCAGGGGGAAGAATCTCGTCAATTTACTCGAGATTCCTCTTGACAGAGTTTAGATGAGGTAAAACACCACCATTTGAACATAATTGTGTCGTTTAATAAGGGGTTGTTTTAGTAGGCTTTGTAAAAAAGGAAAATAAAGACTCAACTTTGGATTTTTTTTCTATTTAGAAAATTTTAAGCAACCGTGTTTCGGCTATTGTCAGAAACACAGTCATATAGTCAAGAATCATATATCTGGAAATCAATCCTTATTGTTTCCTCATCTGAGCAGAACAGCGTTTCAAAGAACGCGCTATTTATCGTTGCACGACTTTAACCTTGATCACTCTGTAATTGTCCGTTAGTGCAAGACTGCAAGTTGCCTTAGTAATAGATTTCCGGCTCAGTAGACGTATCTGCACCAGGCGGAGATTACTGCCTGCCGTAATTAAACCGCTGCAACCTCATTAACATTTCAAATCGATACCAATTTCCGTTCATCCTGAACTAGAAAATAAACGGCACAGAAGATATTTATCCGAAGTTCCCAAATATATCTCAGCACGACTTCATTACTGTAATAATATTGCTAGATATAGGGTAGACGCACCAACGCTCGACACCTATGCCCAATAGTTGACGCGGATACTGTTCGTTTTTTTACCTATAATGATTTCAAATCGGAGGTGACAAGTATTGGGTTGGTGCTGGGCACAGGGAAATTTACACTATGCGAAATCAATGGATAACTGTTATTGGCCTTCTTTTATGTAATGATCAATACGTCATGGTTATATCTACGGCTGTAGTTGTCCTGAATACCAAAAAATAAAAAATAAGGACGTTTTACGATATATTTGACCACCTGGGCTGTTCGCTCCAGAACAACTCGAAGGCCACGGGCCCATAGATGGCCTCATCCAAAGCTAGGTTTATCCTGAACAACTGGGTGCGTTTCGCACCACTAAACTTAAAACACGCACTTTTAAATACGCTGGACTTCTTTCTTCGGAGCAGTGCCCAGCAGTTGGTACGGCATTGGTACCCTGCAAAGAATGATTAGCAGATACCTGTCACAGGCCTCCCGTAGGCCTCGGTGCGTGAGCGACTCATAATGCTCCCCAAACCGCACAATTCGATATACGCGTGAACTTGAATTATTACCTTACTACTTAACCAATCATCGCGCTGGTCTGTTGTACCAGGTCAAGCCGCGAATTCTATTCAAGTATCTATACAAATTATGCCCTCAGGTCTACGTGTGGTCTACGCGCCTCTGCGTGGCTTCCGCAAAAGGTTACCTGTCCATACATAATTTCCTAATAACACTTCAAAATGATCCGCGATTGTATTAGGGCACAAATTACTCACGAATTTCACGACAAAGAGGAAAACTATTGATTTAAGCTTGTGGGAACGAATTCAATGCAGTACATCAAATCCGTATCATCAATGCAATAGGCCATTTTCCTCCCATTACGATAACAGCCCAAAGATAAGCCCAAAGAGTGCGTTCAAAAACCTGTACAACATTTGGCTGTCATACAGTTGCTTATTGGGTCATTGTCAGTTGTAAAAACAAAAATTGACCACCCGGTGGTTAATAGTTAATGGCTTATGTACAAGTAAGTTATATTTTTATTACATGGATTTATAGTCATGGAAACACCGTTTATGCGAGTTACTAGACCAATCCAAATTAAACTTTGTGGCCCTTAACTTTTTATACGTCCACTGAAAAGACGCGAACCTAAATCTGATAATGACCCTATTACTAATGAAGTCGGGACGTAACATGAGCTATTGTCAGAAATTCCATTACGTAACGTATTGATTAGAACGTTCCTATTCTGATTAAAAACAGAATTACAACAAAGTAAATAGGCGAGAGCCTCGCCAAAATCCTCGACCAAACAATGCCGCCGTGTACACAAGACCTGGGCACGTAGGCACTCAAAGCAGTCGCCGACTTTACTGTTGCTGTTTACTGTTGTGTTTATTCATAACCATGGACTAATTTCACTCTTTCTACCCGACTGCATGACGCAAAAGGAGGAGCAGTGTTGGTTCCTACGTAACACCCTCGAGACAAAACGCGTGGGCCATTGATATAATTTTCATGTAAATAGCTAATATGCAAAAATAGTTACAAATTTTTAAAGGTTTGCTTTACACGCAAGTTTGCGATTTTTTTCTATCGAGCGAAAGTTGGTTAATCATGTTTTGAATCGCTTTTGGCACTACAGAAAGGTCTCAAAATTGTTGTGCATATTTTTGGAAACCATATCATCATTTACAAAAGCGTTATGATTTTTCAAAATCTCTGTTGCGTGAACTCACGGCGCCTTAATCGTCCAAATGTCAGTGAAAACATGTCACCAATCAAAACATGGCAACAGTGAATGTTTTTTATTTATTTATTTTTATGTAGTCGGGGGTTTTTTGGTATTAACTTGAGCTCGAGATTCTTATGCATGTGTTTATAATGTGTGATCTTGTAATTGACCGAGTGTAACGAAGATCTCTGCTTCAGCTTCAACAAAATGCCATCGTAATTATGTCCGGTTTTCCGTTACAGGTTGCATTTCTCCGCCAATTCTCGTGAAATTTTGTGAGCAGGTTCGATAATTATAGAGCATTTTTTTGTGTCAGTATCTGATTTTTTTTAATGGTTTGTTCTCCTCTACGGGTCGCATTTCTCAACCGATTCTCGTGAAATTTTAAAACAGCAGCCTAATCACGTATCTACTCAAATTCAAAAATTCAAAATTCAAAATTCTTTATTTGGTAAAGTACAATTTGTTATAATATAAGGCGAAGGAGCCATCCGGTAAGCAAAAAAGCCTGTGAAGGATGGCGCCGCTCTTCCTATAGGTTATAAAAAGTATTATGCTAGTGTTTAACTATATTAAATATGAAGTTATGTTAATTTAAGTAACATTTCATTCTTCTATGGTTACAACTTAACTTCATGGTGAAGCTTGCAAAATAAATATGTGTTACGTTTAATTGAAAATTACAATACTATACTACTACCACTAACGGTAGGTACTATACTACTACTAACGGTAGGTATATTTTATTGTCATTTTTGAAGAAATAAATGTATGAACGATGTCATTAAAATGACATTAAAATATTCCTAACGTTAGTACATAAAGTTACAGAAATGGTAGTAGTGTGGTGAGTGGTCGGTAAACGTAGTGAATACCATCCATTTACATTTAACTACCTTAACTAGTATGACTCGTATGTTGACTCGCAAACACGCGGACCTCCCGCCGCGCACCTGGTATTCGCAGATACTTATCAACAGCTCACCTTGAGCTACACAGAATAAATCTGAACTCTGACTATTCGTAGTTGTTATGAATATTAGGGCCAAGATATGTAACGGTGACTGGGGAGGGGATTACGTAACTTATGAATTCCATACAATTGAACAGCACAGCATTAGCTTTGCGTGTGCTAATGCTAAATGGTCTTCATAACGTTCAAGAATGTAGCAATTGTAGCATTATGATTTAAATTCCTAGTACACTTGCGAGTATTCTACTAAGCCAGAGTTGATGGTTATAGGTAGCCAATTATGACTTTTCATTTAGAAAGTTGTTCTGCAATTCAATGCATAGAAATAGTTGAGATTTCTATGAAGATCATTAAGAACTTTGTCTAACGGGTATTCACCTCTCATCCCACCCTAATCATGCATGTCGGTTTGAACTTTACTAAGTATCTTCAGTAGGCGTTGTAAAGAGAGCCAGGGGCCTTTGCCAAAGGTTACCCTGCGTGGGGAGCTCTGAAAACATTAGATACTCATACAATATTACGCACAAGCTCTAAGTTCGTCGACAAAATCGACTAATAATATGAGAAACATTTTCTGCGAAACGAAATTCTTTAAAAATGTCTACGAAACAACGTACTACCATTTAGTTAACAAAAAATGAAACACATGTGAGTTGATTTAACATTTTATTAAACAAATATATTAAGGGTCTTTACAGTTAATTCGTCTACCCGAATTCGATTTTTAGTCCTACCCGATATATAATTATGAGTTTCAAATAACACAGTATTAATGATTTGTTATAATATTACGCAAATCGACGTAAATCAACATTGTTATCTTTAGAAATATCTGGATAATGACGTTACGGTATTTTAATCCGAACAAAAAAAATTGAAAAATGAATGTACGGAATTATAATCATTGGGATTTTAAACCAGCTGGATAATAAAATTGTGACCATACAAAAATCTGTCAACATAAAATATAGAAAATGGAAAAAATTTTAAACATAAAAATGCGTTTCGTTTTCGGACTTGCGATTGGTTACCAAGTTCGTCACTAGTTTAACTTGACACCCCAAGACACATTCTACTAGACTGTAAGCGTGTAGAAGTATACAGGAAGAAGCACATAGGAAATCCGAACACTGCAGGAAGCAGTAAACAATATAAAAGCACTAATAAGTTTCATACAGGTACTAGGGTGGTTAGAGTAGCGCTATACCTTTTTCACGCAAAATAGGCACGTTGGATGTCGACTTGCGGAAAATGCCCAGCAAAACTAACTTAACTTGACCCCGAGATTAAGAAAAATTACGTGCAATAGGTTAGATTTATTCTGGTTCTTCCTCGTAAATGAGCTCGGTATGCCTTGTGAATCAACCCTGAGCTCTGACATGAGGCACCGCCGGTAATACATACGAGTACCTTAGAGTTAACTAAAGCGTTTTACACACGATGGCAAAATGTAACTACCTATGAGCTCCTGACCCGAACACACTGATAACAAGTCACTTAATATTCGGTAATAGTAGTTTATGCAACTGATACATAATGAGAGGTCTTAAAACACGAGTGTGGTTTCATAATAGGATCACACGAGTGTTTTAAGGCCTAATTATGTACAGTTGCATACACTACTTTATCTACATCCGTATATTAAATCCTCTTTCATGTGTTCAGGAACCATTGTGAACCAAGTGTAGTGAGGTTGAGCGTGAGCCCGTTGAAGTCTTTTGAGCACGAGCCTGTATCGTTAGGGGCGGAGATGGCCATAACGATACCGTTGTCGATGTTATTATGGCCATCTCCGCCCTGGGCCGGCGCGATATTGTAAAGCTGGTCCTTACGTACACTTTTTGAGCACATTAACAAATATTATCCAATATTTTTGTATTTGAATATCACAAACAGGCACGTAGATAAACACCCAATTTACTCTCTAGCTGGAACCAATTTTATTCGCAACGCAAAACGAACAGGATCATGAACCTTAATTTCTCTCAATTAATCACAATTTGTGCAACAAGGAACAGACAGACGCCTCATCTAATTACCTGCTACGGGCCACTGTTCAGTTCATCTCTTTCGCATTCGAATCAGATTTCAATACATTTCGTCCTAGCGTTCAGACCTGGGGCGCTACCGCGAACAGCAAACGAAGTTTTCGCTCTCTGTCGCACTTGCACGTTCGGACGTAAGTGCGACAGAGAGGGAAAATTTCGTTTGTTGTTCGCGGTAGCGCCCCTGTGCTGTAAAAGTCTCCAACGTTCTGCGATGCTGCCGGGATCATTGTCTAAGTTGCCGGCGACTTTGAATCTGACTGCCGGTTGTTCAGGGATGTAAAGGTATTTTGCGATTTAAATCAAGAACATAATAATATCACCTTTCTTATTATAGTACGGGCAACATTTTAGATTTGACTTACTGACATTATGAACGGATATCCTAGTCGTGTATACAAATTTAACACGTCTGTTAATTTTTTCCGGACCGGTCGTTGTGGCACTCATTGGGGAAGGCCTATATCCAGCAGTGGACGTATTTCAGCTGATATGATGATAATGATTTATTTTTTACTTAATTTATTAAAATTTATTAAAAATACAACACAAATTACAAGAACTCTCTTAATGTTTTTTTTATATTTCTCTCATTATTATTAATGATCGGTCGTTCTATTACTACCATGCTTTGGAAGGCACGTTAAGTCGTTGATCCCGGCTGCTGTCTATGATAGCAGTCGTTAAGCCAAGTTAGAGGCCTTCGGGCGGCTCGAGAACGTCTAACAGTCAAGTTGCCCACTCACTTGACAAGCCTAATTCCAATAAGGTCTGGTTTTCCTACGGGTTTGAAGATCAGATGGCAGTCGCTTCCGTAAAAACTAGTGCCTACGCCAACTCCTGGGATTAGGTAGCGGACCCCGGGCATCCTTCAGGATGCACTGTACCGGGATAACGCTAGGATGATGATAATAATCGGTCGTTCTACTGACGATCTTTTTGTAAATAATATTTCTATCTAATATTTATCATCGCCGGCAGTAAACGGCACACCAGTAGTTCCGAGCTATCAGCACATTGATACAGGATTGGGATCGGAAATAACGAACCAAAATAGATTTGCAGGACTCGCCGTCACTGTCCCTCGGAGGAGAAACGTAGTAAGCACATGTTGAGCCGTTACTTGTTCCTACGTTTTTATTTTGCAAGAGAAACATCATGCTAACTGTCTGAATTGTCGCGAGGAGAGCGGACTCTGACACTTGGCAACTCGTTGGTTGCGCTGAGACCTATTTAAATTTTTCAATTCGCAGAATTAATTAGGTACATTTAACATAAAAACAAAGATTTCAGTTTATATCCAGACGGCTAAGGCTCAGTTTATGTGGATAAGGTATGTGAAACAAAAACCAAATGCACTGACATAAATTTACACTAACGTGAGACATTCACACTTGATAAGAGAACAACGGTTGAAACTCACTTGGAAAGTCACTATTTGCGACATGTTCAAATGCACTGAGTTACCAAAATTTGATCTGACATTTGGTTTTGGTTGATAAACCCGGCCCAAGTCAACTAACGAAAATGTCCCAATGATTGGCTCCTTATTAGTAGCCATTAGTTGACATCGCTATTAATATAACAAAAGAATGAATATATCAGTCTCAGCACTGGTACGTTTACCTAACATAGGCTTCATCGCGGGCATGCAACCATACTCTTCAGTAGTTTCATATTTTAACAATTTTTAGCTGACTGTAGTACTTAATTGTGAATATCAGAATTATCAGAAGAGTTTTAATACGAAACTCAAACTCAAACATTTATTCTGCAAATAGGCCACAAGGGCACTTTACATGTCAAAATATTAATTTACAATTTAAGAAAGTCTGACTATAATAAGTAATACATTTTTCATGTCAAAATATTAATTTACAGTTCAAGAAGGAATAATAATTTCGAGTTTACAATTATAACAAAATTAATGTCATACAGTGAAGATAAACATGTAAAGTTATCTATTAAAATTAATTTAATATTGTTAGAGATGTATATAGTCTCTAAGTCACTGATAATAAAAACGAATCCACAACAGGATGATGTCTCTCGTCAATCCCCTATAAAAAGACACTAGTATTAACGTAGTCACTATGTCCTAGCAAGCATGAACAGACCGGACTCCACAAACAGCACCCGATCACGAGTATGACGCGTATCTCAGCCATATACGTATAACGTATTTCACAAATGTGAGTATTCTGGAGTTGCGAGCGTTAATCGACTAAGGTGTCTGCTATCAGGCAGACCGTATGCCAGTAAACCACCATCGTAGTAAACATTCCAAGAGTCTCAAACTGAAATGTATTGACTCCTCGGCCCTGGGCTGGGACCGGGAAATCCCAAAGCTGATTTGAACGCTACGATTAGAAGGTAATTACTCACTCCCGGAAAAATCTCCGAATGAAGTATCCGTTTATAGAATAGAATAGAATAGAACCAAATTTATTGCACACCAAAATAACAACACATTACAATTTAAAACTTAATACCTAGAAACTAGCTTAAAAATACCTACATACATGAAGTGAACTAAGTATAAAGAGCAGGGGTGCCGCTATAGTGGCCGCAATTGGACACCACTCAGCATAATGCTGTGATATTTTACAATGCCGCAGCGCTGGTCTTCCGTGGAGCCCATGGCTGAAAGATATTATGTCCTAAAATAAATGTTTTTGTAACTTATTTCAAGGCTTCAAGTGCTAATTTAGCATGACATACTTTTTGGGTCACTAAGGCCGCGGACTCGATGGCAGCGGGCAACTGAGCAGCGAGCGGGGCGATCAAAATGAGCCTGTACTGATCGACAGCGGAATTCCATTATTTAGATTAAGTCAAGAATGTTACTAACCGATAAAGGATGAGTCTGAAATAAATGTTTTCATTTCATTCGAGAACCTTCCGGGCCGGAAGGTGCAGCGTGGGTCCCCACAAGGTGGACTGATTCATTCATTCATTCATTAAAATCATTTATTTCGAATAACTACGATTCATATTTTTACAAAATTCATAAATTGAGTTAAATTGATAAATTACATGATATTAAATTGGCAAATTATTAAATTACTATGTCCAGCAGTGGACATATTTCGGCTGATATGATGATGATGATGATGATCCATTCATTTATTATTCTCGCGCCGCCCCGCTGCTCGCGCCGCTCTCCGCGCCGCTGCCCGCTGGCGTCGAGTCAGACCTTATATATACCATTGCAGTTATTGAGATCATAGATTTAAAATTGAAGTTATGATCGCTTTACTGTTTATTTCCGCCGATCCTTTAACGCATACTGCACGGCCGCCGATAGAAAATGGTAAGCGAAAATAAATTGTATTTCCCTATATGTGTTACCACATAATAGAAATAAAAATATGTGTTCTTTTTGCTGTCAACACATTTCGTCCTCAAATCTTATAAAGGGTCGGCAACGCGCACGTGACTCCTTCGGAGTTGCGGGCGTCTATAACCTGCGGGTGACGCTCGGAAACGGGCCGGCCCGGACACGGAACGGTCGCTCTATTATCAATGCAAACGTTTGACGGCCGATCTACCTACGTCCGAGGCTCGGAAACGGCACGGTCCCGGCCCGGCCTGGACGCGGAACGGTTAGCACATTGACACACAAAAAGGCTCGGAGACGGACCGGCCCGGAGACGAAACGGCCCGGAGACGAAACGGCCCGGAGACGTAACGGTCTACTGTGAATCATCCTTTAGTGTGGGCAAGGTATCGTCTCTCGCAGTAATAGTATCGCAGGCGCAGTGCGCGGCACAATGGCGCCCGCATCAGCGTACATCATACGATCATGCTTTCAATTCACAATCTGTTTTAGTGTCCACTCAGTGAGCTTTGGCACAAGCGCAATTTGACCCGTATCCCCATTACCTCTTCATGTATCTAAGGTCAGACTTACACTGGACCACGACTTAGACAGCTTTGTGAATATCCTTGCGTACGCGCGGAATAAATTGATCGACTCACTTATGCGCACAGCGACTTGTTAGCGATAGCTTCTCATGCAACTTACAACACGCCATTCTCAACTCTAAGCCATTGCATTAAGTTCTAAAACTGTATTTAATTAAATGCCTGTTTAATGAAGTCCGCATTTATAGCATTTCATTTAGATAACACGAACAAAGAAACCACACAGTTGTTACTTAGTCACTGCGCATGTGGTTGGATTGTGTTAAAAGTTAAGGGTCCTTATTAGTTAAGAAACGCTCATCTATTTACGCTATTTTCTGTTTAAATTGACACGCATTTTGACATTTTCTCAATGTTACTATCTAGAACAGGACTATTGCGACCTTATGTTATAATTCATAAACTTTAAATGTATCTTTTGGATTTTTCATAAAGAAATACCGTTTCAAACGTCACTCCAAATCGACCATTTTCAAGCTAAAAACTTGTTTTTTCCGCTTAAATTTTACTACACACAATAAAATCAAAAAATAGCTACGTTACTACTTAAAACTTTAATAAAATTATCGTAGCTTTTAATAACCTTATTGGTATCATCAATACTTTTGTCATAATTTGAAATCAAAACATTTTAAAACATATAAGGATATTAATGCCTAACAAAGTACCTGTAGTCATTTCGACGTGTCATGCGGCAAAGACGAAACAAACTTTAGTCATTTAGGGAAAGTTTGATTATTTGGAACATATGTATTCTTGCATTAAATTGAAAGTAACAAAAATCGAGAGGGTCAAGAAAGAGCTGTATATATATGTGTCTATGTATGAAATCACTCTTTAGCGAAGACCGCCTGTTGTTTGCCTCTACTTATTGTGTTTTTGTAGTGTATTATATCCTTTAATCGAGGTGTGCAATAAATAGTATTTGTATTGTATTGTATTGTATCACTAAAAAGAAAATCATACTTTAAATATTGGAATCAATCTTACGTCCTTTGAAACTGCAGCTTTATGAACCTCTCTATTTAGAGCGTTAACATTTGCCTTGTTTTTTATAATATCATCAGAATTTTATTAAACATAAATAATACCTTAAAGAATACAGATATTGATATACTCAAATACAGATATACTCAAAATAACTTTTTATAGACTAGTAAAGGCGAAAAAGTCGTTCTTGGGAAATTGTATAAAATTCCAAGACACGTTACTGAACTTACGGATTCCAAATTTAAATCTTTCGTGTAACAAACACTTATTTCAAAAGCATATTATAAGATAAACGATTACATCATGGATAGGGATGTTTGGCAGTGATAGCGTGATAGCGTCCCTCACAAGTCATCATCATCATCATCATTTCAGCCGAAAGACGTCCACTGCTGAACATAGGCCTCCCCCAAGGCTCGCCATTTAGACCGGTCCTGTGCCGTTTGTTTCCACCGGATTCCCGCGGCCTTCACCAGGTCATCACTCCACCTTGTCGGAGGCCTACCGACAGCTCGTCTTCCGGTGCGTGGACGCCACTCAAGCAGTTTCTGGCCCCATCGACCGTCAGTTCTGCGAGCAATGTGCCCTGCCCACTGCCACTTTAGTCTCGCAATTTTGAAGGCTATGTCGGTGACCCCAGTTCTGCTACGGATAGCTTCATTCCTAATTCTATCACGCAGAGAAACCCCGAGCATAGCTCTTTCCATTGCTCTTTGGGTGACCTTGAGCTTTCTTATGAGGCCCATCGTTAGCGCCCATGTCTCGGATCCATATGTCATCACTGGCAACACACACTGGTCAAAGACTTTTGACTTGAGGCACTGCGGTAAACTGGACGAGAATACACTGCGAAGCTTCCCGAACGCTGCCCAGCCGAGTTGGATTCGACGAGTGATCTCTTTCTCGAAGTTGGACCTACCTAACTGGACTGTTTGTCCCAGGTATACGTACTCGTCAACAACTTCGAGCGCCGAGCCGCCGATTATTACGGGAGTTGGTACGACATGGGCATTAGACATGACCTTCGTCTTGTCCATGTTCATTTTCAGACCAACTCGATCGGAAACTCTGCTGAGATCAACGAGCATTGTACTGAGGTCCTCCATGGTCTCAGCCATGACTACAATGTCGTCAGCAAATCGAAGGTGAGTGATGTACTCGCCATTTACGTTGATGCCTCGTCCTTCCCAGTCCAGAAATTTGAAAGCATCCTCCAGTGCAGCGGTGAAGAGCTTCGGAGAGATCACATCTCCTTGTCTGACTCCCCGCTGCAGTGGAACAGGCTTTGTTTCCCGGTCCTGTAGTCGGACGGACATGGTGGCGTTTTCGTACAGGCACTTTAGGACTTCGATATACCGGTAGTCAACTTGGCACCTCTGGAGAGACTGCAGTACAGCCCAAGTCTCGATCGAATCGAAGGCTTTCTCGTAGTCCACAAATGCTAAACAAAGTGGCAAGTTATACTCTTCGGTCTTCTGTATAACCTGCCGCAAGGCATGTATGTGGTCTACGGTACTGTAGCCTTTTCGGAATCCGGCTTGTTCGGGAGGCTGGAAGTCGTCAAACCTGCGCGCGAGACGGTTCGTGATGACTCTCGAAAACAGCTTGTAAACATGGCTCAGAAGTGAGATGGGCCTATAATTCTTCAGCAAAGTTTTATCGCCTTTTTTGAAGAAAAGTACCACCACACTTCTGTTCCATGCTTGCGGCGTTTTCCCCTCGTGAATTACAGAATTAAACAGCGTCTGAAGGGCTCTGAGGACAGGTTTACCGCCCGCCTTCAGGATTTCGGCTGTAATTCCGTCGTCACCCGGGGCTTTGCCGTTCTTCAACTGTTTGAGAGCCATACTAATCTCATACAGGCTGACGTCCGGGATATCTTCGGTATAATGTCGGGTTAATCTAGCTCTAGGGTCTTTGGCTAGATCAACGACGGGTCTTCGGGTGGTTGTGTATAGCTGCCCATAGAACCTTTCAACTTCACGCAGAAGCTCAGGTTTGGAAGAAATGATCCTGCCATCGTCGGTCTTCAGCTTAGTCATCTGGCTCTGACCAACAGACAGATCTCTAGCGAAAACCTTAGAGCCTCTGTTGCGCTCAATAGCCTCTTCAACACAGTTAGTGTTAAATCGGCGTAAATCGCGCCTCAGGCACTTCGAGATCTGTCTGTTGAGCCGCCGAAAGCGAGATGCATCATCTGGAGACTGCAGGATCATCTCACGTCTTACATCCATGAGCTTCAGAGTGAAGTCAGAGATCTTCTGGACCTTTTTACGACGGGTCTTGAAGAACTTGGACCCGACCGTATGGACAGCTTCCACAAACCCATCGTTGTTTTCGTCCACGTCGCTCCCTAGGCATTCGAAACGGTTTTGCAATTCGAGTTGAAAGCTCTCGGGGTTTTGTAGTTGGGCTGGTGCCGGGCGGAGCGTAGACTTTATCAATCGACTTCTCTCTAGCTTGAACTGAATATTTAATGTGCCTCGTACCATACGGTGATCACTGCCCGTCTTGACCGCGTTGATCACAGAGACATCATTAAATATATGCTTTTTCGTCGACATGATAAAGTCTATCTCATTCCTCGTTGCACCATCCGGGCTCATCCAGGTCCATTTCCTATGCTCACGTTTCCTGAAGAAGGAGTTCATCATGTAGAGTCCCTCCTTCTCCATGAAACCAGCCAGTAGATGTCCCCGGTGATTCCTTCGCCCCACTCCAAATTGCCCCACTCTCAGCTCTTCACCGTCCCGTTTGCCCAGTTTAGCGTTGAAGTCCCCCATAACAACTGTGAAGTGAGTTTTGGAGCTATGAATGGCTCTGGAAATATCCTCGTACATAGCTTCCACCTCATCGTCGGAGTGCGTCGAGGTCGGTGCGTAAACCTGTATGACCTTCAACGAATACCGTTGGGTCATCACAAGTAAACTAACACAAATATTTTTCACTTCTTATGCTCGAAAAGTGCATCATATTAGACTTGTCAAGCGGGGCTAAAGTAGTACATTTAACCCCTAGGGAAAATATGAATACATATTTATGATTTACAAAACATTCAATTTAAACCAATCATAATACTTCACCTATTAAATCCACCAATCACAAAACACTAATTTAACTCTTTAAAAAATATTTGGTATTGAGTATTAACAAACCAGAATACAGCTTTACTAAAATCGACCAATCAGAAAACAGAATTCATTTCTCTAAAGAGACTAAAGATTAAGTTTGTAGTAGTCCCTATTTCACAATAATTAAAAAAGTGATTAGTTCGTTCGAGCAACGCTTTGAAGTGCTAAATGGAAGGTGAGTTAGCTCTTTTTGCGCGTGAATGCTGCGCGCGAACCGCGGTGTCTATTTAGTGTGCCAAAGCATGAAAGCAGTTTAGAAAAAAAAAACATGCTGCCAAATTACATATAAGTTCGCCGTGGAATTAATTGTGAATTTTGAATGGCTAACCTTTGTTTATTTATTTTCTCGCAATCGAAGTGAAAAGTAGAGTGTATAACTCTGGTCTAAAAGCCATATTACCCCTCGAACTATTTTCCCTCACTTTGTTCGGGAAAATAACTATCTCGTGGTAATATGGCTCATTTTAGACCCTTGTCATGCAATCTACTATTGTCCTAAATATTAAAAAATATATATTTATGTTTTAAATTGTAGCATTTTAATTCTATAGTATTATTTTATATACCGTTATTTTATATACATTGTTTTGAAAAAATGACATGTCGCCGAGTTTCTTACGCCGGTTCTTCTCGAGGCAGAGGTTTACTTTATGAACCGGCGGTGGTAGTCTTTTGACATTCATAAGTGCATGTAATATGCCTAAAATGAAGAATAAATGATTTCATTTCATTTCATTTATATAAAATATATAATATACTTTAGATATAGTCACAGACTATGATCAGGATCTAGGATGGGCTTCTAATTCCTCTTATTCTTATAGACCCCGCTCTTATTAGGTATTGATATTTATTTGTATTGACTTTGAGCCAACTCATGATTTGAGACTACGGTTTAGACCATTTTTCCTTTAGCTCGAGAGATGTCTTCTTTATGAATGAATCGTATTTGGTTTGTAACAATTTACTTTGTCTAAGTAATTCGTAATAATGGAGATCCTATCCCCTTTCAACGATTAACGAGTGATCCCTCTTGATGGATGGCTACGCGCATGTCACGAGAGGGCGTCTCTGTCTGGCGGGTCCCTCGCTACACCCATCCATCAATGACGAGTTCTTGGAAAAATATAATGTGACGATATTTAGATAAAATGCCCCGTCATGCAGCAGGGACGCTCACAATTTCATCAGGATGAAGTTTGGGGCGTTCGGGTAGATAATGACAACTCAAGAGTCGAGGATAGTGTTTCCTCGACTCTCTACCCGAACGCCCCATACTTCATGGTGACCCTGCCAGGATGGGCTTATACTCAAGGCAGCCTCAGTATCGAGCTGAATATGAATGTCCCTGTTTTAACGACGTACGGTTTCTGTGAATATAATATTAGAGAATATGTGAAGAGTGGCAGTGGGCGGGCCATATTGCTCATAGAACCGATAACCGTTGGGGAAGAAAGGTTCTCGAGTGGCGGCTTCGCACGACGAAGAGGAAGCGTTGGACGGCCTCCCACTAGGTGGACTGATGACTTGGTCATGGCAACGAGGAGTCGCTGGATGCGGGTGGCTCGCGACCGTGTGCTGTGGCGCTCCTTGGGGGAGGCCTATATCCGGCAGTGGATGTCTTCCGGCTGAATGATGATGATGATGATGTGAAGAGTCCGTAAAATGTTAAATTATTTCCACTGCTGTCGAAACTCTTGATCCATGGGGTCCCAGTGCGCACAAGTTATTTACTGAAATCCCGAAGCGTTTGGTTGACGTAACTGGTGACCGAAGAGCTGGCAACTTCCTCCCACAACGTATCAGCATTGCGATACAGCGAGGAAATGCCGCCAACATCCTCGGTACCATGCCCCAAGGGCCTATTTTAGATTTAAGTTAGTTTTAATATCATTTAAGTTATTGTTATTTAACTATTATTACCACTTATAAATAAATAAGCAGATAACGTTTTACTAAATCAGTTTTCCAGTTATAAAGATATCAATAATTGTATTGAATGACCTGAATTAAAAAACACTGTTCTTGTAAAGAATCAATTATATTCGTATAACAGGATTGTCAATGACAACTCTACAAACTAATTTAATATTATAACAACGTTCTCATATTCAAAAGCCAACTTTACCTGGGTTTTTAGAACTAACTATATAAACCATGAATTATTCAACCGTTCATCAGTCTGCATGCAGCCTCCGCAGGTCCATCAGGTATTTAGAGTTTAAGAACCTGATTTTGCATATTTTAAGGTTCCGTACCTCATAAGGAAAAATAGGAACCCTTATAGGATCTTTGTTGTCTGTCTGTACCCTTTATCTCGGGAACGCGTGGAGTCATCTAGTTGAAATGAAAATACTCTGCAGGCGAACGTAACTTTATGTAGGTACTAACGGTACATAGATTTTATTGTAATTTTTGAAGTGTAAATGTAGGAGCTCACAATTCAAATTTGACATTAAAATCTGCTTAACGGTAGTACAAAAGTTACGTGATTACGCCACTAAGGTCTACAGTCCCTTGAAGCTATGAAAAAATCAAAATTCTAAGGTAACTTAAAAAAGATACGTCCGTTTATGCTCCAAAAAACTTGTATTTCGACACTCCGGGGAATCAAAATGTATAGTGTACGTACTTTCCATTGATCTAGAACTGTGAAATTTGGCAAGTAATATTTTCTTATTACTACAAGTACAGGGAAAAATCAGAAAACAAATGCGTTGGTAATATTTGTAATTAAATCATAAGAATATAATCTTTTTTTAAAGTACGTAATCAGTACCTAAAAAATTGTACGGAACCCTCGGTAGGCGAGTCCAAACCAGATTAAGCCACATAACTTCAAATTGCTGTCAAGTTACTACCAGAACTTTAAATTATCATATTTTCAATTCTTACTAAGGTCAAACTAGATATCATAGACATTTCTTCGCATGAAATTGAATTGTATCGCCTTGACTTATGACACATTTCTGTGTGTCAAAGTTTTGCTCCTATTAGTTGGAATGAATTTTCGCTATCAGTCCCTAATGATCTTTGGATGCCACTGGAGCTCGCCCGCTCCCTGGGGCAGCCTCCAAGGCTTCTTGTCTCGTCCCCTTGAACCCCTCACCCCAATTGTTACCTAAATACAACATCACAAATAATGCTATTCGTTGCTCAGTCGGCAAGCAAGCGATGGTTGGCGGTACCACAAAGCTAGCAATGTACAACGATGAGGATAAATTTTAGATATGGATGGACGTATGGTGGTAAAGTCCAGACGGTGGTTGTATTATTAAAGGCGCCTGTGCCCGTAATGCGGCCCATTTCGGCGCATTCGCAAATTGGTTTTCTATTAGGCTACTTGTCAACAAGGCGGAAGTCCAGTCGTGGTCCAAACATACTCGCCGCTGATGTGTTTAGGAGTAATTTTCGAAACTAACTCATCCGAATTTAAAATATCTTTCACCGATGTACATGGGACTTACGAAATTAATTTGTAACCTATATCATGTTTCCTATACACGTAATTATGAATAATGTCAACAACAACCGCGTACCTATAGCATATATTTGTTTTTTAAAAGAGTCGGTTTCTGTACGTAGACTTTCCAGAATAGTTTTAAGTATGTAACTACCCTAATCGACCCTAGTGAATCAGATCCCTAAAGCTGAATTACGTACAGCAGTTTTAAAAGCTTACAGTTACGGAAAAATAATATTTCAATACAGACATCGAAGACAAGGCAAAATCTTGTCGAACGTGTCAATTGGAACAGAAGGAACCACCGAAGGCACCACCGAAGGCTCCTATTCATCACTGAGGAAGTCCTGCCGGCGCCTGGCAAAGAATACATATAGATTTCGCAGATCCAATATTATCAGGATACCGACCAGCTACTGTTCTTGGTAGCTGGCTGGTAGTTGTGGAACTTGTGGATGCCTTTTTCAAATGAGTAGAGATAATACCCACGAAAACAACGACAAGTTAATAGATGAATTGTTTGACACATTTGGATTGCCATATGTTTTGCTGTCCGACAATGGGAGGCAATTTGTATCTCAGGAATTCGAGGTTTTTTTAACAATAAGGCCTTCTACATAATGCCATTGCCCTTATCATCCAGATATAACAGGCAAGCACGATTTGTACAGACCATTAAGAAGGCACTGCACAAATTAGAGGAGGAGAAATTATAATACTACTTTTATACCTCAAATATTTAGTTTTAACTAGAGCTTGTTAAGATATCTGCAGTTGATTTTGAGTTCAACAATATGCCATTCTGAAACCGTTATTAGTATACACCTCATGGATGTAATGACACGTCAATGTGCTTCGTACGTTTGTTAAATATACTAGTCAATTTTGAACGTCACGGGGGTATTAAGGTGGAGATCAATTAGCAAGGACTGACTACAGGAACATGAATGAAATAAATGAATTTTATTCTGCAAGTAGGTCGCAATGGCACTTAGACAAGTCAAAAACTACTAGCGTTGAATGAACTACTTACAGCATTCTGCTACTCCAATAAATTCAGATTATGTCAATGTCACCATGCTACTGCTCCTCCACCCGACATGATAATGTATCCCGTAGCGCTGTGTCTTGTAAGAACAAGGAAGAAGATCCTCGCGACCGAAGTTTGAACTCCCACCTGGTACCATTGTCAGGGAGTTTTTACCAGGGTTCAAGCTCGAAACTACTCCACATCTGGGAGCAAGTGGAAGTTCGACAGAGTGGCGGGTCACTCTGTCGAACCTCGGATACCTGTATTATGCGATCGAAACTGACGAAGGACGCATCTGGATCAGCTGCCCCCGACTCCAGGGGTTCCTGGGAATCACAGCGGAAGCTTATCATAGACAACTCCGTCTCCTAGATAACAGTGTCGATATGTTTTGTCCGTCACTTGAAAATACTGATCTGATCAAGTAACGCTCTTACAATTCATTATGTATTTATGTAAAAGACATTTCATGAATAGACAATAAGTTAGACTTGGATTTAATTAACTTAGAGTCGGTAATCTGTTCAGCAGTAATTATCTCAACTATACAACAAATCATCTAGCTATCCCGTCGTGCTGCCACAAAACAACTGAATTCAATAGGCATTATGCAAATTGTCAGAGCAACTACAGTTCCAATTATGAAACTATACTTCCCTTAATTGGTGGCGGCCGTCGCGAGCACCCGCGACACAGTTCCCCACAACGGGACTATTTAAATACACTCCGCACAATACCAACAAGTTAGGCCCTTTTCATACTCAAACTTACCGTTAATTACCGTTGAAAGGCTTAACTATCTAGAAGAAGCTTCAACTATTTCTACTAACAATTTCTTAGAACACATTTCTAGGTGTTTTATTAGCGGAACGACACTGCAATTCGCTTAGCAATCTCAGACAGACACTGCAATTAATTTATAACCAGTTTGGATACGATACACCTCACCGCTTGCCTTAAATGTCGTACAGATTAACCTCGAGATTCGCAACAACTGAGCATAATAGGAGGTCATGCTTATACCGAGGCGAATTGTCCATAAGCGTTGTGTATACTGGTCCTATTTCATGCTCACGATACCAGTACAAAAATCAGTTGGGCTAAAAGGATATAACTGGCCCTTGGATTCATCTAAAACTCATTTCATAGACCTAAATATTCTCACCTTCCCTAGTTTGTATACATTTGAAGTAGCTCTGTTTGTGAAATCGAATCCTAAGGAGATTCAATATTTTTCAAGTGCAAGATTACAAAACAAGTTATTCGCAGCCCCATCTAAAACAAGACTTATGTCAAAAAATATTATGGGAATGGCCCCGAGAATCTTCAATCATCTACCTGTTGAAATCATGGAAAAAGAAACTGATCTAGAATTTAAGCGGGCTCTAAAGAAATTACTTGTTAGAAAAGCTTACGGTTCAGTTAAAGAATACCTCAATGATAGTTTTAACCAACAGCAATGAGTATGTTAGTCATAAGATCTTTGTACGCCTTGAGGCAGAACATAGCTGGACTATTTCGTAGTTACCTACCATCTAGCATAATTACATTATGTGTATACCTTTTTAAGGCACGAGTGAATAGGCACCTTCTGGGTGAGCTCGCTTCATCGTCGGCCTCATCTTTGCCCCCTGGCTAGATGCTGCCCAAGAGTGATCACATTTATAATAAAAAAAATAAATAAAAAAAAATACCTATTGTTCACAAATAAATGATTTGACTTTGACTTTGAACTATCTACAAATTTCACCAAAATCTTAGTCAGTTTTCAAAAAGGCTCACGTTGTATGGTCACCGAGATTTTTCGGCAGCTTCACGACTGTGTGTCGGCAAACGGCAACGATCATCAAAACCATATCGGAAACATAATTTGAATGAATAGTTAGTGAACGGAATACGTGACTCTCACGGCCGTTATATCGTCAAATGTTACGCCGGCGGCCGAGGCACGACTCGGACACGGACTCTTCGGTTCTGTATAGCTACATGAGATAAGCAAAGACTTACAATCACTAGATTACGTATCAAACTTTCACCTGTCGAAATAACCCGTCCATAACTCAAGTGGTTCGTGCAACGCTCATAAAGAACCCCTCCGAACATACCTTGTAACGTAGTTTTTGTGTTTATTTGCGTCGCGTAAGTCAGCCGCGGATTACTGGTGATCCTGTTGTGAAAGCTTTATCGCGCGTGACGCGTCAAACTGCTCAAGTGCGCCGGCGCCGGGCTATTCGCGACACCCTCTGTCACACATCCACCAGGATAATCTGACCTTAGATTGTACACACAATTGTTACGAGCCTGTGTGGCAAGTCACCAGAGCTCCCGAGGGAGAACGAGGGTTGAGGGGACATGGGTTTCTTGCTGTCATCGCCGCAAATGACCGGTTAGTATGATCGCGATTATGCCGATCATTGTCCCTCTCGCACTTTTACATACTGGCTATTAGAGTCTGTCTAGTGAAAGCTGAACCTGACAAAAACCGCCAAAATCAAAAAATCTTCATATGGTATTATCGATCAAAGTAGGAATAAACGATTTTGATACTTTTCGTATTTAATTTCGGTGGGCATGGGGGGGACTAAAGCAAACTCGTACTTTTTTAGAGCTCCGCACCCGAAGGGTCAAAACGGAACCCTATTGCTGTCACTCACGCGTCCGTCCGTCATCGTCACACGCTTGCAACTATAGTCTTAAAAAATTTCACATTATAAGCAGTTTGGCGGTCTAAAGCCATATGTAAATAGTCATAGAGTTAAAGAAGCGCGAAAACAAACTTAATTTTGCGGTTGGTTCGGAACCATTTGTGAGCTCTTTTAGTAAATAGAAAGTCAGGAAGTAAAATTAAAAAGATTTTATTCTCTTTATTTATTTATCTTCTTAGACTAGGTTTGTATAACATTTCTAAAAAAGTAAAATATAAAAATACACTTACAAAATGTACACTTACACTGTTGTATTTGTGCTTTCCGGCTGTTGGTATTTGGTGCCTTATTAATTTGCACCGTGTGGTAGCTCGCATTGTCCATCACAATAACACATGGTTCGGTCAGGTTGGGAATAAGCTTCTCACGTAACCACTTATTAAAATTGTGGCATTCATATCATGGTGGTAATCAGCTTTTATCGATTTTGTGCTAAATGTCAATAAACTATTAGGCACAAAACCATCTTCTGATCCAGCATGCACGATAATAAATCGTTTTCCAGGTGAGATATGGTCAACTACACCTTGGGTGGAAGGCCCCTGCCACGACTTTTTAGCTTTGTAGTTTTGATGAACGTAGGTCTCATCCAAATATATAATTTTTTTACCTTCAGCACGTTTTGATGCAATCGTCCTTAAGAAGCGGTGACGCCAAGCTGCTATATCAAAACGCTCTATGAGAATTTTCCGTTGATTAACATTCTGTTTAAACTCATATCCATTCGCGACTAGAATTTTCCGTAAAGTTTCTACGCATCCAGTAAAATTGATGCTTTCTCGTAACTCTGCTAAGAGGCACCTGAGTGTAGGCACATGCTTCTTAACGATATAAAATTCGTTTATTTTATTTCGAATAGCTTGTATGTCAAAGCTATCTAAATTGGATACTGTTGCCTGGCGAGATCTCTTCTTTCCTGGAGTACTGAAGACACCGTGGTTTACTTTTCCTTCATTGTTTATTCGCTTCAATGTTGAAAAACTGAGATCTGTAAGAAATAATGAAATAAATAGAATACCATTTACAAATACAATTTGATATGCCTTACAGTCCGAGAGCTCTAAAAATATTTGGGTTCAAGTTAAATCGGTGGGGTTAAAAATTTGAATGTTTAAGAAATAGCAAAATAGGTAGAAACTCCAATATTCTTTTAAGAACTCATTGAGTGTAAGTCTTCTTCTTCTTCTTCTTTATGTGCCATCTCCATCCCGGAGGTAGGCGACCATTTGCCTATATGTCGACCTATTTGTAGTCATGCGAATTGTTTATGACATCTTTAACTAATAAATGCGAACAGCCCCCTAGTGTTTTACTGAAACTATGAACGTAGTTGATTGAGGTGTGCAATAAAGAGTATTTGTATTGTATTGTATTGTAGTTATATTATTCATCTGATGAACTTGATATAATCAAAAGTTGGCAGGTACCTATATATAGGAAAAGACAAGTATTCAATTTATAGTATTTACCGGTCATTGAAGATATTTCCTCTAAGTACTTGTTCTGACTGAGCAAATCGTTTTGCTCCAACTCTTTTAGCTTCTCAAGATTTTCCAAAACGATTTGTTTTCCTTCAGACATGTCAAGCTTATCTGAAAGAAATACTCATTTAAAAACCTATATGAACAGGAAAAGGTAGTAAAATGATTGATAGATAGATAGATATGAAACTTGAAGATACAGAAATAAAAAGTATCAAAATTAATATGCTTTACTAACCTATAAATTCGGTCACAGCATCTAAACACTCTTTTTTCTGTTTGATCAAGGCTTCCCTCTCCTCTTGTTTTTGTTTGTATTTACTTATCATGGTAAAAATAAACTGTCGCACGCCACTTTTGATAGTTTTACCCATGTTCAAGTAGTAAATTTCCAAATAACTCTTCTATTTAAACGCTCGGATGTATAACCTCAACAACGAAGACTTGTTTGTCAATGTCAAAATGACATTCGAAAGGTGTTGCCACTCAAATAATAGGTGGGTTCAGCATTCATTAGACAGACTCTACTAGCAACGAACTCGGATGAACGCTATATGTCCGACATAAGCGCAATCATTCCAGCTATGCTGGTGTCGTAAACAGTATCCGAAGCACTTTATGAATGTCTTTAGTGGAAACATGCCAAAGCGAAATCATTGCCCCAGCGCAGGAAGGGGCAACGTTCTAAGTACAATACCTGTACAAATAGATGAAGTAAAAGAGTAAAATCAAAGATCAAAATATTAGACATCAATTGACACGATTCATGACTGAAATCGTCCTGGATTGGAGGTTTCGCTCCAATGGACAGGTGGGCCGGCTGCCGGCTAGGCGAGCGGACAGCAGAGCGCAGAGCCTGTCTGTGGGCGACTCTCTTGCAACCTTTCATTTGTCATCTCAGTTTTATCATCGCTTGCTAAAGGAAGCAATAAATACAGACGTCTTAATATTTCGAACGTAACGCATTTCATCACGACGCGACGACACCGCTACTGTCGAGTCTGAATTGTAACGTTACAACTGTACATCCTGTTGCAATGAATCCTGAATAATTTATTTCAGTTTTTATGATTTTATAAGTCGTTGTCAGGCCAAATAAGACAAATATTCAAAAAATCATAATAGATGTAGCTTGTAAGAGGGTCTTTTACTAGTTTTAACTCTCATAACCTCGCGAATCCGCGTTCACCTGTTATTGTTATTAAATTGTATGTACCTAGACTAGACCAAGACTAGTCACAAGCTGGGTAGACGATATATTATCAATTACAAGGATAAGTTCGCCTTTTTACATGTATAATCTGTTTTGTCTGAATTGTTTAGCTTTGTCTTGTGTACAATAAGTATTTATATACATACGTTATCGACATGAACAGCATCCCTGTCGTCGTTGCTTATTTTAGAAGAAGGTTTTTTTAGTCAAAGCAAATTAAGTCACGCGCAGTTTTCTAAGAATGTAAAAAAGCGGATCAGGGTCACCGTTGTGTTCAAATACGTGGTTCAAATGGTGGCGTATCGACCGACATACAAACATGTGTATCCACACTTTTCGCTGTTGCGGCGCTGTGCCTTTACCATGAGTTTGCATGGCCGTACTCGCTAGCGACTGCGTAAAGGATTTAGTATGCCGATTCTTAGTTCTATTGCGTAACCGCCAGAGGCGTTGTACTTTTGCCCATACAATTTTTACGCAGTTGCTAGCGAGTACGGTCATGCAAACTCATGGTAAAGGCACTGGTCGATGACGCGGAGCTTGACAAAACAAACACCCAGCCTTCAGCAACGAAATAAGAACCCAAATATTTAATTCAAACGAACGTAAATACCCTCTTTTCCTTGTATAAATACTGACTGATTAAAGATTTACAAAGTCGCGTCCAAACACTACAACACTTTGAAATAAATTGTTTTGATTTGGATCATGCAAAAGAGCCGATTGGATTGTTTGCTGAAAAAACAAATCTTTGACCGCGCAAAAGACTCGGTACTCCCAGTGAAGAATTTGGCAACGGAGCAATTCAGATTCAGATTCAGATAATTTTATTGGTAAAAGTATAAATACATTTTACAGGTCAATTTGGCATAATAATATTGTTTATATTCAATTTCATTAAATAACATAATCATTATTGCTATTGCTACATTAAAGGTACTAATCCGTTTTCCTTAGAATAAATTCATCTATGCTGTAACATGCTAGGTCAACTAGTAAGATTTTTAGTTTATTTATAAATGCTGTGTTACTTGGGCAGTTAACTATTTCAGTCGGAAGGGTGTTATATATCTTGACACCAATGACACCGAGTGACTTCCGAGTTTTAGCAAGTCGACGTCGCGGGACCAGAAGGAGATTTTGTCCGCGTGTTTCTTTGGTGGTTTTGCCCACGGTTCGTATATTGGTCAATGTTTGACCTGACATATTTACAGGCCTCCAGTATGAAGATGCACGGTAGTGTCAGTATCTTTAGGTTTCGAAATAAGTCCTTCGCTGGGTAATCATGTGGTTGGCTTGACATTATACGTACGGCACGTTTTTGAAAAACGGCCTATCACGATCTGCTGCTGTTCCCCAAAAGTCAATTGCCTGAGTTAGTATGGAATGAAAGTAGCCATAATATGCTGCTGTCATATTTTCAATATTTAAGCTGGGTGCTAGTCTTGACAGGGCGAAACATGCTGAGGACAACTTTTCACATGTCGATTCGATGTGAGGCGACCATGTTAGGGCTGAGTCAATAATGAAACCCAGATACCTAACATGTTCAACCTGTGGGAGGCTGGTGTTGTCATTTTTTATGTTAAATTCATACGAGGTTGTTTTTCGTAGTTGGAAATGGATAATGTTTGTCTTATCTATGTTTAATGCCATATATGCCATTTGCCGAAAACCATTTGTAAATGTTTTTCATGACACAATTTGCCTTAATTCTTAGTCTTTCAAATAACTTGCATTTATTGTATTCCATTCAATAATACGTATGTACGAACTTAGCCCGCCTAAACTTTGTCTTTCGGTTCTCTCGGGGAAATATGAATACAAAATGTAGGTACACAGCCGTAAATACACAAAAGGAGTGGTCTACGTGTAGACTTCGGAAAGAGCTCTAGAGTCTATTATTTGGCGAGTCTACGACATCAAAGAGAAGGATCTGAAAGAAATTGCAACTCGGAAATAATGATATGCTCCAGAGACTCCGTCGTCGTGCGTGAGACGACATAACGGCAGACATCTTTATACAAATCCGCGAAGGATAACGTCTTCACTTATATTTATCCGTTCACAAAGATTCTGTGCTCTATTGTGCGCTCATTTCTAGTATAATATGATCCCTAACTCCGTAACAACAATGTAAATAGAACTTTGCAAGACTGTAGCCTGGTTTATCTGAATCGATGCGTTCGATAAATGTTGGCAATAACAGTGGCCACTCGGCGGCAACACGTGAGAATGCGGCGGTAACGTTCTCAAAACTCAACGAAGTGTATCAAAATATTATGAGAAGAGATGATAGCTAGCTAAAAATAACAGTTTCCGGTGCGATGGGGGTCACTGTCACAGCCGGTATATTTTCGACAGTTCTACTGCGCGTTATCATTCGTTCCAGGAACGCTTTATATCTGTAATGGAACGGAATAACACTTTGTTTACACGCCAGCGCCGGCGATTTCTGCGTTTATACAGATTTCAGATGAAACGCATTTACTTAGCAATTATTGGATGTACGTAAACGTTTGGCGGACGTTTAATCTCAACGAATGTTTTTGTTCAGTAAAACCGACGCTGGCAATCAAGGGCACATATTTTTATAATCATAAGTACTTTGAATAGACGAAGATGCCTATAGTCTAATCGATCTACATTTGGTTGTCAGGATGGTGTTTAGAACGCAATTGAACAAAGAAAGAAAGAAAGAAAAGAAGAAACATTTATTCGTGGCACAGACACAGTACAAATTAACATAACACCAAAATACAGAAAATAGCCACGAAATGGCCCCAAATCAGCATAGTGCTAGCCATTGGCTAGCGCTGGTCTTCCTTTGGGACACAAATTACACTTATACTCGTATTGAATTAATGATCTAAGAGGCAGAAATTAGTACTCCCAACCAAGGAAAATTGGTGGAAATAATTCGTATATAAGCGAATTTTGGCAAAGTTGTAGGTAAAGATGTCCTAAACAACATACTAAAAGTACTAGCGAATGGGGGGGGGGGACTAACGGGTAGGAGGGGATGTAAAGGTCTCTTTTTTAGTTTTTTGTAAAAAGCTCGTAAACAGGTGCCCATAGCAAAAAATGTTCTGAGACATAACTAATTAATCTACATAAAGAAAGAGAGATTTGAGATTTTGTGAGGCGATGGATGCCAGGTGCTCAACTGCTCCAATATAAGAAAGAAAGAAGAAAGAAAAACCATTTATTCAATAAAGCACACACAACCGGTCATAATAAATAGGTGTAAGATAATACACAGTTAGTGAAGGTTTACAAGGAGTCCAGCAATGTGTGCCATAAAGAAAAGGCTGAGACTCAGCATGTGTTGCTATTTGCCGTGCAAACTGCAACGCTGTTATTCTGCCACAGCCTATGAGTCTAATTCGCAGTCTAGGCCATTAAAATCATACAAAAAAAGAGAAAAATATATATGAGTCTTGTAGTTAATTATTATTTCTCATAACTACTTGTGAATAATGATGCTGACAAAACCATTATACTAATTTCTAAAGTTACCAAAACAATTTAATAATGTTTGCTTTATACAGTTTCCATGTTTGCCTAAATAGTTCAAGTTAACCAGCGCCTTGGCATATGCTGTAATCTGTAAATAAATGTGTTAATAGATAAATATCAATAGAAAAAAAGAAACGAATATTTATTAATGTGAAACCCAATAATATTAATGTGTATTTATATAAATAAACCATGAGTACAATTTGTAAATATGTATAAATGTTGTACATAATAGGTTAAGTAGAAATCAGGATAGCAGCTCCAGCTTTTTGAGTAGCATGTAGTAATTCACGCAGTTTTCGCTGGAAGCAGAACTTGGATCTACAATTCCTAATCGGGGGCGGCAAATCGTTCCAACATTTGGTAGCCTGGAACCGGAAGCTGCCACGGAATGCTGCACATTTATATTTTTGCACAATGAGCGGTTTGTGATTGGCTATTGTGCGTTCCGCCCGCCGCTGCTCTCGCCAAGTGATTTTGGATAAAAGATAGGCTGGCTTGCCCGATTTGATACATCCAAAAAGAAGTGAAGCTAGATGGAGACGCTGCCTATGTTTCATATTGAGAATATTTGCACTAGCCAGGTGAGGTGATACTGACGTACGAGGCGGAATTTTGAAGCAAAACCTGGCACAAGCATTCTGCACCCTTTGAATTAGCTTTTGAGTTTTACTATATAGACACGGACCAATAACTGAGTCGCAATAATTAAATTAAGAAAGAATTAGTGATTCACAAAGTTTGATTCTCATTTCTACTGATATGTATTGACGAATGTTGTAAAGCACCTTTAATCTGTAAAAGCAGTTCCGGACAGTGTCAAGAACATGTTCCTCGAAACGCAAACTACAGTCCATGAGAATACCTAAATTGCGCGCAGTGTACACACGCTCAATAGGTACACCATTAATTTGTATATTTTCATCATTTTGCGTAAACAAAGATATTTGCTTTTTGCTTCCCAAAATGAGATATTTGGATTTTTTTGGGTTGAGAACTAGGGAGTTCCTAGCTGCCCATTCAGCAATCTCCAGGAGATCGTTATTCATGCACTGAATAGCTTTACTAACATTATTTTTATTGAAGGAAACCATGAGCTGTAGATCATCGGCATATAAATGATATTTACTAAAATTAATGCATTGAATGACATCAGAAGAGTAAAGAATAAATAAAAGAGGTCCAAGAATTGAGCCTTGAGGTACCCCTCTACATACGGGTTGGGGGAGAGATAATTGCAATAATCCACCGGATTTTTTGACTTCCACAAGCTGGTGTCGATTACTGAGGTAACTATGAAAGAACTTAATTGAAGAATTATCAAAACCATAGTAGGAGAGCTTCGAGAGTAGAAGCGTTACATTAATTGAGTCAAATGCCCTAGAAAAGTCCAAAAGAGTGAGTATTGTTCCATTACCTGTATCTTGGGAAGAGAGTATATTGTCAACGACATCAAGCAGAGCTGTGCACGTACTCTGTTGTTTCCTAAACCCAGATTGCTTTTGTGGTAGAATATTATTACTTTCACAAAAATGAAGCACCTGATCATAAACAATTTTTTCTAAAACTTTAGACAAAAATGGTAACAAGCTGATAGGCCGCAGATCACGAACACTGACCGGGTTGTTAGTTTTGGGAATTGGACGGATCAGAGCAGTTTTCCATGTATCAGGAAAGGTTGAAGTTGTGATAGCTTTGTTAATTATTGCGGTGATAACTGGTAGGGTCTCAGGCAGTGTTAGAAGTACCATATCTAAAGAGATATGATCAATACCCATTGCATTGGATTTAATTCCTAAAATTATTTTGGCTATAATAGGTTCGTTTACAGTGTTTAAGCTAAATACAAATGAGCCGTATCTATAATACTCATAGAAAGAGAGCTGTGAGATGTCTACACTATTATTACCAGGAACATCGAGAAAATGATTGTTTATTAGTTCAGGATCGTTTAAATGGTCCGGAAGTTCTTGCGTGTTACTGTTGGTGGGTAAAACAAATCGCTTTAAGTTTTTCCAAAGAGTCTTACTATCTTTTATGTGGCTGTTAAGTTGATGTTCGTAAAAAGCCCGTTTTTCATAGTAAAGACTTGAATTAAACAATTTTTTTAATAAATTGTACTGTTCTTTATGAGTATCAGATTTGGATTTCTGATATTTTGCTCGGGCATCATCTCTAAGCTCTTTCATATAACGCACATTACTTGTCAGCCAAGGAGTGGGTTTGTGACGGACCGTTATTTGTTTTACAGGAGCGAAAGTATCAAAAAGTTTTATAATGTGAGCATTAAAGGCTACCACCATATCACAAACAGTAGGCATACTTATAACAGTATTCCAGTCGATCCTAGTAAGCTCAGTAGTAAAACTATGTAAGTCAATGTCCTTTATCGGTCTATATTGCAGGACAGTAGGAGTAGGCTTGCTTTTTTTTATTTTTTATTCGGCTGTAACAATGGCATGTGCACCCAGTTCAGGAATGTGCTTAACAAAGATGCGTGAGACCTGCGCATCAGTACAAATTAAATCAATGAGAGATGAGCTAGTTTTCGTGAAATGCGTCGGTTCTGATACGTGGTTTAGAAGATTCACAGACTTAAGAAAATTTTGTAGCTTAACAACTGAAGGATCATTTGTATTCAGTAAATTTATATTAAAATCACCTAATAATATAATTTGATCGTATTGAGCAAAAGACAAAACTGATTCCATGAGATCATCAATAAAAGAATCTACATTTAGCCAAGGTGGTCGGTACGCAGTGCCTATTATAAAACGTGTCGCTTTCACTTTAGTGGATATCCACATTTGTTCAGTACCTGAGCTAGCGGGCGGGTGGGGTTGCGTCCGGGCCTGGACACCATTTCTGACGTAGAAGTCCGTCCCGCCGCCGCGCACGCGCACCCCCCGGGGACGCGGAACGTGGCGCAGGCGGTAACCCGCCAACCGAGGCGCCCTTCCTTCTTCGTTCTGCCTAAGCCATGTTTCGTTGATAGATATTATATCTGGACGTATACTTTCAAACGCTAGCAAAAATTCATCGTGCCGAGTACCTAACGATCCAGCATTGAAGTGACTGATTTTTAAGTACTTACTATTGAAAAGGAGAAAAATAAATAATAATAACAGTTAAAAACGTTTATAACGATAAATGTATAAATAAATTAATACAATGAAGATAAGTATAGGTACTTACAGATAATATACGAAGGTACATGTATTGACGTATATGTATATATGTTGTATTGACATGCATTATATAAGTTATTGTTATGATCGTGTCATAGTAAGAGGGTTGGCTCAACAAACAGTATTTCACATTGTTTACTTGTTTAGAGAAACAAAGCGACGACACAACAGGCATGTGAATACAATTAGTCACTGAACTGATTATGACACCTATATACAGCGCTAGAGAGTACATAATAACTATTGAGGTAATTGGCGCGTTTAGACAATACATAAAATAGGACCCGAACAAACATAATATGTATTTTTTGTTGTTTCTTGCCTGTAGAACTGAATACAATGTTATGTTATTATTATTTGAAGAGACTCTGTTAACATTAAACATTAAGGTCGACATTCGAATGTAAATACTACTTTCAAAGCATACGCCATCTTTATATAAATCATATTTAAGTACTAAAAGGATTTTTTTATATTTGGATACATACACTAAAAGAGTTATTAGATAACTAAGCACCACGATTAAGGTTAACGCCCGGTCCAAAAACACGGACTAGATCCTTTTCGGTTTTAATTGCTTGGACACTTGAACCTTCTTCACGACGAGCTAAAATCCTGCCCTCGCTGGACCATACATACTTCCATCCCAGTGAGCGTTTCGCTTCGCGAGCCTTGCCCAGCAAGCGGCGGTTTAGTGTAGTTAGCCGCTCGTTTATGTACATAGGCGCAGGATCATGTTTTGGAAGGCCAATATCGTCTGTGTTAACACCACGTCGCACCCGGCCAGCTTTGAGTAGTTGATCACGGGGTTGGCGACTCGAAAATCTCACCACCAGACGTGTAGACCGAGATGGCATTCCACCAGCAGCATCAGCTCGGCGCTTAATTACCTCTCCTACGCGATTAGCACTGACAATATCCTGGGCTACGAGGGTTACACCCAGCTTGGCCGCAACCGCGACGGTGATGTTCACTGCGGACTCCCCGTTGTACTACAGGAATACCCGCCAGCTCCACGTCATTTAGGTACTCTGCTTGTTCTCTGTCATTAAGGTTACAGCGAAGGTAAGCATTTTCCTGTTCCAACCCAGTCACTGTGGACGAAACAGATGCATAGTTTTTTTTCATACGCTCAAAATCGTTTCTTAGGTCTGCAATTTGTTCTGCCAAGTAATCTGTTGTTTGAGTAAATTCAGCTTTCAATCGCTCAATAGAACTGTTATATTCGTCCTTTAATTGACGTGACAACTGCGAAAATTTACTCTCAAGCAGCTTCTCGAACTGACTGTATGTAATGGCCTCCCTAGAAAAATCCTTTTGTCCATGCTTGCTTAGTGAAGCAGCCGGAGAAGACCCATTTGCCGGGTTTGAGTAACTAGCGGGGGCACCGGGAGTAGCAACGCCAGCTCCGCCGGCTTTAGTACCTGGACGCGGCTGTTGAGTTTCGATTTTTTGGGCTGCCTTTTCCGTAGTAGAACGCACAGGCGTATGCGAGTTGTCACCTCCTGTCCTTGCTTTGGCAGAGCAGTCCGGGCAGATCCATACTTTTTTCTCTTCAGTATTGAGGTGCTCCGCTTGTGTGCAGGCGGCGTGATATGCTTTTCTGCACGTCTTGGAGCTACAACTTATCGCCACTTCATCTCGACGAACCTTCAGCAGACAGCCTTCACAATTCATTGCTAATATTTATAGTTTTGCGGCAACTACGCGATAACAACCGGCACGGGGGTCATACAATGACCTTGACACAAGCAGAATATTCTTAACCAGGACTAAATCTTGACCACAAACACTTGTGAAGTGATTACTGACGTCAAAACTCCACTTTTACATACACTAGGCACTAATATTAGCCATATAAATAATAAAAAACTGCTTAAATCACGGAGCGAATCGAAATGGTGTCTGTTTATATTAAAGCGTGAGGGTAGACTCCTGAGCGTAGAATATGAATTATTTGCTACCTTTTATTGTTATCCTAAGTTTCGTGACGCATTGGTAATACTGTAATGATTTGTCATGTTAACGTTTTTTACATAAATAAATGAATAAATAAAATTCTCTACAAAAAAGATTATATACACATTTTTGCTAGGATCAATATTTAATGAGATTTAAAAGGGGGAAATTTAATTTTACGCGGCTTCTCAATTTTTTGTTTTTCAACATTTTTAAAAATAAAAAATAATGGTATTTATCTACCCAACGAGTTCTAAACAACGACACCCCACTCGATAGTGTAGGTCAATTTTTTTTTGCGCCCCCGTTAGCTGTATGGAAGCTCCCCTTATAAACATGTAAAAATATTTTTTGACAATTTTTATAGATTTGCGTCAAGAAGATGCTTAAACTGTCAAAATTCGGAGACCAAGTAAAGTAAGACCAAGTTCACTTACATTCTATAAACTTACCTTTTTAATTAACACTGTATCCTCTACTGACCCCCCCCCCCCGGCCCTCTAAACTAAAAAAGGACCTTTACACCCCCCCCCTACCAGTTAGCTCCACCCCCATCCACCAATACTTTTAGTTGTTATAGACATCTTTACCTGCGACTATGCCAAAATTCGCTTATATACGAATTATTTCCGCCAATTGGCAGTTAATGGTCTTCGTTGGGCGATTTAGTACGCGACTTCCCATTTGTTTCGGACTTAGACAGTGGTCTTCTTTTTCAGAAACGCTCGTAGATTTTGACTTGTAAAAATGGCATTGCGGCCTACTTGCAGAATAAAGTTCATTGATCTCGATCTTGATTGCAAATTTTTCCGGTATATGTATGTGTATTGGCTGGAACTTGTGGAAGGACACGTAAATTAGTGTTTATATTACAGACAATTTTACCTTGATGCCTTGATGTTTTACTTAGAATATGCAAAAGTGTTTCAGTTAAATCTGTAATTATATTATTTTCTTCATTATATATAAACTAACGACCCGCCCCGGCTTCGCACGGGTGCAATTCTGATGCATATGTTATACATATAAACCTTCCCCATGAGTCACTCTATCTATTAAAAAACACCGCATCAATATTTGTTGCGTAGTTTTAAAGATTTAAGCATACATAGGGATATAGGGACAGAGAAAGCAGACTTTGTTTTATACTATGTAGTGATAGTGATTGCGCTTCTAAATCGAGGTTAACTGCGATCTTGTTGCCATGGTGTTACCGATCCTAGTCTATTTTCTAAACCAGCTGAAAATAGAAATCGGTCAATAAATTAGGCGACTAGGTTTTTTCCGTCACCGACTCGATGTAAGTAATAAGTGACGCCTGCGTCACGAGTTTGATTAATGTAGGCCAGAAATACGAGTTATTGAAATAAATACATTGCCGGCCGAGAATAGCTGTTCCGGGGCCGTTCGCCTGAAATAGGTGATGATTTATGGGAGACTCGATCGCGGACCGGAGGGGCTACCGCAAACCGGAAACGAACGAAGTTCGAATCTCTCCCTCTCTGTTGCACTTGCTAATTTGTGCGGCAGAGAGGGAGATATTCGAACTTCGTTCGTTTTCAGTTCGCGGTAGCCCTTCGGGGCCGGGCGCCGTGTCTGCTGACATTAGGGATTGCAGAACCGGTACTGTTTTCAAGAACCGGGATTTTCGGTACCAGCTAGAAATGGAACCGGGATTTCCCGGTATTTTCGGGACCGCACTAATGTTGCATATAATTGGTAAACAAACCGAGAAAGGCAATAGTTATGATTCTAAACTTACTTTAAAAAAAACAACTGTAGGAATGTCAATGCCTTTGCCTACCTACAGTTACGTACTAAATTATATAAACCGCCTTATGCATAAACGTTCATTAAACCTATTTTACTTAAATAGCCGCTGAAATTTGTTTATCCTTATCTGACACTTTGACTCAGAACTGGTTTCAATGGTGAGGAATACATAGTTTTCTTTGAATTGCACTTTTCTGCTCTATGCTTAACGGCTGTTTCGTGTAATTTAACTAGATTTGAGAAAATATTGAGCAAAAATGGATTTCCCGAAATCCCGAAAGTACCGGGATTTCAATTTTGCAGTCCCGGTTCTTTGCTGGTCTAAAAATTCCGGGAAATCCCGGTATTTTCGGTTCCGGTATTTCCCGGGAGCACACCCTAGCTGACATCCACGAGATCGCCGTGCAGTCCTTACACCGACATACCTCTAGGCAGTATAAAGTATGTAGTACCCAGGGCACGGAAACCGGTTTCGCCTTCATACAAATAACCGGTAAAAAAAATCGGTTAATTGAATTTTAAACTTTAGTTTTTCGTACTTTAATCATTTATTTCATAGACGAAGGATATCAAAAACAAATCTTAAAATGTAAATGGTGATTTGAGAAGTACTTTAGGAGGTCTTTCAAAAATAGTAAAAACCGGTTCCGAGCCCAGTAGTACCTACTACACTTCATATTCTCTTCAACTATTATGTTTATTCACTAAAGTCATTTGAGCCGTATGCGAAAAGTAGGCAATTTGAATATACTAGCAGTCTTAGTCTCAGCGATATAATATTGACAAATATTTTGCTGACGAGCAAACTAAGGCCATGCGAATAGAAATGGCTTGCTATAACCAATTAACCATTGACGAGTTTTTCGATGGCCGCAGGTCATTGGCGTACTCTTATATAGGCAATATATTCAAATTTTATTATACATATACATTCTAAAACACGCATTTCTGACGTAGGTAAAAAAACTGCCAGGCTCAAGTGTGACTGGGCCGGCCATGTCTGTCGCATGCATCCAGATAGGTGGGCTAATGTAGCCACCAAGTGGGTGCCACATGATGGACGACGCAGACGGGGCAGGCCCAGGCGGAGATGGCGGGATGATCTGGATGCATTTGCCAGGAATTGGGAGCAAGAAGCGCTCAATAGGGAGACCTAGAAAACATGGGGAGAGGCCCAGCAGTGAGACAGTCAATAGGCTATAAAGTAAGTAAGTATACATATAATTTATTAATACATGACTATTTATTACTCAAAATAATGCAATGAAATTTACATGCAACGTAAAAAAAAAACATTTTCCTTCTTTATAACTGTAGATTTGACTGTAAGTGACTTGTAAATTTATGAGTGTAAATGTTAATATTTACTAATAAATATCAATCAAACAAAGAGCTTCAGAGGCGAGTCGAATTGAGTGGCATATATGTTACGTTCTAAAATTTTATTTCAATTTGTTTCGTGGAACCTATACTAATTTTATATATACGAGTACGCATAGTAGGTCGGGACAATAAACCTGCATAAAATCACACATAGTCGGGGAACCTGCATTTGTTAAATTTCGCACACTTGATATGACACATTATTAAATTGGCAATCAAATTTAAATTGATACAAATATGTACTTGAGTGCAATCTATACCCTTTTAGTAGATACCATTAATCTTAGAGTATAAATATTTCTAAAGAGATCCTATACGCGGGCCACCAAGAGTGACGGAAAAGGTCTTATGCAGATAAATTGAGAATTGGTTTAAAATGGCTGCCGGTTTACCATGAATGTGACGTATTTGGGCACAACTGTCATTTAAAATAAGTTGTGCTCGACAAAAAAGTGAAACTGTGACAGGGACAACAAATGATATAAGATTTCAAGCTTACATGGTCATTTACATTAGAATTACGATTTGAAACGGGATATTTACCATGTATTTTTGTTTTTTTGATAATGGCGCTTGCGACAGTATTAGAAATATCGGGAACTCAAAAATACAAATATACATGGTAAATATCCCGTTTCAAATCGTAATTCTAATACAACAAATGATATGTAACTCTCTGTCGCTCTTATACAAAAATGTATATGACTGTCTCGCTCGGTTGTGATATAATTATTTGCGTTTCGCGTCTAGTAATTCTGTGGCATTAATGCTCATGTTTAAGGGAGAGATGATATAGAGATTATTTGATTAAGCTTTCAATATCCCGACGCTTGTACCCCTATCCAATCCACTTTCCGCCACTCATGCCGTGTCACTGTTATTCGACAGCTGAGATAGCGTAACTGCCACAATGCGGTCGAGCAAGCGATAATAGCCTCTACGTTGTGGCAGCAAGGTCAGGCTTTAGAAGAATTGTGAAGATGTAGGAGACAGGTGACATTTGACAGATTCGGCGACCTCGATGCTCGTCAGATGAAGCGTGGCTTACCTACTCCAGGGACGCCGCTTGTCTGTGACTAGATTATAGACGACCGGTTTAGCCTAGTGGGTAGTGCACCTGCCTGTGAAGCTGACGGTCCTGGGTTCGAATCCCGGTCAGGGCAAATATTTGTGTGATGAGCATGAATATTTGTTTCTGAGTCTTGGATGTTTTCTATGTATTTAAGTATTTATATCTATTAAATATATCGTCGTCTAGTACCCATAACACAAGCCTTCTTGAGCTTACTGTGGGGCTAGTTCGATTTGTGTAAGATTGTCCTCTAATATTTATTTATTTTTATTTATTTATTATTTATTTACCGTACGGCAATTATATCGAACCGTGAGATCTTATAGAATACAGTACAGTTGCCTGTTTTTGTTGGACTTCGACACGTGTGGTAACGGTAAGTAATCAGCCGAGTAACCAATCAATGGGCATCTTGACCCGAAGGCCTCTAACTTGGCTTAAATATTGCTATCATAGACAGCAGCCGGGATGTGACTAGGTAGGCTGTCCATACAAATATTGCAATTAGCTTGATAAATATTATATAGTAGATGGAAGAGCTTGGGTATAATCAAATCCCCTTAAAATTAACAATTTCCGATACGAAATGAAATTAATAACTTACTCCTCAATCCCACTTTAATGATTTGTATTGTACTTACGCAATACTCATACTCATACTCATTTATTTGCAAAGGATCATATACATTATAATGGATATATTTTAATGGATTATATTGCGCCTTAACGTGTATATGTATTGTACTTACGCAACATTGCGCATTTATGGATATATGTATTTTGACTCGAGCGTAACTCAGATTTAACAGGGAACATGTAAATATTGAATACAATTAAAAAATAAATAAATAGTGTTAAATGCATGTATTAGATTTTCTTATGTTGATATTTCAAGATTTTTACATTTAGTTTGTATATTGACTAAAAGTGTTGCAAAGTAAGATGTTTGTTAACAGTCGTTAGTGATTTAGTTACATGTAATTAGTGAAAAATATAGGAAACTGAAGGTCTTGTTATATTGTTACTGTATAGCTATTATCTAATTGGCCTGTATACATTTACCCAAGACTGTTTGTGTCTAAATAAATTAAAAAAAAAAACAATTAAAGTGCATTTAAAAACATTTAATAAACGTACTAATATTATTTCTACAATTATAGTTATCTGACCCATATCTGCAGTCGGAACTATGGCTCTAAATCATTATACATGACATCATTTTGACGACCGGTTTAGCCTACGTAAGTGGGTAGTGCACCTGCCTGTGAAGCTGACGGTCCTGGGTTCGAATCCCGGTCAGGGCAAATATTTGTGTGATGAGCATGAATATTTGTTTCTGAGTCTTGGATGTTTTCTATGTATTTAAGTATTTATATCTATTAAATATATCGTCGTCTAGTACCCATAACACAAGCCTTCTTGAGCTTACTGTGGGGCTAGTTCGATTTGTGTAAGATTGTCCTCTAATATTTATTTTATTTATTTATTTATTTATTTATATGAAACTGCTAAAATATGCAGTAACTTCATATTTAACGGAATACTACTTAGAAGTAGTTTACCCCGGTCGTTTAGTCGGGATGTTCGCTGAGTTTTATGTACAACAAAGTATTCAGTAATCAGTAATGAGTAATAATTTATTCATTTGCAATAAAACATATTGAAATGCCTGTAAATATAAATATACACATAATAATACACAATAACAGTACGAGGCAATGTGAACAAAAACGATATCAACATTTAATAAGAGACAGCGGTTGAAACTCACTTGGAAGAAGTTGTTCTCTTATTAAGTGTAAATATGTCTCACGTTAGTGTAAATTGATATCAACATTAAAAATTTAAAGGTAGTAGGTATTACAAATGTCAAGCGAAATTGATTAAAAGTCAGGTATGTATATTAGTCTAAAGCGTTCGCGTAGTATTCCTTAATTGAGTAACATGGTTTATTTATAAAATATTGTTTTAATTTTCTTTCAAATATTCGTAAGTCTTCGTCAATAATTTATTGAATTACAGGCGGTAAATAGTTAAATAACAATAACTTAAATAATATTACAACTAACTTAAATCTAAAACAGGCCCTTGGGGTAAGTCTTCACATTCTTTTATGCTATTGTCCAATTTGTTATAAACTCTGTGTTATTTCGGCTTTTGTCAAAATATTCAAAATTACATTTAGTCAACATCAAATCATTTTTGTTTCTTAAGATTCTCAATTCATTTACATACAAGTTATAACTATCTTGCTGGGTATTTTGTTTTTTGTTTCAGTTTAGTTTAATGTTTAACTATTCACCTTTTAATTTTAATGGTAATTCAATACCTTATATTTAACGTATTCTAGCAAATAAATATTTCTATTTCGATTAATTTTGTATAAGTAGTTTTCTTTTTAAATTGTTACCGTTTTCCGATGTAGCCGCTAAATAGACGTAGTTTAACAAATCGTAAGATCTCCCCCACGGGACAGGCCATAACTAGGGTGGGGGTCAGTATTAATCTACCAGAGCATGTTTATTATCTGTAAGTAGACTATTTGTATTTGTATTTGTACATACATATTTACTTTACAAAAGACAAATGATGCATAAATCTAGACCGGGCACTATTGGCACTAACAAATGGATGCTTTCTATGCAAATGAGATCTGCAGCATTAGCATTCCATTATCTGCAAGATGGAAGACACTGCCTTTTAATTTAATCAGTCCTCTAGTCTTTGTCTCTAGTCATCAATAACTTCAACTAATAGTTTAGGAGATTATCTCGCTTTCCGGTACACATTGAGAACTGGTGTTAGGTTACAAACAACGCAGAATTAGAATTATATATTATTCTATGCTACTAAGAAATATCCCACTTAAAATTTCAATTCAATTTAACTTAGGTATACTTTGCTTTGTTTTATTTAGGCTTAAACTTTAGTAAATTGTTATGTAATGTTTATATGTAAACCGCACCGATTCCCCCACGGGACAGGCTATGCCTAGTGTGGGGGTCAGCACAAAATGTAACTGTTTTTAATATTTTTGGAAATAAACTATTTGTATTGTAAACACATTAATAGCATATTGAAAGACACTTTGATACCGTTGTTTAGGAGCAAGTTAAAGTTTGAGGCGAGTCCCAAAGTAGAGGTTAGGACAGACACTGTGTCGGGGAGGGAAGTCTTGACAATCGTGTCAGACACATCTTTCCACTTGATAAAGTAAACTCGTCATAGTTAAGTTAAATAATATGTGTGGCGCTTAAATATATTTGAGTCTTTAGACGTGTAGTCTGGTTGGAAAGAAAATGGGAGCAGTTTGCAAATAACTTGTGAGATAGATTGAGGTTGGCATGAGCATACTTTTCCATAACATGTCCGAAAATTAGGAGGTGTAAGTGTATATCTTCGATTTTCAATGCAAGGAAGGAGAATGTGATATGTTGTGTAGGTTAGGCAATTTAATGTTATTTTAAACAATATATTGTTTAAAATAACATTAAATTGAATAATTAAGATGGATGCGAGGCCTTGTGTGTGAACCGACACGTGCGGAGTCAAGGTCCGCGCCGGTCGCCAGCGGGAATGAGGAAACTGCAAATAAATCGTCTCATCGATCGCTATCGGATCCCAGATAGCACACTCCACAAGCCGTGCGCTTGAACCCTGAAGGCCGAGCCACTCGCTAATAGACAAACTGTACACCCACGGCTTATTTAAAGTCGGCCCACTTCTGATGAGACAACAATCGCGCTGAATTGAGTCACGTAGCTAACAGTTTTTGTAACGTTTTTTTAATCCGATGCTATTATACATTTTTGAATAAAATCGTAAGCGGCTTATGTCATTCTAAGACCTTCGTGGAGTAATTGGACACGGCTTGGATTGTCGCGGACGCGATCTCCCATTATCGCGCTCGCCCCGACGCGACGAGCGTTATTTATCCGTAATCTCTAGGCTCTAAAATAAAACCTTGACAGTAATTTAAATGCAGCCATTTTAGTCAATACACTAGCGAGATAAGAGACGCGGGGGACTATTTATTACAAGTATTACGAGTGGAACGGGTGCGGAGGCACGTCGCATCGGAGAGACTTGATAAGCAATATTATTAGAATACCCGGTCATTCGCTCCGAAACGTACCTATCATTATCATGACGTTCGGTTTTGGTCAGCATTTAGACTTTTTGCTCTCGGAGTAATCATACGTTACAATCATAAAAAGTCCTATTTACTTGCCTGTCGCTCCAATTTTCATGCTACAATTTAGGCAAAAAATGTTCGTACAATTTAAGTAAGTTTTTCAAAATAGCTTGCTACTAGGATGATGTAATCAGCATGACCACAAAAACATACAATATTCAGGTAATTTTAAAGAGACCAAGTTAATCAGTTCAGACAATTGCAGAACGATGTGTCTGCTCCAGATTACAAGTAAATGCTGCAATTATTTTTAAATATTTAAAGTGCTTCTGTTACACAAAGAGAAAATTAAGCACAGCGAAAGGTTAAGTTTCTAGACTAGTTACTAAGTTTGTATTAGAGTTATGTAGAGAAAGGTGCGCTTATTCCCGGCGCGCGCGCACAGAGCCAGTGGCGCAGTAGGGCAGCCGGGCGGCCAGCTGGCTGCTGCACTCCACAACTCAATTAGAACACAATGTGTGCTGCACCGCCGAGGTAACATTCCATTTATCTATCCGTCATAACCAATCGTAGGCACACGGCACGGTTACAAGGTTTGTAGACTCTGGCGCTTTCATACACATGTACAATGTACATCAAGGCAATTTGTTGCGCTACTGAATAAACCTGTGTTGAATGAAGTGAAAGATGTGCTGCTTGAAGTAACGATAATAATATTTATTTTATTTCAGATAACATGGTTTCATACACAATACTACAAAAGTAAAAACAAAAAGTAAGTAATTATCAGGTCCAATTAATTTTCATCTGAACACAAATATCACAATCTGTCCCCGCAACTGCTTAAAGTAGCCCATTTTATCAAATTAGTTTAAAGGTTTTCCCTTTTAAATTACATCGACCTCACACTCATAACCATGGCTCGCAAAGGCCGGAGCTCCGCACGTTAAGAGCGGGGATTACATCCTTGGGATCGGAATTCGACGTCGTTGGGCGTTTCCATAACCCGAGAACACCCGTATAAGAGATAGAAAGACAGCATTTCTATAGGAACTAGTGTGTTTTACTCCGTTTTTCTTTCAAGACGGCCCTCGTGGCCTCGCACATTAGAGGTGCTATTTCGGAGAGACTATCTAATCGACCTGTTTATGCTGATCATTGCTACCGTAATTGACTCGATTGATGAGCTAAATATATCGAATATCGATTTAAAACAGTTATGTTTGATTGAGGAATTCTAGCAATGTATTTGATCAATGAAACTGTAAACCTCGAAACCCATCATGCGTTAATTGATTGCTATACTTGACCTGTCGTCAATTTGAACTTGAAGAAGTAGTAACAGAAAGTACTAAAGGTCGGGTGCACCTTGTTTGCCAACGACGTGGTATAAAAAAAACAACTTTAGGGAGGCAACAGGCGACCCACGCGCAGGCAGTTCTGTCACGCAAAAGAATTGTCATCGCAATCCAGTGTGGGATTGCTGCCTATGCCTGCGTTATGGAGAACATACCAAGGGGACGTAAATTTGATAAATTTATTGCTATATTAGTTATTTTTTCCTTTCTTGACTACTATTATTTTTAACACATTCAGCGCCGAGGAGGAGTCGGGATTTCCGTTCGTAGACAGTTTCCGCTTCAAAGCAGAAAAACGGCCACTAGCGTCGTGAGTCGCAATCCTTGGCAATTAATGTGTTAAGCTAAAGGTCTTCATTCAACTTATTTCTAGTATATTAGAGAAAGAACATTATATACAAAAATAAACCTATCTCTACCCTTAATTATACTAATTATAGACAAAAAGAGAATGAGAATTGTTCGGCATGGAATGGAATGTAAACAGTAGGTAAAAAAACTCAATTGCCATATCATGCATGACAGTCGATTGTATAGGACATCCTCCAATTGTTATGTACAATAGCAAACACCGTACGCAATTGCATGTGCCTATGTAATCCTTCACTTTCGCCACCTGAGTCGCGAGGACTTCCACGAAAACGGGCCGAAACAACAACTTTCCCTTTCACACCGGACACATGGCCGTCCTTGCGCCCGCGCCGGTCACCGGGTCACCAAGTGACACGTAACCGGGTGAAACGCGTCCGGTGTGTCGCGCTCCGCTGCGTGTGAGCATACAATCACAACGGAATGTACCGGTGTGCAAAACGACTTGTTACTTGTTATACTGGTGCTGGGAACTCTAAAGTTCTATATCCACCAGAGCCAGAGCTATCATTTAAGACCAAAAGCAAGCCCAGAACTCCTCAAAAACTATCAGCATATCACATGTGAAGTTAGCCTATCATCTCTATCTCTAACAATGTTACGAACATAAATTTGTTTTTAAGTTTTACGTGACGCTAGAGCTCCGGAGTTCTGTATCTAACAGAGCCAGAGCTATCTTCTAAGACCAAAACCAAGCCCAGAACTCCTCAAAAACTATCATTGGGGATATAAATTATACTTTTTTAAGTTTTATTGATAGAACTATGTTTTTAAAGTATCAGGTACTATAGCGGGTCCTGTAGACAGGCATAATATAAATTTTTAGTCCATTTGGTAGAAATTCATATGTTTTATTTTTTCAGCAAAAACGGCAGAACTATTGCTGAAACTATGCTGCATGCGAATAGAACTCCAATTATTTTGTGATCTGCTGGAACTTGATATGCTAACTTCACGGACATTTGTTCACTGCATGGTGCATGGGTCAAAAGTGTAATGATAAATGCCATTTTAATCTTATCAATGTGGTACCGTGGCATGTGGTCCTCAAATATCGTTCTTTTCACAATGCTTCGTGTCATAATCGTAACGAAACAAATCGTATAGGAAAGCAGAATTATGCCCTCCAATGTTCACTAGCTATAGCTACCTAAGGTAGTACTTGTAGCTATGTTTGAATCATTTATTTTGCTCATTTTTCCTGTAAAAAAACCGTGAATAGCTACCAGATGTATAAAGAAATGGTTGACTGTAAATGCATCATCGCTTGTTTAGACAATATTTTTTTTTTTTTTATTTATTATTATAAAGCGGTACAATTTTACAATTAGTGTTTGTCCCACAAAACGGTTTACACAGTTTGACTGTGGGATCGGAGTCTCTTCGGTAACTAAATTCACATACATGACTATTACTATGTATTATCACTATTTACTAGTGTCTACTATGCTATTTAAAAAATAATTAAATAATTTTCTTTTATATGTTGCTCTATTGGCCTCCAGTCTGATATCTGTTGGCACGCAGTTTAAAATGTAGGGTATGCGTTTCCGCAGGCATCTATCGCCATAGTAGTTGGTTACCCTTGGTATATCGTACTTGCCCGCAGCTACCGACCTGGTGCCGTAAGTGTGACATAAATGAGATTTAAATAAATTTTCTTCACATCCTTCTTTTTCAAAATGATGTCATTTCATTCTCAATGATAATTTCTGCTCTGATCGATTCCATGAACTACGTAAACGGACAGTGTCCGGTACACAATGATGTATGTAGAAAACGTCCCTCACATTCAATGTAAACCAACCGTATGTTTATTAACGTCAATCGCGCTGAATCGGATACACCTCGTACTCGGCTCAAATCTAAAAGGCCTTATGGTGCGGAGGATAAACAGTCAGAAGGCTTTTTTGGTATATCAATGCAGGATCACCTTGCTCAGTGCGCCCGCGCATTGACAGCGCTGTGCGTCGCGAATTGAGACCGCCATCTATTGTTACAATATCTGACGCTCTCTGCTACCATGAATGGACTGATTTGTTTTCGCAGCAATAAACGAGACGGAACTTTGTTATGCAAACCTTTAAAGATCTCATTGAATAACCGAAGATAATGTTAATATTATTCTAAATAAATAAATAAAATATGTTCCGACCCCCACTGTATAACTTGAATTAAAATATTATTATTAGTTAAGTTAGTATATAAGTGCTATTGTGTGCCCTGACAGGGCGTCATGTACAGACTTCCTCGAAATGTAACATAACACCAACATTATTGTAACTACATGACTATACAATGAATATGAATATGAATATGAAAATAATTCTGTCAGTTAATTTACTGAACCTTTTCCGTGTGTTGTATACCTGGCATCAAGGACATTTCCCGAATCAATTACTGTGATGATTCAATCCGCGGCTGCAGTATCGGTGCGCTGTAAACGCATTTACGGCGCCGCTGGCAATGAGCCGCGGATGTTTGTTTAGATTGAATGAGTGCCCATAAAGCGCCGCTGTAGACCAACCAACGAGGTGCTTGGCCCTGACCTAACTCATATATAGTTAGAGACAGGGATTGCAAAACCGGAAAATAAAGGTAGCGTTTTACGTCATACCGTTTCGTTTCGGTTAGGTTTCGATACCGCAAAAGAAATTTTTCGTTAGCGGAATATAAGTTATTTCTTTTGATACCTGAACCGTTTTCATTAAGGTACCGTTTAGGCTTTACGAGGGTGCCGCCAACGGCGCCAACCATTTACCTCTAGTTACTGGGTGTATGCCGAAAATACCCATTTTTTTAAATTTCGTTCGACGCGATAGGTTACTGATTTAGTCGTTATTCGCTGTTGGCCACTCAGGATAGTTACGATCGAAATTTTTCGATACCGAAATAATACCAGTTGGCTACCGTTATAATAAAGGTTTGAGTACACCGATGAAAAATAGCGATATAGTTATTTTATACCAGTAGAGTACCTTTATGTTTCAACCGGTATAGTTTTATAACGAAGCGGTATCGATATCCAATACCGCTGCTATGCTATACCACGGGACCCTGGTTGGACTGTACCCTGGTTAGAGACGACAACTGTAGTATTAGTAAGACCACTTTGTACGCAGTTCCGTGGAATGGAGCTGACAAAACGTCGTAATACCGTTGTATTCCAATAAATTATGAACTCTGGGAGCGGCAGTTCTTATGGGTAGTTTCCACGAAATTGTCGAGGTTTTACAGAAATAGCGTACAATAAATAAACCCGAGTCAGATTATAACCTTTTCAAAGTACAACAAAATTGAAAAAAAACATTTACTATTTATCTCTCGTAACATACTTAATTAGAAAATTTTGTATGTTAAAAGAATTCCCGGCTTTACGGGTGGAAGTATTAACGAATGGTAGGATTTTTGAAAGAAAGAAAGAAAAAACATTTATTCGTGGCATAGGAGTGATACACATACCAAAGATTAAAGTTGAAAAACGAGTAAAAGCAGTAAAAAAGGTGTAAAACAAAAAGAAAACAATCAATAATGCCACGAAATGGTCCCGACTCAGCATGGTGCCAACACGCGTTACATTTCATAATATCAATAAAATATTATATCGATTATAAAGAGTGTACCTTCAAAAAATTACAGCTTTTATTTTCAAAAGTTTTGCGAAAAGCCTACTGCAGCCCTCGTTGGCCGGGGTAGGGCGGCTCGTTTGAAGCCAGGCGTCGGCTTTCCATTTACTGCTCGTTAATACCTGGCAGCCTACCACGCGGTCGATCGATAGGCCCGGACACCGCAGCGAAACAGCCGCTTCATCTAATACCTGAATGAAATAAATATATATATATATATGAGTGTACACGCCTGTATTGGTGTACTTGAAAATGTAGATCTTGGGGTTCGTGATGTGGTGAGGATTAAAACTCGTAGTCCGAACATGCACGTATAATGAATTTAAATCGTGATACAGGTGTTAGATCACTATAGTTTGGTATGTTTGGGCACGAGCAGCCCATTGAACGGTTGTTGAGCTACTGGCGGCCGCGCCGCCCCGTCTTCCCTTCGCCCCGCATCATGCACTGCGCCGGCGACGGTTATCGATGATGCCCGAACAAAGACCAGGCATAGACAATGAGTTTTAGAAAAACCACGTCTTACATGAAAGAGGAAAAACTATCAACAAATCAGAATGAATTAACCTTCTCGAACAATCTAAAGCCCAGCCAGGGCTCAGGTGATAATGATTTGCGTCGTTCAGAGATTTGCTAAATTTTTATATTTTTTAACAATACTACACTTTCTATAAACAAACCACAACGTGGGTTTTGGGTGACTACGGGCATGTGATGCCTTTGCCCTTGCAAGCATCCATAGGATACGGTGACCGCTTATCATCAGGCGGGCCACACGCTTGTTTGCCACCGACGTGAAAAAAAGTAAGTATTTAAAATTAATCGTGAGTTTACTTAAATCACGTATTTAATGCGACATATTAAATATAGAACTTTGGAACTAAAAGATGGTACCCGATGAGTTTAATTCTTATTCCCGTCCTTACAAGCTATATGATGAACCAATAAAGTGTGTTGAGGTTTATTTGCGACGATGGGATCTCGCTGAGTGGTCGGTGATGCCGATACCGAGTAGATGTAGCTTTACTGCAGCTCTTTATGACTTGTTTGTAAATAATGTTACCATACATCCGCGTACGTACGGGCGGCGAGTTCGTTCCCATCAAAATCGTTATGGAAGTGTACCGTAAGGGGGCGTCCATAAATTACGTGAGATGTTTAAGGGGGGGAGGGGGTCGAGTCAAATCTCATCGCATATCACGCAATTTTTTTTCTGATTGAAACAAAAAAAAAATTATACTATTTTGGTCCATTTAATCCAAATTGTACACGCTTATAAGATTTAATCTTAAGCGTACCTAATCGTAATACGATTAAGATTATTCACTAATTCGTTCGAAAGAGAATAATTTCATTCATACTTCGACGTTAACTCTCAGCAATATTGATTACTAGTCGTAACTAGTCGTAAATAAAAGCACGAAGCATTTTTTTTTTCTTTTTACAATAATAATCCAACGCGTTTACGTAAGAAACCCACATTTTAAAAAATCTCACGTGAGATTGGGGGTTGGGGGAGGGGGTTGAATAAAATCTCACGACATCTCACCAGGGGGGGTGGGGGGGACAGAAAATTTTAAAAAAACACCTCACGTAATTTATGGACGCCCCCTAAACGATTTATCATACGATCATTTCGTATTGTTAATAGATACTCGTAGATCATCATTCTCCTCTCGGTCTCCTCTCCGGGTTCTGACCCTGCCATAAAGAGCCTTGACACTACTCCCAAGATTTGGCGAAGGAAGTGGATTTTGTTGGGATTATACCGAAACCGGTGTTTTCACGATGTTTTCAAATCAAATGATATTTTCTCTTCCATATTATTATTATATTATTTGTCTATAATTGTGTACATAATATTATTTGTCTCTTAGATTATGATATTTTCAATAAAAATACTTCTATCATAATTTACAAACTTACTTACTTTTATTCAAAAGACGTTACAGCCTAAAATCAGTTAACGGAAATCAATAAACGTAGTAACTTTTAACATTTAAATATAATTGGCTAACACATAATGCCTACTTTCTTTTCAAAATCAAAATCAAACATTTATTCTGCAAATAGGCCACAAGGGCACTTTTACATGTCAAAATATTAATTTACAATTTAAGAAAGTCTGACTAAAATAATACATTTTTCATGTCAAAATATTAATTTACAGTTCAAGAAAGAATAATAATTTCGAGTTTACAATTATAACAAAATTAGTGTCATACAGTGAAGATAAACTTGCAAAGTTATCTATTACAAATATTACAACATTGGTAAAGTTAGAGATGTATAAGGTCTCAAGATTAAACAAGGAGTATAATGAAATTAATATAATATCCCAGAGATGTACATGGTCTCTGAGCGTCAAAATTAAGATTAATTTAATATTGTTAGAGATGTATATGGTCTCCAAGTGGTGATAATAAAAACGAATCCACATTTTGATACTGGTCTGTAGTTTATTTTCGGTTTCTTGTTGTATATATGTACAGTTATGTACATATGTTTATTTGTATGTTATTTATGTATGTTTAGTATATGTATTTCACTTTTATTTTTATTTTTTAGTTTTATTTATATATTCCAGTACCTAGTTTTTAGAGTTTCGTACCAAAATGTTAAAAAAGGAACCCTTATGGTTTCACTTTATCTATCTGTCTGTCACATCGCTAAATCTGTCAAGAACTACTTATGCTATCGATTTGAAATTTGGAACAGTTATAGAGAAGGGTAACCTAGATGCATAGAACATGTTTATTTTTTATTTTCTGTGAAAAACGAAAGATAATATAGGTGGTTCAAATTTGAAAGTCTAGTGATTATGTCAAGGGGACTTATTAGAACGAAGTTCCTAATTATTTTATTTATATTCAATTTGACATTTTTGTATTTTGCTTCAATTAAGTGTTGTGTAAGAATATATATAATTGTATATATTTACTTGTTTTCATTATTTGTTACGCAATTGATGGCGACTAACGATCATACCTAATACAACAAACCTAATACAATAACGATAATAACGACCATACCTAATACAATAATAGTAGTACAAGCAAAAATATATTTACTTGTTATATGAGTATTGTATTTTGTGATGAATAAAAACTGGTTTCAAAAGTAACTTGTGTTTTGATGTCAATCCCAATCTGAATGCAAATATTTGACTTGGCACTGCATGAATACCTACAGATAAATTGCGAACTTCCTGCTTGATCTTCAAAAGCGATCATTCAAAAAAAAAATCAAAAATCAAAACATTTATTCTGCAAATAGGCCTCAAGGGCACTTTTACAAGTCAAAATCTATCTAGGTACATCAAATAAAAATAATACAATAATCAAAGTATCATTAATTAAATGTAGTGTTACATGTCAAAAATAAGACTAAGAAACTAATAACAATCGAGATTTGTTAGAGATGTATAAGGTCTCTAAGCGTCACGATAAAAGGTAATAAAATAGGTACACTAATCATAATAAAATGTTTTGAGATATGTCTATAACACGTCAACATGAAAATAATAAAATCTAATAAATAAATATCCTCAGAGATGTATAAGGTCTCTGACCGTCAGTCTAAAAAAATTAAATCAAATGAGAACAGTGAAGTCTCTCATCATGTCAATTCCACTGAACACTAGTACGAAGTTACTAGTCCTTGCAAACATGAACAGAGAGACATTGGCACAAAATATAAATTGTCTTGTTTATATTTTAGTCTCAATTTCACAGCCTATTAATTCAATAAAAACTGAGAATAGTCGTTTGGAGTTTAATGTAATATATGCCGGCATAAATCAGGGGCGGCCTCGCAACTCGTGACGCGCGTAAATCCGTCGGCGCGAGACGAGCGGCCGGACACTTCCTACAAATGAATCTATGTTCCCCTGCACATACATGAATGACTCCGATCTATATATTTTGAGTTTATAAATCTCTTGAATGACTAATTTTTACTTAGTGGAGAAAATCTCCCAACCAGAAACCTGACTTAGATAAACTTCCAGGCGAAGACTGTTTTACGTACATATGCCTAGTTAGTTATCGCATCGCCTACGAGGAGTAGACTCCGTTTCTATTCCGTTTTGCTAACTTGCTAAGTCATGTGTATCTTTAAACCAGAGTTTCCCGACCAGTGAGGCTTTTTTGATGTGGTGCAATGAATTTCGTCTCCACAAGTAAAAATCAATAGTTTTCCTCTTTGTCGCGAAATTCGTGTATATTGTGTGCGTCCTAATACAACGATCGCGGATCGTTTTGTAGTGTTATTGGTAAATTGTGTATTTTTTTTGATAGGTGCAGAAGAACAAGTGATGTTCTTATGGACCTTACGTTAGGATTAACCTTGTTCTACAGGGTTCTGACCCTGGGAACTCTCGTTCCGGGGCTCCGTCGAGTCTCCAGGTTCGCCGCTCACCGACCAGAAGAACATTTAAGTTGGGCATGAGTTTTTCGACCATTTCGACACTATTAATCTAGTATTACATTGATTTATGACGACCGGTCGGTTTAGCCTAGTGGGTAGTGCACCTGCCTGTGAAGCTGACGGTCCTGGGTTCGAATCCCGGTCAGGGCAAATATTTGTGTGATGAGCATGAATATTTGTTTCTGAGTCTTGAATGTTTTCTATGTATTTAAGTATTTATATCTATTAAATATATATCGTCGTCTAGTACCCATAACACAAGCCTTCTTGAGCTTACTGTGGGGCTAGTTCGATTTGTGTAAGATTGTCCTCCAATATTTATTTATTAATTTATTTATTATTTAAGTCGACATTTAGGTTACAACTTATGCTTAAGTTATGTTCCGCGAACCGCGGACACTTGTTGGCCCCTAATTCCTTTATTATGGATACAACAATAATTAAAAAGTTTAGTTAAGTAAGTCCTATATAAATAATAATGTAATCACTAGTGGCTCTGTGAGATGTAGACCTCGTGAGTGAGTTTTTTTTATAATTTCTAAAATCTGACATTATATAAAAAAACAATTATGAATATCGAACCTGCTCACAAAATTTCACGAGGATCGGTTGAGAAATGCGACCTGTAAAGGAAAACAAACCGAAATTCGCCCGCAGAAACTTACAAAATCACTACATAGTATAAAACAAAAGTCACTTTTTCTGTCCCTAGGACATACGAAAGCATTTTTGTCGAAGCTGAAGCAGAGACCTTCGTTTCACTCGGTCGTTCACTCGGTCAATTAACACCCTATTTTTATTTTTACGAACGGTATTAAATATCACCGTCACTGTAGAAACTAAGCTCGGGTCCTGTTTTCTGAACAGATCTTTCTATTCTGACTATTTTGCGGATTAACGCGTAAAATGTTATTCATGGCAGTCGTGCCGTAAAATAAGTTACTTTGAAGTTGCGAGCAATATCCCATTATTTTCGAAGGAAAGCTTTTACACAATAGATTTAAATAGGTTTTATATACTATGACAATTTCAAAAGCCGGTAACCTCTCCAATAGTCATCGTGGTTCATTCTTTCCAGAGAGAAGACCGATTGAGGTACCTACACAGGGGAATACCATTGGCTCATTGCCCTACTTTTCCACCGGAGTTACAAGGCGAATGCATTGGAAAATTAACATGTTTCAAAGGAGAGACATGGGCGCTAACGATGGGCCTCATAAGAAAGCTCAAGGTCACCCAAAGAGCAATGGAAAGAGCTATGCTCGGGGTTTCTCTGCGTGATAGAATTAGGAATGAAGCTATCCGTAGCAAAACTGGGGTCACCGACATAGCCTTCAAAATTGCGAGACTTAAGTGCCAGTGGGCAGGGCACATTGCTCGCAGGACTGACGGTCGATGGGGCCAGAAACTGCTTGAGTGGCGTCCACGCACCGGAAGACGAGCTGTCGGTAGGCCTCCGACAAGGTGGAGTGATGACCTGGTAAAGGTCGCGGGAATCGGGTGGAAACGAACGGCACAGGACCGGTCTAAATGGCGAGCCTTGGGGGAGGCCTATGTTCAGCAGTGGACGTCTTTCGGCTGAAATGATGATGATGATGATGATGAAAGGCGATACAGACTGCTTGAAACAGAAAAAATCCGATATATGTAGTGAACGAAAAACGTAATATGGTACATTACGAGTATGTACTGTTCTTGTCTGTATAATTTTTAATTTTAACAACGATGTTAGAACGTAACGATATTGCATTGTTGTCTTTGTCTCGAATAAATATTTTTTATTTTATATAAAATCCTAATTTATTTTATATTTATTTGCACGTTGGAGTCCCGGCGTGTTCATAAGTTGTTTTAGGTATTATTTTTGTATTTATTACTATTTATTTAGTAAAATTCCTTACATTTATATTACATTGTATAAACAATGTCATTCCGTCGAGATAATTAGAAAATAAAAGTTGGGTGCCCAGTGAAGTACAATTCTCCCCAGTAGCGAACCGCGCTTGATCAAATCACAAGTTATTGGCAATTTGTTCCATTGCTTCATGAAAAAAGTACCTCATTAAGAAGTCCTTGTGAGATATCTCCGTCTATATTATTCGCACGAAATGTAAGCGTTAAAATTTGTGACAATTCGTACCAACAAAATAAAAATAAATTCCAATGAGATTGGCGACGAGATTGCGTGACAACCATTTTGTATGAATTAATTTGAGAAATGGTTGCTACGAATATGTACTCGTACAGTGAATAATATTATATTGTATTGGAAACCATCATTGTCGTACATTTTGATTATGTGTGACAGGAAGCGATTTCCCTGATAGGTCTTTAATCTTAGCTGAATCTTCAGGTTAACAAGAATTGCCTTCGCGTCGGGAGCTGGTTAATTAAATCCACCATGTAATCACACGTCGGCCCATGTGGGGCGGAGCAGGAAACCGGGATCTTTGACCAGGCCCGTTACCGATACCGTATCGCTACTTAATGGTAATGGCTATGTATCATTACTTCCTTAAACGACCCTTCGTTAGCCTGCGATAGACACGCTGAAGCGGTTTTCATTGCTCGTTAGCTATGAGGCCCTGTACTCACTTTTTATAGTGAAGCGATCATTGGATGCCGTAGTATTTGATTTATACTTTAAAATCGTTGCGTTGTTATGTGGTAGTGGCGATATACCGTTAGCTAGACGCAGTGCGTAGCCAGAGTAAAAACAAGTAGTTTATCTCCAAGCAAGTGTACGTTGTTATTATGGAGTACGCACACAAACACACAGGTGCCTCTCAGATTCGGTTGAAACCGCTCAACCAATCTCACTGGAGCGCAAACTCTTAGAGTATTCCAGTGTTCCAAACCACACGCGTGGTCGTGCCGGAGGTTTTCCCCTGGATTTTCCCCAGGCTACTCTCCAACCGCGCAATCCTATCGCTTTATTGGGCCCGGCCTATAAAGCCACAGTCAGGTTCAAAAAAAAAAACACAGGTGCCTTTGATGATGTGGCTGTGGACTCAGAGATCGAAATACGATGACTGCTGTTACATGATTGGTTAGCGGGTAGCGGGTAGGATGGTGGTAGCGTTCGAGAGGTACCCGTCACGAGTTTCTGGCTTGTGCGTTGATCATCGAATTCTAGTGCAAGTACATATATAACGTGAGATACTGTCGCTGCTTGGTGCGCCGCTTCAAGGCTGGTGGAAGCGGTAAACTTGTCAATCTCTCGTAAACAGCAACGACAGCAAGCTGCAGGAACAAAGGATATGCCAGTCCGACCCAGGTCGGGCCTAGCTGGGTTTCTTGCTGGACTCTTCTCAGCTAGGCTAGGTTTAGTGAATCAGCGCCAAACTCCCAGCAGCTCAATTCTACTCACACCTCAGATTCGGTTGAAACCGCTCAACCAATCTCACTTTAGCGCAAACTCTTAGAGTATTCCAGTGTTCCAAACCACACGCGTGGTCGTGTCGGAGGTTTTCCCCTGGATTGTCCCCAGGCTACTCTCCAACCGCGCACTGCTATCGCTTTATTGGGCTCGGCCTATAAGCCACAGTCAGTCAAAAAAATGAGATATATGACGTAACGAGAGTGCAATGCGGTCGTGATTGCAGTGATCTATCGCCTGTCGACGCGCTCCACCCGGCTATCAGTGGAGCCGTCGTGACGGGCCGTCGCTCGCCGCGCTGCAGTCCACTATCAGTCCAGCTCCGGTGCACCTGTTGATGACGTGATGATTAGATACTACACTAATGGCTGTCACTAAGCGCAGATTGGTTTACCTACTTTTTAAGTGAGCGTCATATTTAATTTATTCTATGCTTTTTTTATTATTAAAAATGGGATCGCTCTTGTCCAGCATCTAGCCAGGGGGCAAAGATGAGGCCGACGATGAAGTGAGCTCACCCAGAAGGTGCCTATTCACTCGTGCCTTAAAAAGGTCTAGGTTATATGAACTCGGAAACACAAACGCCGGCAGATAATTCCAAACCTTAGAAGAATAAGAGGAATTTCGACCAAGTAAGGAGCTCATGGAGCTCCTGAGCACTCTCCGAAGTACAATTTGTAGAAGACGCACAGACATGCTACTTTGCGTCTATGTGCTAGGCTCTGTAGCTTGTGTCCTACTACCTGACCGTCGCCAATAAGCCTCCTGGCTCTGCGGTCCACCGAGTCGAGTGCGGCAAGTTGGTACTTAGCCGAGCCATCCCAAAGGTGATGCTTTTGGAAATTAACGATGGATCCTGAGCTTGGACTTTTTAAGAGATACAACCATGATATATACGTGTGTCTATATGACGGCGACTTAAATCACTAAGATTACATCACTGTTACATCTTAGTATTGAAAAACAAGACTTAATCGCGTACAATACTAAGTTAATTAGCTTTTTTAAGGTTTGTCCGACGTTTCGAATGTATCACAAAATCCGTGGTCGCGAGCTAACTAATTAATAAATATTGAGCACAGTCAATCGTCATATTTGCACCACATAAAAGTATTGGGGCCGCGTTGTCAGCCATTAATTTTCACGTTATTATCTACCCATAAATTCTATGTCTGAAGATCGTCATAAAACCGCTATAAAATCGGTTCACCGCTTTCTAAGTTATTCCCAAAGGACAGACAGATACGACAGGCGGGGTATCTTTGTAAAACGGTACATAGAAAGCTCTGATATCGTAATTACCGCAGGGCAACGTCGATGCGTCCGTTAACCTTTTACAGATTTGTAATTAGTGTCGATCAAATGAAGATTCGTTGCAAAAATTGCCTTGTCATTATCACCATAAAAACGGCTCTGGCCATTGCTGTCGTATCGTGTCGGCCTCTTCAGTGCTGGATCAACACGCGTGATGGTTTTCTACGAGTACGACCTACTCGAGTCGACCTAGTCGAGAGTATACACAATTACAATTACACCGAAACGATGTTTGTGAAACCAGGTCGATGTCAGCGGGCAAGTTTGTTGTGCCGAGGGTCACTAATTACTACGGCGATAGGTGTCTTCAGAAACGCCTTCCCTACATACTCAACAGCCTGCCCTCTGACATCAGGCAGGAAGCCAATAAAGCTAAACTTAGTACAAAGCTACATAGTTACCTTATTAAACTCGTAAAATAAACTATTGTACCTTGATGTAGAATCATAATATTTAAAGTTGCCTTGTTAAACTCATAAAATAATTTACTGTGAAGAGAGATGAGACTGATCGATCCCACAGTCAAACTGTGCAAACGGTTTTGTGGATCTATGTACTTGTTTGTGTTGTATTATTATTTCTTAATAAATAAATAAAGTAAAAAATAAATAATAAATACTGCTGAGTAGCGTTGTTGTGTATGTTTATTTTGTTTTTTTGTTTTACAAAGCTCAGTATTGTGAGTACGGATCTAAGTTAGATACCTACAAATAAGCTACACGTATAAAACTATTACCTAAGTTTTGTAACATCTGCACAGACCGATAGGCAGACCTTACAGGAGTCATCGTCAATAAATAACCGCTTCGAATGACAGAATTTTAAATTTAGATAAACTAACCAAAGGCAGAAATAGTTGCTCTGCTCAGGCGAGTTCCAGGATAAAGGAACTGGTTTTTTTTTTGACCGCTTGAATTTTGAGTAAAGGAGTATTTTTCGGCTTGGCAACATTCAGAATCGGATTCAGCACGCAAAAATCATTGCCAAAATGGCTCACAAAATGCCGTTCAACTTGATACACAATGTCATCAAAATCAACACATAATAAAATTGTATGTACCAGCGGTCGGCAACAGCCGCGCCTCCTTATTGATCACATACAAATCCTACAATGGGGTACCTTTATCTGATAGTCAGAAATTATGAATACGTGCGGCCCGCGACAATTTGGTTGCCGACCCCTGATTTACACAATGTATTTATCTCACTTGGGACGTAGTTCACGTTCAGGATTTGACTTAGCTACTTTTAACGTACATATATGGTGTATTGTTTATCTACGTATAAATTGTTTTTTTTTTTTTGAACCTGACTGTGGCTTTATAGGCCGGGCCCAATAAAGCGATAGGAGTGCGCGGTTGGAGAGTAGCCTGGGGAAAATCCAGGGGAAAACCTCCGGCACGACCAGGCGTGTGGTTTGGAACACTGGAATACTCTAAGAGTTTGCGCTCCAGTGAGATTGGTTGAGCGGTTTCAACCGAATCTGAGGTGTGAGTGGAATCGAGCTACTGGGAGTTTTGTCGCTGGTTCACTAAACCTAGCCTAGCTGAGAAGAGTCCAGCAAGAAACTCAGCTAGGCCCGACCTGGGTCGGACTGACTCTACCCGGTGTGCGGCGGTACCGGGACGAATAGGGACTATATGTGTCACTGTTGTCGCGATCGCGCGGTGGACGTCCCCGCCGGCGGGAATGCCTAAGTGTACGCGTCGTGTCAGAGTTGGACGCCGCAAGCGCAGCGTTCCATCTTTCGATAGACGCTGTGATTACGTCGTCCGGGTCCGTAAGTGTGTGCCTAGGACGCCGGACCGTGCGGCCCCTAATCAGTGATCGCCGAGTAACGACAGAGGGGGGAGGGATGGGAACGTAGTCGACAGCCTTCCTAACTAACGGATTCCTATGATGGGGAGCGTTGTCAAAATAACGTCTGGCAGTCTGCTTAAAGAAACCATACATAGTGCTAATCCCCATGTCGTGGTGCAGACTGAGGTTCGACTGGTACCACGGAGCACCAGTCGCCCTACGGAGAAAACGATTCTGAATGACCTGAAGCGGCTTGAGCGATGTCATAGGCACGTGAGCAAAAGCTACGCTTGCATAAGACATGATTGGACGAACACAAGTTTTGTAGAGTGTCAGCTTATTTCTAAGTGACATTTTACTAAACTTGTTAATCATCGGCCCAAGCCTTCCTAGCACGAACAACGCACGGTTGCGTACCCTACTGATGTGGCTACGGAAAGTCAGTTTTCTGTCGAGGGTCACTCCAAGATATTTGACTTCGTTGGCCCAGGGGATGGGCCGGTCAAACATCTGGATCGGAGCCACACGCCTTTCCGTGCTAACGCGGTCAGACGGGTGGAAGACTATCGCAGTGCTTTTCTCCGGATTGACTTCGATACGCCAAAGATTAAACCAACGACCTAGGTCAGTGATTGCCTCCTGGAGGTATCGCCGGATAAAAGTATACTTACAATGAGTCGTAAAGAGCGCGGTATCGTCCGCGAACAACCCCAGTTGCACTTTAGGGTGCCTGGGAATGTCGTTCGTGAATAACGAATAAAGAGTGGGAGAGAGCACGGAGCCTTGCGGGACTCCGGCCCGGATGGGGTGTGGGTCCGAGTACGTTCCCTCTAGTCTGTATCGAAAGCTTCATCCCTGAGAAAATCTCGTATGGTGAGTACGAGTCTGTCAGGCATACCGAGATGATATAACTTGTATATCAGCCCGTTATGCCAGACCTTGTCGAATGCTTTCGCCACGTCGAGAAAGATTGCACCGGTCCTGAGCCCCTGGAATCGAGAGAAACCGTTCAGCACGTGCTCCGTGACGCGGTGCACCTGTTGGACGCACGAGTGCGCGGATCTAAAGCCGAACTGCTCGTCGATGATGACGTTATTCTCAGCCGTAAATCTGAGAATCCTAGTGAGAAGGATCCGGTCATATAGCTTTCCTAGAGAGCTAAGCAAGCTGATCGGCCTATAAGAGGCAGGCAAAGTCCGGGGCTTACCGGGCTTCGCTATCCCTATGACCGTTGCACCTTTCCACGCGGCTGGAAAGTGAGCATTGGTCAGCGCGGCATTGCAGATGCCGACCAAAATGAGGAGGAGGGTTTCAGGGAGAAGTCTCAGGATACGATTGGATACACCATCCGCACCCGGAGCCTTCCTAACACGAAGACGCCTGACTAAGTCACTGACTTCCTTAACCGACACCGGTAAAATGGGTGAAGTTACGGGGAGACGCGATCTCCTGTCCACCTCGGAATCGACCCATCTAATATGGGCTTCGTCGGTGTGTAGGAGACTAGGCGAACATTGGGACTCTAAGCTACTCGCAAGGCATTCGGCTTTCTCACTATCCTCGAAAGCAGGGGTAGGGTGATCCGGACGATCCAAGGGGGGTATGGTCCAACAGGCATCTGATTTGAGAGAGGGTGGTTGGAGTAAGTCCTGATTGCACGATTTTTTCTAGTCACTAACTCCCTCAATTCCCTAGGCAGAGGTCGGTTTTGGATATCCTCCGCCGACACCTCCCTTGAGGCCTCACTTCGAACAGTGTTGAGATAGTTGGTGAAAGAATCGATCGCTTGGTCGGTCTGTTCAGTAGTAGTTATGCAGTCAGGGATGTCTCTAAGCAGGGGAGGATCTGTCTGTATGAGACCTGATTGTACCTTATTCCAGTCCACGAGTGTTCTGGTACGAGGTGCATTATTAGGGTGAGGTCCTAGTCTCAAAAGAACTGGCCTATGGTCCGAGTCAAGTTCGTGTATCACTTCTATAGAATGCAGAGTTAACGCTACGTTCTTTAGGAGTGCTATGTCGAGTATGTCAGGTCGGTGCTCTACGTTATGGGGGAAATGAGTCGGTTCTAATGGAGCGAGTAGATCGAAAGGGAGGCTATCGATCAAAAGGTGATGAAGCCGATTGCCGTTGGGATTGGTTGCAATGCAACCCCAGTTAATATGCTTACTATTTAGGTCCCCGGCCACGATGACCGAAGGACCTAGGGAGGCTAGTGAGTCGAGGTCAGTCTTAAGTAAGTCACGTTGAGGTGAAAGGTAGGTTGACGCAATCGATATCGGGGGTGGCCCTCCATCGATATACGGCAAACCGACACTTCCATGTTTGTCAGGGGAGGGGGGGTGAGACTTATGCAATGTAAGTTACGTTTATAGAAAATGAGCGTGCCCCCGAATGGCCTACCATCTTGCCTATCATCTCTAATCTGATTGAATCCAGGGACGCGAAAGGCTCTGGTGCCGGGTCTGTAAAAGGTCTCTTGAACCAAGAAGATGTCTACTGAGTGATCACGGAGGAAGTTCGTCACTTCATCCTTCATACCTCTCAGGCCATTGGCATTATAAATACCAATGGTAAGCGAAGTAGGTTTAAGCTTTAGGGCCGTACGATCCATACTAGTAAGCACCGAGACCCTGACTGCCGAACTGAGCGGCGATGTAATTTTGTGTCGCAGCACTTAGGTAGGCAGTCAGACCGCTCGCCGCCTCCGGGGTGGGCATCTGAATTGCCTGCATAAGCGCAGAGAGGGGAGATGGAGCGGGCCGGCCCGCTTGACTGGCGGCGGGCCCCCATGCAGGGAGGTCCGCCTGAGATTGGGGTGCAAAAGGCACCGGGCGGGGAACTACGGCTGCTGAGGAAAATGACATTTTACCAATAAAATTTCTGATTCTGATTCTGATTCTGAGGGCGGCAGGTTCCTAGGGGCACCTAACCCTAAGGCCGGAAGGGCAGGAAAATCTTGCGAGGTGAACTGGGGAGCAGCACGACCCGCTTTTTGCTTCTGCCCAGAGGGGGGCGAGGACTTTGGCTTTGCACTATTGTTGCGACTCTTTGGGCGGCAAGGGCATCCCCCATAGTTGGTAGTATGCCCATGGGGGAGCTTACGTTGCAAACAGTTGCAACACTTGACGCCGGCCGGGTCCTTATAACCCTTCGGACGATCGCAATCGCGAGACGCGTGATCGCCACGCGCACTGTGGCCGAATCTCTGGCAGTTGTGACACTGCGAGATGTAGTTCCTCTTGTTGGGAGGTTCTACCCTAACGGTGATTTTAAGCACCTCCTTAAGGGCATGGACTGCCTTACGTTGGTCTGGCACGATGTCGTACTTACCCCTCGTCTTATGGTAGAGGCGATGAACCTCCCTGATCGCGATCCCCTTACTTTTAAGATCCGCGAATATCTCATCTTCCGGGATATCCTTATGGAGCCCCCGGACGATGGCTCTATAGCCTTTCTCTTCGGCGGACTGTCTCCGGTTGTAAGCCATCGACAGCTCATCGAAGAGACGGGTCAGAGCGCGATAGTCCTCGGGTCCCTGGACCGTAATACGAAGCCCTTCCAAGGGCGGCTTCAATGTATCCGAATTGAGCACTCGGATGCCCCGCTGTCTGGCTATTGCCAGGGCAGTTTGCCACCTTTGCGCGTCAATTAGGACGCAAGAGTCCGGCTTGTCGGGGTTGACCGCTGAGGTGGCAGTCGAGCTGGGAGCCGAAGACCCGCCGTCCGTTGCCAGAGTGGCACTACGGGCCGGAGGGGCCAGCGCAGAAGGCGCGGGGACGACGGGAGTCCGCGGAGCTTTCTTCGCCGGCGAATCAGCTCGCGGAGACTTCGGCCGCGTACGTTTTCCCTTACGGCTTCCGCCTACAGGTTCCCATCCTGACGTGTCCATTTCGTCTTCAGAACAGTGCAGTCGGTCTTGTAATTCTGTTTCGGTCTCTTTGGGACAGCGGGATCGGGAGCGGGTAGAGCGGGAGCGAGCGGTAACTCTTTCCTCTTGCGAGGAGGGTCGCTCCCTGGGGGAGCGTGAACGTGAGTTCCGCACGCCTGAAACCGCTGCGGGACGGGCCTGAAGGGCCGGAGGGTTGCCGGGGGCAGACGCGGCTGCCTTTACAGACTTTTTGCCCTTTTTGGGCGGAGTTGCCTTAGGGGCCTGGGCAAGGGGATCGCTACTGCCGGCGGCGGCGGCGGCGGCGGCGGCGGCGGTCCCATGGCGGCCTTAGGGGCCTGGTAGCTGAAGTAGCTACCGGGGTGGCCGGATGGGCCTGGCGATGCGAGTCAGAGTTCGCGGGGGTGGGGGATTGCATGGGAGCCGCCTGGGCTGAGTCGATTTTCTCGCCGTTGAGAGCCAACTTAAGGCGTTCGTTCTCAGCGGCCAGCCGATCGATTTCAGCCTGCATAGCCGGCATAGTTTGAGGTGACAATTAAAATTTGACATTAAAATCTACCTAACGGTAGTAAAAAAGTTACGTGATTACACCGCAGCTGACGTTTCTAAACGTAAACATTATTTCTTAGGTAATTAGTTCGATAATAGTTCCGACCACATTCTTCTGCTAAATTGAACCGCATAAATTGACTTGAAACAACACTTCAGCGAAATAGTGTTTACCCAGAATAGCTAAATGAGAATAAAGCAATAACTTTTAATACAATCGAGGCACGAGCAGAACCGCCTACGGTCGCTCGTGGAACCACGCGGGAATTGGATCTACAACCGTTTTCCAATTTAGACCTAGTATACTGGACTGTAAGGTCTAAATTGTAAGCATTTGTTAACAGAAATAAGGCTTGAAATGAACCTGTTACTGCGAACAGAGCTAAATTCAAATAATGGTTTCAAGAATCGCTGCAGTGCTGTTGAAACAATGCTAAATATGGAAAACAATATAATTTAGTTGCAAATAAACTTAGAGTTTATAACCGGAATATTAATTAGTAAATATTTGTGTATATATCTAAACATAATATGTGTTCACAAATTAGTTGCGTTCATGGAAACAAATCTGCAAAATGCATTTTATTTGTCAAATCTGTAAATTGCGTCTTTTTCTGTTTAATCGGTTTGTTTCCGGATTTCGTCTCTACGTACATCTCTTAATTAATTTTCTTCTGAAGTTTTGACCATGGAGACCTTTTACATCTCCTTTTATTTTCTTTTGTAATCATATTTTAATTTGACACTCGAGACTCTTTACATCTCTTAGTTACAGGTTAAGTTTATACTATAAAAAGTTATTATAAACCCTGAGACTCTATACATCTCTCTGGAAACGTGCCCAAATTATTCGTCTGATGTATTGTCCACTTATTGCTGTGCTTTCACTATAGGTACTAACTATGTTTTTGACTTGTAAAAGTTTGTTTGAGTGAGGCCTACTTACAGAATAAATGTTTGATGTTTGATCGTGGCGTGGATTTGCAATTTAGCTCAACATTACAATGCGTGTCGGTGAATTCGTCGCTAATAGTTCAATGAAATTAGCTGAAAATTTGGCAAAATTAATGGAGAACTTTTATCTATCAGGATATGTAGGTTATAGGACAAAGTTTGTCCTATAACCTACATATCCTGATAGATAAAAATTCTCCATTAATTTTGCCAAATTTTCCATACCTTTGAATCTAATTTTCTTGAGCTATAATTTAAAGAATTTACTACACCACACCGTCGCCATGTCATGAATTTCTAAAGCTATTCGATTACATGTCTTTATCACGAGTACATATGTGTACAATTGCATTATTTCAAGGGTTACACCAGCCTAGGTCACGCGCCAAGGCTGCCTAGGGGCACAAATGCTTACCATGTTTCTACGACAAGTTAAACAAGAGCCAATTAATTATTGCTGAATCTCTAATTATTCATCGCGGGCGACGAGTCGCGCAACTCGAAGCTAACATTGTTCAAAATTTACATTTGTTTAAATTATGAAGCCTTCGGATGAATAAAGCGACTATTATTCTGATTTCCTTTATATAATTCGTGGACGTGGACTGGCAAACTAGGCCGTACAAGAAAGTTTTAATGCACTTCCGCAATCAGACTGTCACGGGCGTAGAGTGTCACACATTTAATATACGGCCTCTCACATAAGTGCGTAAATTCCTCGACTTAATGGTCATGGAATAAGGTCAAAAATTGTGTGCTATATTGTACCCTCATCTGTAAAAGTAACTGCAGGCTCCTGGCGGGAGCTCCCAAACAGATGAAAGCTTTGTGTAAGTTACGCCATAAAATATGCTATAAAAGCTTAGTTATTAATGTAATCATGTATTTAAGGCATCTGTAAAAACCTACATTCGCTTCATTGGTCTGCTTCGGGCAGTTCCATCGTTGTCGACTTGTCGCTATGTACGCGCCCGCGCAGGCCCGCATCCCTAATAAAGGCCGTTGGGACCGATTAAGTAGTCTGTCGCGCTTACTTACTCGTCATACATGGAAATTAATTACTAAGAACTGCACGAAACGGTCAACTAAATGTTCCTTAATAGGCACGTCTTCACGGACATGCATAAGTTAAATTGATAAATAAATAATATGATGCGGTGAAACAGTGTCATAACGTCACAACTTAGTATTTATGTTATTAAATTCAAAAAGTTAGAAGAGCACTTTCCCGTTTCTTACCGTGGATATAAGAGTCGACTATGAGAACCGGGTTTTAGTGTGTTGTGGGCGATGGGCTAGCAACCTATCACTGCCATATCACATTTTCTCCATCTTTAAACCTACAGTTGCTACATGTGGCAATGGAATTAAATTTCATATGCTCTGACTACCCCTTTTGGGAATACATGAGTTTTATGTATGTACACTAGATTAATTCCCACGATCAAAATGACAACAAACGCCGTTAGACCCCAGGAATTGTCCGAGCCTTAAGATCAGTCAGACGAGACGAAATTTTTTTGACTTTTCCGAATACCAAGCGGCGAGTCAATTTACAACAATGCACAGTCTTGCCACTTTTATTCTTCATTTAGCTTTTACGATGCTACCTGTTTTTTTTTATTGTTCAATTTAGGCATGTTACATGCACTTATAAATGTCAAAAAACTACCACCGGTTCATAAAATAAACCTCTGCCTCGAGAAGAACCGGCGTAAGAAACTCGGCGAGGTGTCATTTTTTCAAAACAATATACAATGTAAATAAAATAACAGTATCATAATACTACAGAATTCAAATGCTACAATATAAATATACATAGATATTTTTTAATATTAAGGACAAAATATTTCTGTGTTAGATTACTTGTGCGGGACGCTATCACTACGCTCAGAGCCGAGGCGTTGAGAATTAAATTCGTCGAGAAAAAACGCCAACCGGGACTAGTCCAGCTCTTAACGACTCTTAAGTGTGTATGAAGTTAATTCTAGTTATGAAATAGTAGATTGTGTCTCAAGGGAGCAAAATAATATATTTACGGCGAGGGCGGTATATTGAATTCTGAGTTAAGCGAAAGATTCTAGAATAGAATCCTGAGGGTAGCGAGGGATTCTAAAGTAGAATCTTGAGCGCAGCGAGGAATTCAAGTGTTTACGCCCAAGACGGAAATAATTTTGCTACCGTATGACACATACTGCTTTTCACACCGCCTATGAGGCTTGCTGCTAAAAACATGAAATGTCATACAAATGATTTTACTACAGAGTGTCACATACCGCTTTTCACACCTTCTATGAGGAAAAGAGTCATTGTTGCCCTCAAATGAGGGAAGAAAAGTACATCTTTGATCCCTCATACGAAGGCAACAATAACTCTTTTCTGAATAGCAGGTGTGAAAAAACTGTTTAATCAAGCTTCCTCAATGAACGCTCAGCTCGACGAGTGCACAACATCCGCAACTTCGGCAAATTTTATACGACAAATGTTATCATAACACATATTGGGAACCTAACAAACTTAATGCTTTGTTAAATTGTTATGCGAATAACTAGTTAGCCCGTGTTTTGTTTTTGTTTCACGTCTGATTGACCGAGTGAAACGAAGGCCTGTGCTTCAGCTTCGACTAAAATGATTTCGTATGCGGTTGTTCTCTTTTACAGGTCACATTTCTCTACCGATTCTCGTCATTTATTGAGCAGATTCAATAATCATATAGAATTTATGTCGTAATTTTTTAGTGATATAAAAAAAACACTCGCGAGGTCTACAACTCACACAGCCACTGGTAATATTCAGGAAAAACCACTAAAACTTGGAGTAGCCTGGGGAAAATCCAGGGGAAAACCTCCGACACGACCACGCGTGTGGTTTGGAACACTGGAATACTCTAAGAGTTTGCGCTCCAGTAACATTGGTTGAGCGGTTTCAACCGAATCTGAGGTGTGAGTGGAATCGAGCTACTGGGAGTTTTGTCGCTGGTTCACTCAACCTATAGCCTAGTTGAGAATCCAGCAAGAAACTCGTACGTACATGAGGCGACAACTATACGAACGTTTTCTAGATATTTAACTATAATGATCATAAAATAATACCCTGATTGGATTGATTGGCCCAATTAGGCCGGGTTTTATAAAGATCCGTTAGACCAAATGTCAGATCAAATTTCAGTCACTCAGTACAGTTTTTGACATAACCAACCGACATAAGGTTTAACGGATCTTTATAAAACCGAGCCTTAGTATACCCAGTCAGTAGATAAATATATAAATTTGAATTCTTGACTTGCCTCGTATCTACAGTGACGGAGGTTGGACGATGGTGACAACGAGAGAGCAGGATTTGCAATTAATGATTAATTAGATTTTAATTAACCTCGCCCGAGCCTTCACCACGTTGACAGTAACATTCATCTGTCAATATTTAAAAAGCAATTACTGCTTACGTCATTAGCTAACCGGCTTTTATACAACTATTAAGAGGAGGCACCACGCAGAATTGCAGTTCTTACATTGAGTATTTGTGTATTTATTATTCTTACGTTTTTTTGTGTGCTTTGTAAGAATCGCATATGTGTATTTAGAAAATTAAACAACTATATATCAATTTACTTAGAATATTACCTATTGTTTCATGTTCAAATACAATTTTAGCCATAAAATTACCAGAAATATAAAAAAAATCAATTTTACCAATCGATCGATAATTACAACTCCTAAACAAAATCAATTAAGCCTTTGTTTGAAAAAATTGTCCCGAAGATGGCGTAACAAGTTTGCAAACAAAGTAATATCAACTTCAAAAATTGGAATCTTGTATTTGTCTGTTCAAAAGTCAGTTAATTGTATTAGGTACAGGGTGATTACGTAAAGTTTTTTTACGAAAGTAAGGTAAAAATAACTTAGGCCGGGTTTTATAAATATCCGTTAGACGAAATTTAATGTCGGATAGGTAAAATTATAATAACTTAGTATATTTTTTGAAAAACTTTACCGCCAATTATGGCGGTAAACATTAGTTTAATGGATGTTAATAAAAAGGCGCCTAGTAAATCAATGTTAACAATTTTTATTTCTAGAAAGCGATATTATTTTGAGGAAATAAATATACTAGTTGACTATCACATTTCGATTTCATTTTCACAACTTTCGAACTATCATAACTATCACTCAGATACAGATTCATTAATTTCACTATAAAAATTACAATATAAAATTATAATATGACTATATACTCGTATAGACTCTCTTAAATTCAACTGATACCATATCCTATTTTCTTATCATTGGAATATCCTTACGTGTGAAAATTTTAAGCAGATTTAAGCAGAGATAATAAACTCCTTATAAATTTTCTAATATTATCATGTTTCATCTGCCTGGATGGACATATACTGTGCGAAAGTTGTCATCATCGTCTTTCCACAAAGCGGCGCAGGCGCGGGACGCGCGGATGACTTTTAGTTTTTTTCAGGCGTTATGCCCCCTCTTAAATTATAATAAACCACATTTTTGACATTAGCACATCCATTAGAAAATGCGAAGATAACAAAGCAAAATGTGGTTAGATGATTTGATTATTATCAGCTATTCCCACAATTTCTTCCACATCGACATTAGATGAAATATCACTCTAACCAGAGGGCTTACTCCGAACTTCGTATCGTGCCGTCTCTTTCGCTCTCGTATTAGACACTATATGAGTGAAAGAGACGGCACGATACGAAGTTCGTATTTCGAAGTTCCGAGTAGGCCCTCAGTTGACATATTAAGCTTTATATGGGTTACGTAATTATGAAAAATATTACGTACCAAAAATGTAGTAGCAATTAGTTGTCATTATTCTGGCAATTCGGTATTTAGGAGTGGAATGCTGTTATTTGATAATACCAACGACCCGCCTAGGTTTCAAAAAAATTACTTGTGAAACCTAGGCGGATTAGAAGTAAACCTATTCTCTGGTCGGGTCATTACGTCACTGGGGAATGCCTAACGGTCAGTGCATGGACAAACATGAGCTGTGTGCGTCAATACTAGACTGGCTCGTGTTGGTCTAATGTCAACACAACACTGCATAATACGTCATGTGTGCTTTACGCCCGTGAAAGTCATAGATTAGATAAACGAGCACAAAACTTATCTGATGGTAAGACGTCCTCCATGAAAAGTCAAGATGGACTGAGATGGATAGGACTACTTTCGATCGATGTCGATATTTCTTGTGTGTGTTCAAGTGTATCACTACATAGTATAAAACAAAGTCGCTTTCTCTGTCCCTATGTCCCTATGTATGCTTAGATCTTTAGAACTACGCAACGGATTTTGATGCGGTTTATTTTAATAGATAGAGTGACTCAAGGAGAAGATATATGTATAATACATGCATCAGCATTGCACCCGTGCGAAGCCGGGGCGGGCCGCTAGTTTTAACTATAAGCAATTCAACATTGGCACTACTTTCATGTAATCAACTAATCAGTTGGCCAGGCGTGGTAGCTAGGCTACGCTCCGCATACGTTCAGCGTTCAGTTCTTCAGAGAGCACGAAGAATGCGCTTTGTTCGTTATCATTACCAGCCGCGGCTCCACGCTCCGCGGCCCACAATCACTCCCCACCTCTACTGTACCCGAGCAACGAAGACAGCTGTATATTGAGATTAATGTCTTCATTTTCCAAAATTCAGTTGTGATGTAAATATAAAAAACAAAAAATAAACGCGAGGTATTTCTTGTCGGTTTGTGCGAACACGAATACTCTTATCTGACTGACAACCGCTGTCAGTTCACGCGGGAACGCGCATTTGACAGTTGTTGCTAAGATTGGTTAGGCGCGTATAATGTTGCTCTGTGTCCATAAATTGTTAATTTAATGCAAATTCTTGGTATACTTGTAGAAACAGCAATTATATTTTTTTATATATCGATTTTATTGACGACCGCTTTAGCCTTGTTGGTAGTGACACTGCCTTCGAAGCTGGAGGTCCCGGGTTCGAATCCCGGTCAGGGCATTTTGTGTGATGAACACGAATATTTGTTCCTGAGTCTTGGATGTTTTCTATGTATTTAAGTATCTATTTATCTATATAAGTATGTATATCGTCACTTAGTACCCATAGTACAAGCTTTGCTTAGTTTGGAACTAGGTTGATTTGTGTAAGATTGTCTAAAAATATTTATTTATTATTTATGTCTTTCACTGCTAAAAATAGATTTAAGAGATTTGCATGCCTGTAAGGTAGATTTTAGTGATACTTCTAATTGTACATGTTCGTGATCCTACTGGATCTAAAATCGTGCATAATTAATTATTTCATATCATTTCATTTCCAAACCACCCGTTGACTGAGTTAGCACCTACTAATAGCTGATCGATGTTCGATCAATCACCTCCAGCGGAAAAAGAAAAGTGATGGTTAATAATCAAATAATCGGGAAAAAGCAAAGTTTTTCGGCTTACTTATTATCGCTTTTGGGCGTACTTCCATACCTACTCCCGTTTATTCCAGGCAGGGCCACCGCGGACACGTTGGGTTGGATATTCCGGTTTTTAGGGCACTTTTACGAATTTCGGGCGGGGATAGAAAATACCGGTTTTTAAAATATACAGCTGTGTTATTTTGTAATTAGTTCAGGCTCGGTTACCTCGCATTCTACCGTAATTTTAATCGCAAGGAAATAATAATACCGGACTGTGCCGTAATAGTCCCGTAATTTGAATAAGGTGTATGATGAACTCCTTTTTATTTTTTTTATTATTACATGTGATAATGACAAAGTCTGCTTATTATTTATATGTTATCTCATGTAAGTGAATTGTATAATTCTTTATGAGATTAAATGATCTTAAACCTTATAATAAGATCTCTATATTTTACGCTCAATGTAGCTATGAATTGACATTGCTATTTAACGGTAGCCTTCGTTTCAAAACATTGCAAGGTTTATTATTCTCGTTTTAGCAACCCTCGTTGAAAGGAGGGTGTGCTATAGATAGAAATAAAGATGTTTTATGATGTAATAGGTACTAATGAAGATCGACGGGCGAGCGGCGCCCGGGATCTGATGATGGATGCCTGCGACTCTGCGACAAGCGGAGGGGTGTGCTGACGTAGAGCGTTCAACATCGCAGCAACCCGACACACACCAACCAGCACTCAGTAGAACTCCGATTACGCAGAGTTGTTACAAGTCTCAAGTTCCAGTTACACTAGCGATGAAGGGTGAGGTGGGTAGTCAGTTGCGAACCATTAAGGGTGCCAGACAGCTGCTAATCTACCCGAGTACAAAGTGCCGTTCGCGTGGTGGCGGCTCGAGATATAAATTATTTAGTAACTTGCCTACTGGAAGCCTATTTTGATAAAATCACAGGAGTGGATTAAAGGTTACGCGTGTATATGTAGTAGGATGATTTACCTAATTGCTTGCTGCTCCAGTTTGATAGCACAGACAGTAATGTAAAACAGTTTTTTTGTGAAATAAGAGTATCAATGAAAATAGCTCAGCAATAGCTTTTGTGAGCCTATATACTTCCTATTATGACTTAATCTCACTAGTTAATATTCACCCACTTTAAACTTTATTATGTGTTCAATTTGACTTCAGATTGAGTTCCTTGCTGGTAAGTATAACGAAGTCGTGTCTCCAATATGGCTCGAATGACAGTTAAGATATATCTTGACTCGTGATCCAAGCAAAGGAGCGTTTACCTTTAATAGATCAAAGTGGCAGACACATTCTATGAACCATATTTGAATGAAATTACTCGTTTTGAGTCTGCGTGTGTGCGCTTTGTTCGATACCGGATCATTTATCTCCAGCTAGGGCTGGCTGGTTCACCACACTTACCGACTGCCTCAGATGGACCGGTATCAGTCTGGCCTCCAATACTCCATGCTTGTTGCCATTCTCGAGGTCAAGATATACGAGTCGTGGTAGTGTGACAGGACTGATAAATCCTGCTGCGGCAACTTGGCACCGCTCGTTATTGAACCAATACAATAATTGTTCCACGCACTCGTAAATAAAGTATGCCTCATTGTTTTTTAATACCTATTTGTAAAATAAAAATGAACTAAAATTTTAGAAATGAAATGAAGTGATATTTTTTTGCTGAATATGATGAGTTTTGGTGACTCTGATGCCTCAGAAGATATATTTGCGTCTGATGGAATACAATACATAATAGGTATTTCGTTAATGACCTGAAGTGCAAAATCCATACTAATATTATAAATGCGAGTGTGCCTGTCTGTCTGCCTATCTGTTACGTCTTCACGCTTAAACCGCTGAAACGATTTAGATGAAATTTGTTATCGAGATAGATTGAGTTCTGAGGAAGGACATAGGATACATTTTATCCCGGAAATCGTTCCTTAAGGGGGTGGAAGTTTGTATGGAAGAGGGACGACAAGGTAAGCGGCTGATATAAAATTCTATCGCGATGAACGAGCTCGCGGGCCAGGCGCGGATACAGGGGGGGGGGGTCAACAGGGGCAATTGCCCCCCCTGAAGCCTGTGTCAGGGCAGGGCAATTGCCTATGTCCTGATGTAGGAAATATGTTCCGACAACAGTTATCAAAAGTCAGTTTTATTTTCGGAAAGTTCGGAAGTGCCCCCCCCCCCCCCCCCCTGAACAAAATCCTGGATCTGTGCCTGTCACGGGCAAAAGCTAATAAAGATATCGATAGCTAATAAAGGATATACGTATACACACAATTTATTCCCCCGGGCAATCCTAGCACATATTGGCGTAAAGCTTCCGAAACAAAAGTGTAAGCCCGAGTGCCTATTTGCGGCCATTAAAGTAATAAGAGCAACTCAAACACGGCGGCAACTTGATGCAAAAACTTAGTTCCGCCATTGGGGAAGTTAGCGATAAGCCGCTCGGCGGTGGACGGCTGACGACGGGCACAAGTCCCTTGTCTAATGACAGTTCAGGACTTTTCAGTTAATCATTAGATTAGAGGTTGACCAGCGACATTGACAGCTTATATTGATTTAAACTTACACGATATACACACTTTGTTATTGGAAAACGATGTGGATACCCTCACGCCAGTCAGCTCGCAGCGCTAAGCCGTCGAAGATACCCCAGCTTGTTCACGAAGTAATAGCTTTTGTCATGCGAACTTTTCCAAACCTCGGCAGATGGAGGTAAATTAGGAGGCAGAGTGTAACGGAATCGGCACTCGTGTGCGGCCGCGAGGCGTGTCGCGTGACTGGCGTGACAGCCCGTGACATTCGCCCCACAAGCGCAGTCACGGCCCCGCACCGTTAGCGAGGCCTCGATTCCAAACAATCTACTCAAATGCAACGCAGAGACTTATCTCTTTCCTTAGAAAGATATCCCGATGTTACAAAGAGTGACAATCTTGATCCCTTTTTAACTGACCTGTGCAGTTGGTGACATCATCATCATATCAGCCGAAAGACGTCCACTGCTGGACATAGGCCTCCCCCAAAGGGGGGTAAATGCCATAATCGCCACGCTTGGCATGCGGCTTGGAAGTCGCAGTATTTCCCACCGCACTCCAGGGATGCTGCTGCCCATCCCCCTGTGGTCTTGGTCGTAGTTTTAGGACTTACCCGGGTCCGGTTGATGACAAGTACTAAATAAACAAACTTAAAGTACGCAAATTGACCACAAAACGTTTTAAGTCTTACAAGTGCGCGTTCAAAGAGGGCTTACAAATACTTAATGGATGTTGAAGTAGGAAATTGACGACTTTGGAGCAGCCCAACTGGGGAATTACCTCCGCCTTGCAGAAGACCACAGCCATAATAATATTATCTACTATACAAATATGTAGTGTTATGTTCCTGGAGGTGAGCAAGGTTTCCAGAGCTCTCGAGGATGCACTGTGTTGAAAGCAAGGGACCTAAATTTGTCCCTTCAGTTGTCAACACATTGCATCCTCAAATTTTATAAAGGGTCGGCAACGCGTACGTGACTCCTTTGGAGTTGCGGGCGTCTATAGGCTGCGGTAGTCGCTTACCATCAGGTGGACCGTAAGCTTGTTTGCCACCGGAGTTGTATAAAAAAAAATACTTTTCTTGGTCCTCATTGACTCTTAGCCTGATCAATGTTTAAAATCATGTTACCTATCTATTAGAAATGTGGAATATACTTGCAACAGTTTTGTTTAGTTAAATGAATGTCTATTTTATATGAATTATATATGTAATTTTAAACATGTAAACCATCCTTACGTATTTTGACTTCTCACTCGCTCACACACACAATAAACACAACAACAACAACAACAACAACAGAAACAGCTCACTCGTTGCAGTTTAGTCTATTTTTTTCCTTTTTTTGAAAACTAACTACTTACTCGTAACTATGCTTTAATGAGAAATAAGTATTTAGAAAAAAGTGGTAACACCGCGAAAGATGGTCAATATTTCTGGAAAATAAGATAGGTACTACTAGTGGCAGTATAGTGGCTCTGTGAGCTGCAAACCTCAAGAGTGATGTTTTTCATTTCCAAAATACGTCTTAAAATTTCCAAAAACTGACTCACCAATAATATACTATATAGTTACCGAACCTGCTCACATAATTTCATGAGAATTGGGTGAGAAATTCGACCTATGCAGGAGACCGAAATCCGCCCGCAGAAACACACCTACGAAATCATTGAAAAACATGTTTTTATAAATTTCCAAAAACTGACTACAAATTAATTTTGTATAATTACGGAACCTGTTCACAAAATTTCACGAGAATCAGTTGTGAAATGCGACCTGTAGAGGAGGACAAACGGAAATCCGTACATACGAAAGCACTTTTGTCGAAGAAGCAGAGACCTTCGTTTCACTCGGACAAAAACATAACTAAGCTTAGCTGTGGTGAAAAGAGCGGTCGCTAGGTCAGTTACGTGGCCTGCGTCAGTTTGCGGCTTTCTGAAGAACGAAGTTTTTTCAATTAAAGATATTTATATTTTTACATGCCCTAAAGACATAGTGAGTCGTATGCGTTTTAATTAGTAGCTATTGAATGGGAATATATCACTACCTAGTATAAAACAAAGTCGCTTTCTCTGTCCCTATGTCCCTATATAGGGATATGTATGCTTAAATCTTTAAAACTACGCAACGGAATTTGATGCGGTTTTTTTTAATAGAGTGACTCAAGGGGAAGGTTTATATGTATAATACATGCATCAGCATTGCACCCGTGCGAAGCCGGGGCGGGTCGCTAGTATGGAATATATTAAAAAAGCAAGAAAATATTATTTCAGTTCATCAACTCATCCAAGTGGCCGCAAACTGGCGCATCAAATTAACAGGCCGTAACCCACCTACCGACCCTATTCAAATCAAGAAGTCTCACAAACTTAACAGCCAGCTTGACTTACGAGTATCTACTCAAGTTTATTTTTAATATATCTGAGAGCGGCTACGAGTAGTTTTCCGCGCGATTCATTCAAAAATATTTGACATTGGACGCGGCAACTCCTAAGAATAACTTGTTTTCCAGAAAAATATCGCAAGTTGATCCTGCTCTTGACATATCAATAAGGCTGTCGGGAAAATAAAATAGTATGATTACCTGACGATCGAGATTGAATGCTGTTCATTTTGAAAGGAATCAATATATCAATCAAAGACGATCGTAAATTGTTTCATAGCAACATAACCTAAGTTTTCAGTTCTAGAACTTCATTCTTACTTACCAATTTAAATAGCACAATGAAACCCACTACAGGTACGAATACGAGGCGTGAACCCTGGGCTATCGTTTTTGTGCTCACCAGTTGGCGCCACTGTCGACTAAGGTCCAGCTGTCAAAAATTGTTATTGGTTATTATGGACATGAGAACGAAGTTTACATTTAAATCATATTCAATACCTTAAAACCGTACCGTAAAAATATCGAATATACCGCATTGTAGCGTGGTCCCGTTTTGTTCGGAAAAAAGGAGGAAATAATTTTCCGAAAGACAAATCTGTCTCAAAGCCCTGACAGTCATTGACCCTTAATTCATATTTGCCATAATCAAGCTCAGGTATTGCAAAATAGTGATCATATTGTCCCAATTAGATATTAACCCGCGTAGCGCATCCAAAAAGAGTGACATTTGACGTTTCCGAGGACCCCACGCTACACTAGCGCCTCTAGCGGCGAATTCATACGCGATAGCCCCCATTGAACTGTAAACATATTATATTTTTAGAAGTGAAAGACATAAAATCGATAAATAACAAAATGTAATCGCTGTTTCTACAAATATACAAAGAATCTGCATTAAATTAACAATTTATGGACACAGAGCAACATTATACGCGCCTAACCAATCTTAGCAACAACTGTCAAATCCACCATTTCCCGCGCGAACTGACAGCGGTTGTCAGTCGGGGTATTTGAGGCTTTGTTAAAAACTCATCGAATCCAATAATATACTATACACTAAAAATAATAGTGTTTACGCCGACCGGTTGTCGGACTGTGTTCAATCGTTTGAATCTAAAGCGGTGGTTTGATCTGTCGGACATGCCAATCGTCGGGATGTGTGTATATCGCAAAATTACACACGTTCTTTGCCAATTCATGGAATCACATGTGCTGAATTTTGAAGTTGCATTCACAAAGGTTATCGAGCACACGCGTGAGGCGGACCAATGTAAGGCTGGTTCCCGGTTACGCGTAGTTATTACTGATTTAAGTCAAGATATACCGGGGTGAGGTGAGTGGAAACAGCTTGCGAGTAGCGCCGCTGACAGCGGGTAAACACCGGTCGTCGCGAAAGTTTAGCGAACTGTAGGTTAGGTACAAAGATGCGCGTAAAATTGCTCCCCAAAATAAGATGCGTTAATAGGCTAGTGATTAAAAAAAAATCATGCCATTCGAACCAGCTTTTAGAGCCGATCAAATGTTTGTATGGGACCACTACACAAAAGACAAAGTACAGCATAGCTAACGAGCACTGCAAAGGCTCCATACTGATAGAAAGCTAGGTGTGACGTCACACCTTAGTAGCCTTGTACTACCGTTGTACGGAAAAAAGGGAAAGTTTTTGATTCAGATTCAGATTAATTTATTTCATAGATGTAAATTACAGAATCACTCGAGAAATATTTATTCCCATTAAGAATTTACAATTCACTTATATGAGAACATATCGCATAACATCAACCATCACTCAAAAGTTTGGGATTATTGTAATCGGAATAACATAGGATGTAAATTACAGTATAAATTTACATTCATCTCAAAAGTATAAGAATTTACATCATGATCGTCAATTAAGATTAAGATTATTTGTCATGAAGTATTGCGTTCATGTACAGTCAATGGCATAAATATATATACGTTCCCAGAGCGACAAAAATATCTGTACTATCTATTAGCCAAAAATATCCATACAACAATTTCGATCAGAAATATGTGAACATTAATCGAGTCATTAAATTCTGTACGCTAATACGTTCATAAATATGCGTACAATGTCAGTCAAAAATATGTAGACAAACACGCAGACAAAGTATCTATGCACATATATTTCATATACATGTGAATAAAGCAGAGGTCAAAAATATCTAGACACACGTATGTCATACATAAGCATGTGAACAAAACAGGAGTCAAAATCATCTACACACATTTCTACGACATATATATACGAGTATATGAGCAAAAGGCCAGACAAAAAAATCTATACATATAATGTGTTTGACAGCCAAGCCCATACATACGAGTACCATATCTACAATTTTGCGTTTTACAACATTGATATAAGTAACTGAATCTATACATATAATGTGTGTAATGTATTACACAAAATTGACCAAGTGAAACGAAGGTCTCTGCTTCAGCTTCGTCAAAAAAGCTCTCGCATATCCGGATTTCCGGTTGTTCTCTTCTACAGGTTGCATTTCTCAACCGATTCTCGTGAAATTTTGTGAGCAGGTTCGATAATAATAAAGAATATTTGTCAAGTCATTTTTTGGCGATTTAAAAAAAATCACTCGCAATGTCTATACAACTCACAGATACAGCTAGTTTATAATGGCTAGTATTTAACTATAAATCAAAGATCTTTTTATATGAAAAATACCAATTTTAATCAATATTTTTTGATGTGCATATAAAAATATTCCACTTAAATAAACCTATCCTCCGCATTAAACCTATTTATGTATTAAGAGGTGCAGGTAGTAAATGCTGGCCACATATTTAAATAATACCTAAATGTCAAAAATGTTCCACAGTCGTCGAATCACAGCTTAAGACAGAGTAGTCAACTAATAAAACAATTTTCTGAGACAAGCTCTGACTAACTTTCATTGCATATTCATATACTTACAAAGTCTATTATACTATTTGTAACATATAGTGAAACACCTAGCTTAGTGTTAAAATGAATAAAGATATAATAATAATAAATACTCTGGGGATGATCATACACAAATCGTCCCAAACTAAGCAAAGCTTCTATTTTCTCTCTCCTCTTGTACCCGACGACGACGGTAAACTACGACATTCATCACGTTCACTAAATATATATATATGTCTTCAGACACCGATACCCCGCGTCACCTATTAATTTCTTGAAAGAAAAAAAAGTTTAGTTGCACATTGGACTATCTGTTACTTACTCTATAGTTGGTAAGAAGCAAAATGTGAATATAATAAATGTGTAAATCAAAGGCGATTTCCATAAACAAATGAAGGCCCTAAATGAAAGGGACGAATGTATCGCATGACATTTCCGATCTCTTCTCGATGAACGTCAAATTTTGAAATTAGAATATTGGTTTGTTTACAGTGTGGATATTTATGAGCTTTGCATGTTTACATATTTTTACCCTCTTCTTATGCATATATAATTGTTTGTAATTTGCCTAGATAATTATGAAAAAGTTTTGTTTAGCTATTTGTTTCTATTTACTGTCTGTATGAAATTGGAAAATCTTTGTATAGATACTTTTGATCCCTGCTTTGTTCTTATGTATATGAAAAACATGTGCATAGATACTTTTGTCTGCTTGTTTGTCTACATATATTTGTCTGATATTGTACGCATATTTATGAATGTATTAGCGTACACAATTTAATGACTCTATTAATGTTCACATATTTCTGATCGAAATTGTTGTATGGATATTTTTGGCTAACAGATAGTACAGATATTTTGTCGCTTTGGGAACGTATATATATTTATGCCCTTGACTGTACATAGATCGACCCTATCTATCTTTCGTCCCTAATTAACTATTTATTGCGATAATATGATGGTTTCCTACCCATATAGCCACAAGTCACTATGTTATAAATTGTAACCTAAGTCATCTACCCTATTCTTAGACATTCCAAAACGACTGCAATCATCTTTTTTAACTAGGCTGAAACGTTCAAATAAGTCAAGAGCAAAAAATATAGTGAATGAAAATGTGAGTCGGCCCCGGAAGACATGAAAGCCGAAGTTACGAAGTCTCTTGTTTTATTTTATTTTTATTTATTTACTAGGCACAGTAACAACATACAAATCAAAAAGTTTACAACAAAATAAATTACATCGTTATCTTGTTAAATTTGTACATCGATGACAACCGTGCACGACATTTAAATGTATTCTTGATTTTACCGGTAAAAAAAAAAAAAATTAAGGCCGTTTGAGTCGGGATATAGCTTTATGCTTAAATGTAATGATGCTGTGTTGAAAAATGTCTAGATCTTTATTAATGTCATTGTAAAGGGAGCACATTCGCGGTATTGGGCTATAGTGAGATACGTTATTTGTAGCTAGGGGTACGCTGAATAAATGTTGCCTACGGTTGGATCTGCTTTGTACTTTAAAAGAAATATGGTTCAATAAAGTCGTGTCTAGAACAGAATTTACAATTTTATAAAAGGTGCAGGCTCTTGGAAAAGTCCCTTCTGCGCTCCAAAGTCAAAGCTGTTCTTCAAATTTTGTTTCTACATATAGGTACGTACCTATGTATAATGTACGTCAGTGTAAAGTGTTTACCATCAGTTGGCCGCTAATCGAAACAGCATTGATAAGAGGAAACAAAAAGTAAGTAGTAGTAGTAGTAGTAGTAGTGGTGGGGGGGGCATCAGGTTTCGACGCTATTTTCATTATTCTATTAAGTTACCGGACGAATTTTGTACAAGTTTTTATTGACCAAGTGAAACGAAGGTCTTCTTCAGCTTCGACAAAAATGCTTTCGTATGTCCGGATTTCGGTTTGTTCTCGTCTACAGGTCGCAATTCTCAACCGATTCTAGTGAAATTTCGTGAGCAGGTTCGATAGTTATATAGAATTTTTTTGGCGAGACGGTTTTTGGAAATTTCCAAAAACAATTTTTTTATCAATGATTTTGTAAGTTTCCGCGGGCTAATTTCGGTTTGTTTCCCTCTACAGGTCGCATTTCTCAACCGATTCTCGTGAAATTTTGTGAGCAAATTGGATACAGTTTTATTTTGTCGGATAAGTTTTTGGAAATTAAAAAAAAATATATTTATTCAACGGTTTGTTCTCCTCTACAGGTCGCATTTCGCAAACGATTCTCTTGAAATTTTGTGAGCAGCGGGGTAATCACGTAACTTATTTACTACCGTTAGGCAGATTTTAATGTCATAATTTAATTGTCAACTCATACATTTATACTTCAAAATTGACAGTAAAATCTACCTACCGTTAGTACATAAAGTTACGTGATTCGCCTGCTGGTCCGGTAATTATATAGATTTTTTTTGTCAAGTCAGTTTTTGGAAATTTTCAAAAATTTTTATTTCAAAGATTTTGTAAGTTTCTGCGTCCGAATTTCGGTTTGTTGTCCTCTACAGGTCGCATTTTTCAACCGTTTCTCGTGAAATTTTATTAGCAGGTTCGGTATTCATAATTATCTTTTTAATAATGTCAGAATTTGGAAATGATAAAAAAACTCACTCACGGGGTCTACAGCTCACAGAGCCACTAGTTTTAACGTTGGCACCCTGAAGGCGCTGTTTTGAAGAATAAATAATTATTTTAAGAATCAGTCATGAAAACCGGGTGAACGGGCCATGAAAATGCTAGCTTTTTCATTAGCAACTTTTTCAGTAGCAAACTAGTAGGTAATGACTAATGTAATAAACAATTTATCTCTACCTTTGTTTAATAGGTATACCCTGTTTACGGTATACTTTATCTGCCTTTTAAATTATATGTAATTACTAATTAAACTGTTACCAAGCAAAGACTGGATCGTAAATTGATGTAACAAATCAACACTACTGTTGTCGCCCGGGTTATTTCGGGTGTCGAGACCATCACGTCCATCACTTGGCGGTACTGGCAACACTGACGGTATCAATCCAGTCTCACCGGTGACGTCACAAAGCAGAGTTGATAAATACCCAGGCACCTTCCACGGAGCTCTCTCTTGCTCGGCGGCCGTGAAGGTGACAAGAAGTGGATAGTGTCAACCTGAGTATCTTACTTTAATAAATATGTATTGTTATTAATTATGATTGTTAAATATTAACAATCATTATTAATAATGCGAATTGGCTTATATTGTAACTTTGCTTAGATAATTATGATTGGCGATATCTAAATATGTATTTGGTAGATTTACTATCGATGAGTGTATATTATGTAAAATGTGCATATCTATATACTAGGTACTATGGTTTAACTAATAAAGTATGTGTAACAGTAATCCTGTGTTTTCTATCATCAGAAATGGGATAACGAACTCCACCCAAATGAAACACTTTATGTACTTGCATGAATAGGTACTTAAAGTGTGTGAAACAATAGATAGTGGGCATCCGTAGTGAGCGCCACTGTCTATTTATTTGGGTATGTGGTGATACACGACTTGTAATCTGAACATTACAAGTTTCAACCACAGCAGGGAGCGAGTTGGCCGGCGATGGGATAACGAACTCCACCCAAATGAAACACTTTATGTACTTGCATGAATAGATTGATTTGTTTGTAAAAAAAAAGACTTTGTTCTTCGAAAAAGAGGGTAGATTAGAGAAACTTCAGTTTGGTGTTATAATTAGACATTATTTCAATAGTTGTTGAAACAATTTAGTCAAAACATTTACCGCGTCAGATGCAGGACACTGAACTGAAGAAGTGAATACAGTATAAATTATGATACACAAACATCGCAAAGAAACTGTGAAGTAAGTGAAACAAATGTCCAAAAATCTAACGAGGGTAATTTAGCAATAATGCCTATCGAATACATTCGCGAGTACCCTGTAAATGTAATATATAGACTCCCAACGTGAATTTTGTTTTCCCTTTCATTGTGGCGAGAGCGGTCACAAAGAAACATTTGTCCAGTTAAGGACTATGTATGTTACAATTCATGTAGCAGAAGTGGCCACCTAAAAGTTCCTTGAAAATCAAAGCATTTAATCAAAAATCTGAAAAAAAAGAAAAGAAAATGAAAACAATATTTCAGTAATCAGGTTATTGTTAATAAGTTCATTATTCTTTTTTTTGGTATGTTTTTTTTTTGATATGGGGAGCGATTGCTTACTGATTATAAGTCGAACCTGTCAAACAAATCAAATTGCCAACCTATAAATGCATAGTATATATTTATTTAGTAAGATTTAGATACAAGCGACTCCTCGGTCATGCGCCTGAGGCTGCAACCGCAAAGAAACTGATGAAATAGGGTCCTAAAATATATACAGTAAATTAAGTCTGATGTTACTGTCTGTGTGTCATAAATTAAGTAAATAATCACATTCATTTCGAATCTTGAAAAGTAAGTGACATGCCGTTCAAACAGTTTTCAATTCGACATTTTGGAATTTTGACTTTCTTTCGTTAGTCACTTGACACTTAGGTGACATATTGAGAATGTGCAATTCATTTAAGTGATTTAATGACATCGTGTAATATTAATTCGTTTTGACATATTGATTTGTCATTTCGTTTTCGGTGTTAAGTTCATTTCCTTTTGATATATTTGGGGCCTCATGCCAGAACATGTTTTGAAATGTTTATTTTGGTCACTTATTTTTTACGTTCACTGTACTCTTAAGCTTTATGTTGTAGAGACTTTGTCGGGATTCAATATACTCACAGGTAGGAATTTTACCGAAAATAAACTTTTGAACAGGTATACAAGTACAAAAATGTTTTGCCCAGGACTTGGGTACTCTCGGTAAAAATTGTTGTTGAGTTGGAAATAGAATTAATTATACAGCAATCCGGTATTTCAATGACTCTACAGAATATTAGTCTGGAAAGACTATCACACTTGAACTGACAGATGAGCCCTTGTAGGGATAAGTTCGTTTTTGCACCGATATAACCGAAGATTTTTGTATTTTTTGTAACCTATATTTTGTGTACAATAAAGTTTTTACATAAAAACATGAGCTATTGAAAAATAGTAGGTTCATAGTTCATAGTTCGTTTATTCAAGAACAGTACATTAATTGTGTTTGAATATAAATGTCAAAATAAAAATAAAAATAAAAAAGAGACATTCTTAATTACAAGTCGTAATATAATATGTAAATCATATGTCGTCTATGTCGTAATAACAGCCTTTAAGGAGAAAGTCTCGGAGACGTGAGTTGAAAATATTATAGTTAGTTATACATTTGAGATGTATGAGTAATTTATTAAATATTTTAACGCTTTGAATTTGGGAGCTATGTTCAATTATTTGGAGATTAGGTTTGAAAGACAGTTTCATATTTTTTAGTCCTAGTCGCAAGTCGTGAGTCGGTCTGGTCTTCAGTTTCAAATTTAGGCAATGTCGTACTAAATTTGTGAGTAACACTAGAACGTAGAGGCTTGGTGCAGTGAGTATGCCCAGTTTTATGAAGTGCTCCTTACATGATTCTGTTTGGGGAATTCGGACCATTGTGCGTATTGCCCTCTTTTGTATAGTAAATACTCTTCTCATGTTGTATTGATAGGAGGTATTATACATCACAATCGTTCAGCGTATGCTAGTCCTACCCTTTTGTTGATAAAGCTTCAGAAGCGTGTTTGTGTGGATTGTCGCCAGTATGTTACAATGCACGTTTTTTTTTTTAAAAAAAAGAAGGAAATCATGTGTTTGGGGCACGGAATCTCAGAAAACGGTAGAAGTCCCAGTCCAAAGAGCCAAATACATCTTGTCAAAGTTGATGTCGAATCCGTGATGTCTAATATCGTGGCTGATCGGTTGCTAATAAATAAATGAAATAAATGAACTTTATTCTGCAAGTAGGCCGCAAAGGCACTTTTACAAGTCAAAAACTACTAGCGTTTCTCAAGAGACCACTGCCGAGAAGAAACGCCGAAAGAAACTCGACAGTCAGTCATTTTCTCCAAAATATGCTTATTACAATGATACTACTTAACCTACTTAAGTAAATGTAAATGGTACACAACAAAAGAGAATTGAAAGAAAAACGAGGAAAAAATAACAATAGGTATTTACAAAAAAAAACATGTCGAATTGTTTGATATGCTTTCCTGCAAGAAATGAGATACAATGAAAATATTAGACTCTACGCTATTTAGGTATTTGGTTTGGGCCATGCATTTCTGTCTGTTAGATAGTCCTCAACCCTATAATAAGCCTTTGACATCAAAGTTTTTTTTAGGAATGTTTTGTAGTAATGTTGCTATCGGTTCAATATATGGAGTATTCGTAAAATTATATTGTCAGGTGAGGCCGAAGCGAACACACTTAAGGTTCCAAGATACTTGCATAGACCCTGAGGTAATCACTGACGATGATAACATGGTACACCTGGTTGCGGTTACCTGCTTGAGGTACAAGGTAGATGCCAATATAAAAAAAAAGAACGCTGATAATATAGTAATAACCGGATGTTGTCAGGAGAAGTGATGGTATGTGTACACATTTCTTATATTTTCATATCGTGCTGTTGCATGTCCAATTGCCTATATGTCATTGTGAGATTAATGGTTTTCTTGTCTGAATAGCTGTGGCAAAGGCTGGCCTAATGTTTGCGCTTCGATATGTACATTGTATATGGGAGGTATGAGAGAGTGTAGCAGGTATCTGAGATGAAAGCTGCTACATTAGCTGGCGGCCTAATGTTGCGCTTCGATATGTACTTACATTGTATATGGGAGGTATGAGAGAGTGTAGCAGGTATCTGAGATGAAAGCTGCTACATTAGCTGGCCTAATGTTTACGCTTCGAACATGTTCATTGTATATAAAAAGAATGTAAAGTGTAGCAGATATCTGAGATGAAAACTGCTACATAGGGTCAAGGCGATACAAGACAATGTGATCGGGCCAAATCACAGTGTTCAAGCCGATACACGCCCTAGTTTCCTTTATATGCAAAAAACTGTTGAAGGTAGTAAGCATAGGTAGTATGGTGGGAAAGTGTGTTAACATAGTGACATGTCATTGAAATATTGTTGTTGTCATGTTCGCAGCTTCAACATTAGCCCATGACGAGAGTCGAGGACGACCTCGTTAGCAGGACGGCCGGATGTTGTCGCCCGGGTTATTTCGGGTGTCGAGACCATCACGTCCATCACTTGGCGGTACTGGCAACACTGACGGTATCAATCCAGTCTCACCGGTGACGTCACAAAGCAGAGTTGATAAATACCCAGGCACCTTCCACGGAGCTCTCTCTTGCTCGGCGGCCGTGAAGGTGACAAGAAGTGGATAGTGTCAACCTGAGTATCTTACTTTAATAAATATGTATTGTTATTAATTATGATTGTTAAATAATTATTAATAATGCGAATTGGCTTATATTGTAACTTTGCTTAGATAATTATGATTGGCGATATCTAAATATGTATTTGGTAGATTTACTATCGATGAGTGTATATTATGTAAAATGTGCATATCTATATACTAGGTACTATGGTTTAACTAATAAAGTATGTGTAACAGTAATCCTGTGTTTTCTATCACTACTATGACGTAAACCAACTATTTAAGTGTTGTAGGTAGTTATTTAACAGTTGTAGGTAGTTATTTTCAGAAAATCATTTATTTTCCTTTCCTACTCACCTTCTCTGAAATTAGATTCAGATTCAAACATTTATTCATGACAGACAAGTACATAATAATGGGACAGAATACAAAAACAGTCGTGTCACGAAATGGACCCAACTCAGCATAATGCCGGCATGGCAATTAGTTATAGAAATTAAGATAGCATTCGTACTATCGCAGCAATGATGAAACTAATTTCCTGATTACTCACTCGGACTTCGACGTAAGTGGGAAAACGACCTGTTCCTGTAAGCGTACCGTAAATTTATTATTATTTTTTTATTATTATAAAGAGGTACAATTTAGTGTCAATTATGAATAATAAATGATTTAGTGTCTATCCCACAAAACGGTTTACACAGTTTGATTGTGTAAACCGTGGGACAGACGTTTTGTGAAATGCCTCAGGTATTTTGAAAAGAATTTAACGCTCGGTTTAAAAAAAAGATTGTAATATAAGGATGGATTAGCTCCTTTATGCCCCAGCCACCCATGTAGCTCGAAGGCTGCAGGTTGTATAATATAAACCATGGGATTATCCAAAGCAGATTACCCGTAGGCCTGTGATAAGGCGGGGCCGTGATAAGGAAGCCCACCGGGGCTGGAAGCCGCGGGACCGCACACGTACACTGCACAGTGTCATTACAGTAAGGCTTTGTATACATGGTGTTGAGCCGTAGGTGGTCTGCGTAGCCATGAAACTGGTGCATCTTTTTCTATTAAATACGCAGGATATGGGTGCTTTTTTATGAACCTGACTGTGGCTTTATAGGTCGGGCCATTTAAAGCGATAGGAGTGCGTGGTTGAAGAGTGACCTGGGGAAAATCAAAATCAAAATCAAACATTTACCCCCTTATTCGTAAAACTTAACAAACCTCTGCTAACTAAAATGTCTGTTGTCACTGTCTCACAAGCACATAGGTCTATGTCAAAGTGACAGATATGGACAAACGAACTTAAGCGGCCAGTTAACTAATAAGTATAAGTTTGATAGACGTTTATGAATAATGGGGTTTTTCTGCAAATGCAGGGGAAATCTCCGACAGGACCACGCGGACGGTTCGAACACTGGAATACTCTAAGAGTTTGCTCTCCGGCGAGGTTGGACGAGCGGCTTCAACCATATCTGAGGTGCTCAGATGTAATTCCAACAGCGCTGCTGCGCCGCTGACACGCTGCCACATGAGCGCTGCGGCGCCCGCTCAGGCCCTATACTTCGAACTTCGAAATCCGAACTTTGTATTGTGCCGTCCCTTTCACTCTCGTGTTATTTACTATATGAGTGAAAGGGACGGCACGATATGCAGTAAGGAATTCGAAATTCGGAGTTGTCCCTCAGCTTGCCGCGTGACGTTTCTGCGCCAGCTCACTTTACATCTCACCTTAAATGTAGGCAACTTTGACTGTCTCCAACTTCGTATCATAAAAAACAGATTAGGGTATATAAAGTAATCTATATGTATTGAATGTCCCCCAAAACAAATAACGGAACTCATTAGACGATATCAGACGTAGGTACGAAACCATGTTTGTCTCCGTTTCAGACCATCGTTTGAATAAGAATCAAATGAATGAAAGAATTGTTATGTATTATTTGTTACTACCCCCCCGCGGTAGGTATCGCGCTGGTTTTGTTGTAATTTCCGTTGTTGTTCCGACGACGTGCGCAGACATATTCGATATTGGCTTCTGCCGCATTATTCTTTAATATATCTCATTCTTGTCGAGAAATAAAGAATCGCTATATGTTGAATAGATATTTATTGATTGCGAAAAAATATATAATGGTTGCCTCTGTACTAATGTCGTTTGTTTCCGCCTATCCTGTTGTATGTACGGTCAAGTGCAAAAATAAGTATCGAATTAATGCTCTCATAAAAACGTACCGCAACCCTGATACACTGTCATAAGAGCTATGGGACATATTTTTGAGTAAGTTGTATGCATTTAACTGTACATACTTGATGAGTGCCATAAACTGTTAACAGCAGCGACTACATTAGTGTTTCCGTAAAATACGCAGTTTACCAGCCGCCTCCTACTGCGCCACTGGTAACTTAGTTTTGTTAATTACACGTTCTGATCATGATTATCATTACACGAGCCAACATAACAATCTAGATCCAACCAGCCAAAATATCAAGCCATCACCAGCCACCGCGAACCTAAGCGCATTCTCGTTTATATCCTGCCTTTTTTTATGTTATAGGGCAGGGTTATATATCGCCTGATGGTAAGCAATTACCGTCGCCCATTAACACCTGCTGTGCTTGTGGGACCTAATACCTAGTTTTGCGGAAGCGACTGTCTAACCAACGACGTCTAGCTAGAAAGTCGCAAGATTTACCGCTGAATGGTTAATACTCCACCATCAAACAGGTAGGTATGTAACTATCAAACCAAAAACCTAATAATGAGTTCACAACTTCGAATCCAACCTTTAATAAAACATGCAAAGTTTTGCGCGCAAAACTACTATCATAATGCAAGGACTGTAGAAGGTACTCAATAATAACAGTTTTAATTAAAGCACCGGCATTGTGTTGGCTTCCTCGCCGCCTCTCGTTCCTCTGTATCAGTAATTGCTCAATAAACAGCTACAATAACTCAACAGGGCCGACCTCGTGATCGATTGACCTTGAATTCATAATAAAATAAAGTTCAAATTAGCCTGGGGAAAATCCAGGGGAAAACCTCCGGCATGACCACGCGTGTGGTTTGGAACACTGGAATACTCTAAGAGTTTGCGCTCCAGTGAGATTGGTTGAGCGGTTTCAACCGAATCTGAGGTGTGAGTGGAATCGAGCTATACTGGGAGAACTTGACTTATTCGACAAGATGAGGTAGGTGATTTTTTTCAAGGTTTAAAACTCTGGGCGCCATTTTTCGGGAGTGCACTCATTCTAATGAGGCGAGGTTGCAACACACACTGCCGATCACCGTTGCAACCTCACTTTCTTGTAACTCGTAAATTCTTTTATTTCCTCGTTTCATACATGACTGATGTGTGTGAGTGTGCTCAGGGGCTCCATGAGTTCATACCGCCTTCCCCCTTCTTCCATCGGACATCCAGACGTACGGCTGGCTACCATACTTACCTGGTCGAAATTTCTCTTGTACAAATCAAACGCTTTTCATCATCTTTTATAATGCGCACTGCTAATTTTAAAAGAGGTAGGGCAAAACAAAATGTCATGTTGCTCGAATTTGGAGCAGCCCAACTGGGCTTTGCAAAAGACCACAGCCATAATAACATTATCTATTATACAAGTATGTAGTGTTGTGTTCCTGGAGGTGAGCAAGGTTGCCAGAGCTCCCGAGGATGACTGTATTGAGAGCGAGGGACCTAAATGTGTTTCTTCTGCTGTCAACACAGTGCATCCTCAAATTTTATAAAGGGTCGGCAACGCGCATGTGACTCCTTTGGAGTTGCGAGCGTCTATAAGCTGCGGTGGCCGCTTACCATCAGGTGGACCGTAAGCTTGTTTGCCACCGGCGTTGTATAAAAAAAAAGATTTGGAATTCCCTGCCGGCGGCCGTATTTCCGAGTGCATATAATCTAGACCTTTTTATGGCACTAGTGAATAGGCATCTTCAGTGTCAGCTCGTACCGTTAGCCTCATCTTTGCACCCTGGCTAGATGCTGGCCACAGCAGGATCCCATTCTTAATTTAAAAAAAACGTACCATCAAAAGTATGTAGAAAAAAACGTACCATCAAAAGTATGTAGAAAAAAACGTACCATCAAAAGTATGTAGAAAAAAACGTACCATCAAAAGTATGTAGAAAAAAACGCACCATCAAAAGTATGTAGAAAAAAACGTACCATCAAAAGTATGTAGAAAAAAACGTACCATCAAAAGTATGTAGAAAAAAACGTACCATCAAAAGTATGTAGAAAAAAACGACCAATTGCGGCCTCGCGCACTAAGGGTTCCGTACCTTTATCTATAAAAAAAACGGCAAAAAAAATCACATCTGTTTTTTAGTATTTGTTGTTATAGCGGCAACAGAAATACATTATCTGTGAAAATTTCAACTATCTGACTACCACGGTTCATGATATATGTACACCCTGATGGCAGACGGACGGACAGACAGACGGACAACGGAGTCTTAGTATTAGGGTCCCGTTTGACCCTTTGGGTACGGAACCCTAAAAAGTCGAGATACCTTTAGTGACGAGCGATTATTCTATTTCTTTTCCTGTTATGTTCAAAATCTGTCTAGTCAGGTACTTACAGTCACACGGCGTATAGACATTATTCTGTGTCTACTAATGAATACGACCGTTATAATCGCCGCTGTCCCACGGTGCAGTATAGCAGCGTGCTGACATAATTATGAGCATATCGCGGTATCGCATTCTTATGAAGCTAACAGTGCCGTGTCATTTGATACGGAAGAGATCTATTCAACTCGACGTATTGATGTAACAGTGGTATGACATTTGTCGCACCTGGGGGCCGTATTTTGAGTGTCGAGCGCTCGACTTTTCACTCGACATCTGTCAAATCATCATAGTTTTTAGACTGATCTCGAGTGAAAAGTCGAGGGTTCGCAACTCAAAAATCGGCCTCCTGTACTCGTTTTGATTTCGTCAATAGTCTATACTATAATGTATGAATCATTAGTGTTCTATGCTCTGAGGTTCAACCTATGTGAGAGGCCAGTCATGGCAGCGTTATATTATTGCTATCCAAATAAATCTTCCAGAACAATTATAATCTGTGCAAGTTTTTATGGGTCCATAGTGAACAAGAAACCCTTATAGTTTCGCCATGTCGGTCCGTCCGTCCGCGGCATAGCTCAGTAACCGTTAGTTCTAGAAGCTGTAATTTTGCATGAGTATACATATCAATTACGGCGACAAAACGGTAGAATAAAATCTTGAAAAATATTTTTTTTAGGTATCTGCCCTACACGTAACGTAGGAGTGCAATTTTTTTTAAATTGCCATCGTGTGGGTTATCGTTGTATAGCTCGTTCAAAAATAATGTAAGGTTCGAGGCGTGAGGCGTCGAATCACATAGACCCCAGAACACTTGGCAGAGATTTTCTACAAGACAAATATATCGTGTACACTTTAGATTGAGGTGCAATGTCCGGCGACTCAAAAGAGCAGTTGTTAAGCCCTGGCCACATTAGCACGGTGCGGCGTCGTGAACGTGAAACGGCGCGGCGCCGTAGTGCGGCACGTCGCCGCATCGTGTAGATACACGGTGCTGTACCATGGTGAATGGATACACGGTACGGCGACACCACGACACCGTGTTGTTCTTAAGGAGCTGCGTCCTCAAAAATCTCGCGATCAGTCTTCAACCCGGCGTGGATCACACGTATTCTGATTTTGTTGTTATTAAGACATGGACGCAATGGGGAAAAAGCAAATGAAAAGAAAATTATGGGTGAACCCATATCTTTCTATTATAAGTCATGATGGGAATTATTTCAGGAGGAAATACGATGCGTTGAAATAAGTGACCACAAATTCTATGATTATTTTAGAAAGTCAGTGCCAACATTTGAAGAGCTGCTAAGTAAATTATCACCATTTCTTGTTATAACGGCAAGAGAAATACATCATCTGTAAAAATTTCAAGCGTCTATCTATCACGGTTCATGAGATACAAGCTGACAACAGACGGACGGTCAGTGAAGTCTTAATAATAGGGTCCCGTTTTACCCTTTGGGTACGAAACCCTAAAATTTTTGAAACAAGGGGTTATCTCCATTCTGTTTGAAAATGATTGAAATTCTTTTAGGGAAAGAAGTTCTACCGGAGATTCATAATTAAAAAATGTGGGTTCACCCAGATTTTTGTAACAACAACAAGAGCAGAATACTCATGATGTCTGGTTGACGACTGATCTTTACAATTTTGACGACGCTGCGCCCTAGGATAACACGGCGTCGTGTGACGACGTAGCACCGTACCGTGAATCCGCTCACCGCGGCACGGCACCGTGTATCTACACGACGCAGCGACGTGCCGCACACGGGCCTGGACACATGTCGCCGGTACGGTGCCGTCTACGGTGTCACGGCGCGGCGCCGTCAAACGGCGTCGTGCCGAAACACGGTGCCGCGTACGGTGCCGTACACGGCGCCGCGAACGGCGTCGTACCACGGCGCGGTGCCGTGTACGGCGCCGTGCACGGTGCATCGCTTGGTAATTTAACTAGTTTTCGTTTTGCTGCTGAACGCATAACACGCAAGTACAACCATCGGTTCAAATATACAAAACAATTGTCGTTTTAAATATATACAAGTATTCAGTTTTTGCCTTGACATGGACCAAGAAAAACGTATTCTCCTAAAAAAATTATAAAATCTACATCATAATCTTCAGCCATTTTTATGCACTATTTACTTGCGTGTTATGCGTTCAGCAGCAAAACGAAAACTAGTTAAACTACCAAGCGATGCACCGTGCACGGCGCCGTACACGGCACCGTACGCGGCACCGTGTTTCGGCACGACGCCGTTTGACGGCGCCGCGCCGTGACACCGTAGACGGCACCGTACCGGCGACATGTGTCCAGGCCCTACGACGCCGCGCCGTTTCACGTTCACGACGCCGCGCCGTGGTAATTTGGCCAGGCCCTTACATTTTTGATCCCCGAAGTACTAGTAAATCGCTGTTTCAACGGATTCTCTCAAGCTCAAACAATTTGAAGTAAGGTTGTGACGTGTTGGCGCGGGTAGGTCCCGCGGGGCGAGCGGGGCGCGGGGGGCAATAACCCCGTGAAAATCCTGCACATTTATTATCGCCGTTAATCCGGCGCTAACGCGGATGATGACTTTAATACGTTGTCTCGACCGTTGACCTCTATGACGTCATGAAGATGCTGGCACTAAAGTCCTTATTGAGGAGAGAGTAACCTTCGAGGGAAAACTGTTTACGTAGTATTTGTATCCTCTTAAAATTCCACGTCATCATGTGGAGCCGGAGCCTTATTACTGCTGTGAGTTATACGTATATACGTATTATAAATGTATCTAGGTAGTATTTACAAATATTGCCCCAATAGTAGTTTATGCAATCGCTATATAATGTAAGCTTTTTTAGTGGAGAACCGTATTTAGACCACGAGTTTTGCCAAGTGGTCTAAGTAAGGTTCGAGACTTAAAAAGCTAATGATATAACTATTTCATACACTATTTTTTCTACGAGTCAACGGAAATTAATTAAACATACCGAAATAATTAAACAAACTATTCCTGCGGAAATGAAGATTAGGCACATGAGTCGGGCACTCGTTGAGGTCTTTTATTCTGTTCGCGGCGTCACGTGATTGGTCAATTTCATAAGAGTACAGTAGCGGCAACACGTGATTGGTCTATTTCATAAGAGTTCACTTGAAGGGATCTCCATAGAGAAAAATAAGTGATTTTAGATTCGTTTACGATATCTTAATTCGAACACTGAAGTCGACGAGTCGCAAAAATCTATAATGAACCATAGCAGCGTGGCAGTTCTGTCGTGTATGATCATGAAGATACGACAGCTTTGCGTTTCCAAATGTCCATTAACGACGTACCGAGAGATCACAACAACGCCTCCCAACGTTTTTACATTTTACTGCACCGTTTTTAAGTGTCTCTGTTTAGCCCTGTGGTTGACTGGTTGAGAATGACATTTTGCATCAAGTCCGGCATATGTACACTGTATTTTTTGTGCAATAAAGTATAAATAAATAAATAAATCATTAAATAATTCTGTTTTGTGGGTCAATTAAGTTTTATACATCAATTTCCGTTCCGCAAAATCTGAGACAAAATGCATGCAACAAGTAACAAGGTTAATGTTAAATTTACATTGTGATAACGTCATTTATGTTTGTAAGTGAAGATGTGCTTAATTGTAAATTTTAAATGAACTCTGACCTTCAATAAGTGTTCTGTATGAATCTAAGTTGAATAAAATATTATGTGTTTTTTTTTTGAATTTTAAAATCCAAGATTTTTCAATGGTGGGGTGGTTTTAAACTGCAGCTTAAAAATTGTCATTACTGCGCCGAGGAATATTATGCTTCAACAAGTCCGCAGCGAACGACCGTCGGCTTCAGTGCTTTCTAAGCTCAGATATTATGAACACTGAAATAGAGATGTTGAAACCAAATAAGAAAATCAATAAGTTAGAATTTTCTTGAAAAAAGATCTAATTTTTAATCAAATAGCGAAAAAAGTTACTCAAAAGAATAAAAAAATGATTACATAATTATAAGTCTTCAAAGTTTTAACAAGGGGTTACTCTGTCCCTTTTCCGCAAAACGCACCTTTCTATTGGAACGATCGTCATTTACTATGGCGCTGGTGATCAATGACGTCACTGATCTGTCGCGGTTTCTTTCTCTAACCAGCAACATTAAAGGCCTCGCCACATTCAACGCGGTAGCGGCGCGGTCTCAGTTTGCGCGCGGCCCCGCGCTCGAACTGCGCGGTAGCCGCGCGGTCCCGCGCTTGGCCGGTGTGACATAGCTCATAACGTTCCGTGCATTCAGATCAGCGCGGGGCCGCGCGCAAGCTGCGACCGCGCCGCTACCGCGTTGAATGTGGCGAGGCCTTAAAACGGTCGTAGCTTCGTTATTTTTTGAGATAGTTGAATAGGATTTTCACCATTTGGCATATTTTTTTGTCGTCTTTCTTTTGAAGTAGTCAAATTTTGAATCATCATCTCTATTCAAGTGAAATACTTTGCTCTAAAGATGATTTTTAGAGTTCCGTAAACAGCATAGAGTGAAAGAGATGTAGTTACTGTATTTAGAAGAGTCAGCGAGGCATATGCAAATTCCCTGTAGTTGAGAGCTTTCATGTGGTGCTGTGCGTCTTAGACTAAATGTCTTATTAGACCAGTTGCGTTCTAGATTAGATTCGTATTAGACCAGTTGTGTTTTAGGCTAAATGCGTTGTAGACCAGTTGCGAATTGTCTGCTAGGCTAGATGCTACTTAGACCAGTAGGGACCTAGACTGGTCGCTGCTTAGACCAGTTGCAGTTTACACGAGATGCGTTTTAGACTAGCAGCGTTTTAGACCTGTTACCGCTTGTACTAGTTGCGTTTTAGACGAAATGATGATAACCCCTATGCCTCACCACTCACTTACCATCAAACCAGCCATGCGTTGTAAACTAAAACTGGACAAGTGCAGGTCGGTCTGTATGTCTTTTGATCATAATGTGATCTGTTACTGAAAATAAAAATAAGTAAAAACTTTCAGAGCGATGCGAAATACACCTTCAAAACGAATTATTCTTTGAATTTCTATGAAATTAGCCTCGTGTAACAAAAACTCGTTGTGTGGGTCTCTACATGCGCTTGACAAACTTTAGTTATTTATTACGAACATTAAGTGTACCTACACCCGATAATAATAAAGGCTATTTCTAGTACCGTGAAACCGGGTTGCCTGACCACAGCTGGTATTCACAATGCTTATCAAACTCTCCAGAGTACCAATATAAGCTTCACCTCCGAATATGCATGTCTGTTACGTATTTCGAGGCCAGGGTACACTTGGCGCGAGTGGGGCGAGTTAAATTGCGAGTCGCGAGGGTCGAGCGTGGGCGCGGAATACCAGGGCCTCATTCCGTCTTTCTATCATTCCTTTAAATCCGCGTATCTAAATAAAGCGGAACGAATACGCAAAAAACACGTTACAATTTCGTATTTAGAATATACAAAAATCATTTTAGTTGGCAGCGCGTGGAGTCTGGCACCGCGGCCAGTGAAACAAATGACGCGCGAGAAGTACTTACGCTACGGGCGCGATCAATGCTTGATCCTGCGCCTGCGCCGAGTGATGGATGACTGACGTCTCCGGCGACCGGGGGTTAGCGCTCTGTGGCTGGGACACAACACTTAGATAACACTTAGGTATTTAATTTAAACGTCACATGTCCCTCTATTCTTACTAGTAGACCTCGTGTGTGAGTTTTTTTATCATTTCCAAAATCTGACTTTATAAAAAAGATCAATTATGAATATCGAATCTGCTAACAAAATTTCACGAGAAACGGTTGAGAAATACGACATGTAGGCGAGAACAAACGGAAATCCGGACATACGAGAGCATTTTTGTCAGAGCTGAAGCAGAGACCTTCGTTTCACTCGGTCAATAAGATTGAAAAGTGCCAATGTTCAGTGTCAGACACAGGGTCATTTATGCGTTTAGGATGTTGTTGAGGCTGCCGTGGTGGTGCAGCGGCAGCGCATACCCGATGGTATGTTCGCTGAGGCTCGGACAGACGGCTTTGATACCATTTATTTAGTTATTTTATTTGACACACCAACAAGATACTAAGCTTCCGAGTCCGGCCTGTATCTCAATAACAGGCGTGCAACATCATTAAGTTAAGATACCAGGTCAGTATAACAATAACCATCAACCATCTTGAGAAAGAAGGCGGCTTGGATGGTGCGGTGCGCGGTGCGCCGCGTGCGAGGGAGCCGCAACATCTTGCTTTGATTGATGCAGCCAGTGAAACTGCAATTGTAGTATTAAGTTAGTTATTATTTTTATTAATTGTGTTGTGGTCATTATTTTAATATTACTTTTTCTCGACTTAACTTATTTTTTGTACTAAATTGTTTGTTTTTGTAATTTGACATAAGATATATATTTCCAAACGATTACGAAATTTCAGTGCCAATTCTATTATAAATTAATTTGATATGTATTGTATTTTTGTATCTCACTGTGTTGTATTACTTGTATTGTGTGTTATCAGTTTATTTCAGGCAGTACCAATATTTTATATATTAATATTGGTACTGCCTGAAATAAACTGATTATTATTATTACTAGCGACCCGCCCCGGCTCCGCACGAGTGCACTATTTAATGAATGTTATTATACATATAAACCTTCCTCTTCAATCACTCTATCTATTAAAAAAAACCGCATCAAAATCCGTTGCGTAGTTTTAAAGATTTAAGCATACATAGGGATATAGGGACAGAGAAAGCGACTTTGTTTTATACTATGTAGTGATTTACCCGAGATGTAGGGGTCCACCTTAACCTTATCAAAAATTTGCAGCAACTACGTAAAGCGTCTATGATTAGATTAGAACACTGCGCAGTCCGCGGCCGCCGCCGGGCACGTGCCGCCCCGGAAGAGAAGGACGCGGCCTTAAAGCTGGACGTCCAGCAATGTTAACTGCTGTCGATCGACGCCTGACCTTCCCGCCGGGTCCTGAATACCGCTGCCTCAAACATTACACAAAATACGAGTTCCTAACGTATGTACATAAATGGAATTACCAAAAAACAACTGAAACAAACAGTGCAAAAAATGTCTTCATTTTTGCACGGTTCAATTTGTGGAATGTTGACAGATACTTACAGACTATTTTACATTAGTCAGTCTAAAACTAATAATGCACCTTAACAGACACTACACTATAACAAGACGAAGCTATGTAGCTATAAAAAGATGCCCTTATTACAGTCATAGTCCATCTCACTCTATCTGTAAGAGAATATAGCGTAAAGACATTCCTTACAACTAACTGAAATTCCATGAGATGTATTGCCCAGTAAGCATAAGCGAGAATGCAACGGTCGGCCCTGTGCCTTTACCATGAGTTTATATGACCGTACTCGGTAGCGACTGCTTAAAAATTTGTATGAGCAAAAGTACAGCGCCTCAGGCGGTTACGCAATAGAACTAAGAATCGGCATACTAAATGGACGACAAACTCATAGTAAAGGCACTGTGTCTACTATCGATTGGCCATGTGTCTAATTGGGTTCAACAGGTTTAAGCGAAGCCCCGCTTAGTAAGTTTTGGTTGATATATTGGTAGCAAACATCTCGAAACATTCAATCCCTGTAAATCATCTAGTCGAGGCGGCCCGGTGGGTTCCGGGCACGCGCTAAAAGACCGAATGCGTGAGCTTTTAATGTTACTCATAAACCGCAGCGCCTACGCAGGCAGGCGGCTACACTGCTATAAAGTACTTTAAACCTCCCCTTCATACGAGTCCACAGACATATTTACAAATGGACTTCACATGTACTGCATGACAACGTCTCAGCGACTGCATAGAAATGATTTGGTGACGGGTAAGAAAATTGGGACTTTTTCTTTCTCTAACCGTTTCATATCAAACGAATGTTTCTTAAATTCGTTAATAGATACAAAATTCTGCAATCTGCAGAGCGTGATCGGTAGCATACGAAGTGCGTTGACGTGGTCTACTATATAATGTCTGTGCACGAATCCTTTGAAATTGTATCCCAGATTTGTATAATTGGTCACACATCGTCTCCGTTCCCGAATTTCGTTACTGAGGTTAATTGAAATGTTTGCGAGACACGTGATCCAGAGTGATATTGTGGTCTGGCAAAATTTGTGCAATTATTTTATGTTTCTAAGTTTGGCTCGACATTAACACAATTACTTGTAATGGATTTATATGCTTTCGTAGAAATTATTGACGCCGTAGCAATACTCGGGGCACGCCAGTTTAGGGTGACCAGGCGGACGGCATTTATTTCAAACAGTACATAGACAATGAGTGAAGGCCGGTATGTGTCAGCAAAACAGAATGTCTCGATATATTGATTTCAATGACTTTATATAGATTAGTGGTGGTGTCCGGGCATCGTGAAGATGTCAGTGGGTGGCTACTTGCGAGAGATTTACTATTTCTTACAATTTTTCTAAAAATTGACATGACTTGGTAACAAATGTAAAACCAATTTGTAACTATTTAGACTTGGTAACCCTAGGTGATTGCAGGCGCCGGCGCCGGCGCCGGCGCGGGCGCCGAGGGCACTTGACGCGCACGCGCATAGCAGCGCCGCTGACCCCCCGCCACACGCCAAATGCATTAACAGAGCATTCGTTATCTGGAACCGATTTTAGTTTAAGATTGATGATTCATTAACAGTTATCGATTCAGTCAACTATGCATCATAACCTCTTCTGACTTGCAGATGCTACATGGGTCATTCTACATTTTCATGACCAGTTTTCTATTACAAAAAAAATTCTATGATATGTATTGAATTAATACAAGAATAGGATTTCAAAATAGTACCTGAACCTAATAACAGGAATTTATAGGTAAAAATACTTAAATATTAACATATTGCTGTAGAAGGTGAGACATCCAAGGACCACTGAGTTACTCGATGTATGGATATTAGCTCTGGTTCGTTAATTACCAAAACTTTCGGAAGTGATACTGCAATAAAACCTCTTTCTAAATAACTATACAAAAATATGACGCGAGGGCCAAGTATTGCAAAATCTGCTTAAAAAAAAAGTGTCTTAAAATTATGTACATGAAAAAGTAGAATGGCCCACATATGTACCTTATTATGTAGATGAGTGAGTACTGCGTGCGAAGTATACATGTACGCAGCAATTGATACTATGAGTACTTAATAAAAAGTGCTGCTTACAAATGCGTAACTGAACAACAGTTGTAGTTCCGCATATCATTAGTTTCTTCGTCTAATCTATTATTCAAAAGGCAGTGAAGCTTGTTTTGCATGTCTCATAAGATGGTAATGCCTGCGGGATCCATGTGGTCATGCTCAGCGAAGCCCTCTGCTAAAGAATGCATAAAGAAGCACTCTCCTTGCACGTCATCCGTGAGGTTCGATCATAGCTGCTCGCGTGATGCTCGTGTATTACCTGTCCATTCCGGTGAGTTCACACCCACATCTGAACTGACACGAGTAGCGACGACCGTGATCTAACAAAATAATTCGCTACTCACTGAGCGATTTATCGGAGTTCCTCGAGTGGCGCAGCGTGCAGTTACTTAGAACTCGAATGCGTGTAAGTGCCAATAGTTTCAGTTTCAGAACGCTGTGAAGCAAAGCAATTACTGGCAAGCCAGCCGCTCTAGCCAGGTATGCGGCGGGGCTCTGTTGCTTCAATGTCATTGTTATTTTATGCTGCCTTGTTGGCTATCTAGCCAAGTATTCAAAATCCTACGAGACGATTTTAGGCGACTCTAAATTTTGTAAGCCTATGTACTACAACAAGCATAAGACTACCGTAGTAATACGGTACCATTATATTATGTCTCTTCTAGTAATAAAATTTCTGAACGACAAATGTTTTTTGAGAGGTAGGGCACAACAAAATGTCATCTTGCTCGAATTTGGAGCAGCCCATCTGGGGAAGCACCTCCGCCTTGCAGAAGACCACAGCCATAATAACATTATTTACTATACAAGTATGTAGTATTGTTCCTGGAGGTGAGCAAGGTTGCCAGAGCTCCCGAGGATGCACTGTGTTGAGACTTGAGAGCGAGGGACGTAAATTTGTCCCTTCTGTTGTCAACACAGTGCATCCTCAAATTTGATAAAGGATCGGCAACGCGTACGTGACTCCTTTGGAGTTGCGGGCGTCTATAGACTGCGGTGGCCGCTTACCATCAGGTGGACCGGAAGCTTGTTTGTCACCGGCGTTGTATAAAAAAACATTTGAGGCACACCTCCCTATCACTAACACAACGCCCACCCTCTACTCGTACTTAAGTAGATATACATAATACGTGTTTTTTGTTTAGCGAAATCTTTTGATTATAGCACTGATCGCCTCCTGATTTTCCACACTTGCTGACCCTTGGTAAAGCGACTCGACAGCGCTCCCCGCGAATGCCCGCAAAGGTCGCATTCCCGGACCCGCCGGGCGATACGTCCCGCTCCTCATTGTTTCATCTGTTTATTGAATAAATTAAACCCGATATACCACTTGAATTTTGTTGCGTGTTGGCAATTATTGAAATGGATCGAGGAAAACACGCAAATAACCAAGGAATCAAATACATATGATACAAATAAAAGTTGTAGCTTTGAAATATGACTGAAATTGAAACCGTTGGTATTTCTACTTTTTAATAGATCTGATTAAAGCCCACAACAGCAAGATATCGCGAAGGATATATTTGTATTGTCACACACTTTTATTTATAGTATTAGGTACTAGCATTACTATCGCTGTTTTATGAATTCGCTAGAATGATCTCACTCTAGAATCTTTGCTTACTTATATAAGTAAAATTGTCAGTTTTGCTTCCCACTGCTTATTTATTCCGAATTACCTATCACACAAGTAACATTTCACTTATTAAAAAATGGTTTTCATGTATAATCTCGAAGAATAAATAAAGTAATCGAAGCTCAATATTGTTTCATTTATAAGAAATAAATCAAATACCGGTTAATATTCAAATATTGTGGTAGCCACTATTACCGGTTTTTCGCAGCACTAAATAAGGCCGTGTATTATTATGGCCGTATATTAACCGTATTACGAATGAATGGTATGGCAACATTTAATTTTTCTTATGTTGGTAAACATCTCTGGTGCGTGGTCGAACAAATCGTTTTAGGAAGTAATCACTATGAAGTTCCGTCTCTTAAAACGTAGTGAATATATTCTCTTTGATGGTTTTGAATCACTAAGTAATTCTGTTTCTCTAGGAAAAGCATGAATGCATATGTAGCTGGAATCTCATATGGTGCGATTGATTTGATCCGAGCTCACGCAGCACATTTAATTGTGCAAACGAAGCTGATCCAGTGTCTGGAGCATTCCCAGATGTTCCTCAAAGAGAAATAATATCTACCGGCGCTCGTGGCGGGGGTTGCCAGAGTTTCCAGGAAGAACCTGCGAACCGTAAGCGAGGGTATCGTCGTGGACGGTAATTATTGTTAAGGGACCGTTAATTATTGTTAGTTGGACATACGATCAAATGTAGTCGGGGACCCATCAGCGGTTTTCCACCATCTGCCTGCAATGATCACCAAACAAGATTCTAGCCCTAATATTTCTAGAATTTCGTGTGCTGCTGCGCCCATTTGCATCCGAAGAGGGTGCTGGTCGTGAGTGCGGGAGACACGTGTGTCAGTTCCCGGGGATTGATTGTGCATTTGGCGCGTGGCGTCGGCAGATTTAACTAATCTCAGCACCGCAGCGTGGGCGGGGGGGGGCACCCGCGCGCCGGCAGCCGCTATCTACAAATCCTCGTTATGGTACATTTCTTTACAACTATTTTTTTCTCCCTTCAAAGCTGAAAACTGAGCAACCGATGAAATTATAAATAAAATAAATATTAGAGGACAATCTTACACAAATCGAACTAGCCCCACAGTAAGCTCAAGAAGGCTTGTGTTATGGGTACTAGACGACGATATATTTAATAGATATAAATACTTAAATACATTGAAAACATCCAAGACTGTGAAACAAATATTCATGCTCATCACACAAATATTTGCCCTGACCGGGATTTGAACCCAGGACCGTCAGCTTCACAGGCAGGTGCACTACGCACTAGGCTAAACCGGTCGTCAAATTATAGAATTACTGTAACACTATTTTATAGTTTAAACATCACTTTCTCAGACTTATTGCGAATATTGCGATGCGATACATGCTAACGTTCATTAAGTAATGTGGTTGTGTGACGCTAGAACTTGAAAAGACTGGAATTTCATTCTTGAGCGCAAAGTAAAAGATAATCTCTGTGTAGTTTAAATCTCTGTCGCTCGCGTGTCGCCGCGATCCCGCCGCTCGCCGGGCACCACGCTGAGCGCTCAATAATTATTTATTTATAGGTTTGAACCAACCCTGCACAAAGGCATTGCTTTCATCCCCATCGGCAGATTAAACATTCTTTTCATTATTAAATCCGTCTGTGTGCTCGTTTATGTCCTTATTTTTTTTAATTTCCGTTTACTTTATTGAAATATACACGGTAAGACTTCCAAATGAGTCAATGAGGGGAAATCGGAGAGAGGTGAGAATTGCCAGAAAACTTCACTCACTGAATCGATGTTGAAATTTGTCAAAAAATGGAAGCAGTTTCATTGCCGAAATTAATAGGTACTCGTAAAGCGTTCTAAGTTCAAAGCTTCAGAATGCTCTAAGTACATACATCAAAGCTGATATTGTATTTATTGAATAAAGTATCCGAATAGCGGTAGGTAACCGGATCATTAACGTAAATTACTACAAATATTTGAATAATAACTCTGCCACTAAAAGGTCTGCAGTCGCATGTAATCACTACATAGTATAAAACAAAGTCGCTTTCTCTGTCCCTATATCCCTAAATCCCTATGTATGCTTAAATCTTTAAAACTACGCAACGAATTTTGATGCGGTTTTTTTTAATAGATAGAGTGATTGAAGAAGAAGGTTTATATGTACAATAACATCCATTAAATAGTGCACCCGTGCGAAGCCGGGGCGGGTCGCTAGTTATTTAATATAATCTACAGCGATGCCTGCGATTAAAGCATGGGTTACATAATGTGTTTCCGCGTCGCGCGCATTGTAATAAGTAATGATGCGAATTACGAATGTACACAAGCATGACATTAATTATCATGTAAATGTTGGTTGAGTGAGCTTGCATTATTGAAGGCACGCCCGCGCCCGCGCCGGCGCCGGCGCCGGGCCGGGCCGACGAGCGAGCGCGCGCAGCCCTGGAGCAGGCAGCTCGGTGCACAACATACTTGCATGTCAATATCGTGTTCCAGGTACGCCAATTATACCACGGACATGTACATGCACATTACCATCTCGTTAGTAGGTATTAAGTGATCGTGTGAAAGCAAATATAATAAAAATAATAATTAATTATTATTATTTGTGGACAATCTTACACAAATCGACCTAGTCCCAAACTAAGCAAAGCTTGTACTATGGGTACCAAGTGACGATATACATACTTATATAGATAAACATATACTTAAATACATAGAATACATGGAAAACATCCAAGACTCAGGAACAAATATTCGTGTTCATCACACAAATAAATTCCCTGACCGGGATTCGAACCTGGGACCTACAGCTTCGTAGGCAGGGTCACTACCAACTTGGCTAAGGCGGTCGTCAAAAGCAATAAAAGCAATATCTAAAAAACTATACCTACGTCATAAAAATATAGGTCACAACTTACAGAAACCATTAAATCGTTTATGTAGAAGCATAAATAAAACATATTTTTCTACATAAATAAAATATTCTTTTGACAAGTCAAGCTATTGTCATAATCCAAAAGTGTCAACCCTAACAATTTTCCCATCTCACCACATTACTCTCCCTTCTAACCCCAACTACGGAGTGAGCTGGGATTGCCTAATATTATGTGTTTATCGTTGAAACAATGAAATGCAACAACAAATTATCATTGACAAACTAAAATTCATACATCTGGAACACTTTTTTATATAAGTATAAATCAATGTCCCACATATAAAAATAAACTTTTATCCAGGTTTGAACTTCGATTTCGTCCCTAATACTCACCCCACTTTACGGTATATTAAGTTTTTTTTCCGACGCTTAGATAGAGAACCTAAAAACTAATTAGATAAAGAGCCAACTAACTTGATGTAAATGAATTGAGAGAACTTAAGTGTCACTTCCACCAGCATAAAATATTAGCTGAAATATTAAGAAAAGTCTCGCCAGAAAAATTACTTTACTTGTACATGGTTCACACCGTATCATGAAATGGAAATATCCTTTTTTTTTAACCTGACTGTGGCTTTATAGGCCGGGCCCAATAAAGCGATAGGAGTGCGCGGTTGGAGAGTAGCCTGGGAAAAATCCAGGGGAAACTTCCGGCACAACCACGCGTGTGGTTTGGAACACTAGAATACTCTAAGAGTGAGATTGATTGAACGGTTTCAACCGAATCTGAGGTGGGAAATATCCTTCAAATACAACATGGAAGCCGATGTAGTTGTGACCGTTGTCATTTTACCAAATGGGGACGCTTTGTGATACAAACAACAACCGTAAAAATTATCATTAGTTATCGTCAGCGTTCTAAAAGCATCGACACTCCGGAAAAGATGACAACGGACCCCTCAAAATACGCGTTCTATTATCAGTTGAAGTGTCACGTCTTTACATATTTACGTTTAGTTATTCCTTTGTTTGGCACGTTCTTGTTTCGGCACATTCTTGCTACTCGTATTATATCAATCAAGGTCGTAGAACGAAACTCTGTGACATGTTTCGTATTTAATCGATAAGTAAGTACGTATGTGCTATTTGGTTCTTTGACATGAACTTACTGATGTGCTGATTTCGTCACATGACGGGATATGTCAGCATTACACCTGCGAAGTAGGTAGTCCCTAATATCATGCGCGGAGGCGGAAAGTGCTGGATTCACATCGCCCCGCTTCCGCGAATCCCACGTCAGTTAGAAAAGAGGTTCGAAATTAAGCTTTACCTACTCGACTGACAGTTTACTGATATCGTACAGCTTACGCATCGACAACTCAGAAAATCGTCTAAGGCAATCGAAGCTCTGTTTCTCATATTTTGTGGTAAGTGGGTCAATCAACTTTTTCTTGTTGTTATTCTGTCCCGTCAGCGAGGAGACAACAGTAACCGAGTTTCTTAGAAAAATGTTTATAATATGGACTTCAATCACGCTCAAGAGATGACCCATGTTCCAATGGATTTATTCTCATCAGTAAAACTCATATTTGGTAGATTTAAACCATATAAAATCACAGTTTTAATGAGTGACTCAGGAGACGTAACCTTGGTAACGAGTAACAAAGAATCCACCCACGTACATACTTATTCACAGACGTATTGATTGTGTTCCGATAAATAGTATTAAACATGTCAACAGAGTTGCACTAAATCGCTCACCAACACATGTCTTCTTATTATTAGTATGCACATCGATTATTAACGTCTTTCTCATTATTGCATTTGTTGTGTGTTGCTCAAGCACCCTCACCCTAGTTCCGCTTTTTCTAAAAAACATTACATCCCTATTCAACTTTTAATTTAAACGGATAAAAAACATTGCAAGCCGAGCGTAACCGCTCATCTCGAGTTACGCGCGAGGGTTACATAATTAATAGTTTCTATGCAAATCTGCGTTCATGTGCGAACCGAAACTTTAAACGGTCAATGTGCACACACATGTAATACTTACTTACGACGTTTTAATTTGAGTCTGGTCGGTGCGGAGGGCGCGCTGGGACTGGGACGTCTGGGTTCCATTCACTGCGCGCTTTATTGTTGCAGTGCTGTCGGTATTTTCTCTCAGGAGCGTAATTCTGCTGGCACTTAAACCATAAATGTGTTGGACGATATTTGGATACACTAGCGGGGCTAGCATAACTGCCGCTGCGACGCGACGCGAGTAGAGAAAAATCTACCCTCCTCTTTCTAATTAGCACAGTTCGAGTGAGACAGGAATCGCTGAGTCGCGCGAGATACGACTTAGCAGCAAGTTGTGCTAGCCTACTAGGTACGCATGAGCAGGAGCGGGAAACCTAAATGATTCTATACGACTTTATAATTGTGGGTTGAATTGTATCCCTATTTTACCGTGTCTTAATATTGCGTGTAAAATGACTACAGAATAGGATGTCAAGGAACACAGTTTTGCCCTCAATCGCTAGAGATCCGTTGACATATGTTCATGTTGTCAGATCTTGCGCGTCTTGAAGATGACAGGGGTGCAGCGAAACATTAACCGGTTCCAAACAAAGAGATATACTTTTTTTGCTTTGTCCTACCCCAACCGTCTAAAATAGATTGCTGTGCTTTGACTGACATATAAAATGTAAGCAATAAAATACAATTTGCGTCGTTACCCTAATGGATAATAGTCTCGTGCCAAAATGAATGTTGAGTGGAAACGGCACTTAAATAATTAAAGCAGTGTCGCATAATTTTCCGCAAAAATTCCGGCACCTCGATCGAGTCCAGAAGGACCGGTTTTATAGACGCCATTAAATACAACGGAAACGCTTTTAGTAGGCCGGGGATTGTGCTGTTAGTAACCTATGTAGAGTATGATTTGGATAACTGCTGATACTGCGTAAAAATACTGAACCCTATTTTTGTCACCTTGAAATAAATGATTAAACAAAAATTATCCATACGCACCTAATTAGTCAAGTACGTTGCGGTTTCGGAGATTTTTCCTTCCACGAATACTCGGTGAAAAATAAAATTACTGCCAAGAGGTTTTGCCCAGTTATATCAGTCTTCATCAAAGTTCTGGTTTGAAGGGCCGGCATTACGTGTGTTCCTTCCCTAGACCGAGTAGAAGCTGTGAGAGACTACAGGCTTGTTTGTCAAGCAATCGTTGGAAAATATATATTCACTATTTTTTGTCACACACGCATTTGATTTCACACGTATCATAAACAAATGAAAAAAAAACGTTTTGAAGTGCTCAACTTCCTTAAACACATAGTACCAATATTAAGTACACACAAAGTCCCATTTTACTGGGTACGCTTAACGTTACTAATTGCTTGGAGCAATAGCGATAAGGCATCGGCCCGCGATGACGGATTGGTCCACATTCGGTGCCGATTAAAAACGAGTCGGTTAAAAACGTCTTGCCTGCGGCGAGCGAGGTGTGGCTTAAACAGCTTAGAGGAATTACACACAACATACTTGCTATAAGTCATTGGGTACAACATTGACAAAATCCTTTCACACAATAATTAATGTGGACTGCGCTCTACGACCTTTGCCTCAGAAAGGTGCTGTCTCCACTTACAAATCTAGTTTAAACGTAACTCAAGCACTCGTAAGTTATTAAATGCCGCGCTGAAGTGTCGTCCCGTGTCGCACCACACGCGACGCCGCAATCTGTTGCCTTCTGCCTTACTCACCCTCCGACTAAGCTCTCGGGCCACGCAGGGTTACAGCATCTATATTATTTAAATTTTAACTGATCCCGAAATCCAAGGCTGTAAGAAACCGTCGTCAGTGTAGTATTTTTATATAAACAATTGATTCTTTAAAAAGTTAGCATGTTCTGAGAACAGCTTACTACTTGGAAAGGTCTTGATTATTGTATTTCTACATTTTGTGATGGTTGGGGTGTACGCGCGGACACAGGTCCGCGCTCATTAAACCACGACTATATATGACGTTGCACTCGAGTTTGTCTTTTACGCAAGAAATCAACGGTAACCCTAGACCAGAGATCCATCCCCAGCGAGCGCCTGCGCGCGCTAACATCACTTATTATTCACTCAGCCTCTTTGCCACTTACCAACTTTAATGAGTTAACTTTGGAATATGCACTGCACGCGGCCTTGCCGCTGCAGATCGGTACTTTCTAGTGCATTTCAATATAATATGTTAATTTGCAATAATGATGACCAGAAATGAAGTCTAATGCAAGCAGTAATTGGGATCGTATTTGTGACGCACTGTTAATAGCTAGTTAGTGCCGCCCGACCAGGTTTTTGCTATATTGTTGCTACGGAATATCGGTAACGATCGCATACCTGACGAAGTATCGATTACGTCATGGCGCGTCTAAATTACAAAATGCGTAACTAAAGAGTTAGCCATTCCGAGATTCACACAAAAACAAACAAAGACATTCAATTTAATGGATCAATTTGTGCAAGGAAACCGCATCAAAATAGATTTATATTGGTTTTAAAAGGTGCAGAAACAAAATTAAACGATCAAAATTAAAACATTTAGTCTGCACATAGGCCTCAAGGGCACTTTTACAAGTCGAAATCTATGTATCTATATCAATTAAAATTAATGCAATACTCAAACGTTTGAAGTAGTAATTTTTATATTTAATGTAAATGTCCTTCTAAAAGTCGAATTCACGATCATGACTAATAGTAGATTGTACACCGAGGGTATAAAGCACTGCTTTATGGCACAGGCTCGATATCTTGAATGTAATGAAGGACTGCAGATTTTAACCCCGAGCGAAGCGAGGGAATATACACTTAGTCTTGAGTGCAATAAGGGGATTAAAGCGCGATTAAGACGAAAATACTTAGTTTTTCACTTCTCATGCTCTAAAAGTGTATCATATTAGGCTTATTAAGCCAATCGAAACATTCGAAACGTCCGTCCGTCCGTATGTCACAGCCGATTTACTCGGAGATTATAAGCACTACAATTATGAAATTTGGTAGGAAGGTGTATTCTATGAAACGCTACATAAAAGTGATATGATATTACAAAAAAACATTAAATATACATGTAACCGATGGATGAAAAAAAAAATTTCAACTCACATAGTCGTGTGGGGTATCGATGGATCATCATCATCATCATCATCATCATATCAGCCGAAAGACATCCACTGCTGAACATAGGCCTCCCCCAATTTGGGGGGGATTTGCCATAGTCGCCACGCTTGGCAAGCGGGTTGGCGACCGCAGTTTGATGGTGGTAATGATCGAAGGATGCTGCTGCCCACCCTCCGATTTTCCCTTATTCGCCTCCTACGAAACCCACGGGAAGAGATGGGATGGCGCAATTCTTACCCGGCAACCACACGGGGCCTCGATGGATAGGCCTTGAAATGATATGTAGGTCTCTAAAAAACTTGTCCATTTAAGTCAACCGTTGGTGAGATATTAGTCGTCAAAGACAAAGAAAAAGTAGAGTGTATAACGTTGGTCTAAAAGCCATATTACCACTCGATCGATTTTTCCTCACTTCGTTCGGGAAAATAACCATCTTGTGGCTTATTTTAGACCCTTGTCATACAAATTACTATATCCCCGAGGAATGTACTCTACTTTTCTCACTTCTTGCGCGACAATAAAGAAAACCAAGGCTAACTAGAAACAGAATCAAATCAGTCAGTCAAACAAAGCCAACTCATGAATTCGTGACTCGACATGTTATTCGAATTTTAGAATCTGCTATTTTACTCGGTATAATGTAACGTCTCGTAACACTCGCGGCTTTTGTTTTAGGTACCTAATTAATAGGTACATTACTGTCAGCATCACTATTAGAGAATATTTATAAACAAGCAAAGTCTTCGTTTATGGTCTCGACGGTCATTAAAGTGAAACAAGGTACCAATTTTTAAGAAAATGAAAAGTTCGATTATCTCGAAAACCAAGGGACTTTTACTAAACCTGAAAGTGCATTTTCTGGACCAACCTCAGGTGCTCTATCGGTGGTTAGAGGCTTGTCCATTATTTACTGGACACCCTGTAAATTTATACACTCAATCGGTGACTGCTTCAATTGTTGTTATATTTATATACCACAATATACTATCGAACGACTACCTACACAATCGATGGCTTAATTGTATGACACTAAAACGCTCGCCTATTTCGATTACCTACATTTAATTAATATTGCTGACGTCAGTACCCTGGTAATATGGGAATAATCGAGTACGTCAACACCCGGGGCGATCAATTTACGCGGAGCTGTAGCCGCAGCAAGCAAACAACCGGGGAAATTCAATCAGGGCAACTTTCCCCGCCCCGGGCAAAGTGGCCCATTGTCGCACCGGCATATCCTGCCGACTTCGGCACTCGCTGCACTCATTCAATGGTCTTCAATTGAGTGTAGTAATATCACTAACAAATGCACAGGAACACACTTGGAATAATAGGATTTAATTCAGTTAAAACTTCATTGAATGAATGCAATGGGTTCTTTGTTGGACCTCGCAGCTGGTAGGCGTCGTCGGCGCGGCGCGGGGCTTTTATGTCAGGCGATGAGCACAAAAAAATGTGAAGAATTACATAAAATTGCAGTCATTATGTAACATCATCACGTATTCAGGCTTGTACGGTACTTGTACTGACTGTAAGAACATTGTTAACGTGAGCGGCAGCGTTCTTTTTATTTACCATTTTATGGCTATACGTACAAGCCGATACTGGAACCATCAAACTAAAAGTTTATGGGCCAACCCAATTCAAAACTGGGGAAGATAATATAACTATCAAATTAAAGCTTTGTCGGATGGCCGCTGCTTGGTTAAGCCCACGTTAAGCCCCTAATGTTGCCCCCACGTTGGACAATAAATATGTATAGGGATCTCTAATGAAATATGTAATGTGATTATACTTAATCCTAACTCGGGGCAGCAGGTATAATGAATAAACAGGACGCAACGTTTGCCATGCCGGTATAAACGAATTATGTTTCGCCAATATTTGTTTCGGTACCTATCAGAATCAATCAATACTATACTATACTTCATTTATTTCATTTATTATGGCGGACTCGATAAATGAAAGTTAGTTGAGGTTACTCCCCACGTGATGGAGTTACGATATAAGGGCGCTTTGTCTACGGACACCAACTTGATGAGAGCTAATAACTTCCGCCGCCAAAAGTAAAATGACGGAACGACTTAAATTTTCCCATACTAACATCACCATTTACTCCTACACGACAAACTGTTCGTTTCGCTGCACTCCAAACTTGGCGGCGGACGTTAACCTGACTGTGAAGTCTAAACTATCGGACACTATCAAGATTCATCGATCCACTAAAGCTGTACGCCCTCCATTGACCGTTTTGATACTAACCGAGACACGTATATATCACAGTAAGCGATCAGTGGACTCCATTTGCGACTTTGTTGCAACATTACGTTACAAGGGAAGCATGCTTGCAGCTTTCCCCGCCTGCAGCTGCTATAATATTATATTATCGAGAAAGCGTTGCAGAATACATGCAAGTACGAAACAGCCTAAGGACAATGGCCACTTGAACCTTTACAATATGTTTACAAGGCCCATTAACAGTAAGGGAACATGCACACTAGAACATGGTCTGTGGCTGCGTCCTTCCTGCCGCCGGCACTCAGGCACGCATTGCTGAAGCAATTGCGTCGAGAGTTGGCCGGCGGCCGGGAACACTGCATTTTTTATTTATTGACCACTAGCGACCCGCCCCGGCTTCGCACGGGTGCACTATTTAATGGATGTTATTATACATATAAACCTTCCTCTTCAATCACTCTATCTATTAAAAGAAACCGCATCAAAATACGTTGCGTAGTTTTAAAGATGGATATAATAGGGACTATTATACTATGTAGTGAAGTGAAACGAAGGTCTCTGCTTCAGCTTCGACAAAAAACGCTTTCGTATTTCCAGATGTCCATATTTTCGTTTGTTCTCCAACAGGTTCGTTAATTATATAGATTGTTTTTATTGAGTCAGTTACTGGAAATTAAAAATCATCTAAATTTCAAGAACTTGACCCATATATACGGGACTCCGACCTTGAGTTGTGACTACAGGACTTATAAGTACTTAAGACTAGAAAAAGGACTCGACTCAAGACTCTGAAGTCTTTTAAGCTCCGAGTCCCGTAATAATGAATCGAGTTCTTGAAATCTAGGCCCAAAAGACTTGAGCCTTTACCAACACTAGCCTTACGTCGCTCAATAACGTCGCCTCCTCCACGTGGACGATAAAAGCCGGTTAAAGTCACGGTCACCGCGCCGATATAAGCCGAGAAAAACCGGCCAAGTGCGTGTCGGGCCACGCACAGTGTAGGGTTCCGTAGTTGCCCGTCCATCACGTCACCGGTCATATGCGGAATTACGGACCCGTAGAAGGGTTTTTACTAATCTTAGTACTGATGATGTACTTTTTTGAGATGTTGTGTTGTATGTATGTTGTATATAGCTGTGATAGTTTTCCTTTTAAATTCATTGTATATACTACTACCATGGTTTGTTTCACATGCCTAGTAGCCACCGTTTAGCTGGAGGACCATAGCAAAAATTATCATTTCAAAGCTTAATATCACGCCAACCGATTCTTGAATCAAAAAATTTTTTCAGAAACCTTATAATATATTGAAAGAGCTATCCAACGATGCCCCACACGATGAGGTTTGGAAGAAAAAAAATTGCACCACCACTTTACATGTAGGGGAACCTAAAAAAAATTATCTTTTTTATGATTTTATTCTTCCGTTTTGTCGGCGTCATTGATATACTCATGCCAAATTACAGCTTTCTAGTACTAACGGTTACTAAGAAAAGCGGGGGACGGACGGACGGACATGGCGAAACTATAAGGGTTCCTTGTTTACTACGGAACCCTAAAAAGTAGTAGTATTTATTATAAACTACGGAAGATCGACGGGACTTTCAGAACCAAACCAATACATATATGTGTATGCTCATCATCGTCAAGCGAAATTTTAGGTGAATAAGTGACGGCAAAGGTCTGAATCGGGTATGACAGAGTTGGTACGTATATTTGCTGCGCTACAAAACCATTGTTATCGCTGTACGAATACGTCTATTTAGTTACCTAGGTGTTTACCTATAAGAAAAGTCATCATCATCATCATCATCATCATTTCAGCTGAAAGACGTCCACTGCTGAACATAGGCCTCCCCAAGGCTCGCCATTTAGACCGGTCCTGTGCCGTTCGTAAAACCACGTAAATTTGGAAAATGTGTGCAAATTGTATTATATGTATATTTATTTATTTAATTCTGGACAATATAAACTGTGTCGAATATACATCTCATTGTAGAGAAGCTTTCCACTCGGTCCAATCTTTACACTGATACTTATTCTGCGTCTGACTAAGTTTTTTGCAGATCGATAACTCATATTTCCAGCCTAGTCCATTTCTTTCCGGTCTGAATAATATGAATGGGGTATGAATTTTCAGAAACATGTACGAATAACTATTCAAATTCCTGTTAGTTACTGACCGCTAGCGATCCAGGGTTGTTTGAATAGCCCCAAGTTTATTACAAGTGATTGAAGTAGGATCCCAATTTTGAAATTACATAGAGTTAAAATCAACAAGTACTTAACGAAGAAACTTAGGAACTAATAACTCCAAGGTTAGATGAAAATTAAATTAATTGTGGTGAAAATTATACTTTGGATTTGAACGACGAGACAGCCAAGAATTGAGTCAACTACTCGTAGCAGGTAGTGTTGTGAATGCTGCGTGGCTCGCGACATTTTCGCGGTATTTTTAGTTAACCCTAAAAATACTAGTGGCTCTGCGAGCAGTAGACCTCTCGATTGTTGTTAGAGTTCCGTACCAAAATGGTAAAAAAGGAACCCTTATGATTTCTCTTTGTTTGTCTGTCTGTCACATCGCTAAATATCTCAAGAACTGTTTATGCCATCGATTTGATATGCAAAGAAGGGCTAGATGCATAGAACATGTTTTTTTTAATGGATTTTTTTATTTTCTGTGAAAAATGACAGGTGAACAGGTTATTCAAAATTTTAAAGTCTTGTGAATATGTCAAGTGGGGTGTCATATGAAAGGGCTTGAGTTGTACATTATGAAACAATTTTTTTACGTTGATACATCTTCGATTTATGAGGGAATATGTAAAAATAAATACTCCGCCCCCCCCCCCCCCCCCCCTTACCTCCGAAGTTTACCAAGGAACTGTATGAAATTATTACATAACATTGACATCAATGTATATATTTTTTTAATATTTTATTTTTTTAAAAGTCTGAAAATGTTCAAAAACCGACTCGACAAAAAATCAATCAAATTATCGATACTCACAAAATTCCACGAGAATCGCTTGAGTAATGGGACCTGTGCGTTATAGTTCCATTGATGTGTGTCACTATTTCGATTGATGGTACTATCCAACAACTACAGCAATAAAGGGTTGACTTGTTTATCAATCAAACAAATGTGATTTCAATGTTTTTTAATCATCACTTAATGATCATTTCCGTGCGTAAAATCATACTTACGAGTACCTATCGCCCGCGCTCGCTATGACGACGACTTGTCGCAAGCAGCACTGATATTATGAGACACAATGGAGGACAAAGAAATGTTTAAGACAGTAAGATTACATTACATAGTGCAACGTGCAACACGGCTCCAACTCCCACAGGCGCGGATACAGGGGGGGGGGGGGGGGCAACAGGGGCAATTGCCCCCCCCTGAAGCCTGTGTCAGGGGAGGGCAATTGCCTATGTACTGACGTAGGAAATATGTTCTGACAATAAAAACAGTTATCAAAAGTCAGTCTTATTTTCGGAAAGTTCGAAAGTGCCCCCCCCCCCCCCCCCCCCCCTGAACAAAATCCTGGATCCGCGATCAGAATAATCGGTTGATAAATGCAACTGTAGAGGAGAACAACCGGAAATCTGGAAATCCGGACATACGACAAGTATTCCGATGCTGGCTGTGGCAGTTAGGGAAGTACCCCGAAAACGAGGTGAACCGCAGACATTTTAGCGGTGAACGCGCAAACTTCTGTCTTTGTAGGATTAAACCGGACTAAATTAAGTCGACTCCATTGTGAAACTTTTTCTGTAACTATTAATTTTGACCGAATAATGTTATAAATAAATAAAGCATTTATTCACGAAAACAGTACTCTTTTACAACTTGTTATAACTTCCGCCAAACTGTATAACAGTTTGTTGGCAGAAACAAGCTTCCTTTCTTTTTGTTTTAAGTTAGCTATTTAGTTAAGTACATCAACTGCTGTAGTAGTGCAAGTTACAAATGTAAGTTTATTATAAGTGTTATAACATAAACAATTCTAATAATATTAGCTAATTAAGTTTGTTGTATTTTCAAATTGTTTTAACATAAGCTTATTACATTCAGATTTAAAGATATTTTTGCTGGCGCTTTTCCTAATACTTAACGGTATATTGTTATAAATTTTAGGAACGAGTATTGTATTTGTATTGTGTATTTATATATTCATGTGGTATTTAAAAACGTTGTCAGAAAATAGTTTATTTAATCGTAGGTAAGTATAAAGGAGGAATATGTGAATACGAGCATACGCCGTCGACATACGCGATTACGCGTCCTTAAACGCCGCACTAAAGCGATGAATTCATCAAGAATTCCAGTCAGACGGCGCGACGGAGCTATTCGTTCCATTTCTATTTAGATTTATTCGACAATTACGTTGACGAGGCAAGGTGAGTCTCCGCGCCGCCGAGGACGCGCCGCTCGCCTCCGTCTTTGTGCCCGACTACAGCATCCCACCAAGTACACTCTTCGAAATTTTCATACCAGATCCTTGTTTTTCTGTCTCTTACTATTAAGCTCACATTAACTCTTAGATAGAAAGTTTAAAGAAATAAGCTTAGCTGTTTGTAAAAAAAACGTTATACAAATTTGATGTTTGAGACAAGCGTGTATGCTAAACTGTAGTTATTCGTCACTATCGGTGTACAATGTTGCCAGCAAGCTTGTACGATAAACAATGGTCCAATCTCACCACACTCGGATACGAGTTAAGAATTTTCATTAAACGGCGCTACCTTGTCACAATAATAATACAACAGATCTAAGCGCCCATAAATACCTGACATATTCTAATGACTCAAAGAATAAGATTGTCTAAGACATTTTTTCAGAAATATTCATGCCGTGTGCTTAGTTAGGTACCTTCAAATTGAAGTAAGCGGAATAAACCCGTTTTTAACTTGAAATTTGCCGATTTGGAATAATGTTTGAAACAATGTTCGTGTGAATGAAAAATTCAGACAAAGATTTAATGTCTATGCTTATATTACGGCGATTGCGCCATAATCATTCATTATTCATTCATTATTGATTATTGAGTCGTATCCAACATAATAATGAATAGAACAGCCAGCACAGAAAAAAGCCTAAACTAAAATAGATGAGCATTTTAAACCGATTAGTAAATATTTACTCCCAAGTTTTAATTTCTCATTTGTTGTACCGTAATCTCCTATCGTGTTCCATTAACAAACTCTTAACTTGCAAATGGCCAATAACGACAATAATCAGTTTACCGGGTGAGAGGCAGCGCGATTAGCGAGGAGTTAGCGCGAGTTAAGCGATACCTATTTGCATAGCGATTTCCAATCTCCAGGATCCAGGGCGGGTAATGGGGCAGGCTGGCGTCCACCGCCAGGCGGGCGGTGTATCGCTGGCCATGGTCTGAGTGATCAACGTCTGACATTCCGGATTGTGACACGACCACACGTCACTATCGACGACACACACACCACGTCCGCATGCCGTCGACAGACTGATGACCAAGGTCGTGTCACACATTAGAGCTGACGCGGGTGCACGGAGCGGGTCAAAATGACCTATAATCATCCAATCAACCAATAAACCAAATTTTAGAAAAATGACATAGACAAATATAATATAGCCTCTACTTGAAAACCAACCAAGTCAAATCATGAACTTGAATTAGGTACATCCCAAGTGAAATATCAGGATTTTCTTTATAAAACTTGGCACCCATACGCTATACCCATATACTCTTTTGTCGGTGAAGTCAACAACGACCCATATTCTTAATATTGAACTTGGCTCTCATTTCACATTTATGATTTTGATGGGTTACTTTACCACGTGAACCGATGTCAATATTTTTTTATTTCTTTGAAAGAAGGTACTTTCAACATAATCTCGTGGGAGTTTACAGAACTAAAATATACATGCAAAGGTGATTAAAACTTAGTATATAAATGTATTTTGATTATTAAAAGAAAAATAATCTAGATAGAGATATAGTTATACATACTTTGATTTTTATAAAAACTGTTTCAGAATATGCAACTACAGCCCTGTCTTATGACACCGCACATGTATAATCGGCGGCAACCAAGACGGAACCCTAAAAACAACTTTTAGCTCAAGCTAGGAGAAATCATATGTCAATATCTCTAAAAACTTTGATACTGAAAACTTTTCTCACTATCTCGATCGATAGACGATTTCGGTAGAACCATTATCACAAATTAACATTAGACTTTTGTTTCATATTTTCCATTTCCAACCTGATACGCCGCTTTACGTAATGTCTAATAGACAAAGAACAACATATGTGGCTATTTCTTTTCTTGAGGTGTCGCAGTGGGTCCGTGTAAAAATCTACAGGGTAATTTTCGAACACGCGTTAGGACAAATCAAATGTAAGTTCTACGCAATACTCCTGTTGTGCGTCAAAACATTATAATTGATAGTACCCACAGAATGACGTGTAGCTTATTATCTAGGACAATTCAACTGATAAATTGTGTGAATATTTAAAAACTAGTAACAAGTCTAAAGCTGTTTTAGCACTAGAGATAGATGAAGTCTCTGTCGTCATGTCGTGGCGCGCGGTCGTTCACTCCGCGCGGCTGTCAGCTGTCGGCCTGCGCGCGCGCATTCTGCACGGACACCTAACGAATTGCAAGTGCCATTTCCCGCTCATGCCCGTCTCACACACACTGCTGCCCAACTCAGAAACGCGTTTTTGACGTACTCAAACGATGTACAAATCGTGTTGGTTTATCTAGATTCATATGCTTACCGCACATAATAACCAAATGCGCGTGTGCGCAACGCGCTGATAATCAGACGGAATTTTACTTAACTTGAATAAAATTACCTATTAGCTGCCAATAAGACCAAGCAACTCAGTGGGCACTTTTGCAAACTAACAAAAAAGGAAAAATACATATAACTTTGATGCCTTATTAAAAACTCCGGCTCAATATGAAGAATTTGATAATAAACTTTTTTATTGCATCGTTCACGCTTCGCCTGCCATTTCATGAGCTCAGTCTTACTTATTCACTACCTAAGCTTTACTACCTACCTTCGCCCTTGCTGCAAGATATTCACAATCTCGACTCATTTCACCTCGCACCCTAGTATATCTTGACCCCCGAGATTCGTACTCACGAGGTACCTAATATAACTGGTTCACCTGTGGGAAATTCAGGGTTGTGTGAGACCGCTCCGAATATAGCTCTCGACCATCGTACCTTTAATCTATTTTTACATTCTTTTCCTTTACGACTCATTGTACATACGTACGTGACAGATATGCCAAAAAATAACACCAGTCATATTCTGCTCGTGCTGCATGGAATTCCTATTTAATAATTAGGTTTCGTTCTTTAATACAAAGAAATAAAGTATCCCAATTTAGACAAAATATGAAAATCATGATAATCGATAGATTAAGAAATTAAAAAATATTATTACGAATAATCCAGAGCAGCTAATTTACTACAGTTGATTATTACTTTCTAAGAGTCGATTTTTCAATACGCTGATAAAATTATCCGTGACTTAAAATTCTCGCTGTCACTTTCATATGATTCACTTTATATCATATGTAAATGACAGAGCTAATATTAACCTTCGCTTGGAGCCCTCTGACACACGGCTGAACCTGTCATCGAGCACCGGCGCCGGCGCCGTGCGCCCTTTATGTGATAGCCGCCAGCAAAATCACTGGTTCCCCCGCACATGTACTTCCTGGATTCGTCGGCCTGTTTACACTAGATTAGGACCGTGTATTTGTTTCGTAACGCCCCAGTCCCAGTTAACATGGTAAATAAATATTCATAATCTATTTATGATGGTCTGCGGGCAATTTAACCCAGTTTTTGCCTCAGACACAGCTGCCAAACCGCCGATCAACAAACTAAAAGACCAAGCGTCTCACTAGAGATATCCGAACCGTGTATAATGGTTAGTGTCACATTGAAAGATTATAAACACATCGCTGATAACAGTTGTCTTCATTTTAACAGGGTTCAAACTGTTCAATGTCAAGGTCAAACGAAAAATAGCTTCGAGGGGAGAGTACATTTAGCGCTGCGCCTCTGGGCCGTGAATAAAATAATTCAAGCAAGTCGGTGACAGCCGGTGTGTGACGTGTAACGACGGAAACATCTCAACTGCTCGAGGGCTGGGCTTCGGCTCCGCTCTCCGGCTGTGCGGTTCGCCAACTGTCTCCACTTATCCCGCTAAGTATCTGTTGACTCCGACACTTGCGACGAAAACACATACATAATCTTCAGGCTCACTGGTTCACCTAAATGTCAGTAAGCGAGTGATTACCAGCCCAGCACTCCGCTAACGATCCGGCAGCGGACGGACATTTCGCGTTATCAGTGGACGTGATAGCGCACACGTCGCCCTAATGGCTGCTTTTGACGGGGCTCCTTTAATGTCTTCCATTTCAAGGACCTACAGCCGTTCGAAAAGGACCAGGAAGAATCTGCTATCTTTTTTTATCCATGTGTACCTACGCGTTGGTTCACATGGGTCCCCGGCAGAATTTTGTCGTCATACAAATGTTTGAGCTCCTCATACAATACAATACAATATAATACAAATACTCTTTATTGCACACCTCAATTAAAGGACTCAGTACAGTACAAAATCACAATGAGTAGAGGCAAACAACAGGCTTACTTGCAATTTGTCGCATGTTTTATCTCCTACTCCTAAAATTGTTTTATATTGCTGATTTCAATTTGTTAGAGTGGAGTAACGGCTTTAGATCGGAGCTCCACAGTAAAGGGTTGATCGTCTCACTTATCAGTTGGGAGATTGGCGCGTCCTATCTTCAATTATCGACTGAAATATTAAGCACTGTGCCTACACACGCTCCATAGGTAACTTTACTTCACTAATACGAATCTAAAGTAAATTCCAATAACGATGGTGTTTCTTATCTACACAGAATTTCTATAGGTACAAAAAATTGTTTTCATTCGGTTTCAGTGCAATTAGATATTAGCTGAAAATGAAGGCGCCGTCGATACCAAGATGTGAGCATAATGTATAGCCAAAAATAGTCGAGATTTATATCAAAACCGACATTTCAGTCCAACCTTATTAGATAGGTAGCTAAAGAGTAATTACGATATGAACAACCGAGTCGAACAAGAAGGTCTTCTGCTTAAAAAGTTACCTATTTTTCCTCCTCCGACTCACCTGTCCTTGCCACATGACGAGAGAATAGTTGGTGATTGCGCCAGTACATGATCTAGCTTGCATACAAATCAGTGCTGAATCAGCGGTCAACGGACGTACTAATTGAAATTCGGCCTCAACTCGCCGCCGCCCCGCGCCCGCCGCCCGCACACGCACCGCCGCACCGCGCGCTCCGGCGAAAGTGTAAACACTGTAAACTTCACAATAAACTTTACATTCGGTAAATAATGATGTTATGTTTCTCATTAACGCTCAATTAAGTTGTTTTGACCTTGATGTTGTAAAGTAGGTATTATCGCTTGTATTAAAGAAGTTCATGCACCTCATTATCTGTCACCATAACTTTAAGATGGTTTGAATGGATGCCTGTTGTTATTTTATTTTCTGTATGACTTATCTACTTGAAAATATGAATAGAGCAGTTATAAACTGGAAAAGACAGAGGAGTTAATTGATCAAGGGCAACGAAGGTCTCTGCTTCAGCTTCGACAAAAATGCTTTCGTATGTGCGAAAACCGATTATTTTGGATTTCCAGATTTCCAGTTGTCCTCCTCTACATGTCGCATTTCTCAACCGATTCTAGTAAATTTTGTGAAGAGGTTTGATAATTATATAGATTTTTTTGTCGAGTCAGTTTTAAGAAATTTTCAAAAACAATTGTTTTTAATGATTTTGTAAGTTTCTGCGGGTCAATTTCGGTTTGTTCTCCTCTACAGGTTGCATTTCTCAACCGATTCTTGTAAAATTTTGTGAACAGGTTCGATAATTATATAGATTTTATTGGTCGTCAGTTTTTGGAAAAATTAAAAAAATAACTCACGGGGTCTACAACTAACAGAGCCACTAATTAATAAGTATAATTCATATGTTTCAACAAAACCCACGTCTATTATTAAGCATCATGGAACGGAAGGAATAGAGAGATGTTGGAGTTTTTGGGGTTTGTTATTTTTTGTAATCTCATTGCAGTCGCATGAAACTCCGATGAAATGTAACCAACACATTCAAGTTATAGCATGATCGCGTTCATGATCGATACTTAGTATTTGGTGGAGTCTGGTGTCAACGCCTCGTTTCCCGGTAGCGCACCGCGCGCGCGCACCCGACCCGCGGCGCCGGCCTGCATCGTCAGCGCGCGCTCTCTTCCGCGTGCCATTAAAGACTCATGTCTCGTCTAATTACATGTACTTACACCATTTTATATTCCACATGAATTGGCTACATTCACAATTTCTTCCTTTGTTCACTTACTTGGAAGCGCGGTTCTAATCGCGTCGTATTTTTAACAGAATCGGGTTAGAGTTTCACAACATCGCATGTTGCCGCGTCTATTTATGTAGAAATCGTTATTTGAGCTGTGGCTATTAAATACATTGGGTTAGGTATAAATTATTATTAACTCAATTTAAATAATGGTGAAATTAAAACCTAAGCTGAGCTAGTTATAAATAGTGGAATTGTCAAGAGCGACGAGAAATGAGCTTTGTCATATTGTGCCTAAAAAAAGCAGGAGTATTTTATTACACTGCAGTTTTTGAATACGACTGATTTTTTAACGAAATACAGTTAATGCGCATATGCCGTACAAATTTATGCCGGCTTTGATCCATGAACTCCTGAATAAATCCCAGGAACACGGCGTGACAACCCGACCGACTGAAGAAACTTCCGAGACAATCAGCCAGCTGTGTCGGGGTTTCCCGACCTATCGTCATATTTTGTCAAAGAAAGTATGCGTAATATCAGCGCCGCGGCTTGGCAACAGCGGTTCCTGGAAGGTGTATTAATAGGAGTTAATTGCGTGGCGGATTGCCACCGCCGGTGCGACACTTGCCGCCGTCTGCGGCAGTCACCCGCGACCGACACGCATTCTACGCGAGCGCAGACAGCGGCTAAACCTAGCGCCGGAGACCAGACACAGCACAGCTGCACATGTCTGCATAGTTTTCCGCGTGAGTTTCGGCATTTTGGGTAACTAAATCGCTAAATCCACACCAATCGATCTGTCGGCGACTTATTGTCAACCATTCGCCTACTTAATGGCAAGGTCTGTCGTATAGTATGTCTTTGACGCTTGTCAATAATGTCGGTTTGCAACACCTAACAAGATATCTTTTAACAATCTAATGGTCTTCGCTAATAGAAGCCGCAACCGACTCGTAACTGTAATTTTTTATCGCCTCCATGGACTGTTATTAATTAGGCGCTAGACGATGTTACGATGTTAGTGTGTAATATTAAACACAGCCGCGGAGACTGACGGCCGCGCGTCTGCGAAACCCGTCACTCTTCGCCTCTTAACAAGCACCACCTCATCTAAAGCGGTGCCAAAAACTGGCACTACCGATAACACTAGCAACATTCACGGGTTCCAATAGACGGTGGCACCGCCGTCACCGTATCGTGTAAGTTTGCCGTCGTGTTATTTTAACACCCAGTACCTCATTAGAGAAGATTCCAACCTCCCTGGAGTTGCGCGAGCTAAAAGCGCCGTAGAAACTCACAGTTGACATGTCCTCCGTCGCCATCAACACGGCGCCGGCGCCGATGACCGACGGTGATGGAGCCGCAGCGCTCGAAATACTCGCTTTAGACTAACGAGCAACCGCGCCGCCTGCACAAGCACAGTAACCGAACACAAACGGGCCGTTCTTACCATCCTGGAGAATGAGGTCATCGTGATTATTACCTGGACATAATGGGAGACAAGGAATAGGAAGGATTTTGGACCCGCGCCAGGCGCATGCAGTCGAAGACGCTTCATCGAAAGTTCATGCATTAATATGAAGCCACTGCAATGCTCGTCATGTACACGTGATTTCAAACCAAATAGGTATTCGCATGTATTTCGGTTTCCGATAAAATGGAGCCAGCATCAATAAACAGTCGAAATCGCGCCAAAATACGAGCAACTACCACTATTAGGTCGCTATATAGGGTTGCACATAGCTCCGGAAGCTATCGCGAAGCTATATGAGCGACACGAATGTGTAGTTCAGTTCAAAATAAATCAATTTTATGACGCAGCGGACGACTGGGCGATGTTTAATGCAGCAGCCCTCGTAAATATATTTAGTGTTGGGTTAGGCGGGCTCTTTCAAGCGACGCGACAACACAACAAGCTTTGATGGGCCGACCGGTCTTATTAACAAGATTTTACGCGGGTTTACAACTGTTTCTAAATTCACAATCTCGCCACTCGTAACCTTATATAACTTGACCCGACAGTACTTACGTAATACGTCACCGGAAGTCACGCTTATGATAATCTATTGAGGAGAGTAGGTAAGTGTTATGAATACAAGTCCGGTCTTTGGTCTCCTAAATCTTAGGCGCTTATCAAATACATCCATAGTTTGTATTTGTGTGTGTTGTTTTCTTTGTAGCTTTTAATTTTAAGATACAGATACAGAAACATAGCGTATAAAATTTCATTTATCTTGTTCCTATTTGTGAGTTTCTGTAATTGGCTCCATACAGGATGTAATAAAACTAGTGAGGATCCGTTTTAGGACATATTCGGTATCGTGTTCTGATTAGGAATAAGAAGAAATTTTTTTATGACGCGAAAAAAAAATTTTTTTCGATGTGGCAGGTCGTCCAAGTTAGCCAACTGTGCATATACAAAGGCCAGAAGTTTATTGCGTCAAAAAAATTTTCCTCTACTTTTCCTAATTAGAACACGATACCGAATATGCCCTTAAACGGATCCTCACTAGTTTTGTTACACCCTGTATTTCTATTTAAGATGCTATGTTAAGCAAAACTGTTGAAACTCCTAGAACAATAAAATAAATAAATACACTAGGAACTACCAAGACCTGCAGCAATCAGATATTTCAGTTACGTATAGGTAAGGTAAAGATCCCAGTGCTCGGCACTTAGTGCCCCATCATACAATAATATACTGCGCCCAGGTGTGGCAATCCGGTACAATCGGTTAGTAGTGTGTGACACGATATTTCGTCATCAGCCAGCATCAGCCTACAGTGCCTTTACCATGAGTTTGCATGACCGTACTCGCTAGCGACTGCGTAAACGATTTAGTATGCGGATTCTTAGTTCTATTGCGAAACCGCCAGAGGCGCTGTACTTGTGCCCATACAAATTTTTACGCAGTCGCTAGCGAGTACGGTCATGTAAGCTCATGGTAAAAGCACTGATCGTATGCGGACGTGACTGTGAGTGTGTCGTCAATAGTGACGTATTGTAGTGCCACGATCCTGGTTGTCAGACCGTGTTTTCTTCATGAGTGCCCCTATATGCAACACTGAGCAGCACGCGCCTATATGTCTGCGATACACGAGTTTAGATATTAATGAGAACTATTATATAGTTGAGCTCGCAGGATATTCAAACGATGTTTTCATGATTGTCACGCCTCACGCCGCGTGCCCGCGCTCGGCTGCTCACGGCGCGCTCATAATAATATCAATTGATATAGAAATGTAGAGTAGGTAGGAAGGTACCGTGTTTCAAATGAAACATGGGTCTACCACAATATAGGATAGATAGCGTATGAGACGTCTTACGGGATGGTTTCTACATTTTCGCTGTACAGTCAAAAAGTCATAACATAAATAAATACTATATTACTACTGGCTCCGTGAGCTCGCCAACACTGTATGTTTATACAAATACAAATACAAAAAGGTTTATTTCTCAAAATTTTACAATGTTCAATCTATAGTAAGTATGGGAAATTAAGACATTGAAAAATCGGTGTGATGTTTATTTTTGTTTTTAATTTCCAAAACCTGACTTGACAAAAAAAATCTAAATGAATTAGCTTACAAAATTTCACGACAATCGGTTGAGGACACACCCACCGAAAACCCGGACGGACATAAGAAAGCATTTTTGTCGAAACTGAACCAGAGACCAGCTTTTTGACACTCAGTCAACTATACGTTCCACGCGTGTAGATAGCTTCGATGCTGACTGTACTGACTAGTAATACACAGGACTGCGTTGGTTTTCCTATTATATTCTACATACATGGTGCATGGTGCTGTACTTTATACCACTGTTACACCTTGGTTGGCATTAAATAAATTTAATGAAATGGTAATAAATAAATAAATAATAAATAAATATTAGAGGACAATCTTACACAAATCGAACTAGCCCCACAGTAAGCTCAAGAAGGCTTGTGTTATGGGTACTAGACGACGATATATTTAATAGATATAAATACTTAAATACATAGAAAACATCCAAGACTCAGAAACAAATATTCATGCTCATCACACAAATATTTGCCCTGACCGGGATTCGAACCCAGGACCGTCAGCTTCACAGGCAGGTGCACTACCCACTAGGCTAAACCGGTCGTCAAGAGTAACTAATGATGACAGCATATTAGTTCCTTTTACTGTTTGCAAAATGTTACGTTCCTCTTGCCTTTCGTAGGTTTACTATTCGAACCCTCATTTGTATTTACCGAGTAGGTAGTGCCGTCCTCAAGTAGCCCTATCACATCAAAGGTGCTCCAACGCAAGCGCCCTCGGTGTTGACGCAGCGCGGGGCGGCGGCGGCGGCGGCGGCGGCGGCGGCGGCGGCGGCCGGGCCTTTCATTGTATCAGTGTTTGCACACGTTGCACAGGCTATCCTCCTCCCGCACTCCCGCCTCGCCTGGCAGCCAAGTGCGACACGATACTGCGAAAAATGTGTACTCGTCGCCCTTCTGTTTGCATACAGCCGTGTTATACTAAAACGGCACAATAGTCGTTGGTGGTAGTCACAATGAGAGCTTTTTAACTCTTGTGTGATGTTTCCGGACGCTCGTAGGCTGGCGAGGTACTTGCGAGTGAGCCGCGCGCGAGGACCCTTCAAGAGCTATCGATATCTTCAGCGGCTTGGGTTGTAGAACTTTTACTATATCAAAATCAAAATCAAACATTTATTCTGCAAATAGGCCACAAGGGCATTTTACATGTCAAAATATTAATTTACAATTTAAGAAAGTCTGACTATAATAAGTAATACATTTTTCATGTCAAAATATTAATTTACAGTTCAAGAAGGAATAATAATTTCGAGTTTCCAATTATAACAAAATTAATGTCATAGATATAGATATGGCGTAGGCCTAGTAGTTCAGTGAAATTAGCTGAAAATTTGGCAAAATTAATGGAGAACTTTTATCTATCAGGATATGTAGGTTATAGGACAAAGTTCAATTTTATCTACTCTCTCCCCCCCCCCCCCCTCCGGGGCGAGCGTCACCCCCCCCCCCACCCGTGAAAGTGTCCCGGAGCGCGGTATTTTCCATTTTAAAAGAAAACCGTACACGATACATAAAAAGTGTACAGGAACGAAATAATCCTTGATAAATTAGCTATAAACCTCTACTACATACAAAAGCGATATCACTCATAGTTTCAGCGTAATCTGCCACCAAATACGAACGTTTTCAAAAAATTATCGATATTTTTTGCTGTAACTTTAGTTTTCTCAAAAACTTCACACATTACCGCCAAAATATGTATGACTAAAGTAAAGAATAGAATATGCTCTTTATAAAAAGGTATAATTCATTTCTAAGCACTTTCATTTACCGTTGCTGTGCTGTTTTTTAAATTTAATCATTCGGCCATACAGCGAAATATAAATGTTCATACTAGTTCAACGGTGGTACTAAAATACCATATTCTTCTTATATGTTTTCCTGTAATCTGTAGGTATAGGACTATTTTCTTTATTTTTTATATATTTTTATGGCCAGTACTTTAGGAGATAAGAGGGGGGCGGAGAAATGGTCAATTTTCGCCTATTTTCTTAAATAACTTCAAAAATGTTTATTTTAAAATTATGAAAAAAATATATTTTATATCCTTATAATGAACCCTTTCATTTGATATGTCACACAATATAGTTCGCAATATATATTTTTTTTGTATATTATGTACACCCCATAAGTACCTCCCATGTTTAAAAATTTATTTATTTACGTAACACATCCGTATTTGGGACACCGATTTACATATGTGTGCCAAATTTCAACTCAATCAGTCCAGTAGTTTTGGAGAAAATTGACTGTAATAAACGGACTCGACTAATTCGACTGTGTATATCCGTCCGTTTATCACAGTCAATTTTCTCCAAAACTACTGGACTGATTGAGTTGAAATTTGGCACACATATGTAAATCGGTGTCCCAAATACGGATGTGTTACGTAAATAAATAAATTTTTAAACATGGGAGGTACTTGTGGGGTGTACATAATATACAAAAAATATATATATTGCGAACTATATTGTGTGACATATCAAATGAAAGGGTTCATTATAAGGATATCAAATATATTTTTTTCATAATTTTAAAATAAACATTTTTGAAGTTATTTAAGAAAATAGGCGAAAAATGACCATTTCTCCGCCCCCCTCTTATCTCCTAAAGTACTGGCCGTAAAAATATATAAAAAATACAGAAAATAGTCCTATACCTACAGATTACAGGAAAACATATAAGAAGAATATGGTATTTTAGTACCACCGTTGAACTACTATGAATATTTATATTTCGCTGTATGGCCGAATGAATTAAATTTAAAAAATAGCACAGCAACGGTAAATGAAAGTGCTTAGAAATGAATTATACCTTTTTATAAAGAGAATATTCTATTCTTTACTTTAGTCATACATGTTTTGGCGGTAATGTGTGAAGTTTTTGAGAAAACTAAAGTTACAGCAAAAAACATCGACAATTTTTTGAAAACGTTCGTATTTGGTGGCAGATTGCGCTGAAACTATGAGTGATATCGCTTTCGTATGTAGTAGAGGTTTATAGCTAATTTATCAAGGATTATTTCGTTGCTGTACACTTTTTATGTATCGTGTACGGTTTTCTTTTAAAATGGAAAATACCGCGCTCCGGGACACTTTCACGGGTGGGGGGGGGGTGACGCTCGCCCCGGAGAGGGGGGGAGAGTAGATAAAATTGAACTTTGTCCTATAACCTACATATCCTGATAGATAAAAGTTCTCCATTAATTTTGCCAAATTTTCCATACATTTGAATCTAATTTTCTTGAGCTATAGGTAGGTACGGTACGAGTAACACGCTACAGAATGGGAAACTTTCGTAAAGGTTACATAGAGAAATTAATATCAGTAATACAAATTATTCAATAATGAAAGCTATCACAAGTGCATTACTGAAATATGTATTCTGAAATTATTTTTATGCATAATATTTGAATTAAAGGTTACATAAATTGAAATATAATTTAAAACGCGCAGTGACGTCACTCCATCAGTCGCTTCTGTAACTTCAGTTGAAAACATTGAATAATATCTATAAAATGGAAAACGATTTAATTATAATTAATAAAACTGATAATAGTGAAAATACCTACACTATTTTTGTGATGCAAATAAGAATCATGTGATATAAAAAGTTTGAAGTCTTATGCAGTGACGTCAGAGGGCCTACTCTGAACTTCGTATCGTGCCGTCCCTTTCACTCATATAGTGTAGTATAACACGATATTGAAAGGGACCGCACGATACGAAGTTCAGAGTAGTCCCTCAGGTCAAGCCAGTGAGCGTTTAATAAGAGCAAAATTAGAAATATCGGTTTTTGAACTTTTTGATTTGAATTCAATAAATTAATTGTAGATGTTTTAACTTTTTCGTGCTTGAGTATCTTTATATAAACCTTCAATCCTTAAGATAGACTAGATCAATGAAATAATGCAAGTTCCCTATTGTAGATGGCGTCACACGAGGCAAGGCGCCGTGCCGTGAAACGAGTCGTTGCTTGTGTGTACTTATGTTGTGTTGTGAGCGTGTTGAGCTAACGCATGGACCGCACCGTGTGCTGCATTTCCCTTGAGCTGGTGACAACGTGAGTCTTCACTTTACAACGTCAAGCAAGAGCGCAATGATCCGAAAGATGGGAGCAGCCATAGGCTCCGGTATTCGCCCACTATCGCCGGTTTGGCATCATAATGACAATAAAAATAATATATACAGTGGAATCCGGATAAAGCGACAGCCAAGGGACCGGTGATATTACGTCGCAGTCGCACTAACAGAACGTTGCACAAAACGGACTGATTTGCTTTGAAAATGTTTGGTATGAAATCTTATCTGTGGCGATTTCGAAGTCGTTAAAAGCGGTAAAATGTTATATGCGGAGTCGTTATAAGCGGATTCTACTGTATGCATGTGGACGCACATCATCAGATCCAAAATTTGTTATACTTTAAAAGCGTTCGTCACTTGGACATAATCAGTTATAGAGTCAGACGATGAAGTCTCCCATTACGTTATGACGTTGTGCCCCGGGAGGCGACACCGCGGCGCGGGCGCCGACGCGTAAGAATAAGCTTCGCAGAGGCGCAAGCGCATATGGCTGCAACCCTCGCCCTGTGAAGCCCCTTTACAACTTGTCAACCTCCAATATTATTGGCTTATCTTATCTGCAACCACTTGGAGTGCTTGATGCCTATTCACAAAATGATCTAAGTACATTCTATACTCGTATTTGTTCTGCCAAGTAGAACGTGACCAAGAAATTCATAATAAGTGTGCATAATCGGAGGCCATACTTATTACCAATTACATTTTCACCAATTAGAGATGATTAACTGAATTACATGTAACAAATGGTAAGAAGACTAAGAAGTCCAAATACACTGGTTACTGATACTGATACCTACGTATAAATGTCATTTTTATCCCGCGGATCCGTTCATGTTCTTTATAATAAGAGGGCTAGGCTTTAGGTATTATAAAACGATTAATTTACTTCATGTTCACTCTCAAACGCAGCAATCAGGTACGTGTCGGCGATCGTTTACGCCAACAGGCGGTCATCATTATGCTATTTAGGTATTCTTCAAGCATTGTATTATTTATGTGAGTAGTATTTTATACCATTGTTCAATTCTGGAATCGAATAATAATAGGAGTGAACTACAACAATTTCCAGTAGCGCAACCGCGACCATTCATCGCGCTGACTCAAACGCTAATAATACGTTACGCGCACAAACCTTTATTCAAGTTTAGAATGTAGTTATTGCGTCCTTTATACAATGTCGATGGCGAACATGCATGTAGCTAGTAGTATATATGTAGCGATCCACATGAGAACATGCCAAGCCGAGCATGTCTATCGGATGCAATACCGCCAATACCGGAATAGCGAGCCCGCGCGCTCCTGCCGCAGCATACCAATCATATACGTAGTCTACAAAAGGGCGGTGATAAAGTCTATTTTATTTTAAATTGATGGTTACCTCAAGGTACCATCAATTTTCCCATATAGATTTAGTCGGGTGATTCTCATCGTTAAAGTTAATTGATGTCCTTACCGGTCCGGACGTTAAGTGAAAGTTAATGAAATCAGAGTGCAATTTAAACTTATTGTTGACTCTAGTTTACTCTATACCTGGATCCCTAACTGTTAAATTAGTTAAAGTCAGAAGTAATCACTCACGTCGTTAACAATCCGGGCCCGGTAAGGACAAATTAAGAAAATGTTAAATTTGGAATGAGAATCACCAGTCAGAATAGCCAGTAGGTATCGGGCATCTGAACAAGCCAATTCGCTTGTGATTCTGCCTAAACGACCACTACAGTAATTTAACTGGTCTCATTAACTTGTAATTAAAGTTCAATCAATTGTCGATTAATTATATTATTTATACCTACAAGCTAGTTTCGTACGTCGTGCAATATGTACTAATGCCAACCAATACTTACCAACCGCTGCAATTGTAAAGATAAACGCAATAAAAATCTTGAAACTCGCCTAGGTACTCTTACAACCTTTCTACTTTCTACATCGTCAAATGGTCGTTAATGCCAGTGCAGTGCGATAAGGAACACTATTCTTAGAATAAAGGGACCGAACTAACATTCAAATACATTGTATGATATTCGTCCGCTTTTCTGCCTTTCTCTTTTGGGTGATAAAATAGTGAAGACGGACGAGGTCGGGGCGAGTCGAGATATCCGCGGAATGCGGGGCGATTACTCCCGAGCCGCTTCCCCCAACTCGATCGTAGGCCGCCGGCGCCCGCGCCGCTCCGAGCACATCCGCTGCTCTAGTACGTAAATAATGACCTCAACTCATTACTCTACTACTAATACAAATATAACGAAGCGGAATGCTTATTTTTAGCCTTAAAGGTAAGACCGCACACAAAATAACATGAAATAATTACTCATTAAGCATCAGAATTTACCTCATTAGAGAATAACTTATGTTAAGTTTTGAATCAACCGAAGTGAGTCACTAGGTACTGCTTAATTGGTGTCGTATTCTCAGAGAATCGTTATCGTATCGCTCTGGCAATGAACTTTGCGTTTTAATTGCTCATTTTAGAACAAAGAAACAACTATGATATTCTTCATGTTCTTTTCTAAATCCGTTCAACGTTATTAAGAACGCCTAAAGTAAAACGAGGTGTCGTATACAAATTACCACGAAATAATAGATTTTTTATTCCGTGTAGTAAAATCTCCCAGTGCTGGACACTGAGTTACTAATTGGCACCTTCAGTCTTAGGTAATTCAGAGCAATAAAATTAACAAACAGCTAGGGTGTCTGCTCTATGAAATGGAAAATGGTTCAGGGACAAGTGAAAGGCAAGAGGGCACGTGGCCGACTGACGTTACGTATTAAAAAACCTACTGAGTCCACCATGGCCACATTACTCGCGATGCCTCTAACCGGCAGAAATGCAAGCTTATCGCCAAGAGAGCTGTCCCCGAAAGCAATAACAACCCACCGAACTTTGCTCCATGTATGTATCTCGTCAGGGCAACCACGACCACTCTGACAAGAGTGACCGACTAAGAAGTGTGTCTCTGTCTATAGTATAGACGCCTTAGCTATACTTATTATTCAGGATACATGTGGTTATAGTGATGTTGTACTGTGTCCGTTGTTGATGCGTTTGACGGCTGGCGGGAAAAGGGTGGTAAACCATACAGCAGTGATTGTGATTTTGGAATGCGTGCCACTAGTGTCGATGTCTGTTTATGCAAAATGCGTCTGCGTCAGACGAAAAATGATCAATTGTGAGTCCCCTACACGAACGACTCTATGACATTAAATAAATAAACATTTGTAGACAATCTTACAAAATCAACATAATCCTAAACTAAGCAAAGCTTATAGTATACTATGGGTATCAAGTATCGATATACATACTTACATATATAAATAGATACTTAAATACATAGAAAACATCCAAGACTTATAAGAAACAAATATTCGTGTCAATCACACAAATAAATGCCCTGACTGGGATTCGAACCGGGGACCTCCAGCTTCAAAGGCAGGGTCACTACCAACTAGGCTAAATCGGTCGTCATTGCAGTATACATTGCATGACTGCATGCATGTACATAGATTCAACACCGCCGCCGTCAGTGTAACACTGGTCAGATGTATATTTTTATTCATGGAACAAACTGAGCTGCGAGTAACTATGTGACTTTTACATGAAAAAGGCACAGCTTTGGTCCGGTGCTAGAGAGCAGTTCTGGCTCGTACGCGCTCGGCCCGGGCGAGCGCTGCAGGCGCACACGGAGATATTATTCATTCATGAATACAACTGCTTCGAACCAGACGATTTCAACTACGAGTACGAGTACCTAATAGCAGGACGGATACTGTCTAGACTACGTAGTGTTACAAATTTCCAATGGAACTAGATCCTGGCTCGTCTATTTCCGGAAATATGCACAATGTCGGTAAGCAAGACTAAACTACTTACACATTCAATTTAAGAAGAAAACCGTAAGTAATTGATGTTCAACTGAAAATGTGTCTGTTTCCTATGTGCGCACGGTGGTCTCGCACGGTGGTCAAGAAACACAAAACTAACCACACAGGCGGAGTTTGTTCAGACACTGGTACAGACTGACCATGGCTGAAGGAAAACACAGAGGTGCTATATATATATGCATGTCAGAATACTACCTTAGCTAGTCAAATGTTCTTGACTATGCCATGTAAATGATGTATTGTGTGACATCTCGAAGAGTCGTCGAATGTGAACATATTTTATCATTTAGCCACCCAGAGGCCTAAAAGGTATCCTCCTTCAATGGAATTTACATATTTCAAAAAATCGTAACAGTGTTGCATTTGTTTTGCTTCGGTTCGTGTGGTGACGGCTGGAGGTTGTGATCACGACTGTACTAGAGTACCTATTCACATTCTCACGTAGATTCGATTTCTCGTCTCCGCCAAGACACTGCTCGATGGAATGCAATTAAGCCAGCTCCGGTCCTGGGCCCACCCCGCGCGCCGCGCGCCCCGCCGCCCCCGCGCGTCCGCCACGCATCTGGTACATCGCACCTTACACCAAATATCACAATTATTTTACTAAGTGTATACCTGACTAAATAAAACTGAAAGTTAAATCTGTCCGCAACACGAAAATAACTAATTTTGTTTAAAATTAACCCGGTGCGCTGAATGTTCCCGGAATCGGTCGAAGCACTCCCGCGCCGGCTTCCAGTAATTACCAACACGTTTGTGTTGTTTATAATTACGCTAAGGGGAATATTTACAGCCGCTAGAGCGAGAGGAGGCTTGATTGAGGCTGCGCGTGCTTCTCTAGACATCGATGATTACTATATAGCCTCATCTACTTAGCTACGGACAAGAAAGCTTTGCGGAACTGCGTAAGACTAATTCAGTTTTGCAAAATACTCTTGGGAACAGCAGGATACTTTAATAGCCCTAAATGATGTCTATTTCGCGAAAATTATAATGAAATGAAATCATTTATTCTTCAATTTAAGGATATTACATGCACTTATGAATGTCAAAAAACTACCACCGGTTCATAAAATAAACCTCTGCCTCGAGAAGAACCGGCGTAAGAAACTCGGCACGGTGTCATTTTTTCAAAACAATATACAAAGTATATAAAATAACAGTATCATAATACTACAGAATTAAAATGCTACAACATAAAACATATTTTTTTTATATTTAGAACAAAATATTTCTGTGTTAGATTACTTGTGCGGGACGCTATCACTGCCAAACATCCGTATTCATAATGCAATCGTTTAACTTATAATATGCTACATAAATTACATAACGCACAATAATTGAGGAACACCTAGAATGCCGGTAAAAGGTTTCGCCCAATTACTCGGGAGGCGCGACGATTGGGCCTGGCAACAGTGGCAGCCCTCCGGCCCGCTCCTTTGAAGTGATCTTTGAGTAATTTTATCATTCGCGAGTGCTCTCACCTCATTATGGCTCCCGAGAAGTCCAATTGACATCTATATGGCTGAAAATCACCTGGAAGGCGTGTTGTTCATACCAGATTCCTTTATTACAGATTAAAGATGTCCATAAACTAAAGTAATAACTTCGACGACACCACCGCCAACGGCTGACCTGCAGACGAAATAAAGGGTCGGTTTGTGACCAGCTAATTTGGAGTAAAATATTTTCTAGTTTTATTAATGGAATTCCCATTCAATAACTCCCAAATAAAATGCATACAAATGCATGACAAAATTCGTCAACCGTCCGCCCGTATGGTATGTCACAGCCGATTTACTCAGACTTTTTTTATACAATACCGGTGGCAAACAAGTGTACGGCCCACCCAACGGTAAGCGGCCACCGCACCCTATAGACACCCGCAACTCCAAAGGAGTAACTATACTCGTAAGCACTACAAGTATGAAATTTGATAGGAAGGTGTATCCTATATGGACTGCTACTTAAAAGTGATGTGAAATTACTATGAAGTTTAAAATTGTGAAAAAAAATTGAGGTGGTGTGCATTAATAAATAATTTCAACGATTTTTAGTTTGAACAGGGTAGGTTATACGGTTTTTGAGTTTTCGCTGAAAAACTGTCTTGCCCAAACAAAAGGTAGTAAGTGCCGTGAGTTCCCTATCAAGATACGACCATTTAAATTCAATATATTGGATAGTGGTTTTAAATGTGGACTAGTAGGTGTTGGTACGGAACTCGTCATTGTACGTGATCCGACACGTAAGTACTTGGCCAGGTGCTTACCTAGTTACTTCCGTACAAACTTCCGCCCCATTAAAGGATGATTTCGGGTATAAAAAGTAGGTATTCTATGTCCTTTCCCGGAACTCAAACTATCTCCATGCTAAATTTCATCTAAATCGGTTGAGCGGTTTTAGCGTGAAGAGCTATTAAGACAGACACACTTTGGCATTTGTAATATTAGTATGGATGCATGCTCTTTGTACGATTACGAGTCGCAAACCGAGAAACGGAGTTGCTGCATTGCGCCCGCATCCCTGTGTGTACCGGAGCACCGGAGTACCGGAGCGCCGCCGCGAGCCGCGGCCGACCCGGCCCGATCGCTATCTGCACATTTTATGATCTGCGGTCACACGAGTGAACTTGCGAAGGTATTCCGTATAGATTTATTGCGTGCGATAAAGAGTAATTTGCTCGGAGATTACATTCAAGGAAAACGCCGTGCACTGCCCCAAACAAGTAAGCGTGTTGTTTATTATATACATACCCGTACAGTTCCATAGCCACCATTGTAAAATTAAAATTTAATTTAATTCGAACCAGGGTCTTACAGATATGCACACCACACCACGAATACAAAACCAGAAAGCTTCCCCTGTAATCATAAATAAGTGTATTCCGGAATTGAATCGCAGTACCACGCAGTACAGGTGGTGGTTTGCAACCATCGTGTCGAGTAGTATAACATATAACAACACACAGAGTTTTCAACTTTACCGACGACACGGTAACACCTTGTATTACGAATCGAGTCACGAGCTCAGAGCGTCGCGAAGAAAATATGATAGGTACGTAGTATAAGGATATCATCGGAATGATAAGCGATCAAGACGCGTCTGCCGCAACGTGCGATGGATGCGAATCTCATTTTCTTTGCGAACATAACGAGAAATCATTAGGTTTCCATTAGCCCTTTGACATACACCTCTCCCTGTATCGAATAAAATAAGCCTACTTGTCTATTGCAGCTCCAATACGCAAACAATTGTATATCTGATGGCAAGCAGACTTCGAAATGCGACCATGCGTTTGTTTCAGCCTCCATTTAACCGGGTTAAGTTATTACTCCAAAAAAAGATACCATTATCATAATGACGGCTAATGGCTTTTTCTATCTCGTGAATATTACGTTTGTACTTAGTCAAAAAACACCTGTGTGAGTCAGGCTATAGATTCCTTATTCCGGAACATTAAAGTTTAGCAGTTCTGCGTCACAGTGCTAGTGTGGGTATGCTGCTTTTATGGTATGATGCTACCTGGCTGTCTATGTATTCCGCTACACGGTGGACGTTGTCGGAAGTGCAGTCCGGCGGCGCAGGACGGCGGTATCTCGGTTCCGTCGCATTGTCCTCGCGGCGTCCTTGTCCCTCCCGCACTCCCGCCGCATCCTGCCGCACTCCGCACTCCGCTGCAGTGCAATACGTTTGTTTGTCATTTGGTGCGTATTTCGCGCGGCGCCGCTCCGCGCCGTGCATCCGCATTGCTCCTGGTACCTACAGTGCGAGCTCAACAGGCTCAACATCTCGGCGAAGAACTATTATTATGTTATTATCTGTCATCTCGGCTATATAGCACGCTCGCTGCTTATCAGCACTCAGGCAGCCCGCCGCGCCGGCCCAGCGGCGCGTATTTTACTTCTACCTGTCAGCTGCACATTTAGCGTTTGTTTGTAACTACTTACTACGTATTATGCTTTGCACTGAATGGATGTCTGGTACAGCACACATTACAGAGTTAACGTGTTGTTTGAATTCATCCCAATTTGTGGCAGAAATGTAAATATGTACCTTATTACTTTAACGAGTATGACTGAATCAAAGTTAGAAATCTTATGATATTGTGTTGAAAAATGTCCTCTTAACCATCCTTAAATGCTGTCAGTGAAAATAAACTTCCAAAAAACCGGCCAAGTGCGGGTCAGACTCGCGCACGAAGGATTGCGTACCATTATCTATAAAAAGTAGTTTTTAGTATTTGTTGTTATACCGGCTACAAAAATACAGCATGTTCATAACATACAGCTTAGTAACAGGCGGACTGACAGAGAAGCCTTAGTAATAGGGTCCCATTTTACCCTTTGGGTACGGAACCCTAAATAGAACTCTGTTACCTGCATTAATTACGTTCTTCCAATATTAATGTAACCTACAAATTCCTTAAAAATAGCAAATAAGTATTAGGTACATATATTAAGCGCCATCACACACGGACGACGCGCCACTGCCATCACGTCGGCGCGTCACACACTACAAAATATAATACCTACCTATACTTAAACATGACACGGTTCTGGTGATTTATTACCAACAAACAACACTATCTATTAATTTAATTTACACGTTAATAAGGTTTCATTGTTGACTCGATTTCGCAATAACTAATAACATTTTACACATCTTTACAATAACACTTTCCTTTGTTCGTTTTGTTTGATTTGAAACCCCATTTCCTACCTACAAAATCAAATCACCAATTTCAAAATTGTAATAGAAGATTCCGGCGACCGTAGGGCTAGCTCGAGATATGGCATATAGCCATCCAACTGGGCACCCTCCCCCAGGGTTCCGATCTGGGGTATCTAACTTAGTTATCTTTTATTTTTTTCTACTCGCGACTTAAGCAATCATGAACTCTAATATAAATACATACTTTATTTATTCTATAAAAAGTCTATCTAGTCTATTGCCCAAAAACACACTCCTTACCCTACTTTAATGAAAAATTAAAGCAGAGTTGGGTGCCACAGACTACTACAATTATTAAGTTTAGTTACTACAAATTTCAAGTGAAACTTATGATTAAAATCAGTGCTGCCAATTTAACGCAACTTTGCTACAATTTTTATGTATTAATTTAATGCATAATATATTATTTACTAATATAAATACATACATTTATCATCTTTTTTGTGTTGTTTAACAAGTTTTATCTATTTTCGGATATATTTATGAAAACGAAACAGTTAAGATTTGATTTGGATTTGAATTCAGTTTAGATCGGATGCCGAGTCTAGCAAATTAAAAAAAAAACAAACCATTAACAAAGTGTCATATTTTTGATTTCCCACCAAATTCCTAATTGAAATCGTTGAAAACGAAAACATCTTTTTTTGTGGTCATGAAGAAAATATTGTAGGTTGTTTGTTGTTTACTTGTTTATTGATTGTTTTAAAAATCCACTAGGAAGTTATATAGCATTACTGACGAAATTGCGTAGGTAAGTTGCACAATTACTAAGGAAAAAATGGCGCATGAAAAGTTTGATAAATACTTACTTTTTATTTGAAATGAGTCGTAGAAAAAGCATTGTATGCAACGGTGTATAACTGGTATAAAAAGGCTCGTGGTGTCTTTACTTGCGATGTTCGCCAAGGCTCACATCGCAACCCACACCACTCGCCTTTTTATACCTTTCTTATACACCAGTTGCATAATATACTAATATCATATTAATCAAGTAATATTTTTTTGTAGTAATCAATTTCGATGAAACTGGATGTTGGCTGGATGTCAAGGTTATGCTGGATGCTGGACCTAGTCGGGCGTTGTAAAACTGCCTTCTAAAAGTACGGGCCTGGGCTGCCTGCGGAGCTCGGTAGAGGAGGCAGAGTCCAGACAGATGGTCTGTCGCGACACAGCGCGGCTCGGGCGAGCTCGGCCGCGGGCGATGCGCGTGAGTGGCCATTCATCTGCGCGCGCAACAGTTAGATTATGAACGACGCGGGGTCGTCACCCGCGCGCCAGGTGACCGCGGTCACTCAGACACTAACTAATGCCCACAACACAATCGTGCGATTATCATTGCACGTCGAACATGGAGCCATGCAATATCCGACTACTTTAGCTATTTACATTACATATTCATATAGACTGCAGCCACCCAATATGTGCCCATATTACGTACGGCCGTTATACAGAAAAAAGTTTGACGACCGCTTTAGCCTAGTTGATAGTGACCCAACCTACAAAGCTGGAGGTCCCGGGTTCGAATCCCGGTCAGGGCATTTATTTGTGTGATGAGCAGGAATATTTGTTCCTGAGACTTGGATGTTTTCTATGTAATTAAGTATGTATTTAAGTATGTATATCGTCGTCTAGTACCCATAGTTACAAGCTTTGCTTAGTTTGAGACTAGGTTGGTTTGTGTAAGATTGTCCACAAATATTTATTATTATTTATTTATTAAAGTAAGTTGTTTGAAGCGTGTAATTACTGCGATCATGAGGAAAAAATTGCATCGTTGATGGACCGTGTCAGAAATAGTCAAAACAGCATTTTGAAAGTGTTAGCGGATAGGTACAACAGTCCTATTCTTTGTCACTGGGTGGCACAGATTAGGACACTTGTGAATTATATTAAATAGCCATGATCGTAAATTATTTTAATGTTATTCCTTTTAATTTTATTGATTTATCTATTATGTAACCCCACTAACATAGATATAAGTACAATAATGTTACTAACCATATATGGATTTTATCTGAAATAAAATTATTTGAATTTGAATTTGAATTTGACTGCATGCGCTGATATTTTCACCGTATGATATATTCACAGAGATCATCGACTCCAGGATTTGGCGCTCACGCACCTCATGCGCGTGCCACGTGCGCCCGCGCAGGACCCGGCCGATTATATCGGAGAGGAGTGTTCTGAACGGCTGAGGCAAACTTATGTGAAAACACATAGCCATTCACTAATTGAGGAGTTCCTATCACGCTAGCTTTACGGTACCAAATTTTTAACACGATCGAGCTTTCGGCAGCTGGTCTAACTGATTTGATTTGACTTGACCTTAACAAAGTAGCCGGCGTACCCTACAAATTCAATAAAAAAATTAAAAAGAGGTGAACTTAGACGTAGAGATGGAGAGTGGACTAATTAGCTCTGACAAAAATTATACCTGCAGTGTACCACTGTATGGGACAATCGAATTAACTAATAGGTATCAAGGACACTTGGGTAGGTAAGTTTCTATAACAATTGAAGCTAACCACTGAATAGATAATATAGCAAAGCTAGATAATGACTGCGCTCGGGGTCTTCGTGGAAGGCAACAGATAATAACATAATGCATCGCATTCATCATTTAAGCGGCTTACCGCTCGGTACGATTACCGACCACACCGCCGCCGCCGCCGCCGCCGCCGCCGCGGCGCAAATCCAGGACGGAAAATAACTCATGTTGACTCTAATGGATCATGCATAGCATGAGTACGTAACGCTCAAAACAGACGACACATACGCAGTACCTACACATGTGTTCGACACACCCTTTAGCACCGTAACTCCAGCACACAACCCTACTATTTACGACTGACCTAACTAGCAAACCCGACATGCATTCAACAAGCTTCTATTTACCAGACCACGGCCATTTGGTGGTAAGCAGATTGTTCATATCATATTTTTTAAACAAAGGAACGCCACTAAAGACGTCCCGTCCGCTCATTTTCTGGGTAAGCGTGATCCATATTATCTTTACTTGCTATCAGTTTAGACAACGGTTGAACAGCTTCCCATTCAGAATCATAAAAAACGTTTAGCTTGGCCTGTTATGAGCACTTATGCTTATCCAAAAAAAATCTTCAGTTATCATCACAATTTTGTATTTTGATCAAAAATATTACACACATAATATAGATTTTTACATTGACTAGTGGACTAACCCTTCCAAATGGAGACATTGAACTACGTTGACAAGTAGACAACAAAAACAACACTCATCATTATTCATTGCGAGTAAAACCGTCATGAAAATAAATTCTTGACCTGTTTGTGTAATCATGCGAAAGATACTTATGTCTGCGTAAAATACTACAAATTAGTAAATGATGATAGAAGAGACAAATGAAAATAAAACCATGCACACTGCTATTTATTATATTCAATGTCAAAATATTGCTGAGAGCAATAAAGTTTGGTGTAAGCGGTCAGCTGGGTGCCTTTGCTTGCACCGTTATTGAGTAAAGAGAGGATGACGGTTAATGAACTAGGTGCTTGGCCGTGGTCATCCACGCAGAGCTGTTACGAGTATGCACCCACTCATTAGGAGTGCAGCTAATGGCGCGCGGTAATGCGCTGTTATGTAAATACTCGTTAGCCGGCCGACCTCTACCCCGCGCCTGCCGAACGGCGCATCCCAATGCAATCTGCTGGGCATTTGCGCCCTTTCAACTCTGGTGCACAGCACTGTTGATGATAATTAGACGTAACCATTGTGGGTCCCTAGTCATAAGCTGATTGTATTAGTACGCAGCTATATACGGAAGCATTTATTGTGTGGAGTTCTAACCACATCTGCTTACGTATCGTGATGGCGCGCAACTAGAAACAAAGTGGTATAATAAAGTCCTCGTCTACCTCTTATTAATATACTTATTTATGTGATTCTTTGTGCCAAAGTTCAGCCTCTCGCTGAGCTGTGGATAATACATAATACGTACTTGGTAGCCGTCAAATCGCAGAACGAAGTACCTATATATATGCGTGTTTTATTTATCCTAATAATATGTGTAGTAATAGTGCTAACAGAAACTGTCACATTGTATCAGGCTATTAATCTGCTGGAAATGAGTTATCCGTCATGTGTGCTGGACCCCAGCTGGCCGGCGACCAGTCTGCGGGTTGTTGATTAATTTTTAATGAAGTTTTTAAAGTATCTACCTACTGAATTACACTAGTGGCTCTGTGAGTGTTTAAAATTGTTTAATTTCCTAAAACTGACAGTACAAAAAATATATAATTTTTCTTACTTTTTATTAGTAATTAAAAAAATAGTTACGTAAACGAGTGGAAAAAGAAGGGTGGATTAATTTCTCTAAATTATTTTTACTTCTTTAATAATATTGAGTACGAGTAAAGCCACTCATCAGCCTTGTTATTTTAACACAAATTTAAAAGTTAATAAAAAACAATTCTCAATACTAGATAATAAAGAAGTACAATATAGACAAAACTCAAATTTAATGCAGTCTAGAACAACCCACCCCGCCTCGTACCGACCTGGAGCAAAGGTATCCATACAAAAGCAATACATTTAAATTAAATCAGTCCGACCCAGGTCGGGCCTAGCTGAGTTTCTTGCTGGACGCTTCTCAGCTAGGCTAGGTTAAGTGAACCAGCGACAAAATTCCCAGTAGCTCGATTCCACTGACACCTCAGATTCGGTTGAAACCGCTCGACCAATCTCACTGGAGTGCAAACTCTTAGAGTATTCCAGTTTTCCAAACCACACGCGTTTGCTACAAAATTCGCGTTTTTCCCTGGATTTTCCCCGGGCTACTCTTCAACCGCGCACTCAGTCCTATCGCTTTATTGGACCCGGCCTATCAAACCACAGTCTGGTTCAAAAAAATAGTAATAAATAAATTAAAATAAAATAATCAAAATTAAAATTAAAATTTCAATATTAAAATAAAGGTTGGAGGCAAATGACACAGCTACCCTCATATTGCCCGCAGCAGTCTCTCTCTGCACCTATCCCAAGCACTAAAAAACCGGTCAAGTGCGAGTCCGACTCGCGCACCGAGGGTTCCGTACACAGATGTGTACCCATCCCGACCCAATTAATTCAGGAAAATTTTAACAACATGGTGTAGGTGCCATCTATCGGCGAATTTGTATGGTGGTATTTTAAGGATAATTCCTTGTGGCTTGAAACGATTTCAGTGTTTTTTTTTTCATATTTGAAAGAAGGTAATTTCAGCATAATCACGTTGGAATTTATAAAAAATTCCCTCATAAATGGAATATAACACTTGTTGTAATATACAGCGATCCTCTTGGCCCTCTGATTTTTAGTTTGGCGATATATTGCTATGTATCCTGCAGATAATACTATTACTAGTAGCTCTGTGAGCTGTAGACCTCGTGAGTGAGTTCTTTTATCATTTCCTTAATCTGACATTATAAAAGAGATCAATTATGAATATCGAACCTGCTAACAAAATTTCACGAGAAGCGGTTGAGAAATGCGACCTGTTGAGGAGAACAAACCGAAATTCGGACGCAGAAATTGTTTTTGAAAATTTCCAAAAACTGACTCGATAAAAAAATCAATATAATTACCGGATCTGCTCACAAAATTTCACGAGAATTGTTTGCGAAATGCGACCTGTAGAGGAGAACAAACCGAAATTCACCCGCAGAAACGTTGATAAAAAAAAAGTTTATGGAAAATTCCAAAAACCGTCTCGACAAAAAAAAATCTATATAACTCAATAGTTATATTTTCGTGAGCAGGCTCAATAGCCTGCTCACGAAATTTCACGAGAATCGGTTGAGTATTGCGACCTGTAGACGAGAACAAACGGAAATCCGGACATACGAAAGCATTTTTGTTGAAGCTGAAGCAGAGACCTTCGTTTCACTCAGTCAATAATTTTCTGGTAACGTTATAATTGTTAATTCATAATAAAATGGTTAAAAACATCCAAATTTTTACTTCATTTACCAAGAGCAAGCCTCTTATTCGAATTCTCGAAGCAGCAATCAATAATATTGATAGTCGTGAATTCCAGCCCGCGCCGGCCGAAAGTATGCACATGCACTCCTCCAGCGCTCTCGGCAGTCTTCTGCTGGAGTCCAAACGAGCCTAACATCATAGGACACTGGGCAGTTCATATGTCGTGTCGCCGGTGGTGGCACCGCGCCGCGCCGCCGCGCTAGATGCGGGTGCGCGTGCGGCCGCGCGGGAACCGGTCCGGCGCGGGCGCGGGTCGGTCGCCGACGCCGGCTATCGCCCGACCAGACCATTATGAATATCGCATACCCACCGCTTACCTAAATAGACCAAGAAAATTAGCGAAACCTGGACATAAAAGATAACTGTAATTTTCTTTTTCTATGATATGAAGTATTGTTAGTTATGCTTAAAATAATAGAAATTAAACATTTTAAGGTTGCGCGTCACTGTAAAAAAACCGAAAAACTAAATTTTAAACACATTTTGATTTCATAAGTACAGCATAATATGTAACTACGTAAAAGTACCTCTATTATGATATGACGCTTGCATTCCAGTTAAATAAATCAAAATTAAACTAATTAATCAACCGGTACTATCATTAATAAAGAACTTTCGGTAAGTTACACATTTTCTGGCTTATCTTATCAGGCATTATAGATAACTGTAATTTAACAATTTATTCTGAATAGTATATTATGTGTGTTGATAAATAATTAAAAATTAAACAAATTCTCTTTCCGGATCTCTAAAATCACAAATATTGGTAATTTTTGGAAAGGCAAAATACGTAACTACTTCAAAAGTGTTTAATTTATGCTATCAACATATTACTAGCACTAAAAGAAACAAATTAAACAAAAAATATCCACGATTATCAATTAATTGTTATCTTCTCTTACTTGCGTTTTAATATGAACATTATGTCTTGCAGAATAAGGTCGTAATTTCTTTGTTTCTCAACTCACGGCAGCGCTGTCGCTACTCGCGAGCTATTCTCGTGTGGTAGTCAGCTCGTGCATTCATTTATTATAGGCTTATAGTCAATGATTGTCAAACTTTTATAAGCACGTGGGCCACACAACGGTTCGGCTGGGGCGGAAATTTATTGAAATATTGTGTTTATTAAATCGATAACAACTAAATTGTTCAAAATGAGATATATGATTTAGTGTTGGGTAATGAAATTAAAATGAGTTTGAAGGAGTACCTTATTTCCAAAAAGGAGGTGGTTGAATGTCCTACTTCAAATGAGGTGAGGTAAGGTACCAACATATACTTAGTATCTGTTAGCAGCAAAAACAGGGCTTTTTTGAGATGTAGTGTATATGATAGTCACCAACCACTTTCATGCATTATATTTATGCTTAAGTTCATATAAAAATGGTATATATTGTAGAGGCTGTTTTATTTTGGAATGCCCAGTCAGGTGAATCAAACCAATAAGAAGTTAGAAGATTCTAAGTAATTCCTTTGATTGGCACTGCAAAAGATTTGAGATCCATAGACTTATATAATATGACAACCCAATAGTAAACCTCATAATTAACACTAAACAAGTAATATACTCGTAAGTACTCAAGAACTACAGCAGTATAGTTATTATTCCAACTTGATAATTTGAGTATGCTTGGGTAATTTAAAAATAATCACATAGATTAGACTCATACTATCACTACAAGATGTTATCATTTGAACTGACAAATAAATAATTAGCTTACTAATGATATAACATCAATGAGGCAGAATAAAAACAACATTAAAAGTAATTCCGGAATCGTATGTCGCAGTCCAAAATGCAAACCACATCAACAATACAAGTACAGCCACACTACAAGGTACATACACAGATATTCATGTATCGGCTAAATTGTGGAGGCTGATACAAATATAAATTAAATAAACAAACCTCAGAAACAAACAAGCATCCCAAAATTATAATAAAGCTTTGTCAGATTGTCAATGTCAGATTCAGAACTTGTTTGAATCTGACATTGTCAAAATTGAGTTGCGTTCCTTTTGCCCTTTTTTGACCACTTTGAAAAGTGTTTCGTTAACCCATTTTTAAACCCACAAATTCGTGTGGTGTTTAAAAATGATATGGAGGTTGCTTTAAAACTTTTCCATTTAAATCAACCCTTGGTGAGACATTAGCTGTCAAAATCATAATGTCCCCCCCCCCCCCTCTAATTTCCAAACTATGAAGTTAAAAATTCTGAAAAAATTAAGGTGTGCATTAATAAATACTTTCAACGATTTTTATTTTGAACAAGGCAGATTTTACGGTTTTTGTGTTTTCGCGGAAAAAGTGTCTTGCCTTAACAAAAGGTCGTAAGTGACGTGAGTTCCATATGAAGATACTTTCTTAGATTCAATGTATTGGGTACTGGTTTTAACTGTGGACTAGTAGGTGTTGGTATGGAACACTTCATTGTGTGTGATTCGACACGCACTTGGCCGGTTTTTATTTTAATAATTCAACAGCCAATTTATTTTCGTAAAGATTGTATAGATTTTATTCTATTATTTATTAAATAATAACCATATTATATATGTGTCATTTTCGTAATCGGCACCCAGAGGAACCTCGAAGATGACACCCATAACGATTTTTAAGAAAAATAAATGTCCGCCATCTTGGATTTGAAAATGCATGTCATTTTTGTAAACTGCACCCCGAGGAACCTCCAAGATGACACCCATATTGATTTTTAAGAAAAATAAATGTCCGCCATCTTGGATTTGAAAATCCATGTATTTTTAGCAATCGGTACCTCGAGGAACCTCGAGAATGACACCCATATCGATTTTTAAGAAAAATAAATGTCCGACATCTTGGATTTGTAAATCCATATCATTTTAGTAATCGGCGCTTCGAGAAACCTCGAGAGTGACACCCATATCGATAATTAAGAAAAATAAATGTCCGCCATCTTGGATTTGAAAATCCATGTCATTTTCCTAATCGGCACCCCGAGGAACCACAAAGGTGACACCCATATCGATTTTTAAGAAACATAAATTTCCGCCATCTTTGATTTGAATATGCATGTCATTATCGTAATCGGCACCCCGAGGAATCTCGAAAATGACACCCATATCGATCTTTAAGAAAAGAGAAAATTTGCTCCCCGCATAAACTTGGAACCCTCTTTTCGCCGCTTAAAGGGAGCAATTTCGAAAAACGCTGAAACGTGTTTTGTTGTATTTAAACAGAGACTATATACGAAGTTTCAAATATCTCACTTCAAAAAAGATTTGTTTCCCGTACAAACTTTGAACCCCCTTTTCACCCCTTTAGTGGAGCAGTTTAGAAAAACGCTGAAATACGTCATTAATATATTTAAATAAAGAGTCTATATACAAAGTTTTATGCCTCTCACTTCAATAAATACGGTTTTTCATACAAACTTTGAACTCCCGTTTCACCCCTTTAGGGGGTGAAATTTGGAAAAGCCTTTCTTAGTACACCTGTTGGCCTTATAAGAAACCTACGTGCCAAATTTGGAATCTCTAGAACCAGCGGTTTGGGCTATGCGTTGATATGTCAATCAGTCAGTTTCTTCTTTCATGTATTTAGATATATCACACCACGGCAGCAGTTGGAATTTGAATTTGAAATCTTTATTGTCATATTGTGAGTTGCTAATTAAATTAAGTAACAAGATAGCTAAACGTTCCGTTCGTTACAAAAATTTGACCGTGTGACGTAAACGCGTAAGATGTATGAAATCCTGCGGCGCTTACGACATTTTTGTCAACGCATGAGCATTGAGGTGAGTACTTCATGTCGCACTCGTTACGACAGGTCCGATCCGCCGCACGCTCGCCGCTGGCGCTCCGCCCTCTCCCCACCCCGCACCCACCGCATGCATCCCGCTCCACGACAAGTTCGCACGTATTTTCAATTTGATTTTCGATTTCTTAAGCGTGACATTAACGTGTTTAATAGTGATGAAAACACGATTATACTACACAAAAAGCTATTATTAAACAAAAAAATCACAGTTACGATTTTTGCCTACTGAGAAATACATTATTATTAAAACGTTACAAATTAATGTTTAATTTTGGTCTGAAATGTCTAAAAAGACACAATATAGCTTAAATAGATTTAACCATCATAGTTACCATTTTTGCCTATCTAGATATTGAGATCAGATGGAATCTGTGAAAAAAAACGTACTTGCGAAATTGGTTTCAGGTTAATTTTGCTATTCAGTGATCGCATTTGAATCCACCTCAAAATTATACTAACATGGTATTTGGTTACCTATTTTGGCTGCAGAAAAAAGTTAGGTAGTGTACGATAACTCACGATTTTTTTTTAATACGTTACGATCACGCATTTTTTACTTAATATGTCCAATTAATATATGATACTGAACATTAATATCCGATAAAATTATAAAAACAACGGGTTATCGAATTATGTCCAGGTATCGCTAATTTTATTGGTCTAAAATGAATCTAGCGAACCCGGGAATGTAAAATACACACCACATGAAATGTGGCGATATGCCCCAAATAACTTATGCACCAGATTTTGTAGCAAACATACGTAGTTATTAGCTCCGAACTCGTATGTAAGAATATTAGGAATTTAGAGAAGCTAAGTATGTAACTACTTTGCTCACTATACATAAGTCGTATGTACGGTAGTACTAGCTTATTAGATAGCTATTTAATCTGCATACTGTTTGCCCCTCCGTGTTACACTGGAACGATTTCATTGACTCATTGTCGACGCATACGTAGGGTACGTATGTCAGTGCCAAACTGCCGGCAGCCCTAGAGCCTAGCGGTTTGGCCAGAGACGACGGCAAGAGGCCCGACGGAATGACACTAGTGCTTCAAGGCAGTACTGGTCGGCCGCTAGTTTGGGACGCTACTTGCGTTGACACCCTGGCACCGTCCCATATACCAAGCACCAAAATCGGTGTGGACGCTGCGGCATCCACGGCTGAATACCACAAGTGCCGCAGATATGTCGCCCTAGGATGTGGGGTTTGGCGTCGAAGCGGTCGAAACTTTGGGGACGTGGGGGCCAAGCGCGCATCGACTTTATAAAGATCTATCGAAGCGCCTTAAGCTTCTAGGCCTTAGGCTTAGGCTTCTAGTGACCAGAGGGCTGGCCTCTATTTCGCTCAGCGAATAAGTATTGCCGTGCAGCGAGGAAATACAGCCAGCTTTGTGGGCACCCTACTAATTGACAGCGATTTGGGCCAATTTTTTTATTTGTAATATTTATTTTAAGTAGGTATTTGTTTTATTATGTACTTACGATTATACGATTATTATGTATTTAGAAGAAATAAAAATATTTATTGGTAACTTTCAATTTACATTTGACTATTTAAAAAAAAAACAACATTTTTGCGAATTTTTATAGTCCCATATATTTTATGATTTTAGTTAATTTGTCTAATTTACTATTTTGTTGTGATAATTTGATGGTTTTCTATCTATGTACCACACTATGTTATACATTTTAACATGTGTCAAATACCTAATTACGGAAAAAAAATTAGTATATAATACGATAGCGCACAAATCATCAAGTCTAAATTACATTATATTTTTCCCCGTAATTAGAACGATAGTGAACTAGGGCATCGATATGTATAGTACCGAACAGTATCTCAATATTTGGCAGTATTGCCCATAGGCATATGATCACATGTCGTGTGTAAACAAATAGTAACTTAATATAAACATTGGTATACATATACAATGGTAGTAGTTGTGGTGAAGACGGGATGTGGCGGTGCAGCGCCAGGGCTGCGCGTGCACATGTGCGCCGCGCCGCTGCGCTAGGTTGGGAGACTACACTAGGAGCGGCGTATGCGCCGGCGGCGGCCCAAGCGCATGCGCCGTTGTGGCCCGGAGCCACGCTGGTGTCAGGTTCCCACTAACGAACCGACCTCGTTGCTCAGCGTTTTGTTACAAGCTTACTCACAATGGACCGACCTTCACTGTAGTCGAACCAGTATAACTGCGCATACCCAGAGTTCTTAAGAATCCGGTTCAAATTATACTAGCGGGCGCACAGTCCATGGAACGTTTTGTGAATAAGACCGGACTCAACGACACCTTCTGTTTATGTTTTCTCACAATATTCAGGCAATTGGGGCGCGCTTGTGCTCATGGCACCGTAAGCGGCTCAATTCGAACCGCATACGCACGATAGGTTTTTTTTTAATGTTATAGGGGGCAAACGAGCAGACGGATCGCCTGGTGGTAAGCAATTACCGTCGCCCGTAAACACCTGCAACACCAACACAGTTTACAAGGTTTTTCTTCTAAGTCTCCAAGGAAATAAGTCACTAATGTCCCCGTACAAAATCTGGGGGCAAGGCAGTACCTCCGACAAGTCCAGCAAAACAAAGAGGCACGGCCGTACCATCCTTTTCTCAAAGCGATTCAGGCCATTTTCAACATCCTGTTATTTTGCGATGGCTAACCGAACCCTGAATTTTAAGTAACATATAGGGCATAGTATGACTTAGATGTATTCTAAACAATATTCAATTTAAACTTGTGGTTTAAGATCTAATGCCCGTCAAAGTTCCTTAGTTTTGTCACAGACACTGCACTGACTGACTGATCATCATAATTCTAAGGTACTACTAGCAGACCTGCAAGCTTCTAATTTAAAACATACTTAATTTGTTTTTAGCCTATCAAGTCATAAAAAACCTAAAAATATTGCAATTTCAGTCACGTGCCAAACTGCATAAGTAAATTTGTAATCCTATATAAATAAATGCTATACAAAGTTATACTTTTGTAGTTCCCGGATCTAAAAAAAGTTTTTAGTTTTAGATGCCTTCATTAATTTGTACTGACACATTTATCTACAAAAAGAAGTGAGATCCCATAAACAATATTGCATGTAAACATACGACAAGCCTCGAAACTCTATCACCCTTAAAAAGTAGTGAGATATTACGTAGAGCCAAGTCAGGCATTGCTATTAATCTTTATTTGCTTACCAATAAAATTGTGTGACTTGGCAATCATACAATAGTACATAGTTTTAGGTATGTAAAAATTAATGAATGAGGTAAAGTTGTGTGATTCTCAGGTGTCAAAATGTTATTTAGTAAGCAAATAAAGATTAATAACTATGACTGACTTGGCTCTACGTAATATCTCACAACTTTTTACGGTGAAAGAGTTATGAGACTTGGCCTATTTTTACATGGAATGTTTTTTTATGGGATTTATGTTTCTTGAACCATTTACAGGATTTCTACGCGGACAGTTGCTTTCACTTAATCTGAGTACTTGACTTACTTACTCAGATACCTAACGAGTTCTAACATCCGGATATAGGTGAATCTTGTAGGAAGACTAGGAAAGGCCTAAGTTAAGTGTTAAGGCCTCACCGCGACCGCCAAATATACGCACTGTCAGTTGACGATCAGTACCTAAGGTTGACCCTACACATATGAAACTAGCGCAGACCACTCGGTCACAACGTCTGTGTACCTCGCTGCGTGACGTCATTAGTCAGTCAGTAGGGAGCTTACACTTTCGAGGGTGGTGCAGAGATATTATGACCGGGTAGTAAACAAATACAATGAATGAGATATTCCTAATGCAGTTCAGTTGCGATTGTTCGGGTTGATGTTTGTCTAGCGCGCGATAGGAGGGTCGACGGGAGGGGCGACGGGAGGGCTACTACTCGTACTCGTATTTGCTCTAGCGGCTATCTGCAGTACAAGTACAAGGAACAGAAGCAAAGGGCAACGACACTGATAACGCTTTCGCCGAGTTCTGAGCACCGGGACGCGCCGCTCCTCGCGTGTCTTCAGGGATTACTTTTCCTATAAGTAATACATGATTACTAGAATCCCGTAGCGGCGTCGAAACGCGGCTATAATATGAAAAATCCGATAGTCATTTAGAAAACAAACAGCTATGTAGATATATTTCTGTAATTTGTGCCTCTCTTAAAAACATGTAAAAAGGTGTCTTAAAAATCAACAGTTCCTTTTCACTGTCACATTATCCCGAACCAAAACCAAGCCTAATAGTAGATACGTTCCAGACAACGTGGATACGTTCCGTCAATGCTGAGGACCGTGACATCACGTCCTATTCTTGCTGACCAGAGTCCTCCATAGGCTCCTATCGCCCATGGGTGGCCTCTTGCAGATGTAGTTGCAGGGCAGCAGTGATTTGGGTGCTCAATCAATCTAGCGGATGGTCTGCCCCAGGACATATCATTTAATAAAATTGGGCCATAACTGTAGATCTCATGGGGTGTCCTACATAAATCGACCTCGCGTATTATATATTTAGATGTCTACTTGCATGAAAAACTAAAGTTTCAACAGTTTGGTGGCTACCTGCCTCAGTGTTCAGATGTTTGTGAGCACCTTGTTCGATCCATTGTAATTTCATCGCGAATTCGCGTGTCGAGGCCCGACCTCCTTCCTGCACAATTCCGTATCCAATGCTCTCAGCAAGTCCATCTCTGCTTTGTGCCACCTCACATGACGTAATCTACGAGTATAAACTTTTGGATCTAGATTCTTCGCGTTTATAGGGTTCCGTACACGAAGGGTTCAAACGGAACTCTCGCGTCCATCCGTCGTCTGTCACACAGCTTGTAATAGTCACACGGTTGGGCCTAAAGTTAAATTTTAATTAATTTTTTATGTAAAATATATCTGTCTTTGGCATCTGTGTCGCCTCTTATCTTAGTTTTTAAGATAGCTAGGTCCCCACTGAAAATCAGCGCCTCAGCTTGCTGTGTCTCGCAGTGACTTCATGCTGAGAGGGGATCCTTTTTAACGTCTTTTTTTTTAATTAACTGTTTCGTTTTATAAATTTGTAATTTGTGAGGTTAAATAAATGTATTTTCTTTGTTTCTTTCTAGTCTTCAAATTTTCACAATATAAACTGTTTCTTGATCCCAAGCCATACCGATGGTCTAAACTAATTTTAAAATTTTTTTGGCGAAATATATTTTTTTGACTTGCCTTAACATCAACTGGGGTTGGGGTCTCGTTGTTTAGAAACCATTCTTTTTTGGTTGAGTACATACCGTACTTTTTTTAAACAATATTGGTAAATAACGGAATGAGAAGCCATCAGTCAGCTTTTTTGCTAAATTATGTTCCGAAGAATTTTTACTAAAATTACATTACGTGTATTTTACCAACAAATACTAATATATTGATAAATTGATTTTTTTTCATTCAAATTTCTCATATTTCCTAAGAAAACCAACTTAATTTTGCGGTTGGTTCGTAACCCTATAATGTGCGGAGTCCGACACGTACTGGGCCGGTTATGAGTCTAATGATTTAATTGATGTATCATCAAACGGAACGCGTATGGGTGGCCTAGTTAAGACTTGCGACACTGAGAACAGAGAGCCACCTGGGCGGTTCCGGCGCGCCTTTTCTTGCGCGTGTCAGCGTCTGCAGCGGCGTCTGCGCTACAACCAAAACCACCACAACTCACCTGAAACTTTGAGGTTCAAACACAAGGTCTGTTTTGGCGTGCAGCGACGGCTGCTCTCGCGGTTGTGGGTGTTGCGCAAGCGCGAGCAACAGCTGACGCGCTGTACGTGCATATTTAGCGAAGATGTACTTTCCAATCCGTGAATCATCGATTACAACACATTGTTCTATCTCGCCTTCATTATTCTTGAATTGTTCACACTCATGTCGAAACAATCTTAACAAATTGTAATGTGTTTTGAACAGCAAATGGCATCTGCCTAATTTAGTCGCCGCTTGGAGGAAGTGCCCAGATAATTGAGAGTGCCAAGATAAGAGTAAGTGCTGCAACTAAATAGCTTGTTATCATAAATACCAGTCAGTTATCGCCGGGTCTCGGCAAATGTACCGACGAACGTCAAGTGCGTACTTCTGTGATGCGCGCCGCGGAACAGAAACGCAATAACAATGTACGAGCTTACGGTCTGTACCGACTTTATCGATCGAGCAGCAATGTGTCGTAATGGTCGAAAGCAGAGACTATCCGCGGCGCCGCAGATAACCACGTAGGGGTATGCAATGGGAAGAAACTCCTCTGCAATCAAATTACATCCCCGGCTGATGTGTACGATGATGGTTATAAATTGTATCTTTATAACGTCACGATATTTACCATAATATGGCCCTTCATCTTTTATATACTTAACGATTTCAACCGCTACATCACCACCATATCACAGAATCGGCCACCGTTGTATGAAGTCGGCATGGCAGCAGCCCTAACCGCCATAAAGAGCTGCTTCAGCTGTTCGCGCCGCTGACGCGCCAGCGCCGGAATCAGGCCGCAGAACACACTTCACAGCCACAGCTATCCAATGTTTCTTCCCAACACTCAAACTAAGTAACCATAATGTCTTAAACTGTTGGACATGTTATAGCTGACTAGCTATATCGAAATCCGGTTCGACTATGAATTGACGCGTCCCACTTAGGTAATACCTAGTTAATACATAGGTACATACTATCATACTAACATATCAGTGGGTCACACCACACCTCGGAACCTAACTAGGTTTGTGACCGCACGAAAGGTCACTTGGCGTGGACTACGAAGTGATTACACAGGTAATAACCACGCAGTCTTGTTTAGCATAAGTAGATCTTGTTCAGGTTCAACACAATGGTTTTATCGTCTGTGTGAGATTAAGCACGTAAGTGCACAACTACGTACCGCAAATAACTGCATATCTATCTATCTATATAGTGTTGCTGTGAAAATATCGTATTGCATGAATTATTGTGATGTTGTCGAAGGTCGCGCCCGGCCGCGTCAACCGTCTCGTTGATGTAATCGCATCCTGTGCAGATGCAATAGAGACATGAAAACAACGGCATTGTACGGCACAATGCCCGCTCGGCTAAGTAATCGCTATTCAACCGAACACGCTTTGTTGTTTAAGCGATTCCTCTGAACCCCGGACTCCGACAACAGACGTTTTCTTTGTGCCGGTATGCAACGGCACGACGCGCACTTACGTCGCCTCCTTCAAAAGGACCTATAATCTTCGTCGCTCGGACACTCCTACGCTTTTTTGTGGGTAGGCCTGTCGATACTCGCACTGCCGTGCCCGGTGCGCGGTGCGTGGGACCCTGACCGATGCCTTTATTATGTTAATTATGATGCTGATATTTGTGGACAAAACGCGCGTGCACTAATTACTGATAGCACAAAATTCACTATTTAGCTCTGTCCACACGATACTATATATTATCAAATAATGTGTAGTAAATAAAGTTTATTTTCTGCATCAGATTCCATGCACCGCAGTAGGTACTTACCTATACTTAGCGGCCGCCCGCGACATCGTCCGCGTAGATTTTAGATGGTAACAAAGATATAAATCAGGTCTATTTTTTTCTGTCAATTGTCTGATGCTGTTAATATTATGTTAAAAATTACTCAAAAGTCAAAATAAATGTCCGCAAATGAATTTTCGTAATCAGCACCCCGAGGAACCACAAAGAAGGCACATATTGATTTAAATAAAAAGAGGTTGACCGTCTTGGATTTGAAAATGCGTGTCATTTTCGTAATCGACACCTCGAAGAACCTAGACGATGATACCCATATCGATAATCATGAAAAATAAATGTCCGCCGTCTTTGATATGAAAACGCATGTAATTTTCGTAATCGGCACCCCGAGGAACCTCGAAGATGAAACCCATATCGCGTTTTAAGAAAAGTATCTTTACTTTACTGCTCCCCGCACAAACTTGGAACCCCTTTTTCACCCCTTCAGGGGAGCAATTTCGAAAAACACTGAAATACGCAATTATTATATTTAAACAGAGAGTGTATATAAATACTTGGTTTCATACAAACTTTCATCCCTTGTTGCACCCCCTTAGGGGATGAATTTCAAAAAATGCTTTCTTATCCCTAGCCTACGTTATAAATGTAATCAATCGACTGTGCAAAAATCAACTCTCTAGCATTAGCAGTTTCGGCTGTGCGTTGATGAGTCAGTCAGTCAGTCAGTGAGGAGTCCTCACTGAGGACTTCTTTTACTATAGATTATGAGAGAAAACATGTAGGTAACTGACTTGGTACAACTAACATTGCCGATTGTCGTTAGTTCTGTACCCGGACACACATTACCGTCCATATTTGTGTTTTGTATGCATCAAAGATAAAAAGAATTAAAAACCACTTAGTTACGTTACACGTGCGAAGTGAGGCGCGGGGCGAGTAGTTGAAGCATTACATATCTACCTACTTTCCAAATAACTTGCAGCCATATGGCCTCTGAGCAAATATAACTGTTTTACGACTTACAAGTGATACGAATGGATGTAATTGGCGGAGTGGAACTCGCGTGTGTCGGTGAACTCTCGTTTCGCAACGAGTGCAGCCGCGCATCCTGCGCCCGCGCCGCGGCCCGGGGTGAGCCGGCCTCGGCGTCGGCTCTGCTGGCCTGGTTGCGCAACACGCAACTGCAACCATCTTCAGCCCGACTGCCAACTGCTGTACATCACCTGTCCTTACTTCATGCAAAAGTGACCTTGTTTTTTACGTCTACCCTCCCGATTCGGAATAAGCATTTGCATACGGGTAGTTTATTGGCCTGTGCTGACCAAAGAAAGGAATACCAAAGTGGTTTTTGACTACAATGTTAATTACAGTACCGTGGGGGCGGGGACGATCACATGGCTCTATATAATGTATTTCTTCTCAATGCGTTTTGAGAGACTAAAAATACATTCCAATTGAGTTGAACTTTGTCATTTATTGTGAGTCCGTTGAAAATAATGGCGTGTGGAGGGTACCTGCCTGTACCTAACTACTTATCTCGCATCTACCGGCACATCTATTCACAACTTATTTGTTTTGTACTCTGTACTGATATGGGTGTACTATTCTGTAGCGTATGCGGTGATTTGTGAATAGCAGGACTGAGCCGCTATTATTGAGAACGGATCGACACCAGCTCGCCTGTCTCGGTCGCACCTGTTCTGACCACAGCGTAGCGTGGCGCTCGCAAGGCCGGTTCATTTAGCAAGTGCTCGGGCCACGGCGATCGGCATTGTTTCGCATACTTGGAGTGGCAATGTGGCACCCGGGCCGAGCCGCTTCGTTTATGGCGTACGAGAGCGGAGTGCGGGGCGCGGGAGGAAGGACCGCCGCATTGACATTCCACCGGCCTTCCGTGCGCTTAAGCAGGCCCGTGCGCGGCGGCGGGGGCCGGGGGCCGGGGGCAGAGGCGCCCACCTGCTCCCCTGCGGCCATCGCCAGGCTACAATATATATTCGATATGCTTCGAACACTGGATTAACTTTTTTGTGCATCTTTTGGGTGGGTTTTTGTGATGAAATAGGAGCGCTCGATCTCATTACAGTACAGTAGGTACCTAAGCCAAGAAAATGGATTACCTACCACTCTTGTACTTTAATGTAAAAATGATAAACTCGAAAAGTGATAGACCAATTTCTTGGGTAACTGCACACCTATTCATGCTCGCCCAGCGAAACCCCGCCCGCTGCAAGCGCTGCGCTGGTCTCATCTTATTGCCTCACCTGTTTATTGATCCGGAAATATGTAGTTATAACACTTATAACAAAGTCCGCTCAGTTACCTACCTACTACTTATGGTTAATGGTTTGTAAATCGCTATCCCTTTTTTACTTTCCCATCATGTTCGTATTTATTATACAAAGAATATAATAATTTCCCAGTGTTTCCAAGATTTTGCTGCCCGAAAACTTGATGTCAAGCATAATGCAATTAATGCATGCATGAATAAAAAAACATGGAACGGGAATAGCGGAAGGGCCGGGCTCATATTAGTGACGTTGGATTTGACCGTTGTTACGTAATCATAATAACCACGTCGAGGGTGTGGTCTCGGCCGCGTCTCGCGTCTCGCGCGACTGCGCACTTCCGCGAAACTTTCTCAAAACAATGCGCCCGGAATGCGGCGCCGGCGACCGACCAAACGAGAAATACACTAAAAGCCGATGAAGCACGTATAGTCTTAGAGCTTTTTTCCTTTGCACGGCCGCACGACCGGCGCGGACGCAGCGGAGAAAGCGTTTCCCGTGTTCGGTGGACGAGCAACACTAACTCCCAGTGCACTTCAATATTTACTAACAAAGACCGACTTGTTGTGAACACCACTTAGACCGAGAGGCCTCATGTCAGACAAATGTGGACGCGTTTATCGCTTGGCATGACAATTTAGCCGTGATCTCCCGACAAAAAATATTAAACAATAGCATTCTTTTGTCATGAGCCCGGCGATCCCCGGCAGCGGTAGAAGACGGGTTAAAATATAGCATGTCGCGACAAAGAAACCATGACAGACGCGACCACCAAACAGGCAGGACTTTTGCCACGAAACATCCCAGACTGAATCCCTAGGACAACCGTGTTCATTCAGAACACGCGTCGATGTGAACGGCCTGCAACGGCCGCGATTAACACTTAAATGGCTCTTCGTTAGAGCAATTGAAGGATATAATAAAAAGTGCCATCTAATAAGGAAACGCTGCGGACGGGAAGTGGCCGCAGTCTCGGGGCAATTTAATTCGCTCAGGAGGAGACGTAAAAGCTCCATCTAATAATACGGAATCGGAAACGCAGACGACTGTGGCCGTGTCTACTGCGCGGCCGCCCAGTGAGCGCCACAGGTACTGATGTAGGTACTATTGTTTTTTTTCCACTCAGATTTACTTACAGTAGATTAAGTGTTATCATTGTAATAAGCATATTTTGGGAGCAAATTACTGACTGTCGAGTTTCTTCCACCGTTTTTCTTCTCGGCAGTGGTTTTTTTGAGAAACTCTAGTAGTTTTTGACTTGTAAAAGTGCCATTGCGGCCTACCTGCAGAATAAAGTTCATTTATTTCATAGCTCATGCTCAGACTAATATTCTCATTCTGAGGGGCTTCACTGACTTTAGGTACCTCTATAGTGGCTTTGAATACCATCCCAAATTGATCAAAAATTACAATTAGTAGGAACAGGAAAGAATATTTTGAATCGTAAAATACTTATTCCATGTATTGTAATGTAAATAAGCTAGAACTTAATTCGTACCTAGTACCTATACAATCTCGACGAACTCACGACAGTTACGACCTTTTGATTCGCCAAGACAGTTCTTCAGCGAAAACAACATAAAAACCATAAAACCTATCTCCACCTAATTTTTTTCAGAATTTTAAACTTTCTTAGTTTCGAAACTAGGGGAGGGGGATACTATTTATGTTATGACTTTGACAGCTAATATCTCACCAACGGTTGACTTAAATGGTAAAGTTTTTTAGAAACCTCCATAGTTATAATTTTTAAAGATCCATTGATACCCCACGACTATGTGCGCTGAATTATTATTTTTTTCACCACCGGTCACGTGCATGTATGGATTGCCCCTCTTAATTTTTTTTTGTAAGTTCACATCATTTTTATGTTGCGGCTAATAGAATACACCTCCCTTACCTCCCTACCAAATTTCATAATTGTAGTTCTTATAATCTCCGAGTAAATCGGCTGTGACATACGGACGGACGACGACTTTTCCGTTTTCGCCATTTTGGCCGTAGCCACGCCTAAAATTAGAATAAAATACTAAATGTAAATATTTTCAGAATTGCTTTCATGGGGTTTAGATATGAGGACATTAGGTATCATTTTACAGAAAATGTTTTTTATTTTAATTGAAAACAAGCGACTGAAAATTAATGATGATGTGAGTTAATGATATTTTTAGAACCGGCTCAGGAAACGTTTCAGTTTTGTTTCCATAATAATGAAGGTATCTCCTCTCCTTTTTTTGGTGCTACGGACCAAAGTGCTATATAGTGACCAAAGATCAATCGTTCCGATTCACAGCTTTTTACTGAATTCGGGGTATACCGCTAAAACACTGCTTGCTGGTCTCGATGTGAGAGAGAGGTCGCTCGCGCCAGTGGGTCGTGTCGTCGTGTGAGGAAAGTGTGTCCGCCGCCGCCGCCGCCGCCGGCCGGCGAGCTTTCTCACGGCCGCCGCGGGCCGCTCTCTAATTATCTAACATTACCGTCTCCCAATATGACAATAAATACGAATTATGGAGTCTTTTCATACATGATGAGTTGATAACATTGATGACGCTGTTAACAGCATAGTTACGAATGTCATGATGTCAAAGGAAGTCACTAAACTAACGTCTAATTCTGATTTCCCATACTTGTAGCTTTGTTTACCATCAAGTTTACAGTTTGGGAATTCAAAGATCAAAGTGACTTCATCAAAGATTGCTGACTGCATTCTGCGCAATTAGTAGCCATCGCTCGGAGGCCAGTTTTAATTGACCATAAAGGCTTCGTGCGCCTTCGTGTGTCGACGTACTTTGTCGTATTTGGCTGGTTAAGAACTAATTCACTGACTATTTACGAAACAGTGAATCAGCATCGACACTGTCATGTGTGAAGTTGGTATAGCATGTATTCCGTACTCATTTCTGGTGATCTGAACTACGTATAATTATATAACTTATGATGAACAACATACAAAAAGGAAAATATGTGTTAGGTCCTCAATGAAAAATGGTCCTGACGACTCTTGGTTCACGCTAAGACTGGCTGACCATAGCCCCACGCTGCTCGCTCGCCCTGTGCTGCGGATACTCACACCGCACTCGAATAACTATCGGTCGACCTTACGACATTACAATAAGGTTTACAAACGGCCAGTTAATTGTGTCATAGATGGCACAATGGGAAGTAGGTACGATAATAGAACAGCGGGCGGCTGTGACTCGGCCGGAATGTAAACTGCAGTGCGAAGGTTATTGTTAACACCTTTATTCAAGAGAGTAAAGAGTGAATAACTCGCGTCACGTGTGATCTGTGTGGCCGGCACCGGCGCGTTGTCCATTACACCAGTCAAGAAGTGACTATATGCGTATACATATACATAGATATATTTACATGACATCGCTATCAAACTGCGATGGCGGCGGCGACAAAAAATGCGTCGAGGCTCCATCCACAAAATGACCAAGGCTCAGTCAAAAATCTTAATAGACAAACCCACGCATGTGTGGGTGAGTTAAATATTACGTCTAGATTAAGATGGTTGGTTGCTAAAGAGGCCTGCGCGGGCGCGAGCGCGGGTCGCGAGCAATAGATATAAACGAGCGCGCGACCTCCGGCCGCCGCCACCGCCGCTGACAACGCAGGTTGGCTTGTCATCCCTAGCTAGCTATTCTCAGCTAGCTCCTCGGCTCCACCATCACTCGACTGCCACGGACATAGACATACCGTGGGTTGTGAGGTCGTATCGTATTGTTCTAATGATCGTTTATTTCAAAAATGATATTTTAGGATTCATGTTCAAAACAACTACTGCAAGAAAATAGTAATGACATACTGTTATATTTTTAAATATTTATTATTTAACAGTCAATCGATCGGGGCAAGATTTACCAACGACATAAAAAATTACTTCCGCGGGACGAAGTAGTACATTCAATTTTAATATTTACAAACGAACAACATTTACAACACCAGCCTGGCGGCTCCGGGGTACTAACGTACACGGGATCATACAACATACAAATCGTAATCGTTAACAAAAATACAAAAATAATACTGTAGAATACAATAAATATCGAGTACAAGAAGAAGTACATTAAAGCTCGGTTGTCAGCCGACGTCGTCGACCACTGTCACCTGTCACTAGTGTCACTGACGCGCACGCGCGGAGAGAGCACCGACCCGCGCGCGTCCAAGTCATGAGGAAGCACACCGCACTCGGTCAGTCTGCAAGCGGTCGCTCAACACACGGTCTCCTTGGGGAGCTTGGCGGGCGCGTGCGCGGGCGCGGGCGCGGGCGGGGCGGTGATGGAGGGCGGCGCGGCCGTGGTGTTGGTGAGCGACTCGCCGCAGGAGGGCAGGTGCGTGGAGGAGTGCGTGGCGCGGTCCACGCGGCGGCGCGCGGGCGCGGGCGGCGCGCGGCAGCAGCGCGCCGCGGCGTCGCGCAGCGCGGCCAGCGCCGCCGGCTGCGCGCCCACCACCAGGAAGATGAGCACGCCCTGCAGCGCGTTGAGCAGGTCCGTGCCGTACCACACGTACTCGGGCCCGCCCGCCGCCCACGACACCACGTCCGCGCCCCACGTCACGCCCATCACCACCACCAGCTTCGCGCACACGCGACCCAGCGCCGCTCTGGATAACATTGCATCTTTTAGTTTCTTTAATTGGCGCAGTTAATAAGATATTAACATACATTGTGTATATAACTATAGATTCTAATTGAGCGCTTCGGCTGTATACCCGTTAATATGTACATATTTCGTTGAGCCCTACAAAGTACTTCAAGTAGCTTCAAATCTCTCACAGAATATGGAATAAGATCAAATAAAAGGCAATATAAGGTCTAGTTGGTCCTTAAGGTTATGTGCATAGGTACACACATCACATACTGCGACGCCCTTAGGCACTGGTCCCACCGTCGGCGAGTAGCGAGTAGCGCTTGAGCGAGAAAACGAGTAGAATTACTACGAGAATAGTCGCTGCTCGCCGGCGGTGGGACCAGTGCCTTATTAAGGCAAGAGCAGGTGAAATTCTATTTCATTTGTAAGTTTAAAGATGGAGAAATGACATATTGCAGTGACAAGTTGCTAGCCCATCGACCAGAACACTTCAGTTTGCAACTTGTGTTCTTGTAAAAAAAGCCTACAATAACTGGGTATGGGGTAGTCAACTGTGATGTCTGGTATATAATCTCTCGGATCAGAATATGGATGAGACTTACCGTTCGGAAGTAGACTTGACCTCATCGCGTCGCCAGAGGCCGCAGGTGAGCTGCCTCGTGGTGGACACGAAGAGCGCCAGGTTGACGAGCAGCAGCACGCCCACGGGCCCGAAGAAGTAGACGAGGATCTCGGCGTCGCCGTAGAACCAGCAGCGCACGGCGCCGAAGCGCGGGCGCAGCAGCGCGGGCCCCGCGGGCGGCGGCGGCAGCGCGTCCAGCAGCGCCGCCACGCCCGCCACGCACAGCGGCCCGCCCCACGCGTACACCGTGTACACGCGCAGCCGCCACGACTCCTGCCCGCGCTCCAGGCTCGTCGGCCGGAAGTCCCTGCCGCCACACACCCACAGTTACACTACTGTTATCTCACGAGCGCGGGTTAGCCACAGTTGTAGATGTGACGCCTACGAACACATACACAATATGAACACACAGCCATGGCTCACCCGCGTTCGTGAGGTAAAAGTACTGTACGCGCGAGCTCCGGGTTCGCGGAATGATACGCGTGATATAGCCAACCTGCCTCTATGTTATTGAGTGGCTTATGATTTGTCTTGTAAAACTGCTCGTTCAAGCTCTACTTACACTGACGATGCGCTTCGTTTTTGGGGAATCGCGTGCCGTGGATACCTAAGGTTCAGTGAGGCGATGGATAGATGTAATTCTTCTGTTATATATTAAAATGTATAAAACCAATGTGTAATTCTCAATGTCTTAGTTTTAACTTTAATACTGTGTAATTAGTTTGAATTAAATAATAATAAAAAAAATGCGACCAAATTTTAATTTCAACCAGTTTTCAACAAAACCGCAGTTTCAATGCAGTCAGTCAGTTCAGTCGGCTCCGAACTTATACCTTAGGCCGGCATTACGGGTGGCAGAATGAGAGGCTTACCGGAAAGTCCACCAGATGTTGAAGCACATGGTGTTGAGCCAGAAGAACGCCGCCAGGAACAGGAAGTGCATGCACACCGCTGCGGGAAACGCAAGACACGATTAGACACGATAGTTGCAGCCACGGCTCGCGGGCTCACACATCACGAATAGGTACGGCCAGGTGCGGATACAGGGGGGGGGGCAACAGGGGCAGAAGCCTGTGTCAGGGGAAGGCAATTGCCTATGTCCTGACGTAGGAAATATGTTCTTACAATAAAAACAGTTATCAAAAGTTAGTTTTATTTTCGGAAAGTTCGAAAGTGCCCCCCCCTGAACAAAATCCTGGATCCGCGCCTGGGTACGGCACGCCTAGCTTTCTTCTACACGTGTTCCGTGCCGAGTACAATTACTCGCAGCTTCATCGCTGCTGGCCATAGGCCTCTCAATAGATGGGAGCAAATGAATTCCTCGCCGCAGGGAGTAAACCGCGGATTCGACGCGAGCGGGCGGCGGGCGGCGGGCGGCGGGCGGCGGGCGGCGGGCGGCGGGCGGCGGGCGGCGGGGAGAACAGTGAAATCGCGCCGCTGTTGTCCAGAACAGAGGGGCTACTCCGAACTTCGTATCATGCCGTCGGCCGTCCCTTTCACTCATATAGTGTATAACATGAGAGTGAAAGAGACGGCACGACACGAAGTTCGGATTTCGAAGGTCGGAGTAGAGGCTCAGGTTCATTCAAGTCTACCTGTGCTGATCGCGTCGCCCCGCTCGCCGCCCGCTGCCTGCTGGCGTAGTCCGCGGCCGCGGCCTCACACCTGTGCATCCTTCGTGTATGCATATTCCTACATGCTAATTCCTTCTCGAAACTGAGACTCATTACTTATATCCAAGGAAAATAGACAGAATTTTATATAAAAATCTTTTTAATTCGCAATTTTGAAAAGTAATTGAGACTTAATATCCACAACATATTTTTTTTTTCTGTTTTTTTCTCTAGTCTCTGCGACCGACAAACGCTAGGGCTCGGTCTGAAAACCAGCGCTGGACATTTTTTTTTTGCCCAGCACATGCTGAGACCGAGACCCATTGCCTCAATTTTTTTTTATGTATTTTTGTTGGCTTTATTTTGTAACTTTAATTCGTGGCAATAAATAATTTCTGATTCTGATTCTAATATTACTACTATAATAGTACTTATCGAGAATGGAGGATGAAGAAGAAAGAAGATGGTTGTCACTTTGTCCTCAACCAATTAGACCGGTTAGGTCAAATGTCAGCTCAAATTATTTTTTTGATTTGTATAACAAAACAACATTGGTGAACTGGTACAGTAACAAGGCTTTAATGGCAATGGGTTCGGGTTCGGGTTTACTAAAGTTATGAAACTTATGTATTTACTCTGTGTCTTTGATATATAGGTTAAAGGTAGCCACTGCTCTTATGCTGTAGGCTCACTTGTGTGTGTAAATTAATTGGGCTAAATCTGTTCTTGTGAGATAGTTAAGTTCTATAAGTGAGAACCTTTAATTGGCTATGTAATTCTATTGTAGTTTTCTTATAAATGTGTTACGCTGTTGGTTTTCCATGTATTTAAAATAAATAAAAAATAAATAAATAAAATTAGTTTTCTCTGCTTACGTCTGACGCATCTTTATAAAATCAAAACTTAGTTTAGTAACAATAAGTACCTACTAACAATACGTACAGTCGCGAATGGGGATGAACCACTTGCCTGTTCGCAACTGGGACGTGTAACACAAATCCGGGGCCTGACACAACATCGGGTAACATCGGTCGTTCATTTCTTACAGATGTAGTGCAAAATGATTTTCCCTAGTACTTTATCGGAAAAGTTCGTATTTATCGTGCTCTCTCAATTAGCTTCAGTACCCATCAAAAAGAATATAATCACTACGTTTTTGATCTGTACCTACTCGTACACGGCCAAATTACGAACAACGGCATGTGGCACAACATTCCCGATTCACGACTTTTTAACTTTACGGTTTGGTTGGATAACTATACTGCGTACCTAACATCCAATACGTAGGTGTAGCATTTATCACAATATCAAGATAAGTACCAGGAATCCGAGATGGGCAAAATGTAATCGACTAACTACCTCAGATTAACGATTAAAAGTAACAATTGATTAGTCTTATTTGTACGAGATCCGATTAATTTAGTCACGTTTAAATTAGTAGTCGATTAATCTCCAGCGAATAAATTTTTGGTCTAATTAATTAGATTAATTTCCTCTCGATTAATATTAGGAACAAATTTAAGATATATTTTTGTAATTCTAAGTTGCGAGTAACCAAACAGGCGGCTACAACTTAAGGAATGTATGATATGAACACAGTGTAAGGTGTCCTCGAGTAATTCCGAATGTCGGGTAATTCCGAAAATAACAAATTCCAGTCTAACTAAGCGATTTTTTTGCACTACCAAACATCAACAAAAAATCTTAACATTTCTTTTTGATGATGATGATGATGAGATGCAATAAAAGCGGTTAGTTAGACAGGTATTTGTTATTTTCGGAAATGTCGGGTATTCGGAATTACCCGAGGACACCTTACCTAAAATAACCGGCATATTATGGTCGTGCTTATCGCTTGATAAATAACTTGCCAAAGCATTCGTCACTTTCTGACAAATGTTGTCAAAGGGGATGTACGCTTTGTCGACTGACATAGGCAACCGTAATATTACCTATATTACGGTATTAGGTACCCACAGATATATGGATTACCGGATTGTTATATACTTTGCAATCTCTGGTCCTGCGTAAACAACCCTTAAATGCAAGGAAGTGACAAATCAAAAAAAAATACTACATTGACAAACAGAAACAAACTAGCCGGCAACTGATTATCCTTTACCTAGGAAGACCATAGAGTGCAACCATATAAAAATCATAATTGTGTTATTGAAATAAATTTATATCACCCAGCACACTACAATGAGGTGAACACACGAAAATACATATTGGATCTTTGTTAGGTACGTGTAAAATGAGCGTCTTCCAACTCGTGAAATTTAGGGTCGGTTGCACCAACATACGATCACAGACCGGTCATCGTCAAATATGGCGCCGGCAACTGTCATCTAATAGAAACTTTTCAAACTTTCCGTACAATCAGATTTTAACGAACACCGCTTACGATTACAGACGGTTTGGTGTAACCCACCCTTAGACGATTGAATTAACGATTAGCTAATTAATTGTCACTCGAATACTATGTCGATTACTTTAATCGTGTTTAAATTAATCGTGATTAATCTTGTAACTACTGATTGTTTAATCGATTAATTAGTTGATTAAAAAAATATCGATCAATGCCCATCTCTGCCAGGAATTGATAGTGTATTTATTAGTAGACAGGGTGTAAACTCACCGAGCGCCCGGCACAGCGCGGGCGGCACCTGGTCGGCGGCGAGCTGCGTGCCGGCCAGCAGGATGTCGGCCAGCATGAGGGACGCCACGTACTGCGTCTGGCAGCGCCAGTGCAGCGCGTGGTGCGCCGCCGGCAGCGCGCAGCCCGCCGCCAGCGTGGCGGCCAGGAACGCCGCGCCCACCGCCAGCCCGCAGCCGTACAGCACGTGCCGCGGCGAGCGCGGGCTCTCGCTCGGCTCCGCCGCGCACGCCAGCACGCGCGCGCCGCCCGCGCCCTCCACGGCCTCCGCGCACCAGCCGCCGCCCGCCACCACCGCGCCGCTCGCCAGCCGCAGCGAACCGTTGCCCTCCAGCGCGGCGCCGGCCAGCGAGCCCGCCACCGAGTACTGCATGCCCGGCGCGCACGCCGGCCACCCGATGCTCAGCTCCGCCTGGCCGGCCAGCGCGCGCAGCTCCTCCCACGCGGCGGCCGCGCGGACGTCGTCCGGGACGCAGCCCGACCCGTCGTACACCTTGCCCTGCGCGCAGCACTTGGACGGCGGCCGCTCGTCATCCTCCAAGCACACGAGCGCGGCCGCGAAATCCGCGCAGTACCGCGCCGGCGGCAACACGCGCACCGGGCTCCGCAGCAATATCGAGCCGTTGTTGGCGAGCAGCGCGTACGGCGCCGCCTCGGCGGGCAGCACCCGCAGGTCGGCGCAGTCGGGCAGCGCGCCCTCGACCTGGCGCCAATGCGGCGGCAGCTGGCCCGGCTTCAGGAAGGACACCCGCGCGGGCGCATACACCCGCGGCGCCCAGGGTTGCGGGTCTGGGTCTTCCACGCAGGAGGCGGCGGCGGCGGCGCGCGTGAGCACGGGCGCCCGCAGCGCGTCGGGCGCCAGCACGCGGCCCGCGGCGCAGCAGCGCGACACGGCCACGGGCGCGGGCCGCACGCCGTCTGCGCCCGCGCACGCCAGCACTGCCGCCGCCAACAACAGCGCGCGCGCCCGCAACATAACGCCCCTTACCGGGGGATCGAGTCGCACGCGCATCGCACGCAGAACTGGCACATTATTATCCTGTCACTTCACTGAGCAAGTTTCACTCGGTTATCATTCCAGAGCGGGCCACAATAACAAAATTATCACAATATTTGAAAGCCCGATGTGATGTGGTAGCATGTTAGTTCGTCGACCGTGTTAGCACGTGCGAAAGGTCTTAGCACGGCGTAGGCGCGTGCTCTCACCTCGAGCGCGCGGTTGACACTGCCTGACTGAGTGCGACTGCCCCGGCCCGGCGCCCGGCGGCCCCGGCCGCGCCGCGCGGCGTCCCGCGCGCTGGTGCGTGCGCGTTGTGCGAGCCCACTGTCCCCACGCTCCGCCCCCAACGCGACGACAACAAATGTAGGTACCTGCGAGATGCATCTCCAGCGTCGTCGGCCCGGCGCGGCGTCGGTGTTGCACCGCACGCGACATGTAGTTGGAGGCTGAGTACTGTACTGCCAGTACAGTATTTACACTTGTGCTGTGTGTATAATACGAGTATACATGACCACTAGGCGACACTGACAGGGTCCGATAGTAATACGGCCGGTGTTTTTAGGTTGTACGTACCAACAGTGTAAAATATAGATTTAGATCACAAAGGCGGAGTGACCGCGCACATAATCTCAAATATTAAAGATTTCGCAACAAAAAGAAAAAATATATACATATATGTACTTTTTTTATGAAATAAATAGATCTAAATTTAAAATTTTTTTTTTTAGTGTTTCGTACCTCAAAAGGAAAAAACGAAACCCTTATTCTCATTATTATAGAATCACTGTCGTCCGCAGGACACGGAACCCGGTTTCGCCTTCATGCAATTAACCGGTATTGTGTATTTAAAATGATAACACGACGCGATTTGGAGAAATAAAGTTTATTATTTAAAGTTTGAGTCGATGAGGTACAAAACACTGGCTAGATGAATAGGAACACAAAACTAAGAGTTCTAATACACTACACACACTAAATTAGGCCCGGCTAAAGCCTCAATAGTTATTTAACAAGAAATTACTGTAATTAGAATAAGTTTTACATCGAAAGATGCGCGTCGGTTCTAGCCAGAGGTCAGACTCATTCGCGGAAATGGCCGCCGCTCAAAAATGGGCGGGTGCCGCGCGAGTGTCGACTTTATGTCGTTTATGCCGCGAAGTTTAAATATCGGGAGTTTGGTATTTTGGCGAGCGTGGAACGGCGAGTAGGAGAAGTATTTACGATATACTCCCCCTCTAGTGAAGGAGAACGCCCTCGTTCCGGAACTAGCTCGTTATGCTTCTCCTTCAGGCGCCCACGACGACGCTTCGGAATTACAGGAACCGGCGGAGTGTCGTCGGCCTTCGTGTTCGTACTAATGAAAGGTGTCAGGTCCTGAACGTGATATTTTCCCAATGTCTCATCGGGCTTCGTTACTGGAGCAATTATGTCTATAATCGGCATTGGGTAGTTATCCGTTTTAGTCACAGCATTAAGGCGCCGGTAGTCTACGCAAAAACGGATGCTGCCATTTGGTTTTGATACCAGGAGTGCCGGAGAGCCCCAAGCAGATTCGCACTCTTCTATAACGTCTTCTTTGAGCATATTATCAATTTCTTCGCGCATCAATTCCTTCTTAGCGGGTGTCAAACGATAAGGAGGCACAGATATAGGCAAATGGTCACCTGTGTCAATCCGGTGCTCAGCGGAGGGTGTCGGTGCTCCCCCTGGCTGGAAAATGTCCGTATTGACCGATAAGACTTGCGCTGGCATGTCCCGATCAGGTGACATAAGCTGCGGCCCTTCATCATCTCGTAGAACATCCGCAGCGGCACAGGCCAGTTGCTGCGTGACGCTGACGTCACGTTCGAAACGTAGTTGGTACTCACGATGCTGACTGTCGTCTGAAAAACACCACAGTCCGCGGAAGAAATCGATAGTAACAGCAGCGGTAACTAAAAAGTCAATGCCAAGAAGAGTTTCATTGCCGCTGGCTTCAGGAAGTATTATGAACGGAGTCCGAATAGATTTACCCTCTATACCCACTTCTAAGGTAGTCGTTAAGACATCTACCTCACGCAGATGTCCGTCGGCGAGTTTAATAAGTTTTCGCGCCGGTTGAACGGAGTGACCCTTGCGAAGGAGAAGCATGTACAGACTATGACCCGCAATACAATGTTTCGCTCCCGAATCTATAAGCGCCGTGCCACGCGAACCCAGAATTTGAATGTCAAAAATAGGTCGACTTACCCTACGTAAGCCGCAATCTGAGCTAGTACCGGCGCGCGAGGAGGGAACGTACATTTTACGTTCGACATTGTTTGCATTAAATTCCACATCAGTATTATTATTACACGAGCCAATTGAGTTAATTCCATTTGCAGACAAATTTAACATATTCGTTACAGTTACATTACTGGAGATTGGCTCAAAAGGTACACTAGAAATATTATTATCAGCTGTTAAATTACTAACATCGTTTTCGACCAAGTTGGTATATACATCAATCTCATCATTGGTAGTCAAGTTGTAGAAACTATAAAAGCATTGTTCCGCATTACATTTCGGGCAATTATCGCGAGTAACATGTTTAGTACCACACTTGTAACACGACACTGGATTATCAAGTAAGTTTGACTCATCCTTGTCCGCCAACTTACGACACCGGTCGCGATCGTGTCCGTAATTCTTGCAATATACACAGAACATCGGCATCGCCACGCCGGACGGCGTAGGCATCGCCGCGCCGGGCGGCGGCGTGAAACGAACACTCGATGCACCGCGCGAATATTGCGCTAGCGGCGGCGGCGGCGGCGGCGGCGTAGGCAGCGTTGTAGTGGTCGGCGTACTGGTATAAATGGGTGCGGCGCGCGCGCGCGTAAACGTGGCGCTGCGCCCCGATGACTTCGCCGTTTCTGGAACGTTCTGAGTCTGTAACTCACCCTGCTTTTTAGCGTTAAGGGCACGGGTGGAATCTTCAATTTTATGAGCTTTTACTAGCAGTTCTTTGAATGATGAGAATTCTTCTCGCCTTAATGCTTTGGTTATGTTGATGTTTAGCAAACTATATATCATATCCAATTGTGCCTTGGCGGATATATCACCCGGCGGCAAACGGGCAAGCAGGGCACGGCTTCGTGCGACGAATAGGTCTGTTCGTTCATCGTCACCCTGTTGCGAACTAAATAATTCCCTATATATAGTCGACTCGGAGCGGCGATCGCCATAAGCATCGCGTAGGTACGTTAGCGCATCGTGCCATGTAGTGACTTCAGCGCGTACACTTTGCCACCAAGTCGCGGCTTCATTAGTGAGCAACATCGACATACCTCTCAAAGCGATGTCATTTGATACATAGGCGGCTTCTTTAAATGACTCAATAGCATCTATAAATGCCTCAACATTATCAGAGTGACCAGCGAAGCGAGATGTGCAGGTCGCGAAGGTGCCGGCAAGCGGTGGAGCCTCGCCCGCGGAGGAACACGGCGACGCACTGGGCCGCCGGGCGGGGGAAGACGACCTTGTCGTCAACTGCTCCAGTCGCTCGAACACGCGTTCACACATTTGTGACTGCGACTGTTGTATAGTCGCCAATAAAGCTGCAAAACTCCTTTGCGACATAGAAACATTCTCACTTTGTTCACTATCACTTTCGCTATCTTCGTTAGCTTTTGAATCTTTTGATCGTGTGTTACGCGACATTTTTATATAAGGTTATGAGTCTGATGCACTGCTAAACACTGTAAAGCTGTGTTATTTAATCACAGGAATTCTGCCCGCACTTGGGACGCCATTTATTGTGTATTTAAAATGATAACACGACGCGATTTGGAGAAATAAAGTTTATTATTTAAAGTTTGAGTCGATGAGGTACAAAACACTGGCTAGATGAATAGGAACACAAAACTAAGAGTTCTAATACACTACACACACTAAATTAGGCCCGGCTAAAGCCTCAATAGTTATTTAACAAGAAATTACTGTAATTAGAATAAGTTTTACATCGAAAGATGCGCGTCGGTTCTAGCCAGAGGTCAGACTCATTCGCGGAAATGGCCGCCGCTCAAAAATGGGCGGGTGCCGCGCGAGTGTCGACTTTATGTCGTTTATGCCGCGAAGTTTAAATATCGGGAGTTTGGTATTTTGGCGAGCGTGGAAGGGCGAATAGGAGAAGTATTTACGATACCGGTTAAATTTCTAAAATCGGTAAATTGCGTTTTGCTATATTTTTTCGTACTTCAAAACATTTATTTCATAGAAGAAGGCTAACAAAAACAAATCTTAAAATAAAAATGGAGCTAACTATATGAGAAGTGCTTTAGGAGATATTTCAAAAATAGTACCGGTAACCGGTTCCGAGCCCTGGTTGTCCGTCTGTCAAGACCCTTTATCTCGGGGATGCTTGGAGGTATCGAGTTGAAATTAAAAACCATATACTCAGGTCTACAGCCCCTTGGCTGTGAAAAAATCAAACTTCTAAGTTAACGTAAAAAAACATACGGCCGTTTAAAAATATGTATATTTATTTCGATACTCTCCAGGGCTGTTTATGACAAACCGACTAGTCCTCACCGCCTGTCACCTCACCCTTCACCCGTTTTTATATGCACTGTCAAAAAGTGAAATATGTCATTTGACGGTTTCCATATAAAAACGGGTGAGCTCTCAGGTGACTGGTGAGAAGGTGAGAACGGTGCTTAGTGAATCGCATTGCAGGGAATCAAAAATAGGACACTTTCCGTTGACATATTATATTATCCGATAGTCCCATCTTGGCCAAGAGTCCTTTGACCCCGAAGTGACCTGTAAACACCCCAGTTATGAACCTGAGCTGCTTTCTGCCGTACTTCCAAATTTTTTTGCATACTAGCTGCACTTTGTCAAGTGTTTAAAGCATGGACACCATTGTAAACGAGTCTACTTGGCTGTCGCTGAGTATATAGATATTATCTCCTCTGGTTTATCTGTCTATATTCTCTTGTGCCCATGCAAATATGGCGTATGTGTCCGCCTGGAAGACAGTCGCGAATTGCCCCATGTCAGCACTATAATCATTAGCATATATGCCTGCTCCTGTACCGGATCCCATTTTTGACCCGTCTGTGTACCAAATTTTGTGTTTACCCCCGGAACTTTGTGGCCCATTCTGCCCGTGAGGGAACTTCTGTCGTGACGTTCCTATAGAACACATACTTGGGTAGCAGTTTGTCTGTAGGTCCAGTATTACTTCTAACACCGCCGTTGGCGTTGTCCGAAACGCCCCTGTTAAAGCCAAAAACTATGTTAATGAGACATAAATAGTAAACAAAAACGAAAGAGATAAAGCTTGGATATCCATTGACAGGGTCAAGCAAGGCAAACAACATGCCCTATTTGGCCCTACCATTAGCCACTTCCACCCAATATACGTTGAGCGGACAATCGAGGTGCTCGGCCAACACCCTCATAAGGTCGTTGCTGTCGTTGCTGCCCCACGCACTCGTTTTCAGGAGTGACCATAACGTTCCAGATGCACTGCAGACACTGCAGTGCCATAGCGGCCGCAACAACATTCTGAGGATGTTATTGTACTGCTCACTAATTGCATTGTAGGCTCTCTGTATAAAACAGATAGCCCTAATAAGAGCGCAGCAGTAGCGGATTTTTTTTTATGAAATGGGCGAGGGGCCCTAAATACCACGTGCCTGGGTCCTGAGTCTTTAAAAACGAGCATGCATGACTTCGGGTGCACAGTATTGTAGGGTGTGTGACGAAATATTTGGTTACCTTTAGCATCTGCAATCTATGATTATGTGATGCTGACCTGACAGTATAAATGAAAGATTTAACCTCCTTTTTTGAAGTCGGTTGTAATTTCACGCGATACTAACTGTAACCAGCCAGGCAAGTGACCGATGGCGCCCTCTCTTGGCGTTTCCTTGCAAGTCTTACAACACTCAGCTACGTTAGAAACAGTGAATGTTAGAATGTGCGCAGCTCCGTACAGTTCTTAATGCGTGGTGGTAATTTACATCCTTACCAGCAGATGGAGTTAAAATTTCGACTTCGCGTAGATTGATTAGTGCTTAACTTACTTTCGCGCGCCTGTATTACAATAAACTTCAAGATAAAATAAAGGTGGGATTTTATGTAGTATTCCACCGCTCCCTAGATCCAGCGACTTTGAAAATATGTTCTAAAATTCACATTTTACAACTTTTACAAGAGCCGAACAAATAATAGCCCGATTTTGAAATATTTCTGTTTTATTTTAAACTACTGTCGGAGAGTTTTCAATATAGCCAGGCTAATGAGTAGATACTTGAAAAGAATTATCAAAATTGGTCCACAATTGCCGAAGTTATGAGTTGATTTTATCACTATATATTGCTAAACGGTTAAAACTCAGTTTCATATAGTTCACTATACATACTATACGATGCGATATGATCACCAAAACAGAAACAACAATAGCCCAAGTTCAGAATAGGGCTGACAGCACCATCTCTCGGCGTGGAACTACTCTCAGCTCTGGCAGAAAGCACTTGACAGCGCACCTCCATGAAGTTGACCACATATCCACATTTTTTACACCGTAACGATAGATGGCGTTGACGTGGCAAATTTGCTCAGACTGCGCTTCTTCTTTGAACAATGTAAGTAGTAAGTACCTATAGTAATTTTTGAACTCGGTGTCATCCAAAGAAATTGCCTAAAGTTGACGAAATGGCAATGGAACAGACTACAAAAATTACAATACCTAATGCCTGACAAGAAATATATGAGCATTGTCAAGAGGGCGCTATTATAGTCATTTATGTAGCAAAAGGTCAGTAATGTCAGTATAGTCGGAATAATGACATTTTGAGTTCCTTACTTGTCAGTTCCGATGTTAATTTTGAAATGTTTTGTGGCGAAATTAGTTTCATTTCCCGAGCGTTATTTTCCAGATTTTTATTATATACATTGTTGATGTTCCGCTCTTGACTATGAATCGTTTTGACCATTTAGGCCGGGTTTTATAAAGATCCGTTAGACCAAATGTCAGATCAAATTTCAGTAACTCAGTACATTTTTTGATATAACAAACCGACATAAGGTCTAACGGATCTTTATAAAACCGAGCCTTATTGTTTAATATTTAAATTACCTAAACCACCACAGTGACACTGACAACCTATAATTAAAATTATTGCCAGTGTAAGTAATTAGTTCCAATTAAATTCCGGAACATGGCCAACGGTCATATATTTCTGGTCGGCGTTGGACGCTACAGCGTATAGTTTTTGAGGAGCTTTGAGCTAATAGAAAGGCAATACTTTATACTTTTTAGTGTTTTTAGTCAGTTTTTCATATATTTTATTTTTCTATTTATTTCACACTTTTAGCGAGTCGTTACTTGGTCGTTACTAGAATGCATCTCATGACAATTCGAATAAGCAAAAACACGGCTAAACTACGCTGTTTAATTACGAAGTCCCGTATTTGAAGCAAGGTAGGTACTTCCGGCTTCAATCACCAGATCAGGTTGATGGTAACATCACAGCAGGACCATTTTAATTGGCTTCGTCATAGTCGCTTCAGTACCTTGATCGAAATATCTTAGGGCCACCCATGAAACAGTAGCAGTTGACCATCCGTGATCTTCATCAGTTTCTGTTCACCAAATGCTACTTTCTGAAAGAAAATTCTCGATTGGTTACCGAAAACACTAAAATAACTTTAGGTTTGTCTTGCATTTTTGAGGAGCTCCCTCAAAAATTCAGTCGTCGGAGGTTACCTCTGGATTTTCTCCAGACTATTCTCCTAATACCGCGCACTCCTATTGCTTTATTGGGCCCGGCCTATGCAGCCGCAGTCATGTTAAAAAAACTAGGTCGGTACGGAACCCTTCCTTGTGCGTGATCCGACAAGCACTTGGGCGGTTTTTTTTAAATTGATTAAGGCAGAAAGTTTATTTTCATCAGCCGTGTGTGACGTCACATGTCTATTAGGGTTGTGGGCGTGCCCATCGTGCACACAATGATGGACCCGCCCTTGATGTAAATATTAGTATACTTACCTACACAATTCCATCTTTGAGAGCGAATGTTCGTGAGTGCGCGCTAATAACGCAGAGTTAACTTTAACAATGGCAATGCTTTATCTGATATGGGAAAGCATACACGCATTCTCATAATACAAAGTCAAACTGCATTTCGACTGTAGTTGTTACAACCGGCAGGTGGCTTCGTAGCCAATCGGGTCAATCACGGCGGGTACGGATAAGCGCATTTTACGTCACAGGCCATAAAGTGGCTATTACCGTCTGCTTCGCATGCGGAAAATTTACTTCCTTGGCAGGGGGAGACGTAAAACTTTGTATTAATCACGGGTGATAAAGTTTCAGATAGCTTATTTATCGCCTTCGGCTCGGCCGTCAAATAATGTTATTGCGACCTGAGACAAGTTTGTTTTACCGCCCTAGATAAACTTGTAATGCTTGTAACCTACAGTACGTCTCAGATGCGAGTTACGGCCAGTAAACTGGAGGTATAATGCCACAAGTCCTCGCAGGTGTCGTGTGTTATCGTTTTTACGAGCTCTGCGTAAATCAAATGGCGATAAAACTTGCGTGGACACGATGTGCAATTACCTATTATTCAATTTTAAACGCATTACTTCAGTCACAATTCAAGTGATTAATGGGAACCTGGCTATTCCGTCAGACGGTTCAATAATTAGTGTACGTGATATCATAAAATTTGTTAAAAATTATCTATGTACCTACCTCTCTTTCTTTACCGTTATTTTTCACGTATAATTAGCTTGTTACCCTCCGTGAAATCACTCGATAGGAGCATCGGAAGATCAGCGCTCACCGTATTGCCTGTATTATGCTCAGCTGATGAGACGGAACTATTTCGTAACGACACAATATGTAGTTTTTGTTGTATTTGATTTGGTTGTTGTTCGGGTTTCGAATAAATGTTTCTTATTCTCATGAAAAAGAAATAAACAGAAGTTAGCAATGTGAGATATCATGAGTCCTCTGACGGAATAGTCTCGCTTGACTTAGCTATGTGGAACTACTAAATATTGCACATCGATATTTGGAAAGAGACAATTGGCTATCTACGAGGATTTCCGAATACTGACGACCGGCCATCAATTGTCAAATATCACTTTTATGAAGACACGTTGTTATTTAACTTGATTTAGCCTCTGTTTTATAAAGGTCCGTTAGACCTTATGTCGGTTTATTATGTCAAAAATATACTGAGTTACTGAAATTAGATCTGACATTTGGTCTAATGGATCTTTAAGTATAAAACCCGGCCTTAGTCTATTGTTACTCTACTCGTAAGTTAGTCTCTTCAGTTAATTTAATAATAATAAAAACGTACATTTGGTTTCATTTTGTACTATAATAATTCATGCAAAATTATCGCAACTCAACAACATTCAGGCAATACTAGAACAAACATCTTGTATCTTACGAATAACAGTAAATTTAATAAAAAAGTGTTTGCGTGAGTTATGTACTCGAACATTTGTAAAATTAATGAGTTGTTATCTAAGTATCTCATGAAACTAACATGAACTTATTCGATCAATCACAATAAGTTACAGGCTGTTTATTCTTCCTCGTAGAAACTTGATCATTTTCAGATACGAGTTTTTTTCAAAGTAGTGACGATATGTCGTGTGCGTCTGTGATGCTGATGTGGGTGCGTCCTATTTATTAATTATACACTGCACTTTATGGAATTCATTCATTCACATCAATCGATGACATGTAAACTTTGGATGCCTGTCTATAGAGAGCAAAAGGATAGTAAAACAAATTATGTATTATATGGTATATCGCATAGTACAATCTGAAGTTGGGCATGTCAACTACTCTAGTACATTACAATACATCCGATAAAAAACATTCCATGTAAAAATAGGTCAAGCCTCGAAACTCTTTCACAGTAAAATGTTTTGAGATATTACGTAGACTCAAGTCAGGCAATGTTATTAATCTTTTTTAATGCAAATAAAGTTATTCTTATTGTTTATTTGCTTACTAAATAACATTTAAGGCTTGAGAATCACACAACTTTAACTCATTCATAAATTTTTTCATGCCTAAAACAATGCACAGTTCATGAGATACAGCCTGGTGACAGACGAACAGACGGACAGACGAACAGACGAACAGACAGACAGACGGACAGACAGCGGAGTCTTAACAAGAGGGTCTCGTTTTACCCTTTAGGTACGGAAACTTAAATAGTACAAATCAGAATAAAATGGCGCATATCTTAGAATTGAGAGCTACCGTTTTTGTGCTCACCAGTGGGCGCCACTGTCGAGTAAGGTCCAGCTGTCAAAAATTGTATTTGGTTATCATGGGCATGAGAATGAAGTTTACATTTAAATCATATTTAATACCTTAAAACCGTACCGTAAAAATATCGAACATCCCGCGTTGTAGCGCGGTCCCGTTTTGTTCGGAAAAAAAGTACACAAGTTTCCGAAAGACAAAACTGTCTCAAAGCACTGACAGTCATTGACCCGTAACTCATATTTGCCATAATCAAGCTCAGGTATTGCAAAATAATCACCATAGCGTTCCAATTAGATATTAACCCGCGTAGCGCAGCCACAAAGAGTGACATTTGATAATTCGGAGACCTACAGTTTTTAGTTTGCGAGTTTTACTTGATGATTTTGTACTGCTGGGCAATATGGTTATTCTAAGTAATGAATGTATAGGGAAGTCAAACAGGTTAATAAAGTTTTGAAACTTGTGTGACATGATACCTTTGGGTATAGTCTTCAAAACTCACAATTCTCCCGTCCCCTCCCCCTGACGCTTCCCCCCCCCCTCCCCCCTCGACGCAAAATGCGCCCCCTTTATCGTTTTTTTAGCTAAAGATAATCATCAAATGTGTAAAACTTTCAAACTACGAATTAGATGGCCGAAGTTTTTACTGTATATTTGAGTACAAATTTGGTACAAAAAATTTATATATTAACATTGGTTAATAACTGGTAGGATCATAATTTTCCCAGGTACACCCGCCATCCTGACTGTCAGGATGGCGGGTGTACCTTCACTCTGTAATAACTTTAAATACGGAAGGGTACAATTTTTTTTAAAGTGGTACAAAATAGTACAAATTCAGTACAAAATTTTTCGTACACTTTTTATAAATATTTGTTTAGGTACACCCGCCATCCTGACTCTCACCATACGCGGTAGCCCTCATTAGAATACTTTGTTTTAAAGTAAGTGTGGTCTAAAATGATCTCCTCTATCACCCCTTACGGTCGGTTGCACCAACATACGATCACAGGCTGTCATCCCATAGAAACTTGTCAAACTTTCCACACAATCAGATTTTAACGAACACCGCTTACGATTACAGACGGTTTGGTGCAACCAAAGTCAAAGTCTTTGCACCTATGACTGCCAAACATCCTATTTTATTTTGACGACTACTGACAAACGCCCCAGGTGAGGTAGTGCGTGACAACGCTCTACGAAGCCGGAACAGTCTCTTTCCAAAGGTCGATGTGCAATATATATCGCCGCGTAATATCGGCATGTTCAATTTTGAAGGCGTCGCAATAACAAAAGGTACACGGGTGCATGCGGCCTTAATTAGTGCTCTTTGAAACGCTAACCGCTTGCACCTGCCCTGCCGGTGCCGGTGCCGGTGTGTCGGCGCATGCCGCGGGCGGGCGCGGGCGCTGGCCCTGGAGGAGTTCAATAAAAGACTAGATAAAGTACGTGGGCTTGTATTGGCGACTACGGCGGTTGCGGCGCGGGGGGCGCGGGGGGCTCGGGGGGCTCGTGGTGCGCGGCGGCGGGGCCGGCGGAGGCGGCGGGCGGCGGCGCGCGGCCCGGCTCGGGCTCGGCGTACTTGGGCGGGTTGGCCCACGGGTCGTAGCCCAGCACCGACAGCATGGGCGCCAGCTCCGCCATGTCGGCGCGCACGTCGGCCGGGATGGCGGCCACCCACTTGTCGAGCGCGTCCAGGTTCACCGGCCGCACCACCTGGTCCGACGACCGCTCCACGCTGCAACACACGTGTCGGAGGTTAGCGCCGTCAGCGCCGTCAGCGCCGTCAGCGCCGTTAGCGGCGGCGGCAAGCGATTACGTGATACCGTTCGCGAAAAGCGCTCCAAGTGGCAGTACTACTTGCCGGTGCATTTTTAACAAAAACCATTTTATTGAATCACACACGGTACTATAATCAACTAGGTCCTAATTTAATACCTACTGTGTCAGTTTTATTGGAACTACTGTATTTTACAATATAAGTTATTAGTGTTTACAAAAGTACACAAAAACACCTCCCGAAGAATAAGTTACATATGTACGCTGCCCCACGGACAGCATCAATTGGTGTCTATAATAGCTACAAAAATAATAAAATATCGAACTCAAAAATAACTCGACACGAATTAAAGTGCATACCTGGATATGTTTGACTGCGTGAAACTAAAGGTTAAAAAATAGATTCGGATCTGACTCCAGAGTGTGGAGTCCAAACAGCAGCAGACTGCATGTCAACATACTGGTTTGTATTTATTCCTATGCAATAACTTTCGTAGCAAGCGACATGTCCCACTGCAAGTCGGCGAGCGGCAGGCGTCATGTCGGCCGACGGTAGATCAGTATAGTGCTGCCGACGCTCAGCGAAAATACGTTCAATAAGCAATTTTAGGCTGTTAGATTTTTTTTGATGTGGCTTTAAATACCAGCCGAAACTAACTCTCAGAGAAGTAAATAGGTATCTAACAGGAGGCTAGCACAGCTTGCTGCCAAGTCGTACCTCAGGTGACTCAGCGATTCCTGTCTCGCTCGAACTGTGCGAATTAAAAAGAGGAAGGTATTAGATTGTTCTCTACTCGCGTCGCGTCGCGGCGGCAGTTATGCTCGTCCCAGGTAGTTTAGCAACTGAGATAAGCATTGAAGAATATACAAGACGTTATGTTTTCCCGAAGGATGAGCTCGCTGCGCGTAATGGGCAATTAGCATAAAATCACGCGCAGTCGCCGGTTAAATTATGTGCATACACAATTCGGAATCTTAATTTCCCAAACGTAACTTCCTAACAGCGTGAGTATTATTAGACGAGGCTATGCGATACCTGTGTGATAATATCGCAGTAGGTATACTTTTACAATACTGCGCTGTTTCATTTCAATTACAGTTCATAATGCTGGGCAATATCAGTTGAAAACTAATAATAAATACTGGCATTACTTTGAAATAATTGCCTTTTGTTCTTGTGAGATAGCCAAACAAAAGCAATAACTATCAAGTTAATAATGTCATTAACATTTAGAGTCGTTATGGATAGGTGTTGTCGTGGACGCCGCCGCAGGACGTTTGTCCGCTTATCTGTATTTGCTCTGCGGGCCACAGTTCTGTCTCCATTCCATTATTAGGTACCGAGGGCGTGGGCCCACTGGACTCGCATTCCACCCAATATCTTTAATCGATGTAAGGGCCCACAAATTTTCCCAGCACAACGCAATAACCGGAAGTCAATTAAATGTATACATATAATAAAGCTGAAGAGGGTCGAGTCTGTATACATTGAAGAGATTCGACCAAAAGTTGGCTAGGGGTACTTAGAATCGATAACAGAGGCCCTACTCCGGACTTCGAAATACGAACTTCGTATCGTGATGTCCGTTTCACTCATATGGTGTATAACACGAGAGTGAAAGGGATGGTACGATACAAACCTCGAGAACATGTTCCAAAAGTTTTTAGAATTTTTGTCTGTTTGTCTGTTTTCGTCTGTTTATTTGAACGTGCATCACGTGAAAACGGCTGAACGGAGTTTGATGCAAACTTTACTAACCCCGGCCAGGTTATAGGCTATAAAAATTATACAGGTTGGGGATGAAAGGGGGTTAAAAGAGGGGTTGTAGTATGTATGAGAACTTCTTAAATTCGTAATATAAAGGCTGGAAAATTGATAATAGGGAGCCGGAGGGAGGAGGGAGGAGACAGGCACGTACTCGGAGAGCGCCACGCCGTTCGGCTGGTTGATGTAGCGCTCGTGGTGCAGCACGGCCTCGGTCCACGGCAGCTGCAGGAAGCGCAGCACGGCGCGCAGCGTCTCGCGCGGCCGCAGCACCAGCGCCTCGTAGCGCACCGGCAGGCAGCGCGCCGGGCCCAGCGTCTGCGCCCACAACACCACACCACCACCCACGTCACTCTACTGTGCCACTGTGCGCTGGCGACCCTCGTATATACAGGTCGGCGGTCGCAGTCACATATATAAAGTAGTATTTATTTTACAGGGTGGGCCAAGCCGCACGTCCTTTGCCAAGTATTGCTTTCAGAACGGTGTGCATTTCTAAGTTTAGTAGCACAGGCCCTTGTCTTTAAGGTTGACCAAAAACTATAATCGATTAAGGTTAGACGTATACGGTAGCCAGCTAGCTTTTAGCGTACGTTTGTTGTATATCAAAACCAAAGGGAAAAGGTGCAGATAATTAGTGTTTTGTTTAGTTTAATTATAGTAAAATTATTGGATTGCTAAATGTGGCACTGGAATTAAAATTCATGTGATCTGCGTCTCCCTTTTGGGTATACAGGCGTAAGTTTATGCATGTATGTAATGATAGTTTTTAATACTATTTTAGAAAAATCGTGTAGTCTGTGTCGTAATTAAAAATATCTTGAAACTTGTTTGGGTATTATACAACACCCCGCAACACCGTATAAAGGTCGCTTTCAAAGACAGCAGCAGCTGCCACCGGCCGGAGTCCGGACGGTGCCGGTGCCGACGGGCGTCACGCTCACGTTACCTTGCACTGCTGGTACATGAGGCCGACGGCGTGGTTCCACTTGCTGAGGCACTGCCGGTACGACGTCAGGTCGAAGCCGGTGATCGTCACCTGCATGCACAACAACGACTTGCTAGTATTGCCACTAACTTATAAATAAAATAAATAAATAAATATTAAAGGACAATCTTACACAAATCGAACTAGCCCCACAGTAAGCTCAAAAAGGCTTGTGTTATGGGTACTAGACGACGATATATTTAATAGATATAAATACTTAAATACATAGAAAACATCCAAGACTCAGAAACAAATATTCATGCTTATCACACAAATATTTGCCCTGACCGGGATTCGAACCCAGGAGCGTCAGCTTCACAGGCAGGTGCACTACCCACTAGGCTAAACCGGTCGTCGACTTATATTATTATTGGATTCGAATGTTTTTAACAACGCCTTAGGTCTCGCGTGGGAATCGGTAGACACTTGGTTCTATAACATTGGTTAGGCGCGTAAAATGTGTGTCCATAAATTGGTAATTTAATGCAGATTCTTTGTATATTTCTAGAAACAGCGATTACATTTAGCTATTTATCGATCTTATGTATTTCAATGGTATCTGATGTATTTTATACCGCCGCAGTGAGCGGACAGGAGTCAGGACATACTAACTACTTAAAGTGTGGACGCTTGCAGCTCTATTACGGAGTCGGACTTTTTAAAAATAATATATAAATAAAATAGTGCCTATTAATTTTCCTAAATAGGTCTGAAAATTTATCGTGTTGTATACACATATACGGCAAATCTTCAAAAGCTTCGGCAACTCGCCAGCAGGAAGGAAAACAACAGTAATTAAAACTTCTATTTCATACTGGTAGAGTTAACACATGACACATATAATAATTATTATTATTTGTTTATTATACAAAAACACATGAATACAAATTATACAAATATCCTTTGAGCCCCAAACCACAGTCGACGTTAAAAATTTCGGTTCACCCTAAATTAAATAACCGCAATAGGTTTTTCTAAATATTTTACACTAATTTTATTTACATGATACATTATTCTTCGTAATACCCAACATTATTAGCAATTCCCGGGATCCTATCATAAAAATATCGATTTTTGCGACATCTAGCTCCGTTAACATTGTTTTTTTATGGGTTTTTAGGTGTCCGATAGACGAAGGGGTGCTTAGCGTGTGTCGATCTGACTGTGGGAATGTCTACCTCTACTCATGATGGCGTCAAATAGAGTAGACTTTGCCGTACTTCTGTGGACTCGAATCAGAGATGAGCAAAATTGATTCGAATGACGAATAAAAATAACATAATTATTCGTGAATGACGAATAAAATTATCGAATGATTATTCTTATTCGAATAATTTATTCGTGAAATAATGTATTCGAGAATAATTTATTTGTCAAATGAATTGTCACGAATAATTATTTACCTGAATATCTGAACAGTATTTATTTGTTTATTCATGAATGTGTTTGAACATTTTTATATTTCACCTTATTTAACAGAATCTATAAAAGTAATACATAAAAGAAAAAGCTAAAAAAATACTACTATGTAAATACATCTAATAAAAGTCTCCCAAATCTTTCCCCTGTGGCAGGCCCTTTGGATACCTAATTACAACGCAAATTCTTAATATTGAACTTGGCTCTCATTTCACATTTATGATTTTGACGGGATTTGGAAAAAATCCTAAATTTTATTGTGGATTTATCCGCATAAAATAACGAATGAATCATTCGCAGATAATTTAAAAAAAATATTCGTGAATAAGTTATTTTATTATAAAAACGTGAATTATTGTTTATTCGAATAGTTATTCGGATGAAAAATTATTCAAATAATGCCCAGCTCTGACTCGAATAACAGCATTCATGATGAATAATTGGCGAACTCTAAGGAAGCCTGTTTGCTGATACAGAGTGTCAGTGGGAAACCGACAAGGTTTTCTCAACATTACCTTCATCACGCCCGTTGTGCGCGTTAAGGGCAAGAAACGCCGCGCCGTCTTACCAGCGCTACCCCAGACTGCAATACCTACCATACTGAATAATTGATTGGCAAAGCGCGTATACAGAGTTAAGGAGTAGTGTCTCTCCGTGTCCGGCTTCGTGCACTACGGAAGACCTCATGAAAGCCACACCCAGAGGTCCGCGAGGGATAGAGGTAACAACATATTGGCAAAACAAAATTTAGTTTAAGTTATTTGATCCCATCTGGGCTGCCCGAAATTTAAGAGAGATGTGGTTACAAACGTATTACAGCCAATTTACATAAACACGGCGGGCGTAAGAGTATTTATTAAACAAAATCGTGTATAGCATGTATTGTTCATAAAATAATCGATCGGCGGTTCCGAGCGATGGTAAATATCGCGCCGTTCGCAACTCCCTCAGGTTTTATATCCGGCTGCCGCGCGCGCCCGCGCCGTGTGAACACAAACATCACTCGTGAAGATAACACACTCACTGGCCACACAAACACCACACGATTCAATAGCAATTCGTTACACTTTATTTTATTTATCTCAGAATTAATAAAAACATCTTATGTTTAATGATAAGTATACAAGGAATCGATTTTCCTATTACCTGACGTCGCTTAAGTATGAGATATAACCTCAATTTAATGCTACAGAGAAAATCATTATATCCATGTGTGTCCTACCCTACCTACGGCGGCGGAACAGTTAGGAATTACCGCGAGTATATGTAGTGCATGCTGCGTGCGCACTGCGCACTGTTTACACGGGGAGCTAATCACGAGCGCACACGCGCGGACCGTTGAACCCGGCCGCTGCCTACTTAACACATACTCGTACATACGACGGGAACTTCTTTCGACCGCTTGCCATTTTATATGTAAAGTGACCACCACTGTAACCTTCGTCCAATGCAATGTGATAGACATCTTCTTACATATATATCACAATATACACGTGATGAAGAGGTCTATCACATTTCTAGTACGCAGACATAAAAGTTGTTGCGGACGCACGGATACCTATACCTGTATGAACTCCGGGAAAGCTTGAGATAAAACCAGAGCGTCTCACCTTTCGGCTGATGATGGAGTGCACGGTGGCGCGGCCGTCGCGCATCATGAACAGGAACTTGGCGTTGGGGAACAGCTCCAGCACGTAGCTGCCCATCTTCAGCACCAGCGGGTCCTTGTTGCAGAGCCGCGGCGCCGGCTCGCCGTGGCCCGCGATCACCTCCAGGCAGAAGGCGGCGATGGCGTTGTCCAGCACGGCCTTGCTCACGCCGGCCGCCTCCAGCCGCACGGACTCCTTGGCGGAGTGCGCCCAGTGCTGGCGCATCTGCAGGATGCGCGGCACCACGCGCGTCTCCTGCCCGCAGCGCACGTCGGGGTGCGCGTCCAGCATGGCGCGCATCAGCGTGGTGCCGGAGCGCGGCACGCCGCCGATGAAGATGAGCGGCAGCTCGCGCCCCTCCACCCACTTGTCGGCGGCGCGCCCGCGCCCGCGCCCGCCGCCCCCGCCCGCGCCCGCGCCCGCCCCCGCCCCGCCGCGCAGCGCCCACACCAGCGCCGCGCCCGCCACCAGCGCCAGCGCCAAGCGCCAGCGAGGCCCGCGCCACATGCCGCCTGCACACACAACAACTCACCCCCTGTATTTAAAACATGTCACTCTCTCCTACTCCTCCTCTCATATGGCTGTCGACGACGTGTCCAAACTAAAACACTGTAATTAATTATTACCCATACAGTATTTTAGTTTAATTAAACTAAAATACTGTATGGGTAATAATTAATTATTCAGAAACAACTGAACGGTGTCAAATTGTCGTCCCAAGTTGATACATCCACATTTTGGAGGTCGTATCTACACCACTAACGTTGGATCGCCACAACGTCAATAGTCCTTAATTGCGGACACCATGCATGCTACGGACTGCTTACGTAAATGTTTTCTAGTAATTGCAACATTAAATGATGAACCTGCAATTAATAGAAAGTAAGTGTTGTCTGCTACAGTTGAATATTGTTTACGTGCTTTATACTACTGCGTAAAAAGCAGGAAAGTGGCAATAATTATGTAAAATGGAACAATAGCTATTTACTTTTTAACCCCCGCTGCCAATGAGGGGTGTTATAACATGTATCTATCTGTGTGACGTGTGACACAAACGCATGACCTGATTTCCGCGGATTTTAAAACCAAACCTTGTCTGTCGCGATGGTTTAGCTGTTGTTGTGTCAGGGGTTTCTTAAATGTTTATTATAGTTATTATACACAATGTATATCTTCATTTCTAATATTTCTAGTAATTTCGGCATATTACTTCGTACCTACATTTACCCGAAGCACAGCAGTTCTGACATATCAATAATATATTGAGAATCAACATATCTTTCATTTAATTTTTTTATTTTCTATTGTTGTTGTAAATTTTCGAATTATTATACCTATATGGTTTTTTTTTTATTTTTAACATTACAAAACAAGTAGTAAATCGTAGACTTACAGTTTCCTTAATGAAAATATTCAAATGCCATATTTACATAAACAAGTGAAATCACAGAAAATTAACAGTTATTTTTGTATTCACCAAAAAAACCTGAAGATATCAGTATAAAAACAAAGTTGGGTTGGTTACACCATTTATAACTCAGAACGGCTGAATTGATTTTCATGATCTTAGTTTGTTGGATTTGTCTCCACTCCGAATAGTATAATAACTATTAAGATTTGGAAAGATTCATCAATAAAATATCGCGATATTGTGCTTACACGTCGCGATACCGGGCAACTGCAACAAATATATGGAACTCACCGTTCACATGATACATTGCAATTCCCCCTGATGATTTGGCTAGGAGACGATGGATATCACTTCAATATTAAGATGATAAATCACTGACTGTTAGGCCAGGTTAGGCGGTACGGCGTTCGCCGGGTCAGCTAGTAATATATACAATGAATTAAAACAATAGTGGCAATTGTCACTAACACAGTTTTTAAGTTTTATTGTAACTAACACTTTATGAGCCACAAGTTTGAAATAAACGTTAATTTAATTTTCATTGTATATATAAATTATACGGATTAATAATAATATTAAAATAATAAGCACTGCTTCCCTATTTGCTGATTTGAATACTGTAAAGTTCATTTTTTGAGACTACTTAATTGGTAATCCCGATGGGACCTAATTTTGATATTAATTTTTAATGTTTAGTTTTTAGGTAGGTATAGTTGTTTTTATTTCAAGTTTTTAATTCATTTATTATTATTTTTTTATTATTATAGCCTTATCGACAGATGCTGTGTTCTTTGTGTCAGTGTTGTAATATGTCTTTCTTCCTAATTTTTTGTGCATGGAGAAGGCTGGAGGAGGCCTTTGCCGACTGGCAAACAGATGCACAAAAAAAAAAAAAAATTTTAATTCATTTAATAATTATTATTTTCATATCAAATGTCATAATTATCATGTAAATTGGTTTTATGAATAAAACTTATTTATAACTTAATTGGTCATTAATATTATCAATATTCAGAAATGTATTGTTGTACAACCTGCACACCCTTCTTATGAAAGCATTTTTTGAATATATAGTCCGACTATGGGGCAAATAAAAGAGGTTTGTTTCTACAAGCCCATTCACAACATTGAGGAACTCTAAAGGAAAGTGAAAGCAGTAATGTAGGAGCATCAATAATATTATTAATAAAAGGATTAAAATATCAGTATATTCTCGGCGAAAACTGAGGGATGTTATATTGTGTATTTTCATTGCGGTGGTGTAATATGAATATGTATTTCTTTCAAACTTCTTCTGCACTTTCTCTGTTCTATACTTATGTAATAAATACAGTGGGCTCCACATTATACTAGCAAATTCCAAGCAATTATGAACAGAACCCATTATCTTTATCATTTAGTGAATCAATTATATTTTTTGACTTATCCCATCAATTAACCCATCATATACCTACCTACCGGAAAAAACGAACAATACATAACAATAACATGTGGAAGGTAATTACTGGGTGCGGTAGATGGCGGGTTAACAGCCTAATCAAACTCAATAATAAAAATTTAATATTTATATATATTGTGCCCCCATAACAGTGAGCCTGTAAATTATTTACAGTTTAAATGTATCTTGTAAAAAATATAATTGAACTGAAGTATTATATTATATCGGAAAAACTCTCAATATTCAAAACATTGAAGGAGTAGAATAGCGTAATGAGTCTTGGTGGGTATTGTTTCAGCAAGAGTATGTGTAGCTCCACAAGACCATATCAGCTCCAGAACTAGCTGTAACATGTTGCTCCCCCACTAGACAGCCTCACGCAAGTCAGCAAGTCAATGTTGAGCTACCTCGTAATATGCTAATTTGCACTTGGTTGGCTTTTATGCAATGTGCATGTTGGTTGATCAGACTTTATTTTAAAGTTAGACAAACTGTTTTCCATACACCTTGGACAACAAACATTTGAAAATGTGGCAGTATAACAAGTAGACTTTTACTGCCACATTCCCAAATGTTCATAATCTTTAAACCTTTCAGAAATTCACAAAAAATTACGATAATTTAGTGTTTAAATTACAACGATAATGCAATTACTCACCTACATAAAAATCCACTCTATCTCAGTAAAACAAACGCTAGAAGCGGATGCATGTCTTTCGTTAAAAGTGTTGTTTATATTGAAAAGTGCAATTCGCCGGCGTCCGCGCCCGAACTAGGCTCACAGTCACAGCAACACGTAGAGCACAGCAACCAGCGACCCGCGCTTCAGCACCCAGCACTACTAAACTTCAACGAACACTGCAGAAGTATCGATCACACATTAGCATTTGATTACCAATTATGGATCTAACTAAAACTTTGACCAAAATAAAGATTCCAAAATAAAAACGAAAAATCTTTTGTTTCTCCGCCAAACTCCAATCTGACTGTGTCAATCTGAATCTGCTTCTGCTCTGTCCGTCCACTGCCGTCTACCGTCTGCTGGCTGTCTGCTGTCCAACTGACATTGACAATTGAAAGTTTGACAACTTTGACAATTAACATGGCCAAAGCGCGTTAGTGTGTCCCAATTTTCCAAAACGTCCAAAACATCAAAAACCGATTAACAATGTGTCAAAATCGTAACCGGCGCAACCATTCCACAGGCCGGAAAAGATCTTAATTTTTTTGTCGGCGACGTTAACAACGACGCATATTATTGAACATGGCTCTCATTTCACATTTTACGTTTTTCACATTTTATCCCCGTTCCGGGTTGTTCCTGGGGCGCTACCGCGACCTGCAAACGAAGTTTTCGCTCTCTGTCGCACTTGCACGTTCGGACGTAAGTGCAGTGGCTAGAATATCCATCGCAGTTCAACGCGGCAACGCAGCGAGCGTGATGGGCACCTTCGCGCCGGGGACGGCACGGAGTGGGCTTTTCGATTAGGCTTTTAGTTTTTATACGCTCATTTTATGTTTATGTATTAAAGTTTATTTATAGGTATCTATAAGTTGTTTAGGTTTAGATTAATAGTTGTATATATAATTGTAATTGTTTGTTAATTTCTATACAGGTATTAAATAAAACCGGTTTTTGATGGGATGCCATTACTTTTTGTACCGCAAACGGCATTCTAAATTTTCCCTCTCTGTCGCATTTGCAAGTTTACACATAAGTGCGATAGAGAAGGATAACTTCGTTTGTGGTTTGCGGTAGCAGTAGCACTCGAATAATTCCTCTCTGTCGCACGAATCAGCAAGTGCGACAGAGAGAGAGAGAGATATTTAAACTTCGTTTCTTTCGGACAGCAAACGAAGTTTTCCCTCTCTGTCGCACTTGTAAGTTTGCACATAAGTGAGACAGAGAGGGAAAACTTCGTTAAGAGAATATAACCACTACGTTCTAAGAGACGAGACTTCGAACTAGGTTTTGGATGACAGTGGCATTGTCATCGCATGACATTGACGTAGTTTGGCAAACATTCTGTACCACAATAAAATAAAATAAAGGAAATAGGTAATGCCAACATAACAGCGCGATAGGGATGTAACTTTGATGTAGTACGGTTAACGATATCGATATCGGATTTAAACCCCAATGTTAATAAAGGAGCATCCATTATTAATGTGAGGTGTTTTTGGCAAAATTCGATCCCCTCCCGCCAAAAACATCTTACGTAAATAATGGATACCCTCTCCCTGGGATTCTTATAAAAATGGAACCCACGACGTCACTAGTCCTCGTTTATCGATATCGATATCGTTAACCGTACTACATCAAAGTTACATTCCTATCGCGCTTTTATGTTGGCATTACCTATTTCCTTTATTTTATTTTATTGTGGTACAGAATGTTTGCTAAACTCTACGTCAATGTCATGCAATGACAATGTCACTGTCATCCAAAACCTAGTTCGAAGTCCCGTCTCTTAGAACGTAGTGGTTATATTCTCTTTGGGTGACACTGACAACGGTGACAGCCTATTAAAATTGTTGCCTGTATAAGAAATTAGTTTCAATGAAATTCCACAACATAGCTCACTGTCATGTATTTCTGGTTATGCTTTAATTCTGAAAACTATAAAAAAATGTAACTTTTGCAGCAAAAATGTAACTTTTCAAGAGTAAATAAGTAATTTACGTCCCAAGGGCCCTGGCAACACTGCGTGTGACTGACAGTCAATTGAGTCCAGTGTTGCCAGATGGTTGCATTCCTTACATTTTTCGTAACCTTTGACCGGCTCGCGTAATTCAGTTGCGAAGGAAATTTTCGTAACTTTTGAGAATAATGAAACTATTTAAAAAGAAAGTCTAACCGGGACCAAGGGAGACAATTTATGGGCTTCAATACAGGAAAGGTGACAAAAGAACCTACATGATACGGTACGACTCTGTCTGTCCGCTGGCATAATTCTGTCTCCGAATTGTAGCTGTATGTACTCTACTCATTTCTTAAAATCTAACGTTTTGATAAGCAATTATGAAATATATATATATATTTTTTACTTTTGCATAAAAAATGTATTTTTTCAAGAAAAACTTAATTTTTGTCCCTAGGGCTCTGGCAACACTGATTGAGTCAATGCCAAACCAAACAGCCAAACCGAACAAAGATCGGAGAGAATTATTATTTTTTATCTCGGAAAAACAGTGCAGTTCTATAAATATTATTGTGAAGAAGTTACGTGGATTGCTCAAAGTACAATTTGTGATACATTTCGGTGCGATGTGTGGACTTAGTCATGTTAATTAGAGATTACTGCAGTGGACTCAGCGGCGCGAAATCGTTCAATATGGCCGCCGGAACTGGAACCGTTTCTCTGATTTGTTTACTGCGGGTCCGGCTATGTTATTTTTGTTAGTAGGCAAAAAATGCTAGTGAACGTTAAGTGAAGTGGCTAATTTATTAGAGCATATTCGATTATTTATGTGATCTCCCAGTTAAGTTTAAATTTTAATAAGTGCACAGAATTTGAAATAAGTGCAGCATTGATCATCTTGTGTGTGAAGGCTGGTCTAGTGTAGGGGGTAGGGTCTAGGGTGCAGTGTATAAAGGTACCGAGTTGTGAGTGAGTGCCGCGCCTCGCCATGTCTCAGCATGAGCGGTCGCAGCCGCGATGAGCGCGCCACGGCCGCGCCTGCTGCTGTCGCCGCTGCCCTGCCGCCACTCATGGTACGCTGCTTTCATTCTATGCTAGGACACACTGTAGCCATCCATCCCCCCCATCTGATGGAAAATTACCCTGAGCATACATATAAACCTGTCAAATTGCCAGGTGCTAATGACGGTAAACATGGTGAAATGATCACCAGATGAGTATTGTTCAAAAGCTTCGTGTTTTCTATGGTTCATATACTGTGGTATGGATGGAGTTGAAAAATTTTATAGCAGGATGGTAAGTTACAAGTTAACTACTAATATAAATCAAATCATATATCTATGGTGTTAAAGATTTTAAAGATATCTTAGGACAGCTAGCGTTTTGTTAACTATGTCTTTAATTTCCACTTCATTTTTCTACTAACTGAGATTAGCTTCATTGGCATTTATATATATGTTGACCAGTTTCGTAATGAGTAAATTGGGAGAATAATACTATGAGGTTAACATTAGCAATATCTTAGCTGTCTCGTTTATTATATGTGAGATTTTACAAGACAATAAGGGGATATGTTTATTTTCTTTACTGTACAAGGATCTCGGCAATATGGCACTAAAGATGAAGGTGGGGCCACAATGCTGACTAAAGGTATAAGTTTGCAGCTGACTGCATACAGCAGCAGTGAGAAAAATACAATGTATTGCCGCTCAGCATCGGCCGACATGATGTCTGCTGCTTGACTGGCTCCAAACTTATACATTTAGGAGCCAGTACTGCACTTCTGGCAATGATTATCTGATTTCCCAACCGCCATTGAGGCAGAGTTGCAACTACTGACCATTCCCTGTCATCTGTGGTAACAAGCTGCTGTCCATGCATAGTTGGGCGGTATGTTTGTATACAGGACGTTTGGCACATGGACCTGATGGAATTTTAGAGGGATTGTGGTAGGGTCCTTTGCTACCTTCCACCCTTGGACCCTCGGTCCTAAGAATCACTGCCATGGAGGAGGTATGATTTTGTGATTTCCAGATAGATGTCTGAGAGCACCTCTACAAATCCTTTGTTAGATAAGTGCAACTTTCTAACAAACCTTATTTCAAGTGTGGTTTTTCTTTTAATTTATTGTTTTTTTTTTTTTATTTATTAGTGACGGTTTTTTTATTATTGATGTGTGTAGTATACCATTAGAACCTTCATAAACCAAAGAAGTTTTTGAAATGAAATGAAGCTTGTAGTAGCTCTTACTTTTAAAATGAACAAATTTAGAAGTAAAGATGTTTTTGTAAATTCATTTAGTTTGTTAATAAAAAGGCCTTTGTGTTGATTTTGTAGACTTATTTGTACCTAGTAATAGTTTTTCAACAAGTCAAGACAAGTCGATCAAAACATAGAGGCACAACCGTACCACCGTACCATACCGTTCTTGAAGCGATTCGGGCCATTTTCAACATCCTTTAATTTTGTGCTGGCTAAAGCTAGAACCCTGAATTTTCAGTAACATATAGGGCATAATAGGACTTGGAATCAATAATATTCAATTTAAACTAAACTTATAGTTTAAGAACTATATAATATAAATAGCCTTTTAAACTGAATTGAAGACTGAAATAATGTTGTTTCTCCTTTTCACAAAATGTCGCGCAATTCAGTGTGCCGTAAGGCATAGGCCTCCTCCAACTGTCTCCACTGGGTTCTGTCAGATGCGACTCTTGTCCAATGTGGTTCCAAGGTTAGCCTGATGTCGTCTTCCCATCTTCTTATTGGGCGTCCCTGTCTTCTGGTGCCATCCCTAGGGTACCACAGAGTAACTTGTTGGCTCCATTTATTTTCTGGGCAACGTAGCATATGTCCAGTCCATCCCCATTTGAGATGATCTATGCGAGTGAGTATATCGATGACCTTGGTTTTCTTTCTTATTTACTCTTTCTTGATCTTATCCATGAGTTTGACTCCTAACATACTACGTTCCATTGCTCGTTGACACCTTGCAAGTTTCTCTCTATGGAATTCAGTGAGGAACCAGGTCTCGCAACCATATGTTAGGCAGGGTAAAACACAGCTGTTGAATGTCTTTCTTTTGATGTTGATGCCTAGTTCTTTGTTTTTCATAATTTCTTTGAGCAACCAGTATTTTTTCCATCCGCTAGCTATTCTTTTGTTTACCTCCTTCAACATCATGTGGTCCATAGAAATGATTTGTCCTAGATAGACGTATTCCTGGACGTATTCGAGCCTAAAGCTGTCAACTTCTATGTCAACTTCTTGGGAGTTGGTCATCATCAAGAACTACTGCCCGCCAAAGTTCCTTAGTTTTGTAATTGACATACTGACTGACCGATCATCATAATTTGAAGCACATGCACTTGAATGTCAAAAAACTACCATATAGTTTAATTAATTATGAAGTGAGTGAACGGGAAGAGGTCGAACATTCTGCCAGTACTCTGAAACTCCCCATTATCAATTCAGGCAATTAGTTGAGGGCTCCTTTTGAAACTAGGTTTAAAAATAACATTGTACTAAAATAATTTAGGTATTATTACTATTGAAACTTTATTCCAGCCTATGTTGCCTTGTGCTAGTCGTTCTTACTAACCCAGTTTAAAGACTTGCTATTTTTGTTTGCCACCCATTTAAAGGCACGTCACAAAGCACTCACAAGCTAAAACTGCTGAATGCACAGCAAAAACCCTGAGCAGTACCATATATTGCGGTGTATTTTTTTTTTTTTGTATTATTGATCAGTATTTTTTTTATGTACAGTCAGTATTTTTTGATGTGCAGTTAAATATACCTATCCCTTAAAGAAAAAGTTGACTAAGCCAATACATAGTATACGGAATTGTTGAGTTACTTTAAAACCTGTTCAGATCAGGGGTATATATTTGGACAATAGTGAGGAATCTGGATTGTATATTGATGTTGTGTTATGTGGCAGGGGGTCGAGCGCGTGGTTGGCGTGGGCGTGGGCGTGGGCGCGGGCGGCGCGGAGGCGCTCAACGGCGCCGCCGCGCCGCCCGAGCGCGCCGAGGAGCCGCCGCGCAAGCGCTGCAAGCTCGAGGACGCGCTGGCGCTGCGCAAGCGCGTGCTCGAGTACAAGCTGCTGCGCCTCAAGACGCTGCGCGACCGGTAACGTCGCCTCCTATCCTAACAGTACACTACGTAACACGTCACATGAAGTCACTTCCACATCAAATTAATGTTTCAGTCTCTGTCTAATCCAATTTCCTTTCAGACTACTTGCACAGACTAATTAATAGTATCTAAACATACAGAAGCCCATCTTGGTGATGACGGTAGCTGTCAAATTTTAGCCATTATCAATACCAGAGTAAGCAAGGGTTGTCAGCAGATCAAATGAACGTTGTTCCGTTTTAATATTGTATTAAAGTACCTAGAATCGATCGATCTAGAAAATAGTAATGCAAGTTTACTTTTTTCGCCTTTTTAGTAAAATTGAAATTCTCGTCCAACTGTGGCAGTACAGTGCGCTTCTACGCCATATCCAATTAGACCTACTCCAGGAGATTACCATAGGCAAGCGTCTTTTCCCAATAAAATTACAGATGGTCTGCTATTAATTAAAAATAAAATAAAATATTAAAAATAAATATTTTTTTGGACAATCTTACACAAATCAACCTAGTCCCAAACTAAGCAAAGCTTTTACTATGGGTACCAAGTGACGATACATACTTAAAACATCTAAGACTCGAGAACAAAACACAAACATTAAATCTGACTATTAAATAATATGAATAGTGCATCAGTACCCGGTTTCCCAAAATGGTATCCTTCGGCTACTAGAGTAAATTGTGTCGTCGTTCAAACGTCCGTTCCCTATTTGGAGGGGCGGCCCCTTGTAACCGTGATCGTGACGGCCGGTGCAGGTACACGGAGCAGCTGAGCGAGCTGTACTTCCTGCAGGCGGGCGGCAACATGATGGACTACGCGGCGTGGCGCAAGCGGCCGCCCGCGCCGCAGCTGATGTCCTTCCTGGAGGCGCGCCGCCCGCCCGCCCTCAGCGCGGCGCCCGCGCCCGCGCCCGCGCCCGACCCCGCGCCCGACCCCGCGCCCGCGCCCGCGCCCGCTCCCGCACCCGCGCTCGCGCCCGACTCCGACCTCGGCCCCGACCACGCCGCGCCGCTCGCGCCCGCCGTCTGCTCCCCCGCCGCCGTCGCCGACCCGTCCGCTCCTACGGAGATGGTTGAGAAGGTACACTCTCCGTCATCACTTATTTACTCAGTGCCGTTTTCGTCCTATGTGTCGGAAGAATGAAACAAAGGTCAAAAGGAAATTTTTTGCTCCCTGCGCCTTGTCGCAGGCCAGAAGCGCGCACGGGCGAGCGGCCGTCCGGGCGTCCCCGCGCTGGTGGCTCCCCCGCCCCTGGTTTAGTTATTCACCTTTAAACATCACAACAATCAATGTAGGTGTACTATGTATCTTAATCGAGCAAATTTTAATTTATTTATTTATTTTACGTATTTTTTCTGGTGAAATATTATTGCATTTTGCTCCCCTGTAATACAATTTACTATTGATATCTGCACATTAGAATATCTATTCCCTTATAAAAGATTTATCCTCAAAATGGGCGTAAACCGCACGCATCACTTCATAATCCGTAGAAAATCTCCTTTCCCTTAAGTCTGCCTTAAGTTTCGAAAACAAATAGTAGTTACTAGGACCCTGGTCAGGACTATATGGTGGGTGACGAATTTCCTCGAAGCCACACTTTGAGACACATTCCAGAAAACTCTTCCCGTATTTTCTTTAGGTATTTAAAACTCCCTGAGAGCACGATTTTCGTTAATTTCGGTGAATACTTGAAAGAAGTTTGGGCACCCATCTGGCACTAACTTTATTCATAAGATGTTCATGAAGAATTCTAGGAACTGAATTTTTTGAAAGCCCTGTTCTCGCCACTACTTCTTTGGTCTTAAGTCTTCGATCACTCAGAACTTCCGCTTCCACTAACTTGACGCAGTCCTCGAGAGGTTTACCAGAGCAAGGATCGTCGGCGATGGACTATCATCCTAAACTAGATTGCCTACTCCATTGACGGTGGAAAATGAGTCCCCGTACACCGCATCTAATCTTTCTTAAATTGGGTCGACCTGACTCCTTCTTTTGTAAGCAACTTGATCACGGAACGATATTCCAACTTAAACATTTCGAAAATTTAGACTTACCATTATTATAAATGTCGTAAAATCAAAACCATAAGCAAAAGAAATCTAAAATCTATATACGAAAGAGCAGAACAAATGACATATTTTATTTAAAACCGGCAATTCTGTCCAAGTTTTGGACCGCACCTCGTATTGAACGCCATCTAGTTTGGGCTCGTTAGATTGATTTGCACCTGCAGTAACAAGCGCGTTATTGAGTGGGCACTCGGCACTTGGCACTCGGCAGGCGCGGCAGGAGGCGTACGTGGCGGCGCGCGTGGCGGAGCTGGCGCGCGCGGGGCTGTGGGCGGAGCGCCGCCTGCCGCGCGTGCTGGAGCCGCCGCGCGCCAAGACGCACTGGGACTACCTGCTCGAGGAGATGGCCTGGCTCGCGCAGGACTTCGCGCACGAGCGCAAGTGGAAGAAGCAGGCCGCCAAGAAGGTACTTACACCTTCTAAACTATTCACATTACGTATATATATTCGACTGCGACGCAGTAGTGCTGCAGTCAGATCCACGCCGTACAGTAAAATTACCACCGGTTGCTCTTTCAACGTGAGTTCTGACCACCGAGCGAGCATCGATGAACTAGTACCGCTGAGCGATTTTTTCTTTGAGGGCTTTTATCGCTGTGATCAGCTACTGAAGAGAGCTCCCATTTTTCGGGGGACTTTTGATATGTTTACCCCCTAACTAGTCCAAACAAAATTACGAAATCAAAAATTGTGCAAGCATTTCCCTTTATACCTTTTCTTGAGCATCCGTTGCCTAAACTATTTACGTAGTTTTCCTATTATTATTGTTGATTATTTTGCGCCCAACTCACTTTTTACATTATGTTCGTTAATTTATTTAATTGATTTTGCAGTGCGCTCGAGCCGTGCAAAAATATTTTCAAGACAAAGCGGTCGCGGCGCAAAAAGCGGAGAAGGCTCAGGAACTGCAGCTGAAGAGAATCGCCGCGTTCGCGGCTAAGGAGATACGGACCTTCTGGCTTAATGTAGAAAAGGTAAACATTGCAGTATCTTCTCAAATATCAGTGCTTAAATCATTCATTTGGTTTTGGTAATTAATAAGTCCGGATATGTTTATATAGATAGTATTGGGAACCTTAAGGTTTTTGGAGTGGTCCAAATTATATTAAGTATAATATGGTTGACTCCAAAAACTTTAAGGTTCCCAATCGTAACGACTCCCGTCAGCATGTCCGTTTTCCACGGAAGCGTTTTGGAGCAGCTATGCCGGATCGTATGGGCGACGTGAATATTGTGAGTGGGTGTATCTGTATCTGTACACTGTGCGTCCGCGCAGCTGGTGGAGTGGAAGCGGTCGCGGCGCGTGGAGCGCGCGCGCAAGGAGGCGCTGGACGAGCAGCTGTCGCTCATCGTGGACCGCACGGAGCAGTACTCGCGCCAGCTGGCCGCCAGCCTGCAGCCCGGGCCCGCGCCCGCCGCGCCCGCCGCGCCCGACACGCCGCCCTCCGACGACGAGTTCACGCCGCGCCACGGCGACGACGAGGACGACGACGACGAGGAGACCATCGCCGCCGCCGAGCAGGAGGCCCAGGTAACGCGACGCCGACACCTCATACCGTACCCATACCGCCTCATATCGATACGCTGTCGACTAGTGTTTCGGGCGCGAACGAATAACCTCCCTGTGGAGCTCGGTATCCCTAACGAACCGATAAACCGCACCGATAGGGAACGTGCACAACGAAGGAGCTGCCGGCCGGGTCGCCGATCCGAATCTTGTCCTCTATCAGTACTTAACGTTGACATTTAGGTCATACGCGGATTTAGGTTCGCGTCTTTTCTGTGGACATAGCAAAAGTTAAGGGCTACAAAGCTTAATTTTGGATTGTACCAGTAGCCCGCATAAACAGTATCTCTGTTTCTATAAATCCCTGTAATAAAAACCTAACTAACATGCACATGAGCCGTTAACTATTGACCACAGGGGGGAGGGGGGGACTCTTGTTTTTTCAACTAAGTATGACCCATTTAGGCTGTTATCACCCTGTTGATGTTTCCGCAGAACGAGCGGCTACTGTAGACTTGCATAGCGACACCCGCTCGCACTGCGGAAACCGCATCATTATGACAACCGCCGTGTAGCAAGTAAACAGAATTAATTTTATTAGTGAAAATTATTATTCTAGCTAATCATAATGCATTGTTGCACATTTGGTTGTACCAATTACATCCACATAAAATAAAAATAAACAAATAGCGTAAAATTTTTATTACTTTTCAAAGAATAGTCAAAAATGAATAAACGCAACAAAGAAACGTACATAAGTATGACTTTTAAGTATTTAGAAATAATGAATAATAATATTAGTGAAAATAAGTTTTGTAATTCAGTCAGTTAAAAATTAAATCTATATATTATTTCTTCAACCTCCAACACGTCCAATACGTGACCGGCTTTAAAGAGCTTTTGACGTATTTTGGCCACGCTGACGATCATTATTAATAGACCGGAACCCATATGTTCTAACTATTTTCATATTAAAAAATAATGTATATATTTTTTGCACGTTTTCTACACGCATCCAGTTTGGCGGGTTCTTTTATCTATGTTATGTGAAATGTAATGAGTGGTGTGTCGTGTGTCGGGCAGCACGACGCGGCGCACCACCGCGACGAGCTGGAGGCGCTGCGGCGCGAGTCGCGGCTCGCGCTGCCCGACCTGCTGCCGCCCGGCTACCCGCCGCCCTCGCCCGGCTCCTCCGACTACAGCGCCGACGCCGACTCCGCCGACGACGAGGGCACCATCGCCGCGCAGGAGCGCGAGGAGCGCGCCGCCGCCGGCGGCGACCCGCGCCGCGAGCTCGACGAGCTGCGCGCCGACGCCGACCTCGACGTGGAGGAGCTGCGGCGGCGGTACGCGGCGCCGCCGCCGCCGCCGCCGGCCGAGAGCGACGCCGGCTCGGCCTCCGAGTCGGAGCGCGACAGCTCCGACTCGGAGTCGGCGTCGTCGTCGGGCAGCGGCGGCTCGGAGCGGCTGGCGGCGCTGGTGGAGCCGGGCGCGGGCTCGGAGCGGCGCGTGGAGGCGGCGGCGTCGCTGGCGGCCACGCTGCAGCCCACGGGCACCACGCTGCGCTCCACGGCCGTGGCCACGCCGGTGCCGCGCCTGCTGCGCCACGCGCTGCGCGAGTACCAGCACGTGGGGCTGCACTGGCTGGCCACCATGCACGCGCGCGCGCTCAACGGCATCCTCGCCGACGAGATGGGGCTCGGCAAGACCATCCAGACCATCGCGCTGCTCGCGCACCTGGCGCTCGAGCGCCACGACTGGGGGCCGCACCTCGTCGTCGCGCCCACCTCCGTCGTGCTCAACTGGGAGATGGAGTTCAAGAAGTGGTGCCCCGCGTTCAAGATTCTCACCTACTACGGAACCATCAAGGTGGGTGTCCACGTCGCCGTGTCCTCGGTGAGGTGGTCGCGGCTCGCGTCGCCCGATAATCGAATTACTGAACGATGATTGCAGGAGCGCAAGCTGAAGCGTGTGGGTTGGACGAAGCCGAACTCGTTCCACGTGTGCATCACCTCCTACAAACTGGTGGTGCAGGACCACCAGAGCTTCCGCCGCAAGCGCTGGCGCTACCTCGTGCTCGACGAGGCGCAGAACATCAAGAACTTCAAGAGCCAGCGCTGGCAGATGCTGCTCAACTTCCAGACGGACAGGTCGGTCTCCGGTCGCTACGATATCGCCGTTCATATTTTGTTTCGCTCGAGGGGAGCGCACGCTGTAACGTGTTCTGTTGTGGCAGACGGCTCCTGCTGACGGGCACGCCGCTGCAGAACAGCCTGCTGGAGCTGTGGTCGCTCATGCACTTCCTCATGCCGGACGTGTTCGCGTCGCACTCGGAGTTCCGCGAGTGGTTCGCGCCCGTGGCCGCGCTCGCGGGCGAGGGCGGCGCCGGCGCCGGCACCGCGCAGCTCGTGCGCCGCCTGCACGAGGTGACTATACCGGGCGACGGGGAGGGGGGGTGAGGGGGGGGAGGTACATCCTACACCGAGTGCTATTATCTAACACGGTCGTGTCGCGCAGGTGTTGCGGCCGTTCCTGCTGCGGCGGCTGAAGGCGGACGTGGAGCGGCAGATGCCGCGCAAGTACGAGCACGTGCTGCTGTGCCGGCTCGCCAAGCGGCAGCGCTGCCTCTACGACGACTTCATGGCGAGGGCCAAGTCAGTAGTCTCTCCGACCTCCGATACTCGACTACCGATGCGCACTACGGACACAGTATAACGAGCGATATATTCCTCGAGCAGGACCAAGGAGAGCCTCGCGTCCGGCAACCTGCTGAGCGTGATCAACGTGCTGATGCAGCTGCGCAAGGTGTGCAACCACCCCGACCTGTTCGAGCCGCGCGCCGTGCAGTCGCCGCTGCACCTGGGCGCGCTGCGGCTGCGCGTGCCCGCGCTGGCGCTGCTGGGGGACGTGCGCGCGCGCGCCGCCGCCGCCGCGCGCCTGGGCGGCGACCTGGCCTCGCTGGAGGCGGCCGGCGCCGGCGCCTTCCCCGCGCACCGCGCGCGCCACCTGGCGCCGCCGCGCCGCCTCGTGCGCGAGCTGGGCGCGCCGCCCGCGCCCGCGCCCGCGCCCGCGCCGCCGCGCGCGCCGCCCGCGCGCCTGCGCCTGCACCTGCGCCTCGTGCCGCGCGCGCCGCCCGCCGCGCCCGCCGCCGTGGCCGCGCCGGCGCCGCGCCTGCAGGAGCGGCCCGCGCGCCGCGCGCCCCGCGCCGCGCCGCCGCCCGCGCCCGCGCCGCCGCCGACCGGCGCCGCCGCGCGCCTGGAGGAGCGGCGGCGCGAGTGCCTGCGGCGGCTGGCGCTGGTGAACGAGCGGCGCTGCTGGCGGCTGCCGCTGTTCGGCGCGGACCTGCGCCGCGCGGTGCGGGCGCCGCCGCCCGCGCCGCCGCCGCCGCTGCACCCGCCCGGCCTCTCTGCCCTGCTGGAGCGGATGCATGACGTTATAGACAGGTGAGCCGGAGGTCCCTCGTGTCGAATCTCAGGTTGCCGCGCGTTTAAGAAGGAGCGTCCGATGAGAGTAAAGACACATATATCAGCATCGAATCGCATTTTGTAATACAAAAACGCAATATTGTATGAAGATACGTCCGCATCAATTCACCCTTCCACAGCGATTCAGCTTTAGCATTAAATGCGTATAAGTGTATCCAGTTGTACTGAAGAATGCTTACTCATGATAAAGCATGAGAACGGCTGCTTAAGACGTGAAACTAGATGCTTGCGAATGAGAATACTTGATTACGCGTGAGACAACGCTTGCGATTGATAACGGCTGTTTAAGCGTGAGCCGGGAAGCTTGCGAATGAGAAAATCTCTACTGATATGTAGTTTCTAAATGTTGTTTTTTCTTAAATGTTGGTTTTAACAAGTTCACTAGTGTCTCGAATTCTTCAATCATCATTGGGAAGGATATTTCTTTAAATCTGCCACAAGTGTTACAAAACTTCCATTGATAACCCTTATTTTCCATAGTGAATTAATCCATGTGCTTCGTCTTTTGCGTTTTTTCCTTTTCATTGCTTCTATAATACACGCTAGCACAATAACGTTTATAGTTGATCTATCCATAACGGTTTTCAACTTCAACTGCGGCATAACGTATGCGATTCAATTCATCAGCATGCGATCTCATACTTCAGCGGATGAAAGCATGCTATAGGATACTTTAGCTTTAAAAACGTGCGTTAGCTCCCTTTAGCACCCGAACACATGTAACAGTATACTTTAACTTCCGATGCGTATAGTGTGTCCAAAATCATCCAGCTAAATGAGATTCGATGCTGATATATGTCTTCACCCTAAATTTGACCGTGCACGTATGAGTGTGCTTGATGAGTTTCGTGAAAACAAAAACTAAATTTCAATTTTTTTTTTTTCTGCCGATTTCATTATATACCGAGAGGAGAGATCACGGTCGGTCGGCGGGAGGCACTAAATATGTAGTTTATTGAAACTGATGCAAGAATAAAGAAACTGGCAATGTAATAACTGGTCGTGGTGTAACATCCCGACGGTGTGCAGGTTCAGCGTGTGCTGGCGCGCGTGCGTGGCGGCGGCGCCGGCGCTGGAGGCGGGCGCGGGCGCCGGCGCGCGCGCGTGGCGGCGCGCTGCATGCGCGGCCGAGCGCGCCGCCCTCCCTCCCGCGCGCGCCGCGCTCGCCGCGCTGCACGCGCCCGCCAGCCGCCAGGCCGTCGCCTTCCCGCACCCGCGGCTGCTGCAGGTCAGTCACACTACACCCGCCCGCCTCGAGCGCGCCGCCCTCCCTCCCGCGCGCGCCGCGCTCGCCGCGCTGCACGCGCCCGCCAGCCGCCAGGCCGTCGCCTTCCCGCACCCCAGGCTGCTGCAGGTCAGTCACACTACACCCGCCCGCCTCGAGCGCGCCGCCCTCCCTCCCGCGCGCGCCGCGCTCGCCGCGCTGCACGCGCCCGCCAGCCGCCAGGCCGTCGCCTTCCCGCACCCGCGGCTGCTGCAGGTCAGTCACACTACACCCGCCCGCCTCGAGCGCGCCGCCCTCCCTCCCGCGCGCGCCGCGCTCGCCGCGCTGCACGCGCCCGCCAGCCGCCAGGCCGTCGCCTTCCCGCACCCGCGGCTGCTGCAGGTCAGTCACACTACACCCGCCCGCCTCGAGCGCGCCGCCCTCCCTCCCGCGCGCGCCGCGCTCGCCGCGCTGCACGCGCCCGCCAGCCGCCAGGCCGTCGCCTTCCCGCACCCCAGGCTGCTGCAGGTCAGTCACACTACACCCGCCCGCCTCGAGCGCGCCGCCCTCCCTCCCGCGCGCGCCGCGCTCGCCGCGCTGCACGCGCCCGCCAGCCGCCAGGCCGTCGCCTTCCCGCACCCGCGGCTGCTGCAGGTCAGTCACACTACACCCGCCCGCCTCGAGCGCGCCGCCCTCCCTCCCGCGCGCGCCGCGCTCGCCGCGCTGCACGCGCCCGCCAGCCGCCAGGCCGTCGCCTTCCCGCACCCGCGGCTGCTGCAGGTCAGTCACACTACACCCGCCCGCCTCGAGCGCGCCGCCCTCCCTCCCGCGCGCGCCGCGCTCGCCGCGCTGCACGCGCCCGCCAGCCGCCAGGCCGTCGCCTTCCCGCACCCCAGGCTGCTGCAGGTCAGTCACACTACACCCGCCCGCCTCGAGCGCGCCGCCCTCCCTCCCGCGCGCGCCGCGCTCGCCGCGCTGCACGCGCCCGCCAGCCGCCAGGCCGTCGCCTTCCCGCACCCGCGGCTGCTGCAGGTCAGTCACACTACACCCGCCCGCCTCGAGCGCGCCGCCCTCCCTCCCGCGCGCGCCGCGCTCGCCGCGCTGCACGCGCCCGCCAGCCGCCAGGCCGTCGCCTTCCCGCACCCGCGGCTGCTGCAGGTCAGTCACACTACACCCGCCCGCCTCGAGCGCGCCGCCCTCCCTCCCGCGCGCGCCGCGCTCGCCGCGCTGCACGCGCCCGCCAGCCGCCAGGCCGTCGCCTTCCCGCACCCGCGGCTGCTGCAGGTCAGTCACACTACACCCGCCCGCCTCGAGCGCGCCGCCCTCCCTCCCGCGCGCGCCGCGCTCGCCGCGCTGCACGCGCCCGCCAGCCGCCAGGCCGTCGCCTTCCCGCACCCGCGGCTGCTGCAGGTCAGTCACACTACACCCGCCCGCCTCGAGCGCGCCGCCCTCCCTCCCGCGCGCGCCGCGCTCGCCGCGCTGCACGCGCCCGCCAGCCGCCAGGCCGTCGCCTTCCCGCACCCGCGGCTGCTGCAGGTCAGTCACACTACACCCGCCCGCCTCGAGCGCGCCGCCCTCCCTCCCGCGCGCGCCGCGCTCGCCGCGCTGCACGCGCCCGCCAGCCGCCAGGCCGTCGCCTTCCCGCACCCGCGGCTGCTGCAGGTCAGTCACACTACACCCGCCCGCCTCGAGCGCGCCGCCCTCCCTCCCGCGCGCGCCGCGCTCGCCGCGCTGCACGCGCCCGCCAGCCGCCAGGCCGTCGCCTTCCCGCACCCGCGGCTGCTGCAGGTCAGTCACACTACACCCGCCCGCCTCGAGCGCGCCGCCCTCCCTCCCGCGCGCGCCGCGCTCGCCGCGCTGCACGCGCCCGCCAGCCGCCAGGCCGTCGCCTTCCCGCACCCCAGGCTGCTGCAGGTCAGTCACACTACACCCGCCCGCCTCGAGCGCGCCGCCCTCCCTCCCGCGCGCGCCGCGCTCGCCGCGCTGCACGCGCCCGCCAGCCGCCAGGCCGTCGCCTTCCCGCACCCGCGGCTGCTGCAGGTCAGTCACACTACACCCGCCCGCCTCGAGCGCGCCGCCCTCCCTCCCGCGCGCGCCGCGCTCGCCGCGCTGCACGCGCCCGCCAGCCGCCAGGCCGTCGCCTTCCCGCACCCCAGGCTGCTGCAGGTCAGTCACACTACACCCGCCCGCCTCGAGCGCGCCGCCCTCCCTCCCGCGCGCGCCGCGCTCGCCGCGCTGCACGCGCCCGCCAGCCGCCAGGCCGTCGCCTTCCCGCACCCGCGGCTGCTGCAGGTCAGTCACACTACACCCGCCCGCCTCGAGCGCGCCGCCCTCCCTCCCGCGCGCGCCGCGCTCGCCGCGCTGCACGCGCCCGCCAGCCGCCAGGCCGTCGCCTTCCCGCACCCGCGGCTGCTGCAGGTCAGTCACACTACACCCGCCCGCCTCGAGCGCGCCGCCCTCCCTCCCGCGCGCGCCGCGCTCGCCGCGCTGCACGCGCCCGCCAGCCGCCAGGCCGTCGCCTTCCCGCACCCGCGGCTGCTGCAGGTCAGTCACACTACACCCGCCCGCCTCGAGCGCGCCGCCCTCCCTCCCGCGCGCGCCGCGCTCGCCGCGCTGCACGCGCCCGCCAGCCGCCAGGCCGTCGCCTTCCCGCACCCGCGGCTGCTGCAGGTCAGTCACACTACACCCGCCCGCCTCGAGCGCGCCGCCCTCCCTCCCGCGCGCGCCGCGCTCGCCGCGCTGCACGCGCCCGCCAGCCGCCAGGCCGTCGCCTTCCCGCACCCGCGGCTGCTGCAGGTCAGTCACACTACACCCGCCCGCCTCGAGCGCGCCGCCCTCCCTCCCGCGCGCGCCGCGCTCGCCGCGCTGCACGCGCCCGCCAGCCGCCAGGCCGTCGCCTTCCCGCACCCGCGGCTGCTGCAGGTCAGTCACACTACACCCGCCCGCCTCGAGCGCGCCGCCCTCCCTCCCGCGCGCGCCGCGCTCGCCGCGCTGCACGCGCCCGCCAGCCGCCAGGCCGTCGCCTTCCCGCACCCGCGGCTGCTGCAGGTCAGTCACACTACACCCGCCCGCCTCGAGCGCGCCGCCCTCCCTCCCGCGCGCGCCGCGCTCGCCGCGCTGCACGCGCCCGCCAGCCGCCAGGCCGTCGCCTTCCCGCACCCGCGGCTGCTGCAGGTCAGTCACACTACACCCGCCCGCCTCGAGCGCGCCGCCCTCCCTCCCGCGCGCGCCGCGCTCGCCGCGCTGCACGCGCCCGCCAGCCGCCAGGCCGTCGCCTTCCCGCACCCGCGGCTGCTGCAGGTCAGTCACACTACACCCGCCCGCCTCGAGCGCGCCGCCCTCCCTCCCGCGCGCGCCGCGCTCGCCGCGCTGCACGCGCCCGCCAGCCGCCAGGCCGTCGCCTTCCCGCACCCGCGGCTGCTGCAGGTCAGTCACACTACACCCGCCCGCCTCGAGCGCGCCGCCCTCCCTCCCGCGCGCGCCGCGCTCGCCGCGCTGCACGCGCCCGCCAGCCGCCAGGCCGTCGCCTTCCCGCACCCCAGGCTGCTGCAGGTCAGTGCCGAGTCACCGCGACACACGCCCTCGTGCACACCACACTACGTGGCCCGATATAGACACATACCGGCCCGATTCAAGCCAATCCTTTCTACACCCGACCGCCTCGAGTGCTACGCGGATAACCATTATTCTGGCGGGTGGCCCTATAGCGGCATCCACCCTCAAACAGACGAGACGTCCAGCTAAAGATCATAACTGCTGAAGGAACCACTCAAAAAAAGGGGGAAAGTAACCCGCGTTCAGGCCTCGATGGCTTCAGAAGGGACAGATTCCACCTCCGACCCGTCGCGTACAAAATGATCAGTGGGAGCGCTGACCACTAACCGCCGCTCTCGTGTCCGCAGTTCGACTGCGGCAAGCTGCAGGCGCTGGCGCCGCTGCTGCGGCGGCTGAAGGCGGGCGGCCACCGCGTGCTGATCTTCACGCAGATGACGCGCGTGCTGGACGTGCTGGAGGGCTTCCTGTCACTGCACGGCCACGCCTACGCGCGCCTCGACGGCGCCACCAAGGTCGAGCGGAGACAGGTACCCCGATCATTCACCGTTCACACAGATATGTGCTACCTACATTCTTTACGATCCGTCAATTAGACTCATAATTATATATAGTCGTGTGGGGTGTCCATAGATAGGCCTTTAAAAATGGTATCGAGGTTTCTAAAAAACTTTTCCACTGAAGTCAACCGTTTGTGAGATATAAGCTGTTAAAGTCATAAAAAGTGTGCCCCCATCTAATTTCCAAAGTATGAAGTTTTAACATTCTGAAAAAAATGATTTGAAAGGCGCTGGTGGAGCGGTTCAACGCGGACCCGCGGCTGTTCGCGTTCATCTTGAGCACGCGCTCGGGCGGCGTGGGGCTGAACCTCACGGGCGCCGACTGCGTGGTGTTCTACGACTCGGACTGGAACCCCACCATGGACGCGCAGGCGCAGGACCGCTGCCACCGCATCGGCCAGACGCGCGACGTGCACGTGTTCCGGCTCGTGACGCGCGCCACGGTGGAGGAGAACATCCTGCGCAAGGCGGCCGAGAAGCGCCGCCTCGGCGAGCTGGCCATCGACCACGGCCACTTCACCACCTCCTACCTGCGCGAGGTCAGTCTACACTCTACACTGTACACTGTACACTGTACACTGCTCATACATAGCTAACGCGACGTGCACGTGTTCCGGCTCGTGACGCGCGCCACGGTGGAGGAGAACATCCTGCGCAAGGCGGCCGAGAAGCGCCGCCTCGGCGAGCTGGCCATCGACCACGGCCACTTCACCACCTCCTACCTGCGCGAGGTCAGTCTACACTCTACACTCTACACTGTACACTGTACACTGCTCATACATAGCTAACGCGACGTGCACGTGTTCCGGCTCGTGACGCGCGCCACGGTGGAGGAGAACATCCTGCGCAAGGCGGCCGAGAAGCGCCGCCTCGGCGAGCTGGCCATCGACCACGGCCACTTCACCACCTCCTACCTGCGCGAGGTCAGTCTACACTCTACACTCTACACTGTACACTGTACACTGCTCATACATAGCTAACGCGACGTGCACGTGTTCCGGCTCGTGACGCGCGCCACGGTGGAGGAGAACATCCTGCGCAAGGCGGCCGAGAAGCGCCGCCTCGGCGAGCTGGCCATCGACCACGGCCACTTCACCACCTCCTACCTGCGCGAGGTCAGTCTACACTCTACACTGTACACTGTACACTGCTCATACATAGCTAACGCGACGTGCACGTGTTCCGGCTCGTGACGCGCGCCACGGTGGAGGAGAACATCCTGCGCAAGGCGGCCGAGAAGCGCCGCCTCGGCGAGCTGGCCATCGACCACGGCCACTTCACCACCTCCTACCTGCGCGAGGTCAGTCTACACTCTACACTCTACACTGTACACTGTACACTGCTCATACATAGCTAACGCGACGTGCACGTGTTCCGGCTCGTGACGCGCGCCACGGTGGAGGAGAACATCCTGCGCAAGGCGGCCGAGAAGCGCCGCCTCGGCGAGCTGGCCATCGACCACGGCCACTTCACCACCTCCTACCTGCGCGAGGTCAGTCTACACTCTACACTGTACACTGTACACTGCTCATACATAGCTAACGCGACGTGCACGTGTTCCGGCTCGTGACGCGCGCCACGGTGGAGGAGAACATCCTGCGCAAGGCGGCCGAGAAGCGCCGCCTCGGCGAGCTGGCCATCGACCACGGCCACTTCACCACCTCCTACCTGCGCGAGGTCAGTCTACACTCTACACTGTACACTGTACACTGTACACTGCTCATACATAGCTAACGCGACGTGCACGTGTTCCGGCTCGTGACGCGCGCCACGGTGGAGGAGAACATCCTGCGCAAGGCGGCCGAGAAGCGCCGCCTCGGCGAGCTGGCCATCGACCACGGCCACTTCACCACCTCCTACCTGCGCGAGGTCAGTCTACACTCTACACTGTACACTGTACACTGCTCATACATAGCTAACGCGACGTGCACGTGTTCCGGCTCGTGACGCGCGCCACGGTGGAGGAGAACATCCTGCGCAAGGCGGCCGAGAAGCGCCGCCTCGGCGAGCTGGCCATCGACCACGGCCACTTCACCACCTCCTACCTGCGCGAGGTCAGTCTACACTCTACACTGTACACTGTACACTGCTCATACATAGCTAACGCGACGTGCACGTGTTCCGGCTCGTGACGCGCGCCACGGTGGAGGAGAACATCCTGCGCAAGGCGGCCGAGAAGCGCCGCCTCGGCGAGCTGGCCATCGACCACGGCCACTTCACCACCTCCTACCTGCGCGAGGTCAGTCTACACTCTACACTGTACACTGTACACTGCTCATACATAGCTAACGCGACGTGCACGTGTTCCGGCTCGTGACGCGCGCCACGGTGGAGGAGAACATCCTGCGCAAGGCGGCCGAGAAGCGCCGCCTCGGCGAGCTGGCCATCGACCACGGCCACTTCACCACCTCCTACCTGCGCGAGGTCAGTCTACACTCTACACTGTACACTGTACACTGTACACTGCTCATACATAGCTAACGCGACGTGCACGTGTTCCGGCTCGTGACGCGCGCCACGGTGGAGGAGAACATCCTGCGCAAGGCGGCCGAGAAGCGCCGCCTCGGCGAGCTGGCCATCGACCACGGCCACTTCACCACCTCCTACCTGCGCGAGGTCAGTCTACACTCTACACTCTACACTGTACACTGCTCATACATAGCTAACGCGACGTGCACGTGTTCCGGCTCGTGACGCGCGCCACGGTGGAGGAGAACATCCTGCGCAAGGCGGCCGAGAAGCGCCGCCTCGGCGAGCTGGCCATCGACCACGGCCACTTCACCACCTCCTACCTGCGCGAGGTCAGTCTACACTCTACACTCTACACTGTACACTGCTCATACATAGCTAACGCGACGTGCACGTGTTCCGGCTCGTGACGCGCGCCACGGTGGAGGAGAACATCCTGCGCAAGGCGGCCGAGAAGCGCCGCCTCGGCGAGCTGGCCATCGACCACGGCCACTTCACCACCTCCTACCTGCGCGAGGTCAGTCTACACTCTACACTGTACACTGTACACTGCTCATACATAGCTAACGCGACGTGCACGTGTTCCGGCTCGTGACGCGCGCCACGGTGGAGGAGAACATCCTGCGCAAGGCGGCCGAGAAGCGCCGCCTCGGCGAGCTGGCCATCGACCACGGCCACTTCACCACCTCCTACCTGCGCGAGGTCAGTCTACACTCTACACTGTACACTGTACACTGCTCATACATAGCTAACGCGACGTGCACGTGTTCCGGCTCGTGACGCGCGCCACGGTGGAGGAGAACATCCTGCGCAAGGCGGCCGAGAAGCGCCGCCTCGGCGAGCTGGCCATCGACCACGGCCACTTCACCACCTCCTACCTGCGCGAGGTCAGTCTACACTCTACACTGTACACTGTACACTGTACACTGCTCATACATAGCTAACGCGACGTGCACGTGTTCCGGCTCGTGACGCGCGCCACGGTGGAGGAGAACATCCTGCGCAAGGCGGCCGAGAAGCGCCGCCTCGGCGAGCTGGCCATCGACCACGGCCACTTCACCACCTCCTACCTGCGCGAGGTCAGTCTACACTCTACACTGTACACTGTACACTGCTCATACATAGCTAACGCGACGTGCACGTGTTCCGGCTCGTGACGCGCGCCACGGTGGAGGAGAACATCCTGCGCAAGGCGGCCGAGAAGCGCCGCCTCGGCGAGCTGGCCATCGACCACGGCCACTTCACCACCTCCTACCTGCGCGAGGTCAGTCTACACTCTACACTGTACACTGTACACTGCTCATACATAGCTAACGCGACGTGCACGTGTTCCGGCTCGTGACGCGCGCCACGGTGGAGGAGAACATCCTGCGCAAGGCGGCCGAGAAGCGCCGCCTCGGCGAGCTGGCCATCGACCACGGCCACTTCACCACCTCCTACCTGCGCGAGGTCAGTCTACACTCTACACTGTACACTGTACACTGCTCATACATAGCTAACGCGACGTGCACGTGTTCCGGCTCGTGACGCGCGCCACGGTGGAGGAGAACATCCTGCGCAAGGCGGCCGAGAAGCGCCGCCTCGGCGAGCTGGCCATCGACCACGGCCACTTCACCACCTCCTACCTGCGCGAGGTCAGTCTAACACTGCTAATACATACCTAACGCAACGTACATTGTGATCCCGCCGACTATAGCGCTACCGAGTCCGACTATCGTGAGCACAAGCGACCTCAAGCGGATTTTGGGTGTACTAATTTCGTGTGTGTGTGTGTGTGTGTGTGTGTGTGTGTGTGTGTACGATATATTTGTTGAATATTGTTCATGTACAGTCGCACATCAGATATATCGGAACGAACAAGGTGCTCACAAATATCTGAACACGACTCTATTGTGAAGGCGTTAAAGTGCATGTTCAGATATTTATGAGCACCCTGAAGAGTACAGTTATATTTGATGGCGACTGTACCATCTACTTACTGTGACATTAACCTTCCCGTGATAATTTCCCAGTCTGTAAAGTTGAATAATGGTCATAAATAGTAATTTCCAAAATTGTCATGACAAGTTTCTTTTCGTTACTGCTTACAGAAGTTATAATTAATACTACCATTTTGCAGTATGACAAATATAATAATAAAATATACTATAAAATATAAAATTAACATTTAAGAGAATTATTAACTCTTACATCAATTGTACTAAAAAAAGTTTTTACGTTAGTGACATTGGTTTGAAGAAGCGGCGATAGCGCCGCCTGGGCGATCACAAGAAAACTGCGTCGGTCTGGTGCAAGCGTAAAATGAAAAGAGAATGGGTGCAGTTTAAATAATCCTTATACTAAGTGGTGCTATTACCGTGACGTCAGCTTTGGTATAAGTTGACCGACCATGGTTCTACGCTCGATCGTTACTGATCATCATGATAAGGGAACAAGAAAAGCTTCTCTTACATACTCTGTTTTGTAAAAAGAAGTATTTATGAATAGTAGATTGTGTCTCAAGGGAGCAAAATGATATATTTACGGCGAGGGCGGTATATTGAATTCTGAGTGAAGCGAAAGATTCTACAATAGAATCCTGAGCGTAGCGAGGGATTCTAATGTAGAATCTTGAGCGTAGCGAGGGATTCAAGTGTTTACGCCCAAGACGGAAATAATTTTGCTACCGTGTGACACATACTGCTTTTCACACCGTCTATGAGGCTCGCTACTAAAAACCTGAAATATCTTACAAATGATTTTACTACACAGTATCACATACTGCTTTTCTCACCTATGAGGAAAAGAGTCATTGTTACCCTCAAATGAGGGAAGAAAAGTACATGTTTGAACCCTCATTCGAAGGCAACAATAACTCTTTTCTGAATAGCAGGTGTGAAAATATGATTTTTCTTTCTTTAAAACGCCGACAACGTGTCAGTTTCTAAAACGAGGTTTTGATTACCGAAAACTTTGCAGTTTTCAGTGAATTTTCATTACATTGCTAGGTTTGATCGTATTTATATCACCTCGGTGCCCCGCTACCCCGCAACGCAACGAAACTTGCATGCGAGTCCTCGCTGATGTGAACCGACCTTAAGAAGGTGTCACGTCAACTCGGGAAATATAAAAGGCCGAGTCGGCGATGCGGGATCGGGGGACGGTAACGGGATCGATTTTCTGTGAACAGGCCTCGATCAAGGAGTTGTTTGGCGCGGGCGCGGAGGTGTCGGCGGCGGCGGCGGCGGGGCCGGCGGGGGACGTGGAGAGCGCGCTGGCCGCCGCCGAGGAGGAGCAGGACGCGGCGGCGGCGCGCGCGGCCCGCGCCGAGCAGGCGGGCGAGCTGGCCGAGTTCGACGAGTCGCTGCCGCTGCACGACGCCGACGCACACGAGCCCAAGGACGAGCTGGCGCTGCTCATGGACCAGGTGCGCGGGGCCTTCTCTTATAAACTATTTGCAATCGCATCGTATTGCAATTCACGTTTGTGTCTACTAAAACTAATTATTATTTCAGCTGACACCGATAGAAAAATACGCGATGCGCTGCGTGGAGAGCAGCGAGGCCGGCTGCGAGGCGGAGCGCGAGGCGCTGAGCGCCGTGCGCCGCTCGCTCGCCGACTGGGAGCGGCGCCGCCGCCGCTCGCCCTCGCCGGCGCGCTCGCCCTCGCCGGCGCGCTCGCCCTCGCCCGCGCTCACGTACGCGCGCCGCGACGCCGACACCAAGGTGCGTGCCCGCCGGCGGCCGCCGCGCGCGCCCGCGCCGCCGCCGCCGCCCTCGCCGCCGGCGTCGCCGGAGCCGGAGCCGGCGCCGCGCGCCACGCGCTCGCGCGGCGGCGTCCACATCGACCTGTGGCGCCTGGACGCGCGCCGCGGGCGCCGGCGCTCGCTGCGCAACGGCACGCTGGACGCGTGGCTCGCCGCGCCGCGCCCGCCCGACTTGCAACAAGATAATAAATGATTTGATACGAGCCCGCGTTTTATATTCCTGACGTTCGCCGTTTTGGTGCCGCTCGACCTCGTCCGTGAATGCTTGAGTCGCGCCCCCGCCCCCGACCCGAGTCACCAAAACCGCGACGTCAGGGATTGCGAGTTGCAAGCATTTACGGGCGGGCCGGGCGGCGCCGCCCCGGCCGGCGCTCCTCCCCGGTACCGACTGCGCCTGCATCTTTGCCGTTCAAAAACAGACTATTGTTCTTACATCTTCGACGATCGTAAACGTCAACACAAAATCTCAGGCCCAGGGCCGGTACCGTTGGGGAAGCGTCTTTACCATAAACTAAATAAGTAAACGTGGACGTGCACCCGCCCGTCCCGGCGCGCGGCGCTCGCGCTGCGACACGAGTCGAGACGGACTCGCGACTCCGGGACACACTCGGCAGCGAGGTGTCCCAGCCTCCGGGTATTTGCACAAATACAAAATAGCTCCGTAGTACGGACCGCAACTTATACTTGCAGAGAGGACAGTCTCTAAGACAGTTCGTCGTTGATAACCGACTAATGTAACCTAGAATGCCTCTGTATCGCTTCAGAGTTTGGCTTTATAATAACTAAAGGTAACGCATTATTGGGTTATTTCCGACAAACACTAAAAAGGCTCTTGATGAAATACCATATTCGATACTTTTAGATTCGATATTCATAGAGAGCGAGGGAGAGTCACGGGTACCGCGTCCTCGCCTACTCGGCAAGGATTACGTTCTTCAGGGAGTGCAAAGACGAGTCCAAAGACCGGAGCGGCTCCTACACCGACATCCATATTAATGAATAGTTTCATGCCAAATAACCTAAAACTGAATAATTCCATAAGTAGATAACGTAGTGGATTATTTTCTACTCTCATTCTCTTATCGACGGGGCTTCCGTAGAGTCAAAGCCACGCGACCGCGGCGCACCCGAGCTCTGCGCCCACGGGTCTACAGAGCTCCGCTGAGAACAATCAACATAATATCATTTTGCTTTAAAATTTTAGACCCCGTTCTAAAATGCGAGAATCGCGCGGTTCCTTTTTTAGGGTCCGCAGCCAAAATGGCAAAAACGGAACCCTTATAGATTCGTCATGTCTGTCCGTCCGTCCGTCCGTATGTCACAGCCGATTTACTCGAAGACTATAAGCACCACAATTATGAAATTTGGTAGGAATGTGTATACTATGAACCGCTGCATAAGAGTGATGTGAAATTACAAAAAAATATTAAATTAGAAGGAACACACTCCATACATGTAACCGGTGGATGAAAAAATTATTCAACGCACATAATCGTGTGGGGTACCGATGGATAGGCCTTTAAAAATGATATGGAGGTTTCTAAAAAACTTGTCCATTCAAGTCAACCGTTGGTGAGATATTAGCTGTCAAAGTCATAGGAAGTGTCCCCCCCCCCCCCCCCTCTAATTTCCAAACTATAAAGTTTAAAATTCTGAAAAAAATTGAGGTGGTGTGCATTAGTAAATACTTTCAACGATTTTTGGTTTGAACAATACAAACCGTTTTTGAAAGTATGTACCACAATATACATTTCCACTTTAGACTGATATACGGCCATTAATCCGTGTTAGCAGAACAAGATGCAAGGAATTAAGGAAAACTGAAGAGCGGGAGAAGTTATTGTTTAAATAAAATACGTTGAATCAGATTTTCAACGACAACAAACTAGTTGTATTTTGACCGTTCAAAAGTAATGCCGTTTAGGTAACCGCGCGGTTGTATTGCTGTGGAGCTCGTCGATTGTATCACTGCGGTCCAGGAGCGACGCCGGACGCTTCGGCCGTCACATTCCACAGTTGTCTTCTCTGGTGACACGCAAGCTCTGATATTTGAGATAATTATTTTCTCTGATGAATTCAAGTAGGTGATTTTATTGACATTCTTAAATACCTTTAAAAATGTTCTTAGTTTGGGATATAATAAGCCCATAAAAACATTCCATGTAAAAATAGGCCAAGTCTCGAAACTCTTTCAGGGTAAAAAGTTCAGGGTGGCCACTTTCTGGAAAACCGGGAAAAGTCAGGGAATTTCGCTAGTCATGGAAAAGTCAGGGAATTGTCAGGGAAATTTAATGGAGGTCAGGGAATAAAAATTGTCTCTCTATGTACATGAAATAAATGTACTTTATTCTGCAAGTAGGCCCCAATGGCACTTTTGCAAGTCAAAAACTACTAGCGTTTCTCATGAGACCACTGCTGAGAAGAAATGCCGAAAAAAACTCGACAGTCAGTCATTTTCTCCAAAATATGCTTATTATAATGATACTACTTAACCTACTTAAGTAAATCTGAGTGGTAAACAACGAAAGAGAATTTTAAAAAATGAGGAAAAAAGAACAATAGGTATTTACAATGCGTAGTTCCACAAGAAAACAAGTCGAAACTGCATACGTATTACATGGTATTACCAAATACGAGATAAAGAAAATTAATAATTGTAAAAGTGCCCTTGAGGCCTATTTGCAAAATAAATGTTTTGATTTTGAATAATAATTGAAAATACTTCTCCTAGATATTAATCGTTTGATATGCATGCTTTCCTGCAATAACTGTGTCGACTAGATACAATGAAAATATTATACATGAGTCTTTACGCTATTTAGGTATTTGGTTTGGGCCATGCATTTCTGTCTGTTATATAGTCCTCAACCCTATAATAAGCCTTTGACATCAATGTTATTTTAAAGTATTTTTTAAGAGCTGGAAAGTGTAAATTCAAAATTGCATCTCGTAACTTATTATAAAAACGGACACATTGACCTACTTGTATATTTTACGTACACGAAAATAAAATATCCACGCGGCTCGTAATGCTCACTCATTGTACACGGAGGATCTACACAAAAAGAAGGAAAATATGAGTTCAGAGGCGAAAATCAGAGCAGAAAAATGGAAAACTGCGGAAATGGTTAAAGAACTAGACAAAATTTCTCGAAGGAGCTGCCAAAGAAGCTGCGTTATTGGAAAAACAGATTACCAAGTTGCAATATATTTTTAACCGACTTCAAAAAAAGGAGTAGGTTCTCAATTCGGTTGGATGTTCTTTTTTTTAACGTGTGTTACCTCAGAACTCCGTTGTTTATGAACCGATTTGGAATTTTTTCCTTTGTTTGAAAGCATATGCTCCTGTTGTCCAGAATCTAATTCTGATGATGAGATCCATGAGGAATTGAGAGAACTTCTCGAAAATTCATGCGAAGAATATAGCGATTTTAGTATTTTCGGTAATAAATCAAGCATTTGCATTCAGAAAGTAGCATTTAGTGTACGGGAACTGATGAAGAAGACCACGGATGCTCATCCAAAACTCCTATTGTTTCATGGGTGGCATTAAGATATTTCGAAAAAGATACTGAAGCGACTATGAAGCCGAATGAATGAATGAAGAATGAATTGAAGCCGGAAGGTAGGCAACGGAACTCCGTAATAAAACAGTGTAGCTTAGCCGTGTTTGAGCTTATTGGAATCGTCATGGGATGCACTCTGGTAATGATTCACTAAAAACGTGGAATAATTAAAAATTTTAATGTAAAAATAAATCCGACACCAAAAATTAAACAAATAATTATCTTACTTCTAATATTATGACTATTATGAGACTACGCTTCTTACTGCACAATGTAGAAGGACCTACAAGTCGGTTTTTGTTATTATTTTTTCGAATTATAATAAACATGATAACTGATGACTAGGTAGTTTTGTTTCAGTTATACCCAAGATGTTTAACAGAATTCAAAAAATGAGGTTTCTCAATTCGTCACTTTAATTTGTACCATAATACGCAAAACGTTAAAGTCTAGTACTTACTAATACGATTAAGGTTCGTATAAAGTGTTCTCTTTAGTATTTTACGCTGGATTATATTATATGATACATTTAATATTTTTTTATTTTATTTTATTTATTTATTTATTTATTTTATTTATTTATTTTAAGGAGTACCAACAGCTACTAGATTATGATAAGAGACTTAGATAATAATACAAAGCCAATTAAAGGAACTCACAGATATATCCAATAAATTCAATAGTCAGAGGTACTGTTTCAATTTTGTTTTACCTGTACAGCTTTTAACAAAAATGGTCCAAAATGAAATGAATTATTGGGTAATTGAAATTGTAGAACTGTCTGATAGCAAATTAAAATATATAAATACAAGAAAACAGTACAAAAACGTCACCTGACGTAGGATGTGAACCCACGACTTCCGTCTGACAATGCTTTCGCTCTTACCAACTGAGCTATTCAGATACTACTTTTTATTATTTCCGTTTATGTATTAATTTTATTGTATTTATAAATTGTAATTTGCTAGCAGATAATTCTGAAAAAACGTGTTCAAATTACATATTTTTTATTTATTACATTAAAGATTATGGTCAGGGAATAACTTGAAAAAACGCCTGGAAAACCGGGAAAAGTCAGGGAATTTTGGTCGTAGTAATTAGTGTCGCCACCCTGAAAGTTACTACAAGTTTAGATTGAATATTATTGAGAATATCATCATCATCTAACGGGAATCTAACGGTGGTTAGGCGTCTGAACAGCGGGAATCTCGTGATTCGCGTTTGTCTGAATGGGCTTTTATACAAAACGGACCCTCACGGTCGGAGGTTTAAAACAATATTGGTGAGTTTTTTGAGGAAGCGTAAGTATTCAAATTAAATACTCTTAGTATTTCTGTGAAATATTTCAAAACATACAAGGAGTCACTGAAGCATTCCGATTGATGAGTTGAAATGTTATATAGCTGTAGACATTAACTACAATCGCATTGTACAAGTCTGTAATCGTTTAGTATATATATTCAAGAATTGCGTCGTCGAGTTCCGTATAAGAACAATGTTAAGTATTTATTTATTTATTTATTTATTTATTTTAAGGAGTACCAACAGCTACTAGATTATGATAAGAGACTTAGATAATAACACAAAGCCAATTAAAGGAACTCACAGATAGAAACAAAACAAGGAATTTAACCAACTTTGCGTACACATTCACACTTTGCTAATCAGAATTAACTAAATAATAACGGAAAAAAAGATTGTATACACCCCAAAACTTAGCTGGGTTATGGAATTATGATCTAGTGATAATTAAGCTTCTTTATATACGAACTAAAGCACTCGGTGAAATCGCAGCCTGCTAAATAGAGTAAAAAAAAAAAAAAATAGATATAAAAAACAGTCTGCTCTGATAAAATAAAATTGGAGTCAAAGTGGATTAAAAAATAAGTTCGCTAATTTTCGCCTCACTGACGGAATCGAGCCATTAAATACATCAATATCCAGATCTCTTGATAGAGTATTTAGATTACGGCTAGCGCGACACAAAAAGCTATTTTGCCTATAATTGGATGAAGTACATTTGAGTGAAATGGGGGGAAAGTAACGTTTGGATCGGGTTGGCGTATTAAATGAAAGTTTAGAAAGCAATTCTGGACAATCAATATACCCGCCGGTGATATTTAAAATATAGGTGATATCAGCGATGTCGCGGCGTGTTTGCAGTGGAATAAGATGGTGCTTCCTGCATAAGCTTAAGTAATTGGAAGAATTATAGGGCTGTTTCAGTTTGTAGCATAGGTGTTTAAGGAACTTTTTCTGAACTCTTTCAAGTCGATCAATATACGTGGCATAGCATGGAGACCAAATTTGGGATGCATATTCAAGCTTACTCCTAACTAGTGAGCAGTAAAGAACCTTAAGTGTTTTTGCTTGAGTAAAAAAAGCGGAGTTACGTAATATAAACCCTAGGGTTTTCAAGGCACTGCTTATTATGCCGTCGATATGCATATCAAAAAGAAGTTTACTATCATGTACCACACCTAAATCTCTCATAAAGCTAACTTTATTCAGGGGTTGACCTTTAAGCGTATAAATGGAAGATATCAGTTTACGTCGACGTGAGAACGTGATTGAATAGCATTTGGATGGATTCAGGTCTAACTTATTATTTCGACAGTATTCATCCAGCCGCGTAAGATCAGATTGGACCAATAGAGAGTCTTCGACAGACTTTAATTTCTTAAAGATTTTCATATCGTCTGCAAAACAGAGCAATTCTGAATGGATGATACATTTGCTGATGTCGTTAACGAATACATTGAACAGCAATGGTCCCAGCAGAGATCCCTGCGGGACACCACTTGGTACCGTTACCCATCCAGATATGTAGTTGCTAACGACAACAGCCTGAGATCTATTATTTATATAGGATGAAAACCATCTGAGCAGGTCTCCACTGATACCTATGTCATACAATTTCGATAATAACATTGCGTGGTCGATCCTGTCAAATGCCTTACTGTAATCTGTGTAAATCACATCTACCTGGTAGCCACTATCCATTGCCTCAGTCACATAGTCATTTAAAAGAACAAGGTTGGACACAGTGGATCGGCGTCGGAGGAAACCATGCTGGTTTGGGCTAAATGAGTACTTAAAAGTCTCGTAGACCTGATTAAAAACCAATTTTTCAAGAACTTTGGACAGAATACATAGTTTAGAAATGGGCCGATAATTGACTATCTCAGATTTGGGTCCCTTTTTATGGACTGGGGTAATATACGCGCGTTTCCATAGTGATGGTACAATACACTCAGAAAAGGAGCGACGGAATAAAAGCGTAATGGGTATAACCAAACTTTTAGCGCACTTAATTAAGAATTGGGCAGGTAAGTCATCTGGACCGGCAGACTTAGAAGGGTCAAGCTTTAATAAAATATTTGTAAGCTCATCGGGTTTCACTTCGATGGCAAACAGAGTGGCAGAAGAATCATCCGAATGATCAGAAGTTGCATCAAAATTGCTACCATTTGATGCAGAAAAACTTGCTAGAAAATATTCTGAGAACGCATTACATATGTCGGTACCCGTATTTAATAAGCTATTACCATATTTTAAACTACTGGGTATACCATGAGTGCCGGACCGCGATTTGATAAACGACCAGAACTGCTTCGGATTTTTAGCTATATTGTTTTCCGTCCGCTTAATATACGAGTCGAAACATTCCTGTTCGAGTTTCCGCACCCTATCTCTCAACAAATTAAAAGAGGCTAAGTCAGATATATTTTTATATATTTTATATTTTCGCAGGTATTTATATTTTTCCTTAATGACTTCGCAATTATCTCCAAAGGTTTTATAAGAAGGCGTATGCTCGTAAATTCTTGACCTGGGACTCCCGGGTCCGCCTGAAATTTACGGCGCAATACGGGGCTGCCGAAATATTTGGAAAGTTTGTCGGATCGGATTTGGATCACTTGGAAATTCTGTAAAAAGCTCGACAAGAGATGTCCAGTTGCCACGTGCGTCTCAAACATGTTTCGTCCGCAGGTGTGGCTGAGCGGCGGCCGCGGCGCGCGCGCCGAGCGCATGCCGGTGAGTACCCTCCTACCCCTATCCCTGTTCGATGACGGTGTAGCATCGCGGGCGAGCCCTCGCCACTCACTTCTGATTTCACTACCCTACTCGATCCGCAGATCTGGTGTCCGCCGTCGCCGCCCGCGAGCGACGGCGACGGCGAGCTGTACCGGCCGGGCTGGGCGCGCGCGCTGTACCGCGCCGGCGCCGCGCCCGAGCACGCGCTGCCGCCGCTGCCGCGCGCGCGCGCGCCGCGCCCCGCCGGCGCCGCGCCCGCCGCGCCCGCGCCGCCGCACCGCGCGCCGCGCCCGCCGCGCCCGCCGCGCGCGCCGCCCTCGCTGTTCGAGCGCGCCGGCGCCGGCGCGCGCGTGCGCGTGCGCGTGCGCGCGCCGCCCGACAAGCACAAGGACGCGCCCGCGCCCGACTGGGCGCCCGCCGAGGACGCGGCGCTGCGCCGCGCGCTGCGCCTGCAGCGCCTGCCGCCCGAGCCGCCGCCCGCGCGCGCGCCCAACTGGGAGTGGGCCGCCGAGCTCGTGGCCGACGTGGCGCGCGCCTACCGCGCGCCGCGCGCCTGCCGCGACCGCCACGAGCGCCTCGCCGCGCCCGACGAGCGCGAGCGCGAGCGCGACCGCGACCGCGACCGCGCCGGCGAGCGCGACCGCGACCGCCTCGACCGCGACCGGCTCGACCGCCACGAGCGCCAGCGCCGCAAGCAGCGCAAGCCGGGCGCGCGCCGCCGCGCCGACGACGAGGCGCCGCGGCCGCCGCTGGCGCGGCTGGACGCCATGCGCGAGGCGGCCGAGCGCCGCCGCTCCGCGCCGAAGCGCCGCCTCGACGACGCGCAGCACCACAACCCGAAGCACGCGCAGCTGCTCGCCGACCACGGGCTCGACTACGAGCGCCCGCCGACGCCCATGGAGGTGGCCTCGCGCCGCGCCGACCGCATCGCCAAGGAGAAGTCGAAGGCGGCCGGCGCCGGGCCGAGCGGCGGCGCGCCGGCGGCGGCCGCGCCCGCGCCCGCGCCCGCCGCCGCGCCCGCGCCCGCGGCGCCGGCGCGCGTGGTGGTGGCGGCGCACGCGGCGGCGGCGGCGGCGGGCAAGGCGGAGGCGGCGCGGCGCGCGCGCGCGGCGGCGGCGGGCGCGCAGCCGCAGCAGCTGCTGTACCGCCACCAGCCGCTGCAGGCGAGACACCACCTCAAGATCTTGCACCACGCCCCCGCTCAACCCGGACAGGTTCGTATTCATCCGTCTCTTTATTTTTTATTTTGCACCTAATCCCAATATTTGGCGGTGTTTTGTTTTGTTCAAATATTTTTATATGGCAGGCCGACAGCTTCCAAAGCATAGATAACCTCCCCTAGATACACCTCCTATGAACGATCTACTTCGAATCAAAAGTCATCAGGGTTGGCGGGAGGTGCGCGTGGCGGGGAGGTCGATAACAGCGCGCGAATTCGCTGCAAAATGGCGCTCCGCTCCGGCATAGTGGTGGGACACGTTGTTTATTAACGGTTATTTCCGGCACTTGGTTCACATGTTCCAACCCAACCCAAGCAAGAAACTAGACCTAATCGGGATTAGGCTTATTAAGTGAGTGAGTCTTGTGCTGTCATCAGAAAGGGATATTATCATTTCAATTGGTTGGATAAGGAACAAGCATACTTTCCTACGTCTTAAGGTCCAGTGTAAAATGATCTTCGCGAGAAGAATCCGTTTGTTATGTCTTTTCCTAGCCTTACATACACTTTAGGATGTGCTGATACAAGCAATATGCGTTTATGTCGCAGTAAACTACTGTGTTCCTGTTAAACACTGAAAGTGGCCAATTGCTATACTACACCTCCCCCGAAAGTTCCCTCCAATCTATGTTAGGACATAACAAAACAATAATTATGGATATAGATAAAGCAGGGTATGCAGCTGTACATAATGAAGGCTTCAAACACTCCTGTGTTTATTTTATTTACTTGTTCGGCGGGGATTAAAACCGGTAATTTTCCGTTTCAGGGATCCGCATCGGGCTCGGCCGTGACGGTGGCGGGCGTCAGCGGCGAGAGCGCGCTGCGCACGCTGCAGCTGCAGCAGCTCGCGCTGCGCCGCGGCGCGCTGCCCCCCGCCGCCGCCGCCGCCGCCGCCGCCGCCGCCGCCGCCGCGCCGCAGTCGGCGGGGCCGCCCGTCTCCGCCGCCGCCGCCCCCGCGCGACTCGTGGCGCGCGCCGTGGTGGCGCCCGCGCCCGCGCCCGCCCCCGCCCCCGCGCCCGCACCCGCGCCAGCGCCCGACCACTGACATCTATATTTTAATAAACGTGACTGAAAATATCGAATGCTTTCATTTTACCCGTGTCCCCTCTCGTATATCAGAAGCAGTCAGAGGGACTAAGATGATCGCTTATATGTCGGACATATAGCTAGCATTCGTCCCTTACTGTCAAATATGTAAGTGCGTGAGGGACGAATGCTATATGGCGTCACTAATACCGACGACGACTTCCTTAGAGAGGCCGTTCTTCGAGATGTATAGCCCCTGCCCCGTCGGCTGGTTCTCCTGTATTAAAGTATCCAACGCGTAAAAACAATGTTTTTTTTTTAATCATTTCCTCTCGAATGGTATACTTATCAAGGATAGCTAAGAAAACATACTAAAGGATAAAATGCGTCCGCCGACTGTAGAATGGTGGACAATCCGTCAGTTGATCAAATGTGGTTATTGAAGCCTGAATTTCGTGAAGGTTAATGAAAGTCAGATAGCGTATTTGCTAAGATATTTAATTCAGGCGTTATAGTATAAAGAAGAGAAGAGGAAGGTATATGCGTTTAGTTAGGATAAGAGGTTGTTTGTATGTGTGAGCACATCAATATCTTCATAACGGCTAGACCGATTTAAAAGCGGTTTTCTGCAATAGGTTTGTAGTTTAGTCTGAACGAAATTTAGCTAGGTCTTATGATGATAAATCGCCAGGCAGCGATGCAGTAAACATTTTTCACTTAGTAAAGTGCGTTTGAGTGCATTTTCTCCGGAACTCTTCGGTGAGCGCTTACGATTTGCATAGGAGTTGGTGTGGAGTACATGCACTTTAACTCTGAGGATCTGATGATGGAGCAGAAAAACAGGAGGGTACTGTGCAAAGGTATAATATTTTTTGGGTCCGTTTTGTTTATTGCATTAACGCTTATAAGAAAACATCTGCGGGCCGTTGTAAGTAAATAAACATGGCGAGTTCTTTGGATTTGACACATGCCGTTATCTGGGTCTCATCCTGGACCGGAGGTGGAATTTCGGGGAGCAGAGGAGATTGTGGCAGCTGCTTCAGCTCTAGGCAGGTTGCTGCCCAATGTTGGGGGGCCTTCCATGGCGTGCCGGCGCCTATATGCTGGGGTAGGCGCCACGAAAAAGTGGCATTTAGACTGACGCAGTTAATGACCGGGCACAGATGCTTCGGTCATTACCTGCACAAGATCGGCAGAGAAGGGAGCCCCACATGTCACGAATGTGGGGCAGAGGATGACACGGCTCAGCACACACTGGAGCACTGTGTTCTCTGGGCCGAGGAGCGTTGCACACTTGCGATCAGTATAGAGACGGTTGATCTCTCGCTGTCCAGCATCGTGGTGGCCATGCTGCGCAGCGAGAGATGCTGGGAGGCGGTGGCCTCCTTCTGCGAAACAATCATCTCGCAGAAGTAGGCCGCGGAGAGGGAGCGCGAAGAAAGGGAGGACGCGCTCCCACTCCGGCGCAGACGGAGGGGTAGAGGACGCGCGTGGTTTGCAGCCGCTGGCCGCGTCCTCCCCCAGTAGGGCCGGTGGGTGGGGATCCACACGGCACGGCCCTACACGTCTGGGGGAAGGTCACGTGTCGCTGGCGCTAAGCGTCACTCCTTGGCGCGGGTGTTCTGGTACAAATGAGCCGGGACCGCCGGGGAGCGTCGCGGTAGATCGCACCGCCGCATCAGGAAGTCGCAAGGTTCCCCAGGTGCGGCGGTGAGGGACAGGAGGCGCGGTAGGGGCGTTTGTCCTCCCGTGGCCTGTTTGGGGGGCACTGCAGATAGGGTAAGAAGGGACCTGTGCCGTTGCGAGGTGGCTGCTCCGATTCCGGTTGGCAGAGGGCCTATAACCGGATCGGATGCGGCGTGGTGGCGAGTAGGGGCATTTGTCCTCCCGCGGCCGGTTGAGGAGAGCTACGGGGTAGGGGCGTCTGTCCTCCCGTAGCGGTGTTGTACCGGGGTAGTGGTATTTGCCCTCCTGGTGCCGTGAGGATGGGACCGGAACGCCGTGTGTCTGGTGCCGGTCCCAGGTTTCCCCGGTGGTGTAGAGAACCAGGTGAGGGGAAGCACACTGTCCATGCTGCAGTGTGCTTTTTCGGAGAGGGTTTGCCCGAGGGCGAAGGTGCTGGTGATGGACCAATGCGTAATTTCTGGTTTTCCCCCGTAGCTTTAGGTTAGGGCGCAGGCGTCTGGCGGAAAACCGCCACATGCCGCCATAATGAGGACTTCCGGGTGGCAGGCACGGCGGCATTTGTCACCCACTGGAAAGGAGTCCTCGGGTATTTGCCGGGTCCGAGGGCGTGCTGAGTATTCCAGCACGGCCCTAACGATGTTCAGGGGATTCACAAATTCCCCTGGAGATGGGTCCATTGGGCAACTGCTGGCGGAGTCGCGGTTGAGTTCTGCAGCGTTCCTGTTGCTTCGCCACAAACAGAAAGACGAACACCGTGGGGTTTTAGACGGTAGTCCGGGCGGTTACCGGGAGTCCGTCCATTTCCCCACGAAACAAAAGGTTACAGGGGGATTTTCTTGAAACTTGGTATACGTGAGTTTTTTAAGGTGATCTTTCTAAGGTCTCTTTGGCTTGGAGTCAAATCGCCCTCCTTAATTGTTTTAATTTTTTAAATATTTCTTTTATTTTTTGAAAAAGTATACAATACAACTCGTGGAGCTGGATTTCTGCGTCCCAAAAAATTATTATCATTTTACGTATAATGATAGTTTTTTTTTCTTTTTTTTTTGGTAGAAATTGATGATATGACACTTTATTTGACAGTGTCAAATTAGAGAATTTTGTCAGCTTTTTGACATTGTTGATTGCGATGGTACAACGTACTGTACAAGTGGTGAGATGGTAAAACTGTCAGTTGTTTTTTTTTTTTTAGGTTAGGTTAGGTTATAGGGGTAAATCACGGTCGATTTTCGTGAAACTTGGTATACGGGGGTTTTTTAAGGTGATCTTTCTATGGTCTTTTTGGCTTGGGGTCAAATCGCCCTCCTTTTGGTACCACCCATACAAATTTTTTGAAAAAGAAATGGTTTTTATTATTTTTTTTAAAAGTATTCTACCTAGGGAGCTGGGTTTCTGCTGCCCAAAAATTATTATCATTCTACGAATAATGACATTTTTTTGGTTGCTCTAGGTCAATAAACAAAAATTTTAGACCCGGGTTGGATTATTTTTTGAATTTTTTTTTGTCGAATTTGCAACAACAAAAAATCGTTTTTAAAAGATTTATAGCTCATCAGTATAAATGTGCAATCAGTTTTTCGATATCTCAAACCGTGTCGGAGATAAAAAAATTCAAAGTTCCGAAAATTTGCCTGTTGCCTTCATCAGGCACTGAGTCTCAAAATGTATGGGGAACCTAAAATCCGACTCGCACTTGACCAATTTTTTTTATTTTTTTTAGATTGTTTTGTTACAATTTCTATTTTATGTGAATTTGACAGTTTTCATTATTTAATGCAAATGCGTTTATTACGTAGAAATTGATGATATGGCATGTATCATTTCACAGAAACTGTCAAATTAGTAAATTTTGACAGTTTTTTCGACATTGTTTATTTCGATGGTACAACTTACTATACAATAATAATAATAATAATATTTTATATATTTTTTTATAATAAAATATATATATATATTTAATACTAAAATAATATTATTATTTTATTATTATTATTATTAGTAGATTTTAGTCTATCAAGTTAAAAGTTAAAACTCAGATTAGAGATAGTTTTTTTTTTTTTTTTTTTTTTTTTTTTTTTTTTTTTTTTTTTTTTTTTTTAACCGTCAGGTTAGGTTAGGTTTTAGGTTAGGTTAGGTTTTAGGTTAGGTTAGGTTAGGTTAGGTTAGGTTAGGTTAGGTTTTAGGTTAGGTTAGGTTAGGTTAGGTTAGGTTAGGTTTTAGGTTAGGTTAGGTTAGGTTTTAGGTTAGGTTAGGTTAGGTTTTAGGTTAGGTTAGGTTAGGTTTTAGGTTAGGTTAGGTTAGGTTTTAGGTTAGGTTAGGTTAGGTTTTAGGTTAGGTTAGGTTAGGTTTTAGGTTAGGTTAGGTTAGGTTTTAGGTTAGGTTAGGTTAGGTTTTAGGTTAGGTTAGGTTAGGTTTTAGGTTAGGTTAGGTTAGGTTAGGTTAGGTTAGGTTAGGTTAGGTTAGGTTAGGTTAGGTTAGGTTAGGTTAGGTTAGGTTTTTTTTTTTTTTTTTTTTTTTTTTTTTTTTTTTTTTTTTTTTTTTTTTTCCTGTCTTCTCCAACGTAATTGGAGCCTATGTCTGCGTTAATGTTTCATACCAGTTCTCGCTTGTGTTCTCCTCGTACTTTCATGCTTCATACTATCTTTCTGTCATTCATCACCTTTCATTGATCTGTCTGGGTGGGGGTCCCAGCTACTTTGTAGGCCTATTCTATTTCTTTTCTTTGTCTGGTGGGTATTTTCTTCTTTATTTAATTGAAACGACTGTAGAGACTTTTATTTATGGAAATACAGAGTGGTACACTTTTCTTACTTCTAACAATATATTCTTAAACTACTGTTCACACACATGTTTTTATTACATATCTTATATTTATGTTTATTACAATATACTTATTATACTATATAAACATAAGTTTCTTAACCTATTTTATTTCTTTTTATTACGATGTTTGCTACATTGACACAGTAATCTAGGAATTTATTTCTACTTTTGCCAGACATTATATCTCTTATCGTATCCAATGTAAGGCTGATATTTTCCCTTTGCTCGTATTCGTAACGTTCCTTGGCATGAACCGGGCAGTCGAGTAATACATGCAGGATCGTCTCTTGATTTGAGGTGTCGCAAATACACGATGGGTTTTCTTTGCATTTGAATCGGCAAAGGTATTCCGAGAACCCACCGTGTCCCGTCATAATTTGAGTTGTAATGTTGTTTAGATCCATCTTCCTTACAGTCCTATACGCCTCCACCGCGTCTGGGAAGAAAACCTTTGTAATGGCCGCAGTTTCGCTTTCTTTGTATCTCTGATTCCACATGTCAATCGTGGCCGTTCGTATGCCTCGTCTGACGTATGCAACCGGACACTTGTCATAGTCAGGCTTTCTTTTGGAATCTGCAGCTGCTCTCTTTGCGAGTTCGTCCGCCCTTTCGTTGCCTTCCAATCCCGCGTGTGCTTTTATCCAATGCAAAGCGATTATTTTGCCTTGGAGGGATGCGGCTCTTATATTATCCCTTGTTTCGACTGCTAAGGGATGGAGGCAACAGTGGTTTTGGATAGTTTGGAGGGCTGCCATAGAGTCGCTATAGACTCCAAAAGTGTTCAATTTGCTGCCCCTTATCTCCCTTGATGCCACACAAAGTGCCAGAAGCTCCGCCTGGTAAACGGTACAGAACTTGGGTAGAGTCAGTTTTCGGGTTTTTGTTTCGGTTTCGCCTCGCCATATTGACAGCGAGGCTCCAACTCCGCCCCCGATCTTGCTACCGTCTGTGTAGATTCGCTCGTCGTAATGACTATGGGTTTCTACGTCATCTTGGTTTACCAGGCGTGTTATTCTCAGCTCTCTGCGCTCCACGGGATGTGGCATTTCTGACGCTGGCGCCATCCTCTCGACCTCCCAATCCCCCAAGCCAGTCTGGGGCACACCTCTCTTGGCTTCGTATAACGATGCCGCCTCACGAACTCGGAGGTCAAGTGGGAGTACTCCTGTTAGTATGAGCGCAGAGTTGAGGGAGACGGTGCGGTAAGCTTTGCACATTTTTTGTACTATCCCTCGTTGCACCGCTGCTAGTTGCTTCTGGATACCTATTTTTGTTGCGGCCGGGGCCCATACGCTAGCTGCGTACAGGACAATTGGTTCTACTGTCGCTACATATATAGTTCTGATCACCTCAGGGTGGAGTCCCCAACTTGCCCTTGCCGCTCTGGATAGCTGTTTATGTATACCCACTGCCTTTCTGCAAACGTTCGAAACGTGTGCGTTGAACGTAAGCTTGTCGTCGATAGTTACACCCAATATTTTTATTTGTTTAACGGTCTCAATGCTTATCCCGCCCATACTCAGACGTGGGGTGTCGTACTTCAGTTTGCGCGTGATGACCATTGCGTTGGTCTTTTGTGGAGCAAATTTCAATTTGTTTCTGACACCCCATTCCCGGGCATGTTCGAGAGCAGAGTTTGCCTTGGTTTCTATTTCTAATGCGGTGTCTCCATCGACCACAAGCACCACATCGTCTGCGAACGCCTGACAGTAGTCTCCCCTACTTTTTAAGCTTTTGAGCAGGGGGTCCAGCAACAAGTTCCACAAAATGGGTCCGGCTATTGACCCTTGCACGCATCCCTTGCTAGTGGCCAGTCTGTGCTGTTCGCCGGCATATCTCACCGTGACATTTCTGTCTCTCAGGTAACTGTCCATTATTCGTCTAAGGCCAATGGGGCAGTCTTCCTCAGCCAGCCGAGTTCTGATAGCCGGCCACCATGCGCTATCAAAGGCCCCCTCTATATCCAACGAGATTAGCGTGATGATTTTCTTTTCAGACAGTTTTTTGTTGATTCGCTGCATTAGGGTATAGAGGGAGTCCTCTGTACTACGCTGCGGCATGAACCCGTACTGGCAGGTACTGGTCCTTGGTATCAGGTGAGACTTCAGTCTGACCACCAGCATCTTCTCCAGGATTTTTCCAAATATTGGTAGCAGCCCTATCGGTCTATATGACTTGGGGTTGGTGTAGTTATCTTTCCCTGGTTTCCTCAGCACAATTACTGTCGCCTCTTTCCAACTTCTGGGGAAAACGTGATACTCCAAGCATTTGTTTAGCAGAGCGAGGACCGCCTCCGGATTTCCTCGAATAGTGTGGCAACATATATCGGCCGTAAACCCCTCTGCGCCTGGTGCCTTCTTTGGGTTGAACGATTCGCACGACCATATAAGTTCCGCCATCGTAAATGGTGGCTCGCAAGTTTCATTTTGTTCGCCATCATTTACTGCGGCTGCCTCCATGCGAATTCGTCGGTGATATTCATTATCGCTCTCAGCAGAATCCTCCGGGTAAAAGGTCTCCGCTAGCAGCTTTACTGAGTCTCTTTCGCTTAGGTTTTCACCATTTCTCTCAAGTGGCTGGTCCTCTGCTCTCCTTGTTACTCTGCCTATAACCCTATAAATCCCTTCCCATAGCCCTTCCCTGTCCTGCTTTTTACAGAAGTCTTTCCAGCTCTCTGTTTGGGCTTTAGCTGCTCGAGTTTCGTACTGGTCTTTGGCTTCTAGGTATTCGTTCACGACCCTCTCCCTTCTTACTGGGGCTGCGCATCGGATTCTGCGCTTCCTGGTAGCGACTGTTCGCTTCATCTCTTCGAGTTCGGGTGACCACCACGGTAGTTTGATGTTTTCTTTGTTTTTCTTTGGTTTTATTGTTGCTTTACAGGTTTCAGTAATTATTTGTGTTAGTTTATTTACTGTTTCCTCAATTTGTGGTTCTGAATTTATTAATTTTATATTTGCTTCTGTTAGGTTGTTTTCTTGCAATAATTGTCCGAGTTTCGTATGAAACTCAGTCCAATTTGCTTTGATTGTGTTATACAGTCTTGTTGTTCTTTGTATTTTAATGCCTACTGATTTTTTGAGATTTAAGTTAAAGAGAATACCATTGTGGTCCGAACTCGTGAGACCCTCGTCGATCTTCCAGCCGTCTACCAAGTTCAGCACCTCCGTTGAGCAAGCTGTTAAATCAACAAAACTGCTGAAGCGCCTGCCCCCTCTTACGGTGTCGAAGGTCGGGATTTTCCCCATATTTAGTACGTCAAGGTTGAGCTCATTAAGTGTTCCCATCAGGTCCTCACCTCTGTGGTCGGTTTGAGGACTCCCCCACCATATGCTTTTGGCGTTGCCATCTCCTCCGATGATCAATCTGTTTGTGCCTATTTCTCTTTTTATTTTACTTAGGTGTTCCAGATACGGTTCGATAGGCTGATCCGGCTCGAAATAAAAGGAGACAAGTGTGATATCCCAAGCGATTGTGCTGATCCCCACCACAACAATGTTGTTTGTGGTGAGTTTCGGGTATTGTTTGATTTTCAAGTTAGCGTCAAAGACGGCTATTGCCGCTTTTACAACACCCTCCTCTGCACCTTCGCCCTGGAAGACTCTCACCCCCCTCTGACTTCTCATTTCTTTGCCGGCTCCTACGTAGGGCTCCTGTAGAAGCGCAAAGGCGATTTTTCGTCTCTCCGCCTCCACGAGTATCTCATTTGTGGCTAGTTTTTTCCTTTGGAGGTTTGCCTGCGCCACTCGATATGGAGTGTCTACATTTTCGGTGCCCTTAGCAATGGTAAGCTACTGTTGATCGAGCTATGTTGTCCCATTTTTGACGCACCGGGCAGGAGGAATCGAATGCGTTATGCTCTGTGTTCTCCATGTTGTTTCTTACACAGTTACGGCACTTTGGCGATATTCCGGCGAGATGGTCTGCGCATTCTGATTTGACATGGGGGCCCCCACAGTGTCCGCACAAGTCCACGGATTCGGTGCAGAAACGTTTTCCATGTCCAAATCCAAGGCAGCGGGTGCATTGGACCAGTGGGGATTGGTCTCCCACCTTAATGCGTTGCAGATCAATGTGGACACTTCCGGCGTTTATTGCTCTTTGGTATATGGTGGGTGAGACGCTGATTATTATGTGCCCTGTATGGGGGTTTCTAGCCTTTCTCCTATATTTTATTTCAACCCGATCTTCCTCCGCGCCAAGATCTCTAAATATGTCCTTGTTTTGATTCCTTAGAGCCTTCAGAACATCTTCGTCCGTGTTGATGACAAGGACGCTCTTTAGGATAAGGAGTGGGTCCTTATTCTTAATTGTCTCGACGTGGAGGTCTCTACCGTCCGTTCCCAACTTTTTCTTTAATCTTTCTCTGTCCTCATGTGTCTCTAGACCTATTATAATTTTTCTGTCTTTGGCCTTCCTTACTTTCTCGACCTTGATCCAGCCCTCCTTTGCATTTACTGCCTTGCGTACTATGTCTAACACCTCCTCTCCTGATCGGGTTTCGTCTTTCGCGGTGACAACGACGGAGTGCAGTGTTTTTCGTTCTGCGTTCGGCATCCTATTTGTCGCCGGGAGCTGGGATGCGGCTACACTCGCATAGGTCGCCGTTGCCGCCGCTCTTTCCAGCGTTCCTTTTTGCGTTTCTATGGCCTCTTTTAGCTCGCTCATCTTTTTGTTATTTTCCATCAGCAGTTTCGCATGCTCTTCGATTTTTGTTATGTAGGGTTTTAGGTCCGGCCCTTGTACTGCTGTTTCGGTGGTGTTTTCCACTTCGACTTCTTGATCTCCCTTCTTACTCTCTGGTTTCGTTTTTAAGGCCGCCTCCGACTCTTTTATCAGCTGGTACAACCTTTCCAGCGCTGTTATTATCGCATTTTTAATTTCACCCTTTGTATTTCGGGACGCGGATATATTTACTTTTCCTGACTCTAAGCAGGCCCTTGCTTCTGTGAGTCGGTCTTTATATTGTTTCTTTTTGGGGCTCTTGATCTCAGATAATACCCCGGATGCTGTTTTCCCCTCTTGCGAAGGGGTCGTTTTTTGTTTCATATTCGCAGGGCCTGCCTGCGTTGTCACTGGCTGTTTTTGCAGATGTTCAGCATTTGGGGATATTTGGGTCTCTGCTTCCTTTTGTGGGGCTTTTGGAGGCGCTGCTTTCCCCAAGGGGGGTGTCTCGGTGGGGCTCTGCCCCTGTTTCTCCCATTCCCCTATGCTTCGTCGCACAGCATTCGTCTCCGCGGTTTTACTCGTCTCGTCCCGTACCTGGTTCCCCTCGCTCCCAGACATCTTAATCGGGGTTCTAAAGCCAAACATGTGTCCGGATTTATTTATAAGTGTGATGTGTGATTTTTATTTGGTCGAGGATATGGTATAGACTGTCACCTCTGTAAAGGGGAGCTGACAGTTGTTTAATTTTGTGGTACGCTTGGCAATTTATCAATTTAAAGTTAATTATGTCAAAAGTTATTTGTGTCAAAGTAGCAATTACAATTTCTGCTCTATGTGGGTTTTTAAGTCAAGTTTGTCACTCTACCTGTGGTAGAGTCAGTTTTAATATTAATATCTTATCCTAATCTATAACTATTTGTACCTTGTTATAAGGTATATGCTGTCAGAGCAATTTGTCGGGCTTTAAATTTTTTACTCTATGTAGAGTCAATTTTTGGGTCTGATCAGCTAGAGCTCGCTGAGCCCTTTTCAGGGACACCAAGCACGGCGTCCTACGTCAAGGGGTGCCGGAGCTATGTCGTTTTGAATTTTTCCGGTTAAAGACCCGGGCAACCAGGTTATCGCTTGTATCTCCGGAACCACTGATCGGAGGAAACCGTGCGTGGGCTCTTCTTGAAGGGCTCGACGATCCCCAGCTATTGCCGCCGGTTTTTTCGAAATCCGGTTAACCGGTTTTTCCGACCCACCAAAGTGACCGGATATCTTCCTGAGTAGACCCCATGGAAGGAGGGCGGCCCGCGGAGCTACGTAGTGAAAATCCCAGTCTTCTAGGACCACCGGTTCGGAAGATACGATGGTTTGATTTTTTCCCAAGATGGCGGCTCAACTGTCAAAGTTGGGGTTTGACAAGGGATATCTCCGCAACCAGCGGTCGTAGAGGATCCGGGTTTTGGGCGCTAATCAGTACTTGACCTTCTCTGTCAGCCCGAGCTGGTTTCAGGATGTCAAATTTTTTAGAGTCCAATATTCCTGAAAACCGGTTAGGGGGGTAGGGGGGGCTCCCAGGGTTAGGAATCTGAAAACGCCAAGTCGATTGGACCTCCGGTTGTTGAGCTGTCGACGATTGCGTGAATCCAAGATGGCCGCCGAGCTGTCAAAGGCTTGCTTTAAGAGCCTGTATCTCCTCAACCGGTGGTCGTAGAGACCTGGGGTTTTCAGTCCTGGTTTCCACTCGACCTACTCTATTTTATGGTCTGGATTTGGACCTTAAAAACATAAATATCGAGATAATCTCTCAAAACCCACTTATATCTAAAAAGACGTCCTAGCAATAGCTAGTAACGAAAGTCGCAGCGTTCTAGGCCGATTGGTTCGGGAGACAGAAGGTTTTTAGTTTTATATCCGGAAAACAAAAATGGCGGATTTTTTACAACTTCGTCAATTTAAATGATTTTCGGGTGTGGTTTGGGGTTAAGTGGGTCGAAATGGGTTGCCTGATGTCAATTTTGAGATGATATTTAATATATTTCTATTAATTTCTGAATTATGACCAAAAAACACTTAAAAATCTCTATCTCCAAAACCGTCAGTCCTAAAATTCCGCAAAAAATGTCATAAAACACAGGAAATACAGTATTATCTTATTTTCTAGCACACACAAATATTTTAATACAGAAAATTTTGGATAACACAAAAACAAAAAGTTTTTACAAAAATTTAATTTATTCCTACTTATAATTGTCCAAAAATGATGAAACTTCACTGGTGTGTTCTCTTGATAAGCGCGCAACAGAAACTTCAATAAAAAATATGGCGTCTGCCTGAACTTTTCATGCTATTCAATGTCAAAGTTTTTATTTTTAATAATTAATTTCTCCTACCCTGAGTGTCCAAAAATTTTTCTGGAAACGTCGTTGCGCTCCTGGTGATGAGGCGTATCGGCCTGCTGAATGCGGCGTTCCTGACGTTGCTCCTTCTATGACCACGCCACCACGTGGTACTTGTTTATCTGCCGATTGTGCCTCAGCCGCACGTCGCACAGATGCGGTTGAGGTGTCGTCGTGTAGGTCGCCGCAAGAGGTATCCTCCAGTGTTTTTGACTGTTTGATTGCGCCGTCCTGGCGCGCAGAAATAAAGGTTTAAGGGTCAATTAACCTCAAAAACTCGGTTTTCCGGGTTTTTCCGGCTTTCACTGAACTCCGCGGGTTTCTCACTGTATATCACATCAAAGCCCTTGGCTTTCCGCACAATTTGACACCAAAATCACTGTAATCCGTCACGAAATGCCACTTGCGCGAATTTTTAAGTGCGGAGCTCCACGGAAAAGCTGTTGTCTCGACGCCGGGAGGTGTGCGACGGGTTAGGTTAGGTTAGGTTAGGTTAGGTTAGGTTAGGTTAGGTTAGGTTAGGTTAGGTTAGGTTAGGTTAGGTTAGGTTAGGTTAGGTTAGGTTAGGTTAGGTTAGGTTAGGTTAGGTTAGGTTAGGTTAGGTTAGGTTAGGTTAGGTTAGGTTAGGTTAGGTTAGGTTAGGTTAGGTTAGGTTAGGTTAGGTTAGGTTAGGTTAGGTTAGGTTAGGTTAGGTTAGGTTAGGTTAGGTTAGGTTAGGTTAGGTTAGGTTAGGTTAGGTTAGGTTAGGTTAGGTTAGGTTAGGTTAGGTTAGGTTAGGTTAGGTTAGGTTAGGTTAGGTTAGGTTAGGTTAGGTTAGGTTAGGTTAGGTTAGGTTAGGTTAGGTTAGGTTAGGTTAGGTTAGGTTAGGTTAGGTTAGGTTAGGTTAGGTTAGGTTAGGTTAGGTTAGGTTAGGTTAGGTTAGGTTAGGTTATAGGATCGTCCTTCGGTAGAATTGGCTCAAATTCAGAATATAAGGGTTTCTAAAGGGGATCTAAATTCTGGACCCCCCTTTAGGGGTGGGAATCCCCCCCCTTCTGGTAGCTGCCATACAAAAAAAAGTGTTTTTATTTTTTTTAAAAAAAAGTTACAACGCTATCTGGCTGGAACCAGCGTTGAACCTATTACTTTTTGATTCTCTAGAAACGGTTTTTTTTTTATCGAAATCGGATAATAAATAAAGATTTTAGACCTGGGTTAGATTTTTTGGCCATATAAAAAAGTCGTCAAAAAATTTTGAAAAAAATCATTTCCATGAGTTTGCATTTCACTCGTGCACCTACTTCGTGGTGCCGACAGCCCAAAAATGAAGTCCATTTTTATCTATCTCTTACCGTTTCTGAGATAATGATTTTTAAAGTTCGGAAAAATTGCCTGTTGCTTTCATCAGGCGCTGAGTCTCAAAATGTATGGGGAAACTAAAATCCGACTCGCGCTTGACCAAAATTTTTTTTTCTTTGTTTTGTTGTAATTTCTGTTTTATGATGAATTTGACAATGTGAATTGACATAATATTGTTTGTATGACAGTTTTTTGACAGTTTTTATTTTTTAATGTAAATGCATTTATTACGTAGAAATTGATGATATGACATACTTTATTTGACAGAAAGTGTCAAATTAGTAAATTTTGACAGTTTTTTGACATTGTTGAATTCGATGGTACAACTTACTATATGAGTGCTAAGATAGTCAAATCTGTCAAATTTCGTAAATTTGACAGTTTTTTGACAATTTTTGTTTTTTATTGAAAAGGCATTTATTAGTTGGAAATTGATGATATGACACACTTTATTTGACAGAAAGTGTCAAGTTAGTGAAATTTAAAAAAAACTGTCAGATTTTGACAAACGAGGTGTCGTTTTTAATTAATCTCGAATAACTCACACCAAAGGTGTGAATTGTTCAAAAATGACATTATTTTTGAGCTAACTCAAACCGTTTAAAAGTTGTCTGTCAAACTGACAGATTTTGACAAACGAGGTGTCGTTTTCAGCAAATCTCGAATAACTCACACCCATAGGGTGTGAATTGCTCAAAAATGGCATTATTTTTGAGCTACCTCTTACCGTTTCTGAGATACTAGTAATTAAAAGCTAGACCTCTGGTAGGTGTCTTTACCATACACTTTGTTCCTAGATGTGAGGTCAGCTTATAGTAGTTTATTTTCTTTCATGTTAAAATTCTGGCTAAGTTAAAAAGTCTATACTGCATACTCACCTATCTAATTAGGTTTTAGGTTAGGTTAGGTTTTAGGTTAGGTTAGGTTTTAGGTTAGGTTAGGTTTTAGGTTAGGTTAGGTTTTAGGTTAGGTTAGGTTTTAGGTTAGGTTAGGTTTTAGGTTAGGTTAGGTTTTAGGTTAGGTTAGGTTTTAGGTTAGGTTAGGTTTTAGGTTAGGTTAGGTTTTAGGTTAGGTTAGGTTTTAGGTTAGGTTAGGTTTTAGGTTAGGTTAGGTTTTAGGTTAGGTTAGGTTTTAGGTTAGGTTAGGTTTTAGGTTAGGTTAGGTTTTAGGTTAGGTTAGGTTTTAGGTTAGGTTAGGTTTTAGGTTAGGTTAGGTTTTAGGTTAGGTTAGGTTAGGTTAGGTTAGGTTAGGTTAGGTTAGGTTAGGTTAGGTTAGGTTAGGTTAGGTTAGGTTAGGTTAGGTTAGGTTAGGTTAGGTTAGGTTAGGTTAGGTTAGGTTAGGTTAGGTTAGGTTAGGTTAGGTTAGGTTAGGTTAGGTTAGGTTAGGTTAGGTTAGGTTAGGTTAGGTTAGGTTAGGTTAGGTTAGGTTAGGTTAGGTTAGGTTAGGTTAGGTTAGGTTAGGTTTTTTTTTTTTTTTTTTTTTTTTTTTTTTTTTTTTTTTTTTTTTTTTTTTTTTTTTTTTTACTGTGCTCCTCCAACATGATCGGAGACTTTTGCTATCTATTCTACACTTTCATGCCAGTTCTCGCATTTTCTACTACTCGTACTTCCATGCTTCATACTGTTCTTTCTTTCATTCGTTCTCATTCATTCTTTTCCAAGGTGGGTTTCCTTGCTATGTAATTTGGATACGCTACTTTATTTTTTAATAATGGGTTTTATTCTAATTTAATAAGGAACACAAGACAACAATTCTTTAATGTTTTTTGCCACATACAGGGTTTTCTTATTTCTATTTACATACATCTAGATATTACACTAATTTATTATGCTAGTTTTATATGTATGCTTAATTTTAAATATATTCAATATATTTTATAAGCATGCGTTATGTCTCTATTTATTTCGTTTGCAAACAATGTTTATTATCTTTTTACAGTATGTCATAAAACATTTTCTTTTATTACCTAACATTATTGTGGCTACATTTTGCAGTTTTATTTCTATTTGCATTTCTTGTTCAGTGTTAAAACGTTCCCTGGCAAACATTGGGCACTCCATTACCAGATGCAATACCGTCTCCTCCATTCCTGGGTCGCAGGTACATGACGGGTCATCCTTACACTTATATTTGTACAAGTATGAGGAAAACCCACCATGACCCGTCATAAGCTGGGTGGTTTCAGGTTCTATTCTAATATTTTTTACCACCCTATACGCCGCAACCGCATCCGGAAAAAATATCTTCGTAACAGAAGCTGTCTCTCCCGTTACATACCGCTGGTTCCATTCTCCTATGGTCTCCATTCGTAGTTTACGCTTCACGTAGGATACGGGGCACAGATTGTAGTCTGGGCTTTTCTTCAGTCTTAAGGCAGCTGCTTTTGCCAACTCATCCGCTCTCTCGTTTCCTGGCAGTCCGGCATGTGCTTTGATCCAGAAGAGGGATAGATTTTTATTACGAGCATTACAGCGTTTTATCATCTCCCTACTTTCGACTGCCAGGGGATGGCGAGAGCTTGGGTTTATATTTGGGTAGCCGTACCCTTTTCAGCTTCTTTTGTTGCGCGGTTTAGGGCTAGAAGTTCTGCCTGATATACTGTGCAATAGCTAGATAGCGCGAGCTTAATTGTTTTGGTTTCGGTAGCACCTTCCCATATTGACAGTGCAGCGCCTACCTTGCCCTCAATCCTGCTGCCGTCTGTATATATTCGCATTGGTAGGCTTTCACATTCCTGATATTGCTCTTCACTACTTATGCTTTCAAACGTTAATTCTACTCGTTCTGCTGGATGCGGTGCTTTTATAGCTGGTGTCATAGTCTCGATTTCTCTGTCCTCTGGCGCTGCTGGAGCGCGGACTCCCTTCTTGGTTTCATATAATGAAGCCACCTCACGGACTCGGAGGTCCAGGGGGAGCAATCCGGACAGCAGCAGCGCTGAGTTCAGGGAAACTGTTCGGTATGCTTTGCACAATTTTTGTGCAAAGCCCCTTTGTACCGCGTTCAGTTGTTTTATGACTCCCAGTTTTTTCACGGCTGGGGCCCATGCGCTTGCTGCGTACAGGATAGTGGGTTCTATTGCCGCGGTATATATTAGCCTTATAATTTCCGGGTGTAATCCCCATCCCACTCGGGCAGTTCTAGCCAGCATTTTGTATCTGTTTAGTGCCTTACTGCAGACGGTTGCGACGTGCTTATTGAAAGTTAGTTTTTCGTCTATGGTGAGGCCTAGGATTTTAATGTCCCTGGACATAGCGATGTTCACACCCCCCATACTCAGGCGCGGTTCGTCGTAGACCAGTCTTCTGGTTATCACCATAGCGTACGTTTTTACTGGTGCAAACTTAAGTTTGTTCTCGACACCCCACTCCAATGCACGGCTGAGTGCGGCATTTGCGCTCGTCTCGATTTCCAGTGCTGTCTCACCATCGAACACCATGACTACATCGTCGGCATATGCCTGGCAGTATATACGTTTCTCGTCGAGCTGTTTCAGTAGCGGATCCAAGAGGAGGTTCCATAAGATGGGTCCTCCTATGGATCCCTGTACGCAACCCTTACTGGTTTCTCTCAGGTACTCTTCTCCCGCGTACCTTACTCCTACTGATCTGTTCTCGAGGTAACTATCGATGACCCTTCTCAGATTCACCGGTACGTTTTCGTCAGCTAGTCTGACACGTATTGCTGGCCACCAGGCGCTGTCGAAGGCTCCCTCTATATCCAAGGATACCAGTGTCACTATTTTCTTTTGGTCCAGTTTGTTCCTTATGTGTTTTATCAGGGAATAGAGGGAGTCTTCGGTGCTCCTTTGTGGGACAAATCCGTACTGGCGCACGCTGGTCTTTGGTAGGAGGTGATGTCTGAGGCGGGCCACCAGCATCTTTTCAAATACTTTTCCCAGTACCGGCAGCAATCCAATCGGTCGGTAGGATTTTGGAGAGGTGTACGAATCTTTTCCAGGCTTTTTCAGGACTACTACCGTTGCCTTTTTCCATTTCTTTGGGAAGTGGCCAAGGTTTAGGCATTTATTTATTAAAGCTAAAAAGACTTCTGGGGCGCATTGTATCGCTCTGTTACAGATATCTGAGGTAAAGCCGTCGTCTCCTGGTGCTTTTTTCGGGTTGAAGGATTCCAGGGCCATTTTTAGCTCATAGGCGGTGAACGGTGGGTCATGAATCTCAGCATGACTCCACTCGTTGACCTTTTTGGCTTTGCATCTAATATGTCCCTGTATATCCGACTCTCCTTCCTCTTTGTCTTCGGGGTAGAACGTTTTTGCCAGAAGTTCCACTGATCCCGTTGCGTCCAGGAGTTCATCGCTATCTTTTAGCATTTGGTCCTCTTCCCTTTTTGTTCCTTTACCTATGACGCGGTATATTCCCTCCCAGACCCCCTCCTTCTCCTGTTTTGAGCAGAAGTCTCTCCAGCTGTCCGTCTGAGCGTTTTTTGTTGCAGTCTCATATGTCTCCTTTTGTTTCAGGTATTGTGCTACCACCGCCTCTCTACGGACCGGCGCTGCGTTTCTTATTCGGCGTTTGCAGGTAGCGACCTTCTTTTTCATCTCGGCGAGCTCATTTGACCACCATGGCAAGGTAAGTAGCTTTGTGTTTCTTAGTTTTGGTATTGTGCAATTGCATGTTTCTGTGATTTGGTTGTTTAATGTATTTACTATTGTGTCTATTTCTTCTGTGGTATGTACATTTTCTATGGTTTCTGCTGTGAAATTTACATTCTGCATAGCCTGGGTCAGTTTCTCATGAAATTGCTCCCATCTTGCTTTTTGTGTATTGTAAATACGTGTTGTCCTACGTATGTGAACCCCATTTGATTTTTGGATGTTTACGCCAAAAACAATGCCATTGTGATCCGAGCTCGTGAGGTCCTCGCTGACTCGCCAATCTTCTATACGTCCGAGAAGATCCGCAGTACAGACTGTGACGTCAACGTGGCTGGAGAATCTTCTGCCCCCCCGGATGGTGTCGAAGGTCGGGGTAGTACCCGTGTTTAGAATTTGCAGATTTAGTTCTTCGATGGTACCGCTCATCTGTTCACCCCGGGAATCCTCATTTGGGCTTCCCCACCAAATGCTCTTTGCGTTCGAGTCTCCTCCAATGATTATCCCTCTTTGTCCCCCCGACCCGACTACTTTTTTGATCTGCTCCAGGTACCGGTCCATTGGTTTATCAGGCTCAAAATAGAAGGACATCAGTGTGATCATCCACGCCCTTGTACGGATTTTCACCACGACGATGTTTTTTGTTGTGAGTTCTGGGCACTGGATCACGTCCAGGTCTGCGTCGAAGACTGCGATTGCTGCCTTGACAGGTCCCTCTTCATTGGTGGTGTCCTGGTAGATTCTCACACCCTGATGTGTCTTCATAGTTTTTTCCCCTCCGACATATGGTTCCTGGAGCAGTGCAATTGCGATCTTTCGTGGCTTGGCCTCAAGCAACAACTCATGGGTCGCTAAAATACTTCTCTGGAGGTTGGCTTGGGCTATGTTGTACCTATGGGTCTCCTGGTCGCCTTTAGCAATATGCTACCGAAGCCCTTGCCAGGGCGTCCCACTTCTTTCTCACAGGGCATTCACTGCTAAAAGCATTGTGAGCACATTCTTCTATTTTTGCTCTTCTGCAGTTCTGGCATGACGGCGGTTCACCCAACGTCCGTTCCGGGCAGTCCGCTCTGAGGTGCGGGCCTCCGCAATGACTACATAAGTCAACTGCCTCCTTGCAGAGGCGTCGCCCATGCCCGTAGCCTAGGCAACGGGTACACTGTACGAGAGGGGACTGGTCTTCGACCCTGACACTCTGCAGATCCACTCGCACCCTGTTGCCGTCGGTTGCTCTTTTCCAGACTCTGGGTGAGACGCTGAGCACTATGTGCCCCGTAAGGGGATTCCGCGCTCTACGTCTGTATTTTACAGCCATCTTGCATTCATCATCGTCGAGGCCGTGGAATATCTCCCGATTTTGATTTTTGAGGGCTTTTAAGACGTCGTCGTCGCTGTGTATCAATAACACATCCCTCAAAACTATTAATGGGTTTTTATTTTCCACCTCCTCGACGACCAAGTGTGCTCCTGCTGCTTCCAGCCTTTCCTTTACCTTTTTTCTTTCGTCTTGGGTTCTACATCCCATGACTATTTTCCTATCTTTCGCTTTTCTTACCCTTTCCACCTGTATCCATCCGTCCTTTGCGTTTATTGCTTTTCGCACCTTTTCCAGAACCTCCTCTCCTGTTTCTATCTCTTTTTCTGAGGAGACCACAATCGAGTGTAGCGTCGAACCCCCAGAGACGGCTCGTTCAGGGCGGCTCGCCGTCACACTCGCGTATGTGGCGCCTGCCATAATATTTTTGTGCTGTTCTAGTGCTTCTTTTAACTCTTCCATTTTCTGGATGTGTTGCGTCTGTTTCTTTTCCCTCTCTATCATGCGTCTTTCACTTTCTTCCATAATTTTTTCAATTTTATTTATGAATCCTCTCTCGTTATCCTCTCTTGCAGCCGGTTCCTGCTGGTCCTCTTTCTTTGCCTCTAGGTCTATGTTTTCGGGCTTTTCCTTTTTTAGTGCTGTCTCAATCTCTTTTACTAGATTGTAAAGCTTGTCCAGAGCTTCAATGACATCCGTCTTTATGTCCGCCCTGATATTTCGTCCTGTGCCTATACTATGTTTCGCCTTGTAGAGATAGGCTCGTGCCTCCGCTGTTTTGCTGGGATAAACCTTTTTTATAGGGCTGGGTTTATTGCTTTCAGTCGCATTTGTGGTGTTTTTTCCCTCCCGCGTCGATGTTTGTTTTTGTTTCGCAGGGCCTGCCTGCGCTGTCGAGGTCGCGGGGGGTGTTAGCTTAGGGGTGGGGTCACTGTGTACCGTCTGTGCCACCTTCTCTGCTTCTGGTGAGAGTTGGAAGGGTTTGCCGTGTTCCCAGTCTCCAATACTCCGCCTTACTGAAGGCCCCGGGCCAGATTTTTCCGGCTTTTCGGGCGGGGTCCTGGAGGATGGGCCCTTGGCAGGGGTTCTGTAGCCGAACATTACGTCGGGTTCTTTGGAGGCGTCAGGTAAGGAGGAGAGAGTTAGTGATTATGCTGCCTCTGTAGAGGGGAGGCGGCGCTCAACACTAATTTGTTTAGTGTGCCGTTTACTTCGGCACCCGTTGCTATGCTATATGTATAATAGGTGGTCTACACCTAGAGTCTTATAAACCTAAAAACGTAGTCACCCTATTTGGGTATATAATGTAGAGTCGGTAACTCTGCCTTCTAATTATGCCTAAAAAAGGCAAGGTCACTCGACTATTCCTCCCCGGAGCGTATAGAGTGGTTTCTAACCTAAAAAAAAATTTTTTTTTTTTTTTTTGGCTCTACCTAGAGTCGCTAATTTACGCTCAATGGATTGCTCTCCCCGAGCCCTTTCCAACGACCCCAAACACGACCCGATTATTCCTACAGGTGCCGGAGCTACGGCGGTCCAAAATTTCTGGTATCAGCCAAAAAACCGGTTTCTGGATTTGGTATCCGCTCGTATCTCCGTAACCGCTGGTCCTATGCGCCCGTGCTTGGGCTCGTTTTTCAAGGCTCGGCGAATGCGATCCGATGGCGCCAATTTCAGGCGAGGAAATTTTTCAGGTTTTCAGTTTCCTGAAATCGTCTGGTGGTAACTGAAACCAGATTCCCCGTGAAGCTTGGGGTATGTTCTTCTCCCCAGAGAAAACCCCGGCTTTCCACGACTCCCCGTCCCGGAGATACAGAGGTTTTAATTTTTTCAAGATGGCGGCTGAGCTGTCAAACTCAAAGTTTGATCGCCTGTAGCTCCGCTCCCTGAGGTCGCAGAAAACTGGGGTTTTGGCCTATTATGGTCTTATGGACCTTCTCCGTCCAGTGGGGCCGTTTTTGGATTCTGGATTTTTTGGGGCTCTAATCTTCCTGAAAGTGGAGGGGGGGATTCTTGGTGGAGTCCTGGTGGCCCTCGTGAAAACCGCCACTTCCTAGGTCCTCCGGTTCCAAACCGCCACTTCCTAGGTCCTCCGGTTCCCGAGATACGGCGGACCAAAGTAAAACAAGATGGCCGCCGAACTGTCAAACTCCAACTTTAGAGGCCTGTATCTCAGCAACCAGAGGTCGTAGGGGCACCGGACTTTCACTGGCGTGTGTGGCTTTATGTCCTCTATGGTTTCGTATTTGTTACAACCTTAAAAAATATTTTTCGAGATATTCGAAATCTGACATACACAATATGTTCTCCTATAAAAACCACACACTAATGTGAAAACCTTATTTTTCTAACACAACTGGTTCCGAAGATATTCACACTTATATTTTGATACCAGAAAAAACAAAATGGCGAAAATTTGGTTTCTGCTCAATTTAAACGCTAGGGGGCCCGAGTTTGGGCTTAGCCAGGTTAGGATATATGTTCTGAAGCTAATTCCTGGTTGAAAAAACTATTATTATTATTAGATTTTGAGGGATACCAGTTTTCTACAAAAACGCGAATATCTTCGGAACTATTAACCTTAAAAATTTACAAAAAGTGTCAAAATATACAGGACATACACAGCTATAACACTATAAGTCTAAAAAGTTCACTTCCAAGCAAAATTTTTTGGAAATCGTAAGAAATGTGAAATTTTCAAAAACTTTGGTTTTCACGGTCAAAAATATCTTCCAGAGGTACAGTTCTTTGAAGTCACGTACAGTTTTTAAGCGCGCACCGGATTCTTGAATAAAAAATGTATGGTCTGCCTGAAGTTTTTAAGTTATTCACTAGTAAAGTTTGAAGTTTAAAATGTTTATATTTTCAAAAATAAGAGTCCAAAAATTTGAAACGAGGTACCGTGTCTTTCCTTATGGAGCGATGCTTAATCCTGCGTCGAAAAATGCAGCCGCGCCCGGCTGGATCTGTGACCACGCCACCACGTGGTTTTTGTTTTTTCGGTGATTGCGCCTCGACGGTGGCACGTGCAGGCGCGTACGATACGTCGCTGTATCGGGCTCGACGAGACGCATTAAACGATGTATCGCACTTGCAGATTGCGACTACCAGTCGCAAGGTATACACCGTTTTGTGTGTATTTAACCTCAAACTTGGAGGTTTTTTGGGATTTCCAATTCGCACTGCACTCCGCGGCTGTATCACTGTATTCCACTTTATGGTACTCAACAAAATGCACACACTGACACTTGTTTCACAGCGATCGGACTAAAATTGCCACTTTTATGAATTTTTGAGTGCGGAGCTCAACGGAAACGATGTTGCTGCGACGCAGGGTGGCGCGTGACTGGTTAGGTTAGGTTAGGTTAGGTTAGGTTAGGTTAGGTTAGGTTAGGTTAGGTTAGGTTAGGTTAGGTTAGGTTAGGTTAGGTTAGGTTAGGTTAGGTTAGGTTAGGTTAGGTTAGGTTAGGTTAGGTTAGGTTAGGTTAGGTTAGGTTAGGTTAGGTTAGGTTAGGTTAGGTTAGGTTAGGTTAGGTTAGGTTAGGTTAGGTTAGGTTAGGTTAGGTTAGGTTAGGTTAGGTTAGGTTAGGTTAGGTTAGGTTAGGTTAGGTTAGGTTAGGTTAGGTTAGGTTAGGTTAGGTTAGGTTAGGTTAGGTTAGGTTAGGTTAGGTTAGGTTAGGTTAGGTTAGGTTAGGTTAGGTTAGGTTAGGTTAGGTTAGGTTAGGTTAGGTTAGGTTAGGTTAGGTTAGGTTAGGTTAGGTTAGGTTAGGTTAGGTTAGGTTAGGTTAGGTTAGGTTAGGTTAGGTTAGGTTAGGTTAGGTTAGGTTAGGTTAGGTTAGGTTAGGTTAGGTTAGGTTAGGTTAGGTTAGGTTAGGTTAGGTTAGGTTAGGTTAGGTTAGGTTAGGTTAGGTTAGGTTAGGTTAGGTTAGGTTAGGTTAGGTTAGGTTAGGTTAGGTTAGGTTAGGTTAGGTTAGGTTAGGTTAGGTTAGGTTAGGTTAGGTTAGGTTAGGTTAGGTTAGGTTAGGTTAGGTTAGGTTAGGTTAGGTTAGGTTAGGTTAGGTTAGGTTAGGTTAGGTTAGGTTAGGTTAGGTTAGGTTAGGTTAGGTTAGGTTAGGTTAGGTTAGGTTAGGTTAGGTTAGGTTAGGTTAGGTTAGGTTAGGTTAGGTTAGGTTAGGTTAGGTTAGGTTAGGTTAGGTTAGGTTAGGTTAGGTTAGGTTAGGTTAGGTTAGGTTAGGTTAGGTTAGGTTAGGTTAGGTTAGGTTAGGTTAGGTTAGGTTAGGTTAGGTTAGGTTAGGTTAGGTTAGGTTAGGTTAGGTTAGGTTAGGTTAGGTTAGGTTAGGTTAGGTTAGGTTAGGTTAGGTTAGGTTAGGTTAGGTTAGGTTAGGTTAGGTTAGGTTAGGTTAGGTTAGGTTAGGTTAGGTTAGGTTAGGTTAGGTTAGGTTAGGTTAGGTTAGGTTAGGTTAGGTTAGGTTAGGTTAGGTTAGGTTAGGTTAGGTTAGGTTAGGTTAGGTTAGGTTAGGTTAGGTTAGGTTAGGTTAGGTTAGGTTAGGTTAGGTTAGGTTAGGTTAGGTTAGGTTAGGTTAGGTTAGGTTAGGTTAGGTTAGGTTAGGTTAGGTTAGGTTAGGTTAGGTTAGGTTAGGTTAGGTTAGGTTAGGTTAGGTTAGGTTAGGTTAGGTTAGGTTAGGTTAGGTTAGGTTAGGTTAGGTTAGGTTAGGTTAGGTTAGGTTAGGTTAGGTTAGGTTAGGTTAGGTTAGGTTAGGTTAGGTTAGGTTAGGTTAGGTTAGGTTAGGTTAGGTTAGGTTAGGTTAGGTTAGGTTAGGTTAGGTTAGGTTAGGTTAGGTTAGGTTAGGTTAGGTTAGGTTAGGTTAGGTTAGGTTAGGTTAGGTTAGGTTAGGTTAGGTTAGGTTAGGTTAGGTTAGGTTAGGTTAGGTTAGGTTAGGTTAGGTTAGGTTAGGTTAGGTTAGGTTAGGTTAGGTTAGGTTAGGTTAGGTTAGGTTAGGTTAGGTTAGGTTAGGTTAGGTTAGGTTAGGTTAGGTTAGGTTAGGTTAGGTTAGGTTAGGTTAGGTTAGGTTAGGTTATAGGATCGTCCTTCGGTAGAATTGGCTCAAATTCAGAATATAAGGGTTTCTAAAGGGGATCTAAATTCTGGACCCCCCTTTAGGGGTGGGAATCCCCCCCCTTCTGGTAGCTGCCATACAAAAAAAAGTGTTTTTATTTTTTTTAAAAAAAAGTTACAACGCTATCTGGCTGGAACCAGCGTTGAACCTATTACTTTTTGATTCTCTAGAAACGGTTTTTTTTTTATCGAAATCGGATAATAAATAAAGATTTTAGACCTGGGTTAGATTTTTTGGCCATATAAAAAAGTCGTCAAAAAATTTTGAAAAAAATCATTTCCATGAGTTTGCATTTCACTCGTGCACCTACTTCGTGGTGCCGACAGCCCAAAAATGAAGTCCATTTTTATCTATCTCTTACCGTTTCTGAGATAATGATTTTTAAAGTTCGGAAAAATTGCCTGTTGCTTTCATCAGGCGCTGAGTCTCAAAATGTATGGGGAAACTAAAATCCGACTCGCGCTTGACCAAAATTTTTTTTTCTTTGTTTTGTTGTAATTTCTGTTTTATGATGAATTTGACAATGTGAATTGACATAATATTGTTTGTATGACAGTTTTTTGACAGTTTTTATTTTTTAATGTAAATGCATTTATTACGTAGAAATTGATGATATGACATACTTTATTTGACAGAAAGTGTCAAATTAGTAAATTTTGACAGTTTTTTGACATTGTTGAATTCGATGGTACAACTTACTATATGAGTGCTAAGATAGTCAAATCTGTCAAATTTCGTAAATTTGACAGTTTTTTGACAATTTTTGTTTTTTATTGAAAAGGCATTTATTAGTTGGAAATTGATGATATGACACACTTTATTTGACAGAAAGTGTCAAGTTAGTGAAATTTAAAAAAAACTGTCAGATTTTGACAAACGAGGTGTCGTTTTTAATTAATCTCGAATAACTCACACCAAAGGTGTGAATTGTTCAAAAATGACATTATTTTTGAGCTAACTCAAACCGTTTAAAAGTTGTCTGTCAAACTGACAGATTTTGACAAACGAGGTGTCGTTTTCAGCAAATCTCGAATAACTCACACCCATAGGGTGTGAATTGCTCAAAAATGGCATTATTTTTGAGCTACCTCTTACCGTTTCTGAGATACTAGTAATTAAAAGCTAGACCTCTGGTAGGTGTCTTTACCATACACTTTGTTCCTAGATGTGAGGTCAGCTTATAGTAGTTTATTTTCTTTCATGTTAAAATTCTGGCTAAGTTAAAAAGTCTATACTGCATACTCACCTATCTAATTAGGTTTTAGGTTAGGTTAGGTTTTAGGTTAGGTTAGGTTTTAGGTTAGGTTAGGTTTTAGGTTAGGTTAGGTTTTAGGTTAGGTTAGGTTTTAGGTTAGGTTAGGTTTTAGGTTAGGTTAGGTTTTAGGTTAGGTTAGGTTTTAGGTTAGGTTAGGTTTTAGGTTAGGTTAGGTTTTAGGTTAGGTTAGGTTTTAGGTTAGGTTAGGTTTTAGGTTAGGTTAGGTTTTAGGTTAGGTTAGGTTTTAGGTTAGGTTAGGTTTTAGGTTAGGTTAGGTTTTAGGTTAGGTTAGGTTTTAGGTTAGGTTAGGTTTTAGGTTAGGTTAGGTTTTAGGTTAGGTTAGGTTAGGTTAGGTTAGGTTAGGTTAGGTTAGGTTAGGTTAGGTTAGGTTAGGTTAGGTTAGGTTAGGTTAGGTTAGGTTAGGTTAGGTTAGGTTAGGTTAGGTTAGGTTAGGTTAGGTTAGGTTAGGTTAGGTTAGGTTAGGTTAGGTTAGGTTAGGTTAGGTTAGGTTAGGTTAGGTTAGGTTAGGTTAGGTTAGGTTAGGTTAGGTTAGGTTAGGTTAGGTTTTTTTTTTTTTTTTTTTTTTTTTTTTTTTTTTTTTTTTTTTTTTTTTTTTTTTTTTTTTTACTGTGCTCCTCCAACATGATCGGAGACTTTTGCTATCTATTCTACACTTTCATGCCAGTTCTCGCATTTTCTACTACTCGTACTTCCATGCTTCATACTGTTCTTTCTTTCATTCGTTCTCATTCATTCTTTTCCAAGGTGGGTTTCCTTGCTATGTAATTTGGATACGCTACTTTATTTTTTAATAATGGGTTTTATTCTAATTTAATAAGGAACACAAGACAACAATTCTTTAATGTTTTTTGCCACATACAGGGTTTTCTTATTTCTATTTACATACATCTAGATATTACACTAATTTATTATGCTAGTTTTATATGTATGCTTAATTTTAAATATATTCAATATATTTTATAAGCATGCGTTATGTCTCTATTTATTTCGTTTGCAAACAATGTTTATTATCTTTTTACAGTATGTCATAAAACATTTTCTTTTATTACCTAACATTATTGTGGCTACATTTTGCAGTTTTATTTCTATTTGCATTTCTTGTTCAGTGTTAAAACGTTCCCTGGCAAACATTGGGCACTCCATTACCAGATGCAATACCGTCCTGGGTCGCAGGTACATGACGGGTCATCCTTACACTTATATTTGTACAAGTATGAGGAAAACCCACCATGACCCGTCATAAGCTGGGTGGTTTCAGGTTCTATTCTAATATTTTTTACCACCCTATACGCCGCAACCGCATCCGGAAAAAATATCTTCGTAACAGAAGCTGTCTCTCCCGTTACATACCGCTGGTTCCATTCTCCTATGGTCTCCATTCGTAGTTTACGCTTCACGTAGGATACGGGGCACAGATTGTAGTCTGGGCTTTTCTTCAGTCTTAAGGCAGCTGCTTTTGCCAACTCATCCGCTCTCTCGTTTCCTGGCAGTCCGGCATGTGCTTTGATCCAGAAGAGGGATAGATTTTTATTACGAGCATTACAGCGTTTTATCATCTCCCTACTTTCGACTGCCAGGGGATGGCGAGAGCTTGGGTTTACAGTGGCTTGTAGAGCCGCCATTGAGTCACTGAAAATTCCTATTTGGGTAGCCGTACCCTTTTCAGCTTCTTTTGTTGCGCGGTTTAGGGCTAGAAGTTCTGCCTGATATACTGTGCAATAGCTAGATAGCGCGAGCTTAATTGTTTTGGTTTCGGTAGCACCTTCCCATATTGACAGTGCAGCGCCTACCTTGCCCTCAATCCTGCTGCCGTCTGTATATATTCGCATTGGTAGGCTTTCACATTCCTGATATTGCTCTTCACTACTTATGCTTTCAAACGTTAATTCTACTCGTTCTGCTGGATGCGGTGCTTTTATAGCTGGTGTCATAGTCTCGATTTCTCTGTCCTCTGGCGCTGCTGGAGCGCGGACTCCCTTCTTGGTTTCATATAATGAAGCCACCTCACGGACTCGGAGGTCCAGGGGGAGCAATCCGGACAGCAGCAGCGCTGAGTTCAGGGAAACTGTTCGGTATGCTTTGCACAATTTTTGTGCAAAGCCCCTTTGTACCGCGTTCAGTTGTTTTATGACTCCCAGTTTTTTCACGGCTGGGGCCCATGCGCTTGCTGCGTACAGGATAGTGGGTTCTATTGCCGCGGTATATATTAGCCTTATAATTTCCGGGTGTAATCCCCATCCCACTCGGGCAGTTCTAGCCAGCATTTTGTATCTGTTTAGTGCCTTACTGCAGACGGTTGCGACGTGCTTATTGAAAGTTAGTTTTTCGTCTATGGTGAGGCCTAGGATTTTAATGTCCCTGGACATAGCGATGTTCACACCCCCCATACTCAGGCGCGGTTCGTCGTAGACCAGTCTTCTGGTTATCACCATAGCGTACGTTTTTACTGGTGCAAACTTAAGTTTGTTCTCGACACCCCACTCCAATGCACGGCTGAGTGCGGCATTTGCGCTCGTCTCGATTTCCAGTGCTGTCTCACCATCGAACACCATGACTACATCGTCGGCATATGCCTGGCAGTATATACGTTTCTCGTCGAGCTGTTTCAGTAGCGGATCCAAGAGGAGGTTCCATAAGATGGGTCCTCCTATGGATCCCTGTACGCAACCCTTACTGGTTTCTCTCAGGTACTCTTCTCCCGCGTACCTTACTCCTACTGATCTGTTCTCGAGGTAACTATCGATGACCCTTCTCAGATTCACCGGTACGTTTTCGTCAGCTAGTCTGACACGTATTGCTGGCCACCAGGCGCTGTCGAAGGCTCCCTCTATATCCAAGGATACCAGTGTCACTATTTTCTTTTGGTCCAGTTTGTTCCTTATGTGTTTTATCAGGGAATAGAGGGAGTCTTCGGTGCTCCTTTGTGGGACAAATCCGTACTGGCGCACGCTGGTCTTTGGTAGGAGGTGATGTCTGAGGCGGGCCACCAGCATCTTTTCAAATACTTTTCCCAGTACCGGCAGCAATCCAATCGGTCGGTAGGATTTTGGAGAGGTGTACGAATCTTTTCCAGGCTTTTTCAGGACTACTACCGTTGCCTTTTTCCATTTCTTTGGGAAGTGGCCAAGGTTTAGGCATTTATTTATTAAAGCTAAAAAGACTTCTGGGGCGCATAGTATTGCTCTATTACAGATATCTGAGGTGAAACCGTCGTCTCCTGGTGCTTTTTTCGGGTTGAAGGATTCCAGGGCCATTTTTAGCTCATAGGCGGTGAACGGTGGGTCATGAATCTCAGCATGACTCCATTCGTTGACCTTTTTGGCTTTGCATCTAATATGTCCCTGTATATCCGACTCTCCTTCCTCTTTGTCTTCGGGGTAGAACGTTTTTGCCAGAAGTTCCACTGATCCCGTTGCGTCCAGGAGTTCATCGCCATCTTTTAGCATTTGGTCCTCTTCCCTTTTTGTTCCTTTACCTATGACGCGGTATATTCCCTCCCAGACCCCCTCCTTCTCCTGTTTTGAGCAGAAGTCTCTCCAACTGTCCGTCTGCGCGTTTTTTGTTGCAGTCTCATATGTCTCCTTTTGTTTCAGGTATTGTGCTACCACCGCCTCTCTACGGACCGGCGCTGCGTTTCTTATTCGGCGTTTGCAGGTAGCGACCTTCTTTTTCATCTCGGCGAGCTCATTTGACCACCATGGCAAGGTAAGTAGCTTTGTGTTTCTTAGTTTTGGTATTGTGCAATTGCATGTTTCTGTGATTTGGTTGTTTAATGTATTTACTATTGTGTCTATTTCTTCTGTGGTATGTACATTTTCTATGGTTTCTGCTGTGAAATTTACATTCTGCATAGCCTGGGTCAGTTTCTCATGAAATTGCTCCCATCTTGCTTTTTGTGTATTGTAAATACGTGTTGTCCTACGTATGTGAACCCCATTTGATTTTTGGATATTTACGCCAAAAACAATGCCATTGTGATCCGAGCTCGTGAGGTCCTCGCTGACTCGCCAATCTTCTATACGTCCGAGAAGATCCGCAGTACAGACTGTGACGTCAACGTGGCTGGAGAATCTTCTGCCCCCCCGGATGGTGTCGAAGGTCGGGGTAGTTTCTATACGTCCGAGAAGATCCGCAGTACAGACTGTGACGTCAACGTGGCTGGAGAATCTTCTGCCCCCCCGGATGGTGTCGAAGGTCGGGTAGTACCCGTGTTTAGAATTTGCAGATTTAGTTCTTCGATGGTACCGCTCATCTGTTCACCCCGGGAATCCTCATTTGGGCTTCCCCACCAAATGCTCTTTGCGTTCGAGTCTCCTCCAATGATTATCCCTCTTTGTCCCCCCGACCCGACTACTTTTTTGATCTGCTCCAGGTACCGGTCCATTGGTTTATCAGGCTCAAAATAGAAGGACATCAGTGTGATCATCCACGCCCTTGTACGGATTTTCACCACGACGATGTTTTTTGTTGTGAGTTCTGGGCACTGGATCACGTCCAGGTCTGCGTCGAAGACTGCGATTGCTGCCTTGACAGGTCCCTCTTCATTGGTGGTGTCCTGGTAGATTCTCACACCCTGATGTGTCTTCATAGTTTTTTCCCCTCCGACATATGGTTCCTGGAGCAGTGCAATTGCGATCTTTCGTGGCTTGGCCTCAAGCAACACTCATGGGTCGCTAAAATACTTCTCTGGAGGTTGGCTTGGGCTATGTTGTACCTATGGGTCTCCTGGTCGCCTTTAGCAATATGCTACCGAAGCCCTTGCCAGGGCGTCCCACTTCTTTCTCACAGGGCATTCACTGCTAAAAGCATTGTGAGCACATTCTTCTATTTTTGCTCTTCTGCAGTTCTGGCATGACGGCGGTTCACCCAACGTCCGTTCCGGGCAGTCCGCTCTGAGGTGCGGGCCTCCGCAATGACTACATAAGTCAACTGCCTCCTTGCAGAGGCGTCGCCCATGCCCGTAGCCTAGGCAACGGGTACACTGTACGAGAGG